>CM064420.1:16115000-21115000 GCA_032690845.1 Eleusine coracana subsp. coracana | reverse complement strand
TCCAGCTGCACTCTTCATAACCCAAGTCATAAAGATCACAGATGTCTACCATCTCCCAAAATCCTTCGATCTGAGCTCGGCTCCGCTCCTGCACTCCGACATGCTCGGATTTGTGGAGGACCTCATTAAAGTCCCCTATACACACCCAGGGTAGCGGGGATGTCGATTTAATGAATTTCAGTACATCCCACGTCTTATGTCATTCTGGAACTTGTGCCTCACCATAAACACATGTCAACCTCCAGGGTCACAACCATTCTCCGTCACAATGACACCAATATGGTATTGGGAGAACGGTAAAATCTGAACTCTAGTATTATTATTCCAAAAAAATATTACACATATATTTGTAGAAACATCCCGGCCCATCAGCCGAGTAGAGCAGGAGAGGGCACCCAGGGCCGGATCTGACCCAGGTGCACAATGGCCCACGACCACCAGGCCCAGGCGGCCGAACTAGCCCAGGCAGGGTAAGGCCCATCTGGGTGCTGAGGCCTAGGCCGAACTCAGCCTTACGCTGGCCCAAGCTTGGCCATGGCCAGGGCGCAAACTCTCGACACGGCGGCGAGGCGTGGGCATGGCGGCTGGAGGGGAGGCCGTAGAGGGATCTACCCACCACAGGAGGAAGTAGGAGACCAAGGCGGACGAGCGGCTCGCTCAAACTGGCAGGGGGGTCGACCGGGGTCACGACGAGACACGGGAAGGCGGACGACGGGCACGACCGGCGTGCAAGGGTGGCGGAGACCGGCGTCCCCGGCGAACTGCTGCCAAATCGGGAGCCAAAGCCGGTGAAGTGGATGCACCGAGAGCATAGGGGGTCACCAAAGAGAGCAATCTAAAGGTGGCTCACCGTAGTGGTGTGAATCGTGGAAACGTCAGTGGCCGACGCTGAGGGAGAATGCCCCAAATCCGAGGCTGATGCCGCTAGCGAGGAGGAGCGGCCTTGCCGGGAGTGAGACGGAGTACATGCGACGCGTTGGGGTGGCTCGTATGGGACAGGGAGGAGACAGGGCGGCTGGACGAGTTCGCGCAAGCGATAGCTGCCATGGCGTGTGAGCTCGATCGGGAGCGAGAGCAGAGAAATGGAGAGAGAATTAGAGTGTGTTCGGACAAGGGGAGGGGCGGCAGAGGGGATGTCGGGACGCGGTGGCGGGGGCGTCAATCTGCGGCAGCGCATGCTCGCCCATATGCCGGTGGCCACGCGGAACACGCTGAGTCGGGCAATGTGGGTGGCGCCCGTGTGTTTGTTTGGTGCCACTGACATGTGGGTCCCACATGTCCTTTTATATTTTTGAAACTTCACTAACTGCTGCTCTTTGTTCCTTTCGTAGGATTAAATCTAGGGATTATTAGTAGGAACCAAAAGTATGGATAGAATCCACACGATGTGTAGAAAATTTAGAAGTTAAGTTTGGACCAAGAAACATGCTAGAAATTAAATGGGAATTTTACAAACTGTGACTATTTTTAGTACTTTAGGCAATTATTTGAGCCTTTAAATTGGGGAGTAAAAAATCGGAGAAATTCCTCAAAATTTTATTTTCTCCTAAGCTATAACATATAGTTTTAGTGGATATGATTTATGTTAAAAACTTTTTGACTTGTAGTTCCAGTAACATTAAAATTTGCTTAAATCAAATTCACATTTGATCAATCTCAGTGCAGAATTTTATTCTAAGCTCGCATGTTTGCGAGGATGGTTCTGAGTTGCTATGCCGATTATTAAACATGACATCTGGGGTGTCACAAAACATTTAAATAATACACTAACATATGAAACCGTAAAATAAAACTTTGTATTGAGAGATCTTGTTTCATTTATCATTTTAAAAATTACAAAATAATATGACACTCTTGAAAACAACCAAATGAAACCATGAACTGATAATGGCTTTAGTGAACTGCTTCGTGATAATCACTTCACCACTTGTGCTAGTTATAACGGTGGGATGGGGACATACGTGGATGGTTAGATGAGCCTTAGAACTTGTGATGTGATGGTAGTACTAATTTGGATGACGTGGCTTTACGTGATCACAGAGAAATAGCAGTTAAGGATCTTTAGTTGATCACATCTATTATATAGATATAGATAACACTCTTATTTGAATGCATTTTGTGATTTCGTTCACTTAATCGAAAAAGCAAGAGAGCGCAACGCATGAGCTCCTACTTCTTTAGCAGGCATTGTCAGTCATGTGCCCTTGATGTGACATTTTGGAGAAGATAATTTCTTTGCCTAACTTCTGAATTGATCTTTTTTCTATCCATCAATTTAATACCAACTGTAGCTGAAAAAAATATCTTGTACAATGTGCTAATGATCAATAAATCATCAGTGATTATGCTCTAATGCAGGCTGCTGTCTTTCCTTCGACAACTGGTAATCCACCTCTTATGAAACCTTCTGTCTTGCATGTTATACGCCGCCGCGCAATTGGTCCAGTTATCTCTCGCTATTCCCTCTGATTGTTTTGGTTTCGTGAGTTTATATGTAGATTGTGATATAGAATATCAACATCTTTGAAAATAAGCATACTGTTACAATAAATAGACAGATAAGAAAATATGTATTGTTATGAAATAGTATTAATTCCCTGCATCGAGAACAGAGGAATAGAAATAGGTGTGTTCGTTTTGGTTGAACAGTAAGATTCAAGATTAATCTATATTTTCATGAAAGTTTCGATTCGTGAGCTCTAAAAAAAAAAGCTAATGTTGCATTCATGGGTAATGACTCATGAATCCGAAGTTCCAAAGGCTCATTAATTAAGAAGTGTTGTGTGAAAAAATAATGTCACGAGGATTATTTAAATGAAAATAGTGAAATATATTATCTAAATTAATAAAAAACGAATAACAGGACCAGTTTTATCACCATAGATACTTACCTACTCAACAATATGAAGCCTCCATTTTATATAGTCCATCTCCAATCAACTACAATAAATAAGTGGATCTATAACGTATAAAACTATTTACACTCCTTCCTTCACAAAATTTTCTCTCATCCCTCCTCCACACCTTGTTTTTTCTCACCTTCGTTGTCCGCTGTACCCACATACCCACGCGGTATCACTTTCCTTATTAGCTCTTCCTCCTGTCAAATTTTCTCCCGTTGCATTCCAAAATCTCAGCATTCCAAAGTTCCACTCGACGCTGCTTTCCAAAATCTCAGCATTCCAAACTTTCTCACGCTGCAGCCCTCCACATTCAGCTGCCGGGAGAGGAGCCCACTGCATGTCGACATTGCAGCCGCCAGCCACCGGGAGAACAGACCCGACGTCCCAGCCGATGACGGAGAGGAGATCGACGGCGCTCTCCATGATGCCCGATCGAAACCCAGCCGCCGCCGCTCCACGTCAAGACGCCGGGGGAGGAGAGCAGCTCCGCTCTCCACGATGTCCGATCTCGTCTCCACATCAAGCTGCCGCTCCACGTCAAGCCGCCGAGAGAGGAGATCGGCTCCACTGTCATCCTCGGCCGCGGCATTGTCAACAACGGCGGGTGCCCAAGCAAGGCCTACCTGATCCTACCGCCCTGTTTGAGCACGCTTGAGAAAGGCCCGAAGCCACATCGCCACGCCCGAGCAGGGATCAAGGAGGCCTCACCCCGCCCGACCACGCCTGAGGCCGGCGCCCACTCCTTGCCTTTCGCCTTGCGTCGCCACGGGTAGGGTTATGGTTCTACAAACTCTTTTTTTTCGTGTGTTCGTTCCAGAGGGAGAGAAAGGAGGAAAAATGTTCGATCTATTTCTGTGTTACTTTTTCGCCTGTAAATTGTTTGATGAATTGCCTTGTCCATGCACTTCTAGATCAAGGAGAACCCACATGACAATACAATATACCTTTTAAAGCACACGCTAGACTGTTCTTGGTGCTAATTGGTACCATTTTTTTTTTTGGGTGGGGGGGGGGGGGGGTCTTAGCATTTAACTATAACTGTCACTAATCAGATTGGTTCCAAGATGATCTTGTACAGGCTCCTAAATGATATGCTTATAATTTTCACTTTTAAGTAGATCTTTCATTCATTGTAATTACAGCAAACTATAGTGTGACGATATTGTGATGTGGTATCAGGTTCTGTAGCTGGTGGTGCTTCTACTATAGGTAGTGTTTCTCTAGATAATAGGCATGCTGGTAATTCATCCGAATTCCACACCATGAAAGCTCGGTGGTTTCAGATATCCCTGCATCTCCTGCTAATTCATGTGGTGAGACTGTTGATGATTAGTTGATTTTGGAGAAACATTTGATGGACAAGCTAAAGAGGAAACAATTTCGAAGTTACAGCCAAAGGTACAGGTGAAGCTTCCTAAATTAGCAGCCAAGTCACGGAGTAATAAGTAAAAGGTGGAAGCATCTACTATTAATGTGGTTATAGAGAATGAAATAAGTGACACTAATCAGATTGAATCCAAGATGATCCTTTACAGGCTCCTAAATGTCATGGAAGTGGTTGGCAGACCTCGGTGAAGCTTTACCAGGAGGTAATCTTATTACAGTTGTCTATTTCTGAATAATTTCTCGATGCTTATTTTTCTCATATTTAGCAAACATATTAGTTTACAACAAAGGAAAATATGTATCTTTTGCTCTTCCGGATGCTTCTGAAGGGGCTGCTCCTAGAGATACAAATTTCAAAGGATGCACCAATAAAAAAACTGAGAAGAAGCTAACCCACAGAATTTGTCGGAGGAGAATGAAAGGTTGGTGCTGTAAATAACAATGCATTATTAGGTTCATATAATATGACATTTTCATTCTTGTATCTTGTATATTTTAATTTTTAGAAGTTGAAGACTTTACTGGAAACACCGTATGGGAAGATAGATCACTATAAGCTTAGTGCAGTGAATCTCAGGTTCTTACAAGAGGACAGATAGCATAGCAATGTGAGTTTTGTGGCAACTTTAGTAGTTATATTTTGAGTATAATGCATGAATAGCCATCATACTTGTTTAGTGGTCTTATTTTGGTCATCATACTCATGAAACTGCAAATTATAGTCATTAAGCTTACTCATACGTACCAGTATAGTCACTATTTTCAAATCTCTATGAATTGTGATGACGTGACAAGTATGATGGCTATTTCATAAATACAATGGACAAATTGAAATTGCCGAACAAGTGCAATGACTATTCATGCATTTTACTCGTATATTTTTTAAATATGCTTATGCTTTTTCTCCTGATTTTGTTTTTCTTTTCCAGGTTAAAGAAACTCCACCAGGACCATCCTCTTATGCAAGGTACACCATGCTATTTCTTATTTCTTCTTTGAATACTATGCAAGGTGAAACTCAAGCTGAGCATTTGGAGCAGCATAAGGGTCTACTTCATTATTTCTACAAATATTCCACTTTCAACAGACCAGAGCCAGGTGCATCATCAGTGCTGGCTAGCTCACCTCTTAGTGTTGTTATAGATATATCTTCCAACCTTTTGTTAAACATATATATTTCCGGATTTGTTTAGCAATTTATTTTTTCATGGCGATGTTGTGAGATTATTTATATGAACATAACATTGGTGAATGCTACAAAACTTATATCACAGTTTGTTAATGCTATATATTCCATCTGTGACAATTACTCCATACTTTCTATGTGTTGATCCCTTTCAACTGTATAGAACATTTAAAAGTTTCTATCTCATATTCTCCTACAATAAGAATGGCTCAATATGTATATAGTCTATTCAGGCCTCCTCTATGGTACATTCCGCACCTCTCATTTTGGGCTATAACTTTTTCAAAAGTTGTTGCTTGTTTGCTGCCCAGTGGATCAACTTAGAAGCCAAGCCATCCTGTTTTAAGTTTTGATTTTATTTTGTATCATTTATGTGGCTGATAAAAGTGAGATGAGATTCATGCATTTTTAAGTTCTTCTGCTGCTATTCTTGAGTAACCAATGGATGTCATAAGTAGTCTCATTTTTTCATTTACACTGTTCATGTTCTGAATACAGAAAATAATTTAGTGGTAACAAGCCCTGTGATTTTAGAACATTTATTTTTTTTTATTTGTTAGTAGTCTGATTGCTGACAGACTAAGAAATGCTAAAGTGAATCACCTTGATTGTAAGGCTCAACAGATATGTCCAGTTATAAAGTGGTGTACCTTGCATATTTACTTCTAATCTTTTTTTTCTAATAAATTTCTATTGTTTTTATGACCTGTTGTACTGTTCATCAAATATGCAAAATACTTTTCCACATATGGTGAAATTCTGTTAGAATATGTGTTTCCTGAACATATAGGCCTTGAGACATAGAAGAGTAGAAGTGGTATTTGAATAATTCTTGGTCTTGTAACAAATTAATTAAACAATATATGACTCAAGAAATAGGAGAAATGAATTTTTTAAAAAGGTGATTTCCACGTTGCTATTGCTGCCTTTTTTAACACAAAGCTGTGGTGGTAGTTCTCCATAGTGCAATTTTTGCCAGGTCCGGTACATCCTGTATCCCTTTACATGGCAATGTTTTTTATTATCAGCAGGAAAGAGAGAGTGGAGGAAGCAGGAGAATTGAACGGAAAAAGACATATTTTTCACTTCATCGTTTCACTGACGTAAGCATGCTCAATTTCTTCTTGATTTCATTTAGTGCTTTGTTTGTCAAACTGTGGAGTGTACTATTTAGTTTACATTGTGTTAGTAAGCCTGTTTATAACACTGGAGGACCTAATCAGCTTTCCCTTATTCATCCAGTCGGGTAGCACAGATCATTATTTTTCTTTGATGTACTGATTCGTTCAGCATCTCTTAGAAACCTGTTGTGCCTCTATCAATTAACAAAGGCCAATAATGGGTTTGGTTCTGGTTCATGTTTGTCCATCTCATTTTATGTATTTTCTCAGATATCGTTGATGTCTTTTGCATCTCCTATTTGCCATGCAATATTTATTTGTTATCAGTAAAGATTGCATGGAGGTAAACAACACAATTTTCCATTCCTATCCATCTCTCAACTATGAATAACAAGTTATGTCCTCTGTAATTTGGATTAGAAAATACAGTTGATGCATATGTTTGTTATAATGATTTGTTAATGGTGATAAAAGACAGAAAACTTAGGAAGTTCTTTAGGGTCTCGCTGACGGTGTGCCGGTGAGCCCATGGGCATTTTTTTCGTTCATCTTTATCCTCTGGATGCACTACCTTCATTTGTGAAACAAATCTGTAATAATTGAAGTTGTAATTTCAGAGCCAATGGAAAATTCTTTTTAGCACGTGTAAGCTCATTAATTACACATTGCAACCAAAATAATGTGTTCAATAGCCTGAATTTATGGTCCGATTGGGGTAAGTTTCCTGGCTCGCAACAGTTAGATGCCCTAGCCTGTTGTCCAAGTGTTTATCTTTTTTCTATTTTTCTGGGTGTTCAATAGCCTGAATTTTTCTTTCTGGGTGATGCATTTGGATAATACCTTGTTCCATTGAGCATTGCTGACATTGAGTGACACCTTATTGTTGTTTCTTAACTGACATTTTGCATTGTTATATGACAGTTTTGCTGCAGTTTTCAGGGAACAAGAGGTTAGTGTTTTGTGTTATGAATAGTTGTTGTTTCTTCATGCTCACCATTAGCTTCAATTTGGCTCAAAGCAGCAAACGGAGAACCTTCATTTCCAATATTGGCCATTACTCTCAGTATAACCTAAGTCTGAAGCTCAAATGACTGAAGTGATTAATAATACAGAAAAAGAAATTACTTGTCCTTTCATGTGTTCATTGAGTCTGGTAGAGAATCTTATGGGCAGTTCTATTTGTTTTGATGGTTAAGGATGGTGTTTGTTACAGTCATATAATAGTGTAATAATTCTGGGAGAGAACCTTATGGGCAGTTCTATTTGTTTTGATGGTTAATGATGGTGTTTGTTATAGTTATATAATAGTGTTAAAATTCTGGGAGAGAACCTTATGGGCAGTTCTATTTGTTTTGATGGTTAAGGATGGTGTTTGTTATAGTTATATAATAGTGTCAAAATTCTGGGAAAAATGTATTTCTCTATGACTACTGATTGAATAGATTTATATTTTTCAAATATATTTTTGGACTCAAATGCCTACTTATTCTTTTTTTCATTTTATTATGTCTACCATGCAGCCTTTTTGTTTATTACTATCTTTATCACATTTTATGCACGATTGCTTTCTCTTTTTCTTGCTTACATTGAATGCCCATTCTCACTGCAAGAAAAAGACTGCCGGTTTCGTGAAGCAGTAAGAAAATTTGATCTTAGCTGGAAACAATGTGATATGGCAGCCACAAGATGTGGAAGATCTCCTTATCTTCAAAGAGAAGATCCAAGAGGATCATATAGAGCTTGTACATTGTGCATGGATTCAGGTATGCATAGATGATGACAGACATATCAGTAGGAAGTTGCACATGATAAGGGGACTTCAAACGAAATTTTTTTGCCTCAATTTGAAAGTGGCATCTCAAACTAACCATCTATCCATCTTTTTCACGTTCAAGTATATAACCTACACTCATGATTGATCTACAAGGTTATGTACTAGATTCCCTATTTTGGTAAAGATGAACTATATTGATGTGTAAAGCATACATAACGCTCATCGTGTGTATATAAGAGTGGGTGCTGAGGCTGGCGTTGACCGCGTGCTGTGGACGGAGACTGCATTTCTCTGCCTATCGTTGTACTTCAATCATTATGCATTTTTTTGGAAAATAAAAGAATTCTTTTCTTTCCATCATGTTTCTTTGGGTCAAATGTTGCTACTTCACTCACAAGCTCAGTGTGAGACATTTTCAATGGTATGGTTTGTTCCTTTTCGTGTAGGATTTGTGATGAAATAGTTCTTTTGCCAAAATCTCATTTTCTATAAGCTTGCTAGATTCTCATTTGCTGATAGCTCTAAGTTTTTTAGCTCGTGAAACATATGTGGAAGCGGCAAAGACATCTCTGGATTCTCATAATGTCAGAAGATGTGTAGTAATATCTGTAGATAAGAGAAGTCTTTGTCGTTGAAGAAAGCTACTAAGTTTTTAGGAATTAATTTAATCTAAATTTAGTTTTCTTGGTAGTGTCATAGAACTTAAAGAAATGATGGGTCATGAAGTCAGTAACTTCTGAGCATGTCTGTAATTTGTTTGTTGTAGAGTGATGCTTAAAAAAAGGCTAATCAAAACCTTTCTGCTCACCATTAATTTTTGTTGCAGCTATATGCGAAGACCCTACTAGGATTGCTTGTGCAGTGTTTGATGGAATGCATGTGCTACATATGGTTAGTGATTCTAAATTTCTTATTTCACTAATAAAATAAAATGTATTGTCTACCTCTAGGATATGTGATTATATGTAAAGTCTTCTTTTTATAAAACAGAACTGCAATGAATATTTTCCCTGTTAGTTGACTGAAACATTCGAAAATGTAATATATCCTAGCCAAATGAAAAGACATGAAGCATACTTGAAATGTCAATGTTCAGTGGTGTTGATTTATAACATGAATTGGCATGCTAGATTATAGTAAGAAACCAGTGAGTGTGTATGATTCTTACATCAACGTGGCTAAAACTGCTTCATGCATTGGATTCTTGTTGCTTCTGGTGCACTTTTTTAGATTTAAAAATAAAAAATATGGCATTGAGATGTTTCTTGCTTTGTGATTTAGGTGCCTACTTGTTTGATTGCCATGGATTTATTGATATTTTTTTTAAAGCTTACTGCTCATTTCTTAACTTTTCAACCAGGCAATGTCCAGTTTGACATCATGTGGCCTTCATGTATAGGTTCGTGAGTAATTCATCAACACCATAAGTTAGGCTGTTTTGATTTTTCAGAATGTCTAAAACCTCAGAACAGCCATCAACAATTGTTACGTTTGATTTCATCTTACTCGATGAATAAGTACATAGTTTTATGAGAGATTTACTTGCTGCATTATGCTATGGTTTCCATCTTACTTGGCTCTCTCCTTGTTCAGAACAGCCACCTACAGGGCAAGTGTATGGAAGCCCAGATACAATCCACATGACTATACAAATTTGAAAAACAAAAATCATAGAAGACTCTTTGTGCTATATCTACTGCTCTGAAGTTGCCATAGAGAAGGCCATGTTATATCGTCTTAAACAGTGGCTCCTGCTGGAGATGGAACGGTTCCACTTCCACCATCAACCATTATAGCTCTGCAAATTGATCCTCTACCTCAGGTAAACAACTTAATAATCAGTGTGCCATAGTGCTCTCACTATCAATTCAGCCCAGTGATGCCATTGTGAAGTGCTTTGTTTCGTTAAGGCCAGGAGATGACATGCTATACCCATTCAGTACCCTGATTTATTTTCTCCTTGACACGTTGCTTCTTGATTTTCATCTTGGAATAGAAGAAGCCTGACATTTCTGTCATGACTTTTTAGGGTGCTTCTCAAGCAAATTGGCATACCGTGCATATTTCCAGGGCTCAATAACTTTTGAACCTTGGAAAAGGTTGTGGATGTCATGGGTGCTAGGAAAGTGTAAGATGTTTCTCTGGCTTGCAGTGCGGAATCGCTGCTTGACAGCTGATAAATTGCAAAGGAGAGGGCTCACCCACCTGCCCTGTTTGTCCTCTGTGATCAAGAACAAGAAGACATGCAACACATCGTGACGACTTGCGTCTCTGCGAGATAGTTTTGGTTCAGCTTATTATCTGCCATAAATTTGCAGAACGCTGTTCCTAAACGTCGTGAGAGAAGCCTTGTCGATTGGTGGCTCAAGATAGAGAGGAAAGCTTAGAGATCCAAGCACAGAGGAGTAAACAGTGTCATTATCTTGGGGGCATGGACCCTTTGGAAGACTCATAAAAACTGTGTTTTTATGGGGTTTCTCTGAATATACAAGTCCCCTTGAATAGTTGTAAGGATAAGGCTTATCGGTGGTGCATAGCTGGTGCTAAGAAACTCCATGACCTCCATTTAGGTCGATTGGTTATGTAACGTAGGTGTGATTCCTTGGGTCATGTGTTTTTTTACCACTTTTAGCTGGTAATCGTGTAACAATGTAACGGGGTAGGCTCCTCTAACTTTCTCTTTCTCTTGGTGAAAAGTGGCATGTGTAATCGTGTCATGCTAACATCAACCATCTATTTATTTAGCTGTCAAGAAAATGTCAGTAAACATTCTCTTCACATTTCGTTGTACACATTCTCTTAGTTTTGTCATTAATTTTGTGTGTAGTATGCCAAGAAAATGTCAGTAAATGTTTAATTTAGCTGTTTTGATATTTATGATTTCTTGCAGACACAATAGTATTCCTTTCCATGTCATGTGCTAAGTAGGAAATAACCGACTTGACTTTCGGGATTGCCATGGATAATTTCATTCAAGAGAAGGTCTATGATTAGTTTTTTTTTTCACCTATAAAATTAACATGTTTGTAATATCTTGGAGAGTGTCAATTTGTGGGTTCAATGCAACTGTTAATAGATTTCTATAATGACGATGTTTGTTGTGGTAACCAAATTTAGAGTGTCAAGGAAATATGATAGGCTTGTGATACGTGCATTGTTGGCAGTTGGGGGGTACTGTAAATATTGATATGAAAGCGGTTATATAACATTGACCTGAGGGTTTAGAAAGAAACGACAATATCAAATGAAGCTTTGACTTGTCATTATTAGAGGTAAAGATATGACAGCTTGCATATTATATCGAGCATTTAAGATTTTGACCAATACTTAATAATGACACTTCTTTTGCGAATAATAAAAATAAAAGATTAATCAAATTTTGTAATCATCGTGCCCAGTGTTAAGATGAAGTGCACTCATGCTAATTGTTTTTATTATCCATCTTTATGTGTTTATTAGGATAATGGAAACTTCTTTAAGCCTTCTCATGTAATAAATGACTAGAGAGCATGTATCGCTTTATGCTAGACATACATGGCTTTAAGCTTTTTGATCTTATGAGGCTTGAAATGGACTTCTCTGTCATAAGTTAGTCTTGAGTTTTATTTTCTTCTTGATCTCATTTCGTTTGTTGCAGATCTTTTTCACCTTGTTGTCATAATATGTGCTATAACACCCATGCATCCTTTATTCCATTATCTAAAAAAAAAATCTAGCCTTATTTAGAGTAAGGTTAAATATGATTCCTAACCAATTATTTACCATGCAGTGCTATTGGTGAATGGGGACACAGGTTCAACTGTTGTGCAGGGAATAACTCACGGTGCCTAGCTATGAGTATCTACTAAAACCTGTCTAGATTGGAGAGCTTAAGATCATCTAGCAGCATGTAATCAGGAGGAGATTGACATGTATTTGAATCATTCATAAATCACCAAATGTTAATCACAGTCAAATTACATGTGGGTTATCTAGCCATATTGGGAGGTCTAGCAAAAAGAGTAAAAAATACGTAGTAAAAGCTGACTGGCCATCCTTCAGCTCTGAAGAAGCTAATGTTTTTGTGGTCACAAGCTACACAACATGTTTGTCGCAATTGTTAACCACGTTGGAACCTATAGTAACACCTCATTTTTTTTACTTGGCCGTTGATTAGTTATGTACAACAATTGATATTACAACTTGATTGTTTTTACCATAGAAAAATATGAATTTGATGAGAGCAATGGTCGTAAGAATGATGATCCTCTTTAGCTCTGAAGAATTAGATGGTTGTTTGATCACTCAAGCTATAGAACACATTCGTCGCTGCTGTTAACCACTTGTTAGTGTTGCATGCAAAAATAGTCCCTCGGCCTGGCTTGCTAGATACAAGACTGGATTCCGTTTCTCCTCAGCCTGGCTCACGTGATTCATGGTCAGTAGGGGTCTGGCTCTGTAGGACCAACTTGGCTCGGTTGAGAAGGCAACCAATTATGTTCAATGTGTACAGGATGTTGAAAGAATTAATTTTCTCATTTGTAACTGGTACAATCTATATGAGCAGATTGTGATGAGGATGTCTCATAGGCCATACGTACTTTTTCTGTATGGTGTCCTAAACTAAATTCGAATTCGAAGAATTTGTACGTGTGACACGCACGTGTATTACTACTAGTGAAAGTTTAGAAGACGAAAGAGAAAGACACATGCAGATGTACATGTTGTATTCTTGGTGACTTACTCATTTCTGTGTCGCACTATGCCATAGAGTTATTAACTCGATTAGAGTGTAAGCAAGAATTAACTCATGACGTTTTTTTTTTCACATTCCTGGCACACACATGCATGGCTGTTCTTTTCATCTTCCATAGACACATGCAAGGAATTTGTCCTTTGCTCTTCCTCATGTGGTTCCTCTAGCACCCATATTTTATAAAATAACTAATAAAGTCTAGGCCCATATTAAATGCAATGATTTAATCCCACATGGAATATTTTGTGACATCCCAGGTTACAAAATGAAGTTAACTAAATCTAACATCAATTAAGGGCTAAGCAAAATTATAATTAATCCATGTGCCAAAGAATAAAAAGAGGAAACCTATTTAATTAAATTCCAGAATATTCAAATATGGGTCATCCACAAACATTACCAAAACCCATGGAAGTACCCCAATGTTTTTGCATATTATGAATGGCCACATTAAAAGAGAATTTTGATAATTTTTCCAGAATTTTTGGTAACTATTTAATACCCTTGAAAATTCCCCCAAAGTCAGAAAAGAGTATTTCGGTTTTGGAATTTTCATAATTCATCTAAGACAAATCAGCTAATGCATCCAAAAACAAAGTTGGAGCACATGTTTTCCTGAGCGTACACAAAAATCGGTGTCAAGTTTCGATCACGGGAACGTGGTGAAATTTTCCCAAACCCGAGCCAAGGTCCAAGTCAAGCCGGGTCAACCCCCCTTCCCTCTCCTCTGGCCAATTCCAACCTGACACGGTTGTACTCGGGTTCCTGTCGCCACCGCCGATCACTGGCGCCCCATGCTGGCCACTGCACCACCAACCCTTGCCCCCCTGTGCTACCAGCCGCATTGAATCCCTCCCGCCGGCAAGCCAACCCCGGACCGACAGCGCGCCCCCTCCCTCTCTCTCCCTCTCTCACCCGCTCTCGGCCCTTCCTCCGCCGGCCGAATCAAAAAGGGGGGGCAGAAGTACGCCAGCCCCATCGCTCTCTCTCTCTGCTCGCACGCATCGCGCACCTCCCAGGGAACTTTTTCGCCGCACAAAAGCGCCGCTGTACTCTCCTTCCTCTCCCTCTCCGGCAAAACCCGAGCGGCGCCCTGTTTCTGCCCGTCATGGCCGCCGCCACATAGGGCTCTGCCTAGGCAACTTCTCCCTCCCCCCTTTCTTCGCAAATCGACGTGCAAGGACTACACCCCACTCCCCTCTGATTCCCTCACTCCCTTGTGCAGTGCTCTCACCAGAATTCGTGAAGTCGGAGTCGCCGCCGCCAGATCCGACCCCCCCCCCCCCCCCCCCGCCGACGGGAACCCACCTCCGGCCTTCCCCCTCGATGAGTTCCTCGACGCCGATCGTCCCCGAACCTCCACGAAGCTCATCGACCGAACCCCCAGTCTGCCTCCCCTCGGTACCGTCGCGTGGACCTCACCGGAGCTGCCCCTGCCGCCGCGCGTCGTCGCCGGCAATCTCCGGTGAGCCACTCGCCCCTCCGACCCCCTCCTCGGACCATCCGAGTCGCACGCGAGCCCTGGCCGTGCCACCGATCGGCCGCTGGGCCAAGCTCGTCGTCGCCGGCCGCCGCGTGGGTGCGCGCGCGCGCCTGGAAATAATTTGAACTCAGTGGCAGATTTGTAAATAGGAGTGAACTTTGAATAAACTTAAAAATTCAATATCTCGAGAAATAAGAGGCCTAAAATTGTGAAATTAATTTTGTTCAACTCCTAAAATCTTACTCTACCAGAAAAACAAGTTCAAGTCCAAGTTTACACAGTAAATTAATTTATTTAATTCATCAAAGTTACAACCCTAAATTGCTTAATAAATTCATAAGTAATTATATGTAGGTGGTAAATTCATGAAACTTTCTCAGTAATCATTTCATGGCATCCCTAAACTTTCTGAAAAATCACATTTCCATTTTTATGCATATTTTTAGTATTATTGCATAATCTTCATTTTCAGTAATTAAATTTATATAAATTTTTGGCTAGGAATTTATTCAGGGAAATTGGCATTCCTGTTCCTTATGCACTTGTACACTTATGTAAAATCCCATGAAAAATTTGAAGCTACCTAAGTATAAATTCTCTGCAGAAATTGATCATTTGTTAATTAACTAGGAATTTCTTCGTATAGATGTTACTTCATGTGCATATTTAATGAAAGTAGGAATAAATTAGTTTCTGGAAATTCATGAAGAATCATTCATCCTCCCATTGCAGTAGAAATTCTCATGTGTATTTATACTCTTCGTTCTTAATTAACTATATGAGCTAGAACTAGTTATGCAATTAAAGTGCCATTTTTATGGATAGTGTTAGTTTGCATATGGTCACTTTAGTTGAGTTGCTCAAAATGAACTTTCTGAAGTTTGACCCTAAGTACTACATTGTCATATCATCATCAGCATGTGATGTCATATAATCAACATCTAGGCCATGCTCATGTTAAAGTAGACATACACTAAGGTTGTGATAATTAAAAGTTACATTTGTGGAATTAGAAGTTTGTCCCCTTCAAATTCAGTAGTTACCATTTCATACTTAAGTATGCAACCATATTCATGAATGAGTGATTAGTTCATCAACTTATTTGTTGAGGAAGTACCATGAATCTTCATGTCATGCATTCCATCTTTAATCAAGAAAACTCCAGGAAATCTTGTGTATTCCTTAGCATTGATGCATGTCCCTTCCATATAGGAATCGAGACCGAGGAGATCACACCGGGCCAGCAAGGAGCTGAAGTGCACTTTAGTGAAGACGCTAACTATGATCACACCCAAGGCAAGCCCCGGTGCATAACCCATTTTATCATTCGAGTCCTTTTTACTTTATCAAACGTAGGAATATTGTATTGTGCATTAAGTGTAGGACTGGATGAAACCCACTTGCATACTCCAGCAATGACCTATGATTAGTATGTTAGTAAACTTTTCCGTTAGCAAATGCTATGCTTAAACTAGTGGAGTCAACAGTAGGTTATAGATTCGACTATGGTTCAATTGGTTGATGAACTTGATAAAATGGAGCACCTATCGTTGCAACTCCGTGAACAAATATTGAACCATACCAAGTGCATACCTTTAATATGGGAATTAGTAAACCTAGTAACTTGGGCGCCGTATTGTTGGACGACCATACTCATCGATCCAGAGGTGATGTGAACAGCACGGTGGTTGCACGAGTTTGAGGGCCGCTAGAGAGTGCATGGGTTAAGCCTCGGATACGAAGTAATGTATCGCGGGGAGGACGTGTACTCGGGATCGATGGCCCCGGATCGACTTTATAGCAATCTTGTGAATGGTGGCCATACGTGTTCTTAAGTGATGCGTATGTCGTGTATTTGGGTTTTCCCTGCAGGATGTATATCAATTCGAATTGCCGTCCCTCACGATTATGAGTACCTCTTGTTCGAGCAGCGGCAATGATATGTTAAGTAGTAAAGTTGTGGTTATGTTTCTGAAATTTATTTATGCTATGGATACACAATGCTATGATATATTGCTCTTTAGCTATATTCATGTCTTAGCAGCTAGCTAGACTCACCGTAGCTGTGTTCTATGATAAGCAAAGTAAAATCTTATTTAAGGAAATTGCAAGTGCAGCATAGAACTAATAGGAGCTTTTTATGCAACTATCAAATAAACCCGGTCATCCCCCTGCATACTAGGAGTTGGTTTTAGTAAACCGGTTGACGGGTAAGTCTTGTGGAGTATGTTAGATACTCAGGCTTTGCGTTGATGTTGTTTTTCAGGTTTTCCTCAAGTGACCTATTGTGATTGTTGTAATAAGGTTGTATGGGAAGGGGAGGAGCCTCAGATCTGGACCATCGAATGGGTCCCCAGTTCCCCTAACTGTGATGTGTGAGCCATCGCCATAGGGCTGGCATGGTTCACATAGGACTTAACGTCGTGTTTTGTCGTTTCACCGCTTCCGCAAATTTATGTAACATGTACTAAGGACATATGTATTGTATCAGATCTGAACTTAATTATACTCTACCTCTGAACTTGTAATATTATGCACCTAAGTGATGTAATGTTGTAAATGATGAATGTACATGTGTGAATATTGTGTATGGTTACTTCGTTAACCATCTCCCGAGGCGATCCTGTACGACATACTCTACTTTTCAGAGTAGGGTTGTCACATATTTACTGCGTGTTGACTCGACTTAATAGGTGGACTTTTGCTACACCTATTAGAGAAGTTGAGAGGGGCTAGAGGTGAGCCACACGCGCGCGCGCTGCCGCCGCCGCCGAGCCGAGCCGTGCTGAGGCGTGGTGTGGCGTGGGTGCCATGTCGTGCCTGCCTGCCTGCCATGCGCGAGCGTTTGGAAGTTTTGCAGCATGGAAACGGAAAGGCAAGATTTGAGGAAACCGAAATCCTGTATTAATTGTTGCATGCGTTAGTTTCCCGTTTCATCGCGATCAGGTTTTTAGGGAGCGCTTGACGGCGCGACTGCTCAACCTCATCGACTTCTTCCCGGCGCGTCCCCGATCCACAACTCCACTTCCTCTAGTCGCCATTTGTGGGACTGCACGGCAACAACGTTCTATCCGCATCAACTTAGTTCGACTACTTCAAGCAACGTACCATGATGACTGGTACAAATGGAGCCGCCAGTGCCGGAGGCACTGGTCCCTCCGCGGGGTACACTCTTATTCTCCTTGTGCTCACTAGTTTAGTTGCGATCTTAACTAGTAATAACAAATTTGTGAAACTTGTCATCACCTATATGCTGCTAATAACATGGATTAAATTCAACCTGAAAATGCCTAATTTTCTATCAATCCAAGAATCTGATAGACATTTTTCTGTTAGAGGATTTGCTGCTGCGTTGAAACCCGATAGTTTTGATGGTACATTTTACAAGAGGTGGCGTGCACGGATGATACTATGGTTGACAGCGATGAATTGCTATCATGCCGCACAGGGGAAGCCCGAATAATTTACTCCTGAAGAGGAGAAAGCGTTCGAGGCTGCCGATAACCTGTTTCGAGGCGGTGTGATTAGCGCTCTCGCTGACAAGTATGTTGACTCCTACATCACATGTAAAACTGCCAAAGAATTATGGGATGCATTGGATGCTAAGTTTGGTGTTTCTGATACTGGGAGTGAGTTGTATCTCATGGAACAATTGTTTGACTTCAAAATGGTCGAGGACCGTTTCGTGGTCGAACAAGCTCATGAGATACAAGCAATGGCAAAGGAACTCGAACAATTTTCATGTGTGTTGCTTGACAAGTTTGTGGCTGGAGGTATTATCTCCAAGTTACCACCTTCTTGGAAGGATTTTGCTACCTCTCTAAAACACAAGAGGCAAGAGTTCAGCGTGGCTGACCTCATTGGGACTCTTGATGTTGAGGAGAGAGCGAGAGCAAAAGACACGCGTGGAAAAGGAGTTGAGTCTTCTAGCGCCAATGTGGTGCAAAAGAAAAATAATTTCAATGCGTCTCACAACAACAAGAAGAAGCAAGACAAGAAAGAGAATCCAAAGCAAACTGCCACTTTCAAGAAGAAAAAGGGAAAAGAAAAGCTTGAGGGTTGTTTTGTTTGCGGTAGCACTGAGCACTGGGCAAGTGCATGCCCGGACCGCAAATTCATTCAGCCAAAGAAATCAGCAAATGTGGTAATTAGTGAGACTGTGGGAACATCGAGGTATGGTAATTTCTTACCTATTGTTCTCTCAGTTTGTCATTCGCCTGAGTGGTGGATGGACACTGGAGCTAATGTATATGTGTGTGCTAATATTTCTTTGTTTTCTTCTTATCAGGCCGGCGTGACTGGAGCTTTGTTGATGGGGAGTAGATCACATGCGTGTGTTTTTGGTGTTGGTACAGTCGCTCTCAATCTTACTTCGGGAAAGACCGTGCTTTTGAAGAACGTTCAGCATGTCCCTTCCATCAAGAAAAATCTAGTTAGTGGCTCTCTACTATGTAGAGATGGTTTTAAGATTGTTCTTGAGTCAAATAAATGCGTACTTTCTAAGTACGGGACATTTGTTGGAAAAGGCTATGATTGCGGAGGCTTGTTTCGCTTCTCTTTGAATGACAATGTCTGTAATAATGTTGTGAACAATGTCTTGATTTTAAATGTGTCGAATATTTGGCATTCACGGCTTTGTCATGTTAACTTTGGTTGTATGACGCGGTTAGCAAATTTGAATTTAATTCCTAAATTTAACTTAGTCAAAGGTTCCAAATGTCATGCATGCGTGCAATCTAAGCAACCTCGTAAGCCTCATAAGGCTGTGGAGATGAGGAACTTAGAGACATTAGAACTTGTTCATACCGATTTGTGCGAAATGAATGGTGAATTGACTAAAGGCGGCAAAAGATACTTCATGACTCTTATAGATGATTGTTCTCGCTATTGCTATATTTATTTGTTGAAAACAAAAGATGAAGCGTTGCATTACTTTAAGATCTATAAAGCTGAAGTAGAAAACCAACTTGAGAGGAAAATCAAACGGTTAAGGTCTGATCACGGTGGATAATATTTTTTCAATGAATTTTCTAACTTCTGTACTGAGCACGGAATTATTCATGAGAGGACAATGCCTTACTCACCTGAATCCAATGGGATCGCCGAACGAAAGAACCGCACTCTAACTGATTTGGTTGACACGACCGCGGGACTATCTAAGGAATAGTGGGGTGCGACAATTTTGACGGAGTGTCATGTCCTGAATAGAGTGCCAATAAAGAATAAAGAAATTTCACCATTCGAGGAATGGTTTAAGAGGAAAATAAATCTTTCATACTTGCGCACTTGTGGTTGTTTGGCCATGGTGAATGTGCCAATTAACAAAAAGCGCAAACTAGGATCTAAAACTATTGATTGTGTTTTCCTAAGTTATGCATTTAATAGCGTGGGTTATAGATTCTTAGTTGTTAAATCTGGAGTACCTGACATGGAAGTCGGTACAATTTTTGAGTCCAGAGATGCTATATTTTTTTAGAGTAATTTTCCAATGAAGAATGAACATAGCATTTCTAGTCATGATTCTATAATTCCCCATGAGATTTTTATACCGGTTATACACAGTGAACAACCCCATGTGAGTAATCCTGAGGAGGATGACAATGGAGTCACTCGAAAGAGTGAGAGACATAGGGTTACAAAATCCTTTGGTGATGACTTCATTGTGTACCTTGTGGATGACACTCCTAGTACTATTGAGGAGGCATATTCCTCTCCTGATGCTGACTTATGGAAGGAAGCAGTAAGGAGCGAGATGGATTCTATTATGTCTAATGGCACTTGGGAAATCGTTGAGCGCCCTTATGGTTGTAAACCTATAGGATGCAAATGGGTGTTTAAGAAGAAGCTGAGGCCTGATGGTGTCATCGAGCGGTACAAGGCAAGGCTCGTGGTAAAGGGATATTCACAAAAGGAAGGTGAAGATTATTTCGACACCTATTCACCTGTCGCTCGTTTGACCATAATTCGAGTATTACTTTCCCTGGCAAGCTCTCATGGTCTTCTCGTCCACCAAATGGTCGTTAAGATAGCTTTCCTACATGGAGAGTTAGAGGAGGAGATCTATATAGATTAGCCTGATGGGTTTGTAATTGATGGTAAAAAAGGACTCGTGTGTAAATTGTTGAAATCCCTATACGGCCTAAAACAAGCACCTAAGCAATGGCATGAGAAGTTTGAAAGAACTTTGATATCAGCCGGCTTTGCTATAAATGAAGCTGACAAATGTGTATATTATCGGTATGGTGGGGGCGAGGGAGTTATCTTGTGTTTATATGTTGATGACATTCTAATCTTTGGGACTAACCTTAATGTGATTAAGGTGGTAAAATATTTTCTATCTAATAATTTTGAGATGAAGGATTTGGGAGAAGCTGATGTTATACTTAACATCAAGCTGATTAGAGAAGGTAATGGTGGGGTCACACTGGTGTAGTCCCACTATGTGGAGAAGGTCTTGAGTCGCTTCGGGTTTAGCGATTGTCAACCTGCTCCAACACCTTATGACCCTAGTGTGCTATTAAGGAAAAATTGGAGAATAGCAAGGGATCAATTAAGATACTCCCAAATCATAGGTTCACTCATGTATTTAGCTAACGCTACGAGGCCTGATATCTCTTTTGCTGTGAGCAAATTGAGTCGGTTTGTATCAAACCCGGGAGATGATCATTGGCATGCTCTTGAGAGAGTGATGTGTTACCTAAAGGGTACAATGAGCTATGGCATTCACTATAACGGGTATCCAAGGGTACTAGAAGGTTATTGTGATGCCAACTGGATATCTGATGCTGATGCAATGTACGCCACGAGTGGATATGTGTTTCTACTTGGAGGTGGCGCTGCTTCCTGTAAGTCTTGCAAGAAGACCATCTTAACAAGGTCAACCATGGAAGTAGAACTAACAGCATTAGACACCGCCACAATTGAGGCTGAATGGCTTCGTGAGTTCCTTATGGACTTACTGGTGGTTGAAAAACCTATACCAGCTATTTCCATAAACTGTGATAACCAGACTGTGATAGTCAAGGTGAACAGTTCTAAGGACAACATGAAGTCATCCAGGCATGTTAAAAGGCGGCTGAAATCTGTCAGGAAAATGAGAAACTCCGGAGTAATAGCATTGGACTATGTCCATACGTCTAAAAATCTGGCAGATCAATTCATAAAGGGGCTGTCACTTAATGTGATAGATAGTGCATCGAGTGAGATGGGCATGAGACCCACCTGATAAACTATTTCAGTGGTAACCTATTCCATTTGATCAGAGATCCTGTGAAGTGGAATGGTGAAACAAGCTGAAACTAGTTTGAGAGGAAAGATCCTTTATTGGTCCATCTCAGATATACTTATTTCCTATGTTGTATGGTAGGCTGGTTTTCCTTTACCTTAATGTGTTCCAATGGCTTATGAGAAGTAGAGATATCAACCTACAGGATATCCCTTGAGGAATACACCTATATGAGTCCGACTGTTAGTCATAGTCCACGAGATGGTGGGAATCTCTAGATGCTCATGAAAGAGCCAGGAGTATGACTTATACGCTCCAACCAGAGGGGATGCTCTTGGCAACCTAGTATCAGTAAAGAGTCTTGGTGAAATCTTGTTCGCACAAAACTGTCAATTCAAGGCCTAGTCCATTGTTCAGTTGTGAAAAGGCATAGCTTCTACTCTAGATGGATGTTTAACTTAACAGTCTCCATCGAAACACTGGTATATCAAACGACAGAAGGGAATGCGAGAACATTTCTTATGAACTCTAGACTTGGTGGGGATTGTTAGATATAATATGGGCTGGCCCATATTTTATTTAATAACTAATAAAGTCTAGGCCCATATTAAATGCAATGATTTAATCCCACATGGAGTATTTACTGCGTGTTGACTCGACTTAATAGGTGGACTTTTGCTACACCTATTAGAGAAGTTGAGAGGGGCTAGAGGCGAGCCACACGCGCGCACGCGCCGCCGCCGCCGCCGTCGCCGAGCCGTGCCGAGGCGAGGCGTGGCGTGGCGTGGCGTGGCGTGCGTGCGTGCGAGCGTGCCGTGCCGTGACATGCCTGCCTGTCGCGCGCGTGTTTGGAAGTTCTGCAGCGTGGAAACAGAAAGGCAAGATTCGAGGAAACCAAAATCCTGCATTAATTGTTGCATGCATCAGTTTTTCGTTTTATCGCCTGCAGTTTCCAAACCGCTGAGGCTATATATACGTGCGTCCCGGCACTACCCCTATAGGTAAAACACATTCCTATTCTCTGTCGAGTTGCCTTCCGAGTCTTCCCCGTCCCGGCGATCCGCGTGCACGGAGCTTCGGGAGAGCAGGCCTCTCCCGTAAGGCGACACCTGCTCGGGTGTGCGGGCGATCAGGTTTTTGGAGAGCGCTTGATGGCACGACTGCTCAACCTCGTCGACTTCTTCCCAGCGCATCTCCGATCCACGACCCCACTTCCTCCAGGCGCCATTCAAGGGACTACACGACAACAATGTTCTACCCGCGTCAACTTAGTTCAACTACTTCAAGCAACGTACCATGACAACTGGTACGAATGGAGCCGCCGGTGCCTCCGGCACTGGTCCCTCCGCGGCATACACTCTTATTCTCCTTGTGCTCACTAGTTTAGTTGCGATCTTAACTAGTAATAGTAAATTTGTGAAACTTGTCATCACCTATATGCTGCTAATAACATGGATTAAATTCAACTTAAAAATGCCTAATTTTTCTATCAGCTGTAAATGTGATAATCCCCATCCCCTAGTCTGCGTGCACAAACGGTGGGAGTGCAGGGCCTCTAGAACCTTGACCCTATCATGTTCTTGCACAGGGATAAGAGGGCAATAAAATTTTTGGATAGTGCACAAGTACATCACTGCTTGCTGATCGTGGTGGTGTTTGACGAATACATCGACTACTTTCTGATAGCTACCCTGGTCATTGGAGACGGAGTACTCAACGCAATTTCCATCATGATGTCCTCATAGTATGTATTTCATTCTCTAGTTCTTTAACAATAACATGGACATGGTGATGTCCTTGCAAGTTATTTTTAAGCACTACATAACTTTAGTTATACTCATGCTTTATGTCGGTAATATCTAGATTAAATATTGAAAAGTAATATCTAATATTCCAACAGCTAGTTGGCTTCAAAAAAGAAAAAGTGACACTCGTGATACTTTGTGGTATACAAAGACAGTGATGGAAAACTAATGCTGTCTTGGCGCCATCCGAGGATACCCAGATGACTGGGGTCTTGCTGTTGTGTGAGTTTGAATGCATCTGGTGTTTGGTGTTTTGATTTCCTCTAATGTAATTACTGAATAATGTAAACTGTTAAGTGTTGGACCTCTTTTCTTGTTAAATGAAAGAGCTGTGCTCTGCTCATTGTCCGGAAAAAAAGACACTCGTGATACTTTACTTGTATGTCGTATATATCTAAGAGTGTGGATTTTGTACAACAGTGGGTTTCGACCACTATAAGGCAAACACTCATAACCATAATAAAACTCAGCTGGGTAACACACCCAACTAAAATAAAACGGCTTCATACCAAGATTTCTCTGACAATTAGCGGCGGGTCGATCGACCCGCGGCTCCATAAACGCAGCTAAAAAGACATGTTTTTTGTGACGGTTCTTCTTTGAGTCAAACAAACTGACGCCATATTGTCACCCGCCGCTATTCTAAACCCCCCAAAAAATCCCATTGGCCCGCAAGGCCCAGATCCATGCCTGAGTACCCACCTGATCCAGATCCTCGCCGCCGTCACCTGCGCACGAAGGACCACCGCCGTTACCCGTGCACGCGGTACCACTACTATCACCCGCGCACACGTGGCCGCCGCTGTCGCCTAGATCCACGCCTCGTGGTCGCTGCCCCCACCCAAATCGACGCCGGCCTGGGGGGCTATCGTGGAGCACCCTACCGCCGTCGCCTGCGCATACGAGACCGCCGCTGTCGCACAGATCCATGCCTCGTGGTCACCGCCGCCGCCCAGATCAACATAGCCTGGGGAAGCGTGATGCCGGGGGAGGCCGCCAGGGAAGATGGTGGCGATCTCGATGTAACGTGGCAACATCCACCTTAGTGGCGGGGCCGAAGGCACCGCGCTGTGCCGCTGGGAGCTGCCCCATCCGGCCATCTCGGGAAAGCGGTTCCGCCAACTCCTCTACAGCCGTACCCTGGCCTTCGCACGCCTAGATGGGGAGGAGGCCATCGATGAGAACGCCGCTGCCACCGGAGAGAAAGGGAGGCCGTCGGGGAGAACGCCAGAGATGAGAGGAGAGAGAGGGAGGCGCCTCTGCCTGCGCGCCGAGAGAAGAGGGAAGGAGGCGACCGGAGAGGAAGGCGGCGTCGGTGGCTCGGAGAGGGAGGGGAAGAAGCGGTGGCTGGGAGAGGGAAGAAGTGGAGGGATAGGGTTGCAACCCAATGTTTTTGTATTTACTAGCTGGGCCAAACGGGCCGCTACAGTAGACAACGTTTTTTAGCTACGGTTGACAATATCAACCGCAGCTAAAAATCGATTTTTAGATGCGGTTCATGTTATCAACCGTAGCTAAAAAGCACAATGCAGTTGATAATACGAACCGCAGCTAAAAATCGATTTTTAACTGCAGAACATTTGCTCACTGTAGCGACAGGTTCCTTTTAATCCGCTGCTATGTGATTTTCTATACCGCCGCTATAAACCATTTTTGTGGTAGTGAAATGAAATGAAGATTTGAGATTGTATTCTTATTATAAATAAAAGTTAATTAGAAAGCAAATAATGCATGACAAAGGATCAAAACAAAGGGCATAACAAAAACAATTCGAGGACCAGTGAGATGCACTATGCGGCGCGCCTAATTAACCTCAATCATATAGCAGGCGATCCGGGAGCTTAGCCCGAGGGACAACCTCAAGCTGGACCTTTCGTGGAATGGATATCCCGGAACACTCCTCCATGCTGAGCCCCTCGGTCGTCAAGCCGTTGGGCAGCCTCCATGCAAATGCGTGCAGCAGGTTCGCCAGAGTAACCTGCACCATTTTGAGCCCGAGATTGATGCCGGGGCACATCCGGCGGCCCGAACCGAACGGCAACAGCTGGAAGTTGTTCCCTTTGACATCGACGCTGCTTCCCAGAAACCGCTCCGGTCTGAACTCATCGGCTGTGTGCCCCCACAAAGAGGTATCTCGGGCAATGGCCCAGACGTTAACAAACACCCGGGTGCCAGAAGGGATATCGTAGCCATTCAAGGATGTGTCCTCACGGGCCATCCGAGGAGCCAGCAGCGGTGCGAAAGGGTGCAGACGCATGGCCTCTTTGACGACAGCCTCTAGGTAGGAAAGGTTGGGTATGTCCTCTTCCGTGACCAGACGCTCTCTACCCACTATGCTGTCTAGTTCCTCCGTGGCCCTGGCGAGCGCGTCTGGCTTTCTGAGGAGCTCCGACATGGCCCACTCGATAGTTATTGCCGTTGTGTCCATTCCGGCAGCGACCAGGTCCTGTATGTATACATGTGCATCGTCAATAAAATGAATGTCCAGCTAGTAACTTAATACTCCCTCTATGCCAAATTACATATCATCCACTATCACAAAAAAAGTTTTTAGAGGCGGTTCAAAAGCAACTATAGTGGCACGTATTAGATCTGCCGCTATACATTTGTAGCTAAAAATTGATATGTTTTATGATGGTCGGTCAAAAGTAGATCAAACAAACCGCCATAGAAAATAGAACTATAGCACGGGTTGATATTTTCAACTGCCACTACGAATAAATCAAGAAAATAAAAAAATCTCCAGTCATTGTGGCTGGATCCACTGTCACACGCCGCGTGTTGGGTCGAGGTCAAAGATGAAGGGCGGGGCCGGATCTGCTGCCCCCACGTGTCACCCACCTCATGCCGCCCGACCCCTCGTACTCGTACCTCGTGCTGCCCGGAGAGAGAGAGGGGAAATGAAGAGAGGCAGCAGTGGTTTGGTGGTGAGAGAGAGAGAGAGAGAGAGAGAGAGAGAGAGAGAGGAGAGGAGAGGGCCCTGTAGAATTAGGGTTTGCTCCGGATATTTATATACAAATTGGGTCTTGGGTGGACTGTGGGGTGATGAGCTTTAGTAGCAGCGGATGACATAGTAGGTTGCCACTACAAATCTCTACAATCTATTAATTAAGGTACGGTTGTCCACTTCGTGTCCATAAAATTAGAGATTGAATCCAAATTGGTTTTGTACCTTCTATATCAAGTACCGAATTTTGAAAATTATAACTCTCATGTTCGGAGCTCAAATGAGGCAAACTCGGACTCTACCTTGTAGCTCTCGAAACGTTCTACAACTTTGGTATTCAAGAAAAGTCCAGATCCCGCAGTTTTGATTTCTAAATATGCGATACAAAAATATTTGTTCTGATTCGGACTCATGTGTGCAGGTTTTTATGTGGGGCTCATATCTCCTAGCTATGTGGTCCAAATAATATAATCCATATATGTTTCGAAAAGGTCTCGACGAGATCTACAACTTTTGTGTTTTAACTTTTTCCATTAGAGCAAGTAATCAATTTCAAAATTGCATTGCAATATAGTTCTATTTCTGGACTCCGTGAATTGATTTTTCCTCCAGATAAAACTTCTAAAATATGGTAAAAAATGATGATAAAATTGTTACTTTTGACATATAAAATGATATACTAAGAAGCACCAATGGTAATATAAATATAATCTTTCATGTAAAAATGTCAATAATATTGTATATATCTAATAATTATATTATATAAAAAGTGTTTTATTTTTTAAAGTCCGTAGCAACACACGGATACTTTGCTAGTAGAGTTATATTTGTGGAGCACTTATTTTTAGGCCTACATTACTGCAATTTGGCCCGCACTACTATTGTGCCTTTTTGTGATAGTGTATCTAATTCACAGGAGATTCTATAAATATGTACAAACCATATGTCCAGGTGATCGAAGATGCTATGAGCTTGAACATAAAAGAACACATTTAGGATGACAAGTAAACTGGGACAGAGAGAAAATTATTTTTGAAAAATAAGAAGTAAAAATTATAGCTCTGTTACCAGTGTGAAACCCTTGACACCATTGCGGTCGATTGGGACCTCGAGATTCGGGCCGTCAGCAAGCTGGAGCAAGTGGTCTACCATGTCCGCTGCAACGAAGTTGTCACCCTCTCTCCGTCGCCGCTTGTCATGTTCGTCCACCACATGATCCAGAAACTTGTCAAACATTGCGTGCAGCTGTTTCATCCTTTTGACGTAGCCCTGCAGATCTAGCCAATCGAGCCATGGAATCATGTCCCTGATGTTGAGTGCGGTATTCAGGAAAATGAGCTCCTCGACCATCCACCGGAACTCTTCCGGTGTGGTTGGTGATGAGCCGCCAGGCCCCTCAACGACATACTTCTTCCCTAGCACCATGCGCGACATAACGCTGAGGCTTAACATGAGCAGGCAGTCTCTGAGGTTCACCACACGCCCATCAGAGGACGCCATGGACAGGTTGCACAGCATAACACGAAGCTCCTCCTCACGAACGTGCCGCATCTCCTTGATGCGTCTCGTACTGAGTAGCTTAACCTGCCACAATCTGCGCGCCTGGCGCCAGTACGAGCCGTAGGGAGCCCACAGCATGTCAGAACTGTTGTAGAAGGTGTACCTTCCGGACGCCATCATAGGACGGTCGAGGAAAGCTAGGTCGTGTGTTTTGAGGAAGAACTTGGCGGCATGAACGGAGGAGCCAACGACAACGGGGAAGGACCCGAATCGGAGAGTCATTAACGGGCCGTACTGTGATGAGAGATTGCGGATGGAGCGGTGGGGGAGACGGCCGATCAGGTTTAAGTTCCCGATGACTGGCCATTGCCTAGGGCCAGGCGGCAGGTTATACCTCCGTGCACCGTGGCCACGGCGGCACACGGTTATGAGGAAAAGCACGGTGCTAACCACGACGGACAGGAAGGCTGCCCATGGTTGTAGCGCCATAGAACTTACTTTGGCTAGTTTTTACTGTACGTTTCCTTCTAATCGACTGCAGGATGGGTGTTCACCAAGGTGATTATAAAGGCTGCTGCTCCATATGTGAATGTGCGTTTGTGTGTACTGAGTTAGGAATATCATCACTACTTGCATTCTGAGTATGGGTCGGTGTCTAGGTCAATGTCAAAACTAGTGATTCCATGAGCCCTCGAGAGATGAGAGTGACCACCAATTCGAGGTGTCCGAGGGCTAATTGTTTTAATTAGTCAATGCCTCGAGCAATGACAGAAAAGCACCACTCGGTGCACAACATGGACAGTCGCGGCCATTATGTGGCCATCATCAACATGAAAAGTTAATGCATAACATGCATTATGTGATCTACTAGTAAAAAGTGTCCGCACACGTTGCTACGCACATAAAAAACAGAACACTCTTTATGATTAAAATATAAATTATTTATACAATATAATTATATATATAATATTATTAACATTTTTTATATTAAAGATTATATTTGTATTATCGTTCGTGCTTCTTAGTATACCATTTTATATGTCAAAAGTAATAATTTTTTTACTATTTTTTATCATATTCTTATCATAATTATATTTTTTATTCTTTAATATTAATGATTTCCACATGTAGTGTTGTTTGACTGCTATGTTGCAAAATTAATTAAAATGACATTAAAAAATATTCAAATATAAGAAGTACCGATATAAAGCCCAATTTGTCATGTCAAGAGGGCTTTTCATAAGCCTATAACGCCTATAAGATACCTCCGGATCTCTATAAAGCCCAACACAAGGCCTAGGTTGTGACCCAATACCTAAATATTTCTAGAAGCTTTATCTGGAACGAAAAATCAATTCACGCAGTCTAGAAATAGCACTGTATTATAACACAATTTTAAATTTAAAGACTTGCTCTAATAGAAAAAGTTGAAACACATATTTAGAAACTAAAACAGAGCGATCTGGACTTCTATTAAATACCAAAGTTGTAAAACTTTTCGGGAGCTACGAGATAGACTCCGAGTTTACCACATTTGAACTTCAGACGAGGGAGTTATGATTTTTGAAATTCGGTACTTGATATGGAAGGTACGAAATCGATTTGGATTCAATATCTAAATTTGTGGACACGAAGTGGACAACCGTACCTTAATTAATAGATTGTAGAGATACTATAACGTTTCAACCATATGCTTTTGAGGAGCAAGGAAAAAAAGTATCAGCAGGTTGCTTTTCTTTCAAGAGATAATATATTTTGCCACCTATTACACATTATTTTTGGCTTCTAAAAATATTTGTAAATCACTATAGAATTATAAATTCATAAAATCCCCAGCCTCACCTTTCATTAGTTAGTATAATTGTTATTTTGCATGAGCGCGTCGCCGACGTCATGTCTGCTGGTTCACGATGCAGATCCCGGACATGAGCTCCTGCCTCGTTCATGATGTACGAGAACATGCACCCCATGGTCTCGGCGCGATGGTATGCCATCCTGGTGGTTGGTGCCGACGAACCCGAATGTGTGGACAGGCATCGGCGCCGTTTTGTTCCGTCAACGTACGTATGAAGGAGGAATTAATGTTGGTGCTGCCGTTCGCGCGCGATGAGGGACGCCACGGCGAGCTTTACCATGCATCAGCGGACATGCGCTGTGGAACAAGGAGACCACGTAGAGGCGGGCCAAGCTTGTCGATGATGAAGCGGTGGCCGCAGGGGGCGCCGGCGCGGTGAGGAAGAGGTCTTGAGGGGGTGGGCGAGAAGGCGGATCCACGGATTTGTATCTGGGAGTCGAAAGGTGAGGCTGGAGCTCTTGAGTCTTGCCCTCAAACCCACCGCATTGAGTCTTGGTTTGATTTGGACTTTACGGTTTTTTTTCCTTCCTTTTCTTTAGGTGGAGATGTATTATGGATCAGTTTCATCATGCAACATCACCCAACGTAACATCGAGTCGTATTCTGAGGTGGAGCCTGTTCACTCATACGACATCGTATGAACGTGTTCATCTCTTTTAATTAAGTGTATAAAAAATTTCATCCATCAAATTAATGCTATATTCACTATAACATAAACGACCTATAGCGGCGAGCCAAAACCCACTATAGCGGCAGGTTTGCTGGTCCGTCGCTATGTTATCGCAGCTAAAAAAAATAAAAATCTAGTAGCAGACGGCCCAAGCATGGATCCACCCACAGCTACAAATATATTAGTAGTAGCGGGTGAACTCTTCACCCGCCGCTACGCATCAACCCAAAACCAAAAAAAAAACCCGCCGGCCCACATGAGCCCGCCGACCCACCTCGAAGTGGATCCATGCCACCGATCAATGTTGGAGACATTCCCGCAACGTCAACGTCGTCCAATGTGACACCCCAGATGTCTCACTTTCATTTAACCAACATGAAGAGCATAGATCATGAACAATATAGCATGAAATAATAAGACTCACTCCCTTTTAAATTAATTCTAGGCAAATAAAAACCCTGCAACCAAGTTATTGAAGCAATTCAAAAATTTCATAACAACTCATGCCAAATAAATTTATCATCAGTTTGGTAATAATAAAATAGAATATTATGAATTTATTGGGCATTTTATCTGCTTGACAAGACCCTTAATTAATTAATTGATTCTTAAGTAACTAATTAATGCATTTAATAAATTCTAAAAATATGTTTATCAAAAATTCCAAATAAAATTTACCAGAGTGTTCTCCACCATTTAAATAGTTAGTCCACCAAATTTCATCATTTTTGAAAATGCCTAACTATTTTATTCGAATTATTAAGAACCAGCTTTGACTAGGGACCTATGTGCAAGAAATCAAATTCTAGAAGGGGTGCAGCGTAAAACCTCTCCTCCTTCTTCTTCAGTGGCGCAGAGCCGATTCCCGGCCGACTTTCTGCCGACACCGGCGCACCGCCCGGGCCGCCTTCACCCCTCCACCTCGAAACCCAGCATGCGCAATAGTGCCGCCTGCCATCCCCCTGCTCCTCCGCCCCGTCTCCCTCCGCCGCAGAGTCGCCCAATGGCTCCTTTCCTTCCCTCTTCTCCCCTCTGCACACCACCGTGCGACCCGGCCGTATTTCAATTCCCCCTCTCGCCGCACCCACTCGCCCAACCACCCATTTCCCCCTCTGCGCAGCTTGAAAGCAAACCCGTGAGCTCGCAAGCACACTCCCTCTCTCGTTCTCTGCTCTCTGCTTCCTCATTTTCTCCCTGTTCTTCGCCATTGCTGCTCCGAGCTCGACCTTGCGGTCCCGTTTCTTCCACTGCTCCTGGGTCTCACTCAACACCACAAACTAGCGCGCGCATCTCCCCGCCTGCCTCCCATGCCATTGCTAGGCCCCATTCCCATCAACACTCAGTGAATCGATCAAACATCAGGAAGGCCATCTCCGATGACCTGCACTGGTGGAAGTCCAAAATTCCTCGCCTCTGGTACACCTAGTCCCCTCTTTTCTCCTTTCTCGCGTGTGTGACTCAATGCTGAATGGTCCTAACCATTCTCCTCTAGTTTCCTTCGCGAGATCGCCGGCACCGTTGCTTTCCCCGGCCCTGATCTTCTCCGCCGGCAAAAACCGAGCTGCCTCCACGGTGAGCTCCGAGTTCCGGCCATCCTCGTTGAACTCCGACCTCGTGCCGCTCTTCACCATGCCCCGGTGAAGCTCCACGAGAAAACGGAATGCGTTTTGCTACCTCCTAGCCCAAACGCGACGCCGCCGAACCTTCGACCTCCACCGCCTCTCGACGTCGGCACCCTCCGGTGAGCTACCTCCCCCACTAACCCCTCCAACCGAAGCGCCTCGGCTAGTAGTCCATTTTCCCACTTTCGCGACGAGCTTCCGCCGCCCCCAGCCGTCGGCGGCGAGCCCTCCGGCAAGCTCCGACGCTGCTGACGTGCTGACTTGGCCTAGCCAACGTGGCACCCACGTGGCTCCGACGTGGCTCCTGTGTGGCACTGATGTGTCATTAGTTAAAAGCCAAAATGCCCAGAAATTGCTAGAAACTTTAGAAAATCATATTAAATCGAATTCAAATCCAATGGAACTCAAACAAATTTTTTAGATTCATATTGAAGAGCTCTATTTTAGTAAAATGATAAATCATAGCCTCTATTTATGCATTTTTGTTAATTCATTAAATTGTGAAAACACAAATTAATTCACCAGAAATTTTAGGAATGGAATTAAATCTTGATTTTTGGCATGCTAAGTAAACATATGAATTGTTGCCACCCTAAATTTTGGCTGGTAAAGATATGACTTATTTTATGCTCTGGAGATTATTTAGGGTTTGTGCTTAAATTAATTCTAGTAATTATTCTTTAATTATTTGGCCCTGGCCACTTGGCATAAAAATCACTCTTAGAAGCTCCTGTACCCAGTAAAACACACAAGTCCAGAAACCTAAATTTACTTAATTAACTAAATTGATTTGCTCATATCACTATTTTACTTTAATAAATGCTAGTAATTAGAATAATAATATCCAAAGGCTGTAAATTAGTAAAAATGCAATTCACCTATGTCTTTGTTCATGATAAATCACTCAAGTCTAGAATCAATTGGTTACTATTTTAATTGCTTGATTGTTTTGGAAAACTATAACAAATCTAAATAAATAAATAACACACATAAAATGATGAAATTTTAAATTGTTTCTTTGAAGCATATGGTTTCAAGAACATAAGAGTAATTTTAATTAACATTAAAACATGATCCATCTTCTCTAAAGCATATGACTTTGAGAACATAATAATAATTTATTGACATCAAAACACGATGTGCTTACATGTACCATATCAATGCATATAACGGTGTTACGACAATACCGTTAACACCTTTGTCATCATATAGGTAACCACAACCAGGAGCCCGAAGAGGATCATTAGAAGGATACTGAGTCTCAGGAACAAGAGATTGAAGTCGCTAACACTAGTGTCGATCCAGGCAAGCCCCGGTTTACATTCGCCTTTTTTCACAAAGTTTGCTAGTTTTCAATATTACTAGTGTCAGTGATTATTGTTGCATTAGGTCATAGGAGTTGATTGGAACCCACCTTGCATGATACTCAAATGACCTATACCACTGCCATTAGAACTTTGGTAGTATCGGTACTGTGTCGCTTCACTTAGTAACTACTAGGCGCGATAGATATCATTACTAAGAATGAACTTGACCACTGAAACGAAACTTGTAAAAGAAGTTTATTTTGATGTCATGACCGGGCAGAGATGATGCATGTATAGGTTTGCAGCAATACATGGGTGTTGACTGCGGTAGTCCTGCCTTGTCGAACCTAGGACCCGTCCGTGGTCGGCCCCATGGTCAAGTATTGAACAGTACCGAATACATGTTAGTCTATGGGCACAGGTAAACTGATGTAGCATTGATGCGGCAATGAGGCCGGTACCTAGTACAGTGGTCATTGACCCTGCTGCTGCTAGAGTGGGCGGTTCATACCGCGAAGTACTGTTGGCAGAACAGCATGCCCACTCGCTGAGACTGGACCCGGACCAAGTTGTTTTTCGTCCTTACGAAAGGTTGCCATATACGACCTTAGTTGGTGCGTATGTGTCGTGTATCTCGGGTTATCTCAGCTGGTGTAAATTAATTGCAATTATTGTCCCTCGCAGTAATGAGTACCACTTGGTCACTGAGTCATCACGTAGTTGCATGTGGTACTTGGGAATTGATTATGATGCTTATCGTTGATGATACTATTATTGCTCTTATGTTGTACTTACCTTATGTATTGCTTTATTATCTTATTATCACAACTAAAGTTACATTCTACTCTACCCAGTTAATTTGAGAAGTAAAACTTGATAGAACTAATAGGTTGCTTTGTGCGAGTCTTTCAAACAAGCCACCTATTAGAGCCATTGCATACCTAGAAGTCTAACGGATAAGTCTTGCTGAGTAATTAGTACTCAGGCTTTGTGCCACTGTTGTTTTCAGGTAATGAAGAGGTAGAGTTGCCTGAGAATGTGCTGCCCTGGGACATGCAAGTCCCTTAGGATTGGACTGTCCACTGGGAGTCTGACTCCCCGCCGCAGTATTGATGTGTGTTGCTAGAGTGATGGTTCTTCGGACAGGAATCATTACTATATTGTATCATCGAGCTCGTAGCTCCTTTTCAAAAATATTATGAACTTGTAATATTCCGCTGCACTCTGATGACTTATTGAAGTAATATTCAACTTAAATTCGAACCAATATTATATTATCAAGTGTCTGTATTTTCAGCATCGTCGGGACCTCGATCCTCCGGGAAGGGGCGCCACAGCTGGTATCAGAGTTGTGGTCCATGATAATACAACCAATAAATCGTATTTTCGAAAACCACAACATTACGGGTGAGGATACGTTAGTATTGCCCCTAGTAGATAATAGGGTGGTGACAAAGCTAACTCGGGTTATGTTTGTTTACATTATTGCATCTACGGCTTCTTTAAACAAAGGTACGTGCGTGCTTAACCGACACGCGTGATATCGGTGTCTGTGCTCACAGGCGGATACGAGACACTGTTGGCTCGTGACTTATCACGGGGTGATCCTTTTTTCCATGGATCATTACTAGTAGAACTATGCTTCTTTTCATAGTTTCTTTTGAATTTGATGTATTGTTTCTGCAATGGATCTTCTGCAGGTACAGTAATGCCGTTAGTATAACATATAGAATGACTTACGTGCTGAGTGCGGGTCGTCACTAAATATCCGTGCCGCTAAGCCTCGGCAAGTTAGGTGTTGTGTTGTGAGGAACGATAGGTTAATAAAATGAAGGTTTTGCATCATGCATCCATTATAGCTAAACTAAAATTTGGTTCTCTCCTTGCTCACCAACCTCTGAATAAAATTTTTCTAAACATGATAAGTATAGAATTCTGAATAACAAGGTTAACAAGAATCTGTCCTATTTTTAGCTGCCAACTTTAAAAATTCATAACTAAAGTTATACTTCGGATTTTTAGGTGCTTAAACCAAATCTGGAAAGCTCTTAAAGTCTATTTTCATCTTCAATAGGTTTCACCATTTTACCAGTTTTCCTCTGTCCAGTAGAGCCAAGCATTTAAGCCTTTGTCAATCTGAAACAGAATCTGCCAACCCGAATTTGCAAAATTCATAACTCCAGATTTACTTGGAATTTTTGAGAGTGTAAATACAATATGGAAAGCTATGAAAGTGTACTATAACATGGATCCAAGCCCAAATTTTTTAGACTTTGTTTTCTGATTCAAAATATCCACTTTTCTGACTGTGGTACAGTCAAGACAGAATCCATTTTAAAACCCATTGTCGTATTATTGCCCCTTGAGGCTGGAAAATGTGCGCTAAAACTTTGTTTCTGTATTTCATAGCACTTATATGAAATGCATTGTTACTCATGGTACACTGTACTCACCATTGGGTTTATGTTCCAGATGGGTGACCACGGTTTTGAGAAGCTTTCACACGACGGGTGGCGCTATACCACCGGTCTCCACCACCGTGGCTTTCCTACACTTTTGTGGGATCTCCTACGCTTGCTGGGCTATGATGAGCCGCCCTCCTACAAGGGCCACGAGGTCCATCATCACGGCGTGACTCTTGCTAGGGTGCACATCAGCCTGCCCACACACCCGCGCAACCTCGACATGGCGGGTATGGAGAGCACGACGACTTGTGGGAGCCTCCGTGAGGGCTTGGAGAGAGTCGCCCACAGGGCTCTCACCCACTTCTACGGGCACCACACAGCAGCGCTCTCTGGGACTCCGTTTTAGATTATTCCCATCTGGCACCAGGCCAACCCGGTCTGGCAGAGGCGCGTGAGGCGCATCGGCCTCGATGACTACCCGACGTACCATGCGGGATACCACCATGTGTCCTACTACTCCGAGTACCTCCTCAACTTGGATGAGGAGGCTAGCAGCCACAGCAGGATCATACTGGCTGAGGCCGAGCAGGTCTGGGTTCAGAGGAATGACCTGCTGTCACAGGTTGACGCACAGCAGTGAGAGATTCAGTGGCTGACCGCTGCTCTTGAGGCGAGTGAGACTCGCGTTACTGAGGTGACTGGACAGCATGACACCGTCGCGCAGGAGGTTGATAGACGTGGCGTGATTATGCAGCAGCGTGCCAACCACAACGAGCACCTGCAGCATCAGTTGATGGCTGCACAGCACGAGATGGAGCTTATGAGAGAGGATTTAGAGACCCTGGCTCAGGAGAACCAGGGCCTACAGCAGCAGCTTGAGGCAGCCCTTGCACCACCGGCAGCATCGGAGGAGGAGGACCCACAGGAGGATAGGGATGAGGAGTCTGACGTAGACTACGAGGCACCAGCTCGAGGCAGGACCTAGGAGGATAGTGGTATACTAGATTAGTCTCGGTAGTCAGGATCAGTTGGGTAGGTAGCTTTTGTCGAACCATGCGAGGTTGTTGTATTTTGGGGTTGATGCGTGAGATGTTTTTGTAACTCGAGGGCCACATATTCCGAGTCATGTATTAAAACTATGATGATTTGTGCTATGCATTGGTTGTACCCTTAGTAGCTATTATTGTTGCAACAAAGTTTAATCGTACTCATTGACTCAATCAAAGTACTTTCTTTGTAGATGGCTGAAAACAAAGAACAACCACCACAGGGTTGGGAAATTACCGATGGCCTGGAGTTCACAGGGATGATTCACCTGTTTTGGAGAGTTCTCCAGAGATTCGGATATTCTATTCCTCCCACCTATGTTGGCAAGGAATTCCAGGAGAATGGAGTCCCCTCATGCGTCATCCATGTGGCGGTTCCCGCCAATTACTCCGTCATCCCCGTATGGGAATCTTGGACCCTTAGCGTCATCGGGACAAGTCTGCCTTCCACCTGGAATATAGCTGCATTCAGGGCACTTACTCGATTATGTGAAGACCACAAGCATGATGTTGCTGGAACACCCGTCGCCTTGCTATCCATTAATGATGTGATGGACTTCGAGTGGATGAGGCGTGTGGATTTCATCTTTGACCCAAACCATCGCCACCATGATCCTATGCTGCCCCTAATAGAGTATTATGGTTTGTCCATATTTGCTTTGTGCACAAACTTGTGCTGGCGTTTGGATGTGTTCCATTCTGCACTTCGACTTTCTGAGGTTGAAAAACAAGCTAAGGATGAAGAAATTGCAGAACTGAACCAGCAAATCCAAGCCAAGAATGAAGAGATGGATGCGATTCTAGAAGAAAGTGACCAAGCCTTGCAGGATGCAGCAGATTTTGAGCATGACATGATTGAGGCTCAAGATGACTTGAACGCATTCAAGGCTGTCCATCTTTCTATTGAAGGGAATTGGGATGAGATCTTCATAGAGTGTGGAGAACAAGATGATGTGGAGATGGCTCTTGCCGATATTGATGACGTGGAAATGATGGATCTGGAGGAACCAGGAGAGCCTATGGAACAGGAAGAACCAGAAGAGCCGGAAGACTTAGGTCAGGAGTAGATGATTCACTACCCCTGTGTACGGTCGTGTAGTATATGTATCCCTAGTTTGATGTAGGAGTGTGAATCCTGCATAATGTGTCCGCAATACCATAGCTAGGCGTTGGCACATATGTGTAAGAAATCGTGTGATGATGTTATAAATTGATTTAATGAAGTTGGTTGTCGTTTCTGAAATTTTATCGTGCCTCTTGCAAATTTATATCCTTGCACATGTGATTTTATGAAATATTTTGAGAAATAACTAATGTGCAACCGTATAAATTGCAGCATGGCATGTACTCGGAATCAGGAAGAACCTGAGAGCTTTCAGCAAGGAGCTAATGCTGAGCCTTCGTTAGCTGAATGTGGATGCACCGTCTCGTGGTGCCCAAGTGAACTACACCAATGCAGAAGATATCCCTCTGGGCGAACCCGTGCTAACCGGTACGCTCTCGCTCTATCGCCAGCCTATCCTTGCACTTTTTTATTCTAGTGCTACGCATAATTTCATTATAGAAAGATGCTACACAATTTGTTTCCCTGCTAGGCAAATTAGTGCCAATCAAATAGTATGCAAAGCCCCTCTAGAAATAAACAAGAAAATCTACCCCATGGATTTTATCATGCTTAGCCACCAAGGAATTGATTTGATTTTGGGTATGTTCTGGATGAAAACCCATAGAGCCATGCTAGACATCGAGCCCCGTATCGTTCACATCAACTCCCATTTGCATGGAAAAGATACATTTTCTCTAAACGTCAATTCATCAAAAGCCTTGATTGTCCATCACTTGGAAGGGCAATCGCTCGAGAACATCCCCGTTGTTTGTGAGTACCCGGACGTATTTCCTGAAGATATCTCTGGCCTACCACCTAATCGTGAAGTGGAATTTAAGATAGAGCTACAGCCAGGAACATCTCCGATATCTCGTCGATCCTATAAGATGGCCCGAATGAGTTAGCCGAATTGAAAAAGCAATTGAATGAGTTATTGGAAAAGGGATTCATTCGCCCAAGCACTTCACCTTGGGGCTGCCCTGCTATTTTCATGAAGAAGAAGGACAAATCTCTGCGTCTCATTGTTGATTATCGACCTCTCAACGAAGTTACCATCAAGAATAAGTACCCGCTACCACGAATTGATATCCTTTTTTATCAATTAGTTGGTGCTAAGGTATTTTCAAAAATTGACCTCCATTCGGGTTATCATCAAATCAAAATCAAAGCAGAAGATATTCCAAAGACCACCTTTTCTACTAGATACAAATTATTCGAGTATCTAGTAATGTCATTCGGATTGACAAACGCTCCAGCTCATTTCATGTATCTCATGAATTCGGTATTCATGCCAGAGTTGGACAAATTTGTGGTAGTATTCATTGACGACATCCTCGTCTATTCTCAGTCCAAGAAAGAGCATGCTGAACATCTTCGCATTGTTCTTCAACGTCTACGAGATCACAAGTTGTATGCAAAATTCAGCAAGTGTGAATTTTGGTTGGACCGTGTGCCATTCCTTGGTCACATAGTCTCTATAGAAGAAATCTCGGTAGACCCTAGCAAGGTTCAAGACGTGCTAGATTGGAAGCCACCAAAGACAGTTCACCAAGTGCGCAGTTTCCTCGGGCTAGCCGGATATTATCGTAGGTTCATACCAAATTTTTCTCGGCTGACCAAACCCATCACGAAGCTGCTGAAAAAGGAGAAAAAGTTTGATTGGAATAGCAATTGTGAAGAAGCATTTCAAGCATTGAAGAAATTATTGACAACTGCCCCAGTACTGGCTCAACCCGACATCACCAAGCCATTCGACGTATATTGTGATGCGTCTGGGACAGGACTTGGATGTGTACTCATGCAAGAAGGTCGTGTCAGAGCCTATGCATCTCGATAGCTGAGGAAGCATGAAGAGCACTATCCAACTCATGATTTGGAACTAGCTGCAGTTGTACTTGCACTGAAAATATGGAGGCATTATTTGCTGGGCAACTTAGTGCACATCTACACAGACTATAAGATCTTGAAATATATCTTCACCCAGACTGATCTGAACATGATACAACGTTGGTGGCTAGAACTAATTAAGGATTATAATCTGGAGATTCATTATCATCCAGGCAAGGCTAATGTAGTTGCCGATGCGTTAAGCAGAAAGGTCCACTGCAACAACTTAGAGCTAGAAGTTCGGGATAGAAATGACCGTGAAACTAATTCAGAACCCATCCTTCACGTTTTACCTGCTGTAGTGATTAGCAACCTAAGTGTGCAATCTACTCTTCGTGAAGAAATCATTGCTGCACAGAAAAATGATGTTGGTATGAATCATATCCGACAAAACGTTGAAGATGGTAAAGCAAAATGCTTTACCCAAAACTCGGACGATACTCTATGGTTCAATAACCATTTAGTAGTACCAAAAGACTTTGAACTTCGACGGAAAATCTTGGATGAAGCGCATCACTTCAAGTACTCCATCCATCTGGGTAGTAACAAAATGTACCAAGACTTGAAGAAGAATTTCTGGTGGACAAGGATGAAGCGGGAAATTGCTCGGTATGTCACAGAATGCGATACCTGTCAAAGAGTTAAGGCTGATCATTTGAAACAAGACGAATTACTTCAACCATTGAGTATTCTCACGTGGAAATGGGAAGACATCAGCATGGATTTTATTGTTGGTCTCCCTCTCACCTCTCGGAAGCACGATTCGATTTGGGTCGTTGTGGACCGACTCACAAAATCTGCCAACTTCCTACCGATCAATAACACCTACAAGATAAAGCAATATGAAGAGCTATACATAGCAAGAATTCTATGTCTTCATGGAGTACCCAAGACCATTGTTACAGATCGAGGCTTGTAGTTTGTCGCTCGTTTTTTGGAACAGTTGCATGCATCACTGGGTACCAAGCTGATTCGGAGTTCCGCTTACCATGCCACCACTGACGGACAAACAGAGCGTGTCAACCAGATTTTGGAAGATATGCTTAGAGCATGTGTTTTAACACATGGTGGTAATTGGGATGAGTATTTGCCTTATGCGGAATTCTCATACAATAATAGTTACCAGGAGAGTTTAAAAATGTCGCTATTTGAGGCACTTTATGGTCGCAGTTGTAGAACACCGCTAAATTGGTCTGAATCTAGAGAAAGGGTAACCTTTGGTCCCGACCTTGTCAAGGACGCTGAAGAAAAGGTTCGTATCATTCAAACCAATCTTAAAGTCGCCAAATGCTGACAAGAGAAGTATGCAAACAGACGACGTAGGCCACTGTACTTCAACAAGGGTGATTACGTCTATCTCAGGGTGTCACCTATGAAGGGTATCCAACGGTTTGGAGTTAAAGGAAAATTAGCTCCCCATTATATTGGACCATTCCAAATTCTGGAACAATGTGGAAACGTGGCCTATAAGCTGGACTTACCCGCTAATCTATTCGGAGTTCATCACACCTTCCATGTCTCTCAGCTTAAGCGATGTCTCAAGCCACCCATCGACAAGATTTTGGAAGAATATGACCAACTCCAACCCGATCTCACATACTCCGAACAACCCATAAAGATCCTCGACGAGAAAGAGCGCACAACTCGTAATAGAACCCTCAAATTCTACAAGGTGCAATGGAGTAACCACTCAGAGGACGAGTCGACGTGGGAATCTGAAGAATTCCTGAGTACCCACTACCCGAACTTTTGGTCGTCATACATAGGTATGTTTTGACCACCGCACTTCCCTCTAGTTTGCCTTGATTCATAATCTCGGGATGAGATTTCTTTAAGGAGGGAGGGCTGTGACACCTCAGGTTACTCACTTTCATTTAACCAACATGAAGAGCATAGATCATGAACAACATAGCATGAAATAATAAGACTCACTCCCTTTTGAATTAATTCTAGGCAAATAAAAACTCTGCAACCAAGTTATTGAAGCAATTCAAAATTTTCATTACAACTCATGCCAAATAAATTCATCATCAATTTGGTAATAATAAAATAGAATATTATGAATTTATTGGGCATTTTATCTGCTTGACAAGACTTTTAATTAATTAATTGATTCTTAAGTAACTAATTAATGCATTTAATAAATTCTAAAAATATGTTTATGAAAAATTCCAAATAAAATTCACCATGAGTGTTCTCCACCATTTAAATAGTTAGTCCACCAAATTTCATCATTTTTGTAAATGCCTAACTATTTTATTTCAAATTATTAAGAACCAGCTTTGACCAGGGACCTATGTGTAAGAAATCAAATTCCAGAAGGGGTGCAGCATAAAATCTCTCCTTCTTCTTCACTGGCGCAGAGCCGATTTCCGGCCGATTTTCTGCCAACACTGGCGCACCGCCCGGGCCGCCTTCACCCCTCCACCTCGAAACCCAGCACGCGCAACAGTGCCGCCTGCCATCCCCCTGCTCCTCCGTCCTGTCTCCCTCCGCCGCAGAGTCGCCCAACGGCTCCTTTCCTTCCCTCTTCTCCCCTCTGCCCACCGTGCGACCCGGCCGCGTTTCAATTCCCCCTCTCGCCGCACCCACTCGCCCAACCACCCATTTCCTCTGCGCAGCTTGAAAGCAAACCCGTGAGCTCACAAGCACACTCCCTCTCTCGTTCTCTGCTCTCTGCTTCCTCATTTTCTCCCTGTTCTTCGCCATTGCTACTCCGAGCTCGACCTTGCGGTCCCGTTTCTTCCACTGCTCCTGGGTCTCACTCAACACCACAAACTAGCATGTGCATCTCCCCTCCTGCCTCCCACGCCATTGCTAGGCCCCATTCCCATCAACACTCAGTGAATCGATCAAACATCTGGAAGGCCATCTCCGGTGACCTGCATCGGTGGAAGTCCAAAATTCCTCGCCTCTAGTACACCTAGTTCCCTCTTTTCTCCTTACTCAATGTTGAATGCTCCTAACCAATCTCCTCTAGTTTCCTTCGCGAGATCGCGGACACCGTTGCTTTCCCCAGCCCTGATCTTCTCCGCCAGAAAAAACCAAGCCGCCTCCACGGTGAGCTCTCGGTTCCGGCCATCCTCATCGAACTCCGACCTCGTGCCGCTCTTCACCATGCCCCGGTGAAGCTCCAAGAGAAAACGGAATGCGTTTTGCTGCCTCCTAGCCCAAACGCGACACCGCCGAACCTTCGACCTCCGCCACCTCTCGACGTCGGCACCCTCCGGTGAGCTACCTCCCCCGCTAACCCCTCCAACCGAAGCGCCTCGGCTAGTAGTCTATTTTCCTACCATCACGACGAGCTTCCGCCGCCCCCAGCCGCCGGCGGCGAGCCCACCGGCAAGCTCCGGCGCTGCTGACGCGCTGACTTGGCCCAGCCAACGTGGCACCCACGTGGCTCCGACGTGGCTCCTGTGTGGCACTAATGTGTCATTAGTTAAAAGCCAAAAATGCCCAGAAATCCCCAGAAATTGCTAGAAACTTTAGAAAATCAAATTAAATCGAATTCAAATCCAATGGAACTCAAACAAATTTTGTTAGGTTCATCTTGAAGAGCTCTATTTTAGTAAAATGATAAATCATAGCCACTGTTCATGCATTTTTGTTAATTCATTAAATTGTAGAAAACACAAATTAATTCACCAGAAATTTTAGGAATGGAATTAAATCTTGATTTTTGGCATGCTAAGTAAACATATGAATAGTTGTCACCCCAAATTTTGGCTGGTAAAGATGTGACTTATTTTATGCTCTGGAGATTATTTAGGGTTTGTGCTTAAATTAATTCTAGTAATTATTTGGCCCTGGCCACTTGGCACAAAAATCACTCTTAGAAGCCCCTGTACCCAGTAAAATACACAAGTCCAGAAACCCAAATTTACTTAATTAACTAAATTGATTTGCTCATATCACTATTTTACTTTAATAAATGATAGTAATTAGAATAATAATATCCAGAGGCTGTAAATTGGTAAAAATATAATTCACCTATGTCTCTGTTCATGATAAATCACTCAAGTCCAGAATCAATTGGTTACTATTTTAATTGCTTGATTGTTCTGGAAAACTATAACAAACCTAAATAAATAAATAACACACATAAAATGATGAATTTTTAAATTGTTTCTTTGAAGCATATGGCTTCAAGAACATAAGAGTAATTTTAATTAACATTAAAACACGATCTAACTTCTCTAAAGCATATGGCTTCGAGAACATAATAATAATTTATTGACATCAAAACACGATGTGCTTGCATGTACCATATCATTACATATAACGGTGTTATGACAATACCGTTAACACCTTTGTCATCATATAGGTAACGACAACCAGGAGCCTGAAGAGGATCATCAGAAGGATACTGAGTCTCAGGAACAAGAGATTGAAGTCGCTAACACTAGTGTCGATCCAGGCAAGCCCCGGTTTACATTCGCCTTTTTTCACAAAGTTTGCTAGTTTTCAATATTACTAGTGTCAGTGATTATTGTTGTATTAGTTCATAGAAGTTGATTGGAACCCACCTTGCATGATACCCAAATGACCTATACCACTGTCATTAGAACTTTGGTAGTATCGGTACTGTGTTGCTTCGCTTAGTAACTACTAGGTACGATAGATATCATTACTAAGAATAAACTTGACCACTAGAACGGGACTTGTAAAAGAAGTTTATTTTGATGTTATGACCGGGCAGGGATGATGCATGTGTAGGTTTGCAGCAACACATGGGTGTTGATTGCGGTAGCCCTGCCTTGTCAAACATAGGACCCGTTCGTGGTCGGCCCCTTGGTCAAGTTTTGAACAGTACCGAATGCATGCTAGTCTATGAGCACTAGTAAACTGATATAGCATTGACGTGGCAATGAGGACGGTACCTAGTACAGTGGTCGTTGACCCTCCTGCTGCTAGAGTGGGCGGTTCATACCGCGAAGTACTGTTGACAGAACGGCATGCCCACTCACTGAGACTGGACCCGGACCAAGTTGTTTTTCATCTTTGCGAAAGGTTGCCATATACGACCTTAGTTGGTGTGTATGTGTCATGTATCTCGGGTTATCCCAGCTGGTGTAAATCAATTACAATTATTGTCCCTCGCAGTAATGAGTACCACTTAGTCACTGAGTCGTCACGTAGTTGCACGTGGTACTTGGGAATTGATTATGATGCTTATTGTTGATGATACTATTATTGCTCTTATGTTGTACTTACCTTATGTATTGCTTTATTATCTTATTGTTGCAACTAAAGTTACATTCTACTCTACCCAGTTAATTTGAGAAGTAAAACTTGATAGAACTAATAGGTTGCTTAGTGCGAGTCTTTCAAACAAGCCACCTATTAGAGCCATTGCATACCTAGAAGTCCGACGGGTAAGTCTTGCTGAGTAATTAGTACTCAGGCTTTATGCCACTGTTGTTTTCAGGTAATGAAGAGGTAGAGTTGCCTGAGAATGTGTTGCCCTGGGACATGCAAGTCCCTGAGGGTTGGACTGCCCACTGGGAGTCCGACTCATCGCCGCAGTATTGATGTGTGTTGCTAGAGTGATGGTTCTTCGGACAGGAATCATTACTATGCTGTATCATCGAGCTCCTAGCTCCTTATTGTTAATCGCTTCTGCTGTGTTTTCAAAAATATAATGAACTTGTAATATTCCGCTGCACTCTGACGACTTATTGATGTAATATTCAACTTAAATTTGAACCAATGTTGTATTATCAAGTGTCTGTGTTATCAGCACCGTCGGGACCTCGATCCTCCGGGATGGGGCGCCACATCTAGGGACCGGATCCGGTCGCCCCTGCCGCCGCTATACAACGAGGAAGAGGGGGCGGCCAGATCCAGTCGCCCCCGCTGCCGCTACACCACGAGGAAGAGGGGGGCGGCCAGATCCGGCCGCCGCCGCTCCACGAAGACGAGGGGGAGCGCCGTCGTGGGTGCCACACGTGGCCGGGGGAAGGCGTGCTGCCGGGGGGCCCGGGCGGCCAGGGGAGCCACCGGGGGGCCTCATGCCGCCTCGCGCCACTTAGGGAGTCGCATGCCGCCGTGCGCCACCGAGGGGGGGGGCTCGCGCCACCGCGTGCTGCCACGTGCCGCCGGGGGGGGGGGGGGGGGGCTCGCGAAGAGAGCAGAGAGGTGGGGGCACGGGGAGAGAGGAGGGTGGGGGCGTGGAGAGAGAGAGAGAGAGAGAGAGAGAGAGAGAGAGAGAGAGAGAGAGGTGAGGTGCAGGCCGACGCGAAGAGAGAGGAGAGGTGGATGCTGGCGCAAAAGGAAAGAGGAGGCTGGGAGATAGGATTTGGGGATGTCCTTTATTACACTAGTTGGCTCGAATAGGCCAAACAATCTGTAGCGGCGGTACAAGAAGTGATCCGCCCCTAAAAATCGATTTTTAGGGGCAGATCACATAGTCACCCATCCCTAAAAATGAAGACCATTTTTAGCGGCGGTTTAAGATGTGATCCGCTCCTAAAAATTATTTTTTAGGGGTGGTTGACATCTTGAACCGCCGCTAAAAGCTGGAGGATGATTATAGCGGTAGTTCTCTTCAAAATCTCTGCTACGTGCTTTTTTAAAATGCCGCTAAAGACCCATTTTATGGTAGTAATTGCTTATATGACATACTTAAAAACAACAAAATGAAATACTCTATTGGAACTAGCCTTAGTGACAAGGAGGCTGATTGCAAGCCAAGACTTCCAGGACAACGTAAGTAAAGCCATTGTATCACTTTTCACATGGCTTGTCTGATACAACCACCTTTTTTTTTAAATTGGTTTAGAGCATCTCCAGCAGCTCCTTGAAAAATGACTCCCAAAAACCTTTTGTGGGAGCAGCATAAAAAATAATTGGATCATATTTTCTCTCCTCCTCCAAAGTTTCCTTAAAAGTGGACTAAAATTATTTTAAATTAAGCCAGGTTAGTAAGGTCTTTTCTTAATTACTCAAGAGTAATTTTGGCCGGAACAATCCCTCACGTTGGCTCGCCGTCTCTATCATGCTCGTCAAGCGTTGCATCAGCTAGTACGCACCGCACTCACAATCACAATAGCAATCAGGGTTTAAAAGACCGATTGAACCGTGGAAATCGGATCACACTGGTTTTACGGTTTTCAAAAAACCACTCGATAAACCGTTCAAATATCAAAACCCAAATCTGAATGAAATTTTAGAGCCAACCGGTCGGTTTCTCCGGTTTATCGCTCGGTTTTCTCGATTTACTACTCGGTTTATTGAGAAAATTTCTTCTTTTAAAAAACCGCTTAGTTTCTCCGGTTTATTGCTCGGTTTCTCAGTTTATCACTCGGTTTTACCGGTTTTCAAAATTAAAAAAAAATTCAAAATTTAAAAATTTAAAAAATAATTTGACCGAAATCCAGTCGTCCGCTGAAACCAAACCGGACCGATTTGGTCGAAAACCGACCGGTTTTTGTCGGTTTTTCAATCCATGATAGCAATCATGTGGGCAGGAAAGAGACAAACACAATAATGTGGGCAATTAAGTCCCAACTAAAGAGAAGAAGAGTGCTCACATTCAATCAATTGCAAACGAGAATCGTTGGACAGGGGCGTGGTGCGAGAAGTGCGGGGCCAGGTGAGCTCCACGCGCATTGCAGATGGAGTCGAAGAGGAGCAGCTCCATTGCAGAGGTGGCGAGTGGGATCTCTGCTCCGTCAAGTGGAGACAATGAGGTGGGATCTCCACCGAGGTAGGGAAGTGATGTGGTTTGTGGTCGATGGTGGAGGCGGTGATGAATAGATGAGCAGGAGGGGATGAGGAGCGGCATGGGATGGTTTGCTGCCGATGGTGGAAGATCAGTATGGTTCTGCGGTGGGGGTGGCCATGGCAACTCTGTCTGGTGTTCAGGACGAGCGAGGCGACCGGGATTGACGATTGGCAGGGCAAGGCGGAGAAGGGCGTTTTGGGCTGAGAATGGCACGAACTGAATTGGCGTCAAGGCGGGAGTCAGATTGGGGGTGCGAATTCCTTCCCTATTTTTATCTACAATTGAGGTAGATTTAGGAAGGTAATAAAAATAGGGAGGTCGTTAGGAATCTGTTGGAGAAGGTTTTCTTAAAAAATCTCATTAATTTGATTAAGGATAATTTTTGAAAAATTTTTGAAGATGCTCTTACAGTGCCATTATTAGCACAGCCAATAGGGGGACCTCCTCTAGGTAGATCGACCTATAAGACGCTTCGAGTAGATTTATCCATTTGACCATTAAACGTGCACACATTGCAGCTTGGCACATTAGAGGACATGCTTCAAACCAGTAGCTGCGGCCCATGAAATGATAAAAAAAATCCAAAGTCAAAATTACGGATTAACTTCATATTTTAAAGAATCAAGCGAACGAGCAGTTTAGGAGCATACTGTAAGCTGCTTAATTAGCTGCCGCTTCTTTTTTCTACCAGTATAATACCCGTGCGTTGCTATGAGCATAATTTATAACACATAATTATAGTATAATTATATATAGATACCACATAAAATTATCACTAATCATAAGTTATCGATGGTTTCAAACCACATAAAAATCACCGGCCATAAGCTATTGAGCTTTTTGTCTCAACATCATATGTTCGGGAACATTAGTCCAGGAAGAGCTGCATTAGTAACATAATAATTGATGCATTACAAGAATCGCACTCAAAGAATCACAGTATCAATGACTCAGTGACTCATTTATTGCTCTTTCTTTTCCTTAAGTATCATCAGTACAAATGATTTTATTATGGAGAAATCTTAATTCTATCTGTTGTATTGACAAGGTCACTTCCTATAATAAAATGAAAGAGCTCTTAAGCCTACACCAACAAAAATGTCTTGGCAGCAGCCGTGTAGAAAGATTATAAAGAATATTGTAGCCCATGAATTTCACTATCATAATCAATCATAATTCATGAAGCTTTCTGGACATATACCCAAAAATTCACTAATCATACCATGGGTCGCTGTCAGGTCTTAGTTTCAAAGGCTCAATCACCTTCATCGATGTGCTTTCAGATGAGTCACCCTCTGTACTTGTTTACGCTTCAGCCTCCTCTGTGTTAGACCTTCCGCATCTCCCACTGAGGGCCGTCACCATCATGTTTACTTCTTGCTTGCCAACTTTGCTGGACTCTCAGGCTGCACATTACCAGTGAACAAACATTCAGTAAAAAAATTCCACCTATTTTTTTCTGACTACATCGAAACATTTCTACATGTGTGGCATAGGTCCATTTATAGCATATACAAGCAACCATAAAAACTAAAAGAAATGCTTCACTGAATATTTAAGAATATAGAAAGATTTAAAAGCCAGTTTTTAAATTAATCATGTTAACCTATTTTGTTTTTTGACTACAACTGTCTGGGAACATTTGTAGCTTGTTGAGAAACAGTAGAGCATATTTACATTGCCCACAAACCTACAAGACATTTCTACATTACAAATCACAAAAGACAAGGTATATAATCCCCTTCATATTATCATATTATGATGAATCATGACAAAGGAATGAAAACATTCCGATTTTAGTTAGCAACAACAAAATTGACACTCCGATTTCTGTAGCCTGTTGAAACAAGAGAATCTAAAACGTAAGTTACTTTGTATGGTCCAACTTCTTATTTTATTCAAAAAATAAAACTAAATTGCATTCATCCTAGAAAAGGAAATCCCATAATTACGGTATGTATAAGTAAAGACAAATTAGAATTGTCCCTTTTCCTATCTGACAATAGATAGCTCGAGTGCTAGACTACACCTTATGTTTTCTATGCCCAAGCCAAAGTTTTACTTTGATTTATATTGAAAGCAACTCATGATCACTAAACAAAAGAAGGGATTCTTTATGAAGCATTAATTCTGACAGTCTCAAGCTCATGATGGCAGCTGCAAGTTTTAGCCTCAATTTTGATATCATAAAATTGAGCAATTATATAGTTGAACCTTGGCAAGCAAAACGATAAAAATATTATCTGTGACCAGATAGTGTAGCACATGGCATTTAGTTTACCTATACCCATATTATTTTATCTACCATAAACTAATATCACATTACATTTAGTAAACTACAGGAGAGGCGTGCATAGGGATTCAGATGAGTTTATAATAGTATGAAATAGAGTACTCAGGACCACAATAAAAAAATAAGTTCACCTCAGAAATTCCTAAGCAAAAAAGGAAAAAAAAAACAAATGATCATTAACAGGTCGCATTGGCTATAAATATTCATAATCTAGAAAATGGAGGGTGTCAAGCTATCTCCACAGGGAAGGTAGTGTATAGAGTTAACACAAAATTATCTACACAACTTTTTTTTTGCATTATATTGCACACACAACAAAATCTTGTGTCAAGTTTTTTACATTTGCAAAAGCTTGTCAACATACATATTCTACTGCAAATGGCAATATTTGGCTTCGAAGGAACCTTCAGTAATTCCAATTGATAACGTTAGTCACCTCCATTCATACACAAAGTAATCCCACCATCATTAAATTTGAAACATAAAAGGTTGCTAGGTTAATTGCAGACAACAGATATTTGTTGGCATGCATACATCAGCTCAAATATTAAGGAATAATTTCCTTTTATGATGCTAATGGGTGCGACAACAACAAGACTGTAAGAGCTAGGTTTGTGAGACGAAACAGGCATAAATTAGCAGATATATAAGCAACATAACCAATTAGTAACTAAGGGCACTCAGTGATTTTCAAGATTCTTAATATTAAGGAATAATTTCCTTTTATGATGCTAATGGGTGTGACAACAACAAGACTGTAAGAGCTAGGTTTGTGACAGGAAACAGGCATAAATTAGCAGATATTTAAGCAACATAACCAATTAGTAACTAAGGACACTCAGTGATTTCAAGATTCTTTATCCATGATTCCAGCCTTCCAAACTATTCTTTTCATTCTAGGAACACTAACTTCAAATTATGTCTCAAAGAAAAGATAGGCCCAAAATTTTCCTAACCAAAATCCCCGAACAATACAGCCGTGTTAGTGAAAGACTACCGAAGAACAACACCATCCTTTGAAGCAGTGTCATCAGCTAGAAAGCAACGATTCACCTAAATCAGGATGACAGAACACACGAGATGCAGTCGACACTTGATTTGAAACAAATAAATACTACATGTATAGTGTAGCGTAAGTATACAGTTGAGTGTCAAGGGCAATCAACAATACCAAGTGTAGTATCATATACTTACATGTACTTTGAAACTTTACATAGTATTAATCAAACTGGTATTGTTGAGCCCAATTCAGTAGGATCCGAATTCTCCTTGCCCAATTCCAAATACCTGCTAAAAACATTTCACATGTAACATTTATCTATGATAAATTCGACAGAGAATTAGGGAGAGTTGCACCACCTCCTCAAGCCGCCATTCTTTTACTGGTCAGGAAGGCCGATCACGAAGTGCGCGCACACTCATCATGGAGAGCCTTTGTCTCCAAGGAGATCCACACGAAACCGTCTGCCGTAGTGGGTGAGCAGGACGAGAGTGAAGACGTCATCCAGCATGTCCACAAACTCTTCTTCATTCTCCTTGTAGTTGAAGACACATGAATGGTCATCAACAAGTCAGTTCAGTTGACTACACACGTAGACATGCTGATATGACAATAGTGCGATGACTAGAATGACCAGGTGAGAGATTACCTCACTGTAACTATCGGATTTTAGGATTAATAACAGAATAGAATGTTTTTATCTGTGAAAACAAGAAATAAAAAAAATGCTTCAGCCCTAGAACATGGAACACCTGAGCAGATTAACAGTAAAAATCAAATACATACATAAGACCATGCCTGAATTAGGTCTCCAAATGGTAATTGTTATACATGCAAGTAGGAGGAAACCAGAAACCATAACTTTTCTTTGGCGTTTCATTAAATAGTTTACTGTTGGATTGCAATAGACTGAGAAGAAGTATTAATACATAGCACTGCAAATCTCATAGTGATGCAAGTAGATTTAGAAAATGAAATACCGGAGGTCGTGCTTCGATTAAACCGTATTACGAATTTCCTATAAGTAGGTAGTAAATTGTACGACGAGAGTACTTGGCACCGCAGCTGCAGCAGGGTTTCAGAGGAATCTATCTTGAGATCAAATCCAATAGGCGGGGCACAAGAAATCTCTGCGGTAGCTGCTGTTTAGCCGTAGATCACAACAGCAGCAGAAATAAGAAAAATCTAATGTTTCTTGTTTGTTGCCCGCCTCATTCGGGGAAGCCACCTCTCTAATCACTGTGAGTGCGAGATAAAGGGATCGCGACAGAGTACCTGACGGCCGCCGCCCTGGGTTGCTCTCTTCTCCTCCTCTTCCGACCGTTTAGGGTGACCCCGATGTATTGGCTCCTTGTCATAGTGGGGCTGGTCGCCGGAGGCTCCGAGTTGCTGTTGTGGTTCCTTGTAGATCTTGCAAAGAGAGGCGCGGGAGAACCCATGATTAGGGTTTAGGGGAGTGGTGGCACTTCTGGCGAGGGTGTGGTGCTGTGGCTCGAAGTGGAGGTGGCGCTTGTGACGTCAACTGCGATGGAGAGGCGGGCTGTCGTTTTGGCTCGATGCGAGGGTGTCGGCGGTGAGTATTAGGGTGTTGGGGAGGGGCGCTAGGCACCTGACCGCCGTGCGGGAGGTGGCTGGACGGGGAGGAGGAGAAGAAGGACACGGCAGCACGGCGGCTGCTCCACTGTTGCTCGAAGGAGGAGCTGGAGGAGGGCGCGACACCGCGTCGGCTGCTGCTCGGAGAGGAGGAGGGCACGGAGGCGTGGCGTCTGCTGCTCGGGGTGGAGGAGGAGGAGGAGGAGGGAACAACGACGCGACGACAGCTGCTGCCCGGGGTGGAAGAGGATGAGGGCACGGCGACGCGGCGGCGGCCGGATTTGTTGGGGGCGGCGGCGGCTAGGGTTGGTGAGGGAGAGGGAGCTCGGGAGGAGAGGAAAGAACGTGAGAGAGAAGGTCGGCAGGCGTGCAACTACGAGAGCTCGCGTGGCCGACTTGTCGGCGCCGAAATTTTTATGCTGAGATGAGCTGGCCACGAGCGTTGGATCTAAATCAGACGGTACACAGAGAGATAACGGGTTAGCGGGGAGCGACGGGTTAAGCGGGGTGGTGACGATCCTCTCGTATTTTATATATTGGTATATAGATTAGTAATAGAAGAATGCCCCTATCTTGCTACAGCATAAATGACTTCTTCAATCATCCCTTGTGACTTTAATTTAGATAATTATATCAAATACTTAACAATAAGGAAAAAGACATATTTGAAGCAACGATGCACTTTAACTTATAAATAAAAAAACATACAATTTCAGTACTACAAAAGCGATATCTAAGGGCAAGATCTAAAAAAATTTCAATGACGGGCTCCTGAGAATTGGCACTAACTAAAGTTATTCTTTCATATGACAACATAACTTGATACTTAGACTCGAAAAGTAAGGATCTATTCATAAACTAGTTTTTTGGTAATATAAACTCTACTCTCAGCCTTTGCATGTCAAGAAATCGGCTCTAATTGACCATTTTTTACGAGTAAGTCTTGTTGAGTATTATTAGTTGTTCAAGACGTAGATCTATATGATTTTTAGATGATCAAAATGGATCGTCACTATGGAGGCAGGTCCACTAGGAACGCCATATGCATTCTAGTGCTGGCTATGCAAATGGTTGCCAGTAATGGATGGTTGTTTAATCATTACATACATACTTAATCAGCTCCGCGGGCTCCATTTTTGTTTTTGAGCTCATTCTTCATGCTTGTAATAATGTAGTCTCAAAGGCCATATGTATTCAAGATCATAAAAGGTCGGAACTCTGTAAACAGTTATTTTTCATCGAAAAAAGATCCACCCGCCACTCAAGAGACAAAAGAAAGACAGCGCCACCAGTTGCTACAATTTGCAGCAAAAACACTCATTACCAGCCATTACACCTTACAGACCAAAACAGAATGTTTCACTAAAACGCAAAGAGGGCACACCCAAGAGGAAAATATATCAAAAAAGGACACGTGCGACTGTTATCCTATACCAGTAGCTGCAATTCGTGATGATCGTCCTTCCTGGCACACGTTCGTGATCTGGTCGATGGCGTTCTCAAAAGACAGTTTGCCTTCTGGCTATCAAAGCCCACCGCTGCATCAAAAACAGAAACCTGTAAATAATGGCAGCAGGAGACGAAAAAATATTTTCCCTAAACACCCAGTCGTTTCTACTGAGCCATAGCCGTAGTACCAAGAATATTTTCCCTAAACAATATTTTCCCTAAACACACGGCTGTTTTATTTTGATATAATCTTACCAGTTACTTATACCTCATCTGAAAGGGCTTCACATTGGCACTGGCTTCACATATAGCAATGTGATCATATCTTTGATCACATGGGGAAAAGTGTAGCTGTCAGTTGTCTTGTAAATATAATCAACAGTCCTTGCAATGTTAAGTATCGTTCGTGGCACCACCATCGGTTTTTCTGTCAGTAGAAGGAATTGTTGTATCATGTACTTCCATGAATCTTCAGTAAGCTCCTTAATCTTTTGACAAGCATTGGCCATTGTCGTTCCATGCTCTTGCATGTAACAGTGAACACTGGAGGCACAGTTCTTTCCATTTTCCTCACGCTGGTCAAAAAAGATTATAGTGAACAGAGCGTCAGATATTTCCGAACGACAGCATTTTTGTTCTTAAACTATGATTGTATATTTAAAATTTGGTATATGAGATTCAGCTTTAAGCCTTCAACAAGCAAAAAAAGATATGTAAACTATATGCTGACGTACCTAGTCCAGCATGCATGAGTTAAAAACAGGTCAATTATGTAGTTTCTAAATGATACAGTTTACAAGTTTCATGAGGGTAGAGACACACCTTGGTTGACACAATATCATTGGAGAACCGTACAAATATGCCAAAAGATTTGAAAAGTTCTGGACAGCTCAAAACCCATTCCAGGGTCTCCTTTGTTATTACGTCACCCATTCCAACAAATGAAGCACATGGTACCAGGATGGATCCAATTGATATCGATGAAACTTCAAGATGCTCTTTCATTGTTGTTGGAACATAGAGTTCATCGCGCCATTCTAACTCCTTGGCAAACATCCGGACTAAATGCTTGAACTACATTAATCGAAAACATATGAAATCATGTTGAACACATACATGCATGTATGCCAAAAAAGTGATAAAAAAAATTCGAACAATAAGTCATAAAAAAATTAAAGTCCACTTTACTCCCTCCGTATATGGCCAAAGTCCGGATAACCCCTGAACTATCATTTGGTTTGTTTTATTCTCATAATTTATTAAAATAGATCATTTTATAACTTTAATCGGTGTTTTAATGCTGATTTACTGATATGGACCGGGATTTAATTTAGAATTGCCCTCTCAACCTTCACACATGTGTCGTACAATGTAATAAATGATTAAATGAGTCGTATAATCCTATTTGAGTCTATACTCTTTTGTGTATAGTTCTTTTTCTCTGTTTTTTCACATAGTGGCACAAGGAGAAGTACAACTAGGCTATAGCTATAGGAAGTTGATGATAGACGAATTAAGGACATCACGGTGACACGGATTAAGTGAGCTCGTTAGTGACCATGAGCTCCTAATGGTTGAGCGCCTCGAGAGATGTACTGAACGGAAAAGAAGGCAAGACGCTATAGAAACAAGAGTGGACACACATCATAACTGGGTCACATTAATTTCTTTAGAGCAGTTTTATGATACATTTTACTACCAGTAATTACTGGTAGTAATTAGAGAGGGTAATAATGTAATTGAATGACTTCTTAAGATATTTACCTCAATGTCACTTAATTGTTTTACATGTACGGACTCAGCTTAAAAAAACAAATCTTGCCACCACCGGCTCTGACGTGTGCTTCCGCCTTACCCTGCCACAAGCTCTAGCGCCTTCCTGTCATCGTCGGCTAAGCGCATCACTCCACACACACCTGGCCCATGCTGCAGCGAAGGAGTAAACAAGGAAGGAGCAACATATGAAAAGACCACAAGGGGCCCTCGTGAAGCCCAGCTGAAGCCCCAGCTTTTTCTGCCACTGTGAGCGCGCGCGAGATTCTCCCCTTCCACTGTAGCCGCCGCTGGCCTCTGCCCGTCGGGATCGGAGCAGGGCGGCGACGCTGGGATGCTGGGACGTACACGACACCGAGATGCGGGGAGGTACGCAGCATCGGGATGCATGTAGGGCGGTGACGCTGGGATGCGAGGCTGGCGGCATCGGCATGAGGGGAGGGAGGCGACGCCAGCATGCGCGGAGGAACGCGGCGCTAGGATGCGGGGAGAGAATGGGCGCTGGGACGTGAGCCGGGAGGGGCGCCGAATGCAGGGAGAGAGGAGGCGCCAACGCCATCGCCGGATGAACTCTAAATGTCACCGCCGAGATGAACGAAACGGAAATGGAGTGATCTTATCAAAAATAGTATTTTTCAAATATTAAAACATTCATCTAAATAAATATAAATAATTATGTCTCTGTTAATTAAATTGTTTCCAATACTACCCCAGTAAAGTTATTACTACCTAGAGTTATTGGTAGTAATAGTATTAAATAGACAAATATTCTGAACCGTTAAATCATGTTTACTACCTAATTACTACCAGTTATTACTGGTAGTAAAATATATCGTAAAACTGCTCTCTTTACCACATTAGATAAGACATGTGTAAGCTTCATGACCATTGATGATTAGATCCCTGATGTATGGATGTTTTGGTGATAGATGACAACTATGAAATTATGGGCCAACATCTACATGAGTGTTGTCTATGTAGGAATCATCTCTTATCTCTATTACAAATCATATGGATGATGGTTGCCTTGGCGATTGATGACAATGACCGCAAGCATGGAGGCTTGTGAACTTGATAGAGTCCAAGGGTTGATGAAGATGGATCAAAGTAGAGAACAAGCTATGGTGCAAGTGTTTGGAACACTTGAGTAGTTGTTAGGACTTTGAGTCCATAGGAAAAACCGGACTATCAAGGGGGTCTAGGTCATTCTCTTAGGTCATGTTTAGTCGGTGATGTGCAAGGTTGCTTGATGAAATCACAGGCACTAGGTGACAGTGGAGAAGCCAAGGAGCTGTTCGGAGAAGCAGGGAAACAAAGTCAAGTGAGAATGACAAGTTTTAGATTCTGGACATAGAGACCGGACAGAGGGGTTAGTGGAGACCGGACTATACAGTCACTATGGGAGTTATCCAGGACTTAGCGTGAGGAGCAAGAAGTCTGCCAGCAGGAGACTCCATATAGACCGGACGGTATGGTCTGCTGAGCGGACGGTCCGATCAGTAGGAGTGCAGGAGAGACAGAAGCAGCAAAGCGCCGAAATGTTTCTGGACTGGAGAGAGAAATGGACCAAACGGTTCGGTCTACTGATCGGACAGTCCGGTTAGTACAGGAGAATTGCCTGGACAAAGGAGCCAACGGCTGGTGAGAGCCATTACAGAGTGACCGGACGGTGCGGTCAGGCAGAGGCCGAACAGTCCGGTCAGTGTGTCCAGAAAGGCAATTTCATGGAGCAACGACTAGTTTGAGGTTGAAAGCCTATATAACTTCGTTGTTGGGGTCTTGAAGACCTCTCTTGGCCAGTGGAATACCTGAGAGCATTTGGTAAGGTCTAAGAGGAAAAGAGGAGAGCACTAGGAGGAGATATTGCATATCTTGAGAGTGCTAGAGAAGAGTAGCTTGAGCATCTTGCACATCTAAGGCTAGGGTGTCCTTGAGGGTATGGTCTAGATTATTACTCTTGGTCTATGGTGAGACCTAGACCGGTTAGGTGTCGATGATCGAGCCTATCGTGATCGGTTGTGAAGGCCGTCACACGTTTGTACACGGTTTGAGCCCGCCGGTGAAAGGGGCATCGCTAGTGAGCGCCCGTGTTGGCTCGGGGAGTCCGGTAAGTTCTTAAAGGAGGCGAGCTTGTGCTTTATGTAGCAGTGACACACACCATGTCTTCACTCGAGGAGTGATTGCGGACTCGTGGGCGAGAACTCCACTTGGTGGCGGGAGTGACCGGGACTCCGACGGGAGTGGTACAACGAGGATTAGGGGAAGGCGCCATCCTTCCAAGACCTCAGGAAAAAATCATGAGCATTCCTTGACCCTCTCTTTACTATTCCAAAATTGTGTGCTCTAGTGAGTAGGGTGACTTGTGGCTTGGATAGGCTAGTGTGATTGGCTTCCGCACTTTATCTTATCATGAACACTAGCATGTGTAGGGTCTTGGCCTACTAGACTTGTTTAGGTTGCTTATCTTATTAGACTTAAGTAGCGGAACTGAAGTATTTGGATTCGTGAGTAGCTTACCGATTCACCCACCCTCACGGTATGCCTTCGGTCCTTACAAGTGGTATCAGAGCTAAGTGCTCATCTTCTAGGCTTCACCGCCTTGAGTAAGGATGCCGGGACCGGAGGGGAGTGTTCCCATATTCAATGGTGAGGACTATGCATATTGGAAGGCTCGTATGCAAGCCTACCTTCAATCCCTTGATCTAGAGATATGGTCAGTCACTCACGAGTCCGATGCGGATGTGAGCCTACTTGAGCCTGATTATGTTAAGTGTAATGCTAAGGTCGAGAATGCTTTATTTGCTTACATCTCTAAGGATGTTTTCGCTCAGCTAGATGCTAGTTCCACACCACATGGTATCTGGACTGAGATTCAGGCGCTCTATAAGGGCACCAGTGATGTCAAAGAGAAAAGATACTATGTGCTAAAGAACAAGTATGATAACTTTACTAGATTGCCATATGAGAGAGTTAATACTATTCATTTTTGTTTTTATCTACTAGTGGAGGAGATCAATACACTTGGGGATGATTTCAAGATGAAGCCCGTTGAGGTGATAAGAAGATTCTTGAGGCTATTCAAAGACCCCAAGTATGAGTCCATCATCACCTTCATCTTACAAGGTGACCTCAAGACCAAGAGCAAGAAGGATCTACTTGGCAAGATCACCACCTTCGAGAGCTAACAATTGGGGTTGGATGATCCTCAACCATCCAATCTTGCTCTACCGGCCAACAAGCAAGAATCTAGCAAGAGCAAGAAGAACAAGAAGAAGGTGATCATTGAGGATGATGATGAAGAAGATGATGATGACGGTGACTTGACTGAGGACTTGGCTCTTCTCATGAGGAAGATGAAGAACTTCAAGAATAAGTTTGATTCCAAGTCAAGGGGCAAGTGCTTCAATTATGGCTCAAAGAATCACTTTGTGCGAGAGTGCCCAAAGCCCAAGAAAGAAGCATTCAAGTCACAAGATTCAAGTGAAGATGAAGAAGAAGAAGATCCCAAGGCCAAGCACAAGAAGAAGAGATACTTCAACAAGGACAAGAGCAAAGGAAATGGCAAAGCTCAAGACTATAAGAAGAAGTTCTCTCGCAAGGCACTTGTTGGAGAGTGGACAAGCGACAACTCAAGTGATGAGTTCTCTTCCTTAAGTGATGAAGAAGTGGCTGGTCTAGCCATGATCAAGATTACACCTCCATGAGCTCTTACTCCACCTCCCATGTGCCTCATGGCCATGAGCCAACTTGAGGAGAGTGAGGATGAGAGCAGTGATGATAGCGATGATGAGGAGCACACGTGTGCCGAGTTGTGGAGCATGCTTGAGCAAGCTCGTGACATCACCATCAAGAGATCCAAGATGTTGGAGGTGGTAAGAAAAGAGTGTAAGTTGGCTAAGGACCGTGTTGGTGAGCTTGAGAGTGAGCTCAAGGACCTTGTCACATCTCATGAGGCCCTAAATAAGAGTTATGACAAACTCAAGGGTGATCATATAGAGCTTCATGAGAAGTACAAGACTCTTGAGATTACTTTTGAGGCCATCAATGTTGAGAACCTTGCCTCTCCCTCCCCTAGTTCATCCAAGAGTGATGCTTCTACTATGTGTGATGAACTAACCACCTCGGTTGAGATTTCTTCTCTTGAGCTACTTGTTTTGAAGGAATTTCACAAGCTCAAGTAAGAAAGGGAGATGATGATAAAGGGCTTTGAGAGACTTAAAGCCACACATAGGGAGATACTTGGGAAGAACCAAGTAAATGAAGTCTCCAAGACTTCTTCTCTTGAGCCATTCATGTTGGAAGAATATCACAAGCTCAAGGAAGAGAGGAAGACGGTGATGGATGGCTTTGAGAGGCTTACACGTGGTAGAGCCATCCACAAGGAGATTCTTGGAAGGAACCTTGTGAACAATGTATCCTACCGGGGACTTGGCTCATATCCCGCCGCCATCAACATCATAGGGACGAGTGATTCCATCCCCACATGGATCAAACCCCTTCTCACCGATGACTACTATTATGAGAGGTGTTGCAAGGATGGCCACGCCACCAGGGATTGTCCCATGGTGAGAAGTTTCATTGTTTTGCCTAACGCTAACTTGTTCCATGAGAACACACATTTCAAGCTTTTTAGGAACAAGGATGGCAAGGTAAAAGCTAAGGCCTTGGGACCACCAAACAAGAATAGGAAGGTCAAGAGCATATGGGTGCCTAGGTGCATTGTTGATCTTGAAAGATCAGCTACGTACAAGTGGGTGCCCAAGAACAAGACCTAGATGGTGGTGGTGGTGGATCGAGCGCTTTCATGAAGATCATGTGAAGTCCACCACAAGTGACATGGACCTCAACGACCTATCTACTCATGAGGGAGGTAACCGTGTTAGTTCTTGGTAGTTGTAGTGTGTTTTTCTTTCTCTTGCATTGCATGGTAATTAGGACTCCTTTGTGACTAGTATGCTTTGCATCCTTGCATGTGTAAATAACTAAAAGAAAAACACATAAAAATTAGTCAATGTCTAACCCATCCAAGATAGCTATAAGCAAGGGGGAGTGCTTGAGATGGTTGTTTGATTTCTCTCAAGGCAAGGGCATGGCTTATAGTGAGTAAGCTTGGGAGGGGGTCAAACTTGACATTGTTAGGTTTCCTTTGTGTCTTGTTCTTAATATTGCTTGTATTAACATGGCATGTTTACTTTCATGGCATATGTAACTTACTTGTTGCATGCATCATATAGGAAGCACAAAGGAGGCATGTCACATTTAGAGATATTTGTGCCTCATGCTCTACATGAGATTACATCTCCATAAGTCTGACCAAAGGAAAGGATTGTGCTTCATGCCCATTGAGCAAGCTTTTATGAACTCCGAGGTTAAATCTACTTGTGTGGTTTATGGACTAAGGCTCGTACATACCCATTTGGTTCTTAATTGCCTTGGTTCTTATTTGCTCGAACTTCCATTTGGCGTTTGCGAAAACTATGAGGCTATAGAGTGCCACTATTTGAAAATGAGTGTTTGAGAGTTCCCTCTATATTCCAAGTGCGGTGTTTATTTGTGTGTTTAGCGAGGGCACTTGGAAAATGGAGAAATTCCTTGACTCATCAATTTTCTGGAAGTGACCGTACGGTCCGGTCTAGTGACCGTACAGTCCGATCTGTGTAGCTTACACAGTGCTTCGGGAAGAGGAATGGAGACCAGACGGTTCTCTCGGTAAAGACCGTACAGTCCGGTCTATAGTAGTTCTGTTCATCCAGAACACTTGATTTCCAGGCTTCCCAAAGTGACCGGACAGTCTGGTCTAGTGAGCGGACCGTCCGGTCAGTTCGTCTAACCGCGTGATGTTGTTCCCGATCTGAGCCATTGATTGACTCCTTCTCGATCTCGGCCATCCGTGGAAAATTTGACCTAGGTCAAAATAGTCAGACCGATTTTTCGGTAGATTCTCATTCTTCTCTCCGAGCCGAGAACACGCACGGGACATCACCGCCACTACACCCTTGCCGTCGTCGCCATCGACCTCGCTCGCCGTCGTGCCGTTGCTCTCGCGCCCCGCCTCTCGTCCACACTTGCACCACCGCGCCGCCTCGCCCCCGTGTGCACAGCCGCCACCGCCTCTGCCAGCACCACTGCCCGCACACACAGCTGTGCCGCCTCTGCTCGAGCACACAGAGCCATCGCCGCAACCACGCGCCTCCAGCCGCCGCCGCCGCCCCAACTCTAGTGTGCGCACAAGCCGAGCTTCTCCCTCAGCTCCACCAATCGCCTTCCCCCTTCTTGCTCTCCTTAGTCGAAAAACTCAAGTCTTGATTTTTCTGGTGTTTGGAGCGCGTTCTGGCGTGTTTGTTGGTCTCGGTGTATCGACATCCCCCAGGGTATTGTGCCATTCACTCCTTTCATCAATTTATGCCCTAATCTTCGAGTAATTAGTTAATTGATGCAATTAGTACAAATTCTCATCATTAGTTGCATTAATTAATTAGTTTGCTCAACCTATATGCAATTAATTCCATTGATTATCTATTAATTGTAATTCTAGGGTTTGTCTCCTGTTTAGTCTGCAGCTAGATTAATTGTGTATTATTTGACTGCACACTAGATAACTCGCTCCAGCCACATATAGTCGATGATCACGGTTGTTACTTTGCATAGTTGTCTAGTGATCATGTCCTTCATTTAGTGCTAGGATTTCTATTGCGCATTCTTTCCTAGCGGTGCTATACTTGTAGATGTATTAGGACTCTATGCTTATCCCATCTACACCTATATGCATACAGTGACAGCAGCAGCAGTCAGATGGTAGGGTCAGGACAGGACAAGGGCAAGGGGAAGATGTGTGAGAAGCCCAAGACCAAGAAGAGACCGAGACTGGATCCAGAGTCATCTGTGATCCTAGAGCAGCCTCATGAGGCACAGGGTCTGAGGAGGAGCACCAGGCAGAGGACAACACCTCTGGCTGTTGGAGTGGTGCCACCGTCGTGGCCATAGCGTACTTCGGTTTCCCATCAAAGGGATCATCGAGAACTGTGGATCAGGGATCCTCCAGACAGCAGGGGGAGAAGTTTGAGGACCAGGAGGCCGTAGAGGAGGAGAGCTCATAGTTCAAGTCTGAGGAGCTCGTTGAGGAGGAGGAGTCAGAGGAGGCAGAGCAGACTGTTCCCTAGAGGACAGCTCACCGGGCAGGAGACCCGAGGTGCACTTGTGAGGTGTGCATGAGGAAGCTGTAGAGACTGGTTCAGGTAGCCAGAGAGCCGGATATCCTCAAGGTTCCTGCAAAGGACCTTAAGGTACTTTAGTTCATGCCTTTCGAGCAGCTGGTTCCAATTCCCCGAGACCCTGCTGCTAGAGAGAGGTACTGGACAGTTCTTCAGAGGAGGATAGGAGAGGGCCTGAGACGTTGTGTGGCTTGAGGACAAGAGACAAGGTGCTTGTACCGCAGCAGTACACCACCTACCAGGCTATGAGGAGAGCCATAGGCACAGACATGGAGCAGTACTTCACGTTCCTGCTAGGACTAGCAGAGCTATTCACTGCTCCACTTAGGTTCAGAGAGGACGTGGTCCTTGAGTTCTACGCGACACTATGGGTTGCCAGAGACCGCTCAGAGATCTGGTTCCTGTTCAGAGGGCAGCCACACCGTGTCTTCAGGGAGGACCTGATCTCCCACCTAGGACTCCTGGCTTCAGATTTCCAGCTTTACAGGAGTGTCTACGGTACGATGGAGCCACCCCGCAGACCTCAGGGAGGGAAGCTGCCTTCAGACGATCTCGTGTCGATTGCTTTCCCGCCTCCCCACACTCCAGGCTTTGAGAGAGGCCCTACGAGACTCATTGCAGAGGCCAAGGTGGTGAGAGCGATAGTCACCAGGACTATCATACCCCGGTCTGGCTACAGAGAGGAGTTCACACTCTTACACTAGTGGGTTGTAGCAGCCATCTTGAGGAGGCAGACTTTCGACTTGGCAGACCTTCTTATTGGAGAGATGGAGGAGGTCATTTCTGAGAGGGTTGGAGGACATCACTTGGTCTATGATCCATACATCTGTTATCTCTTGAGAAGGATGGGTCTAGTGACGGAGGAGCAGTACGAGGCTTTCCCTGAGGTGACCACCAGCTACTCACCTAGAGTCCTAGGGGATCCCAGTCTACCTCCAGCTAGCACACAGGAGAGGAGGAGCAGGAGTCACCGGTACTACACGAGCAGGCAGCTCAGCCAGAGACGGTGATTCCTGAGTCAGCCAGCACAGGAGCACCTCCCCAGCCGACAGGTTCATAGTCTGAGGACACTATCATAGTGACAACACTAGCAGGACGACTGGGTGAGTTTATACAGAGTGTGTCAGAGGACAGGCATCAGATGAAGGAGCTGATCAGAGGACAGGCAGATCTTCAGCGTCAGCAGATGGCACTTGTCTCCACTCTGGTGACTCAGATGACGGAGCTGATTCAGAGGCAGGCCAGTCAGCAGCCAGGACCCTCAGTGTTTCCTAAGTTCCAGCAGCTACAGACTCAGCCAGGACCCTTCACAACCTTGATGACAGCACAGTCCAGTGGACTGTCACTCTCAGGGGTCTTACCGACAGGGGGAGCAGGACAGACTCTCTCTTCAGCACAGCTCTCTTCTGTGTCAGCCTTCTCTATGTTTGCGTTGTTCGTCTCACCGTCACACTCCTCGAGCTCGCAGATGGCAGGACACTCCAGCTTACAACACATACCGGTCAGGAGTCTGTTCTCAGACATAGTGCACACTACTCGTGCAGACTCCCAGACCGTCCTAGAGACAACTACAGTTTCAGCTCCACCTCTTACTGCCATTGTTACCACTCTTACCTCACAGGCAGTAGAGGATCTTGTCCATGGAGACTTCTCACAGTAGGGCATGGCAGACCTCTTACTACTCCATACTTTAGCTCAGGAGACTGCCACGACCACTCCAGCAGCACATGACAGCAGGTCTAAGTCGCCTGCAGACCTTGGTCTCTTTGAGCTGCTGGATGCTCAGGCGGCACAGGCTCAAGGAGCACAGCAGGATCCACCTCAGGAGCAGCTACAAGCAGAGCCTACAGAGGACGTTGTTGCACCACTTCCTTCAACCACGAGCGCTTAGATGTTCATCTTTTCCCACTTTTTTGGCTTTTTGTTGCTTGTTACCAAAGGGGGAGAAGATACAAGGTCTAGGGGGAGTGGGGGTGTGATCTTGTTATGATCGAGAGTAGCTTGTATCTAGGGAGAGCATACTTGTATATCGGTTTTGGGAGATAGATACATTTTGTTAGATGTTTTTGGATCTTTATCTTGATGGAGTTATTCGATGTTCGTGGATTTTGAGGAGTCATGGATTTAGATTTCATTCGATTGTGTTTGACTCATTTTGATCTCACTTGGTTTATTTCCTTTTCATATGCAGTGCATGTATTGATTAATTATCCTGTATGCATGTGTATGATATCATGATGATGTTTGCTTGATTTTGATTCCTATGCATTGTAATGCTAACTTGTTGCATCTCATCATTTATGCCTTGCATTGCATGTCCTTATGCTTTCATTCAATACACTGCCAAGACATGCATGCATTTTTCATCTAGAGTATGCTCTTCACTCTTTTCCTTGTATCTCTAGATGATGTTTGATTGAGTAGGACCTTATGCGTTTCTCTCATATGTTGTTATGGTTCCTCTTGATCTTTATGTAGCTTGTTTAGCTTGGTTATTCATTGAAATTTTTCAATTAAGTAGTGGTTGTCATCAATCACCAAAAAGGGGGAGATTGTAAGCTTTATGACCATTGATAATTGGATTCCCAAGGTATGGATGTTTTGGTGATAGATGACAACTATGAAATTATGGGCTAACATCTGTATGAGTGTTGTCTATGTAGGAATCATCTCTTATCTTATTACAAATCATATGGATGATGGTTGCCTTGGCGATTGATGACAATGACCGTAAGCATGGAGGCTTGTGAACTTGATGGAGTCAAAGGGTTGATGAAGATGGATCAAAGTAGAGAACAAGCTATGGTGCAAGTGTTAGGAACACTTTAGTAGTTGTTAGGGCTTTGAGTCCATAGGAAAAACCGCACTATCATGGTCCAGGTCATTCTCTTAGTTCATGTCTAATCGGTGATGTGCAAGGTTGCTCGGTGAAATCACAGACACTAGGTGACAGTGGAGAAGCCAAGGAGCTGTTCGGAGAAGCCGAAAAACAAAGTCAAGCAAGGACGACAAGTTTCAGCTTCTGTACATAGAGACCGGACAGAGGGTCAGTGGAGACCGGACTGTACCGTCACTATGGGAGTTGTCCAGGACATAGTGCGAGGAGCAAGAAGTCTGCTAGTAAAAGACTCCATATAGACCGGACGGTACCGTTTGCTGATCGTACGGTCTGGTCAGTAGGAGTGCAGGAGAGACAAAAGCAGCGAAGCGCCAAAATGTTTCTGGACTAGAGAGAGAAACGGACTGGATGGTCTAGTCTACTGACCGGACAGTCCGGTCAGTATAGGAGAGTTGCCTGGATAGAGGAGCCAACGGCTGGTGAGAGCCGTTAAAAAGTGACCGGACGGTGCGGTCAGGCAGAGACCGGACAGTCCGGTCAGTGTGTCCAGAAAGGCAATTTCATGGAGCAACGGCTAGTTTGAGGTTGGGAGCCTATATAACTTTGTTGCTGGGGTCTTGGAGACCTCTCTTGGCCAGTGGAATACCTGAGAGCATTTGGTAAGGTCCAAGAGGAAAAGAGAAGAGCACTAGGAGGAGATATTGCATATCTTGTGAGTGCTAGAGAAGAGTAGCTTGAGCATCTTACACATCTAAGGCTAGGGTGTCCTTGAGGGTGTGATCTAGATTGTTACTCTTGGTCTATGGTGAGACCTAGACCGGTTAGGTGTCGGTGATCGAGCCTATCATGATCGGTTATGAAGGCCGTCACACGTTTGTACACGGTTTGAGCCCGCCGGTGAAAGAGACATTGCTAGTGAGCGCCTGTGTCGGCTCGGGGAGTCCGGCAAGTTCTCGAGGGAGGCGAGCTTGTGCTTTGTGCAGCGGTGATGCACACCATGTCTTCACTCGAGGAGTGATTGCGGGCTCGTAGGCAAGAACTCCACTTGGTGGCGGGAGGGACCGGGACTCCGGCGGGAGTGGTCCAACAAGGATTAGGGGAAGGCGCCATCCTTCCAAGACCTCGGAAAAAAATCATGAGCATTCCTTGACCCTCTATTTACTATTCCGCAATTGTGTGCTCTAGTGAGTAGGGTGACTTGTGGCTTGCATAGTCTAGTGTGATTGGCTTCCACACTTTATCTTATCATGAACACTAGCATGTGTAGGGTCTTGGCCTACTAGACTTATTTAGGTTGCTTATCTTGTTAGACTTAAGTAGCAAAATTAAAGTATTTGGATTCCTGAGCGGCTTACCGATTCACCCCACCCTCTCGGTATGCCTTCGATCCTTACAACAAGTGTAAAGCTAAGAGGGGCAATATCAACTCTATCCCAAACTATATTAGCAATTTGGGATTAAAACACCAGTCAAAGGTGTAAAACGTTCTAGTTTTACGGACAAAACCAAATAATAGTTTAGAGGGTTATCTGAACTTTGCCGATACTTAAAGAGAGTAAAGTAAACTTTATCCAAAAAAATAATTATATGTAATAAGTTTGTTTGCTAGAAAAGGGTTTGTTTAATATAATTTTTATGATGTGCATTTCATTACCGAACAGATTCTTAAAATATCAAGTATGAAAAATGCACTTTTGTTCTTACTCTATCGTACGGATATAGTTCCTTTCAAATTAATAGAACTTTGCTGCCTATTCATTATGATTGTGATACTATCTTGGCAATGGTCAACAAAAATGCCCTAACCAAACTATATATATATATTGCTTTATATGAAAGTTTTCACACAAAATTAATTGTCATTTGAAAAAGCAAAAATAGGAACACTTACTGATTCTTTCAAATAAAACACTCGGTGACTCTTTTCTTGTCCTAAGTCATGCTCAAATGAACTAAAGGTATCCAACATATATAAGTAGAAGTCCTTGAAGTACTCTGGTAGGAGAGGTATTGCACTTTCGTTCCACCTGCAGTTTATTATGTTAGATACATAGAAAAATTTATCTACATCGGCAATAAGAAACATCGTTTCGGAAAACAAAACCAATAGATATCAGGCACATAAAAATAGCACTATATTTTTCATCTTCTAATAGTGTTATTTCCCTCTCATTCTCTCATATTAGCCTTCATTAACTATTATTTTCTAGATTATGTTGAAAAATATTATTAGTTGGTGGAGAATACAATAAATTAATTTCACAATGCCCACATTACTAGTCAGAACATAGTTACAATTTCCCCTCATGTTTTTCTACTGTCAATATATTATAAGTATGATCGTCCTATTTTTTTTTTTCTAGACTACATCTTGATGTACTTGTACTACTGCAATAAAGCTTTATTGTAGCAGGCTAAAAGGAGGCTCAGTGGCGGACAACGAAATCACCACTGGGCCTTTGTCACTACTTATTTATAACCTTAGTAGCGGTCTGCCCTAGGTTACATTATAGTTAAAACAACCTTAGTAGGACCGCTACTAACGCCCTAACATACTACAAAATAAAAAGGGCGGGTACCAGCTATTGCTGGGACCCGCCCTATAGACGTGTCGCCATCGACGCCCATGAGCTCGTCTTCTGCTTGTCTTTGTCCGACTTCCTCCCGTTCGCCACGCCGCGTCATGCCATGGCCATCGCCGGAGCTGGCGAAGGAGGAGGGAGAGTGCGCTCGTGGAGGCAAGTCCTCGCCCTAGGCGCCGCTACCACCGACACGACTCCACCCAAGGCGCCGTCGTCACTCCCTCGGGGGTCAATCTGGCGGCAAACATCGCCAAATCCACCCGTGGGTCGACACGGCCGTGCACGATAGCAGTCAGGAGACAGAGTAGGAGGACGCGGCGTGTTGGTGATGACAACGACGCACCGGCACCAGGTGTGCCAGACGCACCGTGCACGGCCACAATGGCGATGGCTCTTTGTCGTCTTCGCCAAGCTCAGTGGAGGAGAGGAGGAGGTGGAGGAGATCAAGGAGGCGGCTAGAGGTGGAGGATGATGAAGGGCAGCGGTGAATGAAACCCTAACCTTAAAAGGGGTCATGCGGTGCACGCGGAAGTGATACTACCGGACCACACCCTCCCCTTTTTATAGATGGATGCGGTTGCCAGTTGCGGATCACGTTGTCAGACCCGCAACTAAACGAGTTTTAGGTTTTAGTTGCAGGCCTGACAGAAACTGCAACTGCATTTTTCAGTTTAGTAGCGGGCTCTTTGGTGCATTGTTGCGGGTCTGCTATGCCTGCAACTATTTTTGTAGTCGTAGTTGCGGTCAGGCTATTATTCTGTACTTAGTTACGCGCTCTTCAATAACCTGTTATTGAGGCAAAAGTTGCTTCCGCTACTATAGAGGGTGATTCTAGTAGTGTTGTACACAATTTCTTGACATTTCAAATTAAAACCTCTTTGTATACGAAAGGGATAGCAGTGTCATTTCAGTGATTCAAATAGACAAATACATTAATATAATTGTTAGATAGCATTCTATCCTTGTCAAGCGTAACTTTTCATATTTGTAAAAAAATCCTATTTTTTATAACTTTTCTTTATTTCTAAAAATCGAAGTATGCAGGTGACGATACACGATAGTATAGATATGTATAAATGGAGCCCCAAAGGTAGTATGTTATGTATACCTGACAATTGCATCAATAATGGCCATGCCCTCCGCTGAGGTAGCATATGAGTCTAGGCAATCATCTAGCACTGATTCTAAAGCTGTGACCTTCGTAGCTATAATTCGAGAATGAGAGAACTGTGGCTCAGACCATGCCCCGCACATCCAGAAATATATCTCCACTATCCTGTCTCTAACAAAACTCAAGTGTGACTCAACTTTGAGTTCCTTCCACCACCTCCACAAGGATAAATGCCATATGAGCAATTACTTATATTAAAACGTGCACAATTATTCGAAATGAAATTGGAAGATACTTACAGTGTCAACTCATCAAGTTCCTTGCAGTAAAGAAGTTGCAGCAGGTTAAAGTTCAATTTTGCTAACTCCAATATTGTTTCATTTCGTGTAGCCTCAACCTCATAAATAGGAATGTAGTTCCGTGTTTCGTGTATCCCAACCCTTCTAAAAAGAGGTGTGTCAAGGGCAGAAGACACTTCCTCTGCAAGCGGTGACCCCAAATGTTGTAATCCATCATGAAGGCATCTTCTCGTAAAAGTGATTGCCTGATCAAGCAATGGCTCTCCATGTGTCCGCAGGTATGCTGCATTGTACTCCATTTGAGTATAAGCTTAGCAAATTTCTAATATCAGTATCAATAAAGTATCCTTGTTTATCCTGAAATTCCTGAAATACATCTGCATATACACATATTCATATATAGTTAACTCAAATAAACCGGTCATAAGTCATGGAATACAATTTATATGTGCTAGTGAAGAACAATCACAATAGACCCTACCAGATGACACATTATAACCACTTTTACGAAGAAGATAGAATCGGCGAGACACTATACCCAGGTCACCTCCATCGTAATTAGTATTATAAACAACATTCAACAACTCGTTGATCTCATCCTCATAGTTGTAGTCCAGACCAAGTCGCTGTAGTGTGATTATAAGGTCCATCATTTCTGGCAGGTCATTTGTTCCCTTGATTATCGCTCTCACTTCTTCCCACAACGTTCCAGCCCTTTCTCGCATTGGAGCTTCCTGCAGCAAGCACATGAAAGCGTATTACTTTAACAGTGTTTTTTTTGTTGGGCCTTAGATCGTGCCATTTTCCTTATAAAAACTAATAAAAACTGAGATGCGTAGGAGGAGATGTTTCATTCATCAATACACATTTTGGAAAATGAGATCTGGGCATTTATTGAAGAACGAGTTTTCCTCTGGATATAGTTACTGGGCTGGTAAAGAGATGTATGCACGGGCGCACGGGGAGGGGGGGGGGGGGGGGGGGGGGGGCAGAGGTCAATATTTTGATGAGCAGCTAGGATGAACTCAGCATTCAGACCACAGGGACGCTGGCTGAGGGATCCAGAGCCCGCTGCATCAGGCTTGAGGACGATGAGCGCAGCATGGAGATCAAACTATGGCGATGAGTTGTTGCTGCCCAGTGTAGCAACTGCCGAACTGGATAACTGGTCAAAAGCTGCGTCAGTTCATATTATGGTCACAGGTATATAGTCCGCAAGGCCGGATCTTAGAACCAGAAAACCGGCTATACACTGGTGTCATGGTCGTGACACTACAAACTACGCATATTATGTGTTGTGCGATTGATCCCAGTTTGATCAAAACAATACCTGGGCTGCAGTCGGCAGCTCGTAAGAAATGAAGAAATCACCCCATAGTGTCGGATGGAAGGTGGAAGAGGAAAGTTTCTTGATCTCGACCGGACCATCGGCAGGACAATCTACTGGTTCTTCTGCCATTACCTGTCAAGAATGAAATACAGTTTCTAATTCGAGTAGTAATGCAAACAGGAAAAGCAGTTCACTGTTGTGAAGTATGGAAGGAGTCTTGACTTATTCCCGGTCCGATGTACCTTTACCACCGAAGTAGGGGCAAGATCTCTATGCAACACTTGGTGTTTGCTGTGTTAGAACTAATTAACACTTAATTAATACGATCATTTAGTCAATCTAGATCACATCTAGCAAACTAAACTAATGCGGAATAGTAGGTTCGGATCTGTTACCGGCACTGGTGGAAGAGTCCATTGGCGTCAGTGCAGAGGTGGCAGACTCGGTGACGAGGGCGTCGTTAGGGTTGTAGCGTAGGCGCTCCTTGAGGGTCTTCTTGCGAGGGCGAAGACCTTCGGGGCGGTAGCGGCGATGCCCTTGGACTGGACGATGGTCTTCCGTGACTTCCAGTGCCCTCAACGATCGGTTGGGTGGACTAAGATTGGATGATTTCGCCCTGGGGCGATGCCTCCTTTTTATATAGCACTGTAGTCACGGGGTCAGATCCGTTTCTATCTCTAACTTACCTCCCGATCAAGGCACAAAAATAGAAACAAATTAGTTGGTCAGATCCAAAATCCACAGGAGATAAAACTTTCTATTTTCAGATCTGTTGTTGACTTGCCGGTCAACAGAAAATTAAACCAACATTCTCCCCCTGACCAAAAGATCAACAACTTAAACTTATTCTTAACTTAAGCTCTTTCTCAGAAAATTAGTAAGTATCAGACCAATACGTCATCAGCAGCACCACGGCATACTGAGACAACATTACCCATAGTCTTACTGAGAAACCTTGTCAGAACTCTTACTCATCTTTGGGGAAATTAAAATGGCCATAAAATCAGGACTGATCAAAAGGTATTTACTAGCCCCATGCCTAGTACATGTTTCTGAAATAGGGTTGGTGGTAAACCTTTTGTGAGCGGATCCGCTATATTATCCTTAGTACTTATATGCTTAATCTTTAGCGTATTGTCCTGATTTCTTTCTTTCACGACACGATATTTAAGATCAATGTGCTTAGAAGCACCACTTAATTTATCGTTTGCGCAAAAGAAAACTGCAGATTGATTATCGTAGTATATTATGATAGGTCTCGAGATACTATCAACAACTCTTAATCCCGGAATAAAACTCTTAAGCCATACTACCTGTCCCATAGCATGATAATATGACACAAAATTCTGCTTGCATCGTAGATGCAGCAGTTACACTCTGCTTGCAACTTCTCCATGAAATTCCTCCTCCTGCTAACGTGAAAATATATCCAAAAGTTGACTTCCTTTCATCTTCATCACCAGCAAAATCAGCATCAGTGTAGCACTCAATCTCAAGATTATCTGATCTCTTATATGTGAGCATGTAATCCTTGGTGCCTTGGCAATATCTTAATGCCTTCTTGACACCTACCCAGTGAGCCCATCCTGAATTAGACTGATATCTGCTAAGTACTCCGGTCACAAATACCAAATCTGGACGCGTACAGACTTGTGCATACATTAAGCTGATGCATAGGGAACGTTCTCCATTTTCTTTCTTTCTAAGTCATTCTTAGGGCACTGACTTCCATTTAACTTATCGCCCTTTTAAATCAGAATAGGTGATGTATTGCACTTATCTAACTTATATCTCTTAAGCATTTTCTCAATATAAACTTTCTGAGATAATCCTAGTATTCCTTGGGCTCTATCTCGGTGTATCTCAATGCCAAGTACATACGAGGCTTCACCAAGATCTTTCATATCAAAATGTGATGACAAGAAATTCTTAGTCTCATACAATATGTTTTTATCGTTGCATGCTAACAGTATGTCATCCACATATAGTACTAGAATTATCAATTTTCCACCCTTTTTCTTAATGTAGATGCATTTATCTGCATCATTCTCCCTAAATCCGAATGTCTTAATGACTTTATCGAATTTAAGGTTCCACTGTCTGGACGCTTGCTTAAGTCCATAAATGGATTTCCTTAATCTACATCCAATATGTTCCTTATCCTTAATGGCAAAACCTTCCGGTTGGGCCATATAAATGGTCCATCCAAATTTCCATTAAGGAATGCAGTCTTAACATCCATCTAATGTAACTCCATATCAAAATGAGCTACAAGTGCCATGACTATTCTTAAAGAATCTTTAGTAGACACAGGAGAAAAAGTCTCATTGTAATCAACCCCTTCTCGTTGTGTAAACCCTTTAGCTACGAGTCTTGCTTTGAATCTTTCGACCTTCCCTTTGGAATCACGTTTAGTCTTGTAGACCCATTTACAACCTACTGTTTTGATTCCATTAGGAATTTCTACTAAATCCTAAACCTGATTAGAACTCATAGACTTAAGCTCTTCTTCCATGGCTTCAATCCATTTAGTGGAATTCTCACTTTCAGCTGCCTCTCTAAAATTTGCTGGGTCATTTATTTTCCCGACATCATACTGATCCTCACTTAAATATGTCTCATAAATGTCAGGAATTGCCCATCTCCTTTCCCGATGTGAACATCTTAATGGTTCATTGACAGCCGGTTCAGGATCAGGCTGAGGCTGTTCTTCTGGCGCAGGTTCCTCTTGAGCTGAATCTTGTGCATCAATGTCTGGTGCATGATCCCCAGTAGGCGGTACCTGTACCTGAGCGGCTGCCATGATGCTGCTAGGTTGAGGAATAATTGGCGGTACAAACTGATATACCTCCATAGGTTCTAGGAATTCCGAAGTTGGAAGATTAACCCGTAATTCTTTGAGACTTATATCCCTCTTAGCAGAACTTCCACTAGATCCTGAGTCCTTTAGAAACATGGCCTGTCTTGTCTCAACGAACTTACTAGAGCGACCAGGACAGTAAAATCGGTATCCCTTTGACTTATCTGGGTATCCGATAAAATGACAGCTCACTGTCTTAGAATCCAGTTTCTTATGTTGTGGATCAAATAGCTTAGCCTCAGCGGAACAACCCCACACTTTCAAATAACTTAGTGACGGTTTCCTCCTATTCCACAACTCAAAAGGTGTCTTGGAAACTGACTTAGATGGAACCCGATTAAGAATATGAGCAGCTATTTTTAATGCTTCCATCCACAGCTCAACAGGCAAATTAGAATGACTAAGCATGCTACGCACCATATCTAATAACGTGCGATTGCGTTGCTCAGCAACTCCATTTTGCTACGGTTCTCCTAGCATGGAGTATTGCGCTCTTATGCCATTTTCTTCTAAATACTTAGCAAACGTTCCCTTAATTTGACCATATGTTGCATGTTTCCCGTAATATTCTCCCCCACAATCTGATCTTACTATTTTAATGGAAGTGTTATGTTGTTTCTCAACTTCCAACTTATAAATCTTAAATATTTCTAGCACATCTGAACGCTTCTTAATGGGGTAAATATGTCCATAACAAGAATAATCATCGGTAAATATTATAAAGGAATCATAGCCATCTACTGATGTTACTGAGAGCGGGCCATAGATATCTGTGTGTATTATTTCTAATACACCCGTACTTCTAGTAGCTCCTTTCTTAATTGTCTTAGCGTATTTTCCCTTAATGTAGTCGATGCACTGCTCTGAATCGGAGAAGTCCAATTGATATATTATTTCATCTTTAATGAGACATTCTATTCTCCCCCTCGAAATGTGGCCGAGGCGACAATACCACAATTTCGAAGAAGTCTCATCATCACATTTACGCTTATGTGAAATACTAGCAACATTCATCATAGAATCATCAAGAGAGAGCATATAAAGCTTGCCTTGCCTAACTGCAAGACCGACATTTATTGAATTAAACTTAATAACACACTTATTGTTGCCAAACTCACAAACATGTCCCGAATCATCTAAGGCTGATACAGAAATTAAATTTCTCTTTAAACTAGAAACATAAAGAACATCCTCTAAATTAAGCTGGAAGCCACCCGACAACTCTAAGTGGAAGCTCCCAACGCCTTCAACTTGGACGACGTTCCCATCAGCCACTCTTAGGCTTCGCTCCCCCTTTCTTATAGTTCGGATCGAACAGAATACCTGTAATGAATTAGAGATGTGCACAGTGGCACCTGAGTCAATCCACCAAGTATTAGGGGAAAAATCCGCTAAGAATAACTCATCAATAAAAGAAACAACATCAAACTTATCATTACCTTGCTCCTTCAACCACTCCTTAAAACTTGGACAAGCCTTCTGAAGGTGCTTGGGTGAGCCATAGAAAGAGCATGACTTACCACCCTTAGGCTGGTGGTTCTTGAAGTTGTTGTTGTTCTTGGGTCTATTCTTGTTCCCATTCTTCTTCTTCTTCCTTTGGCCTTGCTTGCTGCTGCTTGCCTCATGCTGATTCTTAGGAGTATTGTTGAGACTAAGGTTACCAACCATGTTCACAACATTCTCCTTCATCTTCTCAGTTTTCAACCTCTCCTCTTCTTCAACACAATAACTTATAAGGTCAGTGATAGATCATGTTGGTGTTGTAGCTGATTTTAAATGGAGCATACTGAGACGGGAGTGAGGTCATGATGAAATGAACAAGGAAACCATCAGAGATTTCCATCTTCATATCTTTAAGCTTATTGGTCATGTCACACATATGAATAATGTGCTCCTTTATGTCAGTCTGACCATTATACTGACAACCCACCAACTTCAGGATGAGTGTACTAGCATAAGTCTTAGAGGAGCTTTTAAAGTTCTCCTCAATCATGGCCAGCAGCTCCCTAGCAGTCAGATCAACTCTAGCTGCATTCTTAGTTGGGATGGCACCCTTAATACCAGGACTTATGGTCTGAAGAATAACCATGGTAGCCATCCAATCAGATCTCTCCTAGTTCTCAAAAGCGGGAGAAGGTGCAGCTCCATTAGCAGGGGCGACAGGCTTATCCACCCTCAGTGCAACATCGAGATCATTTCCATGCCAAGCATGTGATGACCTTACCCCTCTAGCCCGGATAGTTGGCTCCGTTGAGTGGCTCGATGTTGTTGAGGTAGGAAGCAACAACATTAACATTACTCACTAAAAAGGAAAGTAAGAAAACACAACTTAGTAATCATATACAATGAAATACAAATTAGTGCATGAAAATAACCCTACGGTGGTCTGATTATAATCATACAATTAAATTTCAATTTGCATCACCGGTGGGGAAAACAAACGAAATTTATCTTAATACTCATGATTAAACAACGGTGGTCAGAAATAATCACAAGTTTACTCTAAATAAATTTCTCGGTGGTTCCATTCATTTAGAGGCATCTCAAAGTATATTGGTGGATTAATACATAAAATTAAAATATAATAGCTTAAAACACCAACACTTAAATAATAAAATTACTTAACTAAAAAAGAGAATAGAAATTAAGCAATTTAACTAAAAGGAATACTTAAAACTTAATAAAATGAATTAATAAAATAGATGGGCTCATTCTGAACTAAATTGGCCCACGGCCTTATTGCGCGCAAGCGGCCCAGCGCAGCCCAGCACTTTGCTCAGCGCCCACAGCAGCGAGGCCCAGCAAGCGCGACGGCCCAGCAAATGCACACGGCAGCTCAGCTCGGCTCAGCGCAGCGGCTTGGTGCGAATGGCGGCTCCGGCTCGGCGCGCGGCTCTACCGGCGGCTCGGCGCAGTGGGCCGAGTCAACCGACCAGTGGGCCGGTAAAGCGGCCCAGCCCGGCAACTCGCGCGCGCGGGCGTACTCTGATCTGAGCTGTCCATCCAGATGGACAGCTCAGTGCGCGGCTCTGCTTAGTTCAAACCTGAAGTGGCCGAGGAAAACCCTAATTCTCCCACTCGCTCGCGGCCTCACTCTCTTTTCCCTCTCGTCTCCACTCTCTCCCCCAGGCGGTGAAATGAAGATGATGACGCTGACCGGCCGCCACAACACCACGGGGAGCTGCTCGCTGGTGCGCGCGTGCGAGAGATCGCGCGCGGCTCTGTTGAGCTTCTCCACCGTGGTGGACTTAAGGCAGGCCGGTCGTGCGCGGATCGATGACGGCGACCGGAGGCGAGGCGGCGATGACAACACCGGCGGCAGCTCAGCGACAGCGACAACGGCACGATGCCGAGGCGCGTGCCGGTGTGTGCACGTGGCAGATCTGATGCCGTGCGGCCGGTTCGGTCCCGTCGGAGCCCTCGCACAGATCTGATGTGCGCGGCTCCATTGACGCGATGAAGAGGAGCTGAGGACACCGTTGTATTCTGAACAACGACGACCGAGAGGTGAGTTCTCTCTGAACTTAGGGTTAGGGTTAGGGTTCTTAGATCTAGGGTTAGGGTTAGGGGATCTACGGGTGTGTGTTCTATTTGTTTCGGTGTTTTCCGCAATCCCCTTTTCTGATCTAACCGTGACATGGCCTAATTTTTCTTTAACCGAAACCCTAACATTATTAATTCTAAACTAAAACATGTTAATTTAACTTACTGATCTAACTAATCTAGGTATGAGTACTATTCTGATGAATTAAAACTTAGCTAAAAACATGACTAGATCAAACATAAACACCTCTAACAGAGCTAGATCAAACTTAAATAAGCTAACATGAATCTGATCTAGCATTAACCAAACCTTTCTAACTTAAACTAGTTGACCTAATCGACTAGATTAAGGCTAACTGATACCAATTGTTAGAACTAATTAACACTTAATTAATAGGATCATCTAGTCAATCTAGATCACATCTAGCAAACTAAACTAATGCGGAATAGTAGGTTCGGATCTGTTACCAGCGCTGGTGGAAGAGTCCATTGGCGTCGGTGCAGAGGTGGCAGACTCGGTGAAGAGGGTGTCGTTGGGGTTGTAGCGTAGGCGCTCCTTGAGGGTCTTCTTCCGAGGACGAAGACCTCTGGGGCGGTAGCGGCGATGCCCTTGGGCTGGACGACGGTCTTCTGTGACTTTCAGTGCCCTCAACGATCGGTTGGGTGGACTAAGATTGGATGATTTCGCCCTGGGGCGATGCCTCCTTTATATAGCACTGTAGTCACGGGGCCGGATCCGTTTCTATCTCTAACTTACCTCCCGATCAAGGCACAAAAATGAAAACAAATTAGTTAGCCAGATCTAAAATCCACAGGAGATAAAACTTCCTATTTTCGGATCTATTATTGACTTGCCAGTCAACAGAAAACTAAACCAACATGCTGTTGCATCAGTTAGGCTGTGGTACGATGATGGACAATGAAGCCTGGCCACCTATTTATATGTTTTCTTGTTAGGGCATCGGATGTGATGCATAGGTTTCAAATAGGCCTTATTTAATTACCATCATAAATGTGGAGCATCCCCATATTACGTATCCTTTTCTGAACATCTTGTTGCACACCAGTGCAGCTCTTTACTTTTGTGATATCTTGTCAGACATTATGGTACATTTTTAACTCACATACATATTGCTAAATTTTGTCAGACTGTTGCAGCTGAATGTGGATTGCTTGATAGGAGTACCGCTCTCCTACATATTTCCTTTAGATACGACAAAGGGAAACTTTGAGGGAATCTTTTTCATGCCTGAAGCCAGTCCTAGCCTGTACCAGGATTGCGTACGTGCGTTTTGAATCCTCTGAGAAACAGGGGACAGGAAGCAAGCACGCCGTGCGTGGTACCTGGCCTAAGCATCATCCTGAAGTCGGACTCAAGGGATGGTATGACCCGAGCCGTTAAAGCAGGTGAGGCTGCTAGGAAACCCCCACCCGCTGGGGAGGCAGCTAGGAAAGCATAAGCTTGTATTAGGAATATTGTGGGTTCGTCTGATTTGAATAGGTCCCCAGATTTGGGGGGGGGGGGGGGGTTTGTTTATAGGCCTATCAACCTGGTTTGTTTTAGGAGAAAAGGCGCTTTTACCACATGTTTGTATGCATCTTTGAGGTACTGGGACCTCTGTATCATAATAAGAAGTCAGGCAAACATATGTTGGGTCACCATGGCTTATGTGCTCCAAGCCCACCGCCAGGAGGGGTGACACCAGGTTCTAGAGGTTGAGTGTAGTGTTCCACCACAATACCGAGATAGCTGCAACAGTCACCCTGCCAGCCTACACAAGAGGCAAGTGTTGTGCATGAGATATTGATAAGGAAACTGATAGCAAACCACTATACCACAGTTCACTATTTAAGACATACTATGGGTCGGTAAAAGACCCTTCAGCAACTTACAATCGGCCGCTAAAGGTCGGTAAAAATGAACCGTGGTATATTGAACTAGGGGCTAGAAATTTTCAAGTTCTTACATATCCACTATGGAGGTTGATATATGTTGCGCACATCTGTAATTCAAGAATATTATTTAAGGAGAACTTTTATGGCTAGACTGTTGGTTCTGGCCCCTTTATTTACATGTCATATCTTGAGAAGGTACTTCAATCGGCATGCTATGAGGCTCTTCTTGATGTCACTTTACATAATATATGCCCTGCGTGCACAACTGGAGTAGTGGGTGCTCTCAAGTGATGCCCTTTCTATTGGAGGGCTAGCCGTGTAAAATCATGATAAAATCTTGGTAATACTCTGCCACAAGTTCGACCTTGATATGTAGAATGTCCAGCTATTCATGCAATGGATGTGTTTGATATGGCTTATGCACAAAGTTTATATAGTGCTTATTTTGTTAAATCTGCTTATAGTACTTATAATATTTATTGTATCACATAAGCAGTCAACTTGTTTGACAAAACTGCTTATGCATGCTTATCTATCAAAACTCCTTATATTTACCTATAAACACTAAAAGCTACATTCTGCTATTTTGTCTAAAGTACTTATGATAGTATAAAATAGCAAAGTATTAATAGGTGCTTATATCCCATACCCTTTTACTATTTTGTTGTTTGACAGTCCAAACTACTTATTGAGCATAAGCATATTCAATAAGCAGTTGCATAAGCCATGCCACACACACTCTAAGCTAGTAAGTGGATTTTGCAAACAAGTTACATTCTGAACCATTATCAACGCTCCTCGATGATATCTTTATAGAAACAATTGGCCAATAGGTTTTTCAGCCCAAGAGAGGCTCCTTAATCTATCATATATATATATATATATATATATATATATATATATATATATATATATATATATATATATATATATATATATTTGACTAAAAAAAGGAGCTTTCATGTTCGCTCTCAAGAGCGAAGAAATTTTGACATTATATATATATTTGACCAAGAAAAGAAACTTTCATGTTCGCTCTCAAGACAAATAAATTCTCACATTAATTGGAAAAAAAAATAAAAGTTACCCACCACTGCCATTATAAAATAATTAGACCAAAATATCCATGTATGTGTTTTTAAATTAAACACTACTAATGTTAAAATAATTGACCAAAATAGTTTTATTAAAATAATTACGGTTGCCTCTATCATGACCCTCACGTGTACTCTTCCTATTTTTTTAATTATTATTGTTATGCAGGAAAATCTGTTCCAATTATTATCATGAGAGGTTGAAATTAAATCACCTCACCTTTAATAGGTGGACATCAAAACAATTCTAACAAGTGGGAACTTGACCCTATGTTTTAGAAGTATATATATTCTTGAACATATATATATATATATGGATGCAGCGCGCTGCATATTATTTAGCGCGCCTGTCGTTTGACCACCAGGCGGGTCATGATTTGCTGCATGCACGCTATTGAAGCAATAAAGCAAGCGGTGGCACCCAAGCCGTATCTTTAGTTCTCTACTTTTATGTCAGGAGCTGCATGCAAAGAATCTTTTATGTTTCCTACTTTTTCTACCAGCAGCTACATGAGTCTTTTGTCCACCACCAAATGGTGAAACTAATCTTCGCAATTGTATATATACTATAAAAATAGTATATAAACATCGCATAGTAGTATGTTGGACCATCCAGTAGTATATCATAAACTACTATAAATATGTGGTTGTTGTTTGTGTTTCTCTCTCTAGCTTTATTTTGAATCTCTCCTCTCTCTCTCTCTCCATCCTCAGCCTCTTGCTCACCCTGTAGATTCATGGATGGCCGCCGGGACGCCGGAGAAGGAGGTGGCGTGCGAGCTCATGGCGGCAGTCAACGGAGGCGGAAGAACTGCTGGGTCCTGCTACGCCACCTCGCTCACGAGCAACAGATCTGTCCCTGGCCACCTCTGAGCGTGCAAGAGCAGCAGTCCTCACCGCATCCCCACGTGCACGAGCAGCAGCAGCAGCAGCTCCTGACGAGGCGAGGTCTTGGCCTGGCGTTCTCTCAATTAGGAGCTGGTTCACGGGCTGAAGCACCCCAGTTTAAAATTTTTTCTTTTCTTTTTTCCCTCTATCATTGGATTTGATTTTTGTCTTTTTTTTTCTCCTTGCAGATCCCGCGTGACCCTCTGTGTGGCCTCATCTTCGGTGACCAGCACCATAAGCTATTTTTTTTGTGTGTTCATTCATGCTTTTTCCTCTTCCCCTTTGATTTTTCTACTGATTCTTTGAGTTCCACGCTGCCAGATGCATAGGCAAGGAAAAAAAAGCTATCAAGAAGCTTAGCTTTATTTTTAGATGCCTATTTTCAAATCTTTTGAGGATTTTATTTCTGTTTTACTTTTCAAATTTACACCATTCAAATCTTTGTTCTAGTGTGCAAAGTATACATATATTATTCGTGAAAGTAGGAGTATATATACACTATACGAAACTACTAAAACATGAATATATATACTACTAAAACTATACGAGCATATAATATTTATGAAAGCAGGAGTATATATACTATTTGTGAAAATAGGAGTATATATACACAAACAAAACTACTAAAGTGAAAATAGGAGTATATATATTAAGTAAAACTACTAGTGTATAACACATAGATAATATTATATGATTGTAGTTTATGTTAGTAGTATATACAACTTATTTGTTCAATTATCATTAGGTTGATATAGTACTTCATTATCAGTAGTATTTTACCTTACAACATAAAAAATTATAAAAACCATATTTATACTACTTAATTAGTATACTATTGTTTGAGAGCAGTATTTTATAGCTCATGTAAAAGAATCAGATATGTGTAGATATACTATTGCACATGTAGTAGAATAGTATTTTTTTAATACAATAGTACATCTCTGTTGATATTGATATATTTTATAAAGAATCTATTTTGTTATAATCTTAAGTAGTATATACTACCTCATATTGTATATATACTACCTCTTATAATCTATTTTTTATTTTGTTACAATACATCTATGATCGTATACTACTTCTCGGTATTTGTTCTATAATCTCATGTAGTATATATACTACCTTACAGTATACAAATAATCGCTCTTCGTTGTATTTACTCAACGTTGGTATGGACAGTCATATATTTTCTTAATTTTTTGCTTCATCCATGTATATTCAGATTTTGGATGTTGCCTCCGACAATTTAATTTTTTATATTTTGATGTAAATTTTATTTTAATTTTATTTTTAGATTTAGATCATATACTACTGAATTATTATACTATTGTTTAAGAGTAGTATTATATAGCAACCAGGTAAGTGTACATATACTATTGCACTTATTATAGAATATTTTTTTTCCAATGTAATAGTACATCAATGATAGTATATTGTTTTTGTTGTTGTTGATGTATTTTACAAAGAAATTCATTTTCTTATAATCCCAAGTAGTATATATATATATATATATATACTACATCTTTAAATCTATTTTAATACTAACAATATGCGGAAAATTACACATATGGATAGAGCAGTATATATACTAATCCATTTTCTTTCTCTTTTCTACCAGATTTTGATGCCTAAATGCGATGTTGATGTTGATGTATTTTATAAAGAATCTATTTTCTTGTAATCTCAAGTGATATATATACCTCTTTATGTAGTATATATACTATATCTTACAATCTATTTTATGACTAATAATATACCGGAAATCTATGTACTTATGAGTATATATTTATATACTCATGACTCTATATTTTTTAGAAGTGTATACAATAATATTCTATGAGTATATATAAGATCTTGAAGATATATTACCTCTAAAATATACGCGTCACTCATATTTGATCTTCAAAATATACTATCTAAACTTAAAGACATACCACCGCGGTTAAAAATATATTATCACAATATACTAACGCGGACGTTGTTTGACTAGTTGGTGGTGAAAAAAATGTCAATCAGAAAATATATGACCTTGATAGAAAATATACGACACGTGACTTCAAAATATACCACCACAGTTGAAAACATACTACCATGATATACGATCGTGGAGGTTGGTTTGACCAGCTGGTGGTAAAAAGAAAACGTCGAGCTAAAAATATATGACCTAGGTAGAAAATATATAACTGTTGACCTAAAAATATATGATTGCGATTGAAAAGATACTACCGCGATATACTATCGCGGAGGTTGGTTTGACCAGCTGGTGGAAAAAAAATATCGACCTGAAAATATACGACCTGGTAGAAAATATACGACTATTGACCCGAAAATATATGACCATAGTTATACATATACTACCGCGATATACGATCGTGAAGGTTGGTTTGACCACCTGGTGGTCAAAAAAATATCAACCTAAAAATATACGATCTCGATAGAAAATATACGACTATTGAACTGAAAATATATGACCATGATTGTACATATACTACCATGATATATGATCGTGAAGGCTAGTTTGACCAGCTGGTGGTAAAAAAAATGTCGACCTAAAAATATACGAATTCAGTAGAAAATATACAACTATAGACATCAAAATTTACGATCATGGTTGTATATATACTACGACGATATACTACCATGATATACTATCGCGAGGTGGGTTTCACTAGCTGGTGGTGAAACTGACCGGTATCCTGGATAGTAGTATATAGGACTGTAGTATATATACTACTTCTGAAAGTATACTACTCCTGTAGTATACATACGATTACGGAGGTTGGTTTGACCAGCTGGTGGTGGACCAAGCACACATGCAGCTGCTGACACAAAAAGTAGAGGACACAAAAGATTTTTTACATGCAGCTTCTGACACAAAGGTAGGGGACCAAGGACACGATTTGGGTGCCACCGTTTGCTCTATTGCTTTAACAACGTGCATGCAGCAGAGCGTGACCCGTCTGATGGTCAAATAACCGGCGCGCTGAATATTATTCAGTGCACAGCGTGCCATTTACCGCTATCGTGTGTGTATATATATATATATATATATATATATATATATATATATATATATATATATATATATATATATATATATATGTATATATATATATATGTACATCACACGATACCCAAACCGAAACCAGTCAGCACGGCCTTAAAGAAACAACAAAAAAACCAGACCGGCAAATAATCCTGGATTAATGGTTAATTATTGTGTTTTCTTTTGAATACCCGTCATTGACTCCTGTTGTTATGGAATTTACTAGTCCGTGGACAGCCTAATCATTTGATTCCATTCATAAGTAGTCCCCGGCGAAAGTGCATGCCGCGCATTCAGGTCTTCCAGTGCAGCGACATTTTCTTTTTGACCTCTTGACGGTGGTGCCAGTCGGCAGGTTGTCTTCGTCCTAGAATCCTCAACAGAGGTCGTGCTCCTAGAATTAACGGTACACATGCAACCATATGGTAGCATTTTACAAATCAGCTATCAATTTCTTTCTTTGCTTGCTGAAACTTGAATGATTAGTGACTAATGATAATGGGTCCACAGTTGTTTTCAGATGGACCAGGCCAATCGTCTACTAGAAGGATGTCAGATAATCCTATGCTGCTGGTGATTGCTAGCACATAAGAGAGGTGCGAGATTCACCCTCTGTCAGACAACCAAATCCTGCCGGCGAAAGCTGCGTTGTTTCTCATCAAACAACGACGACGACTTCATCTCACCTGGTCAAACAACGATGACTGCCGTCTCCACGTGTGTTGATCTAATTCTACACTTTATACAATCGTGGCAATTGTTTCGGCGTCTCCACGTGTACTTGCACAGACATGAGGTCAAGATTCGTACTTGCTCATCTAATTGATTGATGTATTTTTTTCTCAAGTAATACATGGCTCCTTTATTTTCTTGACTTAATAATAATCCTTCCACTTTCCTGGCAAAACTGATGAAACGCAGGTAGCCATGATCGCTGGATGATCTTGGATGCGCAGCATGAGGCAATTGGCAGATTGGGGGTTGGTCCGCTTCCAACCGCCTACAAAGACAAGCAAAACAAACTTTTTATGTCGCTGTAACCCTGTAAACACTAGGAAGGGTTATGTAATAAGGATGTATTTCAAATTTCTCAGTTTTTACTTATTTTTTGTAAAATTATTTTCTTGATGCAATTGCATCTCTTGTAATGTTAGTGTTTTTCAGGTGAACCATATCACATATACAATTTGGTTTAATTTTGTAGAACTGTATTTAGAGTGTAAAACAGTCTTCTTGTTACAATAAAAATATGGATATTAAAATAAAATCTAGACTAAAAAGTATATGAAACAGCAAAATGTACTATCACATATACAATTTGGTTTGATTTTGTAGAACTGTATTCAGAGTGTAAAACAATCTTCTTGTTACAATAAGAATATGGATATTAAAATAAAATCTAGACCAATTTTGTGATCTTGATTTGGATGCAAGCCTTATAGTGAAATCATAAAATATACTCTTTCTCGGTCATAAAAAAATTGACTAATTCTGCTATGAGTACTTGACATAACCAAATTGATATTTGTCGTCGGACAGAGAATTGTTTATCCTTGTAAATATAATACTTGATTAGTGAGATTACAAATGGATCATACATTTTATACATTTTAATCTCACAAACAAAATATTATGTTCTTTGCAAAACATGATCCTTTGTACAATTTATTTTTTTGTGTTCAAGCACAATATTATTTGTGATGAAGGTACATAGTTACATAATATTATGTCCCACACAAGAATATTTGCTACGAGGCTCATCTAGCTGCAAATAGTATCAATGTTATTATTGATTCACGACCTCATCCAAGATTGGCAGATTGCAAAGGTTGAATTAGGGATAATAACATGTCATTGCAAGTGGAAACTAATGTTTGCTCTCAGGCATAATCTAGTATCAAATAGTAGCGGGTTTTCTGGTCACACACAACAATATTTGCTATTAGGCTAATAGGGTAACAAATAGTGAAGTTTTTTGTGATCACAAGCAAAAATATTTACTATTAGGCTGATCTAAAAGCGACTTTAGCAGCTATCCTAAAACTGATTTATCCTAGTCAATAATATCTTGTCAGCCTTCATCATGAATTTGACAAATCGTAAGTATACTCAGATTTTGTAGTTAAGTGGAGGTTTTTTTCTAATCACAAACAAAAATATTGCTATCAGGCTAATCTCTTAGCAAATAATTGAGTTTTTTTTAGGGTTAACAAGCTTCCTCAAAGATTGATAAATTGCTAAAGTGAAATTTGCCATCAAAATGCATCACTATTATGTGACAAATAATATTTACTACTTGTAGGCTAATAATCAATCTAATAGCAAATAATATAGGTTTTTATGATCATACACAATAAGATTTATTATTAGGCTAACTAAGAGCATCTCCAGCCGCTATCCTAAAGCTTGAATCCTAAAATTGATTTATCCCAGTTAATATTTTTTCTATCAGGCTTCATCATGTTGATAAATCATAAGCATACTCAGATTTCATAGTTAAGTGGAGGTTTTAATTTAAATTGTGTCACTACTATGTGAAAACTAATATTTACTACTTGTAGGCAAATAATTAATCCAGTAGAGAGTAATATAGGTCTTTATGATCATACACAACAATATTTACTATTAGGCTATTCTATGAGCATCTCCAGCAGCTATCCATGACACTTGCATACATGACATAATTGTAAACATTATATATACTCTGATTTTGTACTCTTTGGAGTTAATTTTATATATCATTCATTGCATAGTTTACAAATTATAGTTTTTGCGATCAGAAGCACACAGACTTCTGCACACATGAAATGCTCAAAGTAGTTTAGTTTGCGATGACATTTCATCCTCACAGGAGTTTGTCTTGTGCACACATCGTAATGACGAAGATTCAAAACCAATCAGTAAGCATACATCGTTATATATACATCTACAGGACTCATAGAAATTAGCTTATGGTTTATAGCAATTTGTATACATATAAACATTTCATCGTCACAGGAGTTTTTGCGATCATAAGCACACAGACTTCTGCACACATGAAATGCTCAAAGTAGTTTAGTTTGCGATGACATTTCATCCTCACAGGAGTTTGTCTTGTGCACACATCGTAATGACGAAGATTCAAAACCAATCAGTGAGCATACATCGTTATATATACATCTACAGGACTCATAGAAATTAGCTTATGGTTTATAGGAATTTGTATACATATAAATATTTCATTCTCACAGGAGTTTGTCTCGATGCATGCATACTTACATTTTACTCTTACATGAAACGGTTTTTACAATAGTAAAAAACAATTTCCACTAATACTTGCCAAATTAAACTTAGAGCATTTTGACCAGTATCCCAATATTGAATTGGAATGCACGCTCCACTACATAATAGGATGACAACATGCCCCAATTACCTGGTCACCAGCGATCAACACGGTAGATAATTAATCAAAGTAGTTCAGATTATGCCATCACAAGTCAGTATATTTGGTGTCCAAATTAAGTAGTCTGTCTAGTGCACACGTTATTTAAGACTACAATTTAGCTTATCTGTTCAAAAGAGTAGTTTTTTTTGTGCTTACAGAAGCCCGTATTCAACCAGATTCAACGTTCAAGCAATGCCATATATTATTTATGGCTTTATGCTGATCACATGCTCAACCTTCCGCGGTCAAATGTATCTTTCATTTTTTATCCCCACGAAAGTTTGATAGTACTCATAGTCACGTTCCATTATTTTAATGGATTCAATCCTAAATCCATGGCGCAATCAGTGCGTGATTAACCAGGGGAAGCAGCAGCTCCGTTGGTGGAGAAAAAACCGGGTGAGTTCCAGACCAGCTAAAGAAAAAGCGGCTTAAATTGGTTTAATCTGCCAGCTGGGTAGCGCACACGTCCTTTGCTGTCTAGTTGGCACAGGGGAGTGATATAATACGTCATACTTAGAGTGTGATTTAGCGCTGCCATATATATATATATATATATATATATATATATATATATATATATATATATATATATATAAAGTAAAATATGTCCTACCATAAAGGGTTCAATGTATGTAATGTTTTTATTGATGAAGTATATAATACAAAATTCTAAATAGATTTTAATTGTTGATTTCTACAATATAAGAATAAATCAATACTAAATGCCACCTAGAGTGGAGGAGAGGGAGGACGAAGGGGGTGAATAAGCGAATAAAGTAAAATCCGGATACATTACAAGAAATCTTACATTCAATGATGTTTCCTTTCTGTCATAAAACATGAAATATATGCCACCTATTCACTTTTATGACAATTTAGTGACCAAAATTACTTTTCAAGAGAATATGCATAATAAAATGTGTTTGGTGACGATTCAGTTACTTTTCGCCATAATTTTTCTATGACAATACAAACCTTTCGTCACTACTTAGTGACATTCATTTTTCGTCGTTACTGTCTCAAAACGTCACAAAATCTAATTTCAATGTAACAGCTCATTTAATATTGTGAGCCAAGCCCATGTACTGTAAAGTTAATTAGATGGACAATTTTGTTTGGGCCTAGCTCAATTATTTTATAGGCCATATATATTTTGTGGGCCCAATTATTTCCTAATGATCAATTATTTCATAGACCTAAGAGATACCGTTGGGATGCCTTGACCACTGGGACAAAACCGCTTTGGTCTGTCGATACACTCTTGTATATTCTTGCATATATTTTGATACTCTCCCTGGCCCATTACGAAGTGAATATGAATAAGCCTTCCCACAAGGCTGATGGGGAGAGGCTATATTCCCCTCGTGGTGTTATTTATTGTTTGACTGAAAGGAAACGGTAATCTGCTGCCCCTATACCATCATGTAATAATGTGATAGGCCTAGCTACTTAATTAGGACATGGTTAGTAATTTTTAAGAATTTGCTTCTAGGGTCGGTTCTATGTTGAGTGACGAATTGTCAAACTGTCTGGTTCCCCAATTGTTTAATTGTTTGACCGATCCTTTCAATCCAACATATAGCAGTATGCTGTCGATTAAGTCCCGAGGTCATTATAATTTTTTTTAAAAGTGGCGGCTAAGAGTAAGTATAATAGATGCAACATGATCTATTTGTTTGAACTTATTTACGTCCAGATTATACAATCTAGATCAAAGAATCTAGAGGGCAAACAAACATGCCAGCTTATTAGTGAGATTATATAATTTGAGAGCCAGATTATCATAATCTAATAAACACCTTAAGAGATATTTATTTTTAGCTTATTTGATAAAGGACCCACTATCCTTATCAAATTGAATAAAATTACATACAATGCCATCAGCGGACTCACCTACTGTGTGATTAAATGTAGGACATTGTTGTCTGCTCCCATCTACATCCAATAATCTGGACAATAATAAGTTGGATAAACAAACAACCCTTTCACATTATATAATCTGGAATATTTAATCTAACACCAATAATTTAGATTAAATAAGCTTGGGAAACAAACAGCCCCTCAGCCGGCAAAATCCTATTAGGAGAGGTGAGAGAGGAAGAGAGAGAATGGGAGTGTTTCATCCCTAGTTGAAGCACCACGTCCGAGAAGAGTGCTTGCTTTCAGCTAATGGTAGAGTCTGAAGCACCACGTCCGAGAACAGAGAGAATGGGTCCGGTTCAAAACCTTAAGGGGTTGTAACGTCTCACGGGTTGCTTGGCAGCACTCAGTCGCTTTATGTCCCACCTCAGCGAGAGAGTTCTTTCGCTGTATAGGCTCTTGAAGAAGTCTGACCGCTTCGAATGGACTCCCGAGGCACAGTCCACTCTTGACGATGTCAAGCGCATACTGAGCAGCACCCACACCTCCGACCCCGGGCGAGACGTTGCTGCTGTACATAGCAGCGACGACCCAAGTCATGAGCTCGGCGCTTGTGGTCGAGCGAGAAAGGGAAGGCCGCGCTCTTAAAGTTTAGCACCCCGTCTACTACGTCAGTGAAGTCCTGTCAGACTCGAAGACCCGATACCCCCAAATCCTCAAGATCCTCTATGCGGTAATGGTGGCAAGACTCCCATCCGATACACATTGTGAGTTCCTTTCCCCTCTGAGAAATTATACAGAACAGGGACTCGGCGGGCAAGGTCGCCAAGCAGGCACTCGAGCTGATGGGGCACGACGTCACGTAACAACCTCAAGCGGCTATAAAATCCAAAGTGCTCATCGACTTCGTGGCGGAGTGGACCGAAGCACAACTCCCACCCGCTCCTATCGATCAAGAATACTGGGTCATGTATTTCGACGGATCGCTCATGTGTGCGGGAGCAGGGATCGACTTCGTCTTCATCTCTCCACATGGGGTACATATGCAATACGCCATTCGTTTACACTTCCCTACTTCAAACAACATCGCCGAGTACGAAGCGCTCAACAATGGGCTCAAGATCGCCGTTGAGCTGGGCATCCGATGGCTAGAGATCCGGGGGACTCCTAGCTCGTGGTCGACCAGATCATGAAAGAGTCCAGTTGCCGAACGGACACCATGACACTCTACTACCAGGAGGTTCACACGCTCGAGGGCCGGTTCGATGGGCTACAGCTGAAACACATCCCGCAATGCCTCAATGAGACGGCTGACACGCTGGCCAAGATGGCGTCCAATCGAGGGTAGATCCCCCCTGGCGTCTTTGCGAATGACCAGCACCATCCCTCAGTCCAACCTAAGGAGCCCGCACCGCCCCAAGAGGGGTCGAGCGGCCCCGAAGAGCTCGGACGGATGACAGAAGAGTCGCCCCCAGAGGCTCTACCATTCGCGGACGTAATGGAGATCGACGGGCCCAATGACTCGCACGAGTCAGATGACTCGGGGGTCGAGCGAACCGATCCCCAGGTTGAACGAGACGCACCCCCATATGACTGGCGAATCCGGTACATTGAGTTCCTGGCTCACAGCATGCTTCCCACTGACGAGACTGAGGCCAAGAGGCTCTACCATCGTGCCAAGTCGTTTGCTTTGGTTGACGGGGAGCTTTAAAAGCGCAACGTCACCAAAGTCGTGCAGTGATGTATTCCCATCAACAAGGGCATTCAGCTTCTCGTCGATATCCATGAGAGGGGGCGGGGTCTGTGGCCATCACACGGCACCTCAAACCCTCGTGGGCAACGCTTCTACCAGGGTTTCTACGGGCCGACTGTTGTGAGCGACGCAACTCGCATAGTCAAAACCTGCAAGGGTTGCCAGTATGATGCCCGCCAGACACACCTTCCAGCCTAAGCCCTTTAGACGATCCCCCTCACATGGCCCATCGCGGTCTGGGGCTTAGATCTAGTCGGATCGCTCAAGAAAGTGCCCGGGGGCTACACCCACTTGCTTGTCACGGTCGACAAGTTCACCAAGTGGATCGAAGCACGCCCGTTAGTGAATATCCGGTCTGAAGAGGCTATCGAGTTCTTCCTCGACATCATCCATCGATTTGGAGTCCCGAACTCCATAATCACCGATAATGGGGCACAATTCACGGGGAAAAAATTCCTGAAGTTTTGCGATGATTATCACCTCGGCGTTGACTAGGCCACCGTCGCTCACCCCGAGACAAATGGCCAGGTCGAGCGGGCGAACAGCATGATACTCCAAGGGTTGAAGCCATGAATCTTTGACCCCACCATCATCTTCAACCATCTAAAGCAGTTCAATGGTTGGTGGGCAGCCGAGCTGCACGCCGTGCTCTAGAGCCTGCGTACGACCAAGAGCCGCGGGACGGGCTTCACGCCTTTCTTCATGGTCTATGGGTTCGAGGCAATCCTGCCCACCGACTTAGACTATGGAGCGCCGCGGGTGCATGCATACAATGAGCAAGGCAACGAGGCAGCGCTCCAAGACGCACTGGACCAAATAGACGAGGCGCGAGATGTCGTGCTCCTCCATTCTGCCAAGTACCAGCAAGCACTCCGATGCTACCACGACCGAAACATGAGGGACAGAGTCCTACTTGTGGATGATCTTGTTTTATGCAGGGTTCAAGACAACAGGGGTCAGCACAAGCTCTCGCCGCCTTGGGTAGGACCGTACGTCGTCTCTCGAGTCCTTCGGCCCGGCACCTACAAGATGAAGACCATGGATGGCGGCGAGCTCAAGAACACATGGAACATTTCACAGCTACGTAAATTCTATCCCTAGCTTTCTGTTTTGTGCACCCCTTGCACGCCTCGCTCGCTCTTAAGTGACACCCGACCCCTCCAAAAGGGGTCGGGCATCACTCGGGGGCTACAGAGCGCATGGCACTGCAATTTTTCTTTCTTTTAAAGTAAAAGTTGTAGCTATATTAGACCTTGAAACTCACTATAGCAATAAGCAAAGTAAGCCGTGAGCCACACAGGTTCATGGTCGAGTCGGTCGGACGGCGCAACGTCGTGCTAGCCCTAGCGGCCACGACGACGACGATCACCGACGAGACCAAACCTCGAAGGGCTCGGGGGCTCAAACTTCATGGATTGAAACAGGAGAGGCGAAGGCCTAACACCTCAATCTCTACAATCTATTAATTAAGATGCGGTCATCCACTTCATGTCCAAAAGTTAGAGGTTGAATCCAAATCGGGTTCGTACCTTCCATATCAAGTACCAAATCCAAAAATCATAACTCCCCCGTTGAGGCAAACTTGGACTCTATCTCATAGAACTCGAAAAAGTTCTACAACTTTGGTATTCAATGGAAGTCTAGATCACGATGTTTTGGTTTCCAAATATCTTATGCAAAAATATTTGTTCTAATTCGGACTCCTTTGCGCACGTCTCTGTGCGGGCCCATATCTCATAGCTTCGAAATCTGAATAATATGATCCACATATGTTTTGAAAAGCTCTCGATGACATCTACAACTTTTATGTTTTAAGTTTTTCCATTAGAGCAAATTTTCAAGTTCAAAGTCGCATTGTAATATAGTGCTATTTTTGGACTGCATGAATTGCTTTTTCCTTCCAGATAAGGCTTCTAGAAATCTTTAGGCAATGAGCCATGATCTTGACCTTGGGTTGAGCTTCATAGAGGTTCAAGAGTGTCTTATAGGCATCATATGCTTATGAAAAGTCCACTTTGCATGGTGAGTTGGACTTCATATCAGTACTTCTAATATTTGAGTATTTTTTAATGTCAATTTACTTAATTTTTTGCAACATAGTACTTAAACAATACTACATGTGAAAATCATTAACATTAGAGGTTAAAAAACATATTTATGATGAGAATATGGTAAAAAATGGTGAAAAAATTGTTACTTTTGACATATAAAATGGTATACTAAGAAACAATGGTAAAACAAATATGATCTATCATGTAAAAAATGTCAATAATATTGTATATATCTAATAATTATATTGTGTAAATGATTTGTATTTAAATTATAATGAGTTTTTTGTTTTCTAAGACCGTAGAAATGCACGGATACTTTGGTAGTCAAAGTAAATACAAACTAGAATCATTTAGGGCCACCATGGGCCAACGAAGCTAAGCAAGCGCCGGTTCAAACTTAAATTATTACATGGGCATGATGACCCACCAAAACAATCAAGGCAACTAAAAGCAACCACTGACTACCTCTCCTCTCTAGCTCTAGGAAGCACCTCTTCCTCGTGCGCGCGGGCCAAGGTGTCGGTGTGGGGGGCAGTGCGAACCCGGATCGCCTCCATCTGCTCAGGGGTGTGGCCTTCAACGTGGCCCATCCTCAGGGCCTCGAACTCAGCCTCGACTAGGTCGAAGTGGGTGGCAAACACGTTGAAGGCAAGGTGCACACCGAAGGGCACGCCCCATCGAATCCATTCGCGCGCCGCCTACATCAGCCTCCGACCAGCTCAACAGGTGTGGCATCAGGGGGAAGATCCACTTGAAGCTCTCGCGCGGCCCGACCCATCAGAGCACGAAGCGCACCTCCTTCCTAGACTTCCTGATGGAGCGAGCCCTAGACCGCCGCCAACCTTGACCCGAGGTCTGCACGAATCCGCCGGAGTCAACAAATCAAACGAAAATGGAACAAGAGGAGGTAAGGAAACACGAAAAAGATCTTACCTTCCTCCCTCTTTTGAGAGCTCTGCAGCTGGGACAGATGGTCAGTGGCGGCCGCGGCGGAGTCTTGAGCCGCCTTCTCTGCCTCCTCGTGGTGCTGTTTCTCCTGCTGCTGTGCCAGCTGCAGCAGGTTGATCTCCTCGACGCCGGATGCAGCCCACACTACCGCCTCATCCCGCTCCCTTCGAGCGAGGGCGAGGTCATCTGCCGCTCTACTGACTTGTTCTAGAGAAGCTCCCAACTCGGATACTCGCGTCCCAAGGTCCTCCCCAAGCCGGTGCTGCACCTCTAGTTCTTGACGGGCACCGACCAGGGCCCGCTGGGACGCAGTGACTGAGGTCTCACACTCGGGTCGCAACGCAGAGTTCGGCGGGGCTGCATAAATCCTCCATCGACCAGAGCTCGCCCTCCAGCAACGAGTCCTCCTCAGCCGACAGAGGCGAGACATCACGGCCGAGGGCGTCCACAGCGAACCCCGTGCCGATCAGGGCCATGTCCCTTACGTCGGTGCAGGCCGAAGCAGCAATCTCTTCATCACCACACGCCGCCACACTCGCCCTTGCCACACCCACTGGAACAGCGCTACGGGCAGCCTCGGACGCCGCCAAAGCCGCAGCCACCTCCGAGGCCGCTCCGGCCACAGCAACAGCAGCAGCATCACGCGCCCGCACCTCCTCGGCAGCGCGAGCTACCGCATCCACGTGCCCGCGCTTCCTCCACAGCGGTGGCCGTGGCGTTGCACACTCGCGCCTCCTCAGTGGCGCGGGCTACCACATCACGCATCCGTGCCTCCTCCGTGGCGTCCACCTTCAGTCACTTCATGATGGTCAGCTTCGGACGACGAGGGTCCTGGCCTAGGGCCCGACATTTCTCAATAGGTGTGTTGTCACCCTCCTGCTCCTACTGAGGATGCTTCTGCGTGGAATGGGCCAGGCCGGCCCAGTCGGGCCTAGCGCCGCCCTCACCCGCTTCACCACCTCGGCGTCGGGCAGCAACTCCTCCGCCATCACATTACCTGGCACTGCGTGACTATCGCCGTCAACAAGGAACATCAGGAGGTTGCGATGGCATAGCGGCGCGAACTGCCTCTTATGATACCACCCGACAACTCCCACGCCGTCGAGGCCTGACTCCTTCAGGTGGGCTATGGCAGCGAGTGCACTCCCGATCCACTTCTTCCCTTTCTTCCCTTTCCCCCAACTTCCAGCAGCCCGGGGCCTTGGCGATGTCACACCCAGTGTACTCAGTGAGGGGACGCAACTCTTCGTTGCGCAGAGAGAACCACCTCCTGTGCCACCCGGAGTGGGCATCTGGATGTACTCACCCGAGCGGTCGTTGCGAAGCCAAATCCCCACGCACCCGATGGTGCAGGGGAGCGAATCGGCGCTGGCGGCCTCGTGTCGGATGCAGACTCCAAGGAAGAAATGGCAGCATAGGTCGAAGTTGGGCATCATGCCGAGGAACCCCTTGCACAAGGCCACGAAGGCCGAGATGTGCTGGACCTTGTTGGGATTCAGATGTTGTAGCTCCGCCCCATAGTGGTGGAGCAGGGCCCTGAGGAAGTTGTGCGTCGACCTTCCCAGCACGCGCTCATGAAAGGGGATGAAGGAAACCATGTAGCCTGTCGGGGGCTCCGGGCGCGGCTCATTACCCGGCACGATCCACTCCACCGCCGCAGTGAGGGGTGCGAGGAGCACGGCCTGGACGAGCCCCTCGAGCTCCTTCTTCACCACCGTGGACCGAGAGGAGACCGACATGGTGGCGGTGAGACGGTGGTAGGAATGAGCAAAAGGGAAGCAAAAGGGAAGGTGGAAGTGTGGAAGCGAAGCGAGCGGAAGGAAGACGGAGGACTTGGCATCAAAGGGCTTAAATAGGAGATCCACATCCAGCGTATGATCGAAATGGACTACGAGAAATCCGCCCGTCACCCACCAGGTGAAGAATCTCTTAACTTCCTACTCCGCACCGCGCGTGGGCGTGGCATCCCACACGCTTCCACAAACAGCTCCGTGCACCACAGACCCACAACTACGTCCCCAACGGCAGAAAAAGTGCCCCCTCAACTGCCGTGACATGGGAGATGGAATGGCCACGTGACTCACCCAGGACCACCATGATGCGAGAGCCAGGTAATTGGCTTTCATCCAACCGCTTCCTATTTACTCGCGGGGTGGGGCTGGCCATGCAAGGCCTATCCAAGCCCCACGCCGCGCTCCAAGCTCTGAAACAGGTAGGACGTGCGGGTTCCACCGACCAAACCACGTCACGTCAAGTTCCCTGGCGAGCAAGGACAAAGAAGCACAAGACAAGCCGTACGACCCCGCCATGACGGGTGATGCTGGTAAGGCGGGATAAGAGGTTGAAAACTGCCTCGACGGCCTGATGGCACTATGGTTCTAAGGCTGGTCCCACGAAGGGGCTCGACAGCCGCCAAGAGTGCAACACAGAGCGAGGGGCATGAGCGATGGGCACACCTAGCGGCCAGTACCCCGACCCCCGAGGGTCGTGGGCATCACGGAGTAGCGTTTGAGTACTGTTCTGACCCATCTCTTGGTATCTCCCCGAAGAGAGGCAACTAGCCATAGCGACCTATCGAATGGTCGTTACAACCAGTCGAGTCGGAAAGACGGATTTATGAGATCGACCACCAGCTAGTCCGCTGGGACCCCATCGACGGGGAACCGAGGGTCTCACTCGAATGAACCAGACAACAGCTCACTGAGCAACCGTGTTTAAGCCACCAAGGCAAAAGCATGTCCGTCTCTATCCTCTGTCCCACGAACGGGACACGGAAGGAGAAAACAAAGAAAGTCAAAATGATCCCTCGATCGATCCTTCCGCGTCAAGCGGGGACGCGAGGGTCGGCATCACCAAACAAGACCCAACGGTGGGGTTAGAGTTCTTTATTCCTTAACGAGACCATGTCAGCCGACTCATACAAAACTCTCTTCCTCTCTCTCTCCTCTTTACAAAGGTGAGCCCGATGGCTCGGAAACAAAGAGAACGAGAAAAAAGGTGGTACCCGCTCCTCGGCGGGTACATGCAAGGTGAAGCACCTGTGATGCTTCGTTGTCCGAGAAAAATGTCCTCATATGAGCCTAGCCTTTTCCCTTAACGAGGAAGGCGAGCAGCTCGGTCGCGCCGTATGGCTATTTCTGGAGCTGCCTCTTGGGACTGAGGACCCCTACGCTAGAAGGGGACCCGCTCCGGCACCTCTTCTTGACCCCGCTCCTACAGATGTCGCCAAGGACGAACATGATGGGACCTAATAAGCCATGGAAACCTACCATGAGAGGTCCCCTTTAACTCCACCTCTCCCAAGCAAGGGGAGGAAATAACTGAAGTTGAGCCAACCTCCTCACAGCCGATGAGGTGGCCATATCAGAATGGCTGAAAACTTATCGCCAGCAAATCTCCATCCTCATCTCCATTACCGGAGGCATCATCACACTTGAAAGCCATAAAGATACCGGTCTACTAAGCAGGAGCTACTCGCGTCTCGAGCGTCCTAGAGCCTGGTGTGTGAACCTTAGCATAAGGGTGAAGCGGCACGTAAACCAGCCGCGTCCTTAAATAGCCGAGCCAGGTCGTGTCCTCGGATATCCTGTTCGGGCAACGAGCCCGAGGTAATTCAAAGCGAGGCGCTAGAACGCCACATAAGGACAAGGATCAGACATCGTCGGCAGCATCACACACAGTGTCCTGCGCGATGGAGAGCCCGCCTCGGGCGGGGTGGATGACTAAAGGCCTCCCAGGTGACCTGCACGTCTGATCAGGGACTCGCTGGGGGATGCCCCTGCATGACGCACACTTAAAGAAAACAAGAACCCTACCGCTCAGGCAGCTTAGGTCACGTCTTTTTAGACAAAGCACAGTGAGACTTTGCAGACTGGGGCCACCCCCCCTCGACGGGCACATCATGCCGCCCACTCTGCCCGAGGTCTGAGGCATAGAGGCCACAGACGCCACAACACTCTCGCAAATCCCGTCTGATAAATAAAGCCAAAGAACGAGTCCATATGGACTCCTTCTCTAGCTTAGGGGCTACACCCGGCGGGTGCGCTGGCGCGCACCTCTCCCGTAACAAAAGATCCTACTGCAGATGCATCCAGCTGAGGTGCGAGTCTCGTAAAAAACTTGCCCCTGGCTCAGGGGCTACACCCGTCGGGTGCGCTCACACGCACCCCGAACGGATCAAGCAACCTCACCTACCCTGGTTTACGTCGGCAAATCCCCCGATCGACTCTCCGACTCACTCAGGGGCTCAGGGGCTACTGTCGAGGGTAAATATCGAGGTGCCATGTGGCACTCCCTAAAAACCAATGGGGCACCCAAGTGGGCCCCACCTGAAAAACATCCACGCGATAGTCCCACTTTAAACCGAGAGAGTCGTGTCGCGCTCCTGACTCGCCCGACCCTTAGGTGGACAGGATCCGGCCGTGCTTCGGTCGACCCCTTGGTGGGGGTCGAGCGACTCGCCGCGCTCGACCCCTCTATAGGGGACAGGCATCCTATTGCAGCTTGCCCCACTCGACCCCGCAGAAGGGGTTAGGACATCCCATCATGGGACCCGCATGGTCATCAGGCTGGCTTCGCCATCTCTAACCCTCGAACTAGATGTTCGAGCCACAACGTGATAAGGCCAGAAGTGGCGAAATAGGGAAACTCGATTACCCTGCCAGGACTTGAGAAATCCCAACCCCAAGTGGGTCTGGGAAGATCTGACCTGGTGTCCTAACCCCGACTGGGGATGGGTGATCGAGTCGTTAACTCTCAACGGCCAACTGCTCGGCCTTAAATGTCGTACTTGTTGCGCTTGCATAGTTATAGGGGGTGAAATCCTCCTGTATGCCTCGCCATCCCCGTCATCACCCACACCTGCTGACGCAAGTAGGCATGGCAGGGCACTTGATGACGCCATCGCCCGATGACACCCTCAACAGTGGTGGTACAGGACGATCGATGGACAGCGATGATGATCACTCGGCCGCATAACATGACAGCGCCCATGATGCATCACGCCACACCCTACGAAGCACGCCATCAACAGTGACAGGAAGTACGCGGCCCAACGACGGAAGGTGAGGGCAAGCTCGTAGTGCAGCGTCATCTCTGGCCATAGAGATTGTGTGACAGGATTGTCAAGATTGAAGACCACGACCGTCGACTAGGGTTTTCACCTTCTCCAGCACATCTTCAACAACTATGCACGTGTAGAGCTCTCTCTCTCTCTCTCTCTCTCTGTCTCTCTCTCTCTCTATGTAAATGGGCCTGTCCCCTGGGAATATAAAGGGGTGCCCTTCTTCTTCTTCTTGATCGGCTTCAGCCAGAAAACAACTCAGCACTTCACACTGACTCGCACCCGAGACTTGGAGCACCCCTCCTCCTCACCACCATTGTACTCAACTCCGGAGCAAGTAACACGAGCAGGCCTGAGAACTGGACATAGGAGTTCAACCCGAACCAGTATAACCCCCCGTGTCCTCTTGTTAAGCCATTACCGAGCCCAAAGCGTGCACCCCTAGATCAAATTCTACTAGCCGGTGATCGAAACACCGACAATACAGGTTCGGGCCTCCCGGAGGATAATAACCCTACGTCCTATGTTCTGTGGTATTTGTATTGATATGTCTAGATCATAGATCTAGGCGAGGAGGGTAGACCTAGACGATGATGTCTAGTTGTGTCTAATATATGTCCTGTTGTGGGATCTATCTAATTAAGCGTGTCCCTTGAGGAGGACCCCTGCACCGCCTTATATATTCAGGGGGACAGGGTTACATGGCAGAGTCATAGTCGGTCTACTATACATATCCAAGTAGAAGTCTACATTGCTTTCCTAATCTGTGATGTACCCTAATAGTATGTATCATCGACAAGAAGGAAGAAAATTATTAATTGTCCGCCACCAGAAGATACAATCCTTTAGGAACAGTGGTAGTTTCCAAAGAACCTTCCACCAAGTAGCAGTAACTGATGATCCCACACCATCATCCCGTTGCCCTTCCTTTGCCCTCTGTTCCTCCTTCAACAATCGATAAGTTGAGCGGACCGAGTAGTTTCCATGACGCTCGAAGGCCCAAGCCCACACATCTTCTTGTAGTCTATTACCTGGTTTGATCTTAAGTATCTCTTCGGCATCAATAGGAATAAAGGAACCCCATACGAACTATTGGTGTCACGGAGCATAAGCTTCGATACCACGAACAGAAAAGGGTAAATGAAAGGGGAGATTCTCGAAGGATTCAATATGAAGTCATAGGTCCTCTTCACATATCCCAAAAAATATTCGTCCTTTTACAAGTAAGTAGGGGTGCTCTATTTATAGGCCCGTACTTAGGTCATGTGCAAATGATCATTTTGCCCCTGATTACCTACTATATTCTCTGAATATTCTGTACAAAATGGTCATAAAGGGTAAACTAGTCATCCAAGCTTTCCTTGTACCCTTCCTTGGTCAGCACGGAACCACACGTGCTGGCACCATGTATCACCTTCTGCGTGCCTCGCCTCCCTTCGGCTCTGAGCATGGCCTTATCCTTCGAAGGTACAATGGTCCCCTTCGAAGGGAACTCATAACCCTTCGAGCATTGTCGCCTTCTTTCTGCCTGAGCCGAAGGGTTCTGGTTCCTCCGAAGCCTTCGACGGGTACCTGTGCTTCAAAGTCATGGTTTGTGAAGAGGTAACGATGGCTGGCCTCGGGCTTTGTTCGCAGCCCAACTTTGACACGCCCCAAGGGGTGGCCCAGAAGGTGATCCCCTAACAGTAGCCCATCGAGGGGTGGGTCCAACTTTGATGGGCCGAGACCCTCGCTTCAATGGGATCTCTTGCCAAAACACCACCCTTGGAGCATCAAAGTTGGGTTGTTGGAAGTGTGATTTGCAGAAGAGATTAGGGTTTTGGATGATATTTTCAGGGCTTCTGCCTATAAAAAGAGAGTGACTATGGTAAAAAGTACTTTTACTGCTCATTTATTTTTTGAGCCTTGCTCGATGCCTGCCATTATGACTCAGACCCATAGGGTAACCGTTTCTGGAAGCGAGTCTTCTTCTGGAAGTTCACCCGACTCTTTCGAAGATAACACTTGGCTTAATTAGGTTGCTGCAGCTATTTGTATTCCCTTATTTCTTTGAATTGTTGTGTTCTCGATTCCCGAGCCTCCGCAGTAAATGCTTATTTGTTTTCACCTGACTATATAAGTGGAGGGTGGGGGGTCGATGAAACACATGAAGGTTTCTTGCGATAGGCTTTGTTTGCATTCTTTTACCTTCGCTCTCTTAAAGCTTCACGCATTGTGATCACCCTAAGTAAGGTTGCGTTAGCCCCAACGAATAATTGGAGGTATGCTTTATAACAGTCAAATTACACCGTGTCTCCCCAGTCGTTTCATTTTTTTCTAGATCGTATATCTATCTTGTTTGTGAGTTTTGCTGGTTGATTTGGTTTCAGGATCTTGGGAGATGGCTCGAGTCACGCGAACAGCTCGACCTGATGAGACATCTTCAGGGGGGGGGGGGGGGACCAGCCTTTGATGAATCCTGAAGTCGCTGCCATGAAGACAGAGACGGATGCTACCTTCTTGTGAAGCTTAGAAGAATCTCTGATTACAGCTCAAGGCGGGGAGGCTCAGGATCCTCCTTGAGCCTCAAATGAGGACACTGATGATGAAGATGAAGACGACAATGATGGGGATGAGGATGTGGAAGAGGGTGAAGACGAGGAATTTCTCCCTTGGGGTGGAGACAGACTTGCTGCTATCGCTCAGGCTCAGGGCTCGAGTTGCCAAGTCCGAGGCTCCGATACCTTTGAAGAGAGATTGGAAGGCGTGGAGGTTGAGGTCAGTGACCTCGTGCCTGTCGGCAACCTTGGTCAACATGGGGGTCAGAAAGGTAAAAACAAAGGGGGCGAGGAATCGAAGCCTTGGACCTTCATATTTGGCTGATCCCGATTTACTCTGTTGTGGTTTCGCACCTCATTGAGCTGGGATGCTTTACTACTGCAGATGCTCGGCTACCTGCGCCTTCCGTGCTCGTCCTTTGTGGGGGAGGTGTTGGATAGATTTAATGTGCAACTGCATCATATAAGTCCCAATGGTATAGCAATGCTTAGCAAGTTTGCCTGGGTGATGCTTAGTCATCAAGGCAAACCTGATATCGAGGTATTTTGCAAATATTACTGTGCTCACTACTGGCTGAAGCTTATTAAGATCGATGGTGTGGTGCACGAGGCTGAATTTGGTTGCATTACCTTTGTGCCTCGCTTTCGACAAAGTGACCAGTTTGTCAAGTGTACTCGCAACCGCTGGGGTGAGAAATGGCACGAGAGCTGGTTATATGTTAAGGTTCCCTCAGAGACTATCGTTGTGGACGGGAAGGAGGTGAAGATTTTTCCTCTGGCCTCTCACCTTGTCTCTTGCGAGCCTCTATTCGCGGACGAGTGAGTACCTCAAAACTGTAAGAATGATGCTGTCTTTCACGTCGCAACAATCAACTCCAGCGGCCACCAACCACGTCGAGGAGTTTATTGCTGCCAACAAGTTGCCGCTGTGTGAAGGTTGTGTGATACCTGGCTTTATCGAAAAGAGGATTCCTTCGAGGCCTGAGATTAAGATTCTGTTTCTTGAAGTTTCTATGGATAAGCGAGGTCTTAGTGATGATGAATTTTTTACTTTCTTGCTTCGTGCTGGCCTGGCTATGGTTGGTCCCTACACTCGCGAGGAGGAAAAACACACGCGAGAGAAGACTTCGCACAGCGGGCGCCTCAACCGCGTCTTGGTCTTGGTTGGTATTGCGCCTCAACCGCGTCTTGGTCTTGGTTGGTATTTCTCCTGTTTCTACGGGGGATGCCGATATCGAGCCTCCCTCTCCGAGTCCTCAGCTTGTGAATCCGGCTAACCCCTCTGTTGACACGGAGGTTGTTGATACCTTGGTTGGAATTAGGGGGCGAGTTGTTGCCCGAGCTAGGGTGGGGGCTTCATTGCGGGGCTCGACTCTGGAGTGTGCTGGCTGAGGGTCCAAACACGTGGGCTCGCTCTTTTCTACAAGGGCTGAGGACTTTGCCGACCATGCAGCATGGGATGAACTGCGCTCTGCTCCAGATGACTTGGTTACCTCCGGTGCTGAGGAGTTCGAAACTAAAGATTTGCAAGAATGTAACATGATTTTTGCTTCTTTAATTTCTATGGTGATTCTTTTTCCTAGTTTTTTATTTTTCTCTGTGTTTTAGGCCCGCATGTTTGCACGCATAGCTGCTGAACGATCCAAGCAAGAATTTGCGTCTATTGAGAGGGAGAAAAATCTGTACGTGACGGAAAATGCCGCATTGAAGGAAAGCATTGCTTCTCTTCGTGAGGCGAAAGATCAAGCCACCCTCAAGGCGACTCGGGCCGAGAAGGAGATAGAAACCCTACGGGCTGAGGTGGCTAAGTTGAAGGAGAGTGCAACTTGCCTCGAAGCTACCGAGGCCAAGGTTGCGTCTCTCGTGGAAGAAAACAAGGCTTTGATTCATGCCGCTTCAACCGGCAACTATGGCTTCGCAGCTCAAGCACGAACTGCCCATCATAGGTATCGCGATGCCCTTGGCTACGTTGGCGTGGAGCCTATGTCTTTGACAGACGGGTCAGCCATTATCGAAGAGATTTTCTTTAAATGGTTGGAGGCTGAGTTTGCCACACTCCCCGGGGTCATGGACAAGCGCAGCAATTTTGGCTCGCTTCACACCGCGGAGGCTACCTTTGGACTGCTGGAACGTAAAGGCTGTGATCATTTTCAGAACATGGGGAAACAAGACTTTCCAATCGGGGCCAATGTTTGAGACATCTTGTCGAGCGATGCTGCTGCTGCCCTTGCTATCAAGGTTTGGTGTGATCATGGTCGCGAGGCTGCTCGACTGATCACGGTTGAGAGACTTGCTCAAGTGTGCCTCTCATTTTTAATCAATTGCTTTTATTTGATTTTGGCATTGCAAAAGTAATTTTTCACGTCTTGATGTGCTTAGGCTCGCAATGCCTGCGATGCTGCTCAAGCTGTTGAGCCTGCCTCGAGAGAAGAAAGAGGTCAAGAAGATGAAACTTCGACCAGGGAAGTGACGAGGGATAGCGGCACATAGTCGCCTCATGAGGTTTAGCGTCTGCTCTGATTTGATGTTTGAGCATATATTTTGAGCGAAGGAAAGGCTAGTTTTGTAAGAGGTAACTTTGTAAAGGATAATCTTAATGCTTACTTTTGGACCTGCGCAGGTGCCTGATGAGCCGCCTACACAGGGTCCGACGATGCTTCTACAAGTGAATGTTCTACGATGCGTATTCTTGGCGATTCGGGCGACTCTTCCCCTTTGAATGTACTTGACAAAAATGATGCGGTGATTACTATTACGAGCTCCGAAGCCAGCCTGAGTGGCTTCGAAGCAATAGACATTGCTGATGCTACCGATGAGGCCCAGAGTCAGAATCGGTCCGATGCTCAGGTGGGTGGTGTCATTGCGCTAGACGTTGGTGTAATGTGTTTAGGGGATTATTCTCGTTTGTTTGGGCGCCGTGCTAATACTCATTCAAGTAGCCGACGTACCATTCAAGGCATTAGTTTGGATGCATCGCACGATCATCCCGGGAACAACTGTTTATCTGGCGAGCGTGGGCTGCGAGCTTCTAAATGCTCGTCTTTATACGGCGAGAGTTTGGTTACTCCACCAGTTGTGCTGCAGGCTAAAGTTGCACCTGAGGTTCTCGTTCCTCTGCCTCGACGGCCTTGGTGTGTTGTGGCCAAACGCTCTATAAGTTCTGTGCTGGATGCTAGACGGGATGAATCTTTATCGAAGGCTCGGGGCGAAGTGGTAGAGGGTTCTGGTATTGCCAGAACTAGAAATTCAAGAAGTCATCCAGGTCCTCCATTCGGCTATAGTGCAGATGAGTGGTCTATTTTATTTCCCTAGCTTTTAGCATCTGGGGTTATTGTAAAGTTGGAGCCTGTTGATTTTTATTTTTGAATGTATGATTCTATTATTTGGGTTATGATGAGCTTGTGGATTTTCTAGTTGCGAGCTTTTTGATATTTTTGAACTATGAATGGGTCCCCTAACATTTTATTTCACTACGAGTGAGCCTTTCGAAGGGTTTGGGCTGCAACGAGCGCCTTAGCATTTTTTTACTATGTTTTTTTTAAAAATGCCACCCTCCCCCTCGAAGTGCTAGGGGCGAGGTTTTTGAGTGAACCCTCCGACGGGTTTGGGCTGCAACGAGCCCCTTAGTATTTTTTCGCTAAGTTTTTTGAAAAACGCCACCCTCCCCCTCGAAGTGCTAGGGCGAGGTTTTTGAGCGAACCCTCCGACGGGTTTGGGCTGCAACGAGCCCCTTAGCATTTTTTTTGCTAAGTTTTTTGAAAAACGCCACCCTCCCCCTCGAAGTGCTAGGGGCGAGGTTTTTGAGCGAACCCTCCGACGGGTTTGGGCTGCAATGAGCCCCATCACATTTTTTTTGCTAAGTTAGCTAACTGCACGGGTTTTAGCTCTTTGGGCTTGATCCGTGCGGTAGCTATGTTTCTATAGCTTTTGCTCTTTGTCGAATGTTGCAATCTCCACGATGGGGAGTTGTTTCAACGTGCTCTGCTGAATGAGGCTTTCCACTTTGGGGAAAATAGCTTTATAGATTTAGCTGGGGTTTACATAGGATCTGCCTCACTAAAAACCTCACCCCTGCGAAGGGTTCCCCTTGTGAGGAAAAGAGTACAATCCTTTTTACAACTGGTAAAGAAAAATCTTGAAAAAGGAAATCTACCAACTAAGATCAAGGTAGCACTTATAGTTTTGTGCTATGCTTGGTTGTTTACATGTGTCGAGTGTTACTTTCCTAGGTGTATAATTTTTGAAGGTTGTCCGTATTCTAGGAATGCGGCAAATCCTCCCTTTGCGAAGTTTGGAGCCTGTATGCTCCAGGTCTATTTGACTTTGCCACGATGTACGGGCCCTCCCACTTAGGTTCTAGTTTGCCTTTGCTCTCTATCCTTGGGCTTTAGAGTAAGACCAAATCTCCTACCACATACACTCGAGGTAGGACCTTTTGATCCCTCCATTGGCGTGTTTCAATTTGGTACTTGTCGAGGTTGGTGGCTGCATCCAGCCTATCGACCTCCATGACGTCCTTCGATTCTGCCTCTATGGGTTGTGGCAGCTTTGTGCTTAGTATTCTTGGACTCTGATGAATGATTTCTTCGAGGGTAACTGTTTCCTCCCCATAGAGTAGTTTGAATGGTGAATACTTGGTTTCTCTAGTTTCAGTTGTATTATGTGACCATATAGCCCTTGGTAATTCTTCTGCCCACTTTCCTTTCCTATCGTCAAGGAGTATCTTTTTTATTGCCTTGATTATGAGGCTATTTGCTCATTCAACAGCTCCGTTCAACTAGGGGTGGAATGGCAGAATTCCTTGAACATATCATTCTCGAATTGTTTTCCATTGTCCACTGTTATGTCCCTTGGGACCCCGAAGCGGAAGATGATGTTTTGCCAGAAGAACTTTCTGATTGTTGCCGCTGATATGTTTATCATTGGTTTAGCTTTGATCCACTTGGTAAAGTATTCGAGGGCTACGAGTGCCCATCTGTAACTCCTGGGGGTTGTGGGGAGGGGTCCAACAATGTCTATCCCCTAGCGTTGAAGAGGCCTTGCTGGTGCTATAAGTTGTGTTGGCTGCGAAGGTGCTGATTGTTTGTTCGATGTCTTTTGGCAGGCTTCACACTTGGTTGCTAATTCTGTAGTTTCTTTGATTATTGATAGCTAGAAGAAACTTTGCCTTACTGCTTTTGTGGCTAACGGCCGAGACCTGATGTGTACTCCACAAACACCCTCGTGTATCTCCTTTAGCAGTTGCCTACCCTCTATTTGGCTTAGACACTTAAGCAATGGGGCACATTCTCCAGACTTATAGAGCTCCCCGTCAATGATTTTATAATTCATGGCTCTCTGCTGCATTCTCGTTGCCTCTGATTCGGTGTCTCGCTCATAAAATCCCCTAAGATATGCGACGATTTGAGTTCTCCAATCTTCACTTGTTACAGTGTTGATTTGTTTAGGGTCTTGCAGGGCTGATTTGATCAAAGGTTTGGTGATTGTTTGGAAGAACACATCTTGTGGCATAGTGTCTTGCTTTGCCGCCATTTTGGCAAGCTCGTTTGTTTCTGCGTTAAATTTCCTCTCCATATATTGTATATCGAAACCTTTGAAATATTTTTCCATGCTTTGAATAGTGTTGTGGTATTTCTCGAGCTGAGAGTCTCTGATAGTGGACTCCTTGTCATGTTGGCTAGCGATGATTATGGAGTCAGTTTTATAATTGTACCTCTGGACTCTAAGTGCTCTGAATTACTTGAGTGCTAGTAATACTGCCTCATATTCTGCTATATTGTTGGTGCACTTGTCTGTTTCTTTGTTGAGCTCAAGCCTTGTGGCGTATCTCATTTTCACGCCTATGAGCAAAGTAATTATGGCTGCTACACCTGCTCCAGCTAGTCCCTAGGCTCCATCACAGTCGGCTGTCCACTTTGGTTCAGACAATGTTTGGTTCTTGGTGTGTTGCGGAGCCATCCAATCAGCTATGAAATAAGCGAGTACCTGAACTTGATCGCACTGTGTTTTTCAAAGTCTACTACATGTTCTGAGAGCTCCATGGCCCATTTGCCAATTGTTCCCGAGGCTTCTCGGTTGCCGAATATTTTGTTGAGTGGTTGATTGGTGAGCACTCTGATGTGGTGAGCCTCGAAATAATGCCACAGCTTTCTGGAGGCCATGACCAATGCATATGCTTCACTAACATAGTACACTTGAAGTTGTGCTAAGAGCTCTTTCGGCTCTCCCTTGACTGTTTTGACTATTTTCTTTTCCTACACAAGAACTACGTTGACTGCCGAATGAGATGCAGCGACATATAGCAATAACACCCCCCCTGCTCTGGGTTAGTTAGCTTCGATTACTTTTCAAGGTAACTTTTTAGATCTACAAAAGCTTTTTGTTGCTCTGGGCCCCACTCGAAGGGTTGAGCCCCTCGTAGAGTTTGGAAGAATGGCAGCCTTCGCTCGGCCGATCTGGATATGAATCAATTCAGGGCTGCAATCCTAGCTGTGAGTTTCTGCACATCTTTTATGCACTTGGGCTCTTGCATTTGGATGATTGCTCTAATTTTATCGGGGTTGGCTTCGATGCCTTTGGCTGACACAAGGCAACCAAGTACTTTTCCTTTTTGGATTCCGAACATGCACTTTTCTAGATTCAGATTTAGCCATGTTGCTCGAAGGTTTGCAAATGTTTCTGCTAGATCTGAGATGTGATTTCCTTTTTTCTTGCTTGCTACTATGATGTCGTCCACATAGGCATGCACACTCTTTCTGAACTGCGACTCGAAGGCTTTCTGAGTCATGCGACAGAATGTAGGGCCAGTATTTTTTAGACCTTTAGGCATCCTTACAAATCAGTAAGTGCTGAAGGGTGTGATGAGACTCGTCTTTTCCTCATCCTCCCTCCTTAGCCAAACCTGATGGTAGCCTAAAAAACTGTCTAGCAGTGACAGTAGTTCGCTCCCAGCCATTGCGTCTATGATTTTGTCAATTAGGGGTAATGGGAAGTCGTCTTTAGGGCCAGCCTTGTTGAGATCTGTGAAATCTATACACATTCTCTACTTCCCATTCTTTTTTCAAACCATTACGCAATTTGCCAGTCAACATGGGTATTTGACTTCGCGGATGACAGAGGAGTCGAGGAGTCGCTGCACCTTTGCTTTGAAGGCTTCAGTTTTTTTCGTCCAACATTTTTCAAAGCCTCTACTTCTTCAGTCTGATTTTTGAGTCAATCCCTAACTTATGCTCTATGATGCTTCTGTCCACTCCTTCGAGGTCTGCTGAGGACCAGGCCAATACATCCTTGTTCTTACCGAGGAATGTCAGCAATTCTTTCTCTTCTACTGGGTCTAGACCGGAACCCATTGTGATAAACTACCCGAGGACTTGCTCATTGAGGAGTACCTTTTTGGTTTCTTCGTCTGGCTGGACTGCGATTTTTTCTTTGTCGAGACAGCGTGTCTCTTCCCTTGCATTTGACTTGTGTTGCTCATGAGCCTTTAGATTTCTTTATTCTTCTTCTAGTTGCTCTTGGCTGAAAACTTGTATATTATTACAGTTTCTTTCCCCTGGTGCGTAACCCTTCTCAATGTCTCTTGCTATCTACTGGTTTCCCTTGACTATGATAACCCCTCCAGTTGCCGGAATCTTTATGCACAGGTATGCGCTGTGGATGATGGCCTCAAATGTGTTAATTGTACCTCAACCAAATATAACATTGAATGGGTGACAGAGATCAACCAAGTCGAATGTTATGTATTCTGTTCGAGGGTTTTGTGTGTTTCCAAACGACACGAGAGAGAGAGAGATCGTGCCCATGGGTGTGATTCTTTTTCCTCTGAAGCCTATAAGTGGTATGTTTGACGGCTGCAAGGAGCTCTTGTTGAGGCCCATTTGCTCGAAGGCGTTTATGAATAATATGTCTGCTTGACTGCAGTTGTCTATGAGGACCTTGCTGACCATCCAAGTGTGAATGTGGGCTTCAATTATGAATGCATCGACATGTGGGTAAGCCTTGAGGTTGAGGTTGAGGTTGGACTCTGTGAATGTGATGGGAACATGAGACCACTTTGACTTGATGATGGGTCCCTCCATGAAAACACTGTTTACCATCCCGAAATGGTCTCTTTGTATTCTTTTATTTTCAAAGTTTGAGGATGACCCTTCACATATCATGCCATGAATCCTTGTACTCGGAATGTTGTGGCTTGGTTTAAGGTGGGTTCCGGTTAGGGCTGTGGTAGATGTGGTGGCTCTTTCTTTTGTCTTTGTTGCTCTTGGTTTGGCGCTAGTTGTTGGGGTGATTGTCTTGGTTGCATATACTGGCTTGGGGGTTGGGTTGGATGGGTTCCATTGAAGTATGGGGACGGTGTATATGGCTGGTGATGAGTGTTTAGGTAATGATAGTTGATTTGCGCAAGTTGTGGATATGGCTGTCGGGGCCATGGGTTAGGCGATGTGTAGTTGATGGTTTTTGGTTGGGTTGGGACTTTCCTTTCTGCTTCCATTCTTTCTTGGATCTCTTTTGCTTTGAGGCAGGTGGACGTTTTATGCCCTTTGTCCTCTCCGCAATAGAAGCAGTATGGTTTTCTGGCTAAACGGCTATGGTTCACTGGGCCTCGGCCTCTGCCGCGACCTTGATGGTTGCTTTCTGTGTAGTCACTGTTGCGGCTATCTTTACTACTGTGATCTTGCCCTTCCCCTTCAATGTACCCTATGAACGATGGTGACTGCTCAGCGGGCTGCCTAGACTTTCTATGTTGCCTTTCTTGATAAGTACCTTCATGACCAATGATGATTGGATCTCCATGGTATGAATGTTTTGGTGATAGATAACAACTATGAAATTGTGGGCTAATATCTACATGAGTGTTGTCTATGTAGGAATCATCTCTAAACTCTATTACAAATCATATGGATGCTGGTTGCCTTGGAGATTGATGACAATAACCACAAGCATGGAGGCTTGTGAACTTGGTGGAGTCCATGGATTGATAAAGATGGATCAAAGTGGAGAACATGCTATGGTACAAGTGTTTGGTTCACATTCCTAGTTGTTAGGGCTTTGAGTCCATAGGAAAAAATGGACTATCAAGGGGGTCTAGGTCATTCTCTTAGGTCATGTCTAGTCGGTGATGTGCCAGGTTGCTTGGTGAAATCACAGGCACTAGGTGATAGTGGAGAAGCCAAGGAGCTGTTCGGAGAAGCTGGGAAATGAAGTCAAGCGAGGATGACAAGTTTCAACTTTTGGACATAGAGACTGGACAGAGGGGTCAGTGGAGACCGAACTGTATGGTCACTACGGGGAGTTGTCTGGGACTTACAGCAAGGAGTGAGGAGTTTGTCTGTGGTAGAGTCTGTACGGACCAGACGGTCCGATCAGTAGGGCGTGCACAAGGCAGAGAGGAAGCTTCAACATGAAATGTTTTTGGACTGGAGAGAGAAATGGACCAAATGGTCTGGTCAGGTGACCGTACGGTCCGGTCAGTAGGAGAATCAGCAGGGTCAGAGCCGTTGGTGCACTATGCTGTAGTGACCGGACTGTCCAGTCAGGCAGTGACCGGACTGTCCGGTCAGTAGGCCCAGAAAGCTGATTTCATGGAGCAACGGCTAGTTTGAGGTTGGGAGCCTACATAACTTCGTTGCTGGGGTCTTTGTCACCTCTCTTGGCCAGTGGAATACCTGAGAGCATTTGGTAAGGTCCAAGAGGAAAAGAGGAGAGCACTAGGAGGAGATATTGCATATCTTGAGAGTGCTAGTGGAGAGTAACTTGAGCATCTTGCACATCTAAGGCTGGGGTGTCCTTGAGGGTGTGATCTAGATTTTTACTCTTGGTCTATGATGAGACCTAGACCGGTTAGGTGTTGGTGATCGAGCCTATCGTGATTGGTTGTGAAGGCCGCCACACGTTTGTACATGGTTTGAGCCTGCCGTTGAATGGGGCATCGCTAGTGAGCGCCCATGTCGGCTCGGGGAGTCCAGCAAGTTCTCGAGGGAGGCGAGCTTGTGCTTTGTGCAGTGGTAACGCACACCATGTCTTCACTCTAGGAGTGATTGTGTGCTCGTGGGCGAGAACTCCACTTGGTGGCGCGAGGGACTGGGACTCCGACAGGAGTGGTCCAACAAGGATTAGGGGAAGGCGCCATCCTTCAGAGACCTCGGGAAAAAATCATGAGCATTCCTTGACCCTCTCTGTACTATTCCGCAATTGTGTGTTGTAGTGACTAAGGTGAATTGTGGCTTGCATAGGCTAGTGTGTTTGGCTTCCGCGCTTTCTCTTATCATGAACTCTAGCATGTGTAGGGTCTTGGCCTATAAGAATTGTTTTGGTTGCTTCTCTTGTTAGACTCAAGTAGTGGAAATTGAAGTAATTGGATACGTGAGCGGCTTACCGATTCACCCCCCCCCCCTCTCGGTATGCCTTCAGTCCTTACAAGTGGTATCAGAGCCAAGTGCTCACCTTTGAGGCTTCACCGCCTTGAGTAAGGATGCCAGGACAGGCGGGAAATGTTCCCATATTCAATGGGGAGGACTATGCTTATTGGAAGGCTTGCATGCAAGCCTACCTTCAGTCCCTTGATCCAGAGATATGGTCGGTCACTCACGAGTCCGATGCGGATGTGAACCTACTTGAGCCTGACTATATTAAGTGTAATGCTAAGGCCAAGAATGCTCTGTTTGCTTGCATCTCTAAGGATGTTTTTACTCAGCTAGATGCTAGTTCCACAACACATGGTATCTGGATTGAGATTCAGGGGCTCCATGAGGGCACCTATGATGTCAAAGAGGAAAGATACTATGTGCTGAAGAACAAGTATGATAACTTCACTAGATAGCCACATGAGAGAGCTAACACTGTCTATTCTCGTTTTCATGTACTAGTGGAGGAGATCAATGCACTTGGGGATGATTTCAAGATGAAGCCCATTGAAGTGATAAGAAGATTCTTAAGGCTATTCAAGGACCCCAAGTATGAGTCCATCATCACCTTCATCTCGCAAGGTGACCTCAAGACCAACACGATGAAGGATGTACTTGGCAAGATCACCGCCTTCGAGAGCTACCAATTGGGGATGGATGATCCTCAACCATCCAACCTTGCTCTACCAGCTGACAAGCAAGAATCTAGCAACATCAAGAAGAACAAGAAGAAGGTGATCATTGAGGATGATGATGAATGTGACTTGACCGAGGACTTGGCTCTTCTCATGAAGAAGATGAAGACCTTCAAGAACAAGTTTGCTTCCAAGTCAAGGTGCAAGTGCTTCAATTATGGCTCAAACAATCACTTTGACCAAGAGTGCCCAAAGCCCAAGAAAGAAGCATTCAAGTCACAAGATTCAAGTGAAGAAGAAGAAGAAGACCCCAAGGCCAAGCAAAAGAAGAAGAGGTATTTCAACAAGGACAAGAACAAAGGTAAAGGCAAATCTCAAGACTACAAGAAGAAGTTTTCTCGCAAGGCCCTTGTTGGAGAGTGGACAAGCGACAACTCAAGTGATGAGTCCTCTTCCTCAAGTGATGAAGAAGTGGCCGGCCTAGCCATGATCAAGACCACACTTCCATGAGCTCTTCCTCCACCTCCCACGTGCCTCATGGCCACGAGCCAACTTGGGGAGAGTGAGGATGAGAGCAGCGATGATGAGGAGCACACGTGTGCCGAGTTGTGGAGTATGCTTGAGTAGGCCCGCGACATCACCGTCAAGAAATCCAAAATGTTGGATGTGGTAAGAAAAGAGTGTAAGTTGGCTAAGGATCGTCTTGTTGACTTTGAGAGTGAGCTCAAGAACCTTGTCACATCTCATGAGGCCCTAAATAAGAGTTATGACAAACTCAAGGTTGATCATGTAGAGCTTCATAAGAAGTACAAGGCCCTTGAGATCACTTATGAGGCCATCAACATTAATAACCTTGCCTCTCCCTCCTCTAGTTCATCTAAGAGTGATGCTTCTGCTATATGTGATGAACTAACAACCTCGGTTGAGGTTTCTTCTCTTGAGCCATTTGTTTTGAAGGAATATCACAAGCTCAAGGAAGAGAGGAAGATGGTGATGGATGGCTTCGAGAGGCTCACACGTGGTAGAGCCATTCATAAGGAGATTCTTAGGAGAAACCTTGTAAACAATGTCTCCCACCCGGGACTTGGCTCATATCCTGTTGCCATCAATATCATAGGGACAAGTGATTCCATCCCTGCATGGATCAAACCCCTTCTTGCTGACGACTACTATTGCGAGAGGTGTTGCAAGGATGACCACACCACCAAGGATTGTCCCATGGTGAGAAGTTCTATTGTTTTGCCTAACGCTAACTTGTTCCATGAGAACATACATTTCAAGCTTCTTAGGAACAAGGATGGCAAGGTGAAAGCTAAGGCCTTGGGACCACCAAACAAGAAGAGGAAGGTCAAGAGCATATGGGTGCCTAAGTGCATTGTTGATCTTGAGAGATTGACTACGTACAAGTGGCTGCCCAAGAACAACACCTAGATGGTGGTGGTGGTGGATCGAGCGCTTTCATGAAGATCATGTGAAGTCCATCACAAGTGACATGAACCTCGACGATCTATCTACTCATGAGGAAGGTAACCGTGTTTGTTCTTGGTAGTTATAGTGTGCTTTTCTTTCTCTTGCATTGCATGGTAATTAGGACTCCTTTGTGACTAGTGTGCTTTGCATTCATGCATGTGTAAATAACTAAAAGAAAAACACATAAAAATTAGTCAATGTCTAACCCATCCAAGATAGCTATAAGCAAGGGGGAGTGCTTGAGATGGTGGTTTGGCTTCTCTTAAGGCAAGGGTATGGCTTATAGTAAGTATGCTTGGGAGGGTTCAATCTTGACATTGTTAGGTTTTCTTTGTGTCTTGTTTTTAATATTTCTTGCATTCACATGGCATGTTTACTTTCATTGCATATGTAAAATGCTTGTTGCATGCATCATCTAGGAAACACAAAGGAGACTTGTCCTAGTTGGAGATATTTGTGCCTCATGCTCTATATGAGATTACATCCCCATAAGTTTGACCAAAGGAAAGGATTGTGCTTCATGCCCAATGAGCAAGCTCTTATGAACTCCGAGGTTAAATCTACTCATGCGGTTCATGGACTAAGGCTCATACATACCCATTTGGTTCTTAATTGTCTTGGTTCTCATTTGCTCGATCCTTCATTTGGCATTTGCGAAAAGTATAAGGCCATAGAGTGCCACTATTTGAAAATGAGTGTTTGAGAGTTCCCTCTATATTCCAAGTGCAGTGTTTATTTTAATGGTTAGCGTGGGAACTTGGAAAATGGACAAGTTCCTTGTCTCAGCAGATTTCTGGAAGTGACCGTACGGTCCGATCATTAGACCGTACAGTCCAGTCAGTGGCACTGTGTACAGTGCCTAGGGGAAGTCTGGTCATAGAGACCGGATAGAATGGTACTAGAGACCGTACCGTCCGGTCTGCACAATGGCTAGCAGACCCCAACCTGACCGGATAGTCCGGTGTAGAGAGCGGACCGTCCGGCCAGTTTAGTTGGTCGTGCAACGCATCTCTAGATCTGGACCATTGATCCATTCCTTGAGAGATCACGGTCGTCCGTCGATTTTTTGACCTAGCTCAAAGTTGCGTCAATCTTTTTGGCTTTGTCCTCGTTCCAATCCTGACGCCGAGAACTCGTCCCGAGCACGCCACCACGTCATCTCCGTCACAGCCCTCGCCTCTCCTCATCGTCGCCGACCCGCTCAGCCCCACGCCGCCGCTAGCCCGTGTCCCAATGCCGATGCCGCTACCTCGGTCGAGCCACCGCGTGCGCCCGCGCTAGCTCACGACCTGGTGCTGCCATTGCGGTGCACCCTCGCCGCCATGTCCACCGAGTTGTGCGCCACCGCAGCACCCAGTGCTGCCGCCTCTGCCCTTCCATCATGCACGCGCACGCCTACAGAGTAGCAATCTCCCCTCCCCCCTCTACCGATTGCCAGGGAAAAGGTTCTCCTTTTCTCCCATCTCTCCATTGCCGGCAAGTGAAAAATCCGAGCTTTTAGGCGATTGGTTGTGCGTCTTCCGGGTATCTCGACTTTGGACTCCCCAGGGTATTGAGCCTTCTCCCAATTCATTGTCGTATGCCCTAATTTCGAGTAATTGACCTAGTTAATGCAATGAGATGTATTTTCTATCATTAGTTGCATTAGTTGGTTAATTAGCTCAACCTAGTCTGCAATTAATTTCATTCTTATCTATTAATTGCATGTCTAGGGTTTGTCTCTTGTTTAGTCTGCAGTTAGATTAATTGCCTATTATTTGACTACACACTAGATGACTCGCACCAGCCACTTATAGTCAATGATCACTGTTGTTACTTTGCATATTTGCCTAGTGATCATGTCCTTCGTTCAGTGCTAGGATTTCTATTGAGCATTCTTTCTTAGCGGTGCTATGCTTATAGATGTATTAGGGTCTATGCTTATCTTGTCTATACCTACATGTGTGCAGTGACAGCAGTTTGCAGCAGCAGAGATGGCAGGGTCAGGACAGGACAAGGGCAAGGGAAAAATGCCTAAGAAGCCCAAGAGCAAGAAGAGACCAAGGTTGGATCCAGAGTTAGAGAGAGTCAGGAGGGTTGATAGGCACCTAGAGGCCATGGAGCAGTCACGCAGGACACCTGGCTCACGTCTGAGGATCAACCAGCCAGCTGAGGACCAGGGTCTCAGGAGGATCAACCTTGCACAGCCAGCTGAGCACCTCTGGCTGTCGAAGTTGTACCACCGCCGTGGCTGCAGCGTACTCCGACTTCTCGTTAGGAGAGGTCATCGAGGACAGCAGAGCAGGGATCCTCCAGGCAGCAAGAGGAGGAGACCTCAGTGTCTGAGTCAGAGGAGGAGGAGCTCGAGGAGACTGAGCAGATTGTTCTCCAAAGGACAGCTCACCGGGTAGGAGACCCATAGTGCACCTGTGCAGTGTGCATCAGGAGGCTGCAGAGACTAGTACAGGCAGCCGGAAAGCCGGACATACATGAGGTTACTACAAAGGACCTTAAGGTGCTACGTTTGGTTCCCTTCGAGCAGTAGGTTTCAGTTCCCAGAGACCCCGCTGCTGGAAAGAGGTACTGGACAGTTCTCCAGATGAGGATAGGAGAGGGTCTGAGACGCTACCTTAGCCTGAGGGGCAAGGACAGACTCTTCATGCCGCAGTAGTACATGACCTAGGAGGCCATGAGGAGGGCCACCGGTACAGAGATGGAGCAGTACTTCACGTACTTGCCAGGGCTAGCAGAGCTAGTTACTGCTCCACAGAGGTTCAGATAGGACATGGTGCTAGAGTTTCACGCCACACTGTGGGTTGCTAGGGATTGCTCAGAGTTCTGGTTTCTGTTTAGAGGGCAGCCATAGCATGTCACGAGGCAGGATTTGATAGCTAACCTAGGACTCCTGGCTTGAGACTTCCAACCTTACAGGAGTGCCTATGGTACACTTGTACCACCCCGCAGATCTCAGGAAGGGAAGCTACCTTCAGACGACATGGTGTCGATTGCTTTCCCACCCCCTCATACACCAGGATTTGAGAGAGGCCCTACGAGACTCACTGCAGAGGCCAGGGTGGTGAGAGTGATAGCCACCAGGACTATCATCCCTAGGTCTGGCTACAGGGAGGAGTTTACACTTCTGCACCAGTGGGCAGTCGCAGCGATTCTGAGGAGACAGAACTTCGACTTGGCAGATCTTCTGATTAGAGAGATGCAGGAGGTCATTTCTGAGAGAGTAGTAGGACGTCACATGGGCTACGGAGAAGAATGGGCCTAGTGACGGAGGAGCAGTACGAGGCTTTCCCTGAGGCGACCACGCACTACGCACCTCATGTCCCTAATGGATCACCGTCAGCCTCTAGCCAGCAGAGAGGGGAGGAGGAGCAAGAGTCACCACCAGTACCTCACGAGTAGGCAGCTCAGCCAGAGACGGTAGTTCCTGAGTCAGTCAGTACAGGAGCACCTCCCCCACCGATGGGTTCACAGTCAGAGGACGCTATCACTATGACAGCGCTCGCAGGACGCCTGAGTGAGTTCATCCAGAGTGTTGCTGAGGACAGACATCAGATGATGGACGCCATCAGGAGCCAGGTAGAGATTCAGAGGCAACATACTGCACTTCTTACTACCCAGATGACACAGATGACGGAGTTAACCCAGAGGCAGGCCGATCAGCAGCCAGGACCTTCAGTGTTTCACCAGTACCAGTAGCTGCAGACTCAGCCAGGACCCTTCACTGCCTTGATGACAACTCAGTCCAGCGGACTGTCACTTTCAGGGGTCTTACCGATAGGGGGAGCACGACAGACTTTCTATTCAGCTCAGCTCTCCCCTATATTAGCTTTCTTAGTGTCTGCGTTGTTTGTCTCTCCTTCACACTCTTCAACATCACAGATGGCAGGACCCTCCACTGCTCAGCACTTACCTATCAGGAGCTTATTCTCAGAGATTGTTCACACTACTCGTGCAGACTCTCAGCCAGCTCCAGAGTCAGTTACAGCTATACCACTCTTACTCCTGAGGCAGCAGAGGATCTTGCCCATAGAGGCTTCTCACAGCAGGACGTGGCAGATCTCATCCTTCTCCAGACTTCAGCTCAAGAGACTGCCACAGTCACACCAGCAGCACAAGACAGAGGGTCCGAGTCACCTATAGAACTTGACTTCTTCGAGCAGATGAATACTCAGGGGGCATAGGCTCAGGGAGCACAGCAGGATCCAGCATAGGAATAGCCTGGAGCAGAGCCTTCAGAGGACGTCGCTGCACCACCTCCTTCGACCACGAGCGCATAGATGTTCATCTTTTCTACTTTTTGGTTCTTGTTGCCAAAGGGGAGAAGAGTCCTAGGTCTAGGGGGAGTGGGAGTGTGATCCTATGCGATCGAGAGTACCTTGTGTCTAGGGGGAGCATACGAGGTTTTTGGGAGTTAGATACATTTGGATCTTATTTTGATAGAGTTATTCGATGTTTGTGGATTTTGATGAGTCATGGTTTTCATTTGCCTGTGTTTGACTCATTTTAATCTCACTTGGTTTGTTCTCATGTGCAGTGCATTATATTCAATAATTATCTTGCATGCTTGTGTATGATATCATGATGATGATCACTTGTTCTTAATTCATATGTATAGTTATGCTAACTTTTTCCATCTCATCATTCATGTCTTGCATTGCATGTCTTTATGCTTTCCCTTAATATATTTCCACGACATGCATGCATTTTCATCTAGAGTATGCCTTTCACTCTTTTCCTTGTATCTCTAGATGATGTTTGATTGAGTAGGACCTTATGCGTTTCTCTCATATGTTGATATGGTTCCTCTCGATCTTTGCGTAGCTCTTTTAGCCCGGTTGTTTATTGATCAAGTTTTGGATTAAGTAGTGGTTGTCATCAATCAGCAAAAAGGGAGAGATTATAAGCTTCATGATCCTTGATGATTGGATCCCCAAGGTACGAATGTTTTGGTGACAGATGACAACTATGAATTTGTGGGCTAATATCTACATGAGTGTTGTGTATGTAGGAATCATCTCTAAACTCTATTACAAATCATATGGATGATGGTTGCCTTGGCGATTGATGACAATGACCACAAGCATGGAGGCTCGTGAACTTGATGGAGTCCAAGGGTTGATGAAGATAGATCAAAGTGGAGAACATGCTATGGTACAAGTGTTTGGTACACTTGCCTAGTTGTTAGGGCTTTGAGTCCATAGGAAAAACATGACTATCAAGGGGGTCTAGGTCATTCTCTTAGGTCATGTCTAGTTGGTGATGTGCAAGGTTGCTCGGTAAAATCACAGGCACTAGGTGATAGTGGAGAAGCCAAGGAGCTGTTCGGAGAAGTCGGGAAACGAAGTCAAGCGAGGACGACAAGTTTCAGCTTCTAGACATAGAGACCGGACAGAGGGGTCAATGGAGAGAGTTGTCTGGAACTTACAGCGAGGAGCGAGGAGTTTATCTGTGGCAGAGCCTGTACAGACCAGACGGTGGTCTGGTCAGTAGGCCTTGCACAGGGCAGAGAGGAAGCTTCAGCGTGAAATATTTCTAGACTGGAGAGAGAATCGGACCGAATGGTCCGGTCAGGTGACCGTACGGTTCGGTCAGCAGGACAATCAACAAGGTCAGAGTCGTTGGTGCACTGTGCTGCAGTGACTGGACTGTCCGGTCAGGCAGTGACCGGACTGTCCGGTCAGTAGGCCCAGAAAGCTGATTTCATGGAGCAATGGCTAGTTTTAGGTTGGGAGCCTATATAACTTCGTTGCTGGGGTCTTTGTGGCCTCTCTTGGCTAGTGGAATACTTGAGAGGATTTGGTAAGGTCTAAGAGGAAAAGAGGAGAGCACTGGGAAGAGATATTGCATATCTTGTGAGTGCTAGTGGAGAATAACTTGAGCATCTTGCACATCTAAGGCTATGGTGTACTTGAGGGTGTGATCTAGATTGTTACTCTTGATCTATGGTGAGACCTGGACCGATTAGGTGTCGGTGATCGAGCCTATCATGATCGGTTGTGAAAGCGGTCACACGTTTGTATACGGTTTGAGCCCGCCGTTGAAAGAGGCATCGCTAGTGAGCGACCGTGTTGGCTCGGAGAGTCCGGCAAGTTCTCGAGGGACGCGAGCTTCTGCTGTGTGCAGCGGTGATGCACAACGTGTCTTCACTCTAGGAGTGATTATAGGCTCGTGGGCGAGAACTCCACTTGGTGGCGGGAGAACCGGGTCTCCGGCGGGAGTGGTCCAACGAGGATTAGGGGAAGGCGCCATCCTTCTGAGACCTCAGGTAAAAATCAAGAGCATTCCTTGACCCTCTCTTTACTATTCCACAATTGTGTGCTTTAGTGACTAGGGTGAATTGTGGCTTGCATAGGCTAGTGTGTTTGGCTTCCGTGCTTTCTCTTATCATGAATACTAGCATGTGTAGGGTCTTGGCCTACTAGAATTGTCTAGGTTGCTTCTCTGGTTAGTCTCAAGTAGTGGAAATTGAAGTAATTAGATTCGTGAGCGGCTTACCGATTCACCCCCCCCCCCCCTCTTGGTACGCCTTCGGTCCTTACAATAGTATTTGCATTGTGCGTGGGGGTATCCGTGCGCAATAAGATGACATATGGCATGCTCGCATGCCTTAGAGTACAGAGCTTATTTCCGCCTCATCTGTAACGCTCGGGGCTTGAGCTCGAAGCGTGAGGAATCTTCTGTAGTAGTCATGTAGCAGCTCGTTCTCTTGCTGGGCAATGTTCAACAGTTCGTGTGATGGCTCCATAATGGTGCGGAACCCTCGGAAGCTTGTGACCACCTTGTCCGTGATATTTTCCTAGCTGTATAATGACCCAGGGGGGGCAAGTTGAAGTACTAGTTCAGAGCAGAGTCTTTGAGGGCGCAAACAAACGCCTTTGCTAGAGTTGTTTCGTCACCTCCTGCTGATATGATTGCTACTTCGTCGTAGCTCATGAGAAATTGCTTTAGGTCTGAGTTTCCCCTGAACTTGACTAATAGTATCATTCTGAACTGTGGTTGGTACGGGGCTCTTTGCAACCCTTCGGAGAGGGGTGAATCTATGTTGATTATGCCTATTGTACTTGTTCTTCGGATTGGTAGTATTTTTCTGTGGTTAGTGGCTGACTGCTTGGCATGAGTGGTGCCTCTTGTTCAACATATGTATGGGTTCCAGGCATCGGGTTTGATTCTTGGCGACCCGTTCTGCCTATTGTTCTCTGAAGTTCTTTGACTTCTTTTGCGAGTTGCAAATTTTTGAGTTTGAGCTAGGCTATGTACTCTTTTTCTTGCAGAGCTTTTTCCCTTTCCGACAGCGCTTTGCTTCTTAACTCTTGCTCTTGCAGCAGTTGTTGCTTGAGTTGCTCGATGTGCTCGGCTATTTGGGCTAGCAGCTCCATTTCTTGTAGTGTTGTCATTGATATTGGGTGCTACTTTCAGGAGGGTTTGAGTTTGATGGTTGTTTGGGATGCTATGCTGGGTCTTTTGGGTCGACGGGCACGTCCGCCTGTGATGGCTAGACTTCGGGGGTGTTTTCTTTTGTTACTTGCGATGTGGATTGATCGTCAGTCAATTGGTTGTCTCCTGGAGCGCTACTTTGGGAGGGCGAAGTGCCACTCGAAGGCAGCGATCCATGGAGTTGAGTCATCGTGAGCTGGTATACAAGCTCACAACACAGTGGGCGCCACTGTAGGTGTCATGGAGCGTAAGCTTCGATACCACGAATAGAAAAGGGTAAACAAAAAGGGAGATTCTCGAAGGATTCAAAATGAAGTCATAGGTCCTCTTCACATATCCCAAAAAAGATTTGTCCGTTTACAAGTAAGTAGGGGTGCTCTATTTATAGGCCCGTACTTAGGTCATGTGTAAATGACCATTTTGCCCTTGATTACGTAATATATTCTCCAACTATTCGGTACAAAATGGTCACAAAGGGTAAACTAGTCATCCGAGCTTTCCTTGTATCCTTCCTTTGTCAGCACGCCACCACACGTGCTGGCGCCACATGTCACCTTCTACGTGCCTCGCCTCCCTTCGGCTCTGAGCATGGCCTTATCCTTTGAAGGTACAATGGTCCCCTTCGAAGGGGGTTCGTAACCCTTCGAGCGTTGTTGCCTTCTTTCTGCCTGAGCGGAAGGGTTCTGGTTCCTCCAAAGCCTCCGACGGGTACCTGTGCTTCGAAGTCATGGTTAGTGAAGAGGTAACGAGGGCTGGCCTCGACCTTTGTTCGCAGCCCAGCTTTGATACGCCCCGAGGGGTGGCCCACAAGGTGATCCCCCAACACCAATTGCTCATTCCATACTCTAGTACCAACAGTGAAACGATCACTAACCATGGAAACATGAGAATCAGGTAACCGAACTCTAGGCTTCATGGACTTGATGGAAGAGATCCAGTAATCCTCCCACACTGAAGTCGAGCTACCTGGCCCAATCCTCTTAATCAAACCCTTGGCTAACACTTCACGTCCATATAGCATTGCCTTCCATGTTCTGAACCTGAAGCCTGCAGAGCTTACATTGTATCTCAAGGCACGGTGGTCGTTGTTCTTGGGCACAAAATCCTTGGTGCTTACATCTCCAAGCTTGAGCGCTAGGAAAAAATTTCTTAAGACAAACTTGACGTATATGGAAGACAGCAAAGCTATCCTTCCGCTTTGTATATTTTTTTACCTGGCTTCTGTGACACCCATGGTGTTAGAAAAACTAGAGTGACAAAGCTAGGAGCATCAAGTGACCATAAAAGAGCCCATTCAAAAACCAAAAATTGGAGACATTTGAATGCCAATTGAATGAAATTTGATCAAATTTAAACCACACTTGAACTACAAGTCAGATTTTTCCAATAGAACATACTACCAACAAAATTATATGTTGAATATATTAATGAAAAATAATCTTCAGCCAAGTCTCAGATTTTTATTGGAAACTTAAGTTGCCCAAATAAATGCTCTAGATCCTAAAAACACCTTAACTTTGAAAAATCTCCATTTAATTTTTGAATCCAATAACAGGGCAAATATATTTTTGAAATTAAGAATGCATTATGGTGAGAATACATATATTTTAGTTTTCTCTCTAGAGCTATGAAAATAAAGTTACAAAATGGTTAAGAGGAGGCAGTTTGTAAAATTAACAAAAAAGAAAATCCATGTGGGTCCCACCCGTCAGCTGCTCAGTCAGGCCTTCTTCTTCCTCCATTGGCTGTCGTGGGCGGCAGCACCGCGCGCTCGCTAATCCAGCGCCGAAGGCGCCCACCCGGTCCGAAACCAGACTCCAAAAACCGAAGTCCCGACCACTATTTTGCCCCCTTATCCACTCAATCTCCCTCTCCCTCACGCTTCTCTCTCTCGGCTGAGCTCAGACCTCCATTGCTATCGCCATTGTTTCCTCATCGCCCGGCCACCTGCCTCCTCCCCCGCCTTGACCGAGCTCGACGGCAGCTCCACCGACGACCCCTCCCCCTCCCTGCGGACTCTCTCCTCCCCAATCCCTGTTAATCGCCGTGAATCGGGTCCTCTCCGCTAACCTAACCCACCGCCATTTTCCCGAGTCCCGCGGCTGTGGTCCGTCCCTACTCGATTCCGCCCGCGGGCGACTTCCCTTCTCCCTCCCGCATCCATCTGACTCGCCTCGGCTCGGGTGCTCGCAATGGTTGTCGTGAACATGGCACCCGCCACCGTCATCACCACGCCTCCGCCTCGGCCCGCTGCTCTTCGTTGCGCTGTAAATCCTGCCGCCTCCTCCGCTCTTCCGCGCGCACCGCGCTTGCGCCTTGGGGCTGCAGAGCCCTCTCCGGGAGCCGGCGACCTACCGGTCTCGCTTCTGGCCACCGCGGCAGCGCCGCCGCCTGGCGCCGAGCGCGGGCGAGCGCTGCGTGTGGCACTGGCCTGGGAGCCTAGCCAAGCCGGCTGGGCCCAGATTTGGCCTTGGGCTGATGCCCGCGTCCGGGCCTAATCTGGCCCAAGGGAAGCCCTTCCCTGCGTGCTTCGGCCTGATGGGCCAAAGTTTGGTCCAATGGCCTGGTAAGGCTCTTCTGTTTTTCTTTATTTTATTTTAATTAAATGAATGTTTTAGTTTAGAAATGCACTCAAAATTAATTGCTTGAAAGATAAATGCGTTAAAATAATTTAGGGATTTCCACTGAATATTCTTTATTTTGTACAAATGCTAGATAGAACAACGCTAAATCTTTATTTATGCACGAGTTTAATAAGCAAAGCAAAAATTGTGTTACACGCAGAGTGATTTGTCTCAGATGGACTGTTTGCATACCCGGGATCATACCATGAAACGGCGATCGACTTGGCTTGAGGTCGGTCAAGGATATGCTAAACTCCTTGAAGGTTTTCACAATGTGGATGTCCAAACTGCTACCGTCATCTACCAGTACTTGATTTAGCCGAACTCGATTAACAGTCGACGTTAGTACTAAGGGATATTTCCTGGGCCTGGAGATGTGATCGGGATGCTTGGACCGATCAAAAGTAATTGGGACCTTTGATCATCGTAGATATTGAGGTACCGCTGGTGAGACCGAGTGAACCTCTCTATAGAGGATCTTCTACTGGTGCTTCGAGTCTGCTATAGACCGACCACAGATGTAATTGACCTCGCGTTCGGGGCCTTGAAAGTCCTCCTTATCCTCGTCTTAGTTATCCTTATCCGAGTCCTTCCTGCCACCCTTGGGGACCTAGGCAAAAAACAAGGCATGATGGGTGAAGTTTTTCAGCTTGAAGCACTTCCTGGCTTTGTGGGCTCCATCATGTAGCAGGCAAGGGACGTCGAGCATCTTGTCGAAGTCATCCTGAGTGATTGGTTTCCTCCTGGTCGGGCGCTTGGTGTTGGCCACCGTTCGGTCTTGCTTGCGTTTTCTGTCACCGTCCTTGCAGTAATCAGACGGACCCGACTGGTTCCTTGTGGTCGCCTTCTTGTACTGGGGAACTTGGAATAGAGTCGAATTGCCAGTGGCATATTTGTCGGCCATAGTGAATAGTTCTTTGGCTGACAGTGCGTCGGCAGCATCCAACCTCCCAATCTTCTTTATCAGATCGTCGTCACGGAGTCCTCCTTGGAAAGCGGTGACAACTTGAGCATCCAAGATGTTAGGGATGGTATTTTTTACTCGGTAGAAGTGTTGGATATACTCTCGAAGTGGCTCCCGGTCCCGCTACTGGATCCGACCGAATTCCCAGTGATTCCCTGGCCTGTCGAAGGTGGCTTGAAAGTTGGCAACAAACTGCCGACAGAGATCTGCCCAGGAGCTGATAGAGTCGTCGGGCAAATTAGTGAGCCAGGTTCTTGCCGCTGGGGCTAGGCAAACATGCAAGTAGTTGGCCGTGACAAAACTGTCGCTGTCGAGAGCTCGTATGGCTGTCGAATAGACGTCAAGCCAATCGCGCGGATCCGTCTTGCCGTCATATTTCTCGATGCCGTCTGGCTTGAAGCCGACCGGCTAGCTGACGGTTCGAAGCTCCCGAGTGAAAGCTCGGATGCCAGCCTCCTTGTCATAATCGTCGGTGACCAGGGTCCATTCTCGTTCGCGGCCTGCTTCTCGGCGAGATCTATCATCACGGCGGCCCTCATCCCGTCGATCACGGTAATGATCGTCTCTATGTGGCTGCCGCCTGTTGTCACGTTCGTAGTCAACATAACCGCACCGGCGCCGTTCATCTTCGTACTCTCGGTGGGCCGCGTCGTCGCGCTCCTGATATCTGTTGTCCAGTCGGACCCGCCATCACGTGGTGGTATGCCATTGCGCAGGTCGGCGCTCGGATGCCGATCATGGTACTCTGCAATGGGCCTGCGCCTGGGGACAGTAGGCGGGGTTGCGTCCCGGTTGGAGCGTTGTCGGTCTCTTCTATCCTCCCTGGGTACCGAACTGGCGGCCCCAGAAACTGACTTACTCGGCATTGATCGTGCCGCATGCATCTCCTGTACAGCCGCGGCCCTGATGTGCGCTTTTAATTGGTGGACTTGAGGTGTCAACTCTGAGGAGACTTGGAGCAGGGGCTCTATTGTTTGGAGGAGGGTCGTCGCGGCCGTGATGTTATGCTGTGGGGTCTTGAAGACGTCTTCACCATCAAGTTTTAAGGTGAGGTCTCCTATATCTAGGTTTTGCACGACTCGGTGTCTCTGCTGAGCATCCGATCTACGAAGCGGGGGAGTGGCGGCATCGGGATCGTCGTCTTCAAGATAGGTTATATGTCCATCTGGTCTGGCGCCGCGTGCGGCAACCGCCACCGGCGTTTCTCCGTCAGCCCCTCCTTGGGCCGCAGGTGCCACCATGAATACCTGGTGGAAGTCCGAGTAACAACTCTTTGAATCACTCGGCCCTTCAATCAAGCCCAGGAGTGACTCGCTTTCAAGGCTGATTGTTGCAACGAATCTTGATTCGTCAAAAAATTTGGGATCTTCGTCCGACTGATCCATGTGATGAGCCGGGAGATCAACCGTAGTGTAATCCGAGTCGACCAAGGTTGTCAATCAGGGTGTTGCGGGCAACGTTGAGTTGCCGCCCGAGAGGGTTTCTGCCTGGAAAACTGTTGCCGCGTTGTTGAGGCCAAGCGGGAATTGGCTGGCCGGATCGCTCTGATCGGCCGTGGCATCGACCGAGCGGGCCACGCGTTCTTGCTTGACAAGGTTCCCGTGCTGATCGGCGATGAGGCTGACGGCGCCAAAGCAGATCTTGTCTCCCAGGTGAAACTTGATGTCGACGAAAGCCATCAATTTCGACGAAGCTACACTCAACGCGGCCCCTTCTTGGCGCGCCAACTGTCGAGAGATATTCTCGATAGTAGATCTAGGTATGCGTATGAGTATGAAAGATCGATGAACATGGGATACAGGGTTTATACAGGTATGGGCCTCCCGAAGAATAATAACCCTACGTCCTGTTTCGTGCTTCTGTATTGCTAGGGTTCGCACTAAAATTAGGGTTCCAATACGAGTCTGTCTCTTACCGAAGGCCCCCTGTCGTCCTTATATAACGTGGATAAGGGTTCCCGATCTTTCGAAAGGTTCTGGATATGTTGATTTGATCGGAGGCGACACACAAATCGATCCGGCTTCAGAACAGCACGTTCTAAACCCCGCAATCGCAGCACGACGTCTCCTCTGGTTATCAACCGTCCTAAAACGATTGACCTCGCCGAGAAGGCTAATCCCTACCTGCAAATCAAGAACACAAGCAAGAACAAAGAAGAAAGCAACATAATTGCAGATGTATTATGAATCTCATGAAGTTGGGGTCTCACAAACCGTGATGACGGCGAAACTGTTATGAACAGAATAATCTAAGCAAAACCCAAACCCTAATGGTGCGGCGGCTGCTGTATATGAAGACCCTAGGATCGTGCAAGACCCTCTGGACGCACCCCGACTTGAGCTCAACTAGATACAAAGCCCAAGGGCCAAAAACAGGCGACGCAGCACCGAAACAGATTCTGGACTCTCTCTTGTTTCGATGATATCCGATGACTCCGGATGAATTTTGATATGAGACCGGCGGCATTGGAAAGGTCTTCTTCTTATCTTCCCGTGCATATGTGGAACGTCCAAATCCGAGTCCGTATGCGTCTTGGGCATCCGTTTTAGTGCAGACTGGTCCTGAGCCCCAAAACAGACTCGAAGTCGGTTTTGGTTAGGCCTCCACCTTGACTTCCACGTCCTTGCTGGTCCTCCACATCTCCAAGTCCTTCTTCCATCATCTCCTGGTCCTCTCCATGGTTCCTAATTACAATATAATCATTAGGTAGCAAACCATTCTCAAAAGTGACATATAATGAAGAACGTAGGAACGAGCTCACCTCTAAATTTAGTCGTCCTGCACGAGCTCTAGTCATTGGACCTTGCAAGTTCAAAATTGGAGGAGTGTTGCATGTATCCTTAGAAGTGATGTCCTCATCATTATATATCTGAAGGGCAGGGATTTACATGGTAATCTTTTAGTCGGTTACAACAGATTCTATCTATCCAACATATCTGCTAACCTAACTTACTGCTTACTCAAACAAGTATCTAAGTAAATATCTTCTAGGCCGAATACACCATACCCGAGCCCCCAGCCCACTCGGCCAGTTAGCCGAGTGGTTAAGTATCCTGGGTATATATGTCCCACAACTTTAAAAATCCATACAGGAGAATCTACCTGATAAAAAACTGTAAATGAAGACTCTCTGAACTCCCCTAATTATGTACTATCTTAATCTATTGCTAAAACACCCCAAAAAAATATATGTTTATTTATTAAGTCAAACTCAAAAAAAATATAGAAATAAATTCATATGTGGGACTATATGTTTGATAAAATTCATAGTCATTGTCATGCTCACTGTTAGTCATCCCTGTGCTCCACGAAAAATCCCATGTTTTAATACCCATTTTATTTTGCATCATTTTGGGTTTGTAAGAATTATTTAAATTCTACTCTAATTTAATTACTTAAATTAGTTGGCTCCATGCTTGTCAACGAGACTTGGTCCCCATATCTCCCCTCATATGTACTACCAGTAGTAAATTGCCCATTGGCATATGACTTCCTGAACCGAGTTAAATTTATTATTCTTGTGTCTTAAGTTTAATATTAAACTAAACTATATATAGTCAATCACTTAGCCATATTTCTTTTTCTCTCAGTTTAATAATTCCAAAAAATGACCCTTAACTTGCAAATAAAAACCTCATGGAATACTAGGAGTCTTGGGGCAAAACAAATTTGCTTAGACTCCACCGGACATACTCTATTGTAAAAAAATACCAAATCCCTTTGCATGTTAGCGTATTTATCAGAACTAAAATAAATGTATAGAGCACTAATAAAATTATAAAGAAATTTATGAGGCCCGTAAATTCATGACACTTGGTGAATAATTATATTCTTACATGTTGGGCCTCCTTGTAAAAGCACCAGCTCTAGAATCCGTAATTTAGTCACAATTAACTATTTAGCCTTTTACCTTGATTTAATTAATTAAAATTATTGGCCCTATGCATGTCGATAAAAGTTGGCACAAAAATCCCTCCTGATAGGTTCTAACTATAGTGGACACCCATGCTTATTTTATGTTCAGAACCATGCTAGTTTGATTATTCGTGTCGCAAGTGTAATAACCTTATTTAATCTATAATTGTGTTTTAATACAGTATACCTTATACTTGATTATTTATTAAGGATGGCTCAATACACTAGATCGTTAATTATCTTAAAATCCACTGCCCATATGTCATGCTCGACCCCATCGACTATGGTTGACACACCCTGCATGTTTATATGTCATTATCACATTTAATTACTGAGTCCATGAAGAAATATACTAAATACGCTCACCCTATGTCTCTAATTTATACAGTGCATTCACTGGACTAATCAACCCCATACTCATCAAACCTATCAGTCTTAACTAAATAGACTGTTAGGAATCTATTCTCAAGCATCGCATCATCCACATCATATAGGTTACGAGGTGAATCACGAGGAAGCGGGACCGGAGCAGGAGCTAGGAGGACCAGGTGGTGATCCCGCTAACCAGGAACCCACTCAAGGCAAGCCCCGGTGCATCCCACCAAATGTTCACTCTTTTTATTTCATCATTAGATAGGGTGATATAGGTTTGCATGTGTATTAAGTATAGGAGTTGTTTGAACCGCTTTACCTGATTATAGCCTCAAGACGTTAGTCGCTCTGCTTAATTAGGACGACTATACGTCGAGTGGTATGAAGATCACTCGTAGATTAGGAAATATTATCACTTGGGAATATGGACAAAAGGAGAAAGGTTGGATGGGATAACAAATGAAGACCGGATGTGCAACTAGGTAGAAAGGGAAGGACAATTTGTCTTCAAGGAGGTAGCCCCGTCCGAGTCACCTAAGGTTACGCCTCGTGTCCGGCCCATGGGATCAAGTTTGAATGTATGGAGGGAGGAATCTACCCATGGATAGCGGCATGAGGTGCATCGCGTTAGGGGACCCTTCTCGGGGGAGCCAGGCCAGGAAGACCTTGCAGTACCATATGCGAAACATTGCTTCATGCGGCTTCCAGGAAGTGCGTATGGATCATGCAATCAGCTTTCTCCTACAGGATGTAAATCGATTCGAATCGCTGCCCGTCATAGTAACAAGTACCACTTGATAACTCTGCCAAAACAGTGTTGGAAGCCATTAATGTGATGACTAGGTTCAATATTGTTGTATGGAATTATTATTAATTGTATTACAACCATGATTGTTATTGCTATAGTGCAAACTAAATTTATTATTTCGCATGATAACTTAACATAATGCTAAAACTTGAAAACTAAGGATCTACTCTTAGGCTGGCTTTTGGTAAGATCAACCCTACCCTTTGTCTGTGCATGTCTAGGAGTCGGTTGTAGATGGCCATATTGTCGGGTCAGTCTTGCTGAGTAAATTAGTTACTCAAGGCGTAACTCTATGTGGTTTTTAGATGACCAGGGTGGAGACTATCACTGCGGTGGAAGGTTCCACTAGGAAGGCCAGCGCCCCAACTACTGGAACGTAGAATGGGAGCCTTGCACCGATAACGAGGAGTAGCATATTGATTGCCGATATGGTGTTTTGGGCAAAACATCTATCATGACCGGAGGTCCTATGTGTATCGACGTGAGAGGACGATTGTATCTTACTTATTCTGTCGAACCATTTGTTTCTATCAGACCTTTTAATCACTATCTCGCTTCTGTATTTTAAAACGCTGGTTTGTAATCTAAAGTCAAATTTATGTAAAACTCTGCACTCTATCTATGCTCTTGTTGTAACTATATTATTCTATTATGTGTTGTACTATTGGACGTCACAGCGCGTGACGCCACCCGAGAAGATTCTGGAATGGAGTCGTCTCCGTGGTAAGGTGGTTCTGTTATAGTGTGGTATCAGAGCTATCTTGGGAATAGTGCAATATTCAAAGACATATTTTTGAAAACCCCATTACGAACATGTGAGGACGTGCCTATAGGGATATTATTAGTTATGATTCAGCTGACAAAGCTAACTGTAGGAGGTTGTTTGTTTAAATACCTGCATCTACGGCCTCGTCAATGAAGGTATGTGTCCTGCCCAGTGGACAGTAACATGGGAAGCTAGCACAATGGTGTGAACGTGGGTTGATTGCGGAAAATATCAGTGTCCTACCCTAGGACAATAATAAGGGATTATTTTTGGCTCTTTTTTTTATTTGATGTACTGTTTTAGGAATGAATCTTCTGCAGGTACGCTAACCGCGATTCTCGTAAGAAACATGTAGTATACGACTGACTTGAGAGATCGATTGCCATTGACTATACGTATGGTCCTATTCGTGACCAAATTTTATTTTGTGAGGACGTGTAGGTCGAAAAGCATATGCATTTATAAAAAATATTAAAGCATCAAGTCATTAAGATGAAACTAAAATTTCAGCTAGCATGTCATGCACATAAAAAAATCGATATCTTCTCACTCGAGAATCAAAAGAATGCAAATAAATACTTATTGAAATTATGAACAAACTCTCTGTACATCCAGTAAGAAATTTTTGTTTAAAGATTACCGGACAATACCGTTATGATCCGTCCGAGTCGGCACAATAGTTTGGTGTCAATCTGAAATTCAGATTTGTTACCTATCTTGTAAAATTCATAACTTTTTGCTCAGACCACCTCCAAGATTGTATGAGCACTCCCTGGAAGGTTTAGGAACTGCTCTACAACTTTGGTAGTTTAAGTTTTTGGTTTTGGAACATGGAAGGGAGAGTTATGAGTAAACCTTCAGAGCAACACAGTTCTGTCCAGCAAATCGGTTTAGGAAAAATTTACCGGTAGTGTAAATTACGTATCTTGAGTTCTAAAGAATTGTTGGACACGTACAAATATGCATTAGAAAGATGTTAAAATTCTCCATAGTGCTGATAATTAACTTCTAGGGGCAACAGCACCGGACTTCAGACTTCAGACCCATTTTGAGAACAAACTCTATTCTATCAATAGCAGATTTCAGAGATAGTTTGCGAACTTGTAAAATTTATAGTTTCTGAACCCCTCATTAGATGAAGTTGAGTAAATACTCGTTGGAAAGGTGAGAAAGTCCTCTACAACTTTAGTATGATCCTGAATGACTAGTTTTGCACACATAAGGAGCATTTTATATTATCGGTAAGACAATAGATTTGGTTGGGAGCAGAATTTCAGAAACTGAGAGTCAACTTAGAAAATTTATATCTCCTGAACCAGTTATCGGATGAGGGTGTATAAATACTCCTTGGAAAGATATTAAAATTTTTTGTAAGTTTTGTATTCATTTGTTCCACTGATTCGACACTTAAGTTGGCCGTTTTGCCGTTTTAGTAGCTGCTGTACCGATAGGACAGAACCTGAACGCGTTCTGAAATTTTCGGACAAGTATGTCTTTCGATGTTAGAATCACTTGGATAAGTAGTCATCACCAGTATATTGGTTTTTAATAGCTGAGCTGCACTTTCCTACATTTAGGACATCTCATCCTACTTGTTGTTGAAATTATGTTTTTCTCGATATCACTATAACTTCTCTTACTGTCAAAAACTTGATGATCCTCAACTTTGAACAAAGTTTTACCTACAATGTCTCTCCCATGAATTGCCATATTCTTGCTCAACTGAATAAAATTCAAGGTATGAATCATAAGCATTTATGCAATTATAGAAGCTGCATAGTTATAATTTTGAGCATTGCAACATTACAAACTTGCATTGCACCATTGCCAAGCGCATCATGAATATGCACAAAGCATCATCCCTGCACCATAACCTGTGCATCATGTTGCAATCATTCATATGTGCACCATGTAATCATATGCATCATGACATGAACATTTTACATGTGCATCATGAACAATTCATCATGATATATGCATCATGACATGTGCACCATTTCATATACATATACCGGTACATCATATGACATATGCACCATCAAGCATCATCCATATGCAACATGTTATTATGCAATTGCACCATTACACATGCACTACCATCCTTGTACATCGCATCACACAAGCATGCCATACACACGAATTGCACCATAACATTCGGGTAATCATTAGGGTGCAATTGGATACTCAACTAACAGTCAATATGCATGAATAACTAATGATAATGAGCAAGGATATGTTGATTGTGTAATCATGTTGCTGAACCAAAATTTTGTTGGCTGCTTCATAACCACCATTGCCATTGGAGAGCAACCAAGAGACCTAAAACCTTGATGGCCTATTTTCATTTGGCTGCTTACTTAATCTGAACCTCAGTGAATTATTGATCTCTTGTATGTTAAAATAAATTGTCTACATGGTTCATTCCCTTTGTCCCTTCGACCTTGTAGAGTTCCAAGTCGTGATTCCCTTTGATATCTTGTTGGCCACAAGAAATTCTGAAATCCTTTTTCCATCTTTATCCTAGTCGGCTTAAGTCACTCGTATGTTGTTAACCAGCCTTGTGACCCTCCATCACTTGGTTTGGTCTCAGTCCAAAATCATGTTTGAATCATCTGTTGCAATTTAAACTTGTCCATCATATAAAACTCCATATCTCCTATTGCCTATCAAACTTCAGAAATTCCTAGCCACGGAGTCGAGACAAAAGAGTTATACGGAGAAAAGAAGTCGTCTGCTCGAGTTCGAGGTTGGTGGCCCCGTATATCTTCGTGTCACCCACCAAAGATACGCGACAATTTGGAGTTCAAACAAAGCTAGCACCCCGCTACACTTGTCTATAGCCGATCATTGCTAGATGTAAACCTGTAGCTTACAAGCTCCGACTAGCAATGGAACTCGAGTGCGCCACATATTTCAAGTATCCCAACTCAAGAAATGCCTGAAACCACCGGTGGACTTCCCCTAGAAAGATATTGAGCAACTGCAACCTGACCTAACCTATGTCGGATGCCCGCTAAAGGTATTTGACGAAATGGAACGGGTCCGATGCAAAAAAAAAAAACACTCAAATTCTTCAACGTGCAATGAAGAAACCATACGTTGGAGTAAGCCACTTTGAAATTTGAAGAATTTTCGTGAAGCCATTATTCAAGGTTCCTAAACCGACCTAAATTTTTTTCCCCTCCTTAAATCTCAGGACGAGATTTCTTTAAGGGGGGAGGGTTGTGACACCCATGGTATTAGAAAAACTAGAGTGACAAAGCTAGGAACATCAAGTGACCATAAAAGAGCCCATTCAAAAAAAAAAATTGGAGACATTTGAATGCCACTTGAATGAAATTTGGTCAAATTTGAACCACACTTGAACTACAAGTCAGATTTTTCTAATAGAACATACTGCCAACAAAATTATATGTTGAATATATTAATGAAACATAATTTTCGGCCAAGTCTCAGATTTTTATTCGAAACTTAAGTTGCCCAAATAAATGCTCTAGTTTCTAAAAACACCTTAACTTTGAAAAATCTCCATTTAATTTTTGAATCCAATAACAGGGCAAACATATTTTTGAAATTAAGAGCGCATCGTGGTGAGAATACACATATTTTTAGTTTTCTCTCTGGAGCTATGAAAATACGAAATGGTTAAGAGGAGGCAGTTTGTAAACTTAACAAACAAGAAAATCCATGTGGGTCCCACCCGTCAGCTGCTTAGTCAGGCCTTCTTCTTCCTCCATTGGCTGTCGTGGGCGGCAGCACCGCGCGCTCGCCAATCCAGCGCCGAGGTCGTCCACCCGGTCCGAAACCAGACTCCAAAAACCGAAGTCCCGACCACTGTTTTGCCCCCTTATCCACTCGATCTCCCTCTCCCTCACGTTTCTCTCTCTCGGCTGAGCTCAGACCTCCATTGCTGCCGCCATTGCTTCCTCATCGCCCGGCCACCTGCCTCCTCCCACGCCTTGACCGAGCTCCGCGGCAGCTCTGCCGACGACCCCTCCCCCTCCCTGCGGACTCTCTCCTCCCCAATCCCTGTTAATCGCCGTGAATTGGGTCCTCTCCACTGACCCAACTCACCGCCATTTTCCCAAGTCCTGCGGCTGTGGTCCGTCCCTGTTCGATTCCGCCCGTGGGCGACTTCCCTTCTCCCTCCCGCATCAATCTGACTCGCCTCGGCTCGGGTGCTCGCAATGCTCGCCGTGAACGCGGCACTCACCGCCGTCGTCACCACGGCTCCGCCTCGGCCCGCTATGTCACGCTGTGAATCCCGCCGCCTCCTCAGCTCTTCCGCGCGCACCGCGCTTGCGCCTTGGGCCTACGGAGCCCTCTCCGGGAGCCGGCGACCTACCGGCCTCGCTTCCGGCCACCGCGGCGAGCGCTGCGCGTGGCACTGGCCTGGGCGCCTGGCCAAGCTGGCTGGGCCCAAATTTGGCCTCGGGCTGACGCCCGTGTCAGGGCCTAATCTGGCCCAAGGGAAGCCCTTCCCTGCACGCCTCGGCCTGATGGGCCAAGGTTTGGTCCAATGGCCTGGTAAGGCTCTTCTGTTTTTCTTTATTTTATTTTAATTAAATGAATGTTTTAGTTTAGAAATGCGCACAAAATTAATTTCTTGAAAGAAAAATGCGTTAAAATAATTTAGGGATTTCCACTGAATATTCTTTATTTTGTAAAAATGCAAGATAGAGCAACGCTAAATCTTTATTTATGCATGGGTTTAATAAGCAAAGCAAAAATTATGTCAACCTTAAAAATCCATACAGGAGAATCTACCTGATGAAAAACTGTAAATGAAGACTCAACTCCCCTAATTATGTACTATCTTAATCTATTGCTAAAACACCCCAAGTATATGTTTATTTACTAAGTCAAACTCAGAGAAAATATAGAAATAAATTCATATGTGGGACTATATGTTTGATATAATTCATAGTCATTGTCATGCTCACTGTTAGTCATCCCTGTGCTCCACGAAAAATCCCATGTTTTAATATCCATCTTATTTTGCATCATTTTTTATCTATAGGAATTATTTAGATTCTACTCTAATTTAATTACTTAAATTAGTTGGCTCCATGCATGTCAACGAGACTTGGTCTCAATATCACCCCGGACATGTACTACCGGTAGTAAATTGCCCATTGGCATATGACTTTCTGAACCGAGTTAAATTTATTATTCTTGTGTCTTAAGTTTAATATTAAACTAAACTATATAGTCAACCACTTAGCCATATTTCTTTTTCTCTCAGTTTAATAATTCCAGAAAATGACCCTTAACTTGCAAATACAAACCTCATGGAATACTAGGAGTCTTGGGGCAAAATAAATTTGCTTAGACTCCACCGGACATACTCTATTGTAGAAAAATACCAAATCTCTTTGCATGTTAGCGTATTTATCAGAACTAAAATAAATGTATAGAGCATTGATAAAATTATAAAGAAATTTATGAGGGCAGTAAATTCATGATACTTGGTGAATAATTATATTCTTACATGTTGGACCTCCTTATAAAAGCACCAGCTCTAGTATCTGTAATTTAATCACAATTAATTATTTAGCCTTTTACCTTGCTTTAATTAATTAAAATTATTGGCCCTATACATATTGATAAAAAGTTGGCACAAAAATCCCTCCTGATAGGTTCTAACTATAGTGGACACCCATGCTTATTTTATGTTCAGAACCATGCTAGTTTGATTATTCATGTCGCAAGTGTAATAACCTTATTTAATCTATAGTTGTGTTTTAAGACCGTATACCTTATACTTGATTATTTATTAAGGAAGGCTTAATACACTGGATCATTAATTAGGACGACTATTCATCGAGTGGTATGGAGACCACTCGTAGATTAGGAAATATTATCACTTGAGAATGATGATAGAAGGAGGAAGGTTGGATGGGATAACAAATGAAGACCGGACGGATAACTAGGTAGAAAGGGAAGGATAACTTATTTTCAAGGAGGTAGCCTCGTCCGAGTCACCTAAGGCTATGCCTCGTGTCCGACCAATGGGATCAGGTTTGAATATACTATTTGCATGCTGGAGTTATGGACACAGCAAACTGACATAGCTATGACTATTGCCTGGTCGGAAGATACCTACTCCTTTGTTTGGTGGAACTGGGGCTGAGAGGAGGGAGGAATCTACACATGGATGACGGCACGGGACGCATCGCGTTGGGGGACCCTTCTCGGGGGAGCCAAGCCCGAAAGACCTTACGGTACCGTATGCGAAAAGTTGCTCCATGCGACTTCTAGAAAGCGTGTATGAATTGTGCAAGCTGGCTTCTTCTGCAGGATATAAATCGATTTGAGTCGCTGCCCCTCACAGTAATGAGTACCACTTGATAACTCCGATGGAACAGTGTCGGAAGCCATTAATGTGATGAATGGATTCAATATTGCTGTATGGAATTATTATTAATTGTATTGCAACCATGATTGATATAGCTATAGTGCAAACTAAATTTATTATTTCGCATGATAACTTAACATGATGCTAAAACTTGAAAACTAAGGATCTACTCTTAGACTGCCTTTTGGCAAGATCAACCCTACCCTTAGCTTGTGCATGTCTAAGAGTCGGTTGTGGATGGCCATTTTGTCGAGTCAGTCTTGTTGAGTAAATTAGTTACTCAAGGCGTAGCTCTATGTGGTTTCCAAATGACAAGGGTAGAGACTGCCACTGCGGTGGGAGGTTCCACTAGGAAGGCCAGCGTCCCGACTGCTGGAACGTAGAATGGGAGCGTTGCACCGACAACGAGGAGGAGTAGCATGTTAATTGCCGGTACGGTGTTTTGGGTAGAACATTTATCATGACCGGAGGTCATATATGTATCGTCGTGAGAGCACGATTGTATCTTACTTATTCTGTCGAACCATTTGTTTCTATCAAACTTTTTAATCACTATTTTGCTTTCGTATTTTAAAACGCTGGTTTGTAATCTAAAGTCAAATTTATATAAAACTCTACACTCTATTTATGCTCTTGTTGTAACTATATTATTCAGTCTTGTGTTGTACTATCGGGCACCATAGCGTATGGCGCCACCCGAGAAGATCCTGGAATGGAGCTGCCTTGGTGGTAAGGCAGTTCTATTATAGCTTCAAACATTCTGCATTTTGTAGATTGCTTTCTTCAGCGCTCCAATATACAGACACAAAAATCTTTAAGGATCTGAGCTGCCGGCTCGAACCTGTGCACATCGCTCTGTAGATCCCTATAGATGCCGATCATTGCATCCCTAGCAACAACTCCTGTAGGCATTCGGTTTTTGAGATATATGGATGTGGCACATGATCCTTCCTTCCAAGTTCCAACCTAATGTGCGACTTGATCTTCAGGCTCGTTTTGCAAATGGAAGATGGAACTTGTCGCTGATCATGGTCCGGCATTATTGGGTTGTTGTTTTGTCACCCAAACATGTGACAAGGATGGAGAGGCGGTCGCCTATTGCATAACCGCAGCCAACCCAACGCCATGCCCTACATTGGCTACTCCTGCATGGGGCTCTTCAATCTAAACTTCTAGGCAATTAAATGATCCCTAGCTGAAGCACCACGTCCGAGAAGAATGCTTGCTTTCAGCCAATGGTAGTCTGGTAGCTGAACATTAAATAACTAGGTCAAATGATTCAGGAAATAGTTTGCAATCATCTATTAGGCTATTCCAAGTGGGGAGTTTTATTTCATCGTTTTCAAGACTGCCATGTCATATAGAGTATAAATGAATTACTCCTCTCCAATGCATAGTTTCATTTTTATTATTTTCTAGTTTAATTATAGTATTCAATTATTGCATAGTGATTGATCAAATTGTAGATGAAATGAAATGATTGCTCTCAATGCTGGTTTTATAGCATTGGAAATAGTGTAGAGTCTTGGAAACAGTGTATATCCTGTTTCATCTAGATGAACCTGGTTTCTTCTCACTCTTCATAATTATCTTGCCACATCATTAAAACTGCTGACATGGCATATCATTTATTAAAAATAAAACTTTCATTGGAAGTAGTCTTATATAGACTTAACATCTCTTGTGTTGCAGACAATGGATCTGCCTTAATTTTCTTTGTTGAAGGCATAGAGACTTTTACTATTTTCATGGCTCCTCTGTTTTAATTGGCCTATTCTGTTTATCATTGTTCTTTCTTGCGCATTATGCGCAGAAGTGGGGGATCGGAATTCATATACGACCTGAATTATAGAATGGGAGGAAGTACTAGCTATCTAAGCGTTGCAGCCTGGTTGGTCTTGGCATAGCACCCCAAGGGTCTTGGTAATATTCGTGGAAGTCGATGCGCGGACTGGTTTCAGCAATGATAAACTATCGTTTTCAAGAAGTGCATGCAAGGAATAGCCAGCGTGGTTGCATGCAACCCGTGAAAATATTTTGGAGCTCTTACATGCCATTTAATTTTCTATCAATAATGCTACGGGAGAAAGACAGTGGCAAAACTGATTTTCTCTTAGACAAGGGAAATAATAAGATGGAGGGATAGAACACAAATGAAACACTCCTCTCCAATATATAGTTTTATTTTTATTTTTCTAGTTCAATCATAGTATTTAATTATTCCGTAGTGAATAGTTAACATGCACATGAAATTAAATAATCACTCTCAATGCTAGTTTCATAGCATTGGAAATAGTGTATACCTAGTTTCATCAAAATAAAATTGGTTTCTTCTATTTTTTTATAATCATTATGTCACATCATATAAAATGCTCACATAATATGTTATTTATTGAAAATAAACTCTCGTTGAAAGTGGCGTGTCATCCCAAAAGTGTCTTGTGCCTTGGTTTGATTCCCAATAACTGAGTTACGAATATAATTATACCCTACTACATGAGGATGGCATAGGCTAGATTCCCTCCTAGTAGTATTATTTATAAATTTGACTGAAATGAAATGTTCATTTTCCTTTACAGAGATAGACCTAGGAACTTAATTACTTTCGGGATAGTTTTTCTTTTAAGAATCTATTACCGGTCCATCTGCACTCAATCCAACATAAGTTATCAATCAGGTCCGGAGGTCATCACAAGTTCATAACTATAATAATACTGTGAGTGGCGGCTAAGGTAATAAATGATGGCTAAGAGATTAACGTAGATAGAAAATTCTCTTCTGCTTTGTGACCAGTGGTGATCAGGAATGAAATTTAGGTGGGACGGAGACGGAGGACAAAATCAAGTAACCATGAAATATATCATTATACATTATACAAAATTTTGTAAAATTTGAAAGTCGGCAGGAAAATTATTATAACTGAACAAAATGTTACGAGAACACATTACACTTGTTCGCCAATCATGTGGCGTAGCTAGGCAGCCTAAGCAAGACCTGAGAGGTACCGTCGGGATGCCTTGACCACTCGGACAAGACCCCTTTGGCCTATCGATACACTCTGCTATATTCTTGCATATGGTTTGATATTCTTCCTGGGCCCATTACGAAGTGAATATGAATAGGCCTTCCCTCAATGGTTTGATGGGGAGAGGCTATATTCCCCTCGTTGTGTTATTTATTGTTTGACTGAAAGGAAACGGTCATCTGCTGCCCCTACAACCTCATGCAAGAATGTGATTGGCCTAGCTACTTAATTAAGACATGGTTAGTAATTTTAAAGAATTAGCTTCTGGGTAGGTTCTATGTTGAGTGATGAATTGTCAAACTGTCTGGTTCCCCAGTTGCTTAATTGTTTGACCGATCCTCTCAATCCAACATACAGCAGTATGTTAATTGTCGATCAAGTCCCGAGGTCATCACAATTTTTTTTGAAAAAGTGGCGGCTAAGGGTAAGTATAATGGACGCAACAGGATCTACCTGTTTCAGCTTATTTACGTCCAGATTATACAATCTAGATCAAAGAATTTAGGGGGCAAACAACACATGCCAGCTTATTTAGTGAGATTATATAATTTGGAAGACAGGTTATCATAAGAGGAGTTTTACTATCTAAAATACTAGTTAGTAGTTTTGAAAAACTACTGGCCAGTAGTTTGATCTAACGGTGTAAATTTTATAATCTAAAATTATAACTACTGGCTAGTAGTTTCTCAATTTGAGAGTAATATCAGAAAAAATAAGAGTTGTATATTTATAGTAATTAGTTTTTATTGTTATAAATAAAGTTATATTAACAATCTGATTAATAACTAATGTTTTATATATTTTTAATATGAACTAATATTTTATTGATTTAGTACACTTAATATTCTATCGTGAAAATAAACATAAATTTATTCATTAAAAGTGTAATTATGAAATTACCCTAAAACTACTGCCTAGTTTTTTAAAACTACTGGCCAGTATTTTGGACAATAAAACTCCTCTATCGTAACCCAATAAACACTTCAAGAGGTGGTTATTTTTAGCTTATTTGACCAAGGACCCACTATCTTTATCAAATTGAATAAAATTACCTACAATGCAATCAGCGGACTCACTTACTGTGTGACTAAATGTAGAGCATTGTTCTCTTCTCCCATCTACATCTAATAATCTAGACAATGATAAGCTGGATAAATAAACAGTCCTTCTAGACTATATAATCTGGATTTTTAATCTAGCATCAACAATTTATATTAAATAATTCACTTGGGAAACAAATAGCCCCTCAGTCGATAAAATCCTATGTGGAGAGTGAGAGGAAGAGAGAGAATAGGAGTGTTTCATCCCTAGCTGAAGCACCACGTCCGAGAAGAGTGCTTGCTTTCAGCCAATGGTAAAGTCTGGTAGCTGAACATTAAATAACTAGGTCAAATGACCCGGGAAATAGTTTGTAATCATCTAGTATAGACTTAACATCTCTTGTGTTGCAGACAATGAATCTGCCTTAATTTTCTTTGTTGAAAGCATAGAGACTTTTACTATTTTCATGGCTCCTCTGTTTTAATTGGCCTATTCTGTTTATCATTGTTCTTTCTTGCACATTGTGTGCAGAAGTAGGGGATCGGAATTCATATACGACCTGAATTATAGGATCGGAGGAAGTACTACCTAAGCATTACAGTCTGGTTGGTCTTGGCATGGCACCCAAGGGTCTTGGTAATATTCGTGAAAGTCGATGTGCGGACTGGTTTCAGCAATGATAAACTATCGTTTTCAAGAAATGCATGCAAGAATGGCCAGCCTGCTTGCATGCAACCCGTGAAAATATTTTGGAGCTCTTGCATACCATTTAATTTTCTATCAATAATACTATGGGAGGAAGATAGTGGCGAAACTGATTTTCTCTTAGACAAGGGAAATAAGAAGATGGAGGGAATAGAACACAAATGAAACACTCATCTCCAATACATAGTTTCATTTTTATTTTTCTAATTTAATCATAGTATTTAATTATTACGTAGTGATTAGTTAACATGCAAATGAAATGAAATAATTACTCTCAATGCTAGTTTCATAGCATTGGAAACAGTGTATACCTAGTTTTATCAAAATAAAACTAATTTCTTCTTATTTTTTATAATCATTATGCCACATCATAGAAAATACTGACATATAATATGTTATTTATTGAAAATAACACTCCCATTGAAAGTGGCGTGTCACCCCAAAAGCGTCTTGGGCCTTGGTTCGATTCCCAACAACTAAGTTACAAATATAATTATGCCCTACTACATGAGGATGGCATAGGCTAGATTCCCCTCCTAATAGTATTTTTCATAAATTTGACTGAAATAAAATGTTCATTTTCCTTTGTAGAGATAGACCTAGAAACTTAATTACTTTTGGGATAGTTAAGAATCTATTACTTTCTAAGTGCAGAGTGTTTAAACTGACCGGTCCATCTGCACTCAATCCAACATAAGTTATCAATCAGGTCCCGAGGTCATCATAAGTTTATAACTATAACAATATTATGAGTGACAGCTAAAATAATAAATGACGGCTAAGAGACTAACGTAGATAAAAAAATCCCATCTGCTTTATGACAAGTGGTGATAGGCACGAAATTTAGGTGGGACGGAGACGGAGGAAAAAATCCAGTAACAATGAAATATATCATTATACATTATACAAAATTTAGTGAAATTTTAAAGTCAGGAGAAAAATTGTTATAACTGAACAAAATGTTATGAGAACACATTACACTAGTTTGCCAATCATGTGGTGTAGCTAGGCAGCCTAGGCAAGTCCAATATTCTTATTGATTATATCTTCCATTAAGAGCACCTCTAGTGGGACTCTAAAATGTCACCTCTTAATTTTTACTCTTCCCTCCAACACTACTTCTCAAATTTCAATTTCCTATTTTTTGTCTGAATTGTGGGGCTCAACTGTTAGTGATAACAGCGGAATCAATCTCAATCGAGCAGAGAAACTGAGCCATCGGCACCGCACAGCGCCCCCCTTGCCGCGTTCTCTATCCACCGCGCCGAGGTTTGGTGGCAGACGATGACATTGTGGAAGACGCTAGGACCGAGGGTGAAGTCGGGTTGGAAGCCGGGACCAAGGGGGCAGTCGGGGAGGAGGTTAAGATGAGCGGCGACAGCGGCGTCGTGTGAGCTGACGTAGGTGCGGGAGACTGGAACATGTGACGCCAGGTATTGGCGGGGACTAGCGCAGCAGTTGCTCCCCTAGAAGCTCCGCGCCGCGGTGCGCTAGGCGGAGGCCATGCGTGCCCGCCTCGGTTGGGGTGGTGGCGGCGGCATGCCCCACACGCCTTGAAGCTGGACCTAGGCGAGCTCGGCGGGGACCACAAAGGCAGTAGCCGGCTGCGCACTGAAGCTAGAGGTCGGAGATGGCCGAGCGTGGCTGCCGAGGTTGGATGACATGTGGCACAAGTTCGTGAGGTAGGAGGATGCTGTTAGAATCACGCGCGAGAGATAACAATCTATTGTTGGCGAGATTACTAGGTATACATACACACTCACAACTCACGTGAACTCTTTGGATACAATCTGGTTTGGTGCTGTAATATACAACTTTTTCAGAGTCTATTTCTTTGCTTATATAGACTATTACATGGAAATTAAAGATGGCTTTCATAAACTGATACAAAATCGAATAATCAACTTCCTAAACTAATTTGCTAACTATAGAAAGTAAACTACTAATTATAGCAGATAAGGATTATTTCCTACAATCTCCTTCTAAACCTTATGCTGCTCAACATTGATCAGGCCGATCTTGGTACGCAGCTCATAAAACATGGTCTTGCCAAGCGGCTTCGTAAGAATGTCGTCAAGCTGTTCCTCGCTCCTGATGAACTCGAGACAGATCAAGCCTTCTTCTGCAGTCTTCCGGATGAAGTGATATTTCACTCGAATGTGCTTGCTCTGTCCGTGGAGAACTGGATTCTTGATTAAAGCGATGGCGGACTTGTTGTCCACCCTCAGCATCAGTACTCTTGCCGCCCTTCCTTGTACTTCAGATAGCACACGAGCGAGCCATAATGCTTGACTAGCAGCATTTGCTGCTGCTATATACTCAGCCTCACAGCTTGACTGCGCCACCACCTTCTGCTTCATGGATTGACAAGTGATCGGGCTGCTGCTGAGAAAGAAGATCACGCCTGTGGTGCTCTTGCTAGCATCGACATCGCCGGCGTAATCGCTGTCACTGAAGCCAGTGAGCTTGGCTTCATCCTCCTCCTTTCGGCCGAACCAGAGTCCCCAATTCTGAGTCCCGGCCACATAGCGCAAGATGCGCTTCACCGCGGCGAGGTGGTCCTCCCGCGGATCCTCCAGGAACCGGCTAACAAACCCAACTGAAAATGCGAGATCAGGGCTAGTGTTAACTAGATACCTCAGGCTCCCGATGATGCTCCTGTATGTCATTGCGTCGACTGGCGGCTGCTCACTGAGCTTGCTCAGCTGAAGCCGCGTCTCCATGGGCGTTTGGCAGGAGTTGCACCCTGCCATCCCAGACCTCTCCAGGATTTTGCTGGCATAGGCACCTTGGCTCAGTGAGATCCCCCTCGCGGTCTGCTTCACCTCAATGCCGAGATAGTAGTGAAGTAGACCGAGGTCACTCATCTTGAATGCGGCCGCCATATCCTCCTTGAAGGCCGCGATGTCACTAGAGCACGAGCCGGTGATCACAAGGTCATCAACATAGACCCCGACCACCAGCCGAGCATTACCATTCTGCTTGACGTAGATGGCATGTTCTGACGGACTCCTCCTGAAGCCGAGCGACACCAAGGTGTTGTCGAGCTTCGTATTCCAGGCGCGTGGCGCTTGATGTAGGCCATACAACGCCTTCTGCAGCTTGAGCACCTTGTGCTCTTTGTCGGTGATGACGAAACCGGCCAGCTGCTCGACATAGACCTCCTCCTCCAGGTCCCCATTGAGGAACGCTGATTTGACGTCCATGTGGTGCACCTCCCACCCCTCGTGCGCCACAAGGGTGATGAGCAGGCGCACCGAGTTGAGACGGGCCACCGGCGCGAACACCTCGTCGTAGTCGATGTCGTGCCACTATGCGTAGCCCTTCACCACGAGGCGCGCCTTGTGCTTGGACATTGCCCCGTGTTCGTCCCACTTTACCTTGAAGACCCACTTCACACCGATTGCCTTGCGACCAGGTGGGAGGTCGGTGAGGCACCACGTGTCGTTCTCCTCGATGGAGTCCATCTCCTCCATCATCGCCTTCCTCCAGCTGGGGCTGCCCTCTGCCTCGGCGAATGAGGCGGGCTTGTCTGCGCTCATCGCATGGAGCTCCTCCATCAGCAGTGTGCACGGTGCGACTCCACGCGGTGAGGCTTGCCCGATGATGTCGTTGATGCTGTGGAACCGAAGAAGCGCATCGTTGTTGTGGTCGGCGTTGAGGTCATCATCGTCGACACCGTCCAGCGAGCCAGGCTCCGACTCACCAGCTCCATCACCCGGAGGCGGTGACTGCTCTCCAGGTGCATCTCCTGCTGGCGCCTCGACCACCTCATCAATAGCTGGTGCGACTTGTCCCCAAGTGGTATACTCCACTGTGAACATGTCGTCGTCACCAGCTGGCTCGTCATCGCTGCCGTTGGTGCCCCAGTCCCACTAGGCTTGCTCGTCAAACACCACGTCGTGTGTCATATGGACACGCTTCACGATGGGGTCATAGGCGCGATACACCTTGGAGCCACGCTCGTAGTCGACGAAGATCATCTTCTGACCACGGTTGTCGAGCTTCTTCAGGTGCGGCGTTGTGTTCCGGACGTAGATGATGCAGCCAAACGTCCAAAGGTGGTGCACCGCCGGCATCTTCCCGTGCCACGCCTCAAACGGGGTCATCCCATCCACGCTCTTCATTGGGCAGCAGTTCAGCACGTACACAGCGGTGTTAATCACCTCGCCCCAGAACCAGCCGGGGAGCCCCTTTGCCTTGAGCATGCTCCTCGCTGTAGCCACCATCGTGCCATTCCGGTGCTCGATGACGTTGTTCTGTTGCGGGCTGTAGGGCGCAGTGTGCTGGCGATGCACGCCCTCGCCTGTGTAGTACTCCGTAAACTCCCTCGCGGTAAACTTGCCACCATGATCAGTTCGGAGTGCCTTTAGCTTGACGCCGCACTCGCCCTCAGCTCGTGCCTGGATCTCCTTGATGGCAGCCGCTGCACGATCCTTTGAAGGAATCGTAGCTACCCACATGTACCTGCTGAGGTCATCCACCAACAGCAAAAACTACTTGTTACCTGCGGGCGTTGCCGGTGAGATGGGCCCACAGAGGTCACCGTGCACCAGCTCAAGTCGCTGCCGCGCCCGGTACTCCGCTTGTGCTGGAAACGAAGTGCGCCTCTATTTCCCGGCTTGGCACGCGTTGCACAGGTGACCGACCTGTCCGATCACCGGCAGGCCACGCACTAGATCCTCCGAGATAGCTTCCTCAACGTCGCCATGTTGACATGGCCGAAACGCTCGTGCCAGCGCCATGCCTCCTCGTCGCCACGCCCACGCACCACCAGGCACGACTGTTGTGCCACCTTGAGCTGGATCTTGTATAGGCGGTTGTCTGCACATGCCACCTTCGCCAGCAACTTGCCACCAGGCTTGCGAACCATCATCACCCCATCGTTGATTTTGGTCTTGTAGCCGCTCTCATCAAGCTGACCGATGCTGATGATGTTCGTCGTCAGTCGCGGGATGTAGTAGACTCCAGGGAGCGACTAGACCTCCCTGTTCTTGCATTCGAAGACAACAGTCCCCCGCCCTTTGATGCATGCCACCGAGTCATCGCCGAACCGCACGGTGCCAAGCAGCGCCGTCTCAAGCTTGGTGAAGGCAGTCCTAGATCCGGTCATATGGTTGGTGGCGCCGGTGTCCAAGACCCAGGTATCCAAGATGGGCGAACACCTTCTCCTCCCGAATCTCGAGTTGAGCGATGGATCCCGTCGACGCCGCCCTAGACCCACCAAAGCCATGCTCCAGGCCTACCTCCTGCAGCGTCGAATCATCACTGGCATGCACGTCGACCACCGGTGAGAGTGTTGGTGATGCTGTCACAAGCCAGAGCGAGGCCTCCTCTTGATCTTGCGTAACGTGAGCCTGTTCCTTCTTGGGCTTCGACCTGCACTCTCGAGCCCAGTGACCCATCTTGCCACAGCGCTGACATTCATCGCCTGTGGGCCGGTTTGTAGTCGATGGCCCGCTTGGTCGACCACCATGCCCGCGCCCACACCCGCGCCTGCTATCGCCACCACCGTGACGCGTCAAGCCTCTGCTCGCGCCGCCACCGTGTTCTTCCTCGCGTTTTTTCCTCCGTGAGTTCCACTCCTCCTCCGTGAGGTACAGCTTGCCATCATGCTGCAGCGACGCCGGAGCTTCCTCGAAAGCCTCCTCGACCTCCTTTAGCCGCCCCGTCAGATCAGCGACCAACATCGTTGACACGTTGAGAAGTGTCTTGATGGCGATCGTGATCTGCTTGAACCAAGGCGGCAGGCTTCGCAAGATCTTTGCCACGATCTCCAAACCCTTCAACTCCTCGCCTAGTGTGTTGATGTGCGCCGCCGTGCTCTCCAGACGGAGCGCGTAGTCCTTGACGGTCTCGCCATTGCCGAACATGGTGAGGTCGAATTGCCGGTGCAGCTGCTGCGCCATCGATCTCTTCACGCGATCATCGCCAATCCTCATGGTCGCGATCGCGTCCCAGGCCTCCTTGGCCGTCTCCTTCTTGGCGATTGTTGGCACCATCTCCGGTGGTACCGCGCCGCACAAGGCGTCGAGCGCCATCATCTCCTCCTAGGCATCGGCGCCGCCGTTCTCGATGATATTCCATAGGGCTCTGGCCTTCAACTTCACCTTCATGAGCAACGCCCAATCGAAGTAATTGGTCTTGGTGAGGACGGGGTAGCTAACCCCGCTGCTCACCTCATGAATCACCCGCTGGATCACGACGCCATCGCCGGAGGTGTTGCCAGCCTTCTTGCCCGACATCTTCACGCCTTGGACGAACCTAGCTCTGATACCAATTGTTAGAACCACGTTGGAGAGATAACAATCTATTGCCGGCGAGATTACTAGACACACACACGCACTCACAACTCACGTGAACCCCTTGGATACGATCTGGTTTGGTGCTGCAATGTACAACTTTTCCAGAGTCTATTCCCTTGCTTATATAGACTATTACATGGAAACTAAAGATGGCTTTCATAAGCCAATACAAAATCGAATAATCAACTTCCTAAACTAAGTTGCTAACTATAGAAAGTAAACTACTAATTATAGCAGGCAAGGATTATTTCCTACAGAGGCTGGAACGACGACTTGGGAGGCCTCACGCTATCGGAGAAGCCTTGAGCTCCCGCAGCGATCGGCCGGTGGCGTGCACCACTTGACCCAACGAAGAGCCACTCTAGGACCTCCTCCTCTTTGTCATCATGAATGGAGGGGTCAACAACCATGGGAGGAGGAGGAACCTGCTCCGGAAGCTAAACTTGAGGGACGATGGGAGGGTGGGGTAGATCCAGCCATGGGGAACGAGGTAGCTGTAGCGGAATGCACTAGTTGAGGTTTGGTCGGGTGGAGGGGGTAGCAATGGCGGAGGCACATCGACGGGGTCAAGCGGGACGTCCGCTCAAAAGAGAAGAGGAAAAAGAGAAGAAGGAAAAGGAAAAAAAAAAAGGACAAAATGGTCAGGGCCATCTGGGGCCTGCTCTCCTTATGAGCTTGGTGAATTGACTTAAGAGGGCTGGTAAAATGTGAAAGGTGAGTAAGGGGTCTGCTGTAGTTTGATTTTTGGAACAAACTCTCAAAATATTGAGTTGCGGGTCAATTTGAGAGGGGCACTGGAGATGATGTGAGTCCTCTAAGGGTGTGTTTGGTTTGGTTGTGGCTCTAAAAAAATTTGTTGTGGGCTATGAAAAAAGCTGTTGTGGGGTTTATGCTGTGAAAAAACTCAAAGCCATTTGGTAAAAGACAGCCTAAAAAAGCACCTCTCTACCTGCTTTCAGAAATAAACTAGCTAAAAACACGTTTTGGTTGTGACTTTTTTGTGAAAGCCAACCCCTCTAGTTGAGCTTTTGGCTTTTCTGAAAAGTTAAAGCTAGAAAAATCTCAACCAAACACACCCTAAATATCTATTTTCTAAGAACAGGTGAATTGTCGCAATCCCTTACACTTCTACCTCGATCTGCCCCGGGGGCAGGCACTGCTGCGCTCGGAGCTATGGCCACCCCTGCACCCAAGGCCTGCAGTTGGCTAGTCCTGCATGAGCCTCTTCACTCTAAACTTCTAGGAGTTTTCCCTCCATGAACGTGGCTACATGGTTAGCAGTTCCTAGGGTTTTGAAATCGGTATTGTATCCTAAGGTGTATGATCATGTGATCATCGAGCTTCCGGCTCATGTGCATGATCGGTAATAGGCAATCAGACAAATCAAGTGGTGGAACTTAGTGACAGACATGTTTGTGCCTGCTACTATCATAAATACAGTACAACTTCATGGCAGACCGTAACTATAGCGCAGCACTAAATTATGCCACCTTCTATAAAAGAAGTGACATGGGGTTAGCGCAATCCTATCCGCTCCTCATCAGCCCCTTCTCTTTCCACCACCTTGAGCTCACCTCCCTTCGTCTCCCTTGAGCTTGCCACCCTTGTCCACCACTCGATGACTAGCCTTCGTTGTGGATCTACTGTGCCACATCTAGGCGTAGCACCGCCACCGCCGCCAGACCATGGCCTGCCATACGCTGCTGACGAAGGCGGCTAGCATCAACAAGGAAAAGACGGCTTTATCTAGCGTGCATCGGCCATTCGAGCTCCGCCACGATTGGAATGGCAGTGGTGGCATGCTTCTGCATGTGCCTCCGCCCCCCTTACCCCCCCCCCCCTAGTTTGCCATGGATTATTAGAGAAAGGGGATGGTGGCCGCGACAATAGTCGTGATGGTCGTGGTCACGAAGGCCACCGCCAATATCGCGATGTCAGTACCCTTGTTGTCCATAGTGGCGGGCGACGCCATCCGTATCTTGGTAGAGGCCATCGCCTTGCTCCTGGACTGCTCTAAGCAGGTGGGGGCTGCCCCTGCACCTCACATTTCATGCCAGTCAAGCCGTGTGGAAGGCAAGATAGTCTGCAGAGGAGGCCAGGAAGGTGATAGCGAGGATGGCGGTAGTGGTAGGGACGGTGTCGATGGCATGGGCCACATAGGGCTACAGTTAGGGCTTGAAAACAGGGATGAGCTCTTGCTGTGCTGCTGGTAGTGATATGCTTCATCCATCATTAGCACCTGTTTTTTTTATGTAATCAGGATGGCTTTAGTGAAGGGAATATAACCCGTCACGTATTATGCCACTAATCAACAACACATTTGTAGTGGTGGATGAGAAGTCCTTCGCTAATGTCGCTTATGACCTGTGTCTTAAAATAGTTCTTGTAGTAGTGGGATTCTATATATAGACACACCCAAAAAACATTGATTAATTGCTATGAAGCTATAACCTCAACGAGCCACACCACCCTGGTAACATAACCTGGTACATTAGATTGCATAGCTCATCTCATCTGCGCCATCCACATCCTCTGTTGATATCAGTCAGTGAAAGGACAGCAAACTCAACATGCACCATGTGTCTCTGTTTGATATCGGCTAATTTATCTGTGTCATTCACCCTACTATAATGTCCGCCCATTACAAATCGTTGTGACATTGGAAAATGAAATTAAAGACACACACAGATGCTACTATTACTATATAATGATGTCTTCAGTAGGCATTTACAGGCGGTTCTAATGGGCGGTAACAATGCACGCTGCTATAATCCCATAGCAAATGGTGCTATGCAAAGTCATGCATTATATGCATATGGTTGCCGCCTTACTGAAAGGTCCTCTCAAGATTACATGGTGAGATGTGGCTGATCATTTAGGTTAGAACTATAAACAAAGCTACTCCCTCCATCCAGTTTATTTGGCATTCTGGCTCTATTTCTGGTTGTCCAGGTTCATTGCATCTATTATGAATCTGGACAGGACCGCTGTCTAGATTCATAGTATCTTCTATAAACCTGGTATAGAGCTAAAACGTCAATTATTTTGGGATGGAGAGAGTAGAATTCTCTCCCCTGTTTGTCAACGTGCATTCAGATATCCTCAATTTTCTAGAGATTATCCATCTATCTGTTCATTTATTATTTTGTCTTTTTCAGCAAAATTTCGGTAAATCATCTGTACCATACTATGGTAAAAAATTTAGTTGCTGGCAAATTATATTTGTCGACTCTCAAAAAGAGATTGGAAGATTTTTTAGATCACATCGAAGGGAATCAACTTCAGCGAGATGAATCTCATGGGCGACGTGATTTATACAGGGTCTCATGGCGCTGGACGAGTATGGTCTAACGTGCGATCTATAAGAAATCTACACGATCTTCATAATAAATAAGAACTAGATATAGGATTTTTATCCTTTGAGAGGCTTAAACCAGTACAAATCACACGCCCACGAGAATGATCTTGCCGAATTTGTTTTTCTCTCGATTCAATCTAAAATATGTGCCAATTTCTTTTAGAGAATCGACAATATAAATAAACTTGCAAATATCCTTACGTAACATATAGTCTTTTATACCGGCTTGGCTGAATTCTATCTTTTAATTAGTATCTTTTTACCTCGGTTTATAAGGGTGCTGAATTTTGCATTCCTGCTGCCAATGTGAGTCTCACAGAACAGTATTCCCTTTTATCTTTTAGTTAGCACTCCTCCCACTGTCTTTCTCCTCTGTTGACCAAATCCCATCACGTCCATGTCACATAAGGGATTGTTCGGTTGTTGTGGAATGAAATCCATATGTATTACTTCCGAGGCATGGATTGAGTGAAACTACATGTGTCACTCAATCAATCCATATGAAAGAATGAAACCATGACATGGTTGCGTTTCCAGATCGAAGGACAAAGTTCTACCTCCATAGAGCAGGAGCAGGACAGCGACACTAGGTGGACCAAGACGAGGCTGGGCGCAATGTCGGGACTGTAGACTCATCACAAGATCGAGACCGGAATCACACCTGGGCACTAGAAGATAGATAAAAAAAACTAAGTTGGCAAACTGTATCACTATAGTAGATAAAAAAAACTAATTAACTTGAGCAAGCATATATTCTCAGAACATCACATGTACACTAAGTTGGCACTTCTCTGAACATTATTCGAACCTATAATCAAAAGGTGCAAAAATATAACTAAAGATAAATGATTTTTGACAGTTCATTACTATCACTAAATGCCTTTTTTGCACAATTCATTACTGTCAATAGCAAGAGAAAGGGCCAAAGGATACACACACCTGGCTATTCTTCTACAAGAGGGATCGAAATTGAAGGTGTCGGCTTGCCACCGCAGCAGCAAGACGAAGGCCGGGACAGCAGCTCGGCGGGGGCGTGGTCTGGTAGGGCGAGCAGCCTGGCGGGGGCTAGCTGGCCGGGGAAGGCGCCAGGCAGGGTAGTTGAGGCCGGGGAGGACAGCCGGGGCTGGGGAGGGCAGCCTAGGCCGGGGAGCTTGGGGGCGAGCAGCCCAACGAGGGCGTGGCCGGCCAACGAAGGTGCCGGGCAGGGCAGCCGAGGCCGAGGAGGGCAGCCTGGGCCGGGGAGCTCGGGGGCGAGCGACGGAGGGGGAGTTGGACGGTGGCGGTGAGGAGGAGTCAGACAACAGGCCGGGGAGCTCGGGGGTGAGCGACGGAGGGGGAGTCGGACGGAGGCGAGCGGTGGGGGGTAGTTGGACGGCGGGAAAGGGGGGGGGGGAGTCAGACGGCGACGAGGAGTTATGCGGCGGCGTCGAGGAAGATCAAGAACGTCGAGAGAGAAGAGAGTGGAAGAGAAGTGAGTGAGGGAGAAGAAGCCGTTGCTCGGCTAAGTGCGAGATCTGTTTGCCGAGTGCCAGGTGACCGGCAAACAGGGCGCTCAGCAAACAATTTCTAGATCGGTTTGCCGAGTGCCTGGGCTATACACTCGGCAAACATACACTATGCCGAGTGCCTCTACAAGACACTCGGCAACAATAGTGTTTGCCGAGTGTCACCAGGATGACGCTCGGCAAAAAAAATTCATTTACTTAAAAAAAATTTAGATTTATAAAATAAATTCAAAAAATAAAAAAAACTTTATCATGACAAGATTTATCTTATAAATTACCAATATAAAATTATTTAAAGTAAAATTTAAATTTAACTTTGAAAACTATCCAAAATCTTAAGAGCTTATTTCGAATTCTATGTTTCTTATTCGGAGATTCTACGTCCTATGCACAGTGTGCATGATAATTTTTGCGGAACTTTCTAAAAATTTTACCATAACACCTACATATGATATCATGATCTCATGGTAATTCTCATAATTTTTTTGACTTCGTTTACTTTTTATAAAATTTAAAGAAATTTTAACCACACATTCATATTGACATTTTATGTGCAAGATTCATGAAACATTTTTTTTGTTACTTGTATATGACAACACTTTGGTGTCACAAACATAAATATCATATTTTATTTCACTACATTCCATCATTCGAATCACCTGTAGTTTAAATTTCTTTTTTCTCTATAAAATATATTTTATGAAATTAATTAAATAAATATTACAAACATATCTTAAAAAATACTAAATTTCAAAACAAAGTACCATGAGCTAACTGTGAGCTCCACAAAAAAATTGTGACAAGAAAATAAAAAAACACTACTTGTTTGCCAAGTGCCTCCAATATACACTCGGCAAAAATTATATTTTACCGAGTACCGAAGTAAAACACTCGGCAAAACGTAATCTTTGCCGAGTGTTTTTTTGCAGCGCTTGGCAAACAACCAAGTGGCCGTTATAGAAGTAACGGCGCTCCTATTTGCCGAGGGTCGGGAGAAAAGGCACTCGGCAAAGAGTACCAATTGCCGAGTGCTCGATGTTTGCTGAGAGCCGTGCAATATGACACTCGGCAAAGTATCATCTTCCTGTGTGTTTTATGTATGTCGAGTGTCCTTTAACTTGGGAGTTTGCCAAGTGCCCGAGATATTGCACTCGGCAACGAAATGGGCACTCGGCAGAGATGCGTTTTCCCGTAGTGTTTGGACACGCCCGTTACCTTCAATGAAAACAGAAGATTCCCAGGATACTCGTCTTTGTTACATCGCCTAGTAAAAGCGCCCATCGCCCGGATATATTTCCATAGCGAAACATGTCAATATATAGCTGACATGCCTCCAACCTTTGGAGATTTCAGATTCAAAGACCTAGTGGCAACAATGGAGCTACAGTCACTGGCATCCTGCCTCGCTATCCTGCTTGCTGGTGCCTTTTTCCTCTCAGGCCTCTGCCACCGCCGCGGTTGCCACGGGCGCAAATACAACCTCCCTCCGGAGCCGCGACCGTGGCCCGTAATTGGCAACCTGAACCATATCGGCAAACTCCCACATCGTTCCCTCCACATCCTCGCCAAGCGCTATGGACCATTCATGTCGCTCCGTCTGGGCTCCGTCCCAGTGATTGTGGGCTCGTCCGTCGACGCAGCGAGGTTCTTCCTCAAGACCCATGACACGGCATTCCTTGATCGTGCCAGGACTGCAGTCGGCAGGTACACCCTTTACAACTGCTCTAACATGTCGTGGTCTCCCTACGGTCCATACTGGCGCCAGACACGAAAGCTGTGGCAGGCAGAGCTCTTCAGCACGAAGTGTCTCATGTCGCATGAGCACGTCCGGGTGGAGGAGGTGCGAGCTATGCTGCGTGACCTGTGGGTGGTATCGTCGTCCGGTGCCAGCAGGAATGCGGTAACGCTGAGGGAGCACCTACTGATGGTGAGCCTCAACGTGGTCTCACGCCTGGTGCTGGGGAAGAAGTATATAAGCGAGGATAGGCCTGACACGGGAACGACGCCGAAGGAGTTCCGGTGGATGATCGATGAGCTGTTCGTTCTAATGGGCGTGCTCAACATCGGGGACCTGATCCCGTGGCTTAACTGGCTGGACCTGCAAGGATACATCCGGAGGATGAAGAGGGTGAGCAAGATGTTTGATGGGTTCCTGGAGCATGTGCTGGATGAACACAATGAGCGGCGGCAACGAGAAGGCAAGGCGTTCGTAGCGCTGGACATGGTCGACCAGCTCCTTCAGCTCGCTGATGACCCAAACCTTGAGGTACCGATCCACCGGGATGGTGTCAAGGCATTCACCTTGGTAAGGTCACAGTCCCGTTATTTCTCTACTTATTATTAATACTTGTCCTTTGTTGTGTAAATGTGGTATAGTATATATAATTAGGTACGTAGCACATGAGATGTCTGATTAATAATTAGTAATATAGAAGCTATCCTCCCCTAATGAGTAGGTAAAAATTACTACTTTTATTTCATTGTGTTTGTAGTTATTATTGTTAAATGATGCTTTTGAAGGAGTATATCATTGTTTTAGTAGTCATATCTTTCAATTCGCAGGATCTCATCGCCCGCGGCACGGAAACATCGGCGGTGACCGTCGAGTGGGCCATGTCGGAGATCCTTCGGAAGCCGATAGTCCTCGCAAAGGCAACAGAGGAGCTGGACCGTGTGGTTGGGCGCAGCCAGCTGGTGACAGAGGCGGACATCCCGAACCTCCCATACCTGGAGGCCATCGTCAAAGAGGCCATGCGCCTACATCCAGTGGCACCGCTGCTGGTACCGCGGCTGTCTCGTGAGGACACGTCCGTGGGCGGCTACGACCTCCCCACCGGCACACGAGTGCTCATCAACGTTTGGGCCATTGGCCGCGACCCAACGGTTTGGGAGGCACCCACGGAGTTCCGGCCTGAACGTTTCATCGGGAGCAATGTGGACGTGAAGGGCCAGCACTTTTGCTTGCTGCCGTTAGGCTCTGGCCGCCGTATGTGCCCCGGCCTTCCCCTTGGCTTGATAATGGTGCATTTGACCCTGGCCAATCTGCTGCACGGCTTTACTTGGCGTCTCCCACATGGCACAGCGCCTGAAGACAAGAGCATGGATGAGAAATTAGGGATCACGACGCCGCGCTTGGTGCCACTCGAGGCAGTTGCAGAGCCCAGGCTCCCGGCTCACCTGTATGCAGGGCCGTCCATGAACGAATGAGTGATGAAGTTTGACATCGATAGTATTCTTGGTTGAGAGGGGACAAAAGCTTGAAACATATTTTCTATCTCTATGTTCCTAGAGATGTTATTGTTTCGGTTCTTCCAATGGTTATTTTTGTGTTAAGCTCTTTCCAGAAACAATTTACCGATAAGAAAAACTTCTAGAGACGCTGTTACGCTCCATCGTGCCCCACCTCTATCTCAGAAAAAGATCAGACAGGTTCCCCGTGCCGTCGCCGTCGGGCCCCATATGCATGTGTCCTCAGTTTACTACAATCATGTTATTTGTTGTAATTTGAATTTATTTAGAAGTATATGCATCTGTCCTCCGTTAATATCGTTTTAGCTTTTTGTATATATAAAATTTAAATGTTTTCAGTTGATCTTTAAAATTTTTATATCCTTATGAACAAGTATCCTTAACAATGTTCCACGTCATATTTTCTATGTTCTAACAATGAAATATAATTGTTCTACCAGAACAATATAATTTTTTCTTTCACTTTGGTTAAAATATTGCATAGAAAAAAGGAAGCTGGAATCTAGGAGTGGAATAAATAAGTTGTATTGTTGGGCCAATTTATTTAGTGGATTGGATTGTTATGAAACAAATGATTTAGTTGGTTAGAACTTTATTTTCTTTTTGGAACTTTTCTGTTTTTCAAAAGAGGCCTGAACGTTTTTCAACTGAAGTTGGAACAAATTACGTATATATGTAAACCTTTTTCTGAATATTTTCTATGGAACTTTTCAGATGTACATATGGAACTTTTATATAATTTTGTAGATAGAACTTTTTTTTTAATTGAGATTGGATCTTAATTCTATTTGTTTTTGAAACGTTGGAACTTTTGCTGATGCAGGTGGAAAATATTTTATGTATATTTGAAATATTTTTTCTCTTATAGGAGAAATGTTTATATTAAGTGCCTTTTCAATCTTGCTTGATAGGCTTATAAACAAATTAGTTAAAAATGAAATATGTATTAACTAAACCTGGAACTCTTTAAAACATTATGAAACTTTTGAAAATTTGGCTTTTCTTCTTAATAAATAGAAAAAAATAGTCTAAACAAGAAATAAACAAAAAATGAAACAATATTATGTTTTTTTGGACCGAGGTACCTGTTTAGACTATAGTATCCATTTGGGCCCAATATTGTGTGTATCATACGCATTTTGGGTTTGAATTGGGTTGTAACGACATTGCATTATTTGGGCTTTCAATGGGTTGTCAACATTGCATTATCATAGTCTTTCAAATAAGAAGCCCAAAATAAGGAGAGCAAGCCAAGTATGGATTATCGGCTGGGCAACTCTTCTATAACACATTGTGACAGCTTAACAATTATTTTTATTTTTTTCTTAATATATAACATTAGCATTTGAAATTTGATAGAAATATACATTGTTGCATTTTCTATCATTAAAAAATAGAGCTAGATTCTGGTTCATTGTTTGCATGACTTGCTCGACAATGTAAATATTAAAACAATGAGCAAACTATCACTACGGAAACCGGTCATTTGCCGAGTGCTTGTGGCGCTCGGCAAAGCCTAGAAAGCACTCGGCAAAACGTTTGCCGAGTGTAACTCTCAGCAACAAGCACACGACAGCTGTTTATCGGCAAATAGCTCTTTGCTGAGAGCCTTATTTCGGGCACTTGGCAAATGTTTTGCCGAGAGTCTTGACGGAGGACACTCGGCAAAACACAACATTCTTTGCTGAGAGCCTTCCCAACCCTCAGCAAAACATGGTAATTTTGCTGAGTGGCATCCTAGCACTCGTCAAAACATGTTACCTTTGCCGAGTGCCATTGGAACTCACAAAGATTGGTAACTTTGTCGAGTGCCTTCCTGTCACTCGGCAAGCATGGTAACTACGGAACAGTCATGTTTTTTAGAAATAATCATCAAGATCGGGATTAGCTTCATCGTATGTCTCATCATCACTATCACGGATGTTGTCATCATCTTGCACGTGCACTAGAGGAGGAATGTCCTCATCATTGTTGATGCCTAATTGTAAATGCTCAAGTAAATTCAAGTCATTCACATTCTGAACCTCATCTCCAGCATTGTCGTCATCAACCATTTCATTATCTACATCCATTTTGATATCTTCGGTTAAGTCTATCACAAAACCTCCTTCTAGCCCATCTTCTTGGCAGAACTCTCCGTCGACATATATGTTTGAGTCTACATTGTAATCTTCATTGTTTGGAACAGGTAGTTTACTATGTGGTGGTACCTTGAATACAACATCCCAACCCTTGAGATGGTCATCGGTTTGGCATGGGTATGAGAGATAATAAACTTGTGTGGCCTGTTGAGCCGCAATATATACATCGTCGCCTGAATAGACGGATGATTGTTGAATTTTGACTAGCCCAAGATTAGGGGTCCATCTTACTTCTTGTGGATCAAACCAATGACATTTGATTATGACAAGGGAAATAGGTTTGTAACCATCAAACATGAGTTCATGTATTTCTTCAACTCTTCCATAATACTCGACCCCATCGCCACATGGAGTAAAAACTCCAGTATTAGTGGTTCTTTGATTAGGCCAATTCTGCTCGTAGCTTGTTGTGTGAAAGCGGTACCCATTAACGTCATAGCTTCCGAATGACTTGACCCTATAGACACAACCATTGGCAACCTGTCTGAGCTTGGCATTCATAGACGCATCAGTTTGGGCCTGCACGTTAAAGCAGTATAGTTAGCTATATTTTTCACACATAAGAGCAATTGTGTAATGACATACTAAGAAAATGATAAATACCTTCCGTTTCAACCAAGAAATGAAAATGGGCGATCCATTTCCCGCACCGTTGTAAAGAAGGGTATCAACTTCATGTGGGGCTGGAGGCCTTGAGGTATACTAGAATTCATCAAGAAATTCCCTACAACAATGAGGAACAAGTGTGTTGGATGCAGAACAATTGGGTACAATATGGAATTATGTAATTTGTTCATAACTTACTTGATATACAACATTACTTTGGTAAGGTTGGTTAACACATACATCATGATAGTGGGCCACTCTTGATATGTCAAGTTCTCTTTGGTTGCTTCACCTCCACGTCCGTATTGCTCTTGGAAGAGGCTGAGGGTTGATTCATTTTTGCCAACGTTGTAACGAGGCATTTTCACCAACGTTGTAACGAGGGGTGGATAGTGCGCACTCGGAAGGTTGTCAGAATAATATTTTGTTGTGAGGTTTGACACCTCCTCCAAAATGTGTCCTCTGCCATGGAAGCTTCAATTTTGCATTTAGTTTTACATTTAGTTCAAAGAAGTTTTAGACACTGCTCAATTGGGTAGCACCAACGGTTCTGCACGGGTCCTCCCATCGTGCCTCATATGGGAGGTGCAAAATCATATGCACCATCAGAGTGAACAAGCCTAGTGGAAATATCTTCGCCAACTTACAGAGCAACACAGGCGCCGTTCTTTCCATCTCTGCCATCACAGTCTTAGATATCGCCTTAGCACAAAGCTGGCAAAGAAAAAGCTCAACTATGCCAGCATTTGCCACACATGATCAGGGAGAAAGCCTCGAATCATGACTGGAAGAAGTCGCTCAAGCCAGATGTGGTAGTCATGACTCTTGGTCCTATTGATTCGCATAGTAGTCAAGTTCACTCCCCTACTCAGATTCATTGCAAACCCGTCAAGGAACTTTAACATTTTGATCCATTCTAGTACTTACCTTCTTTGGGGTCTCTTCAGGACGAAATGAGCCTTAGGTTTTCTCCATGACTTGCTGGATGTAGGAGGCGCAATGTCATGCTTAGGTCTATTATATAAAGTTGCTTGATCGACTCTTGCCTTAACATTGTCTCTTGTCTTATCAGGAATGTCCATAATTGTTCTGAAAAGTGGAACGCCAACGCCATGTTCAGTGTGCATTACGTCAATGTTAAATGGAATAAGAAGGTAGTCCATATAGGAAAGCCTATACAAGCCACAAACCTGAGTGAAGGCATGTAGCTCAACATATCCCACAAAACCACCTTCTTTTTCATCGACTTTGAGAGTGTCTAACATAGCACGCACATGCGCACCTGTCAAGAACTGTGGTGGAGGGTCGAGAACTGCGACACCTTTCATAAAGTTCTTTTTGTCTCTTCTGAATGGATGGTCAAGAGAGAGAAGTTGTCGGTGTTGATCGAATGAAGAAAACTTGCCACCCTTCTTCAACCAAATCCACCTCACAAGATGCTTGCATACTGGGCGAGGAAATTTCGAGTGAATGGCCCAGCCGTAGAAACAACCATACGCCAGCATGTCATGCAGAGAATAGAAGTACCAAACATACATTCTGAAGTTTGTCTTTGTAGCTCGATCATATGTCCATACCCATTCCTCCCAAGCATGGACCAAATCATCAATCAGAGGCTCCATGTAAACATGCATATTATTCCCCAGGTTTTCAGGAATTATCAGCGACAAGAAAATGTTTTGTCATTGAAAAATGACGCTGTGGGGGGGGGGGGGGGGCGATCGAGGGGTATAACAAACACAGGCCAACCACTGTACGGAGCAGACCCCATTCCATAAGGGTTGAACCCATCTGTTGCCAGTGCCACACGTACATTACGAGCCTCTCAAGCTTTTCTGTCATGAATGTCATCAAAATGTTTCCACGCTTCACCATTGGATGGATGTACAAGCTTATTGGGCTTGTATCGAACTCCATGTTTGTGCCATGTCATTTGTTTGGCGGATTCCTTGGTCATGTAAAGCCATTGGATCCTCGGTAAGAACGAAAGATACCTTACAATATTCACAGTGACCGTGAGCTGCCTCTTTTCTCCATCACTAGCGTCTACCTCCATGAACTTAGAGGATCCACACTTTGGACAATATTTTGCATCTGCGTGCTCTTTCCTGAATAACACGCATTCTTTTAGGCACGCATGTATCTGCTCATATGGCATCTTAAGTGCACTAAGGAGTTTATGTGCCTCATACATCCTCTTTGGTAGAATGTGACCTTCCGGGAGCAGGCTACCAAGAACTGTCAACATAATATCAAATGTGTTTCGACTCAAGCTAAACTGAGACTTTAGGACCATTAAACATGCAATGGCATTGAGTTGAACCCTGGTATGCTCGTGAAGAGGTTGATGTGCCTCTCCTAACATGTTGTAATATGCCTTTGCGGTCTCCTCTGGCTCCTCCTCCCTAAGTTGTTCATGGAACTGTGCTTCATGATAGTCATTTAACATGTCTCCTACCCTAGCATTAGCATCACAATCATCGACGCGTTGTCTCACAATCTCTTCCCTTATGTGATCCGCTTCACCATGGTAGTTTTGGCACAAGATTTTGACCGGTCCCATCAAATTAAAAACATGAAATTGAAATCGGCTGAAAGTAAGTGATATTCAACGGCTGAAGAAGTTTAAGTGGGCCTGATAGGGTTATTTTTATTTTCTTTGTGTTTTCAGTTTAGATTTTTATTCTAAAAATAGTCGGTTTGTTTAGGGGCCCTGGCCGAGTCGGGTTGAAAACCTCTTGCATGAGGTTATAAATATGTAATAGGATTTGTACATAAAAAATAACACTTTTTGTTCAATACAATTCGGCGCATTACCGACCTTTCCTACTCGATGAAACCCTCGTCTCGTGCAGGCTGCATCGGCTCCGATCTCGGTGAGAGACTTGGATTAGTCACCCTCGGTAATTCCATCAATATCAGCTAGTACTTTCTCATTGATTTGATATTCTAGTTGTTATCGCTAGAAGTGCTAGTTATCTGGCAATTAGATCTGTTTAGTGCTTATTCTATCGACTCTGATTGCAATATTGTCTTGGTTGAAGCCGATCTATTGTGATCTTAGTAGGCTCAATAGGTGCTATTTAGATGTATTATTCGAGTCACTTTATTGATTTTATCTATAAATAGATTAAATCTAGCTCTATCTACCGTGTTTAAATTCTGTCTCGATTAAGTTCGATCTATTCAAATTAGTAAGGCTGCATCAGTTTTGACCTCTTACTGGGTAGATATGATTAGATTCGATCTGTTCATAGGTAGAGTTGATAGAGTTCTATCGGGACGTTTAGCGGATAGGTTATCACGTTTCAATCGACTTTCTAGTGTTTAATTGATTATATCATCTATTTTGACAGTTGTTTGCCCCTTTGTTTAAATAAGATAGATTTATGATTTTAAGGCATATTTGCAATACCGGCTATCAAATCTATCGACTTAGCACTATCGATAGGTAAGTCTTTGCATGCATACTATAGTTCCATCGACTCTGCCCTATCGACTCAGCAAATGTTGGTTTAAATAAGATAGATTTCTTTTATTGCTTCAATCTTGCTGTGTTTGATTCAAACCTTTATCGGCATTACAATGAACATTATTTTATATATCTAATTTGTCGGTAAGCCGATATAGTCAGTCGATTGGTTCATCTTGTCTTATATTTATTCTTATAATGATATCGGCTGATTTCACTCACAGTGACCATCGGCTCTCTTCACCGGCCTGTTCTAGGCCGCTGGCCCACAAAATCTAACTGTTTATATCTTTGACGATTTGCAGGGAAAATTGACTGGCAAGCCCCAATTTCTTGTATTGAGCCTGCACTCGAGCTAAGCAGATCTCCCAGATCACGCGTGAAGATTTTCATGTCAACACGCCATTTGGCACACCCGATGGGACCAAGAACTTCAAACTCACATCATGTCTGAACTCGGAATGCCCAAGGATGGTGATACGGCACAGCCAAAGAACAATATCAGTAGAAATCTTAAGAATGAACATATGCTACCTGTCAATAGAGATCAGTTGAGTGATGCAATACACATACTGAGAAGCCATTAGAGTACAATGATGAAGCAACTTTGCATAATATAATTCATACAACTATACACCATGCATTGATTAACCAATCCCCTGTGTTGGTTAATACATTGAGGAGTTTGATTATTTAGACTGTGGAGGGATGCTTATATGAAGATTCAGCTCATGGGCCGGTGTACTTTCGCATACCAGATAGTGTTCCTCGGCCTGCTAATAAAGCGTCTACTTCATAGCAACCTGGTGAGAATACAACACAACCTATCTTGGGTTCAAATACATCCACTTCTGAAGTACCCCCAGGTTAGAAGAATGTTGATGGTGAAAGAATGCCTCGGAGGATAATACTGTAAAGATCTACACCACAGACACATCCACAACATTACAAGCAAGAGACTACTGAGTCAAATGTTATGTACAATACGGCACCTAATGTTGAGCCTAGCATGCTTGGAATGTTGTCATCATCTGCTATGCCAGGAGAATTAGGAGGCCAACATACAGTTGTTAATTTTAGCCCACAGCCATCAGCATCTGGTCTTCCATCGACTGTTCCAAATATCAATGGGTCGACTGATGACTAGGCTTCAAAGATTGCTGAGGTGATGAGGGAGCAGTTTGGATTGAAACCAAAGCAGCAAACGTACGTGTATCGACCACCATATCCTCCAAGCTATGATTTGATTCCAATGTTGAGTCGATACAGACCTCCGGAATTCACCAAGTTTACAGGACAGGATAGCACTACTACAGTTGAGCATATAAGCTGATTTTTGGTATAGTGTGGGGAAGCTAGTAACACCGAAGCTTTGAAAATTAGGCTATTTCCGTTATCCTTGTCTAGGTTAGCATTTTTCTGGTTCGCATTGTTGCCCCCAAATTCAATTGTTGCTTGGGCCAATCTCAAACAGAAATTTCACAAAATATTTCTTTGCTGAAACTAGAGAGTTGAGATTTTCTGATTTGATTGTTGTTAGACAGAAGGCGGGAGAGTCTATGCATGATTATGTGCAAAGATTCAGAGATGTGCGTAGCAAATGTTTCAGCCTGCAATTGACTGATAACCAAATAGCAGAGATAGCGTTAAACGATTTAATTACGCCATTGAGAGAGAAGTTTCCTTCGGTCGAATTCGAGAGCCTATCCTAGTTGGTGCAGAAGGTGTCAATCTAGGAGAACCTGACTCGGGGGGCACGGGCAAGGCCGATCTAGATCAGTTTTAATGATTATGATTCTGAATCTGATGAAGAAGCTGTCGAAGTTGATATGGCAGAATGGACCCGGAAAAAGAATGTGTTGTCGTGCCCGTGCGTGAAACAGAATGAACTTGAGGAAAAGTATGATTTTGATATCACCAAGGCCGACAAGATATTCAACATGTTATTACAGGAGAAGCATATTCAATTGTCATCTAATCATGTGATTCCCCCTGCTGAAGAGCTGAAGAAGATGAGGTATTGCAAATGGCATAATTCTCCTTCTCATAGTACCAACGATTGCAAGGTGTTCAGGAGACAAATTCAGATGGCAATTAAACAAGGGAAGATAAAGTTCACCAAGGGCACCATGAAGATTGACGGTCATCCTTTCCCTACAAATGTCAACATGGCTGGTATGGATAATGTGGAGGCATTTATTAAAAGATACTAGGAAAAGAGAGACAGGGAAGTGAAGGAGTCACAGATTGATCCACATTGGGGTTGTCCATTCTTTAAGTATTGCTGGGACCACAATATGAAACAACCGTCAATTGATAGTTGCCCTGGATATAGTAGGTATGCAGAACGGATGTATAGAGAAGTTACAGTAAGTCATCGGCACCAGCATCATGCGAACGGCTCCAAAGAGTCGATGATGGGATTAGCCAATCAATATTAGAGGGTTTCTACATTTGATCGACTCGGAACCAAGAAGACAGGTTGTAAGCTTCATGACCATTGGTGAGTAGATCCCCGAGGTATGGATGTTTTGGTGATAGATGACAACTATGAAATTGTGGGCTAACATCTACACGAGTGTTGTCTATGTAGGAATCACCTCTTAACTCTATTACAAATCATATGGATGCCTTGCCGATTGATGACAATGACCACAAGCATGGAGACTTGTGAACTTGATGGAGTCCAAGGGTTGATGGAGATGGATCAAAGTAGAGGACAAGCTATGGTGCAAGTGTTTGGAACACTTGACTAGTTGTTAGGGCTTTGAGTCCATAGGAAAAACCGGACTATCAAGGAGGTTTAGGTCATTCTCTTAGGTCATGTCTAGTCGGTGATGTGTAAGGTTGCTCGATGAAATCACAAGCACTAGATGATAGTGGAGAAGCCAAGGAGCTGTTCGAAGAAGCCAGGAAACAAAGTCAAGTGAGGATGACAAGTTTCAGCTTCTGGACATAGAGACCGGACAGAGGGGTCTATAGAGACCAGACTGTACGGTCACTATGGGGTGTTGTCTAGGACTTAGAGCGAGAAGCAGGACTTTGTCGGCAGGAGACTCTGTACAGACGGATGGTCTGGTCTGCTGACCGGACTGTTTGGTCAGTAGGAGTGCAGGAACGACAGAAGACCTTCGGGCACAGAATATTTCTGGACTAGAGAGAGAAACGGACTAGACGGTCCGGTCTACTGACCGGACAGTCCGGTCACTACAGGAATCGCCTGCGCACAGAGGAGCCAACGGCTGAGGGAAGCCGTTACAGAGTGACCGGACGGTCTGATCAGGCAGAGACCGGACAGTCTGGTCAGTGCGTCCAGGAAGGTGATTTTGTCCTGTGTGCCCTCATCAAAAAATTCAAAAAAAATCGGGAAGATAAAGAAAAAATTGATTTAAGTTTAAACCCGACATTTTCTGCAACTTCAAGATTTTCTGTAGGCCACATCCTACCTCTATTTGAGCTGAAATTTTTTGTGGATTCTCCCCCATTGTTAGTGAGTTGTAGAAAAATATCAAAAAATGAAATAAAAAAAAAGAAATTTGGGATTTCTACTAGTGCTACATCTAGCCCCCTGAAATTTCTAGATTTGGCTGTTTTGCACTTAGCCCCCTGTTATCGCCTGTGTGCCTTTGTCTCCTTGTTTCTACTTTGCTATCACTACTGTTCTAGGACATACTTAGACCAGCAGCTAGGGACAAGTTAATTGGGCACTTATTCGGCTTTACTATCTATTTTTGATTTGTGTCCCACTCACATATATATATTTGACCTTCCTAGCTCTACATATTTCTTCTGGACAACACATAGGTTCTTTTGTGACCCTTGCAATCGTGGAACACACCTCCCTGGTATCCTTTGCTATGTTTTTCAGAACTTTGCAAGAGCTTTGTAAGGAGTTTCCTTTTGCTGTGTTGAGACGCACCACTGCTTAGCTGTTTTGTAGGGATAACTTTCACTGTTTGTTTCCTGTTTTGGTGTTTGTGATGGCAGGAAGTGACAACGGAGAGATGGCTTCCCCCTCACAATTTGCTGAGTGCGTGAGCTAAGAGCAGCTCCAGAAGGCTTTGCAGGCTGCTTAGAGTGATTTGACAGAGACGATCACCAGAGCCATTACTGATGCGGTCAGCAAGCTTCACATCGGAGAAAGCATCGAGCGGTTGGAGAAGCGGGTTTCTAAGTTAACCGATTAGGTTGTCGCGTTGGAGACCGCCCCCAAGACCAATGATACAAACACTAATAACCACGATGTTGACGACGTCTATGATGAAGACAATGTATAAGGCTGATGGCACCGTGGATAGGTCAGCTACAAGGACCGTAAGATTACGACATCGTTTGCACCATAATACTCAAGGTATGGGTGGTTTCCATAACTATAATTGTCGTCCACACGGTAACTATGCTCCAGATGACCCATATGCTAAAATTAAGTTTTCAATTCCTTCGTTTTCGGGTCAGTATGATGGTGATGTTTATCTTGATTGGGAGATGACTGTAGAACAAAAATTTAATGTCCACCTTGTTCCTGAACAATATAGAGTTAGACAAGCTATTAGTGAGTTAAGGACTTTGCTATTGTTTGGTGGAGTGGTCTAGCTGCTGAAACTGATTTGCCTACTACTTGGAAAGAACTTAAGGTAGCAATGCATGATCATTTTGTTCCTCCTTTTTATAGAGAGATTCGTAATAAACTGCAGCGTTTAGAACAAGGAGATAAAACTGTTCAGGAGTACTTTAGTGAGCTTCAGAAGGGTTTGATTTGTTGTGCTATAGTTGAAAAAGTAGAGGATCAAATTTGTCGCTTTTATTCTGGTTTAAGAAAAGAAATTCAGGACATCCTTGATTATAAAGAATATTATACCCTCACCTAGTGTTTCCAGTATGCTATGCTTGTAGAGAAAGAATCACAGGGACTTTTCCAGGCTTTTGAGGAGTACAGCAAGTCAAGGAACTCCTACCCCCATGCTCGACGGGGACTTCGGGGCTGCCTAGGCCATCTTTCCGGCCGCCCCCACCAGCAGCTACCAAGGGAACCGGTGTTGTTTCTGCAGCCCCAAGATCAGCCCCTGCACCTTCTATGTGATGCGCTCAGGTAAAACTTCTGTGCAGGTACCAGCTAGTAGTGCCTCCTCTGTTGCTTCGATGGGGCGCACTACAGGGATTCAGTGCCACCGCTGCCATGGACTTGGTCATGTGCAGAAAGATTGTCCAAATAGGCGGGCATATGTGGTGATAGACGATGGCGGTTACATGAGCACCTCCGACGTGGAGGATGAGGAGGAGGACGTCGCTGCCACCAGCAGTAACCTCGTCCTTGGAGGCGGAGACACCACGGGATACATGAACATTATTGTTCAACATGTCCTTAGTACACAAGTTCATCAGCCCGAGACGATGCAGTGCCACAACTTGTTCCAGATTTTCTTCATCATCAAGAACCACCGAGCACGTGTCATCATTGATGGAGGGAGCTGCAATAACTTGGTGAGTTCTGATGTGGTCAACAAGCTTGCTTTGACCACACGCCCACATCCACATCCGTACTACATTCAGTGGTTAAACGACTCTGAAAAAGCTAAGGTAATACAAACTTGCAAAGTTCCTTTTTCCATTGGTTCTTATGTGGATTCTATTGATTGTGATGTCATACCCATGCAAGCATGTTCACTTTTATTGGGTAGACCTTGGGAATTTGATAATGATGTTGTACACCATGCTAGAAGTAATAAGTACACTTTTATGCATAAAGAAACTAAAATTACTTTGTTACCGATGACCCCTGCTGAAATTATACAAGCTGATTTAGAAAGAGCTGCTAGTTTGAAAAATAAAGGTCCTGAAATTCAACAACCTATTAATTCTAATTCTACACCTAGTAATGTTAATGATTCTTCAAGTTCTAAGGGTGCTGGAATTAAATTACAAGGTCGTTCATGTCTTGCAACAAAATCTGAGCTTACTGAAATTTCTGATAATGATGACATTTGCTATGCTTTGATATGCAAAGAAGCTTTATTTTCGCTTGATGATATTGCTTCTGGTGCTTTGTCTCCTGCTGTCACTAACCTTTTGCAGAAGTATGAGGATGTTTTTCCAGCTGAGATACCCCTGGGATTGCCACCTTTGAGAGGGATTGAGCATCAAATTGATTTGATTCTGGGTGCTACTTTGCCAAACCATGCTGCTTATAGGATCAACCCTGAGGAGACTAAGGAGATACAACGACAAGTTCAAGACCTTTTGGATCATGGGTATGTTCGTCAATCACTTAGTCCTTGTGCTGTTCCTGTACTTTTGGTTCCTAAGAAAGATGGTACTTAGCGTATATGTGTAGATTGTAGAGCCATTAATAATATTACTATTAGGTATCATCATCCTATTCCTAGGCTAGACGACATGCTTGATGAGTTATGTGGTGCTATAATTTTCACTAAAATTGATTTGCATAGAGGCTACCATCAAATTAGAATGAAACTTGGAGATGAATGGAAAACAGAAAACCAAATTTGGATTATATGAGTGGTTAGTAATGCCTTTTGGTTTAACTAATGCACCTAGTACTTTCATGCGCTTGATGAATGAGGTTTTAAGAGCTTTCATTGGCAAATTTGTGGTTGTTTACTTTGATGATATATTGATTTATAGCAAATCCATAAATGAACAAATGAATCATTTGCGTGCTGTTTTTGATGCTTTACGAGATGCACGTTTATTTGGTAACCTTGAGAAGTGCACCTTTTGCACAGATCGAGTCTCTTTTCTTGGCTATGTTGTGACTCCACAGGGAATTGAGGTGGATGAGGTGAATATTGAAGCCATAAAGAGCTGGCCTGTACCAAAAACTATCACACAGGTGAGGAGTTTTCTTGGTCTTGCAGGTTTCTACCGCCGCTTTGTCAAAGATTTCAGCACCATTGCTGCACCTTTGCATGAGTTGACAAAGAAGGGCGTTGATTTCTATTGGGGTAAGGTACATCATGAGTCTTTTGATGCTTTGAAGGATAATCTTACACATGCACCATTGCTGCAATTACCTAATTTTTATAAGATTTTTGAGCTTGAATGTGATGCTAGTGGTATAGGCATTGGTGGTGTTTTGATGCAAGATAGTAAACCTGTTGCATACTTTAGTGAGAAAATTACTGGGCCTGTTTTGAATTACTCCACATATGATAAGGAATTGTATGTACTTATACGTTGTTTAGAGACGTGACATCATTATTTATTGCCCAAAGAATTTGTTATTCATTCTGATCATGAATTACTTAAGTATATTCGTTCTCAATGTAATTTGAACCATAGACATGCTAAATGGATTGAGTTTATTGAGTCTTTTCCTTACATTATTAAACATAAGAAAGGGAAGGATAATGTGATCGTTGATGCTTTATCTAGGCGCTATACTTTATTGTCTCAACTTGATTGTAGAATTTTTGGACTTGAGGCAATTAAAGAACAATATGCTGCTGATGTTGATTTTAAAGATGTATTGCTGCATTGTAAAGAAGGTCATGCATGGAACAAATTTGTGTTGACTGATGGCTTCTTGTTTAGAGCTAACTGCGTATGCATTCCAGTTGGTTCCGTTTGTTTTTTGTTGTTACAGGAGGCGCATGGAGGTGGATTGATGGGTCATTTTGGTGCCAAGAAGATGGAGGATATTTTGGCCACACACTTCTTTTGGCCAAGGATGAGGAAAGATGTTGATCGCTTTGTTTCTCGCTGCACTACATGTCAAAAATCTAAGTCTTGCTTGAATCCACATGGTTTATACATGCCACTTCCTGTTCCTTCTATTCCTTGGGCGGATATTTCTATGGACTTTGTTTTAGGACTGCCTAGGACTGAGAGGAGGAGTGATAATATTTTTGTTGTTGTGGATAGATTTTCTAAGATGGCACACTTTATACCATGTCATAAGACTGATGATGCTAGTTATATTGCTGACCTCTTTTTCAAAGAAATTGTACGCTTGCATGGTATGCCTTCTACTATTGTTTCAGATCATGATGCAAAATTCTTGAGTCACTTTTGACGCACCCTTTGGAATAAGTTGGGTACAAAGTTGTTATTTTCTACAACTTGTCACCCACAAACTGATGGATAAACTGAGGTGGTGAACCGCACTTTGGGTACTATGTTGAGAGCTATTTTGAAGAAAAATTTGAAGCAATGGGAAGAATGTTTGCCTCATGTTGAGTTTGCATATAATCGGGCAACACATTCTACTACCAAGGTAAGTCCTTTCAAGATAGTGTATGGTTTTGATCCCCGTACTCCACTTGATATACTTCCTTTACCTATTCATGAAAGAGTTCATATTGATGCTAAGGAGCATGCTGAATTTATTTTGAAAATGCATGAGACCACTAGACTTTGCATTGAAAAGATGAATGAAAAGTATAAAATTGCTGGTAGTAAAGGTAGAAAAGAAGTAAAACTTGATATAGGAGATTTAGTATGGTTACACTTGATGTAGGATAGATTTCCAGATTTGAGAAAGTCTAAATTAATGCCTAGAGCTGATGGTCCTTTCAAAATAATTGAGAAGATTAATGATAATGCATACAAACTTGAGTTGACTCCCGAGTTCGGGGTTAGTCCTACTTTTAACATTTCAGATTTGAAACCATACTTGGGAGAAGAGAATGAGCTTGAGTTGTGGACGACTCCACTTCAAGAGGGGGAGGATGATGAGGACATCACTCCTAAGGATACATGCAACACTCCTCCAATTCTGGACTTGCAAGGTCCAATGACTAGAGCTCGTGCACGACGACTAAATTTAGAGGTGAGCTCGTTCCTACATTCTTCATTATATGTCACTTTTGAGAATGGTTTGCTACCTAATGATTATATTCTAATTAGGAACTATGGAGAGGACCAGGAGATGATGGGAGAAGGACTTGGAGACGTGGAGGACCAGTAAGGACGTGGAAGCCAAGGTGGAGGCCCAACCAAAACCAACTTCGAGTCTGTTTCGGGACTCAGGACCAGTCTGCACTAAAACGGAGGCCCAGGACGCATACGGACTCGGATTTGGATGTTATACATATGCAGGGAAAGATAAGAAGAAGACCTTTCCAATGCCATTGGTCTCATATCAAAATTCATTCGGAGTCATCGGGAATCGATAAAACAAGAGAGGGTATAGAATCTGTTTTGATGCTGTGTCGCCTATTTTTTGCCTTTGGGCTTTGTATCTAGTTGAGCCCAATTAGTGGCGTGTCCAGAGGGTCTTGCACGACCCTAGGGTCTTCATATACAGCCACCACCGCACCATTAGGGTTCGGGTTTTTCTTAGATTATTCTGTTCATAACAGTTTCGCCGTCATCATGGTTTGTGAGACCCCAACTTCGTGAGATTTATAATACATATGCAATTGTGTTGCCTTCTTCTTTGTTCTTGCTTGTGTTCTTGATTCGCAGGCAGGGATTAGCCTTCTCGGTGAGGTCAATCGTTTTAGGACGGTTGATAACCAGAGGAGACATCGTGCTACGATTGCGGGGTTTAGAACGTGCTGTTCTGAAGCCGGATTGATTTGTGTGTCGCCTCCGACCAAATCAACATATCCAGAACCTTTCGGAAGATCGGGAACCCTTGTCCACATCATGTGCTCTAGTGAGTAGGGTGACTTGTGGCTTGCATAGGCTAATGTGATTGGCTTCTGCTCTTTATCATATCATGAACACTAGCATGTGTAGGATCTTGGCCTACTAGAATTCTTAGGTTTCTTATTTCGTTAGACTCAAGTAGTAGAATTTGAAGTAATTGGGTTCGTGAGCGTCTTACCGATTCACCCCCCCCCTCTCGGTACGCCTTCGGTCCTTACAAGTGGTATCAGAGCCAAGTGCTCATCTTTGAGGCTTCACCACCTTGAGTAAGGATGCCGGGACCGGTGGGGAGTGTTCCCATATTCAATGGTGAGGACTATGCATATTGGAAGGTTCGCATACAAGCCTACCTTCAGTCCCTTGATCCAGAGATTTGGTCGGTCACTCACGAGTCCGATGCGGATGTGAACCTACTTGAGCCTGACTATGTTAAGTGTAATGCTAAGTCCAAGAATGCTTTATTTGCTTGCATCTCTAAGGATGTTTTTGCTTAGCTAGATGCTAGTTCCACAACACATGGTATCTGGACTGAGATCTAGACGCTCTATAAGGGCACCAGTGATGTCAAAGAGGAAAAATACTATGTGCTGAAGAACAACTATGATAACTTCACTAGATTGCCACATGAGAGAGCTAATACTATTCATTCTTGTTTTCATGTACTAGTGGAGGAGATCAATGCACTTAGGGATGATTTCAAGATGAAGCCCGTCGAGGTGATAAGAAGATTTGTGAGGCCATTCAAAGACCCCAGCTATGAGTCCATCATCACCTGCATCTTGCAAGGTGACCTCAAGACCAAGACCATGAAGGATGTACTTGGCAAGATCACCACTTTCGAGAGCTACCAATTAGGGTTGGATGATCCTCAACCATCCAATCTTGGTCTACCGGCCGACAAGCAAGAATCTAGCAAGAGCAAGAAGAACAAGAAGAAGGTGATCATGGAGGACGATGATGAAGAAGATGATGATGAGGGTGACTTGACCAAGGACTTGGCTCTTCTCATGAGGAAGATGAAGAACTTCAAGAATAATTTTGCTTCCAAGTCAAGGGGCAAGTGCTTCAATTGTGGCTTAAAGAATCACTTTGTGCGAGAGTGCCCAAAGCCCAAGAAAGAAGTGTTCAAGTCACAAGATTCAAGTGAAGAAGAAGAAGAAGATCCCAAGGCCAAAAACAAGAAGAAGAGATACTTCAACAAGGACAAGAGCAAAGGCAAAGGCAAAGCTCAAGACTACAAGAAGAAGTTCTCTCGCAAGGCACTGGTTGGAGAGTGGACAAGCGACAACTCAAGTGATGAGTCTTCTTCCTCAAGTGATAAAGAAGTGGCCAGTCTAGCCATGATCAAGACCACACCACCACGAGCTCTTCCTCCACCTCCCACGTGCCTCATGGCCGCGAGCCAACTTGGGGAGAGTGAGGATGAGAGCAGCGATGATAGCGATGATGAGAAGTACATGTGTGCCAAGTTGTGGAGCATGCTTGAGCATGCCTGTGACATCGCCATCAAGAAGTCCAAGATGTTGGAGGTGGTAAGAAAAGAGTGTAAGTTGGCTAAGGACCGTGTTGGTGAGCTTGAGAGTGAGCTCAAGGACCTTGTTACATCTCATGAGGCTCTAAACAAGAGTTATGACAAACTCAAGGGTGATCAGGTAGAGCTTCATGAGAAGTACAAGGCCCTCAAGATCACTTATGAGGCCATCAATATTGAGAACCTTGCCTCTCCCTCCTCTAGTTCATCAGAGAGTGATGCTTCTACTATGTGTGATGAACTAACCACCTCGGTCGAGGTTTCTTCTCTTGAGCCATTTGTTTTATAGGACTATCACAAGCTCAAGGAAGAGAGGAAGATAGTGATGGACAGCTTCGAGAGGCTCACACGTGGTAGAGCCATTCACAAGGAGATTCTTGGGAGAAACCTTGTAAACAATGTCTCCCACCCGGGACTTGGCTCATATCCCGTTGCCATCGATATCATAGGGACAAGTGATTCCATCCCTGCATGGATCAAACCCCTTCTTGCTGACGACTACTATTGCGAGAGGTGTTGCAAGGATGGCCACGCCACCAAGGATTGTCCCATGGTGAGAAGTTCCATTGTTTTGCCTAATGCTAACTTGTTCCATGGGAACATGGGAACACACACTTCAAGCTTTTTAGGAACAAGGATGGCAAGGTGAAAGCTAAGGCCTTGGGACCACCAAATAAGAAGAGGAAGGTCAAGAGCATATGGGTGCCTAAGTGCATTGTTGATCTTGAGAGATCGGCTACGTACAAGTGGGTGCCCAAGAACAAGACCAAGATGGTGGTGGTGGTGGACCGAGCGCTTTCATGAAGATCATGCAAGTCCACCACAAGTGACATGGACCTCAACGACCTATCTAATCATGAGGGAGGTAACCGTGTTTGTTCTTTGTAGTTGTAGCGTGTTTTTCTTTCTCTTGTATTGCATGCTAATTAGGACTCCTTTGTGACTAGTATGCCTTGCATCCATGCATGTGTAAATAACTAAAAGAAAAACACATAAAAATTAGTCAATGTCTAACCCATCCAAGATAGCTATAAGCAAGGGGGAGTGCTTGAGATGGTGGTTTGACTGCTCTCAAGGCAAGGGCACGACTTATAGTGAGTAAGCTTGGGAGGGGATCAAACTTGACATTGTTAGGTTTCCTTTGTGTCTTGTGCTTTAATATTGCTTGCATCCACATGGCATGTTTTACTTTCAATGCATATTTAAAATGCTCGTTGCATGCATCATATACGAAACACAAAGGAGGCTAGCCACATTTGGAGATATTTGTGCCTCATGCTCTATATGAGATTACATCTCCATAAGTGTGACCAAAGGAAAGGATTGTGCTTCATGCCCATTGAGCAAGCTCTTATGAACTCCGAGGTTAAATCTACTCGTGTGGTTCATGGACTAAGGCTCATACATACCCATTTGGTTCTTAATTGCCTTGGTTCTTTTTTGCTAGATCTTTCATTTGGCATTTGTGAAACCTATGAGGCCATAGAGTGCCACTATTTGAAAATGAATGTTTGAGAGTTCCCTCTATACTCCAGTGCGGTGTTTACTTGTGTGTTTAGTGAGGGCAGTTGGAAAATGGAGAAATTCCTTGACTCAACAATTTTTCTGGAAGTGACCGTACGGTCCAGTCATTAGATTGTACAGTCCGGTCAGTGGCACTGGACATAGTGCCTAGGGGGAGTATGGTCGTAGAGACTAGACAGAACGGTCCTGGAGACCGTACCGTCCAGTCTGCTCAAAGGCCAGCAGACCTTGAACTGACCGAACAGTCCGATCTAGGGACCGTACCGTCCGGTCACTATGGATGATCGCGCGATGAGTTCCCGATCTGTGACCGTTGATCGTGCCTTGATTGATCTCGACCATTCGTCATCTTCTTGACCTAGGTCAAACTCATCAGAGATGAATGTCTCCTTGTTCGTTCGTCTCCTAGCGCTGAGAGCACGCACCCGACACCATCGTACGCGCCCTGCTCTCCTCACCGACATCGCTGCCCGAGCCGCCATGCGCCTCCACCTTGTCGCCGCTCGCCCATGCAGCAAGCCCGCGCCACCGCTCTCGCACCTACGGAGCAAGTCCCACGATGTTTGTTCTTGTCGGTGTGTTGGACTTCTCTTCCAGGGTATTGACACTATCTTCCATTCATTGATATATGCCCTGATTATTGAGCAATTCCCTTAATTGATGCAATTAGGTTAATTGTCCATGATTAATTGCATTAATTAGGTAATTTGGCTCAACCTAGGATGCAATTAATATCATGCCTATCTGTTAATTGCAATTCTAGGGTTTGTCTCCTGTCTAGTCTATAGTTAGATCTTATTGCCTATTATTTGACTGTACACTAGATGACTCGCACTAGCCACATATAGTCAATGATCACTGTTGTTCCTTTGCATATTTGTCTAGTGATCATGTCCTTCATTCAGTGCTAGGATTTCTATTGCGCATTCTTTCCTAGCGGTGCTTTGCTTATAGATGTATTAGGTTTCCATGCTTATCCCATCTACACCTATGTGCGTGCAGTGATAGCAGAGCAGCAGGCAGATATGGCAGGGTTAGGACAGGACAAGGGCAAAGGGAAGATGCCAGAGAAGCCCAAGACCAAGAAAGAGACCGAGACTGGATCCAGAGTCAGAGAGAGCCTGGAGAGTGGCCAGGCACCTAGATGCCATGGATCAGTCACGGAAGACTCCGGGGTCATTGCTGATCCTAGAGCAGCCTCGTGAGGCACAGGGTCTGAGGAGGAGCACCAGGCAGAGGTCTGCACCTCTGGCTGTTGGAGTGGTGCCACCGCCGGCCGCAACATACTCTGGTTTCCCATCAAGGGAGATTGCCGAGAATTGTGGGTCAGGGATCCTCTAGGCAGCAGGAGGAGGAGCCTGAGGAGGAGACAGCAGAGGAGGAGACCTGAGAGTCTGAGTCTGAGGAGCTTATTGAGGAGGAGGCTGAGGAGTCAGAGGAGGAGGCTGAGCAGACTGTTTCCTAGAGGACAACTCATCAGGCAGGAGACCTAAGGTGCACTTGTGACATGTGCACGAGGAGGCTGCAGAGACTGGTTCAGGCAGCCGGAGAGCCAGATATCCTTAAGGTTCCTGCAAAAGACCTTAAGATACTGCTTGGTACCTTTCGAGTAGTGGGTGCTAGTACACAAAGACCTCACTACTCGAGAGAGGTACTGGACGGCTCTCTAGAGGAGGATTGGAGAGGGCCTAAGACGTTGTGTGGCCTTGAGGGCGAGAGTTAAGGTGCTTGTACCACACCAGTACACCACCTACCAGGCCATGAGGAGGGCCACAGGCACAAACATGGAGTAGTACTTCACGTACTTGCCAGGGCTAGCAGAGCTAGTTACTGCTCCACACAGATTCAAAGAGGACGTAGTCCTCCAGTTCTACGTGACGCTGTGGGTTGCCAGAGACCGCTCAGAGTTCTAGTTCCTTTTTAGAGGGCAGCCACACCGTGTCACCAGGGAGGATCTGATCTCCCACATAGGACTCCTGGCCTCGGACTTCCAGCTTTACAGGAGTGCTGACGGTACAATGGAGCCACCCCGCAGACCTCAAGGAGGGAAGTTGTCTTCAGACGACCTAGTGTTGATCGCTTTCGCACCTCCACACACCCCAAGCTTTGAGAGAGGCCCTGCAAGACTCACTGCAGAGGCCAAGGTGGTGAGAGTGATAGTCACCAGGACTATCATTCCTAGGTCTGGCTACAGAGAGGAGTTAACACTCTTACATCAGTGGGCTGTAGCAGCCATTCTGAGGAGGCAGACGTTCAACTTGGTGGACCTTCTCATTGGAGAGATGGAGGAGGTCATTACTGAGAGGGTTGGAGGGTGTCACTTGGTCTATGGTCCATATATCTGCTATCTCTTGAGGAGGATGGGCCTAGTGCCGGAGGAGTAGTACGAGGCTTTCCCTGAGGTGACCACCAGCTACTCACCTAGAGTCCCTAGGGGATCACAGTCTACCTCCAGCCAGCACACAGGAGAGGAGGAGCAGGAGTCACTGGCACTTCACGAGCAGGCAGCTCAGCCAGATATGGTGATTCCTGAGTCAAACGGCACAGGAGCACCTCCCCAGTCGATAAGTTCGTAGTCTGAGGACACTGTCACAGTGGCAGCACTAGTAGGATGGCTGGGAGAGTTTATCCAGAGTGTGTCAGAGGACATGCATCAGATGATGGATGTCATCAGGAGCTAGGCAGAGATTCAGAGGTAGTAGACTACACTACTTACAGTCCTGATGACCCAGATGATGGATTTGACTTAGAGGCAGGCCGGTCAGCAGCCAAGACCTTCAGTGTTCCCTCGGTACTAGCAGTTGCAGACTCAGCCAGGACCCTTACTACTTTGATGATAGCACAGTCCAGCGAGCTGTCACTTTCAGGGGTCTTACCGATAGGGGGAGCAGGATAGACTTTCTCTTCAGCTCAGCTCTCCCCCATGTCAGCCTTCTCTGTGTCTGCACTGTTCGTCTCACTGTCACACTCTTTGAGCTCATAGATGGCAGGACACTCCAGCTCACAGCACATACCGGTCAGGAGTCTGTTCTCAGACATTGTGCACACTACTCGTGCAAACTCCCAGACCATCCTAGAGATAGCTATAGCTTCAGCTCCACCTCTTACTGCCACTGTTACCACTCTCACTCCTCAGGCAGCAAAGGATCTTGATCGTGGAGGCTTCTCACAACAGGACGTGTCAGATCTCCTACTACTCTAGACTACAGCTCAGAAGACTACCACGGTCACTCCGGTAGCATAGGACAGTGGGTCTGAGTCGCCTATAGACCTTGGTTTCTTTGAGCAGCTGGATGCTCAGGCGACACAGGCTCAGGGAGCACAGCAGGATCCACCTCAGGAGCAGCCAGGAGCAGAGCCTACAGAGGACGTCACTGCACCACTTCCTTCGACCACGAGCGCTTAGATGTTCATCTTTTCCCGTCTTTTTGGCTTTTTGGTGCTTGTTGCCAAAGGGGGAGAAGATACTAGATCTAGGGCGAGTGGGAGTGTGATTCTGTGCGATCGAGGGTAGCTTGTATCTAGGGGGAGCATACTTGTATATCAGTTTTGGGAGATAGATACATTTTGTTAGATGCTTTTGGATCTTTATTTTGATGGAGTTATTTGATATTCATGGATTTTGATGAGTCATGGATTTGGATTTCATTCGCTTGTGTTTGACTCATCTTAATCACACTTGGTTTATTTTCTTTCATATGCAGTGATTTATATTCATTAATTATCTTGTATGCATGTGTATGATATCATGATGATGATTGCTTGTTCTTAATTCCTATGCATTGCTATGCTAACTTGGTGCATCTCATCACTCATGTCTTGCATTGTATGTCCTTATGCTTTCATTCAATATATTGCCATGACATGCAAGCATTTTTCATCTAGAGTATGCTCTTCACTCTTTTCCTTATATCTCTAGATGATGTTTGATTGAGTAGGACCTTATGCATTTCTCTCATATGTTGTTATGGTTCCTCTTGATCTTTGTGTAGCTTGTTTAGCCCGGTTGTTAATTGATCAAAGTTTTTCGATTAAGTAGTGGTTGTCATCAATCACCAAAAAGGGGGAGATTATACGCTTCATGACCATTGGTGAGTGGATCCCTAAGGTATGGATGTTTTGGTGATAGATGACAACTATGAAATTGTAGGCTAACATCTACACGAGTGTTGTCTATGTAGGAATCATCTCTTAACTCTATTACAAATCATATGGATGATGGTTGCCTTGGCGATTGATGACAATGACCACAAGCATTAAGGCTTGTGAACTTGATGGAGTCCAAGGGTTGATGGAGATGGATCAAAGCGAAGGACAAGCTATGGTGTAAGTGTTTGGAACACTTGACTAGTTGTTAGGGCTTTGAGTCCATAGGAAAAACCAGACTATCAAGGGGGTCTAGGTCATTCTCTTAGGTCATGTCTATTTGGTGATGTCCAAGGTTTCTCGATGAAATCACAAGCACTAGATGACAGTGGAGAAGCCAAGGAGCTGTTCGGAGAAGCCGGGAAACAAAGTCAAGCGACAACGACAAGTTTCAGCTTCTGGACATAGAGACCAGACAAAGGGGTCTGTAGAGACCGGACTGTACGATCACTATGGGGAGTTGTCCAGGACTTAGAGCAAGAAGCAGGACTCTGTCAGCAGGAGACTCTGTATAGACCAGACGGTCCGGTCTGCTGACCGGACGGTCCGGTCAGTAGGAGTGCAGGAACAGTAGAAGAGCTTCGGGCACAGAATGTTTCTAGACTAGAGAGAGAAACGGACTGGATGGTCCGGTCTACTGACCAGACAGTCCGGTCAATACAGGAATCGCTTGCGCACAGAGGAGCCAACGGCTGATGGGAGCCGTTACAGGGTGACCGGACGGTCCGGGCATGCAGAGATCGGACCCGGTCAGTGCTTCCAAGAAGGTGATTTCGTGTGGCAACGACTAGTTTGAGGTTGGGAGCCTATATAACTTTGTTGTTGGGGCCTTGGAGACCTCTCTTGGCTAGTGAAATACCTAAGAGCATTTGGTAAGGTCCAAGAGGAAAAGAGGAGAGCACTAGGAGGAGATATTGCATATCTTGAGAGTGCTAGAGAAGAGTAGCTTGAGCATCTTGCACATCTAAGGCTAGGGTGTCCTTGAGGGTGTGATATAGATTGTTACTCTTGGTCTATGGTGAGACCTTGACCGGTTAGGTGTCGATGATCGAGCCTATTGTGATTGGTTGTGAAGGCCGTCACACGTTTGTACACGGTTTGAGCCTGGCATTGAAAGGGGCATCGCTAGTGAGCGCCCATGCCGGCTTGGGGAGTCCAATAAGTTCTCGAGGGAGGCGAGCTTGTGCTTTGTGCAGCGGTGATGCACATCATGTCTTCACTCTAGGAGTGATTGCAGCCTCGTGGGCGAGAACTCCACTTGGTGGTGGGAGGGACCGAGACTCCGACAGGAGTGGTCCAACAAGGATTAGGGGAAGGCTCCATCCTTCCGAGACCTCGGGAGAAATCATGAGCATTCCTTGACCCTTCTCTTTACTATTCCGCAATTGTGTGCTCTAGTGAGTAGGGTGACTTGTGGCTTGCATAGGCTAGTGTGATTGGCTTCTGCTCTTTATCATATCATGAACACTAGCATGTGTAGGATCTTGGCCTACTAGAATTGCTTAGGTTTCTTATCTCGTCAGACTCAAGTAGTGGAATTTGAAGTAATTGGATTCGTGAGCGGCTTACCGATTCACCCCCCCCCCCCTCTCGGTATGCCTTCGGTCCTTACACAGGTGACGAGGCCAAATTTGATAAGGAAGTCGATGAGGAGATGCAGGAAGAGCAAGAATAGAATGATCTATGGTGTCCATCTGGTATATTCTCCAAGAGTCAGAAACACAGAAGTCGGAGGATGCATTGCAAGCAAATAAGGGCTAACAAATATTATTATGAAGAAGAAGACGATCAACCACCTAAGTCTGGAGACTGAAGGTGAAATCACAAGAGCGGACACAAGTACTTCTGTAAATATGGCGATGATGCTGCCGCAGGAGTTCATGGCTGTCGAAGAAGAATTGTTTGCTGATGAAGAGAATGAACCACAACTTATATTTGATTCCCAGCAAGTAGTGTTTGATAAGCCAGATGAATCTAAACATCGACACTTGAAGGCTTTATACCTGAGGGGTTTTGTTAATGGTGTGCCGATGGGGAAAATGATGGTCGTTGGAGGTGCTGTAGTAAATGTTATGCCGATCACTACTGTCAAGAAGTTGGGGAAGACTGAAGAAGATTTAATTGATACAAATATGATTTTCAGAGATTATGGTGGTCACACCACAATAGCTAAAGGAGTTCTGAACGTAGAGCTTACAATCGGCAGTAAAACCTTGCCGGTTAGCTTCTTTGTTATTGATGGAAAGGGATCTTACAGCCTGCTATTGGGTCACAACTGGATACATGCTAATTGTTGTGTTCCATCGACAATGCACCAATCGTTGACCCAATGGATTGGCGATCAAGTAGAGGTGATCCCGACCGATGAAACCGTCAATGTTGCATCTGTCGATTTAGTTCCATGTCATGTGGATGATATGGAGTGTTTGTCTGGCAAGATTTGGGATGGGGATTACGTCAAGATCACTACACATGGTCTCAAAGTAGTGGATCAATCAAATTCAAAATTATTTCTCTGACAGGCACTCCAATGGAATTCGTGGAAGATGGAAAGCTGGGAAAAGGATTTGTGTCGGCCGATAAACTTCAAGAAGTCAATATAGGGGATGGGGATAAACCAAGGCCGACTTTTATCAGCGATAAAAAATAGAAAGATAGGAAATGCTATGTGGATAATAAGTCATCATCAACTCAAGATGGCCGATATTGAGGATATCGTCCTTACTTCAAAAAATATAACAAAACAAAACATGTTGTTTCATGTCCTTTACAAATCAGGTCAGTTACATTCATTCTTAGGGAAAATAAAAGTCAATCATGTCAATGGCCTAGAAATGGAGTTGATCAACTTCTGTAATGATGAGTGTGACTTCTTCTGTCAATCCAGGAATGCTAGAAGCTGTGTCCCATAAGCTGATGGATTGTGCATGAGCTGATGTGGTGACAACTTATTGTGCTATGGTCTCTTCAGGAACTTTAGGAAGAGCTATTTCCACATCGTCTATTTCTTTGTTTTGGGCTTCCAGTGCAGCTTGGAGTTCTTCGCGTTCCTTCTTCAAGATGTCCAGTTTCATTTCAAGATCAGCTGATTTGGAAACCAGAGAGATATACTTGCTTTGCTCTTCGGCTGCCTTTTTATCGGCCACTTCTGCTAAATTCCTTTGTTCCAACGGTGTTCAATATGGGCTTTGGCTTCGAGCACTCAGAATTGGTGGAACTCGATGAAGGCCGTCGGATGAAGTATTGAAGCAAGTCCAAACAGCAACATATCTTTGATTTCTAGGTATTGCAGCCTAATTGGGGTTGCATCCAACACAAGTTGCTCGATTGGAAGTTTGTCAAGGTGTGCACAGATCTGCAAAAGCGTAGCCTTGATCTCTACAGGAAGGATGATTGAAGACGTACGTCAAGAAATTTGTGCCTAAAACAAGTATAATTAGAGGAAGCCGATGATAAATAATAATGTGGCATAAAGGTAATGGTCATACGGTAGTTTCCAGAGCTGATGAAGGTGTTTAAGTGTCATGAACAGGAGTCGATGGAGGTGTCGTGTGTTGACGGTCCTTAAGTGCTAAATTCGACCATCAAATCCTTGCATAAACAATATAAAAGGAATAAACAAAATAGTGATAGCAGTTTATTATTAACCATTTCCATGAGTTTTGGTGAGACATGTGTTCGCAGGTATAAAAGAGCCAGAATATGCAAAAACATGAAGAAACGCCCCGTCGGCCGATACTGCCATAAAACAGCCGACCGACAGGGTCGTATGAGGCTGAAATCAGGGTCCGGCGGGGTTGTGATGGCTGAAATCAGAACTCAGCCGACAGGGTCATATCAGGTTGAAATCAGCCACCCGGCGGGTTAAAACAGAGACTCATCAGGCTGAACCATCTGATCCAGCCGACCCTGAAAAACACTCCACCATGAGGCCATTTTCCATCCCCGGACTAAGGAGGGTAAAAAGTGGAGAAGTAAAGGAGGCACCCACGTGGCACAACTTGGGCAAGTGAAGACATGACCCAGAGGGGGTCGGCACCAAAAATGGGCCGCCGCCCGGCCTAGGCCACCGCCCGGCCTGCCAGGCCACCCAGCCTACCCCGCCGCCCAGCCTGGGAACTTCCTCCCGAGGTGTCCAGCCCACTCGGCCCATCATGCCAACCGACGCCAAGTGGATAAGGCGGTTGAAAACCAACTCAACAACTGTTATTCGGACCAAATCTGAGACGTCCAAAGGAAGTCGGTCGAAAACCGACCTCATCCAATGGCCGCCCGGCGTGGCCCACCGCCCAGCGGGGGAACTTTTGCCCACCGACCCTCCTTCACCTACAAATACCCACCAGCACTTTGCCACCTATAAATAGAGGGGGGAATTCGGCAGAAAAGGACAAAACAAGAAGAAGATATTAGAGCTCCACTCAAAAGGCTTTAGCACAGCCAAAGTGCTTAGAAAATAGGGAGAGAGTGAGGGAGAGTTAGTAGGAGGTCCAGACTTGTCGGCGCCTTCTCCACACTTGCACTTCGGCGGATGATTTTCTTTCTTAGTAAGTATTCATGATCTTCCATTGGTATTTAAGTTTCCTTTTTAAGTAAGTTCTTTCCTTAATTGCTTACGGGATCATCGTTCTATTTAGTTAGAGTATCATAGTCTTCTATAAGTGTGACGTCGAGACTTTGATAGCAATTAATTGCATAGACGTGGTGTCTAGGCTAGAGGTTACCTTTGTTTGCCGCATGCCCCACGGTTTGTAGAGGTAGTCGGTAGGTGGTGACAACCCTATCCGGCCTTAGTAATCCTCCACGTTCGGGTATGTCGTAGAGCTATTGGCTGGGGTCGCCTGTGGATGAAGGGGTAAGTCGGTGCCCGAAGTAAGCAGTTTTAGACTGAACTTATCTTATTCTTGTTGTCCTTGGATGAATTAAGATAGAAGATTAGACACACATGTTCCCTGTGAATTCGATACCTTGGAATACTCTTAGGTGAAGTGCTATAGTGGTATCCGTGCGCTTGCGGATTTATCTATAATCGTAAGAAATACCAACAAGAATTTCTTGCGTCGTTGCCGGGGATAGTAATATTTCTGGTGCGACATTAAGAAGTGTCAACAAGAACTTCTGGTGCCGTTGCCGGGGATAGTAATATTTCTGGTGCGACGTTAAGAAGTGTCAACAAGCCTTTCTGGCGCCGTTGCCGGGGATAGTAATATTTCTGGTGCGACGTTAAGAAGTGTCAACAAGCATTTCTGGCGCCATTGCCTGGGAATGGTTGTTGTATTATCTTCGAACTTTATTCATCCTCGTATATTTTCCTTTTTCCTTTCTTTTTACTTGTTTCTTTTTTTTCCACTATGGAGCAACCCACAATCCTATCTTTTTCTGCTCCGAAGGGTGAGTACCTTGAGCCATCATCGTCTGTGGACCCAATTCGCACATCCGGCTATGAACTCCGCCCTGGTTTTATAGCCATGGTTCGGGAGCAATCCTTCTCTGGTCTGGATAGTGAAAACCCATACCATCACCTACGAGAATTCGAGCAACTGTGTTCATGCCTTTCTATAAAGGGCATGACACAAGAAACTCTAAAGTGGAAATTGTTTCCCTTTTCCCTCATGGAGAGGGCAAAACAATGGTACACTCGTACTGTTGGGAGTGTAAACGGTGATTGGGAAGAATTTCGAGATAAATTTTGTCTCACTTTCTTCCCTACATCCCGTATTGTCTCCCTTCATATGGAAATTTTTGGTTTTTGCCAGAATGAGAAGGAGTCTTTAGGTGCAGTCTGGGCTAGGATTAATTTACTATCCAAATCCGGACCCAACCTTGCCATTCCCAACCCGATGTTGCTACAACATTTTCGTGAGGGTTTGAATAAGGAAGCTGCCCTATATCTCAACATTGCCTCCGGAGGATCATTCGTCCACAAGACCACGACGGAAGGAAGAGAAATCCTAGACCGTATTTTAGAAAACACTTTCTTCATTTCTTATCTTGATGAACCCCTCTAGGACAAAGTCAAGTCGAGCCATGAGGAACCCTTAATAGTCGAATCCAAACCCGTTCCATGCATACACCAAGATTTGACAATTGAGCCCTCACCTGAACCGGGAACACCTAGGGAAGAAGAAATTCAACCCTCAGATTCCCCATTTGACTTTGAGGAAGAGCTTTTTGAAGATTATGGAAACACCTCAAAGTATTGTTGCCGAAAGAAAACCTCGACTCCCATCTCTCCTCCTGAGCCACTTGAAGAGGCATTCCTCCCAGGGATGGTAAAGGAGTTAACTTCAATTATGAGCGATGAATGGTTGCGAGAGGTTGAGTTATCCTGTGAAGTAATTCGTATTTGCTCTCCCTCTTCAACCATTCGATGCGACATTAGAGGAGTCACAGTGAAAGTTCTTTATAATCCCACTGTTGGTGCCAACCTAGTTTCTAGTGCCTTTGCATTTGACATTTTGGGCGATATGCCATTGGCACCGACTAGTAAATCCTTCAAGAGCCCCTTTGGCCCTATTTTACAAGGATACGGGATTTTGCAAGATGTGACCATAAGGCACACAAACGTCGAGGCTATCCTAGACTTCCATGTATTTGACATTCAGGATTTTGATGTCTTAATCGGACATCCCATTGAGAAATTACTCATGGATGTACCGACCCTTGGACGTCTCGATGTAAAACTAGGGGGAGAAAAGTTTTCTATCCCAATCTCCCGATCGAGGAACTCCATACCAGATCCTTCTCCCAAGGAAGAGCCAATCGAGGAAGTAATGGATATTCTCCAATTTGATTCTCCTGAACCCCTTCTAGAAAGAGATGCTAAAGAGTTTATCCAAGAGGAGGATGAGTTTCAGGAGACAATTGAGCTACCAATTGAAGAACCACCATCACAACCTCCGATTGAGCTTAAGCCCTTGCCTTCTGGCCTACGCTATTCTTTCCTAAATAGCGACCTGGAAGCCCCTATTATCATAAGTGACAGACTATCTGAGGAAGAATCTGCTAAAATTTTAGCCATCCTAGAAAAGCATCGCTCTGTCCTAGGCTACTCACTCCAAGACCTTAAGGGAATTAGTCCCACTCTTTGCACCCATCACATTCCCATTGATCCTGATAGCACACCTTCTACGGGGCCTCAGAGGAGGCTAAATAATGCAATGAGAGAGGTTGTTAAGAAGGAGGTTTTGAAACTTTTGCATGCTGGGATAATTTATCCCGTTCCTCATAGTGAATGGGTTAGCCCTATACAAGTAGTGCCTAAGAAGGGAGACATGACGGTCGTTAGAAACGATAGAAATGAGTTGATCCCTCAACGCACCGTCACGGGATGGAGTATGTGCATCGACTATCAGAGGCTCAACAAGGCAACAAAAAAGGATCATTTCCCGCTGCCCTTCATTGATGAAATGTTGGAGCGTCTTGCCAAGAATTCCTTCTTCTGTTTCCTTGATGGGTACTCTGGTTACCATCAAATTCCCATCCATCTAGATGATCAAAGTAAGACTACCTTCACAAGCCCTTATGAAACCTATGCCTATCGGAGAATGTCATTCGGGTTGTGTAATGCACCCGCTTCGTTCCAAAGGTGCATGATGTCTATATTCTCTGACATGATCGAGGAAATCATGGAAGTCTTCATGGATGATTTCTCTGTTTATGGGAAAACTTTTGATAATTGTCTTGAGAACCTAGATAGGGTCTTACAAAGATGCCAGGAAAAGGACTTAGTACTTAATTGGGAAAAGTGCCACTTTATGGTCCAAGAGGGCATCATTTTAGGACACCTTGTGTTTGAGAGGGGTATTAAGGTGGATAGAGCTAAGATCAAGGTCATAGAAAGGCTTCCACCTCCGATTAATGTTAAGGGGATCTGTAGTTTCTTAGGACATGTGGGGTTTTATCAGTGTTTTATCAAGGACTTTTCGCAAATCACCAGACCCCTCACTAGTCTTTTGGCTAAGGATGCTCCCTTTGATTTCGGCAATGAGTTCCTTCATTCCTTTAATATCCTTAAGAAGGCACTCATCTCAGCTCCAGTCATTCAACCCCCCGACTGGACGCTGCCCTTCAAAATCATGTGTGATGCTAGTGACTATGCTGTTGGGGCTGTTCTTGGTCAAAACAAAGATAAGAAGCATCACGCCATAGCCTATGCTAGCAAGACCTTGACAAGAGAACAACTTAATTATGCCACTACAGAAAAAGAGCCCCTTGCCATTGTTTTTGCTATCGATAAGTTTAGGTCATACTTAGTAGGAGCAAAGGTTATCGTTCACATTGATCATGCTGCATTAAAATACCTGCTCACTAAGAAAGATGCTAAACCAAGGCTAATTAGATGGATTCTTCTACTCCAAGAATTTGACCTTGAAATTAAAGATAAGAAAGGAGTAGAGAATTTTGTTGCGGATCATTTGTCGCGTATGCAAGTGACTAACATGCAGGAAATTCCGATAAATGACTTCCTCCATGATGACATGCTACTGAAGGTGACAGACTCCAACCTCTGGTATGCAGACATTGTGAATTTCATTGTTACAGGGTATGTACCACTAGGGGAGAACAAGAAGAAGGTCATCTATAAGAGTCGACGTCACGTGTGGGACGACCCATACCTCTACAGAGTATGTTCTGACAAGTTGCTAAGGAGATGTGTCCCAAGAATCGAAGGCACCAAGATAATCGAGAAATGTCATGCATCTCCATATGGAGGCCACTTTGGTGCATTCCGCACCTAAGCAAAAATCTGGCAGAGTGGATTCTTCTAGCCATCAATGCATGAAGATACAAAAGAATTCATTCGAAGATGTCGGAATTGCAAGAAGCATGGAGGAATAACTGCCCGTAACGCAATGCCCCTAACATACAACCTTCAAGTGGCATTATTCGATGTATGGGGCATTGACTTCATGGGACCATTTCCAAAGTCCTATGATTACGAGTACATCTTGGTGGCCGTTGAGTATGTATCCAAATGGGTAGAAGCAATGCCATGCAGAGCTGCCGATGCCAAGCACGCTCGAAGAATGCTCCATGAGATCATCTTTCCTCGTTTTGGAACACCACGGATGGTGATAAGTGACGGAGGGTCTCATTTCATTGATAAGACCTTCCGGAACTTCTTAAGAGAGCTTGGATTAAAGCACAACATTGCAACTCCATACCACCCTCAGACAAGCGGGTAGGTAGAAACTTCAAATAAACAAATTAAGAACATCCTGTAGAAGACCGTGAATGAGATGGGGAGTGGATGGAAGATGAAGCTACCAGATGCACTTTGGGCATACAGGACAGCATACAAAACACCGATTGGCATGTCTCCCTTCCAGCTTATATATGGAAAAACATGTCATCTACCAGTCGAGCTGGAACATAGAGCACATCGGGCCATCCGAAAATGGAACATGGACTTTAGGGAGGCCGGGAGACATAGAAAAGTATAGTTATCTGAGTTAGAGGAATGGAGAGAGAAGGCTTATCATAGTGCCAAGATCTATAAGGATAGAACCAAAAGATGGCATGACCGAAGGATCAAGCCTAAAGAGTTCAAGCCAGGCGACAAGGTGTTGCTCTTCAACTCCAGAGTCAAGTTGTTTGGTCATGGGAAGCTTTGGAGTAAATGGGATGGACCATTCACCGTCATTAATGCTGCATCACATGGAGCAATCACACTCCAAGATGTCGGAGGGAACCAGTTTAAGGTAAATGGTCATCGTTTAAAAGTCTTCCTAGAGCCAGATGACAACGAAGGTAAGGAGGTAGATGTGATCAATTTAATTGATTTCAATACTCTACTCTAGCATTCCTCTCTACATTTTCTCTCATTCAAATAAATTTAGACTCCCCGGTCCCAGACCCGGTAGAGTCCTTTTTGTTTCCACAACCCTTTGTTTGTTTTGAATAAAAAGCAGCCAGGTACAAGAACAAGTGTGGGGGAGGCTTCTCAGGCTTTTCAATGTGCAAACAACAGAAGTCAACATCATGAGAAAGAGCGTGGCATCCAGGCACATCCCAGCTTCCACCCTCTTCAATATGACGGTTTGCGCACTCAATTCCTTCACCTCCTTGTTTTGTGAGTTAAAATTATTTTCTCTTGAATCAATCATAAAAATTTAACTCAAAAAAAAATTAAAATGAACATTGTGGAACGCTCATTTTATTTCATGCTTCTATTTGGTGGGCTTGCATGCTCCTTATTCCTAGTTCATAAACCTATTGCTTGTGAACTATATCTTTAGGAAAGCATGTCACCTTGGTAGTTGATGCATGAGATATGGTTTGACGAAATGAATCTTTCTCTTATGCGTGATGTGCTTGGAAATGTTTCTTAAAACAAATTAAAATAAATATCTTGACTCCTCAATGATTATATCTTCCTACCAAAGCCATATGATGAACTCATTGAAAATCTTACGCATATGCTACTTGTTGTTTCATTGAACTTTGTCAAATTGTTGTGACCCTTGTGAGTTACTATTTATGACTTTTTGATCAAGATTTTGTGCACACCACTTTACTAATACTTCTTCACTGGAAGTTAGCACCACCATATCCATCATCCATGTGCTATTTCTTCTACACTGGAAGATAGCATTTCCATGTTATCATCCATCCATTAAATAAAGTACTCCATTATATTTTGATGAACTCCCTCTCCAAATGTCCTTGTAAAAGAGACATGGGCTATTCATAAAAAAAGATAGAGAAAGAATTGGCCCACGTTCTCAAATGCCTATCCAATAGAAGGGAGGGAACATCTTAAAAAAATAAAAGGGGAGTATTCACATTCATTCATTTTCCATCCACATATCCACATGTGCACATGCTTGATCAAAAGTTCATGAATTGTTCTCCATGGATCCTGTTTTTGACTTAATAATATATGAGACACAAGTATGCCTCTCTATTATCCCTACCTTGAGCTCCACATAAAGCCATATTTAGAAGTAGGATGAAAAGAGGTAATGCTCTAGTGAGGAACCATACACATTGAGCGATTTGAGAGAATCGTTTGAGGAGTACAGCTATTATTGGTTTTGAAAATCTTTTCAAAAACCCAAGCTACATAGCAGAATGAGTGAAGATGGTTAGAGTCAGGACCATTCCATTCTTCAACCACCCAAGGTGACATGATAGACACTTTAAAAGTTCATAGGTACAGGTATGACATGGAATAATTTGCATGCTAGCATCATACCAATTGAAGTTAAGATCCACTTTAGTCTTCAACCTTTACTCGAGGACGAGCAAAGGCTAAGTGTGGGGGAGTTTGTTGATGGTCCTTAAGTGCTAAATCTGACCATCAAATCCTTGCATAAACAACATAAAAGGAATAAACAAAATAGTGATAGCAGCTTATTATTAACCATTTCTATGAGTTTTGGTGAGACATGTGCTTGCAGGTATAAAAGAGCCAGAATATGCAAAAACATGAAGAAACGCCCCGTCGGCCGATAGTGCCGTAAAACAGCCGGCCGACAGGGTCGTATGAGGCTGAAATCAGGGCCCGGCAGGGTCGTGATGGCTGAAATCAGAACTCAGTCGACAGGGTCATATCAGGCTGAAATCAGCCACCCGGCGGGTTAAAACAGAGTCTCATCAGGCTGAACCATCTGACCCAGCTAACCCTAAAAAACACTCCACCATGAGGCCGTTTTCCATCCCCGGACTATGGAGGGTAAAAAGTGGAGAAGTAAAGGAGGCACCCACGTGGCACAACTTGGGTAAGTGAAGACATGACCCGGAGGGGGTCGACACCAAAAATGGGCCACCGCCCGGCCTAGGCCGCTGCCCGGCCTGGGAACTTCCTCCCGAGGTGTCCAGCGCACTCGGCCCATCATGCCAACCGACGCCAAGTGGATAAGGCGGTTAAAAACCGACTCAACAACCGTTATCTAGACCAAATCTGAGACGTCCAAAGGAAGTCGGTCGGAAACCGACCTCATCCAACGGCCGCCCGGCCTGGGTTGCCGCCCGACGTGGCATGCCGCCTGGCATGCCCAGCCGCCCGGCGTGGCCCACCGCCCAGCGGCGGAACTTTTGCCCACCGACCCTCCTTCACCTACAAATTCGCGCCAGCACTTCACCACCTATAAATAGAGGGGGAATCCGGCAGAAAAGAACAAGACAAGAAGAAGATATTAGAGCTCCACTCAAAAGGCTTTAGCACTGCCAAAGTGCTTAGAAAATAGGGAGAGAGTGAGGGAGAGTTAGGAGGAGGTCCGGACTTGTCGGCGCCTTCTCCACACTTGTACCTCGGCGGATGCTTTTCTTTCTTAGTAAGTATTCGTGATCTTCCATTGGTATTTAAGTTTCCTTTTTAAGTAAGTTCTTTCCTTAATTGCTTACAGGATCATCCATCTATGTAGTTAGAGTATCATAGTCTTCTATAAGTGTGACGTCGAGACTTTGATAGTAATTAATAGCGTAGACGTGGTGTCTAGGCTAGAGGTTACCTTTGTTTGCCGTGTGCCTCACGGTTTGTAGAGGTAGTCGGTAGGTGGTGACAGCCTGTAACACCCTAGAATTTAATCTAGAGTATTACCACAACTACACTACTACAATAATTAGCAAGACATCAATAAAGTAAAGAACAAGACAATGATTAACAACAGAGTAAGCGGAAGCATCCAACCACAATGATAAATAGATAACTCAACAGCAACAGCATCAATCTAGCACTCATAATTCCAGCAACAAAATCCATAACACTATTAAGTTTAAATAGTGCTTGACCACTCCAACCAATAGGTTTCAACCAAGGGGACATAAGTTCTTTATTATGAATATAAGAGAACAACTAGAAACATGTAGAGAGTGAAGATATGTGCTGTTACTTCCCATCCCACACTCATGTCCATCAAACTCAAGCACCTGAGGAAGAAAATAAAAGCGCATGAGGTTTACAAAAAACCTCAACAAGTAAACGGCTTTAACAATATTATTTGAATCACAGTTTAGTTAAGTATCAAATTAAATAGAAGCACCAAAAATATAGTATGAAGTAAAAAATATAACTTCAATTGGAGAGACAAAATATTAATAACTTCATAATGCTGAACTTCAATGCATATGCAAAATGCGAATGATGCAATGCAATGCATGACTTCACTTCTACCCTCAAATCCCAACAAAAGAAGTGAGGGCTGCAACCACATTGCTCATTTCAATGTGCATTGCTGTACCGGTACTTACCGCACCAACATCAGGCTATGATGTCTTCTTATGCATCCAATGGAAAGTACAAGAATGCAAAATTGACACGTATGCACTTCATCATGTACTTCAACATCGTAATCCAATAAATAGGATCCATAATTTGATAAATAACATTCAAAACATAGAGATAAATTCCTATTTAGCAATTTATCTGGCTAGTATGAATTATATAAATTTAGTGGAGGCAACTCAAATAATAAAGTTAAAGCAAGGGGCCACAACGCTACGTTTACTTGCCTTCACCAATCAATGATCAAAAGAGAGCTATGCACGCTCCGAAGGGGCACCACCTGATTATAAATAATTCTCAGCACCAATGCATATAGATATATCAAACAAACATGAAAAAAACGTCCTGTGTCCCCACGCCCGTCAAAAGATAGCATAGAACAAGCATAAAGCCAATTTTCAGCAGCACTATCATTTAATATTTTCATAACTTTAAAAGTATAAAGGGTATGCTAGCAAGTAAATACATTATGATCATCTACACAGAAAAACCTACAAGTTTGGTATTCAACACAAAATCGAATTTGAACATCTACTAGTCGTAAAACAGTATGTAAAACAGCACTGTAAACTGTCATCGTACTACAGGACAGTCAACTTCAAAAATTCATATCTCACTGAATATTTATCCAAAAACAGTGATTAAATACTCCATGGAAGGATTAATAGATTTACTACAAAAACTTCCATAACCCGAAGTACAGATTTGGCTTATAGGATACCTTAATCAGCCATACAACACTAACTGTCAAAACTGAAACTGATGACAGACTATAACTTCGACAGCAACATTCAGAGAAGCATAACTCCTATTATACTCAACCAAAAATTAAGTTTATATACTCGTTGGAAAGATATACAAATAATCTACAACTTTTGTTTTATACCAAAAGTGATATTCGAAGCCTAACGGCCTCAAAAACTGAATAGAACGAGCACTGCACAGACTGTTAAGAAACAGATCGCAAAAACAGTTTTAGAGAGATTAAGGCCCTAATGGCCAGAACTGATCTAGCATGGAAATCTCCTATCCAGCAGCCATGATGAGAGATGAATAGAGAGAGACTCGATGGGGATGAAACAGAAGTAGTCAAGCTAAGGGGTAGTATATGGATACCTGTGGATCGATCCATGGAACAATGTCCAGCACTGATGAGGATGGGACCACTGTTGGAACATCTAAGTTTTCTTTGGTGCATGCCGTATCGATATGATCAGGGTCGATAGGTAATGCATGTGCCAAGGGAATGTTTGACAGTGTTGCACTACTAGATTGATTGTCAGAATTATGGACAGATTCCTGAAAGGGGTTTGAAGAAATTGGTTGAAATAATTCTTTAATTATAAATGAAGGTTTGAACCTCAATCATGGAAGAAGGATGCTCTGTCGGTTTTGGAAGTGTTGATTCCTCTTGACGAGTTGAGGCCACTTGAGTCGATGGGATTGCTGGAGTCGATGATGGGGTCTAGAAAAAGAAAAGTATAAAGTAAAAGGGTACAAAAGGTAATGTGACAACAGTGGTGATTCCTGTGTAGAATGGGCGAGCTCGGAGACGACTTCTTGGGCCACTTCCGGGAGAATGGGCGATGTTGATGAAGTGAACTAATATATGAAGAAACAAATAAGGGTAACAATCATGAATAGGGACATGTTGAGAATTATTGAAAGTTACCTGAGGGATTGAAGGTGATGTATCTGCTATTAGTTTGACCTATTTTTGTTACTCAGCAGCAAGAGTCGATGAAGGGGCACCTCTTCTTTTGGCTACCGCTCTGCGAGGTTTTTTTGAACTGTGGCCACAAAGGATTTGTGCAGATGTCAGGTCATCACACCCAATGATTAGGTTGTTGGCTGTTCGCAGATATGTGATCGGCTTCCCGCTACGGCTCACTGCTGGAGGGGTGGTGGCTAGCTCCTGCGTTCAACAAAGATTAGTTATGGTAATTGATAAAATGGGATAAATGCAGCTTTAAATAGGCTTACCTGGTCTACGAAGTTGATGAGGTGACTGGACAGTGAATGGCAGAAAAAAATGATTTCTACATTCGTTCCACCAGTTCTTGAATAGAGTCATGCTAAATGGATTCAGCTGAATATCAACTGGATCACCCATCCGAATCTCTTGAGCCATGTCATGGATTTTCTTGTATTCCAGCACACTCTTAAGTTCTTGACGGGCCCAGAGACGTCCGAAGAAAAAGGAGCTGGCGGGTAGCCGGGTGAATCCGAGTTGGCAAGGAAATACGGTAGGGTTATAAAATTCATATGAACGAACCCTGAGTTGGCCTCTATGAAAATCAATGGGCAGAATGCCAGGTCTGATGTAGGCTTCCAAGATGAGAGTCGATTCTTCATCTTGCAGGGGTTTATCTGGACGGAAGACAGAAGGGTTTTTGAATTCCAGTTCATGATACGGGAACCATATCCGCTTATCCGACTGCAGTCCATTGTAAAAGATGATGAAGGAGGAATTGAAGTTTTCCACGATCATCCATTGCCCAAATATCACCATGGCTGCTTCTCCGAGTGACATGCAGCAACGAGTCGGGATCTCTTCACCTTATGGAGCATTTTTTGATGAGAACGAGCTCTCTGTGAAGGGTGCTAGATTCATAGCTCGAGAATAGTAGACTGTGTGCCACAATTGAATGAACCACCAAGGACCCCCTACTGGAATAGGTTGGTTGGTTTAAAGGCATACAGAGGTATGGTGTAGGAGCTTATACACAGACCCTAATAAGAATCTGCCCAGAGGAAATTCGTTGCCACTAGCCAAGATGTCAGCTATGCCAAGGAAGTTCGTGGTGGGCGTACAAGAGGAACCACAAAAGACGAAGTGTCCAAGCCAAAGATTTAGGAAAGCAGATAACTCTCGATCAGAGACAGATCCGGTTCTATGGTGATCCATGATGTAAGCAGGCCATCTCTTTGAATCTTTGGCCATGAACTTTCAATTTTTATGGTTCTTCAGGATGCGGAATGGATCATAATATCGACTGACATTTAAGCCAGTCAACATCATCACATCCATTAGAATGGGGGACATGGATCCCTGGCTAAACATGAAGGCATTTAGGGCATCAGACCAGAAGTAAGCGGCTGCTGCTAACAGTGGTTTATTCTTGGCCATATCGACCAAAGACAGAGGAAGGGCCAAATCAATTGGAGCATCAAAGAGAACAGAGGCATGAGCAAAAGTGATTCTATGGTACTAGTTTCTCTAACCTGGGATTGATGATGGCCATGACCTGAAAACATTTTTCCAAGGGTCAGGGCTGGCTAAGGCTGACTTAAAGGGGAGTCGGTTGGTTTCACAGTTGATGAACTCTGTGGGGTCAAAATCGCCGGAATGGCCTAAGAGAAAGCAGTGTTGATCACCATTAAAAGGCATGCAGATCTGGTTCTTGAGTTCCTAATACAGATGCAAAATGAAAAGTGCTATTAAAACGGGAACTAGTGATTTTTGAAAAGGGGTTGACAAATGAAATAAAGCTGCTAAGAGGTTTATCATGAACATGGCAGAGGTAAGAAAAGTAGTAGATTGAATCTAACCTAGCGGTAGAGGAAAGAGGAAAAGAATTACCTTGGGAACCACTTCTGAAGATGCCATCGCCAAGGGAGGATCCGTGGATGTTCGTCGTTGGTTGAAGTTGAAAGCACTGCAATGCAAACAGTGCATCGGTGAAGCAGGAGAGAGAGGAGGTCGAAAAGCTTGAGCTCAGGTGAAAGTAAAAGGAGGAAGAAGATATATATATAAGGATGGGATGCTGATAGGTCGCGATAAAGGTGCACAATAAACGAGGAGATAAAATCTGGCGCAATTAGCATTTCGTACCCCGGACTCGGGGGCATGTGTTGGCACCAGATTTTGACTGGTCCCATCAAATTAGAAAGAGAAAATTGAAATTGGCCGAAAGTCAAAGATATTCAACGGTTGAAGAAGTTTAAGTGGGCCTGACAAGGTTATTTTTATTTTCTTTGTGTTTTCAGTTTAGATTTTTATTCTAAAAATAGTCAGTTTGTTTAGGTGTCCTGACTGAGTCAGGTTGAAAACTTCTTGCATGAGGTTATAAATATGTAATAGGATATGTACGTAAAAAATAATACTTTTCGTTCAATACAATTTGGCGCATCGCCAACCTTTCCTACTCGACGAAACCCTCGTCTCGCGCGGGCTGCATCGGCTCCGATCTCGGTGAGAGACTTGGATTAGTCACCCTTGGTAATTCTATTAATATCAGCTAGTACTTTCTCATTGATTTGATATTCTAGTTGTTATCGTTAGAATTGCTAGTTATTCGGTAATTAGATCTGTTTAGTGCTTATTCTATCGACTCTGATTGCAATAATGTCTTGGTTGAAGCCGATAAATTGTGATCTCAGTAGGCTCAATAGGTGCTATTTAGATCTATTATTCGAGTCACTTTATTGATTTTATCTATAAATAGATTAAATCTAGCTCTATCTACCGTGTTTGAATACTATCTCGATTAAGTTCAATCTGTTCGAATTAGTAAGGCTGCATCAGTTTTGACCTCTTACTGGGTAGATAGGATTAGATTCGATATGTTTATAGGTAGAGTTGATAGAGTTGTATCGGGACATTAAGCCGATAGGTTGTCATGGTTCAATCGACTTTCTGGTGTTTAATTGATTATATCATCTATTTTGACAGTCCTTTGCCCCCTTGTTTAAATAAGATAGATTTATGATTTTAAGGCATATTTACAAAACCATACTGTAGTTTTATCGACACTGCCCTATCAACTCTGCGCTATCGACTTAGCAAGTGTTGGCATGATTTCTTTTATTTCTTCAATCTTGTTATGTTTGATTCAAACCTTTATCGGCATTACAATGAACATTATTTTATATATCTAATTTGTCGGTAAGCCGATATAGTCACCCGATTGGTTCATCTTGTCTTATATTTATTCTTATAATGATATTAGCTGATTTCAGTCACAGTGACCATTAGCTCTCTTCACCGGCCTGTTCTAGGCCGGTGGCCCACAAAATCTAATTGTTTATATCTTTGTCAATTTGTAGGGAAAATCAACTAGCACACCCCGGTTTCCTGTATTGAGCCTGCACTGGAGCTAAACAGATCTCCCAGGTCATACATGAAGATTTTCGTGTCAACAGGTAGATCCATCGGGTATAGCCTATCGTAAATCCATTCTTACCAAGATGTGCACTCATCTCAACCTTCGTTTGTTTCCTTGTGTTGTAACAACGGCTTCAGGGACACCAAGTCTTTCCACCTTTTTTCACATTGGCAAATGCTTGTTCCAAGAAAGCATCAGCCTTGTCAACCCATTCCCTTGTTTCAGAATCCTGCCCTGGGTGACCCGTGTACATCCACTCATGGTCATCCATCCCCTACCATATCAGCGAGCAAATTAAAATGCATTGACTTATACACCATGTCTGTCTAATAGGTGAAGATAGGTCTTAATCCCACCCGACAATGCGTATGTGGTGTTAGTTTCCAAGGTGTACTCTAGTTGGAGACAAAATTTAAGCAGCACCTCCCCGCTCTTCTCTAAATACACGTCTTGGGAGGGAGATTGTGTATCCGGAGAACAACAAGGAGATGATGCCAAAACACTGCCTCAAACCAGAATAACCATGGAAACTAACACCACCTACGCATCCTCGGGCAGTCCAAAAAATGTGGACAATTCAAAATAGATACGATTATAGATATGCCAAGATCTGCATATTTCCAAACGTATCTACTTTGAATGGGAAGCATCTAACTAGGTTACGTATGACCTATCGCAAATAATTAATTAACGCTAGATAGCAATTTTGTCATACCACAGGAGGTCACGATGCATGCAGGAGGGAGGAGGGCCGGAGCGTCGGTGGTCGAGGCGCTGGTGCCCTTGGGCCGGGGCATTGGAGCCCGGCAGAGGTGTTGAAGCCCTTGGACAGAGGCATCAGAGCCCGGCAGCGGCGTTGAAACTCTTGGGCAGAGGCGTCGTAGGCTGCCTGTAGAAGCCGGATGTTGGGGGGTCCGAAGGCGGTGAGTAGTGGCGTAGGGGAGGCGTCAAGGGTCCTCGAGCGGGCCGGGGGCGGCTCCGATGGGCGTCGCGGGTGGGGGCAGCTCTGTCGGGAGTCGCAGGCGGGGGCGGGTCACCGAGGGGCCTCGAGCAGGCGATGGATCCAGCAGGCATCAGCGGGGCAGAGGAGGGGGGGGGGAGAGGCGGCATGCGTGTGTGCATGTGTTGAGTGCGGGTTGCCAGGGGGCCTTGGGCACACCCTAAGTCAACCGTGTGAATGGTTTGCCGAGGGCCCTGGATCGGGGCACTCGGCAAAAAGCCGTACAAACTGGATGATCTGTTGCCCGCCTATTCAAGTGGACCAGATTATTTGCCATTTAGAAGATTCTTGTCGTAGCAACACCGAATCATCCGGTGCCCTAATGGTCAATAAAAGGTCCACGCAGAAGCGATGGTTTCTTGAAGACAAATTTTTCTATAGGGCTGGATCGACCTGACATCGGAGTTTTAGAAAAAAAATATGTTGGGGTACCAGAGAGCATGTCATGCACGACAGAGAGCAAGTTTAAGGACCAAATCATCCGATCACTTGTTGAAGCATACATCTAATGAATTCTGCTTGCTGCAGTGACCATACTATCCGTTCCTAGCAACTAAGACACATGGGATCATTCGATCTATGTTACTTTTCAAGGTTGCACTTTTCCAACGACTAGCACTTTGTCCCTACCCTATATTTGAGGTACTCTTGATGCCCTCAGACCCTTGAGCAACTAAGATTGAGATAGAGTCAGGGTGGAAGAATTGAGTTGGAAGTTCATCATCAACAAACTTTGAGAGTACAAGTGTGCATCAATCTCTTGAAAGTTCCTAGTGAGCTCAAGTGAGAGTGATTGTTCTTGTTATTCTTGTTGTTTGATGGCACCTAGATGGTCTTGTTGACCTAGGAGTTCTCGAAGAGCTCTTGGAGATTCTGGTCGTCATGTCCACCTTAGAATTATTAAATCTCACTACTGACAAAAACATAGCATCATTAATGTAAATGAATTTTGAATACAAATGAACCATATTAAGAGCACTTTGATTTTAAACTATTGAAATTAAGATATAAAGAAAAATAAAGGTGGCGGTAGCAAAGATTGAGCGAGAGGACGAGTTGCTAGCAGCAGCAAAGGCACAACTCCCACAGTACTTCGGTCACTCTGGCTCTGACTCAGACGACAACCCAAACTTCTAGGTGCGGGTCATTCCTGAGCCGTGCTCTCACGACACCGAGGCTGAGACATCGGTCGCACCACTTCATGCAGACTCACCTCCGCTGGCCCCACCTCCTGTGTTAGAGGCTTAGGTCACTCGCCCCGACGCTCTCGCACAGATTCTTTAGACACCTGTTGGGCAACATTGTCAGGCCAATGATAGGCAGCTTGAGGTCCAGACAGAGCTTGCACGGCAGAGGGACACACAGACTCTCCTCCTTCAGGAGATGAGGTAGTCATAGTAGCCTCTGAGCACTCAACTACTCCAGCAGCAGCATGTCATGACATAGATATTCACGTTATTCTCTGGCAGCTTTGGACAGTTGTACCAGGCCACTTGACTCGGCCTCGCCCTCCAACCTCTCAGCGGCTCCACTATGACCCTCTGTCTCTACCTCCTCCTACCGGTGGCTTCTTACCGACTCCTGTGTTAGTTTATGGCATTCGATATGAAATGAGACTCCTCAATTAAAATGGAATGAGTAAAGAAAATGGTCATGAAGATTAAGGACTCTTTTACAACCTAGTGTTGCAAGGAGATGAAGGACACTAGGTGCTCTGTATCTATGCATCTGTTCCACTTTGGCCATACAGATCCTTTGTGTTGCATTTACGTATATGCCTTGTAGCTTTCTTAGGCTTTGACCATATTTGAGTACACCGGATGATCCAGCGCTCCCCTATTCAAGTAGAACGGATTATTGGCCATTCACAAGATGCCTGCCACAGCAGCACTAGATCATTCGGTGCGCTAAGGGTCGGATAAAAGGTTCCACACAGAAGCGATGGTTTGTCGAAGATAAATTTTTCTATAGGACCGGATCATCCTATGCCATGACATCGGAGCTTTAAAAGAAAATATGCTGGAGTACCAGTGAGCATGTCATGTGCGACATAATCCAAGTTTAAGGATTGGATCATCCATTCTCTCATTGTAGGAAACATCAGACGAAACCTTCTTGCTACGTTGACCAGATTATACCTTGCTAACTACTATGACACAATGGATCAACCGGTCCGTGACCCCTAGCCTATATAAACAGTATGTCCGCCGCTACCCTTCTCCTCCCTCACTTTGTTTCCGAACCGCTGCTGCTCTCTCCATCGCCGCCGCTCCGCCTTGCCATCTCCGGCCGCCTCCCACCGCACGCTGCTGTGCACCGCTCCTCCGCGCCTCTCTGCATGTCTGCTGCTGCTCCGTGCTGCCCTCTTTTGCAGCCGCCATCGCCCCTCACCCTAACCCTAGGGGGCCACCCCAGTCACCGCTACGCCGCCTCTACTGGCCAATGTGCACCTCTGTGCAGCACCTCACCGGCTACAGGACGACCTCCTCCGCCCACCACTGCCCATCCTCTCCGACAAACATCAAGCAGTGGTGAGGTTCCTTCAAATCTGGCCAAAATTGATTTATTTTGATTCAATTCAAGTTCAATTTTTTTTAAATTGGCCGTAGATTTGTCAAATTGGAGGTCTCATGCATGTTATAGGGCTTATCAATCATAGTTATCTTGCTTAACGACACTCTAGTACATATCTTGATCACTCTTCACCAAGTGTCGAGCCCGATATCATGCATATTTCTTGTTTCTAGGTGTTTCAGGTCACAACACCTAAGGAATGTAATAGCACTCTACCCTAGTTATTGAGCATGTCATCTACTAGATTCACCATGTTTAGGCTCAATCGATCTTTTGCTACGCTTAAGAACCTTGATTTCCTTCAGATTATTTTCTTATCTCTCGTATCTTCACCATTCTATAATCTTCTACCATATCTCTTGCAGATGGCCAGGGATAAGAGAAAGGATAAGGGGAAAGGCAATGTTATTGAGCAGCCGAAGAAGAAGAAGAGCAGGGCTGAGAGGGAGGTTGAGCAGGTACTTTCCATGCCAGATACTCAGGCTTGGAGCTTACTAGGGTTCAGTATCCAAGAGGGTGCCCAACAGCAGTCAGCAGAGCTTGACATTGAGACAACAGTTGCACAGCAGGAGTTAGTTCTCCAACGCTCCTCTTGTCACCGCCAGCCTACCACAGAGACTCCACCACCAGCTCGCTCAGGTCCTCGTGTCCGAGGTGGTGGATTGACGAGGTCTGATTCACACAGTGCAGGCCAGTGAAGTTGATGCCAGAAGCAGCCTGAGCAGAGGCAGCGGTCAGAGTCACCAAATGAGGGCATCCACGAGTACGACGATCCCGTAAGGATGGGTGTGGCGGCAGCATCCCTACCACAAGACGAGTTCCGTCCTGACTTCCGGGGTCTACCTGCTCAGAAGGTTCAGAGGTTGAGGTGTGTGCCCATAGACAAGTGGTTTCTGACCTTGAGAGAGGCACACACAGACCCCTGCTTCCTCACCAGAGTCTAGAAGAGCTTCTGCACTTCTTATATATGGGGAGTGCAACCTTTCAGCGACCACCATGCTCTCGACTTCATAGCTCTTCGTGTGGCAGCTGGTGGTGTGCTGATTCTTCCACACTTTGAGGCTTTTCCTGGTTTGGTTCCTCTTGTCACTAAGCATAGACTTGTTCATCGAGATTGAGTTCGAGTCTTCTTTACAACATTGTACATTGATGATGCTAGGAGCTTCATTCAGTTCCTGCATGCTGGCGAGCCATGGAGGTTCAGTAGAGAGGCTTTGGTATGAGACCTTGGGCTTGAGCTTGGAGGGGTAATTCTACATGACATCGCTTATGGCGATGAGGTGAGGAGCAGGTCCTTTAGAGGACTACAGGTAGTGTACCCCTCTTATCAGCATATGTAGCCTTTCTTCTGTGGCCCCCTGATTGCAGGCAGCCCAAGGACACCTGATAGGATGACAGACGAGGCTTACATAGTGCACATGGCCCTGAGGAAGTCACTGCTACCCCGGAAGGGGAATGTCGAGACCATCACAGCCTTGCAGCAGTGGCTCCTATACCACGTGATGTCACATACTCAGTTTGATATTGTTGATCTCATGATAATGAGTGGGAGGATTGTATTCCTGACAGGATGAGTATGTAGCGACAGTAGCCTTATGGACCCATCATTTGCTACCTCATCTCAACCTTACAGCAGGGTAGGTTTTGCAAGCAGTATGCCTCGGCGAAGGTGTTTATTGACACCTACACTCCATCGCTGCCTGGCAACAAGCCTCGATGCCTGAAACCTCTACAGGCTGCAACTGAGAGGGTAGAGGAGCAGGCAGTTCGTGGGCAGTGTAGACAGAGATTCAGTGAGAGGCCGAGTTGCTGGCAGCAGCAGAGGCATGGCTCCCACAGTACATCAGTCACTCTGGCTCTGACTCAGACGACGACCCAGACTTCAAAATGCGGGTCTTTCCTGAGTCGTGCTCTCGTGACACCGAGGCTAGGACGTTGGCTGCACCACTTCATAAGGACTTGTCTCCGCCGTCCCCACCTCCTGTGCTAGAGGCTCATGTCACTCACCCTGACGCTCTTGCACAAGTTATTTAGACACTTATTGAGCAGCAGTGTCGGGACGACAACAGGCAGCTTGAGGTGCATCAATCTCTTGAGAGTTCTTAGTGAGGTTAAGTGAGAGTGATTGTGCTTGTCACTCTTGTTGTTTGATGGCACCTAGAGATCTTGTTGACCTTGGAGTTCTCGGTGAGCTCTTGGATATTGTGGGAGCCCCGAGGAGGTTCTTGTATACGGTTTGAAGCCCGCCGTTCCGGAGATGGAGAAGCGGTATTCTTGTACACGGCAAACTAGCTTCCCCCCCCCCCCCCTACTTTTTTTCATTTCGCATTTAAGTGTTCCCCTAATCAACAAAGCAAATTGAAGGACCAAGAAGGCGACCAGAGGGGGGTGAATGGGAGCAAATTAAAATTCTTCTAAAGAACTTGGCCTATGTCCCAACTATAACCCAAACCAACCTCTAACCGAGTCACCAAGATTACACACACCAACTTGAGATATGCTAACCCTAGGAATGACTCAAACCAAAAGGACATATAGCAGAAGCACAAGAGGAACAAAAAGAGAAACAAGGAAGATCCGAGAGATCACAAAACTGAGCCTGACAGAAGTTCTATGGTGCCCAACAGAAGTTCTGAAGCCCCCGATGGAAGTTCTATCAATCATAGAAGTTTCGGGTGATGGGAGAACTGTCACTCACGGAAGTTCTGTGGTTCTTGACGGAAGTTCTGTCATGATGACGGACGTTCTATCTTAGCCACGGAAGTTCTGTCCTGGGCAAAACAGTAGCTCCATTTGGTAAAGAAAATTGTCAAAATCCTATCAAACGAACTCCAAAAGTCATGAAATTTGGACCAGATCATCCTCAATATGTCACAACACTCCTCTAAAGAGATCCACTCAAAAAGCACAAGGAATCATCATGAATTTCAGATCTTGTGCCAAGAATACCAAAAAGGGGAAACTTGAGAAATCTTTCAAATTGAAGGTGCTCATGCCTTTGATTCGGTCAAGGACCTATATAGGGTTGTTATAGCACATCATAGCACCAAGATCCCCCAAGAAATCTGCCCCAAAACTTTCCCAAAAGTGAGATAAAAAATTCCCACAAAAATAGCTCCAAAAATAGGGAAAAAGAGAAATTCGGGATTTAGGGAGAGAGGAAGAACTTGAGCACGAATTTAAATCTCATATCATTGATTCAAGTCAAGGTACATGGATACATGGCTAGGAAGTCACCCTCTTCCTCCCACTATTTGGAAGAGCAAGAGATGTCTCTCACACACCCTCTCCTCTCCTCTATTAAATGAAGACCTCTCCTAGCACTTTGAAATGAGTTCCTAACACAAAGCTAATGGGAAGAGGCACCTCTCCCACCAGCCACACCTCTCCTTATATAGGCCTAAGGTCCTATTGTCCACATGACCACTATACCCTCGACCTACATAACACACCCACCTACCACCGGGGACATAACCGTCCATCTTTTTCCTCGTTGCCCGAATGCCATCGAGCCCTTCACAACTTTGCTTGCCGTCGACGCAAGCTCGACGATGGTGCAACGTGCATCTTCAATCGCCGCCACTAGTTTTGAGGCCCAAACCGGGAAACCGCCTTGCATGCTTCTCAAAGCGCGACTTCTTAATGTCGACACGTGTCACCTCGTCCCGCGATCCTGACCACCGGCAAGTCTCTCCCGGTCCCTATCCATCGGGCCCCCTTATCACTTGCACCGACATCCCGCTCGCCTCGACTTGGTCAACATGCCTTCTTCATCACCACCACGGTTTTGAGGCTCAACCGTGAAACTATCCGTGCTTCTTGCCTCTACACATGTACGGTGTGGATTACCCTTGACTTCACTCGGCATCCCGATCGTCCGTACCCCAAGTCCCCTACTTGTGCCCGATCCTCTCGCCGTTGACCGCCAAGTTGACTCTAGTGACATACACATCATGAGACAAGCAAACACATTTCCCATCTCCTGCAACTTCACCAATACTTCCACCAACTCCGGTTAGTCAAAACTATGACATGCACAAACTCATGCAATCCCAAGATTCCCGCATTTCAACTCAAATACCAAATCCGCTTAAGTCAATTACTCATAACATATATTGCAAACCATGGCACATATCCACATGGTTTCTCAATCTCCCCCTTGATGAGTACATTGACAACCTCAAATGCAAAAAAGATTAGAGAGTGAAATGCGAAACTGAATAAACGCATCCAAATGGCCAAACCCAAAGAAAAGGTGAAAACAAGCCATCTAACAAACTAGGGATCACAAAACAAGAGTTGGCAAGAAAGCGAATTGAGACGCAAAGAATGTAAAAGCGCAAGACAACTCTCAAGGTCATGATATGCTCCCCCTCAACTTGTGGTAGGTCTCATATAATGCAAAATGGATCATTTTAAGTTTCTTAGCATTATTTGTGCATGACCCACTATTTTCTCCCCCTTTGGCAATGAACTCATCAAAGAGGCAAAAGAACAAGCAAACATGCAATGCATAAAAATGCAAACCTAAGAAGCTTCAAAAATTATGTAAACAAGCATTTAACTATGTTAATCATAAGCATAGAGCTATGAAGTGTAAAAGCAATGGCGCACAACCATACAAAGATCAAAAATAGATAGCAAGGCATAAACACCAAGAGCTATACAAGCTAAGCAGAAAGATTGACTAGCTTAGATAGAATCAAATTTTGCTTATCATGAGAAAATCTGCCACCACATGTGTAAGTACTCCCATCCAAGGCAAAATAAGTATCAAGTGAATCAAAAGATACTAGCCAGTTTTAATCTCAACTAGGGCAACAAGCATTCCCAGAAAATAAGCTCTACAAACGCTCACATATGCAATAGATACTCATAAGAAAAGAGAAAAGCATTATTCTTATGTTATCCTCATGTAGCTCCTAATCCATGCGAAGGGTCGCACGACTGGGTACAGCAAACACCCCGAGGTTTCAAAGTACAAATTTTGAATTTAGCATTTTTATGTTACTTCTAATCCATGCGGAGGGTCGCACGAATGGATATGGAAAACACCCCGAGGCTTTGAAGCACAATCAACTTATTTGCAAATTAAAAACATATGGATGAGCATGCCTTTGCGGCAAAAGGAACAAATGTTCCCACAATGTTCCATCATGAGCTAAACATTTGCAAAGCCATATTTCGCAAAACACAAGTTGCCATAGCCAAGATATCCTCTAGACTAGCCTCAATGCAAGTTTCAACAAGGATAAAAGCAATTATACACATGGTGTGCAAATTTTAGCAAGATTAGTTCATAAGGTTCACAAGAAGCTAAGTTCATCTTTAAGATTAGCAAGTTGCTCACAAGGATCTATAACAAGTCATCTAGAAAATCTAAGCATGAGAGATTACTATCACATCCACACAACTTTGTTCAAGCTCAATCATAGCAAAGAGAAATGCAAGAAAGCATAAGAATCAAAACTCATCTACCAATGCATAATATTACATATGAGATGTAATGCAAAAATGGTAAGATACATCCCAACCCCCAACTGGATTCTTGGTTTTGACACTTCGAATAATTGTGAGCAACTGCATGTTGTGATTCTTGATTATCTGTGATACTCGATTCACACGTCAACCTGTAGGAAAGTCTTCATGAGTGTACACATAATGCAAGCTTAGCATCTATTTATTTTTCTTGGTGTTCTTAATGTGAATATGTAGGAAAATGTAGTTCAAGCTGAATTATCTATGTAGTTGGTATGCAGTTTCATACTTCACCAGAAAAAAAATATCCATTAAGTAACATGTATAGTCTATATGCCTACACTGGTTTCCTAATGTAGTTTCTTTTTTAAGCGTTGCTAGCCCTCTTACAACTATCCGATTTGTGCCTTTACTTCACTGTCTAACATGAAACTGTAGCCATTGCATGAGTGAGTTTGTTGCTCTAATCAGTCATGTTGCTCTAACAACAATTGATTTTGTCGCAGGGAGGCAATTGTTGGATCTCTATGTGACCAAATAGTTGCAATTCAGTAGGGGTTTTGACCAAGCTGTTGCAAGTGGGTGGGAAGACAAGTCTTGTTTTTGTTGGCAGCCTTCTCGCTTTGGATCGTTCATTGAACACTATCCTATAACTTAAAAAGTAGTTGTTCAGAGATTATTTGATAAGGTTGTATATCTACTTTGTGGTTGTGTTGTCATTGAGCACTTTCCTAAAACTTGCACCTTGTCATTGTAATATGAATGTCCAGCTTATATCTAGTTTATATCATTGTAATGTGAATGTTCAGTTTATATTATGACAAGTTGTGTACCAAAATTAGCTACATTATCATTTTTTCATGGTGCTGGTGCATGATTTAGGTGTTGTCGAATGTTTGAGAATGAACGTATATTTTTCCTAAATTTTTAGCAGCTTTTTTTATTTTTTTCTGAATTTTTAGGACACATTTTGTATGTTTCTGAATTTCCATAGCTTTTTTTTAGTTTTATGATTTTCTAAAGTATTTTATGTTTTTTCCTAAATTTTCAGAATTATTTATCATTTCTTTGATTTTCCAAACATTTTTTTGAATTTTTTCCCTGGGTTTAGATTTCTCTGCTCTCAAATACTGTCCGGGACAGAATGCCCGGAGCGGAGCACGCATCCGGGGTGCGAGCGTGCAGGGATTTCCCTGCACGGGAGCCCGCACCCTGGGTTGTTAGTCCTGTGCTGCCAAACTAAGCCTTAGTGTGTATTAGGAATGCAGGCCAGGTGGCGTATTGTACCCGGAAACACTATAAGACCCGGCGTTGTGTCGGATGGAAAACAGTAAGAAAAATCTGAAAACAGAACTCCTCGTTCTTCTTGCTGCTCACGTTGAGCAACAGGGTAGGTGAGCGCCGCCGATCTCCTCACATCCCGGCTCTCACCGCCGCCGGCCTCGGGGGCGTCACACCTGGGCACGGTGGACCCCATCACGGCGGTCTTGGGCGGATCTAGGTCGGGGCGTGGAGGCTACTCCGGCCGCCGCTACCCCTGGTGCAACGTCCTGCAGCGGTAGCAAGCTGGCGCAGGTTTGCCAATCCTCCCCACCCCTTCGATTCCTTCATCTCCATTTGGATTTTGATTTATGGATTGGGTTTCAGGATCTTGTGAATAAGATGCTGGTAAGGATTAGGAGTTTTCTTCTGATTTCAACCAGTAGAAATTGATCCAGTTCATCTCCCATGTGGTGTGATTGCTTTGGTGGGCTGGGGCTTCAGTGCCAAAGTAAGTTTGATTTGTACGTGGCCACTCATGCTTGATTTTGATTATTTTCATTTTTCTTGTGTGCCTTTAGGTGAAGGCCTTGCTTTGTGGTGATGCAGGTGGTCATTTTTCTCCAGCAAGCGATCCAAGGAGCTACTTTCATTGGTAAGATTCGAGTCCAGTGAGTGTATTGGCATATGCTGAGCTCCATGGACTCTAAATGAGGTTAAGGCGACATGGCTTGCTATAGCGTTGATTGATTCTTACAGGCAAAAGTTTACAAGTCTTGCAGTATTAGATGCTTCCATATGAATTCAGGGAGTATCAACTCATCTTGGTTTGGTAGGCTTGTAGATTTGTCAAGAAAAATATATGCCTAATAGATGTAATATTAGGCTATCAAATATTATGCTTTCATAGGTGTCAATAGTTCACTCTGATGGCTTACAGAAGTTACAGTAATTTTTATATGCTTGTCTTCCTGCCTTCCTGGTTTAGTTCATGATCAAGCATCCTTTTTTTTTCTCATGGGATTGTTTTGTAGATAGTGTGTCATGGAGTCAAACAAATCTCAACATGAGAAGCCTAGGTAGATGGGATTGTCAAAAGTAATAAGTAGCATGTATTTGTTGGAAGCTTGCAAAAACAGTATCCAAATAGGTGAATTATTTGTGCATGACAGAAGAAATATCTCTAAAGCAACCTGTAGATAATCTTCCATTATGACTTGCATTAAGTATCTTATGTTATGATTGTTTTAACTTTTCAATTAGATTAAGCAATTTCCTCTTTTCTTTTTTTGGTCATTATGGAAATAAGTGGGAAAAAGTTTCAGTAACGAGATGGTCGTTCACATATTTTAGAGGGTTTTCCTCTGGTTACCAAATAATATTGAATAAAAGGTAAAGTTTATAGAGTTCAACAACTAAGATCCATCATATTTTGTTTCTGCTTGTATCCGGGTATTCAATTCTTATGGATTGTGATCTGATTTTCGCAAGTGCTATAATGCCTCAATGCTACTATAATTTGAAATGAAACCTGTAGGCACTTGCACTTCTGTCGATGAGTGCTTGTGCTGCACCTCTGTAGTGTTTATAAACTCTTGGATTTCAATTAGTGCAGGGACTAAAATAAGCAAAGGGTGACAATTGGTTGGTTAATAGAAAATGCTGCAGAGACATGATTGTCTTACTTGGCACAACATTCAGGTTATGTTACGGTGTTAATAAATTATACCTTGTTTTGAGACTGGTGGATTAATACACTATGATAGACGAAATAAATTTGCTCATCTTATGCTTATATTTCCTTCTTACTTGTAGTTTGCTTCCTCCCATATTATGTGCTATGCCTTTTCTTAGACACTGATATGATGTGCCCTGTCACCTTGTTATTTTCTTGAATCTGATTTTCGTTTGCCTCTCTTTGACTCATCAGGAAAAAAAGAACAATTCCTTTGTCACAGGTCCATTGTCAGGCAGCTATGAGAGTACCAATTAAGGAGTCAGTGAAAACAATTTGTCGATAATTGTCTGATGCTGGTTGCTGGCTTCCTGCAGATTCAGGTTAATTTGATTGTGTTATGGTTACAACCATGCCGCCTTATTCCTAAGATGGTTTCGTTATCCCTTCCCTGAACTTTTTGCTCCCTCCAATTGATGCTATCCTTTTCATTTCAATGGCCTTATAATGGAAACCAATACCTGACTGCATATATACCATTGAGTAATGTCAGAGGCCACAGCAACATCATGAAGAATATGTGAATGTTTTTCTTCTATTTGATGATTCTTTATTCCTAGGGCCTTTGTTTTACCTCTATTTATCTTGTTCGAACTACTGGATGGTTGCCCTTGCATGGTCCCTGTGTGTAACACCCTAATTTTTTAAAATTTGGAATATTTTAAAATTTTCTAGAATTAATTAGGTTATTAGTATTTTACTAAGAAAACAAATTATTTTCATTAGAAAATAATCAATATTAGGTTCTTTTAAAAATGTTGGTTGTTGCATTCATGCCTATTAGATTCATTAGGTTTTATTGTATGAGAATGGGTTTTAAAATATGATTAGATTTCGAGTTTATTTTGATTTATTCATAGAAAAGAAATAGGAATAGAAAGAGGAAAAGAAAGGAGAAAAGAAACCCCCGGGCCAAAACCTCTCCAACTAGGCCCACCCCGGATCCTCCCCTTCCCCCTCCCGGCCTGCCACGGCCACGGGCCGAATTCCCCTCCTCGAGGCCCACTTCCCCGTCCACCTCTACCCTTCCCGCCTTGGGCCACCAGCCCCCGTAGCCCACCCACGCCGCCAGCCGTGCTCGGCCCACCCGCAAGCCACGCGGCCCAGCAACCCCCGACCACCTCGGCCCACCTGCGCGCATGGCCCAACTCACCCCGCAGCCCGCGCACGCGCCCCCGAAACCCTAGCCGCCTTCACCGAGCCCAGCTGCCCTCGGTGTGCGCGCCATGCTTCACCGAGAACCGCGCGCTATAAATAGCGGGCCCATACCCCCGCCGTCGCGCACCCCAGTGAGCTCCCCCACCCCCGCCGTGTTCCCGACGCCCCTTCTCCTCGGCCCCCGCTCGCCGGAGCCCCTCCCCGACAAGCTTCGGGAGCCACCAATGGCCGCTGCCGCGCCCGGTCCATGTTGGACCGTGGGCCTCCTGGTCCACAAGTCCTGTGGACCTAGTCCATGGGAAATAGATTTTTTTTTATTTTTTTCCTATTTAATTATAGTAGAGGCCTGTTTACACATAGGCCCCTGCCCTTTAATTAAATTATAGTTTAATTCTGAAAAATTTGCAAGACCTTTATAAAATTATATTTATAATCCTGATTTTTTACATAATTATTTTCTAGCACTGTATTTTTATAGAAAAGCCCCTAGCCTTTACCTAAATAATATTTTAGCCCTAAATTTTGTAAAAACACCCTGTACATATTTTTAATTATATTTTAATCTTGTAATATTACAAAAACAACCTTGTACCTTCTAGTAATTTTGTTTTAGCCCTAAATTTTTGTAAGTAATAATTAGGCTGGGCATTTTACACCTAGGCCCCTGAACCTGTAAACAGTTATATTTTGGCCCTGTAAATTTTACAGTTAAGCCCCTGAACTTTTCTAAAATTACTTTTTGGTCCCTAAATTTTATACAAAATATATTTTCACCCTGATATTTTACAATTTAGTCCCTATACTTTTTATAAATTACTTTTTGGTCCCTAAAATTTTCATAAACTATATTTTATATTATATTTTATAGTTTAGTCATTATTTGTCTAAAATTACTTTTAGGTCCTTTAACTTACCTGTTTTTATGTTTTAACCCCTGAAACTTCAAATAGCCATAACTTTTCAACCGTAGCTCCAAAATGAGAAAATCTTTCACCAAAGCGATTGTAGTGTTTAATATTAATTATTCATATTGTTTTATATTATTTTACTAATTTATTATTTTAACCCTAGAATTTTAAACCTTTGTAACTTTTTACTCGTAACTCGGATTGAGACGATTCTTGCGCTCACGCGATCGTAGCAACACGTACTTTTTCATAGTATTGTTTCCCTTGTTGTTTGTTATTGTATGGTGTGTTGTTTCTTAGTGTGTTTGTATGCTTGTGTTTCCGGTGTGATGTTGAGTAGACGAACCGCTGTTAGAGAACTTTCGGGATCTCTATCTTGAAGACTTTGAGCAGCAGCAAAGGGAACCAGGCAAGTGTCCTTGATGCATATTGAACCTATGTTTTATATTTCTCTCTATCTCCATGCATGCTTGTTAATATTGAATCCCATGTGTCATATCCTGTTCCATATTATTCCTTGTCGCCTGGGTTCTGGTGTAGCTTATTAGTATGGGTATGTCATGCTTAGTTTGCTATGTCGGGAATGGAAGTGTCTATTGTTAATCTGGACTAATGATTTCATTTAACATAATGATCATATGGGATGGGTAATCCTTCATAGCAACTTGGAACCTAGGTTATCCAAGCAGGAGGATGGCAAGGATGGTGCGGGTATGCACGTGTACTCAGTATAGTACTATGGGATTGTGGTGGTGCCTACTTGGGATCACAAGAGTAGTTTGTGGAGCGGCCACCCAGGATAACAGTGCAAAGCACAGGGCTAATATCGGTAGGCTTGGTTTAGTATCGATATGTCTTTCTAGTTCTGTGAGCAGTCGAGGAAGGAGGACGGGACGGTTTACTCTCGGACTCAAGCGATGGATGGTTTACTCCTAGCTACGGCGCCAGAGGGGGCTTCTGTAGGAATGGTTTAATTCCGTAGCGGTGAAACCTTAGCGTGGATTGTTTGCAAGCTGGGAAGCGCTCTGAAGGACCTTGTGATGATCTCTTGGCCTCACACCTATGGTAGTGTGATTTGGGCAACATGGAGACTCTCTAGTCACTACATAGTGATGAAATCACCAACCTACGGGTAAAGTTGTGCAACCTTTGCAGAGTGTAAAACTGTTATAACAGCCATGCTCACGGTCATGAGCGGCCTGGATCCTCACATATTTAGGAAGGTGGTTTATGGGTGGACTTGGTGGGTAGCCAAGTTTGGTTTGGACGGTGTAACCCTTGGTTTGCTATAGGCGGTGTAATCTGTAGTGTGGTTTCATATGGGCGGTGTAACCCATGGTTGGCTACAGGTGGTTTAACTTGTAGTGTTGGACAGATGAGATAACTAATGGAAACTTTTCACCTAGTATGTAGGAGTGCTTTTCAAATGGTCTTAGGTGTAGTGCTCATTTATGCAAATGAACCATTGTGTTAGCCTTTCTTCTATTAAGCTTGCATGTCATATTTTGCCCCACTTGCTGAGTACGGCATGTGCTCACCCTTGCTATTTCTCTTTGTTGTTGTACTATAAACTGCTGCTCAGAAGATGGAGCAATGGACTACACTGATGACGATTACTACTAGGCATGCGTGCCCCCGGTCGATTGCCTGTGGTGTTATGGTGTCTTCCACTGTTATTTGTCGAGAGAGTCGATTTAGTCTTCAAAGACAATTATTTATGTAATAATGGTATGCTTTATTAATGATATTGGTTATACTGTTATTCACTTCATTGTCGATATGTGTGAAACTTGTTCCCGGGCACACATATGATAAGCACTTGGTTTTGTCCTTCAAACCGGGTGTGACAGAAGTGGTATCAGAGCCGTGTCGACCGTAGGACGCTAGCTTAGATAGAGTGGTCATGTTCTAAGATGTATTTTGCAAACTACAAACTATTTTCAAAACTCTTTGGCTTAAAGTTATAGTCTTGTTTATTCACTTCTGTTGTTGGTCTTGTTTTACCATTCGGCTTACAAAACCCTTTTACTAATTCATCTCTCCTTTTCAAAATTGCTTAGATGGCCCGTACCAAGAAGACTTGCCACAGGTGTGATCAGTACCCACGTGTTTGGCCTTCACCAGCGCTTGTCCCACTTAGATCTGATGAAAAGTTTGGGATAGAAGAGACTGAACAAGAGATGGTGCCACCACCGAGTCCACCACCTTATCGTGACACTCGACTCTTCAAGGATGCGGGAAACAATGCTGGAAGGTTACCTCACATGCTTTGGGAGATGCTACAACGGTTAGGTTACGAGAAGCAACCAGAGTATTGTGGTACCCAAGTGACCTATGAAGGTTCTGAGCCGGTATGGAAGGTTCAAGTTCACATTTTTGCTCCAAGGCCGCTCAGAGGAACTTTTGAGGTGGAAAGGATTCATGAGGCCATTGCTCCATGGAAGACTTTCTCCACCGGGATTCGTGATGCCGCTCATCAAGCTTGCATGATCATTCGGTCCCGTTATCGCTAGTATTTTGAAGATACTTAGTATGCTTATTTCCCTCAGCGCGCAAGTGGATCCACCTACATTCACCTAGAGCCTGTACCTGGACAAGGACACGCGAAGTTTAACAAGCAAGTCACTCTTACCAGGGTGATTTCCAAGGAGTTGGATTCAACCACGGAGGAACTAGGGTTTTGGCGGGAGAAATATGAGGAGGCAATGAAGACAGTTCGCCAGCTCAAACAACGTTTGCCGGATAATGTGGACCTACCTTTGCAGGAAGAGCTAAAGAATGCGACTCTTTCCTGACCACCTCACAGAATGGCTAGTCGTGCCCCACCAGCTTACGTCCCCAACCAGGACGAGGATTAGGAAGTTTACCCCCGAGTGGCTTCATAGGCATCGAGTAGTTATATCGAGTCGAATAAATGTAATAGCGTAGCGAGAGAGAATTTTAGTGTTTGCACATCCTTTGGTTGGTTTGATAGTTTGATTGGTGTGATGAGTGTGATTTGAATCTTTTGTAATGAGTGCCGATGTGATGCCAGGCCTGTCTTGCAACCACATCCTTATACTATACTTTTACTCCTACCTTATTAGAGATTAATTAATTGGGGTATCTCTTTATCTATCTTTTTATTTCACACCTCTTTTCCTACTTGACCTTATCATATCCTTGCACTTTACCTATATCTTCCACCTATTTTTGCATATCGTATCCCGACCTACATCAGATGGTGAGAGGTGGGAACCACAACATGAACAACAACCATGAGGAACAGGAGCAGCCACCCCCGCAGATCTCCATGGAACAACTCATGGCCATGCAGACACAACTTCTCCAGGACATGCACCAGACCCTGGTGCAACCATAGCCCAACAATATCACAGGAGCTGCTCCCTAGCCTAGAGACAAGCTTGGAGATTTCCAACGGACCAAGCCCCCAACTTTCTCTCACTCTGTGGAGCCCATGGATGCAGATGACTGGATAAAGACTATTGACAAGAAGCTGCAAGTCACTCAATGCAACAACAGGGAGAAGGTGTTGTTTGTCGCACATCAGCTTGTTGGACTCGCTGCTGATTGGTGGGATGCTTATGTTGCAGCCCATGAGGAGCCTGGTAGTATCAACTGGCATGAGTTCCAGAACAGCTTTAGGTCTCATCATGTGCCTCAGGGGGTAATAAGGCTGAAGAAGGAGTTCCAGGATCTGAAGCAGGGATCCATGACCGTGAGTGAGTATGTTGCTCGTTTCACCCAGCTATCTGGGTATGCCCCAGGAGAAGTGGACACGGATGAGAAGAAGTGTGAGTGTTTTCTTGATGAGTTGAATGATGGTCTCGCCTATGCACTTGAGGCTCGTAACTATACGAACTTTTAAGAGATGGTGGATAAAGCTCTAGTCCTGGAGAACACAAGGTCGAGGATGGATGGCAAGCGCAAGCTAGAGCATCAAGGTCAGCAAGGAGGCAACAACACTAGGCCTCGCATTGGATCATCTTCTGGTGGACCTGTGTTCCGCTCTATATAGCGAAGTGGACAGGAAGGAACTCAACCTACAGGTCAAGGTTTTGTCACCCCTCAATGTCAGTTTCAACATCCTAACTCTCAAACGCCTCCCCCGTCAGCTCAAACTCAGCAGAGGACTAATGGTAATCAAACCCCAATGACCAATAGGAACTGCTACAAGTGTGGAGAAAAGGGTCACTTTGCTAACCAATGTCCCAATCCGCAAACGCGCCAACCTCCAACCCAAGATATTACCCCAACACCCAACCGCAATGGAAACTCTGCCCCGACAGCAGCCAGGCAGAACTATGCTAGAGGTCGAGTCAACCAGGTTGCTCTTGAAGATGCTCAGGAATCTTCAGATGTTGTTCTTGGTATGTTGCTCGTAAACTCAAACTCTATTGTAGTTTTATTCGATTCTGAAGCATCACATTCATTCATATCATCCAAATATGTGGCCAAGCACAACATTCCCATCACCTTGCTCCAGAATAAGATGATAGTTAGTTCACCTGGAGGGGAATGGAAAGCAGAACATGGATGTCATAAATTAAGTGTTAGCATAAGGGGGGTAGACTTTACTACAAGTTTCATTGTTTTGGATTCCAATGGTATAGATGTGATACTTGGAATGGGTAGGTTAGCCAAGCACAAGGGAATCATAGACTGTGCTAGAAAGGTTGTCAAGTTGACACATCCTAATGGAGCAGAGGTGGAATATGTGGCAAAAGCATTGCTACACGACAAGGAAAGGTTGGACAAGGATGCACCCAATAAAGTGAGAGCCTAGTTTCCGTCTTTCTTTCTGATCCTATCCGAATCTCGAGACGAGATTCCTTTTAAGGGGGGTAGGTTTGTAACACCCTAATTTTTCAAAATTTAGAATATTTTAAAATTTTCTAGAATTAATTAGGTTATTAGTATTTTACTCAGAAAATAAATTATTTTCAAAAGAAAATAATCAATATTAGGTTATTTTAAAAATGTTGGTTGTTGCATTCATGCCTATTAGATTCATTAGGTTTTATTGTATGAGAATGGGTTTGAAAATATGATTAGATTTTGAGTTTATTTTGATTTATTTATAGAAAAGAAATAGGAATAGGAAGAGGAAAAGAAAGGAGAAAAGAAACCGCCGGGCCAAAACCAACTAGGCCCACCCCGGATCCTCCCCTTCCCCCTCCCGGCCTGCCACGGCCACGAGCTGAATTCCCCTCCCCGAGGCCCACTTCCCCCTCCACCTCTCCCCCCCCCCCCCCCCGCCTTAGGCCACCAGCCCCCGCAACCCACCCACGCCGCTAGCCGCGCTCGGCCCACCTGCAAGCCACGCGGCCCACCAATCCCCGGCCACCTCGGCCCACCTACACGCCCGGCCCACCCCACCTCGCAGCCCGCGCACGCGCCCTCGAAACCCTAGCCACCGCCGCCGGGCCCAACTGCCCTCAGCGTGCGCGCCATGCTTCCCCGGGAACCGCACGCTATAAATAGCGGGCCCCATGCCCCCGCGCCTCTCCTTCGGCTCCCCCGCCGCCTGCCCCCACCCTGCGCCACCGCCCGCCTCTCTCCCGCGCCTAGCCGTCGCCACCACTCGCCGGAAGTCGCCACCCCCCGTGCGCCACCGCCTTCAGCTGCTCCGGCCGTCGGGCACCCCGGTGAGCTCCCCCACCTCCGCCGCGTTCCCGGCGCCCCTTTTCCTTGTCCCCCGCTCGCCGGAGCCCCTCCCCGACAAGCTTCGGGAGCCACCAATGGCCGCCGCCACGCCCGGTCCATGGTGGACCGTGGGCCTCCTGGTCCACAAGTCCCGTGGACTAGGTCCACGGGAAATAGATGTTTTTTTTTATTTTTTTCTTTTGTTTCCTATTTAATTATAGTAGAGGCCAGTTTACACATAGGCCCCTGCCCTTTAATAAATTACAGTTTAATTCTAAAAAATTTACAAAACCTTTATAAAATTATATTTATAATCCTGACTTTTTACATAATTATTTTCTAGCACTGTATTTTTACAGAAAAGCTCCTAGCCTTTACCTAAATAATATTTTAGCCCTAAATTTTGTAAAAACACCCTGTACATATTTTTAATTATATTTTAATCTTGTAATTTTACAAAAACAACCCTGTACCTTCTAGTAATTTTATTTTAGCCCTAAATTTTTGTAAGTAATAATTAGGCTGGGCATTTTACACCTAGGCCCCTGAACTTGTAAACAATTATATTTTGGCCCTATAAATTTTACAGTTAAGCCCCTGAACTTTCCCAGAATTACTTTTTGGTCCCTAAATTTTATACAAAATATATTTTCACCCTGATATTTTACAATTTAGTCCCTGTACTTTTTATAAATTACTTTTTGGTCCCTAAAATTTCATAAACTATATTTTATATGTATATTTGATAGTTTAGTCATTATTTGTCTAAAATTACTTTTAGGTCCTTTAACTTGCTTGTTTTTATGTTTTAACCCCTGAAACTTCAAATAGCCATAACTTTTCAACCGAAGCTCAGAAATGGGAAATTCTTTCACCAAAGCGATCGTAGTGTTTATTATTAATTACTCATATTGTTTTATATTATCTTACTAATTTATTATATTTAACCCTAGAACTTTAAACCTTTGTAACTTTTTACTCATAACTCAGATTGAGACAATTCTTGCGCTCACGCGATCGTAGCAACACGTACTTTTTCATAGTATTGTTTTCCTTGTTGTTTGTTACTATATGGTGTGTTGTTTCTTAGTGTGTTTGTATGCTTGTGTTTCCGGTGTGACGTTGAGTAGACGAACCGCTGTTAGAGAATTTCCGGGATCTCCATCTTGAAGACTTTGAGCAGTAGCAAAGGGAACCAGGCAAGTGTCCTTGATGCATATTGAACCTATGTTTTACATTTCTCTCTATCTCTATGCATGCTTGTTAATATTGAATCCCATGTGTCATATCCTGTTCCATATTATTCCTTGTCGCCTGGGTTCTGGTGTAGCTTTTTAGTATGGGTACGTCATGCTTAGTTTGCTATGTCGGGAATGGAAGTGTCTATTGTTAATCTAGACTAATGATTTCACTTTAACATAATGATCATGTGGGATAGGTAATCCTTCGTAGCAACCTGGAACCTAGGTGATCCAAGCAGGAGGATGGCAAGGATGGTACGGGTATGCACGTGTACTCGGTATAGTACTGTGGGATTGTGATGCTACCTGCTTGGGATCACAAGAGTAGTTTATGGATCGGCCACCTAGGAAAACTGCGCAAAGCACAGGGCTGATATGGGTAGGCTTGGTTTAGTATCGAGATGTCTTTCCAGTTCTGTGAGTAGTCGAGGAAGGAGGACGGGACGGTTTACTCTCGGACTTAGACGATGGACGGTTTACTCCTAGCCACGGTGCCAGAGGGGGCTTCTATAGGAACGGTTTAATTTTACAGTGGTGAAACCTTAGCATAGATTGTTTGCAAGCTGGAAAGCGCTGTGAAAGACCTTGTGGTGATCTCTTGGCCTCACACCTATGGTAGTGTGATTTGGGCAACATGGAGACTCTCTAGTCATTGCATAGTGATGAAGTCACCAACCTGTGGGTAAAGTTGTGCAACCTCTGTAGAGTGCAAAACTGTTATAACAACCGTGCTCCCGGTCATGAGCGGCCTGGATCCTCACACATTTAGGAAGGTGGTTTATAGGTGGACTTGGTGGGTAGCCAAGTTTGGTTTGGGCGGTGTAACCTGTAGTGTGGTTTCATATGGACGGTTTAACCTATGGTTGGCTACTGGTGGTTTAACTTGTAGTGTTGGATAAATGAGATAACTGATGGGAACTTTTCACCTAGTAAGTAGGAGTGCTTTTTAAATGGTCTTAGGTGTAGTGCTCATTTATGCAAATGAAGCATTGTGTTAGCCTTTCTTCTATTAAGCTTGCATGTCATATTTTTTCCTATTTGCTGAGTACGGCATGTGCTCACCCTTGCTATTTCTCTTTGTTATTGTACTATAAACTGCTGCTCAGAAGATGGAGAAATAGACTACACTGATGATGACTACTACTAGGCGTGTGTGCCCCCGGTCGATTGTCTGTGGTGTTATGGTGTCTTCCGCTGTTATTTGTCGAGAGAGTTGATTTAGTCTACAAAGACAATTATTTATGTAATAATGGTACGCTTTATTAATGACATTGGTTATACTGTTATTCACTTTACTGTCGATATGTGTGAAACTTGTTCCTGGGCACACATATGATAAGCACTTGGTTTTGTCCTTAAAACCGGGTGTGACATTATGGTCCTACACTTTTCCAACTAATCATTCCAAGCTATCTCATTCTTCATTCCTGGTTTAAGCAAATCTGATTCCTTGATAATTTCCATTTTTTTTAAAAATGACAAACAAGTACACAATATTTGTGAGTTAACATTAACATAGTAATTTAAATTGCAGCCATTTACTTATTTATTTCCCATCCTGCTGCAAATATTCCTTAGGATTTTTATGGTATCTTTTTTGTTTGATACCTACCATCTTGTTAAGAGTGACTTGTGCAATGAGTACCACTTATTTTTCCTCACAAGCTTTCCATCTTGTAGATAGTTTTTCCATTATTGGTGTTTAGTATTAAGTTTGAAAGCCAGATAAATGTAAACTTAACATTTGTTCATGCCTACAAGGTGATTTGTTATACCTGTACTACTTGACAATCCATCTGAGCCTTTTATCTTATTCTTTTGAAACGATCTCTGAACCGTTTGATAACCCAATATTCAAATTTCTTTGCACTGGTTGCCTATGATTAATAAACCAAGAAGGTGCAGATGGTGTTCATGCATGTAAACGAGCTCACCCCACATTTCAGTCAAAGCACGATTTTAATGAGGATGTATGACACGGACTATCATGCATGCAAAAATGGTTCGAGATAGTGATATATAACATGTTGAAGTTGTTCTAATTAATTTAGATGTATTGGTGCCTTTTGTGTCCTATATAATAATTAATAATCTATATAAATAAATGACTGTCTGTTTTTTGTAATCTGACCCTTACAATATTATTTTTTGTAGAATAAGAGGTCATCGAGAAAGTAATTTGGAGAGAGGTTAATTAAATTCATCTTACCATCCTGCTGCACGTGGATCCAACACATTACCAACGCTAAGGTGAAGACCAATGCAAACTATTGTACTCTAATTTAAGTGCTTCTTTGTTCTTATCTTTTGTAATCATATGATGCTAAACCATGATAGTATTGACAAATACTGGTCTCTTAGATAATATTTTTTTTATAGGCCATTTGTGGCCTTCCAAGCAAAGGCAAGGGCACACAATGACACTAATGCTTATATCTCTTTGTATTCCTCTTACCCTGTCCCAATAAATTTTGTCGCCATTCGGAAAATCTAACCAGCCGTCTAACAGATACTTTGATTCTTGTGTGATGTTGTGCCAATATATTCCATTCAGCTGTTTGAACTGTTCCTATTACTTATTTTCCTGTTTAAAAAACTCTCTCAGAATTTCAGCAGTTAGTGTATGTTTAATTTGCAGAGGAGGCATTTGTTGTGTATGTATGGCATTCATAATTCAATTCTGAAGTTTGTAATTTAGACAATCCATCTTATGGAAGCTTGCTCGTAATTAGTTATTTACATTGGTATACCAAGATTTATTCATTTATATAAATAAATAACACTCCTTCTGTTGTCTCAGTCTTTGAATATACTTTTTTGAGGAAATCTTTCATGGAAGGAGCTGAAAGAGGAGACTGAAATTTAAGTCAGTTTTACCATTGCTGCTGCCCTGCTGATCCAACACTTACCAGCGCCCAAACTGAAGGCCATTGCAGGTTATTACGTTACCTAAGTGCATCTCTATTCTAATTACTGGAGGCCATATTTGTAGTAGTGCATTTTTTAATAGAGCATTTTCTTTTGCCTTCTGAGGTGTGAAAGCAAGGGCAAGCAACAACACTGATGTATCTCTTTGTTTTCCTCTTACCTTGCTCTAATCAGTGTTGCGGTTATTCTGAAAATCCAACTAGCCCTCCACTAAATAGTTTCATTCTTGATACTAAAACTTCATTTGAGTAGTATTATAAAGCCCTATGATTAATAATGGGCACCAAGGGCCTAGGGCATGCATCTATTTGAAAAGTTCATAATCCTATAGCTTTAGGATCCTGTTTGAATCTACAAATATTAGTGGGGCCTATGTAAATGACCTCTATTATACTGCAGAATATACTAAAGACTTTTATTAACAGTTTGAGAAGCACTATCGCAAAATTTGAAATAGCACCAATGAAATAGGTACAATTGCATCTTTAGGTCTTTGCAAAATGGGGTAATTGCATATCAACCATCATTTCGAACTCTAATTGTGTTTTCACCATCGTTTTTTAGATTTTGCAATTTTGCCATCGATTTTTGAATCTGAACAAAACTTGTACCATAAGTCTGTTAGGGGGCTCTAACAGTGTTAACTTGCTTGGACAAAGATGAAATTGCCCGTTTGAGATTTTACTAGAGTTTTGATTTTATATTATGATTCCACTGTAATTTTGACATGAAACATTGCAATAATTTCAATTTTTCAAAATCTGGACAGATTTTTATAAAAAAAGAATTATGATCAAATTTAAAAAATATTCATATTCCAAACAGAAATTTAATTTTAAAATTAGAAAAATTTGGACATAATCCAACTAATCAAAGCACGGATCAAAGTAACCATATATGTATGGGAGTGCGGTGATTCTTGACTTGGCTCGAGCTATTGCTGACGCTTTTTCCTCACAGAGATCAACATAGGAAGCAGTTTTTGTTAGTGTATTGTGTATCCCATAGAGGCCCATGTATAGGGATTTATTACCCACCCTTCTAGGGTTTAGAGTGGCAATACAGAAATTTTCCTCCAACATGGTATAGAGCTAGGGTTTCCTTCCTCCTCCCTCCTCCCACCACCAGCCGCCACCGCCACCATGGCCGGTCATGGCCCTCCTCCTCCCTCCTCTTTTCAGTCCGGTGGTGAAGCCGGCTACAATGCGCACGGTTCTCTCACTAGATCTCTCCCACTCCTGGCCCGTGCATCAGCTTGACGTGAAGAATGCCTGTCTGTACAGCATTCTGACCGAGACAGTCTACTGCAGCCAGCCAGTAGGGTTTATGGATTCCAGTCGTCCAGATCTCGTCTGTCGCTTCGACAAGTCACTATATGGCTTGAAGCAGGCGCCTCGGGCATGGTACTCTCGGTTTGCCATGTTCTTGGCCTCGTTGGGCTTCGTCGAGTGCAAGTCTGACACTTCTCTGTTTGTCTACCATCGGGGCTCTGAGGCTGCGTACTTTCTGCTCTATGTTGATGATATCATCCTCACTACTTCCAGCCAGGCCTTACTTCAGAGTATCATTCAGTCATTATAGCGTGAGTTCGCCATGAAGGATCTGGGTGTGCTCCACCACTTTCTGGGTGTCACTGTGGAGCCTCGTCCCTCTGGCCTCTTTCTTCACCAGTGGCAGTATGCTCTTGATATCCTGGAGCGGGCTGGGATGACTGACTGAAGCCCTGCTCCACTCCGGTCAACACTCAGGGGAAGCTCTCTACAGACGCGGGCGCTCCAGTCGCTAACCCGACTACTTACCGGAGCCTTGCTAGGGCTCTTTAGTACCTCACCTTCACCAGGTCGGACATCTCTTATGCCATCCAGCAGATCTGTCTTCACATGCATGATCCCCGGGAGTCCCATCTCACTGCTCTGAAGTGTCTGTTGCGCTATGTCCGCGGCACTGTTGACTACGGTTTGGTTCTTCACCGGGCTCCCTCCACCGAGCTCGTCGTCTACACCGACGCTGATTGGACCGAGTGTCCCGACACTCGTCAGTCCACTTCCGGCTACGCCGTCTTCCTCGATGGCAACCTGGTCTCTTGGTCGTCCAAGCGGCAGCCGGTGGTCTCGCGCTCTACTACCGAGGCGGAGTACCGGGCGGTTGCCAACGGCGTGGCTGAGGTGTCCTGGGTGTATAATTGAATAAGTAACTGTAGTTAGGAAAATACATATTTTGAAAAGCTTGAGTTGTTGGGGAGACTGAACCTGTCTCTGACATTGCTTAACATGAGTGAAAATAAATATCTAACATTTGGAAAATTATAGCTGTTACATAAAAATATGGTTTTCTACTTGCATAGAGATCATATAGTGTGATTATAAACTTTTTATTGTCCTTGTGATTTACCTGGAATGAAGTCATGCTTTCACAAGGTATGTCAAAAGTCTGATTAGGTGCCAAAAAATCCTGTTCTTTCAGCTTCGTTATGTATATAATGCTTAACCTGCTTCCTAACATTTTTCAAGGGGGCTATGAACTAAAGGAGTTAAATTTCATAAAGAAAACATCTCTGATGTCTGAAGGAAGGTTAGTCCTTACCCACAGTTTAAGATAGGCGCTGAATATTCGAGTAGTAAAATAGAAGTCGGTGTCCGAAGCTACTAATGATCAAATATAGAAGCCTTTTCTGGTTCTGTTAGGCTACTATTCAATTAAAAAATTGAGAAATTCTTTGCAGTTAAATTTCACATCTCATTTCCAAATTTCCTGCTTATGTGTGTTTCCGTACTTTTTGCTTATGTCAATTCTGATTTTAGAACGGTCGCTCTATTCAGTCCAGAAAACATAGCAAAGTGCTTTGAGTACTGAAAGCATGTCTTCAACATCATCATGGAGTGAAGGAAGGCCTTGCAGGCCGTCTAACAAAATTTTGTACTCTGGGATATTACCCGTAGGATGTACTCTTGGATCGTTATTTATCAAGATCATAATGCATTACGGATCCATGACAAAATTGCTAGGATGTGATAGTATATCACCGCCAGGATATACTATCGGATTATATTGTTTAGCATCCTCGTTCTATCATCAAGATCTAATAGAACCGTATATATGTAACTATCCAGTTTATGTTGGCTTTTATAAACGTATATGGTATTGTATTTTGTATGAATAGTCATGTATGTACCTAGCACCTGTTTATTGTAAATACCTTATAAACATCTAAGTTTATGGCCATATCATCATGTTGTCTTGTGTTAATATCTCAGTTATTAGTTAATACAGATATATCTTTCATTATACTAATAATATCTCTTATGCCAATCATCTTCATGTCTTTTTTTATTAGCGGGTGCGTCCTACAAATATATCTTTAATTATGCTAATAATATCTCTTATGCCAATATTTTCATGCCTTTTTTTATTAATGGGGGCGCAAGGGGCGCCCCATCTACTAGTATCATTATATAGCTCAATGAAATGTTAAGCTTAGAAGTCAAATAATTATTTCAGCATGGTTTTGGATGTCAAATTTAAGCGCATGATTTACTGTAAATAGCACATGCTAGGTGTGATTTATGGAAAAAGTTTTATTGACATGCATGGGGTTAATAATTTTAAATAATTAAAACAATGGAAACAGAAAATTAATTAATTGTGACAAATATATAGAGTATGACAAGATGTAATTTTTCTGATGGATTAAGCATGACAAAGCATAATTTTACACCAAATTTCAAGAATTTAGCAGTCCATGGATTTATATATGAATTTATTAGTGTTTTACACATTTGTTTTGACAGGCCTGTCCCTTAGCATGTGCAGGCAGGGCGACGGAACAGGCCTCCAAATGTTTGGGGCCCAATTTAGTTCTATATAGAGGTAGACTTAGCCCTAGCAGAGTAAAAAAATCAAGCAAATAGGCTATCTGCTGTGTAAACATTTGGTTAAAGATGAAATGATGATTTTTTTTTAGCTTTCATTGGAAGCCACGCCTGCCGTTCTTTTTCATCGTGACGTCCCATCCCCAAATCGCAGAGCAGCAATGCTCGTTGTATTTCCGGTGGCAATAAGCCGATACTAGTTTCCACGAAACGGCTGATGCTCGATGCTCATTCCAAGCAGGAAGCAGCGCCAGGTTTCTATCATCGATTATTATGTATTCAAGGAATAGGAAATAAACCAAGACTTAAGCGGATGCCAAATTTGACTACGCGAATATAGTTTTGTTACACATATTTTCTAATCTTCAATTGATTGAAAGTTTTCAATTAATGATTTGTTGCTTTGTATTTTAATTTTTTATTTTATAGGATTATTTATATAATAATTATAAACTATTAGATCTAGATTTGATGGCTCAAAGCGATCATTAAAAATTGTTCAAATGAAAATTAATAAGTCCCTTAGTTACTTGTGTATTTTTTACTATATGAATTTTCAAATTTTGGGGCCCCATTTTATGTTTTGCACCGGGCCTCAGAAACTTAGAGATGGCCCTGGTCCTGATAATAAAATTAACATGCAACATGGGTTAGCATTTTTCTAGAATAGCACAAGTTCATTGGATTAAAAAAAAATAGTTTGCCCCAAATGTTGCAGTAATTATTGTATTATGCATTTTCGAAGTTCTGATGATTTTCTGGGCAAAGATTAAACTGAAAAACAAAACTTGTCTACGGGCTGGTTTTCTCACGGCCTAGTTGACCGAAACCCGCGAATACAATTCCCCTGGGCCAGATTTGACCCAGGTGAGGGCGTGGCCCAACGGCCAGCTCGGTCAACCAGGCCATGGCCACGCGCGCGCCCGGAGCGGCGGTGTGGCGCAGCCGTGGCAGTCGGAGTCTTCGCCGGCGCAGGCGGGGATTAACTTGCAGACGCTAAACCCGGGAGACAGCTAGGTGACGCCACAGGAGGTGGCGGCCGGGGTGGAGCCGAGCGGGAGGCGGGGGCGTAAAGGTGGCGTTTCGGCGACGCGGCTACAGGAGTCGGAGCCGACAGCGGTCAAAGCGGTGCGAGACAGTAAGAGTAAGGTGCCGAAGAAGGTAATCGAAAAATGGCTGACACGAGATTACGCGCGAGGTGGACGAGCGATAGTCGGAGGCGAGGGAGAAAATTTCAATTGGCGGCGGCTTAGGTCGCAGGGAGTGGAGTGGCTCCTCGAGCCGGTTAGATACGTCGGGGCAGGACCTCGGAGGAGTGCTGAGGGGTCGGGGAGGCAGTGTTGCAGCGGCACGGCAGGACTAAGCCTTGGGCTTCCATGGCGGAGCGTCGGGCGAGGAAGAGCCGAGAGATGGGGAAGGCACCGAATGAGGAAAAACAGGGGGAGCAAATTGAGGTTATCGGGAGGCAATGGCCTCGAGGGTGGGAACACCGATCCGCCCAAGTGCCGTCCCCGCCCGTCGTCGGCGTCCACGCAGCCCCCCCAGCCATTTGAAATTCCAATGTTTGTAAACTGCCAAATCTTGTTATTTTCATAGGGTCAAACGTAGGGCTGATCAGGGGGAACCCAGAATATGATTAGCTTCGACCAGAAGTGTAGAAAACTAAGAAAATAAGTTTGAGCTTTGGATCATCTTGGAAATTAAATGAGAATTTTTTAAAGTGGGATTGTTTTTGATCTTTTGGCAATTATTTGGGGCACGGAATGGAGTAAAAATCTCGGAAATTTAAAGTTTTGGTGGGTACGAGTTATGTTGAAAAAATTGGTCTTGTAGTCCAAGTGAGACTCTATTTTGATTCAAATTTGAAGTTTCATCAATTCAAATCTATTTCAAATGTTGTGCCTAGGGTATTGTGCTAAGAACCCTTGACACCAGAGGTCACAACATTTCCAACAGACGAACCCTAACGTAGTGGGACGTAGGCTTTAGATGTTTTGATACTTTTATTACCTACGTCTCGTTATTTTTTTTCTTTTGTACCAGGCTTGTCAGCACGTCGGTAAGCCTTTTGGAAGGTCAACACAAATGAAAGTTCTCTGCGGTGGCTATCTTGTTTCCTTTTAGCCGCGGTCCGACAGAACTAGAAGCTGAGCCACGTAGAAATGTAAGTACCCCAAAAATTGATCATGGGGCAAAATGAAAATAGGAGCCTGAAACTAAAAGGTAAACAACACGCTGAAACAGTTTATTTGGTTGCAGCATATGACTTGCAACCTCCAGACACTACCCCAGGCGATGGTTCGTCGTCTGTGCTTAAAATTAATGCGCCAACTGATCAGATGTGACTGAACGAAGTCGTTATAGTGTTATTGCCGTCTATTGAAATGACATCCAATTATTTTTGGGAAAAGTCCATTATACCCTCCCGAACAATTTATTTTGTCCAATTTACTACCCGAATAAAATCTTGGCTCAATTTATTCACTCAAATAATTCAAGTTGATACAATTTACTCTATATTGTAATTTGTCTTTTTCATTTCTCTTTGTACACTTTGAATTTGATGCTCAAATTTTTCACTATGAAAGATTATAAAAATCACTACATCAAAAAAATATTTTTTTTTCTATTTTTTCATAAATATTTTGTATATAATTTTAAAACTTTATAGTTAAGATAGTATTAGATATTATTGAACTATAGAACATATGCATAAAATATATACTTTATATTTTTTAATGTAAAGTTCTATCAAAACTATCATTGTGTAAAATTTCAGCATTAAATTCATCTTTTACAAATAGAAATAAAAAGACAAATTACATCAGGGAGTAAATTGCACCGATTTGAATTATTTGATGGAGTAAAATGAGCCAAGATTTTATTCGGGATGTAAATTAGATAAAGTGAATTGTTTGATGGAGTAAAATGGTCTTTTCCCTTTATTTTTACATATCGATGAAAATATGGTGCACAAATGGACAAAGAAAATAATGTGACAGGAGAATAGTATTTCTGCGGACAACTTCAGTATTACACAGTTGGATACAAACCCAAACCAGGAGGTATCTCAGTTAACTGCGGCCCTTTAGTTTTATTTCAATCATTTAACAACAATCACCGCATATAATTTTATCTCCCGGGAAACTTCCACCAATCAATTGACCTTTTTGCAGTTTGTCCGGACTTCTCCTAGGGACGGGTCGGTCACTGGACTCAGGTTCCCCATATTGATCATGGACTGCGCGAAGCTCCTGAAGAAGTCATCCTGGCTGCTCGCAAACTGGTCGACGATCGGGGCCGTGGTACCCTGCGCTTCCGCTGCCGACTTGAGCTCCTGGTCAGAGTTAAGGAACCCTCGGTTCACCTCGATATTTGTGTAGTAGTTCTTGTCGAAGGTGTCCGGTGTCGTCGGGTCGAGGTCGTTTAGAGCCGTGGGGTCACCGTTCCTTGGGCACCTCTGTGAAAGGAAATCTCTGTATGCCGGGTCCAGGGTTGGGTCAGGCATGTTTGTGTTGCTGAAGTTGTAGAGCCTGTCCGTGACTAGCTGGCATTGTACCCTGCCGAACGTGTGTCCTCCTGTGATCACAATAGAAGATGGGTATAGTTGGACATTAGTATATATATACGTATGTTGTTGTGTACACAGGATATATAACTGATCAGATGGTGTGATCGATGAGAGGTGCAATACCTGAGAGGGCGACAAGGTCGACATCGTTAAGTTCAAGATCGTTGAACTTGCTCCGAAGCACGGTGAGATTGTCGGTGGGCGCAGGTAGGTTGAGGGAGCCGTTGAAGTCGGACGTCTTGCCGTCAAGTCTTCCAAACAGCACACTCCAGCTGGGGCCTCCCGACTGCAGCGTATCATGCGAATCCATTATTAGTCGGATAATCTATCAGTGCATCTCTCAGCCTATTCGTCTTTCAAGCTGTAGCATTGTGAATTATTGTGATCATGTAACTCCTATGTCTTGCAAGCTAGCTAGCGATGTTCTTGTGGGCGTGTGCCATATAGTCGACTTGTTCATCGGACTCACGTACGTCTTACCTTTTCTTCGCAGCGATTTCTTTTTCTTACTATTGATGCATGGTAGATGATACGAAAAAAACAATAATCTCTGCACGTTTTATTTTGATCAGTTCGAGACATATTGATCCATAAGCAATCTACAGTTCCCCACAAAAGAAAAAAAGTTTATGTATTTAAGTTAATTTGCGTACAGTAATAAGATGGTGATTGGTTATTTCACACACAAGCACCGACGCGGCCATCAAATCACTATTTCAACATATGGAAAGGTGGGGATGTAGTTATATATGGCAGGACGTCGTTAGCTGTTAACTAAATCCGAGGGGGTGCATGCCCGTCTGAGAGCGACGGTGCAACTACCTCCAATCAAATTACTGTATATCACTTCATCATGGATTCATGGATCATGTTATTACGTACCAGCTCCACAGAGATCTCTGCGGCGAGGGCCAGGATGTCGGCGCACGAGACGATACCGGGGCAGGCGTCCTCCAGCGCCGCCTTGACGGCGTCCACCACCGGGAACCCGCGGGCTGAGCCGTTGTTCGGCGGCGACGTCTTCTCCGACGGCATACCAGGGACGCTGTCTAGCAGCAGGGACCCGTCGCAACCCTGCAGTATATAATTACATCAGTTGAAATATAAATGTTCTTCACAATCCTGTTGTTTCGTGAATCATGAGTTGGTTCATAGAACTATGCGTATGGGCATGGCGATGGCGTACCTGGACGAAGCAGTCGTGGAAATGGAGGCGGATGAGGCTGGCGAAGATGCGCGTGTCCGACTGGTGCGCGTCGATCAGCACCTGCCTCGTGATATCGTACGCGTCAGGACACGTGTCATCATAGTAGTCTTCACACAGCTGCGCTGCCGCACCGTGGACGCACAGGGAGGCCACCACCAGTAGCGCAGCGGTGATGGCGGAAGTGGCAGCCGAGCGAGAAGAGGAAGAAGCAGCCATATCTGTGTAGCTTGGCGTGTCGTGGTGTACGTCAACTATGAGCCACACGCGCGCTCCATTTATAGGCTAAACATTGGTGGCACTGTAGCTCGGTTCATGATTGAGCAGCTGGAGCTAGCACAGGGAGGCTGCTAATCATGCTGGCATACAATTTGCGTTAATTTACATGCTGGGTTGTAAATAAGATACTTCGAATTGAAGCATGGGTTTGAAGTATAGTCCAAAATGCTTGACCCTATACGATGCATGATGGAATGGTGGATGCCGACTGCCGGTCAATACTTTTCAAACTTGGCTTCTTCAGCCTTTCTCTGTGAGACTTCCAACAACTACATGTCCTGTCCTACCTACGGTTGTACACTAGTACCAAAGAGGCCTGCAGTGACATAGTCCAAAATTTTTTCAGATGGTTCTTAATACCGTCACTAGAAGTCCAACAGGATCTTACAAAATATCCATCGTCATTATAAATACTTACTAGTGGTAGTTCAAGATGACATCAATATTCGAGATGTCACTGGTAAGTCCTCAAAGCCCAATGACGGTTTGGCCTGATGTCAGCCCATCGCCATTGTCTATTTCGGCCCATCCAAGCCCAACTAAACCCACTAAAATCCTAAAATATAAAATCCCCTCCTCTAGCTAACATACCTCCTCACTCTACCACATGCTGCCAACTTCTTCTTCACTTTCCCTATCATGGTGAGTGCCGCTCTGTGTGGATTTGGTCTTCACACAGATGGTTTCTATTCTCACAACCCAAGGTTTGAGTCGAGACGCTTTGACATGCCATGTTTTTCCTATTGTGGTTCTCGTCCCATGCGTTCGAATAATAATGTGCAGAGAACTGTGATGACTACTACCGGTCGTATGGTGAAGTGCTGGATTCCATAATGCTTTTTTGACTAACTTCAGCATTGAGCCATCGACTTTTCCTTCTCGTTCTTTATAGGTAGCAGTGGAGACCTGGAGAACAAATAGTTCATAGACTCCGGGTGTTCGCGCAACATGACCAGATATGTAAAGTGGTTCTCCAGCCTCACTTCCTGGAAGCGCCGGGAGTATGTGACCTTTAGAGATGATAAGAGAGGGAGAGTGAAAACAAGATGTGCGGTAAAGGTAAATGAAAAGTTCACTCTCAAGGATGTTGGTTTGGTTGAGTATCTCAAGTACAATCTTTTCTCTGTCTCTCAGTTGCTTAATGTTGGTTTGGAAGTGCGCTTTAAGAAAAATGCTTTGTGTGTTTGAAAGTTGCCTAGAGGGGGGGGGGGGGGGGGGGAGGGGTGAATAGGTAAATCTAAAAATCCTATGAAATTAGACTTAGACAATTTTATCAGTAGGACCGGCAATGCCGGTGGCTAGGATCGGCAGTGCCGATGAGAGTGTAGAGAGTCGCCCAAATCAAAACTAAGCTGATTTCACTGTTACTAAGTGGATGAATAGAATAACAACAGTTGAGTGAGATACTACAAAGTATTAGCAACAACTAGACAAGCCTACACAAGTAGATTGGTCGAATTAAAGCTAATGCAAGAATGAAACCTAAAACAATGAAAGGAATAACAAGTAAATAAAGGAAGCACACGGAGACACAAGATTTGTTTACCAGAGTTTGGGCTCACAAAGAACCCTACATCTCCGTTGAGAAGTCCACAAAGAATCGGGTCTCTTTCAACCCTATTCTCACTCAAGCGACCATAAAGATCGAGCTCAAGTTCTCCACTAGCAAATCCCTTGCGGGATGGGTGAGACAAACTTCCCGATACGTCACCACACAAGTTGGGAGCTCTACGGGCACCGCTAACCGTCTAGGAGCAAAGCTCCAAGAGTAACAAGCACAAGTCACAAAGGTGATTAAATTGAGCATGGTGAAGTGCTGGATTCCATAATGCTTTTTTGACTAACTCCAGCATTGAGCCATCGACTTTTCCTTCTCGTTCTTTATAGGTAGCAGGTGGGGACCTGGAGAACAAATAGTTGATAGACTCCGGGTGTTCGCGCAACATGACCAGATATGCAAAGTGGTTCTCCAGCCTCACTCCCTGGAAGCGCCGGGAGTATGTGACCTTTAGAGATGATAAGAGAGGAAGAGTGAAAACAAGGTGTGCGGTAAAGGTAAATGAAAAGTTCACTCTCAAGGATGTTGGTTTGGTTGAGTATCTCAAGTACAATCTTTTCTCTGTCTCTCAGTTGCTTAATGTTGGTTTGGAAGTGCGCTTTAAGAAAAATGCTTTGTGTGTTTGAAAGTTGCCTAGAGGGGGGGGGGGGGAGGGGTGAATAGGTAAATCTAAAAATCCTACGAAATTAGACTTAGACAATTTTATCAGTAGGACCGGCAATGCCGGTGGCTAGGATCGGCAGTGCCGATGGCCACTACCGGTGCTGGATCGGCAGTGCCGATGAGAGTGTAGAGAGTCGCCCAAATCAAAACTAAGCTGATTTCACCGTTACTAAGTTGATGAATAGAACAACAACAGTTGAGTAAGATACAACAAAGTATTAGCAACAACTAGACAAGCCTACACAAGTAGATTGGTCGAATTAAAGCTAATGCAAGAATGAAACCTAAAACAATGAAAGGAATAACAAGTAAATAAAGGAAGCACACGGAGACACAAGATTTGTTTACCAGAGTTTGGGCTCACAAAGAACCCTACATCTCCGTTGAGAAGTCCACAAAGAACCGGGTCTCTTTCAACCCTATTCTCACTCAAGCGACCACAAAGATCGAGCTCAAGTTCTCCACTAGCAAATCCCTTGCGGGATGGGTGATACAAACTTCCTGATACGTCACCACACAAGTTGGGAGCTCTATGGGCACCGCTAACCGTCTAGGAGCAAAGCTCCAAGAGTAACAAGCACAAGTCACAAAGGTGATTAAATTGAATGTTCAAGAGTGGAATGGTACTCTTCTCACTAGGAATCAATGGCTCGCTCAAACCCTAGCTCAGAGGATAAAACTTTGACTTTGAGAGGGAGAGTGAGGTGAATGGAGCTCAAAAGTGCCTTTTGATTTTCGGGTTTGGAAAAATAGGCACGAAGTGTGGTGAGAGCCTTTTATATAAAGGGCTCAAAAAGAGCCGTTGGCCTGTCTGGACACCCCGCACCAGAACTACCGATCGAGCCATCGACACTGCCGGTAGGATTTCTGACACACTTTCATAGATCTGCAGGCAAGGATTCGGCCCACACCGGCACTGCCGATCATGGCATTGGCACTACCGGTGAGGCAGACACAGAGAAGACAAGTGGTCTCTGGAGACCCTGACCGGCATTGCCGATCAGACAGACCGGCACTGCCGATCATGGGCAGCCAGAGAACCTAAGGTAAAATGTTCTCCATAAAGAGGGGACCAGCACTGCCGATTAGGAGACTGGCACTGCCAATAAGCTACAGGCTGAGCCAGATAGAAAGAGTGGCTATCTGGGAGAGCCGACCGGCACTGCCGATCAGCTACAGGCTTAGCCAAACAGAAAGAGTGGCTTTCTGGGAGAGCCGATCGGCACTGCCGATGAGCTATAGCCAGAGTGCTAGAGAAGTGTGTGGGCATCACAGCGCCTCAGGAGGATGTGATCAGCACTGCCGATGAGGACCACCGGCACTGCTGATGAAGGTAAAAACAGAGGGCGACAGAAGTGGTATTTGGAGGAAATTTTGAGCATTTGACTTTACCAACTTTGTAAATTATACCCCTCTTAATAGTATGGCTTACCTATACTCAAGATAATAAATAAAAACAACAATATATTCATTCTTGAGTAGATATTTTTGGACTTTCAACTTGAGGCAAACAACCATCTTCTTTTCTCTTGTTGTTTCAATGCATTTCATTCATCAATTAAGATTGTCATGTACACACATTCTCAATGAAAACATTAGTCCATTCTTAATTGTATTGATGCCAATCACCAAAACAAAATTAGGGGCCTAGATGCACTTTCAGTGTTCTTGATTCGAATGACTCTTTGGTTTGTGGGATTTCTAGCATTGGAAAAATTTTTCAGGCTATTTTTGCTGGTTCTCCTGGTTCTCACAAGTGTTTGTTTGCTCAATCTTCTTCTGAGATTTGGAAATGGCATAAGAGACTAGGTCACATGAGCTTTGAATTGTTATGTCACTTGAGTGGCCTAGGTTTGATCTGAGGATTGCCTAAGCTCAAATTTTATAAGGATTTGGTTTGTGCACCTTGTTGTCATGGGAAAATGATTGCCGCTTCTCAGCCACCAATTAATTTGGTGATGATTGCAAGCCCTGGAGAGTTGCTTCACATGGACACTGTTGGTCCTTCTCAGGTTCGTTCAGCGGGTGGGAAGTGGTATGTTCTTGTGATTATTGATGACTACTCTCGCTACTCTTGGGTTCATTTTCTTGAGAGCAAGGATGAGGTGTTTCATCACTTTCGGAGCTTAGCTTTGAGGTTGTTCAGAGAACTCCCTGGTGCATTACAAGCAATCCACAGTGATAATGGCACCGAGTGCAATAACTCCTCTTTTGATGCTTTTGAAAGGACCGAGTGACCGAGAGGGAGGAGGGGGGGGGGGTGAATCGGGAACTCGCACTATGTACCAAAACTACCAATTCCTAAAAACGATCACCCAAAACTACTCCTACACAAACCTAGTGGTGATCACACTAGCAAGATAAGGAACCTATAAAAGGAACAACAACCTAAATATACTAGTGGATCACATAAAGGCAATACAACTCCTAAACATGCTAGTGATCAAATGTGGAAGCTCAAACACTACTAGCAAGCAAGGAGCCAATTCATGCAAGTCTACAAGGTAATCAACTAGAACAAGGCAAGCACACAAGCATAAATAGCATGGTATGTAAATGCAGAAAGTAATGCACTGTTGTAAGGGATGGCTCATGATTTTTTTCCTGAGGTCTCGGAAGGATGACGCCTTCCCCTACTCCTCGTTGGACCACTCCCGTTAGAGTTTCGGTCCCTCCTGCCACCAAGTGGAGTTCTCGCCCATAAGCCCGCAAATGCTCCTCAAGTGAAGACACAGTGTGCGTCACCGCTGCACAAAGCACAAGCTCGCCTCCCTCGAGAACTTGCCGGACTTCCTGAGCCAACACGGGCGCTCACTAGCGATGCCCCTTTCAACGGCAGGCTCCAACCGTGTACAAATGTGTGACGGCCTTCACAACCAATCACGATAGGCTCGATCACCGACACCTAACCGGTCTAGGTCTCACCATAGACCAAGAGTAATAATCTAGATCACACCCTCAAGGACACCCTAGCCTTAGATGTGCAAGATGCTCAAGTTACTCTCCTCTAGCACTCTCAAGATATGCAATATCTCCTCCTAGTGCTCTTCTCTTTTCCTCTTGGACCTTACCAAATGCTCTCACGTATTCCACTAGCTAAGAGAGGTCACAAAGACCCCAACAACGAAGTTATATAGGCTTCCAACCTCAAACTAGCTGTTGCTTCACGAAATCAGCTTTCTAGGCCTACTGACCATATAGTCCGGTCACTGCCTAATCGGACCATCCGGTCACTGCAACACTGTGCTCCAATGGCTCTGACCACTGCTTATTCCTCTGCTGACAGGACCATATGGTCACCTGACCGGACCGTGCGGTCCATTTCTCTCTCCAGTCCAGAAACATTTCGGCACTAGCTTCCTCACTGCCCAAGTCTCACCTCTACTGACCGGACCGTCCGGTCACTAGAGATTCCCACACTTGGCAGTTTCCTTGCTGCATGCTGTAGTCTCCGGACAAAACTACTTAGTGACCGTACAGTCCGGTCACCTCTAACCCCTCTATCCAGTCACTTCGTCCATAAGCTGAAACTCCTCGTCCTCACTTGACTTTATTTCCCAGCTTCTTCGAACAGCTCCTTGACTTCTCCACTGTCAACTAGTGCCCGTGATTTCACCGAGCACCTTACACATCACCGACTAGACATGACCTAAGAGAATGACCTAGACCCTCTTGATAGTATGGTTTTTCCTATGGACTAAAAGCCCTAACAACTAGACAAGTGTACCCAACACTTACATCATAGCTTGTTCTCCGCTTTGTTCCATCTTCATCAATCCTTGGACTCCATCAAGTTCACAAGCCTCCATGCTTGTGGTCATTGTCATCAATCGCCAAAGCCGCCATTGACAATCATCATAAGATAGAAGAGGTTTCCTACATGAATAATACTCGTGTAGATATTAGTTATATTTCATATTTGTTATTCATCACCAAAATATCATACCCTGGGGTGACCTCAATGGTCATGAACCTTACAATCTCCCCTTTTTTGGTGATGGATGACAACCACTACTTATGATGATCCAAAACGGATAAGCAAGAAAGAACCAAAGGAAAATAAAGGATTGAAGGGCATACGTTGGTCCTTACCTTGGAAGTAGTCTCCCCCTTAAGATGTGCTAGGTGTTGAGGGAGAACTACGCACTTATTTAGCGCACTTGGATTTCAATCTTGAGCTGAATTTGCGCCCGTCTTGGTGTCATGGTAGTCACTCTTATTGATGTAGACAAACACCAAGGACATAGATGCTCATGTCGGTGAAGATGTACATTGTCGCCATAGACATGCACCGTCGATGTTCTTCTCCATGTTGGTGTAGAAGTTCATCTTGATGTGATATTCATATGTACTCTAAGTGAAACATGCACCATTTTCTTGATCATCTTCATGATCTTCATGTTCTTCTCCCCTTTTTGCTATCCTCCATCTTGACTTGGCTTTCGGATCTTCATGTTCTTCCCCCTTTGTGTTATTGATCTAGACTTGGCTTTTGGATCTTCATGTTCCTTCTCCCTATTTGGCACCTATCACTAAAAACCACACCAAAACATAACAGAACCAAGAGGTATAACATAGTTGGCTAGAGTTAGGATAACTCCCCCTTTCATGGTGCTCCTTCTTGGTCGCAATAGCGTTCCACCGTAGCTCCCCCCTACACTTACGACTCAACAAAATATTTTCTCAAATGTGCAAGGGTTAGTCATTAGAGAGGTGGGAATATATGAGCCACTTGTCTTTGAGCCGTGCGAGTAGATTTAACCTCGGAGCTTGGTTGAACATGGCTCAATGGACATGAAGCACAAATATCACTATTTGATCATCTAGAAAGTCATGTACTCACATTGTAAATGAGTAACTCCCCCTAGACACATTCTTGGGAGCATGTATGATATCACAATACAAAGATGAATGCAAAGAATGCAAATGCAACAAGTTTACAATGCATGATGCGATGCTAAAGAAAAGAGAGAGAACCGCTACAAACCAAAGATTCAACAACGAGTTGTTCCCTTCCCAAGATTGCTCATAATAGACCATTCTTGAAAGCCTTGGGTACACCATGAACCACCTTCCCAAGCTTAACCCATGTCCATTGCTATCTCAAGAAGGTCCGAAGTCAACCTACAAAAGAAGAGAAACAAGCACAAACAAAAATACAAACAAATACTATACATATTTACAAAGAACAAGCTCAAGGATTACTCATGTGAAGTTGGAGAGGTCGAGAACATTGAGTTCTCCCCTTAACTTGTTGTAGGTCTTCTCATCGAGTGGTTTGGTGAACATATCCACCAATTGTTCATGAGTTCACACATTTACCAACTCGATGTCCTTCTTCTCAACATGATCCCTTATGAAGTGATGTCTCACTTGAATGTGCTTTGCATGACCATGATTTCCGGTTTTGAGAGCCATCTTGATTGCCGCCTCACTATCACATTATAGTGGCATTTGAGTGTAGTTGAGGCCGTAGTCCGAGAGTGTTTGCCTCATGTATAGAAGTTGTGCACAACATGCTCCCCCCCCCCCCCGGCCATGTATTCCTCTTCGGCTGTGGATAGAGACATTGAGTTTTGCTTCTTTCAGCTCCAAGATACTAGAGATCTTCCATGAAATTGGCAATCTCCCGATGTACTTTTCCTATTCACTTTGCAACCCACGAAGTCTGAATCCAAATACCCAAGTAACTCAAAGCTTGTTCCTCTAGGATATCATAAGCCCATGGTAGGTGTGTACTTGAGGTATCTCATTATCCTCTTCACAACCTTCAAGTGTGACTCTTTTGGATTTGCTTGGTAGCGTGCACACAAGCACACACTAAACATGATGTCCAGTCTCAAAGCGGTGAGATAGAGCAAAGAACCAATAATAGATCTATAGAGCTTGGGGTTCACTGATTTTCCCTTTCACATCATCATCCAAGGGTTTGCTTGTAGCCATAGGTGTGTGCAAGGGCTTACAATTTTCTATGTTGAATCTCTTGAGAAGGTCCTTAGTATATTCCTCTTGATAGATGAAGTTTTCTTCTCTCAATTGCTTGACTTGGGAACCAAGGAATACATGCAACTCTCTAATCATTGACATTTGGAATTCCCTAGCCATCATCTCTCGAAACTCGTCATTGAACTTCTCACTGGTTGACTCATAGATGATATTATCCACATAGATTTGGCATACAAAGAGATCCTTCCCAACATATCTTGTAAATAAGCTGCCATCAATGCTTCCAATGGTGAGTCCATTTTTGAGTAGGAAGTTCCTCAAGTGTTCATACCATGCCCTTGGTGCTTGCTTGAGACCATAGAGAGCTTTCTTCAATTTGTATACATGTCTTGGATGTTTTGGGTCCTCAAACCCTGGAGGTTGTTACACATAGACTTTCTCATTGATCTCTCCATTCAAGAATGCACTTTTGACATCCATTTGAAAGAGCTTGAAGCCATTGTGTGATGCATAGGCAAGTAAGATCTGAATAGCTTCAAGATGGACCACGGGAGCAAAGGTTTCTTCAAAGTCAATCCCCGCCACTTGAGAGTATCCCTTAGCCACTCCTCTCTTGTGTCGCTGCCCCTCCTCCCCCTATGCGCGTAGGCACCTCTGCTCTACTCCTTCCCCAGTGCATTTGGGCGCCGCCGCCACCCTCCTGCCCGTGAGCAAGCGTTGCCGCCCCTTTTCCACTTGTGTGAGAACCATCATGCGGTCCTTCTCCCGCAGATCTGAAGTTGAGACAACGGATCTACGATAGGGATGGCGGATCTGGGGCGGAGGTGGATCTATGGCGAGGCAGCGCAGGGTAGGGCACCACGTGGAGCGGGGATAATGGTGGAAGGCGGATCTGGACGCATGGTGGCAGGTATGTTAGATCCGACCGTGGGACAAGGTCGACACAGGGGGTTGCAACGGCTCAAGCTAGGGTTAGGATTTGTTGGCTGGGTTGGGTGGGACTCAGCTCCCCTAGGCCCAAGTGTTTTTTTTAAATTCCTTCCTTGTGGTGGAAAATGGCCTCATCACGTCACCGCTCCGGCTCCTCTCTGCGGTGGGCGGTTTGTGGCGGTTCGAAAAACCACCAGTGTATACTGCTATTTTCATGGATCCTTTGTACTAGTGGTAGGTGCATATGCATGGATTATACGAAGAGTAATGACTATAATTGGAAGTTCATTGAAGAAACTAATATTGGTGATCAGCATGTCGTACTTTCTTGGTACCTAATGTTTACTCTTATTTTTTTCGATTCATGATGAACTGTACTGTACTTAGTGCACAACTCAGCACACATTCATAACTAGATGCGTGCACAACTCAGCATACATTCATAAATAGATGCTCGCAACTGGCCTTCACACTTCTCTGTACGGACAGAGACTCCTAAGAGACATATGTGGAAATGAAGGTGTACAAGTGGATTTAATTGTTTTGACGGAAGAAGTAGATGTAATTTTTATGGTCGCAGAAAATACTACGACTACTCAATCATGGGTGCTGGCATTGAGAATTTTCATATACAAAGCTCCCTGCTCTCTTGGCTGTTGGTGTGCCGACTATACAGGGTTTCTTGACCGAACTGCACAGGCATTATATATGCAAACAAGTGTGCATGGTTCATGCTGGGTAGTGTACCCTGAAGTTAGTTCCCCAATTTTGTTTCTTGCGATACATCTAGCGCCGTCCTACCATTTTATTTTGGACATCATGTTGCTAATAATTACATCTATTATAAAATTTATCTAGCGTAGAGGACGAGTAGTTTGTTGGAAGATATACGGTCACATAGAAGCTAGTAATAATGCATTCACGATAGGGGACATTGTGATATTTTGGAGACAGGACACGTGTGGCATCTAGTATGTATATTCCAAGCATTTTTTTTAATTTTCCGCAAACGCTAGTAGCTCAAGAGTATTATTGATACATTACTATATTCTTTATACATGTATTTTTTACAGATTTATTGTTGATTATTTGTGTAGCATTTCAACTAAGCAATAACTATATGGTGGGGAAATACAGTAATGTGTTCTAATTTCTACTTGCAATGCATTTTGTGAATTGAGATAAAATATCAAAAATAGTTACTTCCCACGCTATACTATTCCAAAGACAAAGTCGTATTTTTCTGATATCCGAGAAGAAAAATAGAGGGTCGTAGCGTCTCACAGACAAAATCATATATTTTAAGTGTCCCATATTTTGATGAGTTTAGAAGCTCCGCAAAAGAATATAGGAATTTTGTGGTTATATGTTCATTAGCAAGAAGATGCAAGGAGCGGGAAAGAGGTACTATGCCTTGAAACTTTCAAAAGAATTATTATGATAAAGTTAGACCTCATGTTAGAATACCTCCAAAACATGGAAGACACTTTCTAATCCTCCAAAATATCCTACAATCCACAATTTTGGACAATTCGAAACTTTGTTCCATATTTTGGAGGAATTCTATCATGATCTCTAACCTCATGAAAAAAATCCTTTCAAAATTTTGGAGGAATTCCATATTTTGTCCTCTTCTTGCTAATGAACATCTAACGATAAAATTCTGTGTTTTTCTTGCAAAGCTTCCAAACACTTGGTGAGAGCAATTTCAACGTTTTTTCATTCCATAAGGTTAGACAACACATGTATCTGCAATACACAGTATCTTTACTATTTTTATGTTTTCATAATCATCCGTTCCAAAGAAGCCCTGCGTGCTATCCAATTGTAATGAGGGGGAATGATTCCAACGATGAATGGAACCGTTTCTTGAGATACTCTCTTCCCCTAATTATAGTGCTTCAGTTATCTCTTTATCTTGTTAATAGGAACATAATGGAACATGTGTCCTGGTGCATGCAGGGCCATTCTCAATGGATCTTTCATTTATAATTAATTGCATGCCATATCAATAAATATGATAACATGACATAGTATTTATTATGAAAGAGAGGAGATATCTTTCATTCCCATGAAAGGATGTTAACACTATTTCTAACACCATGAAAGCCAAATGAAATTGGATTGAGAGTCTTTTCTTTTATCCCCAACACCCTCAACCAATAACAAAACACCACTAAGCAATAACTTAGTGTTCTATAAAAGTGAGCACTGAGAGATGTACTTTAATTTTCCAAAATAAAACTACAAAAATGACATATCACTCTTAGAAACCGTGAAATGAAAGAGTGCATTGAGATTGGCCATACTAAACCCTAAACCCTAGAATAGGTTTGCCATACTAAGTAATCATTAATTAGCAATCATAGACAAAGTACTTAAAACTGTGGTGGAAGGTTGAGATCAATAAGATGTGACCAAATCATCTAATCAATCATTCAGCTGATGTCGGACACCTACCTGTCCAATTCTGTTCAGAGTAGACGTCATAACTAGATCACTATTTCTTCGGGACAAATCCGATAAGCTAGGAGCATAACAGTGAACACAGTTATATTGTGAATTTTCTGCCACGTTGCCCTCTTTGAGCAGTAGGATATTTCCCATGGCCGTAGTCCAAATGAAGTTTGTCCAAACGGCAGGGTTGTGCCAGCATTGACCGTGGCGATCATGTTGCCGTCCCCTTGCTGACAATACACCATTCGGGGTGAGTCGGAATTCAATTTTTTTATGTGATATTAAAATTTACACTCTCCATGCAGTCACTTGTTTGAAATATTACACAAAAACAACGATTTCACAAAGTTCAGTTGATAAAAGTCCTAAGGTGCATGAAGTTGAGAAGTTGTGTTCAGTGAAAGAAAGAAGATATCTCCAGTCACATCGAACTTAGCAGATATGTTAGCTATAGAATAAGTTAACACAATCGAACACGTACCCCACTTAATTATCTGTTTTCTCTGTGTAATGAAATCATTTAGAAGAAAAGAAAACTATCTGTTTGATGTTTTGGCATTTTAGGGAACTATAGCCCTTGGATATTTCACCAGAACGTACTACGGCCAAATATAGTGTTTGAAAACAGATCCTACCCGTCATTATATATTTTTCACATATGAAGAAGCATACCTACAATACCAGCTTAAATTATAACTAAAATTGATACGCTCGTAATTAATAAGTTGCAAAAACAGCAAGTAAACAAAGGTGCAAAAGTAGGATTGCGACGTCTGTGTGTCTAATAAGCACTCTCCACTCGTGGTTATCTCTTCAAATCCTGGCCCCGGACTAGAGTACAGGAACTCTCCTAGATTCTAGCAGGAGCTGAATTATTTGCTCTAGGAAATTCAGTTTCTCCTAACTTGATTGGTGTCTCACAATTCTAATGGTCAATCATGTGAGTACCGAACAAAATAAATCTTGTTTGGTCTTTTTTATGCGGCTGAAGCCATTATATTTTTTAGATAATATTTACAAACCCTGCCTCCTCTACACCCTAGAAAAGGTGTACATATAGCCCAGCCAAAGTTTTCATATATACAAGTAAATGCTCATGTACAGTAGTTAAAGAACATCAGAGTGTTCCAAGCACTCTAATTGTCCAATGCATATATTGTTTCATAGATGAACCTTTATGTCTACAAGGTATCATCATGTTCTTTTTTTTTCTTGGCCAATGCATATATTGTTTCATAGATGAACCTTTAATTGATATGTTGACCAGTTTCGTTGGAAAGGTGTGTGATCTGGATGTAGTAGGCGTCTGTTCAATCATTTTCATGTTAATCTATTGATGTACCCATAAAGTTGATAGCTTCCATGTCGCCACTACCTCGTGCATATGCATATGCTCGACTGTACATGAACATTTTTTTTATCATATTAATACTTTCTTCCACGCTGTAGAAATATGGTATGGCGGCATGCAATAAGTAATATTGGAGTGCAGTAAATAGTATTTATAATTGTGCCAAGGAATCGACGTCTCCAAAGAAATACAGCAATTTCAATTTATATGTTGGAAGTCTCTATCCACTAGTACAAAAAGGGTCTGCTAACGCATGCACAGAATTCACTCGTGGTGGCACTGTACCTCTTATTAGCAGCAACGATAAGGACGTGTAGGCCTTCTTTGAAACAGCTGTGTGGCTTGTCCAGCAGCCTGCCTATTGGACACTGGAGCAAGGATCTGATTTCTAGTGGTTGGCTAAATGATTAACCAGATTGTTAACATAAAAAATAATTAGCTCCTACCTTTTTAAAATCCGTTGAAGTATTCAAGATTTCTAGTGTAGTATTCCATATTTCTGTGGTCATGATAAAACAAAACAAGTGCCCTTTCCATAATTATATAAATATCTTTGTTTGTAAGAATTAAATCATAAAAGTACTAAATGAGGACCGAGGGCCGTATACAGCAACAGTGAAGTTAGTAAGAATTATTGTTACTTTTACTGTTTAGTTTCGTACGATACGCTGTGCTCTAATTATATCCCCCGTCTTGTTAATAAGTAGAAAGAATATTTTCTTGTGTGTTCAGTAATCAGTAGGAAATCAAAGCAATCGTTCTGCAAACTGTAATTCCAATTTCATATTATCCATCTGCATGATGTGACCAAGGCAATAACTGATGCAATCATTCGGGCATTGGAATATTAATCACTGATTCTGTACGCAGATATGACACGTAACTGGATCATTATTTCTTTATCTACCTCACTAATAATTTAGCTGTGAAATTACTGAGAAGAGAGCTACTAGATATTGCCCAACATAGAGTTTGCCATGGTTTGCTTTATTATGCAAATCTATCATGTTTACAATCATTGGACAATGACAAAGCAGTGTGCACAACAGACCCTTTTTTTTTTCTAAATGGCAATAGAACATTTTATAGATTAACAGAAGGGTTATCCTTCCTTCTCTTTATTGCACATATGAGAACAATGACATGGAGTAATAGTATGAAACTGGACAGGATAAGCTAATACAGATGAGCTGCTTAATCCTGTAATGCAATGACCATTCATTAAGCATTTTTTTTTGCTGAATCCTCTCCTAACTTCCATTGACCTTTCTGCAGTTCTTACGGATTTCCCCTTTGGTGGGGTCCGTCAACGGCATAATGTTCCCCATGTTGATCATAGACTGCGCGAAGCTGGCGAAGAAATCGTCCTGGCTTCTCGCGAACCTGTCGACGATCGGCGCCGTGACGCCCTGCGCCTGTTGCGCCGACTTGAGCTCCTGGTCAGAGTTGAGGAATCCTCTGTTCACCTCCAGGTTGTCATAGTAGTTCTTGTCGAAGGTGTCGGGCGTCGTGGGATCAAGGTCGTTTAGAACCGAGCCATTGCCGTTCCTGGGACATCTTTGGGAGAGGAATGCTCGGTACCCGGCGTCCAGGGTCGGGTCCGGCCGGTTGGTCCCGCTGAAGTTGTAGAGCCGCCCCGTGACGAGCCGGCACTGCACGCGGCCGAAAGTGTGCGCCCCTGTGGTGATCACGTTTCAGTCCAAGCAATAGTTAATAGCTATGTTTTCTTTGTTCACCAGGAAGCAGAGGAAGCTAAGAATAATTCAGTAGGATTAGTATAGTTCTCCGTTACCGGAAAGGGTGACGAGGTCGACATTGTCGAGGCGGACGGCTTTGAATTTTCTCTCGAGCATGGTGAGGTTGTCGAATGGCGATGGCAGGTTGGATGCGCCGTTGAAGTCGGCCGTTTTGCCGTCCAGCCTCCCTAGGAGCACACCCCACTTTGGGCCTCCTGACTGTTTGTACATTCGTTGGGCGGTCAAAAATAGGCAAAAATAATGTTACCAATAGTTTTTGTTTTTGCAGGTAGAGTATATATTGTGGAACCGGCGAAAAAAATAAAGCTGAAGATGTGACTAGGCAACAGTAGTTAGCCCCTGGCGCGACAAGATTGGTTCCTTTTGTATGCTTATGCGTCATAGCTGTGGATTCCGTTGTACTAGGCAGCTAATCAAAGTCGCTATATCCAAAGAATCCAGCTGGATATGTACGATGGCATTTCAATTATTAGTGTTTCACAACATGATTTTTAATTTAAATGAAGTATAAAATTGTAAAATGAATACTTTGTTTGAATAAACCTAGCTACTTATATTATTTATCTTTATATATGCATAGGGTTACCGAGGAAGCACATCTTATTGTGGTGATGCGGAAATTAAAGACGATTCCCTTCAGCGTGGTTCGTTCACATGTCCTACGCACATGCACATGTATATATAAAGCTGTCAGTTAGTTAATTTATAGGACTGTGAAATGGACACGCTAGGCCGGCGAGCGCAGATTACGTTGTAGATCTATGTGCATGTGTGTCACTTTGTAATAGTAGAAATGATTGCGTGATGTCAAGAGTGGAGAGAGTCAAGTCCTATCATGCATGCATGGCTCATGATAGCCACGGCGTACCAACCATGTCCGTACGTCACCTATCATCAGTCGATCACACTGTTGCAGCATCATGTAGGAGTAGAAATAATGTAACGTACCAGATCGACAGAGATCTCGGAGGCGAGCGCGAGGATGTCGGCGCAGGAGACGACGCCGGGGCACGCGGCCTCCAGGGCCGCCTTGGCCGCGTCCACCACCGGGAACCCACGCGCCGAGCCGTTGTTCGGCGGCGCGCCCTTCTCGGAGTTGATGACCCCGGGCACGCCGTCCAGGAGCAGCGACCCGTCGCAGCCCTGCACGAAGCAGTCGTGGAAGTGGAGCCGGATCAGGCTGGCGTAGATGCGCACGTCGGACTTGTGCGCCTCGAGCAGCACCCGCTTCACGATGGTGTAGGCGTCCGGGCACGTGCAGTCGTAGTAGTCCTCGGACAGCTGATGCGCCACCGCGCCGCTGCCAAGCTCGAGGCACAGCACGGCGGCTACCAGCAGCGCAGCCGCCATGAGCGAGCGAGAAGTCGTCGGTGACGATGTTAATTAGTACCAGCTCAACTGATTGAGGAGCTACACTTGGCGAGCACCGTGAGGCTGGCACGCGCACTACTTCATTTATAGGATAACTAATGACCAAGGGTCGTAGATTAGCACTCATCAGTGAGCTAGTTAAGGGACCAATATGCATGACATAATCTTAGCACATGTCACGTCGGATGTATCCTGTTGCTTTTACGTGCACGGGATGGATAAAATGTTAAGATGGTTACATCGCAAGAGATGAAGATATAGACGGGACAACCATGGTCCAAAATGGTTGACCAATCATCCCTTGCTCTGCTGGTTAAGACTTTTCAAACATGGCCTTATTGTGGATGTGACAATATAATGACTGCACACCTTGCATGCGTCTGTTACCTGAGTAGGGATACGTGCCTAAACATTCCAGTAACCCCTTGCAACGTTCATGTAGAGATAATTCCAATAGAAGTTTTACTGGCCATTATAGTTTGAGGGTAATTTTATATTTGCACTTTTAGCATACAAATTTATGTTTATTTTCATGAGAGAATATTAACTCTACCAAATCTTTAAAATGTTAGTTTATCTCAAAAAAATATAAAACATTAGTTATTAATTAGATTGTTAACATAACTTTATTTATAATAATAAAAATTAATTATTATAAATTTATAACTCTTTTTTTTTTATATTATCCTCAAATTGAAAAACTACAATTCAGTAGTTCTGGTTTTAGATTATAAAATCTATACTGTTAGATCAAACTACTGACCAGTAGTTTCTTAAAATTACTGATTAGTATTTTTGATAGTAAAACTCCTCTCCATTTCAAACATGACACTGTAAACCTGAGAACTATTTGGTCTTGTATGTCGTCATTGGTTTTTGTCCTCCCATGTCATGTATAACTGTTCAATAATTGTGCGGTGCACAACAGTGTGACGAAGCTTCAACCATGTAATTATATGGATGCTCTGCGAGGGCCATCAAGTTCTTTCACTTGCCAGGTTTTGAAGGAAGGGTTAGGTACATTAATTAACCATATGTTATGTAATTAGTGTAGTGACATCAAGTTCTTGCTTCTTCCAAAGTCATAAAGTAGTTGGCCAAGATTATTGGCCGTTCAGAAGTTCCCCTGTTGTAGCTAACACCGTACTCGTATGAGGGTACAAGTCGGTGCTCATTCAATGTGGTCAGCTCATTCTCGACCTCGTCAGTTCTTGGACGCTTAGCTGGATCGATTGAGATATATAATAAGTATTGAATATACATGGTTTTGAGCACAGTCCAAACAAAATGGACGGCCAACCACACGCATACTGGCAAATACATCATTGTTCAACACTGGATGTCCTTTACTGACACATGTATATGCATTATTCTTTTTTTTTGCGATGAATGTATATGTATTATTCAAACAAAACTTCATGTGACATATAACTCGTATGGCTCGTGTTGGGCGGGTGTGCCTATAGTTGGTTCCTTTTGTTGTTTGTGAACCTAATGTCCTACTTATTTAGTATTTGCATTGTTCAGACATACTTATATGGAGTATTAGATCGATCCTATAATATGTATCAAAACTTGTTTTTTCCTATACAGTATGCAGTTACAGTAATACAAGCTTTCAGTCCTTTTCTATTTTCCATGCCACAAAAAATCCTGAGAGACAAACAGTCCAGTCTAGGAGATACGTGTACGGGTGCTCTCTTTTCCAACTCTCTTGAGCAAATTCCTATAAAAAAAAAACCTATCTAGAGCAAATTGCCCACAGAGGACAATCTAAAGTCGTACTCCGATGAATAACGGACATCTGTCTAAAGTAGTCCGTTCGAATTTAAATTGTCGATGCAATTCATTTTTAATTACATTTGATTATTTGTTTTATTTAAAAAATTTAAAAAATTATCAAATATGTTATTATATTTTCTTTTATCCTAAAAAAGTTTTAATCTATCTTATCTCTACAATCTATTAATTAAGGTGCGATCGTCTACTTCGTATCCACAAAGTTAGAGATTGAAATCGGTTTCGTACCTTCCATATCAAGTACCGAACTTCAAAAATCATAACTCTCTCGTCCGGAGCTCAAATTAAGTAAACTCGGACTCTATATTGTAGCTCTCAAAAAGTTCTACAACTTTGATATTCAATGGAAGTACATTCCTATCGTTTTGGTTTCCAAATGTGTAATGCAAAAATATTTATTCTGATTCGGACTTTTCTACGCAGGTCTCTATGCGGGATTCATATCTTCTAGATCCGAAGTCCAAATAATATGATCCACATATGTTTCGAAAAGGTATCGACGTAATCTACAATTTTTGTGTTTTATCTTTTTCCATTGGAGCAAGCTTCCAAGTTCAAAATCACGTTGCAATGCAGTGCTATTTTATAGACTCTGTAAATTGATTTTTTCCTTTCGGATAAAACTTCTATAATATGGTAAAAAATTATTGAAAAAATGTTACTTTTGACATATAAAATGGTATACTAAGAAACACTAATAGTAATATAAATATGATCTTTCATGTAAAAAATATCAATAATATTGTATATATCTAATAATTATATTGTATAAATAATTTATATTTAAGTTATAAAGAGTGTTTTGTTTTTTAAGTCCGTAGTAACGCACGGATACTTTGCTAGTTATCTTTTATATTTAAATAAATATTTTAAATAAAATAAAAGATCAAACATACATAAAAAAAGTCATGGCGTTAATATTTAAAATCCGGACCGAGTATATGCTGTTGGACCTTTTCACCGGTTATTGTCTTCCACCTATGCCGGTGATACATATGTTCTAATGGTCAACGCAAATTCCAAACTGCGTTGAAGCCACTAAGCCAGAGGCGAAGCTAGAAACTTTACAAAAGGGGTGCTGCTTGCAGGTTGAGTTTAGATGAGCATGAATTATAGGTTAAATAGAAGACATTTAGACCAATAATTATTGATAAACAGTGTAATTTAGCCTGTAGTTTTTACGCTGCAAGGGGTGCTCTGCTGCTGTAGCATGGGCAGTGCACCTCTGTGGCGATCCGCCCCTGATTGAAGCGTAGCATATTCTAAATTGACCTGCTTCATGCTATATATAGCTCGAAATTACGAATTCAAACTAATAAGTCACAAACATACTTTCTAGTCTTGTTCTCAGTCGTCTCTATCTTCTCCACCCGCCAACTGCCTGACAAGAGAGCAACCTGTTCATTCAGAAAGAACGACCGGTCGTTTTTTCTAAGCGTGGGCAGTTAATGCTTATGTGCATTATTTGAGGCTGCTATATATGCGTGCATGTGGGTGAGACTGAAGATCTATCTATTTATTAATAAACTAGCAAAACGTTCATGCATTATTACAAGTTTTAAAAACAACTATAGACACCATATAAAAATTCATCCTGTAGAATTAGACTGTCTATTCATGATGAGTCTTGGTAAAATTTTATAGATGATTTGTAGCTTGGATACGAAAAATTGCACGCGCACGTACTAAGAATACATTACAAAACAGTTAGCCTCGTGTAGAAGTAGAATTAGTAACCATGGTAATAAACTAATATATGCGTGTCCACTTCCTGGATGTAAAATGAGCTATATATTGCACTTCCTTTTGAAACAAGAAAAAAGTTTCAATAGTGCGATCATGCTCACTCCTAATCCATACAATAAATCAATATGAAGGTGAGCACTGTTATCGTCGATGGGTACCAAGTAATAAGCTTATAATATTTAGCACGTAACCCTAGGTTGGTATATATGCTTGGCCATTGATGCAAAATGGTAAGAACACTGATGATTACCTCATTGTGATGAAGATCGGTAATGGACTTTGTCTTGGATATGGACGGTGAGCAGTAACACAACCCATAGTTGCTTGTCCTTAATTTTGTGCATTTTGTTGCAACGGAGTCCCACGTGGGCTGTAGAACTCTGACCCTGGGTGATCTTCTTTCCCCTCGCACCATAATCAATTCGAGCCTTTTTCACATTAGCACAACGTGTAAGATTTTGAAGAACAACATCATAATAAGGTACGCAGCTAGCAAAACATAGTTTCATGATCAGATTCTGTCGTGCATTGTTGTGTCTGCAGGGATGTAATGTGTCAATCCTGCTCTCGACTTGACGTTGGGGAACAATATAATGCATGCAGATCGAGAAGGACTCGTCGGCAAACTTCCCGAACCTGCACTGGATGGAGGTCATTGACGAGGCCAAGGCCATTGAGAATGTGCAGTGCCCATAAATGGTGTCTTGCGCTGCGCCGCGACATCCCCGCAACGAGGTGCACCTTTCCTCTGGCATCGATTACCATGTCCCCTCCGGCCGCCACGAGCGAGTGTCTACTATTCCTTAGAAGGATCAAACACATGCCCAGCAAAAACAACAATGCACGATGTCTCGTCCACAATGAATAACACGAACGGGTGATCGGCAACAAAATCCACAGGTTCGAGTGGCAGCACATCTTCGTCGAAGTCTACCGCACACCCTTGGTCATCTTCCTATTCCATCATGCATGACGGACGCCGTCTCGCTGCCCTCCTCGTTCATCTCTCGATGACCGCCTTGTGCAGTATATTCTATGTTCACAAAAAGCAACTCGCTCATGTTAGCATCTCCGAAAGGGAGGTGAAGGCCCATATTATATTCTGGAGGTCCTCGACGAGGTTCGTCTCAAAAGTCAGATTGAACTTCGGCAGCTGCCTCGAACTCACCGACCGAGACGTCCTCGTAGTTCATAGGGGAGGAAGATGCACATTGGCTGGCTCCTCTGCAGCTTCCAGTCGTGCCGGTGTCCATGCAACACCTCGTACAGGAGCTTGAGCAGCTCGAACCCTTGGTAGAATTAACTGGCTGCAATATTGTAGTGTGACACCCATGGTGTCACCTTAGCACATTAGTTAGCCAAGGGAGGTAAACTAAAGAGAAAATAACAAATTAAAAACTCAAGTTTGAATTTATTTGAATTTGATTCAAATCTACTTGAACTAGAGCTGCAAATTTTCTCCTGTAAGTTACCCAAATAAATTTTATAATCTTGCTCTATGTACCAAATAAGAATTCCAGAGAATTTTGGGTGATTTTATCTCATAGGTAAGTAAGCCAAACAAATCAAACAAAACTAAAAAACTAGGTTAATTCAAAAATTCAAATTTACAAATTTATAAGGATTCACTGAACCAGATCATACTTATAATTGAAAACCAATATCTATAAAGAATATATAATCTTGGCTTGATTTAATAATATCAGGAGCAATCACTTTTGGAATTTTTACCAAATATCAAATTTCTGAACAGATTTGAGCATTGTCAGTCAAGCAAATTGGAAATTGAATAACTCCCTTATCGTTTAACTTCCATAACAACATCATCAACGTTTAGCTACTACAAACATTGCTCTTCACGATATGGAACCCAAATTAAATTTGGTCTTTTTTGTATGGCCCATATGGAATTAACAAAATGCTTAAGTGTTAAGGATTCCCACGTTGGAAATTTTTCCTGTCTCTTTGAACAGGATAACATTTTCAAAATGTAATATCTCGCAAATCCTTCTACCTCTTTTTGTTAATGTCATCAAATTGGAACTTCAATTAATGTAATACAAGATTGTGTAAAAGTATTTAAATTTTGGACAAGTTTAATGATCCAAAACAATCATTGAAAACACCTAAACACTTCTGTTTTTCATGACATTTGAATTGAACGGGGCCTGCCTGTCAGTGGCTCAGTCGGTACTGTTTGCTCCCCGCGGTGCCGAACCGCCGTGTGCCACGTGGGCTCTGTCGAGCGGCCGAAGACCGCCCCTGGCCAGGTCTTTGTCCGAACGCCTTCTTCCGAACACCCTTGTCTCCCATTTTCCTGCTCTCTCGTTCACTCTTCTGGCTCTTTCTCCTACTCTCGAGCCCGCCGTCGCCACCCGGAAGCTGGCCCCATCACCCTGCTGCTCCACCGCCTCCCGCCGTCGAGCCAGCCCCGCCGGAGCTCTGCCTAGCTCCCCTCCCCCGACTGCAAGGCCTCACCCCCTCCCTCACCCCGAGCGGCGCGAATCAGGCCTTCTCTTCCCCGCTGTAAGAAATAATCCTTGCCTGCTATAATTAGTAGTTTACTTTCTATAACTGGCAACTTAGTTTAGAAAGTTGATTATTCGATTTTGTATCGGCTTATGAAAGCCATCTTTACTTTCCCTTGTATTAGTCTATATAAACAAAGCAATGGAGAGGTAAATGATATACATTGCAGCACCAAACCAGATCATGTACAAGGTGTTCACATGAGTTGTGAGTGCGTGTGTGTGCCTGAAATCTCGCTGGCAACAGTTCGTTGTCTCTTCGGCGTGGTTCTAACAATTGGTATCAGAGCTAGGTTCGTCCAATGCGTGAAGATGTCGGGCAAGAAGGCCGGCGACACCTCCGGTGATGGCATCGTGATCCAGTGGGTGATTCGTGAGGTGGGCAGCGGGAGTAGCTACCCCGTCCTCACCAAGACCAATTACTCCGATTGGGCGCTGCTCATGAAGGTGCAGTTAAAGGCCAGAGCCCTATGAAACATCATCGAGAATGACGGCACCGATGCCCAGGAGGAGATGATAGCACTCGACGCCTTGTGCGGTGCGGTACCACCGGAGATGGTGCCGATGATCGCCAAGAAGGAGATGGCCAAGGATGCCTGGGACGCGATCGCGACCATGAGGATTGGCGATGGTCGTGCGAAGAGGTCGACGACGCAGCATCTGCATCGGCAATTCGACCTCACCACGTTCGGCGACGGCGAGACCGTCGAGGACTACACGCTCCATCTGGAGGGCATGGCAGCGCACATCAACACACTAGGCGAGGAGTTGAAGGATTCAGAGATCATGGCAAAGATCTTGCGAAGCCTACCACCTCGGTTCAAGCAGATCACGATCGCCATCAAGACACTTCTTGATGTGTCGACAATGTTGGTCGCCGATCTGACGGGGCGGCTAAAGGAGGCCGAGGAGGCTTTCGAGGAAGCTCCGGTGTCGTTGCAGCATGATGGCAAGCTGTACCTCACGGAGGAGGAGTGGAACTCGCGGAGGAAGAAGCGCGAGGTAGAACACGGTGGCGGCGCGAGCAGCGGCTTGACGCGTCACGGCGGTGGCGGTGGCAGGCACGGCCGTGGTGGTCCACCAAGTGGGCCGCCGACTACAAACTGGCCCACAGGCGATGAATGCTGGCACTATGGCAAGATGGGTCACTGGGCCCAAGAGTGCAGGTCGAAGCCCAAGAAGGAGCAGGCTCACATTGCACAAGATCAAGAGGAGGCCTCGCTCTGGCTCGTGACAGCATCACCAACACTCTCACCGGTGGTCAACGTGCATGCCAGTGATGATTCGACGCTGTTGGAGGTAGGCCTAGACATGGTGTTGGCGGGTCTAGGGCGGCATCGACAGGATCCGTCGCCCAACTCGAGATCCGGGAAGAGAAGGTGTTCGCCCATCTCGGAGAAGAGAAGGATCGGGAGGCGGAGACCTGGGTCCTGAACACCGGCACCACCAACCATATGACCAGATCAAGGTCTGCCTTCACCAAGCTGGAGACGGCGCTGCTCAGCACCGTGTGGTTCGGCGATGACTCGGTGGCATGCATCGAAGGTCAGGGCACTGTTGTCTTCAAATGCAAGAACGTGGAGGTCCAGTTGCTCCCTGGAGTCTACTTCATCCTGTGGTTGACGACAAACATCATCAGCATCAGTCAGCTCGATGAGAGCGGCTACAAGACCAAGATCGACGATGGGGTGATGATGATTCGCAAACCTGGTGGCAAGTTGCTGGTGAAGGTGGCACGTGCAGGCAACCGCCTGTACAAGATCCAGCTTAAGGTGGCATAACAGTCATGCCTGGCGGTGCACGGGCGCGATGATGAGGAGGCATGGCGCGGGCATGAGTGTTTCGGCCATGTCAACATGGCGGTGCTGAGGAAGATAGCTCGGGAGGAGCTAGTGTGCGGCCTGTCGGTGATCGGACAGGTCGGTCACCTGTGCGAGGCGTGCCAAGCCGGGAAGCAGAGGCGTACTTCATTTCTAGCACAAGCGGAGTACCGGGCATAGCAGCGACTCGAGCTGGTGCACGGTGACCTCTGTGGGCCCATCTCACTGGTGACACCCGCAGGTAACAAGTACTTTTTGCTGTTGGTGGATGACCTCAGCAGGTACATGTGGCTAATCGTGATTCCTTCAAAGGATTGTGCAGCGGCTGCTATCAAGGAGATCTAGGCGCGAGCTGAGGGCGAGTCCGGCGTCAAACTAAAGGCACTCTGAACTGATCGTGGTGGCGAGTTCACCGTGAGGGAGTTTGCGGAGTACTGCGCGGGCGAGGGCGTGCATCGCCAGCACACTGCGCCCTACAGCCCGCAGCAGAACGGTGTCGTCGAGCGCCGGAATGGCACGGTGGTGGCTACAGTGAGGAGCATGCTCAAGGCGAAGGGGATCCCCGGCTGGTTCTGGGGCGAGGCAGTTAACACCGCTGTGTATGTGCTGAACTGCTGCCCAACGAAGAGTGTGGACGGGATGACCCTGTTTGAGGCGTGGCATGGGAAGAAGCCGGTAGTGCACCACCTTCGGATGTTTGGCTGTATCGTCTACGTCCGGAACACAACACCGCACCTAAAGAAGCTCGACGATCATGGCCAGAAGATGATATTTCGGCTATGAGCGTGGCTCCAAGGCATATCGTGCCTACAACCCCATCGTGAAGCGTGTCCATGTGACACGCAACATGGTGTTCGACGAGCAAGACCAGTGGGACTGGGGCACCAGCAGCGGCGATGATGAGCGAGCTAGTGACGATGATGTGTTCACAGTGGAGTACACCACTTGGGGACAAGCTGCACCAGCTGTTGATGAGGTGGTCGAGGCGCCTGCAGGAGATGCACCTAGGAGCAGTCACCGCCTCCGAGTGTGGAGCTGACGAGTCGGAGCCTGGCTCGCCGGACGATGTCGACAACAACGACCTCGACACCGACCATGACAACGATGCGCCTCTTCGGTTCCGTAGCATCAATGACATCATTGGGCAAGCCTCGCCACGTGGATTCGCACTATGCCCACTACTAATGGAGGAGCTTCATGCGGTGAGCACCGACGAGCCCGCCTCATTCACCGAGGCAGAGGGTAGCCCCAGTTGGAGGAAGGCAATGATAGAGGAGATGGACTCCATCGAGGAGAACGACATGTGGTGCCTCGCCGACCTCCCACCTGGACGCAAGGCGATCGGTGTGAAGTGGGTCTTCAAGGTAAAGCGGGACGAACATTGGGTGGTGTCTAAGCACAAGGCGTGCCTCGTGGTGAAGGGCTATATGCAACGGCATGGCATCGACTACAACGAGGTGTTCGCGCCGGTGGCCCGGCTCGACTCGGTGCGTCTGCTCATCGCCCTTGCAGCGTACGAGGGGTGGGAGGTGCACTACATAGACGTCAAATCGGCGTTCCTCAATGGGGACCTGCAGGAGGAGGTCTACGTCGAGCAGCCGGTCGGTTTCATCATCACCGGCAAAGAGCACAAGGTGCTCAAGCTGCAGAAGGCGTTGTACGGCCTACATCAAGCGCTGCGCGCCTGGAATGCGAAGCTCGACAGCACCTTGCTATCGCTTGGCTTCAGGAGGAGTCCGTCGAAGCATGCCATCTTTGTCAGGTAGAATGGCAATGCTCGGCTAGTGGTCGGGGTCTATGTCGACGACCTTGTGATCAGTGGCTTGTTCTCTAGTGACATCGCGGCCTTCAAGGAGGAGATGGCGACCGTGTTCAAGATGAGTGACCTCGGTCTGCTTCACTACTATCTCAGCATTGAGGTGAAGTAGAGCGTGAGGGGGATCTCGCTGAGCCAAGGTGGCTACGCCAGCAAGATCCTAGAGAGGTCTGGGATGGCAGGGTGCAACCCCTGCCAAACACCCATGAAGACGCGGCTCAAACTAAGCAAGCTTAGTGAGCAGCCGCCAGTCGACGTGATGACATACAAGAATATCGTCGGGAGCCTGAGGTATCTGGTTAACACTCGTCCTGATCTTACATTTTCAGTTGGGTTTGTTAGCCAGTTCCTAGAGGATCCGCGGGAGGACCATCTCGCCGCGGTAAAGCGCATCTTGCGCTATGTGGCCGGGACTTAGAATTGGGGACTCTAGTTCGACCGAAAGGAGGAGGATGAAGCCAAGCTCACTAGTTTCAATGACAGCGATTATGCCGGCGATGTCAATGCTAGCAAGAGCACTACAGGTGTGATCTTCTTCCTCAGCAACAGCCCGATCACTTGGCAGTCCATGAAGCAGAAGGTGGTGGCGCAGTCAAGCTGTGAGGCTGAGTATATAGCAGCAGCAAATGCTGCTAGTCAAGTATTGTGGCTCGCCCGTGTGCTATCTGAAGTATTGGGAAGGGCGGCAAGAGTACCGATGCTGAGGGTGGACAATAAGTCCGCCATCGCTTTAATCAAGAATCCAGTTCTCCAAGGGTAGAGCAAGCACATTCGAGTGAAATATCACTTCATTCGGGAGACTACAAAAGAAGGCTTGATCCGTATCGAGTTCATCAGGAGCGAGGAATAGCTTGGCGATTTTCTTACGAAGCCGCATGGCAAGACCAAGTTTCATGAGATGCATACCAAGATCGGCCTAATCAACATTGAGCAGCGCAAGGTTTAGGAGGAGATTGTAAGAAATAATCCTTGCCTGCTATAATTAGTAGTTTACTTTCTATAGCTAGCAACTTAGTTTATGAAGTTGATTATTCAATTTCGTATCGGCTTATGAAAGCCATCTTCACTTTCCCTTGTATTAGTCTATATAAACAAAGCAATAGAGAGGTAAATGGTGTACATTGCAGCACCAAACCAGATTGTGTACAAGGTGTTCATGTGAGTTATGAGTGCATGTGTGTGCCTGAAATCTCACCTGCAATAGTTCGTTGTCTCTCCGGCGTGGTTCTATCACCCGCCTCCGGCTGCCGAGTATTGCCTGCGCATTTCTTCTCTAGTAAGCCCCTCATCGATTCCCCTCACCGACGGCCTCCACTGAATCTGACGAGTCTCTTTGACCCCTGTCGGCTCGGATATTTGCAGCCCACCGCCGCCTCGTTCTACCTCTGTGTCGAGCCCTAGCTCCGGTGAGCCAAACCGCTCCCCTCCCGCGCCGTGCATCCTTCGGATAAACCCCAAGCTCCTCATAAGTAGTGCGCCTCGCCGGGCTGGCCTCACCCCACGGTGGCCGCGTCGTTGTCGTCGTCACGCGCGCCATGGCCAGGCGCCAGCTCTGGCTCGACCTTGCCAGAGCTCGGCTAGGCCGAGATGGCCGTGGGCCTCAACCTCGCCTAGGTGAGATCCAGCCTAGGGAGCCCCGCGCACCTCTGTGGCGACTGGGCGGAGCCACGAATGTGGTCCAAATAGCTAGAAAATTTCGTTTTAATTAAAAATGTAGCCAAATAAATATTGATATAAATTTTAAAATTGACACACATATATTTACTCGGTAGAAAATGCACACAAATACTTTTTGGACTCTCTGAACTGTGTATTATTTATGCACAAAGTTATTTATGCATGTATTTAATGATTGGAAATAGAAATAAAATCATAACTAATTATCAGAGAACAAACTAATTTTCCACTTTTCCATGCATGTTTATTTCATTATTTCCATGCATCTCACCAAGTGGAATATTTAAATTCCAAGTATTTTATCTGTAATGAATATTTTAGTGTTTCCACCATTTTAATTATTAGGAAATATTAGTACATATTCTTGCCATGCGTTTTGGTACAAAAATCTTGTTTAATGTACACACCACATATATTTTTCTCACTAGCATTTATCTTTCAGAACCATGCTTAACCTTAGTTACTTTGCGTTATCCCTAATAATGGCAATTTTGTAAAAAACTAATGACTTAAACACCTAGGTTAACATGCAAATATTTATACACCTTGTCCTCTGCATTTCAGATTTTATTTGCCTTACACTACATCTAATCACCATATACACTCACCTTGAAGAATTCAATATGTTTTATCGTTGTCATGACTAAAACACTCGTTCCCATTACACTAGACTAAAAGAAATCAATACAAGAAATCAACCACATCTTTCTCCGATACACCCTGCACTTTATACATGCATCATGTCATAGCATGCATTTAATGAAGAAGTGTCATGAATCCTCCTCTATTTTTTCTTGCATTGCATTTCATCCAATAGAACTCAATGACGGGAGTGTGGAGGTGGAGATAGTTCTAGAGGAGCCCGGAGCTGAGATTAATGCTCCTGAGAGTGCTAACTGTGATCTGAATCAAGGCACACCCTGATGCACTCCTATGTTTTCAAAGTTTTGCTTTGGACTACCTATATGCATATTATGTATTGTGTATTACGTGTAGTGAATTGGTTGAAGCCTAGTTGCATGTAGTCACACCAAATCCTATGAGTATGGGTTCACTTTGTACGGCCCGTTAGAAATGCTAAGCTTAAATTCACTACTACAGAACATACATATAGTAACACATGCTTGTAACACTTAGAAATTAGTGTTACAATATATTTTATAGCAACACAAAATTATGTGTTATAAATAACTTTGTAACACATACGGAGTAATTTTCTTTTTCAAAAAATTATGTTGTAAGAAACAGTTTTAGTAATAAAAAAGTAATGTTACATTAAAAATGTTATAAATATTACTACTTATTGTAACATATCTAATACAAGTATTACAAGAAAAATCTTATTGTAGCACATAATAGTGTTACAACAAAAATGTCATGGGGTTGGAGCCTCATAATCTCTTGCATGCTATTTCAATAATTATTATTTTTATCTTCTAATAACATTTGCTCCGGATGCAAAATATTTTACAAATCATGTGTTAGTGATTTCATGTTGGGATAAAACTTCATCTCCTCTAGTGATTATAAAATGACTATATCCTTATGTTAATCAAAATATTAACTTAGCCTAGGTAAAAATATCATAAGTTTGAAAACTAAACACCTTAGTTCAATTTTTTATGAACAATGCATTATTTAGTTTTTATATTACAAGTTATTTTTGTTTGGTACTACAGAGAATCAGCATATGCTTTGATGGCAAGAATCTGAACATCAAAACAAACTTGTATATTTACACGTCAAGCAATGTCATTAGACCTTTTTTAACAATAGTAATATGATTTAATATTCTCTACAACCAAAATAAGATATTATAACACACTCTCTCAAGTAGTAACATATATATGTGTTATAATAGACATTAGTTGTTCTTTCTTATATTATAAATTATACGTTTAGGAATCATAATTATAATTGTGTCCTAGCTTGGCTGGTACCACCATCGATCTTGATGTACACACCTAGAGTTTGATTCCTAGTGTAAGAAATTATTTTATATTTAATGCATTTTTTTGTAATATACCTGTAACACTTTTATTGAGTAGTAACACATATATGTGTTACAATAGGATTTATTTGTATCATTTTTCTTAGAAATAGTAATACATATATTTGTTACAATGGAATTAGCTTGTTTCTTGTTTTATCACAATCAGTAACACATAAATGTGTTACTACACATCATGCTCTAGTAACAGCACAACCTAGATCACTTATTAAAAGTGTTACTATAAGTCTTAGTAGCATTTTTTCTACCTCTAGTAACACATAAAAGTGTTGCTATAAGGCTGACCTGATGTAGTGATTGTGAGTCTCGATAGCAAGCATCGAGTAGTCTGGAGATTACTCGGTATATGGTAGTTGATCACTATTACCCCTCTTGAGCTTATGATGAGAAGAATAAAAATGAGAACGAACCGGGAAGTGCATGTGTAGGTTGAGGTGACAAGGTTGACCCTTGTTTTCCATAGCCCTGTTTGTGTCGATATGAACCCATTCGAGTGTGGCCTCGCTGAGGAAGTTTGAACAGTACCAAGTACATACCTTTACATGGGAACTGGTAAATAGACGTAACTTGACTATTGTAGTGATTGGATGGCAACCCGACCTCTCTTTTGGTGATAAAGAAGGATATGGTGGAATTTTGGTATGTGTTGGAAAGGAGAGTGTATGAGCTACCCATGGATGGCTCCGACGGGAGCATCGCATGGGGTGACATGTACTTGGGAGAGGTGGCCCAGGACTGGCTCTATGGTGTCTTGTGAAAGGTGGACGTACGTGACTCCATGAGTGTGTGTACGTCGTGTGCTTGGGTTTCTCCTATAGGATGTAAATCGATTCGAGTCGCCGTCCCTCGCGGTTATTGAGTACCACTTGTGATCGCTGTCACATCGAAGTCGTTGTCACATTGTAGCAACAAAGTAAAATTATGATGATGATTATATTTGTTTTATTCCTAATAATTGTATTGTAACAATGTTTGCTATAGTATAGATGCACAATATTTATTTTATGCAAGAATCCTATTAATTTGGCTAAAATGTGGAAATAAGGATCAATTATTAGTGATGTTTTTGCAATTATTCCAACATCCTTTGGTCAGCCCCCTTCATGCTAGGTGTCGGCCTTAGTGTGCCATTTTGACGGGTGAGTCTTGCTGAGTATTAGTTGCTTAGGGTTTGTTGCTTTTAATTTTTGTACAGGTATGTATCATGTTGTCCAGACGGAGAGTGGTAATCATATGGAGTGGGATGGTGAACCCTTGACGGGATGGACTATGGAATGGGTTCTTATTTTTCCTACACCAGAGGAACACAATGAATGATTCATGGTTACGGACTACCATGAATTATTGTAAGATATGTATTGTCGAGAGTATTCACTTTCGCTATGACTTCATTTTCGAACTTCAAAACACGATGAATGATTCATGCTTATGGACTACCATGTGTGTATTGATGGACTCTTGCCTTGTTAAGTGTCACCTGAGTATTGATCCTTGACTAACCCCCTCATTTTGATGTAGCGATGTCACATGTAGTATGTCTAATGTTTGTTAATATGAAAGATGCTGGAAAATCACGTACATTAACAAAACATGTCTAATAAATCTTTCTTTTTTTTAGGTAATAATAAATAAAAATCTTGTTAATGCAGGCGCCAGCGATGACGAGGGTGTCTCCGGCCGCAGCGGTGGATGTCGACATATAGGGATGGCTTGACTAGCAACCACCGCTATGTTGAAACACCATCACTATATCCCTTGGTTTTAGAGACGGTTTCGCAACACCCATCTGTGTAGTCCTTCTTCAGACGGTGTTTTATACAGCTGTTGCTACAAGTGCCCTCCACAGTAATAGTGGTGACGTGGAACTCGTACGCCGTTGCTAGCATCTTCTTAGCGATGGTTGTAATTTTCCCCGTCTCTACCCTCGCGTCACTAAAGGTCGAATCTGTGGTAGTGGTATGCGCCAGCGCCATGTGGATCGCCAGTGTCGAGAAGACCAGGTTCTGATCCTTCTCCGCCATGACCGCCGAGATGCGCTTTAGTAGCAACAACGCCAGCGCCTGGCTAGGCAAGCATTCATGGCATCCGCTTTCTGTGCCATTGCTGCCATGGCGTTCTAGTTGATTTGCAGCTAGGGTAGACAAGAGAATGTTGTTGCTATGCTGGGATGCGATAATTTTTTGTCCTAAATCGTGGGTTGGTTATGTAAGCATGTCATGATTGAAGGGGAACGGGTAGGCTATGATAGCATATAAAATTTCTACCATTCAACTAGAAAACCTTGCAAGAGGGGATCATGGATCATTACCACTAGACGCGCAAGCGGAGCGGAAGCAAAGGTTGGAGCAGCTCGTCCAACATAGTCATGCGTCGATGTAGAGGAAGTAGTCGATCACAATCGTCTCCTCCTAGTCCAGCCGTCCGGCACCGTAGCAACAGCAGCACCTCCTCACGGTATCCACACGTATGGGGTTGGAGCACTGTGCGCAGCGTGCTAGCACCGGCAACACGGCTAGGGTTTATGGGCGAGAAAGAGGAGCGCGGCGGCTAGGGTTCTAGACTGGTGGTCATGTGCACCCCTTGTCCCGCCTGCACTTATATAGACCCTTCTAATGGGCCTCGATAAGTTGGCCCATTAGTAGACTAATCCCTCATGGATCAATATCCGTATGGCCCTCACATACGGATCAAATTCATAATCTCTCTTGGGCATATCTCCAACAATCTCCCACTTGCACTAGAGACAATCACATAGGCAAGCAATGTTCCAACCCGTTAAGTGTGTGACCCGTTAGGTTCACATGTACACGACAATGATGTGAAAACCCTTTTTCAAATCATAAATCAACAGCGGCACCTAGCAGCACATACTGGTACCCCGCGTGATACGTCGGGTAGTCGTTGCGGCCGATGCGCCTCACGCGCCTCTGCCAGACCGGGTTGGCCTGGTGCCAGATGGGGATCATCTCAAATGGAGTCCCAGAGAGCGCCGCTGTGTGGCGCCTACAGAAGTGGGTGAGAGCCTTGTGGGCGACTCTCTCCAAGCCCTCACGGAGGCTCCCATAAGTCACCATGCTCTCCATACCCGCCATGTCGAGGTTGCGCGGGTGTGTGGGCACGCTGATGTACACCTCAGCAAGAGTCACGCCGTGATGATAGACCTCACGGCCCTTGTAGGAGGGCGACTCGTCGTAGCCCAGCCAGCGTAGAAGATCCCACAAAAGTGTAGGAAAGCCACGGTGGTGGAGACCGGTGGTGTAGCGTCACCCGTCGTGTGAAAGCTCCTCAAAACCATGGTCATCCATCTGGAACATAAACCCAATGGTGAGTACAGTGTTCCATGAGTAACAATGCATTTCATATAAGTGCTATGAAATATAGAAACAAAGTTTTAGTGCACATTTTCTAGCCTCAAGGGGTAATAATACGATAATGGGTTTTAAAATGGATTCTGTCTTGATTGTACCACAGTCAGAAAAGTGGATATTTTGAATCAGAAAACAAAGTCTCAAAAATTTGGGCTTGGATCCATGTTATAGTATACTTTCATAGCTTTCCAGATTGTACTTACATTCTCAAAAATTCCAAGTAAATCTGGAGTTATTAATTTTGCAATTTCAGGTTGGTAGATTCTATTTCAGGATGATAGAGGCTTAATGTTTTAGTTCTACTGGACAGAGGAAAACTGGTAAAATGGTGAAACCTATTGGGGATGAAAATAGACTTCAAGAGCTTTCCAGATTGGGTTTAAACACCTAAAAATCCGAAGTATAACTTTAGTTATGAATTTTTGAAGTTGATAGCTAAATTCAGGACAGATTCTTATTGTCTTGACAATTTGGTCTTGTATTTCGAATTTTTATGTTGAACAAGTCTAGAGATTTAGTATCCAGAGGTTGGTGAGCAAGACGAGAACATATTTTAGTTTAGTTAAATGGGATGCATGATGCAGAAAGTGCCATTTTATTAACCTATCATTCCTCACAACTCGACACGTAATTTGTCAAGACTTAGTGGCACGAATATGTGGTGACGACCCGCACTCAACACGTAAGTCATTCTAATTGTTATGCTAACGGTGTTAGCGTACCTGCAGAAGATTCATTGTAGAAACAATACATCAAATAAAAAAGAAACTATGAAAAGAAGCACAGTTCTACTGGGAACGATCCATGGAAAAGGATCGTCCCGTGATAAGTCACGAGCCAACAGTATCTCGTATCCGCGTGTGAGCACAGACACCGATATCACGCGTGTCGGTTAAGCACGCATGTATCTTCAATTGAAGAAGCCGTAGATGCAATAATATAAACAAACATAACCCAGGTTAGCTTTGTCACCACCCTATTATCTACTAGGGGCAATACTAACGTATCCTCACTCGCAATATCGTGTTTTTCAAAAATACGATTTATTTGTTGTATTATCATTGACCACGGCTCTGATACCAGCTGTGGCGCCCCTTCCCGGAGGATCGAGGTCCCAACGGTGATGATAGCGCAGACACTTGATAATATAACATTGGATCGAATTTAAGTTGAATATTACATCATTAAGTCATCAGAGTACAGCAGAATATTACAAGTTCATAATGTTTTTGAAAACACAGCGGAAGCAAATAACGATAAGAAGCTACGAGCTCGACGATACAGCATAGTAATGATTCCTTCCCGAAGAATCATCACTCTAGCAACACACATCAATACTGCGGCGGCGAGTCGGACTCCCAGTGGGCATACCCTCAGGGACTTGCATGTCCCAGGGCAGCACATTCTCTGGCAACTCTACCTCTTCTTTACCTGAAAACAACAGTGGCACAAAGCCTGAGTACTAATTACTCAGCAAGACTTACCCGTCGGACATCTAGACATGCAATGGCTCTAATAGGTGACTTATTTGAAAGACTCACACTAAGCAACCTATTAGTTCTATCAAGTTTTACTTCTCAAATTAACTGGGTAGAGCAGAATGTAACTTTAGTTGCAATAATAAGATAATCAAGCAATACATAAGGTAAGTACAACATAAGAGTAGTAATAGTATCATCAATGATAAGCATCATAATCAACTCCCAAGTACGATGTGCAACTACATGATGATTCAGTGACCAAGTGGTACTCATTACTGCGAGGGACAACAATTGCAATTGATTTACACCAGCTGGGATAACCTGAGATACATGACACATACGCACCAATTAAGGTCGTATATGACAACCTTTCACGAGGACGAAAAACAACTCGGTCCGGGTCCAGTCTCAGCGAGTGGGCATGCCGTCCTGCCAACAGTACTTCACGGTATGAACCGCCCACTCCAGCACCAGAAGGGTCAACGACCACTATAGTAGGTACCGTCCTCATTGCTGCATCAATGCTACATTAGTTTACTAGTGCCCATAGACTAGCATGCATTCGGTACTGTTCAATACTTGACCAAGGGGCCGACCACGGACGGGTCCTAGGTTCGACAAGGCAGGACTACCGCAGTCAACACCCATGTATTGCTGCAAACCTACACATGTATCATCCCTGCCCGGTCATGATATCAATATAAACTTCTTTTATGAGTCCCGTTCCAGTGGTCAAGTTCATTCTTAGTAATGATATCTATCGCGCCTAGTAATTACTAAGCATAGCGACACAGTACCGATACTATCAAGGTTCTAATGACAGTGGTATAGGTCATTTGGGTATCATGTAAGTGGGTTCCAATCAACTCCTATGACCTAATGCAACAATAATCTTAGACACTAATAATATTGATAACTAGCAACTTTATAAAATGGCAAACGAAAACCGGGGCTTGCCTGGATCGACACTAGTGTTAGCAACTTCAATCTCTTGTTCCTGAGACTCAGTATCCTTCTGATGATCCTCTTTGGGATCCTGGTTGTCGTTACCTATATGATGACAAAGGTGTTAACGGTATTGTCGTAACACTGTTATATGCAATGATATGATACATGCAAGCACATCGTGTTTGGATGTCAAATAAATTATTATTATGTTCTCGAAGCCATATGCTTTAGAGAAGTTGGGTCGTGTTTTAATGTTAACTAAAATTACTCTTATGTTCTTGAAGCCATATGCTTCAAAGAAACAATTTAAAATTTCATCATTTTATGTGTGTTATTCATTTATTTAGGTTTGTTATAGTTTTTTAGAGCAATCAAGCAATTAAAATAGTAACCAATTGATTCTGGACTTGAGTGATTTATCATGAACAGAGACATAGGTGAATTGTATTTTTTTACCAATTTACAACCGCTGGATATTATTATTCTAATTACTAGCTTTTATTAAAGTAAAATAGTGATATGAGCAAATCAATTTAGTTAATTAAGTAAATTTAGGTTTCTGGACTTGTGTGTTTTACTGGGTACAGGGGCTTCTAAGAGTGATTTTTGTGCCAAGTGGCAAGGGCCAAATAATTACAGAATAATTACTAGAATTAATTTAAACAAACACACTAATTAAATTCTAAAGCCTAAAATAATTCATATTTTTCCAAACCAAAATTTGTGGTGGTAGTTCTTCATGTGTTTACTAAGCATGCCAAAACTCAGGATTTAATTTTATACCTAGAATTTCTGGTGAATTATTTGGTGTTTGGATAATTAAATGAATCAATAAAAATACATGTACAGAGACAGCTATTTATTATTTTACTAAAATAGAGCACTACAAGATGAGTCTAAGCAAATTCATTTGGGCTTTATTGGATTTATATTTGATTTACTATGGTTTTTCGAAGATTTAAGCATTTCCTAGGATTTTTCTAGTTAAAGGAGGGCCACGTGTGCGACACTTCGGCTCCACGTAGGCGACACGTTGGATGCCAGCGTGGCTGCCAGTAGGCGCCAGTCAGTGCCGCCGAAGACAGGGCAGCTCGCCGGAGAGCTCGCCGCTGGTGGCTACGCACGCGGGGAGCTTGTCGTGGTTGCGGAAAAACGCAGCATGCATCACGGCGAAGGGAAGGGAGGGGTTCGCGTGGACGGTGGCTCACCGGGGGTGGTCGGCGATGAGAGGCGGCGGAGCGGAGGCCTTCGGCTACGTCGCGGGAACGGAAGGGAGCACCAAATCTGTCGCGGTCAAGCCCTAGAGCTTCACGGGGGCGAGGCTATCATCGGCATTGAGTCGGTGTTGGACGAGGAGGGCCGGAGGCGGGAGCTTGTCATGGTGGTGACTCGGGTTCGACAGTGGCGACGGGGAAAACCATGATGCCGTCGACTCCGCGATGGAAAACAAAGAGAGAGCAGGTCAGGGAGGTGAGTCAGGAGGTTGTGCGCATGAGAGGAAAAAGAATGGGTGCCGAGGCTCATCGAGAGCAGCTAATTTATGGCCGATGGCAGAGAAACTCACCGGAGGGCTTGCCTCTGATCTTTCTTCGATTCAGCCAAGACGCGCGCGGTTTTGGCCGAGCAGAGACATGGGGAAGTGCAGGAGGGTGAGACACACAATCTGGTGGTCTTGGCTCAGCTTGAAAGTAGTGGAATCAGCGGCGCTCAAGCTCGAGCTGGTGATCGGTAATGGCGAAATGGTGGAAAGGAAGGGAAAGTGAGGGCAGAGTGAGCAGAGAGTGAGAGGGTGCGGCGCTTGTGAGCTCGCGGTGCGGGATCTAGCTGCACAAAGGAAAGGGGTGTGGTTGGGGCATCGGGAGCAAGATGAGGGGGAGGAATTGAAGATCGCCGGGTCGCTCGGTGGCGTGCAGAGAGGAGAAAAGGGAAGAGGGAGAGAGCCGTTGGCGCGCACGACCGGCAGGGCAGAGGGACAGAGGGTGGCAGAGGGGTGGCCAGCGTTGACGCACTGTTGCGCGTGCAGTTCTGAGGAGAACCAGGCGCTGGCGTCGACAGAGGAGAGGAGCAGGGCTGCGCCAGCCAATGGAGGAAGAAGAGGGTGATTTCCCTCTGAACCCCCTGATCTTTTCAGATCTTCGCAGAAAGGTCCTTGGTCAAAGGTATTTTCAAATAAAATAGCTAGGGGCCTCCAATTAAATTGGGATTTTGCACATAGGTCCTTGGAGATATTTGAGGTGCTCCGGTGGCACCCAATTGGCCAGAAAAGTTATATTTATTTTATAATTAAATCTCCAATGTGAGAGGTTTTTATGCTTTAATTAATTAATTGGGCATTTCCAAATGTGGTAAAATGCTCAATAAATTCATAAAATTCTATTTTAATATTACTAATCTGATTATGAATTTATTTGGCATATGTTATATAATAAATTTTTATTTAGCTCACAAATTTTGGTTGCAGGGTTTTGATTTGCCTGGATTTAATTTAAAAGGGAGTGAGTCTTATTATTTCATGCTATGTTGTTCATGATCTATGCTCTTCATGTTGGTTAAATGAAAGTGAGACACCTGGGGTGTCACAGGCCCAGAGATATCTCTCCTATTATTAGGAGGGGCAAATTCCATCTTGACCGCTCACACCCTATGACATGTTTCATAAAATACCCGAAATATACCTTTATGACTACCCAGTTACTGAGTAGCGTTTGGTAACCCCTAAGTGTGCTACTACGCATTCTGGAAGTCAATGACGATCTCAGTTCTAAGGATCCCAAAGGTATATCATTCAAGACAACGACTGATGGCACAAATATAACATCTTAGCAGAGTCTTTTAGTGGGTCAATCCAACACCATGTTCTCCAACATGTGTCCATATTATTGATTTGATATCTCCATATCAATGATCTGTGAAACATGATCATCTACCAATACATGTGCTAGTCCATGAATCATTATTGTCCCACATAATGATAAGGAACTAGGGATCATTTAGGATAATATTATAAAAATAATAAGTTTCATAAACAAGTCACGTACTTGTTAATCAATGCAATAATTGTTATCCATGGAACAGAATAACACTTTATTCAATCACACATAAATATAGACATTACACAATCTCTCATACATTAATCATGTAGATATATAATACCCATGGATTTCATATGTGCCTCATGCTTGGGCTGAGAGAGAGGCTTTGTCAACGGATCAGTGATGTTTGAATCCGTGTGCACCTTGCATATCTTTACATCACCTCGACCGATGATGTCCCGGTTGAGGTGATAATGTTGTAGTACGTGTTTGTTCTTTTGATGTGCTCTAGGCTCCTTGGCTTGCGCAATGGCACCACTATTGTCACAATAGAGATCCATTGGACTGGACACACTAGGAACCACACCCAACTCAGAAACAAATTTTCTGATCCAAACAACTTCCTTTGCAGCTTCTGAAGCGGCAAGGTACTCGGCCTCCGTTGTTGAGTTAGCAACCGTATCTTGCTAGGAACTCTTCCAGCTCACCGCGCCTCCATCGAGGCAAAAGACATATCCAGATTGCGATCTCGAATCATCTTTGTTGGTTTGGAAGCTAGCATCAGTGTAACCATTTACAACGAGCTCTTCCTCACCTCCATAGACTAGGAACATACCCATAGTTCTTCTCAAGTACTTTAGGTATTCTTACTAGCCACCCAGTGAGCTTCTCCTAGGTTTGATTGGAATCTGCTTGCAGCGCTTAGAGCAAAAGCTATATCGGGGCGCGTACATATCATGGTATACATGATGGATCCGATAGCCGAAGCATATGAGATCGCTCTCATCTTCTCAATCTCATTAGGTGTCGAAGGACACTAAGTCTTGCAAAGAGTAATGCGATGCGACATGGGTAAGAAACCTTTCTTGGAATCTTGCATATTGAACTATTTCAATACCTTGTCGATGTACGTGTATTGGCATAATCCAATTAGCCTTTTTGATCTATCTCTATAGATCTTAATACCTAAAATGTAAACTGCCCCTCCTAAGTCCGTCTTAGAGAAACTCTTTCTCAAAGAAGTCTTAACAGCTTCAAGCATTGGAATATCATTACCGATCAGCAATATGTCATCCACATAAAGGACCAGAAAGACAAGCGCTCTCTCACTAGCCTTTTTGTAAACACAAGGCTCTTCTTCGTTTTTAATAAAGCCAAACCCTTTGACTACCTCATCAAAGCCCGAGATGCTTGCTTTAGTCCATAAATGGACTTTTGAAGCTTGTATATCTTCCGAGCATTTTGTGGGTCGATAAAACCTTTAGGCTGTGTCATGTACACATCCTCACTTAGGTTTCCATTAAGGAAAGCCGTTTTGACATCCATTTTCCATATCTCATAATCATAAAATACGGCAGTTGCTAAAAGGATCCGTATAGACTTTAGCATAGTGACGGGCGAGAAGGTCTCATCATAATCAACCCCTTGAATTTTCTGAAAACCTTTCGCCACCAATCGTGCCTTATAGATGTGAACATTTCCATCCATGTCTATCTTTTTCTTAAAAACCCATTTACACTCAATGGTTTTTACACCATTAGGCGGATCTATCAAGTTCCAAACTTGATTTTCTCTCATGGATTCTAATTCGGATCTCATGGCTCCAAGCCATTTCTTAGAGTCCGGTCCCATCATTGCTTCACTGTAAGTCTTAGGCTCATCATTGTCTAACAATAATATGTCGCGCTGCCCCGTGGTTAGGAGCTTGAACTTTTTAGGAGCGTGATGTGCCCTTTCTGACCTACGCGGGACTGGTGTTTCAACAACAATTTGTTCATCCAATTATGGTATAGCGGAAGAAGAAACATTTTATGGAGCTTCTCGAACTTCTTCAAGTTGCACCGTTCTCCCACTTACCCTTTTGGAGAGAAACTCTTTCTCAGAAAAACACCATTACCAGCGACAAACACTTTGCCCTCTTCCTAGTTGTAGAAATAATAACATTTGGTTTCCCTAGGGTATCCTACAAAGAAGCATTTATCAGACTTGGAAGAAAGCTTATCAGACGTCATACGTTTTACATAAGCCTCACATCCCCAAATCTTAAGAAAAGACAACCCGAGACGCTACCCAGTCCATATCTCATATGGCGTCCTTTCCACGGATTTAGATGGAACCCTATTAAGTGTGAAAGCGACAGTTTCTAGAGCGTATCCCCAGAAGAACAATGGAAGATCACTTTGGCTCATCATAGACCTAACCATGTCTAACAAGGTTCGGTTCCTCCGTTCGGTGTGGCTCCCCTTCCCGGAGGATCGAGGTCCCGAAGGTGCTAATAGCACAGACACTTGATAATACAACATTTGTCCAAATTGAAGTTGAATATTACATCATTAAGGATATCAGAGTGCAGTGGAATAGTACAAGTTCATGAATGTTTTGAAAACAGCAGAAGCAAATAACATTCTGAAACTACGCGCTCAACGATACAGCATAGTGATGATCCATGCCCGAAGAACCATCACTCTAGCAGCACACAACATCACTGCGGCGGCTCCCAGTGGGCAGTCCAACCCTGAGGGACTTGCATGTCCCAAGGCATCGCATCTATAGGCAATTCTATTTCTTCATTACCTGAAAAACACAATGGCACAAAGCCTGAGTACAAATTACTCAGCAAGACTTACCCGTCGGACACCTAGACATGCAAAGGCTCTAATAGGTGGCTTGTTTAAAAAGGACTCGCACTAAGCAACCTATTAGTTCTATCAAGTTTTAATTGTCAATTCAAATGGGTTGAGCCATAATGTAACTTTAGTTGCAACAATAGGATAATAAAACATTATATAAAGTAAATATGACATAAGAGCAATAATAGTAACATCAACAGTACACATCATAATTACTTTCCAAGTACCATGTGCAACTACGTGATTGGCGCGGTGACCAAGTGGTACTCATTACTGCGAGGGACAACAATTGCAATCGATTTACACCAGCTGTGAAAACCTGAGATACACGACACATACGCACCAATTAAGGTCGTATATGGCAACCTTTCGCAAGAAAAGCACATACACCTCAGCTCGGGTGTGGTGACGTCAAGTGGGCATGCCATTCTGCCAACAGTACTTCGTGGTATGAACTGCCCACTCCAGCAGCAGGAGGGTCAATGACCAACGCACCTTAACAGTCCTCAATGCAAGTGACCTTTAATGCTACATCGGTTTACTAGTACCCATAAGCTAGCATGCATTCGGTATTGTTCAATACTTGATCAAGGGGCCGACCACGGACAGGTCCTAGGTTCGACAAGGCAGGGCTACCGCAGTCAACACCCATGTGTTGCTGCAAACCTACACATGCATTATCCCTGCTCGATCATAACATCAAAAGTAAACTTCTTTTAATAATTCCCGTTCCAGTGGTCAAGTTCATTCCTTAGTAATAATAATATCTAGCAAGACTAGCAATTACTAAGCATAGCATCACAACACCGATTCTACTAAAGTTCTAAAGACAGTAGTATAGGTCATTTCGATATCATGCAAGGTGGGTTTCAAGCAACTCCTATGACCTAATGCAACAATAATCATAGACACTAGTAATGATATAAACTAGCAAAATTTTGTAAACAAGCGAATGTAAACTGGGGCTTGCCTGGAACAATGTTAGTGCTAGCAACTACAACTTCCTACTCCTGAGAGTCAACGTCCTTCTGAAAGTCGTCCTCTTGCTCCTGATGGTCGTTACCTATATGATGGAATTGAATTAATGATATTATCGGAACACCATTTTATGCAATGATATGATGCATGCAAGCACATCGTTTTTTAATGTCAATGTAATTATCATTATGTTCTCGAAGCCATATGCTTCAGAGAAGTTGGGTTGTTAATTAAGATTTTAGGTATATATATTCTTTATGCAATTAAACAAGATAAATGAGTGATATGAGCAATTAAATTAATTAGTAAAATAAATTTATGTTTCTGGACATATCTGATTTACTGTGAATAGAGGCTTATATGAGTGATTTTTATGCCAAGTGACAAGGGCAAATTATTTATAGAATAATTACTAGAACTAATCTAAGCAAACACACTAAATAGATTCCAGAGCCTAAAGTAATTCATATTTTACCAAACAAAAATTTGTGGTGGTAGATAATCATGTGTTTACTAAGTATGCAAAAAATCAGGATTTAATTTTATTCCTAGAATTTCTAGTGAATTATCTAGTGTTTTGACAATTTAATGTATTATTAAAAATGCATGTATAGAGACAGCTATTTATCATTTTACTAAAATAGAGCGCTGAAAGATGATTCCAACAAAATTTGTTTGGGCCTCATTGGCTTTAAAATTGATTTACTATGAGTTTTCAAATTTTTAAGCCTTTTTTTGGTAATTTCCTGGTATTTCTAGTTTTAGGGAGTGGCCAAGTAGGCGACACGTCAGTGACATGCAGGAGACACGCCAGCTGCCAGTCAGCGCCAGCTCATCACGTCAACTACGCGCGAGGAAAACTCGTCGTAGTTGCGAGAAAATGGAGCGCGTATCACGGCGAAGGGAGAGGAGGGGTTCGCGGGGTCGGGTTCTCACCGGGAGGTGGTCGTCGGCGAGAGGCGGCAGGAGAGAGAGATCCGGCGAGGTCGCGTTTCTTCTACGAAGCACTAACTTGGACTCCGTCTTCTCCTACAGCTTCACGGTGACTCGGGGAGGCTCGGCATCGCGTCGAATCGGTTCGGGAAGGGCCGGAGAGTAGTGCTCATCACGGAGGCGGCTCGGTTCTTCTGGAGGAGAGGGAGATAGCCGGGGAAAAGTTGAATGCCGATGGCCTAGCACATGGAAACAAAAGAGAACGAGTCAGGCATAACCGGCCATCAGTTGCGCGCACGGGAGAAGTGGAAGGAGGGGACGAGGCTCACCGAGAATTGTCAATTTTGACTAGCGGCAGAGGAGGTCGCCGGAGGTGCTTGTCTTGGTTCTTCCTTCGATTCAGGCAATGTGCGTGAGGGAGTGGCCAAGCAAGGGCATGGGGAGGTAGAAGGGGTCTAAGCGCTGGGGTTTGTGCTCTTGGTTCATCTCGGAAGGCAGTGGGAGAGCAGGGCAGCGAGGTCAAACTTGTGCTCTGTAATGGCGGAATGGTGAAGGGAAAAAATGGGAGCAGAGGGAGATGGTTAAAGGGAGCAGCTTGGTTCCGTGTGGCTCACTGGTGCGCTTTGATGTCGCAGGGAGGTCAGTGGGGTGGTTGGGGCCAGAAGCGGCAAGGGGGGGGGGGGGAGGGAATTGATGTTTTTTCGGTCGGGTCAGGTTGACGTGCAGAGGAGACGGAGGAGGCCAATGGGTAGCAATCGCGGCGGGGTGATGGACGGGACAGCACGGGGTTGCAGAGGAGGTGCAGGCGGCACTGTTGCGCACGAGGAGTCCCGAGGTGGCAGTGCAGGCGGTGGCGTGCGCGTCAGGGAGAGAAGGTCTACGCCAGTGAGGAAGAAGAAAGGAAGATTTTGCACTGCAGCCCTTGAACTAATTGATTTCTTGCAAAACAGTCCCTGGTCAACGGTATTTCCAAATAAACTAGCTAGGGGCCTCCAAATGAAATGGGATTTTGCACATAGATCCTAAGAGATATTCCTGGTGCTCTGGTGGGACTCATTTAGTCAGAATTTTTATAATTATTTTATAATTAATTCCCTATTGTGAAAGGTTTTCATGCTTTAATTAATTAATTAGGGTGTTTCCACAATTGGTAAAATGCCCATTAAATTGATAAAATTATATCTTAATATTACTAATATGATTATGAATTTAGTTGGCATATGTTGTATAATAAAATTTCATCTGGCTCACAATTTGTTTTGTAGGGTTTTTAATTACCTGGAATTAATTTAAATAATTGGAGTGAGGCTTCATCAATTCATGCTATATTATTCAGGATTTGTGCTTTTCATGTTTGTTAAATAGATGTGAGACACCTGGGGTGTCACAGTCCTCCCTCCTTAAAGAAATCTCGTACCGAGATTAAGAACAAGGCAAACTTGAGGGAAGTACGATGGTCAAAACATACTTACGTATGATGACCAAAATTTTGGGTAATGTGTACTCAGAAATTCTTCAGATTCCCAAGTGGATTCATCTTCTGAGTGATTACTCCATTGAACTTTATAGAATTTGAGTGTTCTTTTACGGGTTGTGCACTCTTTCTCATCGAGGATCTCTATTGGTTGTTCGGAGTACGTGAGGTCTGGTTGAAGTTGGTCATAGTCTTCCAAGATTTTGTCAATGGGTGGTTTGAGACACCACTTTAGCTAAGAGACGTGAAAGGTGTGATGAACTTCAAATAGATTAGCGGGTAACTCTAGCTTGTAGGCTACTTTTCCTCATCTTTTCAGAATTTGGAATGGTCTAATATAACGGGGTGCTAACTTCCCTTTGACTCCAAACCGTTGGATACCCTTCATAGGCGCCACGCGGAGATAGATGTAGTCACCCTTATTGAAATATTGTGGTCTATGTAGTCTGTTTGCATACTTCTCTTCACGGCATTTAGCAGCTTTAAGATTTGCCTGAATGATACGAACTTTTTCTTCTGCATCCTTGACAAGATCATGACTAAAGGTTACTCTTTCTTTAGATTCGGACCAGTTTAACGGTGTTTTACAACTACGACCATAGAGTGCTTCAAATGGTGACATTTTCACACTCTCCTGGTAACTATTGTTATACGAGAATTTAGCATAGGGTAGATACTCATCCCAGTTACCACCATGTGTTAAAACACATGTCCTAAGCATATCTTCCAAAATTTGGTTGACACGCTCTGTCTGTCCATCAGTAGCGGGATGGTAAGCAGAACTATGAATTAGACCCGTACCCAAATATGCATGTAGTTGTTCCTAGAAACGAGCGACAAACTGCGAACCACGATCTGAAATGATGGTCTTGGGTACTCCATGAAGACACAAAATTTCTTGTGATGTATAGCTCTGCGTATTGCCGTATGCTGTATCTATTGTTGACCGGCAAGAAGTGAGCAGATTTGGTGAGTCGGTCCACAATGACCCAAATAGAATCATGCTTACACGAAGTGAGAGGTAGGCCAACAATAAAGTCCATGCTAATGTCTTCCCATTTCCAGGCGGGAATACTCAATGGTTGAAGCAATCCGGCTTGTTTCAAATGGTCAGCCTTAACTCTCTGACAAATATCACATTCTATGACATATCGAGCCACCTCTCGCTTCATTGTTGTCCACCAAAAATTCTTCTTTAGATCTTGGTACATTTTATTACTACCCGGATGGATGGAGTATTTGGAGTGATGTGCTTCATCTAAGATTTTCCGTCGAAGTTCAAAGTCTTTTGGTACTACCAAACGGTTATTGAACCATAGGGTATTGCCGAAGTCTTGTGTGAAACATTTTGCTTTACCCTTCTTAATGTTTTGACGGATATGATTCATACCAATGTCATTTTCCTATGCAACAATGATTTCTTCATAAATAGTAGAATGTACACTAAGGTTGCTAATCACTATAGCAGACAAAATGTGAAGACTAGGTTCTGAAATAGTGACGTTATTGCTGCTGTTCTAATATTCCAGTACTAAGTGATTGCAGTGTACCTTCCTACTCAACGCGTCGGTGACTACATTGGCCTTGCCTGAATGATAATGAATCTCCAAGTTATAATCTTTAATCAGTTCTAGCCACCGACGTTGTCTCATGTTCAGATCAGTCTGGGTAAAGATATATTTTAAGCTCTTATGATCCGTGTAGATGTGCACTAAGTTTCCGAGTAAATAATGCCTCCATATTTTTTGTGCAAGCACAACCGTAGCTAGTTCCAAATCATGAGATGGATAGTGCTCTTCATGCTTCCGTAGCTATCGAGATGCATAGGCAATGACACGGCCTTCCTGCATGAGCACGCATCCAAGTCCTATCCCAGATGCATCACAATACACGTCAAACGGCTTGGTGATGTCTGGTTGAGCCTATACTGGGGCAGTGGTCAATAATTTCTTCAATGCTTGAAATGCTTCTTCACAACTGTTGTTCCAATTGAATTTCTTATCCTTTTTCAGCAGCTCCGTGATGGGTTTGGTCAGCCGAGAAAACTTTGGAATGAACCTATGATAATATCCAGCTAGCCTGAGGAAACTGCGTACTTGATGAACCATCTTCGGTGACTTCCAATCTAGCACATCTTGAACTTTGCTAGGATCCACCGAGATACCTTCCGTAGAGACTATGTGACCAAGAAATGGCACACGGTCCAACCAAAATTCACACTTGCTGAATTTTGCATACAACTTGTGATCTCGGAGGCGTTGAAGAACAATGCGAAGATGTTCAGCATGCTCTTCCTTGGACTTAGAATAGATGAGGATGTCATCAATGAATACTACCACAAATTTGTCCAACTCGGGCATGAATACCGAATTCATGAGGTACATGAAATGGGCAGGGGCATTTGTCAATCCGAAAGACATTACTAGATACTCAAACAATCTATATCTAGTAGAGAAGGCGGTCTTCGGAATGTCTTCGGCTCTGATCTTGATTTGATGATAGCCCGAACGGAGGTCAATCTTTCAAAAGACCTTAGCACCAACCAATTGGTCAAAGAGGATATCAATACGGGGTAATGAGTATTTGTTCTTGATGGTAACTTCGTTAAGAGGCCGATAGTCAATGACAAGGCGCAAGGACTTGTCCTTCTTCTTCACAGAAATAGCAGGGCAGCCCCAAGGTGAAGTGCTAGGGCGAATGAATCCCTTTTCCAATAACTCATTCAATTGCTTTTTTGACTCAGCCAGCTCATTCGGGGCCATTTTATACGGATGACGGGATATCAGAGAAGTTCCTGGCTGTAGCTCTATCTTAAATTCCACGTCACGGTCAGGCAGTAGACCAGAGATGTCTTCGGGAAACATGTCCGGATACTCACGAATGATGGGAATACTTTCGAGTGATTGCCCCTCCAAATGATGGATTACCAAGGCTTTTGATGAATTGGTATTTAGAGAAAGTGTGTCTTTTCCATGCAAGGGAGAGTTGATGTGAACGATGCGAGGCTCCATGTCTAGCATGGCTCTATGGATTTTCATCCAGATCATACCTATGATCAGATCGTTCTCTTGATCCTTGAGCATGATGAAATTAGTGGGGTAAATCTTCTAATTAATTTCTAGTGGAGCTTTACACACTACTTCATTAGCAAAAATTTGTCCAGCAGGAGAGCGGACGGTGTAGCATCTATTTATGACGGTGGTGTGGAGATTATGTTTTTGCACACAAGCTTTGCTAATGAAGTTATGCGTAGCACCAGAATCAAAAAGTGTAAAGACAGGCTGGCGATAGAGCGAGAGCGTACCGGTCAGCATGGGTTCGCCTAGAGGGATGTCTTCAGCATTGGTGTAGTTCACTTGGGCACCACGAGAAGATGCATTTACATTCCTGTTCTGGTTCTGATGCTGGTTGCTGTTGTGGTAATTGTTGTTGTTGCACCTCGGTGCAGTGCAGTTCTTGGCAAAGTGGCTGGTACGACCGCAATAGTAGCACGGATAACTGCTTCCATGATCAGCAGGCTGTGTGGCACGAGCATTCTGATTTCCTTGCTGCTGGTATGGTGCATGGTACTGAGTGTTCTTCCACTAGTACGGTGCACGAGGTGGAAAGTTCTGTTGCTGTGGTGGCCTCGAGTAGTTCTGACCATATCATCGCTGATACTGCTACTGCGGAGATGCCCGGAAATGCTATCCGGTAGGTGAAGTGTAAATCTGGCGGTGCTTCACCTGTGGGGCAGCAGAGGCACTAGCAGGGGCCTTTCTTTTGTGATCTTCTTCTTCCACTTGGCGCATAGCGCCTTCCTGGACAATAGCAGCATTGACCAGGTCATTGTACGTGCCAGTCGTCTGCCAGGTCAGACGTTCCTTTAGTGTGCCATTCTTGTCACGTAGGAAAGCATACCTCTTGTTCTCTTCAGTGTTGACATACTCAGTGGCATACTGAGCAAGATGGTTGAAAGCTTCAGAGTATTGGAGGACATTCCTCCCTCCTTGTTTCAGATCCATGAATTCCTGAAATTTCCATTGCATGAGGCCAACTGAGATGAAATGAGCACGAAATGCAGTCTTGAACTCATTCCATTCAATGCGGCGTCCAGCGGGCAGAGAAGCTTCATAGTTTTTCCACCAGGCACTAGCAGAGCCCTGGAGTTGTTGGGCGGCAAATAGCACCTTTTGTTGCTCGGTGCACTCTAGCAGACCGAACTTTGACTCGGTCTGACGCAACCAATGATCGGCATCCAGAGGTTCTCTGGCGCGCTCAAAGGTTGGCGGATGAGTACCTGGAAAATCTGAGTAGGTGCTCTATCATGGCTTGGAACCATGTTACAGTACACTTTCATAGCTTTCGAGATTGTATTTATACTCTCAAAATTTCCAAGTAAATCTGGACTTATGAATTTTGCAAGTTCCGGCTGGCAGATTTTATTCTAGAATGACAGAGGCTTAGTGTTTTGGCTCTTCCGGACAGAGGGAAACCAACATTATTATAGAACCTATTGGAGATGAAAATAGACTTCAAGGGCTTTCCAGATTGGGTTTAAACACTTGAAAATTCGAAGTACATCTCCAGTTATGAAATTTCTAAGTTCAAGGTTATGCCGAGAACAGTGAGTTGACAGATTGTACTTGTTCTCTGTTTCTGAGGTTGTTACTGTTATGATCAAAATTTAATTTAAATTCTAGATGACAGAGGGTGTTGAGACCTTTCTGAAAAGTATTTGTATGCCTTATTTGGTTGAGTAAATTAATAGTTATGAATTTTTTTGAAGTCGATAGCTAAAAATGGGACAGATTCTTGTTAACTTTGTAATTCAAAATCTTATACTTATCATGCTTATAGAATTTTTAGTCAGAGGTTGGTGACCAAGGAGAGAGCAAAATTTTAGTTTAGCTATATTGGGATGTATGATGCAGAATTTTTAATTTATTAACCTATCATTCCTCCCAACTCAACACATAATTTGCGGGTACTTAGCGGCTCGAGTATTTGGTGACGACCCGCACTCAACGCGTAAGTTATCCTGAGTGTTATACTAACGGCATTAGTGTACCTGTAGAAGATTCATTTCAGAAACAATACATCAAATTCAAAAGAAACTATAAAAATAAGCACATTTCTACTAGTAACGATCCATGGAAAAGGACCGCCCCGTGATAAGTCACGAGCCAACAGTGTCTCGTATCTGCATGCGAGCACAGACACCAATATCACGCATGTCAGTTAAGCACGCACGTACCTTTGTTTGAAGAAGCCGTACATACAAGTAATGTAAACAAATATAACCCAGGTTTGCTTTGTCACCACCCTATTATCTATATGGGCAATACTAACATATCCTTACTCGCAAACGTCGTAGTTTTTGAAAATATGATTTATTTTTTGTATTATCATGGACCACGGCTCTGATACCAGCTGTGGCTCCCCTTCCCAGAGGATCGAGGTCCCGAAGATGCTGATAGCGCGGACACTTGATAATACAACATTTGTTCAAATTTAAGCTGAATATTACATCATTAAGGTTATCAGAGTGCAGCGGAATAGTACAAGTTCATGAATGTTTTGAAAACAATGGAAGCAAATAACGTTCAGAAACTATGTGCTCGACGATACAACATAGTGATGATCCATGCCCGAAGAACCATCACTCTAGCAGCACACAACATCACTGCGGCGGCAAGTCGGACTCCCAGTGAGCAGTCCAACCCTCAGGGACTTGCATGTCCTAAGGCATTGCATCTACAGGCAATTCTATTTCTTCATTATCTAAAAAACACAATGGCACAAAGCCTGAGTACTAATTACTCAGCAAGACTTACCTGTCAGACACCTAGACATGCAAAGGCACTAATAGGTGGCTTGTTTAAAAAGGACTCGCACTAAGCAACCTATTACTTCTATCAAGTTTTAATTGTCAATTTAAATGGGTTGAGCTGAAATGTAACTTTAGTTGTAATAATAGGATAATAAAACATTATATAAAGTAAATACGACATCAGAGCAATAATAGTAACATCAACAGTACATATCATAATTACTTTCCATGTACCATATGCAACTACGTTATTGGCGCGGTGACCAAATGGTACTCATTACTGCGAGGGACAACAATTGCAATCGATTTACACCAGCTGGGAAAACCTGAGATACATGACACATACGCACCAATTAAGGTTGTATATGACAACCTTTACAAGAAAAGCACATACACCTCAACCCGGGTGTGGTGACGTCGAGTGGGCATGCCGTTCTACCAACAATACTTTGTGGTATGAATCGCCCACTCCAGCAGCAGGAGGGTCAATGACCAATGCACCTTAATAGTCCTCAATGCAAGTGACCTTTAATGCTACATCGGTTTACTAGTGCCCATAAGCTAGCATGCATTTGGTACTGTTCAATACTTGATCAAGTGGCCGACCACGGACGGGTCCTAGGTTCAACAAGGCAGGGCTACCGTAGTCAACACCCATGTGTTGCTGTAAACCTACACATGCATTATCCCTGCCCGGTCATAACATCAAAAGTAAACTTCCTTTAATAATTCCCGTTCCAGTGGTCAAGTTCATTCCTTAGCAATAATAATATCTAGCAAGACTAGCAATTACTAAGCATAGCATCACAGCACCGATTCTACTAAAATTCTAAAGACAGTAGTATAGGTCATTTGGATATCATGCAAGGTGGGTTTCAATCAACTCCTATGACCTAATGCAACAATAATCATAGACACTAGTAACGATATAAACTATCAAAATTTTGTAAACAGGTGAATGTAAACCGGGGCTTACCTGGATCAATATTAGTGCTAGCAACTACAACTTCCTGCTCCTGAGAGTCAACGTCCTTTTGAAAGTCGTCCTCTTGCTCCTGATGGTCATTACCTATATGATGGAATTGAATTAACGACATTATCGGAACACCGTTTTATGCAATGATATGATGCATGCAAGCACATCGTGTTTTAATATCAATTAAATTATTATTATGTTCTCGAAGCCATATGCTTCAGAGAAGTTGGGTTGTTAATTAAGATTTTAGGTATATATATTCTTTATGCAATTAAACAAGGTAAATGAGTGATATGAGCAATTAAATTAATTAGTAAAATAAATCTATGTTGCTAGACATGTGTGATTTACTATGAACAGAGGCTTATATGAGTGATTTTTATGCCAAGTGGCAAGGGCAAATTATTTATAGAATAATTACTAGAATTAATCTAAGCAAACACACTAAATAAATTCTAGAGCCTAAAGTAATTCATATTTTACCAAACAAAAATTTGTGGTGGTACATAATCATGTGTTTCCTAAGTATGCCAAAAATCAGGATTTAATTTTATTCTTAGAATTTCTGGTGAATTATCTATTGTTTTGACAATTTAATGTATTATTAAAAATGCATGTACAGAGACAAATATTTATCATTTTACTAAAATAGAGCACTGAAAGATGATTCCAACAAAAATTGTTTGGGCCTCATTGGGTTTGAAATCAATTTACTATGAGTTTTCAAAGTTTTAAGCCATTATCTAGTAATTTCCTGGTATTTCTAGTTTTAGGGAGTGGCCACGTAGGCGACACGCCAGCTGCCAGTCAGCGCCGGCTCATCGCGTCAGCATCGCCGTCGGAGGTTGCAGAGCCGGCCGGAGGGCTCGCTGCCAGCGGCTACGCGTGAGGAAAACTCGCAACAGTTGCGGGAAAATAGAGCGCGCATCACGGTGAAGGGAGAGGAGGGGTTCACGGGGTCAGGTTCTCACCGGGAGGTGGTCGTCAGCGAGAGGTGGCGGGAGAGAGAGATCCGGCGAGGCCGCATTTCTTCTACAGAGCACCAACTTGGACTCGGTCTTCTCCTACAGCTTCACGGCGACTCGGGGAGGCTCGACATCGCGTCGGATTGGTTCGGGAAGGGCCAGAGAGTAGTGCTCATCGTGGAGGTGGCTCGGTTCTGCCGGCGGAGAGGGAGATGGCAAGGGAAAGTTGAATGCCGATGGCCTAGCGCATGGAAACAAAAGAGAACGAGTCAGGCACAATCGGCCGTCAGTTGTGCGCACGGGAGAAGTGGAAGGAGGGGACGAGGCTCATCGAGAACTGTCAATTTTGACTAGCGGCAGAAGAGGTCACCGGAGGTGCTTGTCTCGGTTCTTCCTTCGATTCAGGCAATGTGCACAAGGGAGTGGCCAAGCAAGGGCATGGGGAGGTAGAAGGGGTCTAAGCGCTTGGGTTTGTGCTCTTGGTTCATCTCGGAAGGCAGTGGGAGAGCAGGGCAGCAAGGTCGAACTTGTGCTCTGTAATGGTGGAATGGTGAAGGGGAAAAATGGGAGTAGAGGGAGATAGTTAAAGGGAGCAGTTCGGTTCCGTGTGGCTCACTGGTGCGCTTTGATGTCGCAGAGAGGTCAGCGGGGTGGTTGGGGCCAGAAGCGGCAAGGGGGGGGGGGGGGAGGGAATTGAAGGTTTTCTGGCCGGGTCGGGTTGATGTGCGGAGGAGAGGGAGGAGGCCAATGGGCTTCGATCGCGGCGGGGTGATGGACGGGAGAGCACGAGGTTGCAGAGGAGGTGCAGGCGGCACTGTTGCGCGCGAGGAGTCCTGAGGTGGAGGTCTGCGCCAGTGAGGAAGAAGAAAGGAAGATTTTGCACTGCAGCCCTTGAACTAATTGATTTCTTACAAAACAGTCCCTGGTCAATGGTATTTCCAAATAAACTAGCTAGGGGCCTCCAAACAAAATGGGATTTTGCACATAGGTCCTAAGAGATATTCCTGGTGCTCTGGTGGGACCCATTTGGTTAGAATTTTTCTAATTATTTTATAATTAATTCCCTATTGTGAAAGGTTTTCATGCTTTAATTAATTAATTGGGGTATTTCCACAATTGGTAAAATGCCCATTAAATTCATAAAATTATATCTTAATATTACTAAAATGATTATGAACTTAGTTGGCATATGTTGTAAATTGGAGTGAGGCTTCATCAATTCATGCTATATTATTCATGATTTGTGCTTTTCATGTTTGTTAAATAGAAGTGAGACACCTGGGGTGTCACATTCGGATACTCCATTCCATTGGGGTGTTCCTGGCGGAGTCCATTGTGGAACAATTCCACATTGCTTTAGATGTTCACCAAATTCATGGCTCAAATATTCACCACCACGATCAGGTCGTAGGAGTTTAATAGTCTTGCCCAATTGATTTTGTACTTTATTTTGAAATTCTTTAAACTTTTCAAAGGATTCAGACTTATTCCTCATTAAGTAGATGTAACCATCTCTACTAAAGTTGTCGGTAAGAGTTATGAAGTACTGAAAACCACCTCTGGCCGTGCAACTCATTGGTCCACATACATCCGTATGTACAAGTCCCAATAGTTCACTCGCCCTCTCACTATTTCCTGTGAAAGGCGACTTAGTCATTTTGCCAAGTAAACAAGACTCCCATGTATCAATTGATTCAAAATCAAAAGAACTTAGAAGACCGTCTGTATGGAGCTTCTTTATGTGCTTCTTATTCCTAAACGACAATGCCAAGTATATGTGGGATTCAAATCATTAGGCTTGAGCCTTTTTGCATCAATGTTATAAATAGGCTTATTCTCAAGATCTAAGTAATACAATCCATTCACCAATGTGCAATTACCATAGAGAATATCATTCAAATAAATGGAACAACACTTGTTCCTTATTATGACCTCATAACCATCATGTTCCTCCAAACACTTTGAAGAAATAATGTTTTTGCCTCAGGTAGGAATGTAATAACAATTATTTAACTCCAAAACTGATCTTGATGGTAATGAAAGTGGATAAGTTCCGATGGCCAATGCAGCAACCTTTGCACCATTGCTGATGCAAGCATCCACCTCGCCCTTTGCACAGTTCCTTGCTTCTTTAAGCCGCTGCAATGATTTGCAAGTATGAATTATTGTTCCGGTATCAAATACCCATGAATCATAAGGACATGTAGCAACATTATTAATTTCAATAACATTGATACCTGAACTAGAAGTGTCTCCACGCTTCTTCTTCAGCTCTTCCAGATAAAGCTTGCAATTCCTCTTCCAATGACTGGTTTTCTTACAGTGAAAACAAGGATCACCAGCCACCAGTTTAGGATTAGGAGCTGCTGCAGGTTTAGGCTTAGTGCTAGAGATCTCATCTGTAGCCTTAGCCTTAGCCTTGCGCTTTCGCTTCTTGCTATCCTTTTGAACCACGTTAACTTGACTTGGACCAGATTTTTTGATGCTTGCCTCAGCTGTCTTAAGCATCCCATGCAACTCAGCCAATGTCTTCTCCATGTATTCATTTGAAAGTTCAAAATGAAAGGCTCATAGCTCATGGGAAGCGACTGGAGAATCACATCTGTGGCCAAATCAGGGTGTAGAGCAGCACCAAGTTTCTCCAGATTCTCAATGTAACCAATCATCTTGATCACATGAGGACTGACATAACCATTTTCAGCTAGCCTACACGCAAACAAGGACTTTGAGATGTTGTACCTCTTAGACCTTGCTTGGTTCTCAAACATGCCACAGAGTCCCTCAATCATATTGTGGGCATCCACGTTCTCATATTACTTCTGAAGCTCAGAGAACATAGTGGCAAGCATGAGACAGCTAACATCAATGACATCATTGGTATGCTTCTCATACTTCCTTTTCTAAGCGGCAGTAGCATTATCTGGCAGATCATCAGAATAGGGAAGCTCTAGAACATACTCCTTTTTCTCTTGCTTGAGAACAATTCTCAAGTTGCGATACCAATCAATAAAGTTTGTTCCACTAAGCTTTTCTTTTTCAAGAATCGAGCACAAATTGAAAGTGTTACTAGCGGTTGGTGCTATGATCTACAATAGAAAATATGCGAATAGAAGCACTATGTAAATGTAAAATTCTTATTAAACATTTTAACAAAAGTTTATTGTTCTACTATATGCTTGGAACCGTTTTCCCTCAAAATGACATATAGTGGTTCAAGATCCATATTCAACTTAGATCCTAGTGAGATTTGGCATCACCGCTAGAAATCTAATGACATAGGTAAGCAACACTTTGCTAATCACATCCCAATGTGACTCTTATTTGTTGGGTGGCATCACATGCCCTGGCGCCAACACCATGCCCCAAAGCCCAAAACCGTTTTGATAACTTTGTTAATTAAACCAATACTATGCATGTAAATGTCTGACATTTACCCTAATAATTAACATAGTTGAGGTATTCTACTTTGGCAGACCTACCATGCAACGATCATAATTTTAATAGGTGCAGCTATTGGAATGACATATGATTTAATTTTTCTTGAGGGAACCTATTCTAGCATGTTAATCATATCCAATATAAATAACACATGAAAGAATAGGATGACAGGAACATCATCACAGACAATCATATTAACTGTGAAATAGCATGGCCCCTTTCAATTGGTGATCTCCATCTCCATTGTCATCGCCATGTCTCCCGTCCCTTCAACCATCATGCTTGAGGCCTCCATGAACTAACACTTAGATACTACAACTAATAGCCAGTAATAAACTACATGAGAATATCAAACATCACAGGTCAAAACATAGGTCGTTATACAATAATATGACAGCCTCAACCCAGTTGTAATTAATCATGACACACAGGTCATGCAAATCACATACATATATCACATGCATCTTTTGGGCCATACCATTCACAACATTCTCTGCAAAAACAAGCTAGGTGAGAAGCGAATGCTAACGTGTGGCCAAAAAGGGGTGTAACAACCTCACAGGATTTCATAGATCGTATCTATGAAATCGCAATGGAAATCCTATGGGGAGAATCATATTTGCCTGATTTCAAGTCATTCATAATGCCTCAGTTTCCATTAGATTTTCATGAGTAGACTGTGGTACATGATCATGACACTATTGGTTCTTCTACTGGCGCACGCAGTTAGTCCCGATGGTGATTCCAGCCGATAGGGACAAGTCGCGCACGCACGGAGAAAGAACACAAATAAATCAATGGTGCATGTATCTCTATCCGCCCATTACCTTGTGAACCTCCCTATCACCATTGATCTAATCAACCAGTACACAAAAGCATGTAATAGATCTCATCTAATACATCAGCATATCAACTATATGCACAAGATCCAGATCACAAACTACACAAGGTCGGCTCTGATGCCACTGAAGGAGAACGGGTAGGCTACGATAGCATATAAAATTTCTACCATTCAACCAGGAAACCTTGCAAGAGGGGATCATGGATCGTTACCACTAGACACGCAACCGGATCTTAAGCGAAGGTTGGAGCAGCTCGTCCAACGTAGTCGCGCGTCTATGTAGATGAAGTAGTCGATCACAATCGTCTCCTTCTAGTCCAGCCGTCCGGCAGCGTAGCAACAGCAGCGCCTCCTCACGGTATCCACATGTACGGGGTTGGTGCACTGTTCGTGGCATGCTAGCACCGGCAACACGGCTAGGGTTTTTGGGCGAGAGAGAGGAGATTCGGTGGCTAGGGTTCTAGACTAGTGGTCACGTGCACCCCTTGCCCCGCCTCCACTTATATAGACCCTTCTAAGGGGCCTCGACAAGTTGGCCCATTAGTGGACTAACCCCTCACAGATCAATATCCATATGGCCCTCACATACGGATCAAATCCATAATGTCTCTTGGGCATATCTCCAACAATGATTGTAGGACAGTTTTAAAAAACACAAACCATGGAAACCACCGAAAATGAAAAACCACACATGTTTTGTTAGGTAGTAGAGATAGAGATAGAGAAGAGAGGGGAAGAGATAGACAAGAGAAGAGACGAACCCTCCCATCATGATACATGAAAAAAAGGTTACAAATTCTTATAAAAAACAAAACATCTGAGCTTTAATTTTCTTCTCTATATAATTTCAGATTGTCAAACAGTTGTTAATCCACTAAAAATTTATTGGACGTTGCTACACATACGAAGAAAATTAGTACCAAGATGCTACGAAGTCGGTCTAACGCATGACCCCAGCTGCTCAAAGTGATAAGCAACCTTAATGTGCTTTGTCTGTCCATGAAATCTTGGATTGGCAGTCATATAAGTAGCACTAAGATTGTCACACCAAAGAACATGCGACCAAGATAAATGAACACCAAGTTCATGCAGAACACTGAAGCCAAATCACCTTAACTGCAGCATTTGTAAGAGCTTTATACTCTACCTCAGTGCTATATCTAGAGATAGTGGCCTGTTTTGTGCACTCCAAGCTATGATATTGGGCCCAAAGAAAATAGCAAAACCGCTATGATGTAAATATGGCCCGATCTTCCGAGAGGTAAGGGGATAAACTCAAATTTGGGGAACTCGGCGTCGATGACCCGGCTTGAATCAGACACGATCCAACCCCGCAACCGTTACACCAAGCACAACTTGATTGTTCCTGCAAGCGAAATCGAGAACACAAGCAAGAGAGGATAAACATGCAATCTGAAATTGCAAATATGGAGGAAGCAAATCACAAGAAAAAGTTCAAGCTCTGAACACAAAAGGACTAATCGCCACAGTGGTGTAGAACAAGAATAGGGGCCCTGGATTACTGTAAAAGGACTTGTCGCCACAGTTATAATAATTCAATCAAGTTTCTCTCTGGAAAACTGAACTAAACAAAACCCGAAACTAAAAGATGGCGGCTACTGAGTTTATGTAGGAAACAAAGATGTCCTAGGGTAGGAGGCGACCAGGGGGGGCGCCCACAACATGGGCTTAAGGCCCGACACGATACATGGCCAAGTTGGCCCAAAATAGGTGGCACAACACCTTGTCATGGTCACATATTATGACTCACGACCCTTCTGGAGATAGGACCAGAACCAAAACGACGGAGTCGTTGTCCCCTTTCCAACGTATCAAAGAACGCCTCGTTTGGACGTCGGATGTGGGAGATATCATCAAAACCGTGAAGGGGTGTCGGTTGAATCTGAGACGAACGCGGCGACCGAGTTGTTGACGACTTGTAACTTGGGGACGGCCATGATATGCGCATATCCAGCATGGTGATGTCTTCATCATCATCCCCTTCTTGAATTGGAGTCGTCCTCGACTCCATCTCAGCATCAATCTCCTGCAAAAGGTTAGTACTAGCAGAATGCAAAGTACAAGATACATGATCATCGATAGAAGATATATCATGACAAAGCATAGTATAGCAAGGTGCATCATGATTATCACAAAGATCAGTAACAGTAGATGTCATAGCAAGAAAAGCACCTCCGTTTAACTGAATAGTCTTATGTTTAACATCAGAAAGTTGTTTGTTATCATGTTTATTCTCAGTATTTTCAGCAAGCAGTTTAAAATAATTTCTAATATCAGCAGGCAATAATGAACGCACAGTAATATTCCTGTCCTTATGCATGAATGTATATGTATTTGTTCTACAATGGTGCGTAGCATCCGTATCATATTCCCATGGACGGCCTAATAAAAGCGAACATGCTTGCATAGGTACAACATGAAAATCAGCAAAGTCTTGATAAGAACCTACTGAAAAGTGTATGCGTGCTGATCGAGTTACCTGTGCCGTACCACTATTGTTGAACCATTTGATGTGGTAGGTCTGATGTAGTGCATGCATGGTCAAGCCAAGTTTGCTTACCAAATCAGAACTTACCAAGTTGTTACAGCTCCTAGTATCAATGATGGTGAGAACACGGTGGTCCGCAACAATGAGGTACATGTAGAATAAATTGTTGCGTTGTTGTTCTTTCTCTTGTCCCACCCGAGTGGTCAACACACGCTGTACAATGAGGCTAGGAAAGCCCGCGGTGGCAGCAATAGAATCAATGGTGGTAGTCTCCTGCTCCTTCGTCGAATCTGCAACAAGGTTAGGCATACGAGTAAATTCATCTTCAACATCACTAGAACTTTCATACCCATCAGCGGTAGCGATGAAAGCATGACGACTAGGGCAATCCTTCATGACATGTCCCATGCCCTTGCAGCGGTGGCAAATAATGGTGGTGGAGGAGCCACTCCTAGTACCGGAAGTAGTAACCTTCTTCTGGTGTTGGTGCTACATACTAGACGATTGCGCTGCAGAAGTAGGCGCAAGTGGAAAAGTTGTTGCTGGTGTCTTAGCAACATGACTCTTCAAGTTCTCTACTCCAGTGCGTTGCTGGAGATATTGCTTAGTGTTGGACCTGCAAGATTGTTGTGGAAGGCGTCCCTGTACTTCTCGTTCAGATTTAAGAGCAATATGATACAATTGGCTGAACCTATTCCACTCTTTATAGTCAACAATATTTTGGATATCACGGTTCAAACCACCAAAAAATCTAGCACTAGTTTCAAGATCATCTTCATATATATCACAACGTGCTAAACCAATAAGCAATTCCTAATAATATTCCTCTACTGTTTTACTACCTTGTGTTAAAGATTGTAATTTCAAACGTAAATCACATTGGTAATAAGGAGGAACAAAATGAGATTTCATGCGTTATTTCAAAACAGGCCTAGTGGCAGGTATAGCAGCATTAGTATTGCAAAGATCATTCCACCAAAAGAGAGCAAAACTTGTAAACTCACTAGTAGCAAGTCTAACTCTATGCTCAGCAGGAACTAAATGAGAATTAAATTTCTGTTCAACAGCAAGTTCCTAATCTAAGTATGCTTCAGGGTCAGCACTACCGGCAAAAGGTGGTATGTTAAGTTTGGGCTTAACAAAAGTATCAGTATTACCACGATTATTATTACCTCCCATACCGTGTCGATTACGGTGAAGACGGTCTGCGTCACGGTCAAAATCATCATCAGCAACAACTCATTGAGGTGGAGGTCGTCGTTCAACATCCTCAATGCGGTGGACAACAGTGTTGATGTGACCCATCAACTCGGCAAACTTTGTTTCCATGAATGTACGCTGGTCCACAAGAAGCTTCATGAGCTCGGCCTTGGAGATGCAATCATTGAAGTCTGTAGGGGACTCCAACTCTCCAGGTGTCCCTTTCCCTTTCTCTGACATGGTTAAAAGCAAAAGACAAGACTAAACAAAAAGATTAGCCCTATCAACTAGCAGGCAGCAGAGGGTGTAGAAAGTGGAAAACAATATCAGAAGCAATGTATCACAATCTTGCAAGTATTCTTACCAAAGCCAAACAGGTCAACACAATCTATAGTTGAGCTTGGGTGTAACAGTTGCAAGGAAGAAACCTATGTTGCAATATATATATAGCTTGGAAGGCTAATATGTATGTCAATGGAACACAATTTAATAACAGATAGTAGCACTGAATAAATGTCCAAAGCAGTGTCCTAATTGCTGGCAAAAGAATCATGTTCAAAAACAGTTGTGACAGCAAGAACAATGGCAAAGAACAATGGAAAAGGCAGTAAGAAACAAAACAGACTTTACAGACTTAGAATTTTCAGGGCGGGGGGGGGGGGGGGGGGGGCAAATCAAAATATTGATTTTGTTGTATGATTTTTCCACTATTTTTCTATGATAGAGGAACACAAAGGAAGGAACCACAAGAAGTTTCAACTCAAACAGAGGAAAAACAAAGGATAGGCAAAATCTCAAAGTTTCACCGAAAGCGCTATTTTTGACTTCACAATTCCGCAACTAAACAAAACCCAAAACTAAAAGATGGTGGCTATAAGTTTATGTAGGAAACAAAGACGTCCTAGGGTTGGGTGCGACCAGGGGGGGCGCCCACAACATGGGCTTAAGGCCCGACACGATACATGGCCAAGTTGGCCCAAAATAGGTGGCATAGCACCTTGTCATGGTCACATATTATGACTCACGACCCTTCTGGAGCTAGGACCAGAACCAAAACGACGGCGTCGTCATCCCCTTTCCAACGCATCAAAAAACGCCTCGTTTGGACGTCGGATGTGGGAGATATCATCAAAACCGTGAAGGGGTGTCGGTTGAATCTGAGACGAACACGGCGACCGAGTTGGTGACGACTTGTAACTTGGGGACGGCCATGATATGCGCGTATCCAGCATGGTGATGTCCTCATCACGCTAGTAGACTGTCAATCATCAGCACTACCTGCCCAGTCGGTTTTGGAGAATGCACTCAACAATAGAAAAGAAGAATGACAGATCTTCACACCAAGACCCACAGTACCATGCAAATACCAAAGAATTCACTTAACGGCCGACCAATGACAAGTTGTCAGAGCATGCAAGAACTGGTAGACCTTGTTGACTAAAAATAATATGTCAGACCGATTTGACATCAAGCACTGAAAAGCTCCAACAATGCTTCTATAAGTTGTTGCATCCACAACTGACAAAGGATCACCATCATGAAGAGAGAGATTTTCAGCAGTGGCAAGAGGAGTCAGCATCAATTTGCAATCAGTCAGGCCAACGCAATGAAGAATATCCGAAGTATACTTCTCTTGTGTCAACAGCAAACCATCCGAACATGATTTAACTTCTATGCCCAAGAAATAACTCAAGGCACCAAGGTCCTTGAGGGAAAAATCAGTCCGCAAATCACTCAACAAAGCATCAACTGCAGTTGTAGAAGAGTAAGCCACAATAATGTCATTGACATAGATAAGCAAGAAAATTTTCAGCTTTCCTTTGTTGTAGATAAACAAGGACGTATCAGCCTTAGAAGGAACAAAACCAAGATGAATGAGCTTGTAGCTAAGATGAGAATACCAGGCACGAGGCGCTTGTTTCAAACCATATAGAGCTTTATCAAGTTTATAGACATAGGATGGATGTGACCCACTATGATACCTAGGTGGTTGCTTCATATAAACCTCCTCTTCTAGAACACCATGAAGAAACACATTCTGGACATCTAGTTGATGAAGGCATCAATGTATGGAGAGAGCAGGAGAGAGAACCAATCGAATTGTTGCTGCCCTGATGACTGGGCTGAATGTGTCATCATAATCAATTCCATACCGCTGTTTAAAACATTTCGTAATCAGTCGAGCCATATAACGATCAATGGAACCATCTACTGTGCGTTTAACCTTGAAGACCCATTTGCAATCAATCAAGTTATTAGCTTGAGATGAAGGAACTAAGTGGCGTTTAACCTTAAAGACACATTTGCAATCAATCAAGTTATTAGCTTGAGATGAAGGAACTAAGTGCCATGTACGATTTCTTATAAGAGCAGAATATTCCTCATCCATAGCATGTTTCCAACGAGGATCAGCCAAAGCTTCTTTTACAGACTTGGGCTCTCCAGTGTTGCATAGGTTAGCATACCGAATAATGCCAGGGAAAAGCTTCTTAGGTTGAACAATATTGTTTTGTAGCCGAGTGCGCGTACGGCGTGGAGGAGCAGCAGATGAGCTTGACTCATGCTCGGAAATGCCAGCACTTGACACAGAAGGAGAACTAACAACATGTGATACAGGCAAAGGTCACTCGGTAGGCGTCAAATCTGTAGTAGGCGGAGCAGGGAGTGAGGAGCCGAGAGAGGGAGCCCCAATGATAGTTGTCATCACATCACCTTGTAGTGCAGTGCCGGATGTCTCAGCCAGCGCTAAGCCAGGTTCTGAAGCCGTAGGCAAGGTGGGCTGCAGAATGGGCATAGGGACGCACCACCACCAGGAGTGGCACCAGAGGATGCTGCCTGATCTGAGGAACACGAAACACTTTCCGTCTGCAAAGAATATGGGCTTCCAGGTGCCAGAATCAACCTATCATTAATCTGCTGCAGCTCGAACGATTGTCCTGCTGGGTTATAGACATAGACACAGAAGTAACATCCACAGTAGTACCCCAAACGTCATATCATTGAGCAAAGTTGGAGAAAGGAGGGAGAGGTCTCGGCGAGTATGCGCACCAGCATTGGAGTGTAGTGTTGCAAAAGGTAATACAAATTTATCAAAAACAACATTCCTAGAGACATAAACACGACCAGTAGAGATATCAAGGCATTTATACCCCTTGTCATGGCTGCTATATCCAAGAAAAGCACATCTCTTGGAGCGAAAAGCAAGCTTATGTGCATTGTACAGGTGCAGGTTAGGCCTACACGCACAACCAAAGATACGAAGAAAATTGTAGGCAAGTTTGGTATAGAAAAGCTTTTCAAGGGGTGAAATATTGTCAATAACAGGTGAGGCAATCTGTTTATGACAAAGACATCGGTGACGAAAGCTTCATCCTAGAACTTGGCGGGCATGGAGGCATGGGCGAGTAGGGTGAGTCCAACCTGGACAATGTGCCTATGTTTGCGATCAGCAGATCTGTTTAGGATGAGTCCAACTAGGAAAAGAGTAGCCGCAACATAGATTTGAGGGGCATGAGGCAATGAAACTAGATCATAGAACCCAATGTGCTCAAAGAAGGAACTGAATTTGTGGTATTCACCACCCCAATCAGATTGTATAGCTAAAATTTTACGATCAAAGAGGCGCTTAATGTGAGCTTGAAAATCATGGAATTTTTTAAACACCTCAGATTTGTGCTTAAGCAAATAGATCCAAGTGAATTTACTGAAATCATCAATGAAACTCACATAATAGTTTTTATTGCCAACATAATTTGGAGCAGGGCCCCAGACATCAGGGAATATTAGCTCTAAGGGCGCCTTAGAGACACTTACAGACCTAGGAAATGGGAGTTGACGACTCTTGCTTTCATGACAGGCATCACAAACACGATCAGCATTTTTATTGGACACAAAAGGTAATGCATGACTACGAAGAATATGATACACATTAGCGTAAGATGGATGGCCCAAGCGACCATGCCATCGATATGAAGATGGTTTGTTGGTACTAAGAGCAACCTTGGTCTAGGATGCCAGGGACAGTACGGGGTACATGCCCTTCCTACATTGGCTGTGTAGATGAGTGTGCTTCGTGTATCAATCCGTAACAAGAGTAAAATAAAGGTGAATCTCAATAAACACATCATTATCAGAAGTTAAACGATGAACAAATACTAGTTGACAGTGGAGAAGCCAAGGAGCTGTTCAGAGAAGCTGGGAAATGAAGTCAAGTCGAGGACGAGGAGTTTTAGCTTCAGGATGAAGTGACCGGACAGAGGGGTCAGTGGTGACCAGACTGTATGGTCACTCAGAGATTTTGTCCGGAGGCTACAACGAGCAGCGAGGAAACTGCCAAGTCTGGGAAGTCCTAGTGACCGGACAGTCCGGTCAGTAGGAGAAGATTTGGGCAGCGAGGAAGCAAGCGTCATAATGTTGCTGGACTGGAGAGGGAAATGGACCGGACGGTCCGGTGAGCTGACCGTCCGGTCCGGTCAGCAGGAGTCAGCAGAGGGGTCAGAGCCGTTGGAACTCGGAGTTGCAGTGACCGGTTGGTCCGATCGGGCAGTGACCAGATAGTCCGGTCAGTAGGCGTAGAAAGTTGATTTCGTGGAGCAACGGTTAGTTTGATGTTTGAAGCCTATATAACTTTGTTGCTGGGGTCTTTGTGATCTGTCTTGATGAGTGGAATACCTAAGAGCATTTGGTAAGGTTCAAGAGGAAAAGAGGAGAGCACTAGGAGAGGATATTGGATATCTTGAGAGTGCTTGTGAGAGTAACAAGGAGTGATCTTGTACATCTAAGGCTAGGGTGTGATCTAGGTTGTTACTCTTGGTCTATGGTGAGACCTAGACCGATTAGGTGTTGTTGATCGAGCTTATCTTAATTGGTTGTGAAGGCCGTCAAACATTTGTACACAGTTTGAGCCCACCGTTGAAAGGGGCATCGCTTTTGAGCACCTGTGTCGGCTCAGGGAGTCCGACAAGTTCTCGAGGGAGGCGATCTTGTGCCTTGGTTGCAGCGGTGATGCGCACCGTGTCTTCACTCTGGGAGTGATTGCGGGCTCGTGGGCGAGAACTCCACTTGGTGGCGGGGGGGGGGGGACCGGAACTTTGATGGGAGTGGTCCGACAAAGAGTAGGGGAAGACGCCATCCTTCCGAGACCTCAGGAAAAAATCATGAGCATTCCTTGACTCCCTCTTTACTATTTCGCATTTGTGTGCTATAGTTGATAGGGTGACTTGTGGCTTGCATAGGCTAGTGCATTTAGCTTCCGCATTATGTACTCATCATGAACACTAGCATGTGTAGGGTCTTGGCCTACTAGAATTGCTTAGGTTACAACAATTGTTAGGTTCTAGTGGCGTGAAACTTAAGTATTCGAATTTGTGGTCGGCTACCAATTCAGCCCCCTCTCGGTAGGCCTTCGGTCCTTACACCAGGCCCCACATATAATGAAAGCAGCATTATCACTGGAGCAAACCTTCCCCATCCGTAGGTTAGTCACCCAAGTCTCCAGATGCAATCGAGGTAATCTGATCCCCTTAGCCTTTAGCAATGCTCTCGAAAATGCCTTAGCGAAGGTACATTGCGCCGTCACATGAAACATATCCCCCTCATCAAAAGCGTAATCTGTAAGGACCGAAGGCATACCGAGAGGGGGGGGGGGTGAATCGGTAAGCCACTCACGACTCCAAATACTTCAATTCCACTACTCAAGTCTAATAAGATAAGTAAACCCCTGCAAGTCTAGTAGGCCAATACCCTACACATGCTAGTGTTCATGATAAGATAAAGTGTGGAAGCCAATCACACTAACCTATGCAAGCCACAAGTCACCCTACTCACTAGAGCACACAAATGCAGAATAGTAAAGAGAGGGTCAAGGAATGCTCATGATTTTTCCCGAGGTCTCAGAAGGATGGTGCCTTCCTCTAATCCTCGTTAGACCACTCCCGCCGGAGTCCCGCAACCAAGTGGAGTTCTCGCCCATGAGCCCGCAATCACTCCTCAAGTGAAGACACGATGTGCATCACTGCTACACAAAGCACAAGCTCGCCTCCCTCGAGAACTTGCCGGACTCCCTGAGCTAGCACGGGCGCTCACTAGCGATGCCCCTTCCAACGGTGGGCTCAAACCGTGCATGAACATGTGACGGCCTTCACAACCCATCATGATAGGCTCGATCACCGACACCAAACCGGTCTAGGTTTCACCATAGACCAAGAGTAACAATCTAGATCACACCCTCAAGGACACCCTAGCCTTAGATGTGCAAGATGCTCAAGCTACTCTTCTCTGCCACTCTCAAGATATGCAATATCTCTTCCTAGTTCTCTCCTCTCTTCCTCTTGGACCTTACCAAATGCTCTCATGTATTCCACTGGCCAAGTGAGGTCTCGAAGACCCCAGCAACGAAGTTATATAGGGTCCCAACCTCAAACTAGCCGTTGCTCCATGAAATCAGCTTCCTGAGTCCGGTCAGTGCCTGACCGGACAGTCCGGTCAGTGCAACTCGATGCACAACTTGAAACTCTAACTGACCGGACAGTCCGGTCACTGGACCGGACCTTCCGGTCCACTTTCTCTCTCCATTCCAGGAGCCTCCACGAAATACACCTCTTCTGCCTCCATGCACTCCTACTGACTGGACTGTCCGGTCAGCAGACTGGACCGTCCGGTCTGTATGGAGTCTCCTGCTGACAGAGTCCTGCTCCTCATGCTAAGTCCTGGAAAACTCCCCATAGTGACCGTACAGTCCGGTCTCTACTGACCCCTCTGTCCGGTATCTATGTCCAGAAGCTGAAACTCGTCATCCTCGCTTGACTTGGTTTCCCGGCTTCTCCGAACAACTCCTTGGCTTCTCCACTATCACCTAGTGCGTGTGATTTCACCGAGCAACCTTGCACATCACCGACTAGACATGACCAAATCGAATGACCTAGACCCCCTTGATAGTCTAGTATTTCCTATGGACTCAAAGCCCTAACAACTACTCAAGTGTTCCAAACACTTGCACCATAGCTTGTTCTCCGCTTTGATCCATCTTCATCAACCCTTGGACTTCATCAAGTTCACAAGTCTCCATGCTTGCGGTCATTGTCATCCATCACCAAGGACACCATCATCGACATGATTTGCAATAGAGTTAAGAGATGATTCCTACAAAGACAACACACGTGTAGATGTTAGCCCACAATTTCATAGTTGTCATCTATCACCAAATCATCCATACCACGGGGATCCAATCATCAATGGTCATGAAGCTCACAATCTCCCACTTTTTGGTGATTGATGACAACCACTATTTAATTGAAAAACTTTAATGAATAACCAGACTAAACAAGCTACACTAAGATCGAGAGGAACCATAACAATATATGAGAGAAACGCATAAGGTCCTACCCAATCAAACATCATCTAGAGATATAAGGAAAAGAGTGAAGAGCATACTCTAGATGAAACATGCATGCATGTCATGGCAATATATTGAATGAAAGCATAAGGACATGCAATGCAAGGCATAAATGATGAGATGCAACAAGTTAGCATGGCAATGCATAAGAATTAAAAACAAGCATTCATCATAATGATATCATACACAGACATACAAGATAATCAATAATACAAGCACTGCATATGAAAGGAAATAAACCAAGTGAGATGAAAATGAGTCAAACACAAGCAAATGAAATCCATGACTTATCACAATCCATGAACACCGAATAACTCCTCAAAAAGAAGAACCAAATGATCTATCTCCCAAAAACCTCATAGCTCCCCCTAGATACAAGCTACTCTCGATCATAACAAGATCACACTCCTACTCCCCCTAGACCTAAAGTATTCTCCCCCTTTGGCAACAAGCACCAAAAAGCTAAAAAGACGGGAAAAGATGAACATTTATGCGCTCGTGGTCGAAGGAGGTGGTGCAGCAACGTCCTTTGTGGGCTCTGCTCCTGGCTGCTCCTGAGGTGGATCCTGCTGTGCTCCCTGAGCCTGTGCCTCCTGAGCATCTAGCTGCTCAAAGAAACCAAGGTCTACAGGTGACTCAGACCCGCTGTCCTGTGCTGTTGTAGTGACTGTGGCAGTCTCCTGAGCTGACGTCTGGAGTATAATGAGGTCTGCCACATCCTGCTGAGTGAAGCCTCCACGGATAAGATCCTCTGCTGCCTGAGTAGTAAGAGTGGAAACAGTGGCAGTAAGAGGTGGACCTGAAGCTGTCGCTGACTCTGGGGCGGTCTAGGAGTCTGCACGAGTAGAGTGCACAATGTCTGAGAACAGACTCCTAACCAGTACGTGTTGTAAGCTTGAGTGTCCTGCCATCTGCAAGCTCAATGAGTATGAGGGTGAGACAAACAACGCTGACACAGAGAAGGCTGACACGGGAGAGAGCTGTGCTGAAGAGAAAGTCTGTCCTTCTCCCCCTATCGGTAAGACCCCTGAGACTGACAGTCCGCTAGACTGTGCTGTCGTCAAGGCTATGAAGGGTCTTGGCTGAGTCTACAGCTATTGAAACTGAGGAAACACTGAAGGTCCTGGCTGCTGACCGCCCTGCCTCTGAGTAAGCTCCGTCATCTGAGTCACTAGAGCAGAGACAAGGGCCATCTGCAGGCGCTGAAGATCTGCCTGTCCTCTGATAAGCTCCATCACCTGACATCTGTCCTCTGACACACTCTACATAAACTCACCCAGCCATCCTGTTAGTGCTGTCACTATGACAGTGTCCTCAAACTGCAAACCTATCGGCTGGGGAGGTGCTCCTGTACTGGCTGACTCAGGAATCACCGTCTCTGGCTGAGCTACCTGCTTGTGTAGTACCAGTGACTCCTGCTCCTCCTCTCCTGTGTGCTAGCTGGAGGTCGACTGGGATCCCCTGGGGACTCTAGGTGAGTAGCTGGTGGTCACCTCAGGGAAAGCGTCATACTGCTCCTCTGTCACAAGACCCATCCTCCTCAAGAGATAACAGATGTAGGGACCATAGACCAAGTGACGTCCTCCAACCCTCTCAGAAATTTCCTCCTCCATCTCTCCAATGAGAAGGTCTGCTACGTCAAAAGTTTGCCTCCTCAAGACGGCTGCTATAGCCCATTGGTGTAATAGCGTGAACTCCTCTCTGTAGCCAGACCGGGGAATGATAGTCCTGGTGACTATCGCTCTCACCACCTTGGCCTCTGTAGTGAGTATAGCAGGGCCTCTCTCAAAGCCTGGAGTGTGGGAAGGTGGGAAAGCAATTGACACAAGGTCGTTTGAAGGCAGCTTCCCACCCTGAGGTCTACGGGGTGGCTCCAGTGTACCGTAGGCACTCCTGAAAAGCTGGAAGCCTGAAGCTAGGAGTCCTAGGTGGGAGATCAGATCCTCCCTGGTGACTCACTATGGCTGTCCTCTGAACAGGAACTAGAACTCTGAGCGGTCTCTAGCAACCCACAACGTCTTATAGAAGTCGAGAACCACGTCCTCCCTGAACCTGAGTGGAGCAGTGACCAGCTCAGCTAGTCCTGGTAGGTATGAGAAGTACTGCTCCATGTCTGTGCCTGTGGCCCTCCTCATGGCCTAGTAGGTGGTGTACTGCTGCGGTACAAGCACCCTGTCTCTCGTCCTCAAGGCAACACAATGTCTCAAGCCCTCTCCTATCCTCCTCTGGAGCATCATCTAGTACCTCTCTCCAGCAGCGGGGTCTCGAGGAACTGGCACCCACTGCTCGAAGGAAACGAACCGAAGTACCTTAAGGTCCTTTGCAGGAACCTTGAGGATGTCCGGCTCTCCGGCTGCCTGTACCAGTCTCTACAGCCTCCTCGTGCACATCTCACAAGTGCACCTTGGGTCTCCTGACCGGTGAGCTGACCTCAGGGGAACAGTCTGCTCTGCCTCCTCCTCTGACTCCTCCTCCTCAACCAGCTCCTCAGACTCAGACTCTAAGGTCTCCTCCTCTCCTGTCTCCTCCTCCTCGGACTCCTCCTCCTGCTGCCTGGAGGATCCCTGATCCGTAGTTCTTAACGATCTCCCCTGACTGGAAACTGGAGTACGCTACGTCCATGGCGGTGGTACCACTCCGACAGCTAGAGGTGCTATCCTCTGCCTGGTGCTCCTCCTCAAACTCTGCGCCTCACGAGGCTGCTCTAGGATCAGACGTAACCCCGGAGTCCTCCATGACTAATCCATGGCATCTAGGTGCCTGGCCACTCTCCTGGCTCTCTCTGACTCTGGATCTAGTCTTGCTCTCTTCTTGGTCTTGGGCTTCTCAGACATCGACCCCTTGCCCTTGTCCTGTCCTGATCCTGCCATCTGGTGCTGTTGCTGTCACTGCACGTACATAGATGTAGATGGGATAAGCATAGAGTCCTAATACAACTACAAGCAAAGCACCGCAAGGAAAGTATGCGCAATAGAAATCCTAGCACTGAATGAAGGACATGATCACTAGACAATTAAGTAAAGTAACAATAGTGATCATCGACTATATGTGGCTGGTGTGAGTTATCTAGTGTGCAGTCAAATAATAGGCAATTAATCTAACTGCAGACAAAATCGGAGACAAACCCTAGAATTGCAATTAACAGATATGCAGGAAATTAATTACAACCTAGTGTGACACCCCAGGTGTCTCACCTTAAATTAACAAATATGAGGAGCACTAATCATGGTCAATATAGCTTAAAATGATAGAGTCTATCTATTGATTTAATCTTAGGCAAAGAAATACCTTGCACCCAAGTTACTGAAGTAATTTAAAAATTTCAATGCAACTCATGCCAAATAATTTCATCATCAATTTGGTAATAATAAAACAGAATATTATGAATTTATTGGGCATTTTATCTGCTTGGCAAAACCCTTAATTAATTAATTGATTCTTAAGTAACTAATTAATGCATTTAATAAATTCTAAAAATATGTTTAGGAAAATTTCAAATAAAATTCACCAGAGTGTTCTCCACCATTTAAAAAGTCAGTCCACCAATTTCACCATTTTAGGAAATCCCTAGCTATTTTATTTCGATTTATTAAAACCCAGCTTTGACCAGGGACTTGGTTGTAAGAAATCTAAAACTCCAGGGGGTGCAGCGTAAAATCCTTTTCTTCTCCCTCCCACTGGCACAGAACCCTGCCGTCCATCGCTGATGCACCGCCCGGGCCGTCTTCACCCCCCACCTCGGAACCCAGCACGCGCGACAGTGTTGTCTGCCACCCCTCTGCCTCGTCTGTGCTGTCCCGTCCTGCCGCCCGCGCGCCAATGGCCTTTTCCCCCTCCCTGCACGCCATCGCCATGGCCGACCGGCCGGACTTCAATTCTGCCCCCTCTTCCCGCTCCCAGGTCCCAACCACCTCGCTGACCTTGCGCGGCATCAAAGCGCACCCGCACGTCTCACAAACGTAGTCCCCAGCTGCCTTTTTTGTTCTCTGCTCTCTACTTCCTCTTGTTTCTCCTCTCTGCCCTCTGCTCACCGCCAGCATCGAGCTTGAGCTTCACTGCTTCCCCGCTTCCCGACCCAGCCGAGAGCCTCGTGCTCCCATCCATTTCCCCTCTAGCTCCCAAGGCCACTCACTCGGCAATTCCCTGCGTGTGCTCAATCAATTTGAAGAAAAGCCGAGGTGAACCCCTCCGGTGGGCTCCTCCGTCGCTGGCCAAAATTGGGTACTCTCGGTGAGTCTCATCACCTATCCTTTTTCTCCCACACACGCAAACCACCTACGCGCCTCCCTGACCCTTTTTCTTCTTGTTTTCCCCATGGAGACGATGCCATCCCATTTCTCCCTGGCCGCCGCCCCTGTTTCCGGTGAAACCAAGCGAGCTCCTACCTCCAGTCCTCATCGACGAACTCCAACGCGATGCCGATGGTCCCCTCATCCCCGTGAAGCCGTAGGGGAAGACAGCGATCGATTTCATGCCCCCTACCCTCTTTGTGACCTAGCCGAAGACCACCGCTCCGCCGCCTCTTGCCGACGACTACCTCCCGGTGAGAATCCGACTTCGTGAACCCCACCCAACTCTTCTCCTCATCTTACGCGTCAATTATTTGCGTTCGCGGCGAGTTTTTCCTCACGTATGGACGCCGGCGTCGAGCTCTGACCAAGCTCCAGCGACCCCCACGGTAGACTGACTGGCGTCCCATTGGCACCCAACGTGGCACCCACGAGTAGCCGACATGGAGCTGAGGTGTCGCCTACGTGGCAGCTTAAAACCAGGAAAAATGACAGAAAAGAACTAAAACTTCCAAGCATCATAGCAAATCGAATATGAACACAAAGAAGCCCAAATAAAGTTTGTTAGGTTCATTTTGAAGTGCTCTAATTTAGTAAAATGTCAAAACAATGTCTCTGGTGATATATTTTTATTAATTCCTTTAATTATCCCAACACAAATTAAATCACCAGATAATCTAGGAACCAAATTTAATTCTGATTTTTGGCATGCTTAGTAAATACATAATTAGCTACCACCATAATTTTTGGTTTAGTAAAATATGAATTATTTTGGGCTCTGGAAATTATTTAGTGTGTTCACTTAAATTAATTCTAGTAATTATTTTATAATTAATTGGCCGCTGCCACTTGGCACAAAAATCACTCACACAAGTCTCTATGCTCAGTAAATTACACAAGTCCAGAAACCTAAATTTACCTAATTAAATTAAATTAATTGCTCATATCACTATTTTACTTTAATAAATGCTAGTAATTATAGTAATAATATCCAGAGGTTGTAAATTGGTAAAAATTATTCACCTATGTCTCTGTTAATGATAAATCACTCAAGTCCAGAATCAATTGGTTACTATTTTAATTGCTTGATTGTTCTGAAAAACTAACAAACCTAAATAATTGAATAACACACATAAAATGATGAAATTTTAAATTGTTTCTTTGAAGCATATGGCTTCGAGAACATAATAATAAATTATTTGACACCAAAGCACGATGTGCTTGCATGTATCATATCATTGCATATAACAGTGTTAAGACAATACCGTTAACACCTTTGTCATCATATAGGTAACGACAACCAGGAGCCCGAAGAGGATCATCAGAAGGAGACTGAGTCTCAGGAACAAGAGATTGAAGTCGCTAACACTAGTGTCGATCCTGGCAAGCCCCGGATTTCATTCGCCATTTTATAAAGTTGCTAGCTATCAATATTACTAGTGTCTATGATTATTGTTGCATTAGGTCAAAGGACTTGATTGGAACCCACTTGCATGATACCCAAATGACCTATACCCCAGTCATTAGAACTTTGGTAGTATCGGTATTGTGTCGCTTTGCTTAGTTACTACTAGGCGCGATAGATATCATTACTAAGAATGAACTTGACCACTGGAACGGGATTTATAAAAGAAGTTTATTCTGATATCATGACCAGGCAGGGATAATGCATGTGTAGGTTTGCAGCAATACATGGGTGTTGACTGTGGTAGCCCTGCCTTGTCGAACCTAGGACCCGTCCGTGGTCGGCCCCTTGGTCAAGTATTGAACAGTACCGAATGCATGCTAGTCTATGGGCACTAGTAAACTGACGTAGCATTGACACGACAATGAAGACGGTACCTAGTACAGTGGTCGTTGACCCTTCTACTGCTGAAGTGGGTGGTTCATACCGTGAAGTACTGTTGGCAGGACAACATGCCCACTCGGTGAGACTGGACCCGGACCGAGTTGTTTTTCGTCCTCGTGAAAGATTGCCATATACGACCTTAATTGGTGCGTATGTGTCGTGTATCTCGGGTTATCCCAGCTGGTGGAAATAAATTGCAATTGTTGTCCCTCGCAGTAATAAGTACCACTTGGTCACCGAGTCATTATATAGTTGCACATGGTACTTGGGAGTTGATTATGATGCTTATCGTTGATGATACTATTACTGCTCTTATATTGTACATACCTTATGTATTGCTTTATTATCTTATTATTGTAACTAAAGTTACATTCTGCTCTACCCAGTTAATTTGAGAAGTAAAACTTGATAGAACTAATAGGTTGCTTAGTGCGAGTCTTTCAAAGAAGCCACCTATTAGAGCCATTGTATGCCTAGGTGTCCGATGGGCAAGTCTTGCTAAGTAATTAGTACTTAGGCTTTGTGCCACTATTGTTTTCAGGTAATGAAGAGGTAGAGTTGCCTGAGAATGTGCTGCCCTAGGACATGCAAGTCCACGAGGGTTGGACTGCCCACTGGGAGTCCGACTCGCCGCCGCAGTATTGATGTGTGTTGCTAGAGTGATGGTTCTTCGGGCATAAACCATTACTATGCTGTATCGTCGAGCTCATAGTTCCTTATCGTTATTTGCTTCCATTGTGTTTTTAAAAATATTATGAACTTATAATATTCCGCTGCATTCTAAGGACTTAATGCTGTAATATTCCACTTAAATTCAAACCAATGTTTTATAATCAAGTGTCTGCGTTATCAGCACCGTCGGGACCTCGATCCTCTGGGAAAGGGCGCCACAGCTGGTATCAGAGCCGTGGTCCATGATAATACAACAAATAAATCATATTTTCAAAAACTACGACGTTACGAGTGAGGATACGTTAGTATTGCCCCTAATAGATAATAGGGTGGTGACAAAGCTAACCCGTGTTATGTTTGTTTACATTATTGCATCTACAGATTTTTCAAATGAAGGTACGTGCGTGCTTAACCGACACGCGTGATATTGGTGTCTGTGCTCGCAGGCGGATATGAGACACTGTTGGCTCGTGACTTATCATGGGGCGATCCTTTTCTATGGATCGTTACTAGTAGAACTATGCTTCTTTTCATAGTTTCTTTTGATTTTGATGTATTTTTTCTGCAATGGATCTTCTGCAGGTACACTAACTCCGTTAGTATAACATTTAGAATGACTTACATGTTGAGTGCGGGTCGTCACCACATATTCGTGCCGCTAAGTATCGGCAATGATAGGTGTTGTGTTATGAGGAACGATAGGTTAATAAAATGAAGGTTTTGCATCATGCATTCCATTATAACTAAACTAAAATATGTTCTCGTCTTTCTCACCAACCTCAGGATACTAAATCTCTAGACTTGTTCAACATAAAAATTCGAAATACAAGACCAAATTGTCAAGATAATAAGAATCTGTCCTGAATTTAGCTACCAACTTCAAAAATTCATAACTAAAGTTATACTTCGGGGTTTTAGGTGCTTAAACCCAATCTGAAAAGCTCTTGAAGTCTATTTTTATCTCCAATAGGTTTCACCATTTTACCAGCTTTCCTCTGTCCAGTAGAGCTAAAACATTAAGCCTCTGTCATTCTGAAACAGAATCTGGCAACCTGAAATTGCAAAATTAATAACTCCAGATTTACTTGGAATTTTTGAGAGTGTAAGTACAATCTGGAAAGCTATGAAAGTGTAATATAACATGGATCCATGCCCAAATTTTTGAGACTTTGTTTTCTGATTCAAAATGTCCACTTTTCCGATTGTGGTACAGTCAAGACAGAATCCATTTTAAAAACCCATTGCCGTATTATTGACCCTTGAGGCTGGAAAATGTGAACTAAAACTTTGTTTCTGTATTTCATAGCACTTATATGAAATGCATGGTTACTCATGGAACACTGTACTCACCATTGGATTTATATTCCAGATGGGTGACCACGGTTTTGAAGAGCTTTCACACGATGGGTGGCGCTACACCACTGGTCTCCACCACCGTGGCTTTCCTACACTTTTGTGGGATCTCCTACGCTTGCTGGGCTACGACGAGCCGCCCTCCTACAAGGGTCGTGAGGTCCGTTGTCACAGCGTGACTCTTGCTGAGGTGCACATTAGTGTGCCCACACACCCGCGCAACCTCGACATGGCGGGTATGGAGAGCACGACAACTTGTGGGAGCCTTCGTGAGGGCTTGGAGAGAGTCGCCCACAGGGATCTCACCCACTTCTGCAGGCGCCACATAGCAGCGCTCTCTAGGACTCCGTTTGTGATGATCCCCATCTGGCACCAGGCCAACCTGGTCTGGCAGAGGCACGTGAGGCGCATCGGCCGTGATGACTACCTGACGTACCACGCGGGGTACCACCGTGTGTCCTACTACTCCGAGTACCTTCTCAACTTGGATGAGGAGGCTAGCAGCCACAGCGAGATCATATTGGCTGAGGCCGAGCAGGTCTGGGTACAGAGGAATGACCTAGAGGCATAGACCGACGCACAACAGAGAGAGATTCAGCGGCTGACCGCTGCTCTTGAGGCGAGTGAGACTCACGTTACTGAGGTGACTGGACAGCGCGACACCCTCGCGCAGGAGGTTGACAGACGTGGCGTGATTATGCAGTGTGCCAGCCACAACGAGCACCTACAGCATCAGTTGATGGCTGCACAGCACGAGATGGAGCTTATAGGAGAGGATTTAGAGACCCTAGCTCAGGAGAACCAGGGCCTACAGCAGCAGCTTGAGGCAGCCCTTGCACCACCGGCAACACCGGAGGAGGAGGACCAGCAGGAGGATATGGACAAGGAGTCTGATGTAGACTACGAGGTAACAGCTCGAGGCAAGACCTAGGAGGATAAGCTCCTCTAGAAAATAAACAAGAAAATCTACACCATGGATTTTATCATACTTAGCCACCAAGGAATTGATTTGATTTTGGGTATGATTTGGATGAAAACCCATAGAGCCATGCTAGACATCGAGCCCCGTATCGTTCACATCAACTCCCCTTTGTATGGAAAAGACACATTTTCTCTAAACATCAATTCATCGAAAGCCTTGATTGTCCATCACTTGGAAGGGCAATCGCTTGAGAACATCCCTGTTGTTTGAGAGTATCCGGATGTATTTCCCGAGGATATCTCTAGCCTACCACCCGATCGTGAAGTGGAATTTAAGATAGAGCTACAGCGAGGAACTTCTCCGATATCTCGTCGACCTTATAAGATGGCCCCCAAATTTGTCCAACTCTGGCATGAATACCGAATTCATGAGATACATGAAATGAGCTGGAGCGTTTGTCAATCCGAATGACATTACTAGATACTGGAATAATCCGTATCTAGTAGAAAAGGCGGTCTCTGGAATATCTTCTGCTCTGATTTTAATTTGATGATAACCCGAACGGAGGTCAATTTTTGAGAATACCTTAGCACCAACTAATTGAGCAAAAAGGATATCAATTCGTGGTAACGAGTACTTATTCTTGATGGTAACATTGTTGAGAGGTCGATAATCAACAATGAGACGTAGAGATTTGTCCTTCTTCTTCAAGAAAATAGCAGTTCAACATCTCCGAGATCACAAGTTGTATGCAAAATTTAGCAAGTGCGAATTTTGGTTGGACCGTATGCCATTCCTTGGCCACATAGTCTCTACAAAAGGAATCTCGGTAGACCCTAGCAAAGTTAAAGATGTGCTAGATTGGAAGCCACCAAAGACCGTTCACCAAGTACGCAGTTTCCTCGGGCTGGCCAGATATTATCGTAGGTTCATTTCAAATTTCTCTCGGCTGACCAAACCCATCACGGAGCTACTGAAAAAGGAGAAAAAGTTTGATTGGAACAACAATTTTGAATAAGCATTTCAAGCATTGAAGAAATTATTGACAACTGCCCCAGTACTGGCTCAACCCAACATGACCAAGCCATTCGACGTATATTGTGATGCGTCTAGGATAGGACTTGGATATGTACTTATGCAAGAAGGTCGTGTCATAGCCTATGCATCTCGACAGCTAAGGAAGCATGAAGAGCACTATCCAACTCATGATTTGGAGCTAGCTGCAGTTGTACTTGCACTGAAAATATAGAGTTATTATTTGCTCGGCAACTTAGTGCACATCTACACAGACCATAAGAGCTTGAAATATATCTTTAGGGGCAGGAAGGACTCAGATAAGAATAACCAAGATGAGGATAAGGAGGACATCCAAGATCCCAAACGCGAGGTCAACTACATCTGTAGCAGGTCCACGGCAGACTTGAAGCGCCAGCAGAAGATCCTCTACAGAGAGGTCCACTCGGTCTCACCAGCGGTACCTCAATATCTACGATGGTCAGAGGTCCCAATTACTTTTGATCGGTCCGACCATCCGGATCACATCCCTAGGCCCGGGAAATATCCCTTAGTACTAACGCCGACTGTTAATCGAGTTCGGCTAAATCGGGTACTGGTAGACGGCGGTAGCAGTTTGGACATCCTCTTTGTGAAAACCTTCAAGGAGCTTGGCACCGACCTCAAGCCAAGTCGATCTTTGTTTCATGGTGTAATCCCGGGCATACAAATAGTCCCTCTGGGGCAAATCACTCTGCCTATGACTTTTGGCACTCGGGAGAACTACAGGACGGAGCGCATTACCTTCGAGGTCACCGACCTCGATTCTACTTACCACGCCATCATAGGGCGGCCAGCCATCGCCAAATTCATGGCCGTACCCCATTATCCCTATATGATGATGAAGCTACCAGGACCAAACGGAGTCATCTCACTTCACTCGGATGTGCGAACATCATACAACTGCGACAACGGCAGTTGCGAGTTGACGGAGAAGATGGTGGCGGCATCAGAGTTGGTCGAGTTGAAGGCAGCGATCGCAATGACTGAGAAGGCCATGCTTGACCCTACTCCCAAGAAGGCGTTGAAGGCCACGGTACAGGCAGACGCCATGGAATCCAAGAAGATTAACCTAGATGATAGTGATGTATCCAAGACCACCAATATCAGGGTCAATCTAGGTGACAAATATGAAAGCGCACTCATCCTTTTTCTTAGAAATAATAAAGACATATTTGCATGAAAACCTTCTGATATGCTAGGTGTTCCAAGGGAAAAGGCTGAGCACAAACTTCACGTTCACAAAAACGCCAGGCCGGTAAGGCAACGGCTTAGACGATTCTCGCAAGACTGAAAGGATGCGATTAGGAAAGAAATCGACTGACTGCTGGCAGCCGGTTTTATTAAAGAAGTCTTCCACCCCGACTAGTTGGCCAACCCAGTCCTGGTGCGGAAGAAGAATAAGGAGTGGCGGATGTGCGTGGATTACACCTGCCTTAACCAAGCCTGTCCAAAAGATCCGTTCACCCTCCCACGTATTGATCAAGTTGTCGATTCGATGGCTGGATGCGCTTTGTTGTGCTTCTTAGATGCCTATTCAGGGTACCATCAGATTCCTTTACACCAATCCGACCAGCTTAAGACCTTGTTCATCACACCATTCGGTGCATTCTATTACACAATAATGCCCTTTGGTCTGAAAAACGCTGGCACCACCTACCAGCTGTGGCAACCCTACTCTGAAAAGTAGAGTATGTCGCACAGGATCGTCTCGGGAGATGGTTAACGAAGTAACCATACATAGCACTCACACATGAACATTCATCATTTGCAAAGATACATCACTTAGAGGAGTAATATTACAAGTTCGGTGTTCAAATTAAGCTGAGTTCAGATCTGATACATAATATGAGTCCTTGGTACATATTACATAATTTAGCGGAAGCGGTGAAACGACAAAACACGACGTTGCCTACGTGAACCATGCCAGCCCTATGGCGATGGCTCACTTACCACGGTTAGGAGAACTGGGGACCCATTCGATGGTCTAGTTTTGAGGCTCCTCACCCTCCCACACAACCTTATTATAACAATCACAATAGGTTGCTTGAGGAAAACCTGAAAAACAACATCAACACAAAGCCTAGGTATCTAACATACTCCGCAAGACTTACCCGTCAACCGGTTTACTAAAAACGACTCCTAGTATGCAGGGGGCTGACCGGGTTTATTTGATAATTGCATAAAAAGCTCCTATTAGTTCTATGCTGCACTTTCAATTTCCTTAAACAAGATTTTACTTTGCTTATTGTAGAACACACCTACGGTGAGTCTAGCTAGCTACTAAGACATGAATATAGCTGAGGAGCAATAGATCATAACATTGTGTATCCATAGCATAAATAAATTTCAGAAACTTAACCACAACTTTACTACTTAACATATCATTGCCGCTGCTCGAACAAGAGGTACTCATAACCGTGAGGGATGGCAATTCGAATTGATTTACATCTTGTAGGGAAAACCCAAATACACAACATACGCATCATTTAAGAACACGTATGGCCACCGTTCACAAGATTGCTATAAAGTCGATCCGGGGCCATCGATCCCGAGTACACGTCCTCCCCGTGATACATTACTTCGCATCCGAGGCTTAACCCATGCACTCTCCAGCGGTCCTCAAACCCGTGCATCCACCGTGTTGTTCACATCACCTCTGGATCGATGAGTATGGCTGTCCAACAATACGGCGCCCAAGTTACTAGGTTTACCAATTCCCATCATAAAGGTATGTACTTGGTACAGTTCAATACTTGTTCGCGGAGTTGCAACGATAGGTGCTCCATTTTTATCAAGTTCATCAACAAATTGAACCATAGTTGAATCTATAACCTACCGTGGACTCCACTAGTTTAAGCATAGCATTTGCTAACGGAAAAGCTTACTAACATAATAATCATCGGTCATTGCTGGAGTATGCAAGTGTGTTTCATCCAAGTCCTACACTTAATGCACAATACAATATTCCTAACTTGTGATAAAGAAAAAGGACTCGAATGATAAAATGGGTTATGCACCGGGGCTTGCCTTGGGTGTGATCGTAGTTAGCGTCCTCACCAAAGTGTACTTCAGCTTCTTCCTGGTCCAGTGTGATCTCCTCGGTCTCGATTCCTATATGGAATGGACATGCATCAATGCTAAGGAATACGCAAGGTTTCATGGAGTTTTCTTAATTAAAGATGGAATGCATGGCATGAAGATTCATGGTACTTCCTCAGCAAATAAATTAATGAACTAATCACTCATCCATGAATAGGGTTGCATACTTAAGTATGACATGGTAGCCACTGAATTTGAAGGGGACGCATTTCTAATTACAAGAATGTAACTTTTAATTATCACAGTGTTAGTGTATGTCTACTTTAACATGAGCATGGCCTAGATGTTGATCATATGACATCACATGCTGATGATGATATGACACTGTAATACTTGGGGTCAAATTTCAGAAAGTTCATTTTTTTGAGCCACATAGCTAAAGTGACCATATGCACCACTAACACTAGGCATAACTAATGGCACTTTGATTTCGTAACTAGTTCTAGGTTCCTATGGGTAATTAAGAACTAAAGTATATAACTGAAATGAGAATTTCTACTGAAATGTGAAGATGAGTTATTCTCCATGGACTTTCAGAAAATAACTTATTCCTACTTTCATTAACTATACACATGAAGTAACATTTATATGAAGAAATTCCTAGTTAATTAACAATTGATCAAATTCGACAGCACATTTGTACTTTGGTAGCTTCAAATTTTTCATGGGATTTTTCATAAGTGTACAAGTGAATAAGGAACATGAATGCCAAATTTCATGAATAAATTCCTAGCCAATAATTTTTATAAATTCAATTACTGAAAATGAGGATTATGCAATAATACTAGGAATATGCATGAAAATGGAAATGTGCTTTTGCATAAAGTTTAGAGATGCCATGAAATGCTTACTGAGCAACTTTCATGAATTTACCATTTACACATAATTACTTATGAATTTATTAAGTAAATTAGGGTTCTAACTTTGATGGATTAAATAAATTAATTTACTGAATAAACTTGGACTTGATCCTGTTTTTCTGGTAGAGAAAGATTTTAGGAGTTGAACAAAATTAATTTCACAATTTTTGGCCTTGTATTTCTCGAGATATTGAATTTTGAAGTTTATTCAAAGTTCACTGTTATTTACAGTTTTTTGCCACTGGGTTCAAATCCTGTCAGACGCGCGCGCGCGCGCGGCGGCCGGCGACGGCGAGCTCAGGCCCGTGGCTGATCGGTGGCATGGCGGGGGCTCGCATGCGACTCGGATGGCCTCCATGCCGAGGGGATCTCGAGGACGGGGTCAGAGGGGGAAGTGGCTCACCGGAGATCGCCGGTGACGACGCGCGGCGGCAGGGGCAGCTCCGACGAGGCCCACGCGATGGTGCCGAGGTGGAGACAAGCTGGGGTTTGGTCGACGAGCTCCGTGGAGGCTTGGGGATGGTCGGCGTCGAGGAACTCGTCGAGGGGGAAGGCCGGAGGTGGGTTCTCGTCGGCGGGGGTGTCGGATCCCGGCGGCGGCGACTCCGGTTTCACAAATTCTGGCGAGGGCACTGCATAGGGGAGGAAGGGAGTCAGAGGGGAGTGGGGTAGGTTCCTTGTGCGTCGATTTGCAAAGAGAGTGTGGACGGAGAGCTTGCCTAGGCCAAGCTCTGGGCGGCGGCGACCATGGCAGCCAGAACAGAGCACTGACACGGTTTTCGCCGGGGAGAGGGAGGAGGAGAGGGTGCCGGGGCTCGGGGGTTGATCTGGGGTGTGGGAGAACTGGTTACGAGTTGAGAGAGTGAGAGAGATGAGGCTGGGTGCTTCTGCTGCTGCTGCCGCCTTTTTGACCCGGCCGGCGGAGGGACGACCGAGAGCGGGTGAGAGAGGGAGAGAGAAGGAGGGGCGTCGTGCTGTCGGCCAGGGAGTGGCTGCCGGTAGTGGGGGGGCTTCAATTTCCAGCCGGTGGCACAGGGCGGGGATTGGCGATGCAGTGGCCGGAGTGGGACGACAGGAGAGCGGCAGTAGCGACCGTACCCGGGTACACCCGGTGTCGGGTTGGAATTGGCCAGAGAGAGAGAATTCTTGACCCGGTTTTGATCCTGGATCCCGACTCAGGTTTGGTACAATTATACAGGTTCCCCTGCTCCAAACTTGACACAAATTTTTGTGTGGGCTCAGAAAAACGTGTGCTCCAACTTTGCTTTTGGGTGCACCAGCTAAATTTGTTTTGATAAATTATGAAAATTCCAAACCCGAAACACACCTTTCTGACTTTGGAGGAATTTTTAAGGGTATCGATTTGTTACCAAAAATTCTAGTAAAATTCTTAAAATTCTCTTTCATTGTGGCCATTCAGAATATGTAAAAATATTGGGGTACTTCCATGGGTTTTGGTAATGTTTGGGAGTGACCCATATTCGATTATTCTGGAATTTAATTAAATAGGTCTCTTTTCTTTATTCTTTGGCACATGGATTAATTATACTTTTGCTTAGCCCCTAATTGAGGTTAGGTTTAGTTAACTTCATTTTGTGACATGGGATGTCACAGCACACCCCCCTTCAGGAAATCTCGTCCCGAGATTTGCAAAAGAACGAAAAAGAGGGAGGGGTGCGGATGGTTACCGGTTTTGGGAGGCCAAAAATTCCGGAAAGTTGGCCTTCAGAAACTCCTCTTGTTCCCATGTGGCTTCCTCTTCAGTATGGTCACTCCATTGCACCTTGTAGAAGGTGATAGTGCGGCTACGAGTTACCCGGTCTTTTTGATCGAGGATGTGGACGGGGTATTCGGGGTAGGAGAGGTCTTCTTCCAATTGCTTGGTGTCGGAGATAACCACGTCGATCGGGGGCTTCAAACATCTCTTGAGTTGGGAGACATGGAAGACGTTGTGCACCCGCTCAAGATTTTCCGGTAGTTGCAACCGATAAGCAACGTCGCTATGCTTTTCCATGATCGGAAAAGGTCCGATATAGCGGGGTGCTAATTTCCCTTTGATTCCGAAACGAGATACACCTTTGTTGGGAGAAACCCGAAGATAGACATGATCTCCCTTTTTGAACTCCAATGGACGTCTCCTTTTATTAGAGTAACTCATTTGGTGGGATTGCGCGGCCTTCATGTTAGCTTGGATTTGTCGCACCTTTTCTTCGGCGTGCGTGACCAGATTGGGACCGAAAGTAATTCTTTCTCCCGACTCTGACCAATTCAGCGGGGTTCGACACGAGTGACCATACAAAGCTTCAAATGGCGACATTCCCAAACTTTCTTGATAACTATTGTTGTAGGAGAATTCAGCGAACGGGAGGCAAGATTTCCAATTTCAACGATTGTCTAGCACACAAGCTCTTAATAAATCTTCCAAATGTTGATTTAGTCTCTCGGTTTGTCCATTGGTTTGTGGATGATAAGCGGAACTGCAGATGAGAGTGGTGTCAAGACAAGCGTGCAATTGCTCCCAAAAAAGAGCAATAAATTGGGGGCCTCGATCGAAGATGATCGTCTTGGGCACACCGTGCGAGCATAGAATCCACACAATGTAGAGCTCAGCATATTGCTTAGTAGAGTAGGTAGTACAGACGGGTATAAAATGAGCAGATTTAGTCAACCTATCCACAATAACCCATATGGAATCGTGCTTCTTGGGTGTGGGGGGTAGTCCAACGATGAAGTACATAGCAATGTCTTCCCATTTCCAAGCGGGGATTTTCAATGGGTGTAAAAGACTGGCTGTTCTCAAATGATCGGCCTTCACACGTTGGCAAGTGTCACATTCGGAGACATAACGAGCAACCTCTCGTTTCATGCGCGTCCACCAAAACTTTTCCCTTAACCCGTGATACATTTTGTTGCTGCCAGGGTGTATGAAGAATTTGGACAAGTGAGCCTCATCCAAAATTCTCTTTCTTAGCTCCTCATTCTTCGGAACAACAAGGCGATTGTTGAACCAAAGTACTCCATCTTCATCTTGTCGGAAACATGTAGCTTCTTCCTTCCCGATTTTCTGGCGGATATACTCCATTCCTTTGTCCTGCTTCTGGGCTTCCACGATTTCTTCCCGAAGAGTAGGAATGAGAGACAAATTATATAAGGATCCGTGTGGAATGACATGAAGACTTGGTTCGCTCGGATCTGAAATTGGGCGAGCTTCCATAGAGCAAACAATCGCGTGATTGCATTGGCCCCTTCGACTCAAGGCGCCGGCAACCACGTTTGCTTTTCCGGGGTGATAATGAATTTCCAACTCATAATCCTTGATCAGTTCCAACCATCTACGTTGCCGCATATTCAGTTCTTGTTGAGTGAAGATATATTTGAGACTTTTGTGGTTGGTGTAGAGGTTGACAAGATTACCGAGTAGGTAGTGGCGCCAAGTTTTCAAGGCTAGAACAACGGAGACCAATTCTAAGTCATGAGTGGGGTAATTTTGCTCGTGCTTCCGGAGCTGTCATGAGACATAGGCAATGACACGACCTTCTTGCATAAGCACACAACCCAATCCGGTGCCGGAGGCATCGCAATAAACATCGAATGGCTTGGTGATATCGGGTTGAGCTAAAACCGGAGCGATTGTCAGATGCTTCTTGAGCGACTGAAAAGCTACTTCACATTCACCACTCCACTTGAACTTAGAATCCTTTTCCAGCAGCTTGGTCATAGGCTTGGCAATACTTGAGAAGTTCGGAATGAATTTCCGATAATAACTAGCAAGACCAAGGAAACTTTGAATTTGTCTGACCAATTTTGGAGCCTTCCAATTCAGCACATCCTCTACTTTGCTAGGGTCCACGGCTACTCCTTCTGCTGATATGATATGGCCCAAGAATGGAACTTGCTTTAGCCAAAATTCACATTTACTAAATTTGGCGTAAAGTTGGTGATCTCGGAGTCGTTGTAGAACAATGCGAAGATGTTCGGCGTGTTCTTCTTCGGACTTAGAGTAGACCAGAATATCGTCGATGAATACCTCTACGAACTTATCCAGTTTGGGCATGAATACGGAATTCATCAAATACATGAAATGGGCTGGAGCATTGGTGAGACCGAAAGACATGACAAGATATTCGAAAAGACCATATCGGGTGGAGAATGTTGTTTTTGGGATATCTTCGGCTCGGATTTTTATTTGATGGTAACTGGATCGGAGATCAATCTTGGAGAAGACTTTAGCACCTACTAGCTGATCAAAAAGGATATCGATTCAAGGTAGAGGTACTTGTTCTTGATGGTTACCGTGTTTAACGGTCTATAGTCGACACATAGGCGTGGGTTTTGTCTTTCTTCTTCACAAAGAGAACGGGACAACCCCAGGGAGATGAACTTGGTCGGATATAGCCCTTGTCCATAAGCTCTTATAACTGATCTTTCAACTCCGCTAATTCATTAGGAGCCATTTTGTACGGCCTACGAGCGATAGGCGCCGTACCGGGTACGAGTTCAATCTTAAACTCAACATCCCTGTCCGGAGGCATGCCCGGCAAATTGTCTGAAAAGACGTCGGGAAAATCGCAAACCACTGGAATATTTGCTATCTCCTTCCCTTCCACATGACATACTTGAGAGGTGGACGACTTGAGATACGGCAATCGGAGAATAGAAGGGCCGTGTAATGGTGAGTTCAAATGGACTTCTCGGTCCTCAAGGAGCAATACAGCTTTGTGACTAGTCATCCATTTCATACCGAGAATTATGTCGATGCTTTGGCCATTTAAGACGATTAGGGAAGTGGGATATATGTTGTTGGCTAGCTTAAGTAGCACATTCCTTAACTCGAGATGAGCCCTTATTTTTCCACCGGGAGACGTAATAACGTACGGGGTTCCCATAGTGGTGGGGGTAATTTTCAGATGATTTTCACATGCTTGACTAATGAAATCATGCGTTGCTCCTGAATCAAAAAGAACCATGGCAGCATGTTGGTTGATCGAGAACGTACCCGCGAGAACGGGTTCTCCAGCTTGGGTCTCTTCGACCGTGGTATAGTTGACTCGGCCATTCTTGTGAGTGGGGGTAGACGACTGAGGACGACACCCATTGCTGCCATTATTGTTGTTGCCGCTGTTGTGGTTGTTGTTGTTGTTCCCGGAAGTGTTGAAGCTGTTGTTGTTGCTCGGGTTGCGCTTCGGAAACCGACATTCTTTAGCAAAGTGACCGGTGCGGCCACAATTGTAGCATGGCTGTGAGGAGTTGGTCTTCACCACTTGATTGCTTTGCTGCGGTGGGCGAGAACTAGAAGATTGCTGCTGGTTTCCCCCATGGAATCGTGAGTGCTGCTGCGAGAATGACGGGCGAGGTCCTCCTCCCGACGGTACCGCAGCCCGGAATTTCTGTCCGGTCAGGGAAGTGATTGCTAGCTTGTACTTGGATGGTGCAGAGCCGGATGAACTTCCCATAGCATGTTTCCTCTTCTTGTCCTCTTGATTGGCACGGATGGCATCTTCTTGCACAATGGCGTCACTCATCAAGTCACTGAATGTGCCGGCGGTGACTTGCGCCAATCGGTCTTGTAGCTTCGGGGTAAGTCCCGAACGGAAGGAGTCTTTCTTTTTCTCGTCCGTATCGGCGTGATACGACGCGTACTGGGCCAAGTAGTTGAACTTTGGTGCATACTCTTGCATGGTTCCGGAGCCTTGCTTCAATTTGAGGAACTCCTGCAACTTGCGCTTCATAAGTCGGGCGGGTATGTGGTGTGCACGGAAAGCAGTACAAAACTCCGCCCAAGTAACTTGGTGACCTGCGGCGAGAGCAGTGGTGAAGCTAGCCCACCAAGCACTTGCGGAGCCACGGAGCTGCTGCGCGGCGAAGAGGGGCTTCTGCTGCTCGGTGCAGTGGAGGAGTGCGAACTTCGACTCCAACGTGCGAATGAAGTTGTCCGCTTCCAGAGGATCACCGGCTTCTCCGAAGGTGGGCGGGTGAGTCATCCAGAAGTCGGCGTAAGAGAATTCCCGCTGCTGCTGTGGTGGTGGTCTGTGAGCTCCCTGACGGTTCATGTTCTCCATGAACATGCGGAACATCTTGTTCTAATTGTGGATGAGCTGCTCCATAGCCGTCAGAGGTGGTGCGTTGGGAAGCGGCCCAGTTCCGCCAATGTTCGAGGTGCCGGGAGCATCACCGACGTTCTCTCCACCACGGCGAGTTTGCACCATCTGACATATGAACAATATGTTAGCCCGATCATCATATGAGACAACATGATAACAAGGCTACAATATGGCGACAAAATAAAATTTCAGATTGCTCAAATTGAAATGCTGGACAATTAAATGGTGTGGACATAAGAGATAACTTAAATTCCATACTTTCCACACCATAAGCAACATACTCATGATGAAGCCATAGATACATGTGATGCAACTTTCGATACATAGCAAGTCTTCGGTTACATCACTCGGAACACTACGCCCTACGATCTCGGAGAGCTTAGGTTACAACTTAGCGTAACACTACCACACCATGTACACATGACTACGATGTCTCACGAGATTTCATCCTACGTACATAAGGCTGCTTGGTCACCCGGCGTGGTTGTCACCATCGGACTCCACGTCCATAGCTACTGGTCCCGTGGGTGCTTCAAAGTTGGTGCCGGAATCACCGTTCTCACTCAGATCGGCGTCATCGGGGGGAATCACCGCGAGTGGGATGGGTGGCTCATTGTTAAGGATGGCGTTCAGCTGACCATTAGCAGCTTGGAGCTGTCCAATGAGCTGCTCTTGCTGTGCGAGGATCGCGTGAGCGTCGTTGAGGTTCCCTTTCATGACATCACGCTCATCTTGAGCTTCTTCGCGTTGGGCCTGCAGCTCTCTTCGCTCCTCCAAGAGAGCGGTAAGCTGACCATGAAGAGAGTAAATCTCTCCTTGGGCAGCGGTGAGCTGGGCGTTGTGTTGGTGCAGCTGCTCCTGCAACACGCCGCTTGCATCATCCTCGATGATCAGCTGAGCATCATGGAGCTGCTCAAAAAGGTCGGCCCATTCCAACTTGCTAGTGTGCTGCTGGCCCACAAGGACTGCAACCTTAGCATCACGCTCCGTGAGCTGGGCATCACGGGCAACAAGCGTGGATTGCAGCACCTCGCGCTCTCGCTCCAACTCGAGGACGCGAGCGGCAAGGTACTCCGGGTCCAACATGCGTGTGCCATCATCCATCTGCCGGAATAAAGTTTTGCAAGGGTGAGTCAAAACTTAATATTCCACTAAGCACACATGCTCAGAATAGCATAAGGGATGATTGGTAAAAGAAAATACACGAGGTTCCCGATCCGTTCAATGACCGGTAACGACGAATTTCTGCGGTCGACTGAGTGAACCGTGGTAACGGGCAAAAACGCTTAGTTTCTAGACAATATTAAAATTTTTTGGGCTTTACTTCTGTTGTGGAGAATTTCATCCTCTTTCCAACGCATACTCACACATCTCCATCCAACAAAGTCTCTGGGAGTTATGATCATCCAAAGACATGGGACAGAAATGAGGCAGTTTCTGATTTCCAGAAAAAGGCTACTGTTTTTGCAAAATTCGACCTAATTCCCGATTTTTCTAAGTCAAACTTTCTAAACCAAACTTGTAAAGCAAAACCTCATCTTTCCAACGAGTACTTACTCACCTCTATTGAATTAACACTAAGGAAGTTATGCTCATTTTAGTGAAACTGACTTTTCTGGTAAGGTGGGACACTTACCGGTTAGGTTCAAATTTCTGGTTTAGGTGCAAAAGGGGTTCAATCTCGTCCAAAAACTTAGTCATTTCGCATGTTCACAGTATCAATGATATTTTTACAGATTTTGATAAGGTTTAATGCATATGATGTGCATGGATGCCAATGCTCGATATGATGATTTCCTACATCCTCACAAAAAGAACACTTGACCGATTATATAACTCGATCCATCCGGTGGCACACACACCTCTCACACATTTGTCTAACGAACTACACGTGGTTAGTGTACCTATAAGAGATTCATCTCAGAAACAATACATCAAATTCAAAAGAAACAAGCCAAAATAACAATGACAGTTTATGCCCAGGTATTCGCCCACCCAGAAGGCAGCCGATGTTTAAGCGCATTCAGTCCGCGCATCAATCAAAGCCCAGGTCTTTGCCCACCCGGAAGGCGTTCGGTATTTACAGCGCAACCGATCCGCGCACAAAGACATACCTTCGTTGAAGAGTCCGTAGTTGCAAGTAATTTAAACAAACATAACCCGGGGTTAGCTTTGCCACCTACAAGACTCTTATATGGGCACTACTAGTTCGTACCTCACTGTGACGCGTAAACACGGTTTGTTTACGTTTTAAAATGCTCATTTGTGTGTAGCTTATCCCAAGATGGCTCTGATCCCAGCTGTGACAACCCTACTCTGAAAAGTAGAGTATGTCGCACAGGATCGTCTCGGGAGATGGTTAACGAAGTAACCATACATAGCACTCACACATGAACATTCATCATTTGCAAAGATACATCACTTAGAGGAGTAATATTACAAGTTCGGTGTTCAAATTAAGCTGAGTTCAGATCTGATACATAATATGAGTCCTTGGTACATATTACATAATTTAGCGGAAGCGGTGAAACGACAAAACACGACGTTGCCTACGTGAACCATGCCAGCCCTATGGCGATGGCTCACTTACCACGGTTAGGAGAACTGGGGACCCATTCAATGGTCCAGTTTTGAGGCTCCTCACCCTCCCACACAACCTTATTATAACAATCACAATAGGTCGCTTGAGGAAAACCTGAAAAACAACATCAACACAAAGCCTGAGTATCTAACATACTCCGCAAGACTTACCCGTCAACCGGTTTACTAAAAACGACTCCTAGTATGCAGGGGGCTGACCGGGTTTATTTGATAATTGCATAAAAAGCTCCTATTAGTTCTATGCTGCACTTTCAATTTCCTTAAACAAGATTTTACTTTGCTTATTGTAGAACACACCTACGGTGAGTCTAGCTAGCTACTAAGACATGAATATAGCTGAGGAGCAATAGATCATAACATTGTGTATCCATAGCATAAATAAATTTCAGAAACTTAACCACAACTTTACTACTTAACATATCATTGCCGCTGCTCGAACAAGAGGTACTCATAACCGTGAGGGATGGCAATTCGAATTGATTTACATCTTGTAGGGAAAACCCAAATACACAACATATGCATCATTTAAGAACACGTATGGCCACCGTTCACAAGATTGCTATAAAGTCGATCCAGGGCCATCGATCCCGAGTACACGTCCTCCCCGCGATTCATTACTTCGCATCCGAGGCTTAACCCATGCACTCTCCAGCGGTCCTCAAACCCGTGCATCCACCGTGTTGTTCACATCACCTCTGGATCGATGAGTATGGCCGTCCAACAATACGGCGCCCAAGTTACTAGGTTTACCAATTCCCATCATAAAGGTATGTACTTGGTACAGTTCAATACTTGTTCGCGGAGTTGCAACGATAGGTGCTCCATTTTTATCAAGTTCATCAACAAATTGAACCATAGTTGAATCTATAACCTACCGTGGACTCCACTAGTTTAAGCATAGCATTTGCTAACGGAAAAGCTTACTAACATACTAATCATCGGTCATTGCTGGAGTATGCAAGTGTGTTTCATCCAAGTCCTACACTTAATGCACAATACAATATTCCTAACTTGTGATAAAGAAAAAGGACTCGAATGATAAAATGGGTTATGCACCGGGGCTTGCCTTGGGTGTGATCGTAGTTAGCGTCCTCACCAAAGTGTACTTCAGCTTCTTCCTGGTCCAGTGTGATCTCCTCGGTCTCGATTCCTATATGGAATGGACATGCATCAATGCTAAGGAATACGCAAGGTTTCATGGAGTTTTCTTAATTAAAGATGGAATGCATGGCATGAAGATTCATGGTACTTCCTCAGCAAATAAATTAATGAACTAATCACTCATCCATGAATAGGGTTGCATACTTAAGTATGACATGGTAGCCACTGAATTTGAAGGGGACGCATTTCTAATTACAAGAATGTAACTTTTAATTATCACAGTGTTAGTGTATGTCTACTTTAACATGAGCATGGCCTAGATGTTGATCATATGACATCACATGCTGATGATGATATGACACTGTAATACTTGGGGTCAAATTTCAGAAAGTTCATTTTTTTGAGCCACTTAGCTAAAGTGACCATATGCACCACTAACACTAGGCATAACTAATGGCACTTTGATTTCGTAACTAGTTCTAGGTTCCTATGGGTAATTAAGAACTAAAGTATATAACTGAAATGAGAATTTCTACTGAAATGTGAAGATGAGTTATTCTCCATGGACTTTCAGAAAATAACTTATTCCTACTTTCATTAACTATACACATGAAGTAACATTTATATGAAGAAATTCCTAGTTAATTAACAATTGATGAAATTCGACAGCACATTTGTACTTTGGTAGCTTCAAATTTTTCATGGGATTTTTCATAAGTGTACAAGTGAATAAGGAACATGAATGCCAAATTTCATGAATAAATTCCTAGCCAATAATTTTTATAAATTCAATTACTGAAAATGAGGATTATGCAATAATACTAGGAATATGCATGAAAATGGAAATGTGCTTTTGCATAAAGTTTAGAGATGCCATGAAATGCTTACTGAGCAACTTTCATGAATTTACCATTTACACATAATTACTTATGAATTTATTAAGTAAATTAGGGTTCTAACTTTGATGGATTAAATAAATTAATTTACTGAATAAACTTGGACTTGATCCTGTTTTTCTGGTAGAGAAAGATTTTAGGAGTTGAACAAAATTAATTTCACAATTTTTGGCCTTGTATTTCTCGAGATATTGAATTTTGAAGTTTATTCAAAGTTCACTGTTATTTACAGTTTTTTGCCACTGGGTTCAAATCCTGTCAGACGCGCGCGCGCGCGCGGCGGCCGGTGACGGCGAGCTCAGGCCCGTGGCTGATCGGCGGCATGGCGGGGGCTCGCATGCCGAGCGGATCTCGAGGACGGGGTCAGAGGGGGAAGTGGCTCACCGGAGATCGCCGGCGACGACGCGCGGCGGCAGGGGTAGCTCCGACGAGGCCCACGCGATGGTGCCGAGGTGGAGACAGGCTGGGGTTTGGTCGACGAGCTCCGCGGAGGCTTGGGGATGGTCGGCGTCGAGGAACTCGTCGAGGGGGAAGGCCGGAGGTGGGTTCTCGTCGGCGGGGGTGTCGGATCCCGGCGGCGGCGACTCCGGTTTCACAAATTCCGGCGAGGGCACTGCATAGGGGAGGAAGGGAGTCAGAGGGGAGTGGGGTAGGTTCCTTGTGCGTCGATTTGCAAAGAGAGTGTGGACGGAGAGCTTGCCTAGGCCAAGCTCTGGGCGGCGGCGACCATGGCGGCCAGAACAGAGCACTGACACGGTTTTCGCCGGGGAGAGGGAGGAGGAGAGGGTGCCGGGGCTCGGGGGTTGATCTGGGGTGTGGCAGAACTGGTTGTGAGTTGAGAGAGTGAGAGAGATGAGGCTGGGTGCTTCTGCTGCTGCTGCCGCCTTTTTGACCCGGCCGGCGGAGGGACGACCGAGAGCGGGTGAGAGAGGGAGAGAGAAGGAGGGGCGTCGTGCTGTCGGCCAGGGAGTGGCTGCCGGTAGTGGGGGGGCTTCAATTTCCAGCCGGTGGCACAGGGCGGGGATTGGCGATGCAGTGGCCGGAGTGGGGCGACAGGAGAGCGGCAGTAGCGACCGTACCCGGGTACACCCGGTGTCGGGTTGGAATTGGCCAGAGAGAGAGAATTCTTGACCCGGTTTTGACTCTGGATCCCGACTCAGGTTTGGTACAATTATACACTTTCCCCTGCTCCAAACTTGACACAAATTTTTGTGTGGGCTCAGGAAAACGTGTGCTCCAACTTTGCTTTTGGGTGCACCAGCTAAATTTGCTTTGATAAATTATGAAAATTCCAAACCCGAAACACACCTTTTTGACTTTGGAGGAATTTTTAAGGGTACCGATTTGTTACCAAAAATTCTGGTAAAATTCTCAAAATTCTCTTTCATTGTGGCCATTCGGAATATGCAAAAATATTGGGGTACTTCCATGGGTTTTGGTAATGTTTTGGAGTGACCCATATTCGAATATTCTGGAATTTAATTAAATAGGTTTCTTTTCTTTATTCTTTGGCACATGGATTAATTATACTTTTTCTTAGTCCCTAATTGAGGTTAGGTTTAGTTAACTTCATTTTGTGACATGGGATGTCATACCAGCGGACTATGCAGCGATGCTTGGATAACTAGATAGGAAGGAATGTCGAAGCTTACGTAGATGACGTGGTAGTCAAGACTCGGCTCTCCACCGACTTAATATCTGACCTAGATGAAACATTCGGCATCCTCCAGAAATACAATATGAAGCTGAATCCGAAAAAATGCGTCTTTGGCATCCCATCAGGAAAATTACTCGGCTTTCTAGTATCACATAGAGGGATTGAAGCTAATCTAGAAAAGGTAAATGCCATATTGCGGATGGGCCCTCCATATTCGCAAAAGCTCACTGGTTGTATGGCAGCACTCAGACGGTTTGTATCACGACTCGGTGTTCGAGGGCTACCTTTTTTCCGGCTACTCAAGAAGCAAGAATCATTCATCTGGAATGATGACGCACAGAAAGCCTTGGATGATTTCAAGGCTTATATTAGTGGTCCATTGGTATTAACTCCCCCAGAATCGAAGGAACATTTGCAGCTGTACATTTCTGTAACCACACACGTTGTCAGTACTATGCTGGCGGTGGAACGGGCAGAAGATGGCAAGGCTCAAAAGGTGCAATGACCAGTTTATTTCGTCAGTGAGGTCTTATCAGAATCCAAGGTACGATATTTCTAGCTTCAAAAGTTAATTTATGCATTACTAATGACATCTCGGAAGTTGAAGCATTACTTTGAGGATCATCCAATTGAGGTCCACACGTCGTTCGGCCTAGGCGAATTGCTGCACAATAGAGAGGCCACTGGAAAAATTGCCAAATGGGTCATCGAGCTCAGATCATATGATATCACCTTTAAGTCACGCGACTCGATTAAAGGTCAAGCTTTGTCGGACTTCATCGCCGAGTGGACAGAATGCGAGTTACCACCCAACCCGCAAGAATTAAGCTATTGGAAATGGCATTTGATGGTTCCTTACAACTGGAAGGTGCTGGAGCAGGGGTCATATTGACATCTCCTAATGGAGCCAAGTTGCGGTACGTTCTTCGAATGCACTTATGCGCGTCTAACAACGCCGCAGAGTATGAGGTGCTATTACATGGACTTCGGACAGCTATCTCACTTGATGTCCAAAGAATAAGCGTTTCTGGCGACTCGGCGCTAGTAATTAATCAAGTAACAAAGGAGTGGTGTTGTTCCCATGAAAGCATGATAGCCTACTGCACTGAAGTTCGGAAGCTCGAAGACAAGTTTGACGGCATCGAGTATAAACATCTCCTGCGCAAGTATAACAAAGAGGCGGATGAATTGGCTAAACTTGGGTCTAGTAGATCTAAAATACCTGACGAAGTATTCCTCGATGATCTGCATAAGCCATCTGTACTAACCTAACAAACTATGGAGCAGTCGGCACTAAAGGAGGGAGCAGCACCGCAGGTAGCTGTCATTGATGAAGACATCACCATGCTGGATACGTGCATATCATGGCCTTCCCCAAGCTACAAGTCGTCACTAACTCGGTCGCCGCGTTTGTCTCGGATTCAGCCGACACCCCTTCACGGTTTTGATGATATCTCCCACATCCGACGTCCAAACGAGGCGTTCTTTGATGTGTTGGAAAGAGGACGACGACGCCGTCATTTTGTTTCTAGTACTAGCTCCAGAAGGGTCGTGAGTCATAATATGTGACCATGACAAGGTGTTGCGCCACCTATTTTGGGCCAACTTGGCCATGTATCGTGTCGGACCTTAAGCCCATGTTGTGGGCGCCCCCCCTGGTCGCCCCCAACCCTAGGACGTCCCTGCTTCCTACATAAACTCAGTAGCCACCGTCTTTTAGTTTTGGGTTTTGTTTAGTTCAGGTTTCCAGAGAGAAACTTGATCGAATTATTGTAAATGTGGTGACAAGTCCTTTTACAGTAATCTAGGGCCCCTATTCTTGTTCTACACCACTGTGGCGATTAGTCCTTTTGTGTTCAGAGCTTGAACCTTTTCTTGTGATTTGCTTCATCCATATTTGGGTTCCCATGGGTTTCATCTCTAGCCTACCCCAACTTGCTTGGGATAAAAAGGCTTTGTTGTTGTTGTTGTTGTTGTTGTTGTTTGCTTCATCCATATTTGCAATTTCAGATTGTGTGTTTATCCTCTCTTGCTTGTGTTCTCGATTTCGCTTGCAGGAACAATCAAGTTGTGCTTGGTGTAACGGTTGCGGGGTTGGATCGTGACTGATTCAAGCCGGGTTGTCGACGCCGAGTTCCCTAAATTCGAGTTTATCCCCTTACCTCTCGAAAGATTGGGCCATATCTACATCAGTCATTAAGGTAGATTGGCGCACTTCCTTCATTGAGTATTTGGATCATGGCACACTACCACACGACAAAGACGAAGCCCTCCGAATCATTCGCAAGTCTCGATCATATTGTATAGTCGATCATCTCCTGTACAAGCAAAGCCCACATGGGGTACTGATGAAATGCTTGTCACAAGATGAGGGCAGGGTTATATTAGGAAATATCCATGCTAGCATATGTGGGAATCATGTAGGCCCATCAATAATTGTGGCCAAAGCAATGAGGCAGGGGTTTTACTGGCCGACTGCGGGTGCTGATGCCAAGGAAATCATCCGAAAGTGCGATGGCTGTTAGTTCTCTGCACGCCAAATGCACGTACCTGCCACAGAGCTTCAAAATATCCCATAACTTGGCCGTTTTTAGTATGGGGTTTAGATATTGTTGGATCCTTCATGAAGGCTCAAGGGGGTTTTACTCACCTTTTCGTAGTAGTGGACAAGTTCTCTAAATGGATTGAAGCAAAGCCAGTCAGTAATATTTTGACAAAAAAAGGCCATCGAGTTCATGACCAAAATAGTCACTCGGTTCGGTGCCCCATACAAGATCATCACTGACAAGGGTACTCAATTCACAGCAGAGGAGTTCAAAGAGTTTGCGGGCCGAGTCGACTTTAAGATTGGCTATGCCTCGGCCGCCCATCCACAGAGCAATGGCCAAGTTGAGAGGGCAAACGACCTCCTGCTTTATGGAATTAAGCCTCGTATATTTGATCGGCTGGAAAAGTACGCTCGACGGTCGGTTCGAGAATTGCCATCTGTGTTATGGGGTCTCAGAACCAACGTTAGTTGTGCCACCGGGCACTCCCCTTTCTCTTTGGTTTATGGCTCGGAAGCCATGTTACCAATCGAGATTCTGTTCGCCTCCCCATGTGTGGTAGTGTATGAAGAAAAAACCTCCAATGATCATAGGTGTGACGACTTGTTATTGTTAGAGGAGCAGCGAGATGCCACTTTAATCTGGTCAGCATAGTACCAGCAAAGCTTGTGACGTTATCATGACAAAAATGTTCGAACACGAGGTTTTTCCATCGGCGACTTGGTTTTGAAGCAAGTTCAGTCTACGGTCGGTAAGCACAAGCTGTCGGCTCCATGGGAAGGACCTTTTATTGTAAAGGAAATCACTCGGCCAGGTGCCTATCAATTGATGAATGAGGACGGGTCGGACCTTCAAAGTTCCTGGAACATTTCACAGCTACGTTGTTTTTATGCCTAGTATTTATAGTTTATTGTAACACTATTTTATTTCATTATTGAACATATATACATTATGGTCATGATATCTGGTTTTGCAATTTATGATTTCTATGAATAATTGTTGTTATTGTTTAAGTCATGGCTCAAATTCTGATACTTGGTATCACCCCAACTCGCGCATGTCGACCAAGCGGGTTACTTAGTCCCCAGGGTTCTTGCCGTCTGTTGGGGACCAAGGCAATTCTCCCAATTTGCATATGCTTGACCGAGTGAGTTCTTAGTCTCCATGCTTCATATCGATTATTGGGAGCGTTGTTTAGAGGGCTGACGTGAGTTGTGTATTGGTTGTGAGTGTTTAACATGAGTTCATACAATACATATACGAAGCAGCGTGACCCAATAATTCATTACAATACTGGTAATGAATCTAGACCTTAGCGGTCTATCGAACCTTAGTTATATTACAGCAACAGAGATGTAATACAGTATTTTAAGCTTTACAACTCCTTACACTTTGGGTAAGGGATCTAGCTCTATTTGGTCGGCTAATACATGCGCCGTTTTTTGCGCCTCAGCCACAAGGGCTTCACATTGCTCGTCAGAGAGATCTTCGTGGAAACCTTCTGCTACCACATCTAGCTCTATGTTGGGGATGTGAGATTTTGCTATTGCTAGGACTTGTACGCCGGCTAGCTCTGCAACATGTCGAGCATGCTCTTTTAATCGGCCAGGTGCCCCTTGTAGCCTAGTCATCAGATCTCGACACCGAGGTGGTTTTTCTTCAGGGTATACACATACTAGGCGACCACCTCTGCATCTTTGTGAAGAGCTGCAAGAGACATCGAAGGTTTTCATCACCCTCTATAAATTTCTTCTGCAAAAGCTCATAGGACCTTTTTGACCCTACAGAAGTACAATAATCACTTACACCTAGGTACATATAAATTTGGATATAAAGGTATTATGCGAACAACACTTACCTCTAAGGCGTTTCTCAGCATCTAATTTTTCAGCTTCGAGGGTGGCAACCTTTTCCTTGTATTCTTCCTTAAGCTTTTCCACTTCTTTGAAGGCTTTTCGGATTTGGTTTAGCTCATCTACAGCCTTTTTGAAGATCTTTTCGGCTTTGGATAGTTTGGTTTCTAGCTTTGTCTTTCTCTCCCTCTGGCTTTTTATTGTTCCTTCAGCATCTGTTAGTTATAAACATTTTAGTTTATAGCTATATTTCCATATGCATAGGTATATTGATTTTTACCTTCAGCCCTTTTCTTCCAAGAAGTTAGGGATTCTTGCATTGTCTTGAAGTCGTCTTTCAGCTTTTCAAAATTATTCTTGATCTCTTCCGAGTCCTGGAGCTGCCTTTTTAATCCCTGATTCTCGATTTTCAAAGCTTCAATAACTTGGGCAGATGACTCCAATTCTTTTATGCGGCCTTGCAGACTTGCAATTTGAGTGGCTGATTGGGCATCTTGTTTTCGCTTTAGTTCTAGCGTTTGCGATACCTCTGTATGGAATAGGTCAGATATTCATATTCCAGATATAGCATGTGAGGTATAGGGTTTGTGGATCTCGTACCTTGCAGCTTAAACTGATGTTCATCTACTTGATCTGAACGGGCTTTTAGATCGACTGACAAGCGCCCGACTTCCAGTCTCTCTTTAGCAAGTTGATCTTCTAAATCTACGGCTTTGGCACAATGCCTCTCGACAAGTTGCAGAAGCTTCCTCTTGTTGGCCATATGAGTTTTGAATGACCGAGAAGGCGACCAGAGGGGGTGTAAATGGGAGCCAAATAAAATTCTCCAAGAGAACTTGGCCTATATCCCAAAAACAACCCAAGCCAACCTCCAAATTGACCACCAAGACTACACACACCAAGTTGTGGTGTACTAGCCCTAGGAGTGATCAACCACACCAAAGAAACACAGCGGAAACAAAAAGGGAGGAGGCAACCCTCAACAGTTCATAACTGAACTCCTATCGGCAGTGCCGATCCCTGCCATCGGCAGTGCTTGTCACGCCTATCGGCAGTGCCGGTGCACGTCATCAGCAGTGCTGGTGCGGGATGCTGTTGCACTGGAGCCTACAGACCAGACCGATCGGCAGTGCCGGTCCTGGTCATTGGCAGTGCCGGTCGACCCCCGACAGAACAGAATATCTCTCGAGATCTTCTCAAAACTTCTCCAAAACTCAATCAAACGAACTCCAAATGATGCGATTTTTGGACCAGTGAATCCTCGTCACATCACGACCCTTATCCTAGGAGATCAACTCAATTGGCTCAAGAAATCATCACGAATTTCAGATCTCATGCCAAGAACACCAAAAAGGGGAAACTTGAGAAATCCTTCAAATCGAAGGTGCTAGAGCCAATAATTCCATCAAGGATCCATAGAGGATTATCCTAGCTCATCCTAGCAACAAGTTTCTCAAGAAATCTGGGCCAAAAACTCGTCCAAAAGTGAGATCGAAAATCAGCACAAAAATGCTTCCGAAAATAGGAAAAAGGGAATTTCAGGATTCAAGTGAAGAGGGAAATCTTGAGCACGAAAATACTTCTCATATCATAGAAAGGTGCTTATAAGATTCATAGGTACAAGGCTAGGAAGCCACCCTCTTCCTCCCACTATTTGGAAGAGCAAGAGATGTCTCTCACACACCCACTACTCTCCTCTCAAACATGAAGTCCTCTCCTAGCACTTTGAATAGAGTCCTAACACAAGGCTAATGGAAGAGGCATCTCTCCCACTAGCCACACCTCTCCTTATATAGGCCTAGGGTCTATTGTCCACATGACCACTCTACCCTTGACCTACATAACACAACCACCTACCACCGGGGACATAACCGTCCATCTTTTTCCTCATCGCCCGAATGCCCTCGGACGCTTCACGTCTTTGCTTCATCTCGAAGCAAGCTCCGTGATGGTGCCACGTGCACCACCAACCACCGCCACCGGTTTTGAGGCCCAAACCGAGAAACCGCCTTGCATGCTTCTCAAAGCATGACTTTTTGATGTTGACGCGTGTCACCTCGTCCTGCAATCCTGACCACCGGCAAGTCTCTCCCAGTCCCTATCCATCAGGCCCCCTTGTCACTTGCACTGGCATCCCGTTCACCATGACTTGGTCAACACGATATCTTCATCACCACCACGGTTTTGAGGCTCAACCGCGAAACCGTCCGTGCTTCTTGCCTCTCCACGTGTACGGTGTGGATCACCCTTGACTTCACCCGGCATCCCGATCGTCTAGCCCCAAGTCCCCTACTTGTGCCCGATCCTCTCACCGTTGACCGCCAAGTCAACTCCAGTGACCTACACATCATGAGACAAGCAAACACATTTCCCATCTCCTCCAACATCACCAATATCTCCACCAACTCCGGTTAGTCATTACCATGATATTCAAACCCATGCAATCCCTGGATTCCCGCATTTCAACTCAAACACCAAATCCGCTCAAGTCAATTACTCATCACAAATATAGCAAACCATGGTACATAGCCACATGGTTTCTCAATCTCCCCCTTGATGAGTACATTGACAACTCCAAATGCACAAAGATTAGATATTGAAATGTGAAGCCGAATAAGCACATCCAAATGGCCAAACCCAAAGAAAAGGTGAAAACAAGCCATCTAGCAAGTAGGGATCACAAAACCAAGAGTTGGCAAAGAAAGCGACTTGAGACGCAAAGAATGTGAAAATTGCAGGAAACTGCTCAAGATCATGATATGCTCCCGCTCATGTTGTGGTAGGTTTCATGTAGTGCAAAATGGGTCATATGAGTTTCTTAGCATTATTTGTGCATGACCCCAAAATTTTCTCCCCCTTTGGCAATGAACTCATCAAAGAGGCAAAAGAACAAGCAAACATGCAATGCATGAAAATGCAAACCTAAGGAGCTTCAACAATTATGCAAACAAGCATTTAACTTTGCTAACCATAACCATAGTGCCATGAAGTGTAAAGGCAATAGCTCCCAATCATGCAAAGATCAAAAAATAGATAGCAAGGCATAAACACCATGAGCTATACAGGCTAAGCAGAAAGATTGACTAGCTTAGATAGAATCATATTTTGCTCATCATGAGAAAATCTGCCACCACATGTGTAAGTACTCTCATCCAAGGCAAAACAAGCACCAAGTGAATCATAAGAATCTAGCCAGTTTCAATCTCAACAAGGGCAACAAGCACTCGTAGAAAATGAGCTCTACAAACGCTCACATATGAAACAGAGACTCAGTCGATCAAGTGATTATAGTTTATCCTCATGTGTCCTCTTATCCATGCAGAGGATCGCACGACTAGGTACGGCAAACACCCCAAGGCTTCAAGTCACAATGTTTGGATTTAGCACTATTGAGTAGTTCTTGATCAAAGCACTTAGCAGATTTTTCAAGATTATGCACAAGACAAAAGAGCATGCCTTTGTGGAAAAAGGAACACACGCTCCCACAATGTTTCATCATGAGCTAAACATTTGTAAAGCCTTCCATTTCACAAGCACAAGGTGCCAAAGCCAAGACGTCCTCTAAACTAGCCTCAACGTAAGTTTCAACAAGGATAAAAGCAATTATACACATGGTGAGCAAGTTTTAACGAGATTAGATCATAAGGTTCACAAGAAGCTCAGTTTACCTTTAAGATTAGCAAGTTGCTCACATGAGTTTATAACAAGCCATCTAGAAAATTTAAGCATGAGAGATTACCATCACATCCACACAACTTAGCTCAAGCTCAATCATAGCAAAGAGAAATGCAAGAAAGCATAAGAATCAAAGCTCATCTTCCAATGCATATATTACATATGAGATGCAATGCAAAAATGGTAAGATACATATATACAAGAGAAAAACACCTCCCCATAGCTTCCTGAAACCTGGACACAAGAGCATGAGAGGAACCACCAAAGATGATATCATCCACGTAAATCTGAACCGTTAAAAAGTCATTGCCATGCTTGAGAGTGAATAAGGTTTTATCAGCACACCCCATGACATACCCACGCTCTAGCAAGAAGGTCTTAAGCCTAGCATACCATGCCCTAGGTGCTTGCTTTAGCCCGTACAAAGCCTTCTGAAGCTTGTACACATGGTTTGGGTATTTGTGGTGCTCAAAGCCAGGGGGTTGCCTCACATACACTTCTTCCTCTATGACACCATTTAGGAAAGCACTCTTGATATTCATTTGATAAAGTCTAATGCCCTTGGAGGCAGCAAATGCAAGCAAGATTCTAATGGCTTCTATGCAAGCAGCAGGAGCAAAGGTTTCACCATAATCTAAGCCCTCCACTTGCTTCAAAGGTTGCAACAAAGAGAGAATTGGTAAAGCAAGCAAGATGTGCAGACCTTGACCTTGTTGTTCTCTCATAGAGCGATCATCTGTTGAGGTGGATGTTGACGCTGAATGTGGTGAGGAGCCTCTCTCTCAGAGTGTACCTCCCCCTCAACCACAGCTGGAGCTTGCTCGACAGCTACTGAAGTCGATGTAGAAGCTTCTGGACCCTCTGCTGGAGTAGTGGTAGCAGCAGAAACAAGCTCGGATGTGGGATGGAATGACTCATCATCATCATCATCCAAGCCCTGTAGGTCCTCTTCTACAAAGATGCTCTCCTTCATCTCCTTGTCACCTGCAGACTCAATCGCATTCCTTGCACAAGAGTTTGATTCATCAAAGGTTACATCGCAGGATTCTACGATGGTGTTAGTCTCCAAATTCAAAACTCTGTAGGAATGACCATGAAGAGAGTATCCAAGAAAGACTTTATCGGAAGACCTTGACTCAAACTTATCAAGATTACCACGCTTGAGAATAAAGCACATGCAACCAAAGGCACACAAATGAGAAACTGAGGGCTTTCTCCCAAAACGCAGCTCATAAGAAGTCACATTAAGAATTGAGTGCAAGAAAATCCGATTGGAAACATAGCAAGAAGTGCTAATGGCCTCAGCTCAGAACCGCCTCAGAGTCCTATGCTCATCGAGCATCGTCCGGGCCATCTCCACTAAGGTTCTGTTCTTTCTTTCAACCACACCGTTCTGCTGGGGAACCTGAGGTGCTGAAAACTGATGCTCAATACCATGCTCAAGACAGAAAGCATCAAAGGAGGAGTTCTTGAACTCGGTGCCATTATCACTGCGAATTGCTCGTAATGCACCAGGGAGTTCCTTGAACAACCTCAAAGCTAAGCTCCGAAAGTGATGAAACACTTCATCCTTGCTCTCAAGAAAGTAGATCCAAGAGTAGCGAGAGTAGTCGTCAATAATCACAAAAACATACCACTTCCCACCCGCCGAACGAACGTGAGTAGGACCAACAGTGTCCATATGAAGCACCTTTCTAGGGCGTTCAGTCATCAACAAATTGATTGGTGGATGAGAAGCGGCAATTATTTTCCCATGACGACAAGGAGCACAAACCAAATCCTTATCAAATTTGAGCTTAGGCAATCCTCGGATCAAACTTAGGCCACTCAAGCAACATAATAAGTCAAAGCTCATGTGACGCAGTCTCCTATGCCATTTCCAGAGCTCAGAAGAAGATTGAGCAAACAAGCACTTGTGAGAACCAGGAGAACCAGCAAAATCAGCCTGAAAAACTCTGCCAATGCAAGAAATCCCACAAACTAAGGAACCACTCGAATCAAGAACACAAGAAGCATTCGACTTAAAGCGCACTCCCAAACCAACATCAAGAAGCTGAGAGACAGAGAGGAGATTGTACTTGAGAAACTCAACCAAACCAACATCATTGAGAGTGAAGTTCTCATTTACCTTTACCGCACCCCTTCCCTTCACTCTTCCTCTCTTGTCATCTCCAAAGGTCAGTTACTCCTGATGCTTCAAGGGAGTGAGGCTGGAGAACCACTTTGCATTTTCGGTCATGTGGCGCGAACACCCGGAATCCATCAACCACTTGTTCTCCAAGCCTCCATCTGCTGCCTACAAAGAACGAGAAGTGAAAGTCGATGGCTCAGTGCTGGGGTTAGTCAAAAAGCATTTGGGAATCCAGCACTTAACCATACGACCGGTAGTAGTCATCACAGTTCTTTGCACTTTATCATTCGAACGCATGGGATGAGAACCACGATGGGGAAAATGTGGCCTATCAAAGCATCTCGACTCAAACCTTGAATTGTGAGGATAGAAATCATTTGTGTGAAAGCCAAATCCATGCGAGTGACGCTCACCACAATGGGGAAAACATGGGGCGCCAAAACGCTGCTACGCAAAGTGGCCCTTGCGACCACAAAACATGCAAATATAGACATCCTTAGGATTAGGCTTGGTTTGCATTGCAGGTTTGGGTTTTGGCTTCTCTGTTTGCTTTGGGTTGAAGGAGGGTTTTGGATTGGGTGGATAGTATGTGTCAGTGGGTTTGATGGTGTTTTCCTCATCCTTGTAGCTGGAGCTAGGTACAAACTTACCCACATTCTCACTCTTCTTGTCACACCTCTCAAATCCCAAACCCAAGTTATAGGTTGATCTAGAAGCACTCTCCTTCACTCTTGCCAAATCACTCTCAATCTTCTCTTCACTCACTAGGGTTCTCTGGAGCCTAGACACAAGATAGTCATTTTCCTGAACTAGGGCTTTGTTTTCCTCCCTAGTGATTACAAGCTTGTCCTTAAGAGAGACACACACCTAATAAGATGGTGGAAGGACCTTAGAGCGAGTCTCATGAAGCAACTTGGACTCAAGCTCTTTGACTTTGAGGGACTGAGCTTCCAACTCATCTGTAAGCTTGGGGCACTTCTGACATGCACCCAAAAGAGTTGGTCTAGCTTTGAACTCATCAAGCTCCTTGAGGGCACTCTCAAGCTGACTGGCAACTTGAGCATGCACACTCTCCCTCTGTGTAAGATCACTCATCATAACTTGACAAGACTCTCAATCAACAACAATGTCCTCACGAGCTAGCTTGGACCTAAGCGAAGCAATTTCAAAATCACCACTCTCCAACTTAGACTTAAGCTCTCTACCCTCACCAACAGCACTGCGAAGCTTATCATCTTGCATGAGCAGAACATCATGCAAATGATCAAGTTCAGAAGAGAGCTCATCGAGAGTGGGAGGTACCTCGCTTGTGTCGGAGTCTGATCCAGAGTCGGTGTCGTGGTTGTTCTTTGCCATGAAGCAAAGCCCGGTGAAGTCATCCTTCCTCTTGACTCGTGGCTTTTCAACCTCCTCCTCCGAGCTTGAAAGGCCTTCGCTTGATGTGAGGTCGACATCGCTCAAGGTGGCAACGCAAGCGCGTGCAATGGCCTTGGCGAACTTCTTGGAGTTCTTGCCCTTCTTGTAGAAGCGGTTCTTCTTCTGCTTGAAGTCTTCAGTGTTATTGTCGTGGTACCCGACCTTCTTCTTCTTCTTGGGACAATCAGCGATGAAGGGTCCCGGGTCACTGCACTCGAAGCAGGTTCTTGAACCACCTCCTCTTCTCTCCTTCCGATTGTTGTAGAACTTCCTGAACTTCCTTGTGAGTAAGGACAGCTCCTCGTCAGGAATGCACTCCATCTGTTCATCGGAAGCTGCAACAAGAGAAGACAAAGCAAACTCCAAGGAAGACTTGTCAAGTGAGGGGTTAGTTCCATGAGAAGCATAATTGTGATCACCCTTCTGAGAACTAAAAAGCAAAGCCATGCTAGAAGCAGGAATAGCAAGATTAGGATGAGATTTCCTAGACAGTTCATGAGATTTCAGCTTGCTATACAGTTGCTCACAGTTCAGGGTATTGAATTTAGCAGTTTCTTCTAGAGCAGCAATTTTAACCCCCCAAACATTTTCATCAAGTGAGTACAGCAGTTGCTTAGCTCTATCATTATCATTGTACACAAGGGTACCACAAGCCCGCAAGTTGCACACACTTGCCTCAAACTTACGAAAAGTGTCATCTAGTGAGTCTCCCAGTTTTTGAGCAAAGGTTTGGTACTGTCTATTGTAAGAATCCTTACGCATAGACTTGACCTGGTTGATACCCTCATGGTAAGTGCAGAGCATATCCCAAATAGCATGAGCAGTGTCAAGGTGTGCAACCCTATCATGTTCGCTCCTACCAAGTGCAGAAAGCAGAATATTGACAGCTTTGGAGTTGTTCTCATACCTGAGTAACTCACCTGCAGAGGCAGTGGTCAGGTCTTATGGTATAGCATACTCCTGATCAACAATCTCCCAAATTGCACGTCCTTGACTTAGCAGATACGCCTTGGTCCGTGACTTCCAATAGGGGAAGTCCTCTCCATCGAACTTCCAATAGGGGAAGCCCTAGGAGTGATCAAAAAGGGAGGAAGCAACCCTCAATAGTTCAGAACTGAACTCCCATCGGCAGTGCCGGTGCGCGTCATCGGCAGTGCTGGTCCCACCTATCGGCAGTGCCGGTACGGGATACTGTCGCACTGGAGCCTACAGACCAGACCGATCGGCAGTGCCGGTCTTGGTCATCGGCAGTGCCGGTCGACCCCCGACAGAACAGAATATTTCTCGGGATCTTCTCAAAACTTCTCCAAAACTCAATCAAACGAACTCCAAATGATGCAATTTTTGGACCAGTGAATCCTCATCACATCACAACCCTTATCCTAGGAGATCAACTCAATTGGCTCAAGAAATCATTACGAATTTCAGATCTTGTGCCAAGAACACCAAAAAGGGGAAACTTGAGAAATCCTTCAAATCGAAGGTGCTAGAGCCAATAATTCCATCAAGGATCCATAGAGGATTATCCTAGCTCATCCTAGCAACAAGTTTCTCAAGAAATCTGGGCCAAAAACTCGTCCAAAAGTGAGATCGAAAATCAGCACAAAAATGCTTCCGAAAATAGGAAAAAGGGAATTTCAGGATTCAAGTGAAGAGGGAAATCTTGAGCACGAAAATACTTCTCATATCATAGAAAGGTGCTTATAAGATTCATAGGTACAAGGCTAGGAAGCCACCCTCTTCCTCCCACTATTTGGAAGAGCAAGAGATGTCTCTCACACACCCACTACTCTCCTCTCAAACATGAAGTCCTCTCCTAGCACTTTGAATAGAGTCCTAACACATGGCTAATGGAAGAGGCACCTCTCCCACTAGTCACACCTCTCCTTATATAGGCCTAGGATCTATTTTTCACATGACCACTCTACCCTTGACCTACATAACACACCCACCTACAACCGGGGGCATAACCATCCATCCTTTTCCTCATCGCCCGAATGCCCTCGGACGCTTCACGTCTTTGCTTCATCTCGAAGCAAGCTCCATGATGGTGCCACGTGCATCACCAACCACCGCCACTGGTTTTGAGGCCCAAACCGGGAAACCACCTTGCACGCTTCTTAAAGCACGACTTCTCGATGTTGACGCATGTCACCTCGTCCCGCGATCCTGACCACCGGCAAGTCTCTCCCAGTCCCTATCCATCGGGCCCTCTTGTCACCTTGCACCAGCATCCCATTCACCTTGACTTTGTCAACACGCCGTCTTCATCACCACCACGATTTTGAGGCTCAACCGCAAAACCGTCCGTGCTTCTTGCCTCTCCACGTGTACGGTGTGGATCACCCTTGACTTCACCCGCCATACTGATCGTCTGGCCCCAAGTCCCCTACTTGTGCGCGATCCTCTCGCCATTGACCGCCAAGTCGACTCCAGTGACCTACACATCATGAGACAAGCAAACACATTTCTCATCTCCTGCAACATCACCAATATCTCCACCAACTCTGGTTAGTCATTACCATGATATGCAAACCCATGCAATCCCTGGATTCCCGCATTTCAACTCAAACACCAAATCCGTTCAAGTTAATTACTCATCACAAATATAGCAAACCATGGTACATATCCACATGGTTTCTCAAGTTTTCAGAGCCTGCAACGATGGTGAGTTATATGGATAAAACTTCACAGCCAGGTTTGGTGATTACTATTATGGACAATATTTTTCAAGAAGGGAGGAATACCTGGAAGGAATGGTAGGCTTTTTCAGTACATTCTTCAAAAATTTTCAACTCTGCTTGCTCTACCGACTCATCAAATGCGGTGATGACGAATGGGCCAATATGAAATACTGACCTAGTCAGCGTGGGCTGTTTCGGAGCACCCTCTTTTACTACTCGGTGAATGGGAGTAGGCGTGACATTTTCCTCTGAAACGATTGGATACTCATATGTTGGTTCCGGCATTGTTTCAAATACCAGTGATGACTCTTCGGGTTCGGTGGAGGCAGGAGTATTAGCAGTTGCTGCCATCTTAGACGTATTCAGGTCCGGGACATTAGGTGACTCAACCTGGCTAGCTTCTGGCCGAGTGGATTCAGGCGCATTCTTTAAATCACTTGGCTTCTCTACCGAGTGTCCTGGGACATCATCTCTGGATGTCCGGACAGACGGTGTATCCTGATTTTTTTCATGAACTGAACTTTGTGCCAAGACTTTCTCAAATGACGTTCCCCCGGTCGACCTATCAAGATAATAGAGATTACACAATTGTTCATTAAAAAGCTGCGCATCAAGCTACATTGTTTTGTTTACCTTGCATGACGCTTAAATTTTAAGCCTGACACCTTTGATGGGGGGCTAATTGGCCTTGGGATGTCCGTTGTGTCTGATGCCTCCCTAACGGGGTTGGTCTTGCTTGACTCACTCAGATGAGCTTGCTCTTTTTCGCTTGCATTCATGGTTTGCCGAGTGGTGGAGGTCTTCTCTGAAGTCTTCTTCTTCGCTTCTTCTTGAAGTCTAGCTATTCTTTCAGCAAGAGATTCTTCTTCATCATAGTCTTCAATGTGCGCCTTGCAGCGCTTGGAGGATGATGGTTGAGTGGGAGATTTGTTTCGCGGTGTCAGCGGCAGTGGTGGATTGGACACATATACGTCGAGGTTCTACAACATATGTGATGTATAATTTGTTACTGAACATAATGAAAGAGGCGTTAATTTTTCAAGCAGAGAAGTGGATAACTTACTGCACTCTTATCAGTCTCGGAATGATGTCCAGATTTTGCACTCCCTGGAGTCCAACCAAGAAGTGATGCAAATATGTTCTCCAGACGCAATGTCAACTCCCTGTCTAACAATACTTCTGGCACTTCCATTGTGGGGTCTGAGCCTAATTGGAATTTCCATCCTGGATCATGGCGTTTCTTGATAGGCTGCACGCGGCGATATATGAAGCTTGCGATAACGTGTACGCCGGTGTATCCTTTAGACTTCAGATAGGCAACATGCTTTAAATAGCATCAACCTGAGACTTCTTGTTTGGATGAGCCTTTGCTGACCACTCGGGACGTAGCTTGGGGGCATCGGCTGTAGTTTCTGACAAAGATGGAGCGTGGTTTCCATGGTAAAACCAGTCCACGTGCCACCCCTTGTTGGTTGATGGAAGTGGCATATCAATATACTTGGATTTATTCCTTAATTGGAATCCAGCACCTCCTATGACATTACTATTGTTTGATTTCAACACAAATAGTTCTTTGAAGGTATCAAAATAGGGATAGATACCCAAGAACACTTCACACAGGTGAATAAATATGGCGATATATAAGATGGAATTTGGATTTAGATTGACAAGGTTGATGCCATGATCCATCCTCCGGTCTGTTGATCCTGCAGCACGCCATCAATCACCAATCCATAGATTTTCTCAGAATCCATGGCTGACGCGGTGAACTCCTTGATGCCGGCAGGGATGTCAAAGACTGTTTCTTCTTCCTCGCCCTTTCCAGGAGAAGATTGCTTCTCGGATTGAGACTTAGCACTTTGACGGGTGCGCTTTGGGGCCATCGCTCTTGTTTTAGTACAGTGGACAGCGGTTGCGTGGAGTTTCTGGATGGAAATGGAGGCCCGGGATCTAGGGTTTGTGGGTGCAAGATGGTGGAGGCGACGAAATGGAGGCCCGAGATCTAGGGTTTGTGTGCGCAAGATGGTGGCGGCGGTGAAATGAAGATGAAGGGATGCGACTGTTCGGCGGTACTTTTATAAGGGATAGATAACCTAGTGGGCCGAGGCTTCTCGTAACCCATTAAGTCCAGTTAGGTTAATTGGTACGTGCATTTATTATGCTATCAAGATTATTTTCAAGCGATAACCTTGAATGTTGCCAATCTTAATGTTAGTGATAAATCACTCGGACTGTTACTGTTTCAATCTTGGAAATTGTACTTTTCAAGATTTTGTGAATAATCACTCGGATTGTTGCAATTTCAACCTTAGAAATTGTACCTTTTGATATTTCGTGATAAATCACTCGAATTATCTTGGCACCAATCTTGGGGGCTGTATTTTTGTATTATATTACTACAATTGATACATCACCAATCTTGGGGGGCTATGTCAATTGAATTTCATGGTAAATCACTCGGATTAAGGATGTTTCGGCATTGTGGACGTAGTTATTAATTTGGTGATGAATCGCTCGGCGAATGGGAGAAATTCAGCAAAATATGGAGCTTTTTGGTTTATTTTGACAAATTGGAAGTTCGGATGTTATTATGTCCTTTTGAGTTGAGGGACAAGATTAATTTTGATTATTGGATATTTTTCAATAAATCAGAAGTTGCTTTGGTACAGACTCAACAACCTTCTGAGTTGGAGGCTATGTCTTTTTTAGGCATTTATGAAGAAGAGTTATTAGAAGTTATAGAAAAAGCACTTCCCAATTTCATAAGATATCAAGGTAAATCAAGGCGACGATTCAAGATGGAAAGTGCTTGGGGGCTATTGTGGGACATATATACCTGAGATACCTAACCACTCGGCTATATGGCCGAGTGGGCTGGAGGCTCGGCTATGGTGTATTTGGCCTAGAAGATATTTACTTAGATACTTTTTGAGTAAGCAACAAGTTAGGTTAGCAGATATGTTGAATAGATAGGATCTGTTGTAACCGACTAAAAGACTACCATGTAAACCCCTGCCCTTCGGATATATAAGGGGGGCAGGGGGCCTTTGGCAAGAGACAGACTCGTATTGGAACCCTAATTCCAGTGCGAACCCTAGCAATACAGAAACACCAAACAGGACACAGGGTTATTATCCTTCGGGAGGCCCGAACATGTATAAACCCTGTGTCCTGTGTCCATCGATCTTCCATACTCATACGCATATCTAGAACTACTATCGAGAATATCTCTTGACATATCATTTGTAAGCTTTAATCAAGGTTGTCATCAATCACCAAAAAGGGGGAGATTGAAAGTGCATCTATGTCCCTAGTGGGTTTTCGTGGTTGTATGACAACGTGATTAAAGAACTAACCCTCTTTGTGAGTATATGAGCAGGTTGTACATAAAGAATATATGTAGCATTGATACAAATAATCATCTTCAAAGTGTACAATTGTGTAAGAAAATGGGCTGATGTGATGAAAAGGAGAAGTATCAAATAAATGGGCCAATATACGAAATATTACGACAAGCCAAGGTTTGAAATAAACATGGGACATAAAAATCATTGATATGAGATGGTCTCAACATGGGACATCTTCAAAGTGTACAAAGTGCTATTCGTCTACGGTATCAATCTTGGAAGCAACTTGATCAAGTAACATTTCAAACAAGAATTCAAAAGAAGGCATAACGATGATACAAAGATATATGTGGCTCAAGATAGCAAGATGGTAAAGGATTGGCATGACTTGGCCGCGATGGACCGTGCACGGGAGAAGGGCAAGATGGAGTCTTGGCGCTGAGGGACCCAAGCCATGGTGAAGGGCAGGTGGAGCGCAATCATGATGAACCGATCAAGCTATAAGTGGTCATATATTTCCAAGTATTAATCTTTATTGAATATGAAGACATAATGTGACTTGTGAACAAAAAAATGGAAATGAATGTTATGGATGAAGAAGGTTCCAAGTCACAAGCTCTAGGTGATGATGCTCAACGAAAGCACATGTGGCAGCCCTCATAGGGCTTAAAAGAGAAGAAGTGGGAAAATTCATGATCATGCAAGCTCAAGTTGAGGAATTGTTTTTTCATTTTATCTTGAGTTCAGGCATGCCGCTCTATCAAGAGGGATGCTACATGGTTTGCATTTAATGTCTCAATGCTCAAAGAAAAACCCAAGTGAGATGAGAGAAACACAACACCTACACTCACACTAACTCTCACTGTGACAGGGAAAACAGGTGCAACCGGTTTACCAAACCGAAGGGACCAGTTTTGGTTCAAACCTCTAATGGCTAGTTTAGGAAAACCGGTAGCACTAGTTTGGGAAACCGGTGTAACCGGTTTTGACTGGTTCAGTATAACGGCTAGTTTTGGGGGGACAAGTATAAATACTTTCTTCCCCCTCCCTTGGATGCAGCTGATTGTGTGCATGAAGAAAATAAATCCAAAGCCTTGTAGAGCTCTCCCCAACACCTCTTTGTGAGGTTTGAGTGATTTGTGAGAAATCCTAAGCATTGAGATTGAGAGCACAAAAGAGAAAATCCTACACTTGAGCATTTGAGGATCATGGTGCATTTGTTACTCTTGGAGGTGAATCCTCCTAGTCGGCTAGGCATTGCCCTAGAGCTCCCAAGCTTGTAGTGAGCCTTGGGAAAGTTTGTGAAGGTCTGCTTCGCCTCCGCAAGGAAAGAAGCAAAGATAGTGGATCGGGGAAAGCGGTTAAAAGGGACCCGGCTTGGAGTGTGCCCTGTGAGCAGCTCAAGCTTCCTCAATGGAGACGTAAGATTCACGGGGTGAATCTGAACTTCGGCAAACAATTCTCTGTGTGCTTCATTTGGTTTGCTTTCTTAAGTTCTTGCTTCTTTTATTTGTGGTTCATATGTTGCATGTGTAGTTGTGCTAGTACTCTTGGTGATTACTTGTTCTACATCTTGCATGCTCTGTGAAGACCTTTAGGTTTGCTAGAACTAAGTGGGATGCAATATTTCTTGGTTTACTCTCTGTCCCGAGGAAACCGGTGGGACCGGTTTTGGTCAGTGCTCAATTATGCAAATTCTTGGTGAATCTAATTTGTGTGTATCTTGGTTACTCTCTGGTGTAGTTCCCATTAGTGTAGCCCCTCTGGTAGTATGTTACTTGTGTTATTTCTATCTGTTCCAGGAAAACCGGTGTAACCGGTGTGACAAACCATTGGGTCCAGTTTTGGAAGTTTGTTTTCTGAGGTTGATTCTTTGTGAATCTAATTGGGGTGGTTCATGTGTTTGTTTTTATAGCTTGCCTATCTTGAGTGCTTGGTTCTTTCTCTTGATTAATTGTTTTATCCCAAGCTCTCTGACAAAACCGGTGTAACCGGTTTGCTAAACCGGTGCAACCGGTTTTGACAGTTTTAATTCCGCTACGAGTTTTTGTTAATATTTCAGAATCGCCTATTCACCGCCCCCTCTAGGTGACATCAAGGGACTTTCAGTACCGCTGCTCTTTGTCCCCTGCACAATCATACCCGCCGAGCCTTTCTAAGGAATATGATTGTTTTGACGGTCAGTGGCAAGGGAGACCAGATCTTTATCAAACTTGGAGCAGATCTAATGTTTTTTGAAGTATGTATGTTGAATTGTTCTTTGGGACGGGTGACCGTGGTGGTCTTCCAAATGTCATGTACCATAGGTCAATTCACTTGAGTATTAGGCTAGTCTCAATCGAAGTTTCATATGAGTTTTAAAGTTATTAAATGACATGCCACATAAGCAAAATCAGTGACATCGCATAAAATTTATGAAGAGAGAGGGAATTGGGTTTCATGGGGATGAAACTTTGTGTACACGGTTACTTAAACTATGAAACTAGAATGAAATCTCCACTGAGAAGAATTTGTTTCATCTCTACATGTTTTATGGATTATCATTGATCAATTATATATAGTATTTAAATAATATCTTAGCCTATAAAACCGCAATATGAAACTTTACATTGAGAAAACTTGTTCCATTTACGGTTTCAATTATCTTTATATGACATGGTACTTTTGAGAACCGTGCAATGAAACATTGCACTGAGACTGGCCTTATAAGACCAGTCTTAGTAGAGGTTTTATCAGTATTAAATAAGGTGTTACATAAACAAAAGAGATGATATGGCATAGCAATTAATATGAAATTGGGCAAATGGATTTCATAAGGATGAAACTTATTTAGCACTGTTTCAAAGGTATGAAACTCTATTGAAACTCTCATCGAGAATATATAGTTTTATCCAAACACATTTTGACCAATCTCAATGTAACAAATAGGTGTTTATTTAATGCTATAACTTATATATGAAATTGTGAGATGAAACTATGTATTGAGAGAAACTATTTCATATATCAAACTAAATTTTCAAATCTGATATGACACTTTTGCAAAGTGTAAGATAAAATTATATATTGAGACTGGCCCAATAGTTGATTTTTTTATTAATAACCAATCTTTAAAAATATCTAATATTACTAACTGTCTGATTTGAAAATTTGTAAAATTAGCAGCCTTGTCGTCCGTTGGATGGGCGACAAAGGCCCACTACGCAAGCCTATTGCCAGTCCACTAGGCGACAGAGGCTAGAGCCATTCTTTTTTCCTGTCTTACCAGTTAAGGCGTCCAAAGTGTAAATTAGAAATATCTTTTAAAATATTTTATGCATATAGAGTAAACATTTTTGCACCCATTTGAACTTAGAAAAGTCTCTAAAGTTTTAGTAATTTATAAAAATAATTTTGATAATGCTCATGACACAATAAATTTAAAGTGATTTTTGTTTAATTTTTAGAGAAGATTAAGATGGCCAAAAATCAATTAGTTCTTCACGAGTAGAATTTCTATTTTAAAGTTACTAATATTTTAGTGACTTTTCTAAGCTCAAATGGTTGTCTCATTGAGTACTCTATATGCATAAATTTATTTATAAGTTTTAAAAGGTTATAAGTATTTTCTAATTGATATTTTAGAAGACCTAACAATTAAGACATGAAAACAAACAAAATCTCTCCAGTCCCTGTTGCCTATTGGATGGGCGACAGGCTAGTCAAGTGGAACAGTCGTCTCGCTAGTGGGCCACTAATCCTTGTTGCCCATACAATTAGGATGGGCGACAGGGATGTTAGTTTCACAAAATTTCAAATCAGACGGTTAGTAACATTAAATAGTTTTAAAAATAAATTATTAATAAAAAAATTCTATAGTGATTGAAGTGGAGGAGAAGATGGGAGGTTACATATCATTTTTTTGTCAATTTTAACTGGAATTTGTGTTTTTTTTTCTTGGGCCTCTCTGCATAGAGCGACTTTTGCCAAAAAAAGACACATGTGCATGCCGTTTGATGTTAATATAAACTGTTCAAGAAAATGACTGAAATTAGGATACTGTTTCCATCAATTGAATGTTAGAGCTTGATTTCATGAATTTGCAAAAATAAATTACTGGTTATAATCTATTTTTTTTTAATGAACTGTCGATAATCTGGTAGGCCTGTTGGCGGCTCCAGGTACTGATACGGCCTGTCCGGATCTGTCTGAAATTTGCCATGTTGCTGCCAGGTTTGATGAGGTATGACCCATCAATATCTTGGTATTGTACATTTTGAACCTTGCATTCAGCTATTCTGCATTCCCAGTCAATAATCCTTTAGATATAAGAAAGGAGTTCATAAAACAGTTCACAGCGAGCAACACAATTCTAACAGTTTTTTGTCCACAAAACATACATAGGTACTCTCCATCCTTAAGCTAGTACAAGAAACTTAAGTAGCCAGTTTGCGCTTGTACTTCATGGCGCAATACATGAATATAAGCAGATTAAGAAGTTGCAGTCCTGACATCAACCAGAAAAATAGATCAAGATGCCCTTCGTTCAGGTTCTCAGGGATCCAACCATTGCTCCCTCTTCCCACTGTAACTGAATCAACAATCTTTAGCATGATAGAAACAAGGTAATTTCCAAGTGTGACCATAATGAGGGAGCAAGCCTGGCACAAGCTTTTCATGGCATCTGGGGATTGCTCATAAGAAAATTCGATGAAACCAACCACACTGAATACTTTTGCTACTCCTACAAACAAGTATTGCGGTACCTGCCACATGATATTCATAGGAACCAGAGCTCTAGAATGAACTGGGTCTCTGTTTTTTGCAATGTCAAGACGCACTACCTCAACCAATGCAGCTGACGCCATTGAAAGCATAGCAAAAAACATACCAACGCCGATGCGTTGCATCTCCGACAACCCACCCTTCAAGCCAGTGATCTTACTCACCATTGGCATGAGAACTTTATTGTACATTGTGGCCAAAATGAGGATGCAAAGGCAAGTGAATGTCGTTAGAGAGGCTGGAGGTATTGACAAACCAACAATAAGGTTGTCCATGATTTCTCCTTGTTCGATGAACAGTGGGAAGAGAGCTTCAGCAGTGTTAAAGATTATGCCAGTTAGTAGGACAGGCATAATTCTTGTCAGGATTTTCAGTTCCTCCACTTGGGTTACGGTGCAGAGCTTCCATGGATTTGTCCTGTCAGGGGTTACTTCATCAGAGGCAGTGATGGTGGCAGCTCGATCTAAGAACCTAAATGCAACAACCAAACATGTTAGTGTCGTGAAGAAACTTATTTCAGTGTGCAGTATGTAGATAATGTTAATTGGTTGAAGAGAAGTACTTTAGTCCATCAGTGTGAATTAACTTCCGGCTCCCCACAATTGCTGACTCCTTCCCGGGATTTTCGTATAGAACAGAACTATCCATGGGCACGTCCACATTGGCCTTGCGAGTAGCTGCAACTATAACCTGGCAAATTCTTGTGTACGCGCTTCCTCCCGGCCTCTGGTACATATACAGTTTCATGCTGGCAAGGAAACCAGCAACTCCAATAGCTGAAAACAACGTTGGGATACCAAAACCCAACACCCAGCCAAAATAGTCTTGAATCCACACGAGGATTGTGCTGGCAATGAAGAAACCACCATTGACAGCAAAATAGTACCAGTTGTAGTAGACCACTTTCTGCAACTTCTCTGCCCCATTGGTTTCATCAAACTGATCAGCCCCAAATGTAGGAACACATGGCCAGATGCCACCCAAACCTAAAGCAGTAAGGAAGAGACCCATAGAAGGCAAGACACCGTTTAGAGAGATCATAAACAGGTGGATGCTTGCTGGAACCAATGAAGAAAGTGTAAGTAGAGCCATCCCCTGCAACCAAACATAGTAAATACATTTGAACTGAGCGCTTCCATTTCTTAAAGCAGGAGGAACTTTTTTTTTTTTTGATATGAGACATGCAACAGATTACTCAAAGGTGCTCAAACTTACTACAGTAAATATTGCCAAGGATATCACTATCGTTCGGTATCTTCCCCAATACGAATCTGCCAAAAATGCTCCTAGAAGAGGACTGAGGTAACATAAACCCTGCCAAGAAGCGATATTGCTTGCTGCAGTGACATTGCTTTGCTGCTGCACCTTGGTCAGATAACTCACCAGGTTTGTCCCAACTCCATAGTATGCCATGGCACCACAAAATTCTCCACCTGTTAACAACCATATCGATAAGCACCTAAGATGCAATGTCGTATAAGCCTTGTTTATATTACCTAGAATAAAGTAGCAGGCTCTCCATCTTCCAGTACGTTTCCTAGGTGCTGGATTGCCTCTGATATCGACAGACCCATCGCGGGTATATGGACTGTCGTCCTGCTGCCATTGCCAAATGATAGAATATTAGCACTGGTGCTTCCAGCTTTTAATGTCCAGTTAGTAACAATCATGTGTATATCAATAAAGTAAACACATCTGATATTTCATCAGAAATGTTATTTCTGGAAGCCATCTCATCGGAGATGTAAAGTTTCCTTTGAATTAATAGTACTGCTGATGATTTGAAGCACAGTACCGTTATCCAGTCGGCATTGGACAAAAGCGCAAATAGGGAAATTTTGTTCTCTAACGTCCAAAGTGCACTGTTATTAGAAAATACCATTAAAAGCAACAACTTACAAGTTGTTCTGCAAGTTAGCACTCTGTCATGTTCTCTTCATCCAAAGGACATCTAGTTAGTTGACGATTTTACACAAAGTTAGTTGACGATTTTACCCTCAGCTCATCTCACCTCCCCTCTGAGATTCTGCGTCCTCCCTGTGCGGCACGGCCCCATCCATCTCCGTGCCCTCTCTCACCTTTCGAACCATGTTGTCTGCTCCACATTCTGCAGGATAGACGCCTTCCTCCGACACGAAGTCAAACGATTCGCTCGTCCTATCTTCCATGTCGCATCTTACAGCAGAGTTTGCCTGTACACATACTGGCCCGCCGCTTTGGAAGTTGGTTGTCAGATCTGCTTGTTTGTGACCAGCCGTCGCCCCAGTGTCCCGATGAGGCCATGCCCGCGATGGACTCTTTGTAGCCACGTATATGGAGAGTAGGACAAGACCAGGGTCGTCAGCGAGGAGGATGATGAGCTTCGCACTGGAATTCGCGAAGAATGTGCTCCTGCTAGTGGACGGCGGGACTTCAAGACAGTCCTTCAACTAACCACGTTATCTCAAAAAGTTAACAATTATAATTTCTGGACGGATGTGGATCTCACTGGTAATTTTTCGAGATCAGTTCTTTTGGTGGTATTTTGTTATGGAAGTCATGAATATATAACCACTTCAAGACAGTCCTTCCAATGTACTCTCTTGAGATTTTAATTATTGATATAGTTGACTTTTTTAACTATGTTTGACCATTCGTCTTATTTAAAATATTTGTTCGAATATACAAAATTATATGGTAGGTTTTAATTTTTTTAGTAATAAAATAAATTATAACAAAATATCTGATAAATTTTAAAAAAAAATTCAATAAGACGAATGATCAAATGTAGCTAAAAAAGTTAATTGCCTTAACAATTTAAATCCAGAAGGAGTAATATTAAACATCTTTCCGAAACCGTAGTGATGCAGTTCCAACCACGCGTCGCCACTAATCGGCTGTGGAGCAAAAGTAGTGACGCAGTTCCGAAACTGTCACAATTATAACAAACATTAGTGACCGGATTTCCTACCATTGCTGTGGGTTTTCACGGTGGCCATCACTGCACTAATTTGTGATGGATATTAAGCCACCATCACTACAATTAGTGTCGATTTTGCCATCACCGCCACGACTATGTTTGACGGTTTCGCGAAAACCGTCACTGTTGTTTCTGTGACAGATATTAGACTGTCATCACTAATATCTGTCACTGATACTTATTAGTAACGGTCTCTAGAAATGTGTCATTGACACTTAGTGACGTTTTTGAAGAAGCCGTCTTTGATACTTAGTGATGTTTTTGAACCCTTCACTAGCGGCCTACCTTTAGTGACACATTTAATTTGTATGTCACTAATGACAAAAATCCATCACTAATGATCTTTTATTGGTGTGTGGAAGATCCAATGCCTCAAATTTGACGCTCCACAATAAAAGATATATACTAGACAAAAGGTACTTGGCTACTAGCAGAAGTAGTTAAGTGGAAAGGATGAATACGTGACTTTGAGATGTAAATGAATCAAAATGGCCTTGGGGAGTAACGTCATATTTCTATTTACATTTTTTCTGATACTTAGTTTCTATTATTTATTGGTTGAAGATAAGATAAGACCATTGGTTTCAAAATGGCCCTATGGATAAATACCCTAATCTCTATAACCTAGTCAGACGAAAGAATAGTTCCATAGCATTTGTTTTGGGTTCCAATCTTTTGAATGTCTCTTTCAGAAGAGCATTAGTCGGACAAAATTTAGTGTCTTGGTACCGGCTTGTTTTAGCTCTATCCAATGCTCAATTGTCAAACCACAAAGATACCTTTCATTGGGGGTTACATCAAAATGGTTCCTTCTCCGTGAAGTCCATGTACATAGCTCTCTCTACTTCCCAATCTTTGACCATCAACAGGAATCTGTGCAAAATTAAGATTCCACTAAAAATAAAGATTTTCATATGGTATATTTTTGAATGTTTGGAGAATCATACATGCCACTTTTAATATCCGTCCACCCAATAACTTTCAACATTTGTTGTTTGATTGGCTAGGGGATACTGAACTAAAACTTAAAAAGATAATTTGGTGTGGCATGTCGGGCTTATGCTGGGCTTTATGGCTATGTCATAAGGATGTGGTTTTTGACAAGACATCAGTTCCCTCTCTATTACAGGTGATCTTCAGAGGAATTTACTGGGTGAGATTTTGGTTATTATTTCAGAAGCAGGAGGACCGCCAGGTGTTGAAGGAAGCCTGCCGGTGCATTGAGACAGCGCCCATGGAAGTCTTCGCCTTCAATGGGTGGCGCTTCTCCAATCAAATTACCTTTTAGTTAAGAAACAGATGTATAGAAACATTGTGTTTGTCATACGGTGGTGTACTGTTCTACTATTTGGTTTCCTTACTTTGTTGAATTTGTGCTACATGTATCGGTAGATGTAGAGGTCGGAATATTAATCCATATATTCCTTATCTAAAAAAAAGATAAGACACCACCCCTCTCCTCATATTTGGCGAGACAATAATGGAAGCATGTAAAATGTGCCCATAGCCATATAGGAACGAGCATTCGAGTAGCCATATACCTTTCTATTTGCATTTTGCTAAGATTTACTTTGTTTTTCATTGGTTATTTGCAAGAGATTAAAGAACGCATCACATTTGTCTTGAGCCATGGTGAGACGATGAAGGCAAGTATATATGCTCGTAGCCATAGATGACATGCACATATATAGCAGTGATCGCGTGGGAGCTGGTGTAAAGTATGGGAGAAACTCAAGGAGTGCTAGCAGTATATGAAAGTTCTTTTATTTCTACCGTGTTCCTTCGTTCTATACAGGTTAGGCGTTTCTCTATCATGGAAGAGAGAAGAAATGAAGGAAGATGCCATGAATGGAGAGGACGCGGCTTCGATGCTCCCGTAGGTGCTCCTTGTACGTGGCACAATCTGATTGGTTCTTCTTTTTTTCTGGGCCCAGGATGGCACCACGAGTCCACGACATAGGGTCGTTTGTTCCCACACGTAACGCCGTTGCCACTACTACAAAACAGGCTTTTAGCGGTGGAACCTATTTTATACTAGTGGCGCATCTAAAGAAATCCACAGTTAGAAATGATATACTATTTTTAGAGGCGGTTCAGAATGAAAACCGCCGCTAACCATCACTAAAAAACATTTTAGCGGCGGTTCAAGACATGATGGGCTTGTTTTGGCCTATTTCGGCCCATCTAACCAACGGTTCTATATAACATGGTAGCTAGGGTTTACTTCCCCACTCTCCCCCGCCTCTCCCTTCCTCCTTCCTCTCCCCCGCCTCCACTCCCATCACCGCACCGGCTCTCCACCTCTCCCTTCCTCATCCCTCTCCCCCGCCTCTCCCTTCCTCCTCCCTCTCCCTCGCCGACTGGAAATGCATCATGGGTCCCCTCCTCTCCGGCGTCGCCACCTCCCTCCTCTTCCTCTGCATCCTTGAACTCCCAGACTTCGAGAACCTTGCCATGCTCAGCTGTGCATGACAACCCCTATCCCTTCTCGCTGGCGGCGGCGGGTAAGCGAGATCTGCCCGCCTCGTGCGTGGGCTGCAGTGGATCTGCCCGCCTCGAGGCCGAGCGTCGGTGGATCTGTCCGCCTAGAGGGCTGCGGTGGTAATGGTCATCGAGATCCGCCCACCTCGCGCATGGGCGGCGGTGGATCCGCTCGCCTCGAGGCCGAGCGTCGGCAGATCCGTCCACCTAGAGGGTGGCGGCGGTCCTCGAGATCCACCCGCCTCGCGCATGGGCTGTGTTGGAATCGTCCGCTACGGCCTACCAGGGCGGGCAAAGGTGGCATCGTGGGCATGCTGCGGCGGGGCGGCCTTGCGGGCTGGGCATCATCGTCGTGACCGAGTGGTGGGCGGCCTTGCGGGGCAGGCGGTGGTGGCCTCGTGCGGCGGCCTCTTCCCTCCTCGATGACAAGCGGCATAGCACGGCGGCGGCAGGCGGCGCCGGCTCCCCTTCTTCCACGTCGTGGCGGCGGCTGCGAGTGACGGATCTAGCCGGGCTGCAGCGGATCCGGCTGACGGCTAGGGTTTTTGTTTTTTTTTTATTTTTTCGTATTAACTCGTAGCGGCGGGTGATATTATTCTCACCAACCAATACTATGCACATTTCAACAGCAGATTATTTGACGTTGAGATAAACCGCCGCTGTTGTACGTTATTTTTAGCTACGTTTGGATAGCGACAGCCGCTACAGTACTTTTTTAACCGCTGCTATAGGCTGCTTTTTTGTTGTGTGCCACGTTTTTTTCAGTTGCTTGCTTCTTACCAAGCGACCTATCTCAAGCCGCGAGTTGTGAAAAATCATAGTGAGAAGCTAATTTCTAATGGCAAGAATGCCGTATACGCGCTGCTCTCCCTCTCTGAATTCCCCATTACTAATTCTTTGATCCGGCAGCTTGGGACCCTGATTTGGTTGGGGATTTACTCGAATCATTCGGTAACTTGATTATAAGCTCCATAATATGAGGACTCCCTGTTTTGAGTGGGATTCGCTCGATGTGGAAACGTCAAGATCGATTTGAGGCCGCGGCGAGCTGAATTTGAGGATACATCCACATTGATTTGAGAAGGATGAGGACGATAGAACCTGAGTTCAATTTTGGAGGCTTCATCTGGATGGTGAGGACATCCATTCGAATCTAGGAGCAGAGGCGATCGATGGATCATTAAATTTTGCATGTGATTAGTTTGCAAATTTTTTTTAAGGAATAGTTCGCATTGGACATCGACTCAAGTATTTCCTGATTTGAGTTCAACAAAAAGAAAATGTTCTCTTTTAGAAACATGGAACCACGTTAGAGGTGCTCTCCGTTAACAAGTACTAGCCACCAGGCTAGAATTATGTGAAGCTTGAATATTTCTTTTAGCAATGCTTGTGATAATAATTTATTTCATTTTCATTATCTTTTGACCTTGTCAAATCATTTCTATTGGTACACATATTTACCTTGTTTTATTCTCCTTTTTTCTTTTTTATAGAACTAAGGTTTCGCAAATACATTTAATACTACGTTTCTTTGTCTTGGACTTACACATTTAAGTAATATCAGCATAATAACCTATTATCTACTTTATATCTGATGCACCCAACTGTGTTTGTTTTGTACCATTGATCTCCCTGATTTAATCTTGTCATCATCAATTTGAACTGTCAGGAATATAATAATATTATTTTAATAAGAGTGGTACTACAAGGTCATCCTTTAAATGTTTCTTTTAGACAGTCTTTGGTGGGCGATAACCTTCTAGCATGGCAACATATAGTCGATAGAGTTCACAACATTCAGCTGTCTAATAGTAGAGATAAATTCATTTGCATGGCCTCTAATAGTACCACGACGTCATATCAACTGGAAGCTTAAATTGTCTCTTAAAATAAAGATTTTTCTTTGATATTTAATTAATGGTGTTACCTTAACGAAAGACAACTTGGCTAAGAGGAGATGGAATGGAAGTGTTAAATATTATTCTTGTGCTAGCAATGAAACAATAAACACCTCTTATTTGAGTGTCCTATTGCTAAGTTGATTTGGAGAACTGTGCAGATTACTTTCAATATACCGCCTCCTTTAAACGTTAACCATCTGTTTGGGTTGATAGAAAGTTAATGTTTCAGTCTCTTGTTTGGGCTTTCGTCATTTGTTGAGTAATTTAGCTCAGTCATAATAATATGGTGTTTAATAGAGCATAAGTCTTTTCTCCAATGTGGTGTTATTCAGAGGAATTCACTGGACACGATTTTTGTCATTGGTACAAAAGAAGGAAGACAGGCTGCCTATCCTAGGGGGCTGCCGTGCACTTGAAACCATAATGATGGAGGTTTTTGGTTCATGAGGCTGGTGTTTTAGTAATGATTGAACTTAATTAACCGATGAGGTGGATGGACCACTTAATTAATTGTTTTCGACTTCCATTTTTTATAAAATGTTATGACTAAGGTACCCTCATGTGAATCAACTGTTGTGCTTAATCTCTAGAGAAAATTGTTAATACCCACTTGCAAGTGAGGGTAGTTTTTATTCACCCACCTACAAAAACTTGTAGTTCAGTCAACCACTTACAAGTTACAGGGATTTCCTATTTCCACTTGTTAAGTTGACCATCCAATGTGGCAGCCATGTGTCATCAAAACATGCCACGTGGACCTCAAACCCACTCATCGAACATGGCACGGCTCAGCCCGTAAAGACTAATCTCGTCGGCTCGGCTTATCTCGTCCCAAAGCGGCTCGGCTTGACGACTTGGCCCAAATCTGCAAGTCAAGCTTTGCCTCTCCTCTGGCCGCCGCTGCCGCCCGCCCCTACAGTCAAGCTTCACTCCTCGATTGAAGGCGCATCGCTCTCCCCAATAGAGATAACGTGATGGACAATTCAGATTTGATGGAATGAAATCTACCACTAATTCATTCAAATTCGAAGTTACCCTAACAGCCACATAAATAAACATTGTGGTGGGCAGATGCTTACCGGCGAATTGTTAGGAGAATGAGCCGGTGTCTGCTCCATACCCAATCATGAGGAATTATGCTCTCCATCTCCCGTGATCTGCTTGGGCTCCAACATCGGATCGTTGGCAATCGTCTCGTCATCTCGCACTAAGCCTTAGACGGTTGAAACGTGAAACAAGAACATGAATATATGGCAAAGCCGCTACGGGTCGAGCTAAACCGAGTCGACGAGATTAGTCTTTACAGACTGAGCCGCCATATTGGATGAGTGGGCTCTAGGTTCACGTGGCATGTTTTGATGACACATGGCTTCCACATTGGATGGTCAACTGAACAAGTGGAAATAGAAAAAACTCCCTAACTTGTAAGTGGTTGACTGAATTATAAGTTTTTTGTTGGTGGGTAAATGAAAATTAACCCCCCTTACTTGCAAGTGTGTATTTCTAATTTTTCCTAATCTCTAATACTTCTCACTACCTTGCAAAGCACCCTAAATTTCTCTTAATATCATGGGACACTAATACAATCATGCTCTGTAGTAGCGAGCCAAAAGGGGGTTTAGTGGCGGAGAACAAAATCGCTGCCTTTCTCACTACTTACTTCCAAACTTACTAGCGGTCGAGGGGCCCCTACCTACTAGGTAGTACTTAAGTTAAAAAAAGGCCATACACTACAAAATAAACCGCACACCCTCATATAGTATAAAATAAAAGGACGGGTCCTAGCTAGTGCTGGGACCTGCCCTAGATGAGCCACCGCGGACGCCCACGCGCGGCCACCCTAGACCCGCCCGTTAGTCCATCTGCCCATCTTTGTCCACCTGTCCACCACGCCGCGTCACGCAACGGCCACCGCCAGAGCGGATGGAGGAGGAGGGGGAGCTGCCTGAGCCCACGCAAGGAAGTTGCTCTCGTCCACCACCATCGACATGCCTTGCATGGTTCCCGCCACCGCTGTTGATGCGCCCCCACCCATGGCATCGCTGTCCTCACCTCGGGGGTCAATCTGGCGGCAAGCATCGCCAGATCCACCAGTCCTACAACGCGGCAATGGCGGTGCACAACGACAGTCGGGGGACGAAGGAGGAGGAGGAGGAGAGGCGTGACATGGCGATGCTGTGTTCGCCAGGATGACGGCGCGATGGCACCAGGTGCACTAGATGCTCCGTGCACGCCCCCAACGGCGTCGACGCTTCGTCGTCTTCGGCATCTCAGGAGGAAGAGGAGGTGGAGGAGAGGAGGAGGTGGGGGCCAGAGGCGGAGGAGACGGTGACGGGCCTGACAAAAACCACTATTATGTTCTTTAGTTTAATAGCAGGCTCTTTGGTCCGTAGTTACAAGCCTGTTATGCCTGCAACTATGTTTGTAATCATAGTTACGGTCCGGCTACTATTCTGCACTTAGTTGTGGGCTCTTCAACTGCCGGCTATTGAGGCAAAAATTGCTTCTGCTACTACACAATAGATTGTAGTAGTGGGAGATAATTTATTAGGCTGCATGACATTATGGGAAATAATTTTTTTGGCTGCCTGACTCTTAATAAAAATTTCTTTTAATATTGAGATTTTTGTATACTGCCCACAGCCACGCCCCTAACTTAGGCTGCCAGACATTTGTGTTTGCGCATGCCTATCCATCATTCCAATCCAAAGGAAGAAGACGATACTTTTTTGTGGACAGGGAAGATAGTCGTTGAACATGGTAAAAGAGAATTGGAGCCCAGCACGTAACAATAATAATGGTGGAGAGTGTGCTACAACTTCATCGGAAGGAGCAGGGGACCATGAGGGTGAAAGTTAAATGGACTCCTCGAAATAGAGGCTTTATAGAAGATTGATACTGATTGAGCCTTCAATGGTGATATTCACATACGTCAGGCATGGGTTGTAATGAGAAATATCATGAATGAGCTATTATAGCAGCACAAGACTGGTGGTATGAGCACATGGACGTTGCTTCCATTTGCTGAGTTAGATGTTAACTTGAAAATGATGAAGGAATCCAAGTGATCATGATTCATGACGAACATTTCACACCATGTCTTCTCATGCGTCGATAAAATTACAATGCATGATCAGCTGGAAGAAACCCCATTGGGGACTGCCAATCATGTATAAAAAGAATTGGACGCGAAACTAAATAAAGGATTCCATAACATCCTTATACTACTACTACCGCATATTAGGTGAAACTTACTTTTCTATACGATTTGTTGGGATCAGAGAAATTGGTCAGGAACTTGTCATGTCCATAATCAATGAAGTACTGGTGACAGCAGATCCAAAGGATGACAATTATTTCAATTAAAAGTTGCAACTTAATCAGCATAATCATTATCTACAATTAATAGTTTATCAGTATTGGTTTAATCATGTAAATTGTAATGTTTTTTCTAGTACAATAAATATATATTTATTTCTTCCATCATATTGTGTTTTTGGTTGTTACTTGTATGTTATTTGTTTGTTTACCAAGTATGTTGTTGCAGAATACTAATAAATTCGTTCACAAAATATTATAAATTAGATTCTGGTGAAACTGCCAAAGAATTTGGAATTTTATCTGTAGCTGGAAAAAATTATGACGTATTTGTTCAGTACGTTTTAATGGAAGATATGTATTATAGTCGAAATATAATTTCTTTTATACTTGAATACTTCAAAATTTTGCTTGAAAAATTACATGTCATAAAAATTTTTAATGGATGAAACTCGACTTTTGGGATATGTCATCAGAATTAAATTGTACCATTGCTGAAGTGTACTATCTATACCGACGAGTAAAATTTTATGACCCGTTATATTACCAAAAGCAAGGAACAATTGCAGGCTAGTAACAGTTAGATCTTGAACTCTACAGGGCAACCCTGAGTGTTTTCTAAACAAATCTAGTTCAATCCTCAATTTACTGAAGCAGGTTGGTTAAGCTCTACATGAATATTTCAGGCATAAATAAACAGAACAAGAGCCTACAATTTGTCAAATGGTTACTAACTTCCATCCGGAAAGACAAAAACATTTGAACCACATATGCTTGAAAGTTGAGATAAAACTAAGTAGTGACCTGCGAGGCATGTTTTCCATGAAGAAGAGGGAGAAGCAGCCTCTCCTCCAGTGCCTCGCTGATGGAGCCTCCTTTCATTGTCCCTCCTTCTTGCTCCACTCGGTCGCACAACTCACAAACCTATACTTGCGGGATGCAGCTTTTATACAGCAACGAGCTGTCAGTCTGTCACTGAAGAAAGGAGAGGATTCCCTGTCTTTTTCACGTTAAAAATGAGTCTAATAATTCAGCATTTACTCAGCAGCTAGCAATGCTGAGCCAGCAAATGACCAGCTGGGTGGTTGGTTCATGTCAGAGCCAGAAATTCATCAAGGGTGGGGCTGTCTGTTTATATTATTTAATAAATTTCATATATTTTATTTGTCAGTTGTATCTCAATTTCTGATTTAATACAAGCTGTTTCTAAAATATAAAATGTCGTTATAAAACATTTAGTACATACCCTCTCCATCCATTTATATAATATGTAGTATTTGTTTAAACGTTTACAAATATAACGTCTATTTCTGACACCTCGTCTAGTGTGCGTGGCTGGTAGTCTGCACCTAGATTATTGATGGATCACTATTTGTCTTACATCTCTATAATCTATTAATTAAGGTGCGGTCGTCCACTTCGTGTCTATAAAGTTAGATATTGAATCCAAATCGGTTTCGTAACTTCCATATCAAGTACCAAATTTCAAAAATCATAACTCCCTCATCCGGAGATCAAACGAGGCAAACTCCGACTCTATCTGATAGCTCTCGAAGTGTTCTAAAACTTTGGTATTCAATAGAAGTCCAGATCCCTCCTTTTTGGTTTTCAATATACGATGCAAACATATTTGTTCTCATTTTAGACTCCTCTGTGCAGGTATTTATACGGGGCTCATATCTCGTAGCTCCAAAGTCCAACTAATATGATCTACATATGTTTTGAAAATGCCTCAACGAGATCTATAACTTTAGTGTTTTAAGTTTTTCCACTAGAGCAAGTCTTCAAGTTCCAAATCATGTTGCAATGCAGTGCTATTTCTGGACTGCGTGAATTGATTTTTCCTTTCGGATAAAGCTTCTAGAATATGGTAAAAAATAGTGAAAAAATTGTTACTTTTGATATATAAAATAGTATACTAAGAAGCACAAGCGGTAATATAAATATGATCTTTCATATAAAAAATATCAATAATATTATATATATCTAATAATTATATATACAATCTATTAATTAAAGTGTGGTCGTCCACTTCGTGTCCATTAAGTTAAATATTGAATCTAAATCGGTTTCGTAACCTCCATATCAAGTACCGAATTTCGAAAATCATAACCCCCTCGTCAGCGATCAAATGAGACAAACTCGGACTCTATCTTGTAGCCCTCAAAAGGTGCTACAACTTTGGTATTCAATAAATATCCAGGTCTTGCCCTTTTGGTTTTCAAATAGGCGATGCAAACATATTTGTTCTGATTCAAACTCCTCTGCGCAGGTTTCTGTGTGGGGCTTATATCTTCTAGCTTCGAAGACCAAATAATATAACCTATATATATATTTTGAAAAGGTATCGACGAGATCTACAACTTTCGTATTTTAACTTTTTCCATTAAAGCAAGTCTTCAAGTTCAAAATTGTGTTACAATACAGTACTATTTCTAGACTGCATGAATTGATTTTTTCTTTCGGATAAAGCTTCTAGTATATGGTAAAAAATAGTGAAATAATTGTTACTTTTGATATATAAAATAATATACTAAGAAGCACTAGCGGTAATACAAATATGATCTTTGATGTAAAAAATATCAATAATATTATATATATCTAATAATTATCTATACAATCTATTAATTGAGGTGCGATAGTCCACTTCGTATCCACAAAGTTAGATATTGAATCTAAATCGGTTTCATAAGTACCATATCAAGTACCAAATTTCAAAAATCATAACTTTCTCGTTCGGAGATCAAATGAGGCAAACTCGGACTCTACCTTATAGCCCTCAAAAAGTGCTATAACTTTGGTATTCAATAAAAGTCCAGATACTGCACTTTTGATTTTCAAATATGCGATGCAAACATATTTGTTCTGATTCGGACTCCTCTACGTAGGTATCTGTGTGGGGCTCGTATCTCCTAGCTCCGACGTCCAAATAATATGATCTATATTTATTTTGAAAATGCCTCAACGAGATCTATAACTTTAGTGTTTTAAGTTTTTCCACTAGAGCAAGTCTCCAAGTTCAAAATCATGATGCAATTCAGTGCTATTTCTAGACTGCGTGAATTAATTTTTCCTTTCGAATAAAGCTTCTAGAATATGGTAAAAAATAGTGAAAAAATTGTTACTTTTAACATATAAAATAGTATACTAAGAAGCACCAACAGTAATACAAATATGATCTTTCATGTAAAAAATATAAATAATATTATATAAATTTAATAATTATATATACAATATATTAATTAAAGTGCGGTCGTCCACTTCGTGTCCATTAAGTTAAATATTGAATCTAAATCGGTTTCGTAAGTTCCATATCAAGTACCGAATTTCAAAAATCATAACTTCCTCGTTCGGAGATCAAATGAGGCAAACTCGGACTCTACCTTATAGCCCTCAAAAAGTGCTATAACTTTGGTATTCAATAAAAGTCCAGATACTGCACTTTTTATTTCAAATATGCGATGCAAACATATTTATTCTAATTCAGACTCCTCTGCGCAGGTATTTGTATGGGGCTCATAACTTTTAGCTCCGAAGTCCAAATAATATGATCTATATTTGTTTTGAAAAGGCCTCGATGAGATCTATAACTTTCGTGTTTTACCTTTTTTCCTCTAGAGCAAGTCTACAAGTTTAAAATCATATTGCAATGCAGTGCTATTTCTAGACTGCGTGAATTGATTTTTCCTTTCGGATAAAACTTCTAGAATATGGTAAAAAATAGTGAAAAAATTATTATTTTTGACGTATAAAATAGTATACTAAGAAGCACCAATGGTAATATAAATATGATCTTTCATGTAAAAAATATAAATAATATTATAGATATTTAATAATTATATATGCAATCTATTATCCACTTCATGTCCATTAAGTTAGATATTGAATCTAAATCGGTTTCATAACTTCTATATCAGGTACTGAATTTTAAAAATCATAACTCCCTCGTCCGGAGATCAAATGAGGCAAACTCGGACTCTATCTGGTAGCCATCAAAAAGTGCTACAACTTTGGTATTAATAAAAGTTCAGATCTTGCACTTTTGGTTTTTAAATATGCGATGCAAACATATTTGTTCTGATTCAGACTCCTCTATGCAGGTGTTTGTACGGGGCTCATATCTCCTAGCTCCAAAGTCCAACTAATATGACCTATATATGTTTTGAAAAGGACTCGACGAGATCCACAACTTTTAACTTTTTCCATTAGAGCAAGTCTTCAAGTTCAAAACTGTGCTACAATGCAGTGCTATTTCTAGACTGCATGAATTGATTTTTCATTTTGAATAAAGCTTATAGAATATGGTAAAAAATAGTGAAAAAATTATTACTTTTAACATATAAAATAGTATACTAAGAAGCACCAGCGGTAATACAAATATGATCTTTTATGTAAAAAATATCCATAATATTATATATATTTAATAATTATATATACAATCTATTAATTGAGGTGCGATAGTCCACTTTATGTCTGTAAAGTTAGATATTGAATCTAAATCGGTTTTGTAACTTCCATATCAAGTACCAAATTTCAAAAATCATAACCCCTCGTCCGTAGATCAAATAAGGCAAACTCAGACTCTATCTTGTAGCCCTCAAAAGGTGCTACAACTTTGGTATTCAATAAATATCCAGATCTTGCCCTTTTGGTTTTCAAATAGGCGATGCAAACATATTTGTTCTGATCCAAACTCCTCTGCGCAGGTTTCTGTGTGGGGCTTATATCTTCTAGCTTCGAAGACCAAATAATATAACCTATATATATATTTTGAAAAGGTATCGACAAGATCTACAACTTTCGTATTTTAACTTTTTCCATTAGAGCAAGTTTTCAAGTTCAAAATTGTGTTATAATACAGTGCTATTTCTAGACTGCATGAATTGATTTTTTCTTTCGGATAAAGCTTCTAGTATATGGTAAAAATAGTGAAATAATTGTTACTTTTGATATATAAAATAATATACTAAGAAGCACCAGCGGTAATACAAATATGATCTTTGATGTAAAAAATATCAATAATATTATATATATCTAATAATTATATATACAATCTATTAATTGAGGTGCGATAGTCCACTTCGTATCCACAAAGTTAGATATTGAATCTAAATCGGTTTCGTAAGTTCCATATCAAGTACCGAATTTCAAAAATCATAACTTCCTCGTTCGGAGATCAAATGAGGCAAACTCGGACTCTACCTTATAGCCCTCAAAAAGTGCTATAATTTTGGTATTCAACAAAAGTCCAGATACTGCACTTTTGGTTTTCAAATATGCGATGCAAACATATTTGTTCTAATTCAGACTCCTCTGCGCAGGTATTTGTGTGGGGCTCATATCTTCTAGCTCCGAAGTCCAAATAATATGATCTATATTTGTTTTAAAAAGGCCTCGATGAGATCTATAACTTTCGTGTTTTACCTTTTTTCCTCTAGAGCAAGTCTACAAGTTTAAAATCATATTGCAATGCAGTGCTATTTCTAGACTGCGTGAATTGATTTTTTCTTTCGGATAAAACATCTAGAATATGGTAAGAAATAGTGAAAAAATTGTTATTTTTGACGTATAAAATAGTATACTAAGAAGCACCAATGGTAATATAAATATGATCTTTCATATAAAAAACATAAATAATATTATAGATATTTAATAATTATATATGCAATCTATTAATTGAGATGTAGTCGTCCACTTCGTGTCCATTAAGTTAGATATTGAATCTAAATCGGTTTCATAACTTCCATATCAAGTACTGAATTTCAAAAATCATAACTCCCTCGTCCGGAGATCAAATGAGGCAAACTCGGACTCTATCTGGTAGCCCTCAAAAAGTGCTACAACTTTGGTATTAAATAAAAGTCCAGATCTTGCACTTTTGGTTTTCAAATATGCGATGCAAACATATTTGTTCTGATTCAGACTCCTCTGTGCAAGTATCTGTGTGGGGCTCATATCTCCTAACTCCAAAGTCCAACTAATATGACCTATTTATGTTTTAAAAAGAACTCGACGAGATCCACAACTTTGGTGTTTTAACTTTTTCCATTAGAGCAAGTATTCAAGTTCAAAACTGTGCTGCAATGCAGTGCTATTTCTAGACTGCATGAATTGATTTTTCGTTTTAGATAAAGCTTCTAGAATATGGTAAGAAATAGTGAAAAAATTGTTACTTTTGACATATAAAATAGTATACTAAGAAGCACCAGCGGTAATACAAATATGATCTTTCATGTAAAAGATATCAATAATATTGTATATATCTAATAATTATATTAAGTAAATAATTTATATTTAAATCATAAAAAGTGTTTTTTTAAGTCCGTAGCAACACACAGTCACTTTGCTAGTCTGTAATTAATACAAATGATAACCATTGAATATTTTAATATTTCACAAACTAAGTTTAGCTCATGGTTAGGTTCATTGTGATGGAACCAACCAACGCTGGTCAAATCCCGGATTTGACACAGGTGTTGCATTATAACAAATATTCTTGGTGAATTTCCTTATTGGCCATGAGAAATTATTTTTCTGATTCCTTATTGACTATCAAAATTTTTGAACTTCCCTAGTGGCCATTACATTGATTTTTTTTTGCCTTATTGACCATCCTAGTGTTAAAGTTAGAGAAGAAAAGGCACTTTTGCCCCTAACAACAGTTTTGTGCCAACGTTCCTTATTAATCACATAATTTAGTTAATATAATTTGTTAATAGGATCAAAACATGAGCATGTAGTTTAGGTCTTTTAGCATAATGTATATTTTTACTATCATAAAAAATACACATTGTTGCTATAGAGATTCCAAAAATACGTACTCATGATGTCCATATTTACAAATTAGGTATTAATTGATACTTTTTCCTAATTTCATGGTTAATACTGATCATTGACCACAAAGATGCTACTAAGGGCATAAATGACTTTTCTTCTCCAACTTTAACACTAGGATGGCCAATAAGGAAAAAAAGTTTAACTCGATGATCACTAAGAAAGTTGAAATTTTTCAATGATCAATAAGGAAACCCAAAATTTTTTTATGGACACTAAGGAATTTTCTTAATATTCTTTAAGTAGTAGGTGACGTACCCGTCGATAGCAAGGCTCCTGTGGTGACTTCATGAATCTCAAGATCAACCCGACTCGGTCTTTCGAAGGCACTCATAGGGATAGGGTGTGCATGTGTGTGTTCATAGGTGTGAGGACTCATGCGTGAATGTGACCATCTGCGTCTGTAATGTGTTCAATTGACAAAAATAAATTATGTTTCGTTTATTGTGCTTCATAAGTTATCGATAATAATGATTTTAACTTTGTCATTGTGCCATTTCCAAATGCACAATATATAAGTGGATGAAGGGAGTATAAGATATGCCAATAGCAGATTATACGAATGCAATGTCATGAACGGCAAGCACATTATATGTGAATGTGGAACTCATTATTCCAACACATTATATACTACTAATCATTTGATGGACATGGAAACATGAAGGAATTGTTCACAATAGTGACATTTTACCTAAACAATAACAAGTTAACATTATTGTAGCTAGAATTTTTCACACCCGGGCTTATGATCTCAAGCCAATTCGGGGTCATGAAACAAATAAAATTAACATAGTGGAGAAGGAAACTGAAGGACCAGAAGGTTGCCTCCCTAGTTTTACTTCAAATTAAATTTCTAAAATATATAAAACATGCATGAATTTTTGTGATTAAATGAACTATATATAGTGACAGTATATACCGACAAAAAACATTGTTACTAGGTGCGACGAGTGTGCTATCCTGAACCGACGAATGGAACTGTCAGATATGAAGATTCAACAAAGACTGAAGTGTCCTAAAGAACAATCACAGAAATAGATGATTATTATGGGGTAGATTTCTAGACTATTCTCTGGTTTTAAAAATACCAATAGCCTACTGGATGGTGATGAATCTTGTACTATGTATTGTATTGAAGCAATATCTTGTAATGAATCCGATTTGCACGTATGCATGGTTGAAGGTATGTGTAGAGGGGAAGTTGTAGACCAGATTATGAGGACTACTTCTGATAGCAGATCCTCGAAAAAGTCTCGTCATCAATCACTCATGGCTTCTTGTACCAAGTAATTTCGTTTATGATGCTATTAGATTAGGTAACATATCCTATGAGAACTGATTTCTTGTGAGAATTATGAGAACTCCAACCAAAATCATAAGATCCTCATCCGATGGTCAAGGATAGAGATGGGTTATTTTAGCTGAGGGTTATTTGCAAAATAAGGGATTAGGTGGGATAAGTGCAAGGTTTAAATGTAAAATAATCTGACCATCGGATAAGGATTCTGTGATCTTGATTGGAGTTCTCATAGTTCTCACACGAAGTCAGTTCTCATAGGATATGTTACCATTAGATTATGCTTCGTGGCTATGAACTCATCTAGCAGATTATCTGGTTAACTCACTAAAAGATGTTTTCTCTAGTCCACTCGGCAACCTCAAAGCTTCCTCACTAAAAAGCCTTCATGCTGATCAGCACACCCTACGTGCTGATCGGCACACCTCAAGCCCATCGGCAAAATAGCCTCATCCTTATAAACTTAATTAGAACTTTTATCAATTACTTTACTTGATTTCCCGGTCTCTGTGTGTTTGATTAAACCTTAGAATACTCTAAAATAAAATATGCTACAACTGTACACTATCATCTTACGGTATATAAGTGAGTGTGAAACTATGACCAATAGGGCCCTGCTGTCTTAGATGACCATGTCAGAGTACTGCACCACCGGCCGCCGCTTCCATCTTCACAGAGTCACAACTCGCTCTCTGCTGCAGGACCTTGCGGCTGCATCCATCCGGCCACAAATGGACTCCTCTGCCTCTGGCCACCAGCTGCATCCCCAGCCCACCGAGCTGCATCTGCACGTTGCTGTTGCTGTAGGTTTACTTCTGCTGGAATTTCATCTCCACGCTCACCTCACCCCCTGCTGCATCTGGTAAGTCAACCGTGCTGCAGTTTTACTACAGTTGTATTTTGATTTCCAGAATAGATTAGTAGAATGTGTGATTTATCTATATTGGTAGTGTATGGAATCATAGATTTAATCACTATAATTTTTGATATCATGCCCTTCTTGTATCCTACTGACTAAAGGAGATCCAAGATTGATATTGGACAATATTTTTGGACTTTGTGAGTGAAGGTAGCCTCTTTTTCTTTTTTCTGGCCACAAAACACTGCTTGGAATAACTTGTCATGATATATATTTATGTGCCTGCATATTTTCATTGTTGCTGATCTGTTGTAGTGTTCAATGGCTGTTTTATTTCCCTAACTTTTATGGCACAAGATAGGTGATAACTGATTTACTCATCTTTGAATACCAGAAAGTGTTAAATGTCACAAATGTCAAACCGCTCATGGATGTATAGTGGTTGGCAGTGTGGTAAAGCTCCCTCTAATGAATGGATTGATGAAACCACTCAATTCTTGAATCATGCATTTTCATTCTCTGGTGTTGCTCAAAATGACACCATTAAGTGGCATTGTGCCATGTGTCGGAACTACTTTAGCCATAAAAGGAATACTATAGAGTTGCACATGTAATTAGTGGTTTGGCAATTATCATAATACATGTTTGTCTCTTGATATAATAACTGGTTTGTGTTTTGACTGCAGCGCTTGTTTTAGGTAACAAACGAAGATCAACCAGAGGCAGACAATGCGCTGGAAACATCTATTTGAAGAAGAGGGTGAGAGATATGATTTATGCAACACGATGGATTCTGTAAAGTATTATTACTGGAAGAAGAAAGGCCAGACATTCAGTGATACTGTAGCCCGTCCCATAGAGCTTGAATATGAACAATGCAAGGAGGGCAAATTGAAGTGGTGCACCAATGAGGTGTGGCCGTACCTCTGTCGTTATTGGTGCTCAGCAGAATTCTTGAAAAAAAAAGGCTATTTGCACTAATTTTTGTTATGCACTTGACTCACCATGACATTCTCACTGCAGCTACACGTGATAACGCTAAAGGTGTCCTCTTGTCCATATCACATATGGTTTGTGAGTACTCAGTGGCGAACCCAGAAATTTTGGGGAGCCTGGGCGAACATCACACCAAGAACAAGGCATTCATATTTGAAATATTAACCTCTTTTTTTCATCTCTTTTTCCAACCTTTTTTTTGTTGGATCGTTAATGTTTCGCACATAACAAAAACATTAGCCTCAAAACACATTATATATAGAATATTTTTTATTCTTAACATTAAGGTTATTAGGATAAAAAAAATGAAGAAGCACCTTTTTAAAGTGATAAGAAAGAAATTGATTGGATTGCCGATCCAATTTGCAATCCATTGAAATCACTAGTACACAAAGAATTTGATTTATTAATTGCTGTATGGCGCTTTTACTCTTGCTGTTTATTTGGCTCATTAACCCAATTACATTGCCTAGAAAGCTCGTGCCTAACTAGTTAGCCTGCAGAGCTCATAATCTCTCATTGTCTTTTTCTATGCTGGACGGTAAAAGGCAGAGCACACAGATGACCGCCATGACCATGCATGGCGCACACACACCTCACAATGGAATGACTCCAGAGGAGTGGGGTTAGGCATAATCGGCAGCAGAGTTAGATCAAGCAGCTGCACTCAGAAGGAGCCTGGGCAGGTGCCCAGGCTCGCCGGCCCTTGGGTCTGCCCCTGTGAGTACTAATTTCTTCCTTACTAACAATATTTATGGTCACGTTTGAGATATGTCTATGGCCTGCTTCGTAAAAAAGATAATTATTCAAACGTGATATAATCTCAAAGTGATTACTTAGTACTGATATCAGATAGAATTTCAATAACTGATTCTATTCTCTCTCTCTCTGTGTGTGTGTGTGTTGGCAATAGGATGATTAGCTAATATGAACAGAAAAATGACAGCCAAATTTTGTTTATGTGAATACTTGATGATTTTCACTCTTTTTTATTTGGCAAAGAAACATCTATTTCTCATACAAACAATGTCTGAAAAAGCAGAATTATTATTAGTGACTCACTTAATCCCTATCCTTCTATATGCATATTAACCTCTCTACCTTATGGTTGCACTGCCGAATAATCTATTAAATAGGCTGACATTTTTAATAGTTATGACAGAAACAGTTTGCAGGCTTGATTTCTAATTGTGTACTACTGAAGCCCAACATGAGCCTAATAATGTTCTATGATAACTGATAACATCTGGATAGCTACTATGGCTTTACAGTTAACATCTGGATAATCAAGAAATAGATATAGATTTTCAGTTGCCACATTTCCACCTACCTATCTACTATGCAAGTGTATACCAGATGGATATAGATCTTCCATTTAATATTTTTGACGGGACTTGTTGGTATTTAGGCCACAAGGTCAGCCCATGTGGTAGCACATGGAGAGAACCAAATTAAATAGGAAACCTATGGTGGTGGGTAAGAGATGGCTAGATGAATTCTTTTATACCACCTTGCCCATCTAGGTGAATGTATCCCAAGATATAAGGTGGGGTGTTGGATGCTTTGCAACATGAGTGAATCATAATATAAGACAGGCTGTTGTACAACACACACGCGCGCACGGAGCGTGTGTTTCACAAAACTTGTGACTTGCGATGTTGCGCGTTCGCCTCGTGAGAGTTCTACTACAACAGATTAGTTTTTGCTACTCAATCAATGGGATATTTCCACTAGCACCTTAACTGCCATGTTAACTAGGAGTAATTTCTTATGAATTAAGGCTCCTATTAACATTGAGGGATTTCAGGGGGTGGTTCCTGATATCATGGCAGATTAATGCGTTTTAATTTTGTGTTCCCTCTTGTGCGTATCCTAGAGGCGAGATGGACACACACGAAATCAAATATCTATTCTCTCATATTTTTGCGTCGCCGCCATCAAGCCTTACCGCCCCTCATCCGCCGTGCAGCGGATCGGGGAGAGCAGTGTCTCCAAACCAACACCGATGATTTGAAGACTTGCAAGGGTGCCGGCGATCAGGTTTCGGGGAAGTGCATCATCACGATTGCTCGTTGCCCTTCCCACATCGACAACTTCTTCCTCTTCGACGACTACGCAGCCTCAAACTACTCTTCCTAGTAGGATTTGTTGTAAGTCCGCTTCTATTTCTCGTCCAGCTTTCCTCTTTGTGTTGTGCAGTTTGTCCGCCTCGGTCGATCTAGTTTTTTTAATAATAAGCATGTTGCTTTGGCTTTTGCTTGAGTTATGTAGATCATTTCTGCTCCTTTGTTTTTCAATCAAGTTTATCTTATCAATTGTTAATTCTGTAATAGGACTATGATACTAGGACTTTGGTATCCTAATCAAAGCAACATCACATTTAGCTGGAATAGAGACTTGCGAGATATATTTGTTAGTAATGTTACCTCAGATAGCAGTATGTATTTACAATATGTTTCTCTTTCGTGGTGGAGCTGTATCATCTTACATGAGTTTTGTTGTTCTGCACAGAATCTATATTTGTTATTAGTGAAGGCTCTTCTTAATTTATACATCCTGGTCTTGTATAAAAATGTTTATAGTTCTGCACAGTATAGCCAAAAATTGTTCAATTACACGATGATTTGAAGAGAAGGGGGTAGGATGGAACAAGAGGATTAGAGTATTTTGGTCAAGTCTATGTAAATAATTCAAATCTTTATTCATAAATTTTTTGTGTGTGAGGAGTGCTGGTCTCATGAATGTAGTTGTTTGTTGCAGAATTTTACAGTCATTTCCGGATGGACATATGTAAATAGTTTGTTTTCTTAGGTTCTCAAGGTCAGTATTAACAGCGAACATGTTTGTTTTCTTAGGTTCTCAAGGTCAGTATTAACAGTTTCATTCCACTCAGAGTAATCTCTCTCTAATCTTTGTTGTAGTGAAAACAATTGCCATATGCACTAAAAATACTAATACCATAAGGGAACTGGGAGGAGAGAACAAGAGGATTAGAGTATTTTGGTCAAGTCTATGTAAGTAGATCAAATCTTTTTTCATAAATTTTCTTTTGTGTGAACAGCGCTGGTCTCATGAATGTAGTTGTTTATGGAAGATTTTTACAGTAATTTATGTCGATCGAGAAACTGTGAACATATTTGTTTTCTTAGGTTCTCAAGGTTAGTATTAACAGTTTCATTCAACTCAAAGTAATCTCTCTCTAATCTTTGTTATAGTGAAAATAGTCATGCCATATGCACTAAAAATACTAACCATGAATATAAGTATGTTTCAGTAGTGTGTGCTAATCTGAGAGCTCATACACAGCTATCCAAATTGTAGCGAGTTTGATATATGAAGTAGTTTGTCCATGGATGATTAAGAAATTGATACACAATAATGCAATGAGTGAAAATGTCTCAACCTAATAGTTTCATGTGGATTTATGCACCTTTTCGTGGTTTTACATGACCTGAAAACTTCAGTTTATTATTCACCTTAACCAATAGCATTGGTGAAACGAGTATATCATTCAACCTCACCCAATATTTTCTACTGACGGGCCTTTGGCATCTCAGTTTACCAGAAGTAAAGATAGTATGACCTCATAATCTTGTCTCCTGGCTTCTTAAATGTGTTCTACTTGTGATTGGTGCTCGCGAACATGTTTACCTGCCCGGACCCTGATTTCAGTCTCATGCGACCCTGTCGGCCGGCTGTTTTACGGCAGGATCGACCGACAGGGCGTTTCTTCATGTTTTTACATATTTTTGGTCCTTTTAAACCCGCAAACACATATTTCACCAAAACTTGTGAAACTTTATTAGTTTATACAAATATTCATGGAACTTTGGCCTTTACCTTGCATTTTCCGACCAGTTGGTGGCTAATATTGGGTTTTAAGGGCCACCAACACACACCCACCATGGGCTTATGTATCTTAGAGGAATAAACTTTGAGTTACTTGGGTATTCGGATTCGGACTTCGCGGGTTGTAAAGTGAATAGGAAGAGTATATCGGGAGGTTGCCAAATTCTTGGAAGATCTCTAGTATCTTGGAGCTCAAAGAAGCAAAACTCAGTGGTTCCATCCACAGCCGAAGCGGAATACATGGCGGCGGGAGCATGTCGTGCACAATGTCTTTATATAAGGCAAACACTATCGGACTATGGCCTCAACTATACTCAAATGCCACTTTATTGTGATAGTGAAGCAACAATCAAGATGGCCCTCAAGACCGGAGATCATGGTCATACAAAGAACATTCAAGTGAGGCATCACTTCATAAGGGATCATGTTGAGAAGAAGGACATCGAGTTGGTGATCGTGCGAACTCATGAAGAATTGGTGGATATCTTCACCAAGCCATTCGATGAGAAGATCTACAATAAGCTAAGGGGAGAACTCAATGTTTTCGACCTCTCCAACTTCACATCACTACAAGAAAACCAGGGTAATGCCATGGATTATTGGTGCAACAACGTGCCTTGTGTTACAATATATGGGGTCTATTGCTACATTAGTCACTTTTGGTTGCCTTAGGTCCACATATCGCCACCAATTTGTTAGTGTTGCGATTGAAATTGTGGATGTTGCAATAAGTTAAATATATCACAACTAATACTTATGTGTTGTAATTATGACGAAGGTGTTGCAATGCTTTTTGGACATTATTGTAAGTGGTCCGTGTCGCAACAAATATATATTGTTGTAACTAGTGATTCTGTGTGTTGCAAGAGGGTCAATATTATTGCCACACTTTATTTTGTGCGTTGTAATTACAACAAAGGTATTGCAATGCTTTCTATGACATAGTTGCAAGTGGTCCATATTGCAACGGATATATATTGTTGTTACTAGTGCTTACGTGTGTTGCAAAAGAGTCATTGTTGCGTTGTAATTACAACAAATGTATTGTAATGCTTTATTGACATGGTTGTAAGTGATCCATGTTGTAACAAATATATATTGTTGTTATTTGTACTTCTGAGTGTTGCAAAATAGTCAATGGTATTGCAACAAAAAATGGAAATGTTGCAATGAAAACTCAAAAATTGCAACGCAAGGTGAGATTGTTGCAAAGACATCCAAGAAATCATAATAATGCAAACTAGACTCCTCGTGATAAGTTTTATTTATCACAACCACGAAAGATCCAGTTGCAACACTATTGCGCCATTACTATATATACAATATAAAAATAGTAGAGGCATTAGAAAAATACAATAAGTTTTTTCATAATAGACAAAATCCAAAACTAAAATCTTTTTTATATACATATTCAGAGAGGCCAAAAATTATTTTGTAGACATTTTGTGTAGTCAAACATTTTATTCCCTAGATGTGTTGAAAACAAACTAGTATGATTAACTGTAATATACTTATTTTCATAACATAGTCAAACTAAGCTATAGTGCACGTGAATTGAGAGAGAGAGAGAGAGAGAGACGTGCATGCTTAGATTAGAAATAATCTAACCAATTTTTCACGTAGTCAAACCAATGCCATGTGTATGCTTAGATTAGAAATAATCAAGACAGAGAGATTGTGATTGCTTAGATTAGAAGATGCCATGCATGCTTATTTTGGTAACATAGTGGGTCCAAATGCCATGCATGAGTAGATTAGGAGCAAACAGGAGAGACATACTCCGAGTCTTGTTCGTGATGGGGGGTCCACAGCGCAGGGAGTTTATGTTTCCTAATCAACACGCATATGTTAGGGTGGACCGCATGTTGCCTGGCTGATTGGTAGTTGAGGCCTCATGCCAGTACGAGGAGGAGTCCAGACGTCCTGACTCCTGCCGGCCCGGCACGAAGCACCTCGGGACTTCTCGTGCTGTGGGTTGCCAAGCAGCAGTCGAAGGTCGAGCCAACGCACGTCGCGCGCTTCCTTGGTAGTAGAATGTGTTGCCCGATAGTATACAAACTCAACATGAGGCAAACATTCTTCCCATTGCTTCAAATTTTTCTTCAAAATAGCTCTCAACATAGTACCCAAAGTGTGGTTCACCACCTTAGTTTGTCCATCAGTTTGTGGGTGACAAGTTGTAGAAAACAAGAACTTTGTACCCAACTTATTCCAAAGTGTGCGCCAAAAGTGACTCAAGAATTTTGCATCATGATCTGAAACAATAGTAGAAAGCATACCATGCAAATGTATAATTTCTTTGAAAAAGAGATCAGCAATATAACTAGCATCATCAGTCTTATGACATGGTATAATGTGTGCCATCTTAGAAAATATATCTACAACAACAAAAATACTATCACTCCCCTTCTTAGTCCTAGGCAGTACTAAAACAAAGTCCATAGAAATATCTGCCCAAGGAATAGAAGGAACAGGAAGTGGCATGTATAAATCATGTGGATTCAAGCGAGGCTTAGCTTCTTGACATATAGTGCAGCAAGCAACAAAGCGCTCAACATCTTTCCTTATCCTTGGCCAAAAGAAGTGTGTGGCTAAAATATCCTCCGTCTTCTTGGCACCAAAATGACCCATCAATCCACCTCCATGCGCCTCCTGTAACAACAAAAGATGAACGGAACCAACTGGAATGCATAGGCGATTAGCTCTAAACAAGAATCCATCAGTCAACACAAATTTGTTCCATGCATGACCTTCTTTACAATGCAGCAATACATTCTTAAAATCAACATCAGCAGCATATTGTTCTTTAACTGCCTCAAGTCCAAAAATTCTACAATCAAATTGAGACAATAAAGTATAGCGCCTAGATAAAGCATCAGCGATCACATTATCCTTCCCTTTCTTATGTTTAATAATGTAAGGAAAAGACTCAATAAACTCAATCCATTTAGCATATCTACGGTTCAAATTACATTGATAACAAATATACTTAAGTGATTCATGATCAGAATAAATAACAAATTCTTTGGGCAACAAATAATGACGCCACGTCTCTAAACAACGTACAAGTGCATACAATTCCTTATCATACGTGGAGTAATTCAAAAAAGGCCCAGTAATTTTCTCACTATAGTATGCAATAGGTTTACTATCTTGCATCAAAACACCACCAATGCCTATACCACTAGCATCACATTCAAGGCCAAAAATCTTATTAAAATTAGGTAATTGCAGTAATGGTGCATGTGTAAGTTTATCCTTCAAAATATCGGAAGACTCATGATGTACCTTACCCCAATGGAAAATAACGCCCTTCTTTGTCAACTCATGCAAAGGTGCAGCAATGGTGCTGAAATCTTTGACAAAGCGGTGGTAGAAACCTGCAAGACCAAGAAAACTCCTCACTTGTATGATAGTTTTTGGTACAGACCAGCTCTTTATGGCTTCAATCTTCGCCTCATCCACCTCAATTCCCTGTGGAGTCACAACATAGCCAAGAAAAGAGACTCGATCCATGCAAAAGGTGCACTTCTCAAGGTTACCAAATATACGTGTATCTCGTAAAGCATCAAAAACAGCACGTAAATGATTCATATGTTCATCTATGGATTTGCTATAAATCAAGATATCATCAAAGTAAACTACCACAAATTTGCCAATGAAAGCTCTTAAAACCTCATTCATCAAGCGCATGAAAGTACTAGGTGCATTAGTTAAACCAAAAGGTATTACTAACCACTCATATAATCCAAATTTGGTTTTCTGTTTTCCATTCATCTCCAAGTTTCATTCTAATTTGATGGTAGCCTCTATGCAAATCAATTTTAGTGAAAATTATAGCACCACATAACTCATCAAGCATGTCGTCTAGCCTAGGAATAGGATGATGATACCTAATAGTAATATTATTAATGGCTCTACAATCTACACTTTATTTTGTGCGTTGTAATTACAACAAAGGTATTGCAATGCTTTCTATGACATAGTTGCAAGTGGTCCATATTGCAACGGATATATATTGTTGTTACTAGTGCTTACGTGTGTTGCAAAAGAGTCTTTGTTGCGTTGTAATTACAACAAATGTATTGTAATGCTTTATTGACATGGTTGTAAGTGGTCCATGTTGCAACAAATATATATTGTTGTTATTTGTACTTCTGAGTGTTGCAAAATAGTCAATGGTATTGCAACAAAAAATGGAAATGTTGCAATGAAAACTCAAAAATTGCAACGCAAGGTGAGATTGTTGCAAAGACATCCAAGAAATTACAATAATGCAAACTAGACTCCTCGTGATAAGTTTTATTTATCACAACCACGAAAGATCCAGTTGCAACACTATTGCGCCATTACTATATATACAATATAAAAATAGTAGAGGCATTAGAAAAATACAATAAGTTTTTTCATAATAGACAAAATCCAAAACTAAAATCTTTTTTATATACATATTCAGAGAGGCCAAAAATTATTTTGTAGACATTTTGTGTAGTCAAACATTTTATTCCCTAGATGTGTTGAAAACAAACTAGTATGATTAACTGTAATATACTTATTTTCATAACATACTCAAACTAAGCTATAGTGCACATGAATTGAGAGAGAGAGAGAGAGAGAGAGAGAGAGAGAGAGAGAGAGACGTGCATGCTTAGATTAGAAATAATCTAACCAATTTTTCACGTAGTCAAACCAATGCCATGTGTATGCTTAGATTAGAAATAATCAAGACAGAGAGATTGTGATTGCTTAGATTAGAAGATGCCATGCATGCTTATTTTGGTAACATAGTGGGTCCAAATGCCATGCATGAGTAGATTAGGAGCAAACAGGAGAGACATACTCCGAGTCTTGTTCGTGATGGGGGGTCCACAGCGCAGGGAGTTTATGTTTCCTAATCAACACGCATATGTTAGGGTGGACCGCATGTTGCCTGGCTGATTGGTAGTTGAGGCCTCATGCCAGTACGAGGAGGAGTCCAGACGTCCTGACTCCTGCCGGCCCGGCACGAAGCACCTCGGGACTTCTCGTGCTGTGGGTTGCCAAGCAGCAGTCGAAGGTCGAGCCAACGCACGCCGCGCGCTTCCTGCAGTCCAGTCTCCCACACGCCGCGCACTCCCTACCGACACGGAGGCCAGGCTCACATGCTGTGCCCTCCTGCAGTCCTCGTTCCATCACCGGAGAATCAAGGCAGTGCACTGACCTCGCATTCACGTGCACGGCGGCAGCACTTTGGCGTGTCATCTCGTCAACGCAAGACTATTCGTGTATCCCTAGTACACGTGATCTCCAACACCCTTGTCTTCCATCGTCCGTCTGGCGTCCCCAAGATCTAAACGCTGGACGGTTAGAAGAATTGGTTATCGTAAGAGGTATATTCATGGATCATGGTGCATCGATTCTGCATGCATTTTTAATTACTGTAGTTTGTGTCTTCATGATAATTATTGACCAGGGCTGGAGGGTGTCCAAATTATGTTAGGTCATATTAATTGATCATATGTGTTCAGTTGCAGTAATGTCACATTAATTAATTATTGTACTTTGAACTTTTTTTTTATGTTTGTGATCAATGAACCATGTAGTAGTGAACTGGATGAATTTGACAGACATGACAAATTTTTGTTCAACTATTTGGGTGTAATGCAATCATAACTAAAACATTATCATTGCGCTATTTTGGTAGGCTACGCGTTCCCTGTGACTCATCGATATATCTCGGTCAGCATCATTGGCAAGAAGAATTGATCCTCAAGGTATATATCATTGCTCGTGTGCATGAAATTTGAGCTCATCAGTTTATACATGTATTTATGTTAGTTACTAAATATTATCCTATTTTAGTACTGATCAAGCACCCTTTTGCCATTGTTAGGAGTTACAAAAATTTGGTGTCTAGCAGCCTGGTGTTTTGGTTGATTTTGTTCAATGGATGATGGTGTATATGATAGTTGGATGCTGTTGCCTCAGTCTAATAATAGATGGCAGGGTGGATTTGAGAAATTCATGGAGGAAACTTTTGAAGGAAAGTATCCAAGAGACAGTGCATCATGTCCATGTCATGACTGTCGTTGCATGGCACACAGAACAAGAGATGAGTTTGCATTGCACTTGCTTCGCAGATGTTTTGATCGGCAATTCATAAATAACAGACATCGGCGTCTAGCACGAACACAACCTATGGTTGCGGATGACGTTGATCATGATTTTGGTGAAGGTAATGCTGCTGATGATGGCTCCATGAAGAATTTAGTTTCATCGCTTATTTGTGGGGCTATACACGGAGAAATTACTGGTACTGATGATGAGCAGCCAAATGAGTCAGCGAAGAATTTTTTCAAGTTAATGGAAGAAGCAAGGAAAGAATTATATCCTGGATGCAAGGAGGCTACAAAAGTTCCATTCATTGTGAGGTTGTTTCAGATTAAAGTCATGTGTGGTATTAGCAATAATGCAATGGAGAAAATACTTCAGTTGTTTAGTCTGTTTCTCTCAAAAGGACATTGTGTCCCAGATACCATGGTACATGTTCAAAAGGTAGTAAGAGACCTTGGCCTGGACTATCAAAATATCCATGCTTGCGTGAACGATTGTGTGTTATTTCATGGAAATTATGAGAAGATGAACTATTGTCCAACATGTGGGGAGAGTAGGTGGAAAAACTCAGATTCTGAGGGGCTTGGTCAGTGGATGACTGACAATGGAAAGAAGAAGTTATTTCCTCAAAAAATACTAAGGCATTTTCCACTTACTCCACGACTAGAAAGATTATATATGAATGAGACCACATCATCACATATGCTTTGGCACAAAGAAGAATTGGTTGAAGATGGCAAAGTGCGGCACCCAGCTAACTCGTTGGCATGGAAGCACATAGATGAGAGGTATCATGATCACTTTGCATATGATCCATGGAATGTACACCTAGGACTTGCAGCAGATGGCTTCAATCCCTTTGGAATGTTGAATGTTAATTACACTACATGGCCAGTCATTCTAATTCCTTATAACTTGCCTCCTTGGTTGTGCATGAAACAGTCTTATTAGATGTTGTCGATGATAATTCTCGGGAAGAATTCCCCAGGACAGAACATTCATGTGTATTTGCAGCCTCTGATCGATGAACTAAAGGATCTCTAGATTAAAGGAGTTGTAACATGGGATGCCAAGGTGAATTTTTTTTATGCTACACACAATTCTAATGTGGACAATAAATGATTTTCTTGCATATGCTATGTTATCTAGTTGGAGCATAAAAGGAAAGTTTGCTTGTCCTTATTATCACATGGATACAGATTACTTGTGGTTAAAACATGGTAAAAAGCATTGCTACATGGGTCATCACCGTTTTCTATCTTCAGACCATAGGTGGCGAAGAAACAAGGTTAGCTTCAATAACACGGTTGAAACAAGGGAGGCTCCAGTGCCGCTCACTGGGGAACAAGTATTGCAGCACTACCAAAGTTTTGAGCTAGTCACTTTTGGAAGACTACTTTAGGAAAGAGGGAAGCAGCGTGATGAAGATACCAGATGGCACAACTGGAGGAAGAAGAGTATTTTTTTTTGAGCTTCCTTACTAGGAATCATTGCTTATATGCCATAATCTAGATGTGATGCATATTGAGAAGAATATATGTGAGAGCTTGCTGGCTACTCTACTTGGTTTAGCAAGTAAATCTAAGGACAACAAGAAGGCGCAACTTGATCTACAGGAACTTGAGATACGGGAGGATCAACATCCAGTTAAAGAGAAAGGTAAATACACATTGCCACCAGCATTGTACACGTTAGGGAAAAATAAGAAGGAACTTTTGTGCAAATTTTTACAAGATGTTAAGATGCTAGATGATTATGCCTCAAATATTAGGAGATGTATTGATGTGGCTGGTTGCAAGGTTACTGGACTTAAAGTCATGACTATCATGTTATATTACAAAAGCTTTTACCCTTGGTCGTACGCCACATTTTGGCGGAAGAGGTAGCGACCCCGTTGATTGAGCTCAGTAGGTTTTTTTTAACTCAATATGTTCCAAGGAGCTTCAAGTTACCGAACTTGAGAAACTCAACAATTCAATTGGACAGACCCTTTGTCACCTTGAGATGATATTCCCTCCAGCATTTTTTGATATTATGATGCACTTACCAGTTCATATTGCTTGGGAGGCTAAACTTGGAGGCCCTGTTTCATACAGATGGATGTATCCAGTTGAGAGATACCTACGTACATTAAAAGGATATGTAAGGAACAAAGCATGCCCCGAAGGTTCAATAGCAAAGGGGTATATCTCAGAGGAGTGTCTTACATTCTGTTCTCGGTCCTTTGATAATATTAATACAAAGCTTAATCGGCCATAGCGTCAAGAGACAAGCGCTGCTAGTGAGCCACCTTCTGGTATAAGTATATTTGCTAGCAGAGACTTTGATAAAGAAAATAAACCTATTGATATTGATATTGCATTGCCTTATGACTTGAGAAGGATGAGGCACTACATACTGACGAACTATGATGAGGCAATTCCATGGAAAGAGTAAGCTATACAAGTAAAATCTAATTATTTTTTTTGTCATGTCTTATTACGTGGTGATAAGTTGATATTTATTTTTTGTTGCAGTGAGCATATCGGTGAACTAAGGAGAACGAGCATGCAAAATATTGAAAAACGGCACAAGGAACACTTTGTATCGTGGTTTCAACGTAAAGTGAGTTATATTTATTCTAAAAACTATGTATTTGGCAATTAGAAATTTGTAGCTAACATTTTGTTTTTGCAAATAATTATTGTGCAGATCAGCAAACTTCATGAAGAGGGAAAAGCAAATGATATGTTATATTCTCTAGCTCATAGTCCAGATTCTCAACATCGTGTCTATAACAGGTGTGCCATCAATGGATTTTACTTCCGGACAGCAAATGTAGAGAAAAATCTCACCACAAAGAATAGCGGTGTCATTGTGGAGGGCGATGGCATGGAATGGTATGGCATGATTAAAAAAATAAATGTTCTTAATTTCCCAAATGCAAAGGAAGTGACGTTGTTTGAGTGTGATTGGTATGATGTGCTGGCACCAACTAAGAACAAATCCAGAGGGTACAGTAAAGATTAGTATGGAATTGTTGATATTGATACTACATGATTTCGCTATTCATATGAGCCTTACATCATGGCGACACAGGCAGAGCAAGTCTGTTATGTGAAATGTGCAAAGAAAAGTAATTCGAGTAGTGTCCTCAGAATGAAACCAAGAAACTTGTTTGCCATGCCTGAAGGGGAGGTCTCTGATGATATTGCACGTGCTGCAACCATACCTGAACCGGATGATGAAAACATTCTAGATGAGGACGATGAGGAATTTGAAGACACCTACACTGCCGACAGAGTCGTTGCTCCTGCAATAATGGACGACGAAGATGACGATTTTTTTGTGTAATTTAAACCATTCGAAGTAGTGTGTTTCAAATGAAAACCTCTTGTACTTGTCCTTTTGGTGCAATCAGATTAAAGTTGGGGGCTAGATTACGACTTTGTTGTTCAAAATATTTTGTTATGATTATTATACCTATTTGGTTAGAAAACTTATTATGACTTTTGTTCTTGTGTTATTGGAAACAAACCACTCTGTCCATGTGGTTATTTGTAAATGTTAGGTAAGGAATAACAGGATATCTGAGACTCTGCAAATTCTTCTTCCCATGCAACATTACCAAACATTGTGCAGCCTCATCTTTTATAATTGCAGTACAGGAAGAGATGTCAAACCACTAAAGCAATGGCATTCATTTCATTTCCAAACAATCAAAAGGCCACATGTTAAGCCAGAAACACAAAACAAAGCAAATTTCATGTCCATCACAGAATAGGAGAATTCAAGTACATCATAGATAGCTTAATAGATAGATATAGGTCAACTGACTACATAACTTAGTAGATAGATCCATACAATAGTAATGAGTGCATACATTACAGGTCCTTAGCAGGTCCAATGACTACATCACTCTTCAGTGCACTTGTCAAACCAAATCATCAGCCAACACCAAAATGACAGGCTGCACTTCATCACCCAACGACCTAAGCATTTACTACATACTTAATGAACCACTTCATCACCCTACTACCTAAGCAATGCCTCAGGATCACTGTCATCAGAATCACTGACATGCTTGGACCTCCACTTGAGAGCAACCCGCAACTCCTCTGCTTTTTCAATCAGCTGAAATGAGACAATGGGGTTAGGTACAGCTTAGGGTATGGAATCGGCAAATACGAGCTAAGTTTATAGACATTACCTTATTTTTGGTCATAAATTTCTCCTTTGTTTCATCATCAGAGTCAGCCGTGTACCTCACAATTACTACTATTTTGCGGAACCGCAATGTCGCTTGTGTTTCCTGTTTCGTTTCCTGCAAAACAGTCACAACAGCAGCAACATCCATGCAAAGAGAGTAAGAAATTAAAAAGGTAAAGTGAGAAGAGATGAGGAGATCATATGGAGATAACACATGAAAGACTAACTGAAAGGATCATAGTGACCGAGAGGGGCGGGGGGTGAATCGAGAACTCACACTTTGTACCAAATTCGTCAATTCCTAAAACCGACCACTCAAAACAACTCCTACACAATCCTAGTGGTGATCACACTAGCAAGATAATGAACCTATGAAAGGAACAACAACCTAAGCATACTAGTGGATCACACAAAGGCAATACAACTCCTATGCAAGCTAGTTACCAAAGATACGCGAAAGCAAACAACTAGCTAGCAAGGAGTTCTACTCAAGCAAAGCTACTAGATCAACAAGCATATAGAAAGCATACAAGCATGAGTAGCACAATACATACTAGGGTGATCAATCAACCCAAAGCAACTTCTATACATGCTAGTGATCAAGTATGAAGGCTAAGCACTACTAGCAAGTAAAGAAGCCTATTTATGCAAGTCTACAAGGTAGTCAACTAGAGCAAGGTAAGTACACAAGCATGAATAGCACGATATGTAAATGCGGAAAGTAAAGCATCATAGTAAGGATCATAATAAGAGATGGCTCATGATTTTTTTCCCGAGGTCTCAGAAGGATGGCGCCTTCCCCTACTCCTCGTTGGACCACTCCCGCCGAGTCCCGGTCCCTCCCGCCACCAAGTGAAGTTCTCGCCCACGAGCCCGCAATCACTCCTCGAGTGAAGACATGGTGTGTGTCACCGCTGCACAAAGCACAAGCTCACCTCCCTCGAGAACTTGTCGGACTCCCTGAGCCGACATGGCGCTCACTAGCGATGCCCCTTCCAATGGTGGGTTCAAACCATGTACAAACGTGTGACAGCCTTCACAACCGATCAAGATAGGCTCGATCACCGACACCTAACTGGTCTAGGTCTCACCATAGACCAAGAGTAACAATCTAGATCAGACCCTCAAGGACACCCTAGCCTTAGATGTGCAAGATGCTCAAGCTACTCTTTTCTAGCACTCTCAAGATATGCAATATCTCCTCCTAGTGCTCTCCTCTTTTCCTCTTGGACCTTACCAAATGCTCTTAGGTATTCCACTAGCCAAGAGTGGTCTCCAAGACCCCAACTATGAAGTTATATAGGCTCCCAACCTCAAACTAGTCGTTGCTCCATGAAATCAGCTTCCTGGGCACATTAACCTGATAGTCCGGTCACTACCTAACCAGACAATCCGATCAGTGCAACTCGATGCACAACTGGCTCTGTCCTGCTGAAACTCCAACTGACCAGATAGTCTAGTCACTGGACCAGACCGTCCGGTCCACTTTCTCACTCCATTCCAGGAGCCTCGCGAAATGAACCTCTTCTACCTCCCTGCACTCCTACTGACCGGACTATCCGCTCAGTAGACCGGACCGTCCGGTCTGTATGGCATCTCCTGCTGACAGAGTCCCGCTCCTTGGCTAAGAAGTGGAAAACTCCCTATAGTGACCGTACAGTCCGGTCTCCACTGACCCCTCTGTCCGGTCTCTATGTCCAGAAGCTAAAACTTATCGTCCTCACTTGACTTGGTTTCGTGGCTTCTCCGAACAGCTTCTTGGCTTCTCCACTACCACCTAGTATCTGTGATTTCACCGAGCAACCTTGCACATCACCGACTAGACATGACCTAAGAGAATGACCTAGACCCCCTTGATAGTCTAGTTTTTCCTATGGACTCAAAGCCCTAACAACTACTCAAGTGTTTCAAACACTTGCACCATAAATTGTCCTCCGCTTTGATCCATCTTCATCAACCCTTGGACTTCATCAAGTTCACAAGCCTTCATGCTTGCGGTCATTGTCATCCATCACCAAGGATGCCATAGACAATCATCATAAGATAGAAAGGGTTTCCTACACGAACAACACTCGTGTAGATATTAGTCACATTTCAAGTTTGTCATGCATCACCAAAACACCATACCTCGGGGTCACCTCAATGGTCATGATCCTTACACTAACACATGATATGACAGGGAGGAGGATGTATTGTTGCTCACCGGAATGGCTAGCATGGAGGAAACATCTGGCATCCCTTAACCCTTGGCTGCAGCTTCTTTGCCTTCCTCAGTGTCTGCACGTTGCTTTCCTTTTTGCCTAGCTGAAGCCTGCTGGAACAGAATATAAGAACAGTTAACAAAATGAATAGAATCAGGACAGATCAAATCAGCCAGTTAGTATTAACAAAAAGTGCTCAATGGGAATTTTCTGCACTGGTTCTAGTGAAAACAAAGTTGAGAAATAAGTTAGACAAGTAAAATTGTAAGTCTTCTATATGGGTATGTTCAGATAGTTAATATTGTAAGTCCATTTGAAATTGAATTTATGGCTTACATCTTCCAAATTATACTACAAGATAAATTGTCAAAAAAACCCAACAGGAAGGTGAAATCAGGGCATTCCCAAGCATCCGCATATATTGAGGTATGCATTTTGTCATATGCATATGTTGTACCAATATCCACTGTCATATGAAGATTCTGTTACGCTAGGCAACTAATGTATACCATAATTTAACTACTGCAATTAATATAGAATTTGTGCAGTGGAAAAAAGTTCTAGTTAAATTCATAGGGAGTATGAGAGATACCTTATTCATGTTATCGGAGTCGCTGTCAACAAAGATGACTCCTCTGGGCAGGTTTCGGCTTCTCGGCCCCTTGGAGGACGAGGGACCACGGCTCCTGACAGAGGCCCGAAGGCTCGGTCCCGTGCCCTTGGTGGAGGTTGTAGAGCTCCGGAGGTGGCGCTTGCTGGACGAGGGTCCTTCAATCCCAACGGAGCTCCCACGGGGGCGCTTGCCGGAGGAGAAAACAGCTGCCATCCCTTTACCCCTGGCTGCAGCTTTTATGCCTTTCTCACTGCCTGCACATTGCTTCCCTTTGTCACTGCCTGCTGCTTCCTTCCAGTTCTCCCTGGCCCTCCACTCATGCAAGGTGCAACAATGTCCTGCAGCTTTCTTCCCTTTTTCCCTGGCACAAGCTTGCTTTCCTTTCGCTGTGGTAGAAGGTTCCTTTATTTTCTCCCTAACTAGAGCTTGCTGCAACGTAAAATTTGAATAAAACATTAAGTAGGCTGCCAAGCTAATAGGTTGGTTTCTTTAATACGAACAAACCATAGGACATCATGTCAATCAAATTAAGTAAGGGCATGGTTCATGAATCAGAGCAATACAGATAAGTTAACCAGGGCCATCCCAGCCACCATGACAATTGCAGCGATAAGGTGTTTCTAGAAGTTTCAGATCCACTAATGGATACAAACAATTAAAAGGAGAGTGAATTATGAAAATAATATCAAAATCACGATCAGAGATGCAGTTTCCTTATACAGGATACTATTGTGTTTTCTGAAGAAAAGCCACAATTAGTAGTTTGGTCATTTACATTTATAATTGATATTGAAGAACTTGCTAAACCATAAACACCTCAAGGCTCCCAATTATCAGTTTGGCCATTTTTTCATATAAACAGTTGGTGTATGCGATCAAATGCATTAATTTGACGATAAATTTATGCACACCATAATTCCCAAAAGTCAGGTACTACACCTAGTAAATACAAGGCAAGGATCAACCAGCTATATTGATTAATATTTAACTAAGCAGAGCACACAAGCAACCACAGCTGGATTGATTAATGTTTAACTAAGCAGAGCACACAAGCAACCACACCTGGATTGATTAATGTTTAACTAAGGTGCACATCACACTTGTTATGGCAGCAAGATAGAGCTAATTAGCAACAGCAACCATGCAAATACCAAATTCCAACAGAGCATACACAATCAATGAGCCATCTATTAGCTACATTTCTAAGGCAAAGACAAAAAATACTCATCTACATGTAGAGTTACCTTGTTTTTGTTGGCAGAGTTGTTGTCGGATGAACTATCCACGAACATGATCTCTCTGCGCATGTTTGGGCTTTTACAGGCCCTCATGAAGGCCCGACGACTTGGTCCTGTGCCCGAGGTGGGGCAGGGCTGGCCCATGGTAGAGGTACTATGGCTCTGGTTCTTGCCGGAGGAGGCGCCTAGGATGCCGGTGGTGCTCCATCGAGGGTGCATGCCGGAGGAGGGGCCTTCGAGCCTGTAGGAGGACGGAAGGGGGTGCTTGCCAGTGGTGGTGCCTTCGAGCCCGACGAAGCTCCAACGGGGGCTCTTGCTAGAGGAGGACCCCACCATGGAGGAGGAGCTAGCGCCCACGGCGGAGGTCCAGTGCCTTGGCTGTAGCGTCGAGGTCTCACTGTCTTTGGGAGAGGAGGGGCTTATGGTGAAACGCCCAAGCGCGTTGCGCGCCTGCCGGCGGGCGTAGTAGCTGCGGTGACCCCGGCGGCCCAGGCTCGCTCCTCTCTCCTTTGGAACGAATGGCCGACGAAGAGATGGGAGAAAGGAGGAGATCGGGAGGAGATCGATTTGGATGGGACGTTTTGGTAAGGATCGCGCTGGTTCAGTTTTTGCAAGGGTGGAGATAGCGATGTGAGGGGTTACCTGTTTGACACACGGGCAATGACTAGTAGGCCTACAGAGGGAGGCAACAGCCCACGTTTATTTTTTCCTGCATTTCCTGTTGTATAACTGTCATGCGGGTCCCATGAATTTATTGTCATGTTCTTCCTTCAACTTCTTTATTTCAATTTGGTTTCCCAATTAAATTCCTAAAAATGAGTATTTTTGAATATTTTGACATAATTAAGTGGTTTTATTCTACAACATTCTTAGAATTTTTTTTGTATACCAATTCAGTTGAATTCCAACAGTGGTGTCACGTGAATATATATTAGTATTTATTCATTGAGGCATCGTTATCACTGTTTCGTATTCATTTAACTTTTTTAAAATCTCTAAACAATGTGTCAATTCATATAGATATTCGTGGGTGTTTGCCAATACATATAGTAATTTTTATGTAATTTTTAATATACTGAACAAATTCATGCATTCATTTGCATTGCAAATTGACTTGAACGAGCGTGTGACTCATGTCCTGCACTCTCCTTTATACTCTGAAGTATAGAGTACCTTCACTGAAACCAATAAAATACTTTTGTTCATTTAATTAAAGTGTCATGATAACTAGGAAATACAAATAATTTCAGAACGACAGTTGGTTTTAGATTAAACATGGTTAAAAATGTTGCTCCAAGTTTGACTTGTATCATACCCAAATTCAACATCTGTGTTACAAGCTTTTTATTGTGCGCATGTATTCGATTCTCTACTGGTTCCATCATCAAGATTGCTTGATCTTCCTTTTGTTTTGATTCGGTCAGCATTCGAGACTCGATAACTCGGGAACGCCATCGCTGCCAGTGACCTGGACACCGTCCTGCGTGCAGACCTAGTTCATGAACCAAAACTGGTTTTTGCCTATTCCCTGCTATTTGGCGATCTTCTTCCAGATCCATCCTTCATTCTTGAAACTACATTATGCTCTGCCTTGTTATTGATGAGAAATTGGATCCTCACCTTGTCTATGAACATGGGAACACTTTGTTACCATTTGAGGCAAGTTCACTTCCGCTAGTTGTTTCACTTCTTTCAATTTTCAAAAGCACATTTCAGCTCGTTAAAATAGATGATGTAGGTGCCAAAGTCTAATTTAACACACTTCAATGTCATGTAAGTAGGTTTTACCTGCATGGGCGAAGCGACATGAGCTCTCCCGAGTGTCATGGCACCAAGGCCCTAATCAGTTTTCATTGATAATTGTCTTAACTTTACCTTATGTGCACAGCCCAATATTTTTTGTGTCCTTCGTATCTCCATGTCAGATATTGAAATTACAAATATTCGAAATTCTAAACACGTTATTCTAATTTAGTGTTTGAAATTACAAATTCATTTTATATGAAGAAAATACAAAACCACTGACGCAATGAGATTCCGATTGAGTGCCTGGCCACTTTTTGCATTGGATTGAAAGCTCCCTACATATAATTTTGCATTGGATTGAAAATTTTCCCATACCCCGCCACTTTTTGTACATGGAGAAAATAGTCCGCCAAAATTTTGGTGATGGAAACGAATCCACGACCTCCGCTCCACACGCCGCGCTTGCGCCCAAACCGTCCTGCACGATTTCCTGACCTTTCTGTTTTTGCGATCAACATAGACACACGCGAGTTCTTAGGCCACAGTTTCCACAACACCGTATACCTAGCGGCGGCGGCTCCCACGAACGTGATGAGCTGAGAAGGCGGCGGTGGCCATGACAATCCAGACGATCGTGACGAGGTCAAGTCGGTGAAGGCCGTGACGATCCTGACGAGTTCACCGGTTGAAGCTAGCACCGCCCACGATGACTTCGAACCCTAAGTCAACTACATCAACGTCCGAATCCGATGATCGAGCAGGGCGACTTTGGGACTCAATCGAGGAAGAAAACAGTCACCTCGATGAAGATTTCCCTTTCATCCGTCAATCATCAGGTTTATATTCAATCTCATCACTAGATCACTGATGTCCTCAATTTGGCATGCTGCATTAGACCACGTGCGCTCCTGATTCAGATTTAACACTAGTGAATCATTTGCTTGATTACATCCATGCGCTCCTGATTCCTATGTAAGATGGTAATTTGGCTGTGGCTAAATCTGTGAATGCGGCTAAATCATTAGTCTGCTACACGGTTTGTATAGGCTTGATGGGATTTTTTGTTTTACTCGTGTTTGCTTGCTAGCACAATCTGTCACATAATACGTATAGGCCTGCTAACTGAATATCTGCCAATCAGTTTACACTTACTATGTGACTATCTGAAAATTCTTGTCTAATCATACCTCATTATGCTTGGTTTCATTACTATATTCTTCATTAATGTAATGACTTATTATTAAATCATTAGATTTCTATCTTGCTAATCCTATGATTATTAATCATGATCAGATTAGGAGCTATGTGAATTTTAATAATCCATATGTTATGATCACTTTAGTAGTTTACATAGTGCTTCCCTTTTAGGAAGTGAAGTTGTAGGCTTGATATAATGTTGGGTACCACTTATGTGGCGGCCATAGATTTAGCTGTACAATGTAGACTATTCAAATTATTGTTTTGTATATGACGTGCCTTTCAGTTCAATAACTAGGACAAATACACATTTTATAAAGTTCAATGTTCAGTAACTTTCAGTCCACACTTCGTTGAGAAGTGCAAAGTGGGATCAACGATGTGTTTTGTAGAATGGCGAGTGTATAAAATGCATTTTCTTCTTTTTTATATTGTTAGTTGGTCAAGGGACAGTTTATTAGTCTGTGGATCATGTTGCATGGTGGCCTAATGCACATACTTTGACAAACAATAATCTAGCACATTGTGGTAATTCTGTTTACGGTGTGTTTGGTTTGGCTGTGGCTGTGAAAAAAGCTGTTGTGGGTTACGGGTTGTGAAAAAAGCTGCTGTGAGATATGAGCTGTAAAAAAGCTGAAAGCCGTTTGGTGAAAACGACTGTGAGCTGATAACTATAAAATAATGTGTTATTCATTCAAATTTACATTCAATTTAAAAGCTTCATCTTAATTTGTTTAAATTTTCATACATATATATATATATTATATATATAATATTCATATATGTATGTAAATATAATATTCATAAACTATATATATATATATATTATTATGTTATATTATATTATGTATATGTAATATTTGTAATATATATATATATAGTTTATAATATATATATATATATATGTGTGAATATATATTTTATATGTATATATATTTTTGTGTGTATGTATATATATATATATATGAGAATAATTTCTTTAAACTTGTGGAAGCCAAAGCCACAAAAAGCACCTCCTAACCTGCTTTTACAAATGAACTAGCCAAAAAAGTGCTTTTGGCTTTGGCTTTTTCTGGCAGCCAACCCCTTTGGCTGGCTTCAGAAAAAGCCCAACCAAACACACCCTTAGTACTTTTAGTCACTAAGATGTACTACATAAAGAGAAATGGCTTTGATATTGCAACTCTTGAGACAATTGATTCCAGCAAAGATGCAGCGAATTTTGTTGACAACATGGGTTGTGAAAGGAAGTTGCGGTTCATACTCACCAAGAAGCAAGAAACCGAACTACATATCAACATTACACCCCTCAAAAAACTAAGGATTAATGAGTACGAGTCTGGTGATGATGATGACGATGACGATGATGATGATGGCATAGGTGAACCCGTTGATGCCTACAAAGATTGGCTTGCGGCGAAAGGCCCAGATATAGGTTCATATGCTATTTCTACTACACTGTGATATACTATAACAGTACTCTTTGTTGACATTTCTTTATTTCTAACTCGCAGACCTAAGCGATGTTACTAGAGAAGAAACAATTACAACTTACACAGAATGGTTAAAGGAGAAAGGCTATCTAAATGGAATTATTATAAATCCTTTATACCTTTCAATTATTTCCTCTGTATGTGATGAAAATTATGAATACACTAAGTGCATGTGTTTTCTATTTTGATCAGTGTATTACAAAAAGGAGTCTGAGCGTATGCCATGACCTGATGACAACAATGGTAGCACCGCGTCGGAAGATATACAATGGCTGACACATGCTAGAAAACAAAAGAAGAAGACAACAGGTTTGCAAAGCTCTATTAAGTTTGAAATTTCACTATGTATTGCACATATTTAATGTAGGTTTTTACTACTATGATTGAAACTAGCTGGGAAGAAGGGTGGTCATGGTACAATGAAAGCGCTTGTTGCAATGGCCAAGAGATTGAAACTGCTACATTGAACTCGCACGGAGAAACTGAAAATTAAAATTTCAGAAAATTATGGTGGTCCCTGTGGAGATAATAGACCTATATTTGTAGATGAAATTGTTTGGATGACAAGGTTGTATGCACCCCTCATTGGAGTTAAATATTGGGAACAAGTCGCTCAAGAAGTGAAGAAAATGATTACGGATTCTATATTGGTATGTGATGTGGATAAGGGCTCCTGATCTTCCGAAAGGTTCTGGATATGTTGATTTGGTCGGAGTTGACATACAAATCAATCCGGCTTCAGAACAACATGTTCTAAACCCCGCAATCACAGCATGACGTCTCCTCTGGTTATCAACTGTCCAAAAATGATTGACCTCGCTGAGAAGGCTAATCCCTACCTGGGAATCAAGAACACAAGCAAGAACTAAGAAGAATGCAACACAATTACAGATGTATTATGAATCTCATAAAGTTGGGGTCTCACAAACCGTGAGTACGGCGAAACTGTTATGAACAAAATAATCTAAACAAAACCCGAACCCTAATGGTGCAGCGGCAGCTGTATATGAAGACCCTAGGGTTGTGCAAGACACTCTGGACACGCCCCTAATTGGGCTCAACTAGATACAAAGCCCAAAGACCAAAAACAGGCGATGCAACACCGAAATAGATTCTGGACCCTCTCTTGTTTTGATGATTCCCGATGACTCCGGATGAATTTTGATATAAGACCAGCGGCATTGGAAAGATCTTCTTCTTATCTTTTCGTGCATATGTAGAACGTCCAAATCTGAGTCCGTATGCGTCCTGGACATCCGTTTTAGTGCAGACTGGTCCTGAGCCCCAAAACAGACTCGAAATCGGTTTTGGTTGGGCCTCCACCTTGGCTTCCACGTCCTTGCTGGTCCTCCATGTCTCCAAGTCCTTCTCCTATCATCTTCTGTTCCTCTCCATGGTTCCTAATTACAATATAATCATTAGGTAGCAATCCATTCTCAAAAGTGACATATAATAAAGAACGTAGGAATGAGCTCACCTCTAAATTTAGTCGTCGTGCACGAGCTGTAGTCATTGGACCTTGCAAGTACAGAATTGGAGGAGTGTTGCATGTATACTTACGAGTGATGTCCTTATCATCCTCCCCCTCTTGAAGTGGAGTCGTCCTCGACTCAAGCTCTTTCTCTTCTCCCAAGTATGGTTTCAAATCTGAAATGTTAAAAGTAGGACTAACCCCGAACTCGGGAGGCAACTCAAGTTTGTATGCATTGTCATTAATCTTCTTAATTATTTTGAAAGGACCATCAGCTCTAGGCATTAATTTAGACTTTCTCAAATCCGGAAATCTATCCTTTCTGATGTGTAACCATACTAAATCTCCTACATCAAGTTTTACTTCTTTTCTACCTTTACTACCAACAATTTTATACTTGTCATTCATCTTTTCAATGCTAAGTCTAGTGGTCTCATGCATTTTCAAAATAAATTTAGCACACTCCTTAGCATCAACACGAACTCTCTCATGAATAGGTAGAGGAAGTATATCAAGTGGAGTATGGGGATCAAAACCATACACTACCTTGAAAGGACTTACCTTGGTAGTAGAATGTGTTGCCCGATAGTATACAAACTCAACATGAGGCAAACATTCTTCCCATTGCTTCAAATTTTTCTTCAAAATAGCTCTCAACATAGTACCCAAAGTGCGGTTCACCACCTTAGTTTGTCCATCAGTTTGTGGGTGACAAGTTGTAGAAAACAACAACTTTGTACCCAACTTATTCCAAAGTGTGCGCCAAAAGTGACTCAAGAATTTTGCATCATGATCTGAAACAATAGTAGAAGGCATACCATGCAAATGTATAATTTCTTTGAAAAAGAGATCAGCAATATAACTAGCATCATCAGTCTTATGACATGGTATAATGTGTGCCATCTTAGAAAATATATCTACAACAACAAAAATACTATCACTCCCCTTCTTAGTCCTAGGCAGTCCTAAAACAAAGTCCATAGAAATATCTGCCCAAGGAATAGAAGGAACAGGAAGTGGCATGTATAAATCATGTGGATTCAAGCGAGGCTTAGCTTCTTGACATATAGTGCAGCAAGCAACAAAGCGCTCAACATCTTTCCTTATCCTTGGCCAAAAGAAGTGTGTGGCTAAAATATCCTCCGTCTTCTTGGCACCAAAATGACCCATCAATCCACCTCCATGCGCCTCCTGTAACAACAAAAGATGAACGAAACCAACTGGAATGCATAGGCGATTAGCTCTAAACAAGAATCCATCAGTCAACACAAATTTGTTCCATGCATGACCTTCTTTACAATGCAGTAATACATTCTTAAAATCAACATCAGCAGCATATTGTTCTTTAACTGCCTCAAGTCCAAAAATTCTACAATCAAATTGAGACAATAAAGTATAGCGCCTAGATAAAGCATCAGCGATCACATTATCCTTCCCTTTCTTATGTTTAATAATGTAAGGAAAAGATTCAATAAACTCAATCCATTTAGCATGTCTACGGTTCAAATTACATTGATAACAAATATACTTAAGTGATTCATGATCAGAATAAATAACAAATTCTTTGGGCAACAAATAATGACGCCACGTCTCTAAACAACGTACAAGTGCATACAATTCCTTATCATACGTGGAGTAATTCAAAACAGGCCCAGTAATTTTCTCACTATAGTATGCAATAGGTTTACTATCTTGCATCAAAACACCACCAATGCCTATACCACTAGCATCACATTCAAGGCCAAAAATCTTATCAAAATTAGGTAATTGCAGCAATGGTGCATGTGTAAGTTTATCCTTCAAAACATCGGAAGACTCATGATGTACCTTACCCCAATGGAAAATAACGCCCTTCTTTGTCAACTCATGCAAAGGTGCAGCAATGGTGCTGAAATCTTTGACAAAGCGGTGGTAGAAACCTGCAAGACCAAGAAAACTCCTCACTTGTATGATAGTTTTTGGTACAGGCCAGCTCTTTATGGCTTCAATCTTCGCCTCATCCACCTCAATTCCCTGTGGAGTCACAACATAGCCAAGAAAAGAGACTCGATCCATACAAAAGGTGCACTTCTCAAGGTTACCAAATATACGTGCATCTCGTAAAGCATCAAAAACAGCACGTAAATGATTCATATGTTCATCTATGGATTTGCTATAAATCAAGATATCATCAAAGTAAACTACCACAAATTTGCCAATGAAAGCTCTTAAAACCTCATTCATCAAGCGCATGAAAGTACTAGGTGCATTAGTTAAACCAAAAGGCATTACTAACCACTCATATAATCCAAATTTGGTTTTCTGTTTTCCATTCATCTCCAAGTTTCATTCTAATTTGATGGTAGCCTCTATGCAAATCAATTTTAGTGAAAATTATAGCACCACATAACTCATCAAGCATGTCATCTAGCCTAGGAATAGGATGATGATACCTAATAGTAATATTATTAATGGCTCTACAATCTACACATATACGCTAAGTACCATCTTTCTTAGGAACCAAAAGTACAGGAACAGCACAAGGACTAAGTGATTGACGAACATACCCATGATCCAAAAGGTCTTGAACTTGTCGTTGTATCTCCTTAGTCTCCTCAGGGTTGATCCTATAAGCAGCATGGTTTGGCAAAGTAGCACCCAGAATCAAATCAATTTGATGCTCAATCCCTCTCAAAGGTGGCAATCCCAGGGGTATCTCAGCTGGAAAAACATCCTCATACTTCTGCAAAAGGTTAGTGACAGTAGGAGGCAAAGCACTATAGGCAATATCATTAAGCGAAAATAAAGCTTCTTTGCATATCAAAGCATAGCAAATATCATCATTATCAGAAATTTCAGCAAGCTCGGATTTTGTTGCAAGACATGAACGACCTTGTAATTTAATTCCAGCACCGTTAGAACTTGAAGAATCATTAACATTACTAGGTGTAGAATTAGAATTAATAGGTTGTTGAATTTCAGGACCTTTATTTTTCAAACTAGCAGCTCTTTCTAAATCAGCTTGTACAATTTCAGCAGGGGTCATTGGTAACAAAGTAATTTTAGTTCCTTTATGCATAAAAGTGTACTTATTACTTCTACCATGGTGTACCGCATCATTATCAAATTTCCAAGGTCGACCAAATAAAAGTGAACATGCTTGCATGGGTACGACATCACAATCAACAGAATCCACATAAGAACCAATGGAAAAAGGAACTCTGCAAGTTTGTATTACCTTAGCTTTGCCAGTGTCGTTTAACCACTGAATGTAGTACGGATGTGGATTTGAACGTGTGGTCAAAGCAAGCTTGTTGGCCACATCAGAACTCACCAAGTTATTGCAGCTCCCTCCATCAACGATGACATGTGCTCGGCGGTTCTTGATGACAAAGAAAATCTAGAACAAGTTGTGGCGATGCATCGTCTCGGGCTGATGAACTTGTGTGCTAAGGACACATTGAACAAAAATGTTTATGTATCCCGTGGTGTCTACGCCTCCAAGGACGAGGTCACTGCTGGTGGCAGCGACGTCCTCCTCCTCATCCTCCACGTCGGAGGTGTTCATGTAACCGTCATCGTCTGTCGCCACATATGCCCGCCTACTTGGACAATCTTTCAGCACATGACCAAGTCTATGGCAGCGGTGGCACTAAATCCCTGTAGTGCGCCCCGTCGAAGCAACAGAGGAGGCACTACTAGCTGGTACCTGCATAGAAGTTTTACCTGAGTGCGTAGAAGGTGTAGGGGCTGATCTTGGGGCTACAGAAACAACATTGGTTCCCTTGGTAGCTGCTGGTGGGGGCGGCCGGAAAGATGGCCTAGGCAGCCCCGAAGTCCTCGTCGAGCATGGGGGTAGGAGTTCCTTGACTTGTTGTACTCCTCAAAAGCCTGGAAAAGTCCCTGTGATTCTTTCTCTACAAGCATAGCATACTGAAAACACTAGGTGAGGGTATAATATTCTTTATAATCAAGGATGTCCTGAATTTCTTTTCTTAAACCAGAATAAAAGCGACAAATTTGATCCTCTACTTTTTCAACTATAGCACAACAAATCAAACCCTTCTGAAGCTCACTAAAGTACTCCTGAACAGTTTTATCTCCTTGTTCTAAACGCTGCAGTTTATTTTGAATCTCTCTATAAAAAGAAGGTGGAATAAAACGATCATGCATTGCTACCTTAAGTTCTTCCCAAGTAGTAGACAAATCAGTTTCAGCAGCTAGACCACTCCACCAAACAATAGCAAAGTCCTTAAACTCACTAGTAGCTTGTCTAACTCTATGTTGTTCTGGAACAAATGGGCATTAAATTTTTGTTCTACAGTCATCTCCCAATCAAGATAAACATCACCATCATACTGACCCCAAAACGAAGTAATTGAAAACTTAATTTTAGCATACGGGTCATCTGGAGCATAGTTACCGTGTGGACGACAATTGTAGTAATGGAAACCACCCATACCTTGCGTATTATGTTGCAAACGACGTCGTAATTATGTGGTCCTTGTAGCTGACCTATCCACGGTGCCATCAGCCTTATACACCATGTCTTCATCATGGACGTCTTCAACGTCGTGGTTGTTGTTATTGGTGTTCGTATCATTGGTCCTGGGAGCAGTCTCCAATGCGACAACCTGATCGGTTAACTTAGAGACCCGCTTCTCCAACCGGTCGATGCTTTCTCCAATGTGAAGCTTGCTAACCGCTTCAGTAACGGCTCTGGTGATCGTCTCTGCCAAATTACTCTGAGCAGCCTGCAAAGCCTTCTAGAGCTGCTCTTGGCTCACGCACTCAGAAAATTGTGAGGGTGAAGCCATCTCTCCATCGTCACTTCCTGCCATCACAAACACCAAAACAGGAAACAAATAGTGAAGGTTATCCCTACAAAACAGCTAAGTAGTGGTGCCTCTCAACACAGCAAAAGGAAACTCCTTACAAAGCTCTTTCAAAGTTCTGAAAAGCAAAGCAAAGGATACCAGGGAGGTGTGTTCCATGAATGCTAGGGTAACAAAAGAACCTATGTGCTGTCCAGAAGAAATATGTAGAGCTAGGAAGGCCAAATATATATATATGAGTGGCACACAAATCAAAAACAGATAGTAAAGTTGAATAAGTGCCGAAGTAACTTGTCCCTAGTTGCTGGTTTAAGTATGTCCTAGAACAGTAGTGATAGCAAAGTAGAAACAAGGAGACAATGGCACATAGGCGATAACAGGGGGCTAAGTGCAAAATAGCCAAATCCAGAAATTTCAGGGGGCTAGATGTAGCACTAGTAGAAATCCCAAATTTCTTTTTTTGATTTTATTTTTTTGATATTTTTCTCCAACTCACCAACAATGGGGGAGAATCCACAAAAAATATCAGCTCAAACAGAGGTAGGATGTGGCCTACAGAAAATCTTGAAGTTGCAGAAAATGTCGGGTTTCAACTTAAATCAATTTTTTCTTTATCTGCCTGATTTTTTTTAAATTTTTTCACGAGGGCACACAGGGCGTAGCCGAGTGTGGGTATGCCCAACTTTGAGTCAAGAAATTCCTTTAAAAATTTAGCCAAAACGGACAACCGAGCGAAAAGTTATGCCCATTTTACCGAAGGGGGGTCGGAGTCGGTTTTCTACAAACCTGAGGTGAAACCCGAGTCGGGTTTGGGGTCAGGTTTAGAATCAGGTAGGATTTTTTTTTTGCAGCATGGAGGCAGCGGAAAGTGGAATTTATGGGGATTGGTCCGGTGTGTTGACGGTGTGTTTAGGGTGGGATTAGGGTGGGACTAGGCTAGGTGTGTCGATCAATCAATCCTAGCACAAAAAGCCAACAAAACAGAGGATAGTGAAGGGGATGGCGGCTAAGGTTGCAAGGGAAACACTACTAATGTCAAAAATACAAACTAAACCAGCAACTAAACAAGAACTAGGGCACAAACTCAACACTACGGACTCTAAAATTGAAATATGCAGAGGCTAAAAACGTGGTTTTGGGTGGAGGGAAAAATTTTTTGGGCTTTTCTGTGGACGATAGGATGAACACAAAATGAAATTAACTAAGGGTAGTGCGAACCTGACGGTGCACCTGAAGCTCTGATTATCACTTGATGTGGACAAGGGTTCCCAATCTTCCGAAAGGTTCTGGATACATTGATTTGGTTGGAGATGACACACAAATCGATCCGGCTTCAGAACAGCATATTCTAAACCCCGCAATCGCAGCATGATGTCTCCTCTGGTTATCAACCATCCAAAAATGATTGACCTTACCAAGAAGGCTAATCCCTGCCTACGAATCAAGAACACAAGGAAGAACAAAGAAGAATGCAACACAATTACAGATGTATTATGAATCACAAAGTTGGGGTCTTACAAACCGTGATGACGGCGAAACTGTTATGAATAGAATAATCTAAGCAAATCCCGAACCTAATGGTATAGCTACAGCTGTATATGTAGACCCTAGGGTCATGCAGGACCCTCTGGACGCGCCCCTATTTGGGCACAACTAGATACAAAGCCCAAAGGCCAAAAACAGGCGACGCAGCACTGAAATAGATTCTGGACCCTCTCTTGTTTCGACGATTCCTGATGACTCCGGATGAATTTTGATATAAGACCAGCGGCATTGGAAAGGTCTTCTTCTTATCTTTCCGTGCATATGTAGAACGTCCAAATCCGAGTCCGTATACGTTCTGGGCATCCGTTTTAGTGCAGACTGGTCCTGAGCCCCGAAACAGACTCAAAGTCGGTTTTGGTTGGGCCTCCACCTTGGCTTCCACGTCCTTGATGGTCCTCCACGTCTCCAAGTCCTTCTCCTATCATCTCTTGGTCCTCTCCATGGTTCCTAATTATAATATAATCATTAGGTAGCAAACCGTTCTCAAAAGTGACATATAATAAAGAACGTAGGAACGGGCTCACCTCTAAATTTAGTCATTGTGCACGAGCTCTAGTCATTGGACCTTGCAAGTTCAGAATTGGAGGAGTGTTGCTTGTATCCTTAGGAGTGATGTCCTCATCAGTATGTTAATGAGTGGGTATATTTTATAGTTGCAACCTGCTATGCAATAGTAATCTCTTACTCACATTATACTTATATGTTTTTATTTCCAACAGAGTGGATGGGAAATGGAGGACAATGATGCTTCCAGGAAATTGATATGGAAGATTGACAAAGAACGCTACAAAGGGTGGCGGTCAGGTTTTAGTGCTACCTCCAGGGCATACAATAGTTACGATGCAAGAATGAGAAATAAGCCAGAAGAACTAGACCTTGTGGAGTGGCACTACCTGTGCGAGTACTTTGGAACCCAAAAGTTCAAGGTATGCCACTGTTCTAAAAATGTTAACAACTGAAGCTCTCTCATTATCACTTATTAATATACATTAGTTATTAAGCTTTTCTTGGTCACTAACTGCAAAAGTCTATTACTTAATAATAATGTTTTATTTTCTCCAATAACTATCACACATATAGTATACATGCTGGTGTCATTCTGTGATATATTATTAATCATGATTTATTAGCTTATGTCATATAATCACTTTTAACTACAAGTTACAATGCAAATGTAATCATTCATAACCTTATTTAGATATGAACATGCAAGGTAAATGTATTTTAGAAATTTGGCCATGCATGCAGCATAATGGTTGTGCCAGAACTAACTTAGCATGTTAAATGATATGCAACATATCAATATATTGCTAAATCTTGGCCACTTGAGTATTTATGTGAATTTTAACAATCAATATCTTATCTTGCTCTTTTAAAAAAAATTAGCATCATTTTTTTGGGGTTTATGCCTGCACTAGAGTTACTTATTAACAATCATTAATTAATGAACTTTTCTTGTTCACAAATTGTAGAAGATTAGCAGTCAGAACTCCAGCAATCGTCTCTCAGTGTAGCTGGGAAAAGGTAAGTATTTGTTGCATTATTTTGTCACCTCCTCATACATTAGTCAATAACACATTGTTGACATTCACTATTGCAATCATAGAGGGACATAAAAACTGGAGCTGAACCATGACCAATGGAACTCTTCAAGATTAGTCACACCAAGCAGGGAAAATAGTCAAATGAGATGTCCCAGAGTAGCTACGTGAGTACTTTCATTTTGAATTTACTTCCATGTTATAGGTTTTTTTTTGTTGTTGCAATATATGTACTATACTGATTCATACTATTCAATTTGTCACTCAGCTGAGTGCTGCCAGGAAATTGTCAATGACAAATTTAGATGAGTTGGGTGATGGAGGCTGACCAAGCATAACATCTAGAGCTGCTAAAGAAAACAATGTTTTCTAGGCAACGTACAAGGAAATAACAGGAGCCAAGTCTACCATGTCACGTGGGCATGGTTATTTGTCAAACCCAAATAAGAACCAACTAATGCAGGAGAGACTGGAGGAACATGCATGTGAAATTCAGAGATTAAAAGAACTTCTTGCAAAGAGAGCTGCTCAAAACAAACAAGAGAAAAAACAACTTGAAGCATCAATTACACAATCAGTGATGCAAAATGTCAAAGCAATGTTAGCACAGAACCAAAATAGTTCACCCATCCATGAGGTAATAATATCATAATTTTTGCAAGTTTACCTTTTCGATAATTATACACATTAGTACTGTTCTAAACAATCCAATCTCCATGAGTACACTACTGTTAGCATTATGTAACAAAATATTACTATTCTGATGTTTCGGATTCTACTAATAATACAAGATTGCTCATTTAGTTGCCTTTTTTGTTATACATACGCAGCCTAGTATTGAAACTGATGAAACACCACAAGATGACCTTGTGAGCCCTCTAATCAACAACAATACAATATTGGATGAGGACAGGACCAATGAGCTCAACAATACAACAAAATGTCAAGTTGCTAGCACTGAAGATAACAATGATGCAACACCAATGCATAGGGAAGAAACACCGAATTAGGTAACCAACTTGATCAACCATTCTGGAACTTTATGATTGGTTTGAGCAAAAAAATTGAAGCTAACATTGTACAAATAACTCTATAATCTAGATTGAGCCCTCTATGTTCATGATTTCAAAACTATTTTAGGTCCAAACAAACTCAGGTTTTGGTTGAAATCCCGAACTACTTTTAGGATATAAGCTTCACTGCCAAGTTGAGCATTAAACATTTTTGTGGATTTTCTGCACAGTGAAGTTTTGATGTTATGTTCTTAATTTGACCAATTATCCGGTTTACAAGTCAGTCATAGACCCAAGCTTGAATGATTACATGCATCCGAATAACTGTCAGAAGTGTTGCTGCTGTTGTTGTTCTCCATCTGATATGGCGCTAGTGATGATGATTTTGAGAAGATGTTGACCCCTGGTTCTAAAAACTCTGGTGCTGTCATGTGTAGTTTTAAGTTGTCAATAAATTAAACTAAGATGTATGTGGACAGATGGCAAAAAACTACATAGTTTTGATTAAGTTTTTATTAGATTATTAGTTTATCTCACTTGACTAATGAGAGTAACACAACAAGGATCATAATAAAGATATGAGTAATTCTTATCATGGTTTTTTTAAACATGATATTTTTGTAATGAATAATACTTATTTGTTTGATTGTGAACTGAAGTTTATATACACTATACATTAGATGTATGGTAACTTTTTATGTATACATATATGTCAATAAGCTTTTTATGCCAATAGATAAGACTCATGAGTCCACATGGGTTTTGGACCTTCTATAGGATAATTGTTTTGTTTAGTGTTCAGATCAAAAATATAAAGAAGAATATACAGATTCTCTTTTATAGGTTGAAATTAATTTTACATTGATATATACATACCTAAATTTTATTATAAATTTTGAAAACCCGTCACAATGCACATGCACTTTGCTAATAAGTAACTGTAATTATCTCTTGTCACCACAAACTTTGTTTTTGATCATGTGCAGGAAATGGAAGCTCCAGGGGCGAACTAATACTAAAGATATCTTAGTAGTCCCTAAATATTATGACATAAATGACATGATTGTTTGTTTATGGCCTCCTAATTAAATCATAAAAGCCTTGTCGATTTACAATCTTTCTACTACATGTGTAGAACTATATTCTTTCGGTGATACAAGAGAGGCCTTCAACATTCTGGTGTCATAACGATTAAGATCAAGTGATTGAGTTTTTTTAGGTTGTCTAGAATTTTTATTTTTGTGAGTGATGGAACATTCTGGTGTGGCAATAATAATGTTTGGTTGTAAGCATGAATGATGGATTTGATATCATTAGTACTATCTGTAATATTTGATCAGGTTCTATTTTGGAATATATTCTCTGTTGCATTAGCAATATAATATGGTTGCAAAAACCACAAATTAATTGTGTTGCAATTACCTTTTCCCCATTGCATCGGTCATAATCTGACGCTACACCTTGCTGTTAAAATGAATTACAATTAATGCAATATAATCATATAGTGACCAGAATTATTGTGTTGCAATTACCTGATACAAAAATTGCAACCACTCTAACTCCGTTGCGATTTTCTGTAAGAATATAGCCACGACTAACAATTTATTGCCACATCTTTTTGGTATGTAGCAATGAGTCGTACATTGTTGCGAAATCTATTAAACATATTGCGACAACTCATAATCTGTTGCTATATCTTCTAGGTATATAGCAATGATTCATACGTTGTTGCGATATCCTATGCTCATATTCCAACAACCTCCATTGTGTTGCGATACTCTTTAAATGTATAACAACAACATAAAATTGGTTGGGATTTCTCTAAGTATATTGCAACATCATAAATGAAATTTCCACTATCATATATCATTGCATTAAAATGTATTTGCAATAGTACCCATGTATTGCAATCATGCTTGCTTGCAACTACTGTGTCTTGTTGCATTATAATGTATTTGCAAAAGTACCTATGTGTTGCAATCATGGTTGCTTGCAACTATCATATCTTGTTGTAATAAAGACAAATAGCAATAGCGACCTTGGTTGTTAGCACCAACCACGCAACACTCATGGTCATTGCATTTACATCCTTTCTGAACACCGTGATGAGGACATCATCATGCTGGATACACGCATATCATGGCCTTCCCCAAGTTACATGTCGTCACCAACACGGTCGCCGCGTTCGTCTCGGATTCAGACGATACCCCTTCATGGTTTTGATGATATCTCCCACATCCGACGTCCAAACGAGGCGTTCTTTGATGCGTTGGAAAGGGGACGACTATGCCGCTGTTTTGTTTCTGGTCCTAGCTCCAGAAGGATCATGAATCATAATATGTGACCATGACAAGGTGTTGCACCACCTATTTTGGGCCAACTTGGCCATGTATCGTGTCGGGCCTTAAGCCCATGTTGTGGGTGCCCCCCCTGGTTGCCCCAACCCTAGGACGTCCCTGGTTCCTACATAAACTCAGTAGCCGCCATCTTTTAGTTTTGGGTTTTGTTTAGTTTAGTTTCCAGAGAGAAACTTGATCGAATTATTGTAACTGTGGTGACAAATCCTTTTATAGTAATCTAGGGCCCCTGTTCTTGTTCTACACCACTATGGCGATTAGTCCTTTTGTGTTCAGAGCTTGAACCTTTTCTTGTGATTTGCTTCATCTATATTTGCAATTTCAGATTGCGTGTTTATCCTCTCTTGCTTGTGTTCTTGATTTCGCTTGCAAGAACAATCAAGTTATGCTTGGTGTAACGGTTGCGGGGTTGGATCGTGTCTGATTCAAGCCGGGTCGTCGACGCCGAGTTCCCCAAATTTGAGTTTATCCCCTTACCTCTTGGAAGATCGGGCCATATCTACATCACACCGCCCCTCATTGCAACAGACAACATTAATTGCAGCTCCTTATAATGATGATGTAATAGGCTATTGCATCGGAGGAATTAGCAACACCTCCCAACGATCAAAAAAGGTTGCGATCTATTGATATTGCAACACAAGTGACCTTTTTGCAACATTTTTGGGGCGTTGCGCTAAGGTGATTTTCTTGTAGTGATGAGTAACCCTTGAGCTTGTCCTTCGTAAATATGTATAGTGCTTGTTTGTTTTTGTTTGTGTCTTTGTTTGTGCTTGTTTCTCTTCTTTTGTAGGTTGACTTTGGACCTTCTTGAGATAGCAATGGACATGGGTTAAGCTTGGGAAGGTGGTTCATGGTGTACCTAAGGCTTTGAAGAATGGTCCATTGTGAGCAAGCTTGAGAAGGGAACAACTCGTTGTTGACACCTTGGTTTGTTGCGGTTCTCTCTCTTTTCTTTAGCATTGCATCATGCATTGTATACTTGATGCATTTGCATTCTTCGCATTCATGCATCTTTGAATTGTGATACCATACATGCTCCCAATCATGTGTCTAGGGCGAGTTACTCATTTACAATGTGAGTACATGACTCTCTAGATGATCAAATAGTGATATTTGTGATTCATGCCCATTGAGCCATGATCAACCGAGCTCCGAGGTTAAATCTACTCGCGCGGCTCAAAGACAAGTGGCTCATACATTCCCACCTCTCTAATGACTAACCCTTGCACATTTGAGAAAATATGTTGTTTAGTCATATGTGTAGGGGGAGCTATGATGGAACGCCACTACAACCAAGGAGGAGCACCATGAAAGGGGGAGTTATCCTAGCTCTTGCCAACTATTTTTATGCATCTTGGTTTTGTTATGTTTTGGTGTGGTTTTGGTGATAGGTGACAAAGGGGGAGAAGGAACATGAAGATCCAAAAGGCAAATCTCGATCAATAACACAAAGGGGGAGAAGAACATGAAGACGGAACATGAAGATTCGGAGAGAAGGAACATGAAGATCCTAGAGCCAAGTCAAGATTGAGGATAGTGAAAAGGGGGCGAAGAAAATAATGAAGATCACATCAACATGGAGGAGAACAACGATGGTGCATGTCTATGGCAACAATATACATCTTCACCGACATGAGCATCTATGTCCTTGGTGCATGTCTACATCAAGAAGATCGACTACCACGACACTAAGACGGGAGAAAATTCAGCTCAAGATTGAAATCCAAGTGCACTAAAAAAGTGGGTAGTTCTCCCTCAACACCTAGCATATCTCAAGGGGGAGACTACTTCCAAGGTAAGGACCAAGGTATGCCTTTCAATCCTTTCTTTTCCTTTGGTTCTTTCTTACTCGTCCGTTTTGGATCATCATAAGTAGTGGTTGTCATCTATCACCAAAAAGGGGGAGATTGTAAGGTTCATGACCATTGAGGTCACCCCAAGTTATGATGTTTTGGTGATGAATGGCGAACATGAAATGTGACTAATGTCTACATGAGTATTGTTCTATGATAATTGTCAATGATGTCCTTGGCGATTGATGACAATAACCACAAGCATGGAGGCTTGTGAACTTGATGGAGTCCAAGGGTTGGTGAAGAATCGATCAAAGCGGAGAACAAGCTATGGTGCAAGTTGTGACACCTCAGGTGTCTCAATTCTGTTTAACAAGCATGATAAGCACAAATCATGAATTATGTAACATGAAATGATAGGGCCATCTGTTGAATTAATTCTAGGTAAATGAAACCCTGCAACCAAGTTATTGAAGCAACTTAAAAATTTCAATACAACTTATGCCAAATAAATTCATCCACAGTTTGGTAATAATAAATTAGAATGTTATGGATTTACTAAGCATTTTATCTGAATTGTAAAAGCCACAATTAATTAATTAATGCTTAAGTATCAATTTAAGGCAATCATTAAATTCTAAAAATATTTTTATGAAAATCACAAATGAACCTCACCAGAGTGTTCTCCACTATTTAAATAACCAACCAACCAATTTTCACCATTTTTGGATTTTCCTAGCTATTTTAATTTGATTTATTGAAATTACCTTTGACCAAGGACCTATTTGCGAGGATTTGGAAAGATCAGGGGGTGCAGCACAAAAATCTTTCTCTGCTTCCTCCTCACTGGCGTAGAAGCCTGCCGACCCCCCTCTGCCACACGGCAGCGCCGGCGCACCGCCCGGTCTCCTTCACTCCCGCCTCGGAACCCCGCGAGCTACAGCGTGCCTGCCCCTCTGCCCTGCCGACTGCGCGCGCCCAACGGCTCTCTCTTCTTCCCCCTTCTCCCATCTGCACACCATCGCCATACACCGATCGCCTTCAATTCCTCTCGCTCACGCCGCTCCCGACTGCCAACCACCCATTGACCCTTGCGCGACGCCAAGGCGCACCTGCAAGCCTCAAAGAACACCCTCTCTTGCTCTCCGCTCCCGGCTCTCTCTCATTTTCTTCCCCTCTGTTCTCTGTGCAGCCGCCATTGTCAAACACAAGCTCAAGCTTGAGCCCTGCCGTCTCCCTGCTCGAGAGCCGAGCTGAGGACGCAAATAGTTGCGCACAATCCCACCTCCCCTCTCCAAGTACTGATCCAGCTGAAACCGCGCATGCATTTGGCCGAATCGAAGAATTTCCAAATCAAGTGCCTCCAGTGAGTTCCTCCATCGCCGACCAAAAATTGCTCGTGCTCGGTGAGTCTCCTCATCTCGTTCCTCTTCACGCGCAAGCGCAGACCCTCGTCACACCTCTCTGACTCAGTATTTCCCCGATTTCTCGACCAGAATTGCCGGCGTCTCACTTCTCTCCCACCGCTGCCCTGATTTTGGGCAGACCGATGCCGCCTCCACGATGAACTCCCATCTCCATCCCTTCCCGACGAAAGCCGATGTGATGCCGATCGTCGCCTCGTCTCCATGATGTTGTAGGAGAAGACCTCGACTAATTTCCCGCTCCGAGTCCTCTTCGCGATGCCGCCGAAGTCCTCTATCCCGCCGCCTCTCGCCGCCGGCCACCTCTGGTGAGTACCCGTCCTCACCAACCCCCTAGATGTGTTTGCCTCGACGTGTGTGTCATGTGCATGGTTCTGCGGTGAGGTTTCTTCGCGCGCAGCCGCTGGCGACGAGCTTTGACCGAGCTCCGGCGAGCCTGGCACCACTGACCCCCCTCCCCCTGTGCTAACTGGCATTCGATTGGCAGGTGAGGTGTCACCCACGTGGAGCTGACGTGTCATCGACGTGGCACTCCGTTAACTAGAAAATGCCGAGAAATATCCCAGAAATTGCTTAAATCTTTGAAAAACCATAGTAAATCGAATTCAAACCCTTTTTGGCCCAAACAAATTTTGTTAGATTCATACTGAGGTACTCTAATTTAGTAAAATGATAAATCAATGTCTCTATTAATATATTTTTATTTATTCCTTTAATTGTCCAAATACCAAATAATTCACCAGAAATTTAGGAACGGAATTAAATCCTAATTTTTGGCATGCTTAGTAAACACATGAATATCTACCACCACAAATTTTGGTTTGGCAAAATATGAAGTATTTTAGTCCCTAGAAATTATTTAGTGTGTTTGCTTAGATTAATCCTAGTAATTATTCTATAAATAATTTGCCTTTGCCACTTGGCACAAAAATAACTCATATATACCTCTGTCCACAGTAAATCACCCATGTCCAGAAACATATTTCCACTATACTAATTAATTTAATTGCTCATATTATTTATTTATCTTGCTTAATTGCATAAAAAATATATATACCTAAAATCTTAATTAACAACCCAACTTCTCTGAAGCATATGGCTTCGAGAACATAATAATAATTTTAATTGACATTAAAACACTATGTGCTTGCATGCATCATATCATTGCATTTAACGGTATTCCGCTAATGCCGTTAATTCAATTTTGTCATATAGGTAATGACAATCAGGAGCAAGGGGAAGACTTTCAGAAGGACATTGACCCTCAAGAGCAAGAAGTGGTAGTTGCTAGCACTAACATCAATCCAGGCAAGCCCCGATTTACATTCGCCTCTTTACAAATTTTGCTAGTTTATAATAATTCTAGTGTCTATAATTAATGTTGCATTAGGTCATAGGAGTTGATTGAAACCCACCTTGCATGCTATCCAAATGACCTATGCTATTGTCTTAGAACTTGGTAGAATCGGTACTGTAATGCTATGCTTAGTAATTGCTAGTCTCGTTAAGAAGGTATTATTATTATTACTAAGGAATGAACTTGACCACTAGAACGGGAATTATTAAAAGAAGTTTATTTTATGTTATGACCGGGTAGGGATAATGCATGTGTAGGTTGGTAGCAACACATGGGTGTTGACTGTGCTAGCCTTGTCTTGTCGAACCTAGGACCCGTCCGTGGTCGGCCCCTTGATCAAGTATTGAATGGTACCGAATGCATGCTAGCTTATGGGCACTAGTAAACCAATATAGCATTAAAGGTCACTTGCATTGAGGATGGTTAAGGTGAGTTGATCATTGACCCTCCTGTTGCTGGAGTGCGCGGTTCAGACCATGAAGTACTGTTGGTAGAACGGCATGCCCACTCGACATCACCACACCCGGGCTGAGGTGTACGTGCTTTTCATGTGAAATGTTGCCATATACAACCTTAATTGGTGCGTATGTGTCGTGCATCTCGGGTTTTCCCAGCTGGTATAAATCAATTGCAATTGCTGTCCCTCGTAGTAATAAGTACCACTTGGTCACCGCGCCAATCACGTAGTTGCACCTAATATTATGGAACGGATCATGTTGCTTACGGATATTGATTATTATTATTATTATTATTGTTCTTATGTCGTATTAATTTTAGATATTGTTTTATTATCCTTGTTGCAACTAAAGTTACATTTTGGCTCAACCCATTTAAATTGACAATTAAAACTTGATAGAACTAACAGGTTGCTTAGTGCGGGTCCTTTTAAACAAGCCACCTATTAGAGCCTCTACATGTGTAGGTGTCCGACGGGTAAGTCTTGCTGAGTAATTCGTACTCAGGCTTTGTGCCATCGTTGTTTATAGGTAATGAGGAGATTGAATTGCCTGAGAATGTGATGCCTTGGGACGTGCAAGTCCCCGAGGGTTGGACCACTCACTGGGAGTCCGACTCGCCGCCACAGTGATGTTGCTTGTTGCTAGGGTGATGGTCCTTCGGGCATGGATCACCACCAGGTTATACCGTCGAGCGTAATTCCTTTTACGTATTTGCTTCCGCTGTCTCAAAACATTATGAACCTATATTAAATCTGCTGCACTCTGAATCATTGTATTAATGTAATATTCAACTTAAATTTGAACCAATGTTGTATTATCAAGTGTCTGCGCTATCAGCACCGTTGGGACCTCGATCCTCCGGGAAGGGGCGCCACAGCTGGTATCAGAGCCGTGGTCCATGATAATACAATAAATAAATCATATTTTCAAAAACTATGACATTTGCAAGTGAGGATACGTTAGTATTGCCGATGTAAATAATAGGGTGGTGACAAAGCTAACCTGGGTTATGCTTGTTTATATTACTTGCATCTACGTCTTCTTCAAATGAAGGCACGTGCGTGCTTAACCGACACACGTGATATCTGTGTCTGTGCTCGCAGACGGATATGAGACACTGTTGGCTCGGGACTTATCACGGGGTGATCCTTTTCCATGGATCGTTACTAGTAGAAATGTGCTTCTTTTCGTAGTTTCTTTTGAATTTGATGTATTGTTTCTGGAATGGATTTTCTGCAGGTACACTAACACTGTTAGTATAACATTTAGATTGACTTACGTGTTGAGTGCGGGTCGTGACCCAGTATCCGTGCCACTAAGTATCGACAAAGATAGGCGTTGTGTTGTGAGGAATGATAGGTTAATAAAAATGAAAGTTTTGCATCATGCATCCTATTATAACTAAACTAAAACTTGTTCTCCTCTTGCTCACCAACCTCTGAATAAAAATATTCATAACTATTAATTTACTCAACCAAATAAGCCATACAAATACTTTTCAGAAAGGTCTCCACATCCCCTGTCATCTAGAATTTAAATTAAAATTCGACCATAATAGTAACAACCTCAGAAACAGAGAACAAGTACAATCTGTCAACTCACTATTTTTAGCATGACCCTAAAGATAAAAATTTCATAACTAAAGTTGTACTTCGAATTTGAAAGAGTTTAAACCCAATCTAGAAATAAAGAAAAAAAATTGCAAAAGATAAAAGAAAACACAAACCAGAAAACCGATACATGTGCCAACTCCTAGGCACTTCTAGTCAAGCGGAGGTGGAGACGATGGCTGATCGAAGCCATAGCACCGCGCCTTGAGTCGCTCGAACTCCTCCACCATCGCGTCGTGGTTGTTCCTCCATTGGGACATGGCGTCCTCCAGATGCTCGATGTGATGCATACTGTTGTCGAGGTACCGCTGCATGAGCATGAAGAAGTCTGCACCAAGCACCGGAGGCACCACAGGTACCCGTCCTTGGTACCTGTAGTCCAGGCCTGTAGTAAAGTAGGTGGCGCCAAACGGCGTCATGCCTGCACCGACCAGCGTAGAGGGCTGTGAACCGCCCACTGCATCGCTCCACCCTGACTGGTACTGTTGAGGTTCTTGGCGTGACCCCCAGGAACCCCGCTCGCCACCGGCCGCTGCAAATGTTATGGATTGTCAAACCCGCCCGTGGCGGTCCTTGGAAATTCGGTCCCCCTCCGTGAGACCTTCTTCAAGCCAACTTCCTCCCCCCAGTTTGCGAGGGAAAAAAACTCCTAGCTCCGCACACGGGAGCCTAATGTTGGTGCCACCGACATGGAAGCCGACGCGAGCACTTCCCGTAACAATATTGCCACGAGTCATATTCTCGCCAATCTCCGTCGTGCACTCCCACTTGTCGTTGCACCCTCCCGACCCGTCGCCATCGTAGACGAGGGATGCTAGGCGCTGAAGATAGGCCCCGAAGGCCAACTTCTTCCTCTTCTTGCCCCTCTTCTCAAACCAATCCCGCACCATCACCGTCATGGGGTTGTAGTGAGATGGGCTCAAGATGGCATTGGTAGGCCACCGCAAGTCCGCATCGGTGACGTTGCTGGAGTCGACCTTGTCATATGTGCGCACCGCCAACCATCGGTGGAAGACTTGGATAGTCAGGTTGCGGATGTTGCCATGCTTCATCTCCTCCACGGGCGAGAGCCACCTCCAAAAGGAGTCCAACTCCTCACGTCCCAAAATGCCGGCGATGTCGGCATCGGTGTCAAAACCGAAGGCTTGAGCCGCCGCCTCCATGGTCACCGTGTAGCTGATGTCGCGGACACGGAAGTTGATGGCCTCGTCGCCGTAGTCATTGGTGCCGAACCTCATCGTAGAGGCGACCTCTGTGATGATGTCGAGGCTGTAGTCCATGGGAAGTTGGTGGAAGTCCACCCAATCGAGGTTGCTGAGCATCCTCTTCATGTCTCCCACATGCCGATCGATGTAAGGAAGGTATCGTCCAAGTCGAAGTTGGGGACGAACCTTCCCCTCACCGCGAGGTAGTGCTCTTGTTCTTCCGCGCTCAAGAGGGTGAAGCCCTCCTCCACCATGCATGGAGGGAATGCTGGTGATGGTTGTGATCTGGGAACCCCACGGCTTGCCACCGTTTGACTCCTTGTAGCACGCCCCGTCGAAGGGGCGCGCCAGAGACGGAGTGGCGGGCGCGGACCTTGTGGGTAGCTACCACCCGAGCTGGTGGATGCACCTCCCTCCAACATGTCATCATGAGCGCCGGAGCTCCCCTTCACCGAGGAGTCGCCGCTTGACTCACTGCTGCCGCTGGAACTGCTTCCTCGGTGCAGCCTCTTGCCCAACTTGCCAACGGAGGAATGTAGACGATCCATCTACAAGGAGTGTGAAACGTGTGCGAGATCGTGGGTAGTGGGGAAGGTGGAGAGCTTATCGGGATGGTGTGCCAAAGTGGGAGCGCCCGACCTCTGTTTTATAGCATGGGAAACTTCCAGGAGAAGGACCTGCCTTGACATTTCAAAATTTGGGAGCGCACCGATTGGCTCAGGGTTGCGTGGATCGGCACGATTCAAATTTTAAATCTTCTGAATCATGGCTCTTGATTCCCCTCCTTTACATCGTTTCTAGGTACATCATGCCGGTTGGCAGGGGAACAACATGGAATTCCAACGTCCTGATTGATTGCGCCGATCGGCGCGAGTCACATCGATTGGTGCGTCGTCTCTTTTTTAGCTTTGGTTAATTCCATGTCTCCTCTACACTAAACACCTACATAGAAATCATACCTGTTCCTTGAAATCATTGCCTGCCGCTTTTGTCGCCAATTTGGGAACTGCACGGGTATCTGCGTCGGTCGGCGCAGTAGTGCGCCGAATGGTGCAAGTCCCCCGCACCTTGTCTTGGGGTCCGACGTTGATCCTAATGCTTCGTGTTCATCTCCGTCACCTAATTTTCACTTTCCCAATGTTCCTATAGCATTGACTCATGTAAAGGAGACGGCGACAGCGCACGGGGAACCCTAACCCTAAGCCTAGGTGGTGGTGCGACACACAGGGAAGTGACACTGCCATGTCGCACCGCCCCCATTTTATAAAACCTTGCGGTTGGTAGTAACTTCCTATTTGTCAGGCCCACAGCTAAAAGGCCTTGTTGCCTTAGTTACGGGCCTGACAGAAACCACAATTACGTTCTTTAGTTTAGTAGCTGGCTCTTTGGTCCGTGGTTGCAAGCCTGTTATGCCTGCAACTATGTTCGTAATCATAGTTACAGCCCGGCTACTATTCTGTACTTAATTGCGGGCCCTTCAACTACCCGCTATTGAGGCAAAAATTGCTTCCGCTACTACACAGCACGATTGTAGTAGTGGCAGATAATTTATTAGGCTGCATGATATTATGGGAAATAATTTATTTGGCTGCCTGACTCTTAATAAAAAATTCTTTTAATATTGAGATTCTTGTATGCTGCCCACAGCCACGCCCCTAACTTAGGCTGCCTGACATTTGTGTTTGCGCATGCCTATCTATCATTCCAATCCAAAGGAAGAAGACGATACTTTTTTGTGGACAGGGAAGATAGTCGTTGAACATGGTAAAAGAGAATTGGAGCCCAGCACGTAACAATAATAATGGTGGAGAATGTGCTACAACTTCATCGGAAGGAGCAGGGGACCATGAGGATGAAAGTTAAATGGACTCCTCGAAATAGAGGCTTTATAGAAGATTGATACTGATTGAGTCTTCAATGGTGATATTCACATACGTCGGGCATGGGTTGTAATGAGAAATATCATGAATGAGCTATTATAGCAGCACAAGACTAGCGGTATGAGCACATGGACGTTGCTTCCATTTGCTGAGTTAGATGTCAACTTGAAAATGATGAAGGAATCCAAGTGATCATGATTCATGACACCGAACATTTCACACCATGTCTTCTCATGCGTCGATAAAATTACAATGCATGATCAGCTGGGAGAAACCCCATTGGGGACTGCCAATCATGTATAAAAAGAATTGGACGCGAAACTAAATAATGGATTCCATAACATCCTTATACTACTACTACCGCATATTAGGTGAAACTTACTTTTCTACACGATTTGTTGGGATCAGAGAAATTGGTCAGGAACTTGTCATGTCCATAATCAATGAAGTACTGGTGACAGCAGATCCAAAGGATGACAATTATTTCAATTAAAAGTTGCAACTTAATCAGCATAATCATTATCTACAATTAATAGTTTATCAGTATTGTTTTAACCATGTAAATTGTAATGTTTTTTCTAGTACAATGAATATATATTTATTTCTTCCGTCATATTGTGTTTTGGTTGTTACTTGTATGTTATTTGTTTGTTTACCAAGTATGTTGTTGCAGAATACTAATAACTTCGTTCACAAAATATTATAAATTATATTCTGGTGAAACTGCCATAGAATTTTGAAATTTTATCTGTAGCTGGAAAGAATTCTGCCGTATTTGTTCAGTACGTTTTAATGGAAGATATGTATTATAGTCGAAATATAATTTCTTTTATACTTGAATACTTCAAAATTTTGCTTGAAAAATTACATGTCATCAAAACTTTTAATGGATGAAACTCAAACTTTTTAGATATGTCATCAGGATTAAATTGTACCATTGCTGAAGTGTACTATCTATGCCCACGAGTAAAATTTAATGACCCGTTATATTACCAAAAGCAAGGAACAATTGCAGGCTAGTAACAGTTAGATCTTGAACTCTACAGGGCAACCCTGAGTGTTTTCTAAACAAATCTAGTTCAATCCCCAATTTACTGAAGCAGGTTGGTTAACCTCTACATGAATATTTCAGGCATAAATAAACAGAACAAGAGCCTACAATTTGTCAAATGGTTACTAACTTCCTTCCGGAAAGACAAAAACATTTGCAACCATATATGCTTGAAAGTTGAGATAGAACTAAGTAGTGACCTGCGAGGCATGTTTTCCATGAAGAAGAGGGAGAAGAAGCAGCCTTTCCTCCAGTGCCTCGCTGATGGAGCCTCCTTTCATTGTCCCTGCTTCTTGCTCCACTCGGTCGCACAACTCACAAACCTATACTTGCGGGATGCAGCTTTTATACAGCAACGAGCTGTCAGTCTGTCACTGAAGAAAGGAGAGGATTCCCTGTCTTTTTCACGTCAAAAATGAGTCTAATAATTCAGCATTTACTCAGCAGCTAGCAATGCTGAGCCAGCAAATGACCAGCTGGGTGGTTGGTTCATGCCAGAGCCAGAAATTCATCAAGGGTGGGGCTGTCTGTTTATATTCTTTAATAAATTTTATATATTTTATTTGTCAGTTGTATCTCCATTTCTTATTTAATACAATCTGTTTCTAAAATATAAAATGTCGTTGCAAAACATTTAGTACATACCCTCTCCATCCATTTATATAATGTGTAGTATTTGTTGAAACGTTTACAAATATAACGTGTATTTCTGACACCTCGTCTAGTGTGCGTGGCTGGTAGTCTGCACCTAGGTTATTGATGGATCACTCTTCATCGTATATCTCTATAATCTATTAATTAATGTGCGATCATCCACTTTGTGTACATAAAATTAGATGTTGAATTCAAATCAGTTTCGTAACTTCCATATTAAGTATCAAATTTCAAAAATTATAACTCCCTCGTCCCAAGCTCAAATAACACAAACTCCTACTCTATCTCATAGCTCTCGAAGAGTTCTACAATTTTGGTATTCAATAAAAGTCCAGATCCCTCCCTTTTGGTTTTTAAATATACGATGCAAACATATTTGTTCTTATTTCAGACTTCTCTACGCAGGTCTTTGTGCGGGGCTCATATCTCCTAACTCCAAAGTCTAAATAATATGATCCACATATGTTTTTAAAAGCCCTCAACAAGATCTATAACTTTCGTATTTTTACTTTTTCGACTAGAGCAAGTCTCCAAGTTCAAAATCGTGTTGTAATGCAAGGCTATTTCTCGACTGCGTGAATTAATTTTTTCTTTCGGATAAAGCTTCTAGAATATGGTAAAAAAATAGTAAAAAAATTGTTACTTTTGACATATAAAATAGTATACTAAGAAGCACCAGCGGTAATATAAATATGATCTTTCATATAAAAAAATATTAACAATATTATATATATATCTATTAATTAAATATACAATCTATTCAATGAGTTACGGTTGTCCACTTCATGTTCATAAAGTTAGATATTGAATCTAAATCGGTTTCGTAACTTCCATATCAAGTACCGAATTTCAAAAATCATAACTCACTCGTCCGGAGATCAAATGAGGCAAACTCGGACTCTATCTTGTAGCCCTCAAAAAGTTCTACAACTTTGGCTTTCAATAAAAGTCCAGATCCCACTCTTTTGGTTTTCAAATATGTGATGCAAACATATTTGTTCTGATTCGGACTCCTCTGCGCAGGTGTCTATGTGGGCTCATATCTTCTAGCTCCGAAGTGCAAATAATATAATCTATATAAGTTTTAAAAAGGAGTCGACGAGATCTACTACTTTCATGTTTTAAAATTTTTCATTAGATCAAGTCTTCAAGTTTAAAATTATGTTGTAATACAATGCTATTTTTAGATTGTATGAATTGATTTTTCCTTTTGGATAAAGCTTCTAGAATATGGTAAAAAATAGTGAAAAAATTGTTACTTTTGATATATAAAATAGTATACTAAGAAGCACCAGCGGTAATACAAATATGATCTTTCATATATAAAATATCAATAATATTGTATATATCTAATAAATCTATATACAATCTATTAATTCAGGTGTTGTCGATCCACTTGGTGTCCATAAAGTTAGATATTGAATCTAAATCGGATATTGAATCTAAATCGGTTTCGTAACTTCCATATCAAATACTGAATTTCAAATATCATAACTCCATCGTCTGAAGCTCAAATGAGGTAAACTCAAACTCTATCTCGTAGATCTGAAAAAGTTCTACAACTTTGATATTCAATAGAAGGCCAGAGGCCTCCCTTTTGGTTTTCAAATATGCGATGCAAACATATTTGTTCTGATTCAGACTCCTCTGCACAGGTGTCTGTGCGGGGCTCATATCTCCTAGTTCCGAAGTCCAAATAATATGATCTATATATGTTTTAAAAAGGACTCGATGAGATCTACAACTTTAATATTTTAACATTTTCCATTAGAGCAAGTCTTCGAGTTCAAAATTGTGTTGTAATGAAGTGCTATTTCTGGACTACGTGAATTTTTGGATAAAGTTTCTAGAATATGGTAAAAACTAGTGAAAAATTGTTACTTTTGACATATAAAATAGTATACTAAGCAGCAGCAGTTATAATACAAATATGATTTTTCATATAAAAAATATTAATAATATTATATATATCTAATAATTATATATATAATCTATTAATTAAGGTGCGGTCGTCCACTTTGTGTCTACAAAGTTAGATATTGAATCTAAATCGGTTTCGTAACATCCATATCAAGTATCGAATTTCAAAAATCATAACTTTCTTGTCCGGAGACCAAATAAGATAAACTCGGACTCTATCTTGTAGCCTTCAAAAAGTGCTACAACTTTGGTATTCAATAAAAGTCCAGATCCCGCTCTTTTGGTTTTTAAATATGCGATGCAAACATATTTGTTCTGATTCGGACTCCTCTGCGCAGGTGTCTGTGTGGGGCTCATATTGATGTAGATATGGCCCGATCTTCCAAGAGGTAAGGGGAAAAACTCGAATTTGGGGAACTCAGCGTCGATGAACCGACTTGAATCAGACACGATCCAACCCCGCAACGGTTACACCTAGCACAACTTCATTGTTCCTGCAAGCGAAATCAAGAACACAAGCAAGAATGGATAATCACGCAATCTGAAATTGCAAATATGGACGAAGCAAATCACAAGAAAAAGTTCAAGCTCTGAAAACAAAAGGACTAATCACCATAGTGGTGTAGAACAAGAACAGGGGCCCTAGATTACTGTAAAAGGACTTGTCACCACAGTTACAATAATTTGATTAAGTTTCTCTTAAAAAAACTGAACTAAACAAAACCCCAAACTAAAAGACGGCAGCTACTGAGTTTATATTGGAACCAGGGGCGTTCTAGGGTTGGGGTGACCAGGAGGGCGGCGCCCACAACATGGGCTTAAGGCCCGACACGATACATGGCCAAGTTGGGCCAAAATAGGTCGCACAACACATTGTCATGGTCACACAGCATGACTCACGACCCTTCTAGAGCTAGGACTAGAAACAAAACGACGGCATCATCGTCCCCTTTCCAACGCATCAAAGAACGCCTCGTTTGGACGTCGGATGTGGGAGATATCATCAAAACCGTGAAGGGGTGTCGGCTGAATCCGAGACGAACGTGGCGACCGAGTTGGTGACGACTTGTAACTTAGGGAAGGCCATGATATGCGCGTATCTAGCATGGTGATGTCCTCACCTGAGTGGTCAACACATGTTGTACAATGAGGCTAGGAAAACCTGCAGTGGCAGTAATGGAATCAATAGCGGTAGTCTCCTGCTCCTCCTTCGTTGAATCTGCAACAAGGTTAGGCATACGAGCAAATTCATCTTCAACATCACTACAACTTTCATACCCATCAGCAGTAGCAATGAAAGCACGATGATTAGGGCAATCCTTCATAACATGTCCCATGCCCTTGCAGCGGTGGAAAATAATGATGGTGGAGGAGCCACTCCTAGCACCGGAAATAGCAACCTTCTTCTGGTGTTGGTGCTGCACACTTGATGATTGCGCTTCAGAAGTAGGCGCAAGTGGAAGAGTTGTTGCTGGTGGCTTAGCAACATGACTGTTCAAGTTCTCTACTCTAGTGCGCTGCTGGAGAGATTGCTCACTGTTGGACTTGCAAGATTGTTGTGGAAGGCGTCCCTATACTTCTCGTTCAGCCTTAAGAGCAATATGATATAATTGGCTGAACCTGTTCCACTCTTTATAGTCAATAATATTCTGGATATCACGGTTCAAACCACCAAAAAATCTAGCACTAGTATCAACATCATCTTCATGTATATCATAACGTGCTAAACCAATAAGCAATTCCTAATAATATTCCTCTATTATTTTACTACCTTGTGTTAAAGATTGTAATTTCAAACATAAATCATGTTGGTAATAAGGAGGAACAAAACGATATTTTATGCGTTGTTTAAAAACAGGCCAAGTGGTAGGTATAGCAGCATTAGTATTGCAAAGATCATTTCACCAAAAGAGAGCAAAACCTGTAAACTCACTAGTAGCAAGTCTAACTCTATGCTCAGCAGGAACTAAATGAGAATTAAATTTCTATTCAATAGCAAGTTCCCAATCTAAGTATGCTTCAGGATCAGCTCTACCAGTAAAAGGTGGTATGTTAAATTTGGGCTTAACAAAAGTATCAATATTGTTATTACCTCCCAAACCGTGTCGATTACGGCGAAGACGGTCTGCATCACGGTCAAAATCATCATCATCAGTAGCTCGTCTCTCAGGTGGAGGTGGAGGTCGTCGCGCAACATCCTCAATTCGGTTGGCAACAGTGTTGATGTGGCCCATAAACTCGGCAAACTTCGTTTCTATGAATGTACATTGGTCCGCAAGAAGCTTTGTTAGCTCGACCTTGGACACACAATCATTAAAGTCTCTAGGGGACTCTGACTCTCCAGGTGTCCCTTTCCCTTTCTCTGACATGGTTAGAAGCAAAAGATAAGACTAAACAAAAGGATTGGCCCTATCAACTAGCAGGTAGCAGAGGGTGTAAAAAGTGGAAAATAATATCATAAGTAATGTATCACAATCTTGCAAGTGTTTTTACCAAGGCCAACAGGTCGGCATAATCTATAGTCAAACTTGGGTGTAACAGTTGCAAGGAAGAAACCTGTGCTGCAATATGTATAGCTTGGAAGGTTAATATGTATGTCAGTGGAACACAATTAAATAACAAATAGCAGAACTAAATAGATATCCAAAGCAGTATCCTAATTGTTGGCAAAAGAATCATGTTCAAAAATAGTTGTGACAACAAGAACAATGGCAAAGGCAGCAAGGATCAAAACAAACTTCACAGACTTAGAAATTTTCAGGCCGAGGGGGAGGGGTGCAAATCAAAATCTTGATTTTTGTATGATTTTTCACTATTTTTCTGTGATAGAGGAACACAAAGAAAGGAACCACAAGAAGTTTCAACACAAACAGAGGGGAAACAAAGCGTAGGCAAAATCTCAAAGATTCACTGAAAATGTTATTTTTGGCTTCACAATTTTTTTTCTATTTCTTCCCGATTTGTTTTGAATTTCTTGACAAGGGCACACAGGGCGGAGGCTAGTGTGGGTCACCTCAACTTTGAGTCAAGAATCTGCTGTAAAAATTTTAGCCCAATCAGAGCAACGAGCGAAAAGTTATGTCTGTTTTACCGAAGGTAGGTCAAGATAGGGTTTGAGGGGTGAGGGGGGGGGGGGAACAGAAACGGAATCAGGTAGGGTTTCTTTGTTGGCAACAGATTGTGGGGGGTAGGTGGGTGACAAAATGGTGAATCCAATGGAAAACACGATGGTGACGGTGGTTGAAACGGATGGGGAAAACGGTGGTGTGCAGCGGAGATCAAAATACAAACCGAATCGAAACACAAATTCAAGCCAGCAACTGAACTCGACTAGAACATAAACTCAAGACCACAGACTCTAAAATTAAAATATGCAAAGGCTAAACAATGTTTAGGATAGTGGGGATAATTTTTTTGTTGGCTTTTTCACAGACAATAGGTGATGAACACAAACGAATCTAAAGAGGAAAACACGATAATACCTCACGGGGAACCTAGGAATCTGATACCACTTGATATAGATATGGCCCGATCTTCCGAGAGGTAAGGGGATAAACTCAAATTTGGGGAACTCGGCATCGATGACCCGGCTTGAATCAGACACGATCCAACCCTGCAACTGTTACACCCAGCACAACTTGATTGTTCCTACAAGCAAAATCGAGAACACAAGCAAGAAAGGATAATCACGCAATCTGAAATTGCAAATACGGATGATGTGAATCACAAGAAAAGGTTCAAGCTCTGAACACAAAAGGACTAATTGCCACAGTGGTGTAGAACAAGAACAGAGACCCTGCATTACTGTAAAAGGACTTGTCGCCACAGTTACAATAATTCGATCAAGTTTCTCTCAAGAAAATTGAACTACACAAAACTCCAAACTAAAAGACGGTGGCTACTGAGTTTATGTAGGAACCAGGAACGTCCTAGGCTTAAGGCCCGACACGATACATGTCCAAGTTGGCCTAAAATAGGTGGCGCAACACCTTGTCATGATCACACAGCATGACTCACGACCCTTCTAAAGCTAGGACCAGAAAGAAAATGACGGTGTTGTCATCCCCTTTCCAACGCATCAAAGAATGCCTAGTTTCAACATCGGATGTGAGAGATATCATCAAAACTGTGAAGGGGTGTCTGCTGAATCTAAAACGAATGCGGCGACCGAGTTGGTGACGACTTGTATCTTCGAAAAGGCCATGATACGCGCGTATCCAGCATGGTGATATCCTCATCTGGTGCGATCATCCACTTCAAGTCCATAAAGTTAGATATTGAATCTAAATCGGTTTTGTAACTTCCATATGAAGTATCGAATTTCAAAAATCATAACTCTCTCGTCCAGAGATCAAATGATGCAAACTCGGACTCTATCTTGTAGCCCGCAAAAAGTGCTACAACTTTGATATTCAATAAAAGTCCAGATCCCGCCCTTTTGTTTTTTAATATGCGATGCAAACATATTTGTTCTGATTGGGACTCCTCTGCACAGGTATCTGTATGGGGCTCATATCTCCTAGCTCTGAAGTCCAAATAATATGATCTATATATGTTTTGAAAAAGCCTCGACAACATCTATAACTTTCGTGTATTAACTTTTTCCACTAGAGCAAGTCTCCAAGTTCAAAATCATGTTGCAATGCAGTGCTATTTCTCGACTACGTGAATTGATTTTTCCTTTCGGATAAAACTTCTAGAATATGGTAAAAAATAGTAAAAAAATTGTTACATTTGACATATAAAATAGTATACTAAGAAGCACCAACGGTAATACAAATATGATCTTTCATGTAAAAAATATGAATAATATTATATATATTTAATAATTATATAAATAATCTATTAATCGAGGTGCGATCGTCCACTTCGTGTCCAGTAAGTTAGATATTGAATCTAAATCGGTTTTGTAACTTCCATATCAAGTACCGAATTTCAAAAATCAAAACTCCCTCATCCGGAGATCAAATGAGGCAAACTTCGTGTCCATTAAGTTGTAGCCCTCAAAAAGTGCTACAACTTTGGTATTCAATAAAAGTCTAGATCCTGCCCTTTAGTTTTTCAAATATGCAATGCAAATATATTTGTTCTGATTCAGACTCCTCTACGTAGGTGTCTGTATGGGGCTCATATCACCTAGCTCCAAAGTCCAAATAATATGACCTATATATGTTTTGAAAAGATCTCGACAAGATGTACAACTTTCGTGTTTTAACTTTTAATATTAGAGCAAGTCTTCAAGTTTAAAATTATGTTGCAATGCGGTGCTATTTGTAGACTGTATGAATTAATTTTGTTTTTGGATAAAACTTCTAGAATATGGTAAAAAATTATGAAACAATTTTTACTTTTGACATATAAAATACTATACTAAGAAGCACCAGCGATATTCCAAATATGATCTTTCATGTAAAAAATATATATATCTAATAATTACATATACAATCTATTAATTAAGGTGCGGTAGTCCACTTTGTGTTCATAAAGTTAGATATTGAATCTAAATCGGTTTTATCACTTCTATATCAAGTACCGAATTTCAAAAATAACAACTCCCTCATCCGAAGATCAAATGAGGCACACTCGGACTCTATCTTATAGCCCTCAAAAAGTGGTACAACTTTGGTAATCAATAAAAGTCCAGATCCCGCCCTTTTGGTTTTCAAATATGCGTAAATATATTTATTCTGATTCGGACTCCTCTACGCAGGTATCTGTGCGGGGCTCATATCTCCTAGCTCCGAAGTCCAAATAATATGATCTATATATGTTTTGAAAAGGCCTCGATGAGATATATAACTTTCGTATATTAACTTTTTCCACTAGAGAAAGTCTTCAAGTTCAAAATCATGTTACAATACAGTGCTATTTTTGGACTGTGTGAATTAATTTTTTTCTTTCGAATAAAGCTTCTAGAATATAGTAAAAAATAGTGAAAAAATTATTATTTTTGACATATAAAATAGTATATTAAGAAGCACCAACGATAATACAATTATGATCTTTCATGTCAATAATATAAATAATGTTATCTATATTTAATAATTATATATACAATCTATTAATTGAGGTGCGGTCATCCACATCGTGTCCATTAAGATAGATATTGAATCTAAATCGGTTTTGTAACTTCCATATCAAGTTCCGAATTTCAAAAATCATAACTCCTTCGTCCGGAGATCAAATGAGGCATACTCGGACTATCTTGTAGCCCTCAAAAAGTGCTATAATTTTGGTATTCAATAAAAGTCCAAATCCTGCCCTTTTGGTTTTCAAATATGGGATGTAAACATATTTGTTCTGATTTGGACTCCTCTACAAAGGTGTCTGTGTGGGGCTCACATCTCCTAGCTCCGAAGTCCAAATAATATGACCCTATATATGTGTTGAAAAGGATTCGACGAGATCTACAACTTTTGTGTTTTAACATTTTTCAATAGAGCAAGTCTTCAAGTTCAAAATTGTGTTGGAATGCGGTGCTATTTCTAGACTGCATGAATTGATTTTTCCATTCAGATAAAGCTTCTAGAATATGGTAAAAAATAGTGAAACAATTTTTACTTTTGACATATAAAAAAGTATACTAAGAAGCACCAGCTATAATCTAAATATGATCTTTCATGTAAAAAATATTAATAATATTATATATATCTAATAATTACATATACAATCTATCTCTACCCTTAAAAGCAAGAGTCAAAACTTTCTTAACTCCACCCAACTAATTACCCCCAATTAACCTTCCAAGACAACATATAAACTAAATACACATTATTAATTGTATACAAAAACACCACGTTTACAAATCTAATGGTCAATAATTTACCTTGTATTACCACATTGAATCGAACGGCTCAAACTGTTGGGATCTCCCATCCCGCCTCCCACCTCCACGCGCGGCTCTACGCACGCCCATCCCACTCCTCTCACCTTCCTCCGACGGTTCATGTGGCGATAGGAAAGAAACTGTTCGTCCCCATCGTCCTCGCTGTCAGACAGCCGAGGATCTCCGAGGAGCAGCAACCGCGATGATAGAAAAGCCGTCCTCCAGGAATCGAACACCAATCGCCCCTGCACGTTGTCGCTGTCGCGGATTGCTGAGAAGAAGCTGGCCGTCGCTGCCGCGGGCTGCGGTGGAGCGACGAGGAGCCGGCCTATCCCTGCTGCATGTCATCGTTAACCAGTGAGGAGCCACAGGTTTTTGCTGCTGCAGGCTGCTGTGGAGCTAGCGGCAAGGAGCCACAGACCGCGAGCTGCCATGGATCAGTGAGCAGCGGCAGGCCGTCGTTGCCACCGGTCTCCCGGGAGCGGTAGGGCGTTGCTATCTCGGGCTGTCGTGGACCGCCAAGGGGAAGACTCCTATTGCTCGCCCACCATCTGCGCGGCAGGACGAGGGCAGAATCTCCTGCGTGTTGTTTTTTTCCTTGCTATTCAGGTTGACTTCGTCCTGCGCTAATCCAATAAATGGTGAGACCCTCGCCTGAACACTGCCTGGTTAGACCCAGTTTGACCTGATGCCAACAATTTATTAGTTCTTGCGCATATGACAATAGTTTTGATACTACATCAAAGTCAGCAAAGCATTAGTATCCCTCACAGTCTACGTTGGTGCTACTACATCTGTTCATTTTTGGTTTGCAGGATAGTAGTACCAGTTTTCCAGTTCCGCCATGGCTACAGGTAATTAATAATCCCTTTTCCATTTTCATTATTTGTTTCTTCTTTTTAATCTTTTATTCAACGTTTTATTGAGGTTTCTAAAGTTTGGTGCTGAATATGGCTTATACAACTGAACCTCCTGTCAATTGTTTTAGGTTATTTCTTCATAAATCCTGGTGCAGTGACTATAATGCATTGCTATCCGCATGTGTTTGTTAGTATTTATTTATCTATTAAGTTCTTTTTGTTAATGTGTATGATATGGGAGCTTTATTCCTGTTATTTACATTATTTAGTTGCAGCCTGTTTCAGATATCATCTATAGTTTTTTTATAAAAAGATGTTTAGGCTTAGGCCATTTTTGCATATGTCCCTAGCCAGATTCAAGTTTTTTTTTGTGGTTGCTCTATGGTCTATTTATCAATTTCTCATTGAGTTACGAAGTTTGTCTCCCAGCCACATAGCTGGCCAGGAGGAAAATAAAATTTGCATCTACATTTTATTTTGAGTTACTAAGTTTGTCTCCCATGGAATGCAAGAAACAAAAAAGTTTGTCTTTGCAATGAGGATTGTAGTATGTTCTCATAAATAGATAATTATTTATTTTTATATTTGAAGATTTGCATTTCTTGTCAGTGTTCATATCAATGAAAAAATAATTTAGTAACAAGCAGTGATAGGCATTTCTTTTACATGCATGGATAATGTTATTTGGATAGAGTTTTTTTAGCATGCTTCAACTAAATGGAGGGCCAAGCATTATTGTAATTAATTAGTTGGACAGACTTCCTATTTTGAGACTCAAGTTAGCTGCTTCTGAAAATTTAATAGAGCAAATCACTTGGGATAAGAATAATAGCCAGAATGCACTTCCTTTTACTCATGATGTTTTTTTGAACTGTCCGTGTTTTGTATGGTCTTTTCTGCTAAACCATGCTTCACACAATTGACCCAGCAACTCCAGGAGTGGTGCAAGGAACGACGATAAATCTCAATGTAATAATTGTGCTGCCCTTTAGTATCCTATGATGGAGCTTATGTCTTCCCATTATCATCATGAGTCCTCCCTAAGACCCGATGACTTGCTTGTGTGATGATTTCTTTCTTTTGCTTCCTTGCATCTTGTGTTATCAGTTTGTGAAATTGCAGCGTAAAAGGGAATGGAACAAAGGGTTATGTCATTGTTGAATTCTGAGATTGTTTTGTGCATAAATTGTTTGTAGAATTGACATTGAGGAAGGCAAGTGCTTGCGATAGGTATGCTGATCAGTCAATCAATTTTTGTAATTTGGATGTTTAGGGATGTTGCCCATCACATTGCACAGATGGCATGCATATGTAAACTATTTTTTTTTCTTGGAACTGCTCCTCTGCTTATTGTCTTACTGAATAGCCAATATGGGTGGGCGAAGCTATCATGTATACTAGCTAAGGAGCCTCCTGCCTGCTATTAGACTGACCGTGAGATACTTGGAGTTAATAGGACGTGAGATGCGGCACATTTCCTTCACTTTACATTCCTTTACATACCTTGGTTGCACACTGTCGACAAGGCTTGATGTCTTTTCTTGTTTTGTTCAGGATCTCCCACAAGTGATTGATATTACTATTGTTCATTGTGCCTTCTGTGATTGTTTTTTACTCTTTCATTCTCTCTAGCTCTTCAATGGGGCAGACCAATAAATTTTTTGCCCTGATACTGCTTCTATCTGACAATATTGTAAATGCTTTAGGGTTGGCTTGGTCAGTATCTGATAATATTATCCTTGCTCCTTGCTCCAAAGAGCCAGGCTGATGCAAACGTATGGGAAAAGAGCAGGTATCGTGGACTGGTGTCATGCAACTCTTTGATTCTGTTCAATATTGGGCAAACAAATGATGCAACTCTTTGATTCTGTTCAAACAAATGATGCTGAGGAGTCTTATTGGGCATTCTTCATGAAAAATTAGGGGTGATTACTAAGAAATGATTGTCCAAATCTAAATCCTTTCCCTGAGAGGATTGATAATCTGTATCCTCATTGCTTCCATGTACACATGGTACTAAAACTGAATAGAGCTGTGCTAATATTTCTGTTTTGTTTCTTAGCTGATTTGCATTTGTCCTTAAACTGGATGAGGCTTTAGGGAATAATGCAGGACCTGTCTCCCCTGTTTAATTCAGATACCTGTACGGGTACACCCAAAAGTGTCTTAAAAAATGATATAACGGATTAGTGGCATGATTTACCTATTCTTTGCAGGATTCAGTACACTACATTTGGCATGTCAAACTAAGCTTTCTAGGACTAGCATCTAAGATCACTAGAGGGAGTTCATGTAATGGGATCTCAAGTAACAGAAATATATTAATGTCAAGCATCTTTGTAGAGTATTCAGCCTTATTGTCTGAGAAGTTAATTTACACACAAAAAAATGAATGAGTCACTACACTGATCTATAATTTTTTGTGGACTTTACTTTTTGTGGTTTGCATTTTGTATGTGTTCACAACAATTTCAGCTCATGTGTGAGATTGACCACTGGGTCCATTTTTAGAGGACATTCTGTAATTTTCAAGTTTGCGTTGCAGCTAATGTGGAAAACTGAAAGAGTCACTGCATAGGAGCAAAAACGGCATTGGTGTGAGCTTGACCACTGTGTCAATTTTTAGAGGACATTTTGTAATTTTCAAGCCATTGAATATCCTCTTCCTTAGGAAAAAAATAGACATGTAACAAATTGCTAGGCCGGTGTAATAACAATATGAGGAACCTCTTGTTACAATTGTTGGCTTCTAACTTTCATAGTACATTACTCAAGTGAGAAATGTCTTTTGTTCTTGCAAATAAGCATGTATTCAACAATAATGTAATGACTATTCCTTTGTTTTCTTTTTAAACAAACCTTGGATATTACTCTTATTTTAGGGTATCGTGTGTTTTTCTTATCACCGTAGCGTTAGCACGGGCAATATACTAGTTAATTAAGATGCAGTAGTCCACTTTGTGTCCATAAAGTTAGATATTGAATCTAAATCGGTTTTGTCACTTCCATATCAAGTACCGAATTTCAAAAATCATAACTCCCTCGTCCCAAGATCAAATGAGGCACACTCGGACTCTATCTTGTAGCCCTAAAAAAGTGGTATAACTTTGGTATTCAATGAAAGTCTAGATCCCGCCCTTTTGGTTTACAAATATGCGATGCAAACATATTTGTTCTGATTCGGACTCCTCTACGCAGGTATCTGTGCGGGGCTCATATCTCCTAGCTCCGAAGTCCAAATAATATGACCTATATATGTTTTAGAAAGGTCTCGACGAGTTCTACAATTTTTGTGGTTTATCTTTTTCCACTAGAGCAAGTCTCCAAGTTTAAAATCGTGTTGCAATGCAGTGCTATTTCTGGACTACGTGAATTAATTTTTCCTTTTGGATAAATCTTCTAGAATATGGTAAAAAATAGTGAAAAAATTGTTACTTTTGGCATATAAAATACTATACTAAGAAGCACCAACGGTAATACAAATATGATTTTTCACGTAAAAAATGTAAATAATATTATACATATTTAATAATTATATATACAATCTATTAATGGAGGTGCGGTCGTCCACTTCGTGTCCATTAAGTTAGATATTGAATCTAAATCGGTTTCATAACTTCTATATCAAGTACCGAATTTCAAAAATCATAACTCCCTCGTCCAGAGATCCGATGAGGCAAACTCGGACTCTATCTTGTAGCGCTCAAAAAGTGCTACAACTTTGGTATTCAATAAAAGTCCAGATCCTGGCCTTTTTGATTTTCAAATATGCGATGCAAACATATTTGTCCTGATTCAGACTCCTCTGCATAGATGTCTGTGTGGGGCTCATATCTTCTAGCTCCGAAGTCCAAATAATATGACATATATATGTTTTTAGAAAGGTCTCGACGAGTTCTACAATTTTTGTGGTTTATCTTTTTCCACTAGAGCAAGTCTCCAAGTTTAAAATCGTGTTGCAATGCAGTGCTATTTCTGGACTACGTGAATTAATTTTTCCTTTTGGATAAATCTTCTAGAATATGGTAAAAAATAGTGAAAAAATTGTTACTTTTGGCATATAAAATACTATACTAAGAAGCACCAACGGTAATACAAATATGATTTTTCACGTAAAAAATGTAAATAATATTATACATATTTAATAATTATATATACAATCTATTAATGGAGGTGCGGTCGTCCACTTCGTGTCCATTAAGTTAGATATTGAATCTAAATCGGTTTTATAACTTCTATATCAAGTACCGAATTTCAAAAATCATAACTCCCTCGTCTAGAGATCCGATGAGGCAAACTCGGACTCTATCTTGTAGCGCTCAAAAAGTGCTACAACTTTGGTATTCAATAAAAGTCCAGATCCTGGCCTTTTTGATTTTCAAATATGCGATGCAAACATATTTGTCCTGATTCAGACTCCTCTCCATAGATGTCTGTGTGGGGCTCATATCTTCTAGCTCCGAAGTCCAAATAATATGACATATATATGTTTCAAATGTCTCGACGAGACCTACAACTTTCATGTTTTAACTTTTTCTATTAGAGCAAGTCTTCAATTTCAAAATTGTGTTGCAATGCGGTGCTATTTTTAGATTGCATGAATTGATTTTTTTCTTTCACATAAAGCTTCTATAATATGGTAAAAAATAGTGAAATAATTTTCTGCTTTTGGCATATAAAATAGTATACTAAGAAACACCAGCGGTAATACAAATATGGTCTTTCATGTAAAAAATATCAATAATATTATATATATCTAATAATTATATATACTATCTATTAATTAAGGTGCGGTAGTCCACTTTATGTCCATAAAGTTAGATATTGAATCTAAATAGGTTTCATAACTTCTATATCAAGTACCGAATTTCAAAAATCATAACTCCCTCATCCGAAGATCAAATGAGGCAACTCGGACTCTATCTTGTAGACCTCAAAAAGTGCTATAACTTTGATATTCAATAAAAGTCCAGATCCGACCCTTTTGGTTTTCAAATATGCGAGGCAAACATATTTGTTCTGATTCGGACTCCTCTGTGCAGGTATCGGTGTGGGGCTCATATCTCCTAGCTCCGAAGTCCAAATTATATGATCTATATATATTTTGAAACTGCCTCGATGAGACCTATAACTTTCGTGTTTTAACTTTTTCCACTAGAGCAAGTCTCCAAGATCAAAATCGTGTTGCAATGCAGTGCTATTTCTAGACTACGTGCATTATTATTTTTCCATTCGGATAAATCTTCTAGAATATGGTAAAATATAGTAAAAAAATTGTTACTTTTGACATATAAAATAATATACTAAGAAGCACCAACGATAATACAAATATGATCTTTCATGTAAAAAATATAAATAATATTATATATATTTGATAATTATATATACAATCAATTAATTGAGGTGTGGTCATCCACTTCGTAACCATTAAGTTAGATATTGAATCTAAATCGGTTGTAACTACCATATCAAGTACCTAATTTCAAAACTCATATCTCCGTAGTCCGGAGATCAAATGAGGCAAACTTGGACACTATCTTGTAGCCCTTGAAAAGTGCTACAAATTTGGTATTCATTAAAAGTTCAGATCCTGCACTTTTGGTTTTCAAATATGCGATGCAAACATATTTGTTCTTATTCGGACTCCTCTGTGCAGGTGTCTGTATGGGGCCCATATCTCCTAGATCCAAAGTCCAAATAATATGATCTATATATGTTTTGAAAAGACCACGAAGAGATTTATAACTTTCGTGTTTTAACTTTTTCCACTAGAGCAAGTCTCCATGTTCAAAATCATGTTGCAATACAGTGCTATTTCTGGACTGCGTGAATTGATTTTTCCTTTCGAATAAAGCATCTAGAATATGGTAAAAATAGTAAAAAAATTATTATTTTTGATATATAAAATTGTATACTAAGAAACCAACGATAATACAAATATGATCTTTTATGTAAAAGATATAAATAATATTATATATATTAAGTAATTATATATACAATCTATTAATGGAGGTGCGGTCATCTACTTCGTGTCCATTAAGTTAGATATTGAATCTAAATCGGTTTCATAACTTCCATATAAAGTACCGAATTTCAAAAATCATAACTCCCTCGTCTGGAGATCAAATGAGGCAAACTCGGACTCTATCTTGTAGCGCTCAAAAAGTGCTACAACTTTCGTATTCAACAAAATTCCAGATACTGCCCTTTTGATTTCCAAATATGCGATGCAAACATATTTGTTCTGATTCGGACTCCTCTACGCAGGTGTCTGTATGGGGCTCATATCTCCTAACTCTTAAGTCTAAATAATATGACCTATATATGTTTTAAAAAGGTCTCGACCAGATCTACAATTTTCGTGTTTTAACTTTTTCCACTAGAGCAAGTCTTCAAGTTAAAAATCGTGTTGCAATACAGTGCTATTTCTGCACAATGTGAATTAATTCTTCTTTTTGGATAAATCTTCTAGAATATGGTAAAAAATAGTGAAAAATTGTTACTTTTGGCATATAAAATACTATACTAAGTAGCACCAACGGTAATACAAATATGATCTTTCATGTAAAAAATATAAATAATATTATACATATTTAATAATTATATATACAATCTATTAATTGAGGTGCGGTCGTCCACTTCGTGTCCATTAAGTTAGATATTGAATCTAAATCGGTTTCGTAACTTCCATATCAAGTACCAAATTTCAAAAATCATAACTCCCTCGTCCGGAGATCCGATGAGGTAAAATCGGACTCTATCTTGTAGCCCTCAAAAAGTGCTACAACTTTGGTATTAAATAAAAGTCCAGATCCTGCCCTTTTGGTTTTCAAATATGCATATTTGTTCTAATTCGGACTCCTCTGTGCAAGTGTTTGTGTGGGGCTCATATCTTCTAGCTCCAAAGTCCAAATAATATGACATATATATGTTTTGAAAAGGTCTCGACGAGATACAACTTTCGTGTTTTAACTTTTTCCATAAGAGCAAGTCTTCAAGTTCAAAATTATGTTGCAATGCGGTGGTATTTTTAGATTGCATGAATTGATTTTTCCTTTCGGATAAAGCTTCTGGAATATGGTAAAAAATAGTGAAACAATTTTTACTTTTGACATATAAAATAGTATACTAAGAAGCACGAGCGGTAATATAAATATGATCTTTTATGTAAAAAATACCAATAATATTATATATATCTCATAATTATATATACAATCTATTAATTGTGGTGCGGTAGTCCACTTTGTGTCCATAAAGTTAGATATTGAATCTAAATAGGTTTTGTAACTTCTATATCAAGTACCGAATTCTAAAAATCATAACTCCCTAATCCGGAGATAAAATGAGGCAACTCCGACTCTATCTTGTAGACCTCAAAAAGTGCTACAACTTTGGTATTCAATAAAGGTCTAGATCCCTCCCTTTTTATTTTCAAATATACGATGCAAACATATTTGTTCTGATTCGGACTCCTCTGCGCAGGTATCTGTGTGGGGATCATATCTCCTTGCTCCAAAGTCCAAATAATATGATATCTATATGTTTTGAAACTGCCTCGATGAGACCTATACTTTCATGTTTTAACTGTTTCTATTAGAACAAGTCTCCAAGTTCAAAATTATGTTGCAATGTAGTGCTATTTCTAGACAACGTGAATTGATTTTTCCTTTCGGATAAAGCTTCTAGAATATAGTAAAAAATAGTGAAAAAATTGTTACTTTTGACATATAAAATAGTACACTAAGAAGCACCAACGATAATACAAATATGATCTTTCATGTAAAAAATATAAATAATATTATATATATTTAATAATTATATATATAATCTATTAATCGAGGTGCGGTCGTCCACTTCGTGTCCATTAAGTTAGATATTGAATCTAAATCGGTTTTGTAATTTTCATATCAAGTACCTAATTTCAAAAATCATAACTCCCTAGTCCGGAGATCAAATGAGGCAAACTCGGACTCTATCTTGTAGCCCTCAAAAAGTGCTACAGCTATGGTATTCATTAAAAGTCCAGATCCTGCCATTTTGGTTTTCAAATATGCGATGCAAACATATTTGTTCTAATTCGGACTCCTCTGTGCAGGTGTCTGTGTGGCGCTCATATCTCTTAGCTCCGAAGTCCAAATAATATGACCTATATATGTTTTGAAAAGGTCTCGATGAGATACAACTTTCGTGTTTTAACTTTTTCCATCAGAGCAAGTCTTCAAGTTCAAAATTATGTTGCAATGCGGTGCTATTTTTAGACTGTATAAATTGATTTTTCCTTTCGGATAAAGCTTCTAGAATATGGTAAAAAATAGTGAAACAATTTTTACTTTTGACATATAAAATAGTATACTAAGAAGCACGAGCGGTAATATAAATATGATCTTTTATGTAAAAAATACCAATAATATTATATATCTAATAATTATATATACAATCTATTAATTGAGGTGCTTTAGTCCACTTTGTATCCATAAAGTTAGATTTTGAATCTAAATCAGTTTCATAACTTCTATATCAAGTACCAAATTTCAAAAATCATAACTCGCTCGTCCAGAGATCAAATGAGGCAAACTTGGACTCTACCTTGTAGCCCTAAAAAAATGCTACAACTTTGGTATTCAATAAAAGTCTAGATCCTGCACTTTTGGATTTCAAATATGCAATGCAAATATATTTGTTCTGATTCAGACTTCTCTGCATAGGTATCTGTGTGGGACTCATATCTCCTAGCTCCAAAATCCAAATAATATGATCTATATATGTTTTGAAAAGGCCTCGAAGAGATTTATAACTTTCGTGTTTTAACTTTTTCCACTAGAGCAAGTCTTCATGTTCAAAATCGTGTTGTAATACAGTGCTATTTCTGGACTGCGTGAATTGATTTCTTCTTTCGGATAAAGCTTCTAGAACATGGTAAAAAATAGTGAAAAATTATTACTTTTGACATATAAAATTATATACTAAGAAACCAACGATAATACAAATATGATCTTTCATGTAAAAAATATAAATAATATTCTATATATTAAGTTATTATATATACAATCTATTAATTGAGATGCGGTCATCCACTTCATGTCCATTAAGTGAGATATTGAATCTAAATCGGTTTTGTAACTTCCATATGAAGTACCGAATTTCAAAAATCATAACTCCCTCGACCGGAGATTAAATAAGCAAATTCGGACTCTACCTTGTAGCACTCAAAAAGTGCTACAACTTTGGTATTCAATAAAAGTCCAGATCCTGCCCTTTTGAATTTCAAATATGCGATGCAAACATATTTATGCTGATTCAGACTTCTTTGCGCAGGTATCTGTATGGGGCTCATATCTCCTAGCTCTGAAGTCTAAATAATATGACATATATATGTTTTAAAAAGGTCTTGACGAGATCTACAATTTTTGTGCTTTAACTTTTTCCATTAGAGTAAGTCTTCAAGTTCAAAATTGTGTTGCAATACGGTGCTATTTTTAGACTGCATGAATTGATTTTTCCTTTCGGATAAAACTTCTAGAATATGGTAAAAAATAGTGAAACAATTTTTACATTTGACATATAAAATAGTATACTAAGAAGCACCAACGGTAATACAAATATGATCTTTCATGTAAAAAATATCAACAATATTATATATATCTAATAATTATATATACAATCTATTAATTGAGGTGCGGTAGTCCACTTTGTGTCCATAAACTTAGATATTGAATCTAATCGGTTTTGTAACTTCCATATCAAGTACCGAATTTCAAAAATCATAACTTCCTCGTCTAGAGATCAAACGAGGCAAACTCGGACTCTATCTTGTAGCCCTCAAAAAGTGCTACAACTTTGGTATTCAATAAAAGTCTAGATCCCACCCTTTTGATTTTTAAATATGCGATGCAAATATATTTGTTCTGATTCGGACTCCTCTACACAGGTATCTGTGTGGGCCTCATATCTCCTAGCTCCGAAGTCCAAATAATATGATCTATATATGTTTTGAAAAGGCCTCGACGAGATCTATAACTTTCGTGTTTTAACTTTTCCACTAGAGCAAGTCTCCAAGGTTAAAATTGTGTTTTAACTTTTCCGCTAGAGCAAGTCTCCAAGTCTCCTAGTGCTATTTCTGTATACATGAATTAATATTTCCTTTCAGATAAGGCTTCTAGAATATGGTAAAAAATAATTGTTACTTTTGACATAAAAATAGTATACTAAGAAACCAACGATAATACAAATATGATCTTTCATGTAAAAAATATAAAAAATATTATATATATTGAATAAATATATATACAATTTATTAATTAAGGTGCGGTAGTCCATTTCGTGTCCATTAAGTTAGATATTAAATCTATATCGGTTTCGTAACTTCCATATCAAATACCAAATTTCAAAAATCATAAATCCCTCGCCCGGAGATCAAATGAGGCAAACTCAGACTTTATCTTGTAGCCCTCAAAAAGTGTTAGAACTTTGCTATTCAATAAAAGTCCAGATCCTGCCCTTTTTGATTTTCAAATATGCGATGCAAACATATTTGTCCTGATTTAGACTCCTCTACATAGATATCTGTGTGGTGCTCATATCTCCTAGCTCTGAAGTTCAAATAATATGAGCTATATATATTTTTGAAAAGGTCTCGACAAGATCTACAACTTTCGTGTTTTAACTTTTTACATTAGAGCAAGTCTTCAAGTTCAAAAGGTGCTATTTTTAGACTGCATGAATTAATTTTTCCTTTCGGATAAACCTTCTAGAATATGGTAAAAAATAGTGAAACAATTATTACTTTTGACCTATAAAATAGTATACTAAGAAGCACCAGAGGTAATACAAATATGATCTTTCATATAAAAAATATCAATAATATTGTATATATCTAATAATTATATATACAATCTATTAATTGAGTTATTATCGTCCACTTCGTGTCCATAAAATTAGATATTGAATCTAAATCGGTTTCGTAACTTCCATATTAAGTACCATATTTCAAGAATCATAACTCCCTCGTTCGGAGTTCAAATGAGACAAACTTGGACTCTATCTCGTAGATCTTGAAAAGTTCTACAACTTTGGTATTTAATAGATGTCCAGATCCCGCCCTTTTGGTTTTTAAATATGTGATGCAAACATATTTGTTCTGATTCAGACTCATCTGCGCAGGTGTCTGTGCGGTGCTCATATATGCGTGAAGCACCAGCGGTAATACAAATATGATATTTAATATAAAAAATATCAATAATATTGTATATATCTAATAATTATATTGTATAAATAATTTATATTTAAATCATTAAGAGTGTTTTTTAAGTCCGTAGTAACACACAGTCACTTTGCTAATCTCTAATTAATACAAATGATAACCATTGAATATTTTAATATTTTGCAAACTGAGTTTAGCTCATGGTTAGGTTCATTGTGATGGAACCAACGGACGCTGTTCAAATCCCAGATTTGACATAGGTGTTGCATTATAACAAATATTCATGGGGAAATTCTTTATTGGCCATCAGAAATTATTTTTCTGATTCCTTATTGACTATCAAAATTTTTGAACTTCCCTAGTGGCCATTACTTTGAATTTTTTTTTGCCTTATTGACCATCCTAGTGTTAAAGTTAGAGAAGAAAAGACACTTTCATCCCTAACAACAGTTTTGTGCCAATATTCCTTATTAATCACATAATTTAGTTAATATAATTTGTTAATAGGATCAAAACATGAGAATGTAGTTTAGGTCTTTTAGCATAATGTATATTTTTACTATCATAACAAATACACATTGTTGCTATAGAGATTCCAAACATACATACTCATGATGTCCATATTTACAAATTAGGTATTAATTGATACATTTTTCGAATTTCATGGTTAATACTGATCATTGACCACAAAGATGCTGCTAAAGGCATAAATGACTTTTCTTCTCCAACTTTAACACTATGATGGCCAATAAGGAAAAAACGTTTAACTCCATGGTCACTAACAAAGTTGAAATTTTTTAATGACCAATTAGGAAACCCAAAAAAATTTTATGGACACTAAGGAATTTTCTCAATATTCTTTCAGTGGTAGGTGACGTACCCGTCGATAGCAAGGCGCCTATGGTGACTTCATGAATCTCAAAATCAACCCGACTCAGTCTTTTGGAGGCACTCATAGGGCTAGGGTGTGCATGTTTGTGTTCATAGGTGTGAGGACTCATGCATGTATGTAAGTGTCTGTGTCTGTACTATTTTCAATTCACAAAAATAAATTATGCTTCATTTATTGTGCTTCATAAGTTATCCATAATAATGATTTTAACTTTGTATTTGTGCCATTTCCAAATGCACAATATATAAGTGGATGAAGGGAGTATAAGATATGCCAATAGCTGATTATACGAATGCAATGTCATGAACGGCAAGCACATTATATGTGAATGTGGAACTCATTATTCCAACACATTATATACTACTAATCATTTGATGGACATGGAAACATGAAGGAATTGTTCACAATAGTGACATTTTACCTAAACGATAACAAGTTAACATTATTGTAGCTAGAATTTTTCACACCCAGGCTTATGATCTCAAGCCAATTCGGGGTCATGAAACAAACAGAATTAACATAGTGTAGAAGGAAACTGAAGGACCAGAAATAATAAATCTATCGGTTGCCTCCCTAGTTTTACTTCAAGTTAAATTTCTAAAATATATAAAACATGCATGAATTTTTGTTATTAAATGAACTATATATAGTGACAGTATATACCGACAAAAACATTGTTACTAGGTGCGACAAGTGTGCTATCCTGAACTGACGAATGGAACTGTCAGATATGAAGATTCGACAAAGACTGAAGTGTCCTAAAGAACAATCACAAAAATAGATGATTATTATGGGGTAGATTTCTAGACTATTCTCTGGTTTTAAAAATACCAACAGCCTACTGGATGGTGATGAATATTGTACTATGTATTGTATTGAAGCAATATCTTGTAATGAATCTGATTTGCACGTATGCATGGTAGGAGGTATGTGTAGAGGGGAAGTTGTAGACCAGATTATGAGGACTACTCGTGACAGCAGATCCTCGAAAAAGTCTCATCATCAATCACTCATGACTTCTTGTACCAAGTAATTTTATTTATGATGCTATTAGATTTGGCAACATATCCTATGAGAACTGACTTCTTGTGAGAGCTGAGAGCTATAAGAACTCTAACCAAAATCATAAGATCCTCATCCGATGGTCAAGGGTAGAGGTGGGTTATTTTAGCTGAGGGTTATTTGCAAAATAAGGGATTAGGTGGGATAAGTGGAAGGTTTAAATGCAAAATAATCTGACCATCGGATAAGGATTCTGTGATCTTGATTGGAGTTCTCATAGTTCTTACATGAAGTCAGTTCTCATAGGATATGTTACCATTAGATTATGCTTCGTGGCTACGAACTCAACTAGCAGATTATCTGGTTAACTCACTAAAAGATGTTTTCTCTAGTCCACTCGGCAACCTCAAAGCTTCCTCACTAAAAAGCCTTTGTGCCGATCAGCACACCCTACGTGCCGATCGGCACACCTCCAGCCCATCGGCAAAATAGCCTCATCCTTAGAAGCTTAATTAGAACTTTTATCAATTACTTTGCTTGATTCCCTAGTCTCTGTGTGTTTGATTAAACTTTAGAGTACTCTAAGATAAAATATGCTATAACTATACATCATCCTCTTATAATATATAAGTGGGTGTGAAACTATGACCAATAGAACCCTACTGTCTTACATGACCATGTCGAAGTACTGCACCACCGGCCGCCGCTTCCATCTTCACAGAATCACAACTCGCTCTCTGCTGCAGGACCTTGCGGCTGCATCCATCCAGCCACAAATCTACTCTTCTGCCTCTGGCCACCAGCTGCATCCCCAGCCCACCGAGCTGCATCTGCACGTTGCTGTTGCTGTAGGTTTACTTCTGCTGGAATTTCATCTCCACGCTCACCTCACCCCCTGCTGCATCTGGTATGTCAACCGTGCTGCAGTTTTACTACAGTTGTATTTTGATTTCCAGAATAGATTAGTAGAATGTGTGACTTATCTATATTGGTAGTGTATGGAATCATAGATTTAATCACTATAATTTTTGATATCATGCCCTTCTTGTATCCTACTGACTAAAGGAGATCCAAGATTGATAGTGGACAATATTTTTGGACTTTGTGAGTGAAGGTAGCCTCTTTTTCTTTTTTCGGGCCACAAAACACTGCTTGGAATAACTTGTCATGATATATATTTATGTGCCTGCATATTTTTATTGTTGCTGATCTGTTGTAGTGTTCAATGGCTGTTTTATTTCCCTAACTTTTATGGCACAAGATAGGTGATAACAAATTTACTCATGTCTGAATACCAGAAAGTGTTAAATGTCACAAACGTCAAACCGCTCATGGATGTATAGTGGTTGGCAGTGTGGTAAAGCTCCCTCTAATGAATGGATTGATGAAACCACTCAATTCTTGAATCATGCATTTTCATTCCCTGGTGTTGCTCAAAATAACACCATTAAGTGGCCTTGTGCCATGTGTCGGAACTACTTTAGCCATAAAAGGAATACTATAGAGTTGCACATGTAATTAGTGGTTTGGCAATTATCATAATACATGTTTGTCTCTTGATATAATAACTGGTTTGTGTTTTGACTGCAGCGCTTGTTTTAGGTAACAAACGAAGATCAACCAGAGGCAGACCCTGTGCTGGAAACATCTATTTGAAGAAGAGGGTGAGAGATATGATTTATGCAACACGAGTGGATTCTGTAAAGTATTATTACTGGAAGAAGAAAGGCCAGACACTCAGTGATACTGTAGCCCGTCCCATAGAGCTTGAATATGAACAATGCAAGGAGGGCAAATTGAGGTGGTGCACCAATGAGGTGTGGCCGTACCTCTGTCGTTATTGGTGCTCAGCAGAATTCTTGGAAAAAAAGGCTATTTCACTAATTTTTGTTATGCACTTTACTCACCATGACATTCTCACTGCAGCTACACTGATAACGCTAAAGGTCTCCTCTTGTCCATATCAGATATGGTTTGTGAGTACTCAGTGGCGGACCCAGAAATTTTCGGAAGCCTAGACGAACATCACACCAAGAACAAGGCATTCATATTTGAAATATTAACCTCTCTTTTTTCATCTCTTTTTCCAACCTTTTTTTGTTGGATCTTTAATGTTTCGCACGTAACAAAAAAATTAGCCTCAAAACACATTATATATAGAATATTTTTTATTCTTAAAATTAAGGTTATTAGGATAAAAAAATGAAGAAGCACCTTTTTAAAGTGATAAGAAAGAAATTGATTGCATTGCCGATCGAATTTGCAATCCATTAAAATCACTAGCACACAAAGAATTTGATTTATTAATTGCCACATGGCGCTTTTACTGTTGCTGTTTATTTGGCTCATTAACTCAATTACATGGCCTAGAAAGCTCGTGCCTAACTAGTTAGCCTGTAGAGCTCGTAATCTCTTATTGTCTTTTTCTATGCTGGACAGTAAAAGGCAGAGCACACAGATGACCGCCATGGCCAGGCATGGCGCACACACACCTCACAATGGAATGACTCGAGAGGAGTGGGGTTAGGCATAATCGGCGGCAGAGTTAGATCAAGCAGCTGCACTCAGAAGGAGCCCGGGCAGGCGCCCAGGCTCGCCAGCCCTTGGGTCTGCCTCTGTGAGTACTAATTTCCTCCTTACTAACAATATTTATGGTCACGTTTGAGATATGTGTATAGCCTGCTTCGTAAAAAAGATAATTATTCAAATGCGATATAATCTCAAAGTGATTACTTAGTACTGATATCAGATAGAATTTCAATAACTGATTCTATTCTCTTTCTCTCTCTATGTGTGTGTGGGGGGGGCGCTGGCAATAGGATGATTAGCTAATATGGACAGAAAAAATACAGCCAAATTTTGTTTATGTGAATACTTGATGATTTTCACTCTTTTTTATTTGGCAAAGAAACATCTATTTCTCATACAAACAATGTCTGAAAAAGCAGAATTACTATTAGTGACTCACTTAATCCCTATCCTTCTATATGCATATTAACCTCTCTACCTTATGGTTGCACTGCCGAATAATCTATTAAATAGGCTGACATTTTTAATAGTTATGACAAAAACAGTTTGCAGGCTTGATTTCTAATTGTGTACTACTGAAGCCCAACATGAGCCTGATAATGTTCTATGATAACTGATAACATCTGGATAGCTACTGGGTATGTTTGTTTTCACCCCTCTGATTTTTAGACCTGTCACATCGAATATTATGATACTAATTAGGAGTATTAAATATAGATTACTGACAAAACCCAGTCCATAACCTCCCTCTGAATGACGAGACAAATCTATTAAGACTAATTAGATTATGATTAGATAATGTGATGCTATAGTAAACATCTCTTAATGATGATTTAATTAAGCTTAATAAATTTGTTACGCTGATGCGCATTCAACTATGTAATTAGTTTTATATTTAATATATATTTAATAATCATATATAGCATTTTAATGATTGATGTGACCTTACTAAAATTTAGACCCAAAGAAACGAACACACCCACTATGGCTTTACAGTTAACATCTGGATAATCAAGAAATAGATATGGATTTACAGTTGCCACATTTCCACCTACCTATCTACTATGCAAGTGTATACCATATGGATATGGATCTTCCATTTAATATTTTTGACGGGACTTGTTGGTATTTAGGCCACAACGTCAGCCCATGTGGCAGCACTTGGAGAGGACCAAATTAAATTGAAAAGCTATGGTGGTGCGTAAGAGATGGCTAGGTGAATTCTTTTATACCACCTTGCCCATCTAGGTGAATGTATCCCAAAATATAAGGTGGGGTGTTAGATGCTTTCTAACATGAGTGAATCATAATATAACACAGGCTGTTGTACAACACACATGTGCGCACGCAGCGTGTGTTTCGCAAAACTTGTGACTTGTGATGTTGCGTGTTCGCCTCGTGAGAGTTCTACTACAACAGATTAGTTTTTGCTACTCAATTAATGGGACATTTCACCGGCACCTTAACTGCCATGTTAACTAGGAGTAATTTCTTACGAATTAAGGCTCCTATTAACACTGAGGGATTTCAGGGGGTGGTTCCTGATATCATGACAGATTAATGTGTTTTAATTTTGTGTTCCCCTCTTGTGCGTATCCTAGAGGCGAGATGGACACACACGAAATCAAATATCTATTCTCTCATATTTTTGCATCGCTGCCGTCGAGTCTTACCGTCCCTCATCAGCTGTGCAGCGGATCGGGGAGAGCAGTGTCTCCGAACCAACACCGATGATTTGAAGACTTGCATGGGTGCCGACGATCAGGTTTCAAGGAAGTGCATCGTCACGATTGCTCGTTGCCCTTCCCACATTGACAACTTCTTCCTCTTCGACGGCTACGCAGCCTCAAACTACTCTTCCTAGCAGGATTCGTCGTAAGTCCATTTCTATTTCTCGTCCAGCTTTCCTCTTTGTGTTGTGCAGTTTGTCCGCCTCGGTCGATCTAGTTTTTTTAATAATAAGCATGTTGCCGGTTTGGCTTTTGCTTGAGTTATGTAGATCATTTCTGCTCCTTTGTTTTTCAATCAAGTTTATCTTATCAATTGTTAATTCTGTAATAGGACTATGATACTAGGACTTTGGTATCCTAATCAAAGCAACATCACATTTAGCTGGAATAGAGACTTGCGAGATATATTTGTTAGTAATGTTACCTCAGATAGCAGTATGTATTTACAATATGTTTCTCTTTCGTGGTGGAGCTGTATCATCTTACATGAGTTTTGTTGTTCTGCACAGAATCTATATTTGTTATTAGTGAAGGCTCTTCTTAATTTATACATCCTGGTCTTGTATAAAAATGTTTATAGTTCTGCACAGTATAGCCGAAAATTGTTCAATTACACGATGATATGAAGAGAAGGGGGTAGGATGGAACAAGAGGATTAGAGTATTTTGGTCAAGTCTATGTAAATAATTCAAATCTTTATTCATAAATTTTTTGTGTGTGAGGAGTGCTGGTCTCATGAATGTAGTTGTTTGTTGCAGAATTTTACAGTCATTTCCGGCTGGACATATGTAAATAGTTTGTTTTCTTAGGTTCTCAAGGTCAGTATTAACAGCGAACATGTTTGTTTTCTTAGGTTCTCAAGGTTAGTATTAACAGTTTCATTCAACTCAAAGTAATCTCTCTCTAATCTTTGTTATAGTGAAAATAGTCATGCCATATGCACTAAAAATACTAACCATGAATATAAGTATGTTTCAGTAGTGTGTGCTAATCTGAGAGCTCATACGCAGCTATCCAAATTGTAGTGAGTTTGATATATGAAGTAGTTTGTCCATGGATGATTAAGAAATTGATACACAATAATGCAATGAGTGAAAATGTCTCAACCTAATAGTTTCATGTGGATTTATGCACCTTTTTGTGGTTTTACATGACCTGAAAACTTCAGTTTATTATTCACCTTAACCAATAGCATTGGTGAAACGAGTATATCATTCAGCCTCACCTAATATTTTCTACTGATGGGCCTCTGGCATCTCAGTTTACCAGAAGTAGAGATAGTATGACCTCGTAATTTTGTCTCCTGGCTTCTTAAATGTGTTCTACTTGTGATCAGTGCTCGTGAACATGATTACCTACCCGAGCCCTGATTTCAGCCTCATACGACCCTGTTGGACGGCTGTTTTGTGGCAGGATCGGACGACGGGGCGTTTCTTCATGTTTTTACATAATTTTGGTCCTTTTGAACCTGCAAACACATATTTCACCAAAACTTGTGAAACTTTATTAGTTTAAACAAATATTCATGGAACTTTAGCCTTTACCTTGCATTTCTCGACCGGTTGGTGGCCGATATTGGGTTTTAAGGTCCACCAACACCCACCCACCATGGGCTTATGGTATCCTAGAGTAAGAAACTTTGAGTTACTTGGGTATTCGGATTTGGGCTTCGTGGATTGTAAAGTGAATAGGAAGAGTATATCGGGAGGTTGCCAAATTCTTGGAAGATCTCTAGTATCTTAGAGCTCAAAGAAGCAAAACTCGGTGGCTCCATCCACAGCCGAAGCGGAATACATAGCGGCGGGAGCATGTTGTGCACAACTCCTTTACATGAGGCAAACACTCTCGGACTATGGCCTCAACTATACTCAAATGCCACTATATTGTGATAGTGAAGCGGCAATCAAGATGGCCCTCAAGACCGGAGATCATGGTCATGCAAAGAACATTCAAGTGAGGCATCACTTCATAAGGGATCATGTTGAGAAGAAGGACATCGAGTTGGTGAGCGTGCAAACTCATGAAGAATTGGCGGACATCTTCACCAAGCTACTCGATGAGAAGACCTACAATAAGCTAAGGGGAGAACTCAACGTTTCGACCTCTCCAACTTCACATCACTACAAAAAAACAGGGTAATGCCACGGATTATTTGTGCAACAACGTGCCTTGTGTTGCAATATATGGGGTCTAATGCTACATTAGTCACTTTTGGTTGCCTTAGGTCCATATATCGCCACCAATTTGTTAGTGTTGCGATTGAAATTGTGGATGTTGCAATAAGTTAAATATATCACAACTAATATTTATGTGTTGTAATTATGACAAAGGTGTTGCAATGTTTTTTGGACATTATTGCAAGTGGTCCGTGTCACAACAAATATATATTGTTGTAACTAGTCATTCTGTGTGTTGCAAGAGGGTCAATATTATTGCCACACTTTATTTTGTGCATTATAATTACAACAAAGGTATTACAATGCTTTTTGTAACATGGTTGCAAGTGGTCCATATTACAACGGATATATATTGTTGTTACTAGTGCTTACGTGTGTTGCAAAAGAGTCATTGTTGCGTTGTAATTACAACAAATGTATTGCAATGCTTTATTGACATGGTTGTAAGTGGTTCATGTTGCAACAAATATATATTGTTGTTATTTGTACTTGGGTGTTGCAAAATAGTCAATGGTATTGCAACGAAAAATGAAAATGTTGCAATGAAAACTCAAAAATTGCAACGCAAGGTGAGGTTGTTGTAAAGACATCCAAGAAATCACAATAATGCAAACTAGACTCCTCGTGATAAGTTTTAGTTATCACAACCACGAAAGATCCAGTTGCAACACTATTGCGCCGTTACTATATACAAAATATAAAAATAGTAGAGGCATTAGAAAAATACAATATGTTTTTTTTATAATAGACAAAATCCAAAACTAAATTTTTTTTATATACATATTCAGAGAGGCCAAAAATTATTTTGTAGACATTTTATCTGGTAGTCAAACATTTTATTCCCTAGATATGTTGAAAACAAACTAGTACGATTAACTGTAATATACTTATTTTCATAACATAGTCAAACTAAGCTAAAGTGCACGTGAATTGAGAGAGAGAGAGAGAGACGTGCATGCTTAGAATAGAAATAATCTAACCAATTTTTCACGTAGTCAAACCAATGCCATGCATATGCTTAGATTAGAAATAATCAAGAGAGAGAGATTGTGATTGCTTAGATTAGAAGATGCCATGCATGCTTATTTTCCTAACATAGTGGGTCCAAATGCCATGCATGATTAGATTAGGAGCAAACAGGAGCGACATACTCCGAGTCTTGTTCGTGATGGGGGGTCCACAGCGCAGGGAGTTTATGTTTCCTAATCAACACACAAATGTTAGGGTGGGCCGCATGTTGCCTGGTTGATTGGTAGTTGAGGCCTCATGCCAGTACGAGGAGTCCAGACGTCCTGACTCCTGCCGGCCCGGCACGAAGCACCTCGGGACTTCTCGTGCTGTGGGTTGCCAAGCAGCAGTCGAAGGTCGAGCCAACGCATGCCGCGCGCTTCCTGCAGTCCAGTCTCCCACACGCTGCGCACTCCCTACCGACACGAAGGCCAGGCTCACATGTTGTGCCCTCCTGCAGTCCTCGTTCCATCACCGGAGAATCAAGGCAGTGCACTGACCTCGCATTCACGTGCACGGCGGCAGTACTTTGGCGTGTCATCTCGTCAACGCAAGACTATTCGTGTATCCCTAGTACACGTGATCTCCAACACCCTTGTCTTCCATCATCAGTCAGGCATCCCCAAGATCTAAACGGTGGATGGTTAGAAGAATTGGTTATCATAAGAGGTATATTCGTGGATCATGGTGCATCGATTCTGCATGCATTTTTAATTACTGTACTTTGTGTCTTCATGATAATTATTGACCAGGGCTGGAGGGTGTCCAAATAATGTTAGGTCACATTAATTGATCATGTGTGTTTGGCTGCAGTAATGTCATATTAATTAATTATTGTACTTTGAACTTTTTGTTTTTTTATGTTTGTGATCAATGAACCATGTAGTAGTGAACTGGATGAATTTGGCAGACACGACAAATTTTTGTTCAACTATTTAGGTGTAATGCAATCGTAACTAAACCATTATCATTGCGCTATTTTGGTAGGCTACGCATTCCTGTGACTCATCGATATATATCGGTCAGCATGATTGGCAAGAAGAATTGATCCTCAAGGTATATATCATTGCTCGTGTGCATGAAATTTGAGCTCATCAGTTTATACATATATTTATGTTAGTTACTAAATATTATCCTATTTTAGTACTGATCAAGCACCCTTTTGCCATTGTTAGGAGTTACAAGAATTTTGTGTCTAGCAGCCTGGTGTTTTGGTTGATTTTGTTCAATGGATGATCGTGTATATGATAGTTGGATGTTGTTGCCTCAGTCTGATGATAGATGGCAGGGTGGATTTGAGAAATTCATGGAGGAAACTTTTGAAGGAAAGTATCCAAGAGACAGAGCATCATGTCCATGTCGTGATTGTCGTTGCATGGGACACAGAACAAGAGATGAGTTTGCATTGCACTTGCTTCGCAGAGGTTTTGATCGGCAATTCATAAATAACAGACATCGGCGTCTAGCACGAACACAACCTATGGTAGCGGATGACATTGATCATTATTTTGGTGAAGGTAATACTGTTGATGATGGCTACGTGAAGAATTTAGTTTCATCGCTTATTTGTGGGGCTATACACGGAGAAATTACTGGTACTAATGATGAGCAGCCAAATGAGTCAGCGAAGAACTTTTTCAAGTTAATAGAAGAAGCACGGAAAGAATTTTATCCTGGATGCAAGGAGACTACAAAAGTTTCATTCATTGTGAGGTTGTTTCAGATTAAAGTCATGTGTGGTATTAGCAATAATGCGATGGAGCAAATACTTCAGTTGTTTAGTCTGTTGCTCCCTAAAGGACATTGTGTCCCAGATACCATGGTACATGTTCGAAAGGTAGTAAGAGACCTTGGCCTGGACTATCAAAAGATCCATGCTTGCATGAACGATTGTGTGTTATTTCATGGAAATTATGAGAAGATGAACTATTGTCCAACATGTGGGGAGAGTAGGTGAAAAAACATAGATTCTAAGGGGCTTGGTCAGTGGACGACTGACAATGGAAAGAAGAAGTTATTTCCTCAAAAAATACTAAGGTATTTTCTACTTACTCCACGACTACAAAGATTATATATGAATAAGACCACATCATCACATATGCTTTGGCATAAAGAAGAATTGGTTGAAGATGGCAAAGTGCAGCACCTAGCTAACTCGTTGGCATGGAAGCACATAGATGAGAGGTATCATGATCACTTTGCATATGATCCATGAAATGTACGCCTAGGACTTGCAGTAGATGGCTTCAATCCCTTTGGAATATTGAATGTTAATTACACTACATGGCCAGTCATTCTAATTCCTTATAACTTGCCTCCTTGGTTATGCATGAAACAGTCTTATTGGATGTTGTCGATGATAATTCTAGGGAAGAATTCCCCAGGACAGAACATTGATGTGTATTTGCAGCCTCTGATCGATGAACTAAAGGATCTCTGGATTATTGGAGTTGTAACATGGAATGCCAAGGTGAAAAAAAATTTACGCTACGCACAATTCTAATGTGGACAATAAATGATTTTCTTGCATATGCTATGTTATCTGGTTGGAGCATAAAAGGAAAGTTTGCTTGTCCTTATTGTCACATGGATATAGATTACTTATGGTTAAAACATGGTAAAAAGCATTGCTACATGGGGCATCGCCATTTTCTATCTTCAGACCATAGGTGGCGAAGAAACAAGGCCAGCTTTAATAACATGGTTGAGACGAGGGAGACTCCAGTGCCGCTGACTGGGGAACAAGTATTGCAGCACTACCAAAGTTTTGAGCTAGTCACTTTTGGGAAGACTACTTTAGGAAAGAGAAAGCAGCGTGATGAAGATACCAGATGGCACAACTGGAGGAAGAAGAGTATTTTCTTGAGCTTCCTTACTGGGAATCATTGCTTATATGCCATAATCTAGATGTGATGCATATTGAGAAGAATATATGTGAGAGCTTGCTGGCTACTCTACTTGGTTTAGCAAGTAAATCTAAGGACAACGAGAAGGCACAACTTGATCTACAGGAACTTGGGATACGGGAGGATCAACATCCAGTTAAAGAGAAAGGTAAATACACATTGCCACCAGCATTGTACACGTTAGGGAAAAATGAGAAGGAACTTTTGTGCAATTTTTTACAAGATGTTAAGATGCCAGATGGTTATGCCTCAAATATTAGGAGATGTATTGATGTGGCTGGTTGCAAGGTTACTGGACTTAAAAGTCATGACTATCATGTTATATTACAAAAGCTTTTACCCTTGGTCGTATGCCACATTTTGCCGGAAGAGGTAGCGACCCCGTTGATTGAGCTCAGTAGGTTTTTTTAACTCAATATGTTCCAAGGAGCTTCAAGTTACCGAACTTGAGAAACTCAACAATTCAATTGGACAGACCCTTTGTCACCTTGAGATGATATTCCCTCCAGCATTTTTTGATATTATGATGCACTTACCAGTTCATATTTCTTAGGAGGCTAAACTTGGAGGCCCTATTTTATACAGATGGATGTATCCAGTTGAGAGATATCTTCGTACACTAAAAGGCTATGTAAGGAACAAAGCATGCCCATAAGGTTCGATAGCAGAGGGGTATATCTCAGAGGAGTGTCTTACATTCTATTCTTGGTTCTTTGATAATATTAAGACAAAGCTTAATCGGCCAGAGCGTCAAGAGACAAGCGCTGCTAGTGAGCCACCTTCTGGTATAAGTATATTTGCTTGCTAGCAGAGACTTTGATAAAGAAAGGAAACCTATTGATATTGATATTGCATCGCCTTATGACTTGAGAAGAATGAGGCACTGCATACTAATGAACTATGATGAGGCAATTCCATGGAAAGAGTAAGCTATACAAGTAAAATCTAATTAATTTTTTTGTCATGTCTTAATTACGTGGTGATAAGTTGATATTTATTTTTCATTGCAGTGAGCATATCGGTGAACTGAGGAGAACGAGCACGCAAAATATTGAAAAACGGCACAAGGAACACTTTGTATCGTGGTTTCAACGTAAAGTGAGTTATATTTATTCTGAAAACTATGTATTTGGCAATTAGAAATTTGTAGCTAACATTTTGTTTTTGCAAATAATTATTGTGCAGATCAGCAAAGTACATGAAGTGGGAAAAGCAAATGATATGTTATATTCTCTAGCTCGTAGTCTAGATTCTCGATATCGTGTCTATAACAGGTGTGCCATCAATGGATTTTACTTCCAGACAGCAAATGCAGAGAAAAATCTCACCACAAAGAACAGCGGTGTCGTTGTGGAGGGCGATGGCATGGAATGGTACGGCGTGATTAAAAAAATAAATGTTCTTAATTTCCCAAATGCAAAGGAAGTGTCGTTGTTTGAGTGTGATTTGTATGATGTGCCGGCACCAACTAAGAACAAATCCAGAGGGTACAGTAAAGATCAGTATGGAATTGTTGATATTGATACTACGTGATTTCGCTATTCATATGAGCCTTACATCATGGCGACACAGGCAAAGCAAGTCTGTTATGTGAAATGTGCAAAGAAAAGTAATTGGAGTAGTGTCCTCAGAATGAAACCAAGAAACTTGTTTGCCATGCCTGAAGGGGAGGTCTCTGATGATATTGCAGGTGTTGATACAGATGTGGACTCAGTTATTATAGGAGTTGAAGATATGAATATTGAAGACCAACCTCTGGATTTGACAACTTGGAGTAGGACTGACGTGGAAGGAGTAACCTGTGATGCTTCCATACTAGAAGAGGCACGTGCTGCAGCCATGCCTGAACCGGATGATGAGGACATCCTAGATGAGGATGATGAGGAATTGGAAGACACCTACACTACCGAAGGAGTCGTTGCTCCTGCAACAATGGACACGGAAGATGATGATTTTTGTGTGTACTTTTCACCATTCGAACTAGTGTGTTTCAAATGAAAACCTCTTGTACTTGTCCTTTTGGTGCAATCAGATTAAAGTTGGGGGCTAGGAGACTACGACTTTGTTGTTCAAAATATTTTGTTATGATTATTATACCTATTTGGTCAGAAAACTTGTTTATTATGACTTTTGTTCTTGTGCTATTGGAAACAAACCACTTTGTCCATGTGGTTATTTGTAAATGTCACGTAAGGAATAACAGGATGTCTAGACTGTGCAAATTCTTCTTCCCATGCAACATTACCAGACATTATGCAACCTCATCTTTTATAATCGCATTACAAGAAGAGATGTCAAACCACTATAGCGATGGCGTTCATTTCATTTCAAAACAATCAAAAGGCCATATGTTAAGCCAGAAACACAAAATAAAGCAAATTTCATGTCCATTGCAGAATAGGAGATTTCAAGTACATCATAGATAACTTAATAGATAGATATAGGTCAACTGACTACATAACTTAGTAGATAGATCCATACAATACTAATGAGTGCATACATTACAGGTCCTTAGCAGGTCCAATGACTACATCACTCTTTAGTGCACTTGACAAACCAAATCATCAGCCAGCATCGAAATGATAGGTTACACTTCATCACACAACGACCTAAGCATTTACTACATACTTAACGAACCACTTCATCATCCTACTACCTAAGCAATGCCTCAGGCATCACTATCATCAGAATCACTGATATGCTTGAACCACCACATGAGAGCAACCCACAACTCCTCTGCTTTTTCAATTAGCTGAGATCAGACAATGGGGTTAGGTATAGCTTAGGGTATGGAATCGGCAAATACGAGCTAAGTTTATAGACATTACCTTATTTTTAGCCATAAACTTCGCCTTTGTTTCATCATCAGTGTCAGCCGTGTACCTCATAATTACTACTATTTTGCAGAGCCGGAATGTCGCTTGTGTTTCCTATTTCATTTCCTACAAAACAGTCACAACAGCAGCAGCAGCCATGCAAAGAGAGTTAGAAATTAAAAAGGTAAAGTGAGAAGGGATGAGGAGATCATATGGAGATAACACATGAAAGACTAACTGAATGGATCATAGTGACCGAGAGGGGGGGGGGGTGAATCGGGAACTCGCACTTTATATCAAATTCGCCAATTCCTAAAACCGACCACTGAAAGCAACTCCTACACAATCCTGGTGGTGATTACACTAGCAAGATAATGAACCTATGAAAGGAACAACAACTTAAGCATACTAGTGGATCACACAAAGGCAATACAACTCCTATGCAAGCTAGTTACCAAAGATACGCGAAAGTAAACAACTAGCTAGCAAGGAGTTCTACCCAAGCAAAGCTACTAGATCAACAAGCATATAGAAAGCATACAAGCATGAGTAGCACAATACATACTAGGGTGATCAATCAACCCGAAGCAACTCCTATACATGCTAGTGATCAAGTATGAAGGCTAAGCACTACTAGCAAGTAAAGAAGCCTATCCATGCAAGTCTACAAGGTAGTCAACTAGAGAAAGGTAAGCACACAAGCATGAACAGCACGGTATGTAAATGCGAAAAGTAAAGCATCATAGCAAGGAGTAGAGTAAGAGATGGCTCATGATTTTTTTCCCGGGGTCTCGGAAGGATGACGCCTTCCCCTACTGCTCGTTGGACCACTCCCGCCGGAGTCCGGGTCCCTCCCGCCACCAAGTGGAGTTCTCGTCCATGAGCCCGCAATCACTCCTCAAGTGAAGATACGGTGTGCTTCACCACTGCACAAAGCACAAGCTCGCCTCCCTCGAGAACTTGTCGAACTCCCCGAGTCGACACGGGCGCTCACTAGCGATGCCCCTTCCAACGGCGGGCTCAAACCGTGTACAAACGTGTGACGGCCTTCACAACTGATCACGATAGGCTCGATCACCGACACCTAACCGGTCTAGGTCTCACCATAGACCAAGAGTAACAATCTAGATCCCACCCTCAAGGACACCCTAGCCTTAGATGTGCAAGATGCTCAAGCTACTCTTCTCTAGCACTCTCAAGATATGCAATATCTCCTCCTAGTGCTCTCCTCTTTTCCTCTTGGACCTTATCAAATGCTCTCAGGTATTCCACTGGCCAAGAGTGGTCTCCAAGACCCTAACAACGAAGTTATATAGGCTCCCAACCTCAAACTAGCCATTGCTCCATGAAATCAGCTTCCTGGGCACACTGACCAGACAGTCCGGCCAGAGCAACTCGATGCACAACTGGCTCTACCCCTGCTGAAACTCCAACTGACCGGACAGTCTAGTCAGTGGACCGGACCGTCTAGTCCACTTTCTCTCTCCATTCCAGGAGCCTCTGTGAAATGCACCTCTTCTGCCTCCCTGCACTCCTACTGACCGGACTGTTCGGTCAGCAGACCGGACCGTCCGGTCTGTATGGAGTCTCCTGCTGACAGAGTCCTGCTCATTACGCTAAGTCCTGGAAAACTCCCCATAGTGACCGTACAGTCCGGTCTCCACTGACCCCTCTGTCCGGTCTCTATGTCCAGAAGCTGAAACTTGTCGTCCTCGCTTGACTTAGTTTCTCTGCTTCTCCGAACAGCTCCTTGGCTTCTCCACTATCACCTAGTGCCTGAGATTTCACGGAGCAACCTTGCACATCACCGACTAGACATGATCTAAGAGAATGACCTAGACCCCCTTGATAGTCCGATTTTTCCTATGGACTTAAAGCCCTAACAACTACTCAAGTGTTCCAAACACTTGCACCATAGATTGTCCTCCACTTTGATCCATCTTCATGAACCCTTGGACTTCATCAAGTTCACAAGCCTCCATGCTTATGGTCATTGTCATCTATCACCAAGGACGCCGTAGACAATCATCATAAGATAGAAAGGGTTTCCTACACGAACAACACTCGTGTAGATATTAGTCACATTTCACGTTTGTCATGTATCACCAAAACACCATACCTCGGGGTGACCTTAATGGTCATGATCCTTACAATCTCCCCCTTGTTGGTGATGGATGACAACCACTACTTATGATGATCCAAAAACGGACGAGCAAGAAAGAACCAAAGGAAAAGAAAAGATTGAAGGGCATACCTTGGTCCTTACCGTGGAAGTAGTCTCCCCCTTGAGATGTGCTAGGTGTTGAGGGAGGACTACCCAATTATGTAGTGCACTAGATATTGAGCTTGAGTCGAATTTGCGCCCGCCTTGGTGTCATGGTAGTTGATCTTGTTGATGTAGACACGTACCAAGGACGTAGATGCTCATTTCGGTGAAGGTGTTCATTGTCGCCGTAGACATGCACCGTTGTTCTTCTCCTTCATGTTGGTGTAAATGTTCATCTTGGTGTGATCTTAATATTCCATCTCCCTATCTTCATATTTCTTCTTCATCTTTGACCTTGACAACTTGGCTTTTAGATCTTCATGTTTTCTTATCTTTGACCTTGACAACTTGGCTTTTGGATCTTCATGTTTTCTCTCCCCCTTTGTCACCTATCACCAAAAACCACACAAAACATAATGAAACCAAGAGGCATAAAATAATTGGCAAGAGTTAGGATAACTCCCCCTTCCATGGTGCTCCTTCTTGGTCGTAGTGATGTTCCATCGTAGCTCCCCCTACACTTATGACTCAACAAAAGATTTTCTCAAATGTGCAAGAGTTAGTCATTAGGGAGGTGGGAATGTATGAGCCACTTGTCTTTGAGTCACGCGAGTATATTTAACCTCGGAGCTCGGTTGAACATGGCTCAATGGACATGAAGCACAAATATCACTATTTGATTGTCTAGAGAGTCATGTACTCACATTGTAAATGAGAAACTCCCCCTAGACACATGCTTGGGAGCATGTATGGTATCATAATGCAAGGATGCATATGCAACAAGTATACAATGCATGATGCGATGCTAAAGAAAAGAGAGAGAACCGCTACAAACCAAAGTGTTAACAACGAGTTGTTCCCTTCTCAAGCTTGCTCACAATGAACCATTCTTCAAAGCCTTGGGTACACCATGAACCACCTTCCCAAGCTTAACCCATGTCCATTGCTAGATCAAGAAGGTCCGAAGTTCCTCAAGTGTTCATACCATACCCTTGGTGCTTGCTTTAGACCATAGAGAGCTTCCTTCAATTTGTATACATGTCTTAGATGTTTTAGGTCCTCAAACCCCGGAGGTTGTTCCACATAGACTTTCTCATTGATTTCTCCATTCAAGAAGGCACTCTTGACATCCATTTGAAAGAGCTTGAATCCATTATGTGATGCATAAACAAGTAAGATCCGAATAGCTTCGAGACGGGCCACGGGATCAAAGGTCTCTTCAAAGTCAATCCCCGCCACTTGAGAATATCCCTTAGCCACTAGGCGAGCCTTGTTCTTGATAATAGCTCCTTTCTCATCTTGCTTGTTCTTGAAGACCCACTTGGTGCTAACCACATTATGATTCTTGGGTCTTTCAACCAATTTTCATACTTTGCACCTCTTGAAGTTGTTCAACTCTTCTTGCATGCTAATTACCCACTTGTGATCATCCATAGCTTCATCAATGGTAGTGGGCTCAATCATAGAGACGAAAGAGAAGTTCTCAATCTCAACATTGGCCTCATCATTATTCTCTGCACTCACATAGTTGGGCTTGTATTGATTCCTCCTTGTCTTTATTCCTCGAGATGGATTCCCAATGATCAAGTCTTGTGAATGATTTTTGTTCATGCCCTTGGGTCTAGGATGGTGTTTTCTTTGTGTGGGAGAGGCTCTTGGTGAAGTGTCTTGTGCATCATGAATTATTTGCTCTCTTGATATATGAGTGTCTTGTATCCTAAGAGAGGTGGAGGAGTCACTCTTATGCTTTCTTGTTTTGGACTTTGAGCTTGAGGTGGATGAGAGGTTATCTTGTGAAGAGCTAGGAGAAGTGGTTTGTGATGAAGTATGTGGGGAGGTTTGTGGCTCACTTCTCACTTGAGATTCCTCATCATTCGGTGGGTGTACTCTCAATGAATATCGGGAGGAGCCTGTGGGAGTATTTGTGGCGTCTTGGATTGTTTGTTGTACCTCGGAGGAGGAGGTAGGTTGAGGTGGTGGAGTAGAGGGCTTATCAACATCACCATTATTGGCCTCGTGGGGTAAAACCTCGCCCACGGGCATGTTTCTCAAAGCTTCCCTCATAGGCTCATCTCCAAGGTTCACTTCATGAAATTCATCCTCCCTTTGAGACCCATTTGACTCATCAAATTGCACATCATAGGATTCTTCCACACATCATGTGGTCGAGTTGTAGACCCTATATGCTTTAGAAGTCCTAGAGTACCCAACAAGAATGCCTTTATAAGTTCTACTCTCAAACTTTTCGGGCTTTCTCCTCTTCTTGAGAATGTAGCACTTGCATCCAAAGACATGGAAATAGGAAACATTGGGTTTCCGTCCCACCAATAGCTCATATGGAGTCTTCTTCAACAATCGGTGGAGATAGACACGGTTGGAGGTGTAACAAGCCGTGTTGATTGCCTCAGCCCAAAACCTCTCATGAGTTCCATACTCATCCAACATGGCACGAGCAAGGGTGATGAGCGTCTTCTTCTTCCTCTCCACTACTCCATTTTGCTGTGGAGTATATGTAGCGGGGAATTCATGTTTGATCCCGTTCTTGTCACAATATTCCTCCACTGTGGTGTTTTTGAATTCCGTCCCATTGTCACTCCTTATCTTCACAATGCTAGCATTGAACTCATTCTTTGCCCTCTTGGCAAACTTTCTGAAGATACCACTGGCTTGAGATTTGTCCACAAGAAAGAAGGTCCAAGTGTATCTCGTGAAATCGTCAACAATCACCAAGCAATATAGATTGCCTCCTAGACTCTTGTAGTGTGTTGGCCCAAACAAGTCCATATGCAAGAGCTCTAGAAGACTAGATGTAGACATGAATGACTTGGTGGGATGTGAAGATGCAACTTGTTTCCCCGTCTGACAAGTGCTACACAATCTATCCTTCTCAAAGGTCACATCCTTGATTCCTTCAACTAGATTCCTCTTGACAATCTTCTTGAGCTGATTCATTCCAACATGTGCCAGTCTTCTATGCCACAACCATCCTTTGGATAGCTTTGTGAATAGGCAAGTGCTTGGTGGCATATTGCTTGACTTGAAGTCCGTGATGTACAAGTTTCCATGCCTCACTCCATGGAATACTAACCCTTTCTTGGCATTCTCAATCGTTGCACCATCCTCATCAAATGTGCACTTGAAACCCATGTCACAGAGTTGACCAATAGACAGAAGGTTGAAGTTGAGGGTTTCCACAAGGAAGACCTTGGAGAGATGGAGGTCATTTGTGATGCCCACCTTGCCTGAGCCTCTAACTCTTCCTTTTGAGTTATCCCCAAAAGTCACCTTCTCACTCTCTTCGTCTTCATTAATGGTGGTGAACATGGTTGGCTTCCCGGTCATGTGTTGAGTGCACCCACTATCAAGAATCCAATGAGTGCCTCCACTCTTGTAGTTGACCCTAGTAGTAGCCATAACACAAGCACTAGAGGAAGAGGAGTTAGTATCCAAAGCATTACTTGATTGACTAGCACTAACCTCATGATGTCGAGCAATGAGACCATCCTTATAGATAGGGATTCTTGCAATCCCATCCAATAGTCTCCTCCTAAAAGGATAGTGAGGACCATGATATCTCCAATGTCTATGATCATCCCCCATGTGCACATTGTCAAGGTTGATGTAGTAATGGGGAGGATCATAGAGTCCAGTGATGTGCTCAAGCATATGTCCCACTTGAGAGTGGAGCACAAGTATCATCTCCATTGCTCTCTCAATTGAGAGCTCATGTCTCCTGTTGACTACCTCCTCAAGTAAGAAACTCCTCTCAGGAGTTGGGATTTGTTGGAGGAGCTTGTCAATCACTTCATGTGGTGCAATCTTCCGAAGTCCCCTAAAAGAGTTAATCCTACACACAAGATCATAGTTGCTCAATAGATTCTCACAAAGGTCATCATTCAGATTTCTCACAAATTCACCGAGTTTAATGAGAAGATCCTATTGGCGAGCTCGATGAAGATGCCAAAGATGATCTTGTGGTGGAGAGAGCGGAGGAGGTGGAGGCGCCGGAGCCGAAACCGCAAGATTGATCATCTCAAATGATCGAGCGAGCATTGTTGTTGGTGCTCGCCCTACGCCAATGCTCGGTCCACTCAAAGTGATTGAAGTAGGACTTGGAATGACACTTGAGGTAGAGCTTGACGAAGCGCCCGATGTATGTCTTGCTTCAAAGGGGTTGTAGAAGTTGTTGCAAGAAAATCTTGTGGAGGGATCAAAGAAGTTTGAGCTCGAAGCTACTTCTTTCCCTTTGCTCGAGGATGCTTCATGAGTTGCCTTGAATGTCCTCTTCCATGCCATGCTCGCGGCAATCTCCTCATCCTTGAAGAGCAGCTCAATCACATCTTCTACGAAGAGACTCTTCTCCATGAGAAGGTCAAGTATGACGTAGAAGAGCTTGCTACTAGGAACCAAGGAGAGGATCTTCTCCACTATCATGATCTTGGGAAGCTCGAAAGAAGTTGCCCCAATCCTGTTCACAATACCTCGCAAGCGAATAAGAGAGTCAAGTAACTCCTCATTATCATTAGCATGAAAAGCAAAGAACTCCTCAACAATAGAACTACTAGCATGATCAATAGGAGACTCACAAACATCATCAATGCTAGTAGAGCAAGCAAGATCAAGAGACACATCACTATCAATTATCATGTTAGGCATACTAGTAGAGCAACCTATCAAGTCATTGCTAGAAGAGTCTAGGCACTCACTAGTACAAGGCATATCCACACCATCATCACAATCATCATACACATGATCATCGATAAATGTATTGGCAAAGTCTACAAGAGTGTCCATCAACTCATCAGGAATCATGGTATTTAGGTAGCTCTTCAAGCGATCCTTCTATGAGCCATGACCTGACTCCGAATGGGATGACATCCCAACTCAATACGGTCACTACTCAAGGCGGTTAAGCCTTATAATGAGCACTTGGCTCTAATACCACTTGAAAGTATTGTAGTGACTGAGAGGTGGGGGGGGGGGGGGGGGGTGAATCGGAAACTCGCGCTTTGTACCAAATTCACTAATTCCTAAAACCGACCACTCAAAACAACTCCTACACAATCCTAGTGGTGATCACACTAGCAAGATATTGAACCTATAAAAGGAACAACAACCTAAGCATACTAGTGGATCACACAAAGGCAATACAACTCCTATGCAAGCTAGTTACCAATGATACGCGGAAGCAAACAACTAGCTAGCAAGGAATTCTACTCAAGCAAAGCTACTAGATCAACAAGCATATAGAAAGCATACAACCATGAGTAGCACAATGCATACTAGGGTGATCAATCAACCCAAAGCAACTCCTATACATGCTAGCGATCAAGTATGAAGGCTAAGCACTACTAGCAAGTAAAGAAGCCTATTCATGCAAGTCTACAAGGTAGTCAACTAGAGCAAGGTTAGCACACAAGCATGAATAGCACGGTATGTAAATGCGGAAAGTAAAGAATAATAGTAAGGAGTAGAGTAAGAGATGGCTCATGATTTTTTTCCCGAGGTCTCAAAAGGATGGCGCCTTCCCCTACTCCTCGTTGGACCACTCCCGTCGGAGTCCCGGTCCCTTCCACCACCAAGTAGAGTTCTCGCCCACGAGCCTGCAATCACTCCTCGAGTGAAGACACGGTGTATGTTACCACTGCACAAAGCACAAGCTCGCCTCCCTCGAGAACTTGTCAGACTCCCCGAGCCGACACGGGCGCTCACTAGCGATGCCCCTTCCAACGGCGGCCTCAAACCATGTACAAACGTGTGACGACCTTCACAACCGATTACGATAGGCTAGATCACCGACACCTAACCGGTCTAGGTCTCACCATAGACCAAGAGTAACAATCTAGATCACACCCTCAAGGACACCCTAGCCTTAGATGTGCAAGATGCTCAAGCTACTCTTCTCTAGCACTCTCAAGATATGCAATATCTCCTCCTACTGCTGTCCTCTTTTCCTCTTGGACCTTACCAAATGCTCTCAGGTATTCCACTGGCCCAGAGTGGTCTCCAAGATCCCAGCAACGAAGTTATATAGGCCTCCAACCTCAAATTAGCCGTTGCTCCATGAAATCAGCTTCCCAGGCACACTTACCGGACAGTCCGGTCACTGCCTGACCGGACAGTCCGGTCAGTGCAACTCAATGCACAACTGGCTCTGCCCCTATTGAAACTCCAACTGACCGGACAGTCCGGTCACTGGACCGGACCGTCCGGTCCACTTTCTCTCCATTCCAGGAGCCTCCGTGAAATGCACCTCTTCTGCCTTCCTGCACTCATACTGACTGGACTGTCCGGTCAGCAGACCGGACCGTCCGGTCTGTATGGAGTCACCTGCTGATAGAGTCCTGCTCCTTGTGCTAAGTCCTAGAAAACTCCCCATAGTGATTGTATAGTCCGGTCTCCACTGACCCATCTGTCCAGTCTCTATGTCCAGAAGCTGAAACTCGTCATCCTCGCTCGACTTGGTTTCCCGGCTTCTCCGAACAGCTCCTTGGCTTCTCCACTGTCACCTAATGGCTGTGATTTCACCGAGCAATCTTGCACATCACCGACTAGACATGACCTAAGATAATGACCTAGACCCCCTTGATAGTCCGATTTTTCCTATGGACTCAAAGCCCTAACAACTACTCAAGTGTTCCAAACACTTGCACCATAGATTTTCCTCCACTTTGATACATGTTCATCAACCCTTGGACTTCATCAAGTTCACAAGCCTCCCTGCTTGCGGTCATTGTTATCCATCGCCAAGGATGCCGTAGACAATCATCATAAGATAGAAAGGGTTTCCTACACGAACAACACTCGTGTAGATATTAGTGACATTTCACGTTTGTCATGCATCACCAAAACACCATACCTCGGGGTGACCTCAATGGTCATGATCCTTACACTAACACAGGAAATGACAGGGAGGAGGATGTATTGTTGCTCACTGGAATGGCTAGCGTTGAGGAAACATCTGGCATCCCTTTACCCCTGGCTGCAGCTTCTTTGACTTCCTCACTGTCTGCATGTTGCTTTCCTTTGTGCCAAGCTAGAGCCTGCTGGAACAGAATATAAGAACCATTAACAAAATGAACAGAATTAGGACAGATCAAATCAGCCAGTTAGTATTAACAAAAAGTGCAAAAAGGGAATTTTTCTGCAATGGTTCTAGTGAAAACAAAGTTGAGAAATAAGTTAGACAAGTAAAATTGTATGTCTTTTATATGGGTATGTTCAGATAAGTAATATTGTAAGTCCATTTGAAATTGAATTTATGGCTTACATCTTCCAAATTATACTACAAGATAAATTTTCAAAAAAACCCAACAGGAAGGTGAAATCAGGGCATTCCCAATCATCTGCATATATTGAGGTATGCATTTTGTCATATGCATATGTTGTACCAATATCCACTGTCATATGATGATTCTGTTACGCTAGGCAACTAATGTATACCAAAATTTAACTACTGCATTAATACAGAATTTGTGCAGTGGAAAAAAGTTCTAGTTAAATTCATAGGGAGTATGAGAGATACCTTGTTCATATTGTCGGAGTCGCTGTCAACGAAGATGACTCCTCTGGGCAGGTTTGGGCTTCTCGGCCCCTTGGACGACGAGGGATCACGGCTCCTGATAGAGGCCCGATGGCTCGGTCCCATGCCCTTGGTGGAGGTCGTAGAGCTTTGGAGGTGGCGCTTGCTGGACGAGGGGCCTTAAATCCCAACGGAGCTCCCACAGGGGTGCTTGCCGGAGGAGAAAACAGCTGCCATCCCTTTACCCCTGGCTGCAGCTTATGTGCCTTTCTCACTGCCAGCACATTGCTTCCCTTTGTCCCTGCCTGCTGCTTCCTTCTAGTTCTCCCTGGCCCTCCACTCATGCAAGGTGCAACAATGTCCTGCAACTTTCTTCCCTTTTTCCCTGGCACAAGCTTGCTTTCCTTTCACTGTGTTAGAAGGTTCCTTTGTTTTCTCCCTAACTGGAGCTTGCTGCAACGTAAAATCTGAGTAAATCATTAAGTAGGCTGCCAAGCTAATAGGTTGGTTTCTTTAATACGAACAAACCATAGGACATCATGTCAATCAAATTAAGTAAGGGCATGGTTCATTAATCAGAGCAATACAAGGGCATGGTTCATTAATCAGAGCAATACAGATAAGTTAACCAGGGCCATCCTAGCCACCATGACAATTGCAGCGATAAGGTGTTTCTAGAAGTTTCACATCCACTAATGGATACAAACAATTAAAAGGAGAGTGAATTATGAAAATAATGTCAAAATCACGATGCATGTTTCCTTATACAGGATACTATTTTGTTTTCTGAAGAAAACCCACAATTAGCAGTTTGGTCATTTACATTTATAATTGATATTGAAGAACTTGCTAAACCATATAACACCCCAAGCCTCCCAACTATCTGTTTGGCCATTTTTTCATATAAACAGTTGGTGTATGCAATCAAATGCATTAATTTGATGATAAATTTATGCACACCATAATTCCCAAAAGTCAGGTACTACACCTAGTAAATACAAGGCAAGGATCAACCAGCTATATTGATTAACGTTTAACTAAGCAGAGCACACAAGCAACCAGCTATGTTGATTAATGTTTAACTAAGCAGAGCACACAAGCAACTAGCTAGATTGATTAATGTTTAACTAAGCAGAGCACACAAGCAACCACACCTGGATTGATTAATGTTTAACTAAGGTGCACATCACACTTGTTATGGCAGCAAGATAGAGCTAATTAGCAACAGCAGCCATGCAAATACCAAATTCCAACAGAGCATACACATTCAATGAGCCATCTATTAGCTACATTTCTAAGGAAAAAACAAAAAATACAAATCTACAAGTAGAGTTACCTTGTTTTTGTTGGTAGAGTCACTGTCGGATGAACTATCCACGAAGATGATCTCTCTGCGCATGTTTGGGCTTTTACAGGCCCTCATGAAGGCCCGGCGGCTCGGTCCTATACCTGAGGTGGGGCAGGGCTGGCCCATGGCGGAGGTACTATGGCTTTGGTTCTTGCCAGAGGAGGCACCTAGAATGTCGGTGGTGCTCCGTCGAGGGTGCTTGCCAGAGGAGGCGCCTTCAAGCCTGTAGGAGGGCGAAAGGGGGTGCTTGTCGGAGGTGGTGCCTTCAAGCCTGGCGAAGCTCCAACAGGGGCTCTTGCCGGAGGAGGACCCCTCCATGGAGGAGGAGCCAGCACCCACGGCGGAGGTCCAGTGCCTTGGCTGCAGGTCGAGGACGAATCACTGTCTTTGGGAGAGGAGGGGCTTACAGTGAAACGCCCAAGCGCGTTGCGCGCCTGCCGGCGGGCATAGTAGCTACGGTGACCCCGGTGGCCCATGCTCGCTCCTCTCTCCTTTGGAACGAATGGCCGACGAAGAGATGGGAGAAGGGAGGAGACCGAGAGGAGATCGATTTGGATGGGACGTTTTGGTAAGGATCGCGCCGGTTCAGTTTTTGCAAGGGTGGAGATAGCGATGTGAGGGGTTACCTGTTTGACACACGGGCAATGACTAGTAGGCCTGCAGATGGAGTCAACAGCCCATGTTTATTTTTTCCTGCCTTTCCCGTTGTGTAACTGTCATGCAGGTCCCATAAATTTATTGTCCTGTTCTTCCTTCAACTTCTTTATTTCAATTTGGTTTCCCAATTAAATTACTAAAAATGAGTACTTTTGAATATTTTGACATAATTAAGTGGTTTTATTCTACAACATTCTTAGAATTTTTTTGTGTACGAATTCAGTTGAATTCCAACAGTGGTGTCACATGAATATATATTAGTATTTATTCATTGAGGCATTCATTATCACTGTTTCGTTTTCATGTAACTTTTTTTAAAATCTCTAAACAATGTGTCAATTCATATAGATATTCGTGGGTGTTTACCAATACATATAATAATTTTTTATGTAATTTTTAATATACTGAACAAATTCATGTATTCATTTGCATTGCAAATTGACTTGAGCGAACGTGTAACTCATGTCCTACACTCACCTTTAAACTCTGAAGTATAGAGTACCTTCACTGAAACCAATAAAATACTTTTGTTCATTTAATTAAAGTGTCATGATAACTAGGAAACACAAATAATTTCAGAATGACAGTTGGTTTTAGATTAAACATGGTGAAAAATGTAGCTCCAAGTTTGACTTGTATCATACCCAAATTCAACATCTGTGTTACAAGCTTTTTATCATGCGCATGTATTCGATTCTCTTCTGGTTCCATGATCAAGATTGCTTGATCTTCCTTTTGTTTTGATTTGGTCAGCATTCGAGACTCGATAACTCGGGAACGCCATCGCTGCCTGCGACCTGGACACCATGCTGCGTGCTGACCTAGTTCATGAACCAAAACTGGTTTTTGCCGATTCCCTGCCATTTGGCGATCTTCTTCCAGATCCATCATTCGTTCTTGAAACTACATCATGCTCTGCCTTGTTATTGATGAGAAATTGGATCCTCATCTTGTCTAGAAACTTGGGAACAGTTTGTTGCCATTTGAGGCAAGTTCACTTCCGTTAGTTGTTTCACTTCTTTCAATTTTCAAAAGCACATTTCAGCTCATTAAAATAGATGATGTAGGTGCCAAAGTCTAATTTAACACACTTTAATGTCATGTACGTAGGTTTTACCTACATGGGCGAAGTGACATGAGCTCTCCCGAGTGTCATGGCACCAAGGTCCTAATCAGTTTTCATTGATAATCGTCATAATTTTACATTATGTGCACAGCCCAACATTTTTTGTGTCCTTCGTATCTCCATGTCAGATATTGAAATTAGAAATATTCGAAATTCCAAACACTTTATTCTAATTTAGTTTTTGAAATTACAAATTTATTTTATATGGAGAAAATACAAAACCACTGATGCAATGAGATCAGATTGAGTGCCTGGCCACTTTTTGCATTGGATTGAAAGCTCACTAGACATAATTTTGCATTGGATTGAAAATTTTCCCATACCCCGCCACTTTTTGTACATGGAGAAAACAGTTCGCCAAAATTTTGGTGATGGAAACGAATCCACGACCTCTGCTCCACACGTCGCGCTTGTGCCCAAACCGTCCTGCATGATTTCTTGACCTTTCTGTTTTTGCGATCAACACAGACACACGTGAGTTCTTAGGCCACAGTTTCCACAACACCGTATACCTAGCGGCGGTGGCTCCCACGAACATGATGAGCTGAGAAGACGGCGGCGGCCACGACAATCCAGACGATCGTGATGACATCAAGTCGGTGACGGCCGTGACGATCCTGACGAGTTCACCGTGTGACACCCCAGGTGTCTCACTTCTATTTAACAAGCATGAAGAGCACAAATCATGAATCATATAGCATGAAATGATGAAGCATCACTTCAATTATTTAAATTAATTCCAGGTAATTAAGAACCCTGCAATCAAACTATGAAGCAACTTAAAAATTTCAATACAACTTATGCCAACTAAATTCATAATCATATTATTAATATTAAGATATAATTTTATGAATTTAATTAGAATTTTACCAATTGTGGAAATACCCCAATTAATTAATTAAAACATAGAAACCTTTCACAATGGGGAATTAATTCTAGAATAATTAAAGAAATTTTGAACAAATGGGTCCCACCAGGGCACTAGAATTTTCACAAAGGACCTATGTGCAAAATCCCAAATCAATTGGAGGTCCCTAGCTATTTTAATTGGAATTATCTTTGACCAAGGACCTAGTTGCAAAGAATCCAAATCTTGGAGGGCTGCAGTGCAAAATCTCTTTTCTTCTTCCTCTCACTGGCGCAGAGCTCCTCCCCGGTGCTAGCTCCCCTCTACCGACGCTAGCGCCTGCTCTTGCCTTGGGACCGCATGCGCTACAGTCCCGTTGACCCTCCTCTCTGCCCCGCGCTGTCCTCTCAGGCGCGAGCTCGCCCAACGGCTTCCTCTTCCCCCTTTTCTCTCTGCACGCCATCGACATGACCAGCCGGCGACTTCAATTCCGCCCCCTCTTCTCGCTCTCGGTCTCCAACCACCTCGCCTCCTTCGCACAACTTGAAAGCACACCCAGAACCTCGCCAACACTCTCCAACCGCCCTCTCTACTCTCTGCTCTTCCCATTTTTCTCTCCTCTTCCGGTGAGAACCCGACCCCGCGAACCCCTCGTCTCCTTTTGTCGTGATGCGCGCTCCATTCTCCCGCAGCCACGACGAGTTTTCCTCGCGCATAGCCACCGGCAGCGAGCCCTCCGGCCGTGCGCCACCCCGCTCCGACGAGCCTACTGGCAATCCCACTGGCAGCCTGTGTGTCACCTATGTGGCGCCTATGTGTCACCCACGTGGCTCCGACGAGGCACTCCTTTAACTAGAAAATACCAAGAAATTCCCAAAAAAGGCTTAAAACTTTGAAAACTCATAGTAAATCGATTTTAAACCCAATAAGGCCCAACTAAATTTTATTGAATCATCTTTCAGTGCTCTAATTTAGTAAAATGATAAATAGCTGCCTTTGTACATGTATTTTTATTGATTCCTTTAATTGTCCAAACACCAAATAATTCACTAGAAATTCTAGGAATGCAATTGAATCCTAATTTTTGGCATGCTTAGTAAACACATGAATATCTACCACCACAAATTTTGGTTTGGCAAAATATGAAGTATTTTAGTCCCTGGAAATTATTTAGTGTGCTTGCTTAGATTAATCCTAGTAACTATTCTGTAAATAATTTGCCTTTGCCACTTGGCACAAAAATCACTCATATATACCTCTATCCACAGTAATTCACCCATGTCCAGAAACATATTTTCACTATACTAATTAATTTAATTGCCCATATCACTTATTTACCTTGCTTAATTGCATAAACAATATATATACCTAAAATCTAAATTAACAACCCAGCTTCTCTGAAGCATATGGCTTCGAGAATATAATAATAATTTTAATTGACATTAAAACACTATGTGCTTGCATGCATCATGTCATTCCATTCAATGGTATTTCGCTAATGTCGTTAATACAATTCTATCATATAGGCAACGACAACCAGGAGCAAGAAGAGAATTTTCAGAAGGATATTGACCCTCAAGAGCAGGAAGTTGTAGTTGCTAGCACTAACATCAACCTAGACAAGCCCCGGTTTTCATTCGCCTTTTTTACAAAACTTGCTAGTTTATCTTACTAGTGTCTATACTTATTGTTGCATTACATCATAGGAGTTGATTGAAACCCACCTTGCATGATATCCAAATGACCTATGCTATTCTCTTAGAACTTGGTAGAATCGGTACTATTACGCTATGCTTAGTAATTGCTAGTCTCATTAAAAAGGTATTATTGTTACTAAGGAATGAACTTGACCACTGGAACAGGAATTATTAAAAGAAGTTTATTTTATGTTATGACCGGGCAGGGATAATGCATGTGTAGGTTGGCAGCAATACATGGGTGTTGACTGTGGTAGTCCTGTCTTGTTGAACCTAGGACCTGTCCGTGGTCGGCCCCTTGATCAAGTATTGAACAGTACCGAATGCATGCTAGCTTATGGGCAATAGTAAACCGATGTAGCTTTAAAGGTCACTTGCATTAAGAACAGTTAAGGTGCATTGGTCATTGACCCTCCTACTACTGGAGTGGGTGGTTCAGACCATGAAGTACTGTTGGCAGAACGGCATGCCCACTCGACGTCACCACACCCGGGCTGAGGTGTATGTGCTTTTCTTGCAAAAGGTTGCCATATACGACCTTAATTGGGGCGTATGTGTCGTGCATCTCAGGTTTCCCAGCTGGTGTAAATTGATCGCAACTGCTGTCTCTCGCAGTAATGAGTACCACTTGGTAACCGCGCCAATCGCGTAGTTGCACCTAATATTATGGAACAGATCATATTACTTATTGATGTTGATGATCATTATTATTATTGTTGTTCTTATGTCGTATTAATTTTATATATTGTTTTATTATCCTTGTTGCAACTAAAGTTACATTTCGGCTCAACCCGTTTAAATTAACAATTAAAACTTGATAGAACTAATAGGTTGCTTAGTGCGAGTCCTTTTAAACAAGCCACCTATTACAGCCTCTGCATGTGTAGGTGTCCGACGGGTAAGTCTTGCTGAGTAATTAGTACTCAGGCTTTGTGCCACCGTGTTTTTTAGGTAATGAAGAAATAGAATTGCCTGTAGATGTAATGCCCAGGGACATGCAAATCCCTGAGGGTTGGACCGCCCACTGGGAGTCCGACTCGCCGCCGTGGTGATGTTGCTTGTTGCTAGGGTGATGGTCCTTAGGGCATGGATCACCACCAAGCAGTACTGTCGAGCATAGTTCATTTACGTATTTGCTTCCGCTGTCTCAAAACATTTATTAACTTGTATTAATTCTACTGCACTCTGAATCATCGTATTAATGTAATATTCAACTTAAATTTGGACCAATGTTGTATTATCAAGTGTCTCAACTATCAGCACCATCGGGACCTCGATCCTCCGGGAAGGGACGCCACAGCTGGTATCAGAGACATGGTCCATGATAATATAATATTTAAATCATATTTTCAAAAAATATGACATTTGTGAGTGAGGATACGTTAGTATTGCCCATGCAGATAATAGGGTGGTGACAAAGCTAACCTGGGTTATGATTGTTTATATTACTTGCATCTATGGCTTCTTCAAATGAAGGTACATGCATGCTTAACCAACATGCGTGATATCGGTGTCTGTGCTCACTATTGGCTCGTAACTTATCACGGATACTCACTATTGGCTCGTAACTTATCACGGGTCGATCCTTTTTCATGGATCATTACTAGTAGAAATGTGCTTCTTTTCATAGTTTCTTTTGAATTTGATGTATTGTTTCTGGAATGGATTTTCTGCAGGTACACGAACACCGTTAATATAACATTTAAAATGACTTACGTGTTGAGTGCGGGTCGTCACCAAGTATTCGTACCGCTAAGTATCGGCAAAGATAGGCGTTGTATTGTGAGGAACGATAGGTCAATAAAATGAAAGTTTTGCATCATACATCCCATTATAACTAAACTAAAACTTGTTCTCCTCTTGCTCATCAACCTCTGAATAAAAATATTTATAACTATTAATTTACTCAACCAAATAAGGCATACAAATACTTTTCGGAAAGGTCTCAACATCCCCTGTCACCTAGAATTTAAATTTAAATTCGATCATAACAGTAACAACCTCAGAAATAGAGAACAAGTACAATCTGTCAAGTCACTGTTTTCAGCATGACCCCGAACTTATAAATTTCATAACTAAAGTTGTACTTCGAATTTGCAAGAGTTTAAACCCAATATTGATAGCCCTTGAAGTCTATTTTCATCTCCAATAGGTTTCATAATTTTGTTGTTTTCCCTCTCTCCAGTAGACCCAAAACACTCAGCCTCTGTCATCCTGAAACAGAATCTGCCAACCAAATTAATAAGTCCAGATTTATTTAGAATGTTTGAGAATATAAATATAATCTGGAAAGCTATGAAAGTGAGGTATAACCTGGTTCCAACCCCCAATTTTTAAGACCTTGTTTTCGGTTCAAAATACCCACTTTTCTGACTGTGGTACAGTCAAGACAGAATCCGTTTTAAAAACCCATCGTCGTATTATTGCCCCTTGAGGCTGGAAAATGTGAACTAAAAACTTGATTTCTGTATTTCATAGCACTTTATATGAAATGCATCTTTACTGTAGGGAAAGTTTGACTCAATCAAATTGTTGTGATGTAGTTTTGCTATCATTACCAGCACCATGACAGTTGTTAGTGATATGCATTTTGCCCATGGAACACTGTACTCACCATTGAGTTTTTGTTCCAGATGGGTGACCTTGGTTTTGAGGAGCTCTCGCACGACGGGTGGCGCTATACCACCGGTCTCCACCACCGTGGCTTTCCTACACTTTTGTGGGATCTACTTCACTTGTTGGGCTACGACGAGCCACCCTCCTACAAGGGCCGCGAGATCCGCCACCACGGGGTGACTCTTGCTGAGGTGCACATCAGCGTGCCCACTCACTCACACAACCTCGACATGGCGGGGATGGAGAGCACGGTGACTTGTGGGAGCCTCCGTGAGGGCTTGGAGAGAGTCGCCAACAAGGCCCTCACTCACTTCTGTAGGCGCCACACAACAGCGCTCTCTGGGACTCCGTTTGAGATGATTCTCATCTGGCACCAGGCCAACCCGGTCTGGCAGAGGCGCGTGAGGTGCATCGCCCACGACGACTACCCAGAGTATCACGTGAGGTACCATCGTGTGTCTCACTACTCTGAGTACCTCCTCAACTTGGATGAGGAGGCTAGCAGCCACAACAAGATTCTATTGGCTGACGCTGAGCAGGCCTAGGTGTAGAGGAATGATCTGCAGACACAGGTTGATGCACAGCAGAGGGAGATTCAGTGGCTGACCGCTGCTCTTGAGGCGAGTGAGACTCGTGTTACTAAGGTCACTGGATAGCGCGACACCCTCATGCAGGAGGTTGACAGACATGACGTGATTATGCACCAGCGCGCCAACCACAACGAGCACATGCAACATCAGTTGATGGCTGCACAGCACGAGATGGTGCTCATGGGGGAGGATCTAGAGACCCTGGCTCACGAGAACCAGGGCTTACAGCAGCACCTAGAGGTGGTCTTGGCGCCACCGACAGCACCCGAGGAGGAGGATCCGGACGAGGACATGGACGAGGAGTCTGACATGGACTACGCGGCACCAGCCAGAGATAGGACTTAGGGGATCATGATAGACCGGACTTGATCATGTAGGCAGGACAAGTTGGGTTGGTAGCTTTTGTCGACCACGCGAGGTTGTGGTATTTTTGGGGATCACTGTGTGACATGCTTTTGTAACTCGATGGTCACAAAAGCTACCTACCCAACTTAAGACTATGTTGACTTATGTTATGTATTGGTTGTACCCTTTCCGCTCCTGTTGTTGCAATAGAGTTTCATAAGAATTCCAGCTTGATCGTACTCTTTGGCTCAATCGAAGTACTTTCCTTGTAGATGGCTGAAAACACCAATCAACTGCCACCAGGTTGGGAGATCACCGACGGCCTGGAGTTCACAGCGATGGTTCACCTATTTTGGAGAGTTCTCCAGAGATTCGGATATTCCAATCCTCCCACCTATGTTGGCAAGGAATTTCAGGAGCATGGAGTCCCCTCATGTGTCATCCTTGTGGCAGTTCCCGCCAATTACTCGGTCATTCCCGCATGGTAATCTTGGACCATTAGCGTCATCAGGATAGATCTGCCTTCCACCTAGAATGTAGCTGCATTCAAGGCACTTACTCGATTCTGTGAAGACCACAAGCATGACGTTGCTGGAACACCCGTCGCCTTGCTGCCCATTAATGATGTGATGGACTTCAAGTGGATTAGGCGTGTGGATTTCATCTTTGATCCAAACCATCGCCACCATGATCCTATGCTGCCCATAATAGAGTATTATGGCTTATCCACTTTTTCCTTATGCAAAAACTTGTGATGGCGTCTCGATGTGTTTCATGCTGCACTTCGACTTTCTGAAGTCGAAAAACAAGCTAAGGATGAGGAAATTGCAGAACTGAACCAACAAATTCAAGAAAAGAATGAAGAGATGGATGCAATTATAGAAGAACGTGACCAAGCCTTGCTGGATGCAGCAGATCTTGAGCATGACATGATTGAGGCTCAAGATGACTTTGATGTATTCAAGGTTGTCCACCTTCCTATTGAAGGAAATTGGTACGAGATCATCATAGAGTATGGAGAACAAGAGGATGTAGAGATGGCGCCGGTCGATATTAATGAGGTGGAAATGATGGATCAGGAGGAACCAGAAGAGCCGGAAGACATAGACCAGGAGTAGATGGATCACTACACCCTGGTGTATGGTCGTGTAATATAAGTATTCCTAGTTCGATGTAGGAGTATGAACCTTGCATTATGTGTCTGCAATACCATAGCTAGACGTTGGCACATATGTGTAAGAAGTCGTGTGACGGTGCCCTTTTGACAACCATGTAGTCTGTATTGAATTAATGAAGATGGTTGTTACTTGTGAAATCTATCCGTGCCTCTTGCAAATTTATATTCTTGCACATGTGTTTTTATGGATTATTTTGAGGAATAACTAATGTGCAACCGTAAAAATTGCAGCATGATGCGTACTCGGAATCAGGATGATCCTGAAAGCTCTCAGCAAGGAGCTAATGCTGAGCCTTCACTAGCTGAAGTATTGGTTGCTGCACTCAACCGGCAGCAAAATGACTCTGAGATTCTTTGTCAGCTAGTGGATATCACGTCCCATCTAGCTGGACAGGGAGGCCACCGTAACAACAACAATCAGCCTCGACAGAGCACCTACTCAGATTTTCTAAGTACTCATCCGCCAACCATCGAGCGTGCCAGAGAACCTCTAGATGCCGATCACTGGCTGCGCCAGACCGAGTCAAAGTTCAATCTGCTGGAATGCACCAAGCACCAGAACATGCTATTCGCCGCCCAACAACTCCAGGGCTCTGCTAGCGCCAAGTGGGCAAACTATGAAGCTTCTCTGCCCGCTATATGCCGTGTTGAATGGAATGAGTTCAAGACTGCATTTCATGCTTATTTCATCCCAGCCGGCCTAATGCAGAGGAAATTCTAGGAATTTATGGATATGAAACAAGGAGGGAGGAATGTCCTCCAATATTCTGAAGCTTTTAATCATCTGGCTCAGTATGCTCATTTCATCCCAGCCACCCTTAAGGAGCGTCTGACTTGGCAAACAACCGACACATACAACGACTTTGTCAATGCTGCTATTGTCCAGGAAGGCGCTATGTGCCAAGTTGAAGAAGAAGATCGCAAAAGAAAGGCCCCGGCTAGTGCCTCTGCTGCCCCACAGGCGAAGCACCGCCTGATTTACACTTCACCTACCAGACAGCATTTTCGGGCATCTCTACAGTAGCAGTATCAGCGGTGATATGGTCAGAACTACTCGAGGCCACCCCAGCAGCAAAACTTTCCACCCCATGCACCATACCAATAGCAGAACACTCAGTACCGTGCACCATACCAGTAGCAAGGAAATCAGACTGCTCGTGCCTCACAGCTTGTTGGTCATGGAAGCAGTTATCCGTGCTACAACTGCGGTCGTACCGGCCACTTTGCCAAGAACTGCACTGCACCGAGGCGCAATAACAACAACCATAACAGCAACCAGTGTCAGAACCAGAGCAGGAATATGAATGCATCGTCTTGTGGTGCCCAAGTGAACTACACCAATGCTGAAGATATTCCTCAGGGCAAACCCGTCCTAACCGGTACACTCTCGCTCTATCACCAACCTGTCCTTGCACTTTTTGATTCTGGTGCTCCCCAAACTTCATTAGCAAAGCTTGTGTGCAAAAACATAAACTCCACACCACCATCATAAATAGATGCTACACCATCCGCTCTCTTGCTGGACAAATTTTTGCTAACGAGGCAATGTGTAAGGCTCCGCTAGAAATTAATCGAAAGATCTACCCCACTGATTTGATCATGCTCAAGGACCAAGAGATTGACCTGATCATAGGTATGATCTGGATGAAAACCCATAGAGCCATGCTAGACATTGAGCCTCGCATCGTTCACATCAACTCTCCCTTGCATGGAAAGGACACACTTTCTCTAAATGCCAATTCATCGAAAGCCTTGGTTGTCCATCACATGGAAGGGCAATCACTCGAGAGTATTCCCGTCATTTGTGAGTATCCGGATGTGTTTCCCGAGGACATCTCTGGTCTAGTGCCTGACTGTGACGTGGAATTTAAGATAGAGCTACAGCCAGGGACTTCTCCGATATCCCGTCACCCGTATAAAATGGCCCCGAATGAGCTGGCTGAGTTGAAAAAGCAATTGAATGAGTTATTGAAAAAGGGATTCATTCGCCCAAGAACTTCACCCTGGGGCTGCCCTGCTATTTTTGTGAAGAAGAAGGACAAGTCCTTGCGCCTTGTCATTGACTATCGACCTCTTAACAAAGTTACCATCAAGAACAAATACCCAACACCCCGTATAGATATCCTCTTCGACCAATTGCTTGGTGCTAAGGTATTTTCAAAGATTGACCTCCGTTCATGCTATCATCAAATCAAGATCAGAGCCGAAGACATTTCGAAGACCGCCTTCTCTACTAGATATGGATTGTTTGAGTATCTAGTAATGTCATTCGGATTGATAAATGCCCCTGCCCATTTCATGTACCTCCTGAATTCGGTATTCATGCCCGAGATTGATAAATTTGTGGTAGTATTCATTGATGACATCCTCATCTATTCTAACTCCAAGGAAGAGCATGCTGAACATCTTCACATTGTTCTTCAACGCCTCCGAGATCATACGCTGTATGCAAAATTCAGCAAGTGTGAATTTTGGTTGGACCGTGTGCCATTTCTTGGTCACATAGTCTCTACGGAAGGTATCTCGGTGGATCCTAGCAAAGTTCAAGACATGTTAGAATGGAAATCACCAAAGATGGTTCATCAAGTACGCAGTTTCCTCGGGCTAGCTGGATATTATCATAGGTTCATTCCAAATTTTTCTCGACTGACCAAACCATCACGGAGCTGTTGAAAAACGATAAGAAATTCAGTTGGAACAACACTTGTGAAGAAGCATTTCAAGCATTGAAGAAATTATTGACCACTGCCCCAGTACTGGCTCAACCAGACATCACCAAGCCGTTCGACGTGTATTGTGATGCATCTGGGACAGGACTTGGATGTGTGCTCATGCAGGAAGGTCGTGTCATTGCCTATGAATCTCGACAACTACGAAAGCATGAAGAGCACTATCCAACTCATGATTTGGAACTAGCTGTAGTTGTACTTGCAGTGAAACTATGGAGGCATTACTTGCTCGGAAACTTAGTGCACGTCTACACGGATCATAAGAGCTTAAAATATATCTTTACCCAGACTGATCTGAACATGAGACAGCATTGGTGGCTAGACCTGATTAAGGATTATAACCTAGAGATTCATTATCATCCGGGCAAGGCCAATGTGGTCGCCGATGCGTTGAGTAGGATGGTACACTGCCATCACCTTGTACTGGAATATCAGAACAAATGCAACCACGTCATTGCTTCAGAACCCAGCCTTCACGTTTTGCCTGCCATAGTGATTAGCAACCTTAGTGTACATTCTACTATTCATAAAGAAATCATTGCTGCACAAAAAAATGACATTGGTATGAATCATATCCGTCAAAACATTAAGAAGGGTAAAGCAAAATGCTTCACTCAAGACTCCGACAGTGCCCTATGGTTCAATAACAGTTTGGTAGTACCAAAAGACTTTGAACTTAGACGGAAAATCATGGATGAAGCACATCACTCCAAGTACTCGATCCATCCGGGTAGTAATAAAATGTACCAAGATCTGAAGAAGAATTTTTGGTGGACAATAATGAAGCGAGAAGTGGCTCGATATGTTGCAGAATGTGATAATTGTCAGAGAGTTAAGGCTGACCATTTGAAACATGCCGGATTGCTTCAACACATTGAGTATTCCCGCTTGGAAATAGGAGGACATCAGCATGGACTTTATTGTTGGCCTACCTCTCACTTCGCGTAAGCATGATTCTATTTGGGTCATTGTGGACCGACTCACCAAATCTGCTCACTTCTTGTCGGTCAACAATAGATACAGCATACGACAATACATAGAGCTATACATTGCAAGAATTTTGTGTCATCATGGAGTACCCAATACCATCATCTCAGATCGTGGTTTGCAGTTTGTCGCTCGTTTCTGGGAACAGCTGCATGCATCTTTGGGTACAGGCCTAATTCATAGTTCTGCTTACCATCCCGCCACCGATGGACAGATAGAGCGTGTCAACCAAATTTTGGAAGATATGCTTAGGGAATGTGTTTTAACACATGGTGGTAACTGGGATGAGTATCTATCCTACGCTGAATTCTCGTATAACAACAGTTACCAGGAGAGTGTGAAAATGTCACCATTTGAAGCGCTCTATTGTCGCAGTTGTAGAACACCGTTAAACTGGTCTGAATCTAGAGAAAGAGTAACCTTTGGTCCTGATCTTGTCAAGGATGCAGAAGAAAAAGTTTGTACCATTCAGGCAAATCTTAAAGCTGCCAAGTGCCGTGAAGAGAAGTACGCAAACAGACGACGTAGACCATTGTATTTCAATAAAGGTAACTACGTCTATCTTCGAGTGTCACCTATGAAGGGTATCCAAGGGTTTGGAGTCAAAGGAAAGTTAGCTCCCCGTTATATTGGGCCATTCCAAATTTTGGAATGATGTGGAAAGGTAGCCTACAAGCTGGAGTTACCTGCTAATCTATCTGGAGTTCATAATACCTTCCATGTCTCTCAGTTGAAGCGGTGTCTCAAACCACCCCTTGACAAAATCTTGGAAGAGTATGACCAACTTCAACCAGACCTCACATACTCTAAACAACCGATAAAGATCCTCGATGAGAAAGAGCGCACAACCAGTAAAAGAACACTCAAATTCTATAGAGTTCAATGGAGTAATCACTCACAAGACGAATCCACTTGGGAATCTGAAGAATTCCTGAGTACACATAACCCAAAATTTTGGTCGTCATATGCAGGTATGTTTTGACCACCGTACTTCCCTCTAGTTTGCCTTGTTCATAATCTCGGGACGAGATTTCTTTAAGGAGTGAGGGCTGTGACACCCCAGGTGTCTCACTTCTATTTAAGAAGCATGAAGAGCACAAATTATGAATCATATAGCATGAAATGACGAAGCCTCACTTCAATTATTTAAATTAATTCTAGGTAATTAAGAACCCTGCAATCAAACTATGAAGCAACTTAAAAATTTCAATACAACTTATGCCTACTAAATTCATAATCATATTAGTAATATTCAGATATAATTTTATGAATTTAATGAGCATTTTACCAATTGTGGAAATTCCCCAATTAATTAATTAAAACATAGAAACCTTTCACAATAGGGAAATAATTCTAGAATAATTAAAGAAATTCTAACCAAATGGGTCCCTCCAGGGCACCAGAATTTTCACAAAGGACATATATGCAAAATCCCAAATCAATTGGAGGTCCCTAGCTATTTTAATTGGAATTATCTTTGACCAAGGACCTAGTTGCAAAGAATCTAAATCTTGGATGGCTGCAGTGCAAAATCTCTTTTCATGTTCCTCTCAATGGCGCAGAGTTCCTTCCCGGTGCCAGCTCCCCTCTACCGATGCCAGCGCCTGCTCTTGTCTCGGCACCGCGTGCGCTACAGTCCCGTTGACCCTACTCTCTGCCCCGCGCTGTCCTCTCAGCCGCGAGCTCGCCCAACCGCTTCCTCTTCCCCCTTTTGTCTCTGCACGCCATCGACATGACTGGCCAACGACTTCAATTCCGCCCCCTCTTCTCGCTCTCGGTGTCCAACCACCTTGCCTCCTCTGCACCACTTGAAAGCGCACCCAGAGCCTCGCCAACACTCTCCAACCGCCCTCTCTGCTCTCTGCTCTTCCTATTTTTCTCTCCTCTTCCCCTCTGTTGGCCATTGCTGAACCGAGCGCAAGCTCAAGCTTGAGTTCCCTGTTTCCTTGCCCTCCAAGTCGAGCTGAGAGCTCCAACGTACTCGCGTACTCCCCCTCTACCTTCCTCTGACCCTGCCTAGCCGAATTCGTGCACAAATAGAGTGAATTGAAGGAAAACCAGAAGTTACTTCCCCAGCGATGTCCTCTGCCGTTGGCCAGAATTCGCAGCACTCGGTGAGCCTTCTCGTTCCATTCCTTTTCGATCGCAAGCACAAAACCTCAACATAACCCCCTACTCTCTTCCCCTTTGATTTCGTGCGCTAGGACATCGGCATTCTACTTTTCCCTGACCGTTGCCTCGGCTCCGTCCAACCGACACCACCTCCATGACGAGCTCCTACGTCTGGTCCTCCCCAACACCAGCCACCACGATGCCGATGACCATCTCTTCCTCGTCAAGCTGTAGGAGCCAGCCTTGAGGGAGTTGGTGCTCTGAGCCGTTCCCCCAACATCGCCGAACCTTCCTCTTCCGCCGCCTCTCGCCGATGACCACCTCCCGGTGAGAACCCGACCCCGCGAACCCCTCCTCCCCTTTCGTCGTGATGCGCGGTCCATTCTCCAATAACCACGACGAGTTTTCATCGCGCGTAGCCACCGGCAGTGAGCCCTCCGGCCGCGCGCCACTCCACACCGATGAGCCTACTGGTAATCCCACTGGCAGCCTGCGTGTCGCCTACGTGGCGCCTATGTGTCACCCACGTGTATCAGACGTGGCACTCCTTTAACTAGAAAATACCCAGAAATTCCTAGAAAAGGCTTAAAACTTTGAAAACTCATAGTAAATCGATTTTAAACCCAATAAGGCACAACTAAATTTTGTTGGAATCATCTTTCAGTGCTCTAATTTAGTAAAATGATTAATAGCTGCCTCTGTACATGTATTTTTATTTATTCCTTTAATTGTCCAAACACCAAATAATTCACCAGAAATTCTAGGAATGGAATTAAATCCTAATTTTTGGCATGGTTAGTAAACACATGAATATCTACACCACAAATTCTAGTGAAGTATTTTAGTCCCTGGAAATTATTTAGTGTGTTTGCTTAGATTAATCCTAGTAATTATTCTGTAAATAATTTGCCTTTGCCACCTGGCACAAAAAATCGCTCATATATACCTATGTCCACAGTAAATCACCCAAGGTGATACTAAATTTCAACCTTCTCATGAACACAAGTGCTCATGGGCCACTATGGGCCAAATGTCAATGGGTGGGATGATACACATGTGTTTTCATTTAATTGGTGAACTAGCAACAAACCATAGGTCCCTTTGTGAGTGGTTTGGTTCAAGAGCACCATATGAGCCCAATGTGTTGAAGAAAGATGATGACTATGCATTAGAGTTCATATAAGACATTTTGTAATGCATGAACATTTTGTGATGTTATATATATTCTGTTATGATGTGTCGCTGTGATGACATGTTGTAAATTTACTGTGTTGTGATTTTTGTATATATATACTGAATTTTATTTTTTTTCGAAAATAACAAGTAGCGACGGTTGAAGATGTCAACCGCCGCTACTTCTAGAATAAAATAGCGGCGGTTGAAGATGTCAACCACTGCTACTGTGCTCGTGTAGTAGTGGTGGTTGACATCTTCAACCGCCGCTATAAAGTGGTATGTAGCAGCGGTTTGTTTCTTCACAAGACAACTGTTGGTCGTAACTACGCACCCACTTATATACCGCAAGAGGATGGTATACGATTGTAGCACTTTTTCCCATAAATTGAGTATTCCAAGGTTTATCGTATCCACTAGGACCTTAGGGAATACTAAACATAGTTAACAGCAAAAGATCTAGTCAAAGCTACTGTCAAGTTCATATTTTCATGAGGGGAGACTGGCCAGCGCAAAGGTGCACTAAATAGCAAATCTGTCGTTGCACCGATCGGCGCGGGGTTGAGCCGATTGGCACACTACCGAATCTGTGATTGCACCAATCGGCGCTAGTGTTGAGTCGATCGGTGCACGAATGAATCTAAGCCAAAGTGCATGAGATACCTTGTGAGCCTAAGCTGTTAAGTGAGTAGCCAGATATCTACTAGTGAGATCATAACTAGATAGTCTAATCAAATAGCATCATAATGGTAATTACATGGATCAATGAAAACCTATAATGAATAAGACCACCCATCTTTCCGAACATGTCATCGATTTATCCCTGCCGAGAGGAAACCCTTAATCGCGTAGGTATCTTACCCTACTCAACTATCCAATAGTGCTACGCAGGTTTAGTGCTGTCACCGCTAAACTACACTACTAGCATCATTAAGCAACCATAATCAATACAATATCCGAATACTAACCTGATCACCACGATCAAGATAGTATCAACCTACTTAGCCTAGAACTAAGCAATTGGAATAAGCACATGCATGATTACAGAATCAAGATAGACAAATCACCAAAACCATCATCAACATATTCAATTATCCTTGAGATACATAGAGTGAGATTCATCACCACCGAGATGGCCTACCTTGACGGATCAACTCTTACTCCAATGGTTCTTGAAACTCGACTAGAGATCTATTCTAATGGGGCGAACCCCGATGGTTCTAACTCACGGATCTGTTGTCCCTCCGACACCTCCTTCTCTCGCGACAAGGGGTTTACAAGTATTTATAAGGGTTCTACTCGTAAAGGACTCAGTTTCTAGCAAATTAGTCAGTTGCGCCGATTGACGTAGGATTGCGCCGATCGGCACAAGACGTGTCTTCTCTGGTTTCTCTTCCGAGTCGGTTCCTCTGTTTTCCGCAGCTGCCAAGTGGGCCTTTTCCTTCGAGATAAAGTCTTCCAGGCAACTGAAGTTCCTCTGTTTTCCGCAGCTGCCAACATTTGCTAAGTTCCTCTGTTAAGATCTTGAAGTTCCATAAATCTTCCAGGCAAATATCTTCAAGTATCTTGCACAGATAAACTTCCATAAGCATGTGGAATGGGCCTTGGTCACTTATGTGGGCTAAAACACCCTTGCGCCGATCGGCTCATGGGTTGCGCCGATCGACGCACAGGACTTCTTCAGTGCTTTTCATAGCATCTAGACTCCTGTTCATCCAGCATCACTTTAGTCACTAATTTTACATGTTTCTGCAATATAGCTCCAAAACAACGCATATACAAATATATAGGCAAAATCATAGGTAAATGGCCTAAATTGGCATCAATTATGCTCTAATTGGGGTTATATTCACATATAAAATGGGCACTTAAGTAGTGCCAACAGTTCCCCCACACTTAAACCTTTCCTCGTCTCGAGTAAAGTAAAAGAAAGAAAAATTAAAGAACATACTCTCTCTATCATAAAAGATATCTCAAATTAGCAAATGTTGAGCATTGTTCTATTGTGGTGTATTTCATATTGGTATTCAGCAAAATAGATCAAATATGTCCATAAAGCTTAAAGTTTCTCCCCAAAGCAAAGGATCATGTCCACCTCACAAATTATAACTTTACCACACATGAAAATCACTTAAAAGATTGTTGTGAACATAAAGAATCTATCTTCCAAATAATCCAAAGCAACAACTCATCTTTCAAATCACTCAACCTATATCTACATCATAATGATCAAATGATATTTGTGTAAAGCTTATATGAGTAGCTTGGTGAGGTAATTCAAGGATTTCAAACATAAATCAACAATATATTGTAAAGCTAGGAGATTATTCTTTACTGGAATTACAGAAGCTTAACAAGATGGCCATTTCAGAAAGGAAAATTTAAGAAAGGACTCAAACTTTGGATATGTGGACATGTGCATAGCCAAAATTTGATCTTGGAAGAAAAAGGAACTCCCATTATCAGATTGCACAAGGTTGGAATGATTCATGGCTATATTAGAATGAATTTTGAGAATGAGCATATCATATACCATCCCCCCACACTTAAAATTTTGCTAGTCCCTTAGCAAACAATAGAGCTTTTCCTCTTTTTTTGTTTCTTCTTCTCCCTTTTTTTCTTCCTCTTTTCCTTCTGTATTTTTCTTTTATTTTGCTCTCTGCTGCGCTGATCGGCGCCAGAAGTGCACCGATCAGTTCTGAACCCGAATTCACCAATCACTTGTTGGTATTTGATTTACCTGGCTTCAACATTTACTCAAGAATTAAATATAACCAGAAATATAGATGTGGTCAAGGGAATGATATTCAACAAGATATTTGGGTTTATGGTGGAATACTCAGCGGAATTGAATTTTTGCATGAGTAATTCAAGGTTTCAAAAAGATACACAAAGATTTGGCCGTCGAAGTAAAGTTGATACCAACAATAAGTTTAATGTTTATCTGTGGGATATTTGCTTTACGGGTATCCTCATACAAGACTGTCGGTAGCCGACCGGGTACTTCATCAACAAGGAAGCCGACCGACTTGACTTGGAGCACAAGGCATGTAGAGATAGACTTTCTATGTAAATCCTAAAGGGATATGACTAGGACTCTTCATGTACCCCCCTGTTGACCGGATATATAAGGTGACAGGGTACCCCCCCCCCCCCCGCATCGAGAGATAGGAGACAAGTTTTCACAACATCAATACAACACACAGAACTCAAGATGTAGGGTTTTTACTCTCAACGAGAGGGCCCGAACCTGTATAACTCGGCGTCTTGTGTTACCATCATAGTTCTTAGCCTGAACCTGTATGACTTATCGGTCGATCACCACCGTCAATTAAAAGGGTCACGCGGTTCATGCAACGCACGCAGACTGGATCTCAGTCCAGAACTCAAAGTGGATGGCGTCAAGGTCTACCAAACTCCTTAGAATAACATCACCGGAGCCAAAACTTTGCTCAACACTCTAATGGTCAATTCAAATTATCCGACCCATGTGATGCAAAGACGGTGGCTATGCTTAAGGCTGCTGCGGCTCAAGAGGCTGCAAAATCTCAGTCGGTCACAAGTTCTAATCACGCGTCTTCACGAGGTCGGCATAGTCGTGAAGATCTAAGAAATTCTCTCAGTATCTATGATGGACAAGATACCATCACCTTTCACTATGAAGAACGTGTTTGGGACAACCGACGCTATGAGGAAGAATGCCGTGATTGGAGAACGAAAGACCGACGGGAAGACAGATGGAACAACCGATGAGAGGACCGTCAAGATCCTCCTCCAAGAGACAACCGTGACAACCATCGTCGATGTGACAATTAGGATTGGCGCGATAACGATGATAATGACCATCGGCGATGTCGTCATGATGATGATGTTGGTCGGTGACACGATCGCCATGCTACTCCGTCTCCAGACTAGCATAGGTGGTCGCCGATGCCTACTGACGATGAGATCGATGGCATCAAAGCTTACATCCCTAGGCTTCGCATATCTTGATGGCCAAAAGGATTCAAGACGGTCCCCATCAAAAAATATGATGGTCAGACCAACCCCCGAGAGTGGCTGTAGCTCTATAGCACGGCGATTCGATCGGCTAGAGGTGATTCCTATGTAATGGCTAATTACCGTCCGGTCTGACTGGATCCAGCTGTTCGGATATGGCTCACATCTCTTCTAGAGGAGTCAATCACGTCTTGGGGAGACCTCAACAAGAAGCACATAGAAAGCTTCCAAGCTACCTGCAATCGACCGCGCAACCACTTTGACCTCACTCAGATCAAGCAGAAGACCGATGAACCTCTTCGTGACTATATCAAGTGATTTTGCGCTAAGAAGACTAAGATCCCCAATGTCCCGCACCAACAAATTATTGCTGCCTTCCAAGGAGGGATCCACAGCGATGATTTGGTTCGAGAGATCGATCGGAGGAATCATGACCTCAAGCTGACCGCTCAAGAGTGCTTCGAGATCGCTGACAAGTTCGCATCTGGTGAGTTGGCATTAGATGCCATCCGGGGAAAAGGCAAGGAGAAGCGGTTGGACAAGCCCGAGTCCTCCAAGAAGGACAAGAAGAGGAAGTCTAACAACGCGGTTCACATGGTGGACCGACTTCAGAAGAACCCTTGAACAAACCAACCATCCACGGATGAGCTGCTAAGTGGTCCGTGCCTTTGGCACCCAAAGAGAAACCACAAAGCGAAGGATTGCTATCGACTGAAGGGTTTTGCAACAGCTGTGCTCAAGGTGGCTAAAGATCCCCCGAGGCATAATAGCAAAGACAAGACCAAGGATGATGGCGACAAGGATGATTCAGGAGAGTTCCAGGAGCCTCGCAAGAAAGTCAACTTCATCTTCGGCGGCCCGGATGCCTATGTGTCCAAGCGCAAGCAGAAGTTGGAACTTCGGGAGATTAACTCGGTGGAACCAGCTGCACCTCAATTCATGAGGTGGTTTGAGGTGCCAATCACCTTTGATCGGTTGGATCATCCCAAGCATATACCGAAGCCGGGTCAATACCCGCTGGTGCTTGCTACTACGATGAAGGAGGTAAAGTTCAAAAAAGTACTCATTGATGGAGGAAGCAGTTTGGACTTAATCTTCACCAAGACTCTTAGAGAGCTCAGTCTGATAGTCAATGATCTTCAGCCGAGTTCTTCACCTTTCCATGGGATTGTACCTGGCAAGACTTCAGTTCCTATTGGATAGGTTAGTCTGACGGTCACCTTTGGTACCCATGGAAACTTCAGGACCAAGCGCATTCTCATCCAGGTGGCAGATTTCGACTCGGCATATCATGCTATCATCGGTCGACCGGTGCTGGCTAAATTCATAGCTGTCCCGCATTGTCCATATCTCACCCTCAAGATGCCAGGCCCGAATGGAATAATCTCCCTCCACTCTGATCTTTGGAGTTCTTTCGATTGCGATATACAGAGTTGTGAGATGGCCAATAAACAGTTGATGTTGTCCAACCAGAAGGAGATCTAGAAGGCAGTCGGCATGGAGGAGCAGACTGGAGCGGCGGTTGCAGCAAAAAAGCCTACCAAAGACAAGATTCAGACCGATGACATCCAAACCAAGGAAATCCTGCTTAATCTTGAGGACCCCGATAAGGTAACTTATGCTGGGGACAACCTCGATGAGAAATAGGAACTCGCGCTCACTCTTTTTGATACATACGGCCCAGGTAGGGTGGAATGAAGCCCGACACACCGATCCGGATTCCCTGAATCCTGCAATCTTAGCACCACAACTCCTGCCGAAAGCCCGACACACCGATCCAGATTCCCTGAATCCCGCAATCTTAGCACCGCAACTCCGGTGCCCCCACTCAGGGAAAGGTCCAATCTCCCTAAAAGACTAGTCTGATAGGAGAAGGGTGGCTCTCCCTTTTAAGGTGGCTTCCACCTCCCAAGCTAAGCAAGGTGGGATTATTCAGAGGCTCACACGGTCGCTGCTGTAGCGGGTAATAGTGGAGGATGTCCTCATCATTCTACCAAATGATACATCTGTCCCAAGTAGGGTGGAACGAAGATCGACACACCGATCCGGATTCCCTGAATCCCACAATCTTAGCACCGCAACTCCTACCGAAAGCCCGACACACCAATCCAGATTCCCTAAATCCCGTAATCTTAGCACCGCAACTCCGACGCCCCCACTCAGGGAAAGGCCCAATCTCCCAAAAAGACTAGTCTGAGAAGGGGAGGGTGGCTCTCCCTTTTAAGGTGGCTTCCACCTCCCAAGCTAAGCAAGGTGGGATTATTCAGAGGCTCACACGATCGCCGCTGTAGCGGGTAATAGTGGAGGATGTCCTCATCATTCTACCAAATGATACATCTGTCCCAGGTAGGGTGGAACGAAGCCCGACACACCGATCCGGATTCCCTGAATCCCACAATCTTAGCACCGCAACTCCTACCGAAAGCCCGACACACCGCTCCGGATTTCCTGAATCCCGCAATCTTAGCACCGCAACTCCGATGCCCCCACTCAGGGAAAGGCCCAATCTCCCTAAAAGACTAGTCTGATAAGGGAAGGGTGGCTCTCCCTTTTAAGGTGGCTTCCACCTCCCAAGCTAAGCAAGGTGGGATTATTTAGAGGCTCACAAGGTCGCCGCTGTAGCGGGTATAGTGGAGGATGTCCTCATCACTTTTTCTCCAGGAAAATAGGGACATCTTTACATGGAAACCATCTGACATGCCGGGAGTTCCTAGGGAAAAGATTGAGCATGAGTTAAGGGTACCCCCTTGGGCTACTCCCGTTCGGCAGAGGCTTAGAAGATTCGCACAAGACCACAAGGATGCCATGAAGAAGGAGATAGTTAGACTATTAGATGCTAAGTTTATAAAGGAGGTGTATCATCCCAACTGGTTAGCAAATACAGTCCTTATATCCAAGAAGAATAAAGAGTGGAGGATGTGTGTTGGTTATACCGATCTCAACAAGGTCTGTCCTAAAGACCCATTCACTCTTCCTTGTATTGATCAGATTGTAGACTCAACAGCCGGGTGTGAGCTCTTAACCTTTCTGGATGCCTATTCAGGCTATCACCAGATCCCACTGAAGGTCACAGATCAGATTAAAACTTCCTTTATAACACCCTTCGGTGCCTATTGCTATATCACAATGCCATTCGGTCTGAAGAACGCTGGTGCGACTTACCAACGGGGTATTCAACGCTGCCTTGCTACTCAAATCGATCGGAACGTAGAAGCATATGTTGATGAACTTATTTCTGATATGGCAGAAACCATTGACAATCTGAGGCATTATTCGATGAAGTTGAATCCTAAGAAATGTGTTTTTGGGGTTCCTTCAGGGAAGCTACTCGGTTACATCGTTTCAAAATGCGGTATAGAGGCCAACCCGAATAAAATCAAGGTGATCCTTGGTATGGGGCCACCTAATTCTCCAAGGGATGTTCAGAAGCTGACCGGATGCATGGCATCCCTGAGTCGCTTTATTTCTCGACTGGGGGTTAGAGGGTTACCACTTTTTTGACTGCTTAAAAAGCAGGAGGACTTCGTTTGGACCGAAGAGGCGCAATCGACATTGGACGAGTTGAAGGTTTACCTCAGCAACATTCTATTATTAGTGTCTCCGGAGCCAGGAGAAAAACTTGAACTTTACATATCGGCCACAACTCAGGTTGTGAGTACTATTTTAACAGTCGACCGAGAAGAAGAGGGACATATACAAAAAGTACAACACCCGATCTATTTTGTGAGTGAGGTCCTTGGTGCCTCTAAGGCAAGGTATCAACAAATCTTGAAGTTGTTGTATGCATTGCTGATCACCTCTAGGAAGTTGAAGCATTATTTTCAAGCTCATCCAATCGAAGTCCAGACTTCCTTTGCACTCGGTACAGTGTTGCACAATCGAGAAGCCAAAGGAAAAATTGCCAAGTGGGCAGTCGAACTTGGTCAATATACCATTATATTCGCGCCTCGGTTGGCTATAAAGGGACAAACGTTAGCTAATTTTGTTGCCGAGTGGATAGATATTCAAAATCCACCTACTGCACAAGATATCGAGTATTGGAAAATATACTTCGATGGATCTCTTCAATTACAAGGAGCTGGTGCAGGAGTCATGTTTGTCTCACCCACTGGAGAGAACCTTTGATATGTCCTTCAGGTGATGTTTCATGCGTCTAATAACACTATAGAGTATGAAGCCCTTCTACATGGTCTACGCATTGCTGCGTTACTCGGCATCAAGCACCTTGACATCTTTGGTGACTCGGCTCTTGTCATTAATTAGGTCACTAAGGATTGGAACTGTGTGGATGATAATATGAGTGCTTATTGTCAAGTAGTAAGGAAGCTCGAAGACAAATTTGATGGATTGATGTTCACGCATAATCTTCGAGACAATAATCAAGTGGCCGATGAATTGGCCAAGATGGGATCATCCTGGTCTACGGTCCCGCCAAGTGTTTTCTTACACACTTTGGATTCCTCTGTGATTTCTCCTCGGTCAGATGTACTAATGAGTGTTGTCACTGATCTTGTTGGTGATGACAACATGGAGACCGATTGACGCGACCCACTCATCCAATATTTGGACAAGGGAATGCTGCCTTCAGATCCTAATGAGCAACATAGGTTAGAGACCCGATGCCGAGGATATCTGTTGGTGGGAGACCAACTCTATAAAAGAGGAGGTTCAAACATCTTGATGAGATGCATCTCGATACCAGAAGGCCAAAAGTTGGTAGAAGAAATTCATTTTGGGATATGTGGCAATCATGTAGCTCCCAAGACTTTGGTCGGCAAAGCTTTTCGGTAAAGGTTTTATAGACCCACGGCGGTCGAAGATGCACACCAGGTCGTTCGGAAGTGTGAAGGTTATCAATTCTTCGCTCAACAAATGCATGTGCCTTCGCAGCAACTTCAGATGATACCTTTGACTTAGCCCTTTGCTGTCTAGGGGCTTGATATTGTTGGTCCATTCAAGAAAGCGCTAGGCGGATTCACTTATTTGTTTGTTGCTATTGATAAATTCACCAAGTGGATCGCCGATCGGCAGGATAACATCGAAGAAGGCAATCGAGTTTGTCAAGGATATCTTCACTCAGTTTAGGGTTCCTCATGACATCATCACCGATAATGGCACTCAATTCACATCAGTGGAGTTCCTTGACTTTGTCGATGAGATGGGAATAAAAATCCACTTTGTGTCAGTGGCTCATCCTCAAAGCAATGGGCAGGTCGAAGGGGCCAATGGTATGATTCTTCAAGGATTAAAACAATGGATATTCGATAGACTTGTCGATACAAATATTGGTAGTGGATCATAGGGCTACCCATGATCCTTGTTTATAGGTAAAGGCATGCGCAAGACCGAGAGTCGATGGACACACAAGACGCAAGGTTTAGACAGGTTCGGGCCTCCCGAAGGATAACAACCATATGTCCTGTGTTCTGTGGTGTATTGTATATGATAATGTGGTGTCTATGAGAGAGCCCCTGCCCCTGCTTATATATTCAGGGGGCAGGGTTACATGGTAAGTGTCCTAATCGGTTATAACATGATTTCCAACTAGGATTCTATCTCTAACTTTCTATTTCTAGTACTGACTTGTCATCTACTCCAAGTAATAATCTGTGTAGTTATCTTCATGGGCTTTATCTTTATTGGACCCTAGCCCACTCGACAATATATCCGAGTGGTGAGGTATCCCTGGTATATATATCCCATAGTAACCCCCGAGAGATTTGCAATTTAGTTGTTGATCTTCAATTGATTGACTAATGCTTTACCATGAATATGATTAACTTTTTCATGTATAACAACAAACTTGTAAAGGTCTCCAAGAATCATCAAATAGGATTATGCGCCAAATAATATCCATATGTGGGGGAAAAATCCACCTACTAGGTGTAGGTATAGCCCCCGACTCAGAAGGTATTTAGATCACAAAATATGGTAGCCCCCAAGTAATTCGATGAGGAGTTTTAATATGGTAGCCCCCAAGATTGGTTCTACCACTCCCCGAACGAACAAAAGGAACCATTGGTACAAAAGAATCCAAGTGATACTTGACCAAATATATCAAGCATAGCAGTCATCAAAATATCCTAGTGATACTTAATTAAATATAACAAGTATAGCAACCCCTGGGCATGATCTGAGTAAAAAAGTAGCAACTCATGCAGAGCTCTCCAATATTGAGTAAGATCATAAGTAATCAATAATAACCGAGTGATCCAATAATATAGTCGAATGATATAACGACACGAGACAAGAAGGTCGAGTGATCCAATAATGATGTTGTATGAACCAATAACTCCGGATAACAAAACCGAGTGATGTCACTAAAGGAGCTCCAGTTGATATAGCTACTATAATTCATGAAGATAATGTACTCAATAAATAATACATTAATAAAACAAATAATGTATTCAATAAATAATACATATATAAAACAAACAATGTACTGAAAAGATAATACATTGATAAAACAAACAATATATTCAACTGGTAGTACACTAATAAATTACATAATGTATTCAATATATAATACATATATATTAACAATCTTGATCCATTGCCAGAAATGCAATAGATGCTTGGGTTGTATTGGGCGATAAAGTACTGTATGAACTCGAGCCTAACTCTCACAACCAGTAAATGTCAGGTACCAATACTACTAAACAACTTCCTTAACATTCAACATGAAGCATGAAGACTAAGAACTCACTCGGATGAACATGTGAGTCAAGGTAAAAAGCCGCCTCGGTCCTCAACAAACGATATGAACTATGGAGACTAAGAACTCCCTCGATCAATCATATGCGAGTTAAGGTAATACCGAGAGTCTAATGCATCAAGATTATGCAAAAAGAAATCATCGCTAAGTTAAAGAACCTACGATCTTTAATTAGATGAATAAAACTGAAATTATAAAAATACTTAGCTGCTTAATATCCATCGAGTTAAATACGAGCCCCCAACATAAGAGCTCAAAAGGTCCGAGGGATCGATATTCCAGAAACCATGAGTAGTTGATCATCGCTGAGTGATCTAATGACTCGGCGCTTCGTGACCGAGTGATCCATTGACTCGGCGCTCCATGACTGAGTGATGTCAATGAGATAACTGTAATACAAGAACAAAATAATATAGTTATAAATAAAAATAATATAGAGCATTAATGAAACAATATTTTTAATATATAAGTCTGTTGGATTTCTATTATTCGTCTAGGGCTTATGTTTACTTAGAGTACTGATCATTCAACCAACTGACATAAAAAACAAACAAGGTTCATTAGATGAACAATGTGCATGACAATTTTGACAAACAACATGAGGCATAGAGCTAGACTGACCAATTTGGGTAATGGGAGTCAGACGGGCAACTAAGCAAAACAGTTGAACTCCTCCTAATACCAATCATGTACTACTAAAACTCATTCGGCCAAACATGTATGAGTCAAAATCAACCAAGAAAAATTATTGACCAATATTGTCAAGGCAAAAAGATGAGTCTAAAAGAAACTCAAAATTATCATCGTAAGATGAAGAACCTACGGCCTTCAAATCAAACTGGTATGAATAAAAGAAACTATAAAATTTTACTTAGCTTTGATATTTGACGAATTGTAGATGAGCCATATCCAAGCCCCTGAGTGTGCGGCTTGATTGTCAATGTAAGTATCCCAATCACCGTGTTGCCTTGCCGAGAGATTAATCATGTCGCCGAGTGGCTGACAAGTCTCTAAATCGTAAGCCGCCAAGTCCTCGTGTTGCCGGCATAATAGCCGAGTCACCAAGTACCCGGCTGAGTAGTCGGGATGACATGCATGGAGCACGATCTGATCTCCAACGTTTCTCATAGTAGTTAATACGTACATGCACAAAAGAATTTATTCCATTAATTAAATAGATTAATGTTAAAAGAATAAAATAATACTGAATAACTAAGATGGAAAGAAATTTCCTCAATGGCGTGTGAACGTCCGAGATCAGACTCGGCCTTGGCCTTGGATGTCGTTGTTGACAAAACCATCTAAATGTCACGGTGCGAACCATGAAGACATGAACGGAGTTGATGACAAAGCCGATCTCCGTGCAACAACTATCGTACAGGCAAGGAATTCAATCATGAGATGAGTATTCCTGGCCAAAAGTTTGCCGATTAGCCTTATCATTTAATCGGCGTGCCGCTGGATGATTTGCTACTGAACAGATCCAACTCAACTCACATGCAAAAACGCATAAAGCAATAAGTACTCAGACTAATCGAAATTTGATTAGCATATTGTAAGCAATAAAATAATGTCAAAAGTGAAAAGAAGGAAAGAAATTTCCCGATGCAGACAAACAGTCCTCTTGGTTCAGCGACAAGTAAGAAAACTTCGTCGAGTCGACGACATGCATAAAAGCCGATGCCGCCTTGCATGGTCCTGATCCAACCAGCAGGCAAGCTGCCTTGCTCCATGCACCTCGATCGTGTCCATGCAACAGAGTATTACGTGAGTCATGGCCGATTGATAGCAGATTGATTAGTGTATCAATAAAATAGTATACTGAAGGAATAAATAAGAAAAAACCTTCCCTCTTAGGCACGTGAACACCTCAATTTGGACTTAGACTACCAAATACAACCGTACGTGTCCAACCAGAACTCGAGGAAAACTTTGTCGCTTCATCCAGAGGATCAACTCGCCGACTTCTTATCTTGCTTCAACGATTGAATCGTGGACAACAAACTGCCGATGCTAGTTATCTTATGCTTGAATGATTCGTCGCGTCACCGAATTGCTTGAGCCACTGGTCGTGTAGACGAATCATTGCATTGTCATATTACCGAGCCATCGGTCTAGTGATGACTTGACTCGTCATTTTTATCATAAGCCCTTTCACAGCAATAAGCACGCCATCAAACACCATACAACTAACAACGGCGTAGATGATCAACTCGTACATACATGCCAAAAAATCACATAATGAGTATATTTTACTAATCGGATTGATTAGTTAATAAAGAATAAAAGTAAAGACAGAAATTCCCCTGAATTGGCGGAATGACCGGTCAAGTATTTGCCGAGTGATCGGTTGAGTCACAGAATGAAAAGGGAATCATGAGCCGTGGAGTTGTCATGCCGCCGAGTCGTCAGGTCATGGCTGGTGGATACGTGATGCTTTCATGGTCGACGTTGTGCTCGAAATCATCGTCTATCGTCACTGACAACGAGTGCCCAAGTCATCAATTGCCTCGTCCAGACGTCTGAGTGATCATTAGTCGAGTCCGAGTCGACATAACCAATAACCACGTCACCATAAGTTGATGCTTTGTACGGCTCAAACACATGCAACAAAAAGTATCGTATGAGGAATACGTTATGCTAATCATATGGATTAGCAATTAAGTATTAAAATAATGCGGAAGAGTAGATAAAGAAATAAACTTCCCTGACGTGTATGTGCAAGACTTGTGTCAAGGGCCAAAAACATATGTAATCGAGACTCTGATATTATCCGTTCCTGGATTTGCTACGAACTCGTCGAGTTCTGTCTTTGTCAAATCTTCACTGAAATTGTATTTGCTGCCCGCTCGATCACGAGTTGGAGTCACAATAATATAAGTCCGTCGAGAGCACCAAGCACCACGTCATCCGCTGGCTTCGTGCAACTCCACCGTAGCCATGCAAAAAGGCATCACGGGTATAGTTGGCTAACCAAATTGCTTATCAATCTAAGGAATAAAATAATAATTGAGAAAAAATACGGAAGGAAAAAAAACTTTAGACTTCCCTGGTGCCACACGTGAACGCCTAGAAGACTTGGAATACTTGACTCATACGAAGTGTTCCACTCGGATTTAGTTGATTCGCTTTGAAAATTGACTCGCCGACTCCAGGAAGATTTCAAGGCCACAACAAGTTGGGTGATTAGGCTGCATCAGAGCCTCATGAAATTTGATCCAGCAACCAGCATAATTGCACATCCACGTCACGCCGCCAACCTCGATGATGATACTGATTGAGTATCAGCATAAACGGAACCAGCAAAACTCGCCATCGGAATGATGCACTCGTAGATGGATCTTGAAGAAGATTGAGACCGTCGAACTCGATAAGCCGATCTTCGCGCTCCCCTTCCTGGCATGCCAACTGTCGATACTAATATCGGCAGTGGATCATAGGGCTACCCATGATCCTTGTTTATAGGTAAAGGCATGCGTGAGACCGAGAGTCGATGGACACACAAGACGCAAGGTTTAGACAGGTTCAGGTCTTTCGAAGGATAACAAACCTACGTCCTGTATTCTGTGGTGTATTATATATGATAATGCAATGTCTATGAGAGAGTCCCTGCCCCTCCTTATATATCCGGGGGGCAGGATTACATGGTAAGTGTCTTAGTTGGTTACAACATGATTTCTGACTAGGATTTTATCTCTAACTTTCTATCTCTAGTATTGACTTGTCGTCTACTCCAAGTAATAATCCGAGTAGTTATCTTCATGGGCTTTATCTTTATTGGACCCCAGCCCACTCAGCAATATATCCCAGTGGTGCAGTATCCCTGGTATATATATTCCATAAGACTCAAGCCTTATGCCGGTCGGTGGGTCAAATAATTGCCTCTAGTTGTTTGGGGGCTTCGCACAAACATCAGTCAGGCAACTCGTCAGTCACCTTTCTCATTGGTCTATGGCTCAGAGGCTATTGTGACATCCCAGGTGTCTCATTTCTGTTTAACAAACATGCTAAACACAAATCATTAATTACCTAGCATGAAATGATAAGAGCCCACTTAGTGAATTAATTCCTAGATAATTAAAAACCCTACAAACCAATTTGTGAGCCAAAAAACATTTTATTATACAACTTGTGCCAAATAAATTCATAATCATGTTAGTAATAATGAAATAGAATTTTATGAATTTAATAAGTATTTTACCATATTTAGAAATGCCTCAAATAATTAATTAAAGCATAAAAATCTTTCACTTTGGAGATTTAATTATAAAACAATTATTCAATTTCTGACCACTTGGGTCCCACCAGAGCCCCACAAATATCTCCAAGGGCCTATGTGCAAAATCCCACGAATTTAGGAGCTCCCTAGCTATTTTAATTAGAAATATCTTTGACCAGGGACCTTTTGTAAGGATCAATTTCTCCAGGGGGTTCAGAGGAAAATCTTTTTCCTTTCTTCTCCATTGGGCCGGCGCAGCACTGTTCCCTCCCCTGCCGACGCCAGCGCCCTGCCCGCTCCTCCCCGTACGCCATCGGCTTCATCTCGGGACCCCGCGAGCTACAACGCGCCTGCACCACTCTGCTCCTCCGCTCTGTCCTCTCAGCCGCGTGCCCGCCCAACGGCCTTCGCTCCTCCTGCCTGCACGCCATTGACATGGCCGACCGGCCGGACTTCAATTCTGGCTAATTCTTCTGCTCTCACCCCCACTTGCTTCCCCTACTCTCTGCGTGACTTAAAGGCGCACCCGCCGGTCACAGACTCACTTCCCCTCTCACTCCCGTTGCTCTCTGCTCTTCTCTTTTTTCTCCTCTCTGCGCTCTGCTCCTCTCCGCCATCACCGAGTGAAAAGCTTGAGCTGAGTGTCCTCTTCACTGCCCCCCCCTGAGCCGAGCAGAACCTCAAACCACGCGCGCACATCCCCTCTAGCTTCCCAGGCCACTCGACCGGCAACTTCCCGCGTGAGCATCAAGTAATCGAAAGAAATCTTCATCTTCTCCTTCGGCGAACAACTCTGACCTTGCTGCAAAATTTGTCAATCTCGGTTCGTCTCGCCTCCCCCTTTCTTCTTGCTCGTGTGCGTAGCTCCGAGACGAACTCTCCTAACCTTCTTCTCCTTGATTTTGCGCACAAAGTCATCGGCTGTTCATGTTTTCCCTGACCACCGCCTCTGCACCGACGGAACTGAGCCACGTCGCCGACGAGCACCATCTTCCGCTCATCCCCGAGACACGCCGACTTGATGCCGCTCTTCGTGGTGCCCCTGTGAAGCCGTAGGAGAAGTCGGAGTCAAGTTTGGTGCTCCCTGCCGATTCCGCGACCCAGCTGAAGACCACCGCCCCACCGCCTCTCATTGCCGACCATCGTTCGGTGAGAACCCCATCTCACAAACCCCTCCATCCCCTCCGCCTTGGTGCGCACATCGTTTATTTGCTCCCGCGATGAGCTTTTCCCCCGCGTAGCGCCCGCCGGCGAGCCCTCCGACGAGGCCAGCCTCTGTTCCGGCGCGCCGACTGGCACGCCAACTGGCATCCGACTGGCCACCTGCGTGTCGCCGATGTGGCTTCGACATGGCGCTGAGCTGTCACTGACGTGTCATTAGATAAAACCAGAAATACCCAGGAAATGCCAAAAAAGTGCTAAAAGTTCCAAAAACCATTATAAATCGAATATAAATCCAAAGTAGCCCAAATAAATTTTGTTAGACTCGTCTTGAAGAGCTCTATTTTTGTAAAATGATAAATCACTGCCTCTGTACATATATTTTTATCAATATATTAAACTATCCAAACAATAAATAATTTTGGTTTAGTAAAATATGAATTGTTTTAGGCTCTGGAATTTAATTAGTGTGTTTGCTTAATTTAATTCTAGTAATTATTCTGTAAATAATTTGCCCATGCCACTTAGCCTAAAATTCACTCATGTAAGTCTCTGTACACAGTAAATCACACATGTCCAGGAACATAAATTTACTTAAATAATTAATTTAATTGCTCATATCACTCTTTTACTTTGTTTAAATGCATAAAAGAATGTATGTACCTAAATTCTTAATTAACAAACCAACTTCTCTGAAGCATATGGCTTCGAGAACATAATAATAATTCTAATTGACATTAAAACACAAGGTGCTTGCATGCATCATATCATTTCCAATCAACGGTATATCGATAATGACGTTAATAAAATTCGATCCTATAGGCAACGACGACCCGGAGCAAGAAGAGGATATTCAGAATGACCTTGATCCTCAGGAACAAGAAATTGTAGTTGCTAGCACTAACATCGATCTAGGCAAGCCCCGGTTCACATTCGCCTTTTTCATAAAGTTTGCTAGTTTTTAATATTACTAGTGTCTGTGATAATTGTTACATTAGGTCACAGGAGTTGATTGGAACCCACTTTGCATGATACCCAAATGGCATATGTCACTTTCATTAGAACTTTGGTAGTATCGAAACTGTGTCGCTATGCTAGTAATTGCTAGACTCGATTGATATCATTACTAAGAAATGAACTTGACCACTAGAACGGGAATTAATAAAAGAAGTTTATTTTGATGTTATGACCGGGCAGGGATGATGCATGTGTAGATTTGCAGCAACACATGGGTGTTGACTGCGATAGCCCTGCCTTGTCGAACCTAGGACCCATCCGTGGTCGGCCCCTTGGTCAAGTATTGAACAGTACCGAATGCATGCTAGTCTATGGGCACTAGTAAACTGATGTAGCATTGGCGCGGTAATGAGGATGGTACCTAGTATAGTGGTCGTTGACCCTTCTGCTGCTGGAGTGGGCGGTTCATACCGCGAAGTACTGTTGGCAGAACGGCATGCCCGCTCGCTGAGACTGGACCCGGACCAAGTTGTTTTTCGTCCTTGCGAAAGGTTGCCATATACGACCTTAATTGGTGTGTATGTGTCATGTTTTTGGGTTTCCTAGCTGGTGTAAATCAATTGCAATTGCTGTCCCTTGCAGTAATGAGTACCACTTGGTCACTGAGTCATCACGTAGTTGCACATGGTACTTGGAAATTGATTATGATGCTTATTGTTGATGTTACTATTATTGCTCTTATGTTGCCTTTACTTTATGTATTGCTTTATTACCTTATTGTTGCAACTAAAGTTACATTTCTGCTCTACCTAATTAAGTTGAGAACTAAAACTTAATAGAACTAATAGGTTGCTTAGTGCGAGTCCTTTTAAACAAGCCACCTATTAGAGCCATTGCATGTCTAGGTGTCCGATGGCTAAGACTTGCTGAGTAATTAGTACTCAGGCTTTGTGCCACCGTTGTTTTTCAGGTAATGAAGATCTAGAACTGCTTGTAGATGTGCTGCCTTGGGACATGCAAGTCCCTGAGGATTGGACCGCCCACTGGGAGTCTGACTCACCGTCACAATATTGATGTGTGTTGCTAGAGTGATGGTTCTTCGGGCATGAACCATTCCTATGTTGTATCATCGAGCTCGTAGCTTCTTATCGTGATTTGCTTCCGCTGTTTTCAAAATATTTTGAACTTGTAATATTCCGCTGCACTCTGATGACTTGAATAATGTAATATTCAACTTAAATTTGAACCGATGTTGTATTATCAAGTGTCTGCGTTATCAGCACCGCCGGGATCTTGATCCTTCGGGAAGGGGCGCCACAGCTGGTATCAGAGCCGTGGTCCATGATAATACAACAAATAAATTGTATTTTCAAAAACTACGACGTTTGCGGGTGAGGATACGTTAGTATTGCCCATATAGATAATAAGGTGGTGACAAAGCTAACCCGGGTTATATTTGTTTACATTATTTGCATCTACGGCTTCTTGAATCGAAGGTACGTGCGTGCTTAACCGACATGCGTGATATCGGTGCCTGTGCTTGCAGGCGTATACGAGACACTGTTGGCTCGTGACTTATCACGGGGCGATCCTTCCCCATGGATTGTTACTAATAGTACTGTGCTTATTTTTGTAATTTCTTTTGAATTTGATGGATTGTTTCTGCAATGGATCTTCTGTAGGTACACTAACGTCATTAGTATAACATTTAGAATGACTTACATGTTGAGTGCGGGTCGTCACCAAGTATCCGTGCCGCTAAGTATCAGCAAAGATAGGCGTCGTGTTGTGAGGAATGATAGGTTAATAAAATGAAGGTTTTGCATCATGCATCCCATTATAACTAAACTAAAATTTGGTTCTCCTTGCTCACCAACCTCTGAATAAAAATTTTCTAAACATGATAAGTTCAAAATCTGTCCTGTTTTTAGCTGCCAACTTCAAAAATTCATAACTATTAATTTACTCAACCAAATGAGGCATACAAATACTTTTCAGAAAGTTCACAACATCTCCTGCCACCTAGAATTTAAATTAAAAATTCGATCATAACAGTAACAATCTCAGAAATAAGGAACAAGTACAATCTGTCCACTAACTGTTTTCAGCAAGACCTTGAACTTAAAAATTTTATAACTAAAGTTGTACTTCAAATTTGCAAGAGTTTGAACCTAATCTTGAAAGACCTTGAAGTCTATTTTCATCTCCATTAGGTTTCATAATTTTGTTGTGTTCCCTCTGTCCAGTAGATCCAAAACACTCAGCCTCGGTCATCCTGAACCAGAATCTGCCAACCTGAACTTGCAAAATTCATAAGTCCAGATTTACTTGGGATTTTTGAGAGTATAAATATAATCTGGAAAGCTGTGAAAGTGTAGTATGACATGGTTCTAGACCCCAATTTTTAAGTCCTTGTTTTCGGTTTGAAATACCCACTTTTCTAACTGTTGTACAGTCAAGACAGAATTTGTTTTAAAACCCATTGCCGTATTATTGACCCTTGAGGCTGGAAAATGTGAACTAAAACCTTGTTTCTGTATTTCATAGCACTTTATATGAAATGCATTGTTACGCATAGAACACTGTACTCACCATTGGGTTTATGTTCCAGATGGGTGACCCCGGTTTTGAGGAGCTTTCGCACGACGGGTGGCGCTACACCACCAGTCTCCACCACCGTGGCTTTCCTACACTTTTGTGGGATATTCTACGCTTTCTGGGCTACGACGAGCCGCCCTCCTACAAGGGCCACGAGATCCGCCGCCACGGCATGACTCTTGCAGAGGTGCACATCAGCGTGCCCACCCACCCGCGCAACCTCGACATGGCGGGTATGGAGAGCACGGCGACTAGTGGGAGCCTTCGTGAGGGCTTGGAGAGAGTCGCCCACAGGGCTCTCACCCACTTCTATGGGCGGCACACAGTAGCGCTCTCTGGGACTCCATTTGAGATGATCCCCATATAGCACTAGGCCAACCTGGTCTGGTAGACTTGGAGAGAGTCGCCCACAGGGCTCTCACCCACTTCTGCGGGCGCCACACAGTAGCGCTCTCTGGGACTCCATTTGAGATGATCCCCATCTAGCACTAGGCCAACCTGGTCTGGTAGAGGCGCATGAGGCGTATCGGCCACGACGACTACCCGACGTACCATGCAGGGTACCACCGTGTGTCCTACTACTCCGAGTACCTCCTCAACATGGATGAGGAGGCTAGCAGCCATAGCAGGATCCTACTGGCTGAGGCCGAGCAGGTCTAGGTGCAGAGGAATGAACTACAAGCACAGGCCGATGCACACCAGAGAGAGATTCAGTGGCTGACCGCTGCTCTTGAGGCAAGTGAGACTCGCGTTACTAAGGTGACTGGACAGCGCGACACCCTCGCGCAGGAGGTTGATAGACGTGGTGTGATTATGTAGCAGCGTGCCAACCACAACGAGCACCTGCAGCATCAGTTGACGGCTGCACAACATGAGATGGAGCTCATGGGAGAGGATTTAGAGACCCTGGCTTAGGAGAACCAGGGCCTGCAGCAGCAGTTAGAGGCGGCCCATGTACCACCGGCAGCACCGGAGGAGGAGGAGCCACAGGAGGATATGGACGAGGAGTCTAATGTAGACTATGAGGCGCTCAACTGGTAGCAAAATGACTCTGAGCTACTTTGTCGACTGGTCGACATCATGACCCATCTGGCTGGACAAGGAGGCAACCGCCACAACAATAACCAGCCCCGACAGAGCACCTATTTAGATTTTCTGGGTACCCATCCACCAACCTTCAAGCGTGCCAGGGAGCCGCTGGACACCGCCCCGAATGGAATGAGTTCAAAGCTGCTTTCCGTGCTCATTTCATCCCCGCTGGACAAATCCGTGCCAATCAAATAGTATGCAAAGCTCCACTAGAAATAAATCAGAAAATCTACCCCACCGATTTTATCATGCTTAGTCACCAAGGAATTGATTTGATTCTGGGTATGTTCTGGATAAAAACCCATGGAGCCATGCTAGACATCGAGCCCCGTATTGTTCACATCTACTCTCCTTTGCATGGAACAGACATAATTTCTTTAAACATCAATTCATCGAAAGCCTTGGTTGTCCATCACTTGGAAGGGCAATCACTCAAGAACATTCCCGTTGTTTGTGAGTTTCCAAACATGTTTCCCAAAGATATCTCTAGCCTACCGCCTGACCGTGAAGTGGAATTTAAGATAGAGCTACAGCTAGGAACTTCTCCGATATCTCGTCGACCCTATAAGATGGCCCCGAATGAGTTGGCCGAATTGAAAAAGCAATTGCATGAGTTATTGGAAAAGGGATTGATTCGCCCAAGCACTTCACCTTGGGGCTGCCCTGCTATTTTCGTGAAGAAGAAGGACAAATCTCTACGTCTGGTTGTTGACTATCGGCCATTGAATGAAGTCACAATCAAAAAAAAGTACGCGTTGCCCCGAATTGATATCCTTTTTGATCAATTGGTGGGTGCCAAGGTCTTTTCCAAGATCGACCTTCGCTCGGGTTACCATCAGATAAGGATTAGAGCAGAGGATATTCCGAAGACCGCCTTCTCTACTAGGTATGGGCTATTCGAGTACCTAGTAATGTCCTTCGGATTGACAAACGCTCCAGCCCATTTCATGTACCTCATGAATTCGGTATTCATGCCAGAGTTGGACAAATTTGTGGTAGTATTCATTGATGACATCCTCATCTATTCTAAGTCCAAGGAAGAGCATGCCGAACATCTTTGCATTGTTCTTCAACTCCTCCGAGATCACAAGTTGTATGCAAAATTTAGCAAGTGTGAATTTTGGTTGGACCGTGTGCCATTTCTTGGTCACATAGTTTCTGTAGAAGGTATCTCGATGGACCCTAGCAAAGTTCAAGATGTGCTAGATTGGAAGCCACCGAAGACAGTTTACCAAGTATGCAGCTTCCTCGGGCTAGCCGGATATTATCGTAGGTTCATTCCAAACTTTTCTCGGCTGACCAAACCCATCACGAGGTATTAAAAAAGGAGAAAGAGTTTGATTGGAACAACAGTTGTGAAGAAGCATTTCAAGTATTAAAGAAATTATTGACCACTGCCCCAGTATTGGCTCAACCAGACATCACCAAGCCGTTCGACGTATATTGTGATGCGTCTGGGATAGGACTTAGATGTGTGCTCATGCAAGAAGGTCGTATCATAGCCTATGCATGTCGACAGCTATGGAAGCATGAAGAGCACTATCCGACTCATGATTTGGAGCTAGCTGTAGTTGTACTTGCACTAAAAATATGGAGGCATTATTTGCTTGGCAACTTAGTGCACATCTACACAGACCATAATAGCTTGAAATATATCTTCACCCAGACTGATCTGAACATGAGACAACATCGGTGGCTAGAACTGATTAAGGATTATAACCTGGAGATTCATTATGATCCAGGCAAGGCCAATGTAGTCGTCGATACGTTAAGTAGGAAGGTACACTGCAACCACTTAATGCTGCAATATCACAACGACGACAACGACATCACTACGTCAGAACCCGGCCTTCACGTTTCACCTACTGTGGTGATTAGCAACCTAAGTGTACATTCTACTATTCGTGAAGAAATCATTGTTGCACAGAAAAAGGATGTTGGTATGACTCATATCCATCAAAACATTAAAGATGGTAAGGCAAAATGTTTCACCCAAGACTCAGACGGTACTCTATGGTTCGATAACCGTTTAGTACTACCAAAGACTTGAAACTCTAACGGAAGATCTTGGATGAAGCACATCACTCCAAATATTCTATCCATCCTGGTAGTAATAAAATGTACCAAGACTTGAAGAAGAATTTTTGGTGGAGAAGGATGAAGCGAGAAGTTGCTCAATATGTTGCAGAATGCGATACTTGTCAGAGAGTTAATGCTGATCATTTGAAACAGGCTGGATTACTCCAACAATTGAGTATTCCCGCCTAGAAATAGGAAGACATCAGCATGGATTATATTGTTGGTCTCCCTCTCACCTCTCGGAAGCATGATTCGATTTGGGTTGTTGTGGACCGACTCACAAAATCTGCCCACTTCCTACCGATCAATAACACCTACAAGATAAATCAATATGCAGAACTATACATAGCAAGAATTCTATGTCTTCATGGAGTACCCAAGACCATTGTTACAGATCATGGCTCGCAGTTTGTCGCTTGTTTCTAGGAACAACTGCATGCATCTCTGGGTACCAAGTTGATTCGGAGTTCGGCTCACCATGCCGCTACTGATGGACAAACCGAACGTGTCAATCAGATTTTGGAAGATATGCTTAGAGCATGTATTTTAACCCATGGTGGTAATTGGGATGAGTATTTGCCTTATGCGGAATTGTCATACAACAATAGTTACCAGGAGAGTCTAAAAATGTCACCATGTGAAGCACTCTATGGTCGCAGTTGTAGAACACCGCTAAACTGGTCTGAATCTAGAGAAAGAGTAACCTTTGGTCCTGACCTTGTCAAGGATGCTGAAGAAAAGGTTTGTACCATTCAAGCAAATCTTAAAGCTGCTGAATGCCGTCAAGAGAAGTATGCAAACAGACGATGTAGGCCACTATATTTCAACAAGGGTGACTACGTCTATCTTCGAGTGTCGCCTATGAAGGGTATTCAATGGTTTGGAGTCAAAGGAAAGATAGCTCCCCGTTATATTGGACCGTTCCAAATTTTGGAACGATGTGAAAATGTTGCCTATAAGCTGAAGTTACCCACAAATCTATCTAGAGTTCATCACACCTTTCACGTCTCTCAGATAAAGCGGTGCCTCAAACCACCCATCAACAAAGACCAACATCAACCCGATCTCACATACTCCAAACAACCCATAAAGATCCTCGATGAGAAAGAGCGCACAACCCGTAATAGGACCCTCAAATTCTACAAAGTTCAATGGAGTAACCACTCCGAGGACGAGTCTACTTAGGAATCAGAAGAATTTCTGAGTACTCACTACCCGGAATTTTGGTCGTTATACACAGGTATGTTTTGACCACCGTACTTCCCTCTAGTTTGCCTTGTTCTTAATCTCGGGACGAGATTCCTTTAAGGAGGGAGGGCTGTAACACCCCTGGGGTCTCATTTCTATTTAACAAACATGCTAAGCACAAATCATTAATTACCTAGCATGAAATGATAAGAGCCCACTTATTGAATCAATTCCGAGGTAATTAAAAACCCTACAAACCAATTTTTGAGCCAAATAAAATTTTATTATACAACTTGTGCCAAATAAATTCATAATCATGTTAGTAATAATAAAATAGAATTTAATGAATTTAATGAGTATTTTACCATATTTAGAAATGCCCAAAATAATTAATTAAAGCATAAAAACCTTTCACTTTGGAGATTTAATTATAAAATAATTATTCAATTTCTGACCACTTGGGTCCCACCAAAGCCCCACAAATATCTCCAAGGGCCTATGTGCAAAATCCCACGAATTTAGGAGCTCCCTAGCTATTTTAATTAGAAATATCTTTGACCAGGGACCTTTTTGTAAGGATCTTTTTCCTTTCTTCTCCATTGTGCCGGCGGGGCACTGTTCCCTCCCCTGCCGATGCCAGCGCCCTGCACGCCACCGGCTTCGTCTCGGGACCCCGCGAGTTACAGTGCGCATGCACCACTCTGCTCCTCCGCTCTGTCCTATCAGCCTCGTGCCCGCCCAACGGCCTCCGCTCTTCCTTCCTGCACGCCATTGACATGGCCGACCGACAGGACTTCAATTCTCGCCGATTCTTCCGCTCTCACCCCCACTTGCTTCCCCTACTCTCTGCGACTTGAAGGCGCATCCGCCGGTCACAGACTCATTTCCCCTCTCACTCCGGTTGGTCTCTGCTCTCCTCATTTTTCTCCTCTCTGCGCTCTGCTCCTCTACGCCATCATCGAGTGAAAAGCTTGAGCTGAGTGTCCTCTTCACTGTCCCCCCCCCCTCCCGAGCCGAGCAGAACCGCAAACCACGCGCGCACATCCCCTCTAGCTTCCCAGGCCACTCGACCGGCAACTCCCTGCATGAGCATCAAGTAATCGAAAGAAATCTTCATCTTCTCCTTCGACAAACAACTTTGACCTCGCTGCAAAATTCATCAACCCCGATTCGTCTCGCCTCCCCCTTTCTTCTTGCTCCTGTGCGCAACTCCCAGACGAACTCTCCTAACCTTCTTCTCCTTGATTTTGTGCACAAAGTCGTCGGCAGTTCGCGTTTTCCCCGGACGCCGCCTCTACTCTGACGGAACTGAGCCGCCTCGCCGACGAGCACCATCTTCCGCTCATCCCCGATGCACGCCGACTTGATGCCGCTCTTCGTGGTGCCCCTGTGAAGCTGTAGGAGAAGTCGGAGTCAAGTTTGGTGCTCCCTACCGATTCCGCGACCCAGCCAAGACCACCGCCCCGCCGCCTCTTGTCGCCGACCATCTTTCGGTGAGAACGCCACCTCGTGAACCCCTCCACCCCCTCCGCCTCGGTGCGCATATCGTTTATTTGCTCCCGCGACGAGCTTTTCCCCCGCGTAGCGCCCGCCGGCGAGCCCTCCGGTGGGGCCAGCCTCTGTTCCGGCACGCCGACTGGCATCCGACTGGCCGCCTGAGTGTCACCGATGTGGCTCCGACATGGCGCTGAGCTGTCACTGACGTGTCATTAGATAAAACCAGAAATACCTAGGAAATGCCAAAAAAGTGCTAAAACTTCAAAAAACCATAGTAAATTGAATATAAATCCAAAGGAGCCCAAACAAATTTTGTTAGACTCGTCTTGAAGATCTCTATTTTTGTAAAATGATAAATCTCTGTCTCTGTACATATATTTTTATCAATATATTAAACTGTCCAAACAATAAATAATTCACCAGAAATTCTAGGGGTAAAATTAAATCCTGATTTTTGGCATGCTTAGTAAATACATAATTATCTACCACCAAAATTTTTGGTTTAGTAAAATATGAATTTTTTTAGGCTCTGGAATTTAATTAGTGTGTTTGCTTAATTTAATTCTAGTAATTATTCTATAAATAATTTGCCCATGCCACTTAGCCTAAAATTCACTCGTGTAAGTCTCTGTACACAGAAAATCACACATGACCAGGAACATAAATTTACTTAAGTAATTAATTTAATTGCTCATATCACTCTTTTACTATGTTTAAATGCATAAAAGAATGTATGTACCTAAATTCTTAATTAACAAACCAACTTATCTGAAGCATATGGCTTCGAGAACATAATAATAATTTTAATTGACATTAAACCACAAGGTGCTTGCATGCATCATATCATTTCCAATCGACGGTATACCAACAATGTCGTTAATACAATTCGATCATATAGGCAACAACGACCAGGAGCAAGAAGAGGATATTTAGAAGAACATTGATCCTCAGGAACAATTTAAGTTGCTAGCACTAACATCGATCCAGGCAAGCCACAGTTTACATTCGCCTTTTTCATAAAGTTTGCTAGTTTTCAATATTACTAGTGTCTGTGATGATTGTTGCATTAGGTCACAGGAGTTGATTGGAACCTACTTTGCATGATACCCAAATGACCTACGCCACTGTCATTAGAACATTGGTAGTATCGGTACTGCGTCGCTAGGCTAGTAATTGCAAGACTCGGTAGATATCATTACTAAGAAATGAACTTGACCCCTAGAATGGGAATTAATAAAAGAAGTTTATTTTGATGTTATGACAGGACAGGGATGATGCATGTGTAGGTTTGCGGCAACACATGGGTGTTGACCGCGGTAGCCTTGCCTTGTCGAACCTAGGACCCGTCCGTGGTCGGCCCCTTGGTCAAGTATTGAATAGTACCGAATGCATGCTAGTCTATGGGCACTAGTAAACTGATGTAGCATTGGCGCGGCAATGAGGACGGTACCTAGTATAGTGGTCGTTGACCCTTCTGCTGCTGGAGTGGGCGATTCATACCGTGAAGTATTGTTGGTAGAACAGCATGCCCATTCGCTGAGACTGGACCCGGACCAAGTTGTTTTTCGTCCTTGCAAAAGGTTGCCATATACGACCTTAATTGGTGTGTATGTGTCGTGTTTTTCGGGTTTCCCAGCTGGTGTAAATCAATTGCAATTGTTGTCCCTCGCAGTAATGAGTACCACTTGGTCACTGAGTCGTCACGTAGTTGCACATGGTACTTGGAAATTGATTATGATGCTTATTGTTGATGTTACTATTATTGCTCTTATGTTGCCTTTACTTTATGTATTGCTTTGTTACCTTATTATTGCAACTAAAGTTACATTTCTGCTCTACCCAATTAAGTTGAGAACTAAAACTTAATAGAACTAATAGGTTGCTTAGTGCGAGTCCTTTTAAAGAAGCCACCTATTAGAGCCATTGCATGTCTAGGTGTCCGACGGATAAGACTTGCTGAGTAATTAGTACTCAGGCTTTGTGCCACCGTTGTTTTTCAGGTAATGAAGATCTAGAACTGCCTATAGATGTGCTGCCCTGGGACATGCAATTCCCTGAGGGTTGGACCGCACACTGGGAGTCCGACTCACCGCCGCTGTATTGATGTGTGTTGCTAGAGTGATGGTTCTTTGGGCACGAACCATTCCTATGCTGTATCGTTGAGCTCGTAGCTTCTTATCGTGATTTGCTTTCATTGCACTCTGATGACTTGAATGATATAATATTCAACTTAAATTTGAACCGATATTGCATTATCTAGTGTCTGCGTTATCAGCACCGTTGGGACCTCGATCCTTCGGGAAGGGGCGCCACAGCTATGCTGCTGATCGAGGTCAATCTTGTTTCAACATGGGTTCAGGCGTATGATGCATAGCTTTCTGAGGAGAATCATGAGATTGATTTGATTGCAACAGAGGAGTTGCGTGATCGCGCTCTATTTTGGTCGGCACTTTACTAGCAAGGCTTGCGTCGATATTATGATAAAAACGTACGTAATCGCCACTTCCAAGTTGGAGATTTAGTGGTTTACCGAGTGCAGTCAATGAAGAACCAGCATAAGCTTTCTCCAAAGTGGGAAGGACCATATGTGGTGAACGAAGTCACTCGCTCGGTGGCTTATCGACTGATGTACGAGGACGTCGATGATATACCAAATTCTTAGAACATAAATCAGCTACGTCGTTTCTATACTTAGTTATTCTTTTGTATACTTATACACTATTTCTAAATGAAACTTCGGTCTTTTTGATGAAAGATTTTTTGATGATTTTCATTCTATATTGTCTCGATTCCTTAATTCATTTTATTATACAATCGAGCCAGGGGGCTAGTCATAATGTCCCACCTTAGTCTAACCTCATTTGGGGTTTGGACTATTTTCCGACCGATTTCTTCTCTTTGAATATGGTCTTCACTTTCTTGGTCTAATGTCTATACATTATGGTTATACACTTTATACTGCACATTAGAATACCACTACACTAAAGCCAGAGCCAAAGTGCGAGAGGTCATCTGTCGATTGGTCGACTCTGCTTGTTACGCGGTTACGAGTCACAACCTAATATGTTAAGGCAGACCAATACAATTTGAGTTTCTCAATGACAAAAACATACTTATGATATTTTTATCAATCTTTTAAAGCTATTAAGCATGAAACTAATTTACATACAGGTAACATTGTTTCATTACATAGATATTACTAATATTCTCTAGCCTTGCAGTATTTACAACTTCTTTGAAGGAGAGGAAGAGTCAGCTCGTAGCTCAACTTCTGGAGTTGCTGGAGGAGTAGACACGGTCGGATTGATCTCTATGTTGTCGAGCAAGGCTCGGGAAGTCTCCAGCATGGAATCCAAGAGCAGCTGGCATTAGTCGTCGATCAAGTCTGGGTTGAAGCTCTCCTTGATCTTGTCCAATGGCAGAGCAGGAGACCAAGATTGACAAATCGCCAGAACCTGACTCCCGGCCTCGGTCGCCACTCATTGAGTGTTATAAGCAATAGCTTCCGTTGCATGCTCTAGCAAGTACTCCAAGTAGTGGCCAGTCTACTCCACTCGGTCAGCATGAATATAGTTCATTGCCTTTTGAGCGGCATAAGATAGAGCTACGAGTGATGATTTTTGGTCAGTATGATCAAAAGAGGATTCAAGTAGATGTGAGAAATAATGAAGGGCTTACTAGCAAGTTTACATTTGAAGGATTTGGAGATGCTCTTGGCATCCTCTATCTTGGCATCGGCCTCCTTCAGCTCCTTCTGCAACCGAGTGATCTCGGCCTTCTGGTCCTCGACCGACTTGGAGAGGTTTTCCTTCTCAGCATTCAAGGCGTCAACAAACCTTTGCTGATTGGAAGTCAACTTCCCTAGGTCGGCAATCTTCTGATCATGAGCTAAAGACAAATATTTGAACTTTTAGTGCTAGTGTGATTAGTTGATTATTTAAACACAGATGGTAAGTGATCTTACCGGCTATATCTGCATGGCCTTGGTCATTTCTCTTTGGTCGGTCTGTAGCTTATCAATCTCCTTCTGTGCTTTGGAGAGCTGCCGACCGGTGACTAGCATAACACCAGCAATGTGTCAGTCTTAAACATAAAGACATAAAGACCAAAGAGTTTTAGGGCATACCAAAAGTTTTGGCTTCAAGGTATTCCACCCTAGCCTGTTTCCTCTTTACAAGAGCATACATTTTTTGTATACAAAAAGGGGTTAAGCTTAAGGATGAGATTGAGACAAAGCTAAAGCAGAGTATTGAAGTACCTTGCTGGCTTCTCGATGTTGGTACATAATTTCCACGTCCTCCACTTCGGGCCGATCGAGTGTATCTGCAGACAATGTCGCCTTACCTTTGTCAAGAGGTGAAGGGATGATGGCTGGAGCAGGTTGGGGTACAAGCGATAGAATGGAGGCAGGAATTGTCTTATCAGATGGCTTATCCACCTCGGTCGGCGTGTTTGATGACTTGTCGACCGGTTTGGGCAGATCAGTCAGACGAGGAGGGGGTCCTGACCGAGTGGCTTCAGACTCTTAGGCACTTTGCGAATCACTGATCTGACTACTGTCAAAACAAAGATGGAGGAGATTAAAATATGTTATGGATGGCAATAAGAGTCAAGGAGTATAAGGTTAAAGAATTAACCTGGGAGCCTTCTTAAGCTTGATTCGACACATCCTCTTCTTCAAAGAAGTCGACTAAGAATCAGTCTCCTTCCTCTTCTAGGAAGATTTCCCTGCCTTGTCGGTCTATTCCACCACCCCAGCATCACTCTGAGTTTGGCTTGGGGGCTCCGACTAGCTTGAAGGTCGGCCAGGGGGAGTAGGGGTGGGTTGACCGGCATCAGCAGATGGCATTTTTTCATCATCACCCTGATCCCCAACATATTGCTGTCAGTGCCCAACAGTCTGCTTCACTAGTCGACTGGGGGAGGCAGGGTGACAACTGGATCAGCATGTTCAAGTTGAGTGCCTATAGAACAGCTTGAGCCTCCAGTACCGGTCTGCTGCGGCTTCTCAACATAATCCGGTCCCTCGATATCGGTCGGAGGAAGCGGAGGATGGGATATATAAGTATCCAGAATCTACACAAGAATCAAGATATCAAGCAGGACATCAAGATAAGAAAATAAGGAATTGCTCAAAGTAGACTAAGGCTTACTCGGGCTCGCATAGTGCCCTTGTTATACGCCTTTCTGATCAACGAGTCATACTGAAGGATATCCCCTTCAAACATTTTTGATAGGTATTTCTTACGAAGTTCACCATTCGGCGGGTCGGGCACCTCCCTGGTTTCGTCATTATTAACATAGTTCCACGTCGGGTGACTTTGAAGTTTTAGGGGCTGCACTCTGCGAACTATGAAGCTTTTAGCGATGGTGATTCCGTCAATGCCTTCAGCCTTCAAGTCAGCTATCTTCTTCAATAGAGCGACCACCTAAGGGTCGGTCGGATCAGGCTTCTCAGTCCACTGCGCCAGGGGAATTGCCTTGGCACTAGTGAAGTCAGCAAGAACAGGGGGAGGGTTGTCACAGTAGAACCACTCATCCTTCCAATTCTTGTTTCCAGTCTTCAACAACACATTGATGTAGGCTTCCTTCTTGCGTAACTGGAAGCCAACACCGCCTATAGCTACTTGATTGTCCTTGGTCGACAGCGGTCGAAGGACGAACAGATGGTGAAATAGATTGAAGTGGGGGAGAATGCCCAAAAATGCTTCGCACATGTGCACGAAGATGGTGATGTGAAGAATGGAGTTAGGATTGAGGTTGACAAGCTCAATCCCATAAAAGAATAGGAGCCCGCGCGAGAAGCTGCAGCAGGGGACTCCAAAACCAGGCTCAAAGAATGAGCAGAACAAAACAATCTATTTATGAATGGGGATGGGGCAAGATTCATTGGGTACCTTCTAGTCGATCCGAACTTGCTCTGGAAGGATGCCGTCGATCACCATCTGGTTCATATCAGCTTGGGAGAGGCTGCTCTTTGAGAACTCCCGAAGCTGCTCCGGAATGTCGATCTCCGGCAAAGAGGACGCGGCAGCGGCGGTGGAAGTTGCTGGAATCGAGGTGGAAACCTTCTTGCGAACCCAGGCAGTGGTTGTGGAACAAAACAATCTCCGACAAAAAGGGAGTATTGGGTGCGGCAGATCAAGTGTGGAACTCTAGCGGAAGCTTGGAGGCTAAGCGCGGCGAGATCTGCGACGGCCTGAAGCGAAGCACTAACCCTAGCCGGAGAAGCAGAGGTGTCGCTGAGAGCAGAGGAGGTGCAAGGAAGACGAGGAGTTCATGCGCAAATGCGGCATGGACTAGAGTCAAACTGATGCTACCCTTTTATACTCCCTTTTTTTTGACCTAAGGGTCCCATGGGCTGGAATGGGCCGTACAGTGACAAAGGATTTTGCTTAAGCAAAGATTAATTAAGGGCCTTAAATATGTTTAGGGTCTAAAACCTTGAAAAGTAAAACTCGGGGGCTTTTTTTATGAGAAGCATTTAAAAAATATTAAACCATATCTATATGATTTGATGATCATGTAGCAAAGGACTTGATAGTCATATGGATATAAGTTCAAAGGTTATGGTATTGATTGAAGTTAATAACCAAATTGCCAAAATAGGACTCATGAATAGATAGAGTGACCAATTATTAGGGAAAGGATATATTATGATTGATGTCATTTAGCTTAATACCATTATATGATTGATGTCATATTGGTTCACATGAATTGAATGTGATTATTATCATAAAATTCAGACTGACCAGTCACTCGGACATAGTGTATATCACTCGGCCTTTTTGATAATCGGTCGGCAAGGTTGAAAACTTGCAATGTGAGCCACTGGTTTGATGACCAGAGGTCTGTTAGACTTAGACTTGATGGTTTGAGTAAAATACCTACAAAATTATAAGAGCTAATATAATTAGACTCTTGCATTATTTGTTAGTCTCCAAATTCTACAAGAGTTGGGGGCTACACCAGATCTGGTGCACCTGACCGGTGCACCAGATCTATTAGGAACTTCAATAAAGAGGTCTTCCTAATTTATGATCTATATTGAAGATCACTCGGAGAACCAAACTCATAATCAGAAAGCACTCGGGTGCTGTTGTGGGATATTTGCTTTACGGGTATCCTTCCTCATACAAGACTAAGTCGGTAGCCGATCGGGTACTTCATCAACTAGGAAGCCGACCGACTCGACTTGGAGCACAAGGCATGTAGAGATAGACTTTCTATGTAAATCCTAAAGGGATACGACTAGGACTCTTCATGTACCCCCCTGCCGACCAGATATATTAGGCGGCAGGGTACCCCCCCCCCCATCGAGGGACAGGAGACAAGTTTTCACAACATCAATACAACACACAGAACACAGGATGTAGGGTTTTTACTCTCAACGAAAGGGCCCAAACCTGTATAACTCGGCGTCTTGTGTTACCATCGTAGTTCTTAGTCTCGACGTAGGCCTATATATTTACTGCCAATCTCAAGCTTCAAAATTATCTACATATCAAAGGCTCATGAGTATTGCTCAAAATTTGGCATTGATAGGTAAGGATCTTGAAAACAATAAATTCCATAGTTCACAACATAAAAATTTATTTATAAAAAGATTGGTTCTAAATTATCATCATGAATTGGACAATGCAAATGAAGCACATGGGTAATCAGAATTGCTCCACATAAGACATATTTGTCAAATAATTGTTAAGTGTAGGTTCGAATTTTATTCAATGCTCAACATTATTCGGTCTTCATCGATATTTCTCAAGAAAGGATAAGTACTTCAATTCTCCTAAAGGAACATAACATCACCATTATATTAAGATCGAAACTCAAATACATGCTGATGATTTTTGCACACACTTGCATGAAAATAAAACTATGACTATCACACTTGCATAAAAGTAAACACACTATTAACTACTACTAACACACTTGCATGAAAATAAACACACCCGATACATGGTCTCCCAACCCTCTCACACACATAAGCAAATAAAGAAAAAAATTGCAAAAGATAAAAGAAAACGCAATCCAGGAAACCGATACATGTGCTAACTCCTAGGCACTTCTAGTCAAGCGGAGGTGGAGACGGTGGCTGATTGAAGCCATAGCACCGCGCCTTGAGTCGCTCGAACTCCTCCACCATTGCCACACCCGGTTCCAACGACCGAAACCAAATGCATCAGTATGCGTGCCCAGGATCAAGTTTTCACGCACACAGGACAATTATTGTGATAAAAGAACAATATCTTTATTAAATCGATAATATTGTTACAATAGCGACCCATAGGTCAAAAAGAAAAAGATTATATTGCAGCGGAATAGACTAAGCGTTGGCGTCCTTCAGCTCCCACAGGAAGTCGACCGGAAGACCGTAGGCCTAGAGCTCTTCTCCATTGTCTTCATCGTTGTACCATCATTCTCCTGTAGCTGAGCAGCAATGTGGTATATAGCAAGGGTGGGTACGTGCCGTACTCAGCAAGTGGGGGAAAAGATGACATGAGGCTAAAACAAGGAAGGCTAAAAATGGGTTTATTGCATGAGCTTTTAATGTCCTATGCAACCTAATTACTAAGTGGGGTCGTCCCATCCCTTAATCCACATGGTACAATCCAATCCAAGTCCAAACCATCCAACCATCCCAACCAATCCATATCCAACTAATCTTGTGAGGATTCCAGGCCGCTCTTGACCGTGAGCACGGCTATCATGATAGTTTGATACTCTCCAGAGTTTGTACCACTTTACCCACAAGTCGTGGTTCCCTTTGTGCCCGTGGACGCGACCCACATTACACACTTCCTTTGGTGTGTGGCAGGGTTTCACTACGAGGCTTTTCCATAGGGTCTCCCAGTAAATGCAAGCCACTAAGGTTCCACTCCCGTCCATAAGTGATAGCCCTTCAACAAGCAGCTCATCACCCCAGGAGCCCCCACTTGAGCCATTCGGATACAAGGACAGTCCTCTCTTGACTTCCATTCCCCGCTCCACCAAACGCTGCACCAACACTGGGAGAACACATAATTACTAGGCCAAGCCTTACCCATATCGGTCTTGTGATGGCACTGATTTCTTGGGACATCGCTCCAAGAACCGGTTTCTAGGATCTACAACAAGCCTACCACCACCAACCATGTGCCCACAGCACCACATCCATTCTATCCGGCTTGCATAGGTCCCTAAGCCATGTTGCTAGAAGGATTACCAATCATTTCCCACATGATATTATTCATTAATCAAGATTAATATTAACCCCAACATCCCACAAGCATCCTAAGCATCATCTACCCACAACCAACTGGTTCAAGGCGACAAGGGAAAGGGTAAAACAATACTAGAAAAAACCCTAACAATAGGTCTCCAATCAATTGACACAAGCATGCAATTCTACAGTAAACATTATAATAGGTACAAGATGCATCAAGGACACTTTCCTGAACTTAGATGTTGCTACTCAGTGATAAAAAATCTTGATCTTCGTTCTCGTACAATCCCCGTGCGTAAAACTCCTATTTGCGCAAGACATACAAAGCATACACACAATAAATACACAATGCAAGGTATGGGACAATTTGGTATGGTTCAACAAAGGTTGCAATTAGATAGTTTAAGAATATAGGTGGAATAATTATCTGAATCGAGGTGGTAGATCAAAAGATATGCAAGGTTAAAGCTGTAAGGATTGCGGCTGTGCACAGATTGTACAAAACATATGTGTGTGTTCCCAATTATTGGCTCCGATTATCAAGGAATTGTTCAAACAAATATCTTCCTAGTGGTGTGGAACATGTGAAACGCAAGGTGAAATGGATCAGAGATCACATATGCTGGAGATCGATTGGCTGCATCATGAAGAGGTCATCCAGCAACAGATGACGCACAGATCGCGTTCCTGGTCGAACCAGGGCCGTTCTAGTATAACCCTTTGGTGGAGATGATCACAAGACCCTGGAACACAAGTAGGAGTCTTGGTTGTATCAAGAACAACTCTATATTTGGATAAATGGGGATGGATTTACCATCGCACGTGCTGGATTCGCCTAGATCAGGGAGCTGCTGCCATTGCGATGCAGATCCCTTAGGTATACCACGTCCAATGGATCTGATTTTTGGATATGTTGTAGGTGACATCTAGGCTCACCTCCATGTAATATTTGGCAGCAGTTGGATGGGTGGATCACCGGGAACGCCAAACCCAACCGGCAGAACTGCTGCTGGACACGAGGGCAGGGTGGCGTGGCGGCAGCCTGGCAGTGTGGTGAGGGTTTGAGGAGAGTGGGGAGGACGTGGGAGGGCTGCTGCTATTTATAGGAGGGGTGGGCCAGGTGGGGGGAGAAATATGGAAAGATAATTAAGAGGAATTAATGCATTTATTAGAGGTAAACATGAAAGGCATAAGAAATATTAAAAGGATGTTATTCTCTTGTTCTGTCCTTATGAATGTTTATGGAAGGTAGAATTTCTTTCTATAAAAATGTTTATGAAAGTTGGGTTTATTTCCATAGAATGTTTATAGAAGGAGGGGTTTCTTTCCATAGGAATAATTATGGAAGGTGGGGCAAACATGGAATGTATGAAGTCTAGGTACGACCATGAGGTAGGTAAAATGAATGAGGATGAAAAAGAGTCTAGATGCATCAAGAAATGTAGGGTGAAATATTTGATCAACAAAGATACAATGTGATGAAATAAGTTTGGAAGACGGTGTTCGATGATGCATTCACTTGAGCCAAGGAGATATAGATAGTTGAGGCCATTTTGGAAAATAGAATGTACGTTTAAAAAAATTAGTTGAAAGGATTTCAATTTTTCACAAATTAACATGGAATCAAAAAATGAAAAATATTGAAATCAAATCAAATAAAATTATTTTACTTATCTAAAAAGGTTTTGGTTCAAAACTGAAAACTTTTGTGACATAGAGCAATTTCTTCAACCCAATAAAATCTTTGTAGATTTGCAAAGTTTCTTATAAATAGTTTCAAAATTTGAGAAATCCAAATATATTGTTTGAAAGCGGTTCACATTCAAAAATGGGAAATTTTGGGATGTGACAACCATCACGTCGTGGTTGTTCCTCCATTGGGACGTGGCGTCCTCCACGTGCTCGATGTCATGCATGTTGTTGTCGAGGTACCCCTGCATGGGCATGAAGAAGTCTGCACCGGGCACCAGAGACACCACAGGTACCCATCCTTTGTATCTGTAGTCCGCGCTTGTAGTAAAGTAGGTGGCGTCGAACGGCGTGATGCCTGCACCGACCGGCGTAGAGGGCTGTGAACCGCCCGCTGCGTCGCTCCACCCTGACTGGTACTATTGAGATTCTTGGCGTGACCCCCAGGAACCCCACTCGCCGCTGGCCGCATCAAATGTTTCCAATTGTCGAACCCGCCAACGGCGGTCCTTGCAAATTTGGCCCCCCTCTACGAGACCTTCTCCAAGCCAACTTCCTTCCTCCAGTTTGCGAGGGAGAAAAAATCCTAGCTCCGCACATGGGAGCCTAATGTAGGTGCCGCTGACACGGAAGCCGATGTGAGCACTTCTCGTGACAATATTGCCACGAGTCATATTCTCGCTAATCTCTGTCACGCACTCCCACTTGTCGTTGCGCCCTACCGGCCCGTCACCATCACAGACGAGGGCTGCTAGGCGCTAAAGATAGGCCCCAAAGGCCAACTTCTTGCTCTTCTTGCCCCTCTTCTCGAACCAACCTCGCACCATCACCGTCATGGGGTAAGCCACCGCAAGTCCATATCGGTGACGCTGCTGGAGTCAACCTTGTCGCATGTGCGCGTCGCCAACCACCGGTGGAAGACTTGCATAGTCGGGTTGCGGATGTTGCCGCGCTTCATCTCCTCCACGGGCGAGAGCCACCTCCAAAAGGAGTCCAACTCCTCACGTCCCAAAATGTCGGCGATGTTGGCGTCAGCGTCGAAGCCGAAGGCTTCAGCCGCCGCCTCCATGGTCACCGTGTAGCTGATGTCGCGGACGTGGAAGTTGATGGCCTCATCACCGTAGTCATTGTTGTCGAACCTCATCGTAGAGGCGACCTCTGTAATGATGTCGAGGCTGTAGTCCATGGGAAGTTGGTGGAAGTCCACCCAGTCAAGATTGTTGAGCATCCTCTTCATGTCCTCCCACATGCCGATCGATGTGAGGAAGGTCTCATCCACGTCAAAGTTGGGGACGAACCTTCCCCTCACCGCGAGGTAGTGCTCTTGTTCTTCTGCGCTCAAGAGGGTGAAGCCCTCCTCCACCATGCATGGCGGGAATGTCGGCAATGGTGGTGATCTGGGTACCCCACGGCTTGCTGCTGTTTGACTCATTGTAGCACGCCCCGTCGGAAGGGGCGCACCAGAGACAAAGTGGTGGGCGTTGACCTCGTAGGTAGCTGCCGCCGAGCCGGTGGATGCACCTCCCACCGACATGTCATCATGAGCGCTGGAGCTCCCCTTCGCCGAGAAGTCACCGCTCGACTCACTGCTGCCGTCGGAACCGCTTCCCCGACACAGTCTCTTGCCCAACTTGCCGACGGAGGAACGGAGATGATCCATCTGCGAGAAGTGTGGAATGTATGCGAGATCGTGGGCAGTGGGGAAGGTGGAGAGATTACCAAGATGGTGTGCCGAAGTGGGGACACCCGGCCTCTATTTTATAGCGTGGGAAACTTAAAGGAGAAGGACCCGCCTTGACATTTCAAAGTTTGGGAGCGCGCCGATCGGCTCAGGGTTGCGCCGATTGGCACGATTCAAATTTTGAATCTTCTAAATTGTGGCTCTTGATTCCCCTCCTTTATGTCGTTTCTAGGTACATCATGCCGGTCGGCAGGGGAACAGCACGGAATTCCAACATCCTGATTGACTGCGCCGATCGGTGCGGGTCGCACCGATCGGTGCATCGTCTCTTTTTCATCTTTCGGTTAATTCCATGTCTCCTCTGCACTAAACACCTTCATAGAAATCATACCTATTCCTTGAAAACAATGCCTACTGCTTTTGTCGCCCATTTAGGAACCGTACGGTTATCTACGCTGGTTGGCGCAGTAGTGCGCCGAACGGCGCAAGTCCCCTGCACCTTGTCTTGGGGTCCGACACTGATCCTGATGCCTCATGTTCATCTCCTTCACCTAATTTCCACTTTCCCAATGTTCCTATAGCGTCGACTCACATAAAGGGGCCCATCTGGTAGCCGCGCCGATTGGCGCCAGGAGTGCGCTGATCGGTGCGATGTTCATTTTTGCTCCTGGACCCTCGCTCCTCTACTAGATATTTCTTCATCCCTTCCTGTGTCATTTAGCAACCATTTTGCACACAAAAATTATTTCCAAAAATATTTTTAATTACCTTGAAAATAGCACCATCTCTGAGAATTACTGTGCTGGTTGATTCTTAGCACCCCTTCAACTGTGGGTGTCGTCAGCATTCTGTCCTGTCTTGGGCCATACTGCGCCGAGCAGCTCAGAAGTGCACCGATCGGCGTGTGCTCTGTTCCTTCCTATATTTGGTCTTTTTATTTTTATATTGATGTGTTGTTAGTCTACAATATGTATATACACAATTTTGCACCAATAAACAGACAACCCAAGGGCACACAAAAATTAAACACACACTTTTTCTAATTCTTTTATTCGAGAGATTGTTTTTATTACAAGCAAGCAAATTAAAAATATCAGGTTGCCCTCCCGGCCAGCATTAACTAAATAAAAATGGGTTGCCCTCCCAAAAGCACTAAGCAACTTCTAAATCCCCCTGATCATTGGGTTGCCTCCCAAGAGCGCTCTAGTTATTTAGAGGTCAAAGAGCTTGACCTCCCCGCAAACAATCAATGCTTAGTGTCACGGTGCGGGATGTGAAGCTACGACACTACAAGGTTTTCTCATCCCTATAGCTCATATACCTCGGACATCCCATCCATACATTCCCTCCAATTACTCTCGATGCCACGTTGCCACGACGTCTTGTATCTTTTCACTTCATCAATAGAACGGCACTCTTCTCCGTTTGGGCAGAATTTGAAAGAGTAGGGAGTCCCACTTATATCAAAGCTTATCTCACCTATTCCAACATCAATACTTGCCTTTGCCATCCTTAAGAAAAGTCTCCCTAAGATCAACGGGGTCCTCGTCCTCTTATCCATATCATGCACAATAAAATCAACGGGGACGATGTGATCTCCAATTTGAACAGGCACATCCTCAGCAATTCAATCAGAGAAGCGTACCGATTGATCGGCTAACTCCAAGCACATAACCGTGGGCTCCAATTTAGGCAAGTTGAGACTTGTGAATATATGACAGGGCATAACACTTATACTTGCTCCAAGATCACACAAACACCTATCAAATATCCTTGTTCCAATCATGCATTTGATGCTTGGTGATCTAGGGTCGGGTTTCTTCTCTAGGGCAACATCATTGATTGCCACCGTAAGTTCCTTAGTAGCCTTCACAACCACCTCAGAAACTAGTGATTTCTTGTTTTGCATCATGTCTGTGATGTACTTGGCATAGATAGGTACTTGAATAGCATCGACAAAAGGGACATTGATGTAAAGCTTCTTCATAATATCGACGAACCTTGTGAATTGCTCGTCATGTTGCTGCGCTCTTTCTTTCTTGGTCAGCAGTTGAGTATCCAAGAACGTGGCAGGGCCATGCTCATCTGTTTCCATGCCCTTTTTTCAGACCAGAGAGATCCATATACTCCTCGCGCCGATTGGTGCTCTCATCGAGCCGATCGGTGCCTGTAGTACCATCGCGTCGAACGGTGCTATGTGTGAGCCGATCGGCGCGGGTCTTCCTTGCTCCCGCAGAGTGTTCTAGATCTTCTGTTTGATTTCCTGACCATGTAGCTATTGCCTTCAACTGTTCTGCAGACATCGTATTGCCAGGAATAGCCCCCTTGCTACCTTGAATGGCTTGCGATAATTGTCCCATTTGTTGCTCCATAATCTTGGCATGCATCAAAATCTGCTCATTGGAGCACCCAATCTCTATCACCTTGTCATTAATTCCCCCAATGATACAATCAATTTCCTTGAATTTAGCTTGGTTGTCCTTGTTGATCTTATCTTGAGCTTGGAAGAACTCGTGACATTTGAGACGAAGTGGGATAGAATTTTGCATGGACAAACTAGGAGATAAAGAACTCCTTTGTTGCTGAAATTCGGGCTACCATCCACTATTCTTCATATATTCTAGCATCTTCATCTCTTCAGGGCAATCATTCTGCACATGACCAAATTCTCCACACTCGCTACAAGTGGAGCATGATTCTGCTAGCTTGAGCGACTCTTCCTTAGGGATATGATGATTAATGTCCAACCTTCTTTGAATAGCATCAAGGTGATCCATAACCAAGTCTTCATGAGTCCTCTCAATCACACTTTTTGCCACTCCTTTTGAAGGTTGTATATTCCTTGAACTTCTCTCACTATCCCATGATTGATTTTCAACTAGCAACTTGATCAATTCCTTAGCTTGGTTGGGAGTCTTTGCCATGAATGAACCCGCAACTGAAGCATCTAAGTGTTGACAAGATTGAATATTCAATCCCATGTAGAACCTCTCAACAATTTCTCCAACCGATAGACCATGATGATGGCATGCATCAGCATATATATTGTATCTTTCCCATGCTTCTCCAATGCTCTCATCAACATTTTGCGTAAATCCAAGAATCTTATTCTTTAGAGCTTGAGTCTTACCAGGAGGGAAATATTTGGCTAAGAACGCAGCTGCTAAAGTGTCCCACACAATTTTTACTATGTTTTCCAATTCATTATACCATTGCTTGGGGCGACCAACTAGAGAGAAGGGGAACAGCCGCACACATGCTTGATCTCCGGTCAATCCATTTATCTTGAATGTAGTGAAAACTTCAAGGAAGTGCTGCAAATGGTGATTGGGATCTTCCGAACCTATGAATGGTTGTTGTACCACTAATCAAACATATCTCTCTAGTTGATATGGATTCTGATCTTGAGCTTCTTGGAAATCTTTCTTGACAACATTAGTCAGTTGAGGCTTGAAACGATTAACCAAGTGTAATTCTCCCATCTCCTCTACTTCTGGATCTGCAATTGTGAATAATACTCGAGGGTTGGCATGGACTGCTTCTCCAACTAAATCGCCAAGTGACTTGCTTCTCTTATCTGCTATTCTCTTCTTGCGAAGGAGCCTTTCTGGATCATCGGTGTAATTAGAGGGTTTGTTTGACTTAGGACCGTCCATACCTGTTAGTTTCACTTAACAGAATGTATGTACTAAAGAGACAAGTAAAGCACAATGACTAAACACTAATACATCAAACAATGTTTAAAAACCTGCTATGGTCCCTGACAACAGCGCCAGAAAAAGGAAGCTTGTTGGTCGTAACTACGCACCAACTTATATACCGCAAGAGGACGGTGTATGATTGTAGCACTTTCTCCCTTAAATTGAGTACTCCAAGGTTTATCGTATCCACTAGGACCTTAGGGATTATTAAACAGAGTTAACAGTAAAAGATCTTGAGAAACCATGTGGATATGTGCCATGGTTTGCTATATTTGTGATGAGTAATTGACTTGAGCGGATTTAGTGTTTGAGTTGAAATGCGGGAATCCATAGATTGCATGGGTTTGCATATAATGGTTATGGCTAACCAGAGTTGATGGAGATATTGGTGATATTGCAGGAGATGGGAAATGTGTTTGCTTGTCTCTTGATGTGTAGGTCACTGGAGTCGACTTGGCGGTCAACAGTGAGAGGATCGGGCACAAGTAGGACACTTGGGACCAGACGATCGGGATGCCGGGTGAAGTCAAGGGTGATCCACACCGTACACGTGGAGAGGCAAGAAGCATGGACGGTTTCGCGGTTGAGCCTCAAAACCGTGGTGGTGATGAAGACGGCGTGCTGACCAAGTCAAGGCGAATGGGATGCCAGTGCAAGTGACAAGGGGTCCCAATGGACAGAGACTGGGAGAGACTTGCCGTTGGTCAGGATCGCGGGACAAGGTGACATGCGTCGACATCGAGAAGTCATGCTTTAAAGAGCGTACAAGGCAGTTTCCCGGTTTGGGCCTCAAAACCGGTGGCGGTGGTTGGTGGTGCACGTGGCACCATCACAGAGCTTGCTTCGAGATGAAGCAAAGATGTGAAGCATCCGATGGCATTCGGACGATGAGGAAAAACATGGATGGTTATACCCCCGGTGGTAGGTGGGTGTGTTATGTAGGTCAAGGGTAGAGTGGTCATGTGGACAATAGACCCTAGGCCTATATAAGGTGAGGAGTGGCTAGTGGGAGAGGTGCCTCTCCTCCCATTAGCCTTGTGTGAGACTCTATTCAAAGTGCTAGGAGACGACTTCATGTTTTAGAGGAGAGGAAAGGGTGTATCAGAGACATCTCTTGCTCTTCCAAATAGTGGGTGCAGGAGGGTGGCTTCCTAGCCCTGTACCTATGGATCTATAAGCACCTTTCTATGATATGAGAAGTATTTTCGTGCTCAAGATTTCCCTCTTCACTTGAATCTCGAAATTCCATTTTTCTTATTTTCGGAGCTATATTCATGGTGATTTTCGATCTCACTTTTGGATGAGTTTTTGGTTCAGATTTCTTGAGAAACTTGTTGCTAGGATGAGCTAGAACAATCCTCTATGGATCCTTGACCGAATCAATAGCTCTAGCACCTTCGATTTGAAGGATTTCTCAAGTTTCCCCTTTTTGGTGTTCTTGGCACAAGATCTGAAATTCATGATGATTCCTTGTGTTTTTGGAGTGGGTCTCTTTAGAGTAGGGTCGTGATGTATTGAGGATCATCTGGTCCAGATTTTGTGATTTTTGGAGTTTGTTTGATAGGGTTTTGGTAATTTTCTTTCTCGAACGGAGCTGCTGTTTTGACCATGACGGAACTTCCGTGATCATGACGGAACTTCCATCAAGAACCACGAAACATCCGTGAGTGACAGTGTTCCCGTCGCCCGGAACTTCTATAATTGATGGAACTTCCATCGGGCACCACGGAACTTCCGTCAGGTTCTGTTCTGTGACCTTTTGGACCTTTCTTGTTTTGGTTTTTGTTTCTTTTGTGCTTCCGCTATGTGTCATTTTGGTTTGACTCATTCCTTGGGTTAACACATGACAACTTAGTGTGTGTAATCTTGGTGACTCGGTTAGAGGTTGGTTTGGGTTGTAGTTGGGACATAGGCCAAGTTCTAGAAAAGAATTTGAATTGGCTCCCATTCACCCCCCCTCTGGTCGCCTTCTTGGTCGTTCAATTGGTATCAGAGCCGGTTTGATCACTAGTTGACCTTCACCAGCTTTGTGATCCGAAGGCGACATGGAGAAGCGTGCTGTCAAGTTGTGGATGTTCCATGGATAGGACTTCCCCTACTGGAAGTCACGGACCAAGGCGTATCTACTGAGTCAAGGACATGCAATTTGAGAGATTCTTGATCAGGAGTATGCTATACCACAAGACCTGAACACTGCTTCTGTAGGTTAGTTAGTCAGGTGTGAGAACAACTCCAAAGCTATCAATATTCTGCTCTCTGCATTTAGTAGGAGTGAACATGATAGGGTTGCACACCTTGACACTGCTCATGCTATTTGGGTTAAGCTCTACACTTACCATGAGGGTACCAACTAGGTCAACTCTATGCGTAGGGATTCTTACAATAGATAGTACCAAACCTTTGCTAAAAAACCAGGCGAGTCACTAGATGACACTTTTTGTAGGTTCGAGGCAATTGTGTGCAACTTGCGGGCTTGTGGTACCCTTGTGTACAATGACAATGATAGAGCTAAGTAACTGTTGTACTCACTTGATGAAAATGTTTGGGGGGTTAAAATTGCTGCTCTAGAAGAAACTGCTGACTTTAACACCTTAAACTGTGAGCAACTGTATATCAAGCTCAAATCTCATGAACTATCTTGGAAATCTCATCCTAATCTTGTTATTCCTGCTTCTAGCATGGCTTTGCTTTCTAGCTCTCAGAAGGTTAGTCATAGTGATGCTTCTTATGGAACTAACCCCTCAATTGACATGTCTTCCTTGGAGTTTGCTTTGTCTTCTCTTGTTGCAGCTTTCGATGAATAGATGGAGTGCATTCCTGATGAGGAGCTGTCCTTGCTCCCAAGGAAGTTCAGGAAGTTCTACAACAACTGCAAGGAGAGAAGAGGAGGTGGTTCAAGAACCTGCTTCGAGTGTGGTGACCGGGGACACTTCATCGCTGATTGTCCCAAGAAGAAGAAGAAGGCCGAGTACCGCGACAACAACACTAAAGACTTCAAGCAGAAGAAGAACCACTTCTACAAGAAGGGCAAGAACTCCAAGAAGTTCGCAAAGGCCATTGCACGCGCATACGTTGCCGCCTTGAGCGATGTTGATGTCACATCAAGCGAGGGCTTTACAAGCTCAGAGGAGGAGGTTGAGAAGCCACGAGTCAAGTGGAAGGATGACTTCACCGGGCTTTGCTTCATGGCAAAGAACGACCACGACACCGACTCTGGATCTCACTCTGACACAGGCGAGGTACCTCCCACTCTTGATGAGCTCTCCTCTGAACTTGATAATTTGCGCGATGTTCTGCTCATGCAAGATGATAAGCTTCGCAGTGCTGTGCGTGAGAGTAGAGAGCCTAAGTCTAAGTTAGAGAGTGCTGATTTTGAAATTGCTTCACTTAGGTCTAAGCTTGCTTGTGTTGATACTACTGCTGAGTGTGAGTCTTGTCAAGTTGTGATGAGTGATCTTGCACAGAGGGATAGTGTGCATGCTGAAGTTGCGAGTCAGCTTGAGAGTGCCCTCAAGGAGCTTGATGAGTTTAAAGCTAGACCAACTCTTTTGGGTGCATGTCAGAAGTGCCCCAAGCTCACAGATGAGTTGGAAGCTCAGTCCCTCAAAGTTAAAGAGCTTGAGTCCATGCTTCTACATGAGACTCGCCCGAAAGTTATTCCACATCCGTGTGAAGTGTGTGTCACCCTCAAGGACAAGTTAGTAATCACTAGGGAAGAAAACAAAGTCCTAGTTCAGGAAAATGACTATCTTGTTTCTAAGCTCTAGAGAACCCTAGTAACTGAGAAAAGATTGAGAGTGATTTGGCAAGAGTGAAGGAGAGTGCTTCTAGGTCAACCTATAACTTGGGCATGGGATTTGAGAGGTGTGACAAGGAGAGTGAGAATATGGGTAAGTTTGTACCGAGCTCTAGCTACAAGGATGAGGAAAACACCATCAAACCCACTGACACATACTATCTACCCAATCCCAAACCCTCCTTCTACCCAAAGCAAATAGAGAAGCCAAAACCCAAACCTGCAATGCAAACCAAGCCTAATCCTAAGGGTGTCTACATTTGCATGTTTTGTGGTCGCAAGGGCCACTTGGATGAATTTTGTTATAGGCGTAAGAGGATTGAGAGGAAGCAAGCTGAGTTGACTAGGGATGCTTTTTATGATGATTTTGTTGACTTTCAGCCTCGCTCTTTTTCTCGTGCCTATCATGGACAGGGTCATTCCTCATATGGCTTTGATTCACGAAACATAGGCTTTATGCAGCAGCGCTTTGGCTTTCACACTGATGATTTGGCTTCCCCATCGTGGTGAGCGTCATTTGTGTGGATTTGGCTTTCACACTGATGATTTCTATCCTCACAACCCAAGGTTTGAGTCGAGACGCTTTGACAGGCCATGTTTTCCCAGTCGTGGTTCTCGTCCTATGCATTCAAATGATAATGTGCAAAGAACTGTGATGACTACTACTAGTCGTATGGTTAAGTGTTGGATTCCCAAATCTCTTTTAACTAACCCCAGCACTGAGCCATCAACTTTTCCTTCTCGTTCTTTGTAGGCAGCAGGTGGAGGCTTGGAGAACAAATGGTTGATGGACTTCGGGTGTTCGCGCCACTTGTCCGGAGATGCAAAGTGGTTCTCCAGCCTAACTCCCTTGAAGCGGCGGGAGTATGTGACCTTTGGAGATGACAAGAGAGGGAGAGTGAAGGCAAGAGGCGCGGTAAAGGTAAATGAAAAATTCACTCTCAAGGATGTTGGTTTGGTTGAGTATCTCAAGTACAATCTCATCTCTGTCTCTCAGCTTCTTGATATTGGTTTGGAAGTGCGCTTTAAGTCGAATGCTTCTTGTGTTCTTGATTCGAGTGGTTCCTTGGTTTGTAGGATTTCTCGCATTGGCAGAGTTTTTCATGCCGATTTTGCTGGTTCTCCTGGTTCTCACAAGTGCTTCTTTGCTCAATCTTCTTCTAAGCTCTGTGTAAGCTTCATGACCATTGATGATTGGATCCCCAAGATATGGATGTTTTGGTGATAGATGACAACTATGAAATTGTGGGCTAACATTTACATGAGTGTTGTCTATGTACGAATCATCTCTTAACTCTATTGCAAATCATATGGATGATGGTGTCCTTGGCGATTGATGACAATGACCGTAATCATGGAGGCTTGTGAACTTGATGGAGTCCAAGGGTTGACGGAGATGGATCAAAGCAGAGAACAAGCTATGGTTCAAGTGTTTGGTACACTTGAGTAGATGTTAGGGCTTTGAGTCCATAGGAAAAACCGGACTATCAAGGGGGTCTAGGTCATTCTCTTAGGTCATGTCTAGTCAGTGATGCGCAAGGTTGCTCGGTGAAATCACAGGCACTAGGTGATAGTGGACAAGCCAAGGAGCTGTTCGGAGAAGCCGGGAAACCATGTCAAGCGAGGATGATGAGTTTCAGCTTCTAGACATAGAGACCAGATAGATGGGTTAGTGGAGACCGAACTGTATGGTCACTATGTGGAGATTGTCCAGGACTTATCGTGAAGAAGCAGGAGTCTATCAACAGGTAAGTTTGTATAGACTGGACGGTCCGGTCTACTGACCGGATAGTCCGGTCAGTACAGGTGCAGGGACGGTAGAAGAGGTGCATTTCATGGAGGCTCCTGGAATGGAGAGAGAAAGTGGACTGGATGGTCCGGTCTAGTGACCGAACGGTCCGGTCAGCAGGAGTTCAGCAGTGGGCAGAGCCGTTGGGCTTGGGATTGAAGTGACCGGATGGTCTGGTCAGGTACTGACCAGACTGTACAGTCGGTAGGCCCAGAAAGCTGATTTCATGGAGCAACGGCTAGTTTGAGGTTGGGAGCCTATATAACTTCGTTGTTGGGGTCTTTGTGACCCCTCTTGGCCAGTGGATTACCTAAGAGTATTTGGTAAGGTCCAAGAGGAAAAGAGGAGAGCACTAGGAGGAGATATTGCATATCTTGAGAGTGCTAGTGAAGAGTAGCTTGAGCATCTTGCACATCTAAGGCTAGGGTGTCCTTGAGGGTGTGATCTAGGTTGTTACTCTTGGTCTATGGTGAGACCGAGACCGGTTAGGTGTCGGTGATCGAGCCTATCATGATTGGTTGTGAAGGCCGTCACAAGTTTGTACACGGTTTGAGCCCGCCATTAGAAGGGGCATCAATAGTGAGCACCCGTGCCTGCTCGGGGAGTACGGCAAGTTCTCAGGGGAGGCGAGCTTGTGCTTTGTGCAGTAGTGACGCACACCGTGTCTTCACTCGAGGAGTGATTGCGGGCTCGTGTGCGAGAACTCCACTTGGTGGCGGGACGGACCGGGACTCCGGTGGGAGTGGTCCAACGAGGATTAGGGGAAAGCGCCATCCTTCCATGACCTCAGGAAAAAATCATGAGCATTCCTTGACCCTCTCTTTACTATTCCGCATTTGTGTGCTCTAGTGAGTAGGGTGACTTGTGGCTTGCATAGGCTAGTGTGATTGGCTTCCGCACTTTATCTTATCATGAACACTAGCATATGTAGGGTCTTGGCCTACTAGACTTGCATAGGTTTCCTTATCTTTTTAGATTTGAGTAGCGAAATTGAAGTATTTGGGTTCGTGAGCGGCTTACCGATTCACCCCCCCCCTCTCGGTACGCCTTCAGTCCTTACAAGTGGTATCAGAGCCAAGTGCTCATCTTTGAGGCTTCACCGCCTTGAGTAAGGATGCCGAGACAGGCGGGGAATGTACCCATATTCAATGGTGAAGACTATACTTATTGGAAGGCCCGCATGCAAGCCTACCTTCAGTCCCTTGATCCGGAGATATGGTCGGTCACTCACGAGTCCAATGCGGATATGAACCTACTTGAGCCTGACTACATTAAGTATAATGCTAAGGCTAAGAATGCTTTGTTTGCTTGCATTTCTAAGAATGTTTTTGCTCAGCTTGATGCTAGTACCTTAGCACATGGTATCTAGACCGAGATTCAGGGGCTCTATGAGGGCACTAGCGATGTCAATGAAGAAAGATACTATGTGTTTAAGAACAAGTATGATCACTTCACTAGATTGTGACACCCCAGGTGTCTCACTTCAATTTAACAAACACGAAAGAGCACAGATCATGATTAATATAGCATGGCATAGCAGGCCTCACCCAAATCCCTAATTAATTCCAGGCAATTAAAAACCCTACAAAACAAATTTGTTAGCCAAATAAAAATTTATTATAAAACATATACCAAATAAATTCATAATCAGATTACTAATATTAAAATAGAATTTTATGAATTTATTGAGTATTTTACCATATTTGAAAATACCCCAATTAATTAATTAAAGTCTAGTAACCTTTCAAAATTGAATTTAAATACAAAAATATCTAGAACAATTCTGACCAATTGGGTCCCACCAGAGCACCACAAATATCTCCAAGGGTCTTGTGAAAAATCCCATGATTTTACGAGCTCCCTAGCTATTTTATTAGGAAATAGCATTGACTAGGGACCTTTTTGCAAAGATCTGGAAAGAATCTGGACTGTAGTGTAAATTTGCCACCATCTTCTTCGATTGGTCTCGCGCAGCACTGTTTTCTCCCGCCGGCGCCTGCAATGGCCAGCCTTCACTCCCCCTCAGGACTTCATGCAGCTACAGTGGCGCCTGCCCTCCCCTGCCGTGTCCCGTCTCGTCTGCTTCCCCCTGTTTCCCCGTTTCCCCTTTTCGCTTTCAATTTTGCCGCCTGCCATGGCCGCATGCAAGGGCACGCCTGCCTCCCCGCGCCCTTCTACCTCCCTAGTTGCCAACCACCATCAAAACCATCGACCTGGCCTTTCTCCTTTACTCTTCTGCAGTTCCCTCCTTGCCATGTCCTGCTGCCTGTTCTCTCTTTCTCTCTCTGAGTCCGTTTCCTGCCGCCATTGATGGTACTCACAAAAACTTAGCACCCAGCCAGAGCACCACCTAATAGCTTGATCCAAATAACTTCACAAAGGCCACGAGTTCCTTTAGTCTATCGCACAAACTATCTCCACAATGCGACGCTCCTTCAGCAAGAATTTGAATCCTTTCTATTGAGATCTTCCCGACGACCCCTACTGCATCCTTTCCCAAATTCTTGGTCCACGGTGAGTCATTCTCAAATTGGTTTCACACGCACCATCTTTACCCATGCACGAACCCACCTAAGTCAGTATCGTTCCGTTTCTTTGCTTGAGCTCGTAGCATCTCTAGTTTCCCCCACCGCCGCCACTGTCGGTTTCTCCGCCTCCACGACGAGCTCACTGTTCCGGTCCGCCTTGACGCAAACCACCATGATGCCGCTCTTCCCCTTCGCCCCGTGAAGCTATAGGAGGAAGCGGAGTCCGTGTTGGTGCCCCGTAGAAGAAGCGCGACCCCACCGAACCCCTTCCTTCCACCGCTCCTCGCCGCCGACCATCTTCCGGTGAGCCACCTCCCTCGTGACTCCCTCCGGCCATTTCGTCTCATCACCCTCGCCACTTGGACACGCTCGCGACGAGTTTCAGCCTGGCGGCGCGCCTAGCAGCGAGGTCTCCGGCGAGCTGCCCTGCCTCCAGTGGTGCTGACTGGCAGCTGAGCTGGTGCTTATGTGGCACTGAGCTGGCACCACATGTAGCTGATGTGTCGCCTACGTGGCATTCCTAAACCAGAAAAATCCTAGAAATTAGCCAGAAAATGCTTAAAACTTCCAAAACTCATAGTAAATCAATTATAAACCCAATGAGGCCCAAACAAACTTTGTTAGAATCATTTTGAAGTGCTCTAATTTAGTAAAATGGTAAATCAATGTCTCTGTTGATATATTTTTATTAATTCCTTTAATTGCCCTAACACAAATTAATTCACCAGAAATTCTAGGAATGAAATTAAATTCTGATTTTTGGATGCTTAGTAAATACGTAATTACCTACCACCACAAATTTTGGTTTGGCAGAATATGAATTATTTTAGGCCCTAGAATTTAGTTTGTTTGCTTAAGTTAATTCTAGTAATTATTCAGTAATTAATTGGCCCTTGCCACTTGGCACAAAAATCACTCTTAGTAGCCCCCGTACACATTAAAACACGACCCAACTTCTCTGAAGCATATGGCTCCGAGAACATAATAATAATTTATTTAACATCAAAACACGATGTGCTTGCATGTATCATGTATCATATCATTGCATATAACGGTGTTACGACAATACCGTTAACACCTTTGTCATCATATAGGTAACGACAACCAGGAGCCCGAAGAGGATCGTTAGAAGGAGACTGAGTCTCAAGAACAAGAGATTGAAGTTGCTAACACTAGTGTCGATCGAGTCAATCCCCGGTTTTCATTCACCATTTTATAAAGTTGCTAGTTATCAATATTTCTAGTGTCTATGATTATTGATGCATTAGGTCATAGGAGTTGATTGGAACCCACTTGCATGATACCCAAAGGACCTGTACCACTGTCATTAGAACTTTGGTAGTATTGGTACTGTGTCGCTTCACTTAGTAACTACTTGGTGCGATAGATATCATTACTAAGAATGAACTTAACCACTGGAACAGGACTTATAAAGGAACTTTATTTTGATGTCATGACCGGGCAGGGATGATGCATGTGTATGTTTGCAGCAATACATGGGTGTTGACTGCGGTAGCCCTGCCTTGTCGAACCTAGGACCCGTCCGTGGTCGGCCCCTTGGTCAAGTATTGAACAGTACCAAATGCATGCTAGTCTATGGGAACTAGTAAACTGATGTAGCATTGACGCGGCAATGAGGACCGTACCTAATACAGTGGTCGTTGACCCTTCTGCTGCTGGAGTGGGCGGTTCATACCATGAAGTACTGTCGACAGAACGACATGCCCACTAGCTGAGACTGGACCCAGACCAAGTTGTTTTTCATCCTTGCGAAAGGTTGCCATATACGACCTTAATTGCTGCGTATGTGTCGTGTATCTCGGGTTTTCCCAGCTGGTGTAAATCAATTGCAATTGCCATCCCTCGTAGTAATGAGTACCACTTGGTCACTGAGTCATCACATAGTTGCACATGGTACTTGGGAACTGATTATGATGCTTATTGTTGACGATACTCTCGTGGCTCTTATGTTGTACTTACTTTAAGTATTGCTTTATTATCCTATTGTTGCAACTAAAGTTACATTCTGCTCTACCTAATTAACTTGATGAATAAAACTTGATAGAACTAATAGGTTGCTTAGTGCGAGTCTTTTCAAACAAGCCACCTATTAGAGCCATTGCATACCTAGAAGTCCGACGGGTAAGTCTTGCTGAGTAATTAGTACTCAGGCTTTGTGCCACTGTTGTTTTCAGGTAATGAAGAGGTAGAGTTGCCTGAGAATGTGGTGCCCTGGGACATGCAAGTCCCTGAGGGTTGGACTGCCCACTGGGAGTCCGAGTCGCCGCCGCAGTATTGATGTCTGTTGCTAGAGTGATTGTTCTTCGGGTAGGAATCATTGCTATGCTGTATCGTCGAGCTCATAGCTTCTTATCGCTAATCGCTTCCACTGTGTTTTAAAAAACATTATGAACTTGTAATATTCCGCTGCACTCTGAGGACTTATTGATGTAATATTCAATATTTCGAACCAATGTTGTATTATCAAGTGTTTGCGTTATCAGCACCGTCGGGACCTCGATCCTCCAAGAAGGGGCACCACAGCTGGTATCAGAGCCATGGTTCATGATAATACAGCAAATAAATCATATTTTTGAAAACCACGACATTATGAGTAAGGATATGTTAGTATTGCCCTAGTAGATAATAGGGTGGTGACAAAGCTAACCTGGGTTATGTTTGTTTACATTATTGCATCTACGGCTTCTTCAAATGAAGGTACGTGCGTGCTTAACCAACACGCGTGATATCGATGTCTGTGCTTGCAGGTGGATAAGAGACACTGTTGGCTCGTGACTTATCACGGGGCGATCCTTTTTCATGGATTGTTACTAGTAGAACTGTGCTTCTTTTCGTAGTTTCTTTTGAATTTGAGGTATTGTTTCTACAATGGATCTTCTGCAGGTATGCTAACGCTGTTAGTATAACATTTAGAATGACTTACATGTTGAGTGCGGGTCATCACCAAATATTCGTGCCGCTAAGTTCTGGCAAAATCCGTGTTGAGTTGTGAGGAATGATAGGTTAATAAAACGACACTTTTTGCATCATGGATTCCTTTTAACTAAACTAAAATATGTTCTCACCTTGCTCACCAACCTCTGGATACTAAATCTCTAAACTTATTGAGCATAAAAATTCAAAATACAAGTCCAATTGTCAAGATAACAAGAATCTGTCCTGAATTTAGCTATCAACTTCAAAACTTTCTAGAAAGGTCTAAACACCCTCTATCACCCAATGTTTAAATTGATTAGTTATCATAACAGTAACAACCTCAGAAACAAGGAACAAGTAGAATCTGCCAACACATTGTTTCCAGCATGACCCTGAACTTAGAAATTTCATGACTAAAGTTGTACTTCGAATTTTAGGTGTTTGAAACCAATCTGGAAAGCCCTTGAAGTCTACTTCATCCCCAATAGGTTTCATAATTTTACTAGTTTCCCTCTGTCTAGTAGAGCCAAAACCCTAAGCCCCTGTCATCCTGAAACAGAATCTGCCAATGTGAACTTGCAAAATTTATAAGTCCAGATTTACTTGGAATTTTTGAGAGTGCAAATACAATCTGGAAAGATATAAAAGTCTACTGTAACATGGTTCCAACCCCCAATTTTTAAGACCATTTTTTCTGGTCGAAATACCCACTTTTCTGACTTCTGTACAGTCAAGACTGAATCTATTTTAAAAACCTATGCCGTATTATTGCCCCTTGAGATTGGAAAATGTAAACTAAAACTTTGTTCTTGTATTTCATAGCACTTTGTGCGAAATACATTTTTACTATAAGGAAGGTTTGACTCAATCCAATTACTTTCCTTACAGATGGCTGAAAACAACAACCAATCACCATCGGGTTGGGAAATCACTGACGGCTTGGAATTTACCGGAATGACCCAACTATTTAGGAGAGTTCTCTGTGGCTTTGGTTATGATAACCCTCCCACATATGTTGGCAAGGAATTTGAGGAGCATGGAGTACCCTCATGTGTCATCCATGTGGCAGTTCCCACCAACTACTCGGTTGCTCCAGCATGGGAATCTTGGACCATTAGCGTCTCTGGAACAGATTTGCCTTCCACTTGGGGTGTCGCTGCTTTCAAGGCACTCACACTGTTTTGTGAGGATCACAAGCATGACGTTGCTAGAACACCCGCCGCACTATTGCCCATCCATGATGTGAATGATTTTGAATAGAATCAGCGTGTGGACTTCATCTTTGATCCAAATCTTTGCCACCTTGATCCTATGCTGCCCATGATAGAGTATTATGGCATGTCCACTTTTGCCTTGTGCACGAACTTGTGCCGGCGTTTGGATGTGTTTCATGCTGCACTCTGACTTTCTGAAGTAGAAAAACAAGCTAAGGATAAAATAGAACTGAACCAATAAATCCAAGCCAAGAATGAAGAGATGGATGTGATTATAGAGGAACGTGACCAAGCCTTGCAGGATGCATCAGATTTTGAGCATGACATGATTGAGGCTCAAGATGATTTGAATGCATTCAGGGCTGCCCATCTTCCTATTGAAGGGAATTGGGATGAGATCTTCATGGAGTATGGAGAACAAGACGATGTAGAGATGGCACCTGCTGGTATTAATGATGTGGAAATGAGGGATCTGGAGGAACCAGAAGAGCCCATGGAACCGGAAGAACCAGAAGAGCCGGAAGACATAGACCACGAGTAGATGATTCACTACACCCCTATGTACGGTCGTGTAGTGTATGTACCCCTAGTTCGCTGTAGAATTGTGATTCTTGCATAATGTGTCCTCAATACCGTAGCTAGGCGTTGGCACATATGTGTAAGAAATCATGTGACGATGTCCTTTTAACAACCATGTAGTTAGAATTGCACCTCTATCACTTGGTACTTTTCATCGGGTGTATGTGTCACGTCAGCCTGTATCCTTCAATTCTATCCGGATCCATTTCATGATGTTCACTACCATGTTTACTTGCTGGATTGAGAACCAAGTTCGTATCAAACTCTATCATCCATAGGTCATCTTTGATCGTGCAAATAAAGTTCATGTTTGGGATGCATACATCACTGAACTTGCACAACCATTGATGCATTAGACCAGAGTTTCATTCGATTGGTACTAAGTTTCCAGACCAAGTTCAGTACTCTTGATCTCATCTAGAAGCTGTCCTAATTTTCTCTCAACCGCTACACCATCAAATCAGATTATCGACTCATTCTAGGAAGTACTACGAATCGATCATTCCTTTTCAGCTACTGTTGCTGCAACTAAAACTCCCAAAAATCAAAAAAGTATGATCATACCTTCTTACTCACTATGTCATGTTCACCCGACTAAAAGATATTCAAACGTCTTATGACCTTGCACGTTCTTTACCAACTTTCATTTTCATGGTCTATGCAATGTCATAATTTTCTTCTCCTTGACCTAGTGTTCCCTTCAACATCTCAAATTCATTCCACAATTTCCTACTTAGATTATGTCATCAACCAATCATATATATGGCTAACCCTGGCTGAACCTTTAGGTGATTACTAATTTTCCAGACCCTGACCATTACAATAGATATGATGGTAGTAGAGGACATAGGTAAGTCAACACATGTATTTTGGAGACTGCCCGAGCGTCACGGACCACCGTCATTGCCCTATTCATGCAAAGCTTGCCTTGACTCCATATGCCCACCAAGGACTCAACCAATTTGTAATAGAAATTCCACTCCAATACGAACCTAGTAAGGGGCCACCCAATATACGCAAGACTACCAACAGTCCAATGAACTAGTTACTCCTGACTTTGTCAAACCTAGTTGCCTTGTAATTGGCTTGGCTCTTAATTACTAGAGCACCACATTAATACCCTAGTAATTTTACCACTTCTCATGGACCAGTGAGACCTTGCTCCAAAAATTTGACAATTTGTGACCATTAGAAGACTAGTTACAACATTATTAAGGTTTTTCATATTCTCTTATTACCCTAAGACACTTATCCGCTTATTTGTACTTGTAAGCCTACCCAAGACCAACCAACTTCAATTGGATGGCGTGCTTTTGTAATCACAATTTATCTTGAATTGTGCCGGTTCGCCCAAGCGCTTCTCAACCTAAAATTTTGATGCAAGAAGTGTACCTCCTTAATGAAATTGGTATAGAGAATCCGGTATAACATTCTTTTGGACGGATGGTGTATTATCTAGTACGCAACCGGAAGGGAAATGTAATGCATGGAGTCACATGTTGGTACCGTGGTCATTCCCCTCTCTGAAGCTCGTAAAAACTCCCAGACAAGGCCACATAAACATAGTAATATTCAAGTCCAACCCCTAAACCCCTACCTGGTGTGGCTCGCATAGATTACAATCTTAGAATGGGTACACTCCAAAAACTTAGAGGCTACAATCCCAATTGTATGTCCATAAATTTCACTCTTATGGTCTGATTATCATAACTAAGATTTACACAAATGGCTCTAGGATTATCCATTCTAATTGGATAGTCAGTAAGGTACCTTCTTACCACGCATTGAAACTCAGATTGCCCATAATTGAGGAACTCTAGAATCATCAACCAACTCTAAGGACCTTTCCAACCTATTATTATTACCTGGTCAAAATGTATCCTTAGAAACCTAAAGGATCCAGAAGCCCTCTACGATCTTGGTATTCATCGACTAACGTTTAAATTGTCCAAGTACCTTGACCAAGCTTGACACTAGAATTTACTGAGTTCATCTCAGAAACCCTTCTATTCCATTAATCATATCTACGTGTTTGAATATTCGTTGAAGAAATGATTTGTTTCCTCCACGTCTTTGGTATCTAAACCCTCCTTACAATCACCCTCTAATTGACTCAAATCGAATTTCAACCTTGGATCTACACTCTGTTTTTAGTGTAAAAATCAGATTGGCACACCAATTGTAACATCACTTCTATACCTTGTCTTGAGGCTCGGGAATAATCGTTGTGTAGGCACAAAAGTTCTCTTTGACATCCATATCCTAAGCCTTGTTGCTTTTTCCCCCAAATGTATTGAAGCTTATTTTATCGACTGTACTTCAGTTAGGATAGATTTAATGAATGCCAATGCCAACACAGTCGTCAACGCGCTAAGCAGAAAAATCCACTAGGATAACTTGGTGCTGGAATTTCAGGACAACAGCAACCACACAACACTTTCAGAACCTAGCCTTCATGTTTTGCCTGCTATAGTGATTAGCTACCTTAGCATACATTCCACCATCTGCAAGAAAATTGTTGCTACACAGAAGAAAGCCATTGGCATGAATTACATCCGTCAAAACATTAAAGATGGTAAAGCAAAATACTTCACACAAGACTCGGATGGTACCTTACGGTTCAATAACCGTTTAGTTGTACCAAAGGACTTTGAACTTCGACGAAAAATCTTGGATGAAGCACATCACTCCAAATAATCCATCCATCCGGATAGTAATGAAATATACCAAGACTTGAAGAAGAATTTCTAGTGGACAAGGATGAAGCGAGATGTTGCTCGGTATGTCGCAGAATGCGATACTTGTCAGAGAGTTAAGGCTGATCATTTGAAACAGGCCGGATTACTTCAACCATTGAGTATTCCCGCTTGGAAATGGGAAGACATCAGCATGGATTTTATTGTTGGTCTCCCTCTCACCTCTCGGAAGCATGATTTGATTTGGGTCGTTGTGGACTGACTCATGAAATCTGCCCACTTCCTGCCAATCAATAACACCTACAAGATAAAGCAATATGCAGAACTATACATAGCAAGAATTCTATGTCTTCATGGAGTACCCAAAACCATTGTTACAGATCGTGGCTCGCAGTTTGTCACTCGTTTTTAGGAGCAACTGCACGCATCTCTAGGTACCAAGCTGATTCGGAGTTCTGCTAACCATGCCACCACTGACGGACAAACCGAGCGGGTCAACCAAATTTTGGAAGATATGCTAAGAGCATGTGTTTTAACACATGGAGGTAATTGGGATGAGTATTTTCCATACGCGGAATTCTCGTACAACAATAGTTACCAAAAGAGTCTGAAAATGTCACCATTGAAGCACTCTATGGTCACAGTTGTACAACACCGTTAAACTAGTCTAAATCTGGAGACAGAGTAACATTTGGTCCTGACCTTGTCAGGGATGCAGAAGAAAAAGCCCGCACCATTCAAGCAAATCTTAAAGCTACTAAATGTCGTCAAGAGAAGTATGCAAATAGACAACATAGGCCACTATATTTCAATAAAGGTGACTACATCTATCTCCGAGTGTCGCCTATGAAGGGTATCCAACAATTCAGAGTCAAAGGAATTAGCTCTCCGTTATATTGGACCATTCCAAAATTTGGAACAATGTGGAAACATGGCCTATAAGCTGGAATTACCCGCTAATCTATCTGGAGTTCATCACACCCTTCACGTCTCTTAGGTAAAGCGGTGTCTCAAACCACCCATCGACAAAATCTTGAAAGAATATGACCAACTCCACCCGATCTCACATACTCCAAACAACCGGTAGGGATCCTCGATGAGAAAGAGCGCACAACCCGTAAAAGAACACTTAAATTCTACAAAGATCAATGGAGTAATCACTCAAAAAAAATAAATCCACTTGGGAATCTAAACAATTTTTGAGTACCCATTACCCGGAATTTTGGTCGTCATACACAGGTATGTTTTGACCACCGTACTCCCCTCTAGTTTGCCCCGTTCATAATCTCGGGACGAGATTTCTTTAAGGAGGGAGGGCTCTAACACCCTAGGTGTCTCACTTTAATTTAACAAACATTAAAGAGCACAGATCATGATTAATATAGCATGGAATAGTAGGCCTCACCCAAATCCCTAATTAATTCCAGGCAATTAAAAACCCTACAAAACAAATTTGTCAGCCAATTAAAAATTTATTATAAAACATATACCAAATAAATTCATAATCAGATTAGTAATATTAAAATAGAATTTTATGAATGTATTGAGTATTTTACCAAATTTGGAAATACCCCAATTAATTAATTAAAGTCTAGTAACCTTTCAAAATTGAATTTAAATACAAAAATATCTAGAACAATTCTGACTCATTGGGTCCCACCAGAGCACCACAAATATCTCCAAGGGCCTTGTGCAAAATCCCATGATTTTAGGAGCTCCCTAGCTCTTTTATTAGGAAATAGCATTGACCAGGGACCCTTTTGCAAAGATCTAGAAAGAATCTGGACTGCAGTGTAAATTTGCCACCTTCTTCTTTGATTGGTCTGGTGCAGCACTGTTTTCTCCCGCCGGCGCCTGCAACGGCCATCCTTCACTCCCCCTCTGGACTTCATGCAGCTACAGTGGTGCCTGCCCTCCCCTGCCGCGTCCTATCTCGTCTACTTCCCCCGGTTTCCCCGTTTTCCCCTTTTCGCTTTCAATTTTTCCGCCTGCTATGGCTGCATGCAAGGGCACGCCTGCCTCCCCACGCCCTTCTGCCCCCCTAGTTGCCAACCACCATCAAAACCATCGAGCCGGTCTTTCTCCTTTACTCTTCTACAGTTCCCTCCTTGCCATCTCCCACTGCCTGTTCTCTCTTTCTCTCTCTGAGTCCGTTTCCTGCCGCCATTGATGGTACTCACAAAGACATAGCACCCAGACAGAGCTCGACCTAATAGCTTGATCCAAATAGCTTCACAAAGGCCACGAGTTCCTTTAATCTATCGCACGAACTCTCTCCACAAAGCGACGCTCCTTCGGCAAGAATTTGAATCCTTTCTATTGAGATCTTCCCGACGACCCCTACCACATCCTTTCCCAAATCCTTGGTCCACGGTGAGTCATTATCAAATTGGTTTCACACGCACGATCTTTACCCATGCACGAACCCACCTAAGTCAGTATCTTTCCGTTTCTTGGCTTGAGCTTGCAGCAGCTCTAGTTTCCCCTGCTGCCGCTGCTGTCGGTTTCTCCCCCTCCACGACGAGCTCACTGTTCCGGTCCCCGTGGACGCCAACCACCATGATGCCACTGTTCCCCTTCGCCCCGTGAAGCTACAGGAGGAAGCGGAGTCCGTGTTGGTGCCCCGTAGAAGAAGCGCGACCCCGCCGAACCCCTTCCTTCTCCTGCTCCTCGCCGCCGGCCATCCTTCGGTGAGCCACCTCCCTCGCAACTCCCTCCGGCCATTCCGTCTCATCACCCTCGCCACTGGGACACGCTCGCGACGAATTTTCGCCTGGCGGCGCGCCCAGCAGCGAGGTCTCTGGTCAGCTGCCCTGCCTCCGGCGGTGGTGACTGGCAGCTGAGCTGGTGCTTATGTGGCACTGAGCTGGTGCCACATGTAGCTGATGTGTCGCCTGCGTGGCATTCCTAAACCAGAAAAATCCCAGAAATTAGCCAGAAAATGCTTAAAACTTCCAAAACTCATAGTAAATCGATTATAAACCCAATGAGGCCCAAACAAATTTTGTTAGAATCATTTTGAAGTGCTCTAATTTAGTAAAATGGTAAATCAATGTCTCTGTTAATATATTTTTATTAATTCCTTTAATTGCCCTAATACAAATTAATTCACCAGAAATTCTAGGAATGAAATTAAATTCGGATTTTTGGCATGCTTTGTAAATACATAATTACCTAGCACCACAAATTTTGGTTTGGCAGAATATGAATTATTTTAGGCCCTAGAATTTATTTAGTGTGTTTGCTTCAGTTAATTCTAGTAATTATTCTGTAATTAATTGGCCCTTGCCACTTGGCACAAAAATCACTCTTAGTAGCCCCTGTACACATTAAAACACGACCCAACTTCTCTGAAGCATATGGCTTCGAGAACATAATAATAATTTATTTGACATCAAAACACGATGTGCTTGCATATATCATATCATTGCATATAACAGTGTTACGACAATACCGTTAACACTTTTGTCATCATAAAGGTAACAACAACCAGGAGCACGAAGAGGATCGTCAGAAGGAGACTGAGTCTCAGGAACAAGAGATTGAAGTCGCTAACACTAGTGTCGATCCAGGCAAGCCCCGGTTTTCATTTTCCATTTTATAAAGTTGCTAGTTATCAATATTACTAGTGTCTATGATTATTGATGCATTAGGTCATAGGAGTTGATTGGAACCCACTTGCATGATACCCAAAGGACCTATACCACTGTCATTAGAACTTTGGTAGTATCGGTACTGTGTTGCTTCGCTTAGTAACTACTAGGCGTGATAGATATCATTACTAAGAATGAACTTGACCACTGGAACGGGAGTTATAAAAGAAGTTTATTTTGATGTCATGACCGGACAGGGATGATGCATGTGTAGGTTTACAGCAATACATGGGTGTTGACTGTGGTAGCCCTGCCTTGTCCAACCTAGGACCATCCGTGGTTGGCCCCTTGGTCAAGTATTGAACAGTACCAAATGCATGATAGTCTATGGGCACTAGTAAACTGATGTAGCATTGACGTGGCAATAAGGACGGTACCTAGTACAATGGTCGTTGACCCTTCTGGTGCTGTAGTGGGCGGTTCATACCACGAAGTACTGTTGACAGAATGGCATGCCCACTCACTGAGACTGGACCTGGACCAAGTTGTTTTTTATCCTTGCGAAAGGTTGCCATATACGACCTTAATTGGTGCGTATGTATCATGTATCTCGGGTTTTTCCAGCTGGTGTAAATCAATTGCAATTGTTGTCCCTCGTAGTAATGAGTACCACTTGGTCACTGAGTCGTCACATAGCTGCACATGGTACTTCGGAACTGATTATGATGCTTATTGTTGACGATACTCTCGTGGCTCTTATGTTGTACTTACTTTAAGTATTGCTTTATTATCCTATTGTTGCAACTAAAGTTACATTCTGTGCTACCCAATTAACTTGATGAATAAAACTTGATAGAACTAATAGGTTGCTTAGTGCGAGTCTTTTCAAACAAGACACCTATTAGAGCCATTGCATACCTAGAAGTCCGACGGGTAAGTCTTGCTGAGTAATTTGTACTCAGGCTTTGTGCCACTGTTGTTTTCAGGTAATGAAGAGGTAGAGTTGCCTGAGAATGTGCTGCCCTGGGACATGCTAGTCCCTGAGGGTTGGACTGCCCACTGGGAGTCCGACTCGCCGCCGCAGTATTGATGTGTGTTGCTAGAGTGATGGTTCTTCGGGCAGGAATCATTGTTATGCTATATCGTCGAGCTCGTAGCTCCTTATCGCTAATTGCTTCCGCTGTGTTTTCAAAAACATTATGAACTTGTAATATTCCGCTGCACTCTGAGGACTTATTGATGTAATATTCAACTTAATTTCGAACCAATGTTGTATTATCAAGTGTTTGCGTTATCAGCACCGTCGGGACCTCGATCCTTCGGGAAGGGGCTCCATATTGATTGCCACATGAGAGAGCTAACATTGTTTATTCTTATTTTCATGTACTTGTGGAGGAGATCAATGCACTTGGGGATGATTTCAAGATGAAGACCATTGAGGTGATAAGAAGATTCTTGAGGCTATTCAAAGACCCCAAGTATGAGTCCATCATCACCTTCATCTTGCAAGGTGACCTCAAGACCAAGACCATGAAGGAAGTGGTTGGCAAGATCACCGCCTTCGAGAGCTACCAATTGGGGTTGGATGATCCTCAACCATCTGATCCTGCTCTAACGGCTGACAAGCAAGAATCTAGCAAGAGCAAGAAGCACAAGAAGAAGGTGATCATTGAGGATGATGATGAAGAAGATGATAATAAGGGTGACTTGACTGAAGACTTGGCTCTTCTCATGAGAAAGATGAATAACTTCAAGAACAAGTTTGCTTCCAAGTCAAGAGGCAAGTGCTTCAATTGTGGCTCAAAGAACCACTTTGTTCGAGAGTGTCCAAAGCCCAAGAAAGAAGCATTCAAATCACAAGACTCAAGTGAAGAAGAAGAAGACCCCAAGGCCAAGCACAAGAACAGGAGGTTCTTCAACAAGGACAAGAGGAAAGGCAAAGGCAAAGCTCAAGACTACAAGAAGAAGACTTCTCGCAAGGCCCTTGTTGGAGAGTGCACAAGCGACAACTCATGTGATGAGTCCTCTTCCTCAAGTGATGAAGAAGTGGCCGGTCTAGCCATGATCATGACCACACCTACACGAGCTCTTCCTCCACCTCCCACGTGCCTCATGGCCGTGAGCCAACTTGGGGAGAGTGAGGATGAGAGCAGCGATGATAGTGATGATGAGGAGCCCTCATGTGCCGAGCTTTGGAGTATGCTAGAGCAAGCCCGTGACATCGCCATCAAGAAATCCAAAATGTTGGATGTGGTAAGAAAAGAGTGTAAGTTGGCTAAGGACCGTGTTGGTGAGCTTGAGAGTGAGCTCAAGGACCTTGTCACATCTCATGAGACCCTAAACAAGAGTTATGACAAACTCAAGGGTGATCATGTAGAGCTTCATGAGAAGTACAAGGCCCTTGAGATCACTTATGAGGCCATCAATGTCGAGAACCTTGCCTCTCCCTCCTCTAGTTCATCAAAGAGTGATGCTTCTACTATGTGTGATGAACTAACCACCTCGGTTGAGGTTTCTTCTCTTGTGTGGCATCCCACACCTCGAACCGAGGGGAAATGACCGATCCAGGATCACTTTTGGGCGATGTCGGACGAAGCCGACATACACAGTACATACACACGAACATACCATCATTTGCAAAGTTACATAAGAGTAATGTGCATTATTACAAGCCGAGTGAAGATTAAGTTTACAAACCGAGTTCGGAAATTCAGATTGTTACATACCCACAAGGTCCAGGTGGAAATTACAATACATATGTCCTGAGTGTATAGTTTATTACATCACGTAGCGGAAACGATAATTAAACACAACGGTAGACAGCCTAAGTAAACCATAACAGCCCTAGTCATGGTTCACTCCTCGGGTCCCTGATTCGGTGAGCAAGGAACCCACTCAAAGGTCCATTTGCTACTTGGTTCCTCGACCCACCCATCATGCTCACGGCTCAAATAGATGTTAGTGGAATACATGCCTGCAATGAAATTCAACGACAAACCCTGAGTATCTAAGATACTCCGCAAGTCTTACCCGTCAAAAATGGCTTTCTAAAGCCGACTCCTAATATGCTGGGGGCCGACCGGGTTTACGGGAATTTTATTGGCCAAAAAAGCACTTGGCTAGTTTCTAAATCCATTTTTAGCCATATTAATCGGGTTGTGACATAAATGTAAATTTAATTAGCTATTAACTAATCAAGCAAAATTTCAATACAGCAATTGAGTGATCAAGACAACAAGTATGTTTTCATCATTAGTTCTTACTACGCTGCAGCCTGCTCGAGACAAGTGGTGCTCATATCCACGAGGGACGGCGATATATACCGATGTACATCCTGCAGGAGAAACCCAAATGCACGACATACGCATAATTTAATAACATGTATGGCCACCTTTTACAAGATTATCATAAGGCTACACCGGGTTCCCACTGCGGATGTATGTCCCCCTTGCGACCGCTGTTCATCACCAGGTCCAAGGCTTAAACCATACATCCTCCAACATTCCACAAACCCGTGCAACCACCGTGACCGACACTTTGCACAAAGTGGGAAGTGAGCGGCCAGCATTACGACGCTCATGCTATAAAGTTTACCAACTCCCATACGAAGGTATGCACTTGGTACTGTTCAATACTTGCTCGCGGAGTCACAACGATCCACATGCGACACGTACGGGCTATGGCAGTCAAGGAAAACCCTGCCGCCGCTCTCTACACATGCAATTCCCGTACGGCCTTCATTTGCATAAATTCTCATAATGTGGAGGATATCAGTATGAGAACCCATACCGAGCGGTCTCCATACCACTCGATATCTCTACCGTTGACACATTATTAAGCATAGCATTTGGCTACTGAAAGGCTTGTACCTAATCTGAACTAGACCATAGGAATTAAGGAGTCAAATAATACATCTATGGTTTCGATCAATTCCTATACGTAAATGCACAAGTCATGACACTCATACGTGTGTAGAACAACCAAAATATTAAAATCATAGGGCTGCACCGGGGCTTGCCTTGGGGCTGTTCGAAGTTAGTAGCTCCAACGATGTTCAGTTCAACTCCGAGCTCCCCGGGGTTGCTTGTCCCGGTCTTGTGTTCGGTCTCGTTTCCTACATGATGCGATGCAATGCAAAGTAAGATTTTTGTATGATGATTCATGGCACTTCCTCAACAAATAGAGTTAGTGAAATGATGCTCGTGCATGAAATGTTGTGTAATACAATGTATGCTGGAACAATCCATTAGGTAAAGGGGACAAACTTCTAATTAGAAGAAATATTGTAGTTATCACTATAACTATAGCGTTTATAGACTTTTAAATATGAGCATGGTACCATTGAGTACTCTACTGCACTACATGATGAAGTTAAGCATAAAATGCAGTGATAAGGCAAAAATTCAGAGAGGATGTTCTTAACATATAAGCCAAAGTGACAATTATGCAATTGTTAAGGATAATATTGAGATTAGCAAGGTTGAGTTAACTAAAATAGTTCTGAATGGGAATTAATTACATGGATTTTTCCAGTAACATATAAAATCATAATAAGCATGTATGGAATTTCTCAGAATAAATTTCTATGCCATTAATTCATATAAATTCATATATCTAAAATGCAAGAAATGCACATAATCATGAAAATATGCATAAATTCAGTTTGGCCACTTGTCAGTGGGTCACATATGCCATGAGGAGTGTGCATGTCAAATTTTGTGATTTAATCATTTTTATAGAATTAATTATGAATTTATTTGCCTTAAGGATTCTAGAAAAATTTATTTTGCTATTTTTGCAGCTCTAAAACTCTAGATGTGGATTTTACAATTTTAACCATTTTTCTAGAATTCTTTTAAACTTCGAGTTATTTACAGGATTGCCATTGGCACAAATTCAAACAGAGCCCCGCGCGCGCGCGGCGGCGTTGCGGCACGGCGACCCGCCGGTGGCGATCGGCAGTGGGAATTGGGACTTCGTGCTGCTCTACGCGACGAGGGGCTCGCTAGGGTTTGGGGGGTGGTGGTGGCAAGCGCAGGGGTCTCCGGAGCCTCGCTGGTGATGAGCGCGGTGCGGCGGAAGGAACTAGTCGGCGGCGACGTAGCGCACGAAGCTCCTTCCGGCAGGGTTAAGGGTCCTACAACATCGCTGGACGATGCTGGAGCTTGCTATGGGTTGCTTTGGGGTTGGGGATGGCCGGAGGGGGGTCGTCAACGACGGCTCCCCTGTTCTCGGTGACCGGCGGCGATGCCCCTGCCCTAAATTCCGGTGAGCTCACGGCAACGCACGGCGATTCCTCCGACCAGCAGCTGCCTAGCTACAATGCACACAACTTAACGTTGAAGACCAATGCGGGGCTCACCGGGAGAACGGCAGCGGCGTGGTCCAGCTGCGGCGGTCGAGCTCGGGACGGCGGCGGCGATCTCCAGCTTGCGGTGCGCTGCTGAGGTTCCGGCATGCTCCAAAGGCTCCGAGGGGTGCCAGGGCTGCGCAGAGGAGTGCTGGGGAGTGGAGACGGGTTGGCTCGCGCGCTCCTCTTCGGATGAGGCCAGCAGAACTGAAAGAGAAACAGAGAGAGAAGGAGAGCGAGAGGGAGGGAGAGCGAGGAATGGGGGCAATGGCGGCCTGCCACGACGGAGGAGCAAGGACGGCGAGTAAAGGCGAAGGACGGGCCGGCCAGCTACTTCCCCGTCGGTGGTATGGGCGCCGGACGCCGCTGCCACTGCCTGGTGGCCCACCGGCACTGTAGGTGTTTTACGAAATGTCAAACCCAAACTCCTCTCTCCTGAAGACTTACTGTTCGAGTCAATTGGGGGTCTTTGCGAATTCTGAATAGCCTGCAACGTTTTGTTGTGGTGTAGGATATTATTTGGAGCAACTTTTATATAGGATTTTCCCTGGAATTCTTCCTCCAAAAATTTATAAATATTTCACACTGAACTCTGTTTTTATGCTTTCTCTGAATTTTTCCAGCTATTAAACCTTTACCAAAAATTTTGGTAAATTCCTTAAAATTCCCTTTTTATGTGCCCATCATGATTATGTAAAAATATTGGTACACTTCTGCTGAAAATACTTGGGTTTGTGATCTCCCTTGATTTCCATTTATTTGGGCTCAATTAATCTTATCTTTGATCTTTTATTTAATCTTAAGTCCATCAATTTTTCTCTTAAGCATGTGAATTAAGCGAGATGATACATCATTAGGGCAAAGTGACGCTGGGGTGTTACAGCGCTCCCCCCTTAAAGAAAATCTCGTCCCGAGATTACGATAAGGGTTGGCGGGAAAACGAAAAGGTGGAATCATTACCTCACGTGTGAATCCAAAAATGCGGGAAAACTGGACTTCAAGAATTCCTCTTGTTCCCATGTAGCTTCATCTTCGGAGTGATTACTCCATTGCACTTTGTAGAAGGTGATGGTCTGATTGCGTGTCACCCGGTCCTTTTGATCAAGAATCCGGATGGGGTGTTCGGGATATGACAAGTCTTCTTGTAATTGTGTCATGTCATCAATGACAACATCAATGTGGGGCTTTAAGCACTTCTTGAGTTAGGACACATGGAACACATTATGGACACGAGATAACTTCTCAGGTAATTGCAATCAGTAAGTGACCGAACTACACTTTTCCATAATCGGGTAAGGACCAATATACCGGGGAGCCAATTTGCCTTTAACCCCGAATCGGGATATGCCTTCATTGGGAGAAACCCGAAGATATACATGGTCACCTTCTTCAAATTCCAGTGTACGTCTTCTCCGTTTGGCGTAGCTAATTTGTCGGGATTGTGCGGCTTTCATGTTAGCTTGAATTTCTCGTACCTTTTCTTCGGCTTGTTTGACTAGATCTGGACCAAAGGTAATCCTTTCGCCCGATTTGGACCAATTTAATTGAGTACGGCAAGAATGACCATACAAGGCTTCAAATGGCGACATTCTCAAACTTTCTTGATAACTATTGTTGTAAGAGAACTCAACAAACGGCAAATAGTCATCCCACCTGCCATGATGATCTAGTGCATACGCTCTCAACATGTCTTCCAAATATTGAATTAACCGTTCAGTTTGCCCGTCGGTTTGCGGATGATATGCGGAGCTTCGCAATAAAGTAGTGTTGATGCAAGAGTGCAATTGTTCCCAAAATCTAGAAACAAATTGGGGTCCTCGATCGGAGATGATGGTCTTCGGTATGCCATGTAAGCATAGCACTCGGAAAATGTAAAGCTCGGCATATTTCTTGCTGGAATAGGTTGTATGGACTGGAATGAAGTGTGCTGATTTTGTTAATTGATCCATGACGACCCATATGGAATCATGCTTCTTAGATGTGAGTGGCAAACCAACCACAAAATCCATAGAGATGTCCTCCCATTTCCATGCTGGGATATTTAATGGATGTAGCAGTCCGGCCTTTTTCAAATGGTCGGCCTTCACACGTTGACAAGTGTCACACTCGGCCACATACCGGGCAATTTCCCGCTTCATCCGAGTCCACCAAAATTTTTCCTTAGCCCTCGGTACATTCCTGGGTGAATAGAATACTTGGAAAGGTGGGCTTCATCCAAGATCCTCTTTCGCAACGCCATATCCTTTGGTACAACAAGACGGTTTTTGAACCATAGCACACCATCGGCATCTTGCCGGAAACATTTGGTCTTTTCCTTACCCAAATTCTGCCGAATATGTTCCATTCCTTCATCTTTCTTTTGGGCTTCAATGATTTCCTCTCGGAGTGTGGGCACAAGAGCTAAGTTATATAGGGCACCATATGGAAGAATTCGGAGGCTTGGCTCCACAAGATCAGATTTAGCACCCTCATCCCTACGACAACGTGTGAGGAAATTACATTGATTTTGACGACTCAATGCATTGGCCACGACATTAGCCTTGCCAGGGTGATAATGAATCTCCAATTCGTAGTCCTTAATTAATTCCAACCATCTTCGTTGCCTCATATTCAATTCTTGTTGGGTGAAAATATACTTAAGGCTCTTATGGTCAGTGTACAGATGAACAAGATTTCCGAGAAGATAATGTCTCTAGGTCTTGAGAGCAAGAACTACCGAAGCTCATTCCAAATCATGTGTTGGATAATTCTGCTCATGCTTGCGAAATTGGCGAGAGGTATAAGCAATTGGGCAGCCTTCTTGCATTAACACGCAGCCTAAACCCGTGCTGGACGCATCACAATATACGTTGAACGGCTTGGTGAGATCTGGTTGAGCCAAGACGGGAGCGGTAATCAAAAGCCTTTTGAGGGTCTAGAAGGCTTCTTCATATTTCTCGCTCCACTTAAACTTAGCGTCTTTCTCTAGCAATTTAGTCATTGGCTTGGCAATACTTGAAAAATTGGGGATAAACTTCCGATAATACCCGGCAAGTCCGAGGAAACTACGGATGTGCCTCACTGTCTTTGGGGTCTTCCAAATGAGTACGTCTTCAACCTTACTTGGGTCAACCTCAATGCCATCCGCAGAAATGATGTGGCCCAAGAAAGGAACTCGCTTCAACCAAAATTCGCACTTGCTGAATTTGGCATAAAGTTCATGATCACGAAGTCGTTGGAGCACAGTTCGGAGGTGATCAGCATGCTCTTCTTCCGACTTGGAGTAAATGAGAATGTCATCAATGAATACCACCACAAACTTGTCCAGCTCCAGCATGAATACCGAGTTCATCAAATACATGAAATGAGCTGGAGCATTCGTTAGTCCAAAAGACATGACTAGGTATTCGTAGAGACCATACCTCATAGAGAAAGCTGTCTTTGGAATGTCTTCTGGCCGAATTTTAATTTGGTGATAGCCGGAGCGAAGGTCAATCTTGGAGAAAACCTTAGCACCAACTAGTTGATCAAATAAAATATCTATACGCCGTAGAGGATACTTGTTCTTAATTGTCACCGCGTTTAATGGTCGATAGTCGACACATAGATGCAGCAACTCGTCCTTTTTCTTCACAAACAGCGGGACAGCCCCACGGTGATGAGCTAGGACGAATGAATCCCATGTCCGCAAGCTCCTTTAGCTGCTCTTTTAATTCTGCCAATTCCTTAGGAACCATTTTATAAGGTCTTCGGGAGATCGGAGCGGTACCAGGTTGGAGTTCAATCTTAAATTCAACATCTCGGTCGGGCGGCATACCGGGTAAGTCATCCGGAAACACATCGGAAAACTCACATGCCACGGGAATGTCCTTAAGATCTTTCCCTTCCAGTAGGTAGACTTAGGAAGTGGTAGGTTTCTGGTGGGGCAGAAATAAGGTTGCTGGACCGTGCAGTGGGGAGTCCAAATGGATTTGCCGAGAATCGATATTTAGGACGGCTTTGTGGCGTTTCATCCAACTCATGCCCAAAATAATATGTATGCCCTGTCCTACCAACACAATGAAAGAGGAAGGATACACTTTCCCTCCTAGGTTGAGTTCCACCCGCCTTACTCTAAAATTTGCAACTAACTTTCCACCCGGGGAAATAATGACATAAGGGTTTTTCAAGGGATAGGGAGTGATTTGTAGCTGTTCTAGGCATGCTTGGCTAATAAAATCATGTGTGGCTCCCGAGTCGAAGAGAACGATAACGGAGTGATCATTAATAGTGAATGTACCCGAAAGTACCGGTTCACCAGCCTGAATTTCCTCCGCTGAAGTGTAGTTGATACGACTGGTCTTTGGTGCTTGTGTAGAGGGTTGGGAGCAGTTGTTATTGCTGTTTTTGTTGTGGTTGTTGTTGTGTGTGTTGTTGGGGTGCTGCTGGTTACCCCTGCCTTGTGAGCGCTTCGGAAAGGTGCATTCCTTCGCGAAATGCCCGGTACGGCCGCAATTGTAGCAAGGTTGCTGCGGTCCCGGCCTAGCACTTTGATACACTTGCTGTGGGGGGCATGGTGCTGGTTCACGCTGCTGGTATGAGCCCTGGAATGGTCTCTGCTGCTGCTGAGACGAAGAGTGGTATCCACCCCTTGGTGGCATTACAGCCCGGAACCGTTGCCCCGAGGGTGACGTGATTGCCAGCTTGTACTTGTGAGGAGGGGTGTTGGATGAGCCTGCCATAGTGTGTTTCCTCTTCTTATCTTCCTGGTTGACACGCATGGCATCCTCTTGCACGATCGTGGCGTTCACTAATCCATGAAAATTGCCGTTGGTGACTTGTGCTAAGCGATCTTGCAGTTTTGGGCTAAGACCTGCCCGAAAGCAATCCTTCTTCTTCTCATCGGTGTCGACATGATAGGAAGCATATTGGGCAAGATGATTGAACTTCCGTGCGTACTCTTGCACAGTCCCGGAACCTTGCTTTAAGTTCAGAAACTCCTGTAGCTTCCGCTTCACGAGACCAGCGGGAATGTGGTGGGCACGGAAAGCTTCGGTAATCTCATTCCACGTGACCTGGTGATTAGCGGGGAGCGAGTCTAGGAAGTTCGCCCACCACGTGCTTGCTGCTCCACGAAGTTGTTGGGCCACGAACAATGGCTTCTGGTGGTCGGCGCAGTTGATGAGAGCAAACTTGGACTCAATGATGCGGAGCCAAGTATCAGCCTCCAGCAAGTCCTCGGCTTCCATGAAGTGTGGCGGTTTAGTCGCCCAGAAATCATTGTATGAGGGCTCTCGCGGCTGATGCGCTGGCTGACCTCCCTGGTTGTTTTGGCCTGCCATAACCATCTGGAAGAGTTGATTTTGGTTGTGGATCAGCTGCTCCATTGGATTCATCGGAGGAGGGTTCGGGGGTCGCGGTGCTCCTCCCCCGCGTTGAGACCCTTCGGGTGCATCCCCGGAAGTTTCCGCCTTGCTACGAGTGTTCACCATCTGCCATACGAACAACGCATCATTAGTCCAAGCAACATTTGAACACCATAGAATGATGACAACTCGTCTGATAGCAAGGGAGAAAAAAAAATTCCAGAAGGTCACCGCTAGAAATGACTAATCACTTGAATACTTGATAATGAAACACATATTTTTTTCACTTATAAACATTTGAACACCACGTGCTTCGTACATGACGGTAGCGGTACACCTTTATACAAACCAAAAGTGCGGGTTGGAAAGGTACTACAACCCACGGGGTCGCGTCCAAGTCGCTGACCTCGGAGATTTAGCTAGCTAGGAGGGTTAGGGACTTCAGTATCTACAACAAAATTTACCGGTACTACACGTGCACGGTGGTGAGTCCCACATTCAAGTTCTACTACCACTAGGTTACATCACATCCCTAGACATCTACTACTACCCCATCTGCTCCATCCGTCTAGGGTGCATGACTATCACCGTCGGAGAGCATGTCCACATCGTTAGGCGGCGCCGGGACCTCGTAGTCGACGCCCGATGCGCCGTGCTCCTGCTCCTGATCATCCACTTCCAGCAGCTGTGGTTGTGGATCCACGGGCTGATGATGCATAATCATTTGCTCAAGGTCCTCCTGAGCTTGCTCCACCTGCTCCTGAAGTACTACCACCGCGTGGTTCGCTTCCTCCATGTTGTGTTGGACAATCTCCAAATGGACTTCCAGAAAGTGTATAGTGCCTTGCAGGTTTTGGTTGACGAGGCGAGTATGGTGAAGTTCATTCTCCGCCTCCAGCTTTTCTTGCTCAATGAAATCGGTTGTGGTCTTCACCTCCTCGAGCTCATCCTGCAACTCGGCCTTCTCTTCTCCTAGCTGGGCCACCTGATTTTTGAGGGAGAAATTTTCTGCCTCAAGATGGATAATGCGCACACGGTGGTTCTCTTCCTCAGCCTGCAGTGCCCGGTACTTATCATCAGTTTCCTCTAGCTGGGATTCCAGCTCCCGCAACCGGGCAGCCATAGCGGTCATCTCCGCCCGAAGCTGATCAACATCCATCTATGCCATTAAGTTTTGAGACAATGGTGAGTCAAAACTTTATAACCAGATAGAAATGCATATGTCAAAGGACTATATGCTCAATGGATGATAAGTATTTGCATATGAAAAATATACGCAATCAGTTTCCCGAAACTCAAACTTCCCAGCTCGTCGGACAGAACTGACTTAATCCTGAAGACTCGGAATTTTGACTTAGATTGGTTCAAGATCAGAATTTTCACTAGTTAGAAAAGTTCTAGAAAATTTCTCTAGCTTTCCAACGCCTACAAATACAGCACCATCGGGCCAACGCGCCAAGAGTTATGATCGTTGGGAGTCAGCAGATAGAATCGGGGTACTTTCTGTAATTCCAGAAACCCCTTCTGTTTTTGTCATTTTTGATCTAGTTTCAGATTTTTCCAAGGGAAAGTCATTATACCAAACTCGTAGAGAAACTCATTAACTTTCCAACGGGTACTCATACGCCTTCATCGGACTAAAACTGAGGGAGTTACACTGGTTTTAGTCAAACTGAGTTTCCTGGCAAAGTTCAGTTCTTTTCCGGTTAAGTTCAAACCTTCGTTTTAGGTACCATAGTGATCTAAAAATTGCTCAGGGTTTGATTATTTCACATGTTTGTAATATTTGTGATTTTTTTACATGAGTCGGTAGGGATGAATGCATATGGTACGCATGAATGTAAATGCTCAATATGACGGTTCCCTATGTCCTTGCCAAATTAAAACAATGGCCGGTATATAACCAACTGATCGCACAACGGTGGCAACACACACACGATCTCATCACGTTACTACTCGATCTATGATTCGTGGTTAGTGTACCTACAGAAAAATCCATTGCAGAAACAATCATCAAATTCAAAAGAAACAATCCAAAAGAAAATCCGTGACCACCTCGCCTCGCACGGGAGCTCTCGAATAAGAGTGTATTCGAGTCACACCAGTTGAATAAATTCCTATCTAAGCACAAAAATTCCATGACCACCTCGTCTCGCATGGGAGATCTCGAATAAGAGTGTATTCGAGTCACACACGTACCTTCGTTGAAGAGTCCGTAGTTGCAAGTAATTGAAACAATCATAACCTAGGGTTAGCTTTGCCACCTTAACTACTACTAATCATCCCTAATTGGGCTTTCTACTTGTACCTCACTGTAAAAATGCGTTTTTCAATTTAAGAATGTTCTTAAGTGTAGTACTTTTCCCAAAATGGCTCTGATACCACATGTGGCATCCCCCACCTCGAACCGAGGGGAAATGACCGATCCAGGAACACTTTTGGGCGATGTCGGATGAAGCCGACATACACAGTACATACACACGAACATACCATCATTTGCAAAGTTACATAAGAGTAATGTGCATTATTACAAGCCGAGTGAAGATTAATTTTACAAACCAAGTTCAGAAATTCACATTGTTACATACCCACAAGATCCGGGTGGAAATTACAATACATATGTCCTGAGTGTATAGTTTATTACATCATGTAGCGGAAGCGATAACTAAACACGACGGTAGATAGCGTAAGTAAACCATAACAGCCCTAGTCATGGTTCACTCCTCGGGTCCCTGATTCGGTGAGCAAGGAACCCACTCAAAGGTCCATTCGCTACTTGGTTCCTCGACCCACACATCATGCTCACGGCTCAAATAGAAGTTAGAGGAATATATGCCTGCAATGAAATTCAACGACAAACCCTGAGTATCTAAGATACTCCGCAAGACTTACCCGTCAAAAACGGCTTTCTAAAGCCGACTCCTAATATGCTGGGGGCTGACCGGGTTTGCGGGAATTTTATTTGCCAAAACAGCACTTGGCTAGTTTCTAAATCCATTTTTAGTCGTATTAATAGGGTTGTGACATGAATGTAAATTTAATTAGCTATGAACTAATCAAGCAAAATTTCAATACAACAATTGAGTGATCAAGACAACAAGTATGTTTTCATCGTTAGTTCTTACTACGCTGCAATCTGCTCGAGACAAGTGGCGCTCATATCCATGAGGGACGGTGATATATACCGATGTACATCCTGCAGGAGAAACCAAAATGCACGACATACGTATAATTTAATAACACGTATGGCCACCTTTCACAAGATTATCATAAGGCTGAACCGGGTTCCCACTCCGGATGCATGTCCCCCTTGCGACCGCTGTTCATCATCAGGTCCAAGGCTTAAACCATACATCCTCCAACATTCCACAAACCCGTGCAACCACCGTGACCGACACTTTGCACAAAGTGGGAAGTGAGCGGCCAGCATTACGACGCTCATGCTACCAAGTGTACCAACTCCCATACGAAGGTATGCACTTGGTACTGTTCAATACTTCCTCGCTTAGTCACAACGATCCGTACGCGACACGTCCGGGCTATGGCAGTCAAGGAAAACCCTGTCGCCGCTCTCTACACATGCAATTTCCGTACGGCCTTCATTTGCATAAATTCTCATAATGTGGAGGATATCAGTATAAGAACCCATACCGAGCGGTCTCCGTACCACTCGATATCTCTACCATTGACACATTATTAAGCATATCATTTGGCTACCGCAAGGCTTGTACCTAATCTGAACTAGACCATAGGAATTAAGGAGTCAAATAATGCATCTATGGTTTCGATCAATTCCTATACGTAAATGCACAAGTCATGACACTCATACGTGTCTAGAACAAGCAAAACATTAAAATCATAGGGGTGCACCGGGGCTTGCCTTGGGGCTGTTCGAAGTTAGTAGCTCCAACGATGTTCAGTTCAACTCCGAGCTCCCCGGGGTTGCTTGTCCCGGTCTTGTGTTCGGTCTTGTTTCCTACATGATGCGATGCAATGCAAAGTAAGATTTTTGTATGATGATTCATGGCACTTCCTCAACAAATAGAGTTAATGAAATGATGCTCATGCATGAAATGTTGTGTAATACAATGTATGCTGGAACAATCCATTAGGTAAAGGGGACAAACTTCTAATTAGAAGAAATATTGTATTTATCACTATAACTATAGCATTTATAGACTTTTAATATGAGCATGGTACCATTGAGTACTCTACTGCACTACATGATGAAGTTAAGCATAAAATGCAGTGATAAGGCAAAAATTCAGAGAGGATGTTCTTAACATATAAGCCAAAGTAACAATTATGCAATAGTTAAGGATAATATTGAGATTAGCAAGGTTGAGTTAACTAAAATAGTTCTGAATGGGAATTAATTACATGGATTTTTCCAGTAACATATAAAAGCATAATAAGCATTAATTCATATAAATTCATATACCTAAAATGCAAGAAATACACATAATCATGAAAATATGTATAAATTCTGTATGGCCACTTGTGAGTGGGTCACATATGCCATGAGGAGTGTGCATGCCAAATTTTGTGATTTAATCATTTTTATAGAATTAATTATGAATTTATTTGCCTTACAAAGGTTGTTTATTTTGAATTAAATCCTTCCAAATCTATCTTCCAATCCTAAACTTCATGCTAACCAGGGCAAAGAGGACAACATAAGGATTCTAGAAAAATTTATTTTGCTATTTTTGCAGCTCTAAAACTCTAGATGTGGATTTTACAATTTTAACCATTTTTCTGGAATTCTTTTAAACTTTGAGTTATTTACAGGATTGCCACTGGCACAAATTCAAATAGAGCCCCACGCGCGCGCGGCGGCGTTGCGGCACGTTGACCCTCCGGCGGTGATCGGCAGTGGGAATCGGGACTTCGTGCTGCTCTACGTGATGAGGGGCTCACTAGGGTTCGGTGGGTGGTGGTGGCAAGCGCAGGGGTCTCCGGAGCCCGCGGTGCGGTGGAAGGAACTGGTTGGCGGCGAGCACGGCGCATGAAGCTCCTTCCGACAGGGTTAAGGGTCCTACAGCATCGCTGGACGATGCTGGAGCTTGCTATGGGTCGCTTTGGGGTTGGGGATGGCCGGAGGGGGGTCGTCACCGACGGCTCCCCTGTTCTCGGTGGCCGGCGGTGATGCCCCTGCCCTAAATTCCGGTGAGCTCACGGCGACGCACGGCAATTCCTCCGACTAGCAGCTGCCTAGCTACAATGCGCACGACTTAATGTTGAAGATCAATGCGGGGCTCACCGGGAGAACGGCGGCGGCGTGGTCTAGCTACGGCGGTTGAGCTCGGAACGGCGGCGGCGATCTCTGGCTTGCGGTGCGCTGCTGAGGTTCCGGCGTGCTCCAAAGGCTCCGTGGGTGCTAGGGCTGCGCAGAGGAGTGCTGGGGAGTGGAGACGGGTTGGCTCGCGCGCTCCTCTTTAGATGAGGCCAGCGGAACTAAAAGAGAAACCGAGAGAGAAGGAGAGCGAGAGGGAGGGAGAGCGAGGAATGGGGGCAATGGCGGCCTACCACGACGGAGGAGCGAGAATGGCGAGTAAAGGCGAATGACGGGCCAGCTACTTCCCTGTTGGCGGTATGGGCGCCGGATGCCGCTGCCACTGCCTGGTGGCCCGCCGGCACTGTAGGCGTTTGTCGAAATGTCAAACCCAAACTCCTCTCTCCTGAAGACTTAGTGTTCGAGTCAATTGGTGGTCTTCGTGAATTCTGAATGGCCTGCAATATTTTGTGGTGGTGTAGGACATTATTTGGAGCAACTGTTATATAGGATTGTTCCTGGAATTCTTCCTCCAAAAATTTATAAAAATTCCACACTGAACTCTGTTTTTCTGCTTTCTCTGAATTTTTCCAGCTATTAAACCTTTACCAAAAATTCTGGTAGATTCCTTAAAATTCTTTATATGCCCATCATGATTATGTAGAAAAATTGGTACACTTCTGCTGAAAATACTTGGGTTTGTGATCTCCCTTGATTTCCATTTATTTGGGCTCAATTAATCTTATCTTTGATCTTTTATTTAATCTTAAGTCCATCAATTTTTCTCTTAAGCATGTGAATTAAGTGAGATGATACATCATTAGGGCAAAGTGACACTGGGGTGTTACATCTTGAGCCACTTGTTTTGAAAGAATATCACAAGCTCAAGGAAGAGAGGAAGATGGTGATGGACGACTTTGAGAGGCTCACATGAGGTAGAGCCATCCACAAGGAGATCCTTGGGAGGAACCTTGTGAACAATGTCTCCCACCGGGGACTTGGCTCATATCCCGCCACCATCAACATCATAGGGATGAGTGACTCCATCCCCACATGGATCAAGCTCCTACTCGCCAATGACTACTATTGCGAGAGGTGTTGCAAGGATGGCCACGCCACCAAGGATTGTCCCATGGTGAGAAGTTCCATTGTTTTGCCTAAAGCTAACTTGTTCCATGAGAACACACATTTCAAGCTTTTTAGGAACAAGGATGGCAAGGTGAAAGCTAAGGCCTTGGGACCACCGAACAAGAAGAGGAAGGTCCAGAGTATATGGGTGCCTAAGTGCATTGTTGATCTTGAGAGATCGGCTACGTACAAGTGGGCTCCCAAGAACAAGACCTAGATGGTGATGGTGGTGGACCGAGCGCTTTCATAAAGATCATGTAAAGTCCTCCACAAGTGACATGGACCTCAATGACCTATCTACTCATAAGGGAGGTAACCATGTTAGTTCTTAGTAGTAGTAGTGTGTTTTTCTTTCTCTTGCATTGCATGGTAATTAGGACTCCTTTGTGACTAGTATGCTTTGCATCCATGCATGTGTAAATAACTAAAACAAAAAACACATAAAAATTAGTCAATGTCTAACCCATCCAAGATAGCTATAAGTAAGGGAGAGTGCTTGAGATGGTTGTTTGATTTCTCTCAAGGCAAGGGTATGGCTTATAGTGAGTAAGCTTGGGAGGGGATCAAACTTGACATTGTTAGGTTTCCTTTGTGTCTTGCTCTTAATATTGCTTGCATTCACATGGCATGTTTACTTTCATTGCATGTGTAAATTGCTTGTTGCATGCATCATATAGGAAACACAAAGGAGGCTTGTCATATTTGGAGATACTTATGCCTCATGCTCTATATGAGATTACATCTCCGTAAGTGTGACCAAAGGAAAGGATTATGCTTCATGCCCATTGAGCAAGCTCTTATGAACTCTAAGGTTAAATCTACTCGCGTGGTTTATGGACTAAGGCTCATACATGCCCTTTGGTTCTTATTTGCTTTGGTTCTTATTTGCTCGATATTTAATTTGGCATTTGCGAAAACTATGAGGCCATAGAGTGCCACTATTTGAAAATGAGTGTTTGAGAGTTCCCTCTATATTCCAAGTGCGGTGTTCTTTTGTGTGTTTGGCAAGGGCACTTGGAAGATGGAGAAATTTCTTGTTTCAGCGAAAATCCTGTAGTGACCGTACAGTCCGATCACTGGACCGTACAGTCCGGTTAGTGCCGAGTGCACAGTGTCATGAGTTGGTCCAGTCATAGAGACCGGACAGAACGGTCCTAGAGACCGGACCGTCCGGTCTGTGTGGGGCGCCAGCAGACTCGGGACCTGACCGGACAGTCCAGTCTAGAGACCGTACCATCCGGTCACTATATTGAAAACGCGAGATGCGCTTCAATTTGTGACCGTTGATTCGATCCTTGTTGAATCTCGGCCGTTCATTGATTATTTGACCTGGGTCAAGAGGAGTTAGAGACTTTATTCTTTTCCTTGTTCGTGCCGAAAGTCGGGAACACACCCTTACCACCGTCTCTCTATCTTGCCGTCACCGACCCGAGTTCCGAGCACCGCCGCCGCCCTCACCGCGCCGCACTGACCCAGCCGAGCCGCCACCTCACCTTGCGCACCGTAGCCGCGCCCCCGCACGCACCCGCGCTCGCCCTTGCCCTTGCGCACAGAGCAGCCACCGCCGTCACGCGCCTCCAGCCGCCCCGCCACTTGCATCGCCGTGAGCTGCCACCTCTCCCCCTTGCGCGCCTAGGCAGTCCAAGAGCCAAGCTCCATCCATCTTAGGGCAAGGCTTGCCCTTCTCTCCATTACCGGTGTCAAAAAGCTTCAAGTTTTGAGCTTTCTCGATGATCGGAGCAAGCCCAAGTTGCTCCTTGTTCCCGACACATCGACTTTCCTCCCGGGGTATTGCTACTATTCTCCCATTCATCGAATTATACCCTAATTTAAGTAGTTAGCTTTCATTGATGCAATTGAATTAACTGCTCATGATTAGTTTCTTTAATGAGCTAATTGACTCAACCTAGTCCGCAATTAATTCATGCCTATCTATTAATTGCATGTCTAGGGTTTATCTCCTGTCTAGTCTACAGTTAGATTTATTTCTATTATTTGACTATACAATAGATGACTCACACCAGCCACATATAGTCAATGATCATTGTTGTTAGTTTGCATACTTGCCTAGTGATCATGTCCTTCATTCAATGCTAGGGTTTCTATTGCGCATTCTTTCCTAGCGGTGCTTTGCTTATAGATGTATTAGGACTCTATGCTCATCCAATCTACACCTATGTGCATGCAGTGACAATAGCAGCAGTCAGAGATAATATTGTCAGGACAGGATAAGGGCAAAGGAAAGATACCTGAGAAGCCTATGAGCAAGAAGAGACCGAGACTGGACCCTGAGTCAGAGAGAGCCCGGAGGTTGGCTCAACACTTGGACACCAGGGAGCAGTCACGCAGGACACCTAGCTCTCGTCTGAGGATCAGCCAGCCAGCTGAGGACTAGGGCTTGAGGAGGAGCACGAGGCAAAGGACTGCACCTCTAGCAGTTGGAGTTGTGCCACCGCCGTGGCCATAGCGTACTTCGGTTTCCCGTTAGGGGAGATCGTCGAGAACTGTAGATCAGGGATCCTCCAGGCAGCAGGAGGAGGAGTCCGAGGAGGAGGAGGAGACTAGAGAGGAGATGTCAGAGTCAGAGTCTAAGGAGCTGGTTGAGGAGGAGTTAGAGGAGGAGGCTGAGCAGACTGTTCCCCAGAGGACAGCTCACCGGGCAGGAGACTCGAGGTGCACCTGTGCAGTGTGCATGAGGAGGCTACAGTGGCTTGTACAGGCAGCCGGAGAGCCGAATATTCTTAAGGTTCCTGCCAAGGACCTTAAGGCGCTCCTCTTGGTACCCTTCGAGCAGTGGGTTCTAGTTCCCAGAGACCCCGCTGCTGGAGAGAGGTACTGGACTGGCCTCCAGAGGAGGATCGGTGAGGGTCTGAGATGTTACCTTTGCCTGAGAGGCAAGGATAGACTCTTTGTGCCGCAGTAGTACACGAAGTACAAGGCCATGAGGAGGGCCACCGGCACAGAGATGGAGTAGTACTTCACGTACTTGCCAGGGCTAGGAGATCTAGTTACTGCTCCATAAAGGTTCAAAGAGGACGTGGTGCTAGAGTTCTATGCCACACTGTGGGTTGCCAAAAGCTGCTCAGAGTTCTGGTTCTTATTTAGATGGCAGCCACAGCGTGTGACTAGACAGGATCTAATCCATAACCTAGGACTTCTTTCGTCAGACTTCTTACTATACAGGAGTGCCTATGGTACACTTGCACCACCCCACATACCTCAGGGAGGGAAGGTGCCGATAGACAAGATGGTGATGATTGCCTTTCCACCACCTCAGAAACCAGGCTTTGATAGAAGCCCTGCAAGACTCACTACAGAGGATAAGGTGGCGAGAGCGATAGTCACCAGGACTATCATCCCTAGGTCAGGGTATAGAGAGGAGTTCACACTTCTCCATCAGTGGGCTGTAGCAGCTATTCTGAGTAGGCAGCCATTGACTTGGCAGACCTTCTAATTGGAGAGATGGAGGAGGTGATCTCTGAGAGGGTTGGAGGACGTCACTTGGTCTACGGGCCCTACATTTGCTATCTCTTGAGGAGGATGGGCCTAGTGACGAAGGAGCAGTACGATGCTTTCCCTAAGGTGACCACCAGCTACTCACCTAGAGTCCCCAAGGGATCCCAGTCTACCTCCAGCTAGCACACAGGAGAGGAGGAGCAGGAGTCACCGATACTATATGAGCAGGCATCTTAGCCAGAGACGGTGATTCCTGATTCAGCCAGTACAGGAGCGCCTCCCCAGCCGACAGGTTCGCAGTCTGAGGACACTGTCATAGTGACAGCACTTGCAGGACGGTTGGGTGAGTTTATACAGAGTGTGTCAGAGGACAGACGTCAGATGATGGAGCTGATCAGAGGACAGGCATAGCTTCAGTGTTAGCAGATGGCCCTTGTCTCCGCTCTAGTGACTCAGATGATGGAGCTTACTCAGAGGCAGGCCGGTCAGCAGCCAGGACCTTCAGTGATTCCCTAGTTTCAGCAGCTGGAGACTCAGCCATGACCCTTCACTACACTGATGACAACACAGTCCAGTGAACTGTCACTCTTAGGGGTCTTACCGACAGGGGGAGCAGGACAGACTTTCTCTTCAACACAGCTCTCTCCCGTGTCAGCCTTCTCTATGTCTGTGTTGTTTGTCTCACCCCCACAATCTTCTAGCTCACAGATGGCAGGACCCTCCAGTTCCCAGCACGTACCGGTCAGGAGTCTGTTCTCAGACATAGTCCACACTACTCGTGAAGACTCCCAAACCGCCCCAGAGACAGCTACAACTTCAGCTCCACCTCTTACTGCCACAGTTTCCACTCTTACTACTCAACCAGTAGAGGATCTTGTCCATGGAGGTTTCTCTCAGCAGGATGTGGTAGACCTCATACTACTCCAGACTTCAGCTCAGGAGACTGCCACAGTCACTACAGCAGCACAGGACAGCGGGTCTGAGTCGCCTGTAGACCTTGGTTTCTTCGAGCAGCTGGATGTTCAGGCGGCACAGGCTCAGGGAGCACAACAGGATCCACCTCAGGAGCAGGCAGGAGCAGAGCCTTCTGAGGGTGTCGCTGCACCACTTCCTTCGACCACGAGCGCTTAGATATTCCTCTTTTCCCACCTTTTGTGACTTTTTGGTGCTTGTTGCCAAAGGGGGGGAAGATACTAGGTCTAGGGGGAGTGGGAGTGTGATCTTGTACGATCGAGAGTAGCTTGTATCTAGGGGGAGCTACGAGGTTTTTGGGAGATAGACCATTTGGATCTTATTTTGAGGTGTTATTCGTTGGTGTTATTCATCATTCGTGGATTATGATGAGTCATGGTTTTCATCTGCTTGTGTTTGACTCATTTTGACCTCACTTGGTTTATTTTCTTTTTATATGTAGTGCTTGTATTTATTGATTATCTTGTATGCCTGTGTATAATATCATGATGATGGATGCTTGTTCTTAATTCTTATGCATTTTCATGCTAACTTGTTGCATCTCATCATTTATGCTTTGCATTGCATGTCATTATGCTTTTATTCAATATATTGCCGTGGCATGCATGCATGTTTCATCTAGAGTATGCTCTTCTCTCTTTTCCTTATATCTCTAGAAGTTACTTGATTGAGCAGGACCTTATGCATTTCTCTCTTATGTTGTCTTGGTTCCTCTCGATCTTTGTGTAGCTTGTTTTAGCCTGGTTATTCCTTAAAGTTTATTTTAAGTAGTGGTTGTCATCAGTCACCAAAAAGGGGGAGATTGTAAGCTTCATGACCATTGATGATTGGATCCCCGAGATATGGATGTTGTGGTGATAGACGACAATTACGAAATTATGGGCTAACATCTACATGAGTGTTGTCTATGTAGGAATTCTTTCTTAACTCTATTGTAAATCATATGGATGATGGTGTCCTTGGCGATTGATGACAATGACCTCAAGCATGGAGGCTTGTGAACTTGATGGAGTCCAAGGGTTGATGAAGATGGATCAAAGTGGAGAACAAGCTATGGTGCAAGTGTTTGGTACACTTGAGTAGTTGTTAAGGCTTTGAGTCCATAGGAAAAACCGGACTATCAAGGGGTTCTAGGTCATTCTCTTAGGTCATGTATAGTCGGTGATGTGCAAGGTTGCTCGGTGAAATCACAGGCACTAGGTGACAGTGGAGAAGCCAATGAGCTGTTCGGAGAAGCCGGGAAACCATGTCAAGCGAGGACGACGAGTTTCACCTTCTGGACATAGAGACCGGATAGATTGGTTAGTGGAGACCGGACTGTACGGTCACTATATGGAGATTGTCCGGGACTTAGCACGAAGAAGCAGGAGTCTGTCAATAGGTAAGTCTGTACAGATCGGACGGTCCGGTCTACTGACCGGACGGTCCGGTTAGTACAGGTGCAGGGACGGCAGAAGTGGTGCATTTCGTGGAGGCTCCTGGAATGGATAGAGAAAGTGGACTGGACAGTCCGGTCCAGTGACCGGACAGTCCGGTGAGCAGGAGTTCAGCAGTGGGCAGAGCCGTTGGGCTTGGGATTGAAGTGACCGGACTGTACGGTCAGTAGGCCCAGAAAGCTGATTTTGTGGAGCAACGTCTTGTTTGAGGTTGGGAGCCTATATAACTTCGTTGCTGGGGTCTTTGTGACCCCTCTTGGCCAGTGGATTACCCGAGAGCATTTGGTAAGGTCCAAGAGGAAAAGAGGACAGCACTAGGAGGAGATATTGCATATCTTGAGAGTGCTAGTGAAGAGTAGCTTGAGCATCTTGCACATCTAAGGCTAGAGTGTCCTTGAGGGTGTGATCTAGATTGTTACTCTTGGTCTATGGTGAGACCTAGACCGGTTAGGTATTGGTGATCGAGCCTATCATGATTGGTTATGAAGGCCATCACAAGTTTGTACACGATTTGAGCCTGCCGTTGGAAGGGGCATTAAGAGTGAGCGCTCGTGCTGGCTCGGGGAGTACGGCAAGTTCTCGAGGGAGGCGAGCTTGTGCTTTGTGCAGTGGTGATGCACACCATGTCTTCACTCGAGGAGTGATTGTGGGCTCGTGTGCGAGAACTCCACTTGGTGGCGGGAGGGACCGGGACTCCGGCGGGAGTGGTTCAACGAGGATTAGGGGAAGGCACCATCCTTCCGAAACCTCAGGAAAAAATCATGAGCATTCCTTGACCCTCTCTTTACTATTCCGCATTTGTGTGCTCTAGTGAGTAGGGTGACTTGTGGCTTGCATAGGCTAGTGTGATTGGCTTCCGCACTTTATCTTATCATGAACACTAGCATGTGTAGGGTCTTGGCCTACTAGACTTGCATAAGTTTCCTTATGTTGTTAGACTTGAGTAGCGAAACTGAAGTATTTGGGTTCGTGAGCGGCTTACCGATTCACGCCCCCCCCTCTCGGTATGCCTTCGGTCTTTACACTTTGGAGATGGCATAGGAGACTGGGTCACATGAGCTTTGACTTGTTATGTCACTTGAGTGGCCTAGGTTTGATCCGAGGATTGCCTAAGCCCAAATTTGATAAGGATTTGGTTTGTGCTCCTTGTCATCATGGGAAAATGATTGCCGCTTCTCATCCACCAATTAATTTTGTGATGACTGAATGCTCTGGAGAGTTGCTTCACATGGACACTGTTGGTCCTTCTCGGGTTCGTTCGGTGGGTGGGAAGTGGTATGTTCTTGTGATTGTTGATGACTATTCTCGCTACTCTTGGGTTTACTTTCTTGAGAGCAAGGATGAAGTGTTTCATCACTTACGGAGCTTAGCTTTGAGGTTGTTCAAGAAACTCCCTAGTGCATTACGAGCAATCCGCAGTGATAATGGCATCGAGTTCAAGAACTCCTCCTTTGATGCTTTCTGTCTTGAGCATAACATTGAGCATCAGTTTTCAGCACCTCATGTTCCCCAACAGAATGGAGTGATCGAAAGAAAGAATAGAACCCTGGTGGAGAAGGCCCGGACGATGCTCGATGAGCATAGGACTCCGAGGCAGTTCTAGGCTGAGGCCATTAGCACTGCTTGCTATATTTCCAATCAGATTTTTTTGTGCTCAATTCTTAATGTGACTTCTTATGAGCTGCGTTTTGGGAGAAAGCCCTCGGTTTCTCATTTGCGTGCCTTTGGTTGCTAGTGCTTTATTCTCAAGTGTGGCAATCTTGATAAGTTTGAGTCGAAGTCTTCCAATGGCATTTTTCTTGGTTACTCTCTTCATGGTCATCCCTACAGAGTTTTGAATTTCGAGACAAACACCATCATAGAATCCCGCGATGTAACCTTTGATGAATCAAACTTTTGTGCAAGGAATATGATTGAGTCTGCAGGTGATACGGAGCTGAAGGAGAGCATCTTTGTAGAAGAGGACCTATAGGGCTTTGATGAAGATGACGATGACTCACTTCATCTTTCATCTGAGCTTGTTCCTGCTGCTACCACTACTCTAGCAGAGGGTCCAGAAGCTTCTAGATTGACTTCAGCAGCTATCAAGCGAGCTCCAGCTGTGGTTGACGGGGAGGTACACTCTGAGAGAGACGCTCCTCACCACATTCAGCGTCAACATCCACCCCAACAGATGATCGGTAATCTCTATGAGAGGACAACAAGGTCAAGGTCTGCACATCTTGCTTGCTTTACTAATTCTCTCTTTGTTGCAACCTTTGAACCCTGAGATGTTGGACACGCACTATCTGATGAACATTGGGTTAGTGCCATGCATGAGGAGTTAGTAAACTTTGAGAGAAACAATGTCTAGACCCTTGTAGAGCCTCCCAAAAATGTCAATGTCATAGGAACCAAGTGGGTGTTCAAAAACAAACATGGGGAGGATGGTGAGGTTGTGAGAAACAAGGCTAGGCTAGTTGCTCATGGTTTTAGCCAAGTGAAGGGCTTAGATTATGGTGAAACCTTTGCTCCTATTGCTTGCATAGAAGCCATTAGGATCTTGCTTGCATTTGCTGCCTCCAAGGGCACTAGACTCTATCAAATGGATGTCAAGAGTGTTTTCCTAAATGGTTTCATAGAGGAAGAAGTGTATGTGAGGCAGCCCCCTGGCTTTGAGCACCACAAAAACCCAAACCGTGTGTACAAGCTTCAGAAGGCTTTGTACGGGCTAAAGAAAGCACCTAGGGCATGGTATGCTAGGCTTAAGACCTTCTTGCTAGAGCGTGGGTATGTCATGGGGTGTGTTGATAAAACCTTGTTCACTCTCAAGCATGGCAATGACTTTCTAATGGTTCAGATTTACGTTGATGATATCATCTTTGGTGGTTCCTCTCATGCTCTTGTGTCCAGGCTTCAGGAAGCTATGGAAAGTGAATTTCAGATGTCGATGATGGGAGAGCTCACCTTCTTTCTTGGGCATCAAATAAAGTAGTGCAAGCAAGGCACTTTCATACATCAAGCCAAGTACACAAGGATCTCCTGAAGAAATTCGACATGGTCAATGTGAAGCCGTTGTCTACACCAATGTCCACAACAACGGCTCTTGACCCTGATGAAGACTATGAAGCGGTGGATCAAAGGGAGTACAGGAGCATGATTGGCTCTGTCTTGTACCTAACGGTGAAAAGACCTAACATACACTTTGTGGTGTGTCTTTGTGCTCGCTTTCAAGCTTTCCCAAGGGTGACTCATCGCAAGACTGTCAAGCGCATCTTCAGGTATCTCAAATACACCCTTGAGTTTGGTCTTTGGTACTCTGCATCTTCATCTCTTGATCTCATTGGGTATTCGGATGCGGACTTTACTGGATGTAGAATTGATAGGTAGAGCACTTGTAGTACTTGCCATTTCTTGGGTACTTGTTTGATCTGTTGGTCTTCTCGTAAGCAGTCGAGTGTTGCCCAATCCACCACAGAGGCTGAGTATGTACCTGCTGCTAGCTGCTGCTCACAAATCCTATGGACTATGTCTACCATGAGAGACTATGGGTTGACTTTTAAGGGTGTTCCACTCATGTGTGATAACTCTAGTGCCATATGCTTAGCCAAAAACCCAGTCCAACATGGTAAGGTCAAACACATCAATGTGCGATTCTACTTCCTGAGAGACAATGTTGAGAAGGGGGATGTTGAGCTCATATATATTGATATCAAAAACCAACTAGCTGATATCCTCACCAAGCTCCTAGATGCTTCAAGACATGCTTTTCTTTAGGGGGAACTTGGTGTTTGTCATCCCTATGGCATCATTTGAGGGGGAGTTGGTATTCACTTGTATATATGTATCTTACCATTTTTTCTTTGCATCTCACATGTAATATATGCATTGGTAGATGAGCTCTGACTCTCATGCTTTCTTGTATCTCTCTTTGCTATGATTGAGCTTGAGCTAAGTTGTGTGGATGTGATGGTAATCTCTCATGCTTAGATTTTCTAGATGGCCTGTTATAAACTCATGTGAGCTTGCTAATCTTAAAGGTAAACTGAGCTTCTTGTGAACCTTATGATCTAATCTTGTCAAAACTTACTCACCACGTGTATAATTGCTCTTATCTTTGTTGAAACTTGCATTAAGGCTGGTCTAAAGGATGTCTTGGCTTTGGCACCTTGTGCTTGCGAAATGGAAGGCTTTGCAAATGTTTAGCTCATGATGTAACATTGTGGGAACATGTGTTCCTTTTGCCGCAAAGGCATGCTCTTTTGTCTTGTGCATAATCTTGAAAAATCTGCTAAGTGCTTTGATCATGAATTACTCATTATGCTAAATCCAAACATTGTGACTCGGGGTGTTTGTCGTATCCAGTCGTGCGACCCTCCACCTGGATAAGAGGACACATGAGGATAAACAAAAATCACTTGATCAACTGAGTCTCTATTGCATCTGTGAGCGTTTGTAGAGCTCATTTTCTGCGAATACTTGTTGCCCTTGTTGAGATTGAAACTGGCTAGATTCTTATGATTCACTTGGTGCTTGTTTTGCCTTGGATGAGAGTACTTACACATGTGGTGGCAGATTTTCACATGATAAGCAAAATTTGATTCTATCTAAGCTAGTCAATCTTTCTGCTTAGCTTGTATAGCTCATGGTGTTTATGCCTTGCTATCTATTTTTGATCTTTGCATGATTGGGAGCTATTGCTTTTACACTTCATGGCACTATGGTTATGGTTAGCATAGTTAAATGCTTGTTTGCATAATTGTTCAAGCTTCTTAGATTTGCATTTTCATGCATTGCATGCTCTTTTGCCTCTTTGATGACTTCATTGCCAAAGGGGGAGAAAATTTTGGGGTCATGCACAAATAATGCTAAGAAACTCATATGATCCATTTTGCACTACATGAGACGTACAACAACTTGAGGGGGAGCATATCATGATCTTGAGCATTTTCTTGCGCTTTTCATATTCTTTGCGTCTCAAGTCGCTTTCTTTGCCAACTCTTGGTTTTGTGATCCCTACTTACTAGATGGCTTGTTTTCACCTTTTCTTTGGGTTTGGCCATTTGGATGTGCTTATTTGGCTTCGCATTTCAATCTCTAATCTTTATGCATTTGGTGTTGTCAATGTACTCATCAAGGGGGAGACTGAGAAACCATGTGGATATGTGCCATGGTTTGCTATATTTGTGATGTATTGACTTGAGCAGATTTGGTGTTTGAGTTGAAATGCGGGAATCTAGGGATTGCATGGGTTTGCATATCATGGTTATGACTAACCGGAGTTGGTGGAGATATTGGTGATATTACAGAAGATGGGAAATGTGTTTGCTTGTCTCATGATGTGTAGGTCACTGGAGTCGACTTGGCGGTCAACGGCGAGAGGATTGGGCACAAGCTGGGGACTTGAGGCCAGACGATCGGGATGCCGGGTGAAGTCAAGGGTGATCCACACCGTACATGTGGAGAGGCAAGAAGCACGGACGGTTTCGGGGTTGAGCCTCAAAACCGTGGTGGTGATGAAGACGGTGTGTTGACCAAGTCAAGGTGAACGGGATGCCGGTGCAAGTGACAAGGGGGCCCGATGGACAGGGACTGGGAGAGACTTGCCGGTGGTCAAGATCGTAGGACAAGGTGACACACGTCAACATCAAGAAGTCGTGCTTTGAGAAGCGAGCAAGGCGGTTTCCCTGTTTGGGCCTCAAAACCGGTGGCGGTGGTTGGTGGTGCACGTGGCACCATCATGGTGCTTGCATCGAGATGAAGCAAAGACGTGAAGCGTCTAATGGCATTCGGGCGATGAGGAAAAAGATGGACGGTTATGCCCCTAGTGATAGGTAGGTGTGTTATGTAGGTTAAGGGTAGAGTGGTCATGTGGACAATAGACCCTAGGCCTATATAAGGAGAGGAGTGCCTAGTGGGAGAGGTGCCTCTCTTCCAATTAGCCTTGTGTTAGGACTCTATTCAAAGTGCTAGAAGAGGACTTCATGTTTTAGAGGAGAGGCAAGGGTGTGTGAGAGACATCTCTTGCTCTTCCAAATAGTGGGAGGAAGAGGGTGGCTTCCTAGCCTTGTACCTATGGATCTTGTAAGAACCTTTCTATGATATGAGAAGTATTTTCGTGCTCAAGATTTCCCTCTTCACTTGAATCCTGAAATTTCCTTTTTCTTATTTTTGGAGCTATTTTTATGGTGATTTTTTATCTCAATTTTGGATGAGTTTTTGGTTCAGATTTCTTGAGACACTTGTTGCTAGGATGAGCTAGAACAATCCTCTATGGATCCTTGACCGAATCAATAGCTCTAGCACCTTAGATTTGAAGGATTTCTCAAGTTTCCCCTTTTTGGTGTTCTTGGCACAAGATCTGAAATTCATGATGATTCCTTGTGTTTTTGGAGTGGATCTCTTTAGAGGAGGGTCGTGATGTATTGAGGATCATCTGGTCCAAATTTCATGATTTTTGGAGTTCGTTTGATAGGGTTTTGGTAATTTTCTTTCCCGAACGGAGCTGCTGTTTTGACCATGACGGAACTTCCGTGATCATGACAGAAGTTCTGTCAAGAACCACGGAACTTCCGTGAGTGATAGTGTTCCCATCACCAAGAATTTCCATAATTGATGGAACTTCCGTCGGGCACCACGGAACTTCCATCAGGCTCTGTTCTGTGACCTTTCGGACCTTCCATGTTTCGGTTTTTGTTTCTTTTGTGCTTCCGCTATGTGTCCTTTTGGTTTAAGTCATTCCTAGTGTTAACACATTACAAGTTAGTGTGTGTAATCCTGGTGACTAGGTTAGAGGTTGGTTTGGGTTGTAGTTGGGACATAGGACAAGTTCTTGAAAAGAATTTGAATTGGCTCCTATTCACCCCCCCCCCTCTGGTCGCCTTCTCGGTCATTCAGATCTAGTCAAAACTACTGTCGAGTTCAAGTTTGCATGAGGGGAAATTGGCCAGTGCAAAGGTGCGCTAAACAGCAAATCTATCATTGCACCGATGGCGCGGGGTTGAGCCGATCGGGACACTACCGAATCTGTGATTGCGCCAATCAGCAAAGTGTTGAGCCTATCGGCGCATGAATGAATCTATGCCAAAGTGCACCAAATACCCAGTGAGCCTAAGCTGTTAAGTGAGTAGCCAGATATCTACTAGTGAGATCGTAACTAGATAGTCTAATCAAACGGAATCATAATGGTAATTACATGGATCAATGAAAACCTAAAATGAATAAGACCACCTACCTTTCTGAGCATCTCATCGATTTATCGCTGCCGAGAGGAAACCCTTTATAGCGTAGGTATCTTACCCTACTCAACTATCCAATAGTGTTGCGCAGGTTTAGTGTTGTCACCGCTAAACCACTCTACTAGCATCATAAAGCAACCATAATCAATACAATGTCCGAATACTATCCTGATCACCACGATCAAGATAGTATCAACCTACTTAGCCTAGAACTAAGCAATTGGAATAAGCACATGCATGATTACAGAATCAAGATAGACAAATCACCAAAACCATCATCAACATATTCGATTATCCTTGAGATACATAGAGTGAGATTCATCACCGCCGAGATGGCCTACCTTGACGGATCAACTCTTACTCCAATGGTTCTTGAAACTCAACTAGAGATCTATTCTAACGGGGAAAACCCCGGTGGCTCTAACTCACGGATCTGTTGTCCCTCTGACACCTCCTTCTCTCGTGACAAGGGGTTTACAAGTATTTATAAGGGTTCTACTCATAAAGGACTCTGTTTCTAGCAAATAAGTTTATTGCGCCGATCGGCGCAGGATTGCGCCGATGGGCGCAAGCCGTGTCTTCTTTGGTTTCTCTTCTGAGTCGGTTCCTCTGTTTTCCACAGCTGCCATGTGGGCCTTTTCCTTCGAGATAAAGTCTTGCACTGCAAGTCAAGATCTTGAAGTTCCATAAATCTTCCAGGCAAATATCTTCAAGTATCTTGCGCAGATAAACTTCCATAAGCATGTGGAATGGGCCTCGGTCACTTCTGTGGGCTAAAACACCCTTGCGCCGATCGGCTTATGGGTTGCGCCGATCGGCGCACTGGGCTTCTTCAATGATTTTTGTTCCTTCTGGACTCCTGTCCTCTTCCAACATCATTTTAATCACCAATTTCACCTGTTTCTGTAATATAGCTCCAAAACAACGCATATACAAATATATGGGCAAAATCATAGGTAAATGACCTAAATTGGCATCAAATATGCTCTAATTGGGGTTATATTCACATATAAAAGGGGCACTTAAGTAGTGCCAACAACAACCCATCGCTTCAAACGCTTATTGTAGCTGTGTTTGCGTAGCGGCGGAGTGGCCTGCCAACCGCTACAGGCCTTTTTGGACTGCCGCTTGCCATGAATGATAGACAGATTTGAAGTGCATCAAGGACTTCATGGGGAGGCGTGTGAGAATCTAGGATATCAAATGGTTGGGGGAAATGGTGACCTGAGGCTCCGTAGTCCAACGATGTTTCATGGACCCTATCGTCATGGCGGAGGTCGGTCTATGCATTATTGTAAGCTTCATGACCATTGGTGATTGGATCCCCAAGGTATGAATGTTTTGGTGATAGATGACAACTATGAAATTGTGGGCTAACATCTACATGAGTGTTGTTTTTGTAGGAATCATCTCTTATCTCTATTACAAATCATTTGGATGATGGTTGCCTTGGCGATTGATGACAATGACCGCAAGCATGGAGGCTTGTGAACATGATGGAGTCCAAGGGATGATGGAGATGGATCAAACCATAGAACAAGCTACGGTGCAAGTGTTTGGAACACTTGACTAGTTGTTAGGACTTTGAGTCTATTGGAAAAACCGGACTATCAATGGGGTCTAGGTCATTCTCTTAGGTCATGTCTAGTCGGTGATGTGCAAGGTTGCTCGATGAAATCACAAGCACTAGGTGACAGTGGAGAAGCCAAGGAGCTATTCGGAGAAGCCGGGAAACAAAGTCAAGCGAGGACGACAAGTTTCCGCTTCTGGACATAGAGACCGGACAGAGGGGTCAGTGGAGACTGGACTGTACAATCATTATGAGGTTTTGTCCAGAGGCTATAGCGAGGAAGCAAGGAAGTTGCAAGTGTTAGTGGTCATAGAGACCGGACAGTCCGGTCTAGTGACCGGATGGTCCGGTCACTATGAAGGACACAGGGCAACGAGGAGGTTCCGGCGCAAAATGTTTCTGGACTAGAGAGAGAAATGTACCAGATGGTCTGGTCCAGTGACTGGACAGTCTGGTCAGTACAGGGATTTTACCTGGACAGTGCAACCAATGGCTGGGACAGCCGTTACTAGAGTGACCAAACGGTCCGGTCAGGCAGTGACCAGACAGTCGGGTCTGGATGTCCAGAAAGGCAATTTCATGGAGCAACGGCTAGTTTGAGGTTTGGAGCCTATATAACTTCGATGCTGGGGTCTTGGAGACCTCTCTTGGCCAGTGGAATACCTGAGAGCATTTGGTAAGGTCCAAGAGGAAAAGAGGAGAGAACTAGGAGGAGATATTGCATATCTTGAGAGTGCTAGAGAAGAGTAGCTTGAGCATCTTGCACATCTAAGGCTAGGGTGTCCTTGATGGTGTGATCCAAATTGTTACCCTTGGTTTATGGTGAGACCTAGACCGGTTAGGTATCGGTGATCGAGCCTATTATGATCGGTTATGAAGGCCATCACACGTTTGTACACGGTTTGAGCCCACCAGTGAAAGAGGCATCGCTAGTGAGCGCTCGTGTCGGCTCGGGGAGTCTTGCAAGTTCTCAAGGGAGGCGAGCTTGTGCTTTGTGCAGTGGTGATGCACACCGTGTCTTCACTCTAGGAGTGATTGCGGGCTCGTGGGCGAGAACTCCACTTGGTGGCGGGAGGGACCGAGATTTCGGCGGGAGTGGTCCAACGAGGATTAGGGGAAGGCGCCATCCTTCTGAGACCTCAGGAAAAATCATGAGCATTCCTTGACCCTTCTCTTTACTATTCTGCAATTGTGTGCTCTAGAGAGTATTGTGAATTGTGGCTTGCATTGACTAGTGTGATTGTATTCCGCTCTTTATCTTATCATGAACACTAGCATGTGTAGGGTTCTACTAGATTTCCTTAGGTTACTTATGTTGGTAGACTCAAGTAGTAGAATTTGAAGTAGTTGGATTCGTGAGCGGCTTACTGGTTCACCCCCCCCCCCTCTCGGTATGCCTTCTATCCTTACAAGTGGTATCAGAGCCTAGTGCTCATCTTTGAGACTTCACCGCCTTGAGTAAGGATGCCAGGACAGACGGGGAGTGTTCCAATATTCAATGGCGAGGACTATGCATAATGGAAGGCTTGCATGGAAGCCTACCTTCAGTCCGTTGATCCAGAGATATGGTCGGTCAATCACGAGTCCAATGCGGATGTGAACTTACTTGAGCCTGACTACGTTAAGTGTAATGCTAAGGCCAGGAATGCTTTGTTTGCTTGCATCTCTAAGGATGTTTTTGCGCAGCTAGATGCTAGTTCCATAGCACATGGTATCTGGACTAAGATTCAGGTGCTCTGTGAGGGCACCAGTGATGTCAAAGAGGAAAGATACTATGTGCTAAAGAACAAGTATGGTAACTTCACTAGATTGCCACATAAGAGAGCTAATATTGTTCATTCTCGTTTTCAAGTACTAGTGGAGGATATCAATGCACTTGGGGATGATTTCAAGATGAAGCCAGTTGAGGTAATAAGTAGATTCTTGAGGCTATTCAAAGACTCAGGGTATGAGTCCATCATCACCTTCATCTTGCAAGGTGACCTCAAGACCAAGACCAGGAAGGATATACTTGGCAAGATCACCGCCTTCGAGAGCTACCAATTAGGGTTGGATGATCCTCAACCATCCAATCTTGCTCTACCGGCTGACAAGCAAGAATCTAGAAAGAGCAAGAAGAACAATAAGAAGGTGATCATTGAGGACAATGATGAAGAAGATGATGATGAGGGTGACTTGAACGAGGATTTGGCTCTTCTCATGAGGAAGATGAAGAACTTCAAGAAGAAGTTTGCTTCCAAGTCAAGGGGCAAGTGCTTCAATTGTGGCTCAAAGAATCACTTTGTCCGAGAGTGTCCAAAGCCCAAGAATGAACCATTCAAGTCACAAGATTCAATTGAAGAAGAAGAAGAAGATCCCAAGGCCAAGCACACGAAGAAGAGATACTTGAACAAGGACAAGAGCAAAGGCTAAGGTAAAGCTCATGACTACAAAAAGAAGTTCTCTCGCAAGGCACTTGTTGGAGAGTGACAAGAGACAACACAAGTGACGAGTTCTCTTCCACAAGTGATGAAGAAGTGGCCGGTCTAGCCATGATCAAGACCACACCTCTAGAGCTCTTCCTCCACCTCCCACATGCCTCATGGCCACGAGCCAACTTGGGGAGAGTGAGGATGAGAGAAGCGATGATAGCAATGATGAGGAGCACACGTGTGCCGAGTTATGGAGCATGCTTGAGCAAGCCTGTGACATCGCCATCAAGAAGTCCATGATGTTGGAGGTGGTAAGAAAAGAGTGTAAGTTGGCTAAGGACCTTGTTGGTGAGCTTTAGAGTGAGCTCAAGGACCTTGTCACATCTCATGAGGTCCTAAACAAGAATTATGACAAACTCAAGGGTGATCATGTAGAGCTTCATGAGAAGTACAAGGCCCTCGAGATCACTTATGAGGCCATCGATATTGAGAACCTTGCCTCTCCCTCCTACAGTTCATCAAAGAGTGATGCTTCTACTATGTGTGATGAACTAACCACCTCGATCGAGGTTTCTTTTCTTGAGCCATTTGTTTTAGAGGACTATCACAAGCTCAAGGAAGAGAGGAAGATGGTGATGGACGGCTTTGAGAGGCTCACACGTGATAGAGCCATCCACAAGGAGATTCTTGGGAGGAACCTTATGCATAATGTCTCCCATCAGGGACTTGGCTTATATCCCGCCGCCATCGACATCATTGGGACGAGTGATTCCATCCCCGCATGGATCAAACCCCTTCTCGTTGATGACTACTATTGCGAGAGGTGTTGCAATGATGGCCACGCCACCAAGGATTGTCCCATGGTGATAAGTTCCATTGTTTTGCCTAAAGCTAACTTGTTCTATGAGAACACACATTTCATGCTTTTTAGGAACAAGGATGGCAAAGTGAAAGCTAAGGCCTTGGGACCACCAAACAAGAAAAGGAAGATCAAGAGCATATGGGTGCCTAAGTGCATTGTTTATCTTGAGAGATCGGCTACGTACAAGTGGGTGCCCAAGAACAAGACCTAGATGGTGGTGGTGGTGGACCGAGTGCTTTCATGAAGATCATGCAAAGTCCACCACAAGTGACATGGACCTCAACGACCTATCTACTCATAAGGGAGGTAACCGTGTTTGTTCTTTGTAGTTGTAGTATGTTTTCCTTTCCCTTGCATTGCATGGTAATTAGAACTCCTTTATGACTAGTATGCTTTGCATCCATGCATGTGTAAATAACTAAAAGAAAAACATATAAAAATTAGTCAATGTCTAACCCATCCAAGATAGCTATAACCAAGGGGGGGGGGGTGCTTGAGATGGTGGTTTGACTTCTCTCAAGGCAAGGGCATGGCTTATACTGAGTAAGCTTGGGAGGGGATCAAACTTGATATTGTTAGGTTTCCTTTGTGTCTTGTTCTTCAGTATTGCTTGCATTCATGGCATGCTTACTTCCATTGAATATGTAACAATGGTTGTTGCATGCATCATATAGGAAACACAAAGGAGGCTTGTCCCACTTGGAGATAATTGTGCCTCATGTCCTATATGAGATTACATCTCCATAAGTGTGACCAAAGGGAAGGATTGTGCTTCATGCCCATTGAGCCAGCTCTTATGAACTCCGAGGTTAAATCTACTCGTGTCGTTCATGGACTAAGGCTCATACATACCCATTTGGTTCTTAATTGCCTTGGTTCTTATTTGCTCGATCTTCCATTTGGCATTTGCAAAAATTATAAGGCCATAGAGTTCCACTATTTGAAAATGAGTGTTTGAGAGTTCCCTCTATATTCCAAGTGCAGTGTTTGATTGAGTGTTTGGCAAGGACACATGGAAAATAGAGAAATTCCTTGATTCAGTAGTATTCTGGAAGTGACCATTTGGTCCGGTCATATGACCGTATAGTTTGGTCAGTGGCACTATACATAGTGCCAGGGGGAGTCTGGTCATTGAGACCAGACAGAACGGTCCTAGAGACCATACCGTCCGGTCTACAGAAGGCCAGCAGACCCCAAGGGGACCAGACAATCCGGTGTAGTGACCGGACCGTTCGGTCAGTTCGGTTGGACGCGAGATGCACTTCCCGGTCTGAGCTGCTGATCCATCCTTGATTGAATCTCGGTCGTTCATTATCAAGTTGACCTAGGTCAAATCAAAACTTGGTCCTTTCTTCGTTCCATGCCGACGCCGACTTAACACCATCGTCCTCTTCAGAGCTCTCGCCGACGCTGCCGCCTTCACCCCCCATCTTGTTGACCAGCGCCGCCACCCATCACCATCACACCGCCGCGCGCCCGCTCTCCCACGCACCTATGCGCAGCCGCCGCAACCTGCCGCCTCCGCTTGTGCCCACAACACCGTCGCCGCCAAGATTCTCTCTTGCTGCCACCGCTAGCCTCCACTGCCGCTTGCCACCGTGCCACGCACCACCCCTACTCCTACACGCGCGCGAGCCCTAGTTCACTTCCCTTCCCACCTTTGCCGATTGCCAGGGAGAGGAGTTTCCCCTTTTTCATCCCCGCACTCCATTGTTGGCAACTTCCAAGCTCCAAGCTTTTCGGTGATCGGAGCGAGTTCCGCGGTGTTTGCTCTTCTCGGTGTGTTGGATTTTTCTCCCAGGGTATCATGCTTATCCTTCCTTCATCGAATTATGCCCTAAATTTCAAGAATTCAGTTAATTGGTGCAATTAGTACTAATTCCTATCATTAGTTGCATTAATTAATTAATTAACTCAACCTAGTCTGTAATTAAATCGATGCCTATCTGTTAATTGCATGTCTAGGGTTGTCTCCTGTTTAGTCTATAGTTAGATTCTATTTTCATTATTTGACTGTACACTAGATGACTCGCACCAGTCACATATAGTCGATCATCACTGTTGTTACTTTGCATAATTTCCTAGTGATCATGTCCTTCATTCAGTGCTAGGATATCTATTGCGCATTCTTTCCTAGCGGTGCTTTGCTTATTGATGTATTAGGTTTCCATGCTTATCCCATCTATACCTATGTGCATGTAGTGATAGCAGAGCAGTTGACAGGGATGGCAGGTTTAGGACAGGACAAGGACAAGGGGAAGATGCCTGAGAAGCCCAAGACCAAGAAGAGACCAAGAATGGATCCAGAGTTAGAGAGAGCCAGGAGAGTGGCCAGGCACCTAGATGCCATGGATCAGTCACGGAGGACTCTGGGGACACGGCTGATCCTAGAGTAGCCTCGCGAGGCCCAGGGTCTGAGGAGGAGCACCAGGCAGAGGTCTACACCTCTGGCTGTTGGAGTGGTTCCACCACCGTGGCCGCAGCATACTCCAGTTTCCTGTCAGGGGAGATCATCGAGAACTGCGGAGCAGAGATCCTCCAGACAGATGGAGGAGGAGTCTGAGGGGAGGAGGCCGCAGAGGAGGAGACCTCAGAGTCTGAGTCTGTGGAGCTGTTTGAGGAGGAGGCTGAGAACACAGAGGAGGAGACTGAGCCGACTGTTCCCCAGAGGACAGCTCATCGTGTAGGAGACCCGAGGTGCACTTGTGAGGTGTGCATGAGGAGGCTGCAGAGACTGGTTCAAGCAGCTGGAGAGCCAGATATCCTTAAGGTTCCTGCAAAGGACCTTAAGGTACTTCGCTTGGTACCTTTCGAGCAGTGGGTGCCAGTCCCTAGAGACCCCGCTGCTGGAGAGAGGTACTGGACAGCCCTCTAGAGGAGAATTGGAGATGGCCTGAGACGCTGTCTGTCCATGAGGACGAGAGACAAGGTGTTTGTACCATAGCAGTACACCACCTACCAGACCATTAGGAGGGCCATAGGCACAGACATCGAGTAGTACTTCACGTACTTGTCAGGGCTAGCATAGCTAGTTACTGCTCCACACAGGTACAAAGAGGACGTGGTCCTCGAGTTCTACGTGATGTTGTGGGTTGCGAGAGACCGCTTTGAGTTCTAGTTCATTTTCAGAGGGCATCCATACTGTGTCACCAGGGAGGACCTGATCTCCCACCTAGGACTCCTAGCCTCAGACTTTCAGCTTTACAGAAGTGCCTATGGTACCATGGAGCCACCTCACAGACCTTAGGAAGGGAAGCTGCCTTCAGATGACCTAGTGTCGATCGCGTTCCCACCTCCAACACACTGCAGAGGCTAAGGTGGTGAGAGCGATAGTCACCAAGACTATCATCCCTAGGTCTGGCTACAGAGAGGAATTCATGCTCTTAGACTAGTAGGCTGTAGCAGCCATCTTGAGGAGGCAGACCTTCGACTTGGCAGACCTTCTCATTGGAGAGATGGCGGAGGTCATCTCTAAGAGGGTTGGAGGGCGTCACTTGGTCTATGGTCCATATATCTGCTATCTCTTGAGAAGGATGGGCCTAGTGATAGGGGAGCAGTACGAGGCTTTCCCTGAGGTGACCACCAGCTACTCACCTAGAGTCCCGAGGGGATCATAGTCTACCTCTAGCCAGCACACAGGAGAGGAGCAGGTGTCACCGATACTTAACGAGCAGGCAGCTCAGCCAGATACAGTGATTCTCGAGTTAGCCAGTAGAGGGGCTCCTCCCCAGCCGACAGGTTTGTAGACTGAGGACATTGTCACAGTGGTAGCACTAGTTGGACGGCTGGGTGAGTTTATATAGAGCATGTCAGAGGACAAACGACAGATGATGGAGGTTATCAGAGGACAGGCAAAGCTTCAGCGCCAGCAGGTGGCACTTGTTTCCGCTCTGATGACTCAGATGGCAGAGATGAGACAGACAGGTCAGTAGCCAGGGCCTTCAGCACAGCCTCAATTCTAGCAGCTATCGACTCAGCCTGGACCCTTCACAGCATTGATGACAGCATAGTCCAGCAGATTGTCACTTTCAGGGGTCTTACTGACAGGGGGAGTAGAACATACTTTCTCTTCAGCATAGCTCTCCCCTATGTCAGCTTTCTCAGTTTTTGCACTATTCGTGTCCCTGTCACACTCTTCGAGCTCGCAGATGGCAGGACACTCTAGCTCACAGCACGTACCGGTCAGGAGTCTGTTCTTAGACATTGTGCACACTACTCGTGCAGACTCCCAGACCATCCCAAAGACAGCTACAGTTATACCTCCACCTCTTACTGCCACTGTTACCACTCCTACTCCTCAAGCAGCAGAGTATCTTGTCTGTTGAGGCTTCTCACAGCAGTATGTATCAGATCTCCTACTACTCCAGACTTCAGCTCAGGACATTGTCACAGTCACTCCAGTAGCACTGGATAGTGGGTCCGAGTAGCCTGTAGACCTTGGTTTCTTTGAGCAGCTAGATGCTCGGGCGGCACAGGCTCATGGAGCATAGCAGGATCCACCTAAGGAGCAGCCAGGAGCAGAGCCTATAGAGGACGTTGCTGCACCACTTCCTTCGACCACGAGCGCTTAGATGTTCATCTTTTCCCACCTTTTTGGCTTTTTAGTGCTTGTTGCCAAAGGGGGAGAAGGTACTAGGTCTAGGGGGAGTGGGAATGTGATCATGTGCGATCGAGAGTAGCATGTGTCTAGAAGGAGCATACTTGTATATTATATCGGTTTTGGGAGATAGATACATATTTTGTTAGATGCTATTGGATATTTATTTTGATGAAGTTATTCGTTGTTCGTGGATTTTGATGAGTCATGGATTTGGATTTCAGTCGCTTGTGTTTGAAGTCATTAATTATCCTGTATGCCTGTGTATGATATCATGATGATGATTGCTTGTTCTTAATTCTTATTCATTGCTATGCTAACTTGGTGCATCTCATCACTCATGCTTTCATTCAATATATTGCCATGACATGCATCCATTTTTCATCTAGAGTATGCTCTTCACTCTTTTCCTTGTGTCTCTAGATGATGCTAGATTGAGTAGGACCTTATGCATTTCTCTCATATGTTGTTATGGTTCCTCTCGATCTTTGTGTAGCTTGTTTAGCCTGGTTGTTTATTGATCAAAGTTTTTCAATTAAGTAGTGTTTGTCATCAATCACCAAAAAGGGGGAAATTATAAGCTTCATGACCATTGGTGATTGAATCCCCAAGGTATGGATGTTTTGGGGATAGATGACAACTATGAAATTGTGGGCTAACATCTACACGTGTGTTGTCTTTATAGGAATCATCTCTTAACTCTATTACAAATCATATGGATGATGGTTGCCTTGGCAATTGATGATGATGACCGCAAGCATGGAGGCTTGTCCTTATGTTTTCATTCAATATACTGCCATGACATGCATGCATGTTTCATCTAGAGTATGCTCTTCACTCTTTTTCTTATATCTCTAGATGATGTTTGATTGGGTAGGACCTTATGTGTTTCTCTCATATGCTGTAATGGTTCCTCTCGACCTTTGTGTACCCTGTTTAGTCTGGTTATTCATTGAAGTTTTTCAATTAAGTAGTGGTTGTCATCAATCTCCAAAAAGGGGGCGATTGTAAGCTTCATGAGCATTGATGATTGGATCCCCGTGGTATGAATGTTTTGGTGATAGATGACAACTATGAAATTGTGGGCTAACATCTACACGAGTGTTGTCTTTGTAGGAATCATCTCTTAACTCTATTGCAAATCATGTGGATGATGGTGTCCTTGGCGATTAATGACAATGACCATAAGCATGGAGGGTTGTGAACTTTATGGAGTCCAAGGGTTGATGGAGATGGATCAAAGTCAAAAACAAGCTATGGTGCAAGTGTTTGGAACACTTGAGTAGTTGTTAGTGCTTTGAGGCCATAGGAAAAGCCGGACTATCAAGGGGGTCTATGTCATTCTCTTAGGTCATGTCTAGTCAGTGATGTGCAAGGTTGCTCGGTGAAATCACAGGCACTAGGTGACAGTGGAGAAGCCAAGGAGCTGTTCGGAGAAGTCGGGAAATCAAGTCAAGCGAGGATGACGAGTTTCAGCTTCTGGACATAGAGACCGGACAGAGGGGTCAGTGGAGACCGGACTGTATGGTCACTATCGGGAGTTTTCCAGGACTTAGCACAAGGAGCAGGACTCTGTCAGTAGGAGACTCCGTATAGACCGGATGGTCCGGTCTGCTGACCAGACAGTCCAGTCTACAGGAGTGCAGGGAGGCAGAAGAGGTACATTTCGTGGAGGCTCCTAGAATGGAGAGAGATTTGGACCAGAAGGTCCGGTCCAGTGACCGAACTGTCTGGTCAGTTGGAGTTTCAGCAGGGGCAGAGCCAGTTGTGCTTCGAGTTGCACTGACCGGACTGTCAGGTCAGGCAGTGACCAGACTGTCCGGTCAGTGTGCCCAGGAAGCTAATTTCATGGAGCAACGGCTAGTTTGAGGTTGGGAGCCTATATAATTTTGTTGCTAGGGTTTTGGAGACCACTTTTGGCCAGTGGAATACCTGAGAGCATTTGGTAAGGTCCAAGAGGAAGAGAGGAGAGCACTAGGAGGAGATATTGCATATCTTGAGAGTGTTAGGGAAGAGTAGCTTGAGCATCTTGCACATCTAAGGCTAGGGTGTCCTTGAGGGTGTGATCTAGATTGTTACTCTTGGTCTATGGTGAGACCTAGACCGGTTACGTGTCGGTGATCGAGCCTATCATGATCGGTTGTGAAGGCCGTCACACGTTTGTACACGGTTTGAGCCCGCCGTTGGAAAGGCCATCGCTAGTGAGCGCCCGTGCCAGCTCGGGGAGTCTGGCAAGTTCTCAAGGGAGGCGAGCTTGTGCTCTGTGCAGCGGTGATGGACACCGTGTCTTCACTCGAGGAGTGATTGCGGGCTCGTGGGCGAGAACTCCACTTGGTGGTGGGAGGGACCGGGACTTCGGCGGGAGTGGTCCAACAAGGATTAGGGGAAGGCACCATCCTTCCGAGAACTTGGGAACAATCATGAGCATTCCTTGACCCTCTCTTTACTGTTCTGCATTTGGGTTCTCTAGTGAGTAGGGTGACTTGTGACTCGCATAGGCTAGTGTGATTGGCTTCCACACTTTATCTTATCATGAACACTAGCATGTGTAGGGTCTTGGCCTACTAGACTTGCATATGTTTACTTATCTTGTTAGACTTGAGTAGTGGAATTGAAGTATTTGGAGTCGTGCACGGCTTATCGATTCACCCCCCCCCCTATCGGTACGCCTTTGGTCCTTACAGCAGCGTACATCGGTTTCCCGCCAGGGGAGATCGTCGAGAACTGCGGATCGGGGATCCTCTTGGCAGCAGGATGCGAAGTCTGAGGAGGAGCAGACTGGAGAGGAGGAGACCTCAGAGTTAGTCTGAGGAGCTGGTTGAGGAGGAGGAGTCAGAGAAGGAGGCAGAGCAAACTATTCCCTAAAGGACAACTTATCGGGTAGGAGACCCGAGGTGCACTTGTGAGGTGTGCACGAGGAGGCTGCAGAGACTTGATCAGATAGTTGGGGAGCCGGATATCCTCAAGGTTCCTACAAAGGACCTTAAGGTACTTTGGTTCGTTTCTTTCAAGCAGTGGGTGCTAGTTCTCCGAGACCCCGCTGCTAGAGACTGGTACTGGATGGTGCTCCAGAGGAGGATAGGAGAGGGCTTGAGACGCTGTGTAGCCTTGAGGACGAGAGACATGGTGATTGTACCATAGCAGTACACCACCTACCAGGCCATGAGGAGGGCCATAGGCACAGACATGGAGCAGTACTTCTCGTACCTACCAGGACTAGCTGAGCTAGTCATTGCTCCACTCAGGTTTGGTGAGGACGTGGTCCTTGACTTCTACGCGATGTTGTGGGTTGCCAGAGACCGCTCAGAGTTCTAGTTTCTGTTTAGAGGGCAACCACACTGTGTCACCAAGGAGGACCTGATCTCCCACCTAGGACACTTGGCCTCATAATTCCAGCTTTACAGGAGTGCCTACGGTACACTGGAGCCACCCTGCAGACCTCAGGGAGGGAAGCTTCCTTCAGATGACCTCGTGTCGATTGCTTTCCCACCTCCCCACACTCCATGTTTTGAGAAAGGCCCTGCAAGACTCACTGCAGAGGCCAAGGTGGTGAGAGCGATAGTCACCAGGACTATCATTCCCATGTCTGGCTATAGACAGGAGTTCACACTCTTACACCAGTGGACTGTAGCAGCCATCTTGAGGAGGCAGACTTTCGACTTGGCGTACCTTCTCATTGGAGAGATGGAGGAGGTCATTTCTAAGAGGGTTGGAGGATGTTACTTGGTCTACGGGCCCTACATCCCTTATCTCTTGAGGAGAATGGGCATAGTGATGGAGGAGCAAAACGACGCTTTCCCTGAGATGATCACCAGCTACTCACCTAGAGTCCCTAGGGGATCCCAGTCTACCTCTAGCCACCACATAGGAGAGGAGGAGCAGGAGTCACCGGTACTACACGAGCAGGCAGCTCAGCCAGAGACGGTGATTCCTGAGTCAGCCAGCACAGGAGCACCTCCCTCGTTGACGGGTTCACAGTCTAAGGACACTATCATAGTGATAGCACTAGCAGGACGGTTGGGAGAGTTTATACAGAGTGTGTCAGAGAACAGACGTCAGATGATGGAGCTCATCAGAGGACTGGTAGATCTTCAGCGTCAGCAGATGGCTCCTGTCTCCGCTCTGGTGACTCAGATGACGGAGCTTACTCAGAGACAGGCCGGTCAGCAACCAGGACCTTCAGTGTTTCCTCTGTTTTAGCTGCTGCAGACTCAGCCAGGACCCTTCACAGTTTTGATGATAGCATAGTCCAGCGGACTGTCACTCTCAGGGGTGTTACCGATAGGGGGAGTTGGACAGACTTTCTCTTCAGCACAGCTCTCTCTCATGTCAGCCTTCTCTCTGTCAGCGTTCTTTGTCTCACCCTCAAACTCGTCGAGCTCATAGATGGCAGGACACTCCAACTTACAGCACGTACCGGTCAGGAGTCTATTCTCAGAATTAGTCCACACTACTCATGCAGACTCCTAGACCGCCCCAGAGATAGCTACAGCTTCAGCTCCACCTCTTACTGCAATAGTTTCCACTCTTACTACTCAGGCAGCAGAGGATCTTGTTCATAGAGGTTTCTCTCAGCAGGACGTGGCGGACCTCATACTACTGCAGACTTCAGCTCAGGAGACTGCCACAATCACTACAACAGCAAAGGACAGCGGGTCTGACTCGCCTATAGACCTTGGTTTCTTTGAGCAGCTGGATGCTCTGGTGGCACAGGCTCAGGGAGCACAGCAGGATCCATCTTAGGAGCAGCCAGGAGCAGAGCCCACAGAGGACGTTGCTACACCACCTCCTTCGACCACGAGCGCATAGATGTTCATCCTTTCCCACCTTTTTGGCTTTTTGGTGCTTATTGCCAAAGGGGGAGAAGATACTAGGTCTAGGGGGAGTAGGAGGTTTTGGGAGGTAGACCATTTGGTTCTTATTTTGAGGAGTTATTCGTTGTTCGTGGATTATGATGAGTCATGGATTTCATTCGCTTGTATTTGACTCATTTTGATTTCACATGGTTTATTTCCTTCCATATGCAGTGCTTGTATTTATTGATTATCTTGTATGCCTGTGTATGATATTATGATGATGGATGCTTGTTTTTAATTCTTATGCATTGCCATGCTAACTTGTTGCATCTCATCATTTATGCCTTGCATTGCATGTCCTTATGTTTTCATTCAATATACTGCCATGACATGCATGCATGTTTCATCTAGAGTATGCTCTTCACTCTTTTTCTTATATCTCTAGATGATGTTTGATTGGGTAGGACCTTATGCGTTTCTCTCATATGCTGTAATGGTTCCTCTCGACCTTTGTGTACCCTGTTTAGTCTGGTTATTCATTGAAGTTTTTCAATTAAGTAGTGGTTGTCATCAATCTCCAAAAAGGGGGCGATTGTAAGCTTCATGACCATTGATGATTGGATCCCCGTGGTATGAATGTTTTGGTGATAGATGACAACTATGAAATTGTGGGCTAACATCTACACGAGTGTTGTCTTTGTAGGAATCATCTCTTAACTCTATTGCAAATCATGTGGATGATGGTGTCCTTGGCGATTAATGACAATGACCATAAGCATGGAGGGTTGTGAACTTTATGGAGTCCAAGGGTTGATGGAGATGGATCAAAGTCAAAAACAAGCTATGGTGCAAGTGTTTGGAACACTTGAGTAGTTGTTAGGGCTTTGAGGCCATAGGAAAAGCCGGACTATCAAGGGGGTCTATGTCATTCTCTTAGGTCATGTCTAGTCAGTGATGTGCAAGGTTGCTCGGTGAAATCACAGGCACTAGGTGACAGTGGAGAAGCCAAGGAGCTGTTCGGAGAAGTCGGGAAATCAAGTCAAGCGAGGATGACGAGTTTCAGCTTCTGGACATAGAGACCGGACAGAGGGGTCAGTGGAGACCGGACTGTATGGTCACTATCGGGAGTTTTCCAGGACTTAGCACAAGGAGCAGGACTCTGTCAGTAGGAGACTCCGTATAGACCGGACGGTCCGGTCTGCTGACCAGACAGTCCAGTCTACAGGAGTGCAGGGAGGCAGAAGAGGTACATTTCGTGGAGGCTCCTAGAATGGAGAGAGATTTGGACCAGAAGGTCCGGTCCAGTGACCGAACTGTCTGGTCAGTTGGAGTTTCAGCAGGGGCAGAGCCAGTTGTGCTTCGAGTTGCACTGAGCGGACTGTCAGGTCAGGCAGTGACCAGACTGTCCGGTCAGTGTGCCCAGGAAGCTAATTTCATGGAGCAACGGCTAGTTTGAGGTTGGGAGCCTATATAACTTTGTTGCTAGGGTCTTGGAGACCACTTTTGGCCAGTGGAATACCTGAGAGCATTTGGTAAGGTCCAAGAGGAAGAGAGGAGAGCACTAGGAGGAGATATTGCATATCTTGAGAGTGGTAGGGAAGAGTAGCTTGAGCATCTTGCACATCTAAGGCTAGGGTGTCCTTGAGGGTGTGATCTAGATTGTTACTCTTGGTCTATGGTGAGACCTAGACCGGTTACGTGTCGGTGATCGAGCCTATCGTGATCGGTTGTGAAGGCCGTCACACGTTTGTACACGGTTTGAGCCCGCCGTTGGAAAGGCCATCGCTAGTGAGCGCCCGTGCCGGCTCGGGGAGTCTGGCAAGTTCTCAAGGGAGGCGAGCTTGTGCTCTGTGTAGCGGTGATGGACACCGTGTCTTCACTCGAGGAGTGATTGCGGGCTCGTGGGCGAGAACTCCACTTGGTGGTGGGAGGGACCGGGACTTCGGCGGGAGTGGTCCAACAAGGATTAGGGGAAGGCACCATCCTTCCGAGACCTTGGGAACAATCATGAGCATTCCTTGACCCTCTCTTTACTCTTCTGCATTTGGGTGCTCTAGTGAGTAGGGTGACTTGTGACTTGCATAGGCTTGTGTGATTGGCTTCCACACTTTATCTTATCATGAACACTAGCATGTGTAGGGTCTTGGCCTACTAGACTTGCATATGTTTACTTATCTTGTTAGACTTGAGTAGTGGAATTGAAGTATTTGGATTCGTGCACGGCTTATCGATTCACCCCCCCCCGTATCGGTACGCCTTTGGTCCTTACAGCAGCGTACTTCGGTTTCCCGCCAGGGGAGATCGTCGAGAACTGTGGATCGGGGATCCTCTAGGCAGCAGGATGCGGAGTCTGAGGAGGAGGAGACTGGAGAGGAGGAGACCTCAGAGTCAGAGTCTGAGGAGCTAGTTGAGGAGGAGGAGTCAGAGAAGGAGGCAGAGCAAACTATTCCCTAAAGGACAGCTTATCGGGTAGGAGACCCGAGGTGCACTTGTGAGGTGTGCACGAGGAGGCTGCAGAGACTTGATCAGATAGTTGGGGAGCCGGATATCCTCAAGGTTCCTACAAAGGACCTTAAGGTACTTTGGTTCGTTTCTTTCAAGCAGTGGGTGCTAGTTCTCCGAGACCCCGCTGCTAGAGACTGGTACTGGATGGTGCTCCAGAGGAGGATAGGAGAGGGCTTGAGACGCTGTGTAGCCTTGAGGACGAGAGACATGGTGATTGTACCATAGCAGTACACCACCTACCAGGCCATGAGGAGGGCCATAGGCACAAACATGGAGCAGTACTTCTCGTACCTACCAGGACTAGCTGAGCTAGTCATTGCTCCACTCAGGTTTGGTGAGGACGTGGTCCTTGACTTCTACGCGATGTTGTGGGTTGCCAGAGACCGCTCAGAGTTCTAGTTTCTGTTTAGAGGGCAACCACACTGTGTCACCAAGGAGGACCTGATCTCCCACCTAGGACACTTGGCCTCATAATTCCAGCTTTACAGGAGTGCCTACGGTACACTGGAGCCACCCTGCAGACCTCAGGGAGGGAAGCTTCCTTCAGATGACCTCGTGTCGATTGCTTTCCCACCTCCCCACACTCCATGTTTTGAGAAAGGCCCTGCAAGACTCACTGCAGAGGCCAAGGTGGTGAGAGCGATAGTCACCAGGACTATCATTCCCATGTCTGGCTATAGACAGGAGTTCACACTCTTACACCAGTGGACTGTAGCAGCCATCTTGAGGAGGCAGACTTTCGACTTGGCGTACCTTCTCATTGGAGAGATGGAGGAGGTCATTTCTAAGAGGGTTGGAGGATGTTACTTGGTCTACGGGCCCTACATCCCTTATCTCTTGAGGAGAATGGGCATAGTGATGGAGGAGCAAAACGACGCTTTCCCTGAGATGATCACCAGCTACTCACCTAGAGTCCCTAGGGGATCCCAGTCTACCTCTAGCCACCACATAGGAGAGGAGGAGCAGGAGTCACCGGTACTACACGAGCAGGCAGCTCAGCCAGAGACGGTGATTCCTGAGTCAGCCAGCACAGGAGCACCTCCCTCGTTGACGGGTTCACAGTCTAAGGACACTATCATAGTGATAGCACTAGCAGGACGGTTGGGAGAGTTTATACAGAGTGTGTCAGAGAACAGACGTCAGATGATGGAGCTCATCAGAGGACTGGCAGATCTTCAGCGTCAGCAGATGGCTCCTGTCTCCGCTCTGGTGACTCAGATGACGGAGCTTACTCAGAGACAGGCCGGTCAGCAACCAGGACCTTCAGTGTTTCCTCTGTTTTAGCTGCTGCAGACTCAGCCAGGACCCTTCACAGTTTTGATGATAGCATAGTCCAGCGGACTGTCACTCTCAGGGGTGTTACCGATAGGGGGAGTTGGACAGACTTTCTCTTCAGCACAGCTCTCTCTCATGTCAGCCTTCTCTCTGTCAGCGTTCTTTGTCTCACCCTCAAACTCGTCGAGCTCATAGATGGCAGTACACTCCAACTTACAGCACGTACCGGTCAGGAGTCTATTCTCAGAATTAGTCCACACTACTCATGCAGACTCCCAGACCGCCCCAGAGATAGCTACAGCTTCAGCTCCACCTCTTACTGCAATAGTTTCCACTCTTACTACTCAGGCAGCAGAGGATCTTGTTCATAGAGGTTTCTCTCAGCAGGACATGGCGGACCTCATACTACTGCAGTTCAGCTCAGGAGACTGCCACAATCACTACAGCAACAAAGGACAGCGGGTCTGACTCGCCTATAGACCTTGGTTTCTTTGAGCAGCTGGATGCTCTGGTGGCATAGGCTCAGGGAGCACAGCAGGATCCATCTTAGGAGCAGCCAGGAGCAGAGCCCACAGAGGACGTTGCTACACCACCTCCTTCGACCACGAGCGCATAGATGTTCATCCTTTCCCACCTTTTTGGCTTTTTGGTGCTTATTGCCAAAGGGGGAGAAGATACTAGGTCTAGGGAGAGTGGAAGTGTGATCTTGTTACGATCGAGAGTAGCTTGTATCTAGGGGAAGCTACGAGATTTTTGGGAGATAGATCATTTGGTCCTTATTTTGAACAGTTATTCGTTGTTTGTGGATTGTGATGAGTCATGGATTTCATTCGCTTGTGTTTGACTCATTTTGATCTCACTTGGTTTATTTCCTTTTCATATGCAGTGCTTGGATTTATTGACTATCATGTATGCCTATGTATGATATCATGATGATGATGCTTGTTCATAATTGTTATGCATTGCCATGCTAACTTGTCCTTATGCTTGCATTAAATATAATGCCATGACATGCATGCATGTTTCATCTAGAGTATGCTCTTCACTCTTTTCCTGATATCTCTAGATGATGCTTGATTGAATAGGACCTTATACGTTTCTCTCATATGTTGTTATGGTTCCTCTCGATCTTTGTGTAGCTTTCTTAGCCCGGTTATTCTTTGAAGTTTTTCAATTAAGTAGTATTTGTTATCAATCACCAAAAAGGGGGAGATTGTAAGCTTCATGATCATTGATGATTGGATCCCCGTGGTATGGATGTTTTGGTGATAGATGACAACTATGAAATTGTGTGCTAACATCTACACGAGTGTTGTCTATGTAGGAATCATCGTCTCTTAACTCTATTGCAAATCATATGAGTGATGGTGTCCTTGGCGATTGATGACAATAACCGCAAGCATGGAGGATTGTGAACTTGATGGAGTCCCAGGGTTGACGAAAATGGATCAAAGCGGAGAACAAGCCAAGGAGCTCTTAGGTTTGGAACACTTGAGTAGTTGTTAGGGCTTTGAGTCCATAGGAAAAACTGGAGTATCAAGGGGGTCTAGGTCATTCTCTTAGGTCATGACTAGTCGGTGATGTGCAAGGTTGCTCAATGAAATCACAGGCACTAGGTGACGTTGGAGAAGCCAAGGAGCTATTTGGAGAAGCCGGGAAATGAAGAAAAGCGAGGACGAGAAGTTTCAACATTTGGACATAGAGACCGGACAGTGGGGTCAGTGGAGACCGGACTATACGGTCACTATGAGAGTTTTCCAGGACTTAGCGCAAGGAGCAAGAACTCTATCAGCTAGAGACTCCATACAGACCGGATGGTCCAGTCTGCTGATCAGATGGTGCATTTCGCGGAGGCTCCTGAAATGGATAGAGAAAGTGGACCGGATGGTCTAGTCCAATGACCGGATAGTCTGGTCAGTACAGGATTATGCCTGGACAGAGGAGGCCAACGGTTGAGGAGAGCCGCTACAGAGTGACCGGACGGTCCGGTCAGGCAGTGACTGGACAGTACGGTCAGTGTGTTCAAAAAGGCAATTTCGTGCAGCAATGGCTAGTTTGAGGTTAGGAGCCTATATAATTTCATTGCTGGGGTCTTGAAGAGCTCTCTTAGCCAGTGGAATACCTGAGAGCATTTGGTAAGGTCCAAGAGGAAAAGAGGAGAGCACTAAGAGGAGATATTGCATATCTTGAGAGTGCTAGAGAAGAGTAGCTTGAGCATCTTGCACATCTAAGGCTAGGGGGTCCTTGAGGGTGTGATCGAGATTGTTACTCTTGGTCTATGGTGAGACCTAGACCAGTCAGGTGTCGGTGATCAAGCCTATCATGATCGGTTGTGAAGGCCATCACATGTTTATATGTGGACAAGGGTTCCCGATCTTCCGAAAGGTTCTGGATACGTTGATTTGGTCGGAGGCGACACACAAATCGATCCGGCTTTAGAACAGCACGTTCTAAACCCAACAGTCACAGCACGACGTCTCCTCTGGTTATCAACCATCCTAAAACAATTGACCTCACCGAGAAGGCTAATTCCTGCCTGCAAATTAAGAACACAAGCAAGAACAAAGAAGAAGGCAACACAATTGCAGATGTATTATGAATCTCACGAAGTTGGGGTCTCACAAACCGTGATGACGGCGAAACTGTTATGAACAGAATAATCTAAGCAAAACCCCCAAACCCTAATGGTACGGTGGTGGCTGTATATGAAGACCCTAGGGTCGTGCAAGACCCTCTGGACGCACCCCTAATTGGGCTCAACTAGATACAAAGCCCAAAGGCCAAAAACAGGCGACGTAGCATCGAAATAGATTCTGGATCCTTTCTTGTTTTGACGATTCCTGATGACTCCGGGTGAATTTTGATATGCGACCAGCAGCATTGGAAAGACCTTCTTCTTATCTTTCCGTGCATATATAGAACATCCAAATCCGAGTCCGTATGCGTCCTGGGCATTCGTTTTAGTGCAGACTGATCCTGAGCCCTGAAACGGACTCGAAGTCAGTTTTGGTTGGGCCTCCACCTTGGCTTCCACGTCCTTGCTGGTCCTCTACGTCTCCAAGTCCTTCTCCCATCATCTCCTGGTCCTCTCCATGGTTCCTAATTATAATATAATCATTAGGTAGCAAACCATTCTCAAAAGTGACATATAATGAAGAACGTAGGAACGAGCTCACCTCTAAATTTAGTCGTCGTGCACGAGCTCTAGTCATTGGACCTTGCAAGTCCAGAATTGGAGGAGTGTTGCATGTATCCTTAGGAGTGATGTCCTCATCATCCTCCCCCTATTGAAGTGGAATCGTCCTCGACTCAAGCTCATTCTCTTCTCCTAAGTATGGTTTCAAATCTGAAATGTTAAAAGTAGGACTAACCCCCAAACTCGGGAGGCAACTCAAGTTTGTATGCATTATCATTAATCTTCTCAATTATTTTGAAAGGACCATCAGCTCTAGGCATTAATTTAGACTCTCAAATCTGGAAATCTATCTTTTCTCAAGTGTAACCATACTAAATCTCCTACATCAAGTTTTACTTCTTTTCTACCTTTACTACCAACAATTTTATACTTGTCATTCATCTTTTCAATGCTAAGTCTAGTGGTCTCATGCATTTTCAAAATAAATTTAGCATGTTCCTTAGCATCAACATGAACTCTCTCATGAATAGGTAGAGGATGTATATCAAGTGGAGTACGGGGATCAAAACCATACACTACCTTGAAAGGACTTACCTTAGTAGTAGAATGTGTTGCTCGATTATATGCAAACTCAACATGAGGCAAACATTCTTCCCATTGCTTCAAATTTTTCTTCAAAATAGCTCTCAATATAGTACCTAAAGTGCGGTTCACCACATCAGTTTGTCCATCAGTTTGTCGGTGACAAGTTGTAGAAAACAACAACTTTGTACCCAACTTATTCCAAAGCGTGCGCCAAAAGTGACTCAAGAATTTTGCTTCACGATCTGAAACAATAGTAGAAGGCACACCATACAAATGTACAATTTCTTTGAAAAAGATCTCAGCAATATAACTAGCATCATCAGTTTTATGACATGGTATAAAGTGTGCCATTTTAGAAAATCTATCCACAACAACAAAAATACTATCACTCCCCCTCTTAGTCCTAGGCAGTCCTAAAACAAAGTCCATAGAATATCCACCCAAGGAATAGAAGGAACAGGAAGTGGCATGTATAAACCATGTGGATTCAAGCGAGACTTAGCTTTTTGACATGTAGTAAAGCATAAAAAACAGCACGCAAATGATTCATATGTTCATCAATGGATTTGCTATAAATCAAGATATCATCAAAGTAAACTACCACAAATTTGCCAATGAAAGCTCTTAAAACCTCATTCATCAAGCGTATGAAAGTACTAGCTGCATTAGTTAAATCAAAAGGCATTACTAACCACTCATATAATCCAAATTTGGTTTTGAAAGCTGTTTTCCATTTGTCTCCAAGTTTCATTCTAATTTGATGGTAGCCACTACGCAAATCAATTTTAGTGAAAATTATAGCACCACATAACTCATCAAGCATGTCGTCTAGCCTAGGAATAGGATGACGATACCTAATAGTAATATTATTAATGGCTCTACAATCTACACACATACGCCAAGTACCATCTTTCTTAGGAACCAAAAGTACAGGAACAACACAAGGACTTAGTGATTGATGAACATACCCACGATCCAAAAGGTCTTGAACTTGTCGTTGTATCTCCTTAGTCTCCTTAGGGTTGGTCCTATAACCAGCACGATTTGGCAAAGTAGCACCCGGAATCAAATCAATTTGATGCTCAATCCCTCTCAAAGGTGGCAATCCCGGGGGTATCTCAGCTAGAAAAACATCCTCATACTCCTGCAAAAGGTTAGTGACAGCAGGAGACACAGTATTAGAACCAATATCATCAAGCGAAAACAAAGCTTCTTCGCATATCAAAGCATAGCAAATATCATCATTATCAAAAATTTTAGCAAGCTCAGATTTTGTTGCAAGACATGAACGACCTTGTAATTTAATTCCAGCACCCTTAGAACTTGAAGAATCATTAATATTACTAGGTGTAGAATTAGAATTAACAGGTTGTTGAATTTCAGGACCTTTATTTTTCAAACTAGCAACTCTTTCTAAATCAGCTTGTACAATTTCAGCAGGGGTCATTGGTAACAAAGTAATTTTAGTTCCTTTATGTATAAAAGTGTACTTATTACTTCTACCATGGTGTACAGCATTATTATCAAATTCCTAAGGTCTACCTAATAAAAGTGAACATGCTTGCATGGGTACGACATTACAATCAACAGAATCCACATAAGAACCAATGGAAAAAGGAACTCTGCAAGTTTGTATTACCTTAGCTTTGCCAGAGTCGTTTAACCACTGAATATAGTACGGATGTGGATGTGGACGTGTGGTCAAAGCAAGCTTGTTGACCAAATCAGAACTCACCAAGTTATTGCAGCTCCCTCCATCAATGATGACACGTGCTCGGCGGTTCTTGATGACGAAGAAAATCTGGAACAAGTTGTGGCGCTGCATCGTCTCGGGCTGATGAACTTGTGTGCTAAGGACACGTTGAACAATAATGTTCATGTATCCCGTGGTGTCTCCGCCTCCAAGAACAAGGTCACTGCTGGTGGCAGCAACGTCCTCCTCCTCATCCTCCACATCGGAGGTGCTCATGTAACCGCCATCGTCTGTCACCACATATGCCCGCCTACTTGGATAATCTTTCTGCACATGACCAAGTCCATGGCAGCGGTGGCACTAAATCCCTGTAGTGCGCCCTGTCGAAGCAACAGAGGAGGCACTACTAGCTGGTACCTGCACAGAAAGTTTACCTGAGCGTGTAGAAGGTGCAGGGGCTGATCTTGGGGCTGCAGAAACAACACTGGTTCCCTTGGTAGCTGCTGGTGGGGGCGGCCGGAAAGATGTCCTGGGCAGCCCCGAAGTCCCCGTCGAGCGTGGGGGGTAGGAGTTCCTTGACTTGCTGTACTCCTCAAAAGGCTAGAAAAGTCCCTGTGATTCTTTCTCTGGAAGCATAGCATACTGGAAACACTGGGTGAGGGTATAATATTCTTTATAATCAAGGATGTCTTGAATTTCTTTTCTTAAACCAGAATAAAAGCGACAAATCTGATCATCTACTTTTTCAACTACAGCACAACGAATCAAACCCTTCTGAAGCTCACTAATGTACTCCTGAACATTTTTATCTCCTTGTTCTAAACGCTGTAGTTTATTACGAATCTCTCTATAAAAAGAAGGGGGAATAAAATGATCACACATTGCTACCTTAAGTTCTTCCCAAGTAGTAGGCAAATCAGTTTCAGCAGCTAGACTACTCCACCAAACAATAGCAAAGTCCTTAAACTCACTAGTAGCTTGTCTAACTCTATGCTGTTCAGGAATAAGGTGGGCATTAAATTTTTGTTCTACAGTCATCTCCCAATCAAGATAAACATCACCATCATACTGACCCCGAAAACGAAGGAATTGAAAACTTAATTTTAGCATACGGGTCATCTGGAGCATAGTTACCGTGTGGACGACGATTGTAGTTATAGAAACCACCCATACCTTGAGTATTATGTTGCAAACGACGTCGTAATCGTGCGGTCCTTGTAGCTGACCTATCCACGGTGCCATCAGCCTTATACACCGTGTCTTTATCATGGACGTCTTCAACATCGTTGTTGTTGTTATTGGTGTTCGTATTGTTTGTTTTCGGAGCGGTCTCCAACGTGACGACCTGATCTGTTAACTTAGAGACCCGCTTCTCTAACCGCTTGATGCTTTCTCCAATTTGAAGCTTGCTGACCGCATCAGTAACGGCTCTGGTGATCGTATCTACCAAATCACTCTGAGCAGCTTGCAAAGTCTTCTGGAGCTGCTCTTGGCTCACGCACTCAGCAAATTGTGAGGGTGAAGCCATCTCTCCGTCGTCACTTCCTGCCATCACAAACACCACAACAGGAAACAAACAGGGAAGGTTATCCCTACAAAACAGCTAAGTAGTGGTGCCTCTCAACACAGCAAAAGGAGACTCCTTACAAAGCTCTTACAAAGTTCTAAAAAGCAAAGCAAAGGATACCAGAGAGATGTGTTCCACGATTGCAAGGGTCACAAAATAACCTGTGTGCTGTCCAGAAGAAATATGTAGAGCTAGGAAGGCCAAATATATATATGTGAGTGGTACACAAATCAAAAACAGATAGTAAAGCTGAATAAGTGCCCAAGTAACTTGTCCCTAGATGTTGGTCTAAGTATGTCCTAGAACAATAGTGATAGCAAAGTAGAAACAAGGAGACAAAGGCATAACAGGCGATAACAGGGGGCTAAGTACAAAATAGCCAAATCCAGAAATTTCAGGGGGCTAGATGTTGCAGTAGTAGAAATCCTAAATTTCTTTTTTTTGATTTTATTTTTTTTCATATTTTTCTCCAACTCACATAGAGGTAGGATGTGGCCTACAGAAAATCTTGAAGTTGCAGAAAACGTACGGTTTAAACTTAAATCAATTTTTTCTTTATCTTCCTGATTTTTTTTAAATTTTTTGGCGAGGGCACACAGTGTGGGTATGCTCAATTTTGAGTCAAGAATCTCCTGTAAAAATTTCAGCCAAAACAGACAACCGAGCAAAAAGTTATGCCCGTTTTACCGAAGGGGGGTCGAAGTCGGTTTTCCAGAAACCCGAGTCGGGTTAGGGGTCGAGTTTGGAATCGGGTAAGATTTTTTTTGGTGGCATGGATGCAGCGGAAAGTGAAATTCATGGGGATTGGTCCGAGGTGTTTGAGAGTGGGATTTGGGTGGGTGTATCGATCAATCAACCCTAGCACACAAAGCCGCTAGAACAAAGGATGGTGCAGGGGATGGCGGCTAGGGTTGCAAGGGAAACACTACTGATGACAAAAACACAAACTAAACCAGCGACTAAACAAAAACTAGGGCACAAACTCAACACTACAGACTCTGAAATTGAAATATGCAAAGGCTAAACACGTGGTTATGGGTGGAGGGAATTTTTTTTTTTGGCTTTTCTGTGGATGATAGGATGAACACAAAACGAAATTAACTAAGGGTAGTACGAACCTGACGGTGCACCTGAAGCTCTGATACCACTTGATGTGGACAAGGGTTCCCGATCTTCCGAAAGGTTCTGGATACATTGATTTGGTCGGAGGCGACACACAAATCGGTCCGGCTTCAGAACAGCATGTTCTAAACCCTGCAATCACAGCACGACGTCTCCTCTGGTTATCAACCGTCCTAAAACGATTGACCTCGTCGAGAAGGCTAATCCCTGCCGGCGAATCAAGAACACAAGCAAGAACAAAGAAGAAGGCAACACAATTGCAGATGTATTATGAATCTCACGAAGTTGGGGTCTCACAAACCGTGATGACGGCGAAACTATTATGAACAGAATAATCTAAACAAAACCCCCAACCCTAATGGTGTGGCAGTGACTGTATATGAAGACCCTAGGGTCATGCAAGGCCCTCTGGATGCACCCCTAATTGGGATCAACTAGATACAAAGCCCAAAGGCCAAAAACAGGCGATGCAGCACCGAAATAGATTCTAGACCCTCTCTTGTTTTGATGATTCCTGATGACTCCGAATGAATTTTGATATGAGACCAATGGCATTGGAAAGGACTTCTTCTTATCTTTCCGTGCATATGTAGAACGTCCAAATCTGAGTCCGTATGCGTCCTGGGCATCCGTTTTAGTGCAGACTGGTCCTGAGCCTTGAAACGGACTCGAAGTCGGTTTTGGTTGGGCCTCCACCTTGGCTTCCACGTCCTTGCTGGTCCTCCACGTCTCCAAGTCCTTCTCCCATCATCTCCTGGTCCTCTTCATGGTTCCTAATTACAATATAATCATTAGGTAGCAAACCATTCTCAAAAGTGACATATAATAAAGAACGTAGGAACGAGCTCACCTCTAAATTTAGTCGTCGTGCACGAGCTCTAGTCATTGGACCTTGCAAGTCCAGAATTGGAGGAGTGTTGCATGTATCCTTAGGAGTGATGTACTCATCATGTTTGTACATGGTTTGAGCCCGCCATTGAAAGGGGCATCACTAGTGAGTGCCCATATCGGCTCGGGGATTCCGGCAAGTTCTCGAGGGAGGCGAGCCTGTGCTTTGTGCAGCGGTGATGCACACCGTGTCTTCACTCGAGAAGTGATTGCGGGATCGTGGGCGAGAACTCCACTTGGTGGTGGGAGGGACCAGGACTCCAGCGGGAGTGGTCCAACGAGGATTAGGGGAAGGTGCCATCCTTCCGAGACCTCGGGAAAAATCATGAGCATTCCTTGACCCTCTCTTTACTATTCCGCATTTGTGTGCTCTAGTGAGTAGCGTGACTTGTGGCTTGCATAGGCTAGTGTGATTGGCTTCCGCACTTTATCTTTATCTTATCATGTATACTAGCATGTGTAGGGTCTTGGCATAATAGACTTATTTAGGTTGCTTATCTTGTTAGACTTGAGTAGCGGAATTGAAGTATTTGGATTCGTGAGCGGCTTACCGATTCACCCCCCCCCCCCTCTCGATATGCCTTTGGTCCTTACACACTAGCAAGATAAAAGCCCTATGAAAGGAACAACAACCTAAGCATACTAGTAATAAAGCAACGCGGAAGCGCACCACAAGCTAGCAAGGGAGCCTACCTCTGCTATTCTACAAGATAAGGAACTAGTGCACACAAGCATGAGTAGCATAATACAAACAAGGGTAAGCCATCAAACCAATGCAACTCCTATACATGCTAGTGATCAAATGCAGAAGCTCAAACACTACTAGCAAGCAAGAAGCCTATTCATGCAAGTCTACAAGGTAATCAACTAGAACAAGACAAGCAGAGAAGCATGGATAGCACGGTATGTAAATGTAGAAAGTAATGTATCAAAGTAAGGAGTAGAGTAAGAGATGGCTCATGCTTTTTCCAGAGGTCTCAGAATGATGGCGCCTTCCCCTACTCCTCATTGGACCACTCCCATCGGAGTCCCGGTCCCTCCCGCCGTCAAGTGGAGTTCTCGCCCACGAGCCCTCAATCACTCCTAGAGTGAAGACACAGTGTGCGTCACCGCTGCCACCAAGGCACAAGCTCGCCTCCTCGAGAACTTGCCGGACTCCCCGAGCCGCAAAGGGCACTCACTATTGATGCCCCTTTAACCGGCGGGCTCAAACCGTGTACAAACGTGTGACACCCTTCACAACCAATCATGATAGGCTCGATCACCGATATCTAACCAATCTAGGTCTCACCATAGACCAAGAGTAACAACCTAGATCACACCCTCAAGGACACCCTAGCCTTAGATGTGTAAGATCGCTCCTTGTTACTCTCACTAGCACTCTCAAGATTTGCAATATCTCCTCCTAGTGCTCCTCTCTTGGCCCTATGGTTCCCAATATATGCTCTCAGCAATCCCAATGGCCAAAGGCAGTCTCCAAGACCCCATTAACGAGTATATATAGGCTTCCAACCTCAAACTAGCTATTGCTCCATGAAACAGCCTTCTGGATGTACTAACCGAACAGTCTGGTCATTGTCTAGACAGGACAGTCTGATCTCCACCGGACGGCTCCTCCCGAGCCGTTGCACTCTGTCCTCTATTTCCTCCATATTGATCGGACAGTCCTGTCTATAGAATAGACCATCTTGTCTTCATAAATTCGGGTCCTGATAGAAACTTCTTCTCTATGTTCTGTTGCCTCCCCTGATGACCGTACAGTCCAATCTTCACACCGGACTATCCGGTCTCTTCTCTCCTTTCTCCAAACAAAGACGTTGTCGATGCTTCCTCTTCTATCCAAACCATCTCATTACAGACCGGACTGTTCGGTCTGCACACCAGACTGTCCAGTCTCTACGGTTCTTTAGCATCAAAATTCCTTGCATCCAACATCTTCTTTGTATAGAATTTTCCTCTGATCACTGGACCGTACGGTTAGCTGACCGGACCGTCTGGTCCTTTTCTCTCTCTAGTCTAGAAACATTTCGAGTGCTTGCTTCTTTGCTGCCCAGAGTCACTTGTACAGACTAGACCATCCAGTCTATAGACCGGACCGTTCGGCCTCTACAACATCCAACTCTGGCAATTTCCTCTCTTCTCGTTGTAGCCTCCGGACCAAACCTCTGAGTGACCATATAGTCCGGTCACCTGTGACCCCTCAGTCCGATCACTTCATTCCGAAGCTGAAACTCCTCATCCTCACTTGACTTCATTTCATAGCTTCTCCGAACAGCTCCTTGGCTTCTCCAGTGTTACCTAGTGCATGTGATTTCACTGAGCAACCTTGCACATCACCGACTAGACATGACCTAAGAGAATGACCTAGACCCCCATGATAGTCCGATTTTTCCTATGGACTCAATGCCCTAATAACTAGACAAGTGTGCCCAACACTTGCTCCATAGCTTGTCCTTAGCTATGATCCATCTCCATCAACCCTTGGACTCCATCAAGCTCATCAAGGCTCCATGCTTGTGGTCATCATCATCAATCGCCAAGGCCGCTGTCGACAATCATCATAAAGTAGAAAAGGTTTCCTACATGGACAACACTCATGTAGACATTAGTCACATTTCATGTTTGTCATTCACCACCAAAACATCATACTTTGGGGTGACCTAATGGTCATGAACCTTACAATCTCCCCCTTTCTGGTGATGGATGACAACCACTACTCATGATGATCCAAAATGGATGGGCAAGAAAGAACCAAAGGAAAAGAAAGAATTTGAAGGCATACCTTGGTCCTTACTTTGGAAGTAGTCTCCCCCTTGAGATGTGCTAGGTGTTGAGGAAGAACTACCCACTTACTTAGCGCACATGGATGTCAATCTTGAGTTGAATTTTATGCCTGTATTGGTGTCATGGTTAATGATCTTGTTGAAGTAAACACGTACCAAGGATGCATTGCTCAGGTCGGTGTAGATGTACATTATCATCGTAGACATGCACCATCGTTGTTCTTCTCTATGTTGGTGTAGATGTTCATCTTGATATTTCTTCATGAGTACTCTAAGTGAACATGCACCATTGTCTTGATCATCTTCATTTGATCTTCATGTTCCTCTCTACTTTGACTTGGCTTTTGGATCTTCATGTTCCTTCTCCCCCTTTGTCACCAATCACCAAAAACCATGCCAAAACATAACGGAACCAAGAGGCAAAAGATAGTTGGCAAGAGTTAGGATAACTCCCCCTTTCATGGTGCTCCTTCTTGGTCGCAATGGTGTTCCACCGTAGCTCCCCCTACACCATGACACAACAAAATATTTCTCTAAGAAAGCAAGGGTTAGACATTAGTGTGTTGGAACTATATGAATCACTTGTCTTTAAGCCACTCGATTAGATTTATCCTTGGAGCTCGTTTGAACATGACTCAATGGACATGAAACACAAACCTTTCCTTTGGTCACACTTACGGAGATGTATTCTCATATAGATTATGAGGCACAAGTTTCTTCAAATGTGACAATCCTCCTTTCTGTTTCCTATATGATGCATGCAACAAGTATTTTACATATACAATGAAAGTAAAGATGCCATATGAATGCAAGCAATATTAAACAAGACACTAAGGTAACCTAACAATGTAAAGTTCGAACCCCTCCCAAGCTTACTCACTATAAGCCATACCCTTGCCTTGAGATAAGCCAAACCACCATCTGAAGCACTCCCCCTTGCTTATAGCTATCTTGAGTGGATTAGACATTGACTAATTTTTTATGTGTGTGTTTTTTTACACATGCATGGATGCAAAACATTCTAGTCACAAAGGAGTCCTAATTACCATGCAATGCAAGAAAAGAAAGAACACACTACAACTACCAAGAACAAACACGAATACCTCCCTCATGAGTAGAAATGTCATTGAGGTCCATGTCACTTGTGGTGGACTTCACGTGATCTTCAAGAAAACTCCCGGTCCTCCACCACCACCATCATCTAGGTCTTGTTCTTGGGCACCCACTTTGTACTTCATTGACCTCTCAAGATCAACAGTGCACTTTGGCACCCATATGCTTTTGACCTTTCTCTTCTTGATTGGTGGTCCCAAAGCCTTTGCTTTCACCTTGCCATCCTTGTGCCTAAAAAGCTCGAAATGGGTGTTCTCATGGAACAAGTTAGCAGTAGGCAAAACAATGGAACTTCTCACCATAGGGCAATCCTTGGTGGTGTGACCATCCTTGCAACACCTCTCGCAATAGTAGTCGTCGGCGAGTAGGGGTTTGATTCATTCAGGGATGGTGTCACTCGTCCCAATAATATCAATGGAGGCAGGATATGAGCTGAGTCTCTCAATGGTGATATTCCATTGTTTTGCCTAATGCTAACTTCATACAGACCGGACCATCCGGTCTACACACCGGACTATCCGGTCTCTATGGTTCTTCTGCCAACAGAATTCCTCTTGTCCAACATCTTCTATGTATAGCCTTTTCCTTTGATCACCAGACCGTACGGTCAGCTAATCGGACTGTCTGGTCCGTTCTCTCTCTAGTCCGGAAACATTACTAGTTCTTGCTTCCTTGCTACCCAGAGTCACTTGTACAGACCGGACCATCCGGTCTGTAGACCAGACTGTCCGGTCTCTACAACATCTAACTCTGGCAGTTTCCTCGCTTCTTCGCAGTACCCTCCGGACAAAATCTCTGAATGATCATACAGTCCGATCACCACTGACCCCTCTGCCCGGTCACTTCAATTCGAAGTTGAAACTCCTTGTCCTCACTTGACTTCTTTTCACGGCTTCTTCGAACAGCTCCTTGGCTTCTCCACTGTCAACTAGTACTTGTGATTTCACTGAGCAACCTTGCACATCACCGACTAGACATGACCTAAGAGAATGACCTAGTCCCCCTTGATAGTCCGGCTTTTCCTATGGACTCAAAGCCCTAACAACTAGGCAAGTGTTGCCAACACTTGCTCCATAGCTTGTCCTTAGCTTTGATCCATCTCCATCAGCCCTTGGATTCCATCAAGCTCAACATGGCTCCATGCTTGTGGTCACCATCATCAATCACCAAGGCCGCCGTCGACAATCATCATAAGGTAGAAAATGTTTCCTACACGGACAACACTCGTGTAGATATTAGTCACATTTCATGTTTGTCATTCATCACCAAAACATCATACCTTGAGGTGACCTCAATGGTCATGAATCTTATATAATGTCTATTGTTGATGACCCTGGTTTTGATTCTGGTATATGGGAGCCTGATACAGCAGGTGCTACCAACCCTGTTGTGTATATTGTATTGTGTTTTGTGATAGGTCATTTTTATAGGCATCATAATTTTCACGCCTCTTGAACGACACGTCCTAAACGCACATGCAGAGGTAGAAGAGCTTGATCATCTGAACCCTAATGATAATATCAGGCGAGACAGCTTGGATGTGGAAGATATAGTTTATACAAATGTGTTGGGAGCTTGATTATGGTATGCTTTTGTTTTATGCTCTGTACATATTTGCCTAAACACTAGAATTGACATTTTTGCTGCTGCTTACTTTTATATATCTTTTTCTATGTATGTGGAATACTGTGACACCAGGTGTCTCATTTCTTGCTTAGCACAAATTGCCAAAATTTTGAGCTCAAGTAAGGAGCATGAAATAATAGGAACAAGTTAAAATGGGATTTCCTCAAAGTTAAAATAACACCCTGCAAGCAAAAATTTAAGGCAAACAAAACTTTCTATAAAACATAGAACAAATAATTACATCATGATGATGAAAATAACAAAATATAATTTTGGGCCAAAAACCAGAATTTTATTCCATTAAGAAATCCATCAAATAAATGAATTGAACTTAGAAATGATTTAACTTTAATCATTAATTCCAATTAAATAAGTTGTCTCTGGCCAATTAGACTGCCCCAATAATTAGTCCATGCTCTGAATAGGCCAAATATAAAATTTCAGTTCAATTTGACCTTTAGAGCTCTTTTAAATTGAAGTTTTATGGAATCGAGGGCCTTTTCATAAACAAATCAAAAGTGGGGGTCATTTCTGCAAAAGTTGCCTGTCTTCTTCCTCCGGTCATTTCCTCCCGTGCGCGCGCCCGCGCCCATCTCTTATCACTGCCGCCTCGGGACTCGGCTCCCCACTAGCCGCGCTGCCGTGAAGATGCGTGCCATCGACCGGCCTCGCCTCACTGCTCTCTAACCTCACACATGCTGCTAGCCGCCACGCGACCTGTCACTTCACTGCGCAAAGCTGACGCGGTCTGCGACGAGCGCGCTTCGTGATTCCCAGCCTCCGACCGGTTCCCACACACCCAGCGGCCCCGCCCGCGCGACCACGACCAGTCACCTCACCCTGCCCTCCTCCTCTCCGCACACTACTACCAGCCGAGCACGTGAGTCGGTTTTCCTCTGCACAATGCCTGCCCTGGCCAAAAGCGAGCCGCGCCCATGCCATGCTCCTCGAATTTCCCCGCGCCAACGGCTCCCTGCAGCCATCAACGCCCAATATTGCGCGCAAGCACACCGCGCAGCCGTGCCGCTTCCCCCTTGACCCCTTCCTGGCCTCCCCGCCTATAAATTCCCCTCCCTCTGCTCCTCTTCCCCATCCTCTGCTTCCGCCATTAACCGAGCAAGCTTGAGCCTGAGCCTCGCTGTCTGCATAGCTCCCCGAGCCCAGCCGAGAGCACCCACGCACATGTCTGCTCCCCCACTACCTACCCATGGCTGTGCTAGATCACGTTCATGCACGCAGTGGCTGAATCGCAGAAGATTCTGAGGAGATCACCTCCGGCGACCTCTTCCACTGCCGGTCAAAATCAGCCGTATCCGGTGAGCCTAGTCACCCCATCCCACTTCGCTCGCAAGCGCAAGCCCTCCACACATCTCTCTGACCCCATGTTTTTCGTGGTTCCTCCACTAGGGCCGCCGGCACCTCGGTTTTCCTCGATCCAGCCCATCGCCGTTGTTTGCCAAGGCTGCTCCACGACGAGCTCTACTTTCCGGTCCACCTCATTGTAGTCCTACCCAATGTCGCGCTTCATGGCGTCACCGTGAAGCTGTGCACGGCAGCGGCGTCCAGGTTTCGGCCCCGAGTGTTAAACGCGACACCGCCGAACCTCACCCTTCCGCCACCGCTCGACGCCGGCCATCTTCGGTGAGTTTCTGACCCCGAAAACCCCTCCTTCGTGCTCGCCTTGATGTGCACATCACGTTTCTGCTTTCACGGCGAGTTTTTGCCGCGTGATGCGCCCTACGGCAAGCCCTCCGGCAAGCTCCAGCCGTGTGCAGCCACGCTCCAGCGAAGCCGACTGGCAGCCGAGCTGGTGCCTACTGGCTCCGACGTGGCCCTGACGTGGCTGCCACGTGGTGCTGACACGACGCTGACTCAGCGATGACTTAATTGCTTAACATCTAGAAAATGTCAGGAAATGCTGAGAAGTTCTAAAATGCATAGTAAATTCATTTTAAGTCCAAATGACCTCAAACCATTTTTGTTAGCTTCATAATAATGTGCATAGTAAATTCATTTTAAGTCCAAATGACCTCAAACCATTCATTTTGTTAGCTCCCTGTCAATATATTTTAGTTAATTAAATAACTCATGTAAACACTAATTAATTCCTTAATAATTCTAGGAATGGAATTTAATTTTAATCTTTTGCATGCACTGTTATTTCTTGTTAGTACATTACCCTGATTTTTGGTTAAGATAATTTTGCAATATTTCTTACTCAATTAATTATTTAATGCTCTAACTTGAATAAAATCTAGTAGTTAAATTATTAAGGTCCAGAAGCTATAGCTTGGTTAAGATAAAGTTCTTATATGTCCCTGTTCATGATAAATCACTCAAGTCCAGAACCAATGGTTTATTATGTTAATTGCTTCTTTGTTCCTAAGACTATAACAACCCTAATTAAATGGTTAACCACATAAAATGATGAAACTCTAATTTGTTTCTTTGAAGCATATGGCTTCGAGAACTCGTTAATAAGGTTGTTAGCACCAAAACACTAACACAATATGCATCCATCATATCATTGCATGTGACGGTGTTGTGATAATATCGTTAAATCCATTGTTCATCAATAGGTAACGACACCCAGGAGCAGGACCCTAACGTCCAGCAGGACCAAGAGCCCGAAGAGCAGGAGACTGTAGTTGCTAAGACTCTCGTGGATCCAGGCAAGCCCCAGTTTCCATTTGCCTTTTAAAGTTTTGCTAGTTTATATTCCTACTAGTGTCTATGTTTAAATTGTTGCATTAGGTCATAGGAGTTGATTGGAACCCACCTTGCATGTTACCCCAAATGACCTATGTTGCTATTAAATAGAACTTGGTAGGCTCGGTACTGAACTGCTATGCTTAGTAATTAATAGTTTCAATATAAATTATTACTATGGAATAGACTCGATCACTAAATTTGAACTTATAAAAGAAGTTTACTTTTGATGTATGGCCGGGCGGGAATTATGCATGTATAGGTTGCAGCCACACATGGGTGTTGACTACGGTAGCCCTGCCTTGCCCACCATAGGACCCGTCCGTGGTCGGCCCCTTGGTCAAGTATTGAACAGTACAGAATGCATGCTAGTTGATGGGCACTAGTAAACCGACATAGCATTAAAGGTCACTTGCATTAAAGATGCTTAAGGTGTGTTGGTCGTTGACCCTTCTGCTGCTAGAGTGGGTGGTTCATACCGCAAAGTACTGTTAGCTGAATGGCATGCCCACTCGACGTCGTCACACCCGGTCTGAGGTGTGGGTGCTTTTGTTGCGAAAGGATGCCGTATACGACCTTAATTGGTGCATATACGTCGTGTATTTTGGTATTTCTCAGCTGGTGTAAATCAATTGCAATTGCTGTCCCTCACAGTAATGAGTACCGCTTGGTCACTGAGTCGTCACGTAGTTGCACATGATATTTGGAATTGGAAGTATATTGATTATTGCTGGTTATCATTCTTACTATTGTTCTTATGTTGTACTTACTTTTATGTATTGTTTTATTATCCTTTGTTGCTTCACTAAAGTTACATTTATGCTCTACCCAATTAAATTGACAAATAAAAATTTGATAGAACTAATAGGTGTCTTTTTAAACAAGCTACATATTAGAGCCATTGCATGTCTAGGTGTTCGATGGGTAAGTCTTGTTGAGTAATTAGTACTCAGGCTTTATGCTTATGTGGTTTTCAGGTACTGAAGAAATAGAATTGCCTGTGAATGTGTTGCCTTGGGACATGCAGGTCCCTGAGGGTTGGACTGCCCACTGGGAGTCTGACCTGCCGCCGTAGTGACTATTGTGTGCTGCTAGAGTGATGGTTCATCGGGCATGAATCATCACTATGTTGTATCATCGAGCTCGTAGTTCTTATCGATATTCTGCTTCCGCTATTTTCAAAACATTGAACTTGTATTTCCACTGCACTTTGATGTAATAACTAAACTTAAATTTGGATCATTGTTGTATTATAAAGTGTCTGCGTTATCAGCACCTTCGGGACCTCGATCCTCCGGGAAGGGGCGCCTCAAATACTTACCTTACCGGTATTCATAGCTACGCTTAAGTCGGTAGATGACCGGGTGGCCCATCAATAGGGGAACGGACCGAGTTGGATTGGAGTGCAAGGCAGCAGGAGATAGATTTACTATGTTTATCCTTGTAAACTACGAGTAGGACTCTTCATGTACCCCCTGTCGACCAGATATATAAGGCGACAGGGACCTCCCCATCAAGGGCACCAATCGACATTGCAATACAAATTACAAAACATAGGACGTAGGGTTTTTACTCTCATTGAGAGGGCCCGAACCTGTCTTATTCGGCATCATGTGTCTTAAACATCAAATTCTTTATCTCAACGAAGCCCCATAAGTATATTGCCGAGATTAAGTCTCAATAGTTGGTGCGCCAAGAAGGAAACAAGGCATGCTGAGATTCACCATCGACTTTGATGGCAAAGATTCCAACAACATAGTACTCATTGGACTTCAGGATCTCCTTCGGTTCACTCGACTTCTCGATAGATGGCACTGGAAACCTAGGCTGGACAAACAACAGATCCGATCCGACCGTGGCCTGTACCATGGCGCGACAATCAGTTTCAACAGACTGATCCCGTCCCTTACACCACTCGGATACGACGAGACAAACCTTCCTGTCAGGACCGAAGGCATACCGAGAGGGGGGGGGGTGAATCGGTAAGCCACTCACGAATCCAATTATTTCAAATTCTAGTACTTCAGTCTAACAAGATAAGCAACCTAAACAATTCTAGTAGCCCAAGATCATACACATGCTAGTGTTCAAGATAAGATAAGGTGCGGAAGCCAAACAAACAAGCTTATGCAAGCCACAAGTCACCCTAGTCATTAGAGCACACAATTGCGGAATAGTAAAGAGAGGGTCAAGGAATGCTCATGATTTTTCCCGAGGTCTCGGATGGATGGCGTCTTCCCATAATCCTCGTTGGACCACTCCCACCGAAGTCCCCATCCCTCCCGCCACCAAGTGGAGTTCTCGCCAATGAGCCCGTAATCAGTCCTAGAGTGAAGACACGGTGTGCGTCACCGCTGCACAAAGCACAAGCTCGCCTCCCTTTGAGAACTTGCTGGACTCCCTGAGCCGACACGGACGCGCACTAACGATGCCCATTTCACCGGCGGGCTCACACCATGTACAAACGTGTGACGGCCTTCACAACCGATCACAATGGGCTTAATCACCGACACCTAACCGGTCTAGGTCTCACCATAGACCAAGAGTAACAATCTAGATCACACCCTTAAGGACACCTTAGCCGTATATGTGCAAGATTCTCAAGTTACTCTCCACTAGCACTCTCAAGATATGCTATATCTCCTCCTAGTGCTCTCCTCTTTTCCTCTTGGACCTTACCAAATGCTCTCAAGTATTCCACTGGCCAAGAGATGTCTCCAAGACCCTAGCAACGAAGTTATATAGTCTCCCAACCTCAAACTAACCGTTTCCTCACAAAATTAGCTTTCTGGGCCTTCTGACCGGACAGTCTGGTCACTGCCTTACCGGATAGTCCGGTCACTGCACCATAGTGTACAGAACACTCTGGCCCTACTAAAACCTGTACTAACTGGACAGTCCTGTCTGTTTCTCTCTCCAGTCCACAAACATTTTGGTGCTGCTTCCTCACTACCCAAATCTGTGCTCCACTGACCTGATCGTCCGGTCTCCATTGCTCTCCAGACTTGGCAGTTTCCTTGCTGCCCATAGTAGCTCCGGAAAAAACCACATAGTGACCGTATAGTCCAGTCTGCACTAATCCCTTTGTCTGGTCTCTATGTCTAGAAGCTGAAACTTCTTGTCCTCGCTTGACGTTGTTTCCCAGCTTCTCCGAACAGCTCCTTGGCTTCTTCGCTGTCACCTAGTGCATGTGATTTCACCGAGCAACCTCACAGATCACTGACTAGACATGACCTAAGAGAATGACCTAGACCCCCTTTATAGTCCGGTTTTTCCTATGGACTCAAAGCCCTAACAACTAGTCAAGTGTACCAAACACTTGCACCATAGCTTGTTCTCCACTTTCATCCGTCTCCATCGACCCTTGGACTCCATCAAGTTCACAAGCCTCCATGGTTGCGCTCATTGTCATCAATCGCCAAGTCAACCATCATCCATATGATTTGTAGTAGAGTTAAGGGATGATTCCTACATACACAACACTCATGTAGATATGAGCCCACAATTTCGTAGTTGTCATCTATCACCAAAACATCCATACCTTGGGGATCCAATCACCAATCACCACTATATAAAATACATATTGTAACACATGCTTGTAACACTTGGACATTGGTGTTACAATAAAAGATGTAGGAACATAAAATTATGTGTTACAACTAACTTTGTAACACATAGTTTTCATTTTTAAAAAATATGTTGCAAGAAACTATTTTAGTAACAAAAAACTAATGTTACAGTAAAAGTGTTACCAATATCATGATTTTTGTAACATATCTAGTATAAGTGTTACAAGAAAAATCTTATTGTAACACAAAATAGTGTTACAACAAAAAAGTTACATTGTTAGAACCTCATAATCTCTTGTCTTGCAACTTCACCAATGCATTTAATTTTTGATCTTCTAACAATGTTAGCTCCGGATGCAAAATGTTTCCCAAATCACGTGGTAGTGACTTCATCATTGGGATAAAACTTCGTGCTCTCTAATTGTTATAAAATGACTATATGCTGCTCATCTTAATCAAAATTCTATCTTTGAAAATGTCGCAAGCTTGAAAACAAAGCACCTATATAATATTTATGAATAATATATTATTTTGCATTACAAGTTATTTTTGTTTGGTGCTACATAAGCAACATATGCTTTGATGGCAAGCAACTGAACATGAGAATCATGTATATTCACATGTCAAATAATGTTATTAGACTTTTTTTAACAACAATAAAATGATTCAATATTTAGTACAACCAAACAAAGATATTGTAACACACTATTTCAAGTAGTAACACATGTATGTGTTACAATACACATTAGTTGTCCAACCTCATGTTTTAAATTCTATGTTTACAAATTATAGTCACAATTGTGTCTTAGCCCGGCTGGTGTTGCCATAAATCTTGAAGTATGCAACCAGAGTTCGATTCCTAATGTAAGACATTTTTTACAGTTAATGCTATTTTTAGTACCATAAGTGTAACCCTTTTGTTGAGTAGTAACACATATATGTGTTACAATAAGTTTTAAATAGGTACTACAAATCATTTTGGTGATAAAGCAATACTAGGAAAACCCTATCAATAGGTACCCCATTCATTTGACAAGCATGCAGTTCTATCTTAATATTCAAATAGGTACAAGATGCGTCAAGGACACCTGCCTTAAAGATGTTGCTGCTCTATGACTACCAATCATTCAATTCTTTATCTTGTTGATACTGGTAGCTTTCCAAATGAGTTCCTATTCACGCAAACATTAAGAAACACACAATATACAAGACAAGGGTTAATATGGAAACAAATATGTGCTCACTGGTGGTTTAAGGTGTACGACAAAATGAGCTCACCAAAGGATGTGCAATGGAAAGGAACCTTGGAGTCTTCGGTGGTGGCAAAAAGTGGACAACGACACGGCGTCTAGGTGCGACGTTGACATTGGTGGTATTTGGTGAGATGAAGGCATCCCCTATGTTAAAAGAAATGAAAGAGTTAGTGATATGGTCTGATATGACTGGAGTTAAGGGAGGAAGCAACAACAGGATTACAATTTGGAGCAATAATTCTGTGGTGGCAGCATAGACGTGAAAGATATGCACGTTCTTAGCGATTGATATAATGGCCACTTCCATTAAAATATGTATAGAGATCAAGAACATGATCAGATCATGATATAATGGATTGAACACAAATTGGAAATTAGATCAAGGGGTTGAATCATGGTGAACCTATGTAGCCATGGTTGAAAGGCCAGCTGCATTCCCGGGCAATTGCATAATGATTTAAATGAATCCTTTTATGGAGATGGAAAGGACTTGCAGTAACACATGCTGGTATGGTGTCTCCATCTTAAATATAAAAGGATGGATTAGAATGATTGGTGGAATTTTCAGTCATGCTGATTGAACATGTCCAGAAAATTAGCAACGTCCATGTGTAGACATCATGACAAAAATGTGCCCGTTCAGGAAGATAGGCTGCTGTTTTTATGGAGGTGATTTAATATAAACATGGGTATATATCAGGAACATGGCAAGGACAAGGTGATTTGATCAAGAGTTCACCTGAATGAAAGATCGGGTGGCTGGATTTTGACGAGATGGTACAACAGTAGGGCAAATTCCATAGGCATTCCAGGTGGAACCGGGAATGATCATAGGGATTACTTTGGTGTGCATGTAGAGGACTTCTTGGCACATGATAGTGAATGGTTTTCAAAAGGTACAAGTCTGTGTAATGAGCAGAACTTTGAATGGAATTACCGTTCTGTGCGTGTGACGCGTGCAGAGTACAAAATAGCAGACATGGCGGATACGTTCCTGGTTGCCTCGGGGCTGATCTAGGTGTAAAATTTGGGTATGTTTTAGAGGGAAATATGGAGCACTTAATGGTGAAATTTCATCAGATTTGGTTTTGTGGATCATGGTGAACAGGGACACAAATTGAGGACAATAGGGCTAGATGCGAACAAATGGGGAACAGCCACCAATGCGATTCTGATCCATGTCATGCCGGGGCTTCAATCATTGCCATCTTTGGATATTTAGTAGAGGGCGACAACGGGAACTAGCTGATCAAATTGGAGCTCAGTTGCATGCATAGATCATTGGGAACGATGAGTGAAATTTTGGGCATTGTGGCTGGAGTGTGGCCGCGCGTAGACAACATGATGAAAAGGTCCACGTTCCCGGAGATAGGATGCAAGGATCAAGCAACAACTTGGATATGAAAATGTGATGATGTGGAACATGATAACCGCATGGTGGTATGGACAGAAGTTCACCTGATTTGGAGATAGCTGATTTGAAATATGGCAAGGTTGCACCATGGCAGATCCGATGCCAACGGCATTCCTGGGCGCGTCACAGTTTATCTTGGGGAAAGGTCATGTGGTGTCGTCCTTAGTTTCGTAGAACACATCATGGTATAAAGTTTGCATCAAGAGAGCATCAGGATTGGGTGGAATTGAAGAGAAAATACTGACGTACATGCTGGATGCGCCCAGAACATAGAGGAGTGGGCATTGCAAACAGGATCCCCATCGCGTCTGAACACCAATGGATGTAATATTTGGATATGTTGTTGGTAAAATCATGGTTCATCTCCTGGAAAAAATTCATGGTGTTTCATTGGCTAGATCGATGGAAACGAAGATTGGAATTTAGGTGCATCATGGCTGGACAGAAAAGTAGCAAGGGATGAACTTGTGTCTCTTTGATGGGAATGAAGTGGAAGGGGCAAGGGAGCTTGTGAGCCATCACAAGGGGCGTCCTAGTGTGACTTAAGAGGCCTAGGAAGGGCAGAGGAAAGGGTAGGGAAGGGAGGAGATAGGCCAAGAGGCAAGCAAAACTGCCAGCCATGAATGGTTCGAGTTATGGCCACTATAGTTGATGTTTCTTTCCCTCAAAGTGAGAATTGATGGGGAACATACTTATAAAATGGTTTTGATGATAAACTAACATGGGTGCAGGTTTATGTTTATCAAGGTATGGTAGTTTTGTCATATCTACTTATGAAAATTAAAGGAACTCAAGTGACCACTCAGTTTAGATGGCTAATGGGCATGCAAGTGCTGATTTATGGTGTTATATTTAGAGTTTGGGACGTCCATGAAAGGGAAACAAGAGAGAGAGGAGTGGATGACTAGGAAGAGGAATGGTTTGATCGGTTGTAGGCATGTTGGGCTCAAATTTTTGTGTGCTGGCAAGCTAGGCTTGCTCCATCTATCAGAAAGAAGGGATGTTAGATTAGTCTAGGTAATTAGATGAGATCAGATGAATGGTATATTTCAAGAATAGAATATGGTTGCGGGTTGACATAAAGATTTGCATGCCAAATAGAGGGAAAGACGATTTTGCTTCATGACGTTTTAGGGAGTGAAGAACAATATAGGAATTATAAGGAAGTTCAAAGAAGAGAGCTTGAGAACGATGTCTAGGATTGAGCAATGACAAGGTTATGAAGAAAATTATATTTGATGATGAATCAAGGGCAACAATATGATAAAATTAGGAGAATTATGTGTTTTGAGTGTTGAAAAGGCTCACACCTCGAATTTAGAAAATACGAGATGTGACAAACTACCCCCCTTAAAAGAAATCTCGTCCCGAGATTCAGAGAAGCTAGGATTTAAGAGTTTGAACATAGAAGATAACAATTTGGGAGGATCAAAAGGAATTGATGGGAAAGACAATGAATGAGAACTAAGGAATTATTAACATGGAAATAGGACCACACTATATGCATCAAATATTGTAGATAGGGTTCAAGGATAAAATTTGACCAAGGAAGGATAGGCTCAAACAACCACAAACGAGCATAACACACAATCACTCATTACTCTTCAAACAATAGTCTACACTAACATCCATTGCTTCGTGTCTTGTTGTGGTTCAAGTACTTCACTTCTGTTATTGAAAGTCTTTAGCGCCTTGTCTTATTGCTCTTGTTGTCGTGATGATGACCTTCATGGTGGTGATTTGATCAAACCGAAACAAGTTTTAGAGTCAATATACAAAATATTAATAACCTAAATTAATTTGTTTAATTTAGGAAATAGCACTTTTACCTAAAGTAAATTATAATTCTCTAATTATCTAATTTATTTAAAATAAAATTTTAATCTATAATAAAAATGTTGAAGTTTAGTGGAATTGGGTCACAAACCAAAATTTGAAATTTTAGGGTGTGACAATACTACCCCTCTTAACAGGAATCTCGCCCCGAGATTCTGCGTGACTAGCAAGAATGGGTTAGAGGTAGCTTGCTTTCATTCTCCATCTTGAACTCAATTCACTTGATTGACTCCTTGTGTTTACTCTTGCAACTTCTCCATAGGAAACTTGACATCCTTCTTTTTTGTGCGTCTCTTGATCTTACTCTTCCACTGGTGTCACAAGGGAAGTCGTTCTCTTGAAGCTAGTAGTCGTGTGTTGCCCTTCTCCATGAGGAGATCACGAAGTTACGATTGTTGACTAGAGCAAGGGTAAGTGTGAACTTTCTTGGGTCTTGGCGTCCTTTTCTCGGTGCTACCTCCAAAGCCTATAATGGTTGACATCAACATCTCTTGGATTTGGTTAGGTCATAAGAGGCTAGAACAGGATAGAGTGAAGGTAAGATAGCAAAGAATAGAGGGAGACGTTACCCCAACTAAACTAAACTAGGTATAACTAATGATGTGATAACAAAGCTAAACGCTTTGCAAGCACACCAACACTCAATCAAAGATCCAACTCAAACATAGCACACCACAAGCAACACAAGCACACAATTAGCAACGTCATTCTATCCAGCGATTATTATCCAAAGGTGGGAAGGGTCCTAAATCATGATTATGCTTAAGGTCTTTCTTTAGGTTTGATGCGGAGTGCTGCCCATTGTCCTTGGTGTTGTGAAGAGTCTTCAAGTTTGGCTATCCATCCTTCATCTTCATATGGGGTAGAACCAGCTTGCAAAATCTTCAATGTCATTCATCTTGTTCGTGATAGTTTAAGCCAATGACACTAATATTTTGAAAGGGAAAAGGAATAGTAGAAATTGCATTTTGTCAAACTTTTCAGAATAGACAAGTAAAGAGAAAAATAACAAGAGAGGATAAAAGACAGAAGAGTTTTTTTTAGACAAAAGTTTTCCAAATACTAGTTTTGAAAATAGAACATATGGCATGGACATTCTATCTAGGCTTGCATCCGGCAGTCGATATCGCTTTGATACCACTTGTCACACCTGGTTCCAAAGACCGAAACCGAATGCATCTGTATGCATGCCCAGTATCAAGTTTTCATGCACACAGGACAATTATTGGGATAAAAGAACAATATATTTATTAAATCAATAATATTATTACAATGGTGATCCATAGGTCAAAAGAAAAAGATTACATTGCAGCAGAATAAACTAAGCGTTGGCATCCTTCAGCTCCCACTGGAAGTCGACCGGAAGACCACAGGCCTAGAGCTCTTCTCCATTGTCTTCATCATTGTACCATCCTTCTCCTGTAGCTGAGCAGCAATATGGGATATAGCAAGGGTGAGTACGTGTCGTACTCAGCAAGTGGGGGAAAAGATGACATGAGGCTGAGAGAAGGAAGGCTTTAAATGGGTTTATTGCATGAGCTTTTAATGTCATATGCAACCTAATTACTAAGTGAGGTCATCCCAACCCTCAATCCATAGGGTACTATCATTGCCAAGTCCGAAACATCAAACCATCCCAACCATTCCAACCCATAAACCACAAACTTATCTTGTGAGGATTCTAGGCCGCTCTTGACCGTGAGCACGACTATCATGATAGTTTGATACTCTGCAGAGTTTGTACCACTTTACCCAGAAGTCGTGATTTCGTCCCCTATTGCCAGGTGGACTAGAGTCTCCATGTTGCCATGCCGGCCAAGCACTAGCACACTTCCTTAGGTGTGCGGCCAGGAGATCACTACGAGGCTTTTACAAAGGGTCTCTCAGAATGTGCTAGCCACTAAGGTTCCACTCCCGTCCGTAAGTGATAGCCCATCAACAAGCAACTCATCACCCCAGGAGCCCCCTCTTGAGCCATTCGGATACAAGGACAGTCCTCTTGACTTCCATTCCCCGCTCCACCAAGATGCTGCACTGACACTGGGAGAACACCTAATTAATCAGCTAAGCTGTTCCATAGCAGCCTTGTGATGGCACTGTTGTCCTGGGTTACCGCTCCAAGAACCGGTTCCTAGGATCTACAACAAGCCTACCGCCACCAACCATGTGCCCACGGCACCACATCCAATCCAACCGTCTTGCATAGATCCCTAAGTCCATGTTGCTAAAATAAATTACCATTCCACCCATGAAGTGACATAGTTCATAATCTAGATTAATATTAACCCAACATCCCTCAAGCAACCTAAGCATTATCTACCCACAACCAACCAACCAACTAGTTCAAGGCAACAAGGAAAAGGATAAAGCAATACTAGGAAAACCCTATCAATAGGTACCCCATTCATTTGACAAGCATGCAGTTCTAACTTAATATTCAAATAGGTACAAGATGCGTCAAGGACACTTGCCTTAAAGATGTCACTCCTCTATGACTACCAATCCTCCAATTCTTTATCTTGTTGATACTGGTAGCTTTCCAAATGATTTCCTATTCGCGCAAACATTAAGAAACACACAATATACAAGACAAGGGTTAATATGGAATCAATTATGTGCTCACTGGTGGTTTAAGGCGTACAACAAAATGAGCTCACCATAGGATGTGCAATGGAAAGGAACCTTGGAGTCTTCGGTTGTGGCAAAAAGTGGACAACGACATGGCGTCTAGGTGCGACGTCGACATTGGTGGTATTTGGTGAGATGAAGGCATCCCCTATGAGAAAAGAAATGAAAGAGTTAGTGATATAGTCTAATATGACTGGAGTTAAGGGAGGAAGCAACAACATGATTACAATTTGGAGCAATGATTCTATGGTGGCAGCGCAGACATGAAAGATATACATGTTCCTAGCGATTGATATAATGGGCACTTCCATTAAAATATGTATAGAGATCAAGAACACGATCAGATCATGATATAATGGATTGAACACAAATTAGAAATTAGATCAAGGAGTTGAATCTTGATGAACCTATGTAGCCATGGTTGAAAGGCCAACTGCATTCCCGGGCAATTACATAACGATCTAAATGAATCCTCTTGTAGAGATGGAAAGGACTTGCAGTAACACATGCTGGTATGGTGTCTCCATCTGAAATATAAAAGGATGGATTAGAATGATTGGTGGAATTTTCAGTCATGCTCATTGAACATGTCCAGAAAATTAGCAATGTCCATGTGTAGACATCATGACAAAATCTGCCTGTTCAGGAAGATAGGCTGCTGTTTTTATGGAGGTGATTTAATATAAACATGGGTATATATTAGGAACATGGCAAGGACAAGGTGATTTGATCAAGAGTTCACCTGAACGAGAGATCGGGTGGCTGGATTTTGATGAGATGGTGCAGCAGTAGGGCAAATGCCAAAGGCATTCCAGGTGGAACCGGGAATGATCTTAGGGATTACTTTGGTGTGCATGCAGAGGACTTCTTGGCACATGATTGGGAATGGTTTTCAAAAGGTACAAGTATGTGTAATGTGCAGAACTTTGAATGGAATTACCATTCTCTGCGTGTGGCGCGTGCAGAGTACAAAATAGCAGACATGGCGGATACGTTCCTGGTCGCCTCGGGGCTGATCTAGGTGTCAAATTTGGGTATGTTTTAGAGAGAAATATGGAACACTTAATGGTCAAATTTCATCAGATTTGGTTTTGTGGATCATGATGAACAGGGACACGAACTGGGGACAATAGGGCTGGATGCGAACAGATGGGGAACAGCCACCAATGCGATTCTGATCCATGTCATGCCGGGGCTTCAATCATTGCGATCTTTGGATATTGAGTAGAGGGCGACAGGGGGAATTGGCTGATCAAATTGGAGCTCAGTTGAATGCATATATCATTGGGAACGATGAGTGAAATTTTGGGTATCGTGGCTGGACTGTGGCCGCACGCAGACAACATGATGAAAAGGTCCACGTTCCGGAGATGGGCTGGAAGGATCTAGGAACAACTTGGATATGAATATATGTGATGATATGGAACATGATAACCGCATGGCGGTGTGGACAAAAGTTCACCTGATTTGGAGATAGCTGATTTGAAAGATGGCAAGGTTACACCATGGCAGATCCGATGCCAACGGCGTTCCTGGGCGCGTCACAGTTTATCTCGTAGAAAGGTCATTTGGTGTCGTCCTTAGTTTCCTAGAACACATCATGGTATAAAGTTTGCATCAAGAGATCATCAAGATTGGGAGGAATTGAAGAGGAAATACCGATGTACATGCTGGATGCGCCCAGAACATAGAGGAGTGGCCATTGCAAACAGGATCCCCGTCACGTCTGAACTCCAATCGATGCAATATTTGGATATGTTGTTGGTAACATCATGGTTCATCTCCTGGAAAAATTTCATGGTGTTTCATTGGCTAGATAGACGGGAACGAGGATTGGAATTTAAGTGCATCATGGCTGGAGAGAAAAGTAGCAAGGGATGAACTTGTGTCTCTTTGATGGGAATGAAGTGGAAGGGGCAAGGGAGCTCGTGAGCCAGCACAAGGGGTGTCCTGGTGTGACTTAAGACGGCTAGGAAGGAGAGAGGAAAGGGTAGGGAAGGGAGGAGAGAGGCCAAGAGGCAAGCAAAACTGCCAGCCATAAATGGTTCGAGTTATGGCCACTATAGTCGATGTTTCTTTCCCTAAAAGTTAGAATTGATGGGGAACGTAGTTATAAAATGGTTTTCATGATAAACTAACGTGGGTGCAGGTTTATGATGATCAAGGTATGGTAGTTTTGTCATATCTACTTATGAAAATTAAAGGGACTCAAGTGACCACTCAGTTTAGATGGCTAATGGGCATGCAAGTGCTGATTTATGGTGTTATATTCAGAGTTTGGGACGTCCATCAAAAGGAAACAACAGAGAGAGGAGTGGATGACTAGGAAGAGGAAAGGTTTGATCGGTTGTGAGCATGTTGGGCTCAAATTTTGGTGTGCTGGCAAGCTAGGCTTGCTCCATCTATCAGAGAGAAGGGAGGTTAGATCAGTCTAGGTAATTAGATGAGATCAGATTAATGGTATATTTCAAGAATAGAATATGGTTGTGGGTTGATATAAAGATTTGCATACCAAATAGAGAGAAATATGATTTTGCTTCATGACTTTTTAGAGAATGAAGAACAATATAGGAATTATAAGGAAGTGCAAAGAAGAGAGATCGAGAACGATGTCTGGGATTGAGCAATGATGAGGTTATAAAGAAAATTATATTTGATGATGAATCAAGGGCAACAATATGATAAAATTAGGAGAATTATGTGTTTTGAGTGTTGAAAAGGCTCACACCTCGAATTTGGAAAACACGAGATGTGACAAACTACCCCCTTAAAAGAAATCTCATCCTGAGATTCAGAGAAGCTAGGATTTAAGAGTTTGAACATAGAAGATAACAATTTGGGAGGATCAAAAGGAATTGATGGGAAAGACAATGAATGAGAACTGAAGAATTATTAATGTGGAAATAGGACCACACTATATGCATCAAAGATTATAGATAGGGTTTGATGAGGACATCACTCCTAAGGATACATGCAACACTCCTCCAATTTTGGACTTGCAAGGTCCAATGACTAGAGCTCGTGCACGACGACTAAATTTAGAGGTGAGCTCGTTCCTACGTTCTTCATTATATGTCACTTTTTGAGAATGGTTTGCTACCTAATGATTATATTGTAATTAGGAACCATGGAGAGGACCAGGAGATGATGGGAGAAGGACTGGGAGACATGGAGGACCAGCAAGGACGTGGAAGCCAAGGTGGAGGCCCAACCAAAACCGACTTCGAGTCTGTTTTGGGGCTCAGGACCAGTCTGCACTAAAACAGATGCCCAAGACGCATACGGACTTGGATTTGGACGTTCTACATATGCACGGAAGGATAAGAAGAAGACCTTTCCAATGCCGCCGTTCTCATATCAAAATTCATCAGGAGTCATCAGAAATCGTCGAAACAAGAGAGAGTCCAGAATCTGTTTTGGTGCTGTGTCGCCTGTTTTTGGCCTTTGGGCTTTGTATCTAGTTGAGCCCAAGTAGGGGTGCGTCCAGAGGGTCTTGCACGACCCTAGGGTCTTCATATACTGCTTCCGCCGCACCATTAGGGTGCGGGTTTTGCTTAGATTATTCTGTTCATAACAGTTTCGCCGTCATCACGGTTTGTGAGACCCCAACTTCGTGAGATTCATAATACATCTGCAATTGTGTTGCTTTCTTCTTTGTTCTTGCTTGTGTTCTTGATTCGCAGGCAGGGATTAGCCTTCTCGGCGAGGTCAATCATTTTAGAATGGTTGATAACCAGAGGAGACGTCGTGCTGCGATTGCGGGGTTCAGAACGTGCTGCTGTTCTGAAGCCGGATCGATTTGTGTGTCGCCTCCGACCAAATCAACGTATCCAGAACCTTTCGGAAGATCAGGAACCCTTGTCCACATCAAGTGGTAATTAGAGCTTCAGGTGCACCGTCAGGTTCATACTATCCTTAGTTAATTTCGTTTTGTGTTCATCCTATCGTCCACAGAAAAGCCCAAAAAAAATTTTCCCTCCACGCATAACCACGTGTTTAGCCTTTGCACATTTCAATTTCAGAGTCTGTAGTGTTGAGTTTGTGCCCTAGTTCTTGTTTAGTCGCTGGTTTAGTTTGTGTTTTTGTCGTCAGTAGTGTTTCCCTTGCAACCCTAGCCGCCATCCCCTTCACCATCCTCTGCTTTGTTGGCTTTTTGTGCTACGGTTGATTGATCGACACACCTAGCCTAGTCCTACCCTAATCCCACCTTGAACACACCATCAACACCCCAGACCAATCCCCACAATTTCCACTTTCCGCGACATCCATGCCGCCAAAAAAAAATCTTACCCGATTCCAAACTCGACCCCTAACCGACTCGGGTTTCTGGAAAACCGACTCCGACCCCCCTTCGGTAAAACGGGCATAACTTTTCGCTCGGTTGTTCATTTTGGCTGAAATTTTTATAGGAGATTCTTGACTCAATGTTGAGGGTACCCACACTGGGCCATGTCCTGTGTGCCCTCGTCAAAAAATTCAAAACAAATCGGGAAGATAAAGAAAAAATTGATTTAAGTTTAAACCCGACATTTTCTACAACTTCAAGATTTTCTGTAGGCCACATCCTACCTCTGTTTGAGCTGAAATTTTTTGTGGATTCTCCTCCATTGTTAGTGAGTTGGAGAAAAATATTAAAAAAATCAAAAAAAAAGAAATTTAGGATTTCTACTAGTGCTACATATAGCCTCCTGAAATTTCTGGATTTGGCTGTTTTGCACTTAGCCCCCTGTTATCGCCTATTGTGCCTTTGTCTCCTTGTTTCTACTTTGCTATCACTACTGTTCTAGGACCTACTTAGACCAGCAACTAGGGACAAGTTATTTGGGCACTTATTCAACTTTACTATCTGTTTTTGATTTGTGTACCACTCACATATATATATTTGGCCTTCCTAGCTCTGCATATTTCTTCTGGACAGCACACAGGTTATTTTGTGACCCTTGCAATCGTGGAACACATCTCTCTGGTATCCTTTGCTTTTCAGAACTTTGTAAGAGCATTGAAAGGACTCTCCTTTTGTTGTGTTGAGAGGCACCACTGCTTAGCTGTTTTGTAGGGATAACCTTCACTGTTTGTTTCCTGTTTTGGTGTTTGTGATGGCAGGAAGTGACGACGGAGAGATGGAATCACCCTCACAATTTGCTGAGTGCGTGAGCCAAGAGCAGCTCCAGAAGGCTTTGCAGGCTGCTCAGAGTGATTTGGCAGAGACGATCACCAGAGCCGTTACTGATGCGGTCAGCAAGCTTCACATTGGAGAAAGCATCGAGCGGTTAGAGAAGCGGGTCTCTAAGTTAACCAATCAGGTTGTTGCGTTGGAGACCGCTCCTAAAACCAACAATACAAACACCAATAACAACAAATTGATGTTGAAGACGTCCATGATGAAGACACGGTGTATAAGGCTAATGGCACCGTGGATAGGTCAGCTACAAGGACCGCACGATTACGACATCGTTTGCAACATAATACTCAAGGTATGGGTGGTTTCCATAACTACAACCGTCGTCCAAACGATAACTATGCTCCAGATGACCCGTATGCTAAAATTAAGTTTTGAATTCCTTCATTTTCGGGTCAGTATGATGGTGATGTTTATCTTGATTGGGAGATGACTGTAGAACAAAAATTTAATGCCCACCTTGTTCCTGAACAACATAGAGTTAGACAAGCTACTAGTGAGTTTAAGGACTTTGCTATTGTTTGGTGGAGTGGTCTAGCTGCTGAAACTGATTTGCCTACTACTTGGGAAGAACTTAAGGTAGCAATGCGTGATCGTTTGGTTCCCCCTTCTTTTTATAGAGAGATTCGTAATAAACTGCAACGTTTAGACCAAGGAGATAAAACTATTTAGGAGTATTTTAGTGAGCTTCAGAAGGGTTTGATTCGTTATGATGTAGTTGAAAAAGTAGAGGATCAGATTTGTCGCTTTTATTCTGGTTTAAGAAAAGAAATTCAGGACATCCTTGATTATAAAGAATATTATACCCTCACCCAGTGTTTCCAGTATGCTATGCATGCAGAGAAAGAATCACAGGGACTTTTTTAGGCTTTTGAGGAGTACAGCAAGTCAAGGAACTCCTACCCCCCACGCTCGACGGGGACTTCGGGGCTGCCCAGGCCATCTTTCCGGCCGCCCCCACCAGCAGCTACCAAGGGAACCAGTGTTGTTTCTGCAGCCCGAAGATCAGCCCCTGCACCTTCTATGCGCTTAGGTAAACTTTCTGTGCAGGTACCAGCTAGTAGTGCCTCCTCTGTTGCTTCGATAGGGCGCACTACAGGGATTCAGTGCCACCGCTGCCATGGACTTGGTCATGTGCAGAAAGATTGTCCAAGTAGGCGGGCATATGTGGCGACAGACGATGGCGCTTACATGAGCACCTTCGATGTGGAGGATGAGGAGGAGGACATCGCTGCCACCGGCAGTAGCCTCGTCCTTGGAGGCGGAGACACCATAGGATACATGAACATTATTGTTCAACGTGTCCTTAGCACACAAGTTCATCAGCCCGAGACGATGCAGCGCCACAACTTGTTCTAGATTTTCTTCGTCATCAAGAACCGCCGAGCATGTGTCATCATTGATGGAGGGAGCTGCAATAACTTGGTGAGTTCTGATGTGGTCAACAAGCTTGCTTTGACCATACGTCCACATCCACATCGTACTACATTTAGTGGTTAAACGACTCTGGAAAAGCTAAGGTAATACAAACTTGTAGAGTTCCTTTTTCCATTGGTTCTTATGTGGATTCTGTTGATTGTGATGTCATACCCATGCAAGCATGTTCACTTTTATTGGGTAGACCTTGGGAATTTGATAATGATGCTGTATACCATGGTAGAAGTAATAAGTACACTTTTATGCATAAAGGAACTAAAATTACTTTGTTACCAATGACCCCTGCTGAAATTGTACAAGCTGATTTAGAAAGAGCTATTAGTTTGAAAAATAAAGGTCCTGAAATTCAACAACCTGTTAACTCTAACTCTACACCTAGTAATGTTAATGATTCTTCAAGTTCTAAGGGTGCTGAAATTAAATTACAAGGTCATTCATGTATTGCAACAAAATCTGAGCTTGCTGAAATTTCTGATAATGATGATATTTGCTATGCTTTGGTATGCAAAGAAGCTTTGTTTTCGCTTGATGATATTGCTTCTAGTGCTATGTCTCCTACTGTCACTAACCTTTTGGTGGAGTATGAGGATGTTTTTCCAGCTGAGACACCCCCGGGATTGCCACCTTTGAGAGGGATTGAGCATCAAATTGATTTGATTCCAGGTGCTACTTTGCCAAACCGTGCTACTTATAGGACCAACCCTGAGTAGACTAAGGAGATACAACGATAAGTTCAAGACCTTTTGGATCGTGGGTATGTTCGTCAATCACTTAGTCCTTGTGTTGTTCCTGTACTTTTGGTTCCTAAGAAAGATGGTACTTGGCGTATGTGTGTAGATTGTAGAGCCATTAATAATATTACTATTAGGTATCGTCATCCTATTCCTAGGCTAGACGACATGCTTGATGAGTTATGTGGTGCTATAATTTTCACTAAAATTGATTTGCGTAGTGGCTACCATCAAATTAGAATGAAACTTGGAGACAAATGGAAAACAGCTTTCAAAACCAAATTTGGATTATATGAGTGGTTAGTAATGCCTTTTGATTTAACTAATGCAGCTAGTACTTTGATACGCTTGATGAATGAGGTTTTAAGAGCTTTCATTGGCAAATTTGTGGTAGTTTACTTTGATGATATCTTGATTTATAGCAAATCCATTGATGAACATATGAATCATTTGCGTGCTGTTTTTTAAGCTTTACGAGATGCACGTTTATTTGGTAACCTTGAGAAGTGCATCTTTTGCACGGATCGAGTCTCTTTTCTTGGCTATGTTGTGACTCCACAGGGAATTGAGGTGGATGAGGCGAAGATTGAAGCCATAAAGAGCTGGCCTGTACCAAAAACTATCACGCAGGTGAGGAGTTTTCTTGGTCTTGCAGGTTTCTACCGCCGCTTTGTCAAAGATTTCAGCACCATTGCTGCACCTTTGCATGAGTTGACAAAGAAGGGTATTGATTTCCACTGGGGTAAGGTACATCATGAGTCTTTTGATGCTTTGAAGGATAAACTTACACATGCACCATTGCTGCAATTACCTAATTTTGATAAGATTTTTGAGATTGAATGTGATGCTAGTGGTATAGGCATTGGTGGTGTTTTGATGCAAGATAGTAAACCTATTGCATACTTTAGTGAGAAAATTACTGGGCCTGTTTTGAATTACTTCACGTATGATAAGGAATTGTATGCACTTGTACGTTGTTTAGAGACGTGGCGTCATTATTTGTTGCCCAAAGAATTTGTTATTCATTCTGATCATGAATCACTTAAGTATATTCGTTCTCAATGTAATTTGAACCGTAGACATGCTAAATGGATTGAATTTATTGAGTCTTTTCCTTACATTATTAAATATAAGAAAGGGAAGGATAATATGATCGCTGATGCTTTATCTAGGCGCTATACTTTATTGTCTCAACTTGATTGTAGAATTTTTGGACTTGAGGCAATTAAAGAACAATATGCTGCTGATGTTGATTTTAAGGATGTATTGCTGCATTGTAAAGAAGGTCGTGCATGGAATAAATTTGTGTTGAATGATGGATTCTTGTTTAGAGCTAACCGCCTATGCATTCCAGTTGGTTCTGTTCGTCTTTTGTTGTTACAGGAGGCGCATGGAGGTGGATTGATGGATCATTTTAGTGCCAAGAAGACGGAGGATATTTTGGCCACACACTTCTTTTGGCCAAGGATGAGGAAAGATGTTGAGCGCTTTGTTGCTCGCTGCACTACATGTCAAAAAGCTAAGTCTCGCTTGAATCCACATGGTATATATATGCCACTTCTTGTTCCTTCTATTCCTTGAGCGGATATTTCTATGCACTTTGTTTTAGGACTGCCTAGGACTAAGAGGGGGAGTGATAGTATTTTTGTTGTTGTGGATAGATTTTCTAAGATGGCACACTTTATACCCTGTCATAAGACTGCTGATGCTAGTTATATTGCTGATCTCTTTTACAAAGAAATTGTTCGTTTGCATGGTATGCCTTCTACTATTGTTTCAGATCGTGATGCAAAATTCTTGAGTCACTTTTGGCGCACGCTTTGGAATAAGTTGGGTACAAAGTTGTTGTTTTCTACAACTTGTCACCCACAAACTGATGGACAAACTGAGGTGGTGAACCGCACTTTGGGTACTATGTTGAGAGCTATTTTGAAGAAAAATTTGAAGCAATGGGAAGAATGTTTGCCTCATGTTGAGTTTGCATATAATCGGGCAACACATTCTACTACCAAGGTAAGTCCTTTCAAAGTAGTGTATGGTTTTGATCCCCGTACTCCACTTGATATACTTCCTCTACCTATTCATGAGAGAGTTCATGTTGATGCTAAGGAACGTGCTGAATTTATTTTAAAAATGCATGAGACCACTAGACTTAGCATTGAAAAGATGAATGACAAGTATAAAATTGCTGGTAGTAAAGGTAGAAAAGAAGTAAAACTTGATGTAGGAGATTTAGTATGGTTACACTTGAGAAAAGATAGATTTTCAGATTTGAGAAAGTCTAAATTAATGCCTAGAGCTGATGGTTCTTTCAAAATAATTGAGAAGATTAATGATAATGAATACAAACATGAGTTGCCTCCCGAGTTCGGGGTTAGTCCTACTTTTAACATTTCAGATTTGAAACAATACTTGGGAGAAGAGAATGAGCTTGAGTCGAGGACGACTCCACTTCAAGAGGGGGAGGATGATGAGGACATCACTCCTAAGGATACATGCAACACTCCTCCAATTTTGTACTTGCAAGGTCCAATGACTAGAGCTCGTGCACGACGACTAAATTTAGAGGTGAGCTCGTTCCTACGTTCTTCATTATATGTCACTTTTGAGAATGGTTTGCTACCTAATGATTATATTGTAATTAGGAACCATGGAGAGGACCAGGAGATGATGGGAGAAGGACTTGGAGACATGGAGGACCAGCAAGGACGTGGAAGCCAAGGTGGAGGCCCAACCAAAACCGACTTCGAGTCTGTTTTGGGGCTCAGGACCAGTCTGCACTAAAACGGATGCCCAAGACGCATACGGACTCGGATTTGGACGTTCTACATATGCACGGAAAGATAAGAAGAAGTACTTTCCAATGCCGCCGGTCTCATATCAAAATTCATCAGGAGTCATCAGGAATCGTCGAAACAAGAAAGAGTCTAGAATCTGTTTTGGTGCTGTGTCGCCTGTTTTTGGCCTTTGGGCTTTGTATCTAGTTGAGCCCAAGTAGGGGTGCGTCCAGAGGTTCTTGCACGACCCTAGAGTCTTCATATACAGCCTCCACCGCACCATTAGGGTGCGGGTTTTGCTTAGATTATTCTGTTCATAACAGTTTCGCCGTCATCACGGTTTGTGAGACTCCAACTTCGTGAGATTCATAATACATCTGCAATTGTGTTGCTTTCTTCTTTGTTCTTGCTTGTGTTCTTGATTCGCAGGCAGGGATTAGCCTTCTCGGCGAGGTCAATCATTTTAGAATGGTTGATAACCAGAGGAGACGTCGTGCTGCGATTGCGGGGTTCAGAACGTGCTGCTGTTCTGAAGCCGGATCGATTTGTGTGTCGCCTCCGACCAAATCAACGTATCCAGAACCTTTCGGAAGATCAAGAACCCTTGTCCACATCAAGTGGTAATTAGAGCTTCAGGTGCACCGTCAGGTTCATACTACCCTTAGTTAATTTCGTTTTGTGTTCATCCTATCGTCCACAGAAAAGCCCAAAAAAATTGACCTTTCGAAATCAACGTATCCAGAACCTTTCGGAAGATCGGGAACCCTTGTCCACATCAGGGTTCAAGGATAAAATTTGACGAAGGAAGGATAGGCTCAAACAATCTCAAGCAATCATAACACACGATCACTCATTACTCTTCAAACAATAGTCTACACTGATATCCATTTCTTCGTGTCTTGTTATGGCTGATGTACTTCACTTCTCTTATTGAAAGTCTTTAGCGCCTTGTCTTATTGCTCCTGTTGTCATGATGATGACCTTCGTGGTGGTGATTTGATCAAACCGAAAACAGTTTTGGAGTCAACATACAAAATATTAATAACCAAAATTAATTTGTTTAATTTAGAAAATAGCACTTTTAGCTAAAGTAAATTATAATTCTCTAATTATCTAATTAATTTAGAATAAAATTTTAATCTATTATAAAAAATGTTGAAGTTTAGTGGAATTGGGTCACAAACCAAAATTTGAAATTTTGTGGTTTGACATCTTGGCTGAGTCGGCAGCTGCTGGTACTCAGGCGGTGCTGAAGGCCCTGGCTGCTGCTGTCTCTGTGTCATCTCAGCCATCTGAGTCATTAGGGCAGAGACAAGTGCCATCTGTTGTCTCTGAAGCTCTGCCTGTCCTCTGATGACCTCCATCATTTGGCGTCTGTCCTCTAAACCACTCTGAATAAACTCTCCTAGCCATCCTGCAAGTGCTGTCACAGTGACAACGTCCTCAGTCTATGACCCTGTCGACTGGGGAGGTGCTCCTGTACTGGCTGACTCAAGAATCACCGTCTCTGGCTGAGCTGCCTGCTCGTGAAGTACTGGTTACTCCTGCTCCTCCTCCCCTATCTGCTGGCTGGAGGCTGACTATGATCCCCTGGGGACACGAGGTGCATAACTGGTAGTAACCTCAGGGAATGCCTCGTACTGCTCCTCCATCACTAGGCCCATCATCCTCAAGAGATAGCAAATATAGGCCCGTATACCCGGTGACGTCCTCCAACCCTCTTTGAGATCACCTCCTCCATCTCCCCAATAAGAAAATCTATCAAGTCAAAAGACTGCCTCCTCAGAATAGCTGCTATAACCCACTGATGTGTAGAAGTGTGAACTCCTCTCTGTAGCCAAACCTAGGGATGATAGTCCTTGTGACTATCGCTCTCACCACCTTGGCCTCTGTAGTGAGTCTCATAGGGCCCCTCTCAAAACCTGTTGTGCGTGGAGGTGGGAAAGCAATCAACACCAAGTCATCTGAAGGCAGCTTCCCTCCTTGAGGTCTGCGGGGTGGCTCTAGTGTACCGTAGGCACTCCTGTAAAGCTGGAAGTATGAAGCCAAGAGTCCTAGGCTAGCTATTAGATCTTGCCTAGTCACACGCTGTGGCTGCCCTCTAAACAGGAACCAGATATCTGAGCAGTCTCTGGCAACCCATAGTGTGGCTTAAAACTCTAGCACCACATCCTATCTGAACCTGTGTGGAGTAGTAACTAGCTCTGCTAGCCCTGGCAAGTACGTAGAGTACTGCTTCATCTCTGTGCTGGTGGCCCTCTTCATAGCCTCGTACGTTGTGTACTGGTACGGCATGAAGACTTTGTCCTTGCCCCTCAGGCTAAGGCAGCATCTCAGACCCTCTCCAATCCTCCTCAAGAGGGATGTCCAGTACCTCTCTCCAGCAGCAGGGTCTCTAGGAACTGGAACCCACTGCTCGAAAGGCACCAAGCTAAGTACCTTCAGGTCCTTTGCAGGAACCTTAAGTATATCCGGCTCTCTGGCTGCCTATACCACTCTCTGTAGCCTTCTAGTGCACACTGCACAGATGCACCTTGGGTCTCCTGCCCAGTGAGCTATCCTCTAGGGAACAGTCTGTTCAGCCTCCTGCTTGGTCTCCTCAGTCTCCTCCTCCTCTAGCTCCTTAGACTCAGACTCTGAGGTCTCCTCCTCTGACTCCTCCTCCTCAGACTCCCCCTGCTGCCTAGAGGATCCCTGCTCCGTAGATTTTGATGACCTCCCCTGACGAGAAATCAGAGTACACTTCGGCAACGGCGGTGGAACAACTCTGACTGTCAGAGGTGCAATCCTTTGTCTGGTGGTCCTCCTCAGACCCTGGTCCTCAGCTAGCTGGCTAATCCTCAGACGTGAGCCAGGTGTCCTGCAAGACTGCTCCATGGCCTCTAGGTGCCTAGCAACTCTCCTGGCTCTCTCAGACTCTGGGTCCAGCCTCGGTCTCTTCTTGGTCTTGGGCTTCTCAGGCATCTGTCCCTTGCCCTTGTCCTGTCCCGACCCTGCAATAACTGTTGCTACAAACTACTATCACTACACGCACATGGGTATAGATAGGATGAGCATAAACCCTAATACATCTATAAGTAAAGCATCGCTAGGAAAGAATGCACAATAGAAATTCTAGCACTTAATGAAGGACATGATCACTAGGTAAATATGTAAAATAACAACAGTGATCATCGACTATATGTGGCTGATGCGAGTCATCTAGTGTACAATCAAATAATGGCAATAAAGTCTAACTGTAGACTAGACAGGAGACAACCCTAGACATGCAATTAACAAATGGGCATGAAATTAATTGCATCCTAGGTTGAGCCAAACTACCTAATTAATGCAACTAAACATGGGCATTTAATCTGTTTGCATCAATTAAGGAAATTGCTCAATAATCATGGCATATATCGATGAACGGAAGATAGTATCAATACCCTGGGAGGAAAGTCGATGTGCCGAGAAGTGAGAACTCCGCGAAACATGCTCCAATCACCAGTGGGGGAAAACGAGAAGTGGCAATTTTCCCTAGGGTTTTGGTGCTTGGCTTTGTAGTCTGGGTGCAACTACTCTATGGGCCTGCGCGCACGGGAGTGGTGGATGGCGACACTGCGTCGGCCGACGGCGGCGCGGGTGCTTGGGTTGTGCACGAGCAGGCGGCTGCACGGTGTAGCGCACGCGGGAGCTGCTGAGTGGCAGCGCGGCGAACAGAGGTGGCGGTACTGCGGCTCGGTGTGGTGGAGGGAGAGGCGGCGCAGCGACGGCGTCAGCAACAAAGAGAGCATCGGGAGTGAGCTCTCGGCATCGGAGAAAGAATGAAGACACGACCAAAATAGCTGACTCGATTTTGACCTAGGTCAAAAGGGAGATCAACGACCGATATCAAAGAAGAATCAATCAACGGCTCGGATTTGGAAATGCATCATGCGGCCAATCCAAATGACCGAATGGTACGGTCTCTAGACAGGATTGTCCGGTCAGTTTAGGGTCTGCTGGCCTTGAGCAGACTGGACGATACGGTGTCTAGGACCGGACTCTCCGGTCTCTATGACCAGACTCCCCCTAGGCATTGTGCCCAGTGCACTGATCGGACTGTACGGTCAAGAGATAGTACTGTACAGTCACTACCAGAAATTTGCTGAATCAACGAATTTCTCCAATTTTCGAAGTGCCCTCGCTAAACACATAAATAAACACTACACTTGGAATGTAGAGGGAACTCTCAAGCACTCCTTTTCAAATAGTGGCAGTCTATGGCCTTATAATTTTCGCAAATGCCAAAAGAAGGAACGAGCAAATAAGAACCAAGGCAAGAAAAAACCAAAAGGGTATGTATGAGCCTTAGTCCATGAAACGCGCGAGTAGATTTAACCTCGGAGTTTAGAAGAGCTTGCTCAATGGGCATGAAGCACAATCCTTCCCCTTGGTCACACATATGGAGATGTAATCTCATATAGAGCCTCAGGCACAAATATCCCCAAGTGGGACAAGCCTCCTTTGTGTTTCCTATATGATGCATGCAACAAGCATTTTACATAGGAAAAGAAAGTAAACATGCCATGTGAATGCAAGCAATATTAAAGACAAGACACAAAGGAAACCTAACAATGTCAAGTTTGAACCCCTCCCAAGATTACTCACTATAAGCCATGCCCTTGCCTTGAGAGAAGTCAAACCACCATCTCAAGCACTCCCCCTTGCTTATAGCTATCTTGGATGGGTTAGACATTGAATAATTTTTATGTGTTTTTCTTTTAGTTATTTACACATGCATGGATGCAAAGCATACTAGTCACAAAGGAGTCCTAATTACCATGAAATGCAAGAGAAAGGAAAAACACACTACGACTACCAAGAACAAACACGGTTACCTCCCTCATGAGTAGATAGATCGTTGAGGTCCATATCACTTGTGGTGGACTTTACATGATCTTCATGAAGGCGCTCGGTCCACCACTACCACCATCTAGGTCTTGTTCTTGGGCACCCACTTGTACGTAGCCGATCTCTCAAGATCAACAATACACTAAGGCACCCATATGCTCTTGACCTTCCTCTTCTTGTTTGGTGGTCCAAAGGCCTTAGCTTTCACCTTGCCATCCTTGTTCCTAAAAAGCTTGAAATGTGTGTTCTAATGGAACAAGTTAGCATTACGCAAAACAATGAAACTTCTCACCATGGGACAACCCTTGGTGGCGTGGCCATCCATGCAACACCTCTCGCAATAGTAGTCATCGGCGAGAAGGGGTTTGATCCATACGGGGATAGAATCACTCGTTCCTATGATGTCGATGGCGGCAGGATATGAGCCAAGTCCCTGGTGGGAGACATGTTCACAAGGTTCCTCCCAAGAATCTCCTTGTGGATGGCTCTACCACGTGTGAGCCTCTCAAAGTCCTCCATCACCATCTTCCTCTCTTCCTTGAGCTTGTGATATTCCTCCAAAACAAATGGCTCAAGAGAAGAAGTCTTGGAGACTTCGTTTACTTGGTTCTTTCCAAGTTTCTCCCTTTGGGTGGCTCTAGGCCTCTCAAAGCCTTCCATCATCATCCCCCTCACTTCCTTGAGCTTGTGAAGTTCCTTCAAAATAAATAGCTCAAGAGAAGAAACCTCGACCGAGGTGGTTAGTTCATCACACATAGTAGAACAATCATTCTTAGATTAACAAGAGGAGGGAGAGGCAAGGTTCTCAATATTGATGGCCTCATAAGTAATCTCAAGGGCATTGTACTTCTTTTGAAGCTCTATATGATCACCCTTGAGTTTGTCATAACTCTTGTTTAGGGCCTCATGAGATGTGACAAGGTCCTTGAGCTCACTCTTAAGCTCACCAATACGGTCCTTAGCCAACTTACACTCTTTTCTTACCACATCCAACATTTTGGATTTCTTGACGGCAATGTCACCGGCTTGCTCAAGCACACTCCAAAGCTCAGCACATGAGAGCTTCTCATCATCGCTATCATCGCCGCTCTCATCCTCACTCTCCCAAGTTGGCTCGTGGCCATGAGGCACGTGGGAGATGGCGGAAGAGCTCGTGTACGTGTGGTCTCTATCATGGCTAGGCCGGCCACTTCTTCATCACTTGAGGAAGAGGACTCATCACTTGAGTTGTCGTTGTCCACTCTCCAACAAGGGCCTTGTGAGAGAACTTCTTCTTGTAGTCTTGAGCTTTGCGTTTGCCTTTGCTCTTGTCCTTGTTGAAGTACCTCTTCTTCCTTTTCTTGGCCTTGGGGTCTTCTTCTTCTTCTTCACTTGAATCTTGTGACTTAAATGCTTCTTTCTTGGGCTTTGGGCACTCTCGGATAAAGTGATTCTTTGATCCACAATTGAAGCACTTGCCCCTTGACTTGGAAGTAAACTTATTCTTGAAGTTCTTCATTTTATTCATGAGAAGTGTCAAGTCCTCGGTCAAGTCACCTTCATCATCATCATCTTCCTCAATGATCACCTTCTTCTTGTTCTTCTTGCTCTTGCTAGATTCTTGCTTGTTAGCCGGTAGAGCAAGGATAGATGGTTGAGGATCATCCATCCCCAATTGGTAGCTCTCGAAGGCGGTTATCTTGCCAAGTACATCCTTCATGGTCTTGGTCTTGAGGTCACCTTGCAAGATGAAGGTGATGATGGACTCATACTTAGGGTCCTTGAATAGCCTCAAGAATCTTCTTATCACCTCAACAGGCTTCATCTTGAAATCATCCCCAAGTGCATTGATCTCCTCCGCTAGTATATGAAAATGAGAATAAACAGTGTTAACTCTCTCACATGGCAATCTAGTGAAGTTATCATACTTGTTCTTCAACACATAGTATCTTTCCTCTTTGACATCACTGGTACCCTCATGGAGCCCCTGAATCTCCATGTGCTACGGAACTAGCATCTAGCGGAGCGAAAACATTCTTAGAGATGCAAGCAAATAGAGCATTCTTGGCCTTGGCATTACACTTAATATTATCAGGCTCTAGTAGGTTCACATCCGTATCGGACTCGTGAGTGACCATCCATATCTCTGGATCAAGGGACTGCAGGTAGGCTTACATGCAAGCCTTCCAATAAGCATAGTCCTCCCTATTGAATATGGGAATATTCCCCGCCTGTCCCAGCGTCCTTACTCAAGGTGGTAAAGCCTCAAAGATGAGCACTTGGCTTTTATACCACTTGTAAGGACCAAAGGCATACCGAGAGGGGGGGGGGGAGCGGTGAATCAGTTAGCTGCTCATAAATCAGATTAGTTCAAATTCCACTACTTGAATCTTACAATATAAGCAACCTAAACAATTCTAGTAGGCCAAGACCCTACACATGCTAGTGTTCATGATAAGATAAGGTGCGGAAGCCAAACACACTAGCCTATGTAAGCCACAAGTCACCCTAGTCACTAGAGCACACAATTGTGGAATAGTAAAGAGAGGGTCAAGGAATGCTCATGATTTTTTCCGAGGTCTCGGAAGGCTGGCGCCTTCCCCTAATCCTTGTTGGACCACTCCCACCGGAGTCCCGGTCCCTCCCGCCACCAAGTGGAGTTCTCGTCCACGAGCCCACAATCACTCTTAGAGCGAAGACACGGTGTGCGTCACCGCTGCACAAAGCACAAGCTCGCCTCCCTCGAGAACTTGCTGGACTCCTCGAGCCGACACGGGCGCTCACTAGCGATGCCCCTTTCACCGGCGGGCTCACACCATGTACAAACGTGTGACAGCCTTCACAACCGATCATGATAGGCTCGATCACTGACACCTAACCCGTCTAGGTCTCACCATAGACCAAGAGTAACAATCTAGATCACACTGTCAAGGACACTCTAGCCTTAGATGTGCAAGATGCTCAAGTTACTCTCCACTAGCACTCTCAAGATATGCAAAATCTCCTCCTAGTGCTCTCCTCTTTTCCTCTTGGACCTTACCAAATGCTCTCAGGTATTCCACTAGCCAAGAGAAATCTCCAAGACCCCAGCAACGAAGTTATATAGGCTCCTAACCTCAACCCAGCCGTTGCCTCATGAAATCAGCTTTCTGGGCCTTCTGACCGGACAACCTGATCACTACCTGACCAGACAGTCCGGTCACTGCAGCACAGTGTAGAGAACACTCTAACCCTGCTGAAACCAGTACTGACCGGATAGTCCGGTCCATTTATCTCTCTAGTCCAGAAACATTTTGGCGCTGCTTTCTCACTGCCCAAATCTGTGCTCCACTGACCGGACCGTCCGGTCTCTATAGCTCTCCAGACTTGGCGTTTCCTTGCTGCCCACTGTAGGTCCGGACAAAACCACATAGTGACCGGACAGTCCGGTCTCCACTGACCCCTCTGTCCGGTCTCTATGTCCAGAAGCTGAAACTTCTTGTCCTCTCTTGACATCGTTTCTCGGCTTCTCTGAACAACTGCTTGGCTTCTCCACTGTCGCCTAGTACCTGTGATTTCATCGAGCAACCTTGCACATAACCGACTAGACATGACCTAAGAGAATGACCTAGACCCTCTTGATAGTCCGATTTTTCCTATGGACTCAAAGCCCTAACAACTAGTCAAGTGTACCAAACATTTGCACCATAGCTTGTTTTTCACTTTGATCCATCTCCATCAACCCTTGGACCCCATCAAGTTAAGCCTCCATGGTTGCGGTCATTGTCATCAATTGCCAAGGCCACCATCATCCATATGATTTGTAGTAGAGTGGTCATGAAGTTTACACTTGTAATAACCGACAGAACTCACGCTCGAACCAAACCAAATCGAACTCGCGCAGCACAAATTGGAACAATGGTATATGGATTATCAATTGAGGTGATCGATACAAGGTCTCAGTTCAGCTGAGAGAATAACAGAGAAGCAACCAGGGGATAAGACGGAATTCGGTTACAACATTTCTCAATGCCTTTCCTCCTCTCCAAGCTAAACTATAAGTAGGCTAACGCTTTGACCGGTTGGATGATACATGGGCCAGCAAAGTGACGACTCGGGCCCATAACTTCTTAGATGTGCGCCAACTCCTTCATGCTCCACCTTTGTTTCCTGCCTCGACGCCTGATGCAACCTGTCCATTGGTTGTGACAGTACCCCCCTCTTGAGATGCAGCCTGTCCCCAGGCTGCTGTAGATGGAAAAATGGATTTGAGTACGTAGTAGTCTTCCCATGTTGCCATCTGTTGTGGTAGTGAAGACCATTTGACCAGCACTTGAGTTCTGGCTGAGTTGCCTCGCTTCGTCAGCCTGCGCTCCAGGATCTCTTCAGGTTCAGCTGCAGAAATATCCAGCTGAGGTGGGCAAGGCAATTCAAAGAACACTAGAGTGTGATCATCAGCGAATTGCTTGAGTTGTGAAACATGGAACACAGGATGAATCAAGCTGTTAGGTGGAAGGTCCAGTTTGTACGCAGCTTCTCCGATTTTCTCCAGAATTTTGTAGGGGCCAAAAAACTTCATAGCCAACTTGGGGCAAGGTCTGTTGACTACTGAAGATTGTGCATATGGTTGCAGTTTGAGCAAGACTTGTTCTCCCACTTGGAATACCCGGTCTGTTCTGTTCTTGTCTGCATATGACTTCATTCGCATTTGAGCAGAATTCAACTTCTCCTTGAGGAACTCAGACCACAAGTGACGTTCTGCCAGTGTATTGGTGGCTTCCTTGTTACTGGAGTGTGACAACGTTGGAGTCACTCCATACGAAGGTTCAGTGCCGTAGAGAGCTTTGAAAGGTGAGCATTGTATTGCGGAATGGTAAGTAGTATTGTACCAGAATTCTGCCATTGGTAACCACTTGAGCCAGAGTTTTGGGAAATCATTTCGGTGCACTGGTTCACCCTTTCGGTTTGCCCATCAGTTTGTGGGTGGTACGCTAAGCTAAGGTGCAGGGATGTTTTCAGTAATTTGAATAGTTCTTGCCAGAATGAGCTAGTGAAAACTTTGTCTCTATCAGACACAATTGTTTTGGGAACCCCATGTAGCTTCACAATGTTGTCAAAAAACAGCGATGCAATTGATGCAGTTGTGTAAGGGTGCTTGACTGGGATAAAGTGGGCATACTTAGTAAACCTGTCAGCCACAACAAGGATAACAGAGTAACTGTTAACCTTTGGGAGTCATTCCACAAAGACCATAGAGAGATCCTGCCAAGATCCAGCAGGTATGGGCAGGGGACTAAGAAGACCAGGTGCTTTACAGTGCTCATGCTTAGCTTTTTGACATACTAAACACTGCTTGACAAATGATTCCACATCAGTTTTCATACCTTGCCAATAAAAAAGTTTTTGGACTCACTAGTAAGTGGCTTGAGTCCCAGAGTGGCCCCCCGTTTGCAGAGGAGTGTAGAGCACTGATGATCTTGGTTTGTAGTGCAGAGTTAGCTCCCACCCAGATTCTGTTCTTCTGTATGAACAATCCCTCACACAGTGAATATCCTTGAGAGTTGGGGTTAACCACTGCCAGTTCTTGGAGGAGTTGTTGTGCCTTGTCATCAACTGCATAGGAGTTCAATACTTCTTGTACCCATACTGGAACTACTGCTGAAACAGCACATACTTCATCATGTGAAGGTGCTCTAGAAAGAGCATCTGCCACTTTGTTTTCACTTCCCCTCTTGTATTGAATCTTGAACTGCAGCCCTGCTAACTTTGTCATTGCTTTGCGTTGCATCTCTGTTGACAATGACTGATCTTGCAAATGACAAAGACTCTTATGGTCAGTCTTGATGAGAAATGGTTGTTTCAGTAAATATGGCCTCCATTTGTCAATAGCTATCAATAGAGCTAGGAACTCTTTCTCATATGTGGACAGCTTCGGATTTGCAACACTGAGGGCTTTCCTGAAAAAAGCAATAGGGTGGCCTTGTTGGGAGAGGACAACTCCCACTCCATAGTCACAGGCATCAACATCAATTTTGAATGGTAAGTCAAAGTTGGGTAAGGCGAGCACAGGTGTGTTGGACAGTGCAAGTTTCAGTGCTACAAAAGCTTCTTGGGCTGCTAGGGTCCAAACAAACTGTTTGTTCTTGAGTAGTGTTGTCAGAGGTTTAGCCATGATCCCATAATCTTTAACAAATTTTCTGTAATGCCCAGATAAGCCTAGAATTCCTCTTAACTTAGTAAAATTTCTGGGTGTTGGCTAGAGTTGAACTGCCTCAGTTTTAACAGTATCAGTTGCCACTCCTTTATCAGAAATGATGTGCCCTAAACACTTTATTTGATGCTGAGCAAAGGCACACTTGCTGAATTTCACATACAGTTTGTGGTCTAGCAGGGTTTTAAAAACCAACTCCAAGTGGTGTACATGATCTTGCAGGGTCTTGCTATATATGAGAATGTCATCCATAAAAACTAGTACAAATTTCCTCATGTTTGAAGCAAAAATAGAATTCATCAAGCACTGGAATGTGGCTGGAGCATTTGTTAACCCAAAAGGCATTACTCTAAATTGAAAGTGGCCATGATGGGTTTTGAAAGCAGTTTTGAACTCATCCTGAGGTGTCATCCTAATTTGGTGAAATCCAGAGTTGAGGTCTAGTTTGGTAAAGAATCTGGCTCCAGCAATCTCATCTAGAAATTCATCAATGATGGGCATAGGAAGTTTGTTCTTAATAGTGGCAGCATTAAGTTTCCTATAATCTACACAAAATCTCCAAGACCCATCTTTTGACCAACAAAACTGGAGAAGCAAATGGACTGAGGCTAGGGACTACCATACCAGACTGGAGCATAGTTGCCACCTGCTTCTCTATCTTAGTTTTCTGGACAGGAGAGTATCTATAAGGCCTGCAGTTGATTGGTGTAGTGTTGGGCAACAATGAGATAGAATGATCATAAACTCTTGATGGAGGTAGAGTGGAAGGTTGCTGAAAAACAGATCACTATATTGATGAATGAGTGATTTTATCCCAACTGGAAGACCATTGAGCAGATATTGTTCCTACCTAGCAGTATCAGATTGCACTGGAGTAACTACTACTGTAGCCCAGAGGTCATTGCCCTTGCAAACCTTGATGAGTTCTTCCCCTGTCATCTCTTTGAGTTGGGTGGTTTCAATTGGTAACAGGCCCTGCAATTTCACCCTGGTGCCCATATAGTCAAATTCAATCCATTTCTGCAACCAGTCACAACTAATAGGACTGAATTGTTCCAACCAGTCTATTCCTAGGATGAGATCATAAGCACCAATTGGAATTATCTTCGCATCTACTTTGAAAGTGTGACCCTGCATCCACCATTCCAAATGCTTTACATCTTGATCACATTGCACTATATTTCCATTAGCCATTCTCACTGTAAGAGGTGATATAGGAGAGCAAGTAAAACTTGTCCCATGAAGCATATCAGAATTCAGAAAGGTATGAGAGCTCCCTGAATCCACCAATATCAGCATCACCTAGTTGTTCACCAGTGCTCTGAGTTGTACGCACCTGCTCTTTGCACTGCCATTCATAGCATTCACAGAGAGATATGCACCATCAGTAGAAGGAAAACTGGGAGAGCACTCAATAGCATCTAGAATGGCTTCTGACAATAAGCCTCCTCCATCCCCAATGTCAGCCACAATAGCACTCAGCTGAGCAGGGGATGTGTCTGCAGGTAAGACAGTACATTTGTGTGTTGGAGAATATTTCTCACCGCATTTAAAGCAAAGACCATTGATTCGGTGATAGTCCTTCAACTGCTTAGCTTTCCACAACTCTGTTGGAGAAAATTAAGACTTCTGATCTAAACGAACTGCAACATTCTATTTAGGTGGTACTGGTTTGGTCCAAGAGCGTTTGGACCTCTATAACAGTTGCTCCTAAACCTGCGCCAATATAGCAGCCTTCTGGACAGATTCTGGTAATTGCAATTCTACAGCTGAGCGAATATCGTCTCGTAAGCCAATAAGAAACTATGAGACCAACATCGTTTCACTCACAGAAGATTCATATAGCCTGATATTGAACACCAGTTCTTCAAACTGAGTACGGTACTCCTCCAAAGTACCAAATTGTCTGAGGCCAAGTAGCGTCATCATCTTGCTTTTGTGAGTATCATACTCAAACTCGGCCACTACTGCAACAACAAATTGTTCCCAAACATGAAACCCAGGTGTGTATTTGTATGACTGAAACAAGTGAGCAGCACGACCCTCTAGGTGTATTGAAGCAGCTTGTACCCGGAAATTAGCAGGAATTTGGTACAAGGCAAAATACGCATCACATTTGTCCAGCCAAACCATCGCATCCGATCCATCAAACTTAGGAAAATCCATACGAGGCATCCAGCGTTTATGGTTACCCTCATCATGATGATCTACAACAACCGAGGGAGGCGGCAGAGGTGGTATGGGTGTATTGCTCACCAAGGGGATATGGCGTGGCGTGCCTCCAGGAACAGCACCAGCGATGCCCACCGAGGATGAGGTCTCCGGTACCAGGTGCGCCGCTTGCAACAACTTGGTAACCTGAACTTGTTCTTGCTGGACCAGGTTCAGGCTGGACATGGCCAGATCCAACTTCGTCTTCACTCGAGCAGATTCCTCGGTCTGTTCATCCACCGTCGTCTTGAGGCCGTCAACGGATTACTGCAGCTTGGTGATCGCCTCCAGCATCGACTTCGCCGAATCCTCCATGACATTTTGCAGGAATTGGGCCTGCGGACCTGGTTTGTAGGGCACCATGGCGATTCCTCCTCCAAATCTACCCAACCGGGGTTGCGGATTTACGGTGACCACGATCTCTAATCACCACCTTCTCCTGGAATTTTACGGATCAAGATCAAGAGATTACCGAGGAACCACGACTAAGCCTATCTCTGATACCAGTGTAATACCCAACAGAACTCACACTCGAACCAAACCACATCGAACTCGCGCAGCACAAATTGGAACAATGGTATATGGATTATCAACCGAGGTGATCAATACAAGGTCTCAGTTCAGCAGAGAGAAGAACAGACAAGCAACCAGGGGATAAGGCGGAATTCGGTTACAACATTTCTCAATGCCTTTCCTCCTCTCCAAGCTAAACTATAAATAGGCCAACGCTTTGATCGGGTGGACGATACATGGGCTGGCAAAGTGACGGCTCGAGCCCATAACATCTTTGACGCGCGCCAACTCCTTCATGCTCCACCTTTGTTTCCCGCCTCGACGCCTGATGCAACCTGGCCATTGGTTGTGACAACACTACCCATCAGGTACGACTACAAGTGTAGAGGAACTCGAGGATGATAATCCACCATTGCCAATGGTGCCAGAGCTAATAATGGAGAAGCCCCATCAGCATGGCATATACCTCGCCGAGCGAGAGGATATTTTGCACGAGAACTTGAGCTCGGAGAGTTGGAGATCGAGATGGATGGGGAGAAGGTTTACACCACCCCTCAAAACAACATCACTAGGGCAAGGACCCTTCTCAACAGCTTGATGGCCGACAAGGCAAACCAAACCCCCGCAATGAAGAAAGGTTGTAAGCTTCATGACCATTGATGATGGGATCCCCAAGGTATGAATGTTTTAATGATAGATGATGTTGGTCGTAACTACGCACCAACTTATATACCGCAAGAGGATAGTGTACGATTGTAGCACTTTTTCCCTTGAATTGAGTATTCCATGGTTTATCGAATCCACTGGGGCCTTAAGGATAATTAAACAAAGTTAACAGTAAATGATCTAATCAAAGCTACTATTGAATTTAGGTTGCATGAGGGGAGACTAGCCAGCGCAAAGGTGCACCAGACAGTAAAACTGTTATTGTGCCGATCGGCGCAGGGGTTGAGCTGATCGACACACTGGTGAATCAAAGCCTATGATGTTAAGTGAGTAGCCATATATCTACTAGTGAGATCGTAACCAGAAAGTCTAATTAAATAGCACCATAATGTGTAATTACATGGATCAATGAAAATCTATAATGAATAAGACCACCCTGCTTTCCGAGCGGCTCACGATTCATCGCTGCCGAGAGGAAACCCTTAATCGCGCGAGTATCTTACTCTACTCAACTATCCAGTAGTGTTGCGCAGGCTTAGTGCTATCACCGCTAAACCATACTAGTAGCATCATCAAGCAACCATAATCAATACAATGTCTCAATACTATCCAAATCACCACAATTAAGATAATATCTACTTACTTAGCCCAGAACTAAGCAATTGGAATAAGCACATGCATGATTATAAAATCAAGATAGACAAATCACCAAAACCATCATCAACATATTCAATCATCCTTGAGATACATGGAGTAAGATTCATCCCCGTCGAGATGGCCTACCTTGACGGATCAACTCTTACACCAATGTTTCTTGAAACTCAACTTGATGAGGACATCACTCCTAAGGATACATGCAACACTCCTCCAATTCTGGACTTGCAAGATCCAATGACTAGAGCTCATGCACGACGACTAAATTTAGAGGTGAGCTCGTTCCTACGTTCTTTATTATATGTCACTTTTGAGAATGGTTTGCTACCTAATGATTATATTGTAATTAGGAACCATGAAAAGGACCAGGAGATGATGGGAGAAGAACTTGGAGACGTGGAGGACCAGCAAGGACGTGGAAGCCAAGGTGGTGGCCCAACCAAAACCGACTTCGAGTTCGTTTTGGGGCTTAGGACCAGTCTGCACTAAAACGGATGCCCAGTACGCATGCGGACTCGTATTTGGACGTTCTACATATGCACAGAAAGATAAGAACAAGGCCTTTCCAATGCCACCGGTCTCATATCAAAATTCATCCGGAGTCATCGGGAATTGTCGAAACAAGAGAGGGTCCAGAATCTGTTTCGGTTCTGCGTCGCCTAATTAGGGGTGCGTCCAAAGGGTCTTGCACGATCCTAGGGTCTTCATATACAGCCGCCGCTGCACCATTAGGGTTTGGGTTTTGCTTAGATTATTTTGTTCATAACAGTTTCGCCGTCATCATGGTTTGTGAGACCCCAACTTCATGAGATACATAATACATCTGCAATTGTGTTGCCTTCTTCTTTGTTCTTGCTTGTGTTCTTGATTCGCAGACAGGGATTAGCCTTCTCGGTGAGGTCAATCATTTTAGAACGGTTGATAACCAGAGGAGAAGTCGTGCTGTGATTGCGGGGTTTAGAACGTGCTGTTCTGAAGCCGGATGGATTTGCGTGTTGCCTCCGACCAAATCAACGGATCCAGAATCTTTCGAAAGATCGGAAACCCTTGTCCACATCAAGTGGTAATCAGAGCTTCAGGTGCACCATCAGGTTCGCACTACCCTTAGTTAATTTTGTTTTGTGTTCATCGTATCATCCACAGAAAAGCTAAAAAAAAAATTCCCTCCGCCCATAACCACGTGATTAGACTTTGCATATTTCAATTTCAGAGTCCGTAGTGTTGAGTTTGTGCCCTAGTTTTTGTTTAGTCGCTGGTTTAGTTTGTGTTTTTGTCATCAGTAGTGTTTCTCTTGCAACCCTAGCCGTCATCCCCTTCACCATCCTCTATTCTATCGGCTTTGTGTGCTAGGGTTGATTGATCGATGCACCCACCCTAATCCCACCCTCAAACACCTTGGACCAATCCCCACAAATTTCACTTTCTGCTGCATCCACGCCGCCAAAAAAAATCTTACCCGATTCCAAACTCGACCCCTAACCCGACTCGGGTTTCTGGAAAACCGACTCCGACCCCCCTTCGGTAAAACAGGCATAACTTTTTGCTCGGTTGTCTGTTTTGGCTGAAACTTTTACAGGAGATTCTTGACTCAAAATGGAGCATACCCACACTCGGCTATGCCCTGTGTGCCCTCGTCAAAAAATTCAAGAAAAATCAGGAAGATAAAGAAAAAATTGATTTAAGTTTAAACCAGACGTTTTCTGCAACTTAAAGATTTTCTGTAGGCCACATCCTACCTCTGTTTGAGCTGAAATTTTTTGTGGATTCTCCTCCATTGTTAGAGAGTTGGAGAAAAATATCAAAAAAATAAAATAAAAAAAAAAGAAATTTAGGATTTCTACTAGTGCTACATCTACCCCCCTGAAATTTCTGGATTTGGCTATTTTGCACTTAGCCCCCTGTTATCGCCTATTGTGCCTTTGTCTCCTTGTTTCTACTTTGCTATCACTACTGTTCTAGGACATACTTAGACCAGCAACTAGGGACAAGTTACTTGGGCACTTATTTAGCTTTACTATCTGTTTTTGATTTGTGTGCCACTCACATATATATATTTGGCCTTCCTAGCTCTACATATTTCTTCTAGACAGCACACAGGTTATTTTGTGACCCTTGCAATCATGAAACACATCTCTCTGGTATCCTTTGCTTTGCTTTTCAGAACTTTGTAAGAGCTTTGTAAGGAGTCTTCTTTTGCTGTGTTGAGAGGCACCACTGCTTAGCTGTTTTGTAGGGATAACCTTCACTGTTTGTTTCCTGTTTTGGTGTTTGTGATGGCAGGAAGTGATGACGGAGAGATGGCTTCACCCTCACAATTTGCTGAGTGCGTGAGCGAAGAGTAGCTCCAGAAGGCTTTGCAAGCTGCTCAGAGTGATTTGGCAGAGACGATCACCAGAGCCGTTACTGATGCGGTCAGCAAGCTTCACATTGGAGAAAGCATCAAGCGGTTAGAGAAGCGGGTCTCTAAGTTAACCGATCAGGTTGACGCATTGGAGACCGCTCCTAAAACCAACAATACAAACACCAATAACAACAACAACGATGTTGAAGACGTCCATGATGAAGACACGATGTATAAGGCTGATGGCACCGTGGATAGGTCAGCTACAAGGACCGCACGATTACGTCGTCGTTTGCAATATAATACTCAAGGTATGGGTGGTTTCCATAACTACAATCGTCGTCCACATGGTAACTATGCTCCAGATGACCCGTATGCTAAAATTAAGTTTTCAATTCCTTCGTTTTTGGGTCAGTATGATGGTGATGTTTATCTTGATTGGGAGATAACTGTAGAACAAAAATTTAATGCCCACCTTGTTCCTGAACAACATAGAGTTAGACAAGCTACTAGTGAGTTTAAGGACTTTGCTATTGTTTGGTGGAGTGGTCTTGCTGCTGAAACTAATTTGCCTACTACTTGGGAAGAACTTAAGGTAGCAATGCGTGATCATTTTGTTCCCCCTTCTTTTTATAGAGAGATTCGTAATAAACTGCAGCGTTTAGAACAAGGAGATAAAAGTGTTTAGGAGTACTTTAGTGAGCTTCAGAAGGGTTTGATTCGTTGTGCTGTAGTTGAAAAAGTATAGGATCAGATTTGTCGCTTTTATTCTGGTTTAAGAAAAGAAATTTAGGACATCCTTGATTATAAAGAATATTATACCCTCACCCAGTATTTCCAGTATGCTATGCTTCCAGAGAAAGAATCACAGGGTCTTTTCCAGGCTTTTGAGGAGTACAGCAAGTCAAGGAACTCCTACCCCCCACGCTCGATGGGGACTTCAGGGCTGCCCAGGACATCTTTTCGGCCGCCCCCACCAGCAGCTACAAAGGGAACCAGTGTTGTTTCTGCAGCCCCAAGATCAGCCCCTGCACCTTCTACACGCTCAGGTAAACTTTCTGTGCAGGTACCAGCTAGTAGTGCCTCCTCTGTTGCTTCGACAGGGTGCACTACAGGGATTCAGTGCCACCGCTGCCATGGACTTGGTCATGTGCAGAAAGATTGTCCAAGTAGGCAGACATGTGTGGTGACAGACGATGGCGGTTACATGAGCACCTCCGAAATGGAGGATGAGGAGGAGGACGTCGCTGCCACTAGCAGTGACCTCGTCCTTGGAGGCAGAGACAGCACGGGATACATGAACATTATTGTTCAACGTGTTCTTAGCACACAAGTTCATCAGCCTGAGACGATGGAGCGCCACAACTTTTTCCAGATTTTCTTCGTCATCAAGAACCGCCGAGCACGTGTCATCATTGAGGGAGGGAGCTGCAATAACTTGGTGAGTTCTGATGTGGTCAACAAGCTTGCTTTGACCACATGTCCACATCGACATCCGTACTACATTCAGTGGTTAAACGACTCTGGCAAAGCTAAGGTAATACAAACTTGCAGAGTTCCTTTTTCCATTGGTTTTTATGTGGATTCTGTTGATTGTGATGACGTACCCATGCAAGCATGTTCACTTTTATTGGGTAGATCTTGGGAATTTGATAATGATGTTGTACACCATGGTAGAAGTAATAAATACACTTTTATGCATAAAGGAACTAAAAATTACTTTGTTACCAATGACCCCTGCTGAAATTGTACAAGATGATTTAGAAATAGCTGCTAGTTTGAAAAATAAAGGTCCTAAAATTCAACAACCTGTTAATTCTAATTCTACACCTAGTAATGTTAATCATTCTTCATGTTCTAATGGTACTGGAATTAAATTACAAGGCCGTTCATGTCTTGCAACAAAATTTGAGCTTGCTGAAATTTCTGATAATGATGATATTTGCTATGCTTTGATATGCAAAGAAGCTTTGTTTTTGCTTGATGATATTGCTTCTAGTGCTGTGTCTCCTGCTGTCACTAACCTTTTACAGGAGTATGAGGATGTTTTTCCAGCTGAGATACCCCCGGGATTGCCACCTTTGAGAGGGATTGAGCATCAAATTGATTTGATTCCGGGTTCTACTTTGCCAAACCGTGCTGCTTATAGGACCAACCCTGAGGAGACTAAGGAGATACAACGACAAGTTCAAGACCTTTTGGATCGTGGGTATGTTCGTCAATCACTTAGTCCTTGTGTTGTTCCTGTACTTTTGGTTCCTAAGAAAGATGGTACTTGGCGTATGTGTGTAGATTGTAGAGCCATTAATAATATTACTATTAAGTATGGTCATCCTATTCCTAGGCTAGACGACATGCTTGATGAGTTATGTGGTGCTATAATTTTCACTAAAATTGATTTGCGTAGTGGCTACCATTAAATTAGAATGAAACTTGGAGACGAATGGAAAACAGCTTTCAAAACCAAATTTGGATTATATGAGTGGTTAGTAATGCCTTTTGGTTTAACTAATGCATCTAGTACTTTCATGCGCTTGATGAACGAGGTTTTAAGAGCTTTCATTGGCAAATTTGTGGTAGTATACTTTGATGATATCTTGATTTATAGCAAATCCATAGATGAACATATGAATCATTTGCGTGCTGTTTTTTATGCTTTACGAGATGCACGTTTATTTGATAACCTTGAGAAGTGCACCTTTTGCACGGATCGAGTCTCTTTTCTTGGCTATGTTGTGACTCCATAGGGAATTGAGGTGGATGAGGCGAAGATTGAAGCCATAAAGAGCTGGACTGTACCAAAAACTATCACACAGGTAAGGAGTTTTCTTGGTCTTGAAGGTTTCTACAGCCGCTTTGTCAAAGATTTCAGCACCATTACTGCACCTTTGCACTAGTTGACAAAGAAGGGCATTGATTTCCATTGCGGTAAGGTACATCATGAGTCTTTTGATGCTTTGAAGGATAAACTTACACATGCACCATTGCTTCAATTACCTAATTTTGATAAGATTTTTGAGCTTGAATGTGATGCTAGTGGTATAGGCATTGGTGGTGTTTTGATGCAAGATAGTAAACCTGTTGCATACTTTAGTGAGAAAATTACTCGGCCTGTTTTGAATTACTCCATGTATGATAAGGAATTGTATGCACTTGTACGTTGTTTAGAGACGTGGCGTCATTATTTATTGCCCAAAGAATTTGTTATTCATTCTAATAATGAATCACTTAAGTATATTCGTCCTCAATGTAATTTGAACCGTAGACATGCTAAATGGATTGAGTTTATTGAGTCTTTTCCTTATTTATTATACATAAGAAAGGGAAGGATAATATGATCGTTGATGCTTTATCTAGGCGCTATACAATATGCTGCTGATATTGATTTTAAGGATGTATTGCTGCATTGTAAAGAAGGTCATGCATGGAATAAATTTGTGTTGTATGATGGATTCTTGTTTAGAGCTAACCGCCTATGCATTCCAGTTGGTTTCGTTTGTCTTTTGTTGTTACAGGAGGCGCATGGACGTGGATTGATGGGTCATTTCGGTACCAAGAAGACGGAGGATATTTTGGCCACACGCTTCTTTTGGCCAAGGATGAGGAAAGATATTGAGCGCTTTGTTGCTCGCTGCACTACATGTCAAAAAGCTAAGTCTCGCTTGAATCAACATGGTTTATACATGCCACTTCCTGTTCCTTCTATTCCTTGGGCGGATATTTCTATGGACTTTGTTTTAGGACTGCCTAGGACTAAGAGGGGGAGTGATTGTATTTTTGTTGTTGTAGATAGATTTTCTAAGATGTCACACTTTATACCATGTCATAAGACTGATGATGCTAGTTATATTGCTGATATTTTTTTCAAAGAAATTTTACGTTTGCATGGTATGCCTTCTACTATTGTTTTAGATCGTGATGCAAAATTCTTGAGTCACTTTTAACATTTCAGATTTGAAACCATACTTGGGAGAAGAGAATGAGCTTGAGTCGAGGACGACTCCACTTCAAGAGGGGGATGATGATGATTACATCACTCCTAAGGATACATGCAACACTCCTCCAATTCTGGACTTGCAAGGTCCAATGACTAGAGCTCGTGCACGACGACTAAATTTAGAGGTGAGCTCGTTCCTACGTTCTTCATTATAGTCACTTTTTAGAATGGTTTGCTATCTAATGATTATATTATAATTAGGAACCATGGAGAGGATCAGGAGATGATGGGAGAAGGACTTGGAGACGTGGAGGACCAGCAAGGACGTGGAAGCCAAGGTGGAGGCCCAACCAAAACCGACTTCGAGTCCGTTTTGGGGCTCAGGACCAGTCTGTACTAAAACGGATGCTCAGGACGCATACGGACTCGGATTTGGACGTTCTATATATGCACGGATATATAAGAACAAGGCCTTTCCAATGCCGCCGGTCTCATATCAAAATTCATCCGGAGTCATCGGGAATCATCAAAACAAGAGATGGTCTAGAATCTGTTTCGATGCTGCATCGCCTGTTTTTTGCCTTTGGACTTTGTATCTAGTTGAGCCCAATTAGGGGTGCATCCAGAGGGTCTTGCACAACCCTAGGGTCTTCATATACAGCTGCCACCGCACCATTAGGGTTTGGGTTTTGCTTAGATTATTTTGTTCATAACAGTTTCGCTGTCATCACGGTTTGTGAGACCCCAACTTCGTGAGATTCATAATACATCTGCAATTGTGTTGCCTTCTTCTTTGTTCTTGCTTGTGTTCTTGATTCACAGGCAGGGATTAGCCTTCTCGGTGAGGTCAATCGTTTTAGGACGGTTGATAACCAGAGGAGATGTCGTGCTGCGATTGCGGGGTTTATAACATGTTGTTCTGAAGCCGGATCGATTTGTGTGTCGCCCCCGACCAAATCAACGTATCTAGAACCTTTCGGAAGATCGGGAACCCTTGTCCACATCACAACTAGAGATCTATTCTAACGGGGCAAGCCCCGGTGGCTCTAACTCACGGATCTATTGTCCCTCTGTCGCCTTCTGCTTCTCTTGGCCGCGGCCAGGGTTTACAAGTATATATAGAGGTTCTACTCATAAAGGACTCGGTTTCTAGCAAATAAGGCGGTTGCGCCGATCGGCGCAAGCCGTGTCTTCTCTGGTTTCTCCTCCGAGTCGGTTCCTCCGTCTTCCGTAGCTGTCATGTGGGCCTTTTCCTTCGAGATAAAGTCTTGTACTGCAAGTCGAGATCTTGAAGTTCCATAAATCTTCTAGGAAAATATCTTCAAGTATCTTGCGCAGATAAACTTCCATAAGCATGTGGAATGGGCCTCGGTCACTTCTGTGGGCCAAAACACCCTTGCGCCGATCGGCTCATGGACTGCGCCGATCGGCGCACTAGTCTTCTTCAGTGCTTTTCGTAGGTTCTAGACTCCTGTCCTTTCTAGCATCACTTTAATCACCAATTTTACCTGTTTCTACAATAAAGCTCCAAAACAATGCATATACAAATATATAGATAATATCATAGGTAAATGGCCTAAATTAGTATCAATTATGCTCTAATTGGGGTAATATTCGCATATAAAAGAGGCACTTGGGGAGTGCCAACAGTTCTGCCACACTTAAACCTTTGCTCGTCCCGAGCAAAGTAAAAGAAAGAAAAATCAAAGAACATACTCTTCCTATCATGAAAGACATCTCAAATCAATTAATGTTGAGCATTGTTCTATTGTGGTTTATTTCATATTGGTATTCAGCAAAATAGTTCAAATATGGGCATAAAGCTTAAAGTTTCTCCCCAAAGTTATAAATCATGTCCAAGTCACAAATATAACTTTTTCACACATGTAAATCACTTAAAAGATTGTTGTGAACATAAAGAATCTATCTTCCAAATAATCCAAGGCAACAACTCATCTTTCAAATCACTCAATCTTATATTCTACATCATAATGATCAAATAATATTTGCGTAAGGCTTATATGAGTAGCTAGGTGAGATAAGTCAAGGATTGCAAACATAAATCAACAATATAAAGTAAAGCTAGGAGATTATTCTTTGTTGGAACTATAGAAACTTTATCAAGATGGCTATTAAGAAAGAAAAATTTAAGAAAGGATTCACACTTTGGATATGTGGACATGTGCATAGCAAAAATTGATCTTGGAAGAATAGAACTCCCATTATCAGATTGCACATGGTTGGAATGATGCATGCTATATTAGAATGAATTTCGAGAATAAGCATGTCATATACCATCCCCCACACTTAAAAGTTTGCTAGTCCCTTAGCAAACAATAGAACTCTCCCCTTTTTTTCCTTTTTTTTTCTTTTTTTTCTCTCTGCTGTGCTGGTCGGCGCCAGGAGTGTGCCGATCGGCTCTCAACCCGAATTCACCAACATTTGTTGGTATTTGATTCGTCTGGCTTCAACAATTATTCAAGAACTAAATATAGCCAGAAATATAAGATTGGTCAAGGAATGATACTCAACAAGATATTTTGGGTTTATGGTAGGATACTCAGCCGAATTTTTTGCATGAGTAAATATACATAAAGATTTGCCATCTTAGTAAAGTTCATACTAAAAAGAATTAAATCCTAACCGAACCTAATCATCAATTTAATGTTTATCTACAAATCGAAAGTTCATGAGAATTGCTCAAAATTTGGCAATTCAAATGAAGCACATGGGTACTCAAAAAAATAAATTCCAAAGTTCACAACATGAAAGTTTATTTATGAAAAGATTGGTACAAAGATATCATCACAAATTGGACAATTCAAATGAAGCACATGGGTACTCAAAATTGCTCCACATAGGATATATTTGCCGAACAATCATTAAGTATAAGTTTGAAATTTTATTCAATGCTCAACATTATTTGATCTTCATCAACACTTTTCAAGAGCATAACCGCCACCATTATATTAAGATCGAGACTCGAATACATGGTGATGATTTTTACACATACTTGCATAAAAATAAACACACTTGCATGAAAGTAATACACTTGCATGAAACTACTAACTATTACTAACACACTTGCATGAATGTAAACACACCTGATACATGGTTTCCCAACCCGCTCATGCACACATAAGCAAATAAAGGAAAAGATTGCAAATGATAAAAGAAAACACAAACCGGGAAACTGATACACGTGCCAACTCCTAGGCACTCTAATCAAACGGAGGTGGAGACGATGGCTGATCAAAGCATGGGCACGAAGAAGTCTACACCGGGCACAGGAGGCACCACAGGTACATGTCCTTGGTACCTGTAATAGATACCTGCACTGAAGTAGGTTGCGTCGACCGGTGCAGAGGGCGGTGAACCGCTGGCTGCATCGCTCCACCCAGGTGTGGCACCCCAGTGTCACTTTGCCCTGATGATGTGTCATCTCACTTAATCCACATGCCCAAGAGAAAAATTATGGACTTAAGATTAAATAAAAGATCAAAGATAAGAATAATTGAGCCCAAATAATTGAAATCAAGGGAGATCACAAACTCAAGTATTTTCAACAGAAGTGTGCCAATATTTTTACATAATCATGATGGTAATATAAAAAGGGAATTTTAAGGAATTTACCAGAATTTTTGGTAAAGGTTTAATAGCTGGAAAAATCCAGAGAAAGCAGAAATACAGAGTTCAGTGTGGATTTTTTATAAATTTTTGGAAGATGAATGCCAGGAAAAGTCCTATACAAAAGTTGCTCCAAATATTTTCCCACATTTCCACAAAAAGTTGCAGGCCAATAAAAATTTTTGAAGACCCCCAATTGACTCGAACAGTAAGTCTTTAGGAGAGAGAAGAACGGGTTGACATTTCGTCAAACATCTACAACGCCGTCCTCGCGCTCGATCGTGTCAGGCCACCATTGCTCTCTCTCCCTCGCCCTCCCTCTCTCTTGGTTTCCTCTCTCTCATCGCCGCCAGCCTTATCCAGAGACCCGAGCGCAGGTTCACGCACAAGTGCCTCTCCAGCAGCTGCTACGCACTCCCCAGCAAAGCACTACTCACCGCTGAGCCCTGCTACTCCTTTCTTCTCCGGTGAGCACCCTGATTTCGATGCAGCCCCAGTTTTCGATGGTCAGGCTCGCCATGGCCGCTGCCATCGATTGAGGTGAGCGCTGCTCGATTCCTCGCACCCGAGCAAGCATAGGACCACCTCGGAGCTCACTGCTCAATCCTAACCTGTGCTGTGTCACAACCCCCTTGGACCAAAGTTCCCAAGGTGCTGATTAAGAAGACACAAGATAATACAACAACCGACCAAGTTCAAATTATGTAAAAAGAGTGTTATTTATTATACATCAGAGTTAAGTACTTATGTCCAGCGGAAATATTACAAAGTTCAGTTTTAAAAGCAGCGGAAGATAACATGATTAAACGTCTACAGTTTACAACTCGACGATAGTAGCAAGTGTGATAAATCCGAGCCCATACAGATAATCACCTAGCAACACACAACAGCAGCGGCTACTCAGTCTCCCAATGGGCAGACCATCCCTCAGGGATAGACATATCCCAAGGAAGAACACCCATAGGTAGATCATAAGCATCAGTGTTATTACCTGAAATAAAGAAAACAACAACATGGCAAAGCCTGAGCTACTAAGCTCAACAATTCTTACCCGACAAGTAATTAAATCTAGACATGCAAAGGCTCAGAGATGGATAACAGTAAATTTAGTGAACCTTCTAATAACTATAATAGTGTAAGATAACTTGCATGTCAAAGTAACAAGTACAACAAGCAATCTGAAAATTTAATTAAGTAACAAAGAACTTCAGTTCAGATTCACTAAAATTCGATATCCTTCATCCCAACATTCCCTTAATTATTATTAGTGAGGTTCGTAAGCTATAATGTGACACAGTGAACAAGCGGTACTCATTACTATGAGGGGCAGCGATTGCAATCGTTTTACACCAGCTGGGAAAACCCGAAATACACGGCATATGCATCATTTAAGAATACGTATGACAACTTTTCGCAAAGTCATAATACATGTTGATCCGAATCTAAAAGACCCGAGTGGGCAGCCATTCCACGGTAACATCTGGAATCTGTCCACTCCTACTGGATCACATGACCAAGAATTTTAAGTTATCATCCAAGCATGCATATGACAATGCTACATCAGTTTACTAGTTCCCATATACTAGCATGCATTCGGTACAGTTCAATGCTTGCTCAACAGGGCCGACAACGGATAGGTCCTAGGTCGACACAGATAGGGCTACAGCCTTGCAAGCCATGTCCTCTGAAGGCACATGATCTTTGCCCTTTCACCTACGGGGCCTGTCCATGTCTCAAATTTTAGTTGCTGACCCAAACGGACTGCCACCTTGCGATACAAAAACCACCACAGGTACTTTGCATTCGCATTTCCCATACAGACCCGTTTGGTCCAAATTTTATCATTCTTAATTCACATTATCACTACCATCATGTTACTTAAATCCCAAGAACCATAATAGTGCCCATACTACAACTAAGCATAATAATTCCTCTATTAACTACCGGTACCTGTATACCATGCCTAAAATAAAATAGGATATTTCTAGGAAATGCAGGTGGGTTTTCATCCAACATCTAAACTTAATGCACAAACAACCTATGCACATCTAGCAATTTAATTACTGGAATTAATCAAATTAATACATGGGAATGTTCCGGGGCTTGCCTTGGGTTACAACCACGGAGTTAGTACTGAAGTTAGGATCTTCTTGTGCCGAGAAATCTGAGGATACCTTCTGAATATTATCCCCTGGCATGTCAACGTTCCCTATCACAATACCGATATGTCAACGAGGTGAATGCATAGATAATGCAAAAAATTGTGATGCACATGAAGAATGAGCATATCAGTAAAATTTGTTCCTCAACATTGTTCTTGAAGCCATATGCTTCAGAGCTAGCAAGTCTAAAAATAGGAATTACACATAAAGTTTTCCTATTGTCTTTACATATGGTTATTTAAACATTATATGAAATTAATTCATTTAGTAACATAAAAATATGCTACTGGACATGAGTGATCTACAGGTGATTGATATATGTATGTTTAGCAAATTTGCCAAGTTTCATTAATATATATTGAACCATTAATTAATAATACATTTAGTAAAATATAAGAGTAAATAAATTCTAGTAAAACATGAACAGCAGATAAATTCCTACAAATATTCATGGTGATGCAATATGACAAGCATGATTTTTGTGCACAAGTGTAAACCATAAATATTTACAGAAATTACTTTAATGCAATTCTAATCATTTCAAGGATAAAATGATATTTAATTTTATGTCCAGAAACTAGGGTCATCAACTTATCATACAATCTAAGCAAGTCAAGGGAATACCAGAACAATTTAATTTACTATTTTACCCAATCTACAACTAAAGATATGAATTTATTAAGCTTTAAGCTAATTAATTAATACATCAAAACTTTTTATATAAAACATCCAAAGTAACCTGTTAAATGCATAGTACTCATCACAAGGAATCCAACAAAATTTATTTTGCAATTTTTGGAGCTATAAATATCTAGATATGCATTTTACAAGGTTAAAGCATTTTTCTGGATTTTTATGTAAACTTCGAAGTAATTACAAAAATGCCATCAGTTCATTTTTTGAACTGAACCGAGCGCGCGCTCGCGTTCGTGTGGCGGGCTCTAGGATCACCTGAGTTGGACTCCGTGCTCACTCGAGCATAGAGCACGACACGGTGAGCACTTTGGCGGGGTTCGGGAGGAGAGGGGCTCACCGGAGATGCTCGTCGGCGAGCGGCAGTGGAACAGAGGGAGTTGGCGATGCTGAGAGCTCGACGGGGAGGCCAAGGAGAGGAGCGGAGTGGTCAACGAGCACCGGAGGACCCAGGCGAATGTTGATGGAGCCACCGAGGGAGCGGAGGATGGCCGGGTGAAGCTATCACCGTGGAGCTCCCATGGTGGCCGATGGCGGCGGAAGGGGAAAAGTGGAATGGCAACGACCTCAAGGGAAAAAATAGAGACCAGATCAAGACAAGGACGTGCGTCTATGAGTTGCGCATCAATGAGAAGAGAAATGAAACCACGAAACTTACCAGGGATGATGAATTTCAAGGAGTCATGGTTCGGACACCATGATTGCAGAGCTCTAAGTTTTCTTCAAATTCGTGATAACCAGGAAATGGATTAGTGTGGGACTTGTTCTAGAGTTTTGTTTAGCTCACGACGGTTCCATCTTGATCTTACGCTCTAGGTTTGATGGACTGGTTTGATGCCGGGCTAAGCTCCAGAGGATGGCGGAAATGGCGGAAGAACAGAGGAGAAATCGAGGCCAGAGAAGGGGTTTCACGCGGAGGAGCCGAGGAAATGGCGGAGAGGCCGAGAGAGAGAGCCGGGCTGAGGATCGAGACGGCGGTTTTAACCCCTGGGTTCGGCAGAGGAGGGGTGACACGTAGGAGGTGGCGTGTCGGCGCGCATGGTGTCGGGTGCCAGCGAGAGATAGAAGGGAAAGAGAGAGAGAGAGAGAGAGACTGACGGCTAGGTCCCACTGGAAGATTTTTAACAATTTCCAGAATTTAACTCGGCCACAACTTCAAAAATTGATTTAAAATAGTCCCAAACTCCAAATTGACTTGGGAAAATTTGTACATAAAGTTTGAAATGTGTAGGTCACAATGTGACAGGTGTCCAGTTTCCAAATCAAAAGGTTTGAATTTGCCAAATATTTGAATATGAACAAAATTCAAACTTCTAGGAATTTAATTGGATATTTCCTCTTTGAATAAAATTCTGAGAAAATTCCTAAAATTCTTTTATGGCAGACCCTATCACATAGATTTTTGGCAGCACCAGGTTGTATGTCAAATTTAAAAGTTGCTTCATAACTTAACCATACTTGGGTTTAAATTCAAGTTCAATTAAATTTGAAATGCAACCAAAATTGAATTATGACTTGATGAATCAGAACTAGGTGCAATTTATGTGATCAAAGAATATAGTGACACTGGGGTGCCACAGTCCTCCCTCCTTATGAAAATCTCGTCCTGAGATTTAAGGCGAGCTAGAGGTAGGAAGATACAAAAGTTATTACCTGAGAATTATGGCAAAAATTCCGGATAATGAGTATTTAGGAACTCAGAAGATTCCCAAGTTGCTTCATCCTTGAAATGTTGGTTCCATTGAACTTTATAGAACTTCATTGTTCTTTTTCGAGTAACTCGATCTTTTTCATCCAAGACTTTTTTTGGATGTTCAGAATAAGTCAAATCAGATTGGAGATGTGCATAATCATCCAAGATAACATCTACGGGTGGCTTAAGGCATTTCTTCAATTGAGAGACATGAAATGTATCATGCATACCGGAAAGATTTTTGGGCAACTTCAACTTATATGCCACATTTCCACATCGTTCCATTACTTGGAATGGACCAATATAACGGGGAGCTAATTTTCCTTTGACTCCAAACCGTTGAATACCTTTCATAGGTGATACCTTCAAATATACATGGTCGCCCTTTTCAAAGATCAAAGGCCGACGTCTTTTTATTAGCATACATCTCTTGTCGTTGCTTTGCAGCCTTTACATTAGCCTGAATAATTCGAACCTTTTCTTCAGTGTTTTGCACAAGATCAGGTCCGAAGGTAACCCTTTGTCCCGTTTCTGACCAGTTTAAAGGAGTTCTACAACTACGGCCATATAATGCTTCAAATGGAGTCATACCTATACTTTCTTGATAACTGTTGTTATAAGAAAATTCCAAGAGAGATAAATAATCATCCCAATTACCACCATGTGCTAAAACACAAGCTCTAAGCATGTCCTCCAATATTTGGTTCACACGCTCGATTTGTCCATCAGTGGTAGGGTGATATGCAGAGCCTCAGATTAAATGGGTACCCAGAGATGCATGAATTTGCTCCTAAAATCATGCTACAAATTGAGTACCTCAATCTGAAATAATGGTCTTTGGAACTCCATGTAAACATAAAATTCGACAGATGTATATTTTAGCATACTTCTTGATATCATATTGAGTATTAACTGGAATGAAATGTGCTGATTTAGTAAGTCGGTCCACAATTACCCAGATAGAATCATGTTTGCGGGTAGTTAATGGAAGACCCACTATAAAATTCATACTAATATCATCCCATTTCCAAGCTGGAATGCTTAGTGGCTGTAATAAACCAGCTTTCTTTAAGTGATCAGTTTTGATACGTTGACAAGTATCACATTCCGCGACATAACGGGCAACTTCCCGTTTCATTCGTGTCCACCAAAAATTTAGCTTCAAGCCTTGATACATTTTGTTGCTACTAGGATGAACGGAGTACTTGAATTGATGGGCTTCATCTAAAATCTTGCGACATAATTTAAAATTTTTCGGGACAACAAGGCGATTGTTAAACCATAACACACCATTTTCATCTTGGCGGAAACACATAGCCTTTCCATCCTTGATATTTTTCCTGAGGTGTGCCATGCCTTTGTCATTTTTCTGAGCAACAATTACTTCATCTCTGATGGTAAAATGTATTGCTAAATTATGTATAGCAACCATAGGTAAAATATGAACGCTTGGTTCAGTAGATGAAATGTCCTTGCTGCTGTCCCAAGTTAATAAATTCAGATTGTTGCAATGTTCTTTTCAGCTTAAAGCATCGGCTACGACATTGGCCTTACCGGGATGGTAATGGATCTCCAAGTCATAATCCTTAATCAGTTCAAGCCATCTACGCTGACGCATATTCAGATCTGATTGAGTGAATATATATTTGAGGCTCTTATGATCGGTATATATATGCACTAAATTTTCCAGCAAATAATGTCGCCAAATCATTAGTGCAAGAACCACCGCTGCTAATTCCATGTCATGAGTTGGATAATGTCTTTCATACTTGCGTAATTGCTGAGATGCATAAGCAATCACTCGTCCTCCTTGCATTAAAACACAACCCAATCCCGTTCCAGAGGCATCACAATAAACATCAAAGGATTTAGTGATATCTGGTTGGGCTAGAACGGGTGCAGTGGTAAGTAATTTCTTCAGGTTCTGAAAAGCTTCTTCACATTGCGGTGTCCACGCAAAAGTCACGTTGTTTTGCAGCAACTTAGTAATAGGTTTAGCAATTTGAGAGAAATTTGGAATAAACCGTCGTAGTAACCAGCTAACCAAAGGAAACTGCAGACTTGAGTGACGGTTCGAGGAGGTTTCCAATTTAACACTTCTTGTACTTTTCCTGGGTCGACAGAGATGCCCTCTACTGAAACCACATGACCAAGAAATGGCACTTGTGTCAACCAAAATTCACATTTGCTAAACTTAGCATATAACTTATGATCTCGCAAGCGTTGAAGCACGATGCGAAGATTTTCCGCATGTTCCTCTTCAGATTTGGAATAGATAAGAATATCATCAATGAAGATCACCACAAACTTGTCTAACTCCGGCATAAATACTAAATTCATCAAGTACATAAAGTATGCGGGAGCATTGGTCAATCCAAATGACATAACCAAATATTCATAAAGTCCGTATCTCATGGAGAATGCGGTCTTCAGAATATCCTCTTCTCTGATTTTTATTTGATGGTAGCCTGATCGAAGATCAATCTTTGAAAAGACTTTGGCACTAATCAATTGATCGAATAAAATATCAATCCTAGGCAAAGGATATTTATTCTTGATGGTGACTTCATTTAATGGCCGATAATCAACCACTAATCGCAGGCTATCATCTTTCTTCTTTACTAACATTGCCGGACAGCCCCAAGGTGATGAACTTGGGCGTATATAACCTTTGTCCAGCAACTCCTTAATTTGTTTCTTGAGTTCTCTCAATTCATTCTTTGCCATTTTATATGGTTGTCGAGAAATTGGAGAAGTTCGTGGTTGTAAATCAATTCTGAATTCAACCTCACGGTTAGGGGGTAGACCAGGAAGATCATCCGGAAAAACATCTGAGAACTCACAAACAATTGGAATTTTATCCACAGACTTTTCCTCAAGATGATGGATAGTAATGGCAGTGACCGGAGATAGATGCAAAGGAATTGAGTCAATGCCATGAACTGGAGAATTTATGTGGACAACACGAGGCGCAATATCTAACATGACCTTATGAAATGCCATCCATTGCATGCCCAAAATTAGATCTATGCCTTGCTGTTCCAACATTATAAAATTTGCAGAGTGGACCTTGTGATTCAACCTAATTGAGGCTTTGGGCAGAATTTGATTTGCACAGATTTGTCCACGTGGAGATTTAATATTGTAGGGTGTAGTGGTAGTATAGATTGATAATCCAAGCTTTTGTATATAGGCGTTACTAACAAAGTTATGCGATGCACCAGAATCAAACAATATGATGACAGGTGAATCATTAAGCAAGAACGTACCCGCAAGCACTGGCTCGCCCTGGGGAATGTCATCAAGATTAGTGTAATTGATGTGTCTAGATTTATTCCCTTGCCCCTGCTGCTGATTTGCAGCACGGTCACGAGCTTGTTTTCCAGCTTCACTTTGGGGATAAGTACATTCCTTCGAGAAATGACCGACATGACCACAATTATAACAGGGATAAGGGTTGTACTGTACCGCTGTTTGTGCATTGCGTGCATTCTGATTTTGTAGTTGTGAGGGTGCATGCGACACTTGGGGCTGTTGTGGTGGTGCTGGAATACGAGACTGTTGTGGACGATTAAAGTTCTGAGGTCCCGGACGATAAAATTGCTGATGTGGTGCCGCCCAGAATCGTTGTCCGGTGGGAGAGGTGTACAACAAACGATGTTTGGGTGGCGGTGCAGCAGTGTTCCCAGTAGGTGGAGCCTTCCTTTTACGTTCATCATTCTGCACCTCGCGATAAGCATCTTCTTGAACAATGGCTGCATTGACTAGATCATTAAAGGTTCCTGTCGTCTGCCAAGTCAACTTTTCCATGAGTGCGGGGTTCATACCACGCCAAAATGCAGCACGCTTCTTAGCTTCCGAATCCACATACAGAGGAGCATACTATGCCAGATGATTAAACTTCTGAGAATATTCTAGCACGGTCCTCCCTCCTTGCTTCAAATCTAGAATTTCCTAGAGCTCTCTCCATAATTCCAGCAGGTATAAAATGGGAACGGAATGCATTTTTGAACTCGTCCCATAGCACAATATGGCTTTCTGGAAGTGAGGCCATATAATTTGCCCACCATACATTTGCTGACCCCAGCAGTTGTTGTGCAGCGAATAGCGGCTTCGAGGCATTGGTGCACTACAGAAGCCCGAACTTAGATTCGAGGATGCGAATAATATTATCCGCATCTAGTGGCTCTTTAGCATGCTCAAAGGTTGGGGGATGTGTAGACAAGAAGTCTTGATAAGTGCTTTGCCGTGGCTGGTCATCACGGCGCCTGCCATTACGGCTCAGGATTTGAGCTATTTGCCTGAGTTGCTCAGTATCTTCCTATCTAGATTCAAATTGCATGGACATAACTTGAGCCCATGGATTTTGTGGCGGAGGTGGAAGATCATCATTTTGAGCTCCTTGTTGTGAGCTCCCCGGCTCACCACGGCGGGTGGTAACCATTCTGAAATTTCAGATCATGCATTAATTCATATTGAATACATGAATGAATGAATAAATCATAACTCAACATGAGCAAGAATAAATTTTCAGAACTGGTCTAATAGTTAAAACAACCACAACCATTTTTCATTCAGCTCTCAAAAGGAAATACATGGTTGTAGCATTACAAAGTTAGGCTAGATATCGTACATTCACCACACTTCATGATATGATACAAGGATGAGTTCAAACAGCACTACATGGTTACTACAAGATATACACATAATTACATCAATACTAGTTCAGCTCATAAAACCATCTAGTTACTCATCTAAAGAGTGAGGGTGCTGCTAACAACATCCGTGTCATCGTCCTCATCCATAGCGGGAGGAAGAGTAGTAGAATCCGCGGCAAGGTTACCCAAAATCAGCTCATCTCGAGGGATAACCTGAGGGTGATGCTGGAGTTGATGTTGTACACCTAAATCGTGTAACTCCTCAAAATCATGCTGAGCATCTTCCAAATCAATTTGCAAGTCATGATTAACCTCCTGGGCAAGTCCTAGCTGTTCTTGAACCTCAGCTAGCTGCTCCTCTCTAGCAACTAACTGCTGCTCAAGCTCAGTGATACGTGTAGCCTGAGTAGCATTAAGCTGGAGCTGCTCATCAACATGCTCCCTCTCATGCTCAATAGTAAGCTGAAATCCCTCTACCTATAGGCGTACCTCAGACTCACGGCGCTGCCAACCAGCATAGAGCTCGATGGCATAGTAACAAGGTATCGCCACATATGGGTTGTAAGTCATAGCTGACATGTCCTGAACAAGAGACATACGAAGACGCCATAAGTGGTTATTGGCTGGGTCTGTCATAGGCAAAAGAGAATACACCGTTCCAGCAACGCCGATGTTGTTCTCATAGAAAGTGGTGATGGCTTTAGGAGCAGCCATCTCCCAAGTCCCAAAGAAATGGGATCCCTCTGCTGTCACAAACCAGCCATCATGGTAGGGATAGGTGAGCTTAGGAGCAATGTACACATGCACCATACATGAACCTCCAAGCAAATCCGTGTACTCCGTACCAACATATGCAGGTGGCTCAGTGTACCCAAAAGCTTGCAACATTCCCCATAAGAATGACAAAACCAAAAACTTTTAAGGCAAAAATTATGGTGAGTGCTAACGATTAATTTGTCACTAGCACAAGAACAGAATTTTACTTTACCTTGAACAAGGTGTCAAAGTTTTCACAGTTCTGGAAATTTTAGAGTCAGTTAAAAATTATGCATAACATCTTTATATAGAGGACTTCATAAGATTTCCAGAATGTACTCATACATGTTCACCACATCAACAAAAATAAAGATGTGAAATTCTCAAGTTGGTCCTAGGACTTAAAAATCTGGACTGAGTAAGGCGTAAAAGTTGGCATTCTGGAGCCTGTGTTGAAAAGGTTTAAATTTACAATTGAGTTGTAAATCGAAGATTTCTTCAGTACCTTTCCAACCCATATTTTCTCAACAATTTAGCCAAAATAAAACAGCAGTTATGAATTTTACAATTAGCTCATTATTCAGTCAGTTTGAACAAGGAGTAGAATATCAGATTGAACTTTTTCAACGAATCTGACCAAATTGCGTCCAGAATCAGGCAAAACTCCTAACTAAAGAGCTGTAGCTCGTCAAAGGATCTTTCCAACGGTTACTCATAGAGAAATTTAGGATAAACATGTCAGGAGATATGAAACTTTTCCTCTGATCTGTCAGGTTTTGATCAACAGAGAACAGATTTACAAAATCTTCAGTTCTGGAGCATTTATCCACCGAATTAAATTTCTACAAGAATTGGAAGATCAAGAGGATTTACAGCTCTTCCCAGAAAGTATTCATATGCTCCAAAATCCTAAAGGACCAATAATCTATGATTTTTTGAAAAATAGGACAGATTAGTTTAGTGTGAACAAACTAGTTTTGGTTTGGCAGATTGGTTTCAAGCTTTACAAATTCTTTTTGCTCATTAATCACACAAATGAGAAGTTGAAACATAGGTAAGATCAAATTTTAGTTCAATGAATTAGAATACTCATGCCATGAATGCAAGCGAATTGTTTTTGGTTCTAACCGTTCCTCACTCAAAAGAAAATATATAGACACATATACCGACACATTGCGGTACTCGTAATTTTTGGTGACGACCCATACTCACGAGCAAACATTCTAGGTTTTCGACACACACACACTCTAACGTGGGTAGTGTACCTGCAAGAGATCATTTCAGAAACATTACATCAAATTCAAAAGAAACTACAAAAATAAGCAATTTATATACTATTTGGCAATGGTTCATGAAACAAACCGCCTTGCGAAACCACGGTCCTCGCAAGCGGACCCATGCTTATAAAACTACCATGATGAGCATCCTCTACAAGAAAAAGTTGGCACGGTTTATGGAAGAAACCGTCTCACGAAACCATAGCCCTCGTGAGTGAACTCTACGCTCCAACACTTGTTCAAGGAGCCGAAAAGAAAATATGTTGGCAACAATTCATGGAAAAGAATCGTCTCGCAAAGCCACAGTCCTTGTGAGCGGACTATAAATGTCAAATGGAAATCCAAATAGCAAACCAACTCAAACATAACCCGTTAACTTGTCACCATTCTAACCTTTACTAAATAGTTGGGCATATACTAACGTATCCTCACGTATACGCTATATTTTTTTAAAAAAATATGTCTAAATTGTTGTATTATCCCAGAACATGCCTCTGATACCAGCTGTCACAACCCCCATGGACCGAAGTTCCCGAGGTGCTGATTAAGCAGACACAAGATAATACAACAACCAACCAAGTTCAAATTACATAAAAAGAGTGTTATTTATTATACATCAGAGTTAAGTACTTAAGTGCAGTGGAAATATTACAAAATTCAGTTTTAAAAGCAGCGGAAGATAACGTGATTAAACGTCTACAATTTACAACTCAACGATAGTAGCAAGTGTGATAAATCTGAGCCCATACGGATTATCACCTAGCATCACACAACAACAGTGGCTACTCAGTCTCCCAATGGGCAGACCATCCCTCAGGGATAGACATATCCCAAGGAAGAACACCTATAGGTAGATCATAAGCATCAGTGTTATTACCTGAAATAAAGAAAAGAACAACATGGCAAAGCCTGAGCTACTAAGCTCAACAAGTCTTACCCGACAAATAATTAAATCTAGACATGCAAAGGCTCAAAGATGGATAATAGTAAATTTAGTGAACCTTCTAATAACTATAATTGTGTAAGATAACTTGCATGTCAAAGTAATAAGTACAACAAGCAATCTGAAAATTTAATTAAGTAACAAAGAACTTCAGTTCAGATTCACTAAAATTCGATATTCTTCATCCCAACATTCCCTTAATTATTATTATTAAGGTTCTTAAGCTACGATGTGATGCAGTGAACAAGCGGTAGTCATTACTGCGAGGGACAATGATTGCAATCGTTTTACACCAGCTGGGAAAACCCGAAATACATGGCATACGCATCATTTAAGAACACGTATGACAACTTTTTGCAAAGTCATAATACATGTCGATCCGAATCTAAAAGTCCCGAGTGGGCAGCCATTCCACGGTAACGTCAGAAACCTGTCCACTCCTACTGGATCACATCACCAAGAATTTTAAGTTATCGTCCAAGCATGCATATGACAATGCTACATCAGTTTACTAGTTCTCATATACTAGCATGCATTCAGTACAGTTCAATGCTTGCTCAACAGGGCCGACAACGGATGGATCCTAGGTCGATACAGACTGGGCTACAGCCTTGCAAGCTATGTCCTCTGAAGGCACATGATCTTTGCCCTTTCACCTACGGGGCCTGTCCATGTCTCAAATTTTAGTTGCCGACCCAAACGGACTGCCACCTTGCGAGACAAAAACCACCACAGGTACTTTGCCTTCGCCCTTAATTTAGCGACTCATTTAGTCCAAATTTTGTCATTCTTAATTCATATTATCACTACCATAATAGTGCCCATACTACAACTAAGCATAATAATTCATCTATTAACTACCGGTACCTGTATACCATGGCTAAAATAAAATAGGATATTTCCAGGAAATGCAGGTGGGTTTTCATCCAACTTCTAAACTTAATGCACAAACAACCTATGCACATCTAGCAATTTAATTACTGAAATTAATCAAATAGTAAACCCAAAATTTTTACAGAAATTACTTTAATGTAATTCTAAGCATTTCAAGGATAAAATCATATTTAATTTTATGTCCAGAAACTAGGGTCATCAATTTATCATACAATCTAAGCAAGTCAAGGGAATACCAGAACAATTTAATTTACTATTTTATCCAATCTACAACTAAAGATATGAATTTATTAAGATTTAAGCTAATTAATTAATACATCAAAACTTTTTATATAAAATATGCAAAGTAAGCTGTTAAATGCATAGTACTCATCACAAGGAATCCAACAAAATTTATTTTAGAACTTTTTATATAAAACATGCAAAGTAACCTGTTAAAGAATTTTTCTGGATTTTTATTTAAACTTCGAAGTAATTACGAAAATGCCATCCGTTCATTTTTTGAACTGAACTGAGTGCGCGCTCGTGTTCGCGTGGCGACGCGGCTGCCGGAGCAACTTTGGAGCTCGTCGTCAAGCTCTGGGATCACCGGAGTTGGACTCCGTGCTCACTCGAGCATAGAGCACGACACGGTGAGCACTTTGGCGGGGTTCGGGAGGAGAGGGGCTCACCAGAGATGCTCGGCGGCGAGCAGCGGTGGATCAGAGGGAGTTGGCGATGCTGAGAGCTCGACGGGGAGGCCAAGGAGAGGAGCGGAGTGGTCAACGAGCACTGGCGGACCCAGGCGAATGTTGACGGAGTCACCGAGGGAGCGGAGGATGGCCGGGTGAAGCTATCACCGTGGAGCTCCCATGGTGGCCGACAACGGCGGAAGGGGAAAAGTGGAATGGCGACGACCTCAAGGCAAAAATAGAGACCAGATCAAGACAAGGACGTGTGTCAACGAGTTGCGCATCAATGAGAAGAGAAATGAAACCATGAAACTTACCAGGGATGATGAATTTCAAGGAGTCATGGTTCGGACACCATGATTGCAGAGCTCTAAGTTTTCTTCAAATTCGTGATAACCAGGAAATGGATTGGTGTGGGACTTGTTCTGGAGTTTTGTTTAGCTCACGACGGTTCCATCTCGATCTTACACTCTAGGTTTGATGGACTGGTTTGACGCCGGGCTGAGCTCCAGAGGATGGCGGCAATGGTGGAAGAACAGAGGAGAAAATGATGCCAGAGAAGGGGTTTCGCGCTGAGGAGCCGAGGAAATGGCGGAGAGGCCAAGAGAGAGTGCCCGGCGGAGGATCGAGGCGGCGGTTTTAACCCCTGGGTTCGGCAGAGGAGGGGTGACACACGGGAGGTGGCGTGTCGGTGCGCATGGCGTCAGGTGCCAGCGAGAGAGAGAAGGGAAAGAGAGAGAGAGAGACTGACGGCTGGGTCCCACTGGAAGGTTTTTAACAATTTCCAGAATTTAACTCGGTCACAACTTTAAAAATTGATTTAAAATAGTCCCAAATTCCAAATTGACTTGGGAAAATTTGTACGAAAAGTTTGAAATGTGTAGGTCACAATGTGATAGGTGTCCAGTTTCAAAATCAAAAGGTTTGAATTTGCCAAATATTTGAATATGAACAAAGTTCAAACTTCTAGGAATTTAATTGGGTATTTCCTCTTTGAATAAAATTCTGAGAAAATTCCTAAAATTCTATTATGGCAAACCCTATCACATTGATTTTTGGCACCACCAGGTTGTATGTCAAATTTAAAAGTTGCTTCATAACTTAATCATACTTGGGTTTAAATTCAAGTTCAATTAAATTTGAAATACATCCAAAATTGAATTATGACTTGATGAATCAGAACTAGGTGCAATTTCTGTGATCAAAGAATGTAGTGACACTGGGGTGTCACATGCTGTACAGTGTGCTCGCCGGAATCAGAAGTAGCCGAGCCGCCGTCGTCACCGCGCGGAGGGGGCTCACGGCGACAGCCCAGCTCCGGCAAGGCCGATGTCGAAACCACCCCCACCCAGCTTCACGGCCTCCAGGTGATGCCTCCAGACCCTTCGCCTTGCTTTGTCAAGCTTCGTGCGAGGTGCTCGCTGTCGGTCATGGTGGCGCAGCACCGCCGCTCGTCGCCAGCGATGCTCCGGTGACCCCTGCACTCGCCAACACCACCCACCAAACCCTAGTGAGCCCCTAGTCGCGTAGAGCAGCATGAAGTTCCGAGTCCTGCTGCTGATCGCCGCAGGCAGGCCAGCCGTGCTGCAGCGCCTGAACTTAAAGCAAGGTTCCGGAACTGTACAAGAGTACATGCGGAAATTTAATCATCTTGCCCAATATGCTTCCCATCATGTCGACACCGATGAGAAGAAGGATTGCTTTCGGGCAGGTCTTAGCCCGAAATTGCAAGATCGCTTAGCGCAAGTCACCAACGGCACTTTTCATGGATTGGTGAACACCGTGATCGTGCAAGAGGATGTCATGCGTGTCAACCAGGAAGATAAGAAGAGGAAACATGCTATGGCAGGCTCATCCAGCACCCCTCCCCACAAGTACAAGCTGGCAATCACTTCACCCTCGGGACAACGGTTCCGGGCTGTGATGCCACCAAGGGGGGGATACCACTCTTCGTCTCAGCAGCAGCAAAGACCATTCCCTGGCTCATACCAGCAGCGTGCACCAGCGCCATGCCCCCCAGAACAAGTGTATCAAAATGCTAGGCCAGGACCGCAGCAGCCTTGCTACAATTGCGGTTGGGTCAGGCATTTCGCGAAGGAATGCACCTTTCCGAAATGTTCACAAGGCGGTGGTAACCAGAAGCACCCCAACAATAGCAACAACAACCACCACAACAACAACAATAACAACCACTCCCAACCCTCTACACCAGCACCGAAGACCGGCCGTGTCAACTACACTTCAGCTAAGGAAATTCAGGCCGGTGATCCGGTACTTTCGGGTACGTTCACTATTAATGATCACTCCATTATTGTTCTCTTCGACTCGGGAGCAACACATGATTTTATTAGCCAAGCAAGCGTAGAGCAGCTACAGATCACGCCATGTACCTTGGAAAACCCTTATGTCATTACTTTCCCGGGTGGAAAGTTAGTTGCAAATTTTAGAGTAAGGCGAGTGGAACTCAACCTAGGGGGAAAAGTGTATCCTTCCTCTTTCATCATGTTGGTAGGACAGGGCATAGATATTATTTTGGGCATGAGTTGGATGAAACACCACAAAGCCGTCCTATATATCGATTCTCGGCAAATCCATTTGGACTCCCCACTGCATGGTCCAGCAACCTTATTTTTGCCCCACCCAAAACCTACCACTTCCAAAGTCTACCTACTGGAAGGAAAAGGTCTTAAGGACATTCCCGTGGTATGTGAGTTTTCCGATGTGTTTTTGGATGACTTACCCGGTATGCCTCCCGACCAAGATGTTGAATTTAAAATTGAACTCCAACCCGGTACCGCTCCAATCTCCCGAAGACCTTATAAAATGGCTCCTAAGAAATTGGCGGAATTAAAAGAGCAGCTAAAGGAGCTTACGGACAAGGGATTCATTCATCCTAGCTCATCACCGTGGGGCTGTCCTGTGCTGTTTGTGAAGAAAAAGGACAAGTCACCGCGTCTATGTGTCGACTATCGACCATTAAACACGGTGACAATCAAGAACAAGTATCCTCTACCGCGTATTGACATTTTATTTGATAAATTAGTTAATGCTAAGGTTTTCTCCAAGATTGACCTTCGCTCCGGCTATCACCAAATTAAAATTTGGCCAGAAGACATTCCAAAGACAGCTTTCTCTACGAGGTATGGTCATGTCATTTGGACTAACGAATGCTCCAGCTCATTTCTTGTATTTGATGAACTCGGTACTCATGTCGGAGCTGGACAAATTCTTTGTGGTACATTGATGACATTCTCATTTACTCCAAGTCAGAAGAAGAGCATGTTGATCATCTCCGAACTGTGCTCCAACGACTTCGTGATCATGAGCTTTATGCCAAATTCAGCAAGTGCAAATTTTGGTTGAAGCGAGTTCCTTTCTTGGGCCACATCATTACTGCGGATGGTATTGAGGTTGACCCAAGTAAGGTTGAAGACGTACTCAAGTAGAAGACCCCAAAGACAGTGAGGCACATCCGTAGTTTCCTCAGACTTGCCGAGTATTATAGGAAGTTTATTCCTAATTTTTCAAGCATTGCCAAACCAATGACTAAATTACTAGAGAAAGACGCTAAATTTAAGTCGAGCGAGAAATGCGAAGAAGCCTTCCAAACCCTCAAGAGACTTTTGACTACCGCTCCCGTCTTGGCTCAGCCCGATCTCGCCAAGCCGTTCGACGTGTATTGTGAAGCTTCCGGCACGGGTATGGGCTGCGTGTTAATGCAAGAAGGCCGCCCAATTGCCTATACCTCTCGTCAACTTTGCAAGCATGAGCAGAATTACCCAACACATGATTTGGAATTAGCTTCGGTAGTTCTTGCTCTCAAGACCTGGAGACATTATCTTCTCGGAAATCTTGTTCATCTCTACACTGACCATAAGAGCCTTAAGTATATTTTCACCCAACAAGAACTAAATATGAGGCAGCGAAGATGGTTGGAATTAATTAAGGACTACAAATTGGAAATCCATTATCACCCCGGCAAGGCTAATGTCGTGGCCGATGCATTAAGTCGTCAGAATCAATGTAATTTCCACACACTTTGCCGTAGGGATGAGGGTGCTAAATCTGATCTTGGGGAGCCAAGCCTTCGAATTCTTCCATATGGTGCTTTATATAACTTGGCTCTTGTGCCCACACTCCGAGAGGAAATCATTGAAGCCCAAAAGAAAGATGAAGGAATGGGACCTATTCGGCAAAATTTGGGTAAGGAAAAGACCTAATGTTTTCGGCAAGATGCCGATGGCGTTCTATGGTTCAAGGACCGTCTTGTTGTACCAAAGGATATGGCATTGCGAAAGAAGATCTTGGATGAAGCCCACCTTTCCAAGTATTCCATTCACCCAGGTAGCAATAAAATGTACCGAGGGCTAAAGGAAAAATTTTGGTGGACTCGGATGAAGCGGGAAATTGCCCGGTATGTGGCCGAGTGTGACACTTGTCAACGTGTGAAGGCCGACCATTTGAAAAAGGCCAGACTGCTACATCCATTAAATATTCTGGCATGGAAATTGGAGGACATCTCTATGGATTTTGTGGTTGGTTTGCCACTCACATCTAAGAAGCATGATTCCATATAGGTCGTCACGGATCGATTAACAAAATTAGCACACTTTATTCCAGTCCATACAACCTATTTCAACAAGAAATATGCCGAGCTCTACATTTTTTGAGTGCTATACATGGCATACCGAAGACCATCATCTCTGACCAAGGACCCCAATTTGTTTCTCGATTTTGGGAACAATTGCACTCTTGCCTCAACACTACCTTATTGTGAAGCTCCGCATATCATCCGCAAACCGACGGGCAAACTGAATGGTTAATTCAATATTTGGAAGACATGTTAAGAGCGTGTGCACTAGATCATCAAGGCAGTTGGGATGATTATTTGTCGTTCGTCGAGTTCTCTTACAACAATAGTTATCAAGAAAGTTGGAGAATGTCACCATTTGAAGTCTTGTATGGTCATTCTTGCCGTACTCCATTAAATTGGTCCGAAGCAGGCGAAAGGATTACCTTTGGTCCAGATCTAGTCAAACAAGCCGAAGAAAAGGTACGAGAAATTCAAGCTAACAAGAAAGCCGCACAATCTCGACAAACTAGCTACGCCAACAAGAGAAGACGTCCACTGGAATTTGAAGAAGGTGACCATGTATATCTTCGGGTTTCTCCCAATAAAGGCATATTCCGATTCGGGGTTAAAGGCAAATTGGCTCCCCGGTATATTGGTCCATACCCGATTGTGGAGAAATGTAGTTCGGTCGCTTACCGATTACAATTACCGGAGAATTTATCTCGTTTCCATAATGTGTTCCATGTTTCCCAACTCAAGAAGTGCTTAAAGCCCCGTATTGATGTTGTCATTGATGACATGACACAATTACAAGAAGACTTGTCATATCACGAACACCCCGTCCGGATTCTTGATCAAAAGGACCGGGTGACACGCAGTCGGACTATCACCTTCTACAAAGTGCAATGGAGTAATCACTCTGAAGATGAAGCCACATAGGAACAATAGGAATTCTTGGATTCTAACTTTCCCGCATTTTTGGATTCACAAGTAAGGTAATGATTCCATCTTTTCGTTTCCCCGCCAACCCTTATTGTAATCTCGGGACGAGATTTTCTTTAAGGGGGGAGGGCTGTGATACCCCAATGTCACTTTGCCCTAATGATGTGTCATCTCACTTAATCCACATGCCCAAGAGAAAAAATTAATGGACTTAAGATTAAATAAAAAATCAAAGATAAGAATAATTGAGCCCAAATAATTGAAATCAAGGAAGATCACAAACTCAAGTATTTTCAACAGAAGTGTACCAATATTTTTAGATAATCATGATGGGCATATAAAAAGGGAATTTTGAGGAATTTATCAGAATTTATGGTAAAGGTTTAATAGCTGGAAAAATTCAGAGAAAGCAGAAATACAGAGTTAAGTGTGGATTTTTTATAAATGTTTGGAGGACGAATGCCAGGAAAAGTACTATACAAAAGTTGCTCCAAATATTGTCCCACATCTCCACAAAAAGTTGCAGGCCGATCAAAGTTATCGAAGACCCCCAATTGACTCGAACAGTAAGTCTTCAGGAGAGAGAAGAACGGGTTGACATTTCGTCAAACATCTACAGCTCCGGCGGGCCACCGGGCAGTGGCAGCGGCGTCCGTGCCCATACCGCCGATGGTGAGCAGCTGGCCGGCCCGTCCTTCACTATTTACACCACTGTCCTCACGCTCGATCATGTCAGGCCACCATTGCTCTCTCTCCCTCGCCCTCCCTCTCTCGGTTTCCTCTCTCTCATCGCCGCCGGCCTTATCCAGAGACCTGAGCGCAAGTTCACGCACAAGTGCCTCTCCAGCAGCTGCTACACACTCCGTGCACTCCCCAGCAAAGCACTGCTCGCCGCTGAGCCCTGCTACTCCTTTCTTCTCCAGCAAGCACCCCGATTTTGATGCATCCCCTGTTTTCGGTGGTCGGGCTCGCCATGGCTGCTGCCATCGATTGAGGTGAGCGCTGCTCGATTCCTCACACCCAAGAAAGCACAGGACCACCTCGGAGCTCACTGCTCACTCCTAACCCATGCTGTGCAGTGTGCTCGCTGGAATCAGAAGCAGCCGAGCCGCCGTCGTCACCGCGCGGAGGGGGCTCACGGTGACAGCCCACCTCCAGCCAGCCCGACGTCGAAACCACCCCCACCCAACTTCACGGCCTCCAGGTGATGGATCTAGACCCTTTGCCTTGCTTTGTCAAGCTCCGTGTGAGGTGCTCGCCATCGGTCATGGTGGCGCAGCACCACCGCTCGTCGCCGGCAATGCTCCGGTGACCCCTGCACTCGCCAACACCACCCACCGAACCCTAGTGAGCCCCTAGTCACTTAGAGCAGCACGAATTCTGAGTCCCACTGCCGATCGCTGCCGGCAGGCCAGCCGTGCTGCAGCGCCGCCGCGCGCGGCTCTGTTTAAAAATTTGTCGATGGCATTTGTGGTAAATACTAGTGAACTTTTGATTAAATTGAAAAATCGATATCTCCAAAAATATAAGGCCAAAAATTGCAAGCTAAATTGTTTTGGAATCCTTGTAACGTGTACTTTTCCCTGGTTACTATGAAGTTTAGGATTTTGAGATAAATTTGGGAGAATTTAATTCAAAACAAACAACCCTTGTAAAGCAAATAAAATCATAACTTATTCTATAAAATTGATTAAATCACAAAATTTGGCATGAACACTCCTCATGGCATGTATGACCCACTAACAAGTGGCCATAAGTAATTTAGGCATAATTTCATGGCTAAGTGCATTTCTTGCATTTTTAGTATATGAAATTATGTTATTTAATGGCATAGAAAGTTATTCTGAGAAATTTCATACATGTCTATTATGCTTTTATATGTTACTGGAAAAACCCATGTAATTAATTTCCATCTAGGACTATTTTAGTTAATTCAACCTTCCTAATCTCAATATTGTTCTTAACAATGGCATAATTGTCACTTTGGCTTATATGTTTGAAAAAATATCTTTTCTGAAACTTATGCCCTAGCACTGCATTTTATGCTTAACTTCATCATGTAGTGCAGTAGAGTATTCAATGGTGCGCCAGACAGTAAAACTATTATTGTGTCGATCGGTGCAGGGGTTGAGCCGATCGGCAGACAAGTGAAAGTAAGCCTATGGTGTTAAGTGAGTAGCCATATATCTACTAGTGAGATCGTAACTGGAAAGTCTAATTAAATAGCATCATAATGGGTAATTACATGGATTAATGAAAACCTACAATGAATACGACCACCCTGCTTTCCGAGCGGCTCCCGATTTATCGCTGTCGAGAGGAAACCCTTAATCGCGCGAGTATCTTACTCTACTCAACTATCCAATAGTGCTACACATGCTTAGTGCTGTCACCGCTAAACCACACTACTAGCATCATCAAGCAACCATAATCAATACAATGTCCGAATACTATCCTAATCACCACGATTAAGATAATATCTACTTACTTAGCCTAGAACTAAGTAATTGGAATAAACACATGCATGATTATAAAATCAAGTTAGACAGATCACCAAAACCATCATCAACATATTCAATCATCCTTGAGACCATAGAGTAAGATTCATCCCAGTCAAGATGGCCTACCTTGACGGATCAACTCTTACATCAATGGTTCTTGAAACTCAACTAGAAATCTATTCTAACGGGGCAAGCCCCGGTGGCTCTAACTCACGAATCTATTGTCCCTCTATTGCCTTCTGCTTCTCTTGGCCGCGGCCTGGGTTTACAAGTATATATAGAGGTTCTACTCATAAAGGACTCGGTTTCTAGCAAATAAGGTGGTTGCACCGATCGGCATAGGATTGCGCCGATCGGCGCAAGTCGTATCTTCTCTGGTTTCTCCTCCGAGTCGGTTCCTCTGTCTTCCATAGCTGTCATGTGGGCCTTTTCCTTCGAGATAAAATCTTGTACTGCAAGTCGAGATCTTGAAGTTCCATATATCTTCTAGGCAAACATCTTCAAGTATCTTGCGCAGATAAACTTCCATAAGCATGTGGAATGGGCCTTGGTCACTTCTGTGGGCCAAAACAACCTTGCGTCGATCGGCTCATGAACTGCGCCAATCGGGGCACTAGGCTTCTTTAGTGCTTTTCGTAGGTTCTGGACTCCTGTCCTCTCCAGCATCACTTTAATCACCAATTTTACCTGTTTCTGCAATAAAGCTCCAAAACAACGCATATACAAATATATAGACAATATCATTGGTAAATGGCCTAAATTAGTATCAATTATGCTCTAATTGAGGTAATATTCGCATATAAAAGGGCCACTTGGCGAGTGCCAACAGATGACAACTATGAAACTATGGGCTAATATCTACATGAGTGTTGTCTATGCAGGAATGATCTTTGAACTCTATTACAAATGATATGAATGATGGTTGTCTTGGCGACTGATGACAATGACCACAAGCATGGAGGCTCTATGGGCTTGATTGAGTTCAAGGGTTGATTAAGATGGATCTAGGCTAAGAACAAGCTATGGAGCAAGTGTTGGGAACACATGTCTAGTTGTTAGGGCTTTGAGTCCATAGGAAAAACTGAACTATCAAGGGGGTCTAGGTCATTTCTCTTAGGTCATGTGTAGTCGGTGATGTTTATGAATGCTCGGTGAAATCACAAGCACCAGGTGACAGTGAAGAAGCAAAGGAGATATTCAGAGAAGCCAGGAAACAAAGTCAAGCGACGATGAGGAGTTTTAGATTCTGGACGAAGTGACCGGACAATGGGTTCAGAGGTGACCGGACTGTATGGTCACTAAGTGGTTTTGTCTGGAGCCTACAGCAAGCAACGAGGAAACTGCCAGGTCTAGAAGATCTAGAGACCGGACGGTCCAGTCTAGTGACCGGTGGTCCAGTTAGTAGATCTAGAGTTTGGCCAGTGAGGAAGCAGCGCGCAAAAGGTTTCTGGACTAGAGAGAGAAATAGACCGGATAGTCGGTCACCAGACCATATGGTATGATCAGTAGAGAAGTCAGCAAGGGCAGGGCTATTGGAGCTGAATGTTGCAGTGACCAGACAGTCCGGTCAGGCAGTGACTGGACGGTCCGGTCAGACAATGATCGGATAGTCCGGTCAGTAGGCCTAGAAGGCCTATTTCATGGAGCAACAGCTAGTTGGAGGTTGGAAGCCTATATAACTTTGTTGATGGCGTCTTGGAGACCTCTCTTGGCCAGTGGAATACCTGAGAGCATTTGGTAAGGTCCAATAGGAAAAGAAGAGGGCACTAGGAGGAGATATTGCATATCTAAGGCTAGTGGAGAGTAACTTGAGCATCTTGCACATCTAAGGCTAGGGTGTCCTTGAGGGTGTGATCTAGGCTGTTACTCTTGGTCTATGGTGAGACGTAGACCAGTTAGATGTTGGTGATCGCGCCTATCGTGATTGGTTGTGAAGGCCATCACATGTTTGTACACGGTTTGAGCCCGCAGGCGGGAGGGACATCAATAGTGAGCGCCCGTGTTGGCTCGAGGAGTCCGACAAGTTCTCGAGCGATGCAAGCTTGTGCCTTGGTGGCAGCGGTGACGCGCACCGTGTTCTCACTCCGGGAGTGATTGCCCGCTCGTGGGCGAGAACTCCACATTGGTGGCGGGAGGGACCGGAACTCCGGTGGGAGTGGTCCAACAAGGAGTAGGGGAAGGTGCCATACTTCCGAGACCTTGAGAAAAAATCATGAGTCATCTCTTACTCTACTCATTACTCTGATGCATTACTTTCCGCTTTTATGTATCATGCTATTCATGCGTGTGTGTTTGCCTAGCTCTAGTTGATCACCTTGTAGACTTGCATGAATAGGATTCTTCACTTGCTAGTGGTGCTTATGTTTCATTTGATCACTAGCATGTGTAAGAGTTGCATTGGCTTGATTGCTCACGCTTGTATGTGTTGTGCTACTCATGCTTGTTTGCTCTAGTTCCCTATCATGTAGCTTTGCATGAGTGTTGGTGGTTCCTATGTACCCATTTTATATGCCAATAACCACCAATATCATACCATAATCTCATCATAATCATGTATTTTACCTCTAATATTGACGATTTCCACATGTATTGTCGTTTTAGTGTTTTATTGTAGAAACAGGTAAAAAGACGACAAAATGGCTCTTATATGAGAAGTACCGATATGAAGCCCGACTCACCATGCAAGGAGGGCTTCCCACTAGCTCATGAAGCATACAAGACACACCTGGACCTCCATAAGGTCCAATGTGCAAGCCCAAGGTCGAGGCCCAATGCCTAAGGATTTCTAAAAGGTTTATCCGGAAGGAAAGTTCAATTCGTGGAGTCCAGAAACAGTACTGTATTGTCACACGATTTTGGATCCCAACTCTAGGTCAAATAGAAAAGCTCATAACACCAAAGTTGAAGATCTCGTCGAGTGCTTTCCAAATCATATATGATTTGTATTTATTGGACTCCAGAGCTGGGAGATATGTGTCCTGCAAGGCAGCCTGCACAGAGGAATCCGAATCAGGACAGATATTTTGGCTATCTAAACGTCCGAATGTAAGAATCCAAATAATACCAAAGTTGTAGATATTTTCAAGGGATACGGGATAGATTCCAGGTTTTCCTTATTTGGACTCCAGAAGTATTGGTTATGATTAAAGGAAGTTAGCATAGTTTATTGAAGGTATGAAACCGACTTAGATTCAATCTCTATGAGCTAAACTTGGAGGCCAAGCAAGGGAGGACGTGACTAGAGGCTATATAAACACCCATCTGACGTCCAAGACAAGGGGGCATGAAGGAGAGCACAAGAGAATTAGGCTATAGGAGCTACTGCACATCGCCAGGAGGCCGCCGGAGTTGAAGAGCCACCAAATTAAAGAGATTTAGTCTAGTCGGGCAGGGACCCTGCGTGGTACACTATATCAGAGCTAGGAGAAGTAGAGCCATGTACCTTAGGAGTCGTCAACAATGCATCATGGCGGCACTGATTGGTGCACCAGTTGAGCCGATCGGCGCGCCCTCGACGATGATGAATATTGGTATAAGTTATTGATCTTTATGTTATCTATCTTAATTCTATCCTCTGCTGCAATTTGTGTTCATCTAGATTGATTGATCTTACATATGCTTATTCAATTGCTTAGTTCTAGGCTAAGTATTTAGATGCTCTCTTAATCATGGTGATTAGGCTTGTAATCGGATCATGTATGAATCATGATTGCTTAATGATGCTAGGGTGTGGTTTAGTTGTGACAGAGCTAAGCTTGCGCAGCACTTTTAGGTAGTCAAGTAGGGTTAAGATACTCGCGCGATTAAGGGTTTCCTCTCGGTAGCGATAAATCGGGAGCCGCTCGGAAAGCAGGGTGGTCTTGCTCATCTTCGATGTTTACCGATTGTTTAAAGTGCCAAGAAAGCTAGGATTAAGATGATAATGACTACTGCTTCAGTGCCAATCGGCACACTAGTTGCACCGATCGGCACAGCCTTTCTTCGACCAAGGTGATACTCCTTGGTCGATGTGTATGCTCCTACTCTCAAAAGCCTTGGCCAACTAAGCATCAGGCGCATTTTGGCCCAGGTAAGCCTTCCCGCTGATCAGCGCACCTGTTGAGCCGATCGGCGCAACCTTCAATTTTCACTTCTTTTCATGCTCATGTATGTGCAATATGTACTTCATGATAGGATTGATTTGTTAGATGAAACAATAAACTTTAAACACCGTTCTCTTTCTGATCTCGGTGGATTCGATTAAACCTTTGAATACTCTAAGGGAAAAAGTGTTATAATGTACACCGTTCTCTTGTGGTATATAAGTGGTTGCGTAGTAACGACCAACAAGCTCTTTTTCTGGCACCGTTGCCGGGGATCGGCAACTCGAACCTGTTTAAGGGATCTATCTAGTTTATCGAATTAATCCTTTATCTTATTATTGCACATACCCTATTTTTCTTTGTTTGTGTGTCCATTGAAAAACATGTACAAAGCTAGGCACACAACCTCGACTGGAGCACGGCGACATAGTTGCTTGCGCCGATCGGCGCAACCATGTGCTGATCGGCGCCGCATCAATGCCAGCGTCGACAACCTCGCTCTTCATCGATTCTCTTGCTTTGCAGCAGTTGATGCTAACTTTATTAGTGGCCAATCATCTACTGGGGAGTCCATGTTCATGAAAGACTCGCTTGTGCCGATTGGTGCAACGCCCATGCCAATCAGCATCACACCACTCAAAAGGGAGGTACGCTCTTTGTGCCAATTTTTTAACTAATGCTTTGCAAGTATTCTATCTTGTTCACAGCAACAAATAACAGGAGAAGAGAATCATGAAGATCAAGAATTTCAATTGCAAAGAATGAAGACACGATGAATAGATTCTTGATCATGAGCAGATATGTTGTTCATTGACCAAAAGAAGGTGTGCGAAATTCTACAGAGGATTGGAAGGCCTACAAATTTGATATTGTGGAAGAGCATCAAGTATAGTTTCCAACGGTTTGAACCTCACGTCATGTGGAGTTTCCTACAAAGATTTATTTATAATATACTAGACACTGTGTAGGCTGTTTGAATATTTCGCGATAGTTGCAAACAATTGGATATTTGAGCGAAATATGGAATTAAAGTCATACATCCATGTGATCTATGGTTTTCATACATTTAGAAGACTTCCTTTTGTCCATTGACACGGATTCAAATCGTTCCAAACATGGAGTTTGAATATTTGGAAAGTTTGAATTCAATTTGGATTCATCACGAGACAGCCTGACATACCTTTAGAAAAAAGGCCATATCTCCCTCATACGGAGTCAGATTTGGACGCATGAGTACTGCTTGGAAAGATAATTTGATACCCGACACAATGGCACAGGTTTCAGCCTCTAATTCCTTCTGGTCGCGGCGATATGTTAGAAACAAGACATCGGTTCAGAAAAGCAACAGCAGATTTTTTTCGGATTTCTTCACCGTCGACTTGATGGATCATTGGGCAAGAATTGAGAAGTTGCATCTACTCTTCTTCATTAATACTTGCTGTGCAACAAAGATTAAGATTCTCATGTCAAAGGACAAGCCGACATATGCTCCAATGCTTAAAAGACGAAGTCATCAAGATTCTCCGGAAAATAAAGCTATAAGCTGAAATCATTGGTAATTCTGTATACTTCCCATGCTGACCATTGGATAAAAAATTTATATCTGAATAGAGCTTCAAGTCTTCTTTCCAACACAATGAACAATGCTAGATTTAGATTTTTCTACAAGGATTTATGAGCACATCATTGGACACTGCACAATAGCACGTAGCCCTGGAGCAAAAACATCATAAATCCCAATCCGTGTGAAGTGTATGAGCACTCGTTGGAAAGATAATTTTGTAACCTACATATCCTGTTGTGAGAAACCATGTGAATATGATCCATGATTTGCTATATTTGTGATGAGTAATTGACTTGAGCGGATTTGGTGTTTGAGTTGAAATGCATGAATCCAGGGATTGCATGAGTTTGCATATCATGGTTATGACTAACCGGAGTTGGTGGAGATATTGGTGATATTGCAGGAGATGGGAAATGTGTTTGCTTGTCTCATGATGTATAGGTCACTAGAGTCGACTTGGCGGTCAACTGCGAGAGGATCGGGCACAAGTAGGGGACTTGGGGTCAGACGATCGGGATGCCGGGTGAAGTCAAGGGTGATCCACACCGTACACGTGTAGAGGCAAGAAGCACGGATGGTTTCGCGGTTGAGCCTCAAAACCATGGTGATAATGAAGATGACGTGGTGACCAAGTCAAGGCAAACGGGATGCCGGTGCAAGTGACAAGGGGGCCCGATGGACAGGGACTGGGAGAGACTTACCCATGGTCAAGATCGCGGGACAAGGTGACACACGTCAACATCGAGAAGTCGCACTTTGAGAAGCATGCAAGGCAGTTTCCCAGTTTGGGCCTCAAAACCAGTAACGGTGGTTGGTGGTGCACGTGGCACCATCACGGAGCTTGCTTCAAGATGAAGCAAAGACGTGAAGCGTCCGATGGCATTCAGGCGATGAGGAAAAAGATGGGCGGTTATGCCCCCGGTGGTAGGTTGGTGTGTTATGTAGGTCAAGGGGAGAATGGTCTTGTAGACAATAGACCCTAGGCCTATATAAGGAGAGGTTTGGCTAGTGGGAGAGGAGCCTCTCTTTCCATTAGCCTTGTGTTAGGACTCGATTCAAAGTGCTAGGAGAGGACTTCATGTCTTAGAGGAGAGGAAAGGGCGTGTGAGAGACATCTCTTGCTCTTCCAAATAGTGGGAGGAAGAGGGTGGCTTCCTAGCCTTGTACCTATGGATCTTGTAAGCACCTTTCTATGATATGAGAAGTATTTTCGTGCTCAAGATTTCCCTCTTCACTTGAATCCCGAAATTCCCTTTTTCTTATTTTTGGAACTATTTTTGTGGTGATTTTTTATCTCATTTTTGGACGAGTTTTTGGTTCAGATTTCTTAAGAAACTTGTTGCTAGGATGAGCTAGAATAATCCTCTATGGATCCTTGACCGAATCAATAACTCTAGCACCTTCGATTTGAAGGATTTCTCAAGTTTCCCCGTTTTGGTGTTCTTGGCAGAAGATCTGAAATTCGTGATGATTCCTTAAGCCAATTGAGATGATTTTCTAGGATTAGGGTCGTGATGTGATGAGGATTCACTGGTCCAAAATTACATCATTTGGAGTTCGTTTGGTAAGGTTTTGGAGAAGATTTGCCAAATTCCCGAAAGTTTCTGTTGTTCTATCGGGGTCGATCGGCACTGTCGATGACCAGGACCGGCACTGCCGATGGGGTACAGGACACTGTACCGGCACTACCGATGGTATCGACCTGCACTGCCGATCTGTCGTGTCTATTGGCTTTAGAGTCTTTCTGCCCGCACCGGTACTGCCGATGGAGGTGACCGGCACTGCCGATGGTGCCAACCGAAACTGCCGATAGCTGTGGTCGGCACTGCCGATGAGAGTCTAGATCTGTCTTGAGCGCTTCTTCTTCCTTTTTGTTTCCGCTGTGTTTCTTTGTTGTGGTTGATCACTCCTAGGGCTAGTACACCACTAGTTAGTGTGTCTAGTCTTGGTGGTCGGTTCGGAGGTTGGCTTGGGTTGTTTTGGGGACATAGGCCAAGTTCTCTTTGAGAATTTTGATTGGCTCCCATTCACCCCCCCCCCCCTCTGGTCGCCTTCTCGATCCTTTAATTGGTATCAGAGCTAGTTTGATCACTAGTTGACCTTCACCGGCTTTGTGATCTGAAGGCGACATGCAGAAGCGTGCTGTTAAGTTGTGGATGTTTGATGGAGAGGACTTCTCCTATTGGAAGTCGGGGACCAAGGCGTATCCGCTAAGTCAAGGATGTGCAATTTGGGTGATTGTTGAGCAGGAGTATGCTATACCACAGGACCTGAACACTGCATCTGCTAGTGAGTTAGTCAGGTATGAGAACAACTCTAAAGCTGTCAATATTCTACTCTCTGCACTTGGTAGGAGTGAATATGATAGGGTTGCACTCCTTGACACTGCTCATGCTATGTGGGTTAAGCTCTGTACTTACCATGAGGGTACTAACCAAGTCTAGTCTATGCGTAAGGATTCTTACAATAGACAATACCAAACCTTTGCACAAAAACCTGGCGAGTCACTAGATGAAACCTTTCATAGGTTTGATGCAATTGTGTGCAACTTGTGGGCTTGTGGTAACCATGTGTACAATAACAATTATAGAGCTAAGCAACTACTGTACTCACTTGATGAAAATGTTTGGGGAGTTAAAATTGCTGCTCTAGAAGAAACTGCTGAATTCAATACCTAAACTATGAGCAACTGTATAGTAAGCTGAAATCTCATGAATTGTCTAGGAAATCTCATCCTAATCTTGCTATTCCTGCTTCTAGCATGGCTTTGCTTTCTAGTTCTCAGAATGGTGATTATAGTTGTGCTTCTTATGGAACTAGCCCCTCACTTGACAAGTCTTCCTTGGAGTTTTCTTTGTCTTCTCTTGTTGCAGCTTCTGATGAACAGATGGAGTGCATTCCTAATGAGGAGTTGTCCTTGCTCACAAGGAAGTTCAGGAGGTTCTACAACAACTAGAAGAAGAAAAGAGGCGGTGATTCAAGAACCTTCTTTGAGTGCGGTGACCTGGGACACTTCATCGATGATTGTCCCAAGAAGAAGAAGAAGGCCGGGTACCGCGAAAACAACACTGAAGACTTCAAGCAGAAGAAGAACCGCTTCTACAGGAAGGGCAAGAACTCCAAGAATTTTGCCAGGGCCATTGCACGTGCCTGCATTGCCACCTTGAGTGATGTCAACCTCACATCAAGCGAAGGCCTTACAAGCTCGAATGAGGAGGTTGAAAAGCCACGAGTCAAGAGGAAGGATGAATTCACTAGGCTTTGCTTCATGGCAAAGAACGACCACGACACCGTCTCTGGATCCAACTCCGACACAAGCGAGGTACCTCCTACTCTTGATGAGCTCTCTTCTAAACTTGATCATTTGCACGATGTTCTGCTCTTGCAAGATGATAAGCTTCGCGGTGCTGTTCATGAGTGTAGAGAGCTTAAGTCTAAATTGGAGAGTTCTGATTTTGAAATTGCTTCGCTTAGGTCTAAGCTTGCTAAGGATGACATGGTTGTAGAGTGTGAGTCTTGTCAAGTTGTGATGAATGATCTGAGTCAGAGGGAGAGTGTGCATGCTCAAGTTGCCAGTCAGCTTGAGAGTGCCCTCAAGGAGCATGATGAGTTCAAAGCTAGACCAACTCTTTTGGGTGCATGTTAGAAGTGCCCCAAGCTCACAGATGAGTTGGAAGCTCAATCCCTCAAAGTCAAAGAGCTTGAGTCCAAGTTGCTTCATGAGACTCGCTCGAAAGTTCTCCCACATCCGTGTGAAGTGTGTGTCACCCTCAAGGACAAGCTAGTAATCACTAGGGAGGAAAACAAAGTCCTAGTTCAGGAAAATGACTATCTTGTTTCTAGGCTCCAGAGAACCCTAGTGAGCGAGGAAAAGATTGAGAGTGACTTGGCAAGGGTGAAGGAGAGTGCTTCTAGGTCAACCTATAACTTTGGCTTGGGATTTGAGAGGTGTGACAAGGAGAGTGAGAATGTGGGTAAGTTTGTTCCTAGCTCCAGCTACAAGGATGAGGAAAACACCATCAAACCCACTGATACATACTATCCACCCAATCCAAAACCCTCCTTCAACCCAAAGCAAACAAAAAAGCCAAAACCCAAACCTGCAATGGATACCAAGCCTATTCCAAAGGGTGTCTACATTTGCATGTTTTGTGGTCGCAAGGGCCACATGGATGAATTCTGTTATATGCGTAAGAGGATTGAGAGGAAGCAAGCTAAGTTGACTAGGGATGCTTTTTATGATGATTTTGTTGACTTTTAACCTTGCTCTTTTTCTCGTGCCTATCATGGACATGGTCATTCCTCATATGACTTTGATTTACGAAACATAGGCTTTGCATAGCAGCGCTTTGGCGCCCCATGTTTTCCCCATCGTGGTGAGCATCATTCGCGTGGATTTGGCTTTCACATTGATGATTTCTATCCTCACAACCCAAGGTTTGAGTCGAGATGCTTTAACAGGCCATGTTTTCCCTGTCGTGGTTCTCGTCCTATGTGTTCAAATGATAATGTGCAAAGAACTATGATGACTACTACCGGTCGTATGGTTAAGTGCTGGATTCCCAAATCTCTCTTGACTAACCCCAGCACTGAGCCATCGACTGTTCCTTCTCGTTCTTTGTAGGTAGCAGGTAAAGGCTTGGAGAACAAATGGTTGATGGACTCCGGGTGTTTGCGCCACATGACCGGAGATGCAAAGTGGTTCTCCAGCCTGACTCCCTTGAAGCGGTGGGAGTATGTGACCTTTGGAGATGATAAGAGAGGGAGAGTGAAGGCAAGAGGCGCGGTAAAGGTAAATGAAAAATTCACTCTCAAGGATGTTGGTTTGGTTGAGTATCTCAAGTACAATCTCCTCTCTGTCTCTTAGCTTCTTGATGTTGTTTTGGAAGTGTGCTTTAAGTCGAATGCTTCTTGTGTTCTTGATTCGAGTGGTTCCTTGGTTTGTGGGATTTCTCGCATTGGCAGAGTTTTTTAGGTTGATTTTGCTTGTTCTCCTGGCTCTCACAAGTGCTTGTTTGCTCAATCTTCTTCTGAGCTCTGGAAACGGCATACGAGACAGGGTCACATGAGCTTTGACTTGTTATGTCGCTTGAGTGGCCTAGGTTTGATCCGAGGATTGCCTAAGCTCAAATTTGATAAGGATTTGGTTTGTGCTCCTTGTCGTCATGGGAAATTGATTACCGCTTCTCATCCACCAATCAATTTGGTGATGACTGAACGCCCTGGAGAGTTGCTTCACATGGACACTGTTGGTCCTTCTCGGGTTCGTTCGGTGGGTGGGAAGTGGTATGTTCTTGTGATTGTTGATGACTATTCTCGCTACTCTTGGGTTTACTTTCTTGAAAGCAAGGATGAAGTGTTTCATCACTTTCGGAGCTTAGCTTTGAGGTTGTTCAAGGAACTCCCTGGTGCATTATGAGCAATCCGCAGTGTTAATGGCACCGAGTTCAAGAACTCCTCCTTTGATGCCTTCTACCTTGAGCATGTTATTGAGCATCAGTTTTCAGCACCTCGTGTTCCCTAGCAGAATGGAGTGGTCGAAATAAAGAATAGAACCCTGGTGGAGATGGCCCGAACGATGCTCGATGAGCGTAGGACTCCGAGGCGGTTCTGGGTTGAGGCCATTAGCACTACTTGCTATGTTTCCAATTGGATCTTCTTGCGCTCAGTTCTTAATGTGACTTCTTATGAGTTGCATTTTGAGAGAAAGCCCTCGATTTCTCATTTGCGTGCTTTTGGCTGCAAGTGCTTTATTCTCAAGCATGGCAATGTTGATAAGTTTGAGTTGAGATCTTCCGATGGCATCTTTCTTAGTTACTCTCTTTATGGTCATTCCTACAGAGTTTTGAATTTGGAGACTAACACCATCGTAGAATCCTACGATGTAACCTTTGATGAATCAAACTCTTATGCAAGGAATTGAGTCTGCAGGTGACAAGGAGTTGAAGGAGAGCATCTTTGTACAAGTGGACCTATAGGGCTTTGATGATGATGACAATGATTCACTTCATCTTTCATGTGAGCTTGTTCCTACTGCTACCACTACTCCAGCAGAGGGTCCAGAAGCTTCGACATTGACTTCAGCGGCTATTGAATAAGCTCTAGCTATGGTTGAGGGGGAGGCACACTCTGAGAGAAAGGCTCCTCACCACATTCAGCGTCAACATCCACCTCAATAGATGATCGGTAATCTCTATGAGAGGACAACAAGGTCAAGGTCTCCACATCTTGCTTGCTTTACCAATTCTCTCTTTGTTGCAACCTTTGAACCCCGAGATGTTGGACACGCACTATCTGATGAACATTGGGTTAATGCCATGCATGAGGAGTTGGAAAACTTTGAGAGAAACAAAGTCTGGAACCTTGTAGAGCCTCCCAAAAATGTCAATGTCATAGGAACCATGTGGGTGTTCAAAAACAAAGATGGGGAGGATGGTAAGGTTGTGAGAAACAAGGCTAGACTAGTTGCTCAAGGTTTTAGCCAAGTGGAGGGTTTAGATTATGGTGAAACCTTTGCTCCTGTTGCTCGCATAGAAGCCATTAGGATCTTGCTTGCATTTTCTGCCTCCAAGGGCATTAGACTTTATCAAATGGATGTCAAGAGTGCTTTCCTAAATGGTTTCATAGAGGAAGAAGTGTATGTGAGCCAACCCCCTGGCTTTGAGCACCACAAATATCCAACCGTGTGTACGAGCTTCAGAAGGCTTTGTACGGGCTAAAGCAAGCACCTAGGGCATGGTATGCTAGGCTTAAGACCTTCTTGATAGAGAGTGGGTATGTCATGGGGTGTGTTGATAAAACCTTGTTCACTCTAAAGCGTGGCAATGACTTTCTAATGATTTAGATTTATATGGATGATATCATCTTTGGTGGTTCCTCTCATGCTCTTGTGTCTAGATTTCAGGATGCCATGGAAAGTGAATTTCAGATGTCAATGATGGGGGAGCTCACCTTTTTTCTTGGGCTTTAAATCAAGCAGTGCAAGCAAGGCACTTTCATATATCAAGCCAAGTACACGAAGGATCTCCTAAAGTAGTTCAACATAGTCAATGTAAAGTCATTGTCTACACCAATGTCCACTACAACGGCTCTTGACCCTGATGAAGACTATGAAGCGGTGGATCAAAAGGAGTACCTGACGGCGACAAGACCTGACATACACTTTGCAGTGTGTCTTTGTGCTCGCTTTCAGGCTTCCCCAAGGGTGACTCATCACAAGGCTGTCAAGCGCATCTTCAGGTATCTCAGATACACCCTTGAGTTTGGTCTTTGGTACTCTGCATCTTCATCTCTTGATCTCATTGGGTATTTGGATGCGGACTTTGCTGGGTGTAGAATTGATAGGAAGAGCACTTCTGGTACTTGCCATTTCTTGGGTACTTCTTTGATCTGTTGGTCTTCTCGTAAGCAGTCGAGTGTTGCCCAATCCACCACAGAGGCTGAGTATGTAGCTGCTGCTCACAAATCCTATGGATTGTGTCTACCATGAGAGACTATGGGTTGATTTTTAAGGGTGTTCCACTCATGTGAGATAACTCCAGTGCCATATGCTTAGCAATAAACTCAGTCCAATATGGTAAGGTCAAACACATCAATGTGTGATTCCACTTCCTGAGAGACAATGTTGAGAAGGGGGATGTTGAGCTCATATACATTAATACCAAAAACCAACTAGCTGATATCCTCACCAAGCCCCTAGATGGTTCGAGACATGCTTTTCTTTGGGGGGAACTTGGTGTTTGTCATCCGTATGGCATCATTTAAGGGGGAGTTGGTGTTCACTTGTATATATGTATCGTACCATTTTCACTTTGCATCTATGTAATATATGCATTGGTAGATGACCTTTGATTCTTATGCTTTCTTGCATTTCTCTTTACTATGATTGAGCTTGACCTAGTTGTGTGGATGTGATGGTAATCTCTCATGCTTAGATTTTCTAGATGGCCTGTTATCGACTCATGTGAGCAACATGCAAATCTTAAAGGTAAACTGAGCTTCTTGTGAACCATATGATCTAATCCTGCTAAAACTTGCTCACCATGTGTATAATTGCTTTCATCCTTGTTGGAACTTGCATTGAGGCTAGTCTAGAGGATGTCTTGGCTTTGGCACCTTGTGCTTGCGAAATGGAAGGCTTTGCAAATGTTTAGCTCATGATGAAACATTGTGGGAACGTGTGTTTCTTTTGCCACAAAGGCATGCTCTTTTGTCTTGTGCATAATCTTGTAAAATCTACTAAGTGCTTTGATCAAGAATAATTCTAAAATACTAAATCCAAACATTGTGACTTAAAGCCTCGGGGTGTTTACCGTACCCAGTCATGCGACCCTCCGCATGGATAAGAGGACACATGAGGATAAACAATAATCACTTAATCAATTAAGTCTCTGTTTCATATGTGAGCATTTGTAGAGTTCATTTTCTATGAATGCTTGTTGCCCTAGTTGAGATTGAGACTGGCTAGTATCCTTTTGATTCACTTGGTGCTTGTTTTGCCTTGGATGGGAGTACTTACACATATGGTGGCAGTTTTGCTCATGATAAGCAACTTTGATTCTAAGCTAGTCAATCTTTCTGCTTAGCTTGTATAGCTCATGGTGTTTACGCCTTGCTATCTATTTTTGATCTTTGCATGATTGAGAGCTATTGTTTTTACACTTCATGGCACTATGGTTATGGTTAGCTAAGTTAAATGCTTGTTTGCATAATTGTTGAAGCTCCTTAGATTTGTATTTTCATGCATTGCATGTTTGCTTGTTCTTTTACCTCTTTGATGAGTTCATTGCCAAAGGGGGAGAAAATTTTGGGGTCATGCACAAATAATGCTAAGAAACTCGTATGATCCATTTTGCACTACATGAGACCTACCACAACTTGAGGGGGAGCATATCATGATCTTGAGCGTTTTCTTGCGCTTATCACATTCTTTGCGTCTCAAGTCGCTTTCTTTGCCAACTCTTGGTTTTGTGATCCCTACTTGCCAGATGGCTTGTTTTCACCTTTTCTTTGGGTTTGGCCATTTGGATGTGCTTATTCGACTTCGCATTTCAATCTCTAATCCATATGCATTTGGTGTTGTCAATGTACTCATCAAGGGGGAGATTGAGAAACCATGTGGATATGGGCCATGGTTTGCTATATTTGTGATGAGTAATTGACTTGAGCGGATTTGGTGTTTGAGTTGAAATGCAGGAATCCAGGGATAGCATGGGTTTGCATATCATGGTTATGACTAACCGGAGTTGGTGGAGATATTGGTGATATTGCAGGAGATGGAAAATGTGTTTGCTTGTCTCATGATGTGTAGGTCACTAGAGTCGACTTGGCGGTCAACGACAAGTGGATCGGGCACAAGTAGGGGACTTGGGGCCAGACGATCGGGATGTCGGGTGAACTCAAGGGTGATCCACACCATACACGTGGAGAGGCAAGAAGCACGGACGGTTTCGCGGTTGAGCCTCAAAACCGTGGTGATGATGAAGACGGCGTGATGACCAAGTTAAGGGGAACAGGATGCCGGTGCAATTGACAAGGGGGCCCGATGGATAGGGACTGGGAGAGACTTATCGATGGTCAGGATCACGGGACAAGGTGACACATGTTGAAATTGAGAAGTCATGCTTTCAGAAGCGTGCAAGGCGGTTTCCCGGGTCGGGCCTCAAAACCGATGGCGGTGGTTGGTGGTGCACGTGGCCCCATCATGGAGCTTGCTTTGAGATGAATCAAAGACGTGAAGTGTTCGATGGCATTCAGGCGATGAGGAAAAAGATGGACGGTTATGCCCCCGGCGGTAGGTGGGTGTGTCATGTAGTTAAAGGGGAGAATGGTCATGTAGACAATAGACCCTATGCCTATATAAGGAAAGGTGTGGCTAGTGGGAGAGGTGTCTCTCTTTCCATTAGCCTTGTGTTAGTATTCTATTCAAAGTGCTAGGAGAGGACATCATGTTTTAGAGGAGAGGAAAGGGTGTGTGAGAGACACCTCTTGCTCTTCCAAATAGTGGGAGGAAGATGGTGGCTTCCTAGCCTTGTACCTATGGATCTTGTAAGCACCTTTCTATGATATGAGAAGTATTTTCGTGCTCAAGATTTCCCTCTTCACTTGAATCCCGAAAATCTCTTTTTCTTATTTTTGGAACTAATTTCATGGTGATTTTTTATCTCATTTTTTGGACGAGTTTTTGGCTCGGATTTCTTGAGAAACTTGTTGCTAGGATGAGCTAGAACAATCCTATATGGATCCTTGACTGAATCAATAGCTCTAGCACCTTTGATTTGAAGGATTTCTCAAGTTTCCCCTTTTTGGTGTTCTTGGCACAAGATCTTAAATTCGTGATAATTTCTTGAGCCAATTGAGATAATTTTCTAGGATTAGGGTCGTGATGTGATAAGGATTCATTGGTCCAAAAATCACATCATTTGGAGTTTGCTTGGTTAGGTTTTGGAAAAGATTTTCCAAATTCCTGAAAGTTTCTGTTGTTCTGTCAGGGTTGATCGACATTGCCGACGACCAGGACCAGCACTGCCGATGGGGTACAGGACACCGCACTAGCACTGCCGATAGTATCGACCGGCACTGCTGATCTGTCGTGTCTATTGGCTTCAGAGTCTAGAATTGGTGTGTGTAGTCTTGGTGATCAGTTCGGAGGTTGGCTTGGGTTGTTTTGGGGATATAGGCCAAGTTCTCTTTGAGAATTTTGATTGGCGCCCATTCACCCCCACCCCACCCCCTCTGGTCGCCTTCTCGTTCCTTCATGTTGGTAGGCGAAATTCACAGAGAAAAGGATCTGCAGATCATCAATGACAAAATTGGAGATGAAGATGACAACAATGATAGCTCGAGAAATTCTGCTACAAGAAAAATGATTAGAAGTTGAACAAGATTGAAGGCTCTAGAGCATTATATCATATATACACATTGAGCATTATGCAACGCAATGAAGACGGGCAATGAGCGAACCACGATGAAGATTGCATAAGTACAAGCTACATGGAAATCTTTGGATCTTACACCAAGAACCATGGCTTCACGACAACAAGGTTTGTAAGAAGTCTAGCTACATGACTCTAATTGGAGTGCTTTTCGGGAGGCAACCCGTATTTTTGTGTTTCTTTTTGTTTTTTTTTTTTGGATTGATTAGTGCTACTAGGAGGGCAACCTAGAATTTTTGTGTCATGAGAATAACCCAACTCAATTAATTCACTTGTGACAAATTAGTTCTAGATTAACTTTTATTTTTTAGACCTCCACCACCATCATTTTGTGTTTTGTTTGCGAAAATCATCCACTACATGCATAATTTGTGAGCACTTGCTTTGTTTTTTGTTTTTGCATAATGTTTTCACCTGCATGCATTCTATAACCATCTAACTTCAGCCCACCTAAGCCTCCCACCCTTCATTTTCCATCAAATTCTATAGCCAATTCCAAATGCGCGGATCGGCGCACATCCATTACCGATCGGCGCAACACCCAAATGCTTTTCAAAGCTTTCCTTCACTGCCGCCTATCATGTTTTTGTTTTGTTTCGCACAAGCCTCAAGCTTTGCATGTTCATATTCACTTTCCCACTCATAATAGCTTGGTTTGAACTTGATGATTAGCACTTAATTGGCTTCGCGAGCTTTCTAGCAAATATTGGTGTAAACATGGTGTTTATGCTTAGTTATTGAACAATATTGGATAGTTTATTTGCCTTGCTATGTTTTTCGTCATTTGCATTGGTTGGTTGCTAATCTTCTTCAATGCGCTATCTCTCTAGTCCAATGGGGTTCTACAATAGCTAAGTCATATAAACATGGTGTTTAGACTTTGGTTGTTAAGGAATTTTGTTTAGATTGCTAGCAGTTTAGTTGTAAGCATGGTGCTTAGAGCTAGGTGTAAACATTGTTCTTGTTTAGCTTCCATGCCGCTAACATTCGTTGCGAACTTAAAAACAATTTTTCTTCCCAATGTTAGTAGAGGTATAACGAGATCTAATTATGCATCAGAAAGATTGGTGATCGCAATCCATTGGTACAAATTTGATGATCTTGTTTCTTTGCTAACATTGATTATTGACTCCATACATCCACACTTGTGCACACACGTACACCCATTAGGATTTTGATTTCTTTTTGCTGCTAGAATTAACATGCCACAAGTCAAACTTTTCAGTTTGTTGCTAGATGGTAGATATTGTTCTATCCCCGACCATCATATAGGGGGTAGTGTGTGCACTTCAATGTTTTGCAGGAATGAAAGAAATACTCTAAAACGAGGACAGTCAAAGGAAACAAGGTGACAACAGCCACATATACAAGAGGGAGCATTGGGACAGCAAATCGAGGCTGGAGATGAAGGTGACGAGCGGCACAACCGTCTGTGCCGATCGGCGCATCCTCGCTGCCCCTGCTATCAACCTTCTCTCATGCAATCCAGCAAGACTTTAAGCATGGGGGAAGCACACGTTGAGCTTCAATTGATTTAATTGCGGTAACATCCCTTTGCTTCTGCACTTCTCCAACTCCTATTTTCTTCTCAAACCTATAAATGCCGTCTGCTTTCAACTTGGGAATTTTCTCTCTTTTTCTTTTTGTGATACCCTTTTTGTCTTGTTCATGCGAAAGGTTATTTGTAATTTATCACTTAGAACATAGAATGGACAATGACATATCCCTAATAGCTACCTTAGGGTGACCAAATGTCACCAATTTATCTAGGGAAGCTTGCCTGTATCATCACCGTTGTCTTATAATGCATTCACGATGAATAAATGCATAATTATGATGAGGATCTTTGCTAGAGATATGATGAAAGTTGCTATTGTTATTGGAAGTTGCATGATTCATTGCACATAATTGTCCATCGCTGAATTTTCAACTAAGCACAAATTCTATGAACTCTATTTGCTTTAGTGGTGGTATTTGTTCACGGATGTTTTGATAAAGACCCCATATGGTTGAATTGTTCTTCATTACAATATGCTTTGCTCTCTAAGAAGAAAACTCCAACATAACTAGTGTACTTAATAATTTTTGGAAAACTATTACATGTTGTCTCTAATCCTTACAAATTTTGCTCTCTTGCATTGATCATACCTATCAAAGCCAAATATGCTACACTTATATAAACCTGTAGATTGCAACATGTAATTTGGTGAGTCATTTCAAGTGTGTGTTCTTTTAGTATGAGTCTTGGAAGTTGGCCATTTTGTTTCTGTAACTATCACTTGTTTGCTAGCCCTTTCATATTTAGCAATGCTCGCTGAATATTCCCACCTATAAACCTATATTCCTTTTGGTGTTGTCCTCTCCTTGTCCACAACCTATGATATGCTCGTCGTGCCGTTGCACTATTTCTATGGTTTTATGCACAAATTATCAAGACCTCTTGCTGAAGACGATGATTTTCATTAATAAACACTCTCTAAAATGCAAAGGATCCATAGAAGGAGAAGACAAGGCAGAATCATATGTGTGCCGATTGGCGCAAGTGTCGTGCTGATCCGCGCAAGGAATAAAATGCGCTCTGTTATCTCCATAAATTAATTATATGTGTTCCAGATGGTCAAAGAGAAGAAATAAAAGATTTAGCTCGTGCTTATCTTTTGCCACTCCCTTTACTCGAAGATGAGCAACGTTTAAGCATGGGGGATGGACGTCATTCATCATTCCGAAGCACTAGCTAATGGACTTCAAAAAAAGAATTTATTGGTGGAAGATCAAGAATGTTCAATAAAGTTGCAAGAGAGGAGATTTGTGATTCAATTGGCTGAAACTCTATCACTCCAACCATGTGCCATCTGATTTTGAGAACTTCATTTGTGTCTTGAGATCATTCTTTGTCTTTTGCACATGTCCACCTTTCTAAAGTGTGTGTTTCTCCTCTTCTTCATATTGTTTTCCAATGGCCTTTTTGACAAGTCTCAAGTAAAACCAATTAAAACTATCTCTTGATTTGACAATACTCTGAGTTACATTGTTGCTAGTTGTTTTCCTACCAAGCTACACGTAAAGCCTTCCACCAAATATTTGTAGAAAGGATCACTTCTAGTTGTTTGGCTTGTGAGATTTGTAAGATGAGTGTTGTCTTGATTCTTTGCAAGAGAGCGTTTTGTTTGGATAAATAAGACTAAATTTTTGGAAAAACTTTATCATTCAAGGCCTAGTTTGAGGAGCAATTTGATTTGAGAGTTGAAGCTACTTTATTTGATCATTGTGGTCGGATCTTAGTCATTTTCTGTTCCCCACTAGTATCTTTGAGTAGTAGAGTTGGTGAAACATAAAACTTTTTGTGCTACATGCTTAAAGCGGGTAAGATATGCATGTGCCTTGATGTATGCGAGTGAAGATAACATGATTGCAATGCTGATCTCTCCTTGAGAAGATTTATTTACTCGAGGACGAGCAAAGGTTTAAGCATGGGGGAACTGTTGGTGGTTCCTATGCACCCATCAATATCAGACCATATTCTCATTATAATCATGTGTTTTACCTCTAATATTGACAATTTCCACATGTAGTGTCGTTTTAGTGTTTTATTGTAAAAACAGGTAAAAAGATGACAAAATGGCTGTTATATGAGAAGTACCGATATGAAGCCCGACTCGCCGTGCAAGGAGGGCTTCCCACTAGCCCATGAAGCTTACAAGACACACCTGGACGTCCATGAGGTCCAATGTGCAAGCTCAAGGTCAGGGCCCAATGCCTAAGGATTTCTAGAAGGTTTATCCAGATGGAGAGTTCAATTTGCGGAGTCCAGAAACAGCACTGTATTATCATGTGATTTTGGAGCCTAAGACGTCGTCAAATAGGAAATCTCAAAATACCAAAGTTGAAGATCTCGTCGAGTGCTTTCTGAAACATATATGATTTGCATTTATTGGACTGCAGAGCTGGGTGATATGAACCCCGCAAGGCAGGCTACGCAGAGGAATCCGAATCAGGACAAATATATTGGCATCGCAATTTTGGTTATCTAAACTTCCGAATCTGGGGATCCAAATAATACCAAAGTTGTAGATATTTTCAAGGGCTACGAGATAGAGTTCAGGTTTGCCTCATTTGGACTACGGAAGCATTAGTTATGACTAAAGTAATTTGGCATAGTTTATGGAAGGTATGAAACCGACTTGGATTCAATCTATGAGCTAAACTTGGAGGCCAAGCAAGGGAGGACGTGACCAGAGGTTATATAAACACCCATATGACGTCCGAGACAAGGGGGCACGAAGGAGAGCACCTGAGAATTAAGCTATAGAATCCGCTGCACATCGCCAGGAGGCCACCGGAGTTGAAGAGCCACCAAATTGAACATATGTAGTCTAGTCGGGTAGGGACCCTGTGTGGTACACTACACCGGAGCTAGGAGAAGTAGAGCCATGTACCTTAGAAGTCATCAATGATGCATCAAGGCGGCACCGATCGGCGCACCAGTTGAGCCGATCGGCGCGCCCTCGACGATGATGAATATTGGTATAAGTTATTGATCTTTATGTTATCTATCTTAATTCTATCCTTGGCTGCAATTTTTGTTCGTTTGGATTGATTGATCTTACATGTGCTTATTCAATTACTGAGTTTTAGGCTAAGTATTTAGATGCTCTCTTAATTATGGTGATTAGGCTACTATTTGGATCTTGTATGAATCATGGTTGCTTGATGATGCTAGGGTGTAGTTTAGTTGTGACAGAGTTAAGCTTGCACAACACTTTTAGGTAGTCAAGTAGGGCTAAGATACTTGCGTGATTAAGGGTTTTCTCTTGGCAGCGGTAAATCAGGAGCCGCTCAGAAAACAGGATGGTCTTGCTCATCTTTAATGTTTACAGATTGTTTAATGTGCCAAGTAAGCTAGGAGTAAGATGAAAATGACTACTGCTTCAGTGTCGATCGGCACACTAGTTGCACCGATCAGCACAGCCTTTCTCCGACCGCTAAATGCATATATGCTAACTCTAGGTGATACTCCTTGGTCGATGTGTATGCTCCTACTCCCACAAGCCTTGGCTAACTAAGCATTAGGCGCACTTTGGCCCAGGTAAGCTTTCGTGTCAAGCGGCGCACCTGCTGAGCCGATCGACGCAACCTTCAATTTTCACTTCTTTTCATGCTCACGTATGTGCAATATGTACTTCACGATAGGATTGATTTGTTAGATGAAATAGTAATCTCTAAACATCATTCTCTTGCTGATCCCTGTGGATTCGATTAAACCTTAGAATACTCTAAGGGAAAAAGTGCTACAATGTACACCGTCCTCTTGCGGAATATAAGTGGGTGCGTAGTAACGACCAACAATGAGTAGGCTCCTTTGCTAGCTTGTTGTGTGCTTATATGTGACTTTGTTACTAGCTTGCATAAGAGTTGTATTGCTTTGTGTGATCCACTAGTATGCTTAGGTTGTTGTTCCTTTTATAAGGCTATTATCTTGTTAGTGTGATCACCACTAGAATTATTATAGGAGTTGATTGAGTGGTCGATTTTGGAATTTGACAAATTTGGTACATAGTGCAATTTTCCGATTCACCCCCCCCCCCCTTCTTGGTCACTCGGTTCTTTCATGTGATATTAGAGCCAAGTGCTCATCATAGGCGTTAACCGTCTTGAGTAATGACCGTATTGAGTTGGGATGTCATCCCATTCGAGACCGGGTCATGGCTCTATGACACCCCTAGTGTCACAATAGCAACCCTAGACAGCCAAAGAGGAGAAACAAAAGAAAAGTAACAAATTAAAACTCGAGTTTGAATTTTATTTGGATTTGGTCCAAATAGGCCTTGAACTAGAAGTTCAAAAGTTCTAATATATGTGAGCCAAGTATATTTTATAATCTTGATCCATTATTCAAATAAGAATTTTAGAGAAGTTTCGGTGATTTTATCACTTTGGTCAGTGGGCTAATTAATTCAACAAAAACCAGAAAAATAGGGTTACTTCAAAATATCAAATTTCAAATTTTAGAAGAAACCATTGAACCAGATCATACTCACAAGTAAGATCCAATCCTTAGGAGCAACATATACTTTTAGATTGATTTAATAATATCAGGAGAAATCACTTTGAGAAGAATCCAGCCTTAACAACTATGCAACTTTGAAATTATATAATTGCTACATAATTCCACTTTCAAAATAACATCCTCAATGTTTAGTTGCTCCAAGAATTTCTATTCATGCAGGTGAAACCATATAAAAATTTGGACCTTATTTGATGCACTAATTGGAATGTGCAAAGTGGTTAAATGTTAAGTAATTCGGTCTACAGAAAATTTTCCTAAGTTTACATGGCCCTGATATCATAATCAAAATTTAATATCTCTCAGTATTTTTTGCACATTTTTATGCATGTTATCAAAATGATACTTAAAGCAATGCTCTATCGAATGGTGGAAAAATAAATAGTTTTTGGATATATTTATGTGTCGTAAAACAGTGTCAAATTTGCCTACAAATCATGTTTTTCTGGGACTTTGAAGCCGTGGGCCCCACCTGTCATCCTCCCCAGTCGGCTTCTTCCTCCGTGGATTGGGCGCCAGGGGCGGCCACCGCTCGCTCGCCCAATCCCGCATCGAGGAACCCACCTGGTCCGAATACCAGTGTCAAAACCGAGCTCACGCCCCTGGTTTCCTTTTCCCCCTGGTCTCCCCACCCTCACTTCTTTCTTTCTTCCTCTCTGCTCACGCACAGGAGCTCCCCTGCCATTGACGCCTCCTTCTGCAGGCTTGCCTGCTCATGCGCGTGCCAGCCATCTATGCGAGCTCCAAGCTGCGCCTGGTCACCCCAGAGCTTCCCTTGACCGACCTCCTGCTCTCCCCCACCCGCTACAGCTCAGCCGAGCGCTTCTTCCCCGAGCCGGCCGCCATGTCCGCCCGTGAGCAAACCTCATCGCCCGGCTGCCCTGCTGCCTCCCCGCCCTGGCCGGGTCTCCCCACCGCGTCGCCTGCTCCCTGTGTCCTTCCCTGCAAGCCTGTTTCCCCCTCGTGCAGGGTCGCCGATGGATTGGTCTCGTCTTCCCCGACACTGCTCGCCATCATTTTTCCTCTCCCGAGCAGCACGGTGAACCCAGCCGCCGCAGTTCATTGTCGATTTCTTTCATCTCGGTGAGCCCCCATGAAATTCCTTTCTCCCGTGATCTTCCCTACTCCCCGCGCGTCGATTTGACCGGCCTCGGCTCCCGTTTCTGTAGCCGTTCACCGAGGATGCCGGCCTCCACAACCATTGCCGGCGGCTCCGCCCGTCACCCGCCTTCCCGCATCGCGTCGTGACCCCAGCTCACTTCTCCGCCTATTCCCGCGTGCTGTGCCACCTCCGTGGTCCTCCGAGGCTGCACGTCGAAGCCGATGAGCTCCCTGGCCTCACCGTCCCCGCCGGCGCTGCGCCGCGGCAGTGCCCGCTCGGCGCACCCATGCGCCCTGGCTGGCCTTGCCAGCGTGCCTGGGACGTTCTCTCAGCCCAGCGGCTAGGTAATCCTTTGTAAATTGGAATAAAGCAAAATATTAAAATATTGGCACAGAAAGATTTACTGGATGAAAAATGTAAATAAATACTTTTTGAAATTCTCAATATATGTATTTTTTAATAAAGTGCTATAACATAGAAACACTACATATTTAGTTATGCATACCTTAGACAGCCAATAAAATTAATGTGGCTATAAACTCAACACAAAAATAAATACTTAAAATAAAATTACCAATAAATATTTTTGGGACTTTAGAGATCATGTCCTATTTTATCCAAGCCATAAATCTCTCTAAATACACATGTGCACTATGAGTGGAAATAATTCCTTCAGTTGCATGATTGGTCCATATATTAAGATAGGATGCTTAGTAAATGTTGTAGCTTTGCTTGTCACTAAAACTAGGTTCAGAAATCACCCCTGATATGTCCTACCTATAGTAAATTATGCTGGGTCATACCTTCTTACGAAATCATGATTAAATGATTAATGTAGCTCACCTACTATATAGTCAATTAACTTAGGTTTTATATCACATACATGCAATCCATGCTTAGCAGCATGCATCTACATCTTAAGATCATATTTACTTTGGTTAACCACTGGCCATGTTCATATACACTTGCCTTGTTCAAATCGGCACATGCATAATATATTAACAAAATAAAGTCAAGGAAGCAAATATGCAAAATAAATTAAGCTAAATTATCAAGAATCATCCCTGGTGCAGTCTACTTGTAGTAGATTGCACATGCTCCTTGATCTTTAGAACCATTAATTATTTATCCCTCAGATTTGATATTTCAATTAATTGTATAATTGTACTACAAAGCCTTACATCATATATATTTATTTCTTATTTAGCAACCTCCATAACGTATTGAATTCATTATTCCGGCCATTACCTACTACCCTTGTGCCTCACACATTTTTATTCATAGCGATCAGCACACCCGTACCTTTGTACTCAGTTGCTGCATTCAATCACTGGAGTCTATGAAGGAAATACACCAAACACGCCCACAATTTGTCTCGATCATAGGTGTTATAGTACTAAACTATTTAACACACCCCATTCACTCCAACATGAAATATTGTTACTATAACGTATTTATTGAAGAAATGCCATAAATTGAATAATATCCTCATACATCATATCCTCCGCATCATATAGGTCACGAAGTGAATCACGTGGAGCCAGGACCCGAGCAGGAACCAGAAGGACCAGATGGTGATCTAGCTAACCAGGAAACCACTCAAGGCAAGCCCCGGTGCATCCCACCTATTTTACCTTTTTCTTTTATCACTAGTTAGGGATGTAGGCTTGTATGTGCATTAGGTTATAGGAGTTATTTGAAAACCTAGTGTTGCAGTAGGTCCTCTTACCTGATAATAGCCTCAGAACGGTAGTTGCTCCGCTTACTTTAGGATGATCATTTGTCGAGTGGTATGGAGACCACTCGTAGATCAGGAAATACTATCACTTGGGAATATTGTCAAAGGAAGGAAAGGTGAAATGGGATAACAAATGAAGACCGAACGGGCAACTAGGTGGAAAGGGAAGGACAACTTTTCTTTAAGAAGGTAGCCCCGTCCGAGTTAGTTAAGGCTATACCTCATGTCCGGCCCATGGGATCAAGTTTGAACGTACTGTTTGCATGCTAGAGTTATGGGCCCAGTAAACTGACGTAGCTACGACTACTGCCTGGTAGGAAGATAGCCTTCTCCCTTCTTTGGTGGAACTAGGGCTGAGAGGACGGAGGAATCTACCCACGGATAGCGGCACGGGGTGCATCGCGTTAGGGGACCCTCCCCGGGGGAGTCTAGACCCGGAAGACCTTGTGGTACCACAGCGAAAGGTTGCTCCATGCGGCTTCCATGAAGCGCGTATGGATCATCCAAGTAGGTTCTCCTGCAGGATGTAAATCGATTCGAGTCGCTGCCTCTCACAGTAACAAGTACCTCTTGATCGCTACTCCGGAACAGTGTCGAAAGCCAGTAATCTATTGAAAGGGTTTAATATTGCTATTTGGAAATTATTATTAATTGTACTGCAATCATGATTGTTGTAGACATAGTGCAAACTAAATTTACTACTTTGCCTATTAACTTAACTTGGTGCTAAAACTTGAAAACTAGGGATTTACTCTTAGGCTGGCTTTTGGCAATATGAATCCTACCCTTAGCCTGTGCATGTCTAAGAGTCGACTGTAGTTGGCCACCTTGACGGGTCAGTCTTGCTGAGTAAACTAGTTACTTAGGGCGACGTTCTATATGGTTTTCAGATGACCAGGGTGGAGACTGTCACTGTGGTGGGAGGTTCCACTGGGAAGGCCAGCGACCTGACTGCTGGAACATCGAGTGGGAACGATGTACCAATGATGAGGAGTAGACCGTTGATTGCCGGCAGGGTGTTTGGGCAAACACCTACAAAGCTGGTTGTGTTGTGTGAATCGTCGTGAGAGGAGGATTGTATCCTACTTATTCTGTCGAGCTATCTATTAGGTAGACTATTTCGCTTCCGCATTTTCTAAAAACTCTGATTTGTAAACTTTAAATTCGGATTTATGTAAAACTCTCTACTCTATCTATATTCTCATTGCAATTATATTCTCTGTCATGTGTTGTACTATTGAGCGTCACAGCGCATATCATCACCCGAGAATATCTTGGCACGGAGCCGGCTCCATGGTAAGCTGGTTCTGTTATAACGTGGTATCAGAGTCATCTCGGAAATAGTGCAACATTCAGAGACATATTTTCGAAAACCCCGTTATGAACATGTGAGGACGTGCCCATTAGGTATATAATAGTTATGAACAGGTGGCAAGCTAACTACTGACTGCAACATAGGCCTAGATTTACGTTAATGCAAAACCTACTATTCTGTAACAACGCACCTAAGCTCAGGATCATGGACGCTTTTCTCCAGGGAGTCCATGTTCTTCGGAACATATGGGGCCGTCCAGGTCATCGATGCCATGGTGAACGTCCCGCCACGTAATGTAGATCATGGACGCTTTTCTCCAGAAAGTGGCCTACCTGGGGTGCAGCCCGTATGGAATGATACGGGGTGTATTTAAATTCCTGTCAAAATATTATCTATCTATCAATTGCCTGAAATGTAGATGGTTGGATGGAATCTTTCTGCAGGTACACTAACCACGATTCGCGTAAGAAACGTGTAGAATACGACTAACTTTAGAGATCGACTGCCACCGACTATACGTATGGTCCTATTTGTGACCAAATTTTATTTTGTGAGGACATGTAAGACGAAAGCATATGCATTCATGAAAAATATTGGAGCATTAATTCATGGTGCAAACTAAAATTTCAGCGAACATGTCAACCACATAAGAATCTATATCTTCTCACTCGAAAGTCAAATTCATGCAAATAAATATTTGTTGAAATCATGAACAAACCCTCTATACATCCAGTAAAGAGTTTTGTTTTGATATTATCCGGATAATGCCATTTTGGGTATGTCCGAGTCAGCACTTCGAAGTGATGTCGATCTGAAATTCAGATTCATGACCTATCCTGTAAAATTCATAACTTTTCGCTCGGAGCACCGCTGAGGTTTTGAGCACTCCCAAGAAAGCTTATGAAATGCTCTACAACTTTGGTAGCTTAGGTTTTAGGGTTTGGAACCTAGAAGATAGTGCTATGAGCAAATATTCAGAGTCACCCAGTTCAGTCCAGAAACTCGGTTCAGAAAATTTACCGGTAGTGTAAATTGTATATCTTGAGTTCTAAGAACTAGTTGGAGGTGTGTAAATATACGTTAGAAAGAGGTTGAAACTCTCTACAAAGTTGATAGTTTACTTCTATGGTTAAATAAAAAGAAAACTGGACTTCAGCCCATTTATGAGACCAAACATAGCCCCGTCATATTGAACTTTCAGATTCTGATCTATACCTTAGAAAATTTGTAGCTCCTAAATCATTTATACGATGAGAGTGTGTAAGGATACGTTGGAAAGGTGTTGAAATGCTCTACATCTTTGGTATGAACTCGAACGACTAGTTTTGCACTTATAAGGAGCAGTTTAATTTTTCGTGAACCTAATTCTGCTGGAAGCAAAATTTCAGAAACTGATAGTCAATTTCAAAACTTCATATCTCTTGAACCTTTTGTCATATGAGGGTCTATAAATACTCGTTAAAAAGATATTAAAATTATTTGCAAGCTTGGTATTCATTGGTTCTACTGATTCTGCACTTAAGTTATCCGTTTTTGAATTTTAGTAGCTGTTGTGCGATAGGACAGATTTCCCCAATAACAAACCCGGTTGTTTCATGGTCACTAAGTTGTTTCTATTCCTTTTGGTCTATGTTACCGTAGCCACACCTGCGCATGTGACCTTATAAGCCCTTAAAGTTGACTTATAGACTAACACATTCTGTACTTTCGTAAATCTCACCGATGCTAATTATGGACCTTGAAGTCTACTTCTAAAAACTTAGCCATTCTCAACATTTAGACAACCACGTGTGTGAAGCCCTGTCACAATTGATTCCATTTAGTTAGCGTGTTTCAAATTACACTTTTGTCTTTGAAGTGTGCCAGTTCGTCTGAGCGCTTCTAAAAGCCAAGAGCTGCGGTATGGAAATGCACCTCCCCACTAGAATTGGTCTGGGAATTCAAATATAACACTCCTCTGAATGGATGGATTATTACACAGGTACACAACCAAAAAGGAAACATATTACACTCAGAGTTTCGTCGGTATCCTAACCACATCCTTATTTCATGTCCACGACTCCTACAAGAATAATGCCATATTATCTTTGCCATGCTTATTGAATATCCATGTTGCCTAAACTGTGAAAAATCTTGCACCTCCTTGTGAATTGTGCAACATTACATCGACCTTAGATGGCCTGCTTGTTGGAGAACGGGTAGGCTACAATAGCATATAGAATTTCTACCGTTCAACTAGGAAACCTTGCAAGAGGGGATCATGGATCGTTACCACTAGACGCGCAGGCGGAGCGGAAGCGAGGGTTAGAACAGCTCGTCCAACGTAGTCGCGCGTCGGTGTAGAGGAAGTAGTCGATCAATGTCTCCTCCTAGTCCAGCCGTCCGGCATCACAGCAACAACAGCGCCTCCTCGCGGTATCCACAAATACAGGGTTGGAGCACCATGCGTGGCGTGCTAGCACCAGCAACACGGTTAGGGTTCGTGGGCGAGAGAGAGAGGAGCGCGGCGGCTAGGGTTATGGACTGGTGGGTTACACGCACCCCTTACCCCGCCTCCACTTATATAGACCCTTCTAATGGGCCTCGACAAGTTGGCCCATTAGTGGACTAATCTATCACAGAGAAATATCCGTATGACCCTCATATACGAATCAAATCCGTAATGTTTCTTGGGCATATCTCCAACAATCTCCCACTTGCACTAGAGACAATCACATAGGCAAGCGATGTTCCAACCTGTTAAGTGTGTGACCCATTAGGTTCATATGTACACGACAATGATGTGAAAACCCCTTTTCAAATCATAAATCAATAGCGGCACCTAGCATCACATACTGATTCTCGTGTACACATAAAGATCATATCGGCTAAACCTTTGACATACGCATTCAGCGATCCCTTTGCCTCATGATATCAGTCAAGCTCAAGGCGAGATACGTGCCATCCCTGTGATAGCTCGACTATTCACTCAAACATCTAGTGGATTTATCATGACTAACTCTTAGTCATCATGATTAACTTTTAATCACATTGGCATGGCCATGCACTTCTAAATCCATCTAACTCGAGAGGCCCATAGATATCTCTCCTGTTATTAGGAGGGGCAAATTCCATCTTGACCGCTCACATCCCACGACATGTTTCATAACATACCCAAAAGCTACCTTTTATAACTACCCAATTATGGAGTAGCGTTTGGTAACCCCTAAGTATGCTACTACGCATTCTGGAAAACAATGATGATCTCAGGTCTAAGGATCCCGAAGGTACATCATTCAAGACAATGACTAATGACACAAATATAACATCTTGGCAGAGTCTTTTAGTGGGTCAATCCAACACCATGTTCTCCAACATGTGTCCACATTATTGATTTGATATCTCCATATCAATGATCTGTGAAATATGATCATCAACCAATACATGTGCTAGTCCATGAATCATTATTGTCCTGCATAATGATTAGGAACTAGGGATCATTTAGGAAAATATTATGAAAAACAATGAGTTTCACAAACAAGTCACGCACTTGTCAATCAATGCAATAATTATTATCCATGGAACAGAATAACACTATATTCAATCACACATAAACATAGACATTATACAATCTCTCATACATTAATCATGCAGATATCTAATACCCATGGATCTCATATGTGCCTCATGCTTGGGCTGAGAGAGAGGCTTTGTCAATGGATCAGCGATGTTGGAATCCGTGTGCACCTTGCATATCTTTACATCACCTCGAGCGACGATGTCCTAGATGAGGTGATAACGCAGTAGTACGTGTTTGTTCTTTTGATGCGCTCTAGGCTCCTTGGCTTGCGCAATGGCACCACTATTGTCACAATAGAGATCCACTGGACTAGACGCACTAGGAACCAAACAAATTTTCTGATCCAAACAGCTTCCTTTGCAGCTTCTGAAGCGGCAAGGTACTTGGCCTTTGTTGTTGAGTCAGCAACCGTATCTTGCTTGGAACTCTTCTAGCTCACCGCGCCTCCATTGAGGCAAAACACATATCCAGATTGCGATCTCGAATCGTCTTTGTCGGTTTGGAAGCTAGCATCAGTGTAACCATTTACAACGAGCTCTTCCTCACCTCCATAGACCAGGAACATATCCATAGTTCTTCTCATGTACTTTAGGATATTCTTAATAGCCACCCAGTGAGCTTCTCCTAGGTTTGATTGGAATCTGCTTGCAGCGCTTAAAGCAAAAGCTACATCTGGGCGTGTACATGATGGATCCGATAGCCGAAGCATATGGGATCACTCTCATCTTCTCTATCTCATCAGGTGTTGAAGGACACTGAGGTTTGCTAAGAGTAATGCCATGCGACATGGGCAAGAAACCTTTCTTGGAATCTTGCATATTGAACCGTTTCAATACCTTGTCGATGTACGTGTCTTGGCATAATCCAATTAGCCTTTTTGATCTATCTCTATAGATCTTAATGCCCAAAATGTAAGCTGCCTCTCCTAAGTCCTTCATAGAAAAACTATTTCTTAAAGAAGTCTTGACAGCTTCAAGCATTGGAATATCATTACCGATGAACAATATGTCATCCACATAAAGGACCAGAAAGACAAGCGCGCTCCCACTAGCCTTTTTCTAAACACAAGGCTCTTCTTCATTTTTAATGAAGCCAAACCCTTTGACTACCTCATCAAAACGAAGATTCCAACTCCGAGATGCTTGCTTTAGTCCATAAATGGACTTTTGAAGCTTGCATATTTTCCTAGCATTTTGTGGATCAACAAAACCTTCAGGCTGTGTTATGTACACATCCTCACTTAGGTTTCCATTAAGGAAAACCGTTTTGACATCCATTTGCCATATCTCATAATCATAAAATACGGCAATTGCTAGAAGGATCCGTATAGACTTTAGCATAGCGACGGGCGAGAAGGTTTCATCACAATCAACCCCTTGAATTTGCTTAAAACCTTTCGCCACTAATCGTGCCTTATAGATGTGAATATTTCTATCCATGTCTATTTTTTTCTTAAAAACCCATTTAAACTCAATAGTTTTTACACCATCAGGTGGATCTATCGAGTTCCAAACTTGATTTTCTCTCATGGATTCTAATTCGGATCTCATGGCTCCAAGCCATTTCTTAGAGTCCAGTCCCATCATTGCTTCACTGTAAGTCTTAGGCTCATCATTGTCCAACAATAATATGTCACACTGCCCCATGGTTAGGAGCGTGAACTTTTCAGGAGCGCGACGTGCCCTTTCTGACCTACGCGGGACTGGTGTCTCAACAATTGGTTCAACAACAATTTGTTCATCCAATTGCGGAACAGTGGAAGAAGAAACATTTTCTAAAGCTTCTTAAATTTCTTCAAGTTGCACTGTTCTCCCACTTACCCTTTTGGAGAGAAACTCTTTCTCTAGAAAAACATCATTGCGTGCGACAAACACTTTGCCCTCTTCCCGGTTGTAGAAATAATAACCCTTAGTTTCCCTAGAGTATCCTATAAAGAAGCATTTATCAGACTTGGAAGAAAACTTATCAGATGTCATACGTTTTACATAAGCCTCACATCCCCAAATCTTAGGAAAAGACAACCCGGGACGCTTCCCAGTCCATATCTCAGATGGTGTGCTTTTCACGGATTTAGATGGAACCCTATTAAGTGTGAAAGCGGCAATTTCTAGAGCGTATCCTAGAAGGATAATGGAAGATCACTTTAGCTCATCATAGACCTAACCATGTCTAACAAGGTTCGATTCCTTCATTTGGATACTCCATTTCATTGGGGCGTTCCTGGCAGAGTCCATTGGGGAACAATTTCACATTGCATTAGATGTTCACCAAATCCATGGCTCAAATATTCACCACCACAATCAGATCGTAACAGTTTAATAGTCTTGCCCAATTGATTTTGTACTTCATGTTGAAATTCTTTGAACTTAAAAAGGATTCAGACTTATGCCTCATTAAGTAGATGTAACCATATCTGCTAAAGTCGTCGGTAAAAGTTATAAAGTACTGAAAACCACCTCTGACCGTGCAACTCATTGGTCCACATACATCCGTATGTACAAGTCCCAATAGTTCACTCGCCCTCTCACTACTTCCTGTGAAAGGCAACTTAGTTATTTTGCCAAGTAAACAAGACTCACATGTATCAATTGATTCAAAATCAAAAGAACTTAGAAGACCATCTGTATGGAGCTTCTTTATGCGCTTCTCATTTATATGACCTAAACAACAATGCCAAGTATATGTGGATTCAAATCATTAGGCTTAAGCCTTTTCGCATCAATGTTATAAATAGGCTTATTCTCAAGATCCAAGTAATACAATCCATTCACCAATGGGCAATTACCATAGAGAATATCATTCAAATAAATGGAACAACACTTGTTCCTTATTATGACCTCATAACCATCATGTTCCTCCAAACACTTTGAAGAAACAAAGTTTTTTCCTAAGGCGGGAATGTAATAATAATTATTTAACTCTAAAACTAATCCTGATGGTAATGAAAGTGGATAAGTTCCGACGGCCAATGCAGCAACCTTTGCACCATTGCCGACGCGAGCATCCACCTCGCTCTTTGCACACTTCCTTGCTTCTTTAAGCCCCTGTAACGATTTGCAAGTATGAATCATTGATCTGGTATCAAATTCCCATGAATTATAAGGACATGTAGCAACATTATTAATTTCAATAACATTGATACCTGAATTAGAAGTGTCTCCACGCTTCTTCTTTAGCTCTTCCAGATAAAGCTTGCAATTCCTCTTCCAATGACCGGTTTTCTTGCTGTGAGAACAAGGATCACCAGCCGCCGGTTTAGGATTAGGAGCTGCTGTAGGTTTAGGCTTAGTGCTAGAGATCTCATCAGTAGCCTTAGCCTTTCACTTTCGCTTCTTGCTATCCTTTTGAACCAAGTTAACTTGACTTGGACTTGATTTCTTGATGCTTGCCTCAGCTGTCTTAAGCATCCCATACAACTCAGCCAATGTCTTCTTCATGCTATTCATTTGAAAGTTCAAAATGAAAGGCTCATAGCTCGCGGGAAGTGACAGGAGAATCACATCTGTGGCCAAATCAGGGTGTAGAGCAGCACCAAGTTTCTCCAGATTCGCAATGTAACCAATCATCTTGATCACATGAGGACTGACAGAACCGTTTTTAGCTAGCCTGCACACAGATAAGAACTTTGAGATGTTGTACCTCTCAGACCTTGCTTGGTTCTCAAACATACCACAGAGTCCCTCAATCATACTGTGGGCATCCACGTTCTCATATTAGTTCTGAAGCTCAGAGAACATAGTGGCAAGCATGAGATAGCTAACATCAATTACATAATTTGTATGCTTCTCATACTCCCTTTTCTGAACGGTAGTAGCATTATCTGGCAGATCATCAGGATAGGGAAGCTCTAAAACATATTGCTTTTTCTCTTACTTGAGAACAATTCTCAAGATGCGATACCAATCAATAAAGTTTATTCCACTAAGCTTCTCTTTTTCAAGGATCGAGCGCAAATTGAAAGTGTCACTAGCGGTTGGTGCCATGATCTACAACATAAATTATGCGAATATAAGCACTATGTAAATGTAAAACTCTTATTAAATATTTTAATAAAAAATCATTATTCCACTATATGCTTGGAACCGTTTTCCCTCAAAACGACATATAGTGGTTTAAGATCCATATTCAACTTAGATCCTAGTCAGCTTTGGCATCACCGTTAGAAATCTAGTGACATAGGTAAGCAACACTTTGTTAATCACATCCCTATGTGACTCTTGTTTGTTGGGTAGCATCACATGCCCCGGCGCTAACATCATGCCCCAAAGCCCAAAACTGTTTTGATAGCTTTGTTAATTAAACCAATACTATGCATGTAAATGTCCGATATATACCATAATAATTAAGATAGTTGAGATACTCTACTTTGGCAGACATACAATACAACGATCATAATTTTAATAGGTGCAACTATTAGAAGGGCATATAATTTAAATTTTCTCGAGGGAACCTATTCTAACATGTGAATCATATCTAATATAAATAACACATGAAAGAATAGGATGACAGGAACATCATCACAGGCAATCATATTAACTGTGAAATAGTATGGCCCTTTCAATTGGTGATCTCCATCTCCATTACCATCGTCGTGTCTCCCGTCCCTTCAACCATCATGCTTGAGGCCTCCATGAACTAACACTTAGCTACTATAATTAATACCTAGTAATAAATTACATGAGAATATCAAGCATCACAGAGTCTACTTGGGAGACAGAAAAATTCCTACGAAGCCACTGCCCAGATTTCCTATACCAACACCTAGATAAACCATCGTAACTTCCTCTAATCTCAGGATGAGATTTCTTTAAGGGGGGAGGACTGTGACACCCCTAGTGTCACAATAGCAACCCTAGACAGCTAAAGAGGAGAAACAAAAGGAAAGTAACAAATTAAAACTCGAGTTTGAATTTTATTTGGATTTGGTCCAAATAGGCCTTGAACTAGAAGTTCAAAAGTTCTAATATACGTGAGCCAAGTAAATTTTATAATCTTGATCCATTACTCAAATAAGAATTTTAGAGAATTTTCGGTGATTTTATCACTTTGGCCAGTGGGCTAATTAATTCAACAAAAACCAGAAAAATAAGGTTACTTCAAAATATCAAATTTCAAATTTTAGAAGAAACCATTGAACCAGATCATACTCACAAGTAAGATCCAATCCTTAGGAGCAACATGTAATTTTGGATTAATTTAATAATATCAGGAGAAATCACTTTTGGAATTTTGGGCAAATATCAACTTTCTGAGAAGAATCCAGCCTTAACAACTAAGCAACTTTGAAATTACATAATTGCTACATAATTCCACTTTCAAAACAACATGCTCAATGTTTAGTTGCTCCAAGAATTTCTCTTCATAGAGGTGGAACCATATAAAAATTTGGACCTTATTTGACGCTCTAATTAGAATGTGCAAAGTGGTTAAATGTTAAGTAATTCAGTCTACAAAAAATTTTCCCAAGTTTCTATGGCCCTGGTATCATATTCAAAATTTAATATCTCTCAGTATTTTTTACACATTTTTATGCATATCATCAAAATGATATTTAAAGTAATGCTCTATCTAACGGTGGAAAAATAATTAGTTTTTGGATCCATTTATATGTCATAAAACAGTGTCAAATTTGCCTACAAATCATGTTTTTCTGGGACTTTGAAGCCGTAGGCCCCACCTGTCACCCTCCCCAGTCGGCTTCTTCCTCCGTGGATTGGGCGCCAGGGGCGGCCACCGCTCGCTTATCCAATCACGCATCGAGGAACCCACCTGGTGCGAATACCAGTGTCAAAACCGAGCTCACGCCCCTGGTTTCCTTTTCCCCTGGTCTCCCCACCCTCACTTCTTTCTTTCTTCCTCTCTGCTCACGCACAGGAGCTCCCCCGCCATTGACGCCTCCTTCTCCAGGCTTGCCTGCTCATGCGCGTGCCAGCCATCTATGCGAGCTCCAAGCTGCGCCTGGTCACCCCAGAGCTTCCCTGACCGACCTCCTGCTCTCCCCCACCCGCTACAGCTCAGCCGAGCGCTTCTTCCCCGAGCCGGCCGCCATGTCCGCCCGTGAGCAAACCTCATCCCCCAGCTGCCCTGCTTCCTCCCCGTGTCCTTCCCTGCAAGCCTGTTTCCCCCCTCGTGCATGGTCGCCGATGGATTTGCCTCGTCTTCCCCGACACTGCTCGCCATCATTTTTCCTCTCCCGAGCAGCATGGTGAACCCAGCCGCCGCAGTTCATTGTCGATTTCTTTAATCTCGGTGAGCCCCCATGAAATTCCTTTCTCCGGTGATCTCCCCTACTCCCCGCGCGTCGATTTGACCGGTCTCAGCTCCCGTTTCTGTAGCCGTTCACCGAGGATGCCGGCCTCCACCACCATTGCCGCCGGCTCCCCCCGTCACCCACCTTCCCGCATCGCGTCGTGACCCCAGCTCACTTCTCTGCCTATTCCCGCGTGCCGTGCCACCTCCGTGGTCCTCCGAGGCTGCACGTCGAAGCCGGTGACCTCCCTGGCCTCACCGTCCCCGCCGGCGCTGTGCCGCCGTAGTGCCCGCTCGGCGCATCCATGCGCTCTGGCTGGCCTTGCCAGCGCGCCTGGGACGCGTAAGGCGGCCTCGGGCCATGTTGCGCCTGGGCCTACTGGCCTATGCGCCGGATCTGGTCCAGGGAGCTCCCCCTCCCCCCCACACACACACACACACACACGCATCAGCCAAATGGGCTGGCTTTTGTTAGCCCAGTGGTTAGGTAATCTCCTGTAAATTAGAATAAAGTAAAATAATTATGTGAAACATTAAAATATTTGTACAGAAAGATTTACTAGGTGGAAAAATGAAATTAATACTTTTTAGAATCCTTAATAGATGTATTTTTTTAATAAAGTGCTACAATATAGAAACACTACATATTTAGTTATACATACCTTAGAGAGCCAATGAAATTAATATAGCTATAAACTCAACACAAAAATAAATATTTAAAATAAAATTACCAATAAATATTTTTGGGACTCTAGAGATCATGTCATATTTTATCCAAGCCATAAATCTCTCTAAATACACATGTGCACTATGAGTGGAAATAATTCCTTAAGTTGCATGATTGGTCCATATATTAAGATAGGATGCTTAGTAAATGTTGTAGCTTTGCTTGTCACTAAAACTAGGTTCAGAAATCACCCCTGATATGTCCTACCCATAGTAAATTATGCTGGGTCATACCTTCTTACGAAATCATGATTAAATGATTAATTTAGCTCACCTACTATATAGTCAATTAACTTAGGTTTTATATCACATACATACAATCCATGCTTAGCAGCATGCATCTACATCTTAAGATCATATTTACTTCGGTTGACCACTGGCCATGCTCATATACACTTGCCTTGTTCAAATCGGCACATGCATAATATATTAACAAAATAAAGTCAAGGAAGCAAATATGCAAAATAAATTAAGCTAAACTATCAAGAATCATCCCTGGTGCACTCTATCAAGAAGGATTGCTTAAAAAGCTACCTAAATGGCATAATCCTGGATGAGTTGATGGATTCTCTTGTGGATTTCGCCAATACCTTCACCGATAATCATGTGTATGATGATTGTGATGATTGTGTGGATGTGCATAGTACTAGTGAGTGCCTAGATTCTTCTAGTGTGAACTTGATAGGTTGGTCTACTAGTGTGCATAATGTGATGATTGATAATGATGTTTCTCTTGATCTTGCTTGCTTCTCTAGCATGACTAGCATTGATGATGTTTGTGTGCCTCCTATTGATCATGCTAGTTGTTCTATTGTTGAGGAGTTCTTTGCTTTTTATGCTAATGCCAATGAGGACTTACTTGAGTCTCTTATTCGCTTGCGATGTATAATGGACAGAATTGCGGCAACTTCTTTCAAGCTCCCCAAGATTGTGTTAGTCGAGAAGATCCTCTCCTTGCTCCCGAATAGCAAGCTCTTCTACATCGCCCTTTATCTTCTCATGGAGAAGAATCTCTCCGTCGAGGATGTCATCAAGCTTCTCTTCAAGGACGAGGAGATCACCGCAAGCATGACATGGAGCCAGCCACAAGGCAAACAATAAAGCATCTTCAAGCAAAGGGAAAGAAGTAGCTTCGAGCTCAAAGCCTCAAACTTCTTTGATCCCTCCACAATATTGCCTTGTAACAGCTTCTACAATCCCTTCCAAGTTCTACGTCAAGAATGCTAAGCATTCCACCTGATACAACGACCTAAATGTGTTGCAATATACCAAAAGTGTTGCAAAACACAACAATTTCAATGGCAAAATTTGGTAAAAAAGTGTTGAAAATACGACCATACTATAAAGTTTGGACCACAATTGTAAGCCATCGTTAAAATAGTTCTACATATTGCAATACAATGACGTGTTGTAATTCATGGATTAGGAAACACCTGCGTTGGTTGCAATAAACATTATTGCAACGCCTTGTGTGTTGCTCGAGGTAGCAGTTGCCACAGTGCCATTGAGTAGCAATAGGTGTATTACGCAACTAAAACTGGTGTAGCAATAGGTCATATTGCCACGCTTCAAAATCTTGGCAATATGTGGGCTTCTATATTACAATACACAGTGTCCTTTGCAATATGCGTGCTCCTCTATGGCCATGCAAAATGTTGGCTTGCTAAAGTGTGACCCTCTATTGCCATGGTTTTTTTGTGGTTTCTATAGGTAGCGCCCTCAATTGCCACATTTATGGTTCAGTGGCCGTAGGTAGAGCGCCTCTATTGCCACACGACTGGTGTGGTTGCCATAGGCAAGCCGCCTCTATTGCCACATTACAGGTTTGGTTTCTATAGTTAGGACCCTCTATTGCCACACACATGTGTCCGTTGCTATATGTTTATCCCTCTATTGCCACGCTATAGGTTAGGTTGTTATAGGTAAATGAGTCTATTGCCACGCTTCATATTCGGTTGGTTTAACACACCACTTTGTTGCCATTTTAATGTTTTGTTGCTATATGTTAGAGAACATATTGCCACGCTTGATTAGGTGTTGATACAAGTTCGTCGATCTATTGCTACATAATGATTTGCCATTAATTTTGAAACAATATAAGATCAGTAATAATGCATTTATAGACCCATCAATTAAAAGCATTCATTGATGAAACCACACATACTATCAAATTCCAACGCACAAATTAAAGTACTCAAAGACAGACATAGTGTATCCAAGATGCAATTGTTTCAACACATCAAATCAAGTGGGAAAATTAAATATGTAGCACTCCAACAATGGTTGTCTTGACACTGAGATCTCATCACTCACGCACACCACTCGAAGTGTACCTTTGACCTGAAAATAATAAATGACATGGTGATATTAAGGAAACTACAAATTTGATTATTTGACAACAAAGTAAAGGACCTGAACTCATGTGCATGGCAGTAGACAAAATGAAAAAAATAAGTGTCCATGAACCTGAATTGAAACAAAGTGTTGACTTATTTGTCTTTTGCCTAGTTCGTGAGTGCACTTCAGCTCAGGTAGTTTATTGTTGTTATTTCAGGGATAAGCAAAGTTTTTAAAAAATTTAATATAGAGTAAAGAGCAAAAGGTGGGGGAAAAGTGAAGATTCAATCAGAAGTTATTTCTCACATGACAATGCAATATATGATGATGCAATGAAGATAATTAGGTGTCCACAAATATATGGTATAAGAAAATCATATAAACTTTGAAAACTGAATATAAAATATTTCACATTTACTAGTTCATGGGTGTGTATATTGTGTTCATGATGATCTTTAAAGAAACTTTCTAGAGGGTTAAGAAAATACTTATGATAAAATTAAATAAGAAGAATTTTGTCGATCTGCATATAGGAGCTAGGTTAAATGTGTGAAGTAGTTCAGCAAAACTTTTACAATTTATGTAAATGGCATGGTTTTTTTTCGGATCCGTATCCTCTGCCTTTCTCGCTGATATGGCAAACTTTTCCATTTCTAATGCCTGCCGCTGATCTTAGAATTAACATTGCCTATGCCAATCCTATTACTAATCCAGCTGCATGTGCATATTTTCGTGGTGTAAGCAGTGAATTGTTTTCTATTCTGGATAGAGACTACACACTAGCAGCAAATATTTTTGCTGATTTCTAACACTACACACCAGCAGCACCTTTAGTACCCTAAAAATAAAAATATTTAGCACCAGTTTTTAGTAGACAACTCGAGTTTTGATTAAAAAATGCACAACTTTCAATAGAACAGGGCAACAAAAATAAGCAACTTGTGAAATCGGTGGGACAATACTGGTTATTACAAAAATAAGAGGATGTGCCGCACCGTCTGGTTTAGTGAAAAACATTTTCGGGGCTGACTGCAATCCATTTAATCTCTTTTAAAATAGGAAGCAACCTCCTTAAACCAGCTAGGATTATTAGTAAAAGCAACCTCCTTTTTTTCTGCTCATGTTATATCAACAGGTGGTAACAACGATAATTATTGTGGGGCATCCAAAAACACTTATGGACAATGCTGTAGAAATCAACAATCGCTTGGGGTACTGCACCTGGATTACGAACCTGTGGCTCACCGAGAGAGCTTTCTTGATGATGACTGCCAGAGCCACGCCGTGTGCCTCTCCTACATGACAACGTCGCTGGTGGCCTTGGGGAGCAACGTCGCTGGCCTGGGTGCGTGCCGGGGCCGCTCCTTGCTTTCTCTTCGTCTCTGGGGTAAGATGCGGAGGCGATCGTGATGAGAGTTTGGGGATCCAGAAGATGCGATGCTTTGTGCCTCTATCGCACAGGCCTGACCCTAAGGCCCACTAAAATGAGTTACGTCTACATAAAAACATATGTACTGACTAGGAAATATGAGCGCCCTCCCACGCAGGATGTAGACACGATCAAACCGACGTGTCCATCGCTTGCACCATGATAGAGAATAAAGGGCACCAACAGCGTCCAACTATTATACACACGTGGCATAGTAGTAGGCGACCCATGCCATCGCTCGCCACATGGCCTCCCGCGTTTCGACAGCCGTGCTCTGCCGCCAGCCACTGCACCCGTCCCGCCCGCCGCTTTCACGTCGTGCTCCCCTGTTGCCCGCCTGCCGCCCGCGACTCCAATGGCGTGGGGCATCCCCTCGCCACAACGCCACCCGCCACCTTCCCCCGAAACCTTCTAAGGTCGTCAAAATACTTCGGCCTCCGGCAACACGAACCCACTAAGCCGCTGGCGATAACCACCAATCAGCATCGCGGCGGCACCCTTGCTGCCGCGACGTAGCACCCGCCCCTCCATGGCGATCGACTGCCGATCAGCCTTGCCTTGCTGCGCTCCATCGCAACCACCCTCCAACATTGCCCCCGCCACTAAGATTGGGCAATCGGTTATTACGGTTTGGTTTTTTTGGTTTTAAAATATTTTAGTTTTGGAAAATTAAAAACTAAAATAATTTTGAGACAACTAAAAACCTAACCTAAATAACCAAAATGTTTTGGTTTGTTTTTTTTTGGATTTCGGTTTTAACCTAAATTTTAAAAACTATACTCTTTTTAAAAAATTTGGACGATATGAAGGTTAAAATAAAGATAAAGATCATATTAATATACATCATGGTAACATCAACATAGCACTATAGCAATGATTTGAATAAGAATAGATAATTTGTTATTCTAATTAATTAGTTATATAGCAATAAAAATAAGGACACAATAATATAGTGTATTAAAATTTGGTTGTTTTAGATATTACAGTTTCTCAATATAGGCGGCTAATTTGCCTCGATCTATTGGATCCTGTCCTCCATGCACACAGGCGGCCTCGGACTCAACCAACATGAACTTTTTTTGCAACAAGCGCCTACCAATTGCAACACTACATAATACTATTAACATGGCATAAACATGTTGCAATACAAACATGCTATTCCTTCCACTCGCGATGCTCGTTGCAATATCCACTTACCTATTGCATCACTAATAAAGATATTTGCAACCCAAATAACATGTTGCAATATTGCCAAGCAAAAGCAACAAAGCCTAATTTGGTTGCAATAGCACCATCTTATAGCAACGACTAGAATTATAATGCAACTCAATTGTACCATTGCAATACTCCCTACCAATCGCAACACAAATCCTACAATGTTGCAGTACCACCTTTCTGTTGCAACACAAACGAGCTATATTGCTACACAACTAATTGGTTGCAACATAGTCACATATTACCACCATTGTGCGGTTTGGTTGCAAAATAACTGCCATATTGCACCCAAATTAGGACAGTTGCAATAGATAGTCATGGCATTAGAGGGGAAACCTAGTAGTGGCACTTCCGGTGAACCACATATTGGTGTAGGAGGAGCGCCAACAACAATGCTCACTCAATCATTTGAGATGATCAATCTCACCACTACGACTCCGACGCCCCCACCCCTTCAACCTCCTCCACCATAAGATCACCTTTGGCATCTTCGTCGAGCTCACCAACAGGATCTCTTCTTTGAACTTGGTGAATTTGTGAGAAATCTGAATGATGACCTTTGTGAGAATCTCTTAAGAATTTATGATCTTATGTGTAGAATAAACTCCCTCAGAGGACTGTAGAGTATTGCACCACATGAAGTGATTGACAAGCTACTCTAGCAAATCACAACTCCTGACAGGGGTTTCTTACCTGAGGAGGTAGTCAACAGAAGATATGAGCTCTCAATTGAGAGAATAATGGAGATGATACTCGTTCTCCACTCATAAGTGGGACATGTGTTTGAGCACGTCACTGGCCTCTATGATCCTCAATATTACTACATCAACCTGGACAATGTGCATATAGGGGATGGTCATGGACATTGGAGGTATCATGCTCCTCACTATCCCATCAGGAGGAGACTTCAGGATGGGATTGCAAGAATCCCTTGAGGATGGTCTTATTGTTCGACGCGATAAGGTTGGTGCTAATCAATCAAGTAATGCTTTGGATACTAACCCTTCTTCCTCTAGTGCTTGTCTTATGGCTACCACCAGTGTCAACTACAAGAGTGGAGGTACTTATTGGATTTTTGACAGTGGGTGCACTCAACATATGACCGGGAAGCCAACCATGTTCACCACCATTGATAAGTACAAAGAGAGTGAGAAGGTGACTTTCGGGGATAACTCTAAGGGGGAGACTTAGAGGCTCAGCCAAGGTGGCCCTCACAAATGACATCCATCTTTCCAAGGTCTTTCTTATAGAAACCCTCAATTTCAACCTTCTGTCTATTGGTCAACTCTATGACATGGGATTCAAAGTGCATGATTGATGAGGATGGTGCAACGATTGAGAATGCTAAGAAAGGGCTAGTGTTTCATGGAGTGAGGCATGGGAACTTGTATGTCGCGGATTTCAAATCAAGAAATATGCCACCATGCACTTGCCTATTCACTAAGGCATTCGAGGGATGGTTGTGGCATAGAAGACTGACACATGTTGGAATGAATCAGCTCAACAAGATTGTCAAGAGAAATCTAGTTGAAGGAATCAAGGATGTGACCTTTGAGAAGGATAGATTGTGCAGCACTTGACAGGCGGGGAAACAAGTTGCATCTTCACATCCCACCAAGTCATTCATGTCTACATCTAGTCCTCTAGAGCTCTTGCACATGGACTTGTTAGGGCCAACACACTACAAGAGTCTAGGAGGCAATCTATATTGCTTGGTGATTGTTGATGATTTCACGAGATACACTTGGACCTTCTTTCTTGTCGACAAATCTCAAGCCAGTGGTATCTTCAGAAAGTTTGCCAAGAGGGCAAAGAATGAGTTCAATGCTAGCATTGTGAAGATAAGGAGTGACAATGAGACGGAATTCAAAAACACCACAGTGGAGGAATATTGTGACAAGAAGGGGATCACACATGAATTCTCCGCTACATATACTCCCGAGCAAAATGGAGTAGTGGAGAGGAAGAACAAGACGCTCATCACTCTTGCTCGTGCCATGTTGGATGAGTATAGAACTCATGAGAGGTTTTGGGCGGAGGCAATCAACACAGCTTGCTACACCTCCAACCGTGTCTATCTCCATCGGTTGTTGAAGAAGACATCATATGAGCTATTGGTGGGACGGAAACCCAATGTTTCCTATTTCCAAGTCTTTGGCTGCAAGTGTTACATTCCCAAGAAGAGGAGGAAGTCAGGGAAGTTTGAGAGCAGAACTGATGAAGGCATTCTTGTTGGGTACTTAGAAACTTTTAAAGCATATAGGGTCTACAACTCAGCCACATGTTGTGTGGAAGAATCTTATGATGTGTAATTTGATGAGTCAAATGGGTTTCAAAAGGAAGATGAATTTCATGAAGTGAACATTGAGGATGAGCCCATTGGGGAAGCTTTGTGGAACATGCCCGTGGGTGAGGTTTTACCCCCACGAGGCCAATGAGTGTGATATTGATGAGCCCTCTACTCCACCACCTCAACCAACCTCCTCCTCTGAATTACCGAGAAGGCGACCAGAGGGCGGGGGGGGGGGGGTGGGGGGATGAATGAGAGCCAATTCAAATTCTCCAAGAGAACTTGGCTTATATATCAAAAACAACCCAAGTCAACCTCCAAACCGATCACCAAGAGTACACAAACCGACTCATGGTCTACTAGCCCTAAGAATGATCCACCATAGCAAAGAAACACAGCAGAAACAACAAGAAGTAGCAAGGACTCAAAATAGTCAGGAGACTCACCAAAAACCTGACCTTACTGGACCACTACCGGCAGTGCCGGTTGGCCCCATTGGCAGTGCTGATCTGACCCATCGGTAGTGCCGGTGTGGGATACTATGGCAGTGCCGGTCCTGGTCATCGGCAGTGCTGATTGACCCTGATGAAACTGGAGAAACTTTCAGGATTTTGCAAGATCTTGCCCAAAACCTAATCAAACGAACTCCAAATGATGCGATTTTTGGACCAGTGAATCCTCATCACATCACGATCCTAAACCTAGAAGATTAACTCAATTGGCTTAAGGAATCATCATGAATTTCAGATCTTGTGCCAAAAACACCAAAAGGGGAATCTTGAGAAATCCTTCAAATTGAAGGTGCTAGAGCTATTGATTCAGTCAAGGATCCATAGAGGATTGTTCTAACTTATCCTAGCAACAAGTTTCTCAAGAAATCCGAACTAAAAACTCGTCCAAAAGTGAGATCGAGAAAAAGAGAACAAGAGAATTTCGGGTTTAGGGAAAGAGGGAGATCTTGAGCACGAAAAATACTTCTCATATCATTAAAAGGTGCTTACAAGATCCAAGGATAGAAGGCTAGTAAGCCACCCTCTTCCTCCCACTATTTGGAAGAGCAAGAGATGTCTCTCACACACCCACTACTCTCCACTAGAACATGAAGACCTCTCCTAGCACTTTGAGTAGAACCCTAACACAAGGCTAATGGAAAGAGAGACACCTCTTCCACCAGCCCTACCTCTTCTTATATAGGCCTAGGGTCTATTGTCCACATGACCACTCTACCCTTGACCTACATAACACACCCACCTACCACCGGGGGCATAACCGTCCATCTTTTTCCTCGTCGCCCGAATTCCATCAAGCCCTTAACAACTTTGCTTACCCTCGACGCAAGCTCCACAATGGTGCCACGTGCACCTCCAATCGCTGCCACCAGTTTTGAGGCCCAAACCGGGAAACCGCCTAGCATGCTTCTCAAACCGCGACTTCTCGATGTTGATGCATGTCACCTTGTCCCACGATCCTGACCACCAACAAGTCTCCCCCGGTCCCTGTCCATCGGGCCCCCTTGTCACTTGCACCGACATCCCGCTCGCCTTGACTTGGTCAACATGCCGTCTTCATCACCAACACGGTTTTGAGGCTCAACAGTGAAACTGTTCATGCTTCTTGCCTCTTCACGTGTATGGTGTGGATCACCCTTGATTTCACCCGACATCCTGATCGTCCGGCCCCAAGTCCCCTACTTGTGCCCGATCCTCTCGCTGTTGACCGCCAAATCGATTCCAGTGACCTACACATCATGAGACAAGCAAATACATTTCTCATCACCTGCAATATCAGCAATACTTCCACCAACTCCTGTTAGTCATGACCATGATATCCAAACCCATGCAATCCTCGGATTATCGCATTTCAACTCAAACACCAAATCTGCTCAAGTCAATTACTCATCACATATATTACAAACCATGGCACATATCCACATGGTTTCTCAATCTCCCCCTTGATGAGTACATTGACTACACCAAATGCACAAAGATTAGAGAGTGAAATATGAAACCGAATAAACACATCCAAATGGCCAACCCAATGAAAAGGAGGAAACAAGCCATGTAGCAAAGTTGGGATCACAAAACCAAGAGTTGGTAAGAAAATGACTTGAGACGCAAAGAATGTGAAAAGGGCAAGAAAACGCTCAAGATCATGATATGCTCCCCCTCAACTTGTGATAGGTCTCATGTAATGGAAAATGGATCATCTTAAGTGTCTTAGCATTATTTGTGCATGACCCAAAATTTTCTCCCCCTTTGGCAATGAACTCACCAAAGAGGCAAAAGAACAAGCAAACATGCAATGCACGAAAATGCAAACCTAAGGAGCTTCAACAATTATGCAAATAAGTATTTAACCTTGCCAACCATAAGCATAGAGCTAGGAAGTGTAAAAGCAATGGTGAACAACCATACCAAGATCAAAAATAGATAGCAAGGCATAAAGACCAAGAGCTATATAAGCTAAGCAAAAAGATTGACTAGTTTAGATAGAATTAAATCTGCCACCACATGAGAAAATATGCCACCACATGTGTAAGTACTCCCATCCAAGGCAAAACAAGCATCAAGTGAATCAAAAGATACTAGCCAGTCTCCATCTCAATTAGGGCAACAAGCATTCACCGAAAATGAGCTCTACAAACGCTCACATATGCAACAGAGACTCACTTGATCAAGTGATTATTTTTTATCCTCAAGTGTCCTCTTATCCATGTGGAGGGTCGCACAACTGGGTACGACAAACACCCAGAGACTTCAAGTCATAGTGTTTAGATTTAGCATTTTACAATTATTCTTGATCAAAGCATTTAGCAGATTATTCAAGTGTATGCACAAGTCAAAAGAGCATGCCTTTGCAGAAAGAGAACACATATTCCCTCAATGTTCCATCATGAGCTAAACATTTGCAAAGCCTTCCATTTCGCAAACACAAGGTGCCAAAGCCAAGACATCCTCTAGACTGGCCTCAATGCAAGTTTCAACAAGGATAAAAGCAATTATACACATAGTGAGCAAGTTTTAGCAAGATTAGTTCATAAGGTTCATAAGAAGCTTAGTTTACCTTTAAGATTAGCAAGTTGCTCACATGAGTCTATAACAGACCATCTGGAAAATCTAAACATGAGAGATTACCATCACATCCACACAACTTAGCTCAAGCTCAATCAAGCAATGAGAAATACAAGCAAGCATAAGAGTCAAAGATCATCTACCAATGCATATATTACATATGAGATGAAATGCATAAAAGGTAAGATACATATATACAAGAGAACACCAACTCCCCCTCAAATGATGCCATAGGGATGACAAACACCAAGTTCCCCCCAAAGAAAAGCATGTCTCGAAGCATCTAGGGGCTTGGTGAGGATATCAGCTAATTGGTTTCTGGTGTCGATGTATTTGAGCTCAACATCCCCTTTCTCAACATTGTCTCTCAAGAAGTGGAATCACACATTGATGTGTTTGACCTTACCATGTTGGATTGGGTTTTTGGCTAAGCATATGGTACTGGAGTTATCACACATGAGTGGGACACTCTTAAAGGCTAACCCATAGTCTCTCATGGTGGACACAATCCATAGAATTTGTGAGCAGCAGCTAGTAGCAATAACATACTCAGCCTCTGTGGTGGATTGGGCTACACTGGACTGCTTATGAGAAGACCAACAGATCAAACAAGTACCCAAGAAATGGCAAGTACCAGAAGTGCTCTTCCTATGAATTCTACACCAGCAAAGTCCGCATCCGAATACCCAATAAGATCAAGTGAGGAAGATACATAGTACCAAAGGCCGAACTCAAGGGTGTATTTGAGATACCTCAAGATGCGCTAGACAGCCTTGCGATGAGTCACCCTTGGGGAAGCTTGAAAGCGAGCACAAAGACAAACCGCAAAGTGTATGTCGGGTCCTGTCACCGTCAGGTACAAGAAGGAGCCAATCATGCTCCTGTACTCCCTTTGGTCCACCGCTTGATAGTCTTCATCGGGGTCAAGTGCCATTGTAGTGGACATCGATGTTGACAACGGCTTCACATTGACCGTGTCGAACTTCTTCAGGAGATCCTTCATGTACTTGGCTTGATGTATGAAAGTGCCTTGCTTGCACTGCTTGATTTGAAGCCCAAGAAAGAAGGTGATCTCGCCCATCATCCACATCTGAAATTCACTTTCCATGGCTTCCTGAAATTTGGACACAAGAACATAAGAGAAACCACCAAAGATGATATCATCCACGTAAATCTGAACCATTAGAAAGTCATTGTCATGCTTTAGAGTGAACAAGGTTTTATCAACACACCCTATGAGATACCCACGCTCTAGCAAGAAAGTCTTAAGCCTAGCATACCATTCCCTAGGTGCTTGCTTTAGCCCGTACAAAGCCTTCTGAAGCTTGTACACACGATTTTATTTGTGGTGCTCAAAGCCAGTGGGTTGCCTCACATACACTTCTTCCTCTATGAAAGCATTTGGGAAAGCACTCTTGACATCCATTTGATAGAGTCTAATGCCCTTGGAGGCAACAAATGCAAGAAAGATCCTAATGGCTTCTATGCGAGCAACAGGAGCAAATGTTTCACCATAATCTAAGCCCTCCACTTGGATAAAACCCTGAGCAACAAGCGTAGCCTTGTTTCTCACAACCTCACCGTCCTCCCCATGTTTGTTTTTGAACACCCACTTGGTTCCTATGACATTGACATATTTGGGAGGCTCTACAAGGATCCAGACTTTGTTTCTCTCAAAGTTTTCCAACACTTCTCATACATGGCATTAACCCAATGTTCACCAGATAGTGCGTGTCCAACATCTCGGGGTTCAAAGGTCGCAACAAAGAGAGAATTGGTAAAGCAAGCGAGATGTGTAGACCATAACCTTGTTGTCCTCTCATAGAGATTACCAATCATTTGTTGAGGTGGATGTTGATGCTGAATGTGGCTGGGGGCCTCTCTCTCAGAGTGTACCTCCCCCTCAACCACAGCTGGAGCTCACTCAATAGCCACTGAAGTTGATGTAGAAGCTTCTGGACCCTCTGCTGGAGTAGTGGTAGCAGCAGGAACAAGCTTAGATGAGAGATGAAGTGAATCATCATCATCATCATCAAAGCCCTGTAGGTCCTCTTCTACAAAGATGCTTTTCTTCAGCTCCTTGTCACCTGTAGACTCAATCACATTCCTTGTACAAGAGTTTGATTCATCAAAGGTTACATCACAGGATTCTATGATGGTGTTAGTTTCCAAATTCAAAACTCTGTAGGAATGACCATGAAGAGAGTACCCAAGAAAGATGCCATCAGAAGATCTCGACTCAAACTTATCAAGATTGCCATGCTTGAGAATAAAGCACTTGCAACCAAAGGCACGCAAATGAGAAACCGAGGGCTTTATCCCAAAATGTAGCTCATAAGAAGTCACATTAAGAATTGAGCGCAAGAAAATCTGATTGGAAACATAGCAAGCAGTATTAATGGCCTCAGCCTAGAACCACCTCAAAGTCCTATGCTCATCGAGCATTGTCCGGGCCATCTCCACCAAGGTTCTGTTCTTTCTTTTGACCACACCATTCTGCTGGGAAACTCTAGGTGCTGAAAACTAATGCTCAATACCATGCTCAAGACATAAAGCATCAAAGGAGGAGTTCTTGAACTCTATGCCATTATCACTGCGGATTGCTCATAATGCACTAGAGAGTTCCTTGAACAACCTCAAGGCTAAGCTCCAAATGTGATGAAACACTTCATCCTTGCTCTCAACAAAGTAAACCCAAGAGTAGCGAGAATAGTCGTCAACAATCACAAGAACATATGACTTCCCACCGGCCGAACGAACCTGAGAAGGACCAACAATGTCCATGTGAAGCAACTCTCCAGGGCATTCAGTCATCACCAAATTAAATGGTGGATGGGAAGCGACAATCATTTTCCCATGATGACAAGGAGCACAAACCAAATCCTTATCAAATTTGAGCTTAGGCAATCCTCGGATCAAACCTAGGCCACTCAAGCGACATAACAAGTCAAAGCTCATGTGACCCAGTCTCCTATGCCATTTCTAGAGCTCAGAAGAAGATTGAGCAAACAAGCACTTGTGAGAACCAGGAGAACTAGCAAAATCTATCTGAAAAACTCTGCCAATGCAAGAAATCCCACAAATCAAGGAACCACTTGAATCAAGAACACAAGAAGCATTCGACTTAAAGTGCACTTCCAAACCAACATCAAGAAGCTGAGAGACAGAGAGCAGATTGTACTTGAGATTCTCAACCAAAACAACATCCTTCACTCTCCCTCTCTTGTCATCTCCAAAGGTCACATACTCCTGGCGCTTCAAGGGAGTGAGGCTGGAGAACCACTTTGCATCTCCGGTCATGTGGCGTGAACACCCGGAGTCCATCAACCATTTGTTCTCCAAGCCTCCACTTGCTGCCTACAAAGAACAAGAAGGAAAAGTTGATGGCTCAGTGTTGGGGGTAGTCAAAAAGCATTTGGGAATCCAGCAATTAACCATACAACCGGTAGTAGTCATCACAGTTCTTTGCACATTATCATTCGAACGCATGGGATAAGAACTACGTTGTGAGGAGAGAAATCATCTATTTTATACCTGTTTTCTGCAATTACATCCAAAATAAAACAACTACAAATATATGCAAATATGGGGTGAATTGTTAGTCAATACCACCAAATTAAGACGTAAAACATCCCTTTCTGATAGATAAAATGGGTAGCTAGAAACCACCAATAGTTCCCCCACACTCAGATCATTGCTAGTCCTCGAGCAATACAAAATCAAATATGTAGCAAGAATCTTCACATCACCTCTCCTTCAATCAATATCAATTATCATTTTTACTTGCCCCACAAAGATTTTCTCTCACCCTCTTTCAAACCAATCAGTACTTCATACTTTAATTTAATCAAATTACCACAAAACCTTTTCAAAAATTATTTTAGTTTTCTTTACTCATCTTTGGCATTGAGCATTATGCAATTGGTCTTCTCTAAATCTCTCAAGTGTATTTCCTTCCCTCTCCTATCTAATCAATGATTGTATATGGATCGTGGAGGGCTATATAAGTAATTAAACCATAAAGTTAACCATGTCAACAATGTGCTCAATCATGCCCACTAAGAAAGGATTTTCTAGGAAAAGAAATTTTAATGACGGAGAAGAGGAACAAAGGAGATCTAAAGAAAAAGGTTTCAATGAGAACAATGGCAAAGAGTAAGAGATAATCAGAAAGCTGCTTTCTTTGATAATCTTGCTGCATCTCAGGGAATAATTTTTCTCTTTGTCTCATTTTTCTTCCTTTCTTTTTTTTATCTACGCCAATCAGTTCCACAGCTGCGCTGATCGGCGCAGTCTATATATTTATTTTTTTTCTTTCTTCTTTTTCTTCCTCTTTATTCTATTCCCAATATGATCGGCAATTTCTGTCTTGTACCAGTAGCAACTGTTTTTTGAATCCTCTCTTTATTGAGAATATAGGTTATATCAAGAAGGTGGGAGAAGCAAAGACGTATGGTTTTCATGATAGCAAGGAATTTATATGGATAAGAATGGCTAGAAATACAGAGGTAAACAAATAGATCATCCTTTCCTAATTTGGTCAAAATCATGAGCAAAGTGTTGACAAGTTACTTACAATTCAATTAATTCAAAAGTGTAGCTTGCTCTCATTCACTTGGCTTATGTAGGCATATCAGACCCTGCTTTTGCTTTGGCTTCGGATGAGTCAAAAGAAGTTTTCACAAATTCAAAGCTTAAAAGTTAAGTGGTAACCAACTAATTTAAGTAATCAACCAATCAATCATCAAAAAGATAAGATAAATAATATGGGACACTTTCAATTTGACAATCGACACTAACTTTATTAAAGATAAAGCAATGATTCAAACTACATAAAGACTTTTAAAGCAACTCTCAACATCACTCATGAATCTCTTAAGCACAATTAATAAGAAAAACAAACAAAACTAAACTTAAAAACACTTAAAGACCATGACTAATGGAAGCCCGTCCCCCACACTCAAAATTTGAAAAGTCCTCATTGCAAGAGAAGAAACTTAACTAATCATGGAGACCATACCTATTCAAGACTCAGAAAATCCATCTTATGTTTCTTATGAGAAAAGTGTAATCCGCTTCATTCATCTCGATTGCATCATGAATTCTCCGATCCACATCCCTTTGATGCCTGTAGGCACGATCCCTGTCTTGATACAATCTTTCAATATTCCGGCGGTAGATAGGACAGCAAACTGGTGGTTGCAGACTATGATTTTCAACACTATAGGGGGAGACACTTTTTAAACCCCTCTGAGCCGATCGCCGCAATGGCTGAGGCGATCGGCGCGATGGTGTTCTTTCTTCACTGCGATTGTCTCCGCTTCCCTCGGCATTACCATTAACTCTTGCTAAAGTTCCTATCACCCTGTCATTGTTACATTCTGCAAACATTCCCCAATTTTAAAACTTAGGACTTCCAGAGCTTCTCTTCATATCAGAATCATCTCCCGCATATCCAGACATACTAGGATGACCACTCTCCAAATTTTCTAGACAATCTAACGTGTCAAAGTCGTTATCCCATTCAGAATACCTTTGAATTGGCTTACGCGATAGTCTAGCAGATTTGCGAACCTCTGGTGTAGTCTTAAACTTCTTTTAGCAGGCTCTTCGTCTTCACTTGGCAGAGCCATCAGATCAATAAATTCAGCCATCTTTAGTTCGCGCCGATCGGCTCCATCGTTCCGCCGATCGGCGTAGCTGGTGGCTTCTGCCAATTGTTCCAGGTTACGGTCATGAATCCCCTTGTTTTGCTGTCTCCATAAAATTTCATCATTAATCTCCTTAGGTGTCTTCCCTCCAGGAACTACGTGATAGCCATCATCATATACAACCTCTCTGGGTATGAAAGTTGGATCTTCTGCCAATTGGAGTTGAACCTTATGGTGAAGATCTTTAGCACAAAAGAGACACTTGCAACCTTCAATGCAACTATCCCTATGAATCTTGTTTTCTTGAAAACCCTCCCAATCGGTAAGAACCGTGGGAGAGGCTTCATCTTGTCTAGCTTGAAGATCGTTTTCCGCATCCAACTGGTACATGGCTTCTTCAGCTTCCGTGTGCAGCTGGAGTTCATACTTGGCCGCAATATCATGTTCGCTATAAAGCCGACACTTATGGATTGTGAGAGCGCTCTCTTCATCTAGTTTCTCTTTCTCTTGCTTAGTCAATAATCTTTCAAAAGACAAGAAATCTTCATATGACAAAGGCTTAGCGAGATCAAGAAGACATTCCATGGTGTACCTTTGAGAAACGGCCTCACCTCTAATTGGTCCTATAGATTTTCCTTTGCGCACCAAAACTCTCCTCATAATCTGCCGAAGTTCGTTGTCCATCTTTACCTTGTCGGTGTTCCATGCGTCAGCTTTGCTTTCCTTCATGAACTTCTTCCTTAGATCTGACCAGACCACTGGATCATCTCGTGTTGGCGTCAATACGTTGTCAACTTTGTCCCAGGACCAAATTTCAGAACGCTGTGGAAATTCGCCGCCGAGCCGATCGGCTCCACTGTCGTGCCGATCGGTGCCGCTTTGATTGCTTCCCGATGCGCCGCCTTCCATAGCTTCTGCCTTTAGGGCTTTGTTCTGGTGAGTATAATGCGAGTTGATCCGTGGGGTTGCTGCCCTCTCATATTTATATCCCTTGATTTCCAATTGGACTAGGACTCTTTCTCTTATTTACGGAATTCAACTGTCTTAACAAGGCAAGGTCCAAAACTGACTCGAAAACCAAAAAGACACTGCCACGCCGATCGGTGCAAGGCTGTGCCGATCGGCACGGTACACTATTTTTACCCAATCAAAATAGAAAAATCACGAAAATAAAAAATATATACAGGGCTTTTGTTTTACGTCGTTAAGCTCGACCACACAGGGCACTAAGCAGTAAAGTACACATCAAAAGATTTTAATTCAAAAGTGTCAGGTTCTAGATACACCTTTAGAACTTGTCCATTCACCGTGTACTTGTTCATTTTTCCATCCATTATAATCACAGCCGCCGAAGGTAACACCGTATTCACAAGATAAGGTCCTTCCCATTTACTTCGCAGTTTGCCTTTACCAAATAATCTGAATCGTGAATTAAATAGGAGTACCCGATCTCCTTCCTTGAATTCCTTCTTCAAAAGCTTCTTATCATACCACTTCTTTGTCCTTTCCTTATATATTGTCACATTTTCATATGCACGTAATCGCATCTCTTCCAATTTGCTTATTTGAATTTTCCTTTTCATACCGGCGGCATTAAGATCCAAATTCATTTCCTTTATAGCCCAATAAGCCTTATGTTCCAATTCCACCGGTAGGTGACATGATTTCCCATAGACGAATTGATATGGCGTCATACCAATTGGTGTCTTGAATGCTGTCCTATATGCCCATAATGCTCCGTTAAGCTTTACAGCTCAATCTTTTCCTTCCTTTGTAACTATCTTCTGTATAATCCCTTTTAATTGCTTATTTGACGTCTCTGCTTGTCCATTTGTCTGAGGATGATAAGCTGTTCCAATTATGTGTTCAACCCTAGATCTTTCTAAAAATCTAGTAAATTCTCCTCCTGTGAAATCCGATCCTCCATCTGTAATTATTATGCTTGGTATTCCATACCTTGGGAAAACTTGCTCCTGAAGTAGATTCCTTGATTCTCTTGTAGTATTGAACTTGCATGTCATTGCTTCGACCCACATGGAAACATAATCAATGGCAACCAATATATATTCGCAACCATGAGAATTCACAAATGGTCCCATAAAATCCATACCCCATACATCAAAGATATCGACTTGAAGATTGTACTTAAGAGGCATTGCATTCCTACTGCTAACATTTCCTATTCGTTGGCATTGGGCACATGTTGCAACATACCTTTTTGCATCTTCATGCATAGTAGGCCAATAGAATCCACTCGTCCATACTTTCGCCTGTGTTTTGAAATAGCCATAATGTCCCCCATAATCCGAAGAATGACATTTTGACAAAATGCTCGCTCTTTCTTCTCTGGGTACACATCTTCTCACTGCTCCATCCTGACGATACATATACAAGTATGGGTCGGCCCATATGAATTTTCTCATTTTGCTCTTAACTCTTCTCCTTGTATTCTTGTTCATCATATCAGTTTGTCCCTTGAAACCTTTGATAATATCCGTCATCCAACTCTCTCTATGATCAAATACGGCGAACAACTGCTCTTGGTGCATTTTATCTTTTATTGGCTCAGTTGATGATGACTCAAGACGAGACAAATGATCTGCTACTGAATTTTCCACTCCTTTCTTATCTTTTATTTTCAAATCAAATTCTTGCAGTATCAATACCCACCGCATTAACCGAGGATTAGATTCCTTTTTTGAAACCAAATATCTTATAGCAGCATGATCAGTATATACAATCACTTTAGAATTTAGAATGTAAGATCTAAACTTCTCAAAAGCAAATATAACAGCTAACATCTCCTTCTCAGTTGTTGTATAATTGATCTGCGCCTCGTTCAAAGTCTTGCTAGCATAATAAATAGCATGCACTTTACCTTCTTTCCGTTGTCCAAGAACAGCTCCAACTGCATAATCACTTGCATCGCACAGACAAAAGGTAAACTCCAGTCAGGTGGCTGCATGATGGGTGCAGAGCATAGAGCTTCCTTTAATTTTCTGAAGGCAAAGAGTCTTTCATCGTCCATAATGAATTTTGAATCTTGCTTCAACAATTCTGTCAAGGGTTTAGCAATCCTCGTATAATCCTTAACAAATCTGTGATGGAAGTTGGCATGTCCAAGAAAACTACTCAAAGTTGTAAGATCAGTAGGGGGAGGCAATTTCTCAATGGTAGATACATTTGCCTTATCAACCTCTATCCCCCTATTTGATATGACATGATCAAGTACTATTCCTTCTGTCACCATGAAGTGACACTTCTCCCAATCAAGAACCAAGTCATATTCAACACACCTTTTCAAAACCTTCCCTAAATTCTCCAAACAAATATCAAAATCAGCACCATGTAAGGAGAAGTCATCCATGAACACCTCCATAATATCTTCTATGATTTCAGTGAATATTGCATTCATGCACTACTGTCAACCCTCCTTTCTTGGGCACACAATGTACTGGACTAACCCATTCACTATCAGCAATAGCGTAGATCATACCTGCATTAAGCAGCTTCAAAATCTCCTTTTTGTCCACTGGCTTCATTGATTCTTTCAACATTCGCATTCCTTCAACCACTGGTTTAGTATTCTCTTCCAAGTTAATCTTGTGGGTGCAAAATGCGGGGCTGATTCCCTTGATGTCATCCAATGTGTAACCAATGGCCTTCTTATACCTTTTGAGCATAGCAAGTAGCTTTTCTATTTCTTCTTTCGTTAGGGCATTATTCACAATAACTGGATATGTTTTATTTTTCCCTAGATATTCATAGCGTAGCTCTTTTGAAAGTTCCTTCCGTTCTACTTCTAGTGCTTCATCTGGATCTAGCTCACCCAGAGGTTCAAAATAAGAATTTTCCTAGTTGAGCCGATCGGCACAAGCATCACGTCGATCGGCCCTCGCAGTATCCTTGTCGGCTCTGCGTATGAGGTGGTCTAGTGGGTCAGCCACATCCATCCCTATCTTCTCATCCTCCTCTGGGTAGAATTATTGATACCAAGAAGGGTCTTGATGAGACGGATCATTAACAATTTAATTGCACTTCTTCACCTCCCAGGCATAGCATAATTTGACCTTTCCCAGCATCTAGAACAGCTTGTACTAATCTCAAAAATGGCCTCCCTAGAATGATGTCTTCAACTCCAGTTTCCTCATTATTTAGAACAAAGAAGTCCACTGGTATTGTTTTTGAACTAATCTCTACCTCAACATTCTTGATCACTCCCAGTGGCTTGGTCTTCCTTCCATCTGCCATTACGAGCTCAAGTTCCGTCCCCATTAGCCGCTGTTGAGTTTCTAAGGCATGCTCATGAACGCATCATAAGTCATCAAGCTAACACGGGAACCAAAGTCACACAAGGCTTTTAGAAATTTCTTCCCTGATATCTCATATGGTATGTATGGCTCCTCTTCTTGCTCTTCAGTGAGACCTATAGCATACACACCACATAATCCTTTATAGGGAGATGGCTCAAAGCAACTGTCTAGTAATCTCTTCGCTTGTTTCACCTCTGTTCCATCAAGCTCTATATCATCTTTGTAAAGCTTCCCTGAGACTCTTCCAATAATTTCTTGATCGAAAACTTCTAACTTGAGGCAATTACTTGGGAAATTATACTCAATTCCGGCTTTAGAGGCGTCTTGCGGACTGAAGGATCTCCTCATATTGAGCAACTCTTGTAAAAAATCAATAGGAATCCAGTCCATTGGCTCAAATTCATCAAGTGGTTTAGCATTCGCCAATGTCCTATCCCCCTTTGGTTTAGCAAAGTTACCTTCGAATTCCTTTAGGTGGTTGTCCAGAATTGCAGCTTCTATCTTGGTATATTCCTTGTAGCTTGGTGGAGTTGTCAGGGCAATCAGTTCCCCTATTGTTGCAACTGCACCGATCGGCTCAGAGACTACACCGATCAGCGTGCGTGTTAGATCCATGGAAGTGGGTCTAACGGGCCCTATCTCTTCAAATTTATGCTATGGAATACTCATTGCTACTCTCAGACATACAGACCTGTTCAGCTGGCGACACTTCCTTCTGCATAACTTCTGGGCATTGCTGATTTGGTTCTAGATATTCTTCCTAGTGCTTATGCAAAGTTTCATTCTCCGTGATTTTGCCTATCAATTTGATCCCCACCTTGTCTGTCAACCTCAGAAAACATCCTCCGGCCGATCTGTCCAAATGCATTCTCGATGCCTTATTTATGACCATGTAGAAGGTTTGAGCGCAGATATTTTCATCAATGCCGAGGTCAGGTCCTTGTTTCAACAATGTTTTAAAACGCGTCCAGGCTTCCGTGAGAGATTCTTCATCTTTTTATAAGAAGTTCACCACTTCTCTTCTCAATTTCTGCACCTTTGGCAAGGGAAAATAGTGGAGACAAAAATTTCTAACTAATTCACTCCACTTACCTTTCACATCTGGAGATGCTGCCTTGTGCCACTCTTTGACTCTTCCTCCCAAACAGAATGGGAAAACCAGCCATCTGTAAACATCCTGAGGCACTCCTTCATGATGGAATGTTTGGCAAAGTGCCTCCAAATCTTGCAGGTGAGTATATGGATTCTCCTCCTTCACTCCAAAGAATTTGTTTGCTTCAGCCATGCTAATGATAATGGGGTTCAACACATACGAGGAGGCTGTGACCTTCTCGTCTGAGGACTGAGGCACCAGCACATTTGGAGATGGCAAAGAAAGCTCCCTGAGCATTGGAGAAGGTTCCGTTGTACTCATCTTGAAAATTCACACAAAACACAAAACAAAAACAGCTAGAAAAGAAAAGGATTAGACATTAGTAAAATATTAATAGTAAAGGAACTGGCTTGTTCCCTGGCAACAGCGCTAGAAAATGATACTTGTTGGTCGTAGTTACGCACCCACTTATATACCGCAAGAGGATGGTGTACAGTTTTAGCTCTTTTTCCCTCAGAGTATTCCAAGGTTATCAAATCCACAGGGAACGAGTGGGACTATTACTATTAGAGGCTTACTAACAGATTACAATGGTTGAGTTGATGTGAATGATGATGGTGAGAGAGTGGTGGATGAATGTTATTAGAGATGTAACAGGATAATGAAGGATTCTCTCCTTAGGATTGGTTCACTAGCATGCAACCTTATTCTTATTAACTCGGATGATGATTCCAATATTCTACAAGACATGGTGATTTCGTTCACCCCGGTTGTCACTACAGAGGTTATTAGCTCCCCACTGGTGTCTTGCACTATGCAATGGGCAGAAGTATATCGGCCGATACACTAATGAAATAGATGCATAATTGAGTTCACTACATAGATTGAATTCATCAAGAGAGTATCAACAAGTATGAGAGTTACATGACCAGATTCCTGCACCAGAGAAGAGAATATGAGACTATTCGCTCATCCTCCTGCTAAGCATAGCAGAAGGGCAAGAAATAGCGCTGGAACGCGCACGTGCCGATCGACGCAACCATCGCGCCGATCAGCGCGACCTCCCTTCTGGTGGTTCTCATCGTTGTTGTCCAACCGTCGCCGCCAATATCCTGAAACCCTAGTTCTAACAACTGGATATCGCGATTGCTGTCTCTCTCCTCTCCCTCTTTGGCTCTTGATAGATGTCTTCCTTTTATATCCGGCGAGATTAGGTCAACTTCCACCAACTTTGACTTGTATTGGGCTGGGCCTCTGTCCTTGGACTGAATTATGCTTTTCATTGTCTTTCACCCTCCTACGCCCATCGGCGCGGCTCTGTATCTGGCCCATCCTTGTTGCTCTTTGATTCCTTATCCATAATTGCCCTATTTTATACCTATTTTCTGCAATTACATCCAAAATAGAACAACTACAAATATATGCAAATATGGGGTGAATTGTTAGTCAATATCACCAAATTAAGACGTAAAACATCCATTTTTGGTCGATAAAATAGGTTGCTAGAAACCACCAATAGACCGTGCGCGCTACATCATCTCTCCCCCCTGCTCTCTGCCGCTCTGCCTTGCCGACCACGTGCGCCAACGGCTCCCTTCTTCCCCTCTTCTCCTCTCTGCACGCCACCGAGCGACCCGACGGCGACTTCAATTCCTCCCCTCCTCGCCGCTCCCACTCCCCCACTCACTCCTTCCCCTCTGTGCAACTTGAAAGCAAACCCAAGAGTTCACAAGCACTCTCTGTCGCTCTCTGCCCTCTGCTCTCTTCCATTTCTCCTCTCCCTCCCCATTTTGCCGTTGCAAAGCGTGAGCTCGAGCTGGAGTCCCGTTTCTCTCTGCTCCACCGCCATCCCTCACAAGCTGAACCCCAGAATCCCTGTGCGCACATTCCCTCCGCATCCCATAGCCCATGCTTGGCCAAATCCTCACGTACGTTGGTTGAATCGAAAGAAGAACCAATAGGTGTTCCCGGTCGAGCCCCAATGACGCCGTGACCAAATTCCTCGAGCACAATGGGTCTCCCGGCCTGATTTTGCTCGCACAGGTACGCACCCTCTCGGTGATACTCCCTGACCCCCCTAGCACCATGTTTGATCAACATTTTGCACACAGTTACAATTTTCCCCGGCCGTCGTCTCTACTCCATCGAAACCGAGCCACCGCACCGATGAGCTCCCTGTTCCAGCCCTTTTCCTCGTTGACATCATCGGCGCCGATGTTCTCCACCTCCCACTGAAGCTCTAGGGCTTGACCGCGATGGATTTGGTGCTCTTTGTCGTTCTCGTGATGCAGTCGAAGACCTCCGCTCCGCCGCCTCTCATCGTCGACCACCTCCCGGTGAGCCTCCGTCCTCGCTAACCCCCCAGACGTGTTCGCCTCCATGTGCGCATCTTGTGCATGGTCCTACGGCGAGCTCCCGTCATGCGTAGCCGCCAGCGACGACCGCTCCGGCGAGCTGCTCTGTCTCCGACAGCGCTGACTTGGTGCAGCCTACTGGCAGCTGATGTGTCTCCGACGTGGCGCCTACGTGTAGCAGATGTGTTGCCTACGTGACAATCCTTTAAACCCGAAAATACCAAAAAACTTTCTAGAAAATGTTAAAAATTTTTAAAATTCATAGTAAATCAAATTCAAACCCATTGTGGCCCAAACAAATTTTGTTGAGTTCATCTATTTTCGTAAAATGATAAATCAGTGTCTCTGTTCATGTATTTTTATTGATTCATTTAATTGTCCAAACACCAAATAAATTTCCAGAAATTCTAGGTATAAAATTAAATCCTAATTTTTGGCATGCTTAGTAAACACATGATTATCTACCACCACAAATTTTTGTTTGGTAAAATATGAATTATTTTAGGCTCTGGAATTTATTTTGTGTGTTTGATTAAATTAATTCTACTAATTATTCTGTAATAAATTTGCCCTTGCCACTTGGCATAAAAATCACTCATATAAGCCACTATTCACAGTAAATCACACATCTCTATAAACAATTTTAATCACTAAAGCATATGGCTTCGTTTACATAAAATAATTTTAAGGAACATTAAAATATGTTGTGCTTGTATGCATCATATCATTGCAAAAACGGTGTTTCGATAATGCCGTTAATTCAATTCCATCATATAGGTAACGACCATCAGGAGCAAGAGGACGACTTTCGGAAGGACGTTGACTACAGTGTCACTACAATCTTTTGATCACATAAGTTGCACCTAGTTTTGATTCATCAAGTCATAATTCAATTTTTGTTGCATTTCAAATTTAATTGAATTTGAATTTAAACCCAAGTATGGTTAAGTTATGAAGCAACTTTTAAATTTGGCATACAACCTGGTGCTGCCAAAAATCTATGTGATAGGGTTTGTCATAAAAGAATTTTAGGAATTTTCTCAGAATTTTATTCAGAGAGGAAATACCCAATTAAATTCCTAGAAGTTTGAATTTTGTTCATATTCAAATATTTCGCAAATTCAAACTCTTTGATTTTGAAACTGGACACCTGTCAAATTGTGACCTACACATTTCAAACTTTCTGTACAAATTTTCCCAAGTCAATTTGGAGTTTGGGACTATTTTAAATCAATTTTTGAAGTTGTGGCCGAGTTAAATTCTGGAAATTGTTAAAATCTTCGAGTGGGACCCAGCTGTCAGTATCTCTCTTCTCTCTTCCTTCTTTCCTCGCTGGCGCCCGACGCCATGCACACCGACACGAAGCCGCACACGTGTCGTCGCCCTTCTACCGCGCCCAGGGATCAAAACTCGACCTCAAGCGTCGCCCCAACTCTCTCTCTCGGCCTCTCCGCCATTTCCTCGGCTCCTTCGCACGAAACCCCTTCTTTGGCCTCATTTTCTCCTCTGTTCTTCCACCATTGCCACCATCCTCTAGAGCTCAACCTGACGTCAAACCAGTCCATCAAACCTAGAGCGTAAGATCAAGATGGAACCGTCGTGAGCTAAACAAAACTCCAGAACAAGTCCCACACCAATCCATTTCCTGGTTATCACGAATTTGAAGAAAACTTAGAGCTCTGCAATCATGGTGTCCGAACCATGACTCCTTGAAATTCATCATCCCTGGTAAGTTTTGTGGTTTCATTTCTCTTCTCATTGATGCGCAACTCGTTCACGCACGTCCTTGTCTTGATCTGGTCTCTATTTTTGCCTTGAGGTCATCGCCATTCCAGTTTTCCCCTTCCACCGCCGTCGGCCACCATGGGAGCTCCACGGTGACAGCTTCATCCGGCGCTTCTCCGTCGCCTCGGTGACTCCATCGACCTTCACCGGAGTCCACTGGTGCTCTCCAACCACTCCGCCTCTCTCCTCGACCCTCACATCGAGCTCGAGCCGTCTTCGGTCTTCTCTGTTCCGCTGCCGCTCGACATCGACGTAGCTCCGGTGAGCATCTCGCCTCGCGAACCCCGCCAGCGTGCCCCCCGTGTCGTGCTTTACACGTAGGCGAGCACGGAGTCCAACTCTGGTGACTCCAGAGCCCGGCGACGAGTCCCCAAGCCGCTCTGGCAGCCGCACTGCCATGCGAACGCGAGCGCGTGCTCGGTTCAGTTCAAAAAATGAATAGATGGCATTTTCGTAATTACTTTGAAGTTTAAATAAAAATCCAGAAAAATGCTTTAACCTTGTAAAATCCATATCTCGAGATTTATAGCTCCAAAAATTGCAAAACAAATTTTCTTCGATTCCTTGTGATGAGTACTATACATTTAACAGGTTACTTTGCATGTTTTATATAAAAAGTTTTGATGTATTAATTAATTAGCTTAAAGCTTAATAAATTCATATCTTTAGCTGTAGATTGGATAAAATAGTAAATTAAACTGTTCTGGTATTCCCTTGACATGCTTAGATTGCATGATACATTGATGACCCTAGTTTCTGGACATAAAATTAAATATGATTTTATCTTTGAAATGCTGAGAATTGCATTAATGTAATTTCTGTAAATATTTAGGGTTCACACTTGTGCAAAAAAATCATGCTTGTCATATTGCAACACCATGAATTTTTGTAGGAATTTATCTGCTGTTAATATTTTACTAGAATTTATTTACTCTTATATCTTACTAAATGTATTATTAATTAATGGTTCAGTATATATCAATGAAACTTGGCAAATTTGCTAAACATACATATATCAATCACCTGTAGATCACTCATGTCCAGTAGCATATTTTTATGTTACTAAATGATTTAATTTCATGTATTATTTAAATAACCATATGTAAAGGCAATAGGAAAAACTTTATGTGTAATTTCCTATTTTTAGACTTGCTAGTTCTGAAGCATATGGCTTCGAGAACAATGTTGAGGAACAAATTTTACTGATATGCTCATTCTTCATGTGCATCAGAATTTGTTGCATTATCGATGCATTCACCTCGTTGATATATCGGTATTGTGATAGGGAACGTTGACGTGCCAGAAGATAATATTCAGAAGGTATTCTCGGATTTCTCGGCACAAGAAGATCCTAACTTTAGTACTAACTCCATGGTTGTAGCCCAAGGCAAGCCCAGAACATTCCCATGTATTAATTTGATTGATTCCAGTAATTAAATTTGCTAGTTATGCATAGGTTGTTTGTGTATTAAGTTTAGAAGTTGGATGAAAACCCACCTGCATTTCCTAAAAATATCCTATTTTATTTTAGACATGGTATATAGGTACCGGTAGTTAATAGAGGAATTATTATGCTTAGTTGTAGTATGGGCACTATTGTGGTACTTGAAATATTAGTAACATGATGATAGTGATAATGTGAAGTAAGAATGATAAAATTTGGACTAAACGGGCCTATATGGGAAAGGGCGAAGGCAAAGTACCTGTGGTGGTTTTTGTCTTGTAAGGTGGTAGTCTGTTTGGGTCAACAACTAAAATTTGAGACATGCACAGGCCCCATAGGTGAAAGGGCAAAGATCATGTGCCTTCAGAGGACATGGCTTGCAAGGCTGTAGCCCTATCTGTGTCGACCTAGGACCCGTCCATTGTCGGCCCTGTTGAGCAAGCATTGAACTGTACCGAATGCATGCTAGTATATGCGAACCAGTAAACTAATGTAGCATGGTCATATGAATGCTTGGACGATAACTTAAAATTCTTGGTCATGTGATCCAGTAGGAGTGGACAGATTCCCGACGTTACCGTGGAATGGCTGCCCACTCGGGACTTTTAGATTCGGATCGACATGTATTATGACTTTGCAAAAAGTTGTCATACGTGTTCTTAAATGATGTGTATACCGTGTATTTCGGGTTTTCCCAGCTGGTGTAAAACGATTGCAATCGCTGTCCCTCGCAGTAATGAGTACCGCTTGTTCGCTGCGCCACATCGTAGCTTAAGAACCTCACTAATAATAATTAATGGAATGTTGGGATGAAGAATATTGAATTTTAGTGAATCTGAACTGAAGTTCTTTGTTACTTAATTAAATTTTCAGATTGCTTGTTGTACTTATTACTTTGACATGCAAGTTATCTTAAACTATTATAGTTATTAGAAGGTTTACTAAATTTACTATTATCCATCTCTGAGCCTTTGCATGTCTAGATTTAATTACTTGTCAGGTAAGACTTGTTGAACTTAGTAGCTTAGGCTTTACCATATTTTTTTTATTTCAGGTAATAACACTGATGCTTATGATCTACCTATGGGTGTTCTTCCTTGGGATATGTCTATCCCTAAGGGATGGTCTGCCCATTGGGAGACTGAGTAGCCACTGCTGTTGTGTGATGCTAGGTGATAATCCGTATGGGCTCGGATTTATCACACTTACTACTATCGTCGAGTTGTAAATTATAGACGTTTAATCACGTTATCTTTCGCTGCTTTTAAAATTGAACTTTATAATATTTCCGCTGCACTTAAGTACTTAACTCTGATGTATAATAAATAACACTCTTTTTACGTAATTTGAACTTGATCGGTTGTTTTATTATCTTGTGTCTGCTTAATCAGCACCTCGGAAACTTCGGTCCAAGGGGGTTGTGACTGCTGGTACCAGAGCTATGTTCCTGGATAATACAACAATTTAGACATATTTTAAAAATACGGTGTATAAGGTGAGGATATGTTAGTATATGCCCAACTATTTAGTAAAGGTTCGAATGGTGACAAGCTAACGGGTTATGTTTGAGTTGGTTTGCTATTTGGATTTCCATTTGACATTTATAGTCTGCTCGCAAGGACTGTGGCTTTGCGAGATGATTCTTTTCCATGAATCATTGCCAACATATTTTCTTTTCGGCTCCTTGAACAAGTGTTGCAGCGTAGAGTTCACTCACGAGGGCTATGGTTTCATGAGACGGTTTCTTCCATAAACCGTGCTAACTTTTTCTTGTAGAGGATGCTCATCATGGTAGTTTTATGAGCATGGGTCCGCTTGTGAGGACCGTGGTTTCGCAAGGCGGTTCGTTTCATGAACCGTTGCCAAGTAGTATATAAACTACTTATTTTTGTAGTTTATTTTGAATTTGATGTAATGTTTTTGAAATGATCTCTTACAGGTACACTAACCACGTTAGAGTGTGTGTGTGTTGAAAACCTAGAATGTTTGTTCGTGAGTCCGGGTCATCATAAAAAATTACGAATATCGCAATGTGTTGGTATATGTGTCTATATATTTTCTTTTGAGTGAGGAACGGTTAGGATCAAAAACAATTCACTTGCATTCATGGCATGGGCATTCTAATCCATTGAACTAAAATTTGATCTTACCTATGTTTCAACTTCTCAATTGTGTGATTAAAAATCTGAGCAAAAGAATTTGTAAAGCTTGAAACCAATCTGCCAAACCAAAACTAGTTTGTTCACACTAAACTAATTTGTCCTGTTTTTCAAAAATTCATAGATTATTGGTCCTTTAGGATTTTGGAGCATATGAATACTTTGTGGAAAGAGCTGGAAATCATCTTGATGTTCCAACTCTTGTTGAAATTTAATTCGGTCGATAAATGCTCCAGAACTGAAGATTTTGTAAAACTGTTCTCTGTTGATCAAAACCTGACAGATCAGAGGAAAAGTTTCATATCCCCTGACATGTTTATCCCAAATTTCTCTATGAGTAATCGTTCAAAAGATCCTTTGACGAGCTACAACTTTGTAGTTATGAGTTTTTCTTGATTCTGGACGCAATTGGGTCAGAACCATCGAAGAAGTTCAGTCTGATATTCTGTTTTATACTCAAGCTGACAGAATAATGGGCTGATTGCAAAATTCATAACTCCAGTTTTGCTTTGGCTAAATTGTGGAGAAAATATGGGTTGGAAACATATGGAAGTTATTTTCGATTCACAACTCAATTGTAAATTCAAATCTTTTCAACCCAGCTCCTGAATGCCAAAATTTACACCCTACTCAGTCCAGATTTTTAAGTTCCAGCACCAACTTGAGAATTTCACATCTTTATTTTTGTTGATGTGGTGAAAATGTATGAGTATATTCTGGAAAGCTTATGAAGTCCTCTATGTAAAGATGTTATGCATAATTTTTAACTTGACTTTAAAATTTCTAGAATTGTGAAAACGTTGACACCTTGTTCAATGTAAAGTAAAATTCTGTTCTTGTGCTACTGACAAATTAATCATTAGCACTCACCATAATTTTTGCCTTAAAAGTTTTTGGTTTTTTCATTCTAATAATGTGACTGAACCATTCCTTTGTGTAGATGGATCCTCATATACACATTTTACATGATGGTTGGAATTACACCGAGGCTCTCCACCGTCCCGGTTTGCCGGCATTCTTATGGGAAATGTTGCAAGCTTTTGGGTACACTGAGCCACCTGCATATGTTGGTAGGGACTACACAGATTTGCCTGGAGGTTCATGTATGGTGCATGTGTGCATTCCTCCTAAGCTCACCTATCCCTACCATGATGGCTGGTTTGTGACAGTAGAGGGATCCTATTTCTTTGGGACTTAGGAGATGGCTGCCCTTAAAGCCATGACCACTTTCTGTGAGAACAACACCAGCATTGTTGGAACAGTGTATTCGCTTTTGCCTGTGACAGACCCAGCCAATAACCACTTATGGCGTCTCCGTATGTCTCTTGTTCAGGACATGTCAGCTATGACTTACAACACATATGTGGCAATACCTTGTTACTATGCCACCGAGCTCTATGTTGGTTGGCAGTGCCGTGAGTCTGAAGTACGCCTATAGGTAGAGGGACTTTGACTTACTATTGAGCATGAGAGGGAGCATGTTGATGAGCAGCTCCAGCTTAATGCTACTCAGGCTGCACGTATCACTGAGCTTGAGCAGCAGTTAGTTGCTAGAGAGGAGCAGCTAGCTGAGGTTCAAGAACAACTAGGACTTGCCCAAGAGGTCAATCATGACATGCAAATTGATTTGGAAGATGCTCAGCATGATTTTGAGGAGTTACACCACTTAGGTGTACAACATCAGCTCCAGCATCACCCTCAGGTTATCCCTCCAGATGAGCTGATTTTGGGTAACCTTGCTGCGGATTCTACTACTCTTACTCCCTCTATGGATGAGGACGGTGACACGGATGTTGTTAGCAGCACCCTCACTCTTTAGATGAGGTACTATATGGTTTTATGAGCTGAACTAGTATCGATGTAATTATGTGTATATCTTGTAGTAACCATGTAGTGCTGTTTGAACTCATCCTTGTATCATATCATGAAGTGTGGTGAATGTACGATATCTAGCCTAACTTTGTAATGCTACAACCATGTATTTCCTTTTGAGAGCTGAATGAAAAAATGGTTGTGGTTGTTTTAAATATTGGACCAGTTCTGAAAATTTATTCTTGCTCATGTCGAGTTATGATTTATTCATTCATTTATGTATTCAATATGAATTAATGTATGATCTGAAATTTCAGAATGGTTACCACCCGTCATGGTGAGCCGGAGAGCTCACAACAAGGAGCTCAAAATGATGATCTTCCACCTCTACCACCAAATCCATGGGCTCAAGTTATATCCATGGCGTTTGAATCCAGACAGGAAGATACTGAGCTACTCAGGCAAATAGCTCAACTCCTGAGCCATAATGGCGGGCGCCGTGATGATCAGCCACGGCAAAGCACTTATCAAGACTTCTTGTCTACGCATCCCCCAATCTTTAAGCATGCTAAAGAGCCACTAGATGCGGATAATTTTATTCGCATCCTCGAATCTAAGTTCGGGCTGCTGTAGTGTACCAATGCTCAGAAGCCGCTATTCACTGCACAACAACTGCTGGGGTCAGCAAATGTATGGTGGGCAAATTATATGGCCTCACTTTTAGAAGGCCATATTGTGCTATGGGACGAGTTCAAAAATGCATTCTGTTCCCATTTTATACCTACTGGAATTATGGAGAGAAAGCTCCAGGAATTTCTAGATTTGAAGAAAGGAGGGAGGACAATGCTAGAATATTCTCAGAAGTTTAATCATCTGGCACAATATGCCCCTCTGTATATGGATTCGGAAGCTAAGAAGCATGCTGCATTTCGGCGTGGTATGAACCCCGCACTCAAGGAAAAGTTGACTTGGCAAATGACAGGAACCTTTAATGATCTAGTCAATGCTGCCATTGTTCAAGAAGATGCTTATCGCGAGGTGCAGAATGATGAACGTAAAAGGAAGGCTCCACCTACTGGGAACACTGCTGCACCGCCACCCAAACATCGTTTGGTGTACACCTCTCCCACCGGACAACGATTCCGGGTGGCACCACAGCAGCAATTTTATCGTCCGGGACCTCAGAACTTTAATCGTCCATAACAGTCTCGTATTCCAGCACCACCACAACAGCCCCAAGTGTCACGTGCACCCTCAAAACAACAAAATTAGAATGCACACAATGCACCAACAGCGGGACAGTACAACCCTTATCCCTGTTACAATTGTGGCCGTGTCGGTCATTTCTCGAAGGAATGTACTTATCCCCGAAGTGAAGCTGGAAAACAAGCTCGTGACCATGCTGCAAATCAGCAGCGGGGGCAAGGGAATAAATTTGGACACGTCAACTACACTAATCTTGATGACATTCCTTAGGGCGAGCCAGTGCTTGCAGGTACGTTCTCGTTTAATGATTCACCTATCATCATATTGTTTGATTCCGGTGCATCGCATAACTTTGTTAGTAAAGCCTGTATACAAAGTCTTGGATTATCAACCTATACTACCACTACACCCTATAATATTAAGTCTCCGGGTGGACAAATTTGTGCTAATCAAATTCTGGCCAAAGCCTCAATTAGGTTGAATCACAAGGTCTACTCTGCAAATTTTATAATGTTGGAACAGCAAGGCATAGATTTAATTTTGGGCATGCAATGGATGGCATTTCATAAGGTCATGTTAGATATTGCGCCTCGTGTTGTCTACATAAGTTCTCCAGTTCATGGCATTGACTCAATTGCATTGCATCTATCTCCGGTCACTGCCATTACTATCCATCATCTTGAGGAAAAGTCTGTGGATAGAATTCCAATTGTCTGTGAGTTCTCAGATGTTTTTACGGATGATCTTCCTGGTCTACCCCCTAACCGTGAGGTTGAATTCAGAATTGATTTACAACCAGGAACTTCTCCAATTTCTCGACAACCATATAAAATGGCAAAGAATGAATTGGGAGAACTCAAGAAACAAATTAAGGAGTTGCTAGACAAAGGTTATATACGCCCAAGTTCATTACCTTGGGGCTGTCCGGCAATGTTCGTAAAGAAGAAAGATGATAGCCTGCGATTAGTGGTTGATTATCGACCATTAAATGAAGTCACCATCAAGAATAAATATCCTTTGCCCAGGATTGATATTTTATTCGATCAATTTATTGGTGCCAAAGTCTTTTCAAAGATTGATCTTCGATCAGGCTACCATCAAATAAAAATCAGAGAAAAGGATATTCCGAAGACCGCATTATCCACGAGATACGGACTTTATGAATAGTTGGTTATGTAGTTTGGATTGACCAACGCTCCAGCATACTTTATGTATTTGATGAATTTAGTATTTATGCCGGAGTTAGACAAGTTTGTGGTGATCTTCATTGATGATATTCTTATCTATTCCAAATCTGAAGAGGAACATGCAGAACATGTTTGCATCGTGCTTCAACATTTGCAAGATCATAAGTTATATGCTAAGTTTAGCAAATGTGAATTTTGGTTGACACAAGTACCATTTCTTGGTCATGTTGTTTCAGCAGAGGGCATCTCTGTCGACCCTGGAAAAGTACAAGAAGTGTTAAATTGGAAACCTTCTCGAACCGTCACTCAAGTCCGCAGTTTCCTTGGGTTAGCTAGATACTACCGACGGTTTATTCCAAATTTCTCTCAAATTGCTAAACCTATTACTAAGTTGCTGCAAAACAACATGACTTTTGCATGGACACCGCAATGTGAAGAAGCTTTTCAGAACCTGAAGAAATTACCTACCACTGCACCCGTTCTAGCCCAACCAGATATCACTAAATCCTTTGATGTTTATTGTGATGCCTCTGGAACGGGATTGGGTTGTGTTTTAATGTAAGGAGGACGAGTGATTGCTTATGCATCTCGGCAATTACGCAAGCATGAAAGACATTATCCAACTCATGACATGGAATTAGCAGCGGTGGTTCTTGCACTAAAGATTTGGCGACATTATTTGTTGGGAAATTTAGTGCATATATATACCGATCATAAGAGCCTCAAATATATATTCACTCAATCAGATCTAAATATGCGTCAGCGTAGATGGCTTGAACTGACTAAGGATTATGACTTGGAGATCCATTACCATCCCGGTAAGGCCAATGTCGTAGCCGATGCTTTAAGCCGAAAAGAACACTGCAACAATCTGAATTTATTGACTTGGGACAGCAGCAAGGACATTTCATCTACTGAACCAAGCGTTCGTATCTTACATGTGGTTGCTATACATAATTTAGCAATACATTCTACCATCAGAGATGAAGTAGTTGTTGCTCAAAAAAATGATAAAGGCATGGCACACATCAGGAAAAATCTCAAGGATGGAAAGACTACATGTTTCCGCCAAGATGAAAATGGTGTGTTATGGTTTAACAATCGCCTTGTTGTCCCAAAAAATTTTAAATTACATCGCAAGATTTTAGATGAAACCCATCAATCGAAGTACTCCGTTCATGCTGGTAGAAACAAAATGTATCAAAGATTGAAGGAAAATTTTTGGTGGACATGAATGAAACGGGAAGTTGCCCGTTATGTCGCGGAATGTGATACTTGTCAACGTATCAAAGCTGATCACTTAAAGAAAGCTGGTTTATTACAGCCACTAAGCATTTCAGCTTGGAAATGGGATGATATTAGTATGGATTTTATAGTGGGTCTTCCATTAACTACCCGCAAACATGATTCTATTTGGGTAATTGTGGACCGACTTACTAAATCAGCATATTTCATTCTACTTAATACTCGATATGATATCAAGAAGAATGCTGAAATATACATCTGCCGAATTTTATGTTTACATGGTGTTCCAAAGACCATTATTTTAGATCGAGGTACTCAATTTGTAGCAAGATTTTGGGAGCAAATTCATGCATCTCTGGGTACCCATTTAATCCGAGGCTCTGCATATCACCCTACTACTGATGGACAAACGGAGCGTGTGAACCAAATTTTGGAGGACATGCTTAGAGCTTGTGTTTTAGCACATGGTGGTAATTGAGATGATTATTTATCTCTCTCCGAATTTTCTTATAACAACAGTTATCAAGAAAGTATAGGTATGACCCCGTTTGAAGCATTATATGGCCATAGTTGTAGAACTCCTTTAAACTGGTCAGAAACGGGAGAAAGGGTTACCTTCGGACCTGATCTTGTGCAAAACGCTAAAGAAAAGGTTCGAATTATTCAGGCTAATCTAAAGGCTGCAAAGCAACGACAAGAGATGTATGCTAATAAACGACGTCAGCCTTTGATCTTTGAAAAGGGCGACCATGTATATTTGAAGGTATCACCTATGAAAGGTATTCAACGGTTTGGAGTCAAAGGAAAATTAGCTCCCTGTTATATTGGTCCATTCCAAGTAATGGAACGATGTGGAAATGTGGCATATAAGTTGAAGTTGCCCAAAAATCTTTCCGATGTGCATGATACATTTCATGTCTCTCAATTGAAGAAATGCCTTAAGCCACCCGTAGATGTTATCTTGAATGATTATGAACGTCTCCAATCTAATTTGACTTATTCTAAACATCCAATAAAAATCTTGGATGAAAAAGATCGAGTTACTCGAAAAAGAACAATCAAGTTCTATAAAGTTCAATGGAACCATCATTCCGAGGATGAAGCAACTTAGGAATCTGCAGAGTTCCTAAATACTCATTACCCGGAATTTTTACAGCAATTCTCAGCTAACAACTTTTGTATTTTCCTACCTCTAGCTCGCTTTAAATCTCGGGACGAGATTTTCTTAAGGAGGGAAGGATGTGACACCCCAATGTCACTACATTCTTTTGATCACATAAGTTGCACCTAGTTCTGATTCATCAAGTCATAATTCAATTTTGGTTGCATTTCAAATTTAATTGAATTTGAATTTAAACCCAAGTATGGTTAAGTTATGAAGCAACTTTTAAATTTGGCATACAACCTAGTGCTGCCAAAAATCTATGTGATAGGGTTTGTCATAAAAGAATTTTAGGAATTTTCTCAGAATTTTATTCAAACAGGAAATACCCAATTAAATTCCTAGAATTTTGAATTTTGTCCATATTCAAATATTTGGCAAATTCAAACTCTTTGATTTTGAAACTGGACACCTGTCACATTGTGACCTACACATTTCAAACTTTCTGTACAAATTTTCCCAAGTCAATCAGTTTGGGACTATTTTAAATCAATTTTTGAAGTTGTGGCCGAGTTAAATTCTAGAAATTGTTAAAATCTTCCAGTGGGACCCAGCCGTCAGTCTCTCTCTTCTCTCTTCCTTCTTTCCTCACTGGCACCCGACGCCATGCACACCGACACGAAGCCGCCGGCGTGTTGTCGCCCTTCTACCGCGCCCAGGGATCAAAACTCAACCTCGAGCATCGCTCCATCTCTCTCTCTCGGCCTCTCCGCCATTTCCTCGGCTCCTCCGCGCGAAACCCCTTCTCTGGCCTCGTTTTCTCCTCTGTTCTTTCGCCATTGCCACCATCCTCTGGAGCTCAGCCCGGCGTCAAACCAGTCCATCAAACCTAGAGCGTAAGATCAAGATGGAACCGTTGTGAGCTAAACAAAACTCCAGAACAAGTCCCACACCAATCCATTTCCTGGTTATCACGAATTTGAAGAAAACTTAGAGCTCTGCAATCATGGTGTCTGAACCATGACTCCTTGAAATTCATCATCCCTGGTAAGTTTCGTGGTTTCATCTCTTCTCATTGATGCGCAACTCGTTGACGCACGTCCTTGTCTTGATCTGGTCTCTATTTTTGCCTTGAGGTCGTCGCCATTCCACTTTTCCCCTTCCGCCGCCGTCGGCCACCATGGGAGCTCCACGGTGACAGCTTCATCCGGCGCTTCTCCGTCGCCTCGGTGACTCCATCGACCTTCACCGGAGTCCACTGGTGCTCTTTGACCACTCCGCCTCTCTCCTCGACCCTCACATCGAGCTCGAGCCGTCGACGATCTTCTCTGTTCCACCGCCGCTCGATGTTGACATAGCTCTGGTGAGCATCTCACCTCGCGAACCCCGCCAGAGCTCGGCAACGAGTCCAACTCCGGTGACTCCAGAGCTCGGCAACGAGTCCCCAAGCCGCTCTGGCGCTGCGCTACCACGCGACCGCGAGCGCGCGCTTGGTTCAGTTCAAAAAATGAACTGACGGCATTTTCGTAATTACTTTGAAGTTTAAATAAAAATCTAGAAAAATGCTTTAACCTTGTAAAATCCATATCTGGAGATTTATAGCTCCAAAAACTACAAAATAAATTTTGTTGGATTCCTTGTGATGAGTACTATACATTTAATAGGTTACTTTGCATGTTTTATATAAAAAGTTTTGATGTATTAATTAATTAGCTTAAAGCTTAATAAATTCATATCTTTAGTTGTAGATTGGATAAAATAGTAAATTAAATTGTTCTGGTATTCCCTTGACTTGTTTAGATTGTATGATAAATTGATGACCCTAGTTTCTGGACATAAAATTAAAAACGATTTTATCTTTGAAATGCTTAGAATTGCATTAAAGTAATTTTTGTAAATATTTAGGGTTTACACTTGTGCACAAAAATCATGCTTGTCATATTGCATCACCATGAATTTTTGTAGGAATTTATCTGCTGTTCATATTTTACTAGAATTTATTTACTCTTATATCTTACTAAATGTATTATTCATTAATGGTTCAGTATATACTAATGAAACTTGGCAAATTTGCTAAACAAAAATTTATCAATCACCTGTAGATCACTCATATCCAGTAGCATATTTTTATGTTACTAAATCAATTAATTTCATGTAATGTTTAAATAACCATATGTAAAGGCAATAGGAAAAACTTTATGTGTAATTTCCTATTTTTAGACTTGCTAGTTCTGAAGCATATGGCTTCGAGAATAATGTTGAGGAACAAATTTTACTGATATGCTCATTCTTCATGTGCATCACAATTTGTTGCATTATCTATGCATTCACCTCGTTGACATATCGGTATTGTGATAGGGAACGTTGACGTGCCAGGGGATAATATTCAGAAGGTATCCTCGGATTTCTCGGCACAAGAAGATCCTAACTTTAGTACTAACTCCGTGGTTGTAGCCCAAGGCAAGCCCCGGAACATTCCCATGTATTAATTTGATTAATTCCAGTAATTAAATTTGCTAGTTATGCATAGGTTGTTTGTGCATTAAGTTTAGAAGTTGGATGAAAACCCACCTGCATTTCCTGAAAATATCCTATTTTATTTTAGACATGGTATACAGGTACCGATAGTTAATAGAGGAATTATTATGCTTAGTTGTAGTATGGGCACTATTGTGGTACTTGAAATATTAGTAACATGATGATAGTGATAATATGAAGTAAGAATGATAAAATTGGACTAAACGGGTCTGTATGGGAAAGGGCGAAGGCAAAGTATCTGTGGTGGTTTTTGTCTCGCAAGGTGGCAGTCCGTTTGGGTCAGCAACTAAAATTTGAGACATGGACAGGCCACATAGATGAAAGGGTAAAGATCATGTGCCTTCAGAGGACATGGCTTGCAAGGCTGTAGCCCTGTCTGTGTCGACCTAGGACCCATCCATTGTCGGCCCTGTTGAGCAAGTATTGAACTGTACCGAATGCATGCTAGTATATGGGAACTAGTAAACTGATGTAGCATTGTCATACGCATACTTGGATGATAACTTAAAATTCTTGGTCATGTGATCCAGTAGGAGTGGACAGGTTCCCGACATTACCGTGGAATGGCTGCCCACTCGGAACTTTTAGATTCGGATCGACATGTATTATGACTTTGCAAAAATTTGTCATATGTGTTCTTAAATGATGTGTATGCCATGTATTTCGGGTTTTCCCAGCTGGTGTAAAACGATTGCAATCGCTGTCCCTCGCAGTAATGAGTACCGCTTGTTCACTGCGCCACGTCGTAGCTTAAGAACCTCACTAATAATAATTCATGGAATGTTGGTATGAAGAATATTGAATTTTAGTGAATCTGAACTGAAGTTCTTTGTTACTTGATTAAATTTTCAGATTGCTTGTTGTACTTATTACTTTGACATGCAAGTTATCTTACACTATTATAGTTATTAGAAGGTTCACTAAATTTACTGTTATCCATCTCTGAGCCTTGCATGTCTAGATTTAATTACTTGTTGGGTAAGACTTGTTGAGCTTAGTAGCTCAGGCTTTGCCATGTTGTTGTTTTCTTTATTTCAGGTAATAACACTGATGCTTATGATCTACCTATGGGTGTTCTTCCTTGGGATATGTCTATCCCTGAGGGATGGTCTGCCCATTGGGAGACTGAGTAGCCACTATTGTTGTGTGATGCTAGGTGATAATCCGTATGGGCTCGGATTTATCACACTTGCTACTATCGTCGAGTTGTAAATTGTAGACGTTTAATCACGTTATCTTCCGCTGCTTTTAAAACTGAATTTTGTAATATTTCCACTGCACTTAAGTACTTAACTCTGATGTATAATAAATAACACTCTTTTTACGTAATTTGAACTTGGTCGGTTGTTGTATTATCTTGTGTCTGCTTAATCAGCACCTCAGGAACTTCGGTCCAAGGGGATTGTGACAAGGAGTAGGAGGTAGAAGTTGCTCACACTAGTGTTGATCGAGGCAAGCCCCGGTTTATATTCGCCTTTTTATAAAATTCTGCTAGTTTATATTAATACTAGTGTCTATAATTAGTGTAGCATTAGGTCATAGGAGTTGATTGAAACCTACCTTGCACGATATCCAACTGACCTAGTAATTACTAAATCTCGTTAGAACTTGGTAGAATGTATGCTTACTAATTACTGTCTTTAGAACTTGGTAGGATCGGTACTGTTATGCTATGCTTAGTAATTACTAAATCTTGTTAGAATGTATTATTACTAAGGAATGAACTTGACCACTGGAACGGGAATTATTAAAAGAAGTTTATTTTTATGTTATGACTGGGCAGGGATAATGCATGTGTAGGTTTGCAGCAACACATGGGTGTTGACTGTGGTAGCCCTGCCTTGTCGAACCTAGGACCCGTCCGTGGTCGGCCCCTTGATCAAGTATTGAACAGTACCGAATGCATGCTAGCTTATGGGCACTAGTAAACCGATGTAGCATTAAAGGTCACTTGCATTGAGAATGGTTAAGGTGCATTGGTTATTGACCCTCCTGCTACTAGAGTGGGCGGTTCAGACCATGAAGTACTGTTGGCAGAACGGCATGCCCACTCGACGTAACCACACCCGGGCTGAGGTGTAGGTGCTTTTCTTGCAAAAGTTTGCCATATACGACCTTAATTGGTGTGTATGTGTCATGCATCTCGGGTTTTCCCAGCTGGTGTAAATCGATTGCAATCGTTGTTCCTCGTAGTAATGAGTACCACTTGGTCACTGCCCAATCGCGTAGTTGCACTAATATTATGGAATGGATCATGTTGCTTATTGATGATGATGATCATTATTATTATTGCTCTTATGTTGTATTAACTTTATATATTGTTTTATTATCCTTTTGTTGCAACTAAAGTTACATTTCGGCTCAACCCATTTAAATTGACAGTTAAAACTTGATAGAACTAATAGGTTGCTTAGTGCGAGTCCTTTTAAACAAGCCACCTATTAGAGCCCTTGCATGTCTAGGTGTCCGATGGGTAAGTCTTGCTGAGTAATTAGTACTCAGGCTTTGTGCCATTGTGTTTTCAGGTAATGAAGAAATAGAATTGCCTGTAGATGTGATGCCATGGGACGTGCAAGTCCCTGAGGGTTGGACTGCCCACTGGGAGTCCGACTCGCCACTATAGTGATGTTGTGTGCTGCTAGAGTGATGTTCTTCGGGCATGGATCATCACTATGTTGTATTGTCGAGCTTATAGTTTTCTGAACATTATTTGCTTCCGCTATTTTCAAAAGATTCATGAACTTGTATTATTCCGCTGCACTCTGATAACCTTAATGATGTAATATTCAACTTAAATTTGGACAAATGTTGTATTATCAAGTGTCTGCGCTATCAGCACCTTCGGGACCTCGATCCTCTAGGAAGGGGAGCCATAGCTGGTATCAGAGCCGTGGTCCATGGTAATACAACAAATAAATCATATTTTCAAAAACTATGTTGTTTGCGAGTAGGGATACGTTAGTATTGCCCATGTAGATAATAGGTCGTGACAATGCTAACATGGGTTATGATTGTTATATTACTTGCATCTACAGCTTCTTCAAACGAAGGTACGCGCGTGCTTAACCGACACGCATGATATCGGTGTCTATGCTCACAGGCGGATACGAGACACTGTTGGCTCGTGACTTATCACGGGGCGATCCTTTCCATGGATCGTTACTCGTAGAATTGTGCTTATTTTTGTAGTTTCTTTTGAATTTGATGTATTGTTTTTGTAATGAATCTTCTGCAGGTACACTAACATCGTTAGTATAACACTTAGATTGACTTACGTGTTGAGTGCGGGTCGTCACCAAATATTTGTTCCGCTAGGTAACAGCAAAAATATGCGTTGTGTTGTAAGGAACGATAGGATTATAAAATGAAATTCTTCATAACTGGAGTTGTACTTCGAATTTGCAAGTGTTTAAACCCAATCTGGAAAGCCCTTGAAGTCTATTTTCATCTCCAATAGGTTTCATAATTTTGTTGTTTTCCCTCTGTCTAGTAGAGCCAAAACACTCAGTCTTTGTCATCCTGAAATAAAATCTGCCAACCTGAACTTGCAAAATTCATGAGTCCAGATTTACTTGGAATTTTTGAGAATATAAATACAATCTGGAAATCTATGAATGTGTAGTATAACTTGGTTCCAACCCCCAATTTTTAAGACCTTGTTTTTTGTTCGAAATACCCACTTTTCTGACTGTGGTACAGTCAAGGCAGAATCCATTTTAAAACCCATCACCGTATTATTGCCCCTTGAGGCTGGAAAATATAAACTAAAAACTTGGTTTCTGTATTTCATAGCACATTATATGAAATGCATCTTTATTGTAGGGAAGGTTTGACTCAATTAAATTGTGGTGATATAGTTTTGCTATCGTTACCAGCACCATGTCAGTTGTTAGCGATATGGATTATTGCCCATAGAACACTGTACTCACCATTTGGTTTTTGTTCCAGATGGATGACCACGGTTTTGAGAAGCTTCCTCACAACGGGTGGCGCTACACCACCGGTTTCCACCACCGTGGCTTTCCTACACTGTTGTGGGATCTGCTACACTTGCTGGGCTAAGACGAGCCACCCTCCTACAAGGGCCGTGAGATCCACCGCCACGGAGAGACTCTTGCTGAGGTGCACATCAGCGTGCCCACCCACCTGCGCAACCATGACATGGCAGGGATGGAGAGCACGACAATTTGTGGGAGTCTCTGTGAGGGCTTGGAGAGAGTCACCCACAGGGCCCTCACTCACTTCTGTGGGTGCCACACAACAGCGCTCTCTGGGACTCCGTTTGAGATCATTCCCATCTGGCACTAGGCCAACCCGGTTTGGAAGAGGCGTGTGAGGCGCATCGCCCGCGACGACTACCCGGCGTGTCACGTGGAGTACCACCGTGTGTGCCACTACTCTGAGTACCTCCTCAACTTGGATGAGGAGGCTAGCAGCCACAGCAGGATCCTACTGGCTGACGCTGAGCAGGCCTGGATGCAGAGGAATGATCTACAGACATAGGTTGACGCATAGCAGAGGGAGATTCAGCGACTAACCGCTGCTCTTGAGGCGAGTGAGACTCATGTTACTGAGGCCACCGGACAGCGCGACACCCTCGTGTAGGAGGTTGACAGATGTGGCGTGCTTATGCAGCAGCGCGCCAACCAGAACGAGCACCTACAACATCAGTTGACGGTTGCAATGCACGGGATGGAGCTCATGGGAGAGGATTTAGAGACCTTGGCTCACGAGAACCAGGGCCTGCAGCAACAGCTGGAGGCGGTCCTGATGCCACCGGCAGCACCAGAGGAGGAGGATCCGGACGAGGACATGGATGAGGAGTCTGATGTAAACTACGAGGCACTAGCCGGAGACAGGACTTAAGGGACAGTGATAGACCAGACTAGGTTGTGTAGGCAGGACAAATTGGGTAGGTAGCTTTTGTCGACCACGCGAGGTTGTGGTATTTTGGGGGATCACTATGTGAGATGCTATTTTAACTCGATGGCCACATATTCCGAGTTCATGTACTTAAGATTATGTTGACTTATGTTATCTATTGGTTGTACCATTTCAGCTACTGTTGTTGCAATAGAGTTTCATAAGAATTCCAGCATGATCATACTCTTTGACTCAATCGAAGTACTTTCCTTGTAGATGGCTGAAAACACCAATCAACCGCCACCAGGTTGGGAGATCACCGATGGCCTGGAGTTCACAGGGATGGTTCACCTGCTTTGGAGAGTTCTCTACAGATTTGGATATCCCATTCCTCCCACCTATGTTGGCAAGGAATTTCAGGAGCATGGAGTCCCCTCATGTGTCATCCATGTGGCAGTTCCCGCCAACTACTCGGTCATTCCCGCATGGGAAGCTTGGACCATTAGCGTCACCAGGACAGATCTACCTTCCACCTGGAATGTGGCTACATTCAAGGCACTTACACGATTCTGTGAAGACCACAAGCATGATGTTGCTGGAACATCCGTCGCCTTGCTGCCCATTAATGATGTGATGGATTTTGAGTGGTTCATGCATGTGGATTTCATCTTTGAATCAAACCATCACCACCATGATCCTATGCTGCCCATGATAGAGTATTATGGCTTATCCACTTTCGCCTTATGCACAAACTTGTGCTGGCATTTGGATGTGTTTCATGCTGCACTTCGACTTTCTGAAGTCAAAAAACAAGCTAAGGATGAGGAAATTGCAGAACTGAACCAACAAATTCAAGCAAAGAATGAAGAGATGGATGCAACTATAGAAGAATGTGACCAAGCCTTGCTGGATGCAGCAGATTTTGAGCATGATATGATTGAGGCTCAAGATGACTTGGACGCATTCAAGGCTGCCCACCTTCCTATTGAAGGAAATTGGGACGAGATCATCATGGAGTATGGAGAACAAGAGGATGTAGAGGTGGCACTGGTCGGTATTAATAATGTGGATATGATGGATCCAGAGGAACCAGAAGAGCCTATGGAATCGGAGGAACCAGAAGAGCCGGAAGACATAGGCCAGGAGTAGATGGATCGCTACACCCTGGTATATGGTCGTGTAATATAAGTATTCCTAGTTCGATGTAGGAGTGTGAACCTTGCATTATGTGTCTGCAATACCGTAGCTAGGCGTTGGCACATATGTGTAAGAAGTCATGTGACGGTGTCCTTTTAACAACCATGAAGTCTGAATTGAATTAATGAAGATGGTTGTTACTTGTGAAATTTATCCGTGCCTCTTGCAAATTTATATTCTTGCACATGTGTTTTTATGGATTATTTTAAAGAATAACTAATGTGCAACCATATAAATTGCAGCATGGTGGGTACTCAGAATTAGGATGACCCTGAAAGCTCTCAGCAAGGAGCTAATGCTGAGCCCTCACTAGCGGAGGTATTGGCTGCTGCACTCAACCGGCAGCAAAATGACTCTGAGATTCTTCATCGGCTAGTAGATATTACGTCCCATCTAGATGGACAGGGAGGCCACCACAACAACAACAATCAGCCCCGATAGAGCACCTACTCAGATTTTCTAGGTACTCATCCGCCAACCTTCGAGCACGCCAGAGAACCTTCGGATGCCGATCACTGGCTGCGCCAGACTGAGTCGAAGTTCGGTCTACTGGAATGCACCGAGCACCTGAAGGTGCTATTCGCCGCCCAACAACTGCAGGGCTCTGCTAGTGCCTAGTTGGCAAGTTATGAAGCTTCTCTGCCCGCTACACGCCATGTTGAATGGAATGAGTTCAAGACTGCATTTCGTGCTCATTTCATCCCAGCTGGCCTCATGCAGAGGAAATTCCAGGAATTTATGGATCTGAAACAAGGAGGCATGAATGTCCTCCAATATTCTGAATCTTTTAATCACTTGCCTCAGTATGCTACTAAGTATGTCAATACTGAGGATAAGAAGAGATATGCATTTCTGCGTGGAATGAATGCCACCCTTAAGGAGCGTCTCACTTGGCAGACAACCGGCATATACAATGACTTGATCAATGCTGCTATTGTCCAAGAAGGCACTATGCACCAAGTTGAAGAAGAAGATCGCAAAAGAAAGGCCCCTTCTAGTGCCTCTGCTGCCCCACAGGTGAAGCACCGCCTGATTTACACTTCACCTACCAGACAACATTTTTGGGCATCTCCGCAGTAGCAGTATCAGCAACGATATGGTCAGGACTACTCGAGGCCACCAAAGCACTTTCAGAAGGACGTTGACTCTCAGGAGCAGGAGGTAGAAGTTGCTAACACTGGTGTTGATCCAGGCAAGCCCCGGTTTATATTTGCCTTTTTACAAAATTTTGCTAGTTTATATTAATACTAGTGTCTATAATTAGTGTTGCATTAGGTCATAGGAGTTGATTGAAACCTACCTTGCATGATGTCCAACTGACCTATGCTAGTGTCTTTAGAACTGGGTAGGATCGGTACTGTTATGCTATGCTCAGTAATTACTAAGTCTTGTTAGAAAGTATTATTACTAAGGAATGAACTTGACCACTGCAACGGGAATTATTAAAAGAAGTTTATTTTTATATTATGACCGGGCAGGGATAATGCATGTGTAGGTTTGCAGCAACACATGGGTGTTGACTGTGGTAGCCCTACCTTGTCGAACCTAGGACCCGTCCGTGGTCGGCCCCTCGATCAAGTATTGAATAGTACCGAATGCATGCTAGCTTATGGGCACTAGTAAACCGATATAGCATTAAAGGTCACTTGCATTGAGGACGGTTAAGGTGCGTTGGTCATTGACCCTCCTGCTGCTGGAGTGAGCGGTTCAGACCACAAAGTACTGTTGGTAGAACGGCATGCCCACTCGACGTCACCACACCCGGGCTGCGGTGTAGGTGCTTTTCTTGCAAAAGGTTGCCATATACGACCTTAATTGGTGCGTATGTGTCGTGCATCTCGGATTTTCCCAGCTGGTGTAAATCGATTGCAATCGCTGTCCCTCATAGTAATGAGTACCACTTGGTCACCGCGCCAATCGCGTAGTTGCACTAATATTATGGAATGGATCATGTTGCTTATTGATGATGACGATTATTATTATTATTGCTCTTATGTTGTATTAACTTTATATATTGTTTTAGTGTTCTTTTGTTGCAACTAAAGTTACATTTCGGCTCAACCCATTTAAATTGACAATTAAAACTTGATAGAACTAATAGGTTGCTTAGTGCGAGTCCTTTTAAACAAGCCACCTATTAGAGCCCTTGCAAGTCTAATAGGTTGCTTAGTGCGAGTAAACAAGCCACCTATTAAAACTTGATAGAACTAATAGGTTGCTTAGTGCGAGTAATTAGTAATCAGGCTTTGTGCCATTGTGTTTTCAGGTAATGAAGAAATAGAATTGCCTATAGATGTGATACCATGGGACGTGCAAGTCCCTGAGGGTTGGACTGCCCACTGGAAGTCCGACTCGCCACCACAGTGATGTTGTGTGCTGCTAGAGTGATGTTCTTCGGGCATGAATCATCACTCTATGCTGTATCATTGAGCTCGTAGTTTTTTGAATGTTATTTGCTTCCGCTATTTTCAAAACATTCATGAACTTGTAATATTCCTCTACATTCTGATAACCTTAATGATGTAATATTCAACTTAAATTTGGACAAATGTTGTATTATCAAGTGTCTGCGCTATCAGCACCTTTGGGACCTCGATCCTCCGGGAAGGGGAGCCACATCCCTGTACCAGATATGTTGTGGCTTGGTTTGGGTTAAGATCCGGCTTGGGCTGTGATAGCTATGGTGGCTCTTGTTTTTGCCTCTGCTGCTCTTGGTTTGCTAGTGTTTGCTGGGTTGATTGTCTTGGTTATATATAATGGTTTGGAGGTTGTATTGGATGGGTCATGTTGAAGTATGGGGATGATGTGTATGGATGATGGTGAGTATTTGGGTAATGATAATTGATTTTTGCTGGTTGTGGGCATGGTAGCTGGGGCCATGGGTTGTGCGATGTGTAGTTGATGGCTTTTGTTTGTGCTGGTATTTTCTTCTCTGCTTCCATTCTTTCTTGTATCACTTTTGCTTTGAGGCAAGTGGAAGTTTTGTGCCCTTGTCCTCTGCACAGTAGAGGCAATATGGTTTTCTGGCTTGGCGGTTTTGGATTGGTGAGCTTCGGCCCCTGCCGCGGCCTTGATAGTTGCTTTCTCAGTAGTCATTGCTGCAGTTGTCCTTGATGCTATGATCTTGTTTTTCCTCTTCGATGTGCTCTACGAAAGATGGTGCGTGTTCGGTGGGCGGCTTTGACTTTCTATGCTGCCTTTCTTGGTAAGTGCCCTTAGTGTGTGTTTGGTTGCGATTTTTTGCTCTGGCTTTGCTTGCGCCTTTTATAATCCACGTCTGATCTGCTATACTCTTTGAACTTTGTGCATAATGTTTGCATCATGCGTGGGGGTACTCATGCACAGTAGGATGACATTTGACATGCTTGTATGCCTCAAAGTACTGAGCTTATTGCAGCTTCGTCCGTTACACTTGGCGCTTGGGCTTGAAGCGTGAGGAATCTTCTGTAGTAGTCGTGCAACAGCTTGTTCTCTTGCCGGGCGATGTTCAGGAGCTCGTGCGATGTTTCCATGATGGTGCGGAACCCTTGAAAGCTTGTGATGACCTTGTCCCTCATATTTTCCCAGCTGTATAGTGATCCTAGAGGCAGGTTGAAATACCAGTTTAGTGCAGACTCTTTGAGGGCACACACGAAGGCCTTCGCCAGAGTTGCTTCGTCTCCCCCTGCTGATAGAATTGCCGCCTCGTATCTCATGAGGAATTGCCTTGGGTCAGAACTTCCTTTGAACTTGGCTACTGGTAACATTCTGAAGTGCGGGGGGTAGGGCACCCTCTGCAATCCTACAGAAAGGGGTGAGTCTTTGTTGATTATGGCTGCCCTCCGTATTGGTAGCTCATCTATGGTTGATGATGGCTCTCTTTGCTCGATTTGTGGCTGAGCTTCGGGCGTTGGGCTTGGTTCTTGACGGCTTGTTCTGCCGATGGTTTTTTGGAGTTCTTCGACCTCCTTGATGAGTTGAAGATTTTTGAGTCTGAGTTGGGCTATGTACTCCTTTTCTAGTATGGCTTTTTCTCTTTTTGCTAGTGCTTTGTTTCTTAACTCCTGCTCTTGCAGCAATTGCTGTTTGAGCTGCTCGAGGTGCTCAGCTCTTTGGGCTAGCAATTCCATCTCCTGCAACGCTGTCATTGAGGTTGGGATGTAGCTTCTAAGGGGGTTTGAGCTCGAAGGCTGTTCGAGTTGTTGTGCTGGGTCCTTTGGGTCGACGGGCGCATTTGGTTGTGATGGTTGCGACTCGAGGGTGTTCTCTTTTGTTACTTGCGAAGTGGATTGGTCGTCAGTCAGTTGTGGGTCTCCTTGTATGTTTTCTCGGGCGGGTGTAACTCCGCTCGAAGGTGACGATCCGGGGAGTTGAGTCATCATGAGCTGGTATAGGGGCTCACAACATGGTGGGCGCCACTGTTGGTGTCATGAAGTGTGGGCCTCGAGACACTGAACAGAAAAGAAGGGAAAAGAGATTCAACACTCGAGAGATTTTGGGTGATGTAACTGATGTTCTTCACGTATCCCAAAAAAGATTCATCCTGATACAAGTAGGTAGGGGTTCTCTATTTATATGCCCATACCTAGGTCATACGCAGATGACCATTTTGCCCCTGATTACCTACTATATTCCCTAAATATTTGGTACAAAATGGTCATAAAGGGTAAAGTGGTCTTTCGAGCTTTTCTGATGCCCTTCCTTGATCCGCACGCCACCGAGTGCGCTGGCGCCACGTGTCTCTATAGCACGTCTCGCTCGCCTTCGGCTTCGGGCGCACCCTTTGATCTTCGAAGGTACCGTGGACCACTTCGAGGGGGTTCATGCTTCGCCGAGCTCTCCGGCTCACTGTCTCCCGAAGGTCTGGGGCTTTGATCCTTTCAGAACCCTTCAAAGGGTGCATCCCCTTCGGAGGAGTTTTGATTCTTCCGGAACCTTCAGAGGGTACGTGTCTTTAGAAATTATGGTTAATAGTGAAGATAATGACAATTTCTGTTTTGTAGTTTAACTTTTACTCTCCTCGAAGGGTGGCCCACGAGGTGATCCCCCAACAAGCAGTCTCAAGATGAGAAACACGATCAAATTCATTCCTACCATGTGCAGAGAGCAGAATGTTAACAGCTTTGGAATCGTTTTCATACCTGTTCAGTTCAGGAGCAGCTGCCCTATCGAGGTTCTCATGTATCTGGTAGTCCTGTGCGATGATCTCCCAAATCGCACGACCTTGGCTTAAGAGATAAGCCTTGGTCCATGATTTCCAATAAGGAAAAGCTTCCCCATCGAACATCACAAGCTTTACTACACGCTTCTCCATGTCACCTTTGGATCACAAAGTCGGTGAAGATCAACTAGTGATCAAACCTGCTCTGAAACCAATTAAAAGACCGAGAAGGTGACCAGAGGGGGGGGGTGAATGGGAGCCAATTAAAATTCTCCAAGAGAACTTGGCCTATATCCCAAAAACAACCCAAGTCAACCTCCAAATCGATTACCAAGACTACACACACCAACTCGTAGTGTACTAGCCCTAGGAGCGATCAACCATAACAAACAAACACAGTGGAAACAACAAGAAGTAGCAAGGACTTGAAATAGCCAGGAGACTCACCAAAAACCTGACCTTACTAGACCACCACCAGCAGTGCTGATCAGGGCCATCGGTAGTGCCGGTTGGCCCCAGGCTGTGCCGATCTGACCCATCGGCAGTGCCGGTGTGGGATACTGTGACCCACCAACAGTTCTGGTTCGGGATTTTGCAAGATCTTGCCCAAAACCTAATCAAATGAACTCCAAATGATGTGATTTTTGTTCTAGTGAATCCTCATCAAATCATGACCCTAAACCTAGAAGATCAACTCAATTGGCTCAAGGAATCATCACGAATTTTGGATCTTGTGCCAAGAACACCAAAAAGGGGAAACTTGAGAAATCCTTCAAATCGAAGGTGCTAGAGCTATTGATTCGGTCAAGGATCCATAGAGGATTGTTCTAGCTCATCCTAGCAACAAGTTTCTCAAGAAATCTGAACCAAAAACTCATCCAAAAGTGAGATAAAAAATCACCACGAAAATAGCTCCGAAAATAGAGAAAAAGAGAATTTCGGGATTTAGGGAAAGAGGGAGATCTTGAGCATAAAAATACTTCTCATATCATTTAAAGGTGCTTACAAGGTCCAAGGATACAAGGCTAGGAAGCCACCCTCTTCCTCCCACTATTTGGAAAAGCAAGAGATGTCTCTCACACACCCACTACTCTCCACTAGAACATGAAGACCTCTCCTAGCACTTTGAGTAGAACCCTAACACAAGACTAATGGAAAGAGAGGCACCTCTTCTACCAGCCCTACCTCCTCTCATATAGGCCTAAGGTCTATGGTCCACATGACCACTCTACCCTTGACCTACTATTGGTCGTAACTACGCACCCACTTATATACCGTAAGAGGACAGTGTATATTATAGCACTTTTTCTGTTAGAGTATTCCAAGGTTTAATCGAACCCATAGGGATCCGAAGAGAACCGTGTTTAGAGTTTACTATTTCATCTAACAAATCAATCATAGCATGAGGTACATATTGCACATACGTGAGCATGAAAAGAGATGAAAATTGAAGGTTGCACGGATCGGCTCAATTAGTGCGTCGATCGGTGCGAAGGCTTACCTGGTAAAAGGGGTTATGGGAGCATACACATCAACCAATGAGGAACACCTGGAGTTAGCCTATATGCATCTAGTACTTGGAGAAAGGATGTGTCGATTGGCACAACTGGTGCGCCGATCGGCACTGAAGCAGTAATCATTATCATCTTAATCCGAGCTTACTTGGCACTTCATTGACTCGAACAATAAACTTGGTATTCTACAAGACATGGTGGTTTCGTTCACCCCGGCTTGTCACATGTGAAGGCTATTAGCTCCCCACTGGTTTCTTGCACTATGCGATGAGCAAAAGCGTACTTGAAATTTACACTAATGGGAATAGATAGATATTAAGTACACCACACAGACTGAATTCATCGAAAGAGATTCAACAAGCAACCAAGGACAGAATCAAGATATATAACATAGATATAGATAACTATACCAATATTCATGAGCGTCAGAGGAGCGCCGATCGGCTCAATTGGTGCGCCGATCGGCGCAGCCATGATGCATCCCAAGGTACATGACTCTACTTCTCCTGGCTCCGGTGTAGTGCACCATGCAGGGTCCCTACCCAACTAGACTACATCTCTCAACTTAGTGGCTCTTCAACTCTAGCGGCCTCCCGGCGATGTGCAGCGGCTCCTATGTCTTGATCACCTCCCTCTCCTCGTCCTCCTCCTCTTGGACATCATATGGGTGTTTATATAGCCTCTGGTCATGTCCTCCCTTGCTTGGCCTCCAAGTTTAGCTCATAGAGATTGAATCCAAGTCGGTTTCGTACCTTCCATATAGAGTGCCGACTTTCTTTAATCATAACTGATGCTTCCAAAGTCCAAATTAGGCAAACCCGGATCTATCATGTAACCCTCGAAAAGATCTACAACTTTGGTATTATTTAGATTCTCAGATTCGGACATTTAGATACGCAAAATTGCGATACCAAAATATCTGTCCTGATTCGAATTCCTCTGTGCAGCCTGCCTTGTGGGGCCAATATCTCCCAGCTCCGGAGTCCAATAAATGTAAATAATATATGATTCAGAAAGCTCTCGATAAGATCTTCAACTTTAGTATTCTGAGGTTTCCCATTTGACCATGTCTTGGGCTCCGAAGTCACGTGACAATATAGTGCTGGTTCTGGACTCCACGAATTGAACTTTCCTTCCGGACAAACCTTCTAGAAATCCTTAGGCATTGGGCCACGACCTTGGGCTTGCACATTGGACCTCATGGATGTCCAGGTGTGTCTTGTAAGCTTCATGGGCTAATGTGAAGCCCTCCTTGTATGGCGAGTCTGGCTTCATGTCGGTACTTCTCATATAAGAGTCATTTTGTCGTCTTTTCACCTGTTTTTGCAATAAAGAACTAAAATGACAATACACATGTAAATTGTCAATGTTAGAGGTAAAACACATGATTATGATGAGAATATGGTACGATGTTGGTGGTTATTGGCATGTAAAACGGATACATAGGAACCACCAATAGTTCCCCCATGCTTAAACCTTTGCTCGTCCTCGAGCAAATAAATCACCCTCAAGGAGAGATCAGCGTTGCAATCATATTATCTTCACTCGTATTCATCAAGGCACATGCATATCTAACCCGCTTTAAAAGTTTAGCATAAAAAGTTTTATGTTGCGCCAATTCTACTACTCAAAGATACTAGTGGGGAACAAAAAATGACTAAGATCCGACCACAATGATCAAATAAAGTAGCTTCAACTCTCAAATCAGATTGCTCCTCAAACTAGGCCTTAAATGATAAAGTTTTTTCAAAAATTTAGTCTCCTTTATTCAAACAAAAACACTCTCTTGCAAAGAATCAAGGCAACACGTCATCTTACAAATCTCACAAGCCAAACAACTAGAAGTGATCCTATCTACAAATATTTGGTGGAAGGCTTTATGTGTAGCTTGGTAGGAAATCAACTAGCAACAATGTAACTCAGAGTATTGTCAAATCAAGAGATAGTTCTAATTGGTTTTACAAAGACTTGTCAAAAAGGCCATTGGAAACCATTATGAAGAAGAGGAAAAACACACGCTTTTGAAAGGTGGACATGTGCAAAAGGCAAAGAATGATCTTAAGACACAAATGAAGTTCTTGAAATCAGATTGCGCATGGTTGGAGTGATAGAGTTTCAGCCAATTTGAATGCACTTACTTGAAGAATAATGGTTTATGCACAAATCTTGGAATTCCTCTCTTGCAACTTGATATAACTTGAAACATCCTTGATCTTCCTTCAACAATATTTGAAGTCCATTAGCTAGTGCTTCGGAATGATGAATGACGTCCATCCCCCCATGCTTAAATGTTGCTCGTCCTCGAGCAAAGGGAGTGACAAAAGATAAGCACTAGCTAAATCCTTTATTTCTTCTCTTCAACCATCTAGAACACATATAATTAATTTCTGGAGATAACAGAGCGCTTTTTATTCCTTGCGCCAATCGGCACGACACCTGCGCCGATTGGCACACATATGATTCTGCCTTGTCTTCTCCTTCTATTGATGCTTTGCATTTCAGAGAGTCTTCAGAGGTGTTTATTGATGAAAATCATCGTCTTCAGTAAGAGGCCTTGATAATTTGTGCATAAAATCATATAAATAGTGCAACGGTTCGACGAGAAACTCGTATCATAGGTTGTGGACAAGGAGAGGACATCACCAAAAGAAATATGGGTTTATAGGTGGGAATATTCAGTGAGCATTGCTAAATATGAAGAGGCTAGCAAACAAGTGATAGTTACGTAAACAAAATGGCCAACTTCTAAGTCTCATACCAAAAGAACACAAACTTGAAATGACTCACCAAATTAAATGTTGCAATCTACAGGTTTATCATATAAGTGTAGCATATTTGGCTTTGGTAGGTATGATCAATACAAGAGAGCAATATTTGCAAGGGTTAGAGACCACATGTAACAGTTTTCCAAAAATTATTAAGTTCACTAGCTATGTTGGAGTTTTGTTCTTAGAGAGCAAAGCATATTGTCATGAAGAACAATTCAACCATATGGGGTCTTTATCAAAACATCTGTCAACAAATACCACCACTAAAGCAAATAGAGTTCGTAGAATTGGTGCTTAGTTGAAAATTAAGCGGTCGATAATTATGTGCAATGAATCATTCAAGTTCCAATAACAATAGCAACTTTCATCATATCTCTAGCAAAGATCCTCATCATTGTTATGCATTTATTCATCGTGAAAGCATTATAAGACAATGGTGATGACACAGGCAAGCTCCCCTACATAAATTAATGACATTTGGTCACCCTAAGGTAGCTAATAGGGATATGTAATTGTCCATTCTATGTTCGAAGTGACAAATTACAAATAACCTTTCGCATGAATAAAACAAAAAGGGTATCACAAAAAGAAAAAGAGAGAAACTTCCTAAGTTCAAAGCAGACAACAAGTACAGGTTTGAGAAGAAAATAAGATTAGGAGAAGTGAAGGATCAAAGGGGTGTTACCGCATTTTAATCGATTGAAGCTCAGCTTGTGCCTCCCCCATGCTTAAAATCTTGTTGGATTGCACGATAGAAGGGCAATAGCAGGGGCAGCGAGGGTGCGCCGACCAGCACGAGGATGCGCCGATCGGCGCAGACGGTTGTGCCTCTCGTCACCTCCAGCTCCAGCCTTGATGCGCTGTCCCAATGCTCCCTCTTGTATATGCGGCTATTGTCACTTCGTTTCCTTCTACTTTCCTTGTTTGAGAGTACTTCTTTCATTCCTGCAAAATATTGAAATACACATACTACCCCTGATATGATGGCCGGGGATAGAACAATATCTACCATCTAGCAACAACCTCAAAAGTTCAACTTGTGGCATTTTAATTCTAGTATCAAAAAGAAAACAAAATCCTAATGGGTGTACGTGCGTGCACAAGTGTGGATGCATGGAGTTAAAATCAGAATGTTAGCAAAGACTATAACAATGTTGTTTTACAATTTAGTCTAAACACCACGTTCACACAAAATTGCTAAATGAATGTCATAATTCTAAGTTCAAAGTTTCATTGTTTAGTCTTGAAACAAAGCAAACAACATGAAGAAAAAGAATTTTTATGTTAGCAGTGAAGGTTAGAGGTGTGGAAGCTAAACAAGAAAAATGTTTACACCTAGCTCTAAGCACCATGCTTAAAACTAAATTGCTATCATTAATCATAACAAAATTCTTAATAACCAAAATCAAAAAACCATGTTCATCATTTAGCTATGACAAAACTTCATTAGATCAAATGAATAGCACATTGCAATAGACTAGCAACCAACCAATGCAAATGATGCAAAACATAGCAAGGCAAATAAACTATCCAATATTGTTCAACAAATAAGCATAAACACCATGTTTACACCAAAATTTGCTAGAAAGCTCGCGAATATGAACATGCAATGTTGGAGGTTTGTGCGAAACAAAACACAAACATATGGCCTCCCGGTGATGTGCAGCGGCTCCTATGTCTTGATCACCTCCCTCTCCTCGTCCTCCTCCTCTTGGACGTCATATGGGTGTTTATATAGCCTCTGGTCACGTCCTCCCTTGCTTGGCCTCCAAGTTTAGCTCATAGAGATTGAATCCAAGTCGGTTTCGTACCTTCCATAAACAGTGCCAACTTTCTTTAATCATAACTGATGCTTCCAAAGTCCAAATTAGGAAAACCTGGATCTGTCATGTAACCCTCGAAAAGATCTACAACTTTGATATTATTTGGATCCTCAGATTCGGAAGTTTAGATACCCAAAATTGCTATACAAAAATATCTGTCCTGATTCGAATTCTTCTGTGCAGCCTGCCTTGCAGGGCCCATATCGCCCAGCTCCGGAGTACAATAAATGTAAATAATATATGTTTCGGAAAGCCCTCGATGAGATCTTCAACTTTGGTATTCTGAGGTTTCCAATTTGACCCCGTCTTGGGCTCCAAAATCACATGATAATACAGTGCTGTTTCTAGACTCCGCAAATTGAACTTTACTTCCGGATAAACCTTCTAGAAATCCTTAGGCATTGGGCCACGACCTTGGGCTTACACATTGGACCTCATGGACGTCCAGGTGTGTCCTGTAAGCTTCATGGGCTAGTGGAAAGCCCTCCTTATATGGCGAGTCGGGCTTCATGTCGGTACTTCTCATATAAGAGTCATTTTGTCATCTTTTCACCTGTTTCTGCAAGAAAGCACTAAAACGACACTACATATGGAAATCGACAATATTAGAGGTAAAACACATTATTATAATGAGAATATGGTATGATGTTGGTGGTTATTGTCATATAAAACGGGTACATAGGAACCACCAACACCTATATAATACACCCACCTACCACCGGGGGCATAACTATCCATCTTTTTCCTCGTTGCCCGAATGCCATCAAGCCCTTCACAACTTTGCTTGCCCTCGATGCAAGCTGCACGATGGTGCCACGTGCACCTCCAATCGCCGCCACAGGTTTTGAGGCCCAAACCGGGAAACCGCCTTGCACGCTTCTCAAAGCATAACCTCTCGATGTCGATACGTGTCACCTTGTCCCGCGATCCTGACCACCGGCAAGTCTCTCCCGGTCCCTATCCATCAGGCCTCCTTGTCACTTGCACCGGCATCCCACTTGCCTTGACTTGGTCAACATGCCGTCTTCATCACCATGACGGTTTTGAGGCTCAACCGCGAAACCATCCATGCTTCTTGCCTCTGCATCTGTACGGTGTGGATCACCCTTGACTTCACCCGGCATCCCGATCATCCGACCTCAAGTCCCCTACTTGTGCCCGATCCTCTCATCATTGACCGCCAAGTCGGCTCTAGTGACGTACACATCATGAGACAAGCAAACACATTTCCCATCTCCTGCAATATCACCAATACTTCAACCAACTCCGGTTAGTCATAACCATGATATACAAACCCATGCAATCCCCGGATTCCCGTATTTCAACTCAAACACCAAATCTGCTCAAGTCAATTACTCATCACATATACTGCAAACCATGACACATATCCGCATGGTTTCTCATCCTCCAAGATGTAAGAACCAACCCATAATGCCACAAATACACCCACTAGCTCCTCTTAAGATTCATTGAGAGTTCACCCACCAAAATGATGAGAAAACCCAATTGAGAAGTGAGCTACAAGCCTCCCCACATATTTTATCACAAACCACGTCTCCAAGCTCTTCACGAGATATCCTCCCATCCACCTCAAGCTCTAAGTCTAAAACTGTGGCATCCCACACCTCGAACCGAGGGGAATAACCGACCCAGGATCACTTTTGGGTGATGTCGGACGAAGCCGACATACACAGTACATACGCACGAACATGCCATCATTTGCAAAGTTACATAAAGAGTATTATGCATTATTACAAACTGAGTGTGAATTAATCTTACAAACCAAGTTTCAAAATTTCAGATTTACATACACACGTCCGAGTGGGAATTACAATACATATGTTCTGAGTGCAGAGTTTATTACATCATGTAGCAGAAGCGATAATTAAACATGACGGTAGATAAACCTAAGTAAACCATAACAGCCCTAGTCATGGTTCACTCCTCGGGTCCGTGATTCGGTAAGCAAGGAACCCACTCAAAGGTCCATTCGTTACTTGGTTCCTCGACCCACCCATCATGCTCATGGCTCAAATAGAAGTTAGAGGAAGACATGCCTGCAATAAAATTTAACAACAAACCCTGAGTATCTAATATACTCTGCAAGACTTACCCATCGAAATGGCTTTCTAAAGCCGACTCCTAGTATGCAGGGGGCCGACCGGGCTTGCTGAAATTTGATTTGCCAAAGCAGCAATTGGCTAGTTTCTAAATCCACTTTTTTAGCCGTATTAATAGGGTTGTGACATGAATGTAAATTTAATTAGCTGTGAACTATCAAACAAATTTCAATACAACAATTGAGTGATCAAAACAACAAGTATAGCTTCATCGTTAGTTCTTACTACGCTGCAATCTACTCGAGACAAGTGGTGCTCATATCCGTGAGGGACGACGATATATATCGATTTACATCCTGTAGGAGAAACCCAAATGCACGACATACACATAATTTAATAACACGTATGGCCACCTTTCACAAGATTATCATAAAGCTGAACCAAGTCCCCACTCCGGATGTATGTTCCCCTTGCACCGCTGTTCATCATCGGGTCCAAGGCCTAAACCATACACCCTCCAACTTTCCACAAACCCGTGCAACCACCGTGACCGACACTTTGCACAAAGTGGGAAGTGAGCGGACAACATTACGAGGCTCATGCTACTAAGTTTACCAGCTCCCATATGAAGGTATGCACCTGGTACTGTTCAATACTTGCCCGCGGAGTCACAACAATCCATACGCGACACGTTCTATGCCATTAAATAACACAATTTCATATACTAAAAATGCAAGAAATGCACTTAGCCATGAAATTATGCCTAAATTACTTATGGCCACTTGTCAATGGGTCATACATGCCATGAGGAGTGTGTATGCCAAATTTTGTGATTTAATCAATTTTATACAATAAGTTATGATTTTATTTGCTTTACAAGGGTTGTTTGTTTTGAATTAAATTCTCCCAAATTTATCTCAAAATCCTAAACTTCATGCTAACCAGGGCAAAGTACAGGTTGCAAGGGTTCCAAAACAATTTAGCTTGCAATTTTTGGCCTTATATTTTGGGAGATATCAAATTTTCAATTTAATCAAAAGTTCACTGGTATTTACCAAAGTCCATAGACAAATTTTCAAACAGAGTCCCACGCGCGCGGGGTGGCGCTGCAGCACGGCTGGCCTGCCGGCGGCGACCGGCAGTGGGACTTGGGGCTTTGTGCTGCTCTACGCAACTAGGAGCTCACTAGGGTTCGGTGGGTGGTGGTGGCGAGTGGAGAGGCCACCGGAGCATCACCGGCGACGAGCAGCGGTGCTGCGCCACCATGACCGACGGCGAGCACCTCACACGAAGCTTGACAAAGCAAGACGAAGGGTCTGGAGGCATCACCTGGAGGCCGTGAAGCTGGGTGGGGGTGGTTTCGACATCGGCCTGGCCGGAGCTGGGCTGTCGCCGTGAGCCCCCTCCGTGTGGTGATGATGGCGGCTCGGCTGCTTCCGATTCCAGCGAGCACACTGCACAGCACGGATTTGGAGTGAGCAGTGAGCTCCGAGGTGGTCCTATGCTTGCTCGGGTGTGAGGAATCGAGCAGCGCTCACCTCAATCGACAGCAGTGGCCATGGCGAGCCCGACCACCAAAAACAGGGGCTGCATCGAAATCGCGGTGCTCGCCGGAGAAGAAAGGAGTAGCAGGGCTCAGCGGCAAGCAGTGCTTTGCTGGGGAGTGCGTGGAGTGCGTATCAGCTTCTGGAGAGGCACTTGTGCATGAACTTGCGCTCAGGTCTCTGGATAAGGCCGGCGGCGATGAGAGAGAGGAAACCGAGAGAGAGGGAGGGCGAGGGAGAGAGAGCAATGTTGGCCTGACACGATCAAGCACGAGGATGGCGGTGTAAATGGTTAAGGACGGGCCGGCCAGCTGCTCACCGTCAGCGGTATGGGCGCCGGACGCCGCTGCCACTGCCCGGTGGCCCGCCGGCGCTGTAGATGTTTGATGAAATGTCAACCCGTTCTTCTCTCTCCTGAAGACTTACTGTTCGAGTCAATTGGCGGTCTTCAAAAATTTTTATTGGCCTGCAACTTTTTGTGGAGATGTGGGACAATATTTGGAGAAACTTTTGTATAGGACTTTTCCTGGCATTCGTCCTCCTAAAATTTATAAAAAATCCACACTGAACTCTGTATTTCTGCTTTCTCTGAATTTTTCCAGCTATTAAACCTCTACCAAAAATTCTGGAAAATTCCTTACAATTCCCTTTTTATATGCCCATCATGATTATGTAAAAAGATTGGTACACTTCTGTTGAAAATACTTGAGTTTGTGATCTCCCTTGATTTCAATTATTTAGGCTCAATTATTCTTATCTTTGATCTTTTATTTAATCTTAAGTCCATTATTTTTTTCTCTTGGGCATATGGATTAAGTGAGATGACACATCATTAGGGAAAAGTGACACTTGGGTGTTACAGCCCTCCCCCCTTAAAGAAAATCTCGTCCCGAGATTACAATAAGGGTTGGCCGGGAAACGAAAAGATGGAATCATTACCTTGTGAATCCAAAAATGCGGGAAAGATGGACTTCAAGATTTCCTCTTGTTCCCTTGTAGCTTCATCTTCAGAGTGATTACTCCATTGCACTTTGTAGAAGGTGATAGTCCGACTACGTGTCACCCGGTACTTTTGATCAAGAATCCGGACAGGGTGTTCGAGATATGACAAATCTTCTTGTAATTGTGTTGTGTCATCAATGACAACTTCAATAGGGGGCTTTAAGCACTTCTTGTGTTGGGAAACATGGAACACATTATGGACACGAGATAAATTCTCCGGTAATTATAATCGGTAAGCGACTGAACTACATTTCTCCACAATCGGGTATGGACCAATATACCGGGGAGCCAATTTGCCTTTAACCCCGAATCAGGATATGCCTTTATTGGGAGAAACCCGAAGATATACATGGTCACCTTCTTCAAATTCCAGTGGACGTCTTCTCTTGTTGGTGTAGCTAGTTTGTCGGGATTGTGCGGCTTTCATGTTAGCTTGAATTTCTCATACCTTTTCTTTGGCTTGTTTGACTAAATCTGGACATCAATGATTTCCTCTCGGACTAAATCTGGGCTTCAATGATTTCCTCTCGGACTATGGGCACAAGAGCCAAGTTATATAAAGCACCATATGAAAGAATTCGGAGGCTTGGCTCCACAAGATCAGATTTAGCACCCTCATTCATACGGCAAAGTGTGAGGAAATTTCATTGATTCTGATGACTTAATGCATAGGCCACGACATTAGCCTTGCCGGGGTGATAATGGATTTCCAATTCGTAGTCCTTAATTAATTCCAACCATCTTCGCTGCCTCATATTCAGTTCTTGTTGGGTGAAAATATATTTAAGGCTCTTATGGTCAGTGTAGAGATGAACAAGATTCCCGAGAATAAAATGTCTCCAGGTCTTGAGAGCAAGAACTACCGAAGCTAATTCCAAATCATGTGTTGGGTAATTCTGCTCATGCTTGCAAAGTTGACGAGAGGTATAGGCAATTGGGCGGCCTTCTTGCATTAACACGCAGCCCATACTCGTGCCGGAAGCATCACAATACACGTCAAACGGCTTGGCGGGATCGGGCTGAGCCAAGACGGGAGCGGTAGTCAAAAGTCTCTTGTGGGTTTGGAAGGCCTGTTCGTATTTCTCGCTCCACTTAAATTTAGCGTCATTGGTTTGGCAACGCTTGAAAAATTGGGAATAAACTTCCGATAATACCCGGCAAGTCCGAGGAAACTACGGATGTGCTTCACTGTCTTTGGGGTCTTCCACTTGTGTACGTCTTCAACCTTACTTGGGTCAACCTCAGTACCATCCGCAGAAATGATGTGGCCCAAGAAAGGAACTCGCTTCAACCAAAATTCGCACTTGCTGAATTTGGCATAAAGCTCATGATCACGAAGTCGTTGGAGCACAGTTCGGAGATGATCAGCATGCTCTACCTCTGACTTGGAGTAAATGAGAATGTCATCAATGAATACCACTATGAACTTGTCTAGCTCCGGCATGAATACCGAGTTCATCAAATACATGAAATGAGCTAGAGCATTCGTTTGTCCAAATGACATGACTAGGTATTCGTAGAGACCATACCTCATAGAGAAAGCTGTCTTTGGAATGTCCTCTGGCCGAATTTTAATTTGATGATAGCCAGAGCAAAGGTCAATCTTGGAGAAAACCTTAGCACCAACTAATTAATCAAATAAAATGTCAATACGCGGTAGAGGATACTTGTTCTTGATTGTCACCGTGTTTAATGGTCGATAGTCAACACATAGATGCAGTGACTCGTCCTTTTTCTTCACAAACAGCACGGGACAGCCCCACGGTGATGAGCTAGGACAAATGAATCCCTTGTCCGTAAGCTCCTTTAGCTGCTCTTTTAATTCCGCCAATTCCTTAGGAGCCATTTTATAAGGTCTTCGGGAGATTGGAGCGGTACCGGGTTGGAGTTCAATTTTAAATTCAACATCTCGGTCGGGAAGCATACCGGGTAAGTCATCCGGAAACACATCGGAAAACTCACATACCACGGGAATGTCCTTAAGACCTTTTCCTTCCAGTAGGTAGACTTTGGAAGTGGTAGGTTTTGGGTGGGGCAAAAATAAGGTTGCTGGACCATGTAGTGGGGAGTCCAAATGGATTTGCCGAGAATCGATATGTAGGACGGCATTGTGGCGTTTCATCCAACTCATGCCCAAAATAATATCTATGCCCTGTCCTACCAACATGATGAAAGAGGAAGGATACACTTTCCCCCCTAGGTTGAGTTCCACTCGCCTTACTCTAAAATTTGCAACTAACTTTCCACCCGGGGAAGTAATGACATAAGGGTTTTCCAAGGTACATGGCGTGACCTGTAGCTGCTCTATGCATGCTTGGCTAATAAAATCATGTGTTGCTCCCGAGTCGAAGAGAACGATAATGAAGTGATTATTAATAGTGAACGTACCCAAAAGTATCGGTTCACCGGCCTGAATTTCCTCAGCTGAAGTGTAGTTGACATGGCCGGTCTTCAGTGCTGGTGTAGAGGGTTGGGAGCTGTTGTTATTGTTGTTGTTGTGGTGGTTGTTATTGCTGTTTTTGGGGTGCTGCTGGTTACCACCGCCTTGTGAACGTTTCGGAAAGGTGCATTCCTTCGCAAAATGCCCGGCTCGGCCGCAATTGTAGCAAGGCTGCTGCGGTTCTAGCCTAGCATTTTGATACACATGCTGTGGGGGGCGTGGCGCTGGTGCACGCTGCTGGTATGAGCCAGGGAATGGTCTTTGCTGCTGCTGAGACAAAGAGTGGTATCCCCCCCTTGGTAGCATCACAGCCCGGAACCGTTGTCCCACGGGTGAAGTGATTGCCAGGTTGTACTTGTGGGGAGGGGTGCTAGATGATCCTGCCATAGCGTGTTTCCTCTTCTTATCTTCCTGGTTGACACGCATGGCATCCTCTTGCACGATTGCGGCGTTCACCAATCCATGAAAGGTGCCGTTGGTGACTTGCGCTAAGCGATCTTGCAATTTCGGGCTAAGACCTGCCCGAAAGCAATCCTTCTTCTTCTCATCGGTGTTGACATGATGGGAAGCATATTGGGTAAGATGATTAAATTTCCACACGTACTCTTGTACAGTTCCGGAACCTTGCTTTAAGTTCAGAAACTCCTGTAACTTCCGCTTCACGAGACCAGCGGGAATGTGGTGGGCACGGAAAGCTTCGGTGAACTCATTCCACATGACCTGGTGGTTAGCGGGGAGCGAGTCTAGAAAGTTCGCCCACCATGTACTTGCCGACCCGCGAAGTTGCTGGGCCACAAACAACGGCTTCTGGTGGTCGGTGTAGTTGATGAGAGCAAACTTGGACCCAATGATGCGGACCCAAGTGTCAGCCTCCAGCGGGTCCTCAGCTTCCATGAAGTGCGGAGGTTTAGTCGCCCAGAAATCATTGTATGAGGGCTCTCGTGGTTGATGCACTGGCTGACCTCCCTGGTTGTTTTGGCCTGCCAGAAACATTTGGAAGAGCTGATTTTGATTGTGGATCAGCTGCTCCATTAGATTCATCGGAGGAGGGTTCGGGGGACATGGTGCTCCTCCCCCGCGTTGAGACCCTTCGGGTGCGTCCCCGGAAGTTTCCGCCCCGCTACGAGTGTTCACCATCTGCCATATGAACAAACGCATCGTTAGTCCATGCAACATTTGAACACCATGGAACGATGACAACTCATCTGACAGTAAGGAAAAAAAATAAATTCCAGAAGGTCACCGATAGAAATGACTAATCACTTGAATACTTGATAACGAAACACATATTTTATTACTTATAAACATGGCTTCATACATGATGGTAGTGGTACACCTTTATACAAACCAAAAGTGCGGGTTGGAAAGGTACTACAACCCACGGGGTTACGTCCAAGTCGCTGACCTCGGAGAATTAGCTAGCTAGGAGGTTTAGGGACTTCAGTATCTACAACAAAATTTACCGGTACCACACGTACACGGCGGTAAGTCCCACGTCCATGTTCTACTACCACTAGGTTTCATCACATCACCTAGATATCCACTACTACACCATCTGCTCCATCCACCTACGGTGCATGGCTATCACCATCGGAGAGCATGTCCACGTCGTTAGGCGACATCGGGGCCTCTTAGTCGACGCCCAATGCACTGTGCTCCTGCTCCTGATCATCCACTTCCAGCGGCTATGGTTCTGGATCCATGGGTTGATGATGCATGATGATTTTCTCAAGATCCTCCTGAGCTTGCTCCACCTACTCCTGAAGCACAAATGCCGCATGGTTGGCTTCCTCTAAGTTGTGTTGGACAATCTCCAACTGGACTTCCAGGAAATGGATTGTGCCTTGCAGGTTTTGGTTGATGAGGCGGTTTTGATGAATTTCTGCTTCCGCCTCCAACTTCTCTTGCTCAATGAACTCAGTGGTGCTCTTCACCACCTCGAGTTCATCTTCCAGCTCCGTCTTCTCCCTTTCTAGCTGGGCCACCTGGTTTTTAAGGGAGAAATTTTCTGCTTCGAGAAAGATAATGCGCACACGGTGGTTATCATCTTCAGCCTGCAGTGCCCGGTACTTGTCATCGGTTTCCTCCAGCTGGGATTCCACCTCCCGCAGCCGGGCAGCCATAGCGGTTATCTCCGCCCGAAGCTGATCGACATCCATCTATGCCATTAAGTTTTGAGACAATGAGTCAAAACTTTATAACCAGATAGAAATACATATGCCAAAGGACCATATGCTCAATGGATGCTAAGTAATTGCATAGGAAAAATATATGAAACCAGGTTCCCGAAACTCAAAGTTTCCAGCTCGGCGGACAGAATTGACTTAATCCTGAAGACACAGAATTTTGACTTAGATTGGTTCAAGATCAGAATATTTACTAGTTAGGAAAGTTCTATAGAATTTCCCTAGCTTTCCAGCGCCTACTAATACAGCTCCACCCGGCCAACATGCTAAGAGTTATGATCGTCGGGAGTCAGCGGACAGAACCGGGGCACTTTCTGTAATCCCAGAAAACCTTTCTGTTTTCTCCATTTTCGACCTAGTTCCATATTTTTCCTAAGGCAAGTCATTATACCAAACTCGTAGAGCAACTCATTATCTTTCCAACGGGTACTCATACACCTTCATCGGACTAAAACTGAAGGAGTTACACTGGTTTTAGTCAAACTGACTTTCCTAGCAAAGTTCAGTTTCTTCCCGATTAAGTTCAAACCTTCGTTTTAGGTGCCATAGTGATCCAAAAATTACCCGGAGTTTGATTATTTCACATTTTTGTAATATTTGTGACTTTTTACATTAGTTGGTAAGGATGAATGCATATGGTATGTATGAATGTCAATGCTCAATATGACGGTTCCCTACGTCCTTGCCAAATTAAAACAACGGCCGGTATATAACCAACCGATCGCACAACGGTGGCAACACACACACAATCTCATAATGTTACTACTCTAACTATGACTCGTGGTTAGTGTACCTATAGAAAACCCATTGCAGAAACAATCATCAAATTCAAAAGAAACAATCCAAAAGAAAATCTGTGACCACCTCGCCTCGCACGGGAGCTCTCGAATAAGAGTGTATTCGAGTCACACCAATTTGAATAAATTCCTATCTAAGCACAACAAATCCATGACCACCTCGCCTCGCATGGGAGCTCTCAAATAAGAGTGTTTTCGAGTCACACATGCACCTTTGTTGAAGAATCCGTAGTTGCAAGTAATTTAAACAATCATAACCCAGGGTTAGCTTTGCCACCTTAACTACTACTAATCATCCCTAATTGGGTTCTCTACTCATACCTCACCGTAAAAACGTGGTTTTCAATTTAAGGATGTTCTTAAGTGTAGTACTTTTCCCAAAATGGCTCTGATACCACCTGTGGCATCCCGCACCTTGAACCGAGGGGAATGACCAATCCAGGATCACTTTTGGGCAATGTCGGACGAAGCCGACATACACAATACATACACACGAACATGCCATCATTTGCAAAGTTACATAAAGAGTATTGTGCATTAATACAAACCGAGTGTGAATTAATCTTACAAACCAAGTTTCAAAATATCAGATTTACATACACACGTCCGAGTGGGAATGACAATGCATATGTTCTGAGTGCAGAGTTTATTACATCACGTAGTGGAAGCGATAATTAAACATGACGGTAGATAAACCTAAGTAAACCATAACAGCCCTAGTCATTGTTCACTCCTCGGGTCCGTGATTTAGTGAGCAAGGAACCCACTCAAAAGTCCATTCGTTACTTGGTTCCTCGACCCACCCATCATGCTCACGGCTCAAATAGAAGTTAGAGGAAGACATGCCTGCAATAAAATTTTTCAACAAACCCTAAGTATCTAATATACTCCGCAAGACTTACCCGTCAAAATGGCTTACGAAAGCTGACTCCTAGTATGTAGGGGGCCGACCGGGCTTGCTGAAATTTGATTTGCCAAAGCAGCAATTGGCTAGTTTCTAAATCCACTTTTTTAGCCGTATTAATAGGGTTGTGACATGAATGTAAATTTAATTAGCTGTGAACTATCAAACAAATTTCAATACAGCAATTGAGTGATCAAAACAACAAGTATAGCTTCATCGTTAGTTCTTACTACACTGTAATCTGCTCGAGACAAGTGGTGCTCATATCCGCGAGGGACGACAATATATATATTGATTTACATCCTGCAGGAGAAACCCAAATGCACGACATATGCATAATTTAATAACACGTATGGCCACCTTTCACAAGATTATCATAAAGCTGAACCGGGTCCCCACTCTGGATGTATGTCCCCCTTGCGACCGCTGTTCATCATCGGGTCCAAGGCTTAAACCATACACCCTCCAACTTTCCACAAACCCGTGCAACCACCATGACCGACACTTTGCACAAAGTGGGAAGTGAGCGGCCAACATTACGAGGCTCATGCTACTAAGTTTACCAACTCCCATATGAAGGTATGCACCTGGTACTATTCAATACTTGCCCGCGAAGTCACAACGATCCATACATGACACGTACGGGCTATGGCAGTCAGGGAAGAACCCTGCCGCTGCTCTCTACACATGCAATCCACGTACGGACTTTATTTGCATAAGTATCATAATGTGAGGGATATCAATACAAGAACCTATACCGAGCGGTTTCCGTACCACTCGATATCTCTATCGCTAACTCATTATTAAGCATAGCATTTTGCTACCGAAAAGGCTTATACCTAAGCTAAACCAGACCATAGGTATTAAGGAATCAAATAATGCATCTATGGTTTCGATCAATTCCTACACGTAAATGCACAAGTCTCTTGTGTAGAACAAGCAAAACATTAAAATCATAGGGGTGCACTGGGGCTTGCCTTGGGGCTGTTCGAAGTTAGTAGCTCCAACGGTGTTCAGTTCAACTCTGGGCTCCTCGGGGTTGCTTGCCTCGGTCTTGTGTCCGGTCTCATTTTGTAAATGATGTGATGCAATGCAAAGTAAGATTTCGTATGATGATTCATGGCACTTTCTCAATAAATAAAATTAATGAAATGATGCTCATGCATGAAATGTTGTGCAATACTATGTATGTTGGAACAATCAATTAATTGAAGGGGACAAGCTTCTAATTAGAAGAAATACTGCAATTATCACTACAATCATAGCGTTTGTAGACTTTTAAATATGAGCATGGTACCATTGAATACTCTACTGCACTACATGATGAAGTTAAGCATAAAATGCAGTGCTAGGGCATAAATTTTAGAAAAGATATTTTTTTAAACATATAAGCCAAAGTGACAATTATGCCATTGTTAAGAACAATATTGAGATTAGCAAGGTTGAATTAACTAAAATAGTCCTAGATGGAAATTAATTTCATGGATTTTTCCAGTAACATATAAAAGCATAATAGACATGTATGAAATTTCTCAGAATAACTTTCTATGCCATTAAATAACACAATTTCATATACTAAAAATGCAAGAAATGCACTTAGCCATGAAATTATGCCTAAATTACTTATGGCCACTTGTCAATGGGTCATACATGCCATGAGGAGTGTGTATGCCAAATTTTGTGATTTAATCATTTTTATAGAATAAGTTATGATTTTATTTGCTTTACAAGGGTTGTTTGTTTTGAATTAAATTCTCCCAAATTTATCTCAAAATCCTAAACTTCATGCTAACCAGGGCAAAGTACAGGTTGCAAGGATTCCAAAACAATTTAGCTTGCAATTTTTGGCCTTATATTTTGGGAGATATCAATTTTTCAATTTAATCAAAAGTTCACTGGTATTTACCAAAAATGCCATAGACATATTTTGTATAGTACTTTTCCTGGCATTCGTACTCCAAAAATTTATAAAAAATTCACACAGAACTCTATATTTATGCTTTCTCTGAATTTTTCTAGCTATTAAGCCTTTACCAAAAATTCTAGTAAATTCCTTAAAATTCCCTTTTTATATGCCCATCATGATTATGTAAAAATATTGGTACACTTCTGTTGAAAATACTTGAGTTTGTGATCTCCCTTAACTTCAATTATTTGGGCTCAATTATTCTTATTTTTGATCTTTTATTTAATCTTAAGTCCATTAATTTTTTTCTCTTGGGCATGTGGATTAAGTGAGATGACACATCATTAGGGCAAAGTGACACTCGGGTGTCCGAAAAACAAGAAAGCACAAGAGTGATTCTCCCACCTCTCTCAGAATCCAAGACACTCATATATCAAGAGAGCAAGTAACCCATGATGCACAAGATACATCACCTAGACCTCCTTCCACTCAACAAGAATATTATCCTAGACTCAAAGCCATAAACAAGGATCATTCCCGTGACTTCATCATTGGGAGCCCATCTCAAAGAGTGAGGACAAGGAGAAATCAATACAAGCCCAACTATGTGAATGAAGAAAATGATGAAGCAAGTGATGAGGAGGCAAATGTTGCTATTGAGAATTTTTCTTTTGTCTCTGTGCTTGAGCTCACAACAATAGAAGAGGCAATGAATGGTCACAACTGGGTTATTGCCATGCAAGAAGAATTGAACAACTTTCAGAGATGCAAAGTGTGGAAGTTAGTGGAAAGGCCTAAGAATCATAATGTGGTTGGCACCAAGAGGGTCTTCAAGAATAAAACAAGATGAGAAAGGGTCCATTGTCAAGAACAAGGCTTGTCTAGTAGCTAAGGGATACTCTCAAGTGGTGGGCATTGACTTTTAAGAAACATTTGCTCTTGTGGCTTGTCTTGAGGCAATTCAGATCTTGCTTGCTTATGCATTACATAATGGCTTCTAGCTGCCTTCTTGAGTGGATATATCAATGAAAAAGTCTATGTGAAACAACCTCCAGGGTTTGACGATCCTAAGCATCCAAGTCATGTGTACAAATTGAATAAAGCTCTCTATGGTCTCAAGCAAGCTCCTAAGGCATGGTGTGAACACTTGAGGAACTTCCTACTCAAGAATGGATTCACCACTGGAAGCATTGATAGCACCTTGTTCACAACGCATGTTGGGAAGGAACTTTTTGTGTGCCAAATTTGTGTGGATGGTATCATCTATGGGTGAACCAATGAGATGTTCAATGAGGAGTTTATAGATATGATGGCTAGGGAATTCCAAATGTCAATGATTGGAGAGTTGCATGTGTTCCTTGGTTTTCAAGTCAAGCAATTGAGAGAAGGAAACTTCATCTATCAATAAAAGTATACCAAGGATCTTCTCAATAGATTCAACATGGAAAATTGCAAGCCTTTGCACACACCTATGGCAACAAGCAAACCCTTGGATGATGATGTGAAAGGGAAATCGATGAACCCCAAGCTCTATAGATCTATGATTGGTTCTGTGCTCTATCTCACTGCTTCAAGACCGGACATCATGTTTAGTGTGTGCTTGTGTGCGCACTACCAAGAAAATCCAAAAGAGTCACACTTGAAGGCCATGAAGAGGATATTGAGATACCTCAAGTACACACCTACCATGGGTTTATGGTATCCTAGAGGAAAAAGCTTTGAGTTACTTGGGTATTCGGATTCGGACTTTGCGGGTTGCAAAGTGAATAAGAATAGTACATCGGGAGGTTACCAATTTCTTGGAAGATCTCTATTATCTTGGAGCTCAAAGAAGCAAAACTCGGTGGCTCTATCTACAGCCGAAGTGGAGTACATGGCGGCGGGGGCGTGTTGTGCCCAACTTCTCTATATGAGGCAAACGCTCTCGGATTGTGGCCTCAACTATACTCAAATGCCAGTATATTATGATAGTGGGGTGGCAATCAAGATGGCTCTCAGAACATGAGATCATGGTCATGCACAGCACATTCAAGTGTGGCATGAGTTCATAAGGGATCATGTTGAGAAGAAGGATATTGAGTTGGTGAGTGTGCGAACTCACGAACAATTGGCAGATATCTTCACCAAGCCACTCGACGAGAAGACCTACAACAAGCTAAGGGGAGAGCTCAATGTTCTCGACCTCTCCAACTTATCATGAGTAATCCTTGAGCTTGTCCTTTGTATATATGTATAGTGTTTGTTTGTTTTGTTGTTTGTGTCTTTGTTTTGTACTTGTTTCTCTTTTTTTTGTAGGTTGACTTCAGACCTCCTTGAGATAGCAATGGACATGGGTCAAGCTTGGGAAGGTGGTTCATGCTGTGCCCAAGGCTTTGAAGAATGGGCCATTAAGAGCAAGCTCGAGAAGGGAACAACTCGTTGTTGACACTTTTGTTTGTAGCGGTTCTCTCTCTTTTCTTTAGCATCACATCATGTATTGTATACTTGTTGCATTTGCATTATTTACATTCATGCATCCTTGCATTGAGATACCATACATGATCCCAAGCATGTGTCTTGGGGGAGTTTCTCATTTACAATGTGAGTGTATGACTCTCTAGATGATCAGATAGTGATATTTGTGCTTCATGCCCATTGAGCCATGTTCAACCGAGCTCCAAGGTTAAATCTACTTGCGTGGCTCAAAGACAAGTGGGTCATACATTCCCACCTCACAAATGACTAACCCTTGCATATCTGAGAAAATATTTTGTTGAGTCATGTGTGTAGGGGGAGCTACAGTGGAACACCATTGCGACCAAGAAGGAGCATCGTGAAAAGGGGAGTTATCCTAACTCTTGCCAGTTGTCATTTGCCTCTTGGTTCCTTTATGTTTTGGTGTGGTTTTTGGTGATAGGTGACAAAGGGGGAGAAGGAACATGAAGATCCAAAAGCCAAGTCTAAGTTGATTACACAAAGGGAGAGAAGAACATGAAGACCAAATGAAGATGATCAAGACAATGATGCATGTTCACTTGGAGTACACATGATGATCATGTCAAGATGAACATCTACACCGACAAAGAGAAGAACAACAGTAGAACACATCTATGATGACAATGTACATCTACACTGACATGAACAATTATGTCCTTGGTGTGTGTGACTACTTCAACAAGATCATCAACCACGATACCAAGACGGACACAAAATTCAACTTAAGATTAACATCCAAGTGCGCTAAGTGAGCGGGTAGTTCTCCCTCAACATCTAGGACATTCCAAGGGCGGAGGCTACTTCCAAGGTAAGGACCAAGGTAAGCCTTTCAACCCTTTCTTTTCCTTTGGTTCTTTCTTGGTCGTCCATTTTGGATCATCATAAGTAGTGATTGTCATCCATCACCAAAAAGGGGTAGATTGTAAGGTTCATGACCATTGAGGTCACCCCAAGGTATGATGTTTTAGTGATGAATGACAAACATGAAATATGACTATTGTCTACATGAGTGTTGTCCGCGTAGGACACCTTTTCTACCTTATAATGATTGTTGACGATGGCATTGGCAATTGATGACAATGACCACAAGCATGAAGGCTTGATGAGCTTGATGGAGTCCAAGGGTTGATGAAGGTGGATCAAGGCTAAGGACAAGCTATGGAGCAAGTGTTGGAAACACTTGTCTAGTTGTTAGGTCTTTGAGTCCATAGGCAAACCAGACTATCAAGGGGGTCTAGGTCATTTTTGTTAGGTCATGTCTAGTCAGTGATGTGCATGAATGCTTGGTAAAATCACATACACTAGGTGATAGTGGAGAAGCCAAGGAGTTGTTTGGAGAAGCCGGGAAACGAAGTCAAGCGAGGACGAGGAGTTTCAGCTTCTGGACGAAGTGGCCAGACAGAGGGGTCAGAGGTGATCGGACTGTACGGTCACTAAGTGGTTTTGTCCGGAGCCTACAGTGAGTAGCGAGGAAGCTGCGACAATCGAAGATTGTAGAGACCGAACGGTCCGGTCTGTACAAGTGACTCTGGGTAGCGAGGAAGCAAGCGCTGGAAATGTTTCAGGACTAGAGAGAGAAACAGACCAGCCGGCCGGTCAATTGACCATACGGACTGGTTAGTAGAGGAATCAGCAGTGGCAGAGCCGTTGGAGCAGGAATTTGGAGTGATCGGATAGTCCAGTCACTAGGTCCAAAAGGCTGATTTCATGGAGCAATGGCTAGTTGGAGATTAGAAGCCTATATAACTTTGTTGCTGGGGTCTTGGAGACCTTTCTTGGCCAGTGGAATACCTGAGAGCATTTGGTAAGGTCCAAGAGGAAAAGAAGAGGGCACAAGGAGGACATATTGCATATCTTGAGAGTGCTAGTGAAGAGTAACTTGAGCATCTTGCACGTCTAAGGCTAGGGTGTCCTTGAGGGTGTGATCGAGGTTGTTACTCTTGGTCTATTGTGAGACCTAGACCGCTTAGGTGTTGGTGATCGAGCCTATCATGATTATTTATGAAGGCCATCACACGTTTGTACACAGTTTGAGCTCGCCAGTGAAAGGGGCATCAATACTGAGTGCCCATGTAAGCTCCAGGTGTCCGGCATGTTCTCGAGGGAGATGAGCTTGTGCCTTCGTGGCAGTGGTGCCGTGCACCATGTCTTCACTCAGGGTGTGATTGCAGGCTCGTGGGCAAGAACTCCACATTGGTGGCGGGAGGGAACAGAACTACGGTGGGAGTGGTCCAACGAGGAGTAGGGGTAAGCACCATCCTTCTGAGACCTCGGGAAATGATCATGATCCATCTCTTACTCTACTCCTTACTTTGATGCATTACTTTCCGCATTTACATACCGTGCTATTCATGCTTGTGTGTTTGCCTTGCTCTAGTTTTATTACCTTGTAGACTTGCATGAATAGGCTTCTTTACTTTCTAGTTGTGCTTACTTTCAGTTGACCACTAGCATGTGTAGGAGTTGTATTGTCTTGATTGCTCACTTTTGTATGTGTGGTGCTACTCATGCTTGTTTTCTCTAGTTCCCTATCATGTAGCTTTGCATAAGTAGGCTACTTTGCTAGCTTGTTGTGTGCTTCAGTGTCACTTGGTTACTAGCTTGCATAGGAGTTGTATTGCCATGTCTGATCTATTAATATGTTTTTTTGTTCCTTTTATAAGGTTGTTATCTTTTTAGTGTGATCAGCATTAGAATTGTTATAGGAGTTGATTGAGTGGTCGGTTTTGGAATTTGCCAAATTTGGTACATAGTGCAAGTTCCCGATTCACCCTCCCCCTCTCTCGGTCACTCGGTCCTTTCAAGAAGTCAGCAGGGGCAGAGTCGTTGGAGCTGAAGGTTGCAATGACTGGACGGTCCGGTCAGGCAGTGACCGGACAATCCGGTCAGTAGGCCCAGAAAGCTAATTTCGTGGAGCAACGGCTGGTTGGAGATTGGAAGCCTATATAACTTTGTGAAAGGATCATAGTGACCGAGAGGGGGGGGGTGAATCGGGAACTACCACTATGAATCGATTTTACCAATTATAATCTACGGATAACACTCAAAGCAACCCCTACACAAATCTAGTGGTGATCACACTAACAATATAATCCTATTGATGAGGACATCACTCCTAAGGATACTTGCAACACTCCTCCAATTTTGGACTTGCAAGGTCCAATGACTAGAGCTCGTGCACGACGACTAAATTTAGAGGTGAGCTCGTTCCTACATTCTTCATTATATGTCACTTTTGAGAATGGTTTGCTACCTAATGATTATATTTTAATTAGGAACAATGTAGAGGACCAGGAGATGATGGGAGAAGGACTTGGAGACGTGGAGGACCAGCAAGGACATGGAAGCCAAGGTGAAGGCCCAACCAAAACCGACATCGAGTCTGTTTCGGGGCTCAGGACCAGTCTGCACTAAAATGGATGCCCAAGATGCATACGGACACGGATTTGGACGTTCTACACATGCACGGAAAGATAAGAAGAAGACCTTTCTAATGCCGCCGGTCTCATATCAAAATTCGTCCGGAGTCATCGGGAATCGTCGAAACAAGAGAGAGTCTAGAATCTGTTTCGGTGCTGTGTCGCCTGTTTTTGGCCTTTGGGCTTTGTATCTAGTTGAGCCAAAGTAGGGGTGCGTCCAGAGGGTCTTGCACAACCCTAGGGTCTTCATATACAGCCGCTGTCGCACCATTAGGGTTGGGTTTTGCTTAGATTATTCTGTTCATAACAGTTTCGCCGTCATCACGGTTTGTGAGATCCCAACTTCGTGAGATTCATAATACATCTGCAATTGTGTTGCTTTTTTCTTTGTTCTTGCTTGTGTTCTTGATTCGCAGGCAGGAATTAGCCTTCTCGGCGAGGTCAATCGTTTTAGGACGGTTGATAACCAGAGGAGACGTCGTGCTGTGATTGCGGGGTTTAGAACGTGCTGTTCTGAAGCCGGATCGATTTGTGTGTCGCCTCCGACCAAATCAACGTATCCAGAACCTTTCAGAAGATCGGGAACCCTTGTCCACATCAAGTGGTAATCAGAGCTTCAGGTGCACCATCAGGTTCATACTACCCTTAGTTAATTTTGTTTTGTGTTCATTCTATCGTCCATTGAAAAGCCCAAAAAATTTTTCCCTCCGCCCATAACCACGTGTTTAGCCTTTGCATATTTCAATTTCAGAGTCCGTAGTGTTGAGTTTGTGTCCTAGTTCTTGTTTAGTCACTGGTTTAGTTTGTGTTTTTGTCGTCAGTAGTGTTTCCCTTGCAACCCTAGCCGCCATCCCCTTCACCATCCTTTGCTTTGTTGGCTTTTTGTGCTAGGGTTGATTGATCGACACACCTAGCCCAGTCCCACCCTAATCCCACCCTGAACACACCATCAACACCCCAGACCAATCCCCACAATTTCCACTTTCCGCTGCATCCACGCTGCCAAAAAAAATCTTAACCGATTCTAAACTCGACCCCTAACCGACTCGGGTTTCTGGAAAACCGACTCCGACCCCCCTTCGGTAAAACGGGCATAACTTTTCGCTCGGTTGTCTGTTTTGACTGAAATTTTTACAGGAGATTATTGACTCAAAGTTGGGCATACCCACACTGGGCTGTGCCCTGTGTGCCCTCGTCAAAAAATTCAACAAAAATCGGGAAGATAAAGAAAAAATTGATTTAAGTTTAAACCCGACGTTTTCTGAAACTTCAAGATTTTCTGTAGGCCACATCCTACCTCTGTTTGAGCTGAAATTTTTTGTGGATTCTCCTCTATTGTTGGTGAGTTGGAGAAAAATATCAAAAAAATAAAATAAAAAAAATTTGGGATTTCTACTAGTGCTACATCTAGCCGCCTGAAATTTCTGGATTTGGCTGTTTTGCACTTAGCCCCCTGTTATCGCCTGTTGTGCCTTTGTCTCCTTGTTTCTACTTTACTTGGAGACGTGGAGGACCAGCAACTAGGGACAAGTTACTTGGGCACTTATTCAGCTTTACTATCTATTTTTGATTTGTGTGCCACTCACATATATATATTTGGCCTTCCTAGCTCTACATATTTCTTCTGGACAGCACACAAGTTATTTTGTGACCCTTGCAATCATGGAACACATCTCTCTGGTATCCTTTGCTTTGCTTTTCAGAACTTTGTAAGAGCTTTGTAAGGAGTTTCCTTTTGTTGTGTTGAGAGGCACCACTGCTTAGCTATTTCATAGGGATAACCTTCACTGTTTGTTTCCTGTTTTGGTGTTTGTGATGGAAGGAAGTGACGATGGAGAGATGGCTTCACCCTCACAATTTGCTGAGTGCGTGAGCCAAGAGCAGCTCCAGAAGGCTTTGCAGGCTGCTCAGAGTGATTTGGCAGAGACGATCACCAGAGCCGTTACTGATGCGGTCAGCAAGCTTCACATTGGAGAAAGCATCGAGCGGTTAGAGAAGCGGGTCTCTAAGTTAACCGATCAGGTTGTTGCGTTGGAGACCGCTCCTAAAACCAATAATACGAACACCAATAACAACAACAATGATGTTGAAGATGTCCATGATGAAGACATGGTGTATAAGGCTGATGGCACCGTGGATAGGTCAGCTACAAGGACCGCACGATTACGACGTCGTTTGCAACATAATACTCAAGGTATGGGTGGTTTCCATAACTACAACCGTTGTCCACACGGTAACTATGCTCCAGATGACCCGTATGCTAAAATTAAGTTTTCAATTCCTTCGTTTTCGGGTCAGTATGATGGTGATGTTTATCTTGATTGGGAGATGACTGTAGAACAAAAATTTAATGCCCACCTTGTTCCTGAACAACATAGAGTTAGACAAGCTACTAGTGAGTTTAAGGACTTTGCTATTGTTTGGTGGGCTGGTCTAGCTGCTGAAACTGATTTGCCTTCTACTTGGGAAGAACTTAAGGTAGCAATGCGTGATCATTTTGTTCCCCCTTCTTTTTATAGAGAGATTCGTAATAAACTGCAACGTTTAGACCAAGGAGATAAAACTGTTCAGGAGTATTTTAGTGAGCTTAAGAAGGGTTTGATTCGTTGTGCTGTAGTTGAAAAAGTAGAGGATCAAATTTGTCGCTTTTATTCTGGTTTAAGAAAAGAAATTCAGGACCTCAAATCAGGACATCCTGATTATAAGAATATTATACCCTCACCCAGTGTTTCCAGTATGCTATGCTTGCAGAGAAAGAATCACAGGGACTTTTCCAGGCTTTTGAGGAGTACAGCAAGTCAAGGAACTCCTACCCCCCACGCTCGACGGGGACTTCGGGGCTGCCCAGGCCATCTTTCTGGCCGCCCCCACCAGCAGCTACCAAGGAAACCAGTGTTGTTTCTGCAGCCCCAAGATCAGCCCCTGCACCTTCTACGCGCTCAGGTAAACTTTCTGTGCAGGTACCAGCTAGTAGTGCCTCCTCTATTGCTTCGACAGGGCGCACTACAGGGATTCAGTGCCACCGCTGCCATGGACTTGGTCATGTGCAGAAAGATTGTCCAAGTAGGCAGGCATATGTGGCGACAGACGATGGCGGTTACATGAGCACCTCCGATGTGGAGGATGAGGAGGAGGACATCGCTGCCACCGGTAGTGACCTTGTCCTTGGAGGCGGAGACACCACAGGATACATGAACATTATTGTTCAATGTGTCCTTAGCACACAAGTTCATCAGCCCAAGACGATGCAGCGCCACAACTTGTTCCAGATTCTCTTCGTCATCAAGAACCACCGAGCACGTGTCATCATTGATGGAGGGAGCTGCAATAACTTGCTAAGTTCTGATGTGGTCAACAAGCATGCTTTGACCACACGTCCATATCCACATCCGTACTATATTCAGTGGTTAAACGACTCTGGCAAAGCTAAGGTAATACAAACTTGTAGAGTTCCTTTTTCCATTGGTTCTTATGTGGATTCTATTGATTGTGATGTCGTACCCATGCAAGCATGTTCACTTTTATTGGGTAGACCTTGGTAATTTGATAATGATGTTGTACACCATGGTAGAAGTAATAAGTACACTTTTATGCATAAAGGAACTAAAATTACTTTATTACCAATGACCCCTGCTGAAATTGTACAAGCTGATTTAGAAAGAGCTGCTAGTTTGAAAAATAAAGGTCCTGAAATTCAGCAACCTGTTAATTCTAATTCTACACCTAGTAATGTTAATGATTCTTCAAGTTCTAAGGGTGCTGGAATTAAATTACAAGGTCGCTCATGTCTTGCAACAAAATCTGAGGTTGCTGAAATTTCTGATAATGATGATATTTGCTATGCTTTGATATGCAAAGAAGCTTTGTTTTCGCTTGATGATATTGCTTCTAGTGCTGTGTCTCCTGCTGTCACTAACCTTTTGCAGAAGTATGAGGATGTTTTTCCAGCTGAGATACCCCCGGGATTGCCACCTTTGAGAGGGATTGAGCATCAAATTGATTTGATTCCGGGTGCTACTTTGCCAAACCGTGCTGCTTATAGGACCAACTCTGAGGAGACTAAGGAGATACAACGACAAGTTCAAGACCTTTTGGATCGTGGGTATGTTCATCAATCACTTAGTCCTTGTGCTATTCCTGTACTTTTGGTTCCTAAGAAAGATGGTACTTGGCGTATGTGTGTAGATTGTAGAGCCATTAATAATATTACTATTAGGTATCGTCATCCTATTCCTAGGCTAGACGACATGCTTGATGAGTTATGTGGTGCTATAATTTTCACTAAAATTGATTTGCGTAGTGGCTACCATCAAATTAGAATAAAACTTGGAGACGAATGGAAAACAGCTTTCAAAACCAAATTTGGATTATATGAGTGGTTAGTAATGCCTTTTGGGTTAACTAATGCACCTAGTACTTTCATGCGCTTGATGAATAAGGTTTTAAGAGCTTTCATTGGCAAATTTGTGGTAGTTTACTTTGATGATATCTTGATTTATAGCAAATCTATAGATGAACATATGAATCATTTGCGTGCTATTTTTGATGCTTTACGAGATGCACGTTTATTTGGTAACCTTGAGAAGTGCATCTTTTGCACGGATCGAGTCCCTTTTCTTGGCTATGTTGTGACTCCACAGGGAATTGAGGTGGATGAGGCGAAGATTGAAGCCATAAAGAGCAGGCCTGTACCAAAAACTATCACACAGGTGAGGAGTTTTCTTGGTCTTGCAGGTTTCTACCGCCGCTTTGTCAAAGATTTCAGCACCATTGCTGCACCTTTACATGAGTTGACAAAGAAGGGCATTGATTTCCATTGGGGTAAGGCACATCATGAGTCTTTTGATGCATTGAAGGATAAACTTACACATGCACCATTGCTGCAATTACCTAATTTTGATAAGATTTTTGAGCTTGAATGTGATGCTACTGGTATAGGCATTGGTGGTGTTTTGATGCAAGATAGTAAACCTATTGCATACTTTAGTGAGAAAATTACTGGGCCTGTTTTGAATTACTCCACGTATGATAAGGAATTGTATGCACTTGTACGTTGTTTAGAGACGTGGCGTCATTATTTGTTGCCCAACGAATTTGTTATTCATTTTGATCATGAATCACTTAAGTATATTCGTTCTCAATGTAATTTGAACCGTAGACATGCTAAATGGATTGAGTTTATTGAATCTTTTCCTTACATTATTAAACATAAGAAAGGGAAGGATAATGTGATCGCTGATGCTTTATCTAGGCGCTATACTTTATTGTCTCAATTTGATTGTAGAATTTTTGGACTTGAGGCAGTTAAAGAACAATATGCTGCTGATGTTGATTTTAAGAATGTATTACTGCATTGTAAAGAAGGTCATGCATGGAACAAATTTGTGTTGACTGATGGATTCTTGTTTAGAGCTAATCGCCTATGCATTCCAGTTGGTTTCGTTCATCTTTTGTTGTTACAGGAGGCGCATGGAGGTGGATTGATGGGTCATTTTGGTGCCAAGAAGACGGAGGATATTTTAGCCACACACTTCTTTTGGCCAAGGATGAGGAAAGATGTTGAGCGCTTTATTGCTCGCTGCACTTCATGTCAAAAAGCTAAGTCTCGCTTGAATCCACATGGTTTATACATGCCACTTCCTGTTCTTTCTATTCCTTGGGCGGATATTTCTATGGACTTTGTTTTAGGACTGCCTAGGACTAAGAGGGGGAGTGATAGTATTTTTGTTGTTGTGGATAGATTTTCTAAGATGGCACACTTTATACCATGTCATAAGACTGATGATGCTAGTTATATTGCTGATCTCTTTTTCAAAGAAATTGTTCGTTTGCATGGTATGCCTTCTACTATTGTTTCAGATCGTGATGCAAAATTCTTGAGTCACTTTTGGCGCACGCTTTGGAAAGTTGGGTACAAAGTCGCCGTCGTCGCACCATTAGGGTTGGGTTTTGCTTAGATTATTCTGTTCATAACAGTTTCGCCGTCATCACGGTTTGTGAGACCCCAATTTTGTGAGATTCATAATACATCTGCAATTGTGTTGCTTTCTTCTTTGTTCTTGCTTGTGTTCTTGATTCGCAGGCAGGGATTAGCCTTCTCGGCGAGGTCAATCGTTTTAGGACGGTTGATGACCAGAGGAGACATCATGCTGCGATTGCGGGGTTTAGAACGTGCTGTTCTGAAGCCGGATCGATTTGTGTGTCGCCTCCGACCAAATCAACGTATCCAGAACCTTTTGGAAGATCGGGAACCCTTGTCCACATCACCTATGAAGGAAAGGCACCCTATGCATACTAGTGGATCACACAAGTCAATAAAATTCCTATGCACTTCTAGTGATCAAGCACACCAATGCAACTCCTACTCATGCTAGTCATCAAATGCATAAGCTTAAACACTACTAGCAGGTAAGGAGCCTAAACATGCAAGTCTACAAGATAGTCAAGTAGAACTAGGAGAACACACAAGCATGAACAACATGGTATGTAAATACGGAAAGTAAAGCATCATAGTGAGGAGTAGAGTAAGGAATGGCTCATGATTTTTCCCGAGGTCTCGGAAGGATGGTGCCATCCCCTAATCCTCGTTGGACCACTCCCGTCGGAGTCCCGGTCCCTTCCGCCACCAAGTGGAGTTCTCGCCCACGAGCCTGCAATCACTCCTAGAGTGAAGACATGGTGTGCGTCACCACTGCACAAAGCACAAGCTCGCCTCCCTCAAGAACTTGCCGGACTCCCCGAGCCGACACGGGTGCTCACTAGGGATGCCCCTTTCACCGGCGGGCTCAAACCGTGTACAAACGTGTGACGACCTTCACAACCGATCATGATAGGCTCAATCACTGACACCTAACCAGTCTAGGTCTCACTATAGACCAAGAGTAACAATCTAGATCACACCCTCAAGGACACCCTAGCCTTAGATGTGCAAGATGCTCAAACTACTCTTCTCTAGCACTCTCAAGATATGCAATATCTCCTCCTAGTGCTCTCCTCTTTTCCTCTTGGACCTTACCAAATGCTCTCAGGTATTCCACTGGCCAAGAGAGGTCTCCAAGACCCCAACAACAAAGTTATATAGGCTCCCAACCTCAAACTAATCGTTGCTCCATGAAATTGCCTTTCTGGACATCCAGATCGGACTGTCCGGTCACTGCCTGACTGGACCATCTAGTCACTCTGGTAACGGCTCTCCCAACCGTTGGCTCCTCTGTCTAGGCAATTTTCCGGTACTGATCGGATTGTCTGGTCTGTAGACTGGACCATCCGGTCATTTCTTTCTTCGGTCCAAAAAACATTTCGGCAACCAGCTTCCTCACTATTCTGAGCATACTATAGTGACCGGACCGTCTGGTCACTATGCCTTCCATGCTCCAACAGTTTCCTTGCTTCACCGCAGTAGCCTCCGGACAAAACCACATAGTGACCGTACAGTCCAGTCTCTACTGACCCCTCTGTCCGATCTCCATGTCTAGAAGCCAAAACTTGTCCTCCTCGCTTGACTCTATTTCCCGGCTTCTCCGAACAGCTCCTTGGCTTCTCCACTGTCACCTAGTGCCTGTGATTTCACCAAGCAACCTTGCACATCACCGACTAGACATGACCTAAGAGAATGACCTAGACCCCCTTGATAGTCTTGTTTTTCCTATGGACTCAAAGCCCTAACAACTAGTCAAGTGTTCCAAACAATTGCACCATAGCTTATCCTCCGTTTTGATCCATCTCCATCAATCCTTGGACTCCATCAAGTTCACAAGCCTCCATGCTTGTGGTCACTGTCATCAATTGCCAAGGACGCCATAGACAATCATCAAAAGGTAGAAAAGGTTTCCTACACGAACAACACTCGGGTAGATATTAGTCACATTTCATGTTTGTCATGCATCACCAAAGCACCATACCTTGGGGTGACCTCACTGGTCATGATCCTTACAATCTCCCCCTTTTTGGTGATGGATGACAACCACTACTTATCTTGATCCAAAATGAACGAGCAAGAATGAACCAAAGGAAAAGAAAAGATTGAAAGGCATACCTTGGTCCTTACCTTGGAAGTAGTCTCCCCTTGAGATGTGCTAGGTGTTGAGGGAGAACTACCCACTTAGTGAGCGCACATGGATTACAATCTTGAGCTGAAATTATGCCCGCCTTGGTGTCATGGTAGTTAATCTTGTTGATGTAGACACGCACCAAGAGCGTAGACATGCACCGTCATTGTTCTTCTCCATGTTGGTGTAGATGTTAATCTTGATGTGATCTTCATGTTCCATCTCCCTGACTCTTCATGTTTTTTCTTCATGTTCTCCTTCCCCTTTAAGATATCGATCATCTTCATGTTTCTTCTCCCTCTTTGATTTTCTTCTTCCTCTTTGATCTAGACTTGGCTTTTGGATCTTCATGTTCTTCCCCCCACCCTTTGTCACCTATCACCCAAAACCACACCAAAACGTAACATAACCAAGAGGCAAAAGATAGTTAGCAAGAGTTAGAATAACTCCCCCTTTCATGGTGCTCCTCCTTGGTCGTAGTGGCGTTTCATCATAGTTCCCCCTACACTCATGACTCAACAAAAGATTTTCTCAAATGTGCAAGGGTTAGTCATTCTAGAGGTGGGAATGTATGAGTCACATGTCTTTGAGCCGTGCGAGTAAATTTAACCTTGAAGCTCGGTTGAACATGACTCAATGGGCACGAAGCACAAATATCATAATTCGATCATCTAGAGAGTCATGTACTCACATTGTAAATGAGCAACTGCTCCTAGACACATGCTTAGAAGCATGTATGGTATCATAATGCAAGGATGCATAAATGCAAAGGATGCAAATGCAACAAGTATACAAAGCATGATGCAATGCTCAAGAAAAGAGAGAGAACCGCTACAAACCAAGGTGTCAACAACGAGTTGTTCCCTTCTCAAGCTTGCTCACAATGGACCATTCTTCAAAGCCTTGGGTACACCATGAACCACCTTCCCAAGCTTAACCCATGTCCATTGCTATCTCAAGAAGGTCCGAAGTCAACCTACAAAAGAAGAGAAACAAGCACAAACAAAGACAAAAACAAAAACAAGCAAAACACTATACATATTTACAAGGGACAAGTTCATGGGTTACTCATCTGAAGTTGGAGACGTCGAGAACATTAAGTTCTCCCCTTAGCTTGTTGAAGGTCTTCTCATCGAGTGGCTTGGTGAAGATGTCCGCCAATTGTTCATGAGTTCGCATGCTCACCAACTCGATGTCCTTCTTCTCAACATGATCTCTTATGAAGTGATGTCTCACTTGAATATGCTTTGCATGACCATGATCTCCTGTCTTGAGGGCCATCTTGATTGTCGCCTCACTATCACAATATAGTGGCATTTTAGTGTAGTTGAGGCCATAGTACGAGAGAGTTTGCCTCATGTAAAGGAGTTGTGCGCAACATGCTCCTGCCGCCATATATTCTGCTTTGGCGGTAGATAGAGCCACCGAATTTTGCTTCTTTGAGCTCCAATATACTAGAGATCTACTAAGAAATTGGCAACGTCCCGATGTACTCTTTCTATTCACTTTGCGACCAGCAAAGTCAGAATCCGAATACCCAAGTAACTCAAAGTTTGATCCTCTACGATACCATAAGCCCATGGTAGGTGTGTACTTGAGGTATCTCATTATTCTCTTCATGACCTTCAAGTGTGACTCCTTTGGATTTGCGTGATAGCGTGCACACAAGCACACACTAAACATGATGTCCGGTCTTGAAGCGGTGAGATAGAGCAAAGACCCAATGATTGATCTATATAGCTTGGGGTTCACTGGTTTCCCTTTCACATCATCATCCAAGGGTTTGCTAGTAGACATAGGTATGTGCAAAGGCTTGCAATTCTCCATGTTGAATCTGTTGAGAAGGTCCTTAGTATATTTCTCTTGATAGATGAAGTTTTCCACTCTCAGTTGCTTGACTTGGAATCCAAGGAACATGTGCAACTCTCCAATCATTGACATTTGGAATTCCCTAGCCATCATCTCCCGAAACTCTTCATTGAACTTCTCATTGGTTGACCCATAGATGATATCATCGACATAGATTTGGCACACAAAGAGATCCTTCCCAATATGCCTCATGAACAAGGTGCTATCAATGCTTCCAATGGTGAATCCATTTTTGAGTAGGAAGTTCCTCAAATGTTCATACCATGCCCTAGGTGCTTGCTTGAGGCCATAGAGAGCTTTCTTCAATTTGTATACATGTCTTGGATGTTTTGGGTCCTCAAATCCCGGGGGTTGTTCCACATAGACTTTCTCAATGATCTCCCCATTCAAGAAGGCACTCTTCACATCCATTTGAAAGAGCTTGAAGCCATTGTGGGTGATGCATAGGCAAGTTGGCTCCGAATAGCTTCAAGACAGGCCGTGGGAGCAAAGGTTCCTTCAAAGTCAATCCCTTAGCCACTAGGTGAGCCTTGTTCTTCACAATTGCTCCTTTCTTATCTTGCTTATTTTTGAAGACCCACTTGGTGCCAACCATATTATGATTCTTGTTCCTCTCAACCAATTTCCATACTTTGCACCTCTTGAAGTTCAATTCTTCTTGCATGGCAATAACCCATTTGTGATCATCCATAGCTTCATCAATGGTAGTGGGTTCAATCATAGAGACTAATGAGAAGTTCTCATCATTAGCCTCATCCTCATTCTCTTCCCTCACATAGTTAGGCTTGTATTGATTTCTCCTTGTCTTTATTCCTCGAGATGGACTACCAATGATCAAATCTTGTGAATGATCTTCGTTGATGGCCTTGGGTCTAGGATGGTATTTTCTTTGAGTGGGAGAAGCTCTAGGTGAAGTGTTTTGTGCATCATGGAGTGTTTGCTCTCTTTATATATGAGTGTCCTGGATCCTAAGAGAGGTGGAGGAGTCACTCTCATGCTTCCTTGTTTTGGACTTTGAGCTTGAGGTGGATGGGAGGCTATCTTGTGAAGAGCTAGGAGAAGTGGCTTGTGGTAAAGTATGTGGGGAGATTTGTGGCTCACTTCTCACTTGGGTTTCCTCATCATTTGGTGAGTGTACTCTCAATGAATCGTGGGAGGAGCTTGTGGGCGTATTTGTGGCATCTTGGGTTGTTTGTTGTATCTTGGAGGAGGGGGGTGGTGGAGGTGGTGGAGTGGAGGGCTCATCAATATCACCATCATTGACCTCGTGGGGTAAAACCTCGCCCGCAGGCATTATTCTCAAGGCTTCCCTTATAGGCTCATCTCCAATGTTCACTTCATGAAATTCATGCTCCTCTTAGGACCCATTTGGCTAATCAAATTTCACGTCATAGGATTCTTGCACACATCCTGTGGCTGAGTTGTAGACCCTATTAGGCTTTAGAAGTCCCAGAGTACCCAACAAAAATGCCATCATAAGTTCTGCTTTCAAACTTCCCGGGCTTTCTCCTCTTCTTGAGAATATAACATTTGCATCCAAAGACTCGAAAATAGGAAACATTGGGTTTCCGTCCCACCCAATAGCTCATATGGTGTCTTCTTCAATAATCAGTGGAGATAGACATGGTTGGAGGTGTAACAAGCCGTGTTGATTGCCTCCACCCAAAACCTCTCATGAGTACCATAAACATCCAACATGGCACGAGCAAGAGTGATGAGCGTCTTGTTTTTCCTCTCCACTACTCTATTTTGTTCAGGAGTATATGTAGCGGAGAATTCATGTTTGATCCCTTTCTTGTCACAATATTCCTCCACTGTGGAGTTTTTGAACTCCTTCCTATTGTCACACCTTATCTTCACAATAGTAGCATTGAACTCATTCTTTGCTCTCTTGGCAAATTTCCTGAAGATACCGCTGGCTTGAGATTTGTCCACAAGAAAGAAGGCCCAAGTGTATCTCGTGAAATCATCAAAAATCACCAAGCAATATAGATTGCCTCCTAGACTCTTGTAGTGTGTCGGCCCAAACAAGTCCATGTGCAAGAGCTCTAAACGTCGAGATGTAGACATGAATGACTTGGTGAGATGTGAAGATGCAACTTGTTTTCCTGCTTGACAAGTGCTGCATAGTCTATCCTTTTCAAAGGTCACATCCTTGATTCCTTCAACTAGATTCCTCTTGACAATCTTCTTGAGCTGATTCATTCCAACATGTGCCAGTCTTCTATGCCACAACCATCCCTTGGATGGCCTAGTGAATAGGCAAGTGCTTGGTGGCATATTGCTTGACTTGAAGTCCGTGACATACAAGTTTCCATGCCTTACTCCATGGAATACTAGCCCTCTCTTGGCATTCTCAACTATTGCACCATCCTCATCAAATGTGCACTTGACACCCATGTCACAGAGTTGACCAATAGACAGAAGGTTGAAGTTGAGGGTTTCCACAAGAAAGACGTTGGATAGATGGAGGTCATTTGTGATAGACACCTTGCCCGAGCCTCTAACTCTTCCTTTTGAGTTATCCCCAAAAGTCACCTTTTCACTCTCTTCGTCTTCATCAATGGTGGTGAACATGGTTGGCTTCCCGGTCATGTGTTGAGTGCACCCACTATCAAGAATCCAACGAGTGCCTCCACTCTTATAGTTGACCCTAGTGGTAGCCATAAGACAAGCACTAGAGGAAGAGGGGTTAGTATCCAAAGCATTACTTGATTGACTAACACTCACCTCATGGTGTTGAGCAATGAGACCATTCTCATAGATAGGGATTCTTGCAATCCCATCTCATAGTCTCCTCCTAATCGGATAGTGAGGAGCATGATACCTCCAATGTCTACGACCATGCCCCATGTGGACATTGTCAAGGTTCATGTTGTAATGGGGAGGATCATAGAGTCCAGTGATGTGCTCAAGCACATGTCCCACTTGAGAGTGGAGCACAAATACCATCTCCATTGCTCCCTCAACTGAGAGCTCATGGCTCATGTTGACTACCTCCTCATGTAAGAAACCCCTGTCAGGAGTTGTGATTTGTTGGAGGAGCTTGTCAATCACTTCATGTGGGGCAATCCTCCGAAGTCCCCTAAAAGAGTTTATCCTACACACAAGATGATATATGCTCAATAGATTCTCACAAAGGTCATCATTCGGATTTCTCACAAATTCACTGAGTTCAAAGAGGAGATCCTGTTGGTGAGGTCAATGAAGATTCCTAAGATGATCTTGTGGTGGAGGGAGCGGAGGAGGTGGAGGCACCGGAGCCGAAGCCACAAGATTGATCATCTCAGATGATCAAGCGAGCATTGTTGTTGGTGCTCCCCCTACGCCAATGATTAGTCCACCCAAGGTGCTTGGAGTAGAACTAGGAATGACACTTGAGGTAGAGCTTGACAAAGCGCCCGATGAGTGTCTTGCTCCGAAGGGGTTGTATAAGTTATTGCAAGACAATCTTGTAGAGGGATCAAAGAAGTTAGAGCTTGAAGCGACTTCTTTCCCTTTGCTTGAGGATGCTCCATAGGTTGCCTTGAATGTCTCCTTCCACGCCATGCTCGCTATAATCTCCTCATCCTTTAAGAGCAGCTCAATCACATCCTCTACGGAGAGACTCTTCTCCATGAGAAGGTCAAGGGTGACGTAGAAGAGCTTGCTACTCGGAAGCAAGGAGAGGATCTTCTCAACTATCATGATCTTGGGAAGCTCGAAAGAAGTTGCCCCAATCCTATCCACAATACCTCGCAAGCGCATAAGAGAATCAAGTAAGTCCTCATTGTCATTAGCATGAAAAGCAAAGAACTCCTGAACAAGAGAACTAGTAGAACAAGCAAGATCAGTTCGCATCATCATCAATCAACATATTAGAAGACTCACAAGTATCATAAATACTAGTCATGCTAGTAGAACAAGCAAGATCAGGATGCATCATCATCAATCAACATATTAGGCATACTAGTAGAGAAACCTATCAAGTTATTGCTAGAAGAATCTAGGCACTCACTAGAACAAGGCACATCGACACAATCATCATACACATGATTATCGGTAAAGGTATTGGCAAAGTCCACAAGAGTATCCATCAACTCATTTAGAATCACGACATTTAGGTAGCTTTTAAAGCGATTGTTCCATGACTCATGACCCAGTCCCGAATGGATGACATCCCAACTCAATGCGGTCACTACTCAAGGCGGTTAAGCCTTACAATGAGCACTTGGCTCTGATACCACTTGAAAGGGTAGTGACCGAGAGGGGGGGGGGGGGTTGTGAATCAGGAACTACCACTATGAATTGATTTTACCAATTATGAACAACAGATAGCACTCAAAGCAACTCCTACACAAATCTAATGGTGATCACACTAACAATATAATCCTATGAAGGAAAGGCACCCTATGCATACTAGTGGATCACACAAGTCAATACAATTCCTATGTACTTCTAGTGATCAAGCACACCAATGCAACTCCTATTCATGCTAGTCATCAAATACGGAAGCTTAAACACTACTAGCAGGTAAGGTGCCTAAACATTCAAGTCACAAGATAGACAACTAGAACTAGGAGAACACACAAGCATGAATAACATGGTATGTAAATGCGAAAAGTAAAGCATCATAGTGAGGAGTAGAGTAAGGAATGACTCATGATTTTTCTCAAGGTCTCGGAAGGATGGCGCCTTCCCCTAATCCTTGTTGGACCACTCCCGCTGGAGTGCCGGTCCCTCCCGCCACCAAGTGGAGTTCTCGCCCACGAGCCCGCAATCACTCCTAGAGTGAAGACACGGTGTGTGTGACCTCTGCACAAAGCACAAGCATGCCTCCCTCGAGAACTTGCCGGACTCCCCGAGCCGACACGGGCGCTCACTAGCGATGCCCCTTTCATTGGCGGGCTCAACCCGTGTACAAACATATGACGGCCTTCACAACCGATCATGATAGGCTCGATCACCGACACCTAACCGGTCTAGGTATCACCATAGACCAAGAGTAACAATCTAGATCACACCCTCAAGGACACCCTAGCTTTAGATGTGCAAGATGCTCAAGCTACTCTTCTCTAGCACTCTCAAGATATGCAATATCTCCTCCTAGTGTTGTCCTCTTTTCCACTTGGACCTTACCAAATGCTCTCAAGTATTCCACTGGCCAAGAGAGGTCTCCAAGACCCCAGCAATGAAGTTATATAGGCTTCCAACCTCAAACTAGTCATTGCTCCACGAAATTGCCTTTTTGGACATCTAGATTGGACTGTCTGGTCTTTGCCTGACCGGACTGTCTGGTCACTCTGGTAACGGCTCTCCCTGCCATTGGCTCCTCTGTCCAGCCGATTTTCCTGTATTGACCCCTCTGTCCGGTCTTTATTGACCCCTTTGTCCGGTCTCTATGTCCAGAAGCCGAAACTTGTCGTCCTCGCTTGACTCCGTTTCCTGGCTTCTTTGAACAGCTCCTTGGTTTCTCCACTATCACCATGTGCCCGTGATTTTGCCGACCAACCTTGCACATCACCGACTAGAAATGACCTAAGAGAATGACCTAGTCCCCCTTGATAGTCCGTTTTTTCTATAGACTCAAAGCCCTAACAACTAGTCAAGTGTTCCAAACACTTGCACCATAGCTTGTCCTTTGCTTTGATCCATCTCCATCAACCCTTGGACTCCATCAAGTTCACAAACCTCCATGCTTGTGGTCACTGTCATCAATTGCCAAGGACGCCGTAGATAATCATCATAATGTAGAAAAGGTTTCTTACATGAACAACACTCGTGTAGATATTAGTCACATTTCATGTTTGTCATGCATCATCAATTCTAGTACTCACATTTCATGTGTGACCTCAATGGTCATGATCCTTACACTTTGTTGCTGGGTGTAAGGACCGAAGGCCTACCGAGAGGGGGCCAGGTGAATCAGTGGGCCGACCACGAATCCAAATACTTCAGTTTCACGCTTCGAAAACCTAACGGGTCATTGCAACCTAAACAATTCTAGTAGTGTGCCATACTTGCCTTACCGGTATACTCATACAAGACTAAGTCGGTAGCCGACCGGGTACTTCATCAACAAGGAAGCCAACCGACTCAACTTGGAGCGCAAGGCATGTAGAGATAGACTTTCTATGTAAATCCTAAGGGGTTACGACTAGGACTCTTCATGTACCCTCCTGTCGAACGGATATATAAGGCGGCAGGGTACGCCTCATCGGGAGACAGAAGTGCACAAGTCTCACAACATCAATAATACAATACACAGAACATAGGATGTAGGGTTTTTACTCTCATGAGGGCCCGAACCTGTATAACTCAGTGTCGTGTGTTACCATCGTAGTTCTTAGTCTCGATGTAGCCCTATACATTTTACTGCCGATCTCAAGCTTTGACAGTTGGCGCGCCTCTAGGGGACAAGGCTTGCCGGGATTCTCCGTCGACTACGATGGCCGAAATTCCCATCATCCAGTACTCATTGGACTTCAAGATCTCCTTTGGATCGCTCGACTTCGCAGTCGATGACAACGGAGCCCTTGGTCTAGAAAACCATAGATCCGACTCGGCCGCAACCGTCTCCTTGGTGCGATCACCGAGTTTGTCTAGCATGATCCCCGCGCTGGTCCCACTCGGATCTGAGGAAGAAGATCCTTCCTTCAGGAATGATTCAAAGTTGGATCTATCTTTTGATGAGGACTTGGTCGGATCCGCTTACCCATATCCCGATACTGTCAACATGGTGGATATAGCAGATCCCGTGGATGGAGACCAGGATGGTGTCCAAAATGGTGAACATGAAGATAACCCCGTTGATTGCCACCCGAATCAACTGGCCGAAGGAGGTCAACAGGAGGAGGACCCTCTAGCTGATGCCTTATCGGTCGGTGACCGCCGTCGACCAAGAGGGTCGCGTGGTTCACGCAATGCACGCCGACTGGATATCGGTCCAGAACTCGAAGTGGATGGCGTCATGGTCTACCACACCCCTCAGAATAACATCACAGGGGCCAAAACTTTGCTCGACACTCTAATGGTCGACGTGAATTATCAGACCCCCACGATGCAGAAGGCGGTGGCTATGCTTAAGGCCGCTGCAGCTCAAGAGGCCGCAAAATCACAGTCGGTCACAAGCTCTAGTCACGTATCTTCACGAGGATGGCAAAGGCGTGAAGATCTGAGAAATTCTCTCAGCCTCCGTGATGGATGAGATACCATCAACTCTTACTATGAAGAACACGCTCGGGACAACCAACGCTATAAGGCAGAACACCGTGATTGGAGAAGGGACGACCGATGGGGCGACCGATGAGAGGACCGTCAAGATCCCCCTCCAAGGGACAACCACAACGACTGACATCGACAAGACAATTGGGATCGGCGCGATAATGAGGATAACGACCATCGGCGTCGTCACCATGACGACGATGTTGGACCGCGACACGGCCGCCGTGCAACCCCGTCTGAAGACTGACATAGGCGGTCAATGACGTCGACCAACAATGAGATCGATGGCATCAAGGCGTACATCCCTAGGCTTCACATATCTCGATGGCCAAAAGGATTCAAGCCGGTCCCCATCAAGAAATACGATGGTCAGACCAATCTCCGAGAGTGGCTGCAGCTTTACAGCACGGTGATTCGGTCGGCTGGAGGTGATTCCTATGTAATGGCTAATTACCTCCCGGTCTGCCTGGATCCAGCTGTTCGGATATGGATCACATCTCTTCCAGAGGAGTCAATCACATCTTGGGGAGACCTCAATAGGAAGCTCATAGAAAGTTTCCAAGCTACATGCAACCAACCTGGCAACCACTTTGACCTCACTCGAATCAAGCAGAAGACCGACGAACCTCATCATGATTACATCAAGCAATTTTGCGCTAAGAAGACTGAGATCCCCAATGTCCCGGACCAACAAATCATTGCCACCTTCCAAGGAGGGATCCGTAGTGATGATTTGGTTCATGAGATCGGTCGGAGGAATCATGACCTCAAGTTGACCGCTCAAGTGTGCTTCGAGATTGTTGATAAGTTCGCGTCTGGTGAGTCGGTGTTGGATGATATCCGAGGAAAAGGCAAAGTGAAGCGGTCGGACAAGCCCGAGTCCTCTAAGAAGGACAAGAAGAGGAAGCCTGATAACGTGGTTCACACGGTGGACCAACTTCAGAAGAACCCTCGAATGACCTAACTGTCCACGAACGAGCTGCTGAGTGGTCCATGCCTTTGGCACCCAAAGGGAAACCACAAGGCAAAGGATTGCTATCGAATGAAGGGATTTGCAACAGCTGCGCTCGAGGTGGCCAAAGATCCCCCAAGGCGCAATAGCAAGGACAAGACCAATGACGATGGTGCCGAGAGATATTCTCGATAGTAATTCTAGATATGCGTAAGAGTATGAAAGATCGATGGACATAGGACACAAGGTTTATACAGGTTTGGGCCTCCCGAAGGATAATAACCCTATGTCATGTTTGGTGTTTCTGTATTGCTAGGGTTCGCACTGGAATTAGGGATCCAAATCGAGTGTGTCTCTTGCCGAAGGCCCCCTGCCCTCCTTATATATCTGAAGGGCAGGGATTTACATGGTAATCTTTTCGTCGGTTACAACAGATTCTATCTATCCAACATATCTGCTAACCTAACTTGCTGCTTACTCAAACAAGTAAATATCTTCTGGGCCGAATACACCATACCCGAGCCCCCGGCCCACTCGGCCAGTTAGCCGAGTGGTTAAGTATCCCGTGTATATATGTCCCATAGTAGCCCCCAAGCACTTTCCATTTTGAATCGTCATCTTGATTTGCCTCAACATCTTATGAAATTGGGAAGTGTTTTTTTTATTACTTCTGGTAACTCTTATTCATAAACGCCTAAAAAAGACATAGCCTATGAATATAGCCCCCAACTTAGAAGGTTGTTGAGTCTATACCGAAGCAACTTTTGAGTTATTGAAAAATATCCAATTAATCTTATCATCTGAATCTTCCAATTTGTCTAAACTAAACAAGCGTCATATTTAGCTGAATTTTCTCATTCGCCGAGTGATGCATCACCAAATTAATATTTACATCCATAATGCTGAAGTGCTCTTAATCCGAATGATTAATGACAAAATTCAATTGTCATAGCCCCCAAGATTGGTGATGTATCAATAGTAGTAATACAAAAATACAGCCCCCAAGATTGGTGCCGAGATAATAAAAGTGATCTATCACAAAATCTCAGAAGATGTGATTTCCAAGGTTGAAACCACAACAATCCGAGTGATTTAGCATAGAATCTCGAAAGGTACAATTTCCAAGGTTAAAACCGCAACAAGCCGAGTGAGTTGTCACAGAATCTCGAAATGTGCAATTTCAAAGACTGAAACCGCATCAATCTGAGTGATTTATCACTTACTTTAAGATCCTCAACATCCAAGGTTAATGCTTAAAAAGAATCTTAGTAACATAATAAATGCACATACCGATTTAACAAAACTGGACTTGACGGAATATGACAAGCTTTGGCCCACTAGGTTATCGAACACTTATAAAGGCATCGTCGAACAGTTGCATCCCTTTGTCTTCACTTCTTCGCCACCATCTTCCACACATAAACCCTAGATCGTAGACCTCCATTTTGCCGCCGCCGCCGTCTTGCACGCACAAAACCTAGATCATGGGCCTCCATTTCCTCCTAGAAACTCCACGCATCAGTTTCCTCTGTGCTAAAACAAGAGCGATGGCCCCAAAGCATACCCGTCAAAACACTCAGGCTCAATCTGAGAAGCAATTCTCTCCTAGAAAGGGCGAAGACGAAGAAACAATCTTTGATATCCCTGCCGCCATCAAGGAGTTCCTCATGTCTGCCATGGATTCAGAGAAAATCAATAGATTGGTGATTGACGGCGTGCTGCAGGATCAAAAGACCAGAGGATGGATCGAGGCCATAGGTCAAAGATTTCCCCAACCTCCCATCGACCAAATCATTGTTTTCTCCTAATTTTTCTATCGTGGATTTGGGATCCCTTGTTGCAACTTCTTTAGGGGTCTTCTTTTCTTCTATGGCATCAATCTTGTCAATCTAAATCCGAATTCCATTTTGCACATCTCCATATTTATTCACCTTTGTGAAGTGTTCTTGGGTATCTATTCCCATTTTGATACCTTCAAAGAACTTTTTGTTTTGAAGTCAAACAATAATAATGTCATAGGGGGGGGGGGCTGGATTCCAATTAAGAAATAAGTTAAAATATATTGATGTGCCACTTCCATCAACCAACAAAGGGTGACATGCGGACTGATTTTACCATGGAAACCATGCTCCACCTTTGTCAGAGACTACAACTGAAGCCCCCAAGCCACGACCTGAGTGGTCAGCAAAGGCCAATCCAAACAAGAAATCTCAGGTTGATGACATATTACAACATATTGCCTTTCTGAAGTACAAAGGATACACTGGAGTACACGTTGCCACGAGCTTCATTTCTCGTCGTGTGCAGCCGATTAAGAAACGCCATGTTCTAGGATGGAAATTTCAATTGGGATCAGACCCCACGATGGAAGTTCCAAAAGTTTTGTCAGACAGGGAATTGACTTTACGTCTAGAGATCATTTTTTCCTCACTTCTCGGTTGGACTCCAGCAAGTGCGTTAAAGAGACATCATTTCCAGACTGGCAGGAGTTCAGTAAGTTATTTGCCTGAATAATCAATACTTTATTCATGATGTTCAGTATCGAATAATATGTCACATGTTGTGCAGAACCTTGATGTATTTGTATCCAATCCACCATTGCCACCGACGCCACAAAAGAAGTCTCCCACACAACCATCAACCTCCAAGCGCGACAAGGCGCACATTGAAGACTCTGATGAAGATGAATCGCTAGCTGAAAGAGTAGCTAGACTTCAAGAAGAGGCATAGAAAAAACTTTAGAGAAAGCCTCCACCACTCGGTGGACCCTGGATGAAAACAAGAAAGAGCAAAGTCGTCCGAGTGAACCAAGCAAGGCTAGCACCCATGTGGCAGCGCTAGACACAACATGTACCCCAAGGCCAACCAGCCCCCCACCAAAAGTGTCAGGCCTAAAATTCAAACACCGCTCAAGGTAAACAAAACAATGTAACTTGAAGCTCAGCTCTCCATTTGAACAATTATGTAATCTCTATCTAATTGATAGGTCGTCCGGGTGAACGTCATTTGAAGAAATCCCGGCGCAATGTAACTAATTGATAGGTCGTCCGCTCAAGGTAAACAAAACAATGTAACTTGAAGCTAGCCACGCTGAATCACCTGATATCCCAGATCTGAATATGCATGAGACAGCATCAACTGCCAAGACACTTGCCTCCACCAAACCAGAAGAAACATCGTTAATATTTGAAAAGGTGCCGGAGCCAACACATGAATATCCAATTGGTCCGGAGGAAAATATCACGACTACTCCAATTCACTTAGTGGTAAAAGAGGGTGCTTCAGAACAACCCGCGCCGACCAGGGAAGTACATCACAATGGCCCATTTGCCATTGCTGGATTTGATGAGTCGGCAGAACAAGTGGAGTTAAAAATTTTTGAGGAATATACTGAAAAAGGCTATCATTCCTTCTAGGTAACCCTCCCTTCATGAAAAATAATCCCAATAATAGTCACCAAACCTGGTTGTGTAATTCCACCTGTATAACTCGCCCTCTTTGCAGGCTCTGAAAACCCAAATGGCCAATAAGAGTAAGCTTCTGCAACTTGCCGAAAGGCATTGTGCAAAAGTCGTAGACATAGAAGATCAGCTTGCCAAAGAAAGATTGAAAGTCGGGCGCTTGTCAGTCGATCTAAAGGCCGGTTCATCCCAAGTTGATGAAGTTCAGTTTAAGCTGCAAGGTACGAGAACTACAAACACTATTGCTCACATGCTATCTCTGGTTGATGACAAATTTCTGACCTCTTCCATATAGAGGTGTCGCGGGTGCTGGAACTAAAGAAAAAACAAGATGCTCAGTCGGCCACTCAACTTGCATGTCTACAAGGCCGTATAAAAGAACGGGAGTCGTCTGCCCAAGCTATTGAAAGTTTGAAGTCCAAGAATCAAGGATTAAAGAAGCAGCTCCATACTCGACAAAGATCAAGAAAAATTTTGAAAAGCTAAAAGATGACTTCAAGACAATGCAAGAATCTCAAAATTTGTGGAAGAGAAGGGCTGAAGGTAAAAATGAATGTACTTATGCGTACAAAAATATATATGTGTACTAAAATGTTTGTAACTGACAGATGCTGAAGGAACAGTAAAAAGCCAGAGGGAGAGAAACACAAAGCTTGAAACCGAACTATCCAAAGCCGAAAAGATGTTCAAAAAGGTTGTAGATGAGCTAAACCAATTCCAAAAAGCCTTCAAAGAAGTTGAAAAGCTTAAAGAAGAGTATAAGGAAAAGGTTGCCACCCTTGAAGCTGAAAAGGTAGAAGCTGAGAAACGCCTAAGAGGTAAGTGTTTATTCATCTAATACCTTTATATCCAAGTTCATTGTACTGGACATATGTGATTATTGTACTCCTGTCGGATCGAAGAGGTCCTATGATCTTTTGCAGAAGAAATTTATAGAGGGTGATGAAAACCTTCGATGGTCTCTTGCAGCTCTTCAGAAGGATGCAGAGGTGGTCGCCCAATATATATACCCTAAAGAAAAACCACCTCTATGTCGAGACCTGATGACTAGGATACAAGGGGCACCCGACCGACTAAAAGAACTTGCTTGACATGTTGCAGAGATGGCCGGCGCACAAGTCCTAGCAATATCTAAGCCCCACATCCCTAGCATAGATCTAGATGTGGTGACAGAAGGTTTCTACGAAGATCTCTTCGACGAGCAATGTGAAGCCCTTTTTGCTGAAGCGCAAAAAATGACGCATATTTTAGCTGACCAAATAGAGCTAAATCCCTTACCCAAAATGTAAGGTGATGTAAAGATTAAAGTACTATAGTACATCTCTGTTGCTGTAATATAACTAAGGTTCAATAGACCGCTATGGTCTAGATTCATTACCATGATTGTAAAGAATTCTTCGGTTGCGCTGCTTCGTATATGTATTGTATGAACTTGTGTTTAACACTCGCAACCAATACACCACTCACGTCAGCCCTCTAAACAACGCTCCCAATAACCGATATGAACCATGGAGACTAAGAACTCACTCGGTCAAACATATGCGAGTTGGGAGAATTGCCTTGGTCCTTAACTGACGAAAAGATCCCTCGGGACTAAGTAACCCGCTTGGTCAACATGCACGAGTTGACGTGATACCAAGTATCAAAATTTGAGTCATGACTTGAACAATAACAACAATTATTCACAAAATTATAAATTGCAAAACTAGATATCATGACCCTAATGTATGTAAGTTCAATTAATGAAATAAAAATAGTTACAACAAACTATAAATACTAGGCTTAGAAACGATGTAGCTGGGATATGTTCCAAGAACTTTGAAGGTCCGACCCGTCCTCATTCATCAATCGATAGGCGCCTGGCCGAGTGATTTCCTTTACAATAAAAGGTCCTTCCCATGGAGCCAACAACTTGTGCTTACCGACCTAGACTGAACTTGCTTCAAAACCAAGTCGCCGACGGAAAAACCCCGTGTTTGAACATTCTTGTCGTGATAACGTCGCAAGCTTTGCTGGTACTTTGCCGACCGAATTAAGGTGGCATCATGCTGCTCCTCTAAAAATAACAAGTCATCAAACCTATGGTCATTGGAGGTTTTTTCTTCGTATGCTATCACCCGTGGGGGGGCGAATAGAATCTCGGTTCGTAACATGGCTTCTGAGCCATAAACCAAAGAAAAAGTTGAGTGCCCGATGGCACGACTTACATTGGTTCTAAGACCCCACAACACAGATGGCAATTCTTGAACCCACAGTCGAGCGTACTTTTCTAGCCGATCAAATATACGAGGCTTAATTCTAGAAAGCAGGACACCGTTTGCCCTCTCAACTTGGCCATTGCTCTGTGGATGGGCGGCCGAGGCATAGCCAATCTTAAAGCCGACTCGGCCTGCAAACTCTTTAAACTCCTCTGCTGTGAATTGAGTAGCGTTGTCAGTGATGATCTTGTGTGGGGCACCGACCCGAGTTACTATTTCGGTCATGAACTCGATGGCCTTTTTTGCCGAAATCTTGCCGACTGGCTTTGCTTCAATCCATTTAGAGAACTTGTCCACTGCTACGAAAAGGTGAGTAAAACCCCCTTGAGCCTTCATGAAGGGTCCAACAATATCTAAGCCTCATACTGAAAACGGCCATGTTATTGTGATATTTTGAAGTTCTATGTACGTGCATTTGGCGTGCAAAGAACTGACAGCCTTCACACTTTCGGACGATTTCCTTAACATCAGCACCCGCAGTCGGCCAGTAAAACCCCTGCCTCATTGCTTTGGCCGTAATTGTGGATGGGCCTGCGTGATTCCCACAAATGCCAGCATGGATGTTTCCTAATATAGCTCTGCCTTTATCTTCAGATAAGCATTTCATCAGTACCCCATGAGGGCTTTGCTTGTACAGGTGATGGTCAACTATACAGTAGGAACGCGACTTGCGAATAATTCGGAGGGCATCGTCTTTGTCGATCGGTAGTGTGTCACGATCCAAATACTAAATGAAGGGAGTGCGCCAATCTACCTCAATGATAGCTACATGTGGTGCTGCCCCCGCCTTTAGTGATGACTGCTCCATAGTTTGCTGGGTTAGTATAGATGGCTTATACAGATCGTCGAGGAATACTCCATTAGGTATTTTAGATCTACTAGACCCAAGTTTGGCCAGTTCGTTTACCTCTTCGTTATACTTGCACAGGACATGTTTATACTCGATGCCATCAAACTTGTCTTCTAGCTTCCGAACTTCAATGCAGTAGGCTGTCATGCTCTCGTAACACCACTCCTTCATTACCTGATTAATTACTAGCGCCAAGTCGCCGGAAACGCTTATTCTTTGGACGTTGAGTGAGATAGCTGTTCGAAGTCCATGTAATAGTGCCCCATACTCTGTGGCGTTGTTAGACGCGCGGAAGTGCATTCGAAGAACATACCGCAGCTTGACTCCATTAGGAGATGTTAATATAACCCCTGCCCCGGCACCTTCCAGTTGTAAGGAACCGTCAAACGCCATTTTCCAATAGCATAATTCATGCGGACTGGGCGGTAACTCGCATTCTGTCCACTCGGCAATGAAGTCTGACAAAGCTTGACCTTTAATCAAGTCACGGGACTTAAAGGTGATATCATATGATCCAAGCTCGACGACCCATTTGGCAATTTTCCTTGTGACCTCTCTGTTGTGCAGCAATTCGCCTAAGCCAAATGACGTGTGGACTTCAATTGGATGATCCTCAAAGTAATGCTTCAACTTTCGAGATGTCATCAGCAATGCATAAATCAGCTTCTGAAGCTGGAAATACCGTACCTTGGAGTCCGATAATACCTCACTGACGAAGTAAACCGGTCATTGCACCTTTTAAGCCTTGCCATCTTCCACCCATTCCATCGCCAGCACAGTGCTAATAACGTGTATGGTTGCAGAAATGTATAGCTGCAAAGGTTCCTTTGGTTCTGGAGGGGTTAACACCAGAGGACCACTAATGTAGGCCTTGAAATCATCCAAGGCTCTATGTGCGTCATCATTCCAGATGAATGATTCTTGCTTCTTGAGTAGCCAAAAAAGGGTAACCCTCGAACACCAAGTCGTGATACAAACCGACTCAGCGCCGCCATACAGCCAGTGAGCTTTTGAATGTCTTTTTGTGAATGTGGAGGTCCTATTCATAATATGTCATTTATCTTTTTTGGATTAGCTTCAATCCCTCTATGTGATACCAGAAAACTGAGTAATTTTCCTGATGGGACCCCAAAGACGCATTTTTCCGGATTTAGCTTCATATTGTATTTTTGAAGGTTGCCGAATGTTTCGTCTAGGTCGGATATCAAGTCGGTGGAAAGCCGGGTCCTGACTACCACGTCATCTACGTAAGCTTCAACATTCCTTCCTATCTGGTTGTTCAAACATTGCTGCATAGTCCGCTGGTAGGTGGCACCAGCATTTTTCAGGCCAAAGAGCATTGTTGTGTAACAAAAGGCTCCAAATAGCGTGATGAACAATGTTTTAAGCTGGTCGGATTGGTTTAAGGGAATTTGATGGTACCCTGAATAGGCATCTAAGAAGCACAACAAAGCGCATCCAGCCGTCGAATCAACTACTTGATCAATACATGGGAGGGTGAATGGATCTTTCAGGCAGGCTTGGTTAAGGCCGGTGTAATACACGCATATCCGCCAGTCCTTATTCTTCTTCCGTACCAGAACTAGGTTGGCCAACCAGTCGGGTTGGAAAACTTCTTTAATAAAACCGGCTGCCAGCAGTAGACCGATTTCTTCCCTAATCACATCCTTTCGGTCTTGCGAGAATCGTCTAAGCCGTTGCCTTACCGGCCTGGCATATTCGCGGACGTGAAGTTTGTGCTAAGCCTTTTCCCTTGGAACACCTGGCATGTCAAAAGGTTTCCATGCAAATATATCTTTATTATTTCTAGGAAAAAGGATGAGCGCGCTTTTCTATATGTCACCTAAATTGCCCCTGATATTGGTGGTCTTGGATACATCACTATCATCTAGGCTAATCTTCTTGGACTCCATGGCGTCCGCCTATACTGTAGTCTTCAATGCCTTCCTTGGAGCAGGGTCAAGCATGGCCTCCTCAGCTGTTGTGATTGCTTCCTTCAACTTGTCCAGCTCTGATGCCGCTACTATCGTCTCGGTCAACTCACAACTACCGTTGTCGCAGTCGTATGATGTCCGCACATCCAAGTGGAGTGAGATGACTCCGTTTGGTCCTGGCAGCTTCATCATCATATAAGGATAATGAGGTACCGCCATGAATTTGGTGATGGCTGGCCGCCCTATAATGGCATGATAAGTAGAGTCGAGCTCGGCGACCTCGAAGGTGATGCGCACCGTCCTGTAGTTCTCCCGAGTGCCGAAAGTCACAGGCAGAATGATTTGCCCCAGAGGGACAGTTTGCATGCCCGGGATCACACCATGAAACGGCGATTGGCTTGGCTTGAGGTTGGTCAAAGGTATGCCGAGATCCTTGAAGGTTTTCACAAAGAGGATGTCCAAACTGCTATCGCCATCTACCAGTACCCGATTTAGCCAAACTCGGTTAACAATCGGCGTTAGTAGTAAGGGATATTTCCCAGGCCGGGGGATGTGATTCGGATGGTCCAATCTATCAAAGGTAATTGGCACCTCTGACCATCGTAGATATTGAGGGACTACTGGTGAGACCGAGTGGACTTCTCTGTAAAGGATCTTCTGCTGGCGCTTCGAGTCTCCCGTAGACCGGCCACAGATGTAATTGACCTCGCGTTCGGGGTCTTGGAAGTCCTCCTTATTCTTGTCTTGGTTATCCTTATCCGAGTCCTTCCTGCCACCCTTGGGGACCCAGGGACGTTCTTTGTAGACCTTTAAGGCATGATGGGTGAAGTTTTTCAGCTTGAAGCACTCCCTGGCTTTGTGGGCTCCATCATGTAGCAGGCAAGGGCCGTCGAGCATCTTGTCGAAGTCATCCTGAGTGCCTGGTTTCCTCCTGGTCGGGCGCTCGGTGTTGGCCACCGTTCGGTCTTGCTTGCACTTCCTGTCATCGTCCTTGCCGTAATCGGACGGACCCGACTGGTTTCTTGGGGTCGCCTCCTTGTACTGGCGAACTTGGAATAGAGCCGAATTGCCAGCGGCATATTTGTCGGCCATAATGAACAATTCTTTGGCCGATAGTCCGTCGGCAGCATCCAACCTCCCAATCTTCTTTATCAAATTGTCGTCACGGAGTCCTCCTTGGAAAGCGGTGACAACTTGAGCATCCGAGATGCTAGGGATGGTATTTTTCACTCGGCAGAAGCGTTGGATGTACTCTCGAAGTGGCTCCCGGTCCCGCTGCTTGATCCGGCCGAGTTCCTAGTGATTCCCTGGCCTGTCGAAGGTGGCTTGAAAGTTGGCGATAAACTACCGACAGAGATCTGCCCAGGAGCTGATAGAGTTGTCGGGCAGATTAGTAAGCTAGGTTCTTGCCGCTGGGGCTAGGCAAACATGCATGTAGTTGGCCATGACAAAATTGTCGCCACCGAGAGCTCGTATGGCTGTCGAATAGACGTGAAGCCAATCATGCGGATCCATCTTGCCGTCATACTTCTCGATGCTGACTGGCTTGAACCGACCGGCCAGCTAATGGTTCGAAGCTCCCGAGTGAAGGCTCGGATGCCAGCCTCCTTGTCATAATCATCGGCGACCGGGGTCCGTTCTTGTTCACGGCCAACTTCTCGGCGAGATCTATCATCACAGTGGCCCTCGTCCCATCGATCAAGGTAATGATCGTCTCTATGTGGCTGCCGCCTATTGTCACGTTCGTAGTCAACATAACCGTGCCGGCGTTGTTCATCTTCGTACTCTCGACAGGCCGTGTTGTCGCGCTCCTGGTATCTGTTGTTCGGTCAGTCCCGTGCATCACGTGGTGGTATGCCATTGCGCAGGTCAGCGCTCGGATGCCGATCATGGTACTCTGCAATGGGCCTGCACCTGGGGACAGTAGGCGGGGTTGCCTCCCGGTTGGAGCGCTGTCAGTCTCTTCTATCCTCCCTGGGTACCGAGCTGGCGGCCCCAGAAACTAACTTACTCGGCGTTGATCATGCCGCATGCATCTCCAGTACAGTCGCGGCCCTGATGTGCGCTTTTAATTGGTTGACCTGAGGTGTCAACTCTGGGGAGACTTGGAGCAAGGGCTCTATTGTTTGTAGGAGGGTCGCCGCGGCCATGATGTTGTGCTGTGGGGTTTTAAAGACATCTTCACCATCAAGTTTTAAGGTGAGGTCACCCATGTCTAGGTTTCTTATGATGCGGGATCTCTACTGGGAATCTGGTCTGTGGAGTGGAGGAGTGGTGGCATCTGGATCACCGTCTTCAAGGTCTGTTTCATGTCCGTCTACGCACGGCGCGGTACCACGTGTGGCAGCCTCCATCGATGTTTCACCGTCGGCTTGCCCCTGGGTAGTAGGTGCCACCATGAATACCTCATGGAAGTCCGAGGAACAACTCTCTGAATCACTCGGCCCTTCAATCAAGTCCAAGAGTGACTCGCTTTCAAGGCCGATTGTTGCAACAAATCTTGATTCGTTGAAAAATTTGGGATCTTTGTCCGATCGATCCATGTGATGAGCCGGGAGATCAACCGTAGTATAATCTAAGTCGACCAAGGTTGTCAATCGGGGCGTTGCGGGCAACATTGAGTTGCCGCCCGACAGGGTTTCCGCCTGGAAAGCTATTACCGTGTTGTCGAGGCCAAGCGAGAATCGGCTGGCCGGATCGCTCTGATCGGCTGTGGCAGCGACCGAGCGGGCCACATGTTCTTGCTTGACAAGGTTCTCGTGCTGATCGGCGACAAGGCTGATGGTGCCAAAGCAGATCTTGTATCCGGGCAAAACTTGATGTCAACAAAAGCCATCGATTTTGATGAAACTACACTCAACGCGGCCCGTACCCGGCGCGCCAACTGTCGAGAGATATTCTCGATAGTAATTCTAGATATGCATATGAGTATGAAAGATCGATAGACATAGGACACAAGGCTAATACAGGTTTGGGCCTCCCGAAGGATAATAACCCTATGTCTTGTTTGGTGTTTTTGTATTGCTAGGATTTGTACTGGAATTAGGGTTCCAATATGATTCTGTCTCTTACCGAAGGGCAGGGATTTACATGGTAATCTTGTAGTCGGTTACAACAGATTTTGTCTATCCAACATATCTGCAAACCAAACTCGCTGCTTACTCAAACAAGTAAATATCTTCTGTGCTGAATGCACCATACCTGAGCCCCCGGTCGACTCGGCCAGTTAGCCGAGTGGTTAAGTATCCCGGGTATATATGTCCCACAGATTGTGACAAGGACGACTCAGGAGAGTTCCAGGAGCCCCGCAAGGAAGTCAACTTCATCTTCGGTGGCCCGGATGCCTATGTGTCCAAGCACAAGCAGAAGTTGGAGCTTTGAGAGATCAACTCGGTGGAACCGGCTGCACCTCAATTCATGAGGTGGTCTGAGATGCCAATCACCTTTGATCGGTCGGATCACCCCAAGCACATCCCAAAGCCGGGTCAATACCCACTGGTGCTTGCTGCTACAATGAAGAAGGTGAAGTTTAACAAAGTACTCATTGATGGAGGAAGCAGTTTGGACTTAATCTTCACCAAGACTCTCAAAGAGCTCGGTCTTTAAATCAATGATCTTCAGTCGAGTTCTTCACCTTTCCACGGTATTGTACCTAGGAAGACTTCAGTTCCAATTGGATAGATCAGTCTACTGGTCACCTTCGGGACCCATGAGAATTTCAGGACCAAGCGTATTCTCTTCCAGGTGGCAGATTTCGACTCAGCATACCATGCTATCATCGGTCGATCGGCTATGGCTAAATTCATGGCTATCCCGCATTATCCATATCTCACCCTCAAGATGCCAGGCATGAATGGAATAATCTCCCTCGATTCTGATCTTCGGAATTCTTTCGATTGCGATGTACAGAGTTGTGATATGGCCAATAAACAGTTGATGTTGTCCGACCAGAAGGAGATCCAGTAGGTAGTCGGAACGAAGGAGCAGACTGGAGCAGAAGTTCCAACAATGAAGCCTACCAAAGACAAGATTTAGACCGATGACATCCAAACCAAGGAAATCCTGCTCGATCCTGAGGACCCCGATAAGGTAACTTATGCTAGGGCCAACCTCGACGAGAAATAGGATCTCGCGCTCACTCTTTTCCTCTAGGAAAATAGGGACATCTTTGCATGAAAACCATCTGATATGCTGGGAGTTCCTAGGGAAAAGATTGAGCACAAGTTAAGGGTACCCCTAGGGGCTACCCCCGTTCGGCAGAGGCTCAGAAGATTTGCGCAAGATCACAAGGACACCATGAAGAAGGAGATAGTTAAACTATTAGATGCTAAGTTTATAAAGGAGGAGTATCATCCCGACTGGATAGCAAATCCAGTCCTTGTACCCAAGAAGAATAAAGAATGGAGGATAAGTGTTGATTATACTGATCGCAACAAGGTCTGTCCTAAAGACCCTTTCACTCTTCCTCATATTGATCAAATTATAGACTTGACAGCTGGGTGTGAGCTCTTGAGCTTTCTGGATGCCTATTTAGGCTATCACCAGATCCCACTGAAGGTCGAAGATCAGATTAAAACTTCCTTTATAACACCCTTTGGCGCCTATTGCTATATCACAATGCCTTTCGGTCTGAAGAACGCTAGCGCGACTTACCAACGAGGTATTCAACGCTGCCTTGCTGCTTAGATCGGTCGGAATGCAGAAGCGTATGTTGATGGCATCGTCGTCAAGACTTCGAATGTCGAAGAGCTTATTTCTGACCTGGCAGAAACCTTTGATAATCTGAGACATTATTCAATAAAGCTAAATCCCAAGAAGTGTGTTTTTGGGGTTCCTTTGAGAAAGCTACTCGGTTACATCATTTCGAAACGAGGTATAGAAGCCAACCCGGATAAAATCAAGGCGATCCTTGGTATGGGGTCACCTAATTTTCAAAGGGATTTACAGAAGCTGACCGGATGCATGGCATCTTTGAGTCTCTTTATTTCTCGACTGGGGGTTAGAGGGTTACCACTTTTTCGACTGCTTATAAAACAAGAAGACTTCGTTTGGACCAAAGAGGCGCAGTCGGCATTGGACGAGTTGAAGGTTTACCTCAGCAGCATTCCAGTATTGGTGCCACCGGAGCCAGGAGAAAAACTTCAGCTTTACATATACGCCACAACTTAGGTTGTGAGTACTGTCTTAACGGTCGACCGAGAAGAAGAGGGTCATATACAAAAAGTACAACACCCGGTCTACTTTGTGAGTGAGGTCCTTGGTGCCTCTAAGGTAAAATACCAATAGATCTTGAAGTTGTTGTATGCATTGTTGGTCACCCCTAGGAAGTTGAAGCATTACTTTCAAGCTCATCCGATCGAAGTCCAGACTTTCTTCGCACTCGGCACAGTGCTACACAACCGAGAAGCCGAAGGCAAAATCACCAAGTGGGCAGTTGAACTTGGTCAATATACCATCATGTTCACGCCTCGGTCGGCTATAAAAGGACAAGTGCTAGCTGATTTCATTGCTGAGTGGACAAAGATTCAAAACCCACCTACTGCACAAGACATCGAGTATTGGAAAATGTACTTCGATGGGTCTCTTCAATTACAAGGAGCGGGTGCGGGAGTCGTGTTTATCTCACCCACTAGAGAGAGGCTTTGATATGTCCTTCAGTTGATGTTTCGCGCATCTAATAATGCTGCAGAATATGAAGCCCTTCTACACGGTCTGCGCATTGCCGTGTCACTCGGCATCAAGCATCTCGACATCTTTGGTGACTCGGCTTTGGTTATTAATCAGGTCACTAAGGATTGGAACTATGTGGATGACAGTATGAGTGCTTACTGTCAAGAAGTAAGGAAGCTCGAAGACAAATTCGATGGATTGAAGTTCACGCATGTTCTTCGAGACAATAACCAAGCAGCTGATGAATTGGCCAAAATGGGACCATCCCGGTCTGTGGTCCCGCCAGGTGCTTTCTTACACACTCTAGATTCCCCCATGATTTCTCCTCGGTCGGATGTATTAATGAGTGATTTTACTGATCTTGTTGGTGATGACAACATGGAGACTGATTGGCAAGACCCACTCATCCAATATTTGGATAAGGGAACGCTGCCTTCGGATCCTAATGAGCAACGAAGGTTGGAGACCTGATGTCGAGGGTATTTGTTAATGGGAGACCAACTCTATAAAAGAGGAGGTTAAAACATCTTGATGAGATGCATCTCGATACCAGAAGGCCAAAAGTTGGTAGAAGAAATTCATTCCGGGATATGTGGCAATCATGCAGCTTCCAAGACTTTGGTCGGTAAAGCTTTCCGGCAAGGGTTTTATTGGCCCACGGCAGTTGAAGATGCACACCGGGTCGTTCGAACGTGTGAAGGTTGTCAATTCTTCACTCAACAAATGCATGTGCCTTCACAGCAACTTCAGATGATACCTTTGACTTGGCCCTTTGTTGTTTGGGGGCTCGATATTGTCGGTCCTTTCAAAACAGCGCCAGGCGGGTTCACTTATCTGTTTGTTGCTATTGACCAATTCACCAAGTGGATTGAAGCAAAGCCGATCAGGAAGAGTCGGGGGCTACACCTGATCAGGCTATTGAGTTTGTCAAGGATGTCTTCACTCGGTTCGGAGTTCCTCATGATATCATTACCGATAATGGCACTTAATTCACTTCAGTGGAGTTCCGTGACTTTGCCGATGAGATGGGAACAAAAATCCACTTTGCATCAGTGGCTCATCCTCAAAGCAATGGGTGGGTCGAACGGGCCATTGGCATGATTCTCCAAGGATTGAAGCCATGGATATTTGATAGGCTTAAGCCTTATGCCGGTCGGTGGGTCAAAGAATTGCCTTGAGTTCTTTAGGGGCTTCGCACAAACACCAGTCGGGCAACTGGTCAGTCACCTTTCTCATTGGTCTACGGCTCAGAGGCTATGCTGCCGACCTAAGTCAGCCTTTTTTCAGCACGGGTCTAGGCATATGATGAACAGCTTTCTGAGGAGAATCGAGAGATTGATTTGATTGCAGCAGAGGAGTTGCGTGATTGTACTCTATTTTGGTCGGCACTTTACCAACAAGGCTTACATCGTTATTATGATTAAAACGTACGTAATCGCCACTTCCAAGTTGGAGATTTAGTGCTTCACCGAGTGCAGTCAACAAAGAACCAACATAAGCTTTCTCCAAAATGGGAAGGTCCATATGTTGTGAAGGAAGTCACTTGCTCGGAGGCTTACCGACTGATGTATAAAGACGGTGATGATATACCAAATTCTTGGAACATAAATCAGCTACGTCGTTTCTATACTTAATTATTCCTTTGTATTCTTATACATTATTCATGAATGAAACTTCGGTCTTTTTGATGAAAGATTTTTTTTTATGATTTTCATTCTATATTGTCTCGAGTCCTTAATTTATTTTATTAAACAATCGAGCCAGGCGGCTAGTAATAATGTCCCACTTCAGTCTAACCGTATTTTGGTTCTGGACTACTTTCTGACCGATTTCTTCTCTTTGAATACGATCTTCATTTTCTTGGTCTAACGTCTATACATTATGGTTATATACTTTATACTGCACATCAGACAACCACTACACTAAACCTAGAGCCAAAAGTGCGAGAGGTCATGTGTCGATTGGTCGACTCTGCTTGTTACGCGGTTACAAGTCACAATCTAAAATGTTATGGCAGACCAATAGTTATGACATTTTTATCAATCTTTTAAAGATGATAAGCATGAATCTAGTTTGCATACGGGTAATATTGTTTCATTACATAGATATTACTAATGTTCTCTAGCATTACAGGATTTACAGCTCCTTTGAAGGAGAGGAAGATTCAGCTCAAAGTTCAACCTCAAGAGTTGCTGGAGGAGTAGGCACGATCGGATTGATCTCTATATTGTCAACCAAAGCTCGGGAAGTCTCCAGCATGGAATCCAAGAGCAACTGACATTGGTCGTTAGTCAAGTCTGGGTTGAAGCCCTCCTTGATCTTGTCCAATGGCAGAGCGGGACACCAAGATTGGCAAATAGCCAGAACCTGACTCCCGGCTTTGGTCGCCACTCGTTGAGTGTTATGAGCAATATCTTCCGACGCATCCTCTAGCAAGTACTCCAAGGAATGGCCAGACTGCTCCACTTGGTCGGCATGAACATAGTCCATTGCCTTTCGAGTGGCGTAAGATAGAGCTGCAAACAATAATTTGTCAGTCAGTATGATCGAAAGAGGAATCAAGCAGATGTGAGAAATAACGAAGGGCTTTCTGGCAAGTTTACATTTGAAGGATTTGGAGGTGCTCTTAACTTCCACTATCTTGGCATTAGCCTCCTTCAGCTCCTTCCGCAGCCGAGTGATCTCGGCCTTCTGGTCCTCAACCGATTTGGAGAGGTTTTCCTTCTCAGTATTCAAGGCATTGACAAACCTTTGCTGATTGGAAGTCAACTTCTCTAGATCGGCAACCTTCTGGTCACGAGCTAAAAGACAAATATTTGAATCTTTAGCTCTAGAGTGATTGGTTGGTTATCTAAACAACAGGTGGTGAGTGATCTTACCAGCTAAATCTTCTCGGCCTTGGTTTAAAGCCTTGGTCATTTCTCTTTGGTCGGTCTGCAGCTTTTCAATCTCGTTCTGTGCTTTGGCAAGCTACTGACTGGTGACTAGCAAAACACCAGCAAAGTTTTAGTCTTATTTAAAGACTTGAATACCAAAGAGTTTAGGACATACCAAAAGTCTCGGCTTCAAGGTATTCCACCCTAGCCTGTTTTCTCTCTATGACAACATACATTTTCTGTATACATAATGGGGTTAAGCTTAAAGGCAAGATTAAGACAAAGTAAAAGCAGAGTATTGAAGTACCTTGCTAGCTTCTCAATGTTGATGCATGATTTCCATGTCCTCTACTTTGGGCCGACCGAGTAAATCTGTAGATAATGTCGCTTAACCATCGTCAAGAGGCGAAGGGACGACAGCAGGAGTAGGTTTGGGTATAGGCGCCGGAATGGGAGCAGGAATTGTCTTGCAGACTGGCTTATCCACTTCGATCAGCGTGTTTGATGACTTGCTGACCGACTTGGGTACATCAGTCGAGCGAGGAGGAGGTCTAGATCGAGTGTCTCCGGACTCTTGGGCACTCTGAGAATCACTCGTCCGACCACTGTCAAAATAAATATGGAAGAGATTAAGATGTGTTACAGATGGCAATAAAAGGCAAGGAGCACAAGGTTAGAGAATTAACCTAGGAGCCTTCTTTAGCTTAATTTGGCACAACCTCTTTTTCAAAGAAGACGACTGAAAATCAGTCTCCTTCCTCTTCTGGACAGATTTTTCTGCCTTGTCAGTCTAATACACCCTCCCAGCATCACTCTAAGTTTGGCTCGGGGGCTCCGACTGGCTTGAAGGTCGGTCGGAGGGATTGGGGGTGTGATGACCAGTGTCAGCAAATGGCAACTCTTCGTCGTCATCCTGATCTCCTATATATTGCCGTCGGTGCCCAACGGTCTGTTTTACTCGCCGACCGGGGGGAGGCAGGGTGGAGACTGGGTCAGGATGAGCGCCTGCAGAAGAGCTCGAGCCTCCGGTGCCGGTCTGCTGCGTCTTCTCAATATAGTCCAGTCCCTCGGAATCGGTCGAAGGGAGCGGAGGATGAGAAATATAGGTATCCAAAACCTGCATAAGAATCAAAGTATCAAGCAGGGCATCAAGATAAGAATATAAAGGATTGCTCAAAGCAGACTGAGGCTTACTCAGGCCCGCATAGTACCCTTGTTATATGCCTTCTTGATCAGTGAGTCATCCTGAAGGGTATCTCCCTCGAACATTTTTGACAGGCGTTTCTTGCGGAGTTCACCATTAGGCGGGTCAGGCACCTCCCTGGTTTTGTCATTATTGACATAGTTCCACGCCGAGTGACTCTGTAGCTTCAAGGGCTGCACTCTGTGAACTATGAAGCTCTTGGCGACGGTAATTCCATCAATACCTTCAGCTTTCAAGTCGGCTATCTTCTTCAGTAGAGTGACCACCTGAGGATCGATCGGATCGGGCTTCTCAATCCATTACGCCAGAGGAATCGCCTTGGTATCGGTGAAATCGGGAAGAACACAGGGAGGGTCGTCACAGTAAAACCACTCATCCTTCCAGTTCTTGTTCCCGGTCTTCAATGGCACATTGATGTAAGCCTCCTTCTTGCGCAATTGGAAGCCAACTCCGCCTACAGCTATTTGATTGTCCTTGGTCGGTAGCGGACGGAGGACAAACAGATGGCAGAATAAATTGAAATGGGGGAGGAATCCTAGAAATGCTTCGCACATATGCACGAAGATGGTGATGTGAAGGATGGAATTGGGATTGAGGTTGACAAGTTCAATCCCATAAAAGAAAAGGAGCCCGCGCAAGAAGCTGCAGCAGGGGACTCCAAAGCCATGCTCGAAGAACGAGCAGAATACGACTATCTGTTTCTGAATAGGGATGGGGCAAGATTCGTGGGGTACCTTCCAGTCGATCCGCACTTGCTCTGGATGGATGCCGTCGACCACCATCTGATTCATTTCAGCCTGGGAGAGGTTGCTCTTCGAGAACTCCCGAAGCTGCTCCGGGATGTCGATCTCCGATGAGGAGGACATGGCAGCGGCAGTGGGAGTGGCAGGGATCGAGGTTGAAACCTTCATGCAAATCATGGCGATGATGGATTTGGGTGTGGCAGATCAAATGCTGAACCCTAGCAAAGGCTTGGGGGCTAAGCGCGGCGAGATCTGCGACGGCCGGAAGTGGCGGTGCTAACCCTAGCTAGAAAGCTGAGGAGTCAAGAATAGAGGAGGCGCAAGGAAGATGAAAGGTTTGTGCGCAAATGCGGCGTGGACTGAGAGTCAACTCGACGCTGCCTTTTATACTCCCACTTTTTTGACCTAAGGGTCCCATGGGCCGGGGTGGGCGAATTTTTACTTAAGTATGATTACCATCTAAACCTTGAGAAATAATGCTTGGGGTCTTCTTTGATGAGAAGTATTTGAAAAATATTTAGCCATATCTATATGATTTGATGGTCATGTAGCAAAGGACTTGATGGACATATGGATATAAATTCAAAGGTTATGGTATTGATTGAAGTCAATAACCAAATTGTCAAAATCGGGCTTATGGATAGTTATAGTGACTAGTTATCAAGGAAAGGCTGTATTATGATTGATGTCATTTAGCTTAGTACCATTATATGATTGATGTCATGTTGGTCCACCTGAATTGAATATGATTGAAATCATAAAATTCAGACTGACCAGTCACTCAGACATGATGAATGTCACTTGGCCTATTTAATAATCGGTTGGCAAGGCTGAAGCTTTGCATGTTAACTTACTGGTTTGGTGACCAGAGGTCTGTTAGACTCAAGCTTGATGGTTTGAGTAAAATACATAGAAAATAATAAGAGCTAATATAATTAGACTCTTGCATTATTTGTTTAAGTCTCCAAATTATACAAGAGTCGGGGGCTACACCTGATCAGGTGCACTTAACCGATGCACCAGATCTATCAGGAACTTCGATAAAGAGGTCTTCCTAATTTATGATCTATATTGAAGATCATTTGGAGAGTTGAAGCTCAAAATCAGGAAGCACTCGGGGGCTTCTATGGGATACTTGCCTTATGGGTATCCTCATACAAGACTAAGTCGGTAGCCGACCGGGTACTTCATCAACAAGGAAGCCGACCGACTCAACTTGGAGTGCAGGGCATGTAGAGATAGACTTTCTATGTAAACCCTAAGGGGTTATGACTAGGACTCTTCATGTACCCCCCTGTCGATCGGATATATAAGGTGGCAGGGAACCCCTCATCGGGAGACAGAAGTTCACAAGTCTCACAGCATCAATACAAGAAACAGAACATAGGACGTAGGGTTTATACTCTCATCGACAGGGCCTGAACCTTTATAACTCAGCGTCTTGTGTTACCATTATAGTTCTTAGTCTCGATATAAACCCTATACATTTCACTGCCGATCTCAAGCTTCAACAAGTAGGCCAAGACCCTACACATGCTAGTGTTTATAATGCAAACCAAAGCACAGAAGCTAAACACACTAGCCTATGCAAGCCACAAGTCACCCTATCACTAGAGCACACAATTGCGTAATAGTAATGAGAGGGTCAAGGAATGCTCATGATTTTTCCCGAGGTCTCGAAAGGATGGCGGATTCCCCTACTCCTCGATGGACCACTCCTGCCATAGTCTCGGTCCCTCCCATCACCAAGTGGAGTTCTCGCCCACGAGCCTGCAATCACTCCTCGAGTGAAGACACGGTGTGTGTCACCACTGCACAAAGCACAAGCTCGCCTCCCTTGAGAACTTGTCAGACTCCCTGAGCCGACACGGGCGCTCACTATTGATGCCCCTTCCAACGGCGGGCTCAAACCGTGTACAAACTTGTGACGGCCTTCACAATCAATCATGATAGGCTCGATCACCGACACCTAACTGGTCTAGGTCTCACCATAGACCAAGAGTAGTAACCTAGATCACACCCTCAAGGACACCCTAGCCTTAGATGTGCAAGGTAGCTCCTTGTTAGTCTCAGTAGCACTCTCAAGATATCCAATATCCTCTCCTAGGGCTCTCCTCTTTTCCTCTTGGACCTTACCAAATGCTCTCAGGTATTTCACTGGCCAAGAGAGGTCTCCAAGACCCCAGCAATGAAGTTATATAGGCTCCCAACCTCAAACTAGCCGTTGCTCCACAAAATCAGCTTTCTGGGCCTCTAGACCGGACTGTCCGGTCACTGCCTGACCAGACCGTCCAGTCACTGCAAACTGAGCTCCAACGGCTCTCTGCCCTGTGCTGAACTCCTGCTGATCGGACTATCCGGTCACTGGACCAGACCGTCCGGTCCACTTTCACTCTCTATTCTAGGAAGGTCCACAAGTTGCAACCTCTCTATCGTTCCTGCACTCCTACTGACCAGACAGTGCAGTCAGCAGACCGGACCGTTCGGTTTGTATGGAGTCTCCTGCAGTTAGAGTCCTTGCTCCTCGCGCTAAGTCCTGGAAAACTCCACATAGTGACCTATAGTCGTGTCACCTCTGACCCCTCTGTCCGGTCACTATGTCCAGAAGCTGAAACTTGTTGTCCTCACTTGACTTGGTTTCCCAGCTTCTCCGAACAGCTCCTTGGCTTCTCCACTATCACCTAGTGCCTGTGATTTCACCGAGCAACCTTGCACATCACCGACTAGACATGACCTAAGAGAATGACCTAGACCCTCTTGATAGTCCGGTTTTTCCAATGGACTCAAAGCCCTAACAACTACTCAAGTGTTCTAAACACTTGCACCATAGCTTGTCCTCCGCTTTGATCCATCTCCATCAACCCTTGGACTCCATCAAGTTCACAAGCCTCCATGCTTGCGTTCATTGTCATCAATCGCCAAGGACACCATCATCCATATGATTTGCAATAGAGTTAAGAGATGATTCCTACATAGACAACACTTGTGTAGATGTTAACCCACAATTTCATAGTTGTCATCTATCACCAAAACATCCATACCACGGGGATCCAATCATCAGTGGTCATGAAGCTTACAATCTCCCCCTTTTTGGTGATTGATGAGAACCACTACTTAATTAAAAAAACTTCAATGAATAACAGGACTAAACAAGCTACACAAAGATCGAGAGGAACCATAACAACATAAGAGAGAAAACGCATGTTGGCAGTTCTTAAGCCTAACAGGGAAAATCTGCAAGCGTACAGATGCCGACATAGCTTTCACCCGGGAGTCTCAAATCCTAACCAAACTCAATGCATACATCGATGGCATAAAAGTGGGTTCATAATTATTATCTAGCCTTGGTTGGAATTTTTCTATCATAGGAAACACATACACCAAGTAGGGGGGGGTTTATTATAGCATGGTTTTGAAAGAAATCATTGGACTCTAATCATGAGGAGATCATAGACTCATCCAAAACATGCTATATCGTGAATTCCAACAACTAGATTTGGTGTTTATTAGCCATTTTGCACCCACTAAAACATAGAGAGACTAGCTTTGTCATCATGCAGGTCTATCATTACCCACCAAAATGAAGAGTAGAGGATGTATACTTGAGACTCACAGGGAGCTAACAGAGCAACTATTCAGCATTTCCATAGGCAAGGTAGAGACTACGTTCTCAAATTTTATTTGAACAGGGAAATATTTTTATTCTTTTTGGTTATGCAAATTTTTATAATTTCCTTCAAAAATTGAAAAAAAGTCTTTTGGGGTTTTCTTAAAACAACTCAACTAGAGAAAGGGGAGAGAGGATAGAACAAGTGGCGCACCTTGGTTTGGGTACCTCCCCAAGCTTAGGTCTTTGCAAGACTGTTGACGGCCCTTAAATGCTAAATCTGACCATCAAATCCTTTCATAAACAACATAAAAGGAATAAACAAAATAGTGATAGCAGTTTATTATTAACCATTATCACGAGTTTTGGTGAGAAATATGTTTACAGGTATAAAAGAGCCAAAATATGCAAAAAAAAAGATGAAGAAATGCCCTGTCGGCCGATACTACCATAAAACAGCCCGCCGACAGGGTCGTATGAGGCTGAAATCAGGACCCGGCAGGGTCGTGATGGCTGAAATCAGAACTCAGCCGACAGGGTCATATCAGGCTGAAATCAGCCAACCGGTGTGTTAAAATAGAGTCTCATCAAGCTGAACCATCCGACCCAACCGACCCCAAAAAACACTCCACCCTGAGGCCGTTTTCCATCCCCGGACAAAGAAGGATAAAAAGTGAAGAAGTAAAGGAGGCATCCACGTGGCATACTTGGACAAGTGAAAACATGAGCCGGAGCGGGTCGACACCAAAAATGGACCGCCGCCCGGCACAGGACACCGCTCGGCCTGGGAATTTCCTCCCGGGGTGTCCAGCCCACTTGGCCCATCATGCCAACCGATGCCAAGTGGATAAGGCAGTTGAAAACCGACTCAACAACCGTCATCCGGACCAAATCTGAGACGTCCAAAGAAAGTCGGCTGGAAACCAACCTCATCCAACGGTCGTCCGTCCTAGATTGCCGCCCGGCGCTGCATGCTGCCCGGCATGCCCGGCCGCTCTGCGTGGCCATCCGTCCGGTGGGGGAACTTTTGCCCACCGACCCTCCTTCACCTACAAATACCCACTAGCACTTCACCACCTATGAATAGAGGGGAAATTCGGTAGAAAAGACAACACACAAGAAGAAGAGTATAGAGCTCCACTTCAAAAGGCTTTAGCACTGCCAAAGTGCTTAGAAAATAGGGAGAGAGAGTGAGGGAGAGTTCGGGGAAGCGCCGGGTTTCTCGACGATCTTCCCCACGCTTGTACCTCGACGGATGCTTTCCTTTTTAAGTAAGTGTCCGTGTTTCCTCTTTGGTATTTAAGTAAGTTCTTTCTTTTATTGCTTACGGGATCATCGCTCTATTTAATTAGAGTACATTAGTCTTCTATAAACGTGGATCCCGAACTAGGATAGTAATTGATAGCGTAGATGTGGTGTCTAGGCTAGAGGTTACCTTTGTTTGCTGTGTGCCCCACGGTTTGTTAGAGGTAGTCGGTAGGTGGTGACAGCCCTATCCGGCCTTAGTAATCCTCCACGTTCGGGTACGTCATAGAGCTGTTGGCCGGAGTGGCGTGTGGATGCAGGGGTAAGCCGGTACCCGAAGTAAGTAGTAATAGACCAAACCTATCTTATTATAGGATCCTTGACCATAGGAATCCTCTCTACCCTTTGCCTACCATTTTCTTGTTGCCGGGGATAGTAATATTTCTGCTACGATGCTAAGAAGTGTCAACAAGCATTTCTAGCACCGTTGCCGGGGAACGGTTGTTGTATCATCTTTGAACCTTGTTCGTCCTCGTATCTTTTCTTTTTTTTTCTTTTTCCTTTTATTTATTTTCTTTTAACACCATGGAGCAAACTTCTATCCTATCATTTTCAGCTCCAAAGGGCGAGTTCTTTGAGCCACTGCCGTCTACGGACCCAATTCGCACATCCGGCTATGAACTCCGCCCAATGGCGCTTTAGTTTATGTCCCTTATTTATTTCTATTCAATTCAATTTTATAATATGCCTAGAAAAGAAATAATAATAATAAATAAAGTTTTGACTCTATTTGGCCCATAAAGCCAGTAGAGTCCCTTTTTCTTTTCACCCTTTTTGTTTTTGTTCTTCTTCAAATAAAGCAGCCAGGTACAAGATCAAGTGTGGCGGAGGCCTTCAAGATTCTCAACGCACAAACAATAGAAGGCATCCCATCAACACGTTGTGCATCGCCACTTAAGCCAACACGACATAGGGCGAGGCGATCGGGCTCCAAGCAACGTCGACCAACCTACAAGGGCAATCGACCCAGCCATGGTTCCCCTTGACCTCTACCTCTTCAAAAGCGGTGGTTTGCACACACTATCCCTTTCCCCCTAGTTTCCAAGTTAAACCAAACTTATCTTGAATCAATCAAAAAAGTTTAACTAGAAAACTAAAATAAACCTTGTGGAAGCCTCATGTTATTTCATGCTTCTATTTGGTTGGCTTGCATGCTCCTTATTCCTAGTTCATAGACTTGTTGGTTATGAACTACATCTTTAGGAAAGCATGTCACCTAGGTAGTTGATGCATGCGATATGGTTTGACGAATTGAATCTTTTTCTTATGCTTGATGTGCTTGGGATTTTTTCTTATAAAAAAATCAAAAAATTAAAATCAATAGCTTGACTCCTCAATGATTATATCTTCCAACCAAAGCCATATGATGAACTCATTGAAAGTCTTATGCATATGCTACTTGTTGTTTCATTGATCTTTGTCAAATTGTTGTGACCCTTATGAGTTACTATTTATGACTTTTTGATCAAGATTTTGTGCACACCACTTTGCTAATACTTCTTCACTGGAAGTTAGCACCACCATATCCAGTCTCGGTCTCTTCTTGATCTTTGGGTTCTCAGGCATAGTCCCCTTGTCCTTGTCCCTTCCTGACCCTGCCATCTCTGATTGCTGCTGCTGTCACTGTACGCACATAGGTGTAGATGGGATAAGCATGGAAACCTAATACATCTACAAGCAAAGCACCGTTAAGAAAGAAAGCATAATAGAAATCCTAGCATAGAATGAAGGACATGATCACTAGACAATTAAGCAAAATAATAACAGTGATCTTCGACTATATCTGGCTGGTGCGAATCATCTAGTGTGTAGTCAAATAATAGGCAATTAATCTAACTGCAGACTAAATAGGAGACAAACCCTAGATTTGCAATTAACATATAATCAATGGAATTAATTGCATCTAGGTTGAGCCAACTAATTAATTGATGCAACTAAAGATCAGAAATTTATCTAATGGCACAAATTAACTAAATTGCTCGAATATTAGAGCATGATCGATGAAAAAGAAGGATAAACACGATACCCTGGGAGAACTCGACGTGCCGAGAGGAACGAACACCGCGGGGTTGCTCCGATCACCGAAAAGATCAAGACTTAAACTTTGCCGGTACAGAAAGGAAGAAGAGAGCAGTGACGATTCTGTGTTCGAGTGGAGGTGACGGCTCGAGGCGGCGCACAAGGTGGAGAGGTGGCAGCTCGCGGCGATGCAAGTGGCGGCACGACTGGAGGCACGCGGCTGCGGTGGCTGGTCTGTGCGCGGGGGTGAGGGCGAGCGCGGGTGTGTGCGGGGGCATGGCTGCGGTGCGCGGGACGAGGTGGTGGCGCATGGCGGCGGCGGTGGCTCGACTGGGTCAGTGCGGCGCGGTGAGGGCGGCGGTGGTGCTGGGAACTCGGGTCGGTTCCCGGCTTTTGGCATGAACAAGGAAAAGACCAAAGTCTCTGACTCCTCTTGACCTAGGTCAAATAATCGATGAATGACCGAGATTCAACAAGGATTGAATCAACAGTCACAAATTCAGGCGCATCTCATATTTTCAATATAGTGATCGGACGGTACGGTCTCTAGATCGGACTGTCCGGTCAGGTCCCGAGTCTGCTGGCGACCCACACAGACCGGACGGTCCGGTCTCTAGGATCATTCTGTCTGGTCTCTATGACCAGACCAACTCGTGACACTTGCACTCGGCACTGACCGGACTATACGGTCCAGTGATCGGACTGTATGATTACTACAGGATTTTCGCTGAAACAAGGAATTTCTCCATCTTCCAAGTGCCCTTGCCAAACACACAAAAGAACACCGCTCTTGGAATATAGAGGAAACTCTCAAACACTCATTTTCAAATAGTGGCACTCTATGGCCTCATAGTTTTCGCAAAAGCCAAATGAAAGATCGAGCAAATAAGAACCAAGGCAAATAAGAACCAAATGGTATGTATGAGCCTTAGTCCATGAACCATGCGAGTAGATTTAACCTCGAAGTCCATAAGAGCTTGCTCAATGGGCCTGAAGCACAATCCTTTCCTTTGGTCACACTTGCGGAGATGTAATCTCATATAGAGCGTGAGGCACAAATATCTCCAAATATGACAAGCCTCCTTTGTGTTTCCTATATGATGCATGCAACAAGCATTTTACATATGCAATGAAGGTAAACATGCCATGTGAATGCAAGCAATATTAATCTAGACACAAAGGAAACCTAACAATGTCATGTTTGATCCCCTCCCAAGCTTACTCACTATAAGCCATGCCCTTGCCTTAAGAGAAATCAAACAACCATCTCAAGCACTCCCCCTTGCTTGTAGCTATCTTGGATGGGTTAGACATTGTCTAATTTTTATGTGTTTTTCTTTTAGTTATTTACACATGCATCGATGCAAAGCATACTAGTCACAAAGGAGTCCTATATTACCATGCAATGCAAGAGAAAGAAAATCACACTACAACTACTAAGAACTAACACGGTTACCTCCCTCATGAGTAGATAGGATATTGAGGTCCATGACACTTGTGGTGGACTATACATGATCTTCATGAAAGCGCTCGGTCCACCACTTGTTCTTGGGCACCCACTTGTATGTAGCCAATCTCTCTAGATCAACAATGCACTTAGGCACCCATATGCTCTTGACCTTTCGCTTCTTGTTTGGTTGTCCCAAAGCCTTGGCTTTCACCTTGCCATCCTTGTTCCTAAAAAGTTTGAAATGGGTGTTCTCATGGAACAAGTTAGCATTATGTAAAGCAATGGAACTTCTCACACTTTGACAATCCTTGGTGGCATGGCCATCCTTGCAACACCTCTCACAATAGTAGTCATCGGCGAGTAGGGCTTGATCCATTCGGGAATGGAGTCACTCGTCTCGATGATGTCGATGGCGGCGGGATATGAGCCAAGTCCTCGGTGGGAGACGTTGTTCACAAGATTCCTTCCAAGAATCTCCTTGTGAATGGCTCTACCACATGTAAGCCTCTCGAAGCCATCCATCACCATCTTCCTCTCTTCCTTGAGCTTGTGATATTCCTTCAAAACAAGTGTCTCAAGAGAAGAAACCTCAACCAAGGTGGTTAGTTCATCACACATAGTAGAAGCATTGCTCTTTGATGAACAAGAGGAGGGAGAGGCAAGGTTCTCAACATTGATGGCCTCAAAAGTAATCTCAAGGGCCTTGTACTTCTCATGAAGCTCTACATGATCACCCTTGAGTTTGTCATAACACTTGTTTAGGGCATCATGAGATGTGATAAGGTCCTTGAGCTCACTCTAAAGCTCACCAACACGGTCCTTAGCCAACTTACACTCTTTTCTTACCACATCCAACATTTTGGATTTCTTGACGGTGATGTCACGAGCGTGCTCAAGCATACTCCACAATTCAGCACAAGTGCACTCCTCATCATCGCTGTCATCACTACTCTCATCCTTACTCTCCCCAAGTTGGCTCGAAGCCATGAGGCACGTGGGAGGAGGAAGGAGAGCACATGGTGATGTGGTCTTGATCATGGCTAGGCCGACCACTTCTTCATCACTTGAGGAGGTGGACTCATCACTTGAGTTGTCGCTTGTCCAGTCCCCACAAGTATCTTGTGAGAGAACTTCTTATTGTAGTCTTAGGGCTTGCCTTTTCCCTTGGACTTGTCTTTGTTGAAGACTCTCTTCACCTATTGCTTGGCTTTGGGGACTTCTTGTTCTTCTTAACTTGAATCTTGTGACTTGAATGCTTCTCTCTTGGGCTTTGGGCACTCACGAACAAAGTGATTCTTCGAGCCACAATTGAAGCACTTGCCCCGGGACTTGGAAGTGAACTTGTTCTTGAAGGTCTTCATTTTCTTCATAAGAAGAGCCAAGTCCTCGGTCAAGTCACCCTTATCATCATCTTCATCTTCATCATCATTGTCCACCTTCTTCTTGCCTTTCTTCCTCTTGCTTGATTCTTGCTTGTCAACTTGTAGAGCAAGGTTGGATGGTTGAGGATCATCCATCCCTAGCTGATAGCTCTCGAAGGCGTTGATCTTGCCAAGTACATCCTTCATGGTCTTGGTCTTGAGGTCACTTTGTAAGATGTATGTGATGATGGACTCATACTTGGGGTCTTTGAAAAGCCTCAAGAATCATCTGATGACCTCCACGGGCATGAGCTTGAAATCATCCTCAAGTGCATTGATCTCCTCCACTAGCACATGAAAATGAGAATACACAACATTAGCTCTCTCATGTGACAATCTAGCAAAGTTATCATACTTGTTCTTCAGCACATAGTATCTTTCCTCTTTGACATCACTAGTACCCTCGTGGATACTCTGAATCTTAGTCCAGATACCGTGTGCTGTCGAACTACCATCCAATCTAGCAAATACTTCCTTGGAGATGCATGAGAACAAAGCATTCTTGGCCTTAACGTTGTTCTTAATGAAGTCAGGCTATAGAAGGTTAGCATCCGCATCGGACTCATGGGTCACCGCCCATATCTCTGGATCAAGGGACTCAAGGTAGGCTTGCATACAAGCCTTCCAATACCCAAAGTCCTCCCCATTGAATATAGGAACATTACCTACCTTTCCCGACATCCTTACTCAAGGTGGTGAAGCCTCAAATTGAGCACTTGGCTTTGATACCACTTGTAAGGACCGAAGGCCTACCGAGAGGAGGGGGGGTGAATCGGTGGGCCGACCACGAATCCAAATACTTTAGTTTCACACTTCTAAAACCTAACGAGTCATTGCAACCTAAACAATTCTAGTAGGCCAAGACCCTACACATGCCGGTGTTTATAATGCAAAGCAAAGCGCAGAAGCTAAACACACTAGCCTATGCAAGCCACAAGTCACCCTATCACTAGAGCACACAATTGCGGAATAGTAATGAGAGGGTCAAGGAATGCTCATGATTTTTCCCGAGGTCTCCGAAGGATGGCGCCTTCCCCTACTCCTCATTGGACCACTCCCGTCGGAGTCCTGGTCCCTCCCGCCACCAAGTGGAGTTCTCGCCCATGAGCCTGCAATCACTCCTCGAGTAAAGACACGATGTGCGTCACCGCTGCACAAAGCACAAGCTCGCCTCCCTCGAGAACTTGTCGGCCTCTCCGAGCCGACCCGGGCGCTCACTATTGATGCCCCTTCCAACGGCAGGCTCAAACCGTGTACAAACTTGTGACGGCCTTCACAACCAATCACGATAGGCTCGATCACCGACACCTAACCGGTCTAGGTCTCACCATAGACAAAGATTAACAACCTAGATCACACCCTCAAGGACACCCTAGCCTTAGATGTGCAAGGTAGCTCCTTGTTACTCTCACTACCACTCTCAAGATATCCAACATCCTCTCCTAGTGCTCTCCTCTTTTCCTCTTGGATCTTACCAAATGCTCTCAGGTATTCCACTGGCCAAGAGAGGTCTCCAAGACCCCAGCAACGAAGTTATATAAGCTCCCAACCTCAAACTAGTCGTTGCTCCACGAAATCAGCTTTCTGGGCCTCCAGACCGGACTGTCCGGTCAATGCTTAACCGGACCGTCTGGTCACTGCAAACTGAGCTCCAATGGCTCTCTGCTCGGTGCTGAACTCCTGCTGACTAGACTGTTCGATCATTGGACCGGACCGTCCGATCCACTTTCTCTCTCCATTGAAGGAAGGTCAGCAAATTGCAACCTCTCTGTCGTCCCTGCACTCCAACTGACCGGACCGTCCAGTCTGTATGGAGTCTCCTGGAGTCAGAGTCCTTGCTCCTCACGCTAAGTCCTGGAAAACTCCACATAGTGGCCATAAAGTCCGGTCACCTCTCACCCCTCTATCCGGTTACTATGTCTAGAAGCTGAAACTTGTTGTCCTTGCTTGACTTGGTTTCTCGGCTTCTCTGAACAGCTCCTTGGCTTCTCCACTGTCACCTAGTGCCTATGATTTCGTCGAGCAACCTTGCACATCACCGACTAGACATGACCTAAGAGAATGACCTAGACCCTCTTGATAGTTTGGTTTTTCCTATGGACTCAAAGCCCTAACAACTACTCAAGTGTTCCAAACACTTGCACCATAGCTTGTCCTCCGCTTTGATCCATCTCCATCAACCCTTGGACTCCATCAAGTTCACAAGCCTCCATGGTTACAGTCATTTTCATCAATCGCTAAGGACACCATCATCCATATAATTTGCAATAGAGTTAAGAGATGATTTCTACATAGACAACACTCGTGTAGATGTTAGCCCACAATTTCATAGTTGTCATCTATCACCAAAACTTCCATACCATGGGGATCCAATCATCAATGGTCATGAAGCTTACACTGGGGTCTTGGAAACCTCTTATGGCAAGTGGAATACCTGGGAGCATTTGGTAAGGTCTAAGAGGAAAAGAAGAGGGCACTAGGAGGAGATATTGCATATCTTGAGAGTGCTAGTTGAGAGTAACTTGAGCATCTTGCACATCTAAGGCTAGGGTGTCCTTGATGGTGTGATCTAGGCTGTTACTCTTGGTCTATGGTGAGACCTAGACCAGTTAGGTGTCGGTGATCAACTAAAAACTTTATCATGATTGGTTGTGAAGGCCATCACACGATTGTACATGGTTTGAGCCCACCGGTGAATGGGGCATCAATAGTGAGCTCCTGTGTCGGCTCTGGGAGTCCGATAAGTTCTCGAGGGAGGTGAGCTTGTGCCTTGGTGGCAGCGGTGACACGCTCAGTTTCTTCACTCCGGGAGTGATTCTGTTGCGGCCTTGTGGGCGAGAACTCCACATTGGTGGCGGGAGGGACCAGAACTCTGGCGGGAATGGTCTAATGAGGATTAGGGGAAGGCGCCATCCTTCCGAGACCTCGAAAAAAAATTATGACATTCCTTGACCCCCTATTTACTATTCCACATTTGCACTACTACAAAAGAAGCCTTCAATAGCATTTCGTTTTTCACTATAATAGCGGACATAATAAGAGGCACTATTGCAGTATACAAATGCTGATGTCAGTAGGTTGAGACGCTATTGCAGTGCACCTAACAATATTGGACAACGATGACATCAGCAAGAGTGCCGATATTGCTGTCTAGGCTATACTGTAATATCGGATAGGAGATGACATCAGCAATGTCCGCTATTGGTGATCCACCTATAGACAAGTATTAAAAGAATGGTGAAAATTAACTAAAATATTAAAAAATATTGAATAGTGATTATTAATGGTTTGATGGATCGTTGCACAATTAAGCTATATCAGCAAGATGAAAAAGCGTCCTTATGATAGAGCACAATTTATTTAAGATTCTACAATTTCAGAAAAATAAATAACGCATTTGGACTTCATCTCTAAATTGTATATAAGTCTCTGATTATATTATATATTGGAGACTCTAGTTTCGTAATTATTAGTCAATAAAATGTAAGGTTCCAATTAGATGACAGCAATAATACAGCCACAGCCGGTTGTTCTTCATTTATCCTCCCCATTATCCCTTTTATTCTTATTTTTTAATATTGTCTGGCCTAAAATCATAAGAAAAAAGACCAAAGTACCCCTGCCTCTACAAGCACACAAATTGATCTGTGAGGCACCTCGATCGAAGCAACACACACAAAAAAAAGCCCAACCCTAAACCTACAGCCGGCAGTGTAGGTGGTGGACGTGGTACGAGGCGGGGGCGGACTCCGATGCATGCGCCTGCAGTCTGGGCAAGCTTGGCCCGGACAATGTAGGCCTCGGACATGCTCGGGCAGGGCTGCGCCATCCTCAAACATGCTCGGACAGGGTGGCGTGGTCCTCACAGTGCGGCAGCCCGCTTCTCGGGTGAACGGCGTGAGCTTCACAGCACGGCGTGGCAACAGGTCATGCCTTGCTTAGGCCTAGCCCGAGCACGCCGTGTAGCTCTCGGCTGGACATCGGCTTGGAGCGGATGGTCGCTCCGATGGCGGAGGAATCACAGCTCCGACGGCTGGTGTGGTATGACGACCAATGCGGGGCCCTGGTGGCGTGGGCGCGGTCACTTCGTCGCCAACAATGCGGATCAAAGGGCTCCAAGCAGTTCGCACCTTCTCTTGGTGCATCTATTCTTCTTTTAGTGACACTGCTTGAATGTCAAACGTATTGCACATTGTGTTCATAATTCATTTAGCGACATTGCTTCACACTACCTGCATACTCAATTCTTTTTCTCTTTTACTTTGAAGAGAAACGAGTTATATTTGTATGTTATTGTAGTATTGCTCTACATTTGGTTAAATGAATTAGTGTATAGTGAACCTATTCCGAAAGTACATTTGATTAGATGTTATTGGTTATCGCCGAGTCTTATAACCGATAACTTCCGATGCATGCTCCAGCAAGTAATCCAAGTAGTGGCTAGTCTGTTCTACTCGGTTGGCATGAATATAATTCATTGTCTTTCGAGCAGTGTATGATAGAGCTGTGAGTGGTGATTTTTGGTCAGTATGATCAAAAGATGATTCAAGCAGATGTGAGAAGTAATGAAGGGCTTACTGGCAAGTTTACATTTGAAGGATTTGGAGACGCTCTTGGCATCCTCTATCTTGACTTCAGCCTCCTTCAGCTCCTTCTACAGCCGAGTGACCTTAGCCTTTTCATCTTCGACCGACTTGGAGAGGTTTTCCTTCTTAACGTTCAAAGCATCAACAAACCTTTGCTGATTGGAGGTCAACTTCTCCAGGTCAGCAATCTTCTGATCATGAGCTAAAGACAGATATTTGAACTTTTAGTGCTAGAGTGATTAGTTGATTATTTAGACATAGATGGTAAGTGATCTTACCAGCTATATCTGCACAGCCTTGGTCATCTCTCTTTGGTCGGTCTGCAGCTTATCAATCTCCTTCTGTGCTTTGGAGAGCTGCTGACTGGTGACTAGCATAACACCAGCAATATGTTAGTCTTAAACTTAAAGACATGAAGACCGAAGTGTTTTAGGGCATACCAAAAGTTTCGGCTTCAAGGTATTCCACCCTAGCCTGTTTCCTCTCTACAAGAGCATATATTTTCTGTATACAAAAAGGGGTTAAGCTTAAGGATGAGATTGAGACAAAGCTAAAGCAGGGTATTGAAGTACCTTGCTGGCTTCTCGATGTTGGTACATAATTTCCACGTCCTCTACTTCGGGCCGACCGAGTGAATCTATAGGTAATGCCGCCTTACCTTTGTCAAGAGGTGAAGGGACATTGACCGGAGTGAGTTGTCGTGTGGGCTTCGGAATGGAGGCAGGAATTGTCTTATCAGATGGCTTATCCACCTCGATCGGCGTGTTTGATGACTTGCCGACCGGTTTGGGCAGATTAGTCGGACGAGGAGGGGGTCCTAACCGAGTGGCTTCAGACTCTTGGGCACTTTGCGAATCACTCGTCCGACTACTGTCAAAACAAAGATTTAGGAGATTAAGATGTGCTATGACTATTGGCAATAAGAGACAAGGAATATAAGGTTTAAGGATTAACCTGGGAGCCTTCTTGAGTATGATTCGGCAGATCCTCTTCTTTGAAGAAATTGACTGAGAATCAGTCTCCTTCCTCTTCTGGGAAGAGTTACTTGCCTTGTCGGTCTGTTGTACCACCCCTGCATCACTCTGTGTTTGGCTTGGGGGCTCCGACTGGCTTGAAGGTCGGTCGGAGGGAGCAGGGACAAGTTGACCGGCATCAGCAGACGACATTTCTTCATCATCACCCTGATCCCCAACATATTACCGTCGGTGCCCAACAATCTGCTTCACTAGTCGACTAGGGGGAGGCAGGGTGACAACTTGATCAACACATTCAGGTTGAGCGCTTGCAGAAGAGCTTGAGACTCTAGGGCCGGTCTGCTGCGGCTTCTCAACATAATCCGATCCCTCGGTATCGGTCGGAGGGAGCAGAGGATGGAATACATAAGTATCCAGAACCTGCCCAAGAGTCAAGATATCAAGCAGGACATCAAGACAAGAAAATAAGGGATTGCTCAAAGTAGACTGAGGCTTACTCGGGCTCACATAGTGCCCTTGTTATACGCCTTTTTGATCAACGAGTGATCCTGAAGTATATCCCCTTCAAACATCTTCGATAGGCGTTTCTAACAAAGTTCACCATTCGGCGGGTTGGGCACCTCCCTGGTTTTGTCATCATCAACATAGTTCCACGCCGGGTGACTTTGAAGCTTCAAGGGCTACACTCTGTGTACTATGAAGCTTTTAGCGATGATGATTCTTCAACCCTCAAGTCAGATATCTTCTTCAACAGAGCGACCACCTGAGGGTCGGTTGGATCAGGCTTCTCAGTCCATTGCGCCAGGGGAATTGCCTTGGCACCAGTGAAGTCGGCAAGAACAGGGGGAGGGTTGTCATAGAACCACTCATCCTTCCTGTTCTTGTTTCTAGTCTTCAACAGCACATTGATGTAGGCTTCCTTCTTGTGTAACTGGATGCCGACGTCACCTATAGCTACTTGATTGTCCTTGGTTGGCAGCGGTCGGAAAACGAACAGATGGTGAAATAGATTGAAGTGGGGGAGAGTGCCCAAAAATGCTTCGCACATATGCACGAAGATGGTGATGTGAAGAATAGAGTTGGGATTGAGGTTGACAAGCTCAATGCCATAAAAGAATAGGAGCCCGTGCAAGAAGCTGTAGCAGGGGACTCTAAAACCATGCTTGAAGAATGAGCGGAACACGACAATTTGTTTATGAATGGGGATGGGGCAAGATTCATGGGGTACCTTCCAGTCAATCCGAACTTGCTCTGGAAGGATGCCGTCGACCACCATCTGGTCCATATCAGGGGAGAGGCTGCTCTTTGAGAACTCCTGAAGCTACTCTAGAATGTCGACCTCTGACAAAGAGGACGCGGTGGCGGCAGTGGAAGTAGCTGGAATGGAAGAGGAAATCTTCTTTCTCCCCATCGCGATGATTGTTTTGGGCGTGAAGGATCAAGTGCTAAAGCTTAGCAAAAGCTCGGGGGCTAAGTATGGCGAGATCTGCGGTGGTCGGAAGCAAAAGCGCTAACCCTAGCCAGAAAGCAGAGGAGTCGCTGAGCAGAGGAGGAGCAAGGAAGACGAAGAGTTCGTGCGCAAGTGCGGTGTGGACTGAGGGTCAACTTGACGCTGCCCTTTTATACTCCCGCTTTTTGACCTAAGGGTCCCATGGGCTGAAATGGGCCGTACAGTGACACAACTTTTTGATTAATTAAAAGATTAATTGAGGGCCTCAAACATATTTAGAATTTAAGACCTTGAGAAGTAAGACTCGGGGGCTTCTTTGATGAGAAGCATTTTAAAAAATGTTTGACCGTATCTATGAGATTTGATGATCATGTAGCAAGGGACTTGATGGTCGTACGGATATAAGTTCAAAGGTTATGTTATTGGTTGAAGTCAATAACTAAATTGCCAAAATTGGACTTATGGATGGATAGAGTGACTAATTGTTAGGGAAAAACTATGCAATGATTCATGTCATTAGCTTAATACTATTATATGATTGATGTCATATTACTTTATATGGACTGAATATGATTGATGTCATGAAATTCAGACCGAACAATCACTCAGACATAGTGTATATCACTCGGACTTTTTAATAATCGGTCGGCAAGGTTGAAGCCTTGCAAGTTGGCTTACTAGTTTGATGACCAGAGGTCTTATAAACTCAGACTCGATAGTTTGAGTAAAATACATACAATATAATAAGAGTTAATATAATTAGACTCTTGCATTATTTGTTAGTCTCCAAATTATACAAGAGTCGGGGGCTACACCTGATCAGGTGCACCTCACTGATGCACCAGATCTATCAGGAACTTCGATAAAGAGGCCTTCCTAATTTATGATTTATATTGAAGATCACTCGGAGAATCAAAGCTCAAAATCAGAAAGCACTCGAGAGCTGCTATGGGATACTTGCTCTAAGGGTATCCTCATACAAGATTAAGTCGGTAGCCGACCCGGTACTTCATCAACAAGGAAGCCGACCAACTCGTCTTGGAGCACAAGGCATGTAGAGATAGACTTTCTATATAAAATCCTAAAGGGTTCTGACTAGGACTCTTCATGTATCCCCCTGCCGACCGGATATATAAGGTGGCTGGGTACCCCCCATCAAGGGACACACAACACAAGTTTCACAACATCAATACAATACATAGAACACAGTACATAGAGTTTTTACTCTCAACGAGAGGGCCGGAACCTATATAACTCGGCGTCTTGTGTAACCATCATAGTTCTTAGTCTCGACATAGCCCTATATATTTACTGTCGATCTCAAGCTTCGACAATAAGCGCGAGGCGGTCGGCAAGATTGTTATGTGGGTGGTCAAACTCGGGCAATATACCATCACGCTTGTTCCTCGCTCTGCGATCAAAGGACAGGCACTGGCTGACTTTGCTTCGGAGTGGACAGAAATTCAGGTGCCACCGGCACCAAGAGATATTGAGTACTGGAAGATGTACTTTGATGGGTCACTTCAGTTGCTGGGCACAGGGGCAGTGTCGAGACTTATTCTCGGCAATATATTTATAGGGCTACATCAAGACTAAGAACTACGATGGTTAAGACAAAAGATGCCAAGTTATATAGGTTCGGGCCCCCTTGATGAGAGTGAAAACCCTATGTTCTGTGTTCTGTGGTTGTATTGCAATGAATTAGGTGCTCTCTATGCAGAGGTCCTTGCCGCCTTATATATCCGGTCGGCAAGGGGTTACATGAAGAGTCCTACTCATAGTCTACAAAGATTTACATAGAAAGTCTATCTATGATTGCCTTGTGCTCCAAGCCGACTCGGTTGGTTCCCTTATAGTGGGCCACCTTGTCGTCTACCAACTTTAGGTCTTACAATGGATACCTGGAGGGTAAGTATTCCACAGGCAGGAATCATATTTATTACTCCAATAGGAGAGAAACTCTGATATGCCCTCCAAATCAAGTTTTGCACGTCCAATAACGCTACAGGGTATGAAGCTCTTCTACATGGTCTTCGTATTGCCATATCTCTTGCCATCCAGCATCTCGACATCTTCGATGACTTGGCTCTGGTCATTAACCAGGTCACCAAGGATTGGAACTATGTGGGTGACAACATGGCCACTTACTGCCAAGAAGTAAGGAAGCTGGAGAACAAATTTGATGGACTCAAGTTCACACATGTTCTTCGTGACAACAATCAGGTTGTGGATCAGATAGCCATGATGGGATCATCGTGATTGATTGTCCCACCCGGTGTTTTCTTACACACCCTCAATTGTCCCACTATTTCTCCTCGGTCTGATGACTTAACGACCAATGTTGCTGATCATATGGAGGCTAATAACATGGAGATTGATTGGCATGACCTAATTGCCCAATTCTTGGTTAAAGGTATGCTGCCTACGGATTCTAATGAGCAACAAAGGATAAAGGCTCGATCCTGGGGATACTTAATGGTGGATGACCCGCTATATTGAAGAGGAGGTTCGAACATTTTGATGCGGTGCATCTCAATTCCAGAATGCAAAGAGTTGATGGAGGAAATCCATGCAGGAGCATGTGGCAACCATGCAACTTCCAAGAATTTGGTCGGCAAGGCTTTCTGGCAAGGGTATTATTGGCCTACAACGGTTGAAGATGCATACTAGGTCATTCAAAAGTGTGAAGGTCATCAATTCTTCACTTAACAAACGCACATGCCTTTGTAACAACTTCAGATGATACCTATGACTTGGCCTTTTGTAGTTTTGGGGCTCGATATTGTTGGTCCCTTCAAGAAAGCGCCAGGTGGGTTCGCTCATTTGTTTGTTGCTATCAACAAGTTCACCAAGTGGATTGAAGCAAAGCCGGTCGGCAAGATAACTTCGAAGAAAGCGGTCATCAGTTCCATGTTCGAGACTTAGTACTGTGTGGACTGCAATCAACCAAGAATCAACACAAGTTATCACCAAAGTGGGAAGGACCTTATGTGGTCAAAGAAGTCACTCGGCCAGGGGCTTACCGACTGATGTATAAAGATGGCAACAACGTACCAAATTCTTGGAACATTAACCAGCTACGTCGCTTTTACACTTAGTTTTTTTTGTGTATTCACATATATATTGCTGATTGAATGAAGCTTCAGTCTTTTTCCTGAAAGATGTTTTGATGATTTTCATTCTTATTTGTCTCGATTCCTTAATTTCAACATTAAACAATCAAGCCAGAGGTCTAGTAATGATGTCCCACTCCAACTTAACCTTGGTAAATTCTGGTTTGGATTTTTCTAACCGATTTCTCAAATCTAGATATGGTCTTATTCTTTTGGTGTAACGCTAAAACATCATGGTCATATAATCCGTACTGCACAGTAGACTGCCACTACACTAAACCTAGAGCCAAAGTGTGAGAGGTCATATGTCGACTGGTCAATTCTGATTGTTACACGGCTATAAATTACGACATAGCATGATAAGGTAGACCGATTCATCTTCTGTTTTATATCTAAGATCTTGTGGTAGAATGGTTCTGGTACCAAAGCGCGAGTAGCTGTGACACCCCAGGTGTCTCACTTCTATCTAACAAATGTGAAAGAGCAAATCATGAACAATATAGCATGAAATGATGAAGCCTCACTTCAATTATTTAAATTAATTCCAGGAAATTAAAAACCCTACAAAACAAATTGTGAGCCAAATAAAATTTTATTATACAACATATGTCAACTAAATTCATAATCACAATAGTAATATTAAGATATAATTTTGTGAATTTAATGGGCATTTTACCAATTGTGGGAATACCCCAAAAAATTAATTAAATCATGAAAACCTTTCATAATGGGCAATTAATTATAAAATAATTATAAAAATTCTGATCAAATGGGTCCCACCAGAGCACCAGGAGTATCTCTTAGGACCTATGTGCAAAATTCCATTTTGTTTGGAGGCCCCTAGCTATTTGTTTTAGAGTTATCTTCGACCAAGGACCTAGTTGCAAAGAATTCAAATCTTCGAGGGCTGCAGTGCAAAATCTCTTTTCTTCTTCCTCTCACTGGCGTAGAGCTTCTCCCCGGTGCCAGTTTTCTCTCTGTCGCACGCCAGCGCCGTGCACCCCTCGCCTCGGGACTCCAGGCAGCGACAGTGCGTGAGGCCGTCCCGCCCCGTTGGCACCCCCTCTGCTCCTCTGCCCTGCCGTGCACGCGCCCAATGGACACCTTCCTCTCCTCTGCACGTCAACCCAAGCTCGCCGGAAAACCTTCAATTCCCTCCCCCCTCGCCGCTTCTGGCCCCAACCACAGCGCTGACCTCCCTGCGACATCAAAGCGCACCCAAGAGCCCCCAAACACTCTCCATTCTCCACTACTCTCTACTCTCTGCTCTCTCTCTCATTTTTCCCTTCTCTGAACTTTGCTCCCTGCCATCACCGAGCGTAAGCTCGAGCTTGAGCTCCCTGCTTCTCGGCCATCGAGCCTCATCCAACACATCAAATCCACGCGCGTGATTCTCCTACTGCTTCCTATGCTCATCGATCGACCAATGCCTGCGTGAGACCAAACCAATTCGAAGATAACCGGAACGAGCAAATCCGGTGACCTCCTCTGCTGTCAGCCAAAATTGGCAACCTCTGATCGTCGGCCGGCACGGCTGCTTTTCCCCTGCCGCCGCCTCTGCTCCACCAGGAACCGAAGTCGCTCCACGACAAGCTCCTACCTCCGGCCCTCCTCGTCCAACTCCGATGTGATGTTGTTGATCAACTCGTCCCCGTGAAGCTCTAGGGCTTGACCGCGCCCAAGTTGCTGCCTCCTACCATTCTCGCGCCGCAGCCGAACCTACGACCTCCGCCGCCTCTCGACGTCGGCACCCCTCCGGTGAGCTACCTTCCTCGCGAACCCCTCCAACCGATGCGCCTCGACATGTCCATCATTTCTAAGCGCTCGCGACAACATTCCATAGTAAAAACCATAGTAAATCCAATCCAAATCCATTGTGGCCCAAACAAATTTTGTTGGATTCATATTTCAGTGCTCTATTTTAGTAAAATGATAAATAGTTGTCTTAATACATGTATTTTTATTAATTCATTTAATTGCCAAAGCACCAAATAATTCACCCGAAATTCTAGGAATAAAATTAAACCCTAATTTTTTGCATTCATTATGTAGCACCACAAATTGATTATGTAGCACATGATTATTGCTTAAATTGTTGTAGCACCACAAATTGTTGTTTGGAATAAAATTAAACCCTAATTTTTTGCATTCATTATGTAGCACCACAAATTGATTATGTAGCACATGATTATTGCTTAAATTGTTGTAGCATTCATTATGTAGGAATAAAAGTAAACACATGATTATGTAGCACCACAAATTGTTGTTTGGAAAAATATGAATTACTTTAGGCTCTGGAATTTATTTAGTGTGTTTGCTTAAATTAATTCTAGTAATTATTCTGTAAATAATTTGCCCTTGCCACTTGGCATAAAAATCACTCATATAAGCCTCTATTCACAGTAAATCACACATATCCAAAAACATAAATTTATTTTACTAATTAATTTAATTGCTCATATCACTTATTTACCTTGTTTAATTACATAAAGAATATATATACCTAAAATCTTAATTAACAACCCAACTTCTCTGAAGCATATGGCTTCGAGAACATAAAATAATTTTAATTGACATTAAAACACGTTGTGCTTGTATGCGTCATATCATTTCATAAAACGATATTCCGATAATGTCGTTTATTCAATTCCATCATATAGGTAACGACCATCAGGAGCAAGAGGACGACTTTCAGAAGGGCGTTGACTCTCAGAAGCAGGAGGTAGAAGTTGCTAACACTAGTATTGATCCAGGCAAGCCCCAGTTTATATTTGCCTTTTAAACAAAATTTTGCTAGTTTATTTTACTAGTGTCTATAATTATTGTTGCATTAGGTCATAGGAGTTAATTGAAAACCCACCTTGCATGATATCCAAATGACCTATGCTACTATCTTTAGAGCTTGGTAGAATCGGTACTATTATACTATGCTTAGTAATTACTAGTCTCGTTAGAAAGTATTATTACTAAGGAATGAACTTGACCACTGGAACAGGAATTATTAAAAGAAGTTTATTTCTTTTATGACCGGGCAGGGATAATGCATGTGTAGGTTTGTAGCAACACATGGGTGTTGACTGTGGTAGTCCTGCCTTGTCGAACCTAGGACCCGTCCGTGGTCGGCCCCTTGATCAAGTATTGAACAGTACCGAATGCATGCTAGCTTATGGGCACTAGTAAACCGATGTAGCATTAAAGGTCACTTGCATTGAGGATGGTTAAGGTGCGTTGGTCATTCACCCTCCTGCTGCTGGAGTGGGCAGTTCAGACCACAAAGTACTATTGGCAGAACGGCATGCCCACTCGATGTCACCACACCCGGGCTGAGGTGTAGGTGCTTATCTTGCCAAAGGTTGCCATATACGACCTTAATTGGTGCGTATGTGTCATGCATCTCGGGTTTTCCCAGCTGGTGTAAATTAATTGCAATCACTGTCCCTCGCAGTAATGAGTACCACTTGGTCACCGCGCTAATGGCGTAGTCGCACTAATATTATGGAATGGATCATGTTCCTTATTGATGTTGACTATCATTATTATTATTGCTCTTATGTCATGTTAATTATATATATTGTTTTATTATCCTTTTGTTGCAACTAAAGTTAAATTTTGGCTCAACCTATTTAAATTAACAATTAAAACTTGGTAGAACTAATAGGTTGCCTAGTGTGAGTCCTTTTAAACAAGCCACCTATTAGAGCCTTTGCATGTCTAGGTGTCCGACAGGTAAGTCTTGCTGAGTAATTAGTACTCAGGCTTTGTGCCATTGTGTTTTTCAGGTAATGAAAAAATAGAATTGCCTGTAGATGCGATGCCCTGGGACATGCAAGTCCCTGAGGGTTGGACTGCCCACTGGGAGTCCGACTCGCCGCCGCAGTGATGTTGTCTGCTGCTAGAGTGATGTCCTTCGGGCATGGATCATCACTATGCTGTATCGTCGAGCTCGTAGTTTTTTGAACGTTATTTGCTTTTGCTATTTTCAAAACATTGATGAACTTGTAATATTCCGCTGCACTCTGATAACCCTAATAAATATTCAACTTAAATTTGGACAAATATTGTATTATCAAGTGTTTGCGCTATCAGCACCTTCGGGACCTCGATCCTCTGGGAAGGGGAGCCACAGCTGGTATCAGAGCTGTGGTCCATGATAATACAACAAATAAATCATATTTTCAAAAACTATGACGTTTGCAAGTAAGGATACGTTAGTATTGCCCATGTAGATAATAGGGTGGTGACAAAGCTAACCTGGGTTATGATTGTTTATATTACTTGCATCTACGGCTTCTTCAAACGAAGGTACGTGCGTGCTTAATTGACACGCCTGATATCGGTGTCTGTGCTCGCAGGCGGATATGAGACATTGTTGGCTCATGACTTATCACGGGGCGATCTTTTCCATGGATCGTTACTAGTAGAATTGTGCTTATTTTTGTAGTTTTTTTTTGAATTTGATGTATTGTTTCTACAATGGATCTTCTGCAGGTACACTAACGCCATTAGTATAACTCTTAGATTGACTTACGTGTTGAGTGCGGGTCATCAAAATATGCGTTGTGTTGTGAGGAACAATAGGATCATAAAATGAAAATTTTGCATCATGCATTCCAATATAACTAAACTAAAATTTGGTTCTCTCCTTGGTCACCAACCTCTGAATAAAAATTTTCTAAGCATGATAAGTATAAAGTTCTGAATTACAAGGTTAACAAGAATCTATCCTGCTTTTAGCTGCCAACTTCAAAAATTCATAGCTATTAATTTACTCAACCAAATAAGGCATACGAGTACTTTTCAAAAAGGTCTCAACATCCCCTGTCAGCTAGAATTTAAATTAAAATTCGATCATAAAATTACCAACCTCAGAAACAGAGAACAAGTACAATCTGTCAACTCACTATTTTCAGCATATCTCTGAACTTGGAAATTACATAACTGGAGTTGTACTTCGAATTTGCAAATGTTTAAACCCAATCTGGAAATCCCTTGAAGTCTGTTTTCATCTCCAATAGGTTTCATAATTTTGTTATTTTCCCTCTGTCCAGTAGAGCCAAAACACTCAGCCTCTGTCATCCTGGAACAGAATCTGCCAAACTGAACTTGCAAAATTCATAAGTCCAGATTTACTTGGAATTGTTTAGAATATAAATTCAATATGGAAAGCTATGAAAGTGTAGTATGACTTAGGTCCAACCCTCAAATTTTAAGACTTTTCTGTTCAAAATACCCACTTTTCTGACTGTGGTACAGTCAAGACAGAGTTTGTTTTAAAACCATTGCCGTATTATTGTCCCTTGAGGCTGGAAAATATAAACTAAAAACTTGGTTTCTGTATTTCATAGCACTTTATATGAAATGCATCTTTACTGTAGTGAAGGTTTGACTCAATCAAATTGTTGTGGTATAGTCATTACCGGCACCATGTCAGTTGTTAGTGATATGTATTATTGCCCATGGAATATAGTACTCACCATTGGGTTTTTGTTCCAGATGGGTGACCACGGTTTTGAGGAGCTTTCGCACGACGGGTGGCACTACACCACCGGTCTCCACCACTGTGGATTTCCTATACTTTTGTGGGATCTGCTACACATGCTGGGCTACGATGAGCCACCCTCCTACAAGGGCCACGAGATCCGCCGCCATGGGGTGACTCTTGCTGAGGTGCGCATCAGCATGCCCACCCACCCACGCAACCTTGACATGACGGAGATGGAGAGTACAGCGATTTGTGGGAGTCTCTGTGAGGGCTTAGAGAGAGTCGCCCAAAGGGCTCTCACTCACTTCTGCTGGCGCCACACAACAGCGCTCTCTGGGACTCCGTTTGAGATGATTCCCATCTGGCACCAGGCCAACCCGGTCTGGCAGAGGCACGTGAGACGCATCGCACGCGACAACTACCCGGCGTATCACGTGGGGTACCACCGTGTGTCCCACTACTTCGATGTACCGAGTATCGCCTCAACTTGGATAAGGAGGCTAGCAGCCACAGTAGGATCCTACTGGCTGATGCTGAGCAGGCCTAGGTGCAGAGGAATAATATAAAGACACAGGTTGACGCACAGCAGAGGAAGATTCGGCGGGTGACCGCTGCTCTTGAGGCGAGTGATACTCGTGTTACTGAGGTCACCGGACAGCGTGACACCCTCACACAGGAGGTTGACAGACGTGGCGTGCTTATGCAGCAACGCGCCAACCACAACGAGCACCTACAGCATCAGTTGACGGCTACACAACACAAGATGGAGCTTATGGGAGAGGATCTAGAGACCCTGGCTCATGAGAACCAGGGCCTACAGTAGCAGTTGGAGGCGGTCTTGGCGCTACCGGAAGCACCAGAGGAGGAGGAACCGGATGAGGACATGGACGATGAGTCTGACGTAGACTACGAGGCACCAGCCAGAGACAGGACTTAGCGGATCATGATAAACCAGACTAGGTCGTGTAGGTAGGACAAGTTGGGTAGGTAGCTTTTGTCGACCATGCGAGGTTGTGGTATTTTGGGGGATCACTGCGTGAGATGCTTTGTAACTCGATGGCCACATATTCCGAGTTTATGTACTTGAGACTATGTTGACTTATGTTATGTATTGGTTGTACCCTTTCAGCTACTGTTGTTGCAATAGAGTTTCATAAGAATTCCAGCTTGATCATACTATTTGACTCAATCAAAGTACTTTCCTTGTAGATGGCTGAAAACACTAATCAACCGCCACCGGGTTGGGAGATCACCGATAGCCTAGAGTTCACAGGGATGGTTCACCTGTTTTGGAGAGTTCTCTAGAGATTCGGATATCCCATTCCTCCCACCTATGTTGGCAAGGAATTTCAGGAGCATGGAGTCTCCTCATGTGTCATCCATGTGGCAGTTTCCGCCAACTACTCGGTCATTCCCGTATGGGAATCCTGGACCATTAGCGTCACCGGGACAGATTTGCCTTCCACTTGGAATGTGGCTGCATTCAAGGCACTTACTCGATTCTGTGAAGACCACAAGCATGATGTTGCTGGAACACCCATCGCCTTGCTGCCCATTAATAATGTAATGGATTTTGAGTACATCAGGCATGTGGATTTCATCTTTGATCCAAACCATTGCCACCATGATCCTATGCTGCCCATAATAGAGTATTATGGCTTATCCACTTTTGCCTTATGCACAAACTTGTGCTGGCGTCTGGATGTGTTTCATGCTGCACTTCGACTTTCTGAAGTCGAAAAACAAGCTAAGGATGAGGAAATTGCAGAACTAAACCAACAAATTCAAGCAAAGAATGAAGAGATGGATGCGATTATAGAAGAACGTGACCAGGCCTTGCTAGATGCAGCAGATTTTGAGCATGACATGATTGAGGCTCAAGATTACTTGGATGCATTCAAGGCTGCCCACCTTCCTATTGAAGGAAATTGGGACGAGATCATCGTGGACTATGGAGAACAAGAGGATGTAGAGATGGCGCCGGTCGGTATTAATGATGTGGAAATGATGGATCCAGAGGAACCGGAAGAGCCTATGGAACCAGAGGAACCAGAAGAGCCGGAAGACATAGGCCAGGAGTAGATGGTTTGCTACACCCTATGTATGGTCATGTAATATAAGTATTCCTAGTTCATGTAGGAGTGTGAATCTTGCACTATGTGTCCGCAATACCGTAGCTAGGTGTTGGCACATAGGTGCAAGAAGTCATGTGACGATGTCCTATTAACAACCATGTAGTCTGAATTAAATTAATGGAGATGGTTGTCACTTGTGAAATTTATCCGTGCCTCTTGCAAATTTAAATTCTTGCACATGTGTTTTTGTTGATTATTTTGAGAAATAACTAATGTGCAACTGTATAAATTGCAGCATGGTGCATACTCGGAATCAGGATGACCCTAAAAACTCTCAGCAAGGAGCTAATGCTGAGCCCTCAATAGCTGAGGTATTGGCTGCTGCACTCAACCGGCAACAAAATGACTATGAGATTCTTCGTCGGCTAGTAGATATTACGTCCCATCTAGCTGGACAGGGTGGCCACCACAACAACAACAATCAGCCCCCACAGAGCACCTACTCGGAACTTCTAGGTACTCATCCGCCAACCTTCGAGCGCGCCAGAGAACCTCTGGATGCCGATCACTGGCTGCACCAGACCGAGTCGAAGTTCAGTCTGCTGGAATGCACCGAGCACCAGAAGGTGCTATTCGCCGCCCAACAACTCCAGGGCTCTGCTAGTGCCTGGTGGGCAAACTATGAAGCTTCTCTGCCCGCTGGACGCCTCATTGAATGGAATGAGTTCAAGACTGCATTTCGTGCTCATTTCATCACAGCTGGCCTCATACAGAGGAAATTCTAGGAATTTATGGATCTGAAACAAGGAGGGAGGAATATCCTCCAATATTATGAAGCTTTTAATCATCTGGCTCAGTATGCTACTAAGTATGTCAATACTGAGGATATGAAGAGATATGCAATTCTGCGTGGTATGAATGCCACCCTTAAGGAGCATCTGACTTGGCAGACAACCGGCACATACAATGACTTGGTCAATGCTGCTATTGTCCAAGAAGGTGCTATGCGCCAAAAAGATCACAAAAGAAAGGCCCCTGCTAGTGCCTCTGCTACCCCACAGATGAAGCACCGCCTGATTTACACTTCACCTACCGTACAGCGTTTCCGGGCATCTCGGCAGCAGCAGTATCAGCGACGATATGGTCAGAACTACTCGAGGCCACTATGGCAACAGAACTTTCCGCCCCATGCACCGTACCCACAGCAGAACACTTAGTACCATGCATCCTACCAGCAGCAAGGGAATCAAAATGCTTGTGCCCCACAGCCTGCTGATCGTGGAAGCAGTTATCCGTGCTACAATTGCGGTCGTACCGGCCACTTTGCCAAGAACAGCACTACATCGAGGCGCAACAACAACAACCACAACAACTTCCAGTGTCAGAACCAGAGCAGGAATATGAAAGCACAGTCTCGTCGTGCCCAAGTGAACTACACCAATGTTGAAGATATTCCTCAGGATGAACCCGTGCTGACCGGTACGATCTCGCTCTATCGTGGGCCTGTCCTTGCACTTTTTAATTCTGGTGCTACGCATAACTTCATTAGCAAAGCTTGTGTGCAAAAACATAACCTCTACATCACCATCATAAATAGATGCTACACTGATGAGGACATCACTCCTAAGGATACATGCAACACTCCTCCAATTCTGGAGTTGCAAGGTCCAAGGACCAGATCTCATGCATAACGACTAAATTTAGAGGTGAGCTCGTTTCTACGTTCTTCATTATATGTCACTTTTGAGAATGGTTTGCTACCTAATGATTATATTGTAATTAGGAACCATGGAGAGGACCAGGAGATGATGGGAGAAGGACCGCCGGTCTCATATCAAAATTCATCTGGAGTCATCGGCAATCGTCGAAATAAGAGAGGGTCAAAAATCTGTTTCAGTGCTACATCACCTATTTTTGGCCTTTGGGCTTTGTATCTAGTTGAGCCTAATTAGGGGTGCATCCAGAGGGTCTTGCACGACCCTAGGGTCTTCATATACAGCTGCCGCCGCACCATTAGGGTTTGGGTTTTGCTTAGATTATTCTGTTCATAATAGTTTCGCCGTCATCACGGTTTGTGAGACCCCAACATTGTGAGATTCGTAATACATCTGCAATTGTGTTGCATTCTTCTTTGTTCTTGCTTGTGTTCTTGATTCACAGACAGGGATTAGCCTTCTTGGCATGGTCAATCATTTTAGGATGGTTGATAACCAGAGGAGAGGTCGTGCTGCATTTGCGGGGTTTAGAACGTGCTGTTCTGAAGCTGGATCGATTTGTGTGTCGCCCCCGACCAAATCAACGTATCCAGAACCTTTCGGAAGATCGGGAAACCTTGACCACATCAAGTGGTAATCAAAGCTTCAGGTGCACCATCAGGTTCACACTACCCTTCGTAAATTTTGTTTTGTGTTCATCCTATCGTCCACAGAAAAGCCCAAAAAAATTTTCCCTCCGCCCATAACCACGTGTTTAGCCTTTGCATATTTCAATTTCAGAGTCTGTAGTATTGAGTTTGTGCCCTAGTTCTTATTTATTCGCTGGTTTAGTTTGTGTTTTTGTCATCAGTAGTGTTTCCCTTGCAACCCAAGCCATCATGCCCTTCACCACCCTCTGTTTTGTTAGCTTTTTGTGCCAGGGTTGATTGATCGACACACCTAGCCCAGTCCTACCCTAATCCCACCCTAAACACACCATCAACACCCCGGACCAATCCCCACAAATTCCACTTTCCGCTGCCTCCACGCCGCCAAAAAAAAAATCCTACTCGATTCCAAACCCGACCCCAAACCCGACTTGGGTTTCTAGAAAACCGACTACGATCCCCCTTCGGTAAAACGGGCATAACATTTCGCTCGGTTGTCCGTTTTGGCTGAAATTTTTATAGGATATTCTTGTTATCGCCTAAAATTTTTATAGGAGATTCTTGTGATCCCCTGAAATTTCAGGATTTGGCTATTTTGCACTTAGCCCCCTGTTATCGCCTGTGTGCCTTTATCTTCTTGTTTCTACTTTGCTATCACTACTGTTCTAGGACATACTTAGACCAGCAACTAGGGACAAGTTACTTGGGCACTTATTCAACTTGACTATCTGTTTTTGATTTGTGTGCCACTCACATATATATATTTGGCCTTCCTAGCTCTACATATTTCTTCTGGACAGCACATAGGTTCTTTTGTGACGCTAGCAATCGTGGAACACACCTCCCTGGTATCCTTTGCTTTGCTTTTTAGAACTTTGCAAGAGCTTTGTAAGGAGTTTCCTTTTGCTGTGTTGAGAGGCACCATTGCTTAGCTGTTTTGTAGGGATAACCTTTACTATTTGTTTCCTATTTTGGTGTTTGTGATGGCAGGAAGTGACGACGGAGAGATGGCTTCACCCTCACAATTTGCTGAGTCCGTGAGCCAAGAGCAGCTCCAGAAGACTTTGCAGGCTGCTTAGAGTGATTTGGCAGAAACAATCACCAGAGCCGTTACTGATGCGGTCAGCAAGCTTCACATAAGAGAAAGCATCGAGCGGTTGGAGAAGTGGGTTTCTAAGTTAACCGATCAGGTTGTCGCGTTGGAGACCGCTCTCAAGACCAATGATACAAACACCAATAACAACAACAACGACATTGAAGACGTCCATGATGAAGACACGATGTATAAGGCTGATGGCACCGTGGATAGGTCAGCTACAAGGACCGCACCATTACGATGTCGTTTGCAACATAATACTCAAGGTATGGGTGGTTTCCATGACTACAATCGTCGTCCACACGGTAACTATGCTCTAGATGACCCGTATGCTAAAATTAAGTTTTCAATTCCTTCGTTTTCAGGTAAGTATGATGGTGATGTTTATCTTGATTGGGAGATGACTGTAGAACAAAAATTTAATGCCCATCTTGTTCCTGAACAACATAGAGTTAGACAAACAACTAGTGGTTTATGGACTTTGCTATTGTTTGGTGGAGTGGTCTAGCTGCTGAAACTGATTTGCCTACTACTAGGGAAGAACTTAAGGTAGCAATGCGTGATCATTTTGTTCCTCCTTCTTTTTATAGAGAGATTTGTAATAAACTATAACGTTTAGAGCAAGGAGATAAAACTGTTCAGGAGTACTTTAGTGAGCTTTAGAAGGGTTTGATTGTTGTGCTGTAGTTGAAAAAGTAGAGGATCAGATTTGTCACTTTTATTCTAGTTTAAGAAAAGAAATTCAGTACATCCTTGATTATAAAGAATATTATACCCTCACCCAGAGTTTCCAGTATCTGTGCTTGCAGAGAAAGAATCACAGGGACTTTTCTAGGCTTTTGAGGAGTACAGCAAGTCGAGGAACTCCTACCCCCCAGGCTCGATAGGGACTTTGGGGCTGCCCAGCCATCTTTCCGGACGCCCCCACCAGCAGCTACCAAGGGAACCAACATTATTTCTGCAGCCCCAAGATCATCCTCTACACCTTCTACGCGCTTAGGTAAAACTTCTGTGCAGGTACCAGCTAGTAGTGCCTACTCTGTTGCTATGACAGGGCGCACTACAGGGATTCAGTGTCACTGCTGACATGGACTTTGATGAGGACATCACTCCTAAGGATATATGCAACACTCCTCCAATTTTGGACTTGCAAGGTCCAATGACTAGAGCTCGTGCACGACGACTAAATTTAGAGGTGAGCTCGTTCCTACATTCTTCATTATATGTCACTTTTGAGAATGGTTTGCTACCTAATGATTATATTGAAATTAGGAACCATGGAGAGGACCAGGAGATGATGGGAGAAGGACTTGGAAACGTGGAGGACCACCAAGGACGTGGAAGCCAAGGTGGAGGCCCAACCAAAACCGACTTCGAGTCTGTTTCGGGGTTCAGGACCAGTCTGCACTAAAATGGATGCCCAAGACGCAAACGGACTCGGATTTGGACGTTCTACATATTCACGGAAAGATAAGAAGAAGAACTTTCCAATGCCTCCGGTCTCAGGAATAGTCGAAACAAGAGAGAGTCCAGAATTTGTTTCGGTGCTGCGTCACCTATTTTTTGCCTTTGGGCTTTGTATCCAGTTGAGCCCAAGTAGGGGTGCGTCTAGAGGGTCTTGCACGACCCTAGGGTCTTCATATACAGTGGCCATCGCACCATTAGGGTTTGGTTTTTGCTTAGATTATTCTGTTCATAACAGTTTCGCCGTCATCACGGTTTGTGAGACCCCAACTTCGTGAGATTCATAATACATCTGCAATTGTGTTGCTTTCTTCTTTGTTCTCGCTTGTGTTCTTGATTCGCAGGCAGGGATTAGCCTTCTCGGCAAGGTCAATCATTTTAGGACGGTTGATAACCAGAGGAGACGTCGTGCTGCGATTGCGGGGTTTAGAACATGTTGTTCTGAAGCCGGATCGATTTGTGTGTCGCTTTCGACCAAATCAACGTATCCAGAATCTTTCGGAAGATCGGGAACCCTTGTCCACATCAAGTGGTAATCAGAGCTTCAGGTGCACCGTGAGGTTCATACTACCCTTAGTTAATTTCGTTTTGTGTTCATCCTATCGTCCATAGAAAAGCTCAAAAAAATTTTCTCTCCGCCCATAACCACGTGTTTAGCCTTTGCATATTTTAATTTCAGAGTCTGTAGTGTTGAGTTTGTACCCTAGTTCTTGTTTAGTCGCTGGTTTAGTTTGTGTTTTTGTCGTCAGTAGTGTTTCCCTTGCAACCCTAGCCGCCATCCCCTTCACTATCCTTTACTTTGTTGGCTTTTTATGCTAGGGTTGATTGATCGACACACCTAGCCTAGTCCCACCCTAATCCCACCCTGAACACACCATCAACACCCCGGACCAATCCCCACAATTTCCACATTCCGCTGCATCCACGCCACCATAAAAAATCTTACCCAATTCCAAACTCGACCCCTAACCGACTCGGGTTTCTGGAAAACCGACTCCGACCCCCCTTCGGTAAAATGGGCATTACTTTTCGCTCGGTTATCTGTTTTGGCTGAAATTTTTACAGGAGATTCTTGACTCAATGTTGGGCATACCCACACTGGGCTCTGCCCTGTGTGCCCTCGTCAAAAAATTCAAAAAAAATCGGGAAGATAAAGAAAAAATTGATTTAAATTTAAACCCGACGTTTTCTGCAACATCAAGATTTTCTATAGGCCACATCCTACCTCTGTTTGAGCTGAAATTTTTTGTGGATTCTCCTCTATTGCTAATGAGTTGGAGAAAAATATCAAAAAAATAAAATAAAAAAAAAGAAATTTGGGATTTCTACTAGTGCTACATCTAGCCCCCTGAAATTTCTGGATTTGGTTGTTTTGCACTTAGCCCCTTGTTATCGCCTATTGTGCCTTTGTCTCCTTGTTTCTACTTTGCTATCACTACTGTTCTAGGACATACTTAGACCAGCAACTAGGGACAAGTTACTTGGGCACTTATTCAGCTTTACTATCTGTTTTTGATTTGTGTGTCACTCACATATATATATTTGGCCTTCCTAGCTCTACATATTTCTTATGGACAGCACATAGGTTATTTTGTGACCCTTGCAATCATGGAACACATCTCTCTGGTATCCTTTGCTTTGCTTTTCAGAAGTTTGTAAGAGCTTTGTAAGGAGTTTCCTTTTGTTGTGTTGAGAGGCACCACTGCTTAGCTATTTTATAGGGATAACCTTCACTGTTTGTTTCCTATTTTGGTGTTTGTGGTGGTAGGAAGTGACGATGGAGAGATGGCTTCACCCTCACAATTTGCTGAGTGCGTGAGCCAAGAGCAGCTCCAGAAGGCTTTGTAGGCTGCTCAGAGTGATTTGGCAGAGACGATCACCAGAGCCATTACTGATGCGGTCAGCAAGCTTCACATTGGAGAAAGCATCGATTGGTTAGATAAGCGGGTCTCTAAGTTAACCGATCAGGTTGTTGTGTTGGAGACCGCTCCTAAAACCAATAATACGAACACCAATAACAACAACAACGATGTTGAAGACATCCATGATGAAGACATGGTGTATAAGACATCCATGATGAAGACATGGTGTATAAGGCTGATGGCACTGTGGATAGGTCAGCTACAAGGACTACATGATTACGACGTCGTTTGCAACATAATACTCAAGGTATGGGTGGTTTCCATAACTACAACCATCGTCCACACGGTAACTATGCTCCAGATGACCCGTATGCTAAAATTAAGTTTTCAATTCCTTCGTTTTCGGGTCAGTATGATGGTGATGTTTATCTTGATTGGGAGATGACTGTAGGACAAAATTTAATGCCCACCTTGTTCCTGAACAACATAGAGTTAGACAAGCTACTAGTGAGTTTAAGGACTTTGCTATTGTTTGGTGGAGTGGTCTAGCTGCTGAAACTGATTTGCCTACTACTTGGGAAGAACTTAAGGTAGCAATGCGTGATCGTTTTGTTCCCCCTTCTTTTTATAGAGAGATTCGTAATAAACTGCAACGTTTAGAGCAAGGAGATAAAACTGTTCAGGAGTATTTTAGTGAGCTTCAGAAGGGTTTGATTCGTTGTGCTGTAGTTGAAAAAGTAGAGGATCAAATTTGTCGCTTTTATTCTGGTTTAAGAAAAGAAATTCAGGACATCCTTGATTATAAAGAATATTACACCCTCACCCAGTGTTTCCAGTATGCTATGCTTGCAGAGAAAGAATCACAGGGACTTTTCCAGGCTTTTGAGGAGTATAGCAAGTCAAGGAACTCCTACCCCCCACGCTCGACGGGGACTTCGAGGCTGCCCAGGCCATCTTTCCGGCCGCCCCCACTAGCAGCTACCAAGGGAACCAGTGTTGTTTCTACAGCCCTAAGATCAGCCCCTGCACCTTCTACACGCTCAGGTAAACTTTCTGTGCAGGTACCAGCTAGTAGTGCCTCCTTTGTTGCTTCGACTGGGCGCACTACAGGGATTCAGTGCCACCGCTGCCATGGACTTGGTCATGTGCAGAAAGATTGTCCAAGTAGGCGGGCATATGTGGTGACAGACGATGGCGGTTACATGAGCACCTCCGATGTGGAGGATGAGGAGGACATCGCTGCCACCGGCAGTGACCTCGTCCTTGGAGGCGGAGACACCACAGGACACATGAACATTATTGTTCAACGTGTCCTTAGCACACAAGTTCATCAGCCCGAGACGATGCTGTGCCACAACTTGTTCCAGATTTTCTTCGTCATCAAGAACCGCCGAGCATGTGTCATCATTGATGGAGGGAGCTGCAATAACTTGGTGAGTTCTGATATGGTCAACAAGCTTGCTTTGACCACACGTCCACATCCATATCCGTACTATATTCAGTGGTTAAATGACTCTGGCAAAGCTAAGGTAATACAAACTTGTAGAGTTCCTTTTTCCATTGGTTCTTATGTGGATTCTGTTGATTGTGATGTCGTACCCATGCAAGCATGTTCACTTTTATTGGGTAGACCTTGGGAATTTGATAATGATGCTGTACACCATGGTAGAAGTAATAAGTACACTTTTATGCATAAAGGAACTAAAATTACTTTGTTACCAATGACCCCTGCTGAAATTGTACAAGCTGATTTAGAAAGAGCTGCTAGTTTGAAAAATAAAGGTCCTGAAATTCAGCAACCTATTAATTCTAATTCTACACCTAGTAATGTTAATGATTCTTCAAGTTCTAAGGGTGCTGGAATTAAATTACAAGGTCTTTCATGTCTTGCAACAAAATCTGAGCCTGCTCAAATTTCTGATAATGATGATATTTGCTATGCTTTGATATGCAAAGAAGCTTTGTTTTCGCTTGATGATATTGCTCCTAGTGCTGTGTCTCCTACTGTCACTAACCTTTTGCAGGAGTATGAGGATGTTTTTCCAGCTGAGATACCCCCGGGATTGCCACCTTTGAGAGGGATTGAGCATCAAATTGATTTGATTCCGGGTGCTACTTTGCCAAACCGTGCTGCTTATAGGACCAACCCTGAGGAGACTAAGGAGATACAACGACAAGTTCAAGACCTTTTGGATCGTGGGTATGTTCGTCAATCACTTAGTCCTTGTGTTGTTCCTGTACTTTTGGTTCCTAAGAAAGATGGTACTTGGCGTATGTGTGTAGATTGTAGAGCCATTAATAATATTACTATTAGGTATCTTCATCCTATTCCTAGGCTAGACGACATGCTTGATTAGTTATGTGGTGCTATAATTTTTACTAAAATTGATTTGCGTAGTGGCTACCATCAAATTAGAATGAAACTTGGAGACGAATGGAAAACAGCTTTCAAAACCAAATTTGGATTATATGAGTGGTTAGTAATACCTTTTGGGTTAACTAATACACCTAGTATTTTCATGCGCTTGACGAATGAGGTTTTAAGAGCTTTCATTGGCAAATCTATATATGAACATATGAATCATTTGCGTGCTGTTTTTGATACTTTACGAGATGCACGTTTATTTGGTAACCTTGAGAAGTGCATCTTTTGCACGGATCGAGTCTCTTTTCTTGGCTATGTTGTGACTCCACAGGGAATTGAGGTGGATGAGGCGAAGATTGAAGCCATAAAGAGCTGGCCTGTACCAAAAACTATCACACAGGTGAGGAGTTTTCTTGGTCTTGCACGTTTCTACCGCCGCTTTGTCAAAGATTTCAGCACCATTGCTGCACCTTTACATGAGTTGACAAAGAAGGGCATTGATTTCCATTGGGGTAAGGCACATCATGAGTCTTTTGATGCATTGAAGGATAAACTTACACATGCACCATTGCTGCAATTACCTAATTTTGATAAGATTTTTGAGCTTGAATGTGATGCTAGTGGTATAGACATTGGTGGTGTTTTCATGCAAGAAAGGGGATAGAGAGGATGTCGGGATGGGGTGTGGGGGCGTTGATCCACGGCAATGGGCGTTGCCCGTATGCCGGTGGCCACGTGGCGCGTGCCAGAACGGGCGAGGGCGCGGCGCCCTGTTGTGTTTTCTCCGGGTCGCTGACGGGTGGGCCCCATGGGGATTTTGAATTTTGTTTATTTTCCTAACCGGTTAACTTCCTGCACTTGTTGATTTCGTGGAGACTAATACAAGACTGATCTCGGGAAACTAAAAATATGGGCAGCCTCACCATATTGTCCTTGATTTTATAAAAATACTAACTATCACTAGTCCCTAATGAACTGTGGTTAGGAATTTTTTGAATATAGATCGTTTTTGACCTTTTAACCATTTATTTGGGGCATTAAATAATAGAATAAAAATCTGAGAATTTCCTCAAAATTCTAATTGATCATGGCATCCAACATATATTTTTCATGAGGGTATGTTCAAATGATATTCAAATTGCTTTAATTCTATTCAAATTTTTGGTCATTTCTAGTTTAACCCAGCCCTAAGCTCTTGTTTCTGGTGAGCATAATCCTAGTGTATGGTAGGAATGTCATAGATGAGGCGAAGATTAAAGCCATAAAGAGCTAGCTTGTACAAAAAACTATCACACAGGTGAGGAGTTTTCTTGGTCTTTCAGGTTTCTACCGCCGCTTTGTCAAAGATTTCAGCACCATTGTTGCACCTTTGCATGATTTGACAAAGAAGGGCACTGATTTCCATTGGAGTAAGGTACATCATGAGTCTTTTGATACTTTGAAGGATAAACTTACACATGCACCATTGCTGCAATTACCTAATTTTGATAAGATTTTTGAGCTTGAATGTGATGCTAGTGGTATAGACATTGGTGGTGTTTTCATGCAAGATAGTAAACCTATTGCATACTTTAGTGAGAAAATTACTGGACCTGTTTTGAATTACTCCACGTATGATAAGGGATTGTATGCACTTGTACGTTGTTTAGAGACGTGGCGTCATTATTTGTTGCCCAAAGAATTTGTTATTCATTCTGATCATGAATCACTTAAGTATATTCGTTCTCAATGTAATTTGAATCGTAGACATGCTAAATAGATTGAATCTATTGAGTCTTTTCCTTACATTATTAAACATAAGAAAGGGAAGGATAATATGATCGCTGATGCTTTATCTAGGCGCTATACTTTATTGTCTCAACTTGATTGTAGAATTTTTGGACTTGAGGCAATTAAAGAACAATATGCTGCTGATGTTGATTTTAAGGATGTATTGCTGCATTGTAAAGAAGGTCGTGCATGGAATAAATTTGTGTTGAATGATGGATTCTTGTTTAGAGCTAACCGCCTATGCATTCCAGTTGGTTTCGTTCGTCTTTTGTTGTTACAGGAGGCGCATGGAGGTGGATTGATGGGTCATTTTGGTGCCAAGAAAACGGAGGATATTTTGGCCACACACTTCTTTTGGCCAAGGATGAGGAAAGATGTTGAGCGCTTTGTTGCTCGCTGCACTACACGTCAAAAAGCTAAGTCTCGCTTGAATCCACATGGTTTATACATGCCACTTCCTGTTCCTTCTTTTCCTTGGGTGGATATTTCTATGGACTTTGTTTTAGGACTGCCTAGGACTAAGAGGGGGAGTGATAGTATTTTTGTTGTTGTGGATAGATTTTCTAAGATGGCACACTTTATACCATGTCATAAGACTGATGATGCTAGTTATATTGCTGATCTCTTTTTCAAAGAAATTGTTCGTTTACATGGTATGCCTTCTACTATTGTTTCAGATTGTGATGCAAAATTCTTGAGTCACTTTTGGCGCACGCTTTGGAATAAGTTGGGTACAAAGTTGTTGTTTTCTACAACTTGTCACCCACAAACTGATGGACAAACTGAGGTGGTGAATCGCACTTTGGGTAGTATGTTGAGAGCTATTTTGAAGAAAAATTTGAAGCAATGGGAAGAATATTTGCCTCATGTTGAGTTTGCATATAATCGGGCAACACATTCTACTACCACGGTAAGTCCTTTCGATGTAGTGTATGGTTTTGATCCCTGTACTCCACTTGATATACTTCCTCTACCTATTCATGAGAGAGTTCATGTTGATGCTAAGGAGCATGCTGAATTTATTTTGAAAATGCATGAGACCACTAGACTTAGCATTGAAAAGATGAATGACAAGTATAAAATTGTTGGTAGTAAAGGTAGAAAAAAAGTAAAACTTGATGTAGGAGATTTAGTATGGTTACACTTGAGAAAGGATAGATTTCTAGATTTGAGGAAGTCTAAATTAATGCCTAGAGCTGATGGTCCTTTCAAAATAATTGAGAAGATTAATGATAATGCTTACAAACTTGAGTTGCCTCCTGAGTTCGGGGTTAGTCCTACTTTTAACATTTCAGATTTGAAACCATACTTGGGAGAAGAGAATGAGCTTGAGTCGAAGAAGACTCCACTTCAAGAGGGGGAGGATGATGAGGACATCACTCCTAAGGATACATGCAACACTCCTCCAATTCTGGACTTGCAAGGTCCAATGACTAGAGCTCGTGCACGACGACTAAATTTAGAGGTGAGCTCGTTCCTACGTTCTTCATTATATATCACTTTTGAGAATGGTTTGCTACCTAATGATTATATTGTAATTAGGAACCATGGTGAGGACCCGGAGATGATGGAAAAAGACTTGGAGACGTGGAGGACCAGCAAGGATGTGGAAGCCAAGGTGGAGGCCTAACGAAAATCGACTTCGAGTCTGTTTTTGGGCTCAGGACCAGTCTGCACTAAAACGGATGCTCAGTACGCATACGGACTCGGATTTGGACGTTCTACATATGCACGGAAAGATAAGAAGAAGGCCTTTCCAATGCCGCCAGTCGGATATAATAATTCATCCGGAGTCATCAGGAATCGTCAAAACAAGAGAGGGTCTAGAATCTGTTGCGGTGCTGCGTCGCCTATTTTTTGCCTTTGGGCTTTGTATCTAATTGAGCCCAATTAGGTTCACGTCCAGAGGGTCTTGCATGATCCTAGGGTCTTCATATACAGCCGCCACCACACCATTAGGGTTTGGGTTTTGCTTAGATTATTCTGTTCATAACAGTTTCACCGTCATCACGGTTTGTGAGACCCCAACTTCGTGAGATTCATAATACATCTACAATTGTGTTGCATTCTTCTTTGTTCGTGATTGTGTTCTTGAGTCGCAGGCAGGGATTAGCCTTCTCGTTGAGGTCAATCATTTTAGGACGGTTGAAAAAAAGAGGAGACGTCGTGCTGCGATTGCGGGGTTTAGAACGTGTTGTTCTGAAGCCGGATCAATTTGTGTGTCGCCCCCAACCAAATCAACGTATCTAGAACCTTTCGGAAGATCGGGAACCCTTGTCCACATCATACACCGTCCGCTCTCCCGCTGCACAAATTTTTGCTAACGATGTAGTGTCTAAGGCTCCACTAGATATTAATCGAAAGATTGACCCCACCGATTTCATCATGCTCAAAGATCAAGAGATCGATCTGATCATAGGTATGATCTGGATGAAAACACATAGAGCCGTGCTAGACATTGAGCCTCACATCATTCACATCAACTCTCCCTTGCATGGAAAAGAAACACTTTCTCTAAATGCTGATTCATCGAAAGTCTTGGTTGTCCATCACATGGAACGGCAATCACTCAAAAGTATTCCCGTCGTTTGTGAGTATCCGGACATGTTTCCCGAGGACATCTCTGGTCTATCACCTGACCATGATGTGGAATTTATGATAGAGCTACAGCCAGGAATTTGTCCGATATCCTATCGCCCGTATAAAATGGCCCCGAATGAGCTGGCTGAGTTGAAAAAACAATTGAATGAGTAATTGGAATAGGGATTTATTCACCCAAGCACTTCACCTTGGGGCTGCCCTGCTATTTTTGTGAAGAAGAAGGACAAGTCCTTGCGCCTTGTCGTTGATTGTCGTTGATATCCTCTTTGACCAATTGGTTGGTGCTAAGGTCTTTTCAAAGATTGACCTCCGTTCGGGCTATCATCAAATCAAGATCAGAGTCGAAGACATTCCAAAGACCGCCTTCTCTACTAGATATGGATTGTTTGAGTATCTAGTAATGTCATTTAGATTAACAAATGCCCCTGTCCATTTCATGTACCTCATGAATTCGGTATTCATGCCCGAGTCGGACAAATTTGTGGTAGTATTCATTGATGACATCCTCATCTATTCTAAGTCCAAGGAAGAGTATGTTGAACAACTTCGCATTGTTCTTCAACGCCTCCGAGATCACAAGCTGTATGCAAAATTCAGCAAGTGTGAATTTTGGTTGGACCGTGTGCCATTTCATGGTCACATAGTCTCTACGGAATGTATCTCGGTGGATCCTAGCAAAGTTCAAGATGTGCTAGACTGGAAGTCACCAAGGACGGTTCATCAAGTATGCAGTTTCCTCGGGCTAGCCGGATATTATCGTAGGTTCATTCCAAATTTTTCTCAGCTGACCAAACCCATCATGGAGCTGTTGAAAAAGGATAAGAAATTCAATTGGAACAACAATTGTGAAGAAGCATTTCAAGCGTTGAAGAAATTATTGACCACTACCCTAGTATTGGCTCAACTAGAAATCACCAAGCCGTTCAACGTGTATTGTGATGCATCTAGGACAGGACTTGGATGTGTGCTCATGCAGGAAGGTCATGTCATTGCCTATGCATCTTGACAGCTACAGAAGCATGAAGAGCACTATCCAACTCATGATTTGGAACTACCTACGGTTGTGCTTGCACTAAAAATATGGAGGCATTATTTACTCGAAAACTTAGTGCACATCTACACGGATCATAAGAGCTTAAAATATATCTTTACCCAAACTGATCTGAACATGAGACAACGTCAGTGGCTAGAGCTGATTAAGGATTATAACCTGGAGATTCATTATCATCCAGGCAAGGCCAATGTAGTCGCTGATGCGTTGAGTAGGAAGGTACACTGCCATCACTTGGTACTGGAATCTCAGAACAGCGGCAACCACGTCACTGCTTCAGAACCCAGTCTTCACGTTTTGCCTGCTATAGTGATTAGCAACCTTAGTGTACATTCCACAATTCGTGAAGAAATCATTATTGCATAGATAAATGACGCTGGTATGAAACATATCCATCAAAACATTAAGAAGGGTAAAGCAAAATGTTTCACCCAAGACTCTGACGATACCCTATGGTTCAATAACCGTTTGGTAGTACCAAAAGACTTTGAGCTTCGACGGAAAATCTTGGATGAAGCACATCACTCGAAATACTCCATCCATCTGGGTAGTAATAAAATGTACCAAGATCTAAAGAACAATTTTTGGTGGACAAGAACGAAGCGAGAAGTGGCTCGATATGTTGCAGAATGTGATACTTGTCAGAGAGTTAAAGCTGACCATTTGAAACAGGCTGGATTGCTTCAACCATTAAGTATTCCCGCCTGGAAGTGGGAGGACATCAGCATGGATTTTATTGTTGGCCTACCTCTCACTTTGTGTAAGCATGATTCTATCTGGGTCATTGTGGACCGACGCACCAAATCTGCTCACTTCTTGCCGGTCAACAATAGATACAACATACGGCAATACGCAGAGCTATACATTGTAAGAATTCTGTGTCGTCATGGAGTACCCAAGACCATCATTTCAGATCGTGGTTCACAGTTTGTTGCTCGTTTCTAGGAACAACTACATGCGTCTTTGGGTACAGGTCTAATTCGTAGTTCTATTTACCAATTTTGGAAGATATGCTTAGGGCATGTGTTTTAACACATGGTGGTAACTGGGATGAGTATCTATCCTATGCTGAATTCTCACATAACAATTGTTACCAGGAGAGTGTGAAAATGTCACCATTTGAAGCACTCTATGGTCGTAGTTGTAGCACACCGTTAAACTGGTCTGAATCTGGAGAAAGAGTAACCTTTGGTCCTGATCTTGTCAAGGATGCAGAAGAAAAAGTTCGTACCATTCAGGCAATTCTTAAAGCTGCTAAATGCCGCCAAGAGAAGTATGCAAACAGACGACGTAGGCCATTATATTTTAATAAAGGTGACTACGTCTATCTCCGCGTGTCGCCTATGAAGGGTATCCAACGGTTCGGAGTTAAAGGAAAATTAGCTCCCCGTTACATTGGACCATTCCAAATTCTGGAAACATGCGGAAATGTAGCCTACAAGCTAGAGTTACCCGCTATTCTATCTGGAGTTCATCATACCTTTCACGTCTCTCAGCTAAAGTGGTGTCTCAAACCACCCATTGACAAAATCTTGGAAGAGTATGACCAACTTCAACCAGACCTCACATATCCTGAACAACCGATAAAGATCCTCGATGAGAAAGAGCGCATAACCCATAAAAGAACACTCAAATTCTATAAGGTTAAATGGAGTAATCACTCAGAAGATGAATCCACTTGGGAATCTAAAGAATTTCTGAGTACACATTACCCAAAATTTTGGTCGTCATACGTAGGTATGTTCTGACCATCGTACTTCCCTCTAGTTTGCCTTGTTCATAATCTCGGGACGAGATTTCCTTAAGGAGGCAGGGCTATGACACCCTAGGTGTCTCACTTCTATCTAACAAAAATGAAAGAGCAAATCATGAACAATATAGCATGAAATGATGAAGCCTCACTTCAATTATTCAAATTAATTCCAGGAAATTAAAAACCATGCAAAACAAATTGTGAGCCAAATAAAATTTTATTATACAACATATGCCAACTAAATTCATAATCACATTCGTAATATTAAGATATAATTTTATGAATTTAATGGGCATTTTACCAATTGTGGGAATACCCCAAATAATTAACTAAAGCATGAAAACCTTTCATAATGGGGAATTAATTATAAAATAATTATAAAAATTCTGACCATGTGCAAAATCCCATTTTGTTTGGAGGCCCCTAGCTATTTGTTTTCGAGTTATCTTTGACCAAGGACCTAGTTGCAAAGAATCCAAATCTTGGAGGGCTGCAGTGCAAAATCTCTTTTCTTCTTCCTCTCACTGGCACATAGCTTCTCCCCGACGCCAGCTCCCTCTCTGCCTCACGCCAGCGCCCTATGCCCCTCGCCTCGGGACTCCATGCAGCGATAGTGCGCGAGACCATCCTGTCCCGTTGGCACCCCCTATGCTCCTCTGCCCTGCCGCGCGCGCGCCCAACGGCCACCTTCCTCTCCTCTACACGTCAACCCGACCCGGCCAGAAAACCTTCAAATCCCTCCCCCCTCGCCGCTTCTGGCCCCAACCACCCCGCTGACCTCCCCGCGACATCAAAGCGCACCCAAGAGCCCCCAAACACTCTCCATTCCCCGCTGCTCTCTGCTCCCTGCTCTCTCTCTCATTTTTCCCTTCTCTGAACTCTGCTCCCTGCCATCACCCAGCGCAAGCTCGAGCTTGAGCACCCTGCTTCTTGGCCACCGAGCCTCACTCAACACATCAAATCCATGCCCACGATTCTCCTACTACTTCCCATGCCCATCGATCGACAAATGCCTGCGTGAGCCCAAACCAATTCGAAGATAACCGGAACGAGCAAATCCGGTGACCTCCTCTGCTGCCCGCCGAAATTGGCTACCTCTGATCGCCGGCACCACTGCTTTTCCCCGGCCGCCACCTCTGCTATGCCAGGAACTGAAGCCGCTCCACGACGAGCTCCTACCTCCAGCCCTCCTCGTCCGACTCCGACACAATGCCGTTGATCACCTTCTTCCCGTGAAGCCCTAGGGCTTGACCGCGCCCGAGTTGCTGCCTCCTACCGTTCCCGCGACACGGCCGAACCTATGACCTCCGCCGCCTCTCAACGTCAGAACCCCTCCGGTGAGCTACCTTCCCCGTGAACCCCTCCAACTGATGCGCCTCGATGTGTCCATCGTTTCTGAGCGCTCGCGACAACATTCCGCCACCCACAGCCGGCGGCGGCGAGCCCTCCGGCGAGCTCCGCCGTTGACCCCCCATGCTGACTGGCAATCCTCGTGGCAGCCACGCTGTCGCCTACGTGACGCCTACGTGTAGTCCAGGTGTCTCCTACGTGGCCACCCCTAAAAACCAGAAATATCAGAAAAATGGCCAGAAATTGCTATTAACTTTGAAAAACCATAGTAAATCGAATCCAAATCCATTATGGCCCAAACAAATTTTGTTGGATTCATATTTCAGTGCTCTATTTTAGTAAAATGATAAATAGTTGTCTCTATACATGTATTTTTATTAATTCATTTAATTGCCAAAGCACCAAATAATTCACCAGAAATTTTAGGAATAAAATTAAACCCTGATTTTTGGCATACTTAGTAAACACATGATTATCTACCACCACAATTTTTTGTTTGGAAAAATATAAATTACTTTAGGCTCTGGAATGTATTTAGTGTGTTTGCTTAAATTAATTCTAGTAATTATTCTGTAAACAATTTTCCTTTGCCACTTGGCATAAAAATCACTCATATAAGCCTCTATTCATAGTAAATCACACATGTCCAGAAACATAAATTTATTTTACTAATTACTTTAATTGCTCATATCACTCATTTACCTCGTTTAATTGCATAAAAAATATATATACCTAACTTCTCTGAAGCATATGGCTTCGAGAACATAAAATAATTTTAATTGACATTAAAACACGTTGTGCTTGTATGCATCATATCATTGCATAGAACGGTGTTCTGATAATGCCGTTAATTCAATTCCATCATATAGGTAACGACCATCAGGAGCAAGAGGACGACTTTCAGAAGGGCGTTGACTCTCAGGAGCAGGAGGTAGAAGTTGCTAACACTAGTGTTGATCCAGGCAAGCCCCGGTTTATATTCGTCTTTTTCACAAAATTTTGCTAGTTTATTTTACTAGTGTCTATAATTATTGTTGCATTAGGTCATAGGAGTTGATTGAAAACCCACCTTGCATCATAGCCAAATGACCTATGCTACTGTCTTTAGAACTAGGTAGAATCGGTACTGTTATGCTATGCCTAGTAATTACTAGTCTCGTTAGAAAGTATTATTACTAAGGAATAAACTTGACCACTAGAACAGGAATTATTAACAGAAGTTTATTTTTTTTATGACCGGGCAGGGATAATGCATGTGTAGGTTTGTAGCAACACATGGGTGTTGACTGTGGTAGCCCTGTCTTGTCGAACCTAGGACCCGTCCGTGGTCGGCCCCTAGATCAAGTATTGAACAGTAACGAGTGCATGCTAGCTTATGAGCACTAGTAAATTGATGTAGCATTAAAGGTCACTTGCATTGAGGACAGTTAAGGTGCGTTGATCATTGACCCTCTTGCTGCTAGAGTGGGCGGTTCAGACCACGAAGTATTGTTGGTAGAACGGCATGCCCACTCGACGTCACCACACCCGGGCTGAGGTGTAGGTGTTTTTCTTGCGAAAGGTTGCCATATACGACCTTAATTCGTGCGTATGTGTCGTGCATCTCGGGTTTTCCTAGCTGGTGTAAATCGATTGCAATCACTGTCCCTCGCCGTAATGAGTACCACTTGGTCACCGCGCCAATCACATAGTTGCACTAATATTATGGAATGGATCATGTTGCTTATTGATGTTGACGATCATTATTATTATTGCTCTTATATCGTATTAATTATATATATTGTTTTATTATCCTTTGTTGCAACTAAAGTTAAATTTCAGCTCAACCCATTTAAATTGACAATTAAAACTTGGTAGAACTAATAGGTTGCCTAGTGCGAGTCCTTTTAAACAAGCGACCTATTAGAGCCTTTGCATGTCTAGGTGTCCGACGGGTAAATCTTGCTGAGTAATTAGTACTGAGGCTTTATGTCATTGTGTTTTTCAGGTAATAAAGAAATAGAATTACTTGTAGATGCGATGCCCTAGGACATGCAAGTCCCTGAGGGTTGGACTACCCACTAGGAGTCCGACTCGCCGCCGCAGTGATGTTCTGTGCTGCTAGAGTGATGTTCTTCGGGTATGGATCATCACTATGTTGTATCGTCGAGCTCGTGTTTTTCTGAACATTATTTGCTTCCGCTGTTTTCAAAACATTCATGAACTTGTAATATTCCGCTGCACTCTGATAACCCTAATGATGTAATATTGAACTTAAATTTGGACAAATGTTGTATTATCAATTGTCTGCGCTATCAGCACCTTCGGGACCTCGATCCTCTGGGAAGGGGAGCCACAGTAATGCAACTACGTGCCGACTGGTCTACTATAAGTGATAGGAGATTGTTCTATTGGCTATTCAGTTGATCTTTTCTAACTTGTTTAATAGCTAAGAAAGAAAATGAATTATTATTTACACAAGGAAAAGATTGTTTCCACATCAAAATACTACTCATGTATTCTATTAGACAGATGTCTATACTTCTTGTGAAGGAGAAGAGGCATCATCTTCTAACTCTACAACTGGAGTTGCTGGAGGGGTTGGAATGGTTGGAGTCATGTCAATGTTCCTCCACTAAGATTTGAGAGGTCTCCACCATAGAGTCAAGTAGCAACTGCCATTGGTTGACTGTGTGCTTGGGATTGAAGCCCTCCTTCATATTATCTTCAGAGAGCTCAGGGTTCCAAGATTTGCATATGACCAACACTTGACTACTAGCTTCAATAGCTACTCGCCTAGTGTGTTGCTCGATAGCTTCAGGGGCATGCTTCAATAAATACTCCAGTGAGTGCCCGGTCTGTTCGACCTGGCTGGCATGGAGATATTCCATCAACATCCTAGCACCAAAGGGTAAAGCTGCAAGGTCCACGAGGATGTTGGAAGATGAAGCCTACAAAGGGAATGAAAAGGAAAGCAATGAAGAGCCTACTGGCAAAATTACATTTAAAGGCAATCGCGGAGCTTTTCGCCTCCTTCAGCTTCTCCTTGGTTTCCCCCAGCTTCTTCTCCTCGGTGCTCTGCTCTTTAAGGGAATTGGCGAGGCCATCCTTCTCTGTAGTCAGGGTATCTAAATATCTCTGTTGGATTGAAGTAAGCTTCTCTAGGTCGGCCATTTTCTTCTCATAAGCTGAAGATATATATATTAAGCTTTTAGCATGGGAGTTAATGAAGGAAAGAAGATTTTTCTAATCTTTACCTACTTAGTTGAGGTGACTCTATTCAAAAGAAGAGGTCACCTTCTTGAGGTCAGTCAGCAGTTTATTTATTTGTTCCTTGGCTTTGGAGTGCTGCTGACCGGTGACTAAAAGAAGTAGAGTGACATCAAGTCAGTTAGCAAGAATAATATTTATGCACAAGAGATTCCAGCCTTACGAAAGCTTTCAGCCTCAAGGATGTCTATCCTCGCTTATCTCCTTTCCACCAGAGAATATATTTTCTAATTAAGAGTGGTAGGATGAGTTAATACTTCATATAACTTAAGGAAGTAAGAAGTCGGAATCAGTATACCTTGGATGCTTCGCTATGCTGACGAAGGATCTCTAGATCTTCAGCATTCGGCCGACCTGTCGGTTTCTCGACTAGCATATCCTTACTAGGAGTCGGCACAACTAGAATGACTGGAGTCCTCACCTGCTCAGTTGGTACACTTGATGGTGTGATACCAAACTAAGGGGGATCGGCCAACACTGGAGTTTTTAGAGACTTCACCTCGACAGTATGTGCACTTGATGGCGATATAACAGGCTGCGGTGGGTCAGTCGAATGAGGAGCTGGAGTTTGCACCGTGTCTTTAGACGCGGAACCACTCTGAGTACCGGTCGACCAGGTTGCGTGATTGCTGCAATACGAGTGTTCAGAGTTCAAATGCATTCTGGACAAGAATAATAAAGACGAAGGAGTAAGGATGCTCAACTCGAAGCTTTTTTGATCTTGATTATACCGACCTTCTTCTTAAACGAAGTGGTCTGTGAGTCAGAGTGCATCCTCTTTGAGGAAGATCACTTCTCGACTTCAACAGCTTTCTCCATTGCCCTTGTGTCATCGGCCACTCGGCTTGGGGGCTGTGACTCTCTTGAAGGTCAGTCGGTGGGACCGGAGGAGTGCTAACTGATGTCTTGAGGGCGCTTGTCCTTGTTATCATCATCGTCGCCATCCCCTTGGTACTGCCTTCAACGGTGGGTGATCAACTTGACTCGTCGACCGGGGGAGGACAGACCGGCATCGGTAATGGTAGAGCTACTTGCTTTGACCGAGTCGGTCTGATGCGTGCTCGCTATATTTATCTTGGCAGGGATGGTCTATGGAAGCGTCTTGAAGGCATAGTCCACCCCCTCTGTATCAGTCAGAGGGAGTGGAGGGTGAGACACATATGTGTCAAGTACCTGCAAGCATGCACAAAGACAATGTTGTCAAAGATTTTGCTAAATTAACAATTGAAGGTTCAAAGGAAACTATTACTTACTCGGGCTCAGTGAGTGCCCTTGTTGTATGCTTTCTTGATCAAATCCTGATCTTGAAAGCCGACCGTTTTGAACTTTTTTTTTCAACTAAGCCTTACATAAAGCTGGGTTCAAGGGTCGGGAACCTCTCTGGTTTCATCATCGGAGGTGTAGTCCCATCCTGGGTGGCATTGCTTCTTGAGGGGTTGCACTCGACGCACGATGAAGCTCTTGGCTATAGTGACACCATCAATCCCTTCCTTCTTCAGAGTTGCAATCTTCTCTAGCAGATCTTGGACGTGAGCGTCATTTGGGTCTGGCTTCTCGGTCCAAGAGGATTGGGGGCTGGCCTTGGCACCAGTGAAATCTGGGATGGCATGGGGGGGGGGGGGATCGTCCTGCCATTTCTTGTCTCCCGTAGCCAGCGGGACGTCGATATATAAGTCTTTCTTCCTAAGATGGATGTCAACGCCCCCAATGGCTTCTCGATTGGCCGCTGATGGCAAGGGGCAGAGGACGAAAAGATGGTGGAACAAAGTGAAGTGGGGCAACATGCCCAAGAAGGCCTCGCACATGTGCACAGGAATGGCGATGTGCAGAATATAGTTGGGGTTGAGATTGACTAGCTCAATCCTATAGAAGATAGGAGTCTGCATAAGAAACTGCAGCTGGGGACTCTAAAGCCATGCTCAAAGAAGGAGTGGAAGACTACAGTCTAATTAAGGATTGGGAGGGGATGAGATTCAGATCCTGGTACCTTCTAGTTCAGTCGTGGCTGCTCCAGGAGAATGCCATTGACAACCATGGCATTCAAGGTGTTGGTGCTGATGGTGCTTTCGGGGAACTCATAGAGATGCTCCGGAATGTAGAGCTCTGATGAAGAAGATTCAGCAACGGCGATGGGACCCATCAACTTCTTCACCAACTTGCGTGGCATATTGATGATGCAACAAATGTGGCGGCTATAGAAGCTTGAATCTAACCCTAGCAGAGTCTCGAGGGCTTGAATGCGTTAAGGATCTGCGACGGGGACAGTAGCAAGCAAGTACCCTAGAACAGGGGAGTGAAGATGCAGAGGAGGCACGAGGCGTACGAAGAGTTTGGGTGAAATGACGGCGTGAGATTTCATCGGCCGCTTCGTTCCTTTTATACCTCTGTGTAGACTTAGTATCTGGTGGGGCAGAGTGGGCCACATGGGCCGTACAGTGTTGGGCCACATTTCTGGTTAATTAAAATAAAGCAATGGATTTTTAATAGATCTCTTGTTGATTGACTCGGGTGTTAAACCCAGGGGCTTCTTTCATCAGAAGTTTTGCTCTAAAATTATATATCACTCATATGTGTGTGATTTGATGATCATGTAGCAGAGGACTTGATGGTTGTATGGGAGTAAGTTTAAAACCTATGAAGCTGATTGAACTTAGATCTAATATGCCAAATGTTTGACTTATGTTATCCAAGTGATAGCTATTTAAGGAAAAATTATATTATGATTGATGTCATTATAATTTAGTACTTGGTTACGATTGATGTGGTGACATTTCTTTGATTTTTAACATGATTGGTGTCATTATATTGAAATCAAAGATTACTCGGTTAAGAGTGTATGTTGCTCTACTTTTGTAGTCGGTTGGCTCAATTGATGTTGCACAGACCGATAGCTTGGTTTGATGACCGAGGCATTAATTGCTCAAGTTTGATGATTTGAGTTCATCTCATGTAACAAAATGTGAAGAGCTAAAGTTATAAGACTCTTGCATTATTTGTTAGTCTCCAAATTATACAAGAGTCAGGGGCTACACCTGATCAAGTGCACCTAATCGGCGTGCCAGATCTATCAGGAACATCAATCAAGAGGTCTTCCTAATTTGTGACCTGTTCACGGCAAGCATTGAAGGGGAATCATTCGGCAAGTCACAACTTCAAATCAGAAAGCACTCGGGGGCTGCTATGGAATACTTACCTTACTGGTATCCATAGCTACGCTTATGTCGGTAGATGATTGGGTGGCCCATCAATAGGGAAACCGACCGAGTTGGCTTGGAGTGCAAGGCAACCAGAGATAGATTTACTATGTTTATCCTTGTAGACTCCGAGCAGGACTCTTCATGTGCCCCCTACCGACCGGATATATAAGGCGGTCGGGACCTCCCCATCAAGGCCACCAATTGACATTGCAATACAAACCACAAAACACAGGATGTAGGGTTTTTACTCTCATCGAGAGGGCCCGAACCTTTCTAATTCTGCATCTTGTGTCTTAACCATCACGTTCTTAATCCCGACGTAGCCTCGTAAGTATATTGTTGAGATTAAGTCTCGAAAACGTACATCCATTTCATGGATCAAACTTTGCATATCCATTAGAACAATCCTAGAGTCATATATCAAAATAATTCAGAACATAATGTTTGATTCATCTTGTTAATAATAAACTGCAAATAATTACAGTGGGAGGGTGCTTGTTATCCATGTGATGGATGATCACCTTATGCGACATATCTGGAATTGGCGTAGTGTAGAAGCCGTGTTTGGCAGCATGGTCACACTACATGTCAAATTCAACAGCCTAAGGGGTATGAATTTCACTGGCACTTATGGTTACTCCTATATACTCTCTTTATGCATACATTTTTAACATTATTTACTATTTTTAGGTGTACTCACCATGACCCAACACAGTTGGATTGTCTTCTCACCACCAGCTACACAATTTAATGAGCTTTAAGGTTTACGCAACTCTATTCTAAATGCATCGAATGGAGCATGAATGATTGGCTGTGTCACCATTTTCCACAGGATAAATGTGTAGATCATAATGAATGAACAAAATAATTTGACATTTTTGCCTACTATTTTGTGTTTTCGGTCTAAATACACCGTGAGATTTGCCTTTTACACTTATAATGGTCTAATTGACATACATTGTGGGGAAACGATGAACCATAGACCTGATCTCAACATATGTTTTCATTTAGTATATGTCAACTTTGTAGAATAATCAACAATGGCAACGTGCATGTCGCACGTGCAACGGGCTGTCAATGTGAAATAATTTCCAAATGCTCATTTAGTGTTACATATTGGCCCAAGATTTGAATGCCCAGATGGAAGTCCTATGATCAAATGCTAAAATCTCAGGGTGGGCCGGGACCTACCCTATCCACCCACTAGCTCCGTCTAGAACATTGTTAACGTGCATGTCACACGTGCAAAAATACAAGTTTGTTTAACGGTTGAGATTGCGTTAATAGTAAGTGATACGTAATTTTTTCAGGGCTAAGGAAAATGATGTGGGCAAGGGTTTGCGATCTTCCTAAAGGTTCTGTATAAGTTGATTTGGTCGAAGGCGACACACAAATTGATCCGGCTTCAGAACAACACGTTCTGAACGCCGCAATCGCAACATGACGTCTCCTCTGGTTATCAACCGTCCTAAAATGATTGACCTCACCGAGAAGGCTAATTCCTGCCTGCGAATCAAGAACACAAGCAAGAACAAAGAAGAATGCAACACAATTGCAGATGTATTATGAATCTCATGAAGTTGGGGTCTCACAAACCGTTATAACGACAAAACTGTTATAAACAGAATAATCTAAGCAAAACCCAAACCCTAATGGTGTGGCTGCGGCTGTATATGAAGACCCTAGGGTTGTGCAATACCCTCTGGACGCACCCCTAATTGGGCTCAACTGGATACAAAGCCCAAAGGCCAAAAACAGGTGACGCAACACCAAAACAGATTCTGGACCCTCTCTTGTTTCAATGATTCCTAATGAATTTTGACATGAGACTGGCAGCATTGGAAAGATCTTCTTCTTATCTTTCCTTTCATATGTAGAATGTACAAATCCGAGTCCGTATGCGTCCTGGGCATCCGTTTTAGTGTAGACTAGTCCTGGGCCCCAAAACAGACTCGAAGTTGGTTTTGGTTGGGCCTCCACCTTAGCTTCCACGTCCTTGCTGGTCCTCCATGACTCCAAGTCCTTCTCCCATCATCTCCTGACCCTATCCATGGTTCCTAATTACAATATAATCATTAGGTAGCAAACCATTCTCAAAAGTGACATATGATGAAGAACGTAGGAACGAGCTCACCTCTAAATTTAGTCGTCATGCACGAGCTCTAGTCATTGGACCTTGCAAGTCCAGAATTGGTGGAGTGTTGCATGTATCCTTAGGAGTGATATCCTCATCATCCTCCCCCTCTTGAAGTGGAGTCGTTCTTGACTCAAGCTCATCCTCTTCTCCCATGTATGGTTTCAAATCTGAAATGTTAAAAGTAGGACTAACCCCGAACTTGGGAGGCAACTCAAGTTTGTATGCATTATCATTAATCTTCTCAATTATTTCGAAAGGACCATCAGCTCTAGGCATAAATTTAGACTTTCTCAAATCTGGAAATCTATCCTTTCTCAAGTGTAACCATACTAAATCTCCTACATCAAGTTTTACTTCTTTTCTACCTTTACTACTAGCAATTTTATACTTGTCATTGATCTTTTCAATGCTAAGTCTAGTGGTCTCATGCATTTGCAAAATAAATTCAACACGCTCCTTAGCATCAACATGAACTCTCACATGAATAGGTAGAGGAAGTATATCAAGTGGAGTACGGGGATCAAAACCATACACTACCTTGAAAGGACTTACCTTGGTAGTAGAATGTGATGCCCGGTTATAAGCAAACTCAACATGAGGCAAACATTCTTCCCATTGCTTCAAATTTTTCTTCAAAATGTCTCTCAACATAGCACCCAAAGTGTGGTTCATCACCTCAGTTTGTCCATTAGTTTCTGGGTGACGAGTTGTAGAAAACAGCAACTTTGTACCCAACTTATTCCAAAGCGTGCGCCAAAAGTGACTCAAGAATTTTGCATCACGATCTAAAACAATAGTAGAAGGCATACCATGCAAACATACAATTTCTTTGAAAAAGAGGTCACCAATATAACTAGCATTATCAGTCTTATGACATGGTATAAAATATGCCATCTTATAAAATCTATCCACAACAATAAAAATACTATCACTCCCCTTCTTAGTCCTAGGTAGTCCTAAAATAAAGTCCATAGAAATATCCGTCCAAGGAATAGAAGGAACAGGAAGTGGCATGTATAAACCATGTGGATTCAAGTGAGACTTAGCTTTCTGACATGTAGTGCAGCGAGCAACAAAGCGCTCAACATCTTTGCTCATCCTTGGCCAAAAGAAGTGTGTGGACAAAATATCCTCCGTCTTCTTGGCACCAAAATAACCCATCAATCCACCTCCATGCGCCTCTTGTTACAACAGAAGATGAACAAAACCAACTGGAATGCATAGGCGGTTAGCTCTAAACAAGAATCCATCATTCAACACAAATTTTTTCCATGCACGACCTTCTTTACAATGCAGCAATACATCCTTAAAATCAACATCAACAACATAATGTTCTTTAATTGTCTCAAGTCCAAAAATTCTACAATCAAGTTGAGATAATAAAGTATAGCGCCTAGATAAAGCATCAGCGATCATATTATCCTTTCCTTTCTTATGTTTAATAATGTAAGGAAAAGACTTAATAAACTCAACCCAGTTAGCATGTCTATGATTTAAATTAAATTGAAAATGAATATACTTAACTGATTCATGATCAGAATGAAAACAAATTCTTTGGGCAACAAATAATGACGCCACGTCTCTAAACAATGTACAAGTGCATACAATTCCTTATCATACATCGAGTAATTCAAAACAGGCCCAGTAATTTTCTTACTAAAGTATGCAACAGGTTTACTATCTTGCATCAAAACACCACCAGTGCCTATACCACTAGCATCACATTCAAGCTCAAAAGTCTTATCAAAATTAGGTAATTGCAGCAATGGTGCATGTGTAAGTTTATCCTTCAAAGTATCAAAAGACTCATGATGTACCTTACTCCAATGGAAATCAGTGCCCTTCTTTGTCAAATCATGCAAAGGTGCAACAATGGTGCTGAAATCTTTGACAAAGCGGCGGTAGAAACCTGAAAGACCAAGAAAACTCCTCACCTGTGTGATAGTTTTTTGTACAAGCTAGCTCTTTATGGCTTTAATCTTCGCCTCATCTATGACATTCCTACCATACACTAGGATTATGCTCACCAGAAACAAGAGCTTAGGGCTGGGTTAAACTAGAAATGACCAAAAATTTGAATAGAATTAAAGCAATTTGAATATCATTTGAACATACCCTCATGAAAAATATATGTTGGATGCCATGATCAATTAGAATTTTGAGGAAATTCTCAGATTTTTATTCTATTATTTAATGCCCCAAATAAATGGTTAAAAGGTCAAAAACGATCTATATTCAAAAAATTCCTAACCACAGTTCATTAGGGACTAGTGATAGTTAGTATTTTTATAAAATCAAGGACAATATGGTGAGGCTGCCCATATTTTTAGTTTCCCGAGATCAGTCTTGTATTAGTCTCCACGAAATCAACAAGTGCAGGAAGTTAACCGGTTAGGAAAATAAACAAAATTCAAAATCCCCATGGGGCCCACCCGTCAGCGACCCGGAGAAAACACAACAGGGCGCCGCGCCCTCGCCCGTTCTGGCGCGCGCCACGTGGCCACCGGCATACGGGCAACGCCCATTGCCGTGGATCAACGCCCCCACACCCCATCCCGACATCCTCTCTATCCCCTTTCTAGTCGGAACGAGCCCCCCATTCCCACTCTCTCTCGCCCAGCTCTCTCTGCTCTCCTCCGCCGAAACCCACCCACCATTGCCACGCGCGGCCAAGCTACATGTCGCCGCCGTTGCACCGCCTCCCCGCCCCGGCCGGCGACCTCCAAAGCTCTGCCACCCTCTACTACTCTCCTCTATGCACACCCGCCCTCTCTTTCGTAGTGTCGACCACGAATCAGACGTCTTCGTCTCCGGCGCCAACCATCGGGTCTCCGCCTCGCTCTCCTTCTCAGGTGCACCATTTGCCGATTGACTCTGCCAGAACCTTCCCTCCGCCCAGGCGCATCCCCTTGACTCCTTTTGGCACTGACTTTTGTAGATCTCCGCCGGGAAGGTCACCTCCACCCCCGCCATCCGCCTTCTTCCACCTACGCACGGCGAAACCTCAGCCTAGTGAGCCAACTCCCGCATGCTGCGTGCCCGCTCTGACCCCCCAACCGCCGTCCCGGCAGTGCTGCTACCACCATCACGGCAGTGCTGCTACCGCCACCACCCCAGCCGGCCATCGTGCCCGCGCCACCGTGCGCGGCCGCGGGTGCCGCCGTCGTGCACTCAGCTCGGCCGAGCTGGCCAATGGCTAGGTTGGCCGCTGGGCCGCAATGGCCTTTGGGCTCTGCCACACTTTGGGCCGAATCTGGCCCAAGGACACCCCCGCGTGCGCGCTCGGTCGATGGGCCGCATGAGATTCAGCCCACGAGCCTTAAAATGAATTTTTATTTAAATCAATTATAGGAAATTGTCAAAAGTTGTAAAATGCATAACTAATTCATTATTAGGTATTTTGAGGCAAAAGAAAATTCTCTGAACTGCTCTCGACAAGTACTATTTAACAGAAATTTTAAATCTCCCTGCATGTCAGTATTTTTACCCATACTAAAATAAATGGCCAAAACACTAATAAATTTAGTTGTAATTATATATGTTTGGTAAATTCTTGATACTTGGTGAAAAATCATGTCTTGATTTGTTAGACCTTCCTGTAAAACCATAAGTCCTATTTCTCTGTAATTTAGCTACAATTAATTATTTAACCTTATGTGTTGTTTTAATTATTTAAAACTAATGGGTCAATGCATGTAAGTAAAACTTGGTCAATAAATCATCCCTGATATGTTCTGTTTACAGTAAATCACCACTATGTAAATGGCATCCAGAACCATGCTAAATTATTTAGTTACCTTATGGGATCAATAGTTACTAATTAATTCTATGAGTGTTCTCTAGGGTTTTATGTTGTAGTTACCTTTCTTACTTAACAACGTATCCAACACCCCGGTAATATTATTTTGGATCCATACCCACTCCTGATGTACCTAGCATGGGTATATCGGGGGTGAACATGTGAACACCCCGTACCTTCTGTACCAAACTACTGCTCTTATGTACTGGAATCCATGAAGGAAATACACTAAACATGCCCACTTAATGGCTCGGCTATATATGTTATATTACTGAACTAATCAACACCCCCGATAGACTTCTACATGAAATATTATCGTTATTCCGCATCATATATGTCACGAGGTGAACCACGTGTAAGCGGGACTGGAGCAGGAGCTAGAAGGACCAGGTGGTGACCCCGCTCAAGGCAAGCCCCGGTGCATCCCACCAAGTTTTACCTTTTTTCTTTTATCACTAGCTACGGATGTAGGCTTCTATGTGCATCAGGTTATAGGAGTTGCTTGAGAACCTAGTATTGCAGTAGGTATCCTGTACTTAGTTTAGGATGGTTATCCGTGGAGTGGTATGGAGACCACTCGTAGGGCAGGAAATATTATCACTTGGGAATGATGTCAAAAGGAGGAAAGTTGGATGGCATAACAAATGAAGACCGAGCGGGAAACTAGGTGGAAAGGGAAGGACAGCTTGTATTCAAGGAGGTAGCCCCGTCCGAGTCACAAAAGGCTATGAATACTGCTTGGTCGGAAGGTACCCTGCTCCCTAGGTGGAACTGGGGCTGAGAGGAGGGAGGAATCTACCCACGGATGGCGGCACGGGGCGCATCACGTTGGGAGACCCTTCTCGGGGGAGTCAGGCACGGAAGATCGTGTAGTACCATATGCGAAAGGTTGCTCCATGCGGCTTCTATGAAGCGCGTATGGATCATGCAAGCAGGTTTCTCCTGCAGGATGTAAATCGATTCGAGTCACTGCCCCTCACAGTAACGAGTACCACTTAATCGCTGCTCTGGAACAGTGTTGGAAGCCATTAATATGATGAATGGGTCCAATATTGTTTTGTGTATTTATTATTAATTGTATTGCAACCATGATTGTTGTAGTCATAGTGCAAACTAAATTTTCTATTTCGCATGTCAACTTAACTGGATGCTAAGACTTGAAAACTCAGGATCTACTCTTAGGCTGGCTTTTGGTAACAGAAACCCTACCCTTAGCATGTGCATGTCTAGGAGTCAGCTATAGATGGCCATTTTGTCGAGTCAGTCTTGCTGAGTAAATTAGTTACTCAGGGCGACGTTCTATGTGGATTTCAGATGATCAGGGGGGAGACTGCCACTATGGTGGGAGGTTCCACTAGGAAGGCCAGTGTCCTGACTGCTGGAACATTGAGTGGGAGCCCTGCATCAACGATGATGAGGACTAGGCTTGTGTGCACTGGTACGGTGTTAAGGGCATGACATCGTCCAAGGCCGGCTGCTACTAATGTGTATCACCATGAGAGGGCGTTGTATCTTATTTCCTGTCAAACTTCTTGTACTGTTGATCTATTTCGCTTCTGCACTTTTAAAAACTCTGGTTTGTAACTTAAATTTGGATTGATGTAAAACTCTGTACTCGATCTTGTTCTTGTTGCAAGCTATGTTGCTTCTGTCATGTGTTGTACTATTGGGCGTCACAGCGCATGTCGTCACCCGAGGAAGATCCTGGAACGGAGCTATCTCCATGGTAAGGTGGTTCTGTTACAGCGTGGTATCAGAGCTATCTCAGGAATAGTGCAACATTCAAAGATATATTTTCGAGAACCCCGTTACGAACGTGTGAGGACGTGCCCATAGGAATACTATTAGTTATGATTCAGGTGACAAAGCTAACTGTAGGAGGTTGTTTGTTTAAATACTTGCATCTACGGCCTCGTCAACGAAGGTGTGTGTCCCGCCTAGTGGACGCTAGCATAATGGTGTGAACATGGGCTGATTGCGAAAAACATTAGTGTTCTGGCCTAGGACAATAATAAGGGATTATTTTTGGCTCATTTCTTTTGATTTGATATACTATTTCTGGAATGAATCTTCTGAAGGTACGCTAACCGTGATTCTCGTAAGAAACACGTAGTATACGACTGACTTTAGAGATTGATTGCTACTGACTATACATATGGTCCTATTCATGATCAAATTTTATTTTGTGAGGACATGTAGGCTGAAAGCATATGCATTCATGAAAAATATTAAAGCATCAAGCCATTAAGATGAAACTGAAATTTCAGCAAGCATGTCATGCATAAAAAAATTGATATCTTCTCACTCGAGAATCAAAAGGATGCAAATAAATACTTGTTGAAATCATGAACAAACTCTCTGTATATCTAGTAAGAAATTTTTGTTCAAAGATTACCGAACAATACCGTTATGGTCCGTTCAAGTCGGCACAACAGTTTGGTGTCAATCTGAAATCCAGACTTGTCACCTATCTTGTAAAATTTATAACGTTTAGCTCAGACCACCTCTAAAGTTGTATGAGCACTCCCTGAAAAGATTAGGAATTGCTCTACAACTTTGATAGTTTATGTTTTCAGTTTTGGGACATGGAAGGGAGAGTTATGAGCAAATCTTGAGTAACCCAGTTCTGTTCAGAAAATATACCGGTAGTGTAAATTGCGTATCTCGAGTTCTAAGAATTATTTGGAGACATGCAAGTATGCGTTAGAAAGGTGCTAAAATTCTCCATAAGTCTGATTATTTTATGCTAAGTTTAAATGAACAGAAAACTAGATTTCAGGCCCTTTTTCAGATCAAACATTGCGCTGCCGTAACGGATTTTCAAATTCTGATCTATGACATAGAAAATTCATAGCTCCTAAATCGTTTATCCGATGAGAGTGTGTAAAGATGCGTTGGAAAGGTATTGAAATACTCTACACCTTTGGTATGAACATGAATGACCAGTTTTGCCCACGTTAGGAGCAGTTTGCGTTTTCGTGTTGCCGGTCTGTAAGGCAACAGTTTTGGCAGGGGCAAAAATTTCAGAAACTGACAGTCAACTTGGAAAATTCATATCTCCTCCATCTCTTAGGAGATAAAGGTGCGTAGATACTCGTTTGAAAGGTGCGTAAGTCCTCTACAACTTTGGTATGTGACCGAATGGCTAGTTTTGCTCACATTAGGAGCAATTTATGTTTTCGTGTTTCCTGTTGGTAAGGCAACAGATTCGGCAGGGAGCAGAATTTCAGAACTGACAGCCAACTAGGAAAATTCCCATCTCCTAAACTCCTTGTTAGATGAAGTTGAGTAAATACTCATTGGAAAAGTGCTAAAGTTATCTACAACGTTGATGTTCAGTGGTTTTCCAAATTTTGTACCTAAGTTAGCTTAAAGCTTGATTTAGTGACTGGTGCACACTGGTTTAATTTCTGTCATCACTACCAGCACCATGTCAACTATTATCGATATGCATTCTCTGCTTGTGGAACACTGTACTCACCATTAAGTTTTTGTTCCAGATGGTTGACCACGGCTTTGAGGAGCTTGCGCACGACGGGTGGCGCTACACCACCGGTGTTGACCACCGTGACTTTCCTACCCTTTTGTGGGAACTACTACGTTTGCTGGGCTACAAGGAGCAGCCTTCCTACCGTGGGCGTGAGGTCCGCCGCCACGGTGTGACTTTTGTAGAGGTGCACATCAGTGTGTCAGCCCACCTACGTAACCCCTACATGCCGGGGATGGAGAGCATGGCGACGTGTGGGAGCTTTTGGGAGGGCTTGGAGAGAGTCACCCATAGGGATCTCATTCACTTCTGTGGGCGCCACACCGCAGCGCTCTCTGGGACCCGTTTGAGATTATTCCTATCTGGCACCAGGCAGACCCAGTCTAGCAGAGGCACGTAAGGCGCATCTACCGTGACGACTACCTGGAGTACCACGGGGGATACCACCGCGTGTCTCACTACTCCGAGTACCACCTAAACTTGGATGAGGAGTCGAGCAGCCGCAGCAGGATCTTACTGGCGGACGTTGAGCAGCTATGGATGCAGAGGAATGACCTGTAGACATAGGTTGCTACGCAGCGGAGGGAGATACAGTGGCTGACCGCTGCTCTTCAGGCGAGCGAGAGCCGCATGATAGAGGTTACTGGAGAGCACGACATCCTCGCATAGGAGGTGGATAGGCGCGGCATGATCATGCAGCAGCGCGCTAACCACAATGAGCACCTAGAGACCCTGGCTCACGAGAACCAGGGTCTACAGGAGCAGCTGGAGACGGCTCTGGCACCATCGGCAGCACCAGAGGAGGAGGACCCTGAGGAGGACATGGACGAGGAGTCCGATGTAGACTACGAGGTACCAGCACCTATGGGAGCAGACCGTCCAGGACCCTCTGGCACAGCTGGAGACAGGGCTGAGTAGGTTGCAGTAGACACAACTAGGCTGTGCAGGTAGGATAGGAGGGGTAGATAGCTTTTGTCGATTCACGCGAGGTTGCTGTATTTTAGGGATCACCCGCTTGAATGACTTTTATAACTCGATGGCCACATATTCTGAGTTTTGATACGGCAAACATTATTGACTTGTATTTAAACTTATGGTAAGTTATGGATGCCAACTTTGTCAGAAAATGTTAGCTTTTTCATTGTTGCGATGTTATATGAGTTCATTTTTACAATGATGTTGGTGGAAAAGAGACTAATTGGAATCCTTATTCTTGCATTTTAGAATGGTTCGCACTCGCAACACCAACGAGCTCCACGGCGAGCAGCCCGAAAGCTCTAGGGCTAGGAAGGACAACACTCAGCATGAGACACCACCGCTGCCTCCCAACCCCATGCAAATGATGGCACAACAGAATATGGCCAATAGGAATGCTAGGGGCGATAACGACGGCATGCCACAGAACAGTACCTATGCCGACTTCCTCGCCACCAGGCCACCTATGTTCAGCTCCACCACTGAGCCCATGGAAGCTGAAAATTTTATGCGCATGCTTGAGTCCATGTTTGGGCTCCTCAACTACACGCCTGTGCAGAAGACCCTGTATGCAGCACAGCAACTGCATGGAGCATTTGGGGCATGGTGGGCCAACCATGTCGCCTCAGTTGGTACGGACGAATAGATTACTTGGGACGAGTTCAAGTGCCCACTATATTCCTGCGGGGCTCATTCGCAGGAAGGTACGGGAGCTTGTAGCTCTGAAACAACGCAACCACAGTGCCGAAGAATACTACAACGAGTTCAACCGCCTAGAACTCTACACTCCAGAACAGGTGGACACACCCACCAAGCGTAAGGACCGATTCTTGGAGGGACTAAGCACAAAGTTGCAGGACCGCCTCAACCTCAACATGGGCGGCACATTCGCCGAGTTCATCAACAATGCTATCATTGTAGAGGATGGGTTCCGCAAGGTGATGGAGGAGCCGAAAAGATCCGCTAGTGCTATGGGGTCGTCCGGTGGGCCCTCACAGAAGTATCGCACGGTATTCATGGATCCATCAAGACAGAGGTATCATTCCACCCCCGTGTCATCACCATTCCCACGTCCACCCCAACAGCCATAGCAGCGACCCTAGGCACCACATCAACAGCAGAACCAAGGAGGATATCGCCCACTGCAGTAGCAGAACACTCAGATAGGGCCTTTTCCCTGTTACAACTGCGGCCGTCTTGGACACTTCTCAAGGGAGTGCACCTACCCCAAGAGAAACACAGGCCAAAACCCACCGAGGAACCACAACAGCAACAACAACCGCAACAACAAGGGACCTACTCGCACTGGCCGCGTGAACAACACTACCCTGGAGGATATTCTGGAGAACAGCCCCATTCTCGCTAGTATGTTCTCTATTCGAGATCACCCCACACTAGTTCTATTTGAATCAGGGCTTCACACAATTTTATCAGGGCGACATATGCTAAAACTCGACGAATACCCTATGACCTTATGAAAACCCAATACCTTATTGGATCAGCTCATGAGTACACGGCCGCTAGATATGAAGTCAGGGAAGTACCTATAACTCTAGCAACAAAAGTGTATCTTATGGACTGCATGGTTCTTGAGGGGAGCAACATTGATGTGATTTTGGGTATGCCATGGATGAAGCATCACAAAGCCCTTCTAGACACGGACACCTATACCGTACACCTAAACTCCCCTACCCAAGGCAAGGTGAGCTTTCGAGTGAATTATCCCCGACCGGGTACCCCTGTAGTTCACTACACCATATCCAAACAAATAAGAGATATCCCAATAGTTAATGAGTTCCTAGATGTTTTCCCTGATGATCTCCCTACACTACCTGCGGATCGAGATGTCGAATTCAAGATTGAGCTTCAGCCAGGAACGACACCCATCTCCAAGAGACCATATAAAATGGTGCCCAAGGAACTATTAGAGTTGAAAAAGCAACTGAAAGAGTTACTAGATAAAGGGTTTATACAACCAAGCTCTTCACCTTGGGGTTGTCCAGTGTTGTTTGTAAAGAAGAAGGATGAGACCTTGAGGCTATGTGTGGATTACCAACCACTCAATGTCGTGACTATCAAGAATAAGTACCCACTGCCTCGCATTGATATTCTCTTTGATCAGCTAATTGGAGCTAAGGTTTTCTCCAAGATTGATCTACGATCTTGATACCACCAAATTAAGATCCGTGCCGAAGACATTCCCAAGACAGCATTCTCCACCCAGTACGGACTTTACGAGTATTTAGTGATGTCGTTTGGTTTGACAAATACACCGTCACACTTCATGTATCTCATGAACTCAGTGTTCATGCCAGAGCTAGACAAATTTGTAGTGGTGTTTCTTGATGACATTCTAGTCTATTCCAAGTCAGAAGAGGAACATGCAGAGCACCTTTGCATTGTGCTACAGAGGTTAAGAGAGCACCAGCTATATGCTAAATTTAGCAAATGTGAGTTTTGGTTGAAGCAAGTACCATTTCTGGGCCACATCATCTCAAAAGAAGGAATAGCAGTAGATCCTAGCAAAGTAAGAGATGTACTGAATTGGAAGACACCAATAATTGTATTTCACATAAGTAGTTTTCTTGGATTGGCCAGGTACTACCGTCGTTTCATCCCAAATTTCTCCAAGATCGCAAAACCCATGTCTGAGCTACTGAAGAAAGAAAAGAAATTTGTATGGGACCAAGGTTGTGAGAACGTGTTTCAAACTCTAAGGAAGCATCTTACGACCGCCCCTATATTAGCACAACCGGACCTGGGGAAGCCGTTCGATGTCTATTGTGACGCTTCGGGTATTGGATTAGGGTGTGTGCTCGTGCAAGATGGAAGAGTCATCACTTATGGATCAAGATAACTAAGGAAACATGAGCAGAATTATCCCGCTCATGATCTGGAATTAGTAGCAGTGGTGCTAGTGTTGAAAATGTGGAGGCACTACCTGCTTAGAAATCTAGTACATATCTACACCGATCACAAAAGCTTGAAGTACATCTTCACTCAGGATCACCTAAACATGAGGCAACGTCGTTGGTTGGAACTAATAAAGGATTATGAGTTGGAAGTGGACTACCACTCGGGAAAAGCTAATGTCATGGCTGACGCACTAAGCCGCAAGGCCCAATGCCATCACATCATGGTCAGCCCACATGTTCAAGATGGTCATTATGTTCATGTAACACCCCATGGAGCTCTCTATAACCTAGCATTGATTCCTACCTTGCGGGAAGAAATAGTAGCAGCCCAGAAAAGTGATGTTGGCATGGCACATCTTAGCAGGAGATTAAAAGAGGGCGATGCTACGGTTCAATGTTTTCGGGAAGACGTAGAAGGTGTTTTATGGTTCAAGGATCGCCTAGTGGTGCCTAAGAATCTAGAACTTTGCAAGAAGATTTTGGACGAGGCTCATGTCACGAAGTACTCCATGCATCTAGGGAGCCACAAGATGTACCAAGATTTGAGACCAAGGTATTGGTGGACTCGTATGAAGAGGGAAATAGCACGATATGTCATAAAGTGTGATACCTGCCATCGAGTCAATGCCGACCATCTGGAGAAGGCGGGCCTACTCCAACCTCTGAGTGTCCCAGCCTTGAAGTGGGAAGATATTAGTATGGATTTCATTGTCGGCCTACCACTTACAGTACGCAAATTTGACTCCATATAGGTTGTTGTTGACAGGTTGACAAAGGTCGCACACTTCATCCCTGTGTTGACATGGTACAAGATGCATAAATATGCACAACTGTACATTGAGCGAATCATGTGTTTACATGGGGTGCCCAAAACCATCGTGTCGGATAGAGGCTCCCAGTTTGTTGGACGTTTCTGGGAGCAGCTCCATGCGTCATTGGGCACAAGGTTGATTAAAGGTTCTGCATACCACCCCCAAACAAACGGCCATGCGGAAAGAGTTAACCAAATATTAGAGGACATGTTGAGAGCCTTTGTATTGAATCATAGCAAAAAGTGGGACGAATGCTTACCCTTGGCGGAATTTGCATACAATAGTAGTTATCAAGAAAGTATCGAAATGGCACCATTTGAGGCTCTATACGGTCGCTGATGTCGCACACCGTTAAGTTGGTCAGAATCAGGGGAGAGAGTAATATTCGGTCCGGAATTAGTGCAGCAAGCCGAGGAGAAAGTATTTGAAATCCAATGAAATCTACGGGCAGAAAAATCCAGGTAGAAGAGCTACAAGGATAAAAGACATTGCCCGCTGGAATTCAGAGCCGGTGATATGGTCTATCTCTGAGTGTCACCATCCAAAGGTGTACAACAATTTGGGATTCGCGGGAAGTTAGCACCTCGTTACATTGGCTCCTATCCGATCATGGCAAGATGTGGACCTGTGGCCTACAAACTCCAACTGCCATTGGAACTTGCTGGAGTACATGACACATTCCATGTGTCCCAACTCAAGAAATGTTTGAAGACACCCGTAGACGTTCCCTTGGAAAGCACTGGACAGCTACAACCTGAATGAGCATATTCAGAACACCCGATAAAAGTATTGGATGAGAAGGAACGGGTTACTCGCAAGAAGACGCTTAAGTTCTACATGGTTCAATGGAGCAATCACACTGCAAAGGAGGCTACCTGGGAGACGGAAGAATTTCTACAAAGTCACTACCCCGAACTCTTACACCTACACCTTGGTAAACCGTAGTACTTTTTCTTAATCTCGGGACGAGATTTTTTTAAGGGGGAGGGATGTGACATTCCTACCATAGACTAGGGTTATGCTCACTAGAAACAAGAGCTTAGGGCTGGGTTAAACTGGAAATGACCAAAAATTTGAATGGAATTCAAGCAATTTGAATATCATTTGAACTACAAGTCCTAAACTTATAATAGAACATACCCTCACGAAAAATATATGTTGGATGCCATGAGCAATTAGAATTTTGAGGGATTTCTCAGATTTTTATTCTATTATTTAATGCCCCAAATAAATGGTTAAAAGGTCAAAAACCATCTATATTCACAAAATTCCTAACCAAATTTCATTAGGCACAAATGATAGTTAGTATTTTTATAAAATCAAGGATAATGTGGTGAGGCTGCCCATATTTTTAGTTTCCCAAGATAAGTCTTGTATTAGTTTCCAGGAAATCAACAAGTGCTGGCAGTTAACATGTTAGGAAAATAAACAAAATTCAAAATTCCCATGGGGCCCACCCGTTAGCAACCCGGAGAAAACACAACCGGGCGCCACGCCCTCGCCCGACCTGGCGCGCGCCGCGTGGCCGCCGGCGTACGAGCAACACCCGTTACGGCGGATCAACGCCCGCACACCCCATCCCGACATCCTCGCTGTCCCCTTTCCGGTTGGAACAAGTCCCTCATTCCCACTCTCTCTCTCTCCCAGCTCTCTCTGCTCTCCTCCACCGAAACCCACCCGCCATTGCCGCACGTGGCCAAGCTACGTGTCACCGCCGCTGCACCACCTCCTCGCCCCGGCCGGCAACCTCCAAAGCTCCGCCACCCTCTACTACTCTCCTCTACGCACACACGCCCTCTCCTTCGCAGCCTCGACCATGAATCAGACGTCTTCATCTCCGGTGCCAACCGTCGGGTCTCTGCCTTGCTCTCCTTCTCAGGTGCACCATTTGGTGATGGACTCTACCAGAACCTTCCCTCCGCCCAGGCTCATCCCCTTGACTCCTTTCGGCACTGACTTTTGTAGATCTCCGCCGGGAACGTCACCTCCACCCCTGCCATCCGCCGTCTTTCACTCGCTCGCGCCGAGACCTCAGCCTGGTGAGCCAACTCTCGTGCTCTCGCGTGCCGTGCGCTCGCTCTGACCGCCCAACCGCCGTCCTGGCAGTGCTGCTACTGCCACCACCCCAGCCCGCCACCGTGCCCATGCCACCGCGCGTGGTCGCGGGTGCCGCCGCCGCGCGCTCAGCTCGGCCGAGCTGGCCAATGGCTAGGTTGGTCGCTGGGCCGCAATGGCCTTCTGGCCTGGCCACACTCTTGGGCCGAATCAAGCCCAAGGACACCCCCGCGCGCGCGCTCGACCGATGGGCCACATGAGATTCAGCCCATGAGCCTTAAAATGATTTTTTTTATTTCAATCAATTACAAGAAATTGTCAAAAGTTGTAAAATGCATAACTAATTCACTATTAGGTATTTTGAGGAAAAATAAAATTCTTTGGACTCCATTGGACATTTACTACTTAACAAAAATATTAACTCTTCCTGCATTTCAGTATTTTTACCCATACTAAAATAAATGGCCAAAACACTAATAAATTTAGTTTTAATTATATATGTTTGGTAAATTCTTGATACTTGGTGAAAAATCAAGTCTTGATTTTTTAGACCTTCCTGTAAAACCATAAGTCCTATTTCTCTGTAATTTAGCTATAATTAATTATTTAACCTTATGTGTTGTTTTAATTATTTAAAATTAATGGCTCAATGCATATAAGTAAAACTGGGTCAATAAATCATCCCTGATATATTCTATTTACAGTAAATCACCCCTACATAAATGGCATCCAGAACCATGCTAAATTATTTAGATACCTTATGGGATCAATAGTTACTAATTAATTCGATGAGTGTTCTCTAGGGTTTTATGTCTTGCTTAACAACTTATCCAACACCCCGGTAATATTATTTTGGATCCATACCGACTCCTGATGTACCTAGCATGGGTATATCGGGCGTGAACATGTGAACACCCCATACCTCCTGTACCAAATTACCGCTCTTATGTTGTCGTTATAACATATTTGCCGAGGAAGTGCCATGAATTGAAACTTATTCTCATGCATCGCATCATCCGCATCATATAGGTCACGAGGTGAAACACGTGGAAGCAGGACCGGAGCAGGAGCCAGAAGGACCAGGTGGTGAACCCGCTAAGCAGGAACCCGCTCAAGGCAAGCCCCAGTGCATCCCACCAAGTTTTACCTTTTTTCTTTTATCACTAGCTAGGGATGTAGGCTTGTATGTGCATCAGGTTATAGGAGTTGCTTGAGAACCTAGTGTTGCAGTAGGTATCCTGTACCCGATAATAGCCTCAGGGCGGTAGCCGCTCTGCTTAATTTAGGATGGTTATCCGTCGAGTGGTATGGAGACCACTCGTAGGGCAGGAAATATTGTCACTTGGGAAGGATGTCAGAAGGAGGAAGGTTGGATGGCATAACAAATGAAAATAGGGTGAGCAACTAGGTGGAAAGGGAAGGACAGCTTGTCTACAAGGAGGTAGCCCCGTTCGAGTCACATAAGGCTACGTTTCGTGTTCGGACAATGCGATCAAGTTTGAACATACTGTTTGCATGCTGGAGTTATAGGCACAGTAAACTGACGTAGCTACGAATACTGCTTGGCCAGAAGGTACCCTGCTCCCTAGGTGGAACTAGGGCTGAGAGGAGGGAGGAATCTACCTACGGATAGTGGCACAGGGTGCATCGTGTTGGGAGACCCTTCTCGAGGGAGTCAGGCACGGAAGATCTCATAGTACATGTTGGGCGAAAGCCCACCCATTAGTCTCCCCAAGGCCAGGAAGTAGCCCAGCAACAAGAAACAAGGCCCAGCTGGACCAATGGCCCAGCAGGCGTCCGAAGGCCGTACGACACGGCATGGCCCCAAGCGCAGGCATCAGAGAATGACAGCCGGGGGCATGTACCAGATGAAGATTGAAATACTAGAATACCCTTAAGTCAAGTAGTGAGATGTGCAATGTAAGGTCCGGGGCAAATCTGTAAACACACCCGGAGGATAGGTGAGCATGGATCTATAAATGCTCACCTGCACCTCTGAGCGAGGAGGGACGTGCCTCTGCCACCAGAACCTTCTTGTACTGTTCTGACCAGATAATACAAAGTTCGTTAGCTGAAGGGTGCCAGCTCAGGCCATTCGGCATTGTGCTGTTGACCAGTCTTGTTCACTTCCATTATAGCCTGTCCGAGGGGCCTTCGGCCTCTCCAGTGTCCGGCTCAGCCCACCACATGTTTGTTCTGGACTTGTACCACAACAGTACCATATGCGAAAGGTTGCTCTATGCGGCTTCCATGAAGCGCGTATGGATCGTGCAAGCAGGTTTCTCTTGTAGGATGTAAATCAATTCGAGTCACTGCCCCTCGGAGTAACGAGTACCACTTGATCGCTAATCTGAAACAATGTCAGAAGCCATTAATATGATGAATGGGTCCAATATTGTTGTGTGCATTTATTATTAATTGTATTGCAACCATGATTGTTGTAGTCATAGTGCAAACTAAATTTTCTATTTCGCATGTCAATTTAACTGGATGCTAAAACTTTAAAACTCAGGATCTATTCTTAGGCTGGCTTTTGGCAACAGAAACCCTACCCTTAGCCCATGCATGTCTAGGAGTCAGCTGTAGATGGCCATTTTGTCGGGTCAGTCTTGCTCAGTAAATTAGTTACTCAGGGCGACGTTCCATATGGTTTTCAGATGATCAGGGGGGAGTCTGCCACTGCGGTGGAAGGTTCCACTGGGAAGGCCAGCGTCCTCACTAGTGGAACATTGAGTGGGAGCCCTGCACCAACGATGATGAGGAGTAGGCTTGTGTGCGCTAGCACGGTGTCAAGGGCATGACATCGTCCAAGGTCGGCTACTACTAATGTGTATCACCGTGGGAGAGCGTTGTATCTTATTTCCCATCAAACTTCTTTCGTATTGTTGAACTATTTCGTTTCTGCACTTTTAAAACTCTGGTTTGTAACTTAAATTTGGATTTATGTAAAACTCTATACTCGATCTTGTTCTTGTTGTAAGCTATGTTGCTTCTATCATGTGTTGTACTATTGGGCATCACAGCGCGTCTTGCCAACTGAGGAAAATCCTAGAACAGAGCCGTCTCCATGGTAAGGCGGTTCTGTTACATCATCCACCTCAATTTACAGTGGAGTCACAATATAGCCAAGAAAAGAGACTCGATCTGTGCAAAAGGTGCACATCTCAAGGTTACCAAATAAACGTGCATCTCGCAAAGCATCAAAAGCTGTATGCAAATGATTCATATGTTCATCTATAGATTTGCTATAAATCAAGATATAATCAAAGTAAACTACCACAAATTTGCCAATAAAATCTCTTAAAACCTTATTCATCAAGCGCATGAAAGTACTAGATGCATTAGTTAAACTGAAAGACATTACTAACCACTCATATAACCCGAATTTGGTTTTGAAACCTGTTTTTCATTCATCTCCAAGTATTATTCTAATTTGATGGTAGCCACTACGCAAATCAATTTTAGTGAAAATTATAGCACCACATAACTCATCAAGCATGCCATCTAGCCTAGGAATAGGATGACAATACCTAATACTAATCTTATTAATGGCCCTACAATCTACACACATACGCCAAGTATCATTTTACCGAAGGCGGGAGGGGTCAGAATCGGTTTTCAAGAAACCCGAGGCGAAACCCATGTTGGGTTTGGGGTTGGGTTTGGAATCGGGTTTTTTGGGCAGCGTGGATGCAGCGGAAAGTGAAATTTGTGGGGATTGGTTCGAGCTGCTGACGGTGGGTTTAGGGTGGGATTAGGGTGGGGATAGGGTGGGTGTATCGATCAATCAACCCTAGCACACAAAGTCGACAAAACAGCGGGTGGTGAAGGGGATGGCGGTTAGGATTGCAAGGGAAACACTACTGACGATAAAAACATAAACTAAACCAGCAACTAAATAAGATTAGGGAACAAACTCAATACTATGGACTCTGATATAAGACTAAGGCTAAACACGTGGTTATAGGCGGGGGAAATTTTTTATGGCTTTTCTGTGGACGATAGGATGAACATAAAACAAAACTAACTAAGGATTGTGCGAATCTGATGGTGCACCTGAAGCTCTAATTACCAATTGATGTGGACAAGGGTTTCCGATCTTTCGAAAGGTTCTGGATAAGTTGATTTGGTCGAAGGCGACACACAAATCGATCCGACTTCAGAACAGCATGTTCTAAACCCCGCAAGCATAGCATGACGTCTCCTCTGGTTATCAACCATCCTAAAATTATTGACCTTGCCGAGAACGCTAATCCTTGCCTACGAATCAAGAATACAAGCAAGAACAAAAAAGAATGCTACACAATTGCAGATGTATTATAAATCTCACGAAGTTGGGGTCATACAAACCGTTATGACAACGAAACTGTTATGAACAGAATAATCTAAGCAAAACACGAACCCTAATAGTGTGGCACCGGCTATATATGAAGACCCTAGGATCGTGCAAGACCCTCTGAAAGCGCCCCTAATTGGGCTCAACTGCATACAAAGCCCAAAGGTCAAAAACAGGTGACACAGCACCGAAACAGATTCTAGATCCTCTCTTGTTTTGATGATTTCTGATGAATTTTGACATGAGACTGGCAACATTGAAAAGGTCTTCTTCTTATCTTTCCTTTCATATGTAGAATGTACAAATCCGAGTCCGTATGCGTCCTGGGCATCCGTTTTAGTGCAGACTAGTCCTGGGTCCCAAAACAGACTCGAAGTTGGTTTTGGTTGGGCCTCCACCTTAGCTTTCACGTCCTTGCTGGTCCTCCACATCTCTAAGTCCTTCTCCCATCATCTCCTGGTCCCCTCTATGGTTCCTAATTATAATATAATCATTAGATAGCAAACTATTCTAAAAAGTGACATATAACGTAGGAACAAGCTCACCTCTAAATTTAGTTATCGTGTACGAGCTCTAGTCATTGGATCTTACAAGTACAAAATTATAGGAGTGTTGCATGTATCCTTAGGAGTGATGTATTCATCAGAAAATATAGGTGATAATATGTTATTATTTTTTATTATACAAATTTAAAGATGATTGTATTACGTCGATTTGGGGGGGGGGGGGGGGGGGTTGATGGTTCACAAGAAGCCGGCCTAAAAGAGCAACTGCATCACTTTCTGCTTATCTGAAGAAACAATATCTACTTTCATGAGTTCATTAATCATTTCCTATTCTGTCTCTGAAGTTGGTTTGATAAAAGCCGTTGTAATCAAGTGCTGTGTCTGGTTTATGCCCCCCTGAATGGTCGTCTAGAGAGATCTTGTGTGTATCATGATTGAGGGGTGGGCAGTTGGGCTACATGCAAAAACTAATCTGCGACACAAGGCTAACACCTTGCTCAAAGCTCATGAACAAATCTTTTTCGCATATAACTAGCGTATGTGTAAACTGAACATAAAGAACAACAAGGGATGCAGGTGGGTACCTATTGGGTATTTATGGGTCAACACCTTAATAAATTAGCCTAATTAATTTGTGAAGATGAGGAGATTTGCTAGTTCATTTCCTGGATCATCCACAAATTAGGAAACCTACATCGCTCCAAAGAACCACCCATACTTCTTTCTTGTCATGAAGCTGTGGTGTTGTTGCCTCTGTATCTTACAGAGCAGTGCAAGAAGTGCATCACGTTGACCGTGCCCAGCACCGCCATGAGCCAGAAGAAGTAGTCCAGATGCCCCTGGTTCAGATCGTCCGGGATCCACCCGGGCTTCCCACCACGCCGGGTGACGGCCGCCACGGCAGCGAGCACGGCCGAGTTGACATAATTCCCTACCGCGATGGTGAGCTGCGCGAGCGCGGTGCCCAGGCTCTTCATCCCGCTCGGCGACTGGTCGTAGAAGAACTCGAGGACGCCAATGGCGGTGAACACCTCCCCTGCGCCGAGCACCGCGTACGCCGGCGCCTGCCACATGATGCTCATCATCCCCGGCAAGATTGCCAGCCTCCTCTTCTCGACCAGCGCCGCGTAAGCCATGCCGATCACGGATAGTGCGAGGCCGAAGCCCACCCGCTGCAGCTGCGACAGGCCGCGCTCCCGGCCCGTGACCCGCCGCGCTACCGGCACGAGGACGGCGTCGTAGACGGGGATGCAGACCATAACGCTGATCACGTCGAAGGTCGACAGGGACGCGGGTGGAAGGGAGAAGGGGCCGATACGGTTGTCCATGGCCGCACCCTGCTCGATGAATGTGGATGACATCTGCGCGGTGATGGAGAAGAAGACGATCATCGACGCCCAGATCGGGAACATCCGGAGCAGCATCTTCAGCTCCTCCACCTGTGACACCGTGCATAACTTCCATGGGCTCGTTGCTGCACCCTGTTCCTTGGATTCTGATGCTACAACAGCTGCCTTGTCGAAGAACCTGGACAGATAGGACCATGAAGAGCTTCAGTTTTTTTTTTAAACAAGTTTTACATTGTTCAACGGACAAACTATCTGAGGGCAACAAGTTCACATCAACCAGGTGCCACTTGTTGATTCAGTTAGTTTACAATGATGACCTCCCTCAAAAAAAATGTTTATAATGATGACCAATAGTAATTTGCACTTTTCAGATGAAAATTCCGTACATTAACTAGACAAACCTGAATTGGCTCGTATGCTCAATCTTGCAATTTGGTTCAGTTGATGCAGGCACCTCATGCAGGATTGAGCTATCGTCAGGCAACACGACACTGTAATTCCTCACAGCTGCAACGACCACCTGGGAGACTCTTGTGACTGGACTCCCTTCCACTTTCTTGTACCTGTACAGCTTCCTACCGGTAACAAACACAGCAAGGCCGGCCACCATGAAAACTGTTGGGATCGTGAACCCGACACCCCACCCGACGTTGTCCTGCACCCAGACGACAACGGTGCCCGACAGCAGGGACCCGATGTTGATGGAGAAGTAGTACCAGTTGAAGAATGATCCCTTGGCCACCCGCTCCACTGGGTCGGCGCTATCAAACTGGTCGGCACCAAGAGCCGACGTGCACGGCTTGATACCACCGTTGCCAAGGGCAGCAAGATAGAGCCCCAGGTACGACATGACGCGATGAATGTCACGGTTGTACGAAGAGTTCGTGAGCTGTGGCAGAAATGCTGAAACTGACAGAGTGAGCATCCCCTGACAAAAAGACTTATTCACATTTAATACTGAACCTGTTTACATATTAATATGAGAGTAATTAATTCAGATAGCAACTGCTTGTTGCAACTAACCACAGTGTAGATTGAGAGGGAGAATACAACTGTCCAATATCTTCCCGAGTATGTATCAGCCAAGAAGGCTCCGATAAGCGGTGTGAAGAAGGAGCTGCCGATCCAGGCAGACACGTTCCGCGCAGCATCTACATTGCTCTCGTGGAGCACACCGGTGAGGTAGGTGACCAAGTTCTTGCCGATTGCAAAGAAGGCCACACACTCAGTGAATTCAACACCTACCATATAATAAGGCTCAATAAGGTTAGAGACTGAAGGGGAGGCCACCAGAAGAAAATAGATTCGTCATGCATTGTTTTATATACCTATAATAAAGAAGCACGCCCTCCAATTCCCTGTGCTTCGCTTCAGAGCAGGCTTATTATAAATATCAACAGTTCCATCACTTGTATATTGTGAATATTCATCCTGAATAACAAATAATGTTACCCAAATGAAAGCTGATTACTCTAGAATTAACTCTGTGTCAGTGTGTCTTCTTCCATGGACAGAGCTACTAAAGAATAGCTCTATCCTTAATATCGAATCTTGTTTGAAAGTTAATTCCACAAGACTTAACTCTATATCTTGATGGAAATGAAGAACTTTGTGTTGTAACTGACACGAGGTAACATGGTAAGGTGCTACAATCTCACCTGTCGAGGCAGATGACGAATGAGTAGTGGCCTCTCCTCATCTGCTGATGCTGCCATGGCACCTTACCGGCTTATTGCTTCAGCATTCAGCAATGTTATTATTTATAGGATCCAAACAACGATAAATAACTTGCAACCAAATGACTTTTCCTACTGAACAGAAGCTTTGCTGGTTGGATATTGACATGATAACAACTGAAATCATGACTAGTAAGAAATTCCGTAACAAACATTACCATATTCCACACCGAAAATATTAGAAAACACAAATAGACAATCCAAGATTGCTAGTTTCCACGGGTTGCTGCATGCTAAATGAAAAACTCGTTTATTGAACAAGATCGTTAAGAAAGAAAACTCTGTTTCCTTGCATGCGACCCCTTTCGGGCCGTTAAACAGGATATATTCTATTTCTATGTAGCGGGAAGCGCCTGTCATTTGCAAAAGGTTAACATATCAAGCTACATAGTATTCTGGTCTATATGTCTCTATACTCATTTCCTGGACCTTCAGTTCCAAGTTAAGAACCCATATGCAAATAAATGCATCATTATCCTTCCACTTGCTTAATGCTATCGAAATACATTTTGAACTAACGCGGATTTTTTATCCCCACCATCCCACAGCTTAGTGTTCCTAACAATTAGACGCAAGTTTAACGCTCGCATTGATTGGACGAGCAATAGTGTCTAATTTTTCCAGCAAAAGAAGTGTATTGTTCACTACCAAAAACTAAAGGGGAGAGAGAGAGAGAGAGAGAGAGAGAGAGAGAGAGAGACCTGTTGATGCTGGGCAGGAGGGGCTTGCAGTGAGTTAAGCTAGGCCGGGAGCATGGCGGCGCAGAGAAACCACTTCTCGGAGTTCAGAGCCGAAGCATGGACGAGCGGTAGTGGAGTTCCGTGTCTGCTGTGCCGAGGGAGTATCTATTTCCTTGGATGAGTGGTAGTGGGATAGCACCACATGGAGAAAAATATATACAGTAATTGTTTTAATATATAAGCCTTCACAACCATACCCTTGTGTGAAGGACGTACTTGTTTCTTGTCTCTTCATACAACACTGCCTAGCCTCCCCTAACGAATTGAGGTGCTTACCTAGCTTTAATAAAGTCCCACAAAAAGCTTCGCATGACTCCAGTATCTCGTTGTTTTGAAGTGTCATTATGGCTGTCAGAGCCAGCTGTATAACGAGCTAACTCAGCTCGGTTCATTATACTAACAAGTTAAAATTATAGTTTAGCTCAACTCATTATGCTCCCGAGCTATTATAGTTCAGCTCAACTCATTATACTCACGAGCTAGCTAATTATGGATCATCGAATTTACTTAAAATATATATATTTTTAGTCATGAATAAAAAAACAAAAAATAACATATGTTATATAAAAGTACCATATATTTTAAATTATTAAATATAATTTAAATATAAATCAAACATTACTTATCCATATGTTCATTCATCTTCATCTAATATATCTTTTTATAAGAAAATAATATATTTACATAAATTTTATAATGAAGTTTTCATTATAAGCTATATAAGAGAAAAATAATAATGCTCCAACTTTGAGTTCGCCGCTCTAACTCATTAAGAGTAGGTTATTATTATATTTATACATTTAGTGTTTGTACTTATACAATTAAGTTGACTTGTAATAGCTGAGTCATGATCCATAGTCATAGGTATATTATACTTTTAAATATTATGTAGCTCGCTAGGCTCATGAGCACCAGTCCGCTCAAACTGGCTCATTAACATAACGAGCTAATAAATTAGTTCAGCTCATTTAAAATTGAAATAAGCCAAATCGAGTCGAGCCGAATTCGTCGCCGAGTCCAACAAGCTATCAAGTTACGAGCCTTATTGCTATCCTAAGTGTCATGCGCCACTTCTTCCACATTGGTTTACGGACAAACAAAAAATGTCCTCATGGATTCTTTTTTCTTTTTTGAAACTGTCCTCAGGGATTCTTGGCAGGACATTAGACTAGACTAGTCGAACGAGTCATGAAAAAATGAGAAATGAAACGATGAAAAAGTGAACAAATCGCTGATTTAATCGAGTTGTCCTCGTGCCACAATAATTAAATATCCCAACCGTTTTCGACGCCACGTACGCCCGGCTGTTGACGTTCGCTAGTTGTCAGTAAGCCATGCTACTAGAGGCCATTTTTGTTGCCGAAAAAGACGCCAGCCAGAAAGTAACTTCTCAAGTTCAGTCAGAAGCAACAATACGCCTGACAGCGAAATGAAGAAGAAACAAAAGTGTCACCGTCAACCATAGACACGCTACGGGAATCAACCATTTTGCGGAGTGCCAGAGGCATTAGGTGAAGCCCCGTAAGTACTCGTTATTAATGGTTGTTAAATACAAATTTTGATCATTAATATAACTATATAAATAGGAAGATTTAATATTTTATACACATATATTAGTTAGAAATAATAAGATTTTACTTATTATTGGGAAAAATATATGTATGAAGGAATTTGACATAAAGGAAGTGGAAAAATAGAGCAAGATCTGCGAAAATAATATTCCAGCCAATAAGACAATGACAACTGGACATCACATGGACCAAATACGTGTGAAAGGATCATAGTGACCGAGAGGGAGGGGGGAGGTTTTGAATCGGGAACTACCACTATGTACCAATTTTACCAATTACAAACTATACCGATAACACTCGAATCAACTCCTACACAATTCTAGTGGTGATCACACTAACAATATAATACTATGAGAAGGGCACCTATGCATACTAGTGGATCACATAAGTCAATACAACTCTTATGCACTTCTAGTGATCAAGCATATCAATGCAACTCCTACTCATGCTAGTCATCAAAAGCGGAAACTTAAACACTACTAGCAACTAAGGAGCCTAAACATGCAAGTATATAAGATAGTCAACTAGAACTAAGAGAACACACAAGCATGAATAGCACGCTATGAAAATGCGGAAGGTAAAGCATCATAGTGAGGAGTAGAGAAGGAATTGGCTCATGATTTTTTCCCGAGGTCTTGGAAGGATGGTGCCATCCCCTAATCCTCGTTGGACCACTCCCGCCGGAGACCCGGTCCCTCCCGCCACCAAGTGAAGTTCTCGCCTACGAGCCCGCAATCACTACTCGAGTGAAGACATGGTGTGCATCACCGCTGCACAAAGCACAAGCTCGTCTTCCTCGAGAACTTGCCAGACTCCCTGAGCCAACACGGGCGCTCATTAGCGAAGCCCCTTTCAACAGCGGGCTCAAACCGTATACAAATGTATGACAGCCTTCACAACCGATCACGATAGGCTCGATCACCGACACCTAACCGGTCTAGGTCTCACCATAGACCAAGAGTAACAGTCTAGATCACACCCTCAAGGACACCCTAGCCTTAGATGTGCAAGATGCTCAAGCTACTCTTCTCTAGCACTGTTAAGATATACAATATGTCCTCCTAGTGCTCTCCTCTTTTCCTCTTGCACCTTACCAAAAGCTCTCAGGTATTCCACTGGCCAAGAGAGGTCTTCAAGACCCCAGCAACGAAGTTATATAGGATTCCAACCTCAAACTAGTCGTTGCTCCATGAAATTGCCTTTCTGGACACACTGACCGGACTGTCCGGTCACTGCCTGACCGTACCGTCCGGTCACTCTGTAACGGCTCTCCTCAATCGTTGGCCTCCTCTGTCCAGGCAAAATCTTGTACTGACCGAACTATCCAGTCACTGGACCAGACCGTCCGGTCCACTTTCTCTCTCTATTCTAGGAGCCTCCACAAAATGCACCTCTTCTGTCTTTCCTGCACTCCTACTGACCGGACCGTCTGGTCAGCAGACTGGACCGTCCGGTCTGTATGGAGTCTCCTGCTGACAGAGTTCTTGCTCCTCGCGCTAAGTCCTGGAAAACTCCCATAGTGACCGTACAGTCCCGTCTCTATGTCCAGAAGCTGAAACTTCTCGTACTCGCTTGACTTTATTTTCCGGCTTCTCCGAACAGCTCCTTGGCTTCTCTACTGTCACCTAGTGCCTGTTATTTCACCGAGCAACCTTGCACATCACCGACTAGTCATGACCTAAGAGAATGACCTAGACCCCCTTAATAGTCCGGTTTTTCCTATGGACTTAAAGCCCTAACAACTACTCAAGTGTTCCAAACACTTGTACCATAGCTTGTTCTCCGCTTTGATCCATATCCATCAACCCTTGGACTCCATCAAGTTCACAAGCCTCCATGCTTGCGGTCATTGTCATCAATCGCCAAGGACACCGTAGACAATCATCATAAGGTAGAAAAGATTTCCTACATAAATAATACTCGTGTGGATATTAGTCATACTTTATGTTTGTCATGCATCACCAAAACATCATATTTTAGGATGACCTCAATGGTCATGATCCTTACAATCTCCCCCTTTTTGATGATGGATGACAACCACTACTTATGATGATCCAGAAACGGACGAGCAAGAAAGAACCAAAAGAAAAGAAAAGGTTGAAAGACATACATTGGTCCTTACCTTGGAAGTAGCCTCCCCCTTGAGATGTGCTAGGTGTTGAGGGAGAACTACCCACTCAATTTGCGCACTTGGATTGCAATCTTGAGCTGAAATTGCACCCGCCTTGCTGTCGTGTTAGTTAATCTTGTTGATGTAGACACGCACCAAGACGTAGATGCTCATGTCGGTGAAGGTGTTCATTGTCGCCGTAGACATGCACCATTGTTGTTCTTGTTCATGTTGGTGTAGATGTTCATTTTGATGTGATCTTCATGTTCCATCTCCCCGAATCTTCACATCCCTTCTCTTCATGGATTTGGCTTTTAAATCTTCATGTTCTCCTCTCCCTTTGAGATATTGATCATCTTCATGTTTCTTCTCCCTCCTTGGTCTAGGGTTGGCTTTAGGGTCTTCATGTTCTTCTCCATCCTTTTTTTGACCTAGACTTGGCTTTTGGATCTTCATGTTTCTTCTCCCCCTTTATCACCTATCATCAAAAACCACACAAAAACGTAACAAAACCAAGAGGCATAAAATAGTTGGCAAGAGTTAGAATAACTCCCCCTTTAACGGTGCTCCTCCTTGGTTGAAGTGGCATTTCACCGTAGCTCCCCCTACACTTATGACTCAACAAAGGATTTTCTCAAATATGCAAGAGTTAGTCATTAGGTAGGTGGGAATGTATGAGCCACTTGTCTTTGAGCCGCATGAGTAGATTTAACCTCGGAGCTCGATCGAACATGGCTCAATGGGCATGAAGCACAAATATCACTATTCGATCGTCTAGAGAGTCATGTACTCACATTGTAAATGAGCAACTCCCCCTAGACACATGCTTGGAAGCATGCATGGTATCATAATGCAAGGATGCATGAATGCAAAGAGTGCAAGTGCAACAAGTATAGAATGCATGATGTGATGCTAAAGAAAAGGGAGAGAACCACTACAAACCGAAGGGTCAACAACGAATTGTTCCCTTCTCAAGCTTGCTCACAATGGACCATTCTTCAAAGCCTTGGGTACACGATGAACCACCCATGTCCATTGCTATCTCAAGAAGGTCCGAAGTCAACCTACAAAAGAAGAGAAACAAACACAAACAAAGACACAAACAAGAACAAGCAACAATACTATACATATGTACAAAGGGACGAGCTCAAGGGTTACTCATGTGAAGTTGGGGAGGTCGAGAACATTGAAACTGTTGAAGGTCTTCTCATCAAGTGGCTTGGTGAAGATATCCGCCAATTGTTCATGAGTTCGTACGCTCATCAAGTGGCTCAAGGGTTCTCCCCTTAGCTTGTTGAAGGTCTTCTCATCAAGTGGCTTGGTGAAGATATCGGCCAATTGTTCATGAGTTCGTACGCTCACCAACTCGATGTCTTTCTTCTCAACATGGTCTCTTATGAAGTGATGCCTCACTTGAATGTGCTTTGCATGAACATGATCTCCCGTCTTGAGGGCCATCTTCATTGCCGCCTCACTATCACAATATTGTGGCATTTGAATGTAGTTGAGGCCATAGTCCGAGAGTGTTTGCCTCATGTAAAGGAGTTGTGCACAACATGCTCCCACCGCCATATACTCCGCTTCGGCGGTAGATAGAGCCACGGAGTTTTGCTTCTTTGAGCTCCAAGATACTAGAGATCTTCCAAGAAATTGGCAACCTTCTAAAGTACTCTTTCTATTCACTTTGCAATCCGCAAAGTCGGAGTTCGAGTACCCAAGTAACTCAATGTTTGATCCTCTAGGATACCATAAGCCCATGGTAGGTGCATACTTGAGGTATCTCATTATTCTCTTCATGGCCTTCAAGTGTGACTCCTTTGGATTTGCTTGATAGCGTGCACACAAGCACACACTAAACATGATGTCCGGTCTCGAAGCTGTGACATAGAGCAAAGACCCAATGATTGATCTATATAGCTTGGGGTTCACGGGTTTCCCTTTCATATCATCATCCAAGGGTTTGCTAGTAGCCATAGGTGTGTGCAAAGGCTTGCAATTCTCCATGCTGAATCTCTTGAGAAGGTCCTTAGTATATTTCTCTTGATAGATGAAGTTTCCCTCTCTCAATTGCTTGACTTGGAATCCAAGGGGCATGTGCAACTCTCCAATCATTGACATTTGGAATTCCCTAGCCATCATCTCCCGAAACTCTTCATTGAACTTCTCATTGGTTGACCCATAGATGATATCATCCACATAGATTTACCATACAAAGAGATCCTTCCCAACATGCCTCGTGAACAAGGTGCTATCAATGCTTCCAATGGTGAATCCATTTTTGAGTAGGAAGTTCCTCAAATGTTCGTAGCATGCCCTAGGTGCTTGCTTGAGGCCATAGAGAGCTTTCTTCAATCTGTATACATCCTTGGGTGTTTTGGATCCTCAAACCCTAGAGGTTGTTCCACATAAACTTTCTCTTTGATTTCTCCATTCAAGAAAGCACTCTTGACATCCATTTGAAAGAGCTTGAAGCCATTATGTGATGCATATGCAAGTAAGATCCGAATAGCTTCAAGACGGGCCACGGGAGCAAAGGTCTCTTCAAAGTCAATCTCCGCCACTTGAGAATATCCCTTAGCCACTAGGCGAGCCTTGTTTTTAACAATTGCTCCTTTCTCATCTTGCTTGTTCTTGAAGACCCACTTGGTGCCAACCACATTATGATTCTTGGGACTCTCAACCAATTTCCATACTTTGCACCACTTGAAGTTGTTCAACTCTTCTTGCATGGCAATAATCCACTTGTGATCATCCATAGCTTCATCAATGGTAGTGGGCTCAATCATAGAGACGAAGGAGAAGTTCTCAATCTCAACATTGGCCTCATCATCATTCTCTATACTCACATAGTTGGGCTTGTATTGATTCCTCCTTGTCTTTATTCCTCGAGATGGATTCCCAATGATCAAGTCTTGTGAGAGATCTTTGTTGATGCCCTTGGGTCTAGGATGATGTTTTCTTTGAGTGGGAAAGTCTCTAGGTGAAGTGTCTTGTGCATCATGGATTGTTTGATCTCTTGATATATGAGTGTCTTGTATCCTAAGAGAGGTGGAAGTGTCACTCTCATGCTTTCTTGTTTTTGGCTTTGAGTTTGAGGTGGATGGGAGGGTATCTTTTGACGGGCTAGGACAAGTGGCTTGTGGTGAATTAAGTGGGGAGGTTTGTGGCTCACTTCTCACTTGGGTTTTCTCATCATTTGGTGAGTGTACTCTCATTAAATCTAGGTAGGAGCTTGTGGGAGTATTTGTGGCATCTTGGGTGGTTTGTCGTATCTCGGAGAAGGGAGTTGGTGGAGGTGGTGGAGTAGAGGGCTCATCAATATCAACATCGTTGGCCTCATGGGGTAAAACCTCGCCCACGGGCATGTTTCTCAAGGCTTCCCTCATAGGCTCATCTCCAATGTTCACTTCATGAAACTCATCCTCCTTTTGAGACCCATTTGACTCATCAAATTTTACATCATAGGATTCTTCCACACATCCTGTGGTTGAGTTGTAGACCCTACATGCTTTAGAAGTCCCAGAGTACCCAACAAGAATGCCTTCAAAAGTCCTGCTCTCAAACATCCCGGGCTTTCTCCTCTTCTTGAGAATGTAGCACTTGCATCCAAAGACTCGGAAATAGGAAACATTGGGTTTTTGTCCCACCAATAGGTCATATGGTGTCTTCTTCAACAATCGGTGGAGATAGACATGGTTGGAAGTGTAGCAAGCCGTGTTGATTGCCTCCACCCAAAACCTCTCATGAGTTCTGTACTCATCCAACATGGCATGAGAAAGAGTGACGAGCGTCTTGTTCTTCCCCTCCACTACTCCATTTTGCTCGGGAGTATATGTAGCAGAGAATTCATGTTTGATCCCCTTTCTGTCACAATATTCCTCCACTGTGGTGTTTTTGAACTCCATCCCATTATCACAACTTATCTTCACAATGCTAGCATTGAAATCATTCTTTGCTCTCTTGGCAAACTTTCTCAAGATACCACAGGCTTGAGATTTGTCCACAAGAAAGAAGGTCCAAGTGTATCTCGTGAACTCATCAACAATCACCAAGCAATATAGATTGCCTCCTAGACTCTTGTAGTGTCTTGGCCCAAACAAATCCATGTTGAAGAGCTCTAGAGGACGAGATGTAGACATGAATGACTTAGTGGGATGTAAAGATGCAACTTGTTTTCCTACCTGACAAGCACTACACAGTTTATCCTTCTCAAAGGCCACATCCTTGATCCCTTCAACTAGATTCCTCTTGACAATCTTCTTAAGCTAATTCATTCCAATATGTGCCAGTCTTCTATGCTACAACCATCCCTTGGATGCCTTAGTGAATAGGCAAGTCCTTGGTGGCATGTTGCTTGACTTGAAGTCCATGACATACAAGTTCCCATGCTTTACTCCATGAAATACTAGCCCTCTCTTGAGATTCTCAATCTTTGCACCGTCCTCATCAAATGTACACTTGAAACCCATGCCACATAGTTGACCAATAGACAAAAGGTTGAAGTTGAGAGTTTCCATAAGGAAGACCTTGGAGAGATGGAGGTCATTTGTGATTGCCACCTTGCCCAAGCCTCTAACTCTCCCCTTTGAGTTATCCCCAAAAGTCACCTTCTCACTATCTTCGTCTTCATCAATGGTGGTGAACATGGTTGGCTTCCCGGTCATATGTTGAGTGCACCCACTATCAAGAATCCAATGAGTGCCTCCATTCTTGTAGTTGACCCTAGTAGTAGCCATAAGACAAGCACTAGAGGAAGAGGTGTTAGTATCCAAAGCTTTACTTGATTGACTAGCACTAACCTCATTGTGTCGAGCAACAAGACCATCCTCATAGATAGGTGTGAAAGGATCACATGGATCAAATACGTGTGAAAGGATCATAGTGACCGAGAGGAGGGGGGTGAATCGGGAACTACCACTATGTACCAATTTTACCAATTACAAACTATACCGATAGCACTAGAACCAAGTCCTACACAGATCTAGTGGTGATCACACTAACAATATAATCCTGTGAGAAGGGCGCCCTATGCATACTAGTGGATCACAAAAGTCAATACAACTCCTATGCACTTCTAGTGATCAAGCATACCAATGCAACTCCTACTCATGCTAGTCATCAAATGCAGAAGCTTAAACACTACTAGCAAGTAAGGAGCCTAAACATGCAAGTATATAAGATAGTCAACTAGAACTAAGAGAACACACAAGCATGAATAGCACGGTATGAAAATGCGGAAGGTAAAGCATCATAGTGAGGAGTAGAGAAGGGGTTTGGCTCATGAATTTTTCCCGGGGTCTTGGAAGGATGGTGCCGTTTCCTAATCCTCGTTGGACCACTCCCGCCAGAGTCCCGGTCCCTCCCGCCACCAAGTGGAGTTCTTGTCCACGAGCCCGCAATCACTCTTCAAGTGAAGACACGGTGTGCATCACCGCTGCATAAAGCACAACGCCACCCTCGAGAAATTGCCGGACTCCTCGAGCCAACACGGGTGCTCATTAGCGATGTCCCTTTCAACGATGGACTCAAACCATGTACAAACGTGTGACTGCCTTCACAACTGATCACGATAGGCTCGATCACTCACACCTAACCGGTCTAGGTCTCACCATAGACCAAGTGTAACAAAATAGATCACACCCTCAAGGACACCCTAGCCTTAGATGTGCAAGATGCTCAAGCTACTCTTGTCTAGCACTCTCAAGATATACAATATCTCCTCCTAGTGCTCTCCTCTTTTCCTCTTCGACCTTACCAAAAGCTCTCAGGTATTCTACTAGCCAAGAGAGGTCTCCAAGAATCCAGCAATAAAGTTATATAGGCTCCCAACCTCAAACTAGCCGTTGCTCCACGAAATTGCTTTTCTGGACACACTGACCGGACTATCCGATCACTGCCTGACCGGACCGTCCGGTCACTCTGTAACGGCTCTCCTCAACCGTTGGCCTCCTCTGTCTAGGCAAAATTTTGTACTGACCGGACTGTTCGGTCCACTTTCTCTCTCCATTCTAGGAGCCTCCATGAAATGCACCTCTTTTGTCTTTCCTACACTCCTACTGACCAGACCATCAGGTCAGCAGACCAGACCGTCCGGTCTGTATGGAGTGTCCTGCTAACAGAGTTCTTGCTCCTCACGCTAAGTCCTGGAAAACTCCCATAGTGACCGTACAATCCGGGCTTCACTGACTCTTCTGCCCGGTCTCTATGTCCAGAAGTTGAAACTTGTCGTCCTTGGTTGACTTCGTTTCCTGGCTTCTCCGAACAGCTTCTTGGCTTCTCTATTGTCACCTAGTGCTTGTTATTTCACCGAGCAACCTTGCACATCACCGACTAGTCATGACCTAAGAGAATGACCTAGACCCCCTTGATAGTCCGATTTTTCCTATGGACTTAAAGCCCTAACAACTACTCAATTGTTCCAAACACTTACACCATAGCTTGTTCTCCGCTTTGATCCATCTCCATCAACCCTTGGACTCCATCAAGTTCACGAGCCTCCATGCCTGCGGTCATTGTCATCAATCGCCAAGGACACCGTAGACAATCATCATAAGGTAGAAAAGGTTTTCTACACAAACAACACTCGTGTAGATATTAGTCATATTTCATGTTTGTCATGCATCACCAAAACATCATACCTTAGGATGATGTCAATGGTCATGATCCTTAAATCTCCCCCTTTTTGGTGATGGATGACAACCACTACTTATGATGATCCAAAAACGAACGAGCAAGAAAGAACCAAAAGAAAGGAAAAGATTGAAAGACATACCTTGGTCCTTACCTTGGAAGTAGTCTCCCCCTTGAGATGTGCTAGGTGTTGAGGAAGAACTACTCACTCAATTTGCGCACTTGGATTGCAATCTTTAGCTGAAATTGCGCCCGCCTTGGTGTCGTGTTAGTTAATCTTGTTGATGTAGACACGCACCAAGACATAGATGCTCATGTCGGTGAAGGTGTTCATTGTCGCCGTAGACATGCACCGTTGTTGTTCTTCTTCATGTTGGTGTAGATGTTCATTTTTATGTGATCTTCATGTTCCATCTCCCCGAATCTTGGTGTCCCTTCTCTTCATGGATTTGACTTCTGAATCTTCATGTTCTCCTCTCCCTTTGAGATATCGATCATCTTCTTGTTTCTTCTCCCTCCTTGGTCTAGGGTTGGCTTTAGGATCTTCATGTTCTTCTCCCTCCTTTTTTTGACCTAGGCTTGGCTTTTGGATCTTCATGTTTCTTCTCCCCCTTTGTCACCTATCACCAAAAACCACACAAAAACATAACAAAACCAAGAGGCATAAAATAGTTGGCAAGAGTTAGAATAACTCCCCCTTTCATGGTGCTCCTCCTTGGTTGAAGTATCGTTTCACCGTAGCTCCCCCTACACTTATGACTCAACAAAGGAATTTCTCAAATGTGCAAGAGTTAGTCATTAGGTAGGTGGGAATGTATGAGCCACTTGTCTTTGAGCCGGACGAGTAGATTTAACCTCGGAGCTCGATCGAACATGGCTCAATGGGCATGAAGCACAAATATCACTATTTGATCGTCTAGAGTCATGTACTCACATTGTAAATGAGCAACTCCCCCTAGACACATGCTTAGAAGCTTGCGTGGTATCATAATGCAAGGATGCATGAATGCAAAGAGTGCAAATACAACAAGTATACAATGCATGATGCGATGCTAAAGAAAAGAGAGAGAACAACTACAAACCGAAGTGTCAACAACGAGTTGTTCCCTTCTCAAGCTTGGTCACAATGGACCATTCTTCAAAGCCTTGGGTACACGATGAACCACCTTCCCAAGCTTAACCCATGTCCATTGCTATCTCAAGAAGGTCCGAAGTCAACCTACAAAAGAAGAGAAGCAAACACAAACAAAGATACAAACAAGAACAAGCAACAATACTATACATATGTACAAAGGGACAAGGTCAAGGGTTACTTATGTGAAGTTGGAGAGGTAGAGAACATTGATTTCTCCCCTTAGCTTCTTGAAGGTCTTCTCATCAAGTGGCTTGGTGAAGATATCTGCCAATTGTTCATGAGTTCGTACGCTCACCAACTCGATGTCCTTCTTCTCAACATGGTCTCTTATGAAGTGATTCCTCACATGAATGTGCTTTGCATGACCATGATCTCCCGTCTTGAGGGCCATTGTGGCTCCCCTTCCTGGTGGATCGAGGTGCCGAAGGTGCTGATAGCGCAGACACTTGATAATACAACATTGGTCCAAATTTAAGTTGAATATTACATCATTAAGGTTATCAGAGTGTAGCGAAATATTACAAGTTCATCAATGTTTGAAAACAGCGGAAGCAAATAACGTTCAGAAAACTACTAGCTCGATGATACAGCTTAGTCATGATCCATGCCCGAAGAACATCACTCTAGCAGCACACAAGATCACTGCGGCGGCGAGTCAGACTCCGAGTGGGCAGTCCAACCCTCAGGGAATTGCATATCCCAAGGCATCACATCTACAGGCAATTCTATTTCTTCATTACCTGAAAAACACAATGGCACAAAGGCTGAGTACTAATTACTCAGCAAGACTTACCCGTCGGACATCTAGACATGCAAAGGCTTTAATAGGTGGCTTGTTTGAAAGGACTCGCACTAAGCAACCTATCGACTGTATCAAGATTTATTTGTCCAATTAAATGGGTTGAGCTGAAATGTATCTTTAGTGGCAACAATAGGGTAATAAAACAATACATATAGCAAGTACAACATAAGAGCAGTAATAATAATGATCGTCCACATCAATAAGCAACATAATACATTCCATAATATTAGGTGGAACTACGTGATTGGCGCGGTGACCAAGCGGTACTCATTACTAAGAGGGACAGCAATTGCATTCGATTTACACCAGCTAGGATAACCCGAGATGCATGATGCATACGCACCAATTAAGGTCGTATATGGCAACCTTTCGCAAGAAAAGCACCTACATCTCAGCCCGGGTGTGGTGACGTCGAGTGGGCATGCCGTTCTGCCAATAGTACTTCATGGTCTGAACTGCCCACTCCAGTAGCAGGAGGGTCAATAACCAATGCACCTTAACCGTCCTCAATGCAAGTGACCTTTAATGCTACATCGGTTTACTAGTGCCCATAAGCTAGCATGCATTCGGTACTGTTCAATACTTGATCAAGGGGTCGACCATGGACGGGTCCTAGGTTCGACAAGGCAGGGCTAACACAGTCAACATCCATGTGTTGCTGTAAACCTACACATGCATTATCCCTGCCCGGTCATAACGTAAAAATAAACTTCTTTTAATAATTCCCGTTCTAGTGGTCAAGTTCATTCCTTAGTAATAATACTTCCTAATGAGACTAGTAATTACTAAGCATAGCATAACATTACCGATTCTACCAAGTTCTAAGACAGTAGCATAGGTCATTTGGATATCATGCATGGTGGGTTTCAATCAACTCTTATGATCTAATGCAACAATAATTATAGACACTAGTAAAATGAACTAGCAAAATTTTGTAAAAAGGCGAATGTAAACCGGGGCTTGCCTGGATTGATGTTAGTGCTAGCAACTACAACTTCTTGCTCTTGAGGGTCAACGTCCTTCTGAAAGTTGTCCTCTTGCTCCTGGTTGTTGTTACCTATATGATGGAATCTAATTAACGGCATTATCGAAATACCGTTGAATGCAATGATATGAGGCATGCAAGTGCATCATGTTTTAATGTCAATTAAAATTTTTATTATGTTCTTGAAGCCATATGCTTCAGAGAAGTGGGGTCGTTAATTAAGATTTTAGGTATATATATTCTTTATGCAATTAAATAAGGTAATTGAGTGACATGAGCAATTAAATTAATTAGTAAAATAAATTTAGGTTTCTGGACATGTGTGATTTACTATGAACAGAGGCTTATATGAGTGATTTTTATGCCAAGTGGCAAAGGCAAATTATTTACAGAATAATTACTAGAATTAGTTTAAGAAAACACACTAAATAAATTCCAGAGCCTAAAATAATTCATATTTTACCAAACACAAATTTGTGGTGGTAGATAATCATGTGTTTACTAAGCATGCCAAAAATCAGGGTTTAATTGTACTCCTAAAATTTTTGGTGAATTAATTAGTATTTTGGCAATTAATGAATTAATAAAAATACATGTATAGAGACAGCTATTTATCATTTTACTAAATTAGAGCACTGAAAGATGATTCCAACAAAATTTGTTTGGGTCACGTTGGGTTTGAATTCAATTTACTATGAGTTTCCAAAGTTTTAGGCAATTTCTGGTATTTTTTTGGTATTTCTGGTATTTAGGGAAGCCACGTATGCACCACATCAGTGACACATCAGCTACATGTCAGATCCAGCTCGGCTGCCAGTAGGCGCCAGTGGAGTCGTCGGAGCGGGGTGGCGCGTTGTCGGAGGGCTCGTTGCCGGCGGCTGCGGGTAGCGGAAACTCGCCGCGGTTACGGGAAATTGCTACGCGCATCAAGGTGGACGGATTGATGAAGGTTGCAAGGGAGGTGGCTCACCGGAGGGGTGCCGACGTCAAGAGGCGGCGGAGGTCGAACGTTTGGCAACGTCGTGATTTATGCTCGGGGTAAGAAATCGGCCGCGGTCTTCTCCTACGGCTTCACGGGGACGAGGCCAAGAGGGTAGTGCTCATCGGCGTGCTTCGGGGAGGAGCGGAGGGTAGTGCTCATCGGGCGCGAGGCGGCACGGGATTTTCGGCGGAGTAGAGGCGGCAACTGGGGAAAACAGTGTGCCGGCGATCTCGTGATGAAAACAAGGGAAATTTGGCTCGCGGTTTTTAATTACCTGGAATTAATTTAAATAATTGAAGTGAGGCTTGATCATTTCATGCTATTTTATTCATGATATGTGCTTTTCATGTTTGTTAAAAAGAAGTGAGACACCTAGGGTGTCACAGCCCTCCCTCCTTAAAGAAATCTTGTCCCAAGATTATGAACAAGGCAAACTAGAGGGAAGTACGGTGGTCAAAACATACCTACGCCATTGAAATTTCGTGTAATGTGTACTCAGAAATTCTTCAGATTCCCCAGTGGATTCATCTTCTAAGTGCTTACCCCATTGAACTTTATAGAATTTGAGTATTCTTTTACGGGTTGTGCGCTCTTTCTCATCGAGGATCTTTATCGGTTGTTCAGAGTATGTGAGGTCTGGTTGAAGTTGGTCATACTCTTCCAAGATTTTGTTAATGGGAGGTTTGAGATACCACTTCAGGTGAGAGACATGGAAGGTATTATGAACTCCAGATAGATTAGCAGGTAACTCCATCTTGTAGGCTACATTTTCACATCGTTCCAAAATTGGGAATGGTCCAATATAATGGGGAGCTAGCTTTCCTTTGACTCTAAACCGTTGGATACCCTTCATAGGTGACACTCGAAGATAGTAGTTACCCTTATTGAAATACAGTGGTCTACGTCGTCTATTTGCATACTTCTCTCGGCGGCATTTAGCAGCTTTAAGATTTGCCTGAATGGTGCGAACTTTTTCTTCTGCATCCTTGACAAGATCAGGACCAAAGGTTACTCTTTCACCAGATTCAGACCAATTTAATGGTGTTCAACAACTGCGACCATAGAGTGCTTCAAATGGTGACATTTTTACACTCTCCTAGTAACTGTTGTTATACGAGCATTCAGCATAGGGTAGATACGCATCCCAGTTACCACCATGTGTTAAAACACATGCCCTAAACATATCTTCCAAAATTTGGTTGACACGCTCTGTCTGTCCATCGGTAGCGGGATGGTAAGCAGAACTACGAAGTAGACCTGTACCCAAAGACGCATGCAGTTGTTCCTAGAAATGAGCGACAAACTGTGAACCATGATCTGAAATGATGGTCTTGGGTACTCCATGACGACAAATAATTCTTGCAATGTATAGCTCTATGTATTGCCGTATGCTATATCTATTGTTGACCGGCAAGAAGTGAGCAGATTTGGTGAGTCGGTCCACAATGACCCAAATAGAATCATGCTTACGCGAAGTGAGAGGTAGGCCAATAATAAAATCCATGTTGATGTCTTCCCATTTCCAGGCAGGAATACTCAAGGGTTGAAGCAATCCGGCTTGTTTCAAGTGGTCAGCCTTAACTCTCTGACAAGTATCACATTCTACAACATATAGAGCCACTTCTCACTTCATTCTTGTCCACCAAAAATTATTCTTCAGATCTTGGTACATTTTATTACTACCTGGATGGATGGAGTATTTTGAGTGATGTGCTTCATCCAAGATTTTCCGTCGAAGTTCAAGGTCTTTTGGTACTACCAAACGGTTATTGAACCATAGGGTACCGTTGGAGTCTTGGGTGAAACATTTTGCTTTACCCTTCTTAATGTTTTGATGGATATGATTCATACCAACGTCATTTTTCTGTGCAACAATGATTTCTTCACGAATAGTAGAATGTACACTAAGGTTGCTAATCACTATAGCAGGCAAAACGTGAAGACTAGGTTCTGAAGCAGTGATGTGGTTGCCGCTGTTCTGAGATTCCAGTACTAAGTGATGGCAGTGTACCTTCCTACTCAACGCTTCGGCGACTACATTGGCCTTGCCTGGATGATAATGAATCTCCACGTTATAATCCTTAATCAGCTCTAGCCACCGACGTTGTCTTATGTTCAGATCAGTTTGGGTAAAGATATATTTTAAGCTCTTATGATCCGTGTAGATGTGCACTAAGTTTTCGAGTAAATAATGCCTCCATATTTTTAGTGCAAGCACAACCGTAGCTAGTTCCAAATCATGAGTTGGATAGTGCTCTTCATGCTTCTGTAGTTGTCGAGATGCATAGGCAATGACATGACCTTCCTGCACGAGCACACATCCAAGTCCTGTCCCAGATGCATCACAATACACGTCGAACGGCATGGTGATTTCTGGTTGAGTCAATACTGGGGCAGTGGTCAATAATTTCTTCAACGCTTGAAATGCTTCTTCACAACTGTTGTTCCAATTGAATTTCTTATCCTTTTTCAACAGCTCCGTGATGGGTTTGGTTAGCCGAGAAAAATTTGGAATGAACCTACGATAATATCCGGCTAGCCCAAGGAAACTGCATACTTGATGAACCGTCCTTGGTGACTTCGAGTCTAGCACATCTTGAACTTTGCTAGGATCCACCGAGATACCTTCCGTAGAGACTATTGACCAAGAAATGGCACACGGTCCAACCAAAACTCACACTTGCTGAATTTTGCATACAGCTTGTGATCTCGGAGGCGTTGAAGAACAATACGAAGATGTTCAACATACTCTTCCTTGGACTTAGAATAGATGAGGATGTCATCAATGAATACTACCACAAATTTGTCCAACTCGGGCATGAATACCGAATTCATGAGGTACATGAAATGGACAGGGGCATTTGTTAATCCGAATGACATTACTAGATACTCAAACAATCCATATCTAGTAGAGAAGGCGGTCTTCGGAATGTCCTCGACTCTGATTTTGATTTGATGATAGCCCGAACGGAGGTCAATCTTTGAAAAGACCTTAGCACCAACCAATTGGTCAAAGAGGATATCTATACGGGGTAATGGGTATTTGTTCTTGATGGTAACTTCGTTAAGAGGCCGATAGTCAATGACAAGGCGCAAGGACTTGTCCTTCTTCTTCACAAAAATAGCAGGGCAGCCCCAAGGTGAAGTGCTTAGGCGAATGAATCCCTATTCCAATAACTCATTCAATTGTTTTTTCAACTCAGCCAGCTCATTCGGAGCCATTTTATACGGGCGATGGGATATCGGAGAAGTTCTTGGCTGTAGCTCTATCATAAATTCCACATCACGGTCAGGTGGTAGACCAGAGATGTCCTCGAGAAACACGTCCGAATACTCACAAACAACAGGAATACTTTTGAGTGATTGCCCTTCCATGTGATGGACAACCAAGGCTTTCGATGAATCAACATTTAGAGAAAGTGTGTCTTTTCCATGCAAGGGAGAGTTGATGTGAACGATGCGAGGCTCATGTCTAGCATGGCTCTATGTGTTCTCATCTAGATCATACCTATGATCAGATCGATCTCTTGATCTTTGAGCATGATGAAATCGGTGGGGTAAATCTTTCGATTAATATCTAGTGGAGCCTTACACACTACCTTGTTAGCAAAAATTTGTCCAGCGGGAGAGCGGACAATGTAGCATCTATTTATGACGGTGGTGTGGAGATTATGTTTTTCCACACAAGCTTTGCTAATGAAGTTATGCGTAGCACCAGAATCAAAAAGTGCAAGGACAGGCTGGCGATAAAGCGAGAGCGTATCGGTCAGCACGAGTTCGCCCTAAGGAATATCTTCAGCATTGGTGTAGTTCACTTGGGCACTACAAGACGGTGCATTCACATTCCTGCTCTGGTTCTAACGCTGGTTGCTGTTGTGGTTGTTGTTGTTGTTGCGCCTTGGTGCAGTGCAGTTCTTGGCAAAGTGGCCGGTACGACCGCAGTTGTAGCAAGGATAACTGCTTCCATGATCAGCAGGCCGTGGGGCACGAGCATTCTGATTCCTTTGCTGCTGGTATGGTGCATGGTACTGAGTGTTCTGCTGCTGGTACGGTGCACGGGGTGTAAAGTTCTATTGCTGTGGTGGCCTCGAGTAGTTTTGACCATATCGTCGCTGATACTACTGTTGCTGAGATGCCCGGAAACGTTGTTCGGTAGGTGAAGTGTAAATCAGGCGGTGCTTCGCCTGTGGGGCAGCAGAGGCACTAGCAGGGGCCTTTCTTTTGTGATCTTCTTCTTCAACTTGGCACATAGCACCTTCCTGGACAATAGCAGCATTGACCAAGTCATTGTATGTGCCGGTTGTTTGCCAAGTCAGACGCTCCTTAAGGGTGGCATTCAAACCACGCAGAAATGCATATCTCTTTTTATCCTCAATATTGACATACTCAGTAGCATACTGAGCCAGGTGATTAAAAGCTTCAGAATATTGGAGGACATTCCTCCCTCCTTGTTTCAGATCCATAAATTCTTGGAATTTCCTCTACATGAGGCTAGCTGGGATGAAATGAGCACGAAATGCAGTCTTGAACTCATTCCATTCAACACGGCATCCAGCGGGCAGAGTGTTGGTCGTTACTATGCACCCACTTATATACCACAAGAGGACGGTGCAGAGTTGTAGCACTTTTTCCCTTAGAGTATTCCAAGGTATCATCAAACCACTGAGACCTTAGTGATAAATAAACAAAGTTAACAATAAAAGATCTAATCAAGGCTACTGTCAAGTTCAGGTTGTATGAAGGGGAGACTGGCCAGCGCAAAGGTGCGCCAGACAACAATTCTGGTGTTGCGCCGGTCGGCGCAGGGTTGAGCCGATCGGCACTGTTGCGGATCTAAGTTGCTGAGCCAATCAGCGCAGGTATTGAGCCGATCGGTACACCAGCGAAGTTGAACTAGAGTGCAAATCAAAGCCAAAGCTAAAGCCAATGCTAAAACTATTCTGTGAGCAGCCAAATATCTACTAGTGAGATCGTAACCAGATAGTCTAATTAAACAACATCATAATGGATAATTACATGAATCAATGAAAATCTATAATGAATAAGACCACCCTGCTCTCCGAGCGGTTCCCGATTTATCGCTGCCGAGAGGAAACGCTTAATAATGCGAGTATCTTACCCTACTCAACTATCCAATAGTGCTGCGTAGGTTTAGTGCTATCACCGCTAAAACACACTACCGGCATCATCAAGAAACCATAATCAGTACAATGTCTGAATACTATCCTAATCACCACGATTAAGATAATATCAACTTACTTAGCCTAGAACTAAGCAATGAGAATAAGCACATGCATGATTATAGAATCAAGATAGACAAATCACCAAAACCATCATCAATATATTCAATCATCGTTGAGATACATAGAGTAAGATTTATCACCGTCGAGATGGCCTATCTTGACGGAACAACTCTTACACCAATGATTCTTGAAACTCAACTAGAGATCTATTCTAACAGGGCAAGCCTCGGTGGCTCTAACTCACGAATCTGTTGTCCCTCTATTGCCTCCTCCCCGAGGTTCTCATCGTGGCTAGGGGTTACAAGTATATATAGGGGTTCTACTCGTGAAGGACTCGGTTTCTAGCAAATAAGTCAGTTGCGCCGATCGGCGCAAGCCGTGTTCTCTCTGGTTTCTGCTCCAAGTCGGTTCCTCTGTCTTCCACAGCTGCCATGTGGGCCTTTTCCTTCCAGATAAAGTCTTGTACCGCATGTCGAGATCTTGAAGTTCCATAAATCTTCTAAGCAAATATCTTCAAGTGTCATGCGCAGATAAACTTTCATCAGAATGGGCCTTGGTCACTTCTGTGGGTCAAAATACCCTTGTGCCGATCTGCTCATGAGCTGCGTGATGAGGACATCACCATGCTGGATACTCGTATATCATGGCCTTCCCCAAGTTACAAGTCGTCACCAACTCGGTCGCCACGTTCGTCTCGGATTCAGCCGACACCCCTTCACGGTTTTGATGATATCTCCCACATCCGACGATCAAACGAGGCGTTCTTTGATGCGTTGGAAAGAGGACGATGACGTCGTCATTTTGGTTCTGGTCCTAGATCCAGAAGGGTCGTGAGTCATAATATGTGACCATGACAAGGTGCTGTGCCACCTATTTTGGGCCAACTTGGACATGTATCATGTCGGGCCTTAAGCCCATGTTGTGGGCGCCCCCCTGGTCGCCCCCAACCCTAGGACGTCTTTGTTTCCTACATAAACTCAGTAGCCGGCGTCTTTTAGTTTTGGGTTTTGTTTAGTTCAGTTTTCTAGAGAGATACTTGATCGAATTATTGTAACTGTGGCGACAAGTCCTTTTACAGTAATCCAGGACCCCTGTTCTTGTTCTACACCACTGTGGCGATTAGTCCTTTTGTGTTCAGAGCTTGAACCTTTTCTTGTGATTCGCTTCATCCATATTTGCAATTTCGGATTGCGTATTTATCCTCTCTTGCTTGTGTTCTCGATTTCGCTTGCAGGAACAATCAAGTTGTACTTGGTGTAACGGTTGCGGGGTTGAATCTTGTCTGATTCAAGCCGGATCGTCGACACCGAGTTCCCCAAATTCAAGTTTATCCCCTTACCTCTCGGAAGATCGGGCCATATCTACATCACTGCGCCAATCGACGCACTGGGCTTCTTTAGTGCTTTTCATCGGTTCTGGACTCCTGTCTTGTCCAACATCACATTAATAGCCAATTTTACCTGTTTCTGCAATAAAGCTCCAAAACAACGCATATGCAAATATATAGGTAATATCATAGGTAAATGGCCTAAATTAGTATCAATTATACTCTAATTAGGGTGATATTCACATATAAAAGGGGCACTTGGGAAGTGCCAACACAAAGAAGCTTCATAGTTTTCCCTCCAGGCACTAGTAGAGCCCTGGAGTTGTTGGGCGGCGAATAGCACCTTCTGGTGCTCGGTGCATTCCAGGAGACCGAACTTCGACTCGGTCTAGCGCAGCCAGTGATCGGCATCCAGAGGTTCTCTGGCACGCTCGAAGGTTGGCGGATGAGTACCTAGAAAATCTGAGTAGGTGATCTATCGAGGCTGATTGTTACGGTGGCCTCCGTGTCCAGCTAGATGGGACGTAATATCTACTAGCCAACGAAGAATCTTAGAGTCATTTTGCTGTCGATTGAGTGCAGCAGCCAATACCTTAGTTAGTGAGGGCTCAGCATTAGCTCCTTGCTAAGAGCTTTCAGGGTCATCCTGATTCCGAGTATGCACCATGTTGCAATTTATACGGTTGCACAATAGTTATTCCTCAAAATAATCCATAAAAACACATGCACAAGAATATAAATTTGTAAGAGGCACGGATAAATTTCACAAGTAACAACCATATTCATTAATTCAATTCAGACTACATGGTTGTTCAAAGGACACCATCACACGACTTCTTACACATATGTGCCAACATCTAGCTATGGTATTGTGGACACATAATGCAAGATTCACACTCCTACATCGAACTAGGAATACTTATATTACACGACCATACACCGGGGTGTAGTGATTCATCTACTCCTAGTCTATGTCTTCTGGTTCTTCTGGTTCCATAGGCTCTTCTAGTTCCTCCAGATCCATCATTTCCATATCATTAATACCGATCGGCGCCATCTCTACATCCTCTTGTTCTCCATACTCCATGATGACCTCGTCCCAATTTCATTCAATAGGAAGGTGGGCAGCCTTGAATGCGTCCAAGTCATCTTGAGCCTCAATCATGTCATGCTCAAAATATACTGCATCCAGCAAGGCTTGGTCACGTTCTTCTAAAATCGCATCCATCTCTTCATTCTTTGCTTGAATCTGTTGGTTCAGTTCTGCAATTTCCTCATCCTTAGCTTGTTTTTCGACTTCAGAAAGTCGAAGTGCAGCATGAAACACATCCAGACGCCGACAGAAGTGAGTGAGAGCCCTATTAAGGATAAGCCAAGTTTATGCATAAGGCAAAAGTGGATAAGCCATAACACTCTATTATGGGCAGCATAGGATCATGGTGGTGATGGTTTGGATCAAAGATGAAATCCACACGCCTAATCCACTCAAAGTCCGTCACATCATTAATGGGCAGTAAGGGGACGGGTGTTCCAGCAACTTCATGTTTGTGGTCTTCACAGAATTGAGTGAGCACCTTGAAAGTAGCCACATTCCAAGTGGAAGGCAAATCTGTCCTGGTGATGCTAATGGTCTAGGATTCCCATGCGGGAATGACCGAGTAATTGGCCAGAACTACCACATGGACGACACATGAGGGGACTCCACGCTTCTGAAATTCCTTGCCAACATAGGTGGGAGGAATGGGATATCCGAATCTCTAGAGAACTCTACAAAATAGGTGAACCATCGCTGTGAACTCCAGGTCGTCAGTGATCTCCTAACCTGGAGGTGGTTGATTGGTGTTTTCAGCCATCTACAACCTCGCGTGGTCGGCAAAAGCTACCTACCCAACTTGTCCTGCCTACACGACCTAGTTCAGTTTATCATGATCCCCTAAGTCCTATCTCCGGCTGGTGTCTCGTAGTCCACATCAGACTCCTCGTCCATGTCCTCGTCCGGATCCTCCTCCTTTGGTGCTGCCGGTGGCGCCAGGACCGCCTCCAGCTGCTGCTGTAGGCCCTGGTTCTCGTGAGCCAGGGTCTCTAGATCCTCTCCCATGAGCTCCATCTCGTGCTGTGCAGCCGTCAACTGATACTGTAGGTGCTCGTTGTGGTTGGCGTGCTGCTGCATAAGCACGCCACATCTGTCAACCTCCTGCGCGAGGGTGTCGCGCTGTCCAGTGACCTCAGTAACATGAGTCTTGCTCGTCTCAAGAGCAGCGGTAATCCACTGAATCTCCCTCTACTATGCGTCAACCTATGTCTGCAGATCATTCCTCTGCTCCCAGGCCTGCTCAGCGTCAGCCAGTAGGATCCTGCTGTGGCTGCTAGCCTCCTCATCGAAGTTGAGGAGGTACTCGGAGTAGTGGGACACATGGTGGTACCCCGCATGATACGCCGGGCAGTCATCATGGGCGATGCGCCTCACGCACCTCTGCCATACCGGGTTGGCCTGGTGCCATATGGGAATCATCTCAAACGGAGTCCCAGAGAGCACTGCAGTATGACGCCAGCAGAAGTGAGTGAGAGCCCTATGGGCGACTCTCTCCAAGCCCTCACGAAGGCTCCCACAAATCCCCGTGCTCTCCATCCCTCCCATGTGATGGTTGCGTGGGTGGGTAGGCACACTGATGTGCACCTCAGCAAGAGTCACCCCGTGGCGGCGGATCTCGCGGCCCTTGTTGGAGGGTGGCTCGTCGTAGCCCAGCAAGTGTAGCAGATCCCACAAAAGTATAGGAAAGCCACGGTGGTGGAGACCGGTGGTGTAGCGTCACCCGTCATGCGAAAGCTCCTCAAAACCGTGGTCACCCATCTGGAACAAAAACCCAATGGTGAGTACAGTGTTCCATGGGCAATAATGTGTATCACTAACAACTGACATGGTGTTGGTACTGATAGCAAAACTATACCACAACAATTTGATTGAGTTAAACCTTCCCTATAGTAAAGATGTATTTCATATAAAGTGCTATGAAATACAGAAACCAATTTTTTTTTTAGTTTACATTTTCTAGCCTCAAGGGGCAATAATACGGCGGTGGGTTTTAAAACGGATTCTGTCTTGACTGTGCCACAGTCAGAAAAGTGGGTATTTTGAACAGAAAACAAGGTCTTTAAAATTGGGAGTTGGAACCAAGTTATACTACACCTTCATAGATTTCCATATTGTATTTATATTCTAAAAAATTCCATGTAATTCTGGACTTATGAATTTTGCAAGTTCAGGTTGGCAAATTTTGTTTCAGGATGATAGAGGCTGAGTGTTTTGGCTCTACTGGACAGAGGGAAAACAAAAAAATTATGAAACCTATTGGGAAAATAGACTTCAAGGGCTTTCTAGATTGGGTTTAAACACTTGCAAATTCGCAGTACAACTCCAGTTATGCAATTTCCAAATTCAGGGTTATGCTGAAAACAGTGAGTTGACAGATTGTAATTGTTCTCTGTTTCTGAGGTTGTTACTATTATGATCGAATTTTAATTTAAATTCTAGGTGACAGGAGATGCTGAGGTCTTTCTGAAAGGTATTTGTATGCCTTATTTGGTTGAGTAAATTAATGGCTATGAATTTTTGAAGTTGGCAGCTAAAAACAGGACAGATTCTTGTTAACCTTGTAATTCAGAACTTTATACTTATCATGCTTAGAAAATTTTTATTCAGAGGCTGGTGAGCAAGGAGAAAACCAAATTTTAGTTTAGTTACATTGGGATGCATGATGCAGAATTTTCATTTTATAATCCTATCGTTCCTCACAACACAACGCATATTGTGCCGTTACTTAGCGGCACGAATAATTGGTGACGACCCGCACTTAACACGTAAGTCAATCTATGTGTTACACTAACGGCGTTAGTGTACCTGCAGAAGATCCATTGCAGAAATAATACATCAAATTCAAAAGAAACTACAAAAATAAGCACAATTCTACTAGTAATGATCCATGGAAAAAGGATTGCCCCGTGATAAGTCACAAGCCAACAGTGTCTCGTATCCGCCTGTGAGTACAGACACTGATATCACGTGTGTCAGTTAAGCACGCAAGTACCTTCGTTTGAAGAAGCCGTAGATGCAAGTAATATAAATAATCATAACCCAGGTTAGCTTTGTCACCACCCTATTATCTACATGGGCAATACTAACGTATCCATACTCGCAAGCGTCGCAGTTTTTGAAAATAAGATTTATTTGTTGTATTATCATGGATCATGGCTCTGATACTAGCTGTGACTCCCCTTCCCGAAGGATCGTGGTCCTGAAGGTGCTGAGAGTGTAGAAACTTGATAATACAACATTGGTCCAAATTTAAGTTGAATATTACATCATTAAGGTTATCAGAGTGCAGCGGAATATTACAAGTTCATGCATGTTTGAAAATAGCGGAAGCAAATAACGTTCAGAAAACTATGAGCTCGATGATACAGCTTAGTGATGATCCATGCCCGAAGAACATCACTCTAGCAGCAAAGAACATCACTGTTGCAGCGAGTCGAACTCCTAGTGGGCCGTCCAACCCTCAGGGATTTGCATATCCCACGGCATCACATCTACAGGCAATTCTATTTCTTCATTACCTGAAAAACACAATGTCATAAAGCCTGAGTACTAATTACTCAGCAAGACTTACCCGTCGGACATCTAGACATGCAAAGGCTTTAATAGGTGGCTTGTTTAAAAGGACTCGCACTAAGCAACCTATCGGTTGTATCAAGTTTTATTTGTCCAATTAAATGGATTGAGCTGAAATGTAACTTTAGTGGCAACAATAGGGTAATAAAACAATACATATAGCAAGTACAACATAAGAGCAGTAATAATAATGATCATCAACATCAATAAGCAATATAATACATTCCATAATATTAGGTGCAACTATGTGATTGGCGTGGTGACCAAGCGGTACTCATTACTGAGAGGGACAGCAATTGCAATCGATTTACACCAGTTGGGATAACCCGAGATGCACGACACAAACGCACCAATTAATGTTGTATATGACAACCTTTCACAAGAAAAGCACCTACACCTCAACCCGGGTGTGGTGACATCGAGTGGGCATGGCGTTCTACCAATAGTACTTCGTGGTCTGAACCGTCCACTCCAGCAGCAGGAGGGTCAATGACCAACGCACCTTAACCGTCCTCAATGCAAGTGACATTTAATGCTACATCGGTTTACTAGTGCCCATAAGCTAGCATGCATTCGGTACTGTTCAATACTTGATCAAGGGGCCGACCACGGACGGGTCCTAGGTTTGACAAGGCAGGGCTACCACAGTCAACACCCATGTGTTGCTGCAAACCTACACATACATTATCTCTGCCCGGTCATAACGTTAAATAAACTTCTTTTAATAATTCTCGTTCCAGTGGTCAAGTTCATTCTTAGTAATAATACTTCCTAACGAGAGTAGTAATTACTAAGCATAGCATTACAGTACCGATTCTACCAAGTTCTAAGACAGTAGCATAGGTCATTTGGATATCATGCAAGGTGGGTTTCAATCAACTCCTATGACCTAATGCAACAATAATTATAGACACTAGTAAAATAAACTAGCAAAATTTTGTAAAAAGGCGAATGTAAACCGGGGCTTGCCTGGATTGATGTTAGTGCTAGCAACTACAACTTCTTGCTCTTGAGGGTCAACGTCCTTCTGAAAGTCGTCCTCTTGCTCCAGGTTGTCGTTACCTATATGATGGAATTCAATTAAAATTATTATTATATTCTCAAAGCCAAATGCTTCAGAGAAGTGAGGTCGTTAATTAAGATTTTAGGTATATATATTCTTTATGCAATTAAACAAGGTAACTGAATGATATGAGCAATTAAATTAATTAGTAAAATAAATTTAGGTTTCTGGACATGTGTGATTTACTATGAACATAGGCTTATATGAGGGAAATTTATGCCAAGTGGCAAAGGCAAATTATTTACAGAATAATTACTAGAATTAATTTAAGCAAACACACTAAATAAATTCCAGAGGCTAAAATAATTCATATTTTACCAAACAGAAATTTGTGGTAGTAGATAATCATGTGTTTACTAAGCATGCCAAAAATCAGGGTTTAATTGTATTCCTAGAATTTCTGGTGAATTAATTAGTATTTTGGCAATTAAATGAATTAATAAAAATACATGTACAGAGACAGCTATTTATCATTTTACTAAATTAGAGAACTGAATGGTGATTCCAACAAAATTTGTTTGGGCCACATTGGGTTTGAATTCGATTTACTATGAGTTTCCAAAGTTTTAGGCAATTTCTGGTAATTTTCTGGTATATCTGGTTTTTAGGGAAGCCACGTATGCACCACATCAGGGACACATCAGCTACACGTCGGATCCAGCTCGGCTGCCAGTAGGCGCCAGTGGACTCGTCGGAGCAGGGTGTCGCGCGGCCGGAGGGCTCGCTGTCGGCGGCTACGGGCAGCAGAAACTCGCCACAGTTGCGGGAAATTGATGCGTGCATCGAGGCAGACGGATTGATGAATGTTGCGAGGGAGGTGGCTCACCGGAGGGGTGCCGACGTCGAGAGGCGGCGGAGGTCGAAGGTTCGGTGGCGTCGTGATTTACGCTCGGGGCAGGAAATCCGGCGCGGTCTTCTCCTACGGCTTCACGGGGACGAGGCGAAGATCGGCATCGTGTCGGCGTGTTTTGGGGAGGAGCGGAGGGTAGTGCTCGTCGGCAGGGTGGCTCGGGATTTTTGGCAGAGCAGAGGTGGCGAGCGGGGAAAACAGTGGTGCCGGCGATCTTGTGATGAAAACATGGGAATGAAGGGTCAGGGAGACGCGTGGATGAGTTGCGCGTGCGTGAGAGGTGGAAAGAGGGTATGAGGCTTACCAGGGACGGGAAATTTTGGCTCGCGGTGGATGAGGTCACCGGAGGGGTTTACTTCGGATTTCCTTTCGATTCAACCAATGCGCGAGAGGAATGAGCCAAGCAGGGGCATGGAAATGTGTAAGGGGGTTAGGCGTGCGTGATGGGTGTTTTGCTCACATGGTGGAAACAGTGGGATGGCGGCAGCTGAGCTTGAGCTTCTGCTCTGCTCAACAATGGTAGAATGGGGAGGGAGAGGAGAAATGGAAGAGAGAGCAGAGGGCAGAGAGCGAGAGAGAGTGTGCTTGTGAACTTGTGGTTTCGCTTTCAAGTTGCATAGAGGGGAAGGAGTGAGTGGGGGAGTGGGAGCGGCGAGGAGGGGAGGAATTGAAGTCGCCACCGGGTCGCTCGGTGGCATGCAGAGAGGAGAAGAGGGGAAGAAGGGAGCCGTTGGCGCGCGTGGTCAGCAAGGCAGAGCGGCAGAGAGCAGAGGGGGGCAGAGAGGCTATAGCGCGTGCGGGGTCCCGAGGTGGAGGGATGAAGGCAGGCCATGGCGTGCGCCGGTGGTGGAGCTCTACTCCTGTTGCGCCAATGGAGGAAGAAGGGAAAAAGATTTTGCTCTGAACTCCCTGGACTATTTGATTTCTTGCAAACAAGTCCTTGGTCAAAGATATTTCCAAAACAAATAGCTAAGGGCCTTCAAATAAATTCGGATGTTGCACAAAGGTCCTCTAAGATATTTGTGGTGCTCTGGTGGGACGCAATTGTGCAGAACACTTAGAGAAATTTTTAAATTCAAATTCAATTTAAATAGGTTTCTAGGTTTAATTTAATTGGTTGAGGTATTCCTAAATATGGTAAAATGCTCATTAAATTCATAAAATTATATTTTAATATTACTATTCTGATTATGAATTTGTTTGGCATATTTTGTATAATAAAATTTCATTTGGCTCATAACTAGTTTGCAGGGTTTTTAATTACCTAGAATTAATTTAAATAATTGAAGTGAGACTTCATCATTTCATGCTATTTTATTCATGATTTGTGCTTTTCATGTTTGTTAAATAGAAGTGAGACACCTGGGGTGTCACAACCATCTTGATTGCCGCCTCACTATCACAATAAAGTGACATTTGAGTGTAGTTGAGGCCATTGTCCGAGAGTGTTTGCCTCATGTAAAGGAGTTGTGCACAACATGCTCCTGCCGCCATATACTCCGCTTCGGCGGTAGATAGAGGCATGGAGTTTAGCTTCTTTGAGCTCCAAGATACTAGAGATCTTCAAAGAAAGTGGCAACCTCCCGAAGTACTCTTTCTATTCACTTTGCAACCCGCGAAGTCAGAGTCCGAGTACCTAAGTAACTCAAAGTTTGATCCTCTAGGATACCATAAGCCCATGGTAGGTGTATACTTGAGGTATCTCATTATTCGCTTCATGGCCTTCAAGTGTGACTCCTTTGGATTTGCTTGATAGCATGCACACAAGCACACACTAAACATGATGTCCGGTCTCAAAGTGGTGAGGTAGAGCAAAGACCCAATGATTGATCTATATAGCTTGGGGTTCACGGGTTTCCCTTTCACATCATCATGCAAGAGTTTGCTAGTATCCATAGGTGTGTGCAAAGGCTTGCAATTCTCCATGTTGAATCTCTTGAGAAGGTTCTTAGTATATTTCTCTTGATAGAAGAAATTTCCCTCTCTCAATTGCTTGACTTGGAATCCAAGGGGCATGTGCAACTCTCCAATCATTGATATTAGGAATTCCCTAGCCATCATCTCCCGAAACTATTCATTGAACTTCTCATTGGTTGACCCATAGATGATATCATCCACATAGATTTGGCATATAAAGAGATCCTTCCCAACATGCCTCATGAACAAGGTCCTATCAATGCTTCCAATGGTGAATCCATTTTTGAGTAGGAAGTTCTCAAATGTTCGTACCATGCCCTAGGTGCTTGCTTGAGGCCATAGAGAGCTTTCTTCAATTTGTATACATGTCTTGGGTGTTTTGGGGCCTTAAACCCCGGAAGTTGTTCCACATAGATTTTCTCATTGATTTCTCCATTCAAGAAAACACTCTTCACATCCATTTGAAAGAGCTTGAAGCCATTATGTGATGCATATGCAAGTAAGATCCGAATAGCTTCAAGACGGGCCATGCGAGCAAAGGTCTCTTCAAAGTCAATCCCCACCACTTGAGAATATCCCTTAGCCACTAGGCGAGCCTTGTTTTTGACAATTGCTCCTTTCTCATCATGCTTGTTCTTGAAGACCCACTTGGTGCCAATCATATTATGATTCTTGGGTCTCTCAACCAATTTCCATACTTTACACCTCTTTAGGTTGTGCAACTCTTCTTGCATGGCAATAACCCACTTGTGATCATCCATAGCTTCATCAATGGTAGTGGGCTCAATCATAGAGATAAAGGAGAAGTTCTCAATCTCAACATTGGCCTCCTCATCATTCTCTTCACTCACATAGTTGGGCTTATATTGATTCCTCCTTGTCTTTATTCCTCGAGATGGATTGCCAATGATCAAGTCTTGTGAGTGATCTTTGTTGATGCCCTTGGGTCTAGGATGGTGTTTTCTTTGAGTGGGCGAGGCTCTAGGTGAAGTGTCTTGTGTATCATGGATTGTTTGCTCTCTTGATATATGAGTGTCTTGTATCCTAAGAGAGGTGGAAGAGTCACTCTCATGCTTTCTTGTTTTGGGCTTTGAGTTTGAGGTGGATGGGAGGGTATCTTATGAAGATGTAGGGGAAGTGGCTTGTGGTGAATTAAGTGGGGAGGTTTGTGGCTCACTTTTCACTTGGGTTTCCTCATCATTTGGTGAGTGTACTCTCAATGAATCTAGGGAGGAGCTTGTGGGAGTATTTGTGGCATCTTGGGTTGTTTGTCGTATCTCAGAGGAGGGAGTTGGTGGAGGTGGTGGAGTAGAGGGCTCATCAATATCACCATCTTTGGCCTCGTGGGGTAAAACCTCGCCCACAGGCATGTTTCTCAAGGCTTCCCTCATAGGCTCATCTCCAATGTTCACTTCGTGAAATTCATCCTCCTTTTGAGACCTAATTGACTCATCAAATTGTACATTATAGGATTCTTCCATACATCGTATGGTTGTGTTGTAGACCCTATATGCTTTAGAAGTCCTAGAGTACCCAACAAGAATGCCTTCATAAGTTCTGCTCTCAAACTTCCCGGGCTTTCTCCTCTTCTTGAGAATGTAGCACTTGCATCCAAAGACTTAGAAATAGGAAACATTGGGTTTCCGTCCCACCAATAGCTCATATGGTGTCTTCTTCAACAATTGGTGGAGATAGACACGGTTGGAGGTGTAGCAAGCCGTGTTGATTGACTCCGCCCAAAACCTCTCATGAGTTCCATACTCATCCAACATGGCATGAGCAAGAGTGATGAGCGTCTTTTTCTTCCTCTCCACTACTCCATTTTGCTTGGGAGTATATGTAGCAGAGAATTCATGTTTGATCCCCTTCTTGTCACAATATTCCTCCACTGTGGTGTTTTTGAACTCCATCCCATTGTCACTCCTTATTTTCACAATGCTAGCATTGAAATTATTCTTTGCTCTCTTGGCAAACTTTCTGAAGATACCATTGGCTTGAGATTTATCCACAAGAAAGAAGGTCCAAGTGTATCTCGCGAAATCATCAACAATCACCAAGCAATATAGATTGCCTCCTAGACTCTTGTAGTTTGTTGGCCCAAACAAATCCATGTGCAAGAGCTCTAGAGGATGAGACGTAGACACGAATGACTTGGTGGGATGTGAAGATGCAACTTGTTTTCCTGCCTAACAAGCACTACACAATCTATCCTTCTCAAAGGCCACATCCTTGATCTCTTCAACTAGATTCCTCTTGACAATCTTCTTGAGCTGATTCATTCCAACATGTGCCAGTCTTCTATGCCACAACCTGCCCTTGGATGCCTTAGTGAATAGGCAAGTGCTTGGTGGCGTGTTGCTTGACTTGAAGTCCGTGACATACATGTTTCCATGCCTTACTCCATGAAATACTAGCCCTCTCTTGACATTCTCAATCTTTGCACCGTCCTCATCAAATGTGCACATGAAACCCTTGTCACATAGTTGACCAATAGACAGAAGGTTGAAGTTGAGAGTTTTCCACAAGAAAGACCTTGGAGAGATGGAGGTCATTTGTGATGGCCACCTTGCCCGAGCCTCTAACTCTCCCCTTTGAGTTATCCGCAAAAGTCACATTCTCACTATCTTCGTCTTCATCAATGGTGGTGAACATGGTTGGCTTCCCGGTCATATATTGAGTGCACCCACTATCAAGAATCCAATGAGTGCCTCCACTCTTGTAGTTGACCCTAGTAGTAGCCATAAGACAAGCACTAGAGGAAGAGGTGTTAATATCCAAAGCATTACTTGATTAACTAGCACTAACCTCATCATGTCGAGCAACAAGACCATCCTCATAGATCGGGATTCTTGCAATCCCATGCAGTTTTCTCCTCCTAATGGGGTAGTTAGGAGTATGATACCTCCAATGTCCATGATCATCCCACATGTGCACATTGTCAAGGTTGATGTAGTAATGGGGAGGATCATAGAGTCTAGTGATATGCTCAAGCACATGTCCCACTTGAGAGTGAAGCACAAGTATCATCTCCATTGCTCTCTCAATTGAGAGCTCATGTCTCCTGTTGACTACCTCCTCAAGTAAGAAACCCCTCTCAGGAGTTGTGATTTATTGGAGGAGCTTGTCAATCACTTCATGCGGTGCAATCCTCCGAAGTCCCCTTAAATAGTTTATCCTACACACAAGATCATATATGCTCAATAGATTCTCATAAAGATCATCATTCAGATTTCTCACAAATTCACCATGTTCAAAGAAGAGATCCTATTGGTAAGCTCGGCGAAGATGCCAAAGGTGATCTTGTGGTGGAGGGGGTGGAGGAGGTGTAGGCGCCGAAGCCGAAGCTGCAAGATCAAATGATCGAGCGAGCATTGTTGTTGATGCTCCCCCTACGCCAATGCTTGGTTCACTCAAGGTGGTTGAAGTAAAACTTGGAATGACACTTGAGGTAGAGCTTAACGAAGCACCCGAAGAATATCTTGCCTCGAAGGGGTTGTAGAGGTTGTTGCAAGACAATCTTGTGGAGGGATCAAAGAAGTTTGAGCGTGAAGCTATTTCCTTCCCTTTGCTTGAAGATGCTTCATGGTTTGTCTTGGATGTCTTCTTCCACGCCATGCTCGTGCTGATTTCCTCATCCTCAAAGAGTAGCTCAATCACATCTTCTATGGAGAGACTCTTCTTCATGGGAAGGTCAAGTGTGACGTAGAAGAGCTTGCTACTCGGAAGCAAGGAGAGGATCTTCTCAACTATCACAATCTTGGGAAGCTCGAAAGAAGTTGCCCCAATCCTGTCCATAATACCTCACAAGTGAATAAGAGAGTCAAGTAAGTCCTCATTGTCATTAGCATGAAAAGTAAAGAACTACTCAACAAGAGAACTACTAGCATGATCAATAGGAGTCTCACAAACATCATCAATGCTACTAGAGCAAGCAAGATCAAGAGACACATCATTATAAATCGTCATGTTTGGCACACTAGTAGAGCAACCTATCAAGTCATTGCTAGAAGAATCTAGGCACTCACTTGTACAAGGCACATCCACACCATCATCGCAATCATCATACACATGATCATCGATAAATGTATTGGCAAAGTCCACAAGAGTGTCCATCAACTCATCTGGAATCATGATATTTAGGTAGCTTTTAAAGTAATCTTTCCATGAGCCATGACCTGGCCCCGAATGGGATGACGTCCCAACTTAATGCAGTCACTACTCAAAGCGGTTAAGCCTTATAATGAGCACTTGGCTCTGATGCCGCTTGAAAGGATTGTAGTGACCAAGATGGGGGGGGTGAATCGGAAACTACCACTATGTACCAATTTTACCAATTACATACTACCGATAGCACTCGAACCAACTCCTACACAATTCTAGTGGTGATCACACTAACAATATAATCCTATGAGAAGGGCACCCTATGCATACTAGTGGATCACACAAGTCAATACAACTCCTATGCACTTCTAGTGATCAAGCATACCAATGCAACTCCTGCTCATGCTAGTCATCAAATGCGGAAGCTTAAACACTACTAGCAAGTAAGGAGCCTAAACATGCAAGTCTATAAGATAGTTAACTAGAACTAAGAGAACACACAAGCATGAACAGCACGGTATGAAAATGTGGAAGGTAAAGCATCATAGTGAGGAGTAGAGAAGGGGTTGGCTCATGATTTTTTCCTGAGGTCTCAGAAGGATGGTACCTTCCCCTAATCCTCATTGGACCACTCCTGTTGGAGTCCCGGTCCCTCCCGCCACCAAGTGGAGTTCTCGCCCACGAGCCCGTAATCACTCCTCGAGTGAAGACACGGTGTGCGTCACCGCTGCACAAAGCACAAGCTCGCCTCCCTCGAGAACATACCGGAGTCCCCGAGTCAACACGGGCGCTCACTAGCGATGTCCCTTTCAACGGCGGGCTCAAACCGTGTACAAACGTGTGACGGCCTTCACAACCGATCTTGATAGGCTCCATCACCGACACCTAACCGGTCTAGGTCTCACCATAGACCAAGAGTAACAATCTAGATCACACCCTCAAGGACACCCTAGCCTTAGATGTGCAAGATACTCAAGCTACTCTTCTCTAGCACTCTCAAGATATACAATATCTCCTCCTAGTGCTCTCCTCTTTTCCTCTTCGACCTTACAAAAAGCTCTTAGGAATTCCACTGGCCAAGAGAGGTCTCCAAGACTCCAGCAACGAAGTTATATAGGCTCCCAACCTCAAACTAGCTGTTGCTCCACGAAATTGCCTTTCTGGACACACTAACCGGACTGTCCGATCACTGCCTGACCGGACCATCCGGTCACTCTGTAATGGCTCTCCTCAACCATTGGCCTCCTCTGTCCAGGCAAAATCCTGTACTAACCGGACTGTCCGGTCACTGGATCGGACCGTCCGGTCCACTTTCTCTCTCCATTCCAGGAGCCTCCGCAAAATGCACCTCTTCTGTCTTTCCTGCACTCCTACTGACTAGACCGTCTGGTCAGCAGACCAAACCGTCCGGTCTGTATGGAGTCTCCTGCTGACAGAGTTCTTGCTCCTCATGCTAAGTCCTGGAAAACTCCCATAGTGACCATACAGTCCGGTCTCCACTGACCCCTCTGTCTGGTCTCTATGTCTAGAAGCTGAAACTTGTCATCCTCGCTTGACTTCATTTTTCGGCTTCTCCGAATAGCTCCTTGGCTTCTCCACTGTCACCTAGTGCCTATGATTTCACCGAGCAACCTTGCACATCACCGACTAGTCATGACCTAAGAGAATGACCTAGACCCCCTTGATAGTCCGGTTTTTCTTATGGACTCAAAGCCCTAACAACTACTCAAGTGTTCCAAACACTTGGACCATGGCCTGTTCTCCGCTTTGATCCGTCTCCATCAACCCTTGGACTCCATCTAGTTCACAAGCCTCCATGCTTGCGGTCATTGTCATCAATCGCCAAGGACACCGTAGACAATCATCCTAAGGTAGAAAAGGTTTCCTACACAAACAATACTCATGTAGATATTAGTCATATTTCATGTTTGTCATGCATCACCAAAACATCATACCTTAGGATGACCTCAATGGTCATGATCCTTACAATGTGGCTGCACGAGATTCCTTGCCGAACATCATCTTAACAGTAAAGAGGATTCACCTGTGAGCCACCCGGAGAAAGCACAGGGCAAGAGGCCCCTCTTCGTGGTTGGCTGACCTAAGGCCACCAAGTTCACTGACCTGTTCTTGACGCGGTTCTGCCTCCCCTTCCACGTGTCACCTCCTTCCATGTGTCACCCACTTTGTTTGCGCATGGCAGTTTCGTGGTGGTTATGAGCTCCACTCCAACACACACGCTTAAGAATGATTCATTTCTCTCTTTCATTTAGCAGTTCTATGTTCTAGTGGAGTTTTAGGTTGAGCCCTGCTCATGTCTCCAAGTTATAGAAATTTGGTAATGACTCTTGTATCCATTTCCTTATTCTATTTATATATGACTTTGATCTACTAATTTAATATAGTTGTTTTATAGAGTTATGTTTATGATATGTGTTCCTTGTTTAGTTATATATCATATTCATGTTATAGGACTTTGTTATGCTTTCATGATTATGTAGACTTGCTATCTTATTGTTATGAATGACATACCTTGACTATACTCTAAATGTTATAATGATAGTTTGTACTTTGCTCTAATTGTTATGCCTTAACATCGGTTTGGTTTATAATTAGGTTTAGGGAGGTTTCACTATTTGATCAATGTTATAATTCTATTTAAATGTGTAAGCGTGATGCTTAGACCACTAGGTAATATTAATCATCTTGCCATCCACAGTTTACAGAGGTAGGCAGTAGATGGTGACAACCTTATTTATCATTTGTACTCTGTTGGTCGTTACTATGCACCCACTTATATACCGCAAGAGGACGGTGTACAGTTGTAGCACTTTTTTCCTTAGAGTATTCCAAGGTATTATCGAACCACTGAGACCTTAGGCATAATTAAACAAAGTTAACAGTAAAAGAACTAATCAAGGCTACTGACAAGTTCAGGTTGTATGAAGGGGAGACTGGCCAGCGCAAAGGTGCACCAGACAGCAATTCTGTCATTGTGTCGATCGGTGCAGGGTTGAGCCGATCGGCACTATTGCGGATCTAAGCTGTTGAGCCGATCGGCGCAGGTGTTGAGCCGATCTGTACGCTAGCGAAGTTGAACTAGAGTGCAAGTCAAAGCCAAAGCTAAAGCCAAAACTAAAACTATTCGGTGAGTAGCCAGATATCTACTAGTGAGATCATAACCAGATAGTCTAATTAAATAGCATCATAATAGATAATTACATGGATCAATGAAAACCTATAATGAATAAGACCACCCTGCTTTCCGAGCAGCTCCCGATTTATCGCTGCTGAGAGGAAACCCTTAATCACGCGAGTATCTTACCCTACTCAACTATCCAATAGTGCTGCATAGGTTTAGTGCTATCACCGCTAAACCACACTACTGGCATCATCAAACAACCATAATCACCACGATTAAGATAATATCAACTTACTTAGCCTAGAACTAAGCAATGAGAATAAGCACATGCATGATTATAGAATCAAGATAGACAAATCACCAAAACCATCATCAACATATTCAATCATTCTTGAGATACATAGAGTAAGATTCATCAACGTCGAGATGGCCTACCTTGACGGATCAACTCTTACACCAATGGTTCTTGAAACTCAATTAGAGATCTATTCTAACGGGGCAAGCCCCGGTGGCTCTAACTCATTAATCTATTGTCCCTCTGTTGCCTTCTCCCCTTGGGTTTCTCATTGCGACTCGGGGTTACAAGTATATATAGGGGTTCTACTCGTGAAGGACTCGGTTTCTAGCAAATAAGTCGGTTGCGCTGATCAGTGCAAGCTGTGCTCTCTCTTGTTTCTGCTCCGAGTCGGTTCCTCTGTCTTCCACAGCTGCCATCTGGGCCTTTTCCTTCGAGATAAAGTCTTGTACCGCATGTCGAGATCTTGAAGTTCCATAAATCTTCTAAGCAAATATCTTCAAGTGTCTTGCACAGATAAACTTTCATAAACATCAGATAAACTTCCATCAGAATGGGCCTTGATCACTTCTGTGGGCCAAAATACCCTTGCGCCGATCGGCTCATGAGATGCGTGATCGGCGCACTGGTCTTCTTTACTGCTTTTTGTCGGTTATGGACTCCTATCTTGTCCAGCATCACTTTAATAGGCAATTTTACCTATTTCTATAATAAAGCTCCAAAACAACGCATATACAAATATATAGGTAATATCATAGGTAAAAGGGGCACTTGGGAAGTGCTAACAGTTCCCCCACACTTAAATCTTTGCTCGTCCCGAGTAAAGTAAAAGAGAAAAAAAATCAAAGAACATACTCTTCTTATCATGAAAGATATCTTAAATCAGCAAATGTTGAGCATTGTTCTATTGTAGTGTATTTTATATTGGTATTCAGCAAAATAATTCAAATATGGGCATAAAGCTCAAAGTTTCTCCCCAAAGCAAAAGATCATGTCCAACTCTCAATTTATAACTTTTCCACACATGTAAATGACTTAAAATATTGTTGTGAACGTAAAGAATTAATCTTCCAAATAATCCAAGGCAATAACTCATCTTTCAAATCACTCAACCTATATACTACATCATAATGATCAAATAATATTAATGTAAGGCTTATATGAGTAGCTAGGTGAGATAATTCAAGGATTGCAAACATAAATCAACAATATATTGTAAAGCTAGGAGATTATTCTTTATTGGAATTACAAAAACTTAACACGATGGCCATAGAAAATTTAGGAAAGGACTCACACTTTGGATATGTGGACATGTGCATCAAAAATTTGATCTTGGAAGAAAAAGGAACTCCCATTATCAGATTGCACATGGTTGGAACGATTTATGGCTATATTAGAATGAATTTCGAGAATAATCATGTCATATACAACCCCCCCCCCCTCCATGCACTTAAAATTTTGCTAGTCCCTTAGCAATCAGCAGAGCTTTTTTTTATACTCTCTGCTTTGCAGATCCGTTCAAAATGGCGCCGATCGGCTCTCAACCTGAATTTACCAGCTTTTGTTGGTATTTGATTCATCTGGCTTCAAAATTTATTTAAAGTTCAAATACAGCCAGAAACATAGGATGTGGTCAAGGAATGATACTCAACAAGATTTTGTTTTTAAAATAGAATACTCGGCGGAATTGGAGATTTGCATGAGTAATTCAAGGCTAAAAAGATACACAAGGATTTGGCCATCCTAGTAAAGTTCATACCAAAAAGAATTAAATCCTAACCGAACTCAACCATCAATTTAATGTTTATCTTCATATCAAAGGTTCATGAGTATTGCTCAAAATATGGCATTGGTAGGTGAGGATCTTGGAAACAATAAATTCCAAAGTTCACAACATGAAAATTTCTTTATAAAAAGATTGGTACTAAGTTAACATCACAAATTGGACAATGCAAATGAAGCACATGGGTATTCAGAATTGCTCCACATAAGAAATATTTGCTGAATAATCATTAAGTGTAAGTTCGAAATTTTATTCAGTGCTCAACATTATTTGATCTTCATCAACACTTTTCAAGAAAGAATAGGTAATTCAATTCTTCTAAAAGAGTATAACCGCCACCATTATATTAAGATCGAAACTCGAATACATGGTGATGATTTTCGCACACACTTGCATTAAAATAAAACTACTACTAACACACATGCATAAAAATAAAACTACTACTAACACACCTACATGAAACTAAAACTACTACTAACACACCTGCATGAAAATAAACACACCCGATACATGGTTTCCCAACCCGCTCCCACACACATAAGCAAATAAAGAAAAAGATTGCAAAAGATAAAAGAAAACGCAAACCAGGAAACCAATACATATGCCCACTCCTAGGCACTCTAATCAAGTAGAGGTGGAGACGGTGGCTGATCAAAACCATAGCACCGTGCCTTGAGTCGCTCGAACTCCTCCACCATCGTGTCGTGTTTGTTCCTCCATTGGGACGTGGCATCCTCCACGTGCTCGATGTGGTGCATGTTGTTGTCGAGCTAACCCTGCATGGGCACGAAGAAGTCTGCACCGGGCACCGGAGGCACCACAGGTACCCGTCCTTGGTACCTATAGTCAACGCCTGTGCTGAAGTAGGGTGCGTCGACCGGCGCGGGCTGTGAACCGCCCGCTGCATCACTCCACCCTGTCTGGTACTGCTGAGGCTCTTGGCGTGACCCCCATGAGTTCCACTCACTGCCGTCTACTGTAGATGTCCCCGGTTGTCAAATCCGCCCATGGCGGTCCTTGAGAACTCGGCCCCCCTCCAGGAGACCTTCCTCAAGCCAATTTCCTCCCTCTAGCTTGCGAGGGAGAAAAACTCCTAGCTCCGCACACAGGAGCCTCATATTGGTGCCGCTGACATGGAAGCCGGCACAAACACTTCCCTTGACAATGTTGCCATGAGTCATATTCTCGCTGATCTCTGTCGCGAGCTCCCACTTGTCTTCGCGTCCTCCCGGTCCGTCGTCGCCACAGACGTGGGCTGCCAAGCGTTGAAGATAGCCCCCAAACGCCAACTTCTTGTTCTTCTTGCCACACTTCTCGAACCAACCCCGCACCATCACCGACATGGGGTTGTAGTGAGAAGGGCTTACGATGGCGTCGAATAGCCACCGCAAGTCCGTATCGGTGACGTTGCTAGAGTCAACCTTGTCGCATGTGCGTGCAGCCAACCACCGATGGAAGATTTGAATGGTCAGGTTATGGATGTTGCCATGCTTCATCTCTCGATGCCGGCCACATCGGCGTTGGCGTCGAAGCCGAAGGCTTGAGCCGCCGCCTCCATGGTCACCATGTAGCTAATGTCGTGGATGCGGAAGTTGATGGCCTCGTTGCCGTAGTCATCGGAGCCGAGGCTCTTTGTAGAGGCAACCTTGGTGATGATGTCGGTGTTGAAGTCCATGGGGAGATGGTTGAAGTCCACCCAGCTGACGTTGTCTAGCATCCTCCTTATGTCCTCTCACATGCCGATCATGGTGAGGAAGGTCTCGTCCATGTCAAAGTTGGGGACGAACCTTCCCCTCACTGCGAGGTAGTGCTGTTGTTCCTTCGCGCTCAGGAGGGTGATGTCCTCCTCCACCATGCGCGGCACAAATGCCGGTGATGGTGGTGACCCGAGAACACCACGGCTTCCCGCCGTTTAGCTCCTCGTAGCACGCCCCATCGAAAGGGGCGCATCGGAGATGGAGTGGCGGGCTCGTATCTCATATGCTTCCACTGCCGAGCCAGTGGATGCACCACCCACCGACATGTCATTGCGAGTGCCAGAGCCCCCCCCCCCCACCCTAGACGAGGAGTCACCGCATGATTCGTCGCTGCCGCCGGAACTACTTCCCCGGCGCAGCCTCTTGCCCAACTTGCCGACGGAGGAGCGGAGATGATCCATCTGCGAGGAATGCGGAACGTGTGTGAGATTGTGGGTAGTGGGGAAGGTGGAGAGATTACCAGGATGGTGTGCCAAACTGGGGGCGCCTGGCCTCCCTTTTATAGTGGGAAACTTCCTGGAGAAGGACCTGCCCAAAATTTCCAAAATTTGGGGTTGCACCGATTAGCGCGGTCACTACGCCGATCAGCATATTTCAAATTTGGAATTCTCTGACCGCTCTGGTTCCTGATTCTCCTCCCTTTTGTTGTTTCCATCGTTTTTGTCTTTTCCTGGCACACCATGTCGGCTGGCAGGGGAACAGTACGGAATCCCGTTGTCTTGATTGACTGCACCAATCGGCTCTGGCCAGCGCCGATCGGCGCGCCGTCTCTTTTTCAGCTTTTGTTCAATTCCATGTCTCCTCCGTACTAGAAACCTGCATAGAAATCATACCTGTTCCTAAGAATCAGTGCCTGCCGAATATGTCGCCAATTTGGGCACATCATGGGTACCAGCGCCGATCGGCGCAAAAGTGCACCGAACGGAGCAAGTTCCTTGCACCTCGTCTTCTGGTCTAGCTCTAATCCTGATGCCTCGGGTTCATTTCTTTCACCTAATATCCGCTCTTCCCAATGTTCCTGTAGCTTTAGCTCGCAAAGTGGGACCCATCTGGTGACAGCGCCGATCGGTGCAACATCTCACGCCGATCGGCGCGGTGTCCACTTTTGCTCCTGACCCCTCGCTTCTTTGCTAGATATCTCTCTTCATCTTGAAACTAGCTCTATTTCTGAAAACTGATGTGCTGGTTGGCTTTGAGCTCCACTTCCATTCTAGGCGTTGTCAGCCTTCTGTCCTGACTTGTTATCAATACGCCGATCGGCGCATGAGTGAGCCGAATGGCGCAAGCTCTGTTCCTTCCTATTTTTGGTCTTTTTCTTTTATTCCTACGTTGTTAGTCTACAATATATATACATATAGTTTTGCACAAATAAACAGACAACACAGGAGCACACAAGAATTAAGCACACACTTTTTCTAATTCTTTTATTCGGGAGATTGTTTTTATTACAAGAAAGCAAATTAAAAACACCGGGTTGCCCTCCCGGCTAGCATTAATTAACTAAATAAGACGGGTTGCCCTTCCGCAAGCACTAAACAACTTCTAAATCTCCCGACAATTGGGTTGCCTCCCAGAGCGCTCTAGTTATTTAGAGGTCAAAGAGCTTGACCTCCCCGCGAGCAATCAATCCTTAGTGTCGCAGTGCGGGGTGTAAGACCGCGACACTACAACGTTCACTTATCTTCATAGCTCATATACCTCGGATGACCTATCCTTACATCCCCTCTAATCACTCTCGATGCCACGTTGCCTCGGTGTCTTGTACCTCTTCACTTCATCAATAGCACGACACTCTTCTCCCCTTGGGCGAAATTTGAAAGAGTAGGGAGTTCCACTTATATCGATGCTTATCTCATCACTCCCAACATCAATACTTGCCTTTGATGTCCTCAAGAAGGGTCTGCCTAAGATCAACGGGGTTCTTGTCATCTTATCTATATCAAGCACAATAAAATCAATAGGGACGATGTGATTTCCAATTTGAATAGGCACATCCTCAGCAATTCCATCAGGGAAGCGTACAGATTGGTCGGCTAACTCCAAACACATACCCCTAGGCTCCAATTCAGGCAAATTGAGACTTGTGAATATATGACGGGGCATAACACTTACACTTGCTCTAAGATCACACAAGCATCTATCAAATATCCTTGTTCCGATTATGCATTTGATGCTTGGTGATCCAGGGTCAGGTTTCTTCTCAAGTGCAACATCATTGGTCGCCGCCGTAAGTTCCTTAGTGACCTTCACAACCTCTTTAGAAGCTAGAGACTTCTTGTTTTGCATCATGTCCTTAATGTACTTGGCATAGGTAGGTACTTGAATAGCATCAACAAAAGGGACATTGATGTAAAGATTCTTCATAACATTGATGAACCTTGCAAATTGCTCATCGTGTTGCTGCACTCTCTCTGTCTTTGTCACCCGTTGAGTATCCAAGAACATGGTAGGGCCATGATCCTCTGTTTCCATACCCATTTTCAGTCCAGAGAGGTCAATCTCTTCCTTGCACTGATCGGTGCAATGAGTGAGCTGATTGGTGCTAACAGTACCATTGCGCGGATCGGCACCAGTGGTGAGCCGATTGGTGCGGGTCTTTCTTGCTCCCACGGAGTGCTCTGGATCTTCTATTTGCTTTCCTGACTGTGTAGCTATTGCCTTTAGCTGCTCTGCAGACATTGTATTACCAGGAATAACCCGTTTGTTGCCTTGAATGGCCTGTGATAACTGTCCCATCTATTGCTCCATAATCTTTGTATGTTTCAAAATCTGCTCATTGGAGCTCCCAATTTCTATCACCTTATTATTAATCCCTTCAAGAACATGATCAACCTCCTTGAATTTAGCTTGATTGTCCTTGTTGATCTTTTCTTGAGCTTGAAAGAACTCATGAAATTGGAGACGAAGTGGGATAGAGTTTTGCATGGACGAACTAGGAGAGAAAGATCTCCTTTGTTGCTGATATTGGGGTTTCCATCCACTATTCTTTATATATTCTAGCATCTTCATCTCTTCAGGGCAATCTTTCTGCACATGGCCGAATTCTCCATAGTCATCACAAGTGGAGCGTGATTCTGCTAGACTGAGTGACTCTTCCTTAGGGATATGAGAATTATTGTCCAACTTAGGCGCCCCTTCCCGGAGGATCGAGGTCCTGAAGGTGCTGATAATGCAGACACTTGATAATACAACAATGATCCAAATTTAAGTTTAATTATTACATCAAAGTGCAGTGGAATTACAAGCTCATGAAGTTTTGAAAATAGCGGAAGCGAAATAACAATAAAATCTACAAGCTCGATGATACAGCATGGTGATGATTCATGCTCGAAGAATCAACACCCTAGCAGCACTCACAATCACTGCGGCGGCAGATCAGACTCCCAGTGGGCAGTCCAACCCTCAGGGACTTGCACGTCCCAAGGCAACACTTCTACAGGCAATTCTATTTCTTCAGTACCTAAAAACCACATAAGCATAAAGCCTGAGTACTAATTACTCAGCAAGACTTATCCGTCAAAAACCTAGACATGCAATGGCTCCAATAGGTGGCTTGTTTAAAAAGGACTCGCACTAAGAAACCTATTAGTTCTATCAAGTTTTATTTTTAGATTAAATGGGTTGTGCTGAATATAACTTGTAGTTGCAATAATAAGATAATAAAACAATACATAAAATAAGTGCAACAATAGAACAATAAAATATACCAGTAATAACCAATACAAATTCATGTCCATGATATCATGTGCAACTACGTGATTGGTGCGGTGAACAAGCGGTACTCATTACTACGAGGGATAGCAATTGCAATTATTTTACACCAGCTGGGAAAACCCGAATAACATGACACATACGCACCAATTAAGGTCGTATATGGCAACCTTTCACAAGAAAAACCACCCCCATCCAGACCCGGGTGTGGTGACGTCGAGTGGGCATGCAGTCGTGACAACAGTACTTTGTGGTATGGACCACCCACTCCCGCAGCCGAGGGGTCCTAAGACCAACGCTACATCGGTTTACTAGTGCCCATGAAACTAGCATGCATTCGGTACTATTCAAAACTTGATCAAGGGGCCGACCACGGACGGGTCCTAGGGTGGGCAAGACAGGGCTACCGTAGCCAACACCCATTTGTTGCTGCAAACCTACACATGCAAATTCCCTGTCTGGCCAAACATCAAAATAAACTTCTTTTACATAAGTTCCATTCAACTAGTAGGGTGGGGAAAACATGCAAGTTGGGTTCCAATCAACTCCTATGACCTAATGCAACAATTCGAGCATAGACACTAGTAGTGAATTAAACTAGCAAAACTTTATAAAGAGGCTAATGCAAACCGGGGCTTGCCTGGATCCACGCAAGTGTTAGCTACTATAGTCTCTTGGTCCGCAGGCTCTTGGCCCTGCTGGATGTCGGGCTCCTGCTCCTGAGTGTCATTACCTATTGATGAACAAGGGTTAACGATAGTGTTGAAATACCGTTACATGCAATGACATGATGAATGCAACAAATGATGGATGCATATTGCATTAGAGTGTGGGTGCCAACAACCTTATTAACAAGTTCTCGAAGCCATATGCTTCAAAGAAACAAATTAGGTTTTCATTATTTCATGTGTGTGGATCATTTTAATTAGGATTGTTATAGCTTGAGAACAATTAAACAATTTAAAATAGTAACAAGATGATTCTGAGTGATTTATCATGAATAGAGACATATAGGAAGTGCATTTTTACCAAGTTATATCCTCTGGACAGTATTATTTTAATTACTAGAATTTCTTCAAGTTAAAGAATTACTTAATTAATAGAATATTAAATACTGCAGATTTTACTTAGCCAAAAATCAGGGTGATGCATTAACAATAAACAACAGTGCATGCAAAAGATCAGAGTTAATTTCCATTCCTACAAATTATTAAGGATTTATTTGGTGTTTGAACAAGTTATTTAATTAATTAAATTATATTAACAGAGGCAGTTGGTTATTATTTTATTAAAATAAGACACATTATTATGAATTTAGAAAAATTTATTTGAGGTCATTTGGACTTAAAATGAATTTACTATGCATTTTAGAAGTTTTCAGCATTTTCTAGTTATTTTCCTGATATTTTGTTTCTTTGTGTTAGTACTGTGCAGTCCACGTAGGTGCCACACATGCAACACGCGGTGCCATGTCGGAGCCTGCTCAGCAGCCAGCTCAGTGCCAGTCGCCACGAGTCTACGCCGCCGGAGGCTCGCCGGAGGGGTCACCGCAGCGGAAAGTGGAAATTGTGGGGAATGGTCCGGGGTGTTGATGGTGTGTTCAGGGTGGGATTAGGGTGGGACTAGGCTAGGTGTGTCGATCAATCAACCCTAGCACAAAAAGCCAACAAAGCAGAGGATGGTGAAGGGGATGGCGGCTAGGGTTGCAAGGGAAACACTACTGACGACAAAAACACAAACTAAACCAGCAACTAAACAAGAACTAGGGCACAAACTCAACACTACAGACTCTGAAATTGAAATATGCAAAGGCTAAACACGTGGTTATGGGCGGAGGGAAAAAAAATTTGGGCTTTTCTATGGACGATAGGATAAACACAAAACAGAATTAACTAAGGGTAGTATGAACCTGACGGTGCACCTGAAGCTCTGATTACCAATTGAGGTGGACAAGGGTTCCCAATCTTCCGAAAGGTTCTGGATACATTGATTTGGTCGGTGGCGACACACAAATCGATCCGGCTTCAGAACAGCACGTTCTAAACCCCGCAATCGCAGCACGACGTCTCCTCTGGTTATCAACCGTCCTAAAACGATTGACCTCGCTGAGAAGGCTAATCCCTGCCTGCGAATCAAGAACACAAGCAAGAACAAAGAAGAAAGCAACACAATTGCAGATGTATTATGAATCTCACGAAGTTGGGGTCTCACAAACCATGATGACGGCGAAACTGTTATGAACAGAATAATCTAAGCAAAACCCAAACCCTAATGGTGCGACAGCGGCTGTATATGAAGACCCTAGGGTCGTGCAAGACCCTCTGGACGCATCCCTACTTGGGCTCAACTAGATACAAAGCCCAAAGGCCAAAAACAGGCGACACAGCACCGAAACAGATTCTGGACTCTCTCTTGTTTCGACGATTCCTGATGACTCCGGACGAATTTTGATATGAAACCGGCGGCATTGGAAAGGTCTTCTTCTTATATTTCTGTGCATATGTAGAACGTCCAAATCCGAGTCCGTATGCGTCTTGGGCATCCGTTTTAGTGCAGACTGGTCCTGAGCCCCAAAACAGACTCGAAGTCGGTTTTGGTTGGGCCTCCACCTTGGCTTCCACGTCCTTGCTGGTCCTCCACGTCTTCAAGTCCTTCTCCCATCATCTCCTGGTCCTCTCCATGGTTCCTAATTACAATATAATCATTAGGTAGCAAACCATTCTCAAAAGTGAAATATAATAAAGAATGTAGGAACGAGCTCACCCCTAAATTTAGTCGTCGTGCATGAGCTCTAGTCATTGGACCTTGCAAGTCCAAAATTGGAGTATTGTTGCATGTATCCTTAGGAGTGGTGTCCTCATCATGATTCCCATGTGGATTCATCTTTTGAGTGATTACTCCATTGAACTTTATAAAATTTGAGGGTTCTTTTGCGGGTGGTGCGTTCTTTTTCATCAAGGATTCTTATGGGGTGATCGGAGTAGGTGAGGTCTAGTTGAAGTTGATCGTACTCTTCCAAGACAACATCAATTGGAGGTTTGAGACACCGCTTCTATTGTGAAACATGAAACGTGCTTTGTACTCCAGATAAATTAGCAGGCAATTCCAGCTTGTAGGCGACTTGACCATATCTTTCCAAGATTCTAAATGAGCTAATATAGTGGGGTGCTAATTTTCCTTTGATTCCAAAATGCTGAATGCCCTTCATGGGTGACACTCAGAGATAGACAAAATCATCCTTGTTGAAAAACAATGGCCTACGTCGTCGGTTTGCATACTTTCCTTGACGACATTTGGCAGCCTTGAGATTTGTTTGAATTGTCCGAACCTTTTCTTCTGCATCCTTGATGAGGTCAGGACCAAAAGTTACTCCTTCTCCTGATTCGGATCAATTCAATGGTGTTATACAACTCCGACTGTAGAGTGCTTCAAAAGGGGACATTTTTACACTCTCTTGGTAACTGTTGTTGTATGAGAATTCTGCATATGGTAAATACTCATCCCAGTTACCACCATGTGTTAAGACACATGCTCTGAGCATATCTTCCAAGATTTGGTTGACACGCTCAGTTTGTCCATCAGTAGCGGCATTATAAGCAGAACTTCGGATCAACTTAGTACCCAGAGATGCATGCAGTTGCTCCCAAAAACGAGCAACAAACTGCGAGCCATGATCTGTAACAATGGTCTTGGGTACTCCATGGAGACACAGAATTCTTGCTATGTATAGTTCTGCATACTGCCATACGCTGTATCTGGTGTTTACTGGTAGAAAGTGAGCAGACTTCGTGAGTTTGTCAACAACAACCCAAATTGAATCATGCTTCCGATATGTGAGAGGGAGGCCATCAATGAAATCCATACTTATATCTTCCCATTTCCAGGTGGGAATACTCAATGGCTGAAGTAGTCCAGCCCATTTCAAATGGTCGGCCTTAACACTCTGACAGGTGTCGCACTCCATGACGTATCGAGCAACTTCTCGCTTCATTCTGGTCCACCAGAAATTTTGCTTTAGGTCCTGATACATCTTGTTACTTCCAGGATGAATGGAATACTTAGAGTGATGTGCTTCATCCAAGATTTTGCGATGAAGCTCAAAATCCTTGGGTACTACTAGGCGGTTATTGAACCACAGAGTACCATCCGAATCTTGTGTGAAGCATTTTGCCTTGCCATTCTTAAGGTTCTCCCGAATGTACTTCATTCCAACATCTCTTTTTTGTGTAGCAATGACCTCATCATGAATGGTGGAATGAATACTGAGATTGTTGATCACTAGGGCAGGCAATATATGTAGGCTGGGTTCTGTGGTACTCGCTTCAATGTTGCGGTCTATCACTAGATTATTGCAGTGTATCTTTCGACTCAGAGCATCGGCAACCACATTAGCCTTGCCTGGGTGGTAATGAATCTCCATGTTATAGTCCTTAATTAATTCTAGCCATCGACGTTGTCTCATGTTCAGATCAGTCTCAGTAAATATGTACTTGAAGCTCTTGTGATCTGTATAGATGTGTACTAAATTACCGAGCAAATAATGCATCCAAATTTTTAGGGCAAGGATAACAGCAGCTAGTTCCAAATCATGGGTAGGATATTGCTCTTCGTGCTTCCGCAGCTGTCGAGATGCATAGGCGATAACAAAAGAATATCAATTTTGGAAAAGACCTTGGCACCAACCAAGTGATGGTCCTTCCAAATGATAGACAACTAGATCCCTCGAGGAGATGGTGCTAAGAGAAAAGGTGTCTGGACCATGTAGGGGAGAGTTCAAATGGACCACACGGGGCTCTATATCCAACATGGCTCTATGGGTTTTCATCCACTCCATGCCAATAATTAGGTCAATCTCTTGGTTATGGAGCATGATAAAATCGGCGAGGTAGATTTTCTGATTGATTTCTAGTGGAGCTTTGCTTACTATTTCATTAGCTAGAATTTGTCCAGCCGGGGAACGGATAGTAAAGTACTAATTTATAGTGGTGGTGTGGAGATTATGTTTTTGCATACAAGTTCTACTAATAAAATTATGAGTAGCACCAGAATCGAAAAGAGTGAGAACAGGCTAGCGGTAGAGTGAGAGCATACCGGTCAGCACGGGATCACCCTGGGGAATATCGTCAGCGCTGGTGTAGTTCACTTGGGCACCACGAGATGGTGCATTCACAGTCTTGTTCTACAGAGGGCGGTGATTGTTGTTGTTGTTGTTGCGCCTAGGTGTTGTACATTCTCTGGTGAAGTGACCGGTGCGACCATAGTTGTAGCACGGGTAGTTACCTCCATGACTGACAGGCTGGGGAGCACGTGCATTCTGACTTCCCTGCTGCAGGTTGGGTGCACGGTACTGAGCGTGCTGTTGCTGCGGCTGTGGTGCTCGGGGCGGAAAGTACTGCTGCTGCTGTGGCCTCGGGTGCTGAAACTGCTCCTGCGGGGACGTCCGGTACCGCTGTCCAGACGGTGAAGAATACACCAGGCGATGCTTCGCCTATGGGGCAGCAGAGGCACTAGCAGGGGCCTTCCTCTTGTGCTCATCCTCCTCAACTTGGCGCATGGCACCCTCCTGGACAATAGCAGCATTGACCAGGTCGTTGAAGGTGCCGGTTGTCTGCCAGGTCAGACGCTCCTTCAGTGCGGCATTCATGCCACGCAAGAAAGCATACCTCTTCTTCTCCTCAGTGTTGACATACTTAGTGCCATGCTGAGCAAGATGGTTGAATGCCTCAGAATACTGGAGGGCATTCCTCCCTCCTTGTTTCAGGTCCATGAACTCCTGAAACATCCTCTGCATAAGACCGGCTAGTATGAAATGAGCTCGAAAGGCAGTTCGAAACTCGTTCCACTCGACACGGGTTTCAGCGGGTAGTGAAGCGATGTGGTTCGCCCACCAGGCACCAGTAGGGCCCTGGAGTTGCTGGGCGGCGAATAGCACCTTCTGGTGCTTAGTGCAGTCAAGCAGACCGAACTTAGACTCGGTCTGACGCAGCCAGTGGTCGGCATTTAGGGGCTCTCTGGCACGCTCGAAGGTCGGTGGGTGCGTACCCAGAAAGTCTGAGTAAGTGCACTGTCGGGGCTGGTTGTTGTTGCGGTTGCCCCCATGTCCAGCCAGATGGGATGTGATATCAACTAACCAGCGGAGCAACTCAGAGTCGTTCTGCTGTCGGCTGAGTGCTAGAGCCAGAACATCTGCTAGCAAAGGCTCAGCATTACCTCCCTGCTGAGAGCTCTCAGGATCATCATGATTCCGAGTTCGCACCATGCTGCAAATTACACCCTACACATTAGTCATTCTTCCAAGTGTTCCATAAGACATAGGTGTAAAAACTTGCATGGGTGCTCTAAGGGTGAGGAAATGACAACCATTTTCACAAATCAAAGTTGGGTACATGGTTATTAAAAGGATAATCATCACACTAACTCATCATACGTGCATCGACGCCTAACTATGGTATTGCAGACGCACTATGGCTCATATACGACCAACTCATCTACTCCTGGTCCATGACTATCGGCTCGTTGGGTTCTGGTGGTCCCCATGGTTCTTCTGGCGCTCCTGGTTCCATCAGCTCTACACCAACATTTTTGGCTTGCTCCATCTCTTCATCCACTTGTTTTCCATACTCCATAGGGATCTCATCCTAATTATCTATGATGGGAAGGTGGGTAGCCTTGAACGCGTCAAATTCGACTTGAAGCTCCTGTAGTTTAGACTCCATGATGTCTGCATCTCCTATAGCCTGGTCACGCTCTTTGATGATCATATCCATCTCTTCATTCTTCGCTTGTACTTGCTGGTTTAATTCTGCAATTTCCAGAATCTTGGCTTGCTTTTCGGCTTTGAAAAGCCGAAGTGCGGCCGGAAACATGTCCAGTTGACGGTACAAGTTCTTGCATATGCCAAATAGAGAGAGTCCATAACACTCTACCACATGTAGCACTGGGCAATATAGTGGGTGGTTTGGATCGAAGACAAAATCCAGACGACGGTTCCACTCAGGATCTTCCATATTGTCAATGGGTATCAAGGTTACCGGTGTTCTAGTGACCTCATGCTTGTGGAGTTCACAAAACAGAGTGAGGGCTTTGAGGGCAGCAACACTCCAAGTAGTGAGGAGGTCCACGCCAGTGACACTGATAGTCCATGACTCCCATGCCGGTAAGAAGGAATAGTTGGTGGGAACTGCGACATGGACTACATAGGAAGTGATTCCATTCTCCTCAATGGTCTTTCCAATGTAGGTGGAAGGGATATCATGTCCATAACCCTGAAGGACACTCCAAAAGAGTTGAGTCATCCCAGGGATCTCCAGACCATCGGTGATTTCCCAACCCGGTGGAGCTTGGAAATTGTTTTCAGCCATCTACAAGGGCAAAATCTGAATGAGCCAGAATCTTCCTTAAGTGAAGTGCATTTCATGTTCAACTTCATAAAATATAGAAACAAATTTTTAGTTTCCATTTTCCAGCCTCAAGGGGTATTAATACGGAGATGGATTTTTAACAGATTCGGTCTTGACTGTGCGGCAGTTAGAAATCAAGTATTGTGCCCAGAAAACAAAATCTACAGAGGTGGGTAAGTAGGGAGAGAATAAAACAGAGAGTTGACAGATTGTTGTTAACTTAATAATTCAAACATGTATTTCGAATTTTATACTTATCAAACTTGCAAACTTTTATTTCAGAGGTGGGTAAGTAGGGAGAGAATAAAATTTTAGTTAAGTTATAAGGAATGCAATGATACAAAATTCAATTTATTTACCTAGCGTTCCTCACAACACACACCTATATTGCCGGTACTTAGCGGCACGAAAATTGGTGACGACCCGCACTCATCACGTAGTCACTAAGTGTTGTACTAACGGTGTTAGTGTACCTATAGAAAAACTCATTGTAGAAACATTACATTAAATTAAAAGAAACTACAAAAATAAGGGTAACTCTACAACGGTTCATGGAACGAACCGCCTTGCGAAACCACAGTTCTCGCAAGCGAACCAATGCTCATAAAACTATTCTGATGAGCATTACTAATAAAAAGTTGGCACGGTTTATGGAAGAAACCGTCTCGTGAAACCATAGCCCTCACGAGTGAACTCTACGCTCCAACACTTGTCCCGGAGCCAAAAATAAAAATGTTGGCAACGATTCATGGAAGGAATCGTCCCGCAAAGCCACAGTCCTTGCGAGTGAACATTAAATGCCAAAAGATGGACCAACAAAAAGCCAACTCAAGCATAACCCGTTAGCATTGTCACCAACCCTAATAACTACTAGGGGCAGTACTAACGTATCCTCACATGTAACGTCGTAGTCTTTTGAAATACGTTTTAATTGTTGTATTATCATGGACCACGGCTCTGATACCAGCTGAGGCGCCCCTTCCCGGAGGATCGAGGTCCCGAAGGTGCTGATAACACAGACACTTGATAATACAACAATGATCCAAATTTAAGTTTAATTATTACATCAAAGTGCAGCGGAATTACAAGTTTATGAAGTTTTGAAAACAGCGGAAGCGAAATAACGATAAAATCTACGAGCTCGACGATACAGCATGGTGATGATTCATGCCCGAAGAATCAACACCCTAGCAGCACTCACAATCACTACGGTGGCAGATCAGACTCCCAGTGGGCAGTCCAACCCTCAGGGACTTGCACGTCCCAAGGCAACACATCTACAGGCAATTCTATTTCTTCAGTACCTCAAAACCACATAAGCATAAAGCCCGAGTAGTAATTACTCAGCAAGACTTACCCGTCAAAAACCTAGACATGCAATGGCTCCAATAGGTGGCTTGTTTAAAAAGGACTCACACTAAGAAACCTATTAGTTCTATCAAGTTTTATTTTCAGATTAAATGGGTTGCGCTGAATATAACTTGTAGTTGCAACAATAAGATAATAAAATAATACATAAAATAAGTGTAACAATAGAACAATAAAATATACCAGTAATAACCAATACAAATCCTGTCCATGATATCATGTGCAACTACGTGATTGGCGCGGTGAACAAGCGGTACTCATTACTGCGAGGGATAGCAATTGCAATTGATTTACACCAACTGGGAAAACCCGAATAACACGACACATATGCACCAATTAAGGTCGTATATGGCAACCTTTCACAAGAAAAACCACCCACATCCAGACCCGGGTGTGGTGACATCGAGTGGGCATGCCGTCCTGCCAACAGTACTTTGTGGTATGGACCGTCCACTTTAGCCAATGGGTCCTAAGACCAACGCACCTTAATCATCCTTGATATGATGATCTTTAATGCTACATCGAGTTACTAGTGCCCATGAAACTAGCATGCATTCGGTACTGTTCAAAACATGATGAAGGGGCCGACCACGGACAGGTCCTAGGGTGGGCAAGACAGGGCTACGGCAGACAACACCCATGTGTTGCTGCAAACCTACACATGCAAATTCCCTGTCCGGCCAAACATCAAAATAAACTTCTTTTACATAAGTTCCATTTTAGTGACCAAGTTTATTCCATAGTAATCATGATAACTACCGAGACTTATCAATTACTAAGCATAGCATCTTAGTACTGAACCTACCAAGTTTCTAATAAAAACAACATAGGTCATTTGGGGAAAACATGCAAGTTGGGTTCCAATCAACTCCTATGACCTAATGCAACAATTCAAGCATAGACACTAGTAGTGAATTAAACTAGCAAAACTTTATAAAGAGGCTAATGCAAACCGGGGCTTGCCTGGATCCACACAAGTGTTAGCTACTATAGTCTCTTGGTCCTCAGGCTCTTGGCCCTGTTGGACGTCAGGCTCCTGCTCCTGACTGTCGTTACCTATTGATGAACAAGGGTTAACAGTAGTGTTGAAATACCGTTATATGCAATGACATGATGAATGCAACAAATGATGGATGCATATTGCACTAGAGTGTGGGTGCCAACAACCTTATTAACAAGTTCTCGAAGCCATATTCTTCAAAGAAACAAATTAGGTTTTCATTATTTCATGTGTGTGGATCATTTTAATTAGGATTGTCATAGCTTGAGAACAATTAAACAATTTAAAATAGTAACAAGATGATTCTGAGTGATTTATCATGAACAGAGACATATAGGAAGTGCATTTTTACCAAGTTATAGCCTGTGGACAGTATTATTTTAATTACTAGAATTTATTCAAGTTAAAGCATTACTTAATTAATAGAATATTAAATACTACAGATTTGACTTAGCCAAAAATCAGGGTGATGCATTAACATGAAACAACAGTGCATGCAAAAGATCAGAATTAATTTCCATTCCTAGAATTATTAAGGATTTATTTGGTGTTTGGACAAGTTATTTAATTAACTAAATTATATTAACAGAGGAAGTTGGTTATCATTTTATTAAAATAAGGCACATTCTTATGAAGCTAACAAAATTGATTTGAGGTCATTTGGACTTAAAATGAATTTACTATGCATTTTAGAAGTTTTTAGCATTTTCTAGTTACTTTTAGCATTTTCTATCATTTTATTAAAATAAGGCACATTATTGTGTTAGTACTGTGCAGTCCACGTAGGTGCCACGCATGCAACACGCAGTGCCACGTCAGAGCCAGCTTAGCAGCCAGCTCAGTGCCAGTCGGCACGAGTCTGCGCTGCCGGAGGGGTTGCCGCAGGGTGCTCCGGTGGCCGGTAGCTCGCCGCGGGAGAGGAGGAATGACGCGCACAACAAGGCAAAGGGAGTGGGGGTGTTCGCGAGGTCGAAAACTCATCGGAGTGTGGTCGGCGACGATGGGAGGCGGAACAGAGATCTTCGGCGACGTCGCGTTTCTCCCAAGGGGCACCAATTCGCGCACGATCTGCTCCTATAGCTTCGCGGGGGCGCGGCGATCATCGGCATCTTGTCGGCGTCTGTCGGAGAGGGCCGGAGGGTGGTGGTCATCGGCGAGGCGGCTCGGACACGGCAGTGGCGGCAGGGGGAAAATGCGAATCCGACGCTCTTGTGCAGGGAACCAAATGGGAGGTTGATCTGTTACGCTCGGTTGAGGTTTGCGCACGAATGAGAAGAGAAAGGGGGAGGGTGAGGCTCACCAGAAAAGAAGATTTTCACGGTGACGCCAATAAAGCTTGACTGGAAGCATTTCTCGGTTATTCCCAAATTGGTTCGATCTCACTTGGGTATTGGCCAAGCGCTGAGCATGGGGAGTGGGAGGAGGTGTGTGCGAAGCTTGTTGTGCTCTCGGTTTGGCTCGGAAGGCAGGGGAACAGTGGCAGGTCGAGCTTGAGCTCGAGGCAGTAATGGCGGAGGACAAGGGAGCGAGGAAAGACGGCAGAGGACAGGGGTTCTTATAGGCCGGGGCTGGGTCGCATTGGGTGGTCATGGGTTCGTGACGAGTTGCATGTCGGTTTGAAGACTGTCGGGCCGGAGGAGCCGTTGGCGCGAGGTAGCGCAAATGTGGCATGGGCGCGGCGCTTCGAGTAGAGCGAAAGAAACTCGGGCCGGTGGCAGCTAGCGGCGTGCAGATGGCCGAGGGGGCAGCGATGAGGTGACGGGGACGTGATGCGATGAGCACGCGCGCAGCTTTGTCGTGTCGGAGCAGCGGGGATGGTTGGGCGCAGGGAGGTAGGCCGGAAATCGGAGAGCGGTGGCAGCCACGGCGGCATTGGGCAGAGGTAAAGGCGACTCGCCTCGACGGCGGCTAGCCGGTAGGGTGATGCGACAGAGCGATCACGCGCGGGGTTCTGAAGGGTTTCGGAGCGATGGGAGCTGTCAGACGCAGGGAATCGAGAAGAGCAGTGGTAGCAGCCATGGCGGCAGGAGTCGTCGACCTCGGGCAGGGGCGAAGGGGACTCGCAGCAGGGGCGTCTAGCGCTCGGGTGGGAGCGGTGATGCGACGGCGGCAGGCGCGCAGACACGCGAGGGCACGAGCGAGTTCCGAGGCGGCAGGCGCAGCGGCAGAAGATTCGCGTGGGCGCGCGCGTGGGCGGGAGCCGAGAGGAAGACGACAAAAAATTGTCACAAAGCCCTTCACTTTTCAAAAAGTTCACAGAAAGGTCCCTGACTCAAGTTTATTTAAATTCCCTTTGATACAAGCCTCCAATTGAGTTGGAATTTTATTTTTAGGCTCCTGATGATTTGTAGAATTTAATAGTGAAGTCCATTTGGTTAGAAATGGAATAATTTAGTTGGGATTAATTAGTAAAATTAAATCCTTTCCAGGCTTAATTTAATTCTTTGGGGTATTTTCCAATGGGATAAAATTCCCAATTTTTGTCTAAAATTCTGTTTTTTTATTTTCAAAATTCTGATGTAATTATTTGCCTTGGGTTTTATGGTAGATTTTAAAGTACTTCACATTCTTGCTTGCAGGGCTTTAATTAACTGTAGTTAATTCAAATTGGGTTTCAACCGTACATTTTATGTGTCACTTAGCTACATTTTTATGGACATCTTTCTTGCTAAGTGGAAAGAGACACCTGGGTGTCACACAAACCTTCTTTGAATTGCATCCAGGCGATCCATAACCATGTCTTCATGAGTCCTCTCAATCACGCTCTTTGCTACTCCTTTAGAAGGTTGTAGGTTCCTTGAACTTCTCTCACTATCCCATGATTGATTTTCAACTAGCAATTTGATCAATTCCTTAGCTTGTGTGGGATTCTTTGACATGAATGAACCCGCAGCTGAAGCATCTAAGTGTTGACGGGAGGGGATATTCAATCCCATGTAGAATCTCTCAACAGTTTCACCAACTGTAAGACCATGATGAGGGCATGCATCCATATATTCATTGTATCTTTCCCAAGCTTCTCCAATGCTCTTATCAATATTCTGCGTAAATCCAAGAATCTTATTCTTCAAAGCTTGAGTCTTACCAGGTGGGAAGTATTTGGCTAAGAATGCAACTGCTATGGTTTCCCATACAGTCTTTACTGCGTTCCAAGCTATTGTACCATTGCTTAGGGTGTCCAACTAGAGAGAAGGGGAACAGCCGCACACGTGCGTGATCTCCGGTCAATCCTGCTACTTTGAATGTACTACAGGCTTCAAGGAAGCGCTGCAAATTCTAATTGGGATCTTCCGAACCTGTGAACGGTTGTTGTGCCACTAATCCGACGTACCTCCCTAGTTGATATGGAGCATGATCTTGAGCTTCTTGGAAATTTGTCTTGACAACCTTTTCCAATTGAGGCTTGAAACTATTAACCAAGGGCTGGTCTGCCATTGTGAATAATACTCAAGGGCTGGCACTGACTGGTTCTCCAGCTAAATCTCCAAGTGACTTGCTCCTCTTTTCCGCTATTCTCTTCTTGCGTAAGAGCTTTTCTAGATCATCGGTGTAATTAGAAGGTTTGTTTGACTTAGGACCGTCCATACCTATTAATTTCACTTAATAGCATATATGTACTAAAAAGACAAGTAAAGCATAATGACTAAACACTACTACATCAAACAATGTTTAAAAACCTGCTATGGCCCCTGGCAACGGCGCCAGAAAAATGTGCTTGTTGGTCGCTACTACGCACCCACTTATATACCGCAAGAGGACGGTGTACAGTTGTAGCACTTTTTCCCTTGGAGTATTCCAAGGTATTATCGAACCACTGAGACCTTAGGGATAATTAAGCAAAGTTAACAGTAAAAGATCTAATCAAGGCTACTGTCAAGTTCAGGTTGTATGAAGGGGAGACTGGCCAGCGCAAAGGTGTGCCAGACAGCAATTTTATCGTTGCGTCGATCGGCGCAGGGTTGAGCCGATCGGCACTATTGCGGATCTAAGTTGCTGAGCTGATCGGCGCAGGTGTTGAGCCGATCGGTACGCCAGCAAAGTTGAACTAGAGTGCAAGTCAAAGCCAAAGCTAAAGCCAAAGATAAAACTATTCAGTGAGTACCCAGATATCTACTAGTGAGATCGTAACCATATAGTCTAATTAAATAGCATCATAATGGATAATTACATGGATCAATGAAAACTTATAATGAATAAGACCACCCTGCTTTCCGAGCGGCTCCCGATTTATCGCTACCGAGAGGAAACCCTTAATCACGCGAGTATCTTACCCTACTCAACTATCCAATAGTGTTGCACAGGTTTAGTGCTGTCACCACTAAACCACACTACCGGCATCATCAAGCAACCATAATCAATACAATGTCTGAATACTATCCTAATCACTATGATTAAGATAATATCAACTTACTTAGCCTAGAACTAAGCAATGAGAATAAGCACATGCATGATTATAGAATCAAGATAGACAAATCACCAAAACCGTCATCAACATATTCAATCATCCTTGAGATACATAGAGTAAGATTCATCACCGTCGATATGGCCTACCTTGATGGATCAACTCTTACACCAATGGTTCTTGAAACACAACTAGAGATCTGTTCTAACGGGGCAAGCCCCGGTGGCTCTAACTCACAAATCTGTTGTCCCTCTGTTGCCTCCTCCCCCCGGGTTTCTCATCACGGCTAGGGGTTAAAAGTATATATAGGGGTTCTACTCATGAAGGACTTGGTTTCTAGCAAATAAGTCGGTTGCGCCGGTCGGTGCAGGATTGCGCCGATCGTTGCAAGCCGTGTTCCTCTGTCTTCCACAGCTGCCATGTGGGCCTTTTCCTTCAAGATAAAGTCTTGTACCGCACATCGAGATCTTGAAGTTCTATAAATCTTCTAAGCAAATATCTTCAAGTGTCTTACACAGATAAACTTTCATAAACATCAGATAAACTTCCATCGGAATGGGCCTTGGTCACTTCTGGGCCAAAATACCCTTGTGCCGATCGGCTCATGAGCTGCGCCGATCGGTGCACTGGGCTTCTTCAGTGCTTTTTGTCGGTTCTGGACCCCTGTCTTGTCCAACATCACTTTAATAGCCAATTTTACCTGTTTCTGCAGTAAAGCTCCAAAACAACGCATATACAAATATATAGGTAATATCATAGGTAAATGGCCTAAATTAGTATCAATTATACTCTAATTGGGTTGATATTCACATATAAAAGGGGCACTTGGAAAGTGCCAACATACTCCTCAACGTTCGGTTATGATGTGCGTCCTAGACGAAGTTGCCTTGTATATGCCATACTTGAACCCATACGCAAGGTGCTAAGTGCATTCACTACAAGAGAATTGACTTGTAGTGGCATTTTCTTTGTATAGTAGAGTCATTATTATTATTTCTCTAGACACATATAGAGACATTTTTTAAAATGCCTCATACATGCCTTGCCATGCATTGTCTCTACGATTGTAGTGACTCTTTATAAATCGTCTTTATGAAATTAGTGACAACTTTGTAGAGGCATTACACAATGCCTCAATAAACTTAGAGGCATTATTAATACCGTATTTAACTATATGATAAAAATACAATGTTGATGTGAAGTTTTGAACTCAAGACCTCATGGTGAAATAATAACATGTTAAGCTTTGCTAGCCAACTCACCTACCCATGATATTACATATATTTTCAGAGTTTATTCTTAAGAAGTGCTGCAAACTAGTGAAATAATGTCTCTAGAAAAGCATAAGGCGCCTCTAGTAATGTCTCTATAAGATATAGACATTTTAAACATGTCACAAGAATGTCTTTATGCAAATTATTTTCAGACACTTTGCAAAATGCCTCAAACAATGCCTCGATTGTTCATGTGACACATTATTTTTCTAAATTTTCAAAAATTATGCCTCTACTTTTGAGACAAATTCTAAAGTGCCGCAAAAAGATGTCTCTACAACATATATAGAGGCATATTAGAAAAGTGCCTCTAACAAAGTGTCACTATGAGAGGTTTTTGTTGTAGTGATTTAACTATTGCTAGTGTAGACTTACATGTATTTGTTTTAATATACAACTTACTAAATAGAACACATTACAGATATGACTTTGCTCTTCTAACTAAAACCCACTAGATACTTTGGTCGTTCTTTATTTTAGAAAGTGATGTTCTATGTGTCACACTACCTCTATCATTATTATATTTACCCCTGCGTAGCCTTTGATTATCAATACCAATCAATATGCTTATGATGCCTTGATTAATAGTTTATTCTTACTATGCCTTCTTTTGGTAAAACTATAAATTATAGCCATTGGAGTGATCCAATGGTGAAATGCTACAATGTATTTTCCGTGCGCTTGAGGATTTTACTTAATTGACACTAAGGTACATCATTGAATTATTTCTAGCGCCATTGCTAGGGATGATTTAATCAATGTAACTTAGCAAACATCAACACTCGGCAAACACTTTGTCAAATGTCACCCTTGGTATAAGGGATTCGACAAACATTTAGTGGGCAAATAGATCTTTACCGAGTATGATCTGTCGTGCACTCGGAAAGTGCTTGTACAATCCTCAGAAAAAAAAGTCCTTGTGACAGGGACATGATGAAGATGGCCAGTGGCCGGCAGTGGTATCGACGTGTTTGCCGAGTGTTGCGACGTGAATACTTAGAAAAATTTTAATGTTTGCCAAGTGTCAGATCGAAGACTCTTGGTAAAATGTAATATTTACCAAGAGCCCATAGCAAGGCACTCCACAAACACTCCATCTTTGCCGAGTATTAAACTCTAGTAGGGATCTCTACAATACATAGCACAAATAAACTCTATTATCAACACTAATCCACTAGTATCATCACAGCCAACTCACAAACTCAGGTATTTCACAAGAAGTTCAATGGGGTGGCCATTGTGGCCATGGCGATAAATCATGGTCATGAGGGTGGTCATTCGATGCCACCAATTGATTCTGCATAGAGAAAAAGAGATCCCATGTGTGAGATGAGATGTAAGGTAAGAACAAACAAACTAAATCATTCATACTCATAGGAGTACTTGTAGAAGGAGGTGGAGGAGGAGGGAATAGCATTGGTGGCATAAGTTGACTGATCATCTCGCCAACACTTTGCATTACTGAAACATTTGTTCCAACCTCTGTCGCTCGGCCTCTATCCTCTGTCACTTGGCCTCTGCCCTCTATTCCATCTCCTCACATCACCTCCTCCTTTCTTCTAGATGGGACTACAATATTTCACCCTAATGTTCCAATACAAGAGAAATGTGTGTAAAAATCAATGAACGACAAATAAACTCGCTATCCCTATCCCTCAACCTCTACCTCCACCTCTCCCTCGACCCCTGCCTCCACCTCTCTATCGATATTTCCCGAACTCCTTAGCCGCAAAAGTCTCTCTTTAGTAAAATGATGAAGCAACTTCAAACCATCTACAATCTTTGAAAGAGATACAAACTAAACAAAACATAATTTGAAATAACAAAGTATTATAAATAGTAAACAAATTACTAGGGATCATGCATGCATTAGAAAGAATAATCATGATCGGGATTAGATGGATCATAAGTCTCATCATCACTATCATGCACATCGGTATAATCATGTATGTGCTCTGAAGAAGGAATATCATCGTCACTATTGTTGTTTGCATGTAATTGCTCAAATAATTGTAAGTCCTTTACATTATGAACCTCATCTCCATCGTCCTCATCAGCAACCATTTCATTGTCTGATCGCTTCGGTTAAGTCTATCTCAGAACTCCTCACTAGCCCATCTTCTTGAAAGAACTCTCCTTCCTATATGTTTGGGTCTATGTTGTAATTTTCGTTGTTTGGAATAGGTAGTTTACCATGTGGTCATACCTTGTACACAACATCCCAACCTTTGAGACAGTAATTGGTTTGGCACGGGTATGAAAGATAGTGTTGGTCGTAGTTACACACCCACTCATATACCGCAAGTGTACGGTGTACATTGTAGCTTTTCCCTCAGAGTATTTCGAGGACTGTATCGAATTCACAAGGATCAGCAATGGAACCGTAGTTGGGCTCTTCTACTTCATCTAAAGAATCAATCCTAGCATGAAGTACATATTACACATTCGACAACATTTATCATGAAAACTTTGTCAGGTCTAGAAGCGTATACATACACCAAAGAGAAACACATGGAGTTAGCCTATATGCATCTAGCGGTCTGAGAAACGATGTGTAGATTGGCACAAATAATGTGCCAATCGTCACCGAAGCACTAACAATGTGACATCTATAATCCTAGCTCACTTGGCACTTTAAACAATTGGTGAACATTGAAGAGGAGTAAAGAGAATGGAACTTTTTAGAGGTTACATACACCCTGCCCTTAGCTGGAGCTAATCGTTCCCCACGCTTTGGTGCTTCTGCTCACTCTGGCTTTAGCAGGAGCTAATCGTACACCACACTTCGGTCTCCACCTCTTACTCTACTACAGCTTAAACAGGCAACCTACTAGCCCTGTCACAACTAATCATGCATATCTAGAGTCTAAAGTAATTATGGCTCATACAAGATCTAAATAACTAACCTAATCACCATGATTAAGAAAGCAATCTAAATACTTAGCCTAGAACTAAGAAATTGGAATAAGCATATGTAAAGCCATGCAATCCAAGCGAACACAATCGTAGTCAATGATAGAATCAAGATAGTCGCAGAGATAAATATATGAACAATACCTTTATTCATCAACATCGGAGGATATGTCAATCGGCACCGCCTTGTTGCAACATTGAAGATACATGGCTCTACTTCACCTAAGCTCCGGTGTAGCGCAACCACGCAAGGCTTAGACACCATGTTTATCATAACTTAGCTATTGCAAAACTCCGGTGAACTTAGAGAGGTATTACATTGAAAAAGACTAGCAACAAACCAATGCAAATGATGCTAGACATAGCATGGCAAATAAACTATGCAATGTTGTTCAGCAAACAAGTATAAACACCATGCTTACACCTATGTTTGCTAGAGAGAGTGCATGCATATCCAATTAAATACCCATTAGAGAGTAAACAAGCCAACCCATTATGAGTGGAAAGGTGGATATGAACTTGCAAATTTAGAGGCTCATGTGAAATAAAACAAAAACATGTCATGCGACAGCGATGGAATGCTAAGAAAGCATTTGGACAATGTGTCGATTGGCAATGGAAGTGTGCCGATCGGCGCCAGCGAGATTGGCTCTATATGTCATAAAAAATGAAGGGTGGGAAGCTTAGGTGGGCTAAAATCAAATGGTTAAGTGAAAAATCAATCAAATACAAAAACAAAGAAAATGCATCCAGTGGATAATTTTGTGAAATAAAGAAAATAAACGATGGTGGTGGAGGTCTAAAAATAAAAAGTTAATCTAGAACTAATTAGCCACAAATGGATCAATTGACTTGGGTTATGCTCACATAAAAACAAAAAACAATTCTAGGTTGCCCTCCTAGCAGCACTAATCAATCCAAACAAAAAATACCAAAAAAAAGACACAAAACACGGGCTGCCTCTCGAAAAGTGCTTCAGTTATAGTCAAGTAGCTAGACTTCTTACATACCTGGATGTCACGAAGCCATGGTTCTTGGTGTAAGATCCAAAGATGTCCATGCAGCTTGTACTATGCAAACTTCGTTGTGGTTCACCTATTGGCCTTCTTCGTTATGTTGCATAATGCTCAATGTGTGTATATGATCTAATGATCTTTAATCTTCTATCTTGTTCAGTCTCTGATAATTTTTTCTTGGGAGAATTGCTCAAGCTATCATCATTGTTGTCATCCTCTTATCCTTCAATTCTGGAGAAACTTGACAACTTCATCTTTTCAAGCATTGGAGCATATGTGAAAGTGCCTAGAGGGGGGGGGGGGATGTGAATAGGCAATTATCCCTGAAAATGACTTAATAATAGAAGTTAAATGCATAGTGTTGGACTTGTCCGACGATTGTGAGTAAAGTGCAAGCACTTGTCCGATGACACAAGATAGAAAAGTAGATCGTCCGATTAAAACTACAAACTAGTGCAAGGCAAGTTAGGAGCTAGTGATTACAAGCTAGAGGAAGTTGTAGAAATAAGGAAAACAACTAGCAAACAACCTACATAAGTTAATTTAAGAAATATGAAGTAAACCCTAACTAGCAAGTTTATGAGCAAGAACAAGTAAATGAAGAACAAGATTAAAGCACACAAGAGACTGGGTTTCTTTCAACCCTAAACCTCTCCAAGTGATCACAACGATCATATTCGATGTTCCACTAGCAACTCTACAAAGGACAGGTCAATAGAAACTTCCCGAGGAGTCACCACATGAGTTGGGAGCTCTACGGGCACCTCTAACCATCTAGGGGATGAATCCCCAAGAGTAACAAACACAAGAGTCATCGGTGGTGAGGATGAACCAAGTGATCAAGAGGATGGAAGCTTGGAGGCGATGGAGCTCTTCAATCTTCTCTCAATCCCTTCACAAATCAAGAGTGGAAGCAAGGGAGTAGAGTTGGAGAGAGCAAAGTGAGCTTGAGAGTGTTTTTGAGTGGAATGAGTGACCAACCGGCCAAAGGGCGAGATGAGGTTGTATTTATAGGCCAATGGGAAAAAGAGTCATTTGAGGGGATATTTCTCAGATCTGTATCGAACAAGTCCGATGACCATCGAACAACTCCGATGAATTAGGGTTGGCGAGGAAATTGGAGTCTGATGGACTTGCCCGATGCCTCGGACAAGTCTTGTCCATCGGACAAGTTCGATGGTCATCGGACATGTCCGATGACACTAGGGTGGCAGGGAAACTGAACTCCAATGAACATATCCGATACGTCAGACTTTCCTCATGTCATGGACAAGTCTGACAACATGCAGTGGCAACCAAACTAGAGCCCAATGGACTTATCCGACATGTCGGACAAGTCCAATGAATTTTCCCTAAAAAGTGTATTTGGCTAGGAAATTGGAAATTTACACTTGGTTCACCTTCGCTTCACACTTTTGTGTCCCTCTTAATAGTACGACTTTTCCTATACTCAAAATATAAAATAAAAACTTCATGAACTCCATTCTTGAGCATATTTTGAATTCCATCTTTGAAGCACTTTGCCATCTCCTTTTCTCCTTTTTATTTCTATGCATTTAATCATCAAATATTGGACCATTATCTACACATATGCTCATTAAAAGATTAGTCTATTCTAACTTGTATTGATGCCAATCACCAAAATAAAATTAGGGGCCTAGATGCACCTTCAATCTCCCCCTTTTTGGTGATTGATGACAATACAACTATATTTCAAAAAAAATTGCAACAAGGTTCAGTATGTGATGAAGAGATGTGGAGCTCCACCTAAATGTGTGCGTAATTAAAGAGATAAACAATAATAATAGGGGATATATATACCAGGGATATCTCACCACTCGGATATATTGCCGAATGGGCCAGGGTCCAATAAATATAAAGCCCATGATGATAACTACTCGGATTATTACTTGGAGTAGAGGATAAGTCAATACTAGAGATAGAAAGTTAGAGATAGAATCCTAGTCGGAAATCATGTTGTAACCGACTAGGAGACTTGTCATGTAACCCTGCCCCTACGATATATAAGGAGGCGCAGGGGCTCTCTCATAGACACTAGATCATATACAATACACCACAGAATACAGGACATAGGGTTGTTATCCTTCGGGAGACCCGAACCTGTCTAAACCTTGCGTTTTGTGTGTCCATTGACTCTTAGTCTTGCGCATGCCTCTACCGATAAATAAGGATCATGGATAGCCCTATGATCTACTGCTGATAATAGTATCAACAGTTGGCACACCAGGTAGAGGTTGCACAGTGATCGGCTTGTTGAGTTTGATGACTATGTTTTTGGGAAAATATGGATCTTTATCGGCAGCGAGATGGCGGCGAGGTTGTGGCAAGCTACTGGCCATCGATGGGGGCGTGTGGTTGCGTGAGCATATGGCGGCATCACAGAGGAACCTTGCATGCCTGCCAGGAGGTCACGTCATGAAGTCGGCGATTCGGTTGCGCTGAGGAATCGACGGACTCCTTTAGATCTAATCGATGATTAGTCATATTCATGAGCCAAGTCCGAGTGAAGGACTATAGCATCGTCGCACGCAGCAGGTTGGATTTCAATCGATCCATCCACGAGCAAAGTTTCTCTAGACCGATAGATTGCATGCATACAGTTGTACATACGCTCCAACGTCGCCCCGCCATGTGATGCCGCTGGATCATGCATAATCGTTACCATGACGATCGCATCACACACGATGTCAGCGAGTCAATCTTCTAAGCGAACTCACCGAGTTTGTGACGTCAAATAGGTTGCTACCTACTGGATGTGCTGCGCTACACATCAAATTGTGATTGCCGGCCGATTGCGTCGCTTATGGTGTCATCCAGTAATAAATCATCGATGACCAGATTCAAGAATCGCTGAATTCGGTGATCGGCTCATCGAATTCTATTCCTATACGATAATATACTTGATAGTAACAGGCAAAGTAGTCCGAGCAGAGGCCTACTAGCATTTGTAGCACAGAAGTTTTTTCTTTATTTTTCTTTCTTTCTTTATTTCATATTATTTTATGCCTTATTTGTTAATCAAGATGATTAGTGGAGAATACTAATCATGTTTTGCTTCTTTTGCACATGCGTTAGCTGCATCATGATTATTGGTAACCGAAGGCTAGGTTGTCACGGACGACTCGGAGGCCGGATTGCATCTGCCGAGTTGTGCGGCAACACCAGGCTCTAATTCACGGCAAGATCAACAAAGCAGCAGAGGAAAGGTTGAGACGGATCGACATAGGTCTGCATGCGTACAGGTAGACATCCGATGAGCAATTAATTGGCTTCAAGAGGTTGCGCCAGCATCGGCTTTCATGTTGTCAACTCGACGAGTTAATCAAAGGATCGATCATGATTTTGCCAACAACTGTGACTCAACGAGTTAGTCAAGTGGCTTCGTATCAGGTTGCCTTCATAGGGCACTCAGTCCACATAGCCGATCAACTATTGTAGCGGCGAAACTTAGCAGTTTGACGACTTTGACTCCACCGACCACATGGTGGCTCGGTTCGACTCAAGCCGACAATCAAACAGTATGTTGAAGGCTCGTCTATGGATCATCTGCTATTGAAAAGTGCTTGTTGCTGCAAAAAAAGGTGGGTGATCAAGATGGCAAGGCCGATTGTCCACTCGGCTGACGGATCAGTAACTCGGCGACGCAACGGCTCATCTATATGGTTGAAGGCACAAGCACACTGGCTGTCGAGAGTCGATCCTAGCTTTGTATACACCTAGGAATATATATATATATATATATATATATATATATATATATATATATATATATATATTTGTTGCATGTAGTGCAGTGGCGGCCGATGTGTGCCACTGCATGTGATTAACCAATCAACACGATCGTCTTGCCAAGTTGCTCGAAAATTGAAGGAATTTGGATCGAGTCCACATCAGGGATGTTTTCTATTTATCTTTAATCTTCTATATTATTTTATTATTTACACATTATACCAATTAGTCTGGTTATTTAAATCTCATCATGTTTCAGTTTCTTTTACATGGACATGTGTGACATGGAGTTCATACTCTGGGTCATGTTGGAGACTTGGGGGTTGATTTGACCACTCGGCTGATGATGTAACTATTCAACCAATGACTCGGCAGTTGGATGTTCCAATAACTTAGCTATTTGATGACTCAAATAATCACTTGGCGAGGCAACACGATGATTGGGTTACTCGCATCGATAATCAAGCCGTATGGTCAGGGGCTTGTCTATGGCTTGCATATGGCTTGTCTACAATTCGTCTACTATCACAAAGCTAAGTAAACTTTATAGTTTTTTTTATTCATATCAACTCAATTTGAAGGTTGTAGATTCTTCATCTTATGGTGATAGTTTTGAGTTTCTTTTGAACTTATCTTTTTGCCTTGCCAATATTGATCAATAATTTTTCTCGATGGATTTTGACTTATACATGTTTAGTCGGATGTGTTTTAGCAGTACATAATTGGTATTAGGAGTAGTCCAGCTGTTTTGCTTAGTTGCCCGTCTGACTCCTATTACCCAAATTGGTCAGTCTAGCTCTATGGCTCATGTGGTTTCTCAAAATCAGCGTGTACATTGTTCTTCTAATGAACCTTGTTTATTTTTTAGTCTGTTGGTTGAATGATCAGTACTCTAAGCAAACATAAGCCTTAGATGAATAACAGAAATCTAACAGACTTAGATATTAAAAACCTTATTTCGTTAATGATTTATATTAATTTTACATATAACTATATTATTTGTGTTCTTGTATTACAGTTATCTCATTAATATCACTCAGTCATGGAGCACCGAGTCATTGAATCACTCGGTCACGGAGTGCCGAGTCATTGGATCACTTGGCCATGATCAACTACCCGTGGTTTCTAGAATTTTGATCCCTCAGACCTTTTGAGCTGTAATGTCGGGGGCTTGTCTTTAGCTTAATGGTTATTAAGCAGCTAAGTATTTATATAATTTCAGTTTTATTCATCTAATTAAAGGTTATAGGTTCTTTAACTTAGGGATGATTTCTTTTTACATAATATTGATGTATTAGACTCTCGGTATTACCTTAACTCACATATGCTTGACCGAGTGAGTTCTTATTCTCCATGGTTCATGTCGTTTGTTGAGGACCGAGATGGCTTTTTACCTTGACTCACATGTTTATCCGAGTGAGTTCTTAGTCTCGATGCTTCATGTTGAACGTTAAGGAAGTCGTTTAGTAGTATTGGTACCTGATATTTACTGGTTATGAGAGTTAGACTCGAGTTCATACAGTTCAAATTGCAGGTGGGGCTGGTACCGTTCGACCTGCGAGCCACGAAGCTGGCCGCGACGGAAACATGTGGGCTTTGTGGAAACCTGCCACCCACAAGCTCACGGACACGCTGGGAATTGTGGAGCTGGCGGGCAGGGATGGTTTGAACTATCAGAGCCCGCATATGAGACTACAAGATCACAAAGACCTCGACCTCACTATGACTTGAAGAGAAGAGAGCACGAAGAGCTGAAAAAAGAGGAGGCCGAACGCCTGACCATGGGCAAGTGCCGACGAAGAAAAATGTTGTCGAGCTTTTCGGAGATTCCTATTATGGTCTTTCGCATTCATCATTCTCTCATTCTTCTATCTTAAAATCAGATCGATCTCTTGCGCAGATACTTGTGAATGTCTTGGATGCCATCGTTGACGTATATGTGTCGAGCATTCATGAACCCCTCGACATGGTCGTTTTCTCAAATCTAGATGCTAGTGGGTTGCATCATTATCTCAGCACCGTTCGTTAATCTCCATCATGTGCTGCCTCTTGTGGCCAAGACATAAATCCAGATCTTGTGCAAAAATTGTGGAACGCCGCCGATGCCACTGGATTAGCAGCCTAGTATGCAAGCTATAGCAGTCAAGGTATCGTCGACGGCTTCTTCGACCACGGTCACCTCGTTGTACAGTGACTTGCCGTCGCCTCGGTGAGTTCGTACACACCTCCTTGCTAACCTCTTACAACAGACGAGAAATCGTGATGTGGCTTCTTACGGGTCGCCGTGGGGCTGCCCACCGATTTAGTGGGTTTTATATGCTGACAGATTTTATGCCACAAAGGAAAAGCGGCTTGGCCACAAGCGCCACAAAGACCAATTTTCTGGGGCGGGTTCACGGGCTTGTTTAAAAGCCCGCCCCACCTACAACTTGAGCTATCTAAACCCATCAAAGGAGCGTGAAAGGGAGCTTCCTCGATGTCCGTGTCGACACTTCTATCTCAGTCTTTTATGTTTGATCGTGCGGATGGTCGGGTGCCTCGCGTTGCTGGTTTTTCATAATATGCTCTTGCATTTTTGCATGACGGGGAAGTAGCCACGTTCTTCAGATGCTGCACACAGAAAGAAACAAAATATGCACTAAGTACTCTATTATTTATTTGCTTCCTCACTATGTGAATAGAATAAGATAGGAGAAAATTTCGGCCATTTTATTTCGTCAGCTGCAGCATCGAGAAAGAAAAAAAATCATGCACACGCGCTCTATTTGTTTCTTTTGCTACTCGTCAGTGTGTTTTTTTTTCTGTGAATGAGGGCTTGACCACGTCGTCTATTCTTCATTGTCATCGCCTTGTTTTGTTTTCACATATGCTTCAACTGTGTGTGTATGACAGGAAGCCTAGCCACGTCGCATTTTACTTCATCATCATCCTTTCGTTCTTTGCGTGTAGAAGGGTGTTTGCCACGTCTTTTCTTCTTCTTTTTTCTATTATAGCCATACCAGATTTTTATCACCTTTTTTTTACATGTCGTGTTCTTTTCTCTTCTCTAGGAAAGGCTATAAATAGCACATTCCTAGCATTGCTCTAGAACCATTAACACGAAAGTGTCGGTGCACATATTTAGCGCCGGTGCGTGTAGTTGCAGGTTGGGAGCAATTTCGAGTGGCGCATATTGGAAGGCGGAGGTCTAGCTAACGCTGCAGGCTATGATCCAAATGCTGAGTGACTAGCCACAACGGCATGACGCAACGCGGGATGCCAGCCCATGTGGCAGCCAACTTGCTCGATAACTCGAGGAATCACAAGCGTATGATCAAGTTGTGTTGGGATTAGGAGATTGTCATCAGCGATCAAGCTGGTGCACAAACAAATACGTTCGTGACACCCAAACACACTTGTTTTGGGTTTGTTTCTGCATGTAATCCGGTTGTCGTACTATTGAAGTTACGTTATTTTCTTCCTCTTGTGCACCAAACAAGTCTATACATTCACGTTGCAGCTTCAATAGCATTTGCATCGTAGTCTTTACCACGTCCCCTGTTATGGATTCTTTCTACAGTCTCATGCATATAAAATTGCAGGCAAAAATCAAAGCCGCAAAGTTAATCTTGTGTGGCAGATGAACAATAAAAATTGCCCATATTACTTTTGCCATATTATTTGTTGTCTTGTTCTGAATATTTTCCACCGTTTGACGAGAATATAGCACACGACACCTCAACTACGCATAGACAAACATTCATACTGCTGTTGAGAAGTTGTCCTCATTTATTTTGTTTATGGCAAATGAATCCACACGCATGAATTTCTATTATTGAGAGAGTCATTGCTATTTATCTTCTAATATATACGTGCCAAATATAAAAATATTTATTTTCCAATATAGTTGTACATGACCGTCGTTCATAACATTCCTTTACTATAACATGTACTGTCTGTGCATCACGGTGCATACGGTTGAAGTCAATTAAAGGCTCAATGCAAATTATGTAATAAATCGTCACTATGAGTGATATATTATGTGAGCACCAACTGGAATCGATTAAAAATTCCAGGTAAATTACTTTAGACCGACACGGTGGGGCACTATTTTTGTTTATATAAAGGATAAAACTAAATTGCTTGCTTACAGTTGCATAAAAATTAGTCAATTCTTTGAGTAAACAGTTTTTCATAAGTGCAAGTCGGTAACCAATGAATACCTACTCAAGCATATGAAAAACTAGCAACCAAATTAAAGGAGCTGCTTGAAATTATGCTTCAGTCTTCATGACGAAAGCCAGTCGAAAGCTATGTGCTGGGTGAAAAGATTAAAAATATACAAGCAGACCGAGCTACGACTGAAACTGTGACAGTCATACTCAAACAAGGAGGTAGCCAAATAAAGGCTTGACTTGGCATAATGATTTAAAGAGAACATAGCTCAGTGAAAGGAATAGAGATTAATCGTAGTTGCTACCGCTGGTAGCTTCACACAAAGAACAAACATATTATGCTAACTGAATAACCAAAAAGGTACTGTAACTGAGGTAAGCAACGGTGAAGACGTGAGGCCTGGTCCAGAATCCGGACGATCAAACAATCAGCATACTAACATGAAATAATCATTAAAGAATGAACCAACAATAAAATAAATAAAATTATCATAGCAAAACAAAGGGTACAGGATTGCTACATATGAGGAGGTTCTAAGGCACGCACGTCCCAACCGCTCCTCGCTCCAAGTCCCTGCTTTCACGTCGGCTAACCTCTCCTCAACGCCACTGCTGCCTGCCCGACGAAGCCAAAGACCAGCTCCCATGACTCTCCTCTTTCCCCTGTGCCTGGCACCCTGGCTTTATTAGATTACTTGTAGGCACACGTGGTGATGGACACAACAAGCAGCAAGTTGAGGAAGATGGCATCGCATTGGAAAACGGTGTCACGACTTTCAGCGCAAGCGCCAAGTTTTAGAGACTGACGACCTCACGAGTTTAATAAATATATATATTAAATGCTACATCATAGGTGGATTTTTTACCCTAATACTTGACATGCACATATATGACGGATATTTGCAAGTCCTTGGCATTAAATCACGGAAGCAATACTTGATGCATCAACAAACCAGGTGCTGCACCGAGAAAGAAAAAAAAATCATGCATGAACTTTGTTTATTTACTTCCTTGCTAAGTAATTAGGATAAGAACATAAGAGAAGAGAGCTCGTTGCATATTGGTTTTAAAAGGGTGCCAAAGAAAATAATAATTAGTGTCTCATTTGTGCATCAATATTTTGAAGGCCCTACTGATTTGAGCTGCGCCGTAAATACAGGAATATGCGAGAGAATAGAAGCATATTGGTTTTAGAGTTGTGCTAACGAAAATAATAGTTGATGCATTTCATTTATGCAGGGATATTTGAAGGTCCAGCCGACTTGACCTGCCCTATAAATAGAGGTATATCCCTAAAAAAAATAGGTATATGCATAGGATAAGAACATGAGAGAAGAGAGCTTGGTCGATATTTTTTATTTCTTTATTTTTTTAGAGTTGTGACAGCTGCCAAGGAACATCGTAGTTGGTACTTCTCATTTCAATTTTAAAGGCCCAACAGAACTGCCCTAAAGATAGAGGGAATTCCTTCTTAAAAAAAATGCGTAGCAAGATAGAGTAGGAGCAAGGTTAATGTAAACTACTTAAACCAATATCTTGAGGATGTTGATAAAAGTATATATATATCTGTCACAACAGTCATCCTAAAGTCGACCAAATGACATATAATATTTTCATAAAATCTCTATGTTTCTTCCACATGTTTCATTCACCAATATCATACTAAAATATAGATGTCATGTTCTCAAAACAAGAAAAAAAAAGGCCCCCCATAGCTTCTAGTACCTACAAACACAAATCCTTTGCCAAATTTTATATCCAACACATGCCCCCCCCCCCCCCCTGTATTTTTTTGTAGGCAAAACATTGTATATTGTGTGCCAAAAAAATAGCATCGATTTACTAATAAATCGGCTTACTTAAAGCATGTACCATGTCCAGACCCACAAATGTCACGAGGAATATTCAGACTTATCGTCTATACAAATTTGACATTACATCATGCTACACACTGGGATAATATCTTTTCAAATATTTCCCATTAATAGCCTTGCTCATCTATTCTCCTCGCAATGTCTCTCAAAAATATGAATTTCCAGGAACAATGCTACTCACCTAGAAAGGTCCCTCTAAACTTGGTGACCATTTTCCAAAATTATTATCTCTAGACCCAACAGGTAAAATTGTTTTCCAAACCAGATCTCCAATCTGAAATTATTTTTTCCTTACCTTTTTATTGTAAGCCCTCGCCACCTTTAACTTTTCTCTCTATTTCTCTCAAGGCTTTCAATCGGCTTTCAGTAACTTCATCTATCATATCCATCATTAAATCATTGTAACCTACAGCCGATAGTCCACCTTGATAAGCCACTCTACAAGCTTGCAAATTGATCTCAATAGGAAGTACAACCTCCTGCCCATAAACCAACTCAAAAGGAATTACTTTAGTGGCTCCATGCCGTGATACCCTATGAGCCCACAACGCTTCTGAAAAGCACCTCATGCCACCTCTTTGGATGCTGCTCTATTTTCTTCTTAATCAACCTAATCAAAACCTTGTTGCTGCATTTGGCCTGCCCATTGGCTTGTGCATAATATGACGACAAATTCAGCTACTTTATTCTAAGAGATTGGGCAAATTCTTTGAATTGATGAGACATAAAGGAAGCTCCGTGATCTATTGTCAGTGTGGGATGCCAGATCTATACACAATATGCTCTAGTACAAAACTAATTACCTCCTTATGTGTCATATTTTTCAAAGGTACAGCTTCAGTCCACTTTGTGAAATAATCAGTAGCTAGCAACACAAACCGATGACCTTTAGATGAAGATGGATTAATTTCACCAATAAAATCTAAACCCTATCCCCTAAACAGCCATGGCTTAATGATAGGATGCAACATACTAGCTGGAGCTAACTGAACATGTCCAAATTTTTGACACGCCTCACATCCCTTGAAATACCGAAAACAATCCTCTAGCATAGTTGGTCAATAAAATCCTGCATGTTTTAGCATCCACCTCATCTGGTGAGCCGACTGATGTGTCCCACACATACCTTCATGCACTTCACCCATAGCTACTCTGGATTGTTCCGTATCCAAACATTTTAACATTAATCCATCTATGGTTCGGTGATACAATTCATTATCTAACAGAGTATACTTCAAAACTTGTCGCTGAACTTTCCGATCCTTTAAAGTATTGGGATCTTGCAAACATTTGATTAATCGTTCCCTCCAATCAACATCACCATGTTGTTCGGCCTTATGCCTCCCAAAGCCTGAACTATCCTCATTTATACTGAAAATTTCCCCTTTTAATGACACACTTTCAACGAAAAAATGCCCCTGTTCCACTCTATATCCTTATGCTTGTTGTGCTAACAAGTTTGCCCTGCCATTCCCTTCTCTAGATATTTGTGTAATAGTGAAAGTGTCCAATCCTTTAATTTTATCCAAACTTCGATCTAAGTATCCCCTCAACAAGCCATCTAAACACTGAAACTCCCCTCTAACCTGTTGTATCACTAATAAAGAATCCCCAAAAACATCAACATTCTTTATTCCCATTTGTTCTAAATGTGTCAAACCCAACAATAAAGCTTCATACTCAATCTGATTGTTGGTGCAAAAATGTTCAATCCTAACCAATGACTCATGCACTAAACCATTAGGTGACACTAAAGATAGCCGATTCCTTGCCCTTCCTTGTACACAGAACCATCACAAAATAATTTCCAAGAATAGATGTTAACACAATCAACTTCTAACTCTATATCAACTCTATGATCAGTTATGAAATCAGCTAGAATCATCCCCTTTAATGGCTCGAAAATTAAATCATAATCTATTAAAGCATAAGCCCACTTTCCAACTCTACCACAAAGAATCGGCTTTTGTAACATGTACTTAATAACATCAGCTTGAGACACCACTATGCAAGTACTTGAAAGCAAATAATGCTTAAATTTGGTGTATCCAAAGTATAACGACAGACAAAGCCTCTCAATAAACATATACCTGCTTTCAGCGTCCACCAAACGACGACTCAAATAGGCTACCACACACTCCTTTCCATCATGTACTTGAATCAAAACAGCCCCAATAGCCTTCTCTTGTGCCACAATGTGTAGTTTGAATGGCAATCCAACCATAGGCGCTCTGATCACAGGCGGCCTTGACAAGTATTTCTTAAACTTAGCAAAAGCTTCCCTCTGTTCAGCTCCCCATACAAAATCAGATTCATGATTAAGCCGAAGTAGAGGTGTAAATAACTCAATCTTGTTGGCCAAATTCGAGATAAACCTCCTCAAATAATTAATCTTTCCTAACAATTTTTGTACATCACTTGCTTTGACCTTTGTAGGATCGGTCTCAATTCCATGCTCATGAATAATGAAACCTAAAAACTTAGCAGCTGACACTCCAAAAGCACAGTTCAGACGATTCATTTTCAATCCATATTTACACATTCTTTCAAATGCCAACCATAAATCGGCTAAATGACTATTAAAATCAGCCGATTTAACTACAACATCATTAATATAAATTTCAACAATGATGCCTAATAAATCATGAAAAATAAGATTCATAGCTCATTGATATGTGGCACCGGCATTTTTCAAACCAAAGGTCATAACTACCCATTCAAACAAACCTACAAAGCCCGGGCAGCAAAATGCGGTTTTATACATGTCTTCTTCAGCCATAAAAATCTGATTATATCCCACATTCCCATCCAGAAAACTAATTATGTTATTTCCTGACGCATCTTTAATTAACATATCAGCAATTGGCATAGGGTACTCATCTTTAGGTGTAGCCTTATTCAAGTTTCAAAAGTCTATGCAAACTCTAATTTTTCCTGTATTTTTCTTTTCAATTGGAACTATATTAGAATCCCACTCTGCATATCTGCATGGTCTTATAAAATTTGCCTCTAAAAGTCACTCTATTTCCACCTTTACCCTACCATATATATCATAATTGAATCTCCTAGCTAGCTACTTATATGGCCTGAACCCTTGCTTAATTGGCAATCTATGCTCAACCAATCTCTACTCAAACCACGCATTTCAGTATTATTTCAAGCAAAACAATCTCTAAATTCTTTAAGTAGCACACATACGTTTTGCTTCTGGTCAGCCATCAAATTAACATTAATAAATGTTGGCCTCGACAAACTACCATCTCCAATATCCACCTCCTCCAAATCATCAATGGATGAAAATCTCTGTCCCAATTTCCCATGATCATCAATAGTTTCACTCATATCATTTTTCTCTAAACGATAGTTTTTTGTCCTTTCTTGTAACCATTTCAAACTATCAAACTTGTCCATTTAGATTGCTAAATTATTAACCGTGCTATGTCAGCCGGCTTTACATGAATTGGCACAAATCCCTCCTATTCTATACTAACAAAATCAAACTCTGACAGATCTCTCTGTGTCAAACATTGCATGTCACCATGCTGCCACTCTATTGGTACCTCTGCCAGTGCAACACATGCAGAATTGTCAGCTTCAATCAACTCCACCTCATTACCAACCCATTGGATTAAACACTGGTGCAAAGTAAATGGTACACAAGAGTTTGCATGAATCCAATCTCGCCCCACCAGCACATTGTATCATCCTTTCACATCAACAACAAAAAATGCTGTTGGAATAGACCTGCTGCCCACAGCAAGATCAACCGACAAAATCCCCTTTGCTTGCGATGGTTTCCCAAAAAAACCAAATGAGGTTCATGTTGGTTTTTATCAAGTCACTCTCCTTATGTCCCAATTTTGAAAACATAGAAAATGGCATGACATTCACGCCAGCTCCCCCATCAACTGGCATGCGACCCATGGGCTTCCCATTAACATGTCCATGAACATACAATGGTTTCAAATGCTCACCATGGTCTTCTGGTTTATCAAACACAGCACGCTCTACCCCTAACATCAGTTCCGTGATTTCCTCTCCTGGCGCTCTGAATTATTCAGGCAAAATAAAAACCATGTGTCAGTGTCCATCTCCTACCCAATATTTTTACCCTCCTCGGAACTGTTGTCGCTATTCTCATTGCCATTATCCTCTTCTTTAGAAAGATGTTTTTTCCTCCAAGTCTTTTTAGGAGCTGACATAGGTCTGCTTTAGTTGAACCAATTATCTCATTCTTTTTCGGCTTGTTTCTCTCTAATTTCCTGTCTGCAAAGCTTCTGAATTCTCCTTTTCTTCGTACGGCATAAACCTGCAAAATTTCCTACACCCTCAGCTCGCCTGTTGCTTGCATGTAATCCATGTTATGTTCCAGCTGTTGTTGGATGTGCTGCTCCTCATCCGGCAAAGCAATTTGGTGAAGTGGTGAAGTGACCAAACTGACATAACCGAACTTAATGTCCACTTTCTCTTAGTTAGTTCAAATTCGATGGAACCGTTCAACTCCCCCACGGGTGCCCGCTCCCCTCCCACCCGCACGCTGGAATCCACCCCGGATCAAGCGGCCACCCTCCCCCGGCCTGCCCCTGCGGCCGGAGCTCCTCTCCCCACGGCGCCCGTTTCCATCCCCTCCTTGTCCATTCTGAACCACCACGCACGTACCGGCGGCCGTTCAAAGGAGGCCCGCTGGTCGGACAACACATCCAGTCCGTTATCTAGCGCCGGCTCCTCGGCAGCAGGGTCTGCGGCAGGCTCGTAGGAAGTCAGGTCGTTCCGTGATGTGGTAGCATCCTCTGCCGTTTCGGCAGTCCCTTCGCCTGCCCTGGAGCAACCGGTCAAGCAACCTCTGTGCATCGTGCTCCGGTCGTCGGTTCACGTTCCGGAGCGTCACGGCCCGGATGCCAACGGTTGGGAGGAGGTTCGCTCCCGCGCTTGGAAGCGACGGATGAACCAGCGGCCACGCCGCCCTGTACCGGTCGATCTTCGAGGCGTTTGCTTCAACTGCTTCTCGTGTTCCCACCACGCCGCCGCGTGCCGATCGCGTCCAAGATGCTTTAACTGCAAGGCGTTGGGGCACCGCTCGTATGTCTGCCCCGGCCGTGAAGTTCGCAAGAAAGATACAGTGCGTCACGTCCCTGTCTGGCGCCGCATCACGCCTGCTCCTGAGGCGATCGAGGCCCCGGCTCTGGCGGAGATGGTTGGCGCCCAACCTGTTGTTTCGGCCGGCCACACACCGGCGGCCGAGCTCTCAGCCGCTGGGACTCAAGCCTCAGAAGATGGTCACCGTGGTGGTCGTCATCGGCGCAACCCGGGCAACGGCGAGGCCGCCTCTCCAGAACCCCGGGTTCAGGATGATGGCGCCTCCCTGGCTCAGGGCCCGCCGTGCGTCATTAACTGGTCCGTCAGAATAGAGCGTGCGGCAGAAGACATGCGCCGAGCGATTATCGTCTCGGTGTTCGGCGACCACTCTGCGGTGTCAGCGGACGAGATCAAGGAGACGCTTGTTCCTCGCTATAACCTCAACAGTGAGACAGTTTCAGTCAAGCAAGCTTGCGGCAAGGACGTGTTCTTTGTTTTCATGGAAGATGAAGCTACAGTTGCAAGGATTGTCGACGATGGGCCTCTCTCGGGGTCTGGTACGCTGCGCCTCCATTTCCGACGTTGGACTAGGCAAGCTCTTGCTTCAGGAGCTTCCTTGCCAGTTCTCGTCGATGTCGAGATGCGCGGCATCCCGGCGCATGCCTGGGAGATGTACGGCTGGCCGCAACTGCTCCACCCGGCCACGAGGAATCGAGAGGATTACTCGGTCTTCCGGTTGTCAGCCTGGTGCCTCAAGCCGGACTCATTTCCAAGTTCTCGTGATCTTCACGTGGTGGAACCATCCGTAGGTGTAATCGAAGCTCCACCAGGCAAGCCGACTTTGTGCTACCCAATTTCATTCTCGGTTACTGCTGCTGAACGCCCGGGGGTCGACGCTGACGACCCTTTCCCCTCGGGTGGAGATGACAGCTCTGACCACCATGAACACCGTCGTCAACGACGTGAGTTGTCCCCAGGATCACTGCCTTCTCAGCCTGCTTCTGGTCGTGACTGCGAGCAGCGACGTCCAAGCATTCATGCGCGCTTGGGTCCGGTTCCCTCCAACGTGCAGCATGAGGCGGCAGTTGTCGAGGAGGACGGACCTGGGGCAGAGGACATCAACGTCGATGATGGCTCGGGAAGGACGGCTGCTCCTGGGGCTATCCCCTCCGATGTGTCGCAGGAGGCGGCCGTTGTCGAGAAGGATGGGCCTGGAGTACAGGACACCATGCTAGAAGAATCTACGCGTACAGCTGCCGTTCTTGAGCCTGTCCCCTCCGGCGTGCTGCAGGAGGCAGTCGTCGTCGAGACGGATGGCTCGAACGGCAGCGACGTGCGGGCTGACTCCGGTGACCACCTTGCGGTGGGAACTGTCGAGGTGAACAGGCCCACATCCGTTTGCATTTTCGAGGAGGGTCACATCAATGCTGAAGACCATGCAGGCACGCCCTCCCCTCGGTTACTGCATGCGGCGCAGCCGGTGGAAAATATGCCAATTATTCAAGAGTCCCTCTGGCCAAAAGCTACAGAAACCGAAGGGTGCAACACCATTTCAAACGAGCCAATGAGGGAGCAACTTATCTACGTGCCAACAGTCAACGACCATGAAGATATTATTCCCTCTGTTGTATCTCCAGTTTTGACGTGTTTTGAGATGTCTTCGGTACGTTATCTTGACGCGATACTGAGGACGAAGTCAGGGGCCGAGGATCAGGGGATCTCATGTAACGTGCCTGCGTCACCAGTTTGCGCCTGAGTCGTTTACATCTGCAGAGGTCACGCCAACAACAGAGGATCCAACAGAATCACCACCATGCCCCAACGCACCAGCCGCTTTCTCTCCTGACACAAGTGCTCACGGCCTCTCCCAGCTAGCATGGAGACCAGCTGAAGAAGTCTTACTAGCTCAACCGACTCCAGAACCCCTCTCACAAGGTCAACATCAATCTGGTATGATCGTGTACACGAGAAGGCAACGAATGCGAGAATCCCCCAACCGCAATCCGTCTGACCAGCAACTGGCCGAGGAATTCATTGCTAAAATCTCCAGAACTTTACCTCATGTAGTCCCAACTCCCAAGGTGCAGCGACGACGTCGGCCTACAGCAGCTTCAACGCACGCCCCATGGCGCATCGTCGAATTGCAAAGCTCCTGCCTGAAATCAACCATCAGGCAGCGGCCACGGTCTGTCGTCATTTGGGTTTCACAAAGGGCGACCAAGCGGTTTCAGCTGAATCCGAGGACATGTATGTTCAGTTTTTTGAACAACCACTAAGTAAGGAGCACGTTGATGCCTTGGCAACACTTCTGGGTAAAGAGGTAGCGGAGGACACACAGGTGCATTCTCCGGCACACTCCCCACAGGTGGAGGCGGCTGCTTGAGCCGGGTACGCCAAGGTCGATTCCTATTTTGTTTCCAGTGGATCAGCCAAAAATCTTAGTTTGGAATGTGAAGGGATTAAACAAGAGGTCCCATCGCGATAATGTCCGCAAGGTCGTTGATGATTCTCGTCCAGTCATTGTTTGTCTTCAAGAAACAAAGCTCGCTCTTATTAGTGAATGGGATGTAATGTCAATCTTGGGTCGTGACTTCCGTCACTTTGTGTTCCTGCCTGCAAAAGGCACACGTGGTGGTATTCTAGTTGCTTGGAGGGAGGGAACCTTCACATCGGATCACTGGAGAGTCCACAGGCACTCAGTCTCTATCAAGTTCAGCTCAGATAATGAACAAGATTGGGGGTTTACAGGAGTATATGGCCCGCAACAAGACAGTAAGAAAGTGGGTTTCCTTAACGAGCTGCGAGAAGTCAGAGAACATTGTGTTGGGCCTTGGACCTTGGCGGGAGACTTCAACATGATTTACTCCTCCGAGGACAAGAACAACGACAATCTTAACAGAGCCATGATGGGTCGGTTTCGATGTTTTGTGAATGATTTTGATCTCAACGAAATCCCGCTGATTGGGCGCCGTTATACGTGGTCGAATGAAAGAGAGGCACCAACCCTTGTCAAATTGGATCAGGTCCTTTGCACCGCTGATTGGGAAGCCATATATCCAGAATGCATGCTACAGAGTCAGGCCTCGGAACTCTCTGATCATTGTCTGTTGGTGCTTGGGCTCAAGGAGGGCGTTCATGGCAAACGACGCTTCCACTTTGAGAGCTACTGGCTGAAGATTGAAGGTTTCCATGAGACGGTCTCACAATCATGGTCAGAACCAGTGCATAATTCTTGCCCGCTGGAACGCATCTCAATCAAATTGAAGTGTCTTACTCAGACATTACAGTCATGGAGTCAGAAACGGGTTGACCACATCAAAACCCAGTTGGGCCTTGCATGAGAAATCTTGCATCGACTGGAAATCGACCAGGACAGCCAGCCGCTCACCTTAGATGAAGATTAGCTCAGGCATGAGGCAAAGCGTTTATGCCTGGTGCTTTCTTTGTTAGAGCGCACTATCGCATGGCTCAGGTCACGGATATGTTTCTTGAAAGACGGGGACGCCAACACAGAATTGTTCCATAGAGCAGCAGGTTTCCGCAAGAGAAAGAATTTTATCCTAAAACTGATTCATGACAATGTGGTGGTTATCGGTCAAGAGGAAAAACAAGAAGTCATGTTCAATCACTTCGATGATTTACTTGGCACAGCTCTCCCAAGGACGACGACGCTTGATCTCAATTTCTTCCATCGTGAAGGACTCAATCTCTCAGCCTTGGACGAGCCCATCACAAAAGAAGAAGGTTTGGAAAACAATTAAGTCTCTTTCATCAGATCGTACACCGGGTCCGGACGGGTACACAGGCAGGTTTTACAAGGCTTGTTGATCGACCATCAAGGCAGATTTTATGGCAGCTATAATCACTCTACAGTAGGGAGACTCAAGGAAACTTTGGCTCTTAAACTCTGCTTATCTCACGTTGATCCCCAAAAAAGATGAAGCGATTTCAGCTAAGGATTTTCGTCCCATTAGTCTTTATACACAGTTTTGCGGAACTAGTGACAAAAATTCTTGCAAACAGAATGGCTCCTCTTCTAAATTCCATGGTCGCCACCAACCAAAGCGCCTTTATCCGTGGTCGTTGCATACATGACAATTTCATCTTGGTTCAACAAACTATCAAACTTCTCCACAAGCAAAAGGTATCTAGCCTATTCTTGAAACTGGACATTTCCAAAGCTTTCGATTCCGTGGCTTGGCCTTTTCTCTTGGAGGTGATGGAACACTTGGGTTTCGGGCCGACTTGGCGAAGCCTTGTGGCTAACTTGTTGCACACTTCTTCAACATGGATTTTGTTGAACGGCCAGCCAAGAGAGGAGATTCGTCATCAAAGGGGCCTTTGGCAGGGCGACCCCCTTTCGCCTATGTTGTTTATCTTGGTCATGGACATGTTAAATAGCCTCTTCAAGAAGGCTAGTGCTCTTGGTTTGCTACAGCCCCTCACCCGCTGTAATCAAGAACATCGGATTTCTTTATATGCAGATGATGTAGCACTTTTTATAAGGCCGATCGAGGATGAGATGAATCTTACTATGGGAATTCTTAACAGATTTGGTGATGCCTCGGGTTTGTATACGAACCTTCAGAAGAGTTGTGTCATTCCTATCCATTGTGATGAGCCTCAGTTAGCAACAGTTGAGCAAACATTACCGTGCACGGCGGCAGAGTTTCCGTGCACGTATTTGGGCCTTCCTATCTCAGATAGAAAATTGACAACAGCTGATCTCATGCTGTGGGTGGAAAAGATTGGAAACAAACTTCCTAGGTGGCAGGCCGCCCTCATGAACATGGCAGGCAGGGTCACTTGGGTTCGCTTTGTTCTCTCGGCCATCCCTATTTATATCTTAATTGCTATAAAGGTCCCAAAGTGGTTCATCAAGGCGCGAGCGTTTGTATGGAAAGGGAGAGATAAAGTGAATGGAGGCTCTTGTCTGGTGGCATGGGAGAAGGTGTAGTGGCCCCTAGACCTGGGAGGTCTAGGAATTTTGAATCTTGAGCTTATGAGTTGGTCACTGCAACTTCAGTGGTTATGGTTCCACAAGACCGACAAGGAGCGTCCATGGCATGGCTTGGATATCCCTGTCTATTCTAATGCCCTTGCTCTCTTTGATACTGCAGTAATCTCTCAAGTTGGGCAAGGAACAAATGTTCACTTTTGGTCTGACAAGTGGCTGTTCGGTTGTGGACTTTGAGAGCTTGCCCCAGCTGTAGTTGCAGCAGTGCCGGCCAAGGTACGGCAGCAGTGCACGGTGGCTAAAGACTCACAGCGGCGATGCTGACCTACAGACATAGAAGGAGGTTTCTCAATGATCGGGCTTTATGAATATTTTCAGTTATGGGATGCTTTGCTGGAAGTAGATTGTAACAGAACCGGCTTACCACAAAGCTGGCTCCATTCCAGGATCATTCTCGGGTGACGTCATGCGCTGCAACGTCCAATAGTACCACACATGATAGACAAAAATAATTGCAAAGAGAACATAGATAGAGTACAGAGTTTTACATAAATCTGAATTTAAATTACAAACCAGAGTCTTTAAAAGTGCAGATGCAAATAGTTCATCAGAAATAAAATGGTCCAACGGGATAAGTAAGAAACATTCGCCCTCTCACGATGATTCACACAAAACATCCGGCTTGTAGGTGTTTGCCCGAACACCGTGCCGGCAATCAATGGTCTACTCCTCCTCATCATCGGTGCACTGCTCCCACTCGATGTTCCAGCAATCAGGTCGCTGGCCTTCCTAGTGGAATCTCCCACCGCAGTGGCAGTGTCCACCCTGGTCATCTGAAAACCATATAGAACGTCGCCCTAAGTAACTAGTTTACTCAGCAAGACTGACCTGTCAAGGTGGCCAACTACAGCCGACTCCTAGATATGCACAGGCTATGGGTAGGGTTTATGTTACCAAAAAGCCAGCCTAAGAGTGGGTCCTTACTTTTCAAGTTTTAGCATCAAGTTAAGTTATCATGGGACATAATAAATTTAGTTTCCACTAAACTACCACAATCATGGTTGCAATGCAATTAATAAAAATTTCCAAACAACAATATTAAACCCTTTCAACAAATTAATGGCTTCCGACACTATTCTGGCGGAGTTATCAAGTGGTACTCGTTACTGTGAGGGGCAGCGACTCGAATCGATTTACATCCTGCAGGAGAACCTGCTTGCACGATCCATACGCGCTTTATGGAAGCCGCATGGAGCAACCTTTCACTGCGGTACCATAAGGTCTTCCGGGTCCAGACTCCCCCGAGGAGGGTCCCCCAACGCGATGCGCCCTTGTGCCGCCATCCGTGGGTAGATTCCTCCCTCCTCTCAGCCCCAGTTCCACCAAAGAAGGGAGAAGGCTATCTTCCGACTAGGCAGTAGTCGTAGCTACGTCAGTTTACGGGGCCCATAACTCCGGCATGCAAATAGTACGTTCAAACTTGATCCCATGGGCCGGACACAAGGCGTAGCCTTAGGTGACTCGGACGGGGCTACCTCCTTGAAGACAAGCTGTCCTTCCCATTCTACCTAGTTGCCCATCTAGTTTTTATTTGTTATCCCATTCCCACTTTCCTTCCTCTTTCATCATTCCCAAGTAATAATATTTCCTGGCCTACGAGTGGTCTCCATACCACTCGACGAGTGATCGTCCTAAATTAAGCAGAGCGACTACCATCCTGGGGCTATTAGCAGGTAAGGGGAACCTACTGCAATACTATGTTTCCAAACAACTCCTATAGACTTAATGCACAGACAAGTCTACATCCCTAACTAGTAATAAACAAAGATATAAAACTGGTGGATGCACCGAGGCTTGCCTTGAGTGGTTTTCTGGTCAGCAGGATCAACTCCTTGTCCTTCTGGCTCCTGCTCGGGCCCTGGCTCGACGTGGTTCACCTTGTGACCTATATGATGCGAATGATATGATGTATGAGGATATTACTCAATTCATAGCATTTTCTCAGCAAATACGTTATAGTAACAATATTTCATGTTTTAGCATGATTCTAGAAGCCAATTGCATATGGGTGATTTACTATAAATAGAACATATCTGGAATGATTTATTGGCCAATTTTCACTGACCTGCATTGGACCATAAATTTTTAATAATTAAAACTATACTTAGGGTTGAATAATTAGTAGGGACTAAATTACAGAGATATGGGACTCATGGTTTTACAGGAAGGTCCAACAATTCAAAACATGATTTTTCACCAAGTATCAAGAATTTACTAAACATATATAATTAAAACTGAAATTATTAATGCTTTGGCCATTTAATTTAGTATGGATAAAAATACTAACATGCAGGGAGATTTACAAATTTTGTTAAATAGTACATGTTCAGAAAAGCCTACTACATTTTTACCCTACCCCAAAATTCACAGTAAAAAGTTTACTATGCATTTTTAAAGTTTATTTCATTTACTGGAAATAGAATCTAATTGAAAAAGGAAATGAAAATGAATTTCTATCCTCGTGGGCCAGATCTACCACGGCTCACCGACCAGGCGCAGGTGGGGCCATCCCGGGACAGATCTGGCCCGCGCGGTGGAGACCCAAGGCCATTCGGCCCAATGGCAATTCGGCCCAATGGCCAGCTTGGCCATTCCAAACCGAGCACGCGGCGGCGTTCTTGGTCGCGCGCGGTGGTGCGGGCTCGGCGGCCAGCCGGAGCAATGGCAGCACCCACAACGGTGCGGACACTATCAATGGAGTGGTGCGGGTGCGCGGCACTCGAGAAGAGAGGAGATGGCTCATTGAGGTGATGGCGAGCAGCAGCACAGTGATGTTCCCGGTGACGTGCTGAAAATGACAGAGCCGGTTGGGGTCAAACGGGGACGCAACAAGGGAAGGAGCACGTGAGTGGAAGGAATCGAAGAAGCTCTCACCGTGATGGGAGGATGGGGCGGCGGAGCGGTGGTCGGAGCTCAGGAAGGGAGGTCCTGTTCCGGCCGGCTTGGTGCGGGAGGGGAGGAGCGGCTTCGTGTGGAGACCGAGGCAGTCGGGGCTGAGCTCCGAATGTCGACGGCCGGGGCAGGGGGGTGGTGCAGCAGCGGTGACATGGAGCACTGTTTACAGCAGCAAATGGCGGCGTGGTTTGAGCGGGGAGGAGGCAGAAAGAGAGAGAGAGAGAGAGAGGAAATGGGGAACGGTGTTCCGACCGGATAGGGGACAGAGAGGATGTCGGGAGGGGAGTGTGGGGGCATCGATCCGCGGCAACGGGCGTTGCCCTTACGCCGGCGGCCACACGGCGCGTGCCGGGTCAGGGGAAGGCATGACGCCCGGGTGTGTTTCTTCAGTGTCGTCGACAGGTGGCACCCATGGGGATTTTTTTTCTTTTCCTTTATTTGCAAATTCCTATAAACCGCTGGTGCTTGTTATTTTCATTAGAATTAATTGGAAGTTGACCCTGGCAAACCAAAAATATGGGTAGGCTCTATGAAATGTAATTGATTTTATAAAAATGCTAGCTACTATTAGTTCTTAACCGAATTTAAATAGCAATTTTGTAAATAGGGGGGTTTCTGATCCTTTAACCATTTATTTGGGGCATTAAATGATAGAATAAAAATCTGAGAAATTCCTCAAAATTATGGTTGATCATGACCAACAACATATATTTTTGGTATTGGTGTCTTATGTTGAAAAGTTGGGGCTTGTAGTTTAAATGTCCTTCAAATTGATTGAATTTGGTTTGATTTGGACAAATTTCAGTTTCACTTTGCCCTAAGTTTCTTTTCCTGGTGATTCTAATCTTATTTCAGTAGCACGGGTGTCACAGCCCTCCCCCCTTAAAGAAATCTCGTCCCGAGATTAAGGAAAGCACTACGGTTTACCTAGGTGCTGGTGTAGGAATTCTAGGTAGTGACTTTGTAGGAACTCTTCCGTCTCCCAAGTAGCCTCCTTCGTGGTGTGGTTGCTCCATTGGACCTTGTAGAACTTGAGCGTCTTCTTGTGAGTTACCCGTTCTTTCTCATCTAGCACTTTCACCGGACGCTTTGAATATGTCAGTTCGGGTTGTAGTTGCTCGGTGCTCTCCAGTGGGACGTCTACTGGTGTCTTCAAACATTTCTTGAGTTGGGACACATGGAACGTGTAATGCACTCCAGTGAGTTCCACCGATAATCGAAGCTTGTAGGCCACAGGTCCACACCTTGCCATAATCGGGTATGTGCCAATGTAACGGGGTTCTAACTTCCCGCGAATCCCAAATCGTTGTGCCCTTTTGGTTGGTGAGACTCGGAGATTGACCATATCACCGACTTTAAACTCCAACGGACGACGTCTTTTATCTGCATATCTTTTCTACCTGGATTTAGCTGCTCGTAGATTCGACTGGATTTCTAGTACTTTCTCTTCAGCTTGCTGCACTAATTCTGGGCCGAATATTACTCTCTCCCCTAATTCTGACCAACTCAACGATGTGCGACATCGGCGACCATATAGAGCCTCGAATGACGCCATCTTGATGCTCTCTTGGTAACTACTATTGTATGCAAACTCGGCCAATGGTAAACACTCATCCCATCTCTTGCTATGATTTAAGACGTGGGCTCTCAACATGTCCTCTAATATTTGATTCACCCTTTCTGTTTGACCGTCTGTTTGGGGGTGGTATGCCGAACCTTTAATTAACTTCATGCCCAATGATGTATGGAGCTGCTCCCAGAAGCGTCCAACAAACTGGGAACCTCTATCCGATACGATGGTCTTGGGCACACCGTGCAAGCAAAGAATCCGCTCGATGTATAGCTGTGCATACTGTTGCATTCGGAATCAGGTGGAAACTGGTATGAAGTGTGCAACCTTGGTCAGTCGATCAACAATAACCCAGATAGAGTCAAACTTTTGTGATGTCGATGGCAATCCAACAATGAAATCCATGCTGATGTCGTCCCATTTCCAAGCTGGAACACTCAGGGGTTGCAGTAGGCCTGCCTTCTTCAGATGATCGGCCTTGACTCGGCGGCAGGTATCATGCTCCGTGACATATCATGCTATTTCTCTCTTCATACGAGTCCACCAATACCTAGATCTCAAGTTGCGGTACATCTTGTTGCTTCCTGGATGCATGGAGTACTTCACGACATGAGCCTCGTCCAAGATCTTCTTGTGAAGTTCCAGATTCTTAGGCACTACTAGGTGATCCTTGAACCACAACACACCTTCTACGTCTTCCCGAAAACACTGGACTATAGCATCGCCCTCCTTTAGTCTCCTTCTGAGGTGTGCCATGCCAACATCATTCTTCTTGGCTTCTACTATCTCTTCTCGCAAGGTAGGTATTAGCGCTAGGTTATACAGAGCTCCGTGGGGTTTTACCTGGACATAGTGACCATCTTGCACTTGTGGGCTGAGCATGACATGGTGGCATTGAGCTTTATGACTTAGTGCATCAGCCATGACATTTGCTTTTCCGGGGTGGTGATGCATTTCCAACTCATAGTCTTTAATCAATTCCAACCAACGGTGTTACCTCATGTTCAGATGATCCTGAGTGAAGATGTACTTCAAGCTTTTGTGGTCGGTGTAGATACGAACTAGATTACCAAGCAGGTAGTGTCTCCACATTTTCAATGCTAATACCACTGCTACTAATTCCAGATCATGTGCGTGATAATTCTGCTCATGCTTCCTTAGTTGTCTAGATCCGTAGGCGATGACTCTTCCATCTTGCATGAGCACACACCCTAATCCAATACCCGAAGCGTCAAAGTAGACATTGAACAGCTTTCCTAGGTCCGGTTGAGAAAATACTGGGGCAGTCGTAAGATGCATCTTTAGGGTTCGAAAAGCGTCCTCGCAGCCTTGATCCCACACAAATTTCTTTTCTTTCTTCAATAGCTCGATCATGGGTTTTGCAATCTTGGAGAAATTTGGGATGAAACGACGGTAGTAACCAGCCAATCCTAGAAAACTACGTATGTGAAATACAGTCTTTGGTGTCTTCCAGTTCAGTGCATCCCTTACTTTGCTAGGATATACTGCTATGCCTTCTTCCGAGATGATGTGGCCCAGAAATGGTACTTGATTCAACCAAAATTCACATTTGCTAAATTTAGCATATAGCTGATGTTCCCTTAACCTCTGTAGCACAATGCGAAGATGCTCTGCATGTTCCTCTTGGAGTAGACTAGGATGTCGTCAATAAACACCACCACAAACTTGTCTAGCTCTGGCATGAATACCGAGTTCATGAGATACATGAAGTGTGCCGGTGCATTTGTCAAGCCAAACGACTTTACCAAGTACTCATAAAGCCCATATCGAGTGGAGAATACTGTCTTGGGAATGTCTTTCGCACGGATCTTAATTTGGTGGTATCCAGATCACAAATCAATCTTGGAGAAAACCTTCGCTCCAATTAGCTGATCAAAAAGAATATCATTGTGGGGCAGTGGGTACTTGTTCTTGATATTCATGACATTGAGCGGACGGTAGTCCACACATAGCCTCAAGGTCTCGTCCTTCTTCTTTACAAACAATGCCGGACAACCCCAAGGCGAAGAACTTGGTGGAATAAATCCTTTATCTAGCAACTCTTTCAACTGCTCCTTCAGCTCTGCTAGTTCCTTGGGTGCCATTTTATATGGTCTCTTGGATATAGGTGTCGTTCCTGGCTGAAGCTCAATCTTGAATTCGACATCCCGATCCGGAGGTAGTCCATGGAGATCATCAGGGAACATGTCCGGGAACTCGTTAACCACTGAGATGTCTTTTAATTGTTTGGCTGTGGTGTGATGAGCTACCGGTGCGGTCAGTTGTGGGGGTACTACCCGAATAGTGGTGTTGCCATGGGTGGGAGAATTTAGGTGTACGGTGTAGGCGTCTATGTCTAACACAGCCTTGTGTTGTCTCATCCAAGGCATGCCCAAAATAACATCAATATTGCTCCCATCTAAAACCATACATTTTGTAGAGTAAACCTTTGTTCCTAGGGTTATGGGGAGTTTCTCAAATTCATAGAGAGCAGGGGTTTGCCCACCAGCTGATCTAATGGAATATCTTGTTTTCATAAGGGTGCGAGGCAGCTAGTGTTTATCAACGAAGAACCCACTAACAAAACTATGCGATGCCCCCGAATCAAATAGAACAAGCGTGGAATGGCCTCGAACAGAGAACGTACCCGCAAGAATGGGGCTGTTCTCCGGAACCTCCTCCAGAGTGGTGTTGTTCACGCAGCCAGTGCGGATAGGTCCCTTGTTGTTGCGATTGTTGTTGTTGCTACTGTTGTTGTTCCTTTGCTGGTTCTAGCCCATGTTCCTCTTGGGGAAGGTGCACTCCCTCGAAAAACGTCTGAGACGACCGCAGTTGTAACAGGGAAAAGGCCCCGTCTGAGTGTTCTGCTGCTGCTGTGGGTGATACCCTCCTTGGTTCTGCTGCTGACGTGGTGCCTGGGGTCGCGGTTGTGGCTGCTGGGGTGGACGGGAAAATGGTGCTGGCACGGGGGGTGAAACGATACCTCTGTCCTGAGGGATCCATGTACACCATGCGATACTTCTGTGGGGGCCCACCGGATGACCCCATAGGACTAGCGGACCTCTTCCGCTCTGCCATCACCTTACGAAACCCATCCTCTGCAATGATGGCATTGTTGACGAACTCCGCAAACGTGCCGCCCATGTTAAGGTTGAGGTGGTCCTGCAATTCTGCGCTGAGTCCCTCCAAGAATCGGTCCTTGCGCTTGGCGGGGGTGTCTACTTGTTCAGGAGCATAGAGCGCCAGGCGGTTGAACTCCTCGTAGTATTCATTGACACTGTGGTTGCCTTGTTTTAGAGCTACGAACTCCCGTGCTTTCCCGCGAATGAGCCCCGCAGGGATATAGTGGGCACGGAACACGGTCTTGAATTCTTTCCAAGTAATCTGTTGGTCTGCACCAACTGAGGCGACATGGTCAGCCCACCATGCCCCAGATGCTCCATGTAGCTGCTGGGTTGCATACAAGGTCTTCTGCACCGGTGTGTAGTTGAGGAGCCCAAACTTGGACTCGAGCATGCGAAGGAAGTTTTCAGCCTCCATGGGTTCGGTGGTGAAGCTGAATGTAGGTGGCCTGGTGGCGAGGAAGTCGGCATAGGTGCTGTTCTACGCTGCACCGTTATTGTTGCCCCTAGCATTTCTGTTGGCCACATTCGGCTGTGCCAACTCCCGCATGAACTCCGCCTGTTGCTGCTAGTTCTCCATCATGCCGACGAAGAACTGCGCCATCATCTGCATGGGGTTGGGAGGTGGGGTGGAGCCTTGTGCTGAGTGTTGTCCTCCCTAGCCCTAGAGCTTTGGGGCTGCTCGCCATGGAGCTCGTTGGTGTTGCGGGTGCGAACCATTCTGAAATGCAAGAATAGAGATTCCAATTAGCCTCTTTTCCAACAACATCATTGCATAAATGAATTCATATAACATCTCAACACAGGTAATAATGAAACAACCAACATTTTTCCGATAAGGTTTGCATCCATAAACTAACATAAGTGCAAGTACAAGTCAATAAGGTCTGCCGTACATAACTCAGAATATGTGGCCATCGAGTCATAAAAGAAATTCATGCGGGTGATCCCCAAAATACAACAACCATGCGTGGATCGACAAAAGCTACCTACCCAGCCTGTCCTACCTTCCTGACCTAATCATGCCTACTATGACCAACTAAGCCCTGTCTCCAGCTATGCCGGAGGGTCCTGGACGGTCCACTCCCGTCGGTGCTGGTGGCTCGTATTCTACATCGGACTCCTCGTCCATGTCCTCCTTTGGGTCCTCTTCCTCTGGTGCCACCGATGGCGCCAGAGCTGCCTCCAGCTGCTCCTACAGGCCCTGGTTCTCGTGGGCCAGGGTCTCTAGGTCCTCTCCCATAAGCTCCATCTCCTACTGGGCAGCGACCAACTGCTGCTGTAGGTGCTTGTTGTGGTTGGCGCGCTGCTGCATAATCACACCGCGCCTATCCACCTCCTGCTCAAGAGTGTCACACTGTGCTGTAACCTCGGTCACGCGAGTCTCGCTCGCCTGAAGAGCAGCGGTCAGCCGCTGAATCTCCCTCTGCTAGGCGTCAACCTGTGTCCGCAGGTCGTTCCGCTGCTCCCATACCTGTCCAGCCTCTGCCAGAAGGATACTGTTGCGGCTGCTCAACTCCTCATCCAAGTTGAGGAGGCACTCGGCATAGTGAGATATGCGATGGTACCCCTCATGGTACTCCGGGTAGTCATCACGGGCAATGCGCCTTATGCGCCTCTGCCAGACCGGATTGGCCTGGTGTCAAATGGGAATCATCTCGAACGGAGTCCCAGAGAGTACTATGGTGTGGCGCCCACAGAAGTGTGTGAGAGCCCTATAGGCGGCTCTCTTCAAGCCCTCCCAAAGGCTCCCGCGCGTCACCGTGCTCTCCATCCCCGGCAGGTTGGGGCTGCGTGGGTGGGTGGACATGCTGATGCGCACCTCAGCGAGGGTTAGTCCGTGGTGGCGGACCTCACGCCCACGGTAGGAAGGTGGCTCCACGTAGCCTAGCAAATGCAATAGGCCCCACAAAAGAGAAGGAAAGCCACGGTGGTGAAGACCGGTGGTGTAGCGCCACCTGTCGTGTGCTAGCTCCTCAAAGCCGTGGTCGTCCATCTGGAACAAACAACCCAATGGTGAGTGTAGTGTTCCACAAGCTGAGAATGCATATTAATAACAAGGGATATGATGCTGGAGATGGTGGAAAATTTTAACCGCAAAGCTAGATTAAGTTTTGACTCTTGGAAACGAAGAATCTGTCCTAGCATGCAACCGTCACTGAATTAAACTTTAAGCTATCTTAGGTACAGAATCTGGACAACCACTGAACATTAATGTTTGAGATAACTTAAAAACCTTTCCAACGAGTACCTACACGCCCTTGTCCCCTAAGAGACTCAGGAGATATGAATTTTCCAAGTTGGCTGTCAGTTCTGAAATTTTACTCCCTGCCATCTCTGTCACCTGACCAACAGATATCACGAAAACAGAAACTGCTCCTAATGTAGGAAAAACTAGCCATTTGGGCTCATACCAAAGTTGTAGAGGACGCTGTTACCTTTCCAACGCATATTTACTCACTCTCATTGGATAAGCAAATTAGGAGCTACGAAGTTTCTAAGTCACAGTTCAGAATCTGAAAGTTCGATATGACCGGGCTATGTTTGGTCTGGAAAATGGGCTGAAGTCCAGTTTTATTTTCATTTAATCATAGGAGTAATCTATCAACTTTGTGGAGAGTTTTAACAACTTTCTAACTTATATTTACATGCCTCCAACTAATTCTTAGAACTCAAGATACACAATTTACACTACCGGTAAATTTCTGAACCGAGTTTCAGGGCAGAACTGGGTGACTCTGAATATTTGCTCATAGCACCACCTTCCATATCCCAAACCCACAAACTTAAGCTACCAAAGATGTAGAGCATTTCATGATTTTTCTGGGGAGTACTCATAGAACCTTAGAGGTGGTCCGAGCAAAATGTTATGAATTTTACATGATAGGTTATGAATCTGAATTTCAGATTGACATCACTCCGAAGTGCTGACTCGGGCATACCCAAAATGGCATCATCCGGACAATTGTCAAATCAAAACTTTTTGCTGGATGTACAGAGGTTTTGTTCATGATTTCAACAAGTATTTATTTGCATGAATTTGACTTTCGAGTGAGGAGATATAGATTCTTATGTGGGTGACATACTAGCTAAAAATTTCAGTTTCATCTTAATGACTTGATGCTTTAACGTTATTTATGAATGCATATGCTTTCGGCCTACACGTCCTCACAAAATAAAAATTGGCCACGAATAGGACCATACGCATAGTCGGTGGCAGTCGATCTCTCAAGTCAGTCGTATTCTACGCGTTTCTTACGCGAATCATGGTTAGCGTACCTATAGAAAAATTCTATCCAACCATACATATTTCAGGCAATTGATAGATAGATAGATAGATAGATAATATTTGACAGGAATTTAAATACACCCCGTATCATTTCATACAGGCTACACCCAAGGTAGGCCACTTCCTGGAGAAAAGCGTCCACGATCTACATCACATGGCGGGACGTTCACCATGGCGTCGATGACCTGGACGGCCCCATATGTTCCGAAGAACAGGGACTCCCTTTAACCCGCTTGGGTAGGGACATCTCGTGACAATCCGGAAACCAGAGAGTACAATCATTTTGCAACTTACCTTCTTACCTGAGCATAGGTGCGTCGTTACGGAATAGTAACTTTTGCATTAATGTAAATCTAGGCCTATGTTGCAGCCAGAAGTTAGCTTGTCACCTGTTCATAACTATTATAAACCTAATGGGCACGTCCTCACACGTTCATAACGGGGTTTTCGAAAATATGTCTTTGAATGTTGCACTATTCCCGAGATGGCTCTGATACCACGCTGTAACAGATGCAGCTTACCACGGAGTTGGCTCCATTCCAGGATCATTCTTGGGTGATGTCACACGCTACGATGTCCAATAGTACCACACAGGACAGACGTAATTGCAAAGAGAACATAGATAGAGTACAGAGTCTTTAAAAGTGCGGAAGCGAATAGTTCATCAGAAATAAAATGGTCCAACGGGATAAGTAAGATACATTCGCCCTCTCACGATGATTCACACAGAACATCCGGCTTGTAGGTGTTTGCCCGAACACCATGCCGGCAATCAATGGTCTACTCCTCCTCATCATCGGTGCACCGCTCCCACTTGATGTTCCAGCAATTAGGTCGCTGGCCTTCCCAGTGGAATCTCCCACCGCAGTGGCAGCGTCCACCCTGGTCATCTGAAAACCACATAGAACGTTGCCCTGAGTAACTAGTTTACTCAGCAAGACTGACCCGTCTAGGTGGCCAACTACAGCCGACTCCTAGACATACGTAGGCTATGGGCGGGGTTTATGTTGCCAAAAAGCCAGCCTTAGAGTGGGTCCTTACTTTTCAAGTTTTATCATCATGTTAAATTGTCATGGGAAATAATAAGTTTAGTTTGCACTAAACTACCACAATCATGGTTGCAATGCAATTAATAAGAATTTCCAAATAACAATATTAAACCCATTCAACAAATTAATGGCTTCCGACACTGTTTCGGTGGAGTTATCAAGTGGTACTCATTACTGTGAGGGATAGCGACTCGAATCAATTTACATCCTGCAGGAGAACCTGCTTGCACGATCCATACGCGCTTCATGGAAGCCGCATGGAGCAACCTTTCACAACGGTACCACAAGGTCTTCTGGTTCCAGACTCCCCCGAGGAGGGTCTCCCAACGCGATGCGCCCCGTGCCGCCATCCGTGGGTAGATTCCTCCCTCCTCTCAGCCCCAGTTCCACCAAAGAAGGGAGAAGGCTATCTTTCGACCAGGCAGTAGTCGTAGCTACGTCAGTTTACTGGGCGCATAACTCTAGCATGCAAACAGTACGTTCAAACTTGATCCCATGGGCCGGACACGAGGCGTAGCCTTAGGTGACTCGGACGGGGCAACCTCCTTGAAGACAAGCTATCCTTCCCTTTCCACCTAGTTGCTCGTCCGGTTTTTATTTGTTATCCCATTCCAGCTTTCCTTCCTCTTTCATCATTCCCAAGTACTAATATTTCCTGGCCTACAAGTGGTCTCCATACCACTCGACGAGTGATCGTCCTAAACTAAGTAGAGTGACTACCATCCTGGGGCTATTAGCAGGTAAGAGGAACCTACTGCAATACTAGGTTTTCAAACAACTCCTATAGAATTAATGCACAGACAAGTCTACATCCCTAACTAGTGATAAACAAAGATATAAAACTGGTGGATGCACCAAGGCTTGCCTTGAGTGGTTTCCTGGTCAGCAGGGTCAACTCCTTGTCCTTCTGGCTCCTGCTCGGGCCCTGGCTCCACGTGGTTCATCTCGTGACCTATATGATGCGAATGATATGATGCATGAGGATATTACTCAATTCATGGCATTTCCTCAGCAAATATGTTATAGTAACAATATTTGATGTAATAGTGTACGGGGTGTGTTAAATCATTCAGTACTACAACACCTATGATCGAGACAGGTTGTGGGCGTGTGTAGTGTATTTCCTTCATGGACTCTAGAAATTAACAGTGGAAATTGGGTACAAAAAGTATGGGGTGTTGTCCATCGAAGATGCTACTTAGCGTTTAATAGGGCTTACGGAACCGTCGAGTTTTGAAAAGGAGTTAATCATTTTAGCATGGTTCTGGAAGCCAATTGCATATGGGTGATTTACTATAAATAGAAGATATCAGGAATGATTTATTAGCCAATTTTCACTGACCTGCATTGGACCATAAATTTTTAATAATTAAAACTAAACTTAGGGTTGAATAATTAATAGGGACTAAATTACAGAGATATGGGACTCATGGTTTTATAGGAAGGTCCAACAATTCATAACATGATTTTTCACCAAGTATCAAGAATTTACTAAACATATATAATTAAAACTGAAATTATTAATGCTTTGGCCATTTAATTTAGTATGGATAAAAATACTAACATGCAGGGAGATTTACTAATTTTGTTAAATAGCATGTTCAGAGAAGCCTACTACATCTTTACCCTACCCCAAAATTCACAGTAAGAAGTTTACTATGCATTTTCAAAGTTTGTTTCATTTACTGGAAATAGAATCTAATTGAAAAAGGAAATAAAAATGAATTTCTGGCCTCGTGGGCCAGATCTACCGCGACCCACCGGCCGGGCGCGCGCGCAGGGCCATCCTGGGCCAGATTTGGCCCACGCGGTGGAGACCCAAGGCCATTTGGCCCAATGGCCAGCTCGGCCATTCCAAACCGAGCGCGCGGCGGCACTCCCGGTCGCGCATGGTGGCGCGGGCTCGACGGCCAGTCGGAGCAACGGCAGCACCCACAACGGTGCGGACACTATCAACGGAGTGGTGCGGGTGCGCGGCACGCGAGAAGGGAGGAGATGGCTCACCGAGGTTGCGCGGCGACGGCGGGGCGGAATAAGGTGATGGCGAGCGGCGACACAGTGACGTTCCTGCTGACGTGCTGAAAATGACAGAGCCGGTTGGGGTCAAACGGGGACGCAACAAGGGAAGGAGCACGTGAGTGGAAGGAATCGAAGAAGCTCTCACCGTGATGGGAGGATGGTGCGGCGGAGCGGTGGTCGGAGCTCAGGAAGGGAGGTCCTGTTCCGGCCGGCTTGGTGCGGGAGGGGAGGAGCGGCTTCGTGTGGAGACCGAGGCAGTCGGGGCGGAGCTCCGAATGTCGACGGCCGGGGCAGGGGGGTGGTGCAGCAGCGGTGACGTGGAGCACTGTTTACAGCAGCAAATGGCGGCGTGGTTTGAGCGGGGAGGAGGCAGAAAGAGAGAGAGAGAGAGAGAGAGGAAATGGGGAACGGTGTTCCGACCGGATAGGGGACAGAGAGGATGTCGGGAGGGGAGTGTGGGGGCGTCGATCCGCGGCAACGGGCGTTGCCCTTACGCCGGCGGCCACACGGCGCGTGCCGGGTCAGGCGAAGGCATGACGCCCGGGTGTGTTTCTTCAGTGTCGTCGACAGGTGGCCCCCACGGGGATTTTTTTCTTTTTTCATTATTTCCAAATTCCTATAAACCGCTGGTGCTTGTTATTTTCATTAGAATTAATTGGAAGTTGACCCTGGCAAACCAAAAATACGGGTAGGCTCTATGAAATGTAATTGATTTTATAAAAATGCTAGCTACTATTAGTTCTTAACCGAATTTAAATTGCAATTTTGTAAATAGGGGGGTTTCTGATCTTTTAACCATTTATTTGGGGCATTAAATAATAGAATAAAAATCTGAGAAATTCCTCAAAATTATGGTTGATCATGACCAACAACATATAGTTTGGGTATTGGTGTCTTATGTTGAAAAGTTGGGACTTGTAGTTTGATTGTCCTTCAAATTGATTGAATTTGGTTTGATTTGGACAAATTTCAGTTTCACTTTGCCGTAAGTTTGTTTTTTTGGTGATTCTAATCTAATTTCAGTGTCACGGGTGTCACATAGAATTGACTAATGAACCTGATCACCACACTTGGAGATTTGAGAGCTCTGGCGTCTTCACTTCAAAATCAGCATATGGCGCTTATCTCAACGGGTCAACAACCTTTGAACCATGGCAAAGACTATGGAAATCTTGGGCACCAGCTAAGTGCAAAGTCTTTTTATGGTTGGCTATTCGCAGCAAATGTTGGACAGCCGATCGCCTTGCAAAATGGGGCCTCCCTCATCCCGCCCAATGTGTGTTATGTGATCAAACCGATGAGGATGTCCAACATATCCTCACCGAGTGTGTCTTCACGCGGGAATTCTGGGTCAAGGCTCTAACACCGCTAGGCCTCCAAGACAGCACACCGAGTCTGAACGATCAAATGTTTACTGAATGGTGGCGAAAAGCGCGTAAGTGGGCAGAAAAAGAGAAAAGAAAAGGGCTCAACTCGCTGATCATCCTTGGGGCATGGATGTTATGGAAACACCATAACTGGTGTGTCTTTGAAGGAGGTCAGCCAAACATAAGGAAGATTTTGAACAACCTTAGTATTGAGAGACAGCTTTGGCACCTAGCAGGGGCTACCTCTCTACAGGCGCTTGGTCATGGTGCTGTCCCAGACTAGGTTTAGTTAGTTTTTCTTTTTTGGTCAAGCTCTTCTTTTGTGTTTTATTTAAGTACACCTGCTTTGTAAGTTCAACCCCTCACAGCTTGGTTCGGAGTGAGGTGGTGATGTTTGTAAAGGACCGGTTTTCTCTCTTCTTAATACAAAGATACGCAGCTCTCCTACGTATTCGAGAAAAAAAAAACCAAACTGACATCCTGTTGTCTCATCCTTAAAATGTGTGCATGCTTTGATAAGCTAGAATAACACAGCCAGGACCAACAACATGTTGTGTTACGATCATGTCCATCATGATCCTCTTCTTCTAATCATCAAATCTACCCACCTCATGCATAGGCCTTGGGCTAATCTTAGCACATTTGTTTATGTCTCAATGTTCAGCAATACATGGCTGCCTGCCTTCTGATATACCAAGTTCAGTATTAATATTCTGACATATTGTTCGCTGCTCATCATCTCGCGACGCTCTAGTGTGCTCATCTAAAACTGCTCCAACACAAGCCTCAACACACCCTATGACAAACTGAGCTTGATCATGTTTGTATGAAATTTTCTGCTTAATAACACATGGCATCATGCCAATGATAATTTCTTCTACTGTACTATTGACTACTGTCGCCTCTGCCTGACACCTAGTAACACAAGCTGTTGGAGATATGCCCAAGAGACAATACGGATTTGATCCGTATGTGAGCGTCATACGGATATTGATCCGTGTGAGGAATTAGTCCACTAATGGGCCAACTAGTCGAGGCCCATTAGAAGGGTCTATTTAAGTGGAGGAGGGGCTTAGGGCGCAGGTGATTCCACCAGTCCTTAACCCTAGCCGCCGTGCTCCTCTTACTCGTCCACAAAACCCTAACCGTGTTGCCGGTGCTAGCACGCCGCGCACGGTGCTCCAACCCCGTACGTGTGAATACCGCGAGGAGGCGCTGCTGCTGCTGCGGTGCCGACGGCTGGACTAGAAGGAGACGATTGACGTGATCGACTACTTCCTCTACATCGACGCGTGACTACGTTGGATCGAGCTGCTCCAACATTCGCTTCCGCTCCGCCTGCGCGTCTAGTGGTAACGATCCATGATCCTCTCTTGCAAGGTTTCCTGGTTGAACGGTAGAAATTTTATATGCTATCGTAGCCTACCTGTTCCCCTACAGTGGCATCAGAGCCGACCTTGTATAGTTTGTGATCTAGATCTTGTGCATATAGTTGATATGTTGATGTACTAGATGAGATCTATTACATGTTTTGTGTTCGGATTGATTAGATCAATGATGATAGGGAGGTTCATAAGGTAATGGGCGGATAGCAATACATGCATCATTGATTTATTTGTGTTCCTTCTCTGTGCGCGCGCGACTTGTCCCTACCGGCTGGAATCACCATCGGGACTAACTGCGTGCGCCAGTAGAGGAGCCAATAGTATCATAATCATGTACCGCAGTCTACTCATGAAAACCTAATGGAAAACAAAGCCATTGTGAATGACTCAAAATCGGGCAAATATGATTTTCCCGATAGGATTTCCATTGTGATTTTATAGATACGATCTGTCAAAATCCCGCCGTACGGACACGCCTAGATTGTTACAACTCTTTTTGGCCACATGTTAGCATTCGCTTCTCGCCTAACTTGTTTTTGCAGAGAATGTTGTGAATAGTATGGCCCAAAAGATGCATGTGATGTATATATGTGATTTGCATGGCCTGCGTGCCATGATTAATTACAGCTGGGTTGAGGCTGTCATATTATTGTATAACGGCCTGCGTGTCGATCTGTGATGCTTGATATTCTCATGTAATTTATTACTAGCTATTAGTTGTAGTAGCTAAGTGTTAGTTCATGGAGGCCTCAAGCATGATGGTTGAAGGGACGGGAGACATGGCGATGACAATGGAGATGGAGATCACCAATTGAAAGGTGCCATACTATTTCACAGTCAATATGATTGCCTGTGATGATGTTCCTATCATCCTATTCTTTCATATGTTATTTATATTAGATATGATTAACATGCTAGAATAGGTTCCCTCAAGAAAAATTAAATTATATGCCCTTCCAATAGCTGCACCTATTAAAATTATGATCGTTGTATGGTAGGTCTGCCAAAGTAGAGTACCTCAACTATCTTAATTATTAGGATAAATGTCGGACATTTATATGCATAGTATTGGTTTAATTAACAAAGCTATCAAAACGGTTTTGGGCTTTGGGGCATGGTGTTGGCGCCGGGGCATGTGATGCCACCCAACAAACAAGAGTCACATAAGGATGTGATTAGCAAAGTGTTGCTTACCTATGTCACTAGATTTCTAGCGGTGATGCCAAAGCTCACTAGGATCTAAGTTGAATATGGATCTTGAACCACTATATGTCGTTTTGAGGGAAAACGATTCCAAGCATATAGTGGAATAATGAACTTTTGTTAAAATGTTTATAAGAGTTTTATATTTACATAGTGCTTATATTTGCATATTTTCTGTTGTAGATCATGGCACCAACCGCTAGTAACACTTTTAATTTGCGCTCAATTCTTGAAAAGGAAAAGCTTAGTGGAACAAACTTTATTGATTGGTATCGCAACTTGAGAATTGTTCTCAAGCAAGAGAAAAAGGAATATGTTCTAGAGCTTCCCTATCCTGATGATCTGCCAGAAAATGCTACTGCCACTCAGAAAAGGGAGTATGAGAAACATACCAATGATGCAGTTGATGTTAGCTGTCTCATGCTTGCCACTATGTCCTCTGAGCTCCAGAAGCAATATGAGAACGCGGATGCCCACAATATGATTGAGGGACTTCGTGGCATGTTTGAGAACCAAGCAAGGTCTGAGAGGTACAACATCTCAAAGTCCTTGTTTGCGTGCAGGCTAGCTGAAAACGGTTCTGTCAGTCCTCATGTGATCAAGATGATTGGTTACATTGAGAATCTGGAGAAACTTGGTGCTGCTCTACATCCTGATTTGGCTACAGATGTGATTCTCCAGTCGCCTCCTACAAGCTATGAGCCTTTCATTTTGAACTTTCAAATGAATAGCTTAGAGAAGACATTGGCTGAGTTGCATGGGATGCTTAAGACAGCTGAGGCAAGCATCAAAAAATCTGGTCCAAGTCAAGTTAACTTGGTTCAAAAGGATAGCAAGAAACGAAAGCGCAAGACTAAGGCTAAGGCTACAGATCAGATCTCTAGCACTAAGCCTAAGCCTGCAGCAGCTCCTAAGCCTAAACCGGCGGGTAGTGATCCTTGTTTTCACTGCAAGAAACCCGGTCATTGGAAGAGGAATTGCAAGCTTTATCTGGAAGAGCTGAAGAAGAAGGGTGGAGACACTTCTAATTCAGGTATCAATGTTATTGAAATTAATAATGTTGCTACATGTCCTTATGATTCATGGGTATTTGATACCGGATCGATGATTCATACTTGCAAATCGTTGCAGGGGCTTAAAGAAGCAAGGAAATGTGCAAAAGGCGAGGTGGATGCTCGCGTCGGCAATGGTGCAAAGGTTGTTGCGTTGGCCGTCGGAACTTATCCACTTTCATTACCATCAGGATTAGTTTTGGAGTTAAATAATTGTTATTATATTCCCGCCTTAGGAAAAAACATTATTTCTTCAAAATGTTTGGAGGAAGATGATGGTTATGAGGTCATAATAAGGAACAAGTGTTGTTCCATTTATTTGAATAATATTCTCTATGGTAATTGCCCATTGGTGAATTGATTATATTACTTAGATCTTGAGAATAAGCCTATTTATAACATTGATGCGAAAAGGCTCAAGCCTAATGATTTGAATCCCACGTATACTTGGCATTGTCGTTTAGGTCATATAAATGAGAAGCGCATAAAGAAACTCCATACAGATGGTCTTCTAAGTTCTTTTGATTTTGAATCAATTGATACATGTGAATCTTGTTTACTTGGCAAAATGACTAAGTCGCCTTTCACAGGAAATAGTGAAAGGGCGAGTGAACTATTGGGACTTGTACATACGGATGTATGTGGACCAATTAGTTGCACGGCCAGAGGTGGTTTTCAGTACTTCATAACTTTTACCGACGACTTTAGTAGATATGGTTACATCTACTTAATGAGGCATAAGTCTGAATCCTTTGAAAAGTTCAAAGAATTTCAAAATGAAGTACAAAATCAATTGGGCAAGACTATTAAACGCCTACGATCTGATCGTGGTGGTGAATATTTGAGCCATGAATTTGGTGAACATCTAAAGCAATGTGGAATTGTTCCACAATGGACTCCGCCAGGAACGCCCCAATGGAATGGAGTATCCGAACGGAAGAACCGAACCTTGTTAGACATGGTTAGGTCTATGATGAGCCAAAGTGATCTTCCATTGTCCTTCTGGGGATACGCTCTAGAAACTGCCGCTTTCACACTTAATAGGGTTCCATCTAAATCCGTGGAAAGGACACCATATGAGATATGGACTGGGAAGCGTCCCGGGTTGTCTTTTCTTAAGATTTGGGGATGTGAGGCTTATGTAAAACGTATGACGTCTGATAAGCTTTCTTCCAAGTCTGATAAATGCTTCTTTGTAGGATACCCTAGGGAAACCAAAGGTTATTATTTCTACAACCGGGAAGAGGGCAAAGTGTTTGTCGCTCGTAATGGTGTTTTTCTAGAGAAAGAGTTTCTCTCCAAAAGGGTAAGTGGGAGAACGGTGCAACTTGAAGAAGTTCAAGAAGCTCCAGAAAATGTTTCTTCTTCCGCTATACCACAATTGGATGAACAAATTGTTGTTGAACCAATTGTTGAAACACCAGCCCCGCGTAGGTCAGAAAGGGCACGTCGCGCTCCTGAAAAGTTCACGCTCCTAACCACGGGGCAGCGAGACATATTATTGTTAGACAATGATGAGCCTAAGACTTACAGTGAAGCAATGATGGGACCGGACTCTGAGAAATGGCTTGGAGCCATGAGATCCGAATTAGAATCCATGAGAGAGAATCAAGTTTGGAACTTGATAGATCCGCCTGATGGTGTAAAAACCATTGAGTGTAAATGGGTTTTTAAGAAAAAGATAGACATGGATGGAAATGTTCACATCTATAAGGCACGATTGGTGGCGAAAGGTTTTAAGCAAATTCAAGGGGTTGATTATGATGAGACCTTCTCGCCCGTCGCTATGCTAAAGTCTATACGGATCCTTCTAGCAATTGCCGCATTTTATGATTATGAGATATGGCAAATGGATGTCAAAACAGCTTTCCTTAATGGAAACCTAAGTGAGGATGTGTACATGACACAGCCTGAAGGTTTTGTCGATCCACAAAATGCTAGGAAGATATGCAAGCTTCAAAAGTCCATTTATGGACTAAAGCAAGCATCTCGGAGTTGGAATCTTCGCTTTGATGAGGTAGTCAAAGGGTTTGGCTTCATTAAAAACGAAGAAGAGCCTTGTGTTTACAAAAGGGCTAGTGGGAGCGCGCTTGTCTTTCTGGTCCTTTATGTGGATGACATATTGCTGATCGGTAATGATATTCCAATGCTTGAAGCTGTTAAGACTTCTTTGAGAAAGAGTTTCTCAATGAAGGACTTAGGAGAGGCAGCTTACATTTTGGGCATTAAGATCTATAGAGATAGATCAAAGAGGCGAATTGGATTAAGCCAAGACACGTACATTGACAAGGTATTGAAACGGTTCAATATGCAGGATTCCAAGAAAGGTTTCTTGCCCATGTCACATGGGGTTTCTCTTAGCAAGACTCAGTGTCCCTCGACACCAGATGAGCAAGAGAAAATGAGAGCGATTCCATATGCTTCGGCTGTTGGGTCCATCATGTATGCCATGATAAGTACTCGCCCAAATGTAGCCTACGCTCTTAGTGCTGTGAGCAAATACCAGTCAAATCCAGGAGAAGCTCATTGGGGAGCTAATAAGAATATCCTAAAGTACTTGAGATGGACTATGGGTATGTTCCTAGTCTATGGAGGTGAGGAAGAGCTCGTTGTAAATGGTTACACTGATGCTAGCTTCCAAACCGACAAAGATGATTCGAGATCGCAATCTGGATATGTGTTTTGCCTCAATGGAGGCGCGGTGAGCTGGAAGAGTTCCAAGCAAGATACGGTTGCTGACTCAACAACGGAGGCTGAGTACCTTGCCGCTTCAGAAGCTGCAAAGGAAGCTGTTTGGATCAGAAAATTTGTTTCTGAGTTGGGTGTGGTTCCTAGTGCATCCAGTCCAATGGACCTCTATTGTGATAATAGTGGTGCGATTGCGCAAGCCAAGGAGCCTAGAGCGCATCAAAAGAACAAACACGTACTACGGCGTTATCATCTTATTCGGGACATCGTCGCTCGAGGTGATGTAAAGATATGCAAGGTGCACACGGACTCAAACATCGCTGATCCGTTGACAAAACCTCTCTCTCAGCCCAAGCATGAGGCACATATGAGATCCATGGGTATTAGATATCTGCATGATTAATGTATGAGAGATTGTGTAATGTGTATGTTTATGTGTGATTGAATAAAGTGTTATTCTGTTCTATGGATAATAATTATTGCATTGATTGACAAGTGCGTGACTTGTTTGTGAAACTCATTGTTCTTTTATAATATTATCCTAAATGATCCCTAGTTCCTTATCATTGTGTTGGACAATAATGATTCATGGACTAGCACATGTATTGGTTGATGATCGTGTTTCACAGATCATTGATATGGAAATATCAAATCAATAATGTGAACACATGTTGGAGAACATAGTGTTGGACTGACCCACTAATAGACTTTGCTGAGATGTTATTATTGTGTCATCAATTGTTGTCTTGTATGATGTACCTTTGGGATCCTTAGACCTGAGATTGTCATTGATTCCCAGAATGTATAATAGCATATTTAGGGATTACCAAATGCTATTCCGTAACTGGGTAGTTATAAAGGTAATTTTCGGGTATGCTATGAAACATGTCGTGGGGTGTGAGCGGTCAAGATGGAATTTGCCCCTCCTAATAACAGGAGAGATATCTCTGGGCCCCTCGAGTTAGATGGATTTAGAAGTGCATGGCCATGCCAATATGATTAAAAGTTAATCATAATGACTAAAAGTTAGTCATGATAAATCCACTAGACGTTCGAGTGAATGGTCGAGCTATTATAGGGATGACACGTATCTTGCCTTAAGCTTGACTAATATCGTGAGGCAAAGGGATCGCTGACTGCGTATGTCAAAGGTTCAGCTGATATGATCTTTATGTGTACACGAGAATCAGTATGTGCTGCTAGGTGCCGCTATTGATTTATGATTTGAAAAATGGTTTTCACATCATTGTCGTGTACATGTGAACCTAACGGGTCACACACTTAACGGGTTGGAACGTCGCTTGCCTATGTGATTGTCTCTAGTGCAAGTGGGAGATTGTTGGAGATATGCCCAAGAGACAATACGGATTTGATCCGTATGTGAGCGTCATACGGATATTGATCCGTGTGAGGAATTAGTCCACTAATGGGCCAACTAGTCGAGGCCCATTAGAAGGGTCTATTTAAGTGGAGGAGGGGCTTAGGGCGCAGGTGATTCCACCAGTCCTTAACCCTAGCCGCCGTGCTCCTCTTACTCGTCCACAAAACCCTAACCGTGTTGCTGGTGCTAGCACGCCGCGCACGGTGCTCCAACCCCGTACGTGTGAATACCGCGAGGAGGCGCTGCTGCTGCTGCGGTGCCGACGGCTGGACTAGAAGGAGACGATTGACGTGATCGACTACTTCCTCTACATCGACGCGCGACTACGTTGGATCGAGCTGCTCCAACATTCGCTTCCGCTCCGCCTGCGCGTTTAGTGGTAACGATCCATGATCCTCTCTTGCAAGGTTTCCTGGTTGAATGGTAGAAACTTTATATGCTATCGTAGCCTACCTGTTCCCCTACACAAGCCTCCTTTTCTCCATCCTTCAGCAGGTCACAGTTATTGTATGAGCCACAAAGAACCCACTTCTTCTGAGCACATGACCGTGTGCCACCCTCCGGATCATGCAAAACAATTGCATCAGTGACTTGAACATCTAACTTCCTTGAGTACTCTGTTCGTGCACCTCTCTGCCGCCACTGATCCATCTCTGAAAACTGCTGAACTAATGGCTGAAAATGTGACGATGTCAAATCTCTATATGTATGAATACAATTTGACTTTGAAGCCAAATTAATATTTTCTCCCCATGAGCCATAGTTGCCATTAAAACCACCGTCAGGCGATCTTGCTCTTTTGGAACTACCCCTTCTCTGTTGTGAAGTATATTTATTCAACAAAAATTTAGAAGTAGGCTTGAACACTAGATGACGCCTCCTTCCATTATTTACTTTCCACACATTCAGCTCAGGGTTTCTGGGCTTAATCATCCTTGGTCTGCTCCCCCCGGCAACAATCACATTCTTCCACTTTGTTGTTTCTCTCGGATGAGCACGCACTAATACCTTCTTGTTCTTGAAATCAATTATATTAATAGGAAAAGGGTTATGATCTAGCTTCATTTTCTTACCCTCTCCAAATAACAATCGTCCATCACTTAAGGCCGATTGTATTTGTCCATGAAAATAGTTACAATCATTAGTAGAGTGAGAAAATAAATTGTGCCATTTACTGTAACTTTTCTTAGCCAATTGCTCAGGAGATGGAATTGCATGCCCTTCCTTTAATCTAAAGAGATTACTTTGCAACAGAACATCAAACAACTTGTCACATTTAGAAACATAAAAGGTGTATCTCATCTCATCTCTCCTCCCAGGGGTAGACTTCAGAATGGAACAAGTGAATGGTTTATTTTTTGGTGCGTCAACCCATTTGGCTACACAGACATCAGCCTCATCATCACTAGTCAAATCGTCGTCTAACATGTTTACCCCGTGCTATTCCCGCCCTCTACTGTTTCCATCTTTAAATCAGCTATACGATCTGCTATCTTTAGCACGATTTTCATAAACTATGGCACGCTGCATTACTCACATCAATAAAGTCTTGTCCTTCCAGCTTTTTTCTCAAATATGTAGATAAACCTGCAAATACTAGATTGGCCAAATCTTTTTCTCTAATGGTTAAGCTATAAGATTTATTCCTAGTTTCTCTAAATCTCTTAATATATTCAGAAACCGTTTCATTATATTTTTGCCTAACTGCAGTAAGATGTGATAATCTAAGCTCAGCTTCACCATTGTAAAAATAATCATGAAATTTTTCTTCAAGACATGGCCATGTGCCAATAGAGTTTGGTGCCAAAGATACGAACCAATTAAAAGTGGTACCTGATAATGACAGAGGAAACAACCTCACTTTATGTGCATCCGCTATACCCATATCACTAATGTGTGCCAAAAATTGTCCAATATGTTCATATGTGGTCTTAGAATCATCTCCCGTGAATTCGACAAAATCTGGGACACAAAAACCCCGAGGATAAGGAATAGTATCAAAGAATTCAGGGTATGGATTTTGATATACCCTAGCTCGTCCCTTGGGCTCACTACCAAATTCCCTACGTGTTCTGGCTACCTTCCCTAACACCATCAGACACTCCTACACTTGTACTCCCGGTACCTAAAGGAACAGATGACATCCTTGGAAAGCAAGTATCTGTTGGAGATATGCCCAAGAGACAATACGGATTTGATCCGTATGTGAGGGTCATACGGATATTGATCCGTGTGAGGAATTAGTCCACTAATGGGCCAACTAGTCGAGGCCCATTAGAAGGGTCTATTTAAGTGGAGGAGGGGCTTAAGGCGCAGGTGATTCCACCAGTCCTTAACCCTAGCCGTCGTGCTCCTCTTTCTCACCCACAAAACCCTAATCGTGTTGCCGGTGCTAGCACGCCACGCACGGTGCTCCAACCCCGTACGTGTGGATACCGCGAGGAGGCGCTGCTGCTGCTGCGGTGCCGACGGCTGGACTAGAAGGAGACGATTGACGTGATCGACTACTTCCTCTACACCGACGCGCGACTACGTTGGATCGAGCTGCTCCAACATTCGCTTCCGCTCCGCCTGCGCGTCTAGTGGTAACGATCCATGATCCTCTCTTGCAAGGTTTCCTGGTTGAACGGTAGAAATTTTATATGCTATCGTAGCCTACCCGTTCCCCAACAGTGGTATCAGAGCCGACCTTGTGTAGTTTGTGATCTAGATCTTGTGCATATAGTCGATATGTTGATGTACTAGATGAGATCTATTACATGTTTTGTGTTTGGATTGATTAGATCAATGATGATAGGGAGGTTCACAAGGTAATGGGCGGATAGCAATACATGCATCATTGATTTATTTGTGTTCCTTCTCCGTGCGCGCGCGACTTGTCCCTACCGGCTGGAATCACCATCGGGACTAACTGCGTGCGCCAGTAGAGGAGCCAATGGTATCATAATCATGTACCGCAGTCTACTCATGAAAACCTAATGGAAAACAAAGCCATTGTGAATGACTCAAAATCGGGACCGCCGTACGGACACGCCTAGATTGTTACAACCCTTTTTGGCCACATGTTAGCATTCGCTTCTCGCCTAACTCGTTTTTGCAGAGAATGTTGTGAATGGTATGGTCCAAAATATGCATGTGATGTATATATGTGATTTGCATGGCCTGCGTGCCATGATTAATTACAGCTGGGTTGAGGCTGTCATATTATTGTATAACGGCCTGCGTGTCGATCTGTGATGCTTGATATTCTCATGTAATTTATTACTAGCTATTAGTTGTAGTAGCTAACTGTTAGTTCATGGAGGCCTCAAGCATGATGGTTGAAGGGACGGGAGACATGGCGATGACAATGGAGATGGAGATCACCAATTGAAAGGGGCCATACTATTTCACAGTTAATATGATTGCCTGTGATGATGTTCCTATCATCCTATTCTTTCATGTGTTATTTATATTAGATATGATTAACATGCTAGAATAGGTTCCCTCAAGAAAAATTAAATTATATGCCCTTCCAATAGCTGCACCTATTAAAATTATGATCGTTGTATGGTAGGTCTGCCAAAGTAGAGTACCTCAACTATCTTAATTATTAGGATAAATGTCGGACATTTATATGCATAGTATTGGTTTAATTAACAAAGCTATCAAAACGGTTTTGGGCTTTGGGGCATGGTGTTGGCGCCGGGGCATGTGATGCCACCCAACAAACAAGAGTCACATAGGGATGTGATTAGCAAAGTGTTGCTTACCTATGTCACTAGATTTCTAGCGGTGATGCCAAAGCTCACTAGGATCTAAGTTGAATATGGATCTTGAACCACTATATGTCGTTTTGAGGGAAAACGATTCCAAGCATATAGTGGAATAATGAACTTTTGTTAAAATGTTTATAAGAGTTTTATATTTACATAGTGCTTATATTTGCATATTTTCTGTTGTAGATCATGGCACCAACCGCTAGTAACACTTTTAATTTGCGCTCAATTCTTGAAAAGGAAAAGCTTAGTGGAACAAACTTTATTGATTGGTATCGCAACTTGAGAATTGTTCTCAAGCAAGAGAAAAAGGAATATGTTCTAGAGCTTCCCTATCCTGATGATCTGCCAGAAAATGCTACTGCCACTCAGAAAAGGGAGTATGAGAAACATACCAATGATGCAGTTGATGTTAGCTGTCTCATGCTTGCCACTATGTCCTCTGAGCTCCAGAAGCAATATGAGAACGCGGATGCCCACAATATGATTGAGGGACTTCGTGGCATGTTTGAGAACCAAGCAAGGTCTGAGAGGTACAACATCTCAAAGTCCTTGTTTGCGTGCAGGCTAGCTGAAAACGGTTCTGTCAGTCCTCATGTGATCAAGATGATTGGTTACATTGAGAATCTGGAGAAACTTGGTGCTGCTCTACATCCTGATTTGGCTACAGATGTGATTCTCCAGTCGCCTCCTACAAGCTATGAGCCTTTCATTTTGAACTTTCAAATGAATAGCTTAGAGAAGACATTGGCTGAGTTGCATGGGATGCTTAAGACAGCTGAGGCAAGCATCAAAAAATCTGGTCCAAGTCAAGTTAACTTGGTTCAAAAGGATAGCAAGAAACGAAAGCGCAAGACTAAGGCTAAGGCTACAGATCAGATCTCTAGCACTAAGCCTAAGCCTGCAGCAGCTCCTAAGCCTAAACCGGCGGGTAGTGATCCTTGTTTTCACTGCAAGAAACCCGGTCATTGGAAGAGGAATTGCAAGCTTTATCTGGAAGAGCTGAAGAAGAAGGGTGGAGACACTTCTAATTTAGGTATCAATGTTATTGAAATTAATAATGTTGCTACATGTCCTTATGATTCATGGGTATTTGATACCGGATCGATGATTCATACTTGCAAATCGTTGCAGGGGCTTAAAGAAGCAAGGAAATGTGCAAAAGGCGAGGTGGATGCTCGCGTCGGCAATGGTGCAAAGGTTGTTGCGTTGGCCGTCGGAACTTATCCACTTTCATTACCATCAGGATTAGTTTTGGAGTTAAATAATTGTTATTATATTCCCGCCTTAGGAAAAAACATTATTTCTTCAAAATGTTTGGAGGAAGATGATGGTTATGAGGTCATAATAAGGAACAAGTGTTGTTCCATTTATTTGAATAATATTCTCTATGGTAATTGCCCATTGGTGAATTGATTATATTACTTAGATCTTGAGAATAAGCCTATTTATAACATTGATGCGAAAAGGCTCAAGCCTAATGATTTGAATCCCACGTATACTTGGCATTGTCGTTTAGGTCATATAAATGAGAAGCGCATAAAGAAACTCCATACAGATGGTCTTCTAAGTTCTTTTGATTTTGAATCAATTGATACATGTGAATCTTGTTTACTTGGCAAAATGACTAAGTCGCCTTTCACAGGAAATAGTGAGAGGGCGAGTGAACTATTGGGACTTGTACATACGGATGTATGTGGACCAATTAGTTGCACGGCCAGAGGTGGTTTTCAGTACTTCATAACTTTTACCGACGACTTTAGTAGATATGGTTACATCTACTTAATGAGGCATAAGTCTGAATCCTTTGAAAAGTTCAAAGAATTTCAAAATGAAGTACAAAATCAATTGGGCAAGACTATTAAACGCCTACGATCTGATCGTGGTGGTGAATATTTGAGCCATGAATTTGGTGAACATCTAAAGCAATGTGGAATTGTTCCACAATGGACTCCGCCAGGAACGCCCCAATGGAATGGAGTATCCGAACGGAAGAACCGAACCTTGTTAGACATGGTTAGGTCTATGATGAGCCAAAGTGATCTTCCATTGTCCTTCTGGGGATACGCTCTAGAAACTGCCGCTTTCACACTTAATAGGGTTCCATCTAAATCCGTGGAAAGGACACCATATGAGATATGGACTGGGAAGCGTCCCGGGTTGTCTTTTCTTAAGATTTGGGGATGTGAGGCTTATGTAAAACGTATGACGTCTGATAAGCTTTCTTCCAAGTCTGATAAATGCTTCTTTGTAGGATACCCTAGGGAAACCAAAGGTTATTATTTCTACAACCGGGAAGAGGGCAAAGTGTTTGTCGCTCGTAATGGTGTTTTTCTAGAGAAAGAGTTTCTCTCCAAAAGGGTAAGTGGGAGAACGGTGCAACTTGAAGAAGTTCAAGAAGCTCCAGAAAATGTTTCTTCTTCCGCTATACCACAATTGGATGAACAAATTGTTGTTGAACCAATTGTTGAAACACCAGCCCCGCGTAGGTCAGAAAGGGCACGTCGCGCTCCTGAAAAGTTCACGCTCCTAACCACGGGGCAGCGAGACATATTATTGTTAGACAATGATGAGCCTAAGACTTACAGTGAAGCAATGATGGGACCGGACTCTGAGAAATGGCTTGGAGCCATGAGATCCGAATTAGAATCCATGAGAGAGAATCAAGTTTGGAACTTGATAGATCCGCCTGATGGTGTAAAAACCATTGAGTGTAAATGGGTTTTTAAGAAAAAGATAGACATGGATGGAAATGTTCACATCTATAAGGCACGATTGGTGGCGAAAGGTTTTAAGCAAATTCAAGGGGTTGATTATGATGAGACCTTCTCGCCCGTCGCTATGCTAAAGTCTATACGGATCCTTCTAGCAATTGCCGCATTTTATGATTATGAGATATGGCAAATGGATGTCAAAACAGCTTTCCTTAATGGAAACCTAAGTGAGGATGTGTACATGACACAGCCTGAAGGTTTTGTCGATCCACAAAATGCTAGGAAGATATGCAAGCTTCAAAGGTCCATTTATGGACTAAAGCAAGCATCTCGGAGTTGGAATCTTCGCTTTGATGAGGTAGTCAAAGGGTTTGGCTTCATTAAAAACGAAGAAGAGCCTTGTGTTTACAAAAGGGCTAGTGGCAGCGCGCTTGTCTTTCTGGTCCTTTATGTGGATGACATATTGCTGATCGGTAATGATATTCCAATGCTTGAAGCTGTTAAGACTTCTTTGAGAAAGAGTTTCTCAATGAAGGACTTAGGAGAGGCAGCTTACATTTTGGGCATTAAGATCTATAGAGATAGATCAAAGAGGCTAATTGGATTAAGCCAAGACACGTACATTGACAAGGTATTGAAACGGTTCAATATGCAGGATTCCAAGAAAGGTTTCTTGCCCATGTCACATGGGGTTTCTCTTAGCAAGACTCAGTGTCCCTCGACACCAGATGAGCAAGAGAAAATGAGAGCGATTCCATATGCTTCGGCTGTTGGGTCCATCATGTATGCCATGATAAGTACTCGCCCAGATGTAGCCTACGCTCTTAGTGCTGTGAGCAGATACCAGTCAAATCCAGGAGAAGCTCATTGGGGAGCTAATAAGAATATCCTAAAGTACTTAAGAAGGACTATGGGTATGTTCCTAGTCTATGGAGGTGAGGAAGAGCTCGTTGTAAATGGTTACACTGATGCTAGCTTCCAAACCGACAAAGACGATTCGAGATCGCAATCTGGATATGTATTTTGCCTCAATGGAGGCGCGGTGAGCTGGAAGAGTTCCAAGCAAGATACGGTTGCTGACTCAACAACGGAGGCTGAGTACCTTGCCGCTTCAGAAGCTGCAAAGGAAGCTGTTTGGATCAGAAAATTTGTTTCTGAGTTGGGTGTGGTTCCTAGTGCATCCAGTCCAATGGACCTCTATTGTGATAATAGTGGTGCCATTGCGCAAGCCAAGGAGCCTAGAGCGCATCAAAAGAACAAACACGTACTACGGCGTTATCATCTTATTCGGGACATCGTCACTCGAGGTGATGTAAAGATATGCAAGGTGCACACGGACTCAAACATCGCTGATCCGTTGACAAAACCTCTCTCTCAGCCCAAGCATGAGGCACATATGAGATCCATGGGTATTAGATATCTGCATGATTAATGTATGAGAGATTGTGTAATGTCTATGTTTATGTGTGATTGAATAAAGTGTTATTCTGTTCTATGGATAATAATTATTGTATTGATTGACAAGTGCGTGACTTGTTTGTGAAACTCATTGTTCTTTTATAATATTATCCTAAATGATCCCTTGTTCCTTATTATTGTGTTAGACAATAATGATTCATGGACTAGCACATGTATTGGTTGATGATCGTGTTTCACAGATCATTGATATGGAGATATCAAATCAATAATGTGGACATATGTTAAGAACATAGTGTTGGACTGACCCACTAATAGACTTTGCTGAGATGTTATTATTGTGCCATCAATTGTTGTCTTGTATGATATACCTTTGGGATCCTTAGACCTGAGATTGTCATTGATTCCCAGAATGTGTAATAGCATATTTAGGGATTACCAAACGCTATTCCGTACCTGGGTAGTTATAAAGGTAATTTTCGGGTATGCTATGAAACATGTCGTGGGGTGTGAGCGGTCAAGATGGAATTTGCCCCTCCTAATAACAGGAGAGATATCTCTGGGCCCCTCGAGTTAGATGGATTTAGAAGTGCATGGCCATGCCAATGTGATTAAAAGTTAATCATAATGACTAAAAGTTAGTCATGATAAATCCACTAGACGTTCGAGTGAATGGTCGAGCTATTATAGGGATGGCACGTATCTTGCCTTAGGCTTGACTGATATCGTGAGGCAAAGGGATCGCTGACTGCGTATGTCAAAGGTTCAGCCGATATGATCTTTATGTGTACATGAGAATCAGTATGTGCTGCTAGGTGCCGCTATTGATTTATGATTTGAAAATGGTTTTCACATCATTGTCGTGTACATGTGAACCTAACGGGTCACACACTTAACGGGTTGGAACATCGCTTGCCTATGTGATTGTCTCTAGTGCAAGTGGGAGATTGTTGGAGATATGTCCAAGAGACAATACGGATTTGATCCATATGTGAGGGTCATACGGATATTGATCCGTGTGAGGAATTAGTCCACTAATGGGCCAACTAGTCGAGGCCCATTAGAAGGGTCTATTTAAGTGGAGGAGGGGCTTAAGGCGCAGGTGATTCCACCAGTCCTTAACCCTAGCCGTCGTGCTCCTCTTTCTCACCCACAAAACCCTAATCGTGTTGCCGGTGCTAGCACGCCGCGCACGGTGCTCCAACCCCGTACGTGTGGATACCGCGAGGAGGCGCTGCTGCTGCTGCGGTGCCGACGGCTGGACTAGAAGGAGACGATTGACGTGATCGACTACTTCCTCTACACCGACGCGCGACTACGTTGGATCGAGCTGCTCCAACATTCGCTTCCGCTCCGCCTGCGCGTCTAGTGGTAACGATCCATGATCCTCTCTTGCAAGGTTTCCTGGTTGAACGGTAGAAATTTTATATGCTATCGTAGCCTACCCGTTCCCCAACAGTATCCAGAATCGGCCCATAAGGAATCCCAGTACCCGTTAATGATCCAGCTGGACCATAAGCCACAGTTTGGTTGTAAGGTTGCTGTAAATTTGGATTAGAAACAGCACCTGAATTGGCAACCACAGTTGTAGTAACTGGTGGCACTCGTGTCATCATTACATTAGTACTAGGTGCGCTGTCCTCTACCCATTTCCCTTGCATTTCGCCTAACACCTGTTGAACTACTGAGCGCACTTTTCTGGGTAAACTATTATCAATATCTTGCTTAAACTCAGACTTAAACTCATCAAAAGAACTGCACACACCTTCAGTAACCAGACGTGTGATTTCTAACAAATCAGTCCCATATTTACTAGCAACAGATGTATCTACCATATGAGCAATTTCTTCAGGAGAGCAAGAAACATGTACCTTTTCAGCAGATGTACTCGCCGTGACTCTCTTCTTGACAGCGCCATTTCTTGTCTTCCGGAAACATGCCAACTTGTTTTTCAGACTTGCCGCTTTTTCTTCTGCAAGACCAAGTTCAAGCGCCTTCTTATCTTCATCAGAGAGATCTTCCAATGTGACCTCCATCAAGTTATTCGGGTTGACTTCAGACAAGTCATCATTTGCCTTCTTCCCTGGTTCCGCCATGAAGTCTTCCTCTGATCGGCAACAAGGATGCCGATCAACTACGACATGCTACTGTAAACCGATGAAACTCGTTCCCCGGCAGAGTCACCAATTTTGTTGTCGAGCAAAGTTGCAAGACAACGATGATAACTGTAGTGTTTACACAACGGCGAGCGACTGATTTCCTTAGCAAATCAGCAAAGAATTCCCAGTTTCGCTGGGAAGATAGGGTGCTTTTCATGGCAAAACGCCAAAGCAAAGCAAAAGAGAAAAGTAGATACGAACGCAAATGAAATTTTATTGATTCTATTAGTTGTGTTTCTCTCGGCAACAAGCCTGAGTTTATATAATAACCATTGACTCCTAACTGAATATGAGAACAAACTCAAACCGACTCCAAACCAAATCTAAATCTGATACTAACTTGATAAACACGTTCCTGATATACGTATCTCTTTCCTGAAGACTCTCTCCGGCTCCATTCGGAAATCCTTCATGTGCACGTCTTGTATGCCTTTGTAACTTACGAATCTCTACTACATATTAATTACAGTGAGAACGTCTCTTCCACTGTTTTTCTGCCCCCTGTCCTGTTTTCTGTCCCGTGTTCCGTTAGGAATGTGTAAAAGAGAAAAGCAAAACAATCAGAGTCCTTACTGCCCCCGATTGTGTTCGACTTCAAGCTCTGCACGGCACAAAACCGTGCCGTGATCGCGCTCCTCTCCGATTTTGTGTTCGAGTTATAGATTTGCATGCACAAAACCGCGCCAAGATCACACTCCTTTGCGCGCCGCCGCCACTACTCGTGTAGTCGCGGCCCGTTGCGAGCAGGCGTCGTCCAGTCTGACTCTTAGAATCGGTTAATACGCAGCGTTGTGAACCCTGAGCCCGAGACGTCGTGGAGCTGACAAACAGCCCAGAACATAACCGCTGCTGCAACCTGCATAAATGTCTCCATTACTTCCCGGCGATCCAAGCCTGATACTGTGATACGATGTTAGATATAATGTGGGCTTAGCCCATATTTTATTTAATTATCATTTAAAGTTTAGGTCCATAATTGAGAGTAATGTAGCATAATACCACATGGGCAATTTATTGCTAGTAAACCAGTAACTCACGTGCGTATCCTCGACAAAATCCCAGCTTCGACCATGTATCTCCAGCAAAAATAAAGTAACTTGATCATCGTCAAGTAGTTCCATCAGGCCACCAGGTACTTGGATCAGGGTCATCAGCTTGTATAGGAAAAAGACCAAGTGACCCAACTAAGGCCAAGTAACTCCAGGTAACAAATCATGCAATTTGTCCAGCATGCTCGTCTACTTGCCCAACTTTGCTACTATACCTGCAAAATAGATCCTTTGCCAAATTTTACATCCAACAGTTACTTGCATGGGGAGTGTTAAGCTACTATACACCAACCAGTTACACCCAAAAGCCTAAGCTGATAGGAAAAGGTGTGTAATTCACTTATGGTTTAACACTCCCCCTCACGTGCAGCTCCCTTGGGGCACAAACGTGAAAATAGGAGTGGCATAGCGAAAATTACGATCGTCAGGACTTGAACTCAAAACTTTTAACTCTGATACCATGTTAAAGTACGCACCCAAAAGCCTAAGCTGATGGAGAAAGGTATGTAATTCATTTATGGTTTAACAGGGAGGCAGATCGACGGCCGGTGGTGGCAGTGGTTTCCTGGCTGCGTGGGTGATTGTGCGTTTGGAGAAACATGAAGGCACTGGCTGGTTGGGTCTTGTGCTTGGTGGACTGTAGGCACATGAGTGGGCCCAGGCAGGCCAAAAAAGAGAGAAGGGAGGGTGAAGAAAACTGAGCCACGTGGGAGAAGTTTTGGCCCAAGAGGCCACATGAACTTCTCTCTTTTCATAATTTCTTTTTCCTATTTTCTATTGCTAATTCGAATTCGAATTTCTACTCGAGTTTTAAATACATTTTCATACGATAAAAACCCTAAGGCATACTATTTCGGCATGAATGCAACAAATAAAAATAATAAAAACACTAAGTTAATATATTTAATTTTGAAAATATGACTTTTGCATAAAGGAAATAATAACACTAGAATTAATTAAAATTAAATTTTAATCTATTGCAAAAAAATTAGTGAAATTTTATTAATAACCTAAATTTGAAATTTGGGATGTTACAAAACTACCCGCCTTAACAGAAATCTCGCCCCGAGATTCAGCGTGGCTAGAAAGAAAGGGGTTAAGGTATTTTGAGTTTTCATTCTTCACCCTGGATCCGGTTCACTTGATTGATTGTTGGTATTCACTCCAGCAACTTCACCAAAAGCCAACTTCATATTCTTTTGTCCATATATGCCTCAACTGTAGTTTCTCAATCCTCCAGATTCCATATTCATATGGCTAGTGATGATCAATATCCTCCTTAGGATCACACTCGAGTTTGTACTGATCTAATTCTTCTTTGGTAAGCAAAGCTTATATTAGTGGCTCTACGAATCAAAGAGGAAGAATAGGATGACAAGAAACAGAAGATAGCTACCCCAACTAAACTAAATCTAGAACAACCTAGTGATGTGATAACAAAGCAAAAATGCTCTGTAGGCACATCAGCACACAATCAAAGATCCAACTCTAACGTAGCACACCACAAGCAACTCAGTGCTTATGATCAACGTTTTCTCTAATGGTTTTTATTATACAAAGGGAGGGATCTATTCCATTTTTTTAGGAATCTTCAACTATAAGACCTTTATAGAATCAACTCATGAAATCTTCAAGATCATTCATCTTGCTCATGATTGATCAAACCGACCAAACTAATATTTTGAAAAATAGGAAAGAATAAAATAAATGTACATTCATTCAATATTTGAGAATAGACAAGTATAGAGAAAATATGACATAAGCAAAAAAATAGAAGTAAAAGTTTTTTTCCAAATACTAATTTTGAAAATAGGACCTATTTCACGACCATTCTACCTAGGTTTGCGTCGTACGGTCGATATGGCTCCAGTACCACTCTTTCACACCCGGTTTTAAGGCCAAAGCTGAATGCATCTATATACGTGTCCAGGATCAAGTTTTCACACATATAGGACAAAAGTGAAGTAACAGTAAAACCAATGTCAGTATTATTATATCATGCCACTATTACATGGTCTAAAAGACTAGACAGCGGACGGCTCCATCACACCACAGGCGGTCAACTAGGGGTCGCAATTTATTGACGGTCATTAAATACTGATTCCAACCATCAATATAGCCATAAATAAGGGAAGACTTAGCATTTCATACATGCATGTTAGCTTGGAATAATAAGATTTCACTTGTCCTTGGAGATTTATGTGCATGCAGAGAATGTATATAAAAAGGAGTGGAGAAATGGAGCAAGATCCGTGAAATAATATTCCCACCAATGGGAGAGCGCCAACCGAACTTCCCATGGATCAATGACATGGCTGCACAGGATTCCTCAGGAGAACACCAACCTAAATCAGAAGAGGACACCTATCAGCCACCTCAAGGAAGCACATCTTGAGGGGGCCCACCCTTAGGTCGACCAACCTAGAGGCTTGGTCGACCGACCTGGCCCTGAGCCCTTTTTGGCCGGGCTTCCACGTGTCAACTCCTCGGCCCTTTGGGAATGTCGGTGCATGGTGGTTCCGTGGTGGTTACTCCTCAGTACCAACTTATGGAACCTATAAATAGAGGGGGAGGGCTCCACTCCAACACACACACACCAAGAAGTATTATCCTCTCTGGCATATAGTTGTAGTTACAAGGTTCTAGTGGAGTTAGGCTTAGAATAGAGCTATTCTCTAGTTCCCCAGTCTTCGGAGAATTCGGTATGGCTCTTGTATCTTATTCTCTTTCTAAGACTTCATTCTATTTAGTGATATTACTCTTTCCATATAGTCTTGCTTTGGTTAAGTGTTCCTTGTTTGGTTGTGGATCCTTAGCATGCTTATGTGATAGAGTAATCATAATCTTGCTATATAGTTGTGATTGGGATAGGCATTCCTTGTTTGGTTGCATGTCTCATTCATATGCATGGTTGTTATTATGCCCTCATGATAGTGATGTATTCTTATTATACTTTTATTATGATCATCATATACCTACACAATAGCACACTTATATAATATCTATGTATATACTTAGGTTGGTTGCTTTATGTCCAAGCATAGATCATCGTTTGCTATATTAGTGAATGCTTTAGCTATAAGACTCTGGATAAAGTAGTAATTGATAGCATAGATGTGATGTCTAGGCTTGAGGTTACCTTTGATTGTTGCGTATTCTACTGTCATAGAGGTAGATGGTAAGTATTGACAGCCCTATCCGCCCTTAGTAATCCTCCTTGTTCGAATACGTAGTAGAGTTATAAGCAGGAGTCGCCTAGCATACCATGGGTAAGCCCGTACCCGAATTGCTTGAGTACATAAGTGTTAACCTTAGTCATGTATGTGTATGTGTAGATGAATGCTATGGGACTATGTAGAAGCACAATAGGAACTTAGCTCTTTTCTTTGTTCTTTCTCCACTTGGCTTAGGATGTATAGTAGAGTGGAATCTTCTGTGTGTCACACTACCCCTACATATTATCCTTAACCCTGTTAGGACATTGGTCTATCTCTACAACATGATTATGGAAATAGTAATTCTCTTATATCACCGCCTTCCCTTGGGAGAACTATAGATGACAACCATTAGATTACTCAAATGGTAAAATCTTACGATGGTATTATTCGTGTGCTTGTGGATGTTACCTAATTGGACTAAGGTACCTAAATAGATTATTTCTGACATCACTATCGGAGGTGATTTATTTGGTGTGACTTAGCAAACGTCAACACAATTCTAGTCATAGTATTTCTCGTCAATGTAGTCCATCTCGCCACCATCTTCTGAGCAGCAGATCATGGCAACAACAACACAGGAAAACTATAATGCGTGAGTACATAAAGTACTTAGCAAGTGGAGTAAACTAATGACATGCAGGCTAAAAACAAGAATAGGCTGAACATGGGTTTACTGCACTATGCATCCTTAGCCTATGACTCGAATTATACAAGCATCCTATTTACTAGGTGAAAAGTAGCCTAGCAGGTTAACCACATGTCCAACACTATCGGTTACCCACTGATAACAAATCTATGAGTTACCCACCCATACCAGAACACTATAGGTTACCCACCTACAAGACCTATGAATATACCATCCAAATCTTGTTACCCTCTAGATCCACCCAACCATCCATCTAATCATGTGAGGATCTAGGCGATGCTGACCATGAGCACGACTGTTATAACAGTTTTACACTCTGTAGAGGTTGCACATCTTTATCCACAGGTTGGTGATTCAATCACCCATCATTGACTAAAGTCTCCCTGTTGCAACCACACTACCATAGGTGTGAGGCCAAGAGAGCATCACATGGTCTTTCAAAGAGCTCCCCGGCTTGCAAAATGTCCCCGCTAAGCTTTCATCGCTGCAGGATTAACCATCGCTATAGAAGCCCACTCTAAGCTCCCCGGCTTGCAAAACGTCCCCGTTAAGCTTTCGCCACTGCAGGATTAACCATCGCTACAGAAGCCCACTCTGGCGTCGTGGTTAAAGCATACCTTCATCACCTGAGGTCAAAAGTAACCCTCTCGTCCTCCTTCCTTGAACGCCTACAAAATTGGGAAGACATCTAGTACCGGACCACACCTACCCATATCAGCCCTGTGTTTTGTGCTGTTTTCCTGGATGGCCGCTCCATGAACCGGTCGTTATGACCACAAGAAGGTACTACCACAATCCCACTAGTACATTACCCGTACCCGTGCATACCAGCACCATCATAAACATCCTCCTGCTTGGGTCACCTATAATCCATGTTGCTGAAAAGATTACCAACCCAAGTAATGATTACGTTCAATCACTAGTGTCGAGGGCAAATATCGGGGTGCCATGTGGCATCCCCTAGAAGCCAAGGAACCACATGGGCGGGACCCACCTGAAGACTCTCACATGACAGCCCCGCCTTAGCCGTGAGAGTGGCGCCACGCTCCCGATTCGTCTGACCCTTAGGCAGTCATGCACCGATGGTACTTCGCTCGACCCCCCCCCCCCACAGGAGGGGACGAGCGACCCGCTGCGCCCGACCCATCGGCAGGAGTCGAGTGGCCCACTGTGCCACACTCCGCACGACCCCTCCGCAGGGGTCGAAACCTCCTACCATGGGCCAGCACGATCGTCAGGTGGGCCTTGAAGTCTCCGACACATGCTAATAGGAGTTCGAACCCCAAGTGGGCCTAGGAAGACCTAACCCGACATCCTAATCCTGACCGGAGAAGAGTGACCAAGTTTGTAGTCCTCAACTACCAACTACTCGGTCTTAAATGTTGTACCCACCTCGCTTACATAGTACCAGGAGGTCAAATCTCCCTATGTGCCTCGCTACACCCATCATCGCACCTGCTGATGCAATTAGGCATGACAGGGTACTCAATGGCGCCAACTCCCGATGACATCCCTCACAGTAGATGGACGGGGCACCGTTCAGACGATGTGACAGTTCCTATGATGCGCCTCACCACACACGATGGAGCACGCCCTCTATAGGGACAAAGAAGACAGCCTATCGATGAAAGACGGGGGTGCGCCCGAGTATAGTGCCCTCCTTCTGACACAACAGTCAGGAAGAGGGGCCCACAAGAATTGAAGACCATGTCGCCGACCAGGGACTCCGCCTTCTTCAGCACGCCTTCAACCACCCCGCATGTGAAGGACGTCATTTCTCTCTCTCTCTCTCTCTCACTCTGTGTGTGTAAATGGGCCCATCCCCTCAAAATATAAAGGGGAAGCCCTCCTTCTTCTAAGGATGACAAACCAACAAGAATAGACATAACACCAGGCATTCCGCCTTCACTCGCACCCGAGACTTGGAGCACCCCTCCTCTCTCACCACCATTGTACTCTACTCTGGAGCAACTAACACGAGTAGGCTCGAGAACTGGATGTAGGGGCTTTCCCCGAACCAGTATAACCCCTCGTGTCCTCTTGCTAAGCCATCACTGAGCCTGAAGTGTGCATCCCTAGAACAAATTGTACTAGCCGATGCTTGAAACACCGACAGTTGGCGTGCCAGGAAGGGGGCTTTGCGTGCTTCACTTCACCACCTTCTGGTTCGGACGGCTACTCTTCCCTCTTTTTGGACTCCCGGCAGCAGCATGTTCTTCGGAAGCCTTGAGTTCATTGCCACTATGGACCGAAAGTTGCTGTGTGTCAGCATTCCGATGCCTTCGCCACCTCCGGCCCCGGCGACCACCAACAAGGCGGCACGCCCATAGTGGCTGGAGGATACGGCCAACACGATCGGCTTCGTGGTCACGAGGGACAGGACATTGAGGCTCATCGACGAGTCGCTCCGGGACCCTATCATGATGGCCATCATGGTTGCCACCCAGGCGATGCGCGCGGTTCAGCTCGAGCCCGCCAGGCCGCGCGCCACCTACTACCACGTGGTGTACTTGGTCACAGTGACCAGCTGTGGCTCTACTTGGAGCGCTACCTAGGCCCTACGCCCAGCCACAACAACCTCCGCCACTTTACGTTCACCTTAGCAAACGTTCGTGGAAAGCTCCTCGATGGAGGGCCTCTTCATCCGAGCCGCCTCGCCAAAACCCCCCTTGGGGGCTACCCGAACGGCTTCCAGAACACCGTGGGGTGCTTCCAAGACACAGCTCTCGGATCCATGACTTCCATTCTCATGGATCAGGGCTTTGTCGGCGTGATCAACCACCCTGATGACTCCCTCTTTGACCTCCTCGATGGCGGGTCGCTGGAGGATTGCGACTCCGACTACGAGAGCTCTGCCGGGAGCTACGACCTCCCGCGCGGGTGCCACATGGTACAGCTCATGCCAGCAAAGGCGACGGGGCACCCCGGCACCTCAATCGCCGGAGCTTTGGTGAATCCTAGGACGCCTGCTACGGTAAACCCGACGATAGGTACAAGGGTGGGAGAGGCGCTCGTCAACATTCCCATTATCGATGTTGGTGAACCTCAGCTAGTGCACCACCACGAGGACATCCAGCAGCGGCTGAAGGCCTTGTGAACAGAGCTAGAGGAGACCCAATGCCAGATGGAGCGTGAGAAGGCGGAGATAGATCGTGAGCTGGCCCGTACCACCACGGGTGGATGGGCTCATGCCATGGCTCGCGACGTCCAGCAGCGCATTGTTGCTGACGACCTAGGATCGCCACAGTTCGCCCACGCTGGGCAGAACATAGCAGCGGCCATGACACTGCTCAAAACTCTCCCCGAGCCCGCTACGCCAGAGGCTCAGTAAGCCCAACGCAAACTTGTGGCACTCCCAGCCAAGGCCACCGAGCTTCAGGCCGAGAGATCGCTAAGGCGGGCTGCCTAGTCCAGCAAGTAGATCTCTGCGTCATGGCATGCAGGAGCCGCTAGCACCACCGGATCACAGCAGAAGTCGGTCTGGCAACCAGCCCCAGCAAGGGGCATGCCCAAGAGACACTCGGTCCATGATCGGGTCGGGCTGAAGCGTGACGCGCGCTACACCCTCAAAGTGCACGAGCGAAAAAGAGAGCGGCTCAACATGGATAGGGGTCGTCAGCCGTGCCGCGGAGCCTATTACGATGACACCAATGTGGAGCGGAGCCAGAGCCCGAGCCCTCCCGAGCCATGGGTCTTCAATCGACGTATCCGCAACGCCAAGTTCCCTCAGCGTTTCCGAGCCCCCGCTACCATCACCAAGTACATAGGGGAGACGGATCCCGGCCTCTAGCTCGAGGACTACCACCTCGCATGCCATGCGAGGGGAGCCATTGACTACCTAGCCATCATCCGCAACCTCCCACTGTACCTCGCAGACTCAGCCCGCGCCTGGCTCGAGCACCTCCCCGAGGATCAGATCTACAACTGGGGCAACTTGAGGGATGCTTCCATCGGTAACTTCCACAGAACGTATGTTCGACCGAGCAAACCCTGGGACCTTAAGAACTATCGACAAAAGGTCGGCGAGTCCCTCAGGGACTACATTCGACACTTCAGCAAGAAGTGCAACGAGCTGCTCAACATGGGCGACGCGGATATCGTCAGGGCCTTCATCTCCGGCACCACCTCAGAGCAGCTCATCCACGAGATGGTATGAAAGGGCATGCCCATAGCTCACGAGCTCCTAGATATCACCATAAGCTCCGCCTCCGGTGAGGATTGTGTCGGAGCGGTCCTACAAAACACCTCAGAGGGGAAGGGAAAAGGAAAGCGTGAAGAGGCAGCCGCCGACAACACATCCGACCACCCAAAGAAGAAGAAGAACAAGTCACGAGTGACGCGTGGCCCGGTCGCTGCCGCCGCCGACCGCAAATTGCCAAGAACCCCGGCGGGGGAGACTCCGAACCACTTCGAGAAGAAGTGGAATGGTCCATGCCTGAACCACGGATTCCCCATCAAGCAACTCCTAAAGGACTGCTCCATGATGAAGAAATTCATACCAGAGGAAGCCAAGAAAGGAGATGCAGAGAAAGAGCCAGAACCCGGAGAGCAGGATCCCACGGGCGATGACGACGATGAGCAAGGGGGACTAGTTTTTCCTAACCCCAAGGCTTGCCATATGATTTTCACGGGACCTGAGTCCCAGGAAAGCCGCCGCACATCAAATATCGAGCGGTGTGCGGTCTTCGCAGTAGAGCCCACCACTCCGATCTTCCTCTAGTGGTCGGACTTGCCGATCACCTTTGACCGATCAGACCATCCTCAACACATGCCATGGCCGGGCCGATACCCGCAAGTGGTCGATCCCATTATCGCCGAGGTTCGACTCACCAAGGTGATGATGGACGGGGGTAGCTGCATCAACATCCTATAAGGCGACACGCTTGATCTACTTGGCGTCGTCCGATCACGCCTTTAGCTAGCCGGCGTGCCTTTCCATGGGATCGTCCCGGGGCGGCAGGCCATGCCCCACGGGCGGATCAGCCTTCCTGTCATATTTGGGACTCCGTCAAACTTCTGGACCAAGACCCTCATCTTCGAGGTCGTCGACTTCCCTGGAGTATACCGTGCCCTTTTGGGGCGTCTGTGCTACACCAAGTTCATGGCCGTACCCAACTACACCTATCTAAAGCTTAAGATGCCGGGCCCCAAAGGGGTCATCACCGTCAGCACATCCCTCCAGTGCACATTCCAGTGTGAGACGGAGAACGGCGACCTCGCCGCGTCGGTTGTGGCTTCCGAGGACCTCGAGGCGATACAAGCACACCTCAACGAAGGGGCCCCCATCGCCAGCCACAAGAATGCTACGTTCAAGCCCATGGAAGACACCAAGGAGGTGCATGTCACTTCCGACGGCGACAAGGGCAAGACGGTGAGAGTGGGGACTTCCCTCTCTCCCAAATAGGAAGACGCGCTCGTCGACTTCCTCCACGCCAACATCGACATTTTCACGTGGAGACCCTTGGACATGCCTGGCATACCGAGGGAAGTCGTCGAGCACTCCTTGAATGTGAGGCCAGGTTCCAGACCGGTGAAGCAACATCTGCACTGCTTCGACGAGGAGAAGCGCAGAGCAATCGGTGAGGAGATCGAGAAGCTCTTGGCACTCGGGTTCATCAAGGAGGTATGTCACCCCTAATGGTTAGCTAATCCTATCTTTGTAAGAAAAAAGAACGGGAAATGGAGAATGTGTATTGACTATACCAGCCTAAATAAGGCATGTCCGAAGGATCCTTGCCGTGCATAGACCAGATAGTTAACTCGACGTCAGGGTGCAAAACCCTCTGTTTCCTCGATGCGTACTTCAGATACCATCAAATTGCAATGAAAGAATCCGACCAGCTCATGACATCTTTCATTGCCCCGTTTGGCTCTTAGTGCTATGTGAAATGCCCTTTGGGCTTAAGAACACTGGCGTAACTTTCCAACGCTGCATGCAATGATGTTTTGATGCCGAGATTGGCCATACGGTTGAAGCCAATGTAGACGACATCGTTCAAGTCCACAAAGGCTGACACCCTCATAACCGACCTCGAGCGCGTCTTTCGCCAAACTACGTGTGAACGGCATGAAACTCAACCCTGAAAAATGCATTTTTGGGGTCCCTAGGGGGATGCTTCTCGGGTTCATCGTCTTCGAGCGAGGTATCGAGGCCAATCCCGAGAAAATCTTCGCGATCGAGCATATGGTCCCAGTTTAGAACCTCAAGGGGTTGCAACATCTCACGGGTTGCCTGGCAGCATTAAGTCGCTTAACCTCACGCCTTGGCGAGAGGGTGCTCCCGCTGTATAAGCTCTTGAGGAAATCCGACCGCTTCGAGTGGACCCCCGAGGTGCAATCTGCCCTTGACGAGGTCAAGCGTGGCTTGAACAACACCCCGGTGTTGACTCCCCCGACTCCGGGAGAAGTGCTGTTGCTACACGTAGCAGCAATGACTCAGGTCATGAGCTCGGCGCTTGTAGTTGAGCGAGAAAGGGAGGGCCACGCCCTCAGAGTCCAACATCCTATCTACTACGTCAGCAAAGTCCTGTCCGACTAGGAGACCCGGTACCCTTAGATTCTCAAGATCCTCTATGCCGTGATGGTGGCAAGGCGCAAGCTCCGGGAATACTTTGACTCCCATCTGATACACATTCTGAATTCCTTCCCCCCTTCGATAAATTATACAGAACAGGGACTCGGCAGGCAAGGTTGCTAAGTGGGCGCTCGAGCTGATGGGGCATGATGTCTCGTACCAACCTGAAGTGGCCATCAAGTCGAAGACACTCGTCGACTTCGTGGCAGAATGGACCAAGGCGCAGCTCCTGCCGGCCCCGGTCGATCAGGAGTACTGGGTCCTATTCTTCAACGGATTGCTCATGCGCACGGGGGCAGGGGTCGGCCTTGTCTTCATCTCTCCACTCAGGGTACGTATGCAATACGCCATTCGCTTACATTTCCCTGCCTCAAATAACGTTGTCGAATACGAAGTGCTCATCAACGGGCTCAAGATCGCCATTGAACTAGGCGTCTGATGGCTAGAGATCTGGGGTGACTCCCAGCTCGTGGTTGACCAAATCATGAAATAATCTAGCTGCTGGATGGACACCATGGCACTCTACTGCTAGGAGGTTCGTAAGCTCGAGGGCCGGTTCGATGGGCTAGAACTCAAACACATCCCGTGATGCCTCAATGAGGCAGCCGATGCATTGTCCAAGATGGCATCTGGTCACGGGAAGATTCCACCTGGCATCCTTGCGAACAACCAACAGCACCCTTCGGTCCGGACCAAGGAGCCCGTGTCGCCCCAAGAGGGGTCGAGCAGCCCCGAAGGGCCCGGACGGATGAACGAAGAATCGCCCCCAGAAGCTCTGCCACTCACGGACGTGATGGAAATCGACGGGCCAGACGACTCGCACGAGTCGGATGACCGGTCGGACGAATCGGGGTGAAGCGAATCGATCCCTAGGTCGAACAAGACACGCTCCCTCATGACTGGCAAATTCTATACATTGAGTTCCTGGCTCACGGCACGCTTCCCATTGATGGGACTGCGGCCAAACGGCTCTATCACCGTACCAAGTCGTTCACCTTGATCGACGAAGAGCTTTACAAGCATAGCGTCACCAAAGTCATGCAGTGTTGTATCCCTATCAACGAGGACATTAAGCTTCTTGTCGACATCCATGGGGGGGGGGAGTGGGGGTTCTGTGGCCATCACGCGGCGCCACGAACCCTCATGGGCAACGCCTTTTGCTAAGGTTTCTACTGGCTGACTGCCATGGGTGACACAACCCACACAGTCAAAACCTGCAAGGGTTACCAGTATTACGCCCGTCAGACACACCTTCCAACTCAAGCCCTTCAGACGATCCCCCTCACGTGGTCGTTCGCGGTCTAGGGCTTGGATCTAGTCGGACCGCTTAGAAAGGCGCCCGAGGGCTACACCCACTTGCTTGTCATAGTCGACAAGTTCACTAAGTGGATTGAGGCATGCCCGTTAGCGATGATCTGGTCTGAAGAGGCGGTCGAGTTCTTACTGGACATCACCCATTAATTTGGGGTCCCAAACTCCATAATCACTGACAACAGGACACAATTCACGAGGAAGAAAATCCTAAAATTTTGCGATGACTACCACATCCGCATCGACTGGGCTGCCGTCGCTCACCCCGAAACAAATGGCCAGGTCGAATGAGCAAACGGCACGATACTCCAAGGGTTGAAGCCATGAATCTTCGATCCCATCGTCGTCTTCAACCGCCTGAAGCAGTTCAGCGGTCGGTGGGCACCCGAGCTAAACGTTGTGCTCTGGAGCTTGTGCACGACCAAGAGTCACACGATGGGCTTCTCGCCCTTCTTCATGGTCTCTGGGTCCGAGGCAATCCTGCCCACCGACTTAGACTATCGGGCGCCGCGAGTGTGCGCGTACAACGAGCAGGGCAACAAGGTGGTGCTCCAAGAGGCACTGGACCAAATAGACGAGGCGTGAGACGTCGCGCTCCTCCATTCGGCCAAGTACCAGCAGGCACTCCGGCGCTACATGACCGAAACATGAGGGGACAGAGACCTGCTTGTGGATGATCTCATTTTTTGCAGGATCAAGACAACAAGGATCAGCACAAACTCTCGCCGCCTTGGGAAGCACTGTACGTCGTCTCCCGAGCCCTTCGGCCCGGCACCTACAAGCTAAAGACCACGGACGGTGATGAGCTCAAGAACGTATGGAATATTTCACTGCTATGTAAATTATATCCCTAGCATTCCGTTTCATGCACTTTTTGAACCCTTTGCTCGCTCTCAAGTGACAACTGACCCCTCCCTAGGCGTCGGGCGTCACTTGGGGGCTACATGGGGCATGACACCACACGATTCTTTCTCCTTTTCCTTTCAAAATTGTGTTGGACCTTGACGCTCACTGTGGTGACAAGCGAACTAAGTCACAAGCAAGGTAGGTCCATGGTCAAGTCGGCCAGACGGCACAACGTCCTGCTAGCCCCAGCGGCCATGACAACGGTAATCACTGATGCGATAAAACCTCGAAGGGCGTGGGGACTCAAAAATCACAAAAATCAAAACAAAAGAGAAAAAGGCCCAACATTTCAAGGAAACCGAATTTAAATTAAAATTGTCTAAGGCCACCAAGGGCCAATGAAAGTAGACAAGCACCAGTTCGAATTTAAATTATTACATGGGCATGATGACCCACCAAAACGACTAGGACTAACCAAAAACAATTACAGACTAGTTCTCCTCCTCCGCTCCAGGATGCACCTCCTCCTCGTGTGTGCGGGCTAGGGTGTTGGCGTGTGACGCAGTGCATACCTAGATTGCCTCCATCTGCTCCGGGGTATGCCCTTCAACGTGGCCCATGCTCAGGGCCTCGAACTCAGCCTTGACCAAGTCAAAGTGAGTGGCAAACACGCTGAAGGCAAGGCGCACACCAAAGCACACACCCTGCCGAATCCACACGCACCCCGCCTCTATCAGCCCCCCGACCAGCTCAATAGGGGCGGCATCAGGGGGAAGGTCCACTTGAAGCTCTCGCGTGGCCCGGCCCATTAGAGTGTGAAGTGCGCTTCCCGCCTCGACTTCCTGACGGAGCGAGCCCTCGACCGCTGCTAGCTTGGACCCGAGGTCTGCACAAATCCGTCAGAGTCAACAAAGCGAAAGAAAATGGAACAACAAGAGGTAAAGAAACGTGAAAAAGATCTTACCTTCCTCCCTCTTATAGGAGCTCTGCAACTGAGACAGATGACTAGCAATGGCTGTGGCATAATCTTGGGCCGCCTTCTCCGCCTCCTCGTGGTGCTGCTTCTCCTGCTGCAGTGCTAGCTGCAACCTGTTGGTCTCCTCGGCGCTGGATGCAGCTTATGCCACCACTTCATCCCGCTCCTCTCGAGCGAGGGCGAGGTCGTCCACTGCTCTGCGGCTTGCTCCAGGGAGGCCTCCAGCTCAGCCAGTGGTGTCCCGAGGTCCTCCCCAAGACGACGCTCCTCCTCCAGCTTCAAACGGGCACCGGCCAGTGCATCGTGGGACGTCGCAGCCGAGGCCTTGCACTCAATCGCAACGCCCAGCAGGCGGCGAGGATACTAAGCTCGGCGAGGCTGCATAAGTCCTCCATCGACCGGAGCTCGCCCACCAGCAACGCGCTCTCCTCCGCCGATAGAGGTGAGTCCCCATGACCGAGGGCATCCCTCATTTCGGTGTGCACCAAGGTAGAGGCCTTGTCATCCCCGGCTGCCGCAGCACCTGTCATCCCAGCGCCCATAGGAACAACATCTCTGGCAACTTCGATCACCACCAAAGACGCGGCCACCTCTGTGCCCGCTCAGGTCGTAGCGGCAGCCATGGCGTGATGCGCTCATGCCTCCTCCATGGCGCCAGCCACGCAATCACGTGCTCGCGCCTCCTCCGTGGCGGCAACCATCACGTCCCATGCTCGCGCCTCCTCGGCAGCACGAGCTGCTGCATCACGCATCCGCGCCTCCTCCTTGACGCCCACCTTCAGTCACTTCATGACAAACAACTCTGGCTCCCAGGGCCCAATGATTCTCTATGGGCGTGTCATCACCCTCCGGCTCCTCCCGTGGATGTTTCTCCATGGCCACGGTAGGGGGCGCGGTCTTGGCCCCATTAGCCATGACCTGTGTCTCGACATGTGCCGACTCGACCAGCCCCTTGATGGGAGAGCCGACCGCCATGGATGACGTGATGGGGCATGCCTGGCTAATGTCAGCATCCGTAGGCTCTCAACCGACCGAGACAGACTCAACGCGCCTGAGTTGGCGGAAGCCGACGAGACTAGGGACGACCCCATCCCCACGGTCGGCAGCGTGAAGGGCGCGTAGCCAAGGCCAGCTGCCAGCCCGACGTCACCACCAAGGTCATCATCGTCGTTGTCATCGTCACCCTCATCGCTGACATACTCCCCGTTGTCGGCACCATTGTCCCCGATGGAGTCCTCAAACCCGCTCTGACCTTCCGAGTCATCGGAGTCCTCCTCCTCAGTCGACGGGGTGTTCGGGTTCTCACCCCATCGCTCCTTCTCCTCTCACAGCGCCTGGCGCTGCCGCGAGCTTTCCTCCTTCGGAAGCTTGGCTCGAATGTGAGCATCCTTCTTGTTCCTCACCTCCCGCATGGCCTCCCACCGCTCCACGTCCCTAAAATGGTAGGCGGTCTGATCCACCGTCCCCTCTAGCAATCGGAGGGAGGGGGTCTGAATGAAGCACACCAATTGGAACTAAAAATAAGGAAGTGAGAAGAAGGCATTGGAATCAAATTATGACCAAAATGAGGAAGAGGAAGAACTAAATACAGCATTTCAGCAAGAGACTACAAATCAAATTGTGCTTGGTGTAACGGTTGCGTGGTTGGATCGTGTCTGATTCAAGCCGTCTGATCGACGCCAAGTTCCCAAATTCGAGTTTATCCCCCTACCTCTCAGAAGATTGGACCATATCTACATCAAGTGGTATCAGATTACTAGGTTGCCCGTGAGGTATTATCGTCTTTCCCCCTTTTGATTCGTTTGTGTTCATCACCTATTGTCCACGAAAAAGCCAATAAAAAAATTATCCCCAATATCCCAAATATTGTTTAGCCTTTGCATAATTTAATTTCAGAGTCCGTGGTGCCGAGTTTGTGTTCTAGTCGAGTTTAGTTGCTGGCTAGAATTTTTGTTTCGATTCGGTTTGTATTTTGATCTCCGCTGCACACCACCGTTTTCCCCATCCGTTTCAACCACCATCACCATCGTGTTTTCTATTGGATTCACCATCGTGTCACCCACCCACCCCCCACAATCCATTGCCAATGAAAAAACCCTACCCAATTCTGTTTCTATTCCCCCCATCCCTCACCCCTCAAACCCTATCTTGACCTACCTTCAGTAAAATAGGCATAACTTTTCGCTCGTTGCTCCGATTGGGCTAAAATTTTTACAGTAGATTCTTGACTCAAAGTTGAGGTCACCCACACTAGGCTCTGTCCTGTGTGCCCTCGTCAAAAAATTCAAATAAAATCAGGAAAAAATAGAAAAAAATTGTGAATTCAAAATAGCGTTTTCGGTGAAACTTTGAGTTTTTCCTATGCTTTGTTTCTGCTCTGTTTGAGTTGAAAATTCTTGTGGGTCCTTCCTTTGTATTCCTCTACCATAAAAAAATAGTGGAAAAATCATACAAAAAAATCAAAATTTTGATTTGCACCCCCCTCCCGTCCTAAAAATTTCTAAGTCTGTGAAGTCTGTTTTGATCCTTGCTGCATTTGAAATTGTTCTTGTTATCACAACTATTTTGGAACACGATTCTTTTGCCAGCAATTAGGACACTGCTTTGGATATTTATTTAGTGCTACTATCTGTTATTGAATTATGTTCCATTGACATATATATTAGCCTTCCAAGCTATACATATTACAGCACAGGTTTCTTCGTTGCAACTGTTACACCTAAGTTCGACTATAGATTGTGCCATCCTGTTTGCCTTGGTAAGAACACTTGCAAGATTGTGATACATTGCTTCTGATATTGTTTTCCACTTTCAACAACCTCTGCTACCTGCTAGTTGATAGGGCTAATCCTTTTGTTTAGTCTTGTCTTTTGCTTCTAACCATGTCAGAGAAAGGGAAAGGGACACCTGGAGAGTCGGAGTCCCCTACAGACTACAATGATTGCATGTCCAAGGTTGAGCTTACGAAGCTTCTTGCGGACCAGCATACATTCATGGAAACAAAGTTTGCTGAGTTGATGGGCCACATCAACATTGTTGCCAACCGAATTGAGGATGTTGAACGGCGACCACTGCCTCAACGAGCTGCTGCTGATGATGATTTTGACAGTGATGCAGACCGTCTTCGCTGTAATCGACACGGTATGGGAGGTAATAACAATCGTGGTAATACTGATACTTTTGTTAAGCCAAAATTTAACATTCCTCCTTTTGCTGGTAGTGCTGATCCTGAAGTATACTTAGATTGGAAACTTACTGTTGAATAGAAATTTAATTCTCATTTAGTTCCTGCTGAGTATAGAGTTAGACTTGCTACTAGTGAGTTTACGAGTTTTGCTCTATTTTGGTGGAATGATCTTTGCAATAATAATGCTGCTATACCCAACACTTGGCTTGTTTTGAAACAACACATGAAATCTCGTTTTGTTCCTCCTTATTACCAACGTGATTTATGTTTGAAATTACAATCTTTAACACAAGGTAGTAAAATAGTAGAGGAATATTATCAGGAATTACTTATAGGGTTTAGCACGTTGTGATATACATGAAGATGATGTTGAGACTAGTGCTAGATTTTTTGGTGGTTTGAACCGTGATATCCAGAATATTGTTGACTATAAAGTGTGGAATAGGTTCAGCCAATTGTATCATATTGCTCTTAAGGCTGAACGAGAAGTACAGGGACACCTTCCACAACATTCTTGCAGGTCCAGCACTGAGCTATCTATCCAGTAGCGCACTGGAGTAGAGAACTTGAAGAGTCATGTTGTTAAGCCACCAGGAACAACTCTTCCACTTGCGTCTACTTCTGAAGCACAATCATCTAGTGTACAGCACGAACACCAGAAGAAGGTTGCTACCTCCGGTGCTAGGAGTGGCTCCTCCACCACATTATTTGTCACCACTGCAAGGGCATGGGACATGTCATGAAGGATTGCCCTAGTCATCGTGCTTTCATCGCTACTGCTGATGGGTTTGAAAGTTGTAGTGATGTTGAAGATAAATTTGCTCGTATGCCTAACCTTGTTGAAGATTCGATGAAGGAGGAGCAGGAGACTACCGCCATTGATTCCATTGTTGGCACCGCGGGTTTTCCTAGCCTCATTGTACAACGTGTGTTGACCACTCAGGTTGGACCAGAGGACGAACAGCAACGTAACAATTTATTCTACATGTACCTCATTGTCGCGGACCACCGTGTTCTCACCATCATTGATACTGGGAGCTGTAATATCTTAGTAAGTTCTGATTTGGTAAGCAAACTTGACTTGACCACGCATGCACTACGTCAGCCCTACCACATCAAATGGTTCAACAATAGTGGTACGGCATAGGTGACTCGGTCAGCACGCATACACTTTTCAGTCGGTTCTTGTCATGACTATGCTGATTTTCATGTTGTACCTATGCAAGCATGTTCGCTTTTATTAGGCCGTCCATGGAAATATGATACGGATGCTGCCCACTATGGTAGAACTAATACATATACTTTCATGCATAAGGATAGGAATATTACTTTGCGTCCGTTATTGCCTGCTGATATTAGAAATCATTTTAAACTGCTTGTTGAAAATAGTGAGAATAAACAAGATAACAAACAACTTTCTGACGTTAAACATAAGCCTATTCAGTTAAAGGGAGGTGCTTTTCTTGCTATGACATCTACTGTTACTGAACTTTGTGATAATCATGATGCACCTTGCTATACTATGCTTTGTTGTGATATATCTTCTATCAATGATCATGTATCTTGTACATTGCATTCTGCTAGTACTAACCTTTTGCAGGACATTGATGATGAGATGGAGTCGAGGGCGACTCTAATTCAAGAAGGGGAGGATGATGAGGACATCACCATGCTGGATGATGAGGGCCTTTCCCAAGTTACAAGTCGTCACCAACTCGGTCGCCGTGTTCGTCTTGGATTCAGCCGACTCCCCTTCACGGTTTTGATGATATCTCCCACATCCGACGTCCAAACGAGGCGTTCTTTGATGCGTTGGAAAGGGGACAACGACGCCGTTCTTTTGTTTCTGGTCCTAGCTCCAGAAGGGTCGTGAGTCATGCTGTGTGACTATGACAATGTGCTGCACCACCTATTTTGGGTCAACTTGGCCATGTATCGTGTCGGGCCTTAAGCCCATGTTGTGGGAGCCCCCCCCCCCCCTAGTTGCTCCCAACCCTAGGATGCCCTTGGTTCCTACATAAACTCAGTAGCCGCCGTCTCTTAGTTTCGGGTTTTGTTTAGTTCAGTTTTCTTGAGAGAAACTTGATCAAATTATTGTAATTGTGGCGACAAGTCCTTTTACAGTAATCCAGGGCCCCTGTTCTTGTTCTACACCACTGTGCCGATTAGTCCTTTTGTGTTTAGAGCTTGAACCTTTCCTTGTGATTTGCTTCATCCATATTTGCAATTTTAGATTGCGTGTTTATCCTTTCTTGCTTGTATTCTCTATTTCGCTTGCAGAAACAATCAAGTTGTGCTTGGTGTAACGGTTGCGTGGTTGGATCGTGTCTGATTCAAGCCGTCTCATTGATGCCGAGTTCCCAAATTCGAGTTTATCCCCCTACCTCTCAGACAATCGGGCCATATCTACATCAAAGAGCCTGACACCGCCGACAGCACCACACGCTGCATCCTGTGCGATGGGAAGCCCACCTCGGGCTGCTGGACCGATGACTAAAGGCCTCCCGGGCGACCAGCGTGCTAGATCGGGGACCAGCAGAAAGATGCCACTACGCACCGCACACCGAAATAAAACAAGAAGCCTGCAACTCAGTCAGCATCAAGTTACGCCTTTTTAGGCGAGACACGATGAGACGTCTTGCAATGACTTTGTGGACCGGACCCTCTCCCCAACACTGACGCTCCATGCCGCCCGCTCTGCCTGAGACGTAGGGCTCAGGAGTCGCGGGCGACACGTCGTCCTCGTAAATCATGTCCGACCAATAAAGCCAAAGAACCAGTCCGCACGGACTCCTTCTCTGGCTCGGTGGCTACACCCGATGGGTGCACTCACGCGCACCTCTTTCATGTAACAAGGGAACCCGCTACAGCCACGTCCAACCAAGGTGTGAGTTTCATAAAAACTCACCCCCCCCCCCCGGCTCAGGGGCCTGTCGTGTGCGCTCGCATGCACCTCAAACGAGTCAGGCAACCCACAAAATAACCTTGCCTATTTTCAACTCGCGCTGGCACCAAATCCCTCGAACAACTCTCCGACTCGCTCGGGGGCTACTATCGAGGGGAAATATCAGGGTGCCATGTGGCATCCCCTAGAAGCCAAGGAACCACCTGGGCGGGACCCACCTGAAGACACTCACACGACAGCCTCGCCTTAGCCACGAGAGTCATGCCATGCTCCCGATTCATCCGACCCTTAGACAGTCATGGACCGGTGGTACTTCGCTCAACCCCTCGGAAGGGGACGAGCGACCCACTGCGCCTGACCCATCAGTAGGAGTCGAGCGGCCTGCCGCACCGCGCTCTGCATGACCCCTCGGCAGGGGTCAAAACCTCCTACCACGAGCCCGCACGATCGTCAGGTGGGCCTTGCCGCCTCCGACCCCCGCCAGTATGAGTCTGAACCCTAAGTGGGCTCGGGAAGACATGACCCGGCATCCTAATCCCGACTAGAGAAGAGTAACCAAGTTGGTAGTCGACTACCAACTACTCGGTCTAAAATGTCATACCCACCGCTCTTACACAGTACCAAAAGGTCAAATCCCCCTATGCGCCTCGCTACACCAATCATCGCCCACACCTGCTGATGCAAGCAGGCGTGACAGGGTACTCAATGGCGCCAACTGCCTATGACATCCCTCATAGTGGATGGATGGGGGTGCCAATAGGCAATAGGAACATTCATCGTTCGGACGATGTGACAGTTCCCATGATGCGCTTCACCACGCACGACAGAGCACGCCCTCTACAGGGACAATGAAGACGCGGCCTATCGACGAAAGATGGGGGTGCGCCCAAGTACAGTGCCCTCCTTCTGACATGGTAGTCAGGAAGAGGGACCCACAAGAATTGAAAACCACGTCACCGACCGGGGACTCCACCTTCTTCAGCACGCCTTCAACCACCCCGCATGTGTAGGACGTCATTTCTTTCTCTCTCTCTCTCTCTCTCTCTCTATAAATGGGCCGATCCCCTCAAAATATAAAGGGGAAGCCCTTCTTCTTCTAAGGATGACGAACCAACAAGAATAGACACAACACCAAGCATTCCGCCTTCACTCGTACCCGAGACTTGGAGCACCCCTCCTCTCTCACCACCATTGTACTCTACTCTGGAGCAAGTAACACGAGTAGGCTCGAGAACTGGACGTAGGGACTTTCCCCGAACCAGTATAACCCCTCGTGTCCTCTTGCTAAGCCATCACCAAGCCTGAAGAGCGCATCGCTAGAACAAATTCTACTAGCCGGTGATCGAAACACCGACAATTAGTCAAGTTTATTATTATTCAATTTTAAACCCCCAATCTACTTCAAGCTAAGCGTGACGTACCCATACTCATCCACTAAACCAAACCCAGGCGACAAGGACAAGATTATTCAAATCTAGGAAACCCTAACATAGAATTCAAATTTAGATAAACATGTATAAAAAGTAAAATCAATATCCTTAATAGGTGGAGTGTGGTCAAGGACACTTGCCTGTTTCCATGCTAGCTGCTGCTCAAACAGTCTTGGAAGTTCTCTTCGTGCTCATCCATTAATATCGATAAACACCGAAAAAGAATCCATAAACAAATATGATTCTGACAAACCTAATAACTATAAAAATAGTACTAAAAGATAGTACTTGATCCTATGATTCTGACAAACCATGTGAATATGTGCCATGGTTTGCTATATTTGTGATGACTAATTGACTTGAGCGGATTTGGTGTTTGAGTTGAAATGCGGGAATCCAGGGATTCCATGGGATTGCATATCATGGTTATGACTAACTCGAGTTGGTGGAGATATTGGTGATATTGCAGGAGATAGGAAATGTGTTTGCTTGTCTCATGATGTGTAGGTCACTGGAGTCGACTTGGCGGTCAACGACGAGAGGATCGGGCACAAGTAGGGGACTTGGGGCCAGATGATCGGGATGTAGGGTGAAGTCAAGGGTGATCCACACCGTACACGTGGAGAGGCAAGAAGCACGGAAGGTTTTGCTGTTGAGCCTCAAAACCGTGGTGGTGATGAAGACGACGTGTTGACCAAGTCAAGGCGAATGTGATGTCGGTGCAAGTGACAAGGGGGCCCGATGGACAGGGATTGGGAGAGACTTGCTGGTGGTCTGGATCACGGGACAAGTTGACATGCGTCAACATCGAGAAGTCACGCTTTGAGAAGCGTGCAAGGCAGTTTCCCAGTTTGAGCCTCAAAACTGGTGGCGGTGGCTGGTGGTGCACGTGGCACCATCATGGAGCTTGCTTCGAGATGTAGCAAAAACGTGAAGCGTCCGATGGCATTCGGGCGATGAGGAAAAAGATGGATGGTTATGCCCCCGGTGGTAGGTGGGTGTGTTATGTAGGTCAAGGGTAGAGTGGTCATATGGACAATAGACCCTAGGCCTATATAAGGATAGATGTGGCTAGTGAGAGAGGAGCCTCTCTTTCCATTCGCCTTGTGTTAGGACTCTATTCAAAGTGCTAGGAGAGGACTTGATGTTTTAGAGGAGAGGAAAGGGTGTGTGAGAGACATCTCATGCTCTTCCAAATAGTGGGAGGAAGAGGGTGGCTTCCTTGCCTTGTACCTATGGATCTTGTAAGCACCTTTTTATGATATGAGAAGTATTTTCGTGGTCAAGATTTCCATCTTCACTTGAATCCCAAAATTCCCTTTTTCTTATTTTTGGAGCTATTTTCATGGTGATTTTCAATCTCATTTTTGGACAAGTTTTTGGCTCGGATTTTTTATGAACTTGTTGCTAGGATGAGATAGAACAATCCTCTATGGATCCTTGACCGAATCAATAGCTCTAGCACCTTCAATTTGAAAGATTTCTCAAGTTTCCCCTTTTTGGTGTTCTTGGCACAAGATCTATAACTCGTGATGATTCCTTGAGCCAATTGAGATGATTTTCTAGGATTAGGATCGTGATGTGATGAGGATTCACTGGTCCAAAAATCGCATCATTTGGAGTTAGTTTGGTTTGGTTTTGGAGAAGATTTGTCAAATTCCCGAAAGTTTCTGTTGTTCTATCGGGGTCGATCGGCACTGCCGACGACCAGGACCGGCACTACCGACGACCAAGACCGGCACTACCGGTGGGTCTCAGAACCCTGCACCAGCACTGCTGATGGTCCTGATCGGCACTACTAGTGGTGGTTCAATAAGGTGTAGTTTGTGAGGTTTTTGACTATCTCGAGTCTCTCCTATTTCCTTTTTATTTCCGCTATTTATCTTGCTGTGGTTGATCACTCCTAGGGCTAGTACACCACTAGTTGGTGTGTGTAGTCTTGGTGATCGGTTCGGAGGTTGGCTTGGGTTGTTTTTGGGATATAGGCCAAGTTCTCTTGGAGAATTTTGATTGGCTCCCATTCACCCCCCCCCCATATGGTCGCCTTCTTGGTCCTTCAATTGGTATCAGAGATGGTTTGATCACTAGTTGACCTTCACCGGCTTTGTGATCCAAAGGCGATATGGAGAATTGTGCTGTCAAGCTGTGGATGTTCGATAGAAAGGACTTCCTCTACTGGAAGTCACGGACCAAGGCGTATCTGCTGAGTCAAGGACGTGCAATTTGGAAGATTGTTGATCAGAAGTATGCTATACCACAAGACATAAACACTGCTTCTGTAGGTGAGTTAGTCAGGTATGAGAACAACTCCAAAGTTGTCAATATTCTGCTCTCTGCACTTGGTAGGAGTGACCATGATAGGGTTGCACACCTTGACACTGCTCATGCAATTTGGGTTAAGTCTGCACTTACCATGAGGGTACCAACCAGGTCAAGTCTATGTGTAAGGATTCTTACAATAGACAGTACCAAACCTTTGCACAAAAACCTGGTGAGTCACTAGATGACACCTTTCATAGGTCTAAGGCAATTGTGTTCAACTTGCGGGCTTGTGGTAACCTTGTGTACAATGACAATGATAGAGCTAAGCAACTGTTGTACTCACTTGATGAAAATGTTTGGGGGGTTAAAATTGCTGCTCTAGAAGAAACTGCTGACTTCAACACCTTAAACTGTGAGCAACTATATAGCAAGCTCAAATCTCATGAACTGTCTAGGAAATCTCATCCTAATCTTTCTATTCCTGCTTCTAGCATGGCTTTGCTATCTAGCTCTTAGAAGGTTAGTCACAATGAAGCTTCTTATGGAACTAACCCCTCACTTGACAAGTCTTCCTTGGAGTTTGCTTTATCTTCTCTTGTTGCAGCTTCCGATGAACAGATGGAGTGTATTCCTGATGAGGAGTTGTCCTTGCTCACAAGGAAGTTTAGGAGGTTCTACAACAACCGGAAGGAGAGAAGAGGAGGTGGTTCAAGAACCTGCTTTGAGTGTGGTGACCCGGGACACCTCATCGTTGATTGTCCCAAGAAGAAGAAGAAGGTCGGGTACCACGACAACAACACTAAAGACTTCAAGAAGAAGAAGAACCGCTTCTACAACAAGGGCAAGAACTCTAAGAAGTTCGCCAAGGCCATTGCACGCGCCTGCATTACCGCCTTGAGCGATGTCGACCTCACATCAAGCGAAGGCTTTACAAGCTCGGAGGAGGAGGTTGAGAAGACACGAGTCAAGCGGAAGGATGACTTCACCGGGCTTTGCTTCATGGCAAAGAATGACCACGACACGGATTTGGATCCGACTCTGACACAAGTGAGGTACCTCCCACTCTTGATGAGCTCTCTTCTAAACTTGATCATTTGCGAGATGTTCTGCTTTTGCAAGATGATAAGCTTCACAGTGCTGTTCGTGAGAGTAGAGAGCTTAAGTCTAAGTTGGAGAGTGCTGATTTTGAAATTGCTTCGCTTAGGTCTAAGCTTGCTAACAATGACATGGTTGTAGAGTGTAAGTCTTGTCAAGTTGTGATGAGTGATCTTGCACAGAGGGAGAGTGTGCATGCTCAAGTTGCCAGTCAGCTTGAGAGTGCCCTCAAGGAGCTTGATGAGTTCAAAGCTAAACCAACTCTTTTGGGTGCATGTCAGAAGTGCCCCAAGCTCACAGATGAGTTGGAAGCTCAATCCCTCAAAGTCAAAGAGCTTGAGTCCAAGCTTCTACATGAGACTCACTCGAAAGTTCTCCCACATCCATGTGAAGTGTGTGTCACCCTCAAGGACAAGTTAGTAATCACTAGGGAAGAAAACAAAGTCCTAGTTCAGGAAAATGACTATCTTGTTTCTAGGCTCTAGAGAACCCTAGTGAGTGAGGAAAAGATTGAGAGTGATTTGGCAAGAGTGAAGGAGAGTGCTTCTAGGTCATCCTATAACTTGGGCTTAGGATTTGAGAGGTGCGACAAGGAAAGTGAAAATGTGGGTAAGTTTGTACCTAGCTCCAGTTACAAGGATGAGGAAAACACCATCAAACCCACTAAAACATACTATCCACCCAATCCAAAACCCTCTTTCAACCCAAAGAAAACAGAGAAGCCAAAACCCAAACCTGCAATGCAAACCAAGCCTAGTCCTAAGGGTGTCTACATTTGCATGTTTTGTGGTCACAAGGGCCACTTGGATGAATTCTGTTATAGGCATAAGAGGATTGAGAGGAAGCAAGCTAAGTTGACTAGGGATGCTTTTTATGATGATTTTGTTGACTTTCAGCCTCGCTCTTTTTCTCATGCCTATCGTGGACAGGTTCATTCCTCATATGGCTTTGATTCACGAAACAGAGGCTTTGCATAGCAGCGCTTTGGCGCCCTATGTTTTCTCCATCATGGTGAGCATCATTCACGTGGATTTGGCTTTCATATTGATGATTTCTATCCTCACAACCCAAGGTTTGAATCGAGATACTTTGACAGGCCACATTTTCCCCGTCGTGGTTCTCGTCCTATACGTTCAAATGACAATGTGCAAAGAACTGTGATGACTACTACCGGTCGTATGGTTAAGTGCTGGATTCCCAAATCTCTTTTGACTAACCACAACACTGAGTTATCGACTTTTCCTTCTCGTTCTTTGTAGGCAGCAGGTGGAGTCTTGGAGAATAAATGGTTGATGGACTCCGAGTGTTCGCGCCACATGACAGGAGATGCAAAGTGGTTCTCCAGCCTCACTCCCCTGAAGCGACGGGAGTATGTGACCTTTGGAGATGACAAGAGAGGGAGAGTGAAGGCAAGAGGCGTGGTAAAGGTAAATGAAAAATTCACTCTCAAGGATGTTGGTTTGGTTGAGTATCTCAAGTACAATCTACTCTCTGTCTCTCAGCTTCTTGATGTTGGTTTGGAAGTGCGCTTTAAGTCAAATGCTTCTTGTGTTCTTGATTCGAGTGGTTCCTTGGATTGCGGGATTTCTCACATTGGCAGAGTTTTTCAGGCTGATTTTGCTAGTTCTCCGGGTTCTCACAAGTGCTTGTTTGCTCAATCTTCTTCTGAGCTCTGGAAATGGCATAGGAGACTGGGTCACATGAGCTTTGACTTGTTATGTCGCTTGAGTGGCCTAGGTTTGATCCGAGGATCGCCTACGCTCAAATTGGATAAGGATTTGGTTTGTGCTCCTTATCATCATGGGAAAATGATTGCTGGTTCTCATCCACCAATTAATTTGGTGATAACTGAACGCCCTGGAGAGTTGCTTCATATGGACACTATTGGTCCTTCTCGGGTTCATTCGGCGGATGGGAAGTGGTATGTTCTTGTGATTATTGATGACTATTCTCGCTACTCTTGGGTCTACTTTCTTGAGAGCAAGGATGAAGTATTTCATCACTTTCAGAGCTTAGCTTTGAGGTTGTTCAAGGAACTCTCTGGTGCATTACAAGCAATTCGCAGTGATAACGACACCGAGTTCAAGAACTCCTCCTTTGATGCTTTCTGTCTTGAGCATAGTATTGAGCATCAGTTTTCAGCACCTCGTGTTCCCCAGCAGAATGGTGTGGTTGAAAGAAAGAACAGAACCTTAGTGGAGATGGCCCGGACGATGCTCGATGAGCATAGGACTTCGAGGCGGTTTTGGGCTGAGGCCATTAGCTCTACTTGCTATGTTTCCAATCGGATTTTCTTGTGCTCAATTCTTAATGTGACTTCTTATGAGCTGCGTTTTGGGAGAAAGCCCTCGGTTTCTCATTTCCGTGCCTTTGGTTGCAAGTGCATTATTCTCAAACGTGGCAATCTTGATAAGTTTGAGTTAAGGTCTTCCGATGGAATCTTTCTTGGTTACTCTCTTCATGGTCATTCCTATAGAGTTTTGAATTTAGAGACTAACACTATCGTAGAATCCTACGATGTAACCTTTGATGAATCAAACTCTTGTGCAAGGAATGTGATATAGTCTACAGGTGACAAGGAGATGAAGGAGAGCATCTTGGTAGAAGAGGACCTACAGGGCTTTGATGATGGTGATGATGATTCACTTCATCTCTTATCTGAGCTTGTTCCTGCTGCTACCACAACTCCAGCAGAGGGTCCAGAAGCTTCTACATCGACTTCAGCGGCTGTTGAGCAAGCTCCAGCTATGGTTGAGGGGGAGGTACACTCTGACAGAGAGGCTCCTCACCACATTCAGCGTCAACATCCACCCCAACAGATGATCGATAATCTCTATGAGAGGACAACAAGGTCAAGGTCTTGATAGTAACGTCATTTAAATATCCACCCCAACTGATCAAATAGAACGTCAATTCGCGGAAGTGGGTACTTGTTCTTGATAGTAACAGCATTTAAAGGCCGATAATCCACACATAATCTCAAAGTTTGATCCTTTTTCTTGACAAACAAGGCTGGACAACCCCAAGATGATGAACTTGGGTGTATGTATCCTTTGTCCAGTAGTTCCTGTAACTGCACTTTCAGCTCAGCAAGTTCATTAGGGGGCATCCGATAAGATCTTCAAGATATCGGTGTTGTTCCAGGTTGAAGCTCTATCTTAAATTCTATTTCCCGCTCAGGAGGTAAACCTGGTAAATCGTCTGGAAACACATCTGGGTATTCACAGACTATTGGTATCTCTTCTAGATTTTTACCAATAACTTTATTAACCATTGGCAAGAGGGTTCGTGGGATAGTTAAAGTCAAAGAATCTCGGCCATGGATAGGTGAGTCCAAATATACGGTGTGGGAAGCTATATCAAGGATTGCCTTATGGAAACCCATCCATTGCATACCAAGAATTACATCTAAACCTTGCACTTTCAAAATGATCAAGGATGTAGAATAAGCTTTACTACCCAGTTTTAGTGGTAGGTTTGCAGCTTCTTGGTTTGCAAGTATTCTACCCCCAGGTGTTGAAATGAGATGTGGGCATAACAATTTGGATGGTAGGATATAATGTTGTTGAACATATGCTTTGCTGATGAAATTATGGGTAGCTCCGAAATCAAATAGTACCATAGTAGGATGGTTAGCAATAGAAAACAGACCCGCAAGAACTTGTCCTCCTTCTGGTATTTCCTTGGCCGTAGTAAAATTAGCACGCCCAGTTTTCACTTGTGTATTCTTGGGCTGATTTTTCTGCTGATTGGGTCCTGATCCTTGAGGACGTGGTGCATTAGATGTCTTCGGTAGATAGGGACAACTTCGAGCAAAGTGTCTAGAACGACCACAATTGTAACAGGGTAGAGTATTTGGCGGTGATACTGAATAAGTTTGTCAAGGTTGCTACACATTCTACTGCTGCAGTGGTGGGCGGGATTGATAGTGCTGGGATGACTACTGAGGTGCCTGGTAATTAGTTGGGTGGGAAGGTATGGCACGATAGCGCTGACCTGTTGGCGATGTGTACACCAACCTGTATTTGGATGGTCTTCTACTTCCCTGGCCCATGAAACTCTTCTCTTTCTCCTTTGCAACTTTGTGGATGCGAAGAGAATCTTCTAAGATAATAGCATCACTGACGAATTCATTGAAGCTAGCAGTCCTGTTCAGAACAATGCGAGACTGCAGCTTTGTAGTTAGCCCTCCTTTGAAGCGAACTTTCTTCTTGTTATCTATATTCACGTATTCTGGGGCGTATTGGGCAAGACGGTTGAATACCTTTGAGTAAGCATGCACGGTCATATCTCCTTGCTTTAATGCTAGAAATTCATTTCGCTTCTGGTCCACAAGACCTTCTGGAATATGATACTCGTGAAAAGCCTTAGTAAACTCTGTCCAGGTGTACTGATGGTTAGGTGGACGCATTGCCCTGTAATTTGCCCACCAAGCTCCTGCAATCCCTTGCAACTATTGAGCGGCAAACAAGGTCTTCTGGGTATCCGTGCAAGGTATTAACTCCAGTTTAGATTCAATAGTGCGTAACCAATGGTCCGCTTCCAGAGGTTCTCCGGCATCCAAGAAAATAGGCGGACGGGTAGCCAGAAAATCCGAATAAGTTGCTTGATTATCTGGAGCATGATGGCTCTGACGGTTCTCTTGTGGAGTGGTATTCCAAACTATTTGACGGAGTAAGTCCTCCTGTGCTGCTCCAGAGTTTAGTATAGTTGCAATAGCTTGTGCCAACGTGGGTGGAGGTGGTGGTACTTTTGTTCCCCCATTTTGCGAATTCTCGCACCACTTCCATTTCCTGTTTCAGCCATTCTGTCCAAGAAAAATCTTTTCATTAATAACTCATGACTTACGAGTGGAACAGGAATAATTGATAATAACATTTTCATGGCACAGCTTTGCATAAAACAACTATTTATTATAGCAACTTAACATTTAACACAAAGCATGGGTTGACATCCATAGTTCACACTAACTTTATTCGTCATACCACTTATAGCTACTATACATTTACTCCCACTTCTTTTCTTGCTAAAGTACACAGTACAACACTCTAATGCTCATTCAACCGAATGAAGCGCGGAGGTCACTTCCTGATTCCCGGAGTCCTCTACTCCTGAACCCCCATCCTACAATGATGGAAGCTCGGTCATGTCTATCACCGACTTTGCATCCATAATCTCCTCCGGTTCATCTTCCTCTTCCTCTAGTCATTGTTGTTCAAATTCTTGATTCAACATATTATTATGCATTTGAATCAGATCATCCTCTAGTTGTTGGATCGTAAGATTAGCTGTTGCAAGCTGCTGATCCCTACTTGCAAGTTGTTCATCCTTGTCATTTAACTAACTATCTTGGATGACCAGCCATTCCTCTCTAACCCCTAGTTGATTTTCCAATTCTGCTATGCAAATGTCTTTCTCTTGGCATAAGTGACACTGCTGCCCTTCCGCATCACTGATGCCATTACTACCACTGGCCATCTCTGCGGAGCAACAAGATTAATAGGTATTAACATCAAAAGGCCTCTGGCGATACAACACATTCATCTGAAAGAAACTACTAAAACATCCACTTGTATTTATTAGCAACCTCATACATGAGTTTTCTACTACTACTAGTACAAACTGCTATAACGGGAAGGTCTACCGTCGACCTACTATACAATCTAACCTACGTCAGCAAAATACGGTGACTATCGCCATCTAACTAAACAACCCTATCTTCAGCATACTACCCGGTGGCTATACAATCTGACATCTTGTCAGTAAAAATGTGGCTACTCTGCTACTCCTAGCCTAATCCCCGTATCATCTACTGTGGTGGTGCGTGACTGTCCCCATCTGACACAACTTCGTCGTCTGGCGCAACAGGGGGTCCCTCAGAGTCAAGGCCCGACACAGGAGCCTCGTCACCCCCTGCCTGTCCCTGCTGCTGCTGCTGCTGCTGCTGTTGCTGCTGCAACTCCTCCAGCTGGTGGTGATGGTCTAGGTGGTGCTCGTCAAATATCTGCTGCTCCTGTATAAGGTGCTGAACCTATAGCTGGAGGTGGTCCCTATGGGCTGCAACATCAAGTAACACCTCTATAACCTGGTCACGCTGCTGAGAGACACCTACTAGCTCACCCTCTACCAGTGCGACCCTCTCGCGAGCTGTGTCACGCTTATCGGTAAGTCCTGTCATCTGGCCCTCAAGGTCTATCGCTCTCTGGTGAAAACCATCACGGTCTCCAGTAAGCTCCACAATATGTCCCTCGAGTGCAGCAATCCGCTGACTATCTACCTAAAACTATCGTCGGAAAACAACATGTTGGTTGTTCTCCTGCTAGGTAGCCTCTACTAGTCGAATCTCTGTGTCGTGGAGCTGACGCTCTAAGTCCGCGTTACGTGCCTCCTGCACGTCAAAGCCCGTGCACACGTCTGCGACTCAGTGGCATCTGTAGGAAAAAGGTTTAACAAGTGAAACACTTCTTCCTACAGTGGAAACAAAGCAACAACAGTAACAAAACAAAACTAAGTCTAGAGACTTAACCATTAATATCCCAATATTTCCAATTATATGAGATGATATGATGCAAACAGTATGCAACAAAAAATTAACAAGTTAGTAGTTAGTTACATATTCTAAATCGAATAGCAACATCTACTCGTGACTACTAGCGTCTTACTAACCTGTCGTTCTCACTCGTGGGGTCCTATAGAAATTTGGAAACAAAGTTTTTGAAAACTGACTTGAGAATGATATGCCATTGCTCCTGTATTGCTCTGATACCAGCTGTGACATCCCCTTCGGGATAGCCAGGATCACGTACAGGAGGACACTCAACAAAGCGAGTTACAACAGCACATACATTCTTACAAGCCCAGAATATATTAAATCATGTTATAATACAGCAAGGTTTTCGGAAAAACAAACCAGAGTTTTGCAGCGGAAAAACATTTATTACAACAAAGTGTTTGAAAATCTAAACGCGAACTGTTTAGCAACGAGGAGCTTTATTTTATAATCTAAACTATGCTCCCAAAACATGATCATCTTCTACTCTTCAGGAGACGGGATGTGTTCCCACTGGATGGATCCTCCTTTCGGAAGTTGGCCTTCTCCTGGCATATTGTCGGACCAGCCATAGGGATATGGCTCACCACCTAAAACCAACATGGACAAAGCCCTAAGTATCTAATATACTCCGCAAGACTGACCCGTCAACATGGCTCGCTAAGGCCGACACCTAGAATGTATAGGCCTTTGGCTGGTGGGTTGACTCAGACTTGAGAAAAACGGCACTAATAGTGGACATCTACTTTCATCTTTTAGCTCAAGATTAAGTTCATTAGCAATAAGGTTTGCATCCTATACTATTGCAATCAAGTTCTTGCAAGCAAAGAAATTATTTAACTGAAACAACTCTCCTTTTCTCATTACTCTCAATTATCTACGTTCGCGCCAAGTGAACAAGCGGTACTCATTGCTGCGAGGGACAGCGACTCGAATCAATTTCTATCAGCTGGGTAAAACCCGACTATACGACACATACGCACCACATTGGTCGTATATGACAACCCTTCCAACTGTGACAGCCTTGTATTTTTTTTAGCATAAGAAAAAAACACGAAATTTGGAAAAAAAAATCTTACCTTTACTGTATCGTGGGACCTGCTGGCCCCACCTGGCAGTCTCCAGCTCTCAGCACCGCCCGCCGGTCGCGCCTGGGCAGCGCTGGCGCGCGTGCGAGCATAGGAGGTGCCACGCAGCACCTGCGCCTGGGCCCCGCTGCCGCTCGACCGGAGGATTTACTCCACGGTTATCTCTCTGGTTCTCTCGTTTCCTTTCTCTCTCGTTGTTTCCTTCTCTGTTTTCTCCTCTGCCACCACTGAAGCGAGCCAAAGCTCGAGCTCCCGCCGTCACTGTCGCCTCCCCGACCAGGCCAGCGCCTCAAACCGTCGCACAGACCCCCTCCCAACCCTTCTCCATAGCCGCCCAGTACCGCCTCCCGTCGTAGCTCACGAATCGGAGCGTTTTCTACTCGGTGAGCACTGGCGTCCTCCTCTGTTTCTTCTCAAAATTCTCTTGCTATGTTAATCCGTAGTCCAATCCCTTAAGTTGGAAGGTTGCTAACTTGGTTGCGATTCGGCCGGGACCTTCGTTGTTTTCTTTCATCCAGGGACGATCCCTTGCTCCGAGCTTTTTCCGGCTGCCGTCGCTAAGCGGAAGCCACCGTCTACCGTCGCCCGCCATCGCCTTGATTCCGGTGAGCCCCCGCCGCTGCCGACTCCTCCTTCGGATTTCCCCTTCTGTGCCGCCCCTACCTTTGGTCTTGGTTGACTGTGTCGAGCTCGGGAGCGAGCTCGAGCTCCGGCGGTAGAATCGTTGTGCGTGAGCGCACGCGAGCTCGGGAGCTCCCTGGAGCTGGACCGCGCCCCGCACAGCTGGGCCGCCGGTAGGCTGGGCCGTGGCCGCACATTTGGGCTGGGACCCATGCTGCTGGACTGGGCCGAGTCCAGTAGCATCTGGGCCGTTGAGTGGCCCATAAGGCTAATTGGGCTGCCCCTTTTTTATCAGATTAATGTATACGAAAATAATTCCAGAACTTAGATAAATTATAACTAGAGTTTTAGACCTCCTAAAATTATCGGACCAATTTTGTTAGGTTCCAAATAATTTTCTCTATCATCTTATGAAATAAAAGTAAAAATTTATTTTATATGATTTTTAGGCATTTAATTAAATATTAGAAATACCCTTTTTAGTTGTTAATTAATTTAGTACTTCCTGAATTAATGTCTTATCCTAATAGATTAATATTAAATAATAATGGGGTAATTAAGGGTAATTAACTATGATTGAGCATGCCACTCCCTTGTCATTAGTAGACGTAATCATGTTTAATTTGAAAGAAATATTTCAGAGCAGAGTAACTAGTTTCTTGTTTACTATTTATTCGCGCTGCCATTTCAAGCATCGTATTCTGCATTCATGCATCGCTAGCACTAACTTGCGACGTATCGACGAATCGTATGGGACTGGAGATCGTCGAGCAGTCTGTCGAGAGTGGACCCGAGGTGGTGATCGTCGAGCCTGACTCCGCACCTGCACCGCCGTACTCGGACAAACCATAAAGCAAGCCCCGGTGCATCCCACCTATATTTTTAAATTCTTTCTTTTATCACAGTCAGTTGAGTCATGATTGTGCACTAGGTTCTAAGAATTGACTGACACCCACCTGCATCACTACCATATCCTATGATGTTTCTATACTATACAGGTACCGGTAGCATGATTGGCGTTATGCTTATATATCATAGGAATATCGGTAGCACTGTATAGGATGATCTTAAAGCATAGAGGCTTTACGTTGAGTGAGATCTGTGAGAATTCAAATGAAAGATGATGATGAGACCGGACGGGCCCGTAGAGGAAAGGGCAAAGACTGGGTCTTGCGAGGTGGTAGCCCCGTCCGTGTCAGATTTAGGACCAAGCCGTTGGCGTCTCCGTGAACAAGTATTGAACAGTACCGATCTACATGCTGGTATATGGGACCCAGTAAGCTGATGTACCCTAACTACCTCAGTGGTAGGACGTAGCCAACTTTCTTTTGCCGGCTGTTAGTGAGATTGATGTCTCACGGGAGGAAAATGGTGGTCGCTCACGGATAATGTCTGGGACGGGTATCACGTGAGGTCTCCATATTTTCGGGGAAGTTGGAAACGGATCGACCTCTGGTTGGGATTAGCGGGAAAGGTTGTCATATACGACCAATGCGATGCGTATGTGTTATGTAGTCGGGTTTTACCCAACTGGTAGAAATTGATTCGTACCGCTTGTTCACTTGGCGCGAACGTAGATAACTGAGAGTAATGAAAAAAGGAGAGTTGTTTCAGTTAAATAATTTCTTTGCTTGCAAGAACTTGATTGCAATAGTATAGGATGCAAACCTTATTGCTAATAAACTTAATCTTGAGCTAAAAGATGAAAGTAGTTGTCTATTATTAGTGCTGTTTTTCGCAAGTCTGAGTCAACCCACCAGCCAAAAGCCTATACCTTCTAGGTGTCGGTCTTAGCGAGCCATATTGACGGGTCAGTCTTGCGGAGTATATTAGATATTCAGGGCTTTGTCCATATTGATTTTAGGTGGTGAGCCATATCCCTATGGCTGGTCCGAGAATATGCCAGAAGAAGGGCAACTTCCGGAAGGAGGATCCATCCAGTGGGAACGCATCCCGTCTCCTGAAGAGTAGAAGATGATCATATTTCGGGAGCATAGTTTAGATTATAAAATAAAGCTCCTCATTGCTAAATAGTTCGCGTTTAGATTTTCAAACACTTTGTTGTAATAAATGTTTTTCCGCTGTAAAACTCTGGTTTGTTTCTCCGAAAACCTGGTTGTATTATACCATGATGTAATACATTCTGAGCTTGTAAGAATATATGTACTGTTGTAACTCGCTTCGTCGAGTGTCCTCTTATATATGATCCTGGCTATCCCAGAGCGGATGTCACAACAGATGGTCAACTGAACAAGTGGAAATAGAAACCCCCTAACTTGTAAGTGGTTGACTGGACTACTAGTTTTTGTAGGTGGGTAAATAAAAATCCCCCTCACTTGTAAATGGATATTTACAATTATCCATTATATAAACATACTACTTTGTAACAACATCTCACAGAATACAAGTTCAATAAATAGAGCGTATTGTTTTGAAGTGTTCCTTGTCATCTATATCTATACCCCTATATAATGCACGAGTAGAAATTTTTCTATCTCCAAGTTATTGTCCCCAACAGAGATGATCTTTCATCCGGTAACCCAACTTTGTGTACCCAAGACATTCCCTTCCTCAAAATAAATGGTTCAGATGACTCAGTGTCCAACTTCATCAGATCCAATGGTCAACAACGGTTTCGTTGTCCTCCTACAGTAGTCGCACCTCCAACCATCCCGCTTCCACTCTATTGTCTATTCGTTCACCTCGATCTAAAAAAAAATAGAAAACTGCGGCGATTGGCTAGGCTTGCAATGCTGCCGAGCTCTGCACCATGTCGATTGGAGGAAGGTGGCTGGCAACTCAGATGGAGGTTGACCGGCCCCATTGGTCCCTGCCGAGCAAAGGAGTCACGACGTCAACAGAGGCTTCCTGTGCGTCGCTGCGGTGGGAGTCAACCCGAAGCCATCGCCGTCACTGAGCATCGTAGCCGTCGCCACAGCCGCCAAGGAGCGTGGAGTCTTCTCCGCTGAGCGGAGGGAAAGCCCGCAGCCGGTGCTGAAGCCGCCGGAGTCCGCGAGCCAGGCGGAGCGCCACCGCCGTGGTCGCTAGCTCGGCGACGATTCAGGCCCGGTGCAGTGCCGGCACCGCGGCCGCCTCTGATTTGGGCTGGAGGAGTCTGCATCGTCCTTGCCACATCCGGCACGCCTAGAACGCCGCCGGCAGCGAGGCAAGGCCGAAGGTAAGCATACTGCACAGCATTTTTTTTCTTCACTTGGAACACCGGCGGCAATGATGCAATCGTTTTATTGCATTGCATTCTTGTGGCTTTATGGGATGTAGCTAGATTCTCTTCTTCTTGAGTTGATTCTTGCAGGAGCAGAGCCACCGCTTCCGAGAACAGCCATCTAAGCTGTTTGCACTTCTTTTGGTTCAGTCGTTCGTTCCCCATCAGTACACTGTACATGAACACACAAATTATAGTCCAGTCTAAATATTAGTCCCTCTGAATTTAAATTATTGACACAATTGACTTTTTTAGTTATGTTTGATCATTCGTTTTTTTGAAAAAATTTAAAAAATTATAAGATATTTTATTACAAATTATTTTATCACTAAAAAAAGTTGAAACCAACCCTATCATTTAATATATTTGAATAAATATTTTGAATAAGATAAATAATTAAACATAATTAAAAAAATCAATTACGTCAATAATTAAAATCCGGAGAGAGTAATTAGGACTGAACCTTTTGATTCTTAGCTGAAACCAACGGTACCAAGAAAACTGTGCCGCCGAGGCCGCATGGACTTCTCCACTGCTTTAGCATTAGAATCGGCGATTTTTGCATTTTTCTGAAATACTCATTGCATTCTCCAGTTCTATTTTTGGCAGTTGATCTCATTTTTCTGACTTCAGATAAACTCCCTTTTCTTTCAAGGGACAAGCACGGAGAAGCCCCTGCAGCAGCACTGACGGTCGAGGAGGAACACGCGATTGCGCTGTAGCAACTTCGCTCGGTGACCATGAGCAGGCAGAGCAGAGGCACTCCTTTCAGTGATATCTCCAACACGACCTACAAAGGTATAGCACATGTCTTGCCCCTTGAATTGAATCGTGTGATGAAGAGCATCATTCATTACCAAAATGGTTTCAGATGAAGAGCATCACAAGAGAGAAAAAAAAAAACAGGAAGCAGCAAGAATATCGAGCAAGGAAGAAGGCTGAATCAAACAGTCATAGCCTTGTGCTACCAAGGACATCAGAGCTTGCGGGGACTGAAATGATCCACATACCTGGCGATGCAGGTGCATTTGATCTTCATTTCAAGCTGCATTTCTTTATGTGGCTCCATATATAAATTATAATTTGACAATGCACTTTGTAGGTGTAGTATACATTGTCAATACTACATCAATCTCGACAGTATAACAAGGTAAGCGACAAAGAGAATGTCACACTAATGATATATTCGAAGAACGTAAGAGACAAGAAAGCAATAAGAGGAAGCGTCAGTATCAAGCAAGAAAAATTTCTAACTCAGACCTTCTAAATACTCAACAAGAATATGTTAGTGCTGCCTCTGACAATTATAAACAGCGAATTTATCCAGTAAATTCCAGCACAACTACTACATATCACGGTGCCTTTCTACTTGGATAACTGTTTTATTTGTTCCTCTTTTCATCATATAAAGCTTGTGAATATAACTCTTTAAAATTACATAATATCGTCTGATTCAGAGGGAACAAGTAAAGACGAACTGCTGATTAGAAGAGAAAGATACTCCAATATTGATGAGTTCAAGAAGGATAATTTGTTAGGCGGGAATGCTATAAGCAGAAGGAAGCAATAAGTAACGATAATATAATGTGCTTTCTTTTACAGGAATATCACAAGCTATTTTGTTATCAAGTTCATGCGGGATTGGAATGGTACACAACTAACACCAATTAATATTGTAGTACTATCTTTATTCTTATATGCTCCATATACTATATATATATATAATATATATATGATACATATATATATATATATATATATAGGTATGAACATATATCCAAGGTGGTTTTTTAAACGTGGGAGTAACTACACTTGGGAGTAGAATAGAATTACCATATATATATATATATATATTTATATATTCTAGTAAGAATTGTTTCCTGACCATGAGTTGTTACAACATGTCCACAGGATGGGAATATACTAAGAACAAGGTTTTTGATAGATATATTGAAGTGTAATGACAATGAACTTACAGACAATATTTCTAAAGTCATCCATGACTTTCTTAAACGCTCGACTTTTAGATGATTTTTGGAGAGAGACAATATGTATTTTGATGATTTTCAGTGAGACAAGATGTATTTTGTATCTTAAATTAAATTTATCTCAGATTTGATGAGTTACCGTAGTATATATTATCTTTTGATTGAATACCGTAGCGTTAGCACGGGCATTATACTAATATCCTTATGTAGAGATGTTTTTGAGAAGAAAAAAAAAGAAAAGATGGAATGTTACTGAGGCAGGAAACGCTATAGGTAGCCATGAGTTGTCTCCGTGTGTCATTCATCTCTCTCTCTCTCTCTATTCTTGTTTTACTTTCGTATTCCTTTGAAATTGACCACGCTAGAACTTTTTCCTTTTTGGTTAACAAATATGATAAGATATATTTCTCCAGTTTTTAATCAATTTTCCAACCAAAAGGCCAAGTTACGGAAGCAAACATTTGGAACTCCTTTTTTTGGTTTCCCCTTCGCGTGGGAATGCGGGGATGACGCTTAGCTGCTGTCATTGAAGGTTCCAAGAATGGCCATAAGTTTTACAACTTTCTGGATATGTTTATGGTCAAGTCTTAGAAATTTCGTATTTTTAATCATCCTGAGTTCCAAATGATCAGATTTATAAAGTTTATTTGCTTTCAGAGCCTTTTGATGCCACTATTTGTAGTCGCCATCATACCCAACTAGGTTGGGTGGCGCGTCCCGCTGCGCCCATGAGGCATTGACAAGTTGTTAAAAAGTTATTTAAAAAAAATAGAACTATTTTATTAACAATTATGAAGACTACTTTGTAATTTCATAATAACCTAATATTTTTTTAAGATGATGATGGTTTAACATGCACGAGCTGTAGGATATGATTATAAGTACCAATATGTACACATAATCTTTTTCTTCTTTTTTCCTTTAGTTCTCATTTGCAACTGAAAAAGCGTGCATGAATTTGTCTGAACTATTAAAGTTTTTTACAAATATCAGAAACATAGAGGATCTTTATATAAATACATGCTTATTGGGATGGAAAGATACCAGACCGTTGTGTAAATATGAATAAATAGAAGGGAGTTTATGAAAAATTATGGTAAGCTACGTGGTGCTTCCTCCTCCACATCCACATCGATCTTATCGTGAAGCCTTACTTCATCTTCTCCGCCGAGAAGCATCTCTCTCCCTCATTCTCTCTCTCTCTCTCTTACCTGGTCAATCCTCACTGCTACTGTCCCATGGCAAGTGGCCACGCCACTGCCGCACAAGCGCTGCACCCCACCTCGAGCCTTGCCACCGTCTCGTACGCCCCATGTGGCCCTAGCCCTGTCTCGGCCCCATGGTCGTCATCAATGCTGCCGGATGTGGAAGAGAAATCAGCCCCGTGAGGAGGGTCCTCACCGCTTCCATGTCACGGGAGGCCGTCAATTTTTATCTTAATTTTTTCTTGGTTGCTCTTTTTTTTTTGAAATTTCTGTCAAGATCTTCATGTGTTCTACTCTATATGAGACTATGAGTGATAGCTGCCTCTTTCTTTCTTTTTTTTCTAGCCCAACAAATCGACGGTCAGCGATCAATCAACCTTTCTCATTGCGCTCAAGGACTCGTTATCGGGCTTTATTTTTTCGCCATATTTTCTAACGGTTCTTCATGTGTTCTCCTCTGTATGACTGATAGTTGCATGTTTCTTTTTTTTTCTAGCCCATCAAATCGATGGTCAGTGACCAAATAGTCTTTGTTGCTGTGCTCAAGGAGTTGTTGTGAGGATTTGTTTCTGTTGGGATGAAACATGGTCGGCTGTCGAAGCGATGTGCGCTTCGCTGCGCCTGGTCATGGAGCGCGATCAAGCAGTCTTGGAACGTTGGATGGAGACTCCAGTGTGATCCATCGGCTTTGTTCAGAGGTGACGTGGCGGCACATGATTGAACAAGGGGGCCCTGGGGCGCTGCTGGGGTGGCGAAGGCTATGCCCTTTAATGATATAGATATTCCTCCCTATTCTTGTATTTCTATTTTTTTCGTCCCAAAGAATGCTTGACAATTCAGCCCATAGATATGGTGACTCAACGCAAACTATTTTATGTACACATTTTATTTCCACACAAATTCTCTTGCAAATTCTTTTTTTTAATGAAAAGGTAGAGTTCAAGAATTTGTACAAATACATTACAAAGGTAAGATGAAATAAAGAGGTCGACGGAAAAAGAAAAGTCACTGAAAATATTGACAAAAAAAAACAATTAGCCCAAGTTAAGATAAGGGCTGCTGTTGTACTTTTGATCGTGAATTCCATAGCAGGATTATCTCTCTGATGTTGGCAATGATCTGAGAAACAGTTGTGTTAGAATTCAAAATACGTTGATTCCGAGCTGACCATAATTCCTGGGCACAAGAAAAATGTGCCGTCGAGGCCGCATGGACTTCTCCACTGCTTTAGCATTCGAATCGGTGATTTTTGCATTTTTCTGAAATACTCATTGCATTCGCCAGTTCTATTTTTGGCAGTTGATCTCATTTTTCTGACTTCAGATAAACTCCCTTTTCTTTCATGGGACAAGCACGGAGAAGCCCCTGCAGCAGCACTGACGGTCGAGGAGGAACACGCGATTGCGCTGTAGCTACTTCGCTCGGTGACCATGAGCAGGCAGAGCAGAGGCACTCCTTTCAGTGATATCTCCAACACGACCTACAAAGGTATAGCACATGTCTTGCCCCTTGGATTGAATCGTGTGATGAAGAGCATCATTCATTACCACAATGGTTTCAGATGAAGAGCATCGCAAGAGAGAAGAAAAAAACAAGAAGCAGCAAGAATATCGAGCAAGGAAGAAGACTGAATCAAACAGTCCTAGCCTTGTGCCACCAAGGACATCAGAGCTTGCGCGGACTGAAATGATCCACACACCTGGCGAAGCAGGTGTATTTTATTAGATGTATATGTATTCTTGTAGTTTCTCCATTGTATAAGCGATTTTGTACATATTTATCCATACCTGTACATGTATATATTTGGGCCTAGTGCCCTCATTATGAAGACAAGTGCTATTCATAACATGGTAACAGAGCTAGGTTAGAATTTTTTCTCCCCAGCCATCACCGCACGTTGCACTTGCGTGCTTTTCTCTCTTCCCGACGTGTTTCTTCTCCTAGACTTGTCAATCTGCCGCTGCTCATCATTGTTCTTCATCACTGAGCGTCTTCCCGCACCGGTTTGTCGGTCTTCATCACCGTCATTTGCGCCATCGCCCTTCATCTTAGGGCGTGGCCGCCGATCTGTTTTCGTCGCCAGGAGTGCCGCCGGTTCCTGCTCCGTTGCCAGGAGGAGCGTTGTTGGTCTTCCCTCATCGCTATCGGGAGTTCATCGCCAGGAGGAGTCCGCCGTTGCCTCTTCTGCTATCGGCATCACTGGATCGAACCCTTCTACCGTCAGCCGTCGCCGGATCGATCCCACCCGTCGCCGGATCGAACGACAATTTGGTCGTGAGCCGGATCGCCTCAATTGGATTTTGAGCCGGTCCTTTGCTCGGCTCACATCTTCATCTGTCAGCTCAGCTCGCGGCTCATTTGGTCGGCTCGGCTCACGGCTCAGTTGATTAGGTTGGCTCGCTGCTCGTCGGCTCGGCTCGGCTCTTCTTCCAGTCGTCTCGGTTTGTCAAAAAAAAAAAGAGTGCTGGGTCTGCTTTTCTGTTTGGGTGTTTGTTGCGGCTCTCCTTCGCCCCTTTGTCACCTATTATTTTACAGAAAGTAGAGCACCAAAAAAAAAAAGTCTGCAGCTTGCGCCGCTTGTTTCTTTTGCGCTCTCGCCGTCGACATGGCTTCATCATCGTCTAAGTCCAGTGGGGTTGCTATTCTTCGTTGTCCGGTGCTTTTCAATGGCACCAACTATCGGGACTGGATTCCTCGGCTTTGGATTCATATGCGTGGTCTTTTCCACCTCGTCCTGCTGCTCCTACACAGCCTGTGCTTCCAGTTGAGCCTGTTCTTTTGAAGACAACCACTGATGCCGAGAAGAAGGTGTATGACAAGATGTTTGCTGAATTTGATGATGCTGTGAAGAAGTTATATACTGATGATGATGTTCTTGTGGCATCTTATGAGTCTCAGTATGCTGCCTACAGGACATGGATTGATGAGGATGCTCGAGCTGCTGCTATTCTTATTGCTAGCATGGAGGATCAGTTTTCTGTAGATATTGTTGAGTTTGAGTTTACATATCAGATGTGGGCTTTTCTTCGTGAGCGCGCTATGAGCCCTCTAGACAGTCTACCTTCCTTGCTGCCATTCGTCAGGAGCAGCTTGTTCGACAGGGTGATTACACAGTTGATGAGTTTTACAGTCAGATATCTGCTATTTGGCGTCAGCTTGACACTCTTGGCCCTCAATTGTCTCCTAGCATGTGTGAATCCTACCGGAGTCAGAAGAAGACCTTGGAGCTTCATCGCACTTATATTTTTTGACTCGCCTTCGTGATGAGTATGAGCCACTCCGTGCTCAGCTCCTTGCTCATCACCCTTGTGTCTCTCTGATGGAGGCTCTTGCTGATGTTCGTAATGCAGAGATTCATCTTCGTGAGGCTGGTCTGCTACCGTCTTCTTCAGTGTTGGCTGCTCGTTCTTCAGCTCCTCCTCCTCCTGTGATGTCTTCTTCCATCACACCTTCTTCCGGGAGTCGAGGAGGCTCTAGTACCCTCCAGTGTGACTATTGTGGTAAAGAGGGACATGTGGAGTCCCATTGTTACAGGAAGAAGAGGGAAAAGAAGGCTCAGACTCGTCGTTCTTCGCAGGGTACTTCACAGAGTACTGGTAGTGGTAGTGCTAGAGATTCTCAGAGGGGCTCTGTTGGTTCAGATACACAGGAGATCCTCATGTTATTACATCACCTTGCACCCTCTGCACCATCAGGAGCTGCTAGTTCTGTGACTCAGTCTTCTGTACTCACGGGTTCTGCTACTACTTCTCAGTCTTCCACTGAGGGACCTCGTTCCTCTTCTACTCCAGGTACTTGTCCATGGATTCTTGACTCTGGTGCTTCTTTCCATATGACTCCATACCGCGCTTGTCTTTCTTCCATGGTTTCTCCACCTTATTCTTCTTTTGTTCATACAACCGATTATTCTCCTCTTCCTGTTATAGGACAGGGCGCTCTTTTATCTGATTCTTTCTCTGTTCCTAATGTTTCTTGTATACCTAATCTCACCATGCAGCTTATGTCAGCTGGTCAACTACCTGATCATGACTGTCGTGTGATTCTTGACCCTGATTTTTGCTATGTTCAGGATCGTTGCATAGGCCAGGTAGTTGGTTCTGGCCCCTGGCGCCGTGATTCACAGCGTCTATGGGAGTTGGACTGGCTTCATCTTCCTTCCGATGCGTCTGCAAGTCTGGTTGGCTCCAGTTTTGCTGCACCGTCGACCTCGTCTTTTGCTTAGTGGCATCATCGTTTAGGTCATATTTGTGGCTCTCATTTGTCCACTATGATTCATCGTGGTCTTTTAGGGTCTGTTTCAGGTCATGAGTCTTTACATCAGTGTCAGGGATGTCGGTTAGGAAACCAGATACAACTTCCCTACCATTCGAGTGAGTCTGTGTCTCAGCATCCTTTTGATCTTGTTCATTCAGATGTATGAGGTCCAGCTCCCTTTGTTTCTACAGGGGGCATAGATATTATATACTTTCTATAGACGATTTTTCTCCACCACACATGGATTTATTTTATGAAACATCGTAGTGAGGCTTTATCCATCTATAAGACTTTTACTGCTATGATTCACCTCATTTTGACACGTCCATTCGTGTTTTTTGTGCTGACTCTACAGGAGAGTATCTTTCTGGAGCTCTTCACCAGGTTCTTTCTGAGCATAGCACTCTTGCTCAGTTTTCATGTCATGGTGCTCATGCTCAAAATGGAGTCGCTGAGTGCAAGCATCATCATCTTCTTGAGACTACTCGTGCTCTTATGCTTGCTTCTTGTGTCCCGCCTCATTTTTGGGCTGAGGCTGTCTCTACTGCCAACTATTTAGTTAATATTCAGCCTTCGTCAGCTCTTTATGGAGGGATTCCTTATGAGCATCTTTTTCACCAATTACCAGACTACTCCGATCTTCGTCTTTTTGGTTGTGTGTGCTTTGTGCTTCTTGCTCCTCGTGAGCGCACTAAATTGACTGCCCAGTCTGTTGAGTGTGTTTTCCTAGGATATAGTGCTGAGCACAAGGGATATCGTTGTTGGGATCCTGTAGGTCGTCGAATGTGAGTTTCTCGAGATGTTGTTTTTGATGAGTCACGTCCTTAGTTTCCTCGTCCATCTTCAGACATCTCTCCTGCATCTTTAGTTGATCCACTTTCATTCTTGATTTTGCCTGATGCCTCTATTGTCAGCACACGTCTGATGCCTTCTTCCATGGTACCTTCCTCATTAGTGCCGACATCTTCCTGTGAAATGCCTTCTTTACCGGTGTCTTCTTCTAGAGAGTCTTCTTCTGGTCCTTTTATGGACCCGGACTATTCTGTGATGCCACTAGTGACACAGGTCTATACTCGACGGGTTCATTCATCCTCTGTTGAGCCCTCTTCTCCTGATGTGTCACTCTCACCTGATGAGCCATCCTCTTTGAAGGATTCTTCGCCCGAGCCATTTCTCAGCCGTGGCACTCATACTCGTCGATGTCCTGATGTTTATTCTCCTTCTGCCGATTCTACTACGGTTCTTTCTCAACCTAGCACTTATCATGATGCTATTCTTTATCAGGAATGGCAACATGATATGGCTGAGGAGATTGTTGCTCTTGAGCGTACTGGTACGGGGGGTCTGGTTCCCCTTCAAGCACATATTCGTCCTATTACATGTAAGTGGGTCTATAAGGTGAAGACACGCTCTGATGGTTCTCTTGAGCGCTATAAGGCTTGTGGCTTTCAGCAGGAGTATGGTCATGACTATGATGATACTTTTGCGCCTGTAGCTCACATGACTATTGTTCGCACTCTTCTTGCTGTGGCCTCTGTTTGTGAGTGGTCCATATCTTAGCTTGATGTCAAGAATGCTTTTCTTAATGGTGAGTTGCGTGAGGAGGTGTATATGTGTCCACCATATGGGTATTTTGTTCCCGAGGGTATGGTTTGTCGTCTTCATCACTCACTTTGTGGCCTAAAGCAAGCTCCTCGTGCTTGGTTTCAGCGTTTTGCTTCTGTGGTCACTGCTGCTAGTTTTTTTGCTAGTAATCATGATCCAGCCCTTTTTGTTCACACATCTGCTCGTGGTCGAACTCTTCTCCTTCTTTATGTTGATAATATGATCATTACTGGAGATGATTTTGAGTATATAGCCTTTGTGAAGATGCGTCTCAATGAGCAGTTTTTGATGTCTGATCTTGGTCCTCTTTGTTGTTTTCTTGGGACTGAGATTTCCTCCACACCTGAGGGGTTCTATCTTTCTCAAGAAAAGTATATTAGTGATCTTATTGATCGTGCTTCTCACTGATGATCGCACTGTTGAGACTCCTATGGAGCTTAATGTTCACCCTCGTGCCACTGATGGTGAGCTTCTCACTGATCCTACTCGCTATCGTCATATTGTGGGGAGTCTTGTCTATCTTGGTGTCACCCGTCCTAATATCTCGCATGTCATGCATATCCTGAGTCAGTTTGTTTCCGCTCCCACCCAGCTCCACTATACTCACTTGCTTTGAGTTCTACGTTATCTTTGTGGGACTATGTCTCATTGGTTGTTCTTTCCTCGCTCCAGCTCTTTACAGCTCTGGGCATATTGTGATGCTACCTGGGCTAGTGATTCCTCTGATCGTCACTCTCTTTCTGCTTTTTGTGTGTTTATTGGTGGTTCTCTTATTGCTTGAAAAACTAAGAAGCAGACAACAACTTCCCGTTTGAGTGCAGAGGCTGAGTTGTATGCTATAGCTCTTGTGACAGCAAAGGTTACTTGGTTACAGTGGTTGCTTGAGGATTTTGGTGTTTCTGTTTCTATGCCGACTTCTCTTTTTTCTGACAGTACAGGTGCTATTAGTATGGATCTTGATCCTGTGAAGCATGAACTCAGTAAGCATGTTGGTGTTGATGCTTTTTATACACGATGAGAGGTACAAAATGGTATTTTTATTCCGCAGTATGTGCCTTTAGAGATTCAGTTGGCAGATTTGTTCACCAAGGCATAGACTGGAGCTAGGCACAGGTTTTATATCTCTGAACTCAGTGTTTTTGATCCATCCTGAGTTTGAGGGGGGGGGGGGGGGGGAGGTGTTATATGTATATGTATTCTTGTAGTTTCTCTATTGTATAAGGGGTTTTGTGCATATTTACCCACACCTGTACATGTATATATTTGGACCTAGTGCCCTCATTATAAATACAAGTGCTATTCATAACACATTTGATCTTCATTTAAAGCTGCATTTCTTTATGTGGCTCCAGGGCCGGCCCTGGAGGGGGCAAAGAGGGCGGCCGCCCTGGGCCCCCAAAACCAAAGGGCCCCGACCCATAGTATATGCATATACATGTACAAGTAAATTTAGCTCATATGTTGAGTTTAAGCGGAGCAGCCATCAGATTAGGTTCGAGTTTAATTGATTTCTTGCATAATTGGCTTAAAATTTATGATCAACGAGAAGGTTGTTTACTAATTATTTTTATATTTTATATTCAAATCATGTCAACTTGAAAATATCCATCTGGGTATGAGAAAAAGGAGAAAGAAGAAAAAAAGGAGAGTTTTTGGAATCTAAGAAAGGAGCCTTGGATAAATCATATCAACTAGAAAAATATCTCAATATTTCTATTGTATATCGAATCTTATTTACTGTGTCGATTTCTATTGCATCAGGTTAAAGAAGCTTTTTAGAATTAAAATTGTTGATGAACTATTTAAGGTCCACAATGTCTAAGAAAGATTAAATGATTTGATCACTTTATATATTGAGAAGAAATTGTTGAATAAGGTTTATAGTGACACTATCATTGGTGACTTTACCGCTAGAAATATTCATATGAACTTTTAAAATAATATACAATTATTTTTTATAAATTTGACTTTGTTTTGATTAGTAAAAATATTTTTATTCAATTGGCAAAATTTAAATATATATATATATATATATACGAATATATAAAGGGTCCCGGCTTTTAGCTTCGCCTAGAGCCCCAAAATATACAGGACCGACCCTGTGTGGCTCCATATATAAATTATAATTTGACAATGCATTTTGTAGGTGTAGTATACATTGTCAATACTACATCAATCTCGACAGTACAACAAGGTAAACGACAAAGAGAATGTCACACTAATGATATGTTCGAAGAACATAAGAGACAAGAAAGAAATAAGAGGAAGCGTCAGTATCAAGCAAGAAAAATTTCTAACTCAGACCTTCTAAATACTCAACAAGAATATGTTAGTGCGGCCTCTAACACGGCAGTGCAGTCCCTTGATGAGTAGAGAAGTACATGGGCAATTTTAAAGGTTGATTGAATATATGTTAATTATTAATTATGCCATATATATAAATGTATTCATCTGGCTGTAGGGCAAGAAGGGGATTGTGGTACAGCATATTCAGCATTGACAAAGCAAGAAGTTAGCAGGATAGACCAGGAGAATGCTGATCCAGATGATGTCATGGATTGGCTACATAGGAATAACAGTTATAAACAGCGAATTGATCTAGTAAATTCCAGCACAACTACTATATATCACGGTGCCTTTCTACTTGGATAACTGTTTTATTTGTTTCTATTTTCATCATATAAAGCTTGTGAATATAACTCTTTAAAATTACATAATATCATTTGATTCACAGGGAACAAGTAAAGACAAACTGCTGATTAGAAGAGAAAGATACTCCAATATAGATGAGTTCAAGAAGGATAATTTGTTACGGCGGGAATGCTATAAAAAGAAGGAAGCAATAAGTAACGATAATATAATGTGCTTTCTTTTGCAGGAATATCACAGGCTATTTTGTTATCAAGTTCATGCGGGATTGGAATGGTACACAACTAACACCAATTAATATTGTAGTACTATCTTTATTCTTATATGCTCCATATACTATATATATATATATATATATATATATATATATATATATATATATATATATATTCTAAAAAGAATTGTTTCCTGACCATGAGTTGTTACAACATGCCCACAGGATAGGAATATACTAAGAACAAGGTTTCTGATAGAAATATTGAAGTGTAATGACAATGAACTTACAGACAATATTCCTAAAGTCATCCAAGACTTTCTTAAACGCATCGACCTTTAGATGATTTTCGGAGAGAGACGATATGTATTTTGATGATTTTTAGCGAGACAAGATGTATTTTGTGCAGGAGACAATGTATTTAACTATATGATGACTATTTGTATCTTAAATTAAATTTATCTCAGATTTGAGTTACCGTAGTATATATTATCTTTTGATTGAATACCGTAGCGTTACCAGGGGCATTATATTAGTATCCTTATGTAGAGCTGCTTTTGAGAAGAAAAAAAAGAAAAGATGGAATGTTACTGAGGCAGGAAACGCTATAGGTAGCCATTAGTTGTCTCCGTGTGTCATTCAGCTCTCTCTCTCTCTCAAGATTCTTGTTTTACTTTAGTATTACTTTGAAATTGACCACGCTAGAGCTTTTTCCTTTTTGGTTGAAAAATATGCCAAGATATATTTCTCCAGTTTTTAATCAATTTTCCAACCAAAAGGCCAAGTTAGGACTGCAACAACAAACATTTGGAACTCCTTTTTTTGGTTTCCCCTTCGCGTGCGAATGCGGGAATGACGCTTAGCTGCTGTCATTGAAGGTTCCGAGAATGGCCATAAGTTCTACAACTTTCTGGATATGTTTATGGTGAACTCTTAGAAATTTTGTATTTTTAATCTTCCTGAGTTCCAAATGATCAGACCAATAAAGTTTCTTTGCTTTCAGAGCCTTTTGATGCCACTATTTGTAGTCGCCATCGTACCCGATTCCTCTGTTTCCCACTTTCCCTATTCTTGTATTTCTATTTTTTCGTCCCAAAGAAGGCTTGACAATTCGGCCCATGGATATGGTGACTCAACGCAAACTATTTTATGTACACATTTTATTTCCACACAAATTCTCTTGCAAATTCTTTTTTTAGTGAAAAGGTAGAGTTCAAGAATTTGTACAAATACATTACAAAGGTAAGATGAAATAAAGAGGTCGACCGAAAAAGAAAAGTCACTGAAAATATTGACAAAAAACAATTAGCCCAAGTTAAGATAAGGGCTGCTGTTGTGCTTTTGATTGTGAATTCCATAGCAGGATTATCTCTCTGATGTTGGCAATGATCTAAGAAACTGTTGTGTTAGAATTCTCGAAAATACGTTGATTCTGAGCTGACCATAATTCCTGGGCACAAGCTGCAAAACAAATAGGCCATGTTGCTTGCCTTTGATGTGAAAAGTGTGGGATAATTCTTCCGACGAAGTAGAAAACATCGTCGGACCACAGGGCCATTTGTTTGATGTCTAGCTTGTTCCAAACATGATCTACTAGGCTGCAATGTAGTATAATGTGAGTGATGGACGCAACTGCTGGGCATTTCACACAAAAGGGGTCAGTGGTCCAGTGCTTCTTGGTTCGATTGGCATTTGTGTTCAGCCTGTCCCAAAACATCAACCACAGGAATATCCGATTTTTCTTTTGTATAATGGAGTTCCAAACGAAGGTGGATGCTGACCAACGGGTCCCTCGCATGGACATAAAGTCATAGAATTGTTTCGTTGATGGTTGAAGGGTGGTTTTAAGGAAGTATCGACAATCTTCTGATGTTTGAGTCGGATATATAGTGGTAGTTCCCGATTCACCCTCCCCCCTCGGTCAGTATGATCATTTCACTTACCAAATGCTCTCAGGTATTCCACTGGCCAACAGAGGTCTCCAAGACCCCAGCAATAAAGTTATATGGCCTCCCAACCTCAAACTAGCCGTTGCTCCACGAAATTGCCTTTCTGGACATCCAGACCGGACTGTCCGGTCACTGCCTAACCGGACCATCCGGTCACTCTGGTAACGGCTCTCCTAGCCGTTGGCTCCTCTGTCCATGAAATTTTCCTGTACTAACTAGACTGTCCGGTCAGTAGACCGAACCGTCCGGTCGTTTCTCTCTCCAGTCTATAAACATTTCGCTGCCGAAGCTCCTCGCTGCCCTGCATCCTTCATAGTGACCGTATCGTCTGGTCATTAGACTGGACCGTCCGGTCTCTATGACTACTGACACTTGCAGCTTCCTTGCTTCCTCGCTGTAGCCTCCGGACAAAACCACATAGTGACCGTACAGTCCGGTCTCCACTGACCCCTCGGTCCAGTCCCTATGTCCGGAAGCCAAAACTTGTCGTCCTTGCTTGAATTCGCTTCTCGGCTTCTCCGAACAGCTCCTTGGCTCCTCCACTATCACCTAGTGCCTGTGATTTCACCGAGCACCCTTGCACATCACCGACTAGACATGACCTAAGAGAATGACCTAGACCCCCTTGATAGTCCGATTTTTTCTATTGACTCAAAGTCCTAACAACTACCCAAGTGTTCCAAACACTTGCATCATAGCTTGCTCTCCGCTTTGATCCATCTCCATCAACCCTTGGACTCCATCAAGTTCACAAGCCTCCATGCTTGTGATTATTGTCATTAATCGCCAAGGACATCGTAGACAATCATCATAAGGTAGAAAAAGGTTTCCTACACAAACAACACTCATGTAGATATTAGTCATATTTCACGTCATATTTCATGTTTGTCATGCATCACCAAAATACCATACCTTGGGGTGACCTAAATGGTCATGATCCTTACAACTGTGCTTGTATGTTATCTTTGGAACAAATCTTGACGTGATCAATAAGGTCAAGACTTTTCTGTGCCAAACCTTTGATATGAAGGATCTGAGTGAGGCTGATGTTATCTTGAATATCAATCTAATCAAAGGAGAGAATGGGATTACTCTTATGCAATATCATTATGTTAAGAAGTTCTTGAACCGTTTTGGTTACAATGACAACAAGCATTCTCCAACACCTTATGATCCCAGCTTGATGCTTTGAAAGAATAAGAGAATTGGTAGAGGTCAGTTAAGATATTCTCAGATCATTGGATCACTTATGTACTTAGCTAGTGCTACTAGTCCTGATATCTCGTTTGCTATGAGCAAACTGAGCCGATTTACTTCTTGTCCGGGAGATGATCATTGGCGTGCGCTTGAGCGGGTAATGCACTATCTAGTTGGTACTATGGATTACAGAGTTCATTATTCTGGATATCTAGCAGTACTAGAGGGCTATTGTGATCCCAATTGGATATATGATGCTGATGAGCTGTATGCTACTAGTGGATATGCATTTACTCTTGGTGGTGGTGCTGTTTCATAGAGTTCATGCAAACAGACCATCTTAACGAGGTCTACCATGGAAGCAGAGCTTACCGCACTAGATACAGCTACAGTTGAGGCCGATTGGCTACATGAGCTCTTGATGGACTTGCCTATTATCGAGAAACCTGTGCCGGTAATCCTCATGTATTGTGACAATCAAACTGTGATAGTCAAAGTGAACAATTCTAAGGACAATATAAAGTCATCAAGACATATTAAGAGATGTTTGAAGTCTATCAAGAAAATGAGAAATTCTGAACTTATATCAGTACAATATATTTCAACTGGTGAGAACCTGGCAAATCAATTCACCAAGGGACTGTCACGTAATGTGATAGACAGTGCATCGAAGAAGATGGGTATGAGACCCATATGTGCTATTCCATAGTGGTAACCCAACCTATGTGATCGGAGATCCCGTGAAGTAGGACCTGGAAAGAACAAGCTATTGGTTAGCATGAGAGTAACCTTTTTATAACCCACTCGAGAAGCGATGCATTACTCTCGATATCGGTATGGCAGGTTGGTTGTTGCCTTAATGTATTCAGTTGGCTTTAAATAGAAAAGATGTTGTCCTACAGAATATTCTTGAAGAATACTCCTATATGAGCCCGATTGTTGTAAGGTCGCAATCTGTGAGATTTGGGTGATCTGTATTAAGCTCGTGAAAGACCAAGGGAGTATGACCTATATGCTCCACCCGCGGAGAAGCCTACTAGAGGTCTAGTATCAGTTATGCCAGTAAGTGAAACTTGTTTGCACAAAACTTGCAATTCAAGGCGTTGTCCATTGTTCAAGTGTGAATGAGTGTAGCTTATTGTTCTAGGTGGAAGTTCAACTTAATAGTCTCCATTGAAAACACTGGTATATTAAACAACAATGGGGTGAGGCAAAGACTAGCTGAGACTTTGTAATCTGGTGGGGGATTGCTGGAATGTTTATGGGCTTGGCCCATTAGTATTCAAAGTAATTCTTGAAAATCTCAAAAACCCATTCATGAATGGTGGAAGTGCAAAGATTTAGTCCCACATTGCTACTGGAGGTGGAGGGAGTCCAACTTATAAGGTTGGTTTCTCTAGCATGTCTTGCAAGTGTGTGGATGAGAGAAAGGAAGAACACACGCGCGCTCGCTCACCTCGCCTCGCCGGGCCGGGCGGGGCGGAGCATGGGCGGTGGGAGCGGCCACACATCACCTGCATGAATGGTCCGCCAAAATCTGGTCCCTTGCCTTGCAGGGGCACGACTTCCTTTTGCACTTTCTTTTTTCTACGTGTTCCCTATATTTGGACATGGAAACTGACGTATTAAGATGGAAACCGACTCGGTTGTGGGACGCCCAACCCTAGCGGTTCCTCCCTATAAATATGTATGGGTACCGCCGCAAATCATATCACGCAATTGCCTAGAGTTTTGCCTCTTGCTACTGTTGCGCTGTCAAGACTTCTCTATCCCGATCGTCGGCGTGCACCGGCGAACGGGAGAGCAGGTCTCCGGAACTGTCATTCTCTATGATCCTGCACCGGGAGAGGGCGAATAAGGTTTTTGGGAAGCGCTCTGCACAACTGCTCGATCGCTTCCTCGTATTCATCAAGCTCGTCATCATGGCTCATCTTCCTCTGCATCAAGTCGGTCTCTCCCGCCATCACTAGCAACGTGATGGTGTTGCACGTCATCGCCGCCTCCTCTATCCAGTCTAGAAGGAAACGTACATATTCTCATCACAAATCATGTCTTCCATACTGGCTATTGTGATTTGTTTATCTATGATGGAAGTTGCTAGTATGGTAGATGTTGTGCTTTTGTCTGGCTCTATAGATCTGTCTAGATCTTGAGTAGACTTATCTAATTCACTATGCAATCTGTTAATCATGTTTATGATTTATTTCTAGATTAATATAAAACTAAAAGCGCTAATTTATCCAACAGAATCCAGGCGAGACTCACCGAGTAGAAAATGCGACGAGGAGGAGTGGCGGCCGTGGTCAGGGAGGGAATGGCTCGATTCGTGGCTGTCGCTATGGGGTAAGGGAACCGAGCTCATAGGGAGGTTGACAGGGCCTCAATGGAGCCACGGGGAAGCTTGGCCGGGGAGGCATCGCAACGGCCTGGCGACCCAAGAAGCTTGCCGGCTCCAATGGCAGCGCCGCGTGCCGTACAAAGAGAAGTCAGAGAGCGCGGGGGGGGGGGGGGGGGGGGGGAGTGAATGGGTGGGTGAGCATGGGGGAAGCCGGCCGGCCACGCAGCATGCACTGAGTCGGGCAGGGTGGGTTGGCGCCGGTGTGTTTTCTAGAGGTCACCAAGAGGTGGGGCCCATGTGGGTTCTATCTTTTTTAGATATTCAAACTTCAGTGCATTGTTATTTTCATAGCTTTTTTTTCTGGACTGAAATATATTTTTTCTTGGATTTGTTTTCAATGTGGGGTGGTTTCTGGACCTTTGACAATTTCTTTGGGACATTAAATATTCAGCAAAAATTCCAAACTTTTGTCTTAAATTCTTTTTTGACCCACACTACAACATATATTTTTGGTAGGCTCTCTTTGAATTAAGTTTCAGTTTATATTAATTCAAATTCAACTCAAATTTTGTTTTGGGCTTAAATACTTGTGTTGTTTTGCCTAGGATACTATGCTAGGGTTTTCTTGACACCAGAGGTGTCACAGCCCTCACCCCTTAAAAAAAAACTCATCCTGAGATTAAAAGAGGGGAAAAAGTTCTCAACATGATGCTCAAAACCAAAGGGAGCCGGTGTAGGGTGGTCTCGATTAGGAAGCGTACCAGTTAGGACAGGTCAGATCGTAGGGGTTTTCTCCATGATGGTGTTGTTCATGTGGCTAGTCCTTACTTGACACCGGTTGTCGTTGTTCTGAGGGTTAGAACCATCATTCCTCTTGGGCTCTTGGGGTAACTACACTCTCTAGAGAAGTATCCAGTACGACCATAGATAGATAATATTCTGATATGAATTTAAATACACCCGTATCATTACATACGAGCTGCACCTCAGGTAAGCCACTTCCTAGAGAAAAGCGTCCATAGATTAAATCATGTGGCAGAAAGTTTGCAATGCCATCTGTGACAGACGGTCCCATGCGTTCCGAAGAACAAGTACTCTCGTTCAACCCATTTGGGTAGGGACACCTTGTGACAATCCGCTAACCGGAGAGTATGAGTATGTTCAACCCATTTGGGTAGGGACACCTTGTGACAATCCGCTAACCGGAGAGTATGAGTATTTTACAACTTGCCTGCTTAACTGGCTGTAGGTGCGTCGTTACAAAATAGTAAGTTTTGCATAAATGTAAATCTTGGCCTAGCTTGCATTTAGAAGTTAGTTTGCCACCTGCTCATAACTATTACATACCTTACTGGGCACGTCCTCATTCGTTCGTAACGAGGTTTTCAAAAATATGTCTTTGAATGTTATACTATTAATTATATGGCTCTGATGCCATGCTATGACAAAACCGCCCCACAACAGAGACAGTACCATCGGCAGGATCCTTCCTGGGTGGCGACACATGCTGGGATGACCAATACTACAACACATGACATGAATAATGTAGTTTAAGTTACAAACTAGTGTTTTGATAAAAGTGCGGAAGTGTATAGTTCAAAAATAATAAAAGGTTCACCGAAATGATTAAGATACAATCACTCTCTCATGATGATACACATATGACATCTGGTCATGATAGGTGTCTTGCCCATGACACTGTACGAGAAGCAAAAAAAAAATCACTTCTCATCATTGTTTGTGCACAATTCCCGCTTGATATTCAAGCAATGGAGGCGCTGGCCTTCCTAGTGGAACCTTCAACCATAGTGATATTGCCTGCCATAATTATCTCAAAACCACATAGAGCTAGGCCCTGAGCAACTAATACTCAGCAAGACTTACCCGTAAAAAATGACCAACTACAACCGACTCCTAGACATGCAAAGGTTAAGGGTAGGGTTTATATTGCCAAAAAACTCATACTATGATTGGATCCTTATTTTCTAGTTTTAGCATCAAGTTAACTTGTCATGCACTATAACTTCAACAAACATGGTTGCAATATAACATAATTAAGTCAATACAACAATATTCAACCCATTTATCGTGTTGCTCTTCTTACTATGTTCCGGATTAGAGATCAAGTGGTAAATATTTATCACTCGTTACTATGAGGGGCAGCGACTCCAATCGATTTACATCTTGCAAGAAAAATGTGCTTGCACTACCTATACACACTTCCTGAAAGCTGTATGGAGCAACCTTTCGCTTCGGTACCACTAGGTCTTCCGAGCCTGGCTCCCCTGAGCAGGGTGCCCCAACATGATGCATCCTAGATGACATACGTGGGTGGATTGTTCCCTCCTCTCAATCCTAGTTCCACCAAACAAGGGAGTAGGATATCTTCCAACCAAGCAATCGTCATTGTTGCTATGTTAGTTTACTGGGCCCATACGTCCAGCATGCAAATAGTATGTTCAAACTTGATCCTGTAGGACCAGACACGACGTGGGCCTTAAGTCACTTAGACGGGGCTACCACCTTGAAGACTTTGTCCTTCCTTTTTCACCTAGTTTCCCGTCCGATCTTCATTTGTTATCCCATCCAAAACTTTACTTTCTCCAATACCATTCCCATGTGATATATTCCTGAACTACGAGTGGTCGCTATACCACTCGATGAATTATCATCCTTGTTAAGAAGAGCCACTACTGACCTGAGGATGTGAACATGAAAAAAGGGGAACCTACTGCAATACTTGTTTCCATGCAACATCTATAATTTAATGCACAGTCAAATCCTACATCATGCTAACTAGTGATAAAATAAAATGATAGTAAAAATTGGTGGGATGCACAGGGGCTTGTCTTGAGCCTACTCTTGGTTAGCGGGGTCACTTCCTTCTGCTTCTAGCTCCTGCTCCGCTTTGGCCTCCATGCGGTTCACCTCGTGATCTACATGACGCAAATGTGGATGCACATGAGAGTCGATTCATGGCACTTCTTGAACAAATACACTATTGCAACATTTTACCATATGAATGAACGAGGGGTGTGGATCGTGATGGATGAAAATTGCAAGGTGTATAGCAGGGGAACGGTACTGATCATAGTGTTATCCTTGGTGTGTGAGAGAGTTGCCACGTCGGGCATAATTTCATATGATAAAATGCTACATCACAACTATATAGTTAAAAGAATATTAGACCAAAAAGGCAATTAATTATTTTAGCATGGTTCTGTAGGTCCAATGAATATGGCCAATTTACTGCTGCTAGAGCAGGCTAGACGTAATAGTTTTGAGCCAAGTGGTAAGTATTTATCAGCTTCATAGATTTATATAGGATTTATTTGCAGTTTTACCTATATTTTGTGCCTAAGATTAAAATAATAGCTTTCATGGGCATCTAGCATTTTTTTTGAAAAATTTGACTGCATTAGCGGCGGCCAAAACATTTTGGTTTGTCCGAAAACACTGAGTAATTAATTAGTTATATATTTGTGAAGCTTTCACAATTTCCGGATGAACTAAAGAAAAATGAAAAGCTGTTCACAGGTTGGCTTCTTCTCGGCCCAGCAGACCAAGGCTCGCGGTGGAAAACATTGCCCAAGCTAGATCTGGCACGAGCGTGGTGGCGGCTCAAAGCCACTAGGCCCAGTGGTCGAGCTCGGCCAAGCCGAAGGCGCGACGGCGCCCAGAGTGTGCGTGAGGTGGCGCGGCCATGGCATGCAGGCGACACCCAGTGTGGTGAGGTCCGGGGGGCTGGTGCGGGTGTGTAGCACGCAGTATGGAGGGAGTTGGATCACGGGGGATTGGTCAGCGACAATGAACGGCGGTGGTGGCTGCACGGAAGTCAACGGGGTTAGGCTGAGACAATGCGTGAGGTGAGGGATGACTTTGCTGCATGCGGAATCGACACGTGACTCACTGTGGATGAGGGAAAAAACTTATGTACGCCCGGGGCTTGAGCGCGCTAGTGCACCCCCTCGTAAGATGCCATTGGCTTCCCATCAGACGTAGACGGCAGCGATCGAAGACTGGCTTGGCTCTAGGGCTCCCTTGGCTCTAGCGCTTGCTTGACTCGAGCACTCGCTCTTCTGCTCGACTCTGCTGTTGAGACCGATCGAAAGAAAGAAAGTCTACCATTGTCGCCTTCTAGAGCCGGCATGTCATGGAGAAAGCCTAAGGCCAAATTCGTCCTGACGAGGTCCCAAAGAAAGAAAGTACTAGAAGTGTTCTAAACATTGATGTGTCCCTATTTGGTATGCATCGAATCTGAGGAGGGGAGCGAACTTATCTATTATGCGAATCAACAGGTTCAATAGTTATGACTACAACATATGGCTTGAGCGGCTTCTTCTAGACATTGTTCGAGGTCATGTCCCAGATCATTTGTGGCTAGTATTGGCAGAGTTGAGAAATTTCATCCACCATGTAAGGACCGAAGGCGTACTGTGAGAGGGGGGGGGGGGGTGAATCGGTAAGCCGCTCACGAATCTAATTACTTCAAATTCCACTACTTGGGTATAACTAGATAGGGAACCTAAGCCATTCTAGTAGACAAAGATCCTACATATGCTAGTGTTCATGATATGATAAAGAGCGGAAGCCAATCAGACTAGCCTATGCAAGCCACAAGTCACCCTACTCACTAGAGCACAATATTGTGGAATAGTAAGGAGAGGATCAAGGAATGCTAATGATTTTTTCCCGATGTCTCGAAAGGATGGCGCCTTCCCCTAATCCTTGTTGGACCACTCCCGCCAGAGTCCCAGTCCCTCCCGCCACCAAGTGGAATTCTCGCCCACGAGCCCGTAATCACTCCAAGAGTGAAGACACGGTGTGCATCACCGCTGCATAAAGCACAAGCTCGCCTCCCTCGAGAACTTGCTGGACTCCCCGAGCCGACACGGGCGCTCACTAGCGATGCCCCTTTCAACAGCGGGCTCAAATTGTGTATAAACGTGTGACGGCCTTCACAACTGATCACGATAGGCTCAATCACCGACACCTAACCGATCTAGGTCTCACCATAGACCAAGAGTAACATTCTAGATCACACCCTCATGGACATCCTAGCCTTAGATGTGCAAGATGCTCAAGCTACTCTTCTCTAGCACTCTCAAGATATGCAATATCTCCTCCTAGCGCTCTCCTCTTTTCCTCTTGGACCTTACCAAATGCTCTCAGGTATTCCACTGGCCAAGAGAGGTCTCCAAGACCCTAGCAATGAAGTTATATAGGCTCCCAACCTCAAACTAGCTATTGCTCCACGAAATTGCCTTTCTGGACACACTGACCGGACTGTCCGGTCTCTGCCTGACCGAACCATCCAGTCACTCTATAACGGCTCTCCCCAGTTGTTGGTTCCTCTGTCTAGGCAATTTTCCTGTACTGACCAAACTGTCCGGTCAGTAGACCAGACCATCCGGTCAATTTCTCTCTCCAGTCTAGAAACATTCTACGCCGAAGCTCCTCACTACCCTGCTGCACACCTACTGACCGGACTGTCCGGTCAACAGACCAGTTCGTCCGGTCTGTATAGAGTCTCCTGCTGATAGAGTCCTGCTTCTCGCTCTAAGTCCTAGACAACTCCCTATAGTGACCGTACAGTCCAGTGTCTACAGACCCCTCTGTCCGGTCTCTATGTCCAAAAGCTGAAACTTGTCGTTCTCGCTTGACTTTGTTTCCCGGCTTCTCCGAATAGCTGCTTGGCTTCTCCACTGTCACCTAGTGCCTATGATTTCACCGAGCAACCTTGCACATCACCGACTAGACATGACCTAAGAGAATGTCTTAGACCCCCTTGATAGTCCGGTTTTTCCTGTGGACTCCAAGCCCCAACAACTACTCAAGTGTTCCAAACACTTGCACCATAGCTTGTTCTCCACTTTGATCCATCTCCATCAACCCTTGGACTCCATCAAGTTCACAAGCCTCCATGGTTACAGTCATTTTCATCAATCACCAAGGGCAACCATCATCCATATGATTTGCAATAGAGTTAAGAGATGATTCCTACAAAGACAACACTCGTGTAGATGTTAGCCCACAATTTCATAGTTGTTATCTATCACCAAAACATCCATACATCGGGGATCCAATCATCAATGGTCATGAAGCTTACAATCTCCCCCTTTTTGATGATTGATGATGACCACTACTTAATAGAAAAACTTCAATGAATAACCGGGCTAAGCAAGCTATACAAAGATCGAGAGGAACCATAACAACATATGAGAGAAACGTATAAGGTCCTACTCAATCAAACATCATCTAGAGATACAAGGAAAAGAGTGAAGAGCATACTCTAGATGAAAAATGCATGCATGTCATGGCAATATATTGAATGAAATCATAAAGACATGCAATGCAAGGCATAAATGATGAGATGCAACAAGCTGGCATAGCAATGCATAGGTATTAAGATCAAGCAATCATTATCATGATATGATACACAGGCATACAAGATAATTAATAAAGACATGCATTGCATATGAAGAGAAAATAAACTAAGTGAGATCAAAATGAGTCAAACACAAGCGAATAAAATCCAAAACCATGACTCATCCAAATCCACGAACATTGAGTAAGTCCATCAAGATAAAGATCCAAAAGCATCTAACAAAATTTATCTATCTCCCAGAACCGATATACAGGTATCCTCCCCCTAGATACAAGCTACTCTCGATCGTAACAAGATCACACTCCCACTCTCCCTAGACCTAGTATCTTCTCCCCCTTTGGCAATAAGCACCAAAAAGCCAAAAAGGCGAGAAAAGATGAACATCTAAGCGCTCATGGTCAAAGGAAGTGGTGCAGCAAAGTCCTCTGTAGGCTATGCTCCTGGCTGCTCCTGAGGTAGATCCTACTGTGCTCCCTGAGCCTGTGTCGCATAAGCATCCAGCTGCTCAAAGAAACCAAGGTCTACAGGTGACTCAGGCCCACTGTTCTGTGCTGCTGGAGTGACCTTGGCAGTCTCCGGAGCTAAAGTCTAGAGTAGTAAGAGGTCTGCCATGTCCTACTGTGAGAAGCCTCCACGGACAAGATCCTTTGCTGCCTGAGGAGTAAGAGTGGTACCAGTGCCAGTAAGAGGTGGAGCTGAAGCTGTAGCTGTCTCTGGGACGGTCTGGGAGTCTGTATGAGTAGTGTGCACTATGTCTAAGAACAGGCTACGTGCGGTGAGCTAGAGTGTCCTACCATCTGCGAGCTCGAGGAGTGTGATGGTGAGACGAATAACATAGACACAGAGAAGGCTAACACATAGGGAAGAGCTGTGCTGAAGAGAAGGTATGTCCTGCTCCCCCTGTTGGTAAGACCCCTGAGAGTGATAGTCCACTAGACTGTGCTGTCATCAAGGCTATGAAGGGTCCTGGCTGAGTCTGCAACAGCTGGAACTGAGGAAACATTGAAGGTCCTGGCTGCTGATTGGCCTGCCTCTCAGTCAGCTCCGTCATCTGAGTCACCAGAGCGGAGACAAGTGCCATCTGCTGACGCTGAAGGTCTGCCTGTCCTTTGATCAGCTCCATCATCTGACGCCTGTCCTCTGACACACTCTGTATAAACTCACCCAACTGTCCTGCTAGTGCTGTCACTATGATAGTGTCCTCAAACTATGAACCTGTCGGCAGGGAGGTGCTCCTGTGTTGGCTGACTCAGGAACCATCGTCTCTGGCTACGCTGCCTGCTCGTGAAGTATTGATGACTCCTGCTGCTCCTCTCCTGTGTGCTGGCTAGAGGTAGACTACGATCCCCTGGGGACTCTAGGTGAGTAGGTGGTGGTCACCTCAGGGAAAGCCTTGTACTGCTCCTCTGTCACTAGGCCCATCCTCCTCAAGAGATAGCAGATGTAGGGCCCGTAGACCATGTGACATCCACCTCCTCCATCTCTCTAATGAGAAGGTCCACCAAGTCGAAAGTCTGCCTCCTCAAGATGGCAGCTATAGCCCACTGGTGTAAGAGTGTGAACTCCTCTCTGTAGCCAAACCAAGGTATGATAATCCTGGTGACTATTGTTCTCACCACCTTGGCCTCTGCAGTGAGTCTCGCAGGGCCTCTCTCAAAACCTGGGGTGTGTGGTGGTGGAAGCGATCAACACTAGGTCGTCTGAAAGCAGCTTCCCTCCCTGAGGTCTACGGGGTGGCTCCGTTGTACCGTAGGCACTCCTATAAAGCTAAAAGTCTCAAGCCAGGAGTCCTAGGTTGGCGATCAGGTCCTGCCTGTTGACTCGCTGTGGCTGCCCTTTGAACAAGAACAAGAACTCTGAGCGGTCTCTGGCAACCCACAGCATCGCGTAGAACTCGAGGACCACGCACTCTTTGAACCTGTGTGGAGCAGTGACTAGCTCTGCTGGTCCTGGCAGGTACGTGAAGTACTGCTCCATGTCTGTGCCTGTGGCCTTCCTCATGGCCTAGTAGGTGTTGTACTGTTGTGGTACAAGCACCTTGTCTCTCGTCCTCAAGGCCACACAACGTCTCAGGCCCTCTCCAATTCTCCTCTGGAGAACTATCCAGTTCCTCTCTCCAACAGCGGGGTCTCTGGGGACTAGCACCCACTGCTCGAAGGGTTCCAAGCAAAGTACCTGAAGGTCCTTTACAGGAACCTTAAGGATATCTGGCTCTCCGGCTGTCTGAACCAGTCTCTGTAGCCTCCTCGTGCACACCTCACTAGTGCACCTCAGGTCTCCTGCCCGGTGAGCTGTCCTCTGGGGAACAGTCTACTCAGTCTCCTCCTCTAACTCCTCCTCCTAAATAAGCTCCTCAGACTTTGACTCTGAGGTCTCCTCCTCTGTAGTCTCCTCCTCCTCAGACTTCTCCTCTTGCTACCGGGAGGATTCCTGATCTGCAGTTCTCGATGATCTCCCCTGATGGAAAACCGGAGTACGCTACGTGCACGGCGGTGGTACAACTCCAACAGCGAGAGGTGTTGTCCTCTGCCTGGTGCTCCTCCTCAGACCTTGTACCTCACGAGGCTGCTCTAGGATCAGACATGACCCCGGATTCCTCCACGACTGATCCATGGCATCTAGGTGCCTGTCCACTCTCCTGACTCTCTCTGACTCTGGATCCAGTCTTGGTCTCTTCTTGGTCTTGGGCTTCTCAGTCATCTTCCCCTTTCCCTTGTCCTGTCCTAATCCTGCCATGTCTGCCTGCTGGCTATACTGCTGTCACCACACGCACATAGGTATAGATGGGATAAGCATAGACCCTAATACATCTACAAGCAAAGCACCATAGAAAAGAATGCACAATAGAAATCCTAGCACTGAATGAAGGACATGATCACTAGACAATTTATGCAGAGTAACAACAGTGATCATCGACTATATGTTGCTAGTGCGAGTCATCTAGTGTACAATCAAATAATGGCTATAGAATCTAACTATAGACTAGACATGAGACAAACCCTAGATTTGCAATTAACAGATATGCAAGAGATTAACTACAACCTAGGTTGAGTCAATTAATTAATTAATGCAACTAAAGATTGGAAATTTATCAAAATAAATCAATTAACTAAATTACTCAAAATACAGGGCATTATCGATGAAAGGAGTGAAAGATCAATACCCTTGGAAACTCCAAGCCAAAAACTGGAGAGAACACGTGACCGATCACCGAAAAGCTCAAACTTTGGGGAAACCGGCAATGGAAGAGGTGAAAAGATTAAATCTTTTCACTCTAGCAATTGGTAGAGCTTGGCTATGTGCAAGTGCGGGGAAGAGTTTGGCGGGTGGCTATGGAGATAGCAGTAGCGGCGTGCGGCACGGCGGAGGCGGCTCAGTGGGGGCGGCGCGTGATGCGGCAAGGAGCAGCATGGGCGCGCGACGGCGTGGAGCAGCACGGGCAAGTGGAAGCACGATTGTGCGGTGGTGCGCGGTGGCTACTGATGACGGCGTGGCTGCGAGCTAGAGCGGGGGAGCGGTGGCGCGTCGGCGAGCGGAACGCAATGTCGGCGGGGAAGACGGCATCAGTGAGAACACGTCCTTGGCTTTGGGGGTGAACAAGGAAGAAAATAATCCTTTGACCAATTTTGACCTAGGTCAAAAACCGTCGGACTACCGAGATTGAACAAGGAATCGATAAATGGCTCAGATTTGGAAATGCGTCGCATGATCATCCAGAGTGACCGGGTAGTACAGTCTCTAGACCGGATAGTCCGGTCAGTCCTGGGTCTGCTGGAAACCACACAAACCGGATGGTCCTGTCACTAGGACCGTTCTGTCCAGTCTCTATGACCAGACTAACCAGAACCCTGTGCATGAGAGTACTGACCGGATAGTACGGTCCGACGATCGGACAGTACGGTCCGATGATGGGACAGTACGGTCACTTTAGGAAAAATGCCGAGTCAAGCATTTTCTCCATTTTCCAAGTGCCCTTGCTAAACACACAATTAAACACTGCACTTGGAATATAGAGGGAACACTCAAACACTCATTTTCATATAGTGGCACTCTATGGCCTCATAGTTTTTACAAATGCCAAATAAAAGATCAAGCAAATAATAACCAAGGCAAATAAGAACCAAAGGGTATGTATGAGCCTTAGTCCATGAACCCCTTGAGTAGATTTAACCTCGGAGTTCATAAGAGCTTGCTCAATTGGCATGAAGCACAATCCTTTCCTTTGGTCACACTTACAGAGGTGTAATCTTATATAGAGCATGAGGCACAATTATCTCCAAATGTGACAAGCCTCCTTTGTGTTTCCTATATGATGTATGCAACAAGCAATTTACATATGCAATGAAAGTAAACATGCCATGTGAATGCAAGCAATATTAAGAACAAGACACAAAGGAAACCTAACAATGTCAAGTTTGAACTCCTCCCATGCTTACTCACTATAAGCCATGCCCTTGCCTTGAGACAAGTCAAACCACCATCTCAAGCACTCCCCCTTGCTTATAGCTATCTTGGATGGGTTAGACATTGACTAATTTTATAGGTTTTTCTTTTAGTTATTTACATATGCATGGATGCAAAGCATACTAGTCACAAAGGAGTCCTAATTACCATGCAATGCAAGAGAAAGAAAAAAACACTACACCTACCAAGAACTAACACGGTTACCTCCTTTATGGGTAGATAGGTCGTTGAGGTCCATGTCACTTGTGGTGGACTTCACATGATCTTCGTGAAAGCGCTCGGTCCACCACCACCACCATCTAGGTCTTGTTCTTGGGCACCCACTTGTACGTAGCCGATCTCTCAAGATCAACAATGCACTTAGGCACCCATATGCTCTTGACATTCCTCTTCTTGTTTGCTGGTCCCAAGGCCTTAGCTTTCACCTTGCCATCCTTGTTCCTAAAAAGCTTGAAATATGTGTTCTCATGGAACAAGTTAGCGTTAGGCGAAACAATAGAACTTCTCACCACGGGAAAATCCTTGGTGGCATGGCCATCCTTGCAACACCTTTCACAATAGTAGTCGTCGATGAGAAGGGGTTTGATCCATGCGGGGATAGAATCACTCGTCCCTATGATGTCGATGGTGGCGGGATATGAGCCAAGTCCCCGGTGGGAGACATTGTTCACATGGTTCCTTCCAAGAATCTCCTTGTGGATGGCTCTACCACGTGTAATCCTCTCAAAGCCGTCCATCACTGTCTTCCTCTCTTCCTTGAGCTTGTGATATTCTTCCAACATGAGTGGCTCAAGAGAAGAAGTCTTGGAGACTTCATTTACTTGGTTCTTCCCAAGTATCTCCCTATGGGTGGCTTTAAGTCTCTCAAAGCCCTTCATCATCATTTCCGTCTCTTCCTTGAGATTGTTAAGTTCCTTCAAAACAAGTGGCTCAAGAGAAGAAACCTCAACCGAGGTGGTTAGTTCATCACACATAGTAGAAGCATCACTCTTGGATGAACTAGGGGAGGTAGAGTCAAGGTTCTCAATATTGATGGCCTCATAAGTGATCTCGAGGGCCTTCTACTTCTCATGAAGCTCTACATGATCACCCTTGAGTTTGTCATAACTCTTGTTTAGGGCCTCATGAGATGTAACAAGGTCCTTGAGCTCACTCTCAAGCTCACCATCACGGTCCTTAGGCAACATACTCTCTTTTCTTACCACATCCAACATTTTGGATTTCTTTATGGCGATGTCACGGGCTTGCTCAAGCATACTCCAAAGGTTGGCACATGAGAGCTCCTCATCATCGCTATCATCACTACTCTCATCATCACTCACCCCATGTTGGCTCGTGGCCATGAGGCACGTGGGAGGCGGAGGAAGAGCTCATGTAGGTGTCGTCTTGATTATGGCTAGACCGGCCACTTCTTCATCACTTAAGGAAGAGGACTCATCACTTGAGTTGTCGCTTGTCCACTCTCCAACAAGTGCCTAGCGAGAGAACTTCTACTTGTAGTCTTGAGCTTTGCCTTTGCCTTTGCACTTGTCCTTATTGATGTATCTCTCCTTCTTGTGCTTGGCCTTGGGATCTTCTTCTTCTTCTTCACTTGAATCTTGTGACTTGAATGCTTCGTTCTTGGGCTTTGGGCACTCTCGCACAAAGTGATTTTTTGAGCCACAATTGAAGCACTTGCCCCTTGACTTGGAAGCAAACTTATTCTTGAAGTTCTTCATCTTCCTCATGATAAGAGCCAAGTCCTCGGTCAAGTCACCCTTATCATCATCTTCTTCATCATTGTCCTCAATGATCACCTTCTTCTTGTTCTTCTTGCTCTTGCTAGATTCTTGCTAGTCTGCCGGTAGAGAAAGATTGGGTGGTTGAGGATCATCCAACCCGAATTGGTAGCCCTCGAAGGCGGTGATCTTGTCAAGTCATGGTCTTGAGGTCACCTTGCAAGATGAAGGTGATGATGGACTCATACTTGGGGTCTTTGAATAGCCTCAAGAATCTTCTTATCATCTCGACGGGCTTCATCTTGAAATCATCCCCATGTGCATTGATCTCCTCCACTAGTACATGAAAATGAGAATGAACAATATTAGCTCTCTCATGTGGCAATCTAGTGAAGTTATCATACTTGTTCTTCAGCATATAGTATCTTTCCTCTTTGACATCACTGGTGCCCTCATAGAGCGCCTGAATCTCAGTCCAGATACCATGTGCTGTGGAACTAGCATCTAGCGGAGCAAAAACATCCTTAGAGATGCAAGAAAACAAAGCATTCATGGCTATGCATTACACTTAATATAGTCAGGCTCAAGTAGGTTCACATCCGCATCGGACTCGTGAGTGACCGACCATATCTCTGGATCAAGGGACTGAAGGTAGGCTTGCATGCAAGCCTTCCAATATGCATAGTCCTCACCATTGAATATGGGAACACTCCCCGCCGGTCCCGACATCCTTACTCAAGGCGATGAAGCCTCAAACATGAGCACTTGGCTCCAATACTACTTGTGAGGACCAAAGGCGTACCGAGGAGGGGGGGGGGGTGAATCAGTAAGCCGCTCACGAATCAAATTACTTCAAATTCCACTACTTGAGTCTAACGAGATAGGGAACCTAAGCAATTCTAGTAGACCAAGATCCTACACATGCTAGTGTTACTGATATGATATAGAGCGGAAGCCAATCACACTAGCCTATGCAAGCCATAAGTTACCGTACTCACTAGAGCACACAATTGTAGAATAGTAAGAAGAGGATCAAGGAATGTTCATGATTTTTTCCCGTGGTCTTGGAAGGATGGCGCCTTCCCCTAATCCTCGTTGGACCACTCCCACCAGTGTCCCGGTCCCTCCCGCCACCAAGTGGAGTTCTCTCCCACGAGCCCGCAATCAATCCAAGGGTGAAGACACGGTGTGTGTCACCGCTGCACAAAGTACAAGCTCGCCTCCCTCGAGAACTTGCCGGACTCCCCGAGATAACATGTGCGCTCACTAGCGATGCCCCTTTCAACTGCGGGCTTAAACCGTGTACAAACGTGTGACGGCCTTCACAACCGATCATGATAGGCTCGATCACCGACACGTAACTAGTCTAGGTCTCACCATAGACCAAGAGTAACAATCTAGATCACACCCTCAAGGACACACTAGCCTTAGATGTGCAAGATGCTCAAGATACTCTTCTCTAGCACTCTCAAGATATGCAATATCTCCTCCTAGTGCTATCCTCTTTTTCTGTTGGACCTTACCAAATGCTCTCCGGTATTCCACTGGCCAAGAGAGGTCTCCAAGACCCCAGCAACGAAGTTATATAGGCTCCCAACCTCAAATTAGCCGTTGCTCCACAAAATTGCCTTTCTGGACACACTGACCAGACAGTCCGGCCTCTGTCTGAACAGACCGTTGTTGGCACTCCCTAAGTGCCCCTTTTATATGTGAATATAGCCCCAATTAGAGCATAATTGATACAAATTTAGGCCATTTACCTGTGATTTTGCCTATATATTTGTATATGTATTATTTTGGAGCTTTATTGTAGAAACAAGTGAAATTGGTGATTTAAGTGATGCTGGAAGTGGAGAGGAGTCCAAAAGCGACGAAAAGCACTGAAGAAGCCCAGTGCGCCGATCGATGCAACTCATGAGCCGATCGGCACAAGGATGTTTTGGCCCACAGAAGTGACTGAGGCCCATTCCATATGCTTCTAGAAGTTTATCCGCACAAGATACTTGAAGATATTTGCTTGGAAGAATAATGGAACTTCATGATCTCGACTTGCAGTACAAGACTTTATCTCGAAGGAAAAGGCCCACATGGCAGCTGTGGAAGACAAAGGAACCGACTCGGAGCAGAAACCAGAGAACACACGGCTTGCACCGATCAACACAACCGACTTATTTGCTAGAAACTGAGTCCTTTAGGAGTTGAACCCTTATAAATACTTGTAAACCCCTAAACGCGGAAGAAGAGGCATCGAAGGGACAATAGATTCATGAGTTAGAGCCACCGAGGTTCGCCCCGTTAGAATAGATCTCTAGTTGAGTTTCAAGAACTATTGGTGTAAGAATTGATCCGTTAAGGTAGGCCATCTCGGCGGTGATGAATCTTACTCTATGTATCTCAAGGATGATCGAATATGTTGATGATGGTTTTGGTGAATTGTCTATCTTGATTCTGTAATCATGCATGTGCTTATTCCAATTGCTTAGTTCTAGGCTAAGTAGGTCGATATTATCTTGATTGTGGTGATCAAGATAGTTATTGGACATTGTATTGATTATGGTTGCTTGATGATGCTAGTAGTGTGGTTTAGCGATGACAGTACTAAACCTGTGCAACACTATTAGATAGTCAAGTAGGGTAAGTTACTCGCGCGATTAAGGGTTTCCTCTCGGCATCGATAAATTGGGAGCCGCTAGGAAAGGCGGGTGGTCTTATCAAATATAGGTTTTCATTGATCAATGTAATTACCATTATGATGCTATGTGATTAGACTTTCTGGTTACGATCTCACTAGTAGATATCTGGCTACTCACTTAACAGCTTAGGCTTACAAGGTATCTGGCGCACTTTTGCTTAGATTCATTCGTATGCCGATCGGCTCAACTCTAGCGCCGATTGGCGCAATCATAGCTAGTGTGCCGATTGGCTCAACCCTGCACTGACCGGTGCAACAACAGATTTTTTGTCTGGCGCATCCTTGCGCTGGCCAGTCTCCCCTCATGCAACTCAAACTCGACAGTAGCCTTGACTAGATCTTTTACTGTTAACTTTGTTTGATAATCCCTAAGGTCCCAGTGGATACGATAAACCTTGGAATACTCAATTCAAGGGAAAATTGCTACAATCGTACACCATCCTATTGCGCTATATAAGTGGGTGCATAGTTATGACCAACAAGCTCTATTTTTTGGCGCCGCTGCCGAGGACCATAGCAGGTTTTTAAACATTGTTTGATGTATTAGTGTTTAGTCTTTGTGTTTTACCTGTCTCTTTAGTACATATATTCTATTAAGTGAAACTAACAGGTATGGACGATCCAGAAAAGCTCTTTCGCAAGAAGAAAATAGCAGAGAAGAGAAGCAAGTCACTTGAAGATTTAGCAGGAGAAGCAGTCCGTGCCAACCCTCGAGTATTATTCACAATTGCAGATCTAGAAGGAGAGGAGATGACAGAGTTACCCTTGGTTAATTGTTTCAAGCCTCAATTGACTGATGTTGTCAAGACAGATTTCCAAGAAGCTCAATATCAGCATCCATTTCAACTGGAGAGATTTGTTTGATTAGTGGTGCAACACCCGTTCACAGGTCCAGAAGATCCCAACCACCATTTGCAGCACTTCCTTGAAGTTTGCAGTACATTCAAGATAGCAGAATTGACCGGAGATCAAGCACATGTGCGACTATTCCCCTTCTCTCTAGTTGGACGCCCCAAGAAATGGTACAATGGATTGGAAAACATAGTAAAAACTGTGTGGGACACTTTAGCAGCTGCATTCTTAGCCAAATATTTCCCTCCTGGTAAGACTCAAGCTCTAAAGAATAAGATTCTTGGATTTACATAGAATGTTGATGAGAGCATTGGAGAAGCATAGGAAAGGTACAGTGAATATACTGATGCATGCCCTAATCATGGTCCAACAGTTGGAGAAATTGTTGAGAGATTCTACATGGGATTGAATATTCTATCTCGTCAACACTTAGATGCTTCAGCTACGGGTTCATTCATGTCGAAGACTCCCACCCAAGCTAAAGATTTGATCAAGTTGCTAGTTGAAAATCAATCATGGGATAGTGAGAGAAGTTCAAGGAATTTACAACCGTCGAAAGGAGTGGCAAAGAGTGTGATTGAGAGGACTCATGAAGATTTGGTTATGGATCGCCTCGATGCTATTCAAAGAAGGTTGGACAATAATCATCATATCCCTAAGGAAGAGCCGCTCATGCTAGTGGAATCACGCTCCACTTGTAGTGAGTGTAGAGAATTTGGTCATGTGCAGAAAGATTGCCCTGAAAAGATGAAGATGCTAGAGTATATGAAGAATAGTGGATGGAAGCCCCAATTTCAGCAGCAAAGGAGTTCTTCCTCTCCTAGTTGGTCCATGCAAAATTCGATCCCACTTCGTCTCCAATGTCACGAGTTCTTCCAAGCTCAAGATAAGATCAACAAGGATAACCAAGCTAAATTCATGGAAATTGATCGTATCCTTGGGGGAATTAATGACATGGTGATAGAGATTGGGAGCTCCAATGAGCAGATTTTGAAGCATACCAAGATTATGGAGCAAAAGATGGGACAATTATCGCAAGCCATTCAAGGTAACAAGGGGGCTATTCCTTGCAATACGATGTCTGCAGAACAGTTGAAGGTGATAGCTACATGGTGAGGAAAGCAAACAGAAGATCCAGAGTACTCTGCGGGAGCAAGGATGACCCGTGCCGATCGGCTCACACCTAGCGCCAATCGACGCGATGGTACTGTAGGCACCAATCGGCTCAATGAGAGCGCCGATCGGCGTGAGGAGGATATTGACCTCTCTGGTCTGAAAAAGGGCATAGAAACAGAGGAGCATTGCCCTGCCACGTTCATGGATACTCAACTGTTGACCAAGACAGAAAGAGCACGGTAACACGATGAGCAATTCGCAAGGTTCGTCGATATTATGAAGAAGCTTTACTATGTCCCTTTTGTTGATGCTATTCAAGTACCTATCTATGCCAAGTACATTAAGGACTTGATGCAAAACAAGAAATCCCTGGTTTCTGAGGAGGTTGTGAAGGCTACTAAGGAACTTACGGCGGTAGTCAATGATGTTGCACTTGAGAAGAAACCCGACCCTGGATCACCAAGCATCAAATGTATGATTGGAACAAGGATATTTGATAGGTGTTTGTGCGATCTTGGAGCGAGTGTAAGTGTTATGCCCCGTCATATATTCACAAGTCTTAATTTGCCTGAATTGGAGCCTATGGGTATGTGTTTGGAGTTAGCCGATCAATCGGTATGCTTCCCTGATGGAATTGTTGAGGATGTGCCTGTTCAAATTAGAGATCACATTGTCCCCGTTGATTTTATTGTGCTTGATATGGATAAGAGGACGAGGACCCCATTGATCTTAGGCAGACCCTTCTTGAGGACAACAAAGGCAAATATTGATGTTGGAAGTGGTGAGATAAGCTTTGATATAAGTGGGACTCTCTACTCTTTCAAATTCCACCCAAAAGGAGAAGAGTGTCGTGCTGTTGATGAAGTGAAGAGATATAAGACACCGTGGCAATGTGGCATCGAGGGTAATTGGAGGGAATGTATGGATGGGTCGTCCGAGGTATATGAGCCATAGAGATGAGAAAACCTTGTAGTGTCATGGCCTCACATCCTGCACCATGACACTAGGGATTGATTGTTTGTGGGGAGGTCAAGCTCTTTGACCTCTAAATAACTAGAGCGCTCTTGGGACGCAACCTAATGATCAGGCGATTTAGAAGTTGTTTGGTGCTTATGGGAGGGCAACCCATTTTATTTAGTTAATGCTGGCCAGGAGAGCAACTTGGTATTTTTAATTTGCTTGCTTGTAATAAAAACAATCTCCTGAATAAAAGAATTAGAAAAAGTGTGTGATTAATTTTTGTGTGCTCTTGTGTTGTCTGTTTATTGGTGCAGAATTGTGTATATACATACTATAGAGTAACAACGCAGGAATATGAAAAGAAAAAGACCAAAAACAGGAAGGAATAGAGCTCTCGCCGATCAGCGCACTATTGCCTAGGTCAGGACAGAAGGCTGACGACACCCAGAAAGGGGTGCTAAAAGGCAACCAGCACAGTAATTTTTTGAGACGGAGCTATTTTCAAGGTAATCAAAAATATTTTTGAATTAATTTTTGTGTGCAAAATGGTTGCTAAATACGCAGGAAAGAAGAGCAGTATCTAGCAAAGAAGCAAGGGGCCAGGAGCAACAATGGACGTCACGCCGATTGGCGCACGCTAGCCCAATCGGGGCGTCTACCAGATGGGCCCCTCTACGTGTGTCAATGCTACAGGAACATTGGGAAAGTGGAAATTAGGTGAAGGAGATGAACACGAGGCATCAGGATCAGCGTAGGACCCTAAGACGAGGTGCAGGGGACTTGCGCCGTTCGACACACTACTGCGCCGACCGGCGTAGGTACCCGTACGGTTCCCAAATCAATGACAAAAGCGGCAGGTGTTGATTTCAAGGAACAGATATGATTTCTATGCGGGTGTTCAGTGCAGAGGAGACAAGGAATTGACCAAAAGCTGGAAAAGAGACGGGGGCCTAAGCTGATCGGCGCAGTCAATTCCGTGTTGTTCCCCTGCCAACCGACATGATGTACCAGAAAGCGACATAAAGGAGGGGAATCAAGAGTAGAAATGTCCGAGGATTCAAAATTTGAATTGTGCCAATCGGTGCAAGCCTGAGCCGATCGATGCGCTCTCAAATTTTGATGTTTCAAGGCGGGTCCTTCTCCTGGAAGTTTTCCATGCTATAAAAGGGAGGCAAGGCATCCCTAGTTTGGCACACCATCCTAGTAATCTCTCCACCTTCCCCACTACCCACGATCTCGCACACGTTCCGCATTCCTCGCAGATGGATCGTATCCACTCCTCCGTCGGCATGTTGAGCAAGAGGCTACACCGGGGAAGCAGTTCCGGCGGCAGCAGCGAGTCAAGCGGTGACTCCTTGGCGAGAGTGAGCTCCGGCTCTCATGATGACATGTCGGTGGGTGATGCATCCACCGGCTCGGCGGCAGCAATCCACGCTCGCCACTCCGTCTCTGGCGCGCCACTTCCAATGTGGCGTGCTACGAGGAGCCAAACGGCGGCAAGCCGAGGGCTTCCCAGATCATCACCACCGCCGACATTCATGCCGCGCACGATGGAGGAGGGCTTCACCCTCCTGGGCGCGGAGGAACAAGAGCAGTACCTCGCAGTGAGGGGAAGGTTCGTCCACAACTTTGACTTGGACGAGACCTTCCTCACCTTGATTTACATGTGGGAGGACATAAGGAGGATGCTCAACAACCTTGGCTGGGTGGACTTCCACCAACTTCCCATGGACTACAACCTCTACATGGTCATTGAGGTTGCCTCTATGATGAGGATCGACACCAACAACTACGGCGACGAGACCGTCAACTTCCACGTCCGCAACATCAGCTACATGGTGACCATGGAGGCGGCGGCTCAAGCCTTCGGCTTCGACGCCGACAATGACGTTGCCAGCATCTTAGGACGTGAGGAGTTGGACTCCTTTTCAAGGCGGCTCTCGTTCGTGGAGGAGATGAAGCGTGGGAACATCCGCAACCCAACAATTTAAGTCTTCCATCGGTGGTTGGCGACGCGCATAGGTGATAAGATCGACTCCAGCAACATCACCGATGCGGACTTGTGGTGGGTCTTCAACGCCATTGTGAGTCCATCTCACTGCAATACCATGACAGTGATAGTGCGGGGTTGGTTCGAGAAGAGGGGCAAGAAGAGCAAGAAGTTGGCCTTCGGGGCCTATCTTCAGCGCCTAGCAGCCCTCGTCTGTAGCGACGACGGACCGGAAGGACGTGACGACAAGTGGGAGTGCGTGACGGAGATCGGCAAGAATATGACTCATGGAAATATTGTCACGGGAAGTGTTTGCGTCGGCTTCCATGCCGGCGGCACCAATGTAAGGCTGCCGTGTACGGAGCTAGGAGTTTTTCTCGCTCGCAAGCTGGAGGGAGGAAATTTGCTTGAATAAGGTCTCCTGGAGGGGGGCCGAATTTCCAAGGACTGCCATGTGCGGGTTCGATAACCGGCGAGATTTGCTGGGGCCGGCAGCGAGTCAGGCTCCTGGGGGTCACGCCAAGAGCCTCACCAGTACCAGTCAGGGTGGAGCGACGCAGCAGGCGGTTCACAGCTCTCTGCGCCGGTCGGTGCAGGCAACACGCCATTCAGCGCCACCTACTTCAGTACAGGCGTTGACTACAATTACCAAGGACAGGTACCTATGGTGCCTCCGGTGCCCGGTGCAGATTTCTTCGTGCCCATGCAGGGGTACCTCAACAACAACATGCATCACATCGAGCATGTGGAGGACGCCACGTCCCAATTGAGGAACAACTATGACGCGATGGTGGAGGAGTTTGAGCGACTCAAGGCGCGGTTCTATGGCTTCGATGAGCCACCGTCTCCACCTCTGTTTGACAAGAAGTGCCTAGGAGTTGGCAGATGTATTGGTTTCCTGGTTTGCGTCTTCTTTTATCTTTTGCAATCTTTTTCTTTAATTGCTTATGTGTGTGTGAGCGGGTTGGGAAACCATATATCGGGTGTGTTTATTTTCATGCAAGTGTGTTAGTAGTAGCTAATAGTGTGCTTACTTTCATGCAAGTGTGTTAGTAGTAGTTTTATTTTCATGCAAGTGTGTGCAAAAATCATCACCATGTATTCGAGTTTGGATCTTAATATAATGGTGGCAGTTATGCTCTTTTAGGAGAATTGAAATATTTATCCTTTCTTGAAAAATGTCGATGAAGACCAAATAATGTTGAGCATTGAATAAAATTCAAACTTACACTTAGCAATTATTCGACATGTCTTGTGTGGAGCAATTCTGAGTACCCATGTGCTTCATTTGCATTGTCCAATTCATGATGATAACTTAGTACCAATCTTTGTATAAATAATTTTTCATGTTGTGAACTATGGAATTTATGGTTTTCAAGATCCTTACCTATCAATGCCATATTTTGAGCAATACTCATGAGCCTTTGATACATAGATAAACATTAAATTGATGGTTGAGTTCGGTTAGAACTTAATTCTTGTTGGTATGAACTTTACTAAGATGGCCAAATCTTTGTGTATCTTTTTGTAGCCTTGAAGTACTCATGCAAAACTCCAATTCTCCTGAGTATTCCACCATAAACCCAAAATGTCTTGTTGAGTATCATTCCTTGTTCACATCCTATATCCCTGGCCTTATTTAAAGCCAAGTGAATCAAATACCAACAAAAGCTCTGTTGTTTGCTAAGGGACTAGCAAAATTCTAAGTATGGGGGGATGGTATATGACATACTTATTCTTGAAATTCATTCTAACATAGCCATAAATCATTCCAACCATGTGCAATCTGATAATGAGTTCCTTTTTCTTCCAAGATCAAATTTTTGCTATGCACATGTCCACATATCCAAAGATTGAGTCCCTTCTTAAATTTTTCTTTCTGAAATGGCCATCTTGTTAAGCTTTTGTAATTCTAGTAAAGAATAATCTCCTAGCTTTACAATATATTGTTGATTTATGTTTACAATCCTTGAATTACCTCACCAAGCTACTCATATAAGCTTTACACAAATATTATTTGATCATTATGATGTAGGTATAGGTTGAGTGATTTGAAAGATGAGTTGTTGCTATGGTTTATTTGGAAGATAGATTCTTTATGTTCACAACAATTTTTTAAGTGATTTTCATGTGTGGAAAAGTTATAGTTTGTGAGTTGGACATGATCCTTTGCTTTGGGGAGGAACTTTAAAGCCTTATGCTCATATTTGAACTATTTTGCTGAATACCAATATGAAATACACCACAATACAACAATGCTCAATATTTGCTGATTTGAGATATCTTTTATGATAGAGAGAGTATGTTCTTTAATTTTTCTTTCTTTTACTTTACAAGGGATGAGCAAAGGTTTAAGTGTGGGGGAACTGTTGGCACTCTCTAAGTGCCCCTTTTATATGTGAATATAACCCCAATTAGAGCATAATTGATACCAATTTAGGCCATTTACCTGTGATTTTGCCTATATATTTGTATATGCGTTGTTTTGGAGCTTTATTGCAGAAACAAGTGAAATTGGTGATTTAAGTGATGCTGGAAGTGGACAGGAGTCTAGAAGCAACAAAAAGCACTGAAGAAGCCCAGTGCGCAGATCGGCGCAACCCATGAGCCGATCGGTGCAAGGATGTTTTGGCCCACAGAAGTGAACGAGGCCCATTCCACATGCTTATGGAAGTTTATCTATGCAAGATACTTGACGATACTTGTCTAGAAGAATTATGGAACTTCAAGATCTCGACTTGTAGAACAAGACTTTATCTCGAAGGAAAAGGCCCACATGGCAGCTGTGGAAGACAAAGGAACCAACTCGAAGCAGAAACCAGAGAAGACATGGCTTGCGCTGATCAGCGCAATCCTGTGCTGATCGGCACAACTGACTTATTTGCTAGAAATCGAGTGCTTTACGAGTAGTACCCTTATAAATACTTGTAAACCCCTGAACGTGGAAGAAGAGGCATCGGAGGGACAACAAATTCGTGAGTTAGAGCCACCGGGGTTCGCCCCGTCAGAAAAGATCTCTAGTTGAGTTTCAAGAATGATTGGTGTAAGAGTTGATCCGTCAAGGTAGGCATGTCGGTAGTGATGAATCTTACTCTATGTATCTCAAGGATGATCGAATATGCTGATGATAGTTTTGGTGATTTGTCTATCTTGATTCTGTAATCAGGCATGTGCTTATTCCAATTACTTAGTTCTAGGCTAAGTAGGTCGATATTATGTTGATCATGGTGATTAGGATAGTATTTGGACATTGTATTGATTATGGTTGCTTGATGATGCTAGTAGTGTGGTTTAGCGGTGAGAACACTAAATCTACGCAACACTGTTGGATAGTCGAGGAGGGTAAGATACTCGCGCGATTAAGGGTTTCCTCTCGGTAGCGATAAATCGGGAGCCACTCAGAAAGGCGGGTGGTCTTATCCATTATAGGTTTTCATTAATCCATGTAGTTACCATTATGATGCTATTTGATTAGACTTTCTGGTTACGATCTCACTAGTAGATATCTGGCTACTCACTTAACAGCTTAGTCTTACAAGGTATCTGGCGCACTTTGGCTTAGGTTCGTTCGTATGCCGATCGACACAACTCCAGCGCTGATCAGCGCAATCACAGATAGTGTGCCGATCGGCTCAACCCTGCGCCAATCGGCGCAACAACAGATTTGCTGTCTTGCGCATCCTTGCGCTGGCCAGTCTCCTCTCATGCAACTCGAACTCGACAGTAGCCTTGACTAGATCTTTTATTGTTAACTTTTTTGATAATCCCTAAGATCCCAGTGGATACGATAAACCTTGGAATACTTAATTCAAGGGAAAAATTGCTACAATCGTACACCATCCTCTTGCGGTATATAAGTGGGTGCGTAGTTATGACCAACAACCGTCCGATCCTTCTGTAACGGCTCTCCCCAGCCGTTGGCTCCTCTGTCCAGGCAATTTTCCTGTACTAACCGAACTGTCCGGTCAATAGACTGGACCGTTCGGTCTGTTTCTCTCCAGTCTAGAAACATTCTACACCGAAGCTCCTCACTGTCCTGCTACACTCCTACTGATCGGACCATTCGGTCAGCAGACCGGACCATCTGGTCTGTACAGAGTCTCCTGCTGACAGAGCCATGCTTCTTGTTCTAAGTCCTGGACAACTCCCTATAGTGACCGTAAAGTCCAGTTTCTACAGACCCCTCTGTCCGGTCTCTATGTCCAGAAGCTAAAACTTGTCGTTCTCACTTGACATTGTTTCCCGGCTTCTCTGAACAGCTCCTTGGTTTCTCTACTATTACCTAGTGCATGTGATTTCACCGAGCAACCTTGCACATCACCGACTAGACATGACCTATGAGAATGACCTAGACCCCCTTGATAGTCTGGTTTTTCCTATGGACTCAAAACCCTAACAACTACTCAAGTGTTCCAAACACTTGCACCATAGCTTGTTCTCCGCTTTGATCCATCTCCATCAACCCTTGGACTCCATCAAGTTCACAAGCCTCCATGCTTGCGGTCATTGTCATCAATCGCCAAGGGCAACCATCATCCATATGACTTGCAATAGAGTTAAGAGACGGTTCCTACAAAGACAACACTGGTCATAGTTGTTAGCCCACAATTTGATAGTTGTCATCTATCACCAAAACATCCATACCTCGGGGATCCAATCATCAATGGTCATGAAGCTTACACACCAACTTTGTGCTAAGGAGTTATCTCAGACCTTGATTGTACACAAGGAAAGAATGACGCCTGAGTTGCTCTGTAAGTTGGAGCAGATCTTTCCACCTGGCTTTATCTTGATGATGCAACATATGAGTTTGCACCTCCCGTATGAGGCATGAATTGGGGGGGGGGGCGTACAAAACCATTGGTGCTATTCAATTGAGATATGTCAAAAGGTTCTTTGAACTAATTGTAAAAATAAATGCAAATTTGAAGCCTCTATTGCAAAGGCATATATTCTTGTGGAGGTGTCAAACTTCACAACAAAATACTATGTTGAGAACCTTTCTTGCGTGCATAATCCACCTCCTCGTTACAATGCTAGCAAACATGAATGGAACTTGAGCCTTTTCCAAGGGAAACTTGAAAGTGCAAGTGATGTGACCCACAAGTTTGGAAACCACACAAGCTTACTATATGGCGCAAAATCCTACTATATGTGTTGACCAACCATTTTGAAGTGGAGTCGTACATGTGGTAAGTTCTCAACAAGCTTCTTCTTGAGTAGTCACTCTTCTACATCAAACCCCCTTGTTTCTCATTTGTGTAGAGAATTTCATCATTGATTCTAGCATGAATCATGGGAACCTACAACAAATGAAGCTAAGACCCTACTTAGACATGGTGCAGCAAATGGAATGCCCAATTTCATTTCTTGGTTCAAACAAAAGGTACTGTCCAATTTATCTCATAATTAGTTTGACATTACAAGTTCCTCATAATGACCTATCCATTTTGAACTTTAGTGCCAAATCGATGTGTCCATGAGTGTTGAGTTGAGACAGGATGTCGATGGTTCTGCCTATAGGATCAGGTCACTTACTGGTTATGACATCAGCGGATGTCACTTTCACACAACAAGCCATGAGCAGGGTTGATTATTATGGTAGAATTGAAGAAATATACAAATTGTTTCATTGTTGAAAACCTGGTAATACTATCATTTTCAAATGTTGTTGGTTTGATCCAGAAGTTGTGAGATGAACCCCCAATCTTGCGCTAGTCAAAATTTGACATACACTTGTCTTACCAGGAGATAATGTCTATTTTGAGGCTGAACAAACCACACAAGCTTACTATCTATTGGCACTCCTGAGCTACACATTTTATACGCCAAAAGCAGCTATTTTCCTATCATCTTCTCATCCAAAGTACGTGTTATTACCTCTAATGTTGAAAAATTCCACATGTAGTATCGTTTGAGTGCTATGTTGCACAATTAGGTGAAAAGACCACTAGAAAGGATCGAATATGAGAAGTATTGATGTGAAGCCCAAATCGCCATGCAAGGAGGGCTTCCCACAATTACATGGCGCCTACAAGACACCCCTGGATGTCCATGAAGCCCAAAATGCATGCCCAACGTTGTAACCCAATGCCTAAGGATTTCTAGAAGGTTTATCCAGAAGGAAATATCAATTCACACAGTCCAGACACGACACTATATTAAGACGCAATTTTGGACTTGAAGACTTGCGCTATTGGAAAAAGTTAAAACACAAAAGTTGTAGATCTCATCGCGAGCATTCCAGAACATATGTGGATCATATTTTGTGGACTCTGTAACTTAGAGATATGGGCTCCGCAAAGAGACCTACGCAGAAGACTCCAAATCATAACAAATATTTTCGCATCGCACAATTGGGAATCAAGACGGCCGAATATGGACTCCAACTGAATACCAAAGTTGTAGAACTTTTTGATATATACGAGATAGAGTCCATACATGCCTTATTTGGACTCCGGATGCTGGAGTTATAATTTTTGGAATTTGGAACTTTATATGGATGGTATGAAACGGACTTGGACTCTATCTCTATGGGCTAACTTCGTGGCCAAGCAAAGGAGGACGTATCCAGAGCTTATATAAACACCCCAAGGACATGTTTGGACATGTGTGTATGTTTATGCACCCCAAGCAAACCCTAGAAGCCTCTACACATCGCCGGTTGGCCGCTGGAGTTGAAGAGCCTCAAAATTTAGAGCCACCAAATCTTAGGGGAAGTAGAGCCATGTTCTAGTCTAAGTATTTAGATTGCTTTCTCAGTCATGGTGATTAGGTTAGTTATTCAGATCTTGTATGATCCATAATTACTTTAGCCACTAGATATGCATGATTAGTTGTGACAGGGCTAGTAGGTTGCATGTTTAAGTTTTAGTAGAGTAAGAGGTGGAGACCGAAGCATGGTGAACGATTAGCTCTAGCTGAAGCGGAGCGAGCGGAATTGATGTAAATATGGCCCGATCTTCCGAGAGGTAAGAGGATAAACTCGAATTTGGGGAACTCAGCATCGATGACCTGATTTGAATCAGACATGATCCAACCCCGCAACCGTTACACCAAGCACAACTTGATTGTTCCTGCAAGCGAAATCGAGAACACAAGCAAGAGAGGATAAACACGCAATCTAAAATTGCAAATATGGATGAAGCGAATCACAATAAAAGGTTCAAGCTCTGAACACAAAAGGACTAATCGCCACAGTGGTGTAGAACAAGAACAGGGGCCCTGGATTACTGTAAAAGGACTTGTCGCCACAGTTACAATAATTCGATCAAGTTTCTCTCTGGAAAACTGAACTAAACAAAACCCGAAACTAAAAGACGGCGGCTACTGAGTTTATGTAGGAAACAAAGATGTTCTAGGGTTGGGGGCGACCAGGGGGGGCGCCCACAACATGGGCTTAAGGCCCGACACGATACATGGCCAAGTTGGCCCAAAATAGGTGGCACAACACCTTCTCATGGTCACATATTATGACTCATGACCCTTCTGGAGCTAGGACCAGAACCAAAACAACGGCGTCGTCGTCCCCTTTCCAACGCATCAAAGAACGTCTCATTTGGACGTCGGATGTGGGAGATATCATCAAAACCGTGAAGGGATGTCGGCTGAATCCGAGACGAACGCGGCGACCGAGTTGGTGACGACTTGTAACTTGGGGAAGGCCATGATATGCGTGTATCCAGCATGGTGATGTCCTCATCAGGAACCATCAAAGTATGGGGAACGACTAGCTGCTGCTAAGGCTAGTGTGAACATAACCTCCTAAAAGAGTCATTCTCTTGACTCATCTTCGATGTTCTCTAAGTATTTAAAGTGTCACGTATGTTAGGACAATAGATGTCACATTGCTACTGCTTTGGTGTCAGTCGGCACATCAGCTTTCTCTGACCGCTAGATGCATGCATGCTAACTCCAGGTTTTTCTCTTTGGTGTATGTATATGCTTCTAGACCCAACAAATCCTTCACAATAAAAAGCCTCTGTGGCGACCGTCACAAACTCCCCAGCTTTCATTATTAATGCTCTCGTATGTGCAATATGCACTTCATGCTATGATTCATTCTTTGGAAGAAGTAGAAGGCCCTAACTACAGTTCTCTTGTTGATCATTGTGGATTCGATATAAACCTTGGAATACTCTGATGGAAAAGATACAACACACACCGTTCACTTGCAGTATATAAGTGGGTGTGTAACTACAACCAACAAGCTTCTCTAGTGCTATTTCCCGGGATCGGCAACTCGAATCTAGGGTGATCTATCTAGTTTATCTGTCTAATCCTATATCTTTTTGTATTGCACATACCCTATTTTTCTTGTTTGTGTGTCCATTAAAAGCAGGTACAAAGCTAGCTAGGCACACAACCATCCAAGGAGACAATGCTGCTAGTGCCGACCGCCATGATGGTGGTGTCGATCGGCACTGCACCTCGTCGATTCTCTTTCTCTTTAGCATCTGGTGCTAACTATATTAATGGCCCATCATCAGCTATTGAGTCCCTCTTTGTTGACATACTAAGCATTCCACACTAGCATGTCCATGCCGTTGGCACCACAATGCTCCATGGAATGAGGTATGCTCATGTGTTAATATTTTTTTTATCTAACGCTTTGCAAGAATTTTGGCTTGTTCACAGCAATATATGTTAGGAGAGAAAAATTAGGGGTATTTTCCATGAAGTGTAAACATTTCAAAAGAAAATATTGAAGACATGTTGGATCCATACTTGATCAAAAGTTGATGTTTTCTCCGCTGACTTCAAAAAGATGTACATGACCATACAGACAATTGCAAGGCTTACAATGTTGATATTGTGGAATAGCATCAAGTCTAGTATCCAAAGGATCAAATCTCATATTATTTGGAGCTTTCTTCAAGGATTTATGGTCAAAACAAGAGGCATTGATTAGGTTGTTTGAGTATCTCGTGAGAACTGCAACCAATTCAAAGTTTGAAGCAAATATGGAATTGGAGAACAATATTCACGTGATCTATGGGTTTCCAAACATTTGGAAGACTTCCTTTTGATGATAATAACGAATTGAATATTTAGAAAGTTTGAATTTAATTCAAATTCTTCATGACACAGCCTGACATACCTTTCGTAAAAAGGACCATATCTCCCTCATACGGGTCCAATGAGGATGCGTGAGTACTCCTTGGAAAGATAATTACATGCCCGACATAATGGAGTTCATGAAGTTGTTATTTTAAATCTTGAGTATAGGAAGAGGGACATAAAAGTGTGAAGCGAAGGTAAACCAAGTGTAAATTTCTAATTTCCCAACCAAATACACCTTTCTAGGGCAAATTAATCGGACTTGTCCGACGTGTCGGATAAGTCCATCTGACTCCAGTTTTGTTGCTGCATGTCGTCAGACTTGTCCGACAGTCATCGGACAAGTCCGATGACATAAGGAAAGTCCAACGTATTAGATATGTTCATCGGAGTTCAGTTTCCCTACCACCCTAGTGTCATCGGACATGTCCGATAACCATCGAACTTGTCCGATGGATAAAACTTGTCCGAGGCATCGGGCAAGTCCATCGGACACCAGTTTCCTCACCAACCCGAATTCATCAGATTTTTCCGATGGTCATCGGACTTGTCTGATACAGATCTATGAAATATCCCCTCAAACTGCTCTTTTCCCATTGGGCTATAAATACAACCCCATCTCTCCATTTAGCCAGTTGGTCACTCGTTCCACTCAAAAACACTCTCAAGCTCACTTTGCTCTCTCTAACTCTCCTCCCTTGCTTCCACTCTTGATTTGTGAAGGGATTGAGAGAAGATTTAAGAGATCCATTGCCTCCAAGCTTCCATCCTCTTGAGCACTTGGTTCATCCTCACTGTCGATGACTCTTGTGTTTGTTACTCTTGGAGATTCATTCCCTAGACGGTTAGAGGTGCCCGTAGAGCTCCCAACTCGTGTGGTGATGCCTTAGGAAGTTTGTATTGACCCCTCCATTGTGGAGTTGCTAGTGGAACATCAAGTTTGATCTTTGTGATCACTTGGAGAGGTTTAGGGTTGAATGAGACCCGGTCCTTTGTGGGTCCCATAATGAAGACGTAGGCTTCTTTATGGAGCTGAACTTTGATGAAAAATCCCATGTCTCTTGTATGCTTTAATCTTGTTCTTCATTTACTTGTTCTTGCTCATAAACTTGCTAGTTAGGATTTACTTGGTATATGTTAAATTAACTTGTGTAGATTGCTTGCTAGTTGCTTTCCTTATTTCTACAGCTTCCTCTAGCTTGTAATCACTAGCTCATAACTTCCCTTGCACTAGTTTGTAGTTTTAATCGGCCGATCTACTTTTCTATCTCGTGCCATCGGACAAGTGCTTGCACTTTATTAATCACAATCATCAGACAAGTCCGACATTGCGCATTTAACTTTTAATATTAAGTCATTTTCAGGGATAATTGCCTATTCACCCTCCCCCTCTAGGCACTTTCAATTGGTATCAGAGCTAGTATCTTGTACAAGGCTTAACCGCTTCAAGATTAAAGATGTTCTTGGTGGCCCATAAAACCCAATATCGGCCACCAACCTGTCGGGAAATGCAAGGTAAAGACCAAAGTTTCATACATATTTGTTTAAATTAATAAAGTTTCACATGTTTTGGTGAAATATGTGTCTGCAGGTATATTAGGGTTGGTGTACAAGTTCACTAAAAACACAGGATTTGGGTGGGCCAGGTCCCGGTAGAACTCGAGGAGGATCCTCGCCTTAGAGGTTTGGTCAGAGTAGCCTATTCTATGTTGTAAGGGCCCCTCTGAGGCAATAGTAGAATGCGAGCCGGGAAGGGGAAGTCACTTAGTTACGGCCTTTATCGATTTGGAATCGTAGAAGCAGAAGGAATGAAAGCAATCAAAGGATTGGAATACCCGAAATACCGGGGCAGAGGAGCTGAGCAAGCGAGGTCAAAACATGCAAAAACATGAAGATACACCGCGTCGACTGGTCACGACTGTGAAACAGTCATTTTCCACAGGCCGACAGGGTCGTTTGAGGCTGAAATCAGGACCCGAGCAGGGTCGTGACGGCTGAAATCAGGACCCAGCCAACAGGGTCATATCAGGCTGAAATCAGCCACATGGCTGATCAAACAAGAGTCGTCATCAGGCTGATCATCCGACCGGACCGATTCTAAAAAACATTGCACCATGAAGTTGTTTTCTCCTCCCGGACCAAAAGTAATGAAATATGGCTAAGGAAAAGAGGCCCACAAGTGGCCTAACCGGGAGAAGTCACAGGGCGACCCGGAAGGGGTCGGTACCCGGCCAAGGCCACCGGCCGGCCTAGCATTTCGGCCAACCTAGGATGCCACCTGTCCTTGCCTGCCGCCCGACTTGGGTTGGCCACCCGGGTTTGCCAACCCATGAGGCCCATGAAGCTTACCGGCCCCAAAATGAAAACATTAGTGGGAACCAACCAAACGACCGACTTTGGGATCAAATCTGAGCAATCCGAGGGGAGTCGATCACGAACCAACAAGATCCAAAGGCCGCCCGGCCTAGGCTGCCGCCCGGCATACCCGGCCGCGCGGCACACGTGGCCGCCCGGCATGGCCCGCCGCTTGGCGGATCGACTTTTGCCCACCGACTCTCCCTCACCTACAAGTACCCGCCAACCCTTTGCCACCAATAAGTAGAGGGGAAATTTGGCAGAAAAGAGAATCATCGAAGAAGAAACACATCGAGGATTCCATTTTCCCACTACTTGTGCTACTTAGTAGAGTAGGTTAGTTAGTTGGGAGTTAGAGTCTAGTCGAGAGCATCGCTCGAGTCTTGGTATGAGCTCTCTGGTATCTTTTCTCTTTTTCTAAGACTTATCCTTTATTAATATAATTATCTTTTCTTCTAAATTTTGTCAAGTATTTATCTTAACTAGTCATTTCCTAAAGTTACAATTATCGGGAAAAACATTGTGTGACACCCCAGGTGTCTCACCTTAACATAGCAAAAATGAGGAGCACAAATCATGGAAATGATGACATAAAATGATAGAGCCTATCTATTATTTTAATTCTAAGTAAATAAATACACTGCAACCAAGTTATTGAAACAACTTAAGAAATTCAATACAACTCATGCCAAATAAATTCATCATCAGTTTAGTAATAATGAAATAAAATATTAGGAATTTATTGGGGATTTCATCTGCTTGGCAAGACCTTTAATTAATTATTTGATTCTTAAGTTACTAATTAATGCATTTAATGAAATCTAAAAATATGGTTATGGAAATTTTAAATAATATTTACCAGAGTGTGTCTCACCATTTAAATAGTCAGTCCACCAATTTTCACCATTTTAGGAAATCTCTAGCTATTATTTTTTGATTTATTAAGAAACCTGTTTGACTAGGGACCTTTTTGCGAGGATCTTGAAAGATTAGGGGGCGCGGTGTAAAAATTCCTTCTTCTCCCTCCCACTGGTGCGTAGCCTGCCGACTCCATCACCGGCACACGCCACGGCCCGCCTTCACCCCACCTCAGGACCGCGCGTGCTACAGTCGTCGTTAACCCCCTCTCTGCCTCCGCCCTGTCCCATCCTTCTGCTCGGCCATGCGCCCACCCAACGGCCTCCGCTTCTCCCTTCTCCTTTCTACACTCCACCGAGCCGCACGGTAAGCATTCAATCTCCGTCACTCCTCCCTTTTCCTTCCCCACTCACTTCCTGGACCTCTGCTCCACCTAAACCCGTACCGCAAGCTCACGAGTACATTGCCCTCGCTCTCCCCCTCTTTTCTCTCTCTCATTTTCCGCTCTCTGCGCTTTGCTTCCCCTGCCATTACAGAACTCGAGCTTGAGCTCGCATTGCCACTACTCCCACACCTCGAGCCGAGTCCAGAGCCAAACAGATTCGCACGAACCCTCTCCCACTTTCCGTACTCTTCACTCAGCAAGCACTCGATCGAATTCCAGTTGATTTGGGAAAAATACGAAGCGTGCTCCCGGTCGAACCCAATGGCGCCGACTTCAAATTTGCCAAATTAGGTGAGCCTTGGCCTCTGTTTCCTTTCTTCCCACGCGTGCAACTTCCTCCCGCGTTTCTCTGACCCCTTTTTTCCTTGTTCCCATCGCGAGATCGCAGGCATAGCTACTCATCCCCACCGTCATCTCTGCTCCACCAAAAATCCAAAGCCACGCCACGACGAGCTCCCATCTCTAGCTTTTCTTGAAGTAAGCCGACTCGACGCCGACGTTCTCCACCTTCCCGTGAAGCTCTAGGAGCCAACCCCGACCGATTTCGTGCCCCAAGCCCCCTCCACGACGCCATCGAACATTGCCTTCCCACCACCTCTCATCGCCGACCAACTTTCGGTGAGAACCACACCTCGCGAACCCCTCCATTCCCTTCACCTCGTAGCGCACGTCATTTATTTGCTCCCGCGGCGAGCTTTCTTCTCGCGTAGCGCCCGTCGGCGAGCCCTTCGGTGATCCGGCGCGCCTACTAGCAGTCCTACTGGTGTCCTACATGGCGCCTACATGTCGCTGACGTGGCCATGCGTGGCACTGACGTGTCATTAGTTAGAACCAGAAATACCCAGGAAATTCTAGAAAAATGCATAAAATTTTGAAAACTCCTAGTAAATCGAATTTAACTCCAATGAATCCCAAACAAAATTTGTTAGGTTCACCTTGAAGAGCTCTATTTTAGTAAAATGATAAATCTTAGCCTCTGTTCATGTATTTTTGTTAATTCATTAAATTGTGAGAACACAAATTAATTCACCAGGAACTCTACGAATGGAATTAAATCTTGATTTTTGGCATGCTTAGTAAATACATAATTATGTATCACCACAAATTTTCGTCTGGCAAAATATGAATTATTTTAGGCCCTAGAAATTATTTAGTGTGTTCAATTAAATTAATTCTAGTAATTATTTTATAATTAATTGGCCCCTGACACTTGGCACAAAAATCACTCACACAAGCCTCTGTGCCCAGTAATTCACACAAGTCTAGAAGCCTAAGTTTACTTAATTAAATTCAATTAAATTGCTCCTACCACTATTTTACTTTAATAAATGCTAGTAATTAGAATAATTTTATCAAGAGGCTGTAAATTGGTAAAAATACAATTCATCTATGTCCCTGTTCATGATAAATCAATCAAGATCAGAATCGATTGGTTACTATTGCAGTTGCTTATTTATTCTGAAGGACTATAACAACCCTAAATAAATGATTAACACACATAAAATAATGGAACTCTAATTTGTTTCTTTGAAGCATATGGCTTCGAGAATATTGAAGCATATGGCTTCGAGAATAAAATAATAATCAACACTTGAAGACGTTGAGCATCATATCATTGCATTCTACGGTATCTTGATAATACCGACAATTCAGTTCTGTCATATCGGCAACAACAACCCGGAGCAGGAAGAAGAGGATCTACAGAAGGACCTTGATCCCCAAGAGCAAGGCGTTGTAGTTGCTAGCACTAACATCAATCCAGGCAAGCCCCGGTTTACATTCGCCCTTTTATAAAATTGCTAGTTTTCAATATTACTAGTGTCTGTAATCATTGTTGCATTAGGTCATAGGAGTTGATTGGAACCCACTTGCATGATACCCAATGACCTATGCCACTTTCATTAGAACTTTGGTAGTATCGGTACTGTGTCGCTATGCTTTGTAATTGCTAGGCCCGATAGATATCATTACTAAGAAATGAACTGGACCACTGGAACGGGAACCTAAAAAGAAGTTATTTTACTATTATGACCGGGCAGGGAAGATGCATGTGTAGGTTTGCAGCAACACATGGGTGTTGACTGCGGTAGCCCTGCCTTGTCGAACCTAGGACCCGTCCATGGTCGGCCCCTTGGTCAAGTATTGAACAGTACCGAATACATGGTAGTCTATGGGCACTAGGAAACTGATGTAGCACTGGCGTGGCAATAAGGACGGTACCTAGTACAGTGGTCGTTGACCCTTTTGCTGCTGGAGTGGGCGGTTCACACCGCGAAGTACTACTGGCAGAACGGCATGCCCACTCGCTGAGACTAGACCCGGACCAAGTTGTTTTTTGTCCTTGCGAAAAGTTGCCATATACGACCTTAACCGGTGTGTATGTGTTGTGTATCTCGGGTTATCCCAGCTGGTGTAAATCAATTACAATTGCTGTCCCTCGTAGTAATGAGTACCACTTGGTCATTGCGCCGTCACGTAGTTGAACCCTAGTATTGGAAATTAACTATGATGTTTACCGTTGATGTTACAATTATTGATCTTATGATGCATTTATTTTATGTATTGCTGTATTATCTTGTTATTGCAACTAAAGTTACGTTTCTGCTCTACCCAGTTAATTTCGAGAAATAAAACTTGGTAGAACTAATAGGCTGCTTAGTGCGAGTCTTTCCAAACGAGCCACCTATTAGAGCCATTGCATGTCTAGACGTCCGACGGGTAAGACTTGCTGAGTAATTAGTACTCAGGCTTTGTGCCACTATTGTTTTTAGGTAATGAAGAAGTAGAATTGCCTGTAGATGTGCTGCCCTGGGACATGCAAGTCCCGGAGGGTTGGACTGCCCAATGTGCTGCCCGAAGTGATGATGTGTGATGCTAGAGTGATGGTTCTTCGGGCATGAACCATTACTATGCTGTACTGTCGAGCTCATAGCTTTATCGTAATTGCTTCTACTGTGTTTCAAAACATTATGAACTTGTGATATTCCGCTGCATTCTGATGACCAATTGATGTAATATTAAATTTAAATTTGGACCAATGTTGTATTATCAAGTGTCTGCGTTATCAGCACCATCGGGACCTCGATCCTCCTTGAAGGGGTGCCACAACTGATATCAGATCCGTGGTCCATGATAATACAACAAATAAATCGTATTTTCAAAAACCACGACGTTGCGAGTGAGGATACGTTAGTATTGCCCCTATAGATAGTAGGGTGGTGACAAAGTTAACCTGGGTTATGATTGTTTACATTATTGCATCTACAGCTTCTTCAAACGAAGGTACGTGCATGCTTAACCGACATGCGTGATATTGGTGCCTGTGCTCGCAGGCGGATACGAGACACTGTTGGCTTGTGACTTATCACGGGGCGATCCTTCTTCCATGGATCGTTACTAGTAGAACTGTGCTTCTTTTTCGTAGTTTCTTTTGAATTTGATGTATTGTTTCTGCAATGATTCTTTTGCAGGTATGCTAACGCCGTTAGTATAACTTTTAGAATGACTTACGTGTTGAGTGCAAGTTGTGACCAAATATCCGTGCCACTAAGTCTCGGCAAGTTAGGTGTTGTGTTGTGAGGAACGATAGGTTAATAAAATGAAGGTTTTGCATCATGCATTCCATTATAACTAAACTAAAATTTGGTTCTCTCCTTGCTCACCAACCTCTGAATAAAAATTTTCTAAACATAATAAGTATAAAATTCTGAATAACAAGGTTAACAAGAATCTGTCCTATTTTTAGTTGCCAACTTCAAAAATTCATAACTAAAGATATACTTCAGATTTTTAGGTGTTTAAATACAATCTGGAAAGCCCTAGAAGTCTGTTTTCATCTCCAATAGGTTTCACCATCTTTCCAGTTCTCCCCTGTCCAGTAGAGCCAAAACATTAAGCCTATGTCAATCTGAAACTGAATTTGTTTTGAGACCCATTGCCGTATTATTGACCCTTGATGCTGGAAAATGTGAACAAAAACCTTGTTTCTATATTTCATAACACTATATATGAAATGCATTGTTAGTCATGGAACATTGTACTCACCATTGGGTTTATGTTCCAGATGGGTGACAACGGTTTTGAGGAGCTTTCGCACGACGGGTGGAGCTACACCACCGGACTCCACTACTGTGGCTTTCCTACACTGTTGTGGGATCTCTTACGCTTGTTAAGCTATGATGAGCCACCCTCCAACAAGGGCCGCGAGGTCCGTCATCACGGCATGACTCCTACTGAGGTGCACATCAGCGTGCCCACACACCCGCGCAACCTCGACATGGCGGGTATGGAGAGCACGATAACTTGTGGGAGCCTCCATGAGGGCTTGGAGAGATTCGCCTACAAGGCTCTCACCCACTTATGTGGGCGCCACACAGCAGCGCTCTTCGGGACTCCGTTTGAGATGATTCCCATCTGGCACCAGGCCAACCCGGTCTGGCAGAGGCGTGTGAGGCGCATTGGCCACGACGACTACCCGACGTACCACACAGGGTACCACTATGTGTCCTACTACTTCGAGTACCTCCTCAACTTGGATGAGGAGGCTAGCAGCCACAGCAGTATCATACTGGCTAAGGCCGAGCAGGTCTGGGTGTAGAGGAATGACCTACAGACACAGGTTGACGGACAGCAGAGAGAGATTCAGCGGCTGACCGCTGCTCTTGAGGCGAGTGAGACTCGCGTTACTGAGGTGACTGGACAGCGCGACACCCTCGCACAGGAGGTGGACAGACGTGGCATGATTATGCAGCAGCGCGCCAACCACAACGAGCACCTGCAGCATCAGTTGACGGCTGCACAGCATGAGATGGAGCTTATGGGAGAGGATTTGGAGACCCTAGCCCAGGACAACCAGGGCCTGCAGCAGCAGCTTGAGGCAGCCTTTGCACCACCGGCAGTACCGGAGGTGGAGGACCCGCAGGAGGATATTGACGAGGAGTCTGACATGGACTACGAGGCACCCGCCCAAGGCAGGACCCAGGAGGATGAGGGTAGACTAGCCTAGTCTCAGTAGTGAAGATCAGTGGGTAGGTAACTTTTGTCGAACCACACAAGGTTGTTGTATTTTGGGGTTGATGCGTGAGATGTTTTTGTAACTCGAGGGCTACATATTTCGAGTCATGTATGGAAACTATAATGATTTGCACTGTGCATTGGATGTACCATTAGTAGCTATTGTTGTTACAACAAAGTTAATCATACTCATTGACTCAACCAAAGTACCTTCTTTGTAGATGGCTGAAAACAATGAACAACCACCACAAGGTTGGAAAATTACCGATGGCCTGGAGTTCACAGGGATGGTTCACCTGTTTTGGAGAGTTCTCCAGAGATTCGGATATTCCATTCCTCCCCCCTATATTGGCAAGGAATTCCAGGAGCATGGAGTCCCCTCATGTATCATCCATGTGGCGGTTCCCGCCAATTACTCCGTCATCCCTATATGGGAATCTTGGACCCTTAGTGTCACCGGGACCGATCTACTTTCCACCTAGAATGTAGCTGCATTCAAGGCACTTACTCGGTTCGGTGAAGACCACAAGCATGATGTGTCTGGAACACCCATTGCCTTGCTACCCATTAATGATGTGACGGATTTCGAATGGATGAGGCATGTGGATTTCATCTTTGATCCAAACCACCGGCATCATGATCCTATGCTGCCCATAATAGAGTATTAGGGTTTGTCCACGTTCGCTTTGTGCACAAACTTGTGCCGGTGATTGGATATGTTCCATTCTGCACTATGACTTTTTGAGGTTGAAAAACAAGCTAAAGATGAAGAGATTGCAGAACTGAACCAGCAAATCCAAGCCAAGAATGAAGAGATGGAAGCGATTCTAGAAGAACGTGACCAAGCCTTGCAGGATGCAGCAGATTTTGAGCATGACATGAATGAGGCTCAAGATGACCTGAACGCATTCAAGGCTGCCCACCTTCCTATTGAAGGGAACTGGGATGAGATCTTCATAGAGTATGAAGAACAAGATGATGTGGAGATGGCACCTGCCGGTGTGAATGACGATGAAATGATGGATCTGGAGGAACCAGGAGAACCTATGGAACAGGAAGAACCGGAAGAGCTGGAAGACTTAGGCCAAGAGTAGATGATTTGCTACCCCTGTGTACGGTCGTGTAGTATATGTATCCCTAGTTCAATGTAGAAGTGTGACTCTTGTATGTTGTGTCCGCAATACCGTAACTTGGCGACAGCACATATATGCAAGGAACCGTGTGATGATGTCCTTAACAGCCATGCAGACTGGATTGAATCAATGAAGATGGATGTCATTCTGAGATTTTACCGTACCAATTGCAAATTTACATTTTGTGCATGTGAATTTATGGAATGTTATGAGAACCAACTAATGTGCAACCGTATAAATTGCAGCATGGTGCGTACTCGGAACCAGGAAGATCCGGAGAGCTCTCAACAAGGAGCAAATGCTGAGACTTCCTTAGCTGAAGTCCTGGCCGCTGCACTCAACAGGCAGCAGAATGACTCCGAGCTGCTCTGTCGGTTGGTCGACATCACGACTCACTTGGCTGGACGTGGAGATAACCACAACAACCGCAACAACTAGCCCCGTCAGAGCACTTACTCAGAATTCCTGGGTACCCATCCACCCACCTTCGAGCGTGCCAGAGAACCACTGGACGCCGACCACTGGTTGCGCCAGACCAAGTCTAAGTTCGGTCTGCTGGAGTGCACCGAGTACTAGAAGGTGCTATTCGCCGTCCAACAACTCCATGGCTCTGCTAGTGCCTGGTGGGCCAACTATGAAGCTTCTCTGCCTGCTGGACGCCGCATGGAATGGAATGACTTCAAAGCTGCTTTTTGTGCTCATTTCATCCCCGCTGGTCTCATGCAGAGAGAGTTCCAGGAATTTATGTATCTAAAACAAGGAGGGAGGAATGTCCTCCAATATTCTGAAGCTTTCAATCATCTCGCTCAGTACGCCGCAGAGTATGTTAATACTGAGGAAAAGAAGAGATACACATTCTTGCGTGGGATGAATGCCACGGTCAAGGAACGTCTGACTTGGCAGACGACTGGCACATACAATGATCTGGTCAATGCTGCTATTGTCCAGGAAGGCGCTATACGCCAAATTGAAGAAGAAGACAGCAAGAGAAAGGCCCCTTCTACTGCCTTTGCTGCCCCGCAGGCGAAGCATCGCCTGATATATACTTCACCCACCGGACAACGTTTCCGGGCAGCACCGCAGCAATAGTTTCAGCGACGATTTGGCCCGAACTACTCAAGATCATCACCGCAGCAGAACTTTCCACCTCGTGCACCTTATCAACAGCAGAACATTCAGCATCGTGCGCCTTATCAGCAACAAGGGAGCCCGAGTGCTCGTGCCCCACTGCCTGCTGATCGTGGAGGCAACTACCCTTGCTACAATTGTGGTCGTACCGGCCACTTCGCAAAGAACAGCACTGCACCAAGGCGCAACAACAACAACAACAACAACCAACACCAGAACCAGAGCAGGAATGTGAATGCACCATCACGTGGTGCCCAAGTGAACTACACCAATGCAGAAGATATCCCTCAGGGCGAACCCGTGCTGACCGGTACCCTCTCGCTCTATCGCCAACCTGTCCTTTTACTTTTTAATTTTGGTGCTATGCATAATTTCATTAGCCAAGCGTGTGTGCAAAAACTGAATATTCAACCCCAGACTATAGAAAGATGCTACACAATTCGTTCCCCCGCTGGGCAAATTAGTGCCCATCAAATAGTATGCAAAGCCCCTTTGGAAATAAACAAGAAAATCTACCCCATGGATTTTATCATGCTTAGCCACTAGGGAATTGACTTGATCTTGGGCATGTTCTAGATGAAAACCCATAGAGCCATGCTAGACATCGAGCCCCGTATCATTCACCTCAACTCCCCTTTGCATGGAGAGGACACACTTTCTCTGAACATCAATTCATCAAAAGCTCTGATTGTCCATCACTTGGAAGGACAGTCGCTCGAGAACATCCCCGTTGTTTACGAGTACCCGGACGTATTCCCCGAAGATATCTCTGGCCTACCACCTGACCGTGAAGTGGAATTTAAGATAGAGCTACAGCCAGGAACTTCTCCGATATCTCGTTGACCCTACAAGATGGCCCCAAATAAGTTGGTCGAATTGAAAAAGCAGTTGAATGAGTTATTGGAAAGGGATTCATTTGCCCAAGCACTTCACCTTGGGGCTGCCGTGCTATCTTTGTGAAGAAGAAGGACAAATCTCTGCGTCTCGTTGTTGACTATCGACCTCTTAATGAAGTTACCATCAAGAATAAATACCCGTTACCATGAATTGATATCCTTTTTGATCAATTGGTTGGTGCTAAGGTACTTTCAAAAATTGTCCTCCATTCGGGTTATCATCAAATCAAAATTAGAGTAGAAGATATTTCGAAAACCACCTTTTCTACAAGATACGGATTATTCGAGTATCTAGTAATGTCATTCGGATTGACAAACGCCCCAGCTAATTTCATGTATCTCATGAATTCGGTATTCATGCCAGAGTTGGACAAATTTGTGGTAGTATTCATTGACGACATCCTTGTCTATTCTAAGTCTAGGGAAGAGCATGCTAAACATCTTCGCATTGTTCTTCAATGTCTACGAGATCACCAGTTGTACGCAAAATTCAGCAAGTGTGAATTTTGGTTGGACCGTGTGCCATTCCTTGGTCACATAGTCTCTGCAGAAGGAATCTCGGTAGACCCTAGCAAAGTTCAAGACGTGCTAGATTGGAAGACACCAAAAACAGTTCACCAAGTGCGCAGTTTCCTCGGGTTAGCCGGATATTATCGTAGGTTCATACCAAAATTTTCTCGGCTGACCAAACCCATCACGGAGCTGCTGAAAAAGGAGAAAAAGTTTAATTAGAACAGCAATTATGAAGAAGCATTTCAAACGTTGAAGAAATTATTGACAACTGCCCCGGTACTGGCTCAACCCGGACATCACCAAGTCGTTCGACGTATATTGTGATGCGTCTGGGACAGGACTTGGGTGTGTACTGATGCAAGAAGGTCGTGTCATAGCCTATGCATCTCGACAGTTAAGGAAGCATGAAGAGCACTATCCAACTCATGATTTGGAGCTAGCTGCAGTTGTACTTGCACTAAAAATATGGAGGCATTATTTGCTCGGTAACTTAGTGCACATCTACACAGACCATAAGAGCGTGAAATATATATTCACCTAGACTGATCTAAATATGAGATAGCGTCGGTGGCTAGAATAGATTAAGGATTATAACCTAGAGATTCATTATCATCTAGGCAAGGCTAATGTAGTCGCCGATGCGTTAAGCAGAAAGGTCCATTGCAACCACATAGAACTGGAAGTTCAGGACCGAATTGACCACGAAACTAATTCGGAACCCAGCCTGTTGTAGTGGTTAGCAACCTAAGTGTGCGTTCTACCATCCGTGAAGAAATCATTGCTGCACAAAAAAATGACGTTGGTATGAATCATATCACACAAAACATTAAGGATGGCAAGGCAAAATGCTTCACCCAAGACTCGAACGGTACTCTGTGGTTCAATAACCGTTTAATAGTACCAAAGGACTTTGAACTTCGATGGAAGATCTTGGATGAAGCACACCACTCTAAATACTCTATCCATCCGGGTACTAATAAGATGTACCAAGACTTGAAGAAGAATTTCTGGTGGACAAGGATGAAGCGAGAAATTGCTCGGTATGTCGCGGAATGCGATACGTGTCAGAGGGTTAAGGCTGATCATTTGAAACAGGCCGGATTACTTCAACCATTGAGTATCCCCGCTTGGAAATGGGAAGACATCAGCATGGATTTTGATGTTGGTCTCCCTCTCACTTCTCGAAAGCATGATTCAATTTGGGTCATTATGGACAGACTCACCAAATCTGCCCACTTCCTGCCAGTCAACAATAGACATAATGTATGACAATATACAGAGCTATACATAGCCAGAATTCCATGTCTCCATGGAGTGCCCAAGACCATTGTTACAAATCGTGGCTCACAGTTTGTTGCTCGTTTTTGGGAACAACTACATGCATCTTTGGGTACCAAGCTGATCCAGAGTTCTGCTTACCATGCCACCACAGATGGACAAACTGAGCATGTCCAATTTTGGAAGATATGCTTAGAGCATGTGTTTTAACTCATGGTGGTAATTGGGATACGTATTTGCCTTATGCGGAATTCTCATACAACAACAGTTACCAGGAGAGTCTAAAAATGTCGCCATTTGAAGCACTCTATGGTTGCAGTTGTAGAACACCGCTAAACTGGTCTGAATTTGGGGAAAGAGTAACCTTTGGTCCTGACCTTGTCAAGGATGCTGAAGAAAAAGTATGTACCATCCAAGCCAATCTTAAAGCCGCTAAATGCCGTCAAGAGAAATATGCAAATAGATGACACAGACCACTGTACTTCAACAAGGGCGACTACGTCTATCTCAAGGTGTCGCCTATGAAGGGTATCCAATGGTTCGGAGTCAAAGGAAAGTTAGCTCCCCGTTATATTGGACCATTCCAAATTTTGGAACGATGTGGAAACGTGGCCTATAAGCTGGAGTTACCCACTAAACTAACCGGAGTTCATCACACCTTCCATGTCTCCCAGCTTGATCGATGTCTCAAGCCACCCATCGACAAAATTTTGGAAGAGTATGACCAACTCCAACCCGATCCCACGTATTCCAAACAACCCGTGAAGATCCTCGACGAGAAGGAACGCACGACCCGTAATAGAACCCTCAAATTCTACAAAGTTCAATGGAGTAACCACTCAGAAGATGAGTCTAATTGGGAATCGGAAGAGTTTCTGAGAACTCACTACCCGAAATTTTGGTCGTCATACACAGGTATGCTTTGACCACCGCACTTCCCTCTAGTTTGCCTTGATTCTTAATCTCGGGACGAGATTTCTTTAAGGAGGGAGGGCTGTGACACCCTAGGTGTCTCACCTTAACTTAGCAAAAATGAGGAGCACAAATCATGGAAATGATGACATAAAATGATAGAGCCTATCTATTAATTTAATTCTAGGCAAATAAATACACTGCAACCAAGCTATTGAAACAACTTAAGAAATTCAATACAACTCATGCCAAATAAATTCATCATCAGTTTGGTAATAATGAAATAAAATATTAGGAATTTATTGGGCATTTTATCTGCTTGGCAAGACCCTTAATTACAAACCACCTTGGGACCACGCGTGCTACAGTCGCCGTTGACCCCCTCTCTGCCTCCGCCCTGTCCCATCCTTCTACTCGGCCGCGCGCCCGCTCAACGGCCTCCGCTTCTCCCTTCTCCTTTTGGCACTCCACCGAGCCGCACGACAAGCATTCAATCCCCGCCGCTCCTTCCTTTTCCTTCCCCACTCAATTCCTGGACCTCTGCTCCACCTAAACCCGCACCGCAAGCTCACGAGTACATTGCCCTCGCTCTCCCCCTCTTTTTTCTCTCTCATTTTCCGCTCTCTATGCTCTGCTTCCCACACCATTACAGAACCCGAGCTTGAGCTCGCATTGCCACTACTCCTACACCTCGAGCCAAGTCCAGAGCCAAACAGATTCGCATGAACCCTCTCCCACTTTCCGTACTCTTCACTCAGCAAGCACTTGATCAAATTCGAGTTGATTTAGGAAAAATCCGAAGCGTGCTCCCGGTCAAACCCAATGGCGCCGACTTCAAATTTGCCAAATTAGGTGAGCCTTGGCCTTTGTTTCCTTTCTTGCCATGCGCGCAACTTCCTCCCGCGTTTCACTGACCCCTCTTTTCCTTGTTCCCATCGCGAGATCACCGGCATAGCTGCTGATCCCCACTGTCATCTCTGCTCTGCCAAAAATCCGAAGCCGCTCCACGACGAGCTCCCATCTCTGGCTCTTCTCAAAGCAAGCCGACTTGACGTCGACATTCTCCACCTTCCCGACCGATTTCGTGCCCCAGGCCCCCTCCGCGACGCCGCCGAACATCGCCTTCCCACCACCTCTCGTCGCCGACCAACTTCCGGTGAGAACCACAACTCGCGAACCCCTCCATCCCCTTCGCCTCGTAGCGCATGTCATTTATTTGCTCCCGCGGCGAGCTTTCTTCCCGCGTAGCGCTCACCGGCGAGACCTCTGGCGAGGCCAGTCTCTGTTCCGGCGCGCCTACTGGCAGTCCTACTAGCGTCCTGCGTGGCGCCTACATGTCGCTGATGTGGCCATGCGTGGCACTGACGTGTCATTAGTTAGAACCAGAAATACCCAGGAAATTCTAGAAAAATGCATAAAACTTTGAAAGCTTCTAGTAAATCGAATTTAACTCCAATGAAACCCAAATAAAATTTGTTAGGTTCACCTTGAAGAGCTCTATTTTAGTAAAATGATAAATATTAGCCTCTGTTCATGTATTTTTGTTAATTCATTAAATTGTGAGAACACAAATTAATTCACCAGCAACTCTAGGAATGGAATTAAATCTTGATTTTTGGCACGCGTAGTAAATACGTAATTATCTATCACCACAAATTTTCGTCTAGCAAAATATGAATTATGTTAGGCCCTGGAAATTATTTAGTGTGTTCAATTAAATTAATTCTAGTAATTATTTTATAAATAATTGGCCCCTACCACTTGGCACAAAAATCGCGCACACAAGCCTCTATGCCCAGTAATTCACACAAGTCCAGAAACCTAAGTTTACTTAATTAAATTCAATTAAATTGCTCATATCACTATTTTACTTTAATAAATGCTAGTAATTAGAATAATTATATCCAGAGGCTATAAATTGGTAAAAATACAATTCATCTATGTCCCTGTTCATGATAAATCACTCAAGATCAGAATCGATTGGTTACTATTGCAATTGCTTATTTATTCGGAAGGACTATAACAACCCTAAATAAATGATTAAGACAGATAAAATAATGGAACTCTAATTTGTTTCTTTGAAGCATATGGCTTCGAGAACATAATAATAATCAATATTTAAAGACGTTGAGCATCATATCATTGCATTCTATGGTATTTGGATAATACCAATAATTCAATTTCATCATATAGGCAACAACAACCCGGAGCAGGAAGAAGAGGATCTACAGAAGGACCTTGAACCCCAAGAGCACGACTTTGTAGTTGCTAGCACTAACATCGATCTAGGCAAGCCCCGGTTTACATTCGCCCTTTTATAAAGTTGCTAGTTTTCAATATTATTAGTGTCTATAATCATTGTTGAATTAGGTCATAGGAGTTGATTGGAACCCACTTGCATGATACCCAATGACCTATGCCACTTTCATTAGAACTTTGGTAGTATCGGTACTGTGTCGCTATGCTTAGTAATTGCTAGGCCTGGTAGAAATCATTACTAAGAAATGAACTTGACCACTGGAATAGGAACCTAGAAAGAAGTTATTTTACTGTTATGACCGGGCAGGGAAGATGCATGTGTAGGTTTGCAGCAACACATGGGTGTTGACTGCGGTAGCCCTGCCTTGTCGAACCTAGGACACGTCCGTGGTCGGCCCCTTGGTCAAGTATTAAATAGTACCGAATACATGCTAGTCTATGGGCACTAGTAAACTGATGTAGCACTGGCGCGGCAATGAGGACGGTACCTAGTATAGTGGTCGTTGACCCTTCTGCTACTAGAGTAGGCGGTTCACACCGTGAAGTACTGCTGCTAGAACGGCATGCCCACTCGCTGAGACTGGACCCGGACCAAGTTGTTTTTCATCCTTGCGAAAAGTTGTCATATACGACCTTAACCGGTGCGTATGTGTCGTGTATCTCGGGTTATCCCAGCTGGCGTAAATCAATTGCAATTGCTGTCCCTTGCAGTAATGAGTACCACTTGGTCGTTGCGCCGTCACGTAGTTGAACCCTGGTATTGGAAATTAACTATGATGTTTACCGTTGATGTTACAATTATTGATCTTATGATGCATTTACTTTATGTATTGCTCTATTATTTTGTTATTGCAACTAAAGTTACATTTCTGCTCTACCCAGTTAATTTTGAGAAATAAAACTTGGTAGAACTAATAGGTTGCTTAGTGCGAGTCTTTCCAAACAAGCCACCTATTAGAGCCATTGCATGTCTAGACGTCCGACGGGTAAGACTTGTTGAGTAATTAATACTCAGGCTTTATGCTACTGTTGTTTTTAGGTAATGAAGAAGTAGAATTGCCTGTAGATGTGCTACCCTGGGACATGCAAGTCCCTGAGGGTTGGACTGCCCACTGGGAGTCCGACTTCCCGCCGCAGTGATGATGTGTGATGCTAGAGTGACGGTTCTTTGGGCATGAACCATTACTATGCTGTACCGTCAAGCTCGTAGCTTTATCGTAATTGCTTTCGCTGTGTTTCAAAACATTATGAACTTGTGATATGCCGCTACACTCTGATGACCAATTGATGTAGTATTAAATTTAAATTTGAACCAATGTTGTATTATCAAGTGTCTGCGTTATCAGCACCGTCGGGACCTCGATCCTCCAGGAAGGGGCGCCACACATTGTTGCATAGTTCATGGGTTTTCCGGCTAGGATTTAATTAAGTTTAATTCTTTCTAGACTTACACTTGGTTACTTCCCGGCTATTCTTCCACTAGGCCAATGGGAGAATATCTAGTGAAGGCGTAGGCGCGGTGCCTAAGTTAACACTAGCTGGATTTGTATTCGTCCCCACGGGCTGTGTGGTAGGCGGTAGGTGGTGACAGCCCTCTCCGTCCATTTAGTAATCCACCACATTCGGGAAGTCTGAAGTAGGGTTATCTAGTGATAGTGTACCCACTAGTAGAGAGGCTAGTTACTGGCTCACATTAGTGGATCGCTTTCGTGCCCTGAAGTGAGCTAACGGGTGAAAGACTCGAGGCTGTACCAAGAGATTGGTGTAAGCACTTGACCCGAGTAACTAGGAATTTGATGCTTGACTTAGATATATTAGGAAGATATAATTTTAAGAATCTTAGACATAGACTCGCTGTCCTCCTGCTAGCTTAACCGATCTTTTTATTTATCTTAGTGTGGATTTCAACCGTGTTACTACCCCCAATATTATTATCGAACACTCTTACCCCCGTCTTTGGTTAGTTGGTATAATTCTTATAGTCATATATTTGTTAAACCAAGGTAATTTTATGCCTAGCTTCCCTGCGGAAAATAAATACGATACCTTGGAATACTCTCGGGTGAAATGCTACAATGGTGTTCCATGCACTTGCGGATTAATTCACTTTATTCTTAAAGCATAACAAACACCAACAATCATTTTTGACGTCGTACCAGGGATAGTGATATTCTTGATTTGACGTTAAGAAATGTCAACAAGCATTTCTGGCGCCGTTGTCGGGGAAGCAATAGGCTAAGATATCAGAATTTTAACATTGATATTTCTATCAAGAAGTTACCACTTTTGTTTGCGGGCTTACCCTTGTTCTATTTATCTGTGGTGTAAACATGATGATTTATGTCTAGTTTCAACATACCAGACAACTACCACAACGATCCGGAGGCATTGTTGAGGAGAGTGCGTCAACGACGCACCCCTCCTCGACCCGTGCCTGCTCTTGAAGCACCTCCGATCACACTAGCTTAGCCGCAAGTCCCGTCTTCGTCCGCTCAACCAACTATGGCTGAAAAGATAATCCGTGACTACTCCGCCCCGTCTGCAGATAACATCCGCACGGGTCCGAACCCGAACATGGGGAACTGAGGCTATGAGCTAAAACCGGCCTTAATCAACATGGTTTTGGCTAGTCCTTTCTCTGGCAAGGCATCAGAAGACGCAAACGCCCACCTCCAATAGTACATTCACCATGAGGGATGGGACCCCTGAGGCCATTCGCCTTCGCCTTTTCCCATTTTCACTCTTGGGGAAGGCGAAGCAGTGGTTCTATAGTAATCAAGAAGAACTCACCACATGGGACAAGTGCTCCAATGCTTTCCTTGCTTGGTTCTTCCCGCTAGGCAAAACCAATGCCCTACAGAACAAAATTTCAAGTTTCCATCAGCAGACCGATGAAAGCATCCCTAAGGCATGGGTACGCTTCCAAGAATACACTTTGGCATGCCCACAACATGGAATGTAAGATTGGTTGCTGATTCAAAGCTTTTACCATGGGCTCAACCGTCCTGCTCGTGAGCACCTAGATGCAGCCGCTAGAGGTTCCTTCTTCTCTCTGAATGTCAAAGAAGCTCAAACTCTCATAGAAAAGATGATCGCCAACTATAGTGGCTATGATGAGAGGCAGAACCAGCCACAGATTCTCGTATGACTTGTGAAGTCTGTAGAAATGTTGGACACATAGGGAGCTTCTGCCCAGAGACCCAGGAAGAAGAAGTGAACTACCTCAACAACAACAACAACAACAACAACAACGGGTTTATGCCCCGTACGAACAACTTCGGATGGGAGTCCAAGCCAAACCCCTCCTTTGACAAAAACTTGGGTAACTCTAGCAACTTTAGTTATAATGAACCTTCCTTCCATGATCTTGTTCTAGGACAGTCTAAAATCAATGAAAGTATTAGTAGGAAATTTATCGCTACTGATAAAGTCCAAGAAAGCATAGACTCTCATATAGAAGCTTTCAATACCTCCCTACAAAACCAGCTTAGTCATAATAAAATGCTAGAAACACAATTTGCTCAGCTGGCCACTTCTATTGTTAAGCCTAACTCGGGCAAGCTCCCCAGTCAGCCGGAAGCTAGCCCCAAAGAAAATGTTAATGCGGTCACAACTAGAGGCAGAAAATCCACACAGGACCAGCCAAATCCTAACACTATAGGGAAGACCAAGGAAACCAATGAAGAGTAAGAAGGAGAGGAGGAAATTGAAGTTGAGGAGACAAAGGCGCCCCTCAGGAAGGCGCCACATGAGATCTATGATACCCCAGTGTTGCCATTTCCCTCTCGCCAGAAGAAGCCAACAGTGGACGAACAATTCAGAAAGTTTGTGGAGGTAATAAATAAATTATATGTGAGGATACCGCTACTTGATGCTATGCAGGTTCCTACACACTCCAAGTACCTAAAGGACATCCTCAACAACAAACACCCAATGTTGTCCACAGAGGTTGGGCCAACTTGGCCATGTATCGTGTCGGGCCTTAAGCCCATGTTGTGGGCGCCCCCCTGGTCGCCCCCAACCCTAGGATGTCTTTGTTTCCTTCATAAACTCAGTAGCCGCCGTCTTTTAGTTCAATTATTGTAACTGTGGTGACAAGTCCTTTTACAGTAATCCAGGACCCCTGTTCTTGTTCTACACCACTGTGGCGATTAGTCCTTTTGTGTTTAGAGCTTCAACCTTTTCTTGTGATTCGCTTCATCCATATTTGCAATTTTAGATTGCGTGATTATCCTCTTTTGCTTGTGTTCTCGATTTCGCTTGCAGGAACAATCAAGTTGTGCTTGGTGTAACGGTTGCGGGATTGGATCATGTCTAATTCAAGCTAGGTTGTCGACACCGAGTTCCCCAAATTTGAGTTTATCCCCTTACCTCTCGGAAGATCGGGCCATATCTACATCAAGTGGTATCAGATTCCTAGGTTCCCCGTGAGGTATTATCGTGTTCTTCCCTTTAGATTCGTTCGTGTTCATCACCTTTTGTCCACAAAAAAGCCTACAAAAAAAATTTCCCCACCATCCCAGACACTGTTTAGCCTTTGCATAATTTAATTTTAGAGTCCGTAGTGTTGAGTTTGTGTCCTAGTCGAGTTCAGTTGCTGGTTTGAATTTGTGTTTCGATTCGGTTTGTGTTTTGATCTCCGCTGCACACCACCATCACCATCATGTTTTCCATTGGATTCACCATCGTTTCACCCACCCACCACACCCACAATCTGTTGCCAACAAAAAAACCCTACCCGATTCGGTTCCGCCCCCCCCCTCACCCCTCAAACCCTATCTTGACATACCTTCGGTAAAACAGACATAACTTTTCGCTTGTTGCTCCAATTGGGCTGAAATTTTTATAGCAGATTCTTGACTCAAAGTTGAGGTGTCCCACACTGGGCTATGTCCTGTGTGCCCTCGTCAAAAAATTCAAAAAAATCGGGAAAAAATAGAAAAAAAATTGTCAAGTCAAAAATAGCGCTTTCGGTGAAACTTTGAGATTTTGCCTACCCTTTGTTTTCCCTTTGTTTGAGTTGAAACTTCTTGTGGTTCCTTCCTTTGTGTTCCTCTATCACAGATTTTGATTTGCACCCCCCCCACCGCCCCGAAAATTCTAAGTCTGGGAAGTCTGTTTTGTTCCTTGCTGCCTTTTCCATTGTTCTTCGCCATTGTTCTTGCTATTACAACTGTTTTTGAACAAGATTCTTTTGCCAGCAATTAGGACACTGCTTTGGACATTTATTCAGTGCTACTATCTGTTATTGAACTGTGTTCCAGTGACATACATATTAGCCTTCCAAGCTATACATATTGCAGCACAGGTTTCTTCCTTGCAACTGTTACACCCAAGCTCAACTACAGATTGTGTCGACCTGTTTGGCTTTGGTAAGAACACTTGCAAGATTGTGATACATTGCTTCTGATATTATTTTCCACTTTCTACACCCTCTACTGCCTGCTAGTTGATAGGGCTAATCTTTTTGTTTAGTGTTGTCTTTTGCTTTTAACCATGTCAGAGAAAGGGAAAGGGACACCTGGAGAGTTGGAGTCCCCTACAGACTTCAATGATTGCGTCTCCAAGGCCGAGCTCACGAAGCTTCTTGCAGACCAGCGTACATTCATGAAAACGAAGTTTGCCGAGTTGATGGGTCACATCAACACTATTGTCCACCGCATTGAGGATGTTGAACGACAACCTCCACCTCAACGAGCTGCTGCTGATGATAATTTTGACCGTGATGCAGACCGTCTTCACCATAATCGACACGGTATGGGAGGTAATAACAATCATGGTAATACTGATACTTTTGTTAAGCCCAAATTTAACATACCACCTTTTCCTGGTAGTGCTGACCCTGAAGCATACTTAGATTGGGAACTTGCTGTTGAACAGAAATTTAATTCTCATTTAGTTCCTACTGAGCATAGAGTTAGACTTGCTACTAGTAAGTTTACAGGTTTTGCTCTCTTTTGGTGGAATGATCTTTGCAATACTAATGCTGCTATACCTGCCACTTGGCCTGTTTTGAAACAACGCATGAAATCTCGTTTTGTTCCTCCTTATTACCAACGTGATTTACGTTTGAAATTACAATCTTTAACACAAGGTAGTAAAATAGTAGAGGAATATTATCAGGAATTGCTTATTGGTTTAGCATGTTGTGATATACATGAAGATGATCTTGCAACTAGTGCTAGATTTTTTGGTGGTTTGAACCGTGATATCCAGAATATTGTTGACTATAAAGAGTGGAATAGGTTCAGCCAATTGTATCATATTGCTCTTAAGGCTGAACCAGAAGTACAGGGACGCCTTCCACAACAATCTTGCAGGTCCAACACTGAGAAATATCTCCAGCAACGCACTGGAGTAGAGAACTTGAAGAGTCATGTTGCTAAGACACCAGCAACAACTTTTCCACTTACGCCTACTTCTGCAGCACAATCGTCTAGTGTGCAGCACCAACACCAGAAGAAGGTTACTACTTCCGGTACTAGGAGTGGCTCCTCCACCACTATAATTTGCCACCGCTGCAAGGGCATGGGACATGTCATGAAGGATTGCCCTAGTCGTCATGCTTTCATCGCTACCGCTGATGGGTATGAAAGTTCTAGTGATGTTGAAGATGAATTTGCTCGTATGCCTAACCTTGTTGCAGATTCGACGGAGGAGCAGGAGACTACCACCATTGATTCTATTGCTGCCACCGTGGGCTTTCCTAGCCTTCTTGTACAGCGTGTGTTGACCACTCGGGTGGGACAAGAGGAAGAACAACAACGCAACAATTTATTCTACATGTACCTCATTGTTGCGGACCGCCGTGTTCTCACCATCATTGATACTGGGAGTTGTAACAACTTGGTAAGTTCTGATTTGGTAAGCAAACTTGGCTTCACCACGCATGCACTACATCAGCCCTACCACATCAAATGGTTCAACAATAGTGGTACGACACAGGTAACTCGATCAGCACGCATACACTTTTCAGTAGGTTCTTATCAAGACTTTGCTGATTTTCATGTTGTACCTATGCAAGCATGTTCGCTTTTATTAGGCTGTCCATGGGAATATGATACGGATGCTGCCCACCATGGTAGAACAAATACATATACATTCGTGCATAAGGACAGGAATATTACTTTGCGTCCGTTATTGCCTGCTGATATTAGAAATCATTTTAAACTGCTTGCTGAAAATACTGAGAATAAACATGATAACAAACAACTTTCTGATATTAAACATAAGGCTATTCAGTTAAAGGGAGGTGTTTTTCTTGCTATGACATCTACTGTTACTGATCTTTGTGATAATCATGATGCACCTTGCTATACTATGCTTTGTCATGATATATCTTCTATCGATGATCATGTATCTTGTACTTTGCTTTCTGCTAGTACTAACCTTTTGCAGGAGATTGATGCTGAGATGGAGTCGAGGGCGACTCCAATTCAAGAAGGGGAGGATGATGAGGACATCACCATGCTGGATACACGCATATCATGGCCTTCCCCAAGTTACAAGTCGTCACCAACTCGGTCGCCGCGTTCGTCTCGGATTTAGCCGATACCTCTTCACGGTTTTGATGATATCTCCCACATCCGACGTCCAAACGAGGTGTTCTTTGATATGTTGGAAAGGGGACGATGACGTCGTCGTTTTGGTTCTGGTCCTAGCTCCAGAACGGTCGTGAGTCAGAATATGTGACCACGACAAGGTGCTGTGCCACCTATTTTGGGCCAACTTGGCCATGTATCGTGTCAGGCCTTAAGCCCATGTTGTGGGCGCCCCCCCTGGTCGCCCCCAACCCCAGGACGTCTTTGTTTCCTACATGAACTTAGTAGCCACCGTCTTTTAGTTTCGGGTTTTGTTTAGTTTAGTTTTCCAGAGAGAATCTTGATCGAATTATTATAACTGTGGCGACAAGTCCTTTTACAGTAATCCAGGACCCCTGTTCTTGTTCTACACCACTGTGGCGATTAGTCCTTTTGTGTTCAAAGCTTGAACCTTTTCTTGTGATTCGCTTCATCCATATTTGCAATTTCAGATTGCGTGATTATCCTCTCTTGCTTGTGTTCTCGATTTCGCTTGCAGGAACAATCAAGTTGTGCTTGGTGTAACGGTTGCGGGGTTGGATTGTGTCTGATTCAAGCCGGGTCGTCGACACCGAGTTCCCCAAATTCTAGTTTATCCCCTTACCTCTCAGAAGATCGGGTCATATCTACATCACTTTGTGACTTGGGGGAAAGCATGAGCGTCATGCCAAAGGTAGTGTATGACAAACTGGATGTCAATTCATTATCCCCTACAATAATGTGCTTGCAGCTCGCCGACAAATCAGTCTGCTACCCTACGGGCATTGCGGAGGACGTACTCGTAAGGATAAGGATATCTCTTGTTCCCGTCGATTTTGTGGTGCTAGACATGCCAACATTGACGTGAGGGCTAGAGAAATCTACCTTAACATTAATGGGCACGACGAAAAGTTCGCCTTCAAGCCCCGAAAGGAACAATGCAATCAGGTACTCATCTTTTATGACAAAAATCCTAACACAGTGTAGAAAATTGATGTGTACCCAATTCTACCAAAATTGGGTGCACCGGTGGTAAAAGTTAAGAGCACACCACCGCCACCCAAGAAGAACGAGCCACATGAAATGAAGAAAAAGGTTGCCGCCAAGCCCAAGAAAATCAAACAAGTATGGGCGAGGAAAGAAGCTGCACTGATCGTGGAAAATTCTCCATCCACGGTAGGCACCACGCAAAATTAAAAAAGGAGGATGTCTTGTCCAAGACAAAAAAATATAGACCCTCATCGGAAGGTAACCGATATTTATCCCCCCTTCCCTTATACATACCATTAAATTAGGCTATAAAAACAATGGTGGTGACTTGGCCAAGTTTCCTGGCTAGGAGGTCATTTTCATGTCAAAACGACCACCTGGCTGCTGATGCAGGGCTTTAACCCACCCTGAAATAACCCAGTCAAATTTCAGCACCCAGGAGGTCATTTTTCATGAAAAATGTCCACCCGACTGGGTCATTTCTGCCGCTCGGCAAGCCATGCTACCCAGCACTACTTTTCCTTGAATTCTTGGCACTTTTACTGCAGAGATGATGGCCATGAGTGGTGGAGGTGTGGCCAGCCTTCCCTTGAAGAAAAATGCGCATCAAAAGCCCCACCATGAGTGAAAGTAAATGAATAAGAGCCATACATGTCACCTCACTCTTTCACCACCCACACTCACCTGCCATCCTACTCACCTAGGCCTCATCAGTGGCAACACACTCATTGCAAACATACAACTTTGGCCATCCCATCACTCTATCCTTGCTCCCTACACTCTCACCAAATTTCTAGACAAAGTGAGCAAGTGGATCACATGGCAGTTGGACCTAGCCGTCTCCCACCACCAACAAAGCAATAATGGAGCAAATGGAGGAATAAGGCCTGCCGGCCGGCATGGGTTGTCGCACGGCATGTCAATTTTGCCCCAAGGCTCCCCTCGAGCCTATAAATACCGGGTGCCCTCTCACTTGCTTCTCCACTATAGTCCTTCAGCTGAAAACATCTTCTCTCCCTCACAAACTCTCTCCCCATGCACACCCTTTCTCTCTTTTCACTAGTCCCTCTAGAAAGTACACTTTCAACTTAGGAATAAAATTGTGCTGCCATAAAACCGACTAGAGCAAGTTCGTTGCCACCCTTGCAAGTTTGAATGACTAACACTTGGACTACTAACCGAGCGACTAACCGCTAACCATTCTTATCATATTATGCTTCGGGTATTGTGTCCAAGTAACCCCTTTTGTAGGAATGGCAATCATTTGGAGAGGACTCTACACCAAGTTAAGCAGCAGCAGCTCAAACCATGGGAGGCGCACACCAAGTGATCGCTCAGAAGCTGAACACTCAGGAGCTTCATAAGGGCATGCTCTGAATTACCACTCGGAAACAATGCCCATATCCGAGGCGCCAACAGTGCCTAGAATGCAAGTTGAAGAATTTGAAAAATTCATGGAGAGTGAAGAAAACTGGAAACAAACCTTTCCATGATGGACCAACTGTTTGGTCAATTCAACATCAATTGTCAATCACCGTAGTAAATGTCATCTAAGATTAAGTCTTGCAAAGACCTAAGCTTTGGGAGGAACCCAGACCAAGGTACGCCATTCGTCCTACCCCCTCGCCTTCTTTCTCTAGTTGAGTTGTTTTGCTTCCTTAAGAAAAAAACCCAAAAAGATTTTCAATTTTGATAAACTTTAAGAAAAATCCAAAAAGATTTTTGCTTTCAAGGAAAACCATAAAAATTTGCAAAACTAAAAAGAAGAAAAAGATTTCCCATTTTTCAAATAAAATTGAGAACTTAGTCTCTACCTTGCCTATGGAAATGATGAATAGTTGCTCTATTAGCTCCCTTTGAGTCTCATGTTTACAACCTCTACTCCTCATTTTTTTGTGGGCGGTGGTAGATCGGCATGATGAAAATGCTAGTCTCTCTATGTTCTAGTGGGTGCAAAATGGCTATTAAACACCAAGTCTAGTTATTGGAGTTTATGATATGGCATGATTTGGATCAGTCTATGATTTCCTTTTGATTAGAGTCCAATAATTTCTCTCAAAACCATGCTGCAATAAAAACCCTCTACTTTGTCCACATCTTCCCTATGATAGAAAATTCCTACCATGGTCAAATATTAATTGCAAACCCACTTTCATGCCATCTATGTATGTATTGAGTTTAGTTAGGATTTGATCCTTATGAGGGACATGCACTTCCAAAGCCAATCATTTTCCTTCGCGTTATCTTTGAGTTCTCAATCAACCATGCTTGGTTGTGGTTTCCACTTCGGATTCAAGCATCCACTTCATCAAGCATGCCAACCAAAAATCTTTCCTTTTGCGAAACCTTGATCCAATAAGAAAGATTTTGGTTCTCCCCAATAAATGCTAAGAAAAAGTTTGTAAAAAAATATTTGAACCACTAAATTAGCCTCCCTACACCATGAGAGCTAAAAGAAAAGAAAAAATAAGGAAAAGAAAGAAGAAAGAAGAAAGAATAAAAAGTCTATCAGCTCTTATGGATGTACGGCATAAGGTTTAAAAAATATCTTTGGGCAATATAAAGAATCATCCTTTCACCCTAGCACAAAAATCCAGCCTTTTGGGACAAATTTGCACCCAAGGCTTTTGCAGTTGTGCTAGCCTTCTCCTTCACGTGAGTCCATTCTCTCCCTCTCCCCTGGACATTATTTCCAAATGATTGGAACGAGAAAGTGCAAATTCTTTTCGCTAGGACGATCTCTTAACTTAACAATATATGCATGCTAGATGTGCCCTCCTACCAAGCTCTACATATAAGCCAAGCTTTTAGAATGTAGGATGAGCACTTGGTAAGGAAATACATTTTTTGAGAGATGAGAGTCATAGTGGGAGATTATACCAAGAGGGAAGAATTTCAATCTTATGCAGCATTATAAAAAACTTTGGACTCATGATCAAATAGGAGATTGCATGACAAGTCTAAACTAACCGTTCTAGACTTCAACCGCTCATGATAAGGTTATAAAATGCCAATAAGCCCCACTGTACAATGAGAATGACTTAGTGACCAAATTGTGCTGGTTTACACTTACCCATATTGTGTTGGAGTATGTGTTTGTGCACTTGGTCCTCGCAAGGCTCTAATATTGAAACAACTCCTAATCCATCACCTCTAAGTTTTAATTTTCTCGAGACGAGCCAAGGTTTAAGCTTGGGGAGGTGTTGGTGGCCCATAAAACCCAATATCAGCCACCAACCTGTCGGGAAATGCAAGGTAAAGACCAAAGTTTAATAAATAAATGTTTAAATTAAGAAAGTTCCACAAGTTTTGGTAAAATATGTGTTTGCAGGTATATTAGGGTCATAACATGCAAAAACATGAAGAGACACCCCGTCGGCCCGTCACGACTGTGAAACAGCTATTTTCCAATGGCTGACAGAGTCGTTTGAGGCAGAAATCAGGACCCGGGCAGGGTCGTGATGATGTAGATATGGCCCAATCTTCTGAGAGATAGGGGGATAAATTCAAATTTGGGAACTCGGCGTCGACAAGACGGCTTGAATCAAACACCATCCAACCCCGCAACTGTTACACCAAGCAACTTGATTGTTCCTGCAAGCAAAATCGAGAACACAAGCAAGAGAGGATAAACACGCAATCTGAAATTGCAAATATGGATGAAACAAATCACAAGAAAAGGTTCAAGCTCTGAATACAAAAGGACTAATCGCCACAGTGGTGTAGAACAAGAACAGGGGTCCTGGATTACTGTAAAAGGACTTGTCGCCATAGTTTCTCTCAAAAAACTGAACTAAACAAAACCCAAAACTAAAAGACGGCGGCTACTAAGTTTATGTAGGAACCAGGGGTGTCCTAGGGTTGGGGGCGACCAGGGGGGCGCCCACAACATGGGCTTGAGGCCCGACAAGATACATGGCCAAGTTGACCCAAAATAGGTGGCGCAGCACCTTGTCATTGTCACACAGCATGACTCACGACTCTTCTAGAGCTAGGACCAGAAACAAAACAACGGCGTCGTCGTCCCCTTTCCAGCACATCAAAGAACACCTCGTTTGGACGTCGGATGTGGGAGATATCATCAAAACCGTGAAGGGATGTCGACTGAATCCGAGACGAATGCGGCGACCGAGTTGGTGACGACTTGTAACTTGGGGAAGGTCATGATATGTGCATATCCAGCATGGTGATGTCCTCATCATTCTCCCCCTCTTGAATTGGAGTCACCCTCGACTTCATCTCATCACCAATGTCCTACAAAAGGTTAGTACTAGCAGAATGCAAAGTACAAGATACATGATCATTGATAGAAGATATATCACAACAAAGCATAGTATAACATGGTGCATCATGATTATCACAAAGTTCAGCAACAGTAGATGTCATAGCAAGAAAAACACCTTCTTTTAACACAGAAAGTTGTTTGTTATCATGTTTTTTCTCAGTATTTTCAGCAAGCAGTTTAAAATGATTTCTAATATCAGCAGGCAATAACGGATGCAAAGTAATATTCCCGTCCTTATGCATGAAAGTATATGTATTAGTTATACCATGGTGAGCAGCATCCGTATCATATTCCCATGGACAGCCTAATAAAATCGAACATGCTTGCATAGGTACAACATGAAAATAAGCATAGTCATGATAAGAACCGACTGAAAAGTGTATGCGTGCTGACCGAGTCACCTGGGCCGTACCACTATTGTTGAACCATTTGATGTGGTAGGGCTGATGTAGTGCATGTGTGGTCAAACCAAGTTTGCTTACCAAATCAGAACTTACCAAGTTGTTACAGCTCCCAGTATCAATGATGGTAAGAACACGGCGGTCCGCGACAATGAGGTACATGTAGAATAAATTGTTGCATTGCTGTTCTTCCTCTCGTCCCACCTGAGTGGTCAACACACTCTGTACAATGAGGCTAGGAAAACCTGTAGTGGCAGCAATGGAATCAATGGCTGTAGTCTCTTACTCCTCCGTCGAATCTGCAACAAGGTTAGCCATATGAGCAAATTCATCTGAAACATCACTACAACTTTCATACCCGTCAGTGGTAGCGATGAAAGCACGACGACTAGGGCAATCCTTGACATGTCCCATGCTCTTGCAGCGGTGGCAAATAATGGTGGTGGAGGAGCCACTCCTAGCACCGGAAATAGCAGCCTTGTTCTAGTGTTGGTGTTGCATGCTAGATGATTGCGCTTTAGAAGTAGACGCAAGTGGAAGAGTTTTTGCTGGTGGCTTAGCAACATGACTCTTCAGGTTCTCTACTCCAATGCGCGGCTGGATAGATAGCTCAGTGTTGGACCTGCAAGAATGTTGTGGAAGGCGTCCCTGTACTTCTCGTTCAGCCTTAAGAGCAATATGATACAATTGGCTAAACCTATTCCACTCTTTATAGTCAACAATATTCTGGATATCACGGTTCAAACCACCAAAAAATCTAGCACTAGTCTCAACATCATCTTCATGTATATCACAATGTGCTAAACGAATAAGTAATTCCTGATAATATTCCTCTACTATTTTACTACCTTGTGTTAAAGATTGTAATTTCAAACGTAAATCACGTTGCCAATAAGGAGGAACAAAACGAGATTTCTTGCGTTGTTTCAAAACAGGCCAAGTGTTAGGTATAGCAGCATTATTATTGCAAAGATCATTCCACCAAAATAGAGCAAAACTCATAAACTAACTAGTAGCAAGTCTAACTCTATGCTCAGCAGGAACTAAATGAGAATTAAATTTCTATTCAACAGCAAGTTTCCAATCTAAGTATGCTTCAGGATTAGCACTACCAGCAAAAGGAGGAATGTTAAATTTTGGCTTAACAAAAGTATCAGTATTACCACGCTTGTTATTACCTCCCATACCGTGTCGATTACGGTGAAGTCGGTCTGCATCACGGTCAAAATCATCATCAGCAGCAGCTCACGGTCAGAATAGATCTCTAGTTGAGTTTCAAGAACTATTGGTGTAAGAGTTGATCCGTCCAGGTAGGCCATCTCGGCGGTGATGAATCTTACTCTATGTATCTCAAGGATGATCGAATATGTTGATGATGGTTTTGGTGATTTGTCTATCTTGATTCTGTAATCATGCATGTGCTTATTCCAATTGCTTAGTTCTAGGCTAAGTAGGTCGATATAATCTTGATCATGGTGATCAGGATAGTATTTGGACATTGTATTGACTATGGTTGCTTGATGATGCTAGTAGTGTGGTTTAGCGATGATAGCACTAAACCTGCGCAGCACTATTGGATAGTCGAGTAGGGTAAGATACTCGCGCGATTAAGAGTTTCCTCTCGACAACGATAAATTGGGAGCCGCTAGGAAAGGCGGGTGGTCTTATCCATTATACGTTTTCATTGATCAATGTAATTACCATTATGATGCTATTTGATTAGACTTTCTGGTGACAATCTCATTAGTAGATATCTGGCTACTCACTTAACAGCTTAGGCTTACAAGGTATCTAGCGCACTTTTGCTTAGATTCATTCATATGCCGATCGGCTCAACTCCAGCGCCGATTGGCACAATCACAGCTAGTGTGCCGATTGGCTCAACCCTGCGCTGATCAGTGCAACAACAGATTTGTTGTCTGGCGCATCCTTGCGCTGGCCAGTCTCCTCTCATGCAACTCGAACTCGGTAGTAGCCTTGACTAGATTTTTTACTATTAACTTTGTTTGATAATCCCTAAGGTCCCAGTGGATACGATAAACCTTAGAATACTCAATTCAAGGGAAAATTGCTACAATCGTATACCATCCTCTTGCGGTATATAAGTGGGTGCGTAGTTATGACCAACAAGCTCTATTTTCTGGCGCTGTTGCCAAGGACCATAGCATGTTTTTAAACATTGTTTGATATATTAGTGTTTAGTCATTGTGCTTTACTTGTCTCTTTAGTACATATATTCTGTTAAGTGAAACTAACAGGTATGGACGATCCTAAGTCAAACAAACCCTCTAATTACACCGATGATCCAGAAAAGCTCTTTCGCAAGAAGAGAATAGCGGAGAAGAGAAGCAAGTCACTTGAAGATTTAGCTGGAGAAGTAGTCTATGCCAACCCTCGAGTATTATTCATAATTGCAGACCTAGAAGGAGAGGAGATGATAGAGTTACCCTTGGTTAATCGTTTCATGCCTCAATTGACTGATGTTGTCAAGACAGATTTCCAAGAAGCTCAATATCAGCATCCATATCAACTGGAGAGAGATGTTTGATTAGTGGTGCAACACCTATTCACAGGTTTAGAAGATCCCAATCACCATTTGCAGCACTTTCTTGAAGTTTGCAGTACATTCAAGATAGTGGGATTGACCGGAGATCAAGCACATGTGCGACTGTTCCCCTTCTCTCTAGTTGGATGCCCCAAGCAATGGTACAATAGATTGGAAAATGCAGTAAAAACTGTGTGGGACACTTTAGCAGCTGCATTCTTAGCCAAATATTTCCCTCCTGGTAAGACTCAAGCTCTGAAGAATAAGATTCTTGGATTTACGTAGAATGTTGATGAGAGCATTGGAGAAGCATGGGAAATATACAATGAATATACTGATGCTTGCCCTCATCATGGTCCAATGGTTGGAGAAATTGTTGAGAGATTCTACATGGGATTGAAGATTCTATCTCGTCAACACTTAGATGCTTCAGCTACGGGTTCATTCATGTCAAAGACTCCCACCCAAGATAAAGATTTGATCAAGTTGCTAGTTGAAAATCAATCATAGGATAGTGAGAAAAGTTCAAGGAATTTACAACCATCAAAAGGAGTGGCAAAGAGTATGATTGAGAGGATTCATGAAGATTTGGTTATGGACCGCCTCGATGCTATTCAAAGAAGGTTGGACAATAATCATCATATCCCTAAGGAAGAGCCGCTCAAGCTAGCGAAATCACGCTCCACTTGTAGTGAGTGTAGAGAATTTGGTCATGTGCAGAAAGATTGCCCTGAAGAGATGAAGATGCTAGAGTATATAAAAAATAGTGGATAGAAGCCCCAATTTCAGAAGCAAAGGAGTTCTTCCTCTCCTAGTTCGTCCATGCAAAATTCGATCCCACTTCGTCTCCAATGTCACGAGTTCTTCCAAGCTCAAGATAAGATCAACAAGGACAACCAAGCTAAATTCAAGGAAATTGATTGTATCCTTGGGGGAATTAATGACATGGTGATAGAGATTGGAAGCTCCAATGAGCAGATTTTGATGCATGACAAGATTATGGAGCAACAGATGGGACAATTATCGCAAGCCATTCAAGGTAACAAGGGGGCTATTCCTTGCAATACGATGTCTACAGAACAGATGAAGGTGATAGCTACATGGTGAGGAAGGCAAACAGAAGATCCAGAGCACTCTGCGGGAGCATGGATGACCCGCGCCGATCGGCGCAGACCTAGCGCCGATCGACGCGATGGTACTATAGGCACCAATCGGCTCAATGAGAGCACCAATCGGCACGAGGAGGATATTGACCTCTCTGGTCTGAAAAAGAGCATGGAAACAGAGGAGCATGGCCCTGCCACGTTCTTGGATACTCAACTATTGACCAAGACAGAAAGAGCGCGGTAACACGACGAGCAATTCGCAAGGTTCGTCGATATTATAAAGAAGCTTTACTATGTCCCTTTTGTTGATGCTATTCAAGTACCTATCTATGCCAAGTACATTAAGGACATGATGCAAAACAAGAAATCCCTGGTTTTTGAGGAGGTTGTGAAGGCTACTAAGGAACTTACGGCGGCAATCAATGATGTTGCACTTGAGAAGAAACCCGACCCTGGATCACCAAGCATCAAATGTATGATTCGAACAAGGATATTTGATAGGTGTTATGCCCCGTCATATATTCACAAGTCTTAATTTGCCTGAATTGGAGCCTACGGGTATGTGTTTGGAGTTAGTCGATCAATTGGTATGCTTCCTTGTTGGAATTGCTGAGGATGTGCCTATTCAAATTGGAGATCACATTGTCCCCGTTGATTTTATTGTGCTTGATATGGATAAGAGTATGAGGACCCCGTTGATCTTAGGCAGACCCTTCTTGAGGACAACAAAGGCAAATATTGATGTTGGAAGTGGTGAGATAAGCTTTGATATAAGTGGGACTCCCTACTCTTTCAAATTCCACCCAAAAGGAGAAGAGTGTCATGCCGTTGATGAAGTGAAGAGATATAAGACACCGTGGCAATGTGGCATCGAGGGTAATTGGAGGGAATGTATGGATGGGTCGTCCGAGGTATATGAGCCATAGAGATGAGAAAACCTTGTAGTGTCGCGGCCTCACATCCCGCACCGTGACACTAAGGTTTGATTGTTTGTGGGGAGGTCAAGCTCTTTGACCTCTAAATAACTGGAGCGCTCTTAGAAGTTGTTTGGTGCTTATGGGAGGGCAACCCATTTTATTTAGTTAATGCTGGCCAGGAGGGCAACCTGGTATTTTTAATTTGCTTGCTTGTAATAAGAACAATCTCCTGAATAAAAGAATTAGAAAAACTGTGTGCTTAATTTTTGTGTGCTCTTGTGTTGTCTGTTTATTGGTACAGAATTGTGTATATACATACTATAGAGTAACAATGCAGGAATATAAAAAGAAAAAGCCCACAAACAGGAAGGAACAGAGCTCACGCCGATCGGCGCATTATTGCCCAGGTCAGGATAGAAGGCGGACGACACCCAGAAAGGGGTGCTAAAGGGGTGCTATTTTCAAGGTAATAAACAATATTTTTGAATAAATTTTTGTGTGCAAAATGGTTGCTAAATACGCAGGAAAGAAGAGCAGTATCTAGGAAAGAAGCGAGGGGCCAGGAGCAACAATGGACGTCGCGCCGATTGGCGCATGCCAGCCCGATCGGCACGTCACCAGATGGGCCCCTCTATGTGTGTGAATGCTACAGGAACATTGGAAAAGTGGAAATTAGGTGAAGGAGATGAACACGAGGCATCAGGATCAGCGCAGGACCCTAAGACGAGGTGTAGGGGACTTGCGCCGTTCGGCGCACTACTGCGCTGACCGGCGCTGGTACCCGTACGATTCCTAAATCGACGACAAAAGCGGCAGGTGTTGATTTCAAGGAACAGATATGATTTCTATGTAGGTGTTCAGTGCAGAGGAGACAAGGAATTGACCAAAAGCTGGAAAAGAGACGGCACACCAATCGACGCGGGCCTAAGCTGATCGGTACAGTCAATCAAGACGTCGGGATTCCGTGTTGTTCCCCTACCAATCGACATGATGTACCAGAAAGCGACATAAAGGAGGGGAATCAAGAAACACAAATGTCCGAAGATTCAAAATTTGAATTGTGCTGATCGGTGCAACCCAGAGCCGATCGACGCGCTCTCAAATTTTGAAGTTTCAAGGCGGGTCCTTCTCCTGGAAGTTTCCCATGCTCTAAAAGGGAGGCAAGGCGCCCCCAGTTCGGCACACCATCCCAGTAATCTCTCGACCTTCCCCACTACCCATGATCTCGCACACATTCTGCATTCCTCATAGATGGATCATATCCGCTCCTCCGTCGGCAAGTTAGGCAAGAGGCTGTACCGGGGAAGCAGTTCCGGCGGCAGCAGCGAGTCAAGGGGTGACTCCTTGGCGAGTGTGAGCTCCGGATCTCATGATGACATGTTGGTGGGTGATGCATCCACCGGCTCGGCGGCAGGAATCCACGCTTGACACTCCGTCTCTGGCGCGACCCTTCTAACGCGGCGTGCTACGAGGAACCAAACGGCGGCAAGCCGAGGGGTTCCCAGATCATCACCACCACCGGCATTCATGCCGCGCATGATGGAGGAGGGCTTCACTCTCCTGGGCGCAGAGGAACAAGAGCACTACCTCGCGATGAGGGGAAGGTTCGTCCCCAACTTCAACTTGGACGAGACCTTCCTCACCTCGATTTGCATGTGGGAGGACATAAGGAGGATGCTCAACATCCTTGGCTAGGTAGACTTCCACCAACTTCCCATGGACTACAACCTCGACATGGTTATCGATGTTGCCTCTATGATGAGGATCGGCACCAACGACTACGGCGATGAGGCCGTCAACTTCCGCATTCGCAACATCAGCTACACGGTGACCATGGAGGCGGCGGCTCAAGCCTTTGGCTTCGACGCCGACGCTGACTTCGCCAGCATCTTGGGACGTGAGGAGTTGGACTCCTTTTGGAGGCAGCTCTCGTTCATGGTTGGCGGTGCGCATAGGCGACAAGATTGACTCCAGCAACATCACCGATGCGGACTTGCGGTGGCTCTTCAACGCCATTGTGAGTCCGTCTCACTGCAATCCCATGACGGTGATGGTGCGGGGTTGGTTCGAGAAGAGGGGCAAGAAGAGCAAGAAGTTGGCCTTCGGGGCCTAAGTTCAGCGCCTAGCAGCTCTCGTCTGCAGCGACGACAGACCGGGAGGACGCGACGACAAGTGGGAGTGCATGACGGAGATCGGCGAGAATATGACTCATGGCAATATTGTCACGGGAAGTGTTTGCGCCGGCTTCCATGCCGGCGGCACCAATGTAAGGCTCCCGTGTGCGGAGCTAGGAGTTTTTCTCCCTCACAAGCTGGAGGGAAGAAACTTGCTTGAAGAAGGTCTCCTGGAGGGGGGCCGAATTTCCAAGGACTGTCGTGGGCGGGTTCGATAATCGGCAACATTTGTAGGGGCTGGCAGCGAGTCGGACTCCTGGGGGTCACGCCAAGAGCCTCAACAGTACCAGTCAGGGTGGAGCAACACAGTAGGCGGTTCATAGCCCTCTGCGCCGGTCGGTGCAGGCAACGCGCCGTTTGGCGCCACCTACTTCAGTGCAGGCGTTGACTACAATTACCAAGGACGGGTACCTATGGTGCCTCCGGTGCCAGGTGCAGATTTCTTCAAGCCCATGCAGGGGTACCTCGACAACAACATGCATCACATCGAGCACGTGGAGGACACCACGTCCCAATGGAGGAACAACCACGACACGATGGTGGAGGAGTTTGAGCGACTCAAGGCACGGTGCTATGGCTTCGATGAGCCACCGTCTCCACCTCCGTTTGACTAGAAGTGCCTAGGAGTTGGCAGATGTATCGGTTTCCTGGTTTGAGTCTTCTTTTATCTTTTGCAATCTATTTCTTTAATTGCTTATGTGTGCATGAGCGGGTTGGGAAACCATGTATCGGGTGTGTTTATTTTCATGCAAGTGTGTTAGTAGTAGCTAATAGTATGCTTACTTTCGTGCAAGTGTGTTAGTAGTAGTTTTATTTTCATGCAAGTGTGTGCAAAAATCATCACCATGTATTCGTGTTTGGATCTTAATATAATGGTGGCGGTTATGCTCTTTTAGGAGAATTGAAGTATTTATCCTTTCTTGAAAAATGACGATGAAGACCAAATAATGTTGAGCATTGAATAAAATTTGAACTTACACTTAACAATTATTCGACATATGTCTTATGTGGAGCAATTATGAGTACCCTTGTGCTTCATTTGCATTGTCCAATTCGTGATGATAACTTAGTATTAATCTGTTTTACAAATAAATTTTCATGTTCTGAACTATGGAATTTATTGTTTTCAAGATCCTTACCTATCAATCCCATATTTTGAGCAATACTCATGAGCCTTTGATACATAGATAAACATTAAATTGATGGTTGAGTTCGGTTAGAGCTTAATTCTTGCTGGTATTAACTTTACTAAGATGGCCAAATCTTTGTGTATCTTTTTGTAGCCTTGAATTACTCATGCAAAACTCCAATTCTCCTGAGTATTCCACCATAAACCCAAAATGTCTTGTTGAGTATCATTCCTTGTTCACATCCTATATCCCTGGCCTTATTTAAAGCCAAGTGAATCAAATACCAACAAATGCTGGTGAGTTAAGGTTGATAGCCGATCGGCGCACTCTGAGCCGATCGGCACAGTAGAGCGCAAAAAAAAAAGAAAAGAGAAAAGCTCTATTGTTTGCTAAGGGACTAGCAAAATTCTAAGTATGGGGGGATGGTATATGACATACTTATTCTTGAAATTCATTCTAATATAGCCATGAATCATTCCAACCATGTGCAATCTTATAATGAGTTCCTTTTTCTTCCAAGATCAAATTTTTGCTATGCACATGTCCACATATCCAAAGTTTGAGTCCCTTCTTAAATTTTTCTTTCTGAAATAGCCATCTTGTTAAGCTTCTGTAATTCTAGTAAAGAATAATCTCCTAGCTTTACAATATATTGTTGATTTATGTTTGCAATCCTTGAATTACCTCACCAAGCTACTCATATAAGCTTTACACAAATATTATTTGATCATTATGATGTAGATATAGGTTGAGTGATTTGAAAGATGAGTTGTTGCTGTGGATTATTTGGAAGATAGATTCTTTATGTTCACAACAATCTTTTAAGTGATTTTCATGTGTGGAAAAGTTATAATTTGTGAGTTGGACATGATCTCTTGCTTTGGGGAGGAACTTTAAAGCCATATGCCCATATCTGAACTATTTTGCTGAAGACCAATATGAAATACACCACAATACAACAATGCTCAACATTTGCTGATTTGAGATATCTTTTATGATAGAGAGAGAGTATGTTCTTTAATTTTTCTTTCTTTTACTTTACAAGGGACGAGCAAAGGTTTAAGTGTGGGGGAACTGTTGGCACTCCCTAAGTGCCCCTTTTATATGTGAATATAACCCCAATTAGAGCATAATTGATACCAATTTAGGCCATTTACCTATGATTTTGCCGATATATTTGTATATGCGTTGTTGTGGAGCTTTATTGCAGAAACAGGTGAAATTGGTGATTTAAGTGATGCTGGAAGTGGACAGGAGTCCAGAAGTGATGAAAAGAACTAAAGAAGCCCAGTGCGCAGATCGGCGCAACCCATGAGCCGATCGGCATAAGGATATTTTGGCCCACAGAAGTGACCGAGGCCCATTCCACATGCTTATGGAAGTTTATCTGCGCAAGATACTTGAAGATATTTGCCTGGAAGAATTATGGAACTTCAAGATCTCGACTTGTAGTAGAAGACTTTGTCTTGAAGGAAAATGCCCATATGGCAGCTGTGGAAGACAAAGGAACCGACTCAGAGCAGAAACTAGAGAAGACACGGGTTGTGCTGATCAGCGCAATCCTGTGCCGATCGGCACAACTTACTTATTTGCTAGAAATCGAGTGCTTTACGAGTAGAACCCTTATAAATACTTGTAAACTCCTGACGTGGAAGAAGAGGCATCGGCGGGACAACAGATTTGTGAGTTAGAGCCACCGGGGTTCGCCCCGTTAGGATAGATCTCTAGTTGAGTTTCAAGAACGATTGGTGTAAGAGTTGATCTGTCAAGGTAGGCATGTCGGCGGTGATGAATCTTACTCTATGTATCTCAAGGATGATCGAATATGCTGATGATAGTTTTGGTGATTTGTCTATCTTGATTTTGTAATCAGGCATGTGCTTATTCCAATTGCTTAGTTCTAGGCTAAGTAGGTCGATATATTTTTTGATCGTGGTGATTAGGATAGTATTTGGACATTGTATTGATTATGGTTGCTTGATGATGCTAGTAGTGTGGTTTAGCGGTGACAACAATAAACCTGCGCAACACTGTTGGATAGTCGAGTAGGGTAAGATACTCGCGCAATTAAGGGTTTCCTCTTGGCAGCGATAAATCGGGAGCCACTCGGAAAGGCGGGTGGTCTTATCCATTATAGGTTTTCATTAATCCATATAGTTACCATTATGATGTTATTTGATTAGACTTTCTGGTTATGATCTCACTAGTATATATCTGGCTACTCACTTAACAGCTTAGGCTTACAAGGTATCTGGCGTACTTTGGCTTAGGTTCGTTCGTATGACGATTGGCTCAACTCCAGCGCCGATTGGCGCAATCACAAATAGTGTGCCGAACGGCTCAACCCTACGTCGATCAGCACAACAACAGATTTGCTGTCTAGTGCATCCTTGCGCTGGCCAGTCTCCCCTCATGCAACTCGAACTCGATAGTAGCCTTGACTAGATCTTTTATTGTTAACTTTTTTGATAATCGCTAAGGTTCCATTGGATACGATAATCCTTGGAATACTCAATTCAAGGGAAAATTGCTACAATCGTACACCATCCTCTTGCGGTATATAAGTGGGTGCGTAGCTATGACCAACAATTGTCTGATCCTTCTCTAACGGCTCTCCCCAGCCGTTGGCTCCTCTGTCCAGGCAATTTTCCTGTACTGACCGGACTGTCCGGTCAATAGACCGGACCGTCCGGTCCGTTTCTCTCTCCAGTCCAGAAACATTCTACACTGAAGCTCCTTACTGCCCTGCTGCACTCGTACAGACCGGACCACTCGGTCAGCAGATCGGATCATCTGGTCTGTACAGAGTCTCCTACTGACAGAGTCCTGCTTCTCACTCTAAGTCCTGGACAACTCCCTATAGTGACTGTACAGTCCAGTTTCTACAGACCCCTCTGTCTAGTCTCTATGTCTACAAGCTAAAACTTGTCATCCTCACTTGACTTTGTTTCCTTGGCTTCTCTACTGTTACCTAGTGCCTGTCATTTCACCGAGCAACCTTGCACATCACCGACTAGACATGACCTATGAGAATGACCTAGACCCTCTTGATAGTCCGGTTTTTCCTATGGATTCAAAGCCCTAACAACTACTCAAGTGTTCCAAACACTTGCACCATAGCTTGTTCTCCGCTTTGATCCATCTTCATCAACCCTTGGACTCCATCAAGTTTACAAGCCTCCATGCTTGCGGTCATTGTCATCAATCGCCAAGGGCAACCATCATCCATATGATTTGCAATAGAGTTAAGAGATGGTTCCTACAAAGACAACACTTGGGTAGATGTTAGCCCACAATTTCATAGTTGTCATCTATCACCAAAACATCCATACCTCAGGGATCTAATCATCAATGGTCATGAAGCTTACACACCAACTTTGTGCTAAGGAGTTATCTCGGACCTTGATTGCACACAAGGAACGAATGACGCCTGAGTTGCTCTATAAGTTGGAGCAGGTCTTTCCACCTGGCTTTATCTTGATGATGCAACATATGAGTTTGCACCTCCCGTATGAGGCATGAATTTGGGCGGGGGGGGGGGGGCGTACAAAACCATTGGTGCTATTCAATTGAGATATGTCAAAAGGTTCTTTGAACTAATTGTAAAAATAAATGCAAATTTGAAGCCTCTATTGCAAAGGCCTATATTCTTGAGGAGGTGTCAAACTTCACAACAAAATACTATGTTGAGAACCTTTCTTGCGTGCATAATCCACCTCCTCGTTACAACGCTAGCAAACATGAATGGAACTTGAGCCTTTTCCAAGGGAAACTTGAAAGTGCAAGTGATGTGACCCACAAGTTTGGAAACATGAAGAGTGGCACAAAATCCTGCTAGATGTGTTGACCAACCATTTTGAAGTCGAGTCGTACATGTGGTAAGTTCTCAACAAACTTCTTCTTGAATAGTCAATCTTCTACATCAAACCCCCTTGTTTCTCATTTGTGTAGAGAATTTCATCATTGATTCTAGCATGAGTCAAGGGAACCTACAACAAATGAAGCTAAGACCCTACTTAGACGTGGTGCAGAAAATGGAATGCTCGATTTCATTTCTTGGTTCAAACAAAAGGTACTGTCCAATTTATCTCATAATTAGTTTTACATTACAAGTTCCTCATAATGACCAATCCATTTTGAAGTTGTAGTGCCAAATCGATGTGTCCATGAGTGTCGAGTTGAGACAGGTTGTCGATGGTTGTGCCTATAGGATCAGGTCATTTACTGGTTATGACATCTGTGGATGTCGCTTTCACACAACAAGCCATGAGCGGGGTTGATTATTATGGTAGAATTGAAGAAATATACAAATTGTTTCATTGTTGCAAACCTAGTAATCCTATCATTTTCAAATGTTGTTGGTTTGATCCAGAAGTTGTGAGACGGACCACCAATCTTGCGCTAGTCGAAATTTAACATACACTTATCTTACCAGGAGACAATGTCTATATTGAGGCTGAACAGACCACACAAGCTTACTATCTATTGGCACTCCTGAGCTACACATTTTATACGCCAATAGCAGCTATTTTCCTATCATCTTCTCATCAAAAGTACGTGTTATTACCTCTAATGTTGAAAAATTCCACATGTAGTATCATTTGAGTGCTATATTGCACAATTAGGTGAAAAGACACTAGAAAGGATCGAATTTGAGAAGTATCGATGTGAAGCCCGAATCGCCATGCAAGGAGGGCTTCCCACAATTACATGGCTCCTACAAGACACCCCTGGACGTCCATGAAGCCCAACATGCATGCCCAATATTATAACCCAATGCCTAAGGGTTTCTTGAAGGTTTATCCAGAAGGAAATATCAATTCACGCAGTCCGGACACGACACTATATTAAGACGCAATTTTGGACTTGAAGACTTGCGCTATTGGAAAAAGCTAAAACACAAAAGTTGTAGACCTCATCGCGAGCATTCCAGAACATATGTGGATCATATTTTGTGGACTCTAGAACTTAGAGATATGGGCTCCGCAAAGAGACCTACACAGAAGACTCCAAATCATAACAAATATTTTTGCATCGCACAATTGGGAACCAAGACGGCCGAATATGGACTCCAAATGAATATCAAAGTTGAAGAACTTTTTGATATATATGAGATAGAGTCCATACATGCCTTATTTGGACTCCGGATGCTGGAGTTATCATTTTTGGAATTTGGAACTTTATATGGATGGTATGAAACGGACTTGGACTCTATCTCTAAGGGCTAACTTCGTGGCCAAGCAAAGGAGGACGTATCCAGAGCTTATATAAACACCCCAAGGACGTGTTTCGACATGTGTGTATGTTTATGCACCCCAAGCAAACACTAGAAGCCTCTACACATCGCCAGTTGGCCGCTGGAGTTGAAGAGCCTCAAAATTTAGAGCCACCAAAGCTTAGGGGAAGTAGAGCCATGTTCTAGTCTAAGTATTTAGATTTCTTTCTCAGTCATGGTGATTAGGTTAGTTATTCAGATCTTGTATGAGCCATAATTACTTTAGCCACTAGATATGCATGATTAGTTGTGACAGGGCTAGTAGGTTGCATGTTTAAGTTTTAGTAGAGTAAGAGGTGGAGACCGAAGCATGGTGAACAATTAGCTCAAGCTGAAGCGGAGCGAGCGGAACCACCGAAGTATGGGGAACAACTAGCTGCTGCTAAGGCTAGTGTGAACATAACCTCCTAAAAGAGTCATTCTCTTGACTCATCTTCGATGTTCTCTAAGTATTTAAAGTGTCAAGTATGTTAGGACACTAGATGTCACATTGCTACTGCATCGGTGTCGGTCGGCACATCAGCTTTCTCTGACCGCTAGATGCATGCATGCTAACTCCAGGTGTTTCTCTTTGGTGTATGTATATGCTTCTAGACCCAACAAAGCCTTCACAATAAAAAGCCTCTGTGGCGACCGTCACAAACTCCCCATCGTTCATTATTAATGCTCTTGTATGTGCAATATGCATTTCATGCTATGATTCATTCTTTGGAAGAAGTAGAAGGCCCTAACTACAGTTCTCTTGTTGATCATTGCGGATTCGATATAAACCTTGGAATACTTTGAGGGAAAAGCTACAACATACACCGTTCACTTGCAGTATATAAGTGGGTGTGTAACTACGACCAACAAGCTTCTCTAGCGCTATTTCCCGAGATCGGCAACTCGAATCTAGGATGATCTATCTAGTTTATCTGTCCAATCCTATATCTTTTTGTATTGCACATACCCTATTTTTCTTGTTTGTGTGTCCATTAAAAGCAGGTACAAATCTAGCTAGGCACAGAACCATCCAAGGCGACAATGCTACTGGTGCCGACCGCCATGATGGTGGTGTCGATCGGCACTGCACCTCGTCGACTCTCTTGCTCTTTAGCATCAGGTGTTAACTGTATTAATGGCCCATCATCAGCTATTGAGTCCCTCTTTTTTGACATACTAAGCATTCCACACTAGCATGTCCATGACGTTGGCACCACAATGCTCCATGGAAATGAGGTATGCTCATGTGTTAATATTTTTTTATCTAACGCTTTGCAAGAATTTTGGCTTGTTCACAGCAATATATGTTAGGAGAGAAAAATTAGGGGTATTTTCCATGATGTGTAAACATTTAAAAAGAAAATATTGAAGACATGTTGGATCCATACTTGATCAAAAGTTGATGTTTTCTCCGCTGACTTCAAAAAGATGTACATGACCATATAGACGATTGCAAGGCTTACAATGTTGATATTGTGGAATAGCATCAAGTCTAGTATCCAAAGGATCAAATCTCATATTATTTGGAGCTTTCTTCAAGGATTTATGGTCAAAACAAGAGGCATTGATTAGGCTGTTTGAGTATCTCATGAGAACTGCAACTAATTCAAAGTTTGAAGCAAATATGGAATTGGAGAATAATATCCACGTGATCTATGGGTTTCCAAACATTTGGAAGACTTCCTTTTGAAGATATAAATGGATTGAATATTTAGAAAGTTTGAATTCAATTCGGATTCTTCATGAGACAGCATGACATACCTTTCAAAAAAAGACCATATCTCCCTCATATGGGTCCAATGAGGATGTGTGAGTACTCCTTGGAAAGATAATTTCATGCCCGACGTAATGGAGAAGCTCCCAGTTTCTAATTCACTTTGGTAGCGGCTCAGAAGCATCAACAAGGTGTTGGTACACAGAAGACATGGCAAATTTGGAATTTCCAACCGTCAACTTGATGGATCATTAGGCAAGCATTGAGGAGTTGCACCCACTCTACCTCATCATACCTTGCTGGTGCAATGTTAATAAAAATTCACAAGACATAGGACAAGCCCGACATATTGAAGGTGCATCTAGGCCCCTAATTTTTTTTTGATGGGCGTCAATACAATTAAGAATGAACTAATGTTTTAATGAGCATGTGTGTAGATAATGGTCCAAAGATTGACGATTAAATGCATAGAAATAAAAAGGAGAAAAGGAGATGACAAAGTGCTTCAAAGATTAAATTCAAAATATTCTCAAGAATGGAGTTCATGAAGTTGTTATTTTAAATCTTGAGAATAGGAAGAGGGACCTAAAAGTGTGAAGTGAAGGTGAACCAAGTGTAAATTTCCAATTTCCGGGCCAAATACACCTTTCTACGGCAAATTAATCGGACTTGTCCGACGTGTCGGATAAGTCCATCGGAATCCAGTATTGTTGCCGCTGCATGTCGTCAGACTTGTCCGACAGTCATCGGACTTGAGGAAAGTCCAACATATTAGATATTTTCATCGGAGTTCAGTTTCCTGCCACCCTAGTGTCATCGGACATGGACGATGACCATCGAACTTGTCCGATGGACAAAACTTGTCCGAGGCATCGGGCAAGTCCATCGGACTCCAGTTTCCTCGCCAACCCGAATTCATCAGATTTTTCCGATGGCCATCGGACAGGTCCGATACAGATCTAAGAAATATCCTCTCAAAGGGCTCTTTTCCTATTGGGCTACAAATACAACCCCATCTCTCCATTTGGCCAGTTGGTCACTCATTCCACTCAAAAACACTCTCAAGCTCACTTTGCTCTCTCCAACTCTCCTCCCTTGCTTCCACTCTTGATTTGTGAAGGGATTGAGAGAAGATTGAAGAGCTCCATCGCCTCCAAGCTTCCATCCTCTTGAGCACTTGGTTCATCCTCACCGTCGATGACTCTTGTGTTTGTTTCTCTTGGAGATTCATTCCCTAGACGGTTAGAGGTGCCCGTAGAGCTCCCAACTCGTCTGGTGATGCCTTAGAAAGTTTGTATTGACCCCTCCATTGTGGAGTTGCTAGTGGAACACAAAGTTTGTTCTTTGTGATCACTTGGAGAGGTTTAGGGTTGAAAGAGACCCGGTCCTTTGTGGGTCCCTCAATGGAGACGTAGGCTTCTTTATGGAGCTGAACTTTGATGAAAAATCCCATGTCTCTTGTATGCTTTAATCTTGTTCTTCATTTACTTGTTCTTGCTCATAAACTTACTAGTTTGGATTTACTTGGTATTTCTTAAATTAACTTGTGTAGATTGCTTGCTAGTTGCTTTCCTTATTTCTATAGCTTCCTCTAGCTTGTAATCACTAGCTCATAACTTCCCTTGCACTAGTTTGTAGTTTTAATCGACCGATCTACTTTTCTATCTCGTGCCATCAGACAAGTGCTTGCACTTTATTAATCACAATCATCGGACAAGTTCAACATTGTGCATTTAACTTTTATTATTAAGTCATTTTCAGGGATAATTGCCTATTCACCCCCCCCCCCTCTAGGCACTTTTAATTGGTATCAGAGCTAGTATCTTGTACAACGCTTAACTACTTCAAGATTAAAGATGTTTTTGGTGGCCTAGAAAACCTAATATCGGCCACCAACCTGTCGGGAAATGCAAGGTAAAGACCAAAGTTTCATACATACTTGTTTAAATTAATAAAGTTTCACAAGTTTTGGTGAAATATATGTTTGCAGGTATATTAGGGTCAAAACATGCAAAAACATGAAGATACACCACGTCAGCTGGTCATGACTATGAAATAGTCGTTTTCCACTAGCCGACAGGGTCATTTGAGGCTGAAATCAGGACCCGAGCAGGGTCGTGATGGCTGAAATCAGGACCCAGCCGACAGCAGCCACATGGCTGATCAAACAAGAGTCCTCATTAGGCTGATCATCTGACTGGACAGATTCTGCAAAACATTGCACCATGAAGTTGTTTTCTCCTCCCGGACCAAAAGTAATGAAATATGGCTAAGGAAAAGAGGCCCACAAGTGACCTAACCGGGAGAAGTCATGGGGCAACCTGGAAGGGGTCCGTACCCGGCCAACGCCGCCACCCGGCCTAGCATTCCGACCAACCTGGGATGCCGCCCGTCCTTGCCTGCTGCCCGGCTTGGGTTGGCCACCCGGGTTTGCCAACCCATGAGGCCCATGAAGCTTACCGGCCCTAAAATGAAAACATCGGTGGGAACCAACCAAACGACCGACTTCGAGATCAAATCTGAGCAATCCGAGGGGAGTCGATCACAAACCAACATGATCCAAAGGCCGCCTGGCCTAGGCTGTTGCCCGGTGGTGCATGACGCCCGGCATACCCGGTCACCCGGCACACGTGGCCGCCCAGCATGGCCCGTCGCTTGGCGGATCAACTTTTGCCCACCGACTCTCCCTCACCTACAAGTACCGGCCAACCCTTTGCCACCTATAAGTAGAGGGGAAATTTGGCAGAAAAGAGAATCATCAAAGAAGAAACACATCAAGGAGTCCATTTCCCACTACATGTGCTACTTGGTAGAGTAGGTTAGTTAGTTGGGAGTTAGACTCTAGTCGAGAGCATTGCTCGAGGTTCCGAAATCATCTCGGAGTCTTGGTATGAGCTCTCTGGTATCTTTTCTCTTTTTTCTAAGACTTATCCTTTATTAATATAATTATCTTTTCTTCTATATCTTGTCAAGTATTTATCTTAACTAGTGATTTCCTAAAGTTACAATTATCGGGAAAAACATTGTTGCATAGTTCATGGGTTTTCCGGCTAGGATTTAATTAAGTTTAATTCTTTCTAGACTTAGACTTGGTTACTTCCCGACTATTCTTCCTCTAGGCCAACGGGAGAATATCTAGTGAAGGCGTAGGCGCGGTGCCTAAGTTAACACTAACTGGATTTGTATTCGTCCCCACGGGCTGTGTGATAGGAGGTAGGTGGTGACAGCCCTGTCCGTCCATTTAGTAATCCACCACATTCGGGAAGTCTCAAGTAGGGTTGTCTAGCGATAGTGTACCCACTAGTAGAGAGGCTAGTTACCGGCCCACATTAGTGGATCGTTTTCGTGCCCTGAAGTGAGCTAACAGGTGAAAGACTCGAGGCTGTACCAGGAGATTGGTGTAAGCACTCGACCCGCGTTACTAGGAATTTGATGCTTGACTTAGATATATTAGGAAGATATAATTTTAGGAATCTTAGACATAGACTCGTTGTCCTCCTGGCTAGCTTAACCGATCTTTTTATTTATCTTAGTGTGGATTTCTCCTATGTTACTACCCCCAATATTATTATCGAACACTCTTACCCCCGTCTTTGGTTAGTTGGTATAATTCTTATAGTCATATATTTGTTAAACCGAGATAATTTTATGCCTAGCTTCCCTGCGGAAAATAAATACGATACCTTGGAATACTCTCGGGTGAAATGCTACAATGGTGTTCCATGCCCTTACAGATTAATTCACTTTATTCTTAAAGCATAACAAACACCAACAATCATTTCTGACGTCATACCAGGGATAGTGATATTCTTGATGTGATGTTAAGAAATGTCAACAAGCATTTTTGGCGCCGTTGTCGGGGAAGCAATAGGCTAGGATATCAGAATTTTAACATTGATATTTCTATCAAGAAGTTACCGCTTTTCTTTGCGGGCTTACCCTTGTTCTATTTATCTATGGTGTGAACATGATGATTTATGTTTGGTTTCAACATACCAGACAACTACCACAACAATCCGGAGGCTTTGTTGAGGAGAGTGCATCAACGACTCACCCCTCCTCGGCCCGTGCTTGCTCTTGAAGCACCTCCGATCACAATAGCTCAGCCACGAGTTCCGTCTTCGTCCGCTCAACCAACTATGGCTGAAAAGACGATCCATGACCACTCCACCCCATCTACAGACAATATCCGCACTGGTCCCAACCCGAACATGGGGAATTGAGGCTATGAGCTAAACCCAGCCTTAATTAACATGGCTTTGGCTAGTCCTTTCTCTGGCAAGGCATCAGAAGACGCAAACACCCACCTCTAATAGTACATTCACCATGAGGGATGGGACCCCTGAGGCCATTCGCCTTCGCCTTTTCCCATTTTCACTCTTGGGGAAGGCGAAGCAGTGGTTCTACAGTAATCAAGAAGAACTCACCACATGGGACAAGTGCTCCAATGCTTTCCTTGCTAGGTTCTTCCCGCTAGGCAAAACCAATGCCCAGCGGAACAAAATTTCAAGTTTCCATCAGCAGACCGATGAGAGCATCCCTAAGGCTTGGGTACGCTTCCAAGAGTACACTTTGGCATGCCCACAACATGGAATGTAAGATTGGTTGCTGATTCATAGCTTTTACCATGGGCTCAACCATCCTGCTCGTGAGCACCTAGATGTAGCCGCTAGAGGTTCCTTCTTCTCTCTGAAGGTCAAAGAAGCTCAAACTCTCATAGAAAAGATGGTCGCCAACTATGGTGGCTATGACGAGAGGCAGAACCAGCCACAACCCAGGATAAGGGGAGTCCACCAAGTTGATGGTATTGACATGCTAGCAATCAAGATGGATCAACTTTTGAAGAAAATGGATTCGCCTCAGACCATGCAATCCTTAGACTCTCGTATGACTTGCGAAGTTTGTGGAAATGTTGGACACATGGGGAGCTGCTGCCCAGAGACCCAAGAAGAAGAAGTGAACTACCTCAACAACAACAACAACAACAACAATGGGTTTAGGCCCTGTACGAACAACTTCAGATGGGAGTCCAAGCCAAACCGCTCCTTTGACAAAAACTTGGGTAACTCTACAAACTTTACTTATAATGAACCTTCTTTCCGTGATCTTGTTCTAGGATAGTCTAAAATCAATAAAAGTATTAGTAGGAAATTTATTGCTACTGATAAAGTCCAAGAAAGCATAGATTCTCACATGGAAGCTTTCAATACCTCCCTATAAAACCAGCTTAGTCATAATAAAATGGTAGAAACACAAATTGCTCAGCTGGCCGCTTCTATTGTTAAGCCTAACTCGGGCAAGCTCCCCGGTGAGCCAGAAGCTAGCCCCAAAGAAAATGTTAATGCAGTCAGAACTAGAGGCAGGAAATCAACACAGTATCAGCCAAATCCTAACACTGCAGGGAAGACCAAGGAAACCAATGAAGAGTAAGAAGGAGAGGAGGAAATTGAAGTTGAGGAGACAAAGGCGCCCCACAAGAAGGCGCCACATGAGTTCTATGATACCCCAGTGTTGCCATTTCCCTCTCACCAGAACAAGCCAACAGTGGACGAACAATTCGGAAAGTTTGTGGAGGTAATAAAGAAATTATATGTGAGGATACCGCTACTTGAGGCTATGCAGGTTCCTACACACTCCAAGTATCTAAAGGACATCCTCAACAACAAACACCCAATGTTGTCCAAAGATGTTGTCAAATTGACAGAAGAGTGCAGTGCTGCTATCTTGAACTCCCGCCTAGAAAAGAAGCAAGATCTAGGATGCCCAACCATCCCATGTTCCATCGGGATGCAACAATTCAACAACGCCCTTTGTGACTTTGGGGAAAGCATGAGTGTCATGCCAAAGGTAGTGTATGACAAACTTGATGTCAATTCATTATCCCCGACAACAATGTGCTTGCAGCTCGCCGACGAATCAGTCTGCTACCCTAAGGGCATTATGGAGGACGTACTAATAAGGACGTACTCGATTTTGTGGTTCTAGACATGGAGGAGGATGCAAAGACACCTCTTATACTAGGAAGGCCATTCCTTAGCACCTCAAATGCCAACATTGACATTGGGGCTAGAGAAATCCACCTTAACATTAGTGGACATGACAAAAAGTTCACCTTCAAGCCCCAAAAGGAACAATGCAATCAGGTACTCATCTTTTATGGCAAAAATCCTAACACGGTGCAGAAAATTGATGTGTACCCAATTCTACCAAAATTGGGTGCACCGGTGGTAAAAGTTAAGAGCACACCACCGCCACCCAAGAAGAACGAGCCACAGGAAATGAAGAAAAAGGTTGCCGCCAAGCCCAAGAAAATCAAACAAGTATGGGGGAGGAAAGAAGCTGCACCGATCGTGGAAAATTCTCCATCCACAGTAGGCACCACGCAAAATTAAAAAAGGAGGATGTCTTGTCCAAGACAAAAAATTTAGACCCTCGTCGGAAGGTAACCGATATTTATCCCCCCCTTCCCTTATACATACCATTAAATTATGCTATAAAAAAAATGGTGATGACTCGGCCAAGATTCCTGGCTGGGAGGTCATTCATCTCAAAACGACCACCCGGCTGCTGATGCAGGGCTTTAACCCACCCTGAAATAACCCAGTCCAATTTCAGCACCCAGGAGGTTATTTTTCATGAAAAATGACCACCCGGCTGGGTCATTTCTACCGCCCGGCATGCTATGCCGCCCAACACTACTTTTCCTCGGATTCTTGGCACTTTTACTGCAGAGATGATGTCCATGAGTGGTGGAGGTGTGGCCAGCCTTCCCTTGAAGAAAAATGCTCATCAAAAGCCCCACCATAAGTGAAAGTAAATGAATGAGAGCCATACATGTCACCTCACTCTTTCACCACCCACACTCACCTGCCATCCTACTCACCTAGGCCTCATCAGTGGCAACACACTCATTGTAAATATACAACTTTGGCCATCCCATCACTCTATCCTTCCCCCCTACACTCTCACCAAATTTCTAGACAAAGTGAGCAAGTGGATCACATGGCAGTTGGACCTAGCCCTCTCCCGTCACCAACAAAGCAATAATGGAGCAAATGGAGGAATAAGGCCTGCCGGCCGGCATGGGTTGCCGCCCGCCATGTCAATTTTGCCCCAAGGCTCCCCTCGAGACTATAAATACCGGGTGCCCTCTCACTTGCTTCTCCACCACAGTCCTTCAGCTGAAAACATCTTCTCTCCCTCACAAACTCTCTCCCCATGCACACCCTTTCTCTCTTTTCACTAGTCCCTCAAGAAAGTACACTTTCAACTTAGGAATAAAATTGTGCTGCAATAAAACCAACAAGAGCAAGTTTATTGCCACCATTGCAAGTTTGAATGACTAACACTTGGACTACTAACCGAGCGACTAACCTCTAACCATTCTTATCATATTGTGCTTCGGGTATCGTGTCCAAGTAACCCCTTTTGTAGGAATGGCAAACATTTGGAGAGGACTCTACACCAAGTTAAGCAGCAGCAGCTCAAGCCATGGGAGGTGCACACCAAGTGATCGCTCAGAAGCTGAACACTCAGGAGCTTCATATGGGCATGCTCTGAATTACCACTCGGAAACAATGCCCATATCTGAGGCTCCAACAGTGCCAAGAATGCAAGATGATGAAATTTGAAAAATTCCTGGATAGTGAAGAAAACTGCAAACAAACCTCTCCATGATGGACCAACTATTTGGTCAATTCAACGTCAATGGTCAATCGCCATAGTAAACGTCATCTAAGATTAAGTCTTGCAAAGACCTAAGATTTGGGAGGTACCCAGACCAAGGTACGCCATTCGTCCTACCCCCTCGCCTTCTTTCTCTAGTTGAGTTGTTTTGCTTCCTTAAGAAAAAACCCAAAAAGATTTTCTATTTTGATAAACTTTAAGAAAAATCCAAAAAGATTTTTGCTTTCAAGGAAAACCATAAAAATTTGCAAAACTAAAAAGAACAAAAATGTTTCCCCTTTTTCAAATAAAATTGAGAACTTAGTCTTTACCTTGCCTATGGAAATGATGAATAGTTGCTCTATTAGCTCCCTTTGAGTCTCAAGTTTACAACCTCTACTCCTCATTTTTTTTTTGTGGGCGGTGGTAGATCGGCATGATGATAATGCTAGTTTCTCTATGTTCTAGTGGGTGCAAAATGGCTATTAAACACCAAGTCTAGTTATTGGAGTTTATGATATGGCATGATTTGGATCAGTCTATGATTTCCTTTCGATTAGAGTCCAATAATTTCTCTCAAAACCATGCTGCAATAAAAACCCTCTACTTTGTGCACATCTTCCCTATGATAGAAAATTCCTACCATGGTCAAATATTAATTGCAAACCCACTTTCATGCCATCTATGTATGTATTGAGTTTAGTTAGGATTTGATCCTTATGAGGGACATGCACTTCCAAAGCCAATCATTTTCCTTCGCATTATTTTTGAGTTCTCAATCAATCATGCTTGGTTGTGGTTTCCACTTCGGATTCAAGAATCCACTTCATCAAGCATGCCAACCAAAAATCTTTCCTTTTGCGAAACCTTGATCCAATAAGAAAGATTTTGGTTCTCCCTAATAAATGCGAAGAAAAAGTTTGCAAAAAAAATATTTGAACCACTAAATTAGCCTCCCTACACCATGAGAGCTAGAAGAAAAGAAAAAAATAAGGAAAAGAAAGAAAGAAGAAGAAATAATGAAAAGTCTATCAGCTCTTATGGATGTACGGCATCAAGTTTCAAAAATATCTTTGGGCAATATAAAGAACCATCCTTTCACTCTAGCACAAAAATCCATTCTTTTGGGACAAATTTGCACCCAAGGCTTTTGCAGTTGTGTTAGCCTACTCCTTCGCGTGAGTCCATTCTCTCCCTCTCCCTTGGACATTATTTCCAAATGATTGGAATGAGAAAGTGCAAAGTCTTTTCGCTACGACCATCTCTTAGCTTAACAATATATGCATGCTAGATGTGCCCTCCTACCAAGCTCTACATATAAGCCAAGCTTTTAGAATGTAGGATGAGCACTTGGCAAGGAAATACATTTTTTGAGAGATGAGAGTCATAGTGGGAGATTATACCAAGAGGGAAGAATTTCAATCTTATGCAGCATTATAAAAAACTTTGGACTCATGATCAAATAGGAGATTGCATGACAAGTCTAAACTAGCCGTTCTAGACTTCAACCGCTCATGACAAGGTTATAAAATGCCAATAAGCCCCACTGTACAATGAGAATGACTTAGTGACCAAATTGTGCTGGTTTACACTTACCCATATTGTGTTGGAGTATGTGTTTGTGCACTTGATCCTCGCAATGCTCTAATATTGAAACAACTCTGGATCCATCACCTCTAAGTTTTAATTTTCTCGGGACGAGCAAAGGTTTAAGCTTGGGGAGGTGTTGGTGGCCCATAAAACCCAATATCAGCCACCAACCTATCAGGAAATGCAAGGTAAAGACCAAAGTTTAATAAATAAATGTTTCAATTAAGAAAGTTCCACAAGTTTTGGTGAAATATGTGTTTATAGGTATATTAGGGTCATAACATGCAAAAACATGAACAGACACCCCGTCGGCCGATCACGACTGTGAAACAGTCGTTTTCCATTGGCTGATAGAGTCATTTGAGGCTGAAATCAGGACCCGGGCAGGGTCGTGATGATGTAGATATGGTCTGATCTTCCGAGAGGTAGGGGGATAAATTCAAATTTGGGAACTCGGCATCGACGAGACGGCTTGAATCAGACACGATCCAACCCCGCAACCGTTACACCAAGCACAACTTAATTGTTCCTACAAGCAAAATCGAGAACACAAGCAAGAGAGGATAAACACGCAATGTGAAATTGCAAATATGGATGAAGCAAATCACAAGAAAAGGTTCAAGCTCTGAACCCAAAAGGACTAATTGCCACAGTGGTGTAGAACAAGAACAGGGGCCCTGGATTACTGTAAAAGGACTTGTCGCCATAGTTACAATAATTCGATCAAGTTTCCCTCAAGAAAACTGAACTAAACAAAACCCAAAACTAAAAGACGATGGCTACTGAGTTTATGTAGGAACTAGGGGCGTCCTAGGGTTGGGGGCAACCAGGGGGGCGCCCACAACATGGGCTTAAGGCCTGACACGATACATGGCCAAGTTGGCTCAAAATAGGTGGCCCAGCACCTTGTCAAGGTCACACAACATGACTCACGACCCTTATGGAGCTAGGACAAGAAACAAAACGACGGCATCATCGTCCCCTTTCCAACACATCAAAGAACACCTCGTTTGGATGTCGGATGTGGGAGATATCATCAAAACCGTAAAGGGGTGTCGACTGAATCCGAGACAAATGAGGCGACCGAGTTGGTGACGACGTGTAACTTGGGGAAGGTCATGATATGTGCGTATCCAGCATGGTGATGTCCTCATCATCCTCCCCCTCTTGAATTGGAGTTGCCCTCGACTCCATCTCATCATCAATGTCCTGCAAAAGGTTAGTACTAGCAGAATGCAAAGTACAAGATAAATGATCATTGATAGAAGATATATCAAGACAAAGCATAGTATAGCAAGGTGCATCATGATTATCACAAAGTTCAGCAATAGTAGATGTCATAGCAAGAAAAACACCTCCTTTTAACATCAGAAAGTTGTTTGTTATTATGTTTTTTCTCAGTATTTTCAGCAAGTAGTTTAAAATGATTTCTAATATCAGCAGGCAATAATGGATGCAAAGTAATATTCCTATCCTTATGCATGAAAGTATATGTATTAGTTCTATCATGGTGGGCAGCATCCGTATCATATTCCCATGGACAGCCTAATAAAAGCGAACATGCTTGCATAGGTACAACATGAAAATAAGCATAGTGATGATAAGAACTGACTGAAAAGTGTATGCGTGCCGTTGTAGTGCATGTGTGGTCAAACCAAGTTTTCTTACCAAATCAGAACTTACCAAGTTGTTACAGCTCCCAGTATCAATGATGGTGAGAACACGACGGTCTGTGACAATGAGCTACATGTAGAATAAATTGTTGCGTTGCTGTTCTTCCTCTCGTCCCACCTGAGTGATCAACACACGCTGTACAATGAGGCTAGGAAAACACGCGGTGGCAGCAATGGAATCAATGACGGTAGTCTCCTGCTCCTCCATCGAATCTGCAACAAGGTTAGGCATACGAGCAAATTCATCTTCAATATCACTACAACTTTCATACCCATCAGCGGTAGCGATGAAAGCACGACGACTTGGGCAATCTTTCATGACATGTCCCATGCCCTTGCAGTGGTGGCAAATAATTGTAGTGCAGGAGCCACTCCTAGCACCGGAAATAGCAACCTTCTTCTGGTGTTGGTGTTGCATACTAGATGATTGCGCTTCAGAAGCAGGCGCAAGTGGAAGAGTTGTTGCTGGTGACTTAGATACATGACTCTTCAAGTTCTCTACTCCAGTGCGCTGCTGGATAGATAGCTTAGGGCTGGACCTGCAAGAATGTTGTGGAAGGCGTCCCTGTACTTCTCGTTTAGCCTTAAGAGCAATATGATACAATTGGATGAACCTATTCCACTCTTTATAGTCAACAATATTCTGGATATCACGGTTCAAACCACCAAAAAATCTAGCACTAGTCTCAACATCATCTTCATGTATATCACAATGTGCTAAACCAATAAGCAATTCCTGATAATATTCCTCAACTATTTTACTACCTTGTGTTAAAGATTGTAATTTCTAATGTAAATCACGTTGGTAATAAGGAAGAACAAAACGAGATTTCATGCGTTGTTTCAAAACAGGCCAAGTGTTGGGTATAGCAGCATTATTATTGCAAAGATCATTCCAACAAAATAGAGCAAAACTCATAAACTCACTAGTAGCAAGTCTAACTCTATGCTCAGCAGGAACTAAATGAGAAGTAAATTTCTATCCAACAGCAAGTTCCCAATCTAAGTATGCTTCAGGATTAGCACTACCAGCAAAAGGAGGAATGTTAAATTTTGGCTTAACAAAAGTATCAGTATTACCACGATTGTTATTACCTCCCATACCGTGTCGATTATAGCGATGTTGGTCTGCATCATGGTCAAAATCATCATCAGCAGCAGCTCGTTGAGGTGGACGTCACCGTTCAACATCCTCAATTCGGTTGGCAACAGTGTTGATGTGGCCCATCAACTCCGCAAACTTCGTTTCCATGAATATATGCTGGTCCGCAAGAAGCTTCGTAAGCTTCACCTTGGACACGCAATCGTTGAAGTCTGTAGGGGACTCCGAATCTGTAGGTGTCCCTTTCCCTGACATGGTTAAAAGCGAAAGACAAGACTACACAAAAGGATTAGCCCTATCTACTAGCAGCTATCAGAGGGTGTTGAAAGTGGGAAACAATATCAGAAGCAATGTATCACAATCTTGCAAGTGTTCTTACCAAAGCCAACATGACGGCACAATCTATAGTCGAACTTGGGTGTAACAGTTGCAAGGAAGAAACCTGTGATGCAATATGTATAGCTTGGAAGGCTAATATGTATGTCAGTGGAACACAATTCAATCACAGATAGTAGCACTGAATAAATGTCCAAAGCAGTGTCCTAATTGCTGGCGAAAGAATTATGTTCAAAAACAGTTGTGCAACGAACAATGGCAAAAGCAGCAAGGATCAAAACAAACTTAACAAACTTAGAAATTTTCAGGGCGGGTGGGGGGGGGGGGGGGGTTGCAAATCACAATCTTTATTTTTTTGTATGATTTTTCCACTACTTTTCTGTGATAGAGGAACACAAAGGAAGGAACCACAAGAAGTTTCAACTCAAACAGAGGGGAAACAAAGCATAGGCAAAATCTCAAAGTTTCACGAAAACGCTATTTTTGAATTCACAATTTTTTTTCTATTTATTCCTGATTTTTTTTGAATTTTTTGACGAGGGCACACAGGGCGTAGCCAAGTATGGGTCACCTCAACATTGAGTCAAGAATCTGCTATAAAAATTTGATCCCAATTGGAGCAACGATCGAAAAGTTATGCCTATTTTACCGAAGGTTGGTCAAGATAGGGTTTGAGGGGAGGGGTGGGGGGAGGGGGAAACAGAAACGGAATCGGGTAGGGTTTTTTTTGTTGGCAACGGATTGTGGGGGGTGGGTGGGTGACATGATGGTGAATCCAATGGAAAACACGATGGTGATGGTGGTTGAAACGGATGGGGAAAACAGTGGTGTGCAGCGGAGATCAAAACCCAAACCGAATCGAAACACAAATTCAAACCATCAACGAAACTCGACTAGAACACAAACTCAACACCACGGACTCTGAAATTAAATTATGCAAATGCTAAGCAATGTCTGGGATAGTGGGGAAAAAAAATTCTCAGTTTTTTCATGGACAATAGGTGATGAACACAAACGAATCTAATGGGGAAAACACGATAATACCTCATGGGGAACCAAGGAATTTGATACCGCTTGATATAGATAACACAAGCAAGAGAGGATAAACACGCAATCTGAAATTGCAAATATGGATGAAACGAATCACAAGAAAAGGTTCAAGCTCTAAACACAAAAGGACTAATTGCCACAGTGGTGTAGAACAAGAACAGGGGCCCTAGATTACTATAAAAGGACTTGTCACCATATTTACAATAATTCGATCAAGTTTCTCTCAAGAAAACTGAACTAAACAAAACCCAAAACTAAAAGACGGTGGCTACTGAGTTTATGTAGGAACCAGGGGCGTCCTAGGGTTGGGGGCGACCAGGGGAGGCGCCCACAACATGGGCTTAAGGCCCAACACGATACATGGTTACACAGCATGACTCACGACCCTTCTGGAGCTAGGACCAGAAACAATACGACGGCATCGTTGTCCCCTTCCTACGCATCAAAGAACACCTCGTTTGGACGTCGGATGTGGGAGATATCATCAAAACCGTGAAGGGATGTCGGCTGAATCCGAGATGAACATGGCGATCGAGTTGGTGACGACTTCTAACATGGGGAAGGCCATGATATGTGCGTATCCAGCATGGTGATGTCCTCATCACGTGACGGCTGAAATCAGGACCCAGCCAACAGGGTCATATGAGGCTGAAATCAGCCACCCGACTGATCAAACCAGAGTCGTCATCAGGCTGATCATCCGACCCGGCCGATTATGCACAGCACTCCACCAAGAAGTTGTTTTCTCCTCCTGGATCAAAAGTACTGAAATATGGCCAACAAAAAGAGGCCCACAAGTGGGCAAACCGAGAGAAGCCACGGGGCGACCCAGAGGGGGTCGGCCCCCGGCCAAGGCCGCCGCCCGGCCTTGCCTGCCACCTGACCTAGGTTGGCCACCCGGGGTTGCCAGCCAATGAGGCCCATGAAGCCTATCGGCCATAATATGAACAAGTCGGTGGGAACCGACCAAACAACCGACTTCAGGATCAAATCTGAGCCATCCGAGGGGAGTCGATCACGAACCGATAGGATCCAAAGGCCGCTTGGCCTGAGCTGCCGCCAAGCGGTGCATGCCGCCCAGCATACCCGACCGTCCGACACATGTGGCCGCCCGGCATGGGTCACTGCCCGGCGGACCGACTTTTGCCCATCGACTCTCCCTCACCTACAAGTACCCGCCAACCTTTCACCACCTATGAATAGAGGGGAAATTCGGTGAAAAGAGAATCATCAAAGAAGAAACACATCAAGGAGTCCATTTCCCACTACTTGTGCTACTTAGTAGAGTAGGTTAGTTTGTCGGGAGTTGGAGTCTAGTCGAGAGCATCGCTTGGGGTTCTGGCATTGTCTCGGAGTCTTGGTATGAGCTCTCTTGTATTTTTCTCTTTTTGTAAGACTTATCCTTTATCAATATAATTATCTTTTCTTTTATATATTGTGAAGTATTTATCTTAACTAGTCATTTCCTAAAGTTACAATTATTGGGAAAAACATTGTTGTGTAGTTCACGGGTTTCTCGGCTAGGATTTAATTAAGTTGAATTCTTTCTAGACTTAGACTTGGTTACTTCCGGGCTATTCTTTCGCTAGGCCAACGGGAGAATATCTACTGAAGGCATAGGTGCGGTGCCTAAGTTAATACTAGCTGGACTTGCATTCATCCCTGTAGGCTGTGTGGTAGGCGGCAGGTGGTGACAGCCCTGTCCGTCCATTTAGTAATCCACCACGTTCGGGAAGTCTCAAGCAGGGTTGTCTAGCAATAGTGTACCCACTATTAGAGAGGCTAGTTACCGGCCCATATTAGTGGATCGTTTTCGTGCCCCAAAGTGAGCTAACGGGTGAAAGACTCGAGGCTATACCAAGAGATTGGTGTAAGCACTTGACCCGAATAACTAGGTATTTGATGCTTGACTTATATATATTAGGAAGATATAATTTTAGGAACCTTAGACTTAGACTCGCTGTCCTCCCGGCTAGCTTAACCGTTCTCTTTATTTATCTTAGTGTGGATTTCTCCTATGTTACTACCCCCAATATTGTTATCGAACATTCTTACCCCTATCTTTGGTTAGTTGGTATAATTCTTATAGTCATATCTTTGTTAAACCAAGATAATCTTACGCCTAGCTTCCCTGCAGAAAATAAATATGATACCTTGGAATACTCCCGAGTGAAATACTACAATGGTGTTCCGTGCGCTTGCGGATTAGTTAACTTTATTCTTAAAGCATAACAAATGCCAACTATCATTTCTGACGTCGTACCAGGGATAGTGATATTCTTGATGCGATGTTAAGAAATGTCAACAGATGTCAAAACCAGGAGATGAACCATCCACCATTCCTCCAACCATGGAAGGCATTAGTGGTGCTCGAAATGACGATGATGCAAGGATTGAAGATGGTGATAAAGGTGCACAACCAAGAACCTATAAAATGTCATGTTTGATTATGATGATCTCAAAGAAGACCGCATTGGACAAGGTTCGGGTAGACTCCCCTACTTTGATGGACAATTCTACGATCATTGGAAATGTAAGATGATGATGTATTTGGAATCCATGAGTCCACATGTCGCAAGTATAACTGAGAATGGTTTCTTGTGGGAAAATAGAGACAATCCAGCTCGCAAGGATCAAATCAACATTCATCGCAATGCCGTGGCAGCTAGTGCAATTGTTTCTGCACTTAGCTCCACGGAGTATGACAAGGTTGCTAGAATAATGAATGCCAATGAACTATGGAGAAAGCTTGAGGTTATCTATGATGGCAATGATTCCGTCAAGGATGCAAGACTTAAAGAGCTACAAAATGAATTCAACTTATTCATCATGGGTCCGGGAGAAGGCCCAAAAGAAGTTCATGATAGGCTCATGAGGATTGTAAACCAAAGAAGAGCACTAGGAGTCAAAATGACCGACTTGGATATGAACAAAAGATTGCTACAAGCATTGAGACCATGGGATAGCAACATTTTCTCAAACATTAGAGAGAAGGACAACTTCAAAACTTTCTCCACCAATAAAGTACTTGGGAAGCTTCTATCCCAAAAGCAACAAAACGATGAAGCCAAGAAGATAAATGCCTTGATCAAACAAATTGAGGGAGCAAATGGTGACAAAAATGATGTAGCACTCAATGGCAAATGAGAGAAGCAATAGAAGAAGAAGAAAGTGGTTGATTCTAGTGGTGAAGATACTGATGATGAGATGGCTTTGCTAGTGAGGAGATTCAAATCATTCCTCAAGAAAGATGGCTACAAGAAGAAAAGATATGACAAGGGCAAAGCGAGAATAAAAAAAATAACTTGCTATGAATGTGGTAATGAAGGGCATTTCATTGCGGAATGTCCAAAGAAGAAGAACAAGGATGAGAGAAAGAAAGACAAGCACCACAAGAAAGACAAGAAGTACAAGAAGCATAGAAGAGGTGAAGCTCACATTGGTCAAGAGTGGAATTCCGATGAATCATCCTCCTCCGACACTTGCCATTGGTGTCACTCCCACCAACACTTATCTATTTGGGAGCTTGAGTGATGATGATAATGACAATACTCACAAGTGCTTCATGGCAAGGGGATCCAAGGTATCAAAATCTAAACATAAGCATCCCTCTTATGCTAGTAGTAGTGATGATGATGATGATGATGATGTTAATGCTTCACTTCCTAAAATGCTTGAATTTATGGAATTGCTAGAAAAACAAAAGGAAGAAAATGATAGACAAGAGGAGCTTCTTGAAAAACAAGAAGACTTGCTTATTCTTGAAAAGAAAAGAAACCTTGAACTAGAGAAGCTCCTAGAAGACGAGAGGAAGAAAAATGAAAAGTTAATCAAGTCTCTCAATGAAACTAAAACCTCATGTGAAAGTATTAAAAGCACAAAAGATGTGCTTCAAGAGAAATATGAGGATTTGGAAAAGACTCATAAGTCTCTTGAAGAACAACATAAGATACTTTCAACCTTCACATCTTCCACCTGCAACTCTCATGCTTCCATTAGCAAAGGATGTGATAGGTGCTATAATATTGATGTTAATGCTTGTGCAACTAATGTCAAATTGATTGATGATTTGAACAAGCAAGTGAAGGCACTTGAAAGCAAAACAAAACATGAGAAAAATGTTGTTGATGATGAAAACGTGAAGTATGCAAGAGAAGCATACTGATATTCTAGGCACCCAAATATCATGGATGGCATTGGTTATGTTGAGGGTGCTAGTGAGAACAAGAATGGAAAGGAATTCTTTAAGTCCACCAAGGAAGGGTCTTACCAAAAGAAGCAAGTCAATAACATGAACACTAACCATTCTTCTTTTGTTAATGATTCCCATGCCCATATGCCTAATGCTACTTATGCACTCTTTCATGATTTTGATACTTCATATGTGCTCATGAGAAACATGCATGGTTGTGTGTTTGCCAAATATGTTGGGCCACACAACAAGAGGCCAAAGGCTTGTGTGTGGGTGCCTAAAGTGCTTGTGACTAATGTGAATGGATCCAAGAAAATTTGGGTACCTAAAAACAATGCTTAACTTTTTTTGCAGGACTATGTCTCCGGAGGGTCAAGTTGGGTGATTGATAGTGGATGCACCAATCATATGACCGGAGACAAAAAGATGTTCAAGTCATTTGAGCCTAGTCACAACAAAAATGAATACTTCACATTTCGTGAAAATGGAACGGGACAAGTGATAGGTTATGGTAAAGTCTCTCTCCCTTCTTTGTTTTCTCTTGTGAAGGTTATGCTTGTGGATCACGTTGACTTCAATCTATTATCCATTTTGCAATTTAGTAAAATGGGCTATGATTGCTTGTTCAATGAATGTGACATGACCATCTATAAGAGGAGTGATGGCTCGGTTGCTTTTAAGGGTGTGCTTAAAGGAAAGCTTTATGTTGTGGATTTCTTCACAGATGAAGCTAGACTTGGTACATGATTGTTAGCAAAGTCCAACATGGGGTGGTTGTGGCATAGGAGGCTTGCCCATGTTGGTATGACAAATCTTCACAAACTCCAAAAGGGCGGCCATATCATAGGACTAACCGATGTTTGCTTGGAGAAAGATAGAATTTATAGTGCATGTCAAGCATTGGTGGTAACAAATATGGTCTTATAATTATTGATGATTTTTGTCATTTTACATGGGTATTCTTTTTGCATGATAAAGGTGAAGTGAAAGATGTGCTCAAGACATTCATGAAAAGAGCACAAAATGAATATAAAGTCAAGATCAAGAAAATAAGAAGTGACGATGGCACCGAATTCAAGAACACCCAAGTTGAGGAGTATCTTGATGAAGAAGGAATCCAGCATGAATTTTCAGCACCGTACTCCCCTCAACAAAATAGGGTGGCCGAAAGAAAGAACCGAACACTCATTGAGATGACAAGAACATTGCTTGATGAATACAAGACGTCCAACCGTTTTTGGACCGAATCCATCAATACCGCATGTCATGCCTCTAACCGGTTGTATCTCCACCGACTATTGAAGAAAACACCATATGAGCTACTAACCAGTAACAAGACTAATATTTCCTACTTTGGTGTTTTTGGAAGCAAATATTTTATGCTAAACAAGAAACCCAAGACTTCAAAATTTGCTCCAAAAGTTGATGAAGGTTTCTTGCTTGGTTATGGGTCTGTAAGGACCGAAGGCGTACCGAGAGGGCGGGGGTGGGGTGAATCGGTAAGCCGCTCACGAATCCAACTGCTTCAAATTCCGCTACTGGAGTCTACCAAGATAAGTAACCTAAACAATTCTAGTAGGCCAAGACCCTACATGTGCTAGTGTTCATCATATGATAAAGTGCGGAAGCCAATCACTCTAGCCTATGCAAGCCACAAGTCACTCTATCACTAGAGCACACAATTGCGGAATAGTAAAGAGAGGGTCAAGGAATGCTCATGATTTTTTCCTGAGGTCTCAGAAGGATGGTGCTTTCCCCTAATCCTTGTTGGACCACTCCCTCCGGAGTCCCGGTCCCTCCCGCCAAGAAGTGAAGTTCTCGCCCACGAGCCCGCAATCACTCCTAGAGTGAAGACACAGTGTGCGTTACCGCTGCACAAAGCATAAGCTCGCTTCCCTCAAGAACTTGCTGGACTCCCCAAGCCGACACGGGCGCTCACTAGTGAAGCCCCTTTCACCAGTGGGTTCAAACCATGTACAAACGTGTGACGGCCTTCACAACCGATCATGATAGGCTCGATCACCGACACCTAACCAGTCTAGGGCTCACCATAGACCAAGAGTAACAATTTAGATCACACCCTCAAGGAAACCCTAGCCTTACATGTGCAAGATGCTCAACCTACTCTTCTTTAGGACTCTCAAGATATGCAATATCTCCTCCTAGTGCTCTCCTCTTTTCCTCTTGGACCTTACCAAATGCTCCTAGGTATTCCACTGGCCTTGAGAGGTCTCCAAGACCCCAACAACGAAGTTATATAGGCTCCCAACCTCAAACTAGTTGTTGCTCCATGAAATTGCCTTTCTGGACCTCCAGACCGGACTGTCCGGTCACTGCCTAACCGGACCGTCCGGTCACTCTGGTAACGGCTCTCCCAACCATTGGCTGCAGTGTCCAGGCAAAATCCCTATACTGACTAGACTGTCTGGTCACTGGAGCGGACCGTTCTGTCCATTTCTCTCTCTAGTCCAGAAACATTCTGCGCCCGAAGCTCCTCGCTGCCCTGTGCCCTTCATAGTGACCGTACAGTCTGGTCTCCACTGACCCCTTTGTCCGGTCTCTATGTCTATAAGCCAAAACTTGTCGTCCTCGCTTGACTTCGTTTCCTGGCTTCTCCACTGGCACCTAGTGTCTGTGATTTCACCGAGCAACCTTGCACATCACTGACTAGACATGACCTAAGAGAATGACCTAGACCCCCTTGATAGTCCGGTTTTTCCTATGGACTCAAAGCCCTAACAACTAGACAAGTGTTCCAAACACTTGCACCATAGCTTGTTCTCCGCTTTGATCCATCTCCATCAACCCTTGGTCTCCATCAAGTTCACAAGACTCCATGCTTGCGGTCATTGTCATCAATCACCAAGGCAACCATCATCCATATGATTTGTAATAGAGATAAGAGATGATTCCTACAAAAATAATACTTGTGTAGATGTTAGCCCAATTTCATAGTTGTCATCTATCACCAAAACATCCATACCACAGGGATCCAATCATCAATGGTCATGAAGCTTACAATCTCCCCCTTTTTGGTGATTGATGACAACCACTACTTAATCGAAAAACTTTAGTTAATAAAAAACCGGGCTAAACAAGCTACATAAAGATCGAGAGGAATCATAATAGCATATGAGAGAAACGCATAAGGTCCTACTCAATCAAGCATCATCTAGAGATACAAGGAAAAGAGTGAAGAGCATACTCTAGATGAAAAATGCATGCATGTCATGGCAATATATTGAATGAAAGCATAAGGACATGCAATGCAAGACATGAGTGATGAGATGCACCAAGTTAGCATAGTAATGCATAGGAATTAAGAACAAGTAATCATCATCATGATATCATACACAGGATAATTAATAATGAATACAAATCACTACATATGAAAGAAAATAAACCAAGTGTGATTAAAATGAGTCAAACACAAGCGAATGAAATCTGAATCCATGACTCATCAAAATCCATGAACATCGAATAACTCCATCAAAATAAAGACCAATAGCTTCTAACAAAATATGTATTTGTCTCCCAAAACCGATATGATATACAAGTCTGCTCCCCCTAGATACAAGCTATTCTCGATCATACTCCCACTCCTCCTAGACCTAGTATCTTCTCCCTCTTTGACAACAAGCACCAAAAAGCCAAAAAGGTGGGAAAAGATGAACATCTATGCGTTCGTGGTCGAAGGAAGTGGTGTAGCGACGTTCTCTGCAGGCTCTGCTCCTAGTTTGTCGATGACCCGTACCCAGGGTACCTCACATAGAAGGAAAGTAGAGATAGACTCCTACTAGAATAAGAATAGTAGACCGACTAGAACTCCATCATGTAACTCTGTCCCCCAGGATATATAAGGAGGGGCAGGGGTCCTCCTCAAAGAAAGAAGTTGACAAGTAGACAAGCAATAGACAAGTATTCAACTAGAGATCCCACAACGGGATATAGATTAGACACAACTAGACATCATCGTCTAGATCTACGCTTCTTGTCTAGATCTTTAGATCTAGACATATCGATACAAATACCACAAAACATAGGACGTAGGGTTATTATCCTCCGGGAGGCCCAAACCTGTATAAATCGGCGTCTTGTGTTACCATCATATCTTGATCTCGCGCATACCCCTATCTATCATATAAATCCACATAGGTGAACTACCCTATGTCTGATGCCGAGTATAAGTCTCGATATTTGGCACGCCAGGTAAGGGATGCGCGACGGTCGGCTTGTTGAGTTAGATGGTCTCACTCTACTTCAAATTTTGATCGCAAGCCGACCGGTGTTGAAGCGCCTTGTCATCGCTCAAGTCAATTGCAGCCTCATGCAGTGGTCTACGGTAGCCTCTCATGCGGTGATCCAGCAACACGTTGATCTGCTTTTCGATGATATTCTAGCAGCCATCCATCTACACAAACACCGTTACGATGATTCATCCAGCCTTTGTAACCATGCTGGAGTCGGCGAGTTCCAAGAAAAGCCAACTGACTTGGCTTCGTAACCATGCTGGAGTCGGTGAGTTCAAGTTGACAAAGCCCAAGAAAGCCAGTTGATTTGGAATCGGCTTCGTGGCTGAAAAAGGAAGTAAAGACCGACTCAAACTCTTGGCTTCAAGGCATCCACGTGCGCCAACAAGGAAGGCTATTTCCTTGTTTATTGTTTGTCATATTATTTTATTAATATATGCTAATCAATCTGATCAACATAATGCTCATTACATGATCTGTTTTGCATGCGTGTATGCAAGCTTCACCGGAGGTGTTACTCGAGAGATCTGGCGTGCGCGGTTATAGCGAGGTCTTCGGCACTCGGCCAACTCGCACATCAAGGCAGCCAAGAACCTGGCTGACACCCTGCTCTCGCTTTACACGGCTGGTGCTCCTTGGTGACAGTGCGTATAGCGCCACACATGACCTGATCATCGTTGTCTTCAGCCATGCTGGCTCTCAAGCCTATGGCGCCCTCACGTCGCACGACATGTCAGCAAATCGATGGCCCCTTTACTTGGCCAGTGGCTCCGCTTGACAATGCGACAAGTCGTCCACTCGACTTGGCGATTCATCACAACAAACGGCGGCATAGAACCCACATCTTTATTGACTCAGCGACTCGACTTCCGACTCGACAACAAAGCTCGAGACAATAGCATCAGTAAGGCAATGGGTTCAAGGTTGATGCCATCGATACCCTTGATTTGTCCACTTGATGACTTGATTGCTCGGCGACATCGCTATGACTTGGTATCTCAGTAACCTAGTCCATGTCTCGATGATCCGGGTGCTCGACGACATTTTTGACGACACAAGTGTATCGGCAATATCGCCGTGACTCCGTGCATCAGGAACATCATCGCACTACGGCGACGCTTCCGGCAACTCGATGCTTTGACGATCGGTCACTCGGCAACATTACCATGACTCGACGACGTCGACTTCAACCACCCGGCAACATCATCACGACAATGCCTTCAACGAGGGCGACCGTCACTCGGCAACATCGCCACGATACGACACCTCTGACATTTCGGCAACATCGCCACGACTCGACGGTTCGACCGCTCGGCGGCCATATGGACATGCCTGGGGCTACTCCGCCATTCACCTGGCCACTCGGCTACTCGACGACGCCTGCGATGACATGGCTCTTTGGTCACTCAGCCACTCGGCCACACCTTCGATGATTCGGTGTCTCTGTCAACCACTCTGAGCTTTGATGTTTCGGCGACACGATGGCTTGACTTCAACATTCGACCACTCGCCAACCACATCAGCACGCACGGGGGCTCCTCTTCAACTCGCCGAATTACAAAGCTAAGTATCTTTATACTTTCTTGATTTACTTTCGAGGTTTTAGGCTATGTCCTTTAGATTTTTTTCCCGTGATCGCTTATTTTTGTTTTCTAAGAATAAGATCGTCGATTATTTTTATGAGTAAAGTTGGGCTTTTAAATTAGTGCTCTTATTTGTGACTTTATTCATCTTTTTATATTGCCTTGGTTCTTTAATCCTTTATATTAAACAATCGAGTCAGGTGGCTATTTATGTATCTATACATGTCTTCTCCCACTATTTTGTGAATCTAATAGTACACATGTCGGTCGGTGACCTTTTAGTAATGCTTCAGCCTTGACACCATATGACCCGTGTCGTCCGTTCTAGATTCATTTATTTTTTGGCTTCAGCCTCGACCGATACATTGCATTTTTATTTGTGATTTGGTCTTACTTTTTGGTCTTACTCCAACTAGCGACTAAGTCATAAACTTCTTAGCTACGTGACAGATTGCCACTACACTAAACCCAGAGCCAAAGTTGCGAGAGGTCATATGTCGATTGGTTCTGATTGCTACGCAAGAATAATTATGACCGATCTTGTTACGACAGACCGAGCTCCAAGCTCTTTATATTTTTTCCTATCCTACGGTGGGTCAGTCTGGTTGCTAATGCACGAATACACTGCTTTGCGCCAGTCAGTCTACTTAAAAGAGAAAAAATGGATACACACTTGACTTTTCAGTCGACTGATTTATTTGGCTTATAAAAGTAAGTATTCAAACAAACAATGTTAATTATAACTAATCATTTTAATTTCCTTTATTGTCAGGAATATTGATGACGGATAGGCAGATACACCATTCGACATAGAGTGATTTCCTCGCTCTCATCGGTGGGCCACGCCAACTCCGATCACCTTTATTGGTCAACAATGCTAGCATCGCCTGCCTTCATCACTCGACTTACAGCTCCGACCGCTTTCATCGGTCGGCCATGCTAGTGTTGACAATCTTCATCGATCGGTTTACTGCTTTGACTGCTTTCACCGGTCAGCTACACCAGCTCTGACTGCCACCATCGGTCTGCTACATCATATCTGACCGCCACTATCGATCGACCACATGTCAGACTGTCGGCTTCACTCGGTCATCATGACTTTTAGTGATTCCTACTTCATCAGCGGTTTGCAGCTACAACATCTTTGACGGCCTTCTTCACTCGACCTTATCATCATGAGTTAAGTACCGCTGCCACTCAGACATGATATTCTGAGTTGAGCGCGACCGACACTCATAACGGCGATTGTCTCGGGGATTTCTTTGAAGAGAAGCACTTTGTATTAGATTTATGGTTGATGCCATAATATGTAAAAATATATGATTGGATGATCATATGACAGTGGCTTGATGGTCACTCAATCAATATGTGCTTCTTTGAAGAGAAGTGCATTATCAAAAGTAGTTGATGCCATAATTATTCAAAGCATGATTTAATGATCATGTCGCTATGTCTTGATGGTCATATATGCAAAATATCGAGCATCACTCGACTGATTGAAGTTAGTCTACAATAGTGAAAATAAAGCTCAAAGATATGAGTGATTAACATTCTTAAGGAAAGGTTACATAATCATGATTGAAGTCATGGTAACTTAGTACGTGGTTATGATTGATGTCATAAAGCATCGATTCACTCGGCTGTGATTGAAGTCACCTGTTTGATTCATAATGACTCATAGGCCACTCAGCCAAAGTTTATATCATTTGGTTATGATTGATGTCATGAGGACATGATCACTCGGCTGTGATTGATGTCACTTGTTTGAACTTAATATAATTTGATTGTGATTTATGTCACCCAAGTATATCATATAGCACTCGACAATGATTGAAGTCATTGGTTTGAGTCATCAACCACTCAGTAGTGATTGAAGCCACTCAACTAAGTCATTTATCACTCGAAAATGATTGATGTCATTCTAGTGAGTTAATTATCACTCGGATTTGATGATTTGAGTGATTTCTTATTAAAGAGAGCCAATACGACTATTATTGTTTTGGACTCTTGCATTATTTTTAGTTTCCAAATGATACAAGAGTCGGGGGCTACACCTAATTAGGTGCACCTGTTCGGTGCACCAGTTGATTAATCGAAGACATTTTGGATCCTTGAGATTCTCACAAGCTCGCTGATACAAAGCCAAAGCATTCTACATGGCATAAACCAGTCGAGTAGCTAGTAAAGATTATAATCAAGCTTGCAAGACTCTCAGGGGCTTCTGTCGATGACCTGTACCCGGGGTACCTCACATAGAATGAAAGTAGAGATAGACTCCTACTAGGATAAGAACAATAGACTGACTAGGACTCCGCCATGTAACCCTATCCCCCGGGATATAAAAGGAGAGGCAGGGGTCCTCCTCAAAGAGAGAAGTCGACAATTAGAAAAGCAATAGACGAGTCTTCAACTAGAGATCCCACAATGGGATATAGATTAGACATAACTAGACATCATCGTCTAGGTCTAGCCTTCTCATCTAGATCTTTAGATCGAGACATATCAATACAAATACCACAGAACACAGGACGTAGGGTTATTATCCTCCGGGAGGCCGGAACCTGTATAGATTGGTGTCTTGTGTTACCATCATCTCTCGATCTCGCGCATACCCCTATCTGTGGTATATATATACCAGGGATACCTCGCCACTCAGATATATTGCCGAGTGGGCTGGGGTCCAATAAAGATAAAGACCCATGAAGATAACTACTCGGATTATTACTTGGAGTACACGACAAGCCAATACTAGAGATAGAAAGTTAGATATAGAGTCCTAGTCAGAAATCATGTTGTAACCGACTAAGACACTTACCATGTAACCCTGCCCCCTGGATAAATAAGGAGGGGCGGGGGCTCTTTCATGGGGATCCTGTATAATACACCACAGAACACAGGACGTAGGGTTGTTAGCCTCCGGGAGGCCCGAACCTGTCTAAACCTTGCGTCTTGTGTGTCCATCGATCTTTCATACTCATACGCATACCTAGATCTACTATCGAGAATATCTCTCGACACTATCTATCATATAAATCCACATAGGTGAACTACCCTATGTCTGATGCCGCGTATAAGGCTCGACAGGGCTGCTCCTGAGGTGGATCCTGCTGTGCTCCCTGAGCCTGTGCCTCCTGAGCATCCAGCTACTCAAAGAAACCAAGGTCTATAGGCGACTCAGACCCACTATCCTGTGCTGCTGGAGTGATCGTGGCAGTCTCCTGAGCTGAAGTCTAGAGTAGTAGGAGATCTGACACGTCCTGATGTGAGAAACCTCCACGAACAAGATCCTCTGTTGCCTGAGGAGTAAGAGTGGTAACAGTGGTAGTAAGAGGTGGAGCCGTAGCTGTCTCTGGGATGGTCTGGGAGTCTACAAGAGTAGTGTGCACAATGCCTGAGAACAGACTCCTGACTGGTACGTGCTGTGAGCTGGAGTGTCCTGCCATCCGTGAGCTCGAAGAGTGTGACGAAGACACGAACAGTGCAGAAACTAAAAAAGCTGACACAGGGGAGAGTTGTGCTAAAGAGAAAGTCTGTCCTACTCCCCCTGTCAGTAAGACCCCTGAAAGTGACAATCCGCTAGACTGTGCTATCATCATTGCTGTGCAGGGTGGGTAAAGATAGCAATATGTAAGATGTAATTCGGATTCAGATTGACAAGGTTGATGCCATAGAAGAACAGAAGACCGTGAAAGAATTCACAACAAGGGATCCCAAATCCACAATAGAAAAAGGAGGAGAAAACCGTGATTTGGTGGACGGGAGGTTGGGGTAATTTCTGACCTATGGCTTCGATCCATCCTTCGGTCTGCTGATCCTGCAACACGCCATCAATTACTAGTCTGTTGATTTTCTCTGAATCCATGGCTGACACGGGGAACTCCTTGATGGTGGCGGGGATGTCGAAAACTGGCTCTTCTTCTTCGCCCTTCTCAGGAGAAGATTGCTTATGGGATTGTGCCTTAGAGCTTTGGCGGGTGCACTTCGGGGCCATCGTTTTTTTTTTTGAGTGCGGTGGGAAGTAGTTGCGTGGAGCTTTGGGGTGGAAATGGAATCCTGAGATCTAGGGTTTGTGTGCGCAAGAAGGCGGCGGCGAAATGAAGATGAAGGGATGCGGCTGTTTGGAGGCCCTTTTTGTAAGGGCTAAATGACCTATTGGACCGAGGCTTCTTGTAATCTGTTAAGTCCAATTTTATTAATTGGATTGTTGCGGTTTCAATCTTGGAAATTGTACCTTTCGAGATTTCGTGATAAATCACTTGGATTGTTGCGGTTTCAACCTTGGAAATTGCACCTTTCGAGATTTCATGATAAATCACTCGGATTACTGTAGTTTCAGTCTTGGAAATTGTACCTTCCGAGATTTTGTGATAAATCACTCAGATTATAGCAGTTTCAGCCTTGGAAATTGTACCTTTCGAGACTTCATGATAAATCACCCGAATTATCTCGGCACCAATCTTGGGTGTTGTGTTTCTGTGTTATATCACCAATCTTGGGGGCTATGTCAATTGAAATTTGTTGTTAATCATTAAGATTAAGGGCACTTCAGCAATAGGGATGTAAATATCAATTTGGTGATGTATCACTCGGCGAATAAGAAAATTCAGCTAAATATGGAATTTGTTAAGACAAAATTGGGAGATTCGGACCTTATTATGCCCTTTTCTGTGGAGGGATAAGATTAATTGGATATTTTTAATAACTCAAAAATTGCTTCGGTGTAGCCTCAACAATCTTCTGAGTTAGGGGCTATATGCATAGGCTATGTCTTTTTCAGGAATTTATGAATAAGGATTAATAGAAAAAAGCATTTCCTAATTTCATAAGATGTCGAGGTAAACCAAGACGACAATTCAATACGGGAAGTGCTTGGGGGCTACTGTGGTATATATATACCAGGGATACCTCGCCACTCGGATATATTGCCGAGTGGGCCGGGGTCCAATAAAGATAAAGACCCATGAAGATAACTACTCGGATTGTTACTTGGAGTACATGACAAGCCAATACTAGAGATAGAAAGTTAGAGATAGAGCCCTAGTGGGAAATCATGTTGTAATCGACTAAGACACTTACCATGTAACCCTGCCCCCCAGATATATAAGGAGGGGTAGGGGCTCTTTCGTGAGGATCCTACATAATACACCACAGAACACAGGACATAGGGTTGTTATCCTCCGGGAGTCTCAAACCTGTCTAAACCTTGCATCTTGTGTGTCCATCGATCTTTCATACTCATACGCATACCTAGATCTACTATCAAGAATATCTCTCGACAGTTGGCGCACCAGGAATGGGTAGCGTTGAGTGTAGCTTCATCAAAATCGATGGCTTTCGTCGACATCAAGTTTTGCCCGGGAGACAAGATCTGCTTTGTCACTATCAGCCTCATCACCGATCAGCATGGGAACCTTGTCAAGCATGAATGCGCAGTCCACTCGAACGTTGCCACAGCCGACCAGAGCAATCCGGCCGACCGATTCCCGCTTGGCCTCTAGAACGCGGTGACAGCTTTCCAGGCGGAAACCCTCTCCGGTGGCAACTCAACGTTGTTCGCAACACCCCGATTGGCAACCTTGGTCCATTCAGGTTACACTATAGTTGATCTCCCAGCTCATCACATGGACCAGTCGGACGAAGATCCCAAATTTTTCGACGAATCAAGATTCGTTGTAGCAATCGGCCTTGAAAGCGAGTCACTCCTGGACTTGATTGAAAAGCCGAGTGATTCAGAGAGTTGTTCCTCGGATTTCCGCGAGGTATTCATGGTAGCACCTGCTACTTAGGGGCAAGCAGACGGCGAAACATCGGCGGATGCTGCCGTGCACGATACCGTGCCACATATAGACAGACATGAAACCGACCTCAAAGACGGTGATCCAGACGTTGCCACTCCTCCACTTCGAAGACCAGATGCTCAGCAAAGACCCCGAGTCGTGCAAAACTTAGATATGGGAGACCTCACCTTAAAACTTGATGGTGAAGACGTCTTCAAGACCTCACAACACAACATCACGGCTACGGCAACCCTCCTGCATACAATAGAGCCCCTGCTCCAAGTCTCCCCAGAGTTGACACCTCGGGTCAACCAATTGAAAGCGCACATCAGGACCGTGGCTGTACTGGGGATGCATGCGCCACAATCAACGCCGACTAAATCAGTCTCTGGGGCCGCTAGTTCGGTGCCTAGGGAAGATACAAGAGACCGACAGCGCTCCAACTGGGAGGCAACCCCGCCTACTGTCCCTAGGCGCATGCGGCACAATCAACGCCGACCTGCGTAACAGCATACCACCACGTGATGCGCGGGTCCGATTGGACAACAGATGCCGGGAGCACGACGATGCGGCCCATCGAGTGTATGAAGATGAACGCCATAGGTGCGGTTATGTCGACTATGAGCATGACAATAGGCGGCAGCCACATATAGACGATCATTACCGTGATCGACGGGAGGAGGGCCACCACGATGATAGATATTACCGAGAAGCCAACCACGAACAAGAATGTACTCCGGCCGTGGACGATTATGACGAGGAGGCTGGCATCCGAGTCTTCACTCGGGAACTTCGAACCGTCAGCTGGCCGGTCAGCTTCAAGCCAGTCGGCATTGAGGAGTATGAAGGCAAGACGGACCCGCGTGACTGGCTTCACATCTATTCGACAGCCATACGAGCTCTCGGCGGTGATAGCTTTGTCATGGCCAACTACTTGCATGTTTGTTGAGCCCCAGCAACAAGAACTTGGCTCACTAATCTGCCTGACAACTCTATCACCTCCTAGGCAGATCTCTGTCGGTAGTTCGTGGACAATATTCAAGCCACCTTCGATAGACCAGGGAATCACTGGGAACTCGGCCGGATCAAGCAGCAAGACCGGGAGCCACTTCGAGGGTACATCTGTGACACCCCAGGTGTCTCACTTTCATTTAACCAACATGACGAGCTTAGATCATGAACAACATAGCATGAAATAATAAGACTCACTCCCTTTTTATTAATTCTAGGCAAATAAAAACCCTGCAACCAAGTTATTGAAGCAATTCAAAAATTTCAATACAACTTATGCTAAATAAATTCATAATCATGTTGGTAATAATAAAATAGAATTTTATGAAATTATTGGGCATTTTATCTGCTTGGCAAGACCCTTAATTAATTAATTGATTCTTAAGTAACTAATTAATGCATTTAATTAATTCTAAAAATATGTTTATGAAAATTTCAAATAAAATTCACCAAAGTGTTCTCCACCATTTAAATAGTCAGTTCACCAAATTTCACTAATTTAGGAAGTCCCTAGCTATTTTATTTTGATTTATTAAACACCATAGTTGACCAAGGACCTTTTTGTGAGGATCTTGAAACATCAGGGGGCGCAGTGCAAAATCCCCTTCTTCTCCCTCTCACTGGCCTTCCCCCCCTGCTGACGCCGGTGCACCGCCCGGGCCGCCTTCACTCCCCCTCGAAACCCCGCGCGTGCTACAGCGTCCGCTCTGCCCTCTGCTCCTCCGCTCTATCCCCTCACCGCGCGTCCGCCCAACAGCCTTCGCTTTTCTCTTCTCCCCTCTGCACGTCACCGAGCGACCCGGCCGGACTTCAACTCCGCTCCTTTTCACCCCCAATCACTCTCTTCCCTCTTTGCGTGACTTGAAAGCACGAGCGCAAGCTCTCGATCACGCCACATCTCTGCCCACTGCTCCCCGCTCTCTCTCTCCCATTCTCCCTCTGCCACTCCGCGCTCTGCTTCTCCCCGCCATTACCGAACCCGAGCTTGAGCTCGCATTCTCACTGTCCTAGCCTCCCTCGAACCCAGCCAGAGCACGAGCAGTTTCGCGCACACCTCTTCTCCCTTCCTGGCACATCACTCGGCCATCATCCGTCAAAGAAGTGAACCAATTTGGAGAAAAATCGAGAATCCTTCCCGGTCAAGCTCCGTTGATGCCAACCCTAATTCCGTCCAAATCGGTGAGCCCCATCACCTATTATTTTCCCTCTGCTGTGCGCACCCATCTGACTCACTTCCCTGACCCTTTTGCTCCATGTTTCTTTCACGAGATCGCCATCATAGCTGTTAATCCCTGGCCGTCGTCTCTGCTCCGGAAAACCGATGCCACCTCGCCGATGAGCACCATCTCCTGCTCCTTCCCGACACACGCCGACTTGATGTAGGAGCCGGCCCCGAATGATTTCCCGCTCGGTAGACGAGGCGTGACCTCACCAAACATCATCCTTCCACCGCCTCACGTCGCCAACCAACTTCCGGTGAGAACCACACCTCACGAACCCCTCCTCTCCCCTCGCCATTATCCGTGCTCCATTTTCCCTCAACCGCGGCGAGCTTTTCCTGTGCTTAGATGCCGGTAGTGAGCTCTCCGGCCGCGCGCCGCCCCACTCCGACGAGCCTACTGGCCGTCCTTCTGGCACCGACGAGGTGTCCACGTGTAGTTGACTTGGAGCTGAGGTGTCGCCTACGTGGCCTTTCCCACAACAGATAATGCCCAGAAATTGCCAGAAATTGTCAATAACTTTGAAAAACCATAGTAAATTGAATATAACTCCTTTGAGCCTCAAACAAATTTTGTTGAACTCAGCTTCCAGTGCACTATTATAGTAAATTGATAAGTCACGAACTCTGTACATGCATTTTTATCAATATATTAAATTGTTTAGACAATGATTAAATCACCAGAAATTCTAGGTACCCAATTTAATTCTGATTTTTGGCAAGCTTAATAATTACATAATTATCTATCACCACATATTTTGGTTTAGTAAAATATGAATTATTTTAGGCTCTGGAAATTATTTAGTGTGCTCACTTAAATTAATTCTAGAAATTATTTTATAATTAATTGGCCCCTGCCACTTGGCACAAAAATCACTCACATAAGTCTCTGTGCCCATTAAATTACACAAGTCGAGAAACCTAAGTTTACTTAATTAAATTAAATTAATTGCTCATACCACTATTTTATTTTAATAAATGCTAGTAGTTAGAGTAATTATATCCAGAGGCTATAAATTGGTAAAAATACAATTCATCTATGTCCCTTTTCATGATAAATCATTCAAGATCAGAATCGATTGGTTACTATTTTAATTGCTTAATTTTTTGAAGGACTATAACAACCCTAAATAAATGATTAACATACGTAAAATGATGAAGCTCTAATTTGTTTCATTGAAGCATATGGCTTCGAGAACATTGAAGCATATGGCTTCAAGAACATAATAATAATGTTAATCAACATTTAAAGTCATTGTGCATCATATCATTTCATCCTATGGTATTTTGATAATACCGATAATTCAATTCTATCATATAGGTAATGACAACTCGGAGCAGGAAGAAGAGGATCTTCAGAAGGACCTTGATCCCCAAGAGCAAGACGTTGTAGTTGCTAGCACTAACATCGATCCAGGCAAGCCCCGGTTTTTATTCGCCATTTTATAAAGTTGCTAGTTTTCAATATTACTAGTGTCTATGATTATTGCATTATGTCATAGGAGTTGATTGGAACCCACTTGCATGATACCCAAATGATCTACGCCACTGTCATTAGAACTTTGGTAGTATCGGTACTGTGTCGCTATGCTTAGTAATTGCTAGACGCAATAGATATCAATACTAAGAATGAACTTGACCACTGGAACGGGACTAATAAAAGAAGTTTACTTTGATGTCATGATCGAGCAGGGATGATGCATGTGTATGTTTGCAGTAATACATGGGTGTTGACTGCAGTAGCCCTGCCTTGTCAAACCTAGGACCCGTTCGTGGTCGGCCCCTTGGTCAAGTATTAAACAGTACTGAATCCATGCTAGTCTATGGGCACTAGTAAACTGATGTAGCATTGACGTGGCAATGAGGACGGTACCTAGTACAGCGGTCATTGACCCTTCTGCTGCTGGAGTGGGCGGTTCATACCGCGAAGTACTGTTGGCAGGACGGCATGCCCACTCGCTAAGACTGGACCCGGACCAAGTTGTTTTTCGTCCTTGTTAAAGGTTGCCATATACGACCTTAATTGGTGCGTATGTGTCGTGTATCTCGAGTTATCCCAGCTGGTGAAAAATCAATTGCAATTGTTGTCCCTCGTTGTAATGTGTACCACTTGGTCACTGAGTCGTCACGTAGTTGCACATGATACTTGGGAATTGATTATGATGCTTATCGTTGTTGTTACTATTATTGCTCTTATGTTGTACTTACCTTATGTATTGCTTTATTAGCTTATTGTTGCAACTAAAGTTACCTTCTGCTCTACCCAGTTAATTTGAGAAGTAAAACTCGATAGAACTAATAGGTTGCTTTGTTCGAGTCTTTTCAAACAAGCCACCTATTAGAGCCATTGCATGCCTAGATGTCCAACGGGTAAGTCTTGCTGAGTAATTAGTACTCAGGCTTTGTGCCATTGTTGTTTTCAGGTAATGAAGAGGTAGAATTGCCTGAGAATGTGCTGCCCTGGGACATGCAAGTCCCTGAGGGTTGGAGTGCCCACTGGGAGTCCGACTCACCACCGCAGTATTGATGTGTGTTGCTAGAGTGATGGTTCTTCAGGCATGAACCATTACTATGCTGTATCTTCGAGCTCTTAGCTTCTTATCGTGATTTGCTTCCGCTGTTTTCAAAACATTCTTAACTTGTAATATTCCACTGCACTCTGAGAACTCATTGATGTAATATTCAACTTAAATTCGAACCAGTGTTGAATTATCAAGTGTCTTTGTATTTTCAGAGCTATGGTTCATGATAATACAACAAATAAATTGTATTTTCAAAAAAAACATGACGTTACGAGTGAGGATACGTTAGTATTGCCCCTATAGATAGTAGGATGGTGACAAACTAACTTGGGTTATGATTGTTTACATCATTGCATCTACGGCTTCTTCAAACGAAGGTACGTGCATGCTTAACCGACACGCGTGATATCGGTGTCTGTGCTCGTAGGCGGATACGAGGCACTGTTGGTTCCTGACTTATCACGGGGCGATCCTTTTTTCATAGATCATTACTAGTAGAACTGTGCTTATTTTTGTAGTTTCTTTTGATTTTTATGTAATGTTTCTGCAATGGATCTTCTACAGGTACACTAACACCGTTAGTATAACATTTAGAATGACTTACGTGTTGAGTGTAGGTCGTCACCAAATATCCGTGCCGTTAAGTCGCGGCAAGTTAGGTGTTGTGTTGTGAGGAATGATAGGTTATTAAAATGAAGGTTTTACATCATGCATCCCATTATAACTAAACTCAAATTTGGTTCTCTCCTTGCTCACCAACCTCTGAATAAAAATTTTCTAAACTAATAAGTATAAAATTCTGAATAACAAGGTTAACAAGAATCTGTCCTGTTTTTAGCTGCCAACTTCAAAAATTCATAACTAAAGTTATACTTCGGATTTTTAGGTGTTTAAATACAATCTGGAAAGCCCTAGAAGTCTATTTTCATCTCCAATAGGTTTCACCATCTTCCCAGTTTTCCCCTGTCCAGTAGAGCCAAAACATTAAGCCTATGTCAACCTGAAACCGAATTTGTTTTGAGACCCATTGCCGTATTATTGACCCTTGAGGCTGGAAAATGTGAACAAAAACTATGTTTCTGTATTTCATAGCACTATATATGAAATGCATTGTTACTCATGGAACATTGTACTCACCATCGGGTTTATGTTCCAGATGGGTGACCACGGTTTTGAGGAGCTTTCGCACGACGGGTGGCGCTACACCACCGGACTCCACCACCGTGGCTTTCCTACACTGTTGTGGGATCTTTTACGCTTGTTGGGCTACGACGAGCCGCCCTCTTACAAGGGCTGCGAGGTCCATCGTCACGGCATGACTCTTGCTGAGGTGCACATCAGCGTGCCCACACACCCGCGCAACCTCGACATGGCGGGTATGGAGAGCATGACGACTTGTGGGAGCCTCCGTGAGGGTTTGGAGAGAGTCGCCCACAGGGCTCTCACCCACTTCTGTGGGCGCCACACAGCAGCGCTCTGTGGGACTCCGTTTGAGATGATTCCCATCTGGCACCAGGCCAACCCGGTCTAGCAGAGGCGTGTGAGGCGCATCGGCCGCGACGACTAACCGACATACCATGCAGGGTCCCACCGTGTGTCCTACTACTCCGAGTACCTCCTCAACTTGGACGAGGAGGCTAGCAGCCACATCAGTATAACACTGGTTGAGGCTGAGCAGGTCTGGGTTCAAAGGAATGACCTACAGGCACAGACCGACGCACAGCAGAGAGAGATCCAGCGGCTGACCGCTGCTCTTGAAGCGAGTGAGACTCGCATCACTGAGGTGACTGGACAGCACGACACCCTCACGCAGGAGGTTGATAGACGTGGCATGATTATGCAGCAGCGCGCCAAGCACAATGAGCATCTGTAGCATCAGTTGACGGCTGCACAACATTAGATGGAGCTTATGGGAGAGGATTTAGAGACCCTGGCCTAGGAGAACCAGGGCTTGCAGCAGCAGCTTGAGGCAACCCTTACACCACCAGCAACACTGGAGGAGGAGGACCCGCAGGAGGATATGGACAAGGAGTCTGACAAAGACTACGAGGCACCCGCCCGAGGCAGGACCAAGGAGGCTGATGGTAGACTAGCCTAGTCTCGATAGTCAGGATCAGTTGGGTAGGTAATTTTTGTCGAACCACGCGAGGTTGTTGTATTTTGGGGCTGATGCGTGAGATGTTTTTGTAACTCGAGGGCCACATATTCCGAGTCATGTATTGAAACTATGATGATTTGCGTTGTGCATTAGGTGTACCATTAGTAGCTATTGTTGTTGCAACAAAGTTAATCGTACTCATTGACACAATCAAAGTACTTTCTTTGTAGATGGCTGAAAACAATGAACAACCACCACAAGGTTGGGAAATTACCGATGGCCTGGAGCTCACTGGGATGATTCACCTGTTTTGGAGAGTTCTCCAGAGATTCGGATACTCCATTCCTCCCACCTATGTTGGCAAGGAATTATAGGACCATGGAGTCCCATCATGTGTCATGCATGTGGCGGTACCTGCCAATTACTCCATCATCCCCGCATGGGAATCTTGGACCCTTAGCGTAACCAGGACAGATCTGCCTTCCACCTGGAATGTAGCTGCATTCAAGGCACTTACTCGGTTCTGTGAAGACCACAAGCATGATGTTGCTAGAACACCCATTGCCTTGCTACCCATTAATGATGTGACGACTTTCGAATGGATGAGGCATGTGGATTTCATCTTTGATCCAAACCACCGCCACCATGATCCTATGCTGCCCATAATAGAGTATTATGGTTTGTCCACATTCGCTTTGTGCACAAACTTGTGCCGGCGATTGGATGTGTTCCATTCTGCACTACGACTTTCTAAGGTCGAAAAACAAGCTAAGGATGAAGAAATCACAGAACTGAACCAACAAATCCAAGCCAAGAATGAAGAGATGGATGCAATTCTAGAAGAATGTGACCAAGCCTTGCAAGATGCAGCGGATTTTGAGCATGACATGATTGAAGCTCAAGATGACTTGAATGCATTCCAGGCTGCTCATCTTCCTATTGAAGGGAATTGGGATGAGATCTTCATAGAGTATGGAGAACAAGACAAAGTGGAGATGGCACCTGCCGGAGTTGATAACGAGGAAATGTTGGACCTGGAGGAACCAGGAGAACCTATGAAACAGGAAGAACTGCAGCAACAGTTTCAGCGACGATTTGGCCCGAACTACTCAAGATCACCACAGCAGCAGAACTTCCCACCTCGTGCACCTTATCAATAGCAGAACACTCAGCACCGTGCACCATATCAGCAACAAGGGAACCCGAGTGCTCGTGCCCCACTGCCTGCTGATCGTCTAGGCAACTACCCTTGCTACAATTGTGGTCGTACCGGTCACTTTACAAAGAACTGCACTACACCAAGGCGCAAAAACAACCAGTGTCAGAACCAGAGTAGGAATGTGAATGCACCATCATGTGGTGCCCAAGTGAACTACACCAATGCGGAAGATATCCCTCAGGGCAAACCCGTGCTGACCAGTACGCTCTCGCTCTATCGACAGCCTGTCCTTGCACTTTTTGATTCTGGTGCTACGCATAATTTTATTAGTGAAGCATGTGTGCAAAAACTTAATCTTCAACCCTAGACTATAGAAAGATGCTATATGATTTGTTCCCCCGCTAGGCAAATTAGGGCCAATCAAATAGTATGCAAAGCCCCTCTAGAAATAAACAAGAAAATCTACCCCGCGGATTTTATCATGCTTACCAACTAGGGAATTGATTAGATTTTGGGCATATTCTGGATGAAAACCCATAGAGCCATGCTAGACATCGAGCCCCGTATCATTCACATCAACTCCCGTTTGCATGGAAAGGACACATTCTCTCTAAACATCAATTCATCGAAAGCCTTGATTGTCGATCACTTGGAAGGGTAGTCGCTCGAAACCATCCCCATTGTTAGCGAATATCCGGACGTATTCCCCGAAGATATCTCTGGCCTACCACCTGACCGTGAAGTGGAATTCAAGATAGAGCTACAGCCAGGAACTTCTCCGATATCTTGTCGACCTTATAAGATGGCCTCGAATGAGTTGGCCGAATTGAAAAAGCAATTGAATGAGTTATTGGAAAAGAGATTCATTCGCCCAAGCACTTCACCTTGGGGCTGCCCTACTATTTTTGTGAATAAGAAGGACAAATCTCTGCGCCTCGTTGTTGATTATTGACCTCTCAACGAAGTTACCATCAAGAATAAATACCCATTACCATGAATTGATATCCTTTTTGATCAATTAGTTGGTACTAAGATATTTTCAAAAATTGACCTCCGTTCGGGTTATCATCAAATCAAAATTAGAGTAGAAGATATTTCGAAGACCGCCTTTTCTACTACATACGGATTATTTGAGTATCTAGTAATGTCATTCGGATTGACAAACGCCCCAACTCATTTCATGTATCTCATGAATTCGGTATTCATGCCAGAGTTGGACAAATTTGTGGTAGTATTCATTGATGACATCCTCGTCTATTCTAAGTCCAAGGAAGAGCATGCGGAACATCTTCGCATTGTTCTTCAACATTTATGAGATCACAAGTTGTATGCAAAATTCAGCAAGTGTGAATTTTGGTTGGACCGTGTGCCATTCCTTGGGCACATAGTCTCTGCAGAAGGAATCTCGGTAGACCCTAGCAAGGTTCAAGATGTGCTAGATTGGAAGCCACCAAAGACAGTTCACCAAGTGCGCAGTTTTCTTGGGCTAGCCGGATATTATCGTAGGTTCATACCAAATTTTTCTCGGCTGACCAAACCCATCACAGAAGTACTGAAAAAGGAGAAAAAGTTTAATTGGAACAGCAATTGTGAAGAAGCATTTCAAGCATTGAAGAAATTATTGACAACTGCCCCAGTACTGGCTCAACCCGACATCACCAAGCCGTTCGACGTATATTGTGATGCGTCTAGGACAGGACTTGGATGTGTACTCATGCAAGAAGGTCGTCTCATACCCTATGCATCTCGACAGTTAAGGAAGCATGAAGAGCACTATCCAACTCATGATTTGGAACTTGCTATAGTTGTACTTGCACTAAAAATATGGAGGCATTATTTGCTCGGCAACTTAGTGCACATTTACACAGACCATCAGAGCTTGAAATATATCTTCACCTAGACTGATCTAAACATGAGACAGCGTCGGTGGCTAGAACTGATTAAGGATTATAACCTAGAGATTCATTATCATCCAGGCAAGGCTAATGTAGTCGCCGATGCGTTAAGCAGAAAGGTCCACTGCAACAACTTAGAGCTAGAAGTTCAGGACCGAAATGACCACGAAACTAATTCAGAACCCAGCCTTCACGTTTTACCTGTTGTAGTGATTAGCAACCTAAGTGTGCAATCTACCCTTCATGAAGAAATCATTGCTGCACAAAAAATTAACGTTGGTATGAATCATATCCATCAAAAATGTTGAAGATGGTAAGGCAAGATGCTTTACCCAAGACTCGGACGGTACTCTATGGTTCAATAACCATTTAGTAGTACCGAAGGACTTTGAACTTCGACGGAAAATCTTGGATGAAATGCATTACTCAAAGTACTCCATCCATCCGGGTAGTAACAAAATGTACCAAGACTTGAAGAAGAATTTCTGGTGGACAAGGATGAAGCGATAAATTGCTCGGTATGTCACGGAATGCGATACCTGTCAGAGAGTTAAGGCCAACCATTTGAAACAAGCTGGACTACTTCAACCATTAAGTGTTCCCGCATGGAAATGGGAGGACATCAGCATGGATTTTATTGTTGGTCTCCCTCTCACCTCTTGGAAGCACGATTAGATTTGGTTCATTGTAGACCAACTCACAAAATCTGCCCATTTCCTACCAATCAATAACACCTGCAAGATAAAGCAATATGCAGAACTATACATAGCAAGAATTCTATGTCTTCATGGAGTACCCAAGACCATTGTTACGGATCGAGGCTCGTAGTTTGTCGCTCGTTTTTGGGAACAACTGCATGCATCTCTGGGTACCAAGTTGATCCGAAGTTTTGCTTATCATGCCACCACTGACAGACAAACAGAGCGTGTCAACCAGATTTTGGAAGATATGCTTAGAGCCTGTGTTTTAACACATGGTGGCAATTGGGATGCGTCTTTGCCTTATGCGGAATTTTCATACAACAATAGTTACCAGGAGAGTCTAAAAATGTCGCCATTTGAAGCACTCTACGGTCGCAGTTGTAGAACGCCTCTAAACTGGTCTAAATCTGGAGAAAGAGTAACCTTTGGTCCCGACCTTGTCAAGCTGCTAAATGCCGTCAAGAGAAGTATACAAACAGACGACGCAGACCACTATATTTCAACAAGGGCGATTAAGTCTATCTCAAGGTGTCGCCCATGAAGGGTATCCAACAGTTTGGAGTCAAAGGAAAGTTAGCTCCCCGTTATATTGGACTATTCTAGATTCTGGAACGATGTGGAAATGTGGCCTATAAGCTGGAGTTACCCGCTAATCTATCTGGAGTTCATCACACCTTCCATGTCTCTCAGCTTAAGCGATTCCTCAAGCCACCCATCGACAAAATTTTGGAAGAATATGACAAACTCCAACCTAATCTCACATACTTCGAACAACCAATAAAGATCCTCAACGAGAAAGAGCGCACAACCCATAATAGAATCCTCAAATTCTACAAAGTCCAATGGAGTAACCACTCAGAGGATGAGTCTACCTGGGAATCGGAAGAGTTTCTGAGTACTCACTACCCAAAATTTTGGTCATCATACATAGGTATGTTTTGACCACCGCACTTCCCTCTAGTTTGCCTTGATTCATAATCTCGGGACGAGATTTCTTTAAGGAGAGAGGGCTGTGACACCCCAGGTGTCTCACTTTCATTTAACCAACATGAAGAGCTTAGATCATGAACAACATAGCATGAAATAATAAGACTCATTCCCTTTTTATTAATTCTAGGCAAATAAAAACCCTACAACCAAGTTATTGAAGCAATTCAAAAAATTTCAATACAACTTATGCTAAATAAATTCATAATCATGTTGGTAATAATAAAATAGAATTTAATGAAATTATTGGGCATTTTATCTGCTTGGCAAGACCCTTAATTAATTAATTGATTCTTAAGTAACTAATTAATGCATTTAATTAATTCTAAAAATATGTTTATGAAAATTTCAAATAAAATTCACCAAAGTGTTCTCCACCATTTAAATAGTCAGTCCACCAAATTTCACTAATTTAGGAAGTCTCTAGCTATTTTATTTTGATTTATTAAAAACCATAGTTGACCAGGGACCTTTTTGTGAGGATCTTGAAAGATCAGGGGGCGTAGTGCAAAATCCCCTTCTTCTCCCTCTCACTGGCCTTCCCCCTGCCCCCCCCCCCCCCCCCTGCCGACACTGGCGCACCGCCCGGGCCACCTTCACTCCCCCTCGAAACCCCGCGCGCGCTACAGCGTCCGCGCTGCCCTCTGCTCCTCCGCTCTGCCCCCTCACCGCGCGGCCGCCCAACGGCCTTTGCTTTCCTCTTCTCCCCTCTGCACGTCACCGAGCGACCCGGCCAGACTTCAACTCTGCTCCTTTTCTCCCCCACTCACTCTCTTCCCCCTCTGCGCGACTTGAAAGCACGATCGCAAGCTCCCGATCACGCCACATCTCTGCCCACTACTCCCCGCTCTCTCTCTCCCACTCCCTCTGCCACTCCGCGCTCTGCTTCTCCCCGCCATTACTGAACCCGAGCTTGAGCTCGCATTCTCACTGTCCTAGCCTCCCTCGAACCCAGCCAGAGCACCAGCAGTTTCGCGCACACATCTTCTCCCTTCCTGGCACATCGCTCGGCCATCATCCGTCAAAGAAGTGAACCAATTTGGAGAAAAACCGAGAATCCTTCCTGGTCGAGCTCCATTGACGCTAACCCTGATTCCGTCCAAATCGGTGAGCCCCATCACCCATTCTTTTCCCTCTCTTGTGCGCACCCGTCTGACTCACTTCCCTAACCCTTTTGCTCCGTGTTTCTTTCATGAGATCATCGGCATAGCTGTTAATCCCCGGCCGTCGTCTCTGCAACGGCCAACCGACACCGCCTCGCCGATGAGCACCATCTCCTGCTCCTTCCCGACGCACGCCGACTTGATGCCGAACCTCCCCGAGTCGCCGTGAAGCTGTAGGAGCCGGCCCCGAGTGATTTGCTACTCGGTAGACGAGGCATGACCTCACCGAACATTATCATTCCGCCACCTCACGTCACCGACCAACTTGCGGTGAGAACCACACCTCGTGAACCCCTCCTCTCCCCTCGCCATGATGCGCGCTCCATTTTCCCTCAACCGCGGCGAGCTTTTCTTGTGCTTAGCCGCCGACAGTGAGCCCTCCGGCCGCGCGCCGCCCCGCTCCGACGAGCCTACTGACCGCCCTTCTGGCATCGACGTGGCGTCCACGTGTAGTCGACGTGGAGCTGAGGTATCGCCTACGTGGCCTTTCCCAGAACAGAAAATGCCCATAAATTGCCAGAAATTATCAATAACTTTGAAAAACCATAGTAAATCGAATATAACTCTTTTGAGCCTCAAACAAATTTTGTTGAACTCATCTTCCAGCGCTCTACTATAGTAAATTGATAAGTCACCATCTCTGTACATGCATTTTTATCAATATGTTAAATTGTCCAGACAATGATTAAATCACCAGAAATTCTAGGAACCCAAATTAATTCTGATTTTTGGCAAGCTTGATAATTACATAATTATCTATGACCATAAATTTTGGTTTAGTAAAATATGAATTATTTTAGGCTCTGGAAATTACTTAGTGTGCTCAATTAAATTAATTCTAGTAATTATTTTATAATTAATTTGCCCCTGCCACTTGGCACAAAAATCACTCACACAAGTCTCTACGCCCAGTAAATTACAAAAGTCCAGAAACCTAAGTTTACTTAATTAAATTAAATTAATTTCTCATACCACTATTTTACTTTAATAAATGCTAGTAATTAGAGTAATTATATCTAGAGGCTGTAAATTGGTAAAAATACAATTCATCTATGTCCATGTTCATGATAAATCATTCAAGATCAAAATCGATTAGTTACTATTTAATTGCTTAATTTTCTGAAGGACTATAACAACTCTAAATAAATGATTAACACAAATAAAATAATGAAGCTCTAATTTGTTTCATTGAAGCATATGGCTTCGAGAACATTGAAGCATATGGCTTCGAGAAGATAATAATAATGGTAATCAACATTTATAGACATTGTGCATCATATCATTGCATCCTACGGTATTTTGATAATACCGATAATTCAATTCTATCATATAGGCAACGACAACTCGGAGCAGGAAAAAGAGGATATTCAGAAGGACCTTGATCCCCAAGAGCAAGATGTTGTAGTTGGTAGTACTAACATCGATCCAGGCAAGCCCCGATTTTCATTCTCCATTTTATAAAGTCGCTAGTTTTCAATATTACTAGTGTCTATGATTATTGCATTAGGTCATACGAGTTGATTGGAACCCACTTGCATGATACCCAAATGACCTACGCCACTATCATTAGAACTTTGGTAGTATCGGTACTGTATCGCTATGCTTAGTAATTGCTAGACGCGATAGATATCAATACTAAGAATGAACTTGACCACTGAAACGGGACTTATAGAAGAAGTTTATTTTGATGTCATGACCGGGCAGGGATGATGCATGTGTAGGTTTGCACCAATACATGGGTGTTGACTATGGTAGCCCTGCCTTGTCAAACTTAGGAACCGTCCGTGGTTGGCCCCTTGGTCAAGTATTGAATAGTACCAAATGCATGCTAGTCTATGGGCACTAGTAAACTGATGTAGCATTGACGCGGCAATGAGGACGCAACCTAGTACAGTGTTCGTTGACCCTTCTGCTGCTGCAGTGGGCGGTTCATACCGCGAAGTACTGTTGGTAGGACGGCATGCCCACTCGCTAAGACTGGACCCAGACCAAGTTGTTTTTCATCCTTGCGAAAGGTTGCCATATACGACCTTAATTGGTGCGTATGTGTTGTGTATCTTCGGTTATCCCAGCTGGTGAAAAATCAATTGCAATTGCTGTCCCTCGTAGTAATGAGTACCACTTGGTCACTGAGTCGTCATGTAGTTGCACATGGTACTATTATTGCTCTTATATTGTACTTACCTTATGTATTGCTTTATTAACTTATTGTTGCAACTAAAGTTACCTTCTGCTCTACCCAGTTAATTTGAGAAGTGAAACTTGATAGAACTAATAGGTTGCTTAGTGCGAGTCTTTTCAAACAAGCCACCTATTAGAGCCATTGCATGCCTAGATGTTCGACGAGTAAGTCTTGTTGAGTAACTAGTACTCAGGCTTTGTGCCATTGTTGTTTTCAGGTAATGAAGAGGTAGAATTGCCTGAGAATGTGCTACCCTGGGACATGCAAGTCCCTTAGGGTTGGACTGCCCACTTTGAGTCCGACTCAGCGCCGAAGTATTGATGTGTGTTGCTAGAGTGATGGTTATTTGGGCATGAACCATTACTATGTTGTATCGTCGAGCTCTTAGCTGCTTATCGCGATTTGCTTCCGCTATTTTCAAAACATTCTGAACTTGTAATATTCCGCTGCACTCTGAGAACTCATTGATGTAACATTCAACTTAAATTCGAACCAGTGCTGTATTATCAAGTGTCTGTGTTATCAGCACCGTCGGGACCTCGATCCTTCAGGAAGGGGTGCCACAACATCCAACGCTTCTGCCGAGTGAAAAATACCATTCCTAACATCTCGGATGCTCAAGTTGTCGCCGCCTTTCAGGGAGGACTCCGCGACGATGACCTAATAAAGAAGATTGGAAGGTTGGATGCTATCGGCAGACTGTAAGCCAAAGAATTATTCACTATGGCCGACAAATATGCTGCTGGCAATTTGACACTATTTCATGTTTGCCAGTACAAGGAGGCGACCCCAAGGAACCAGTCGTGTCCATCCGATTATAGCAAGGACGGCGATAGGAAGCGCAAGCAAGACCGAACGGTGGCCAACACCAAGCGCCCGACTAGGAGGAAACCAGTCACTCAGGATGACTTTGATAAGATGCTTGATGGCCCTTGCCTGCTACATGATGGAGCTCACAAAGCCAGGGAATGTTTCAAGCTGAAAAATTTCACCCATGACGCCTTGAAGGGCTGCAAAGAACGCCCCTGGATCCCCAAGGGTGGCAAAAAGGATTCAGATAAGGATAACCAAGACAAGGACAAGGAGGACTTCCAAGACCCCGAATGCGAGGTCAATTACATCTATGACAGGTCTACGGCCGACTCGAAGCGCCAGCAGAAGATCCTCTACAGAGAGGTCCACTCGGTCTCACCAGCGGTACCTCAATATCTGCGATAGTCATAGGTTCCAATTACTTTTGATCGGTTTGACCATCCGAATCACATCCCTAGGCCTGGGAAATATCCCTTAGTGCTAACACCGACTCTTAATCGAGTCCGGCTAATCAGGTACTGGTAGATGGTGGTAGCAGTCTAGACATCCTTTTCGTGAAAACCTTCAAGGAGCTTGGCATACCCTTGATGGACCTCAAGCCAAGTCGGTCGCCATTTCATGGTATGATCCCGGGCATGCAAACAGTCCCTCTAGGACAAATCACTCTGCCTGTGACTTTCGACACTCGGGAAAACTATGGAGCGAATTACCTTCGAAGTCGCTGACCTCGACTCTACGTATCACGCCATTATAGGGCGGCCAGCCATCGCTAAATTCATGGTGGTACCTCATTATCCTTATATGATGATGAAGCTGCCTGGACCAAACAGCGTCATATCAATCCACTCGGATGTGCGGACCTCATACGACTGCGACAACGGTAGTTGTGAGTTGACCGAGAAGATAATAGCAGCATCGGAGCTGGTCGAGCTGAAGGAAGCGATTGCAACAGCGGAGGAGGCCATGCTTGACCCTGCTCCAAAGAAAACGATGAAGACTACGGTACAGGCGGATGTCGTGGAGTCCAAGAAGATTAGCCTAGATGACAATGATGTATCCAAGACCACCAATATTAGGGTCAATTTAGGAGAAAAATCGGAAAGTGCGCTCATCCTTTTTCTTAGAAATAATAAAGATATATTTGCATGGAAACCTTCTAACATGCCAGGTGTTCCAAGGGAAAAGGCTGAGCACAAACTTCACGTTTGTGAAAACGCCAAGCCAGTAAGGCAATGGCTTAGACGATTCTCGCAAGACCGAAAGGATGCGATTAGGAAAGAAATCGGCCGACTGCTGGCAGCCGGTTTTATCAAAGAAGTTTTCCACCCCGACTGGTTGGCTAACCTAGTTCTGGTGCGAAAGAAGAATAAGGAGTGGTGGATGTGCGTGGATTACACCGGCCTTAACCAAGCTTGTCCGAAAGATCCGTTCACTCTCCCACGTATTGATCAAGTGGTCGATTTGACGGCTGGATGCGCTCTGTTGTGCTTCTTAGATGCCTATTCAGGGTACCATCAGATTCCCTTAAACCAATCTGACCAGCTCAAAACCTCGTTCATCACGCCGTTTGGAGCCTTCTGTTACACAACAATGCCCTTTGGCCTGAAAAACGCTGGCGCCACCTACCAGCGGACTATGCAGCGATGTTTGGACAACCAGATAGGAAGGAATGACAAGGCTTACGTCGATGACGTGGTAGTCAAGACTCGGCTCTCCGCTGACTTAATATCCGACCTAGATGAAACATTCGGCAACCTTCAGAAATACTACATAAAGTTAAATCCGGAAAAATGCGTCTTTGGGGTCCCATCAGTAAAATTACTTGGTTTTTTTGGTATCACAAAGAGGGATTGAAGCTAATCCAGAAAAGGTAAATGCCATATTACGAATGGGACCTCCACACTCGCAAAAAGACATTCAAAAGCTCACTACTTGTATGGCTGCACTCAGTCGGTTTGTATCGCGACTCGGCGTCCGAGGGTTACCCTTTTTTCGATTGCTCAAGAAGCAAGAATCATTCACCTGGAATGACGACACACAGAAAGCCTTGGATGATTTTAAGGCATATATTAGTGGTCCTCCAGTCTTAACCCTCCCAGAGCCAAAGGAACCTTTGCAGCTGTACATTTCCGCAACCAATCACGTTGTCAGTACTGTGCTGGCGGTGGAATGGGCGGAAGATGGCAAGGCTCAAAAGGTGCAACGACCAGTATATTTTGTTAGTGATGTCTTATCGGAATCCAAGGTATGATACTTCCAGCTTCAGAAATTAATTTATGCATTATTGATGACATCTAGGAAGTTGAAGCATTACTTTGAGGATCATCCAATTGTGGTCCACATGTTGTTCGACCTAATTGCTGCACAACAGAGAGGCCACTGGAAAAATTGCCAAATGGGCCATCGAGCTCGGATCATATGATATCACCTTTAAGTCACGCGACTCGATCAAAGGTCAAGCTTTGTCGAACTTCGTCACCGAGTGGACAGAATGTGAGTTACCTCCCGACTCACAAGAATTATGTTATTGGAAGATGGCATTTGACAGCTCCTTATAACTGGAAGGCGTCGGAGCAGGAGTCATACTGGTATCTCTTGATGGAGCCAAGTTGTGATACGTTCTTCGAATGCACTTCCGTGCCTCTAACAACGCTGCAGAGTATAAGGCGCTGCTACACAGACTTCGGACAGCTATCTCACTCGGCGTCCAGAGGAAAAGCATCTCTGGCAACTCGGCGCTAGTTATAAATCAAGTAACGAAGGAGTGGTGTTGTTCCCATGAAAGCATGACAGCCTACTGCACCGAAGTTCGGAAGCTCGAAGACAAGTTTGATGGCATTGAGTATTTAAAACACGTCCTGCACAAGTATAATGAAGAGGCGGACGAGCTGGCCAAACTTGGGACTAGCAGATCTAAAATACCCGATGGAGTATTCCTTGATGATCTGCATAAGCCATCTATACTAACCCAGCAAACTATGGAGCAGTCGTCACTAAAGGCGGGGGTAGCACAGCATATAGCTGTCATTGAGGTAGATTGGCGCACTCCCTTCATTGAGTATCTAGATCATGATACACTACCGACCAACAAAGACGAAGCCCTCCGCATTATTCGCAAGTCACGTTCATGTCATATAGTTGACCATCACCTGTACAAGCAAAGCCCACATGGAGTACTGATGAAATGCTTGTCTTAAGATGAAGGCATAGCTATATTAAGAAACATCCACGCTCGCATTTGTGGGAATCACGCAGGCCCATCCACAATTGCGGCCAAAGCAATGAGGCAAGGGTTTTATTAGCCGACCGCCGCTGCTGATGCCAAGGAAATTGTCCAAAAGTGTGAAGGTTGTCAGTTCTTCACCCGCCAGATGCACGTACCTGCTACAGAGCTTCAAGATATACCAATAACTTGGCCGTTTTTAGTATGGGGTTTAGACATTGTCGGACCTTTCATGAAAGCTCAACGGGGTTTTACTCACCTTTTCGTAGCAGTGGACAAGTTTTCTAAATGGACCAAAGCAAAGCCAGTCGGTAAGATTTCGGCAAAGAAGGCCATCGAGTTTATGACCAAAATAGTCACTCGGTTCAGTGCCCCACACAAGATAATCACTAACAATGGTACTCAATTCACAGCAGAGGAGTTTAAAGAGTTGTAGGCTGAGTCGATTTTAAGATTGGTTATGCTTCAGCCGCTCATCCACAGAGCAATGGCCAGGTTGAGAGTGCAAACGGCCTCCTGCTTTCTGGAATTAAGCCTCGTATATTTGATCGGTTGGAAAAGTACGCTCGATAATGGGTTTGAGAATTACCATCTGTGTTGTGGGGACTTAGAACCAACATAAGTCATGCCATCGGGCACTCCTCTTTTTCTCTGGTTTATGGCTCGGAAGCCAAGTTACCAACCGAGATTCTTTTTGCCTCCCCTCGTGTGGCAGCGTATGAAGAAAAAACCTCCAACGACCATAGGGGTGACGACTTGTTATTGTTGGAGGAGCAGCAAGATGCCACTGTAGTTCGGTTGGCAAATTACCAGCAAAGTTTGTGACATTATCACGATAAAAATGTTTGAACACGGTGTTTTTCCATCGGCGACCTGGTTTTGAAGCAAGTTCAGTCTAAGGTCGGCAACCACAAGCTGTCGCCTCCATGGGAAGGACCTTTTATTATAAAGGAAATCACTCGACCAGGCGCCTATCGATTTATGAATGAGGATGGATCGGACCTTCAAAGTTCCTAGAATGTTTCACAGCTACGTCATTTTTATACTTAGTAATGATAGTTTATTGTATTTCTATTATTAAATATATATACATAGTAGTCATGATTTTTGATTTCGCAATTTATGATTTCTGTGAATAATTGTTGTTATTGTTTACATCATGACTCAAATTCTGATACTTGGTATCACCCTAACTCGCGCATGTCGACCAAGCGGGTTACTTAGTCCCCAGGGTCCTTGCCGTCTGTTAGGGACCAAGGCAATTCTCCTAATTCGCATATGCTTGACCGAGTGAGTTCTTAGTCTCCATGGTTCATATCGGTTATTGGGGGCATTGTTTAGAGGGCTGACATGAGTTGTGTATTGGTTGTGAGTGTTTAACACGAGTTCATACAACACATATACGAAGCAGCGCGACCCAAGAATTCATTACAATACTGGTAATGAATCTAGACCTTAGCGGTCTATCGAACATTGGTTATATTATAGTATCAGAGCTGTAACATAGTATTTTAAGATTTACAATTCCTTACAATTTAGGTAAGGGATCTAGCTCTATCTGGTCGGCTAATATATAAGCTGTTTTTTGCGCCTCAACCTTGAGAGCTTCACATTGCTCATCAGAGAAATCTTCGTGGAACCCTCGGCTACCACATCTAACTCTATGCTGGGGATGTGGGACTTTGCAATTGCTAGGACTTGTGCACCGGCTAGCTCTACAACATGTCGAGCATGTTCTTTCAGTCGGCTGGGTGCCCCTTGTACCTCGTCATCAGGTCTTGACATCGAGGTGGTTTTTCTTCAGGATATATGTATTGGGCGACCACCTCTGCATCCTTCTGAAGAGCTGCAAGAGACCATCGAAGGTTTTCATCACCCTCTATAAATTTCTTCTGCAATAGCTCATAGGACCTCTTTAATCCTACAGGAGTACAATAACCATATATGTCCAGCACAATGAACTTCAATATCAAGGTATTAGTTGAATAAACACTTACCTCTTAGGCGTTTCTCGGCTTCTACCTTCTCCGCCTTAAGGGTGGCAACTTTTTCCTTATACTCTTCTTTTTGCTTTTCAATTTCTTTGAATGCTTTTTGGGATTGGTTTAGCTCATCCACAACCTTTTTGAAGATCTTTTCAGCTTTGATTACTTCGGTTTCCAGCTTTATGTTTCTTTCTTTCTGGCTTTTTATTGTTTCCTCAGCACCTGTCAGTAATGAACATTTTAGTATATATATATATATATATATATTCCTGTATGTATAAGTATATTCATTTTTACCTTCAGCCCTTTTCTTCCATGAATTTTGTTTTTCTTGCATTGTCTTGAGGTCGTCTTTTAGCTTTTCAAAATTTTTCTTGATCTATGCATCCTTAGAGATGCAAGCAAACAAAGCATTCTTGGCCTTAGCATTATACTTAATGTAGTCAGGCTCAAGTAGGTTCACATCCGCATTGGACTCGTGAGTGACTGACCATAATCTGGGTCAAGGGACTGAAGGTAGTCTTGCATGCGAGCCTTCCAATATGCATAGTCCTCACCATTGAATATGGGAACATTCCCCGCCGGTCCCGGCATCCTTACTCAAGGCGGTGAAGCCTGAAAGATGAGCACTTTGCTCTGATACCACTTGTAAGGACCGAAGGTGTACCGAGAGGAGGGGGGGTGAATCTTTAAGCCACTCATGAATCTATCTACTTCAAATTCCGCTACTTGAGTGTACCAAAATAAGTAACCTAAGCAATTCTAGTAGGCCAAGACCCTACATGTGCTAGTGTTCATGATATGATAAAGTGCGGAAGCCAATCACTCTAGCCTATGCAAGCCAGAAGTCACCCTACCACTAGAGCACACAATTGTGGAATAGTAAAGAGAGGGTCAAGGAATGCTCATGATTTTTTCTCGAGGTCTCGGAAGGATGGCGCCTTCCCCTAATCCTCGTTGGACCACTCCCACCGGAGTCCCGGTCCGTCCCGCCACCAAGTGGAGTTCTCGCCCACGAGCCCGTAATCACTCCTAGAGTGAAGACATGGTGTGCATCACCGCTACACAAAGCACAAGCTGGCCTCCCTTGAGAACTTGCCGGACTCCCCGAGCCGACACGGACGCTCACTAGCGATGCCCTATTCACCGAGGGGGCTCAAACCGCGTACAAACGTGTGACGGCCTTCACAACCGATCATGATAGGCTTGATCACTGACACCTAACCGGTCTAGGTCTCACTATAGACCAAGAGTAACAATCTAGATCACATCCTCAAGGACACCCTAGCCTTAGATGTGCAACATGCTCAAGCTAAAATTCTCTAGCACTCTCAAGATATGCAATATCTCCTCCTAGTGCTCTCAGGTATTCCACTGGCCAAGAGAGGTCTCCAAGACCCCAGCCACGAAGTTATATAGGCTCCCAACCTCAAACTAGCCGCTGCTTCACGAAATTGCCTTTCTGGACCGCTAGACCAGACTGTCCGGTCACTGCCTGATCGGACCATCTGGTCACTCTGGTAACGGCTCTCCCAGCCGTTGCTGCAGTGTCCATGCAAAATCCCTGTACTGACCGGACTGTCTGGTCACTGGACCGGACAGTCCGGTCTATTTCTCTCTCCAGTCCAGAAACATTCAGTGCCCGAAGCTCATCGCTGCCCTGTGCCCTTCATAGTGACTCGATCGTCCGGTCTCTATGACCACTGACACTTGCAACTTCCTTGTTGTAGCCTCCGGACAAAACCTCATAGTGACCGTACAGTCCGGTCTCCACTGACCCCTCAGTCCGGTCTCTATGTCCAGAAGCCAAAACTTGTCGTCCTCACTTGACTTCGTTTTTCAGGTTTTTTGAACAGCTCCTTGGCTTCTCCGCTGTCACCTAGTGCGTATGATTTCACCGAGCAACCTTGCACATCACCGACTAGACATGACCTAAGAGAATGACCAAGACCCCCTTGATAGTCCGATTTTTCCTATGGACTCAAAGCCCTAACTACTAGACAAGTGTTCCAAACACTTGCACCATAGCTTGTTCTCTGCGTTGATCCACCTCCATCAACCCATGGACTCCATCAAGTTCACAAGCCTCCATGCTTGCGGTCATTGTCATCAATCACCAAGGCAACCAACATTCATATGATTTGTAATAGAGTTAAGAGATGATTCATACAAAGACAACACTCGTGTAGATGTTACCCCACAATTTCATAGTTGTCATCTATCACCAAAACATCCATACCTCAGGGATCCAATCATCAATGGTCATGAAGCTTATAGGGTCTAATGTTCATGCCTCTTGTGTGTTCAACAAAACCACTGGACGTGACATTTGATGAATCTAATGGCTCTCAAGGGGAGCAAGTTGTTAATGATGATGTAGATGATGAAGCTCCTAGAAATGCAACAAAAAGGATGGCTATTGGTGATGTGAGACCACAGGAAACATCAAGTGTTGAAAATCAACCCTCTCTCTCAAGACAAGACCAACATCATGGAAATGAAAAAATTGATCATGCAAGTGATCAAGATCAAAATGTTGGTGATCATGAACAAGCTTCAAGTGATGATTCTCAAAGACATGATCAAGAGGTTGATAAAGATGGTGGTCAAGAAATCTCACATCCACCACATCCAATAGTGCATCAAAATGTACAATGTGGTCACCCCATCGAGCAAATTCTTGGAGATATAGACAAGGGGTAATCACTAGATCTCGAATTAATAATTTTTGTGAACATTACTCTTTTGTCTCTTCTATTAAGCCATTTAGGGTAGAACAAACACTCGAGGATTTAGATCGGGTGATGGCTATGCAAGATGAATTGAACAACTTCACAAGAAATGAAGTGTGGACTTTGGAGGAAAGACCAAAGGACAAAAATGTTGTAGGCACCAAATGGGTGTTCTGCAACAAACAAAATGAAGACGATGTTGTGACAAGAAACTAGACAAGGCTTGTGGCAAAGGGGTATTCACAAGTAGAAGGTTTGGACTTTGATGAAACCTATGCCGCTATAGCAAGACTTGAATCAATTAGAATATTACTTGCTTTTGCTACTCACTATGATTTTAAGTTGTACCAAATGGACGTGAAAAGTGCATTGCTCAATGGGCCAATCAAGGAAGAGGTGTGCATGGAGAAACCATCCTGAAGACCCCAAGTATCCTAACCATGTTTACAAACTCCATAAGGCGCTCTATGGGCTCAAGAAAGCTCCAAGAGCATGGTATGAATGCCTTAGAGATTTTCTTGTTAAAAAGGGTTTTTTCATTGGCAAGACCGATCCAACTCTCTTCACTAAGCATTTTGGCAGTGATATATTTGTCTGCCAAATATATGTCGATGACATAATATTTGGTTCTACTAACCAAAACTTTTGTGATGAGTTTAGCAAGATAATGACTAAGAGGTTCGAGATGTCCATGATGGGAGAATTAACATTCTTCCTAGGCTTCCAAGTGAAGCATCTCAAGGGGGGAACCTTCATATGTCAAGCAAAGTACACATAAGAATTATTGAAGAGGTTTCACATGGACAAGGCAAAGCACATCAAAACTCCCGTGCCAACAAATGGCCACCTTGACCCCAACAAAAAGGACAAACCCATTGATCAAAAGATATACCGCTCCATGATAGGCTCTTTGCTTTATCTTTGTGCATCTAGGCCCAACATCATGCTTAGTGTGTCTATTTGTGCTTGTTTTCAAGCCGCTCCTATGGAGTTTCATATGGTGGCCGTTAAAAGAATTTTGAGATATTAGGTTCACACACCGAACCTAGGGCTTTGGTACCCCAAGGGTTCAAAGTTCAACCTATTAGGCTATTCCGATGTGGATTATGCCGGGAATAAGGTAGATAGAAAAAACACCTCCAGGACATCTCAATTCTTGGGTAGGTCCCTAGTGTCATGGTCATCTAAGAAACAAAATTTTGTTGCACTTTCCACAGCCAAAGCGGAGTATGTTGCGGCTGGTAGTTGTTGTGCACAACTACTTTGGATGAGACAAACTCTAAGGGACTATCATTACAAGTTGAACTGTGTTCCACTCCTATGTGACAATGAGAGTGCTATAAAGCTTGCTTATAACCCCATTGAGCATTCACGCACAAAGCATATAGATATCCGTGATCACTTCTTGAGAGATCATTCTGTCAAAGGGGATATAGAAGTTAGTCATGTGCGAACCGAAGATCAACTAGCCGATATATTCACCAAGCCTCTAGATGAGAAAATATTTTGCTATCTTAGGAGTGAACTAAATATTCTTGACTCTAGAAATAAGATGTAGAGAATATGCACATCTGAATGATGCTTGTCCACTTGCCAAAAATGATTGTTTTATGTCAAAACCAATTATTTGTGCTATTGATGTTGGTTTTTTATCAGTAGATTGAATCTAGTCAAAATATGGTCATTGTTATGGATTATTGATTATCGGCTGACCATATGATATCAAGACATTTCCTTGCCATCCAAAACTATTTTGAAAAACCCTATCCATTCTTGGTTGGGCCATATTTCTTCTGATCCCTCTGGCGTCGGGCAAGTCCGACAGAATCGGACATGTTCGACGGCATCGGACAAGTTCGATAGCCATCGGACAAGTCCGACGATCCAGATTTCGACCCTTTAACCTAACCCATCTTACCCCTTCGGTCAAACACCCCTCGTTCACCTCCTCCACATTCTCTCTCCTCAAGAACAATCCCCCTTGGCGACCAAAGGCGGTCTCCATCTTCCTCCGACAATTGGAGCAAGTTTGGAGGCCAAGACGTCCTCTGTTGGTCGTAGTTACGCACCCACTTATATACCGCAAGAGGACAGTGTACAGTTGTAGCTCTTTTTCCCTCAGAGTATTCCAAGGTTATCAAATCCACAAGGAATGAGCGGAACTATTACTATGAAAGGGTTACTAACAGATTGTAATGGTTGGGTTGGTGTGAATGGTGATGGTGAGAAAGTGGTGAATGAATGTTATTGAAGATGTATCTGGATAATGAAGGATTCTCTCCTTAGGATTGGTTCACTACCATGCTACCTTATTCTTATCAACACAAGTGATGACTCTAATATTCTACAAGACATGGTGGTTTCGTTCACCCCGGCTGTCACTACAGAGGCTATTAGCTTCCCACTCGTTTCTTGCACTATACGATGGGCAAAAGTGTATTGGCCTATACACTAATGAAATAGATGTGCAATTAAGTTCATCACATAGATTAAATTTGAAGGACCGAGAAGGCGACCAGAGGGGGGGGGGTGAATGGGAGCCAATTCAAATTCTTTTCAAGAACTTGGCCTATGTCCCAACTACAACCCAAACCAACCTCTAACCGAGTCACCAAGATTACACACACTAACATGTAATGTGTTAACCCTAGGAATGACTCAAACCAAAAGGACACATAGCGGAAGCACAAGAGAAACAAAAACCAAAACAGGGAAGGTCCGAAAGGTCATAGAACAGAGCCTGACGGAAGTTCCATGGTACCCGATGGAAGTTCCGTGGTGCCCAACGGAAGTTCTGTCAATTACGGAAATTCCGGGCGACGGGAACACTGTCACTCACGGAAGTTCCGTGGTTCTTGACGGAAGTTCCGTCATGATCACGGAAGTTCCGTCATGGTCAAAACAGCAGCTCCATTCGGGAAAGAAAATTACCAATACCCTATCAAACAAACTCCAAAAATCATGAAATTCGGACCAGATGATCCTCAACACATCACGACCCTCCTCTAAAGAGATCCACTCAAAAAACACAAGGAATCATCATGAATTTCAGATCTTGTGCCAAGAACACCAAAAAGGGGAAACTTGAGAAATCCTTCAAATCAAAGGTGATAGAGCTATTGATTCGGTCAAGGATCCATAGAGGATTGTTCTAGCTCATCCTAGCAACAAGTTTCTCAAGAAATCCATACCAAAAACTCATCCAAAAGTGAGATAAAAAATCACCACAAAAATAGCTCCGAAAATAAGAAAAAGGGGATTTCGGGATTCAAGTGAATAGGGAAATCTTGAGCACGAAAATACTTCTCATATCATAGAAAGGTGCATACAAGATCCATAGGTACAAGGCTAGGAAGCCACCCTCTTCCTCCCACTATTTGGAAGAGCAAGAGATGTCTCTCACACACCCTTTCCTCTCCTAGCACTTTGAATAGAGTCCTAACACAAGGCTAATGGGAAGAGAGGCACCTCTCCCACTAGCCATACCTCTCCTTATATTGGCCTAGGGTCTATTGTCCACATGACCACTCTACCCTTGACCTACATAACACACCCACCTACCACCGGGGGCATAACCGTCCATCTTTCACCTCATCGCCCGAACACTATCGGATGCTTCACGTCTTTGCTTCATCTCGAAGAAAGCTCCATGATGGTGCCACGTGCACCACCAACCACCGCCACCGGTTTTGAGGCCCAAACCGGGAAACCGCCTTGCACGCTTCTCAAAGCATGACTTCTCGATGTTGACGTGTGTCACCTTGTCCTGCGATCCTGACCACCGGCAAGTCTCTCCTAGTCCCTGTCCATCGGCCCCCCTTGTCACTTGCATCGGCATCCCGTTCGCCTTGACTTGGTCAACGCGTCGTCTTCATCACCACCACGGTTTTGAGGCTCAACCATGAAACCATCCATGCTTCTTGGCTCTCCACATGTACGGTGTGGATCACCCTTGACTTCACCCGGCATTCCGATCATCTGGCCCCAAGTCCCCTACTTGTGCCCGATCCTCTCATCGTTGACCGCCAAGTCGACTCTAGTGACCTACACATCATGAGACAAGCAAACACATTTCCCATCTCCTGCAATATCACCAATATCTCCACCAACTCCGGTTAGTCATAACCATGATATGCAAACCCATGCAATTCCTAGATTCCTGCATTTCAACTCAAACACCAAATCCGCTCAAGTCAATTACTCATCACAAATATAGCAAACCATAGCACATATCCACATGGTTTCTCAATCTCCCCCTTGATGAGTACATTGACAACACCAAATGCACAAAGATTAGAGATTGAAATGCGAAGTCGAATAAGCACATCCAAATGGCCAAACCCAAAGAAAAGGTGAAAACAAGCCATCTAGCAAGTAGGGATCACAAAACCAAGAGTTGGCAAAGAAAGCGACTTGAGACACAAAGAATGTGAAAAGCGCAAGAAAATGCTCAAGATCATGATATGCTCCCCCTCAAGTTGTGGTAGGTCTCATGTAGTGCAAAATGGATCATATGAGTTTCTTAGCATTATTTGTGCATGACCCCAAAATTTTCTCTCCCCCTTTGGCAATGAACTCATCAAAAAGGCAAAAGAACAAGCAGACATGCAATGCATGAAAATACAAACCTAAGGAGCTTCAACAATTATGCAAACAATCATTTAACTGTGCTAGTCATAAGCATAGAGCCATGAAGTGTAAAAGCAATGGCGCACAACCATAAAAAGATCAAAAAAAAATAGCAAGGCATAGACACCAAGAGGTATACAAGCTAAGCAGAAAGATTGACTAGCTTAGATAGAATCAAATTTGTTTATCATGAGCAAAACTGTCACCACATGTGTATGTACTCCCATCCAAGGCTAAACAAGCACCAAATGAATCATAAGAATCTAGCCAGTTTCAATCCCAACAAGGGCAACAAGCATTCGCAAAAAATGAGCTCTACAAACGCTCACACATGAAACAGAGACTCAGTTGATCAAGTGATTATTGTTTATTCTCATGTGTCCTCTTATCCATGTGGAGGGTTGCACGACTGGGTACGGCAAACACCCCGAGGCTTCAAGTCACAATGTTTGGATTTAGCATTATTGAGTAGTTCTTGATCAAAGCACTTAGCAGATTTTTCAAGATTATGCACAAGACAAAAGAGCATGCTTTTGTGACAAAAGCAACACACGTTCCCACAATGTTTCATCATGAGCTAAACATTTGCAAAGCCTTCCATTTCGCAAACACAAGGTGCCAAAGCCAAGACATCCTCTAGACTAGCCTTAGTGCAAGTTTCTACAAGGATAAAAGCAATTATACACATGGTGAGCAAGTTTTAGCAAGATTAGATCATAAGGTTCACAAGAAGCTCAGTTTACCTTTAAGATTAGCAAGTTGCTAACATGAGTTTATAACAGGCCATCTAGAAAATCTAAGCATAAGAGATTACCATCACATCCACACAACTTAGCTCAAACTCAATCATAGCAAGGAGAAATGCAGGAAATGATAAGACTTAAAGCTCATCTACCAATGCATATATTACACATGAGATGCAAAGCGAAAATGGTAAGATACATATATACAAGTGAACACCAACTCCCCCTCAAATGAAGCCATACGGATGACAAACACCAAGTTCCCCCCGAAGAAAAGCATGTCCCGAAGCATCTAAGGGCTTGGTAAGGATATCAGCTAGTTGGTTCTTGGTATCAATGTATATGAGCTCAACATCCCCCTTCTCAACATTGTCTCTCAGGAAGTGGAATCGCACATTGATGTGTTTGACCTTACCATGTTGGATTGGGTTTTTGGCTAAGCATATGGCACTGGAGTTATCACACATGAGTGGAACACCCTTAAAAGTCAACCCATAGTCTCTCATGGTAGACACAATCCATAGGACTTGTGAACAGCAGCTAGCAGCAGCTACATACTCAGCCTCTATGGTGGATTGGGCAACACTCGACTGCTTACGAGAAGACCAATAGATCAATGAAGTACCCAAGGTATGGCAAGTACCAGAAGTGCGCTTCCTATCAATTCTACACCCAACAAGCCCACATCCGAATACCCAATGAGATCAAGAGATAAAGATGCAGAGTACCAAAGACTGAATTCAAGGGTGTATTTGAGATACCTGAAGATGCGCTTGACAGCCTTGCAATGAGTCACCCTTGGGGAAGCTTGAAAGCGAGCACAAAGACACACTGCATAGTGTATATCGGGTCGTGTTGCTGTCAGGTACAAGAGGGACCCAATCATGCTCCTGTACTCCCTTTGATCCACCGCTTCATAGTCTTCATCAGGGTCAAGAGCCGTTGTAGTGGACATTGGTGTAGACAGCGGCTTCACATTGACCATGTTGAACTTCTTCAGGAGATCCTTCGTGTACTTGGCTTGATGTATGAAAGTGCCTTGCTTGCACTGCTTGATTTGAAGCCCAAGAAAGAAGATGAGCTCTCCCATCATCGACATCTGAAATTCACTTTCCATAGCTTCCTAAAACCTGGACACAAGAGCATGAGAGGAACCAACAAAGATGATATCATCCATGTAAATCTGAACCATTAGAAAGTCATTGCCATGCTTGAGAGTGAACAAGGTTTTATCAACACACCCCATGACATACCCACGCTCTAGCAAGAAGGTCTTAAGCCTAGCATACCATGCCCTAGGTGCTTGCTTTAGCCCGTACAAAGCCTTCTGAAGCTTGTACACACGGTTTGGGTATTTGTGGTGCTTAAAGCCAGGGGGTTGCCTCACATACACTTCTTCCTCTATGAAACCATTTAGGAAAGCACTCTTGACATCCATTTGATAGAGTCTAATGCCCTTGGAGGCAGCAAATGCAAGCAAGATCCTAATGGCTTCTATGCGAGCAACAGGAGCAAAGGTTTCACCATAATCTAGACCCTACACTTGGCTAAAACCTTGAGCAACTAGACTAGCCTTGTTTCTCACAACCTCACCATCCTCCCGATGTTTGTTTTTGAACACCCACTTGGTTCCTATGACATTGACATTTTTGGGAGGCTCTACAAGGGTCCAGACTTTGTTTCTCTCAAAGTTTTCCAACTCCTCGTGCATGGCATTAACCCAATGTTCATCAGATAGTGCGTGTCCAACATCTCGGGGTTCAAAGGTTGCAACAAAGAGAGAATTGGTAAAGCAAGCAAGATGTGCAGACCTTGACCTTGTTGTCCTCTCATAGAGATTACCGATCATCTGTTGGGGTGGATGTTGTCGCTGAATGTGGTGAGGAGCCTCTCTCCCAGAGTGTACCTCCCCCTCAACCACAGCTGGAGCTTGATCAACAGCCGCTGAAGTCGATGTAGAAGCTTTTGGACCCTCTACTGGAGTAGTGGTAGCAGCAGGAACAAGCTCAGATGAGAGATGAAGTGAATCATCATCATCATCATCAAAGCCCTGTAGGTCCTCTTCTACAAAGATGCTCTCCTTCATCTCCTTGTCACCTGCAGACTCAATTACATTCCTTGCACAAGAGTTTCATTCATCAAAGGTTACATCGCAGGATTCTACGATGGTGTTAGTCTCCAAATTCAAAACTCTATAGGAATGACCATGAAGAGAGTAACCAAAAAAGATTCCATCGGAAGATCTTGACTCAAACTTATCAAGATTGCCACGCTTCAGAACAAAGCACTTGCAACAAAAGACACACAAATGAGAAACCAAGGGCTTTCTCCCAAAACGCAGCTCATAATAAGTCACATTAAGAATTGAGCGCAAGAAAATCCGATTGGAGACATAACAAGCAGTGCTAATGGCCTCAGCCCAGAACCACCTCGGAGTCCTATACTCATCGAGCATCGTCCGGGCCATCTCCACTAAGGTTCTGTTTTTTCTTTCAACCACACCATTCTACTGGGGAACACGAGGTGCTAAAAACTGATGCTCAATACCATGCTCAAGACAGAAAGCATCAAAGGAGGAGTTCTTGAACTCGGTGCCATTATCACTGCGAATCGCTCGTAATGCACCAGGGAGTTCCTTGAACAATCTCAAAGCTAAGCTCTGAAAGTGATGAAACACTTCATCCTTGCTCTCAAGAAAGTAGACCCAAGAGTAGCGAGAATAGTCATCAACAATCACAAGAACATACCACTTCCCACCCGCCGAACGAACCCGATAAGGACCAACAGTGTCCATATGAAGCAACTCTCCAGGGCGTTCAGTCATCACCAAATTAATTGGTGGATGAGAAGCGGCTATCATTTTCCCATGATGACACGGAGCACAAACCAAATCCTTATCAAATTTGAGCTTAAGCAATCCTCGGATCAACCCTAGGCTACTCAAGCGACATAGCAAGTCAAAGCTCATGTGACCCAGTCTCATATGCCATTTCCAGAGCTTAGAAGAAGATTGAGCAAACAAGCACTTGTGAGAACCAGGAGAACCAGCAAAATCAGCCTAAAAAACTCTGCCAATGCGAGAAATCCCATAAACCAAGGAACCACTCGAATCAAGAACACAAGAAGCATTCGACTTAAAGCGCACTTCCAAACCAACATCAAGAAGTTGAGAGACAGAGAGGAGATTGTACTTGAGATACTCAACCAAACCAACATCCTTGAGAGTGAATTTTTCATTTACCTTTACTATGCCTCTTGTCTTCACTCTCCCTCTCTTGTCATCTCCAAAGGTCACATACTCCCGCCGCTTCAGGGGAGTGAGGTTGGAGAACCACTATGCATCTCTGGTCATGTGGCGCGAACACCCGGAGTCCATCAACCATTGGTTCTCCAAGCCTCCACCTGCTACCTACAAAGAACAAGAAGGAAAAATCGATGGCTCAGTGCTGGGGTTAGTCAAAAGAGATTTGGGAATCCAGCACTTAACCATACGACCGGTAGTAGTCATCACAGTTCTTTGCACATTGTCATTTGAACGCATAGTACGAGAACCACGATGGGGAAAACGTGGCCTATCAAAGCGTCTCGACTCAAACCTTGGGTTGTGAGGATAGAAATCATCAATGTGAAAGCCAAATCCACACGAATGACGCTCACCATGATAGGGAAAACATGGGGCGCCAAAGCGCTGCTGCACAAAACCTCTGTTTCGTGAATCAAAGCCATATGAGGAATGACCCTGTCCACGATAGGCACGAGAAAAAGAGCAAGTCTGAAAGTCAACAAAATCATCATAAAAAGCATCCCTAGTCAACTCAACTTGCTTCCTCTCAATCCTCTTACGCCTATGACAGAATTCATCCAAATGGCCCTTGCGACCACAAAACATACAAATGTAGACACCCTTAGGATTAGGCTTCGTTTGCATTGTAGGTTTGGGTTTTGGCTTCTCTGTTTGCTTTGGGTTGAAAGAGTGTCTGGTATTGGGTGGATAGTATGTGTCAGTGGGTTTGATGCTGTTTTCCTCATCCTTGTAGCTGGAGCTAGGTATAAACTTACCCACACTCTCACTCTCCTTGTCACATCTTTCAAATCCCAAGACCAAGTTATAGGTTGACCTAGAAGCACTCTCCTTCACTCTTGCGAAATCACTCTCAATCTTTTCCTCACTAACAAGGGTTCTCTGGAGCCTAGAAACAAGATAGTCATTTTCTTGAACTAGGACTTCGTTTTCCTCCCTAGTGATTACTAGCTTGTCCTTGAGGGTGACACACACTTCACACGGATGTGGAAGAACTTTCGAGCAAGTCTCATTGATGAGGACATCACTCCTAAGGATACATGCAACACTCCTCCAATTCTAGACTTGCAAGGTCCAGTGACTAGAGCTCGTGCACGACGACTAAATTTAGAGGTGAGCTCGTTTCTACGTTTTCATTATATGTCACTTTTGAGAATGGTTTGCTACCTAATGATTATATTGTAATTAGGAACCATGGAGAGGACCAGGAGATGATGGGAGAAGGACTTGGAGACGTGGAGGACCAGCAAGGACGTGGAAGCCAAGGTGGAGGCCCAACCAAAACTGACTTCGAGTCTGTTTCGGGGTTCAGGACCAGTCTACACTAAAACGGATGTCCAGGACGCATACGGACTCGGATTTGGACGTTCTACATATGCACGGAAAGATAAAAAGAAGACCTTTCCAATGCCGCTGGTTTCATATCAAAATTCATCCAGACTCATTGGGAATCATCGAAACAAGAGAGGGTCCAGAATCTATTTTGGTGCTGCGTCGCCTGTTTTTGGCATTTGGGCTTTGTATCTAGTTGAGCCCAATTAGGGGTGCATCCAGAGGGTCTTGCACGACCCTAGGGTCTTCATATACAGCTGCCGCCACACCATTAGGGTTTGGGGTTTGCTTAGATTATTCTATTCATAACAGTTTCGCCGTCATCACGGTTTGTGAGACCCCAACTTCGTGAGATTCATAATTCATCGGCAATTGTGTTGCCTTCTTCTTTGTTCTTGCTTGTGTTCTTGATTCGTAGGCAGGGATTAGCCTTATCGGAAAGGTCAATCGTTTTAGGACGGTTGATAACCAGAGGAGACGTCGTGCTGTGATTGCGGGGTTTAGAACGTGCTGTTCTGAAGCTGGATCGATTTGTGTGTCAACTCCGACCAAATCAACATATCCAAAACCTTTCGGAAGATCGAGAACCCTTGTCCACATCAAGTGGTAATCAGAGCTTCAGGTGCACCATCAGGTTCGCACTACCCTTAGTTAATTTTGTTTTGTGTTCATCCTATCATCTACAGAAAAGCCAAAAAAAAAAATTCCACTCCGCCCATAACCACGTGTTAGCCTTTGCATATTTCAATTTCAGAGTCCGTAGTGTTGAGTTTGTGCCCTAGTTTTTGTTTAGTCACTGGTTTAGTTTGTGTTATTATCATCAGTAGTGTTTCCCTTGCAACCCTAGCCGCCATCCCCTTCACCATCCTCTGTTCTATCGGCTTTGTGTGCTAAGGTTGATTCATCGATACACCCACCCTAATCCCACCCTAAACCCACCCTCAAACACCTCGCACCAATCCCCACAAATTCCACTTTCCGCTGCATCCACGCCACCAAAACAAATGTTACCCGATTCCAAACCCAACCCCTAACCCGACTCGGGTTTCTGGAAAACCGACTCCGACCCCCTTCGGTAAAACGGGCATAACTTTTCGCTCGGTTGTCCGTTTCGGCTGAAATTTTTACAGGAGATTCTTGACTCAAAATTGAGCATACCCACACTGTGTGCCCTTGTCAAAAAATTTGAAAAAAATCGGGAAGATAAAGAAAAAATTGATTTAAGTTTAAACCCGACGTTTTCTACAACTTCAAGATTTTCTGTAGACCACATCCTACCTCTATTTGAGCTGAAATTTTTGGTGGATTCTCCTACATTGTTAGTGAGTTAGAGAAAAATATAAAAAAAATAAGATAAAAAAAAAGAAATTTAGGATTTCTACTAGTGCTATATCTAGCCCCCTAAAATTTCTCGATTTGGCTGTTTTGCACTTAGCCCCCTATTATCGCCTGTTGTGCCTTTGTCTCCTTGTTTCTACTTTGCTATCACTACTGTTCTAGGACATATTTAGACCAGCAACTAGGGACAAGTTATTTGGGCACTTATTCAGCTTTACTATCTATTTTTGATTTGTGTACCACTCACATATATATATTTGGCCTTCCTAGCTCTACATATTTCTTCTGGACAGCACACAGGTTATTTTGTGACCCTTGTAATCATGGAACACATCTCTGTGGTGTCCTTTGCTTTGCTTTTCAGAACTTTGTAAGAGCTTTGTAAGAAGTCTCCTTTTGCGGTGTTGAGAGGCACCACTGCTTAGCTGTTTTGTAGGGATAACCTTCACTGTTTGTTTCCTGTTTTGGTGTTTGTGATGGCAGGAAGTGACGACGAAGAGATGGCTTCACCCTCACAATTTGCTAAGTGCGTGAGCCAAGAGCAGCTCTAGAAGGCTTTGCAGGCTGCTCAGAGTGATTTGGCAGAGACGATCACCAGAGCCGTTACTGATGCGGTCAGCAAGCTTCACATTGGAGAAAGCATCGAGCGATTAGAGAAGCGGGTCTCTAAGTTAACCGATCAGGTTGTCGCGTCAGAGACCGCTCCTAAAACCAACAATACGAACACCAATAACAACAACAACGACGTTGAAGACGTCCATGATGAAGACACGGTGTATAAGGTTGATGGCACCGTGGATAGGTCAGCTACAAGGACCGCACGATTATGACGTCGTTTGCAACATAATACTAAAGGTATGGGTGGTTTCCATAACTACAATCATCGTCCACACGGTAACTATGCTCCAGATGACCCGTATGCTAAAATTAAGTTTTTAATTCCTTCATTTTCGGGTCAGTATGACGGTGATGTTTATCTTGATTGGGAGATGACTGTAGAACAAACATTTAATGCCCACCTTGTTCCTGAACAACATAGAGTTAGACAAGCTACTAGTGAGTTTAAGGACTTTGCTATTGTTTGGTAGAGTGGTCTAGCTGCTGAAACTGATTTGCCTACTACTTGGGAAGAACTTAAGGTACCAATGCGTGATCATTTTGTTCCCCCTTCTTTTTATTGAGAGATTCGTAATAAACTGCAGCATTTAGAACAAGGAGATAAAACTGTTCAGGAGTACTTTAGTGAGCTTCAGAAGGGTTTGATTCATTCTGCTATAGTTGAAAAAGTAGAGGATCAGATTTGTCGCTTTTATTCTGGTTTAAGAAAAGAAATTCAGGACATCCTTGATTATAAAGAATATTATACCCTCACCCAGTGTTTCCAGTATGCTATGCTTGCAGAGAAAGAATCATACAGACTTTTCCAGGCTTTTGAGGAGTACAGCAAGTCAAGGAACTCCTACCCCCCACGCTCGACAGGGCCTTCGGGGCTGCCCAGGCCATCTTTCCGGCCGCCCCCACCAGCAGCTACCAAGGAAACCAGTGTTGTTTCTGCAGCCCTAAGATCAGCCCCTGCACCTTCTACGTGCTCAGGTAAACTTTCTGTGCAGGTACCAGCTAGTAGTGCCTCCTCTGTTGCTTCGACCGGGCACACTACAGGGATTCAGTGCCACCGCTGCCATGGACGTGGTCATGTGCAGAAAGATTGTCCAAGTAGGCGGGCATATGTGGTGACAGACAATGGCGGTTACATGAGCACCTCCGATATGGAGGATGAGGACGAAGACGTCGCTGCCACTAGCAGTGACCTCGTCCTTAGAGGCGGAGACACCATGGGATACATGAACATTATTGTTGAACGTGTCCTTAGCACACAAGTTCATCAGCCCGAGACAATGCAGCGCCACAACTTGTTCCAGGTTTTCTTCGTCATCAAGAACCGCCGAGCACGTGTCATCATTGATGGAGGGAGCTGCAATAACTTGGTGAGTTTTGATGTGGTCAACAAGCTTGCTTTGACCACATGTCCACATATACATCCGTACTACATTCAGTGGTTAAACGACTCTGGCAAAGCTAAGGTAATACAAACTTGCAGGGTTCCTTTTTCCATTGGTTCTTATGTGGATTCTATTGATTGTGATGTCGTACCCATGCAAGCATGTTCACTTTTGTTGGGTAGACCTTGGGAATTTGATAATGATGTTGTACACCATGGTAGAAGTAATAAGTACACTTTTATGCATAAAGGAACTAAAATTACTTTGTTACCAATGACCCCTGCTGAAATTGTACAAGTTAATTTAGAAAGAGCTGCTAGTTTGAAAAATAAAGGTCCTAAAATTCAACAACCTATTAATTCTAATTCTACACCTAGTAATATTAATGATTTTTCAAGTTCTAAGGGTGCTGGAATTAAATTACAAGGTCGTTCATGTCTTGCAACAAAATCTGAGCTTGCTGAAATTTCTGATAATGATGATATTTGCTATGCTTTGATATGCAAAGAAGCTTTGTTTTCGCTTGATGATATTGCTTCTAGTGCTGTGTCTCCTGCTATCACTAACCTTTTGCAGGAGTATGAGGATGTTTTTCCAGCTGAGATACCCCCGGGATTGCCACCTTTGAGAGGGATTGAGCATCAAATTGATTTGATTCCGGGTGCTAATTTGCCAAAACGTGCTGGTTATAGGACCAACCCCGAGGAGACTAAGGAGATACAACAACAAGTTCAAGACCTTTTGGATCGTGGGTATGTTCGTCAATCACTTAGTCCTTGTGCTGTTCCTATACTTTTGGTTCCTAAGAAAGATGGTACTCGGCGTATGTGTGTAGATTGTAGAGCCATTAATAATATTACTATTAGGTATCGTCATCCTATTACTAGGCTAGACGACATGCTTAATGAGTTATGTGGTGCTATAATTTTCACTAAAATTGATTTGTGTAGTGGCTACCATCAAATTAGAATGAAACTTGGAGACGAATGGAAAATAGCTTTCAAAACTAAATTTGGATTATATGAGTGGTTAGTAATGCCTGTTGGTTTAACTAATGCACCTAGTACTTTCATGCGCTTGATAGATGAGGTTTTAAGAGCTTTCATTGGCAAATTTGTGGTAGTTTACTTTGATGATATCTTGATTTATAGCAAATCCATAGATGAACATATGAATCATTTGCGTGCTATTTTTTATGCTTTACGAGATGCATGTTTATTTGGTAACCTTAAGAAGTGTACCTTTTGCACGGATTGAGTCTCTTTTCTTGGCTATGTTGTGACTCCACAGGGAATTGAGGTGGATGAGGCGAAGATTGAAGCCATAAAGAGCTGGCCTGTACCAAAAACTATCACGCAGGTGAGGAGTTTTCTTGGTCTTGCAGGTTTGTACCGCTGCTTTGTCAAAGATTTCAGCACCATTGCTGCACCTTTGCATGAGTTGACAAAGAAGGGCATTGATTTCTATTGGGGTAAGGTACATCATGAGTCTTTTGATGCTTTGAAGGATAAACTTACACATGCACCATTGCTGCAATTACCTAATTTTGATAAGATTTTTGAGCTTGAATGTGATGCTAGTGGTATAGGCATTGGTGGTGTTTTGATGCAAGATAGTAAACCTGTTGCATACTTTAGTGAGAAAATTACTGGGCCTGTTTTGAATTACTCCACGTATGATAAGGAATTGTATGCAGTTGTACGTTGACATGGCGTCATTATTTGTTGCCCAAAGAATTTGTTACTCATTCTGATCATGAATCACTTAAGTATATTCGTTCTCAATGTAATTTGAACCGTAGACATGCTAAATAGATTGAGTTTATTGAGTCTTTTTCTTACATTATTAAACATAAGAAACGAAAGGATAATGTGATCACTGATGCTTTATCTAGGCGCTATACTTTATTGTCTCAACTTGATTGTAGAATTTTTGGACTAGAGGCAATTAAAGAACAAAATGTTGCTGATGTTGATTTTAAAGATGTATTGCTGCATTGTAAAGAAGGTCGTGCATGGAATAAATTTGTGTTGAATGATGGATTCTTGTTTAGAGCTAACCGCCTAAGCATTCCAGTTGGTTCCGTTCGTCTTTTGTTGTTATAGGAGGCGCATGGAGAATATTTTGGCCACACACTTCTTTTGGCCAAGAATGAGGAAAGATGTTGAGCGCTTTGTTGCTTGCTGCACTACATGTCAAAAAGCTAAGTCTCGCTTGATTCCACATGGCTTATACATGCCACTTCCTGTTCCTTCGATTCCTTGGGCGGATATTTCTATGGACTTTGTTTTAGGGCTGCCTAGGACTAAGAGGGGGAGTGATAGTATTTTTGTTGTTGTGGATAGATTTTCTAAGATGGCACACTTTATACCATGTCATAAGACTGATGATGCTAGTTATATTGCTGATCTCTTTTTCAAAGAAATTGTACGTTTGCATGGTATGCCTTATACTATTATTTCAGATCGTGATGCAAAATTCTTGAGTCACTTTTGGCGCATGCTTTTGAATAAGTTGGGTACAAAGTTGTTGTTTTCTACAACTTGTCACCCACAAACTGATGGACAAACTGAGGTGGTGAACCGCACTTTGGGTACTATGTTGAGAGCTATTTTGAAGAAAAATTTGAAGCAATGGGAAGAATGTTTGCCTCATGTTGAGTTTGCATATAATCGGGCAATACATTCTACTACCAAGGTAAGTCCTTTCAAGGTAGTGTATGGTTTTGATCCCTGTACTCCACTTGATATACTTCCTCTACCTATTCATGAGAGAGTTCATGTTGATGCTAAGGAACGTGCTGAATTTATTTTGAAAATTCATGAGACCACTAGACTTAGCATTGAAAAGATGAATGACAAGTATAAAATTGCTGGTAGTAAAGGTAGAAAAGAAGTAAAACTTGATGTAGGAGATTTAGTATGGTTACACTTGAGAAAAGATAGATTTCCAGATTTGAGAAAGTCTAAATTAATGCCTAGAGCTGATAGTCATTTCAAAATAATTGAGAAGATTAATGGTAATGCATAGAAACTTGAGTTGCCTCCCGAGTTTGGGGTTAGTCCTACTTTTAACATTTCAGATTTGAAACCATACTTGGGAGAAGAGAATGAGCTTGAGTCGAGGACGACTCCACTTCAAGACGGGGAGGATGATGACGACATCACTCCTAAGGATACATGCAACACTCCTCCAATTCTGAACTTGCAAGGTCCAATGACTAGAGCTCGTGCACGACGACTTAATTTAGAGGTGAGCTTGTTCCTACGTTCTTAATTATATGTCACTTTTGAGAATAGTTTGCTACCTAATGATTATATTGTAATTAGGAACCATGGAGAGGACCAGGAGATGATGGGAGAAGGACTTGGAGAGGTGGAGGACCAGCAAGGACGTGGAAGCCAAGGTGGAGGCCCAACCAAAACTAACTTCGAGTCTGTTTCGGGGCTCAAGACCAGTCTGCACTAAAACGGATGCCCAGAACGCATACGGCCTCAGATTTGGACGTTCTACATATTCACGGAAAGATAAGAAGAATACATTTCCAATGCCACCAGTCTCATATCAAAATTCATCCGGACTCATCGGGAATCATCGAAACAAGAGAGGGTCCAGAATCTGTTTCGGTGCTGCATCGCCTGTTTTTGGCCTTTGGGCTTTGTATCTAGTTGAGCCCAATTAGGGGTGCGTCTAGAGGGTCTTGCACGACCCTAGGGTCTTCATATACAGCCGCCACTGCACCATTAGGGTTTGGGTTTTGCTTAGATTATTCTGTTCATAACAGTTTCTCCATCATCACGGTTTGTGAGACCCCAACTTCGTGACATTCATAATACATCTGCAATTGTGTTGCCTTCTTATTTGTTCTTGCTTGTGTTCTTCATTCGTAGGCAGGGATTAGCCTTCTCGGCGAGGTCAATCATTTTAGGACAGTTGATAACCAGAGGAGACATAATGCTGCGATTGCGGGGTTTAGAACGTGTTGTTCTAAAGCCGGATCGATTTGTGTGTCGCCTCCGCCCAAATCAACATATCCAGAACCTTTCGGAAGATCAGGAACCCTTGTCCACATCACTCATGAAGCAATTTGGACTCAAGCTCTTTGACCTTGAGGGACTCAAGCTCTTTGACCTTGGGGCACTTCTGACATGCACCCAAAAGAGTTGGTCTAGCTTTGAACACATCAAGCTCCTTGAGGGCACTCTCAAGCTGACTAGCAACTTGAGCATGCACACTCTCCCTCTGTGCAAGATCACTCATCACAACTTGACAAGACTCACACTCTACAACCATGTCATCCTTAGCAAGCTTAGACCTAAGCGAAGCAATTTCAAAATCAGCACTCTCCAACTTAGACTTAAGCTCTCTACTCTCACGAACAGCACTGCGAAGCTTATCATCTTGCAAAAGCAGAACATCGCACAATTGATCATGTTCAGAAGAGAGCTCATCAAGAGTGGGAGGTACCTCGCTTGTGTCGGAGTCGGATCCAGAGTCGGTGTCGTGGTCGTTCTTTGCGATGAAGCAAAGCCCGGTGAAGTCATCCTTCCTCTTGACTCGTGGCTTTTCAACCTCCTCCTCTGAGTTTGTAAGGCCTTCACTTGATGTGAGGTCGACATCGCTCAAGGCGGCAACGCAGGAGCGTGCAATGGCCTTGGTGAACTTCTTGGAGTTCTTGCCCTTCTTGTAGAGGCGGTTCTTCTTCTGCTTGAAGTCCTCATTGTTGTTGTCATGGTACCCAGCCTTCTTCTTCTCCTTGGGACAATCAGCGATGAAGTGTCCCGGGTCACCGCACTCGAAGCAGGTTGTTGAACCACCTCCTCTTCTCTCCTTCCGGTTGTTGTAGAACCTCCTGAACTTCCTTGTGAGCAAGGACAACTCCTCATCAGGAATGCACTCCATCTATTCATCGGAAGCTACAACAAGAGAAGACAAAGCACACTCCAAGTAAGACTTGTCAAATGAGGGGTTAGTTCCATAAAAAGCATCACTGTGACTAACCTTCTGAGAGCTAGAAAGCAATACCATGCTAGAAGCATGAATAGCAAGATTAGGACGAGATTTCCTAGACAGTTTATGAGATTTTTGCTTGCTATACAGTTGCTCATAGTTGCCTCAAACATTTTCATCAAGTGAGTACAGCAGTTGCTTAGCTCTATCATTGTCATTGTACACAAGGTTACCACAAGCCCGCAAGTTGCACACAATTGCCTCAAACCTACAAAAAGTGTCATCTAGTGACTCGCCTTGTTTTTGAGAAAAGGTTTGGTACTGTCTATTGTAAGAATCCTTACGCATAGACTTGACCTGGTTGGTACCCTCATGGTAAGTGCAGAGCTTAACCCAAATAGCATGAGCAGTGTCAAGGTGTGCAAACCTATCATGTTCACTCCTACCAAGTGCAGAGAGCAGAATATTGATAACTTTGGAGTTGTTCTCATACCTGACTAACTCACCTGCAGAAGCAGTGTTCAGGTCTTGTGGTAAAGCATACTCCTGATCAACAATCTCCCAAATTGCACGTCCTTGACTCAGCAGATACAACTTGGTCCATGACTTCCAGTAGGGGAAGTCCTCTCCATCGAACATCCACAGCTTGATAGCATACTTCTCCATGTCGCCTTCGGATCATAAAGCCGGTGAAGGTCAACTAGTGATCAAACCAGCTCTGATACCAATTGAAGAACCGAGAAGGCGATCAGAGGGGGGATGAATGGGAGCCAATTCAAATTCTTTTCAAGAACTTGGCCTATGTCCCAACTACAACCCAAACCAACCTCTAACCAAGTCACCAAGGTTATACACACTAACTTGTACTGTGTTAACCCTAGGAATGACTCAAACCAAAAGGACACATAGCGGAAGCACAAGAGAAACAAAAACCAAAACAAGGAAGGTCCAAAAGGTCACAGAACAGAGCCTGACGGAAGTTCCGTGGTACCCGACGGAAATTCCTTGGTGCCCGACGGAAGTTCCATCAATTACGGAAGTTCCGGGCGACGGGAACACTGTCACTCACGGAAGTTCCGTGGTTCTTGATGGAAGTTCCGTCATGATCATGGAAGTTCCGTCATGGTCAAAACAGCAGCTCCGTTTGGGAAAGAAAATTACCAAAACCCTATCAAACGAACTCCAAAAATCATGAAATTTGGACCAGATGATCCTCAATACATAACAACCCTCCTTATCCATAATTGCCCTATTTTATACATGTTTTCTGCAATAATTGCCCTATCCATAATTCCCCCACACTCAAATCATTGCTAGTCCTCGAGCAATACAAAATCAAATATATAGCAAGAATCTTCACATTATCTCTCATGCAATCAATCTCAATCATCACTTTTACTTGTTATTCCACCACAAAGATTTTTTCTCATCTTCTTTTTAATCAGTCAGCATTTCATACTTAAACTTAATCAAATTACCACAAAACCTTTTCAAAAATAATTTTAGTTTCCTTCAACTCATCTTTAGCATCAAACATCAAGCACTTAGTCTTCTCTAAATCTCTCAAGTGTATTTCCTTCCCTCTCCTATCTAATTGAGGATTATATGTGGATCTTGGAGGGCTATATAACTAAATTAAACCATAAGATTAACCATGTCAACAATATTCTCAATCATGCCTGCTAAGAAAGGATTTTCTTGGAAAAAAACTTTAATGGAGAAGAGGTATATAGAAGATCTAAAACGAAAAATATTTCAGTGAGACCTACAGCAAAGAATTGGAAATAATCAGAAAGCTGCTTCTTTGATGACCTTACTACTTCTCACGGAATATATTTTTCTTTATTTTTCTCCTTATAAACATATATATTTTTTTCTTCTTTCTAGCAACAACGCCGATCGGCGTAGGCATCACACCAATCGGTGCAATCAATATATGTTATTTTCTTTTTCTTTCTTTCACTCCTTTTTATTCCCAATTGATCAGCAATTTCTGTCTTGTATCAGCAGCGAAAGTTTTCTGAATTCCCCTTTATTGAGAATATAGGTTGTATCAAGGAGGAGGGAGAAACAAAGATGTATGGTTTTCATGATAGCAAGGAATTTAAATGAATGAGAATGGCTAGAAATACAGAGATAAACAAATAGATCATCCTTTCCTAACTTGGTCGAAATCATGAGGAAAAAGTTGACAAAGTTACTTACAATCCAACTAGTTCAAATATGTAGCTTGTTCTCAATCACTCGGCTATTTAGGCATATTTAGACCTTGCTTTTGCTTTAGCTTATGATGAGTCAAAAGAATTTCTCATATATACAAAGTTCAAAAGTTAAGTGGTAACCAACTAATACAAGTAATCAACCAACCGATCATCAAAAAGACAAGATAAATAGTATGGGGCACTTTCAATTTGACAATCGACACTAACTTTATTAAAGACAATGCAATAATTCAAACTACATAAAGGACCTTGAAGCAACTCTCAATTGACTCATGACTCTCTTAAGCACACACAAACTAAAAATAAACACTCATATGAAAAAAAACAAGAATCTAGACTCAAAAACACTTAAAGACCTTAAAAACTATAACTAATGGCAAAGCCCTCTTCCCCCACACTCAAAATTTGCAATGTCCTCATTGCAAGAGAAGAAACTCAACACACTAATCATTCAGACCATGCCTGTTCAAGGCTTGGAAGATTCGCCTTATATTTCTTATGAGAAAAGTGTAGTCCGCTTCATTCATCTCGATTGCATCCTAGATTCTCCAATCCACATCTCTTTGATGCCCGTAAGCATGATCCCTGTCTACATACAAGCGCTCAATGTTCCATTTGCAGACAGGACAGTAAATAGGTGGTTGCAAATTATGATTTTCAACACTGTAGGGAGAGACACTGTTCAAACTCCTCTGAGCTGATCGGCACAGTAGCTGAGCCGATTGGCGCAGTGGTGTTCTTTCATCACTGCGACTGCCTCCACTTCTCCCTGCATTACATTAACTCTTGCCGAAGTTCCTGCTGCCCTCTCATTGTTACGTGTTCCCTAATTCTAAATCTCCGGACTACCAAAGCTTCTTCCTATATTAGAATCATCACCCAAATATCCAGACATACTAGGGTCATCACTTTCCAAAGTTTCCAAATAATATGATGAATCAAAGTTGCTATTCCAATCAGAATACTTTTGAATTGGCTTACCCAATAGTCTAGCAGACCTTCGAACCTCTAGTGTAGTCTTACACTTCTTTGCAGTAGGCTCTTCATCGTCACTTGGTAGGGCTATTAGATCAATAAATTCAGCCATCTTTAGATGATGCTGATCGGCCTCTGTGTCATGCCGATCCTCTGATGTTGCGTTGATTGGCTTGAATGTTGCGCCGATCGGCACAACCAGCAGCTTCCTCCATATACTCAGCCAACTGTTCCAGATTGTGCTCACGCAACGCCTTGTTTTGCTGCCTTCGTAAAATCTCATCGTTAATCTCCTTAGGCGTCTTCCCTCCAGGAACTGCGCGATAGCCATCATCATATAAAACATCTCTAGGTATCAAGGTTGGGTCTTCCGCCAATTGGAGTTCAATCCTATGTTGTAGATCTTTAGAACAAAAGAAACACTTGTAGTCTTTCATGCAACTATTTTCATGAATCTTGTTTTCTTGAAAACCCTCCCAATCGGTAAGAACCCTGGGGGAGACTCCATCCTTTGTAGTCTGAATATTCTTTTCTGCAACCAGCTTGTTCATGGCTTCTTCGGCTTCCTCTTGCAGCTTGAATTCATACTTGGCGGCAATATCATGTTCACTATAAAGCCGACACTTATGGATTGTGAGAGCGCTCTCTTCACCTAGTTCCTTCTTCTCTTGCTCAGTCAATGAATTTTCGAAAGATAGGAAATCTTCATATGATAAACACTAAGCAAGATCAAGAAGGCCTTCCACGGTGTACCTTTGAGAAACAGCCTCACTTTGAATAGGTGCTATAGATTTTCCCTTGCGCACTAATACTCTCTTCATCATCTACCGAAGTTCGTTGTCCATCCTCACCTTTTCTGCGTTTCATGCATCATCTTCACTTTTCCTCATGAATCTCTTTCTCAGATCTGACCAGATGACAGGATCATCTTGTGATGGTGTCAATACCTCATCTACTTCGTCACAGGACCAAACGGCAGAGATCTGTAGAAATCCATTGCCAAGCCGATCGGCTCTAGAGTCACGCCGATCGGTGCTAGTGTCACGCCGATCGGCGCCGCCTTGGTTGCTTCCCGACGCACCGCCTTCCATTGCTTTTGCCCTTAAGGTTTGTTCCAGTGACTACTTGATGCGAGATGATCCGTGGTATTGCCACCCTCTTATATTTATATCCCTTGATTTTCAATTAGACTAGAACTATGTCTCTTATTTGCGGAATTCAATGAGTCTTATCAAGGCAAGGTCCGAAACCGACTCAAAAACCAAAAAGACTCTGCCGCGCCGATCGGTGCAGGACTGTGCCGAACGGCACAACATCGTGCCGATCGGCGTGGTACACTAATTTATACAATCAAAAATAGAAAAAAGTACAAAAATCAAAAACACATACAGAGCATATGTTTTACGTCGTTAAGCTCGACCACACAGGGCACTAAGCAGTGAAGTACATGTCAAAAGATTTTAATTCAAATGTGTCGGGTTCTAGATATACCTTTAGACGTTGCCCATTCACCATGTACTTGTTTCTTTTGCCATCCATTATGATTATAGCTCCCGAAGGTAATACAGTGTTCACAAGATAAGGCCCTTCCCATTTACTTCGTAGTTTACCTTTACCAAATAATCTGAATCATGAATTGAATAGGAGTACCCGATCTCCTTCCTTGAATTCCTTCTTCAAAAGCTTCTTGTCATACCACTTCTTTGTCCTTTCTTTGTATATTGCTGCATTTTCATATGCACACAACCACATTTCTTCTAATTCACTTATTTGCATCTTCCTTTTCATGCCGGCGGCATCAAGATCCAAACTCATTTCTTTTATTGCCTAATAAGCCTTATGTTCCAATTCCACCGGTAGGTGACATGATTTTCCGTAGACAAATTGATAAGGTGTCATGCCAATTGGTGTCTTGAATGCCGTCCAATATGTCCATAATGCTTCATTAAGCTTTGTGGCCCAATCTTTTACTTCTTTTGTAACTATCTTCTGCAGAATCACTTTTAATTGCTTATTTGATATTTCTGCTTGTCCATTTTTCTGGGGATGATAGGTTGTCCCAATTCTATGTTCAACCCTAGATTTAGCCAAAAACCTAGTAAAGTCTTCTCCTGTAAAATGGGATCCTCCATCTGTAATTATTATCCTTGGTACTCCATATCTAGGGAATACCTGCTCTTGTAGTATATTCCTTGATTCTCTTGTGGTATTGGCCTTGCATGCCATTGCTTCAACCCACTTGGAGACATAATCAACGGCAACCAATATATACTCGCAACCATGAGAATTCACAAATGGTCCCATAAAGTCCATACCCCAAACATCAAAGATTTCAACTTGAAGATTATACTTAAGAGGCATTGCATTCCTACTGTTAACATTCCCTATTCGTTGGCATTGAGCACATGTTGCAACATACCTTTTTGCATCTTCATGCATAGTAGGACAATAGTATCCACTTGCCCATGCTTTTGCCTGTGTTCTAAAATAGCCATAATGTCCCCCATAATCTAAAGAGTGACATTTTGCCAAAATGCTTGCTCTTTCTTCTCTAGGTACACATCTTCGCACTACTCCGTCCTGGCAATACCTATACAAGTATGGGTCGGCCCATATAAAGTTTCTCATTTCACTCATAACTCTTCTCTTTGTGTTCTTGTTCATCATATCAGTTTGTCCTTTCAAGCCCTTGATAATATCCATCATCCAACTCTCTCTACGATCAAATGTAGCAAACAACTGCTCTTATTGCATTTCATCTTTTATCAGCTCAGTTGATGATGATTCAAGACGGGACAAATGATCTGCTACAGAATTTTCTACCCCTTTCTTATCTCTTATCTCCAAATCAAATTCTTGTAGCATTAATACCCATCGCATAAACTAAGGCTTAGACTCTTTCTTTGAAACCAAGTATCTTATAGCAGCATGATCAGTATATATAATCACCTTAGAATTTAGAATGTTGGATCTAAACTTCTCGAAAGCAAATATAATAGCTAACATCTCTTTCTAGTGGTTGTAAAATTTACCTGCGCCTCATTCAAAGGTTTTCTAGCGTAATAATAGCATGCACTTTACCTCCCTTTCGTTGTCCAAGAACAGCTCGAACTGCATAGTCACTTGCATCACACATAATTTCAAAAGTTAGACTCTAATCAGGTGGTTGCATAATGGGTGTAGAGCATAGAACTTCCTTTAATCTTCTGAAGGTAAAGAGTCACTCATTGTCCATGACAAATTATATACCTTGCTTCAACAATTCTGTCAGGGGCTCAACAATCTTTGAATAATTCTTAACAAATCTGCGATAGAAGTTGGCAAGTCCAAATAACTCCTCAATGTTGCAAGATCAGTAGGGGGAGGTAATTTCTCAACAGTAGATACCTTTGCTTTATCAACCTCTATCCCTCTGTTAGATATGACATGACCAAGTACTATCCCTTCTGTTACCATGAAATGGCATTTCTCCCAATTAAGAACTAAGTCGCATTCAACTCACCTTTTAAAAACCTTCTCCAAATTCTCCAAGCAACTATCAAAATCAGTACCATGTACAGAGAAGTCATCCATCCATAATATCTTCTATGAATTCAGTGAATATTGCATTCATGCATCTTTGAAATGTGGCAGGCGCATTGCAAAGACCAAATGTCATCCTTCTATATGCATATGTACCGAAATGACAAGTAAAAGTAGTTTTCTACTGATCCTCTAGTCTTACCGGTATTTGAAAGAAACCACTAAATGCATCCAAATAACAAAAATATGAATTCTTTGCTAGCCTTTCAAGCATCTCATCAATGAACGAAAGACGATAGTGATCTTTCTTTGTCACCTTGTTCAAACTTCTGTAATCTATGCACATTCTCCATCCAGTTATAGTCCTTTGAGGGATCAACTCATTGTTCTCATTGGGCACTACTGTCAACCCTTCTTTCTTGGGCACACGATGTACTGGACTAACCCATTCACTATCAACAATAGGGTAGATCAAATCTGCATTAAGCAGCTTCAGAATCTCCTTTGTAACCACTCGCTTCATTGATTCCTTCAACCTTCACATCCCTTCAACCACTAGTTTGGCATTTTCTTCCATGTTAATCTTATGGAAGTAGAATGCGGGGCTGATTCCCTTGATATCATCTAATGTGTAACCAATAGCCTTCTTATACCTTTTGAGCATAGTAAGCAGCTTCTCTGTTTCTTCTTTCATTAGGGCAGTGTTCACTATAACCAGATATGTTTTTTCTTCCCTATATATTCATAGCGTAGCTCCTTCGGAAGTTCCTTCTGTTCCACTTTTGGTGCTTCATCTGGATCCAATTCCCCGAGAGGCTCAAAATCAGGATTTTCCTGATTGAGCCGATCGACACCAGCGTAACACCGATCGGCGTGATTCTCCTGGTTGAGCCGATCAGTGCAAGGTTTGCACCGATCAGCGCCGACAGTATGCTCATTAGTTCCACGCAAGATGTGGTCCAGTGGGTCTCCCATATCCATCCCTATCTTCTCGTCTTCCTCTGGTTGGAATTCCTGATGGCAAGAAGGGTCTTGATGAGATGGATCATTAAACTGAAATTGCACTTCTTCACCTCCTAGGTGTAGCGTGATTTGACCTTTCCCAGTATCCAGAACAGCTTGTACTAATCTTAAGAACTGCCTCCCCAGAATGATGTCTTCAAACCCAGTTTCTTCATTACTTAGAATGAAGAAATTTACCGATATTGTTTTCAAGCTGATCACAACTTCAACATTTTTTATCACCCCAAGTGGTTTGGGCTTCCTCCCATCCGCCATGATGAGCTCAAGTTCAGTCCCTATCAGTTGTTGTTGAGTTCCGTAAGGCATGTTCATAAATGCATTGTAAGTCATCAAGCTGACACGGAAACCAAAGTCACACAAAACTTTCGGAAATTTCTTCCTTGATATCTCACATGGTATGTATGGTTCTTCTACTTCTTCATCAGTGACACCTACAGCATACACACCACACAATCCTTCGCAGGGGGATCGCTAAAAGCAACTGTCTATTAGTCTCTTTGCTTGTTTCACCTCTGTTCCATCAAGCTCTATATCATATTCGTAAAGCTTCCCTAAAACTCTCCCAACAATCACCTGACCAAAAACTTCTGACATAAGATGATTACTCGGGAAATTGTATTCGATTCCGGCTTCGGAAGCATCTTGCAGGCTGAAGGATCTTCTCATATTGATCAACTCTTGCAAAAAATCAATAGGAATCCAGTCCATTGGTTCAAATTCGTCGAGTGGTTTAGCATTCGCCAATGTCCTATCCCCCTTTGGTTTAGCAAAGTTTCCTTCAAAATCCTTCGGGTGGCTGTCCAGAATCATAGCTTCGATCTTGGTATATTCCTTGCAACTTGACGGAGTTGTTAGGGTGATCTGTACTCCTGTTGTCGCAACTACGCCGATTGGCTCAGAGACTGCGCTGATCGACGCGCACGTCAGATCCATAGAGGCGGGTCTGATGGCTCTGTTTCTATGAATTTATGCTCTGGAGTAATCATTGCTCTACTTTCGGACATAAAGATCTGTTCAGTCGACGACTCTTGCATAACTTCTGGGCATTGCCGGCTTGGTTCTAGGTATTCTTCCCAATGCTTGTGCAAAGCTTCATTCTCAGCAATTTTGCCTAACAATTCGATCCCTACCTTGGCTGTCAATCTCTAAAAACTTCCTCCGATCAATCCATTCAAATGCATCCTCAATGCTTTGTTTATGGCCATGTAGAAGGTTTCAGCAGACATATTCTCATCAATGCCGTGGTCAGGTCCTTGTTTTTTGACAATGTTTGAAAACGCGTCCAGGCTTCCGCGAGAGATTCTTCATCTTCTTGTAAGAAGTTCACCACTTCTCTTCTCAACTTCTGTACCTTTCGCAAAGGAAAATAGTGGAGACAAAAATTTCCAATTAATTCACTCGACTTACCTTTCACTTCTCTAGATGCTGCCTTGTGCCACTCTTTGGCTTTTTCTCCCAAAGAGAATGGGAAAAGCAGCCATCTGTAAAGATCCTGGGGCACTCCTTCATGATGGAATGTTTGGCAAAGTGCCTCCAAGTCTTGTGAGTATACGGGTTCTCCTCTTTTGCTCCAAAGAACTTATTTGCTTCAGCCATGCTAATGATAATGGGGTTCAACACATACGAGGGGGCCATGGCCTTCTCGTCTGAGGATTGAGGCACCAGCACGTCCGGAGAAGGCAAAGAAAGCTCCCTGAGTGTCAGAGAAGGTCCTGTCATACTCATCCTGAAATTTCACACAAAACACAAAAAAGAACAACTAGAAAGGAAAGAATTAGAAGTTAGTAAATATTAATAGTAAAAGAACTGGCTTGTTCCCTGGCAACGGCGCTAGAAAAATGAGCTTGTTGGTCGTAGTTACGCACCCACTTATATACCGCAAGAGGACGGTGTATAGTTGTACCTCTTTTTCCCTCATAGTATTCCAAGGTTATCCACAAGGAACGAGCGAAACTATTACTATTAAAGGGTTAGTAACAGATTGTAATGGTTGGGTTGGTGTGAATGGTGACGATGAGAAAGTGGTGAATGAATGTTATTGAAGATGTAATAGGATAATGAAGGATTCTCTCCTTTCACTAGCATGCAACCTTATTCTTATCAACTCAAGTGATGACTCTAATATTCTACAAGATATGGTGGTTTCGTTCACCCCGGCTGTAACTACAGAGGCTATTAGCTCCCCACTTGTTTCTTGCACTATGCGATAGGCAGAACTGTATTGGCCTATACACTAATGAAATAGATGCGCAATTAAGTTCATCACACAGATTAAATTCATCAAGATAGTATCAATAAGTATGAGAGTTACGTGACCAGATCCCCGCACCAGAGAAGGGAATATGAGACTACTCACTCATCCTTCCGCTAGACATAGTGAAGGGGTGAGAAATAGCGCTAGAACACGCACGAGCCGATCGGCGCAAGCGTTGCGCCGATCGGCGTGACCTCTCTTTTGGTGGTTCTCACCGGTGTTGACTGACCGTCGCCGCCAATATCCTAGAACCCTAGTTCTAACAACTCAATATCACGATTGATGTCCTTCCCGGTTGCCCCTTGGCTCTTGAAAGTCATCTTCCTTTTATACTCGACGGGATTAGGTCAACTTCCATCGACTCTTAGTCATATTGGACTGGGCCTTCATCTTTGCCGGACTTGGGCTTGTCTTCATCATCTTTTCCTCTTGCGCCAATCGACGAGGCATTAGAGCCGATCGGCACGACCCCGAATCTGGCCCAACTTCGTTGCTCTTTGGTTCCTTATCCATAATTGCCCCGTTTTACACCTGTTTTCTGCAATCACATCCAAACCAGAACAACTACAAATTTATGCAAATATGGGGTTAATTGTTCGTCTAAACCACCAAATAACAACGTAAAACATCCCTTTTTGGTAGCTAAAATGGGTAGCTAGAAACCACCAACATCCTCCTCCATACAGAATGTCCGATCACCCATTGATTTTCAATGTTTTGACCCTAATCTTCTCTCTCTCCTCTAGGGTTAGGGTTATAGGTCAACGTTAGTGTCAAATCCTTTTCACTTGCATATTTGATCCATGAAGGTAGTTGCTCGTTTGTTGTTGTTGAAGTAGATGGAGTTTTTGTTTCAAGTTATTAGTGGACTCATGAAAGATCTAGGTTTTCGACAAAACCTGTGTCCCATCGAACAAGTCCAACGACCATCAGGCAAGTCCGATTGATGTAGATGAGACCCGATCTTTCGAGAGGTAGGGGTAAACTCGATTATGGAGACTCAGTGTCGACAAGCCGGCTTGAAGCAGACACGATCCAACCCCGCAACCATTACACCAATCACAACTCGATTGTTCCTGTAAGCGAATTGAAAACACAAGCAAGAAATGATAAACACACAATATGAAATTGCAAATATGGATGAAAAAAATCACGAAGCAAAGGTTCAAGCTCTGATCGCAAAAGGACTAATCGCCACAGTGGTGTAGAACAAGAACAGGGGCTCTGGATTACTGTAAAAAGAACTTGTCGCTACAGTTACAATGAATCAATCAAGTTTCTCTCAAGAAAACTGAACTAAACAAAACCAGAGACTAAAAGATGGCGGCCATGGAGTTTATGAAGGAACCAGGGGAGTCCTAGGGTTGGGGGCGACCATGGGGCGCCCACAACATGGGCTTAAGGCCCGACACGATACAACGCCATGTTGGCCCAAAATAGGTGGTGCAGCACCTTGTCATGGTCACACAGCATGACTCACGACCCTTCTAGAGCTAGGACCAGAAAATAGCACTGGAACACGCACGAGCCGATCGGCGCAAGCGTTGCGCCGATCGGCGTGACCTCTCTTTTGGTGGTTCTCACCGGTGTTGACTAACCGTCGCCGCCAATATCCTAGAACCCTAGTTCTAACAACTCAATATCACGATTGATGTCCTTCCCGGTTGCCCCTTGGCTCTTGAAAGTCATCTTCCTTTTATACTCGACGGGATTAGGTCAACTTCCATCGACTCTTAGTCATATTGGACTGGGCCTTCATCTTTGTCGGACTTGGGCTTGTCTTCATCATCTTTTCCTCTTGCGCCAATCGACGAGGCATTAGAGCCGATCGGCACGACCCCGAATCTGGCCCAACTTCGTTGCTCTTTGGTTCCTTATCCATAATTGCCCTGTTTTACACCTGTTTTCTGCAATCACATCCAAACCAGAACAACTACAAATTTATGCAAATATGGGGTTAATTGTTCATCTAAACCACCAAATAACAACGTAAAACATCCCTTTTTGGTAGCTAAAATGGGTAGCTAGAAACCACCAACATCCTCCTCCATACAGAATGTCCGATCACCCATTGATTTTCAATGTTTTGACCCTAATCTTCTCTCTCTCCTCTAGGGTTAGGGTTATAGGTCAACGTTAGTGTCAAATCCTTTTCACTTGCATATTTGATCCATGAAGGTAGTTGCTCGTTTGTTGTTGTTGAAGTAGATGGAGTTTTTGTTTCACGTTATTAGTGGACTCATGAAAGATCTAGGTTTTCGACAAAACCTGTGTCCCATCGAACAAGTCCAACGACCATCAGGCAAGTCCGATTGATGTAGATGAGACCCGATCTTTCGAGAGGTAGGGGTAAACTCGATTATGGAGACTCAGTGTCGACAAGCCGGCTTGAAGCAGACACGATCCAACCCCACAACCATTACACCAATCACAACTCGATTGTTCCTGTAAGCGAATTGAAAACACAAGCAAGAAATGATAAACACACAATATGAAATTGCAAATATGGATGAAAAAAATCACGAAGCAAAGGTTCAAGCTCTGATCGCCACAGTGGTGTAGAACAAGAACAGGGGCTCTGGATTACTGTAAAAGAACTTGTCGCTACAGTTACAATGAATCAATCAAGTTTCTCTCAAGAAAACTGAACTAAACAAAACCAGAGACTAAAAGATGGCGGCCATGGAGTTTATGAAGGAACCAGGGGAGTCCTAGGGTTGGGGGCGACCATGGGGCGCCCACAACATGGGCTTAAGGCCCGACACGATACAAGGCCATGTTGGCCCAAAATAGGTGGTGCAGCACCTTGTCATGGTCACACAGCATGACTCACGACCCTTCTAGAGCTAGGACCAGAATCAAAATGACGGCGTCATTGTCCCCTTTTCAACGCATCAAAAAATACCTCATTTGGACATCGGATGTGGGAGATATCATCAAAACCGTGAAAAGGTGTCAGCTGAATCCGAGACGAACGCGGCGACCAGAGTTGGCGACGACTTGTAACTTGGGGGAGGCCATGATATGTGCATATACAGCATGGTGTTGTCCTCATCACCGATGCATCGGACTTTCCCCATGATCATCAGACATGTCCAATGACCTATAGATTTTTCAAAAGACTACCTCATTCATCAATTCACTTAACTCCTATTCTTCTCCATAACTTCTTCCTGACTAGTTGCCTGCTCTCTTACTCAGTATGTCTGACTTGGAAGCATCTCCTTTCAGGGAGAAGAGGACCAAAACTAGCGAAGATCAGGTCAAAGCCAAGCCCCGAAGAGTAGGAAAGCCACTGCTAAGCATGTCCGCCGCACCACCGTAAGAGCACTAGAGAGAGAGGAGCGAGAAGAACCTGAGGATCTCATTCGGGTCATGCATCCTCCAGCTATGATAGAGAACTCCAGACGAGAAAGAGTGTAAAGACCGAAGGCCTACCGAGAGGGGGGGGGGGGGTGAATCGGTAGCCAACCATAAATTCAAAAACTGAAGTTTCACGCCACTAGAACCTAATAATCATTGCAACCTAAGCAATTCTAGTAGGCCAAGACCCTACACATGCTAGTGTTCATGATAAGTACAAAATGCGGAAGCTAAACACACTAGTCTATGCAAGCCACAAGTCACCCTATCAACTATAACACACAAGTGCGGAATAGTAAAGAGGGGGTCAAGGAATGCTCATGATTTTTTCCCGAGGTCTCAGAAGGATGGCTCCTTCCCCTACTCCTCATTGGACCACTCCTGCTAGAGTTTCGGTCCCTCCCGCCACCAAGTGGAGTTCTTGCCCACGAGCCCGGAATCACTTCTCGAGTGAAGACACGGTGTGCATCACTGCTGCTACCAAAGCACAAGCTCGCCTCCGCAAGAACTTGCCGGACTCCCCGATCCGACACGGGTGCTCACTAGCAATGCCCCTTTCAACGGTGGGCTCAAACCGTGTACGAACGTGTGACGGCCTTCACAACCAATCATGATAGGCTCGATCACCGACACCTCACCGGTCAAGTCACCATAGACCAAGAGTAACAACATAGATCACACCCTCAAGGACACCCTAGCCTTAGATGTGCAAGATCGCTCCTTGTTACTCTCACTAGCACTCACAAGATATACAATATCCACTCCTACTGCTCTCCTCTTTTCCTCTTGGACCCTACCAAATGCTCTCAGGTATTCCACTGGCTAAGAGAGATCACAAAGACCCCAGCAATGAAGTTATATAGGCTCCCAACCTCAACCTAGCCGTTGCTCCATGAAATCAGCTTTCTGGGCCTAGTGACCAGACAGTCCGATCACTACTTGACCGGACCGTCCGGTCACTGCAACATCAAGCTCCAACGGCTCAGACCCCTGCTGATTCCTTTTCTGACTGGACCATACAGTCAGCTGACTGGACCGTCCGGTCCTGTCGAGACTTAATCTCAGCAATAGACATAGGGTTGTTCATCTATGAACATTTATATGTAGTGTGCGCGAGATCAAGAGACGATGGTAACACAAGACGCTGATTTATATAGGTTCGGGCCTCCCTAAGGATAATAAACCAATGTCCTGTGTTCTGTGGTATTTGTATTCATATGTCTAGATCATAGATCTAGACGAGGAGGGTAGACCTAGACAATGATGCCTAGTTCTAGTTGAGAGCTTGTCCTATTGCTTGTCCCTTGAGGAGGACCCCTGCCCCTCCTTATATATCCGGGGGGAGGGGGGGATAGGGTTATACGGTGGAGTCTAAGTCGGTCTACTATACATATCCAAGTAGGAGTCTACTTTGCTTTTATTCTCTATGAGGAACCCCGATGGTATGTATAATCGACAAGCCCTCGAGAGTCTTGCAAGCTGGATGATAATCATCAGTAGCTTCCTGACTGCTTCGTCCCATATAATGATTCAGCTTTATATCTGCGAGCTTGTAAGGGTCTCAAAGCTTTATCATCTGGTGCGCCGAGTAGGTGCACCAAATTAGGTGTAGCCCCCAATTCTTGTATCATTTGGAAATTACAAATAATGCAAGAGTCCAAAACAAGAATAGTCGTGTTGGCTCTCGAGTATAAATAATCCAGATGAGTGACTTCAATCACTATTGAGTGGTCGATGACTCAAACCAATGACTTCAATCATTGTCGTGTGCTATATGATATACTCGGGTGACATCAATCACAGCCGAGTGATATTGAGTTGAAACGGGTGACATCAATCACAGATGAGTGAACGAGGCTTAATGACATCAATCATAGCCATAATTTTGATAGAAAGCACTTCTCTTCAAAGAAGCCCCTGAGACAATCGTCGTTATGAGTGGTCGATCGAGCTCAACTCAGAATATTATGTCCGAGTGGCAGCGGCACTTGACTCAAAAAGATAAGGTCGAGTGAAGAAGGCATCCCACGTTGTTGTAGCCATCGACCGCTGATCAAGTGATGACCAAGTGACACCGATGATCTAATATGTGGTCGACCGATGGCGGCGGTCAGATGTAATGTGGCAGATCGATGGTGGTAGTCGGAGCTGATGTAGCCGACTTATGAAGGCAGTCGAAACTATCGTGGTCGACCGATGAAGGTGGTCGGAGCTGGTGTAACCGACCGATGAAGGCAAGGAAATCACTCTATGTTGAGTGATGTATCCATCTATCTGTCATAAATATTCTTGACAGTAAAGGAAATTAGAATAATTAGTTATAATAGCTTCTTGTTTGTTGGAAACTTATTCTTATAAGCCAAACAAATTAGTCGACTGAAAAGTCAAGTATGTATCCATTTTTCTCCTGTAAGTAGGTCGACTGGCGCATAGTAGCGTATTCGCGTGTTGGCAACCAGACTGATCCACCGTAGGATACTTAGGACAAAATATAAAGAGCTAAGAGCTCGGTCTGCCGCAACAATGTCAGTCATAATTTACTCTTGTGTAGCAATCAGAACCAGTCGACACATGACCTCTTGCAACTGGCTCTGGGTTTAGTGTAGTGGCAGTCTATCACGTAGCAAAGAAGTTTTATACCTTAGTTGCTTAACGATGTGAGACCAAAATTAGACCAAATCACAAATAAAATGCAATGTATCGGTCAAGGCAGAAGCTAAAAAAGAGGTGAAACTAGAATGGACGGCATATGGTGTCAGTGCCAAAGCACTACTGAAAGGTCACCGACCGACATGGGTCATACAGTGTCAGGGCCGAGGCACTACTGAAATGTCACCGACCGACATGTGTACTACAAGATTCACAAAAAAGTGGGAGAACACGTGTATATGTACACAAATAGCCCCCTGGCTTGATTGCTTAATCCAACGGATTAAAGAACTGAGGCAATAAAAAGATGAATAAAGCCATAAAAAGAGCACTGATTAAAAGCCCAACTTTGCTCATCACAAACCTATGACCTTCTGCTTTGAAAATAGAGATAAGAGGCGGTGGGAAAAATACTATGAAGGACATAAGCCCAAAACCTCAAAAGTAAATCAAGAAAGTATAAAGATACTTAGCTTTGATATTTGGTGAGTTGAAGCGGAACCCTAGAGCGTGTCAATGTAGATGGCGAGTGGTCAAACGTCAAAGTTGAACCATTATGTTGCCGAAAGATTGAAGCTCAGAGTCGCTGGCTTGTGCCGCCAAGTAGCCGGATCATCGAATCATCGAGTTGCCGGAAGTGTCGTCGTAGTGCACTATGTCGCTAGGTGCGGTCGCCCTCATTGAAGGCGTCGCTATGGCAACATTGCTGAATGGCCGAAGTCATTAGGTTGATGACGAGCCCCCGAGCGTGTTCATGTAGCCGCTAGGCGGTCATGCCGTCGAGTTGCGGCAATGTCGTAGAGTCGTTGGAGGTGTTGCCGATTAATCGAGTGGGTGAAAACCCAAAGTGCCAAATCATTAACAGTGTTGCTGAGTAGTTTAGTGGCTGCCAAATCGTCACAGTGCAGCGGTGTCGTCGAGTCGAGGCGATGTCGCCGAGTGGCTGAAACACCATAGGGCCAAGTCGAGGGCGTCGCCAAGTGGACAACTCAAGGGTGTCGATGGCATCAACCATAAACCCATTGTCTTATTGACACAGTTGTCTCGAGCTTGATTGTCGAGTTGGACAGTGAGGATCTCCTGCTTCATCATGATGTCGGCAAGTCGTATCTACGGTGATGGAGCTCTTGTTGACGAATCTTGACAAAGAAAATTGGTCATGAAATTTCGACGAACCAATCTCAATGCGAGCCTTGTCAATGACATGACACTTCAACGTTGGTTTGCTCGTGATCAGATCTTGAAGTAGACTGAGGCCATCGAACTCAACATGTCGAGCGTCGTGCTGCTCCTACCTAGTGCGCTAACTGTCGAGACTTAATCTCGGCAATAGACATAGGGTAGTTCATCTATGAAGATTTATGTAGGATCTTGCACGACCCTAGGGTCTTCATATACAGCCGCCGCCGCAACATTAGGGTTCAGGTTTTTCTTAGATTATTCTGTTCATAACAGTTTCGCCGTCGTCACGGTTTATGAGACCCCAACTTCGTGAGATTCATAATACATCTACAATTGTGTTGCTTTCTTCTTCGTTCTTGCTTGTGTTCTTGATTCACAGGCAGGGATTAGCCTTCTCGGCGAGGTCAATCGTTTTAGGACAGTTGGTAACCAGAGGAGACGTCGTGCTGCGATTGCGGGGTTTAGAACGTGCTGTTCTGAAGCCGGATCGATTTGTGTGTCGCCTCCGACAAAATCAACGTATCCAGAACCTTTCGGAAGATCGGGAACCCTTGTCCACATTAAGTGGTAATCAGAGCTTCAGATGCACCGTCAGGTTCACACTACCCTTAGTTAATTTTGTTTTATGTTCATCCTATCATTCACAGAAAAGCCAAAAAAAATTTCCCCTTCGCCCATAACCACGTGTTTAGCCTTTGCATATTTCAATTTCAGAGTCTGTAGTGTTGAGTTTATGCCCTAGTTTTTGTTTAGTCATTGGTTTAGTTTGTGTTTTTGTCATCATTAGTGTTTCCCTTGCAACCCTAGCCATCATCCCCTTCACCATCCTCTGTTCTATCGGCTTTGTGTGCTAGGGTTGATTGATCGATACACCCATCCTAATCCCACCCTCAAACACCTCAGACCAATCCCCACAAATTCCACTTTCCGCTGCATCCACGCCGCCAAAAAAAATCTTACCCGATTCCAAACCCGACCCCTAACCCGACTCGGGTTTGTGAAAAACCGACTCCGACCCCCCTTCGGTAAAACGGGCATAACTTTTCGCTCGTTTGTCCGTTTTGGCTGAAATTTTTACAGGAGATTTTTGACTCAAAGTTGAGGATAACCACACTCGGCTATGCCCTATGTGCCCTTGTCAAAAAATTCAAAAAAAAAATCGGGAAGATAAAGAAAAAATTGATTTAAGTTTAAACCCGACGTTTTCTGCAACTGCAAGATTTTCAGTAGGCCACATCCTACCTCTGTTTGAGCTGAAATTTTTTGTGGATTCTCCTTCATTGTTAGTGAGGTTGAGAAAAATATCAAAAAAATAAAATCAAAAAAAAGAAATTTGGGATTTCTACTAGTGCTACATCTAGCCCCCTGAAATTTCTGGATTTGGTTGTTTTGCACTTAGTCCCCTGTTATCGCCTGTTGTGCCTTTGTCTCCTTGTTTCTACTTTGCTATCACTACCGTTCTAGGACATACTTAGACCAGCAACTAGGGACAAGTTACTTGGGCACTTATTCAGCTTTACTGCCTGTTTTTGATTTGTGTACCACTCATATATATATATTTGGCCTTCCTAGCTCTACATATTTCTTCTGGACAGCACACAAGTTATTTTGCCCGAGACGATGCAGCGCCACAACTTGTTCCAGATTTTCTTCGTCATCAAGAACCGCCGAGCACGTGTCATCATTGATGGAGGAAGCTACAATAACTTGGTGAGTTCTGATATGGTCAACAAGCTTGCTTTGACCACATGTCCACATCCACATCCGTACTGCATTCAGTGGTTAAACGACTCTGGCAAAGCTAAGGTAATACAAACTTGTAGAGTTCCATTTTCCATTGGTTCTTATGTGGATTCTGTTGATTATGATGTCGTACCCATGCAAGCATGTTCACTTTTATTCGGTAGACCTTGGAAATTTGATAATGATGCTATACACCATGGTAGAAGTAATAAGTACACTTTTATGCATAAAGGAACTAAAATTACTTTGTTACCAATGACCCCTGCTAAAATTGTACAAGTTGATTTAGAAAGAGCTGCTAGTTTGAAAAATAAAGGTCCTGAAATTCAACAACCTGTTAATTCTAATTCTACACCTAGTAATTAATGTTAATGATTCTTCAAGTTCTAAGGGTGCTGGATTTAAATTATAAGGTCGTTCATGTCTTGCAACAAAATCTGAGCTTGCTGAAATTTCTAATAATGATGATATTTGCTATGATTTGATATGCAAAGAAGCTTTGTTTTCACTTAATGATATTCCATCTAGTGCTTTGTCTCCTGCTGTTACTAACCTTTTGCAGGTGTATGAGGATGTTTTTCCAGCTGAGATACCTCCGGGATTGCCACCTTTGAGAGGGATTGAACATCAAATTGATTTGATTCCGGGTGCTACTTTGCCAAACCACGCTGCTTATAGGACCAACCCTGAGGACACTAAGGAGATACACCGACAAGTTCAAGACCTTTTGGATCGTGGGTATATTCGTCAATCACTTAGTCCTTGTGCTGTCCATGTATTTTTGGTTCCTAAGAAAGATGGTACTTGGCGTATGTGTGTAGATTGTAGGGCCATTAATAATATTACTATTAGGTATCGTCATCCTATTCTTAGGCTAGACGACATGCTTGATGAGTTATGTGGTGCTATAATTTTTACTAAAATTGATTTGCGTAGTGGCTACCATCAAATTAGAATGAAACTTGGAGACGAATGGAAAACAACTTTCAAAACAAAATTTGGATTATATGAGTGGTTAGTAATGCCTTTTGGTTTAACTAATGCACCTAGTACTTTCATGTGCTTGATGAATGAGGTTTTAAGAGCTTTCATTGGCAAATTTGTGGTAGTTTACTTTGATAATATCTTGATTTGTAGCAAATCTATAGATGAACATATGAATCATTTCCGTGCTGTTTTTGATGCTTTACGAGATGCACGTTTATTTGGTAACCTTGAGAAGTGCATCTTTTGCACGGATCGAGTCTCTTTTCTTAGCTATGTTGTGACTCCACAGGGAATTGAGGTGGATGAGGTGAAGATTGAAGCCATAAAGAGCTGGCCTGTACCAAAAACTATCACACAGGTGAGGAGTTTTCTTGGTCTTGCAGGTTTCTACCGCCGCTTTGTCAAAGATTTCAGCACCATTGCTGCACCTTTGCATGAGTTGACAAAGAAGGGCATTGATTTCCATTGGAGTAAGGTACATCATGAGTCTTTTGATGCTTTGAAGGATAAACTTACACATGCACCATTGCTGCAATTACCTAATTTTGATAAGATTTTTGAGCTTGAATGTGATGCTAGTGGTATAGGCATTGGTGGTGTTTTGATGCAAGATAGTAAACCTATTGCATACTTTAGTGAGAAAATTACTGGGCCTGTTTTGAATTACTCCACGTATGATAAGAAATTGTATGCACTTGTACGTTGTTTAGAGACGTGGCGTCATTATTTGTTGCCCAAAGAATTTGTTATTCATTCTGATCATGAATCACTTAAGTATATTTGTTCTCAATATAATTTGAACCGTAGACATGCTAAATGGATTGAGTTGATTGAGTCTTTTCCTTACATTATTAAACATAAGAAAGGGAAGGATAATGTGATCGTTGATGCTTTATCTAGGCGCTATACTTTATTGTCTCAACTTGATTGTAGAATTTTTGGACTTGAGGCACTTAAAGAATAATATGCTGCTGATGTTGATTTTAAGGATGTATTGCTGCATTGTAAAGAAGGTCGTGCATGGAATAAATTTGTGTTGAATGATGGATTCTTGTTTAGAGCTAACCGCCTATACATTCCAGTTGGATCCGTTCATCTTTTGTTATTACAGGAGGCGCATGGAGGTGGATTGATGGGTCATTTTGGTGCCAAGAAGACGGAGGATATTTTGGCCACACACTTCTTTTGGCCAAGGATGAGGAAAGATGTTGAGCGCTTTGTTACTCGATGCACTACATGTCAAAAAGCTAAGTCTCGCTTGAATCCACATGGTTTATACATGCCACTTCCTGTTCCTTCTATTCCTTGGGCGGATATTTCTATGGACTTTGTTTTAAGACTGCCTAGGACTAAGAGGGGGAGTGATAGTATTTTTGTTGTTGTGGATAGATTTTCTAAGATGGCACGCTTTATACCATGTCATAAGACTGGTGATGCTAGTTATATTGCTGATCTCTTTTTCAAAGAAATTGTTCGTTTGCATAGTATGCCTTCTACTATTGTTTCAGATCGTGGTGCCAAATTCTTGAGTCACTTTTGGCGCACGCTTTGAAATAAGTTGGGTACAAAGTTGTTGTTTTCTACAACTTGTCACCCACAAACTGATGGACAAACTGAGGTGGTGAACCGCATTTTGGGTACTATGTTGAGAGCTATTTTGAAGAAATATTTGAAGCAATGGGAAGAATGTTTGCCTCATGTTGAGTTTGCATATAATCGGGCAACACATTCTACTACCAAGGTAAGTCCTTTCAAAGTAGTGTATAGTTTTGATCCCCGTACTCCACTTGATATACTTCCTCTACCTATTGATGAGAGAGTTCATGTTGATGCTAAGGAACGTGCTGAATTTATTTTAAAAATGCATGAGACCATTAGACTTAGCATTGAAAAGATGAATGACAAGTATAAAATTGCTGGTAGTAAAGGTAGAAAAGAAGTAAAACTTGATGTAGGAGATTTAGTATGGTTACACTTGAGAAAAGATAGATTTCCAGATTTGAAAAAGTTTAAATTAATTCCTAGAGCTGATGGTCCTTTCAAAATAATTGAGAAGATTAATGATAATGCATACAAACTTGAGTTGCCTCCCGAGTTCGGGGTTAGTCCTACTTTTAACATTTCAGATTTGAAACCATACTTGGGAGAAGAGAATGAGCTTGAGTCGGGGACGACTCCACTTCAAGAGGGGGAGGATGATGAGGACATCACTCCTAAGGATACATGCAACACTCCTCCAATTCTGGACTTGCAAGGTCCAATGACTAGAGCTCATGCACGACGACTAAATTTAGAGGTGAGCTCGTTCCTACGTTCTTCATTATATGTCACTTTTGAGAATAGTTTGCTACCTAATGATTATATTGTAATTAGGTACCATGGAGAGGACCAGGAGATGATGGGAGAAGGACTTGGAGACGTGGAGGACCAGCAAGGACGTGGAAGCCAAGGTGGAGGCCCGACCAAAACTGACGTCGAGTCTGTTTCGGGGCTCAGGACCAGTCTGCACTAAACCGGATGCCCAGAACGCATACGGACTCGGATTTGGACGTTCTACATATGCACGGAAAGATAAGAAGAAGACATTTCCAATGCCACCAGTCGCATATCAAAATTCATCCGGACTCATCGGGAATCATCAAAACAAGAGAGGGTCCAGAACCTGTTTCGGTGCTGCATCGCCTGTTTTTGGCCTTTGGGCTTTTTATCTAGTTGAGCCCAATTAGAGGTGCATCCAGAGGGTCTTGCACGACCCTAGGGTCTTCATATACAGCCGCCACTGCACCATTAGGGTTTGGGTTTTGCTTAGATTATTCTGTTCATAACAGTTTCTCCATCATCACGGTTTGTGAGACCCCAACTTTGTGAGATTCATAATACATCTGCAATTGTGTTGCCTTCTTATTTGTTCTTGCTTGTGTTCTTGATTCGCAGGCAGGGATTAGCCTTCTTGGTGAGGTCAATCATTTTAGTATGATTGATAACCAGAGGAGACATCGTGCTGCGATTGCGGGGTTTAGAACGTGCTGTTCTGAAGCCGGATCGATTTGTGTGTCACCTCCGTCCAAATCAACATATCCAGAACCTTTCAAAAGATCGGGAACCCTTGTCCACATAACTCATGAAGCAATTTGGACTCAAGCTCTTTGACCTTGAGGGACTGAGCTTCCAACTCATCTGTGAGCTTGGGGCACTTCTGACATGCACCCAAAAGAGTTGGTCTAGCTTTGAACACATCAAGCTCCTTGAGGGCACTCTCAAGCTGACTGGCAACTTGAGCATGCACACTCTCCCTCCGTGCAAGATCACTCATCACAACTTGACAAGACTCACACTCTACAACCATGTCATCCTTAGCAAGCTTAGACCTAAGCGAAGCAATTTCAAAATCAGCACTCTCCAACTTAGACTTAAGCTCTCTACTCTCACGAATAGCACTGTGAAGCTTATCATCTTGCAAAAGCAAAACATCGCACAAATGATCATGTTCAGGAGAGAGCTCATCAAGAGTGGGAGGTACCTCGCTTGTGTCAGAGTCGGATCCAGAGTCGGTATCGTGGTCGTTCTTTGCCATGAAGCAAAGCCCGGTGAAGTCATCCTTCCTCTTGACTCGTGGCTTTTCAACCTCCTTCTCCGAGCTTGTAAGGCCTTCACTTGATGTGAGGTCGACTATGCTCAAGGCGGCAACACAGGCGCGTGCAATGGCTTTGGTGAACTTCTTGGAGTTCTTGCCCTTCTTGTAGAGGCAGTTCTTCTTCTGCTTGAAGTCTTCATTGTTGTTGTCATGGTACCCAGCCTTCTTCTTCTTCTTGGGACAATCAGCGATGAAGTGTCCCGGGTCACCGCACTCGAAGCAGGTTGTTGAACCACCTCCTCTTCTCTCCTTCTGGTTGTTGTAGAACCTCCTGAATTTCCTTGTGAGCAAGGACAGCTCCTCATCAGGAATGCACTCCATCTATTCATCGGAAGCTACAGCAAGAGAAGACAAAGCAAACTCCAAGGAAGACTTGTCAAATGAGGGGTTAGTTCCATAAGAAGCATCACTGTGACTAACCTTCTGAGAGCTAGAAAGCAAAACCATGCTAGAAGAAGGAATAGCAAGATTAGGACGAGATTTCCTAGACAGTTCATGAGATTTTAGCTTGCTATATAGTTGCTCACAGTTGCCTCAAACATTTTCATCAAGTGAGTACAGCAGTTGCTTAGCTCTATCATTGTCATTGTACACAAGGTTACCACAAGCCCACAAGTTGCACACAATTGCCTCAAACCTACGAAAAGTGTCATCTAGTGACTCGCCTTGTTTTTGAGAAAAGGTTTGGTACTGTCTATTGTAAGAATCCTTACACATAGACTTGACCTGGTTGGTACCCTCATGGTAAGTGCAGAGCTTAACCCAAATAGCATGAGCAGTGTCAAGGTGTGCAACCCTATCATGTTCACTCCTACCAAGTGTAGAGAGCAGAATATTGATAGCTTTGGAGTTGTTCTCATACCTGACTAACTCACCTGTAGAAGCAGTGTTCAGGTCTTGTGGTAAAGCATACTCCTGATCAACAATCTCCCAAATTACACGTCCTTGACTCAGCAGATACACCTTGGTCCGTGACTTCCAGTAGGGGAAGTCCTCTCCATCGAACATCCATAGCTTGATAGCACACTTCTCCATGTCGCCTTCGGATCACAAAGCCGGTGAAGGTCAACTAGTGATCAAACCGGCTCTGATACCAATTGAAGAACCGAGAAGGCGACCAGAGGGGGGGTGAATGGGAGCCAATTCAAATTCTTTTCAAGAACTTGGCCTATGTCCCAACTATAACCCAAACCAACCTCTAACCGAGTCATCAAGATTATACACACTAACTTGTATTGTGTTAACCCTAGGAATGACTCAAACCAAAAGGACACATAGCGGAAGCACAAGAGAAACAAAAACCAAAACAAGGAAGGTCCAAAAGGTCACAGAACAGAGCCTGACGGAAGTTCCGTGGTACCCGACGAAAATTCCGAGGTGCCCGACGGAAGTTCCATCAATTACGGAAGTTCCGGGCGACGGGAACACTGTCACTCATGGAAGTTCCGTGGTTCTTGATGGATGTTCCATCATGATCATGGAAGTTCCGTCATGGTCAAAACAGCAGCTCCGTTTGGGAAAGAAAATTACCAAAACCCTATCAAACGAACTCCAAAAATCATGAAATTTGGACCAGATGATCCTCAATACATAACAATCCTCCTTATCCATAATTGCCCTATTTTATACATGTTTACTGCAATAATTGCCCTATCCATAATTCCCCCACACTCAAATCATTGCTAGTCCTCGAGCAATACAAAATCAAATATATAGCAAGAGTCTTCACATTATCTCTCATGCAATCAATCTCAATCATCACTTTTACTTGTTATTCCACCACAAAGATTTTTTTCTCATCTTCTTTTTAATCAGTCAGCATTTCATAATTAAACTTAATCAAATTACCACAAAACCTTTTCAAAAATAATTTTAGTTTTCTTCAACTCATCTTTAGCATCAAACATCAAGCATTTAGTCTTCTCTAAATCTCTCAAGTGTATTTCCTTCCCTCTCCTATCTAATTGAGGATTATATGTGGATCTTGGAGGGCTATATAACTAAATTAAACCATAAGATTAACCATGTCAACAATATTCTCAATCATGCCTGCTAAGAAAGGATTTTCTTGGAAAAGAACTTTAATGGAGAAGAGGTATATAGAAGATCAAAAACGAAAAATATTTCAGTGAGAACTATGGCAAAGAATTGGAAATAATCAGAAAGCTGCTTCTTTGATGACCTTATTGCTTCTCAGGGAATATATTTTTCTTTATTTTTCTCCTTATAAACATATATATTTTTTTTCTTCTTTCTAGCAACAACGCCGATCGGCGTAGGCATCACGCCAATCGGTGCAGTCTATATATGTTTTTTTTTCTTTTTCTTTCTTTCACTCCTTTTTATTCCCGATTGATCAGCAATTTCTGTCTTGTATCAGCAGCGAAAGTTTTCTGAATTCCCCTTTATTGAGAATATAGGTTGTATCAAGGAGGAGGGAGAAACAAAGATGTATGGTTTTCATGATAGCAAGGAATTTAAATGAATGAGAATGGCTAGAAATACAGAGATAAACAAATAGATCATCCTTTCCTAACTTGGTCGAAATCATGAGCAAAATGTTGACAAAGTTACTTACAATCCAACTAGTTCAAATATGTAGCTTGTTCTCAATCACTCGGCTATTTAGGCATATTTAGACCTTGCTTTTGCTTTAGCTTACGATGAGTCAAAAGAATTTCTCATAAATACAATGTTCAAAAGTTAAGTGGTAACCAACTAATACAAGTAATCAACCAACCGATCATCAAAAAGACAAGATAAATAGTATGGGGCACTTTCAATTTGACAATCGACACTAACTTTAATAAAGACAATGCAATAATTCAAACTACATAAAGGACCTTGAAGCAACTCTCAATTGACTCATGACTCTCTTAAGCACACACAAACTAAAAATAAACACTCATATGAAAAACAAACAAGAATCTAGACTCAAAAACACTTAAAGACTTTAAAAACTATGACTAATGGCAAAGCCCTCTTCCCCCACACTCAAAATTTGCAATGTCCTCATTGCAAGAGAAGAAACTCAACACACTAATCATTCAGACCATGCCTGTTCGAGACTTGGAAGATTCGCCTTATATTTCTTATGAGAAAAGTGTAGTCCGCTTCATTCATCTCGATTGCATCCTAGATTCTCCGATCCACATCTCTTTGATGCCCGTAAGCATGATCCCTGTCTACATACAAGCGCTCAATGTTCCTTTGGTAGACAGGGCAGCAAATAGGTGGTTGCAAATTATGATTTTCAACACTGCAGGGAGAGACACTGTTCAAACTCCTCTGAGCCGATCGGCACAGTAGCTGAGCCGATTGGCGCAGTGGTGTTCTTTCATCACTGCGACTACCTCCACTTCTCCCTACATTACCATTAACTCTTGCCGAAGTTCCTGCTGCCCTCTCATTGTTACATGTTCCCCAATTCTAAATCTCAGGACTACCAAAGCTTCTTCCTATATTAGAATCATCACCCAAATATCCAGACATACTAGGGTCATCACTTTGCAAAGTTTCCAAATAATATAATGAATCAAAGTTGCTATTCCAATCAGAATACTTTTGAATTGGCTTACCCAATAGTCTAGCAGACCTTCGAACCTATAGTGTAGTCTTACACTTCTTTGCAGTAGGATCTTCATCGTCACTTGGTAGGGCTGTTAGACCAATAAATTCAGCCATCTTCAGATGATGCTGATCGGCCTCTGTGTCATGCCGATCCTCTGATGTTGCACTGATTGGCTTGAATGTTGCGCCGATCGGCACAACCAGCGGCTTCCTCCATATACTCAGCCAACTGTTCCAGATTGTCCTCACGCAACGCCTTGTTTTGCTGCCTTCGTAAAATCTCATCGTTAATCTCCTTAGGCGTCTTCCCTCCAGGAACTGCGCGATAGCCATCATCATATAAAACATCTCTAGGTATGAAGGTTGGGTCTTCCGCCAATTGGAGTTCAATCCAATGTTGTAGATCTTTAGCACAAAAGAAACACTTGCAGTCTTTGATGCACCTATTTTCATGAATCTTGTTTTCTTGAAAACCCTCCCAATCGGTAAGAACCCTGGGGGAGACTCCATCCTTTCTAGTCTGAATATTCTTTTCTGCAACCAGCTTGTTCATGGCTTCTTCGGCTTCCTCTTGCAGCTTGAATTCATACTTGGCGGCAATATCATGTTCACTATAAAGACGGCACTTATGGATTGTGAGAGCGCTCTCTTCATCTAGTTCCTTATTCTCTTGCTCAGTCAATGAATTTTCGAAAGATAGGAAATCTTCATATGATAAACGCTAAGCAAGATCAAGAAGGCCTTCCACGGTGTACCTTTGAGAAACAGCCTCACTTTGAATAGGTGCTATAGATTTTCCCTTGCGCACCAATACTCTCTTCATCATCTACCGAAGTTCGTTGTCCATCCTCACCTTTTCTGCGTTTCACGCGTCATCTTCACTTTTCCTCATGAATCTCTTTCTTAGATCTGACTAGATGACAGGATCATCTTGTGATGGTGTCAATACCTCATCTACTTTGTCACAGGACCAAACGGCAGAGATATGCAGAAATCCATTACCGAGCCGATCGGCTCCAGAGTCACGCCGATCGGTGCTAGTGTCGCGCCGATCGGCGCCGCCTTGGTTTCTTCCCGACGCGCCGCCTTCCATTGCTTTTGCCCTTAGGGTTTGTTCCAGTCACTACTTGATGCGAGATGATCCGTGGTATTGCCACCCTCTTATATTTATATCCCTTGATTTTCAATTAGACTAGAACTCTGTCTCTTATTTGCGGAATTCAATGAGTCTTATCAAGACAAGGTCCGAAACCGACTCAAAAACCAAAAAGACTCTGCCGCACCGATCGGTGCAGGACTGTGCCGAATGGCACAACATCGTGTCGATCGGCGTGGTACACTAATTTATACAATCAAAAATAGAAAAAAGTACGAAAATCAAAAACACATACAGAGCATATGTTTTACGTCGTTAAGCTCGACCACACAGGGCACTAAGCAGTGAAGTACACGTCAAAAGATTTTAATTCAAATGTGTCGGGTTCTAGATATACCTTTAGACGTTGCCCATTCACCATGTACTTGTTTCTTTTGCCATCCATTATGATTATAGCTCCCAAAGGTAATACAGTGTTCACAAGATAAGGCCCTTCCCATTTACTTCGTAGTTTGCCTTTACCAAATAATCTGAATCATGAATTAAATAGGAGTACCTGATCTCCTTCCTTGAATTCCTTCTTCAAAAGCTTCTTGTCATACCACTTCTTTGTCCTTTCTTTGTATATTGCTGCATTTTCATATGCACGCAACCACATTTCTTCTAATTCACTTATTTGCATCTTCCTTTTCATGCCGGCGGCATCAAGATCCAAACTCATTTCTTTTATTGCCTAATAAGCCTTATGTTCCAATTCCACCGGTAGGTGACATGATTTTCCGTAGACAAATTGATAAGGTGTCATGCCAATTGGAGTCTTGAATGCCGTCCTATATGCCCATAATGCTTCATTAAGCTTTATGGCCCAATCTTTTACTTCTTTTGTAACTATCTTCTGCAGAATCCCTTTTAATTGCTTATTTGATGTTTCTGCTTGTCCATTTGTCTGGGGATGATAGGTTGTCCCAATTCTATGTTCAACCCTAGATTTAGCCAAAAACCTAGTGAAGTCTTCTCCTGTAAAATGGGATCCTCCATCTGTAATTATTATCCTTGGTACTCCATATCTAGAGAATACCTACTCTTGTAGTATATTCCTTGATTCTCTTGTGGTATTGGCCTTGCATGCCATTGCTTCAACCCACTTGGAGACATAATCAACGGCAACCAATATATACTCACAACCATGAGAATTCACAAATGGTCCCATAAAGTCCATACCCCAAACATCAAAGATATCAACTTGAAGATTATACTTAAGAGGTATTGCATTCCTACTGTTAACATTCCCTATTCGTTGGCATTGAGCACATGTTGCAACATACCTTTTTGCATCTTCATGCATAGTAGGCCAATAGTATCCACTTGCCCATGCTTTTGCCTGTGTTTTGAAATAGCCATAATGTCCCCCATAATCTGAAGAGTGACACTTTGCCAAAATGCTTGCTCTTTCTTCTCTAGGTACACATCTTCGCACTACTCCGTCCTGGCAATACCTATACAAGTATGGGTCGGCCCATATAAATTTTCTCATTTCACTCATAACTCTTCTCTTTGTGTTCTTGTTCATCATATCAGTTTGTCCTTTGAAGCCCTTGATAATATCCATCATCCAACTCTCTCTACGATCAAATGTAGCAAACAACTGCTCTTATTGCATTTTGTCTTTTATCAGCTCAGTTGATGATGATTCAAGACAGGACAAATGATCTGCTACAGAATTTTCTACCACTTTCTTATCTCTTATCTCCAAATCAAATTCTTGTAGCATTAATACCCATCGCATAAACTAAGGCTTAGACTCTTTCTTTGAAACCAAGTATCTTATAGCAGCATGATCAGTATATATAATCACCTTAGAATTTAGAATGTAGGATCTAAACTTCTCGAAAGCAAATATAATAGCTAAGATCTCTTTCTCAGTGGTTGTATAATTTACCTGCGCCTCATTCAAAGTTTTTCTAGCGTAATAATAGCATGCACTTTACCTCCCTTTCGTTGTCCAAGAACAGCTCCAACTGCATAGTCACTTGCATCACACATAATTTCAAAAGTTAGACTCTAATCAGGTGGCTGCATAATGGGTGCAGAGCATAGAACTTCCTTTAATCTTCTGAAGGTAAAGAGTCACTCATTGTCCATGACAAATTCTATACCTTGCTTCAACAATTCTGTCAGGGGCTCAACAATCATTGAATAATTCTTAACAAATCTGCTGTAGAAGTCGGCAAGTCCAAAAAACTCCTCAATGTTGCAAGATCAGTAGGGGGAGGTAATTTCTCAATGGTAGATACCTTTGCTTTATCAACCTCTATCCCTCTGTTAGATATGACATGACCAAGTACTATCCCTTCTGTTACCATGAAATGGCATTTCTCCTAATTAAGAACTAAGTCGCATTCAACTCACCTTTTCAAAACCTTCTCCAAATTCTCCAAGCAACTATCAAAATCAGTACCATGTACGGAGAAGTCATCCATCCATAATATCTTCTATGAATTCAGTGAATATTGCATTCATGCATCTTTGAAATGTGGCGGGCGCATTGCAAAGACCAAATGTCATCCTTCTATATGCATATGTACCGAAAGGACAAGTAAAAGTAGTTTTCTGCTGATCCTCTAGTCTTACCGGTATTTGAAAGAAACCACTAAATGCATCCAAATAACAAAAATATGAATTCTTTGCTAGCCTTTCAAGCAACTCATCAATGAACGAAAGACGACAGTGATCTTTCTTTGTCACCTTGTTCAAACTTCTGTAATCTATGCACATTCTCCATCTAGTTATAGTCATTTGAGGGATCAACTCATTGTTCTCATTGGGCACTACTGTCAACTCTTCTTTCTTGGGCACACGATGTACTGGACTAACCCATTCACTATCAGCAATAGGGTAGATCAAATCTGCATTAAGCAGCTTCAGAATCTCCTTTGTAACCACTCGCTTCATTGATTCCTTCAACCTTCACATCCCTTCAACCACTAGTTTGGCATTTTCTTCCATGTTAATCTTATGGGAGCAGAATGCGGGGCTGATTCCCTTGATATTATCCAATGTGTAACCAATAGCCTTCTTATACCTTTTGAGCAAAGTAAGCAGCTTCTCTGTTTCTTCATTCATTAGGGCATTGTTCACTATAACCAGATATGTTTTTTCTTTCCTATATATTCATAGCGTAGCTCCTTTGAAAGTTCCTTCTGTTCCACTTTTGGTGCTTCATCTGGATCCAATTCTCGGAGAGGCTCAAAATCAGGATTTTCCTGATTGAGCCAATCGGCACCAGCGTAACACCGATCGGCGTGATTCTCCTGGTTGAGCCGATCGGTGCAAGGTTTTCACCGATCAGCGCCGACAGTATGCTCATCAGTTCCACGCAAGATGTGGTCCAGTGGGTCTGCCATATCCATCCCTATCTTCTTGTCTTCCTCTGGGTTGAATTCCTGATGGCAAGAAGGGTCTTGATGAGATGGATCATTAAACTGAAATTGCACTTCTTCACCTCCTAGGTGTAGCGTGATTTGACCTTTCCCAGCATCCAGAACAGCTTGTACTAATCTTAAGAACCGCCTCCCCAGAATGATGTCTTCAAACCCAGTTTCTTCATTACTTAGAATGAAGAAATTTACCGATATTGTTTTCAAGCTGATCTCAACTTTAACATTTTTTATCACCCCAAGTGGCTTGGTCTTCCTCCCATCTGCCATGATGAGCTCAAGTTCAGTCCCTATCAGTTGCTGTTGAGTTCCGTAAGGCATGTTCATAAATGCATTGTAAGTCATCAAGCTGACACGGAAACCAAAGTCACACAAAGCTTTCAGAAATTTCTTCCCTGATATCTCACATGGTATGTGTGGTTCTTCTACTTCTTCATCAGTGACACCTACAATATACACACCACACAATCCTTCGTAGGGGGATCGCTAACAGCAACTGTCTATTAATCTCTTTGCTTGTTTCACCTCTGTTCCATCAAGCTCTATATCATCTTCGTAAAGCTTCCCTAAAACTCTCCCAATAATCTCCTGACCGAAAACTTCTGACATAAGACAATTACTCGGGAAATTGTATTCGATTTCGGCTTCGGAAGCATCTTGCGGGCTGAAGGATCTTCTCATATTGATCAACTCTTGCAAAAAATCAATAGGAATCCAGTCCATTGGTTCAAATTCGTCGAGTGGTTTAGCATTCGCCAATGTCCTATCTCCCTTTGGTTTAGCTAAGTTTCCTTCAAAATCCTTCGGGTGGCTGTCCAGAATCGCAGATTCTATCTTGCTATATTCCTTGCAACTTGACGGAGTTGTTAGGGCGATTTGTACTCCTGTTGTCGCAACTACGCCAATTGGCTCAGAGACTGCGCTGATCGACGCGCATGTCAGATCCATAGAGGCGGGTCTGATGGCTCTGTTTCTACGAATTTATGCTCTGGTGTAATTATTGCTCTACTTTCAGACGTAAAGATCTGTTCAGCCGACGACTCTTCCTTTTGCATAACTTCTGGGCATTGCCGGCTTGGTTCTAGGTATTCTTCCCAATGCTTGTGTAAAGCTTCATTCTCAGCAATTTTGCCTAACAATTCGATCGCTACCTTGGCTGTCAATCTCTAAAAACTTCCTCCAATCAATCCATCCAAATGCATCCTCAATGCTTTGTTTATGGCCATGTAGAAGGTTTCAGCAGACATATTCTCATCAATGCCGAGGTCAGGTCCTTGTTTTTCGACAATGTTTGAAAACGCGTCCAGGCTTCCGCGAGAGATTCTTCATCTTCTTGTAAGAAGTTCACCACTTCTCTTCTCAACTTCTGTACCTTTCACAAAGGAAAATAGTGGAGACAAAAATTTCCAACTAATTCACTCCACTTACCTTTCACTTCTCTAGATGCTGTCTTGTGCCACTCTTTGGCTTTTTCTCTCAAAGAGAATGGGAAAAGCAGCCATCTGTAAAGATCCTAGGGCACTCCTTCATGATGGAATGTTTGGTAAAGTGCCTCCAAGTCTTGTAAGTGAGTATACGGGTTCTCCTCTTTTGCTCCAAAGAACTTATTTGCTTCAGCCATGCTAATGATAATGGGGTTCAACACATACGAGGGGGCCATGGCCTTCTCGTATGAGGATTGAGGCACCAGCACGTCCGGAGAAGGCAAAGAAATCTCCCTGAGTGTGAGAGAAGGTCCTGTCATACTCATCCTAAAATTTCACACAAAACACAAAAAAAACAACTAGAAAGGAAAGAATTAGAAGTTAGTAAATATTAATAGTAAAAGAACTGGCTTGTTCCCTGGCAACGGCGCTAGAAAAATGAGCTTGTTGGTCGTAGTTACGCACCCACTTATATACCGCAAGAGGACGATGTATAGTTGTAGCTCTTTTTCCCTCATAGTATTCCAAGGTTATCGAATCCACAAGGAACGAGCGAAACTTTTACTATTAAAGGGTTACTAAAGATTGTAATGGTTGGGTTGGTGTGAATGGTGACGGTGAGAAAGTGGTGAATGAATGTTATTGAAGATGTAATAGGATAATGAAGGATTCTCTCCTTAGGATTGGTTCACTAGCATGCAACCTTATTCTTATCAACTCAAGTGATGACTCTAATATTCTACAAGACATGGTGGTTTCGTTCACCCCGGCTGTAACTACAGAGGCTATTAGCTCCCCACTTGTTTCTTGCACTATGCGATAGGCAGAAGTGTATTGGCCTATACACTAATGAAATAGATGCGCAATTAAGTTCATCACACAGATTAAATTCATCAAGATAGTATCAATAAGTATGAGAGTTACGTGACCAGATCCCCGCACCAGAGAAGGGAATATGAGACTACTCACTCATCCTTCCGCTAGACATAGTGAAGGGGTGAGAAATAGCGCTGGAACACGCACGAGCCGATCGGCGCAAGCGTCGCGCCGATCGGCGTGACCTCCCTTTTGGTGGTTCTCACCGGTGTTGACTGACCGTCGCCGCCAATATCCTAGAACCCTAGTTCTAACAACTCAATATCATGATTGATGTCCTTCCCGGTTGCCCCTTGGCTCTTGAAAGTCATCTTCCTTTTATACTCGACGGGATTAGGTCAACTTCCATCGACTCTGAGTCATATTGGGCTGGGCCTTCATCTTTGTCGGACTTGGGCTTGTCTTCATCATCTTTTCCTCCTGCGCCAATCGATGAGGCATTAGAGCCGATCGGCACGACCCCGAATCTGGCCCAACTTCATTGCTCTTTGGTTCCTTATCCATAATTGCCCTGTTTTACACCTGTTTTCTGCAATCACATCCAAAACAGAACAACTACAAATATATGCAAATATGGGGTTAATTGTTCGTCTAAACCACCAAATAACAACGTAAAACATCCCTTTTTGGTAGCTAAAATGGGTAGCTAGAAACCACCAACATCCTCCTCCATACGGAATGTCCGATCACCCATTGATTTTCAATGTTTTGACCCTAATCTTCTCTCTCTCCTCTAGGGTTAGGGTTATAGGTCAACGTTAGTGTCAAATCCTTTTCCCCTGCATATTTGATCCATGAAGGTAGTTGCTCGTTAGTTGTTGTTGAAGTAGATGGAGTTTTTGTTTCAAGTTATTAGTGGACTCGTGAAAGATCTAGGTTTTCGACAAAACCTGTGTCCCATCAAACAAGTCCAACGACCATCGGGCAAGTCTGATTGATGTAGATGAGGCCCGATCTTTCGAGAGGTAGGGGTAAACTCGATTATGGAGACTCAGTGTCGACAAGCCGGCTTGAAGCAGACACGATCCAACCCCGCAACCATTACACCAATCACAACTCGATTGTTCCTGTAAGCGAATTGAGAACACAAGCAAGAAATGATAAACACACAATATGAAATTGCAAATATGGATGAAAAAAATCACGAAGCAAAGGTTCAAGCTCTGATCACAAAAGGACTAATTGCCATAGTGGTGTAGAACAAGAACAGGGGCTCTGGATTACTGTACAAGAACTTGTCACCACAATTACAATGAATCAATCAAGTTTCTCTCAAGAAAACTGAACTAAACAAAACCAGAGACTAAAAGACGGCTGCTATGGAATTTATGAAGGAACCAGGGGAGTCCTAGGGTTGGGGGCGACCAGGGGGGCGCCCACAACATGGGCTTAAGGCCCGACACGATACAAGGCCATGTTGGCCCAAAATAGATGGTGCAGCACCTTGTCATGGTCACACAGTATGACTCACGACCCTTCTGGAGCTAGGACCAGAATCAAAATGACGGCGTCGTTGTCCCCTTTTCAACGCATCAAAAAATGCCTCATTTGGACATCGGATGTGGGAGATATCATCAAAACCGTGAAGAGGTGTCAGCTGAATCCGAGACGAATGCGGCGACCGAGTTGGCGACGACTTGTAACTTGGGGGAGGCCATGATATGTGCATATACAGCATGGTGATGTCCTTATCACCGATGCATCGGACTTTCCCCATGATCATCAGACATGTCCGACGACCTACAGATTTTTCAAAAGACTACCTCATTCATCTATTCACTTAACTCCTATTCTTCTCTATAACTTCTTCCTGACTAGTTGCCTGCTCTCTTACTCAGTATGTCTGACTTGGAAGCATCTCCTTTCAGGGAGAAGAGGACCAAAACTAGCGAAGATCAAGGTCAAAGCCAAGCCCCGAAGAGTAGGAAAGCCACTGCTAAGCATGTCCGCCGCACCACCCTAAGAGCACTAGAGAGAGAGGAGCGAGAAGAACCTGAGGATCTCATTCGGGTCATGCATCCTCCAGCTATGATAGAGAACTCCAGACGAGAAAGAGTGTAAGGACCGAAGGCCTACCGAGAGGGGGGGGGGGGTGAATCGGTAGCCGACCATAAATTCAAAAACTCAAGTTTCACGCCACTAGAACCTAATAATCGTTGCAACCTAAGCAATTCTAGTAGGCCAAGACCCTACACATGCTAGTGTTCATGATAAGTACAAAATGCGGAAGCTAAACACACTAGTCTATGCAAGCCACAAGTCACCCTATCAACTATAACACACAAGTGCGGAATAGTAAAGAGGGGTTCAAGGAATGCTCATGATTGTTTCCCGAGGTCTCAGAAGGATGGCTCCTTCCCCTACTCCTCATTGGACCACTCCTGCTAGAGTTCCGGTCCCTCCCGCCACCAAGTGGAGTTCTTGCCCACGAGCCTGCAATCACTCCTCGAGTGAAGACACGGTGTGCATCACTGCTGCTACCAAAGCACAAGCTCGCCTCCCGCAAGAACTTGCCGGACTCCCCAATCCGACATGGGTGCTCACTAGCAATGTCCCTTTCAACGGTGGGCTCAAACCGTGTACGAACGTGTGACGGCCTTCACAACCAATCATGATAGGCTCGATCACCGACACCTCACCGGTCAAGTCACCATAGACCAAGAGTAACAACATAGATCACACCCTCAAGGACACCCTAGCCTTAGATGTGCAAGATCGCTCCTTGTTACTCTCACTAGCACTCACAAGATATACAATATCCACTCCTAGTGCTCTCCTCTTTTCCTCTTGGACCCTACCAAATGCTCTCAGGTATTCCACTGGCTAAGAGAGATCACAAAGACCCCAGCAATGAAGTTATATAGGCTCCCAACCTCAACCTAGCCATTGCTCCATGAAATCAGCTTTCTGGGCCTAGTGACCAGACTGTCCGATCACTACCTGACCGGACCATCCGGTCACTGCAACATCAAGCTCCAACGGCTCAGACCCCTGCTGATTCCTTTTCTGACTGGACCGTACAGTCAGCTGACTGGACCGTCCGGTCCTGTCGAGACTTAATCTCAGCAATAGACATAGGGTTGTTCATCTATGAAGATTTATATGTAGTGTGCGCGAGATCAAGAGACGATGGTAACACAAGACGCTGATTTATATAGGTTTGGGCCTCCCTAAGGATAATAAACCAATGTCCTGTGTTCTGTGGTATTTGTATTCATATGTCTAGATCTATGATCTAGACGAGGAGGGTAGACCTAGACAATGATGCCTAGTTCTAGTTGAGAGCTTGTCCTATTGCTTGTCCCTTGAGGAGGACCCCTGCCCCTCCTTATATATCCGGGGGGAGGGGGGGACAGGGTTATACGTGGAGACCAAGTCGGTCAACTATACATATCCAAGTAGGAGTCTACTTTGCTTTTGTTCTCTATGAGGGACCCCGATGGTATGTATAATCGACAAGCCCTCGAGAGTCTTGCAAGCTGGATGATAATCATCAGTAGCTTCCTGACTGCTTCGTGCCATATAATGCTTCAGCTTTATATCTGTGAGCTTGTAAGGGTCTAAAATATTTGAAAATGTCTTCGATAAATCATCTGGTGTGCTGAGTAGGTGCACCAAATTAGGTGTAGCCCCCAACTCTTGTATCATTTGGAAATTACAAATAATGCAAGAGTCCAAAACAAGAATAGTCGTGTTGGCTCTCGAGTATCAATAATCCAGATGAGTGACTTCAATCACTATTGAGTGGTCAATGACTCAAACCAATGACTTCAATCATTGTCGTGTGCTATATGATATACTCGGGTGACATCAGTCACAACCGAGTGATATTGAGTTCAAACGGGTGACATCAATCACAGATGAGTGAACGAGGCTTAATGACATCAATCATAGCCATAATTTTGATAGAAAGCACTTCTCTTCAAAGAAGCCCCTGAGACAATCGTCGTTATGAGTGGTCAATCGCGCTCAACTCAGAATATTATGTCCGAGTGGCAGCGGCACTTGACTCAAAAAGATAAGGTCGAGTGAAGAAGGCATCCGACGTTGTTGTAGCCATCGACTGCTGATCAAGTGATGACCGAGTGACATGGATGATCTAACATGTGGTCGACCGATGGCGGCGGTCAGATGTAATGTGGCAGACCGATGGTGGCAGTCGGAGCTGATGTAGCCGACCAATGAAGGCAGTCGAAACTATCGTGGTCGACCGATGAATGTGGTCGGAGCTGGTGTAGCGGACCGATGAAGGCAAGGAAATCACTCTATGTTGAGTGATGTATCCATCTATCTGTCATAAATATTCTTGACAGTAAAGGAAATTAGAATAATTAGTTATAATAACTTCTTGTTTGTTGGAAACTTATTCTTATAAGCCAAACAAATCAGTCGAGTGAAAAGTCAAGTATGTATCCATTTTTCTCCTGTAAGTAGGTTGACTGGCGCATAGTAGCGTATTCGCGTGTTAGCAACCAGACTGATCCACCGTAGGATACTTAGGACAAAATATAAAGAGGTAAGAGCTCGGTCTGCCGCAACAATGTCAGTCATAATTTACTCTTGCATAGCAATCAGAACCAGTCGACACATGACCTCTTGCAGCTGGCTCTGGGTTTAGTGTAGTGGCAGTCTATCACGTAGCAAAGAAGTTTTATACCTTAGTTGCTTAACGATGTAAGACCAAAATCAGACCAAATTGCAAATAAAATGCAATGTATCGGTCGAGGCAGAAGCCAAAAAAGAGGTGAAACTAGAATGGACGGCATGGGTCATATGGTGTCAGTGCTAAAGCACTACTGAAAGGTCACCGACCGACATGGGTCATACGGTGTCAGGGTCGAGGCACTACTGAAATGTCACCGACCGACATGTGTACTACTAGATTCACAAAAAAGTGGGAGAACACGTGTATATGTACACAAATAGCCCCTGGCTCGATTGTTTAATACAACGGATTAAAGAACTGAGGCAATAAAAAGATGAATAAAGCCATAAAAAGAGCACTGATTAAAAGCCCAACCTTACTCATCACAAACCTATGACCTTCTGTTTTGAAAATAGAGATAAGGGGCGGTGGGAAAAATAGTATGAAGGACATGAGCCCAAAACCTCAAAAGTAAATCGAGAAAGAATAAAGATACTTAGCTTTGATATTCGGCGAGTTGAAGAGGAACCCTCGAGCGTGTCAATGTAGTTGGTGAGTGGTGAAACGTCGAAGTTGAACCATTATGTTGCCGAAAGATTGAAGCTCAGAGTCGCTGGCTAGTGCCGCCAAGTAGCCAGATCATCGAATCATCGAGTTGCCGGAAGTGTCGTCGTAGTGGACTATGTCGCTGGATGCGGTCGCTGGATGCGGTCGCCCTCATTGAGCCCTCATCGAATCATCGAATGGCCGAAGTCATTAGGTTGATGACGAGCCCCCGAGCGTGTCCATGTAGCCGCAAGGCGGTCATGCCATCGAGTTGCGGCAATGTCGTAGAGTCATTGGAGGTGTCACCGATTAATCGAGTGGGTGAAAACCCAAAGTGCCAAATCATTAACGGCGTTGCTGAGTAGTTTAGTGGTTGCCAAATCGTCACAGTGCAGCGGTGTCGCCGAGTCGAGGCGATGTCGCCGAGTGGCTAAAACACCATAGGGCCAAGTCGAGGGCGTCGCCAAGTGGACAACTCAAGGGTGTCGATGGCATCAACCATAAACCCATTGTCTTATTGACGCAGTTGTCTCGAGCTTGATTTTTGAGTTGGACAGTGAGGATCTCCTGCTTCATCATGATGTCGGCAAGTCATATCTACGGTGATGGAGCTCTTGTTGACGAATCTTGACAAAGAAAATTGGTCATGAAATTTCGACAAACTGATCTCAATGCGAGCCTTGTCGATGACACGACACTTCAACGTTGGTTTGCTCGTGATCAGATCTTGAAGTAGACTGAGGCCATCGAACTCAACATGTCGACCGTCGTGCTGCTCCTACCTAGTATGCTAACTATCAAGACTTAATCTCGACAATAGACATAGGGTAGTTCATCTATGAAGATTTATGTAGGAAAGGGGTGTGTGCGCGAGATTGAGAGACGATGGTAGCACAAGACGCCGATTTATAGAGGTTCGGGCCTCTCGTAGGATAATAACCCTACGTCCTGTGTTTTGTGGTATATTTATTCATATGTCTACATCATAGATCTAGATGAGGAGGGTCGACCAAGATAATGATGTCTAGTTCTAGTCGAGAGCTTGTCCCTTGAGGAGGACCCCTGCCCCTCCTTATATATCCGGGGGGACAGGATTACATGACGGAGTCCTAGTCGGTCTACTATACATATCCAAGTAGGAGTTTGCTTTGCTTTTCTTCTTTGTGAGGAACCCCGATGGTATGTATCTTCGACAGATACGTTTCTCTCTCCAGTCCAAAAACATTTCAGCATTGTAGCTTCCTTGCTGCTTAGAGTCCTTCATAGTGACCGGACCATCTGGTCTCGATGAGTCCTGACTATAGCAGTTTCCTCGTTTCTTCGCTGTAGCCTCCGAACAAAAACTTTGGGTGACCGTATAGTCCGGTCACCATTGACCCCTCTATCTATTCACTTTGTCCTGAAGCTGAAACTCCTCGTCCTCGCTTGACTTCGTTTCCCAACTTCTCCAAATAGCTCCTAGGCTTCTCCACTATCAACTAGTGCCTGTGATTTTACCGAGCAACCTTGCACATTATCGATTAGGCATGACCTAAGAGAATGACCTAGACCCCCTTGATAGTCTGATTTTTCCTATGGACTCAAAGCCCTAACAACTAGGCAAGTGTACCCAACACTTGCTCCATAGCTTCTCCTTATCCTTGATCCATCTTCATCAACCCTTGGACTCCATCAAGCTCATCAAGCCTCCATGCTTGTGGCTATTCTCATCAATCACGAAGGCAATCATCATCCATATGATATGTAAAAGAGATTTAATGAGGGTTCCTACATAGACAACACTAGTGTAGATATTAGCCCACAATTTCATAGTTGTCATCTATCACCAAATTATTCATATCTCTAGGATTTCATCATCAATGGTCATGAAGCTTACAATCTCAACCTTTTTGGTGATTAATGACAACCACTACTTAACATAATCTTAACGAGAAAACAGCAGGGCTAAAAGAGCAACACTATGATCAAGAGGAACCAGAAAGACATAAAAGAGAAACACACAAGGTCCTACTCAATTAAACAACGTTTAGAGATACAAGGAAACGAGAGAAAAACACACTCTAGAAGATAACGCATGCATATCATGATAGGATAATAAAGAATGGCAATGCATAAGAATTAAGAGCAAGCATTCATCATCATGACATCATACATTGGCAAACAGGATAATTAAAGAAAGATAGACACTACGTATGAAAATAAACCAAGTGAGATCAAGATGAGTCAAACACAAACGAATGTAAAACCACGACTCATCAAAATCTACAAACATCTCGATAAATCCATCAAAAATAAAGTTCCACAAGTATCTAACTCCCAAAACTAATGTACATGTATACGTATGCTCCCCCTAGATACATGCTACTCTTGATCACGCAGGATCACACTCCCACTCCCCCTAGACCTAAGACTCTTTGCCCCTTCGACAACAAGCACCAAAAAGCGAGAAAAGGTGAACATCTAAGCGCTCGTGGTCGAAGGAGGTGGTGCAGCGACGTCCTCTAAAGGCTCTGCTCCGAGCTGCTCCTATGCTGGATCCTGCTGTGCTCCCTGAGCCTATGTTGCCTGAGCATCCATCTGCTCAAAGAAGTCAAGGTCAACAGGTGACTCAAATCCTCTGTCCTGCTCTGTTGGAGTGACTGTGGCGGTCTCCTGAGCTGAAGTCTAGAGAAGGATGAGATCTGCCACATCCTGCTGCGAGAAACCTCCACGGACAAGATCCTCAGCTACCTGAGGTGTGAGCGTGCTGACTATAGCAGTGACAGGTGGAGCTGTAGCTGACTGTGGTGCTGGCTGGCAGTCTACACGAGAGGTGTACACTATATCTAAAAATAGGCTCCTGACTGGTAGGTGCTGGGAGGTGAAAGGTCCTGCCATCTACGAAGTCGAACAGTGTGAAGGAGACACGAACAACACAGACATAGAGAAGGCTGACACGAGGGAGAGCTGAGCTGAAGAAAGTGTCTGTCCTGCTCCCCCTGTCGGTAGAACCCCTGAGAGTGATAGTCCGCTGGATTGAGCAATCATCAAGGTAGTGAAGGGTCCTGGCTGACTCGACAGCTACTAAAACTATGAGAACATTAAGGGTCCTTGCTGCTGACTGGTCTGCCTCTGAGTCATCTCTGCCATCTAAGCCATCAGGGTAGACATCATCATCATCTGCTGTCTCTGAAGCTATGCCTGATCCCTGATGACCTCCATCATCTGACGCATATCCTCAGCTGTGCTCTGAATGAACTCACTCAAGCGTCCTGCAAGTGCTTCTACTATGACGGTGTCGTCTGACTGTGAACCTGTAGGCTGGGGAGGTGCTCCTGTACTAGCTGAATCAGGAACCACCATTTCTGAATGAGCTGCCTACTCGTGAGAGACTGGTGGTTACTCCTGCTCCTCCTCTCTTTCTGCTGACTCGAGGCGGACTGCAATCCCCTAGGGACTCGAGGTACATAGCTGGTGGTCACCTCAGGGAATGCCTTGTACTACTCCTCCATCACTAGGCCCATCCTCCTCAGGAGATAGCAAATTTAGGGGCAATAGACCAAGTGACGTCCTCCCACTCTCTCAGAAATAACTTCCTCCATCTCCCCAATCAGAAGATCTGCGAAGTCAAATGGCTGCCTCCTCAGAACAGCTGCTACAGCCCACTGCTGAAGTAGAGTGAACTCCTCTCTATAGGCAGACCTGGGAATGATAGTCCTGGTGACTATCGCTCTCACCACCTTAGCCTCTGCGGTGCGTCTCATAGGGCCCCTCTCAAAGCCTTGTGTGTGTGGTGGTGGGAAAGAAATCGACACCATATCGTCCGAAGGTAGCTTCCCTCCCTAAGTTCTATGGGGTGGTGCAAGGGTACCGTAGGCACTCCTGTAAAGCTGGAAGTCTGAAGCCAGGAGTCCTAGGTTAGCTATCAGATCATGTCTTGTCACACGCAGTGGCTGCCCTCTGATCAGGAACTAGAACTCTCAGTGGTCTCTGGCAACCCACAGTGTGGCGTAGAACTCTAAAACCACATCCTCCCTATACCCGCGTGGAGCAGTAACTAGCTCTGTTAGCCCTGGTAAGTACATGAAGTACTGCTCCATCTTTGTGCTGGTGGCCCTCCTCATGGCCTCGTAGGACATGTACTACTACGACACAAAGAGTCTGTGTGACACCCCAGGTGTCCCATCCCAATTAACAAGCATAAGGAGCACAAGGATATGAGTAATGATGGCATGAAATAGGAAAAAGCCTCCCTAAAATTTGGAATTAATTCTACGAAAAACAAAAACCCTGCAACCAAATTATGAATCAAATTAAAAATTTTTCTATATAACATATACCAATTAAATTCATAATCAGAAATGGTAATAATAAAATAGAATTTTATGAATTTATTGAGCATTTTACCTAAATTGCAAAAGCCACAAATAATTAATTAATGCTTAAGTATCTATTTAAGGCAATTATTAAATACTAAAAATATTTTTATGGAAATCACAAATAAAAATTCACCTGAGTGTCCTCCACTATTTAAATAGTCAACTCACCAAGTTTCACAATTTTTGGGAATTTCTAGCTATTTTATTTTGATTTTTCTAAATCCAGCATTGACCAAGGACCTTTTTGCTAAGAATCTGAAAGTTTGGGGGGTTCAGAGGAAAATCTTCTTCTTCTTCCTCCATTGGCCAGCAAAGGTCTCCCCTGCCGATTCTCTCTCTGTCGACGCCGGCGCACCGAACGGACGACCATCACTCCAGCCTCGGGACCGAGCGCGCGCTACAGCACCCCCCTGCCACTGCCCTGCCACCCGAGCCTGGCCAACGGCCTTCTTCCTCCCCCTCTCCTCTGCGCGCCATAGACGTGACCTTGCCGCTCGGCCACCCTGCTCCCGACCGTTCCCATCACTCCGACCAAACGCAAATCAATGCGCTAACCCTTGCACCACCACGTGACACCCTCCGAGCACTCTCATTTCAACTCCCTGCACTCTGCTCCCCACTCTCTCCTTCTCATTCCTTCACCATTCCGCCATTTCAGAGCTCCAGCGCAAGCTCGAGCCCTGTTTTCCCCTTTGTCTCCCAACCCGATTCAAAGACACACACGCAGCGCATCCTCCCTGTGCGACTCTCCCTTGCCACCATTTCCCTCCACTTCGTGAGCATCGCAAGTAATTCGAGTTTTTCCCCTTGGAACCTATCCGGCGATCCCCATTGCCACAGCTCAAAATTTACCAAGCACCGTAAGCCTCCCAATCCGGTTCTTGCACATCCAAGTGCGCACACCCCTCGACGATTTCCCTGACCCCTAGCATCGTGTTTGATCGCTTCTTTGCGCGTAGAGACGACTTTTCCCCGGACTCTACCATCGCCGCCGTTCGCCGAAGCCGCCTCGCCGACGAGCTACTAGTTCCGGCCCGAGTCCACGACGATATCATAAATGCCGGTGTTCTCCGCCTTCTGCTGGTGCTCTACGCGAAGACGGCGACCGATTTGCTGCCCCCTTCCAGAAAAGCGACGCCGCCGAAGATCAGGGTTCCGCCGCCACTCGACGTCGACCCTCTCTGGTGAGCCTCTGTCCTCGCCAACCCTCCAGACGTGTTCGCCTCGACGTGCGTGTTAGAAAAATGCTTCCGCGGCGAGCTTCCCTCGCGTGTGCTTGCCAGCGGCGAGCTTGACCGTTCTCCGGCGAGCTCCGGCGCCGCTGACCCGCCGTCTGACTGGCAGCCGAGCTGGAGCCGACGTGGCATTGACGTGTCTGCTGACCTGGCCCAACGTGGCAACGTTTTAATAGATAAATGCTAAGAAAATTCCAGAAAACCATTAAGACTTCAAAAATTCATAGCAAATCGATTTCAAACCCAAATCGGCCCAAACAAATTTTGCTGGGTCCATCTTTTAGAGCTCTATTTTAGTATAATGATAAATCATAGTCTCTGTACGTGTATTTTTATTAATTCATTTAATTGCTTAAACACTAGTTAATTCACAAGAAATTCTAGGAATAAAATTAAATCCTGATTTTTGACATGCTCAATAAACATATGATTATCTACCACCACAAATTTTGGTTTGGTAAAATATGGATTATTTTAGTCCCTGAAATTAATTAGTGTATTTGCTTAGATTAATCCTAGTAATTATTCTGTAAATAAATTGCCCCTGCCACTTGGCACAAAAATCACTCATATAGCTCTCTGTACGCAGTAAATCCCACATGTCTAGAAACTTAAATTTATTTTACTAATTAATTTAAATGCCCATATCACTCAGTTACTTTATTTAAGAAATCGATTATCATATTACAACACGGCACTACGCATCCATCATATCGTTGCATGTGACGGTGTCACGAACATACCGTAAAACATCTTCCGTCATATAGGTAACGACAACCAGGAGCCCGAAGAGGATCTTCAGAAGGACACTGAACACCAGGAGCCAAAAGTTGAAGTTGCTAACACCAGTGTCGTTCCAGGCAAGCCCCGGTTTGCAATTGCCCATTTAAAAATTTGCTAGTTTATATCACTGCTACGTCTATGATTGTTTGATGCATTAGGTCATAGAAGTTGATTGGAAATCCACCTTGCATGACCTCCAAATGACCCTTGCTTATTATTAGAACTGTGATAGGAACGGTACTGTATCGCTATGCTTAGTGAGTAATAGTCTCGGTAGACATTATTACTAAGGAATGACTTGACCACTAAATCTGAACTTAATGGTAGAAGTTTACTTTAATGTTATGGCCGGGCAGGGATTATGCATGTTTATGTTGCAGTCACACATGGGTGTTGACTGCGGTAGCCCTGCCTTGCCCACCCTAGGACCCGTCCGTGGTCGGCCCCTTGGTCAAGTCTCGAACAGTACCGAAAGCATGCTAGTCTATGGGTACTAGTAAACTGATGTAGCATTGACGCGGCAATTAGGACGGTACCTAGTACAGTGGTCGTTGACCCTTCTGCTGCTGGAGTGGGCGGTCCACACCGCGAAGTACTGCTGGCAGGACGGCATGCCCACTCGCTGAGACTGGACCCGGACCAAGTTGTTTTCGTCCGTGTAAAAGGTTGTCATATACGACCTTAATTGGTGCGTATGTGTCATGTATTTCGGGTTTTCCCAGCTGGTGTAAATCAATTGCAATTGCTGTCGCTCGCAGTAATGAGTACCGCTTGGTCACTAAGTCGTCACGTAATTGCAACATGTTTTTGAAAGTTGATTATTGCCCCTTCTGTTGATTACTACTACTGATGCTCTTGCACTGTCGTCACCCCTGTATTGGCTTTATTATCCTTTATAGCTCCACTAAAGTTACATTCTACTTCACCCAATTAACATGGCTCAATAAAACTCGATAGAACTAATAGGTTGCTTAGTGCGAGTCCATTCAAACAAGCTACCCTATTAGAGCCCTTGCATGTCTAGGTGTTTCGACGAGTAAGTCTTGCTGAGTAATTAGTACTTAGGCCTTGTGCCATCGTTGTTACAGGTCATGGAGAGATTGAATTGCCTGAGAATGTGATGCCTTGGGACGTGCAAGTCCCCGAGGGTTGGACTGCCCACTGGGAGTCCGACTCGCCAATGCAGTGATGGGTGTGCTGCTAGGGTGATGGTTCTTCGGGCAGGGATCATCACTACGCTGTATCGTCGAGCTCGTAGTTTCTTTACGTTAATTGCTTCCGCTGTTTTCAAAACATTATGAACTTGTATTAAATTCCGCTGCACTCTGAACCTTCGTATTAATGTAATATTCAACTTAAATTTGGACCAATGTTGTATTATCAAGTGTCTGCACTATCAGTACCGTCGGGACCTCGATCCTCCGGGAAGGGGCGCCTCAGCTGGTATCAGAGCCTGGTTCATGGTAATACAACAAATAAATAGTATTTTCAAAAACTACAACGTTTACGAGTAAGGATACGTTAGTATTGCCCATATAGATATTAGGGTGGTCACAAGGCTAACATGGGTTATGTTTGTTTAAATATTGTATCTACGGCTTCTTCAAACGAAGGTACGTGCGTGCTTAACCGACACGCGTGATATCGGTGTCTATGCTCGCAGACGGATACGAGACACTGTTGGCTCGTGACTTATCACGGGGTGATCCTTTTCCATGGATCGTTACTAGTAGAAATGTGCTTCTTTGCATAGTTTCTTTTGAATTTGATGTATTGTTTCTGTAATGGATCTTCTGCAGGTACACTAACGCCGTTAGTATAACTTTTAGCTTGACTTACGTGATGAGTGCGGGTCGTCACCAAATATCCGTGCCGCTAAGTATCGGCAATTCATCTGTTGAGTTGTGAGGAACGATAGGTTAACTAAGTAAAACTCCTTGCATCATGCATTCCTTATGTAACTAAACTAATATGTGGTTCTCTTCTTGCCCACCCACCTCTGAATAAAAAAAATTCTAAGTATGATAAGTATAAAAATTTCAAGCTACAAATCCAATGGTCAAGATAACAAGAATCTGTCCTGTTTTAGTCGTCAACTTCAAAATTACATAACTAATAAAATACTTAACGAAAATAAGGCATATAAATGCTTCTCAGAAAGATCTCAACACCCTCTATCACTAGAAGTCAAAATTTAATTTTGAGTATAACAGTAAGCCCCTATCATCCAGTAATAGAACCTGCCAACCTGAACTTGTAAAATTCATAGGTTCAGTTTTACATGGAAATTTTTGGGAGTATGAGTACAATCTGGAAAGCTATGTAAGTCTCTGTAACATGGTGCCAAGCCCCAGTTCTGAAGATTTCATTTGCTAGTCAAAACACTCACTTTTCTGACAACTGGACAGTCAAGAATGAAACTGCAATAAGAACCGTTACTTTATTATTGCCCCTTGAGACTGGAAAATGTTAAACTAAAACTTGTTTCCATATTTACAGCACTTTATATGATATGCATTCCTCGTTGTGGAACACTATACTCACCATTGGGTTGTTGTTCCAGATGGGTGATCACGGTTTTGAGGAGTTTACGCATGAGGGGTGGCGCTACACCACCGGTCTCCACCACCGTGGCTTTCCTACACTTTTGTGGGATTTGCTCTGCTTGCTGGGCTACGACGAGCCGCCCTCCTACAAGGGCCGTGAGGTCCGCCGCCACGGTGTGACTCTTGCAGAGGTGCACATCAGCGTGCCCACTCACCCGCGCAACCTCGACATGGCGGGGATGGAGAGCATGGCGACTTGTGGGAGCCTTCGTGAGGGCTTGGAGAGAGTCGCCCACAGGGCTCTCACCCACTTCTGCGGGCGCCACATGACAGCGCTCTCTGGGACTCCGTTTGAGATGATCCCGATCTGGCACCAGGCCAACTCGGTCTAGCAGAGGCGCATGAGGCGCATCGCCCGCAATGACTACTCGACGTATCACACGGGGTACCACCGTGTGTCCCACTACTCCGAGAACCTCCTCAACTTAGATGAGGAGGCTAGCAGCCACAGCAGGATCCTACTGGCTGACGCTGAGCAGGTCTAGACACAGAGGAACGACCTGCAGACACGGGTGGACACACAGCAGAGGGAGGTTCAGCGGTTGACTGCTGCTCTTGAGGCAAGTGAGACTCGCATTACTGAGGTCACTGGACAGCGCAACACTCTCGCGCAGGAGGTCGATAGATGTGGCACGATTATGCAGCAGCGTGCCAACCACAACGAGCACCTACAGCATCAGTTGACGGCTGCACAGCACGAGATGGAGCTTATGGGAGAGGACTTGGAGACCCTGGCTCATGAGAACCAGGGCCTGCAGGAGCAGCTAGAAGCGGCTCTAGCACCTCAGGTAGCACCAGAGGAGGAGGAGCCGCAGGAGGATATGGACGAGGAGTCTGATGTAGACTACGAGGCACCCGTTGGAGACAGGACTTAGGGATCGTGGTAGATCGGACTAGGTCGTGTAGGCAGGACTGGATGGGTTGGTAGCTTTTGTTGATTCACGCGAGATTGTTGTATTTTGGGATCACTGCGCGATATGCTTTTGTAGCTCGATGGTCACGTATTCCGATTCCATGTACTTAAGGTTATGTTGACTCACGTTATGAATTAGTCGTACTCTTTTAGCTATCTTTATTGCAATCAAGGCTTCATAAGATACGTTTTGACTCAATCAAAGTACTTTCCTTATAGATGGCTGAAAACAATGAACAAGCCCCACCGGGTTGGGAGATCACCGACGGATTGGAATTCACCGGGATGGTTCACCTGTTCTGGAGAATTCTCCAGGGGTTCGAATATCACACTCCTCCCACTTATGTTGGCAAGGAATATCAGGAGTATGGAGTTACCTCCTGTGTCGTTCATGTGGCAGTTCCCGCCAATTATTCATTTACTCCGGCATGGGAGTCTTGGACTGTTAACGTCTCTGGGACCGATTTACTCACCACTTGGAATATTGCTGCTTTCAAGGCACTCACACAATTCTGTGAAGACCGCAAGCATGATGTTGCTGGAACACCCGTCACCTTGCTGCCCATCAACGACGTGACAGATTTTGAGTGGATTAGGCGTGTGGACTTAATCTTCGATCCAAACTACCGCCATCATGACCCCATGCTGCCCATAATAGAGTATTATGGCCTTTCCACATTCGCTTTATGCACCAACTTGTGCCGACTACTGGACATGTATCATTCTCCCCTCCGGTTTTCGGAAGCAGAAAAGCAAGCTAAGGATGTGGAGATTTCAGAACTGAACCAACAAATCAAAGCAAAGAATGAGGAGATGGACATGATTATAGAAGAGCGTGATCAAGCCTTGTTGGATGCAGAACGTTTTGAGCAGGATATGATCGAGGCTCAAGATGATTTTGATGCGTTCAAAGCCGCCCACCTTCCTGTTGAAGGGAATTGGGATGAGATCACCTTGGAGTATGGAGAACAAGAGGACGTAGAGATGGCACCCGCTAAAATTAATGATGTGGAAATGCTAGAACCCAAAGAGCCCGCAGAACTAGAAGATTTAGACCAGGATTAGACGACTCGCTACCCCCCGGCCTTATGCCCATGTAGTATATGTATCTTGAGTTCGGATGTAGGATTATGAATCTTGCATAATGTGTCCGCAATACCGTAGCTAGACGTTGACACAGGCATGTAAGAACTATGTGATGATGTCCTTCGGACAACCGTGTACTCCGGATTGGATTAACGAAAATGGTTGTTACTTTTGGAATTTTTTTTGTGTGTGCCTCTTGCAATTTATATTCTTGCACATGTGACTTCTATGGATTAATTAGAGAGATTATTAATGTGCAATCATGTAAATTGCAGCATGGTGCGTACTAGGAATCAGGATGACCCTGAGAGCTCTCAACAGGGAGCTAATGCTCAACCCCCACTGGCAGAAATCCTCGCCGCAGTGATCAACCGTCAGCAGAATGATTCTGAGTTGCTCCGTCAACTCGTGGAGAATACGTCCAACCTTGGAGGACGTGGAGGAAAATGCAACAATAACCAACCTCGTCAGTGCACGTACGCGGAATTTTTGGGTACCCATCCACCGACGTTTGAGCGTGCCAGGGAACCTCTAGACGCGGATCATTGGCTGCATCAGACCGAGTCTAAGTTCGGTCTGCTGGACTGCACAGAGCACCGGAAGGTGTTGTTCGCCGCCCAACAACTCCAGGGCTCTGCTAGTGCCTGGTGTGCGAATTATGAAGCTACTCTGCCTGCTGGACGCCGTCTTGAGTGGAATGAGTTCAAGACAGCATTTCGCGCCCACTTCATTCCAGCTGCCCTCATGCAGAGGAAGTTGCAGGAGTTTACAGATCTGAAACAAGGAGGGAGGAATGTCCTCCAATATTCTGAAGCTTTCAACCACCTCGCCCAGTATGCTAGTGAGTATGTCAATACGGAGCAAAAGAAGAGGTATGCATTCCTACGAGGAATGAATGCCAAGCTGAAGGAACGTCTGACCTGGCAGCAGACGGGCACCTATAATGACCTGGTCAATGCTGCTATTGTCCAGGAAGGTGCTATGCGCCAAGTGGAAGAAGAAGATCTCAAGAGGAAGGCCCCTGATAGTGCCTCTAAAACCCCCCAGGCGAAGCATCGCCTGGTATTCACCTCACCAACCGGACAGCGATACAGGACACCCCCGCGGCAGCAATTCCAGCGTCCGCATGCACATAACTACTCAAGGCCACCACAACGGCAGAACTTTCCTCCCCGTGTGCCATACCAGCAGCATAGCAATCAGTATCGTGCACCGTATCAGCAGCAAGGGAACCCAATTGCTCGTGCTCCACAGCCTGCTGACCGTGGAGGCCACAATCCATGCTACAACTGTGGTCGCACTGGCCACTTTGCTAAGAACTGTACTGCACCTAGGCGCAACAACAACAATATCAACCAGCGTCCGAACCAGAACAGAAATGTGAATGCACCGTCTCGTGGTGCCCAAGTGAACTACACAAACGCTGAAGATATCCCTCAGGGCGAAACCGTGCTGACCGGTACGCTCTCACTCTATCGCCAGCCTGTCCTTGCACATTTTGATTCTGGTGCCACTCATAATTTCATTAGCCAAGCATGTCTGCAAAGACTTAATCTTCAACTCAAGGCTATAGAAAAATACTACACCGTTCGTTCCCCCGCGGGACAAATCTGTGCCAATCAAATAGTATGCAAGACTCCACTAGAAATAAATCAGAAAATCTATCCCACTGATTTTATCGTGCTTAGTCACCAAGAAATTGATACGATTTTGGGTATGTTCTGGATGAAAACCCATAGAGCCATGCTAGATATCGAGCCCCGTATTGTGTACTTAAACTCTCCCTTGCACGGTCGAAGCATACTTTCTCTAAACACCGATTCATCAAAATTTCTAGCTGCCTACCATTTGGAAGGAGTGGCACTAGAAAGTATTCCTGTTATCTGTGAATTCCCCGACGTGTTTCCCGAAGATATCTCTGGTCTTCCCCCTGACCGGGACGTGGAATTTAAGATAGAGCTTCAGCCAGGAACTTCTCCAATATCCCGTCGACCGTATAAAATGGCTCCGAACGAGCTGGCTGAGTTGAAAAAGCAATTGAATGAGCTATTGGAAAAGGGATTCATTCGCCCAAGTACTTCACCTTGGGGCTGCCCTGCTATCTTCGTAAAAAAGAAGGACAAATCTCTGCGTCTTGTGGTTGATTATCGGCCATTGAACAAAGTTACCATGAAAAATAAATACCCGCTGCCACGTATCGATATTCTTTTCGATCAATTGGTTGGTGCCAAGGTCTTTTCCAAAATTGACCTTCGCTCAGGGTATCATCAGATAAAGATAAGAGCAGAAGACATTCCCAAGACCGCTTTCTCTACAAGATATGGATTGTTTGAGTACCTAGTAATATCTTTCGGATTAACAAACGCTCCAGCCCATTTCATGTACCTCATGAATTCGGTATTCATGCCGGAGCTGGACAAATTCGTGATAGTATTCATTGATGACATCCTCATTTATTCCAAATCCAAGGAAGAACACGCTGAACATCTTCGCATCGTTCTTCAACGCCTCCGAGATCACAAGCTGTATGCAAAATTCAGCAAGTGCGAGTTTTGGTTGGACCGTGTGCCATTCCTTGGTCACATAGTTTCTGCGGAAGGTATCTCTGTAGATCCTAGCAAAGTTCAAGATGTGTTGGATTGGGAGCCACTGAGAACTGTTCATCAAGTACGCAGTTTCCTCGGACTAGCCGGATATTATCGTAGGTTCATTCCGAATTTCTCTCAGTTAACCAAACCCATCACGGAACTGCTAAAAAAGGGTAAGAAGTTCGATTGGAGCGATGATTATGAAGAAGCATTTCAGACGTTGAAGAAATTATGGACCACTGCCCCAGTATTGGCTCAGCCAGACATCACCAAGCCGTTTGATGTATATTGTGATGCATGTGGGACTGGACTTGGATGCGTGCTCATGCAGGAGGGTCACGTCATTGCTTACGCATCTCGACAGCTACAGAATCATGAAGAGCATTATCCAACCCACGACTTGGAACTAGCTGCAGTGGTACTTGCACTAAAACTCTGGAGGCATTATTTGCTTGGAAACTTAGTGCACATCTAGACGGATCATAAAAGTTTGAAGTATATCTTTACTCAAACCGATCTGAACATGAGACAACGTCGGTGGCTAGAATTAATCAAGGATTATAACCTGGAGATTCATTATCATCCAGGCAAGGCCAATGTAGTAGCCGATGCACTAAGCAGAAAGGTACACTGCCATAATTTGGTGCTGGAATTTCAGGACAGCAGCAACCAAGTAGCTATTTCAGAACCTAGCCTTCGCGTTTTGCCGGCTATAGTAATCAACAACCTTAGTGTACAGTCCACCATTCGTGAAAAAATCATTGCTGCGCAGAAGGATGATGATGGTATGAATCATATCCGTCAAAACATCAAGAACGGTAAGGCAAAATGCTTTACACAAGACTCAGATGGTACCCTATGGTTCAATAACCGTTTAGTAGTACCAAGGGACTTTGAGCTTCGATGAGAAATTTTGGATGAAGCGCATCACTCCAAATACACCATTCACCCGGGTAGTAATAAAATGTACCAAGATCTGAAGAAGAATTTTTGGTGGACAAGAATGAAGCGAGAAGTTGCTCCATATGCTGCAGAATGCGACACATGTCAGAGAGTTAAGGCTGACCATTTGAAGCAGGCCGGGTTACTTCAAGCATTAAGTATTCCCGCCTAGAAATGGGAGGATATCAGCATGGATTTTATTGTTGGCCTCCCTCTCACTACGCGTAAGCATGATTCAATTTGGGTTATTGTGGACAGACTCACCAAATCTGCTCACTTTCTTCCGGTCAATAACACTTACAAGATAAAACAGTATGCAGAACTATACATCGCGAGAATTCTATGTCTTCATGGAGTACCCAAAACCATCGTTTCCGATCGTGGATCGCAGTTCGTTGCTTGTTTCTGGGAACAACTGCATGCATCATTAGGAACAAGATTGATTCGAAGTTCTGCTTACCATGCCGCCACCGATGGACAAACAGAGCGTGTCAACCAAATTCTAGAAGATACGCTTAGAGCTTGCGTTTTAACGTATGGCGGTAACTGGGATGAGTATCTACCCTATGCCAAGTTTTCGTATAACAACAGTTACCAAGAGAGTGTGAAAATGTCACCGTTCGAAGCACTCTATGGTCGCAGTTGTAGAACGCCATTGAATTGGTCTGAATCGGGAGAAAGAGTAACATTTGGCCCTGATCTCGTAAAGGATGCCGAGGAGAAAGTTCGTGTCATTCAAGCAAATCTTAAGGTTGCCAAATGCCGACAAGAGAAGTATGCAAACAGACGACGTAGACCACTGTGCTTCAATAAGGGTGACTACGTCTATCTCCGAGTGTCCCCTATGAAGGGTATCCAACGGTTTGGAGTTAAAGGAAAGTTAGCTCCCCGTTATATTGGACCGTTCCAAATCCTGGAAAGACGAGGAAACGTTGCCTACAAGCTCGAGTTACCAGCTAACCTGTCTGGAGTGCACCACACCTTCCATGTTTCCCAGTTGAAACGATGTCTCAACCCATCAATTGACAAAGTACTAGAAGATTACAACCAACTCCAGCCAGATCTCACCTACTCCGAGCAACCAATAAGGATCCTCGACGTGAAGGAGCGCACAACTCGTAAAAGAACCCTCAAATTCTATAAAGTTCAATGGTGTAATCACTCGGAAGACGAGTCCACTTGGGAATCTGAAGAATTTCTAAGTACTCACTACCCGGAATTTTGGTCGTCATATACAGGTATATTTTGACCACTGTACTTCCCTCTAGTTTGCCTTGTCCATAATCTCGGGACGAGATTCCTTTAAGGAGGGAGGGCTGTGACACCCCAGGTGTCCCATCCCAATTAACAAGCATAAGGAGCACAAGGATATGAGTAATGATGGCATGAAATAGGAAAAAGCCTCCCTAAAATTTGGAATTAATTCTAGGAAAAACAAAAACCCTGCAACCAAATTATGAATCAAATTAAAATTTTTTCTATATAACATATACCAATTAAATTCATAATCAGAAATGGTAATAATAAAATAGAATTTTATGAATTTATTGAGCATTTTACCTAAATTGCAAAAGCCACAAATAATTAATTAATGCTTAAGTATCTATTTAAGGATATTATTAAATACTAAAAATATTTTTATGGAAATCACAAATAAAAATTCACCTGAGTGTCCTCCACTATTTAAATAGTCAACTCACCAAGTTTCACAATTTTTGGGAATTTCTAGCTATTTTATTTTGATTTTCCTAAATCCAGCATTGACCAAGGACCTTTTTGCTAAGAATCTGAAAGTTTGGGGGGTTCAGAGGAAAATCTTCTTCTTCTTCCTCCATTGGCCGGCAAAGCTCTCCCCTGCCGATTCTCTCTCTGTCGATGCCGGCGCACTGAACGGACGACCATCACTCCAGCCTCGGGACCGAGCGCGTGCTACAGCACCCCCCTGCCACTGCCCTGCCGCCCGAGCCCGGCCAATGGCCTTCTTCCTCCCCCTCTCCTCTGCGCGCCATACACGTGACCTTGCGCTCGGCCACCCTGCTCCCGACCGTTCCCATCACTCCGACCAAATGCAAATTGATGCGCTAACCCTTGCACCACCATGTGACACCCTCCAAGCACTCTCATTTCAACTCCCTGCACTCTGCTCCCCACTCTCTCCTTCTCATTCCTTCACCATTCCGCCATTTCAGAGCTCCAGCGCAAGCTCGAGCCCTGTTTTCCCCTTTGCCTCCCAACCCGATTCAAAGACACACACGCAGCGCATCCTCCCTGTGCGACTCTCCCTTGCCACCATTTCCCTCCACTTCGTGAGCATCGCAAGTAATTCGAGTTTTTCCCCTTGGAACCTATCCGGCGATCCCCATTACCGCAGCTCAAAATTTACCAAGCACCGTAAGCCTCCCGATCCGGTTCTTGGACATCCAGGTGCGCACACCCCTCGACGATTTCCCTGACCCCTAGCACCGTGTTTGATCGCTTCTTTGCGCGTAGAGACGACTTTTCCCCGGACTCTACCATCGCCGCCGTTCGCCGAAGCCGCCTCGCCGATGACCTACTAGTTCCGGCCCGAGTCCACGACGACATCATCAATGCCGGTGTTCTCCGCCTTCTGCTGGTGCTCTACGCGAAGACGGCGACCGATTTGCTGCCCCCTTCCAGAAAACCGACGCCGCCGAAGATCAGGGTTCCGCCGCCACTCGACGTCGACCCTCTCTGGTGAGCCTCTGTCCTCTCCAACCCTCCAGACACGTTTGCCTCGATGTGCGTGTTAGAAAAATGCTTCCGCGGCGAGCTTCCCTCGCGTGTGCTTGCCAGCGGTGAGCTTGACCGTTCTCCGGCGAGCTCCGGCGCCGCTGACCCGCCGTTCGACTGGCGCCTACTGGCAGCCGAGCTGGAGCCGACGTGGCATTGACGTGTCTGCTGACCTGGCCCAACGTGGCAACGTTTTAATAGATAAATGCTAAGAAAATTCCAGAAAACCATTAAGACTTCAAAAATTCATAGTAAATCGATTTCAAACCCAAATCGGCCCAAACAAATTTTGCTGGGTTCATCTTTTAGAGCTCTATTTTAGTAAAATGATAAATCATAGTCTCTGTACATGTATTTTTATTAATTCATTTAATTGCTTAAACACTAGTTAATTCACAAGAAATTCTAGGAATAAAATTAAATCCTGATTTTTGGCATGCTCAATAAACATATGATTATCTACCACCACAAATTTTGGTTTGGTAAAATATGGATTATTTTAGGCCCTGAAATTAATTAGTGTATTTGCTTAGATTAATCCTAGTAATTATTCTGTAAATAAATTGCCCCTGCCACTTGGCACAAAAATCACTCATATAGCTCTGTACGCAGTAAATCCCACATGTCCAGAAACTTAAATTTATTTTACTAATTAATTTAGATGCCCATATCACTCAGTTACTTTATTTAAATGCATAAGGAATATATATACCTAAAATCCTAAGTAACAACCTTACTTCTCTAAAGCATATGTCTTCTAGAACATATTAAGAAATCGATTATCATATTACAACACGGCACTACGCATCCATCATATCGTTGCATGTGACGGTGTCACGAACATACCGTAAAACATCTTCCGTCATATAGGTAACGACAACCAGGAGCCCGAAGAGGATCTTCAGAAGGACACTGAACACCAGGAGCCAGAAGTTGAAGTTGCTAACACCAGTGTCGACCCAGGCAAGCCCCGGTTTGCAATTGCCCATTTAAAAATTTGCTAGTTTATATCACTGCTACGTCTATGATTGTTTGATGCATTAGGTCATAGGAGTTGATTGGAAATCCACCTTGCATGACCCCCAAATGACCCTTGCTTATTATTAGAACTGTGATAGGAACGGTACTGTATCGCTATGCTTAGTGAGTAATAGTCTCGGTAGACATTATTACTAAGGAATGACTTGACCACTAAATCTGAACTTAATGGTAGAAGTTTACTTTAATGTTATGGGCGGGGCAGGGATTATGCATGTTTATGTTGCAGTCACACATGGGTGTTGACTGCGGTAGCCCTGCCTTGCCCACCCTAGGACCCGTCCGTGGTCGGCCCCTTGGTCAAGTCTCGAACAGTACCGAAAGCATGCTAGTCTATGGGTACTAGTAAACTGATGTAGCATTGATGCGGCAATTAGGACGGTACCTAGTACAGTGGTCGTTGACCCTTCTGCTGCTAGAGTGGGCAGTCCACACCGCGAAGTATTGCTGGCAGGATGGCATGCCCACTCGCTGACACTGGACCCGGACCAAGTTGTTTTTGTCCTTGTGAAAGGTTGCCATATACAACCTTAATTGGTGCGTATGTGTCGTGTATTTCGGGTTTTCCCAGCTGGTGTAAATCGATTGCAATTGTTGTCGGTCGCAGTAATGAGTACCGCATGGTCACTGAGTCGTCACGTAGTTGCAACATGTTTTTGAAAGTTGATTATTGCCCCTTCTGTTGATTACTACTACTGATGCTCTTGCACTGCCGTCACCCCTGTATTGGCTTTATTATCCTTTATAGCTCCACTAAAGTTACATTCTGCTTCACCCAATTAACATGGCTCAATAAAACTCGATAGAACTAATAGGTTGCTTAGTGCGAGTCCTTTCAAACAAGCTACCCTATTAGAGCCCTTGCATGTCTACATGTTTCGACGGGTAAGTCTTGCTGAGTAATTAGTACTCAGGCCTTGTGCCATCGTTGTTACAGGTCATGGAGAGATTGAATTGCCTGAGAATGTGATGCCTTGGGACGTGCAAGTCCCCGAAGGTTGGACTGCCCACTGGGAGTCCGACTCACCGCCGCAGTGATGGGTGTGCTGCTAGGGTGATGGTTCTCCAGGCAGGGATCATCACTATGCTGTATCGTCGAGCTTGTAGTTTCTTTACGTTAATTGCTTCCACTGTTTTCAAAACATTATGAACTTGTATTAAATTCCGCTGCACTCTGAACCTTCGTATTAATGTAATATTCAACTTAAATTTGGACCAATGTTGTATTATCAAGTGTCTGCGCTATCAGCACCGTCGGGACCTCGATCCTCTGGGAAGGGGCGCCTCAGTCTGTCCTTGCCCTTCAGGCTAAGGTAGCATCTCAGACCCTCTCCAATCCTCCTCTAGAGTCCTGTCCAGTACATCTCTCCTGCAGCGGGATCCCTAGGGACTGGAACCCACTGCTCGAAGAAGACCAGACATAGCACCTTAAGGTCCTTAGCAGGAAACTTAAGTATGTCTGGCTCTCCGGCTACTAGTACTAGTCCCTGCAGCCTCTTCGTGCACACTGCACAGGTGCACCTCCGATCTCCTGCCCGATGAGTTGTCCTTTGGGGAACTATCTGCTCAGCCTCCTCAAGCTCCTCCTCCTCTGTCTCCTCAGACCCTGACTCTAAGGTCTCCTCCTCTGTACTGTCCTCCTCTGACTCCTCCTGCTGCTGCCTAGAGGATCCCTGCTCCACAGTTCTCAATGACCTCTCTTGACGAGAAGCCGGAGTACGCTGCGGCCACGAAGGTGCAACAACTCCTGTAGCTAGATGTGCAGTCCTCTGCCTGGTGCTCCTCCTGAGACCCAGTGAATCAGCTGGTTGGCTAATGATCAATCATGAGCTAGGTGTCCTACGTGACTGCTCCTTGGCATCGAGGTGCCGTGCTAGCTGTCTGGCTCTCTATGACTCTTTGTCCAGCCTCTGTCTCTTCTTGCTCTTGGGCTTCTCAGGCATCTTTCCCTTGCCCTTGTCATGTCCTGAACCTGCCATCTCTGATGTTGCATGCTGTCACTACACGCACATGGGTATAGATAGGATAAACATAGAGTCCTATTTAAATCTACAAGCAAAGCACCACTAGGAAAGAATGCGCAATAGAAATCCTAGCACTAAATGAAGGACATGATCACTAGACAAATATGCAAAGTAACAACAATGATCATCGACTATGAGTGGCTGGTGTGAGTCATCTAGTGTATAATCAAATAATGAGCAATAAATCTAACTGTAGACTAAACATGAGACAAACCCTAGATATGCAATTAACGGATAATCAGGGAATTAATTGCATCCTAGGTTGAGCCAATTAATTAACTAATGCAACTAAAGATATGAATTAGATCTAATTGCATCAATTAACCAAATTGCTTAAAATTAGGGCATCAATCGATCAACGAAAGATAAGTCCACTACCCTGAGGAGGAATGTCATCGTGCCAAGAACAAGGAACACCGCGAAACATGCTCCGATCACCAAAAAAATTGGACCTTGGTCTCTGCCGGCAATGGAGGGAAGGAAGAAGGAGTGACCTTTATCGTAGCAATCAGCAGAGGGGGCGTGCACACGTGAGGGGAAGACCAGAGCGGCAGCGCGGGTGCTGGGCTGATTGCAGCGATTGGTGGCGCGATAGCTATGGTGCGCGGCAGCGCCGGCAACAAGAGAGCAAGAGGCGGCGACGCGTGGTGGCTGCAGGTGTAGGCAGCTCTGCCAATGTTTACATGAGCGTGCGAGGGCGAGCGGCGGTAGGAGGCTGTGCGGTGGCTCTGATGAGGACATCACTCCTAGGTCCAATGACTAGAGCTCGTGCACGACGACTAAATTTAGAGGTGAGCTCGTTCCTACGTTCTTCATTATATGTCACTTTTAAGAATGGTTTGCTACCTAATGATTATATTGTAATTAGGAACCATGGAGAGGACCAGGAGATGATGGGAGAAGGACTTGGAGACGTGGAGGACCAGCAAGGACGTGGAAGCCAAGGTGGAGGCCCAACCAAAACCGACTTCGAGTCTGTTTTGGGGCTCAGGACCAGTCTGCACTAAAACGGATGCCTAAGACGGATACGGACTTCGATTTGGACGTTCTACATATGCACGGAAAGATAAGAAGAAGACCTTTCCAATGCCGCTGGTCTCATATCAAAATTCATCGGGAGTCATCGGGAATCATCGAAACAAGAGAGAGTCCAGAATCTGTTTCGGTGCTGTGTCGCATGTTTTTGGCCTTTGGGCTTTGTATCTAGTTGAGCCCAAGTAGGGGTGCATCCAGAGGGTCTTACACGATCCTAGGGTCTTCATATACAGCCTCCACCGCAACATTAGGGTTCAGGTTTTGCTTAGATTATTCTGTTCATAACAGTTTTGCCGTCATCACGGTTTGTGAGACCCCAACTTTGTGAGATTCATAATACATCTGCAATTGTGTTGCTTTCTTCTTCGTTCTTGCTTGTGTTCTTGATTCACAGGCAGGGATTAACCTTCTCAGCGTGGTCAATCAGTTTACAACGGTTGATAACCAGAGGAGACGTCATGCTGCGATTGCGGGGTTTAGAACGTGTTGTTCTGAAGCCGGATCGATTTGTGTGTCGCCTTCGACAAAATCAACGTATCCAGAACCTTTCAGAAGATCGGGAACCCTTGTCCACATTAAGTGGTAATCAGAGCTTCAGGTGCACCGTCAGGTTTGCACTACCCTTAGTTAATTTCGTTTTGTGTTCATCCTATCACTCACAGAAAAGCCAAAAAAAAATTTCCCCTCCGCATATAACCACGTGTTTAGCCTTTGCATATTTTAATTTCAGAGTCCATAGTGTTGAGTTTATGCCCTAGTTTTTGTTTAGTCGCTGGTTTAGTTTGTATTTTTGTCATCAGTAGTGTTTCCCTTGCAACCCTAGCCGTCATCCCCTTAACCATCCTCTGTTCTATCGGCTTTGTGTGCTAGGGTTGATTGATCAATACACCCACCGTAATCCCACCCTCAAAGACCTCGGACCAATCCCCACAAATTCCACTTTCCGCTGCATCCACGCCGCCAAAAAAAATCTTACCCGAATCCAAACCCGACCCCTAACCCGACTCGGGTTTCTGAAAAACCGACTCCGACCCCCCTTCGGTAAAACAGGCATAACTTTTCGCTCGGTTGTCCGTTTTGGCTGAAATTTTTACAGGAGATTCTTGACTCAAAGTTAAGGATACCCACACTCGGCTACGCCCTGTGTGCCCTCGTCAAAAAATTCAAAAAAAATTGGGAAGATAAAGAAAAAATTGATTTAAGTTTAAACCCGACGTTTTCTGCAACTGCAAGATTTTCAGTAGGCCACATCCTACCTCTGTTTGAGCTGAAATTTTTTGTGGATTCTCCTCCATTGTTAGTGAGTTGGAGAAAAATATCAAAAAAATAAAATCAAAAAAAAAATTTGGGATTTCAACTAGTGCTACATCTAGCCCCCTGAAATTTCTCGATTTGGTTGTTTTGCACTTAGCCCCCTGTTATCACCTGTTGTGCCTTTGTCTCCTTGTTTCTACTTTGCTATCACTACTATTCTAGGACATACTTAGACCAACAACTAGGGACAAGTTACTTGAGCACTTATTCACCTGTACTATCTGTTTTTGATTTGTGTACCACTCACATATATATATTTGGCCTTCCTAGCCCTACATATTTCTTCTGGACAGCACACAGGTTATTTTGCCCGAGACGATGCAGCGCCACAACTTGTTCCAGATTTTCTTCGTCATCAAGAACCGCCGAGCACGTGTCATCATTGATGGAGGAAGCTGCAATAACTTGGTGAGTTCTGATGTGGTCAACAAGCTTGCTTTGACCACACGTCCACATCCACATATGTACTACATTCAGTGGTTAAACGACTCTGGCAAAGCTAAGGGAATACAAACTTGTAGAGTTCCTTTTTCCATTAGTTCTTATGTGGATTCTGTTGATTGTGATGTCGTACCCATGCAAGCATGTTCACTTTTATTGGGTAGACCTTGGAAATTTGATAATGATGCTGTACACCATGGTAGAAGTAATAAGTACACTTTTATGCATAAAGGAACTAAAATTACTTTGTTACCAATGACCCCTGCTGAAATTGTACAAGCTGATTTAGAAAGAGCTACTAGTTTGAAAAATAAAGGTCCTGAGATTCAACAACCTGTTAATTCTAATTCTACACCTAGTAATTAATGTTATTGATTCTTCAAGTTCGAAGGGTGCTGGAATTAAATTACAAGGTCGTTCATGTCTTGCAACAAAATCTGAGCTTGCTGAAATTTCTAATAATGATGATATTTGCTATGCTTTGATATGCAAAGAAGCTTTGTTTTCACTTAATGATATTCCATCTAGTGCTTTGTCTCCTGCTGTTACTAACCTTTTGCAGGAGTATAAGGATGTTTTTCCAGCTGAGATACCTCCGGGATTGCCACCTTTGAGAGGGATTGAGCATCAAATTGATTTGATTCCGGGTGCTACTTTGCCAAACCACGCTGCTTATAGGACCAACCCTGAGGAGACTATGGAGATACACCGACAAGTTCAAGACCTTTTGGATCGTGGGTATATTCGTCAATCACTTAGTCCTTATGCTGTCCCTGTACTTTTGGTTCCTAAGAAAGATGGTACTTGGCATATGTGTGTAGATTGTAGAGCCATTAATAATATTACTATTAGGTATCGTCATCCTATTCCTAGGCTAGACGACATGCTTGATGAGTTATGTGGTGCTATAATTTTCACTAAAATTGATTAGCGTAGTGGCTACCATCAAATTAGAATGAAACTTGGAGACGAATGGAAAACAGCTTTCAAAACAAAATTTGGATTATATGAGTGGTTAGTAATGCCTTTTGGGTTAACTAATGCACCTAGTACTTTCATGCGCTTGATGAATGAGGTTTTAAGAGCTTTCATTGGCAAATTTGTGGTAGTTTACTTTGATGATATCTTGATTTATAGCAAATCTATAGATGAACATATGAATCATTTGCGTGCTTTTTTTGATGCTTTACGAGATGCACGTTTATTTGGTAACCTTGAGAAGTGCATCTTTTGCATGGATCGAGTCTCTTTTCTTGGCTATGTTGTGACTCCATAGGGAATTGAGGTGGATGAGGTGAAGATTGAAGCCATAAAGAGCTGGCCTGTATCAAAAACTATCACACAGGTGAGGAGTTTTCTTGGTCTTGCAGGTTTCTACCGCCGCTTTGTCAAAGATTTCAGCACCATTGCTGCACCTTTGCTTGAGTTGACAAAGAAGGGCATTGATTTCCATTGGGGTAAGGTACATCATCAGTCTTTTGATGCTTTGAAGGATAAACTTACACATGCACCATTGCTGCAATTACCTAATTTTGATAAGATTTTTAAGCTTGAATGTGATGCTAGTGGTATAGGCCTTGGTGGTGTTTTGATGCAAGATAGTAAACCTATTGCATACTTTAGTGAGAAAATTACTGGGCCTGTTTTGAATGACTCCATGTATAATAAGGAATTGTATGCACTTGTACGTTGTTTAGAAACATGGCATCATTATTTGTTGCCTAAAGAATTTGTTATTCATTCTGATCATGAATCACTTAAGTATATTCGTTCTCAATATAATTTGAACCGTAGACATGCTAAATGGACTGAGTCTATTGAGTCTTTTCCTTACATTATTAAACATAAGAAAGGGAAGGATAATGTGATCGTTGATGCTTTATCTAGGCGCTATACTTTATTGTCTCAACTTGATTGTAGAATTTTTGGACTTGAGGCAATTAAAGAACAATATGCTGCTGATGTTGATTTTAAGGATGTATTGCTGCATTGTAAAGAAGGTCGTGCATGGAATAAATTTGTGTTGAATGATGGATTCTTGTTTAGAGCTAACCGCCTATGCATTCTAGTTGGTTCCGTTCGTCTTTTGTTGTTACAGGAGGCGTATGGAGGTGGATTGATGGGTCATTTTGGTGCCAAGAAGACTGAGGATATTTTGGCCACACACTTCTTTTGGCCAAGGATGAGGAAAGATGTTGAGCGCTTTGTTGCTCGCTGCACTACATGTCAAAAAGCTAAGTCTCGCTTGAATCCACATGGTTTATACATGCCACTTCCTGTTCCTTCTATTCCTTGGGCGGATATTTCTATGGACTTTGTTTTGGGACTGCCTAGGACTAAAAGGGGGAGTGATAGTATTTTTGTTGTTGTGGATAGATTTTCTAAGATGGCACACTTTATACCATGTCATAAGACTGATGATGCTAGTTATATTGCTGATCTCTTTTTCAAAGAAATTGTTCGTTTGCATGGTATGCCTTCTACTATTGTTTCAGATCGTGGTGCCAAATTCTTGAGTCACTTTTGGCGCACGCTTTGAAATAAGTTGGGTACAAAGTTGTTGTTTTCTACAACTTGTCACCCACAAACTGATGGACAAACTGAGGTGGTGAACCGCATTTTGGGTACTATGTTGAGAGCTATTTTGAAGAAATATTTGAAGCAATGGGAAGAATGTTTGCCTCATGTTGAGTTTGCATATAATCGGGCAACACATTCTACTACCAAGGTAAGTCCTTTCAAAGTAGTGTATAGTTTTGATCCCCGTACTCCACTTGATATACTTCCTCTACCTATTGATGAGAGAGTTCATGTTGATGCTAAGGCACGTGCTGAATTTATTTTAAAAATGCATGAGACCACTAGACTTAGCATTGAAAAGATGAATGACAAGTATAAAATTGCTAGTAGTAAAGGTAGAAAAGAAGTAAAACTTGTTGTAGGAGATTTAGTATGGTTACACTTGAGAAAAGATAGATTTCCGGATTTGAGAAAGTCTAAATTAATGCCTAGAGCTGATGGTCCTTTCAAAATAATTGAGAATATTAATGATAATGCATACAAACTTGAGTTGCCTCCCGAGTTCGGGGTTAGTCCTACTTTTAACATTTCAGATTTGAAACCATACTTGGGAGAAGAGAATGAGCTTGAGTCGAGGACGACTCCACTTCAAGAGGGGGAGGATGATGAGGACATCACTCCTAAGGATACATGCAACACTCCTCCAATTTTGGACTTGCAAGGTCCAATGACTAGAGCTCGTGCACGACGACTAAATTTAGAGGTGAGCTCGTTCCTACGTTCTTCATTATATGTCACTTTTGAGAATGGTTTGCTACCTAATGATTATATTGTAATTAGGAACCATGGAGAGGACTAGGAGATGATGGAAGAAGGACTTGGAGACGTGGAGGACCAGCAAGGACGTGGAAGCCAAGGTGGAGGCCCAACCAAAACCGACTTCGAGTCTGTTTTGGGGCTCAGGACCAATCTGCACTAAAACGGATGCCCAAGTCGCATACAGACTTGGATTTAGATGCTCTACATATGAACGGAAAGATAAGAAGAAGACCTTTCCAATTCCGCCGGTCTCATATCAAAATTCATCTGGAGTCATCGGGAATCGTCGAAACAAGAGAGAGTCCAGAATCTGTTTCGATGCTGCGTCGCCTGTTTTTGGCCTTTGGGCTTTGTATCTAGTTGAGCCCAAGTAGGGGTGCGTCCAGAGGGTCTTGCACGAGCCTAGGGTCTTCATATACAGCCGCTGCCACAACATTAGGGTTCGTGTTTTGCTTATATTATTCAATTCATAACAGTTTTGCCGTCATCACGGTTTGTGAGACCTCAACTTCGTGAGATTCATAATACATCTGCAATTGTGTTGCTTTCTTCTTTGTTCTTACTTGTGTTCTTGATTCGCAGTCAGGGATTAGCCTTCTTGATGAGGTCAATCGTTTTAGGACGGTTGATAACCAGAGGAGACGTCGTGCTACGATTGCGGGGTTTAGAACGTGCTGTTCTGAAGCCGGATCGATTTATGTGTCGCCTCCGACCAAATCAACGTATCCAGAACCTTTCGGAAGATCGGGAACCCTTGTCCACATTAGGCTCGGTGCTGTGGTACCGCTTGTTGGCGACTGCAGGGGAGAGGGAGAGCTTGGCGACGGAGGAAGAGTCGGGGGCGTGAACTTGGCGGCAAAGGTCGAACGGGGAAGAGACCAAAATGTGTCCGATGATTTTGACCTAGGTCAAACGAATATCAATGGCTGAGATCCATCAACGCATGATCAGCGGTCACGATCTGGATTTGCATCGCGCGATCAAGCAAACTGACAGGACGGTCTGCTCTCTACACGGGAAAGTCCGGTCACTTCGGGAAAACTGGAAATTAAGGTTCTGGACAATAGAATGGCACGTAGACTGGACAGTATGGTCTCTAGAAGAGATTTCGTCCGGTCCCTATTTCCGATCCCGAAGCACTGTGCATTGCTACACAGACTAGACTGTATGGTCCATTGACTGGACCGTACGGTCACTTCCAGAATTTTGCTGAATCAAGGAAATTCTCCATTTTCCAAGTGCCCTCGCTAAACACTCAAATAAACATTGCACTTGGAATATAGAGGAAACTCTCAAACAGTCTTTTTTGAAATAGCGGAACTCTATGGCCTTATAATTTTCACAAATGTCAAATGAAGAATCGAGAAAATAAGAACCAAGGCAAATAAGAGGCAAATTGGTATGTATGAGCCTTAGTCCATGAACCACGCGAGTAGATTTGACCTCAGAGTTCATAAGAGCTTGCACAATGGGCATGAAGCACAATCCTTTTCTTTGGTCACACTTATGAAAATGTAATCTCATATAGAGCATGAGGCACGAATTTCTCCAAGTGAGACAAGCCTCCTTTGTGTGTCCTATATGATGCATGTAACAAGTATTTTACATATGCAATGAAAGTAAACATGCCATGTGTGGCTCCCCTTCCCGAAGGATCGAGGTCTCGTAGGTGCTGATAATGCAGACACTTGATAATTCAATACTTGCTCAATTTAAGTTAAGTTATTTCACAAATAGAGTACTGAAGTGCAGCAGAATATTACAATTTGAGGTAGTTTGAAAATAGTAGAAGCAAAATAACAAAAGTTCTATGATCGACGATACAGCGATAGTAATGATTCATGCCCATAGAACCATTACCATATCAGCACACAACATCACTGCGGCGGCAAGTCGGACTCCCAGTGGGAAGTCCAACCCTTAGGGACTTGCATGTCCCAAGGCATCACATCTACAGGCAATTCTATCTCTTCATTACCTAAAAAATAACAGTGTCACAAAGCCTGAGTACTAATTACTCAGCAAGACTTACCCATCACAAGACCTAGACATGCATTGGCTCTAATAGGATGGCTTATTTGAAAGGACTTGCTCTAAGCATCCTATTAGTTCTATCAAATTTTATTTAGCCAAGTTAATTGGGTAGGGTAGAAATATAACTTTAGTGGAACAACAAAATAATAAAATCAATACATGAATTAAATACAGTATAAGAGCAGCAGTAATAATAACCAACATAAACCATTTCCATAGTTTCATGTGCAACTACATGATTGGCACGGTGACCAAGTGGTAATCATTACTGCGAGTGACAGCAATTGCAATCGATTTACACCAGCTGGAAAAACCCGAGATACACAACACATACGCACCAATTAAGGTCGTATATGCAACCTTTCGCGAGAAAAGCACTCACACCTTAGACCGGGTGTGGTGATATCGTGTGGGCATGCCGTTCTGCCAACAGTACTTCGTGATATGAACCGTCCACTCCAGCAGTAGAAGGGTCAATGACTAATGCACCTTAACCGTCCTTATTGCAAGAAACCTTTAAAGCTACGTCGGTTTACTAGTGCCCATAAACTAGCATGCATTTGGTACTGTTCAATACTTGATCAAGGGGCCGACCACGTACGGGTCCTAGGTTCGACAAGGCAGGGCTACCGCAGTCAACACCCATGTGTTGCTGCAAACCTACACGTGCATCGTCCCTATCCGGTCATAACATCAAAAGTAAACTCCTTTTATTAAGTTCCAATTTAGTGATCAAGTCATCTCTTAGTAACAATATCTACCGAGACTATAAATTACTAAGCATAGCAATACAGTACCGACCCTACCAAGGTTCTATTAATAGTAGCATGGGTCATATGGGTAACATGCAAGGTGGGTTTCCAACGAACTCCTTTGACCTAATGCAACAATCAATATCGACACTAGTAGTGATATAAACTAACAAACTTTATAAAAAAAAGGCGAATGCAAACCAGGGCTTGCCTGGATCAACGCTAGTGTTAGCAACCACAATCTCTTTCTCCTGAGAGTCAATATCGTTCTGAAAATACTCTTCGGGCTCCTGGTTGTCGTTACCTATATGATGGAAAATGTGTTAACGATATTGTTGTAACACCGTTTAATGCAATGATATGATGCATGCAAAGTATATTAGTGTTTTAATGTCAACAATATTATTAATATGTTCTCAAAGCCATATGCTTCAGAGAAGTGAATTGATATTGAGAATTTATGTTAGACATTCCTTATGCATTTAAAGAGGGTGCAAATGGTGATATGAGCAATTAAATTAATTAATATAGTAAATATATGTTTCTGCACATGGGTGATTTACTGTGGATAGAGACACTCATGAGTGATTTTTACACCAAGTTTCATAAGTAAAAAATTATAGATTTTTTACTAACATTTCTATAAGAAAAATTACTAAATAAATTCCAGAGCAATACATATTTCATATTTTTGCAAACCAAATTTTGTGGCGGTAGATAATAATGTGTTTACTAAACATGCCAAAAATCATGATTTAATTTCGTTCCTAGAATTTCTGGTGATTTATCTGGTCTTTTGACAATCAAATGCATTAGTAACAAATACATGTACAGAAACATTAGTTTGTGATTTTACTAAAATAAAGTACTTCAAGATGAACCTAACAATATTTATTTGGGTGTCATTGGATTTATATTCGATTTATTATGATTTTTAGATGTTCTCAACATTTTTTGTTAATTTCTCTAGTTTTTCTGGTTTATTTAGAGACACGTGGGTGCCATGTCAGCAGCCACGTGGGTGAGACGTAGGTTCCACATACATGCCAACACGGCTGCCAATCAGCGCCAGTCGGCACTAGTCGACGACACCAGAGGCTTGCCGGAGCCGAGCGAGGAGCTCACTGTCGGGCTCGTCGTGCGGTGAAAATCGGCTCCGAGCTCACCTGGGCAGACGGCAGGTCGAGGCGCACTGGTTGGGAAGATTTGTGGGATCGATCACGCACCGGATGATGGCCGGCGTCGAGGGTGGCGGAAGGCTCGATGATTTGTGGGATCGATCACGCACCGGATGATGGCCGGCGTCGAGGGTGGCAGAAGGCTCGATGTTCGGCAGCATCGCACGAGTAGCAAAGGGCACCAAATCGGATGTCGTTTGTTGCTATGGCACCGACATGGAGACGAGCGGCATATTGTTGTCTTGCGTCGAGGGAGGCTGTAACATGGGGCCCGCCGTGGAGGTGGCGGACACTAGCTACGGTGCCATGAAACAAAGGGCAAATGAACTAATTAAGTGCGCCAAGGATCATAACACGTCTACGCCAAATGAATTGGAGAATTACTCACTACGGAGGATGAATTGGACAACAGGATGGACAGAGGTTAGTTTTGGGTCATGGACGAGGAATGTCTTTGCTTTTGATGGCTAGGAAGGGATTGATAGATTGGAGGCCCTGGATAGTGGAATAGGAAGCTTGCGCAGTTATTTGTGGTCTCAGTTTGCCTGGGGAGGCAGTGCAGCAATGGCACTTCGAGTTCGAGCTCGCGCACAGCAATGGCTAGGTGTGGAGGAAAAGGAAAGGGCAGGGGCGAGTTTAAGCGGGGAGGCTCGGGTCAGTGCGGTTAACGGGCTCCTGTGGTGTCGCGCAAAGGTCAAGGCTTTGGTTTGCGAGCTGATGGGGTGATAGGACTGGTCGGCGTGGGGTGGCCGAGTAGGCAAGGGCAGCAGCCATGGTAGGCGGGCAGAGCGGCGAAAATTGAAGGCGCGCTGGTGGAGAAAGAGGAAACAGGGAAAGGCGGATGGGACGGGACGTAGCAGGGGGGTGAGGTGACACTGTAGCGTGTGGAGTCCCGAGGTGAAGCCGGTGGCGTGCGCGTCGGGGAGAAGAGTCTGCGCCAATGGAGGGAAGAAGAAAAGAGATTTTGCACTGCGGCCCAGATCTTTTCTGACCTTTGCAACTACGTCCCTAGCTTCAATTAAATCCAAATAAAATAGCTACAAATCTCAAAATAAAAATGAGATTTTGCACATAGGTCCTTTGTGATGTTTGTGGTGCTCTGGTGGGACCCAAATGTTCAGATTCATTCTTGGTTTCAATTAATTATTTGGGGTATCTCCAAATATGGTAAAATGCTCAATTAATTTATAAAATTCTATTTTATCATTACCAAACTGATTACAAATTTACTTGGCATATGTTGTATAGAAAAATTTTAACTGGCTCACAATCTTGTTTGTAGGGTTTTTAATTGCCTATAAATAATTCAAATTGGGTGGGGACCTTATCATTTTATGCTACCCTTAGCTATAATTTGTGCTCTTCATGCTTGTTAGGCAGAATTAGGGCACTTGGGTGTCACACCATGTGAATGCAATCAATATTAAAAACAAGACACAAAGGAAAGCTAACAATGTCAAGTTTGAACCCCTCTCAAGCTTACTCACTATAAGCCATACCTTTGCCTTGAGAGAATCCAAACCACCATCTCAAGCACTCCACCTTTGCTTATAGGTATCTTGAGTGGGTTAGATATTGACTAATTTTTATGTGTTTTTCTTTTAGTTATTTACACATGCATGGATACAAAGCATACTAGTCACAAAGGAGTCCTAATTACTATGCAATACAAGAGAAAGAAAAACACACTACAACTACCAAGAACTAACACGGTTACCTCCCTCATGAGTAGATAGGTCGTTCAGATCCATGTCACTTGTGGTGGACTTCACATGATCTTCATGAAAGCATTCGGTCCACCACCAATACCATCTAGGTCTTGTTCTTGGGCACCCACTTGTACATAGCCGATCTCTCAAGATCAACAATGCACTTAGGCACCCATATGCTCTTGATCTTTCTCTTCTTGTTTGGTGGTCCCAAACCATTGGCTTTCACCTTGCCATCATTGTTCCTAAAAAGATTGAAATGGGTGTTCTCATGGAACAAGTTAGCATTAGGTAAAGCAATGGAACTTCTCACCCTAGGACAGTCCTTGGTAGTGTGGCCATCCTTGCAACACCTCTCGCAATAGTAGTCATTGGTGAGTAGGGGCTTGATCCATTCGGGGATGGAATCACTCGTCCCGATAATGTCGATGGAGGCGGGATATAAGCCAAGTCGACGGTGGGAGACATTGTTCACAAGATTCTTCCCAAGAATGTCCTTGTGTATGGCTCTACCTCGTGCAAGTCTCTCAAAGCCGTCCATCACCATTTTCCTCTTTTCCTTGAGCTTGTTATATTCCTTCAAAATAAATGGCTCAAGAGAAGAAACCTCAACCGAGGTGGTTAATTCATCACACATGGTAGAAGCATTGCTCATTGATGAACTAAAGGAGGGAGAGGCAAGATTATCCACATTGATGGCCTCGTAAGTAATCTCAAGGGCCTTGTACTTCTCATGAAACTCTACATGATCACCCTTGAGTTTGTCATAACTCTTGTTCAGGGTCTCATGAGATGTAACAAGGTCCTTGAGCTCACTCTCAAGGTCAACAACACGTCCTTAGCCAACTTACACTCTTTTCTTACCACATCCAACGTTTTGGATTTCTTGATGGCGATGTCGCGGGCTTGCTCAAGCATACTCCACAACTCAGCACATGTGTGCTCCTTCTCATCGCTGCTCTCATCCTCACTCTCCCCAAGTTGGCTCGCAGCCATGAGGCATGTGGGAGGTGGAGGAAGAGCTCCTGATGATGTGGTCTTCATCATGGCTAGGCCGTCCACTTGTTCATCACTTGAGGAAGAGGACTCATCACTTCAGTTGTCGCTTGTCCACTCTCCAACAAAGAGCCTTGCGAGAGAACTTCTTCTTATAGTCTTGAGCTTTCCCTTTGCCTTTGCTCTTGTCCTTGTTGAAGTACCTCTTCTTCTTTCGCTTGGCTTTGGGATCCTCTTCTTCTTCTTCTTCTTCACTTGAATCTTGTGACTTGAATGCATCTTTCTTGGGCTTTGGGCACTTCCAAACAAAGTGATTCTTTGAGCCACAATTGTAGCACTTGCTCCTGGACTTGGAAGCAAACTTTTTCTTGAATGTCCTCATCTTCTTTATGAGAAGAGCCAAGTCCTTGGCCAAGTCACATTCGTCATCATCTTCTTCATCATCATCCTCAATGATTGCCTTCTTCTTGTTTTTCTTGCTCTTGCTTGTCAGCTTGAAGAGCAAGGTTGGATGGTTGAGGATCATCCATCCCTAGCTGGTAGCTCTCGAACGCAGTGATCTTGCCAAGTACCTCCATCATGGTCTTGGTCTTGAGGTCACCTTGTAACGTGAAGGTGATGATGGACTCATACTTGGGGTCTTTGAAAAGCCTCAAGAATTTTCTTGTCACCTCAACAAGTTTGAGCTTGAAGTCATCCCCAAGAGCATTGATACTCCTCCACTAGCACATGAAAATGAGAATACATAGTGTTAGCTCTCTCATGTGGCGATCTAGTGAACCTATCATACTTGTTCTGCAGCACATAGTATCTTTCCTCTTTGACATCACTAGTACTCTCATGGATACTCTGAATCTCAGTCTAGATACCGTGTGCTGTCAAACTTGCATCCAACCTAGCAAAGACTTCCTTAGAAATGCATGCAAATAGAGCATTCTTGGCCTTAGCGTTGTTCTTAATAAAATCAGGTTCAAGAAGGTTCACATCAGCATCTGAATCATGGGTCACTATCTATATCTCTGGATCAAGGGACTCCAGGTAGGCTTGCATACGTGCCTTCCAATACCCATAGTCCTCCCCATTGAATATGGGAACACTCCCCATATGTCTCGGCATCCTTACTCAAGGAGGTGAAGCCTCAAAGATGAGCACTTGGCTCTAATACCACTTGTAAGGACCGAAGGCCTACCGAGAGGGCGGAGGGTGAATCTGTAGCCGACCTAAAAGGACCTTTATGTCACCTAGAGGGGGGTGGGGTGAATAGGCATTCCTGAAATTTATTCCAAAACTCGCAGCGGAATAGTACTGCCAAAAACCAGACACTCCGGTTTGGCAAATCGAACACTCTGGTTTTTGTCAGGGAGGTGGAAATAATCAAACAGAAGAGGAACAAGCTGAAACTCTATGCATGCACCCTATCACAAATACAACAAGGCAAGAGCAAGGTGATTTCACATAGAAATCACTAAGATAGAGCACAATGCAAAACCGGACACTCCGATTTTCTTGGGACAAAAAATAGAGCCAATTGAAAAACAGCTCACGTATGAGATCTAGCACAAGAAAAGCTAACAGAGGTTGCACACAAGCAAGAGAGGGTTTGTCCACTTAGGAAAATAGGAACAACTACTCATGCAACCTATAAGAAATTAAAGCAAGCTAGAACTTAAAAAGAACAAGAACAAGGGAGCACAAGGGGATTTATTTACCGGAGTTCAACCAACTTGCAACCAAGTTGTCTACCTCTCCGTTGAATGGCTCGGCCACACTTGAGCCGGGTCTCTTTCAACCCTTTTACCTCACCAAGAAATCATCAAGATCAAGCTTGGATGACCAAGCAATTACCAAGATCCAGCCCGGTACTCCACTAAGCTTTCTTCTTCCCTTGCGGAGGTGAAACCGACCTTTACAAACTTTCCCAAGGCTCACCACAAACTTGGGAGCTCTAGGGCGACTCCTAGCCATCTAGGAATCTTGAATTCCAACAGTAACAAATGTTTCACGAAGTCTTGCTATGGAACAATGCTCAAGTGCTCAAACTTTCTCACAAAGAGTATCTCTCTCACCCCAATTCTCACAAAGAGATCAATCCTCACAAAGAGGAGTTGTGGAGTGCTAGAGGGCTTTGGATATGTTATTTTCGTGAATGGAGTCAGCAGCTACTGAAGGAGGGGTTGAATGAGTATAAATACTCACCCTTCCGAAAGTAGCCATTGGGTACTAGCCAGTGAAAACTGGACACTCCAGTTTCCAAAACCTGACGGTTGAACTAGCCGTTGGAATTCAAACCAGCCCAAAACCGGACACTCTGGTTTTTCTGGGACAGTGAGAAGTTTGTGTGTGTCTGGCTATAGTGTGTCACTCTTCTCACTTGGTATTTACTTTTGAGCATTGATACTTAGCATATCATTCATGTAACATCCCTCTCGATAGAGCGACATGCCTAAACTCAAGGTTAAAATAAAAAGGAGACTTTCTTCAACTTGAGCTTGCATAATTTGAATCTTGCCACTTCTTCATCTTTAGCTTTATATTGAGATGCAACATGTGCTTTTCATTTTGATGTCATCACCTAGAGCTTGTGACTTCGAATATTTGAAACCATATGATCATCTTCTACAACGAGTTCACAAGTCACTTCATTTCTTCACTTTCATCATCAATTGATACTTGGCAACATATGACACCTTGTAGCTTGATCAGTCCATGATTATGCTATACTTACCCTTCGCCATTGCATTTGGTCCCTCGGTGTTAAGACTTATCTTGCCCTTCTCCTTGCATGGTCCATCACTGTCATGTCAAGCCAATCACTTACCATCTTGCTAACTTGAGTCATACATTACTTCCCATCATCCACATGAATTCTTTTGTCATAGTCTAGATATTTGTGATCACTTTGCTTTTAATAGATTATCCAATTATGAATCTGTAAGCAATTGATCATCATCCTTTTTCATACATTCTTTGATCCTTGTGAACAAGCCTTTAAAGAAAATTCCGAATTATACAATGAATATCCATGTCGCAAAATTTGAGTCGGTGTACATTTTGAACAATAATATCCACATTGAGACATACAATGTACATTTCTTAATTATGTCCTGACAAAAATACTCATAAGAATCATTAGTCCTTTAATTATGTTGTCATTCAATACACCAAAACCCACTAGGGGACTAGATGCACTTTCATGACCACAAATTCGAATACTTAAGTTTCACGCCACTAGAACCTAACAATCATTGCAACCTAAGCAATTCTAGTAGGCCAAGATCCTACACATGCTAATGTTCATGATGAGTACAAAATGCAGAAGCTAAACACACTAGCCTATGCAAGCCACAAGTCACCCTATCAACTATAATACACAAGTGTGGAATAGTAAAGAGGGGGTCAAAGAATGTTCATGATTTTTTCCTGAGGTCTCGGAAGGATGGCGCCTTCCCCTACTCCTCGTTGGACCACTTCGCCGGAGTTCCGGTTCCTCCTGCCACCAAGTGGAGTTCTCGCCCACGAGCCCGCAATCACTCCCCTAGTGAAGACCTGGTGTGTGTCACCGCTGCTACCAAAGCACAAGCTCGCCTCCCTTGAGAACTTGCTAGACTCCCTGAGTCGACATGGGCGCTCACTAGCGATGCCCCTTTCAACGGTGGACTCAAACCGTGTCCAAACATGTGACGGCCTTCACAACCAATCACGACAGGCTCAATCACCGACACCTAACTGGTCTAGGTCTCACCATACACCAAGAGTAACAACCTAGATCATAACCTCAAGGACACCCTAGCCTTAGATGTGCAAGATCGCTCCTTGTTACTCTCACTAGCACTCATAAGATATCCAATATCCACTCCTAGTGCTCTCCTTTTTTCCTCTTGGACCTTACCAAATGCCCTTAGGTATTCCACTGGCCAAGAGAGGTCACAAAGACCCCAGCAACAAAGTTATATAGGCTCCCAACCTCAACCTAGCCATTGCACCATGAAATCAGCTTTCTGGGCCTACTGACCGGACTGTCTAGTCACTGCCTGATCAGACTGTATCACCAGACAGTCCGGTCACTACAACATTGAGCTCCAACGGCTCAAACCCCTGCTGATTCCTTTGCTGACTTGACCTTACCGTCAGCTGACTGGACTGTCCGATCCGTTTCTCTCTCCAGTCTAGAAACATTTTGGCGCTGTAGCTTCCTCGCTGCCCAGAGTCCTTCATAGTGACCGGACCATCCGGTCTTTAGACCGTACCATTCGGTCTCTATGAGTCCTTACTCTGGTAGTTTCCTTGCTTCTTCGTTGTAGCCTCTGGACAAAGCCTCTAGGTGATCGTACAGTCTGGTCACTATTAATCCCTCTATCCAGTCACTTTATCCTGAAGCTAAAACTCCTCATCCTCGCTTGACTTCGTTTCCTTCCTTGGCTTCTCCACTGTCAACTAGTGCCTGTGATTTTACCGAGCAACCATGCACATCACCGACTAGACATGACCTAAGAGAATGACCTTAGACCCCCTTGATAGTCCGATTTTTCCTATAGACTCAATGCCCTAACAACTAGGCAAGTGTACCCAACAGTTGCTCCATAGCTTGTCCTTAGCCTTGATCCATCTTCATCAACCCTTCGACTCCATCAAGCTCATCAAGCCTCCATGCTTGTGGTCATTGTCATCAATCGCCAAGGCAACCATCATCCATATGATTTGTAGTAGAGATTTAATGAAGGTTCCTACATAGACAACACTCATATAGATATTAGCCTACAATTTCATAGTTGTCATCATCTATCACCAAAACATTCATACCTCGGGAATTCCATCAACAATGGTCATGAAGCTTACAAAGAGTAGACTACTTTCATGCCTCAATTGAGACTTGCACTAAGGCTCGATTGATCAACTACTACTCTCATGACAAGGAAGCAGCTGACTTTCATTTTTGGGCACACTTCCATGCCAACTGGTACAGCTCCATCTATCTTTGCATGAAGAATCCAGTTGTTGACATGAAGTGGCTTGATTGGAACCACATGAAGAGTAGGAAGCACCCACTATTGAATCAAGCCATGGCTGCATGTGAGTATCATGGGCTCAAAACAGTCCTCACCTTCAACTACTCATGGAACAAGGAGATCATTGCAAAGTTCTACTCCACCGTGTACTTTGATGATAATGCAAACACCATGATGTGGATAACAAATGGCACAAAGTACTCTTGTACCTTATCTTGGTTTGCTTCTTTCATTGGACTCAAGGGTTCTCTCTAGGAGAAAAAGAAGGTGCACAAGAGTAACTATACGAATGCTGAGGATATGAGGTACATGTACACCGACCTAGATAACTATGATCTGCCCCTCTCAAATGGACTTCAGCCCATCTTCTCAATGCTATTTTAGATTATGAGGAGCACTCTAGCACCCCATGGAGGTAATTGACCGCATCTCTACCTATCAGAGAGACATTCTTCACTGGGTTCACGGGGAAGTAAAATTTGATGTATTTGACTATATCTATCATGAGATGTGGGACATCTCAGTTTCTCCAAAGCATGCTTGTGCTTATCCTCCATATATCATGTGCATGACTGAGAATGTGTCGAAGCAGGCTTTCCATAAGGATATGAAGCATCAGAATCTCAAGCCTCAGATTCCTCCCAACTGGACTTCAGCCACCACCTCCGATCAGCATTTTGGTGCAGCTCAGCCTCCCTCATCTGCTCCGTCTCCTCAGTCACCTCGGGCTGCTACAAGGGGTACCAGATCCTCACGTGTCCCTCCATCACCTCGTGGGAAGAGAAGCGGGATTATGAAGATGCTTAAATCCCTCCTTGGCATGGGTTGGAACACCAATTAGAGGATGGATGTCATTGGGAGGAATCAATAGATCATTATGGATAAGCTGCCGTATGAAGCCCCTCCTCCTCCATCGCCTTTGGCGGAAGACTCATACCCGCCTGCTTATGCGGATCTGACTGCCACCTTCACTCCGGAGGAGATGCACTACTTTGGCTACTGTACTCCACCATCTTAGTTTGACTCCGGTGCAGCTTCTAGTGCACAACACCTTATGTTTGAGGATGAGGACGAGGACCCCGCAGCCTATCATCTTCGTACCAGCAAGGGCAAGGCACTCGTTGTTGATGATGAGGATGAAGATGATGAAGAAGATGAAGACGATGACGACTATGACGATGAGTAGAAGATCATTCTTCTAGTGTCTTTGCTTTTCTCCTTTTGCGGTGTCTTGGTGCCAAAGGGGGAGAAGTAATCTATCTTTCTATCTATCACTTTAGTTTGTGAGATATGAGTGTGTTGATGTACAAACTTTTCTATCTTGTATTCGAATTGGCTATGTGCTTGTAAGACCATAATTTGTGGTTTGTGAACTTATTTGAATCTCATGCTTATTGTAATATTGCTTTGTTGGATATCTCCTTCTAGATGCATTTGTGTGGATTTGTATGTCATGTGCATTATCCTATTTTATGACTACTTGTAGCAATTCGATATATATGCATTGTGTTAGGGGGAGCTCTCACACTTCTCTATAAATATGTGCACTTGTTATTTGTCGATACTATTATCGGCAGTGGATCATAGGGCTACCCATGATCCTTATTTATCGGTAGAGGCAAGCGCGAGACCAAGAGTCGATGGACACAAAAGACGCAAGGTTTAAATAGGTTCGGGCCTCCCGAAGGATAACAACCCTACATCATGTGTTCTGTGGTGTATTGTATATGATCTAGTGTCTATGAGAGATCCCCTGCCCCTCCTTATATATCCGGGGGCAGGGTTACATGAATAGTCTCCTAGTCGGTTACAGCATGATTTCCGACTAGGATTCTATCTCTAACTTTCTATCTCTAGTATTGACTTGTTGATGAGGACATCACCATGCTGGATATATCATGGCCTTACCCAAGTTACAAATCGTCACCAACTCGGTCGCCGCGTTCGTCTCGAATTCAGCCGACACCCCTTCACGGTTTTGATGATATCTCCCACATCCGACGTCCAAACGAGACGTTCTTTGATGCGTTGGAAAGAGGACGACGACGCCGTCATTTTGGTTCTGGTCCTAGCTCCAGAAGGGTCGTGAGTCATAATATGTGACCATGACAAGGTGCTGTGCCACCTATTTTGGGACAACTTGGCCATGTATCGTGTCGGGCCTTAAGCCCATGTTGTGGGCGCCCCCCCTGGTCGCCCCCAACCCTAGGATGTCTTTTATTCCTACATAAACTCAGTAGCCGCCGTCTTTTAGTTTCGGGTTTTGTTTAGTTCAGTTTTCCAGAGAGAAACTTGATTGAATTATTGTAACTGTGGCGACAAGTCCTTTTACAATAATCCAGGGCCCCTGTTCTTGTTCCACACCACTGTGGCGATGAATCCTTTTGTGTTCAGAGCTTGAACCTTTTCTTGTGATTCACTTCATCCATATTTGCAATTTCAGATTGCGTGTTTATCCTCTCTTGCTTGTGTTCTCGATTTCGCTTGCAGGAACAATCAAGTTGTGCTTGGTGTAACGGTTGCGGGGTTGGATCTTGTCTGATTCAAGCCGGGTCGTCGACACCGAGTTCCCCAAATTTGAGTATATTACCTTATCTCTCGGAAGATCGGGCCATATCTACATCAAGTGGTCTCAAATTTCCAGGTTCCCCGTGAGGTATTATCGTGTTCTTCCCTTTAGATTCGTTTATGTTCATCACCTTTTGTCCACAAAAAAGCCTACAAAAAAAATCCCCACCATCCCAGACACTGTTTAGCCTTTGCATAATTTAATTTCAGAGTCTGTAGTGTTGAGTTTGTGTCCTAGTCGAGTTCAGTTGCTGGTTTGAATTTGTGTTTTGATTCGGTTTGTGTTTTGATCTCCGCTGCACACCACCATCACCATCTTGTTTTCCATTGGATTCACCATCGTGTCACCCACCCACCACACCCACAATCTGTTGCCAACAAAAAAAAACCTACCAATTCGGTTTCCCCCCCCCCCCCTCACCCCTCAAACCCTATCTTGACATACCTTCGGTAAAACAGGCATAACTTTTCGCTCGGTGCTCTGATCGGGCTGAAATTTTTACAGCAGATTCTTGACTCAAAGTTGAGGTGACCCACACTCGGCTCCGCCCTGTGTGCCCTCATCAAAAAATTCAAAAAAAATCGGGAAAAAATAGAAAACAAATTGTCAAGTCAAAAATAGCGCTTTCGGTGAAACTTTGAGATTTTGCCTACCCTTTGTTTTCCCTCTGTTTGAGTTGAAACTTCTTGTGGTTACTTCCTTTGTGTTCCTCTATCACAGAAAAATAGTGGAAAAATCATACAAAAAAAATCAAGATTTTGATTTGCACCCCACCCCCCCCCCCCCCCCCCCCGCCCTGAGAATTCTAAGTTTGTGAAGTCTGTTTTGATCCTTGCTGCCTTGGACATTTATTCAGTGCTACAATCTGTTATTGAATTGTGTTCCAGTGACGTACATATTAGCCTTCCAAGCTATACATATTGCAGCACAGGTTTCTTTCTTGCAACTGTTACACCCAAGCTCAACTATAGATTGTGTCGACCTGTTTAGCTTTGGTAAGAACACTTGCAAGATTGTGATACATTGCTTCTGATATTGTTTTCCACTTTCTACACCCTTTGCTGCCTGCTAGTTGATAGGGCTAATCTTTTTGTTTAGTGTTGTCTTTTGCTTTTAACCATGTCAGAGAAAGGGAGAGGGACACCTGGAGAGTTGGAGTCCCCTACAGACTCCAATGATTGCGTCTCCAAGGCCGAGCTCACGAAGCTTCTTGCGGACCAGCGTACATTCATGGAAATGAAGTTTGCCGAGTTGATGGGTCACATCAACACTGTTGTCCACCGCATTGAGGATGTTGAACGACAACCTCCACCTCAACGAGCTGCTGTTGATCATGATTTTGACCGTGATGCAGACCGTCTTCACCGTAATCGACACGGTATGGGAGGTAATAACAATCGTGGTAATACTGATACTTTTGTTAAGCCCAAATTTAACATACCACCTTTTGCCGGTAGTGCTGACCCTGAAGCATATTTAGATTGGGAACTTGCTGTTGAACAGAAATTTAATTCTCATTTAGTTTCTGCTGAGCATAGAGTTAGACTTGTTACTAGTGAGTTTACAGGTTTTGCTCTCTTTTGGTGGAATGATCTTTGCAATACTAATGCTGCTATACCTGCCACTTGGCCTGTTTTGAAACAACACATGACATCTCATTTTGTTCCTCCTTATTACCAATGTGATTTACGTTTGAAATTACAATCTTTAACACAAGGTACTAAAACAGTAGAGGAATATTATCAGGAATTGCTTATTGGTTTAGCACGTTGTGATATACATGAAGATGATCTTGCAACTAGTGCTAGATTTTTTGGTGGTTTGAACCGCGATATCCAGAATATTGTTGACTATAAAGAGTGGAATAGGTTCAGCCAATTGTATCATATTGCTCTTAAGGCTGAACTAGAAGTACATTGACGCCTTCCACAACAATCTTGCAGGTCCAACACTGAGCAATATCTCCAGCAATGCACTGGAGTAGAGAACTTGAAGAGTCATATTGCTAAGACACCAGCAACAACTTTTCCACTTGCGCCTACTTCTACAGCGCAATCGTCTAGTGTGCAGCACCAACACCAGAAGAAGGTTACTACTTTCGGTACTAGGAGTGGCTCCTCCACCACCATTATTTGCCACTGCTGCAAGGGCATGGGACATGTCATGAAGGATTGCCCTAGTCCTCGTGCTTTCATCGCTACCGCTGATGGGTATGAAAGTTCTAGTGATGTTGAAGATGAATTTGCTCGTATGCCTAACCTTGTTGCAGATTCGACAGAGGAGCAGGAGACTACCGCCATTGATTCTATTGCTGCCACCACGGGCTTTCCTAGCCTCATTGTATAGCGTGTGTTGACCACTCGGGTGGGACAAGAGGAAGAACAACAACGCAATAATTTATTCTACATGTACCTCATTGTTGCGGACCGCCGTGTTCTCACCATCATTGATACTGGGAGCTGTAACAACTTGGTAAGTTCTGATTTGGTAAGCAAACTTGGCTTGACCATGCATGCACTACATCAGCCCTACCACATCAAATGGTTCAACAATAGTGGTACAGCACAGGTAACTCGATCAGCACGCATACACTTTTCAGTAGGTTCTTATCAAGACTTTGCTGATTTTCATGTTGTACCTATGCAAGCATGTTCGCTTTTATTAGGCCGTCCATGGGAATATGATACGGATGCTGCCCATCATGGTAGAACAAATACATATACATTCATGCATAAGGACAGGAATATTACTTTACGTCCGTTATTGTCTACTGATATTAGAAATCATTTTAAACTGCTTGCTGAAAATACTGAGAATAAACATGATAACAAACAACTTTCTGATAATAAACATAAGGCTATTCAGTTAAAGGGAGGTGCTTTTCTTGCTATGACAACTACTGTTACTGATCTTTGTGATAATCATGATGCACCTTGCTATACTATGCCTTGTCATGATATATCTTCTATTGATGGTCATGTATCTTGTACTTTGCATTCTGCTAGTACTAACCTTTTGCAGGAGATTGATGCTGAGATGGAGTCGAGGGCGACTCCAATTCAAGAAGGGGAGGATGATGAGGACATCACCATGCTGGATATATCATGGCCTTCCCCAAGTTACAAGTCGTCACCAACTTGGTTACCGCGTTCGTCTCGAATTCAGCCGACACCCCTTCACGGTTTTGATGATATCTCCCACATCCGATGTCCAAATGAGGCGTTCTTTGATGCGTTTGAAAGAGGACGACAACACCGTCGTTTTGGTTCTGGTCCTAGCTCCAGAAGGGTCGTGAGTCATAATATGTGACCGTGACAAGGTGTTGTGCCACCTATTTTGGGCCAACTTGGCCATGTATCATGTCGGGCCTTAAGCCCATGTTGTGGGCGCCACCCCCTGGTCGCCCCCAACCCTAGGACGTCTTTGTTTCCTACATAAACTTAGTAGCCGCCGTCTTTTAGTTTCGGATTTTGTTTAGTTCAGTTTTCCAAAGAGAAACTTGATCGAACTATTGTAACTATGGCGACAAGTCCTTTTACAATAATCCAGGGCCTCTGTTCTTGTTCTACACCACTGTGGCGATTAGTCCTTTTGTGTTCAGAGCTTGAACCTTTTCTTGTGATTCGCTTCATCCATATTTGCAATTTTAGACTGCGTGGTTATCCTCTCTTGCTTGTGTTCTTGATTTTGCTTGCAGGAACAATCAAGTTGTGCTTGGTGTAATGGTTGCGGGGTTGGATCTTGTCTGATTCAAGCCGGGTCGTCGACGCCGAGTTCCCCAAATTCGAGTATATTACCTTACCTCTCGGAAGATCGGGCCATATCTACATCACTTGTCATCTACTCCAAGTAATAATCCGAGTAGTTATCTTCATAGGCTTTATCTTTATTGGACCCCAGCCCATTCGGCAATATATCCGAGTGGTGAGATATCCCTGGTATATATATCCCACAGTAGCCCCCGAGAGCTTTGCAAGTTAGTTGTTGATCTTCAGTGGATTGACTAATGCTTCGCCATGAATATGATTAACTTTTTCATGTATAGCAATAAACTTGTAAAGGTCTCCAAGAATCTTCAAAAAGGATTATGCACCAAATAATATCCATATGCGGGAAAAATCCAGCTACTAGGTGTAGGTATAGCCCCCGACTCAGAAGGTATTTAGATCACAAAATATCTTGTGAGTCAAAATAATAACACTATATATAAATCTTGATCTACCACTTTCCCTGACTGATTCGATGAGGAGTTTTAATAGGGTAACCCCCAAGATTGGTTCTACCACTCCCCCCAACTAACAAAAGGAATCATTGGTAGTAATGAATCCGAGTGATACTTGATTAGATATATCAAGCATAGCAGTCATCAAAATATCCGGATGATACTTGATCCAATATAACAAGTATAAGAGCCGTAAAAATATCCAAGCAATACTTGACATAACAAGTATAGGAGCCCTAGGGCGTGATTCCGAGTGAAAAATAACAACTCTCACAAGGCTCTCCAATATTAAGTAAGATCATAAGTAATCAATAATGTCTGATTGATCTAATAATACAGTCGAATGATATAACGACTCGAGATAAGAAGGCCGAGTGATCTAATAATAATGTTGGATGATCCTATAACTTGGGATAACAAAACTGAGTGATGTCAATGAAGTAGCCCAGTTGATATAGCTACTATAATCCATAAAAATAATATATCCAATAAATAATACATTAACAAAACAAATAATGTATTCAATAAGTAATACATATATAAAATAGACAATATACTCAAAAGATAATACATTGATAAAACAAACAATGTATTCAATAGGTAGTACACTGATAAATCAAAATGTATTCAATAAGTAATACATATAAAATGAACTTGGTCCATTACCAGAAATGCAATAGATCCTTCGGTTGTATTGGGTGATTAAGTATTGTATATCAAGTTGTAGGTGGGACGGGCTTTTAAACAAGCCCGCGAACCCGCCCCACAAAATTGGTCTTTGTGGCGCTTGTGGCCAAACTGCTTTTCCTTTGTGGCATAAAATCTGTCAGCATGTGAAGCCCACTAAATCGGTGGGCAGCCCCGCAACGACCCGTAAGAACCCACATCACGATTTCTCGTCTGTTGTAAGAGGTTAGCAAGGAGGTGTGTACGAACTCACCGAGGCAGCATGGCAAGTCGCTGTACAACGAGGTGACCGTGGTCGAAGAAGCCGTCAATGATACCTTGACTGCTATAGCTTGCATACTAGGCTGCTAATCCAGTGGCATCAGCGGCGTTCCACAGTTTCTGCACAAGATCTGGATTTATGTCTTGGCCACAAGAGGCAGCACATGATGGAGATTAACGAACGGTGCTGAGATAATGATGCAACCCACTAGATTTGAGAAAACGACCGCGTCGAGTGGTTCATGAATGCTCGACACATATACATCAACGATGGCATCCAAGACATTCACAAGTATCTGCGCAAGAGATCGATTTGATTTTAAGATAGAAGAATGAGAGAATGATGGAAGAATGAGAGAATGATGGATGCGAAAGACCATAATAGGAATCTCCGAAAAGCTCGGCAACATTTTTCTTCGTCAGCACTTGCCCATGGTCAGGTGTTCGGCCTCGTCTTTTTTCAGCTCTTCGTGCTCCCTTCTCTTCAAGTCATAGTGAGGTCCAGGTCTTTGTTATCTTGTAGTCTCATATGCGTGCTCTGATAGTTCAAACCATCCCTGCCCACCAGCTCCACAATTCCCAGCGTGTCCACGAGCTTCTGGGTGGCAGGTTTCCACGAAGCCCACATGTTTCCGTCACGGCCAGCTTCGCGGCTCGCAGGTCGAACGGTACCCGCCCCACCTGCAACTTGAGATAGCAGCAAAGCTGGGCAAGAAGACGAGCATGCTGGACAAATTGCATGATTTGCTACATGGAGTTACTGGGCCTTAGTTGGGTTACTTGGTATTTTTCCTATACAAGCTGACGACCCTGATCCAAGTACCTGGTGCCCAGATGGAACTACTTGACGATGATCGAGTTACTTTATTTTTGCTAAAGATACATGATCGAAGCTGGGATTTTGTCAAGGATACACACGTGAGTTACTGGTTTATTCGTAAGTTACGAAGGCATACAAGACGTGCATATGAAGGATTTCAGAATGGAGCCGGAGAGAGTCTTCAGTAAAGAGATACGTATATCAGGAACGTGTTTATCAAGTTAGTATCAGATTTAGATTTGGTTTGGAGTCAGTTTGAGTCTGTTCTCATATTCAGTTAGGAGTCATCAATGGTTATTATATAAACTCGGGGTTGTTGCCAAGAGAAACACAGCTAATAGAATCAATAAAATTTCATTTGCTTTCGCATCTACTTTTCTCTTTCGTCTTGCTTTGGTGTTTTGCCGTGAAAAGCACCCGATCTTCCCTGCGAGACTGGGAATTCTTTGCTGATTTGCTGAGGAAATCAGCTGCTGGTCGTTGCGTAAACACGGCAGTTATCATCATTGTCTTGCAACTTTGCTCGGCATCAGTAACCGGCTCCCCCGACCCTTCAAATGGACGTGCCACCTTCTCCTCTTCCAATTCCACCAGTTCTCGGCTTTAATGGCGCACTATGGAGCTCGATTGGCCATCAATGGCGCCGGCAGCCATTAAACCTTCGAAAAAGCTTTTCCTCTTCCTTCCAGTGGCTCCACGCACTATAAAATGAAGCCAAGATGCCGGTTCGTTGCTGTCTCCCCTGCTCCAGTCGCGCTCAGCCTCGCAGTTATATATTGTGTTTGACATTTCCGGCGATCCACTACACCAAACGACGCGAAACTTCACCAGATGGTGCGCCTGGTACTCGTCTACAACATATCCAAATATCTCCTCCATTGGAGCCCCGAAGCAATCACAATCTTGTTTGTAATGGCCGCTCTTCCCTGTCAGTTTGTAGACTGTGTGCCACTCAGTAATGTCGAACCTTGCTGTGATAAATCCCTAGCGTTTTATGCTTTAAACCTTGATTCATATCGTGTTTCAGGAAGCTGTCTTCGTGCTCCAAGGAGCCCTTGCCAAGATCGGCCCCAGCGACTCCAGGAATGTGTTTGGCCCGCCAACTCCTGTGTCGCGACCTAGCCTGCTTTCTACCCATGATCTCCAGTTCAGGTGAGCAAAGGTCTCGACCGTCATGCCAATATCGTGTTCTAGAACTCGTGTGAGAAATAGGGTTAAGTTTTAGATCAAGTGCAGTACCCAGTCCTTAGGAACGTGCATATCTTTGCATCGTCGTGCCGTTCTGTTCATGACAGCAGCCACGCTGCCTACCAAGTCTCGTGGTCCACTATGGACCTGTGGACCAGTAGACTTAGCTTGTCAATAAAACCCGTAGACCCAGTCCATAATATTTAGGATTTAATTTAGTTAGATTAAATTTTGGTAAATACAAGTTTTTGCGATTAGGCTCCTAACATTCTATGATTTATTGCTTAGGCCCTAGTGTTTTGCAAAAATGCTCCTAGCCTTTTTATAAAAATATATTTTAGTCATACTATTTTGCACTTTAATTTTGCTAATTGGCGCTTAGTCTTTAACCTTTATAACTTTTTATCCATAACTCTGATTTAGGTTATTTTTTCGCTCATGGAATCATAGGAATGAGTACTATTTTTCAGTATTTTTTGTAGTCATTATCTATTGCTTGGTGTATTGTTACTTGTTTATTTATGTATGCTTTTTTGGTGTTTATTGATATTGTAGCACAAGTAAGAAGAGAACTTCCAAGACGAAACACAAGAAAACCAAGGAGGAAATAATAATTGACAAGAGTTAGAAAACTCCCCCTTTCATGCTACTTCTCCTTGGTAATGATGGCGTTCCACCATGGCTCGACTCAACAGAATATTTTCTCAAGTATGCAATGGTTAATCTATGTGTTGGCAATGTATGAGTCACTTGTCATTAAGTCACGCGAGCAGAATTAACCTCGGAGCTTTTCTGAACATGACTCAATGGGCATGGCGCACAAAGATCACTATGTGATTATCTAGAGGGTCATATACTTACATTGTAAATAAGCAACCCCCCCTAGAAACATGCTTGGAAGCATGTAACGTATCACGATGCAAGAATGCATAACGGCAAAGAACACTAATGCAACAAATATACAAATGCATGATGCGATACTAAAAGATAGAGAGAGAAAGGTTACAAACCAAAGTGCCAACGACGACTTGTTCCCTTCTCGAGCTTAGTCACAATGGACCATTTTTCAAAGCCTTAGGATACGTCATGTCCATTGCCATCTCAAGGAGATCCAAAGTTGACCTACAAGAAGAAGATAAATAAGCAAAAAAAAAGCACAAACAACAAAACAAAAACAAGCAAAGACTATATATTTACAAATAAAAAGCTTCAAGGATACGTCATGTGAAGTTTGAAAGGTCGAGAACATTGAGTTTTCCCCTTAGCTTGTTGAAGGTCTTCTCGTCGAGTGGCTTCGTGAAGATATCCGCCAATTGTTCATGAGTCTGCACACTCACCAATTCAATGTCCTTCTTCTCAACATGGTTCCTTTTGAAGTGATGTTTGACTTGAATATGCTTTGCATGACCATGATCTCCTATCTTAAGAGCCATCTTGATTGTCGCCTCACTATCTTAATATAGGGGCATTTGACTATAGGTGAGGCCATAATGATGTGGACAAGGGTTCCCGATCTTTCGAAAGGTTCTGGATACGTTGATTTGGTCGGAGGCGACACACAAATCGATCCGGCTTCAGAACAGCACGTTCTAAACCCCGCAATCGCAGCACGACGTCTCCTCTGGTTATCAACCGTCCTAAAACGATTGACCTCGCCGAGAAGGCTAATCCTTGCCTGTGAATCATGAACACAAGAAAGAACAAAGAAGAAAGCAACACAATTGCAGATGTATTATGAATCTCACGAAGTTGGGGTCTCACAAACCGTGATGACGGCAAAACTGTTATGAACAGAATAATCTAAGCAAAACCCAAACCCTAATGGTGCGATGGCGACTGTATATGAAGACCCTAGGGTCGTGCAAGACCGTCTGGACGCACCCCTACTTGGGCTCAACTAGATACAAAGCCCAAAGGCCAAAAACAGGCGACATAGCACCAAAACAGATTCTGGACTCTCTCTTGTTTCGACTATTCCCGATGATTCCGGACGAATTTTGATATGAGACCGGCTGCATTGGAAAGGTCTTCTTCTTATCTTTCCGTGCATATGTAGAACGTCCAAATCTGAGTCCGTATGTGTCTTGGGCATCCGTTTTAGTGCAGACTAGTCTTGAGCCCCGAAACAGACTCGAAGTCGATTTTGGTTGGGCCTCCACCTTGGCTTCCACGTCCTTGTTGGTCCTCCACGTCTCCAAGTCCTTCTCCGATCATCTCCTGGTCCTCTCCATAGTTCCTAATTATAATATAATCATTAGGTAGCAAACCATTCTCAAAAGTGACATATAATGAAGAATGTAGGAACAAGCTCACCTCTAAATTTAGTCGTCGTGCACGAGCTCTAGTCATTGGACCTTGCAAGTCCAAAATTGGAGGAGTGTTGCATATATCTTTAGGAGTGATGTCCTCATAACATAATCCAAGAGTTCTTGCCGCATATAGAGAAGTTGGGCACAACATGCTCCCATCGCTGTAACATCCCACCCATTGAGATTAGGCCCATAGTGGCCCATGAGCACTTGTGTGCATGAGGAGGTGGGAATTTACTACCATCTTGCTAGTCTAATGGGAGGAACATATAAGGCTAGGTTGTCAACCACTACCAATCTTGGGTTAGCCCTTTTACGTGAAGCAAGGACGAAAGCGTAAATAGGTTGGTGGGTGTGTAGGGTCCGCTCAAAATGTGACTCGGGCCCAGTCGGGTGTGGACCCTGGGTCGTTACAAGTGGTATCAGAGCTGACCCTCGTGGGCTCGGTGTGGTGGTGGCTAGGAGGTCTGGACATATGGTGCATGACACGTGTAGACCCATGCATGGGACACGGCAGGACATGTGATCCGGCACTGGACACGGACGTGCCCAAGGGGGGAAAGTTTCTGGTAGCTTACCCGGTGTGGGCATGTTGTCTCTGTTTTCCGATGAGGACGTTGTTCCTTTGAGGGGGTGTCTGTAACATCCCACCCATTGAGATTAGGCCCATAGTGGCCCATGAGCACTTGTGTGCATAAGAAGGTGAGAATTTAGTACCATCTTACTAGTCTAATGGGAGGAGGACCAACATATAAGGCTAGGTTGCCCACCACCACTAACCTTGGGTTAGCCCTTTTACACGAACCAAGGAAAAAAGTGTAAATAGGTTGGTGGGTGTGTGGGGTCCACTCAAAATGCGAGTCGGGCCCAGCCGGGTGTGGACCCTGGGTCGTTACAGCCGCCATGTACTCTGCTTCAGCTGTGGATAAGGCCACCAAGTTTTGTTTCTTTGAGCTCCAAGATACTAGAGATTTTCCAAGAAATTGGCAACCTCCTAATGTGCTCTTTCTATTCACTTTGCAACCTACAGAGCCCGAGTTCGAATACCCAACTAACTCAAAGCTTGTTCCTCTAGGATACCATAATCCCATGGTAGGTGTGTACTTGAGGTACCTAAGTAACCTCTTCACGGCCTTCAAGTGAGATTCCTTCGGATTTGCCTGGTAGCATGCACACAAGCACACACTAGACATGATGTCCAGTCTTGAGGTAGTGAGATAGAGCAAGGAACCAATCATTGATCTATAGAGCTTGGGGTTCACCGGTTTTCCCTTCACATCATCATCCAAGGGTTTGCTTGTTCCCATAGGTGTATGCAAACGCTTGCAATTTTCCATGTTGAACATCTTGAGAAGATCTTTGGTATACTTCTCTTGATAGATGAAGTTTCCCTCTCTCGATTGCTTCACTTGAAAACTAAGGAACACATGCAACTCTCTAATCATTAACATTTGGAATTCCCTTGCCATCATTTCTTGGCATTCTTCACTAAACCTCTCAATGGTTGAACCATAGATGATATCATCCACATAGATTTGGCACACAAAGATATCCTTCCCAAAATGTCTTATGAACAAGGTGCTATCAATACTTCCAATTTTGAAGTCATTCTTAAGAAGGAAGTTCCTCAAATGTTCATACCATGCCCTTGGTACTTGCTTGGGTCCATAGAGAGCTTTCTTTAATTTGTACACATGTCTTGGATGTTTAGGGTCCTAAAACCTTGGAGGTTGTTCCACATAGACTTTCTCATTGATCTCTCCATTCAAGAATGCACTATTCACATCCATTTGATAGAGCTTGAAGCCATTATATGATGCATAGGCAAGCAAGATCCCAATTGCTTCAAGACGAGCCATAGGAGCAAATGTTTCTTTAAAGTCAATATCCGTCACTTGAGAATAACCCTTGGCTAGTAGGCAATCCTTGTTCTTGACAATGGCCCTTTCTCATCTTGTTTTTTCTTGAAGATCCACTTGGTGCTAACCACATTATGATTCTTGGGCCTCTCAACCAATTTTCATACTTTGCATCTCCTGAAGTTGTTCAACTCTTTTTGCATAGCAATAGCCCACTTATGATCATCCATAGCTTCATCAATAGTTGTGGGCTCAATCATGGAGATGAAAGAGAAGTTCTCAATTGTAATATTTGCCTCATCATCATTTCCTTTACTCACATAGTTGGGCTTGTATTAATTTCTCCTTGTCCTAACTCCTTGAGATGGACTCCCAATGATCAAGTCATGTGAGTGATCCTTGTTGATGGCTTTGGGTCTAGGAAGAAGTTCTTCTTGAGTGGGAGGAGGTCTAGGTGAGATATCTTGTGCATCATAGATTGCTTGCTTTCTTGATATATGAGTGTCTTGGATTTTTAGTGTGGCGGAATCACTTATATGCTTTGTAGTTTTGGAACTAGAGCTTGGTGTGGAAGTGGGGGTGTTGTGTGAAGAGCTTGGAGAAGTGGCTCGAGGTTAAGCTTGTGGGTAGACTTGTGTCTTACTTCTCACTAGGGTTTCCTCATGGGTAGGTAGATGCACTCTCAATGAATCTTGGGAGGAGCCAATGGGTGTATCAGTGGCATCTTGGGTTGGTTCTTGCACCTCGGAGGATGAGGTGGTTGAGGAGGTGGAGTAGAGGGCTCCCCAATATCATCATCATTGGCCTCATAGGGTAAAACCTCGCCCACAGGCATGTTCCTCATAGCTTCTCTTATTGGTTCATCTCCAATACTCACTTCATGAAATTCATCTTCTTTTCAAGAACCTTTTGACTCATCAAATTGCACATTATAGAGATTCCTCCACACATCCTGTGGTTGAGTTAGAGTGATTGCACGAGCTAGAGTGATGAGTGTCTTGTTCTTCCTCTCCACTAATCCATTCTGCTTGGGAGTATATGTAGCGGATAATTCATGCTTGATACCCATCTTGTCACGATATTCCTCCACTGTTGTGTTCTTGAACTCAATTCCATTGTCACTCCTTATCTTCACAATGCTAGCCTTGAATTCATTCTTTGCCCTCCTTGCAAACTTTCTGAAGATGTCACTTGCTTGAGACTTTGTGACACCCAGGTGTCTCTTTTTCTTGCTTAGCACAGATTGCCAAAATTTTGAACTCAAGTATGAGCATGAAATAATGGGAGCAAGTTGAAATTCTGGATTTCCTTAAGTTAAAATATAACCCTGCAAGGAAAATCTTTAAAGAAAATTAATTTCCTATAAATCATGGGCCAAATAATTACATCAGAACTATGGTAATAATAAAATTTAATTTTGGGCCAAAAACCAGAATGTTATTCCATTCAGAAATCAATCAAATAAATTGTTTAAACCTAGAAATGATTTAACTTTAATTAATAATTCTAATTAAATTATTTCCTTTCTGGTCAATTAGACTTCACTAATAAATTGTCCATATCCTAAATAACCCAAATTTAAAATTTCAGCTTAATTGGACTTAAGAAGGTATTTTAAATCATTTAAATCAGAATAAGGGACCTGCATGCTCCCTTTTGAAAACCTGATTAGTTTTGTGCAAAATTGCTTGTCTCCTTTCTCCCGTCGCCTCTTCCGCGTGCGCCCGTGCGATTCTCTACCACCGCCTCGGTACTCGCCGCCGCAATCCCATGCGCTCCCACTCCTTGCCGTCATGCCGCCGCTGCGGCCAACCCGCTAGACGCCGCTGCTCCACGTCCCCTTTGCCCTGCACGAGGTCGACGTCTCTGCCGCCATGGCTGCTGCCACCACCATGATTCCCGGCCGCCGACAGCTTCCTCTGCGCCAACACGCCTCAATCACGCGTGTGATCGCATCGTCCCATCAACCGACCTCGCCTCGCTGCTCTCTGATCTCGCGCACGCCACTAGCCACCACTGCTCTGCGTCTCCTTCGCCTCTACCCAAGGCCTCGCCTCGCCGCATCGCTTCGCTCTGCCACACTCTCCCTGCTTCCCCTCACCCGACCATTTCCCCGTCGCCCGGCAACATCTGCACGCATGCGCCCCAGCCGTAGACGCGTCCTATCGCCACTTTGCCGCACGCCACTGCAAGGCAAAGACCTGAGCGCTTTCGCTCTGCCCAAGGCGACATGGCCACTGGCCTAGCCCCGTCAATTCGTGTGCCCCGCTGCTCTCGGCCACTCGACCCCATGTGCTCTCTCCTGTGCAACCGCAACAGCTCCCTCGTGAACCCACCACACGAACCTCCCCGCCTATAAATTCCCCTCCCCTCGGACATTCCCCCCTCCCCTGCCCACCCGCCATTGCTGGCTCCAGCGCGAGCTCGAGCGCCAGAACCGCCAGGCCTTCCCGCCAGAGCCAAACCTCTCCACGCACGCTCTATCCCCTGTGCTCCCTCCCTAACAAGAACTTGGCACCCTGCCGCTACGCTCAAGCATAGCTGCTTGGCAGCTGAGCTGGCGCCTAGTTGGCACTGATGTGGCTGCCACATGGCACTCACGTGTTAAAAGATAAAACCTGAAATCCCCTGGAAATTACAAAAAACTGCTGAAACTTCTAAAACCCATAGTAAATTCATTTCAAGTCCAAATGACCTCAAACCAATTTTGTTAGCTTCATAATAATGTGCTTTATTTTAGTAAAATAATAACAAGCTGCCTCTATTAATATATGTTAGTTAATTAAATAACTTGTGAAAACACTAATTAAACCTTTATTAATTCTATACAAGCAATTTAATTCTAACCTTTTGCATGCACTATTATTTCATATTAATACATCACCCTGATTTTTGGTTAAGTTAAATCTGTAGTATTTCATACCCTATTAATTATGTAATGCTTTAACTTAAATAAATGCTAGTAAATGAAATATTAATGTCCAGAAGCTATAATTTGGTAAAAATGAAGTTCATATATGTCTCTGTTCATGATAAATCACTCAAGTCCAGAATCATTTGGTTACTATTTCAATTGCTTAATTGTTCTCAAAACTATAACAATCCTAATTAAATGATTAACACACATAAAATGATGAAAGTCTAATTTGCTTCTTTGAAGCATATGGCTTCAAGAACTTGTTAATAAGGTTGTTAGCACCAAAACCCTAATGCATTATGTATCCATCAATTCGTTGCATTTATCATGTCATTGCATGTAATATTGTTTCAACACTACCGTTAAACCCTTGTTCATCAACAGGTAACGACACTCAGGAGCAGGACCACGATGTCCAGCAGGACCAAGAGCCCGAAGAACAAGAGACTGTAGTTGTTAACAGTTGCATGGATCCAGGCAAGCCTCGGTTTGCATTAGCCTCTTTACAAAGTTTTGCTAGTTTATATCACTACTAGTGTCTATGTTTGTTTGTTGCATTAGGTCATAGGAGTTGCTTGAAACCCACCTTGGATGTTACCCCAAATGACCTATGCTACTGTTATTAGATGCTGGGTAGGCTCGGTACTAAACTGCTATGCTTAGCAATTAATAGTTCTGGTAGTAATTATTACTATGGAATAAACTTGATCACTAAAATTGAACTTATAAAAGAAGTTTACTATTGATGTATGGCCGGGCAGGGATTTTACATGTGTAGGTTTGCAGCAACACACGGGTGTTGGCTGCGGTAGCCCTGTCTTGCCCACCCTAGGACCCGTTCGTGGTCGCCCCCTTGATCAAGTTTTGAACAGTACCGAATGCATGCTAGTTTCATGGGCACTAGTAAACCGATGTAGCATTAAAGGCCGCTTACATCAAGGGCGGTTAAGGTGCGTTGGTCTTAGGACCCATCGGCTGCTGGAGTGCGCGGTCCATACCATGAAGTACTGCTAGCAGGATGGCATGCCCAGTCGACGTCACCACACTCGGGCCTGGATGTGGGTGGTTTTTCTTGTGAAAGGTTGCCATATACGACCTTAATTGGTGCGTATGTGTCGGGTTATTCGGGTTTTCCCAGCTGGTGTAAATCAATTGCAATTGTTGTCCCTCGCAGTAATGAGTACCGCTTGTTCACCATGCCAATCACGTAGTTGCACATGATATTATGGATATGGATTTATGTTGGTTGTTGCTAATTACCATTATTGCTCTATCGTTGTACTTACTTTATATATTGTTATATTATCTTATTGTTGCAACTAAAATTACATTCAGTTCAACCCATTTAATTTGAAAAATAAAACTTGATAGAACTAATAGGTTGCTTAGTGCGAGTCCTTGCATGTCTAGGTTTTTGACGGGTAAGTCTTGCTGAGTAATTAGTACTCAGCAAGACTTACCGTTTATGTGGTTTTCAGGTACTGAAGAGATAGAATTGCCTGTAGATGTGTTGCCTTGGGACGTGCAAGTCCCTGACGGTTGGACTGCCCACTGGGAGTCTGACCAGCCGCCGTAGTGACTGTTGCGTGCTGCTAGAGTGATGGTTCCTCGGGCATGAATCATCACTATGATGTATCGTTGAGCTCGTAGATCTCACCGTTATTTCGCTTCCACTGTTTTTGAAACATCATGAACATGTATTTCCGCTGCACTTTGATGTAATAATTAAACTTAAATTTGGATCATTGTTGTATTATCAAGTGTCTGTGTTATCAGCACCTTCAGGACCTCGATCCTCTGAGAAGGGGCGCCTCAAACTTGTCCATAAGAAAGAAGGTCCAAGTGTATCTTGTGAGGTCATCCACAATCACCAAGCAAGATAGATTGTCTCCCAGACTCTTGTAATGTGTTGGCCCAAACAAGTCCATGTGTAAGAGATCTACAGGACGAGATGTAGACATGAATGACTTAGTGGGGTGAGATTATGCAACATTCTTTCTAGCTTGACATGCACTACACAATTTGTCCTTCTCAAAGGTGACATCCTTGATTGCTTCAACTAGATTCCTCTTGACCACTTTACTGAGTTGATTCATTCCAACATGTGCTAGTCTTCTATGTCACAACCATCCCTTTGTTGCCTTAGTGAATAGGCAAGTACTTGGTGGCACATTGCTTGATTTGAAGTCCGTGACATACAAATTTTCATGTCTCACTCTGTGAAATTCTAGTTCTTTCTTTGCATTTTCAATCATTGCACTATCCTCATCAAATGTGCACTTGAATCCCATATTACAAAGCTGACCAATAGAAAGGAGGTTGAAATGAAGGGTTTCCACCAGAAAGTCCTTGGAGACATGGAGGTCCTCTGTAATGCCACCTTGCCTGAGCCTCTAACTCTCCCTTTTGAGTTATCCTCAAAAGTCACCTTTTCTCACTATCTTCATCTTCATTAATGTTGGTGAACATGGTTGGCTTCCTAGTCATGTGTTGGGTGCAACCACTATCAAGTATCCAATGGGTGCATCCACTCTTGTAGTTGACCCTGTTAGTAGCCATAAGACAAGCACTAAAGGAAGAGGAGTTAGTATCCAAAGCACTGCTCAATTGACTTCCACTAACCTCATCATGATGAACTATGAGACCATCCTCATAATTAGGGATTCTTGCAATCCCTTCCTAAAGTCTCATCTGATGAGGACATCACTCCTAAGGATACATACAGCACTCCTCCAATTCTGGACTTGCAAGGTCCAATAACTAGAGCTCATGCACGATGACTAAATTTAGAGGAACCATGGAGAGGACCAGAAGATGATGGGAGAAGGACTTGGAGATGTGGAGGACCAGCAAGGATGTGGAAGCCAAGGTGGAGGCCCAACCAAAACCGATTTTGAATCTGTTTTGGGGCTCAGGACCAGTCTGCAGTAAAACGGATGCTCAGGACGCATACGGACTCAGATTTGGACGTTCTACATATGCACGGAACGATAAGAAGAAGACCTTTCCAATGCCGCTGGTATCATGTCAAAATTCATCTGGAGTCATTAGCAATCGTCCAAACAAGAGAGAGTCCATAATTTGTTTTAGTGCTGTGTCGCCTATTTTTGGCCTTTGGGCTTTGTATCTAGTTGAGCCCAATTAGGGGCGCATCCAGAGGGTCTTCCATGACACTAAGACATTCATATACAGCCACTGCCACACCATTAGGGTTCGGGTTTTGCTTAGATTATTTTGTTCACAACAGTTTTGCCGTCATCACGATTTGTGAGACCCAAACTTTGTGAGATTCATAATACATCTGCAATTGTGTTGCATTCTTCTTTGTTCTTGCTTGTGTTCTTGATTCGCTGGCAGAGATTAGCCTTCTCAGAGAGGTCAATTGTTTTAGGATGGTTGATAACCAGAGGAGATGTCATGCTGCGATTGCGGGGTTTAGAACGTGTTGTTCTGAAGCCGGATCGATTTATGTGTCGCCTCCGACCAAATCAACGTATCCAGAACCTTTCAGAAGATCAAGAACCCTTGTCCACCTCAAGTGGTAATCAAAGCTTCAGGTGCACCATCAGGTTCGCACTACTCTTAGTTAATTTTGTTTTGTGTTCATCCTATCGTCCACAGAAAAGCCCAAAAAAAATTTCCCCTCTACCATAACCACGTGTTTAGCCTTTGCATATTTCAGTTTTAGAGTCCGTAGTATTGAGTTTGTGCCCTAGTTCTTGTTTAGTCGCTGGTTTAGTTTGTGTTTTTGTCGTTAGTAGTGTTTTCCTTGCAACCCTAGCCGCCATCCCCTTCACCATCCTCTGTTTTGTTGGCTTTTTGTGCTAGGGTTGATTGATCGACACACCTAGCCTAGTCCCACCCTAATCCCACCCTAAACACACTGTCAATACCCTGGACCGATCCCCACAAATTCCACTTTCCGCTGCTTCCACGCCGCCAAAAAAAAATCCTACCCAATTCCAAACTCGACCCCAAACCGACTCCGACCCCCCTTCGGTAAAACGGGCATAACCTTTCGCTCGGTTGTCCGTTTTGGCTGAAATTTTTATAGGAGATTCTTGACTCAAAGCTGAGCATACCCACACTATGTGCCCTTGTCAAAAAATTCAAAAAAGTTTGGTAAGATAAAGAAAAAATTGATTCAAGTTGAAACTCGACATTTTCTAAAAATTCAAGATTTTCTGTAGGCCACATCCTACCTCTATTTAAGCTGAACTTTTCTGTGGATTCTCTCCCATTGTTGGTGAGTTGGATAAAACTATCAAAAAAATAAAATAAAAAAAAAGAAATTTGGAATTTCTACTAGTGCTACATCTAGCCCCTGAAATTTCTGGATTTGGCTGTTTTAAACTTAGCCCCCTGTTATCGCTTGTGTGCCTTTGTCTCCTTGTTTCTACTTTGCTGTCACTACTGGTCTAGGACATACTTAGACCAACAACTAGGGACAAGCTACTTGGGCACTTATTCAGCTTTACTATCTATTTTTGATTTGTGTGCCACTCACATATATATATTTGGCCTTCCTAGCTCTACATATTTCTTCTGGACAGCACATAGGTTATTTTACGACCCTTGCAATCGTGGAACATACCTCCCTGCTATCCTTTGCTTCGCTTTTCAAAACTTTGCAAGAGCTTTGTAAGGAGTTTCCTTTTGCTATGTTGAGAGGCACCACTGCTTAGCTGTTTTGTAGGGATAACCTTCACTGTTTGTTTCCTGTTTTGGTGTTTGTGATGGCAGGAAGTGATGACAGAGAGATGGCTTCACCCTCACAATTTGCTGAGTGCGTGAGCCAAAAGCAGCTCCAGAAGGCTTTGTAGGCTGCTCAGAGTGATTTGGCTGAGACGATCACTAAAGTCGTTACTAATGCGGTCAGCAAGCTTCACATTGGAGAAAGCATCAAGCGGTTGGAGAAGCGGGTCTCTAAGTTAACTGATCAGGTTATCGTGTTGGAGACTGCTCCCAAGACCAACAATTACGTTGAATACGTCCATGATGAAGACACGGTGTATAAGGCTAATGGCACCGTGGGTAGGTCAGCTACAAGGACCGCAAGATTACGACGTCGTTTGCAACATAATACTCAAGGTATGGGTGGTTTCCATAACTACAATCATCGTCCACACGGTAACTATGCTCCAGATGACCCATATGCTAAAATTAAGTTTTCAATTCCTTTATTTTCGGGTCAGTATGATGGTGATGTTTATCTTGATTGGGAGATGACTGTAGAACAAAAATTTAATGCCACCTTGTTCCTGAACAACATAGAGTTAGACAAGCCACTAGTGAGTTTAAGGACTTTGCTATTATTTGGTGGAGTGGTCTAGCTGCTGAAACTAATTTGCCTACTACTTGGGAAGAACTTAAGGTAGCAATGCATGATCGTTTTGTTCCTCCTTCTTTTTATGGAGAGATTCATAATAAACTGTAGTGTTTAGAACAAGGAGATAAAACTATTCAGGAGTACTTTAGTGAGCTTCAGAAGGGTTTAATTCATTGTGCTGTAGTTGAAAAAGTAGAGGATCAGATTTGCCGCGTTTATTCTAGTTTGAGAAAAGAAATTCAGGACATCCTTGATTATAAAGAATATTATACCCTCAACCAGTGTTTCTAGTATGCAATGCTTGCACAGAAAGAATCGCAGGGACTTTTCTTGGCTTTTGAGGAGTACAGCAACTTCAAGAACTTCTACTCTCAGTGGCTGACGAGGACTTCGGGGGTGCCCAAGCCATCTTTTCGACCGCCCCTACCAGCAGCTACCAAGGGAACCAGTGTTGTTTCTGCAGCACCAAGATCAGGCCCTGCACCTTCTTCGCACTCAGGTAAAAATTCTGTGCAGGTACCAGCTAGTAGTGCCTCCTCTATTGCTTCGACGGGGCGCACTACAGGGATTCAGTGCCACCGCTGCCATGGACTTGGTCATGTGCAGAAAGATTATCCAAGTAGGTGGGCATATATGGCGACAGACGATGGCGGTTACATGAGCACCTCCGATGTGGAGGATGAGGAGGAGGACGTTGCTGCCACCAGCGGTGATCTCGTCCTTGGAGGTGGAGACACCACGGGATACATGAACATTATTGTTCAGCGTGTCCTTAGCACACAAGTTCATCAGCCCGAGACGATACAACGCCACAACTTGTTCCAGATTTTCTTCGTCATCAAGAACCACCGAGCACATGTCATTATTGATGGAGGGAGCTACAATAACTTGGTGAGTTCTGATGTGGTCAACAAACTTGCTATGACCACACGTCCACATCCACATCCGTACTACATTCAGTGGTCAAACGACTCTGGAAAAGCTAAGGTAATACAAACTTACAGAGTTCCTTTTTCCATTGGTTCTTATGTGAATTCTGTTGATTGTGATGTCGTACCCATGCAAGCATGTTCACTTTTATTCTGTAGACCTTGAGAATTTGATAATGATGTTGTACACCATGGTAGAAGTAATAAGTACACTTTAATACATAAAGGAACTAAAATTACTTTGTTACCAATGACCCCTACTGAAATTATACAAGCTGATTTAGAAAGAGTTGCTAGTTTGAAAAATAAAGGTTCTGAAATTCAACAACCTGTTAATTCTGATTCTACACCTAGTTATGTTAATGATTCTTCAAGTTCTAAGGGTGCTGGAATTAAATTACACGGTCGTTCATGTCTTGCAACAAAATATGAGCTTGCTGAAATTTCTGCTAATGATGATATTTCCTTTGATATGCAAACAAGCTTTGTTTTTGCTTGATGATATTGCTTCTAATGCTTTGCCTCCTGCTGTCACTAACCTTTTGCAGGAGTACGAGAATGTTTTTCTAGCTGAGATACCCCCGAGATTGCCACCTTTGAGAGGGATTGAGCATCAAATTGATATGATTCCGGGTGCTACTTTGCCAAACCGTGCTGCTTATAGGACCAACCCTGTGGAGACTAAGGAGATACAACGACAAGTTCAAGACCTTTTGGATCATGGGTATGTTCATCAATCACTTAGTCCTTGTGTTGTTCCTATACTTTTGGTTCCTAAGAAAGATGGTACTTGGCGTATGTGTCTAGATTGTAGAGCCATTAATAATATTACTATTAGGTATCGTCATCCTATTCCTAGGCTAAACGACATGCTTGATGAGTTATGTGGTGCTATAATTTTCACTAAAATTAATTTTCGTAGTGGCTACCATCAAATTAGAATGAAACTTGGAGATGAATGGAAAACAGCTTTCAAAACAAAATTCGGATTATATGAGTGGTTAGTAATGCCTTTTGGTTTAACTAATGCACCTAGTACTTTCATGTGCTTGATGAATGAGGTTTTAAGAGCTTTGTTTGGCAAATTTGTGGTAGTTTACTATGATGATATCTTGATTTATAGCAAATCCATGGATGAACATATGAATCATTTGCGTGATGTTTCTGATGCTTTGCGAGATACATGTTTATTTAGAAACCTTGAAAAGTGCACCTTTTGCACGGATCGAGACTCTTTTCTTGGCTATGTTGTGACTCCACAGGGAATTGAGGTGGATGAGACGAAGATTGAAGCCATAAAGAGCTGGCCTGTACCAAAAACTATCGCACAGGTGAGGTGTTTTCTTGGTCTTGCAGGTTTCTACCACCGCTTTGTCAAAGATTTCAGCACCATTGCTGCACCTTTGCATGAGTTGACAAAGAAGGGCATTGATTTCCATTGGGGTAAGTTACATCATGAGTCTTTTGATGCTTTGAAGGATAAACTTACACATGCACCATTGCTACAATTACCTAATTTTGATAAGATTTTTGAGCTGGAATGTGATGCTAATGGTATAGGCATTTGGTGGTGTTTTGATACAAGATAGTAAACCTGTTGCATACTTTAGTAAGAAAATTACTGGGCCTATTTTGAATTACTCCACATATGATAAGGAATTGTATGCACTTGTACGTTCTTTAGAGACGTGGCGTCATTATTTGTTGCCCAAAGAATTTGTTATTCATTTTGATCATGAATCACTTAAGTATATTCGTTCTCAATGTAATTTGAACCGTAGACATGCTAAATGGATTGAGTTTATTGAATTTTCTTACATTATTAAACATAAGAAAGGGAAGGATAATGTGATCACTGATGCTTTATCTAGGCGCTATACTTTATTGTCTCAACTTGATTGTAGAATTTTTGGACTTGAGGCAATTAAAGAACAATATGTTGCTGATGTTGATTTTAAGGATGTATTGCTGCATTGTAAAGAAGGTCGTGCATGGAACAAATTTGTGTTGACTGATGGATTCTTGTTTAGAGCTAACCGCCTATGCATTCGAGTTGGTTCGGTGCGTCTTTTGTTGTTACAGGAGGCGCATGGAGGTGGATTGATGGGTCATTTTGGTGCCAAGAAGATGAAGTATATTTTGGCCACTCACTTCTTTTGGCCAAGGATGAGGAAAGATGTTGAGCGCTTTGTTGCTCGTTGCACTACATGTCAAAAAGCTAAGTCTCGCTTGAATCCACATGGTTTATACATGCCACTTCATGTTCCTTCTATTCCTTGGGCGGATATTCCTATGGACTTTGTTTTAGGACTGCCTAGGACTAAGAGGGGGAGTGATTGTATTTTTGTTTTTGTGGATAGATTTTCTAAGATGGCACACTTAATACCATGTCATAAGACTGATGATGCTAGTTATATTGCTGATTTCTTTTTCAAAGAAATTGTATGTTTGCATGCTATGACTTCTACTATTGTTTCAGATCGTGATGCAAAATTCTTGAGTTACTTTTGGCGCACGCTTTGGAATAAGTCGGGTACAAAGTTGTTGTTTTCTACAACTTGTCACCCATAAACTGATGGATAAACTGAGGTGGTGAACCGCACTTTAGGTACTATGTTGAGAGCTATTTTGAAGAAAAATTTGAAGCAATGGGAAGAATGTTTGCCTCATGTTGAGTTTGCATATAATCGGGCAACACATTCTACTACAAAGGTAAGTCCCTTCAAGGTAGTGTATGGTTTTGATCCACGTACTCCACTTGATATACTTCCTCTACCTATTCATGAGAGAGTTCATGTTGATGCTAAGGAGCGTGCTGAATTTATTTTGCAAATGCATGAGACCACTAGACTTAGCATTGAAAAGATGAATGACAAGTATAAAATTGCTGGTAGTAAAGGTAGAAAAGAAGTAAAACTTGATGTAGGAGATTTAGTATGGTTACACTTGAGAAAGGATAGATTTCCAGATTTGAGAAAGCCTAAATTAATGCCTAGAGCTGATGGTCCTTTCAAAATAATTGAGAAGATTAATGATAAAGCATACAAACTTGAGTTGCCTCCCGAGTTCGGGGTTAGTCCTACTTTTAACATTTCAGATTTGAAACCATACTTGGGAGAAGAGGATGAGCTTGAGTCGAGGACGACTCCACTTCGAGAGGGGGAGGATGATGAGGACATCACTCCTAAGGATACATGCAACACTCCTCCAATTCTGGACTTGCAAGGTCCAATGACTAGAGCTTGTGCACGACAACTAAATTTAGAGGAACCATGGAGAGGACCAGGAGATGATGGGAGAAGGACTTGGAGATGTGGAGGACCAGCAAGGACATGGAAGCCAAGGTGGAGGCCCAACCAAAACCGACTTCGAATCTGTTTTGGCACTTAGGACTAGTCTGCACTAAAATGGATGCCCTAACGCATATGGACTCAGATTTGGACATTATACATATGCACGGGAAGATAACAAGAATTCCTTTCCAATGCCGCTGGTCTCGTGTCAAAATTCATCCGGAGTCGTCGGGAATCGTCGAAACAAGAGAGGGTCCAGAATCTGTTTCGGTGCTGCGTCGCCTATTTTTGGCCTTTGGGCTTTGTATCTATTTGAGCCCAATTAGGGGCGCATTCAGGGGGTCTTGCACGACCCAAGGGTATTCATATACAGCCGCTTTCGCACCATTAGGGTTCGGGTTTTGCTTAGATTCATAATACATCTGCAATTGTGTTGCTTTCTTCTTTGTTCTTGCTTGTGTTCTTGATTCGCAGGCAGGGATTAGCCTTCTCGATGAGGTCAATCATTTTAGGACGGTTGATAACCAGAGGAGACATCATGCTACGATTGCGGGGTTTAGAACATGATGTTCTGAAGCCGGATCGATTTGTGTGTCGCCTCCGACCAAATCAACGTATCCAGAATCTTTTGGAATATCGGGAACCCTTGTCCACATCATCATCTGTACAGGATGGTGGGGTGCATGATACCTCCATTGTCCATGACCATCCCCCATGTGCACATTGTCAAGGTTGATGTAGTAGTGGGGAGGATCATAGAGACCAGTGATGTGCCAAGCACGTGCCCGGCTTATGAGTGGAGCACAAGTATAAACTCTATTGATCTCTCAATTGAGAGCTCATGCCTTCTGTTAATTACCTCTTCATGCAAAAAACCCCTCTCGGGAGTTGTGATTTGCAAGAGGAGCCTGTCAATTGCTTCATATGATGGGATCCTCTGAAGACCTCTGAAGGAGTTTATCCTACACACAAGATCATAAATGTCCAGGAGAGTCTCACAAAGGTCCTCATTCGGATTTCTCACAAAGTCATCAAATTGAAAAAGATCCTGTTGATGAGCTTGACGAAGATGCCAATGTCGATCTTGTGGTGGAGGAGGTTGAGGTGTCTGAAATGACCGAGTGACCGAGAGGGGGGGTGAATCGGGAACTCGCATTATGTACCAAATTCGCTAAATTCCAAAAACCAACCACTCAATTAATTCCTATAACAATTCTAGTGATGATCACACTAGCAAGACAATAGCCCTATGAAAAGAACAACAACCTAACATACTAGTGGATCACACAAGGCAATACAACTCCTATGCAAGCTAGTGACATAGCAACGCGGAAGCACACAACTAGCTAGCAAAGGAGCCTACTCATGCAAAGCTACACGATAGAGAACTAGAGCAAACAAACATGAGTAGCACAACACATACAAGGGTGAGCAATCAAGCCAATGCAACTCCTACACATGCTAGTGATTAAATGAAAGCTAAGCACAACTAGCAAGTAAAGAAGCCTATTCATGCAAGTCTACAAGGTGATAAATTAGAGCAAGGCAAACACACAAGCATGAATAGCACGGTATGTAAATGCCGAAAGTAATGCATCAAAGTAAGGAGTAGAGAAAGAGATGGCTCATGATTTTTCCTGAGGTCTCGGAAGGATGGCACCTTTCCCTACTCCTCGTTGGACCACTCCCACCGGAGTTCCAGTCCCTCCGCCACCAATGTGGAGTTCTTGCCCACGAGCCTGCAATCACTCTCTGAGTGAAGACACGGTGCATGTCACCGCTGCCACCAAGGCACAAGCTCACATCCCTCGAGAATTTGCCAGACTCCCCGAGCCAACACGGACACTCACTATTGATGCCCCTTTCAATGGCGGGCACAAACCGTGAACAAACGTGTGATGGCCTTCACAACCAATCATGATAGTCTCGATCACCGACACCTAACCAATCTAGGTCTCACCGTAGACCAAGAGTAACAGCCTAGATTACACCCTCAAGACCCCAACAATGAAGTTATATAGGATTTCAACCTCTAACTAGCCGTTGCTACATGAAATCAGCCTTCTGGGCCTACTGACCGGACTGTCCGGTCACACTAGAATCCATCTCTAACAGCTCTACCCACTGCTGACTTCTCTGCTGATCGGACCGTACGGTCAGTTGACCGGACCGTCCGGTCTGTTTCTCTCTCCAGTCTAGAAACATTTCACATGCTGCTTCCTCGCTGCCCAAGTCCCACGCCTATCGACCGGACTGTCCGGTCACTAGACCAGACCGACTCGTCACTAGGACTTTCCAGACTTGGCAGTTTCGTCATTGCTCTCTATAGGCTCCGGACAAAACCACTCAGTGACCGTACAGTCCAGTCACCACTGACCCCTCTGTACGGATAACACTCGTGTAGACATTAGTCACATTTCATATTTGTCATTCATCACCAAAACATCATACCTTGGGGTGACCTCAATGGTCATGAACCTTACAATCTCCCCTTTTTTGGTGATGGGTGACAACCACTACTCATGATGATCCAAAACGGACGAGCAAAAAAGAATCAAATGAAAAGAAAGGATTGAAAGGATTACCTTGGTTCTTACCTTGTAAGTAGTCTCCCCCTTGGAATGTGCTAGATGTTGTGGGAGAATTACCCGCTTACTTAGCACACTTGGATGTTAATCTTGAGTTGAATTTTGCGCCCGTCTTGGTGTCATGGTTGATGATCTTGTTAAAGTTGACACACACCAAAGACGTAGATGTTCATATCGGTGTAGATGTTCATTGTTGCCGTAGACATGCACCATTGTTGTTCTCCTCCTTGTCAATGTAGATGTTCAACTTGACATGATCTTCATGTTTATTCCAAGTGAACATGCACCATTGTCTTAATCATCTTCGCTTGGTCTTCATGTTCTGCTCCCTACATGGTGATTGATCTTCATGTTCTTCTCCCCCTTTGTGTTGTCAACTTAGACTTGTCTTTTGAATCTTCATGTTCTTCTCCCCCTTTGTCACCTATCACCAAAAACCACACCAAAACATAAACGGAACTAAGAGGCAAATGATAGTTGGCAAGAGTTAGGATAACTCCCTCTTTCACGGTGCTCCTCCTTGGTCGCAATGGTGTTCCACCGTAGCTCACCCTACACACATGACTCAACAAAATATTTTCTCGAGTATGCAAGGGTTAGTCATTTGTGAGGTGGGAATGTATGAGCCACTTGTCTTTGAGCCGCGCGAGTAGATTTAACCATGGGGCTTGGTTGAACATGACTCAATGGACATGAAGCACAATTAACACTATTTGATCATCTAGAGAGTCATGTACTCACATTATAAATGAGCAACTCTCCCTAGTCACATGCTTAGGAGCATGTATGGTATCACAATTCAAGGATGCATGAATGCAAATGCAACAAGTATACAATGCATGATGCGATGCTAAAGGAAAGAGAGAGAACCACTACAAATCAAAGAGTCAACAACGAGTTGTTCCCTTCTTGAGCTTGCTCACAATGGACCATTCTTCAAAGCCTTGGGCATGCCATGAACCACCTTCCCAAGCTTAAACCTTGTCCATTGCTATCTCAAGGAGGTCAGAAATCAACCTACAAAAGAAGAGAAACAAGCACAAAACAAAGACACAAACAACAAAACAAACAAACACTATACATATTTACAAAGGACAAGCTCAAGGGTTACTCATATGAAGTTGGAGAGGTCAAGAACGTTAAGTTCTTCCCTTAGCTTATTGTAGGTCTTCTCATCGAGTGGCTTGGTGAAAATATCCGCCAATTGTACATGAGTTCGCACACTCACCAACTTGATGTCCTTCTTCTCAACATGATCCCTTATGAAGTGATGCCTCACTTGAATGTGCTTTGCATGACCATGATCTCCAGTTTTGAGAGCCATCTTGATTACCGCCTCACTATCACAATATAGTGGCATTTGAGTGTAGCTAAGGCCATAATCCAAGAGTGTTTGCCTCATATAGAGAAGTTGGGCACAACACGCCCCCGCCGCCATGTACATCGCTTTGGCTGTAGATAAAGCCACCAATTTTTGCTTCCTTGAGATCCAAGATACTAGAGATCTTCCAAGAAATTGGCAACCTCCCGATGTGCTCTTCCTATTCACTTTGCAACCCGCGAAGTCCAAATCCGAATACCCAAGTAGCTCAAAGCTTGTTCCTCTAGGATACCATAAGCTCATGGTAGGTGTGTACTTGAGGTATCTTTTTTTTCTCGAATACGAAGGAGGGCTTCGTATCTTTGTATTCATAAGAGAAGAGAAACCAGCCCCTTACAAGATCGCCACCTCACTCCGAGCCGGGCCTTGAGGGGTGTGTTTACATGATTAGTTGTACTTAGGATAAAACACGCTCAACAAGACCTGACTAGACCAACAAAATCTAGACATATAGAGCCTCACACCCTACCCACTGGTGACTACTAGACCAAGGCGCCTCAAACCTTTAGCTCCAGCCAAACACCAGAGGTGCAACTCTTCCACAAAAGTCTGAAGCAGGGAGGGGATGCTTGGCTGTGCTCCCTCAAAAATGCAAGCATTGCGATGTTTCCTAATTAGCCATGCTTTCTTGTTTTGGACTTAGAGCTTGAGTTGGATAGGAGGGTTTCTTATGAAGAGCTAGGAGAACTGGCTTGTGGTGAAGTATGTGGTATGGCCCACTTCTCACTTGGGTTTCCTCATCATTTGGTGGGTGAACTCTCAATGGATCTTGGGAGGAGCTAGTGGGTGTACTTGTGATATTTTGGGTTGATTCTTATACCTCGGAGGTGGAGATTGGTTGAGGTGGTGGAGTAGAGGGCTCATCAATATCACCATCATTGTCCTCGTGGGGTAAAACCTCGCCCACAGGCATGTTCCTCAAAGCTTCCCTCATAGGCTCATCCTCAATGTCTACTTCATGAAATTCATCTGCCTTTTGAGAACCATTTGACTCATCAAATTGCACATCGTAGGATTCTACCACACAACCTGTGGTTGAGTTATAGACCTATATGCTTTAGAAGTTCCTGAGTACCCAACAAGAATGCCTTCATCAGTTCTGCTCTCAAACTTCCCTGGCTTTATCCTCTTCTTGAGAATGTAACACTTACAGCCAAAGACTTAAAAATAGGAAACATTGGGTTTCCATCCCACCAATAGCTCATATGGTGTCTTCTTCAACAACTGGTGGAGACAGACACGATTGGAGGTGTAGCAAGCTGTGTTGATTGCCTCCACCCAACACCTCTCATGAGTTCCATACTCATCCAACATGGCACAAGCAAGAATGATGAGTGTATTGTTCTTCCTCTCCACTACTCCATTTTGCTCAGGAGTATATGTAGCAGAGAATTCATGCTTGATCCCTTTCTTGTCACAATATTCCTGCATTGTTGTATTCTTGAACTATGTCACATTGTCACTTCTTATCTTCACAATGCTAGCCTTGAATTCAGTCTTTGCCCTTCTAGCAAACTTTCTGAAGATATCACTGGGTTGAGATTTTTCCACAAGAAAGAAGGTCCAACTGTATCATGTGAAGTCATCAACGATCACCAAGCAATAGAGATTGCCTCCTAGACTCTTGTAATGTGTTGACCCAAACAAGTCCATGTGCAAGAGCTCCAGAGGACGAGATGTAGACCTGAATGACTTGGTGAGATGTGAAGACGCAACTTGCTTTCCAGCCTAACAAGCACTGCACAGTCTGTCCTTCTCAAAGGTCACAACCTTGATTCCTTCAACTAGATTCCTCTTGACAATCTTCTTGAGCTGATTCATTTCAACATGTGCCAATCTCCTATGCCACAACCATCCCTTGGATGCCTTAGTGAATAGGTAAGTGCTTGGTGGCATATTGCTTGATTTGAAGTCCATGACATACAAGTGCTATGCCTCACTCTATGAAACACTAGACATTTCTTAGCATTTTCAATCATTGCACCATTCTCATCAAATGTGCACTTGAATCCCATGTCACAAAGTTGACCAATAAACATGAGGTTGAAATTGAGGGTTTCCACAAGAAAGACCTTGGATAGATGGAGGTCATTTGTTCTGGCCACCTTGCCTGAGCCTCTAACTCTCCCCAATGAGTTACCCCCGAAAGTCACCTTCTCACTGTCTTCGTCTTCATCAATGGTGGTGAACATGGTTGGCTTCCCGGTCATGTGTTTAGTGCACCCACTATCAAGAACCCATTGAGTACCTCCACTCTTGTAGTTGACCCTGGTGGTAGCCATAAGACAAGCACTATAGGGAGGAGGGTTAGTATCCAAAACATTATTTGATTGACTAGTACTAACCTCATCGCGTCAAATGATAGGACCATCCTCATAGATAGGGATTCTTGCAATCCCTTCATGAAGTCACCTCCTGATGGGATAGTGAGGAGCATGATACCTCCAATGTCCACGACCATCCCCCTTGTGTATCTCGTCGAGGTTGATGTAGTAATGGGGAGGATCATAGAGGCCAGTGATGTGCTCAAGCACATGTCCCACTTGAGAGTGGAGCACGAGTATCATCTCCATTGCCCTCACAATTGAGAGCTCATGCCTCCTGTTGACAACCTCCTCAAGTAAGAATCCCCTCTCAAGAACTGTAATCTGTTGGACGAGCTTGTCAATCACTTTAATTGGTGTTATCTTCCAAAGACCTCTGAAAGAGTTTATCCTGCACACAAGATCATAAATCCTCATGAAATTCTCACAAAGTTCATCATTCGAGTTTCTCATAATTTCATCAAACTCAAAGAAGAACTCCTGTTGTCGAGCTCGACACATGCGCGAAAGTCGATCTTGTGGTGGAGGGAGCACAGGCGCCGGAGCCAGAGCTGTAAGACTGATCATTTCAAATGATCGTGCTAGCAGTGTTGTTGGTGCTCCCTCTACACCAATGCATGGTCGACCCGAAGTGCTTGGAGTAGAACTTGGAATGGCACTTGAGGTAGAGCTTGACGAAGTGCTTGATGATGATCTTGGTGCAGGTCTTGCTCCGAAGGGGTTGTAGAAGCTGTTGCAAGGCAATCTTGTGGAGGGATCAAAGAAGTTTGATCTCGAAGATACTTTCCCTTTGCTTGAAGATGCTTCATTGTTTACCTTGAATGACTTCTTCCCCGTCATGCTTGCGGTGATCTCCTCGTCCTTCAAGAGCAGCTCGATCACGTCCTCGATGGAGAGATTCTTCTCCATGAGAAGATCAAGGGTGATGTAGAAGAGCTTGCTACTCGAAAGCAAGGAGAGGATCTTCTTGACTATCATAATCTTGAGAAGCTCAAAAGAAGTTGCCGCAACTCTGTCCACAATACCTCGCAAGCGAATAAGAGAGTCAAGTAAGTCCTGATTGTCATTAGCATGAAAAGCAAAGAACTCCTCAACAAGAGAACCACTAGCATGATCAACAAGAGACTCACAATCACCATCAATTCTAGACATGCTAGAGGAGCAAGCAACATCAAGAGTGACATCATTATAAATCATCACATTCAGCACACTAGTAGAGCAACCTATCAAGTTAATACTAGAGGAATCTAGGCACTCACTAGTACTAGACATATCCACACGATCATCACAATCATCATACACATGATTATCGGTGAAGGTATTGGTGAAGTCCATCAACTCATCTGGGATCATGGCATTTAGGTAGCTTTTAAAGCAATCCTTCCATTAGCCATGACCCGGTCCCAAATGGGATGACATCCCAACTCAATATGGTCACTACTCAAGGTGGTAAAGCCCTATGATGAGCACTTGGCTCTGATACCACTTGAAAGGACCGAGTGACCAAGAGGGGGGGGTGAATCGGGAACTCGCACTATATACCGAATTCGCCAAATTCCAAAACCGACCACTCAATCAATTCCTATAACAATTATAGTGATAATCACACTAGCAAGATAATAGCCCTATGAAAAGAACAACAACCTCAGCATACTAGTGGATTACACAAGGCAATACAACTCCTACGCAAGCTAGTGACAAAGCAACATGGAAGCACACTGATGTGAATAAGGGTTCCCGATCTTTCGAAAGGTTCTGGATAAGTTGATTTGGTCGGAGGAAACACACAAATCGATCCTTCTTCAGAACAGCACATTCTAAACCCCGCAATCATAGCACGATGTCTCCTTTGGTTATCAACCGTTCTAAAACGATTGACCTTGCTGAGAAGGCTAATTCCTGCCTACGAATCAAGAACACAAGCAAGAATAAAGAAGAATGTAACACAATTGCAGATGCATTATGAATCTCACGAAGTTGGGGTCTCATAAACCAATGAAACGGTGAAACTGTTATGAACAAAATAATCTAAGCAAAACCCAAACCCTAATGAAGAGGTGGCAGCTGTAAATGAGCTCCCTAGGGTCATGCACCACCCCCTGGACGCAGTCCTAAGTAGGCTTAACTTGATACATGGCCCAAAAACCGATTACGGTATCGTAGTACCAGGATAGATTCTGGATGTCGACTTGTTTTGGCAATTTCTGATGGCTCGGGACAAATTTTGACACGGGATCAGCTGGGTTGGAAATATTTTTTCGTTATTTTTCTAGACATATGTAGAACGTCCAAATCCGAGTCCGTATGCATCCTGAGCATCCATTTTAGTGTAGACTGGTCCTGGGTCCCGAAACAGACTCAAAGTAGGTTTTGATTGGGCCTCCACATTGGCTTGGACGTCCTTTCTGGCCCATCAAGCCTCCAATCACCTCCCTAGCTATCTCATCATCATCTCCATGGTTCCTAACAATAATTAATTCATTAGGTAGTCATATGTTCTCAAAATCACATAATGAAATCATTAGGAACAAGCTCACCCGTAAATTCAGTTGTCATGCATGAACTTGCATTTTGGTTGGCGGAGTGCTGGGTGTATCCATAAGGGTGATGTCCTCATCATTCTCCCCCTTTTGAATTAGAGTCGACCTCGACTCGAGCTCATCTCTTTCTCCCATGTATAGTCTCAAATCTGAAATATTAATTGTGGAACTATTCTCAAACTTAAGATGCAAATCATATTTATATGCATTATGAAATTTGTCATTACAATGAGAATCTATAGTAGAAGTCATTCCATGCAAATTAATAATCTCTTTGAAAACTTGGTCAAGAATATGAGCATCATTCTTACTCTTATGACAAGGTTGACAATGTGTGATCTTAAAAGCACTAGAAATAATTGACATGATATGGTAATTGTTATCAAAGCTTTCTAGTTGGTCATTTAGTTATACAACACAAGGAGGATTTGAATTTGAACAAACATAAACTCTATGTACCATAAACACACCTCTATGATCATAGTTTCCAATAGCATAAAAATTGTTTCTTGTCAATAAAGGCAATTCAGTTTGAGAAAACATTTGCTTCTCCAAAGTACTTAGATTACAAAGAACATCAGATTCAATATAACCCAAAGTATTTAGAGAAGACAACAATTTCTACGCATCCTTTTGACATGTAACTAAAATCAAATGTTTAATTTCAGCACAAGTGGATGAATCATAAGCAAAAGCATCAAGCTCATTTATTTGTTATGACAAAGGTATAAGTAAAGCATTGGCACACAACTCCTCTTTATCACAAGGACCACTAGGTAAACCAACTTGTGAAAAAGGAACATGATCATAAGAGTAACCCTTCTACCATTGTATTTAAATGAGTAGCTATTATCAATGGTATTGTGCAAAACATTATTTGTAGAAATCCAAGGTTTACCCAATAACAAATGACATGCTTGCATAGATACTATATCAAATTCTGCATTATCCTTATAAGAACCAATGAAAAATTCAATGCGTGCCATTTTATCTACATTTATCTTACCATAAGAATTTACCCATTGGGTGTAGTATGGACATGGGTGTGGTTGTGTGGTCAAGCCAAGCTTCTCGGCCAACTCCAAGATTGCGATGTTGCGGCTACTTTCTCCATCAATGATGACACAACAACGTCGGTCCATCACAATAAAGTGAGTTTGGAACAAGTTGTTCAATTGATTTTTCTCTACCTTCTCCATTTGAGAACTGAGCACTCGTTGTGCTACATCACTCATATCATTCTCATTAGATGACAATGACTCATCATCATGAGTGGTGTAACCTGTCATTATTAGTAGCAAATAAGAAAACACACAGGAGTATATTTTCCTATCACTACTATGTGATCACGGTGTAAACACTCAACAAGAAAATGGCAATATCTTACAAAGTCCTTACAAAGTTCTATACAGCAAAGCAAAGGAGAACATGGAGAGTGTGATCTGATGATTGTGAGGATCAAAAGTATGTGCCTGTTCAGAAGGATATATGTGGAGCTAGGTAGGCAAATTGTAGTAGCAAAGATTAGGAATATTTCAAGTTTGAAGTTGCAAAACTGAATAATAGTCCCAAGCTAGTCTATGACACCGGCCTAAACTTGTCTTAAACCTAGTTCAAGCAAGCAAGCAAATGACTCCATAAAGGACGCAAAGGCTACAAGCAATTCTGAATTTATTTCTCTTTCCCTTTCCTTTTTTCTTTTGTTATGGGTGCGGCTTTTTCTTCTTATTTTTTTTAGCACCTCTTTGCCTTCTACTTCTTTTGAAATTTTTTTTCTTTCGACACAGAACTGCAGCAATGTGCAGCAACCTCCTTACTTAAGGAACAACATGCAACGGAAAAACACTTTAAGTTTCTTTTGCACACAAAAAGTAGAAGGCTAGATGTTAAATAAATATTTAGTGCACACAATTCCAGCAGTACTATTCTCTCAACGTGTGCAACAATCTGATTTTTTCCCTCTTGATTGTCTATGAACAGGGACACATACGACTCAAACAAGACCAAAGAACAAGCACTAGACCAGCAACACAATGACCTTGTAGGGACTGAAATTCAGAGAAGCAAACTAAACTGAAAATTGCAGGGCACAAGGGGGATATAGGACAGCGGAAACACGAGGAATAGTAATTTTTGTAGGGCAATTTTTTGGAGTTTAGGACAGAACAGAATAACAGGGATAAGGGCGAACCTAATGGTATACCTGAAGCTCTGATTACCACTTGATGTGAATAAGGGTTCCCAATCTTCCGAAAGGTTATGGATAAGTTGATTTGGTCGGAGGCGACACAAAAATTGATCCGACTTCAGAACAGCATGTTCTAAACCCCGCAATCACAGCACGACGTCTCCTCTAGTAATCAACCATCCTAAAATGATTGACCTCGCCAAGAAGACTAATCCCTACCTATAAATCAAGAACACAACCAAGAATAAAGAAGAATGCAACACAATTGTAGATGTATTATGAATCTCACAAAGTTGGGGTCTCACAAACCGATGAAACAGTGAAATTGTTATGAACAGAATAATCTAAGCAAAACCCAAACCCTAATGAAGAGGCGGTGGCTGTATATGAGGACCGTAGGGTCATGCACCACCCCCTGAACGCAGCCCTAAGTGGTCTCAACTCGATACATGGCCCAATGACCGATTACGGTGTCGCAGTACCAGGACAGATTCTGGACATTGACTTGTTTCAGCGATTGCTGATGGCTAGGGATGAATTTTGCTATGGGACTGGTTGGGTTGGAAATATATTTTCATTATCTTTCCAGGAAAATGTAGAACGTCTAAATCCGAGTCCGTATGCATCCTGGGTGTCCATTTTAGTGCAGACTGGTCCGATGTCCCGAAACAGACTCAAAGTTGGTTTTGATTGGGAGTCCACCTTGCCTTAGACGTCCATACTGGACCATCACGCCTCCAATCACCTCTCTAACTATCTCATCGTCATTTCCATGATTCCTAACAATAATTAATTCATTAGGTAGCCACATGTTCTCAAAATCACATAATGAAATCATTAGGAACAAGCTCACCCGTAAATTCAGTTGTCGCGCATGAACTTGCATTTTGGTTGGCGGAGTGCTGGGTGTATCCATAAGGGTGATGTCATCATTGCACACAACTAGCTAGCAAAGAAGCCTACTCATGCAAAGCTACACGATGAGAACTAGAGCAAACAAATATGAGTAGCACAACACATACAAGGGTGAGCAATAAAGCCAATGCAACTCCTACACATGCTAGTGATCAAATGAAAGCTAAGCACAACTAGCAAGTAAAGAAGCCTATTCATGCAAGTCTACAAGGTGATCAACTAGAGCAAGGCAAACACACAAGCATGAATAGCACGGTATGTAAATACAGAAAGTAATGCATCAAAGTAAGGAGTAGAGTAAGACATGGCTCATGATTTATTCCTGAGGTCTCGGAAGGATGACGCCTTCCCCTACTCCCTATTGGACCACTCCCGTCGGAGTTCTGGTCCCTCCCATCACCAATGTGGAGTTCTCACCCATGAGCCCGCAATCACTCCCCAAGTAAAGACACGGTGTGTGTCACTGCTGCCACCAAGGCACAAGCTCGCCTCCCTCGAGAACTTGTCGGACTCCCCAAGCCGACACGGGCACTCACTATTGATGCCCCTTTCAACGGCGGGCTCAAACTGTGTACAAACATATGATGGCCTTCACAACCAATCACGATAGGCTCGATCATCGATACCTAACCGGTCTAGATCTCACCATAGACCAAGAGTAACAGCCTAGATAACACTCTCAAGGACACGCTAGCCTTAGATGTGCAAGATGCTCAAGTTACTCTCCACTAGCACTCTCAAGATATGCAATATCTCCTCCTAGTGCCCTCTCCTTTTCCAACCTCCAACTAGCCATTCTCCATGAAATCAGCCTTCTGGGCCTACTGATCGGACTGTCCGGTCACTAGCTGACCGGACCATCCGGTCACTCCAGAATCCAGCTCCAACGGCTCTGCCCACTACTAACTTCTCTGCTGACTGAACCGTACGGTCAGTTTACCGGACTATCCTGTCCGCTTCTCTCTCTAGTCCAGAAACATTTCATGCACTGCTTCCCCGCTGCCCAAATCCCACGTCTACTAACCGGACTGTCCGGTCACTAGACCGGACCATCTAGTCACTAGGACTTTCCAGACTTGGTTGTTTCCTCGCTGCTCGTTGTAGGCTCCGGACAAAACCACTCAGTGACTGTATAGTCCAGTCACCACTGACCCCTCTGTCCAGTCACTTTGTCCAGAAGTTAAAACTTCTCGTCCTTGCTTGACTTCGTTTCCCGGCTTCTCCAAATAGCTCCTTGGCTTCTCCACTATCACCTACTGCCTATGATTTCACCGAGCATTTATGCACATCACCGACTAGACATGACCTAAGAGAAATGACCTAGACCCTCTTGATAGTCCGGTTTTTCCTATGGACTCAAAGCCCTAACAACTAGACAAGTGTTCCCAACACTTGCTATGTAGCTTGTCCTTAGCCTTGATCCATCTTCATTAACCCTTGGACTCCATCAAGCTCATCAACCCTCCATGCTTGTGGTCATTGTCATCAATCGCCAAGGCCGCCATCAATAATCATCATAACATAGAAAAGGTTTCCTACACGGATAACGCTCGTGTAGACATTAGTCACATTTCACATTTGTCATTCATCACCAAAACATCATATCTTGGGGTGACCTCAATGGTCATGAACCTTACAGTGTCGTAGTCGTAGCGGTGAGATTCATCATCTTAAATGATCATGTGAGCATTGTGGTCGGCGCTCCTCTCACGCCAATGCTTGATGCACTCAAAGTGCTTCGAGTAGAACTTGGAATGGCACTTGAGGTAGAGCTTGAGGAAGCTCTTGATGAAGAGATTAGTGTAGGTCGTGATCCAAAGGGGTTGTAGAAGCCCTTGCAAGACAATCTAGTGGAGAGATCAAAGAAGTTTGAGCTCGAAGCTGCTTCTTTCCTTTTGCTTGAAGATGCTTCATTGTTTGCCATGTATGTCTTATTCCCCATCAAGCTTGCGGTGATCTCCTCATCCTGGAAGAGTAGCCTAATCACATCTATCAACAAAAATATTCTTGTCCATGATGAGATCAAGGGTGATGTAGAGGAGCTTGCTGCTAGGGAGCAAGGTGAGGATCTTCTCGACAACCAATAACTTGGGAAGCTCGAAAGTAGCTGCTGAAATTTTGTCCACAATATCTCACAAGCAAATAAGAGAATCAAGTAAGTCCTCATTATCGTTAGCACGAAAAGCAAAGAACTCCTTAACAAGTGAAGCACTAGCATGATCAATAAAAGGCTCACTATCATCAATCCTAGTCATGCTAGTGGAGCAAGCAAGATCAAGAGAAACACCATCATCTATCATCACATTATGCATACTAGTAGAGCAACCTATCAAGTTACCGTTAGAAGAATCTAGGCACACGCTAGAACTAGGCACATCCACACAATCATCATCATACACATGATTATCGGTAAAGGTATTGGCAAAGTCCACAAGAGTGTCCGTCAACTCATCCAGAATCATGACATTTAGGTAGCTTTTCAAGCGATCCTTCCATAAGCCATGACCGGGCCCCGAATGAGATGACATCTCAACTCAATATGGTCACTACTCAAGGCGGTTAAGCCCTATGATGAGCACTTGGATATGATACGACTTGAAAGGACCGAGTGACCGAGAGGGGGGTGAATCGGGAACTTGCTATTTGTACCAAAATCGCCAATTTCTAAATCAAACACTCAAAGAAACTCCAATAGCAATTCTAGCGGTAATCACACTAACAAGATAATAAACCTATGAAAGGAACAACAACCTAAGCATACTAGTGGATCACACAAGGCAATACAACTCCTATGAAAGCTAGTAATAAAGACACACGGAAGCAAACAAGCTAGCAAAAGAGCCTACTCATGCAATGCTACAAGATAAAGAACTAGAACACACAAGCATGAGTAGCACAATACATACGAGGGTGATGAAACAAGCCAAAACAACTCCTATGCATGCTAGTGATCAAATACGGAAGCTAAACAATACTGGTAAGTAAAGAAGCCTATTCATGCAAGTCTACAAGGTAATCAACTAGAGAAAGGTAAGCACACAAGCATGAATAGCATGGTATGTAAATGTGGAAAGTAATGCATCATAGTAATGAGAGGGTCAAGAAATGCTCATGATTTATTCCTGAGGTCTCGGAAGGATGGAGACTTCCCCTACTCCTCATTAGACCACTCCCACCACAAAGTGGAGCTCTCGCACATGAACCCGCAAACACTGCCAAAGTGAAGACACGGTTGCGTCACCGCTGCCACCATGACACAAGCTCGCCTCCCTCAAGAACTTGCTGGACTCCCTGAGCCGACATGGGCGCTCACTATTGATGGCCCTTTTACCGACGGGCTCAAACCGGGTACAAAGAAAATGCAGGACCAGAGAGCTCCATTTATATGTCCTCTCTGTCCTGCATTTTCTTTGTATAGACCAGACCGTCCAATCTAGTTGTTCTTCGCACAGACAGATTCCTTGCAGACTCCTCCCAGATCTCCTAGTGACCATACAGTCTGGTCTCCACTGACTCCTCTGTCTGATCACACTATCCAGAAGCTGAAACTTCTCGTCCTCACTTGACTTTGTTTCCTGGCTTCTTCCAACAGCTCCTTGGCTTCTCCACTGTCACCTAGTGCATGTGATTTCACTTAGCATCCACACACGTCACCAACTAGCATGACCTAAGAGACATGACCTAGACCCCCTTGATAATCCGGTTTTACCTATAGACTCAAAGCCCTAACATCTAGACAAGTGTTTCAAACACTTGCTCCATAGCTTGTCCTTAGCCTTGATCCACCTCTATTAACCCTTGGACTCCATGCTTGTGGTCATTGTCATCCGTCGCCAAGGTGTGGGTGGTTTCTAGCTACACATTTTATCTACCAAAAAGGGATGTTTTACATCTTAATTTGGTGGTATTGACTAACAATTCACCCCATATTTGCATATATTTGTAGTTGTTCTATTTTGGATGTAATTGCAGAAAACAGGTATAAAACAGGGCAATTATGGATAAGGAATCAAAGAGTAACAAGGATGGGCCAGGTACAGAGCCGATCGACGCAGGAGGGTAAAAGACAATGAAAAGCATAATTCGGTCCAAGGACAGAGGCCCAGCCCAATATAAGTCAAAGTCGGTGGAAGTTAACCTAATCTCGCCTGATATAAAAGGAAGACATCTATCAAGAGCCAAAGGAGTAAGGGGAGAGATAGCAATCGTGATATCCAGTTGTTACAACTAGGGTTTTAGGATATTGGCGGCAACAGGTGGTCAACACCGACGAGAACCACCAGAAGGGAGGTCGTGCCGATCGGTGCGATGGTTGCGCCGATCGGCTCGTGCGTGTTGTAGTGCTATTTCTCACCCTTCTGCTATGCTTAGCAGGAGGATGAGCGAGTAGTCTCATATTCTCTTCTCTGGTGCGGGGATCTGGTCATGTAACTCTCATACTTATTGATACTCTCTTGATGAATTCAATCTATGTAGTGAACTCAATTGTGCATCTATTTCATTAGTGTATCGGCCGGTACACTTCTGCCCATTGCATAGTGCAAGAAACCAGTGGGGAGCTAATAACCCCTGTAGTGACAACCGGGGCGAACAAAACCACCATGTCTTGTAGAATATTGGAATCATCATCCGAGTTAATAAGGATAAGGTTGCATGCTAGTGAACCAATCCTAAGGAGAGAATCCTTCATTATCCTGTTACATCTCTAATAACATTCATCCACCACTCTCTCACCATCATCATTCACACCAACCCAACCATTGCAATGTGTTAGTAAGTCTTTAATAGTAATAGTCCCGCTCGTTCCCTGTGGATTCGATAACTTTGGAATACTCTGAGGGAAAAAGAGCTACAATTATACACCATCCTCTTGCGGTATATAAGTGGGTGCGTAACTACGACCAACACAAGGCAACCATCATCATCAATAATATTAGAAAAGGTTTTCTACACGCACAACACTCGTGTAGGAATTAGTCACATTTAATGTTTGTCATTCATCACTAAAATATATACCTTGGGTTGACCTCAATGGTCATGATCCTTACAGGTGTCAAATTTTTTATGTCATTGTTTGGGTGCTTGTTTAAGGCCATATAGGGATTTTATTAATATGCACACTTTGTTCTCTTGCCCAAAATTTTTAAAACCATGCGGTTGCTCCATATATATCTCTTTCACTAATTCTGCATAGAGGAAAGCGGTCTTTACATCTATTTGATGGATATGCGCAAGGAGCACTCTAATGGTGGAAATTCGGGCAACAAGAGAGTATGTATCAAAGAAATCCTATCCTTCTCTTTGTGTGAATCCCTTGGCCACAAGTCTAGCCTTGTACTTTTCAATAGTACCATCAAGCCTCAATTTCTTTTTAAAGATCCACTTACATCCTATTGGGTTGCACCCTCTTAGACACTCAGTGATCTCCCAAGTTCCATTGGGCATGATAGAGTCCATCTCATTACAAACTACATCTTTCCAATATCTCTGTATAAAGATGTATAAGCCTCTGAAAGAGTGTTAGGCACATCATCCGCAAGATAAACAATATAGTCATCACCAAAAGATGTCACAATCTTTTATCTCTTACTCCTACGTGGAACTTCGTTGATGATATTGTCATCGTCTTCAGATGGTGTGTATAATTCATCATTTATCTCATATGATGGTGTGTCGTCCTCAAGAGCATTCACATGATTGTGATAATTCTCACTTTGAGAAGCGCTACCTGCTGCTCGCATAGGAAATATATCCTCAAAGAATGAAGCATCTCTCGACTCCATGATAGTATTCACATTTTTTTCAGGAGTATTAGATTTAACTACTAAAAATCTATAGGCCGTAGAGTTATGTGTATATCCCAAAAATGCATAATCTACTGTTTTGGGTCTAAGCTTTGTCTTCTTTGGCTCAGGTAAATTAACCTTCGCCAGACAGCCCCAAGTCCTTAAATAATTAACATTGGGTTTTCTCTCATGCCATCCTTCATAGGGAGTGACATCTCTGTTTTTAGTCACTACCCTGTTTAGGACAAAATTAGCTGTCAAGATAGCTTTCCCCCACCATTCATAGGGCATACTGGCGGTCTCTAATATGGCATTCACCAAATCTATTAGAGTTCCGTTTTTCCTCTCACCCACCCCATTTTCTTGAGGTGAATATGGTGGTGTCACTTCATGGATAATACCATGTTCAGTACAGAATTGAGAGAAATCATTTGAGGTATACTCTCCTCCACGATCATCATGTAATCGTTTGATTTTCCTCTCAAGTTGGTTCTCAACCTCGGCCTTATAAATTTTAAAGTATTGTAAAGCTTCATCTTTAGTTTCTAGCAAGTAAATATAGCAAAAAATAGTAGCATCATCAATCAAAGTCATGAAATATCTCTTGCCTCCTCTTATCAATAGTCCATTCATTTCACACAAATCAATGAATAAGATCCAATGGTGCCAAATTTCTCTTTTCCTCTAAACACTTAAATGCTTTTCAAGGTTGTTTTGCTTGCACACAAGATTGACACTTTGATCCTTTGAAAATATTGAACTTAGGAATAATTTCTAATCTGGACATTCTAGCAATGGTGTCAAACCCAATATGACAAAAACATGAGTGCCACACATTTGCCTCACAAATATTTTTATTGATCATGGATGCAACATTTGGATTATAAGAATTATCACAAGTATTCAAGCGGAACAAGCCTCCACTTAAATAGCCTTTGCCAACAAAGTTTCCGAACTTGGACATTACAACTTTATTTGACTCAAACACTAACTTATAACCATCCCAACACAATAAGGAAACACTAATAAGATTCCTCTTTATTATGGGAGCATGTAGCACGTTCTTTAAAAGGATAGTCATTCCTAAAGTGAGATTTAGTATGACCATACCAACACCAAGAATAGAAGCAGATGATCTGTTTCCCATCGGGATGGAGGAGGACTGTGTCCCCTGGTAAGAAGAGAACATAGACAAACCAGAACACACATGAATGTTGGCACCCGTATCAACCCACCAATCTAAAGAATTAATGTCTAAAAAAACAAATAGTAAATTACCATACCCAGATGGATCGGTCTCATCACCGTTGTTTTTGCCAATGGTCACACTGACAACCTTCTTTTATTGTCCATCAGAATTGTCTTTGCGATGGCGACAATCTTTCACGAGATGCCCTAATTTGCCACACACATAACATGCTCTGTTGTTGTTTTTTTGCATTTTTCTTCATGAAGTTAGTGGTTTTCTTAGGTTTACCATCGGCCTGCATTTTACCCTTGTTCTTTTTGTAGTAATTTTTCTTTTCAACTACAACATTTGCACTAGCACCATTCTCTACAGCGGCAGAAGTGCTTGGAGCCTCTTTAGCCCTTGTGTTTTCTACTTTTCTTCCACATCAAGGGCTATAATCAGATTCAGTTGAGATATCTTTCCTCTTGTGTTTCAGGCTCGTGGAAAAATCTCTCCACGTGGTAGAGAGTTTGGCAATAATGCCCGCTGCCACAACTTGATCAGGCAGAGGACATCCCAAACTTACAACCTCTTCGGCCAAAGCTATAACTCGTGAGCTTGAGACACTATCGACTTTGCAGCATCAATGCTGAAGTCAAAGTGTTACTCACACGTGTCCAGCAGACGACCAGCTTCACTGACGGCATATTTCCGCTCAAGTGCATCCCACAACTCAGTAGGATCGATATAATTCATATAAACATCATACAAATTATCCGCTAAAAGGGTTAAGATGCAGCCAAGCATCGAATCATGCGCTGTGAGAAAAATAGTGGTCTGCTCAACCATGAATGGCATCACTGGGTGGATAACCCACCACATTCCCATTGACATAAGCCAGAATCTGACTTTAGTCTGCCAATGACGGAAGTTTTCACCACCGCCATACCTCTCAGGTTTCAATGTATCTGAAACACCAACCATTGCTAGAATAATAGAATAAACACAACTATAAGGTTTTTTGAATGTTGGAAATATGTGTGTTATTCTAATTCCATATTTAAATTTTAGGCAAGTTTCATAATCATTCAAACTCGTGATGCAAACTACCTCTTGCAGCATGTAGAATAACACAATTAACAACACGGGAGACATTGACTCATGTAGGGTTTGTCGGTGCTTAATTTAGCACAAATAGTAGACAAAGCAGACCGTCAATATAGATGTCGTAGTTCATCGATGAGGCAGCACAGATGGTCACAGATCAGCCTCGAGCAGTCGTGCATATGCGTTGCCCAGAAAACTTATTGCCGCTCCTCGTCCAGGCTTCACGACAGCAAAGGCTCGGAGATTTCGCTCACCCTTTTCCTTGATTCATGCCAAGGAATAGGACCGGTGAAATGGAAGCAGCTCAACACCACAGCACAACTCTCCAATCAATGAAGAAGAAGAAGTGGAAGCGAATATTCTGGTTATGGAAACCTGGACGTCTCTAGGGGTCTAATATAGGCACGACTGCCCTCCAGGAGTCGTTTCCTCTCTAATTGCACTCTCTAATTAGTAGTTATTAGCCTGGCTGACCTATTGACTCTAATTATGGCATTAATCATGTATTAATCCTCTTTATTAGTACATAATGGTTCAGAATTATGAAGGATACGAGTGGTAAAAATTACTTGGGCTCACAGACACGCCACGCCACGGTCGCAAGTCACAAGTCATGTGGGACAACACGTGAAAAAGTGCGTATGCGTGCACACATGTGTGTGCGTGTGTACTCATAGCAATGTTCTCTTTCTCCTAATGCTTTCTTTATTCAAAAATGGGTATGAGTGCTGCTATTTAAATTGGTGTGTACCACCATAGACTAGCAAGGTGGTACTCCTACCAATAACCACTTATTGCTTTGGAATTTCTCCTGAATGGGTCATATAAAATGGGTCAAATTCTAACAATGGCTCATATTTATTTGACTTTGTATTTCAACCACCAAGACATCAAACCTAATGGAAAAGAAATTAGGACAAAAATTTAGAAGATCAAATAAATGAGACCGTAGATCATCTCCAGTAGATAGCTTAAAACCATAACCTATCCCTAAAAACTAACAAAATGACTAAAAAAACTACTCCAACAAATAGCCTAAATGGTTAACTATCCCTAAAATTTTTAGACTATGACCTAAACTTCTTTCTTCATAACCCAAATATACCAATCCAACTAGTGTTGACCCAAAACCTCCATTCACGCGCGAGAAAGCCAAACTGTTCCGTTCTAGATGTTTCCTGCCAATCCCCACTGTCTCCTTCGCCCCAGCTCCTAGGCCCCACTGTCATCGCATCCATAGACGACAAAAATGTCATCCCCGCCCCTCGCTCGTCCCCCGATGCTCCTTGCGGCCATGACACCCAAACGCAAGGCGGCCCACCCCCTCGTGGCTTCCTTGCGAGGCGGCGGCAGGCAAGCTTGTTAAGGAGAGGAGGTGAGACCGAAGTGCGGGAGCAAGCTCAATCAAGGAGGATATGAGAGCTAGGGGCAGGAGGTGGCCGGCGGCCATGGGTGAGTAGGAGAACTGATGGATTGGATCTTAGATAAGGCCCATCATGTTTTTAAATAAGCCCTCAACAACTGTTGTAATTGTTTATGGTTTTCTGTGTCTTGACTTTTTTATGAAACACCCCCTGATCTTAAAAATATTTTTCAATAACTTATAGGTATCCAGTTTTTAGATAATCTGTTGGAGATATGATAAGACAAAGACAAAAGAATACCTAAATCTTCTCTCTTTTAGACCTAAAATTTTACAAATGAGGCAACATAATTTTCTAAGATAAACAATAAGCCATTTGCAGGATGCAAAATATTAGGCTAGTCGACTAGTGGGTGGGGCTGCTGGATAATGATTTCCTAGAGGGAGTGGACGGGTTCTTTTTATTTTAGGAAAAAGTAATTAACACTTTTACATATTTTGGATTTTTGGTTAAACTGAGATTCATAGTTGGAACTTGGACCAGAGAAGAAAAACCTCTCGAAGGGCCTTGTTTCTCTGAAACGAGACACATGTACAAAACTTCTTGGCTCTCCAACCAACAGAAGTTTTGCACTCTACATTGGAGGCAGTAAAGCATTTAACAGTGGAAATATTCATGCTACTGTGCCACCAAGTACTTCCTGCACTAGCGGACAAGTTGTTCACTGTGTTTGACGGAACTCCAATGTGTGTGAAGCAGCGACAAAAGTAGAGATAGCTGCAAGAACACGAAAAGTATGAGACTCTTAATTCAGCGGCTAGCGCGCGCGGTAGCATCTCCTGCCACAGTAACATTCCATCCTCTTCTTTTCCCGCTTCTTTCTCAAAAGCAGCTCCACATAAGGACACATTACAGGACAAGAGACTCCATAGACGCATCTCTGCTCTCTTAGACATGCATGCTAACCACCAGTACATAGCCAGCGTTGTGGCTGGCCGGAGCCTGTCTTTTATCTCTCAACATGAAGGAATAACAACAGAACAAAAGGACTTTTTTTTACTACACGGCTAGGCTAATAAGTTGCACCTTGCTGCTGACTAATGACAACTAGCTAAGCTACAGCAAACTCGATCCAGTGCTGAATTCATTGTCGCCACGAACGTTGTGATCGGACCACCACGTCATCCCGACTCACAGCCCGTGACGGTGGTGTCGGTGATGGTGGTGGCGGAGGAAAAATTGCATCACCGGAGACGGCGCCGGAGCCGGGGAAGAAGCCGGAGCAAAGAGTCCAAAGCCACCTGTGGCATTGAGCACTGCTGCCATTGGTGTGGGGGCCGGGGCCATGGGCGGCGGAGCGCCGATGTGCGGCGGGCACTGGTAGCACTTGGCGAAGAGGCCAAACGTGTTAACCTGCTGCACGAAGTTGGTTATGCTGGCCCAACCACCGAACCCGAAGCCGACCACCAGCACCCACGCCACCACGAAGGAGTTTATCACATATGCTCCCGTCCATCCTCCAGCGAACTTGGGCGGGCGTTCCACGGCGTTCTGCAATAATTCATTGCCAACATTTGTAATAATGTCATTTTGAGAAAACCGTGTATGATAAAATGGAATGGTAATATGAAATGCAAAAGGCTAAATTTGCAACAAAATGATGCCACACAAGCAGTAGTGAGCTAAAGCGTTCGAGTAAAACTAGTCTAGGAGCAGCACTGTTGTTTTTGAGAGACATGGCAGCATCATTGGTGTCCTCCGATAGGCAGAAGCGGAATTATGTCTGCATGCTCTATTGGATCGATGGCGCCACACGGTACAAAGCCTCTGCACCGTTCGGTCTGTGACTTTACCGTACACTACTTTTTTTTATCGCCACTTGTACTGGAAAGGAATTGCTGTCTCTGATACAGTTTTGTCTTGCCTTGAGTGAAACACACTGAACCAGGGTACACGCACATATGGCACCCAGAGACTTATTAATAGTATATAGTTTGAACGTGAACGTCGATCTTTGGATGTTACGAGATCTCGCTACAGGTTTGCATGGACACCAATCAATGTAGTATGTTCTACTAGTAGCCATCAAGATCATTTTATTTTCAAAAACAAATAAAGACGAGATAAAGCATGGCCACCGACGCGTGAAACAGCAGGTCATGGACTCTACTGATGTCTAGGAAGGTTGTGAGCAAGCTGCAGTTTGCATCAGCACTAGAGCTCTCATTGTTGGAGATTGGGACAATGGCGACAGGCTAAACTCTCTGTATGGACCCCCAATGTAGCCATGCACTTCCAAGGAAATGTCTGATGATGGATCGATGCAATGCAAGTTGATGATGGTGACACGGCGCGCAGATCAGAGTATACAGCATGCAGAAGAACTGGACAAGGAGGATTAATAAAGGTGTATACGTACCTCGCGAGATTGGGGGGACCTGAATGTGACCATGTGCGCCAAGGCCGGTATGATATAGACGGTGAAGCTGACGAGTAGCGCGCCGACGGCGGAGTTGATGGGCCCAAAGAAGGGGAAGATGATGGCGAGGAACCAGATGGGCACGACCACAGGGAGCCTGGCTGCGGCGCGCTTGCAGAGGCTCTTGCAGTCGTGCAGGCCGATGAGCTTCTCCCACACGAAGTAGAGCGGGGTGCACGCGAAGCCGAAAGTGATGAACTGGTGGATCAGCATCAGCACCACGGCCGCGTCACGCCACGCAGTGCGCGGGAGCAGCGCCAGCGCGTTCGAGTGGGTGAGCAGCGCGTCGCCGAAGGCCCAGTAGGCCGCCGAGGCCGACGGCAGCGTCAGGGTCAGCACGTACAGCGTGGCCAGCAGGTAGATGGACTTGAACTTCTGGGGACGCCACATCGCGTGCATGATCTCCCTGCATTAATTTTCCGTTTTTATTAATACCAAATACTTATAACTTACTAAAATTCCCTGTTATACATAATAATCACTTAATAATTTGTTAATAAGTTGGGCGGTCCGCTCATACAAGGCTAAGGCTAGGTGCATCGAGATAGTAACACAGAGAAAGAACTCTTATCAAAAAAAAAACACAGAGAAAGAACAGGAGTACGTGCAGCATGGGGTCGACCGGTCGAGACACAGGAAGCGACGCCGGCAGTGGTGTCTGCCGGGCTTTGCCGCGGCACGGTGTGATGAGACTCGTGGCAACGTGGGGTCCATGTGTCGGTGGGCTGTGCAGGCATGCATGGGTCGCCGGTCCCCACACGCCGGCCAGCGCAAACAAGGATCGACCGATCAGTTCAACTGTTTAAACAGCGCGCGCTGGGGTTGGCTGCATGCAACGGTCATGTCCTTGCTTGCATTTGTTGGGGTTGATGCATGAATGTGTCACAGCCAAGGCAACAAAAGCGCAAGGGCCAGCAGGTTTCACAGTGAATAATTGTCTTCTTCTTGTTTCAAACAGATCTATACTAGTTAAAGAACCTACTAGTGTGAGACTTGTTACAGCTAAAAATCCTATGCACGGAACGGAAGGACATGCATGGTCACTACAGCTTTTCACAGGAGATGCTCCTCAAAACCAACAGAGACAGCAACTTGTGGAATGTCCTCTACTACTTGGCTTCTAGCTAGCGACTAATAACTTATTAGAAATCACATTGTCACCACCACCAGGCAGCACTAAAAACATTATTATTTGTTACCGCTACTAATCACCATATATATGCAAGCAAACAAGCAGAAGCATGCATGCGTGTCCCATGGCGTCCCCGTGCGGCTGTGTTCTTTGGGGCAGCGGTATGGTCGCCATGCAGGCCATGTCTATTATTCCTATAGTACGTTGTGGTCCCCAGCAGCTGCTAGTGCTAGCAACACCTGGGTCCCACATGACAGAGCGCGTATGTAAGCTAATAAGCTAGCACGCGGCATGCACGTGCTCGGGCCAAAACTAATATGAACGGAGCTTGTGACCGTTGCTAGCGCGGCTACATACTTTATATAGGTTAACTGCATACAAAAAGTAAGTAACTAAAGTAATGAATCAAGAGAATTAATATGAAGAGCATATATATAGTAGTATAGTATAGCTTAATTACACTGTGACTGCGTGTCCTCCGAATGTGTAGAGGATGTTTGTTGCGCCTGTGAAGTAGAGCACGATCCTTGTGGGTCCCGAGTGCGTGACGCCCTCGACCTGTCCGTGCGCGAGCGAGGCGACGGCGATGTACCAGGCGGTGTATGTGGTCATGACGAGCCCCAGGAAGGACCAGACCCGGTAGTTGTGGAAGGAGGGGATGAATACGGTGGTGGCGCAGCAGGCGCCGAAGATGTACGTCCAGGTGCGCTTGTCGAGGCGGTCGTTGATGTAATAGATGTTGCTGGCACAGCCGATGAGCTGGATGACGGAGCCGAAGAGGAGGAAGGTGCAGTTGAAGGCCAGCCCGGCGTTGCGCCAGTGCCGGCCCAGCAGCCCGTCCAGCACCTCGAACCACTGAATCACGTGGTTCCGGAAGTCCACCTTCTCCCTCTCCTTCCTGGTGCGGTACTCCAGGTACAGGATGCTGATCAGGTACGCCGTCCAGCTGCCCAGAATGCCGTAGAAGAGCTGGAACAGGATGCCGCTCAGCATGCCCAGCTGGGCGAACGAGTAGGGAAGCGTAAGAAGCACCTGAGCCACCTGCACATTATATATATATATATATATATATATATATATATATATATATATATATATATATATATATTTGCCGGCCGTTATTAATCCATCAGCGTTCCTCACTGAACAAAAGCTAATTACCAAGATGATGAAGAAGAAGAAGCATACTATATACCTGGTTGGAGGCGCAGCTGAACCAGGCGTCGTAGGCGGACCCGCCGTGCCAGAGCAGGCCGGACAGCTTGGACTTGATGCCGGACTCGCCGCCATGCTGCTGCTCCTCCTCCTCCTCCTCCGCCTCAAGGGCGTGCCGGCTAAGCCCGAACGCCTCGGGCGCCTTCTCGTCGGCGATCCCGCTCCCGTTTCCCGCTGCCATTATTGTTCCTCTCTAGCTAGTAGTGCTGCTCTCTCCTCTCCTATCACTGAGCAGCTAGCTAGCTCTGTTTCGTTGCGTGGTGTTTGGTTCATCGAGTGTTGCGCAACGCAGGGGACGGGTGGCGTGGTATATATGGAGAGAGAGCACTAGGACGCCCGGGGAGACAGCACTCCAGCAGCTGGGGCAAAAAGAAACCCACCACCCTTTCTTTTCATGCATGTCCTCCTTTTTTCTATCTGGGTTCAGAACAAAAAAAGTGAATGAGGGAAGGAGGGAGGCTTAAAGCAATGGTGAAAAGATATAAGAAAAATGCATGCGGCGTTTGAAAAATCTTCGGGGAAATAAGGAGGGGCCGTGTGGGACATACATGTCATCAGCTAAGTGGCTCCAAGACACTCGAGTAATTAATGTCCCCTCTCCCTCGTAAAAAGTTGGATTGCCGTTTTATCCGTTAAATATATGTCTTCTAATTTGACGACTTAAATCTGCTCCATTTGATTCCTTACATATATTCCCCATCTGGTGACTTAATTCTCTGCCTTACTAAATAATTGCTGCCACCACTATGCAATAATTCAAATAACTTTCACTCGCTACATTAACCTTCCTCTCCACCTCTACAGAATTTTCAACATATATTTACTGAATGACTTGGGGGATGAAGATTAAACATAAAAAAAAGAATCTGGAGTAATGTAGCACGCATGTGTTGGGCTTTTTGGCTGAGTCGTAATAATATGGTTTTTGACAAGACACCAATACATTTTTTTATAGGTTATCTTCACAGGGACGTATTGAACTTGTTTTTGGTCCCTTCTTTTAACGGAGGAGAAAAACCACATGGATGAAAACAGCTTGCAGAATGACTGCAATTGTGATCATGGAGATCTTCGCTAAGAATAAATAATGTTTCTCAAATAAAATAATGTTCTATTTATAAACTAATGGATATAAAGTTTGCATTTGAGATACGTGGTGTAGCGGGTTGTTTGAAGCTTTATTTGTAAAAATTGTTTGTTATATGTATCAATCGACACATAGACAGAAATAAAGATATTTCCTCATCCAAAAAAATAAAACCTTCCTGTCCACATCTATCGTTCCCGTTTCTAAAAACTCAATCATAATCATTTTCACGAGAAACTAGATAATCTTGTTGGACGTGCTACTCTGCTCTTCTCAGCGCCCCGTGCCGACCTTCACTAGCCACCCATGTCCCTTTGCCTATAAAGTTCGATTGGGAGCTTATATTAGTGTACCACTGATAGGTCGTCGTCCTTGGAAATCTTTCTAAATACCGACCTTCTCACTTCCAGCTTGGCCGTTAGTTGAAACACTTGCTTATTAGTAGCCCAGTAGAAACCGAGAAATATGCCCCGAAAAATTACATAGCCAGCAAGTAGCTCATCCTGATGTACAACAGATAAGTTTAGCCTCTGTGTCCTGTTCCTGTTGTACACATTACCGGCCGGGTACTCCTCCAGCAGCGGGTGCGAGCGTACGTGTGGGTTCGTGTGACCGCCCTCTCGGAGACCGTATATTATGCGGAAGGAAAGGAAAGAAAACCAAAATAATTCCGCGTCCCATACGGAGGCGTGGCGCGATCTACCACGCTGCACGAGCGGGTGTGTGCGTCGTCGGCTCGGCCCCCGGCGTGCAGCCCGGCTCCGCGCCCGCGCCGGCAAGCTGGCCTCGTGGCCCGCGATTAACACGTCCATTAGAGCGGATGTTGCCTGGGGAGTGGGGACCGCCAGATAATTCTAATTGATCGACCCACTAAGCAAATGCTAATCTGCATCTGCTGCTTGTCTCTTTGCCGCCCCCGGTTCGCCTTTTTGCCGATCGCTTTGCTAGTTGCAGTTGGGAGGGAGAATGTATTGTGGGGCAGGGATCAGGTGGGAAAGGCGCAGCTGATTGTGTCGCGTGATGTATCTTTAATCGCACGTGATCACCCTAACGGTCGGTTCGGGCCCTGATCAGTTTTTCCGCATCGAAAAGAAGAACCGATTTTACTTTTCCTTTTTTGCGGGCCAAGAGCCAATTTTACTCACTCTGACCATTCAATACGCGAAGAAAATCTTGTAGCCTCCACGATTATTTTAAGCTACGTCATACTTTTTTCCGCCAAGGGGAAACTTTATTGAGTATTACGTAGTGTTATTACACACCTGACCTGACAAACGCTCCTGGAGAACCAGGTCCTGGATACAGACCGGAATACTAGAAACTGAGACCCTACTGACACCACGACGCTTAGACTCTTGTGCTAACAAATACGCAACTTTATTTTGACTCATATCGATCTTCCTCACCTCCACAGCAATGTGACGACCCACCTCCACCTTGAAATCGTGAATGAGGGAAGACACTGGTGATCTGTCCCTTCCACCTTGTTTAATTTTGTCGATGACACAGGAGCAGTCCGATTCCACGATCATGGCTTGGTCCAACCATCGTTCTGCCTGACGGGTACCGTCCAGGCACGCCGCAGCCTCTGCTTCCTCAGCATCACTACAATAGAACAAAACACAGGAGGCAGTTAGTAATGGCTGGCCCCGGCTATCACGGATGATAACACCTAGTCCCGCAGCACCAGAGTTTTGATCGAAGGCCCCGTCCATATTGATTTTCAGAACTCCCTCTGCTGGCGGCACCCATCTCAGATCACAGCTAGCCTTATTACCTTGTTTTGTTGTTCTAGTACATGCAGGCATTTTCTGTTTCCCATTACCGGCCACAACCTCTGAGGATCTAGAACGCTGAAAACTCTCCATATACTTAGTGAGGAACACAACAGACCCCTCTATGGAGATCTTCTCTCCTACCTGCGTCACACTGTTCCTAACATGCCAAGACCTCCAAATGAGCATAAAGAAATTGGCCAACACCTCCTCCGAGTAATTTTCCAAGAGAATCAGCATCCATTCAGGCCCCGTTCGCACAAGTGCTTCTTCACTCGGCAAGCTCCAATATTCTGTAAGTGCATAACGTAGTGCGCGGGCATGTGGGCAATTGATCACCGCGTGGAAACCATCTTCTGCTTCTGTACCGCATATCTCACAGGTGCTGGTGGTAGCTAAGTTTCTGTAGCATCTATTTTCCTGCGTGGGAAGACCCTCGTGTGCAAGCTTCCAGGCAAAGACTTTGACTTTTGGGGCTACTTTAACTTTCCACAACATTCGCCAGACATCCCTTCCCCTCTCCATGGCCGAACTGGTGCCCCCTGAACATTCTGAGGGCAAGTCTATAGGCACTCCTCACCGAGAAGTTGCCACTCTTCTCCAGGTGCCATGCCACTACATCTTCGGCATGGTTTCTCGGCAGCTTAATCTTTAGTATTTCACGGACATCCCAGGGGTGGAAGTATCTTCGCAGCGTTGCTTTGTCCCAACAGCTGGACTGCTGGTTGATGAGGCGAGACACCCTTCTCAGCCGGCACAGTCTTCTACCACTAGAAGGTTAAAGATTACCCTCCTTTGGCATCCAATTGTCCCTCCAGATGCGCGTACTTTTACCGTTCCCAATCCTATTGATAACACCATGCTTTTGCAGGTCCAAGACATATTCTATAGCACGCCACGTTGGGGATGCTTTGGTTGCTGGCACCATATCAAGAAGGTTGCCCTGTGGATAATACTTTGCTTTCAACACACGAGCACAAAGGCTACTTGGGTGCTCTATCAGTCTCCACGCTTGGTGTGCCAACAAGGCTTTATTGAATAGTCTGAAATCTTTAAACCCCAATCCTCCATAACCTCATGGCTTAATCATCTGCTGCCATGGAATCCATTGGACCTTGCGTCTGCCCCTCTCTGCACCACACCAGAAGGCACGCACATGTTTCATCAAGTCATCACATAATGTTAGCGGTAGTTTGAACACACTCATGATATATGTTGGTAAAGCTTACGCCACAGACTTGATCAAGGTTTCTTTTGCGGCCGATGAAAGATCTTTTTCCTTCGATCCCGTCATTCTTTTCACAAAATGCTCTTCCATAGGTTGCAAAGTTCCTCTCCGTATTCTGCCATGTGGGGTTGGCAATCCCAGATATTTTGCTTCGAAATCCACTCGTTGCACTTGCAGAATGCCCTTAACTTCATTGGCCGCTACAATATCTTGATCCTCATGCAGCATTAGCGAACATTTGGCTGTGCTTATCAGTTGTCCTGTGTTCACTTCGAAGGTCTTTATAATGTTCTTTACCACAGTAGTCTGCTCAATGCTCATCTTAAAGAAGAGGAGGCTATCATCCGCAAATAAGAGATGAGTGACACTGGGTGCTTTCCTGCAAACTCACAATCCTTGTAGAAGCCCAAGTCGTTCATGGTGCTTTATCAAGACAGAGAGACCATCCGCAACTAGCAAGAAAAGGTAGGGTGAGAGAGGATCACCTTGGCGTAGACCACGAGAGGGGATGAAGGGGGACAGAGGTACCCCATTGAAGCGAACTATGTAGCGAACAGTGGTGACACATGTCATGATCCACTGAACCCACTGTGGATGAAAGCCCAGCTTCACCATCAACTCTTTGAGAAATCCCCAGTCTACACGATCATATGCCTTCGACAGATCCAACTTATTAGCCCCGTACTCCTTGCGGTCACCTGAGCCCATCTGGACTGCATGTATACACTCAAAAGCAATTAAAGCATTGTTGGTAATTCTTCGTCCTGGGACGAAAGCATCTGCTCGGGTGCTATTAAATCATCAAGAAAAGGTCGAAGTCTATTAACAAGGCACTTTGAGATTACCTTGTAGATGACATTGCATAGGTTAATAGGTCCAAAATCTTTTAGATCCTCTGGGTCCGGCCCTTGGAATAAGCACTATCACTGTATCATTGATCCCAACCGGAAGCACCCCATCAGCAAAGAATTTTTGTACTGCCATCACCACGTCGTTTTTAACTACTGCCCAGTGCCGTTGGAAAAACCTTGCTGGAAAACCGTCGGGGCCGAGCACCTTTAGAGGCCCCATTTGAAATAGTGCATCAGTGATCTCGCGGTCAGTGAATTCTCTGTAGAGCTCATTGTTCATGTCAGGGGTTATCTTCTGTTGTGTGAGACTTAGTAAGGCCCCGCTGTCCACATTTGGGTCTGTTGTGTACAAATCTTGGAAGAAACTTCTCGTCATTTGTTTCATAGCCCCCGGGTCTTCACACCAGTTTCCATCAGCATCTCACAACTTTGCTATTTTGTTTTTCCGGGCACGCCAGATCACCTGTCGAAGAAAATAATTCATGTTTCTATCCCCTTCTTTTAACCAAGCAATTCTTGATCTCTGTAGCCACATCATCTCCTCACAGTAGAGCAATTCATCCATTCTATTAGTGATGGCTCGTAGTTCCTCCCTGGTGTGCCTTGGATTCCCTTTTGTTTCCTCCAGCCTCACCCGAAGTTGTTCCAGCTCTTGAGTCACAGACCTGAAGTTTTGTTTGCTCCAATGACGCAACGCACGCTGAACAACCTGCAGTGCCTGCATTACACCCCCCAGGCTTTCCCTGTCAGCAGACAAGCACCAAGCCTTTTTAACCTCCACAGCTAGAGTCTCTAATCTCTCCCATATTATTTCATACCTAAAGATACGCGGTTTATGGTTCTCCCAACTTTCCTCCTTGATCTCCAGGAATAATGGACAGTGATTTGAGCGGGATGACACGACATGATGTAGCTTCGAATCCCCAAACATATCCCTCCACTGCGAGTCAGCCACTGCTCTATCCAAGCGAACCTTGACGTTGGCCTCGCCACTACGGCCATTGTCATAGGTGTAAGGCAAACCCACGAATCCAACATCCATTAATTCACAATCCCTCAAAGCATCCCTAAAGATAGCCATCTGTAGTTCCGAGCATGGTGAAAGGATCGTACTGACCGGGGGGGGGGGGGGGGGGGGGTGAATTGGGAACTACCACTATGTACCAATTTTGCCGAATACAACTTATCGATAGCACTCAATCAACTCCTACACAATTCTAGTGGAGATCACACTAGCAATATAGTCCTATGAAAAATAAGAGCATCCTATGCATGCTAGTGGATCACACAAGTTATTACAACACCTATGCAATTCTAGTGATCAATCACATCAATGCAACTCCTACTTATGCTAGTCTATAAATGTGGAAGCTTAAACACTACTACCAAGTAAGGAGCCTAAACATGCAAGTCTACAAGATAGTCAACTAGAAGAACACACTAGCATGAATAGCACGGTATGTAAATGCGGAAAGTAAAGCATCATAGTGAGGAGTAGAGAAGGGGTTGGCTCAGGATTTTTTCCCGAGGTCTTGGAAGGATGGCGCCTTCCCCTAATCCTCGCTGGATCACTCCGGCTGGAGTCCCGGTCCCTCCCGCCACCAAGTGGAGTTCTCGCTCATGAGTCCGCAATCACTCCTCGAGTTAAGACACGGTGTGCGTCACCGCTGTACAAAGCACAAGCTCGCCTCCCTCTTGAACTTGCCGTACTCCCCGAGCCGGCACGGGTGCTCACTATTGATGCCCCTTCCAATGGCGGGCTCAAACCGTGTACAAACTTGTGACGGCCTTCACAACCAATAATGATAGGCTCGATCATCAACACCTAACCGGTCTAGGTCTCACCATAGACCAAGAGTAACAACCTAGATCACACCCTCAAGGATATCCTAGCCTTAGATGTGCAAGATCAATCAATGCTACTATCACAAGCACTCTCAAGATATCCAATATCCTCTTCTAGTGCTCTCCTCTTTTTCTCTTGGACCTTACCAAATACTCTCAGGCATTCCACTAGCCAAGAGAGGTCACAAAGGCCCCAACAACAAAGTTATATAGGCTCCCAACTTCAAACTATCCATTGCTCCACGAAATCAGCTTTCTGAGCCTACTGACCGTACAGTCCGCAACACTCGTGTAGATATTAGTCATATTTCATGCTTGTCATTCATCACCAAAACAACATACCTTGGGGTGACCTCAATGGTCATGATCCTTACAATCTCCCCCTTTTTGGTGATGGATGACAACCACTACTTATGATGATCCAAAATGAATGAGCAACAAGGAACTAGAGGAAAAGAAAGGATTACCTTGGTTCTTACCTTGGAAGTAGTCTCCCCCTTAAAATGTGCTAGGTATTGAGGGAGAACTACTCAATCATATAGCGCACTTGATGTCGGTCTTGAGTTGAATTTTGCGCCCATCTTGGTGTCGTGATTGATGTTCTTGTTGAAGTAGACACGCACCAAAGACGTAGACGTTCATGTTGGTGTAGATGTATGTTGTTCTTGTAGACATGCGCCGTCGTTATTCTTCTTTGTTTTGGTGAGGACGTCCAACTTGACATGATCTTCATGTGTACTCCAAGTGAACATGCACCATTCTCCCCTTTGTCACCTCGTAGCTTGCTTGTATCTTCATGTTCCTTCTCGCCTACTTGGTGATTGATCTTCATGTTCTTCTCATGTCCTTGTCCACCTTTGTGTTGTCAACGTATACTTGGCTTTTGGATCTTCATGTTCCTTCTCCTCCTTTGTCACCTATCACCAAAAACCAAAGACAAAACACAAGGGAACAAAAGAGCAAATAATAAATGGCAATAGTTAGGAAAACTCTCCCTTTCTTGGTGCTCCTTCTTGGTAACGATGGTGTTTTACCACAACTCCCCCTACACACATGACTCAACAACAAAATCTCCAAGAATGCAAAGGTTAGTCATTAGTGTGATGGAAATGTATGAGCCACTTGTCTTTGAGCCGTGCGAGTAATTTAACCTCGGAGCTCGGTCGAACATGACTCAATGGGCATGAAGCACAAATATCACTATGTGATCATCTAGAGGGTCATGTACTTACATTGTAAATAAGCAACTCCCCCTAGAAACATGCTTGGAAGCATGTAAAGTATCATGATGCAAGAATGCATGAATGCAAAGAGTGCAAATGCAAATGCGACAAATATACAAATGCATGATGTGATGCTAAAAGAAGGAGAGAGAACCGCTACAAACCAAAGTGCCAACGACGAGTTGTTCCCTTCTCGAGCTTACTCACAATGGACCATTCTTCAAAGCCTTGGGTGCACCATGAACCACCTTCCCAAGCTTAACCCATGTCCATTGCTATCTCAAGGAGGTCCGAAGTTAACCTACAAAGAGAAGAGAAACAAGCACAAAACAAAGACACAAACAACAAAAAAAAAGCAAAACTATACAAATGTACAAGAGACAAACTTTAGGGTTACTCAAGTGAAGTTGGAGAGGTCGAGAACATTGAGTTCTCCCCTTAGCTCGTTGAAGGTCTTCTCATCAAGTGGCTTGGTGAAGATATCCGCCAATTGTTCATGAGTACGCACATGCACCAAGTTAATGTCCTTCTTCTCAACATGATCACGAATGAAGTGGTGCTTCACTTGAATGTGTTTTGCATGACCATGATCTCTAGTTTTAAGAGCCATCTTGATTGCCGCTTCACTATCACAATAGAGTGGCATTTGAGTGAAGTTGAGACCATAGTCCGAGAGGGTTTGCCTCATGTAGAGAAGTTGAGCACAACATGCTCCTGTTGCCATATACTCCACCTCAGCTGTAGATAGAGCCATTGTGTTTTGGTTCTTCAAACTCCAAGAGACAAGAGCTCTTCTAAGGAATTGGCAACCTCCCGATGTGCTCTTTCTATTCACTTTGCATCCCGCGAAGTCTGAATCTGAATAACCAAGTAGCTCAAAGCTTGTTCCTCTAGGGTACCATAACCCCATAGTAGGTGTGTACTTGAGGTATCTAAGAATTCTCTTCATTGCCTTCAAGTGAGATTCCTTTGGATTTGCTTGATAGCGTGCACACAAGCACACACTAAACATGATGTCCGATCTTGAAGCGGTGAGATAGAGCAAGGAGCCAATCATAGACCTATAGAGCTTAGGGTTCATGGGTTTTCCCTTCTCATCCATGTCCAAGGATTTGCTAGTTGCCATAGGAGTGCGTAAAGGCTTGCTATTTTCCATGTTGAATCTTTTTAGAAGATCCTTGGTGTACTTTTCTTGGTAGATGAAGTTCCCTTCCCTCAATTGTTTCACTTGAAAGCCAAGGAACACATGAAGTTCTCCAATCATAGACATTTAAAATTCCCTTGCCATCATTTCCCGGAACTCCTCATTGAACTTCTCATTAGTTGACCCATATATGATATCATCCACATAGATTTGGCACACAAAGAGATCCTTCCTAACATGCCTTGTGAACAAGGTGCTATCAATGCTTCTAATGGTGAATCCATTCTTGAGTAGGAAGTTTCTCAAGTGTTCATACCATGCCCATGGAGCATGCTTGAGGCCATAGAGAGCTTTCTTCAACTTTACACATGTCTAGGATGCTTGGGGTCCTCAAACCCTGGAGGTTGTTCCACATAGACTTTCTCATTGATCTCCCCATTCAAGAAGGCACTCTACACATCCATTTGATAGAGCTTGAAACCATTGTGTGAAGCATAAGCAAGCAAGATCCAAATTGCCTCAAGATGAGCCACGGGAGCAAATGTTTCTTTAAAGTCAATGTCCGCTACTTGAGAATATCCTTTTGCCACTAGGCGAGCCTTGTTCTTGACAATGGCTCCGTTCTCATCTTGTTTGTTCTTGAAGACCCACTTGGTGCCAACCACATTATGATTCTTGGGTCTTTCAACCAACTTCCAAACTTTGGACCTTTGGAAATTGTTCAATTCTTCTTGTATGGTAATAACCCTCTTATGATCATTCATTGCTTCTTCAATTGTTGTAGGCTCAATCATGGAGACAATAGTTGGGCTTGTATTGATTTCTCCTTGTCCTCACTCCTGGAGATGGACTCCCAATGATCAAGTCATGTGAATGATCCTTGATTATGGCTTTGGGTCTAGGATGATGTTCTTGTTGAGTGGGAGGAGATCTAGGTGAGGTATCTTGGGCATCATGGATGGCTTGCTCTCTTGAAATATGAGTGTCTTGTATTCTTAGAGAGGTGGGTGAATCTCTCATAGGCTCTCTAGCTTTGGACTTGGATCTTGAATTTGATGGGGATACTTCGTTTGAGGAACTTGGTGAGGTAGCTCGAGATGGTGTATGTGGAGAGGCTTGTGGCTCACTTCTCACTCGGGTTTCCTCATTGTTTGGTGGATGCACTTTCAATGAATCTTGGGAGGAGCTTGTGGGAATATTTGTGGCATCTTGGGTTGTTTGTTGTACCTCGGAGGAGGAGGTAGGTTGAGGTGGTGTAATAGAGGGCTCATCAACATCACCATCATTGGCCTCATGGGGTAAAACCTCACCCACGGGCATGTTTCTCAAAGATTCCCTCATAGGGTCATCTCCAATGTTCACTTTATGAAATTCATCCTCCTTTTGAGACCCATTTGACTCATCAAATTGCACATCATAGGATTCTTCCACACATCCTGTGGCTAAGTTGTAGACCCTATATGCTTTAGAAGTCCCAGAGTACCCAACAAGAATGCCTTCATAAGTCCTACTCTCAAATTTCCCGGGCTTTCTCCTCTTCTTGAGAATGTAACACTTGCATCCAAAGACTCAAAAATAGGAAACATTGGGTTTCCGTCCCACCAATAGCTCATATGGCGTCTTCTTCAACAACTGGTGAAGGTAGACACGGTTGGAAGTGTAGCAAGCCGTGTTGATTGCCTCAGCTCAAAAGCTCTCATGAGTTCTATACTCATCCAACATGGCACGAGCAAGAGTGATGAGTGTCTTGTTCTTCCTCTCGACTACTCCATTTTGCTTGGGGGTATATGTAGCAGAGAACTCATGTTTGATCCCCTTCTTGTCACAATATTCCTCCACTGTGGTATTTTTGAATTCTGTCCCATTGACACTCCTTATCTTCACAATACTAGCATTGAACTCATTCTTTGCCCTCTTGGCAAACTTTCTGAAGATACCACTAGCTTGAGATTTGTCCACAAGAAAGAAGGTCCAAGTGTATCTCGTGAAATCATCAATAATCACCAAGCAATATAGATTGCCTCCTAGACTCTTGTAATGTGTTGGCCCAAACAAGTCCATATGCAAAAGCTCTAGAGGACGAGATGTAGACATGAATGACTTGGTGGGATGTGAAGATGCAACTTGTTTTCCCGCCTGACAAGTGCTGCACAATCTATCCTTCTCAAAGGCCACATCCTTGATTCCTTCAACTAGATTTCTCTTGACAATCTTCCTGAGCTGATTCATTCCAACATGTGCTAGTCTTCTATGCCACAACCATCCTTTGGATGCCTTAGTGAATAGGCAAGTGCTTGGTGGCATATTGCTTGACTTGAAGTCCGTAACATACAAGTTCCCATGTCTCACTCCATGAAAGACTAGCCCTCTCTTGGCATTCTCAATAGTTGCACCGTCCTCATCAAATGTGCACTTGAAACCCATGTCACAAAGTTGACCAATAGATAGAAGGTTGAAGTTGAGGGTTTCCACAAGAAAGACCTTGGAGAGATGGAGGTCATTTGTGATGGCCACCTTGCTCGAGGCTTGAACTCTCTCTTTTGAGTTATCCCTAAAGGTCACCTTCTCACTCTCTTTGTCTTCATCAATGGTGGTGAATATGGTTGGCTTCCCGGTCATGTGTTGAGAGCACCCACTATCAAGAATCCAATGAGTGCCTCCACTCTTGTAGTTGACCCTAGTAGTAGCCATAAGACAAGGACTAGAGGAAGAAGGGTTAGTATCCAGAGCATTACTTGATTGACTAGTACCAACCTCATAGTGTCGAGCAATAAAACCATCCTCATAGATAGGGATTCTTGCAATCCCGTACAATAGTCTCCTCTTAATAGGATAGTGCGGAGCATGATATGTCCAATGTCCATGATCATCCCCCATGTGCATATTGTCAAGGTTGATGTAGTAATGGGGAGGATCATAGAGTCCAGTGATGTGCTCAAGCACATGTCCCACTTGTGTATGGAGCACAAGTATCATCTCCATTGCTTTCTCAATTGAGAACTCATGTCTCCTGTTGACTACCTCCTCAAGTAAGAAACCCCTCTCAGGAGTTGTGATTTATTGGAGGAGCTTGACATTCACTTCATGTGGTGCAATCCTTCGAAGTCCCCTGAAAGAGTTAATCCTACACACAAGATCATATATGTTCAATAGATTCTCACAAAGGTCAACATATGGATTTCTCACAAATTCACCAAGTTCAAAGAGAAGATCCTGTTGGTGAGCTCGACGAAGATGCCAAAGGTGATCTTATGGTGGAGAAGGTGGAGGCGCCGGAACCGAAGCCGCAAGATTGATCATCTCAAATGATCGAGCGAGCATTGTTGTTGGTGCTCCCCCTACACCAATGCTTGGTCCACCCAATGTGCTTGGAGTAGAACTTGGAATGACACTTGAGGTAGAGCTTGATGAAGTGCCCGATGAGTGTCTTGCTCCGAAGGGGTTATAGAAGTCGTTGCAAGGCAATCTTGTGGAGGGATCAAAGAAGTTTGAGCTTGAAGCTACTTCTTTCCCTTTGCTTGAGGACGCCTCATGGTTTGCCTTGAATGTCCTCTTCCACGCCATGCTCGCGGGAATCTCCTCATCCTTGAAGAGTAGCTCAATCACGTCCTCAATGGAGAGACCCCTCTCCATAAGAAGGTCAAGAGTGATGTAGAAGAGCTTGCCACTTGAAAGCAAGGAGAGGATCTTCTCAACTATCACAATCTTGGGAAGCTCGAAAGACGTTGCCCCAATCTTGTCCACAATACCTCGCAAGCGAATAAGAGAGTCAAGTAAGTCCTCATTATCATTAGCATAGAAAGCAAAGAACTCCTCAACAAGAGAACTACTAGCATGATCAATAGGAGACTCACAAACATCATCAATGCTAGTAGAGCAAGCAAGATCAAGAGACACATCATTATCAATCATCATGCTAGGCACACTAGAAGAGCAACCTATCAAGTCACTACTAGAAGAATCTAGGTGCTCACTAGTACAAGGCACATCCACACCAATATCACAATCATCATACACATGATCATCGATAAATGTATTGGCAAACTCCACAAGAGTGTCCATCAACTCATCCGGAATCATGGCATTTAGGTAGCTTTTAAAGCAATCCTTCCATGAGCCATGACCCGGCCCCAAATGGGATGACATCCCAACTCAATACGATCACTACTCAAGGCAGTTAAGTCTTATGACGAGCACTTGGCTCTGATACCACTTGAAAGGATCGTAGTGACCGAGGGGGGGGGGGGGTGAATCGGTAACTACCACTATGTACCAATTTTGCCGAATGCAACTTATCGATAGCACTCAATCAACTCCTACACAATTCTAGTGGAGATCACACTAGCAATATAGTCCTATGAAAGATAAGAGCATCCTATGCATGCTAATGGATCACACAAGTCATTACAACACCTAAGCAATTCTAGTGATCAATCACATCAATGCAACTCCTACCCATGCTAGTCTATAAATGCGGAAGCTTAAACACTACTAGCAAGTATGGAGCCTAAACATGCAAGTCTATAAGATAGTCAACTAGAAGAACACACTAGCATGAATAGCACAGTATGTAAATGTGGAAAGTAAAGCATCATAGTGAGGAGTAGAGAAGGGGTTGGCTCCTGATTTTTTCCTGAGGTCTCGGAAGGATGGTGCCTTCCCCTAATCCTCATTGCACCACTCCCGCCGGAGTCTTGGTCCCTCCCGCCACAAAGTGGAGTTCTTGCCCACGAGCCTGCAATCACTCCTCGAGTGAAGACATGTTGTGCGTCACCACTGCACAAAGCACAAGCTCGCCTCCCTCAAGAACTTGCCGTAGTCCCCGAGACGGCACGGGCGCTCACTATTGATGCCCCTTCCAACGGCGGGCTCAAACCGTATACAAACTTGTGACGGCCTTCACAACCAATCATGATAGGCTCGATCACCGACACCTAACCGATCTACGTCTCACCATAGACCAAGAGTAACAACCTAGATCACACCCTTAAGGACACCCTAGCCTTAGATGTGCAAGATCACTCCATGTTACTCTCGCAAGCACTCTCAAGATAACCAATATCCTATTCTAGTGCTCTCCTCTTTTCCTCTTGGACCATACCAAATGCTCTCAGGTATTCCACTGGCCAAGAGAGGCCACAAAGACCCCAGCAACAAAGTTATATAGGCTCCCAACCTCAAACTAGCCGTTGCTCCACGAAATCAGCTTTCTGGGCCTACTGATCGTACAGTCCGGTCAGTACCTGACCGGACCGTCCGGTCACTTCAATCCCAAGCCCAACGGCTCTGCCCACTACTGAACTCCTGCTGACCGGACTATCCGGCAACTGGACTGGACCGTCCGGTCCACTTTCTCTCTCCATTCCAGGAAGGTCCGCAAACTGCATCCTCTCTGTCCTATGCTTCACCCACACAGACTGGAATGTCCGGTCTGTAGACTGGACCGTCCGGTCTCTATGGTCCCTCGCATAGACAGAAACCTTGCTCCTCGCTGCCCAAGTCGTTGCTCCACTGACTGGACCGTCCGGTCAGTAGACTGTACCGTCCGGTCATTAGGTTTTCCCAGACTTAGCAGTTTCCTCGATGACCGCTATAGCCTCTGGACAAAACCACATTGTGACCGTACAGTCCGGTCACCTCTAACCCCTCTGTCCGGTCTCTATGTCCAGAACTCAAAACTTGTTGTCCTCACTTGACGTTGTTTCCCGGCTTCTCCAAATAGCTTCTTGGCTTCTCCACTGTCAACTAGTGCCTGTGATTTCACCGAGTAACCTTGCACATCACTAATTAGACATGACCTAAGAGAATGACCTTTACCCCCTTGATAGTCCGGTTTTTCCCATGGACTCAGAGCCTAACAACTAGACAAGTGTACACAACACTTGCTCCATAGCTTGTTCTCCACTTTGATCTATCTCCATCAACCCTTGGACTCCATCAAGCTTATCAAGCCTCCATGCTTGTGGTCATCGTCATCAATCGCCAAGGCAGCCGTGAGCAATCATCATAAGGTAGAAGAGATTTCCTACACGGACAACACGTGTAGATATTTGTCACATTTCATGCTTGTCATTCATCACCAAAATAACATACCTTGGGGTCACCTCAATGGTCATGATCCTTACACGCGGGTGACTACAGAAGTGTTCAAATCCCCATATCGCCTCGTTGAAGTCCCCAATAACTAGCCAGGGTAAATCTGAGGCTGTTTTGATGCGGCGCAAGTGCTCCCACATGATCGGTATGTTCTCTACTCTCGGCTCCCCGTAGACAAAGGTTGCCCGAAACCAGGGCGAGTCCTGCTGCTCCCAAACCTGAACATCAATGTAACGCTGATTTTTATCGAGAACAATCACCTCCAAACTTTCGTGCCAAAACAGCACCAAACCACCTCCCGTCCCCACGCTATCAACTGATGTGCAATTTTTGAGACCCAAACGCCATCGTAAGTGTTCTACTCTTCTTCCAAATCTTCTAGTTTCACTAATAAACACCATCTTTGGGCTTTTCGCTCCAATGAGCGTGACAAGCTCTCGAACTGTCCGAGGGAGCCCCAACCCTTGGCAGTTCCAGCTAAAGATACTCATTGTTCCTAACGGGCCTCGTCATGAGGACCCATCAGGTTTTGTGCTGCGGCTGGTTGCGTCACGGAGACTTGGCTCCCCTTGCTTCCACTGACCGCCTGCACCCCATTATCACCCAAACTAGTTTCACTGTCAGTCGGCATGTTCATGTTAAGGTGAATCCTCACCTCCTGTCTCAATAGCCCGGCTTTTTCCTGAACAAGATCGTGAAGTTCTGACTCAAGATTGTCACCTCAACACACTGCAGCCATGCGTTGGGCCTTGCCATGCAACATAGTTGGAACCTCAGTCATAAGCCTCTTCACCGTCTCTGAGGTTGGTTCGAGGATGGCCCGCTTCCATGATCCAGGTGAGAGAACATCCGCAAACGGAGCCCCCTCACTTGGTGTGCCCCTAATCTTTGTATTACCATGAGCCCGTCTATCTTTAGAGTCCTTAATCAGCTGCTCCCATCTCATGCGCTTAGCATGCACGCTATCGGCTTCATTCGGCTGATCATCAGGTTGTTCTGCATGTGCACCCTATTCTGCACCCGGTAGCCCTTCTTGTCCAGGTGTCTAGGTCGCATGCCCAGGTTCTTGGGTCACCTGCACTTGCTCCGGGATCGCTTCCACCATAGATGTCTCTAGTACAGTATCCTGAGGTCCCTGTGTTCTCTCGTCTTCCTTTGTAGCCGGGGGGGGGGGGGGGGGCTGCAGCCATGTTGCCCTCTTTTTCAGCAGTTGCATTTTCCTGTTGTGTTTGTGCATTGCGCACCACACCTGGCTCCCCAGTGTTTACAGTCGCCTTCACATTCATCTGCCCTAGGTCGTCAGCCAGGTTATCAGCTTCCTTTTCCTTCCTGGGTGATCGTCCAGTGCCTCTTGCACTCGCCGTCTTCCTCTTGTCACCGCTTACACTCTCAAAATTTAGGTTACGAGCTGCATTCAGTGTTTGCCCCCGCACCATCCAGGATCAGAAGATGTGTTTTTTGTGGGGGGAAGCACGCAATCCAGTACCACACCGAACCCTTCGATCCTTCGTTGGCATGTCACAATCACGCTTTGCATGGCCGATTAAACCGCAGTAAAAGCAGAAGTGAGGCACACGCTCATACTTGATATTGAACTTTAGCAGGTTACCACTTTTCGCATCCTGAATGCGTATCCACTTTGTGAGCGCCTTGTCAACCGGGACCTCCACCCGTACACGCATGTAGTCAGCCCAAGCTCGTCTTTTGTTATCGACATCTACCATGCGGACCTTGCCAATTCGAGCGCCCAAGTTCTTCCCCATTGTCTCCGTCATCATGTTCAATGGCTTATCATAGAAACGAACCCAGATCGGCACAGAATCTAGCGGCTGCTCCAGAGGGCTCACATTACCCTCATATCTTCCCACAACGAGGGCGTCCCCTCGGTAGATCCAGGGGCCCCCACGAAGGACAAACTCATAGTCACCATCTCCTTCAAACTCGATCAGGAATCTATTATTCTGTAGCCATTTGTACTCAATATTGGCTCTGAGCCCCCATGCTCGCTGCATGGCCTCAAAGAGGCCTCTAGGGCTGAAGTTGTGTTTTGTGTGGAATCGAGCGATCACCACGGACGCAGTCTGGGTCTGGATCCCCTCAGCATCAAGATCCCTAACAACCACCTCGCCTTCTTCATCCTCCTCGGAATCCAATCTCTGATCCTCAATCTCATCCTCATCCATAGCACCCCCTTCTTCCTCCATCCATCGGAATTCCTCTGCTTCCCCTAACGCCTGGCCAGGCGATCGCCTCGAAGAGCTCACCATGAGGAGCCCACCAACCCGAGAGACACATGTTCAAACCCTGGCCACCATGCCAAAAACATCACCGGGAGACGAGCACGTGACGAGGCAACCAAGGGTGGGAGGGAATGACGGAGTCCTTCGAGATGACTAGATAGAATCCGGTGTCAGAGACATAGCAGCTCACGTTCCGCCACACGATCGCCAGAAACCCTAGCGCCGCCACGAAGATGTAGCGAGACAATTGCCCTCTCTTACTTAAGCTATGTCATACAATCTTACTAGGGAACAAATTTATCTTTGTTACCTTTATCTACAAAAGTGATTAATTGATTTGGAAAGCTTTAACTCCTATATCTCTATAACTTATTAATTGAGCTGAGGTCATCTAGACCACTTTTTTTGTGTCTAGATGTGTCTATAACATTGTCGTATTCAGTTTGTATCCTACAATGATTCAACAATTAGTTTGAGTCGTTTTGAACCATTTTCTAATCTTTTATTGAATTGGACTCTATATTTCATACTAACAACAATTAGAGTTTGTATCCTACAATAATTCACCAATTAGTTTTAGTCATTTTTGAACCATTTTCTAATCCTTTGTTGAATTGGGCTCCGATTTTAATTCAATATTTCATACTAACAACAATTAATCATATACTAGCAAAGTGCTCATGCGTTGCTACGAGTTAAAAAAACACTCTTTATCATTTAAACATAAATTATTTACATAATATAATTGTTCACATTTTTTACATTAAAGATCATATTTATATTATTATTGGTGCTTTTTAGTGTACCATTTTATATGTCATAAGTAACAATTTATCTACCATATTTCACCGTATTCTTATCATAAATATTTTTTTTACCTCTAATGTTAACGATTTCCATATGTAGTGTCGTTTGAGTGCTATTCCGATAGGAAAAATCAATTCACGTAGAATAGAAACAACATTGCATTGCGACTTATCATTTAAATGTAAATTAATTATACAATATAATTGTTGGCATTTTTTACATTAAAGATCATATTTATATTATTATTGGTGCTTTTTAGTCTACCATTTTATATGTCATAAGTAACAATTTTTCTACCATTTTTTACCGTATTCTTATCATAATTTTTTTTACCTCTAATATTAACGATTTCCACATGTAGTGTTGTTTGAGTGTTATTCCAATAGGAAAAATCAATTCACGCAGAATAGAAACAACACTGTATTGCTATGTAATTTTGGACTTGAAAACACGATATAATGAGAAAAGTTAAAACACGAAAGTTGTCGATCTCATAGAGTCCTTTTTGGAACATATGTGGATTATATTATTTGGACTTCAGAGGTAGGAGATATGGACCCCGCATAGAGACATGTGCAGAGAAGTCTGAATCAGAACAATTATTTTTGCATCGTAATTTAGAAACCAAAACCGCAGAATCTAGAGTTCCATTGAATATTAAAGTTATAGAACTTTTCGAGGGCTACGAGATAGAGTCCAAGTTTGTCTCATTTGAAACCGATTTAGATTCAATCTCTAACTTTGTGTGCGTACGACAGATTTTTTTATGGCGATTGCTTTAACATCATATTATGAATGGAAACTAATAACATGAATTCCAATAATAACTCACTCCAAAATTATCATAACGAATATTCTTTTTAAAACTCAAAAAGGTAAAGAAAAAGAAAAATAGAGCAAATGGTCAAGCCAAAAATAATGATTAATTGAAAACCTTTTACTGTTACAGAAAAACATTCTAACCATAAATTTTTATAACAAAGACCCGTGGCAACGCACATGCTAGTATAATCTATTAATTGAGGTGCGGTCGTTCACTTTGTGTCCATAAAGTTAAGATAGAATCCAAATCAGTTTTGTACCTTCCATATCAAGTACCAAATTCCAAAAATTCTCTATCGTACAAAGCTCAAATGAGATAAACTCGGACTCTATCTCATAGCTCTCGAAAAGTTCTATAACTTTGGTATTCAATAGAAGTCCAGATACTGCAGTTTTGGTTACCAAATATGTGATGTAAAAATATTTATTCTGATTCGGACTCCTCTATACAGGTCTCTGTGTGGGGCCCATATCTCTTACCTTCAAAGTCCAAATAATATGAGCCACATATGTTTAGAAGAGAACTCGACGAGATCTATAATTTTCATGTTTTTACTTTTCCTATTAGAGCAAGTATTCAAGTTCAAAATCATGTTAGAATGTAGTGTTATTTCTGGACTGCATGAATTGATTTTTCCTCCAGATAAAGCTTCTAGAAATGTTTAGACATTAGGCTATGACATTGACCTTGTGTTGGGTTTTATGGAGGTCCAAGGGTGTCTTCTAGGCATCATTTATGGAAAGCTCTCATGAATTGATTTTTCCTTCCAGATAAAGCTTCTAGAAATCTTTAGACATTAGGCTATGACATTGACCTTGTGTTGGGTTTTATGGAGGTCCAAGGGTGTCTTGTAGGCATCATTTATGGAAAGCTCTCTTTGGCTAGCGAGTTAGACTTTATATCGGTACTTTTCATATTTAATGTTATTTCACTTAATTTCGCAACATAGCACTCAAACGATACTACATGTGGAAAATTAGTAATATTAGAGGTCAAAAAACATATTTATCATATTGGACACTTAATATGACTTAATTCTATGACCACACTTTCAAACTTGTTTTATTGATTTAATTTGAGAGCATGAGATCATATTGGGATATGCGGGCCATCATCATTACTTAACAAAAAGGTGAAATAGTCACTATGATAGAACATTGATAAAATAGAGCCACTACCAGTGATAATATATCAAAGATGTAATATGAATATCATAGAAGGGATGATAAATTTAAAAGGATGGTGAATAAGATAGGTGTATATTTTAGATAACGAATGATGAAAAATTATATGTTTTGATAGTGAATATAGAATTTGCTCGAAAATTACATTGTTCACTTTGGAGTACTGAATAGGAACATTTAGGCATGTGGATATTAACATTAGCATAGCTTGCTCATGGTGACAAGAATGTCCCAAAGATTCATTCTCATCAAATGACATGCTAGTAGGTAAAATTGATGATGTGACATGAAATTTATAAGAAGAGAGAAGAGTCACTACAAGGTTTTGGGTCTAATGCTACAGTTTTTTTTGACCAACGGTTGATTTTTGTTGCAATACATAGGCATTATCGCAACAATACTCACTTTTTGTGACAATAAGGGCACTTGTTGCCACCAAATATTTAGCGTGGCGATTGAAATTTTGGTTGATGCAATAACTAGGATATATCACTAGGACTGCTGTGGCGTTGTAATTTCAGAGAAGTTATTTCCACCATTTTGATATTGGTTGCAATAGTTATAGATATAGCAACGAATATAAATGACTGCAATAACAACGGTGTGTTGCTATAGAGCTTGTGTTATAGCGATGAAAAACATAAATGTTGCAACAGGAGTCATACATATAGTAACACATGCAGAGGTTGTTACAGATGAGTCATAAGAATTGCAACGCAAACATGCATGGTTGGCAGGAGTCTTACCTATATCAACAAATACACACTCGTTGCTATAACAAAGTTCTATTGCAACAATAATATGTCATTGCTATACGTAAAAGGACTATTAATGTCAATAGATCACTTTATGAGTGGGCGGCATTAGGGGATACAACAACGACCTTATCCATCACGTGCCATGTTACCGGACCAACAAATTTTGTAAGAGGGAATTATGGATTTCATTTTATTTATAATATATGTTGCATCAATTTCTATGTGGAACTATTCTGTTGCATTACCCATAATATCATTATTGTAACAGTGAATTATGTGGCCAATCTTATTGTCTTGCGATATCCATTGTGCTTATAGCGACAATTCTAATTGTGTTGTGATAACTAATAGTTGTTGCTATTCCTCTTGCATATCTAGCAACGGCACATATATTGTTGCAATATCTGTTAACCATATAGCAATAACATATATTGTGTTGCTAGAGTCAATAAGATTATAGCAACAACTAATTTCGTTGCAAGTGTCCTCGTGCGTACATGACAACGATATATAAGTTGTTGCATTATCTACTAACCATATAACGATAATATATATCGTGTTGCAAGAGTTGTTAAAGGTATAGCAACGACACATACTTCAATGTGGTATCCTCTAAGCATATTATATCACCATAGGCTTTTTTGCAACATTCAAACAATGTGGCAAAATTAAGTCTTGCAACAATCGTTTATCATTGTAATATAACTTACTTGCAACAAGCGGCGGTTGATGCAAAAACAAATATAGCAATGGTGACTATAATTGCCACCACCATAAATGCAACGCTGAAAATCGTTGTTTTTATAGCTCTATGCCACACCATTATCCGTTGCAAAAGTAAGAACATATGACAATACCTTACAAATGTGATGCGCCACCCTATTGCAACATTCGCGTTTGCAACGCCTGCCAATGCCTTGATTTGGTTACACTTAATTTATATTGTAACAAAAATGACATTATTGCAACATTTTGAGCTGTGAAGCCAGGGTGATTTCCTTGTAGTTGAGTTTTATGCGTATCAAACTGGATCGACATGGTACCGAAACTTTAAAATGAGAATGAAACTGCATTGATAGGGTTTGAGTTTTCTCTTTACACATTCCTTAACTCCTATTGACACTTAGATAAAACAAACATTTAGATGATACACTAAAATATGAAATCATGAAATAAAATTTTGCATTGAGATATCTACTATCATTTATCTACTCAAAAATTATGAGATGAGATGTCACTTTTGAAAATCACGCAATCAGGATTGATAGTGAAAACAATAAAGTTTTTAGTTGGCTGACCTCTGGACACTCCTTTGTGGTGCGAGGGCTGCATACACGTACACATACACACTATGAAGGTGTTTGGTGGTGGTGTCAGGTATATTGTAATCAAAGTAACAAAAACCTGACATTGTTTGGTTCCTTTTTGCAACGGAAACAATGAATCGATCGAAAGCATCGTTCCGTCTTCACGCCCTACAAGCGATTGCTATACTCTCATGGCAAATAAGCTGTAACGCCCGTGCCCCTACTCGGCTATGCGATGTTCCATCCCGCTGCCGCCAGCCATGTCCAGCCAATTTCCAACTAATCTAGGCCTAGCCTCACAGTGGAGCTTGGCATGGATCTCTCGCCATTACATGCTCGAGAAGACTGAGGTCCTGGACCGCCATGGCTGCCGAGCACTTCCGCATCCTCTCCGACTCCGACTATACTCCAGCCGAATGCAGTCGCATCATTCCCGTTGGTTGAGATCTCATCTTTCGCGTGGAGCTATGTCACCGCGCGAGGACAACACCATTTGCCGCAGCGGATCCCGCGAGGAGACAGGAGGCATCGGGGCGGAGCCGTGGAGGATACACAGCTGAAACGATTCTATACCAATGGGGGAGGAGGTGGGAGTCAGATTTGTATTGCCTATTATCCGGTTACATGGTATCAGACTACAGAGTACCTCCTAACAAACACATGTAACCAGGTAGATTAAAAAAGAACTGTCATCATAATTTTGACGATTTTTAGAGGCAGTTGGTAATGTCATTAATTGTCTCTAAAGATCATCTCTATTTTTAGCGGTGGTTGATAATGTCAACTATCACTAAAAATAGAGACGATTTTTAGAGGTGGTTAATAATTTCAATCGCCGCTAAAAATAGCATCTGCCACATCATTGATCCGTTATTTTTCTCTCCACCAATCAACATTCGTGCTCCTCTCCTCTCCTCTCTCTCTCCCATCCGACCAGCACTTACTATCTCTCGTATTTAATCTCCCCATCCCCTCCTGTCTCTCTCCCTCTCACACCCGTCTCCTCAATCTCCCTCTCTCCCCATCCCGCGATGAGGCGGTGACCGAGCACGGCGGCATGTAGGAGGCCCACGCGATGTAGGCAGCCGATGAAGGAGGAGGCCCGCACGACCTCTGACCGCATGTGGATCTGCAGCGGCATGGCCCAGATCGGCGGTGGCGCGGAGGAGGCCCATGAGAGGCGGGCAGCCGACAACGGAGGTGGCTCGCGTGACCCCCGTCCGCGCGTGGATCTGCAACAGCGTGGCCCATATTGGCATCCGGTGATGGAGCACGGTCCGAGAGCGGTGGCGTGAAGGAGGCCCGCGCAAGCCCCGATCACGTGCGTGGCCTGGATCGGCAGTGGCGTGGAGGATGCCTGCGCAAGGCGGGCAGCTGGCAACAAAGGAGGGCCGTGCGACCCCCGGCTGTGCATGGATCTGTGGCGGCGTGGCCCAGATCTGCGATGACGGGCCCTCCACGGCCTCCTCTTGCGTGCGGCCCCGACAACGGACGAGCGGTGGGCCAAGCGTTACCCTTGGCGAGTGCTGCTCCGGTGAAGGGCGGTTGGGCGGTGGCGGAGGGCTACGAGTGCAGGAGAAGCCGGGCTAGGTGAACGGGCTGGGCCATGGGTTTGTTTTTTTTTTAATTTTTTGATTTTATCTTTAATAGTGAGTGACATTGTCACCCGCCGCTATAATAGATTTTCTAGTGGCAGGTTGTTTGTCTCTGAGACTATCCGCCGTAACAAGTAGTTCTTTATAGCGGCATTTACATAGCGGCGGGTGGGTGAGCCTGCTGCTGCTATAGTGCTTTATAAACCGCCACTACAAGTGGTTTTTGTTATAGTGATGAATAGTTTCAGTTACCTTCCGCAATCTGATTACGACGTAACGACGAAAGAAGCACTACCTGTACCGTGTACTCGTTTGTTATTAGTTTTCTTGGTGGGTCTCCTGATCTATTTGCTCATCTTGTTGGAACCAATTTATGTCGAGATCAACAACCTGCATGACGAGGTGGACACAATATATAAGGCCCGAACTACAACATAAACCGCTCTATGAACTAAACGCGACAACGAAAACATTAAACGGTTCACATAGGAATACTGAATAATTTAGGCATAACAAACAGCTGATGATTTGTCATAATTAGCACATCTGCGTGCTCGGATCGAGCGTTAGACCCGTCTGAGCTGCGCAGCGGGACAACGGTCAACCCCCTGCACGCCGGCCGTGACATCGACAACCTTCTATTTTGCCGACTCGCTTCGACTCATTTCTATAGCGTGCGGGCTGCGTGCTTCACCCGGCTGGAGGAGACAGGCACCCGTACCACCCAATGATGCGAGGAGAGGGCAGCATCTACCTCGCACAGGTAAAGAATCTAGTCTAGCTGTACTATAGTCTATAGGTGCCCTCTTACCTGTTGGCAAATGAAAGTCCTACCCCAGGCCTTGCTTGCCTCTCGAGTCTGAATGGGACTTGGAACGTGTTCATGCTCATGCATGTTTCAAACCACAAGGTGATCCAGTCTTGTGATCATAACAGACCCTTGTGTTGTAGACAGGACTGTTAAAGTTTGAGCTCCTTTCGATTCGTATACCACGATGATCCTTTCACACCCTGGCTCATTTTATTACATGAACCAAATACTTTGGCACCTCAGTTCGAGTTTTCTCGGATTTCAGGCTCCAGCTCAGGTGCAAGCCTTAAGATTATTGCCTTTGTTTTTCGGACTATAATATAATATATCATGATTTTGCTGCTGATAGTGGAAGGGGACAAAATCCCTCAACAGTTGGGCAGACACATCCTCCTCCTATCAGGAATGTAAGAACGTACTAACTGACTAGGTGCACTCCCTTGCTCTGTTGAGCAATTTGTAAATATTTGCAGAACATGGAAAATACCAATGCGATGCGACTAGTGCAATCCAGCTTGATCAGTCACAATCCGGTTTGCCACGCAGCTCGGACATATATATTCGCGGAAAATCGCAAGTAGTACACACCAGCTCTAGAACTGCGTGTCTCGCTCGTTGGAGAATGGAGGTTAGCTTGGAGTTGCACCAACGTAGTAGTATATACCTACAATCCAAAGAAGACAATAGTATAATCGAAATAATCCTGAGCGTTTGGACGGAGGACCTAAGGGCATGGAGAGCAGAGAACCGCATCATTGCGTTTTGTGGCGAGCGTGTTTAGCAGCCTTTTGAGCATTGCAACGCATGGCGTTTCTTTCCCTCTAGTTTATCTTTCTTCCCCTTCTCTGAGCTGCACGCATCCATGAGAGAGACTGAGCACTCCAAACTCCAATACCACTTTGCACACACCAGTGATGAGAACAGACACACTCATGGCACTTATTACGCATCAGTAGTGTCCCTGGCAGCGGGTCCATAATCAGACCAGTGGACCCAACAGTCCTGCTTGCAGCTATGGGGCCAAGGTGTAAGTGAGAGAAAGCTGGGACTCCTGACTGAAGGAGTCGGGCCGTGTGCCCCGGGGGCGCGGCCGGCAACCTGACCTGGGGACATTCCTTCGCTGTGCTCGCTAGTGTCCCCGCTTTCGCTGCTCTCTTTTGACCCTCCCTATGCAATTGCTAGAATTGTTGTGCGTCGCGCCTACTCCTCCGTATAGATCGATTCCAAAGAATAATAATCTGGCAGCCACACCGCACCACTATGTGTTTAACTCAAGAAACTGTTGAATAAATTAGCACTTTTAGTTTTATATTAATTCAAAAATAAATTATAAGTATAATTAATAGATTATATAATAAACTAGATAAGTCTACATAAAATCTAGACAGGTCTATAAAGACAGACAAAAGCATAACATCTACCACACTAGCAACATCCATTATAGACAAACAGGCTAAGAAAGCTAGTATGGAAGACATGGCTTAAGATGAGAGTACGTACATTTCCTTCTGGACTGGATAGAGAAGGTGGTGACGACGTGCAGCACCGTTATGTTGTTGGCGACGGCGGCTGAGACCGACTTAACGACGAGGAAGACAAGCCGTCGCGATGAGCTTGACGAAGACGAGGAAGCGATCGAGCAGTCACGCAGAGAGCTTCCCAAAAATCTTATTCTCCATCTCCCGGTGCAGGATCATAGAGGACGACGGTTCCGGAGACCTGCTCTCCCATTCGCTGGTGCACGCCGACAATCGGGATGGAGAAGACTTGGCGGCGCAACAGTAGCGAGAGACAAAATCGTAGGCGATTGCGTCATATGATTTGTGGCGGTATCCGTACGTATTTATAGGGAGGAACCTCTAGGGTTGGACGTCTCGCAACCGAGTCGGTTACCATATTAATACGTCGGTTTCCATAATTAAATATATATGGAATACGCAGCAAAAAGAAAATACAAAAGGAAGCCAAAAGACTTTGCAGTCCTTTGTCCCTTGCTCCTCCTAGGAGCTTCACTATCAATCTTCTCATGGATTGGTTCAAGTGTTTGTTCAGCATGATCAGAAAATGCACTAGGTTTAGGAGTAGTTTCAGCAATCACATCAGAAGATAATCTATACATGCTATATAAATCTTTCATAGGAAATATGTTCTCAAAGAAAGTAACATCACGAGACTCCATTAATGAATTAACATGAACATCAGGCACCTCTGATTTAACCACTAAAAATCTATAGACAATGGTATGATGAGCATATCCAAGAAAGATATAATCCACAGTTTTAGGTCCCAACTTACGCTTCTTGTTAATTGGCATGTTAACTTTGGTCAAACAACCCCATATGCGTAAGTAAGAGAGCGATGAATTTCTACCAGTCCATTCCTCATATAGAGTCTTCTCCTTATTCTTTATGGGAACTCTATTTAGGACATGACATGATGTCAATAAAGCCTCCCCCCACCATGCCTTAGATAATCCAGCCGTGTCTGACATGGAATTAACCAAGTCAAGGTGCGATTCTTTCTTTCGGCAGCCCTGTTTGATTGGGGCGAATAGGGAGGCATCCTCTCATGTATCAAACTATGTTCCGCACAGAATAAGTCAAACTCATTTGAGAAATACTCGCCACCACGATCGGACCTAATTCTTTTGATCTTTTTTTTCTAGTTGAGTTTCAACTTCTGCCTTATAAATTTTAAAGTAGTTTAGAGCCTCATCTTTCATTTTTAACAAATAAACATAGCAATATCTTATCGCATCATCAATCAAAGTCATGAAATATCTTTTTCCACCCTCAGTCAATATACCATTTATTTCACAAAGATCAGAATGTATAAGTTCTAGTGGTGCCAAGTGTCTCTCCACTGCAGCCTTGTGAGGCTTTCGAGGTTGTTTAGATTGCACACAACTTAAGCATGTACAACCTTTGACAATAGAAAAATTCGGAATTAAATTCAAGCTGGACAGTCGAGACATAGAACCAAAATTTAGATGACATAAACGTGAATGCCAAACACTAGCATCACTCTCATTAACACCATCACAAATATAGTTCACAGACTTATTGCAATAATCTGAAAGAAAAAAGTGGAACAAGCCTCCGCACTCATAGCCTTTACCAATAAATTATCCACTCTTATACACGACAACTTTATTCGACTCTAGCACTACCTTAAAACCATCCCTATAGAAAAGGGAGCCACTAACAAGATTCTTCTTGATAGAAGGGACATGTTGTACATTCTTCAATTGGACAATCTTCCCCGAAGTGAACTTCAGCTCGACCGTGCCAACACCATGAACAGAAGCATGTGACCCATTCCCTATTAGGACGGAGGAATCCCAAGCGACCTGGTAAGAAGTAAACAAAGAGGCATCAGCACAAACATGAACATTAGCACCAGTATCAAGCCACCAACTAGTAGATTGAAATACAGAAAAAAACATATGGTAAATTATCATACCCACTATTTTCTCCAGTACTGGTCACCATGTTCGCAGACTTCTACTGTGAAGGCTTCCTTCCTTTGTGTTCTGGACACTTCTTTGCCCAATGCTTATTAAAACCACAAACAAAGCATGCTCCCTTCTCCTTGTTCTTCTTCTTAAAGATAGTGGTCTGTTTAGGCTTATTGTTCTTGCCCTTGCCCTTACCACCACTGTCATGAGACTGTTGTGGTTGATGCACCATATTGGCAATAGTGTTTCCCTCGTTGAGTTTAGAACGTCTATCCTTCTCACGAGCTTTCTCCTCAACATCAAGAGACACGATCAAATCTGAGACAGATATATCCGTCCTCTTGTGTTTAAGAGTAGTGGCAAAATCCCTTCAAGTTGGAGGCAATTTCGCAATAATGCCCCCAGCCACAAGCTTCTCAGGTACGATGATCTTAAGCAATTTGAGTTCCTTCACTATGCACTATATCTCATGAGCCTGCACGACGACAGATTTGCCATCTACCATCTTAAAATCATGGTACTTCTCAATGACATATAGTTCAGCACCAGCATCTGAACCGTCATAGTCAGCGATCAGAGCGTCCTACATATCCTTAGCGACTGTATGATAGATGTAGACGTCCTGAAGACGATCTACCAAAACTCCAATAATAGCACCCAAGAATATTGTGTTAGCTTCACTATAGGTCTTTTCCTGATCTACAGTGAGATCGCCTTCAGGTTTGCTAGTGGACACCTAGAACACATTCATGGCAGTAAGCCACAGAGTAACTTTCACTTGCCATCTTTTGAAGTGCACGTCAGTGAATTTCTCTGGCCTCAGTGCATCGATAAATCCAGCCATAAAACTAATGTGCCTACAATAAGGTTTTTGAATTGTTAGATAAATTAGCACTTTTAGTTTTATATTAATCCAGAAATAAATCATAAGTATGATTAACAGATTGCATAATGAACTAGACAAGTCTACGCAAGATCTAGACATGTCTATGAAGCCAGACAAAAGCATAATATCTACCATACTAGTAATATCCATCATAGACAAATAGTCTATGAAAGCTAGTATGGAAGACATGGTTTGAGATAAGAGTACGTATGTTTCCTTCTGGACTGGGTAGAGAAGGCGACGACGATGTGCAGCACCATCACGTTGTTGGCGGCGGCGGCTGAGACCATTTGACAACAAGGAAGACGAGCCGTGGCGACGAGCTTGACAAAGACGAGGACGCGATCGAGTAGTCGCGCAGAGCGCTTCACAAAAACCTTATTCGCCCTCTCCCGGTGCAGGATCACAGAGGACGACGGTTCCGGAGACCTGCTCTCCCGTTCGCCATGCACGCCGACAATCAGGAAGGAGATGACTTGGCGGCGCAACAGTAGCGAGAGACAAAACCGTAGGCGATTGCGTGATATGATTTGCGATGGTACCCGTACGTATTTATAGGGAGGAACCGCTTAGGTTGGACGTCCCGCAACCGAGTCGGTTACCAAATTAATACGTCTGTTTCCATAATTAAATATATGAAATACGCAGCAAAAAGAAAGTGCAAAAGGAATCCGCGCTCCTATAAGACAAGGGATCGTATTTCGGCGGACCATTCACGCAGGTGATGCGCGGCCTCGCTTACGCCACGCCCCGCCCCGCCCGGCCCGGCCCGGCGAGGCAAGCGAGCGCGCGCGTGTGTTCTTCCTTCCTCCCATCCACACACTTGCAAGAGATGCTAGAGCAACCAACCTTATAAGTTGGACTTCCTCCACCTCCACTAGCAATGTGGGACTAAACCTTTCTCACCACTCATGAATGGATCTTTGAGATTTTCAGGAATTATTGTTATTATTAATGGGCCAAGCCCATATAATTTCAACGGAAACCACGGCTCATTAGATCATTTGAGCAAAAGGAGAGCACAAGTTCAAGGTTAGTCATATTGCAATGTAGATATGGAGTAATGTTTTCACATAAATAAATGGCCTTGAGTTTTCTTGCTTTCGGCCACATGTGTGATCCTCTCGTTGCCATCGCTAAAACTCTAATATTATGTTCTCTCCATGTACAAAGTGCTGGTCTTGCTGATATACCCGTACTCATCAATTGATAGCTCGCTTGATATTGTATTTTAAATCACACGATCTTTGATAAGTCAAAAGATCTAACGAGTAGATAGGAGAGAGAAATGGTTCGATGAGCATCCTATTCGCGAGGCTTTACCTTTTCCCTCTATCAACAACCTCCACAGCCAACTGCTATTGTCACTACGGCGCTGCATCATTGGGGATGCCATAATGTAAGAAAACATGTAGGAAAACATCATCAAAGTCAAATTAAAATAAGTTAGGTATTTATATCTTCTAGTTTGGAAGTGTAGTGTACTTGGTGACAGAGCTTCTTTGAAAGTTAAAAATGTATTCTCTTCATCCTAAAATAATTGATGTTTTAGCTCCAGCCACAGAAATTAATAAAAGTGTAAAAGATAGTTGCACAGGAAATAAGGAGTAGAGAGATAGAGATAGTGATGTATTGGAAAGAGAGAAAGTTACATCGGAAAATTAGAATAACAAGTTATTTTGGGACAAATAGAGTTAGCTAAAGTGTCAAATATTTTAGGATGGAGGGGGTATTAGCTAAAGTTGACATGTATCCTCGATATAAATGATCAAATTCTGATGTTGAAATTTGCATTGTATGCCGAAAGTACTCATGGACATTGGAACAGTTGCGGTACACTTTATTTTGTACAGGTATTATAATATTTATTACGAGAAAAAAGAAAATCATACTGCTGGTTTATTCATTTTTCATTTATTCAGAAAGAACATGATAATTAAGCAGAAAGCAGAGATTACGATTAATGATAGCAGTCAAACAAAACTTTCGGATTATTTATATCTGTTCACCGTGGAAGCCACAGGCATCATTTGGCTGTAGCCCGGCTAATAGGCATCCGTACCCTAATACTTGGATCAAGGAAACGACAAAGGTTCAAAGTGTAGTTCCAACCTGCGTCTCGTTGAAGTGGCACGCATGCCCTATTAGGCACCCCTAATTAAGGACAAGTCATGTTCCAGTTATGACCGGTCAAGCAGGCTACATTGTGGAGACTGGATGCAGTCTGTCCCCGGCTCCTCGACTCGCTAATGATGGCGGCATGTTCATGCCGACACGCCGGCCCATCTCCCTCTGCCGCGTTTCTAATGAACTTATTATATGCTAATAGTAGCATTTTTCCAGACGGGAATAAACTCTAATTGGTGAGGATAAAACCAATTCTAATAACTACTATGCCGACTGATCAGTTTATTCAAAGCTAATAAGAAAATGTTGAATCAAGATCCGACTATCCATTATGAATAGTTTAAGCATGCTGTTAAACGAATGGTCTTACTAGTTGGAATGATAAGGCAACGATGTACCTCATCTCGTCTGGCTAAATTCAGTTTCACATGCAACACTAACTACACTTACTGTAAGCTATCATGCATGCCGGTGGACAAAGCTCAGGTGACGGCTACCGTCCTACTTTGAGATGGCACATGCCCGCAATGGATTCATTGGGTTAAACGTAAACCTGTAACCCACCTAAAATGATGTTGCTTTTATGGGTTGGCATTCCATACCTTAAAACAAAAATTAGTTGGTTAGTTCTTAGCCCAAACCGGATCACATAGAACCCACACGAAACGTGATGTTTTTGGGTTGGTTCAGATGGGATTGGTCATTGGTGGGTGGGTTGTTCAACCCATGAACTCCCCGAATTGTTACCCTACCCATTATGAATGGTTAAACGTCCGTGTTGCCAAACAAATAGCCTTATAAGAGTTCATATGATAATGCAGCGATGTACCTCATCTCGTTTGGCCTAAAGCACTTCGATGTGTCACACTATTACACTTAATCATGTGAATTTATCATCTAAGATTAGCTTCTATAAACATTCGGCTGCAATGGATAACAAATGAAGTGTGTCATCAAGCATGGGAAGTGAATTTTTGTGACAATCATGATAGCCCAAGAAACAGGGAGAACAGTAAGAATCTAATCCGAGGATCTGCATAGCACGATTACATATCTAGGCATAGCATTTGAACAATATGATACACAAGTTCAACTGTCTATCGTATAGTAGTTTCAGTTTGTGGCAAATAAAATTTGTTTTCGAACTTCCGGTCCCCACACTGCGTGATCAGCTGACCGTAAGCATGTGCTTATATACTTATTGTGCCGTACATCTATTTGTTGGCCAGAGAGCAGAAGTGGCCTGCGCCATCTCCATCATGCGCGGCCGCGACGGCGGATGAGACGAGTGAGCACCGGGGCGTCCAGGCAGAGGGAGACATGATGCCCGGCGCCTCTCGTGGGTTGCCGTCCGACCTTGAACTCAAGACAAGGGCAGTGTTTTGCGCCTTGCTGCTGTGCCACTACCGTATGTTTCTACTCATAACGAATCATCCATATATACTTCCACTTGAGACACGAATCTCCGCCTCATCACAAGCGGCAGGAGAGAGAGAGAGAGAGAGAGAGAGAGAGTATCGCAGATTTCACAGCATTTCTCGTGACAACTTTCGGAAACGTGGGTGTAGATGAGACAACGCCCTTGGCAAAAGTGACTTAATTTGAAGATAAAGGTCTCACTTTGTCGATAAAAGCATACAAGTTTCGTCAGGCACGATATTGACATGTATGGTACTACGTACCTTAGCAATCGAGTATTATACAGGTTTGCATTCAGCCTTGTATCTGTTGTAGCATGCCCTGTGTGTGCATGTATATACTTATATACCTTTGGAGATCCTGGACTCCTAGTGTGATCTCAAATGCATGACTCTCACGAGATATAGCATCATGCCTTCTCTCATTGTTCTCTTTCAATTTGTCCACTTTTGGGTGCAAATCCCTTAAACAGGTCTCCCTTATGATGGTGCACACTAATGATAGATCCATTCGTTACATCATGTGTTTTAATTTTATGGAGTAATTTGGAGGTGATCGAGGGACCAGCGGCTTATGGACACTTACGCACACAGTGCAGATGATCGTCTCCAGCTATGATTCCACGCGTCATTGAGATGCACGTCGTTTCTGAAGTTGGTATGATGCTGTGGCTTAATTTGCCGTGCTTTTTGGTCTGCTTCTTTGAGCTTGTCAACTTTATTGCATGCAGACAGCAGCATCACTACTTGCATTTGGACTAGGTGGAGGAGTTCTGGGTAATACTACTACGACATTTCCAATAAATATAGGGTGCTCTACAATTGATAAACCATGCACTTGCCACTAGTATAAAAATAGTCATAACACTACCACAAATAGGCTCTATAGCGGCGGCAGCCTAAAGGCCGCAGCGGCGCGGCCCAAAGTGAGCCGCCACTAAAGAGCCTAGGGGGCCTGCCACGGTCTGAGCCGCCGCTACAGAGCTTCCAATGGCGGTGGTTGACAATATCAACCGTCACTATAAATGGTCCAACTTTATAGCGGCGGTTGACAATGTCAACCATCGCTATTTAGGACATAATAGCAGCGGTTGACAATGCCAACCGCCGTTATAAAGTGCCCAGCCTATAAATACCGCGTTCTGACAGCTCCTCTGTTCACTCGAACAGTGGTGGCCCGAAAATTTGTGCAAATCAAGAAAATCAAGGGGGGAAGGTTTTGAGTTTGCTTTTTTTTTTTGCAGAAATTTGATCTTTGAGGTGACGGGAACTCATTCCATTGGTTTTTTTGTGTTCTGATTTTGAAATCAAGTAGAATTTTAGGGTTTAAGTTTATTAGGTTTTCATTAAATTTTAGCTAAATTCGTTTGATTTGAATGGTTCTATTTGGATATAGTTAAAGTGTATGAAGGCATACATTATCTCTTTTTATCACTACACAAAAAAAATATTATATCTAGCTTGTTTTATATCAATGGGAATCTAGATCTAGTTTGGTTTTTAGAAGAGAGAGAAGGTAGAATTAGGGCAAGAGGGATGTTAATTATTTTATTATTTCTTGATAAAAATTAGATAATATATAAAATATTTTGATATTTATTTCACTTTACCTTGCATAATATTTCTCACTTAATGTATATTATATTTCAATGTTTAAATATTTAGTGAATATTTAAATTTTTTATTACACATAATTAATTAATTAATTTCTAATATTTTGGAAAAATTGTGATAAAAGATAAATAATATATAAAATAATTTGATGCTTTTTTTATTTTACCTTGCATAATATTTTTCACTTCATGTATATTATATTTTAATGTTTATATATTTAGTGAATATTTAATTTTTGTGTTATTAATTAATTTTTGGTTTACGTTCAAGGTCGTTCGCGATGGATAGATCTTGGATGTACGAGGCACCTAGACCGGGTCCAATATTTTTACGAGAAGTTTCTAAATTCATTGAAGCGGCTGCAGTACATGCTCGACGTGAATGGATGACTGATATATATTGTCTGTGTTTTGATTGCAAGAATCAGAAGCTGTGGAATAATATAGAAGTAATAAAGTCACACTTGGTGCGGAGGGTTTTGTTGAGGGGTACATGAGATGGACAAAACATGGTGAGAAAGTGTGGTCGATATGGAATTTGATGAGCATATTAAAGTTGAAGTTGAGGCTGTCAATTTGCCTCGTGCAGATGCGATGGATTCGTCTGGTGAAGCTGATTTTGATGTTGAGGAGTTGTTGTGTCACGTTGAGCCGCAGGTGTTGATCAATGCCGATACAACTAATAAAGGGCTTGATAATTTTCATAGAATAGAGAAGGCATCAAAGGATCCATTATATGATGAATCTAAGGGATGTGGTAAAGAGTTCACCGTATTGTGTACTGTACTTGAGCTAATGAGGCTTAAGGCCATGCATAGTTGGTCGGACGCTAGTTTCACGGATTTGTTGGAACATATTTCCGATGTGTTGCCGAAGCCCAACTTGTTGCCAAGGACAACATACCTTGCTAAGAAGCTGATTTCCCCACTTTTGTTGGGCGTTCAAAAAATTCACGCGTGTCCAAATCATTGCATATTATATCGAAAGGAGCATCAAGACGCTCTGAGATATCCAAGGTGCAAATGCAGTCATTACAAGAGGAACAATGATTGTGACGCCAATGGAGGCGTGAAGAATACAATAAGGGGAGAAAGAAAAATAGGAGTTCTATCATGGATGATAGTGATGACAGCAAGGTTCCTGCCTTAATCATGTGGTACTTACCCATGGTCGATCGCATCAAACGCTTGTTCACCAACCCTAGGGATGCGGCAATGATGACATGGCAATATGGCATGCATGCGAGGGAGACGGTAAGCTCCGGCATCCCGCAGATGGAACACAGTGGAAAAAGTTCGATGAGGATCATCAAGACTTCTCTAATGAGAAAAGGAACCTATGGTTTGCATTGAGTACAGACGGGATGAACCCATTCGGTCAAATGAGGAATCCGCATAGCACTTGGCCAGTGATACTAGCAATGTACAACATTCCACCATGGTTACACCATAAGCGTAAGTACCTACTACTGACCACTCTTATATCTGGGTCCAAAGAACCTGGTAATGACATAGACGTGTTCTTAGTACCATTGTTCGAAGACCTACAGAAACTATGGTAAGAGGGGGTCCATATATGGGATGAGTTTCTAAGAGAGTATTTCACGCTTAGAGCAATTATTTTTTGCATGGTAAGTGATTCCCCGGCACTAAGGGCGTTATTGGGATAGGTCAAAGGAAAGGCGGCATGTTTCATATGCGTTGATGATACATCCCATGTGTACCTTCCAGCATCCCAAAAGCTAGTGTATATGCGAAGCCGCTAATTCTTACCAGCAAAGCACAGGTATCACGCGATGGCTAGACACATTGATGGCAAAGTTGAGAACGACATAGAACCTCGCCGTTGTACTGGCAGGGTCGTGTTTGACCTTGTTAAAAACATCAGTGTTGTTTTTGGAAAGCCAGTGAAGGGAGTCAAAAAGGCAAAAGGTCTCATGCCATTTAAGAAGAAATCCATTTTCTTCGAATATCAATTATTCGAAAGAATTGGAAGTGAATCATGTGTTCGACTGGATGCATATTAGGAAGGGTGTATTTGACAGTAGTAGCAGACTTGTACTCGACCAACCCGGTAAGACAAAGGATGGACTCAGCGCACGTAGAGATCTTGTAGTGATGGGAATAAGACCAGAGCTCCATCCGCAAGAAAGAGCAAATGGAAAGTACTTTCTCCCCCCGACAGCCTGCACACTTACGATTGAGGAGAAAAAAAGCATTCTGCAAGTGCCTCAATAGGATTAAAGTACAGACGGGTTTCTCATCGAATGTCAAGAATCCTGTGAACATGGAAGAGTTAAAGATAAGTGGCTACAACACTCATGATTGCCACATAATGCTTTCAATGTCTCTCCCTATTGCTATTAGAGCTATTCAATCACCATGGCTGAAGTTGACTGTAACTTGACTTTGCTACTTCTTTATCGCGGTATTGAAGAAGGTGATAACTGAAGACGAGTTAAATGACCTACGGACCCACATGAAAGAAACAATGTGCATACTTGAGATGGTCTTCCCTCCATCCTTTTTTGATACGATAGAACACTTCATGATTCATATTGTTGACTAGATCTCTACATTGGGTCCCGTCTACCTACATCAAATATTTCCATTTGAGAGGTTCATGTATGTATTGAAATGCTATGTACGTACTCGTTCACATCCAGAGGGTTCTATGATCCAGGGCTACACAACTGAGGAGATCATTGAATGTTACTCAAATTACATTAATGATGATAGCAGATCAATTGGTCTCCCCGTGTCTCATCATGGGGGTAGATTATCTAGAAAAGGTACGAAAGGACGTAGATCGTTCATTGACCGTGACTTCAAATGAGTGGACCAAGCACATTTCAGCGTATTGCAACAGATGAAGATTGTGGGACCATACTTTAAGAAACATCTGTTAGAGCTCCGCCAGAACAACAAGGATGCGACGGATAAATGGATCATAGACAAGCACAAGCGCTCGTTCACATCATGGTTTAGGTCCCTAAACCTTGCAAGTGGCGAGTCTGTGGAAGAGAAAATGTTAAGAAAGTTAGCTAACCGCCCAAGAAGAACTGTGGTTACCTTTCAGGCATACGACATCAATGGTTTTACCTTCTACACCCAACATAAGGATAAGAAGAGCAAGTGTCAAAACAGCGGTGTACGAGTAGAAGCCATTGATGAAGAGGACCAGGCAACCTCGTATTACGGGTACATTGAGGAAATATGAGAACTAGACTACGGTGCAAATTTACAGGTTCCCATATTTAAATGCAAATGGGTGAAGCACCCAAATGGCGTCAAGGTGGATGAATATGGTTCCACAATTGTTGATCTTAAGAATGTTGGTCACAAAGATGACCCTTGGATACTTGCCAAGACCATGGAACAAGTGTTTTATGTACTTGATCCTAAGGACAAAAAAAATACATTGTTGTTCTAGGTAAACAAAGAATCGTTGGAGTGGAGAATGTGGAGGATCGAGATGACTACAATCAATATGATGAGGTGCCATGTTTCATAGATCCAAAAAATTTTAAAGTCTTGGAAGCAAGACTCTCCTTTGCTGGCGGAATGCCCTACATGCGCACTGATCACTGCCAAGGAAAAGTCGTTCAAGGATAACTCAAGCATCATGTAATTTTATTTTGTTAAGTACCTTTTATTATTTGAACCTTGTATACGTTCTATGTAATTTATGCTTATTTGAATATAAATATTGTGTAACTTATTTTGTTAAGCATCATGTAGTTTGAAGTTTTAGGGGCTAAAAGGTAAATATTAGGACTAATTGTAATTAATAAAATGTATATGGTTGTTTCTACAAAATTTTAGGATCTAACATTACTTTTTATTAAGTATAGGGGCCTAATTGTAAAAAGACAGGACTAAAACATAATTAATAATGAACTCAAGGGTTCTTTTGTAAAATTCCAGGGCTAATATATTATTTATAAAAAAATCAGGGGAATAAAATGAATAATACAATTTTTGGAAAATGAATAACTTTATGTTAAAAAAACGAGAGCTTTGTAGCGGCGGCTCACAATACCAATCGCCGCTATTATTTTTTAGCGGCGGTTGGCTATGTGAACTGCCGCTAATGTGGCCACCCCCATATAAGCAGGGGAGTAGCAGTCAAATCCTAACTTCCCGGCGCTATTCTTCGACACCGATAGGCTGCCCGACTTCCGCCTCCCCTCCTCTCCGAGCACCGCCGCCGACCATCGCTGCGCCCCTCGTCCTTCCCCGAGTGCCTCGACGATCACTGCACGGGCCCCGTCGTCCTTCCCTGAGCACCGCCACCATGGGCCCCCTCCTCGTCCCCGAGCACTACCTTGATGGTTGCCGCCTCGGGCCCCCTTCTCCTCCCCGAGCGCCACTGCCATGGGCCCCCTCCTCGTCCCTGAGCACTGCCGCCGCTGGCCCCCTCCTCCATCCTCGAGCGCATCGATGGTTGCAACACGGGCACCCTCCTTGCCCCCGTGCCCCACCTCGATGGTCACCGCGTGGGCCCCCTCCTCGCCCCCGAGCCCCACCTCGATGGTCGTCGCGCGGGTCCCCTCCTACCCGAGCCCTGCCGCGTCGGACTCCCCTCCTCATCCTTGAGCATCACCGTGTGGGCTCCCTCCTCATCGACGATGCACGCGTCGGCGTCCTCCCCCTCCTCGACCACGCACTGACCGTTTCCATGAGGGACTCCCCCTCCTCGACAACCTCCGGCTTCTCTCAGGTAAGCGTCACATTCTTCTTCCTCCCCTCTCCCATGTTGTCCGATGCCCTCCTGGCCATCGACGACCAGGTGCGCCCTCTCCCATCCTCCTCGCTTGGTGCGCACGGGACTGCATCCTCCACTTATTCGATGAAATGCGACAATGCTTGTCTACTCTGTTTCAGCCATGCGTGTGACTTTGTAGTGAGTATTATGCTTGCTGCTATTATGCTTGCTACTATTATGCTTGTTGTTATCATTGAGTATTATGCTTGGTGCTAGGAAATTATGTATGTTGTTGTTTGCTGTTAGCTCTTAGGTTGCAATTTCTGCATATCAATAGATGTATGTTGTTGTTTACTGTTATCATTTAGTATAGCTATTTCATTTTAACTGAAATAAAAGGCCCCCCCTATGCTCACTGTTGCTCCTATGCTCGTGTGATATGCTTGCTGCCATCTATATTAGTTCTCTCACTATTTTTTTTGTCATCACTGTTACTATACTATGTAACAAGGGGGAGATGACCTGGTGCACACAAGCATTCTCTCTAGGCTTTTTATTCAGTAAATTACATATAAAAAGTTTAGAGAGAATGTTTGTGTGTACTGGGTGGCATATTCAGTATGCTCACTATACTCACTATTCCCTTAGTTAGATAGTACAGTTTAGCATGTTTGTTCTCGAGATTTAACTGGATCTTGTGTTAAAGTAAAGCAGTTTGGTTTTGCTTTAGGCTTACGACTTAAGTAAGGCATATTGCTACCCGAATGGGTGAAACTTTTAGCTCTCGTAACAACTACTACTGAATCAGGATTCTAGTAATGCTGCTGCCTCATCATGCTTGCTGCTATTATGTTTGTTGTTATAATCTGCATCAGGTGTGTTTCATCATTGATTATTATGCTTGTTGTTATTATGCTTGCTGCTATTATGTTGGCTGCTCCTATTTCATAAATTTGAGTAGCACTCTACATATTTTTCTACTATTGTTGGTATCTGCGGTTGTTGATATCTGCTAGTGATATCTGCTGTTGTTCATTTTTCTACTAATGTGCACTGCTGCTATACTATCTAACAAGGGAAGTGTAGAGAGAATGCTTGTGTGCAGTGCACACAAGCATTCTCTCTAGGCTTTTTATTCAGTAAATTACATATAAAAAGTCTGGAGAGAGTGCTTGTGTGTACTCGGTGCCATAGTCTCTCTGTACTTATTATTTACTTGTGGTCATATATATGCCATATTACTTACTGCACAATAGTCTCTCTGTACTTATTATTTACTTCTACTCTTCTCCTAGTCTCTCAGTACTACTTATCTATTCTACATAGGCGATCGATGCTCAACGATGAAAGGGGGCTAAGTGAGGCTAGTGTGGCGACATGGACCATATCCTAGGATATTGGATACATGCTGTTGTACAAGTCAAGGATCTTAGAGCGTTGTAAGGCCGTTGATTCGGCAACCCGCACTGAGAGCAAATTTTGATTTTTCTATTCTTCTCCTTGTCTCTCTGTACTACTTATCTATTCTACGTAGGCAATCAACCCATGCTCAATGATGAAAGCGGGCTAAGTGAGGCTAGTCCAGCGACATGGACCATATCCTAGGATATCGGATATATATTGTTGTACGAGTCAAGGATCTTAGAGCGTTGGAAGGCCGTTGATTTGGCAACCCGCACTGAGAGCAAATTTTGATTTTTCTATTATTTTCTTTTGTTTTCTTTGTCTCTATGCTCAATGATGAAATGTGCATACTCCTTGTTTTCTAACTTAGTCGTCATATCTAACACTAGCTATCAAAGTCTTCTCATCATGGTGGACAATATGCCGTCTCAAGAGGAAGACGCCCTCAAGGCACACTCACAAGCGAGGTCGTCTTTAGACGATGAAGGATCAAGCGAACACTGGGAAGAACCAGAAGTTCCGCATCATCCACTACCAAAGGAACGTCGATTGGGGAGCCCGGATCCTGATTTCATGCCTCAAGATGAGGTATCTTGTCAAAGATAATTCTCTCATTTGTTCAACTAATTTGTGAACTAAAATCTACTACTTATATCCTAGGGACCTCGACGAAGTGCCTGTCGGCTATTTGTAGCCGAGGCTGTGATAGATGAGGCCCTTGAGCAGCAAGTGGAAGAGGTGCCTGTCCAAGTTGCCACACAGAAACGCAAGCGCGGTCAGCGCTCTGCAAACAAGGCAGAGGGCATCTACGAGGTTACTGCACTAGACCCGAAAGATGGAGAACCGATTGAAACCGCTGGTGTCAACGCCAAATGGTGGAACCGTTGTGGCAAAGTGGTGAGGGATCATTGCAAAATCATGTGGCAAGATTGGCGCCAAGTCCCGGATGGCAGAAAAGATAATATGTGGGCTGACGTCATGGCAACCATCTGGTTCTAGCCAGCACATCTCAAGAGAGCCAAGAAGGCCAAAATGTCCACTCTTAATCACATCTTTTGAGATTACAAGTTCAAGCTCAACTGCCAATACGTCAAGAAAAATTGAACCCCATTTGATAAGCATGGAAATATTAGTCAGTAAGAATGGGATGAGTTTGTTGGGCAGAAGACGAGCAGTGCTTCGAAGGAGCTCAGTGAAAAGATGGTTGAGCTAAACAAGCAAAACAAGTTCAAGGCAAGGTTAGCTCCGGGCGGATATAAAAAGAAGATTCCAATTTGGAGAGAGCAGGAAGCCAAGCTCCGCGCAGAAGGAAAACCTGATCCGTTCCCAAATACCAATGAGCGTACCAGGAACTGGGTGTATGGTTGCTGTGAGTTAACCGAAGAAGGAGAGATCATTGTAAAGGATGTCGCGACAAGTGAAGTCGTGCAAGCCTTGAAAGGCCCCATCGCGACGCAGATGGAGGCTGGTCTGTTTACACCGGAGTATCACAAGGATGAACTAGCGAAGGCTATTGGGACCAAAGAACATGGTGGTCGGGTACGAGGAGTGTCATCATCGACAACATGGTGAGAAGGTTTCTCTAAAACATCCTAACATCTCTACAAGAAGCATACATTGCATAAGAAAGAGCAAGAAGATAAAGCCAAGGAGGGCTGGAGGCGACAACTTCTTATGTTTGCTATCGACAAAGAAAGCGGTCACTTGGACCCCAACCTGCAGGCTGCAGTGGACACCTTCTTACATGGTTCATCCACATCCACGCAGCCATCCGTCTCCATGCACCCATTAGTCTCCAGTCAACCATCAGTCTCCATGCAATCAAACATGGATGACATCATTAAGGATACTCCTTGAGAGTTGCATGTGTGATTTGGTTACAAGGGGCAGCCATTGAAGGTTGCATCAGGCACAACATTTCTAGGAGAGACGCTCCATAACAGGAATATCCCCCTAGGTTACATGCGTGTCACCATATCAGAAATAGTACCTGGCTATGAGGACAACGAGATCGAATGCCCGATACCTGAGGCGGGTATAGAAACTCTCCATGATGCCCTCGGCTCTTTCATTATTTGGAAATGCCGTGAAGTTGTCCTCTCACCACGAGTTTCTCCACCCCCGTTATCTGGGCACGAGTCCTTTCATGCGAGCCAGCCAGCCAATACAGGTGGACAACCGTCTCCTATGTCTACGGCAGCCTCGGGAAACAAGCCTCAATCTCCTCATGCGGAAGCCGACTTGACTCACAGTCCTATAATCTATAGTGACAACGAGCCTCTTCCGCAAAGTGTTCAGCCTCAGGAAACAATTCAAGCTCCGGTAACCCAAGTCCAGCCTGCGCCAGCTGTTGTCAAGGCTCCGGTAATCCAAGTCCAACCTGTGCCAGTTGTTGTCAAGGCTTTAGTAATCCCAAAGATGATTACCGGTTTTGACAAAGAGCCAAAGGACCCAAAAGCAAAATCTGTTGTTGATAAGTACTTGGCTGGATTGAAAAATCATCTAGCAAGCACCGATAGGCTCATCCTCCAAGAATAAGATCCTCGGGATAAAGTGTCGTACAATGAACACATTTTGGACAATCCTGTGGACGATGTGGACTACCCGATATTCAAATTAGGTAAGCCCCTTATATCAAACACCATGTACAAGAACCTGCCGTGGGAGATGCAGAAGTTGCATGACTGGTACATGATGGCGTCGAAGGAAGGGGTCACCACAATCACTTGTAGGATTGCAAGTGAGGTGTTCAATGAAGAGGACGATGAACAAGCCTTAGGCCTATTTTGGGAGGATGTCCACTCAATGTTTTGCCTAGGCAAGATGGACGTCACCTTCATCACCTTGTGGTGCAAGTAAGTTTCACGTTAGATCTACTTCGAATTTCAAGCACAATTCAATATAGTGGGAGGATGTCCACTTACATCTTTTTTTTGTAGCATGAAATCATTTTATCAAAGAAAGAGGGTTGATAGAAAAGATTGGAAGGTGGCCTACGTCAACCCGAACCGCATCAACCAAAGCAATATAAACCCAATGTTAAATCTGGATCACTATCCGGATAAGACACCGGTAGAGATAGGTGAAATGAAGGTGGTGATGAGAAATGAAGCAAGGACTCGGGTTAGAAATTATTTATGGGAGTGCTTCCTGAAGTGGCAAGATAGACAATGCATATTAGCCCCCTACAACTTCAAGTAAGTTGGACCACTACTGCCTTCGTCATATATCATATGTTGAAGTTAAATCCAATCATAAATAACTTGTTGTCAACATTCTTATAGTGATCATTGGATCTTTTTTATTATAATTCCCACAAATGGGTACCTTCTCGTACTGGACAGTCTTGACTACGACAAGAAGTTGTACAATGACATGGTGGAAGTCATAGATAGATAACAAATTAGTCTATGTGTATATGAATTGAAATATCATCGAATGATGCTTTTGTCGACTGTTTAGTGCTTACGAGAAATATGTCATAGCGGGAGGGAAATATCATCCAAAACGGAAAAAGAAGATGTATTTCCATCATCAGTTTTGGGTAAGGTTTATATGCATCACATATATGTCTTTATTGTAGTATCCGTCATATAAAGTGTAACTCACTTGTGTTCTCTACTACATAGTGCTTTAAGCAACAAAAGGGTAGTGTGCATTGCGGCTACTACACGTGTGTGTTGGCATCTAGCTCTTCATCTTACCTAGATCATATCGTTGAGGAGTTTGATTTTGTTTATATCCATTTTACTTTACTCGAACAGTGAAGTTTTGAGATCTCATATTAACATACTCTACTCACGTGACATAGAGGGCCATAAGGGAAAAGGCACAACGGACTGCAAAGATGAAGAGGAATGCTGAGATCAGAAAGGGTATGATTCCTCAATCACGCGTTCACTTGAGTACAAATGACATGTATCTAGTTGTAGCTTCTCTTTGTCGTTTTATGTTGAGAGAGGTAATTAGTCCAGAAGGGAAGTGCTTTGACTCAAATAGTGAACTAGCAACAAAACATAGATCACTTTGTGAGTGGGCTGGTTCAAGAACACCATATGAGCCTAATATATCGAAAAAAGATGATGACTATGCATTAGGGGTCATATAAAATATTTTGTAAGCTCGATTGAACATTTTGATGACAATGTTGTATATATTCTATGATAAGATGTAAATATCTGTGATGAGATTATAAATACATGTGATGAGATGTTATAAATATCTGTGATGAGATTTGTAAATTTTTATGTATGCAAAATCTGAGATTTCTGTATATTTGCTAAATTTTATTTTATTTTGGAAAATAACAAGTAGCGGTGGTTGATGTTGTCAACCGCCGCTACTAATAGCTAAAAATAACGGCGGTTGAAGATGTCAACTGCCACTACTAATGGCCAACAATAGCGGCAGTTGACATCTTCAACCGCTGCTACTAGTGAGTTCGTAGCGGCAGTTTATATAGGCAATAGACCATCCACAGCTACAAATGCATATTTGTAGCGGCGTTTGCATAGCGGCGGGATGGCCTGCCCACCACTACAGTGCGTTACCAACCGCCGCTATAGGGCCTTTTTGTTGTTGTGTAAACAAGCTCATCAACAGTGGTTCAACGTGAACCGCTGCTAAACACTTATCAACAGCGGTTCAGAAGCTATGGACCCGACCAATTATTACAGCTCCAATGAGCCCAACCAAAAATTTGGTTCCTAGGATTGTTGAAAACAAAAGTTGTGTAACTCAAGGCGGGGTTAGAACATGTACTGTAAATGGAAATTTATATGTTGTGAAACTATAAACTTTTAATGCAAGGATATCAAAACATAAACATTGAGAAGAAAAATTACAGTATCCAGAAAGTTATTAAAAGTAGAGAGAATACTAAGAGAAGCATATATCAAACAGGACATCTGTTGCAACTTGCAAAATTTTGTTTTGGTATGATATTACAGTTTTCGAGACTAGTTACACTCAGATCAAAGGTGCAATATAGAATGGAGGGTCAACCATCATGCTTCAAAATGTCTAGGCATATCAAAACTGGTAATGGTGCTAGAAGTGCATATCTTCTACTTTTCTAGAGAAATGAAATACTGTTCCCAAAAAAAGAAGTAAAATACTGATTTATGTTCTGATGTATAAGATGCAGACATAATATGAAATTAGAAACAACACTTCATGACCTAAACTTTATAATCATCTTCAAGAGTTATATTTTTCTCGTAACTCCCATATGTGCAAAGATAAAGATTCTTTCATAATCTAAAATATAATGAAGTTAAACTTGAAATCAAATAGTGTTCATCATACAACATCTAGATTTTTGTATTTAAGACTTTGGAACATATAAGCACAAACTCTTTTGGGCATTAAACCAAACAGATTGATAGCCCTCCTAGCTATCTGAGAAACTGAGACGCACTCATTTGAGTGAATGTTGCTTTATCCGGGTGGTGACGCAAAGCAGATCCAAAAAATTTTAAAGTTCTAGAAGCAAAACTCTCCTTTGCTGGCGGAATGCCCTACATGCGCACTGATCATGCCAAGGAAAAGTCGTTCAAGGAAAACTCAAGCATCATGTAATTTTATTTTGTTAAGTACCTTTTATTATTTGGACCTTGAATATGTTCTATGTAATTTATGCTTATTTGAATATAAATATTGTGTAACTTATTTTGTTAAGCATCATATAGTTTGAAGTTTTAGGGGCTAAAAGGTAAATATTAGGACTAACTGTAATTAATAAAAAGTATATGGTTATTTCTACAAAATTTTAGGACCTAACATTACTTTTTATTAAGTATAGGGGCCTAATTGTAAATAGATAGGACTAAAACATAATTAATAATGAACTCAAGGGTTCTTTTGTAAATTTCCAGGGCTAATATATTATTTATAAAAAAATCAGGAGAATAAAATGAATAATACAATTTTTGAAAAATGAATAACTTTATTTTAAAAAAAAATGACAGCTTTGTAGCGGCGGCTCACAATACCAACCGCCGCTATTCCTTTTTAGCGACGGTTGGCTATGTGAACCGCCGCTAATGTGGCCACCCCCATATAAGCAGGGGAGTGGCGGGCAAACCCTAACTTCCCGGCACTATTCTTTGACGTCGACAGGCTGCCCGACTTCCGCCTCCCCTCCTCTCCAAGCATCGCCACCGACCACCGCTGCGCCCCTCATTGTTCCCCGAGTGCCTCAACGGTCACCGCACGAGCCCCACTGTCCTTCCCTGAGCACCGCCGCCGTGGGCCCCCTCCCCGCCCCGAGCGCTGCCTCGATGGTTGTTGCGCCGCCGTCACGGGCCCCCTCCTCGTCCCCGAGCGCCGCTGCTGCTGGCCCCCTCCTCCGTCCTCGAGCGCATCGACGGTCGCCACGCGGGCCCCCTCCTCGCCCCCGAGCCCCACCTCAACGGTCACCACATGGGGCCCCTCCTCGCCCCCGAGCCCCACCTTGACAGTCGCCACGCGGGTCCCCTCCTACCCGAGCCCTGCCGTGTCGGGCTCCCTCCTCGTCCTCGAGCATTGCCGCGTGGATTCCCTCCTTATCGACGACGTGCGCGCCGGCGTACTTCCCCTCCTCGAACTCACGCCGACCGTTTCCGCGAGGGACTCCCCCTTCTCGACAGCCTCCGCCTTCTCTCTGGTAAGCATCGCATTCTTCTTCCTCCCCTCTCCCATGTTGTTTGATGCCCTCCTGCCCATCGACGACTAGGTGCGTCCTCTCCCATCCTCCTCGCTTGGTGCGCACGGGACTGCATCCTCCACTTATTCAATGAAATGCGGCAATGCTTGTCTACTCTGTTTTAGCCATGCGTGTGACTTTGTAGTGAGTATTATGCTTGCTGCTATTATGCTTGCTACTATTATGCTTGTTGTTATCATTGAGTATTATGCTTGCTGCTAGAAAATTATGTTGTTGTTTGCTGTTAGCTCTCAGGTTGCAATTTCTACATATCAATAGATGTATGTTGTTGTTTGCTGTTATCATTTAGTATAGCTATTTCATTTTAACAGAAATAAAAGGTCCCCCTATGCTCACTGGTGCTCCTATGCTCGTGTGCTATGCTTGCTGCCATCTATATCAGTTCTCTCACTATTTTTTTTGTCATCACTGTTGCTATACTATGTAACAAGGGAGAGAATGTTTATGTGTACTGGCTGGCATATTTAGTATTCTCTCTAGGCCTTTTATTCAGTAAATTACATATAAAAAGTTTAGAGAGAATGTTTATGTGTACTGGCTGGCATATTTAGTATGCTCTCTATACTCACTATTCCCTTAGTTAGATAGTATAGTTTAGCATGTTTGTTGTCGAGATTTAACTGGATCTTGTGTTAAAGTAAAGCAGTTTGGTTTTGCTTCAGGCTTACGACTTAAGTAAGGCATATTGCTACCCGAATGGGTGAAACTTTTAGCTCTCGTAAGAACTACTACTGAATCAGAATTCTAGTAATGTTGTTGCCTTATCATGCTTGCTGTTATTGTGCTTGCTGCTATTATGTTTGTTGTTATAATCTGTATCGGGTGTGTTTCATCATTGATTATTATGCTTGCTGCTATTATATTGGCTGTTCCTATTTCATAAATATGAGTAGCACTCTACATATTTTGCTGCTATTGTTGATATCTGCTGTTGTTGATATCTGCTAGTGATATCTACTATTGTTCATTTTTCTGCTATATATAGGTGCACACAAGCATTCTCTCTAGGCTTTTTATTCAGTAAATTACATATAAAAAGTCTGGAGAGAGTGCTTATGTGTACTCGGTGTCATACTATCTCTGTACTTATTATTTACTTGTGGCCATATATATGCCATATTACATACTGCCCTATAGTCTCTCTGTACTTGTTATTTACTTCTATTCTTCTCCTAGTCTCTCTATACTACTTATCTATTCTACGTAGGCGATCGATGCTCAATGATGAAAGGGGGCTAAGTGAGTCTAGTGTGGCGACATGGACCATATCATAGGATAGTGGATACATGCTGCTGTACAGGTCAAGGATCTTAGAGCATTGGAAGGCTGTTGATTCGGTAACCCGCACTGAGAGCAAATTTTGATTTTTCTATTCTTCTCCTTGTCTCTCTGTACTACTTATCTATTCTACGTAGGGAATCGACCCATGCTCAATGATGAAAGTGGGCTAAGAGAGGCTAGTCCAGCGATATGGACCATATCCTAGGATATCGGATATATGTTATTGTACGTGTCAAGGATCTTAGAGCGTTGGAAGGCCGTTGATTCGGCAACCTACACTGAGAGCAAATTTTGATTTTTCTATTATTTTATTTTGTTTTCTTTGTCTCTATGCTCAATGATGAAATGTGCATACTCCTTGTTTTCTAACTTAGTCATCATATCTAACATTAGCTGTCAAAGTCTTCTTGTCACGACAGACAATATGCCCTCTCAAGAGGAAGACGCCCTCAAGGCGCACTTATAAGCGAGGTCATCTTCAGACGATGAAGGATCAAGCGAACACTGGGAAGAACCAGAAGATCCGCATCCTCCACTACCAAAGGAACGTCGATTGGGGAGCTCGGATCCTAATTTTGTGCCTCAAGATGAGGTATCTTGTCAAAGATAATTCTCTCATTTGTTCAACTAATTTGTAAACTAAAATCTACTACTTATATCCTACGGCCCCCGACAAAGTGCCCGTCGGCTATTTGTAGCCGAGGTTGTGACAGATGAGGCCCTCGAGCAGCAAGTGGAAGAGGTGCTTGTCTAAGTTGCCACACAGAAACGCAAGCACGGTCAGCGCTCCACGAACAAGGCAGAGGGCATCTACGAGATTGCTAGACTAGACCCCAAAGATGGAGAACCGATTGAACCCGCTGGTGTCAATGCCAAATGGTGGAACCGTTGCGGCAAAGTGGTGAGGGACCATTGCAAAATCATGTGGCAAGATTGGCGCCAAGTCCCGGATGGCAGAAAAGATGATATGTGGGCTGACGTCATGGCAACCATCCAGTTCTAGCCAGCACATCTCGAGAGAGCCAAAAAGTCCACAATGTCCACTCTCAATCACATCTTTCGAGATTACAAGTCCATGCTCAACTGCCAATACGTCAAGAAAAATCGAACCCTATTCGACAAGCATGGAAATATTAGTCAGCAGGAATGGGATGAGTTTGATGAGTAGAAGACGAGCAGTTCTTCGAAGGAGCTTAGTGAAAAGATTGTTGAGCTAAACAAGAGAAACAAGTTCATGGCACGGTTAGGTCCGGGTGGATATAAAAAGAAGATTCCGATTTGGAGAGAGCAGGAAGCCAAGCTCCGCACGGAAGGAAAACCTGATCCATTGCCAAATACCAATGAGCGTACCAGGAACTGGGTGTATGGTCGCTCTGAGTTAACTGAAGAAGGACAGATCATTATGAAGGATGCCGCGACATGTGAAGTCATGCAAGCCTTGAAAGGCCCCATCGCGACACAGATGGAGGCTGGTCTGTTTATAGCGGAGTATCACAAGGATGAGCTAGCGAAGGCTATTGGGACCAAAAAACATGGTGATCGGGTACGAGGAGTGTCATCATTGGCAACATGGAAAGAAGGTTTCTCTGAAACATTGTCACACCTCTACAAGAAGCATACATTGCATAAGAAAGAGTAAGAAGATAAAGCCAAGGAGGACTGGAGGCGACAACTTCTTATGTTTGCTATCAACAAAGAAAGTGGTCGCTTGGACCCCAACCTGCAGGCTATGGTGGATGCCTTCTTACGTGGTTCGTCCACATCCACGCAGCCATCCATCTCCATGCAACCATCAGTCTCCATGTAATCAGACACGGATGACATCACTGAGGATACTCCTTGCGAGTTGCATGTGCCATTTGGTTACAAGGGGAAGATGATGAAGGTTGCATCAGGCACAACATTTCCAGGAGAGACACTCCATAACAGGGATATCCCCCTAGGTTACGTGCGTGTCACCGTGTCAGAAATAGTACCTGGCTATGAGGACAACAAGATCGAATGCTCGATACCTAAGGCGGGTATAGAAACTCTCCAAGATGCCCTCGGCTCTTTCATTATTTGGAAATGCCGTGAAGTTGTCCTCTCACCACGAGTTTCTCCACCCCCATTGTCTTGGCACGGGTCCTATCATGCAAGCCAGCCAGCCAATACAGGTGGACAACCGTCTCCTATATCTGCGGCAGCCTCGGGAAACAAGCCTCAATCTCCTCAAGCAGAAGCCAACTCGACTCACGGTCCTATAATCTATAGTGACAATGAGCCTCTTCCACACAGTGTTCCACCTCAGGAAACAATTCAAGCTCCGGTAATCCAAGTCAAGCCTGCGCCAGTTGTCTTCAAGGCTCCGGTAATCCAAGTCTAGCCTACGCCAGTTGTTGTCAAGGCTTTAATAATCCCAAAGATGATTACCGGTTTTGACAAAGAGCTAAAGGACCCAAAAGCAAAAACTGTTGTTGATAAGTACTTGGCTGGATTGAAAAATCGTCTAGCAAGCACCGGTAGGCTCATCCTCCAAGAACAAGATCCTTGGGACAAAGTGTCGTACGACGATCACATTTTGGACAATCTAGTGGATGATGTGGACTACCCGACATTCAAATTGGGTAAGCTCCTTATATAAAATACCATGTACAAGAACCTGTCGTGGGAGATGCGGAAGTTGCATGACTGGTACATGATGGCGTCGAAGGAAGAGGTCACCACAATCACTTGTAGGATTGCAAGTGAGGTGTTTAATGAAGAGGACGATGAACAAACCTTAGGCCTAAGTTGGGAGGATGTCTACTCAATGTTTCACCTAGGCAGGATGGATGTCACCTTCATCACCTTGTGGTGCATGTAAGTTTCACGTTCGATCTACTTTGAATTTCAAGCACAATTCAATATATTGGGAGGACGTCCACTTATATCTTCTTTTTGTAGCATGAACTCTTTTTATCAAAGAAAGAGGGTTGATAGAAAAGATTGGAAGGTGGCCTACGTCAACCCGAACCGCATCAACCAAAGCAGTATAAACCCAACGTTAAATCCGAATCACTATCCGGATAAGACACCGACAGAGATAGGTGAAATGAATGCGGTGATGAGAAATGAAGCAAGGTCTCGAGTTAGAAATTATTTATGCGAGTGCTTCCTGAAGTGGCAAGATAGACAATGCATCTTAGCCTCCTACAACTTAGAGTAAGCTGGACCACTACTGCCTTCGTCATATATCATATGTTGAAGTTAAATCCAATCATAAGTAACTTATTGTCAACGTTCTTATAGTGATCATTGGATCTGTTTTATGATAATTCCCATAAATGGGTACCTTCTCGTACTGGACAGTATTGACTACGACAAGAAGTTGTACATCGACATGGTGGAAGTCATAGATTGGTAACAAATTAGTCTATGTGTATACGAATTGATAATGTTAATATCATCTAATGATGCTTTTGTCGACTGTTTAGTGCTTACAAGAAATATGTCATCCAAAACGGAAAAAGAAGATGTACTTCCGTCACCAGTTTTGGGTAATGTTTATATCCATCACATACATGTCTTTATCATAGTATCTGTCATATAAAGTGTAACTAACTTGTGTTCTCTACTACATAGTGCTTTAAGCAACAAAAAGGTAGTGTGCATTACGGCTACTACACGTGTGTGTTGGCGTCTAGCTCTTCATCTTACCTAGATCATATCGTTGAGGAGTCTAATGAAGAGGTAAGTTAATTTTGTTTATATCCATTTTACTTTACTCGAATAGTGAAGTTTTGAGACCTCATATTAACATACTCTACTCATGTGACACAGAGGGCCATAAGGGAAAAGGCACAATGGACTGCAAAGATGAAGAGGAACGCCAAGATCAGAAAGGGTATGATTCCTCAATCATGCGTTCACTTGAGTACAAATGACATGTATCTAGTTGTAGCTTCTCTTTACCGTTTTATGTTGGGAGAGGTAATTAGTCTAGAAGGAAAGTGCTTTGACTCAAATAGTGAACTAGCAACAAAACATAGGTCTCTTTGTGAGTGGGCTAGTTCAAGAGCATCATGTGAGCCTAATGTACCGAAAAAAGATGATGGCTATGCATTAGGGTTCATATAAAATATTTTGTACACTCGATTGAACATTTTGATGACAATATTATATATATTCTATGATGAGATGTAAATATCTGTGATGAGATTGTAAATATCTATGATGAGATATTGTAAATATCTGTGATGAGATTTGTAAATTTTTATGTATGCAGAATCTGTGATTTCTATATATTTGCTAAATTTTATTTCATTTTGGAAAATAACAAGTAGCAGCGGTTGATCTTATCAACCGTCGCTACTAATAGCCAACAATAGCGGCGGTTGAAGATGTCAACCGCCGCTACTGATGGCCAACAATAGCGGCGGTTGAAGATGTCAACCGCCGCTACTAATGAGTTTGTAGTGGCGGTTTGTATGGGCGACAGACCACCCGCCGCTACAAACACATATTTGTAGCGGCATTTGCGTAGCGGCGGGATGGCCTGCCCACCGCTACAGTGCGTTACCAACCGTCGCTAGAGGGCCTTTTTGTTGTTGTGTAAACAACGCCTCATCAATAGCGGTTCAATAGCCGTTCAGAAGCTATGGACCCGACCAATTATTACAACTCCAATGAGCCGTTGCTGATAAGGTTCAAACATATCAGCAGCGGTTCACACATATGGACCGCTGCTGATTAGTTTTTATCAGCAGCGGTGAAAGGTAAGCTATTGCATATGTTGATAAAATTTAGATGAATTTTTTGTTGCACTATTGTTCACAAATACATGATGCTAACTTAATTTCTTTCATTTCTTTTTTGTAGACAATGGGAACAAGGCCGCTGACTCCATAAAAGATTCTAGCACTTTAGGAATAACTTTTTGGTTTCATAAATGAGCATGTTATTCCACAGTCTGGTAGCTATCATGTTTTTAAATGGGACATATCACAAGTCGGCCCTTCACTAACACCACCATCGTGCTCTATCCCTATCTCTTGTTCAAGAAAGAAACGCAATTCAGATACCTCGGTTAATAAGTGAGTTGTAAGACTTTTGTATTCATGTAAGATTTATGTTGAGTAGTATTGTGGACTTGTATGCTGATGTGATACTTATGTTAGACTTGTATGATTATGTGGCATGTCTATTTGTGGATTTGCATGGCATTAATATATATGTGGACTTGTCTATTGAGATAATGTATTGAGATTTCGTTAACACGAGCATTATTTTTTTGCTTGAAAAACTTATTAGCAGTGGGTCAAAACAATGAACCGCTGCTGATGAACAATGTATCAACAACGGTTCTGCAGAGTGAACTGTTGCTGATGAGCTAAGTATCAGCAATGGTTCTGTGTTCTGAACCGCTGCTGCAGCGGTTCACTCTACAGAACCGCTGCTGATAAGTGCTTATCAACAGTGGTTCTAGAACAGCTGCTGATAATTATATTATCAGTAACGCCTAATCAGTACGCTGCTCATGAGGTGTTTTAAACCGCTGCTGATGACCATTTTTTTTCTAGTAGTGTGCTATCGTTGTAGGATTTTACCAGCTAGTATTATGAATAATAAAAGTCCTCTAGTAAAAATGGTTAGCAGCAGTAATGACAAATCAAGTATTGGACGGAAAATATGGGTGTGCAGTGACATTTGAGAATGACAAGGTAGCCAGCATCATATTAAATAGATCCTTTCAGTAGCCAAGGAACGCATCCTTAGGAAACATACATTAATTAGTATATAGCCGAATTCCAAAAGCATCAGAATGAATACTTACTAGTAATGTTAATTCTGTGCTGTGAATTATTCATCGTCGTCATTATGTTTCAGCATGTACAATACAGCTCATTTGGCTGAAGGGACCACCACCGTGGATGTGCAGCAGTAAACACTACGAAAAACCAGAGTTTACGGAGTGCCGAAGCTGTTGCCGAGTGCAACTTTTCACTGTGCGCCGAGTGCATTTTCAATGGCACTCGGCAAAAAGAAGACACCCGGCACATAAAACGTTACTAAGTGCCAAAGGAGAAGCACTCGACAAAATGGAACCTTTACCGAGTGTCTGTCTAGGTGGCACTCGGCAAATACGACCACCGTCAACTTTTTGGCTTCTATTAGCCGTTTAGCGAGTGTCACTAACAGATACTCGACAAAGGCCCTATTTTGCCGAGTGTCTCAATTAAGCACTCGACAAAGGATCAATTTTGCTGAGTGTTTATAACAGGCACTAGGCAAAAAAATTTCTTTTTTCATTTTCTTGGCACACTTTTTTTCCTAGAGCCCACACATAGTTCAAGGTACTTGATGCTTAAATTTTGTGTTTTTAGCAATAAGTCTATTATATTCATTCAATGTATTTCATGAAATGTATTTTCTCAAGAAAAATGAAATTTTAACTCCAAATAATTCGAATGATGGAATGTAGTGAACTGAAATTTGATATTCATATTTGTAACTCCAAAGGGATGCCATACCCAAGTAACGAAAGAAAATTTCGTGAATCTTGTATTTAAACATGAAATGTCACCATGAATGTGTTGTCAAAATTTATTTAAATTTTATAGAAAGCAAATGAAGTCTGAAAATTACGAGAATTGTCACAAGATCATGATATCATATGTAGGTGCTATGGTAAACGTTATAGAAAGTTTCGCAAAATTTATCACATACAGTGTGCACTGAAACAGAGATTCTCCTAAGAAGAAACATAGAGTTAAGAATGAGCTCTTATCATTTTGAATAAATTTGAAAGTTATATGTGAATTTTACTTCAAATCATTTTGTATAGGTAATTTATAAGATAAATCTTGTCATGTAAAAGTTTTTTTTTTATTTTTTCAATGTATTTTATAACACTAATTAATTTTTGCATGTAAACAAAAAACATATTTGCCGAGTGCCAAGTGGGAGGCACTCGGCAAACAGTACCTTTGTGGAGTGTTGCCAGGCAGCACTCTCACCTCCCCGTCCGGTGTCGTCCCTGCCCGGCATTGCCCGAGTCGCACCTAGAGGCAACGGCCACAAAACCACGCCGCGCTCAAGGGGGCAACCAAGATTTGGGCGGCGGCAGCTGTACTACCTTAGATTGAGCCTATAGCGACGGTTATTTAGAACAAGTAGAGACCTAAGCAGCTACCGTCTAAGAATTCGCGTCTGTAAAACTTCACCCTATACTGACCAGGTATTCACCATCACTAGCAAAATGCAGTTGCGACAGGAATGAAATCCGTCGCTATAAGCCTACACTGACGGTTATAGATGCCCCATCTCTATTCTGTAGCGACGGAGAACCCAACCGTTAGTGAGGTAGCGACGGTTTTATAAAAAAAATCACTGTTACATAGGGACGGTTTTGCATATACCGTGACATATAGCGACGGATTTAACACACCGTCTGTAACATATAGCAACGGTGTTCAGTGACCCGTCTCTAACCTCTAGCGACATATTTAATTGACCCGTCTGTAATGTTTAGCGATGGTTTTAGCAGAACCATCCCTAACCTATAGCAACGGTTTTAGCTGAACCATCCCTAACCTATAGCGACGGTTTTAGTAGAACATAGGGACGGTTTTCAGTAGTCATCTCAGCACTGGTAGCATAAACTGGAATTCAGAAGACACAATCACATAGACAGCAAATGCCATCTCAGAAACAATCTTAGATAAGCATTGTATCCAGCACAAGCATTACACTGTTGTCACAAGCATTACATCAGCAGTAAAAGATTATCCAGCACAACAAACACAGTGGCATTACAACCGCATCTCTCAATCACAGGGCCATATCAATAAGGTCACTTTTGTGATGGAACTCTCCTTTGACATCCATAACCTCTTCCACCAAGAATTTTGCTATTCGGTCACGAAGCCCAGCCAGCACCCTATTATCAGTATCGCTATAGTAGGCAGAACAAAGTCCTACATACAGAAAAGGGAAACCAAAAATGTTACAAGAGAAACTTGTTATGAACAAGAGAAAGTGCCCAAGTTTAAAACACAGACCTCATGCTTCTTCCGTTTAGAGCATTTTGATGCAGGGGTCATCGAATAATGAGCAGCGTAAAAGCCACATTGATTACTAGATGGCTGCTTGTGGCACTACATGCATATTGAGGTCACACATTTAGGACATCAGACATTACCACAAAAGACTTGTTATATGAAAATTTTATGAACATTTCAGTTACCTTGTTTTTCTTCACATGCATCCACCTTTATTTATTTTTTGGGGTCACTTTCAACAAATAATTTGAATGCCCTACATTCATACAACTTGAAATAAGGAAATGTACCAAGGTAAATACATATGCTTCTTGTTGCTGATTTTCAAAATATGGTAATGTAAACATTGTTTCAATTACGCAATTATAGGCTTGAGTGAAAATCTATCATGATATATATTTTATACTATCAAACACATGCACAGAAAATGGTAAGAAATAAAGATAGAGGAGAGATAGTCACATGTCACGCAAATCTGTCATGATAGATATTTTATACTTGCACGTAGAGGCAGCGGATGAATCTAAGTATGAGAAACCATGTGGATATGTACCATGGTTTACTCTGTTTGTGATGCGTAATTGACTTGAGCGGATTTGGTGTTTGAGTTGAAATACGGGAATCCAGGGATTGCATGGGTTTGCATATCATGGTTATGACTAACCGGAGTTGGTGGAGATATTGGTGATATTGTAAGAGATGGGAATTGTGTTTGTTTGTCTCATGATGTGTAGGTCACTAGAGTCGACTTAACGGTCAACGGCGAGAGGATCGGGCACAAGTAGGGGATTTGAGGAAAGACGATTGGGATGTCGGGTGAAGTCAAGGGTGATCCACACCGTACACGTGGAGAGGTAAGAAGCATGGACGGTTTTGCGGTTGAGCCTCAAAACCGTGGTGGCGATGAAGATGGCGTGTTGACCAAGTCAAGGCAAACGGGATGCTAGTGCAAGTGACAAGAGGGCCTGATGGACAGGGACTGGGAGAGACTTGCCGGTGGTCAGGATCACTGGACAAGGTGACACACGTCAACATCGAGAAGTCACGCTTTGAGAAGCGTGCAAGGCAGTTTCCCGGTTTGGGCCTCAAAACCGGTGGCGGTGGTTGTTGGTGCATGTGCCACCATCACGGTGCTTGCTTCGAGATGAAGCAAAGATGTGAAGTGTCCGATGGCATTCGGGTGATGAGGCAAAAGATGGACGGTTATGCCCCCGGTGGTAGGTGGGTGTGTTATGTAGGTCAAGGGTAGAGTGGTCATGTGGACAATAGACCCTAGGCCTATATAAGGAGAGGTGTGCCTAGTGGGAGAGGTGCCTCTCTTCCCATTAGCCTTGTGTTAGGACTCTATTCAAAGTGCTAGGAGAGGACTTCATGTTTTAGAGGAGAGGAAAGGGTGTGTGAGAGACATCTCTTGCTCTTCCAAATAGTGGGAGGAAGAGAGTGGCTTCCTAGCCTTGTACCTATGGATCTTGTAAGCACCTTTCTATTATATGAAAAGTATTTTTCGTGCTCAAGATTTCCCTCTTCACTTGAATCCTGAAATTCCCTTTTTCTTATTTTTGGAGCTATTTTTGTGGTGATTTTTTATCTCACTTTTGGATGAGTTTTTGGTTTATATTTCTTGAGAAACTTGTTGCTAGGATGAGCTAGAACAATCCTCTATGGATCCTTGACCGAATCAATAGCTCTAGCACCTTCGATTTGAAGGATTTCTCAAGTTTCTCCTTTTGGGTGTTCTTGGTACAAGATCTGAAATTCATGATGATTACTTGTGTTTTTGGAGAGGATCTCTTTAGAGGAGGGTCGTGATGTATTGAGGATCATCTGGTCCAAATTTTATGATTTTTGGAGTTTGTTTGATAGGGTTTTTGTAATTTTCTTTCCCGAACGGAGCTGCTCTTTTGACCATGACGGAACTTCAGTAATCATGACGGAACTTCCGTCAAGAACCACGGAACTTCCGTGAGTGACAGTGTTCCCGTCGTCCGGAACTTCTGTAATTGACGGAACTTTCGTCGGGCACCATGGAACTTCCGTCGGGTACCATGGAACTTCCGTCAGGCTCTGTTCTGTGACCTTTCGGACCTTCCTTGTTTTGATTTTTGTTTCTTTTGTGCTTCCGCTATGTGTTCTTTTGGTTTGAGTCATTCCTAGGGTTAACACATTACAAGTTAGTATGTGTAATCTTGGTGACTCGATTAGAGGTTGATTTGGGTTGTAGTTGGGATATAGGCCAAGTTCTTGAAAAGAATTTGAATTGACTCCCATTCACCCCCCCCTCTGGTCGCCTTCTCGGTCCTTCAATTGGTATCATTGCCGATTTGATCACTAGTTGTCCTTCATCGGCTTTGTGATCTGAAGGTGACATGGAGAAGCGTGCTGTTAAGCTATGGATGTTTGATGGAGAGGACTTCCCCTACTGGAAGTCACGGACCAACGTGTATCTGCTGAGTCAAGGACATGCAATTTGGGAGATTGTTGATCAGGAGTATGCTATACCACAAGACCTAAATACTGCTTCTACAGGTGAGTTAGTCAGGTATGAGAAGAACTCCAAAGCTGTCAATATTCTGCTCTCTGCACTTGGTAGGAGTGAACATGATAGGGTTGCACACCTTGACACTACTCATGCTATTTGGGTTAAGCTCTGTACTTACCATGAGGGTACCGACCAGGTCAAGTCTATGCGTAAGGATTCTTACAATAGACAGTACCAAACCTTTGCTCAAAAACCGGGCGAGCCACTAGATGGCACTTTTCGTAGGTTTGAGGCAATTGTGTGCAACTTGTGGGCTTGTGGTACCCTTGTGTACAATGACAATGATAGAGCTAAGCAAGTGTTGTACTCACTTGATGAAAATGTTTGGGGGTTAAAATTGCTGCTCTAGAAGAAACTGCTGACTTCAACACCTTAAACTATGAGCAACTGTATAGCATGCTGAAATCTCATGAACCATCTAGGAAGTCTCGTCCTAATCTTGCTATTCCTGCTTCTAGCATGGCTTTGCTTTCTAGCTCTCAGAAGGTTAGTCAAAGTGATGCTTCTTATGGAATTAACCCCTCACTTGACAAGTCTTCCTTGGAGTTTGCTTTGTCTTCTCTTGTTGCAGCTTCCGATGAACAGATGCAATGCATTCCTGACGAGGAGCTGTCCTTGCTCACAAGGAAGTTCAGGAAGTTCTACAACATCCGCAAGGAGAGAAGAGGAGGTGGTTCAAGAACCTGCTTCGAGTGTGGTGACCCAGGACATTTCAACGCTGATTGCCCCAAGAAGAAGAAGAAGGTCGGGTACCATGACAACAACACTGAAGACTTCAAACAGAAGAAGAACCGCTTCTACAAGAAGGGCAAGAACTCCAAGAAGTTCGCCAAGGCCATTGCACGCGCCTGCGTTGCCTCCATGAGCGATGTTGATCTCACATCAAGCGAAGGCTTTACAAGCTCGGAGGAGGAAGTTGAGAAGCCACGAGTCAAGCGGAAGGATGACTTCACCGGGCTTTGCTTCATGGCAAAGAACGACCATGACACCGACTCTGGATCCGACTCCAGCACAAGCGAGGTACCTCCCACTCTTGATGATCTCTCCTCTGAACTTGATCATTTGCGCGATATTCTGCTCATGCAAGATGATAAGCTTCACAGTGTTGTTCGTGAGAGTAAAGAGCTTAAGTCTAAGGTGGAGAGTGCTGATTTTGAAATTGCTTCGCTTAGGTCTAAGCTTCCTAAGGATGACATGGTTGTAGAGTATGAGTCTTGTCAAGTTGTGAGGAGTGATCTTACACAGAGGGAGAGTGTGCATGCTCAAGTTGTCAGTCAGCTTGAGAGTGCCCTCAAGGAGCTTGATGAGTTCAAAGCTAGACCAACTCTTTTGGGTGCATGTCAGAAGTGCCCCAAGCTCACAAATGAGTTGGAAGCTCAGTCCCTACAAGTCAAAGAGCTTGAGTCCAAGTTGCTTCATGAGACTCGCTCGAAAGTTCTTCCACATCCGTGCGAAGTATGTGTCACCCTCAAGGACAAGCTAGTAATCACTAGGGAAGAAAACAAAGTCCTAGTTCAGGAAAATGACTATCTTGTTTCTAGGCTCTAGAGAACCCTAGTGAGTGAGGAAAAGATTGAGAGTGATTTGGCAAGAGTGAAGGAGAGTGCTTCTAGGTCAACCTATAACTTGGGCTTGGGATTTGAGAGGTGTGACAAGGAGAGTGAGAATGTGGGTAAGTTTGTTCCTAGTTGCAGCTACAAGGATGAGGAAAACACCATCAAACCCACTGACACATACTATCCACCCAATCCAAAACCATCTTTCAACCCAAAGCAAACAGGGAAGCCAAAACCCAAACCTACAATGCAAACCAAGCCTAATCCTAAAGGTGTCTACATTTGCATGTTTTGTGGTCACAAGGGCCACATGGATAAATTCTGTTATAGGCATAAGAGGATTGAGAGGAAGCAAGCTGAGTTGACTAGGGATGCTTTTTATGATGATTTTTTTGACTTTCAGCCTCGCTCTTTTTCTCGTACCTATTGTGGACAGGATCATTCCTCATATGACTTTGATTCACAAAACAGAGGCTTTGTGTAGCAGCGCTTTGGCACCCCACATTTTCCCCATCGTGGTGAGCATCATTCACGTGGATTTGGCTTTCACATTGATGATTTCTATCCTCACCACCCAAGGTTTGAGTCAAGACGCTTTGACAGGCCATGTTTTCTCCGTCATGGTTCTCGTCCTATGCCCCAATCGTACGGTTAAGTGCTGGTTCTCCGTAAAGTCGATTTGGCTTTCACATTGATGATTTTTATCCTCACACCGGTCGTATGGTTAAGTGCTGGATTCCCAAATCTCTTTTGACTAACCCCAGCACTGAGCCATCGACTTTTCTTTCTCGTTCTTTATAGGCAGCAGGTGGAGGCTTGGAGAACAAATGGTTGATGGACTCCGGGTGTTCACCCATATGACCGGAGATGCAAAGTGGTTCTCCAGCCTCACTCCCCAGAAGCGGCGGGGGTATGTGACCTTTGGAGATGACAATAGAGGGAGAGTGAAGGCAAGAGGCGCGGTAAAGGTAAATGAAAAATTCACTCTCAAGGATGTTGGTTTGGTTGAGTATCTCAAGTACAATCTCCTCTCTGTCTCTCAGCTTCTTGATGTTGGTTTGGAAGTGCGCTTTAAGTCGAATGCTTCTTGTATTCTTGATTTGAGTGATTCCTTGGTTTGTGGGATTTCTCGTATTGGCAGAGTTTTTTAGGCTAATTTTGCTGGTTCTCACAAGTGCTTGTTTGCTCAATCTTCTTCTGAGCTCTGGAAATGGCATAGGAGACTGGGTCACATGAGCTTTGACTTGCTATGTCGCTTGAGTGGCCTAGGGTTGATCCGAGGATTGCCTAAGCTGAAATTTGATAAGGATTTGGTTTGTGCTCCGTGTCATCATGGGAAAATGATTGCCGCTTCTCATCCACTAATTAATTTGGTGATGACTGAATGTGCTGGAGAGTTGCTTCATATGGACGCTGTTGGTCCTTCTCGAGTTCATTCGGTGGGTGGGAAGTGGTATGTTCTTGTGATTGTTGATGACTATTCTCACTACTCTTGGGTCTACTTTCTTTAGAGCAAGGATGAAGTGTTTCATCACTTTCGGAGCTTAGCTTTGAGCTTATTCAAGGAACTCCCTGGTGCATTACGAGCGATTCGTAGTGACAATGGCACCGAGTTCAAGAACTCCTCCTTTGATGCTTTCTGTCTTGAGCATGGTATTGAGCATCAGTTTTGAGCACCTCGTGTTCCCCAGCAGAATGGAGTGGTCAAAAGAAAGAACAGAACCCCGATGGAGATGGCCCGGACGTTGCTCGATGAGCATAGGACTTCGAGGCATTTCTGGTCTGAGGCCATTAGCACTGCTTGCCATGTTTCCAATTGGATTTTCTTGCGCTCAATTCTTAATGTGACTTCTTATGAGCTGCATTTTGGGAGAAAGCCCTCGGTTTCTCATTTGCGTGCCTTTGGTTGCAAGTGCTTTATTCTCAAGCGTGGCAAACTTGATAAGTTTGAGTCGAGGTCTTCCGATGGCATTTTTCTTGGTTACTCTCTTCACGGTCATTCCTATAGAGTTTTGAATTTGGAGACTAACACCATCATAGAATCCTGCGATGTAACCTTTCATGAATCAAACTCTTATACAAGGAATGTGATTGAGTCTGCAGGTGACAGGAGTTGAAGGAGAGCATCTTTGTAGAAGAGGACCTACAGGGCTTTGATGATGATGACGATAACTCACTTCATCTTTCATCTGAGCTTGTTCCTACTGCTACCACTACTCTAGCAGAGGGTCCAGAAGCTTCTACATCGAGTTCCGCAGCTGTCGAGCGAGCTCGGCTGTGCTTGAGGGGGAGGTACACTCTGAGAGATAGGCTCCTCACCACATTCAGCATCAACATCCACCCCAACAGATGATCGGTAATCTCTATGAGAGGACACTAATGTCAAGGTCTGCACATCTTGCTTGCTTTACTAATTCTCTCTTTGTTGCAACCTTTGAACCCCGAGATGTTGGACATGCACTATCTGATGAACATTGGGTTAATGCCATGCATGAGGAGTTGAAAAACATTGAGAGAAACAAAGTCTGGACCCTTGTAGAGCCTCCCAAAAATGTCAATGTCATTGGAACCAAGTGGGTGTTCAAAAACAAACATGGGGAGGATGGTGAGGTTGTGAGAAACAAGGCTAGGCTAGTTGCTCAAGTTTTTAGCCAAGTGGAGGGCTTAGATTATGGTGAAACCTTTACTCATGTTGCTCGCATAGAAGCCATTAGGATCTTGCTTGGATTTGCTGCCTCCAAGGGCATTAGACTTTATCAAATGGATGTCAAGAGTGCTTTCCTAAATGGTTTCATAGAGGAAGAAGTGTATGTGAGGCAACCCCCTGGCTTTGAGCACCCCAAATACCCAAACCGTGTGTACAAGCTTCAGAAGGCTTTGTACGGGCTAAAGCAAGCACCTAGGGCATGGTATGCTAGGCTTAAGACCTTCTTGCTAGAGCGTGGGTATATCATGGGGTGTGTTTATAAAACCTTGTTCACTCTAAAGCATGGCAATGACTTTCTAATGGTTCAGATTTACGTGGATGATACCATCTTTGGTGATTCCTCTCATGCTCTTGTGTCTAGATTTCAGGAAGCTATGGAAAGTGAATTTCAGATGTCAATGATGGAAGAGCTCACCTTCTTTCTTGGGCTTCAAATCAAGCAGTGCAAGCAAGGCACTTTCATACATCAAGCCAAGTACACGAAGGATCTCCTGAAGAAGTTTGTCATGGTCAATGTGAAGCCGTTGTCTACACCAGTGTCTACTACAACGGCTCTTGACCCTGATGAGGACTGTGAAGCGGTGGATGAAAGGGAGTACAGGAGCATGATTGGCTCCCTCTTGTTCCTGACAGTGACAAGACCCGACATACACTTTACGGTGTGTCTTTATGCTTGCTTTCAAGCTTCCCCAAGGGTGACTCATCGCAAGGCTATCAAGCGCATCTTCAGGTATCTCAAATACACCCTTGAGTTTGGTCTTTGGTACTCTGCATTTTCATCTTTTGATCTCATTGGGTATTCGGATGCGGACTTTGTTGGGTGTAGAATTGATAGGAAGAGCACTTCTGGTACTTGCCATTTCTTGGGTATTTCTTTGATCTGTTGGTCTTCTCGTAAGCAGTCGAGTGTTGCCCAATCCACCATAGAGGCTGAGTATGTAGCTGTTGCTCACAAATCCTATGGATTGTGTCTACCATGAGAGACTATGGGTTGACTTTTAAGGGTGTCCCACTCATGTGTGATAACTCCAATACAATATGCTTAGCCAAAAACCCAGTCCAACATGGTAAGGTCAAACACATCAATGTGCGATTCCACTTCCTGAGAGAGAATGTTGAGAAGGGAGATGTTGAGCTCATATACATTGATACCAAAAACCAACTAGTTGATATCCTCACCAAGCCCCTAGATGCTTCGAGACATGCTTTTCTTTAGGGGGAACTTGGTGTTTGTCACTTGTATGGCATCATTTGAGGGGGAGTTGGTATTCACTTGTATATATGTATCTTACCATTTTTGCCTTGCATCTCATTTGTAATATATGCATTGGTAGATGAGTTTTGACTCTCATGCTTTCTTGTATTTCTCTTTGCTATGATTGAGCTTGAGCTAAGTTGTGTCGATGTGATGGTAATCTCTCATGCTTAGATTTTCTAGATGGCCTATTATAAACTCATGTGAGCAACTTACTAATCTTAAAGGTAAACTGAGCTTCTTGTGAATCTTATGATCTAATCTTGTCAAAATTTGCTCACCATGTGTATAATTGCTCTTATCTTTGTTGAAACTTGCATTAAGGCTGGTCTAGAGGATGTCTTGGCCTTGGCACCTTGTGTTTGCGAAATGGAAGGCTTTGCAAATATTTAGCTCATGATGTAACATTGTGGGAATATGTGTTCTTTTTGCCGTAAAGGCATGCTCTTTTGTCTTGTGCATAATCTTGAAAAACCTGCTAAGTGCTTTGATCAAGAATTACTCATAATGCTAAATCCAAACATTGTGACTTGAAGCCTCGGGGTGTTTGCCGTACCCAGTCGTGCGACCCTCCACATGGATAAGAGGACACATGAGGATAAACAATAATCACTTGATCAACTGAGTCTCTATTGCATATATGAGCGTTTGTAGAGCTCATTTTCTGCGAATGCTTGATACCCTTGTTGAGATTGAAACTGGCTAGATTCTTATGATTCACTTGGTGCTTGTTTTGCCTTGGATGAGAGTATTTACACATGTGGTGGCAGTTTTGCTCATGATAAGCAACTTTGATTCTATCTAAGCTAGTCAATCTTTCTGCTTAGCTTGTATAGCTCATGGTGTTTATGCCTTGCTAATTATTTTTGATCTTTGCATGATTGGGAGCTATTGCTTTTACACTTCATAGCACTATAGTTATGGTTAGCAAAGTTAAATGCTTGTTTGCATAATTGTTGAAGCTCCTTAGGTTTGCATTTTCATGCATTGCATGTTTTCTTGTTCTTTTGCTTCTTTGATGAGTTCATTGCCAAAGGGGGAGAAAATTTTGGGGTCATACACAAATGATGCTAAGAAACTCATATGATCCATTTTGGACTACATGAGACCTACCACAACTTGAGGGGGAGCATATCATGATCTTCAGCGTTTTCTTGCGCTTTTCACATTCTTTGCATCTCAAGTCGCTTTCTTTGCCAACTCTTGGTTTTGTAATCCCTACTTTGCTAGATGGCTTGTTTTCACCTTTTCTTTGGGTTTGGCCATTTGGATGTGCTTATTCAGCTTCGTATTTCAATTTCTAATCTTTGTGCATTTGGTATTGTCAATGTACTCATCAAGGGGGAGATTGAGAAACCATGTGGATATGTACCATGGTTTGCTCTATTTGTGATGAGTAATTGACTTGAGCGGATTTGGTGTTTGAGTTAAAATACGGGAATCTAGGGATTGCATGGGTTTGCATATCATGGTTATGACTAACCAGAGTTGGTGGAGATATTGGTGATATTGCAGGAGATGGGAAATGTGTTTGCTTGTCTCATGATGTGTAGGTCACTGGAGTCGACTTGACGGTCAACGGCGAGAGGATCGGGCACAAGCAGGGGACTTGGGGCCAGATGATCGGGATGCCGGGTGAAGTCAAGGGTGATCCACACCGTACACATGGAGAGGCAAGAAGCACGGACGGTTTCGCTGTTGAGCCTCAAAACCGTGGTGGTGATGAAGACGGGCAAGTGACAAGGGGGTCCGATGGACAGGGAGTGGGAGAGACTTGCCGGTGGTCAGGATCGTGGGACAAGGTGACACGTGTCGACATCGAGAAGTTGTTCTTTGAGAAGCGTGCAAGGCGGTTTCCCGGTTTGGGCCTCAAAACTGGTGGCGGTGGTTGGTGGTGCATGTGGCACCATCACGGTGCTTGCTTCGAGATGAAGCAAAGATGTGAAGCGTCCAATGGCATTTGGACGATGAGGAAAAAGATGGACGGTTATGCCCCCGGTGGTAGGTGGGTGTGTTATGTAGGTCAAGGGTAGAGTGGTCATGTGGACAATAGACCCTAGGCCTATATAAGGAGAGGTGTGGCTAGTGGGAGAGGTGCCTCTCTTCCCATCAGACTTGTGTTAGGACTCTATTCAAAGTGCTAGGAGAGGACTTCATGTTTTAGAGGAAAGGGTGTGTGAGAGACATCTCTTGCTCTTCCAAATAGTGGGAGGAAGAGGGTGGCTTCCTAGCCTTGTACCTATGGATCTTATAAGCACCTTTCTATGATATAAGAAGTATTTTTCGTGCTCAAGATTTTCCTCTTCACTTGAATCTTGAAATTCCCTTTTTCTGATTTTCGGAGCTATTTTTGTGGTGATTTTCGATCTCACTTTTGGATGAGTTTTTGGTTCAGATTTCTTGAGAAACTTATTGCTAGGATGAGCTAGAACAATCCTTTATGGATCCTTGACCGAATCATTAGCTCTAGCATCTTCGATTTGAAGGATTTCTCAAGTTCCCCTTTTTGGTGTTCTTGGCACAAGATCTAAAATTCATGATGATTCCTTGTGTTTTTGGAGTGGATCTCTTTAGAGGAGGGTCGTGATGTATTGAGGATCATCTGGTCCAAATTTCATGATTTTTGGAGTTCGTTTGATAGGGTTTTGGTAATTTTCTTTCCCGAATGGAGCTGCTGTTTGACCATGATGGAACTTCCATGATCTTGACGAAACTTCCGTCAAGAACCATGGAACTTCCATGAGTGACAGTGTTCCCGTCGCCCGAAACTTCCGTAATTGATGGAACTTCCATCGGGCACCACGGAACTTCCGTCGGGTACCACGGAACTTCCATCAGGCTTTGTTCTGTGACCTTTCGGACCTTCCTTGTTTTGGTTTTCGTTTCTTTTTTGCTTTTGCTATATGTCCTTTTGGTTTGAGTCATTCCTAGGGTTAACACATTACAAGTTAGTGTGTGTAATCTTGGTGACTCGGTTAGAGGTTGGTTTGGGTTGTAGTTGGGACATAGGCCAAGTTCTTGAAAAGAATTTGAATTGGCTCTCATTCACCCCCTCCCCTCTGGTCGCCTTCTCGGTCCTTCAAAGTACCAGACTACGCTCCACTTGAGGCTTATGATCGCAGCTATCCAGTGTTCCCCGGTATTGCATGGAAACAAAATGAACTCCTCCAACCTGGTTGCACAGTGAGACATCGCTCTTACCACATAGAGTTCTATGTGACCATCACTGTCATTTTCAATGACGTTCAAAGCAAGCATTTCAGGATCTAGCATATCTACCACCCACTTGTTCCTTTTGCTCTCTTGATGCAATAGCCTAAAATGTTTAGAGCAATCATATAAGCAGAAGCATATGCAAAACATAAGAAAGCACAATGTAGAAATGACTAGAAGTAGTCTTTGAACAGAGCCTCTTTTCCCTTCTTCTTCAGTCTGGCAAATCTTGGCAGCACTAAAGGCACATACTGCCTAGCAGTAAGGCCTGCAAGCTTCCTAAACCTTAGTTTTTGTTTCTTCAGGATGGGCATACCATTGCCATCAATGGCTGTGACAAACACCTGGTCAGTTGGCCACTGTGCTTCAGCCCTAACTCTTCGTCTCCTTTCTCCTAGATTAGTGGTCTCATTGGGAGACTCCTCTTCATGATAGTTCTCCACCGAGCCAAATTTATCTTCAGATTCAGACCTTGACTCAGCTTCTTCCTCAGAAGACATCTACAACAACTGCCAATGATGAAACATGAACAATATGGCTCAAGTCAGTCAAGTAGGTTGCCAAATAAAGTAGAAGAGCATGTACCAGCATCATCAATTGATGTGACAAAAAAAGCATACAAGTAGGCATACTCAAGAAACAAATACCATTAGGAGTTGCAACATAGGTTCATGCAGATTATAAGCTTATAAAGCATAAGGTCTAGCAGACACATGAGCAACAGTAAGTAAAATTACCACTTAACTTCCAATTCCACTTAGATAACAAATTATTGCATCTAATAACAAAGATATAACAAGATTGCATCAGCTAAAAAAATACCACATACTTCTATATATGAAGACTAGGTTCATATCGAGTTAACATGAAGAAACCTCATGAAGAAAGTAACCCTCATTCACAGTGTCCTTAAACTAGAGTCAATATCACTAACACAACCGCCTTAATCCAAAGTCAATATCAGAGATGGAATAAAGAGTAGAGGAAGGATGGCATGCACCCGGACGAGAGCGAGATCGTGGTTCGAGATGGCTCGCCAAGGTCAGGGACGAAGGCGAGGTCGTTCTCCGGGATGGCTAACTGAGGTAAGGGACTAGGGCGATGTTGTTGAGGTCGGGGACGATGGGGAGGTCATGCTCCGGGATAGCTCGCCGAGGTCAGGGATGAGGGCAAGGTCATCGATGTCGGGGAGATGGGAAGGTCATGCTCCAAGACGGCTCGCCGAGGTTAGGGACGAGGGTGAGGTCATCGAGGTCAGGGACGATGGGGAGGTCGGCACGATCAGAGACGACGAGGTGAGCTCAAGCTCTGGGAGGATCCGAGGTTGCTGGCGGTGGTGATGGACTCCGCAATGCTGGTCGAGAGCTAGGGTTCGAGGGAATGAGGTTGGAGGTGGCTGGAAAGGGGACGAGTATAGGGACAAGGCTCTCTACTTCTATTCTCTGCTCGGGGAAACAGTACAGAAACAGGCTAGGGAATGGGTTGTTTTTGGGCCCATTCTACTCATCAACTGTTTTTTTATATAGTATTCCACTCATCAATTGTTAAAGCATCCCCTACGAACAAAGAAATGACATGCAAAGCAGAAATAAATTAAGCACACATGAATATTCAGAACCAGTTGCTAGCAGCCAGATATAAACAAAGAAGCATATTAGTTTAGACACATTAGCATTTGTCTAATGTGAACAAAATCCTTATAGTTCTTGCTATATCCTAACACTACTACCTAATTAAAGCATTTGCATGTCTGATGTAAACAAAAGCATTTCCATGGATCTAGCCAATCAAGCCATCCTTCCTTGCAGCATCATTCCATGGAGCAGCCAGCCAAGTCATCCTTCCTCCATGCAGCCACCATCTCCTTGGTTGAGCCAAGGTGCTCCTTCTTCTGCACATCAAGCTCCTCCTCCTTACTTGCTTTGCCCTGGTTTTCTACATCAGTAGCCAACAAGTTGGTATGAAAAACATTGAGTTGCTTGACCATTTTGTTATTTGCAGCCCCTTCCTTCTGGTTACCAATTAGTTCGTCCTGATGAACAATAAAGCATGTTAGAGCAATCAGAATGATACAAATTTCAGACTGTAGTTCTTCAATAGAATGATAAAAAGCAGAATTATACCATCTTCTTCTCAACCACCAGTACCATCCCCTTTTTGTCATGGATCTTTCCAGCTACCTTCAGGTCACTCATGCCCTCAAACATATCCACCAGCCTCTTCCTTGTGCAATTGGTCAGTGCATTGTTCAGTGCCTTGCTCTCTTCCCTCTCCACAACAAGTTTATTTTTCAGTGCCTTGTTCTCCTCCCTTTTCACAGCAAGTTCTTGAGCCATTGAAGGTAGTCACTGTTTTAGGTCATTGACCTCGTGTTGCTTGTTGCTTTGACCAGCCTCCTGCTAGTTCAAAGCTCTTTTCTTACCCTGCTCAACATTTCAAAGCAGCAATAGGATATTACTGAATGCCTCACAATGGTAAAAATTATTGGTTCAAAGATCTTGTTCTAGAAAAAGGATGCACAAATGAATAAACGATGTGCAATACTTCTAGCAAACTCATGAAATCAAAGTAAATGATATTACAACATTTGGCTAAAGGTTTGTAGTGAACTCATTACCAATATACGATGAGCAATACTATAGAACCATCACTACAGAACTCATTTCTAGTGAACTCATGAACCATTAAATTGAAGTAAATCGATGGAGGTTTGTATATGCACAACACAACTGGCCATGTGCTATGAACAACACTCATGTCACCAAATGGGTTCATTCCATCCATGCTCAGAGCAAACCGGATGTTTCTCACTTCCTTGGCGAAATCACCATATCTTACATTAATGTTCTTCCACTAAGCGGAGTCTACTAGATGCCGATAGTTTCCATCATTCTTCGACCCTTTCCATCTTTTCATCCATGCCAAGTGAGGATCTCAGCCCCCTTGTTGTTTGCAAACATACGCTTCAGGTGAGGGATGATTGGAAAATACCACACCACTTTCTGAGGAGTACCATGCCTTCTCCTAGATACCTCAACATTACCCCCATCTTTTTTGCGCTTGTATCATGAAGTTCCACAAATAGGACATATAGTCAAGTCCTTGTAATCATTACCACGGAACAATAAGCAATTCTCCTTGCAAGCATGGACCTTTTTCCATAATCCCAGTGGACAAATGATGTTTTTGGCTTCGTAAGTGTTTGTTGGCAACACATTCCACTCAGGAAGCATGCCCCATAATAGATCTAGCAAAGCAGTGAAGCTCCGGTCTGACCAACCGTGGTTTGCCTTGAGCTTTAGGAGTTTCAGCACCGAATCCAACAAAGTCATCTTGCTGCAAGGATACAATGGTTTTTTGGAGTCACGCACAAGTTCTTGATACTTTGCAAACTCTCCCTCAGTGTACACATCCTCATTGTTTGCCTCAATCTCATGGAGCATTTGACCAATATTGTCAACCATATCATCCATGGCTAAGATTTCATCATCAGCAAGATGTTGATCTCCTTCATCAACTTGATCACCACTACCATCCATGAACCCCTCAGGTGCCTCACCAGGGTTTAATCCTTCTTCGCCATGCTTGTTCCAAATTTTATAGTTACTTTTGAAACCACGAACAATCAACTGATCATGGAGATGCATTTGATATGAATACCTCTTGTCATTTTTGCAGTCCAGACATGGATAATATATAACATTGCTCTTCTTCTACTTCATGTCATCCACGGCAAAACTAATGAAACCCATCAACCCATTAAGGTATTTGTCACAAGTGCAGTTGTCCATATACATCAACGCACAGTCATCAGCCATCTTTGATGCCAATCCTGCGGAAAAGGCACTCGGCGATCAAAGTAGGGCAAGGTCAGCACCTACAATAAAATTAATGCTCTAATGTTGAGGCTAACCAAAGACTGAATCATAACAGTAATGTTTTTTCTCATTTTCATCAACAACTCTAATCCTGAAATGTGGAAAAATGGATAATCATCTCATCATCAGTCAGTTTATACATTAACCTTGTTGCAGGACACCTAGCTCGCTAGTGGACGGCGGAGCTGCCAGCGGCAAAGGAGATCGGCCTGTCGCGCACACTACATTGATGGAGCGCGTGCGTGCGCTTCTCTGGGGCGTGCCAAGATTGACATCGGTCTAGCCGGCCACACCACCGCAGCTGGATTGCATCGATCTTGATGGCGCGGCAGTGGACCGGCGGTGGTGGGCCATGCGACATGCTGGAGATCGAATGCGTGGACTAGAAATAGTGCGCAACATTGTTGCGCTACTACTTTTTATTTGATGTTTGATGGCCCTGCTCAGTAGTTTACCTTCTTGGTAAATCGGTATGATAAAAGAAGGATTTTCCTTGGATAGCACTATTTTGGGAAATCGGCAGCATGTGTCACTTGAATATATTCTTATCTGCTAAATAAACGAATGGATGATACACTTGTATTTTTGGCCACATGTAGAAGATCGTCGATGATGCTAAGTATCTGAATCAAGGAGCCAGAGTTGTTGCAATTATGGCCGAAGCCACTATCACAATCCAAAATTGAACACAAAGGTCTGATTACGAAGCTTACAAAGCAAGTATCTTGTAGTTGCTTGTACTTTTCTATGGAAGTAAGTAAAATACTGGTTTATGCTCTATTGCATAAGACGTAGGCATAATTTTAAATTAGACACAGCTTCAGCATTGCAATCATCTTGTCAAATTTCTCTTGTGCTGATTTTTTTATATTCATGTGAAGTGTGTTGGCTCAATGTCAAACCTTTTGACATACCAATGACGGTGGTTGAGGAGGTCGGGAATCTTTGGGGCGTCCCTACTGAGACTCCCTTGTCGGCAGTGTGGTGTAGGAGGTAGAAGGATTGTTACTAACACAAATTGATAGATTACTCTAATAGAGTTGAGTCAATACTGGCAAGTTAATCGATATAAAATTTCAGATCACTAAATGACTGCCAAGTTAAATGCTAGCTCTTGAGATAGCACTGATCCGGACTGCCTTTTTCTGAGTGTATATGAGTCACAGATGCTCTAACGTAATAATTCTTGGCCCTAAGATGTAGAGTGGTACTTATACCCTATATTTTTATCATTGTGAAAAAGCAAAATGGTTGGTGGATTTCTAGAAAAGTATGGTGTGAGAGCACAGGTTCATTTTGGATTACGTAAAAAGGGAAAGATGAGCAAAAAATTTGGTTCCTAGGATTGTTGAAAACAAAAGTTGTGTAACTCAAGGCAGGGGGAGAACATGAACTGTAAATGGAAATTTATATGTTGTGAAACAATAAACTTTTAATGCAAGGATATCAAAACATAAAGATTGAGAAGAAAAATTACAGTATCCAGAAAGTTATTAAAAATGGAGAGAATACTAAGAGAAGCATATATCAAACAGGACATCTGTTGCAACTTGCAGAATTTTGTTTTGGTATGATATTACAGTTTTCTAGACTAGTTACACTCAGATCAAAGGTGCAATATAGAATGGAGGGTCAACCATCATGCTTCAAAATGTCTAGGCATATCAAACTGGTAATGGTGCTAGAAGTGCATATCTTCTACTTTTCTAGAGAAATGAAATACTGTTCCCAAAAAAAGAAGTAAAATACTGATTTATGTTCTGATGTATAAGATGCAGACATAATATGAAATTAGAAACTCCCATATTCAAGAGTTATATTTTTCTCGTAACTCCCATATGTGCAAAGATAAAGATTCTTTCACAATCTAAAATATAATGAAGTTAAACTTGAAATCAAATAGTGTTCGTCATACAACATCTAGATTTTTGTATTTAAGACTTAGGAACATATAAGCACAAACTCTTTTGGACATTAAACCAAACAGATTGATAGCACTCCTAGCTATCTGAGAAACTGAGACGCACTCACTTGAGTGAATGTTGCTTTATCCAGGTGGTGACGCAAAGCAGTTCAGGGGACCATTGCTCTTCCGGTAGCTACAATTGCTAGCTGTTCCTCTAATCATCAGTGCAGGATCAGAGTGGAGTTAGAAGATCTTGGTGCATAGGCTGGCGACGACCTCGGCTTTGGCGATTTTGTGCACGACGTCCTTACTGTGAGAATTGGTTTGAATACAACTAAGTTGATCACAGATGTAAGGAAACGAACAATTCTGGTTTCAGACATACTAGGGATAGAAGTGAGCATATTGAGTTAGCAAAAAAAAAAAGATTGTAAGTAAGATCTAAATTTCATGATCTAAAGTTCTAAACAAAATTAAATATTTGTTATTTCCAGTTGTGCAAATCATTTTGGGCAAGGTTATAAATAGAGCATAGATTCACCAATGAATCATGTCCATTGATTACTCAGATAAACGAATGTTGGGAGAATTTCACCTAAAAGATTATGAACATCCATATTTTGTTAACTATCATTATAACATTTATCAAAACTGATTACAAATGCAAGAGGTGATCCCTTTGATAAGAATTTAATAACTTCCTTAAGTTAGGAGCTAATTCAAAACAGAGTGGAAATAAAAGATAAGTAACACAAAATGCAGAAAATTTTTAATTAGAGGCCAAAATGCATTGATAATATTTTTATAAATGCCATTTGTTGGTTTAAATCCAAGTATCTTACGATTTTGCACCATGTCTGGTGCTTACTGTTTGTCACACTTACTTTGGCATTCCAGCAAACACTTTAAGTGCACCAAAGTCTAGAACTAAGAAAACTTATTCAGATATCATTCTTAGTCGTGTTCATTCTGCTACAACCTAGAGATAAAGAAATGCTCATCAACTCATGAGGCAATGGCAAGCATCACTTACAGAGATGGAGAAGGATCCTGAACAGGGCAGGGCTGCTGGCAGCCGTGTCACCCAATGTGTGTGAGTTAGCGGGCTGCAAAAGGCAGGCACAAGCTCATTCAACAAGCACAGGGGCGTAGGCGAGGTGAATGTAGATGGAGCTTGTACTTCTGAATGTGGACAAGGGTCGACGAACACATCCGTTCCCTGCTGCCTGATTCCCGATCTTTGTCTTCGCGGCTGCGAGTTCGCCTGGGCAACAAAGCCGTTAGCAGCGACCGCTAAAGCAAGCTGGGAGCCGAAGCAATGCGGCCGATCGAGCTCCACGCGTTGGGGCAGCTCGGGGAGGCCGTGCTCGATGGGATGGGCAGGGAAACAGTGTCGGTGGCGGGTGGCCTCGCCAAGGCTGAGTTGAGAACATGGGCCGGAGAAGGAAGATGGCGGCCGAGCAGCGAAGCGCGGCAGGAGGCTTCTTCTTCTTTTTTGGGGTCGTTTCGTCGCGGTGACTGGACAAAGAAGTGGGCATCGGGAGAACGAAGAGGTGGGAGGATCTCATTGCAAGATTTACGTTACCAGAAGGACCTAGACACATACTGGATTGAGAAATCTGACGGTTGATGTTTTCTTTTGGAAAGATCGAACGGTTCATATTCTGATTGCTGATATGGCATGGCTCTTTTGTAAGAGAACGCATGTGTTTTAATATATTATGATCTAATAGGAGAACTGAGAGACAAACGTCACTGGCGACGGCTGCAAAAAAATATCTATAAAACATTGGCGCACCACAACGTCGGATAGGGACTGTAAAACCGTCGCTATTATCTGCGCGACTACAGATAGGTGCTCCAGAACCATCACTATTACATGTGCAAGTACAGATGGACCCACCAGAACCGTCGCTATTACCTGCGCGACTACGGACGGTTCACAAGAACCATCAATAATGCCAGACAAGTATGGACAGGGTTGAAAACCTGTCTCAAGTGATGAGCCCCGTCGCTAAAACACGAGCTAATACAGATAGTTACCTATAAACCGTCGCTATAACTTGCCATATTTTAGATGGGTTACTACAGAACCGTCTCTAGTTCTAAAATCTGTCGCTAAAAATCAATATAATTGAGACGTATTTCTTTACCCCGTCAATAATGGTGGGATCTATCGAATATCTCAGACGGTTTTATCGAAACCCATCTTTATCTATCTAAACTAATAAAGCATAAGTTCCTACGATCTATGTCTCATCAATGAAATGATAATACCCACTAATCTGGATCCTTGGATTTAAATGGGACCAACTCATCTAGCCTTTAGATTAAAATCTGATCCCTCTAAATGTTTGCATGTTACACTTGTTACATCCAATTTGTATTACGAAATCACTCAAGGGATACCTAATTTAAAGACTTTTTCCACCAAAGATCCGACCCACACACGCGTTTGTGAATGACACATTGATTCCCCTGATCCCTTAAGCTACGTAGATTACATTCCATATAGACAAAAACCTTCCATATCATCCAAGAATTCATATTTATTTCCCATAATTTCCAATAACCTTGCTCATTTCAAATTACATCTTTCATCTTTATGGAGACTCCTATGCTTTCTCTTAACCTCACATATATTTCCTAATCAGAATTCACCTTTCATTCTTGAACATTTAACCTTCAAAGAACACAACTTTATGTGTTGTTACATGAGAGATGAAAGAAGAATCAGAGGTGGAACACACGGTGAGCCAACGGACCTATTGCCTCACCGGTGTCGAACGTAGAGGTGGGTTTCTTGAAGCTGCAGGGTGCGAGGGTTTTGAGTACTACATGCCGACCTACTCATATACTCCATCGTCCTCGGCTGCCACAAACTATTGTTGAGACCTCTCCGGCACCGTCACCACCACATCCTGCCACCAGAGGCGGACCAAGGATCGACACTTTTCTGCTTCTCCGATCAAGCTGGCGCCCTCCTCTGATCAAGGTGGTCAGCAAGCGCATGGTGATCTCGTCCAAGGAGCCGTCAAGTGATCTCGCCCACGGTTGCTAACACGGCGTGACGATATTGCCGATCCTTGGTCTCTCCACCGGGTGATTTAGCCACAGTTGCTAACGCTGGCAGTTGATCTAGCCCTTGTTGTCTCATCTCGTTCGGGTAAGCATTTATTTTCTCTGCATTTAGATCTTCCCTGCTACTCGATTTCACTGCTGCTTCGTTGCATAGTCCTTGACTTTGCTGCTGCTTTCTTTCTACACGTTTGGAAGGTGCCCACCCACCATGGAAAGTTCAAACGCGATACGAAGGAATGATAAAAAGAAGCGATCTGATCCTATCAATGGTAGTGGTTTACATGAGATTTTTGCACCCTATGTCGACCATACTAACAACAGCATGCCTCGTAAGCTCATAGGACTGGCTGAATTTGCTTAGATTCTGTTTTAGTTGTGCCGTGATATATTATATCATTTTAATGACCGATTCTTGTAACAGGCCCTTCCGCTGCGGCAAGCAGTAAGAAATACACGTATCGCCGGAAATATCAGACCGAATACAGAGCAAGGCAGAAGTCTCTGTCGACTCCTGCACAGCCACCATCTGAGGCAACCACACAATCTGGTATGCAATATCATATATATACATATGCCTGAATTTTTCTAACCCAACATATTGTTTTTATTTGATTGTGTTTTTGTAGATATCCTTGATTTAACTCAGAATTCTCCAACCAGTTGTTATATGGCTGGCCAAGGTATTTTCTCCTGCGTGGTTATACATTTTAGATGACTGAACAATGGTTATACATTTCTATTATATGTCACTTGTTTTCCTTACCGTAAGTCGACCATCAAACGTATCAATGTCAAGGACACCTGAATATTGCCATCAATATTTCACCAAACATAACCAGTCAGACATGCATGTTGTGCAGCCACTATCCCAAACATCTAACCAGTCAGGTTTGGAATATTGGGTTTATCTATGTGTAAAACGTTAGTATTTCTTGGGCATGCTTCCTTGTATTCATTCTATGCACAAATGTTTGGTTGTAGACATAAAATTAAATATCAGGAAGCAAAAAGTGATGTGCTCCAAATAAGATGACTTCCTCTCTCTATTTTTAGTTCCTCTTTAATTACATGTGGTGCTATTTTCCTTTCCAAAGATCAAAGCGGGGGGGGGGAGGGGGGGGGAGGGGTGGTGTTATTACCAAGGTATAGCTAATCATTATCTAAACCAATAAAGAAGGAGTTTCTGTGAAATGTTTTCTCACCTGCGAAATCTTGTACCCATGATTCTCCACCCTTTGATTAAAATGGGTCCACCTAATCTAACCATATGTTTTGGTTATGTAACAATTAGTTACACAACTAGGAACCATCCACAGTCTTGTGTCAATCAAATTATACTTACAAGAACTTTCTAACCCCACCTGCACCCACCTACGCGTCAATCCCGCCAAATGCGCAGCCGGGCATAGTCTTCCATATGCTGGCAGGCGTAGCCTTCCATAATTTCAATTTTCAAACTGCAAACTTAGCATGGGCGTGATTTGCTTGCCATAGAGTCGCCCTGTCAAACCCAAAAAAATCGCTCTCGCACATCACCTTCCATATTACCAAAACTAAACCACCAAACCGCGCGGCGTTCGTCATTTGCTTGCCATAATCCTCGATAATGGGGTGGGAGGAGAAGGAGCCGTCACCGATCCGAACGTGTGTAATCGGTGTGTGAATCACGCCTCAATGGCGGGCGGCGGCCTCATCCTCGATGCGCGGCGGTGCGGGAAGCAGCCAACATAGCGGCACGCTAGGGTTCTTCACCCTCCACTATGGTGCCCTCTGCCTGCAACCACACGTGGTCGCCTAGGACCACTATCTGCATCGTTCCTGGCCAAGCTAGCGTGCTGGAACGGGTCCGCACAGGAACCCTATATGCGAGATGCTGCTCCGGTAAGCCTCGCCCTAATTTGCCCATTTCAACACAAATCGTAATCCTCTGGATCTAGACATGTCCATGGTGATTCAAGGATTTAACTTCTGCATCCTCACGATCAAGATCTGCCCTTTGCTTTTTTTTGAATGATTTAACTTCTACATCCTCATTGGTCCTGCTGTGGATCCAGAATTGAAGGTGATTGTGCCAGCGACTGGTGGCGGTGGCGACCTCGACCCATTTTGCCTACGTGGAGAGGCCAGTGGGCATCAGGATCAGAGGCCAGCAGGGACCTCGACGCTCCCTCTCGCATTCTGAGCTGCTCCGTGTGGCATCCCGCACCTTGAACCAAGGGGGAATGACCGATCTAGGATCGATTTTGGGCGATGTCGGGCGAAGCCGACAACACAACACATACACAAGAACATTCCCGAATTACAAATTTATACATCAGAGTGATCTTTATTACAAGTTAAACTCCAAGTAAAAGACAATAGTTAGAGTTCAAGATTAATTTGAAAATACAGCGGAAGCGATAATATAACTCAACGATATTCGTCTAAAATGCAACACATCCGGCCCATAGATGTGCACATTCTTCTCACACCAAAAGAACACCTGCACAAAAATTTAAACAACAAAGCCCTGAGCATCTAATATACTCCGCAAGACTTACCCGTTAAAATGGCCTTCTAAAGTCGACTCCTAATATGCAGGGGGCTGACCGGGCTTGCAGGGACTTGTATTTGCCAAAAAAACAGCTCCTATATAAGTTCTAATTTCATTTTTTAGCCATATTAATAGGGTGGTGATATGAATATAAATTTAATGAGCCATGACCTATTAAAGCAAGGTTGCAATACAACAATTAAGTGATTCAAACAACAAGTATATCTTCATCGTTAGTTCTTACTATGCTGCAATCTGCTCGAGACAAGTGGTACTCATATCCGCGAGGGACGGCGATATATATCGATTTACATCATGAAGGAGAAAACCCAAATGCACGATATATGCATCATTTAAGAACACGTATGGCCACCTTTCACAAGATTATCATAAAGTTGAACCGGGTTCCACTCCGGATGTATGTCCCCCTTGCGACCACTGTTCATCATCGGGTCCAAGGCTTAAACCATACACCCTCCAACGTTCCACAAACCAGTGCAACCACCATGACCTACACTTTGCACAAAGTGGAAGTGAGCGGCCCAACATTACGATGCTCAAGTTACTAGGTTTACCAACTCATATACGAAGGTATGCACTTGGTATTGTTCAATACTTGCTCGCGGAGTCGCAACGATCCATACGCGACATGTACGGGCTATAGCAGTCAAGGAAGAACCCTGCGGCCTCTCACCTACACATGCAATTCCCGTACGGCCTTCATTTGCATAAGTATCAAAATGTGAGAGATAACAGTTCTAAAGATCCTATACCGAGTGGTCTCCGTACCACTCGATGTTGTTACCGGTGACTCTTATTAAGCATAGCATTGCTAATGGAGGCTTATACCTAAACTGAACTAGACCATAGGTATAATGGAATTGATAATGCATCTATGGTTTCGATCAATTCCTATACGTAAATGCACAAGTCATAACACTTAACCAATGTGAAACAAAACCAAAACGTATAAAAGCATAGGTTATGCACTAGGGCTTGCCTTAGGCTTGGACAATGTTAGCACTCTCAGAATCCTGGACATCTCCATCACTGTTTTTTTTGGCATCGGCGTCCTTTAGTTTCATCTTGTCGTTTCCTAATTGAGTGAATGCAATGCACGACGGGAATTAATATAACAAAGACATGGAACTTCGTTACAGCAATGCATGCAATGATATGATGTTCATGATAATGAGATGCACAAAAAATAAATTAAGAATAATTAGGTTGTTTCATGTGAAGTATTTCCTTTATTGGTTCTCAAATTGCAAGGTGAATTTACTAAATGGTGCAATGACTTAGCAACTTAATTAATAAATTCTTTTTTTTTAAAATAAATACACACATGACCAGAGGCTAATTAATTTCAGTTAATTGTGTACAAAAAGTGATGCAATTAAAAAGTGCATGCATAAATTTATTAGTTAAGCATATTAAGCTATTTAATTAAAGAGAAGGTATTTTACAATTAATTAGTATGGTTCTGTAAGGAATTAATTTATGTGAATTTACCAGGACTTGTATAATGTTGAAAATTTAATTTACACTAAGTTTGAGATTTAACTCATGTATAAATAAATAAAAAAAAATCATACATAGAGAACACTAAATCTGCTATAAATGCAAAAATATGCACAACTAATATATGACACTTTGTAGGATGGTTGCACATGACATGAGTTGTGTTCATGCAAAGTTTCATGATTGTTCCATGAATATAATTGGAGATATTAATTTATTTAGCTTTATCTTCACTGAATTATCCACAATAAACTATATGCAAGACCTGATCAACTTCATGACCAGTGGATAGATATCATCACTCGGAGACCTACAAAATTGGTTTCATGATTTTATCAATTTTATTTTTAGAGTTATGAATTTTTGAAGCAGCTAACTACTTTATCTTTTTTTTTCTGATTTTTGCATGAACAGTAAATAAAACAGAACTAAGGATTAGCAGGGAATTCGATTCCTAATGATTTCGGCAACGGGATTGCATGGAAGATGAAACAAGTGGATGCTAAGTGATGTGAGGAAGATTCACGGGGGACTAATTGAGTGGAAGCTCACTGAGGAGGAAGAAGTTCGGGGCGAGACGACGGCGCGTCGGTTCACCGGTTGATGGAGAAGAACTTCGATTTGCCCGGAGTAGAGGAGCTTGGTGACGTGCTAGGGCTTTCCATGCGCTGCTCCTTGCCAGCTGGTTGGTCGGAGTGGCTTGTCTACGGGATGGAGCTCGAGCTTTTGCTTGCCATGGTGTTGTCTCCACGGGAGAGAAGAAAAAGAAGAAGAAGGAAGAAGAAAATGGAGGAGGCCAAAGACTTGACCAAGAGCAAAGGGGAAATATCTAGCTGCTGCCCAAATGCGCTGCTTGCTCTCTGGAATGGCACAGTGGTGCAAGGAATTGGATGGGAAGAGATTGAATGGAGTGGGTCCTGCCGAGTTGAATTCTCTGCCATCTACTGTTGCAGTCAACGCCGAAGTCTTTCCGATTTTTGTTTGCACTGCCAATTTTGTGGGTGTGTGGAACAAAATTGGGAACAACTTTTGTATAGAAAGTTGTCTAATATTGTGCTTCTAAAGAGTTTGAAAAATCCTAGACTAAACACTGTATATGCAATTTCCTGAATTTTTAGGGCAATTTATACTTTTTAAAAAACTCTGATAAATTCCTTAAAATTATATTTTCACATGCCCAACATTAATGTGTAAAAACAAGGATATGCTTTTGTTGAAATTTTAAGGTTTTTGCAAACACTATATTCGACCTTTATTTGAAGATTTTTCTGAAATAATCAAGATTAAATGCTTTGGAATTTTATAAATTTATTTAATTTGAACTTTTGTGTTGTATATTTTTGATAGTGACATCGGGGATGTCACACTCCGCCCCCCCCCCCCCCCCCCCCCCCTCTCCCATCTGTATCTCGACCAGCAACTTCAGTCATTGACCATGTTGTTCCACAGTTCTGCTCTCGTCCAACCAAGGTACAAAACTTGCAATCGATGCATATGCATGGGATCTGAACAAACATTAAATTTTAGCTTTTGGCGTTGATCACTATTTTGTTATTGGTATGGCTCTGAAGCGTAAATAACTTGGGTTTAAATGGCCATATATCCTCAAGGTGTAGCAGAGGACTATGTGTTTAGCGCCAGGTAGTTCCATGGTGTGATCTGGGGTCTAAATAAATGAGGTTTAGTTCATTTCATTGTCATTTCTACATATTGTTTGCTAATCGATGATGCTTCCTCTTACAAAATCCTTTGTTTATAGTATATTATTATTAACATGCAGAGTTGATTATGATTTGAAAAGATCATTTTTTTGTTTGAAAAGTAAAGAGACTGGTTAGTATCATAATATCATTAGCAATAATGGAAAAGGAACCAGTGTGTGCCTCTTTCATATTTCATGCAAAAGCAGAAAACATCTTGGCCACACGGTGTATTTTTTCCCCCATCCTAACACCCATATATAAATCTAACTGAACTACGGTAGCATACCTTAGTCATCTTTTTGGTAGGGATTAATTTATCATTTCCTCTATTTTCTTAATTGTCAAAAAATAACTTACACACAACCATGTGCCTACCATCACTGCTCCTTTAAGAATCAGAAACCTCATTTACTATATTTTAATATAATTTCTTTTACATATTGAGACTTGAAAATTGTTGTAGCACGTGCATATATTTACAGGACCTGGTGATGGCAGGAATGTGCTTCTCTTAAAGGATGCCTCACACACGTACTTCTCCAACAAACATTTTTGGCTCCAGTTCCATGATATATCCTATTGCTTTCTTGTAGTGTAGAAGTACTCGATTATCACTTGTCTATTGTCCAAAGGGATCATGAACATAAATATTAGATTGTGGAACGCTGAATAAGAGATGATGAAGCTAAGAGGAAATAGCAGGCTTTCAAGGAAGACAAATTAAGGCAGGAAAAAACAAAACAAGAAGCAGAGGTATGCTTGCTCTGATTCATTGATCACTTGATCTTTTTCAAAACACATGAAGTGGTAATTGGAGGCATGCTCCATTTTTGTATTATTGGTGTGAATTTCGCATGGATCTTAGGAAAGTATTTGACTGCACTTTTCATCAGCCAATTTAATCTGCTACATCGCGCGTGTGATGTGCCTAACACTAATTTCTGTAACTATTTTGTTGTATGTCCTACTCATCATGAATTCTCGTTGCAGCCAGATGTGGAATATGCTATAGGGGCGGCCTATGAAGTGTTTCATGAAACTGGCACCAGCTGGTTAGTACTTATAAGTTTTTAGTACACTAAATAAGTAGTAAAAGATTTAGGAATCATATGGTTCTGCCGACCTAATGTACAGATTAGCACAACGAAATAGGGTTATGATGCACTGTTAGTTCTTACTGTTATATGGATTTTTTGATTAAATAATTTTATTATTGATTCCTTTCTCTTCAGAATGGATTTTGTGATTAAACAACTGAACTGTATATTAGTCTTCTTTTGAAGAATCTGAGCAGTTATTTGTAGTCAGAGATCTTTTGTATTCAGAGATCTGAGTAGTTATCTTTATATAAAAAATTATCATTTTTTTGGTGCACGAGGCAGGTCACGTCTCAACCATGGATCATTTTTCTTGGTTCTTCAACTGAACAATCACCTGCCTACAAATGAAGTACAATGGTTGTTCCAAGTTTCAACATTATCGAGAGATATTCTTGATAGTAGATCTAGGTGTGCATATGAGTATAAAAGATCGATGGACACAGGATACAAGGGTTATACAGGTTCAGGCCTCCCGAAGGATAATAACCCTACGTCCTATTTGGTGTTTCTGTATTGCTAGGATTCGTACTGGAATTAGGGTTCCAATACGGGTCTGTCTTTTTCCGAAGGCCCCCTACCCTCCTTATATATCCGACTGGTTCCTTGGGGTCGTCTCCTTGTACTGACGAACTTGGAATAGAGCCGAATTACCGGCAGCATATTTGTCGGCCATAGTGAATAATCCTTTGGCTGACAGTCCACCGGCAGCATCTAACCTCCCAATCTTATTTATTAGGTCATCGCCGCGGAGTCCTTCCTGGAAGGCGGCGATGACTTGAGCATCCGAGATGTTAGGGATGGTATTTTTCACTCGGCAGAAGCGTTGGATGTTTTCTCGAAGTGGCTCCCGGTCCCGCTGCTTGATCCGGCCGAGATCCCAGTGATTCCATGGCCTGTCGAAGGTGGCTTGAAAATTGGCCATGAACTACCGACAGAGATATGCCCAAGAGGTGATAGAGTTGTCAGGCAGATTAGTGAGCTAGGTTCTTGCTATTGGGGCTAAGCAAACATGCAAGTAGTTGGCCATGACAAAGCTATCGCCGCCGAGAGCTCGTATGGCTATCGAATAGACGTGAAGCCAATCGCGTGAACCGTCTTGCCGTGATACTTCTCGATGCCGACTGGCTTGAAGCCGACCGGCCAGCTGACAGTTCAAAGTTCCCGAGTGAAGGCTCGGATGCCATCCTCCTCGTCATAATCGTCGGCGGCCGGAGTCTGTTCTCGTTCGCAGTTGGCTTCTCGGCGAGATCTATCATCGCGGCGGCCCTCGTCCCGTCGATCACGGTAATGATCGTCTCTATGTGGCTGCCGCCTGTTGTCACACTCGTAGTCAACATAACCACACCGGTGTCGTTCATCTTCGTACTCTCGGTGGGCCGCATCGTCGCGCTCCTGGTATCTGTTGTCCAGTCGGACCCGCGCATCACGTGGTGGTATGCCGTTGCACAGATTGGTGCTTGGATGCCGATCATGGTACTCTACAATGGGCCTGTGCCTGGGGACGGTAGGTGGGGTTGCCTCCCAGTTGGAGCGCTGTCGATCTCTTCTATCCTTCCTGGGTACCGAACTAGCGGTCCCAGAAACTGATTTACTCGGTGTTGATCATGCTGCATGCATCTCCAGTACTGCCACGGCCCTGATGTGTGCTTTCAATTGGTTGACCTAAGGTGTCAACTCTGGGGAGACCTGGAGTTGGGGCTCTATTGTTTGCAGGAGGGTCGTCGTGGCTGTGATGTTGTGCTGTAGGGTCTTGAAGACGTCTTCACCATCAAGCTTTAAGATGATGTCTCCCATATCTAGGTTTTGCATGACTCGGGATCTCTGATGAACATCCGCTCTTCAAAGCGGAGGAGTGGTGGCATCTGGATCACCGTATTCGAGGTCGATTTCATGCCCGTCTACGCACGGCGCGGTACCGCGCACGGCAGCATCCGTCGATACACCGTCTGCTTGCCCCTGGGCAACAGGTGCCACCATGAATACCTCGTGGAAATCCGAGGAACAACTCTCTGAATCACTCGGCTCTTCAATCAAGTCAAGGAGTGACTCGCTTTCAAGGCCGATTGCTGCAATGAATCTTGATTCATCGAAAAATTTGGGATCTTCGTCCGACTGATCCATGTGATGAGCCGGGAGATCAACCTTAGTGTAACCTGAATCGACCAAGGTTGTTAATCGGGGCGTTGCGGATAATGTTGAGTTGCCGCCCGAGAGGGTTTCCGCCTGGAAAGCTGTCGCCGCGTTGTCGAGGCCAAGCGGGAATCGGCCGACCGGATTACTCTGATCGGCCATGGCAGCGTCCAAGTGGGCCGCGCATTCATGCTTGACGAGGTTCCCATGCTGATCGGTGACGAGGCTAACGGTGCCACAACAGATCTTGTCTCCCAGGCGAAACTTGATGTCGATGAAAGCCATCGATTTCGACAAAGCTACACTCAACGGTGCCCCTTCCTGGCGCGCCAACTGTCGAGAGATATTCTCGATAGTAGATCTAGGTGTGTGTATGAGTATGAAAGATTTATGGACACAGGACAGAAGGGTTATACAGGTTCGGGCCTCCCAAAGGATAATAATCCTACGTCCTGTTTGGTGTTTCTGTATTGCTAGGGTTCGTACTGGAATTAGGGTTTCAATACGGGTCTGTCTTTTTCCGAAGGCCCCCTGCCCTCCTTATATATCCGAAGGGCAGGGATTTACATGGTAATCTTTTAGTCGGTTACAACAGATTCTATCTATCTAACATATCTGCTAACCTAACTTATCGCTTACTCAAACAAGTACCTCAATAAATATCTTCTGGGTCAAATACACCATATCCGAGCCCCCGGCCCACTCGGCCAATTAGCCGAGTGGTTAAGTGTCCCGGGTACATATGTCCCACAAACATCAAGAGGAAAACAGTGTGATGGTGATTTGAAATGTAGTAAGGGTCAAAACTCATGAACGAGGACAGAAAAAGGAAGCTAATTGCCCTTGGGACATCAGGTTGTCAGGTAAGCCAATGGATGGTCCAGGCTTGGAACTATTATTTTCAAACAATAATCTTACCTTTGCAGTTGTATTCAATACTATTTTGAGTAAAATAGTGGCCTAATGGAGCTCTATTATATCAACTCTCCAGCTACATGTAGTGGGAAGAATTTTTACCTAATGGTTGTGTGTAACATAGACAAAATTGCAGAAATTGGAATGCCATTGATAGCCTGTCAGACAACAAAGCTTTGGGACTAGGACCACTAATGATATTGGCATATCTTTATTCACTGTTGCGAAGGTGGTCACTACATATGCAACAGGATATATAGCTCCAACACGATGGCGTCCAGTGGATTGAGTAGGTGTTGCAGTGATGAAATTTAGAAATTGTTGGACCTACGAAAGTGAGTTGTGATATTTGTACCCCTTTATTTTGTATCTTTTTTGTCCTAAAAACTGTTGTCAACACATATGATGAATTAAAATGGTGGACAGAGATGTCTTGTTGCTGCTACCAATACTTATTTCTTATATATGCTGTAATATATGTCTAAAGAATCGATCTATTATCATTTTAATAAAAGAATCGATCTATTATCCTTTGCATTATTGTCACTTTGTTTTTAAATATAAATTATATTCAATATTGATAAATTAGTACTCTTCTTTTTTCCTAATTGAACATAGTCATACATGTCATTGTTTTTATGGCGTTGTGGCATTATGTGGCGTGTGATCCTCTTCACAGCGCCTAAGAGTTTATGATGGACGCCTATGCAACGCCATAACCACATCCAGGTTTTGCATACCAGCATCTGCATCTGCACCCACGCACGCTATTGTGCCCTGTTGCAGCATAAAAAAGAAGAGCAGGACAATAGCATTAGACAAAAATAATGGTGTGGAACACCGTTTATTTGATTTAAAAGAAGAGCAGGAGAAGAAGAAGCCGCGTTGGGAGCTCTGCTGGAGCAGAGGAAGAAGCCGATGTAGATCAGACTTTTTTTTTTAGTACATGCAGCTCAGACTTAGTAGGGCTGGAAGGAAGTAGGAGGTACGATGCAGGAATGGGAGGAGGCAGGCGACCCGACACAGATCAGGGGAGTGGAGCAGGAGCAGGTGGAAGCAGGTGTCCGGTGCAGCTCAGCTGGAGTAGAGGAAGCTGGCGGGTCATTGTCCTTTCTTCCTCTCTCTTCCCCTCTATCTCTCTCTCTCTAAGAAGTGGCGTGCCGAGGCGTCGATTGGGTGGGGTAGATACCCCTCGGTTTCCTGCCTTGCCCACCGATTTCACATGCCAGCCAACGATTCCCTCCAATCCCAATTAAGTTATTTGTAAAAATTATGTTTCTACCATCATTCTAAAACCGAATTGTGATTCTAACCCCAAATCTCCATTTTTGTGATTTTATAATAATGTTTTTCAACCAAAGGTGGCACTTACCATTAGGTCAGAAGGAAACAAAAAATGATTTAAAAGAAAAAGGGGAGAAATGACCAAACTACCCCCAGCTCCCCTACCCCAACCCAACCTAAATCCTATCTTATCCTATGTGTGGTGAGGCGTCCATCAGATGCCTAACAGCGCCTAGGCGACGCCATATTGATTGAGGCAAACATCACATCTGCTCTGGTGTGGCGAGGGCGATGCCTCATGCTGGCTGAGCGCCATGACGCCTAGGCATCATCTAGGCGACATTCAGGCGACATCACAAAAACAACGATACATGCACACATTATTCTTATGAGCGCGCACACATGATTCTTATGAGCGCCTCTAAAAGATTGAGTCAGTTTGATCTTTATGTAATTTGAAATATCAAATCCAATTTGAGATATTGATCCTTTGATACTTGGAATAACTAAATATTGATCAAGATAGTCTACCGTACCATTGGAGAAACATTCATTTTTTATTTTATTCTTTAAAAATTATGATATTTTTGAATGTCACATGAATAAATTTCCAAACGCGTCACACGTGCATCTATAAAATATTTTGTATTTTGAATATTTTGAATTATCTAAAAAAATATTATCCTCGTTCAAGATACCACACTTAGTATTAGGAGCGTGTGCGCGCTGCACATCCATAGTAACTAGTTGTCTTCTTGCAAACGGGTTGCATTTACCTGTCGCTAGGTTGCTTCTCTAAAAGACAGATCTGAGATAGTGCCGGGTCGCCGGGATTTGGTTGACACCAAGGTTGTTTATGGTTAGTGTTCTTCTCTACTTATTCTCTGTTAATAAACGAGTGTGCATTTTTTTTCTTCTCTTCTCTCTGTTTGTTCAAACAATGATCCGAAGAGACGGACGCGATGCATTTCTTTTATGTTTCTGCTCCCCTTGTCCACCGCCCCCACGGTTTGCTTCCGCCAATAGTGCTAGGTGGTATTAGGCGTTCGAGCTCCTCCTTTGGAAAAGCGGCGTGTTCGTGACACACAAAGTAAAAGTCGGTGGGGGAGGCATGCGTTGCAACTTGCAAGTCATGACAGCAGTGCGAGCACGGATGAGACAACATCGGAGGCGTGCATGACAGAGGCGGTGGCACGGTGGAGAAGGAGCGAAGCAGCTGCCGTTCCTCACGATCGTTTTAACTAGTCTACTAACCCGCTACCAACACTGTAGAAAACATACAGAATACATGTTTATGGAAATTTTTATTCCTGTGCCCATATGACTAATGATAATAATATCAAATGCCAGCCTTTTGAAATATGTGGGATGCTTTCTATTTAATATCTGATACCTACTTTTCAAAAGTACCGGGATGAGAACAATTTATGGACATAAGCAATAACTCCATTTTTGTGCCAATCAATTTCGAATGAAAACAATTTATGGACATAAGCAAATCATCTAGCAGAAACTATTGTATGATATTTCAAGAGAGTGGTCAATATAGAAGAAATTTATTCTGTATCACCGTAAAGCATCTAAAAAAATTCATAATGTGCAATAAATAGCTAAGAGTTATAGCATTGCATCAAAAAATATACTTTGTTCTTTTCACTACTATAGAATGTATTCCGGACAGATGAATGTTTTTTTTTTGCAGGGAGCGGTTGCTGTGATCGTTCTTTTCCATTTAACATTTAAGTATGTAGGTTACATAACCTAGTTAGGTGTTATAACCGATTTTAAGGCCAAAACTGAATGCAAAACTATATGTGTGTCAGGATCAAGTTTCACACATATGTGGATAAAAGTAAAATAAACAATAAAATCAATGTCAATATTATTAATACCTCGTATCATTATTACATATTCTAATACATGAAGAAAAAATAAAAGACAAGGGAAGACTCTATTACGCCACAGGCAGTCAACTAAGGGCCGCACTCCTAGTCGTAGTAGTCCTCGTCGATATAGTCCATCTCGCCAACGTCTTCTGAGCAGAAGAATAATAGTAGCAACAACAATAGGGAAACTAAAACGCATGAGTACATAAAGTACTCAGCATGTGGGGGAAAGTAATGACATGCAGGTTAAAACAAGAATAGATTTGACACAGGTTTACTACACTACGCATCCGTAGCCTATGACTCTAATTATACAAGCATCCTATTTGCTAGGTGAAAAGTAGCCCAACATGTTAACCACATATCCAACACCATCGGATGCCCACCGATAGCAACTTTATGAGTTACCCGCCCATACCAGAACACTACAGGTTACCCAGCTGCAACACCTACAGCTGTACCACCCAAATCTGATTACCCACCACATCCACTCAACCATCCAACTAATCTTGTGAGGATCCATGCCGTTCATGACCATGAGCATGACTATTATAACATTCTTACACTCTGCAGAGATTGCACGACTTTACCCATACGTTGGTGATTCCATCACCCATTGGTGACTAAACTCTCCCTGTTGCCAACACACTACCGTAGGTGTGTGTTGGTGGTTTCTAGATGCCTATTTTGTCTATCAAAAAGGGATGTTTTGTGTCTTAATTTGGTGGTTTGGACTAACAATTAATCCTATATTTACATATATTTGTAGTTGTTCTGTTTTGGATGTAATCGCAGAAAACAGGTGTAAAATAGGGCAATTATAGATAAAGAACTAAAGAGTAACGAAGATGGGCCAGATGCGGAGCCACGCCGACCGGCGCGGGCCTGCGCCGATCGGTGCGGGAGGAAAAGATGACAAAAACACGACCCGGTCCAAGAAAGAAGAAGGCCCAGCCCAATATGAGTTAGAGTCGGTGGAAGTTAACCTAATCCCCGCGAGTATAAAAGGAAGATAATTATCAAGAGCCAAGAGGGACGGCAATTGCGAGAATCAGTTGTTAGAATTAGGGTTCTAGGATATTGGCGGTGAAGGTTGGTCAACACCGATGAGACCTACTAGAAGGGAGGTCGCACCGATCAGTGTGACGCTTGCGCCAATTGGCTCGTACGTGTTCCAGCGCTATTTCTCATCCCTCTGCTATGTCTAGCGGAAGGATGAGTGAGTAGTCTCATATTCTCTTCTTCGGTGTGGGGATCTGGTCATGTAACTCTCAAACTTATTGATACTCTCTCGATGAATTTAATCTATGTGATGAACTTAATTGCACATCTATTTATCGCTTTCATTAATGTATCGGCCAATACACTTTTGTCCATTACATAGTGCAAGAAACCAGTGGGGAGCTAATAGCCTCTGTAGTGATAGCCGGGGTGAACGAAACCACCATGTCTTGTAGAATATTAGAGTCATCACTCGAGTTGATAAGAATAAGGTTGTATGCTAGTGAACCAATCCTAAAGAGAGAATCCGTCATTATCCTGTTATCTCTTCAATAAACATTCACCCTCCACTCTCTCACCGTCATCATTCACACCAACCAACTCATTGCAATTTGTTAGTAACCCTTTAATAGTAATTATTCTGCTCGTTCCTTGTAGATTCGATAACCTTGGAATACTCTGAGGGAAAAAGAGCTATAACTGTACACCGTCCTCTTGCGGTATATAGGTGGGTGCGTAATTAGGACCAACAAGCCCTTTTTCTGGCACCGTTGCTGGGGAACAAGCCAGTTCTTTTACTATTAATATTTTACTAACATCTAATCCTCTCTTTTCTAGTTATTTTTGTTTTTGTGTTTTGTATGAATTTCTAGGATGAGTACGACAAGACCTTCTCTGATGCTCAGGGAGCTTTCTCTACCATCTCCAGACATGTTGGTGCCTCAATCCTCAGATGAGAAGGCCACAGCCTCCTCGTATGTGTTGAACCCCATTATCATTAGCATGGCGGAAGCAAACAAGTTCTTTGGAGCAAAAGAGGAGAACCTGTATACTCACTTACAAGATTTGGAGGCCCTTTGCCAAACATTCCATCATGAAGGAGTGCCTCAGGATCTTTACAGATGGCTGCTTTTTCCATTCTCTTTGGGAGGAAAAGCCAAAGAGTGGCACAAGACAACATCTCGAGAAGCAAAAGGTAAGTGGAGTGAGTTAGTTGGAAATTTTTGTCTCCACTATTTTCTTTTGCCAAAGGTGCAGAAGTTGAGAAGAGAGGTGGTGAACTTCTTACAAGAAGATGAAAAATCTCTCGCGGAAGCCTGGACGCGTTTTCAAATATTGTTGAAACAAGGACCTGACCTCGGCATTGATGAGAATATGTGCGCTTAAACCTTCTACATGGCCATAAACAAGGCATCGAGGATGCATTTGGACGGATTGATCGGAGGAAGTTTTCTGAGATTGATAGCCAAGGTAGGGATCGAGTTGTTAGGCAAAATTGCCGAAAATGAAGCTTTGCACAAGCATTGGGAAGAATATCTAGAACCAAATTGGCAATGCCCAGAAGTTGTGCAGAAGGAAGAGTCGCCGGCTGAATAGATCTTGATGTCCGAGAGTAGAGCAACAATTACTTTAGAGCATAAATTCGAAGAAATAGAGCCCGTCAGACCCGCCTCTGTGGATCTGACGTGTGTGCCGATCGGCTAGTCTCTGAGCCGATTGGCGCAGTCGCGACGATAGGAGAACCGATCACCCTGACAACTCCGTCAAGTTGCAAGGAATATACCAAGATAGAAGCTACAATTCTGGACAACCACATGAAGGAATTTGAAGGCAACTTTGCTTAACCAAAGAGGGATAGAACATTGGCGAATGCTAAACCACTTGACGAATTTGAGCCGATGGACTAGATCCCTATTGATTTTTTGAACGAAATGCTCAATATGAGAAGATCCTTCAGTCTGCAAGATGCCTCTGAAGCCGAAATTGAGTATAATTTCCCATGTAATCACCTCAAATCAGAAGTTTTTGATCAAGAGATTATTAGGAGAGTTTTAGGGAAGCTTTACAAGGATGATATAGAGCTTGATGGAACATAGGTGGAACAAGCGAAGAGATTGCTAGACAGTTGCTTTGAGCCATCTCCCTATGAAGGATTATGTGGTGTGTATGTTGTAGGTCTCATTGAAGAGGAAGAAGAAGAACCATACATACCATGTGAGATATTGGGGAAGAAATTCCCGAAAGCCTTGTGTGACTTTGGTTCCTATGTCAGCTTGATGACTTACGATGCATTCATGAGCATGCCTTATAGAACTCAACAACGGCTGATGGGGACTGAACTTGAACTCATCATGGCGGATGGAAGGAAGACCAAGCCACTAGGGGTAATCAGGAATGCTGAAATTGAGATTAGTTCGAAAACAATACCGGTAGATTTCTTCATTCTAGACAATAAAGAAACTGGGGTTGAAGATATCATTCTGGTAAGGCCATTCTTCATATTAGTACAAGCTGTTTTGGATGCTGGGAAAGGTCAAATTATGCTACACCTAGGAGAGGAAGAAGTGTGATTTCAATTTAATGATATGTCTCATCAAGACCCTTCTTACTATTAGGAATTCTACCTAGAGGAAGACGAGAAGATAGGGATGGATATCGGAGACCCATTGGACCACATCATGCGCAGAACTGACAAGTATACTGCCAGCGCCGATAGGCGCGATGCTTGCGCCGATCGGTTCAACTAGGAAAATCCTGATTTTGAACCTCTCAGGGAGATGGATCCAGATGAAGCGCCAGAAGTGGAATAGAAGGAACTTCCGAAGGAGTTACGCTATGAATATCTAGGAAAGAATAAAACATATCCAGTTATTGTGAACAACGCCCTAACAAAAGAAGAAACAGAGAAGCTGCTTGCTATGCTTAAAAGGTATAAGAAAGCTATTGGTTACACATTGGATGACATCAAGGGAATCAGTCCCACATTTTGCACCCACAAGATTAACTTGGAGGAGAATGCTAAACCAGTGGTTGAAGGGATGCGAAGGTTGAAGTAATCAATGAAGCAAGTGGTTAAAAAGGAGATTTTGAAGCTGCTTAATGCAGGTATGATCTACCCTGTTGCTGATAGTGAATGGGTTAGTCCAGTACATTGTGTGCCCAAGAAAGGAGGGTTGACAGTAGTGTCTAATGAGAATAATGAGTTGATCCCTCAAAGGATTATAACTGGATGGAGAATGTGCATAGATTACAGAAGTTTGAACAAGGTGACGAAGAAATATCACTATCCTCTTCTATTCATTGACGAGATGCTTGAAAGGTTAGCAGAGAATTCATACTTTTGTTATTTGGATGGATATAGTGGTTTCTTTCAAATACCGGTAAGACCAGAAGATCAGCAGAAAACTACTTTTACTTGCCCTTTTGGGACATATGCAAATAGAAGGATGCCATTTGGTCATTGCAACGCACCCACCACATTTCAAAGATGCATGAATGCAATATTTGGAGAATTTGGAGAAGGTTTTGAAAAGGTGTGCTGAATGCGACTTAGTTCTTAATTGGGAGAAGTGTCACTTCATGGTAACAAAAGGGATAGTACTTGGTCATGTCATATCTAATAGAGGGATAGAGGTTGATAAAGCAAAGGTATCTACAGTTGAGAAATTACCTCCCCCTACTGATCTTACAACTTTGAAGAGTTTTCCTGGACATGCCAACTTCTATCGCAGATTTGTTAAGAATTATTTGAAGATTGCTAAACCCCTGACAGAATTGTTGAAGCAAGATATAGAATTTGTCATGGACGATGAAACTCTTTGCCTTTTCAGAAGATTAAAGGAAGCTCTCTGCTCTGCACCCATTGTGCAACCACCTGATTGGAGTTTACATTTTGAAATTATGTGTGATGCAAGTGACTATGCAGTTGGAGCTGTTCTTGGACAATGGAATGAAGGTAAAGTGCATGCTATTTATTATGCTAGCAAAACTTTGAATGAGGCGCAGATCAATTATACAACAACTGAGAAAGATATGTTAGCTGTTATATTTGCTTTTGAGAAGTTTAGATCCTACATTCTAAATTCTAAGGTGATTGTATATACTGATCATGCTGCTATAAGATACTTGATTTCAAAGAAGGAGTCTAAGCCTCGGTTAATGCGATGGGTATTGATGCTGCAAGAATTTGATTTGGAGATAAGAGATAAGAAAGGAGTAGAAAATTCTGTAGCGGATCATCTATCTCGTCTTGAATCATCATCAACTAAGCCAATAAGAGATGAAATGCAACAAGAGCAATTGTTTGCCGCATTTGATCATAGAGAGAACTGGATGATGGATATTATCAAAGGTTTCAAGGGACAAACTAATCTAATGAACAAGAACACAAGGAAAAGAGTTAAGAGCGAAATAAGAATATTTATATGCGCCAACCCATATGAAGGACCAAGAAGGCGACCAGAGGGGGGGGGGGGTGAATGGGAGCCAATCAAAATTCTCCAAGAGAACTTGGCCTATGTCCCAATTATAACCCAAGCCAACCTCTAACCGAATCACCAAGGCTACACACACCAACTTATGATGTGCTAACCCTAGGACTGATCAACAACAGCGGAACACAGCGGAAACAAGAGAGAACAACAAAGACTCGAAATAGATGAAGAAGCACGCACAAAATCAGCTTACTGATCTACCATCGGAAGTGCCGATCACAGCCATCGGTAGTGCCGATTGACACCATCGGCAGTGCCAGTCACACCCATTGGCAGTGCCGGTTGTGGCTGTTGGTCGAGTACAGACAAGACACAAATCTATTGAAAAATCACACAGAAAACAATTAATGAAGGTGGAAAACCAAGGCACAAAATATGGAAGAAAAAGACTCAAAAACTGAGCTGTCCTGACAAAGAATCGGCAGTGCCGATCGGCGATGCTGGTCCAGGCGATCGGCAGTGCTGGTCCGGTCATCAGCAGTGACCACCAGCACTGCTGGTCCTTGCTGGTCCATCGGCAGTTGGTGCCACCGGTAGTAGCCATCGGCACTGCCGGTCGGGCCCGACAGATTTAGAACAGCAATAGCGAACCGCAAAGAAAAATTGCAAAATCTTATCAAATGAACTCCAAAAATCACGAAATTTGGGCTAGTGAATCCTCAGCACATCACGACCCTAATCCTAGAAGATCAACTCAAGTGGCTCAATAAATCATTAAGAATTTCAGATCTTGTGCCAAGAACACCAAAAAGGGGAAACTTGAGAAATCCTTCAAATCGAAGGTGCTAGAGCTATTAAATCATTCAAGGATCCATAGAGAATTGTTCTAGCTCATCCTAGCAATAAGTTTCTCAAGAAATCCAGGCCAAAAATTCGTACAAAAGTGAGATAAAAAATTACCACAAAATAGCTCCGAAAATAGGAAAAAGGGAATTTCGGGATTCAAGGGAGGAGAGAAATCTTGAGCATGAAAATACTTCTCATATCATGGAAAGGTGCTTACAAGATCCATAGGTACAAGGCTAGGAAGCCACCCTCTTCCTCCCACTATTTGGAAGAGCAAGAGATGTCTCTCACACACCCACTACTCTCCTCTAAAACATGAAGTCCTCTCCTCGCACTTTTAATAGAGTCCTAACACAAGGCTAATGGGAAGAGAGGCATCTCTCCCACTAGCCACACCTCTCCTTATATAGGCCTAGGGTCTTTTGTCCACATGACCACTCTACCCTTGACCTTCATAACACACCCACCTACCATTCCTCATTGCCCGAATTCCATCGGACGCTTCACGTCTTTGCTTTATCTCGAAGCAAGCTCCGTGATGGTGTCACGTGCACAACCAACCACCGCCACCAGTTTTGAGGCCTAAACCAGAAAACCGCCTTGCACGCTTCTCAAAGCACGACTTCTCGATGTTGATACGTGTCACCTTGTCCCGTGATCCTGACCACTGGCAAGTCTCTCCCAGTCCCTGTCCATCGGGCCCCCTTGTCACTTGCACCGGCATCCTGTTCGCCTTGACTTGGTCAACACGTCGTCTTCATCACCACCACGGTTTTGAGGCTCAACCGCGAAACTGTCCGTGCTTCATGCCTCTCCACGTGTACGGTGTGGATCACCCTTGACTTCACCCGACATCCGGATCATCTGGCCCCAAGTCTCCTACTTGTGCCTGATCCTCTCGCCGTTGACCGCCAAGTCGACTCCAGTGACCTACACATCATGAGACAAGCAAACACATTTCCCAACTCTTGCAACATTACCAATTCCTCCACCAACTCCGGTTAGTCATAACCATGATATGCAAACCCATGCAATCCCCGGATTCCCGCATTTCAACTCAAACACCAAATCCGCTCAAGTCAATTACTCATCATAAATATAGCAAACCATGGCACATATCCACATGGTTTCTCAATCTCCCCCTTGATGAGTACATTGACAACGCCAAATGCACAAAGATTAGAGATTGAAATGTGAAGCCAAATAAGCACATCTAAATGGCCAAACCCAAAGAAAAGGTGAAAACAAGCCATATAGCAAGTAGGGATAACAAAACCAAAAGTTGGCAAAGAAAGCGACTTGAGACGCAAAGAATGTGAAAAGCGCAAGAAAACACTCATGATCATTATATGCTCCCCCTCAAGTTGTGGTAGGTCTCATATAGTGCAAAATGGATCATATGAGTTTTTAGCATTATTTGTGCATGACCCCAAAATTATGCATTTAACTTTGCTAACCATAACTATAGTGCCATGAAGTGTAAAAACAATAGCTCCTAATCATGCAAAAAATAAAATAGATTGCAAGGCATAAACACCATGAGCTATACAAGCTAAGCAGAAAGATTGACTAGCTTAGATAGAATCAATGTTGCTCATCATGAGCAAAACTGCCACCACATGTGTAAGTACTCTCATCCAAGGCCAAACAAGCACCAAGTGAATCATAAGAATCTAGCCAGTTTCAATCTCAACAAGGGCAACAAGCATTCATAGAAAATAAGCTCTACAAACGCTCACATATGCAACAGAGACTCAGTTGATCAAGAGATTATTGTTTATCCTCATGTGTCCTCTTATCCATGCGGAGGGTTGCACGACTGGGTACGGCAAACACCCCGAGGCTTCAAGTCACAATGTTTGGATTTAGCATTATGAGTAATTCTTGATCAAAACACTTAGCATATTTTTCAAGATTATGCACAAGACAAAAGAGCATGCCTTTGCGGCAAAAGGAACACATGTTCCCACAATGTTACATCATGAGCTAAACATTTGCAAAGCCTTCCATTTCACAAAACAAGGTGCCAAAGCGAAGACATCCTCTAGACCAGCCTCAATGTAAGTTTCAACAAAGATAAGAGCAATTATACACATGGTGAGCAAGTTTTGACAAGATTAGATTATAAGGTTCACAAGAAGCTCAGTTTACCTTTAAGATTAGCAAGTTGCTCACATGGGTCTATAACAGGCCATCTAGAAAATCTAAGCATGAGAGATTACCATCACATCCACACAACTTAGCTCAAGCTCAATCATAGCAAAGAGAAATGCAAGAAAGCATAAGAATCAAAGCTCATCTACCAATGCATATATTACATATGAGAAGCAAAGCGAAAATGATAAGATACATATATACAAGTGAACACCAACTCCCCATCAAATGATGCCATACGGATGACAAACACCAAGTTTCCCCCGAAGAAAAGCATATCTGGAAGCATCTAGGGGCTTGGTGAGGATATCAGCTAGTTGGTTTTTGGTATCAATGTATATGAGCTCAACATTATCTCTCAGGAAGTGGAATCGCACATTGATGTGTTTGACCTTACCATGTTGGACTGGGTTTTGGCTAAGCATATGGCACTGGAGTTATCACACATGAGTGGAACACCCTTAAAAGTCAACCCATAGTCTCTCATGGTAGACACAATCCATAGGATTTGCGAGCAGCAGCTAGCAGCAGCTACATACTCAGCCTCTGTGGTGGATTAGGCAACACTCGACTGCTTACAAGAAGACCAACAGATCAAAGAAGTACCCAAGAAATGGCAAGTACAAGAAGTACTCTTCCTATCAATTCTACACCCAGCAAAGTCTGCATCCGAATACCCAATGATATCAAGAGATGAAGATGCAAAGTACCAAAGACCGAACTCAAGGGTGTATTTGAGATACCTGAAGATGCGCTTGATAGCCTTGCGATGAGTCACCCTTGGGGAAGCTTGAAAACGAGCACAAAGACACACCGCAAAGTGTATGTCGGGTCTTGTCGCTATCAGGTACAAGAGGGAGCCAATCATGCTCCTGTACTCTCTTTAATCCACCACTTCACAGTCTTCATCAGGGTCAAGAGCCATTGTAGTGGACATTGGTGTAGACAACGGCTTCACATTGACCATGTCGAACTTCTTCAGGAGATCCTTCGGGTACTTGGCTTGATGTATGAAAGTGCCTTGCTTGCACTGCTTGATTCAAAGCCAAGGGTTGCCTCACACATACTTCTTCCTCTATGAAACCATTTAGGAAAGCACTCTTGACATCTATTTGATAAAGTCTAATGCCCTTGGAGGCAGCAAATGCAAGCAAGATCCTAATGGCTTCTATGCGAGCAACAAGAGCAAAGGTTTCACCATAATCTAAGCCCTCCACTTGGCTAAAACCTTGAGCAACTAGCCTAGCCTTGTTTCTCACAACCTCACCATCCTCCCCATGTTTGTTTTTGAACACCCACTTGGTTCCTATGACATTGATATTTTTGGGAGGCTCTACAAGGGTCCAGACTTTGTTTCTCTCAAAGTTTTCCAACTCCTCATGCATGGCATTAACCCAATGTTCATCAGATAGTGCGTGTCCAACATCGCGGGGTTCAAAGGTTGCAACAAAGAGAGAATTGGTAAAGCAAGCAAGATGTGCAGACCTTGACCTTGCTGTCCTCTCATAGAGATTACCGATCATCTGTTGGGGTGGATGTTGACGCTGAATGTGGTGAGGAGCCTCTCTCTAAGAGTGTACCTCCCCCTCAACCACAGCTGGAGCTTGCTCAACAGCTGCTAAAGTCGATGTAGAAGTTTCTGGACCCTCTGCTGGAGTAGTGGTAGCAGCTGGAAGAAGCTCAGATGAGAGATGAAGTGAATCATCATCATCATCATTAAAGCCCTGTAGGTCCTCTTTTACAAAGATGCTCTCCTTCATCTCCTTGTCACCTGTAGACTCAATCACATTCCTTGCACAAGAGTTTGATTCATCAAAGGTTACATCGTAGGATTCTACGATGGTATTATTCTCCAAATTCAAAACTCTGTAGGAATGACCATGAAGAGAGTAACCAAGAAAGATTCCATCGAAAGACCTTGACTTAAACTTATCAAGATTGCCACGCTTGAGAATAAAGCACTTGCAACCAAAGGCACGCAAATGAGAAACTAAGGGCTTTCTCCCAAAACGCAGCTCATAAGAAGTCACATTAAGAATTGAGCGCAAGAAAATCTGATTGGAAACATAGCAAGCAGTGCTAATGGCCTCAGCCCAGAACCGCCTCGGAGTCCTATGCTCATCGAGCATCGTCCATGCCTGTTGACTTTTGCTAAGCCATATTAATAAATCATTCCCGGCACGGGGCCGGAAACAGTTCACTAATATGTCTCAGAGTCAAGTAGGTAAAATCCGCAAGCGCACGGAGAATACCGCTGTAGCATTTCACCCGGAAGTATTCAGGGTATCGTATTTGTTTATCCCAAAGGAAGGGTATGATCAAGAAGCGTTACTAACATATAAGATCATGTTAACAATTAGCAAGGATATCAAACCAAGACAGGCGGGTATATGATAATAACCGGGTAGTGTGACACACACAGAAGATTCCTACTAAATAAATAAAGTCTAGTGGAGGAAAGACTAGGCTAAGCTACTCCTACTATACATTCCTATACAGTTGCATAGCCTAAGTAGAATACATACAGACCCACACTCAGGTTCAGCAGTCAATAGTATAGCACTTCAGGCACGGACTTACCCCTGCATCCACAGGCGACTTCCGCCAAGAGCCTACGCACTAGCCTAGCGGGGAGGATTTCAAAGGACGGACAGGGCTGTCACCACCTGCCGCCTACCTCAACGAACCAGTAGACTAACGAATAATTGATGCAAATCAGTCACCCAAGTACCATACTTGCATGACCAAAGAGCACTCTGCCCCTCCGCGATTACTATTAACGAGGCAGAGCTACCGTACGAATACGATCACCAAACCCATGCTATACTTTATCAGCTAAAACTAAGCATAGAGACTAAAACATATAAACTAGACTATAGTGACGGTATATAACTAGCATGACAATAGTAGTATAATAAATATAAACTACTATCACACAAGTAGACTATACTATCACATATATGGATCACAATATCAAACAAGAAACTCATGACCCAAGCACAACTATATAGAAAAGATATATATATTGATAAGAGCAAAGTCTTACAAAAGGGAAAAGATACAAGAGCCATACCAATTCCAAGTGAAGACTTGGGACTAGAGAGCTCTAGACTCAGCCTAACTCCACTAAAACTCCAAGAACTACTACTAGCAAGAGAGAAATGCTTCTTGTGGTGTGTGTTGAGTGTGAAGGCACACCCTCCTATTTATAGCCTCAATAGGTCGGCAAGGGAGATAACCGTCACGGAAGGCATCTCAAACCGTCATCAGGAGTCACGGAGGAGCCAACACGTGGAAGCCCAGGCGGAGAGGGCGCCCGGCCGGGTCGGCCGACCTGGGGGTGGCCCCTCCTGGCCTGTGCTTTCTCCAGGTGGCTGTCCTGTGGGCCCTAACATCGGTTTGCGTGGTATTACAGGGAGTTACGTCGGTTAAATGCTGAAAATGGGCCCTTCAATCCGTGTGACGTCCATGTGGCACTCTCTGATTGGTCGAAAGTGTGTTTTCTTGCCTTTTGAGGTGTTTCCTTCACATTTCCTCCTGCATGCACAAAGTTCTCCAAGTACAAGTGGAACTATATTATTGTGCTAAAGCATGCGTGTATGAAATGCCAAATTCTCCTTTATTTGAGTATAGTTGACGGTTAAAAATGGTACTTAACAGCCGTCAACAAACTCCCCCAAGCTTACCCTTTGCTCGTTCCGAAGCAAAGATAAACTTAAGTTGTTGATCAGGAGTTGCTACAATGTCCTACTCCTCAATAATACTATGCGCATAACAAAGTACTCTTCCTAGAATTAAATATGTTGGCACATAACTTTACCCATTTACCTCGATCCATGGGGCTTTTACACCTCATTGTCTTGGGCGGTTGAGAGATAGAATAATTGCAGGGCACCAATCACTTGCTCTAGCTTCCGCTATGTTATTCCGGAGGTTTTCAAAAGATTTTGAAAATAAAAACCAAGTCCTCAAATGATTCTCTCGGATCACTCAATATGTGTATGATTCCTCACCAAGGCAAAGTGTTGCATGCTCTCGGTGCGCAAATCAATGTCGTTCACCCTCCTTGTCAACTCGGCCATCCCATAGTTGAGTTCACGGAACCCACGGGATGAGAATGACCGAGTGGCAAAGGATGGCGGTCCGCTTGAACTTGATGACGTCTGCATGGGGTAATCGTACTGAGATTCCCATGCTCCGGCCTGCCATGTTGATGCACCCGCCTCGTCCTGTCGCGGGGGCTGCTCCCATACCGGATCTCCGGTCGGAGTGTGAAACTCCGGTGTAGGCTCCATATGCCTACGGGAACGTGTCGGTCGCCCTGAAACACTATGCCTGCGAACTTCTCCCACTGGCTCAAGTGGGAGGGTTAGTGCCCGATAGTGATACAAACGAAGACCCGGGTTAGGTAACGGGAATTCATTTGTATACCCGGGAAAGTGATAGATCAAGGTATTATTTGGACCATGTTTCAAAGTATGTCCTTGCACAAAATAGTCCTCGCCTAGAAATTCTCTATCTACCGTCAAATATTCAACATGAACATTCTCAAGCAGACCACACTTCTGCGCAATGCGAGTAACTAAAGAGGTGCACTCAATTGGTCCTGTCAACTTTATATTGTCTAACCATTGATCAATCATGCATTCCGCGGGTGACACCCTAATTTTCTTAACCATGGCATAAAGTATTTTCAATTCATCTTGCCGGACAACCCTAATGTCACCTCGAGGAAACAAGGTCATAGCCAACCACACATGCATAAATCTAAGTGTAGGATTATGGATGGCACTTGTTCTAGGCTTGGGACCCCACTCGTTTCCGGAAATCTTTTTCCAAAAACTTTCTTTATGGAACCCCTTTAGCGCTTTATCTAAGTCTAGCCTACATTTAGGATTTAGACCTAGCATAGCATGAAGATCACCCCATGTGACCAAGCGCTTTTGCCCAAACAAGCGAAAAGAAATGCCTTCATCATACTTTCTAAGGGTGCATAAAAACTGCATAGTAAGTAAACGAGAACCCGGCTCATCTACTTCTACGAAATTTAGCCAACCCATAGTGCGAAAAATAGAGGCAAATTCTTCTCTCATACCTATTTTCTCGAGGAAGTCCGGATCGAAGCGTCAGGTGTGGGCGAATGGTCGTTCTCTCATGAGCGCAATGGCTTGGCCCTCGCGGTTGTCCTTGATGTCGAGATGCTCCTCGGTGATGAGCAAGGCCGGCCTTTCCTCCGGAATTTCAGCTTCGGGGTCACCATGCCCCGGACTTGGTGTGAGCTCGACGGAGGATGCTTGACTCGTGCTTGCACGAGTGCTTTTTCTCCGCTTGATTCCGGCGACTTGCTTCATTTGGTTGAACATGGCTGCACACAAGAACAAACACAAGACAAGAACAAAAACAAGATCGAACAAGTGTTCGGGTGAGCGTTAGTGAAAACGACAAACCCGAGCTTCTCCGAAATTGGTTTTCTTCTCACAACAACTTGCAAATGCACTAAAATAGAGGGGAAATATTTTTTTGGGTTTTTGGGGCTGTAGTAAAGTTGAAGAACACGAAATTTTGGGAGAGCAACAAGTGAGCAAAGGAGGGGAGTGAAAGATGAGCTAGGAATGGTGAAGCTCCTCCTCCTGGGCGGTTTTTATAGCCAAGGAAGCAAGATGGCCGTTATAAAGGGACAGAGCAACGGCCATATAGCCGTTTGGAGAAAGGAGCACAGGAAAAGGTGGGGCCAGGGGGTCGGCCGACCTCACCAGGTCGGCCGACCTGGCAGGTGGGCCTCCTGGCAGCCCCCTTTTTCCTATGTGTTCCCCAACGGCTAGGGGATTTGTCCCCTGCTGCCTTTTTGCTCAAAAAGCTCGACAAAAAAATCGTTTCAAAATGGAAAGCCGAAAAACCTATTTTCTAAATTTTCAGAAATGCAAATGAGTTTTGAAAAATTTCAAGGTGGCTGGAAAAATTCAAGAATGCAGAAATGCAGTGGTCGGAAAAAATCAAAATGTGGTGGAAAGCAAATATGCAATTAAAAGAGCAAATATGGATAAATACCGGTTTAACCGCCCGACGAGGACTCACCTTTTAAAGTCCGACGAGCGGGACTTTTCTCCGGCGTTCAGATCGATGAAGCGTTGTCCGGTCCCGGAGATGAAGACACGGATGATGCTTCTTGTTTCACTCGCCACACCTTCTTGGTCTTTGTTGCGGCCGGTGGCTTCTCGGGCTTCGGAGGCTGCGGTTTTGCAGGCTTCACAGCCTGTTTCTTTGCAGACCTCGGAGGTTGCTGCCTTGTGGACTTCGGAGGCTGTTGCTTAATGTGTGACCTTTGCCCCCTTGCCTTCATCAGTTGTTGCTGTGCAACCTTTTCCTTCTCAAGGAAGTTCTTCATGAATGTGATGAGGCTGTCCTTCTTTTTGAACGTGTTGCAAATCTCCAGGAATTGCTGGAGATGAGCACTAGCGTCCTCATTGGCTTTCCCACAGAATGGGTTAGCCTGCACCATGGTGATGAGACCGGTCTTGATCTCGAAGTTCGCATCTCCCACATTGCCAGCTGGTCCCGTAGGGATGTTGGCAGCGGAGGGAGCGGAGAACTCGCGGAGGGTCTTGTCGGCCATTTGCTCAGAGCTTGATGGTGCGGGAATGACAGGTTCGATTGGCCGAGTCTCCTTACGAGGAGGGGTGAGCCTAGCTCGTGTCCTTCTCAGGAGTGACTCAGGATCTTCAGTGAAGTTTGTCGGCAAGTCGAAACCAGTCATACACTACCCTGTTTTCATACAAAATGCAGAAAACAAAGCAAGGTTAACCTGCTTAGGAGATAGCCTTAATAATTGCAACACTACTATATACATTAGTAATTTTTCTTGAATCATACGCCTTCCCCGGCAACGACGCCAGAAATGCTTGTTGACTTTTGCTAAGCCATATTAGTAAATCATTCCCGGCACGGGGCCGGAAACGGTTCACTAATATGTCTCAGAGTCAAGTAGGTAAAATCCGCAAGCGCACGGAGAATACCGCTGTAGCATTTCACCCGGAAGTATTCAGGGTATCGTATTTGTTTATCCCAAAGGAAGGGTACGATCAAGAAGCGTTACTAACATATAAGATCATGTTAACAATTAGCAAGGATATCTAACCAAGACGGGCGGGTATATGATAACAACCGGGTAGTGTGACACACACAGAAGATTCCTACTAAATAAATAAAGTCTAGTGGAGGAAAGACTAGGCTAAGCTACTCCTACTATACATTCCTATACAGTTGCATAGCCTAAGTAGAATACATATAGACCCACACTCAGGTTCAGCAGTCAATAGTATAGCACTTCAGGCACGGATTTACCCCTGCATCCACAGGCGACTTCCGCCAAGAGCCTACGCACTAGCCTAGCGGGGAGGATTTCAAAGGACGGACAGGGCTGTCACCACCTGCCGCCTACCTCAACGAACCAGTAGACTAACGAATAATTGATGCAAATCAGTCACCCAAGTACCATACTTGCATGACCAAAGAGCACTCTGCCCCTCCGCGATTACTATTAACGAGGCAGAGCTACCGTACGAATACGATCACCAAACCCATGCTATACTTTATCAGCTAAAACTAAGCATAGAGACTATAACATATAAACTAGACTATAGTGACGGTATATAACTAGCATGACAATAGTAGTATAATAAATATAAACTACTATCACACAAGTAGACTATACTATCACATATATGGATCACAATATCAAACAAGAAACTCATGACCCAAGCACAACTATATAGAAAAGATATATATATTGATAAGAGCAAAGTCTTACAAAAGGGAAAAGATACAAGAGCCATACCAATTCCAAGTGAAGACTTGGGACTAGAGAGCTCTAGACTCAGCCTAACTCCGCTAAAACTCCAAGAACTACTACTAGCAAGAGAGAAATGCTTCTTGTGGTGTGTGTTGAGTGTGAAGGCACACCCTCCTATTTATAGCCTCAATAGGTCGGCAAGGGAGAGTAACCGTCACGGAAGGCATCTCAAACCGTCATCAGGAGTCACGGAGGAGCCAACACGTGGAAGCCCAGGCGGAGAGGGCGCCCGGCCGGGTCGGCCGACCTGACCAGGTCGGCCGACCTGGGGGTGGCCCCTCCTGGCCTGTGCTTTCTCCAGGTGGCTGTCCTGTGGGCCCTAACATCGGTTTGCGTGGTATTACAGGGAGTTACGTCGGTTAAGTGCTGAAAATGGGCCCTTCAATCCGTGTGACATCCATGTGGCACTCTCTGATTGGTCGAAAGTGTGTTTTCTTGCCTTTTGAGGTGTTTCCTTCACATTTCCTCCTGCATGCACAAAGTTCTCCAAGTACAAGTGGAACTATATTATTGTGCTAAAGCATGCGTGTATGAAATGCCAAATTCTCCTTTATTTGAGTATAGTTGACGGTTAAAAATGGTACTTAACAGCCATCAACAAACTCCCCCAAGCTTACCCTTTGCTCGTCCCGAAGCAAAGATAAACTTAAGTTGTTGATCAGGAGTTGCTACAATGTCCTTCTCCTCAATAATACTATGCGCATAACAAAGTACTCTTCCTAGAATTAAATATGTTGGCACATAACTTTACCCATTTACCTCGATCCATGGGGCTTTTACACCTCATTGTCTTGGGCGGTTGAGAGATAGAATAATTGCAGGGCACCAATCACTTGCTCTAGATTCCGCTATGTTATTCCGGAGGTTTTCAAAAGATTTTGAAAATAAAAACCAAGTCCTCAAATGATTCTCTCGGATCACTCAATATGTGTATGATTCCTCACCAAGGCAAAGTGTTGCCTATAATTACCTACTTCTAAATAAGGCTTTATGTGGAGCTCAAGGTAGGGATATATGAGGCACTCATGTTCACATAATATTGCTATGTCAAAAGACCGGATCCAAGAAAAACATCAATTCAAACAATCTTGATCAAGATGTGCAAGTGTGTGGGAGAACGGAGGAATGGTGGATGGGAAGAAATAACTCCTTTTTGAATTTTCCTTCTCTCTTTTGGCTATCTTTTGCTTGCTCTCTTTTTTGAGTTTTTTTTTCTTTTCTTTTTGCATAGCCATAGTCCTAGTTTGCAATGAATACTTTGAGAGAGGAATTTTGTAATGGATATATGGAGTGTTTCTTTGGATGGATGGATGGATAGTGACTTTCTTCCGGTGTAGAAGAATAGCTCACGGTGGATATGGTGGATATGGTGGATGCTATCTTCTTGATTTAGAAGGATAGCTCATGGCGGTGGATGTGTGTATATGATCTTGATCAAGAAAGCATGAAAAGAGTTCTACTAGGGTCACATCAATTTTGACTAAGCTCAATGTGAAACAAGCAGCATATGTGTAAAGGTTTTCAAATGTAAACACTACATATGGCTGTGGTGGGAATTTCATCATTGAGGAACTTGTCAATTTGTCATTTTGAAAAATAAAACTCCGAAATTCAAGCTTTACGTTGAGCAAGATCATAGCAGCCCTATCTATCAAATCATACCTCTCAAAAACTTAGAACTAGAGAATGCATATGCTACCCACAAGATTCAAGTTCAAGGCAAGATTTACCAACAAACCTAACTCTTGAGAGAGTACTAAGTTGTAAACTAGCATTAGAGAGGAATAAAGGACAGAGCAACTATTCATTATCTCAACATAGGAAAATTATATACATTCATACCGCGCATGAAAAAGGGAAATATTTTTGTTCTTTTTATGTTTTGCAAATTTTTATGGATTTTCAGATTTAGCAAATGCAAGAAATAAAGGGAAGGGGAAAGATACAAGTTACCGTGAGAAGGGGGGTCCTCCCCCAAGCTTGTTCTTGCTCATATCTGCTGGTTCGGGTCGTAGCCTTGGGAGCGGAAGAAGGCATCCCAATTGTTCTGATTCTGAGCCATCATCGCGTTCAGCTGGCGGAATTGGTTGTCGCTGAAATTCTGCCATTGCTGGGTGTCGGTGACATGTTGCGTGAGAGTTTGTTGCATGCTCTCGGTGCGCAAATCAATGTCGTTCACCCTCCTTGTCAACTCGGCCATCCCATAGTTGAGTTCACGGAACCCACGGGATGAGAATGACCGAGTGGCAAAGGATGGCGGTCCGCTTGAACTTGATGACGTCTACATGGGGTAATCGTACTGAGATTCCCATGCTCCGGCCTGCCATGTTGATGCACCCGCCTCGTCCTGTGGCGGGGGCTGCTCCCATACTGGATCTCCGGTCGGAGTGTGAAACTCCGGTGTAGGCTCCATATGCCTACGGGAACGTGTCGGTCGCCCTGAAACACTATGCCTGCGAACTTCTCCCACTGGCTCAAGTGGGAGGGTTAGTGCCCGATAGTGATACAAACGAAGACCCGGGTTAGGTAACGGGAATTCATTTGTATACCCGGGAAAGTGATAGATCAAGGTATTATTTGGACCATGTTTCAAAGTATGTCCTTGCACAAAATAGTCCTCGCCTAGAAATTCTCTATCTACCGTCAAATATTCAACATGAACATTCTCAAGCAGACCACACTTCTGCGCAATGCGAGTAACTAAAGAGGTGCACTCAATTGGTCCTGTCAACTTTATATTGTCTAACCATTGATCAATCATGCATTCCGCGGGTGACACCCTAATTTTCTTAACCATGGCATAAAGTATTTTCAATTCATCTTGCCGGACAACCCTAATGTCACCTCGAGGAAACAAGGTCATAGCCAACCACACATGCATAAATCTAAGTGTAGGATTATGGATGGCACTTGTTCTAGGCTTGGGACCCCACTCGTTTCCGGAAATCTTTTTCCAAAAACTTTCTTTATGGAACCCCTTTAGCGCTTTATCTAAGTCTAGCCTACATTTAGGATTTAGACCTAGCATAGCATGAAGATCACCCCATGTGACCAAGCGCTTTTGCCCAAACAAGCGAAAAGAAATGCCTTCATCATACTTTCTAAGGGTGCATAAAAACTGCATAGTAAGTAAACGAGAACCCGGCTCATCTACTTCTACGAAATTTAGCCAACCCATAGTGCGAAAAATAGAGGCAAATTCTTCTCTCATACCTATTTTCTCGAGGAAGTCCGGATCGAAGCGTCAGGTGTGGGCGAATGGTCGTTCTCTCATGAGCGCAATGGCTTGGCCCTCGCGGTTGTCCTTGATGTCGAGATGCTCCTCGGTGATGAGCAAGGCCGGCCTTTCCTCCGGAGTTTCAGCTTCGGGGTCACCATGCCCCGGACTTGGTGTGAGCTCGACGGTGGATGCTTGACTCGTGCTTGCACGAGTGCTTTTTCTCCGCTTGATTCCGGCGACTTGCTTCATTTGGTTGAACATGGCTGCACACAAGAACAAACACAAGACAAGAACAAAAACAAGATCGAACAAGTGTTCGGGTGAGCGTTAGTGAAAACGACAAACCCGAGCTTCTCCGAAATTGGTTTTCTTCTCACAACAACTTGCAAATGCACTAAAATAGAGGGGAAATATTTTTTTGGGTTTTTGGGGCTGTAGTAAAGTTGAAGAACACGAAATTTTGGGAGAGCAACAAGTGAGCAAAGGAGGGGAGTGAAAGATGAGCTTGGAATGGTGAAGCTCCTCCTCCTGGGCGGTTTTTATAGCCAAGGAAGCAAGATGGCCGTTATAAAGGGACAGAGCAACGGCCATATAGCCGTTTGGAGAAAGGAGCACAGGAAAACGTGGGGCCAGGGGGTCGGCCGACCTCACGAGGTCGGCCGACCTGGCAGGTGGGCCTCCTGGCAGCCCCCTTTTTCCTATGTGTTCCCCAACGGCTAGGGGATTTGTCCCCTGCTGCCTTTTTGCTCAAAAAGCTCGACAAAAAAATCGTTTCAAAATGGAAAGCCGAAAAACCTATTTTCTAAATTTTCAGAAATGCAAATGAGTTTTGAAAAATTTCAAGGTGGCTGGAAAAATTCAAGAATGCAGAAATGCAGTGGTCGGAAAAAATCAAAATGTGGTAGAAAGCAAATATGCAATTAAAAGAGCAAATATGGATAAATACCGGTTTAACCGCCCGACGAGGACTCACCTTTTAAAGTCCGACGAGCGGGACTTTTCTCCGGCGTTCAGCTCGATGAAGCGTTGTCCGGTCCCGGAGATGAAGACACGGATGATGCTTCTTGTTTCACTCGCCACACCTTCTTGGTCTTTGTTGCGGCCGGTGGCTTCTCGGGCTTCGGAGGCTGCGGTTTTGCAGGCTTCACAGCCTGTTTGTTTGGAGACCTCGGAGGTTGCTGCCTTGTGGACTTCGGAGGCTGTTGCTTAATGTGTGACCTTTGCCCCCTTGCCTTCATCAGTTGTTGCTGTGCAACCTTTTCCTTCTCAAGGAAGTTCTTCATGAATGTGATGAGGCTGTCCTTCGTTTTGAACGTGTTGCAAATCTCCAGGAATTGCTGGAGATGAGCACTAGCGTCCTCATTGGCTTTCCCACAGAATGGGTTAGCCTGCACCATGGTGATGAGACCGGTCTTGATCTCGAAGTTCGCATCTCCCACATTGCCAGCTGGTCCCGTAGGGATGTTGGCAGCGGAGGGAGCGGAGAACTCGCGGAGGGTCTTGTCGGCCATTTGCTCAGAGCTTGATGGTGCGGGAATGACAGGTTCGATTGGCCGAGTCTCCTTACGAGGAGGGGTGAGCCTAGCTCGTGTCCTTCTCAGGAGTGACTCAGGATCTTCAGTGAAGTTTGTCGGCAAGTCGAAACCAGTCATACACTACCCTGTTTTCATACAAAATGCAGAAAACAAAGCAAGGTTAACCTGCTTAGGAGATAGCCTTAATAATTGCAACACTACTATATACATTAGTAATTTTTCTTGAATCATACGCCTTCCCCGGCAACGGCGCCAGAAATGCTTGTTGACTTTTGCTAAGCCATATTAATAAATCATTCCCGGCACGGGGCTGGAAACGGTTCACTAATATGTCTCAGAGTCAAGTAGGTAAAATCCGCAAGCGCACGGAGAATACCGCTGTAGCATTTCACCCGGAAGTATTCAGGGTATCGTATTTGTTTATCCCAAAGGAAGGGTATGATCAAGAAGCGTTACTAACATATAAGATCATGTTAACAATTAGCAAGGATATCTAACCAAGACAGGCGGGTATATGATAACAACCGGGTAGTGTGACACACACAGAAGATTCCTACTAAATAAATAAAGTCTAGTGGAGGAAAGACTAGGCTAAGCTACTCCTACTATACATTCCTATACAGTTGCATAGCCTAAGTAGAATACATATAGACCCACACTCAGGTTCTGCAGTCAATAGTATAGCACTTCAGGCACGGACTTACCCCTGCATCCACAGGCGACTTCCGCCAAGAGCCTACGCACTAGCCTAGCGGGGAGGATTTCAAAGGACGGACAGGGCTGTCACCACCTGCCGCCTACCTCAACGAACCAGTAGACTAACAAATAATTGATGCAAATCAGTCACCCAAGTACCATACTTGCATGACCAAAGAGCACTCTGCCCCTCCGCGATTACTATTAACGAGGCAGAGCTACCGTATGAATACGATCACCAAACCCATGCTATACTTTATCAGCTAAAACTAAGCATAGAGACTATAACATATAAACTAGACTATAGTGACGGTATATAACTAGCATGACAATAGTAGTATAATAAATATAAACTACTATCACACAAGTAGACTATACTATCACATATATGGATCACAATATCAAACAAGAAACTCATGACCCAAGCACAACTATATAGAAAAGATATATATATTGATAAGAGCAAAGTCTTACAAAAGGGAAAAGATACAAGAGCCATACCAATTCCAAGTGAAGACTTGGGACTAGAGAGCTCTAGACTCAGCCTAACTCCACTAAAACTCCAAGAACTACTACTAGCAAGAGAGAAATGCTTCTTGTGGTGTGTGTTGAGTGTGAAGGCACACCCTCCTATTTATAGCCTCAATAGGTCGGCAAGGGAGAGTAACCGTCACGGAAGGCATCTCAAACCGTCATCAGGAGTCACGGAGGAGCCAACACGTGGAAGCCCAGGCGGAGAGGGCGCCCGGCCGGGTCGGCCGACCTGACCAGGTCGGCCGACCTGGGGGTGGCCCCTCCTGGCCTGTGCTTTCTCCAGGTGGCTGTCCTGTGGGCCCTAACATCGGTTTGCGTGGTATTACAGGGAGTTACGTCGGTTAAGTGCTGAAAATGGGCCCTTCAATCCGTGTGACGTCCATGTGGCACTCTCTGATTGGTCGAAAGTGTGTTTTCTTGCCTTTTGAGGTGTTTCCTTCACATTTCCTCCTGCATGCACAAAGTTCTCCAAGTACAAGTGGAACTATATTATTGTGCTAAAGCATGCGTGTATGAAATGCCAAATTCTCCTTTATTTGAGTATAGTTGACGGTTAAAAATGGTACTTAACAGCCGTCAACAAACTCCCCCAAGCTTACCCTTTGCTCGTCCCGAAGCAAAGATAAACTTAAGTTGTTGATCAGGAGTTGCTACAATGTCCTACTCCTCAATAATACTATGCGCATAACAAAGTACTCTTCCTAGAATTAAATATGTTGGCACATAACTTTACCCATTTACCTCGATCCATGGGGCTTTTACACCTCATTGTCTTGGGCGGTTGAGAGATAGAATAATTGCAGGGCACCAATCACTTGCTCTAGATTCCGCTATGTTATTCCGGAGGTTTTCAAAAGATTTTGAAAATAAAAACCAAGTCCTCAAATGATTCTCTCGGATCACTCAATATGTGTATGATTCCTCACCAAGGCAAAGTGTTGCCTATAATTACCTACTTCTAAATAAGGCTTTATGTGGAGCTCAAGGTAGGGATATATGAGGCACTCATGTTCACATAATATTGCTATGTCAAAAGACCGGATCCAAGAAAAACATCAATTCAAACAATCTTGATCAAGATGTGCAAGTGTGTGGGAGAACGGAGGAATGGTGGATGGGAAGAAATAACTCCTTTTTGAATTTTCCTTCTCTCTTTTGGAGTTTCTAGGCTATGGCTATCTTTTGCTTGCTCTCTTTTTTGAGTTTTCTTTTCTTTTCTTTTTGCATAGCCATAGTCCTAGTTTGCAATGAATACTTTGAGAGAGGAATTTTGTAATGGATATATGGAGTGTTTCTTTGGATGGATGGATGGATAGTGACTTTCTTCCGGTGTAGAAGAATAGCTCACGGTGGATATGGTGGATATGGTGGATGCTATCTTCTTGATTTAGAAGGATAGCTCATGGCGGTGGATGTGTGTATATGATCTTGATCAAGAAAGCATGAAAAGAGTTCTACTAGGGTCACATCAATTTTGACTAAGCTCAATGTGAAACAAGCAGCATATGTGTAAAGGTTTTCAAATGTAAACACTACATATGGCTGTGGTGGGAATTTCATCATTGAGGAACTTGTCAATTTGTCATTTTGAAAAATAAAACTCCGAAATTCAAGCTTTACGTTGAGCAAGATCATAGCAGCCCTATCTATCAAATCATACCTCTCAAAAACTTAGAACTAGAGAATGCATATGCTACCCACAAGATTCAAGTTCAAGGCAAGATTTACCAACAAACCTAACTCTTGAGAGAGTACTAAGTTGTAAACTAGCATTAGAGAGGAATAAAGGACAGAGCAACTATTCATTATCTCAACATAGGAAAATTATATACATTCATACCGCGCATGAAAAAGGGAAATATTTTTGTTCTTTTTATGTTTTGCAAATTTTTATGGATTTTCAGATTTAGCAAATGCAAGAAATAAAGGGAAGGGGAAAGATACAAGTTACCGTGAGAAGGGGGGTCCTCCCCCAAGCTTGTTCTTGCTCATATCTGCTGGTTCGGGTCGTAGCCCTGGGAGCGGAAGAAGGCATCCCAATTGTTCTGATTCTGAGCCATCATCGCGTTCAGCTGGCGGAATTGGTTGTCGCTGAAATTCTGCCATTGCTGGGTGTCGGTGACATGTTGCGTGAGAGTTTGTTGCATGCTCTCGGTGCGCAAATCAATGTCGTTCACCCTCCTTGTCAACTCGGCCATCCCATAGTTGAGTTCACGGAACCCACGGGATGAGAATGACCGAGTGGCAAAGGATGGCGGTCCGCTTGAACTTGATGACGTCTGCATGGGGTAATCGTACTGAGATTCCCATGCTCCGGCCTGCCATGTTGATGCACCCGCCTCGTCCTGTGGCGGGGGCTGCTCCCATACCGGATCTCCGGTCGGAGTGTGAAACTCCGGTGTAGGCTCCATATGCCTACGGGAACGTGTCGGTCGCCCTGAAACACTATGCCTGCGAACTTCTCCCACTGGCTCAAGTGGGAGGGTTAGTGCCCGATAGTGATACAAACGAAGACCCGGGTTAGGTAACGGGAATTCATTTGTATACCCAGGAAAGTGATAGATCAAGGTATTATTTGGACCATGTTTCAAAGTATGTCCTTGCACAAAATAGTCCTCGCCTAGAAATTCTCTATCTACCGTCAAATATTCAACATGAACATTCTCAAGCAGACCACACTTCTGCGCAATGCGAGTAACTAAAGAGGTGCACTCAATTGGTCCTGTCAACTTTATATTGTCTAACCATTGATCAATCATGCATTCCGCGGGTGACACCCTAATTTTCTTAACCATGGCATAAAGTATTTTCAATTCATCTTGCCGGACAACCCTAATGTCACCTCGAGGAAACAAGGTCATAGCCAACCACACATGCATAAATCTAAGTGTAGGATTATGGATGGCACTTGTTCTAGGCTTGGGACCCCACTCGTTTCCGGAAATCTTTTTCCAAAAACTTTCTTTATGGAACCCCTTTAGCGCTTTATCTAAGTCTAGCCTACATTTAGGATTTAGACCTAGCATAGCATGAAGATCACCCCATGTGACCAAGCGCTTTTGCCCAAACAAGCGAAAAGAAATGCCTTCATCATACTTTCTAAGGGTGCATAAAAACTGCATAGTAAGTAAACGAGAACCCGGCTCATCTACTTCTACGAAATTTAGCCAACCCAAAGTGCGAAAAATAGAGGCAAATTCTTCTCTCATACCTATTTTCTCGAGGAAGTCCGGATCGAAGCGTCAGGTGTGGGCGAATGGTCGTTCTCTCATGAGCGCGATGGCTTGGCCCTCGCGGTTGTCCTTGATGTCGAGATGCTCCTCGGTGATGAGCAAGGCCGGCCTTTCCTCCGGAATTTCAGCTTCGGGGTCACCATGCCCCGGACTTGGTGTGAGCTCGACGGAGGATGCTTGACTCGTGCTTGCACGAGTGCTTTTTCTCCGCTTGATTCCGGCGACTTGCTTCATTTGGTTGAACATGGCTGCACACAAGAACAAACACAAGACAAGAACAAAAACAAGATCGAACAAGTGTTCGGGTGAGCGTTAGTGAAAACGACAAACCCGAGCTTCTCCGAAATTGGTTTTCTTCTCACAACAACTTGCAAATGCACTAAAATAGAGGGGAAATATTTTTTTGGGTTTTTGGGGCTGTAGTAAAGTTGAAGAACACGAAATTTTGGGAGAGCAACAAGTGAGCAAAGGAGGGGAGTGAAAGATGAGCTTGGAATGGTGAAGCTCCTCCTCCTGGGCGGTTTTTATAGCCAAGGAAGCAAGATGGCCGTTATAAAGGGACAGAGCAACGGCCATATAGCCGTTTGGAGAAAGGAGCACAGGAAAAGGTGGGGCCAGGGGGTCGGCCGACCTCACCAGGTCGGCCGACCTGGCAGGTGGGCCTCCTGGCAGCCCCCTTTTTCCTATGTGTTCCCCAACGGCTAGGGGATTTGTCCCCTGCTGCCTTTTTGCTCAAAAAGCTCGACAAAAAAATCGTTTCAAAATGGAAAGCCGAAAAACCTATTTTCTAAATTTTCAAAAATGCAAATGAGTTTTGAAAAAATTCAAGGTGGCTGGAAAAATTCAAGAATGCAGAAATGCAGTGGTCGGAAAAAATCAAAATGTGGTGGAAAGCAAATATGCAATTAAAAGAGCAAATATGGATAAATACCGGTTTAACCTCCCGGCGAGGACGCACCTTTTAAAGTCCGATGAGCGGGACTTTTCTCCGGCGTTCAGCTCGATGAAGCGTTGTCCGGTCCCGGAGATGAAGACACGGATGATGCTTCTTGTTTCACTCGCCACACCTTCTGGGTCTTTGTTGCGGCCGGTGGCTTCTCGGGCTTCGGAGGCTGCGGTTTTGCAGGCTTCACAGCCTGTTTCTTTGCAGACCTCGGAGGTTGCTGCCTTGTGGACTTCGGAGGCTGTTGCTTAATGTGTGACCTTTGCCCCCTTGCCTTCATCAGTTGTTGCTGTGCAACCTTTTCCTTCTCAAGGAAGTTCTTCATGAATGTGATGAGGCTGTCCTTCTTTTTGAACGTGTTGCAAATCTCCAGGAATTGCTGGAGATGAGCACTAGCGTCCTCATTGGCTTTCCCACAGAATGGGTTAGCCTGCACCATGGTGATGAGACCGGTCTTGATCTCGAAGTTCGCATCTCCCACATTGCCAGCTGGTCCCGTAGGGATGTTGGCAGCGGAGGGAGCGGAGAACTCGTGGAGGGTCTTGTCGGCCATTTGCTCAGAGCTTGATGGTGCGGGAATGACAGGTTCGATTGGCCGAGTCTCCTTACGAGGAGGGGTGAGCCTAGCTCGTGTCCTTCTCAGGAGTGACTCAGGATCTTCAGTGAAGTTTGTCGGCAAGTCGAAACCAGTCATACACTACCCTGTTTTCATACAAAATGCAGAAAACAAAGCAAGGTTAACCTGCTTAGGAGATAGCCTTAATAATTGCAACACTACTATATACATTAGTAATTTTTCTTGAATCATACGCCTTCCCCGGCAACGGCGCCAGAAATGCTTGTTGACTTTTGCTAAGCCATATTAATAAATCATTCCGGGCACGGGGCCGGAAACGGTTCACTAATATGTCTCAGAGTCAAGTAGGTAAAATCCGCAAGCGCACGGAGAATACCGCTGTAGCATTTCACCCGGAAGTATTCAGGGTATCGTATTTGTTTATCCCAAAGGAAGGGTATGATCAAGAAGCGTTACTAACATATAAGATCATGTTAACAATTAGCAAGGATATCTAACCAAGACAGGCGGGTATATGATAACAACTGGGTAGTGTGACACACACAGAAGATTCCTACTAAATAAATAAAGTCTAGTGGAGGAAAGACTAGGCTAAGCTACTCCTACTATACATTCCTATACAGTTGCATAGCCTAAGTAGAATACATATAGACCCACACTCAGGTTCAGCAGTCAATAGTATAGCACTTCAGGCACGGACTTACCCCTGCATCCACAGGCGACTTCCGCCAAGAGCCTACGCACTAGCCTAGCAGGGAGGATTTCAAAGGACGGACAGGGCTGTCACCACCTGCCGCCTACCTCAACGAACCAGTAGACTAACGAATAATTGATGCAAATCAGTCACCCAAGTACCATACTTGCATGACCAAAGAGCACTCTGCCCCTCCGCGATTACTATTAACGAGGCAGAGCTACCGTACGAATACGATCACCAAACCCATGCTATACTTTATCAGCTAAAACTAAGCATAGAGACTATAACATATAAACTAGACTATAGTGACGGTATATAACTAGCATGACAATAGTAGTATAATAAATATAAACTACTATCACACAAGTAGACTATACTATCACATATGATGTGGACAAGGGTTCCCGATCTTTCGAAAGGTTCTTGGTAAGTTGATTTGGTCGGAGGCGACACACAAATCGATCCGGCTTCAGAACAGCACGTTCTAAACCCCGCAATCGCAGCACGACGTCTCCTCTGGTTATCAACCGTCCAAAAGACGATTGACCTCACCGAGAAGGCTAATCCCTGCCTGCGAATCAAGAACACAAGCAAGAACAACGAAGAATGCAACACAATTGCAGATGTATGATTAAACTCTCGAAGTTGGGGTCTCACAAACCGATGAACGGCGAAACTGTTTATGAACAGAATTGATCTAAGCAAAACCCGAACCCTAATAGTGCGGCGGCATCTGTATATAAAGACCCTAGGGTCGTGCAAGACCCTCTGGACGCGCCCCGAATTGGGCTCAACTAGATACAAGGCCCAAAGACAAAAAATAAGCGACGCAGCACCGACACAGATTCTGGACTCTCTCTTGTTTTGACGATTCCCGATGACTCCTGATGAATTTTGACATGAGGCTGGCGGCATTGGAAAGGTCTTCTCCTTATCTTTCCGTGCATATGTATAACGTCCAAATCCGAGTCCGTATGCGTCCTGGGCGACCGTTTTAGTACAGACTGGTCCTGGGCCCCGAAACAGACTCGAAGTCGGTTTTGATTGGGCCTCCACTTTGGCTTCCAAGCCCTTGCTGGCCCTCCACGTTTCCAAATCCTTCTCCCATCATCTCCTGGTCCTCTCCATGGTTTCTAATCATAAAATAATCATTAGGTAGCAAACCATTCTCAAAAGTAACATATAGCGAAGAACGTAGGAACGAGCTCACCTCTAAATTTAGTTGTCGTGCACGAGCTCTAGTCATTGGACCTTGCAAGTCCAGATTTGGAGGAGTGTTGTGTGTATCCATAGGAGTGATGTCCTCATCATCCTCCCCCTCTTAAAGTGGAGTCGTCCTCGACTCAAGCTCATCCTCTTCTCCCAAGTATGGTTTCAAATCTGAAATGTTAAAAATAGGACTAACCCCGAACTCGGGAGGCAACTCAAGTTTGTATGCATTATCATTAATCTTCTCTATTATCATTAATCTTCTAGGCATTAGTTTAGACTTTCTCAATTCTGGAAATCTATCCTTCCTTAAGTGTAACCACACTAAATCTCCTACATCAAGCTTTACTTCCTTTCTTCCCTTACTACCAGCAATTTTATACTTTTCATTCATCTTTTCAATGCTAAGTCTAGTGGTCTCATGTATTTACAAAATAAATTCAGCACGCTCCTTAGCATCAATATGAACTCTCTCATTAATAGGTAGAGGAAGTATATCAAGTGGAGTACGGGGATCAAAACCATACACTACCTTGAATGGACTTACCTTGGTAGTAGAATGTGTTGCCCGATTATAAGCAAACTCAACATGAGATAAGCATTCTTCCCATTGCTTCAAATTTTTCTTCAAAACAGCTCGCAACATAGTACCCAAAGTGCGGTTCACAACCTCAGTTTGTCCATCAGTTTGTGGATGACAAGTTGTAGAAAATAACAACTTTGTACCCAACTTATTCCAAAGCGTGCGCCAAAAATGACTCAAGAATTTTGCATCACGATCTGAAACAATAGTAGAAGGCATACCATGCAAACGTACAATTTCTTTGAAAAAAAGATCAGCAATATAACTAGCATCATCAGTTTTATGACATGATATAAAGTGTGCCATCTTGGAAAAACGATCCACGACAACAAAAATGCTATCGCTCCCCCTCTTAGTCCTAGGCAGTCCTAAAATAAAGTCCATAGAAATATCCGCCCAAGGAATAGAAGGAACAGGAAGTGGCATGTATAAACCATGTGAATTCAATCGAGACTTAGCTTTTTGACATGTAGTGCAGCGAGCAACAAAACGCTCAACATCTTTCCTCATCCTTGGCCAAAAGAAGTGTGTGGCCAAAATATCCTCTGTCTTCTTAGCACCAAAATGACCCATCAATCCACCTCCATGCGCCTCCTGCAACAACAAAAGACGAACGGAACCAACTGGAATGCATAGGCGGTTAGCTCTAAACAAGAATCCATCATTCAACACAAATTTGTGCCAAGCACGACCTTCTTTACAGTGCAGCAATACATCTTTAAAATCGACATCAGCAACATATTGTTCTTTAATTGCCTCAAGTCCAAAAATTCTACAATCAAGTTGAGACAACAAAGTATATCGCCTCGATAAAGCATCAGCAATCACATTATCCTTCCCTTTCTTATGTTTAATAATATAAGAAAAAGACTCAATAAACTCAACCCATTTAGCATGTCTACGGTTCAAATTGTCTTGAGAACGAATATACTTAAGTGATTCATGATCAGAATGAATAACAAATTCTTTGGGCAACAAATAATGACGCCACGTTTCTAAAGAACGTACAAGTGCATATAGTTCCTTATCATACGTGGAATAATTCAAAACAGGCCCAGTAATTTTCTCACTAAAGTATGCAACAGGTTTACCATCTTGCATCAGAACACCACCAATGCCTATACCACTAGCATCACATTCAAGCTCAAAAGTCTTATCAAAATTGGGTAATTGCAGCAATGGTGCATGTGTAAGTTTGTCCTTCAAAGCATCAAAAGACTCATGATGTACCTTACCAAAATGGAAGTCAACGCCCTTCTTTGTCTACTCATGCAATGGTGCAGCAATGGTGCTGAAATCTTTGACAAAGCGGCGGTAGAAACCTGCAAGACCAAGAAAACTCCTCACCTGTGTGATAGTTTTTGGTACAGGCCAGCTCTTTATGGCTTCAATCTTCGCCTCATCCACCTCAATTCCCTGTGGAGTCACAACATAGCCAAGAAAAGAGACTCGATCAGTGCAAAAGGTGCACTTCTCAAGGTTACCAAATAAACGTGCAACTCGCAAAGCATCAAAAACAGCACGCAAATGAATCATATGATCATCCGTGGATTTGCTATAAATCAAGATATCATCAAAGTAAACAACCACAAATTTGCCAATAAAAGGTCTTAAAACCTCATTCATCAAATGCATGAAAGTACTGGGTGCATTACTTAACCCAAAAGGCATTACTAACCACTCATACAACCCGAATTTAGTTTTGAAAGCTGTTTTCCATTCATCTCCAAGTTTCATTCTAATTTGATGGTAGCCACTACGCAAATCAATTTTAGTGAAAATTATAGCACCACATAACTCATCAAGCATGTCGTCTAGCCTAGGAATAGGATGACGATACCTAATAGTAATGTTATTAATGGCTCTACAATCTACACACATACGCCAAGAACCATCTTTCTTAGGAACCAAAAGTACAGGAACAGCACAAGGACTAAGTGATTGACGAACATACCCACGATCCAAAAGGTCTTGGACTTGTCGTTGTATCTCCTTAGTCTCCTCAGGGTTGGTCCTATAAGCAGCACGGTTTGGTAAAGTAGCACCAGGAATCAAATCAATTTGATGCTCAATCCCTCTCAAAGGTGGCAATCCCGGGGGTATCTCAGCTGGGAAAACATCCTCATACTCCTGCAAAAGGTTAGTGACAGCAGGAGGCAAAGCACTAGAAGCAATATCACCAAGCAAAAACAAGGCTTGTTTGCATATCAAAGCATAGCAAATATCATCAGTAGAAATTTCAGCAAGCTCAGATTTTGTGGCAAGACATGAACGGCCTTGTAATTTAATTGCAGCACCCTTAGAACATGAAGAATCATTAACATTACTTGGTGTAGAAGCAGAATTAACATGTTGCTGAATTTTAGGGCGTTTATTTTTCAAACTAGCAGCTCGTTCTAAATCAGCTTGTACAATTTCAGCAGGGGTCATTGGTAACAAAGTAATTTTAGTTCCTTTATGCATAAAAGTGTACTTATTACTTTTACCATGGTGTACAGCATCATTATCAAATTCCCAAGGTCTACCCAATAAAAGTGAACAAGCTTGCATGGGTACAACATCACAATCAACAGAATCCACATAGGAACCAATGGAAAAAGGAACTCTGCAAGTTTGTGTTACCTTAGCTTTTCCAAAGTCATTTAACCACTGAATGTAGTATGGATGTGGATGTGGGCGTGTGGTCAAATCAAGCTTCTTAACCACATCAGAACTCACCAAATTGTTGCAGCTTCCTCCATCAATGATGACACGTGCCCGACGGTTCTTGATGACGAAGAAAATCTGGAACAAGTTATGTCGCTGCATCATCTCGGGCTGCTGGACTTGTGTGCTAAGCACACGCTGCACAATAATATTCATATAGCCCGTGGTATCTCCGCCTCCAAGGACGAGGTCACCGCTGGTGGCAGCGACATCCTCCTCCTCATCCTCCATATCGGAGGCGCTCATGTAACCGCCATCATCTGTCGCCACATATGCCCGCCTACTTGGGCAATCTTTCTGCACATGGCCAAGACCATGGCAGCGGTGGCACTGAATCCCTGTAGTGCGTCCCGTCGAAGCAACAGAGGAGGCACTACTAGCCGGTACCTGCACAGAATTTTTACCTGAGCGCGTAGAAGGGGCAGGGGCTGATCTTGGTGCTGCAGAAACAACACTAGCTGGTGGGGGCGGCCGGAAAGATGGCTTGGGCAGCCCCGAAGTCCCCGTCGGCCGTGGTGGGTAGAAATTCCTGGACTTGCTGTACTCCTCAAAAGCCTGGAAAAGTCCCTGTGATTCTTTCTCTGCAAGCATAGCATACTGGAAACACTGGTTGAGGGTATAAAATTCTTTATAATCAAGGATGTCCTGAATTTCTTTTCTCAAACCAGAATAAAAGCGGCAAATCTGATCCTCTACTTTTTCAACCACAGCACAACGAATCAAACCCTTCTGAAGCTCACTAAAATACTCCTGAACAGTTTTATCTCCTTGATCTAAACGCTGCAGTTTATTACGAATTTCTCTATAAAAAGAAGGAGGAACAAAACGATCACGCATTTCTACCTTAAGTTCTTCCCAAGTAGTAGGCAAATCGGTTTCAGCAGCTAGACCACTCCACCAAACAATAGCAAAGTCCTTAAACTCACTAGTGGCTTGTCTAACTCTATGTTGTTCAGGAACAAGGTGGGCATTAAATTTTTGTTCTACCGTCATTTCCCAATCAAGGTAAGCATCACCATCGTATTGACCCGAAAACGAAGGAATTGAAAACTTAATTTTAGCATACGGATCATCTGGAGCATAGTTACCTTGTGTGCGACGGGTGTGGTTGTGGAAACCACCCATACCTTGAGGGTTACATTGCAAACGGCGTCGTAACCTTGCGGTCCTTGTAGCTGACCTATCGACGGTGCCATCAGCCTTATACACCGTTGCTTCATCATGATCGCCTTCAGCGTCGTTGTTGGTGTTGTTGTTGTTGTTGTTGTTGTTGTTGTTGTTGGTCTTGTGAGCGGTCTCCAATTCGACAACCTGATCGGTTAACTTAGAGACTCTCTTATCCAACCGCTCAATGCTTTCTCCCAGGTGAAGCTTGGTGACGGCGTCGGTGACGGCCCTGGTGATCGTTTCTGCCAAATCACTCTGAACCGCCTGCAAAGCCTTCTGTAACTGATTTTGGCTCACGCACTCATCCAATTTTGAGGGTGAAGCACCCTCCCCGTCGCTTCCTAACATCAGAAACACCAAAACAGGAAACAAAAAAGTGAAGGTTATCCCTACAAAACTACTAAGCAGTGGTGCCTCTCAACACAGCAAAAGTAAGCTTCTTGCAAAGCTCTTACAAAGTTCTGAAAACAACAAAGCGAAGGATACCAGGGAGAAGTGTTCCACGATTGCAAGGGTTACCAAATAACCTATGTGCTGTCCAGAAGAAGTATGTAGAGCTAGGAAGGCCAAATATGTATATATGAGTGGCACACAAATCAAAAACAGATAGTAAAGCTGAATAAGTGCCCAAGTAACTTGTCCCTAGTTGCTGGTCTAACTATGTCCTAGAACAGTAGTGATAGCAAAGAAGAAACAAGGAGACAAAGGGACACAGCCGATAACAGGGGGCTTAGTGTAAAACAGCCAAACTCAGAAATTTCAGGGGGCTAGATGAAGCACTAGTAGGAATCCCAAATTTCTTTTTTTTTTATTTTATTTTTTTGATATTTTTTTCCAACTGACTAGCAAACAGGGAGAAACCACAAAAAATTTCAGCTCAAACCGAGCTAGGACGTGGCCTACAGAAAATCTTGAAGTTTCAGAAAACGTCGGGTTTCAACTTGAATGAATTTTTTCTTTATCTTCCCGATTTTTTTTGAATTTTTTGACGAGGGCACACAGGGCGTAGGGTTATGGGCGGGGAAAAAATATGCAAAGGCTAAACACGTGGTTATGGGCGGGGAAAAAAATTTTTTGGTATTTTCAGTGGACGATAGGAAGAACACGAAAACAAAACTAAAGGGTAGTATGAACCTGACGGTGCACCTGAAGCTCTGATTACCACTTGATGTGGACAAGGGTTCCCGATCTTCCGAAAGGTTCTTGGTAAGTTGATTTGGTCGGAGGCGACACACAAATCGATCCGGCTTCAGAACAGCACGTTCTAAACCCCGCAATCGCAGCACGACGTCTCCTCTGGTTATCAACCGTCCAAAAGACGATTGACCTCGCCGAGAAGGCTAATCCCTGCCTGCGAATCAAGAACACAAGCAAGAACAACAAAGAATGCAACACAATTGCAGATGTATGATTAAACTCTCGAAGTTGGGGTCTCACAAACCGATGAACGGTGAAACTGTTTATGAACAGAATTGATCTAAGCAAAACCCGAACCCTAATAGTGCGGCGGCGGCTGTATATAAAGACCCTAGGGTTGTGCAAGACCCTCTGAACGCGCCCCGAATTGGGCTCAACTAGATACAAGGCCCAAAGACAAAAAATAAGCGACGCAGCACCGACACAGATTCTAGACTCTCCCTTGTTTTGACTATTCCCGATGACTCCTGATGAATTTTTACATGAGGCCGGCGGCATTGGAAAGGTCTTCTCCTTATCTTTCCGTGCATATGTAGAACGTCCAAATCCGAGTCCGTATGCGTTCTGGGCGACCATTTTAGTACAGACTGGTCCTGGGCCCCGAAACAGACTCGAAGTCGGTTTTGATTGGGCCTCCACTTTGGCTTCCAAACCCTTGCTGTCCCTCCACGTTTTCAAATCCTTCTCCCATCATCTCCTGGTCCTCTCCATGGTTTCTAATCATAAAATAATCATTAGGTAGCAAACCATTCTCAAAAGTAACATATAGCGAAGAACGTAGGAACGAGCTCACCTCTAAATTTAGTTGTCGTGCACGAGCTCTAGTCATTGGACCTTGCAAGTCCAGATTTGGAGGAGTGTTGTGTGTATCCATAGGAGTGATGTCCTCATCAACATATATGGATCATAATATCAAACAAGAAACTCATGACCCAAGCACAACTATATAGAAAAGATATATATATTGATAAGAGCAAAGTCTTACAAAAGGGAAAAGATACAAGAGCCATACCAATTCCAAGTGAAGACTTGGGACTAGAGAGCTCTAGACTCAGCCTAACTCCACTAAAACTCCAAGAACTACTACTAGCAAGAGAGAAATGCTTCTTGTGGTGTGTGTTTGCGTGGTATTACAGGGAGTTACGTCGGTTAAGTGCTGAAAATGGGCCCTTCAATCCGTGTGACGTCCATGTGGCACTCTCTGATTGGTCGAAAGTGTGTTTTCTTGCCTTTTGAGGTGTTTCCTTCATATTTCCTCCTGCATGCACAAAGTTCTCCAAGTACAAGTGGAACTATATTATTGTGCTAAAGCATGCGTGTATGAAATGCCAAATTCTCCTTTATTTGAGTATAGTTGACGGTTAAAAATGGTACTTAACAGTCGTCAACAATGCCATCTCTACTAAGGTTCTGTTCGTTCTTTCAACCACACCGTTCTGCTGGGGAACACGAGGTGCTGAAAACTGATGCTCAATACCATACTCAAGACAGAAAGCATCAAAGGACGAGTTCGTAAACTCGGTGCCATTATCACTATGAATTGCTCATAATGCACCAGGGAGTTCCTTGAACAACTTCAAAGCTAAGCTACGAAAGTGATGACACACTTCATCCCTACTCTCAAGAAAGTAGAGCCAGGAGTAGCGAGAATAGCCGTCAACAACCACAAGAACATACCACTTCCCACCCACCGAACGAACTCGAGAAGGACCAACAGTCTCCATATGAAGCAACTCTCTAGGGCGTTCAGTCATCACCACATTGATTGGTGGATGAGAAGCGACAATCATTTTCCCATGACGACAGGGAGCACAAACCAAATTCTTATCAAATTTGAGCTTAGGCAATCGTCGGATCAAACCTAGGCCACTCAAGCGACATAGTAAGTCAAAACTCATGTGACCCAGTCTCCTGTGCCATTTCCAGAGCTCAGAAGAAGATTGAGCAAACAAGCAGTTGTGAGAACTATGAGAATCAGCGAAATCAGCCTGAATAACTCTGCCAATATGAGAAATCCCACAAACCAAGGAACCACTCGAATCAATAACACAAGAAGCATTCCACTTAAAGTGCACTTCCAAACCAACATCAAGAAGATGAGAGACAGAGAGGAGATTGTACTTGAGATACTCAACCAAACCAACATCTTTGAGAGTGAATTTTTCATTTACCTCTATCGCGCCTCTTTCCTTCACTCTCCCTCTCTTGTCATCTCCAAAGGTCACATACTCCCGCCGCTTCAGGGGAGTGAGGCTGGAGAACCACTTTGCATCTCCGGTCATGTGGCACGAACACCCGGAGTCCATTAACCATTTGTTCTCCAAGCCTCCACCTGCTGCCTACAAAGAACGAGAAGGAAAAGTTGATGGCTCAGTGCTGGGGTTAGTCAAAAGAGATTTGGGAATCCAGCACTTAACCATACGACCGGTAGTACTTATCACAGTTCTTTGCACATTATCATTTGAACGCATAGGACGAGAACCACGACAGGGAAAACATGGCCTGTCAAAGCGTCTCGACTCAAACCTTGAGTTGTGAGGATAGAAATCGACACAGAAAACATGGCCTGTCAAAGCGTCTCGACTCAAACCTTGAGTTGTGAGGATAGAAATCATCAATGTGAAAGCCAAATCCACGCGAATGACACTCACCACGATGGGGAAAACATGGGGTGCCAAAGCGCTACTGTGCAAAGCCTCTGTTTCGTGAATCAAAGCCTTATGAGGAATGACCCTGTCCATGATAGGCACGAGAAAAAGAGTGAGACTGAAAGTTAACAAAATCATCATAAAAAGCATCCCTAGTAAACTCACTTGCTTCCTCTCAATCCTCTTACGCCTATAACAGAATTCATCCAAGTGGCCCTTGCGATCACAAAACATGCAAATGTAGACACCCTTAGGATTAGGCTTGGTTTGTATTGCAGGTTTGGGTTTTGGCTTCTCTGTTTGCTTCAGGTTGAAGGAGGGTTTGGGATTGGGTGGATAGTATGTGTCAGTGGGTTTGATGGTGTTTTCCTCATCCTTGTAGCTGGAGCTAGGTACAAACTTACCCACATTCTCACTCTCCTTGTCACACCTCTCAAATCCCAAGCCCAAGTTATAGGTTGACCTAGAAGCACTCTCCTTCACTCCTGCTAAATCACTCTCAATCTTTTCCTCTCTCACTAGGGTTCTTTGGAGCCTAGAAATAAGATAGTCATTTTCCTGAACTAGGACTTTGTTTTCTTCCCTAGTGATTACTAACTTGTCCTTGAGGGTGACACACACTTCACACGGATGTGGGAGAACTTTCGACGAGTCTCATGTAGAAGCTTGGACTCAAGCCCTTTGACTTTGAGGGACTGAGCTTCCTACTCATCTGTGAGCTTGGGGCACTTATTACATGCACCCAAAAGAATTGGTCTAGCTCTGAACTCATCAAGCTCCTTGAGGGCACTCTCAAGCTGACTGACAACTTGAGCATGCACACTCTCCCTCTGTGCAAGATCACTCATCACAACTTGACAAGACTCACACTTAGCAGCAGTATCAACACAAGCAAGCTTAGACCTAAGCGAGGCAATCTCAAAATCAGCACTCTCTAACTTAGACTTAAGCTCTCTACTCTCACGCATAGCACTGCGAAGCTTATCATCTTGCATGAGCAGAACATCGCGCAAATGATCAAGTTCAGAGGAGAGCTCATCAAGAGTGGGAGGTACCTCGCTTGTGTCAGAGTCGGATCTAGAGTCCATGTCGTGGTTGTTATTTGCCATGAAGCAAAGCCCGGTGAAGTCATCCTTTCGCTTGACTCGTGGCTTCTCAACCTCCTCCTCCGAGCTTGTAAAGCCTTCGCTTGATGTAAGGTCAACATCGCTCATGGTGGCAACGCAGGCGCGTGCAATGGCCTTGGCGAACTTCTTGGAGTTCTTGCCCTTCTTGTAGAAGCGGTTCTTCTTCTACTTGAAGTCTTCAGTGTTGTTGTCGCAGTACTCGGCCTTCTTCTTCTTCTTCTAGGGACAATCAGCGATGAAGTGACCCGGGTCACCACACTCAAAGCAGGTTCTTGAAGCACCTCCTCTTCTCTCCTTGCGGTTGTTGTAGAACTTCCTGAACTTCCTTGTGAGCAAGGACAGCTCCTCGTCAGGAATGCACTCCATCTGTTCATCAGAAGCTGTAACAAGAGAAGACAAAACAAACTCCAAGGAAGACTTATCAGGTGAGGGGTTAGTTCCATAAGAAGCATCACTGTGACTAACCTTCTGAGAGCTAGAAAGCAAAGCCATGCTAGAAGCAGGAATATCAAGATTAGGACGAGATTTCCTAGACAGTTCATGAGATTTCAGCTTGCTATATAGTTGCTCACAGTTTAAGGTGTTGAAGTCAGCAGTTTCTTCTAGAGCAGCAATTGTAACCCCCCAAATATTTTCATCAAGTGAATACAACAGTTGCTTATCTCCATCATTTTCATTGTACATAAGGGTACCACAAGCCCGCAAGTTGCACACAATTGCCTCAAACCTATAGAAAGTGTCATCTGGTGACTCGCCCAGTTTTTGAGCAAAGGTTTGGTACTGTCTATTGTAAGAATCCTTACGCATAGACTTGACCTGGTTGGTACCCTCATGGTAAGTGCAGAGCTTAACCCAAATAGTATGAGCAGTGTCAAGGTGTGCAACCCTATCATGTTCACTCCTACCAAGAGCAGAGAGCAAAATATTGACAGCTTTGGAGTTGTTCTCATACCTGACTAACTCACATGCAGAAGCAGTGTTCAGGTCTTGTGGTATAGCTTACTCCTGATCAACAATCTCCCAAATTGCATGTCCTTGACTCAGCAGATATGCCTTGGTCCGTCACTTCCAGTAGGGGAAGTCCTCTCCATCGAACATCCATAGCTTGACAACACGCTTCTCCATGCCGCCTTCAGATCACAAAGCCGGTAAAGGTAAACTAGGGATCAAACCAACTCGGATACCAATTGAAGGACCGAGAAGGCGATCAGAGGGGGGGGGGTTGAATGGAGCCAATCAAAGTTCTCTAAGATAACTTGGCCTATGTCCCAATTACAACCCAAGCCAACCTCTAACCGAATCACCAAGGCTACACACACCAACTTGTGATGTGCTAACCCTAGGAGTGATCAACAACAGCAGAACACAGCAGAAACAAGAGAGAACAACAAAGACTTGAAATAGAAGAAGAAGCACGCACAAAATCATAGCCATCGACAGTGCCGGTTGACACCATTGCCAGTGCCAGTTGTGGCTGTTGGTCGCGTACAGCCAAGACACAAATCTACTGAAAAATCACACAGAAAACAATTAATGAAGGTGGAAAACCAAGGCACAAAACATGGATGAAAAAGACTAAAAAACTGAGCTGTCCTGACGAAGAATCGGCAGTGCCGTTCAGTTTATCGGCAGTGCCGATCGGCAGTGCTGGTCCAGGTGATCGGCAGTGCTGGTCCGGTCATCAACAGTGACCACCAGCACTACTGGTCCTTGCCGGTCCATCGGCAGTTGGTGCCACCGGCAGTAGCCATCGGCACTGCCGGTCGGGCCTGACAGATTCAGAACAGCAAGAGCGAACCGCAAAGAAAAATTGCAAAACCTTATCAAATGAACTCTAAAAATCACGAAACTTGGGCCAGTGAATCCTCAGCACATCACGACCCAAATCTTAGAAGATCAACTCAAGTGGCTCTATAAATCATCATGAATTTCAGATCTTGTGCCAAGAACACCAAAAAGGGGAAACTTGAGAAATCCTTCAAATTGAAAGTGCTAGAGCTATTGAATCATTCAAGGATCCATAGAGAATTATTCTAGCTCATCCTAGAAACAAGTTTCTCAAGAAATACGGGCCAAAAATTCATCCAAAAGTGAGATTGAAAATCACCACGAAAATAGCTCCGAAAATAGGAAAAAGGGAATTTCGGGATTCAAGGGAGGAGAGAAATCTTGAGCACGAAAATACTTCTCATATCATGGAAAGGTGCTTACAAGATCCATAGGTACAAGGCTAGGAAGCCACCCTCTTCCTCCCACTATTTGGAAGAGCAAGAGATGTCTCTTACACACCCACTACTCTCCTCTAAAATATGAAGTCCTCTCCTAGCACTTTTAATAGAGTCCAAACACAAGGCTAATGGGAAGAGAGGCATCTCTCCCACCAGCCACACCTCTCCTTATATAGGCCTAGGGTCTTTTGTCCATATGACCACTCTACCCTTGACCTTCATAACACACCCACCTACCACCGGGGGCATAACCATCCATCTTTTTTCTCATCACCCGAATGCCATCGGATGCTTCACGTCTTTGCTTCATCTCAAAGCAAGCTCCGTAATGGTGTCACGTGCACCACCAACCACCGCCACCGGTTTTGAGGCCCAAACTGAGAAACCGCCTTGCATGCTTCTCAAAGCACGACTTCTCAATGTCAATATGTGTCACCTTGTCCCGTGATCCTGACCAGCGACAAGTCTCTCCCAGTCCCTGTCCATCGGGCCCCCTTGTCACTTGCACCGGCATCCCGTTCGCCTTGACTTGGTCAACATGACGTCTTCATCACCACCACGGTTTTGAGGCTCAACCACGAAACCGTCCATGCTTCTTGCCTCTCCACATGTACGGTGTGGATCACCCTTGACTTCACCCGACATCCCGATCGTCTGGCCCCAAGTCCCCTACTTGTGCCTGATCCTCTCGCCGTTGACCGCCAAGTCGACTCCAGTGACCTACACATCATGAGACAAGCAAACACATTTCCCAACTCCTGCAACATTACCAATTCCTCCACCAACTCTGGTTAGTCATAACCATGATATGAAAACCCATGCAATCCCCAAATTCTTGCATTTCAAGTCAAACACCAAATCCGCTCAAGCCAATTACTCATTACAAATATAGTAAACCATGGCACATATCTACATGGTTTCTCACCATACTTATATAGGTATTGCAAGGATGGAGCAGTACAAAGATGTGTACCCAGAGAAGAAAGAGCGAGCATTTTAGCAAAGTATCATTCTTCGGATTATGGGGGACATTATGGCTACTTCAGAACATGTGCTTAATGCCAATGAATACATAATGTTAACAGTAGGAATGTAATGCCTCTTAAGTACATTCTTCAACTCGATATCTTTGATGTTTGGGGTATGGATTTTATGGGACCCTTTGTGAATTCTCATGATTTCGAGTACATATTGGTCGCCGTTGATGTCTCCAAGTGGGTTGAAGCAATGGCATGTAAGGCCAATACTACAAGAGAATCAAGGAGTATACTTCATGAGCAGATATTTCCGAGATATGGAGTACCAAGGATAATAATTACAGATGGAGGGTCACATTTTATAGGAGGAGAATTTACTAGGTTTTTAACTAAATCTGGAGTTGAACATAGAAATGGAACAGACTACCATCCCCAGATGAATGAACAAGCACAAACATCAAATAAGCAATTAAAGGGAATTCTGCAGAAGAGTGTTACAAAGGAAGGATAAGATTGGGCCATGAAGCTTAATGGAGCGTTATGGGCATATAGGACGGCATTCAAGACACCAATTGGTATGACACCATATTAATTCATCTATGGGAAATCATGTCACCTACCGGTGAAATTGGAACATAAGGCTTATTGGGCTCTAAAGGAAATGAATTTGGATCTTGATGCCGCCAGTGTGAAAAGAAAGATACAGATAAGTGAATTGGAAGATATGCGATGTGTGCATATGAAATGCGGCCATATACAAAGAGAAGACAAAGGAGTGGTATGATAAGAAGATTTTGAAGAAGGAATTCAAGGAAGGAGATTGGGTGCTCCTATTTAATTTGCAATTCAGATTATTTGGTAAAGGCAAACTGCAAAGCAAATGGAAAGGACCTTATCTTGTGAATATGGTGTTACCTTCGGGAGCTCAAATCATAATGGTTGGCAAGAGAAACAAGTACACGGTGAGTGGACAACGTCTAAAGGTATATCTAGAACCTGACACGTCTGAATTAAAATCTTTTAATGTGAATTTCACGTCTTAGTACCCCGTGTGGTTGAGCTTAACGATGTAACACAAAAGCTCTATAAGAATTTTGATTTCCGTAATTTTTCTATTTCTGATTTGGTAATTTAGTGTACCGCGCCGATCGGCGCGTTGCTGTGCTGAGTGGCGCAGCTCTGCACCAATCAGCGCGGAGGAGTCTTTTTGGTTTCTGAGTCGGTTTGGACCCTGCCTTTTTAAGACTCGTTAAATTCCACGAATAAGAGAAAGAGTCCTAGTCCAATTGAAAATCAAGGGATATAAATATGAGAGGACAGCAAACCCACGGATCAACTCGCAATAAATCGTCACTAGAACAAAACCCTAAGAGCAGAAGCAATGGAAGGCGGCGCATCAGGCATCAACCAAGACGGCACCGATCAGCGCGACTCTTGCACCGATAGGCTCGGTGGCAGATTTTGGTAGCCCTCTGCAAATTAGTCATGGGAAGAAATCGACGAAGTGTTGACGCCAACACCAGATGACCCTCTCGTCTGGTCAAATCTACGAAAGAAATTGAGAAATTATGTTGAGATGTGCCATGGTTTGCAATATATGTGATGAGTAATTGACTTGAATGGATTTGGTGTTTGAATTGAAATGCGGGAATCCGAGGATTGCATGGGTTTGCATATCATGATTATGACTAACCAGAGTTGGTGGAGTTATTGCCTTGTTGGTGATGTTGTAGGAGTTGGGAAATATGTTTGCTTGTCTCATGGTCTGTATGTCACTGGAGTCAACTTGACGGTCAACAGCGAGAGGATCGGACACAAGTGGGAGACTTGGGGCCAGACGATCAGGAGGCCGGGTGGAGTCAAGGGTGATCCATACCGTACACGTGGAGGCAAGAAGCACGGACGATTTCGCGGTTGAGCCTTAAAACCGTGGTGGTGATGATGACGGCGTGTTGACCAAGTCAAGGCGAGCAGGATGCTGGTGCAAGTGACAAGGGGGCCCTGATGGACAGGGACCGGGAGAGACTTGCCGGTGGTCAGGATCGCGTGACATGGTGACACGCATCAACATCAAGAAGTTGCACTTTGAGAAGCGTGCAAGGTGGTTTCCTGGTTTGGGCCTCAACACCGGTGGCGGCGATTGGAGGTGCACATGGCACCATCGCAGAGCTTGCATATAGGGCAAGCAAAGTTGTGAAGGGCTCGATGGCATTCGGGCGATGAGAAAAAAGATGGATAGTTATGCCCAAGTGGTAGGTGGGTGTGTTATGTAGGTCAAGGGTAGAGTTGTCATGTGGACAATAGACCTTGGGCCTATATAAGAAGAGGTGTGGCTGGTGGAAGAGGTGCCTCTCTTTCCATCAGCCTTGTGTTAGGTGTTCATCCAAAGTGCTAGGAGAGGACTTTATGTAAAGAGGAGAGTAGTTGGTGTGTGAGAGACACCTCTTGCTCTTCCAAATAGTGGGAGGAAGAGGGTGGCTTCCTAGCCTTGTATCCATGAATGTTGTACGCACCTTTTCATGATATGAGAAGTATTTTTGTGCTCAAAATCTCCCTCTTTCCCTAATTCCCAAAATTCTCTTTTTCTCTATTTTTGGAGCTATTTTCATTGGTATTTTTAGTCTCATTTTTGGATGAGTTTTTGGTTCAGATTTCTTGAGAAACTTATTGCTATGATGAGCTAGAACAATCCTTCATAGGTCCTTGACCGAATCCATGGCTCTAGCACCTTCGATTTGAAGGATTTCTCCAGTTTCCCCTTTTTGGCGTTCATGGCACAAGATCTGCAATTCGTGATGATACCTTGAGCCAATCGAGTTGATCTTCTAGTATTAGGGTCGTGATGTGCTGAGAATTCGCTGGTCCAAAAATTGCATCTTTTGGAGTTTGTTTGATTAGGTTTTGGAGAAGATTTGCCAAAATCCCGAACGTTTTCCTGTTCTAATGGGGGTTGACTAGGACTGCCAATGACCAAGACTAGCACTGCCGATGTGGTCCAACTGGTTATTTTTGAGTTCTGAGAAACCCACAACGGCACTGCCGATGGTCAATACTGGCACTGCCGATATGCTCTGAGTCGTTTTTCTTTAAGTCATGAGAATTCCTCACCGGTACTGTCGATGGGTGTGACCGGCACTGCCGATGATGCCAACTGGCACTACCGATGGCAGTGGTCGGCACTGCCAATGGTAGTCCAGTAAGGTCTGGGTTTTGTGAGGTTCTTGGCTATTTCGAGTCTTTGTTGTTCTCTTCTATTTCCGCTGTATTTCACTGTAGTTGTTGATCATTCCTAAGGTTAGCACATCACAAGTTGGTGTGTGTAGTCTTGGTGATCGGTTTTGAGATTGGCTCGGGTTATAATTGGGATATAGGCCAAGTTCTCTCAGAGAATTTTAATTGTCTCCTATTCACCCCCCTCTGGTCGCCTTCTCGGTCCTTCAATTGGTACCAGAGCTGGTTTGATCACTAGTTGGTCTTAACCAGCCTTGTGATCCGAAGGCGACATGGAGAAGCGTGCGGTCAAGCTATGGATGTTCGATGGTGAGAACTTTCCCTACTGGAAGTCACGGACCAAGGCTTATCTCTTAAGCCAAGGACATGCAATCTGGGAGATTGTTCAGCAGGAGTATGCCATATCAGAAGATCTTAATGCTGCATCTACAGGTGAGTTGACCAGGTATGAAAATAACTCCAAAGCTATCAACATCTTGTTTTCTGCTCTAGGTAGGAGTGAGTATGATCGTGTTGCTCATCTTGAAACTGCTCATGACATTTGGGTTAAGCTTTGCACCTACCATGAGGGTACCAATCAAGTTAAGTCTATGCGTAAGGATTCTTACAACAGACAGTACTAAACCTTTGCACAAAAACCTGGTGAGTCACTAGATGACAATAGGTTTGAGGCAATTGCAATTTGAGGGCTTGTGGTGAACTTGTCTACAATGATAATAATAGAGCTAAGCAATTGTTGTACTCTCTTGATGAAAATGTTTGGGGGGTTAAGATTGCTGCTTTAGAAGAAACTGCTAAGTTCAATACTCTGGATTGTGAGAAACTATATAGCAAGCTGAAATCTCATGAACTATCTAGGAAATCTCGTCCTAATCTTGCTACTCCTGCTTCTAGCATGGCTTTGCTTTCTAGTTCTCAAAAGGGTAGTCAGGGTTGCTCTTCTTATGAAACTAACCCCTCACATGACAAGTCTTCTTTGGAGTTTGCTTTGTCTTCCCTTGTTGCAGCTTCCGATGAACAGATGGAGTGCATTCCTGATGAGGAGCTGTCCTTTCTCACAAGGAAGTTTAGAAAGTTCTACAACAACCAGAAGGAAAGACGAGGTGGTGGTTCAAGAACTTGCTTCGAGTGTGGTGATACCGGACACTTCATCACTAACTGTCCCAAGAAGAAGAAGAAGTCCGGGTACCACGACAACAACACTGAAGACTACAAGAAGAAGAAGAACCACTTCTACAAGAGAAGCAAGAACTCCAAGAAGTTCGCTAAGGCAGTTGCATGCGCCTACGTTGCCGCCATGAGCGATGTCGACCTCATGTCAAGCGATGGCCTCACAAGCTCGGATGAGGAGATTGAGAAGCCACGAGTCAAGAGGAAGGAAGACTTCATCGGGCTTTGCTTCATGGCAAAGAATGAGACCGACACCGACTCTGTCTCTGGCTCTGACACAAACAAGATGATAAGCTTTGCAGTGCTGTTTGTGAAAGTAGAGAGCTTAGGTCTAAGTTGGAGAGCGCTGATTATGAAATTACTTCGCTTAGGTCTAAGCTTGCTTGTGATGACATTACTATTGAGTGTGAGTCTTGTCAAGTTGTGATGAATGACAAGAAGCTTGATAAGTTCAAAGCTAGGCCAACTCTTTTGGGTGCATGTCAGAAGTGCCCCAAGCTCATAGATGACTTGGAAGCTCAGTCCCTCAAAGTCAAAGAGCTAGAGTCCAAGCTGCTAAATGATACTCACTCAAAAGTTCTCCCACCATCATGTGAACTGTGTGTCACCCTCAAGGACAAGCTAGTAATCACTAGGGAGAAAAACAAAGTCATAGTTCAGGAGAATGACTACCTTGTGTCTAGGCTTCAGAGAACCCTAGTGAGTGAGGGAAAGATTGAGAGTGACCTGGCTAGAGTGAAGGAGAGTGCTTCTAGGTCAACCTATAACTTGGGTTTGGGATTTGAGAGAGTTGACAAGGTGAGTGAGAATGTGGGTAAGTTTGTGCCTAGCTCCAGCTACAAGGATGAGGAAAATTCCACCAAACCCACTAACACATACTACCCACCCAATCCAAAATCCTCCTTCAACCCAAAACAAGTAGAGAAGCCAAAACCCAAGCCTGACATGCAAACTAAAGGACCAAGAAGGCGACCAGAGGGGGGGGGAGTGCATGGGAGCCAATAAAAATTCTCCAAGAGAACTTGACCTATATCCCAAAACAACCCAAGCCAACCTCCGAACCGATCACCAAGACTACACACACCAACTAGTGGTGTACTAGCCCTAGGAGTGATCAATCACAGGAAGAACCACAGCGGAAACAAAAAGGAAACAGTAGAGACTCGAGATAGTCAAAAACCTCACAAACTGCACCTTACTGAACCACCACCGACAATGCCGATCAGGACCATTGTCAGTGCCGGTTGGCCCCATCGGCAGTGCCGGTGCGGGGATCTGAGACCCACCGGCAGTGCCGATCGACCCCGACAGAACAGCAGAAACTTTCGGGAATTTGGCAAATCTTCTCCAAAACCTAACCAAACAAACTCCAAATAATGCGATTTTTGGACCAGTGAATCCTCATCACATCATGAACCTAATCCTAGAAAATCATCTCAATTGGCTCAAGGAATCATCACAAATTTCAGATCTTGTGCCAAGAACACCAAAAAGGGGAAACTTGAGAAATCCTTCAAATCCAAAGTGCTAGAGCTATTGATTCGGTCAAGGATCCATAAAGGATTGTTCTAGCTCATCCTAGCAACAAGTTTCTCAAGAAATCCAAGCCAAAAACTCGTCCAAAATTGAGATCGAAAATCACCACGAAAATAGCTCCGAAAATAAGAAAAAGGGAATTTCGGGATTCAAGTGAAGAGGGAAATCTTGAGCACGAAAATACTTCTCATATCATACAAAGGTGCTTACAAGATCCATAGGTACAACGCTAGGAAGCCACCCTCTTCCTCCCACTATTTGGAAGAGCAAGAGATGTCTGTCACACACCCTTTCCTCTCCTCTGAAATATGAAGTTCTCTCCTAGCACTTTGAATAGAGTCCTAACACAAGGCTAATGGGGAGAGAGAGGCCCCTCTCCCACTAGCCACACCTCTCCTTATATAGGCCTAAGGTCTATTGTCCATATGACCACTCTACCCTTGACCTACATAACACACCCACCTACCACCGGAGGCATAACCGTCCATCTTTCACCTCATCGCCCGAATGCCATCGGACGCTGCATGTCTTTGATTCATCTTCAAGCAAGCTCCGTGATGGTGCCACGTGCACCACCAACCACCGCCACTGGTTTTATGGCCCAAACCGGGAAACCTCCTTGCACGCTTCTCAAAGCGTGACTTCTCAATGTTGACGCATGTCACCTTGTCCCGCGATCCTGATCACCGGCAAGTCTCTCCCAATCCCTATCCATCGGGTCCCCTTGTCACTTGCACTAGCATCTCGTTCGACTTCACTTGGTCAACACGCCGTCTTCATCACCATCACGGTTTTGAGGCTCAACCGTGAAACCGTCCATGCTTCCTGCCTCTCCACGTGTACGGTGTGGATCACCCTTGACTTCACCCGGCATCCCGATCGTCTGGCCCCAAGTCCCCTACTTGTGCCCGATCCTCTCACCGTTGACTGCCAAGTCGACTCCAGTGACCTACATATTATTAGACAAGCAAACACATTTCCCATCTCCTGCAATATCACCAATATCTTCACCAACTCTGGTTAGTCATAACCATGATATGCAAACCCATGCAATCCCCTGGATTCCCGCATTTCAACGCAAACACTAAATCCGCTCAAGTCAATTACTCGTCACAAATATAGCAAACCATGATACATATCCACATGGTTTCTCACAAAACAAGCCTAATCCTAAGGGTGTCTACATTTGCATGTTTTATGATCGCAAGGGCCACTTGGATGAATTCTATTATAGGCGTAAGAGGATTGAGAGGAAGCAAGCTTAGTTGACTAGGGATGCTTTTTATGATGATTGTGTCAACTTTCAGCCTCGCTCTTTTTTCTCATGCCTATCATGGATAGGGTCATTCCTCATATGACTTTGGTTCATGAAACAGAGGCTTTTCATAACAGCGCTTTGGTGCCCCATGTTTTCCCTATCATGGTGAGCATCGCTCGCGTGGATTTGGTTTTCACACTGATGATTTCTATTCTCACAACCCAAGGTTCGAGTCGAGACGCTTTGACAGGCCACGTTTCCCCCATCGTGGTCCTCGTCCCATACGTTCAAATGATAAAGTGCAAAGAACTGTGATGACTTCTATAGGTCATATGGTTAAGTGCTGGATTCCCAAAAGCTTTCTATCTAACCTCAGCACTGAACCATCGATCTTTCTTTCTCGTTCTTTGTAGGCAGCAGGTGGAGGCTTAGAGAACAAGTGGTTGATGGATTCCGGGTGTTCACGCCACATGACCGAAAATGCAATGTGGTTCTCCAGCCTCACTCCCTTGAAGCGACGGGAGTATGTGACCTTTGAAGATGACAAGAGAGGAAGAGTGAAGGGAAGAGGCGCGGTAAAGGTAAATAAGAACTTCGTTCTCAATGATGTTGGGTTGGTTGAGTTCCTCAAGTACAACCTCCTCTCTGTCTCTCAGCTTCTTGATGCTGGTTTTGAAGTACGCTTTAAGACGAATGCTTCTTGTGTCCTTGATTCGAGTGGTTCTTTGGTTTGTGGGATTTCTTGCATTGCTAGAGTTTTTCAGACTGATTTTGCTATTTCACCTGGTTCTCACAAGTGCTTGTTTGCTCAGTCTTTTTCTGAGCTCTTGAAATGGCATAGGAGACTAGGTCGCATGAGCTTTGACTTGTTATATCACTTGAGTGGCCTAGGTTTGATCCAAGGATTGCCTAAGCTCAAATTTGACAAGGATTTGGTTTGTGCTCCCTGTCGTCATGGGAAAATGATTGCTGCTTCTCATCCACCAATCAATTTAGTGATGATTGAACGCCCTGTAGAGCTGATTCACATGGACATTGTTTGTGACACCCCAGTGTCACTACATTCTTTATGATCATATTATTGCACCAAAATCTGGTTTAGCAAGTCATAACTTAATTTTGATTGTATTTCAAATTAATTTAAATTTGAATTCAAACCAAAGTATGATTAGGTTGTGAAGCAACTCATAATTTTACCATACAACATGGTGCTACCAAAACTATATGTTATAAGTATATCCTAAGAGAATTTTTGGCACAATCCTATGATTTTACTCAAAGGGGAAATTACCCTAAATAGGTAAGTCATGTGCAAAAACAGATCTATTTGAAATTTTAATTTAAAAGTAATTGAAATCCAATGGTGCTTGTCGTCTTCACTAGAAGTATCTACACATCTTACAGTACACCCCTGCAATTTGGCATGAATTTTGAAGCAAATTATCTATTTTATTTCGAATTTACTCAAATCAGGGACCTAGTTGGAAATTTCTGAATGTTTGGGGGCCTCTCGAATTCCTTCTCTTTCTTCTTTCTCGCTGGCACCGACAGCTCCATGCCGAGCGCCATGCGCCTGCGTGCGTGTCCTCGCACGAGGCTGTCTCTGGGCGACCAAACGAGCTCCTTGCGCCACCTCTCCACTCCTCTGAGTCTCTCAGAAGCCAACGCCATCTTCTCTGCTCTCTCCTCTCTCTCTCCAAACGTGAGCTCCTCCGGCCATTGCCATTGCCGAGCAAAGCTCGAGCTTGCGCTGCCGTTCTGCTGCTTCTCAGGTCGATTCCTTCTGCAAAAAGCTGTACCTAGTCCTTCTCTTGCTTCTCATGGAAACCAACCGAGCTCTCACTACATGATTTACGAGATCGAAGCCTTTTCCCCTCGGGTGACCACCATCTATCACCGCGCCCTTCTCTGAAATTCGTCGAATCCGGTGAGAACGAACTCAATTACTCTCAGTATAAGCTTTTTAACTCCCTTGTGCATTGATTGGAATCTCTCCCCCACCGATTTGTGCAGAAACCGCGACGAATTTGAAGTTTTTCTTGCCGCCATGCTCCTGGATTGAGACTGAAGACGACCAATGCAGTTTCGTAAATAACACGAAGTTCAAAAAGAAAATCCAGAAAATGCTTGCACCTTGTAAAATTAATATTTCGAGTTCTAGAGCTCCTAAAATCGCAAAGTAAATTTTTTTGATTTCCTTGTGATAAAATCTATGCATTGAACATATTAGTTTGCATGTTTTATATGAAAAGTTTTAATGTATTAATTAATTGGAGTAAAGCTTAATAAATTCATATATTTAGTTGTAGACTTGATAAAATAGTAAATTAAATTGTTTTGGTCTTCTATTGACATGCTTAGTTTATATGATAAATTGATAATCCTACTTTCTAGATATAAAAATTATATATGATTTTATCTTTGAAATGCTTAGAAATGCATTAAAGTAATTTCTATAAACACTTAAGAGTTTATGCTTGTGAACAAAAATCATGCTTGTCATATTATGTCACTATGAATTTTTGTAGGAATTTATCTACTGTTTATATTTTACTAGAATTTATTTAGTCTTAAATTTTGCTAAATACATTATTAATGAATGGCTCATAATAAAAATGTGAAAACTGGTGAAATAGATCATCATACATATATTTATCATTATTATATCAATCATGCCCAGTAGCATTTATTAGTGTTGCTAAAAGAATTAATTGCGTTGTTTGTCCAAATAACCTTATATAAATGTAATAGATAAATCTTGTTTTATGAAATGATAATAAAATTGCTAGCTCTGAATTATATGTCTAACAGAACCATGCTAAGAAATAAATTTGATTTGTTCTATTTCATTGACTTGTGTATCACATTTTATTGCATGTTCTATGTATTCTCTATATTGACATATCGGTATTTCATAGGAAACGTTAATTCTATCGCGGAGGATTTTTAGAAGGAATCTTCAGATTTCTCTACACAAGAAGATCCTAACATCAGTATTAACTCTGTGGTTGTAGCTCAAGGCAAGCCTCGGAGCATTCTCGTGTATTAAATTGATTAATTTCCAGTAATTAATTTACTAAATGTGCATAGGTTGTTTGTGCATTAAGTTTAGAAGTTGGATGAAAACCCATCTGTATTTTCTGGAAATATCCTATTTTATTTTAGACATGGTATACATGTACCGGTAGTTAATAGAGGAATTATTATACTTAGTTATAGGTTGTACATTGTTATGATACTTGAAATATTAATAACATGATGAAGTAAGTATATTAAAATTTGGACTAAATAGGTCTATATTGAAAAGGGCGAAGGCAAAGTACCTGTGGTGGTTTTTGTCTCGCAAGGTGGCAGTCCGTTTAGGTCAACAACTAAAATTTGAGACATGGACAGGTCCCGTAGGTGAAAGAGTAAAGATCATGTGCCTTCAGAGAACATGGGTTGCAAGGCTGTAGCCCTGTCTGTATCGACCTAGGACCCGTCCGTTGTCGGCCCTACTGAGCAAGTATTGAACAGTACCGAATGCATGCTAGTATATGGGAACTAGTAAACTGATGTAGCATTGTCATGTGCATGCTGGACGATACCTAAACGCTTGGTCGTGTGATTCGGTAGGAGTGGATAGATTGCCGACATTACCGTGGAATGGCTGCCCACTCGGGCCTTTGGACCCCGATCGGCTTGTATTACAACTTTGTGAAAAATTGTTATACGTGTTCTTGAATAATGCGTATGTTGTGTACTTCGGGTTTTCCCAGCTGGTGTAAAATGATTGCAATCACTATCCCTCGCAGTAATGAATACCGCTTGTTCACTGCGTCACATCGTAGCTTTAGAACCTCACTAATAAAAATTAATAGAATGTTGGGAAGAAGAATATTGAATTTTAGTGAATCTGAACCGAAGTTCTTTGTTACTTAATTAAATTTTCAGATTGCTTGTTGTACTTATTACTTTGACATGCAAGTTATCTTACACTATTATAGTTATTAGAAGGTTCACTAAATTTACTTTTATCCATCTCTGAGCCTAAGCATGTCTAGATTCAATACTTGTCGGGTAAGATTTGTTGAGCTTAGTAGCTTAGACTTTGCCATGTTGTTGTTTTCTTTATTTCAAGTAATAACACTGATTCATATGATCTACCTATAGGTGTTCTTCTTTGGGATATGTCTATCCCTGAGAGATGGTCTGCCCACTGGGAGAAAGATTAGCCGCTGCCATTGTGTGATGCTAGGTGATAATTTGTATGGGCTTTGATTTATCACAACTGCTATTACCGCCGAGTTGTATATTATAGACGTTTGATCACGTTATCTTTCGCTGTTTTTAAAACTAAACTTTGTAATATTTCTGCTGCACTTAAGTACTTAACTCTGATGTATAATAAATAACACTGCTTTTTACGTAATTTGAACTTGGTCGATTGTTGTATTATCTTGTGTCTGCTTAATCCGCACCTCAGGAACTTCAGTTCAAGGGGGTTGTGACACTGTTGGTCCTTCTCGGGTTCGTTCAGTAGGTGGGAAGTGGTATGTTCTTGTTATTGTTGACGACTACTCTCGCTACTCGGGTTTACTTTCTTGAAAGCAAGGATGAAGCGTTTCATCACTTTCGGAGCTTAGCTTTGAGGTTGACGACTACTCTCGCTACTCCTAGTGCATTACGAGCAATTCGTAGTGATAATGGCACTGAGTACAACAACTCCTCCTTTGATGCTTTCTGCCTTGAGCGTGGTATTGAGCATCAGTTTTCTGCACCTCGTGTTCACCAATAGAATGGTGTGGTAAAAAAAAAGAACAGAACCTTGGTGGAGATGGTCTGGACGATGCTCGATGAGCATAGGACTCTGAGGCGGTTTGGGCTGAGGCCATTAGCACTGCTTGCTATGTTTCCAATCGGATTTTTTTGCGCTCAACTCTTAATGTGACTTCTTATGAGTTGCGTTTTGGAAGAAAGCCTTATGTTTCTCATTTGCGCGCTTTTGGTTGCAAGTGCTTTATTCTCAAGCGTGGCAATCTTGATAAGTTTGAGTCGAGATCTTTTGATGGTATCTTTCTTGGTTATTCTCTTTATGGCCATTCCTACAGAGTTTTGAATTTGGAGACTAACATAATCGTAGAATCCTACGATGTAACCTTTGATGAAATAAACCCTTGTGCAAGTAATGTGATTGAGACTGCAGGTGACAAGGAGATGAAGGAGAGCATCTTTGTAGAAAAGGATCTATCAGTCTTTGATGATAATGATGATGATTCACTTTATCTCACATCTGAGCTTGTTCCTGCGGCTTCCACTACTCCAGCAGAGGGTCCAGAAGCTTCTACATCGATCTCAGTTGTTGTTGAGCTAGCTCCATCTATGGTTGAGGGGGAGGTATACTCTAAGAGATAGGCCCCTAGCCACATTCAGCGTCAACATCCACCTCAATAAATGATTGGTAATCTCGCTGAGAGGACAACAAGGTCAAGGTCTGCACATCTTGCTTGCTTTTCCAATTTATTGTAACCTTTGAACCCCGAGATGTTGGACATGCTTTATCTGATGAACATTGGGTTAATGCCATGCATGAGGAGTTGGAAAACTTTGAGAGAAACAAAGTCTGGACCCTTGTAGAGCCTCCTAATAATATCAATGTCATAGGAGCCAAGTGGGTGTTCAAAAACAAACATGGGGAGGACGGTGAGGTTGTGAGAAATAAGGCTAGGCTAGTAGCTCAGGGTTTCTCCCAAGTGGAGGGTTTAGACTATGGTGAAACCTTTGCTCCCGTTGCTCGCATAGAAGCCATTAGAATCTTGCTTGCATTTGCTGCCTCTAAGGACATTAGACTCTATCAAATGGATGTCAAGAGTGCTTTCCTAAACGATTTCATAGAAGAAGAGGTTTATGTGAAACAACCACCTGGCTTTGAGCACCATAAATACCCGAACCGTGTGTACAAGTTTCAGAAGGCTTTGTACGGGCTAAAGCAAGCACCTAGGGCATGGTATGCTAGGCTTAAGACCTTCTTGCTAGAGTGCGGGTATGTCATGGGGTGTGTTGACAAAACCTTGTTCACTCTTAAGCATGGCAATGACTTTCTAATGGTTTAGATATATGTGGATGATATTATCTTTGGTGGTTCCTCTCATGCTCTTGTATCTAGATTTCAGGAAGCCATGGAAAGTGAATTTCAGATGTCGATGATCGGCGAGCTCACCTTCTTTCTTGGCCTACAAATCAAGCAGTGCAAGCAAGGCACTTTCATACATCAAGCCAAGTACACGAAGGATCTCCTGAAGAAGTTCGACATGGTCAATGTGAAGCCGCTGTCTATACCAATGTCCACTACAATGGCACTTAACCCTGATGAAGACTGTGAAGCAATAGACCAAAGGGAGTACAGGAGCATGATTGGCTCCCTCTTGTACCTGACGGCAACAAGACCCGACATACACTTTGCGGTGTGTCTTTGTGCTTGGTTTCAAGCCTCGCCAAGAGTGACTCATCGCAAGGCTGTCAAGCGCATCTTCGGGTATCTCAAATACACCCTTGAGTTTGGTCTTTGGTACTCTACATCTTCATCTCTTGATCTTATTGGATATTCGGATGCGGACTTTGCTGGGTGTAGAATTGATATGAAAAGCACTTCTAGTACTTGTCATTTCTTGGGTACTTCTTTGATTTGCTGGTCTTTTTGCAAGCAGTCGAGTGTAGCCTATTCCACCACAGAGGCTGAGTATGTTGCAGCTGCTAGCTACTGCTCATAAATCCTATGGATAGTATCTACCATGAGAGATTATAGGTTAACATTTAAGGGTGTTCCACTCATGTGTGATAACTCCAGTGCCATATGCTTAGCCAAGAACCCAATCCAACATGGTAAGGTCAAACACATAAATGTGAGATTCCACTTCTTGAGAGACAATGTTGAGAAGGGAGATGTTGAGCTCAAATACATAGATACTAGAAACCAATTGGTTGACATTCTCTCCAAGCCCCTAGATGCTTCAAGACATGCTTTTCTTCGGGGGGAACTTGGTGTTTGCCATCCCTATAACATCATTGGAGGGGGAGTTGATGTTCTCTTGTATATATGTATCTTACCTTTTCGCATTGCATCTCATATGTAATATATGCATGGGTAGATGAGCTTTGATTCTTATGCTTGCTTGTATTTCTCATTGCTATGATTGAGCTTGAGCTAAGTAGTGCGGATGTGATGGTAAACTCTCATGCTTAGATTTTCTGGATGGCTCGTTATAAACTCTTGTGAGTAGCATGCGAATCTTAAAGCTAAACTTGGCTTTTTGTGAACATCGTGAACTAATCTTGCTAAAACTTGCTCACCATGTGTATAATTGCTTTTATCCTTGTTGAGACTTGTGTTGAGGCTAGTCTATAGGATGTCTTGGCTTTGGCACCTTGTGTTTGCGAAATTGAAGGCTTTGCAAATGTTTAGCTCATGATGGAACATTGTGGGAACATGTGTTCCTTTTGCCGCAAAGGCATGCTCTTTTGTCTTATGAATAAAAACATGAATAATCTGCCTTGTGCCTTAATCAAGATAACTCTAAAATGCTAAATCCAAACACTATGACTTGAGGCCTCGGGGTGTTTGTTGTACCCAGTCGTGTGACCCTCCGTATGGATAAGAGGACACATGAGGATAAATAATGAACACTTGTTCAACTGAGTCTCTGTTGCATATGTGAGTATTTGTAAAGCCTATTTTCTACGAATGCTTGTTGCCCTAGTTGAGATTGAAACTGGCTAGTTTCTTTTGATTTACTTGATGCCTGTTTTGTCTTGGATGGGAGTACTTATATATGTGGTGGTAGATTTTCTCATGAGAAGCAAATTTGATTCTATCTAAGCTAGTCAATCTTTCTGCTTAGCTTGTATAGCTCTAGGTTTATGCATAGCCATCTATTTTTGATCTCTGTATGGTTGTGAGCTATTACTTTTACACGCCATAGCTCCGTGCTTATGGTTAGCAAGGTTAAATGCTTGTTTGCATAATTGTTGGAGCTCTTTAGGTTTGTATTTTCATGCTTTGTTTGCTCTTTTACCTCTTTGATGAGTTCATTGCCAAAGGGGGAGAAATATGTGCTTTAGGGAAGAATTGTTGGGTCATGCATAAATAATGCTAAGAAACTTAAAATGGCCCATTTTGCATTCATGACAACTACCACAAGTTGAGGGGAAGCATTTCATGATCTTGAGCGCTTTCATGCTCCTTTCATAATCTTTGCATTCTCAAGATTCTTTGTTTGCCAACTCTTGGTTTTGTGATCCCTTATTTGCTAGATGGCTATTTTTCACCTTTTCTTTGGGTTTGAGCCATTTGGATGTGCCTATTTGGATTCGCATTTCAATTTCTAAATCTTTGTGCATTTGGTGTTGACAATGTACTCATCAAGGGGGAGATTGAGAAACCATGTTGAGATGTGTCATGGTTTGCAATATATGTGATGAGTAATTGACTTGAGCGGATTTGGTATTTGAGTTGAAATGCGGGAATCCGGGGATTGTATGGGTTTGCATATCATGATTATGACTAACCAGAGTTGGTAGAGTTATTGGTGATGTTGCAGGAGTTGGGAAATATGTTTGCTTGTCTCATGATGTGTAGGTCAATGGAGTCAACTTGGTGGTCAACAGCGAGAGGATCGGGCACAAGTGGGAGACTTGGGGCCGGACGATCAGGAGGCTGGGTGGAGTCACGGTTGAGCCTCAAAACCGTGGTGGTGATGAAGACGGCGTGTTGACCAAGCCAAGGTGAGTGGGATGCCGGTGCAAGTGACAAGGGGGCCCTGATAGACAGGGACATGGAGAGACTTGCCGGTGGTCAGGATCGTGGGACAAGGTGACACGTGTCAATATTGAGAAGTCACGCTTTGAGAAGCATGCAAGGCGGTTTCCCGGTTTGGGCCTCAAAACCGGTGGCGGCGATTGGAGGTGCACGTGGCACCATCGCGGAGCTTGCGTTGAGGGCAAACAAAGTTGTGAAGGGCTTGATGGTGTTCTAGCAACGAGAAAAAAGATGGACAGTTATGTCCCCAGTGGTAGGTGGATGTGTTATGTAGGTCAAGGGTAGAGTTGTCATGTGGACAATAGACCTTGGTCCTATATAAGAAGAGGTGTGACTGGTGGAAGAGGTGCCTCTCTTTCCATCAGCCTTGTGTTAGGTGTTCGTCCAAAGTGCTAGGAGAGGACTTCATGTAAAAAGGAGAGTAGTGGGTGTGTGAGAGACACCTCTTGCTCTTCCAAATAGTGGGAGGAAGAGGGTGGCTTCCTAGCCTTGTATCCATGAATCTTGTAAGCACCTTTCCATGATATGAGAAGTATTTTCGTGCTCAAGATCTCCCTCTTTCCCTAATTCCCGAAATTCTCTTTTTCTCTATTTTTGGAGATATTTTTGTGGGTATTTTCGATCTCGTTTTTGGATGAGTTTTTGGTTCGGATTTCTTGAGAAACTTGTTGCTATGATGAGCTAGAACAATCCTTCACAGGTCCTTGACCGAATCCATGGCTCTAGCATCTTCAATTTGAAGGATTTCTTAAGTTTCCCCTTTTTGGTGTTCTTGGCACAAGATCTGAAATTTGTGATGATTCCTTGAGACAATCGAGTTGATCTTCTAGTATTAGGGTCGTGATGTGCTGAGAATTCACTGGTCCAAAAATCACATCTTTTGGAGTTCATTTAATTAGGTTTTGGAGAAGATTTGCCAAAATCTCGAAAGTTTTCCTGTTCTGTCGGGGGTCGACCGGCACTGCCGATGACCAGGACCGGCACTGCAGATGTGGTCCGACTGGTTATTTTTGAGTTCTGAGAAACCTGCACCAACACTGTCGATGGTCAATACTGGCACTATCGATGCGCTCTGAGTTATTTTTCTTTAAGGCCTGAGAATTCCTCACCGGCACTGCCGATGGCAGTGATCGGCACTACCGATGATAGTCCAGTAAGGTCTGGTTTTTGTGAGGTTCTTGGCTATTTCGAGTCTCTGCTGTTCTCTTCTGTTTCCGTTGTATTTCACTATTGTTTTGATCATTCCTAAGGTTACCACATCACAAGTTAGTGTGTGTAGTCTTGGTGATCAGTTTCGAGGTTGGCTCGGGTTATAATTGGGATATAGGCCAAATTCTCTCGAAGAATTTTAATTGGCTCCCATTCCCACCCCACTCTGGTCGCCTTCTTGGTCCTTCAGAAATTCATGAAGAAAAATGAAGCTGACGCGTGGAACGCTGATAAGGTGAAGATGGACAATGAACTTCGGTAGATGATGAAGAGAGTATTGGTGCGCAAGGGAAAATCTATAGCACCAAATAAAAGTGAAGCTGTTTCTCAAAGGTATACCATGGAAAGTCTTCTGGATCTTGCTAAGCCCTTGTCGTATGAGGATTTCCTATTTTACGACAGATCATTGAGTGAACAAGAGAAGGAAGAGCTAGATTGAGCTCTCTCACAATCCATAGGTGCCGACTTTATAGTGAACAGGACATTGCTACCAAGTATGAACTCTAGCAGCGAGAGAAAGCCGAAGAACCCATGTACCAGCGGGATGCGGAAAAGGATCTTCAAGCTAAAAGGGATGAATCCTTTCCCAGGGTTCTTACCGATTGGGAAAGTTTTCAAGAAAATAATATTCAAAGGAACAGTTGTATTGAGGGTTGCAAGTGTTTCTTTTGTACTAAAGATCTTCAACGCAAGGTTGAACTCCAATTGGCGGAAGATCCAACTTTCGTACCTAGAGATTTATTATATGATGATGGCTATCACGCAGTTCTTGGACGGAGGACGCCTAAGGAGATTAACGATGAGAATTTACAAAGGCAGGAGAAGGAAAAGCAGAGTAAGGTGATCTGTGAGCGTAATCTAGAGCAGTTAGCTGAGTATATGAAGGAAGCTACCAGCAGTGCCGATCGATGCGACACTAGAGCCGATCGACACGACCTGAAGATGCCTGAATTTATTGATCTGACAGCTCTGCCAAGTGCAGACGAAGAGCCTACTGCAAAGAAGTGTAAGACTACACCAGAGGTTCGTAGATCTGCTAGACTACCGGGTAAGCCAATTGAAAAGTATTCTGAATGGGATAGCGACTTTGATCCATCATACTATTTGGAAACTTTGGAGAGTGGTGATCCTAGTGTGTCTTGAGATTTTAGTGATGATTTTAATATGCGAAGAAGCTTTGGTAGTCCTAAGTTCAAAAATTGGGGAACACTTTAATGAGAGTTAATGGTAATGCAGTGGGAGTTGGAGGAAGTCGCAATGGTGGAAGAACACCACTGCGCTGATCGGCTTAGCCTTTGCACCGATCGGCTCAGAGGAGTTTGAACAATGCCTCCTCTTACAGCATTGAAAATCATAACCTGCAACCGCCTGCTTGCTGTCCTGTCTTCCGAAGAAACATTGAGCGCCTGTATCTAGACAAAGATCGTACTTATAGGCATCAAAGGATGTGGATCACAGAATCCAGGATACAATGGAGATGAACAAAGCGGACTACACTTTCTCATAAGGAATATAAGACGAATCTTTCAAGTCTTGAACAGGCATGGTCTGCATGATTAGTTTGTTGAGTTTCTTCTCTGGCAATGAGGACATTGCAAATATTTCGAGTGGCTTTGAGTCTAGTTTTTTGTTTGTTTTTCTTATGAGTGTTTATTTAAGTTTGTGTGTGTGCTTAAGAGAGTCATGAGTCATGTTGAGAGTTGCTTCAAGGTCTTTTATGTAGTTTGAATTTTGCATTGTCTTTAATAAAGTTAGTGTCGATTGTCAAATTGAAAGTGCCCCATACTATTTTTCTTGTCTTTTTGATGATCAATTGGTTGATTACTTGAATTAGTAGGTTACCACTTAACTTTTGAGTTTTGTATTTGTGAAAATTTCTTTTGACTCATCATAAGCTAAAGCAAAAGCAAGGTCTAATATGCCTACATAGCCGAGTGAATGAGAGCAAGCTACACAATTGAACTAATTGGATTGTAAGTAACTATGTCAACTTTTTGCTCACGATTTCGACCAAGTTAGGAAAGGATGATCTATTTGTTTATCTCTGTATTTCTAGTCATTCTTATCCATTTGTTTATCTCATATTCTCTTCTTCGGTGCGGGGATCTGGTTATGTAACTCTCATACTTATTGATACTCTCTCGATGAATTTAATCTATATGATGAACTTAATTGCACATCTATCTATCGCTTTCATTAATGTATCAGCCAATACACTTTTGCCCATTACATAGTGCAAAAAACCAGTGGGGAGCTAATAGCCTCTGTAGTGATAGCCGGGGTGAACAAAATCACCATGTCTTGTAGAATATTAGAGTCATCACTCGAGTTGATAAGAATAAGGTTTCATGCTAGTGAACCAATCCTAAGGAGAGAATCCTTCATTATCATGTTACCTCTTCAATAAACATTCAACCTCCACTCTCTCACCGTCATCATTCACACCAACCAACCCATTGCAATTTGTTAGTAACCCTTTAATAGTAATTGTTCCGCTTGTTCCTTGTTGATTCGATAACCTTGGAATACTCTGAGGGAAAAAGAGCTACAACTGTACACCGTCCTCTTGCGGTATATAAGTGGGTGCGTAATTATGACCAACAAGCCCTTTTTTTGGCGCCGTTGCCAGGGAACAACCCAGTTCTTTTACTATTAATATTTTACTAATGTCTAATCCTCTCTTTTCTAGTTGTTTTTGTTTTTGTGTTTTGTGTGAATTTCCAGGATGAGTGCGATAGGACCTTCTCTAATGCTCAGGGAGCTTTCTCTACCATCTCCAGACGTGCAGGTGCATCAATCCTGATGAGAACATCACCATGCTGGATACACACATATCATGGCCTTCCCCATATTACAAGTCGTCACCAACTCGGTCGCCGCGTTCGTCCCGGATTCAGCCGACACCCCTTCACGGTTTTGATGATATCTCCCACATCCGACGTCCAAACGAGGTGTTCTTTGATGCGTTGGAAAGGGGACGATGACGCCGTCGTTTTGGTTCTGGTCCTAGCTCCAGAACGGTCGTGAGTCATAATATGTGACCATGACAAGGTGCTGTGCCATCTATTTTGGGCCAACTTGGCCATGTATCGTGTCGGGCCTTAAGCCCATGTTGTGGGCGCCCCCCTGGTCGCCCCCAACACTAGGACATCTTTGTTTCCTACATAAACTCAGTAGCCTCCGTCTTTTAGTTTCGGGTTTTGTTTAGTTCAGTTTTCCAGAGAGAAACTTGATCGAATTATTGTAACTGTGGCGACAAGTCCTTTTACAGTAATCCAGGGCCCCTGTTCTTGTTCTACACCACTGTGCCAATTAGTCCTTTTGTGTTCAGAGCTTGGACCTTTCCTTGTGATTCGCTTCATCCATATTTGCAATTTCAGATTGCGTGTTTATCCTCTCTTACTTGTGTTCTCGATTTCGCTTGCAGGAACAATCAAGTTGTGCTTGGTGTAACGGTTGCGGGGTTGGATCTTGTCTGATTCAAGCCGGGTCGTCGACGCCGAGTTCCCCAAATTCGAGTTTATCCCCTTACCTCTCGGAAGATCGGGCCATATTTACATCAAATCCTTAGGTGAGAAGGCCATGGCCTCCTCGTATGTATTGAACCCCATTATCATTAGCATGGCTGAAGCAAACAAGTTCTTTGGAGTGAAAGAAGAGAATCCGTATACTCACTTACAAGATTTGGAGGCACTTTGCCAAACATTCCATCATGAAGGAGTGCCTCAGGATCTTTACAGATGGCTGCTTTTCCCATTCTCTTTAGGAGGAAAAGCCAAAGAGTGGCACAAGGCAGCATCTCGAGAAGCAAAAGGTAAGTGGAGTGAGTTAGTTGGAAATTTTTGTGTCCACTATTTTCCGTTGCCAAAGGTATATAAGTAGAGAAGAGAGGTGGTGAACTTCTTACAAGAAGATGAAGAATCTCTCACAGAAGCCTGGACGCGTTTTAAAACATTGTTGAAACATGGACCTGACCTCGGCATTGATGAGAATATGTGCGCTCAAACCTTCTACATGGCCATAAACAAGCCATCGATGATGCATTTGGACAGATCAGCCGGAGGAAGTTTTCTGAGATTGATAGCCAAGGTAGGGATCGAATTGTTAGGCAAAATTGCCAACAATAAAGCTTTGCACAAGCAATGGGAAGAATATCTAGAACCAAATCGGCAATGCCCAGAAGTTATGCAGAAGGAAGAGTCACCGCCTGAACAGATCTTGATGTCCGAGAGTAGAGCAACGATTACTTTAGAGCATAAATTCGAAGAAATAGAGCCCGTCAGACCCGCCTCTGTGGATTTGACGTGTGCTCCGATCAGCGCAGTCTCTGAGCCGATCGGCGCAGTCACGACGACAGGAGAACCGATCACCCTGATGACTCCGTCAAGTTGCCAGGAATGTACCAAGATAGAAGATGCAATTCTAGACAACCACCTAAAGGAATTTGAAGGCAACTTTGCTAAACCAAAGGGGGATAGAATATTGGCAAATGCTAAACCACTTGATGAATTTGAGCCGATGGACTGGATTCCTATTGATTTTTCACATGAGTTGCTCAATATAAGAAGATCCTTCAGTCCGCAAGATGCCTCCGAAGCCAGAATTGAGTATAATTTCCCAAGTAATCGCCTCAAGTTGGAAGTTTTTGATCAAGAGATTATTGGGAGAGTTTTAGGGAAGCTTTACAAGGATGATATAGAGCTTGATTGAACAGAGGTGAAACAAGCAAAGAGATTGCTAGACAATTGCTTTGAGCCATCTCCGTACGAAGGATTATGTGGTGTGTATGTTGTAGGTCTCACTGAAGAGGAAGAAGAAGAACCGTACATACCATGTGAGATATCCAGGAAGAAATTCCCAAAAGCCTTGTGTGACTTTGGTTCCTGTGTCAGCTTGATTACTTATGATGCATTCATGAGCATGCCTTATGGAACTCAACAGCGGCTGATGGGGACTGAACTTGAGCTCATCATGGTGGATGGAAGGAAGACCAAGCCACTGGGAGTGATCAGGAATGTTGAAATTAAGATCAACTCGAAAACAATACTGGTAGATTTCTTCTTTTTAGACAATAAAGAAACTAGGGTTGAAGATATCATTCTGGGAAGATCATTCTTAAGATTAGTACAAGCTGTCCTGGATGCTGGGCAAGGTCAAATTACACTACACCTAGGAGAGGAAGAAGTGCGATTTCAATTTAACGATCTGTCTCATCAAGACCCTTCTTACTATCAGGAATTCTACCCAGAGGAAGACGAGAAGATAGGGATGGATATGGGAGACCCACTAGACCACATCATGTGCGGAACTGACAAGTGTACTGCCAGTGCCGATCAGCGTGACGCTTGCGCCAATTGGCTCAACTAGGAAAATTCTGATTTTGAACCTCTCAGAGAGCTGGATCCAGATGAAGCGCCAAAAGTGGAACAGAAGGAACTTCCGAAGGAGCTACACTATGAATATCTAGGGTAGAGTAGAACATATCCAGTTATTGTGAACAACGCCCTAACGAAAGAAGAAACAAAGAAGCTGCTTGCTATGCTCAAAAGGTATAAGAAAGCTATTAGTTACACATTGGATGACATCAAGGGAATCAGCCCTGCATTTTGCACCCACAAGATTAACTTGGAGGAGAATGCTAAACCAGTGGTTGAAGGGATGCGAAGGTTGAAGGAATCAATGAAGCTAGTGGTTAAAAAGGAGATTTTGAAGCGCCTTAATGTAGGTATGATCTACCCTGTTGCTGATAGTGAATGGGTTAGTCCAGTACATTGTGCCCAAGAAAGGAGGGTTGATAGTAGTGCCTAATGAGAACAATGAGTTGATCCCTCAAAGGACTATAACTGGATGGAGAATGTGCATAGATTAACAGAAGTTTGAACAAGGCGACGAAGAAAGATGACTATCCTCTTCAGTTCATTGATGAGATGCTTGAAAGGTTAGCAAAGAATTCATACTTTTGTTATTTGGATGGATATAGTGGTTTCTTCCAAATATCGGTAAGACCAGAAGATCAACAGAAAACTACTTTTACTTGCCCTTTTGGGACATATGCATATAGAAGGATGCCATTTGGTCTTTGCAACGCGCCCGCCACATTTCAAAGATGCATGAATGCAATATTTGCTGAATTCATAGAAGATATTATGGAGGTATTTATGGATGACTTCTTCGTGCATGGTGCTGATTTTGATAGTTGTTTGGAGAATTTGGAGAAGGTTTTAAAAAGGTCTGTTGAATGCGACTTAGTTTTTAATTGGGAGAAGTGTCACTTTAAGGTAACAGAAGGGATAGTACTTGGCCATGTCATATCTAATAAAGGGATAGAGGTTGATAAAACAAAGGTATCTACAGTTGAGAAATTAACTCCCCTACTGATCTTACAACTTTGAGGAGTTTTCTTGGACATGCCAACTTCTTTTGCAGATTTGTTAAGAATTATTCGAAGATTGTTAAACCCCATACAGAATTGTTGAAGCAATATAAAGAATTTGTCATGGACAATGAAAGACTCTTTGCCTTCAGAAGATTAAAGGAAGCTCTATGCTTTGCACCCATTATGAATCCACCTAATTGGAGTTTACCTTTTGAAATTATGTGTGATGCATGTGACTATGTAGTTGGAGCTATTCTTGGACAACGGAAGGAAGGTAAAGTGCATGCTATTTATTATGCTAGCAAAACTTTGAATGAGGCGCAGATCAATTATACAACAACTGAGAAAGAGATATTAGCTATTATATTTGCTTTTGAGAAGTTTAGATCCTACATTCTAAATTCTAATGTGATTGTATATACTGATCATGCTGCTATAAGATACTTGGTTTCAAAGAAGGAGTCTAAGCCTCGGTTAATGTAATGGGAATTGATGCTGCAAGAATTTGATTTGGAGATAAAAGATAAGAAAGGAGTAGAAAATTCTATAGTGGATCATCTATCTCGTCTTGAATCATCATCAACTGAGCCAATAAGAGATGAAATGCAACAAGAGCAGTTGTTTGCCGCATTTGATCATAGAGAGAATTGGATGATGGATATTATTAAAGGTTTCAAGGGACAAACTGATCTGATGAACAAGAACACAAGGAAAAAAGTTAAGAGTGAAATGAGAAAATTTATATGTGCTGACCCATACTTGTATTGCGAGGATGGAGCAGTACGAAGATGTGTACCCAGAGAAGAAAGAGCGAGCATTTTAGCAAAGTGTCATTCTTCGAATTATGGGGGACATTATGGCTACTTCAGAACACAGGCAAAGGTATGGGCGAGTGGATTCTATTGGCCTACTATGCATGAAGATGCAAAAAGGTATGTTGCAACATGTGCTCAATGCCAACGAATAGGGAATGTTAACAGTAGTAATGCAATGCCTCTTAAGTACAATCTTCAAGTCAATATCTTTGATGTTTGGGGTATGGATTTTATGGGACCCTTTGTGAATTCTCAGGGTTTCGAGTACATATTGGTCGCCGTTGATGTCTCCAAGTGGGTCGAAGCAATGGCATGCACGGCCAATACTACAAGTGAATCAAGTAGTATACTCCAGGAGCAGATATTTCCTAGGTATGGAGTACCAAGGATAATAATTACAGATGGAGGATCCCATTTTACAGGCGGAGAATTTACTAGGTTTTTAACTAAATCTGGAGTTGAACCTAGAATTAGAACAACCTACCATCCCCAGATGAATGGACAAGCAGAAACGTCAAATAAGCAATTAAAGAGAATTCTGTAGAAGATTGTTACAAAGGAAGGAAAATATTGGGCCACAAAGCTTAATGGAGCGTTATGGGCATATAGGACGACATTCAAGACACCAATTGGTATGACACCATATCAATTCATCTATGGGAAATTATGTCACCTACTGGTGGAATTGGAGCATAAGGCTTATTGGGCTATAAAGGAAATGAATTTGGATTTTGATGCCGTCGGCGTGAAAAGAAAGATACAAATAAGTGAATTGGAAGACATGGAATTGCGTGCATATGAAAATGCGGCCATATACAAAGAGAAGACAAAGAAGTGGTACAATAAGAAGCTTTTGAAGAAGGAATTCAAGGAAGGAGATCGGGTACTCCTACTTAATTTGTGATTCAGATTATTTGGTAAAGGCAAACTGCAAAGCAAATGGGAGGGACCTTATCTTGGGAATACGGTGTTACTTTTGGGAGTTGTAATCATAATGGATGGCAAGAGAAACAAGTACACGGTGAATGGACAACGTCTAAAGGTATATCTAGAAACAGACACATTTGAATTAAAATATTTTGATGTGTATTTCAGTGCTTAGTACCCCGTGTGGTCGAGCTTAACGACGTAAAACAAAGGCTCTATATGAATTTTGATCTCTGTAATTTTTCTGTTTCTGATTTGGAAATTTAGTGTACCACACCGATCGGCGCGTTGTTGCACCGAACGGCGTAGCCCTACACCGATCGGCGCGTCACAATCATTTTGGTTTCTGAGTCAGTTTTGGACCCTGCCTTTTTAAGACTCGTTAAATTCCATAAATAAGAGAAAGAGTCCCAATTGGAAATCAAGGGATATAAATATGAGAGGACAGCAAACCCATGGATCAACTCACATTACATCATCACCAGAACAAAACCCTAAGAGCAGAAGCAATGGAAGGCGACGCATCGGGCAGCAACCAAGACAGCGCTGATCGGCCTGGCGGCGGATTTCCGTAGCCCTCTGCAAATTGATCCTGGGAAGAAGTCGATGAAGTGCTGACGCCAACACTAGATGAGCCTCTCATCTGGTCAAATCTATGAAAGAAATTCATAAAGAAAAGCGAAGCTGACGCGTGGAACATCGACAAGGTGAAGATGGACAATGAACTTCGGCAGATGATGAAGAGAGTATTGGTGCGCAAGGGAAAATCTATAGCGCCTAATAAAAGTGAAGCTGTTTCTCAAAGGTATACCATGGAAAGTCTTCTTGATGTTGTTAAGCCCTTGTCATATGAGGATAACCTATTTTTCGAAAGATCATTGACTAAGCAAGAGAAGGAAGAGCTAGATGAGGAGAGCTCTCTCACAATCCATAGGTGGTCACTTTATAGTGAACAGGACATTGCTGCCAAGTATGAACTCAAGCTGCGAGAGGAAGCCAAAGAAGCCATGTACCAGTAGGATGCGGAAAAGGATCTTTAAGCTAAAAGTGATGAATTCCCAGGGTTCATACTGATTAGGAAAGTTTTCAAGAAAATAAGATTCATAGGGACAGTTGTATTGAGGGTTGCAAGTGTTTCTTTTGGGCTAAAGATCTTCAACGCAAGGTTGAACTCCAATTGGCGGAAGATCCAACTTTCGTACCTAGAGATTTATTATATGATGATGGCTATCTTGCAGTTCTTGGAGGGAGGACGCCTAAGGAGATTAACAATGAGAATTTACAAAGGCAGGAGAAGGAAAAGCAGAATAAGGTGATCCGTGAGCGTAATCTAGAGCAGTTAGCTGAGTATATGAAGGAAGCTACTAGTAGTGTCGATGGGCGCGACACTGGAGCCGATCGGCACAACCTGAAGATGGCTGAATTTATTGATCTGACGGCTCTGCCAAGTGAAGACGAAGAGCCTGCTGCAAAGTAGTGTAAGACTACACCAGAGGTTTGTAGATCTGCTAGACTATCAGGTAAGCCAATTCAAAAGTATTCTGAATGGGATAGCGACTTTGATCCATCATACTATTTGGAAACTTTGGACAATGGTGATCCTAGTGTGTCTGAAGATTTTAGTGATGATTTTGATATGTGAAGAAGCTTTGGTAATCCTATGTTCAAAAATTGGGGAACACTTGCAAAATGCAGTAATGACAGGGTAGCAGGATCTTTAACGAGAGTTAATAGTAATGCAGTGGGAGATGGAGGAAGTCGCAATGGTGGAAGAACACCACTGCATCGATCAGCTTAGCCTTTGTGCCAATCGGCTCAGAGGAGTTTGAACAGTGCCTCCTCTTACAGCATTGAAAATCATAACCTGCAACCGCCTGCTTGCTGTCCTGTCTGCCGAAGAAACATTGAGCGCCTAGACAAAGATCATGCTTACAGGCATCAAAGGAATGTGGATCACAGAATCCAGGATACAATCGAGATGAACGAAGCGGACTACACTTTTCTCATAAGGAATATAAGATGAATTTTCTGAGTCTTGAACAGGCATGGTCTACATGATTAGTGTGTTGAATTTCTTCTCTTGCAATAATGACATTGCAAAATTTGAGTGCGAGGGAAGGGCTTTGGCATTAGTCATAGTTTTTAAGTATTTTTTAGTCTAGTATCTCATTTGTTTTTCTTATGAGTGTTTATTTAAGTTTGTGTGTGTGCTTAAGAGAGTCATGAGTCATGTTGACAGTAGCTTCAAGGTCTTTTATATAGTTCAAATTATTGCATTGTCTTTAATAAAGTTAGTGTCAATTGTCAAGTTGAATGTGCCCCATACTATTTATCTTGTCTCTATGATGATAGATTGGTTGATTACTTGAATTAGTTGGTTACCACTTAACTATTGAGCTTTGTATTTCTGAAAAGTTCTTTTGACTCATCATAAGCTAAAGCAAAAGCAAGGTCTAATATGCCTACATAGCCGAGTGAATGAGAGCAAGCTACACATTTGAACTAACCGGATTGTAAGTAACTTTGTCAACTTTTTGCTCATGATTTTGACCAAGTTAGGAAAGGATGATCTATTTGTTTATCTCTGTATTTCTAGTCATTCTTATCCATTTAAATTCCTTGCTCACATGGAAACCATACATCTTTGTTTCTCCCTCCTCCTTGATACAACTTATATTCTCAATAAAAGGGAATTCAGAAAATTTCTGCTGCTGGTACAAGACAGAAATTACTGATCATATCAGGAATAGAAAAAGAAAAAAAATAAAAAAATATATAGATCGCGTCGACCAACATAGTGTTGCGCCAATCAGCGCCGTTGCAAAAAGAGAAGGAAAAAAAATTATAAAAAAAGAGATAAAGAGAAAATATATTCCCTGAGAGGCAGTAAGGTCATCGAAGAAAGCAGCTTTCTGATTATTTCTAATTCTTTGCCATTGTTCTCATTGAAACATTTTTCTTTTATATCTTCTATATTCCTCTTCTCTGTTAAAAGTTCTTTTCCAAGAAAATTCTTTCTTAGTGGGCATGATTGAGCACATTGTTGACATGGTTAATCTTATGGTTTAATTTAGTTATATAGCCCTCCAAGATCCATATACAATCCTTGATTAGATAGGAGAGGGAAGGAAATACACTTGAGAGATCTAGAGAGGACCAAATGCTTGATGTTGATGCTAAAGATGAGCTGAGGAGAATTAAAATGGTTTTTGAAAAGGTTTTGTGGTAATTTGATTAAGTTCAAGTATGATATGCCAATTGGTTAAAAGGAGATGAGACAGAATCTTTGTGGTGGGATAACGAGTAAAAATGATGATTGAGATTGATTGCATGAGAGATGGTGTGAAAATTCATGTTACATATTTGATTTTGTATTGCTCGAGGACTAGCAATGATTTGAGTGTGGGGGAACTATTGGTGGTTTCTAGATGCCTATTTTATCTACCAAAAAGGGATGTTTTGCATCTTAATTTGGGGGTTTGGACTAACAATTAACCCCATATTTGCATATATTTGTAGTTGTTCTGTTTTGGATGTAATCACAGAAAACAGGTGTAAAATAGGGCAATTATGGATAAAGAACTAAAGAGTAACGAAGATGGGCTAGATGCGGACCCACGCCGATCGGTGCGGGAGGAAAAGATGATGAAAACACGACCCGGTCCAAGAAAGACGAAGGCCCAACCCAGTATGAGTTAGAGTCGGTGTAAGTTGACCTAATCCTGGTGAGTATAAAAGGAAGATAATTATCAAGAGCCAAGAGGGACGGCAATCGCAAGAATCAGTTGTTAGAACTAGGGTTCCAGGATATTGGCGGTGAAGGTTGGTCAACACCGACGAGACCCACCAGAAGGGAGGTCACGTCGATCGGCGCGATGCTTGCGCCGATTGGCTCGTGCGCGTTCCAGCGCTATTTCTCATCCCTCTGCTATGTCTAGTGGAAGGATGAGTGAGTAGTCTCGTATTCTCTTCTTCGGTGCGGGGATCTGGTTATGTAACTCTCATGCTTATTGATACTCTCTCGATGAATTTAATCTATATGATGAACTTAATTGCACATCTATCTATCGCTTTCATTAATGTATCGGCCAATACACTTTTGCCCATTACATAGTGCAAAAAACCAGTGGGGAGCTAATAGCCTCTGTAGTGATAGCCGGGGTGAACAAAATCACCATGTCTTGTAGAATATTAGAGTCATCACTCGAGTTGATAAGAATAATGTTGCATGCTAGTGAACCAATCCTAAGGAGAGAATCCTTCATTATCTTGTTACCTCTTCAATAAACATTCACCCTCCACTCTCTCACCGTCATCATTCACACCAACCAACCCATTGCAATTTGTTAGTAACCGTTTAAGTAATTGTTCCGCTCATTCCTTGTGGATTCGATAACCTTGGAATACTCTAAGGGAAAAAGAGCTACAACTATATACCGTCCTCTTGCGGTATATAATTGGGTGCGTAATTACGACCAACAGTGTGAGGCTAAGAGATCACCACATGGTCTTTCATAGAGCTCCCCAGCTTGCAAAACGTCCCCGCTAAGGTTTCACCGCTGCGAGATTAACCATCCCTACAGAAGCCCCCTCTGGCGCTGTGGCTAGAAGCATACCCTTCATCACCTGAGGGAGAAAGTGACCCTCTCGTCCTCCTTACTTGAACGTCCGCAAAACTAGAACGACATATAATACCGGACCACGCCTACCCATATCAGCCTTGTGCTTTGCGCTGTTTTCCTTGGTGGCCGCTCTACGAACCAGTCCTTATGACCACAAGCAGTGATGAGGACATCCCAGCTATACATGTAAACATTTACCAACATAACATAAACTAAGAGCTTGGTCATGCAATCACTGATATAAACAATGGAAGTGTTCATGTAAACGATGGTCTAAGCCACAGAGCTGTTGTACCAAGAGAAGAATGGGTTACGCCACTGTGAATACCGATTACACGAAGCCGTGGAAAGAAACTACAACAGGAGGTGAACTCTCTCCTTATTGAATTTGAATAAAATATAAATGAGAATTTTATACTACCTAAGGTTTACACATGAAGGTCATGCTCATGGACAAGAGGAGATGAGTTGCACCAACACGAAAAATGGGTTAAACCGAAGCTGAATCAGCACCTAGTCTCCTCACACAAGCCTCGACTTCCCATCAAAGAGTAATGACCATTTTACTAAAAACTATTAGGAAGGGTAAAGGACACATGAGACCTCTCGGGATTGGCAGTTTTCACACCATTGAACTTCTTTCCTTTATGAATAAGTTACTTATCGTCCACACCTAGCTAGGAGGGATGTTCCTATTATAAATATCTACTGTATATAAGCCAAACTCAGACTATTATGAATTAAGAAATCCACCACATGGTGTTCCAGCCAAGAGCTGAGTGACTTACCCTAAATTTCATGCTTGTTCTACATAGACTTGTGAGAGACCATTTTTCTGGTATATGCAAATGTTCCTTTGGAGCTCCCTAGTTTGTGGTCTACGGTTGCCAGTTCGACTATGCTATTTTGTGTGGATTAGTTTCGGTTTGTGGTTCTACGGTTGTTCGAAGGTCGAGTCGAAGTCATTCAAGGTTCTGGTGCCTCTCTCCTCGTCGCTTGGTCGCAACCAACCTTGGTCAGATCTAAAGCCACCTGGATTGTGCTCCTGAGTTCATGAGATCGACTCGAGTCCAAGAATTCGGTGTCTCTCTCACGTCACTTGGCCATATCCCCAACCTTAGAAAGTTATCCCACATCATACCTACTACCGTGAAGACCGGGCCAACCCCCGGGTTTTCCACCTATCAAGTAGGTACAATCACAGTCCAACCAGTACATTACCCGTACATGTACATACCCGCACCATCATCAACATCCTCCTGCTTGGGTCAGCTATGATCCATATTGCTAAAAGGACTACCAACCCAAGTGATAATTAGGTTCAAGTGAATATTAGTCAGTTTTATCATTATTCAATTTTATACCCCCATAGTGCTGCGAGCTAAGCATGACGTACCCAAAACCCATCTACTAACCCGAACCCAGGCGACAAGGATAGGATTATGCAAATAACTAGTCAGCCCTAATATGAGATTCAAATTTAGACCAACATGCCTTAATAGTAAACTAATATCCTTCATAGGTGCAATATGGTCATGGACACTTGCCTTGTTCTCCTGCAGGCTGCTGCTCAAACTCAAGGATTTGGAAATTCTGAAGTTGATCCTCCTCTAATATCGATAAATACTAAAAAAATAAAACACCAAAAAAATATGAAACAGTACACCAAACATTTCCAAATGCCTATGAAAATAGTACCAAAAGATAGTACGTGTTCCTATGATTCTGTGAGCGCAAAAATCACCTAAATCAGATTTATGGTTGAAAAGTTGTGCTAGTTTGAAGTTCTAGGGGCTAAAAGGTAAAAATAGAAGCTTTTAGGGAAATATTTGTACTTTTGTAAAATTACAGGGACTAGAGTGTAAAAATATTAGGACAGACATTATTAACAAAAAGTATAGGGTTGTTTTTGCAAAATGTTAGGACCAAAACATAACTTTTATTAAGTACAGCGGCTAGGTATAAAAGACAGGGGTAAAATATAGTTAATAATAAGCTCAAGTGTGTTTTTATAAAATTCTAGGGCTAAAATATTATCTATGAGAAGGTGAGGGACTGAAATATGAATTAAGAAAGGTTCTGGAAGAAAACTAGGATTAAAATGTAACTAAAATGAAGCAGAGGGGCCTAAGTGCCAAAGAGCCATTATCCTGGAATTAAATGATTTAAATTGAATCCTAACACTAGTGGACCTGGTGCATGGGGTTCATGGACTGGCCCAGGTCTCTGTCCACTGTCCACCGTGGTCAGGAGCATACCCCTTTGGGGTGTTTTAATCTGGCCCGTAGATAGAGGAATGGAGGGCTGGGAGGGGCAACGACGACATGGGCGGCGACCAACGGCACTGCTAGGCGGCGGTGCAGGGGAAGGGTCGCCAGAGTTGGCCGAGAAGGCGCTCCGATGGTCGGGACTCGGTGCCGGGGGGTGGGGGGGGTGGAGAGAGAGAGGGGGGGGGGGGGGGGAGGAAGCCGGTGGTTCTCACGGTGGATTCGTGCTGGCCGGGGAAGGCCAGGTGGTGGTCATCGGCAGAGGAAAACGGTGGTGCTCATTGGAGCTCGACGGGGACGGCGCTACGAGGGTCGGGGGGGGGGGGTGGCTCCGGAAGGCCGAGAATCGAGCTACGGTGCTCAACAGCATGGTTCACCGGAGTTTGGGGTAAACTCGACTGCAGTAACTCTATGGGCTTGGGGCGGTCTGGGGTTAGAACAACAGTAGAGGCGGGGTCCGGGGTGTCATGGGGGCGTTTTTATAGCGGACAGACAGGGGGAGTCCATGGGCTCGAGGCCGTTAGAGTTAATGGCCATCGTGACCATTGATGTACGTGAGTGCACCTAATTGGACAAATTAGAGCCACTAGGGCTCGAGAGAGAGGGGGAGGGTAAGTGGAGCGACACGATGATGATCTTGGGGTTGGTTTGGGAGTCGGGGAGACGGGGATGTGAAGCAACAGAGGAGACGGTTTTTCCTCTGGTAGCGACAGTGAAATGGCTCAGGCCTCGTTCGGTTGACGCGGAACGGCCTGTACCAGGGCCCGTTCCGGCTGGATTTCAGCGGCCCGTTTTATAGTCAGGCTAGAACTAAATTGACCGTTCGGTTGGGCTGGATTGAAAATGTAAACCAGCCCGGAATAAAATTCTTTTTCCCAAAAGCAATCAGATGAGATCCCCACCTCGCCCCCACTAGATCTTATCCCGACACCGACGCCCATTGCTAGAAGGCTAAGGCGACACGAGGCGGCGGCGTAGGAGGTGGCGGCTCGAGGCAGTGGCACGGCACGGCACCACCACGGCGGCCACCATGAAGATAACTGCAATGCTGGCTTGACTCAAGGAGAGGCTGAGGCGAGGCGGCAGCGTAGGTGGCGATGGCTCGAGACGGCGATGCGGCATGGCCACCACCGTGACGGCGTCGACCTCCCATCCGACTTCGATGCCATTCACCACCTACTCGCCCGTAAGGCTCCATCCTCCTCATCTTTCCCCTCCTCTTGCTTCACCGTGCATAGCTAGGGTTCGGTGTCTGATGTGCTATAACTCAATCTGGTGCTTGATCTTGGTGGGGTGTGTGGTTCTTTGGCCTTATGTCTCATCGTTCTTGCTCTCGCCCTAGGGTTCGGTATTGTTTGTTCTTGGCTCAGTATGGTATGCTCATAGATGTGCCTAGAGTGACGTTGTAGAGGTCAGGAATTACTCACCATTCTGGTGTTCTTGGCTCTTAGTAGCGACGCAGCGTTATCATGAACTTGCAAGGACTTGCCCTTCTATCTTGGCTGATGCAGAGGTGATGATTGGTAAGTTTAAGAAATGTTGATGAGCAGCAAAAGACATGATAGATTTTTTCAATGGTTAGTCTAGCCATGAACAATGTTCTTATATTTAGGTTCACTGTAGCCCATAATTTACTACACAGCTTGCAGTTTATGAAGTACTATTCTGAATTAGCTCTTCTTCTCTTTGTATTGTATGTTCTACAGTTGTGCTGAAATGAAAAGGACTGGCAGCTCTCAGATGTCTGTACTTTTCAGTACAATTTTAGAACATGCTGTTGATTTGTCTTGTGCTCTGTATGCTCGTAGTTTGAACTTTAAATCTACACTAGAAAGCTCGTGCGGCAACAAGTCACTCTGTTCTGATTTCACCCGTATTGTTACCCTTGTTGTAGTAGAAAGGGTCAAAAAGCCAATTGCTCGTCATGTGTTATCTAGTATGCTAACAGTACAAAGTGAGTAACAAGTAGATATAAAGCACTATTATAGAACTATAAGTAAATCTTTGAAAAAGAGGAGCAAGTCACATGGAGATTTAGCTGGAGAACCAGTCAGTGCCAGCCCTCGAGTATTATTCACAGTTGCAGATCCAGAAGCAGGAGTGATGGCAGACGAACCCTTGGTTAATAGTTTCAAGCCTCATTTGGATAAGGTTATCAAGACAGATTTCCAAGAAGCTCAAGATCATGCTCCATATCAACTAGAGAGGTATGTCGGATTAGTGGCACAACAACCGTTCACAGGTTTGGAGGATCCCAATCAGCATCTGCAGCGCTTCCTTGAAGTATGTAGTACATTCAAAGTAGCAGGATTGACCGGAGATCAAGCACGTGTGCGGCTGTTCCCCTTCTCTCTAGTTGGACGCCCTAAGCAATGGTACAATAGCTTGGAAAACGCAGTAAAGACTACATAGGAAACCTTAGCAGTTGCATTCTTAGCCAAATACTTCCCTCCTGGTAAGACTCAAGCTTTGAAGAATAAGATTCTTGGATTTACGCAGAATATTGATGAGAGCATTGGAGAAGCTTGGGAAAGATACAATGAATATATGGATGCATGCCCTCATCATGGTCTTACAGTTGGCGAAACTGTTGAGAGATCCTACGTGGGATTGAATACCCCCTCCCGTCAACACTTAAATGCTTCAGCTGCGGGTTCATTCATGTCAAAGACTCCCACTCAAGCTAAGGAATTGATCAAATTACTAGTTGAAAATCAATCATGGGATAGTGAGAGAAGTTCAAGGAACCTACAACCTTCTAAAGGAGTAGCAAAGAGCGTGATTGAGAAGACTCATGAAGACTTAGTTATGGATCGCCTTGATGCTATTCAAAGAAGGTTGGACAATAATTCCCATATCCCTAAGGAAGAGTCACTCAGGCTAGCAGAATCACGCTCCATTTGTGACGAGTCTGGAGAATTCAGCCATGTGCAGAAAGATTGTCCTGAAGAGATGAAGATGTTAGAATATGTAAAGAATAGTGGATGGAAACCCCAATATCAGCAACAAAGGTGTTCTTTCTCTGCTAGTTCATCCATGCAAAACTCTATTCCGCTTCGTCTCCAATTTCATGAGTTCCTTCAAGCTCAAGAAAAGATCAACAAGGACAATCAAGCTAAATTCAAGGAGGTTGACCATGTTCTTGAAGGGATTAATGACAAGGTGATAGAAATTGGGAGCTCCAATGAGCAGATTTTGAAGCATACCAAGATTATGGAGCAACAGATAGGACAGTTATCACAGGCCATTCAAGGCAACAATGGGGTTATTCCTGGTAATACGATGTCTGCAGAGCAGTTAAAGGCAATAGCTACACGGTCAAGAAAGCAAACAGAAGATCCAGAGCACTCTGCGGGAGCAAGGAAGACCTGCGCCGATCGGCTCACCACTGGCGCCGATCGGCGCGATGGTACTATTAGCACCGATCGGCTCACTCATTGCGCCGATCAGCGCAAGGAAGAGATTGACATCTCTAGACTAAAAATGGTTATGGAAATAGAGGAGCATAGCCCTACCATGTTCTTGGATACTCAACTGCTGACAAAGACAGAGAGAGTGCGGCAACACGACAAGCAATTTGCAAGGTCCATCGATGTAATGAAGAAGCTTTACATCAATGTCCCTTTTGTTGATGCTATTCAAGTACCTACCTATGCTAAGTACATTAAGGACATGATGCAAAACAAGAAGTCTCTAGCTTCTGAAGAGGTTGTGAAGGTCACTAAGGAACTTGCGACGGCGATCAATGATGTTGCACTTGAGAAGAAACCTAACCCTGGATCACCAAGCATCAAATGCATGATCGGAACAAGGATATTTGGTAGGTGCTTGTGCAATCTTGGAGCAAGTGTAAGTGTTATGCCCCGTCATATATTCAGCAGTCTCAATTTTCCTGAATTGGAGCCTACGGGTATGTATTTGGAGTTAGCCGACCAGTATGTACGCTTCCCTGATGGAATTGCTGAGGATGTGCCTGTTCAAATTGGAAATCACATCGTCCCTGTTGATTTTATTGTGCTTGATATGGATAAGAGAACGAGAACCCCATTGATCTTAGGCAGACCCTTCTTGAGGACAGCAAAGGCAAGTATTGATGTTGGGAGTGGTGAGATAAGCTTCGATATAAGTGGAACTCCCTACTCTTTCAAATTTCGCCAAAGGGGAGAAGAATGTCGTGCTATTGATGAAGTGAAGTGGTACAAGACACTGAGGCAACATGACATTGAGAGTGATTGGAGGGGATGTAAGGATAGGTCATCCGAGGTATATGAGCTATTAAGATAAGTGAACCTTGTAGTGTCGCGGTCTTACACCCCGCACTGCAACACTAAGGATTGATTGCTCATGGGGAGGTCAAGCTCTTTGACCTCTAAATAACTAGAGCGCTCTTGGGAGGCAACCCAATTGTCGGGAGATTTAGAAGTTATTTAGTGCTTACGGGAGGGCAACCCGTCTCATTTAGTTGATTAATGCTAGCTGGGAGGGCAACCCGGTGTTTTTAATTTGCTTTCTTGTAATAAAAACAATCTCCTGAATAAAAGAATTAGAAAAAGTGTGTGCTCCTGCATTGTTTGTTTATTTGTGCAAAACTATATATATATATATATATATATATATATATATATATATATATATATATATATATATATATATATTGTAAACTAACAACGCAGGAATAAAAGAAAAAGACCAAAAACAAGAAGGAACAGAGCTTGCGTCATTCGGCGCACTCATGCGCCGATCGGCGCATTGATAACAAGTCATGACAGAAGGCTGACGATGCCCAGAATGGAAGAGGAGCTGAAAGCCAACCAGCACATCAATTTTCAGATGAAGAACGACATCTAGCGAAGAAGTGAGGGGCCTGGAGCAAAAATAGACACCGCACCAATCGGTGCGAGACGTTGCGCCAATCGGCGCTATCAGCAGATCAGCCCCGCTTTGTGTGCCAATGCTACAGGAACATTGGGAAGAGTGGATATTAGGTGAAAGAAATGAACACGAGGCATCAGGATCAGAGCCAAACCAGAAGACAAGGTGCAAGGAACTTGCGCCGTTCGGCGCACTCCTGTGCCGATCGGTGCTGGTACCCATGCTGTGCCCAAATTGGCGACATATTTGGCAGACACTGATTATTAGGAACAAGTATAATTTTTATGCAGGTTTCTAGTGCAGAGGAGATATGGAATTGAACAAAAGCTAAAAAAGAGACGGCGCGCCGATCGGCGCCGGCCAGAGCCGATCGGTGCAGTCAATCAAGACAATGGGATTTCGTGCTGTTCCCCTGCCAGCCGACATGGTGTACCAGGAAAAGACGAAAATGATGGAAACAAAAAAAGGGAGGAGAATTAGGAACCAGAGCGGTTAGAGAATTCAAAATTTGAAATGTGCCGATTGGCGCAGTGACCGCGCCGATCGGCGCAGCCCTAAATTTTCAAAATTTTTGGCGGGTCCTTCTCCTGGAAGTTTCCCGCACTATAAAAGTGAGGCTAGGCGCTCCCAGTTCGGCACACCATCCTGGTAATCTCTCCACCTTCCCCACTACCCATGATCTCGCACACGTTCCGCATTCCTCGTAGATGGATCGTCTCTGCTCCTCCGTCGGCAAGTTGGGCAAGAGGCTGCGCCAGGGAAGCAGTTCTAGCGGTAGCGGCGAATCGAGCAGTGACTCCTCGGCTAGGGGGGGCTCCGGTGCTCATGACGACATGTCGGTGGGTGGTGCATCCACTGGCTCGGCAGCGGCAACATATGAGATACGCGCCCGCCACTCCGTCTCCGGTGCGCCCCTTTCAACGGGGCGTGCTACGAGGAGCCAACCGACGGGAAGCCGTGGGGTTCCCAGATCACTGCCATCGCCGGCACTCGTGCCGTGCACGGTGGAGGAGGGCTTCACCCTCCTGAGCGCGGAGGAACAACAGCACTACCTCGCAGTGAGGAGAAGGTTCGTCCCTAACTTTGACATGGACGAGACCTTCCTCACCATGATCAGCGTCTGGGAGGACATTAGGAGGATGCTAGACAACCTCGACTGGGTGGACTTCAACCATCTCCCCGTGGACTTCAACATCGACATCATCACCGAGGTTACCTCTACAATGAGGATCAGCTCTGACAACTACGGCAACGACGCCATCAACTTCCACGTCCACGACATTAGCTACATGGTGACCATGGAGGCAGCGGCTCAAGCCTTCGGCTTCAACGCCAACGCCGATGTGGCCGGCATCTTGGGACGTGGGGAGTTGGACTCCTTTTGGAGGCGGCTCTCGTTCGTCGAAGAGATGAAGCGCGGCAACATCCGTAACCCGACCATTCAAATCTTCCATTGGTGGTTGGTGGCACGCACATGTGATAAGGTTGACTCCAGCAACATCACCGATGCGGACTTGCGGTGGCTATTCAATGCCATCGTGAGCCCATCTCACTGCAACCCTATGTCGGTGATGGTGCAGGGTTGGTTCGAGAAGAGGGGCAAGAAGAGCAAGAAGTTGGCCTTTGGGGGCTATCTTCAACGCCTGGCAGCCCACGTCTATGGTGACGACGGATCGGGTGGACGCGAAGACAAGTGGGAGTTCGCGATAGAGATCGGCGAGAATATGACTCGTGGCAACATTGTCACGGGAAGTGTTCACGCCGACTCTCATGTCAGCGGCACCAACATTAGGCTCCCGTGTGCAGAGCTAGGAGTTTTTCTCCCTCGCAAGCTAGAGGGAGGAAACTGGCTTGAGGAAGGTCTCTTGGAGGGGGGCCGAGTTCCCAGGGACCGCTGTGGGCAGATTCGACAACCGCGACATCTATAGCAGCCGGCGGTGAGTGAAACTCATGGGGGTCACGCCAAGAGCCTCAGCAGTACAGCACAGGGTGGAGCGACGCAGCAGGCGGTTCACAGCCCACTGCGCCGGTCGGTGCAGGCGGCGCGCCGGTCGGCGCACCCTACTTCAACACAGGCGTTGACAATAGGTACCAAGGATGGGTATCTGTGGTGCCTCCGGTGCCCGGTGTAGACTTCTTCATGCCCATGCAGGGGTATCTCGACAACAACATGCACTACATTGAGCACATGGAGGATGCCACATCCCAATGGAGGAACAACCACGACACGATGGTGGAGGAGTTCGAGCGACTCAAGGCGCGGTGCTATGGCTTTGATCAGCCACCATCTCCACCTCCGCTTGATTAGAGTGCCGAGAAGTGGGCATATGTATCGGTTTCCTAGTTTGTGTTTTCTTTATCTTTGCAATCTTTTTCTTTATTTGCTTATGTGTGTGTGAGCGGGTTGGGAAACCATGTATCGGGTGTGTTTATTTTCATGAATGTGTGCTAGTAGTAGTTTTATTTTCATGCAGGTGTGTTAGTAATAGTTTTATTTTCATGCATGTGTGTTAGTAGTAGTTTTATTTTAATGCAAGTGTGTGCGTAAATCATCACCATGTATTCGAGTTTTGATCTTAATATAATGGTGGCGGTTATGCTCTTTTAGAAGAATTGAATTACTATTCTTTCTTGAAAAGTGTTGATGAAGATCGAATAATGTTGAGCATTGAATAAAATTTCAAACTTACACTTAATTATTATTCAGCAAATATTTCTTATGTGGAGCAATTCTGAATACCCATGTGCTTAATTTCCATTGTCCAATTTGTGATGATAACTTAGTACCAATCTTTTTATAAATAAATTTTCATGTTGTGAACTTTGGAATTTATTATTTCCAAGATCCTCACCTACCAATGCCATATTTTGAGCAATACTCATGAACCTTTGGTATAAAGATAAACATTAAATTAATGGTTGAGTTTGGTTAGGATTTAATTCTTTTTGGTATGATCTTTACTAGGATGGCCAAATCCTTGTGTATCTTTTTAGCATTGAATTACTCATGCAAATCTCCAATTCCGCTGAGTATTCTATTTTAAAAACAAAGTCTTGTTGAGTATCATTCCTTGACCACATCCTATGTTCCTGGCTGTATTTGAACTTTGAATAAATTTTGAAGCCAGATGAATCAAATACCAACAAAAGCTGGTGATTTTAGGTCGAGAGCCGATCGGCGCAGTCTGAGCTGATCGACGTAACAGAAAGCAAAATAAAAAAAACAGAAAAATGATGAAAAGAAAAAAAAGAAGAAGAGAAAAGCTCTGTTGTTTGCTAAGGGACTAGCAAAATTTTAATTGTGGGGGGTGGTATATGATATGCTTATTCTCGAAATTCATTCTAATATAGTCATGAATCATTCCAACCATGTGCAATCTGATAATGGGAGTTCCTTTTTCTTCCAAGATCAAAATTTTTATGCACATGTCCATATATCCAAAGTGTGAGTCCTTTCTTAAATTTTCTTTGGCCATCTTGTTAAGTTTTTGTAATTCCAATAAAAAATAATCTCCTAGCTTTACAATATATTGTTGATTTATGTTTGCAATCCTTGAATTATCTCACCTAGCTACTCATATAAGCCTTACATTTAAGTATTTAATCATTATGATGTAGTATATAGGTTGAGTGATTTGAAAGATGAGTTATTGCCTTGGATTATTTGGAAGATAGATAATTTATGTTCACAATAATCTTTTAAGTGATTTACATGTGTGGAAAAGTTATAATTTGTGAGTTGGACATGATCTTTTGCTTTGGGGAGAAACTTTGAGCTTTATGCCCATATTTGAATTATTTTGCTTAATACCAATATGAAATACACTACAATAGAACAATGCTCAACATTTGCTGATTTAAGATATCTTTCATGATAAGAAGAGTATGTTCTTTGATTTTTCTCTCTTTTACTTTACTCGGGACGAGCAAAGGTTTAAGTGTGGGGGAACTGTTGGCACTTTCCAAGTGCCCCTTTTATATGTGAATAAGGCCATTTACCTATGATATTATCTATATATTTGTATATATGTTGTTTTGGAGCTTTATTGCAAAAACAGGTAAAATTGGCTATTAAAGTGATGCTGGCCAAGACACGAGTCCAGAACCGACGAAAAGCACTAAAGAAGCCCAATGTGCCGATCGGCGCCAGCCCATGAGCCGATCGATGCAAGGATATTTTGGCCCACAGAAGTGACTGAGGCCATTCCGATGGAAGTTTATCTGATGTTTATGGAAGTTTATCTGCGCAAGACACTTGAAGATATTTTCTTAGAAGATTTATGGAACTTCAAGATCTCGATGTGCAGTACAAGACTTTATCTCAAAGGAAAAGGCCCACATGGCAGCTGTGGAAGATAGAGGATCCGACTCAGAGCAGAAACCAGAGAGAACACGGCTTGCGCCGATCGGCACAATCCTGTGCCGATCAGCGCAACCGACTTATTTGCTAGAAACCGAGTCCTTCATGAGTAGAACCCCTATATATACTTGTAACCCCTAGCCGCGATCAGAACCACCAAGGAGGAGGCAATAGAGGGACAACAGATTCGTGAGTTAGAGCCACCGGGGCTTGCCTCATTAGAATAGATCTCTAGTTGAGTTTCAAGAACCATTGGTGTAAGAGTTGATCCGTCAAGGTAGGCCATCTCGACGGTGATGAATCTTACTCTATGTATCTCAAGGATGATTGAATATGTTGATGATGGTTTTGGTGATTTGTCTATCTTGATTCTATAATCATGCATGTGCTTATTCTTATTGCTTAGTTCTAGGCTAAGTAAGTAGATATTATCTTAATCGTGGTGATTAGGATAGTATTCAGACATTGTATTGATTATGGTTGCTTGATGATGCCGGTAGTGTGGTTTAGCGGTGACAGCACTAAACCTGCGCAGCAGTATTGGATAGTTGAGTAGGGTGAGACACTCGCATGATTAAGGGTTTCCTCTCGGCAGCGATAAATCGAGAGCCGCTCGGAAAGCAGGGTGGTCTTATTCATTATAGGTTTTCATTGATCCATGTAATTATCCATTATGATGCTATTTAATTAGACTATCTGGTTACGATCTCACTAGTAGATATCTGGCTACTCACCGAATAGTTTTAGCTTTGGCTTTAGCTTTGGCTTTGACTTGCACTCTAGTTCAACTTCGCTGGTGAACCGATTGGCTCAACACCTACGCCGATCGGCTCAACAAATTAGATCCGCAATAGTGCCAATTGGCTCAACCCTGCGCCGATCGGTGCAACGACAGAATTGTTGTCTGGCGCACCTTGGCGCTGGCCAATCTCCCTTTCATACAACTTGAACTTGACAATAGCCTTGATTAGATCTTTTACTGTTAACTTTGTTTAATTATCCCTAAGGTCTCAGTGGTTCGATAATACCATAGAATACTCTAAGGGAAAAAGTGCTACAACTGTATACCGTGCTCTTGTGGTATATAAGTGGGTGCGTAGTAAGGACCAACAACCGCTCCCAAGACCAATGATACGAACACCAATAACAACGACGTTGAAGACGTCCATGATGAAGACACGGTGTATAAGGCTGATGGCACCGTGGATAGGTCAGCTACAAGGACCACAAGATTGCGACATCATTTGCACCGTAATACTCAAGGTATGGGTGGTTTCCATAACTACAATCATCATCCACACGGTAACTATGCTCCAGATGACCCGTATGCTAAAATTAAGTTTTCAATTCCTTCATTTTTGGGTCAGTATGACGGTGATGTTTATCTTCATTGGGAGATGTTATACAAGCAACCAGTGAGTTTAAGGACGTTGCTATTGTTTGGTGGAGTGGTCTAGCTGTTGAAACTGATTTGCCTACTACTTGGAAAGAACTTAAGGTAGCAATGCGTGATCATTTTGTTCCTCCTTCTTTTTATAGAGAGATTCATAATAAACTGCAGTGTTTAGAACAAGGAGATAAAACTGTTCAGGAGTACTTTAGTGAGCTTCAGAAGGGTTTGATTCGATGTGCTATAGTTGAAAAAGTAGAGGATCAGATTTGTCGCTTTTATTCTGGTTTAAGAAAATAATTTCAGGACATCTTTGATTATAAAGAATATTATACCCTCACCCAGTGTTTCCAGTATGCTATGCTTGCAGAGAAAAAATCACATGGACTTTTTTCAGGCTTTTGAGGAGTACAACAAGTCGAGGAACTCCTACCCCCCACGCTCGATGGGGACTTCGGGGCTGCCCAAGCCATCTTTCCGGCCGCCCCCACCAGCAGCTACCAAGGGAACTAGTGTTGTTTCTATAGCCCCAAGATCAGCCCCTGCACCTTCTACACGCTCAGGTAAAACTTCTGTGCAAGTACTTGCTAGTAGTGCCTCCTCTGTTGCTTCGACGGGGCGCACTACAGGGATTCAGTGCCACCGCTGCCATGGACTTGGTCATGTGCAGAAAGATTGTCCAAGTAGGCAGGCATATGTGCAACAGACGATGGCGGTTACATGAGCACCTCCGATGTGGAGGATGAGGAGGAGGACGTCGCTGCCACCAGCAGTGACCTCATCCTTGGAGGCGGAGACACCACGGGATACATGAACATTATTGTTCAGCGTGTCATTAGCACACAAGTTCATCAGCCCGAGATGATGCAGCGCCACAACTTGTTCCAGATTTTCTTCGTCATCAAGAACCGCCGAGCACGTGTCATCATTGATGGAGGGAGCTACAATAACTTGGTGAGTTCTGATGTGGTCAACAAGCTTGCTTTGACCACATGCCCACATCCACATCCATACTACATTCAGTGGTTAAACGACTCTGAAAAAGCTAAGATAATACATACTTGTAGAGTTCCTTTTTCTATTGGTTCTTATGTGGATTCTGTTGATTGTGATGTCGTACCCATGCAAGCATGTTCACTTTTATTGGGTAGACCTTGGGAATTTGATAATGATGTTATATACCATGGTAGAAGTAATAAGTACACTTTTATGTATAAAAAAACAAAAATTACTTTGTTACCAATGACCCCTGCTGAAATTATACAAGCTGATTTAGAAAGAGCTGCTAGTTTGAAAAATAAAGGTCCTGTAATTCAACAACCTATTAATTCTGATTCTACACCTAGTAATGTTAATGATTCTTCAAGTTCTAAGGGTGCTGGAATTAAATTACAAGGTCGTTCATGTCTTGCAACAAAATCTGATCTTGCTGAAATTTCTGATAATGATGATATTTGCTATGCTTTGATATGCAAACAAGCTTTGTTTTCGCTTGATGATATTACTTCTAGTGCTTTGCCTCCTGCTGTCACTAACCTTTTGCAGGAGTATGAGGATGTGTTTCCGACTGAGATACCCCCAAAATTTCCACCTTTAAGAGGGATTGAGCATCAAATTGATTTGATTCTGGGTGCTACTTTGCCAAACCATGCTGCTTATAGGACCAACCCTGAGGAGACTAAGGAGATACAACGACAAGTTCAAGACCTTTTGGATCATGGGTATGTTCGTCAATCACTTAGTCCTTGTGTTGTTCATGTACTTTTGGTTCCTAAGAAAGATGGTACTTGGCGTATGTCTGTAGATTGTAGAGCCATTAATAATATTACTATTAGGTATCGTCATCCAATTCCTAGGCTAGACGACATGCTTGATGAGTGATGTGGTGCTATAATTTTCACTAAAATTGATTTGCGTAGTGGCTACCATCAAATTAGAATGAAACTTGGAGATGAATGGAAAATAGCTTTCAAAACCAAATTTGGATTATATTAGTTGTTGGTAATGTATTTCGGTTTAACTAATGCACCTTGTACTTTCATGCGCTTGATGAATGAGGTTTTAAGAGCTTTCATTGGCAAATTTGTGGTAGTTTACTTTGATGATATCTTGATTTATAGCAAATTCATGTATGAACATATGAATCATTTGCGTGCTATTTTAGATGCTTTGCGAGATGCACGTTTATTTGGTAACCTTGATAAGTGCACCATTTGCATGGATCGAGTCTCTTTTCTTGGCTATGTTGTGACTCCACAGGGAATTAAGGTGGATGAGGCAAAGATTGAAGCCATAAAGAGCTGGCCTGTACCAAAAACTATCACACAGGTGAGGAGTTTTCTTGGTCTTGCAGGTTTCTACCGCCGCTTTGTCAAAGATTTCAGCACCATTGCTGCAACTTTGCATGAGTTGACAAAGAAGAGCGTTGATTTCCATTGTGGTAAGTTACATCATGAATCTTTTGATGCTTTTAAGGATAAAGTTACACATGCACCATTGCTCAATTACCTAATTTTGATAAGATTTTTGAGCTTGAATGTGATGCTAGTGGTATAGGCATTGGTGGTGTTTTGATGCAAGATAGTAAACCTGTTGCATACTTTAGTGAGAAAATTACTGGGCCTGTTTTGAATTACTCTACGTATGATAAGGAATTGTATGCACTTGTACATTCTTTAGAGACATGGCGTCATTATTTGTTGCCCAAAGAATTTGTTATTCATTCTGATAATGAATCACTTAGGTATATTCGTTCTCAATGTAATTTAAACCGTAGACATGCTAAATGGATTGAGTTTATTGAGTCTTTTCCTTACATTATTAAACATAAGAAAGGGAAGGATAATGTGATCGCTGATGCTTTATCTAAGCGCTACACTTTATTGTCTCAACTTGATTGTAGAATTTTTGGACTTGAGACAATTAAAGAACAATATGCTGCTGATGTTGATTTTAAGGATGTATTGCTGCATTGTAAAGAAGGTCATGCATGGAACAAATTTGTGTTGACTGATGGATTCTTGTTTAGAGCTAATCGCCTATGCATTCCAGTTGGTTCTGTTCGTCTTTTATTGTTATAGGAGGCGCATGGAGGTGGATTGATGGGTCATTTTGGTGCCAAGAAGACTGAGGATATTTTGGCCACACACTTCTTTTGGCCAAGGATGAGGAAAGATGTTGAGCTCTTTGTTGCTTGCTGCACTACATGTCAAAAAGCTAAGTCTCGCTTGAATCCACATGGTTTATATATGCCACTTCCTGTTCCTTCTATTCCTTGGGTGGATATTTCTATGGACTTTGTTTTAGGACTACCTAGGACTAAGAGGGGGAGTGATAGTATTTTTATTGTTATGGATAGATTTTCTAAGATGGCACACTTTATACCATGTCATAAGACTGATGATGCTAGTTATATTGCTGAACTCTTTTTCAAAGAAATTGTATGTTTGCATGGTATGCCTTCTACTATTGTTTTAGATCGTGATGAAAAATTCTTGAGTCACTGTTGGCGCACGCTTTGGAATAAGTTGGGTACAAAGTTATTGTTTTCTACAACTTGTCACCCACAAACTGATGGACAAACTGAGATGGTGAACCACACTTTGGGTACTATGTTGAGAGCTATTTTAAAGAAAAATTGGAAGCAATGGGTAGAATGTTTGCCTCATGTTGAGTTTGCATATAATTGGGCAACACATTCTACTACCAAGGTAAGTCCTTTCAAGGTAGAGTATGGTTTTGATCCCCGTACTCCACTTGATATACTTCCTCAACCTATTCATGAGAGAGTTCATGTTGATGCTAAGGAGCGTGCAGAATTTATTTTGAAAATGCATGAGACCACTAGACTTAGCATTGAAAAGATGAATGACAAGTATAAAATTGCTGGTAGTAAAGGTAGAAAAGAGGTAAAACTTGATGTAGGAGATTTAGTATGGTTACACTTGAGAAAGGATAGATTTCCAGATTTGAGAAAGTCTAAATTAATGCCTAGAGCTGATGGTCCTTTTAAAATAATTGAGAAGATTAATGATAATGCATACATACTTGAGTTGCCTCCCGAGTTTGGGCTTAGTCCTACTTTTAACATTTCAGATTTGAAACCATACTTGGGAGAAGAGAATGAGCTTGAGTCGAGGACGACTCCACTTCAAGAGGGGGAGGATGATGGGGACATCACTCCTAAGGATACATGCAACACTCCTCTAATTCTAGACTTGCAAGGTCCAATGACTAGAGCTCATGCACGACGACTAAATTTAGAGGTGAGCTCGTTCCTACGTTCTTCATTATATGTCACTTTTGAGAATAGTTTGCTACCTAATGATTATATTGTAATTAGGAACCATGGAGAGGACCAGGAGATGATGGGAGAAGGACTTGGAGACATGGAGGACCAGCAAGGATGTGGAAGCCAAGGTGGAGGCCCAACCAAAACCGAATTCGAGTCTGTTTCAGGGCTCAGTACCAGTCTACACTAAAACGGATGCCCAGGATACATACGGACTCAGATTTGGATGTTCTACATATGCACGGAAAGATAAGAAGAAGACCATTTCCAATGCCGTCAGTCTCATGTCAAAATTCATCAGGAGTCATCGGTAATCGTTGAAACAAGAGAGGATCCAGAATCTGTTTTGGTGCTGCATCGCCTGTTTTTGGCCTTTGGGCTTTGTATCTGGTTGAGCCCAATTAGGGGCACGTTCAGAGGGTCTTGCACGACCCAAGGGTCTTCATATACAGCCTCCACCGCACCATTAGGGTTCGGGTTTTGCTTAGATTATTCTGTTCATAACAATTTCGCCGTCATCACGGTTTCTGAGACCCCAACTTTGTGATATTCATAATACATATGCAATTGTGTTGCATTCTTCTTTGTTCTTGCTTGTGTTCTTGATTTGCAGGCAGGGATTAGCCTTCTCAGCAAGGTAAATCATTTTAGGATGGTTGATAACTAGAGGAGACGTTGTGCTGCGATTGCGGGGTTTAGAACATGTTGTTCTGAAGCCGGATCAATTTGTGTGTCGCCTCCAACCAAATTAACGTATGCAAAACCTTTCGGAAGATCAGGAACCCTTGTCCACATCACTTCCAACCATGTGTATCTTCATTGGTTGTTGAAGAAGACTCCATATGAGCTATTGGTTGGACGGAAACCAAATGCTTCCTATTTTTGGGTGTTTGGTTGCACTTGCTATATTCTCAAGAAGAGGAGGAAGCCCGGGAAATTTGAGAGTAGGACGGATGAAGGGATACTTGTTGGATACTCTAGAACTTCTAAAGCATATCGGATCTATAACTCAGCCACAGGATGTGTGGAGGAAACCTATGATGTGCAATTTGATGAGTCAAATGGTTCTCAAAAGGGAGATGAATTTCATGAAGTGCATATTAAGGATGAGCCTATGAGGGAAGCCTTGAGAAGAATGCCCGTGGGCGAGGTTTTACCCCACGGGGTCAATGATGGTAATATTGATGAGCCCTCTACTCCACCACCTCAACCAACCTCTTCCTCCGAGGTACAAGAACCAAACCAAAATGCCACAAGTACACCCTCTAGCTCCTCCCAAAATTCCTTGAGAGTCCATCCACCAAACAATGAGGAAACCATAGAGAGAAGTGAGCCACAAGCCTCTCCACATACACCACCACCTCTAGCTACTTCTCCAAGCTCTTCACAAGACACTCATCCATTCACCTCAAGCTCAAAGTCAAAGACAAGAAGGCCTATGAGTGATTCCCCCACCTCTCTTAGAATCCAAGACACTCATATATCAAGAGAGCAAGCAACCCAAGATGCACAAGATACATCACCTAGACCTCCTCCCACTCAACAAGAACATCATCCTAGACCCAAAGCCATAAACAAGGATCATTCATGTGATTTGATCATTGGGAGTCCATCTCAAGGAGTGAGGAAAAGGAGAAATCAATACAAGCCCAACTATGTGAATGAAGAAGTTGATGAAGGAAGTGATGAGGCAAATGTTGCAATTGAGAACTTCTCCTTTGTCTCCATGATTGAGCCTACAACCATTGAAGAAGCAATGAATGATCACAAGTGGGTTATTGCCTAGCAAGAAGAATTGAACAATTTTCAAAGGTGCAAGGTATGGAGTTGGTTGAGAGACCCAAGAATCATAATGTGGTTGGCACCAAGTGCGTCTTCAAGAACAAACAAGATGAGAAAGGAGCCATTATCAAGAACAAGGCTCGCCTAGTGCCAAAGGGATATTCTCAAGTGGTGGGCATTGACTTTGAAGAAACATTTGCTCCCGTGGCTCGTCTTGAGGCAATTTGGATCTTGCTTGCTTATGCTTCACACAATGGCTTCAAGCTCTATCAAATGGATGTGAAGAGTGCCTTCTTGAATGGAGAGATCAATGAGAAAGTCTATGTGGAATAACCTCCAGGGTTTGAGGACCCCAAGCGTCCTAGACATGTGTACAAGTTGAAGAAAGCTCTCTATGGTCTCAAGCAAGCTCCTAGAGCGTGGTATGAACACTTGAGAAACTTCCTACTCAAGAATGGATTCACCATTGAAAGCATTGATAGCACCTTGTTCACAAGGCATGTAGGGAAGGATCTCTTCGTGTGCCAAATCTATGTGGATGATATCATATATGGGTCAACTAATGAAAAGTTCAATGAGGAGTTTCGGGAAATGATGGCAAGGGAATTTTTAATGTCAATGATTGGAGAACTTCATGTGTTCCTTGGTTTTCAAGTGAAGCAATTGAAAGAAGGGAACTTCATCTATCAAGAAAAGTACACCAAGGATCTTCTCAAGAGGTTCAACATGGAAAATAGCAAACCTTTGTGCACTCCTATGGCAACAAGCAAACCCTTGGACATGGATGAGAAGGGAAAACCTGTGAAGCCCAAGCTCAATAGATCCATGATTGGTTCCTTGCTCTATCTCACCACTTCAAGACCGAACATCATGTTTAGTGTGTGCTTGTGCGCACGCTATCAAGCAAATCCAAAGGAGTCTCACTTGAAGGCTGTGAAGAGAATTCTTAGATACCTCAAGTACACACCTACTATGGGGTTATGGTAACCTAGAGGAACAAGCTTTGAGTTACTTGGGTATTCGGATTCGGACTTTGCGGGATGCAAAGTGAATAGGAAGAGTACATTGGGAGGTTGTCAATTCCTTGGATGAGCTCTTGTCTCTTGGAGTTCAAAGAAGCAAAACTCGGTGGCTCTATCTACGGTTGAAGCGGAGTATATGGCGGAAGGAGCATGTTGTGCTCAACTTCTCTATATGAGACAAACTCTCTCGGACTATGGTCTCAACTTCACTCAAATGCCACTCTATTGTGATAGTGAAGCGGCAATCAAGATGGCTCTCAAAACTGGAGATCATGGTCATGCAAAACACATTCAAGTGAAACATCATTTCATTCGTGATCATGTTGAGAAGAACGACATTGACTTGTTGCATGTGCGTACTCATGAACAATTGGCGGATATCTTCATCAAGCCACTTGATGAGAAGACCTTCAACAAGCTATGGGGAGAACTCAATGTTCTCGACCTCTCCAACTTCACTTCAGTAACCCTAAAGCTTGTCTCTTGTACATTTGTGTAGTCCTACTTGTTTGTTTGTTGTTTGTGTCTTTGTTTTGTGCTTGTTTCTCTTCTTTTATAGCTCAACTTCGGACCTCCTTGAGATAGCAATGGACATGGGTTAAGCTTGGGAAGGTCGTTCATGGTGTACCCAAGGCTTTGAAGAATGGTCCATTGCGAGTAAGCTCAAGAAGGGGACAACTCGTCATTGGCACTTTGGTTTGTAGCGGTTCTCTCTCTTTCTTTTAGCATCACATCATGCATTTGTATACTTGTTGCATTTGCATTTGCACTCTTTGCATTAATGCATTCTTGCATTGTGATACTGTACATGCTTCCAAGCATGTTTCTAGGGGGAGTTGCTTTTTTACAATGTAAGTACATGACCCTCTAGATGATCACATAGTGATCCTTGTGCTTCATGCCCATTGAGTCATGTTCGACCGAGCTCCAAGGTTAAATTACTCGCGCGGCTCAAAGACAAGTGGCTCATACATTCCCATCACACTAATGACTAACCCTTGCAACCTTGAGGAATTTGTTGCTGAGTCATGTGTGCAGGGGGGAGTTATGGTGAAATACCATCATACCAAGGAGGAGCACCGAGAAAGGGGGAGTTTTCTAACTCTTGCCATTTACTATTTGCCCCTTGGTTCTTTTGTGTTTTGCCTTTGGTTTTTGGTGACAGGTGACAAAGGGGGAGTAGGAACATGAAGATCCAGAAGCCAAGTCTAGGTTGATAACACAAAGGGCAAAAGAACATGAGGATCCAAGATAATACAAAGGGGGCAAAGGAACATGAACATCCAAATGTCAAGTCAAAGATAAAGAAAAAGATGGAGAAGAACATGAAGTTCGATCGTCTAGGTTGATAACACAAAGGCGAGAAGAACATGATGATACAAGCAAGCTACGAGGTGACAAAGAGGAGAACACGAAGAAAATGGTGCATGTTCACTTGGAGTACACGTGAAGACCATAGCAAGATGAACATCTACACCAACATGGAGAAGAACAACGATGGTGCATGTCTACGACAACAAAGTACATCTACACCGACATGAACATCTACGTCTTTGGTGCGTGTCTACTTCAACAAGAACATCAACCACGACACCAAGACGGGTGCAAAATTCAATTCAAGATCGACATCATTTGCACCATGTGACAAGGTAGTTCTCCTTCAACTTCTAGCATACTTCAAGGTGGAGACTACTTCCAAGGTAAGGACCAAGGTATGTTTTTCAATCCTTTCTTTTCCCTTGGTTCCTTGTTGCTCGTCCATTTTGGATCATCATAAGTAGTGGTTGTCATCCATCACCAAAAAGGGGGAGATTGTAAGGATCATGACCATTGAGGTCACCCCATGGTATGATGTTTTGGTGATGAATGACAAGCATGAAATGTGACTAATATCTACACGAGTGTTGTGCATGTAGGAAACCTTATCTACTCTATGATGATTGTTCACGGCGGCCTTGGCAATAGATGACAATGACCACAAGCATGGAGGCTTGATGAACTTGATGGAGTCCAAGGGTTGATGGAGATAGATCAAAGTGGAGAACAAGCTATGGAGCATATGTTGGGAACACTTGTCTAGTTGTTAGGCTTTGAGTCCATAGGAAAAACCGGACTATCAAGGGGGTCTAGGTCATTCTCTTAAGTCATGTCTAGTCGGTGATGTCCAAGGTTGCTCGGTGAAATTACAGGCACTAAATGGCAGTGGAGAAGCCAAGGAGATGTTCGGAGAAGTGGATGAGGACATCACCATGCTGGATACGCGCATATCATGGCCTTCCCCAAGTTACAAGTCGTCACCAACTCGGTCGCCATGTTCGTCTTGGATTCAGCCGACACCCCTTCACGGTTTTGATGATATCTCCCACATCCGATTTTCAAACGAGGCGTTCTTTGATGCGTTGGAAAGGGGACGACGACGACGTCATTTTGGTTCTGGTCCTAGCTCCAGAAGGGTCATGAGTCATAATATGTGATCATGACAAGGTGTTGTGCCACCTATTTTGGGCCAACTTGGCCATGTATCGTGTCGGGCCTTAAGCCCATGTTGTGGGTGCCCCCCCTGGTCGTCCCCAACCCTAGGACGTCTTTGTTTCCGACATAAACTAAGTAGCCGCTGTCTTTTAGTTTCGGGTTTTGTTTAGTTCAGTTTTCCAGAGAGAAACTTGATCAAATTATTGTAACTGTGGTGACAAGTCCTTTTACAGTAATCCAGGGCCCATGTTCTTGTTCTACACCATTGTGGCGATTAGTCCTTTTGTGTTCAGAGCTTGAACCTTTTCTTGTGATTTGCTTCCTCCATATTTGCAATTTCAGATTGCGTGTTTATCGGCTCTTCCTTGTGTTCTCGATTTCGCTTGCAGGAATAATCAAGTTGTGCTTGGTGTAACGGTTGCGGAGTTGGATCGTGTCTGATTCAAGCCGGGTCGTCGACGCTGAGTTCCCCAAATTCGAGTTTATCCCATTACCTCTCGGAAGATCGGGCCATACATACATCAAGTGGTATCAGATTCCTAGGTTCCATGTGAGGTATTATCGTGTTCTTTCCTTTAGATTCGTTTGTGTTCATCACCTTTTTGTCCACAAAAAAGCCTACAAAAAAAATTTCCCCACCATCCCAGACATTGTTTAGCCATTGCATAATTTAATTTCAGAGTCCGTAGTGTTGAGTTTGTGTCCTAGTCGAGTTCAGTTGCTGGTTTGAATTTGTGTTTCGATTCGGTTTGTGTTTTGATCTCCGATGCACACCACCATCACCATAGTGTTTTTCATTGGATTCACCATCGTGTCACCCACCACCACACCCACAATCTGTTGCCAACAAAAAAACCCTACCCGATTCGGTTTTCTCCCCCCTCCCCCCTGAAACCGTATCTTGACATACCTTCGGTAAAACAGGCATAACTTTTCGCTCGTTGCTCCGATTAGGCTGAAATTTTTACAGTAGATTCTTGACTCAAAGTTGAGGTGACCCATACTCGGCTCCGCCCTGTGTGCCCTCGTCAAAAAATTCAAAAAAATCAGGAAAAAATAGAAAAAAATTATGAAGTCAAAAATAGCGCTTTCGATGAAACTTTGTGATTTTGCCTACCCTTTGTTTTTCCTCTATTTGAGTTGAAACTTCTTTTGGTTCCTTCCTTTGTGTTCCTCTATCACAGAAAAATAGTGGAAAAATCATACAAAAAAATTAAGATTTTGATTTGCACCCCCCCCCCCCCCCCCTGAAATTCTAAGTCTGTGAAGTCTGTTTTGTTCCTTGCTACCTTTGCCATTGTTCTTGCTGTCACAATTGTTTTTGGAACACGATTCTTTTGCCAGCAATTAGAACACTACTTTGGATATTTATTCAGTGCTACTATCTATTATTAAATTATGCTCCAGTGACATACATATTAGCCTTCCAAGCTATATATATTGCAGCACAGGTTTCTTCCTTGCAACTGTTACACCCAAACTCAACTACAGATTGAGTCGACCTGTTTGGCTTTGGTAAGAACACTTGCAAGATTGTGATACATTGCTTCTGATATTGTATTCCACTTTCTACACCCTCTGCTGCCTGCTAGTTGATAGGGCTAATCTTTTTGTTTAGTGTTGTCTTTTGCTTTTAACCATGTCAGAGAAAGGGAAAGGGACACCTGGAGAGTTGGAGTCCCCTACAGACTTCAATGATTGCGTATCCAAGGCCGAGCTCACGAAGCTTCTTGCGGACCAGCGTACATTCATGGAAACGAAGTTTGCCGAGTTGGTGGGTCACATCAACACTGTTGTCCACCGCATTGAGGATGTTGAACGACGACCTCCACCTCAACGAGCTGCTGCTGATGATGATTTTGACCGTGATGCAGACCGTCTTCACCGTAATCGACACGGTATGGGAGGTAATAACAATCGTGCTAATACTGATACTTTTGTTAAGCCCAAATTTAACATACCACCTTTTGCCGGTAGTGCTGACCCTGAAGTATACTTAGATTGGGAACTTACTGTTGAACAGAAATTTAATTCTCATTTAGTTCCTGCTGAGCATAGAGTTAGACTTGCTACTAGTGAGTTTATAGGTTTTGCTCTCTTTTGGTGGAATGATCTTTGCAATACTAATGCTGCTATACCTGCCACTTGGCCTGTTTTGAAACAACGCATGAAATCTCGTTTTGTTCCTCCTTATTACCAACGTGATTTATGTTTGAAATTACAATCTTTAACACAAGATAGTAAAACAGTAGAGGAATATTATCAGGAATTGCTTATTGGTTTAGCACGTTGTGATATACATGAAGATGATGTTGAAACTAGTGCTAGATTTTTTGGTGGTTTGAACCGTGATATCCAGAATATTATTGACTATAAAGAGTGGAATAGGTTCAGCCAATTGTATCATATTGCTCTTAAGGCTGAACGAGAAGTACAGGGACGCCTTCCACAACAATCTTGCAGGTCCAACACTAAGCAATATCTCCAGCAATGCACTGGAGTAGAGAACTTGAAGAGTCATGTTGCTAAACACCAGCAACAACTTTTCCACTTGCGCCTACTTCTGTAGCGCAATCGTCTAGTGTGCAGCACCAACACCAGAAGAAGGTTACTACTTCCGGTACTAGGAGTGGCTCCTCCACCACCATTATTTGCCACTGCTACAAGGGCATGGGACATGTCATGAAGGATTGCCCTAGTCGTCGTGCTTTCATCGCTACCGCTGATGGGTATGAAAGTTCTAGTGATGTTGAAGATGAATTTGCTCGTATGCCTAACCTTGTTGCAAATTCGACGGAGGAGCAGGAGACTACCACCATTGATTCTATTGCTGCCACCACGGGCTTTCCTAGCCTCATTGTACAACGTGTGTTGACCACTCGGGTGGGACAAGAGGAAGAACAACAACGTAACAATTTATTCTACATGTACCTCATTGTTGCAGACCACCGTGTTCTCACCATCATTGATACTGGGAGCTGTAACAACTTGGTAAGTTCTGATTTGGTAAGCAAACTTGGTTTGACCACGCATGCACTACATCAGCCCTACCACATCAAATGGTTCAGCAATAGTGGTATGGCACAGGTAACTCGATCAGCATGCATACACTTTTCAGTAGGTTCTTATCAAGACTTTGCTGATTTTCATGTTGTACCTATACAAGCATGTTCGCTTTTATTAGACCGTCCATGGGAATATGATACGGATGTTGCCCACCATGGTAGAACAAATACATATACATTCGTGCATAAGGACAGGAATATTACTTTGCATCCGTTATTGCCCGCTGATATTAGAAATCATTTTAAACTGCTTGCTGAAAATACTGAGAATAAACATGATAACAAACAACTTTCTGATGTTAAACATATGGCTATTCAGTTAAAGGGAGGTGCTTTTCTTGCTATGACATCTACTGTTACTGATCTTTGTGATAATCATGATGCACCTTGCTATACTATGCTTTGTCATGATATATCTTCTATCGATGATCATGTATCTTGTACTTTGCATTCTGCTAGGACTAACCTTTTGCCGGAGATTGATGCTGAGATGGAGTCGAGGGCAACTCCAATTCAAGGAGGAGAGGATGATGAGGACATGACCATGCTGGATACACGCATATCATGGCCTTCCCCAAGTTACAAGTCGTCACCAACTCGGTCGCCACGTTCGTCTCGGATTCAGCCGACACCCCTTCACGGTTTTGATGATATCTCCCACATCCGACGTCCAAACGAGGCGTTCTTTGATGCGTTGGAAAGGGGACGACGACGCCGTCGTTTTGGTTCTGGTCCTAGCTCCATAAGGGTCGTGATTCATAATATATGACCATAACAAGGTGTTGTGCCACCTATTTTGGGCCAACTTGGCCATGTATCGTGTCAGGCCTTAAGCCCATGTTGTAGGCGCCCCCCAGGTCGCCCCTAACCCTAGGACATATTTGTTTCCTACATAAACTTAGTAGCCATCATCTTTTAGTTTCGGGTTTTGTTTAGTTCAGTTTTCCAGAGAGAAACTTGATCGAATTATTGTAACTATGGTGACAAGTCCTTTTATAGTAATCCAGGGCCCCTGTTCTTGTTCTACACCACCGTGGCGATTAGTCCTTTTGTGTTCAGAGCTTGAACCTTTTCTTGTGATTCGCTTCCTCCATATTTGCAATTTCAGATTGCGTGTTTATCCTCTCTTGCTTGTGTTCTCGATTTCGCTTGCAGGAATAATCAAGTTGTGCTTGGTGTAACTGTTGCGGGGTTGGATCGTGTCTGATTCAAGCTGGGTCGTCGATGCCGAGTTCCCCAAATTTGAGTTTATCCCCTTACCTCTCAGAAGATCGGGCCATACATACATCAGAAGTCGGGAAACAGAGTCAAGCAAGAACGACAAGTTTCGGCTTCTAGACATAGAGACCGGACAGAGGGGTCAGTGGAGACCGGACTGTATGGTCACTATGTAGTTTTGTTCGGAGGCTACAACGAGGAAGCGAGGAAGCTGCAAGTGTGAGTGGTCATAGAGACTAGAGTCCGTTCACTATGGAGGGCAGCAGGGCAGTGAGGAGCTTTGATGCAGAATGTTTTTGGACTGGAGAGAGAAACTGACCAGACGGTCCGGTTAGCTGACCGGATAGTCCGGTCAGGTGAGCAGGAACTCGGGCGAGAAGGAAGCTACAGCCAAAAGTTTCTAGAGTGGAGAGAGAAACTGACCGGACGGTCCGATCAGCTGACCGGACGGTCCGGTCAGGCATAGACCGGACAGTCCGGTAAGTGCATCTAGAAAGGTGATTTCATGGAGCAACAGCTAGTTTGAGATTGGGAGCCTGTATAACTTCATTGTTGGGGTCTTGAAGACCTCTCTTGGTTAGTAGAATACCTTAGAGCATTTGGTAAGGTCCAAGAGGAAAAGAGGAGAGCACTAGGAGGAGATATTGGATATCTTGAGAGTGCTAGTGAGAGTAACATGGAGTGATCTTGCACATCTAAGGCTAGGGTGTCCTTGAGGGTGTGATCTAGGTTGTTACTCTTGGTCTATGGTGAGACCTAGACCGGTTAGGTGTCGGTGATCGAGCCTATCGTGATTGGTTGTGAAGGCCGTCACAAGTTTGTACATGGTTTGAGCCCGCCGTTGGAAGGGGCATCAATAGTGAGCGCCCGTGCTGGCTCGCGGAGTACGGGAAGTTCTCGAGGGAGGTGAGCTTGTGCTTTGTGCAGAGGTGACGCACACCATGTCTTCACTCGAGGAGTGATTGCGGGCTCATGGGCGAGAACTCCACTTGGTGGCAGGAGGGACCGGGACTCCGGCAGGAGTGGTCCAACGAGGAGTAGGGGAAGGCACCATCCTTCCGAGACCTCGGGAAAAATCATGAGCCTTCTCTTGTCCCTCTCCTGACTTTGATGCATTTCTTTCCGCTTTTACATACTATGTCTATCATGCTTGTGCGTTATTTGTTCTAGTGATTATCTTGTAGACTTGCATGTTTAGGCCTCTTGCTTGCTAGTAGTGCTTAAGCTTCCACAATTGTTAACTAGCATGTGTAGGAGTTGCATTGATGTGATTGATCGCTAGAAGTGCATAGGAGTTGTATTGACTTGTGTGATCCACTAGTATGCTTAGGTTGTCTTTCCTCTCATAGTATTATCTTGTTAGTGTGATCACCACTAGAATTGTTATAGGAGTTGTTTGAGTGGTCGGTTTTAAGAAATTGGCAAAATTGGTACATAGTGGTAGTTCCTGATTCACCCCCCACCCCCCCACCCCCTCTCGGCAACTTTAGTTTAATTTTTGTTGCGGTACCATGATAATGCAATGACAGACACTTTTGTTGCAAATGTAAGACATAGTCGCAACTCCCTCCACCTTTGTTGCTATATCTATGTATAGTTGCAACGACAAAAATTTGTGTTGCAATATATAAGACCCAAACACAACTAGACAAATTTTCATTGCTATAACTATGCATTGTTGCAACGACTTACAATTTAGTTGCAACATGTAAGACCCCATCACAACGCATTGTTGCAACGACTAACAATTTCGTTGCTATATCTTATTGCAACACCTCGTTCTTCTGATACAAAATGACCTTATTGCAACAATTACAGGAAAGCGTTGTAAAAAGTCACCCTAATTACGATGAATATGCAAGCGTGGCGATATATCCATTCTATCGCAACCAAAATTACCTTTCGTTCCAATTAGCCATGCTTATTGCAACAAAAATTACATTGTTGCGATGAACGTCGTGGCAATAGCCCTGAAACCTTGTAGTGAGCATTATGTTATTACCTTTATAGATTTGCAATGTTACTAATTATAGAGCCATGCCGCCCCTTAGTCCTCTCACCTCCTCTGCGTCGCTCCCTCGACTCCTCTCCATGCCACGCTGTCGTGCTAGTGTCCTACTCATGGCGGCCGTACCGTGGACAGGACGAAGAAGCACCGCGCGGCTTCAGGCTGCTCCATGGCGGTGACCAAGAAGAAGCGCACGTCAGCCTCAATGGATGGATCGAAGTGTCTTTGATGAGCGGCAGCCATACGCCCTGTAGCTATACCTAGCCAAAGGGCCATGCTGGGCCGGCACGGCCCGAGCCCGTGATGGGCTGGGCCATTTCTTTGACGGGCCGGCATGACCCTTCTAATTAATGGGCCATGTCGTGCTGGCCCGATGGGTCTACATTGAAGCCCAAGCACGGCATGACTCATCATACACGGGTCGTGCCGACCCATTGGCCCGGTGGGCTATTCGGGCTGGGCTATCCCAGAGCCCATTTAAATTTTATGTACCTATTTTTCTCCAAAAAATAATATTTTTTATCAATGAATTTAAACTAAAAAAATATAATTTTCAATATCAATATTAAAATATTAACCATTTTATTTGTCGGGCCGTGCTTCACGTGCTAAGCGGGCCACGCTAAACAGGCCATGCTCGGGCTAGCACGATGGGCCTATGGCTAGGCCCAGGCACGACCCGTCTAGCTTCGGGCCGTGCCGTGCTCGGACCAAACCAAAATAGGCGGGCCTCATGCTGGCCCATTTAGCCCAGGCTACTTGGCCAGGTATACCTAGAGCTGCTGGTGGTGTGTCATGACGCCGTCCTACCGGGGCTGCAGCATCCACGTCACGGTGGCAGATCCTGTTCCAAGCCACGCCGCATCGCAGGAGCACACGCCCTCGACGCCAGCTAGCCCCGCCGCGCCACCGGAGAACACAACATCGACCCTGCTGATCAGCGCCGCCTCGATCCCACACCGAAGATGACCTGGAATAGCCCCGCCACCTCGCCAGAGTACAGCTTTTGACACCATCAGAGCACGCGTCGTTGACGCCGCTGAGTCGCGCCGTGTCGCCAGGCTACACACTGTCTTCCCCGGCGGAGTATGCACCATCGACACCATGGAGCCGCTCTGCCTCACCGTCCATGTCTTGGAACGGAGCCACCTCGCATGGATACACACCGTCTTCCCCACTGGACTACACACCGTCGACGCCCTTGGAGTACACACCATTGTCACCGTGGAGCGGATTATCGTCGTTGTACTACATGTCGGCGACCCCGCCGAGACACACAGCTTTGTCGGACGACTACTCCCCGAAGACTCCTTCGGGCCGTCCCTACTTGCCAGGCTACACTCCCAGCACGCCGCCGTCACCGATGATCTCCAATGCAGAGTCCCGAAGCAGCAGCTATTCTTTGCGCGTGAGCAGGACCAGGTTCAGCCGGCGGTGCTTGCCTACAAAGACATATCTTGCATTCTTCAGTCCAAGGATGGCATAACAGGTACTTTCTTTACAAGCCTCAATGGTATTCATGCGCATTTCTCCATGTATGGTGCTACTGAACTATGAAATGTTTTGCATTTTTGAAATTTTGACTTGTATTATAGATGAACACATTGAAACCTGTGCGAAACTGTTGTTAATGATGATAGCATAGTAGACTTGCCTAGCTACTGATTAATAATATTGGCTAGGTACTGGTCAAAAGTCTCCATCCTTACATTCTTATTTGTGCTCCTGTTCGAAATTTGACTCCAAACTAATGCAAGACTTTGCCTCACAGAGAAACAGTGAATTTCAGATGTGAAGGAGTATAAAAGAACATTCTGGTTCAGGTTTGAAGGAATGCGAAAGGACATTCTTGTTTCAGCTCAGAAAGATCAGTCTCTGCTGCAGCCGTGTTACTAGAACAAGTATGCCAGAAGCAGCATGTTGTCTTTTATGTGCGAACTCTAATTCGTCTTTTTTGTTTTACTTCATTTGTTCTTGGAAGTATTGAGTATGGTTAGAACTAACCTAGTGTTATTTGACTGATTGTGATTCACGAGTAATGTATCCCCTGATTTTTAATGAAACACCGGCCTATGGAGTGTGGACTGTTCTGTTATTTGAAGTAGTACTATAGCTTGTGTTGATGTCATGGACGTAAACTGATGCAAGCGCTAGCAGTTTATATACCAGACCAGCTTAGCCAGAAGCCCAACCAAAGACCACAACTTTTGCCTCCCTTCTACGACAGAAGCAGCTTTGCTCTATTCAGTTTTCACAGCAGGGGGAGGCCTGCTTCCAGCAGCTGTGGCTTCCTCATTTTTGCTAAAATTACCCGCAATGCCACTGGTAAGTGGCATACTGCTTCATTCTATTCGGTTCGACCTCTCTCTCTGTGTGTGTGTGTGTGTGTGTGTGTGTGTCACAGCCTAGGACTATAACCGGACGAACTCTTCCTGTCGAACGTAGGTTGTATGGGTGCTAAACTGGAGGGTGAGGGCGCGGACAACGAACCGCACACTTGGAACTCGGCGCCGCCATGGCGTCGCCGTGAACCAAGGCACAGGATAGATTGATGGGCGTTATTCTTCTTGCTTTATTCATAAGTCTGATGGCATTATATAGCACACCCCTGATACAATTAGTCTAGTAAGACTAGGACTCTTATTCTTGTCTAAAAAAGGAAACTACAGTTTGACACTAATCCTGACTCGGAACCACACGTTCCTGTTGCCTTTTTATATCACGAGCCCTACGATGATACTTCAATCCTACCATGACATCTCTCCCTCCCTCCGGAAAAAGCTCGTCCTCGAGCTTAAATGTCGGATAACACAGTTTGAAAGCCGGAACATCCTCCCATGAAGCTTCAGAAGCCGGTTGTCCTTCCTATTGCACAAGAACTTGCCACACATCACGATTAAGTCTAGAATGCAACACAGCTGCTGGAGACGGAATGACACGTCCATTCTGTAACAACGGCAATGGTGGAGGAACAGTTGGTGTATCACCAACATATCTTTTTAGGAGGCCAACATGGAACACCGGATGAAGGCGAGCTCGGGGAGGTAACTCCAACCTATAGGCCACCTCTCCTATTCGTTCCAAAATCTTGTAAGGACCATAATAACGTTGCGCCAATTTGTGATGAACTCCTTGCCCCAAAGTCGCAGCAGCACGATGGTGTAATCGTAACCAAACCCATTGTCCCACCTCATAGTGCACAGGACGATGTTTTTCATCATAGTAATGCTTCTCATGCTGTTCAGCTTGTAAGATTCATTCTCTAACGTCCTGCAGAAACGCATCTCTTTCCTGTAATGTCTGTGCCACCGCTTGAACTCGAACTGAGCCTTGATCAAATGAAGTAAGAGCAGGTGGATCACGACACGACCATAAACCACACGAAAAGGTGTAGTCTGTAGTGCCGTATGATAGGATGTATTATAGCAATATTCAGCCCAAGGAAGCCACTGAACCCATTGATGAGGCCGATCACCAGTCATACACCGAAGATACATTGCAATAACCTTGTTCACTGCTTCAGATTGACCATCAGTTTGTGGATGAAAGGCTGTGCCCATTAATAAACTTACACCAGAAAGCTTGAATAATTCTTGCCAAAACATACCAGTAAACACTGAATCATGATCCGAGACAATTGTAGTGGGCATACCGTGGAGTCTCACAATATCAGTGAAAAATGCTCGGGCTATTGTCTCAGCTCTATACGGGTGAGATAATGGCACAAAGTGCGCATACTTAGAGAATCTGTCCACCACAGTTAAAATCACAGATTTGTCATGGACCTTAGGAAGTGCTTCAATGAAATCCATTGCTATATCCTCCCAAACATGAACTGGCGCTGGCAGTGATTGAAGAAGACCTCCTGGGTGGACTGATGGAATTTTGTGCTGCTGACAGATACAGCATGATCGAACATAATCTTCCACTGTATGTCGTATACCAGGCCAAGTGAAATCACGACAAACACAATGGAGTGTCTTCTGCATCTCTTCATGTGCGGGAACATGAGCGGCATCAAGTATAGCAGGCACTAGTGGTGATTGTGGTTGAACATGGATGCGTTTCTTGTGAATAATAAGGCCATCATGCACCGACCAATCCACACCATGTTCACCCGCACGAATTTTATGTGCCAATTCCACCTGAGTAGGGTCTGTAGAAACCTCCTGTCTTATTTGCTCCATAAGATCGAATTGGGGACCAGATATAGTCATAAGCCTCGGCTCGTCAGAATCGCGTCGGGAAAGTGCATCAGCCACCGTGTTCAACTTGCCAGGACGGAATTCCACTGCAAAATCATATCCAAAAAGTTTGCTGACCCAACAATGTTGAGGTATGGTAGAGAGTCGCTGGTCCAAGAGATATTTGAGACTGAAATGATCAGTCCTCACGGTGAAAGATCTACCCCATAAATATGGTCTCCAATGATGGACATCATGGACCAAACCAATGAGTTCACGCTCATAGGCTGCAAGTTTAGCATGGCGAGGCAATATGGGACGACTGAAGAATGCAATAGGTCCAGTACCTTGATGAAGAACCGCTCCAAAACCTGAACCAGAAGCATCACATTCGACAATGAAGGAAGATGTGAAATCCGGTAATTGAAGAACTGGGGCAGTTGTCAATGCATTCTTTACTGCATCAAAGGCATTGGTAACAGCAGAAGACCAAGTAAACCCCTCTTTAGACAAAAGCTTGTTGAGTGGCGCTGCAATTGCACCAAAATCCTTGATGAATTTTCTGTAGTAACCCGCAAGACCCAAGAAGCCACGCAGAGCACGAACATTGCATGTTTGAGGCCAATCAGCCACTGCTTGGATTTTAGAAGCATCCATAGCAACACCATCAGCACTAACTACATGGCCCAAATAAGCAACTGAATCCACTCCAAAAAGACACTTTGAACACTTTAAGAAAAGCTGATGGTGCCTAAGAAGTTCTAACACCAATCGAACATGGTGAAGGTGGTCTGTCCAAGAATGGCTGTAGATTAATATATCATCAAAAAATACAAGGACAAACTTACGTAGAAAAGGCCATAAAATGGCATTCATGAAAGCTTGAAATGTCGTAGGTGCGTTCGTTAGACCAAATGGCATCACCACAAGCTCAAACAAGCCTTCATGAGTACGAAACACCGTCTTGTGGATATCAGCAGCAAACATCCGCACTTGATGGTAACCAGATCGTAAATCCAACTTGGTAAAAAAAATGCACCCTTAAGTTCATCGAGCAATTCATCAACAACTGGTATAGGGAATTTATCTTTGATTGTCTTATCGTTGAGGCAGCGGTAATCGACACAAAATTGCCAAGAACCATCATGTTTCTTAACTAGAAGAACTGGTGATGAGTATGCTGAAGTGCTGCGACGAATCAAACCCCGCTGGAGCATTCTCGGCACACTGGCGTTCAAGCTCATTTTTCTGATTTGGAGGATATCGATATGGCTGCACCACAACCGGTGTCGTTCCTGGAAGTAAATGAATACGGTGGTCACACTCTCGTTGTGGTGGCAAAACCTTCGGTTCATCAAAAAGTTCAGAAAAGGACTCCAATAACACGTCCAACAAATCACGAGCTGAACAACTCCTTAGTGCTCGCTGATCTGAACCCCCAACTTCACCTTGCCAAGTAACATGGTGTTGACCACGCCAGAAGGACATCTTCATGGCATCAAAATCCCATAATATGGGTCCAAGAGTGCAGAGCCACTGAACACCAAGAACAATATCATGCTCACCAAGTAATATAACAAAAAGATCCACGTCAAAGACTTCCTCTGTATTCTGAAGAGATATGTTCCGGCAAATGCCTGAACTGTCCACACTATCACCATTGGCCACTGAGACATGTAGGCCCTTCGAGGGACTGGACACAGACCATCTTGGCTAGCAGGAGCTTCTGATATGAAGTTATGTGTAGAACCCGAATCAATTAGGGCCATAAACTGTTTGCCACCCATGAATACTGGAAGACGCATGGAGTCGCTGCAGCGAACACCAGCAATAGCATGCAAAGAAATTTGCGGTGACTCATCATCCTCGTCAGAAAAATCACCACCCCCGTCATGGTCCAGCGCAATATGAAAAAGACAGGGACACTGCTTCTTGTGTTCCAAAGAGAATTTCTCATCACAGTTATAGCAAAGCCCTTGTGTTCCACATTCAGCCATCTCTTCCTTAGTCAGGAACTTAAACACTCGACAACTCTGGTTAGAAGAAGTGGAACCAGTCATTGTGGAAGGCTCCTGTTTCTCCTTAGGAGTGGATCTTTGTCTAAACTGTCATGACCTATAATCAGGCAAAGTATTGCGGCACTCATAGGCACGAGCCAAACTCATAGCTTCCTCTAATGTTGGTGGGTGCTGAAGTTCTACATCAGCTCGTAATGGTTGCCGGAGGCCTGATGTGAAGAGACTCATTGCATACCCATCACTCATGTCATCACAACGACACAACAGATTGAAAAACTGATCTGTATAGTCAGCCACAGTTCCAGTTTGAGTTAATTTTGCAAGCTCGCCCACCAAGTTGGTACGCAAAGGAGGGCCAAAACGCTGGTTGACATAGGATGCAAGGGCAGGCCAAGAAGGCTCACCATGGTCACGTTCCAGGCGACAATACCACAGGTCAGCAGCACCTTCAAGATGAAGAGTGGCATACTAAACTTTGTCATGTTCAGGAACTTCTTGTCCTCGAAAGAATAACTGACACTTGTTAAGCCATGGTAATGGATCAACCGAGCCATCATATACTGGAAAACGAATTCGACGAAGCTGCTGTGGAAAACGATGTGGAGGTCTGCCGTCTTCATCATTCGTCCACGACCGCCGCCACGACCACCGCCACCACCACCATCATCGCCACCTCCACCATCACCACCTTGTCATCTGTTGCGATTTTGCCATCAGTTTCGATCGGCGTACCATTGGCATCAGTCTTGGAACAGCTGGCATTCTCCAGATGTACAATTGCAATATTGTGCGCAGCTATCTGCTGTTTCACATCAGAAAGATCAGCTTTGATTGATGGAAGGGCGGACAACTGAGCGGCTTGAAGCTTCAGCTGGCCGTTTATCTCCGTGATCGCTGTCGTAAGCTGCGTTAGCTTCTCGCTCAGAGCGTCGGTCGACGACATAGGCGGAGCACCCATCGGATCGCTGCTGGAGGCTGATACCAAATTGTCACAGCCTAGGACTACAACCGGACGAACTCTTCCTATCGAACGTAGGTTGTATGGGTGGTAAACTGGAGGGCGAGGGCGCGGACGATGAACCGCACGCTTGGAACTCGGCGCCGCCGTGGCGTCGCCATGAACCAAGGCACGGGATAGATTGATGGGCGTTCTTCTTCTTGCTTTATTCATAAGTCTGGTGGCATTATATAGCACACCCGTGATACAATTAGTCTAGTATGACTAGGACTCTTATTCTTGTCTAAGAAAGGAAACTACAGTTTGACACTAATCCTGACTCGGAACCACACATTCCTGTTACCTTTTTACTTCACGAGCCCTACGATGATACTTCAATCCTACCATGACTCTTTCTCTCTCTCTCTCTCTCTCTCTCACTCATCTTCTCGAGTAGGCAAGCAGCGCTGCTCACCACCGCGCCCACCGTGCAGCTCCCCACCGCGCCGCTCTCTACTGCAGCCCACCGCGCCCACCGTGCAGCTCCCCACCGTGCCGCTCCTTACCGCAGCCCACCACGCCACTCCCCATTCAGTTGGCAGCGGCGGCAACCCCAAATCGAGGAAGTGGAGGAGCGGGATGCCGAGCAAGAGCGGAGGCGCGGGAGTGGAGGAGTGGGAGTGGAGGAGGCAACACAACGGCGACGGCTCAAATCGACCGGCGGCGGCGCAAATCGACCAGTGGCAGCACATATCGACCGGCAGCAGTGCAAATCAACGCGGGGAAATGCGTCTAGAGGCATTGACATGGGGTCAAGCTCCGCTATGAGGCCTAGAAGGCCCGGCCGCCATGTCCAGACCGCTGCTCCTCTACACCTTGACCCGTCAGAGGGAGAAGATTATGTGGACAAGGGTTCCCGATCTTCCGATAGGTTCTGATAATCTTGATTAAGGCGGAGGCGATACACAAATTGATCCGGCTTCCAAACGACACGTTCTGAACCCCGCAATCGCAGCACAACGTCTCCTCTGGTTATCAACCGTTCAAGAACGATTGACCTCACCGAGAAGGCTTATCCTTGCCTGCAAATCAAGAACACAAGCAAGAACAAAGAAGAATGCAACCAAATTTGCAAGTATACGATGAATCTCACAAGTTGGGGTCTCACAAACCGATCAAACGGCGAAACTGTTATCAACAGAATAATCTAAGCAAAACCCAAATCCTAATGAAGAGGCGGTGGCTGTATATGAGGACCCTAGGGTCGTGCAAGACCCCCTGGACGCAGCCCTAAGTGGGCTCAACTCGATACATGGCCCAAAGACCGATTACGGTGTCGCAGCACCAGGACAGATTTTGTACATTAACTTGTTTCGACGATTCCCGACGGCCCGCGATGTATTTTGATATGGGACCAGTTGGGTTGGAAAGATCTTTTTGTTATGTTTCCAGGCATATGTAGAACGTCCAAATCCGAGTCCGTATGCGTCCTGAGCGTCCGTTTTAGTGCAGACTGGTCCTGGCCTCCGAAACAGACTCAAAGTCGGTTTTGGATTGGGCTTCCACCTTGGCTTAGACGTCCTTGCTGGCCCATCACGCCTCCAATCACCTCCTCAGCTATATCATCATCATCTCCATGGTTCCTAACAATAATTAAATCATTAGGTAGCAATCCATTGTCAAAATCACATGAACAAAACATTAGAAACGAAGTCACCTGTAAATTCAGGTGATGCACATGAACTTTCATCTTAGTTGGAGGAGTGTTGCATGTATCCATAGGTGTGATGTTCTTGAATTAGAGTCGTCCTCGACTCGATCCCATCTCTTTCTCCGAATATTTGTCTCAAATCTGAAATATGAAATATAGAACTATTCCCAAACATGGGATGCACCTCATGTTTATATGCGTTATAAAAATTATCATTAGAATGTGAAACTACAGTAGAAGGCATGTCACACAACTGAACAACATCTTTGAAAAATTGGCCAGTAGTATGAACATCATCCTCACTCTTATGACAAGTTAGAAAATGTGTGATCTTAGAAACAGTAGAAAAACTTGACATGACATGACAATTTTTATTACAGTTTTCTAGTGTCTCATTGAGTTGCACAACACAAGGAGGTTTCAATGTTGAAGAAATATAAACTCTATGCACCATAAACAAACCTCTATGATCATAATAGCCAATAGCATGAAAATTATTTCTTGTCAATAAAGGAAATTCAGTTTGAGAAAAGATTTTCTTCTCAATGGCATTTAGATCACAAAGAACATCAAATTCAATATAACCCAAAGTGTTTAGATAAGTCAACAATTTCTGCTCATCCTTTTCACATGTAACTAAAATCAAATATTTTATTTCAGCACCATTAGGTGAATCATAAGCAAAAGCATCAAGCTCATTCATTTGTTGTGGCAAAGGTATAAGTGAAGCATTGGCACACAACTCCTCTTTATCACAAGGACCAATAGATAAATCAACTTGTAACAAAGAAACATCATCATAAGGTTCCAATACAGCAAGATTATTGGAACAATTCATCACATCAAGAAAGCTTTTACCTGAAGCAACAACCTGATCTTTATCTTTCCCACTATCATCTTCTTTATGTAGATGTTCAAATGTATTAGTTGCAACAAGAGGCAAAGAAATATGTTCATCCTCTAGTAATTCAGATTTAGATGGAAGTGTTGCAACATTTGAAATAGCCCATTCTATCCTAAATGGTTCATTCTTTCTTTCCTCAAATCTTTGTTGGTCCTCTTCTAAAATTTCAGCAGCAGTCATAGGTTTAAGAGTAACCCTTCTACCATTGTATTTAAATGAGTAGCTATTAGCAATGGCATTATGTGAAACATTATTTGTAGATATCCAAGGTTTACCTAATAACACATGACATGCTTGCATAGGTACTATATCAAATTCTGCACTATCCTTGTAAGAACCAATAAAAAATTCAATGCGTGCAATTTGATCTACCTTTATCTTACCACAAGAATTTACCCATTGGATGTAGTATGGACATGGGTGTAGTTGTGTGGTCAAGCCAAGCTTCTCGACCAACTCCAAGCTTGCAATGTTGTGGCTACTCTCTCCATCAATGATGACACGACAACGTTGATCCTTCACAACAAAGTGAGTCTAGAATAAATTGTTCAATTGATTTTTCTCTACCTTCTCCATTTGAGAACTGAACACTCGTTGTGCTACAACACTCTTATCATCATGAGATGCCATCAATTCATTCCCATGAGTATTAGAACCTGTCATTGTTAGTAGCAAACAAGAAAACACACAAGAGTATATTTTCCTATCACTACTATGTAATAACGGTGGAAACTCTCAACAAGAAAATGGAAGCATCTCACCAAGCCCTTACAAAGTTCTTAATTACAGCAAGCAAAGGATACCTTGGAGAGTGTGAACTGACAATTGCGAGAGTCAAAAATTTGTGCCTGTTCAGAAGGATATATATGGAGCTTGGATAGGCAATATTAGGTAGCAAGGATTAGCAAGATCTCAATTCAGAAATTGCAAAACTGAATAATAGTCCCAAGCTAGTCTATGTCATCGGCCTAAACTTGTCTCGGACCTAGTTCAAGCAAGCAAGCGAAGGACTTAACAAACAATGCAAAGGCTGCAAGCAATTCTGAATTTTTATCCTTGCCTTTTTCTACTTCTCTTTTTTGTGCGGCTTTTTCCTCTTGTGCACTTTTGCCTTTTTCTTTTCTTTTCTTGTGAATCAGAACTGCAGCAAGGTATTAGTACTAGAAAGAAAAAGGAAAATATATTTTAGCATAAGCAATATTATGATCTGAATATGATAGTCACAGAGATAGATAATATATTATTCCAAGACTCTCAATGTGTGCAACAAACTGAATTTTTTTTCTCTTGATTCTCTATGAAGAAGGACATGCACCACTCAAACAAGACCAAAGAACAAGCACTAGACCAGCAATACAATGACCTTGTAGGGACTAAAATTCAGAGAAGCAAACTAAACTGAAAATTGCATAGCACAAGGGGGATATAGGACAGCGGAAACACGACGAACAAATATTTTTGTAGCGTAGTTTTCTGGAGTTTAGGATTGAACAAAATAACAGAGATAAGGGTGAACCTAACGGTGTACCTGAAGCTCTGATTACCACTTTATGTGGACAAGGGTTCCCGATCTTCCGATAGGTTCTGATAATCTTGATTAAGGTGGAGGCGATACACAAATCAATCCAGCTTTCGAACGACACGTTCTGAACCCCGCAATCGCAGCACAACGTCTCCTCTGGTTATCAACCGTTCAAGAACGATTGACCTCGCCGAGAAGGCTTATCCTTGCCTGCAAATCAAGAACACAAGCAAGAACAAAGAAGAATGCAACAAAATTTGCAAGTATACGATGAATCTCACAAGTTGGGGTCTCACAAACCGATCAAACGGTAAAACTGTTGTCAACAGAATAATATAAGCAAAACCCAAATCCTAATGAAGAGGCGGCGGCTGTTTATGAGGACCCTAGGGTCGTGCAAGACCCCCTGGACGCAGCTCTAAGTGGGCTCAACTCGATACATGGCCCAAAGACCGATTACGGTGTCGCATCACCAGGACAGATTCTGTACATCAACTTGTTTCGACGATTCCTGACGGCTCGCGACGTATTTTGATATGGGACCAATTGGGTTGGAAAGATCTTTCGTTATGTTTCCAGGCATATGTAGAACGTCCAAATCCGAGTCCGTATGCGTCCTGAGCGTCCGTTTTAGTGCAGACTGGTCCTGGGCTCCGAAACAGACTCAAAGTCGGTTTTGGATTGGGCTTCCACCTTGGCTTGGACGTCCTTGCTGGCCCATCACGCCTCCAATCACCTCCTCAGCTATATCATCATCATCTCCACGGTTCCTAACAATAATTAAATCATTAGGTTGCAATCTATTGTCAAAATCACATAAACAAAACATTAGAAACGAAGCCACCTGTAAATTCAGGTGATGCACATGAACTTTCATCTTAGATGGAGGAGTGTTGCGTGTATCCATAGGTGTGATGTTCTCATCAGAAGAAGGGGCTGACGCATAGGGCCTGCTCGTCAGTGAGACTAAGAGAGAGATGAGTGGGGAGGGTTATGAATGACATGTGGGGACCATTTAGCAGTTTTCTCAAAAGCCATAGCTGTCCAACTGAACGACTTTTGCCTTTCTCACAGCTCATATCTCACACCAGTTTTTTCTACAGCCACAGTCTACAGCTACTTTTTCAAAAGTCACAGCCTAACCAAACACACCCTAAAGCTTATGTTGGTGTCAATATGGGAGAAACCGACATTTATGCATATAACGTATTCTTGGATCGTCATTGGAATCAAATGCACTGGACGTTTGTTATGCTGCTGCCCTGGATTGGTTCATGCTCAACTGAACAAGTTTTTATATTCGAGGGATTAAGTTGATTGGTAGAATTTAATCCTGTATGCTTTATCACCGGATTGAGTGACATGCCTGGAATCACTCAATCCATGCCTAGAAGTAATCCATTTTAGGAACCAATGTGGTGCTGCCGAACAAGACCTCAAGGTGGAAGACAACCCGTGGGCTCCACCTGTCGGCGGTGCAGGGCAGGACTGGACCGGGAGGCTACGACACACGCTCGGCCGAGCGGGCACAGTTGGGCCATGGAGGCTAGCTAGGCTGTGGCTTGCGAGCTGGGCCAAAACAGAGAAGGGGGAGGGGGTGATGGGTGCGGGCTGCATGTGGGTGGGCTGCCGCTAGGCTGGCTGGGCCAGGGTGCTGGTGTTGGGCCAAGGCAGGCCAATTCGGACGGTTGGGCCAAGAAGGGTGAGAGGGGGAAAAGAATAAGAGATGGGCCTGCGGGGGAGTTTTGGCCCATGAGCCAGGTGAGTTTCTTTCTCCTTTCCTTTTCTAGTTTTCTGTTTTTAAAAATCTAACTAAAAATCTACTCGAAATTGTGAATACTATTTTGCACCCAAGAAAAATTTTGACTGCAATTCTATTCCAGCATGAATGCAACAATACATAAATAATTTAATTACTTAATTTAATAAATCAAGAAAATAATCTTTGTTGCTAATGAAAAATATTAACACCCTAATTAAAGTAAGAAATAAATTATTTGAAAAATATGAAAATTAGGGTGTTACAAACCTACCCCCCTTAGGATGAATCTCGTCCTCGAGATTTGGGCTGATCGGAAAAGAAGTCTTGAAAATCTACCTTGAGATGATCTTCCTGCTCCCAAGTGGTTCTTCCGTATGATTGCTCCATTGCACTTTGTACATATGGTACTTTTTGTTCCGCGTGACTCTCTCTCATATTACTAGAATCTTGATAGGATATTCCTGATATGTAAGATCCTCACCGATATCCAACTGTTCTAGAGGCATTTTCTCCTCTGGAACTTGTAGGCACTTTCTCAACTGTGAGACGTGGAAAACATCATGCACATCCGAAATTTGTGGTGGCAGTTCCAACTAATAAGCAACTTCACCTCTTCGCTCTATGATCTTGAATCGACCAATGTACCATGGTGCAAGCTTTCCTCTAACCTTGAAATGACGAAGTCCTCTCATTGGACAAACTTTGAGATAGACATAATCACCAACTTCAAAGCTCAAGTCTCTCCTATGATCGACATAGCTCTTCTGTCTAGACTGTGCAAGCTTCAAGTTCTCCCAGACAATATGAACTTGCCTTTCAGCGTCTCGGAGAATCTCTGGCCCAAATACTTGATTCTCACTAGTCTCATTCAAGAATGAAGGAGTCATACACTTCCATCCATATAAAAACTCAAAATAGAGACATCTTTAAACTTTCCTGATAGCTACTGTTGTAGGAGAACTCTTCATATGGAAGACATTTTTCCAAACTCTTGCTATCTTTTAGTGCACAAGCCCTCAATATATCCTCAAGAATTTGGTTCGCCCTTTCAGTCTATCCATCTGTCTAGCGATGATATGCTGAACTAAAGTTCAACCTTGTATCCATGGAGTCATGTAATGTTTCCCAAAATTTTGTGGTGAATTGAGTACCTCTATAAGACACCATCTTCTTCGTTACTCCATGCAGACATACAATCCTAGATATATACAATTCAGCAAGCTTTGCTCCACTGTATGTGGTTTTAACTGGGATGAAATGAGCAACTTTGGTGAAGCGATCCACAATATCCCATATGGAGTCATAACCGGCTTGTGTCCTTGGTAATCCCATAACAAAATCCATGCTAATTTCTTTCCATTCCCATTTCTAGAGTCCTGCTGGTCTTTGACGTTCTGCCTTGACTCGCTGACAAGTGTCACAAAGTGCAACATGTTTGCCTACCACTCGCTTTATTCTGTACCCCCAGTATCGACTCTTGAGGTCATGATACATCTTGGTACTTCCCAGATGATTGGAGTAAGCTGAATCATGGGCTTCTTTTGATATCAACTCCTTCATCTCCTTGATACCAGGCACATATAACCTTTTCTTATACCATAAAGTTCCTTCATTATCCACTGTGAAACCTGGAGCTTTATCCTTCTCAATGAGTTGCTTGATTTCTCTGACCTTAGCATCTTCAAGTTGTCCTTTCCAAATGTCATGTTCTAATGTTGACTCAACTTCCATTGCAATGACTTCTATGTTGGACACCCATCCCAGGTTAAGCTTCTGAAATGCTTCACAGAATTAAGGTAGCAACTCTCATGTTGTCAACATGTTGAGATTCGACCTTCTACTTAGAGCATCCGCTACAACATTAGCTTATTCTGGATGGTTGTTGATTCCCAAATCATAATATTCGATAAGTTCCAACCATCTTTGTTGCCTGAGGTTCAAATCTGGCTGGGTGAATATATACTTCAAACTCTTGTGGTCCAAATATATCTCACACCTTTTGCCAAAGATATACTGTGTCCAGATCTTGAGAGCATGAACCACTGCTGCTAACTCCAAGTTGTGGGTTGGATATTTCTCTTCATGCTTCCTCAACTTCCTTGAAGCATAGGCAACCACATGGCCTTCTTGCTTGAGCACACATCCTAAACATTGCCCTAAAGCATCACAATCTATGGAGAAAGGCTTCTCCATATCAGGCATAGTCAAGACAGGTGTTGTGGTAAGTCTCTTCTTCAGTTCTTGGAAGCTGGCTTCCCATTTTGGCATCCACTTGAAAGTTTTTCCTTTTTCTAGCAACTCGGTCATAGGCTTGGCTATCTTTGAAAATCCCTCGATGAAGATTCTATAGTATCCCACTTGTCCAAGGAAACTTCTGATGTCTATAATATTTTGAGGTGTATTCCAACTCAACACATCTTTAACCTTACTAGGGTCCATAGACACTCCTCCTTTAGAGATAATATGACCAAGAATGAGACTTCCTTCAACCAAAAATCATATTTGCTAAGCTTAGCATAAAGCAGATCGAATTATGCCCTAATTTTGAGTATTTAGTTAATTGATGCAATTAGTACTAATTCCTATCATTAGTTGCATTAATTAATTAATTAGCTCAACCTAGCTGCAATTAATTCACTGTTTATCTGTAAATTGCATGTCTAGGGTTAGTCTCCTGTCTAGTCAGCAGTTAGATTAAATTGCCTATTATTTGAGTACACACTAGATGTTCTCGCACCAGCCACATATAATCGATGATCACTGTTGTTACCTTTGTATATTTGTCTAGTGATCATGTCCTTCTGTGACACCCCAGGTGTCTCACTTCTATTTAACAAGCATGAAGAGCACAAATCATGAATCATATAGCATGAAATAATGAAGCCTCACTTCAATGACTTTAATTAATTCCAGGTAATTAAAAACCCTACAAAACAAATTGTGAGCCAAATAAAATTTTATCATACAACATATGCCAACTAAATTCATAATCAGATTGGTAATAATAAAATAGAATTTTATGAATTTAATGAGCATTTTACCACATTTAGAAATATCTCAAACAATTAATTTAAACCTAGAAACCTTTTTAAATTGTTTTTGAATTTAAAAATTTCCCTAATTCATCTGGACATTTGGGTTCCACCAGAGCACCACAAATATCATAAAGGACCTATGTGCAAAATCACAATTTATTTGGAGGCCCCTAGCTATTTTATTTAGAATTAATTGGAGCTAGGGACCTATGTGTAAGAAATCAAATTCCAGAAGGGGGCGCAGTGCAAAATCTCTTTCTTCCTCCTCCCACTGGCGCAGAGCTCCTGGCGCAGCACTGCCCTCCCCTCTGCCGACGCCAGCATCTGCTCTCACCTCAGGACCACGCGTGCTACAGCCCCGTTGACCCTCCTCTCTGCCCTGCGCTGTCCCCCTCTACTGCACGCCCACCCAACGGCTCGCTTCTCCCTCTGTGCACGCCACCGAGCGACCCGGTGCTCTTCAATTCCTCCCCTCCTCGTCGCTCTCACTCCCCCAACCCACCACAGCCATCTGCTCAGCTTGAAACCGCACCGTAAGCTCACAAGTACATTGCCTCTCGCGCTCCACTCTTTTCTCTCTCTCTCTCATTTCCCCTCTCCGCGCTCTGCTCCTCCCCGCCATTACCGAACCGGGCTTGAGCTCAACCCCACTACTTCCCTGCTACCCAAGCCTAGCCGAGAGCACCCACGCACCCGTCCACTTCCCCTCTAGCTCTCCAGGACACTCGCTAGGCCACTCTCTACGAGAGCTCACCCAATTCGGAGAGAAATCGAAGCAGACAACTCCAGTGACCACTACCGCCACGCGTCGAAATTTGCCGTTTCTGGTGAGTCCCGCCTTCCTTCTCTCTTCTCACTTGTGCGCAACCCACAACCAGAGCTGGCTAACTCTTCCCCTTTGCGATTCTCCGCGTGAAGATGATAGCACACCAATTCTCCCCTGACTCTGCTCCGGCACCAGAAAAACCGAGCCGCCTCACCGACGAGGCCCTACCTCCAGACCTCTCCGTCGAACGCCGACATAGTGCCGGTCTTCGCCCTGTCCCCGTGAAGCTTCAGGAGGAAACCGCGAGTCGATTCCTACTCCGAGCATAAAGCGTGATGCCGCCGAACTTCAACCTCCGCTGCTCCACATCACCGACGACCCTCCGGTAAGATCCCGACTCCGCGACCCTTACCTACCTCTCCGCCTCGACATGCATGCCATCCTGTTGTTCCCACGGCGAGCTTCCGTCACTCGTTGCTCTCGGCGACGAGCCCTCCGGCGAGCGCCACCCCGCTCTGGCGGCGCTAGCTGGTGCCTATTGGCAGCCTGCATGTCGCCTACATGGCGCCTATGTGTCACCCGCGTGGCTCCTACGTTGCCACTCCTTAAAACCAGAAATACCAGGAAATTGCCAAAAATTGCCTAAAACTTAGAAAACTCATAGTAAACCAAATTCAAATCCATTGTGGCCCAAACAAACTTTGTTGGATTCATATTTCAGTGCTCTATTTTAGTAAAATGATAAATAGCTGTCTCTGTACATGTATTTTTATTAATTCATTCAATTGTCAAAATACTAATTAATTCACCAGAAATTGTAGGAATAAATTTAAATCTTGATTTTTGGCCTGCTTAGTAAATACATGAATATCTACCACCACAAATTTTGTTTGGTAAAATATGAATTGCTTTAGGCTCTGGAGTTTATTTAGTACTTTTGCTTAGATTAATGCTAGTAAATGATCTGTAAATATTTTGACCCTACCACTTGGCACAAAAATCACTCATATAATCCTCTGTTCACAGTAAATCACACATGTTGAGAAACATAAGTTTACTATATTAATTAATTTAATTGCTCATATCACTTATTCACCTTATTTAATTGCATAAAGAATATATATACCTAAAATATTAATTAATAATCCCACTTCTCTGAAGCATATGGCTTCGAGAATATAATAATAATTTAAATTGACATTAAAATATGATGCGCTTGTATGCTTCATATCATTGCATTCAATGGTATTCCGATAATGCCATTAATTCAATTCCATCATATAGGTAACGACAACCAGGAGCAAGAGGATGACTTTCAGAAGGACGTTGACCCTCAAGAGCAAGAAGTTGTAGTTGCTAGCACTAACATCGATCCAGGCAAGCCCCGGTTTACATTCGCCTTTTTACAAAATTTTGCTAGTTTATTTTACTAGTGTCTATAATTATTATTGCATTAGGTCATAGGAGTTGATTGAAACCCACCTTGCATGATATCCAAATGACCTATGCTGCTGTCTTAGAACTTGGTAGAATCGGTACTGTTATGCTATGCTTAGTAATTACTAGTCTCGTTAGAGAGTATTATTACTAAGGAATGAACTTGACCACTGGAACGGGAATTATTAAAAGATGTTTATTTTTATGTTATGACCGGGCAGGGATAATGCATGTGTAGGTTTGCAGCAACACATGGGTGTTGACTGTAGTAGCCCTGCCTTGTCGAACATAGGACCCGTCCGTAGTCGGCCCTTTGATCAAGTATTGAACAGTACCAAATGCATGCTAGCTTATGGGCACTAGTAAACCGATGTAGCATTAAAGGTCACCGTCATTGACGATGGTTAAGGTGCGTTGGTCATTGACCCTCCTGCTGCTGGAGTGGGCGGTTCAGACTATGAAGTACTGTTGGTAGAACGGCATGCCCACTCGACGTCACCACACCCGGACTAAGGTGTAGGTGCTTTTCTTGCGAAAGGTTGCCATATACGATCTTAATTGGTGTGTATGTGTCGTGCATCTCGGGTTTTTCCAGCTAGTATAAATCAATTACAAATGCTGTCTGTCGTAGTAATGAGTACTACTTGGTCATCGCGCCAATCGCATAGTTGCACCTAATATTATGGAATGGATTATGTTGCTTATTGATGATGACGATCAGTTTTATTATTGCTCTTATGTCGTATTAACTTACATATTATTTTATTACCCTTTTGTTGCAACTAAAGTTATATTTTGGCTCAACCCATTTAAATTGACAATTAAAATATGATAGAACTAACAGGTTGCTTAGTGCGAGTCCTTTTAAACAAGCCACCTATTAGAGCCTTTGCATGTCTAGGTGTCCGACGGGTAAGTCTTGCTGAGTAATTAGTACTCAGGCTTTGTGCCATTGTGTTTTTCAGGTAATGAAGAAATAAAATTGCCAGTAGATGTGATGCCCTGGGACATGCAAGTCCCTGAGGGTTGGACTGCCCACTGGGAGTCCGACTCACCGCCGCAGTGATGTTGTGTGCTGCTAGAGTGATGTTCTTCGGGCATGGATCATCACTAAGCTGTATCGTCAAGCTCGTAGTTTTCTGAATGTTATTTGTTTCCACTATTTTCAAAATATTCATGAACTTGTAATATTCCGCTGCACTCTAATAACCTTAATGACGTAATATTCAACTTAAATTTGGACCAATGTTGTATTATCAAGTGTCTGCTCTATCAGCACCTTCGAGACCTCGATCCTCCGGGAAGGGGAGCCACAGCTGGTATCAGAGCCGTGGTCCATGATAATACAACAAATAAATCATATTTTCAAAAACTATGACGTTTGCGAGTAAGGATACGTTAGTATTGCCCATGTAGATAATAGGGTAGTGACGAATCTAATCTGGGTTATGATTGTTTATATTACATGCATCTACAGCTTCTTCAAATGAAGGTACGTGCGTGCTTAACCGACATGCGTGATATCAGTGTCTTTGCTCGCAGGCGGATACGAGACACTGTTGGCTTGTGACTTATCACGGGGCGATCCTTTTTCATGGATCATTACTAGTAGAATTGTGCTTATTTTTATAGTTTCTTTTGAATTTGATGTATTGTTTCTGCAATGGATCTTCTGCAGGTACACTAACGCCGTTGGTATAATGATTAGATTGACTTACGTGTTGAGTGCGGGTCGTCACCAAATATTTGTGCCGCTATGTAACGGCAAAATATGCGTTGTGTTGTGAGGAACGATAGGATTATAAAATGAAAATTTTGCATCACGCATCCCAATGTAACTAAACTAAAATTTGGTTCTCTCCTTGCTCACCAACCTCTGAATAAAAAGTTCTGAATTACAAGGTTAACAAGAATCTGTCTTGTTTTTAGCTGCCAACTTCAAAAATTCATAGCTATTAATTTACTCAACCAAATAAGGCATACAAATACTTTTCAGAAAGGTCTCAACATCCCCTGTCATCTAGAATTTAAATTAAAATTTGATTATAAAAGTAACAACCTCAGAAACAAATATCAAGTACAATTTATCAACTCACTGTTTTCAGCATAACCCTGAACTTGGAAATTGCATAACTGGAGTTGTAGTTCGAATTTGCAAGTGTTTAAACCCAATATGGAAAGCCCTTGAAGTCTATTTTCATTTCCAATAGGTTTGATAATTTTGTTGTTTTCCCTCTGTCCAGTAGAGCCAAAACACTCAGCCTCTATCATCCTGAAACAGAATCTGCCAACCTGAACTTGCAAAATTCATAAGTCCAGATTTACTTGGAATTTTTGAGAATATAAATACAATCTAGATAGCTATGAAAGTGTAGTATAACTTGGCTCCAACCCTCAATTTTTAAGACCTTGTTTTCTGTTCAAAATACCTACTTTTCTGACTGTGGTACAGTCAAGACAAAATCTATTTTAAAACCCATCGCCATATTATTGCCCCTTGAGGCTGGAAAATGTAAACTAAAAACTTGGTTTCTGTATTTCATAGCACTTTATATGAAATGTATCTTTACTGTATAAAAGAATTGACTCAATCAAATTGTTGTGGTATAGTTTTGCTATCATTACCAACACCATGTCAGTTGTTAGTGATACGCATTATTGCCTATGGAACACTGTACTCACGATTGGGTTTTTGTTCTAGATGGGTGACTACGGTTTTGAGGAGCTTTCGCATGACGGGTGGCGCTACACCACTGGTCTCCACCACCGTGGCTTTCCTACACTTTTGTGGGATCTGCTACACTTATTGGGCTACGACGAGCCACCCTCCTACAAGGGCCGCGAGATCCGCCACCACAGGGTGACTCTTGCTGAGGTGCACATCAGCGTGCCCACCCACCCGCGCAACCTTGACATGGCGGATATAGAGAGCACGACGATTTGTGGGAGCCTCTGTGAGGGCTTGGAGAGAGTCGCCCACAGGGCTCTCACTCACTTCTGTGGACGCCATACAGCAGTGCTCTCTGGGACTCCGTTTGAGATGATTCCCATCTAGCACCAGGCTAACCCGGTCTGGCAGTGGCGCGTGAGGCGCATCACCCATGATGACTACTTGGCGTATCACGCAGGGTACCACCATGTGTCCCACTACTCCGAGTACCTCCCCAACTTGGATGAGGAGGCTAGCAGCCACAGCAGGATCCTACTGGCTGACACTGAGCAGGCCTAGGAGTAGAGGAATGATCTGCAGACACAGGTTGACGCACAGTAGAGGGAGATTCAGTGGCTGACTGCTGGTCTTGAGGCGAGTGAGACTCGCGTTACTGAGGTCACTGGACAGCGTGACACCCTCGTGCAGGAGGTTGACAGACGTGGCATGCTTATACAGCAGCGCACCAACCACAACGAGCACCTACAACATCAGTTGACGGCCATCTCCTTTTCCCTTTTTGTTTCAATGCATTTCATTCACCAATTTGAGATAGTCATCTACACACATGCTCAATAAAAACATTAGTCCATTCTTAATTTTATTGACGCCAATCACCAAAACAAAATTAGGGGGTCTAAATGCACTATGCACTATCAATATCTCCCTTTTTGGTGATTGATGACAATACAACTAGATTTCATTGAAATGTGCAATAAATTTCATTTTATGATATAAAAAAAGAGAGGTGGAGCTTCCTCTAAGTGTGTGCATATGAAAAATAATAAGCATGAATAACAAAGCACATATTTAAACAAAAAAATGTGAGCTCCCCTAAGTGTGTGCATGAGAGTCAATTTACAACAATTAGGCATAAGAAATAGATACAATCCATATGACAAGTATTTTCACACAAATGCATCTAGAAAGTGAAAACAACAATACATCATCACAACGGACATGAATAGCACAATAACTCATAAAGCACAAATAGGGAGTTTTACAAGCACGAGAAATTAACAAGTTTTACAAACCATAAGACATAAGCAAGAAAATATAAATTGTCCATCACTCTCACAACTCACAAAATGAAAACTAGCTAACGAACCAATCTTCTCCCCCTTTGGCATCACAACACCAAAATGAGGAAAAGTACCACCTCAAGCTTATCTGTGGAAGCATCGTCATCGTCCTCATCTTTATCCTGAGCCTCCTGGACAACCTATGTAGCCAGAGTGTAGATACCCCAGGGATCATCATAAGTACTCATGTCCGGTAGAGGAGTGAACGGAACTAGAGGTGGAAGCTCAACACTGGCGGTGGTGGCGAGTGATGTGTACGAGGGTTCCCGATCTTCCGAAAGGTTCTGGATACGTTGATTTGGTCGGAGGCGACACACAAATCGATCCGGCTTCAGAACAGCACGTTCTAAACCCCGCAATCGCAGCACGACGTCTCCTCTGGTTATCAACCGTCCTAAAACGATTGACCTCGCCGAGAAGGCTAATCCCTGCCTGCGAATCAAGAACACAAGCAAGAACAAAAAAGGAAGCAACACAATTACAGATGTATTATGAATCTCACGAAGTTGGGGTCTCACAAACCGTGATGACGGCAAAACTGTTATGAACAGAATAATCTAAGCAAAACCCAAACCCTAATGGTGCGATGGCGGCTGTATATGAAGACCCTAGGGTCATGCAAGACCCTCTGGACGCACCCCTACTTGGGCTCAACTAGATACAAAGCCCAAAGGCCAAAAACAGGCGACACAGCACCGAAACAGATTCTGGACTCTCTCTTGTTTCGACGATTCCTGATGATTCCGGACGAATTTTGATATGACACCGAAGGCATTGGAAAGGTCTTCTTCTTATCTTTCCGTGCATATGTAGAACGTCCAAATCCGAGTCCGTATGTGTCTTGGGCATCCGTTTTAGTGCAGACTAGTCCTGAGCCCCGAAACAGACTCGAAGTCGGTTTTGGTTGGACCTCCACCTTGGCTTCCACGTCCTTGTTGGTCCTCCACGTCTCCAAGTCCTTATCCCATTATCTCCTGGTCCTCTCCATCGTTCCTAATTATAATATAATCATTAGGTAGCAAACCATTCTCAAAAGAGACATATAATAAAGAATGTAGGAACGAGCTCACCTCTAAATTTAGTCGTCGTGCACGAGCTCTAGTCATTGGACCTTGCAAGTCCAAAATTGGAGGAGTGTTGCATATATCCTTAGGAGTGATATCCTCATCATCCTCCCCCTCTTGAAATGGAGTCGTCCTCGACTCAAGCTCATTCTCTTCTCCCAAGTATGGTTTCAAATCTGAAATGTTAAAAGTAGGACTAACCCCGAACTCGAGAGGCAACTCAAGTTTGTATGCATTATCATTAATCTTCTCTATTATTTTGAAAGGACCATCAGCTCTAGGCATTAATTTAGACTTTCTCAAATCTGGAAATCTATCTTTTCTCAAGTGTAACCATACTAAATCTCCTACATCAAGTTTTACTTCTTTTCTACCTTTACTACCAGCAATTTTATACTTGTCATTCATCTTTTCAATGCTAAGTCTAGTGGTCTCATGCTTTTTTAAAATAAATTCAGCACGTTTCTTAGCATCAACATGAAATCTCTCATGAATAGGTAGAGGAAGTATATCAAGTGGAGTACGGGGATCAAAACCATACACTACTTTGAAAGGACTTACCTTGGTAGTAGAATGTGTTGCCCGATTATATGCAAACTCAACATGAGGTAAACATTCTTCCCATTGCTTGAAATTTTTCTTCAAAATAGCTCTCAACATAGTACCCAAAGTGCGGTTCACCACCTCAGTTTGTCCATCAGTTTGTGGGTGACAAGTTGTAGAAAACAACAACTTTGTACCCAACTTATTCCAAAGCGTGCGCCAAAAGTGACTCAAGAATTTTGCATCACGATCTGAAACAATAGTAGAAGGCATACCATGCAAACGAACAATTTCTTTGAAAAAGAGATCAGCAATATAACTAGCATCATCAGTCTTATGACATGGTATAAAGTGTGCCATCTTAGAAAATCTATCCGCAACAACAAAAATACTATCACTCCCCCTCTTAGTCCTAGGCAGTCCTAAAACAAAGTCCATAGAAATATCCGCCCAAGGAATAGAAGGAACAGGAAGTGGCATGTATAAACCATGTGGATTCAAGCGAGACTTAGATTTTTGACATGTAGTGCAGCGAGCAACAAAGCGCTCAACATCTTTCCTCATCCTTGGCCAAAAGAAGTGTGTGGCCAAAATATCCTCCGTCTTCTTGGCACTAAAATGACCCATCAATCCACCTCTATGCGCCTCCTGTAACAACAAAAGACGAACGGAACCAACTAGAATGCATAGGCGGTTAGCTCTAAACAAGAATCCATCATTCAACACAAATTTATTCCATGCACGACCTTCTTTACAATGCAGCAATACATCCTTAAAATCAACATCAGCAGCATATTGTTCTTTAATTGCCTCAAGTCCAAAAATTCTACAATCAAGTTGAGACAATAAAGTATAGCGCCAAGATAAAGCATCAGCGATCACATTATCCTTCCCTTTCTTATGTTTAATAATGTAAGGAAAAGACTCAATAAATTCAATCCATTTAGCATGTCTATGGTTCAAATTACATTAAGAACGAATATACTTAAGTGATTCATGATCAGAATGAATAACAAATTCTTTGGGCAACAAATAATGACCCCACGTCTCTAAACAACGTACAAGTGCATACAATTCCTTATCATATGTGGAGTAATTCAAAACAGGCCCAGTAATTTTCTCACTAAAGTATGCAATAGGTTTACTATCTTGCATCAAAACACCACCAATGCCTATACCACTAGCATCACATTCAAGCTCAAAAATCTTATCAAAATTAGGTAATTGCAGCAATGGTGCATGTGTAAGTTTATCCTTCAAAGCATCAAAACACTCATGATGTACCTTACCCCAATGGAAATCAATGCCCTTCTTTGTCAACTCATGTAAAGGTGCAGCAATGGTGCTGAAATCTTTGACAAAGCGGCGGTAGAAACCTGCAAGACCAAGAAAACTCCTCACCTGTGTGATAGTTCTTGGTACAGGCCAGCTCTTTATGGCTTCAATCTTCGCCTCATCCACCTCAATTCCCTGTGGAGTCACAACATAGCCAAGAAAAGTGACTCGATCCGTGCAAAAGATGCACTTCTCAAGGTTACCAAATAAACGTGCATCTCGTAAAGCATCAAAAACAGCACGCAAATGATTCATATGTTCATCTATAGATTTGCTATAAATCAAGATATCATCAAAGTAAACTACCACAAATTTGCCAATGAAAGCTCTTAAAACCTTATTCATTAAGCGCATGAAAGTACTAGGTGCATTAGTTAACCCAAAAGGCATTACTAACCACTCATATAATCCAAATTTTGTTTTGAAAGTTGTTTTCCATTCGTCTCCAAGTTTCATTCTGATTTGATGGTAGCCACTACGCAAATCAATTTTAGTGAAAATTATAGCACCACATAACTCATCAAGCATGTCGTCTAGCCTAGGAATAGGATGACGATACCTAATAGTAATATTATTATTGGCTCTACAATCTACACACATACGCCAAGTACCATCTTTCTTAGGAACCAAAAGTACAGGAACAGCACAAGGACTAAGTGATTGACGAACATACCCACGATCCAAAAGGTCTTGAACTTGTCGTTGTATCTCCTTAGTCTCCTCAGAGTTGGTCCTATAAGCAGCACGGTTTGGCAAAGTAGCACCCGGAATTAAATCAATTTGATGCTCAATCCCTCTCAAAGGTGGCAATCCCGGGGGTATCTGAGCTGGAAAAACATCCTCATACTCCTACGAAAGGTTAGTGACAGCAGAAGACACAGCACTAGAAGCAATATCATCAAGTGAAAACAAAGCTTCTTTGCATATCAAAGCATAGCAAATATCATCATTATCAGAAATTTCAGCAAGCTCAAATTTTGTTGTAAGACATGAACGACCTTGTAATTTAATTCCAGCACCCTTAGAACTTAAAGAATCATTAACATTACTAGGTGTAGAATTAGAATTAACAGGTTGCTGAATTTTAGGACCTTTATTTTTCAAACTAGCAGCTCTTTCTAAATCAGCTTGTACAATTTCAGCAGGGGTCATTGGTAATAAAGTAATTTTAGTTCCTTTATGCATAAAAGTGTACTTATTACTTCTACCATGGTGTACAGCATCATTATCAAATTCCCAAGGTCTACCCAATAAAAGTGAACATGCTTGCATGGGTACGACATCACAATCAACAGAATCCACATAAGAACCAATGAAAAAAGGAACTCTACAAGTTTGTATTACCTTAGCTTTGCCACAGTCGTTTAACCACTGAATGTAGTACGGATGTGGATGTGGACGTGTGGTCAAAGCAAGCTTGTTGACCACATCAGAACTCACCAAGTTATTGCAGCTCCCTCCATCAATGATGACACGTGCTCGGCGGTTCTTGATGACGAAGAAAATCTGGAATAAGTTGTGGCGCTGCATTGTCTCGGGCTGATGAACTTGTGTGCTAAGGACACGTTGAACAATAATGTTCATGTATCCTGTGGTGTCTCCGCCTCCAAGGACGAGGTCACTGCCGGTGGCAGTGATGTCCTCCTCCTCATCCTCCACATCGAAGGTGCTCATGTAACCGCCATCGTCCGTCGCCACATATGCCCGCCTACTTGGACAATCTTTCTGCACATGACCAAGTCCATGGCAGCGGTGGCACTGAATCCCTGTAGTGCGCCCTGTCGAAGCAACAGAGGAGGCACTACTAGCTGGTACCTGCACAGAAAGTTTACCTGAGCGCGTAGAAGGTGCAGGGGCTGATCTTGGGGCTGCAGAAACAACACTGGTTCCCTTGGTAGCTGCTGGTGGGGGCGGCCGGAAAGATGGCCTGGGCAGCCCCGAAGTCCCCGTCGAGCGTGGGGGGTAGGAGTTCCTTGACTTGCTGTACTCCTCAAAAGCCTGGAAAAGTCCCTGTGATTCTTTCTCTGCAAGCATAGCATACTGAAAACACTGGGTGAGGGTATAATATTCTTTATAATCAAGGATGTCCTGAATTTCTTTTCTTAAACCAGAATAAAAGCGACAAATTTGATCCTCTACTTTTTCAACTACAGCACAACGAATCAAACCCAGGGTGGGATTAGGGTGGGACTAGGCTAGGTGCGTCGATCAATCAACCCTAGCACAAAAAGCCAACAAAGCAGAGGATGGTGAAGGGGATGGCGGCTAGGGTTGCAAGGGAAACACTACTGACGACAAAAACACAAACTAAAACAGCGACTAAACAAGAACTAGGGCACAAACTCAACACTACGGACTCTGAAATTGAAATATGCAAAGGCTAAACACGTGGTTATGGGCGGAGGGAAAAAAAATTTGGGCTTTTCTGTGGACGATAGGATGAACACAAAACGAAATTAACCAAGGGTAGTATGAACCTGATGGTGCACCTGAAGCTCTGATTACCACTTGATGTGGACAAGGGTTCCTGATCTTCCGAAAGGTTGTGGATACGTTGATTTGGTCGGAGGCGACACACAAATCGATCCGGCTTCAGAACAGCATGTTCTAAACCCCGCAATCGCAGCACGACGTCTCCTCTGGTTATCAACCGTCCTAAAACGATTGACCTCGCCGAGAAGGCTAATCCCTGCCTGCGAATCAAGAACACAAGCAAGAACAAAGAAGAAAGTAACACAATTGCAGATGTATTATGAATCTCACGAAGTTGGGGTCTCACAAACCGTGATGACGGCCAAACTGTTATAAACAGAATAATCTAAGCAAAACCCAAACCCTAATGGTGCGACGGCGGCTGTATATGAAGACCCTAGGGTCGTGCAAGACCCTCTGGATGCACCCCTACTTGGGCTCAACTAGATACAAAGCCCAAAGGCCAAAAACAGGCGACACAACACCGAAACAGATTCTGGACTCTCTCTTGTTTCGACGATTTCTGATGATTCCGGACGAATTTTGATATGACACCGGCGGCATTGGAAAGGTCTTCTTCTTATCTTTCCGTGCATATGTAAAACGTCCAAATCCGAGTCCGTATGTGTCTTGGGCATCCGTTTTAGTGCAGACTAGTCCTGAGCCCCGAAATAGACTCGAAGTCGGTTTTGGTTGGGCCTCCACCTTGGCTTCCACATTCTTGTTGGTCCTTCACGTCTCCAAGTCCTTCTCCCATCATCTCCTGGTCCTATCCATGGTTCCTAATTATAATATAATCATTAGGTAGCAAACCATTCTCAAAAGTGACATATAATGAAGAATGTAGGAACGAGCTCACCTCTAAATTTAGTCGTCGTGCACGAGCTCTAGTCATTGGACCTTGCAAGTCCAAAATTGGAGGAGTGTTGCATATATCCTTAGGAGTGATGTCCTCATCAGCGAGAGTCCTCATATCGGTCTGTAGCTGAGAGAGAGAGCCTGATGCTGCTCTCTAATCGCCACTGCTGAGTCCCGGCAAATACAAAACATAGACTTGATAGCACGGATGACCTTCGAAGACCGATGACGAGGACGAGGGGTGGCACTAGCACCGGCTGCCTCTCCCATTGCTACTGCTGCTGCTGCTGCTGAACTCTGAGGCACATCTGTGCCTGGAGGAGTGCCACCGTGGGGAGGAGATGCAATGAGAGGAATCTTCTTTGGCGTGACTAAGGAATGCTTGTGATCACAAATGAACTGGCAACCCACCACATGCAGAATCATCTTCATGATGTAAGGAGCATAAATCAAGGAGGCCTTATTGGTGTAGGAGTTGTAGAGGATCTCTGTCCAGATGAAGTCAAACACACTGAAAGGCTCTGCTCCCTCTCTCATACCAAACATCAGGGTCTTGGCGGAACTCAAGATATGTGTGTGATCCCCCACCTTAGGAGTCAAGGTCACTATGAGCATGTTGTTGGGATCCTGAAAATATGGCTTCATGCCATGGTAAGAACCGAACTCAACACCATGCTTAGGATCTGCATAGCGGGCATCATACATGAAGGCCCACTCACTCTTCTGCTGAGCATAAAAAATGGTTGCCTTGGGCTTCACTCTGTCAGTCTCATCAAAACCAAGGATCTGAGAGAAGTTGAAGTAGGTGACAGTGAAGCGGTTGCCCTCAATAGTCCAGTGCAGCTTGGAGTCCATGTGGTAGAGTAGAACTGGGCAATGATCTCATCATTCCAGTGTGGATGCAAGTCCATGATGTCTGTCAAGTTCTTCCTATCACACTCTACCTGGATCAGCTAAAAAGTGGGATCATTGGCTACTGCCATCCTGTCCCAGTCAATGCACTTCATTGGAGCAACTCTATGAGTGGTCTTCTTCAAAAATATTCTTGTACCAGGCAACCTGAGTCATGTTCCAAAATCTGATATCTAAGATGCCTGGGTGCTTTGGCTGGGTCCAGGGATTAGTGTGGCGGTAGTCTCTCATCTCATCCCTGGACAGAGACACTGGAATCCTGAACTACTCATCCACCTGTGGTATCAACATCTCATGTGGTGGAGGAGCGCGTGGGTCCCTAATGAGGTTCATGAACAACCTTATCCTCGGAGTCCTCACCCTCTCCATCACTCTCCTCTTGCTGCTCACTCTGGTCTTCCTCTTCCTCGCCCTCTCATTCTTCCTCCTCCTCACTAGGAGAAGGATCTCGTGGAGGAAGGGCCTTTCCATTGCCCTTGCCACGCCCAAGGCCAGCACCACGTGAGGTGGTTTAGCCGGAGTCTCAGCCTCGGCCCCGCTTGCCTCCCCCACCCCGACGAGCAACGGGGGAGACATTAGGGTCAAAGTCCACATCTGAGTCACTGGGAGTGCTTGGATGCTTCTGTCTCTTGCCACCTACCATCTGTCAAGGAGAGAAGAAGTGGTGTGAAAAGATTGCAACAATACAATATTGAACTGTTGTCAAGTTTGCCTAGATCGGCAGTGCCGGTGGGAGCCATCGGCAGTGCCGATCAGTCCAAACATACTGCTGCAACGGTCACTTAGGGTTTTGAAATCTCCCTATCGGTAGTGCCGATGGGGGCCATCGATAGTGCTAACCGAGGGTAATTCAAACCCTAAATCCACTAAAAATGAGATTTAGCCACTAAAACTCTACCAAATTGCATGGGTGACTATAATACTCCTAGATGATTATCTCTATCAAGTGAAATTGCGCAAGAACATGAGGCATTGCGAGATTCAAAAGATGGATATTTTCAAAGGTACCTTCAAAAAGCTCCTTGAAAATCGGAGGAGATGGAGGAGCGAAGGTCTAGGAGTCGATTTGATCTGCTTTCTGCTTGACTCCATGTTGATTTGGTTGATTCCTTGAGTGGATGATTTTGGTTAGGGTTAGAGCGGAGAGAGAGGCGGTGAGAGGAGGCTGGAACTGAGAATAGACTTGGTCCCGTGAGGGGATTGAGTTGATTTCAAAGGTTGAACCCCGCATCGGTAGTGCCGGTTGTGGGAATCGACTGTGCGCGTCAACGCACAAGGTCCAGGCCCATATTGGCAGTGCCGATGGTGAGCATTGATAGTGCCGATGAGGGCTAACCGAGGGACATAAATCCTAGATAGAAAGCTGTCTCTGTTGGACACCTGATTGGCAGTGTCGATAATGGTACCGGCAGTGCCGATCCATTGAAGATCAGACAGGACAGAGCACAAAAAAGGATAAAAAGGGGAGTTTTCAAAATAGTTTTTGATAGACAAGGAGCCATCTTGACATCATATGGTCAGCCAACAATTGACACAATTCATAACAATGACCATATTTTGACAAGATTTGATCTAGTGATCAAGAGACAACATCAATAGCAAAAATAATAGATTTTTGACATAAAGCAATGATTTTTCAATGATAAAACAATCACCATCCAGATGTGCACATTCTCTACATCACATTGGTCAAGAATATTAAGTTCACTCCTAAGATAACAAAACCTCTTCTCATCTAGGGGCTTGGTGAATATGTCGGCTAGTTGATCTTCTTTTCGCACATGACTAACTTCTATGTCCCCCTTGATAGAATGATCTCTCAAAACGTGGTGGCAGATATCTATATGCTTTGTGCGCGAATGCTCAACGGGGTTATAAGCAAGCTTTATGGCACTCTCATTGTCACATAGGAGAGGAACACGGTTCAATTTGTAACTGTAGTCCCATAGAGTTTGTCTCATCCAAAGTAGTTTTGCACAACAACTACTGGCTACAACATACTTCGCTTCGGCCATGGAAAATGCAACAGAATTTTGCTTCTTCGATGACCATGACACTAGAGAACTACCTAAGAATTGGCATTACCCGGAGGTGCTCTTTCTATCTACCTTATCCCTAGCATAATCCGCATCAGAATAGCCTAATAGTTTGAACTTTGAACCCTTGGGGTACCAAAGCCCTAGGTTGGGTGTGTGAACCAAATATCCTTTTTGCTCGATGGGCTTATCCTTTTTGTTGAAGTTGATCAATGGGCTTATCCTTTTGATCAATGGGCTTATCCTTTTTGTTGAAGTTGATGTGTCCATTTGTTGGCATGGGAGTTTTGATGCGCTTGGCCTTGTCCATGTCAAACTTCTTCAATAAATCTTTAGTGTACTTGGCTTGACATATGAAGGTGCCCTCCTTGAGTTGCTTCACTTGAAAGCCTAGAAAGTATGTCAATTCTCCCATCATGGACATCTCAAACCTCTTAGTCATTATCGTGCTAAACTCATCACAAAAGTTTTGGTTAGTAGAACCAAATATTATGTCATCGACATAAATTTGGCACACAAAAATATCATTTCCAAAACGCTTAGTGAAGAGGGTTGCATCAGCCTTCCTAATGAAAAAACCCTTTTTTAACAAGAAAATCCCTAAGGCATTCATACCATGCTCTTGGAGCTTGCTTAAAACTATAGAGCGCCTTATGGAGTTTGAAAACATGGTTAGGATACTTTGGGTCTTCAAAGCCCGGTGGTTGCTCCACATACACCTCTTCCTTGATTGACCCAATGAGGAATGCACTTTTCACATCCATTTGGTACAACTTAAAATCATGGTGAGTAGCAAAAGCAAGTAATATTCTAATTGATTCAAGTCTTGCTATGGGGGCATAAGTTTCATCAAAATCAAAACCTTCTACTTGTGAATACCCCTTTGCCAGGAACCTTGCCTCGTTTCTTGTCACAACACCGTCTTCATTTTGTTTGCTGCGGAACACCCATTTGGTGCCTACAACATTTTTATTCTTTGGTCTTTCCTCCAATGTTAACACTTCATTTCTTGTGAAGTTGTTCAATTCTTCTTGCATGGCCATCACCCAATCTGAATCTTCAAGTGCTTGTTCTACTTTAAATGGCTCCATAGAAGAGACAAAACAGTAATGTTCACAAAAATTACCAACTCGAGATCTAGTGATTACCCCCTTATCAATATCTCTAAGAATTTGCTCGACGGGGTGATCAGTTGTACATTTTGATGCACACTTGAGTGTGGTGGATGTGAACTCTCTTGACCATCATGTTTATCAACCTCTTGATCATGTCCTTGTGAATCATCACTTGAAGCTTGTTCATGATCACCAATATTTTGATCTTGACCACCTGCATGGTCAATCTCTTCATTTTCACAAGGTTGGTCTTGTCTTGAAGGAGAAGGTTGATTTTTAATACTTGATGTTTCTTGTGGTATCACATTACCAATAGCCATCCTTTTTATTGCATCTCTACGAGCTTCATCATCTACATCATCATTAACAACTTTCTCCCCTTGAGAGTCATTAGATTCATCAAATGTCATGTCACATGAAATTTCAACACAACCGGTGGTTTTGTTGAACACACGATAGGCATGAACATTCGACCCATAACCAAGCAAGAAACCTTCATCAACTTTTGGAGCAAATTTAGAAGTCTTGGGTTTCTTGTTTAGCATAAATCATTTGCTCCCAAAAACATGAAAGTAGGAAATATTAGGCTTGTTACTGGGTAGTAGCTCATATGGTGTTTTCTTTAATAGTCGATGGAGATACAACCGGTTGGAGGCATGGCATACAGTGTTGACGGCTTTGGCCCAAAAACGGTCGGACGTCTTGTATCCATCAAGCATTGTTCTTGCCATCTCAATAAGTGTGAGGTTCTTCCTTTCGGCCACCCCATTTTGTTGACGGGTGTAGGGTGCCGAAAATTCATGCTTGATCCCTTCTTCATCAAGATACTCCTCAACTTGGGTGTTCTTGAATTCAGTGCCATTGTCACTTCTTATTTTCTTGATCTTGACTTCATATTCAATTTGTGCTCTTTTCATGAATGTCTTGAGCACATCTTTCACTTCACCTTTATCATACACAAAGAATACCCACGTGAATCGAGAAAAGTCATCAATAATTACAAGACCATATTTATTACCACTAATGCTTATGTAGGAGACGGGGCCGAAGAGGTCCATGTGCAACATCTCTAATGGCCTTGTAGTGGTCATCACATTCTTGTCGGGATGTGATGCTCCAACTTGTTTTTCCACTTGACATGCACTAAAAATTTTATCTTTCTCAAAGCAAACATTGATTACTCCTATGATGTGGCCATTTTGGAGTTTGTGAAGATTGCTCATACCTACATGGGCAAGCCTTCTATGCCACAACCAACCCATGTTCGACTTTGCTACTAAGCATGTGCCAAGTCTAGCTTCATCCGTGGAGAAATCCACAACATAAAGCTTTCCTTTAAGCACACCTTTAAAAGCAACCAAGCCATCACTTCTCTTATAGACGGTCACACCACATTCGTTGAACACACAATCAAAGCCCATATTGCAAAATTACAAAATGGACAATGGATTGAAGTTAACATGATCAACAAGGGTAACCTTAGAAAGAGAAAACGAAGAAGTGAGAGAGACTTTACCATAACCTAGCACTTCTCCCGTTCCATTATCACCAAATGTGATGTATTCATTCTTGTTGTGACTTAGCTAAAATAAATTGAACATCTTTTTGTCTCTGGTCATATGATTGGTGCATCCACTATCAATCACCCAACTTGACCCTCTGGAGACATAGTCCTACAAGACAAGTTAAGCTTTGTTTTTAGGTAGCCAAATTTGCTTGGGTCCTTTCACATTAGTCACAAGCACTTTGGGAACCCACACACAAGCCTTTGGCCTCTTGTTACGTGGCCTAACATATTTGGCAAACACACGACCATGCATGTTTCTCATGAGTACATATGAAGCATCAAAATTATGAAAGAGAGCACAAGTAGCATTAGGCATATTAACATGAGAATTATTAACAAAAGAAGAATTGTTAGTGTTCATGTCCTTGGCTTGCTTCTTGTGGTAAGACCCTTCCTTGGTGAACTTAAGGATTTCCTTTCCATTCTTGTTCTCCCTAGCATTGTGCTTGGCACCCTCAACATAACCAATGCCATCCATGACATTCGGGTGCCTAGAATATGAGTATGCTCCTCTTGCATACTTTGCCTTTTCATCATCAACAACATTTTTCTTATGTTGTATTTTGCTTTCAAGTGTCTTCACTTGCTTGTTCAAATCATCAATCAATTTGACATTAGTAGCACAAGCATCAACATCGATATTATAGCACCTATCACATCCTTTGCTAGTGGAAGCATGAAAGTTGTAGGTGGAAGATGTGAAAGTTGAAAGAATCCTATATTGTTCTTCAAGAGACTTATGAGTCTTTTTCAATTCCTCATACTTCCCTTGAAGTTCGTCTTTTGTGCTTTTATCATTCTCACAGGAATTTTCAATGTTGGTGAGAGACATGAATAGTTCTTCATTTTTATTTCTTTCAAGTTCTAGGAGCTTCTCTAGTTCAAGGTTTCTTTTCTTTTCAAGAATAAGCAAGTCCTCTTGTTTTTCAAGAAGCTCCTCTTGTCTATCATTTTCTTCCTTTTGTTTTTCAAGCAATTCTATAAATTCAGGCATTTTAGGAAGTGAAGCACTAGTATCAACATCATCATCATCACTAGTACTAGCATAAGAGGAACGCTTATCTTTAGATTTTGGTACCTTAGATCCTCTTGCCATGAAGCACTTGTGAGTGTTGTCATCATCATCATCACTCAAGCTCCCAAATAGAGAAATGTTGGTGGGAATGAGGCCAATGGCTAGTGTAGCAATGCCTCCCTCATCTGAGTCGGATTCGAAGGAGGAAGATGATGAAGAAGATGAGTCATTGGAATTCCATTCTTGGCCAATGTGAGCTTCACCTCTTCTATGCTTCTTGTACATCTTGTCTTTCTTGTGATGTTTGTCTTTTCTTCTTTCTTCCTTGTTCTTCGTCTTTGGACATTCCGTAATGAAATGTCCTTCGTCACCGCATTCATAACAAGTTCTCTTTGACTTTCTTGCATTGCCTTTGGTATAGCTTTTCTTCTTGTAGCCATCTTTCTTAAGGAATGACTTGAATCTTCTCACAAGCAAAGCCATCTCATCATCACTATCCTCACCACTAGAATCAACTACTTTGTTCTTTTTCTTATTGTCCTTCTTTTCATTAGTCTCATGAGAAGCTTTGAGAGCTATGTATTTCTTCTCTTCTACACCTTGTCCCAACAAGGTGTTAACTCTTTTTGCTTCTTCATCTCTTTCTTTGTAAGTGAACAATCTTCCTAGTACTTCATCCGTACTAAAGTTCTTGAAGTTTTCTTTCTCTCTTACAAAGTCACAAGCATTTTGATTCCATGGTTGCAAAGCAAGAAGCAACCTCTTGTTGACCTCAACGGTGTCAAGTTTGATTCCTAGAGCTCTTCTTTTGTTCATAATTTCCATGAGCCTATCATCAACTCCTTGTGGCCCTTCACAGGCCTTCTTGATGAACAAGTTGTACTTTCCTCTTAGGATGTCTTCTCTTGCTTCTCTAACACCCTCGGTCTCTTCATAGATGACCTCAAGCTTTTTCCAAATGTCATAAGCTTTCTTGATTCCTATCACCTTTTCATACTCTTTTGGTGATAGGGCAGAAACAATGGCGAATGTGGCATGATCATTGTGATTGAGCTTGATCACATCATTGGTGGTTGGATTTTCTTATCTTCCAACTCAAAGCCTCGCTTCACAATCTTCAAGATGGGTCTTCCTATAGACTCCAAGTATAGTTTCATTCTATATTTTCAATGATCATAGAATGTGCCATCAAAGTGTGGTAACTTTCTGGAGCCACTACCAACATACTCATTTTTTAGTTTGCCATAGTTGAATGGCATGTTGTTGTATCTAACTCCCGAGTCATCCTTTTGGCCCTCGGTCCTGGCACCGGATGTTTCCGGTGGAGTATTGTCCTTTGGTTTTTCCATATGTTTCAGCATTTGTCTTCAAGCGGTTAAGCCTTCTAGAAGATCTCGCTCTAATACCAATTGAAAGTTGCCTAGAGGGGGGGTTGAATAGGCAAATCTAAAAATCCTACAAAATTACACTTCAAAAAATTTATCAGTCTGACCGGCTGTGCCCGTGAGTGTGATCGGCAGTGCCGATGGATGAACAGACAGTCATGTGAGAACTAGGTTTAAGTGGTTTCACGATTACTAGGTGAAAGTTGACTACAACAGTAGTAGAAAGGAACCCCTATGACAATAGGAAGTAACAAAACAAGGGCTACTCAAGTAGATCTAGCAATTTAAGCAAATACAAGAACAAATCCTAGGTAATGAGTAATTAAACAAGCAGCAAAATAAAAGAGCACACGAAGACACAAGATTTGTTACTGAAGTCCGGGCTCACAAAGAACCCTACGTCCCCGTTGAGAAGTCCACAAAGGACCGGGTCTCTTTCAACCCTATTCTCACTCAAGCGACCACAAAGATCAAGCTCGAGTTCTCCACTATCAATTTCCTTGTGGGAGGGTAATACAAACTTCCCGAGGCGTCACCACATAAGTTGGGAGCTCTACGGGCACCGCTAACCATCTAGGAGCAAAGCTCCAAGAGTAACAAGCACAAGTCACAAAGATGATTATATTGAATGCTGAAGAGTGGAATGGTGCTCTTTTCTCTAGGTAACAATGGCTCACTCAAACCCTAGCTCAAAGAATGAAGCTTTGACTTGGAGAGGGAGAGTGAAGCTCAAAAGTGCCAAATGATTTTCGGGTTGGGAGAGAGGCACGAAGTGGGGTGAAAGTCTATTATACAAGGGGCTCAAAAAGAGCCATTGGCCTGTCAAGACGCCCCACACTGGCACTATCGATCAAGCCATCGGCACTGCCGGTAGGGTTTCTGACACACTGTCATAGATATGCAAGCAAGGATTTAGCCTGCACCGGCACTGCCAATCAGGACAGCGGCACTGCCGGTGAGGCAGCCACAAAGAAGACAAGTGGTCTCTGGAGACATTGACCGGCACTGTCGATTAAGATGATCGGCACTTCTGATCATAGTCAGCCAGAGAGCCCGAGGGGAGATAGTCTCTATGCAGAGGGGATCGGAACTGCCGTTCAGGAGACCGGCACTGCTGATGAGCTACAGCCAGAGCCAGACATAAAAGTGGCTCTCTGGGAGAACCGATCGGCACTACCGATCAGGGAGATCGGCATTGACAATGAGCTACAGCTAGAGAGACAGAGAGAACAACCTTCTCTGGAAGGGGAGACCAACACTACCGATGAGGCCATCAGCACTGCCGATACAGGTAAAACAGAAGCCAGAGAAGTGTTTGGGCATCACAGCGCCTCTAGGAAGGGGCATTGGCACTGCCGGTGAAGGCCACCGGCACTGCCGATGAAGGTAAAAACAGAGGGCAACATAAGTGGTATTTTTGGGAAATTTGAGCATTTGACTTTACCAACTTTGTAAATCATACCCCTCTTAATAGTACAGTTTACCTATACTCAAGATAAGAAATAAAACAACAAAGAGTCTTCATTCTTGAGTGAATTTTGGTCTTCCAAATTGAGGCAAATGACCATCTCCTTTTCCCTTTTTGTTTCAATGTATTTCATTCGCCAATTTGAGATAGTCATCTACACACATGCTCAATAAAAACATTAGTCCATTCTTAATTGCATTGACGCCAATCACCAAAACAAAATTAGGGGCCTAGATGCACTTTCAACTACCGATGCGGGGTTCAGACCCAAGCCACTAGCAGTGTCGATCGTGGCATCGGTAGTGCTGATCCAGGTTCTGACACACCGGCAGTGCTGGTCCAGGTGATCGACAGTGCCGATCGACCCCCCCCCCCCCCCCCCGACAGAATACATAACTATCACGGATCTTCCTAAAATCTCACCAAAACTCAATCAAATGAACTTCAAAGGGTGCGATTTTTGTATCAGGTAATCCTCAATACATCACGACCCTACTCCAGCAAGATCTGCTCAAATAGCACAAGGAATCATCACGAATTTCAGATCTCGTGCCAAGAACACCCAAAAGGGGAAACTTGAGAAAACTACAAAATTGAATGTGCTAGAGCTATTGGTTCGGTCAAGGACTTGTATAGGGATGTTCTATCTCATCATAGTACCAAGATCCTCTAGAGTTCCGCCCCAAAAACTTGCCCAAAAAGAAGATCGAAAATTTCAACAAAAATAGCTCTGAAAATAGAGAAAAAGAGAAATTCATGATTTCTGGAGAGAGGAAGATCCTGAGCACAAAATCTCATATCATTGACCTTGCATACAAGATACATGGCTAGGAAGCCACCCTCTTTCTCTCACTATCTGGAAGAGAAAAGTTTGTCTCTCACACACACTTTCCTCTCCACTAAAACATGAAGATCTCTGCTAGCACTTTGAATGAAACCCTAACACAAGGCTAATGTAAAAGAGAGGCTTACTCAACCACCAGCCCTATCTCTTTTTATATAGGTCTAGGGTTGTTCTAAAAACCACACTACCCTTGACCTACATAACATTACCACCTACCACCAAGGGCAAACTTGCCCATCTCTTTTTCCTTTGCCTGAACACCATTGGGCCCTTCACGACTTTGCTTCACCTCGACGCAAGCTCCGCGATAGTGCCACATGCACCTCCTATCGCCACCATAGGTTTTGAGGCCCAAACCAGGAAACCGCATTGCATGCTTCCCAAAGCATGACTTCCTGATGTTAACGCGTGTCACCTTATCCCGCGATCCTGACCACCGGCAAGTCTTTTCCGGTCCCTGTCCATCGGGCACCCTTGTCACTTGCACCGGCATGACGCTCGCCTTGACTTGGTCAACATGCTGTCTTTATCACCACCACGGTTTTGAGGCTCAACCGCAAAACTGTCTTTGCTTCTTGCTTCTCCACGTGTACGGTGTGGATCACCCTTGACTTCACCCGGCTTCCCGATCGTCTGGCCCTAAGTCTCCTACTTGTGCCCAATCCTCTCGTCATTGACTGCCATGTCGACTCCATTGACCTACACATCATGAGACAAGCAAACACATTTCCCTTCTCCTGGAACTTCTCCAACACCTTCACCAACTCCGGTTAGTCATAAACATAACAATGCAAAAACCCATGCAATCCCCAATTTCCCACATTTTAATTCAAACATAAATTCAGCCAAGTCAATTACTCATCATATATTGTAAACCATGCCACTTATCCACATGGTTTCTCAAATTGATTTATCAAATTTACACATCTATTGATAGGATTGGTTAAAATTGACAAACTATTTTTTATGGACAACATTTTCAACAATTCTTAGTAGCTTCATTTTTCAATGGGTGTGTCATAGACATATTCTTTGTTTGGGTTCCTTGATTGCCCAAGGTCATGTCATTTTTTGCTTTTAATATGAAGGACCGAGAAGGCGACCAGAGGAGGGGGGGGGTGAATGGGAGCCAATTGAAATTCTCCAAGAGAACTTGGCCTATGTCCCAATTTCAATCAAACCCAACCCTAAAGCATGTCACCAAGGTTACACACAGCAACTTATGATGTGCTAACCCTAGAAATGACTAACACCAGCGGAAGACTTAGAGAGAAGATAAAGAAAGCAATCAAGACAAACTACTAAGGAGAAGAAACCAAAACAACAACACAGACTGACCATCGGCAGTGCCGGTCAGGAGCATCGGAAGTGCCGATTGGTATTACCGGCAGTGCCGATCATATCTCAGCAGTGTCAAATGAGATCAGTAAGAAGACAAAATTCTAGATCAGGTCATCGGCAGTGCCAATCCAGATTTTTATCTCCGCATAGGTAGTGCTGGTGCCATTGACCGGCAGTGCCGATTGACCCCCCAATAGAACAGGATTTAGCTCGGGATTAGGCAAAAACTTGACCAAAACCTAATCAAATGAACTCCAAATTGAGCGATTTTTGGACCAGCAGATCCTCAACACATCATGACCCTAATCCTAGAAGATCCACAAGATTGGCTAAAGGAATCATCATGAATTTTAGATCTCGTGCCAAGAACACCAAAAAGGGGAATCTTGAGAAATCCTTCAAATTGAAGGTGCTAGAGCTATTAATTCAGTCAAGGATCCATGTAGGATTGTTCTAGATCATCATAGCAACAAGTTCCTCAAGAAATCCGCCCCAAAAACTCATCCAAAAGTGAGATGGAAAATCACCACAAAAATAGCTCCAAAAATAGAGAAAAAGAGAAATTCGGGATTTAGGGAGAGGGGAAAATCTTGAGCACAAAAATTTATCTCATATCATAGAATGAAGCTTACAAGATCCATGGATACAAGGCTAGAAAGCCACCCTCTTACTCCCACTATTCAGAAGAGCAAGAGATGTCTTTCAAACACCCACTACTCTCCACTAAAACATGTAGTCCTCTCATAGCACTGGAATGAAGTCCTAACACAAGGCTAGTGGAAAGAGAGGTACCTCTTCCACCAGCCCTACCTCTTCTTATATAGGACTATGGTGTATTGTCCACATGACAACTCTACCCTTGACCTACATAACACACCCACCTACCACCAGGAGCATAGTCGTCCATCTTTTTCCTTGTCGCCCGAATACCATCGGGCCTATCACAACTTTGCTTGCCCTCAATGCACACTCCACGATGGTGCTACGTGCACCTCCCATCGCCACCACCGATTTTGAGGCCCAAACCAGGAAACCGCCTTGCACGCTTCTCAAAGCATGACTTCTCGATGTTGATGCGTGTCACCTTGTCCGGCGATCCTGACCACCGGCAAGTCTCTCCCGCTCCCTGTCCATCGGGCCACCTTGTAATGAGGACATCACTCCTACGGATATATGCAACACTCCTCCAATTCTAGACTTGCAAGGTCCAATGACTAGAGCTCGCGCACGACGACTAAATTTAGAGGTGAGCTTGTTCCTACGTTCTTTATTATATGTCACTTTTGAGAATGGTTTGCTACCTAATGATTATATTGTAATTAGGAACTATGGAGAGGACCAGGAGATGATGGGAGAAGGACTTGGAGACGTGGAGGACCAGCAAGGACGTGGAAGCACAGGTGGAGGCCTAACCAAAACCGACTTCGAGTATGTTTCGGGGCTCATGACCAGTCTGCAGTAAAACGGATCCCTAGGACGCATACGGACTCAGATTTGGACGTTCTACATATGCACGGAAAGATAAGAAGAAGACCTTTCCAATGCTGCCGGTCTTATATCAAAATTCATCCGGAGTCATCAGGAATCATCGATACAAGAGAGGGTCCAGAATCTGTTTCGATGCTGCGTCGCCTGTTTTTGGCCTTTGGGCTTTGTATCTAGTTGAGCCCAATTAGGGGCGCATCCAGAGGGTCTTGCACGATCCTAGGGTATTCATATACAGCCACCACCGCACCATTAAGGTTTGGGTTTTGCTTAGATTATTCTGTTCATAATAGTTTCGCCATCATCACGGTTTGTGAGACCCCAACTTCGTGAGATTCATAATACATCTGTAATTGTGTTGCATTCTTCTTTGTTCTTTCTTGTGTTCTTGATTCGTAGGCAGGGATTAGCCTTCTCGGCGAGGTCAATCGTTTTAGGATGGTTGATAACCAGAGGAGACGTCGTGCTGCGATTGCGGGGGTTAGAACGTGTTGTTCTGAAGCCGGATCAATTTGTGTGTCGCCTCCGACCAAATCAACGTATCCAGAACCTTTCGAAAGATTGGGAACCCTTGTCCACATCACCTTGTCACTTGCACCGGCATCCTGCTTCCTTGACTTGGTCAACATGCCATCTTCATCACCACCATGGTTTTGAGGCTCAACCGCGAAACCGTCCGTGTTTCTTGCCTCTCCATGTGTACGATCTGGATCACCCTTGACTCCACCAGGCCTCCTGATTGTTTGGCCCCAAGTCTCCTACTTGTCCCCACCAAGTTGACTCCGTGACCTACACATCATGAGACAAGAAAACTCATTTCCCAACTCTTGCAACAACACCAATACCTCCACCAACTCCGGTTACTCATAACCATGATATGCAAACCCATGCAATCCCCGGATTCCCGCTCAACTCAAACACGAAATCTGCTCAAGTCAATTACTCATCATATATATATTGCAAACCATGGCATATCTCCACATGGTTCCTCAATCTCCCCCTTGATGAGTACATTGACAAAACCAAATGTATAAGGATTAAGATTCGAAATGCAAAATCAAATAGGCACATCCAAATGGCTCAAATCCAAAGAAAAGGTGAAAACAGCCATCTAGCAAAGAAGGGATCGCAAAACCAAGAGTTGGCAAAGAAAGTGACTCGAGAACGCAAAGATTTTGAAAGGCGCATGAAAGCGCTTGAGGTCATGAAATGCTCCCCCTCAACTTGTGGTAGTTGACATGAATTCCAAATGAGCCATTTTAAGTTTCTTAGCAACATTTGTGCATGACCCAACAATTCTTCCTCTTAGATACTTATCAAGATTGCCACGCTTGAGAATAAAGCACTTGCAACCAAAAGCATGCAAATGAGAAACAAATGGCTTCCTCCCTAAACATAGCTCATAGGAAGTCACATTAAGAATTGAATGCAAGAAAATCTGATTGGAAACATAGCTAGCAGTGCTAACGGCCTCAGCCCAGAACCGCCTCGGAGTCCTATGCTCATCAAGCATCATCTGGGCCATTTCCACCAAGGTTCTATTCTTTCTTTCGACCACACCATTCTGCTAGGGAACACGAGGTGCAGAAAATTGATGCTCAATACCATGCTCAAGGTGGAAAGGAGGAGTTCTTGAACCCGGTGCTATTATCACTATGAATTGCTCATAATGCACCAGGGAGTTCCTTGAACAATCTCAAAGCTAAGCTCTAAAAGTGATGAAACACTTCATCCTTGCTTTTAAAAAAGTAAACCCAATAGTAGCGAGATTAGTCGTCAACAATCACAAGAACATACCACTTCCCACCTACTGAACGAACTCGAGAAGGACCAACAATGTCCATGTGAAGTTGTTCTCCAGGGCGTTCAGTCATCACCAAATTAATTGGTGGATGAGAAGCAGCAATCATTTTCCCATGACGACAGGGAGCACAAACCAAGTCCATATCAAATTTGAGCTTAGGCAATCCTCGGATCAAACCTAGGCCACTTAAGCGACATAACAAGTCAAAGCTCAAGTGACCTAGTCTCCTATGCTATTTCCAGAGCTCAGAAGAAGATTGAGCAAACAAGCACTTCTGAGAGTCAGGTAAAATAGCAAAATCAGCCTGAAAAACTCTACCAATGCGAGAAATCACACAAACCAAAGAACAACTAGAATCAAGAACACAAGAAGCATTGGTTTTAAAAGACACTTCCAAACCAACATCAAGAAACTGAGAGACAGAGAGGAGGTTGTACTTGAGATGCTCAACCAAACCAACATTATTGAGAGTGAAGTTCTCATTTACCTTTACCACGCCTCTTCCCTTCACTCTTCCTCTCTTGTCGTCTCCAAAGGTCACATACTCCTAGCGCTTAAAGGGAGTGAGGCCGGAAAACCACTTTGCATTTCCGGTCATGTGGCGCGAACAACCGGAATCCATCAACCACTTGTTCTCCAAGCCTCCACCTGCTGCCTACAAAGAATGAGAAGGAAAGATTGATGGTTCAGTGCTAGGGTTAGACAGAAAGCTTTTGGGAATCCAGCACTTTACCATACGACATATAGAAGTCCACACAGTTCTTTGCACCTTATCATTTGAACGCATGAGACGAGAACCACGATGAGGAAAATGTGGCCTGTCATAGCATCTCAACTCGAACCTTGGGTTGTGAGAATAGAAATCATCAGAGTGAAACCCAAATCCACGCGAGCGATGCTCACCATGATAGGGAAAACATGGGGCACCAAAGCGCTGTTGTGCGAAGTCTCTATTTTGTGAATCAATGTCATATGAGGGATGACCCTGTCCATGATAGGCACGAGAAAAAGAGCGAGGCTGAAAGTCAACAAAATCATCATAAAAAGCTTCCCCAGTCAACTCAGCTTGCTTCCTCTCAATCCTCTTATGCCTATAACAGAATTCATCCAAGTGGCCCTTACGACCATAAAACATGCAAATGTAGATACCCTTAGGATTAGGCTTGGTTTGCATGGTAGGCTTGGGTTTTGGCTTCTTTGCTTGTTTTGGGTTGAAGCAGGGTTTTGGATTGGGTGGATAGTATGTGTCAGTGGATTTGATGGATTTTTCCTCATCCTTGTAGCTAGAGCTATGCATAAACTTACCCACATTCTCACTCTCCTTGTCAACTCTCTCAAAACCCAAACCCAAGTTATAGGTTGACCTAGAAGCACTCTCCTTCACTCTAGCCAGGTCAATCTCAATCTTTTCTTCACTCACTAGGGTTCTCTGAAGCCTAGACACAAGATAGTCATTCTCCTGAACTAGGACTTTGTTTTCCTCCCTAGTGATTACTAGCTTGTCCTTGAGGGTGACACACACTTCACACGGAGGTGGAAGAACTTTCGAGCGAGTCTCATGAAGCAACTTGGACTCGAGCTCTTTGACTTTGAGGGACTGAGCTTTCAACATATCTGTGAGCTTGGGGCACTTCTGACATACACCCAAAGGAGTTGGTCTAGCTTTGAATTCATCAAGCTCCTGGAGGGCACTCTCAAGCTGACTGGCAGCTTAAGCATGCACACTCTCCCTATGACTCAGATCATTCATCACAACTTGACAAGACTCACACTCAGCAATAATGTCATCACAAGCAAGCTTAGACCTAAGCGAAGTAATTTCAAAATCAACACTCTCCAACTTAGACTTAAGCTCTCTACTTTCACGAACAGCACTATGTAAGGACTGAAGGCCTACCGGGGGGAGGGGGGGGGGTGAATCGGTAGCCGACCACAAATCCGAATATGTGACATCCCATGTCACAAAATGAAATTAACTAAACCTAACATCAAGCAAGGGCTAAGCAAAAGTATAATTAACCCATGTGCCAAAGAATAAAGTGAGGAAAACTATTTAATTAAATTCTAGAATAATCAAATATGGGTCATTCACAAACATTACCAAAACCCATGGAAGTACCCCAATATTTTTGCATATTTTGAATGGCCAGCACAAAAGAGAATTTTGAGAATTTTACGAGAATTTTTGGTAACCAATTGACACCCTTAACAATTCCTCCAAAGTCAGAAAATTGTATTTCGGATTTGGAATTTTCATAATTTATCAAAGCCATTTCAGCTGGAGCTCCCAAAATAAAAGTTGGATCACATGTTTTCCTGAGTCCACACAAAAATTTGTGTCGAGTTTGGAGCAACCGAGCATGGCGAAATTGCCCAAACCCGAGTCAAGGTTCAAGTCAAGCCGGGTCACCCCCCCCCCCCCCTTCTCTCTCCTTTTTCCCCCCGGCCAGTCTCCGCTCGACACCAACGCCACCGTACGAGCCGCCGTCGATCACTGGAGCACCAGGACGGCCACTGCAGCTCCACGCCGGCCACTGCTCCACCAAACCCTCCTGTGCCATCAGCCGGAACTTGAAGGCAGCGCTCCCTCCCTCCACTTCCCTGCCGACAGCTCGCCGCCCCTCTCTCTCTCTCTCGCTCTCCCGGTCGATCGGCGTTAAAAGTAGACTGGAACTGCCCCTCCTCCTCGCCCTTCACTCTGTCGTGCTCTGCTCTGCTCCCCTAGTTGCTCCAGCGAAGCCAAGCGCCCTTGCACTTTTCCCTCCTCTCTCTCTCCGTCGAAACCCGAGCAGGCTCTGTTTTTCCCCGCCATGACCGCCGCCGTGTCCAGCTCCGACTAGGTGGCTTCCAACTCCCTCTTTCTTTCGCAAATCAACGTGCAAGGTCACCACCTCACTCCCCTCTGACCCGCTCCCTCCCTCGTGCAGTGTGCTCACCAGATTTCACGAAGCCTGAGCCACCGTCGTCGGGATCGTCTTCCCCCCGCCAACGAGAACCCCCCTCCGGCCTTCCCCCTCGACGAGTTCCTCGACGCCGACCATCCCCGGACCACCACGAAGCTCGTTGACTGAACCCTGCCCTCCCTCTTCCTCGACACCATCGCGTGGGCCTCGCCGGAGTTGCCTCTACCGCCGCGCGTTGTCGCCAGCCACCTCCGGTGAGACCCTCTCCCCTCTGACCCCCTCCACGAGATCCCCTCAGCATGGAGATCATGCGAGTAGCTCGCGAGCCCCGGTCGTGCCACCGATCGGCCGCTGGGCCGAGCTTGCCATCGCCGGCCGCCGCGCGGGTGCGCGCGCATGCCTGGAAAAATTTGAACCCAGTGGCAAAACTGTAAATAACAATGAACTTTGAATAAATTTCAAAATTCAATATCTTGAGAAATACAAGGCCAAAAATTGTGAAATTAATTTTGTTCAACTCCGAAAATCTTGCTCTACCAAAAAAACAGGATCAAGTCCAAGTTTATTCAGTAAATGAATTTATTTAATCCATCAATGTCACAACCCTAATTTGCTTAATAAATTCATAAGTAATTATGTGTAAATGGTAAATTCATGAAATTTGCTCAGTAAGCATTTCAGGGCATCCTTAAACTTTCTGCAAAAGCACATTTCCATTTACATGCATATTTTTAGTATTATTGCATAAATCCTTATTTTCAGTAATTGAAATTATGTAAATTATTGGCTAGGAATTTAATTATGAAATTTGGTATTCCTGATCCTTATGCACTTGTACACTTATGACAAATCCCATGAAAAATTTGAAGTTACCTAAGTACAAAGTTGCTATCGAAATTGATCATTTGCTAAGTAACTAGGAATTTCTTCATATAAATGTTACTTTATGTGTGTATTTAAGGAAAGTAGGAATAAATTAATTTCTGGAAGTCCATGGAAAATAACTCAGCTTCACATTACAGTAGAAACTCTCATGTTTCAGTTCTATGCTTTGGTTCTTGATTAACTATATGAGCTAGAACTAGTGATGCAATTAAAAATGCCATGTCTAGGTATAGTGTTAGTTTGCACATGGTCACTCTAGCTAAGTGGCTCAAAAATGAACTTTCTGAAATTTGACCCTAAGTACTACATTGTCATATCCTCATCAGCATGTGAGGTCAGTTAATCAACATCTAGGCCATGCTCATGTTAAAGTAGACTTACACTAAGATTGTGATAATTAAAAGTTGCATTCTAGTAATTAGAAGTTTGTCCCCTTAGGTGTGCACACACTCATGAATAAATGATTAGTCATTAATTTTTATTTGTTATGGAAGTGCCATGAATTGTCATGCCATGCATTCCATCTTTAGTTAAGGAAAAATCCATGAAACCTTGTGTATTCCTTGGCATTAATGTATGTCCATTCCATATAGGGATCGAGACCGAGGAGATCACACCAGACCAGCAAGGAGCTGAAGTGCACCTTGGTGAAGACTCTAGCTACGATCACACCCAAGGCAAGCCCCAGTGCATAACCCAGTTTTGTCATTTGAGTCCTTTTACTTTATCACAAGTAGGAGTATTGTATTGTGCATTAAGTGTAGGACTTGGATGAAAAACACTTGCATACTCCAGCAAGGACCTATGGTTAGTATGTTAGTAAGCTTTTCAGTTAGCAAATGCTATGCTTAAACTAGTGGAGTCAACGGTAGGTTCTAGATTCAACTATGGTTCACTTGGATGATGACTTGATAAAATGGAGCACCTATCATTGCAACTCCGCGAACAAGTATTGAACAGTACCATGTACATACCTCTAATATGGGAATTGGTAAACCTAGTAGCTTGGGCGCCGTATTGTTGGACGGCCATACTCATCGATCCAGAGGTGATCTGAACAGCACGGTGGTTGCACGGGTTTGAGGACCGCTAGAGAGTGCATGGGTTAAGCCTCGGATACGAAGTACTGTATCACGGGGAGGACGTGTACTCGGGATCGATGGCCCCGGATTGACTTTATAGCAATCTTGTGAACGGTGACCATACGTGTTCTTAAATGATGCGTATGTCATGTATTTGGGTTTTCCCTGCAGGATGTAAATCAATTCGAATTGCCGTCCCTCGCGGTTATGAGTACCTCTTGTTCAAGCAGTGGCAATGATGTGTTAAGTAGTAAAGTTGTGGTTAAGTTTCTGAAATTTACTTATGCTATGGATACATGTTGCTATGATGTATTGCACTTTAGCTATATTCATGTCTTAGCAGCTAGCTAGACTCATCGTAGCTGGGTTCTACAATAAGCAAAGTAAAATCTTCTTTAAGGAAATTGAAAGTGCAGCATAGAACTAATAGGAGCTTTTTATGCAATTGTCAAATAAACTCTGTCAGCCCCTTGCATGCTAGGAGTCGGTTTTAGTAAACCTTTTGACGGGTAAGTCTTGCGGAGTATGTTAGATACTCAGGCTTTACGTTGATGTTGTTTTTCAGGTTTTCCTCAAATGACCTATTGTAATTGTTGGAATAAGGTTGTGTGGGAAGGCGAGGAGCCTCAGAACTGGACCATCGAATGGGTCCCCAGTTCTCCTAACCTGGATGAGTGAGCCATCGCCATAGGACCGGCATGGTTCACATAGGACTAAATGTCGTGTTTTGTCGTTTCACCACTTCCACAAAATTGTGTAATATGTACTAAGGACATATGTATTCAGATCTGAACTTAATTATATTTTACCTCTAGACTTGTAATATTATGCACCTAAGTGATGTAATGTTGTAAATGATGAATGTCCATGTGTGAATGCTGTGTATGGTTACTTCGTTAACCATCTCATGAGGCGATCCTGTATGACAAACTCTACTTTTTGGAGTAGGGTTATCACAGCTGGTATCAGAGCCGCCTCAGGATAAGCTACACACAAATGAGCATTTTAAAATGTAAACAAACCATTTTTACGTGTTACGGTGAGGTACGAACTAGTAGTGCCCATATAAGAGTCTTGTAGGTGGCAAAGCTAACCCCGGGTTATTTTTGTTTAAATTACTTGCAACTATGGATTCTTTAATGAAGGTATGTCTTTGTGCGCAGATCAGTTGCGCTGTAAATACCGAACGCCTTCCGGGTGGGCAAAGACCTAGGCTTTGATTGATGCGCGGACCGAATGCACTTAAACGTCGGCTGCCTTCCGGGTGGGCGAATACCTGGGCATAAACTGTCATTGTTATTTTAGCTTGTTTCTTTTGAATTTGATGTATTATTTCTGAAATGGATCTCTTGCAGGTACACTAACCACGTGTAGTTCTCTTAGAAGTGTGTGAGAGGTGTGTGTGCCACTGAAAAGATCGAGTTATATAATCAGTCAGGTTTTCTTTTTGTGAGGATGTAGGAAATCGTCATATCGAGCATTGGCATCCATGCACATCATATGCATTAAACCTTACCAAAACCTGTAAAAATGTCATTGATACTGTGAACATGCAAAATGACTAAGTTTTGGACGAAATTGAACCCGTTTTGCACCTAAACCAGAAATTTGAACCTTTCCGGTAAGTGTCCCACCTTACCAGAAAAGTCAGTTTCACTAAAATGAGCATAACTTCCTCAGTTTTAATTCAATGAAGGCGAATAAGTACTCGTTGGAAAGCTGATATTTTTCTCTACAAGTTTGGTTTAGGAAGTATGTCTTGGAAAAATCTGAATCTAGGTCGAATATTGCAAAAACAGAAGCCTTTTTCTGGAAATCAGAAACTGCCTCATTTCTGTCCCCTGTCTTTGGATGATCATAACTCCCAGAGACTTTATTGGATGGATATGTGTGAGTATGTGTTGGAAAGATGAAGAAATTCTCTACAACAATTGTAAAACACAAAAATTTTAAGGTTATCCAGAAACTAAGCGTTTTTGCCCGTTACTGCGGTTCACTCTGTCGACCGCAGAAATTCGTCGTTACCGGTCAATGAACGGATCGGGAACCTCGTGTCTTTTCTGTTACCAATCATCCCTTATGCTATTTTGAGCATGTGTGCTTAGTGGAATATTAAGTTTTGACTCACCCTTGCAAAACATTATTCCGGCAGATGGATGATGGAAAGCGCATGTTGGACCCGGAGTACCTTGCCGCTCGCGTCCTCGAGTTGGAGCGAGAGCGCGAGGCGCTGCAGTCCACGCTTGTTGCCCGTGATGCCCAGCTCGCGGAGCATGACGTTAAGGTTGCAGCCCTTGTGGGCAAGCTGCACACTAGCGAGTTGGAGCGGGCCAATCTTTTCGAGAAGCTCCATGATACTAGGCTCATCATCGAGGATGATGCAAGCGGCGTGTTGCAGGAGCAGCTGCACCAACGCAACGCCCAGCTCACCGCTGCCCCAGGAGAGATTTACTCTCTTCATGGTCAGGTTACCGCTCTCTTGGAGGAGCGAAGCGAGCTGCAAGCCCAACGCGAAGAAGCTCAAGATGAGCGTGATGTCATGGAAGGGAACCTCAACGGCGCTCACGCGATCCTCGCACATCAAGAGCAGCTCATTGGACAGCTCCAAGCTGCTAATGCCCAGCTGAACACCATCCTTAACAATGAGCCACCCCTCCCACTCGTGGTGATTCCCCCCGATGACGCTGATCTGAGTGAGAACGGTGATTCCGGCACCGACTTCGAAGCACCCACGGGACCAGCAGCTATGGACGTGGAGTCCGATGGTGACAGCCACGCCGGGTGACCAAGTAGCCTTATGTACGTAGGGTGAAATCTCGTGAGACATCGTAGTCATGTGTACATGGTGTGGTAGTGTTATGCTAAGTTGTAACCTAAGCTCTCCGAGATCGTAGGGTGTAGTGTTCCGAGTGATGTAACCGAAGACTTGATATGTATCGAAAGTTGCATCACATGTATCTATGGCTTTATCATGAGTATGTTGCTTATGGTGTGGAAATTATGGAATTTAAGCTATCTCTTATGTCCACACCGTTTAATTGTCCAGCATTTCAATTTGAGCAATCTGAAATTTTATTTCATCGCCATATTGTAGCCTTGTTATCATGTTGTCTCATATGATGATCGGGCTAACATATTGTTCATATGTCAGATGGTGCAAACTCGCCGTGGTGGAGAGAACGTCGGTGATGCTCCCGGCACCTCGAACGTTGGCGGAACTGGGCCGCTGCCCAACACGCCACCTCTGATGGCTATGGAGCAGCTCATCCACAATCAGAACAAGATGTTCTGCATGTTCATGGAGAACATGAACTGTCAGGGAGCCCACGGACCACCACCACAGCAGCAGCAGGAATCCTCTTACGCCGACTTCTGGGCGACTCACCCGCCCACCTTCGGAGAAGCCGGTGATCCTCTGGAAGCGGACAACTTCATTCACACGTTGGAGTCGAAGTTCGCACTCCTCCACTGCACCGAGCAGCAGAAGCCCCTCTTCGCCGCGCAGCAGCTCCGTGGCTTCGCAAGTGCTTGGTGGGCCAGCTTCACCGCCGCTCTCGCCGCGGGTCACCAAGTTACTTGGGTGGAGTTCTGCACTGCTTTCCGTGCACACCACATACCCGCTGGACTTATGAAGCGCAAGTTGCAGGAGTTCCTCAACTTGAAGCAAGGCTCTGGAACCGTGCAAGAGTATGCACGGAAGTTCAACTACCTGGCCCAGTACGCGTTGTATCATGCCGATACGGGTGAGAAAAAGAAAGACTGCTTTCGTTCGGGACTTACCCCGAAGCTACAAGACCGATTGGCGCAAGTCACCGCCGGCACATTCAATGACTTGATGAGTGCCGCCATTGTGCAAGAAGATGCCATCCGTGCCAATCAAGAGGACAAGAAGAGGAAATGTGCTATGGGAAGTTCATCCGGCTCCGCACCGCCCAAGTACAAGCTAGCAATCACTTCCCTGACCGGACAGAAATTCCGGGCTGCGGTACCATCGGGAGGAGGACCTCGCCCGTCATTCTCGCAGCAGCACTCGCGATTCCATGGGGGAAACCAGCAGCAATCTTCTGGTTCTCACCCACCGCAGCAAAGCAATCAAGTGGTGAGGACCAACTCCTCACAGCCGTGCTACAATTGTGGCCGCACCGGTCACTTTGCTAAAGAATGTCGGTTTCTGAAGCGCAACCCGAGCAACAACAACAACTCCAACACTTCCGGGAACAACAACAACAATCACAACAGCGGCAACAACAATAATGGCAGCAATGGGAGTCGTCCTCAGTCGTCTACCCCCACTCACAAGAATGGCCGAGTCAACTATACCACAATCGAAGAGACCCAAGCTGGAGAACCCATTCTCGCGGGTACGTTCTCGATCAACCAACATGCTGCCATGGTTCTTTTTGATTCAGGAGCAACGCATGATTTCATTAGTCAAGCATGTGCAAATCATCTAAAAATTACCCCCACCACTATGGGAACCCCGTACGTTATTACGTCTCCCGGTGGAAAAATAAGGGCTCATCTCGAGTTAAGGAAAGTGCCACTTAAGCTAGCCAACAACATATATCCCACTTCCCTAATCATCTTAAACGGCCAAAGCATCGACATAGTTCTCGGTATGAAATGGATGACTAGTCACAAAGCTGTATTGCACCTTGAGGACCGAGAAGTCCATTTGAACTCACCATTACACGGCCCTTCTATTCTCCGATTGCCGTATCCCAAGTCGTCCACCTCTCAAGTATGTCATGTGGAAGGAAAGGAGCTAGCAAATATTCCAGTGGTTTGTGATTTTCCTGACGTCTTTCTAGACGATTTGCCGGGCATGCCTCCGGACAGGGATATTGAGTTTAAGATTGAACTCGTACCCGGTACGGCGCCTATCGCTTGTAGGCCGTACAAAATGGCTCCTAATGAATTAGCGGAGTTGAAAGATCAGTTACAAGAGCTTGTGGACAAGGGCTATATCCGACCAAGTTCATCTCCCTGGGGTTGTCCCGCTCTCTTTGTGAAGAAGAAAGACAAAACCCTACGCCTATGTGTCGACTATAGACCGTTAAACACGGTAACCATCAAGAACAAGTACCCTCTACCTCGAATTGATATCCTTTTTGATCAGCTAGTAGGTGCTAAAGTCTTCTCCAAGATTGATCTCCGATCCGATTACCATCAAATAAAAATCCGAGCCGAAGATATTCCAAAAACAACATTCTCCACCCGATATGGTCCTTTCGAATATCTTGTCATGTCTTTTGGTCTCACCAATGCTCCAGCCCATTTCATGCATTTGATGAATTCTGTATTCATGCCCGAGTTGGATAAGTTCATAGTGGTATTCATCGACGATATTCTGATCTACTCTAAGTCCGAAGAAGAACACGCCGAACACCTTCGCATTGTTCTACAACGACTCCGAGATCACCAACTTTACGCCAAATTTAGTAAATGTGAATTTTGGCTAAAGCAAGTTCCATTCTTGGGCCACATCATATCAGCAGAAGGAGTAGCCGTGGACCCTAGCAAAGTAGAGGATGTGCTGAATTGGAAGGCTCCGAAATCGGTCAGACAAATTCGCAGTTTCCTTGGTCTTGCCGGTTATTATCGGAAATTCATTCCCAACTTCTCAAGTATTGCCAAGCCTATGACCAAGCTGCTGGAAAAGGATTCTAAGTTCAAGTGGAGTAGTGCATAAGAAGAAGCTTTTCAGTCGCTCAAGAAGCATCTGACAACCGCTCTGGTTTTAGCTCAACCCAATATCACCAAACCATTCGATGTTTATTGCGATGCCTCCGGCACCGGATTGGGTTGTGTGCTTATGCAAGAAGGTCGTGTCATTGCCTATGCCTCACGACAGCTCTGGAAGCATGAGCAAAATTATCCCACTCATGACTTAGAATTGGCCTCCGTTGTTCTAGCCTTGAAAACTTGGCGCCACTACCTGCTCGGTAATCTTGTCAACCTCCACACCGACCACAAAAGTCTCAAATATATCTTCACTCAACAAGAACTGAATATGCGGTAACGTAGATGGTTGGAACTGATCAAGGATTATGAGTTGGAAATTCATTATCACCCCGGAAAAGCAAACGTGGTTGCCGACGCCTTGAGTCGAAGGGACCAATGCAATCATGCGATTGTTTGCTCTATGAAAGCTCGCCTGATTTCAGATCCGAGCGAACCAAGTCTTCGTGTCATTCCACATGGATCCTTATATAATTTGGCTCTCATTCCTACTCTTCGGGAAGAAATCGTGGAAGCCCAGAAGCAGGACAAAGGAATGGAGTATATCCGCCAGAAAATCGGGAAGGAAGAAGCTACATGTTTTCGACAAGATGAAGATGGAGTACTTTGGTTCAACAATCGCCTTGTTGTTCCGAAGAATGAGGAGCTAAGAAAGAAAATTTTGGATGAGGCTCACTTGTCCAAATACTCCATACACCCCGGCAGCAACAAAATGTATCGCGGGTTAAGGGAAAAGTTTTGGTGGACACGCATGAAACGAGAGGTTGCTCGTTATGTCTCCGAATGTGACACTTGCCAACGTGTGAAGGCTGATCATTTGAGAACAGCCGGTCTTTTACACCCATTGAAAATCCCCGCTTGGAAATGGGAAGACATTGCTATGGACTTCATCGTTGGACTACCCCTCACACCCAAGAAGCACGATTCCATATGGGTTATTGTGGATAGGTTGACCAAATCTGCTCATTTTATCCCCGTCCATACAACCTACTCTACTAAGTAATATGCCGAGCTCTACATTGTGCGGATTCTATGCTCGCACGGTGTGCCCAAGACGATCATCTCCGATCGAGGCCCCTAATTTATTGCTTGTTTTTGGGAGCAATTGCACGCTTGTCTTGGCACCACTCTCATCCGTAGTTCCGCTTATCATCCACAAACCGATAGACAAACCGAGAGACTAAATCAATATTTGGAAGATTTATTAAGAGCTTGTGTGCTAGACAATCGTGGAAATTGGGAATCTTGCCTCCCGTTCGCTGAATTCTCCTACAATAATAGTTATCAAGAAAGTTTGGGAATGTCACCATTTGAAGCTTTGTATGGTCACTCGTGTCGAACCCCACTAAATTGGTCAGAGTCGGGAGAAAGAATTACTTTCGGTCCCGATCTGGTCACGCACGCCGAAGAGAAGGTGCGACAAATCCAAGCTAACATGAAGGCCGCGCAATCACGCCAAATGAGTTACTCTAATAAAAGGAGACGTCCATTGGAGTTCGAAAAGAGAGATCATGTCTATCTTCGGGTTTCTCCCAACAAAGGTGTATCTTGTTTCAGAATCAAAGGGAAATTAGCACCCCGCTATATCGGACCTTTTCCGATCACGGAAAAGCATAGCGCCGTTGCTTATCGGTTGCAACTACCAAAAAATCTTGAGCGGGTGCACAACGTCTTTCATGTCTCCCAACTCAAGAGATGTTTGAAGCCTCTGATCGACGTGGTTATCTCCGACATCGAGCAATTGGAAGAAGACCTCTCCTACCCCGAATACCCCGTTCGCATCCTCGATCAAAAGGACCGAGTAACACGCAGCCGCACTATCACCTTCTACAAAGTGCAATGGAGTAACCATACTGAAGAGGAAGCCACATGGGAATAAGAGGAGTTTCTGAAGGCCAACTTTCCGGAATTCTTGGCCTCACAAAACCGGTAACCATCCGCACCCCTCCCTCTTGTTTGTTCTTTTGCAAATCTCGGGATGAGATTTCCTTAAGGGGGGTGTGCTGTGACATCCGATGTCACAAAATGAAATTAAATAAACCTAACATCAAGCAACGTTTAAGCAAAAGTATAATTAACCCATGTGCCAAAGAATAAAGTGAGGAAAACTATTAAATTGAATTCCAGAATAATCAAATATGGGTCATTCACAAACATTACCAAAACCCATGGAAGTACCCTAATATTTTTTCATATTCTGAATGGCCACCACAAAAGAGAATTTTGAGAATTTTACCAGAATTTTTGGTATCCAATTGATACCCTTAAAAATTCCCCCAAAATCAGAAAAGTGTATTTCGGGTTTGGAATTTTCATAATTTATCAAAGCCATTTAAGCTGGTTCTCCCAAAAGAAAAGCTGGAGCACATGTTTTCCTGAGTCCACACAAAAATTTGTGTCGAGTTTGGAGCAAGGGAGTGTGGCGAAATTTCCCAAACTCGAGTCAAGGTTCAAGTTAAGCCGGGTCAACCCCCCCCCCGTCGTTCTCTCTCCTTTTTCCCCCTGGCCAGTCTCCGCTCGACACTGACACCACCGTACGAGCCGCCATCGATCACTGGAGCACCAGGACGGCCACTGCAGCTCCACGCCGGCCACTGCTCCACCAAACCCTCCTATGCCACCGGCCGGAACTTGAAGGCAGCGCTCCCTCCCTCCACTTCCCTACCGACAGCTCCCCGCCCCTCTCTCTCTGTCGCTCTCGCAGTCGATCGGCATTAAAAGTAGACCGGTACTGCCCCTCCTCCTCGCCCTTCGCTCTCACGTGCTCTGCTCTGCTCCCCAAGTTGCTCCAGTGAAGCCAAGCGCCCCTGCACTTTTCCCTCCTCTCTCTCTCCGTTGAAACTCGAGTAGGCTCTATTTTTCCCCGCCATGACCGCCGCCGTGTCCAGCTCCGACTAGGTGGCTTCCCACTCCCTCTTTCTTTTGCAAATCGACGCGCAAGGTCACCACCTCACTCCCCTCTGACCCGCTCCCTCCCTCGTGTAGTGTGCTCACCGGATTTCATGAAGCCCGAGCCACCACCGTCGGGATCGTCTTCCCCTCGCCGACGAGAACCCCCCTCCGGCCTTCCCCCTCGACGAGTTCCTCGATGCTGACCATCCCCAGACCACCTCGAAGCTCGTTGATCGAACCCCAGCCTCCCTCTCCCTCGGCACCATCACGTGGGCCTCGCCAGAGTTGCCTCTGCCGCCGCGCGTCGTCGCCGGCCACCTCCGGTGAGACCCTCTCCACTCCGACCCCCTCCACGAGATCCCCTCGGCATGGAGATCATGCGAGTAGCTCGGGAGCCCCGGCCGTGCCGCCGATCGACCGTTGGGCCGAGCTCACCGTCGCCGGCCGCCGCGCGGGTGCGCGCGCGCCTCTGGAAAAATTTGAACCTAGTGGCAAAACTGTAAATAACAGTGAACTTTGAATAAACTTCAAAATTCAATATCTCGAGAAATACAAGGCCATAAATTGTGAAATTAATTTTGTTCTACTCCTAAAATCTTGCTATACCAGAAAAACAGGATCAAGTCCAAGTTTATTCAGTAAATTAATTTATTTAATCCATCAAAGTCACAACCCTAATTTGCTTAATAAATTCATAAGTAATTATGTGTAAATGGTAAATTCATGAAATTTGCTCAGTAAGCATTTCAGGGCACCCTTAAACATTTTGCAAAAGCACATTTCCATTTACATGCATATTTTTAGTATTATTGCATAAATCCTCATTTTCAGTAATTAAAATTATGTAAATTATTGGCTAGGAATTTAATTATGAAATTTGGCATTCCTGTTCCTTATGCACTTGTACACTTATGACAAATCCCATGAAAAATTTGAAGTTACCTAAGTACAAATTTGCTGTCGAAATTGATCATTTGCTAAGTAACTAGGAATTTCTTCATATACATGTTACTTTATGTGTGTATTTAAGGAAAGTAGGAATAAATTATTTCTGGAAGTCCATGGAAAATAACTCAGCTTCACATTACAGTAGAAATTCTCATGTTTCAGTTCTATGCTTTGGTTCTTGATTAACTATATGAGCTAGAACTTGTGATGAAATTAAAAATGCCATGTCTAGGTATAGTGTTAGTTTGCACATGGTCACTCTAGCTAAGTGGCTCAAAAATGAACTTTCTGAAATTTGACCCTAAGTACTACATTGTCATATCCTCATCAGCATGTGAGGTCAGTTAATCAACATCTAGGCCATGCTCATGTTAAAGTAGACTTACACTAAGATTGTGATAATTAAAAGTTGCATTCTAGTAATTAGAAGTTTGTCCCCTTCAAAAATTCAGTAGTTACCATGTCATACTTAGGTGTGCACACACTCATGAATAAATGATTAGTCATTAATTTTTATTTGTTAAGGAAGTGCCATGAATTGTCATGCCATGCATTGCATCTTTAGTTAAGGAAAACTCCATGAAACCTTGTGTATTCCTTGGCATTAATGTATGTCCATTCCATATAGGGATCGAGACCGAGGAGATCACACCAGACCAGCAAGGAGCTGAAGTGCACCTTGGTGAAGACTCTAACTACGATCACACCCAAGGCAAGCCCCAGTGCATAACCCAGTTTTGGCATTCGAGTCCTTTTACTTTATCACAAGTAGGAGTATTGTATTGTGCATTAAGTGTAGGACTTGGATGAAAAACACTTGCATACTCTAGCAAGGACCTATGGTTAGTATGTTAGTAATCTTTTCAGTTAGCAAATGCTATGCTTAAACTAGTGGAGTCAACGGTAGGTTCTAGATTCAACTATGGTTCACTTGGATGATGAACTTGATAAAATGGAGCACCTATCGTTCCAACTCCGCGAACAAGTATTGAACAGTACCATGTACATACCTCTAATATGGGAATTGGTAAACCTAGTAGCTTGGGCGCCGTATTGTTGGACGGCCATACTCATCGATCCAGAGGTGATCTGAACAGCACGGTGGTTGCACGGGTTTGAGGACCTCTAGAGAGTGCATGGGTTAAGCCTCGGATACGAAGTACTGTATCACGGGGAGGACGTGTACTCGGGATCGATGGCCCCGGATTGACTTTATAGCAATCTTGTGAACGGTGACCATACGTGTTCTTAAATGATGCGTATGTCGTGTATTTGGGTTTTCCCTGCAGGATGTAAATCAATTCGAATTGCTGTCCCTCGCGGTTATGAGTACCTCTTGTTCAAGCAGCGGCAATGATGTGTTAAGTAGTAAAGTTGTGGTTAAGTTTCTGAAATTTACTTATGCTATGGATACATGTTGCTATGATGTATTGCACTTTAGCTATATTCATGTCTTAGCAGCTAGCTAGACTCACCGTAGCTGGGTTCTACAATAAGCAAAGTAAAATATTCTTTAAGGAAATCGAAAGTGCAGCATAGAACTAATAGGAGCTTTTTATGCAATTGTCAAATAAACTCTGTCAGCCCCTTGCATGCTAGGAGTCGGTTCTCCTAACCTGGATGAGTGAGCCATCGCCATAGGACCGGCATGGTTCACATAGGACTAAATGTCGTGTTTTGTCGTTTCACCACTTCCACAAAATTGTGTAATATGTACTAAGGACATATGTATTCAGATCTGAACTTAATTATATTTTACCTCTGGACTTGTAATATTATGCACCTATGTGATGTAATGTTGTAAATGATGAATGTTCATGTGTGAATGCTGTGTATGGTTACTTCGTTAACCATCTCCCGAGGCGATCCTGTACGACAAACTCTACTTTTCGGAGTAGGGTTGTCACAGAATACTTCAGTTTCACTCCTCTAGAACCTAACAATCGTTGCAACCTAAGCAATTCTAGTAGGCTAAGACCCTACGCATGCTAGTGTTCATGATACAAAGTAATGCGCGGAAGCTAAACACACTAGCCTATGCAAGCCACAAGTCACCCTATCACTAGAGCACACAATTGTGGAATAGTAAAGAGAGGGTCAAGGAATGCTCATGACTTTTTTTCCCGAGGTCTCGGAAGGATGGCGCCTTTCCTTACTCCTCGTTGGACCACTCCTGCCGGAGTCCTGGTCTCTCCCGCCACCAAATGGAGTTCTCGCCCACGAGCCCGCAATCACTACTCGAGTGAAGACACGGTGTGCGTCACCGTTGCACAAAGAACAAACATATTTATGTTTCTACTAAGCTATAAAAATTCGGTCTTTAGGAACAACGAACAAACATATTTATGTTTCTACTAAGCTATGAAAATATGACTCCAGGCTAGCTGTTTCCCTACTGATTTTTTACATCTGGAAGGGATCTGAGCTCAGCATATATAATTCAGTTTCACCTTACACGAACTAAAGTTGAAGGTAACGTATATATAATGGCATTCAACCTAGGGTATTCTAGCAGTGAGATTGTTTTAGCTGTGTAGAAGCAAATTCTTGGAAAATAAGTGTCCTTATGGCCTCATTATACGATATAGTATTTTAATCACCACTACAATTTTATATAATGATTTAATGAGCATTGTTGTGAGTTCAATTATATTTGATTCAGCTTTTAGTTCTAGGTTGTGTGACATACTAGCTTTATTAGTATCTCAAAAGGGTGGAAATCAAACATGAAGAATATTCGACGTTGTTATATATTAAACTATTAACAAAAATAACAGTTACGTGAGATATGCATCTTTAGGAAGATCAAATTATCCTACTAATGGATAGGATTTTCGCATCAAACACATTGTTCTGTAAACAAATGCCGTGATAATTAACTGCATCAATCAAAGTCCCTCTGAAATACTAGGAATTTCTCACACCTTGAGAGCCCCAAGTCACTCTGGCGGATGGCTTAATGTCTAGATCGTCTGCTGACATGTGCATTGTCTCACCTTGCAACTGTACCTTGATGTCAGGCATAAACATGAGTTGAGAATTTCATGGAACAGGTTGCAAGCAGGAAGCTGTGAGCACTGCATTAACAAAAGAGTTCGCGTGTGAGGAGGCTATGATGGATTGTGTTCATGGGGCTCAAATTGCAGGTGGGGCGGGTACCGTTCGACCTGCGAGCCGCGAAGCTGGCCGCGACGGAAACATGTGGGCTTCGTGGAAACCTGCCACCCACAAGCTCACGGACACGCTAGGAATTGTGGAGCTGGTGGGCAGGGATGGTTTGAACTATCAGAGCACGCATATGAGACTACAAGATCACAAAGATCTGGACCTCACTATGACTTGAAGAGAAGGGAGCATGAAGAGCTGAAAAAAGACGAGGCCGAACGCCTGACCATGGGCAAGTGCCGACGAAGAAAAATGTTGCCGAGCTTTTCGGAGATTCCTATTATGGTCTTTCGCATCCATCATTCTCTCATTCTTCTATCTTAAAATAAGATGGATCTCTTGCGCAGATACTTGTGAATGTCTTGGATGCCATCGTTGATGTATATGTGTCGAGCATTCATGAACCACTCGATGCGGTCGTTTTCTCAAATCTAGTGGGTTGCATCATTATCTCAGCACCGTTCGTTAATCTTCATCATGTGCTGCCTCTTGTGGCCAAGACATAAATCTAGATCTTGTGCAGAAATTGTGGAACGCCGCTGATGCCACTGGATTAGCAGCCTAGTATGCAAGCTATAGCAGTCAAGGTATCATCGACGGCTTCTTCGACCACGGTCACCTCATTGTACAGCGACTTGCCATGTCGCCTCCGTGAGTTCGTACACACCTCCTTGCTAACCTCTTACAACAGACGAGAAATTGTGATGTGGGTTCTTACGGGTCGCCGCGGAGCTGCCCATCGATTTAGTGGGCTTCACATGCTGACAGATTTTATGCCACAAAGGAAAAGCGGCTTGGCCACAAGCGCCACAAAGACCAATTTTGTGGGACGGGTTCGCGGGCTTGTTTAAAAGCCCGCCCCACCTACAACTTGACATGAGGCAAACGATAGGTGATGACTTACGTGAGCCACTTCTTGTCGCCTTGCCTCTTTTCTTTTCACACCGGTCGCCGCCGGCAACAAGTGAATGCGGACCTCTCGAAGAGAGTGCTGCAGGAGAAGGCAACAACCGTAGAGGGCGGAGCGCGACCAAGAGGCCCGTACAGGATGACGTAAAACAGGTGAATGGTGATGGCCCGTACAAAGACCAATTTTGTGTGGGCGCCACGCTGGCCTGGGGACCTGGGATCACTGCATTCGTTGCCTTCTCCGTCGCACATCGACTGGATTTGACAGTAGCACAGCTCCTTGTGCACAGCACGCCGCATCGACGAGCTGAACTGCGTCCTAGATCCTGCAAGGTGCTTCGTCGCTTCATCCGTCGCCAGCTTTCTCCGGTCATCGTGTTGTAGCCTCGCTATCGCCGTTTGCCTTCTTCCTCGCCACGCCACGGAACATGGTCTGACAGCAGTGATTGAGGCGAGGTGCCGAGCAATCAGGACAAGGGAGATGATGCCGCCGCTCGTGAATAGAATGGGGCGCAAGCGGACCAATGGGGATCGGTACGGTGGAGCGAAGAAGAATTGGGAGAAAGGCGGCAGACAAAGGAGCAGAGAGAGTAGGGGGAAGACGGCGAGATACGTCACCCTGGGTTCATCCCCTCCAAATCGAACGGTGGGAATTAACTTAAACTGTAATCCGACGACTCGAGCGCTAATTACTGACATGGCATGACATAAGCACGAGAAATCGCGCCGATTTAGAATATAAAAGATATCGTCATTTCATCGATTTCAAACGTCTCACGGCCACAGCACCATGACAACTCACAAGCTGTCGTCTCCCATTCTGTTTGGCCTATAAAGCTTGCCTCCAATCCACTCCGTTTCGCAAGCCATTGCCACCGACCTGCTTTTCCCCACACGCCAATGGCTTCCTACCACTTGCCCATCATCGTCCTCCTCCTTCCCCTTGGGCCACTTCTCCCCACCGCCGCCGCGACCTCCTCCCACCACGGCTCGCCGGCGAGCACCCGTGCCACGCTGCTGGACCCACCCCAAGCACCCTCGCTGCCTCCTTCCATCCATGCCGCCGCGGATCTGGCCTCCTCGGCGCCGTCGCAGGAGGCGGAATGGTCCGCGCCGGGCGTCACCGGTCCTCCACCAGCCGCCAGCACGACAACGCCTCCACTTCTCAACCTATATGGTGCGGCGGCGGCAAGCTAATCGAAGACGATGGAGGGCCCGAGCGACGACCTGCGGCTGCAGCAGCTCGCCAAGGTGCTCACATCTTTGGGGTACAACGAGATGGCGTTGGCGGCGTCTCTTTGCGCCGACTCGCCGTCCGTCGCGTCCTGGCGCGGGGCGATGACAGTGTTCCCCACGCCCGACATCTTCTTCCAGGCCTCCTGCCCCAGGTGGTCGCACCGCCTCCGCCTCCTCGATCACATCGCCCGGGGCTACTTCCCTTTCTCCGAGCTCGCCGCCGCGCCCTCCGTGAAGCTCCTGTCGGCCTATGGCTTCTGCGGTTCTGCCTCAACATCGTCGTCGATACGGGGCCTTTCTCCATCAACGTGTATGTCGACAGCGTCGAGATCTCCCACCCCGAGATCTACAACGACGGCTGGTACGTCGTGCACGGGCTTTGCAGCTTTGTCGCCCCGCTCTCCTACACCTCCTGCTTCCAGGCCAAGCACCACCTCCTCACCGCCAGGTCGGCGGCCACCATGATCAACGAGACCATATCCCGCCTACGCGGTGACGGGTTCGTCGCCACATCCGCGGTGATGCGCGTCAGATTTGCTGAACTGGAGAGGTTGTCGAACATGATGGTGTTCGCGCTCGACGACAAATCCATCTTCAGCGGTGACGGCCACGGTTACCTCTCGTCCATGCGCATCCACATCGTCCCCGGGCACTGCCTCACCCGCGCCGACCTCCTGCAGCTCCGACCCGGCACCAAGCTCCCCACGCTGGCCGGTGTGGACCAGAAGCTCGTCATCACCCGCGGCGCCAGCGCCGGGTCCGGCTCGGACGAGGTCCTGATCAACAACATCCCCGTTAAGGAACCTGACGTGCTGGTGAACTCGCGCGTCGCCGTCCACGGCATCTACGTGTCGTTCCCGCGCCTCCACCTCGCCTCCTCGGTGGCCGCCGCTCTTCTATCGCTCGACGAACCGGCCGCCACGGTGGCGACTCTTCTGCTTCCCAACCCGTACAACGCGGCGGCGAGGCCTCCAGTTCCCATCAACGCCAGAGCACCGGAGTTGGCGTCTTTGTCGAGCGACGATTTCCGGCGGCAGCAGCAATCCGAGGAGCTCAGGTCGGGGGACTACAACAACATGGCGTGGGCGGATGCTCTCCTCGCCAATTCGCCTTCTATCACACGGTGGCGCAGGGCCATGGTGGCAGTGGGAGAAGCCACGACGGAGGATGATCGTGCGCTGCTCGACACATGGCTGCGCCTCTCCATGCTCCAGTTCGGTTCAACAGGAGACGTGTTATCATCGAGCGATGTTGTGCAGCAGGTTATCGAGACATGGACCTGGACGACATTGATCTATGGTTAGAAGTTCAATTACAAACTACTAGAATTTAGGAGTTTTACTGTTAAAAATATTGTTCAAAACTATTAGCTAGTAATTTGAGGATAATTTTGTAATTGTATTTTTAATTAATAAATTTATATTTATTTTTATGATAGAATATTAAGTCTATCAAATTATTTAAATATTAGTTTATCTAAAAAATATAAAATATTAGTTATTAATCAGATTATTAATGTAACTTCATTTATGATAATAAAACCTAATTATTATAAATCCATCACTCTTATTTTTTATGTTATTGTTCTCAAATTGAAAAACTACTAATTAGTAGTTATGATTTTAGATTATGAAATCTATACTGTTAGGTCAAACTACTAACCAATATGGTGTTGGACAGTAAAACTAGTAGGCTAGTATTTTGGACAGTAAAATTAATAAAATTAAACTGAATAATAATTAATCATTGAAATCTAAGTCAATTTTTTTATGGTTCAGACAATCGATATGGTGTTGCCTTTCTTGTTGCTGTTCTACTCTTCCTTGTTGGCATGAAACTAGGGATCGAAGATGAGCATGGTAAACTCATCAGATATTTAATCATGGTTTGTAGAATTTTCATAATCCCTAATTTTCTTGAAATACTACAGATCTCATTTGCTCGCGCTGCCGCCACAGGCAAATAGATTGGATCTTCACTTGCTGCAACAAAGGTTTTTGTGCGAGATGTCTAACAGTTGCAGCAGTAAACATCCACACCAACTCGAAGGGGCGTACGTGCCGAAGAAGCAGACAGATCATTCCTACGATCAACCCAAATCGATATTGGATATATGGGATGCCGATATATTTACGCCCCACACTTGAGCTGCCTGAGCTCCCATGGTTTCTCATTGACGCTCATTGGCTTCATGGGATTCGCTTGGAGTGCACCTTTGCGTCATTGGACGATTGTCGTAGAGGTGGGCCAGTTATCAGTAAGAAGAAAATGTTGTATCGTATCGAGAACGGCAAAATGGTTATGGGCTGTGAGATCGACATGAGAGCGCTCTCCCGTTTAGAATGCAGGGGTAGTTAGGTATTAGATAAGTTTGCTACTATCTACTTATCGTCATTGTCTCATCTATCATGTGAAGAACTATCTGGTTATAAGAAGATATTGTATCATCTTAATTTGGACTCCATATGATGATGCTTGATTATTTTCCCATTTGAGAGTTAAATGTAGTAGTCTGTCCTAGAATGTAAATCATTTTTGTTTTTGGAATGATGTGTCTGCTTCTTCGGCACTGACGTCTCTTAATTAGCTTCGAGTTATTTAGTTTCCCAACTAATGTAATGCTTCCCACTACTAATTCAGTCTTTAGGATTAATCCAAGAACCAATTAATGTAGTAGTCTGTCCTAGAATGTAAATCGTTTTTGTTTTTGGAATGATGTGTCTGCTTCTTCGGCACAGACGTCTCTTAATTAGCTTCGAATTGTTTAGCTTCCCAACTAATGTAATGCTTCACTCGAGAACTTGTCAAACTCCTCGAGCCAACACGGGCACTCATTATTGATGCCCCTTCTAACGGCAGGCTTAAACCGTGTACAAACTTGTGACGGCCTTCACAACCAATCACGATAGACTCGATCAGCGACACCTAACCGGTCTAGGTCTCACCGTAGACCAAGAGTAACAACCTAGATCACACCCTCAAGTACACCTAGACTTAGATGTGCAAGATCACTCCATGTTACTCTCACTAGCACTCACAAGATAATCAATATCTCCTTTTAGTGCTCTCTTCTTTTCCTCTTGAACCTTACCAAATGCTCTCAGGTATTCCACTACCCAAGAGTAATCACAAAGACCTCAGCAACAAAGATATATAGGCTCCCTACCTCAAACTAGCCGTTGCTCTATGAAATTGCCTTTCTGGACGTATTGACCATACAGTCCGGTCTCTCCCAGACCGGATCGTCCGGTCACTCTCACATCGGCTCTCCTAGCCGTTGGCTCAACTCAGTACAGGCAATTTCTTGAACTGACCGGACTGTCCGGTTAGTAGACCAGACCACCCGGTCGTTTCTCTCTCTAGTCCAGAAAGGTTTCGGCTGTAGCTTCCTCACTGCCCAAATCTGTGCTCCACTGACCGAACTGTCCGGTCAGTAGACCGGACCGTTCGGTCTCTATAGCTCTCTAGACTTGGTAGTTTCATTGCGGTCCACTGTAGTCTCTGGACAAAACTACATAGTGACCATACAGTCTGGTCACCTCTGACCCCTCTTTCCGGTCTCTATGTCCAGTAGTGGAAACTTATTGTCCTCACTCGACATTGTTTCCCGGCTTCTCTGAACAACTCTTTGGCTTCTCCACTGCCATCTAGTGCCTGTGATTTCACCGAGTAACCTTGCACATCACCGACTAGACATGACCTAAAAGAATGACCTAGACCCCCTTGATTGTCCGGTTTTTCCTATGGACTCAAAGCCCTCACAACTAGACAAGTGTACACAACACTTGCACCATAGCTTGTTCTCCACTTTGATCCATCTCCATCAACCCTTGGACTCCATCAAGCTCATCAAGCCTTCATGCTTGTGGTCATTATCATCAATCACCAAGGCAACCATCATCCATAGATTTGTAGTAGAGTTTAATGAAGGTTCCTACATAGACAACACTCATGTAGATATTAGCCCACAATTACATAGTTGTCATCTATCACCAAAACATCCATACATCATGGATTCCATCATCAATGGTCATGAAGCTTACAATCTCCCCCCTTTTTGATGATTGATGACAACCACTACTTAATCATAAATTTAACAGAAAAGCAACAGGGCTAAAAGAGCTACATAATGATCAAGAGGAACCATAAAAGAATAAAGAGAGAAATGCAAAAGGTCCTACTCAATCAATCATTTGGAGGTTAAAATGAAAAGAGAGAAAAGTACACTTCTAGATGATAATGAATGCATGTCATGGAAATATATTTAAAGAAGGATTTAAAGACATGAAATGCAAGACATGGCAATGCATACAAAATAAGAACAAGCATTCATCATCATGACATCATACACATGCAAACAGGATACATAAAAAAAGACATGCGTATGAAAATAAACCAAGTGAGATTAAGATGAGTCAAACATAAACGATTGAAAACCATGACTCATCAAAATTAGTGAACATCTCGATAAATCCATCAAAATAACATCCAAATGTATCTAACTCCCAAAATCCATATACAAGTAACATATGCTCCCCCTAGATACATACTATGCTCGATCATGCAGGATCACACTCCACTCCCCCCAGACCTAGGACTCTTCTTCCCCTTTGGCAACAAGCACCAAAAAGCGGGAAAAGATGAACATCTAAGTGCTCGTGGTCGAAGGAAGTGGTGCAGCGACATCCTTTGAAGGCTCTGCTCTGGGCTGCTCCTGTGTTGTGTCCTACTGTGCTCCCTGAGCCTGTGCCACCTGAGCATCCAGCTGCTCAAAGAAGTTAAGGTCCACTAGTGACTCAGACCCTCTGTCCTATACTGGAGTGACTGTGGTAGTCTCCTAAGCTGAAGTCTGGAGAAGGATGAGATCTGCCACGTCCTGCTGAGTGAAACCTCCATGGACAAGATCCTCTGCTACCTGAGGTATGAGCATGCTGACTGTAGCAGTAGGTAGGGAAGCTGAAGCTATAGCTATCTCTAGGGCGGTCTGGGAGTCTGCACGGGTGGTGGTCACACGGTCAGAAAATAGACTCCTGACTGGTACATGCTCAGAGGTGGAGGGTCCTGTCATCTGCGAGGTCGAAGAGTGAGAAGGTGATACAAACAGCGCAGACAGGGAGAAGGCTGACACTAGGGAGAACTGAGCTGATGAAAGTATCTATCCTGCTCCCCCTGTCGGTAGAACCCCTGAGAGAGACAACCCACTAGACTGGGCTGTCATCAAAGCAGTGAAGGGTCCTGGCTGAGTCGGTAGCTACTGGTACTGAGGAAACACTGAAGATCCTGGCTGCTAACTGGCCTGCCTCTAGGTCATCTCAGTCATCTATGTCATCAGGGCGGTAAGAAGTGCGGACTGCTGCCTCTGAAGCTCTGCCTGACCTTTGATGACCTCCATCATCTAACGTCTGTCCTCTGACACACTCTAGATAAACTCACCCAGACGTCCTGGAAGTGCTGTCACAGTGAAAGCGTCCTCTGACTGTGAACCTGACGGCTGGGGAGGTGCTCCAGTACTGGCTGACTCAGGAACCACCGTCTCTGGTTGAGCTGCCTGCTCGTGCGGTACAGGCGGTGACTCCTACTCCTCCTCTCCTGTCTGCTGACTAGAGGCTGACTGTGATCCCCTGGGTGCTCGAGGTGCGTAGCTAGTGGTCGCCTCAGGGAATGCCTCGTACACCTCCTCTGTCACTAGTCCCATCCTCATCAAGAGATAACAAATGTATGGACCATAGAACAAAAGACATCCTCCCACTCTCTCTGAGATCACCTCCTCCATCTCCCTAATCAGCAGATCTGCCAAGTCAAACTGCTGCCTCATGAGAACAGCCCACTAGTGAAGTAAGGTGAATTCCTCTCTGTAGCCAGACCTGGGGATGATAGTCCTGGTGACTATCGCACCCACCACCTTGGCCTTTGCAGTGAGTCTCGCAGGGCCTCTCTCAAAGCCTGGTGTGTGAGGTGGTGGAAAGGCAATCGACACCATCTCATCTATAGGTAGTCTCCCTCCCTGTGGTCTGCGAGGTGGCTCTAGTGAAGGGTAGGCACTCCTGTACAGCTGGAAGTCTGAAGCAGGAAATCCAAGGTTGGCTATCAGATCCTCCCTAGAGACACGATGTGGCTACCCTCTGAATAGAAACCAGAATTCTGAATGGTCCCTGGCTATCCACAGTGTGGCGTAGAACTCAAGCACTATATCCTCTCTAAATCTGAAAGGACCAGTAACTAGCTCTGCTAGCCCTGGCAAGTACGTGAAGTACTGGTCCAAGGCAGTGCTGGCTGCTCTCCTCATAGCATCATATATTGTGTACTGCTGCGGCACAAACACCTTACCTTTGCCCTTTCGGCCAAAGTAGTGTCTCAGGCCCCCTCCAATCCTCCTCTGGAGGCCAGTCCAGTACCTATCTCCAGCAGCGGGGTCTTTGGGGACTGGAACCCACTGCTCGAAAGGGACCAAACATAGTGCCTTAAGGTCCTTTGTAGGAACCCTAAGGATGTCTGACTCTTCAGCTGCCTACACCAGTCTCTGCAGCCTCCTCCTGCATACTGCATAGGTGCACCTCGGGTCTCCTACCCGGTGAGCTATCCTCTAGGGAACAGTCTGCTCAGTGTGCTCAAGCTCCTCTTCCTCTGACTCCTTAGACTCTGAAGTCTCCTCCTCTGACACCTCCTCCTCAGACACCTCCTGCTGCTGTCTGGAGGATCCCTGCTCTGCAGTTCTAAACGACCTCTCCTAACGAGAAGCCAGAATACGCTGCGGCCACGGCGGTGGTACAACTCCAGCTGGCAGAGGTGCTGTCCTCTGCCTGGTGCTCCTCCTGAGACCCTCAGCAGGCTGACTGAGAATCAACTGAGAACCAGGTGTCCTCCGTGACTCCTCCATGGCATCTTGGTGCCTGGCAAGCCGTCTGGCTCTCTCTGACTCTGGGTCTAGTCTCTGTCTCTTCTTACTCTTGGGCTTCTCAGGCATCTTTCCCTTGCCCTTATCCTGACCTGAGCCTACCATCTCTACCGCTGTCACTGCACGCACGTAGGTATAGATAGGATAAGCATAGAAACCTAGTACATCTACAAGCAAAACACCACTAGGAAAGAATGCGGAATAGAACTACTAGCATTGAATGAAGGACATGATCACTAGACAAATGTGCAAAGTAACAACAGTGATCATCGACTATATGTGGCTGGTGTAGAACATCTAGTGTGCAGTCAAATAATAGACAATAAATCTAACTGCAGACTAAACAGGAGACAAACCCTAGACATGCAATTTATAGATAAGCATGGAATTAATTGCAGCTAGGTTGAGCTAATTCATTAACTAATGCAACTAAGGTAGGAAATTTATCAAATTGCATCAATTAAGAGAATTGCTCACTAATCAGGGCATATATCGATGAATGGAGGATAGAGCAATACCCTGGGAGAAGAATCAATGCACCAAGAACAACATACACCGCAAAACGTGCTTCAATTGTCAAAAAGATGGGACTTTTGGTCTTGCCGGCAATGAACAGTAGCCAACTATGAAAAAATAACGAAAAGGTGCAAACTTTTGCCCTAGAAATTATAGCGGATGGGATGGGTCTGTGGTCTGGTGCACGCGCGCATGGGGGGAGCAGAGGCAGCGGCACTGGTCGTCGGCGAGGCGAGCTGGTGGCGGCGGCTCTAGAGGCGCGCGGCGGCAAGACCAGGAGGCGACGGCTGTTGCGCGTGGGTGCGGCGGCGCGAGCCCGTCCGCGGGGGATGTGTAGGCACATGATGGCACTGGTCGGCGACGACGAGGTGTGAGCATCATCGGCGGGGAGGAGCGGCGGCGTCGATGAGGTGCAAGGCGAGGGCGAGTTCTCAGCGTCGTGCTCAATGAGGAAGAAACCAAATATCCTTTGACCAATTTTACCTAGGTCAAAACTATCGGACGGCCAAGATCTATCAAGGAATCGATCAATGGCCTAGATCTGAAAACATATCGCGCGATCATGTATAATGACCGGACCATCCGATCTTATCACCGTACCGTCCGTTCAGATCGAGTTTCTAGAAATTGATGTCCTGGGTGAACAGAACTCAGACAGACCGGACTGTACGGTCTCTTCCAAGAGATCCCATCCCGATCTCTATTTCTAGTTTCTTGACACACTGTGCACTGCTACACTAACCGGACTGTACGGTTTTATGACTGGACTGTACAGTCACTTTCAATATTTCACTGAATCAAGGAAGTTCTCTATTTTCCAAGTGCCCTCGCCAAACACTCAAATCAACACTGCACTTGAAATATAGAGGGAACTCTTAAACACTCATTTTTCAAATAGTGGCACTTTATAGCCTTATAATTTTCGCAAATGCCAAATGAAGGATCAAGCAAATAGGAACCAAGGCAATAAAGAACCAAATGGATATGTATGAGCCTTAGTCCATGAACCGCACGAGTAGATTTAACCTCGGAGTTCATAAGAGCTTGCTCAATGGGCATGAAGCACAATCCTTTCCTTTGGTCACACTTATGGAGATGTATTCTCATATTTATCATGAGGCACAAATTTCTCCAAGTGAGACAAGCCTCCTTTGTGTTTCCTATATGATGCATGCAACAAGCATTTTACATATGCAATGAAAGTGAACATGCCATATCTATGCAAGCAATTTTAAAAACAAGACACAAAGGAAACCTAACAATGTCAAGTTTGAACACTTCTCAAGCTTACTCACTATAAGCCATACCCTTACCTTGAGCGAAGTCAAACCACCATCTCAAGCACTCCCCCATGCTTATAGCTATCTTGAGTGGGTCAGACATTGACTAATTTTTATGTGTTTTTCTTTTAGTTATTTACACATGCATGGATGCAAAGCATACTAGTCACAAAGGAGTCCTAATTAACATGCAATGCAAGAGAAATAAAAACACACTACAAGTACCAAGAACTAACATGGTTACCTCCCTCATGAGCAGATACGACGTTGAGGTCCATGTCACTTGTGGTGGACTTCACATGATCTTCATGAAAGCGCTTGGTCCACCACCGCCACCATCTAGGTCTTGTTCTTGGGCACCCACTTGTACGTAGCCAACCTCTCAAGATAAAAAATGCACTTAGGCACCCATATGCTCTTGACCTTTCTCTTCTTGTTTGGTGGTCCCAAATCCTTGGCTTTCACCTTGCCATCCTTGTTCCTAAAAAGCTTGAAATGTGTGTTCTCATGGAATAGGTTAGCATTAGGTAAATCAATGGAACTTCTCACCATAGGACAATCCTTGGTGGCATGGCCATCCTTGCAACACCTCTCGTAATAATAGTCATTGGCGAGTAGGGGCTTGATCTATTCGGGGATGGAATCACTCGTCCCGATGATGTCGATGGCGGCAGGATATGAGCCAACTCCTCGGTGGGAGATGTTGTTCACAAGGTTTCTTCCAAGAATCTCCTTGTTAATGGCTCTACCACGTGTGAGCCTCTCGAAGCCATCCATCAGCATCTTCCTCTCTTCCTTGAGCTTGTGATATTCCTTCAAAACAAATGGCTCAAGAGAAGAAACCTCAACCGAGGTGGTTAGTTCATCACACATAGTAGAAGCATCGCTCTTTGATGAACTAGAGGAGGGAGAGGCAAGGTTCTCAACATTGATGGCCTCATAAGTAATGTCAAGGGCCTTGTACTTCTCATGAAGCTCTACATGATCACCCTTGAGTTTGTCATAACTCTTGTTTAGGGCCTCATTAGATGTGACAAGGTCCTTGAGCTCACTCTCAAGGTCAACAACATGATCCTTAGCCAACTTACACTCTTTTATTACCACATCCAACATCTTGGATTTCTTTACGGCAATGTCACGGGCTTGCTCAAGCATACTCCACAACTAAGCACAAGTGCGCTCCTCGTCATCGCTGCTCTCATCCTCACTCTCCCTAAGTTGGCTCGAGGCCATGAGGCACGTGGGAGGTGGAGGAAGAGCTCATGGTGATGTGGTCTTGATCATGGCTAGGCCGGCCACCTCTTCATCACTTGAGGAGGTGGACTCATCACTTGAGTTGTCTCTTGTCCACTCCCCAATAAGAGCCTTGCGTGAGAATCTTTTCTTGGAGTCATGGGCTTTGCCTTTGCCCTTGCTCTTGTCTTTGTTGAAGAATCTTTTCTTCTTTTTCTTGGCTTTGGGGTCTTCTTCTTCTTGTTCTTCACTTGAATCTTGTGACTTGAATGCTTCTTTCTTGGGCTTTGGGCACTCTCAAACAAAGTGATTCTTTGAGCCACAATTGTAGCATTTGCCCCAGGACTTGGAAGCAAACTTGTTCTTGAATGTATTCATCTTCTTCATGAGAAGAGCCAAGTCCTCGGTCAAGTCACACTCATCATCATCTTCATCTTCATCATCGGTGTCTGCCTTCTTGCTTTTCTTGCTCTTGCTTGATTCTTGCTTGTCATCTTGTAGAGCAAGGTTGGATGGTTGAGGATCTTTCATCCCTAGCTGGTAGCTCTTGAAAGCGGTGATCATACCGATTACATCCTTCATGGTCTTAGTCTTGAGGTCACTCTGCAAGGTGTATGTGATGATTGACTCATACTTGGGGCCTTTGAAAAGCCTCAAGAATCTTCTAATGACTTTCACAGGCTTGAGCTTGAAATCATCCCCAAGTGCATTGATCTCCTCCACTAGCATATGAAAACGAGAATACACAGTGTTAGCTCTCTCATGTGGCAATCTAGTGAAGCTATCATACTTGTTCTTCAGCATATAGTATCTTTCCTCTTTGATATTACTAGTACCCTCATGGATACTCTGGATCTCAGTCCAAATACCGTGTGCTATCAATCTAGCATCCAACCTAGCAAAGACATCCGTAGAAATGCATGAGAACAGAGCATTCTTGGCCTTAGCATTGTTCTTAATGAAATCAGGCTTAAGAAGATTCACATCAGCATTCGACTCATGGGTCACCATCCATATTTCCGGATCAAGGGACTCCAGGTAGGCTTGCATACGTGCCTTCCAATACCCGTAGTCCTCCCCATCGAATATGGGAACACTCCCCACCTTTCCTGGCATCCTTACTCAAGGCGGTGAAGCCTTAGAGTTGAGCACTTGGCTCTGATACCAATTGTAAGGACCGAAGGCCTACCGAGGAGGGGGGGGGGGGGGTGAATCGGTAGCCGACCACAAATCTGAATACTTCACTTTCACTCCTCTAGAACCTATCAATCGTTGCAACCTAAGAAATTCTAGTAGGCCAAGACCCTACATATGCTAGTGTTCATGATACAAAGTAATGCGCGGAAGCTAAACACACTAGCCTATGCAAGCCACAAGTCACCCTATCACTAGAGCACACAATTGCGGAATAGTAAAGAGAGGGTCAAGGAATCCTCATAATTTTTTCTCGAGGTCTCAGAAGGACGGGGCCTTCCCTTACTCCTCGTTGGACCACTCCCGCCGGAGTCCTGAGCCTGCAATCACTCCTCGAGTGAAGACACGGTGTGTGTCACCGCTGCACAAAGCACAAGCTCGCCTTCCTCGAGAACTTGTCGGACTCCCCGAGCCGACACGGGCGCTCACTGTTCCTTCCAACAGCGGCCTCAAACCGTGTACAATCTTATGACGGCCTTCACAACCAATCACGATAGGCTCGATCACCAACACCTAACCGGTCTAGGTCTCACCATAGACCAAGGATAACAACCTAGATCACACCCTCAAGGACACCTAGCCTTAGATGTGCAAGATCACTCCATGTTACTCTCACTAGCACTCATAAGATAACCAATATCTCCTCCTAGTGCTCTCTTCTTTTCCTCTTAGGTTTTCCACTGGCCAATAGTGGTCACAAAGACCCCAGCAACGAAGTTATATAGGCTCCCAACCTCAAACTAGCCGGTGCTCAATGAAATTGCCTTTCTGGACGTACTGACCGTACAGTCCGGTCTCTCCCAAACCGGACCGTCCGGTCACTCTAGCAACGACTCTCCTAGCCGCTGGCTTAACTCAGTCCAGGCAATTTCCTGAACTGACTGGACTGTCCGGTCAGTAGACCAAACCGTCCGGTCAGTAGACTGGACTGTCCGGTCATTTCTCTCTCCAGTCTAGAAATGTTTTGGTTGTAGCTTCCTTACTGCCCAAATCTGTGCTTCAATGACTGGACCGTCCGGTCTCTATAGCTCTCCAGACTTGGCAGTTTCCTCACTGCCCACTGTAGTCTCCGGACAAAACCACATAGTGACCGTACAGTCCGGTCACCTCTGACTCCTCTGTCCGGTCTCTATGTCCAGAAGCTGAAACTTGTTGTCCTCACTCGACATTGTTTCCCGGCTTCTCCGAACAGCTCCTTGGCTTCTCCACTGCCATCTAGTGTCTATGATTTCACCCAGCAACCTTGCACATCACCGACTAGACATGACCTAAGTGAATGACCTAGACCCCCTTGATAGTCCAGTTTTTCCTATGGACTCAAAGCCCTCACAACTAGACAAGTGTACACAACACTTGCTCCATAGCTTGTTCTCCGCTTTGATCCATCTTCATCAACCCTTGGTCTCTATCAAGCTCATCAATCCTCCATGCTTGTGGTCATTGTCATCAATCGCCGAGGCAACCATCATCCATAGATTTGTAGTAGAGTTTAATGAAGGTTCCTGCATAGACAACACTTGTGTAGATATTAGCCCACAATTTCATAGTTGTCATCTATCACCAAAACATCCATACCTCAAAGATTCCATCATCAATGGTCATGAAGCTTACACACTTCAAAACTTATGATCTTGCATGATCAAAACATCGTGCAAATGTTCAAGTTCAGCAGAGATCTCATCGAGAGTGGGAGGTACCTCGCTTGTGTCAGAGTCGGAGCCAGTGTCTATGTTGGTGTTGTTCTTTGCCATGAAGCAAAGCCTGGTGAAGTTATCCTTCCTCTTGACTCGTGGCTTCTCAATCTCCTCATCCGAGCTTGTAAGACCAATGCTTGATGTGAGGTTGACGTCACTCTAAGCGGCAATGCTGGCACGTGCGACCGCCTTCGTGAACTTCTTGGAGTTCTTACTTCACTTGTAGAATTGGTTCTTCTTCTTCTTGAAGTCTTCAGTGTTGTTGTCGTGGTACCCGGTCTTCTTCTTCTTCTTGGGGCAGTCAGCGATGTAGTGTCCAGGGTCACCACACTCGAAGCAAGTTCTTGAACCACCACCTCGTTTTTCTTTCCGGTTGTTGTAGAACTTCCTGAACTTCCTTGTGAGCAAGGACAACTCCTCGTTAGGAATGCACTCCATCTGTTCATCGGAAGCTACAACAAGGGAAGACAAAGCAAAATCCAAACAAGACTTGTCATGTGAGGGGTTAGTTTCATAAGAAGTATGTAAGGATCAAGACCATTGAGGTCACCCCAAGGTAATGTTTTGGTGATGAATGACGAACATGAAATGTGACTTATGTCTACACGAGTGTTGCCTGTGTAGGACACCCTTTCTACTCTATGATGATTGTTCACGGCGGCCTTGGCGATTTATGACAAGACCACAAGCATGGAGGCTTAATGAGCTTGATGGAGTCCAAGGGTTGATGGAGATGGATCAAAGTGGAGAACAAACTATGGTGCAAGTGTTAGGAGCACTTGTCTAGTTGTTAGGGCTTTGAGTCCACGAAAAAAACCTGACTATCAAGGGGGTCTAGGTCATTCTCTTAGGTCATGTCTAGTCGGTGATGTGCAAGGTTGCTCGGTGAAATCACAGGCACTAGTTGACAGAGGAGAAGCCAAGGAGCTTTTTGGAGAAGCCTGGAAACAATGTCAAGTGAGGACAACAAGTTTTAGCTTCTGTACATAGTGATCGGACAGAGGGGTCAGTGGTGACCGGATTGTACGGTCACTATGAGGAGTTGTCTGGGACTTTCAGCGAGGAGCGAGGATTCTGACTGTGCAGGAGCTATAGAGACCAGACGGTACGGTTAGGTGACCGGACTGTACGGTCAGTTCAGCTAAGGAACAGTGTAGAGAGGAAGCCAATGTTCTGGAGTTCAATGATGATGTCTGACTTGTCTGACAGTTGTACAGACCGGACGGTCTGGTCTACTAACCAGATGGTTCGGCCAGTGTAGGTGTCAGCTAAGGGCAGAGAGCCGTTGGAGCTCGGTTTTTGCAGTGACCAGACAGTCCGGTATGGAGGCCCAGAAAGCTGATTTCGTAGAGCAATGGCTAGTTTGAGGATGGGAGCCTATATACCTTTGTTGCTCGGGTCTTGGAGACCTCTCTTAGCCAGTGGAATACATGAGAGAATTTGGTAAGGTCCAAGAGGAACAGAGGAAAGCACTAGGAGGAGATATTGGATATCTTGAGAGTGCTAGTGAGAGCAAGAAGGAGCGATCTTGCACCTCTAAGTCTAGGGTGTCCTTGACGGTGTGATCTAGGTTGTTACTCTTGGTCTATGGTGAGACCTAGACTGGTTAGGTGTCGGTGATCGAGCCTATCATGATTAGTTGTGAAGGCCGTCACAAGTTTGTACACGGTTTGAGCCCACCGTTGGAAGGAGCATCAATAATGAGTGCCCGTGCCGACTCGGGAAGTCTATCAAGTTCTTGAGGCAGGCGTGCTTGTGCTTTGTGCAGCAGTGACGCACATCGTGTCTTCACTCGAGGAGTGATTGCGGGCTCATTGGCGAGAACTCAACTTGGTGGCGGGAGGGACCGTGACTCCGGCGGGAGTGGTCCAACGAGGAATAGGGGAAGGCGCCATCCTTCCATGACCTCGGGAAAAATCATGAGCCATCTTTTACTCTACTCCTTACTTTGATGCATTACTTTCCATATTTACATACCGTGCTATTCATGCTTGTGTGCTTACCTTGCTCTAGTTGATTACCTTGTAATCTTGCATGAATAGCCTTCTCTACTTGCCAGTAGTGTTTGAGTTTTCTCATTTGATCACTAGCATGTATAGGAGTTGCATTGTCTTGATGGTTTACCCGTGTATGTATTGTGCTACTCATGCTTGTGTGCGCTAGTTCCTTATCTTGTAGAATTGCATGAGTAGGCTCCTTTGCTAGCTTGTGGTGTGCTTCCGCGTTGCTTTATTACTAGCTTGCATAGGAATTGCATTGGCTTGAGTGATCCACTAGTATGCTTAGGTTGTTGTTCCTTTCATAGGGTATTTATCTTGCTAGTGTGATCACCACTAGAATTGTTATAGGAGTTGATTGAGTGGTCAGTTTGAGAAATTGGTGAATTTGGTACATAGTGCGAGTTCCCAATTCACCCCCCCCCCTCTCGGTCACTCGGTCATTTCAAGTGGTATCGGAGCCAAGTACTCAACATAAGGCTTAACCGCCTTGAGTAGTGACTGTACTAAGTTGGGATGTCATCCCATTCGGGGCCGGGTCATGGCTCATGGAATGATCGCTTTAAAAGCTACCTAAATGACATGATTTTGGATGAGTTGATGGACAATCTTATGGACTTTGCCAATACTTTTTCCGATGGTCATGTGTATGATGATTGTGATGATTGTGTGGATGTGCCTAGTACTAGTGAGTGCCTAGATTCTTCTAGTGTTTACTTGATAGGTTGCTCTACTAGTATGCCTAGTGTGATTATTGATAATGATGTGTCTCTTGATCTTGCTTGCTCCACTAGCATGACTAGTGTTTATGATGTTTGTGAGCCTCTTGTTAGTCTTGCTAGTAGTTCTCTTGCTGAGGAATTCTTTGCATTTCATGCTAATGATAATGAGGACTTACTTGACTCTCTTATTCGCTTGCGACGTATCGTGGACAAGATTGCAGCAACTTCTTTCGAGCTCCCCAAGATTGTGATAATTGAGAAGATCATTTCCTTGCTCCTGAGTAGCAAGCTCTTCTATTTCACCCTTGACCTTCTCATGGAGAAGAGTCTCTTCGTCGAGGACGTGATTGGGCTGCTCTTTGAGGATGAGAAGATCACAACAAGTTGGACTGGGGAGAGGACTTCCAAAGCAAAAAATGAAGCATCTTCAAAAAAGGGAAAGAAGTAGCTTCGAGCTCAAACTTCTTTGATCCCTCCACAAAATTGCCTTGCAACAGCTTCTACAACCCCTTCAGAGCAAGATCTTCATCAAGATCATCATCATGCGTTTCGTCAAGCTCTACCTCAAGTGTCATTCCAAGTTCTACTCCAAGCACTTCGGGTGGACCAAGCATTGGCGTAGGGGGAGCACCAACAACAATGCTCGCTCAATCATTTGAAATGATCAATCTTTCAGCTTCGGTTCCGGCGCCTCCACCTCCTCCTCCACAAGATCGTATTTGGCATCTTCGTCGAGCTCACCAACATGATCTTATCTTTCAACTTGGTGAATTTGTGAGAAATCTGAATAATGACCTTTGTGATACTCTCTTAAGCATCTATGATCTTGTGTGCAGTATAAACTCTTTCAGAGGCCTTCGAGGGATTGCATCACATGAAGTAATTGACAAGCTCCTCCGACAAATCACAACTCCTGAGAGAGGTTTCTTACTTGAGGAGGTAGTCAACCGAAGGCATGAGCTCTCAATTGAGAGAGCAATGGAGATGATACTTGTGCTCCACTCACAAGTGGGACATGTGCTTGAGCACGTCACTGGGCTCTATGATCCTCCCCATTACTACATCGACTTCGACAATGTGCACATGGGGGATGATCATGGACATTGGAGATATCGTGCTCCTCACTATCCCATCAGGAGGAGACTTTAGGAAGGGATTGCAAGAATCCCTATCTATGAGGATGGTCTTGTTGTTCGACGTGATAAGGTTAGTACTAGTCATTCATGTAATGCTTTGGAGACTAATCCTTCTTCCTCTAGTGCTTGTCTTATGGGTACCACCCAACTACAAGAGTGGAGGTACCCATTGGATCCTTTATAGTGGGTGCACCCAACACATGACCAAGAAGCCAACCATGTTCACCAACATTGATGAAGACGAAGATAGTGAGAAGGTGACTATTGGGGATAACTCAAATGGGAGAGTAAGAGGCTCAGGCAAGGTGGCCATTACAGAGGACCTCCATCTCTCCAAGGTCTTTCTTGTGGAAAGCCTCAACTTCAATCCATTGGTCAATTGTGTGACGTGGGATTCAAGTGCACATTTGATGAGGATGGAGCCTCTATCGAAAATGCCAAGAAAAGGCTAGTGTTTCATGGAGTGAGGCATGGAAACTTGTATGTCACGGACTTCAAATCTAGCTACATGCCTCCGAGTACTTGCCTCTTCATAAAATCAATCAAGAGATGGCTGTGGCACAGAAGACTAGCACATATTGGGACGAGTCAGCTCAGGAAAGTGGTCAAGAGGAATTTAGTTGAAGGAATCAAGGATGTGACATTTGAGAAGGACAAGTTGTGCAGTGCTTGTCAAGTAGGAAAGCAAGTTGCCTCTTCTCACCCCACCAATTCATTCATGTCTACATCTCGATCTCTAGAGCTCTTGCACATGGATTTGTTTGGGCCAACACATTACAAGAGTCTGGGAGGAAATCTATATTGCTTGGTGATTGTTCATGACTTCAGGAGATACACTTGGACCTTCTTTCTTATGGACAAGTCTCAAGCTAGTGACATCTTCAGAAAATTTGCAAGAAGGGAAAAGAATGAATTCAAGGCTAGCATTGTGAAGATAAGGAGTGACAGTGGGACTAAATTCAAGAACACCATAGTGGAGGAGTACTGTGTTAAGAAAGGTATCAAGCATGAGTTCTCCACTACTTATACTCCCGAGCAGAATGGAGTAGTGGAGAGGAAGAACAAGACACTCATCACTCTTGCTCGTGCTATGCTAGATGAGTATGGGACTCATGAGAGGTTTTGGGTTGAGGCGATCAACACGGCTTGCTACACTTCCAACCGTGTGTACCTTCACCGGTTGTTGAAGAAGACTCCATATGAGCTATTGGTTGGACGAAAACCGAATGTTTCCTATTTTTGGGTGTTTGGCTGCACTTGCAACATTCTCAAGAAGAGGAGGAAGCCCGAGAAATTTGAGAGTAGGATGGACAAAGGGATACTTGATGGATACTCTAGAACTTCTAAAGCATATCAGGTCTACAACTCAGCCACGAGATGTGTGGAGGAAACCTATGACGTGCAATTTGATGAGTCAAATGATTCTCAAAAGGGAGATGAATTTCATGAAGTACATATTGAGGATGAGCCTATGAGGGAAACCTTGAGAAGAATGCCTGTGGGCGAGGTTTTACTCCACGAGGTCAATGATGGTGATATTGATGAGCCCTCTACTCCACCACCTCAACTAACCTCTTCTTCCGAGGTACAAGAACCAAACCAAAATGCCACAAGTACACCCTCTAGCTCCTCCCAAAATTCCTTGAGAGTCCATCCACCAAACAATGAGGAAACCCACGTGAGAAGTGAGCCACAAGCCTCCCCACATACACCACATCAAGCTACATCTCCAAGCTCTTCACAAGACACTCATCCATCCACCTCAAGCTCAAAGTCAAAGACAAGAAGGCCTATGAGTGATTCCCCCACCTCTCTTAGAATACAAGACACTCATATATCAAGAGAGCAAGCAACCCAAGATGCACAAGATACATCACCTAGACCTCCTCCCACTTAGCAATAACATCACCCTAGACCCAAAGCCATAAACAAGGTTCATTCATGAGACTTGATTATTGGGAGCCCATCCCAAGGAGTGAGAACAAGGAGAAATCAATATAAGCCCAACTTTGTGAGTGAACAAGATGGTGAGGAAGCAAATGTTGCAATTGAGAACTTCTCTTTTGTCTCCATGATTGAGCCTACAACCATTGAAGAAGCAATGAATGATCACAAGTGGATTATTGCCATGCAAGAAGGATTGAACAATTTTCAGAGATGCAAAGTATGGAAGTTGTTTGAGAGACCCAAGAATCATAATGTGGTTGGCACCAAGGTGGTCTTCAAGAACAAACAAGATGAAAAAGGAGCCATTGTCAAGAACAAGGCTCACCTAGTGGCAAAGGGATATTCTCAAGTGGCGGGCATTGACTTTGAAGAAACATTCGCTCCCGTGGCTCATCTTGAGGCAATTCGGATCTTGTTTGCTTATGCTTTAGACAATGGCTTCAAGCTCTATCAAATGGATGTGAAGAGAGCCTTCTTGAATGGAGAGATCAATGAGAAAGTCTATGTGGAACAACTTCTAGGGTTTGAGGACTCTAAGCATCCTAGACATGTGTACAAGTTGAAGAAAGCTCTCTATGGTTTCAAGCAAGCTCCTAGGGCATGGTATGAACACTTGAGAAACTTCCCACTCAAGAATGGATTCACCATTGGAAGCATTGATAGCACCTTGTTCACAAGGCATGTTAGGAAGGATCTCTTTGTGTGCCAAATCTATATGGATGATATCATATATGGGTTAACTAATGAGAAGTTCAACGAGGAGTTCTGGGAAATGATGACAAGGGAATTTTAAATGTCTATGATTGGTGAACTTCATGTATTCCTTAGTTTTCAAGTGAAGCAATTGAGAGAAGGAAACTTCATCTATCAAGAAAAGTACACCAAGGATCTTCTCAAGAGGTTCAACATGGAACACAGCAAGCCCTTGCGCACTCCTATGGCAACAAGCAAACCCTTGGACATGGATGAAAACGGAAAACTGGTGAACCCCAAACTCTATAGATCTATGATTGGTTCCTTGCTCTATCTCACCGCTTCAAGACCGGACATCATGTTTAGTGTGTGCTTGTGCGCACGCTATCAAGCAAATCCAAAGGAGTCTCACCTGAAGGCTATGAAGAGGATTCTTAGATACCTCAAGTAAACACCTACCATGGGGTTATGGTACCCTAGAGGAACAAGCTTTGAGTTACTTGGGTATTGGAATTCGGACTTCGTGGGATGCAAAGTCAATAAGGAGAGTACATCGGGAGGTTGCCAATTCCTTGGAAGAGCTCTTGTCTCTTGGATTTCAAAGAAGCAAAACTCGGTGGCTCTATCTACAGCCGAAGCGGAGTACATGGCGGCAGGAGTATGTTGTGCTCCACTTCTCTACATGAGGCAAACTCTCTCGGACTATGGCCTCAACTTCACTCAAATGATACTCTATTGTGATAGTGAAGCGGCAATCAAGATGGCTCTCAAAACTGGAGATCATGGTCATGCAAAGCACATTCAAGTGAAACATCACTTCATTCGGGATCATGTTGAGAAGAAGGACATTGACTTGGTGCATGTGCGTACTCATGCAATTGGCGGATATCTTCACCAAGCAACTTGATGAGAAGACCTTAAACAAGCTAAGGGGAGAACTCAATGTTCTCGACCTCTCCAACTTCACTTGAGTAACCCTAAAGCTTGTCTCTTGTAAATTTGTATAGTTTTGCTTGCTTGTTTTGTTGTTTGTGTCTTTGTTTTGTGCTTGTTTCTCTTGTTTTGTAGGTCAACTTCGGACCTCCTTGAGATGGCAATGGACATGGGTTAAGCTTGGGAAGGTGGTTCATGGTGTACCCAAGGCTTTGAAGAATGGTCCATTGTGAGTAACCTCGAGAAGGGGACAACTCGTCGTTGGCACTTTGGTTTGAAGCGGTTCTCTCTCTTTCTTTTAGCATCGCATCATGCATTTGTATACTTGTTGCATGTGCATTTGCACTCTTTGCATTCATGCTTTCCTGCATTGTGATACCTTACACGCTTCCAAGCATGTTTCTAGTGGGAGTTGCTTATTTACAATGTAAGTACATGACCCTCTAGATGATCACATAGTGATCTTTGTGCTTCATGCCCATTAAGTCATGTTCGACCGAGCTCCAAGGTTAAAGTTACTCATGCGGCTCAAAGACAAGTGGCTCATACATTCCCATCACACTAATGACTAACCCTTGTATTCTTGAGGAATTTGTTGTTGAGTCATGTGTGTAGGGGGAGCTATGGTGAAACACCATCATTACCAAGGAGGAGCACCAAGAAAGGGGGAGTTTCTTAACTCTTGCCATTTATTACTTGCTCATTGGTTCTCTTGTGCTTTGTGTTTGGTTTTTGATGATAGGTGACAAAGGGGGAGAAGGAACATGAAGATCCAAAAGCCAAGCATTGGTTGACAACACAAAGGGGGGGGGGGGGAGGACAATGAAGATCATGAAAGAAAATGAACAAGAGGAGAACACGAAGAAAATGGTGCATGTTCACTTGGAGTACACATGAAGATCATGTCAAGATGAACATCTACACCAAAATAAAGAAGAACAACAACGGTGCATGTCTATGATAACAAAGTACATCTACATTGACATGAACGTCTATGTCCTTGGTGCGTGTCTACTTCAACAAGAACATCAACCACGACACCAAGACGGGCGCAAAATTCAATTCAAGACTGACATCATTTGCGCCACGTGATAACGTAGTTCTCCCTCAACTTCTAGCATACTTCAAGAGGGAGACTAGTTCCAAGGTAAGGACTAAAGTATGCTTTCCAATCCTTTCTTTTCCTTTGGTTCCTTCTTGCTCGTCCATTTTGGATCATCATAAGTAGTGGTTGTCATCCATCACCAAAAAGGGGGAGATTGTATGGATCATGACCATTGAGGTCACCCCAAGATAATGTTTCGGTGATGAATGATGAACATGAAATGTGACTTATGTCTACACGAGTGTTGCCCGTGTAGGCAACCCTTTCTACTCTATTATGATTGCTCATGGCAGCCTTGGCAATTTATGACAAGACCACAAGCATGGAGGCTTGATGAGCTTGATGGAGTCCAAGGGTTGATGGAGATGGATCAAAGCGGAGAACAAGCTATGGTGCAAGTGTTGGGAACACTTGTCTAGTTGTTAGGGCTTTGAGTCCTTAAGAAAAATCGGACTATCAAGGGGGTCTAGGTCATTCTCTTATGTCATGTCTAGTGGGTGATGTGCAAGGTTGCTCAGTGAAATCACAAGCACTAGTTGACAGAGGAGAAGCCAAGGAGCTGCTCGAAGAAGCCAAGAAACAATGTCAAGTGAGGACAACAAGTTTCAGCTTCTGGACATAGTGACCGGACAGAGGGGTTAGTGGTGACCGGACTGTACGGTCACTATATAGAGTTGTCTAGGACTTCCACTTAGGAGCAAGGATTCTGACTGTGTAGGAGCTATAGAGACCGGACAGCACGGTCAGGTGACCGTACTATATGGTCAGTTCAGCTAAGGAACAGTGCAGAGAGGAAGCCAAGATTCTGGAGTCCGATGATGATGTTCGACTTGTCGGACTTGTCCAACAGTTGTACCGACTGGACTGTACGGTTAGTGCAAGTGTCAGCTATGGACAGAGAGGAGTTGGAGCTTGGTTTGCAGTGACCAGACGGTCTATTCAGGCAGCGACCGGATAGTCCACTCTAGAGGCCTAAAAATCTGATTTCATGGAGCAACGGTTAGTTTGAGGATGGGAGCCTATATAACTTCGTTGCTGGGGTCTTAGAGACCTCTCTTGGCTAGTGGAATACGTGAGAGCATTTGGTAAGGTCCAAGAGGAAAAGAGGAGAGCACTAGGAGGAGGCATTGGATATCTTGAGAGTGCTAGTATGAGTAATAAGGAGTGATCTTGCACATCTAAGACTAGGGTGTCCTTGAGGGTGTGATCTAGGTTGTTACTCTTGGTCTATGGTGAGACCTAGACCGGTTAGGTGTCGGTGATCGAGCCTATTGTGATTGGTTGTGAAGGCCATCACAAGTTTGTACATGGTTTGAGCCCGCCGTTGGAAGGGGCATCAATAGTGAGCGCCCGTGCTGGCTCGGGGAGTCCGGCAAGTTCTTGAGGGAGGAAAGCTTGTGCTTTTTGCAGCGGTGATGCATACCGTGTCTTCACTCGAGGAGTGATTGTGGGCTCATGGGCGAGAACTCCACTTGGTGGCGGGAGGGACCGGGACTCCGGTGGGAGTGGTCCAACGTGGAGTAGGGGAAGGCACCATCCTTTTGATACCTCGGGAAAAAATCATGAGCCATCTCTTACTCTACTCCTTACTTTGATGCATTACTTTCCGCATTTACATATCATGCTATTCATGCTTGTGTGCTTACCTTGCTCTAGTTGATTACCTTGTAATCTTGCACGAATAGGCTTCTCTACTTGCTAGTAGTGTTTGAGCTTCGACATTTGATTACTAGCATGTATAGGAGTTGCATTGGCTTGATGGTTTACCCGTGTATGTATTGTGCTACTCATGCTTGTGTGCGCTAGTTCCTTATCTTGTAGAATTGCATGAGTAGGCTCTTTTGCTAGCTTGTGGTGTGCTTCCGCGTTGCTTTATTACTAGCTTGCATAGGAGTTGCATTGACTTGAGTGATCCACTAGTATGCTTAGGTTGTTGTTCCTTTCATAGGGTTTTTATCTTGCTAGTGTGATCACCACTACAATTGTTCAAGGAGTTCATTGAGTGGTCGGTTTGAGAAATTGGTGAATTTGGTACATAGTGCAAGTTCCTAATTCAGCCCCCCCCCCCTCTCGGTCACTTGGTCCTTTCAAAGTACCATCATGACTACCCTTTTGAGAGCTAGAAAGCAATGCCATGCTAGAAGCAGGAATAGAAAGATTAGGATGAGATTTCCTAGACAATTCATGAGATTTCAGCTTGCTATACAGTTGCTCATAGTTCTGGGTATTGAAATCAGCAGTTTCTTCTAGAGCAGCAATCTTAACCCCCCAAACATTTTCATCAAGAGAATACAACAATTGTTTAGTTCTATCATTATCCTTGTAGACAAGTTCACCACAAGCCCGCAATTTTGCACACAATTGCCTCAAACCTATGAAAAGTGTAATCTAGTGATTCACCAGGTTTTTGTGCAAAGGTTTGGTACTGTCTATTGTAAGTGTCCTTACACATAGACTTAACTTGATTGGTACCCTCATGGTAAGTGCACAGTTTTTCCCAAATTGCATGAGTAGTCTCAAGATGAGAAACACGATCAAATTAGTTCCTTCCTAGTGCAAAAAGCAGAATGTTAACAGCTTTGGAATTGTTTTCATACCTGTTCAAATCTAGAGCAGTTGCCCTATCGAGGTTCTCAGGTATCTAGTAGTCTTGTGCAATGATATCCTAGATAGCACAACATTGGCTCAAGAGATAAGCCTTGGTCCATGATTTCCAATAGGGAAAATCTTCCCCATCAAACATCACAAGCTTTAGTGCACACTTCTTCATGTCGCCTCCGGATCACAAAGCCGATGAAGATCAACTAGTGATCAAACCGGCTCTGATAGAAATTGAAGGATCGAGAAGGCGACCAGAGGGGGGTGAATGGGAGCCAATTAAAATTCTCCAAGAGAACTTGGTCTATGTCCTAATTTCAATCAAACCCAACCCTAAAGCATGTCACCAAGGTTACACACAGCAACTTGTGATGTGCTAACCCTAGGAATGACTAACACTAGTGGAAGACTTAGAGAGAAGCTAAAGAAAGCAATCAAGTCAAACTACTAAGGAGAAGAAACCAAAACAGCAACATAGACCGACCATCGGCAGTGCCGGTCAGGAGCATCGGCAGTGCTGATTGGTATTACCGGCAGTGCCGATCATATCATCGGTAATGTCAAATGAGATCAGTAAGAAGACGAAATTCCAGATCAGGTCATCGGCAGTGCTGATCCAGATTTTTATCCCCGCATCGGTAGTGCCGGTGCCATTGATCGGTAGTGCCGATCGACCCCCAATAGAACAGGATTTGGCTCGGGATTAGGCAAAAACTTGACCAAAACCTTATCAAACAAACTCCAAATTGATTGATATTTGGACCAGACAATCCTCAACACATCACAACCCTAATCCTAGAAGATCCACTTGATTCGCCCAAGGAATTATCATGAATTTCAGATCTCGTGCCAAGAACACCAAAAAGGAAAAACTTGAGAAATCCTTCAAATCGAAGGTGCTAGAGCTATTGATTTGATCAAGGATTCATGTAGGATTGTTCTAGCTCATCATAGCAACAAGTTCCTCAAGAAATCTGCCCCAAAAACTCGTCCAAAAGTGAGATCAAAAATCACCACAAAAATAGCTCTGAAAATAGAGAAAAAGAGAAATTCGGGATTTAGGGAGAGGGGAAAATCTTGACCATGAAACTTTATCTCATATCATAGAAAGGTGCTTACAAGATCCATGGATACAAGGCTAGGAAGCCACCCTCTTCCTCCTACTATTTGGAAGAGCAAGAGATGTTTCTCATACACCCACTACTTTCCACTAAAACATGTAGTCCTCTCCTAGCACTTGAATGAAGACCTAACGCAAGGCTAGTGGAAAGAGAGGCACCTCTTCTACCAGCCCTACCTTTTCTTATATAGGCCTAAGGTGTATTGTCCACATGACAACTCTACCCTTGACCTACATAACACACCCACCTACCACCGGGGGCATAATCATCCATCTTTTTCCTCATCGCCCAAATGCCATTGGGCCCTTCACAACTTTGCTTGCCCTCAACACAAGCTCTGCGATGGTGCCACGTGCACCTCCCATCGCCGCCACTAGTTTTGAGGCCTAAACCGGGAAACCGCCTTGCATGATTCTCAAAACGCAACTTCTTGATGTTGACACATGTCACCTTGTCCCACGATCCTGACCAATGGCATGTCTCTCCCGGTCCCTGTCCATCGGGTCCCCTTGTCCCTTGCACCGGCATCCCGCTCGCCTTGACTTGGTCAATATGCCATCTTCATAACCACCACGGTTTTAAGGCTCAACCGCGAAAACGTCCGTGCTTCTTGCCTCTCCACGTGTACGGTATGGATCAGCCTTGACTCCACCCGGCCTCCTGATCGTCTAGCCCCAAGTCTCCTACTTGTGCCCGATCCTCTCACCGTTGACCGCCAAGTTGACTCCAATGAACTACACATCATGAGACAAGCAAACTCATTTCCCAACTCCTGCAACAACACCAATACCTCCACCAACTCCAGTTAGTCATAACCATGATATGCAAACCCATGCAATCCCCGGATTCCCGCATTTCAACTCAAACACCAAATCTGCTCAAGTTAATTACTCATCACATATATATTGCAAACCATGGCATATCTCCACATGGTTTCTGAAAATATGTGTTTTACTCATCCAAACAAATGTGTGGCATGAGCAATAGTTAAAGATGTCCCATGTAAGTAGCTTATTTTCAAAATGATGCAGTTTCCAGCTCACACATATCTTTGCATCTTAACTGGATCTAGGAACATTCAAGCTTGCTATATACATTAACTAAAATCATCGTCGACCATTATATATTCAGGTCTAATGAACCTGGACTAAAAACAATTCTTCAAACAATTCTTCAATGCTCAACGCTCAAACTTTTGGTACAAGGTCACCCAGCTAACTTATTTGGAGTTCCTAATTTCAAAATATAGTGTTGACAATAATTTTTACAGGTTATTGATGAATATATGATATGAGACCATGAAAATGTAATGTTGTAAGCTTCATGACCAGTGATGATGAAATCCTCAAGGTATGAATGTTTTGGTGATAGATGACAACTATGAAATTGTGGGCTAATATCTACATGAGTGTTGTCTATGCAGGAACCTGCATTAAACTCTACTACAAATCTATCGATGATGGTTGCCTTGGTGATTAATGACAATGGCCATAAGCATGGAGGCTTGATGAGCTTGATGGAGTCTAAGGGTTGATGAAGATGGATCAAAGCAGAGAACAAGCTATGGAGCAAGTGTTGTGTACACTTGTCTAATTGTTAGGGTTTTGAGTCCATAGGAAAAACCGGACTATCAAGGGGGTCCATGATGAGGACATCACCATGCTGGATATGCGCATATCATGGCCTTCCCCATGTTACAAGTCGTCACCAACTTGGTCGCTGCGTTCATCTCGGATTCAGCCAATACCCCTTCACGGTTTTGATGATATCTCCCACATCCGACGTTCAAATGAGGCGTTCTTTGATGCATTGGAAAGGGGATGACGACGCTGTCATTTTGTTTCTGGTCCTAGCTCCAGAAGGGTCGTGAGTCATACTGTGTGACCATGACAAGGTGCTGCACCACCTATTTTGGGCCAACTTGGCCATGTATCATGTCGGGCCTTAAGCCCATGTTGTGGGCGCCCCCCCCCCCCTGGTCGCCCCCAATCCTAGGACGCCCCTGGTTCCTACATAAATGCATAAGCCACCATCTTTATTTCAGATTTTGTTTAGTTTAGTTTTCTTGAGAGAAACTTGTTCGAATTATTATAACTGTGGTGATAAGTCCTTTTTACAGTAATGCAGGGCCCCTGTTCTTGTTCTACACTACTATGGCGATTAGTCCTTTTGTGTTCAGAGCTTGAACCTTTTCTTGTGATTCGCTTCATCCATATTTGCAATTTCAGATTGCGTGTTTATCCTCTCTTGCTTGTGTTCTCGATTTCACTTGCAGGAACAATCAAGTTGTGCTTGGTGTAACGGTTGCGGGGTTGGATCGTGGCTGATTCAAACCGTCTCGTCGATGCCGAGTTCCCAAATTCGAGTTTATCCCCTTACCTCTTGGAAGATTGGGCCATATCTACATCAGTCCAGGTCATTCTCTTGGGTCATGTCTAGTCGGTGATGTGCAAGGTTGCTCGGTGAAATCATAGGCACTAGTTGACAGTAGAGAAGCCAAGGAGCTGTTTAGAGAAGCCGAGAAACAATGTCAAGTAAGGACAACAAGTTTCAGCTTCTGAACATAGAGACCGGACAGAGGGGTCAGAGGTGACCGGACTGTATGATCACTATGCGGTTTCGTTCGGAGCTATAGCGGGCAGCAAGGAAACTGCCAAGTCTGGAGAGCAATAGAGACCAGAAGGTCCCGTCTACTAACTGGATGGTCTGGTCAGTGGAGCACAGACCTGGGCAGTGAGGAAGCTACAGCCGAAACATTTCTGGACTGGAGAGAGAAATGACCGGACAGTCCGGTTAGTACAAAAAATTTCCTGGACAGAGTTGAGACAACGGCTAGGAGAGTCATTGCTAGAGTGACGTTGCTAGATTGACTGAATGGTCTGGTCTGGGAGAGATCGGACTGTACGGTTAGTATGTCGCAATTTCGTGGAGCAACGGCTAGTTTAAGGTTGGGATCCTATATAACTTCATTGCTGGGGTCTTGGAGACCTCTCTTGCCCAGTAGAATACCTGAGAGGTAAGGTCCAAGAGGAAAAGAAGAGAGCACTAGGAGGAGATATTGGTTATCTTGTGAGTGCTAGTGAGAGTAACATGGAGTGATCTTGCACGTCTTATGCTAGGTGTCCTTGAGAGTATGATCTAGGTTGTTACTCTTGGTCTATGGTGAGACCTAGACCGGTTAGGTGTCGGTGATCGAGCCTATCATGATTGGTTGTGAAGGCCGTCACAAGTTTGTACACGGTTTGAGCCCGCTGTTGGAAGGGGCATCAATACTGAGCGCCCGTGCCAGCTCGGAAAGTCCGACAAGTTCTTGAGCGAGGCGAGCTTATGCTTTGTGCAGCGGTGACCCATGTGGTGTCTTCACTCAAGGAGTGATTGTGGGCTCGTGGGTGAGAACTCCACTTGGTGGCGGGAGGGACCGGGACTCCGACGGGAGTGGTCCAATGAGGAGTAGGGGAAGGCATCATTCTTTCGAGACCTCGGTAAAAAAATCATGAGCATTCCTTGACCCTCTCTTTACTATTCTGCAATTATGTGCTCTAGTGAAAGGTTGACTTGTGGCTTGCATAGGCTAGTGTGTTTAGCTTCCGCGCATTGCTTTGCATGATGAACACTAGCATGTGTATGGTCTTGGCCTACTAGAATTGTTTAGGTTGCAACAATTGTTAGGTTCTAGAAGAGTAAAACTGAAGTATTCAGATTTGTGGTTGGCTACCGATTCACCCTCCCCCCCTCTCGGTAGGCCTTCAATCCTTACAATTGGTATCAGAGCCAAGTGCTAAACTTTGAGGCTTCACCACCTTAAGTAAGGATGCCAGGAAAGGTGGGGAGTGTTTCCATATTCGATAGGGAGGACTATGGGTATTGGAAGGCACGTATGCAAGCCTACCTGGAGTCCCTTGATCCGGAGATATGGATGGTGACCCATGATTCGGATGCTGGTGTGAACCTTCTTGAACTTGATTTCATTAAGAACAACGCTAAGGCCAAGAATGCTCTGTTCTCATGCATTTCTTAGGATATCTTTGCTAGGGTGGATGCTAGTTTGACATCACACGGTATCTGGACTGAGATTCAGAGTATCCATGAGGGTACTAGTGATGTCAAAGAGGAAAGATACTATGTGCTAAAGAATAAGTATGATAGCTTCACCAGATTGCCACATGAGAGAGCTAACACTGTGTATTCTCATTTTCATGTGCTAGTGGAGGAGATCAATGCACTTGGGGATGATTTCAAGCTCAAGCCTGTGCGGGTCATCAGAAGATTCTTGAGGCTTTTCAAAGACCCAAGTATGAGTCTATCATCACGTACACCTTGCAGAGTGACCTCAGGACTAAGACCATGAAGGATGTACTTGGCTAGATCACCGCCTTTGAGAGCTATCAGCTAGGGATGGATGATCCTCAACCATCCAACCTTGCTCTACAAGCTGACAAGCAAGAGCAACAAAAGCAAGAAGAAGGCAGACACCAATAATGAAGATGTAGATGATGATGAGTGTGACTTGACCGAGGACTTGGCTTTTCTCATAAAGAATATGAAGACGTTCAAGAATAAGCTTGCTTTCAAGTCCCGGGGTAAATGCTACAATTGTGGCTCAAAGAATCACTTTGTTCGAGAGTGCCCAAAGCCCAAGAGAGAAGCATCCAAGTCACAAGATTTAAGTGAAGAAGAATAAGAAGAAGATCCCAAGGCGAAGCAAAAGAAGAAGAGATTCTTCAACAAAGACAAGAGCAAGGGCAAAGGCAAAGCCATTACTCCAAGAAAAGATTCTCTCGCAAGGCTCTTACTAGGGAGTGGACAAGCGACAACTCATGTGATGAGTCCACCTCCTCAAGTAATGAAGAGGTGGCCGGCCTAGCCATGATCAAGACCACATCACCACGAGCTCTTCCTCCACCTCCCACATGCCTCATGTCCTCAAGCCAACTTGGGGAGAGTGAGGATGAGAGAAGCAATGACGGCGATGACGAGGGGCGCACTTGTACCGAGTTGTGGAGTATGCTTGAGAAAGCCCGCGACATCGCCATAAAGAAATCCAAGATGTTGGATGTGGTAAGAAAAGAGTGTAAGTTGGCTAAGGATCGTGTTGTTGTCCTTGATAGTGAGCTCAAGGACCTTGTCACGTCTCATGAGGCCCTAAACAAGAGTTATGACAAACTCAAGGGTGATCATGTAGAGCTTCATGAGAAGTACAAGGCCCTTGAGATTACTTATGAGGCCATCAATGTTGTGAACGTTGCCTCTTCCTCCTCTAGTTCATCAAAGAGCGATGCTTCTACTATGTGTGATGAACTAACCACCTCGGTTGAGGTTTCTTCTCTTGAGCCATTTGTTTTGAAGGAATATCACAAGCTCAAGGAAGAGAGGAAGATGGTGATAGATGGCTTCGAGAGGCTCACACGTGGTAGAGCCATTCACAAGGAGATTCTTGGAAGAAACCTTGTGAACAACTTCTCCCACCGGGGACATGGCTCATATCCTGCCACCATCGACATCATCGAGACGAGGGACTCCATCCCCGAATCAATCAAGCCCCTACTCGCCGATGACTACTATTACGAGAGGTGTTGCAAGGATGGACACACCACCAAGGATTGTCCTTGGGTGAGAAGTTCCATTGCTTTACCTAATGCTAACTTGTTTCATGAGAGCACACACTTCAAGCTTTTTAGGAACAAGGATGGCAAGGTGAAAGCTAAGGCTCTGGGACCACCAAACAAGAAGAGAAAGGTCAAGAGCATATGAGTGCCTAAGTGCATTGTTGATCTTGAGAGATCAGCTACGTACAAGTTGGTGGTGGTGGTGGACCGAGCGCTTTCATGAACATCATCTGAAGTCCACCACAAGTAACATGGACCTCAATGACCTATCTACTCATAAAGGAGGTAACCGTGTTAGTTCTTGGTAGTTGTAGTGTGTTTTTCTTTCTCTTGCATTGCATGGTAATTAGGACTCCTTTGTGACTAGTATGTTTTGCATCATGCATGTGTAAATAATTAAAAGAAAAACACATAAGAATTAGTCAATGTCTAACCCACTCAAGATAGCTATAAGCAAGGGGGAGTGCTTGAGATGGTGGTTTGGCTTCTCTCGAGGCAACAGTATAGCTTATAGTGAGTAAGCTTGAGAGGGGTTCAAACTTGACATTGTTAGGTTTCCTTTGTGTCTTGTTTAATATTGCTTGCATTCACATGGCATGTTTACATTCATTGCATATGTAAAATGCTTGTTGCATGCATCATATAGAAAACACAAAGGAGGCTTGTCTCACTTGGAGAAATTTGTGCCTCATGATAAATATGAAAATACATCTCCATAAGTGTGACCAAAGGAAAGGATTATGCTTCATGCCCATTGAGCAAGCTGTTATGAACTCCGAGGTTAAATCTACTCGCGCGGTTCATGGATTAAGGCTCATACATACCCATTTGATTCTTAATTGCCTTGGTTCTTATTTGTTCAATCTTTCATTTGGCATTTGCAAAAATTATAAGGCCATAGAGTGCCGCTATTTGAAAATGAGTGTTTGAGAGTTCCCTCTATATTCCAAGTGCAGTGTTTATTTGAGTGTTTTAGCTAGGGCACTAAGAAAATGGAGAAATTCTTGATTCAGCTAAAATTTCTAGATTGACAGTACAGTCCGGTTAGTGGCACTATGCACAATGTCTAGAGGGAGTCTAGTCATAGAGACTGGATAGAACAGTCCTAGAGACCGCACCATCCGGTCTGCTCAAAGACCAGCAGACCCAAAGCTGACAGTCCGGTCTAGAGACTGTATCGTCCGGTCAGCCTGATTGATCGCACGAAGCAATTCTAGATCCGTGACCTTTGATTGTGTCTTGATCAATCTCGGCCGTTCGTGATCTTTTGACCTAGGTCAAAATTCTGATTCTTCCTCGTTCAGCCCCATCGCCGAGTCTTCGCTCTGGACACGCCGCCGTCGCTCCCCTCTTGCTACCGCGTCGCCCTGACCGTTCCGGTCGTCGCCAGAGTATAGCTAGGCCCCATAGTGTCATGCCACCGCTTGCTAGAGCACCCGCCTCATCCTCGCCGCTACTTGCGCTCGCCTCCGCACCTGCGCGCGCCCGCGACCATAGCGCTGCCGCCAAGCTCCATCGCCGTCGCGTGCTGCTAACTCTACCCGAGCCGTCGTCGCTGTCAGCCACCGAGCAAACGCATCATCGACTTCGCCTTCTCCTTGCACGTGCACAAAGAAGCAGCACCTTCCACCGATTAGGGAAAAGTTCGCACTTTTCTCCTCCCCCAATTGCCAGCAAGCCAAAATTCGAGTTTTTGACGATCGGTCGCGTGTTCTCCAAAGTTCCCGAGTCTGAGTCCATCATGGTATTGCTACTATCCCCTTTTCATCCATTGATGCCCTAGTTTCAAGCAATTCCCTTAATTCATGCAATTAAATTAAATGCTCTTGTTTAGTTGCATTAATTAGGTAATTTGGCTCAACCTAGCTGCAATTGATTTCATAATTATCTGTTAATTGCATGTCTTGGGTTATCTCCTGTCTAGTCTACAGTTAGATCTTATTGCCATTATTTGACTGTACACTAGATGACTCGCACCAGCCATTTATAGTCGAGGATCACTGTTGTTACTTTGCATATTTGTCTAGTGATCATGTCCTTTATTCAGTGCTAGGATTTCTATTGCGCATTCTTTCCTAACGGTGCTTTTCTTGTAGATGTACCAGGTTTCTATGCTTATCCTATCTATACCTACATGCATGCAGTGACAACAACAGAGATGGTAGGCTCAGGTCAGGATAAGGGCAAGGGAAAGATGCCTGAGAAGCCCAAGAGCAAGAAGAGACAGAGACTGGACCCAGAGTCAGAGAGAGCCAGATAGCTTGCCAGGCACCTAGATGCCATGGAGGAGTCACGGAGGAACCCTGGTACTCGGTTGATTCTCAGACAGCCAGCTGAGGATCAGTGTCTCAAGAGGAGCACCAGGCAGAGGATTGCACCTCTAACAGTTGGAGTTGTACCACCACTGTGGCCGCAGCGTACTCTGACTTCTCGTCAGGAGAGGTCGTTGAGAACTGTGGAGCAGGGATCCTCTAGACAGCAACAGGAGGAGTCTGAGGAGTCAGAGGAAGAGGAGACCTCGTTCAACCACTGGTCTATGGAGGTAGCCCCAAAAAGATCATGTCAATACCCAGGATAGTTCATCCTTATCTCTGCTAGCTCCAAATATAAATCCCAAGATTTGGATCTTCCAACAGAAGAGGCGATACACGACTACTAGCTTCAAGCGAATGACTCCCCTTGTGACACCAATGGAAGAGTAAGGTCAAGAGACGTACTAAAAGAAGGATGTCAAGTTTCCTATGGAGAAGTTGCAAGAGTAAACACATGAGTCAATCAAGTGAATTGTGTTCTAAATAGAGAATGAAAATTGAACCTACCTCTAACATTTTGTTGCTAGCCATGCAGATCTCGGGGCGAGATTCTTGTTAAGGGGGGTAGTATTGTCACACCCCAAAATTTCAAATTTGGTTTATGATCTAATTTCACTAAATTTAAACATTTTTTTATAATAGATTAAATTTTTTTATATATATAAATTAATTCGATAATTAGAGGATTATAATTTATTTTAGGCAAAAGGGCTATTTTCTAAATTAAATAAATTAATTCAGGTTATTAATATTTGTATCGTTGCATTCATGCCGGAGTATTATGCATTAGGGTTTTATTGTATGGAAAATCTATTTAAAATTCGAGTAGAAATCGTTTTGGAGTTAGTTAGAAATTAGAAATAGAAAAAAAAGAAAGATAAGAAATGAACCTCACGTGGTCACTTGAGCCAATTTTTCCACCGGTGCAGCCCACTCTTTCGTTTCCCTCTGATGTTCTCTCTTGGCCCGCTTAGCCTAAAGCGCAGCTAGCCTTGGCCCATAGCCAGCGCACAGGCAGAGGCAACCAGCGCTGCTTTCTTCCTCCCCTTGCACGAGCGCTGCCATAAGAAAACTGATGAGCACCAGTACTGCCGATTGTTGATCTGCCTCCATGCGCAATTAAATGAAGCCCTGACCTTTCAAAGGGATGCGATGCCCTCTTCTCTTCCGATTCCAACCGTTTCCAGAATTAATCCCGCACCATGGAGCTTGAATGATAATCAATGGCGCCACCAGCCATTCAAGGATTGACTATCCGTTCCTCTGCCTTTCCACCGCCTCCCACCCCTATAAAATGAAGCCTAGACGTCCCTTGTGATGTATACTAATGCCCCATTCCTTCCCTCTCTTTATCCCATCCAATAGAGTCCAATTTTCTCACCATCTTCCCTTGTTCTATCGCGTCCAGCAACATAGTGCCATGTTGGCATCAGTGTTCCCGGCGACTGACTCAACCAATCGACACCAAAATTCACCAGGACGTGTTCCAGGTTACCCTCTCCAACATATCCAAAGTGCACGCCAATTGGTGGCCCGATGCGACCAGGATCTCATCCGCCATGGCCGCTGTTCAGTGTCAGTTCATCGGCTGCACGTGACATGGTAATCTCAAGCCTTGTTCTGTTCAATAACAGGCGTTATAAGCTGTAAACTGTGATCCAGGTCGTGTTCCAGGAAGACCTCTTCATTGTCCCAAGAGACCTCGCCGAGATCTGCAATCATGTATCCAGGAACGCGATCGGCCCGTCAACTGCCATGTCGCGACCTTGCCTGCTCTCCACCCTGCGATCTCCATGTGAGGTGAGCAAAGATTGAAACTAGTTTGTCATTCCTGTGTTCCACAACTTTTGCAAAGCATAGGTTCACATTATAGATCGATTAGTGTGTCTAATCAACGGGAACGCGCATGTATTTGGCCGTGCTGTTCTGTTCACAGCAGCAGCCCAACAACAGCAGCACGCCAGCCCCAGCCCATCCATGCAGCACGCAGCCCAGCTCACGCGCTCGGCCCATTAGCCAGCTAGTGGCGCAGCACGCAAGCGCGCGCAGCCCACTCACCAGCACAGCCTAGCTCCCCGCCCCGTGCTCTCTGACGCCCCGGCCCCGCCCCTCAGTCGCTGACGAGCGGGTCCTGCCCATCATCCCCTTCCTCTCGTCTCTATCCCTCCCCGAATCTAGGCTGACAAAAACCGTCGCTGATTCCCTTCCTCCCCGCCTCCCCGGCTCCCCAACCACACCCAAACGCACGCGCACTCCTCCGCTTCCCGTCCCCCACTACCGGTTTTCAATCGCGCACTAAGGCGCGCTGAAGCGCAGCAATGACCGTCGCCGGCCATTAAATCTGGCAAGCCACGCTCGCTCGTTTCCCCCTTCCTCCGCCCTATAAATCGGACCCCCAGAATCGCCCTCTCACACTGCTCCCTCCCCTCGTCCCCCAAACCCTGGAGCACCCTCCCGTTCAAGCTTCAAGCGACAACGACTTCTCCCTCCGCCGCCGACTTCCTCCCGGCCATCCACGGACGTGCGCGACCCCACAGCAAGGACCTCCTCGCTCCCCTCTCCCTTCCCGTCCTCTCGCGGCAAAGGTCCAGCCACGGGAGCGGCGTTCCGGCCCCACTCTAGCGAGTCCCACCTTGCGTCGCCGTCTGGAGGCCACCGGCAGACACCTGCCTCGCCCAAACCCCCTCCTGGCCATTGATCTATCAGTGAATGGTCAGGATTAGATCCCCTGAAGGGGTATGAATTTGGTCCACCGTGGACCAGTGAACCACAGGTCCACAGATCCGTAGACCCGGTCCACCCCTTTTAGGTTAAATATTAATTTGAATAATTCCTGGGTAATTGCTAGGCTTTTGCAAATAGGCCCCTCCGCTCTGTTTTAATTCTATCTTCAGCCTAATTTTTTTTTCTATAGAACCTTTATTTAATTATATTTAGGTCCCTGAACTTGTTTCAATTATTTTAGCACTGTATTTTTTGTAGAAAAGCCCCTGTATTTCTCTTAAATTAAATTTGAATCCTGTATGTTTGTAGAACCACCCCTATACATATTTTTAATTATATTTTAGCCCTGTCTTTTTACACTTTAGTCCCTGAGCTTGTTATAAATTACATTTTAATCCCTAAACTTTTTCATAAACTATATTTTCACCCTGTTACTTTACAATTTAATCACTCTACTTTTCTAAAATTACTTTTAGGTCCCTAAACCTATCTATTTTTACTATTTTAGCCCTAAAACTTCAAACCTTCATAACTTTTCAACCGTAACCCAGATTTAAGTAATTTTTGCGCCAACACGATCGTAGTGATTAATATTATTTATACTGTCTTACAGTAATTTGCTAACTTTACTATTTTAACCATATACCTTCAAACCTTCATAACTTTTTACTCGTGACTCCGATTTAGATGATTCTTGCGATCACGCGATCGTAGCAATGCGTACTATCTTTTGAGATTGATTTTAAAGTATTTTATTATTGTTTGGTGTACTGTTTATTAGTTTGTTTATATTATTGCATGTATATCATGCCTACGTGACGTTAATTAGAGAACGTGTTGATCCTGGAATCGCAAGAGCGTGAATTGAAGACCTGAGCAGCAACATCCATTTCCAGGCACGTGTCTTTGATGCATTTTGATCCTATTATGAATATTAATTTAGAATTGCATGCTTATGTCAACTGAATGGGTACCTATTGTTAGGATTTCTCTAGTATTGCTTTATCGTTTTCCTTGTCGCCTTGAACTAGATGGTTGGTTGTGGGTAGATAATGCTTAGGTTGCTAGTGGGATGTTGGGTTAATGTTAACCTTGATTAATGAACTATATCACTTTATGGGTGGAATGATAATTCATGTTAGCAATATGGCTTAGGGATCTATGTAAGCCGGATGGAATGGATGTGGTGCCGTGGGCACATGGTTGGTGGTGGTAGGCTTGTTGTAGATCCTAGGAACCGGTTCTTGGAGCGGTAACCCAGAACAATAGTGCCATCACAAGGCTGCTATGGAACAACTTGGCTGATTAATTAGGAGTTCTCCCAGTGTCGGTGCAGCATTTTGGTGGAGCGGGGAATGGAAGTCAAGAGGACTGTCCTTGTATCCGAATGGCTCAAGAGGGGGCTCCTAGGGTGATGAGCTGCTTGTTGAGGGGCTATCGCTTATGGATGGAAGTGGAACCTTAGTGGCTAGCATGTACTGGGAGACCCTTTGTAAAAGTCTCGTAGTGATCTCCTGGCCGCACACCAAAGGAAGTGTGCTAGTGCTTGGCCGGCATGGCAACATGGAGACTCTAGTCCACCTGGCAACAGGGGATGAAATCACTACTTGTGGGAAAAGTGGTACAAACTCTGCAGAGTATCAAACTATCATGATAGCTGTGCTCATGGTCACGAGTGGCCTATAATCCTCATAAGATTAGTTGGTTATGGGTTGTGGATTGGAATGTTTGGAATAGTTGGGATGGTTGGATGGTTCGGACTTGGCTTTGATGGTACCCAATGGATTGAGGGATGGGATGACCCCAGTTAGTAATTAGAAGGCATAGGAAATTAAAAGCTCATGCAATAAACCCTCTTTAAAGCCTCCCTTATCTTTAGCCCCATGTCATCTTTTCCCCCACTTGCTGAGTACGATACGTACTCACCCTTTCTATATCCCACATTGCTGCTCAGCTACAGGACAATGAAGGCACAACTATGAAGACGATGGAGGAGTCTAGGCATGCGATCTTCCGGTCGACTTCCTATAGGAACTGAAGGACGCCAATCCATAGTTTATTCTGCTGCAATGTAATCTTTTTTCTTTTTGACCTACGGGTCACCGTTGTAATAATATTATTGATTTAATAAAGATATTATTCTTTTATCATAATAATTATCATGTGTGCGTGAAAAATTGATCCTGAGCGCGCATACAGATGCATTCAGTTTTGGTCGTTGGAACAGGGTGTGACAAGTGGTATCAGAGCTATATCGACCGTCGGACGCAAGCCTAGATAGAATGACCATGCCATAGGTTCTATTTTCAAAACTAGTATTTGGGAAACTTTTGTCTCTTCTGTCTTCTATCCTCTCTTCTTATTTTCTCTTTACTTGTCTATTCTCAAATGTTTGACAAAATGTTATTTCTATTATTCCTTTTCCCTTTCAAATTACTAGTTTGGTTGGCGTAAACTAGCATGAACAAGATGAATGACATTGAAGATTCTACAAGCTGGTTCTACTCAATATGAAGATGAAGAATGGACAGTCAAACTTGAAGGCTCTTCACAACACTAAGGACATTGGTCATCACCGCATAGGAAGAAAGACTTTCTGAAGAATCATGGTGTAGGACCCTTCCCATCATAGGAGAATAATCGCTAGATAGAACGACATTGCTAATTATATGCTTGTGTTGCTTGTGGTGTACTATGTTTGAGTTGGATCTTTGATTGAGTGTTGGTGTGCTTGCAAAGCGTTTAGCTTTGTTATCACATCATTAGTTAGACCTAGTTTAGTTTAGTTGGGGTAACGTGCCCTTTATTCTTTGCTATCTTATCTTCATTATAACCCAACCAGTTCGAGGAGATGTTGAACTCAACCACTGGTCTATGGAGGTAGCCCTAACAAGATGATGTCAATACCCAGGATAGTTCATCCTTATCCCCGCCAGCTCCAAATAGAAATCCCAAGATTTGGATCTTCCAATGGAAGAGATGACACACGACTACTAGCTTCAAGCGAACGACTCCCCTTGTGACATGCGGTCTTCCGGTCGACTTCCTGTCGACCAGAAGACCGCATGCAAGAGACAGTGGTTCCTGAGTCAGCCAACACTAGAGCACCTCCCCAGTCGTTAGGTTCACAGTCAGAGGACGCTGTCACTGTGACAGCACTTGCAGGTTGTCTGAGTGAGTTTATCCAGAGTGTGTCAGAGGACAGACGTCAGATGATGGAGGTCATCTGGAGTTAGGTAGAGCTTCAGAGGCAGTAGTCCGCACTTCTCACTGCTCTGATGACACGGATGACTGAGATGACCCAGAGGCAAGCCAGTCAGCAGCCAGGATCTTTAGTGTTTCTGTAAGGACCGATGGCCTACCGAGAGGGGGGCGGGGGGTGAATCGATAGCCGACCACAAATCCGAATACTTCAGTTTCACTCCTCTAGAACCTAACAATCATTTCAACCTAAGCAATTCTAGTAGGCCAAGACCCTACTCATGCTAGTGTTCATGATACAAAGCAAAGCGCGGAAGCTAAACACACTAGCCTATGCAAGTCACAAGTCACCCTATCACTAGAGCACACAATTGTGGAATAGTAAAGAGAGGGTCAAGGAATGCTCATGATTTTTTTTCCCGAGATCTCGGAAGGATGGCGCCTTCCCCTACTCCTCATTGGACCACTCCCGCCGAAGTCCTGGTCCCTCCCGCCACCAAGTGGAGTTCTCGCCCATGGGCCCACAATCACTCCTCGAGTGAAGACACGGTGTGTGTAACCACTGCACAAAGCACAAGCTCGCCTCCCTCGAGAACTTGCCAGACTCCCTGAGCTGGCATGAGCGCTCACTATTGATGACCCTTTCAACGACGGGCTCAAACCGTGTACAAACTTGTTACGGCCTTCATAACTAATCATGATAGGCTCGATCACCAACACCTAACCAGTCTAGGTCTCACCATAGACCAAGAGTAACAACCTAGATCACACCCTCAAGGACACCTAGCCTTAGATGTGCAAGATTACTCCTTGTTACTCTCAGTAGCACTCACAAGATAACCAATATCTTCTCCTAGTGCTCTCCTCTTTTCCTCTTGGACCTTACCAAATGCTCTCAGGTATTCCACTGGCCAAGAGTGGTCACAAAGACCCCAACAACGAAGTTATATACGCTCCCAACCTCAAACTAGCTGTTGCCTCATGAAATCAACTTTCTGGGCCTACTGACCGTACTGTCCGGTCACTGCCTGACCGGACCATCTATGGAATACTTGTCTTCCGGGTATCCATAGCTAAGCACAAGTCGGCAACCGACCACGTAGCACCTTAACAAGGAAACTGACCGAGTTGGCTTGGAGCGCAAGGCAATTAGAGATAGACTTTCTATGTAAGTCCTTGTAGACTATGAGTAGGACTCTTCGTGTACCCCCTGTCGACCGTATATATAAGGTGGCAGGGTACCCCCATCGAGGGACACGAAACACATCCACATTACAAGTAATACAAACCACAGAACACATGACATAGGGTTTTTACTCTCATCAAGAGGGCCCGAACCTGTATAACTCGGTGTTTTGTGTCTTTAACCATCATAGTTCTTAGTTCTAACATAGCCCTTTATTATTATTGCCGACATCAAGTATCGACAGTTGGCGCGCCAGGAAGAGGACAATGCTCACCGGGATTCTTCGTCGACTTCAATGGCCGAGACTCCAGTCATCCAATACTCACCGGACTTCAAGATCTCCTTTGAGTCACTCGACTTCATTGGCGACTCCAACGGAGCGTTAGGCCACGACAAGCATCAACCTGACTCGGCCATAGCCGATCTCATGACGTGATTACCGAGCTCGTCAGATCTAATCCCAGTTTTGGTACCACTTGTCGACACTTCTTAATGTCACACCAGAAATATTACTATCCCTGGCAACGGCGCCAGAAATTCTTATTGGTAATTCTTATGATTACAGATAAATCCGCAAGCGCACGGATACCGCTATAGCACTTCACCTAAGAGTATTCCAAGGTATCGAATTCACAGGGAACGTGTGTGTCTAATATTCATCCTAGGACAACAAGAAGAAGTTAGGCAGAGGGTAGAGAGGATTCCTATGGTCAAGGATCCTATAATAAGATAGGTTCAGTCTAAAACTTCTTACTTCGGACACCGGCTTACCCCTGTATCCACAGGTGACTCCGGCCAACAGCTCTACGACGTACCCGAACTTGAAGGATTACTAAGACCGGATAGGGCTGTTACCACCTACCGACTACCTCTACAAACCGTGGGGCATGTAGCAAACAAAGGTAATCTCTAGCCTAGACACCACGTCTACGCTATTAATTACTATCAAAGTCCCGATGTCACACTTATAGAAGACTATGATACTCTAACTAAATAGAACGATGATCCCATAAGCAATTAAGGAAAGAACTTACTTAAAAAGGAAACTTAAATACCAATGGAAGATCACGAATACTTACTAAGAAAGAAAAGTGTGGCATCCCGCACCTCGAACCGAGGGGAAATGACCGATCCAGGATCACGTTTGGGCGATGTCGGACGAAGCCGACATACACAGTACATAAACACGAACATACCATCATTTGCAAAGTTACATAAGAGTAATGTGCATTATTACAAGCCGAGTGAAGATTAATTTTACAAACCAAGTTCGGAAATTCAGATTGTTACATACCCACAAGGTCCGGGTGGAAATTACAATACATATGTCCTGAGTGTATAGTTTATTACATCATGTAGCGGAAGCGATAATTAAACACGACGGTACATATCCTAAGTAAACCATAACAGCCCTAGTCATGGTTCACTCCTCGGGTCCCTAATTCGGTGAGCAAGGAACCCACTCAAAGGTCCATTCGCTACTTGGTTCCTCGACCCACCCATCATGCTCACGACTCAAGGAATACATGCCTGCAATGAAATTCAACGACAAACCCTGAGTATCTAAGATACTCCGCAAGACTTACCCGTCAAAAATGGCTTTCTAAAGCCGACTCTTAATATGCTGGGGGCCGACCGGGTTTGCGGGAATTTTATTTGCCAAAACAGCACTTGGCTAGTTTCTAAATCCATTTTTAGCCGTATTAATCGGGTTGTGACATGAATGTAAATTTAATTAGCTATGAACTAATCAAGCAAAACTTTAATACAGCAATTGAGTGATCAAGACAACAAGTATGTTTTCATCGTTAGTTCTTACTATGCTGCAATCTGCTCGAGACAAGTGGTGCTCATATCCACGAGGGACGGCGATATATACCAATGTACATCCTGCAGGAGAAACCCAAATGCACGATATACATATAATTTAGTAACACGTATGGCCACCTTTCACAAGATTATCATAAGGCTGAATCGGGTTCCCACTCCGGATGTATGTCCCCCTTGCGACCGCTGTTCATCATCGGGTCCAAGGCTTAAACCATACATCCTCCAACATTCCACAAACCCGTGCAACCGCCGTGACCGACACTTTGCACAAAGTGGGAAGTGAGCGGCCAGCATTACGACGCTCATGCTACTAAGTTTACCAACTCCCATACGAAGGCATGCACTTGGTATTGTTCAATACTTGCTCGCGAAGTCACAACGATCCATATGCGACACGTACGGGCTATGGCAGTCAAGGAAAACCCTGCCGCCGCTCTCTACACATGCAATTCTTGTACGGCCTTCATTTGCATAAATTCTCATAATGTGGAGGATATCAGTATAAGAACCCATACCGAGCGGTGTTTGTACCACTCGATATCTCTACCATTGACACATTATTAAGCATAGCATTTGGCTACCGCTACCATTGACACATTATTAAGCATAGCATTTGGCTACCGAAAGGCTTGTACCTAATCTGAACTAGACCATAGGAATTAAGGAGTCAAATAATGCATCTATGGTTTCGATCAATTCCTATACGTAAATCCACAAGTCATGACACTCATACGTGTGTAGAACAAGCAAAACATTAAAATCATAGGGGTGCACCAGGGCTTGCCTTGGGGCTGTTCGAAGTTAGTAGCTCCAACGATGTTCAGTTCAACTCCGAGCTCCCCGGGGTTGCTTGTCCCGGTCTTGTGTTCGGTCTCGTTTCCTATATGATGCGATGCAATGCAAAGTAAGATTTTTGTATGATGATTCATGGCACTTCCTCGTGCATGAAATGTTGTGTAGTGCAATGTATGCTAGAACAATCCATTAGGTCAAGGGGACAAACTTCTAATTAGAAGAAATATTGTAGTTATCACTATAACTATAGCGTTTATAGACTTTTAAATATGAGCATGGTACCATTGAGTACTCTACTACACTACATGATGAAGTTAAGCATAAAATGCAGTGATAAGGCAAAAATTCAGAGAGGATGTTCTTAACATATAAGCCAAAGTGACAATTATGCAATTGTTAAGGATAATATTGAGATTAGCAAGGTTGAGTTAACTAAAATAGTTCTGAATGGGAATTAATTACATGGATTTTTCCAGTAACATATAAAAGCATAATAAGCATGTATGGAATTTCTCAGAACAAATTTCTATGCCATTAATTCATATAAATTCATATACCTAAAATGCAAGAAATGCACATAATCTTGAAAATATGCATAAATTCAGTATGGCCACTTGTCAGTGGGTCACATATGCCATGAGGTTTTTTGTTTTGAATTTCTATTTTTGCATGCCAAATTTTGTGATTTAATCATTTTTATAGAATTAATTATGAATTTATTTGCCTTACAAAGGTTGTTTGTTTTGAATTAAATCCTTCCAAATCTATCTTCAAATCCTAAACTTCATGCTAACCAGGGCAAAGAGGACAACATAAGGATTCTAGAAAAATTTATTTTGCTATTTTTGCAGCTCTAATTGATGTGGATTTTACAATTTTAACCATTTTTCTGGAATTCTTTTAAACTTCGAGTTATTTACAGGATTGCCATTGGCACAAATTCAAATAGAGCCCCACACGCGCGCGGCGGCGTTGCGGCACGGCGACCCGCCGGCGGCGATCGGCAGTGGGAATCGAGACTTCGTGCTGCTCTACGCGGCGAGGGGCTCGCTAGGGTTCGGTGGGTGGTGGTGGCAAGCGCAGGGGTCTCCGGAGCCTTGCCGGTGACGAGCGCGGTGCGGTGGAAGGAACTGGTCGGCAGTGAGCGCGGTGCACGAAGCTCCTTTCGGCAGGGTTAAGGGTCCTAGAGCATCACTGGACGATGCTGGAGCTTGCTATGGGTCGCTTTGGGGTTGGGGATGGCCGGAGGGGGTCGTCACCGACGGCTCCCCTGTTCTCGGTGACCGGCGGCGATGCCCCTGCCCTAAATTCCGGTGAGCTCACGGCGATGGAAAACAAAAAGGTGATATCATTACCTCACGTGTGAATCCAAAAATGCGGGAAAACTGGACTTCAAGAATTTCTCTTGTTCCCATGTAGCTTCATCTTCGGAGTGATTACTCCATTGCACTTTGTAGAAGGTGATGGTCCGATTGCGTGTCACCTGGTCCTTTTGATCAAGAATCCGGACGGGGTGTTTGGGATACGACAAGTCTTCTTGTAATTGTGTCGTGTCATCAATGACAACATCAATGGGGGGCTTTAAGCACTTCTTGAGTTGGGACACATGGAACACATTATGGACACGAGATAACTTCTCCGGTAATTGCAATCGGTAAGTGACCGAACTACACTTTTCCATAATCGGGTAAGGACCAATATACCGGGGAGCCAATTTGCCTTTAACCCCGAATCGGGATATGCCTTTATTGGGAGAAACCCAAAGATATACATGGTCACCTTCTTCAAATTCTAGTGGACGTCTTCTCTTGTTGGCGTAGCTAATTTGTCGGGATTGTGCGGCTTTCATGTTAGCTTGAATTTCTCGTACCTTTTCTTCGGCTTGTTTGATTAGATCTGGACCAAAGGTAATCCTTTAATGGAGTACGGCAAGAATGACCATACAAGGCTTCAAATGGCGACATTCTCAAACTTTCTTGATAACTATTGTTGTAAGAGAACTCAACAAACGGCAAATAGTCATCCCAACTGCCATGATGATCTAGTGCACACGCTCTCAACATGTCTTCCAAATATTGAATTAACCGTTCAGTTTGCCCGTCGGTTTGCGGATGATATGCGGAGCTTCGCAATAAAGTAGTGTTGAGGCAAGAGTGCAATTGTTCCCAAAATCGAGAAACAAATTGTTCCTCGATCGGAGATGATGGTCTTTGGTATGCCATGTAAGCATAGCACTCGGAAAATGTAAAGCTCGGCATATTTCTTGCTGGAATAGGTTGTATGGACTGGAATGAAGTGTGCTGATTTTGTTAATCGATCCATGACGACCCATATGGAATCATGCTTCTTAGATGTGAGTGGCAAACCAACCACAAAATCCATAGAGATGTCCTCCCATTTCCATGCCCGGATATTTAATGGATGTAGCAGTCCGGCCTTTTTCAAATGGTCGGCCTTCACACGTTGACAAGTGTCACACTCGGCCACATACCGGGCAATTTCCCGCTTCATCCGAGTCCACCAAAATTTTTCCTTTAGCCCTTGGTACATTTTATTGCTACCTGTGTGAATAGAATACTTGGAAAGGCGGGCTTCATCCAAGATCCTCTTTCGCAACGCCATATCCTTTGGTACAACAAGACGGTTTTTGAACCATAGCACACCATCGGCATCTTGCCAGAAACATTTGGTCTTTTCCTTACCCAAATTCTGCCGAATATGTTCCATTCCTTCATCTTTTTTTTGGGCTTCAATGATTTCCTCTCGGAGTGTGGGCACAAGAGCTAAGTTATATAGGGCACCATATGGAAGAATTCGGAGGCTTGGCTCCACAAGATTAGATTTAGCACCCTCATCCCTACGACAACGTGTGAGGAAATTACATTTATTTTGATGACTCAATGCATCGGCCAAGACATTAGCCTTGCCAGGGTGATAATGAATCTCCAATTTGTAGTCCTTAATTAATTCCAACCATCTTTGACTGCCTCATATTCAGTTCTTGTTGGGTGAAAATATACTTAAGGCTCTTATGGTCAGTGTAGAGATGAACAAGATTTCCGAGAAGATAATGTCTCCAGGTCTTGAGAGCAAGAACTACCGAAGCTAATTCCAAATCATGTGTTGGATAATTCTGCTCATGCTTGCGAAGTTGACGAGAGGTATAAGCAATTGGGCGGCCTTCTTGCATTAACACGCAGCCTAAACCCGTGCCGGACGCATCATAATATACGTCGAACGGCTTGGCGAGATCGGGTTGAGCCAAGACAGGAGCGGTAGTCAAAAGCCTTTTGAGGGTCTGGAAGGCTTCTTCACATTTCTCGCTCCACTTAAACTTAGCGTCTTTCTCTAGAAATTTAGTCATTGGCTTGGAAATACTTGAAAAATTGGGGATAAACTTCCGATAATACCCGGCAAGTCCGAGGAAACTACGGGTGTGCCTCACTGTCTTTGGGGTCTTCCAAATGAGTACATCTTCAACCTTACTTGGGTCAACCTCAATGCCTTCCACAGAAATGGTGTGGCCCAAGAAAGGAACTCGCTTCAACCAAAATTCACACTTGCTGAATTTGCATAAAGTTCATGATCACGAAGTCGTTGGAGCACAGTTCGGAGGTGATCAGCATGCTCTTCTTCCGACTTGGAGTAAATGAGAATGTCACCAATGAATACCACCACAAACTTGTCCAGCTCCGGCATGAATACCGAGTTCATCAAATACATGAAATGAGCTGGAGCATTCGTTAGTCCAAAAGACATGACTAGGTGATGAGGACATCACTCCTAAGGATACATGCAACACTCCTCCAATTTTGGACTTGCAAGGTCCAATGACTAGAGCTCGTGCACGACGACTAAATTTAGAGGTGAGCTCGTTCCTACATTCTTCATTATATGTCACTTTTGAGAATGGTTTGCTACCTAATGATTATATTGTAATTAGGAACCATGGAGAGGACCAGGAGATGATGGAAGAAGGACATGGAGACGTGGAGGACCAGCAAGGACGTGGAAGCCAAGGTGGAGGCCCAACCAAAACCGACTTCGAGTCTGTTTCGGGGCTCAGGACCAGTCTGCACTAAAATGGATGCCCAAGACGCATACGGACTCGGATTTGGACATTCTACATATGCACGGAAAGATAAGAAGAAGATCTTTCCAATGCCGCCAGTCTCATATCAAAATTCATCGGGAGTCATCAGGATTCATCGAAACAAGAGAGAGTCCAGAATCTGTTTCGGTGCTGTGTCGCCTGTTTTTGGCCTTTGGGCTTTGTATCTAGTTGAGCCCAAGTAGGGGCGTGTCCAGAGGGTCTTGCACGACCCTAGGGTCTTCATATACAGCCGTCGTCGCGCCATTAGGGTTTGGGTTTTGCTTAGATTATTCTGTTCATAACAGTTTCACCGTCATCACGGTTTGTGAGACCCCAACTTCATGACATTCATAATACATCTGCAATTGTGTTGCTTTCTTCTTTGTTCTTGCTTATGTTCTTGATTCGCAGGTAGGGATTAGCCTTCTCGGCGAGGTCAATCGTTTTAGGACGGTTGATAACTAGAGGAGACGTCGTGCTGCGATTGCGGGGTTTAGAACGTGCTGTTCTGAAGCCGGATCGATTTGTGTGTCGCCTCCGACCAAATCAACGTATCCAGAACCTTTCGGAAGATCGGGAACCCTTGTCCACATCAAGTGGTAATCAGAGCTTCAGGTGCACCATCAGGTTCATACTACCCTTAGTTAATTTCATTTTGTGTTCATCCTATCGTCCACAGAAAAGCCCAAAAAATTTTTCCCTCCGCCCATAACCACGTGTTTAGCCTTTGCATATTTTAATTTCAGAGTCCGTAGTGTTGAGTTTTTGCCCTAGTTCTTGTTTAGTCGCTGGTTTAGTTTGTATTTTTGTCGTCAGTAGTGTTTCCCTTGCAACCCTAGCCGCCATCCCCTTCACCATCCTCTGCTTTGTTGGCTTTTTGTGCTAGGGTTGATTGATCGACACACCTAGCCTAGTCCCACCCTAATCCCACCCTGAACACACCATCAACACCCCGGAAAAATCCCCACAATTTTCACTTTCCGCTGCATCCACGCCGCCAAAAAAAATCTTACCCGATTCCAAACTCGACCCCTAACCGACTCGGGTTTCTGGAAAACCGACTCCGACCCCCCTTCGGTAAAACGGGCATAACTTTTCGCTCGGTTGTCCATTTTGGCTGAAATGTTTATAGGAGATTCTTGACTCAAAGTTGGGCATACCCACACTGGGCTGTGCCCTGTGTGCCCTCGTCAAAAAATTCAAAAAAAATCGGGAAGATAAAGAAAAAATTGATTTAAGTTTACACCCGACGTTTCCTGCAACTTCAAGATTTTCTGTAGGCCACATCCTACCTCTGTTTGAGCTGAAATTTTTTGTGGATTCTCCTCCATTATTAGTGAGTTGGAGAAAAATATCAAAAAAATAAAATCAAAAAAAAGAAATTTGAGATTTCTACTAGTGCTACATCTAGCCCCTTGAAATTTCTGGATTTTGCTGTTTTGCACTTAGCCCCCTGTTATCGCCTGTTGTGCCTTTGTCTCCTTGTTTCTACTTTGCTATCACTACTGTTCTAGGACATAATTAGACCAGCAACTAGGGACAAGTTACTTGGGCACTTATTCAGCTTTACTATCTGTTTTTGATTTGTGTGCCACTCACATATATATATTTGGCCTTCCTAGCTCTACATATTTCTTCTGGACAGCACACAGGTTATTTTGTGACCCTTGCAATCGTGGAACACATCTCTCTGGTATCCTTTGCTTTGATTTTCAGAACTTTGTAAGAGCTTTGTAAGGAGTTTCCTTTTGTTGTGTTGAGAGGCACCACTGCTTAGCTGTTTTATAGGGATAACCTTCACTGTTTGTTTCCTGTTTTGGTGTTTGTGATGGCAGGAAGTGACGATGGAGAGATGGCTTCACCCTCACAATTTGCTGAGTGCGTGAGCCAAGAGCAGCTCCAGAAGGCTTTGCAGGCTGCTCAGAGTGATTTGGCAGAGACGATCACCAGAGCCATTACTGATGCGGTCAGCAAGCTTCACATTGGAGAAAGCATCGAGCGGTTAGAGAAGCGGGTCTCTAAGTTAACCGATCAGGTTGTTGCGTTGGAGACCGCTCCTAAACCCAATAATACGAAAACCAATAACAACAACAACGATGTTGAAGACGTCCATGATGAAGACACGGTGTATAAGGCTGATGGCACTGTGGATAGGTCAGCTACAAGGACCGCACGATTACGACGTCGTTTGCAACATAATACTCAAGGTATGGGTGGTTTCCATAACTACAACCGTCGTCCACATGGTAACTATGCTCCAGATGACCCGTATGCTAAAATTAAGTTTTCAATTCCTTCGTTTTCGGGTCAGTATGATGGTGATGTTTATCTTGATTGGGAGATGACTGTAGAACAAAAATTTAATGCCCACCTTGTTCCTGAACAACATAGAGTTAGACAAGCTACTAGTGAGTTTAAGGACTTTGCTATTGTTTGGTGGAGTGGTCTAGCTGCTGAAACTGATTTGCCTACTACTTGGGAAGAACTTAAGGTAGCAATGCGTGATCGTTTTGTTCCCCATTCTTTTTATAGAGAGATTCGTAATAAACTGCAACATTTAGACCAAGGAGATAAAACTGTTCAGGAGTATTTTAGTGAGCTTCAGAAGGGTTTGATTCGTTGTGCTGTAGTTGAAAAAGTAGAGGATCAAATTTGTCGCTTTTATTCTGGTTTAAGAAAAGAAATTCAGGACATCCTTGATTATAAAGAATATTATACCCTCACCCAGTGTTTCCAGTATGCTATGCTTGCAAAGAAAGAATCACAGGGACTTTTTCAGGCTTTTGAGGAGTACAGCAAGTCAAGGAACTCCTACCCCCCACGCTTGACGGGGACTTCGGGGCTGCCCAGGCCATCTTTCCGGCCGCCCCCACCAGCAGCTACCAAGGGAACCAGTGTTGTTTCTGCAGCCCCAAGATCAGCCCCTGCACCTTTTACGCGCTCAGGTAAACTTTCTGTGCAGGTACCAGCTAATAGTGCCTCCTCTGTTGCTTCGACAGGGCGCACTATAGGGATTCAGTGCCACCGCTGCCATGGACTTGGTCATGTGCAGAAAGATTGTCCAAGTAGGCGGGCATATGTGGCGACGGACGATGGCGGTTACATGAGCACCTCCGATGTGGAGGATGAGGAGGAGGACATTGCTACCACTGGTAGTGACCTCGTCCTTGGAGGCAGAGACACCACAGGATACATGAACATTATTGTTCAATGTGTCCTTAGCACACAAGTTCATCAGCCCGAGACGATGCAGCGCCACAACTTGTTCTAGATTTTCTTCGTCATCAAGAATCACCGAGCACGTGTCATCATGGATGGAGGGAGCTGCAATAACTTGGTGAGTTCTGATGTGGTCAACAAGCTTGCTTTGACCACACGTCCACATCCACATCCGTACTACATTTAGTGGTTAAACGACTCTGGCAAAGCTAAGGTAATACAAACTTGTAGAGTTCCTTTTTCCATTGGTTCTGATGTGAATTCTGTTGATTGTGATGTCGTACCCATGCAAGCATGTTCACTTTTATTGGGTAGACCTTGGGAATTTGATAATGATGTTGTACACCATGGTAGAAGTAATAAGTACACTTTTATGCATAAAGGAACTAAAATTACTTTATTACCAATGACCCCTGCTGAAATTGTACAAGCTGATTTAGAAAGAGCTGCTAGTTTGAAAAATAAAGGTCCTGAAATTCAGCAACTTGTTAATTCTAATTCTACACCTAGTAATATTAATGATTCTTCAAGTTCTAAGGGTGCTGGAATTAAATTACAAGGTCGTTCATGTCTTGCAACAAAATCTGAGCTTGCTGAAATTTCTGATAATGATGATATTTGCTATGCTTTGATATGCAAAGAAGCTTTGTATTCGCTTGATGATATTGCTTCTAGTGCTGTGTCTCCTGCTGTCACTAACCTTTTGCAGGAGTATGAGGATGTTTTTCCAGCTGAGATACCCCCGGGATTGCCACCTTTGAGAGGGATTGAGCGTCAAATTTATTTGATTCCGGGTGCTACTTTGCCAAACCGTGCTGCTTATAGGACCAACCCTGAGGAGACTAAGGAGATACAACGACAAGTTCAAGACCTTTTGGATCGTGGGTATGTTCATCAATCACTTAGTCCTTGTGCTGTTCCTGTACTTTTGGTTCCTAAGAAAGATGGTACTTGGCGTATGTGTGTAGATTGTAGAGCCATTAATAATATTGCTATTAGGTATCGTCATCCTATTCCTAGGCTAGATGACATGCTTTATGAGTTATGTGGTGCTATAATTTTCACTAAAATTTATTTGCGTAGTGGCTACCATCAAATTAGAATGAAACTTAGAGACGAATGGAAAACAGCTTTCAAAACCAAATTTGGATTATATGAGTGGTTAGTAATGCCTTTTGGGTTAACTAATGCACCTAGTACTTTCATGCGCTTGATGAATGAGGTTTTAAGAGCTTTCATTGGCAAATTTGTGGTAGTTTACTTTGATGATATCTTGATTTATAGCAAATCTATAGATGAACATATGAATCATTTGCGTGCTGTTTTTGATGCTTTACGAGATACACGTTTATTTGGTAACCTTGAGAAGTGCATCATTTGCACGGATCGAGTCTCTTTTCTTGGCTATGTTGTGACTCCACAGGGAATTGAGGTGGATGAGGCGAAGATTGAAGCCATAAAGAGCTGGCCTGTACCAAAAACTATCACACAGGTGAGGAGTTTTCTTGGTCTTGCAGGTTTCTACCACCGCTTTGTCAAAGATTTCAGCACCATTGCTGCACCTTTACATGAGTTGACAAAGAAGGGCATTGATTTCCATTGGGGTAAGGTACATCATGAGTCTTTTGATGCTTTGAAGGATAAACATACACATGCACCATTGCTGCAATTACCTAATTTTGATAAGATTTTTTAGCTTGAATGTGATGCTAGTGGTATAGGCATTGGTGGTGTTTTGATGTAAGATAGTAAACCTATTGCATACTTTAGTGAGAAAATTACTGGGCCTGTTTTGAATTACTCCACGTATGATAAGGAATTGTATGCACTTGTATTGTTTAGAGACATGGCATCATTATTTGTTGCCCAAAGAATTTGTTATTCATTCTGATCATGAATCACTTAAGTATATTCATTCTCAATGTAATTTGAACCATAGACATGCTAAATGGATTGAATTTATTGAGTCTTTTTCTTACATTGTTAAACATAAGAAAGGAAAGGATAATGTGATCGCTGATGCTTTATCTAGGCGCTATACTTTATTGTCTCAACTTGATTGTAGAATTTTTGGACTTAAGGCAATTAAAGAACAATATGCTGCTGATGTTGATTTTAAGGATGTATTGCTGCATTGTAAAGAAGGTCGTGCATGGAATAAATTTGTGTTGAATGATGGATTCTTGTTTAGAGCTAACCGCCTATGCATTCCAGTTGGTTCCGTTCGTCTTTTGTTGTTACAGGAGGCGCATGGAGGTGGATTGATGGGTCATTTTGGTGCCAAGAAGACGGAGGATATTTTGGCCACACACTTCTTTTGGCCAAGGATGAGGAAAGATGTTGAGCGCTTTGTTGCTCGCTGCACTACATGTCAAAAAGCTAAGTCTCGCTTGAATCCACATGGTTTATACATGCCACTTCCTGTTCCTTCTATTCCTTGGGCGGATATTTCTATATACTTTGTTTTAGAACTGCCTAGGACTAAGAGGGGGAGTGATAGTATTTTTGTTATTGTGGATAGATTTTCTAAGATGGCACACTTTATACCATGTCATAAGACTGATGATGCTAGTTATATTGCTGATCTCTTTTTCAAAGAAATTGTTCGTTTGCACGGTATGCCTTCTACTATTGTTTCAGATCGTGATGCAAAATTTTTGAGTCACTTTTGGCGCACGCTTTGGAATAAGTTGGGTACAAAGTTGTTGTTTTCTACAACTTGTCACCCATAAACTAATGGACAAACTGAGGTGGTGAACCGCACTTTGGGTACTATATTGAGAGCTATTTTGAAGAAAAATTTGAAGCAATGGGAAGAATGTTTGCCTCATGTTGAGTTTGCATATAATCGGGCAACACATTCTACTACCAAGGTAAGTCCTTTCAAAGTAGTATATGGTTTTGATCCCTGTACTCCACTTGATATACTTCCTCTACCTATTCATGAGAGAGTTCATGTTGATGCTAAGGAACGTGCTGAATTTATTTTAAAAATGCATGAGACCACTAGACTTAGCATTGAAAAGATAAATAACAAGTATAAAATTGCTGGTAGTAAAGGTAGAAAAGAAGTAAAACTTGATGTAGGAGATTTAGTATGGTTACACTTGAGAAAAGATAGATTTACAGATTTGAGAAAGTCTAAATTAATGCCTAGAGTTGTTGGTCCTTTAAAAATAATTGAGAAGATTAATGATAATGCATACAAACTTGAGTTGCCTCCTGAGTTCGGGGTTAGTCCTACTTTTAACATTTCAGATTTGAAACCATACTTGGGAGAAAAGAATGAGCTTCAGTCGAGGACGACTCCACTTCAAGAGGGGGAGGATGATGAGGACATCACTCCTAAGGATACATGCAACACTCCTCCAATTTTGGACTTGCAAGGTCCAATGACTAGAGCTCGTGCACGACGACTAAATTTAGAGGTGAGCTCGTTCCTATATTCTTCATTATATGTCACTTTTGAGAATAGTTTGGTACCTAATAATTATATTGTAATTAAGAACCATGGAGAGGACCAGGAGATGATGGGAGAAGGACATGGAGACGTGGAGGACCAGCAAGAACGTGGAAGCCAAGGTGGAGGCCCAACCAAAACCGACTTCGAGTCTGTTTTGGGGCTCAGGACCAGTCTGCACTAAAACGGATGCCCAAGACGCATACGGACTCGGATTTGGACGTTCTACATATGCACGGAAAGATAAGAAGAAGACCTTTCCAATGCCGCCGGTCTCATATCAAAATTCGTCCGGAGTCATCGGTAATCATCAAAACAAGAGAGAGTCCAGAATCTGTTTCGGTGTTGTGTCACCTGTTTTTGGCTATTGGGCTTTGTATCTAGTTGAGCCCAAGTAGGGGTGCGTCCAGAGGGTCTTGCACAACCCTAGGGTCTTCATATACAGCCGCCGTCGCACCATTAGGGTTTGGGTTTTGCTTAGATTATTCTGTTCATAACAGTTTTGCCGTCATCACGGTTTGTAAGACCCCAACTTCGTGAGATTCATAATACATCTGCAATTGTGTTGCTTTCTTCTTTGTTCTTGCTTATGTTCTTGATTCACAGGCAGGGATTAGCCTTTTCGGTGAGGTTAATCGTTTTAGGACGGTTGATAATAAGAGGAGACGTCGTGCTGTGATTGCGGGGTTTAGAACGTGCTGTTCTGAAGCCGGATAGATTTGTGTGTCGCCTCCGACCAAATCAACGTATCCAGAACCTTTCGAAAGATCGGGAACCCTTGTCCACATCACTAGGTATTCGTAGAGACCATACATCATAGAGAAAGCTGTCTTTGGAATGTCTTCGGGCCGAATTTTAATTTGGTGATAGCCGGAGCGAAGGTCAATCTTGGAGAAAACCTTAGCACCAACTAGTTGATCAAATAAAATATCAATACGCGGTAGAGGATACTTGTTCTTAATTGTCACCGTGTTTAATGGTTGATAGTCGACACATAGATGCAGCGACTCATCCTTTTTCTTCACAAACAACGCGGGACAGCCCCACGGTGATGAGCTAGGACGAATGAATCCCTTGTCTGCAAGCTCCTTTAGCTGCTCTTTTAATTCTGCCAATTCCTTAGGAGCCATTTTATAAGGTCTTCGGGAGATCGGAGCGGTACCGGGTTGGAGTTCAATCTTAAATTCAACATCTCGGTCACGCGGCATACCGGGTAAGTCATCCGGAAACACATCGGAAAACTCACATACCACGAGAATGTCCTTAAGATCTTTCCCTTCCAGTAGGTAGACTTTGGAAGTGGTGGTTTCGGGTGGGGTAGAAATAAGGTTGCTGGACCGTGCAGTGGGGAGTCCAAATGGATTTGCCGAGAATCGATATTTAGGACGGCTTTGTGGCGTTTCATCCAACTCATGCCCAAAATAATATCTATGCCCTGTCCTACCAACATGATGAAAGAGGAAGGATACACTTTCCCTCCTAGGTTCAGTTCCACCCGCCTTACTCTAAAATTTGTAACTAACTTTCCACCCGGGGAAATAATGACATAAGGGTTTTTCAAGGGATAGGGAGTGATTTGTAGTTGTTCTAGGCATGCTTGGTTAATAAAATCATGTGTGACTCCCAAGTCAAAGAGAACGATAACGGAGTGATCATTAATAGTGAACGTACCCGAAAGTACCGGTTCACCGGCCTGAATTTCCTCCGCTGAAGTGTAGTTGATACGACCGGTCTTCGGTGCTAGTGTAGAGGGTTGGGAGCGGTTGTTATTGCTGTTGTTGTTGTGGTTGTTGTTGTGTGTGTTATTGGGGTGCTGCTGGTTACCCCCGCCTTGTGAGCGCTTCGGAAAGGTGCATTCCTTCGTGAAATGCCCGGTCTGGCCGCAATTGTAGCAAGGTTGCTACGGTCCCGGCCTAGCACTTTGATACACTTGCTGTGGGGGGCGTGGTGCTGGTGCACGCTGCTGGTATGAGCCCTGGAATGGTCTTTGCTGCTGCTGAGACGAAGAGTGGTATCCACCCCTTGGTGGCATTACAGTCTAGAACCGTTGCCCCGAGGGTGACGTGATTGCCAGCTTGTACTTGTGAGGAGGGGTGTTGGATGAGCCTGCCATAGCGCGTTTCCTCTTCTTATCTTCTTGGTTGACACGCATGGCATCCTCTTGCACGATCGTGGCGTTCACCAATCCATGAAAATTGCCGTTGGTGACTTGTGCTAAGCGATCTTGCAGTTTTGGGCTAAGACCTGCCCGAAAGCAATCCTTCTTCTTCTCATCGGTGTCGACATGATAGGAAGCATATTGCGCAAGATGATTGAACTTCCGTGCGTACTCTTGCACAGTCCCGGAACCTTGCTTTAAGTTCAGAAACTCCTGTAGCTTCCGCTTCACGAGACCAGCGGGAATGTGGTGGGCACGGAAAGCTTCGGTAAACTCATTCCACGTGACCGGGTGGTTAGCGGGGAGCGAGTCTAGGAAGTTCGCCCACCACGTGCTTGCTGCTCCGTGAAGTTGCTGGGCCGCAAACAACGGCTTCTAGTGGTCGGCGCAAACTTGGACTCAATGATGCGGGGCCAAGTATCAGCCTCCAGCGGGTCCTCGGCTTCCATGATGTGCGGCGGTTTAGTCGCCCAGAAATCATTGTATGAGGGCTCTCACGGCTGATGCGCTGGCTGACCTCCCTGGTTGTTTTGTCCTGCCATAACCATTTGGAAGAGTTGATTTTGGTTGTGGATCAGCTGCTCCATTGGATTCATCGGAGGAGGGTTCGGGGGTCGCGGTGCTCCTCCCCTGCATTGCCATGCTACCTGTTGCATTTCATCATTCATGTCTTGCATTGCATGTCTTTATGCTTTCCTTTAATATATTGCCATGACATGCATGCATTATCATCTAGAGTGTGCTTTTTTCTCTTTTCCTTTAAGCTCTAAGAAGATTGATTGAGTAGGACCTTGTGCGTTTCTCTCGTTATGCTTTTGTGGTTCCTCGCGATCTTAGTGTAGCTCTTTTAGCCCTGTTGTTTTTCCTGTTAAGCTTTGATTAAGTAGTGGTTGTCATTAATCACCAAAAAGGGGGAGATTGTAAGCTTCATGACCATTGATGATGGAATCCCCAAGGTATGAATGTTTTGGTGATAGATGACAACTATGAAATTGTGGGCTAATATCTACACGAGTGTTGTCTATGCAGAAACCTTCATTAAACTCTACTACAAATCTATGTATGATGGTTGCCTTGGCGATTGATGACAATGACCACAAGCATGGAGGCTTGATGAGCTTGATGGAGTCCAAGGGTTGATGAAGATGGATCAAAGCGGAGAACAAGCTATGGAGCAAGTGTTGGGAACACTTGTCTAGTTGTTAGACATTGAGTCCATCGGAAAAACCGGACTATCACGGGGGTCTAGGTCATTCTCTTAGGTCATGTCTAGTCGGTGATGTGCAAGCTTGCTCGGTGAAAGCCATGGAGTTGTTCAGAGAAGCCGGGAAACAATGTCAAGCAAGGACATCAAGTTTCAGCTTCTGGACATAGTGACCGGACAGAGGGGTCAGAGGTGACCAGACTATATGGTCACTATGTGAAGTTGTTTGGGACTTCCAGCAAGGAGCGAGGAATCTGACTGTGCAGGAGCTATAGAGACCGGATGGTACAGTCAGGTGACCGAACTATAGGGTCAGTCAGTTTAGCTGAGGAACAGTGTAGAGAGGAAGCCAAGGTTCTGGAGTCCAATGATGATGTCCGACGTATCAGACTTGTCCGATAGTTGTACAAACCGGACGCTACGGTCAGTTGGAATGTCAACTCAGGGTAGAGAGCCGTTGGAGCTCGATTTGCAGTGATCGAACGGTTCGGTCAGGCAGTGACCGGACAGTCCGGTCTGGAGGCCCAGAAAACCGATTTCATGGAGCAACAGCTAGTTTGAGGTTGGGAGCCTATATAACTTTGTTGCTGAGGTCTTGGAGACAACTCTTGGCCAGTGGAATACCTGAGAGCATTTGGTAAGGTCCAAGAGGAAAAGAGGAGAGCACTAGGAGGAGATATTGGATATCTTAGGAGTGTTAGTAAGAGTAACAAGGAGTGATCTTGCACATCTAAGGCTAGGGTGTCCTTGAGGGTGTGATCTAGGTTGTTACTCTTGGTCTATGGTGAGACCTAGACCAGTTAGGTGTCGGTGATCGAGCCTATCATGATTGGTTGTGAATGCCGTCACAAGTTTGTCCATGGTTTGAGCCCGCCGTTGGAAGGAGCATCAAGAGTGAGCGCCTATGCCGGCATTAGGAGTCCGGCAAGTTCTCGAGGGAGGCAAGCTTGTGCTTTGTACAGCGGTGACGCACACTGTGTCTTCACTTGAGGAGTGATTGCAGGCTCATGTGCGAGAACTCTACCTGGTGGTAGGAGGGACCAGGACTCCGGTGGGAGTGGTCCAATGAGGAATAAGGGAAGACGCCATCCTTTCGAGACTTTGGGAAAAAATCATGAGCATTCCTTGACCCTCTCTTTACTATTCTGCAGTTGTGTGTTCAAGTGATAGGGTGACTGATGGCTCGCATAGGCTAGTGTGATTAGCTTCCGCGCATTGCTTTGCATCATGAACACTAGCATGTGTAGGGTCTTGGCCTACTAGAATTGTTTAGGTTGCAACGTTCGTTAGGTTTTAGAAGCGCTAAACTGAAGTATTCGGATTTGTGGTCGGCTACCGATTCACCCCCCCCCCTCTTGGTAGGCCTTCGGTCCTTAGACGTACTCAACAAGTCGATCAACCCCGAGTACGTGCCGTACTCTACGAGTCGTACTAACCTAGCAAAGTATGCTATGCATGCAAGTATTTCAAGGAGGAGTTAAGGCTGAGTGCGAAAAGCTAAGTTGGCAAACCATTTCTTTTAAAACCTTTCAAAGCATTTTCAATCATCAAGTTTTATCATCTTGCCTCAGTGAGATTAACATGTCTCAACAAGGTTCAAATTTTAATCCCAGCTAATATCCGCCCAACTGGGCCACAGCTCTAGGTCGGGTGCAAAACAAGAGAGGGGGAAGAATAGTAAAACAAATCTCTCGTGGATGCTCGTAAGGCAATTGTCCATTACCGAGGATGCGACTATATATATATAGATCATAACTCTGCAAAGTTTATACACCTGTACCCACACGATGTGGCACCGTAAGTAGACTATGGCCGTAGCCTAAGTATAGAAGCACACACAGAATCCATCCTCAAGAATCGATTGGCGTCTCCCGTATCTCCAGAAGTGAGCCCCTAAAGCCTCCCAAGACTAAGGGTCCTGAAGCTATGACGGGCTTACCACTGATCAGGTGGGATATCCCTCTCATGGAGCCGGATCACAACCTACAGACACCACTAACACCTACCTCGTACGCCTACGGCTAGACCTCCAGTTCTCCGCAAGTATCAAGATCTAGCCACTATCCACATAGGGTCGATGTGGTGTGTAAGAAATGCCAGGGAGTCATATAACACGAGAATCGGTCCTCAAGCAGTAGGGGCGGGCAAATCCTCCTCTCTCCTCCTCCAAAACCTCAACAACCATAACAGAGACCTATAGCCCAAGTCTCTACTCAACTGTGTTTGCCACAGACACTCTCCCAATGGGGGTGCCCAATCTACCCCCCGACGCCTGATCACCTATGCCCACCCCCACTAAAATAGTTTTAGTGGAGTTATTTGCAATCACACACACATAGCACATTTTAAATCATTTACACAAATTCTTTTTTATAGTGTCCAGGTGAGAGTTGAAATTATGCAACTAAGCATGCTAAGCCTCATCATAGTAGCAAATAATCTCTATGGCTTAACAGTGGAAAGGTAAGCATGTAGAGGCTTAGGTATGATCTAGCGGCAGTTTAAATAGTGAGCATACAAAATAGTTGTAAACAAATCATGCAGATTTAAAAACACTAGGTAAATAATAGTGATCAAGGAAGTGGCTTGCCTTCTTTGTCGTGGACCCTCAAGGGCCCAAGTCCTCGTGTAGCATCTTGCTTGTACTCCTGAGTTGCTGCTTCTTAAGTCACGGACATGATTGAATTTAGATCCAGAATGGAGCAAGTGAGATAGAATAACATGGGATTGAATAAGAGATTTTAATTGAAGAGAAATTTTAGCGTCGAACGGTTAACTAAACTTGAAGTCAAGATAAAGCTAACACGACAAGAATCACACTAATTGGAGGTCGAATGACTTGGCTCTACAAATTCCTAAAGGATAAACAGGGTTAATCATCATCTATTTAAAAACGAACTAGACAACCAGCGGCGTCACACGTGGCCATGAACCTTAATCAATCCATAAGCATAACTGACACTAATCCAAGTGATAGACAGGAATCATCATCTATTGAAATGATGGTTGGCGTCTGCTGCTGATAGCTAAGGCAAAAGCAACGCTGCTTCTAAATAAATGGTAGCAATTAGCGGCTTCCAAAGCAGTTCAAGCTTTGCTCACGAGCACCACGTGCAGATCACAAATCCCATGTAGTTGATAGCTCAAATTGGTCAAGGCCAACAACGGTGCTCTGCACTAGTAACTACTATCAACCCAAACAAGGTGACTTAGTTGGGAAAGTCTACTGCCTTGAGCACGACAGATAGAACAGAACTGATTCACGTTGAGGCATTTCGTCGAACAGCTAGAGGGCTCTACGTAATTCGGTCCTGAGCAGCAGGCAGAACAGCAAGGAGGACGTGAGACTCACCGAGTAAGGAAGACAGCTTCCTAGATGAGCTCGAGGGTGGGGAGGCAGGTCCACGGCAGGGACGAAGAGGTTGTAGAGAAGCTTCTGTGCACAAGTTCTTGGTGTGACCTCGCGCACAGCATCATGGACGCATTCCCAGCAAGTACAACACGATGAATCAACATGGAGGCAAGGAATCCAATAAGGAACAGGAATGTAAAAGCTCGTTAAAAAAAGCTCACTGGAGGACGTGTTGGAGAAATGCCTAAGAGACATTACGGATTTGATTCATATGTGAGGGTCATACAGATATTGATTCGTGAGGGATTAGTCCACTAATGAGCCAACTTGTCAAGGCCCATTAGAAGGGTCTATATAAGTGGAGACGGGACAAGGGGTGCATGTAACCCACCAGTCCATAACCCTAGCCGCCACGCTCCTCTCTCTCTCGCTCATAAACCTTAACCGTGTTGCCGGTGCTAGCACGCCGCGCACGGTGCTCTAACCCCGTACATGTGGATACCAAGATGAGGCGCTGCTGTTGCTGCGGTGCCGGATGGCTGGACTAGGAGGAGACGTTGATCGATTACTCCCTCTACACCGACGCACAACTACGTTGGATGAGCTGCTCCAACCCTCACTTCTGCTCCGCCTACGCGTTTAGTGGTAACGATCCATGATCCCCTCCTTACAAGGTTTCCTGGTTGAACGGTAGAAATTTTATATGCTATCGTAGCCTACCCGTTCCCCAACTGTGGTATCAGAGCCGACCTTATGTAGTTTGTGATCTGGATCTTGTGCATATAGTTGATATGCTGATGTATTAGATTAGATCTATTACATATTTTTATGTACGAGTTGATTAGATCAATGGTGATAGGGAGGTTCACAAGGTAATGGGCGGATAGCAATACATGCATCATTAATTTATTTGTGTTTCTTCTCCGTGCGTGCGCGACATGTCCCTACCGGCTAGAATCACCATCGGGACTAACTGCGTGCGTCAGTAGAGGAGCCAATAGTATCATGATCATATACCGCACTCTACTCATGAAAACCTAATATGCCTTGTTATGGACACCGACATACGGACACGCCGTAACTTGTTACACCCCTTTTTGGCCACACGTTAGCATTCGCTTCTCGCTTAACTTGTTTTTGCAGAGAATGTTATGAATGGTATGGCCCAAGATATGCATGTGATGTATGTATGTGATTTGCATGTCCTGCATGCCATGATTAATTACAGCTGGGTTGAGGCTGTCATATTATTGTACAACGGCCAGCGTGTCAACCTTTGATGCTTGATATTCTCATGTAATTTATTACTAGCTATTAGTTGTAGTAGCTAAGTGTTAGTTCATGGAGGGCTCAAGCATGATGGTTGAAGGGACGGGAGACATGGCGATGGCAATGAAGATGGAGATCACCAATTGAAAGGGTCATACTATTTCACAGTTAATATGATTGCCTGTGATGATGTTCCTGTCATCCTATTCTTTCATGTGTTATTTATATTGGATATGATTAACATGTTAGAATAGGTTCCCTCAAGAAAAATTAAATTATATGCCCTTCCAATAGCTGCACCTGTTAAAATTATGATCGTTGTATGGTATGTCTGCCAAAGTAGAGTATCTCAACTATCTTAATTATTAGGGTAAATGTCGGACATTTACATACATAGTATTGGTTTAATTAACAAAGCTATTAAAACGGTTTTGGGTTTTAGGGTATGATATTGGCGCCGGGGCATGTGATGCTACCCAACAAACAAGAGTCACATAGGGATGTGATTAGCAAAGTGTTGCTTACCTATGTCACTAGATTTCTAGCGGTGATGCCAAAGCTCACTAGGATCTAAGTTGAATATGGATCTTGAAGCACTATATGTCGTTTTAAGGGAAAACAGTTCCAAGCATATAGTGGAATAATGAATTTTTATTAAAATGTTTAATAAGAGTTTTACATTTACATAGTGCTTATATTCGCATAATTTCTGTTGTAGATCATGACACCAACCGCTAGTAACACTTTCAATTTGTGCTCGATTCTTGAAAAACAGAAGCTTAGTGGAGCAAACTTTATTGATTGGTATCACAACTTGAGAATTGTTCTCAAGCAAGAGAAAAACGAATATGTTCTAGAGCTTCCCTATCCTGATGATCTGCCAGATAATGCTACTACCGCTCAGAAAAGGGAGTATGAGAAGTATACCAATGATGGAATTGATATTGGCTGTCTCATGCTTGCCACTATGTCCTCTGAGCTTCAGAAGCAATATGAGAACATGGATGCCCACAATATGATTGAGGGACTCTGTGGTATGTTTAAGAACCAAGCAAGGTCTGAGAGGTACAACATCTCAAAGTTCTTGTTTGCGTACAGGCTAGCTGAAAACGGTTCTGTCAATCCTCATATGATCAAGATGATTGGTTACATTGAGAATCTAGGGAAACTTGGTGCTGCTCTACACCCTGATTTGGCCACAGATGTGATTCTCCAGTCGCTTCCCGCGAGCTATAAGCCTTTCATTTTGAACTTTCAAATGAATAGCATGGAGAAGACATTGGCTGAGTTGCATGGGATGATTAAGACAGCTGAGTCAAGCATCAAAAAATCTAGTCCAAATCAAGTTAACTTGGTTCAAAAGGATAGCAAGAAGCAAAAGCAGAAGGCTAAGGCTAAGGCTACTGATGAGATCTCTAGCACTAAGCCTAAACCTGTAGCAGCTCCTAATCCTAAACCGGTGGCTGGTGATCCTTGTTTTCACTACAAGAAAACCGGTCATTGGAAGAGGAATTGCAAGCTTTATCTGGAAGAGCTGAAGAAGAAGCGTGGAGACACTTCTCATTCAGGTATCAATGTTATTGAAATTAATAATGTTGCTACACGTCCTTATGATTCATGGGTATTTGATACTGGATCAATGATTCATACTTGCAACTTGTTGCAGGGGCTTAAAGAAGCAAGGAAGTGTGCAAAGGACGAGGTGGATGCTCATTTCGGCAATGGTGCAAAGGTTGCTGCATTGGCCGTCGGAACTTATCCACTTTCATTACCATCAGGATTAGTTTTGGAGTTAAATAATTATTATTACATTCCCGCCTTAGGCAAAAACATTATTTCTTCAAACTGTTTGGAGGAACATGATGGTTATGAGGTCATAATAAGGAATAAGTGTTGTTCCATTTATTTGAATGATATTCTCTATGGTAACTGCTCATTGGTGAATGGATTGTATTACTTGGATCTTGAGAATAAGCCTATTTATAACATTGATGCAAAAAGGCTCAAGCCTAATGATTTGAATCCCACATATACTTGCCATTGTTGTTTAGATCATATAAATGAGAAGCGCATAAAGAAGCTCCATACAGATGGTCTTCTAAGTTCTTTTGATTTTGAATCAATTGATACATGTGAGTCTTGTTTACTTGGCAAAATGACTAAGTCGCCTTTCACAGGAAGTAGTGAGAGGGCGAGTGAACTATTGGGACTTGTACATACGGATGTATGTGGACTAATGAGTTGCACAGCCGGAGGTGGTTTTTAGTACTTCATAACTTTTACCGACAACTTTAGTAGATATGATTACATCTACTTAATGAGGCATAAGTCTGAATCCTTTGAAAAGTTCAAAGAATTTCAACATGAAGTACAAAATCAATTGGGCAAGACTATTAAACTCCTACGATCTGATCGTGGTAGTGAATATTTGAGCCATAAATTTGGTGAACATCTAAAGCAATGTGGAATTGTTCCACAATGGACTCCGCTAGGAATGCCCCAATGGAATGGAGTATCCGGACGAAGGAACCGAACCTTGTTAGACATGGTTAGTTCTATGATGAGCCAAAGTGATCTTCCATTATCCTTCTGGGGATACGCTCTAGAAACTGCCGCTTTCACACTTAATAGGGTTCCATCTAAATCTGTGGAAAGGACACCATATGAGATATGGACTGGGAAGCATCCCGGTTGTCTTTTCTTAAGATTTGGGGATGTGAGGCTTATGTAAAACGTATGACATCTGATAAGCTTTCTTCCAAGTCAGATAAATGCTTCTTTGTAGGATACCCTAGGGAAACCAAGGGTTATTATTTCTACAACCGGGAAGAGGGCAAAGTGTTTGTCGCTTTCAATGGTGTTTTTCTAGAGAAAGTGTTTCTCTCCAAAAGGGTAAGTGGGAGAACGATGCAACTTGAAGAAATTCAAGAAGCTCCAGAAAATGTTTCTCCTTTCGCTGTTCCACAATTTGATGAACAAATTGTTGTTGAACCAATTTCTGAGACACCAGCCCCGCGTAGGTCAGAAAGGGCACGTCGCGCTCCTAAAAAGTTCACGCTCCTAACCATGGGGCAACGCGACATATTATTGTTGGACAATGATGAGCCTAAGACTTACAGTGAAGCAATAATGGGACCGCACTCTGAGAAATGGCTTGGAGCCATGAGATCCGAATTAGAATCCATGAGAGAAAATCATGTTTGGAACTTGATAGATCCGCCTGATGGTGTAAAAACCATTGAGTGTAAATGGGTTTTTAAGAAAAAGATAGACATGGATGGAAATGTTCACATCTAAAGGCACAATTAGTGGAGAAAGGTTTTAAGCAAATTCAAGGGGTTGATTATGATGAGACCTTCTCACCCGTCGCTATGCTAATCTATACGGATCCTTCTAGCAATTGCCGCATTTTATGATTATGAGATATGGCAAATGGATGTCAAAATGGCTTTCCTTAATGAAAACCTAAGTGAGGATGTGTACATGACACAACCTGAAGGTTTTGTCGATTCACAAAATGCTAGGAAAATATGCAAGCTTCAAAAGTCCATTTATGGACTAAAGCAAGCATCTCGGAGTTGGAATCTTCATTTTGATGAGGTAGTCAAAGGGTTTGGCTTCATTAAAAACAAATAAGAGCCTTGTATTTGCAAAAAGGCTAGTGGGAGTGTGCTTGTCTTTCTGGTCCTTTATGTGGATGACATATTGCTGATCGGTAATGATATTCCAATGCTTGAAGCTGTTAAGACTTCTTTGAGAAATAGTTTTTCTATGAAGGACTTAGGAGATGCAGTTTACATTTTGGGCATTAAGATCTATAGAGATAGATCAAAAAGGCTAATTGGATTATGCCAAGACACGTACATTGACAAGGTATTGAAATGGTTCAATATGCAAGATTCCAAGAAAGGTTTCTTGCCCATGTCGCATGGCATTACTCTTAGCAAGACTCAGTGTCCTTGGACACCTGATGAGATAGAGAAGATGAGAGTGATACCATATGCTTCGGCTATCGGATCCATCATGTATGCCATGATATGTACGCGCCCGGATGTAGCTTTTTCTCTAAGCGCTGCAAGCAGATTCCAATAAAACCCAGGAGAAGCTCACCGGGTGGCTAGTAAGAATATCCTAAAGTACTTGAGAAGAACTATGGATATGTTCCTAGTCTATGGAGGTGAGGAAGAGCTCGTTGTAAATGGTTACACTGATGCTAGCTTCCAAACCAACAAAGACGATTCGAGATCGCAATCTGGATATGTGTTTTGCCTCAATGGAGACCCGGTGAGCTAGAAGAGTTCCAAGCAAGATACGGTTGCTGACTCAACAACGGAGGCCGAGTACCTTGCCGCTTCAGAAGCTGCAAAGAAAGTTGTTTGGATCAGAAAATTTGTTTCTGAGTTGGGTGTGGTTCCTAGTGCGTCCAGTCTAGTGGATCTCTATTGTGACAATTGTGGTGCCATTGCGCAAGCCAAGGAGCCTAGAGCGCATCAAAAGAACAAACACGTACTACGACATTATCATCTCATCCGGGACATTGTCGCTTGAGGTGATGTAAAGATATGCAAGGTGCACATGGATTCAAACATCGCTGATCCATTGATAAAGCCTCTCTCTCAGCCCAAGCATGAGGCACATATGAGATCCATGGGTATTAGATATCTACATGATTAATATATGAGAGATTGTGTAATGTCTATGTTTATGTCTGATTGAATAAAGTATTATTCTGGTTCATGGATAACAATTATTGCATTGATTGACAAGTACTGACTTGTTTGTGAAACTCATTGTTTTTCATAATATTATCCTAAATGATCCCTAGTTCCTAATCATTATGTGGGACAATAATGATTCATGGACTAGCACATGTATTGGTTGATGATCATGTTTCACAGATCATTGATATGGAGATATCAAATCAATAATGTGGACACATGTTGGAGAACATGGAGTTGGATTGACCCACTACAAGACTCTGCCAAGATGTTATATTTGTGCCATCAGTCGTTGTCTTGAATGATGTATCTTTAGGATCCTTAGACCTGAGATCGTCATTGATTTCCAGAATACGTAGTAGCATACTTAGGGGTTACCAAACGCTACTCCGTAACTGGGTAGTCATAAAGGTAGCTTTCGGGTATGTTATGAAACATGTCGTGGGATGTGAGCGGTTAAGACGAAATTTGCCCCTCCTAATAACAGGAGAGATATCTCTGGCCCCTTGAGTTAGATGGATTTAGAAGTGCATGGCCATGCCAACATGATTAAAAGTTAATAACGATGACTAAGAGTTAGTCATGATAAATCCACTAGACGTTCGAGTGAATGGTCAAGCTATCACAGGGATGGCACGTATCTCGCCTTGAGCTTGACTGATATCGTGAGGCAAAGGGATCGCTGAATGCGTACGTCAAAGGTTCAGCCGATATGATCTTTATGTGTTCACGAGAATCAGTATGTGCTGTTAGGTGCCGCTATTGATTTATGATTTGAAAAGGGGTTTTCACATCATTGTCGTGTACATATGAACCTAACGGTTCACACACTTAACGGGTTGGAACATCGCTTGCCTATGTGATTGTCTCTAGTGCAAGTGGGAGATTGTTGGAGATATGCCCAAGAGACATTACAGATTTGATTCGTATGTGAGGGTCATACGGATATTGATCCGTGAGGGATTAGTCCACTAATGGGCCAACTTGTCGAGCCCCATTAGAAGGGTCTATATAAGTGGAGGCGGGGCAAGGGGTGCATGTAACCCACCAGTCCATAACCCTAGCCTCCACGCTCCTCTCTCTCTCGCCCACAAATCCTAACCGTGTTGCCGGTGCTAGCACGCCGCGCACGGTGCTCCAACCCCATATGTATGGATACCATGAGGAGGCGCTGCTGTTGCTGTGGTGTCGGACGGTTGGACTAGGAGGAGACGTTGATCGACTACTTCCTCTACACTGACGCGCGACTACGTTGGACGAGCTGCTCCAACCCTTGCTTCCGCTCCGCCTGCGCATCTAGTGCACGCTGCGCACGGTGCTTAACCCCGTACGTGTGGATACCGCGAGGAGGCGCTGCTGTTACTGCGGTGCCGGACGGCTGGACTAGGAGGAGACGTTGATCGACTACTTCCTCTACACCGACGCGCGACTACGTTGGACGAGCTGCTCCAACCCTCGCTTCCGCTCCGCCTGCGCATCTAGTGGTAACGATTCATGATCCCCTCCTTATAAGGTTTCCTGGTTGAACGGTAGAAATTTTATATGCTATCATAGCGTACCCGTTCCCCAACAGGACGATGATCGAATGATGGCAAATGCTAGCACAGCTTCAGCTCACGCACATGAGGACACCGCAAGCAACATCAACGACGTTCTATGACATCTGCACAAGATCAGGCCCTAAGATCGGCCAAAAGATGCAGCTCATCATGGAGATTAGCGAACGGTGTTAAGATCAGGGTCCAGCTCACCAGAACTTGATGCTCGATGATGTTGGGGTACTCTGGGCGTCCTCGGGTCATAGACTTGACATGGGCGATGGCAACTCATAGACACTGGCATTCAAAGCGTTCCAAGAAGTCTGCATTGGGGTTTGATCTGAGACTTAGCACAAGTGGGCAACACATGATGAAGAGAAACGAACGGGGGTGGGGTCTGGAGATAGCTCACCGAAGCTGGGCGCATGGTGGCGTCGAGACAGTCTCGGCAACTTGAGTCTATGAGCTTGGTGCACAACGTCGATGACAGCTGGCAAGGTCCTTGTTCCAATTAATCTACAAGGATTCGTGGTCTTGTTCAAAGAAATGAGAGTTAAGTTGTGTTGCTAGCGACGGAACAGCGGAGGGGTAGCACAACGACTCACCGGAGAAAGAGCAGTTCGGGACGAGGAGAACCATGGCGGCGATCTTGAGCTCCATAATCACAGGCCTCCTCTGCCCGGATCTTCACAAGGACTAAGAGCAACTCCAACCTCTCCCCTTTAATCTCATCACCTAAAAAGGTTAAAGGGGATCCCTTCAATTCATTTTTAAATATAGGTGATGGTGTTGTAGCAGTTCATCTATTCCATCACTTAAAAGGATAGGGTCCACCATTTAGGTGAGGGATGGATGATCCCCTCTATAGAGAGGATGGTGGATTAGATTTAGGTGATCACCTATCTAAGGGGATAGGAAAGGGAAACTGATAAAGAAGTTTTACCATCCCCATTCCCTATATAATAGATTTTTGTGTTTAGGTGATAGGAAAGGGGAAGGGTTGGAGTTGCTCTAAGCAAACCGTTGCTTCACGGCAAGACGGGCATAGGCGGCAAGGTCTCATGGTGGCGTCTGTGACGAATGCCTGCTTCTCCATCTTTGTTAGCAACAAACAGGAATAGGGCACCTGCGCGTGTCTCATGCACACAGCCTGGCGGTGCGAGGGAAGAGGAGCAGGGGGGGGGGGGGTGCGGTGGCGGTGGTGGCTGGGCTTTATAGACGCGAGCGGCTAGGGTTCGAAGCGGGGCTGCCTTGGATTGCGTCGCGTGGCCTCCGACGTTCGTGCCCGCAATAGTGCGCGGCTGTGATCGTCAGGAAGTAGACGACAAATAGCACTGGAGAACGGTTGGGACAATTGGGCTATTTCCTGCGCTAGGCTTTGGGTTGGCTTGTTGCAGAGAGAGGAATAGGTTTGCCATTTATTTGATTATTTCCCAGGCCAGATTTGATTGGAATTTTACATAATTTGAATTCAACTATTATTTCTCCACTGATCTTAATCTAGAATAAATATTTGGAGAGGAATTAATCAAGGTAACAACACAGAAATTGAATCTTGGACAGGTTTGAACAATGGATTTTGAATCTAACAATGTTTGATACAAATTTTCAAATTCAAAATTTTCCCGGTTGTTACATTGAGCTAATTAATTAACTAATGCAACTAAGAGATAGGAATTTATCTATTTGCATTAATTAACTAAATTCCTCACTAACAGGGCATAAATCGATGAAATAGGAGATAGCAGCAATACCTTGGAAGGAATCAACACCGAGAACCGAAGATTCTACGACTGATTGCCGAAAAGATTGGAACTTGGAACTAGCCGGCAATGGAGGTGGAAAAGTGGCAACTTGCCCTAATGCATCGGTGAAGCTCGGCGAGGGAGAGGGATCAGTGCGTGTGCGCGCGCGTGAGGGCGAGGCGGCGCTAGAGGTGGCAGTGGCGCTAGTGCATAGCGGCGACTGGTGCCGTCTACAGCGGCGATGGTGGCAGCTCTATTGCGTGCAGCGGCGCTTGCGCGCGGGTGCAGGCAGCTGCACAGGAGTGCGGGCGTGGCGCGAGTAGGTGCGCATTATCGACTGCCGACAGTGAAGGACGGCGGTGCGTGTCGGCGAGGTAGAGGCGATGTTGGTGGGGGAAGGCGGCATCGGTGAGAACACGTCCTCGGCTTCGGGAGCGAACGAGGAAGAAAACAATCCTCTGACCAATGTTGACCTAGGTCAAAAACCGTCGGACGGCCGAGATCTAAACAAGGAATCTATCAATGATCCAGATCTGGAATTGTTTCATGCGACCAAATGAACTGACCGGATGGTACGCTCTCTAGACCGTACTGTCCGATCAGGTTGGGGTTTGCTGGCCATTGTGCAGACCGGATAGTACGGTCTCTAGGACCACTCTGTCCGGTCTCTACGACCATACTCCTGCTAGGCACTGTGCATAGTACCACTAACTGGACCGCACAGTCACTTCTAGAAATCTACTGAGTCAAGGAAATTCTCCATTTTCCATGTGCCATTGCTAAACACTCAAATAAACACTGCACTTGGAATGTAGAGGGAACTCTCAAACACTCATTTTCAAATAGTGGCACTCTATGGCCTTATAATTTTTGCAAATGCCAAATGAAAGATCGAGCAAATAAGAACCAAGGCAATTAAGAACCAAAAGGGTATGTATGAGCCTTAGTCCATGAACCGCGCGAGTAGATTTAACCTCGGAATTCATAAGAGCTTGCTCAATGGGCATGAAGCACAATCCTTTCCTTTGGTCACACTTATGGAGATGTATTCTCATATTTATCATGAGGCACAAATTTCTCCAAGTGAGACAAGCCTCCTTTGTGTTTCCTATATGATGCGTGCAACAAGGATTTTACATATGCAATGAAAGTAAACATGCCATTTGAATGCAAGCAATATTATAAACAAGACACAAAGGAAACCTAACAATGTTAAGTTTGAACCCCTCTCAAGCTTAATCACTATAAGCCATACCCTTGCCTTGCGAGAAGCCAAACCACCATCTCAAGCACCCCCCCTTGCTTATAGCTATCTTGAGTAGGTTAGACATTGACTAATTTTATGTGCTTTTCTTTTAGTTATTTACACATGCATGGATGCAAAGCATACTAGTCACAAAGGAGTCCTAATTACCATGCAATGCAAGAGAAAGAAGAACACACTACAACTACCAAGAACTAAAACGGTTACCTCCCTCATGAGTAGATATGACATTGAGGTCCAAGTCACTTGTGGTGGACTTCACATGATCTTCATGAAAGCTCTCGGTCCACCACCACCACCATCTAGGTCTTGTTCTTAGGCACCCACTTGTACATAGCCGATCTCTCAAGATTAACAATGCACTTAGGCACCCATATGCTCTTGATCTTTCTTTTCTTGTTTGGTGGTCCCAGAGCCTTGGCTTTCACCTTGCCATCCTTGTTCCTAAAAAGCTTGAAGTGTGTGTTCTCATGGAACAAGTTATCTTTATGTAAAGCAATGGAACTTCTCACCCTAGGACAATCTGTCACACCCGGTTTTAAGGCCAAAATCGAATGCTTCTGTATACGTGCCCAGGATCAAGTTTTCACGTATATAGGACAAAAGTGAAGTAACATTAAATAACCAATGACATTATAATATCAAAGTATCATTGTTACATAGCATGGATTACATCAAGACATAAAAGAAAACAGCAAAAGGCTCCATAATGCCACATGCAGTCAACCGGGGGCTGCACTCCTAGCCGAAGTAGTCCTCATCCACGTAGTCCATCTCGCTAACATCGTCTGAGCAGTAGTAATATAGCAACAACAACAAAAAAAGGGATAACTATAACGTGTGAGTACATATCATACTCAGCAAGTGGGGGAAAGTAATGACATGGAGGCTAAAACAAGAATAGGCTTGACACAGGTTTACTGCACTACCACATCCTATGACTCAATTATACAAGCATCCTATTTACTAGGTAAAAGTATCCCAATAGGTTAACCACCTGTCCCACACTATCGGTTGTCTACCGATAGCAAGTCTATGAGTTACCCACCCATACAAGAACACTACAGGTTACCCACCTGCAGCTACCACACAAAATCTGGTTACCCACCAGATCTACCAAAATCTAGTTTCCCACCAGATCCACCCAAGCATCCATCTAATCGTGTGAGGATCCAGGCCGCTCTTGACCGTGAGCATGGCTATTATAACAGTTTTACACTCTGCAAAGGTTGCACAACTTTACCCATATGTTGGTGATTCCATCACCCGTCGGTGACTAAAGTCTCCCTGTTGCCAACACACTACCGTAGGTGTGAGGCCAGGAGATTACCACGTGATCTTTTAAAGCACTCCCCAGCCTACAAAACATCCATGCTAAGGTTTCACCACTGCGGGATTAACCATCCCTACAGAAGCCCCCTCTCACGCCGTGGCTAGAAGCATACCCTTCATCACCTGAGGCTGAAAGTAACACTCCCGTCCTCCTTCCTCGAACGTCCACAAAACTGGGAAGACATCTACTACTAGACCACGCCTACCCATATCAGCCCTGTGCTTTGTGCTGTTTTCCTGGGTGAAGGACTGAGAAGGCGACTAGAGGGGGGGGGGGAGGGGATGAATGGGAGCCAATTAAAATTCTCCGAGAGAACTTGGTCTATGTCCCAATTACAACCCAAGCCAACCTTGAAACGGATCACCAAGACTACACACACCAACTTGTGATGTGCTACCCTTAGGAGTGATCAGCAGCAGTAGTGGTACACAGCGGAAACAAAAGGGAAACGACAGACTCAAAACAGCCAAGAACTTCACAAGACCAGACCTTACTGGACTACCATCGGCAGTGCCGATCACTACCATTGGCAGTGCCGGTAGGCACCATCGACAGTGCCAGTCACGCCCACCGGCAGTGCCGGTGCGGTACAAAACAACTCTCTGGAAACAGCAAACAAGACAGATCGGCAGTGCCGGTTGAAGGTACCAATAGTGCCAATGCGGATTCTCAAGAATAGGATTTAGAGCTGTTAGTCGTAGTTACGCACCCACTTATATACCACAAGAGGACGGTGTACAGTTGTAGCTCTTTTTCCCTCAGAGTATTCCAAGGTTATCGAATCCACAAGGAACGAGCGGAACTAATACTATTGAAGGCTTACTAACAGATCGCAATGGTTGGGTTGGTGTGAATGATGATGGTGAGAGAGTGGTGGACGAATGCTATTGGAGATGTAACAGGATAATGAAGGATTCTCTCCTTAGGATTGGTTGTTGACGGCTGTTAAGTACCATTTTTAACCGTCAACTATACTCAAATAAAGGAAAATTTGGCATTTCATACACGCATGCTTTAGCACAATAATATAGTTCCACTTGTACTTGGAGAACTTTGTGCATGCAGGAGGAAATGTGAAGGAAACACCTCAAAAGGCAAGAAAACACACTTTCGACCAATGAGAGAGTGCCACATGGACGTCACACGGATTGAAGGGCCCATTTTCAGCACTTAACCGACGTAACTCCCTGTAATACCGCGCAACCCGACGTTAGGGCCCACAGGACAGCCACCTGGAGAAAGCACAGGCCAGGAGGGGCCACCCCCAGGTCGGCCGACCTGGTCAGGTCGGCCGACCCGGCCAGGCGCCCTCTCCGCCTGGGCTTCCACGTGTTGGCTCCTCCGCGACTCCTGATGACGGTTTGAGATGCCTTCCGTGGCGGTTACGCTCCCTTCCCGACCTATTGAGGCTATAAATAGGAGGGTGTGCCTTCACACTTAACACACACCACAAGAAGCATTTCTCTCTTGCTAGTAGTAGTTCTTGGAGTTTTAGTGGAGTTAGGCTGAGTCTAGAGCTCTCTAGTCCCAAGTCTTCACTTGGAATTGGTATGGCTCTTGTTTCTTTTCCCTTTTGTAAGAATTTGCTCTTATCAATATATATATCTTTTCTATATAGTTGTGCTTGGGTCATGAGTTTCTTGTTTGATATTGTGATCCATATATGTGATAGTATAGTCTACTTGTGTGATAGTAGTTTATATTTATTATACTACTATTGTCATGCTAGTTATATACCGTCACTATAGTCTAGTTTATATGTTATAGTCTCTATGCTTAGTTTTAGCTGATAAAGTATAGCATGGGTTTGGTGATCGTATTCGTACGGTAGCTCTGCCTCGTTAATAGTAATCGCGGAGGGGTAGAGTGCTCTTTGGTCATGCAAGTATGGTACTTGGGTGACTGATTTGCATCAATTATTCATTAGTCTACTGGTTCGTTGAGGTAGGCGGCAGGTGGTGACAGCCCTGTCCGTCCTTTGAAATCCTCCCCGCTAGGCTAGTGCGTAGGCTCTTGGTGGAAGTCGCCTGTGGATGCAGGGGTAAGTCCGTGCCTGAAGTGCTATATTATTGACTGCTGAACCTGAGTGTGGGTCTGTATGTATTCTACTTAGGCTATGCAACTGTATAGGAATGAATAGTAGGAGTAGCTTAGCCTAGTCTTTCCTCCACTAGACTTTATTTATTTAGTAGGAATCTTCTGTGTGTGTCACACTACCCGGTTATTATCATGTACCCGCCTGTCTTGGTTAGATATCCTTGCTAATTGTTAACATGATCTTATATGTTAGTAATGCTTCTTGATCATACCCTTCCTTTGGGATAAACAAATACGATACCCTGAATACTTCCGGGTGAAATGCTATAGCGGTATTCTCCGTGCGCTTGTGGATTTTACCTACTTGACTCTGGGACATATTAGTGAACCGTTTCTGGCCCCGTGCCGGGAATGATTTATTAATATGGCTTAGCAAAAGTCAACAAGCATTTCTAGCGCCGTTGCCGGGGAAGGCGTATGATTCAAGAAAAATTACTAATGTATATAGTAGTGTTGCAATTATTAAGGCTATCTCCTAAGCAAGTTAACCTTGCTTTGTTTTCTGCATTTTGTATGAAAACAGGGTAGTGTATGACTGGTTTCGACTTGCCAACAAACTTCACTGAAGATCCTGAGTCACTCCTGAGAAGGACACGAGCTAGGCTCACCCCTCCTCGTAAGGAGACTCGGCCAATCGAACCTGTCATTCCCGCACCATCAAGCTCTGAGCAAATGGCCGACAAGACCCTCCGCGAGTTCTACGCTCCCTCCGCTGCCAACATCCCTACGGGACCAGCTGGCAATGTGGGAGATGCGAACTTCGAGATCAAGACCGGTCTCATCACCATGGTGCAGGCTAGCCCATTCTGTGGGAAAGCCAATGAGGACGCTAGTGCTCATCTCTAGCAATTCCTGGAGATTTGCAACACGTTCAAAATGAAGGACGTCACCCCCGACGCTGTTCGCCTTCGACTGTTCCCGTTCTCTCTCCTTGGGAGAGCGAGACAGTGGTTCTACGCAAACCCTGAAGCTGTGAACACTTGGGAGAAGTGTTCAGCTGCGTTCCTTGCAAAGTTCTTCCCGCTGGGCAAGACCAATGCCCTCCGCGGAAAGATCTCAAGCTTCCAGCAGGAGTCGAAGGAGTCGATTCCTGAGGCATGGGAGAGGCTCCAGGAGTACATCCTGGCATGTCCCCACCACGGGATGGATGATTGGCTGATCATCCAGAACTTCTACAACGGGCTTACTCCGTCGGCCCGCGACCACCTCGATGCTGCTGCTGGTGGAGCCTTCTTCTCGCTCACTATGAGCAAGGCAAAAGATTTGATCGAGAAGATGGTGTCCAACCAAGGTTGGAATGAAGAGCGCCTCCAACCTCGCCAGCGAGGCATGCACTCCGTCAAGGAGGTTGACATGCTCGCCGCCAAGATTGACCTTCTCATGAAGAAGATGGACGACCAAGCCAATGGAGAAGTGAAAGCCCTAGACGCTCGTATGACTTGTGAGGTCTGTGGCAACACGGGACACTCGGGCAATGACTGCCCTGAGACTCGTGAGGACGCAATGTTCATGGGCAACAACAACAACAATGGCTACCGTCCACAAGGAGGTCAAAGTTGGGGTCCACCACGTCCCAACTACCAAGGAGGTAACTCTGGCAACTTCTCTGGTTTTAATTCCGGTTATAATCAGCCCTCCTTGAAAGATCTTGTGCTTGGTCAAGCTAAGGTTAATGATAACATCAGTAAAAAGCTTGCCACCACTGATAGGACTCTTGAGAGCATCCACACTAAGATAAAGGGTGTTTCCTCTGCTCTCAAGAATCAGCTGAGCTTTAATAAAATGATTGAAACCCAATTAGCTCAGTTAGCTGCTGCTGTTCCTACTGCTGAGTCGGGGAAAATCCCGGGGCAACCCGAGACCCCCTTAGAAAATGTTAATGCGGTTACCACAAGAGGAGGTAAGTCCACTCGGGATCCGCCATACCCTAACCATGCAGGAAAGGACACATCAGCTGAGAAGCCGGCAGAAGAAGAAGAACTGCCGCCTAGGAAAACGGCCCCACATGAGTTCTATGACACGAACCTCATGCCGTTTCCTGAAAGAAGAAGGACAGCCTCATCACATTCATGAAGAACTTCCTTGAGAAGGAAAAGGTTGCACAGCAACAACTGATGAAGGCAAGGAGGCAAAGGTCACACATTAAGCAACAGCCTCCGAAGTCCACAAGGCATCAACCTCCGAGGTCTGCAAATAAACAGGCTGTGAAGCCTGCAAAACCGCAGCCTCCAAAGCCCGAGAAGCCACCGACCGCAACAAAGAACAAGAAGGTGTGGCGAGTGAAACAAGAAGCATCATCCGTGTCTTCATCTCATGGACCGGACAACGCTTCATCGAGCTGAACGCCGGAGAAAAGTCCCGCCCGTCGGACTTTAAAAGGTGAGTCCTCGCCGGGAGGTTAAACCGGTAGTTATCCATATTTGCTCTTTTAATTGCATATTTGCTTTCCACCATATTTTGATTTTTTCTGACCACTGCATTTCTGCATTTTTGAATTTTTCCAGCCACCTTGAAATTTTTCAAAACTCATTTGCATTTCTGAAAATTTAGAAAATAGGTTTTTGGGCTTTCCATTTTGAAAACATTTTTTGTCGAGCTTTTTGAGCAAAAAGGCAGCAGGGGACAAATCCCCTAGCCGTCGGGGAACTCATAGGAAAAAGGGGGCTGCCAGGAGGCCGACCTGGTGAGGTCGGCCGACCCCCTGGCCCCACCTTTTCCTGTGCTCCTTTCTCCCAACAGCTATATGGCCGTTGCTCTGTCCCTTTCTAACGGCCATCTTGCTATAAAAACCGCCCAGGAGGAGGAGCTTCACTATTCCAAGCTCATCTTTCACTCCCCTCCTTTGCTCACTTGTTGCTCTCCCAAAATTTCGTGTTCTTCAACTTTACTACAGCCCAAAAAACCCAAAAAAAAATATTTCCCCTCTGTTTTAGTGCATTTGCAAGTTGTTGTGAGAAGAAAACCAATTTCGGAGAAGCTCGGGTTTGTCGTTTTCACTAACGCTCACCCAAACACTTGTTCGATCTTGTTTTTTGTTCTTGCCTTGTGTTTGTTCTTGTGTGCAGCCATGTTCAACCGAATGAAGCAAGTCGCCGGAATCAAGCGGAGAAAAAGCACTCGTGCAAGCACGAGTCAAGCATCCTCCGTCGAGCTCACACCAAGTCCGGGGCATGGTGACCCCGAAGCTGAAATTCCGGAGGAAAGGCCGGCCTTGCTCATCACCGAGGAGCATCTCGACATCAAGGACAACCGCGAGGGCCAAGCCATCGCGCTCATGAGAGAACGGCCATTCGCCCACACCCGACGCTTCGATCCGGACTTCCTCGAGAAAATAGGTATGAGAGAAGAATTTGCCTCTATTTTTCGCACTATGGGTTGGCTAAATTTCGTAGAAGTAGATGAGCCGGGTTCTCGTTTACTTACTATGCAGTTTTTATGCACCCTTAGAAAGTATGATGAAGGCATTTCTTTTCGCTTGTTTGGGCAAAAGCGCTTGGTCACATGGGGTGATCTTCATGCTATGCTAGGTCTAAATCCTAAATGTAGGCTAGACTTAGATAAAGCGCTAAAGGGGTTCCATAAAGAAAGTTTTTGGAAAAAGATTTCCGGAAACGAGTGGGGTCCCAAGCCTAGAACAAGTGCCATCCATAATCCTACACTTAGATTTATGCATGTGTGGTTGGCTATGACCTTGTTTCCTCGAGGTGACATTAGGGTTGTCCGGCAAGATGAATTGAAAATACTTTATGCCATGGTTAAGAAAATTAGGGTGTCACCCGCGGAATGCATGATTGATCAATGGTTAGACAATATAAAGTTGACAGGACCAATTGAGTGCACCTCTTTAGTTACTCGCATTGCGCAGAAGTGTGGTCTGCTTGAGAATGTTCATGTTGAATATTTGACGGTAGATAGAGAATTTCTAGGCGAGGACTATTTTGTGCAAGGACATACTTTGAAACATGGTCCAAATAATACCTTGATCTATCACTTTCCCGGGTATACAAATGAATTCCCGTTACCTAACCCGGGTCTTCGTTTGTATCACTATCGGGCACTAACCCTCCCACTTGAGCCAGTGGGAGAAGTTCGCAGGCATAGTGTTTCAGGGCAACCGACACGTTCCCGTAGGCATATGGAGCCTACACCGGAGTTTCACACTCCGACCGGAGATCCGGTATGGGAGCAGCCCCCGCCACAGGACGAGGCGGGTGCATCAACATGGTAGGCCGGAGCATGGGAATCTCAGTACGATTACCCCATGCAGACGTCATCAAGTTCAAGCGGACCGCCATCCTTTGCCACTCGGTCATTCTCATCCCGTGGGTTCCGTGAACTCAACTATGGGATGGCTGAGTTGACAAGGAGGGTGAACGACATTGATTTGCGCACCGAGAGCATGCAACAAACTCTCACGCAACATGTCACCGACACCCAGCAATGGCAGAATTTCAGCGACAACCAATTCCGCCAGCTGAACGCGATAATGGCTCAGAATCAGAACAATTGGGATGCCTTCTTCCGCTCCTAAGGCTACGACCCGAACCAGCAGATATGAGCAAGAACAAGCTTGGGGGAGGACCCCCCTTCTCATGGTAACTTGTATCTTTCCCCTTCCCTTTATTTCTTGCATTTGCTAAATCTGAAAATCCATAAAAATTTGCAAAACATAAAAAGAACAAAAAAATTTCCCTTTTTCATGCGCGGTATGAATGTGTATAATTTTCCTATGTTGAGATGATGAATAGTTGCTCTGTCCTTTATTCCTCTCTAATGCTAGTTTACAACTTAGTACTCTCTCAAGAGTTAGGTTTGTTGGTAAATCTTGCCTTGAACTTGAATTTTGTGGGTAGCATATGCATTCTCTAGTTCTAAGTTGTTGAGAGGTATGATATGATAGATAGGGCTGCTATGATCTTGCTCAACGTAAAGCTTGAATTTCGGAGTTTTATTTTTCAAAATGACAAATTGACAAGTTCCTCAATGATGAAATTCCCACCACAGCCATATGTAGTGTTTACATTTGAAAACCTTTACACATATGCTGCTTGTTTCACATTGAGCTTAGTCAAAATTGATGTGACCCTAGTAGAACTCTTTTCATGCTTTCTTGATCAAGATCATATACACACATCCACCGCCATGAGCTATCCTTCTAAATCAAGAAGATAGCATCCACCGTGAGCTATTCTTCTACACCGGAAGAAAGTCACTATCCATCCATCCATCCAAAGAAACACTCCATATATCCATTACAAAATTCCTCTCTCAAAGTATTCATTGCAAACTAGGACTATGGCTATGCAAAAAGAAAAGAAAAAAAATGCTCAAAAAAGAGAGCAAGCAAAAGATAGCCATAGCCTAGAAACTCCAAAAGAGAGAAGAAAAATTCAAAAAGGAGTTATTTCTTCCCATCCACCATTCCTCCGTTCTCCCACACACTTGCACATCTTGATCAAGATTGTTTGAATTGATGTTTTTCTTGGATCCGGTCTTTTGACATAGCAATATTATGTGAAGCCTCATATATCCCTACCTTGAGCTCCACATAAAGCCTTATTTAGAAGTAGGTGATTATAGGCAACACTTTGCCTTGGTGAGGAATCATACACATATTGAGTGATCCGAGAGAATCATTTGAGGAACTTGGTTTTTATTTTCAAAATCTTTTGAAAACCTCCGGAATAACATAGCGGAATCTAGAGCAAGTGATTGGTGCCCTGCAATTGTTCTATCTCTCAACCGCCCAAGACAATGAGGTGTAAAAGCCCCATGGATCGAGGTAAATGGGTAAGTTATGTGCCAACATATTTAATTCTAGGAAGAGTACTTTGTTATGCGCATAGTATTATTGAGGAGTAGGACATTGTAGCAACTCCTGATCAACAACTTAAGTTTATCTTTGCTTCGGGACGAGCAAAGGTAAGCTTGGGGGAGTTTGTTGACGGCTGTTAAGTACCATTTTTAATCGTCAACTATACTCAAATAAAGGAGAATTTGGCATTTCATACACGCATGCTTTAGCACAATAATATAGTTCCACTTGTACTTGGAGAACTTTGTGCATGCAGGAGGAAATGTGAAGGAAACACCTCAAAAGGCAAGAAAACACACTTTCGACCAATGAGAGAGTGCCACATGGACGTCACACGGATTGAAGGGCCCATTTTCAGCACTTAACCGACGTAACTCCCTGTAATACCGCGCAACCCGACGTCAGGGCCCACAGGACAGCCACCTGGAGAAAGCACAGGCCAGGAGGGGCCACCCCAGGTCGGCCGACCTGGTCAGGTCGGCCGACCCGGCTGGGCGCCCTCTCCGCCTGGGCTTCCACATGTTGGCTCCTCCGCGACTCCTGATGACGGTTTGAGATGCCTTCCATGGCGGTTACGCTCCCTTGCCGACCTATTGAGGCTATAAATAGGAGGGTGTGCCTTCACACTTAACACACACCACAAGAAGCATTTCTCTCTTGCTAGTAGTAGTTCTTGGAGTTTTAGTGGAGTTAGGCTGAGTCTAGAGCTCTCTTGTCCCAAGTCTTCACTTGGAATTGGTATGGCTCTTGTTTCTTTTCCCTTTTGTAAGAATTTGCTCTTATCAATATATATATCTTTTCTATATAGTTGTGCTTGGGTCATGAGTTTCTTGTTTGATATTGTGATCCATATATGTGATAGTATAGTCTACTTGTGTGATAGTAGTTTATATTTATTATACTACTATTGTCATGCTAGTTATATACCGTCACTATAGTCTAGTTTATATGTTATAGTCTCTATGCTTAGTTTTAGCTGATAAAGTATAGCATGGGTTTGGTGATCGTATTCGTACGGTAGCTCTGCCTCGTTAATAGTAATCGCGGAGGGGCAGAGTGCTCTTTGGTCATGCAAGTATGGTACTTGGGTGACTGATTTGCATCAATTATTCATTAGTCTACTGGTTCGTTGAGGTAGGCGGCAGGTGGTGACAGCCCTGTCCGTCCTTTGAAATCCTCCCCGCTAGGCTTGTGCGTAGGCTCTTGGCGGAAGTCGCCTGTGGATGCAGGGGTAAGTCCGTGCCTGAAGTGCTATATTATTGACTGCTGAACCTGAGTGTGGGTCTGTATGTATTCTACTTAGGCTATGCAACTGTATAGGAATGTATAGTAGGAGTAGCTTAGCCTAGTCTTTCCTCCACTAGACTTTATTTATTTAGTAGGAATCTTCTGTGTGTGTCACACTACCCGGTTATTATCATGTACCTGCCTGTCTTGGTTAGATATCCTTGCTAATTGTTAACATGATCTTATATGTTAGTAACGCTTCTTGATCATACCCTTCCTTTGGGATAAACAAATACGATACCCTGAATACTTCCGGGTGAAATGCTACAGCGGTATTCTCCGTGCGCTTGCGGATTTTACCTACTTGACTCTGGGACATATTAGTGAACCGTTTCTGGCCCCGTGCCGGGAATGATTTATTAATATGGCTTAGCAAAAGTCAACATTGGTTCACTGGCATGCAACCTTATTCTTATCAACTCGGATAGTGATTCTAATATTCTTGAAGACATGGTGGTTTTGTTCGCCCCGGTTGTCACTACAGAGGTTATTAGCTCCCTACTGGTTTCTTGCACTATGCAATGGACAGAAGTGTATTGGCCTATACACTAACGAAATAGATGTACAATTAAGTTCACCACATAGATTAAATTCATCAAGAGAGTATCAATATGTATGAGAGTTACATGACCAGATCCCCACACCAGAGAATAGAATATGAGACTACTTACTCATTCTCCCGCTGAACATAGCAGATGGATGAGAAATAGCGCTGGGACGCGCACCAGCCGATCGGTGCAAGCGTCGTGCCGATCGGCGTGACCTCCCTTCTGGTGGTTCTCGTTGGTGTTGACCGACTGTCACCGCCAATATCCTGTTACCCTAGTTCTCACAACTGAATATCGCGATTGCTGTCTCCCATGATGTTCTTGGCTCTTGATAATTATCTTCCTTTTATACTCAGACGAGATTAGGTCAACTTCTACCAACTCTGACTTGTATAGGGCTGGGGCTTCGTCCTTCTTGGACCGGATTATGCTTTTCGTCATCTTTACTCCCCTATGCCGATCGGCGCAGACTCGCGTCGATCGGCGCGGCTCTGTATCTAGCCCATCTTTATTGCTCTTTGGTTCCTTATCCATAATTGCCCTGTTTTATACCTGTTTTCTGCAATTGTATCCAAAACAGAACAACTACAAATATATACAAATATGGGGCTAATTGTTAGTCCAAACCACCAAATTAAGACATAAAACATCCCTTTTTGGTAGATAAAATGGGTAGTTAGAAACAACCAACAGTTCCCCCACACTCAAATCATTGCTAGTCCTCGAGCAATACAAAATCAAATATGTAGCAAGAATCATCACATCACCTCTCATACAATCATTCTCAATTATCATTTTTACTTGCCTCCACAAAGATTTTCTCTCACCTTCTTTTGAACCAATCGGTATTTCATACTTGAACTTAATCAAATTACCACAAAACCTTTTCAAAATAATTTTAGTTTTCTTCAACTCATCCTTAGCATCAAACATCATGCATTCGGTCTTCTCTAAATCTCTTAAGTGTATTTCCTTCCCTCTCCTATCTAATCAATGATTGTATATGGATCTTGGGGGGCTATATAACTAATTAAACCATATGGTTAACCATGTCAAGAATGTGCTCAATCATGCCCACTAAGAAAGGATTTTAATGATGGAGAAGAGGAACATAGGAGATCTAAAGAAAAATGTTTCAATGAGAACAATGGCAAAGAGCTAGAGATAATCAGAAAGCTGCTTTCTTTGATGACCTTGCTGCCTCTTTAGAAATTTTTCTCTTTATCTCTCTTCTTTTTTTATTTTTCTTTCTATTTATTTTTGCATTGGCACCGATCGGCGCAACAGCTGCACCGGTCGGTGCAATCTATTTTTTTTCTTTTCTTTCTTCCACTCTTTTTCTATTTCTGATATGATCAGCAATTTCTGTCTTGTACCAGCAGTGAATGTTTTTAGAATTCCCTTTTATTGAGAATATAGGTTGTATCAAGGAGGAGGGAGAAGCAAAGATGTATGGTTTTCATGATAGCAAAGAATTTAAATGGATAAGAATGGCTAGAAATACAGAGGTAAACAAAAAGATCATCCTTTCCTAATTTGGTCGAAATCATGAGCAAAAGAGTTGACAAAGTTACTTACAATCCAATTAGTTCAAAAGTGTAGCTTGCTCTCATTCACTTGGCTTATGTAGGCATATTAGACCTTGCTTTTGCTTTAACTTCTGATGAGTCAAAAGAAGTTTTCACAAATACAAAGCTCAAAAGTTAAGTGGTAACCAATTAATTCAAGTAATCATAAAAAAGATAAGATAAATAACATGGGGCACTTTCAATTTGACAATTGACACTAACTTTATTAAAGACAATGTGATGATTCAAACTACATAAAAGACTTTAAAGCAACTCTCAACATTACTCATGACTCTCTTAAGCACACACAAACTTAAATAAACACTAATAAGAAAATCAAGCAAGAAACTAAACTCAAAATCACTTAAAGACTATGACTAATGTCAAAGCCCTTCCCCCACACTCAAAATTTGCAATGTCCTCATTGCAAGAGAAGAAACTCAACACACTAATCATGCAGACAATGCATGTTCAAGACTCGGAAAATCAGTCTTATGTTCCTTATGAGAAAGGTGTAGTCTGCTTCATTCATCTCGATTGTATCTTGGATTCTCCAATCCACATCTCTTTGATGCCTGTAGGCAAGATCCCTGTCTAGATACAACCTCTCAATATTCCTTCGGCAGACAGGACAACAAACTGGTGGTTGCAGATTATGATTTTCAACACTGTAAGGGGAGACACTGTTCAAACTCCTCTAAGCCGATCGGCATAGTGGCTGAACCGATCGGCACGGTGGTGTTCCTTCATCACTGCGACTACCTCCACTTCCCTCTGCATTACCATTAACTCTTGTTGAAGTTCCTGCTGCCCTGTCATTGTTACATTCTACAGGTGTTCCCCAAATCTCAAACTTAGGACTACCACAGCTTCTTTGCATATTAAAGTCATCACTAAGGTCTCCAGGCACACTAGGATGACCGCTTTCCAAAGTTTCCAAATAGTACGATGTATCAAAATCGCTATCCCATTCAGAGTACCTTCTAATTGGCTTACCCGATAGCCTAGTAGATCTGCGAACCTCTGGTGTAGTCTTGCACTTTTTTGTAGCAGGCTCTTCGTCTTCACTTGGCAAAGCCATCAGATCAATAAATTCAGCCATCTTCAGTTCGTGCCGATCGGCTTCATTGTCATGCTGATCGGCTCTGCGCTGATTGGCTCCAGTGTTGCGCCGATTGGCGCAGTTGGCGGCTTCCTTCATATTCTCTGCCAATTGTTCCAGATTACGCTCACGAATTGCCTTGTTCTGCTGCCTTCATAAAATCTCATCATTAATTTCCTTAGGCGTCCTCCCAACAGGAACTACGCGATAGCCATCATCATATACAATCTCATCATTAATTTCCTTCGATGCAACTGTTCCTATGAATCTTGTTTTCTTGAAAGCCCTCCCAATTGGTAAGAAACCTGGGAGAGGCTTCATCCTTTCTAGCTTGGAGATCTTTTTCCGCATCCAACTGGTACATGGCTTCTTCGGCTTCCTCTTGCAGCTTGAGTTCATACTTGGTGGCAATATCATGTTCGCTATAAAGCCGGCACTTATGAATTGTCAGAGCGCTCTCTTTATCTAGTTCCTCCTTCTCTTGCTTAGTTGATAATCTTTCAAAAGATAGGAAATCCACATATGACGAAGGCTTAGCAAGATCAAGAAGACCTTCCATGGTATACCTTTGAGAGACGGCTTCACTTACAATAGGTGCTATAGATTTTCCCTTGCGTACCAATACTCTTCTCATCATCTACCAAAGTTTATTGTCTATCTTCTCCTTGTCGACGTTCCAAGCGTCAGCTTCGCTCTTCTTCATGAACTTCTTCCTCAGATTCGACCAGACCACCGGATCATCTCGTGTTGGTGACAACACTTTGTTAATTTCATCCCAGGACCAAATTTCAGAGAGCTGCAGAAATTCGTCGCCGAGCCGACTGGCTCCGGAGTCGGGCTGATCAGTGCAAGGATCACGCCGATCGGCGCCGCCTCGATTGCTTCCCGATGCGCCGCCTTCCATTGCTTCTACTCTTAGTGCTTTGTTCTGGTGACTATGTAATGCGAGTTGATCCGTGGAGTTGCTGCCCTCTTATATTTATATCCCTTGATTTCCAATTGGACTAGGACTCTATCTCTTATTTGCGGAATTCAACAAGTCTTAACATGGCAAGGTCCAAAACCGACTCAAAAACCAAAAAGACTCTGTCGCGCCAATCGGTGCAGGGCTGTCTCGATCGGCACTGCATAGCATCGATCGGCGCGGTACACTAAGTTACCAAATCCAAAATAAAAAAATCACGAAAATAAAAAACACATACAAAGCTTTTGCTTTACATCGTTAAGCTCGACCACAGAAGGCACTAAGCAGTAAAGTACACATCAAAATATTTTAATTCAAAAGTGTCAGGTTCTAGATATACCTTTAGACGTTACCCATTCACCATGTACTTGTTTCTCTTGCCATCCATTATGGTTACAGCTCCCGAAGGTAACACCGTGTTCACAAGATAAGGCCCTTCCCATCTACTTCGCAGTTTTCCTTTATCAAATAATTTGAATCGCGAATTAAATAGGAGCACCCGATCTCCTTCCTTGAATTCCTTCTTCAAAAGCTTCTTGTCATACCACTTCTTTATCTTTTCCTTGTATATTGCCACATTTTCATATGCACGCAATCGCATCTCTTCTAATTTGCTTATTTGTATCTTCCTTTTCACACCGGCGACATCAAGATCCAAATTCATTTACTTTATAGCCCAATAAGCCTTATGTTCCAATTCCACAGGTAGGTGACATGATTTCCTATGACACCCCAGGTGTCTCACCTTAACCTAGCAAAAATGAGGAGCACAAATCATGGAAATGATGACATAAATGATAGAGCCTATCTATTAATTTAATTCTAGGCAAATAAATACCCTGCAACCCAGTTATTGAAACAACTTAAGAATTTCAATACAACTTATGCCAAATAAATTCATCATCAGTTTGGTAATAATAAAATAGAATATTAGAAATTTATTGGGCATTTTATCTGCTTGGCAAGACCCTTAATTAATTAATTGATTCTTAAGTAACTAATTAATGCATTTAATAAATTCACCAGAGTGTTTCCCACCATTTAAATAGTGAGTCCACCAATTTTCACCATTTTAGGAAATCTCTAGCTATTTTATTTTGATTTATTAAAAAACTAGTTTGACCAGGGACCTTTTTATGAGGATCTTGAAAGATCAGGGGGCGCAGTGTAAAAATCCCTTTCTTCTCCCTCTCACTGGCTCAGCGCCTACCGGCTCCTCTCTGCCGCCGGCGCATCACCCGGGCCGCCTTCACCCCTCCACCTCAAAACTGTGCATGCGCAACAGTGTGTCAATGCCTGCACCTCTGCTCCTCCGCTCTGTCCCCTCACCGTGAGCTCGCCCAACCTCCTCTTCTCCTCTCTGCACGCCACCGAGCCGCACGGCAAGCCTTCAATTCCTGCCGCTCTCCCGCTCCCTTCCCCCGCTCACTTCATGGCCCTTTGTTCCGCCTGAAACCGCACCACAAGCTCCCGAGTACATTGCCCTCGCTCTCACCCTCTTCTCTCTCTCTCTCATTTGCACTCTTTGCGCTCTGCTTCTCCCCGCCATTCCCAACCCACACTCGAGCTCGGGTTCTACCCTCTCATTACCACCAAGACTCAACCCACACCACCAACCGCGCGCACGCGTCCCCTCCGCATCCCCATGCCTTTCGCTCGACAAATCCCCGTGTGAGCTAGAGCTAATTTTAAGAAAACCAGGAAGAGCACCTCCAGCGAGTTCCCCTGCCGCCGGCCAGGAATTCTCGAGCCACGGTGAGCTGTTCTTCAATTTAATGCACACACAAGTTCCTTACCCATGCCCGAACCAAACTAAGTCGATGTGCTTTTGTTTCTTGACTTGAGTTCGGAGCAGTTCCTGTCTTCCCCGGCCGCCATCTCTGCTGCATTGAAACCGAGCCGCCTCGTCAATGAGCCCCCATCTCCGGCCACCCTCGCTGGACGCTGCCTAGGTGCCAGTCTTCTCCTCGCCATCCTGAAGCTCTACGAGAAGACGACCATCGCTTTCGAGCCCCGTAGCTAAAACGCGACATGGCCAAAGCCCTCTCCTTCCGTTGTCTCGTCGTCGATGATCTTCCGGTGAGCCACTTCCCCCTTGAACCATGCCAACCATTCCGCCTAGGCGCGCGAGTTATTTTTCTGCCCTCGCGGTGGGCTTCCCCCACGCACAGTCGCCGGCAGCGAGCCCCCTGGCCGCGCGCTGCCCCGCTCCGACGAGCCTATTGGCCATCCTTCTGGCGCCTACGTGGCCATTACGTGGCAACTACGTGGATCCTAGGTGTCGCACGCGTGGCACTAATGTGTAATTAGATAAAACCGAAAATACCTAGGAAAATGCCAGAAAAATGTTGAAACTTCCAAAATTCATAGTAAATCGAATTCAACTCCAATGAAGCTCAAACAAAATTTGTTAGGTTCATCTTGAAGAGCTCTATTTTAGTAAAATGATAAATCTGAGCCCCTGATCATGCATTTTTGATAATTCATTAAATTGTGAAAATACAAATTAATTCATCAGAAATTCTAGGAATGGAATTGAATCTTGATTTTTGGCATGCTTAGTAAAACTATGATTATCTACCCCAAAAAATTTTGGTTTGTCAAAGGATGAATTATTTTAGGCTCTAGAATTTAATTAGTGTGTTTATTTAAATTAATTCTAGTAATTATTTTATAATTAATTGGCCCCTACCACTTGGCACAAAAATCACTCACACAAGTCTCTCTGCTCGGTAAATTACACAAGTCCAGAAACCTAAATTTACTTAATTAAACTTAATTAATTGCTCTTACCACTATTTTACTTTAATAAATGCTATTAATTAGAGTAATTATATCCAGAGGCTGTAAATTGGTAAAAATGCAATTCATCTATGTCCCTGTTCATGATAAATCACTCAAGTCCAAAATTGATTGGTTACTATTTTAATTAATTAATTATTCTAAAAGACTATAACAACCCTAAATAAATGATTAACACCCATAAAATATTGAAAACTCTAATTTGTTTCTTTGAAGCATATGGCTTCGAGAACATTGAATCATATGGCTTCGAGAACATAATAATAATTTATTGACATCAAAACACAATGTGCTTGCATGTATCATATCATTGCATATAAAGGTGTTACGACAATACCGTTAACACATTTGTCATCATATAGGCAACGACAACCAGGAGCCCGAAGAGGATCAGAAGGAGACTAAGTTGCTAGTTTTCAATATTACTAGTGTCTGTGATTATTGTTGCATTAGATCATAGGAGTTGATTGGAACCCACCTTGCATGATACCCAAATGACCTAACCACTATTATTAGAACTTTGGTAGTATCGGTACTGTTATGCTAAGCTTAGTAATGAATAGGCTCGTTGGGCATTATTATTACTAAGAAATGAACTTGATCACTGGAACGGGATCTATAAAAGAAGTTTATTTTGATGTTATGACCGGGCAGGGAAGATGCATGTGTAGGTTTGCCGCAATACATGGGTGTTGACTGCGGTAGCCCTGCCTTGTCGAACCTAGGACCCGTCCGTGGTTGGCCCTTGGTCAGGTATTGAACAGTACCGAATGCATGCTAGTCTATGGGCACTAGTAAACCAATGTAGCATTGACGTGGCAATGAGGACGGTACCTAGTACAGTGGTCGTTGACCCTTCTGCTGCTGGAGGGGGCGGTTCATACCGTGAAGTACTGATGGCAGGACGGCATGCCCACACGCTGAGACTAGACCCGGACCAAGTTGTTTTTCGTCCTTGCGAAAGGTTGCCATATACGACCTTAATTTGTGCGTATGTGTCGTGTATCTCAGGTTATCCCAGCTGGTGAAAAATCAATTGCAATTGCTGTCCCTCGCAGTAATGAGTACCACTTGGTCACTGAGTCGTCACGTAGTTGCACAGGGTACTTGGAAATTGATTATGATGCTTATTGTTGACAATACTCTTATGGCTCCTATGTTGTACTTACTTATGTATTGCTTTATTATCTTATTGTTGCAACTGAAGTTACATTCTGCTCTACCCAATTAACTTGATGAATAAAACTTGATAGAACTAATAGGTTGCTTAGTGCGAGTCTTTTCAAACAAGCCACCTATTAGAGCCATTGCATACATAGAAGTCCGACGGGTAAGTCTTGCTGAGTAATTAGTACTCAGGCTTTGTGTCACAGTTGTTTTTAGGTAATGAAGAGGTAGAGTTGCGTGAGAATGTGTTGCCCTGGGATATGCAAGTCCCTGAGGGTTTTACTGCCCACTGGGAGTCCGACTCGCCACCGTAGTATTGATGTGTGATGCTAGAGTGATGGTTCTTCGGGCAGGAATCATTGCTATGTTGTATCATCGAGCTCGTAGCTCCTTATCATTAATCGCTTCCACTGTGTTTTCAAAAATATTAAGAACTTGTAATATTCCGCTGCACTATGAGGACTTATTGATGTAATATTCAACTTAAATTCGAACCAATGTTGTATTATCAAGTGTCTGCGATATCAGCACCGTTGGGACCTCGATCCTCCGGGAAGGGGTGCCACAGCTGGTATCAGAGCCATGGTCCATGATAATACAACAAATAAATCGTATTTTTGAAAACCACGATGTTACGAGTGAGGATACATTAGTATTGCCCCTAGTAGATAATAGGGTGGTGACAAAGCTAACTTGGGTTATGATTATTTATATTACTTGCATCTACGGCTTCTTCAAACGAAGGTACGTGCGTGCTTAACCGACACGTGTGATATTGGTGTCTGTGCTCACAGGCGGATACGAGACACTGTTGGCTCATGACTTATCACGGGACGATCCTTTTCCATGGATTGTTACAAGTAGATCTGTGCTTCTTTTCGTAGTTTCTTTTGAATTTGATGTATTTTTTCTGCAATGAGTCTTCTGTAGGTACACTAACGCCGTTAGTATAACATATAGAATAACTTACGTGTGGAGTGCGGGTCATCACCAAATATCCGTGCCGCTAAGCCTCGGCAAGTTAGGTGTTGTGTTGTGATGAACGATAGGTTAATAAAATGAAGGTTTTGCATCATGCATCCCATTATAAGTAAACTAAAAATTGGTTCTCTCCTTGCTCACCAACCTCTAAAATAAAAATTTTCTAAACCTGATAAGTATAAAATTCTGAATATTGAGGTTAACGAGAATCTGTCCTGTTTTTAGCTGCCAATTTCAAAAATTCATAACTAAAGTTATGCTTCGGATTTCTAGGTGTTTAAATACAATCTGGAAAGCCCTAGAAGTCTATTTTCATCTCCAATAGGTTTCACCATCTTCCCGGTTTTCCTCTGTCCAGTAGAGCCAAAACAATAAGCCTCTGTCAATCTAAAACAGAATTTGTTTTAAAACTCATTATCGTATTATTGACCCTTGAGGCTGGAAAATGTGAACTAAAACTTTGTTTCTGTATTTCATAGCACTATATATGAAATGCATTGTTACTCATGGAACATTGTACTCACCATTGGGTTTATGTTCCAGATGGGTGACCACGGTTTTGAGGAGCTTTCGCACGATGGGTGGCGCTACACCACCGGTCTCCACCACCGTGGCTTTCCTACACTGTTGTGGGATCTCTTACGCTTGTTGGGCTACGACGAGCCGCCCTCTTACAAGGGCCACAAGGTCCATCGTCACGACATGACTCTTGCTGAGGTGCACATCAGCGTGCCCACACACCCGTGCAACCTCGACATGGCGGGTATGGAGAGCACGGCGACTTGTGGGAGCCTCCGTGAGGGCTTGGAGAGAGTCTCCCACAAGGCTCTCACCCACTTCTGTGGGCGCCACATAGCAGCGCTCTCTGGGACTCCGTTTGAGATGATTCCCATCTGGCACCAGGCCAACCCGGTCAGGTAGAGGCGTGTGAGGCGTATCGGCCGCGACGACTACCCAATGTACCATGCAGGGTACCACTGTGTCTCCTACTACTCTGAGTACCTCCTCAACTTGGATGAGGAGGCTAGCAGCCACAACAGTATCATATTGGCTGAGGCTGAGCAGGTCTGGGTTTAGAGGAATGACCTACAGGCACAGACCGACGCATAGCAGAGAGAGATTCAGCGGTTGACCGTTGCCCTTGAGGCGAGTGAGACACGCGTTACTGAGGTGACTGGACAGCATGACACCCTATCGCAGGAGGTTGACAGATGTGGCGTGATTATGTAGCAACACGCCAACCACAACGAGCACCTGCAACATCAGTTGACGGCTGCACAGCACAAGATGGAACTTATGGGAGAGGATTTAGAGACCCTGGCCCAGGAGAACTAGGGCCTGCAGCAGCAGCTTGAGGCAGCCCTTGCACCACCGGCAGCACCGGAGGAGGAGGACCCGCAGGAGGATATGGACGAGGAGTCTGACGTAGACTACAAGGCACCAGCTCGAGGTAGGACCTAGGAGGACAGTGGTAGACTATATTAGTCTTGGTAGTCAGGATCAGTTGGGTAGGTAACTTTTGGCAAATCACGCGAGGTTGTTGTATTTTGGGGTTGAGGCGTGAGATGTTTTTGTAACACGAGGGCCACATATTCCGAGTCATGTATTGAAACTATGATGATTGGCGCTATGCATTGGGTGTACCCTTAGTAGCTATTATTGTTGCAACAAAGTTAATCGTACTTATTGACTCAATCAAAGTACTTTCTTTGTAGATGGATTAAAATAAAGAATAACCACCACAGGGTTGGGAAATTACCGATGGCCTGGAGTTCACAGGAATGATTCACCTGTTTTGGAGAGTTCTCCAGAGATTCAGATACTCCATTCCTCCCGCCTATGTTGGCAAGGAATTCCAGGAGTATGGAGTCCCCGCATGTGTCATCCATGTGGCGGTTCCTGCCAATTACTCCGTCATCCCCGCATGGGAATCTTGGACCCTTAGCGTCACCGGGACCGATCTGCCTTCCACCTGGAATGTAGCTGCATTCAAGGCACTTACTCGATTCAGTGAAGACCACAAGCATGATGTTGCTGGAACACCCGTTGCCTTTCTACCCATTAATGATGTGACGGACTTCGAGTGGATGAGGCGTGTGGATTTCATCTTTGACCCAAACCATCGCCACCATGATCCTATGCTGCCCATAATAGAGTATTATGGTTTGTCCACTTTTGCTTTGTGCACAAACTTGAGCCGACGTTTGGATGTGTTGCATTCTGCACTTCGACTTTCTAAGGTCAAAAAACAAGCTAAGGATGAAGAAATTGTAGAACTGAACCAACAAATCCAAGCCAAGAATGAAGAGATGGATGCGATTCTAGAAGAATGTGACCAAGCCTTGCAGAATGCAGCGGATTTTGAGCATGACATGATTGAGGCTCAAGATGACTTGACCGCATTCAAGGCTGCCCATCTTCCTATTGAAGGGAATTGGGATGAGATCTTTATAGAGTATAGAGAACCAGACGATGTGGAGATGGCACCTGCCGGTGTTGATAACGAGGAAATAATGGATCTGGAAGAACCAGGAGAGCCTATGGAATAGGAAGAACCAGAAGAGCCGGAAGACTTAGGCCAGGAGTAGATGATTCGCTACCCCTGGGTATGGTCGTGTAGTATATGTATCCCTAGTTCGATGTAGGAGCGTGAATCTTGCATATTGTGTCCGCAATACCGTAACTAGGCGTCGACACATATATGTAAGGAACCGGGTGATGATGTCCTTTAACAACCATGTAGACTGAATTGAATCAATGGAGATGGTTGTCATTCTGAGATTTTACCGTGCCACTTGCAAATTTATATTCTTGCACATGTGATTTTATGGAATATTATGAGAAACAACTAATGTGCAACCGTATAAATTGCAGCATGGTGCGTACTCGGAACCAGGAAGATCCTGAGATCTCTCAGTGAGGAGCGAATGCTGAGCCTTCATTAGCTGAAGTCCTGGCCGCTGCACTCAACAGGCAGTAGAATGACTCCGAGCTGCTCCGTCGACTCGTCGACATCACGACCCATCTGGCTGGACGTGGAGATAACCACAACAACCGCAACAACCAGCCCCGTCAGAGCACTTACTCAGATTTCCTGGGTACCCACCCACCAACCTTCGAATGTGCCAGAGAGCCACTGGACGCCGACCACAGGTTGCGTGAGACCAAGTCTAAATTCGGTCTGCCGGAATGCACTGAGTGCCAGAAGGTGTTGTTCGCCGCCCAACAACTCCATGGCTCTGCTAGCGCCTGGTGGGCCAACTATGAAGCTTCTCTGCCCGCTGGATGCCACGTGGAATGGAATGACTTCAAAGCTGCTTTTCATGCTCATTTCATCTCCGCTGGTCTCATGCAGAGAAAATTCCAGGAATTTATGAATCTAAAACAAGGAGGGAGGAATGTCCTCCAACATTCTGAAGCCCTCTCCTTCCGTTGTCTCGTCGCCGACGATCTTCTGGTGAGCCACTTCCCCCTTGAACCCTGCCAACCATTCTGCCTAGGCGTGTGAGTCATTTTTCTGCCCTCGCGGCGGGTTTCCCCCGCGCACAGCCGCCGGCAGCGAGCCCCCCGACCGCACGTCGTCCCGCTCCGACGAGCCTATTGGCCGTCCTTCTGGCACCTACGTGGTCATTACGTGGCGTCTCAGTGGATCATAGGTGTCGCACGCGTGGCACTGACGTATAATTAGATAAAACCGAAAATACCTAGGAAAATGCTAGAAAAATGTTAAAACTTCCAAAATTCATAGTAAATCGAATTCAACTCCAATGAAGCTCAAACAAAATTTGTTAGGTTCATCTTGAAGAGCTCTATTTTAGTAAAATAATAAATCTGAGCCCCTGATCATGCATTTTTGATAATTCATTAAATTGTGAAAAAACAAATTAATTCATCAGAAATTCTAGGAATGGAATTAAATCTTGATTTTTGGCATGCTTAGTAAAACTATGATTATATACCACCACAAATTTTGGTTTGGCAAAATATGAATTATTTTAGGCTCTAGAATTTAATTAGTGTGGTTACTTAAATTAATTCTAGTAATTATTTTATAACTAATTGGCCCCTGCCACTTGGCACAAAAATCACTCGCACAAGTCTCTATGCACAGTAAATTACACAAGTCCAGAAAGCTAAATTTACTTAATTAAATTTAATTAATTGCTCTCACCACTATTTTACTTTAATAAATGCTAGTAATTAGAGTAATTATATCCAGAGGCTGTAAATTGGTAAAAATGCAATTCATCTATGTCCCTGTTCATGATAAATCACTCAAGTCCAGAATCGATTGGTTACTATTTTAATTGTTTAATTATTCTAAAAGACTATAACAACCCTAAATAAATGATTAACACCCATAAAATGATGAAACTCTAATTTGTTTCTTTGAAGCATATGGCTTCGAGAACATTGAAGCATATGGCTTCGAGAACATAATAATTTATCGACATCAGAAAACAATGTGCTTGCATGTATCATATCATTGCATATAACGGTGTAACGACAATACCATTAACACCTTTGTCATCATATAGGCAACGACAACCAAGAGCCCGAAGAGGATCAGAAGGAGACTAAGTCTTAGGAACAAGAGGTTGAAGTCGCTAACACTAGTGCCAATCCAGGCAAGCCCCGGTTCTCATTTGCCATTTTATAAAGTTGCTAGTTTTCAATATTACTAGTGTCTGTGATTATTGTTGCATTAGGTCATAGGAGTTGATTGGAACCCACCTTGCATGACACCCAAATGACCTATACCACTGTCATTAGAACTTTGGTAGTATCGATACTGTTATGCTAAGCTTAGTAATGAATAGGCTCGTTGGGCATTATTATTACTAAGAAATGAACTTGACCACTGGAACAGGATCTATAAAAGAAGTTTATTTTGATGTTATGACCGGGCAGGGAAGATGCATGTGTTGGTTTGCAGTAATACATGGGTGTTGACTGCGGTAGCCCTGCCTTGTCAAACCTAGGACCCGTCCGTGGTCAGCCCCTTGATCAAGTATTGAACAGTACCGAATGCATGTTAGTCTATGGGCACTAGTAAACCGATATAGCATTGACGCGGCAATGAGGATGGTACCTAGTATAGTGGTTGTTGACCCTTCTGCTGCTGGAGTAGGCGGTTCATACCGTGAAGTACTGATGGTAGGACGGCATGCCCACTCACTGAGACTGGACCCAGACCAAGTTGTTTTTCGTCCTTGCGAAAGGTTGCCATATACGACCGTAATTGGTGCGTATGTGTCGTGTATCTCGGGTTATTCCAGCTGGTGAAAAATCAATTGCAATTGTTGTCTCTCGCAGTATTGAGTACCACTTGGTCATTGAGTCAGTTGCACATGGTACTTGGGAATTCATTATGATGCTTATTGTTGACAATACTCTTATGGCTCCTATGTTGTACTTACTTATGTATTGCTTTATTATCTTATTTGTTGCAACTAAAGTTACATTCTGCTCTACCCAATTAACTTGATGAATAAAACTTGATAGAACTAATAGGTTGCTTAGTGCGAGTCTTTTCAAACAAACCACCTATTAGAGCCATTGCATACCTAGAAGTCCGACGGGTAAGTCTTGCTGAGTAATTAGTACTCAGGCTTTGTGCCACTGTTGTTTTCAGGTAATGAAGAGGTAGAATTGCCTGAGAATGTGCTACCCTGGGACATGCAAGTCCCTGAGGGTTGGACTGCCCACTGGGAGTCCGACTCGCCGCCGCAGTATTGATGTGTGATGCTAGAGTGATGGTTCTTCGGGCAGGAATCATTGCTATGTTGTATCGTCGAGCTTGTAGCTCCTTATCGTTAATCGCTTCCGCTATGTTTTCAAAAACATTAAGAACTTGTAATATACTGCTACACTCTAAGGACTTATTGATGTAATATTCAACTTTAATTCGAACCAATGTTGTATTATCAACTATCTACGTTATCAGTACCATCGGGACCTCGATCCTTCGGGAAGGGGCGCCTCATTTTCCATAGACAAATTGATATGGTGTCATACCAATTGGCGTCTTGAATGCCATCCTATATGCCCATAATGCTCGATTAAGCTTTGTAGCCCAATCCTTTCCTTCTCTTGTAACTATCTTCTGCAGAATCCCTTTGAATTCCTTATTGGATGTTTCTGCCTATCCATTTGTCTGGGGATGATAGGTTGTTCCAATTCTGTGTTCAACCCCAGATTTAGCTAAAAACCTAGTAAATTCTCATCCTATAAAATGGGATCCTCTATGCGTAATTATTATCCTTGGTACTCCATACCTAGGGAATATCTGCTCTTGAAGTATACTCCTTGATTCTCTTGTACTATTGGACTTGCATGCCATTGCTTCGACCCACTTGGAGACATAATCAACGGCAACCAATATATACTTGCAACCATGAGAATTCACAAATGGTCCCATAAAATCCATACCCCAAACATCAAAGATATCAACTTGAAGATTATACTTAAGAGCCATTGCATTCCTACTGTTAACATTTCCCTATTCATTGGCATTGGGCGCATGTTGCGACATACCTTTTTGCATCTTCATGCATAGTAGGCCAATAGAAACCACTCGCCTATACTTTTTCCTATGTTCTGAAGTAGCCATAATGTCCCCCATAATCCGAAGAATGACATTTTGCCAAAATGCTCGCTCTTTCTTCTCTGGGTACACATCTTCACACTGCTCCATCCTGGCAATACCTGTACAAGTATGGGTCAGCCCGTATGAACTTTCTCATTTCACTCTTAACTCTTTTCCTTGTATTCTTGTTCATTATATCAGCTTGTCCCTTGAAACCTTTGATAATATCTGTCATCCAACTCTCTCTATGATCAAATGTGGCAAACAGCTGCTCTTGTTGCATTTCATCTTTTATTGGCTCAGTTGTGAGGCGCCCCTTCCCGGAGGATCGAGGTCCCGAAGGTGCTGATAACGCAGACACTTGATAATACAACAATGATCCAAATTTAAGTTCAATTATTACATCAAAGTGCAGCGGAATTACAAGTTCATGAAGTTTTGAAAATAGCGGAAGCGAAATAACGATAAAATCTACGAGCTCGATGATACAGCATGGTGATGATTCATGCCCGAAGAATCAATACCCTAGCAGCACTCACAATCACTGCGGCGGCAGGTCAGACTTCCAATGGGCAGTCCAACCCTCAGGGACTTGCACGTCCCAAGGCAACACATCTACAGGCAATTCTATTTCTTTAGTACCTGAAAACCACATATGCATAAAGCCTGAGTACTAATTACTCAGCAAGACTTACCCGTCAAAAACATAGACATGCAATGGCTCTAATAGGTGGCTTGTTTAAAAGGACTCACACTAAGCAACCTATTAGTTCTATCAAGTTTTATTTTTAGATTAAATGGGTTGTGCAGAATATAACTTTATTTGCAACAATAAGATAATAAAACAATACATAAAAATAAGTGCAACAATAGAACAATATAATATACCAGTAATAACCAATACAAATCCATATCCATGATATCATGTGCAACTACGTGATTGGCGCGGTAAACAAGCGGTACTCATTACTGTGAGGGACAACAATTGCAATTGATTTACACCAGCTGGGAAAACCCGAATAACACGACACATACGCACCAATTAAGGTCGTATATGGCAACCTTTCACAAGAAAAACCACCCACATCCAGACCCGGGTGTGGTGACGTCGAGTGGGCATGCCGTCCTGCCAACAGTACTTCGTGGTATGGACCGCCCACTCCCGCAGCCGAGGGGTCCTAAGACCAACGCACCTTAACCGTCCTTGATATAAGCGATCTTTAATGCTACATCGGTTTACTAGTGCCCATGAAACTAGCATGCATTCGGTACTGTTCAAAACTTGATCAAGGAGCCGACCACGGACGGGTCCTAGGTTGGGCAAGACAGGGCTACTGTAGCCAACATCCATGTGTTGCTGCAAACCTACAGATGCAAATTCCCTGTCCGGCCAAACATCAAAATAAACTTCTTTTACATAAGTTCCATTTTAGTGACCAAGTTTATTCCCTAGTAATCATGATAACTACCGAGACTTATCAATTACTAAGCATAGCATCTTAGTACCGAACGTACCAAGTTTCTAATAACAACAACATAGGTCATTTGGGAAAAACATGCAAGTTGGGTTCCAATCAACTCCTATAACCTAATGCAACAATTCAAGCATAGACACTAGTAGTGAATTAAACTAGCAAAACTTTATAAAGAGGCTAATGCAAACCGGGGCTTGCCTGGATCCATGCAAGTGTTAGCTATTATAGTCTCTTGGTACTCAGGCTCTTGGCCCTGCTGGACGTCGGGCTCCTGCTCCTGAGTGTCGTGACCTATTGATGAACAAGGGTTATCGGTAGTGTTGAAATACCGTTACATGCAATGACATGATAAATGCAACAATGATGGATGTATATTGCATTAGAGTGTGGGTGCCAACAACTTATTAATAAGTTCTCCAAGCCATATGCTTCAAAGAAACAAATAAGGTTTTCATTATTTCACGTGGGTGGATCATTTTAATTAGGATTGTTATAGCTCGAGAACAATTAAACAATTTAAAATAGTAACAAGATGATTCTGGACTTGAGTGATTTATCATGAACAGAGACATGTATGAAGTGCATTTTCACCAAGTATAGCCTCTGGACAGTATTATTTTAATTACTAGAATTTATTCAAGTTAAAGCATTACTTAATTAATAGAATATTAAATATTGCAGATTTGACTTAACCAAAAATCAGGGTGATGTATTAACATGAAACAATAGTGCATGTAAAAGATCAGAATTAATTTCCATTCCTAGAATTATTAAGGATTTATTTGGTGTTTGGACAAGTTATTTAATTAACTACATTATATTAACAGAGGCAGTTGGTTGTTATTTTATTAAAATAAGGCACATTATCATGAAGCTAAAAAAATTGATTTGAGGTCATTTGGACTTAAAATGAATTTACTATGCATTTTTGAAGCTCCATCAGTTTTCTGGTGTTTCCTGGGTTTAAACAATTGACGTTCAGCGCCATGTGGCAGCCATATCAGCGCCAACTTGATGCCAGCTCAGCTGCCAGTCAACTTCGCTGGAGCGCAGCGGCGCGCGTCCGGGGCTTGCCGGAGGGCTCGCCGCAGGCGACTCTGGGCGGCGGAAGCTCACCGCGGGAGGGGGAAAATGATGTGCGCAACGAGGCAAGGAGACTAGGGGGCTTCACGAAGTCGGAAGCTTACCGGAGATGGGTCGCGGGGTGGACTCGAGACAGCAAACCGACGAGCGGCGACGAAGAGAGGAGGTCCGGCGATGTCGCGGGGTGGACTCGAGACAGCAAACCGACTACGGCTGGCTCCTACAGCATCACGGGGGCACGGCGGGGATCGGCGTCAGGTTGGCGATCATCGGGGAATGCTGGAAGAGGGGGCTCACCGTGGAAGTGGCACGAACACGGTGGCGCAGAAGGGGTCGGTGGGGGAAAAGTTCAATGACGGTGTTCTTGCTCGAGGAATCAAAGAAGCGAGGGGTCAGGAGTGATCGTAAGAAGCTTGCGTATCAACGAGAAGAAGAAAGGGAGACGGGGTTCACCAGGGTCACCGGAATTTGGGAGCGCGTCGTCGGCGGCCGTCGGGGAACAGGGTTCGGAGATTCTTCAAATTGGTCGAGCTCACCGAAAGATTGTGCGAGCTATGGGGCGGAAGTTTAGCGGGGAAGTAGGCGCATTCGTTGGTGCTCTCGGTGTGGCTTGGGGGTGAGGGATTTGGCCGGGAAACGAGCTCGAGTTTGGCTCCGGCAATGGCGGAAGATGGTTGGGGGAGAAAGGAGTGAATAGAGGGGTATTTATAGGCCAAGGGGCTCGGTTTCTTGGTTGGACACCGGAGGCAGGTGCGCGCACAGCTTTGAGCAATGCCGGGTCTCGGGGAGCCGTTGGGAGCGCGGGGAGCAGAGCGGGTGCGGCAGCAGAGGCAGAGCACGGCAGAGGGGAAAGCAACTCGCTTGCTTGGCCGATAGTGGCGTGCGGCAAGGGAGGAGGGCAGGGTGAGGTGACGGGGCAATCACGCACGGGCTCTGGTGGTGCTGGGCGACGGGGAGTGCTCGGGAGCCGGAATCGAGGGACGACGGCAAGAGGCCATGGCGGCATCGGGCAGGGGCGAAAGCAACTTGCTTCGGCGGCAGCTAGCGGCGAGTAGTGGCAGAGCGGCAGTGGTGATGCGACGGAGCGGGCACGAGGGCTCGTCTTCGGTCGGAAAGTGGGAGCTGTCGGAGGCCGGGAATCGGGACGAGCAATGGCAGGGGCGGCAGGAGTCGTCGACCTCGGGCAGGGGCGAAGGGGACTCGCAGCAGCGGCGTCTAGCGCTCGGGTGGGAGCGGCGATGCGATGGCGGCAGGCACGCAGACACGCGAGGGCACGAGCGAGTTTTGAGGCGGCAGCGGCGGCAAAAAGAATCGCGCGACGCGCGCGCGAGCGGGCGGGAGCTGAGAGGAAGACGATAGAAATTTGTCAGAAAGCCCTTCACTTTTCAAAAAGTTCATAGAAAGGTCCCTGACTTATGTTTATTTAAATTCCTTATGATACAAGCCTCCATTTGAGTTGGAATTTTTATAATTAGGCTCCTGATGATTTGTAGAATTTAATAGTGAAGTCCATTTGGTCAGAAATGGAATAATTTAGTTGGGATTAATAAGTAAAATTAAATCCTTTCTAGGCTTAATTTAATTATTTGATTGACTTCTTAATGGAATAAAATTCTGGTTTTTGGTCCAAAATTCTAATTCATTAATTCCATAATTCTAATGTAATTATTTGGCCCATGTTTTATAGAAATTTAATTTGCTTTAAGTTTTTGCTTGCGGGGTGTTAATTTAACTTGGAGAATCCCAATTTTTATCTTGTCCTTATTATTTCATGCTCAAACTTGAGTCCAAAATTTTTGGCAATTTGTGCTAAGCAAGAATTGAGACACCTGGGTGTCACAAGTTGATGATGATTCAAGACGAGACAAATGATATGCTATAGAATTTTCCACTCCTTTCTTATCTCGTATCTCCAAATCAAATTCTTGTATCATCAATACCTATCGCATTAACCGAGGCTTAGACTCTTTCTTTGAAACCAAGTATCTTATGGCAGCATGATCAGTATATAGAATCACCTAGGAATTTAGAATGTAGGATCTAAACTTCTCAAAAGCAAATATAACAGCTAACATCTCTTTCTCAGTTGTTGTATACTTGATATGTGCTTCATTCAAAGTTTTGCTAGCATAATAAATAGCATGCACTTTACCTCCTTTTCGTTGACCAAGAACAACTCCAATTGCATAGTCACTTGCATCACACATAATTTCAAAAGGTAAAGTCCAATCAGGTGGCTGCATAATGGGTGTAGAGCATAGAGCTTCTTTTAATCTTCTGAAGGCAAAGAGTCTTTCATCATCCATGACAAATTTTGTATCTTGCTTCAATAATTCTATCAGGGGCTTAGCAATCTTTGAATAATCCTTAACAAATCTACGATAGAAGTTGGCATGTCCAAGAAAACTCCTCAAAGTAGTAAGATCAGTAGGGGGAGGTAGTTTCTCAACTGTAGATACCTTTGCTTTATCAACCTCTATCCCTCTATTAGATATGACATGACTAAGTACTATCCCTTCTGTTACCATAAAATGACACTTCTCCCAATTAAGAACTAAGTCGCATTCAACACAACTTTTCAAAACCTTCTCCAAGTTCTCCAAGCAACTATCAAAATCAGCACCATGAATGGAGAAGTCATCCATAAATACCTCCATAATGTCTTCTATGAATTCAGCGAATATTGCATTCATGCATCTTTGGAATGTGGCGGGCGCATTGCAAAGACCAAATGGCATCCTTCTATATGCATATGCCCCAAAAGGATAAGTAAAAGTAGTTTTCTACTGATCCTCTGGTCTTACTAGTATTTGAAAGAAACCACTATATCCATCCAAATAACAAAAGTATGAATTCTTTGCTAACCTTTCAAGCATCTCATCAATGTTCGGAAGAGGATAGTGATCTTTCTTCGTCACCTTGTTCAAACTTCTGTAATCTATGCACATTCTCCATCCAGTTACAGTCCTTTGAGGAATCAACTCATTATTCTCATTAGGCACTACTGTCAACCCTCCTTTCTTGGGCACACAATATACTGGACTAACCCATTCACTATCAGCAACAGGATAGATCATACCTGCATTAAGCAACTTCAAAATCTCCTTTTTAACCACTGGCTTCATTGATTCCTTCAAACTTCGCATCCCTTCAACCACTGGTTTAGCATTATCTTCCAAGTTAATCTTGTGGGTGCAGAATGCGGGGCTGATTCCCTTGATGTCATCCAATGTGTAACCAATAGCCTTCTTATATCTTTTGAGCATGGTAAGCAGCTTCTCTGTTTCTTTCTTCGTTATGGCATTGTTCACGATAACTGGATATGTTTTATTTTTCCCAAGATATTCATAGCATAGCTCCTTTGGAAGTTCCTTTTGCTCCACTTCTGGTGCTTCATCTGGATCCAGCTCACCCAGGGGTTCAAAATCAGGATTTTCCTGGTCGAATCGATCAGCGCAAGCATCACGCTGATCGGTGCTGGCAGTATCCTTGTCAGTCCCACTCATGATGTGGTCAAGTGGATCTCCCATATCCATCCCTATCTTCTCATCTTCCTCTGGGTAGAATTCCTGATAGCAAGAAGGGTCTTGATGAGACGGATCATTAAATTGAAATTGCACTTCTTCACCTCCTAGGTGTAGTGTAATTTGACCTTTCCCAACATCCAAAACAGCTTGTACTAATCTTAAGAACGGCCTTCCCATGATGATATCTTCAACCCTAGTCTCTTCTTTACTTAGAACGAAGAAATCCACCGGTATTGTCTTCGAGCTAATCTCAATTTCAACACTCTTAATCACTCCTAGTGGCTTGGTCTTCCTTCCATCCGCCATGATGAGCTCAAGTTCAGTCCCTATCAGCCGCTGTTGAATTTCGTAAGGTGTGCTCATAAATGCATCGTAAGTCATCAAACTGACACGGGAACCAAAGTCACACAAAGCTTTCGGAAATTTCTTCCCCGATATCTCGCATCTGATATCTCGCATGGTATATACGGTTCTTCTTCTTCTTCATCAGAGACACCTACAGCATACACGCCACACAATCCTTCGTAGGGGGATGGCTCGAAGCAACTGTCCAGTAATCTCTTTGCTTGTTTCACCTCTGTTCCATCAAGCTCTATATCATCCTTGTAAAGCTTTCCTAGAACTCTCCCAATAATCTCTTGATCGAAAACATCCGACTTAAGGCGATTACTGGGAAAGTTATACTCAATTTCGGCTTTGGAAGCATCTTGCAGGTTGAAGGATCTTCTCATATTGAGCAACTCTTGCGAAAAATTAATAGGAATCCAGTCCATTGGCTCAAATTCGTCGAGTGGTTTAGCATTCGCCAATGTCCTATCCCCCTTTGGTTTAGCAAAATTACCTTCAAATTCCTTCAGGTGGCTGTCCAGAATCGCAGCTTCTATCTTGGTATATTCCTTGCAACTTGACGGAGTCGTCAAGTTGATCAGTTCTCCTGTTGTTGCATCTGCGCTGATCGGCTCAGAGACTGCGCCGATCGGCGCGCACATCAGATCCATAGAGGCAGGTTTGATGGGCTCTATCTCTTCAAATTTATGCTCTGGAGTAATCATTGTTCTACTTTCGGACATAAAGATCTATTCAGCCGGTGACTCCCGCATAACTTCTGGGAATTGCCGATTTGGTTCTAGGTATTCTTCTCAATGCTTGTGCAAAGCTTCATTCTCGGCAATTTCGCCTACCAATTCGATCCCTGCCATGGCTGTCAGTCTCAGAAAACTTCCTCCAGATGATCCATCCAAATGCATCCTCGATGCCTTGTTTATGGCCATGTAGAAGGTCTGAGCGCACATATTCTTATCAATGCCGAGGTCAGGTCCTTGTTTCAACAATGTTTGAAAACGCATCCAGGCTTCCACGAGAGTTTCTTCATCTTCTTGTAAGAAGTTCACCACTTCTCTTCTCAACTTCTGCACCTTTGGCAAAGGAAAATAGTGGAGACAAAAATTTCCATCCAATTCACTCCACTTACCTTTTGCATTTCGAGATGTTGCCTTGTGCCACTCCTTGGCTTTCCCTCCCAAAGAGAATGGGAAAAGCAGCCATCTATAAAGATCCTGAGGCACTCCTTCATGATAGAATGTTTGGCAAAGCGCCTCCAAATATTGTAGGTAGGTATACGGATTCTCCTCTTTTGCTCCAAAGAACTTGTTCGCTTTAGCCATGCTAATGATAATGGGGTTCAACACATACGAGGGGGCCGTGGCCTTCTCGTCTGAGTATTGAGGCACCGGCACATCTGGAGATGGTAAAGAAAGCTCCCTGAGCGTCGGAGAAGGTCCTGTTGTACTTATCCTGAAAAATTCACACAAAACACAAAAACAAAAACAACTAGAAAAGAGAGAATTAGACGTTAGTAAAATATTAATAGTAAAAGAACTGGCTTGTTCCCCGGCAACGGCGCCAAATAATTAGCTTGTTGGTCGTAGTTACGTACCCACTTGTATACCGCAAGAGGACGGTGTACAGTTGTAGCTCTTTTTCCCTTAGAGTATTCCACGGTTATCGAATCCATAAGGAACGAGCGGAACTAATACTATTGGAGGCTTACTAACAGATTGCAAAGGTTGGGTTGGTGTGAATGATGACGGTGAGAGAGTGGTGGACGAATGATATTGGAGATGTAACAGGATAATGAAGGATTCTCTCCTTAGGATTGGTTCACTGGCATGCAACCTTATTCTTATCAACTCGGATGATGATTCTAATATTCTACAAGACATGGTGGTTTCGTTCTCCCCGGTTGTCAGTACAGAGGTTATTAGCTCCCCACTGGTTTCTTGCACTATGCGATGGACGGAAGTGTATTGGCCTATACACTAACTAAATAGATGTACAATTAAGTTCACCACATAGATTAAATTCATCAAGAGAGTATCAATAAGTATGAGAGTTACATGACCAGATCCTCGCACCAGAGAAGAGAATATGAGACTACTCACTCATCCTCCCACTAAACATAGCAAATGGACGAGTAATAGTGCTGGTACGCGCACGAGCCGATCGACGCAAGCGTCACGCCGATTGGCGCGACCTCCCTTCTGGTGGTTCTCGTCGGTGTTGACCGACCATCGCCGCCAATATCCTGGAACCCTAGTTCTCACAACTGAATATCGTGATTGCTGTCTCCCGTGATGTTCTTGGCTCTTGATAATTATCTTCCTTTTATACTCAGACGAGATTTGGTCAACTTCCACCGACTTTGACTTGTATTGGGCTAGGCCTTCATCCTTCTTGAACCGGATTATGCTTTTTGTCATCTTTACCCCCCTGCGCCGATCAGCGCAGGCTCGCGCTGATCGGCGCGGCTCTATATCTGGCCCATCTTTGTTGCTCTTTGGTTCCTTATCCATAGTTGCCTTGTTTTATACCTGTTTTCTGCAATTGCATTCAAAACAAAACAACTACAAATATATGCAAATATGGGGTTAATTGTTAGTCCAAACCACCAAATTAAGACGTAAAACATCCCTTTTTGGTAGATAAAATGGGTAGCTAGAAACCACCAACAAGAGCTCATCGGCAGTGCCGGTAGCTGCCATCGGTGGTGCCGGTGCGGGATTCTCAGAACACAGAAACAACAGTCAGGGTGCATCGGCAGTGCCGGTCCGACAATCGGCAGTGCCAGTCGACACTTTCCAGAACCCTGTGCTTGAAACTCGGGGAGGAAATTACCAAAACCTATCCAAATGAACTCCAAAAATCATGAAACCTAGACAAAAGGTGTCTCATGGTAGGATGTTCCTTCTCCAAGTGAAATCACACAAAAAGCTCATGAATTCGTCATGACTTTGAGGATTTATCGAAAAATCTAGAGTTTGAATGTTCTTGAGGAAATCCACAAAATGAAGTGTGCTCTTGCCTAGGATACAACCAAGGATGCATAGTGGAATGTTTAGGCATGTCCTAGCACCAAGATCCCTCAAGAAATTCGTACCAAAACCCACTCAAAATCGAGATCGAAAAACACCACAAAAATAGCTCCAAAAATAGAGAAAAAGAGAAATTCGGGATTTAGAGAGAGGGGAACATCTTGAGCATGAAAATACTTCTCATATCATGGAAAGGTGCTTCCAAGATTCATGGATACAAGGCTAGGAAGCCACCCTCTTCCTCCTACTATTTGAAAGAGCAAGAGATGTCTCTCACACACCCACTACTCTCCACTAAAACATGTAGTCCTCTCCTACCTCTTTGGATGAACACCTAACACAAGGTTAATGGAAAGAGAGGCACCGCTTCCACCAGCCCTACCTCTCCTTATATAGGCCCAAGGTCTATTGTCCATGACAACTCTACCCTTGACCTGCATAACACACCCACCTACCACCGGGGGCATAACCATCCATCTTTTTCCTCGTTGCTCGAACGCCATCGAGCCCTTCACAACTTTGCTTGCTCTCGACCCAATCTCCGCCATGGTGCCACGTGCACCTCCAATCGCCGCCACCGGTTTTGAGGCCCAAACCGGGAAACTGCCTAGCACGCTTCTCAAAGCACAACTTCTCGATGTCGATGCATGTCACCTTGTCCCATGGTCCTGGCCACTGGCAAGTCTCTCCCGTTCCCTGTCCATCGAGCCCTGTAAGGACCGAAGGTGGACCGAGAGGGGGGGGGTTGAATCGGTAAGCTGCTCACGAATCCAAATACTTCAATTTTGCTACTCATGTCTAACAAGATAAGGAAACCTAAACAATTCTAATAGGCCAAGACCCTACATATGCTAGTGTTCATGATAAGATAAAATATGAAAGCCAATCACACTAGCCTATGCAAGCCACAAGTCACCCTACTCACTAGAGCACACAAATGTAGAATAGTAAAGAGAGGGTCAAGGAATGCTCATGATTTTTTCCCGAGGTCTCAGAAGGATGGCGCCTTCCCCTAATCTTCGTTTGACCACTCCTGCCGGAGTCCCGGTCCCTCCCGCCACCAAGTGGAGTTCTCGCCCACGAGCCCGCAATCACTCCTCGAGTGAAGACACGGTGTGCGTCACTAATGCACAAAGCACAAGCTCGCCTCCCTCGAGAACTTGTCGGACTCCTCGAGCCGGCACGGGCGCTCACTAGCAATGCCCATTCCAACGGCGGGCTCAAACCGTGTACAAACGTGTGATGGCCTTCACAACCGATCACGATAGGCTCGATCACCGACACCTAACCGGTCTAGGTCTCACCATAAACCAAGAGTAACAATCTAGATCACACCCTCAAGGACATCCTAGCCTTAGATGTGCAAGATGCTCAAGCTACTCTTCTCTAGCACTCTCAAGATATGCAATATCTCCTCCTAGTGCTCTCCTCTTTTCCTCTTGGACCTTACCAAATGCTCTTAGGTATTCCATTAGCCAAGAGAGGTCTCCAAGACCCCAGCAATGAAGTTATATAGGCTCTTAACCTCAAACTAGCCGTTGCTCCACAAAATTGCCTTTCTGGACACACTGGCCGGACTGTCCGGTCACTGCCTAATCGGACTGTCCGGTCACTCTGGTAACAGCTCTCCTAGTCGTTGGCTCCCCTGTCCAAGCAAGATCCTGTAGTGATCGGACTGTCCGGTCACTAGACCGGACCATCCGGTCCACTTTCTCTCTCTATTCCAGGAAGATCCGCAAACTTCATCCTCTCTACCATTCCTACACTCCTACTGACCAGATTGTCCGATCAGCAGACCAGACCGCCTGGTCTGTATAGAGTCCCCTGTAGACAGTGTCCTTGCTCCTTGCGCTAAGTCCTAGAAAACTCCCCATAGTGATAGTACAGTCCGGTCGCCACTGACCCCTTTGTTCGGTTGTAAGGACTGAAGGCCTACTGAGAGGGGGGGGGTGAATCGGTGGGCCAACCACTAATCCAAATACTTCAGTTTCATGCTTCTAAAACCTAACAAGTCGTTGCAATCTAAACAATTCTAGTAGGCCAAGACCCTACACATTCTAGTGTTTATAATGCAAAGCAAAGCGCAGAAGCTAAACACACTAGCCTATGAAAGCAACAAGTCACCTTATCACTAGAGCCCACAATTGCGGAATAGTAATGAGAGGGTCAAGGAATGCTCATGATTTTTCTCAAGGTCTCGGAAGGATGGCGCCTTCCCCTACTCCTTGTTGGACCACTCCCGTCGGAGTCCCGGTCCCTCCCGCCACCAAGTGGAGGTCTCGCCCATGAGCCTACAATCACTCCTCGAGTGAAGACACGGTGCGCATTGTTGCCCCTTCCAACAGCGGGCTCAAACCGTGTACAAACTTATGACGGCCTTCACAACCAATCATGATAGGCTCGATCACTGACACCTAACCGGTCTAGGTCTCACCACAGACCAAGATTAACAACCTAGATCACACCCTCACGGACACCCTAGCCTTAGATGTGCAAGGTAGCTCCTTGTTACTCTCACTAGCACTCTCAAGATATCCAATATCCTCTCCTAGTGCTCTCCTCTTTTCCTCTTGGACCTTACCAAATGCTCTCAGGTATTCCACTGGCCAAGAGAGGTCTCCAAGACCCCAGCAACGAAGTTATATAGGCTCCCAACCTCAAACTAGCTGTTCCTCCTTGAAATTATCTTTCTAGGCCTCCAGACCGGACTGTCCGGTCACTGCCTGACCGGACCGTCCGATCACTGAGAACTGAGCTCCAACGGCTCTCTGCCCTGTGCTGAACTCCTGCTGATTGGACTGTCCGGTCACAGAACCGGACCGTCCGGTCCACTTTCTCTCTCCATTCCAGGAAGGTCCGCAAATTGCAACCTCTTTGTCGTCCCTGCACTCGTACTAACCGGACCATTCGGTTAGCAGACCGGACCGTTCGGTCTGTATGGAGTCTCTTGTAGTCAGTGTCCTTGCTCCTGGTGCTAAGTCTTGGAAAACTCCACATAGTGACCGTATAGTCCGGTCACCTCTAACCCCTCTGTCCGGTTACTACGTCCAGAAGCTAAAACTTGTTGTCCTCGCTTGACTTGGTTTCCCAGCTTCTTCGAACAGCTCCTTGGCTTCTCCACTCTCACCTAGTGTCTGTGATTTCACCGAGCAACCTTGCACATCACCGACTAGACATGACCTAAGAGAATGACCTAGACCCTCTTGATAGTCCGGTTTTTCCTATGGACTCAAAGCCCTAACAACTACTCATGTGTTCCAAACACTTGCACCATAGCTTGTCCTCCGCTTTGATCCATCTCCATCAACCCTTAGACTCCATCAAGTTCACAAGCCTCCATGCTTGCGGTCATTGTCATCAATCGCCAAGGACACCATCATCCATATGATTTGTAATAGAGTTTATAGATGATTCCTACATAGACAACACTCATTTAGATGTTAGCCCACAATTTCATAGTTATCATCTATCACCAAAACAACCATACCACGGGGATCCAATCATCAATGGTCATGAAGATTACAATCTCCCCCTTTTTGGTGATTGATGACAACCACTACTTAATTAAAAAAAACTTCAATGAATAACCAGACTAAACAAGCTACACAAAGATCAAGAGGAACCATAACAACATAAGAGAGAAAACGCATAAGGTCCTGCTCAATCAAGTAACATCTAGAGACATAAGGAAAAGAGAGAAGAGCATACTCTAGATGAAAATGCATGCATGTCATGGCAATATATTGAATGAAAGCATACGGACATGCAATGCAAGGCATAAATGATGAGATGCAACAAGATAGCATGGCAATGCATAGGATTTAAAATAAGCATTCATCATCATGATATCATACACAGGCATGCATGATAATCAATAAATAGAAGCACTGCATATGAAAGGAAATAAACCAAGTGAGATCAAAATGAGTCAAACACAAACGAATGAAAACCATGACTCATCATAATCCACGAACAATGAATAAGTCCTAAAAAAAGGACCAAATGGTCTATCTCCCAAAACCTCGTAGCTCCCCCTAGATACAAGCTACTCTCGATCGTAACAAGATCATACTCCCACTCCCCCTAGACCTTGTCTCTTCTCCCCCTTTGACAACAAGCACCAAAAAGGCAACAAGGCGAGAAAAGATGAACATCTAAGCGCTCGTGGTCGAAGGAAGTGGTGCAGCGATGTCCTCTGTGGGCTCTGCTCCTGGCTGCTCCTGAGGTGGATCCTGTTGTGCTCTATGAGCCTGTGCCGCATGAGCATCCAGCTGCTCAAAGAAATCAAGGTCTACAGGCGACTCAGACCCGTTGTCTTGTGCTGCTGTAGTGACTGTGGAAGTCTCCTCAGCTGAAGTCTGGAGTAGTATGAGGTCTACCACATCCTGCTGAGAGAAACCTCCACAGACAAGATCCTTTGCTGCCTGAGTAGTAAGAGTGCAAACTGTGGCAGTAAGAGGTGGAGCTAAAGCTGTAGCTGTCTCTGGGGCGGTCTAGGAGTCTACACGAGTAGTGTGGACTATGTCTAAGAACAGACTCCTGATCGGTACATGCTGGGAACTGGATGGTCCTGCCATCTACAAGCTAGAAGAGTGTGAGGGTGAGACAAATAACGCAGACATAGAGAAGTCTGACATGGGAGAGAGCTGTGCTAAAGAGAAAGTCTGTCCTGCTCCCCCTATCGGTAAGACCCCTGAGAGTGATAGTTCGCTGGACTGTGCTATCATCAGTGTAGTGAAGGGTCCTGGCTGAGTGTAGAGCTGCTGAAACAGGGGAATCACTGAAGGTCCTGGCTGCTGATCGGCCTGCCTCTAAGTAAGCTCCGTCATCTGAGTCACTAGAGCGGAAATAAGGGCCATCTGCTGACATTGAAGCTCTGGCTATCCTCTGATCAGCTCCATCATCTGACGTTTGTCCTCTGACACACTCTGTATAAACTCACCCAACCGTCCTACAAGTGTTGTCACTGTGACAGTGTTATCAGACTGTGAACCTGTCGATAGGGGAAGCGCTCCTGTACTGGCTGACTCAGGAATCACCGTCTCTGGCTGAGCTGCCTGCTCGTGTAGTATTGGTGACTCCTGCTCCTCCTCTCCAGTGTGCTGGCTGGAGGTAGACTGGGATCCCCTAGGGACTATAGGTGAGTAGATGGTGGTCACCTCAGGGAAAGCGTCGTACTTCTCCTCCGTCACTAGGCCCATCCTCCTCAAGAGATAGCAAATGTAGGGCTCGTAGACTAAGTGATATCCTGCAACCCTCTTAAAGATCACCTCCTCCATCTCTCCAATCAGAAGGTCTGCCAAGTCAAACGGTTGCCTCCTCAGAATAGCTGCTACAGCCCACTAATGGAGAAGTGTGTACTCCTTTTTGTACCCTGACCTAGGGATGATAGTCCTCGTGACTATCGCTCTCACCAACATAGCCTCTGTAGTGAGTCTTGCAGGCCCTCTGTGAAACCCTGGTGTGTGCGGTGGTGGAAAGGCAATCGACACCATCTCATCTATAGGCATCTTCCCTCCCTGAGGTCTACGGGGTGATGCTAGTGTACCATAGGCACTCCTGTAAAGTAGGAAGTCTGAAGATAGGAGTCCTAGGTTATGGATCAAATCCTGTCAAGTCACACGCTGTGGCTGCCTCTGAACAAGAACCAGAACTCTGAGCGGTCTCTGGCAACCTACAGTGTAGCGTAGAACTCTAGCACCACATCCTCTCTCTATCTGTGTGGAGCAGTAATCAGCTCTGCTAGTCCTGGCAAGTACATGAAGTACTGCTCCATGTCTGTGCTGGTGGCCCTCCACATGGCCTCGTGCGTCGTGTACTGCTGTGGCCCAAAGAGTCTGTCCTTGCCTCCCAGGCCAAGGTAGCATCTCAGACCCTCACCGATCCTCCTCTGGAGGCCTGTCCAGTACTTCTCTCCAGCAGTAGGGTCTTTAGGGACTGGAACCCACTGCTCAAAGGGTACCAAGTGAAGCGCCTTAAGGTCCTTTGCAGGAACCCTAAGGATGTTTGGATCTCCGGCTGCCTGTACCAGTCTCTCCAGCATCCTCATGCACACCTCACAGGTGCACCTCGGGTCTCCTGCCAGGTGAGCTGTCCTCTGGGGAACAGTCTGCTCTGCCTCCTCCTCTGACTCCTCCTCCTCAACCAGCTCCTCAAACTCTGACTCTGAGGTCTCCTCTCCAGTCTCCTCCTCGGACTCCTCCTCCTACTGCCTGGAGGATCCCTGATCCGTAGTTCTCAATGATCTCCTCCTCCTGCTGATCGGCAGTGGTGGCTGCTCTGTGCGCGGGGGCGAGGGCGAGCACGGGTGCGTGCGGGGGCGCGGCTACGGTGCGTGTGGGGGGGCGGCGGTGCACGGCAGCGGCAGCTCGGCTAGGTCAGTGTGGCGTGGTGAGTGCAGCGGCGGTGCTGGGAACTTGGGTTGGCGACGGCGAGAGAGAGAGACGGCGGCGAGGGCGTGTTCCCGGCTTTTGGCATGAACAAGGAAAAGACCAAAGTCTCTGACTCCTCTTGACCTAGGTCAAATAATTGATGAACGGCTGAGATTCAACAAGGATCGAATCAACGGTCACAAATTGAAGCGCATCTCGCGTTTTCAATATAGTGACCGGACGGTACGGTCTCTAGACCGGAGTATCTATGTGGCGCCCCTTCCCGAAGGATCGAGGTCCCGATGGTGCTGATAACACAGACACTTGATAATACAACATCGGTTCGAATTTAAGTTGAATATTACATCATTAAAGTCATCAGAGTGCAACAGAATATTACAAGTTCATAATGTTTTGAAAACAGCGAAAGCAATTCACGATAAGAAGCTACGAGCTCGACGATATAGCGTAGTAATGGTTCATGCCTGAAGAACCATCACTCTAGCAACACACATCACTGCGGCAGTGAGTCAGACTCCCAGTGGGCAGTCCAACCCTCAGGGACTTGCATGTCCCAAGGCATCACATTCTCAGGCAATTCTACCTCTTCATTACCTGAAAACAACAGTGGCACAAAGCCTGAGTACTAATTACTCAGCAAGTCTTACCCGTCGGACACCTAGACATACAATGGCTCTAATAGGTGGCTTGTTTAAAAGGACTCGCACTAAGCAACCTATTAGTTCTATTAGGTTTAGTTCTCAACTTAATTGGATAGAGCAAAAATGTAACTTTAGTTGCAACAATAAGATAATAAGGCAATACATAAAGTAAGTGCAACATAAGAGCAATAATAGTAACATCAACAATGAGCATCTTAATCAACTTCCAAGTACCATGTGCAACTACGTGACGACTCAGTGACCAAGTGGTATTCATTACTACGCGGGACAGCAATTGCAATTGATTTACACCAGCTGGGAAAACCCGAAGTACACGACACATACACACCATTTAAGGTTGTATATGGCAACCTTTCGCAAGGATGAAAAACAACTTGGTCCGGGTCCAGTCTCAGCGAGTGGGCATGCCGTCTTGCCAACAGTATTTCGCGGTATGAACCGCCCACCCCAGCAGCAGAAGGGTCAACGACCACTGTACTAGGTACCGTCCTCATTGCCGCGCCAATGCTACATCAGTTTACTAGTGCCCATAGACTAGCATGCATTCGATACTGTTTAATGCTTGACCAAAGGGCCGACCATGGACAGGTCCTAGGTTCGACAAGGCAGGGCTACCGCAATCATCATCCATGTGTTGCTGCAAACCTACACATGCATCATCCCTACCCGGTCATAACATCAAAATAAACTTCTTTTTATTAACTCCCGTTCCAGTGGTCAAGTTCATTCCTTAGTAATTACTAAGCATAGCGACACAGTACCGATACTACCAAAGTTCTAATGACAGTGGCATAGGTCATTTGGGTATCATGCAAGGTGGGTTTCAATCAACTCCTGTGACCTAATGCAACAATAATCACAGACACTAGTAATATTGAAAACTAGCAAACTTTATAAAAAGGGCAAATGTAAACTGGGGCTTGCCTGGATCAATGTTAGTGCTAGCAACTACAATTTCTTGTTCCTGAGGATCAAGGTCCTTCTGATTATCCTCTTCTTGCTCCTGGTCGTCGTTGCCTATATGATCAAATTGTATTAACGGCATTATCGATATACCGTTGAGTGAAAGAATATGATGCATGCAAGCACCTTATATTTTAATGTTAATTAAAATTATTATTATGTTCTCGAAGCCATATTCTTCAGAGAAGTTGGGTTGTTAGTTATGATTTTAGGTATATATATCCTTTATGCAATTAAACAAAGTAAATGAGGGATATAGACAATTAAATTAATTAACCAAGTAATTTAATGTTTCTGGACATGTGTGATTTACTGTGCACAGAGACTTGTGTGAGTGATTTTTGTGCCAAGTGGCAAGGGATAATTATTTACAGAATAATTACTAGAATTTATTTAAGCAAACACACTAATTAAATTCCAGAGCCTAAAATAATTCATATTTTAACAAACCAAAATTTGTGGTGATAGATAATCATGTATTTACTAAGCATGCCAAAAATCAGGACTAAACTTTATTCCTAGAATTTCTGGTGAATTAATTATTGTTTGGACAATTTAATATATGGATAAAAATATATGTACAGAGGCAATGATTTATCATTTTACTAAAATAGAGCTCTTCAAGATGAGTCTAACAAAATTTGTTTGGGCCTCATTGGGTTTAATATCGATTTACTATGAGTTTTGGAAGTTTAAAGTATTTTCTGGCTAGTTTCTGGTATATATTAACTAAAACACTGCCACGTAGGTGACACCTAGGATCCATGTTGGAGCCACATCATGGCCACATAGGCGCCAGAAGGACGACCAATAGGCTCGTCGGAGCGGGGTGGCGTGCGGCCGGAGGGCACGCTGCCGGCGGCTACGGACGACGGAAACTCGTCGCGGGACCATGCGCATGACATGCACACCGAGGCGGAGAGCAGGGTACGGTTCACGAGGACGGGATCTCACCGGCAAGCGGTCGGCGGCGAGGAGCAGCGGAAGACGAACTTCGGCAAGGTCGAGTTCGGGCTAAATGGCAGCAAACCGAACTCTGTCTTCTCCGAGAGCTTCACCGGGGCACGGGGAAGAGCGGCATTGCCTCAGCTTGCGTCGGGGAGGGCCGGAGGTAGGAGCTCATCGTGGAGTGGCTTCGAGTTCGATGGCGGAGGGAAAAGCGGCCGGGGAAAAGCAGCGGCGCCGTCGATCTTGAGCAAGGAACCAAGGGAAAATGGTTAGGCGCGTTTGGCGGGGAGTTGCGCGCGAGGGAGAAGTAGAAAGAGGGGGCGAGGCTTACCAGGGGCGGGGAATTTTGGAGTCAGCGTCAATGGCGATCGCGGGGAGCAGGGGTCGGGTCTTCCTTAATTCACTCGATCTCACGGGGAGGTTAGCCGGGAGATGAGCAAGGGAAGCGAGGGAAGAAGTGAGCGCGGGCTTCTGCTTGGCTTGGTTCAAGGGGTGTTGGAGCAGTGGCAATGCGAGCTCAAGCTCGGGTTTGGTAATGGCGGGGAGAAGCAGAGCACGGAGAGACAGAAGGAAAATGAGAGAGAGAGAGCGGGGAGCAACTGTGGAGTGAGGGCGAAACGTGTGTGTTGTGGTGCGCTTGAAGTCGCGAAGAGGGTCACTGGGTGGTTGGCAGCTGGAGCGGCAATGGTGCGCGGGAATTGAAGTCTTTCCGGCCTTCCCGGTTCACGTGCAGGAGAGAGGGAGGAGGCTAGTGCGCAACGATCGCGGCGGGAGGATGGACGGGATAGCACGGGGTTGTAGAGGGGGGTGCAGGCGGCACTGTCGCGAGTGGAGTCCCGAGGAGTTGAAGACCGGCGGTGGCGTGCGGGGAGAGTGAAGGCGACGGCAGAGGAGAAGCTCTGCGCCAGTGAGGGAGGAAGAAAAAGATTTTGCGCTGCAGACCTCCAAGTTTTGGATTTCTTACAAACAAGTCCCTGGTTAAAGCTGGTTTTTAATAAATCAAAATAAAATAGCTAGGGATTTCCTAAAATGGTGAAACTTGGTGGACTGACTAATTAAATGGTGGAGAACATTCTGGTGAAGTTTATTTGAAATTTTTATAAAAATATTTTTAGAATTTATTAAATGCATTAATTGGTTACTTAAGAATCAATTAATTAATTATGGGTCTTGCTAAGCAGGTAAAATACCCAATAAATTCATAATTTTTTATTTTATTATTACCAAACTGTTGATGAATTTATTTGGCATGATTTGTATTGAAATTTTTAAATTGCTTCAATAACTTGGTTGCAGGGTTTTTATTTGCCTAGAATTAATTCAAATAGATAGGCTGTATCATTTCATGCTATAATTTCCATGATTTGTGCTCCTCATATTTGTTAAATTAAGGTGAGACACCTGGGGTGTCACAGCCCTCCCTCCTTAAAGAAATCTCGTCCCGAGATTATGAACAGGCAAACTAGAGGGAAGTACGGTGGTCATAGTATATCTGTGTATGACGACCAAAATTCCGGGTAGTGAGTGCTCAGAAATTCTTCAGATTCCCAAGTAGACTCATCCTCTGAGTGGTTACTCCATTGAACTTTGTAGAATTTATGAGTTCTATTATAGGTTGTGCGCTCTTTCTCGTCGAGGATCTTTATGGGTTGTTCAGAGTAGGTGAGATCGGATTGGAGTTGGTCATACTCTTCCAAGATTTTGTCGATGGGTGGTTTGAGACACCGCTTTAGCTGAGAGACGTGAAAGGTGTGATGAACTCCAGATAGATTGGCGGGTAACTCCAGCTTATAGGCTACATTCCCACATTGTTCCAAAATTTGGAATGGCCCAATATAACGGGGAGCTAACTTTCCTTTGACTCCAAACCATTGGATACCCTTCATAGGCGACACTCGAAGATAGACGTAGTCACCCTTGTTGAAATATAGTGGCCTACGTCGTCTGTTTGCATACTTCTCTTGACGGCATTTAGCAGCTTTAAGATTTTCTTGAATGGTACGAACCTTTTCTTCAGCATTCTTGGCAAGGTCAGGACCAAAGGTTACTCTTTCTCCAGATTTAGACCAGTTTATCGGTGTTCTACAACTGCGACCATAAAGTGCTTCAAATGGTGACATTTTTAGACTCTCTTGGTAACTATTGTTGTATGAGAATTCTGCATAAGGCAAATACTCATCCCAATTCCCACCATGTGTTCAAACACATGCTCTAAGCATATCTTCCAAAATCTGGTTGACACGTTCGGTTTGTCCATCAGTAGCGGCATGGTAAGCAGAACTTCGGATCAACTTGGTACCTAGAGATGCATGCAGTTGTTCCCAAAAATGAGCGACAAACTGCGAGCCACAATCTGTAACAATGGTCTTGGGTACTCTATGAAGACATAGAATTCTTGCTATGTATAGTTCTGCATATTGCTTTATCTTGTAGGTGTTATTGATTGGTAGGAAGTGGGCAGATTTTGTGAGTCGATCCACAACGACCCAAATTGAATCATGCTTCTGAGAAGTGAGAGGGAGACCAACAATAAAATCCATGCTGATGTCATCCCATTTCCAGGCGGGAATACTCAATGGTTGAAGTAATCCGGCCTGTTTCAAATGATCAGCCTTAACTCTCTAACAAGTATCGCATTCTGTGACATATCGAGCAACTTCTCGCTTCATCCTTGTCCACCAAAAATTCTTCTTCAAGTCTTGGTACATTTTATTACTACCGGGATGGATAGAAAATTTGGAGTGATGTGCTTCATCAAAGATCTTCCATTGGAGTTCGAAGTCTTTTGGCACTACTAGACGGTTATTGAACCACAGAGTACCGTCTGAGTCTTGGGTGAAGCATTTTGCTTTACCATCCTATATGTTATGACGGATATGGGTCATACCAACGTCCTTTTTCTGTGCAGCAATGATTTCTTCAAGAACTGTAGAATGTACACTTAGGTTGCTAATCACTACAGCAGGTGAAACGTGAAGGCTAGGTTCTGACGTAGTGATGTCGTTATTGTCGTGGTGATATTCCAGCATTAAGTGTTTGCAGTGTACCTTCCTACTTAACACATCGGCGACTACATTGGCCTTGCCTGGATAATAATGAATCTCCAAGTTAAAATCCTTAATCAATTCTAGCCACCAACATTGTCTCATGTTCAGATTAGTCTGGGTGAAGATGTATTTCAAGCTCTTATGGTCTGTGTAGATGTGCACTAAGTTGCCGAGCAAATAATGCCTCCATATTTTCAGTGCAAGTACAACTACATCTAGCTCCAAATCATGAGTTGGATAGTGCTCTTCATGCTTCCGTAGCTATCGAAATGCATAGGTTATGACACGACCTTCTTGCATGAGCACACATCCAAGTCCCGTCCCAGACGCATCACAATATACGTCGAACGGCTTGGTGATGTCTGGTTAAGCCAATACTGGGGCAATGGTCAATAATTTCTTCAATACTTGAAATGCTTCTTCACAACTGTTGTTCCAATCGAACCTTTTCTCTTTTTTCAGCAGCTCCATGATGGGTTTGGTCAGCCGAGAAAAGTTTGGAATGAACCTATAATAATATCCGGCTAGCCCGAGGAAACTGCGTACTTGGTGAACTATCTTTGGTGGCTTCCAGTCTAGCACATCTTGAACTTTGCCAGGGTCCACCGAGATACCTTCTGCAGAAACTATGTGACCAAGAAATGGCACACGGTCCGACCAAAATTCACACTTGCTAAATTTTGCATACAGCTTATGATCTCGGAGGCGTTGATGAACAATACGAAGATGTTCAGCATGCTCTTCCTTGGACTTAGAATAGACAAGGATGTCATCAATGAATATTACCACAAATTTGTCCAACTCTGGCATGAATACCGAATTCATGAGGTACATGAAATAGGCTGGAGCATTTGTCAATCCGAAGGACATTACTAGGTACTCGAATAGCCCATACCTAGTAGAGAAAGCAGTCTTCGGAATATCTTCTGCTCTAATCTTTATCTGATGGTAACCCGAGCGAAGGTCGGTCTTGGAAAAGACCTTGGCACCAACCAATTGGTCAAAAAAGATATCAATTCGGGGGTAACGGGTACTTATTTTTTATCGTGACTTCATTCAATGGCCGATAGTCAACAACCAGACGTAGATATTTGCCCTTCTTCTTCATAAAAATAGCAGGGAAGCCCCAAGGTGAAGTGCTTGGGTGAATGAATCCCTTTTCCACTAACTCATTCAATTGCTTTTTCAGCTCGGCCAACTCATTTAGGGCCATCTTATAGGGTCGACGAGATATTGGAGAAGTTCCTTGCTGTAGCTCTATCTTAAATTCCACTTCACGATCAGGCGGTAGGCCAGAGATATCTTTGGGAAACATGTCCGGATACTCACAAACAACAAGGATGTTCTTGAGTGATTGCCCTTCCAAGTCATGGACAATCAAGGCTTTCGATGAATTGATGTTTAGAGAAAGTGTGTCTTTTCCATGCAAAGGGGAGTTGATGTGAACGATACGGGGCTCGATGTCTAGCATAGCTCTATGGGTTTTCATCCAGAACATACCCAAAATCAAATCAATTCCCTGGTGGCTAAGCATGATGAAATCCGTGGGGTAGATTTTCTTGTTTATTTCTAGGGAAGCTTTGCATACTATTTGATTGGCGCTAATTTGTCCAGCGGGGGAACGAACTGTGTAGCATTTTTCTATAGTCTGGGGTTGAAGATTAAATTTTTGCACACATGCTTGGCTAATGAAATTAGGTGTAGCCCCAGAATCAAAAAGTGTAAGGACAGGTTGGCGATAGAGCGAGAGCGTACCGGTCAACACGGGTTCACCCTGAGGGATGTCTTCAGCACTAGTGTAGTTCACTTGGGCACCACGAGACGGTACATTCACATTTCTGCCCTGGTTCTGACGCTGGTTGTTGTTGTTGCGCCTTGGTGCAGTGCAGTTCTTAGCAAAATGGCTGGTACAACCACAATTGTAGCAAGGATAGTTGCTTCCACGATCAATAGGCTGTAGGGCACGAGCATTCTGGTTTCCTTGCTACTGATATGGTGCACGGTACTAATTGTTCTGCTGTTGGTACGATGCACGAGGTGGGAAGTTCTGTTGTTATGGTGGCCTTGAGTAGTTTTGGCCAAACTATCGCTAAAACTGTTGCTACGGTGATGCCTGGAAACGCTGTCCGGTGGGGGAAGTATAAATCAGGTGATGCTTCGCCTATGGAGCAGCAGTGGCACTAGCAGGGGCCTTCCTCTTGTGATCTTCTTCTTCAACTTGGCGCATGGCGCCTTCCTGGACAATAGCAGCATTGACCAAGTCGTTGTATGTACCGATCATCTGCCAAGTCAGACGTTCCTTGAGCGTGGCATTCATCCCATGCAGGAATGCGTATCTTTTCTTCTCCTCGGAATTAACATACTCTGTGGCATACTGAGAAAGATGATTGAAAGCTTCAGAATATTGGAGGACATTCCTCCCCCCTTGTTTCAGATCCATGAATTCCTGGAACTTCCTCTGCATGAGGCCAGCAGGGATGAAATGAGCACGGAAAGCAGCTTTGAACTCATTTCATTCGGTGCGGCATCCAGTGGGCAGAGAAGCTTCATAGTTGAACCAACAGGCACTAGCAGAGCCATAGAGTTGTTGGGCGGCGAACAGCACCTTCTGGTGCTTGGTGCACTCCAGCAGACCGAATTTAGACTCGGTCTGGCGTAGCCAGTGGTCGGCGTCCAGCGGCTCTCTGGCATGCTCGAAGGTTGGTGGATGGGTGCCCAGAAAATCTGAGTAGGTGCTCTATTGGGGCTGGTTATTGTTGTGGCGGTTGCCTCCTTGTCCAGCCAGATGGGTCATGATGTCGACCAGTCGACGAAGTAGCTCAGACTCATTTTGCTGCCGGTTGAGCGCAGCAGCTAGAACCTCAGCTAATGAAGGCTCAGCATTAGCTCCTTGCTGAGAGCTCTCAGGATCTTCCTGATTCCAAGTACGCACCATGCTGCAATTTATACGGTTGCACATTAGTTATTTCTCAAAATATTCCATAAAGTCACATGCGCAAGAATATAAATTTGCAAAAGGCATGATAAAAATGCAGAATGACAACCATCTCCATTAATTCAATTAAGTCTACATGGTTGTTAAAGGATATCATCACGTGATTCCTTACATATATGTGCCAACGCCTAGCTACGGTATTGCGGACACATTATGCAAGATTCACACTCTGACATCAAACTAGGGATACATATACTACACGACCGTACACAGGGGTAGCAAATCATCTACTCCTGGCCTAAGTCTTCCGGCTCTTCTAGTTCTTCCTATTCCATAGGCTCTCCTGGTTCCTCCAGATCCATCATTTCCACGTCATCAATACCGGCAGGTGCCATCTCCACATCGTCTTGTTCTCTATACTCTATGAAGATCTCATCCTAATTCCCTTCAATAGGAAGATGGGCAGCCTTGAATGTGTTCAAGTCATCTTGAGCCTCAATCATGTCATGCTCAAAATCTGCTGCATCCTACAAGGCTTAGTCACGTTCTTCTATAATCACATCCATCTCTTCATTCTTGGCTTGGATTCATCCTTAGCTTGTTTTTTGACCTCAAAAAGTCGAAGTGCAGAATGGAACACATCCAAACGCCGGCACAAGTTTGTGCACAAAGCAAAAGTGGACAAACCATAATACTCTATTATGGGCAACAAGGGGTTATGGTGGCGGTGGTTTGGGTCAAAGATGAAATCCACGCGCCTATTCCATTTGAAATCATTCACATCACTGATGGGCAATAAGGCGACGGGTGTTCCGGCAACATCGTGCTTGTGAACTTCACAAAACCAAGTGAGTGCCTTGAAAGCTGCAACACCCCAAGTGCAAGGTAAGTCTGTCCTAGAGACGCTGATGGTCCAGGATTCCCATGCTAGAGTAACAAAGTGGTTGGTAGGAACTGCCACATGGATGACACATGAAGGTACTCCATGTTCCTCGAATTCTTTGCCAACATAAGTGGGAGGGATGTCATAGAGCCACGGAGAACTCTCCAGAACAGATGAGTCATCCCGGTGAACTCCAGGCCATCAGTAATCTCCCAACCCTGTGGTGGTTGTTCTTTGTTTTCAGCCATCTACAAAGAAAGTACTTTGATTGAGTCAATAAGTATGATTAAACTTTATTGCAACAACAATAGCAAAAAAATATACAACCAATGCATAACATAAGTAATCGTAGTCTCAGTACAGGACTCGGAATATGTGGCCATCGAGTTACAAAAGCATCTGACGCATCAACCCCAAAATACAACAACCTTGCGTGGATCAACAAAAGTTACCTACCCAACTGATCCTGACTACCGAGACTAATCTAGTCTACCACTATCCTCCTACGTCCTGCCTCGAGCTGGTGCCTCGTAGTCTATGTCAGACTCCTCGTCCATATCCTTCTGCGGGTCCTCCTCCTCCGGTGCTGCCGGTGGTGCAAGAGCCACCTCTAGCTGGTGCTCTAGGCCCTGGTTCTCCTGAGCCAGGTCTCTAAATCCTCACCCATAACCTCCATCTCATGTTGTACAGCCATCAACTGATGCTGTAGGTGCTCGTTGTGGTTGGCGCGCTGCTACATAATCACGCCACGTCTATTAACCTCATGCACGAGGGTGTCGCGCTGTCCAGTCACCTCAGTAACGCGAGTCTCACTCACCTCAAGAGCAGCGGTCAGCCGCTGAATCTCTCTCTGCTGTGCGTCATCCTGTGTCTGTAGGTCATTCCTCTGCACCCGAACCTGCTTAGCCTCAGCCAGTATGATCCTGCTATGGCTGCTAGCCTCCTCATCCAAGTTGAGGAGGTACTCGGAGTAGTAGAACACACGGTGGTACCCTGCGTGGTACGTCGGGTAGTCGTCACGGCCGATGCGCCTCACGCGCCTCTGCCAGATCGGGTTGGCCTAGTGCCAAATGCGGATCATCTCAAACAAAGTCCTAGAGAGCGCTACTGTGTGGCACCCACAGAAGTGGGTGAGAGCCCTGTGGGCGACTCTCTCCAAGCCCTTACGAAGGCTCCCACAAGTCACCGTGCTCTCCATACCCGCCATGTCGAGGTTGCGCGGGTGAGTGGGCATGCTGATGTGCACCTCCGCAAGAGTCACGCCGTGGCGGTGGATCTCGCGGCCCTTGTAGGAGGACGGCTCATCGTAGCCCAGCAAGCGCAGAAGATTCCGAAAAAGTGTCGGAAAGCCACAGTGGTGGACACCGGTGGTGTAGCGCCACCCGTCGTGTGAAAGCTCCTCAAAACCGTGGTCACCCATCTGAAACATAAACCCAATGGTGAGTATAATATTCCATTAGTAACAATGCATTTCATATATAGTGCTATAAAATATAGAAACAAAGTTTTAGTTCATATTTTCCAGCCTCAAGGAGCAATAATACGGCAATGGGTTATAAAACGGATTCTGTCTTGACTGTACCATAGTCAGAAAAGTGGATATTTTGAATCAGAAAACAAGGTCTTAAAAATTGGGGTCTAGAACCAAGTTATACTACACTTTCACAGCTTTCCAGATTGTAATCACACTTTCAAAAATTCCAAGCAAATCTGGAGTTATGAATTTTGCCATTTCAGATTGACAGAGGCTTAATGTTTTGGCTCTACTGGACAGAGGAAAACTGGTAAAATGGTGAAACCTATTGGAGATGAAAATAGACTTCAAAATCTTTCCAGATTGGGTTCATACACCTAAAATTTCGGTGTACAACTTTAGTTATGAATTTTCTAAGTTCAGGGTCATGCTGGAAACAGAGAGTTGACAGATTGCACTTATCCCCTGTTTCTGAGGTTGTTACTGTTATGATCGAAATTTTATTTCAATTCTAGGTGACAGGGAATGTTGAGATCTTTCTAAAGAGTATTTATTTGCCTTATTTGGTTGAGTATTTTAATAGTTATGAATTTTTGAAGTTGATAGCTGAATTCAGGACAGATTTCTTGTTATCTTAACTTTGGGACTTGTATTTTGAATTTTTTATGTTCCACAAGTTTAGAGATTTAGTATCCAGAGATTTAGTGGCAAGGGCCAATTATTTATAGAATAATTACTAGAATTTATTTAAGCAAACATACTAATTAAATTCCAGAGCCTAAAATAATTCATATTTTGCCAAACCAAAATTTGTGGTGATAGAATTTCTGGTGAATTAATTATTGTTTGGATAGTTTAATATATGGATAAAAATATATGTATAGAGGCAGTGATTTATCATTTTACTAAAATAGAGCTCTTCAAGATGAGTCTAACAAAATTTGTTTGGGCCTCATTGGGTTTAAAATCAATTTACTATGAGTTTTGGAAGTTTTAAGCTTTTTCTGGCTAGTTTTTGGTATTTATTAACTAAAACACTGCCACGTAGGTGACACCTAGGATCCATGTTGGAGCCACGTCATGGCCACGTAGGTGCCAGAAGGACGGCCAATAGGCTCGTCAGTGCGGGGTGGCGCGCGGCCGGAGGGCATGCTGCCGGCGGCTACGGATGACGGAAACTCGTCACGGGATCATGCGCATGACATGCACACCGAGGCGAAGAGCAAGGTGGGGTTTGCGAGGACAGGATCTCACCGGAAAGCGGTCGGCGGCGAGGAGCGGCGGAAGACAAACTTCGACGAGGTCTCATTCGGGCTAGGGGGCAGCAAACCGAACTCCGTCTTCTCCAAGAGCTTCACCGGGGCACGGGGAAGAGCGACATCGCCTCAGCTTGCGTCGGGGAGGGCCAGAGGTAGGAGCTCATCGTGGAGCCGCTTCGAGTTCGACGGCAGAGGGAAAAGCGGCTGGGAAAAAGCAGCGGCGCCGTCGATCTTGAGGAAGGAACCAAGGGAAAATGGTTAGGCGCGTTTGGCAGGGAGTTGCGCGCGTGGGAGAAGTAGAAAGAGGGGACGAGGTTTACCAGGGGCGGGGAATTTTGGAGTCGGCGTCAATGGCGATCACGGGGAGCAGGGATCGGGTCTTCCTCAATTCACTCGATCTCACAGGGAGGTTAGCCGGGAGATGAGCAAGGCAAGCGAGGGAAGAAGTGTGCATGGCCTTCTATATGCTTGGCTTGGTTCGAGGGGTGTTGGAGCAGTGGCAATGTGAGCTCAAGCTCGGGTTCAGTAATGGTGGGGAGAAGCAAAGCACGGAGAGACAGAAGGAAAATAAGAGAGAGTGAGCGGGGAGCAACTGCGGAGTGAGGGCGAAACGTGTGTGTTGTGGTGCGCTTGGAGTCGCGAAGAGGGTCACTGGGTGGTTGGCAGCCGGGGTGGCAATGGCGTGCAGGAATTGAAGTCTTTCCGGCCTGCCCGGTTGACGTGCAGGAGAGAGGGAGGAGGCCAGTGGGAAGCGATCACGGCGGGAGGATCGACGGGACAGCACGGGATTGCAGAGGGGGGTGCAGGCGGCACTGTCGCGCGTGGAGTCCCGAGGAGTTGAAGACCGGCAGTGGCGTGCAGGGAGAGCGAAGGCGACAGCAGAGGAGAAGCTCTGCGCCAGTGAGGGAGGAAGAAAAAGATTTTGCGCTACAGCCCTCCAAGTTTTGGATTTCTTACAAATAAGTCCCTGGTCAAAGCTAGTTTTTAATAAATCAAAATAAAATAGCTAGGGATTTCCTAAAACGATGAAACTTGGTGGACTGACTAATTAAATGGTGGAGAACACTCTGGTGAAGTTTATTTGAAATTTTTATAAAAATATTTTTAGAATATATTAAATGCATTAATTGGTTACTTAAGAATCAATTAATTAATTATGGGTCTTGCTAAGCAGATAAAATGCCCAATAAATTCATAATATTCTATTTTATTATTACCAAACTGTTGATGAATTTATTTGGCATGAGTTGTATTGAAATTTTTAAATTGCTTCAATAACTTGGTTGCAGGGATTTTATTTGCTTAGAATTAATTCAAATAGATAGGCTCTATCATTTCATGCTATAATTTCCATGATTTGTGCTCCTCAAATTTGTTAAATTAAGGTGAGACACCTGGGGTGTCACAGTCCGGTCAGGTCCTGAGTCTACTGGCGACCCACACAGACCGGACGGTCCGGTCTCTAGGACCGTTCTGTCCGGTCTCTATGACCAGACCAACTCGTGACACTGTCCACTCGGCACTGATCGGACTGTACGGTCTAGTGATCGGACTGTACGGTCACTACAGGATATTTGCTAAAATAAGGAATTTCTCCATCTTCCAAGTGCCCTTGCCAAACACACAAAAGAACATCGCACTTGGAATATAGAGGGAACTCTCAAACACTCATTTTCAAATAGTGGCACTCTGTAGCCTCATAGTTTTCGCAAATGCCAAATGAAAGATCGAGCAAATAAGAACCAAGGCAAAAAAGAACCAAAAGGGTATGTATGAGCCTTAGTCCATGAACCGCACGAGTAGATTTAACCTCAGAGTTCATAAGAGCTTGCTCAATGGGCATGAAGCACAATCCTTTCATTTGGTCACACTTACGGAGATGTAATCTCATATAGAGCGTGAGGCACAAATATCTCCGAATGTGACAAGCCTCCTTTGTGTTTCCTATATGATGCATGCAACAAGCATTATACATATGCAATGAAGGTAAACATGACATGTGAATGCAAGCAATATTAAACAAGACACAAAGGAAACCTAACAATGTCAAGTTTGAACCCCTCTCAAGCTTACTCACTATAAGCCATACCCTTGCCTTGAGAGAAGCCAAACCACCATCTCAAGCACTCCCCCTTGCTTATAGCTATCTTGAGTGGGTTAGACATTGACTAATTTTTATGTGTTTTTATTTTAATTATTTACTCATGCATGGATGCAAAGCATACTAGTCACAAAGGAGTCTTAATTACCATGCAATGCAAGAGAAAGAAAAACACACTACAACTACTAAAACAAAATGAACACGATTACCTCCTTCATGAGTAGATAGGTCGTTGAGGTCCATGTCACTTGTGGTGGACTTCACATGATCTTCATGAAAGCACTCGGTCCATCACCACCACCATCTAGGTCTTGTTCTTGGGCACCCACTTGTACGTAGCCGATCTCTCAAGATCAACAATACACTTAGGCACCCATATGCTCTTGACCTTCCTCTTCTTGTTTGGTGGTCCCAAGGCCTTAGCTTTCACCTTGCCATCCTTGTTCCTAAAAAGCTTGAAATGTGTGTTCTCATGGAACAAGTTAGCGTTAGGCAAAACAATGGAATTTCTCACCATGGGACAATCCTTGGTGGCATGTCCATCCTTGCAACACCTCTCGCAATAGTAGTCATCGGCGAGAAGAGGTTTGATCCATGTAGGGATGGATTCACTTGTCCGTTTGATGTCGATTACGGTGGGATATGAGCCAAGTCCCCGGTGGGAAACATTGTTCACAAGGTTCCTCCCAAGAATCTCCTTGTGGATGGCTCTACCTCGTGTGAGCCTCTTAAAGCTGTCCATCACCGTCTTCCTCTCTTCCTTGAGCTTGTGATATTCTTCCAACATGAATGGCTCAAGAGAAGAAGTCTTGGAGACTTCATTTACTTCGTTCTTCCCAAGTATCTCCCTATGTGTGGCTTTGAGTCTCTCAAATCCCTTCAACGTCATCTTCCTCTCTTCCTTGAGCTTATGAAGTTCCTTCAAAACAAGTGGCTCAAGAGGAGAAACTTCAAACGAGGTGGTTAGTTCATCACACATAGTAGAAGCATCACTCTTGGATGAACTAGAGAAGGGAGAGGCAAGGTTCTCAACATTGATGGTCTCATAAGTGATCTCAAGGGCCTTGTACTTCTCATGAAGCTCTACATGATCACCCATGAGTTTGTCATAACTCTTGTTTAGGGCATCATGAGATGTGACAAGGTCCTTGAGCTCACTCTCAAGCTCACCAACACGGTCCTTAGCCAACTTACACTCTTTTCTTACCATATCCAACATTTTGGATTTCTTGATGGCTATGTCGTGGGCTTGCTCTAACATACTCCAAAGCTCGGCACATGAGGGCTCCTCATCATCGCTATCATCACTGCTCTCATCCTTACTCTCCCTAAGTTGGCTCGCGGCCATGAGGCACGTGGGAGGTGGAGGAAGAGCTCGTGTAGGTGTGGTCATGATCATAGCTAGACCGGCCACTTCTTCATCACTTGAGGAGGTGGACTCGTCACTTGAGTTGTCACTTGTCCACTCCCCCACAAGTGCCTTGCGAGAGAACTTCTTCTTGTAGTCATGGGGCTTGCCTTTGCCCTTGGACTTCTCTTTGTTGAAGACTCTCTTCATCTTTTGCTTGGATTTGGGGTCTTCTTCTTCTTCTTCACTTGAATCTTGTGACTTGAATGCTTCTCTCTTGGGCTTTGAGCACTCACGAAAAAAGTGATTCTTCAAGCCACAATTGAAGCACTTGCCCCGGGACTTGGAAGTGAACTTGTTCTTGAAGGTCTTCATTTTCTTCATGAGAAGAGCCAAGTCCTCGGTCAAGTCACCCTCATCATCATCTTCATCTTCATCATCGGTGTCCACCTTCTTCTTGCCTTTCTTACTCTTGCTTGATTCTTGCTTGTCAGCTTGTAGAGCAAGGTTGGATGGTTGAGGATCATCCATCCCTAGCTGATAGCTCTCGAAGGCGGTGATTTTGCCAAGTACATCCTTCATGGTCTTGGTCTTGAGGTCACTCTGTAAGATGTATGTGATGATGGACTCTTACTTGGGGTCTTTGAAAAGCCTCAAGAATCTTCTGATGACCTCCACGGGCTTGAGCTTGAAATCATCCCCAAGTGCATTGATCTCCTCCACTAGCACATGAAAACAAGAATACAAAACATTAGCTCTCTCATGTGGCAATCTAGCAAAGTTATCATACTTGTTCTTCAGCACACAGTATCTTTCCTCTTCGACATCACTAGTACCCTTGTGGATACTCTGAATCTCAGTCTAGATACCTTGTGCTATCGAACTAGCATCCAATCTAGCAAACACATCCTTGGAGATGCATGAGAACAAAGCATTCTTGGCCTTAGCGTTGTTCTTAATAAAGTCAGGCTGTAGAAGGTTAGCATCCGCATCGGACTCATGGGTCACCGCCCATATCTCTGGATCAAGGGACTCAATGTAGGCTTGCATACGAGCCTTCCAATACAAAAAGTCCTCCCCATCGAATATGGGAACATTCCCTACCTTTCCCGGCATTCTTCCTCAAGGCGGTGAAGCCTCAAATTGAGCACTTGGCTCTAATACCACTTGTAAGGACCGAAGGCCTACCGAGAGGGGGGGTGAATCGGTGGGCCGACCACGAATCCAAATACTTCAGTTTCACGCTTCTAAAACCTAATGAGTCATTGCAACCTAAACAATTCTAGTAGGCCAAGACCCTACACATGCTAGTGTTTATAATGCAAAGCAAAGCGTGGAAGCTAAACACACTAGCCTATGCAAGCCACAAGTCACCCTATCAGTAGAGCACACAATTACGGAATAGTAATGAGAGGGTCAAGGAATTCTCATGATTTTTCCTGAGGTCTTGGAAGGATGGCGCCTTCCCCTACTCCTCGTTGGACCACTCCCGCCGGAGTCCGAGTCCCTCCCGCCACCAAGTGCAGTTCTCGCCCATGAGCCCGCAATCACTCCTCGAGTGAAGACATGGTGTGCATCACCGCTGCACAAAGCACAAGCTCGCCTCCCTCCAGAACTTGTTGGACTCCCCGAGCCGCATGGGCGCTCACTATTGATGCCCCTTATAACGGCGGGCTCAAACCGTGTACAAACTTGTGACGTCCTTCACAACCAATCATGATAGGTCTCACCATAGACCAAGAGTAACAACCTAGATCACACCCTCAAGGACACCATAGCCTTAGATGTGCAAGGTAACTCCTTGTTACTCTTACTAGCACTCTCAAGATATCCAATATCCTCACCTAGTGCTCTCCTCTTTTCCTCTTGGACCTTACCAAATGCTCTCAGGTATTCCACTGGCCAAGAGAGATCTCCAATACTCCAACAACAAAATTATATAGGCTCCCAACCTCAAACTAGTCGTTGCTCCACGAAATCAGCTTTCTGGGCTTCCAGACCGGACTGTTCGGTCACTGCCTGACCGGAACGTCCGGTCACTGCAAACTGAGCTCCAATGGCTCTCTGCCCTGTGCTGAACTCCTACTGACCGGACTGTTTGGTCACTAGACTGGACCGTCCGGTCCACTTTCTCTCTCCATTCCAAGAAGGTCCACAAATTGCAACCTCTCTATCGTCTCTGCACTCCTACTGACCGGACTGTCCGGTCAACAGACCAGACCGTCCGGTCTGTATGGAGTCTCCTGCAGTCAGAGTACTTGCTTCTCACGCTAAGTCCTAGAAAACTCCACATAGTGACCGTACAGTCCGGTCACCTCTGACCACTCTGTCCGGTCACTACGTCCAGAAGCTGAAACTTGTTGTCCTCACTTGACTTGGTTTCCCGGCTTCTCCGAACAGCTCCTTGGCTTTTTCACTGTCACCTAGTGCCTGTGATTTCACCGAGCAACCTTGCACATCACCAACTAGACATGACCTAAGAGAATGACCTAGACCCCCTTGATAGTCCGGTTTTTCATATGGACTCAAAGCCCTAACAAGTACTCAAGTGTTCCAAACACTTGAACCATAGCTTGTTCTCCGCTTTGATCCATCTCCATCAACCCTTGGACTCCATCAAGTTCACAAGCCTCCATGCTTGCGGTCATTGTCATCAATCGCCAAGGACACCATCATCCATATGATTTGCAATAGAGTTAAGAGATGATTCCTACAAAGACAACACTCGTGTAGATGTTAGCCCACAATTTCATAGTTGTCATCTATCACCAAAACATCCATACCACGGGGATCCGATCATCAATGGTCATGAAGCTTACAATCTCCCCCTTTTTGGTGATTGGTGACAACAACTACTTAATTGAAAAACTTTAATGAATAACCGGACTAAACAAGCTACACAAAGATCAAGAGGAACCATAACAACATATGAGAGAAACGCATAAGGTCCTACCTAATCAAACATCAGATAGAGATATACGGAAAAGAGTGAAGAGCATACTCTAGATGAAACATGCATGCATGTCATGGCAATATATTGAATGAACGCATAAGGACATGCAATGCAAGGCATAAATGATGAGAAGCAACAAGTTAGCATGGCAATGCATAAGAATTAAAAACAAGCATTCATCATCATGATATCATACACAGGCATACAAGATAATCTATAAATACAAGCACTGCATATGAAAGGAAATAAACCAAGTGAGATCAAAATGAGTCAAACACAAGCAAATGAAATCCATGACTCATCATAATCCACGAACAACGAATAACTCCTCAAAATAAGAACCAAATGGTCTATCTCCCAAAACCTCATAGCTCCCCCTAGATACAAGCTACTCTCGATCGTAACAAGATCACACTCCCACTCCCCCTAGACCTAATGTCTTCTCCCCCTTTGGCAACAAGCACCAAAAAGCCAAAAAGGCGAGAAAAGATGAACATCTAAGCGCTCGTGGTCAAAGGAAGTGGTGCAGCGACGTCCTCTATGGGCTCTGCTCCTGGCTGCTCCTGAGGTGGATCTTGCTGTGCTCCCTGAGCCTGTGCCACCTGAGCATCCAGGTGCTCAAAGAAATAAAGGTCTACAGGCGACACAACCCCGCTGTCCTGTGCTGCTGTAGTGACTGTGGCAGTCTCCTGAGCTGAAGTCTGGAGTAGTATGAGGTCTACCATGTCCTGCTGAGAGAAACCTCCACGGACAAGATCCTCTACTGCCTGAGTAGTAAGAGTGGAAGCTGTGGCAATAAGAGGTGGAGCTAAAGTTGTAGCTGTCTCTAGGACGGTCTGGGAGTCTGCAATAGTAGTGTGGACTATGTTTGAGAACAGACTCCTGACCGGTACGTACTGTAAGCTAGAGTATCCTGCCATCTGCGAGCTCGACGAGTATGAGGGTGAGACAAACAACGCTGACACAGAGAAGGCTGACACGAGAGAGAGCTGTGCTGAAGAGAAAGTTTGTCCTGCTCCCCCTATCGATAAGACCCCTGAGAGTGACAGTTCGCTGGACTTTGCTATTATCAAAGCTGTGAAGGGTCCTGGCTGAGTCTGCAGCTGCTGGAACTGAGGAAACACTAAAGGTCCTGGCTGCTGACTAGCCTGCCTCTCAGTAAACTCCGTCATCTGAGTCACTAGAGCGGAGACAAGGGCGATCTGCTGACACTGAAGCTCTGCCTGTCCTCTAATTAGCTCCATCATCTGACGTCTGTCCTCTGACACCCTTTGTATAAACTCACCCAACCGTCCTGCAAGTGCTGTCACTGTGACAGTGTCCTCAGATTGCAAACCTGTCAGCTGGGGAGGCCCTCCTGTGTTGGCTGAGTCAGGAATCACCGTCTCTGGCTGAGCTACCTGCTCGTGAAGTACCGATGACTCCTTCTCCTTCTCTCCTGTATGCTAGCTGGAGGTAGACTGGGATCCCCTGGGGACTCTAGGTGAGTAGCTGGTGGTCACCTCAGGGAAAGCGTCGTACTGCTCCTCCGTCACTAGGCCCATCCTCCTCAAGAGATAACAGATTTCGGGCCCGTAGACCAAGTGATGTCCTCCAACCCTCTCACCGATCACCTCCTCCATCTCTCCAATCAGAAGGTCTGCCAAGTCAAACGGTTGCCTCCTCAGAATAGCTGCTACAGCCCACTGATGGAGAAGTGTGAACTCCTCTCTGTACCCTGACCTAGGGATGATAGTCCTGGTGAACTATTGCTCTCACCACCTTGGCCTCTACTGTGAGTCTAGCAGGGCCTCTCTCAAAACCTGGAGTGTGGGGAGGTGGGAAAGCAATTGACACAAGGTCGTCTGAAGGCAGCTTCCCTCCCTGAGGTTTGTGAGGTGGCTCCAGTGTACCGTAGGCACTCCTGTAAAGCTGAAAGTCTGAAGCAAGGAGTCCTAGGTTGGCAATCAGATCCTGCCTGGTGACTCGCTGTGGCTGCCCTCTGAACAAGAACCAGAACTCTGAGCGGTCTCTGGCAACCCACAGCATTGCATAGAAGTCGAGGACCACGTCCTCCCTGAACCTAAGTGGAGCAGTGACTAGCTCAGCTAGTCCTGGTAGGTACGAGAAGTACTGCTCCATGTCTGTGCCTATGGCCCTCCTCATGGCCTGGTAGGTGGTGTACTATTGTGGTACAAGCACCCTATCTCTGGTCCTCAAGGCCACACAATGTCTCATGCCCTCTCCTATCCTCCTCTGGAGCACCGTCCAGTACCTCTCTCCAGCAGCGGGGTCTCGGAGAACTGGCACCCACTGCTCGAAAGACACGAACCAAAGTACCTTAAGGTCCTTTGCAGGAACCTTGACGAAGTCTGGCTCTCCGGCTGCCTATACCAGTCTCTACAGCCTCCTCGTGCACACCTCACAAGTGCACCTCAGATCTCCTGCCCGGTGAGCTGTCCTCTAGGAAACAGTCTACTCTGGCTCCTCCTCTGACTCGTCCTCCTCAACTAGCTCCTCAGACTCAGACTCTGAGGTCTCCACCTCTCCAGTCTCCTCCTTCTTGGACTCCTCCTCCTCCTGCCGCATAGAGGATGCCTGATCCGCAGTTCTCAACGATCTCCCCTAACGGGAAACCGGAGTACGCTGTGTCCACAGCGGTGGTACCACTCCGACAACTAGAGGTGTTGTCCTCTACCTGGTGCTCCTCCTCAAGCCCTGGTCCTCAGCTGGCTGGCTGATCCTCAGACGGGAGCCAATTGTCCTGTGTGACTGCTCCATGGCATCCAAGTGCTGAGCCAACCTCCAGGCTCTCTCTGACTCTGGATCCAGTCTCAGTCTCTTCTTGGTCTTTGGCTTCTTAGGCATCTTCCCTTTGCCCTTATCCTGTCCTGACCCTGCCATCTCTAACTGCTGCTCTACTGTCACTGCACGTACATAGGTGTAGATGGGATAAGCACAGAGTCCTAACACATCTACAAGCAAAGCACCGCTAGGAAAGAATGCGTAATAGAAACCCTAGCACTGAATGAAGGACATGATCACTAGACAATTATGCAAAGTTACAATAGTGATCATCCACTATATGTGGCTGGTGCGAGTCATCTAGTATACAGTCAAATAATGGCAACTTATCTAACTGTAGACTAAACAAGAGTGTAAGGACTGAAGGCCTACGGAGAGGGGGGTGAATCGGTAGCCGACCACGAATCCAAAAACTCTAGTTTCACGCTTCTCAAACCTAACGAATTGTTGCAACTTAAACAATTCTAGTAGGCCAAGACCCTACACATGCTAGTGTTTATAATGCAAAGCAAAGCGTGGAAGCTAAACACACTAGCCTATGCAAGCCACAAGTCACCCTATCACTAGAGCACACAATTGTGGAATAGTAATGAGAGGATCAAGGAATGCTCATGATTTTTCCCCTACTCCTTGTTGGACTACTCCCGCCGGAGTCCTGGTCCCTCCCGCCACCACGTGGAGTTCTCACCCACGAGCCCGCAATCACTCCTCGAGTGAAGACACGGTGTGCGTTGCCGCTGCACAAAGCATAAGCTCGCCTCCCTCGAGAACTTGCCGGACTCCTCAAGCTGGCATGGGCGCTTACTATTGGTTCCCCTTCCAACGGCGGGCTCAAATAGTGTACAAACTTGTGACGGCCTTCACAACCAATCACGATAGGCTCGATCACCGACACCTAACCGGTCTAGGTCTCACCATAGACCAAGAGTAACAACCTAGATCACACCCTCAAGGACACCCTAGCCTTGGATGTGCAAGGTAGCTCCTTGTTACTCTCACTAGCACTCTCAAGATATCCAATATCCTCTCCTAGTGCTCTCCTCAATTCCTCTTGGACCTTACCAAATGCTCTCAGGTATTCCTCTGGCCAAGAGTGGTCACAAAGACCCCAGCAACAAAATTATGTAAGCTCCCAACCTCAAACTAGTCATTGCTCCATGAAATCAGCTTTTTGGGTCAGTACTGGACCGGACTGTCCGGTCACTTCAATCCCAAGCCCAACGACTCTGCCCACTGCTGAACTCCTGCTGACCGGACTGTCCGGTCACTAGACCGGACCGTCCGGTCCACTTTCTCTCTCCATTCCAGGAAGGTCCGCAAATTGCAACCTCTCTGTCATCCCTGCACTCCTATTGACCAAACTGTCCGGTCTGTATGGAGTCTCCTGCAGTTAGAGTCCTTGCTCCTCGCGCTAAGTCCTGGAAAACTCCACATAGTGACCGTACAGTCCTGTCACCTCTGACCCCTCTGTCCGGTCACTATGTCCAGAAGCTGAAACTTGTCATCCTCACTTGACTTGGATTCCCGGGTTCTCCGAACAGCTCCTTGGCTTCTCCACTGTCACCTAGTGCCTGTGATTTCATCGAGCATCCTTGCACATCACCGACTAGACATGACCTAAGAGAATGACCTAGACCCCCTTGATAGTCCGGTTTTCCTATGGACTCAAAGCCCTAACAACTACTCAAGTGTACCAAACACTTGCATCATAGCTTGTTCTCCGCTTTGATCCATCTCCGTCAACCCTAGGACTCCATCAAGTTCACAAGCCTCCAGGCTTGTGGTCATTGTCATCAATCGCCAAGGCAACCATCATACAAAGATTTGTAGTAGAGTATAGTGAAGGTTCCTACAAATACAACACTCGTGTAGATATTAGCCCACAATTTCATAGTTGTCATCTATCACCAAAACATTCATACCTTGGGGATTCCACCATCAACGATCATGAAGCTTACAATATCCCCCTTTTTGGTGATTGATGACAACCACTACTTAATTGTAAATAAACAGGAAAAACCACAAGGCTAAAAGAGCTACACTATGATCGAGAGGAACCACGAAAACATAACGAGAGAAACGCACAAGGTCCTACTCAATCAATCATGCTAGAGCTTTAAGGAAAAGAGAAAAAAGCACACTCTAGATGATAATGCATGCATGTCATGGCAAAGTAATAAAGGAAAGCATAAAGACATGCAGTGCAGGACATAAATGATGAAATGCAACAGGATAGAATGACAAAGCACAAGAATTAAGAACAAGCATTCATCATCATGGCATCATACACAGGCAAACATGATAAATAAGGAAAGGCAAGCATTGTGTATGAAAATAAACCAAGTGAGATCAAGATGAGTGAAACACAATCGAATGAAAACCATGACTCATCATAATCCACAAATATCTCGATAAAACCACCAAAATAACATCCAAATGTATCTAACTCCCAAAACCAATGAACATGTATGCTCCCCCTAGATACAAAGCTACTCTCGATCACACAGGATCACACTCCGACTCCCCCTAGACCTATGACTACTTCTCCCCCTTTGGCAACAAGCACCAAAAAGTGGAAAAGAAGAATATCTATGCGCTCGTGGTTGAAGGAAGCAGTGCAGCGACGTCCTCTGTGGGCTCTGCTCTGGGCTGCTCCTGAGCTGTGTCCTGCTGCTATCCCTGAGTTTGAGCCTCCTGAGCGTCTAGCTGCTCAAAGAAGTCAAGGTCCTCTGAGGACTCAGACCCTCTGTCCTGTGCTGCTAGTGTGACCATGGTAGTCTCCTGAGCTGAGGTCTGGAGAAGTACGAGATCTGCCACGTCCTGCTACGAGAAGCCTCCACGGACAAGATCCTCTGCTACCTGAGGTGTAATCATGCTGACCGTAGCAGTAGGAAGGGGCACTGTAGCTATCTCTGGGGTGGTCTGAGAGTCTGCACGAGTAGTGTGTACAATGTTAGAAAATAGACTCCTGACCGGTAGGTGCAGCGAGGAGGAGGATCTAGCCATCTAAGTGGTAGAAGAGTGCGACGGAGAGATGAACAAGGCTGACACTGAGAAAGTTGACACGGGAGAGAGCTGGGCTGAAGAGAGTATAGGTCCTGCTCCCCCTGTCGATAGAACCCCTAAGAGTGACAGTCCACTGGACTGTGCTATCATCAAGGATATGAAGGGTCCTGGCTGAGTCTACAGCTGCTGGTATTGAGGCTGTGCTAAAGGCCCTGGCTGCTGAACTGTCTGTCTCATCTCTGCCATCTGGGTCATCAGAGCGATAACAAGTGCCATCTGCTGGCGCTGAAGCTCTGCCTGTCCTCTAATAACCTCCATTATCTGTCGTCTGTCCTCTGAGAAACTCTGAATAAAGTCTCCAAGCCGTCCTACTAGTGCTACCACAGTGACAACATCCTCAGACTGTGAGCCCGTCAGCTGTGGAGGTGCTCCTGTACTGGCTGACTCAAGAACCACCGTCTCTGGCTGAGCTGGCTGCTCGTGAGTGACTGACGGTGACTCCTGCTCCTCCTCTCCTGTCTGCTAGCTGGAGGCTGACTATGAACCCCTGGGGACTCTGGGTGCGTAGCTGGTGGTCGCCTCAGGGAAAGTCTCATACTGCTCCGTCGTCACTAGGCCCATCCTCATCAGGAGATAGTAGATATAGGGACCATAGACCAAGTGATGTCCTCCAACCCTCTGAGAGATCACCTCCTCCATCTCTCCAATCAGAAGGTCTACCAAATCAAATGGCTGCCTCCTCAGAATAGCTGCTATAGCTCACTGATGGAGAAGTGTGAACTCCTCTTTGTATCCTGACCTAGGGATGATAGTCCTGGTGACTATCGCTCTCACCACCTTAGCCTCTGCAGTGAGTCTCGCAGGGCTTCTATCAAAGCCTGGTGTGTGAGGTGGTGGAAAGGCAATCGGCAGCATCTCGTCTGTCGGCTTCTTCCCTCCCTGAGGTCTGCGGGGTGGTGCAAGTGTATCATAGGCACTCCTATATAGTAAGAAGTTTGACGAAAGAAGTCCTAGGTTATGGATCAGATCCTATCTAGTCACACGCTATGGCTGCCCTCTGAACAAGAACCAGAACTCTGAGCGGTCTCTGGCAACCCACAGTGTGGCGTAGAACTCTAGCACCATGTCCTCTCTGAACATGTATGGAGTAGTAACTAGATCTGCTAGCCCTGACAAGTACATGAAGTAATGCTCCATCTCTGTGCCGGAGGCCCTCCTCATGGCCTCGTACGTCATGTACTGTTGCGGCACGAAGAGTCTATCCTTGCCTCTCAGGCCAAGCTAACGTCTCAGACCCTCACCAATCCTCTTCTAGAGGCCAGTCCAGTACCTCTCTCCAGCAGCGGGGTCTTTGGGAACTGGAACTCACTGCTCGAAGGGTACCAAGCGAAGCGCCTTAAGGTCCTTGGTAGGAACCTTAAGGATATCTGGCTCTCTGGCTGCCTGTACAAGCCTCTGCAGCCTCCTCGTGCACACTGCATAGGTGCATCTCGGGTCTCCTGCCCGGTGAGCTGTCCTCTGGGGAACAACCTGCTCAGCCTCCTCCTATGACTCCTCCTCCTCAACCAGCTCCTCAGACTCTGATTCTAAGGTCTCCTCTCCAGTCTCGTCCTCCTTGGACTTCTCCTCCTGCTGCCTGGACGATCCCTGATCCGTAGTTCTCGACGATCTCCCCTGACGGGAAACCGGAGTACGCTGCGGCCATGGCGGTGGCACAACTCCAACTGCTAGAGGTGCAGTCCTCTGCCTGGTGCTCCTCCTCAAGCCCTGGTCCTCAGCTGGCTAGCTGATCCTCAGACAGGAGCCAGGTGTCCTGCGTGACTGCTCCATGGCATCCAAGTGTTGAGCCAACCTCCTGGCTCTCTCTGACTCTGGATCCAGTCTCGGTCTCTTCTTGGTCTTAGGCTTCTCAGGCATCTTCCCCTTTCCCTTGTCCTGTCCTGATCCTATCCTGTCTACCTGCTAACTGTACTGTTGTCACTGCATACACATAGGTGTAGATGGGATAAGCATAGAGTCCTAATACATCTATAAGCAAAGTACCGCTAGGAAAGAATACGCAATAGAAATCCTAGCACTGAATGAAGGACATGATCACTAGGCAAATATACAAAGTAACAACAGTGATCATCGACTCTAAGTGGCTGGTGTGAAACATCTAGTGTATAGTCAAAATAATGGTAATTAATTCTAACTGTAGACTAGACAGGAGGCAAACCCTAGATATGCAATTAATAGATAAGCAGGTATTCAATTGCATCCTAGGTTGAGTCAATTAGCTGATTAATGCAACTAATCATGAGTAGTTAATTCAATTGCATCAATTAAAGCTAACTACTCGAATTGGGGTATAATTTGATGAATGGGAGAATAGTAGCAATACCCCGGGAGGAAAGTCAATGTGCCGAGAACAAGGAACAACTTAGGCTTGCTCTGATCACCGAGAAAGCTCAAAACTTGAAGCTTTTTGACACCGTTAATGGAGAGAAGGGCAAGCCTTGCCCTAAGATGGGTGGAGCTTGGCTCTTGGGCTGCCTAGGCACGCAAGGGGGAGAGGTGGCAGCTTGCGGCGATGCAAGTGGCGGCACAGCTGGAGGCACGCGGCGCCGGTGGCTGCTTTGTGCATGAGGGCGAGGGCGAGCGTGGGTGCGTGCGGGGGCGCGGCTGCGGTGCGCGGGGCGAGGCGGCGGTGCACGGTGGCGGCGGCGGCTTGGCTGGGTCAGTGCGGCTCGGTGAGGGCCGCGGCGGTGCTGGGAACTCGGGTCAGCGACGGCGAGAGAGAGAGACAGCAGCGAGGGCGTGTTCCTGGATTTCGGCATGAACAAGGAAAAGACCAAAGTCTCTGACTCCTCTTGACCTAGGTCATATAATCGATGAATGGTCAAGATTCAACAAGGATCAAATCAACGGTCACAAATTGAAGCGCATCTCACGTTTTCAATATAGTGACCAGACGGTTTGGTCTCTAGACCGGACTGTCTGGTCAGGTCCCGAGTCTGCTGGCAACCCACACAGACCGGACGGTCTGGTCTCTAGGACCATTCTGCCGGTCTCTATGACCAGACTAACTCGTGACACTGTGCCCGTGGGCACTGACCGGACTGTATGGTCCAAAGATCGGACTGTACGGTCACTACCAGAAAAATGTTGAGTCAAGGATTTTCTCCATTTTCCAAGTGCCCTTGCCAAACACACAATAAAACACTGCACTTGAAATATAGAGGGAACTCTCAAACACTCATTTTCAAATAGTGGCACTCTATAGCGTCATAGTTTTTGCAAATGCCAAATGAAAGATTGAGCAAATAAGAACCAAGGTAAATAAGAACCAAAGGGGTATGTATGAGCCTTAGTCCATGAACCGCGCGAGTAGATTTAACCTCGGAGTTCATAAGAGCTTGCTCAATGGGCATGAAGCACAATCCTTTCCTTTGGTCACACTTATGGTGATGTAATCTCATATAGAGCATGAGGCACAAATATCTCCTAATGTGACAAGCCTCCTTTGTGTTTCCTACATGATGCATGCAACAAGCATTTTACATATGCAATGAAAGTAAACATGCCATGTGAATGCAAGCAATATTAAACAAGACACAAAGGAAACCTAACAATGTCAAGTTTGAACCCCTCTCAAGCTCACTCACTATAAGCCATACCCTTGCCTTGAGAGAAGCCAAACCACCATCTCAAGCACTCCCCCTTGCTTATAGCTATCTTGAGTGGGTTAGACATTGACTAATTTTTATGTGTTTTTCTTTTAGTTATTTACACATGCATGGATGCGAAGCATACTAGTCACAAAGGAGTCCTAATTACCATGCAATGCAAGAGAAAGAAAAACACACTACAACTACTAAAACAAAATGAACACGATTACCTCCTTCATGAGTAGATAGGTCGTTGAGGTCCATGTCACTTGTGGTGGACTTCACATGATCTTCATGAAAGCACTCGGTCCATCACCACCACCATCTAGGTCTTGTTCTTGGGCACCCACTTGTACGTAGCCGATCTCTCAAGATCAACAATACACTTAGGCACCCATATGCTCTTGACCTTCCTCTTCTTGTTTGGTGGTCCCAAGGCCTTAGCTTTCACCTTGCCATCCTTGTTCCTAAAAAGCTTGAAATGTGTGTTCTCATGGAACAAGTTAGCGTTAGGCAAAACAATGGAATTTCTCACCATGGGACAATCCTTGGTGGCATGTCCATCCTTGCAACACCTCTCGCAATAGTAGTCATCGGCGAGAAGAGGTTTGATCCATGTAGGGATGGATTCACTTGTCCGTTTGATGTCGATTACGGTGGGATATGAGCCAAGTCCCCGGTGGGAAACATTGTTCACAAGGTTCCTCCCAAGAATCTCCTTGTGGATGGCTCTACCTCGTGTGAGCCTCTTAAAGCTGTCCATCACCGTCTTCCTCTCTTCCTTGAGCTTGTGATATTCTTCCAACATGAATGGCTCAAGAGAAGAAGTCTTGGAGACTTCATTTACTTCGTTCTTCCCAAGTATCTCCCTATGTGTGGCTTTGAGTCTCTCAAATCCCTTCAACGTCATCTTCCTCTCTTCCTTGAGCTTATGAAGTTCCTTCAAAACAAGTGGCTCAAGAGGAGAAACTTCAAACGAGGTGGTTAGTTCATCACACATAGTAGAAGCATCACTCTTGGATGAACTAGAGAAGGGAGAGGCAAGGTTCTCAACATTGATGGTCTCATAAGTGATCTCAAGGGCCTTGTACTTCTCATGAAGCTCTACATGATCACCCATGAGTTTGTCATAACTCTTGTTTAGGGCATCATGAGATGTGACAAGGTCCTTGAGCTCACTCTCAAGCTCACCAACACGGTCCTTAGCCAACTTACACTCTTTTCTTACCATATCCAACATTTTGGATTTCTTGATGGCTATGTCGTGGGCTTGCTCTAACATACTCCAAAGCTCGGCACATGAGGGCTCCTCATCATCGCTATCATCACTGCTCTCATCCTTACTCTCCCTAAGTTGGCTCGCGGCCATGAGGCACGTGGGAGGTGGAGGAAGAGCTCGTGTAGGTGTGGTCATGATCATAGCTAGACCGGCCACTTCTTCATCACTTGAGGAGGTGGACTCGTCACTTGAGTTGTCACTTGTCCACTCCCCCACAAGTGCCTTGCGAGAGAACTTCTTCTTGTAGTCATGGGGCTTGCCTTTGCCCTTGGACTTCTCTTTGTTGAAGACTCTCTTCATCTTTTGCTTGGATTTGGGGTCTTCTTCTTCTTCTTCACTTGAATCTTGTGACTTGAATGCTTCTCTCTTGGGCTTTGAGCACTCACGAAAAAAGTGATTCTTCAAGCCACAATTGAAGCACTTGCCCCGGGACTTGGAAGTGAACTTGTTCTTGAAGGTCTTCATTTTCTTCATGAGAAGAGCCAAGTCCTCGGTCAAGTCACCCTCATCATCATCTTCATCTTCATCATCGGTGTCCACCTTCTTCTTGCCTTTCTTACTCTTGCTTGATTCTTGCTTGTCAGCTTGTAGAGCAAGGTTGGATGGTTGAGGATCATCCATCCCTAGCTGATAGCTCTCGAAGGCGGTGATTTTGCCAAGTACATCCTTCATGGTCTTGGTCTTGAGGTCACTCTGTAAGATGTATGTGATGATGGACTCTTACTTGGGGTCTTTGAAAAGCCTCAAGAATCTTCTGATCTCTCAAGATCAACAATGCACTTACGTACCCATATGCTCTTGACCTTTCTTCTCTTGTTTGGTGGTCCCAAAGCCTTGGCTTTCACCTTGCCATCCATGTTCCTAAAAAGCTTGAAGTGGGTGTTCTCATGGAACAAGTTAGCATTAGGTAAAGCAATAGAACTTCTCACCTTAGGACAATAATTGGTGGCGTGGCCAGCCTTGCAACACCTCTCGCAATATTAGTCGTCGGCGACTAGGGGCTTGATCAATTCGGGAATGGAGTCACTCGTCCCGATGATGTCGATGGCGGCGGGATATGAGCCAAGTCCCCGGTGGGAGACGTTGTTCACAAGGTTTCTTCCAAGAATCTCCTTCGGAATGGCTCTACCACGTGTGAGCCTCTCGTAGCCGTCCATCACCATCTTCCTCTCTTCCTTGAGCTTGTGATATTCCTTCAAAACAAATGGCTCAAGAGAAGAAACCTCAACCGAGGTGGTTAGTTCATCACACATAGTAGAAGCATTGCTCTTTGAAGAACTAGAGGAGGGAGAGGCAAGGTCCTCAACATTGATGGCCTCAAAAGTGATCTCAAGGGCCTTGTACTTCTCATGAAGCTCTACATGATCACCCTTGAGTTTGTCATAACTCTTGTTTAGGACATCATGAGATGTGACAAGGTCCTTGAGCTCACTCTCAAGCTCACCAACACAGTCCTTAGCCAACTTACACTCTTTTCTTACCACATCCAACATTTTGGATTTCTTGATGGCGATGTCGCGGGCTTGCTCAAGCATACTCCACAACTCGGCACAAGTGCGCTCCTCGTCATCGCTGTCATCAGTACTCTCATCCTCACTCTCTCCAAGTTGGCTCGAAGCCATGAGGCATGTGGGAGGAGGAAGGAGAGCATGTGGTGATGTGGTCTTGATCATGGCTAGGCCGGCCACTTCTTCATCACTTGAGGAGGTGGACTCATCACTTGAGTTGTCGCTTGTCCACTCCCCTACAAGGACCTTGCGAGAGAACTTCTTCTTGTAGTCTTGGGCTTTGCCTTTAACCTTGGACGTGTCTTTGCTGAAGACTCTCTTCTTCTTTTGCTTGGCTTTGGGGTCTTCTTCTTCTTCTTCTGCACTTGAATCTTGTGACTTGAATGCTTCTTTCTTGGGATTTGGGCACTCACGAACAAAGTGATTCTTTGACCCATAATTGTAGCATTTGCCTCGGGACTTGGAAGCAATCTTGTTCTTGAATGTCTTCATGTTCTTCATGAGAAGGGCCAAGTCCTCGGTCAAATCACCCTCATCATCATCTTCTTCATCATCATCGGTGTCCACCTTCTTCTTGCCTTTCTCATGGGTCACCGTCCATATCTCCGGATCAAGGGACTCACGGTAGGCTTGCATACGAGCCTTTCAATACGTGTAGTCCTCCCCATCGAATATGGGTACACTCCCCACCTTTCCGAGCATCCTTACTCAAGGCGATGAAGCCTCAAATTGAGCACTTGGCTCTAATACCAATTGTAAGGATCGAAGGCCTACCGAGAGATGGGGGGTGAATCGATAGCCGACCACGAATCCGAAAACTTCAGTTTCACGCTTCTCAAACCTAACGAATCATTGCAACTTAAACAATTCTACTAGGCCAAGACCCTACACGTGCTAGTGTTTATAATGCAAAGCAAAGCGTGGAAGCTAAACACACTAGCCTATGCAAGCCACAAGTCACCCTATCACTAGAGCACACAATTGCGGAATAGTAATAAGAGGGTCAAGGAATGCTCATGATTTTTCTCAAGGTCTCAGAAGGATGGCGCCTTCCCCTACTCCTCGATGGACCACTCCCGCCGGAGTCCCGGTCCCTCCCGCCACCAAGTGGATTTCTCGCCCACAAGCCCGCAATCACTCCTCGAGTGAAGAAATGATGTGCGTCACCGCTGCACAAAGCACAAGCTCGCCTCCCTTGAGAACTTGCCGGACTCCCCGAGCAGGCATGGGCGCTCACTATTGATGCCCCTTCCAACGGCGGGCTCAAACCATGTACTAACTTGTGACGGCCTTCACAACCAATCACGATAGGCTCGATCACCGACACCTAACCGGTCTAGGTCTCACCATATACCAAGAGTAACAACCTAGATCACACCCTCAAGGACACCCTAGCCTTAGATGTGCAAGGTAGGGATCATGATATCCAATATCCTCTCCTAGTGCTCTCCTCAATTCCTCTTGGACCTTACCAAATGCTCTCAGGTATTCCTCTGGCCAAGAGTGGTCACAAAGACCCCAGCAATGAAGTTATATAGGCTCCCAACCTCAAACTAGTCATTGCTCCATGAAATCAGCTTTTTGGGCCTACTGACCGTACAGTCCGGTCAGTACCTGACCGGACCGTCCGGTCACTTCAATCCCAAGCCCAACGGCTCTGCCCACTGCTGAACTCCTGCTGACCAGACTGTCCGGTCACTGGACTGGACCGTCCGGTCCACTTTCTCTCTCCATCCTAGGAAGGTCCACAAATTGCAACCTCTCTGTCGTCCCTACACTCCTACTGACCGGACCATCTGGTCAGCAGATTGGACCGTCCGGTCTGTATGGAGTCTCTTGCAGTTAGAGTCCTTGCTCCTCGCGCTAAGTCCTGGAAAACTCCACATAGTGACCGTACAGTCCGGTCACCTCCAACCCCTCTATCCGGTCACTACGTACAGAAGCTGAAACTCGTCGTCCTCGCTTGACTTGGTTTCCCGACTTCTTCGAATAGCTCCTTGGCTTCTCCACTGTCACCTAGTGCCTGTGATTTCACCGAGCAACCTTGCACATCACTGACTAGACATGACCTAAGAGAATGACCTAGACCCCCTTGATAGTCCGATTTTTCCTATGGACTCAAAGCCCTAACAACTACTCAAGTGTACCAAACACTTGCACCATAGCTTATTCTCCGCTTTGATCCATCTCCGTCAACCCTTGGACTCCATCAAGTTCACAAGCCTCCACGCTTGCGGTCATTGTCATCAATCGCCAAGGCAACCATCATACATAGATTTGTAGTAGAGTATAGTGAAGGTTCCTACAAATACAACACTCGTGTAGATATTAGCCCACAATTTCATAGTTGTCATCTATCACCAAAATATTCATACCTTGGGGATTCCACCATCAATGGTCATGAAGCTTACAAAGAGACAAACCCTAGAATTGCAGTTAACAGATCATCAAAGAAATAATTGCATCCTAGGTTGAGCCAATTAATTAACTAATGCAACAAAAGATTGGAATTTGGCCTAATTGCATTAATTAACTAAATTGCTCGGAATTCAGGGCATACAACGATGAATGGAGTGAATGGCACAATACCCTGGGGGAAGAATCGACGAGGAGAAACTCAAAGAACGCAGACGATCGCCAGTGAACAGTAGCCGACAGTAGGGAAAGATGAAAGATGAAATCTTTCACCCTAGCTCTCAGTATGCGCGTGCGCGAGTGTGGAGGAGGGGTGGCTCGGCAAAGCGCCTGAAGTGCAGGCGGCGACGCTAGCTTGGAGGCGCACGATGAAGGGCGGCGGCGGTTGCTGCTACGCGAGGTGGCGGTTCTGAGGTGGAGAAGCTGTGGCGGCCTGTTGTGCGTGAGGGCGAGGCAGCACGGTATGGGTGGAGACGGCGGTGGCTGGTGACTGCACGAGTGCGCGTGTGGTGAGGCGGCTCGACGGCGCAGGGCGACAATAGCGAGGAGGGCGAGGTCAGCGGCGCTCTGGGCGTGAACTTGGCGTCGGGAGAAGAATGAAGAAACGACCAAATCGGTTCTGACCGATTTTGACCTAGGTCAAAACAAATCGGACGGCCAAGATCATTCAAGGACAGATCAACGACGCAGATCAGGACTCGCTTCACGCGATCAACTAAACTGACCAGACTGTCTGATCTCTACACTAGACTATCTGGTCAAGTCGGAGTCTGCTGGCCACTATAGACCGGATTGTCCAGTCTCTAGGACCATTCTGTCCAGTCTACACGACCAGACTCCCCCTAGGCACTGTTACCAGTGCCACTGACCGGACTATACGGTCTAAAGACCGAACCGTACGGTCACTTACAAAATTTTCTAAGTCAAGGACTTTCTCCAAATTCTAAGTGCCCTCGCTAAACACACAAATAAACACCGCACTTGGAGTATAGAGGGAACTCTCAAACACCCTTTTTCAAATAGTGGCACTCTATGGCCTCATAGTTTTCGCAAATGCCAAATGAAAGATCGAGCAAATGAGAACCAAGGCAAATAAAGAACCAAAGGGTATGTATGAGCCTTAGTCCATGAACCACGTGAGTAGATTTGACCTCAGAGTTCATAAGATCTTGCTCAATGGGCATGAAGCACAATCTTTTCCTTTGGTCACACTTACGAAGATGTAATCTCATATAGAGCATGAGGCACAAATATCTCCAAATGTAACAAGCCTCCTTTGTGTTTCCTATATGATGCATGCAAAAAGCATTTTACATATGCAATGGAAGTAAACATGCCATGTGAATGCGAGCAATATTAAAAAACAAGACAAAGGAAACCTAACAATGTCAAGTTTGATCCCCTCTCAAGCTTACTCACTATAAACCATGCCTTTGCCTTGAGAGAAATCAAACAACCATCTCAAGCACTCCCCCTTGCTTATAGCTATCTTGGATGGGTTAGACATTGACTAATTTTATGTGTTTTTCTTTTAGTTATTTACACATGCATGGATGCAAAGCATACTAGTCACAAATGAATCCTAATTACCATGCAATGCTAGAGAAAGAAACAACACACTACAACTACGAAGAATATACACGGTTTCCTCCCTCATGAGTAGATAGGTCATTGAGGTCCATGTCACTTGTGGTGGACTTCACATGATCTTCATGAAAGCACTCGGTCCATCACCACCACCATCTAGGTCTTGTTCTTGGGCACCCACTTGTACGTAGCCGATCTCTCAAGATCAACAATACACTTAGGCACCCATATGCTCTTGACCTTCCTCTTCTTGTTTGGTGGTCCCAAAGCCTTAGTTTTCACCTTGCCATCCTTGTTCCTAAAAAGCTTGAAATGTGTGTTCTCATGGAACAAGTTAGCATTAGGCAAAACAATGGAATTTCTCACCATGGGATAATCCTTGATGGTGTGGCCATCCTTGCAACACCTCTCGCAATAGTAGTCATCGGCGAGAAGGGGTGTGATTCATACGGGGATGGAATCACTCGTCCCTATGATGTTGATGGTGGCGGGATATGAGCCAAGTCCACGGTGGGAGACATTGTTCACAAGGTTCCTCCCAAGGATCTCCTTGTGGATGGCTCTACCTCGTGTGAGCCTCTCAAAGCCGTCCATCACCATCTTCCTCTCTTCCTTGAGCTTGTGATATTCCTTCAAAACAAGTGGCTCAAGATAAGAAACCTCAACTGAGGTGGTTAGTTCATCACACATAGTAGAAGCATCATTCTTAGATGAACTAGAGGAGGGAGAGGCAAGGTTTTCAACATTGATGACCTCATAAGTGATCTCAAGGGCCTTGTACTTCTCATGAAGCTCTACATGATCACCCTTGAGTTTGTCATAACTCTTGTTTAGGGCCCCATGAGATGTGACAAGGTCCTTGAGCTCACTCTCAAGCTCACCAACACGGTCCTTAGCCAACTTACACTCTTTTCTTACCACCTCCAACATCTTGGACTCCTTGATGGCGATGTCGCGGACTTCCTCAAGCATGCTCCACAACTCGGCACACGTGTTCTCCTCATCATCGCTATCATCGCTGCTCTCATCCTCACTCTCTCTAAGTTGGCTTGCGGCCATGAGGCACGTGGCAGGTGGAGGAAGAGCTCATGGAGGTGTAGTCTTGATCATGGCTAGATCGGCCACTTCTTCATCACTTGAGGAAGAGGACTCATCACTTGAATTGCCGCTTGTCCACTCTCCAACAAGTGCCTTGCGAGAGAACTTCTTCATGTAGTCTTGAGCTTTGCCTTTGCCTTTGCTCTTGTCTTTGTTGAAATATATCTTCTTGTTGTGCTTGGCCTTGGGATCTGCTTCTTCTTCTTCACTTGAATCTTATGACTTGAATGCTTCTTTCTTGGGCTTTGGGCACTCTCGGACAAAGTGATTCTTTGAGCCACAATTGAAGCACTTGCCTCTTGACTTGGAAGCAAACTTGTTCTTGAAGTTCTTCATCTTCCTTATGAGAAGAGCCAAGTCTTCGGTCAAGTCACCCTCATCATCATCTTCTTCATCTTCATCCTCAATGATCACCTTCTTCTTGTTCTTCTTGCTCTTGCTAGATTCTTGCTTGTCAGCCGTAGAGAAAGATTGGATGGTTGATGATCATCCAACTCCAATTGATAGCTCTCGAAGGCGGTGATCTTGCCAACTACTTCCTTCATGGTCTTGGTCTTGAGGTCACCTTGCAAGATGAAGGTGATGATGGACTCGTACTTGGGGTCTTTGAATAGCCTCAAGAATCTTCTTATCACCTCGACGGGCTTCATCTTGAAATCATCCCCAAGTGCATTGATCTCCTCCACAAGTACATGAAAACGAGAATAAATAGTGTTAACTCTCTCATGCGGCAATCTAGTGAAGTGATCATACTTGTTCCTCAGCACATAGTATCTTTCCTCTTTGACATCACTGGTGCCCTCATGGAGCCCCTGAATCTCAATCTAGATACCATGTGCTGTAGTACTAGCATCTAGCTAAGCAAAAATATCCTTAGAAATGCAAGAAAACAAAGCATTCTTGGCCTTAGCATTACACTTAACATAATCAGGCTTAAGTAGGTTCACATCCGCATCGGACTCGTGAGTGATCGACCATATCTCCAGATCAATGGACTGAAGGTAGGCTTGCATGCGAGCCTTCTAATAAGCATAGTCCTCACCATTGAATATGAGAACATTCCCCGCCTGTCCCGGCATCCTTACTCAAGGCGGTGAAGCCTCAAAGATGAGCATAAGGCTCTGATACCACTTGTAAGGACCGAAGGCGTACCGAGAGGGGGGTGAATCGGTAAGCCGCTCACGAATCCAAATACTTCAATTTCGCTACTCAAGTCTAACAAGATAAGGAAACCTAAACAATTGTAGTAGGCCAAGACCCTACACATGCTAGTGTTCATGATAAGATAAAATACGGAAGCCAATCACACTAGCCTATGCAAGCCACAAGTCACCCTACTCACTAGAGCATACAAATGCGGAATAGTAAAGAGAGGGTCAAGGAATGCTCATGATTTTTTTATGAGGTCTCGGAAGGATGGTGCCTTGCCCTAATCCTTGTTGGACCACTCCCGCCGGAGTCCCGATCCCTCCCGCCACCAAGTGGAGTTCTGGCCCACGAGCCTACAATGCCCCTTTCAACGGCGGGCTCAAACCGTGTATAAACGTGTGACGGCCTTCACAACCGATCACAATAGGCTCGATCACCGACACCTAACCGGTCTAGGTCTCACCATAGACCAAGAGTAACAATCTAGATCACACCCTCAAGGACACCCTAGCCTTAGATGAGCAAGATGCTCAAGCTACTCTTCTCTAGCACTCTCAAGATATGCAATATCTCCTCCTAGTGCTCTCCTCTTTTCCTCTTGGATCTTACCAAATGCTCTTAGGTATTCCACTGGCCAAGAGAGGTCTCCAAGACCCCAGCAACGAAGTTATATAGGCTCCCAACATTAAACTAGTTGTTGCTCCACTATCCAGTCACTGCCTGACCGGACTGTTCGGTCACTCTGGTAACGACTCTCCCAGCCATTGGCTCTCCTGACCAGGCAAGATTCTATACTGACCAGACTGTCTGGTCAGTAGACCGGACCGTCCGGTCCACTTTCTCTCTCCATTCCAGGAAGGTCCGCAAACTGCATCCTCCCTGCCATTCCTGCACTCCTACTGACCGGACCATTCGGTCTGTATGGAGTCTCCTACAGACAGAATCCTTGCTCCTCGTGCTAAGTCCTAGAAAACTCCCTATGGTGACCGTACAGTCCGATCTCCACTGACCCCTCTGTCCGGTCTCTATGTCTAGAAGCTAAAACTTGTCATCCTCGCTTGACTTGGTTTCCCGGCTTCTCCGAACAGCTCTTTGGCTTCTCCACTGTCACCTAGTGCCTGTGATTTTACCGAGCAATCTTGCACATCACCGACTAGACATGACCTAAGAGAATGACCTAGACCCCCTTGATAGTCCGGTTTTTCCTATGGACTCAAAGCCCTAACAACTACTCAAGTGTTCCAAACACTTGCACCATAGCTTGTCCTCCGCTTTGATCCATCACCATCAACCCTTGGACTCCATCAAGTTCACAAGCCTTCATGATTGCGGTCATTGTCATCAATCACCAAGGACACCATCATCCATATGATTTGCAATAGAGTTAAGAGGTGATTCCTACAAAGACAACACTCGTGTAGATGTTAGCCCACAATTTCATAGTTGTCATCTATCACCAAAACATCCATACCACAGGGATCCAATCATCAATAGTCATGAAGCTTATAGGCCCCCTTGTCACTTGCACCGGCATCCCGCTCGCCTTGACTTGGTCAACACGCTGTCTTCATCACCACCACGGTTTTGAGGCTAAACCATGAAATCGTCTGTGCTTCTTGCCTCTCCACGTGTATGGTATGGATCACCCTTGACTCCACCCGACCTCCTGATCGTCTGGCCCCAAGTCTCCCACTTGTGCCCGATCCTCTCGCCGTTGACCGCCAAGTCGACTCCAGTGACCTACACATCATGAGACAAGCAACATATTTCCCAACTCCTGCAATATCACAAATAACTCCAACTCTGGTTAGTCATAACCATGATATGCAAACCCATGCAATCCCCGGATTCCCGCATTTCAACTCAAGCACCAAAACAACTAAAGTCAATTACTCATCACATATATTGCAAACTATGGCACATTTCAACATGGTTTCTCAATCTCCCCCTTGATGAGTACATTGACAACATCAAATGCGCAAAGATTTAGAGATTAAAATGCAAATCCGAATAGGCACATCCAAATGGCTCAAACCCAAAGAAAAGGTGAAAAGTGACCATCTAGCAAATTAGAGATCATAAAACCAAGAGTTGACAAACAAAGCAACTCGAGAACGCAAAGATTGTGAAAGGTGCATAAAAGCGCTCAAGATCATGAAATGCTCCCCCTTAACTTATGGTAGTTGTCATGAATGCAGAATGGGCCATTTTAAGTTTCTTAGCATCATTTGTGCATGACCCAACAATTCTTCCCTAAAGCACTTATTTCTCCCCCTTTGGCAATGAACTCATCAAAGAGGTAAAAAGACAAACAAAGCATGATGATGCAATCCTAAAGAGCTTCAAAAATTATGCAAACAAGCATTTAACCTTGCTAACCATAAGCACAAAGCTATGAAGTGTAAAAGCAATAGCTCACAACCATACAAAGACCAAAAATAGAGGGCAAGGCATAAACACCCAAAGTTATACAAGCTAAGCAAAAAGATTGACTAGCTTAGATAGAATCAAATTTGCTTCTCATGAGAAAATCTGCCACCACATGTATAAGTACTCCTATCCAAGGCAAAACAGACATCAAGTGAATTAAAAGAAACTAGCTAGTCTCAATTTCAACTAGGGCAACAAGTATTCACAGAAAATGGGATTTACAAACGCTCACATATGCAACAGAGACTTAGTTGATCAAGTGTTCATTGTTTATCCTCATGTGTCCTCTTATCCATGCGGAGGGTCACACGACTAAGTACGGCAAACACCCCGAGGTCTCAAGTCACATTGTTTAGATTTAGGATTTTAGAATTATTTTAATGAAAGCACAAGACTGATTCTTCATGTTTTATTCACAAGACAAAAGAGCATGCCTTTACGGCAAAAGGAACACATGTTCCCACAATGTTCCATCATGAGCTAAACATTTGCACCGCCTTCTATTTTGCAAACACAAGGTACCAAAGCAAAGACATCCTCTAGACTAGCCTCAACACAAGTATTAACAAGGATAAAAGCAATTATACACATAGTGAGCAAGTTTTAGCAAGATTAGTTCATGAGATTCACAAAAAGCCAAGTTTAGCTTTAAGATTAGCATGTTACTCAGAAGAGTTTATAAAAAGTCATCCAGAAAATCTAAGCATGAGAGTTTACCATCACAACCACACTACTTAGCTCAAGCTCAATCATAGCAATGAGAAATACAAGCAAGCATAAGAATCAAAGCTCATCTCACTACCACAGAAAACGTAATTAGTGACACGGATTTTATGTTATTAGTGACGGAAATTACCACCGTCACCTGTAAGGTGTCACTAAAAGTCTATTTTTAGTGACGGATTTCAGCCGTCTCTAATAAGTTTTAGCGACGGCTGATCAATGCCGTCTGTATCAGTATTAGTGACGAGTGTCATGGTACGTCCGTAAAAAGCACAGTGCCGTCACTAATGATAGTTATCAGAGACTTTGATATACAAACCACGTCACTATAGATTGTCTTTAGTGACGGATTTTGCAAAAGATGATACCCAAGAGTGATGGTTGTAAGGAAACCCGTCTCTGATTTTGTATATAGAAGACAAAAAAAAAAGACCCAAATTATGGCTCTTGGCCTCATGCTTCCATGCTCTAAAACTGCTACATCAATTTATATCGCATTTCGGATCCAATGACAGGTGATACAAAAAAAAAATCAAATACATAGAGAACCTCCTTAAAATATACATGTCCTCGAGTTCTTCAATTTACAACATACATCCTCAAAAATGGAATAACTACTTGGTTGCCTAATCTTAATTGAACTGGTGCAAATCATAAAATTATATGTAAATGCACAAAATCCAGCTCATGTCCCATATTGTCCTCATATTGCAACAATCTACAGCCTGAAGGTCAACAAAACATAAATGGATTAGAATGTTATAATAATATGCATGGGACCATTGTCATTGGAGACATGACTACAAGTGCTTAAAGCCACTTCTACATCCAAACTTATCAGTTTAGTACTTTACTAAAACAAAATAGAGCACACAAATCAAGAATCCATAGTAGATGCTAGAGCTACTAGATAAAATGTGCACCAACCATTTTTTTTCTCAGTCAACTAGTTATTCCAGATAGTATAGTGCTTCTAACAAACATGTAACAGGGTATAGGTCGTAGTTAAAATCTTGTGATTGATCAATTCAGTATATAAGGACTAATTTTGCAAACCATCACTAATAACTGAACTATTAGAACAAGACAACACCAATAGTGTTGTAGAATATAGAGACAATAGGGATCGAGACTAGAGAACCTATCTATGGGCAGCGCTTAGTACCTGGGATCAACCATGATGTTGGAACAAGTAGCAACAACACTTATCCTGTATATACAACGAATTTTGGGGGAAATCAAGACATGTTTCAAAGCACTAAGACCATCTTTGGTAAGAATAGACCAGTACTATTTTTTGTTAAATAATAGACCAGCTACTTCTGATAAATCGATATTGAAGCAAATAATACAAGAAGAAAGCCATTGAATGAAGAAACTTCTATAAACGAGTGACTAAAATCACACATGCATATATACCTTATGGTGTTGTGAAACTTGATTAGTCGTTGTTCCATGCTGACCTGCGTCTTGTGCTATGGAAGCCTAGTACTGCTACTTACCATAAAACTCAAAACTGAAAACAAGGCCATATATGCAGTTTAAACAATCAGACATCAATTCAGTCTAGAAATAAAACACTCATCAAATATATTAAATTGACACATGTGAAACTCAAACAACTTCAAGGACATCTAGACTGTAATAAACTAAAACAAGGGCACTTGTAGTAGACATTTCTAATAGAAATCATACTTCCAGAAGCTACTGGTACAAATGTTACTAGAATGAACAGGTTTGTTGAGAACATCATCCTAAACACAATAGCATCACATAAATATATAGTGTTGACAGCTCCATAAGGTTAACCAGATCAAGGCCAATAAGAAAACTACGACCAAAAGCACCGTAAGATGAAAAAGAACTCATTATCTGACATATTGATGTGCTGATGCATATGTAAAGATGCTTGTTAAAATTAATATAATTTTCATATTTTAGGTTACATGAAAATTCTTATCAGCAAACTAAAAATGTGGTTATCAGGTGAACATACATTGTAAAGTTCTATAATGGTGCTAATGAAACCGGTGAGCAAACATTTCAGTCTGTTGTAGAAGTTATTTCAATCATCTTTTACCTTTATTATTCAGTCATGAAATACAAACTAAAATGAAATGTAGGACACGTGTAACAATGACCAAATGCAACAGAAAACATGTTAGGTGTAATCCTGGCAGAACAATACAGTTGTGTATGTGTGTGCTTTCAAGAGGATGCATACCCTGTCAGCATCAATGGCAGGATTTTGAGTATCCGATATTCCTTGGATTTTCTGCTTATTCATTCATTAGTTTGCCTTGCCCGACTTTCTCACATTCACCAGTCACTCGATTTTCAACCTGCAACAGCAAAAAGGAAGGCAAACCATTCTTTGAATTTTTTTTGATGGTATACATGATACAAAACAATTTTCAAAGAAGACACAGTGCATGGTTCCCAGACCAAGGCTAGACATATTTATCAACCAAAATTCTAAGTGGGACCATCTAAGAATTAATTTCTAGGATTTATAGCACTATAATATATCTTAATCAAATCAATTGAGGCAATAAATTTTAGGACTCAGAATTGCAACTTATAAATCCTTCAACCAGCAGTTCAAATATGATTCTGGCATGTACAAGAAAATAATAGCAAAGTCTTCCATTTTTTTAGTGTTAAGATTCAACCTGACATATTCAGAAAGATAGCTTCTTCAAGCCTAGGGCCTTTCTAGACTTTCCATACATCAAAGAACATGTATAAGTACCATCAGATCCATGCAAAACAAAAGATAGGTTTACCCAGATCTCGCTGATCAGCAGCTTGTAGGTTCAAAGAAACATGCAATGGTTCAGTGTAAAAGTAAATGGGCCTGCAAGAAGCAGCCTCGGATCCTAAAAAATTCGTTGCTAACACAACAAAGGACATCATCTAAAAAACTAGAGTTATTAATTAATCAATACACGTACAGTTGCAGGTGAAATCTGATGCTCTGGTATTATCCAGAAACAAATATTCACATGGAGGTTTAATTAAATCATAAGGCAACAACCCTCAACATCAATTCAGTTTGCACAGAAAGTATCACTTACAGTTGTGGAATTGTGGATGGCGTGATCAGCGATGGAGGGCGGGAGAAGGCATGCTCTGGACGGCGATGCGCAGCCTTGTGTTCAAGCTTCACGACAACCTGGAAAGAGGATGACTACGTGGCCCGTTGTTGTGGGGAACGGGAGGCTGCGGAGAGGACCATCCGCCCGTCGCTGAGGCGAAGCCGCAATAGAGGAGGACGACGGTGATGTAGGCGTGGACGACATGCTCGGCGACAGAGACCGGGGGAAGGCGTGCCCCGAACGGTGGTACGCGGCCTTGAACTCGATCACCATGGCTGCACGGGCACGGGGAAGACATCGAGGCTGACCGGCACTGGATGTCGTGCTGGGGGCAGATCTGGCTGTGGCGAGGCTCGCTCTTGGAATGGCCCAGCTGCGGCGCGGAGATGGGGGGCGAGATGGAGGCGGAGTGGTAAACCCTAATCGCGGTTGCGGCGCAGCGGAAGTGACGAGCTGTTGATGGGCCGGGCTTGCATCGTGACCTATCTGTACCAAGACCACAGATAAGATTATATACACACTCTCATGCAGATATTACCAAACATCGAACATGTCCCAGTGGTTCAGGTCTCTTCGTGAGTTGAAAGTTCAATTCCCTTTGCTGGCACATTTTTTTCATAAAAATTAAAATTCTACATGTGGATAAAAAATGGAAAAAAATCCCATATTTGAAACTGAAATCAAGGTACGACGGGCTAGGAAATACGTCCATATTAAATTTTTGTGACCCGGTTTGAAATTAGCATCATATGCTTTCAGCGACGTCTCTTTTCTCCATGTCACTAAAAGTAAGAATTTAGTGACGGCTACTAATATTCGGTCACTAATAATAAACTCCTGTCTATGATAACATGATTATTAGTGACGTCTTTTGTTATGTATGTCTATGATTGTATATTCTTATATTATTAGTGACGCAGTTTTCTATATCATGTCACTATAGATTTATTGGCTAGTATCTTTTTGGAATATAAGTGACGCAATTTATGAGAGCCGTCACTAAAGGTACTATTAGTGACGTCTTTTTATTTGACGTCGCTAATGTGGTGTCTCCTTTGTATGTTTTTGTGGTAGTGTCTACCAATGCATATATTACATCTGAGATGCAATGCAAAAAAAATAAGATATATATATATAAGAGAACATAAACTCCCCCTCAAATGATGCCATAGGGATGGCAAACACCAAGTTCCCCCCGAAGAAAAGCATGTCTCGAAGCATCTAGGGGTTTTGTGAGAATGTGAGCCAATTGGTTTCTGGTATTTATGTATTTGAGCTCAACATCTTACTTCTCAACATTGTCTCTCAAAAAGTGGAATCTCATATTTATGTGTTTGACCTTACCTTGTTGGATTGGGTTCTTGGCTAAGCATATGGCACTGGAGTTATCACGCATGAGTAGAACACACTTAAATATTAACACATAATCTCTTATGGTAGATACTATCCATAGGATTTGTGAGTAGCAGCTAGCAGCTGCAACATACTCAGCCTCTGTGATGGATTGGGCTACACTCAACTGCTTGAGAGAAGACCAGCAAATCAAAGAAGTACCCAAGAAATGGCAAGTACCAGCAGTGCTTTTCCTATCAATTCTACACCCAGTAAAGTCCACATCTGAATAGCCAATAAGATCAAGAGATGAAGATGCAGAGTACCAAAGACCGAACTCAAGGGTGTATTTGAGATACCTGAAGATGCGCTTGACAGCCTTACGATGAGTTACCCTTGGGGAAGCTTAAAAGCGAGCACAAAGATACACTGCAAAGTGTATCTCGTCGCAGTCAGATACAGGAGGGAGCCAATCATGCTCTTGTACTCCCTTTGGTCCACCGCTTCACAATCTTCATCAGGGTCAAGAGCCGTTGTAGTGGACATTGGTGTAGACAACGACTTCACATTGACCATGTCGAACTTCTTCAGGAGATCCTTTGTGTACTTGGCTTGATGTATGAAAGTGTCTTGCTTGCACTGCTTGATTTGAAGGCCAAGAAAGAAGGTGAGCTCGCCCATCATCGACATCTGAAATTCACTCTCCATAGCTTCCTGAAATTTGGACACAAGAGCATGAGAGGAACCACCAAAGATAATATCATTCACATATATCTGAACCATTAGAAAGTCATTGCCATGCTTAAGAGTGAAGAAGGTTTTGTCCACACACCCTATTACATACCCGCGCTCTAGCAAGAAGGTCTTAAGCCTAGCATACCATGCTCTAGGTGCTTGCTTTAGCCCGTACAAAGCCTTCTGAAGCTTGTACACACGGTTTGGGTATTTGTGGTGCTCAAAGCCAGGTGGTTGTTTCACATAAACCTCTTCTTCTATGAAACCATTTAGAAAAGCACTCTTGACATCCATTTGATAGAGTCTAATGTCCTTAGAGGCAGCAAATGCAAGGAAGATCCTAATGGCTTCTATGCGCGCTATAGGAGCAAAGGTTTCACCATAGTCTAGAACCTCCACTTAGGAGAAACCCTGAGCTACTAGCCTAGCCTTGTTTCTCACAACCTCATCATCCTCCCTATGTTTGTTTTTGAACCTCCACTTGGTTCCTATGACATTTAAATTATTAGGAGGCTCTACAAGGGTCCAGACTTTGTTTCTCTCAAAGTTTTCTAACTCCTCATGCATGGCATTAACCCAATGTTCATCAGATAGTGCATGTCCAACATCTCAGGGTTCAAAGGTTGCAACAAATAGATATTTGGTAAAGTAGGCAAGATGTGCAGATCTTGACCTTGTTGTCCTCTCATAGAGATTATCAATCATTTATTGAGGTGGATGTTGATGCTGAATATGGCTAGGGGCCTCTCTCTCAGAGTGTACCTCCCCTCAACCACAGCTGGAGCTTGCTCGACAGCGACTGAGGTCAATGTAGAAGCTTCTGGACCCTCTACTGGAGTAGTGGAAGCAGCAGGAACAAGCTCAGATGAGATATGAAGTGAATCATCATCATCATCATCAAAGCCCTGTAGGTCCTCTTCTACAAAGATGCTCTCCTTTATCTCCTTGTCACCTGCAGTCTTAATCACATTCCTTGCACAAGAGTTTGATTCATCAAAGGTTACATCACAAGATTCTACGATGGCGTTAGTCTCCAAATTCAAAACTCTGTAGGAATGACCATGAAGAGAGTAACCAAGAAAAAAGCCATCGAAAGATCTTGACTCAAACATATCAAGATTGCCACGCTTGAGAATAAAGCACTTGCAACCAAAAGCACGCAAATGAGAAACAGAAGGCTTTCTCCCAAAACGCAACTCATAAGAAGTCACATTAAGAATTGAGCGCAAGAAAATCCAATTGAAAACATAGCAAGCAGTGCTAATGGCCTCAGCCCAGAACCGCCTCGAAGTCCTATGCTCATCGAGCATCGTCCAGGCCATCTCCACCAAGGTTCTATTCTTTTTTTTCGACCACGCCATTCTGCTAGGGAGCACGAGGTGCAGAAAAATGATGCTTAATACCATGCTCAAGGCAGAAAGCATAAAAGGAGGAGTTCTTGAACTCGGTGCCATTATCACTGTGAATTTCTCATAATGCACCAGGAAGTTCCTTCAACAACCTCAAAGCTAAGCTCCAAAAGTGATGAAACACTTCATCCTTGCTTTCAAGAAAGTAAACCCAAGAGTAGCGAGAGTAGTCGTCAACAATCACAAGAACATACCACTTCCCACTTGCTGAACGAACCCGCCAACAGTGTCCATGTGAAGCAGCTCTCCAGGGCGTTCAGTCATCACCAAATTGATTGGTGGATGAGAAGCATCAATCATTTTCCCATGAAAACAGGGAGCACAAACAAAATCCTTGTCAAATTTGAGCTTAGCCAATCCTCGGATCAAGCCTAGGCCACTCAAGCGACATAACAAGTCAAAGCTCATATGACCTAGTCTCCTATGCCATTTCCAGAGTTTAGAAGAAGATTGAGCAAACAAGCACTTGTAAGAACCAGGTGAAACAGCTAAATCAGCCTGAAAAACTCTGCCAATGCAAGAAATCCCACAAACCAAAGAACCACTCGAATCAAGGACACAATAAGCATTGTCTTATAGCGCACTTCAAAACCAGCATCAAGAAGCTGAGAGACAGAGAGGAGATTGTACTTGAGGAACTCAACCAAACCAACATCATTGAGAGTGAAGTTCTCATTTACCTTTACCATGTCTCTTCCCTTCACTCTTCCTCTCTTGCCATCTCCAACGATCACATACTCACGGCGCTTCAAGGGAGTGAGGCTGGAGAACCACTTTGCATTTCCGGTCATGTGGCACGAACACCCAAAATCCATTAACCACTTGTTCTCCAAGCCTCCACCTGCTACCTACAAAGAACGAGAAGAAAAGATTGATGGTTAAGTGCTAGGGTTAGACAGAAAGCTTTTGGAAATCCAGCACTTAACCATATGACCTGTAGAAGTCATCACAGTTCTTTGCACTTTATCATTTGAATGCATGGGATGAGAACCATGATGGGGAAAACGTGGCCTGTCAAAGCGTCTCGACTCGAACCTTGGATTGTGAGAATAGAAATTATCAGTATGAAAACCAAATCCACGTGAGCGACGCTCATCATGATAGGGAAAACATGGGGCGCCAAAGCGTTGTTGTGCAAAGCCTCTGTTTCATGAACCAAAGTCATATGAGGGATGACCCTGTCCACGATAGGCGAGAAAAAGAGCGAGGCTGAAAGTCAACACAATCATCATAAAAAGCATCCCTAGTCAACTCAGCTTGCTTCCTCTCAATCCTCTTACGCCTATAACAGAATTCATCCAAGTGGCCCTTGCGACCATAAAACATGCAAATGTAGACACCCATAGGATTAGGCTTGGTTTGCATGGCAGGCTTGGGTTTTGGCTTCTCTACTTGTTTTGGGTTGAAGGAGGGTTTTGGAATGGGTGGATAGTATGTGTCAGTGGGTTTGATGGAATTTTCCTCATCCTTGTAGCTGGAGCTAGGCACAAACTTACCCACATTCTCACTCTCCTTTTCAATTCTCTCAAAACCCAAACCCAAGTTATAGGTTGACCTAGAAGCACTCTCATTCACTCTAGCTAGGTCACTCTCAATCTTTTCCTCACTCACTAGGGTTCTCTGAAGCCTAGACACAAGGTACTCATTTTCCTGGACTAGGACTTTGTTTTCTTCCCTAGTGATTACTATCTTGTCCTTTAGGGTGACACACACTTCACATGGAGGTGGGAGAACTTTTGAGCAAGTTTCATGAAGCAACTTGGACTCAAGCTCTTTGACTTTGAAGGACTGAGCTTCCAACTCATCTGTGATCTTGGGGCACTTCTGACATGCACCCAAAAGAGTTGGCCTAGCTTTGAACTCATCAAGCTTCTTGAGGGCACTCTCAAGCTGACTGGCAACTTGAGCATGCACACTCTCCCTCTGACTCAAATCATTCATCATAACTTGACAAGACACACACTCAACAGTAATATCATCACAAGCAAGCTTGGACCAAAGCGAAGCAATTTCAAAATCAGCACTCTCCAACTTAGACCTAAGCTCTCTACTTTCACGAACAGCACTACAGAGCTTATCATCTTGCATGAGCAAAACATTGCACAAATGATCAAGTTTAGAAGAGAGCTCATCGAGAGTGGGAGGTACCTCGCTTGTGTCGGAGTCGGAGCCAGAGTCGGTGTCGGTGTCATTCATTGTCGTGAAGCAAAGCCCGGTGAAGTCGGCCTTCCTCTTGACTCGTGGCTTCCCAATCTCCTCATCCGAGCTTGTAAGGTCATCGCTTGATGTGAGGTCGATATCACTCAAGGCGGCAACGCAGGTGCGTGCAACTGCCTTAGCGAGCTTCTTGGAGTTCTTGCTTCGCTTGTAGAAGTGGTTCTTCTTCTTCTTCTTGAAATCTTCAGTGTTGTTGTCATGATACCCGGACTTCTTCTTCTTCTTGGGACAGTCAGCAATGAAGTGTCCAGGGTCACCACACTCAAAGCAAGTTCTTGAATCACCACTTCGTCTTTCCTTCTGGTTGTTGTAGAACTTCCTGAACTTCTTTGTGAGTAAGGACAACTCCTCGTCAGGAATGCACACCATCTGTTCATCGGAAGCTGCAACAAGGGAAGACAAAGCAAACTCCAAAGAAGACTTGTCATGTGAGAGGTTAGTTTCATAAGAAGAACCACTGTGATCACCCTTCTGAGAGCTAGAAAGCAAAGCCATGCTAGAAGCAGGAATAGCAAGATTAGGATGAGACTTCCTAGACGGTTCATGAGATTTCAGCTTGCTATACAATTGCTCACGATCTAGGGTATTGAATTCAGTAGTTTCTTCTAAAGCAGCAATCATAACCCCCCAAACATTTTCATCAAGAGAATACAACAATTGCTTAGCTCTATCATTGTCATTGTAGACAAATTCACCACAAGCCCTCAAATTGCACACAATCGCCTCAAACCTACGAAAAGTGTCATCTAGTGATTTGCCAAGTTTTTGTGCAAAGGTTTGATACTGTTTATTGTAAGAATCCTTACGCGTAGACTTAACTTGATTGGTACCCTCATGGTAGGTGCAAAGCTTAACCCAAATAGTATGATCCATTTCAAGATGAGCAACACGATCACACTCACTCCTACCTAAAGCAGAAAGCAGGATATTGATAGCTTTGGAGTTTTTTTCATACCTGGTCAACTCACCTGTAGATGCAGTATTAAGATCTACTGGTATGGCATAATCCTGCTGAACTATCTCCCAGATCGCACGTCCCTGGCATAAGAGATAAGCCTTGGTCCATGACTTCCAGTAGGGGAAGTCCTCACCATCGAACATCCATAGCTTGATCGCACGCTTCTCTATGTCGCCTTCGGATCTCAAGGCCGGTTAAGACCAACTAGTGATCAAACCGGCTCTGATACCAATTGAAGGACCGAGAAGGCGACCAGAGGGAGGGTGAATGGGAGCCAATTAAAATTCTCCGAGAGAACTTGGCCTATGTCCCAATTATAACCCAAGCCAACCTCAAAACGGATCACCAAGACTAGACACACCAACTTGTGATGTGCTACCCTTAGGAGTGATCAGGAGCAGCAGTGGTACATAGAGGAAACAAAAGGGAAACGGCAGAGACTCAAAACAGCCAAGAACCTCACAAGACCAGACCTTATTGGACTACCATCGGCAGTGCCGATCACTACCATCGGCAATGCCGGTTGGCACCATCGGCAGTTCCAGTCACGTCCATCGGCAGTGCCGGTGCGGTACAGAACAACTCTCTGGAAACAGCAAACAAGATAGATCGGCAGTGCCGGTTGAAGGTATCGGCAGTGCCAGTGCGGGTTCTCAAGAACAGGATTCAGAGCTCATCGGCAGTGCTCATAGTTGCCATTGACAGTGCCAGTGTGGGATTCTCAGAACACAGAAACAACAGTCGGGGTGGTCGGTAGTGCCGGTCCGACAATCGGCAGTGCCGGTCGACACTTTTTAGAACCAAAAACTATGCTCAAAACTCGGGGAGGAAATTACCAAAACCTATCCAAATGAACTCCAAAAATCATGAAACTTATACAGAAGGTGTCTCATGGTAGGACGTTCCTTCTCCAAGTGGGATCACAAAAAAAGCTCATGAATTCATCATGAATTTGAGGATTTACCGAAAACTCTAGGGTTTGAATGTTCTTGAGGAAAACCATGAAATCAAGGGTTCTCTTGCCTAGGATTCAACCAAGGATCCATAGAGGAATGTTTAGGCATGTCCTAGAACCAAGATCCCTCAAGAAATTCATACCAAAACCCACTTAAAATCAAGATAAAAAAACACCACGAAAATAGCTCCGAAAATAGAGAAAAAGAGAAATTCAGGATTTAGGGAGAGGGGAACATCTTGAGCACGAAAATACTTCTCATATCATGGAAAGGTACTTACAAGATTCATGGATACAAGGCTAGGAAGCCACCCTCTTCCTCCCACTATTTGGAAGAGCAAGAGATGTCTCTCACACACCCACTACTCTCCACTAAAATATGTAGTCCTCTCTTAGCTCTTTGGATGAAGACCTAACATAAAGCTAATGGAAAGAGAGACACCTCTTCCACCAGCCCTACCTCTCCTTATATAGGCCCAAGGTCTATTGTCCATGACAACTCTACCCTTGACCTACATAACACACCCACCTACCACCGGGGGCATAACCATCCATCTTTTTCCTCGTTGCTTGAACGCCATCGAGCCCTTTACAACTTTGCTTGCCCTCGACGCAAGCTCCGCAATGGTGCCACGTGCACCTCCAATCACCGCCACCGGTTTTGAGGCCCAAATCGGGAAACCGCCTTGCACGCTTCTCAAAGTGCAACTTCTCGATGTCAACGCGTGTCACCTTGTCCCGCGATCCTGACCGCCGGCAAGTCTCTCCCGGTCCCTGTCAATCGGGCCCCCTTGTCACTTGCACCGGCATCCCGCTCGTCTTGACTTGCTCAACACGTCGTCTTCATCACCACCACGGTTTTGAGGCTCAACCGCGAAACCTTCCGTGCTTCTTGCCTCTCCACGTGTACGGTATGGATCACCCTTGACTCCACCCGGCCTCCTGATTGTCTAGCCTCAAGTCTCCCACTTGTGCCCGATCCTCTTGCCATTGACCGCCAAGTCGACTCTAGTGACCTATACATCATGAGACAAGCAAACACATTTCCCAACTCCTGCAATATCACAAATAACTCCACTAACTTTGGTTAGTCATAACCATGATATGCAAACCCATGCAATCCCTGGATTCCCTCATTTCAACTGAAGCACCAAAACAGCTCAAGTCAATTACTCATCGCATATATTGCAAACCATGGCACATTTCAACATGGTTTCTCACTGGGTGGCCGCTCCACGAATTGGTTTTTATGACCACAAGTAGGCACTACCACAAACCAAATAGTACATTACCCATGCATGTGCATACCCGCACCATCATCAACATCGTCTTGCTTGGGTCATCTAAGTTACCCACATGATAATTAGGTTCAAGTGAATATTAGTCAGGTTTATTATTATTCAATTCTAACCCCCAAAGTACTGCACTAGCATGACATACCCAAAAACCCATACACTAAACCACAACCCAGGCGACAAGGAATACTAAGGAAGGATAAATGACATGGGATTCAAATTTAGACAAGCATGCATGAAAATAAACTAATCCTTAATAGGTGCAATATGGTCAAGGACACTTGTCATAAAAAATGTTGTTGCTTTGTGACTACTGATTGTCCGACTTTATCTTCACAATTCCTTCTCATGTTTTCAAGCGCACACCAAGGTTTATGCAATGGTATAAAGCCTAGCTGCCACGGGTGATGGTGCAAGGTGGATAAAACATAGCAAGGAGTGTCGACTTCGACATCAATGATGTCTAAATGATATGATGATGGCATCAATTAGTGGAGTGGTTTCAGACATGGGAGAACAGATTTTCATGCAAAGACAAACACGTTCCCGTAGCTTGGCAATGCATGCACTGGATGTACCCAGAACAGAGACTAGTGTCAATTGAAAATGTGATCCTGCTTGCATCACTGCTCCTATTGGATTGAATTCTGGATATGTTGTAGAGGACATAGTGGAGCACTCTCTATAGAAAATTGGGCACATTTTGTTGGGTAGATCATCGGGAACATGGATTGAAACATGGGGCGTCAAGAGTGGTCAAGGCAGACGAACAGAGATTACCTCGACTTGAAGGGATGGAAATGAAGGTGAGGGGGCAAGGGAGCTCATGAGCCAGGCCAAGGGGCGTCCTGGTGTGACTTAAGAGGCCTAGAGAGGGGAGAGGAAAGGGTAGGGAAGGGAGGAGAAAGGCCAAGAGGCAAGCAAAACTGCCTAGCCATGAATGGTTCGAGTTATGATCACTACAGTTGATGTTTCTTAGTGGGAATTAATGGGAGACATAGTTAGCAAGTGGCTTTGATCATTAACCAACGTGGGTGCTGGTTTTATTGAGCACAAACTGAAGCTTAGTTCTCTGGCAATTTCAATGATTAATTAGATCATGTGTGCTGCTGATTTGTGCCAATACTAGGACAAGAAATAAAGAGTCTAGTCACTAGCTTGCATGCGAATTGTTGTCATGTCTTGTAGTGTGGCTGCTTGTTAGTGATTAAGGAACGACATGAACAAGAATATTCATGATGATGTGGAATATGAGAACATCATGGTAATTTGGACAGAAGTTCAACTGATTTGGAGATAACAGGGTTGAAAGATAGCAAGGTCGTGCCATCGCAGATCAAATGCCATCAGCGTTCCTAGGAGTGTCAAAGATGATCTCAAAGAGTACTCCTGCGAGCAGCAAGAGCGCTTCATGGGACATGGTGCGGTACAAGAAGTTCATCAAGGAGACGTATAGATTGAAAAGAACAAGGAGGTCAATTACCATTGCCTGTGTTGAACACAAACAAATACGGAACGACGGACATGGCAAGTCAGATCCTGATCACTTTAGGGCTCCAATGATGGCAAGATTTGGATATGATACAAATAAAGGCCAGGAGCACTTTCTGGTGAGGTTTGGTCAAGTAATGCCCATTTGGCTGTTAGTTTCATCTCCTCTTTGGTGGGTATTGATAGATGAGCTAGGGGCAACAAAAATCTCTCATTGAGTGGCTTTTGGATGATGTTTGTTGAGCACTAGCATGAGCCTAGTTCACTTCTTGGCCCATGGGAGCAAATGAAAGCATCGAGAGGAAGTGAATGGACATGATGTTGTCGAGTTGGACATTGTGTGTAGTTGGAATATTAGCATAGTCTAGATTTTGTTGGACTTGGTATGACCAAGACTAAGAAGAAGAGAACACTCATAGGCTCACAAGGATGGATGAATGAACTAGTTTTCATGGTGTGCAGTTATAGTGGGACAAAGTGTTAGACAAGATTTTGATTTGGCTATTGACCACATTAGATAAGCTTATGCTTGGTGGGAAGAGATGTTAAGCAAAGTTAGGAAAAACAAGGATGTGAGAAAAAATAATAATGACACTCGGTGTTTTGATAATCATAAGGTTATGGGAAAAGGGGATGTGTGGAAGGATTCAAGTGAGAATATTATGAGATTTATGCCTTTTGAGTGTTAGAAAGGCTCACAACCCAAATTTGAAAAATACGAGGTGTGACACAATCCTTGGTGGTGTGACCATCTTTGCAACACCTCTCACAATAGTAGTCATCGGCGAGTAGGGGCTTGATCCATTCGGGGATGGAGTCACTCATCCCAAAGATGTCGATGGCGGCGGGATATGAGCCAAGTTCCTGGTGGGAGACATTGTTCACAAGGTTTCTTCCAAGAATCTCCTTATGAATGACTCTACCATGTGTAAGCCTCTCGAAGCCATCCATCACCATCTTCCTCTCTTCCTTGAGCTTGTGATACTCCTTCAAAACAAATGGCTCAAGAGAAGAAACCTCAATCGAGGTGGTTAGTTCATCACACATAGTAGAAGCATCACTGTTTGATGAACTAGAGGAGGGAGAGGCAAGGTTCTCAACATTGATGGCCTCATAAGTAATCTCAAGGGCCTTGTACTTCTCATGAAGTTCTACATGATCACCCTTGAGTTTGTCATAACTCTTGTTTAGGGCCTCCTGAGATGTGAGAAGGTCCTTGAGCTTACTCTCAAGGTCAACAACACGGTCCTTAGCAAACTTACACTCTTTTCTTACCACATCCAACATTTTGGATTTCTTGACGGTGATGTCGCGGGCTTGCTCAAGCATACTCCACAACTCAGCACAAGTGTGCTCCTCGTCATCGTTGTCATCACTGCTATCATCCTCACTCTCCCCAAGTCAACTCGAGGCCATAAGGCACGTGGGAGGTGGAAGAAGAGCTCGTGGTGATGTGGTCTTGATCATGGCTAGGTCGGCCACTTCTTCATCACTTGAGGAGGTGGACTCATCACTTGAGTTGTCGCTTGTCCACTCCCCAACAAGAGCCTTGCATGAGAATCTTTTCTTGGAGTCATGGGCTTTGTCTTTGCCCTTGCTCTTGTCTTTGTTAAGGAATCTCTTATTCTTTTGTTTGGCTTTGGGGTATTCTTCTTCTTCTTCTTCACTTGAATTTTGTGACTTGAATGCTTCTTTCTTGGGCTTTGGGCACTGTCGAACAAAGTGATTCTTTGAGCCACAATTATAGCATTTGTCTTGGGACTTGGAAGCAAACTTGTTCTTGAACGTCTTCATCTTCTTCATGAGAAGAGCCAAGTCCTTGGTCAAGTCACACTCATCATCATCTTCATCTTCATTATCGGTTTCTGCCTTCTTCTTGCTTTTCTTGCTCTTGCATGATTCTTACTTGTCAGCTTATAGAGCAAGGTTGGATGGTTGAGAATCATCCATCCCTAGCTGATAGCCCTCGAAGGCGATGATCTTGCCAAGTACATCCTTCATGGTCTTGGTCTTGAGGTCACTCTGCAAGGTGTATGTGATGATAGACTCATACTTGGGGTCTTTGAAAAGCCTCAAGAATCTTCTGATGACCTCCATAGCCTTGAGCTTGTAATCATCCCCAAGTGCATTAATCTCCTCCACTAGCACATGAAAACAAGAATACACAGTGTTAGCTCTCTCATGTTGCAATCTAGTGAAGCTATCATACTTGTTCATCAGCACATAGTATCTTTCCTCTTTGACATCACTAGTACCCTCATGGATACTCTAAATCTCAGTCCAGATACCGTGTGCTGTCAAACTTGTATCCAACCTAGAAAAGACATCCTTAGAAATGCAAAAGAACATATCATTATTGGCCTTAGCGTTGTTCTTAATGAAATCAGGCTCAAGAAGTTTCACATTAGCATCCGACTCATGGGTCACCATCCATATCTCCGGATCAAGGGACTCTAGATAGGCTTGCATACGTGCCTTCCAATACCCGTAGTCCTCCCTGTCGAATATGGGAACACACCCCACCTTTCCCGGCATCCTTACTCAAAGCGGTGAAGCCTCAAAGTTGAGCACTTGACTCTGATACCAATTATAAGGACCGAAGGCCTACCAAGAGGGGGGGAGGGTGAATCGGTAGCCGACCACAAATCTAAATACTTCAGTTTCACTCCTCTAGAATCTAACAATCGTTGCAACCTAAGCAATTCTAGTAGGCCAAGACCCTACACATGCTAGTGCTCAGGATACAAAGCAAAGCGCGGAAGCTAAACACACTAGCCTATGCAAGCCACAAGTCACCCTATCACTAGAGCACACAATTGCGGAATAGTAAACAGAGGGTCAAGTGATGTGGACAAGGGTTCCCGATCTTCCAAAAGGTTCTGGTAAACTTGATTATGGCGGAGGCAATACATAAATTGATCCGGCTTCTGAACGACACGTTCTGAACCCCGCAATTGCAGCACAACGTCTTCTCTGGTTATCAACCATTCAAGAACGATTGACCTCGCTAAGAAGGCTTATCCTTGCCTGCAAATCAAGAACACAAGCAAGAACAAATAAGAATGTAACCAAATTTGCAAGTATACGATGAATCTCACAAGTTGGGGTCTCACAAACCGATCAAACGGTGAAACTGTTCTTAACAGAATAATCTAAGCAACACCCAAACCCTAATGAAGAGGCGGCGGCTGTTTATGAGGACCCTAGAGTCGTGCAAGACCCCCTGGACGCAGCCTTAAGTGGGCTCAACTCGATACATGGCCCAAAGACCGATTACGGTGTCGCATCACCAGGACAGATTCTGGAAGTCGACTTGTTTTGACGATTGCCGATGGCTCGGGACGAATTTTGACATGGGACCAGTTGGGTTGGAAAGTTCTTTTTGTTATCGTTTCAGGCATATATAGAACATCCAAATCCTAGTCCGTATGCGTCCTGGGCATCTGTTTTAGTGCAGGCTGGTCCTGGGCTCCAAAACAGACTCGAAGTCGGTTTTGATTGGGCCTCCACCTTGGCTTGGACGTCCTTGCTGGCCCATCACGCCCCCAATCACCTCCCCAGCTATCTCATCATAATCTCCATGATTCCTAACAACAATTAATTCATTAGATAGCAATCTATTCTCAAAACCACATAAACAAAACATTAGAAATGAACTCACATGTAAATTCAGGTGATGCGCATGAACTTTCATCCTAATTGGAGGAGTGTTGTGTATATCCATATGTGTGATGTCCTCATCATTCTCCCCCTTTTGAATCAGAGTTGTCCTCGACTCGAGCTCATCTCTTTCACCCATGTATGGTCTCAAATCTGAAATATTCATTGTGAAACTATTCCCAAACTTGGGATGCAACTCATATTTATATGCATTATGAAATTTGTTATCACAATGTGAAACTACAGTAGAAGGCAGGCCACACAACTGAACAACATCTTTGAAAAATTGGCCAGCGGTATGAACATCATCCTCACTCTTATGACAAGTTAGAAAATGTGTGATCTTAGAAACACTAGAAAAACTTGACATGACATGACAATTGTTATTGCGGTTTTCTAGTGTCTCATTGAGTTGCCCAACACAAGGAGGTTTCAATGTTGAAGAAATATAAACTCTATGCACCATAAACAAACATCTATGATCATAATAGCCAATAGCATGAAAATTAATTCTTGTCAATAAAGGAAATTCAGTTTGAGAAAAGATTTTCTTCTCAACGGCATTTAGATCACAAAGAACATCAAATTCAATATAACCCAAAGTATTTAGAGAAGTCAACAATTTCTGCTCATCTTTTTCACATGTAACTAGAATCAAATGTTTTATTTTAGCACTATTGGGTGAATCATAAGCAAAAGCATCAAGCTCATTCATTTGTTGTGGTAAAGGTATAAGTGAAGCATTGGCACACAATTCCTCTTTATCACAAGGACCAACAGATAAATCAACTTGTAACAAAGGAACATCATCATAAGGTTCCAATATAAAAAGATTATTAAAACAATTCATCACATCAAGAAAGCTTTTACCTGAAGCAACAACCTATTCTTTATCTTTCCCACTATCATCTTCTTTATGTAGATGTTGAAATATATTAGTTGCAACAAGAGGCAAAGAAATATGTTCATCCTCTAGTAATTCAGATTTTGATGGAAGTGTTGCAACATTTGAAATAGCCCATTCTATCCTAAATGGTTCATTCTTTCTTCTCTCAAATCTTTGTTGATCCTCTTCTAAAACTTTAGCAGCAGTCATAGGTTTAAGAGTAACCCTTCTACCATTGTATTTAAATGAGTAGCTATTAGCAATGGCATTGTGTGAAACATTATTTGTAGAAATCCAAGGTTTACCTAATAACAAATGACATGCTTGCATAGGTACTATATCAAATTCTGCACTATCCTTGTAAGAACCAATAAAAAATTCAATACGTGCAATTTGATCTACCTTTATCTTACCACAAGAATTTACCCATTGGATGTAGTATGGACATGGGTGTGGCTGTGTGGTCAAGCCAAGCTTCTCGACCAACTCCAAGCTTGCGATGTTGTGGCTACTCTCTCCATCAATGATGACACGGCAACGTTGATCCTTCACAATAAAGTGAGTCTGGAATAAATTGTTCAATTGATTTTGCTCTACCTTCTCCATTTGAGAACTGAACACTCATTGTGCTACAACACTCTTATCATCATAAGATGCCATCAATTCATTTCCATGAGTATTGGAACCTGTCATTGTTAGTAGCAAACAAGAAAATACACAAGAGCATATTTCCTATCACTACTATGTAATAACGGTGGAAACTCTCAACAAGAAAATGGAAGCATCTCACCAAGCCCTTATAAAGTTCTTAACTACAGCAAGCAAAGGATACCTTGGAGAGTGTGAACTGACGATTGCGAGAGTTAAAAATTTGTGCCTGTTCAGAAGGATATATATGGAGCTTGGATAGGCAATATTAGGTAGCAAGGATTAGCAAAATTTTAATTCAGAAATTGCAAAACTGAATAATAGTCCCAAGCTAGTCTATGTCACCGGCCTAAACTTGTCTCGGACCTAGTTCAAGCAAGCAAGCAAATGACTTAACAAAGGACGCAAAGGCTGCAAGCAATTTTAAATTTTTATCTTTTCCTTTCTCTATTTTGGACGCAAAGGCTACAAGCTCTGATATCAAAATGATACATCCGGCCTAGGTGGGGTGGAACAAAGCCCAACACCCCGATCCGGATTCCTTGAATCCTGTAATCTTAGCACTGCAACTCCTGCCGAAAGCCCTACACACCGATCTGGATTCCTTGAATCCCGCAATCTTAGCACCGCAACTCCGGCGCCCCCACTCAGGGAAAGGCCCAACCTCCCTAAAAGACTAGTTTGATAGGGGAAGGGTGTCTCTCTCTTTTAAGGTGGCTTCCACCTCCCAAGCTAAGCAAGGTGGGATTATTCAGAGGCTCACACGGTCGCCGCCCTAGCGGGTAATAGTGGAGGATGTCCTCATCATCAAGGAATGCTCATGATTTTTTCCCGAGGTCTTGGAAGGATGACGTCTTCCCCTACTCCTCGTTGGACCACTCCCACCGGAGTCCCGGTCCCTCCCGCCACCAAGTGGAGTTCTCGCCCACGAGCCCGCAATCACTACTCGAGTGAAGACAAGGTGTGCATCACCGCTGCATAAAGCACAAGCTCGCCTCCCTCGAGAACTTGCCGAACTCCCTGAGCCAGCACGGGCGCTCACTATTGATGCCCCTTCCAACGGCAGGCTCAAACCATGTACAAATTTATGACGGCCTTCACAACCAATCATGATAGGATCGATCACCAACACGTAACCAGTCTAGGTCTCACCATAGACCAAGAGTAACAACCTAGATCACACCCTCAAGGACACCTAGACTTAGATGTGCAAGATCACTCCTTGTTACTCTCACTAGCACTCACAAGATAACCAATATCTTCTCCTGGTGCTCTCCACTTTTCCTCTTGGACCTTACCAAATGCTCTCAGGTATTCAACTGGCCAAGAGAGGTCACAAAGTCCCCAGCAACGAAGTTATATAGGCTCCCAACCTCGAGCTAGTTGTTGCCTCATGAAATCAGCTTTCTGGGCCTACTGTCCGGACTGTCCGGTCATTGCCTGACCAGACCATCCGGTCACTACAGACCCGAGCACCAACAGCTCTACCCACGGCTGAACTTCAGCTGACTGGACTATTCGGTGACCTAATTAGACTGTCCGATCCATTCCTCTCTCTAGTCCAGAAACATTTTTGGCACTGCTTTCTCACTGCCCAAATCTGTGCTCCATTGACCGGACCGTCCGGTCAGTAGACCGGACCGTCCGATCTCTATAGCTCTCCAGACTTGGCAGTTTCCTCGCTGCTCGCTGTAGCTCTGGACAAAACCCCATAGTGACCGTACGTCACCTCTGACCCCTCTGTCCGGTCTCTATGTACAGAAGCTGAAACTTGTTGTCCTCACTTGACATTGTTTCCTAGCTTCTCCGAACATCTTCTTGGCTTCTCCACTGCCATCTAGTACCTGTGATTTCACCGAGCAACCTTACACATCACCGACTTGACATGACCTAAGAGAATGACCTAGAACCCTTTGATAGTTTGGTCTTTCCTATGGACTCAAAGCCTAACAACTAGATAAGTGTACACAACACTTGCTCCATAGCTTATTCTTTGCTTTGATCCATCTTCATCAACCCTTGGACTCCATCAAGCTTATCAAGCCTCCATGCTTTGGTTCATTGTCATCAATTGCCAAGGCAACCATCATCCATAGATTTGTAGTAGAGTTTAATGAAGGTTTCTGCATAGACAACACTCGTGTAGATATTAGCCCATAATTTCATAGTTGTCATCTATCACCAAAACATTCATATCTTGGGGATTACATCATCAATGGTCATGAAGCTTACAGTTTCCTCAGTACCAACAGCTGCCCAGAGCAGAGCCTTCAGAGGACGTTGTTGCACCACTTCCTTCGACCATGAGCGTTTAGATGTTCATCTTTTCCTGCTTTTTGGTGCTTGTTGCCAAAGGGGGGGAAAGAGTCCTAGGTCTAGGGGGAGTGGAGTGTGATCCTACGTGATCAAGAGTAGCATAGCATGTATCTAGGGGGGAGCATACATTACTTGTACATTGGTTTTGGGAGTTAGATACATTTGGATCTTATTTTGATGGAGTTATCGATGTTCGTGGATTTTGATGAGTCATGGTTTTCATTCGTTTAAGTTTGACTCACCTTGATCTCACTTGGTTTATTTTCATATGCAGTGCTTGTCTTTCTTTCTATATCCTATTTGCTTGTGTATGATGTCGTGATGATGAATACCTGTTTTTATTTCTTATACATTGCCATGCTAATTTGTCGCATTTCATTATTCATGTCTTGCATTGCATGTCTTTATGCTTTCCTTTAATATATTGCCATGACATGCATGCATTATCATCTAGAGTGTGCTTTTCTCTCTTTTACTTCTAAGCTCTAGATAATTGATTGAGTAGGATATTATGTGTTTCTCTCTTTATGCTTTTGAGGTTCCTCTTGATCATAGTGTAGCTCTTTTAGCCCTGTTGTTTTTCCTGTTAATTTATGATTAAGTAGTGGTTGTGAAGATGCATCTAGGATCCCCTAGTGGGTTTTTGTATATGATGACGAAAGATTAAAATTGTGCTAACATTGTTCATGAAGTAAATGTGCAGATAATCAAAATTGTTGTATAATTCCACATTAGCAAAGTTGTTATTTCCTCCCAAAAAGAAAGAAAAGGATATGGACTCAAAAGCTCTTCAATGATTAGTTCTTTTATTTATTTTGAGTCATAGGTTTCCCGAACTATAAAGGGGGGTAAAACAAACTTGCTAAGTAGGGAAATATATGTGCTCGAGCCTCCAAAAAGTTTTGTGAGAAATATAGCCAATCAAGCCTTGGAACCAGCTTTTTTCTGAGCCTAACAGAGAGTGACGGAAGTTCCATGAGCCTTTTCACGGAAGTTCCATCAGCATCGGGTTCCTACTTTTTGTCTACCCGAGAGTGACGGAAGTTCTGTCACCCCTTGACGGAAGTTCCGTCACCAGAATCTCCGTGGCTCTCACGGAAGTTCTGTGAGCTCATTCCTTATCAAACCAAGAGTGACGGAAGTTCCATCACCCCTTGACGGAAGTTCCGTCACAACATCTGGCTTCTCTTCTAGGCAAGTGCAACGGCTAAATTTGAATTGACGGAAGTTTCATGGGTGACCACGGAAGTTCCGTCAGACCCATAAAATGTGCATAACGGCTAGTTTTTGGGAGATGTCTATAAATACTCTCTCCCTTCCCCCGTGGGAAGGGTTGGATTCCTTGCCATTTCATTCACTCTTCAACTAGAGCTCTCCCCTCTCACTCCTAGATTTGTTCTTGAGATTCCAAACAAAGTGAGAAAGATCCAACCACAAAAAGATTGAATCCATCCATTCAAAAGCTTGAGCACATCTTTCCCTCCCCATCAAGATTTGATTTGCTTGTTACTCTTGGAGACTTGGTCTCCTAGACGGCTAGGCGTCGCCCTTGAGCTCCCAACTTGTGTGGTGAGTCGGGGACGTTTGTGAAGGGGTGATTCACCTCCGGAGGAAAAGAATCAAGTGAAGAAAGAAATCCGAGCATGATCTTTGTGATTGCTTGGCGGGGAAAAGGGTTGAGAGAGACTCGGCCACTTTGTGTGGCTCCTCAACGAGGACGTAGGGACTACTTAGTGTGGTTGCCGAACCTCAGGTTAATTTCTTGTGTCTCTCTTTACATTCCCGCAATTATATTTGTGCTTGTTCATTTCTTTCATATTATTGTGCTTGTATCACTTGTTATTTGTGTTGCTAGTTATTCATTTAAGAACCCTGGGTTTATATTGTCATAGCTTCACTTCTATCAAGTTAGTATTTCCTTCTCCTTGTTATCCGCGTTAAGTTCATTGTTTAGAGGAAGGCTAGTGAGAAATCTATCACTTGACAGAACTTTTGTGGCGACGGAAGTTCCGTCATTTCCGATGGAAGTTTCATCAGTCTCTGGTTATTTGATAAATCTCTAGTGCTTTTTCAGGATTATTTTTAGATTGCCTATTCACCCCTCCCCCCCCCCCCTCTAGGCAACTTTCAGGTTGCCATCAATCATCAAAAAGGGGGAGATTGTAAGCTTCATGACCACTGATGATGGAATCCCCAAGGTATGAATGTTTTAGTGATAGATGACAACTATGAAATTGTGGGCTAATGTCTATATGAGTGTTGTCTATGCAGGAACCTATATTAAACTCTACTACAAATCTATGGATGATGGTTGCCTTGGCGATTAATGACAATGACCACAAGCATGGAGGTTTGATGAGCTTGGTGGAGTCCAAGGGTTGATGAAGATGGATCAAAGCAGATAACAAGCTATGGAGCAAGTGTTGTGTACACTTGTCTAGTTGTTAGGCCTTTGAGTCCATAGGAAAAACCGGACTATCAAGGGAGTCTAGGTCATTCTCTTAGGTCATGTCTAGTCGGTGATGTGCAAAGTTGCTCGGTGAAATCACAGGTACTAGTTGACAGTAGAGAAGCCAAGGAGCTGTTCAGAGAAGCCGGGAAACAATGTTAGGTGAGGACAACAATTTTAGCTTCTGGACATAGAGACTGGACAGAGGGGTCAGAGGTGACCGGACTGTATGGTCACTATGGGGTTTTGTCCGGAGCTACAGCGGGCAGCGAGGAAATTGCCAAGTCTGGAGAGCTATAGAGACCGGATGGTACGTTCTACTGACCGGACGGTCCGGTCAGTGGAGCACAGACTTGGGCAGTGAGGAAGCTACAGCCAAAACATTTCTGGACTGGAGAGAGAAACAACCGGACGGTCCGGTCAACTGACCGGACAGTCCGGTCAGTACAGTAAATTGCCTGGACTGAGTTGAGACAACGGCTAGGAGAGCCGTTGCCAGAGTGACCGGATAGTCTGGTCTAGGAGAGACCGGACTGTATGGTCAGTACATACATAAAGGCAATTTCATGGAGCAACAACTAGTTTGAGGTTGGGAGCCTATATAACTTTGTTGCTAGGGTTTTTGTGACCTCTCTTGGCTAGTGGAATACCTGAGAGAATTTGCTAAGGTCCAAGAGGAAAAGAAGAGAGCACTAGGAGGAGATATTGGTTATCTTGTGAGTGCTAGTGAGAGTAACATGGAGTGATCTTGCACATCTAAGGCTAGGTGTCCTTGAGGGTGTGATCTAGGTTGTTACTCTTGGTCTATGGTGAGACCTAGATCGGATAGGTGTCGATGATCGAGCCTATCATGATTGGTTGTAAAGGCCGTCACAAGTTTGTACATGGTTTGAGCCTGCCGTTGGAAGGGGCATCAATAGTGAGCGCCCGTGCTGGCTCGGGGAGTCCGACAAGTTCTCAAGGGAGGCGAGCTTGTGCTTTGTGCAGCGGTGACGCACACCGTGTCTTCACTCGAGGAGTAATTGCGGGCTCGTGGGTGAGAACTGCACTTCATGGCGGGAGAGACCGGGACTCTGGCGGGAGTGGTCCAACAAGGAGTAGGGAAAAGCGCCATCCTTCCGAGACCTCGGGAAAAAAATTATGAGCATTTCTTGACCCTCTCTTTACTAGTCTGCAATTGTGTTCTCTAGTGATAGGATGACTTGTGGCTTGCATAGGCTAGTGTGTTTGGCTTTCTCCAATTGCTTTGCATCATGAACACTAGCATGTGTAGGGTCTTGGCCTACTAGAATTATTTAGGTTGCAACAATTTTTAGGTTTTAGAAGAGTGAAATTGAAGTATTCGGATTTGTGGTCGGCTACCGATTCACACCCCCCCTTCCCCCTCTCGGTAGGCCTTCGGTCCTTACAAATGCTATTACATATTTACCTGTCATGATTGATTCAAGATGTTATTTATTATATTTTTTACACTTTTTTATCTAATTTTGATTCATTATATGTACTAGAAAACAATTATTCATAAATAGTATATATATTGTTTTTTAGTTGTGACCCTATTTACTTTTAAAGTTTATATTTTTACTTTTTTTAGCTTTTTAGTTTTTAAAATAACATTTGAAAATCCCGTGGCAACGCGCGGGGAACATCTAGTTTGAAATAAATTTGGGAACCTATAATTAGTATCATATCCAAATCATTGCAAAAGTTCCAGTCAAAAAAAAACTAACAGAAGTATCATGTTTTTGCAATTTTTTTCTCGAGTCTAAACTAAAAAAACTAAGCCATCCGGAAATGCAGAGAGAAGCCTATACTACTTCCTCCGTCCAACAATGTTAGCATTTGAAGGGATTTTCATTTGTCTAGAAATGTTAGCATTTGGATGAAAACAACCCATGTGTGTTGTACAACCCATTTACTCCTACTGACCGGTCCCTAGTAAACGACACACAACAACGAAGGGGGTGTTCGTTTCCTTTAGGTGCTAAACTCACCTAACTTTAGCCCTATGGGTGTTCGTTTCTAGTGCTAAACTTTAGCCTCCCACCTAGAAATTGACCACCCTTAATCCACACACACGCGACCTGCTCCTCCTTTGCCTTGCCTCGTCCACGCCCGCCATGGAGGCCAACACTCATCCTCCTCCTCGGTCGTCGCCGTGGAGGGCAACACTCTGCCTCCTCCACGCCCGCCGCCATGGAGGCCAATGCGCTGGCTCCTCCTCGCCCACCGTCATGGAGGTCGGTGCTCCGCCTCCTCGCTCACCCATCTCTGGGAGGCCACCGCTACGAGCGGCGCGCAACCGGTGGAGGTCAAATGGCGGCTCGGACCGCAATGGAGGGGAGCGGTGGCGAAGGGGCTAGGGGGAAGGGGTAGTGGTGAAGGGGTCGGTGATGGAGGGGGTGGCGGCTAAGGGGCTAGGGCGAAGGGGCCGGTGATGAAGGGGCCAACAATGGAGGGTAGCCGGCGAAGGGGGATGGCAGCAGGGGTAACATCGAGTGGAGGTCGGGCAGCAGGGGGAGGTGTCGAGAGGAGATAGAGGACGAGGAGAGAGAGGAAAAGGGAGGGGTAGGTGACGTCCAAGTGGATAGGTAGGAGCCTTTAGCACCTTTTAGCACCCATTTTGGTGCAAAAGATTTGTACCCCTTTTAGCACCTAGGGCTAAAGTTTAATAGGGATGTTGGTTGCCTTTTGGGTTAAACTTTAGGTTTAGCCCATTAACACTCCGAAATGAACACCCTCGAAGAAGTCTCATTCCTTCTCCCTATCCTTCTCTCACTTCTCTCATCGATCCCCATTGCAGAGCAGCGTCCATCGCCATTGGTGTCGGCTTGAGACTGAGGGGTCAAATCCTGCTGCCACCAGCCACCACGACTCGTTGCCGCCCGCCGGCTCTCGCGACCATGAGTCACCACGTTGTCCATCACCCATCGAAGATCTGTCTGCATGCCCTGCCCCCAGCGACGCACCCGTCGGCTATCGGTACTCGGCCGCTGCTACGACCTGCCGGCACTCGCTAGCTCATGCGGCCTCCTCCGCCGATGATGATAGCACAGGGAGCTCCGATGTTGGTGTCGTGGCTGTCCAGTGAAAGTCGACATGACGACCGACCGCACTCAGTGGGAGTTCCATCCGCCTGCTCGTGCCTCCCACCAAAATCGCAACCAAGTGGAGGCAGAGGCGGGCTGCTGCGAGGTCCGCGCGACCGGGCAGAGGCAGAGTGCTCGATGGAGGTCGCTTGCGGCAGGGAGCAGAGGAGACGAGCACCATCAGTGGGAAGTAGAGCTTGGTGAGATGATGACATTAACTCAGATAGTTCGATCTTTTACTCTTCACATTGCTCCCACCTCAGGAATGCTTATATTTCTTGGACAGACCTAGTACTACAAACTAAGAATAGTGAGGGAAATAAGGCTGACTCCAACAGCTGTTGCAAAAAGAGAGGCAAAGGCAAAATGCCTCTTCAGGCGCTACTGTTCATGAAGAATCCCTCCAACAGAAGAGGCAAAATGTGAGACATTTTTTCCTTTAAGGAGAGAGGGGATGTATCTTGCTTGGGTGCCTCGGTGCGTGGGTCGGCAAGGTCGGGACGGCTCGCAGCAGAGAGAGGCCGTGCGGTGGATGGCGGCGTCGACAATGGAGCTCACATAGGCATGCACAGGGGCGGGGTCGCTTGAGCTCGCGCATGACGACGGGGCCGCTGGAGCTCATAGGCGCGCACTACGGCGGTGGCGGCGCTCGAGCTTGCAGGCGCGCACGTTGGTGGCGCCACTGGAGCTCGCAGATGCGCACTAAGGCGGCGTCACTCGAGCTCATGTAGTGCAAGCACACATGGCGGCGGGTTGCTTGAGCTAGTGCAGGCGCGCACGGGGATGGGGCCACTGGAGCTCGGAGGCGCGCATGGCGACGGGGCCGCTCGAGCTCGTAGGCGCACATGACGGCGTGTTGCTCGAGCTTGTGCAGGCGCGCACCAGGGCGGGGTCGCTAGAGTCCGCAGGCACACGCGTATGATACAGTGGTTGCTCGAACTGACGTTGTCCGATTTAGCGCGTCGTCGGGAAGGGTGGCGCGAGCGAGCGGGTGGCCGGCGGCACGAGGTGATCGAACACAGGTTGAGCACTGATGCACACGGGAGCTCGAGCCGAATGCATTTGCCTGTCCAATTGTTGGAGACATAAAAAAATGACCTCTTGCCACCACTGTACACGCAGGGCAATTCTTATTTCCCTCTTCAATTTACCTCTTTGGTGTTGGAGTCAGTGTAAGAGCAAGTATTATGGGTCCTAGTCAGCTGGCTAAATAACATTCCTTGTCATCAAAATCTACGATGGAAGAGTGAGAAGAGAGGAGAGAGAATGAAGCGGGCGCTTTGTTCGTCACCGACTTAAAGCGCAAGACCGAAGAGAAAATTGCATACATGCAGGCGAAGCATGGGTTCTTCCTTTCTTTATCCAATGAATATAAAACATTGAATGCTTAAACAGTTAACTAGTAGTCAGCTCAATAGCCGATCCATTATAAGAGTTCTTTGAGATGGAAACTTCTGTATGATGTGGTGTTGTTTATTCACCGGCATCGGGTGAGCTTATTAGGGCCTCCACACTGGTTTAGTGTAGATACCGTTTGTAGGTCCAACTCAGCATGCAGTCCTATGTGGAATAAGAGAGAGATGGAAGACAACTACCATAGCAACGGTGATGTATAGATGAGTCTAACGTTGCTTAGCAACAAGCTCGACGCCTCCCGACGCATTTTGTGGGCCTGCTTGATCGGGTGCTTCATTCCCTTCCCAAAACGCTGGGCGTGAGTCCTCCTGCTCTTGCGTGCTCCCTCCCGCTCTTGCGCGCCAATCCTTTGCTTGCCTCTTCTTCCCGTGGACCCCTGGGTAGCAAATCTGAGCCAATCCCCTTCGTCTTCCTACGCCAGTATGAGTTGCTGGTCAAAGCGAGAGATCGCTCCACCACCACCCCAAACTTCGTCACCTAGATCTATGGCTGATCCACAGTGGGGCAGCCCACTGATGCCTGGTGTCCCCTTCGTTGGTGGCCCTCCGTCCAACTTTTAGATTGGTGGCTGACTGATGACAAGAAGGTGTTGTTTCTTTTGATGTTGGGGAAAGATAATTTTGGTGGTTGTTTCTTTTGTGAATGAAACATGTGTGATATATCCTGGAGCATGTTCCAGTTATATGACATCTGTGTAAAGATGTTAGAAAAACATATAGTATGCCTAACTAAAACTTAGGTGTGACAATAATATTTGGTTTCGGTTATTAAAGCTGATTAATTATTTCATCTAGTATTGTATCTTATGATTTGATCTGACCCCATGTCAAGAACTGATGATCATGTATGTAGCAGCTATGTGGTGATTGTTGTTCATAGCCTTCACATAAAGAATCACATAGTTGATATGTAGAAAATCATTGATGTTCCTAGTTGTTTCTGAACATGCATTAAATTTAAAACATAAAGAAGACAACTTATAGCTAGCCATTTTGGAAGCTATCTTTAGTGGTAGTCTATAGTAAAGCACCAGTGTGGAGGCCGTTTGATATAGCTACCTATTGTAGCATTTTGTCAGGTATCAATTATATAAAATTAGGAAAGAGAGTATAGGTATGTATAAAAGGAACGGTAATATACAGACAAATCAAAATTTAGGTAACGTTATAAATCAACTCCAACAAACGCAATTTGTGTGCTTCTAGAGTTTTGTGACCAACGAAGGGATCTGCAAAGCAGGTCCTACAGCATGGAGCAAACGATATCATCTAGAAAGCACCTATCTTCGACGCTGACCTATGCTCTAAGGGCCTCTCCATCGGCGTTTGGTGTTGTTAGCTCCACGGTGCCACGTGCTCCTGCACATTCTGCAGCACCGTAGTAGGTCGGAACAGTCAAGCTAGCTTCAGCTATGACAATTACCAGTAATCAAACCTAGCATTCACAACAGATAGCTACATCTTTTTTTCTCACTCACAACAACTCTGTTGAACCATCACCTTAATCCATCACTTCACTGACATGGTTAAAGTTATGAAATATGCTAGCTTAACTCTTTTTGACCCCACAGACTACAAGCACTTAGACTCCTCACAAAACCATAGTGGACGCCCTAACAGCGATGGTGACAAAAGCGAGGTGAAGTAATTTGGTGCTATAAGTACAGCCTTAGCGTCACCCGAAAGATTCCCTCGCCTCTCTCTCTTCCTCCACCCCGAGGAAGTGGCTACTGACGGACTGGTTCTCTCTCCTCTCTTCGTCAACTGAAACAGCCCACTGCCCAGTCACAGTCAGTTGACACTGCTCGGCTCTGACACTGCACGCGCTCCTTGCTCGTGCTCGCTGTCGAAGGTGTGGTGTGGTCATCATCCGTCACTGCATATCCTCGAGAGACGAAGCATAAAGCATCCATCATCAATGGCGTGGCCAAGATCCGTCACCGTTCTTGCCCTCATGTTGTTGGTCTTGTGGAGAGGTAGTACTAATCCTCCTCGTGGCAACTCATCGATTTTGTTTTTCTGTTTTGGTCCGAGATCTTGTAATGGCGCCATAGTGGGGAACAAAACAAGCAATCTCAAGAATTTGTGTGCTGTTGCAGAGGAGGAGGCGGAGGCGGCAACCTTCACGTTCGTGAACCGGTGCCCGGACGCGGTTTGGCCAGGGATCCTGTCGAACGCCGGCAGCCCGCGTCTGGAGCCGACGGGGTTCGAGCTGCAGCCGGGCGCGTCCCGCGCGTTGCCTGCGCCGTCGGGCTGGTCCGGTCGCATGTGGGCCCGGACGGGGTGCTCCCAGTCGCAGGAGGGCGGTCGTCTCGTCTGCGCGACGGGCGACTGCGGGTCCGGCTCGGCCGAGTGCGCCGGCTCCGGAGCGGCGCCGCCGGCCACGCTGGCGGAGTTCACGCTGGACGGCAGCGGCGGGCTGGACTTCTACGACGTGAGCCTCGTCGACGGGTACAACCTCCCCGTGCTGGTGGAGCCGTCCAGGTCGGCGTCCGGGCCGGCGTCGTGCGCGGCGGCGGGGTGCGCGGCGGATCTGAACGCGATGTGCCCAGCGGAGCTCCGCGCCGGCGGCGGCGCGGCGTGCCGGAGCGCGTGCGACGCGTTCGGGAGGCCCGACTACTGCTGCAGCGGCGCGTTCGCGTCGCCGGCGGCGTGCAGGCCCACGGCGTACTCGCAGGTGTTCAAGACCGCGTGCCCGAGGTCGTACAGCTACGCCTTCGACGACCCCACGTCCACGTTCACATGCGCCGGAGGACCGGACTACACCGTCACATTCTGCCCCGCCGCGAACCCAAGGTTTGTTGTCACTCCGTTTTCTAATTATTGTGAGCGTTTCTTTTGGCTGGTTCTTGGCTTGTGGACGGAGGGTTGATCTGTTACTCTTTTACTCATGTCTGCTACTAGTACTAGTCTTTCTCTGCTGTCAATGATTTGTGACTGCTCCAAGAATTTTAACTAGTACTAGTATAGTTCTAATTATGATAACTAGCCACTAAGTAGTACTCCACCATATCTGTTAATAGTACAAGACGGGGATTTATATCGTAAGCATATAAATTACCATCAGATAGGATGAAAAGAACAAAGAACAGCGCAGAGCCAAAGCTTTATTATTTGGCCTTTTGTTTGCCACGCCTTTCATCATGCATTTGTTTACTTTCTCTGCTCGTGACCTCACCATGTGCTGTTGTTATTTCTGGTCCACCTCCATCACGTGACGAGCAGCCAGAAGTCGACCACCATGCCACCGGGCACGACAGCGACGGTGCCGGGTGCCACGCCCACAACGGCTATTCCGGGGACGACGGCAATGCAGGGTGCCACTCCGGGTACCACGACGACGACGCCCATGGGGATGCCGACGGGGACCATGCTCCCGGGCACGACGTTCACCGACGCCACCCCGGGCAACCAGGGTCTCGGGCTCGGCATCGAGGGCGGCAACCAGGGCGTGCTCCTCGGCACAAACGAAGCTGCCGGCGTCTCATGGCTCGCCAGCATGGCCACAGATGACGTGTCCGCAGCGGCGGTTGCTTCGGTGCCTTTGTTGCTTGCTCCGTTCACCACCGCATTGCTCTGCCTCCATTATTTGCAATTCATTGGGCGGGGGATATGAGTACTCCTACATTGTTAACAGTATTAGCTTCGCAGCGGTTGATGTTTTTGATCTGTTGTAATTTGTAGCATCAAAGTAGTAGTGCATGTAATTGGTTGGTAGTTAGTTGATTCTAAGGATTGTGGATGCTTATGGTTTAGTGTGTGTTTGTTTTCACTCCTCTGATTTTTAGACCTGTCATATTAAATATTGTAATACTAATTAGAAGTATTAAATATAGATTACTGATAAAATTTAAAACCCAGTCCATAACCCTTCTTCTGAATGATAAGACAAATCTATTAAAACTAATTAGATCATGATTAGATAATGTGATATTACAGTAAACATCTCTTAATAATGATTTAATTAAGTTTTATAAATTTATTACGTTGATACGTATTCAATTTTGTAATTAGTTTTATATTTAATATATATTTAATAATTATATATAACATTTTAATAATTAATATGACCTCATTAAAATTTAGACTAAAAAAAACAAATACATCCTTAATATCGAATTAGAATAGTTATATTCCTTCTCGTACCAGCTGCGTCTTGTTGGAGCCGTTGTTTAAGCGCAGTTCGTGGCTCGAGGCATCAAACACGGGCCAAAATCCAGGAAGTAGTACTACAGTATCGTGGGTGGCGCCGGCGTATACCGTTTACTGTACTGTACTACGTGTAGTAAAGATGGAGATGCAAAGATGATTCGCGGAGGCCGAGGCAGCAGTGACGACGGGAGGGCGTGGCCCTGCTCAGTCACTGCTTTTGATCAAAAACGGAGTAGTACAGTGATTTGTGTGGATGGGACGTGACGGGCACTGCTCCTCGGGCCCGTTCCACGACGAGGGACGCCATGGTCGTTGCCTCCTCGGCGGGATGGATGCGCAGAAGATCCCACCCATCCGCTGTGGCAGCAGGCACGGAGCATCTTTACCATCTTTGGCGTCTTTCCATGCTCCTCGCACAGTTCGGTTCTGACTCTTTCGGAACCTTTGTAGTGTACCTAACTTTAAAAATGGTGAATAATAGTAAAGATAACGATGATTAATTTTAATCTCTATTTACGGTCTAGCTTCTACTATTCTCGAAGGGTGGTCCATGAGGTGATCCCCCAACAGTAGCCCCTCGAGGGGTGAGTCCAACTTTGATGAGCCAAAACCCTCGCTTTAACGGGACCTCTGATTTCTAAATTTATTTTATCGAATATTATGATATTAATTAGAAGTATTAAATATAAATTACTGATAAAATCTAGTTCATAATTCTTCCTTTTAATGATGAGATAAATCTATTAAAACTAATTATATCATGATTATATAATGTGATGTTACAGTAAATATCTCTTAATGATGACTTAATTAAGTTTAATAAATTTGTCACACTAATGCGCATTAAATTTTGTAATTAGATTTATATTTAATATATATTTAATAATTATATATAGTATTTTAATGATTCATATGACCCCACTAAAATTTAGACCTCAAGAAACAAACACACCCGTAGAATCTGCCGGATGGATCTAGAGTACATGTAGGCGAATCCTTGCTGATGATGGTCAGTCGCTGTTAAAAACACGCTGATGACATGTTCCAACTGATTTTATCTTCTCTGCTCTCTGTTTCTTTCATCGATTTACTCGGACTATCGGTGACTAGAGTCTAGGACGATGCACGTGGATATAACCGTTCACAAATCACATGGAAATATAGTGTTGGTGTCATAAAATGTGAGCTTTGAGACACCGAACAGAGAAAGGGAGAATAAGGGGGGGGGGGGGGAAGATGAAATCCTCGAAGGGTCCCAGGTGATGTAACAGATGTTCTTTACGTATACCAAAAAACATTTGTCCCCTTACAAGTAGGTAGGGGTGCTCCATTTATAGGCCCGTACCTAGGCCATATGCAAATGATCATTTTGTCCCTAATTACCTATTATATTCCTTAAATATTCGGTACAAAATGGTCACAAAGGGTAAATTGGTCTTCCGAGCTTTTTCCGGTGCCCTTACTTGATCCACACGCCTCCACGTGTGCTAGCGCCACGTGTCTCCGCGGTATGGCTTGCTTGCCCTCGACTTCGGGCGCGACCTTCGATCATCGAAGGGGTGTCGTGGACCCTCCCCTGCGGAGGGTTCGTGCTTCTCCGAGCGTTCTGGCTTGCTGTTTCCTGAAGGTTGAGGGCTTTGCTCATTTTGGAACCCTTCGAAGGGTACGTACCCTTCGGAGGGGTTCTGACTCTTCCGGAACCTTCGTAGTGTACCTGACTTTAAAAATGGTGAATAATAGTAAAGATAACGATGGTTAATTTCAATCTCCGTTTACGGTCTAGCTTCTACTACTCTCGAAGGGTGGCCCACGAGGTGATCCCCCAACAGTAGCCCCTCGAGGGGTGGGTCCAACTTTGATGAGCCAAAACCCTCGCTTTAACGGGATCTTCTGCCAAAACGCCACCCTTCGAGCATCAAAGTTGAGCATCTGAATTAGGGTTTTGGAGGATTTTTCGGAGCTACTTCCTATATAAAGAGATGGTGGCCGCGGTAAAAATTGTTTTACTGCTCATCCTGCACTTGGGTTCTGCAGAGATGCCTGCTATCATGATTCGGACCCGAAGGGTGATCGTATCCACAAGTGGATCTTCTTCCGGAAGCTCTCCCGACTCCTTTGAAGGTAATGCTTGATTCGGTTTGGGGTGCCTCGGTGATTTTGTATTCTTTTTGTTTAATTGAATTAGTGCGCTCTTGGTTCTCGAGCCTCCGCAGTAAATGTTGGTTGGTTTTCACCCGACTATATAAGCGAGGGGGGTAGGGGGGGTGGAACGAGGCGTTTGAAGTTTTCTTCCTTTTCGATAGACTTTGCTCGCTTTCTTCTACCTTTGTTTCTTGAGCTTCGTGTTCGGTATTTCTTGCTAGATAGAAATCACGCCCTCCTCGACGTGCGACGCAAGGTGTGTTTCCCGATGGCATGGTTGCTCAGTCTTTTGGGTTACTTCACGTGTATGTGCGTTCTTACTTGCTTATTTTGCTTTTTAGGAACGGAAGACATGGCTCGAGTCGCGATGACCGCCCGCCCTGGTGAACTTTCTTCTGATGAGGAGTGCCCTTTGAATCCTGATGGTGCTGCCGCGGAGGCCGAGATAGATCGTGCCTTCGCAGAAAGCTTGGAGGGGGCCTTGTTTGGCGAACAGGGTGGCGAGGATCAGGATCCTCACTGTGGTTTAAATGGGGGTGCTGAAGAAGAGGAGGAGGACGATGAAGAAGGGGCCGAGGAAGAGGGTGAAGATGAAGAGGAGGACGAGGAAGATGAAGAATTTCACCCTCGTGGTGAGGGCAAGCTTGCTGCTAATGCTCAGGCTCAAGGATCGAGCCGCCGCGTTCGAGGCTCCGACCCTCTCGAGGAAGGTTCGAAGGATGTCGATGCTGACATCAGTGAATTGCTTCCGATTGAGGACCTGGAGCAGCGTAAGGCTTGGAAGGGGAAAGGCAAAGAAGGCGATGGTGAGAGGCCTCGAACTTTGGTGTTTGGTCGCTCTCGAGTGAAACGTGCCACCATTGCGCGTCTCGTGGACTTAGGCTGCTTCGCTACTGCTGATGCTCGTTTGCCCGACCAGGAGGATACTCCCGACCCTCGCCAAGACGAAGTTGTGGTCTTCGAGGAGCACTTCACCGCCGGGCTACACTTCCCTTGCTCATCTTTTTTAGGGGAAGTATTGGACCGATTCGATGTGCAGCTGCATCATGTGAGCCCGAGCGGTATAGCTATGCTTAGCAAGTTTTCTTGGGGGATGCTAGGCTATAAAGGACAGCCTGACAATGAGGTGTTCTGCAAATACTACTGCGCTCACTACCAGCCAAAGCTTATAAAGATCAACGGTGTGACGCATGAAGCAGAGTTTGGGTGCGTTACCTTCGTGCCTCGGTTTCGAGGAACTGATCAGTTTGTGAAGTGCAGCCGAAACCGCTAGGGGGACAAATGGCATAGGGCTAGCTGTATGTTAAAGTTCCTTCAGAGATCGTGGTTGCAGATGGGAAAGAAGCTGAGGTCTTTCCCTTGGCTTCGCTGCTTGTTCCGTGCCGCCCCCGATCCATGAATGGGCGAGTGCCTAAGGGGTGTAAGAATGATTCGGCCTTTCATGTTGTCGTTTATAATTCCAGTGGTCGTGATCTTATCGAAGAGTTCATCGCTGCCAATATGTGGCCTTTGAGCAAAAAAATGCAAGATCCCGGGTTTCATTGAGAAGAGGATTCCTTCTAGGCCCGAGATTAAGATCCCTTTTCCTGAAGTTTTGGTGGACAAGCGAGGCTTTGAAGATGAAGCCTTCTTGGACTTTCTGACTGCTGCTGGTGAGTCAGTGGTCAGACCGTACACCCGTGAGGAGGACAAGTGTACTCGCAAGAGGACTTCGCATAGCGGATGACTCAACCGCGTGCTTAGTTTAGCTGGGATTGCTTACCCTGATTGGGTGGCGCCTGCCCCTCGTGCTAAGTGGAACCGGGCCCCTGGTAATACCGGTTCCGAGGCCATTGGGATGGGGAAGAGTAAGAGAGGGAAAGGTAAAGCCCCTGTTTCTGCCCTAATTCAGATCGAAGGCAAGGCGCTTAAGAGGAAGCGAGAAGAAACCGTCATTGCTGTCGGGACTTTGAAGCGTGCTATGCCTTGTCGCGATTCTTCGGAGTCCTCTGCTCCTGGATTTCATGCTGTGGGGACTTTGGTAGAAGCTGGAGCCATGGCAGATGCCTTTAGTAGTGATGACGATGAAGAAAGAGTTGCTGATGTGGTTGTTGCTTTTCTTCCCCCCAAGAAGGGGGCTGATGCTGTGCTCTCCCCTTCGAGCCCTTCACTCATGATCTTGAAAGACCGATGCACGGATGCAGAAGTTGCCAATGCTTTGGTTGGTCTAAAAGGGCAAGCCGCCAATTGGACTGAAGTTGGAGCTTCTTCGAGCCATTTGACTCTGGGTGGTGCCGGTCGAGGGCTGGGTGAGGCAAATTCATTGCATTTTTTGAATGCTGAGGACTTTACCAACCCTGCTGCATGGGCTGAGCTATGTTATGCTCCGGATGACTTGATTGCCTCCAGGGCGGAAGAGTTCGAAACTCAAGATTTGCGAGTTAACCTTGCCCATATCCTGCGACATGTGAGTCGATTCTTTGGTTTTGTTGACTTCGATTATGATGGACTTCCTTTCTTATTATATTTTCCTTGTGTTCCAGGCTTATACATTTGTGCACATTGCTGCTAAACAGTCCGCTCAGGAATTCATGTCTCTGAGGAATGTGAAGGACCTATGCCGTAGAAAATGACGCGCTAAAGGAGGACATTGCTTCTCTGAAGGAAACGCGAGACCAGGCTAACCTTGCTGTGGCGTAGGCTAAAAATAAGGTTGAAACTCTGCGGGCTGAAGTGGCTAGGTTGAAAGAGAGTGCAAGCCGCCTCGAAGCTGCCGAGTCGAAGGTCGCGTCTCTCTCGGAGGAGAATAAAGCTTTGATTCATGCTGCCTCTACTCGCAATTATGGCTTCGTGGCTCGGGCGATGGCTGCTCACCACAGTTATCGTGAGGCGCTGGGCTATGCCGGCGCGGAGCCTATGTCCTTGACTGGAGGTTCGAAAGTTTCCGAAGAATCTTTCTTTAAATGGCTGGAGGCTGAGATCACCACGCTCCCCGGGGTCATGGATAAGCATAGTAATTTTGGCTCGCTTCATACTGCGAAGGCCACATTTGGACTACTGGAATGCGTGGGTTGTGACCATTTTGGAGAAATAAGCAAGCAGGATTTTCCGATCGGCGTCGATGCCCGAGATAACTTGTCTAATGATGCCCGTGTAGCCGCCAAACATCTTGCTATCAAGTTCTGGCATGATCATGGACGTGAAGCTGCGCAGCGGGTCGCAGCTAAGAGGCTTGCTCAGGTACAGGTTTTGTTTTTTATTGCTTTCTTTTGTCTGGTTGGTGGGCTTTGGATGTGACTCTTTGCTTGCTATATGTCCAGGTTCGTAAAGCTGCCCAGGTTGCTGCCTCTACTCCGGCGGACTATGAACCTTCGACGCAGGAGAAGGCCGGGGAAGACGACGCGCGAGCTCAACACGAGGTTTAGAGCCTGGTTTCGATTTGCACCCTGCTTTTTTGGGTGATATTTCTAAGCTGAGAGTGGGGAAGCTAAGAGTGGGCGATATTAACGCTTGCTTTTGGACCTGCACAGGTGCCTGCTAAGCCGCCTGCGCAGTGTACCGAAGATACTTCTTCGAGTGAATCTTCTGCAATGTGTATTCTTGGTTGTTTGAATGACTCTTTGCCTTCAAATGTGTCTAATGAATGTAATGTGATTACTAGCGTTACTAGTTCTGAAGTCAGTTTGAGTGACTTCGAAGCAATGGACATAGCAGATGCGGCTGAAGAGGCGCAGAGTCGAGGTCAATCCAATGCTGGAGTAGAAGGCGTTGTTGCATTGGACGCTGGAGTGGTATGCATGGGGAATTATTCTCATTTGTTCGGGCGCCCATCCTGATCCTCGGGGTTTGATGAAGGGCGCCATCGTACGGACTCTTGCTCCAGTGGCCGGCATAATCCTCGAGATGTTGGTTTGAGTGCAGCGCATGCCCCCCCCCCGGATGTTTGCCTGACTGACCTCTGTGGGTTGGGTGGCTCCCAATCGCCGCCTTTATGTGGCGAGGGTTCAGCCGCGTCACGGGCTGCTTTACGAGCTGAAGCTGTGTTCGATGCTCCTGTGCCTCGGGTTCAGTGACCTCGGCACGCAGTGGCTAAATGGTCTATTAGTGTTGTGTTGAATGCTCAACGGGCTGAAACTCTATCAAAAACCCAGAGCGAGGCGGCGGAGGGTTCCAGTGTAGCTGGAACTAGCAATCTGAGGAGTGAGTTGGGTCCTCCTCTGCCTGGCTATAGCATGGATGAGTGGTCTATCTTGTTTCCCCAGCTTTTAGCTTCTGGGGTTATTGTAAAGAAGGAGTCTATGGATTATGATTTCTGACTATACGATTCTGTTGTATGCTTTTTGGAGAGGTTAGTGAATTTTTTGATTATTGTCTTGGCGAGCTGTACGTCGTTCCTTTTTGCTGTGTTTTTTGAAAAACGCCGCCCTTCCCCTCGAAGTGCTAGGGGCGAGGCTTTTGTATGAACCCTTCGATGGGTCTGGGCTGCAGCGAGCCCCTTAGCATTTTTGTGCTAAGTAAGTTTTTTTTTTTGAAAAAACGCCACCCTCCCCTTCGAAGTGCTAGGGGCGAGGCTTTTATATGAACCCTTCGATGGATCTGGGCTGTAGCGAGTCCCTTAGCATTTTTGCGCTAAGTTTTTTGAAAAACGCCACCCTCCCCCCTCGAAGTGCTAGGGGTGAAGTTTTTGTATGAACCTTTCGATGGGTCTGGGCTGCAGCGAGCCCCTTAGTATTTTTGCGCTAAGTTTTTTGAGAAAATGCCACCCTCCCCTTCAAAGTGCTAGGGGCGAGGCTTTTGTATGAACCCTTCGATGGGTCTGGGCTGCAGTGAGCCCCTTAATATTTTTGCGCTAAGTTTTTTGAAAAAACACCACCCTCCCCTTCGAAGTGCTAGGGGCGAGGCTTTTGTATGAACCCTTCGATGGGTCTGGGCTGCAGCGAGCCCTTTAGCATTTTTGCGCTAAGTTTTTTGAGAAAACGCCACCCTCCCCTTCGAAGTGCTAGGGGCGAGGCTTTTGTATAAACCCTTCGATGGGTCTGGGCTGCAACGAGCCCCTTAGTATTTTTGCGCTATGTTTTTTGAAAAAACGTCACCCTCCCCTTCGAAGTTCTAGGGGCGAGGCTTTTGTATGAACCCTTCGATGGGTCTGGGCTGCAGCGAGCCCCTTAGCATTTTTGCGCTAAGTTTTTTGAAAAACGTCACCCTCCCCTTTGAAGTGCTAGGGGTGAGGCTTTTGTATGAACCCTTCGATGGGTCTGGGCTGCAGCGAGCCTCTTAGCATTTTTATGCTAAGTTAGCTAACTGTGCGATTTTTAGCTCTTCGGGCTTTAATCCGTGCAGTAGCTATGTTTTGAGAGCTTTTTGCTCTTTGTCGAATATCACAATCTCCGCAATGGGGAGTTATTTCGATGCGCTCCACTGAGCGAGGCTTTCCGCATTCGGGAAGGCAACTTTATAGATTTAGCTGGGGTTTACATAGGATCCGCCTCGTTAAAAACCTCACCCCTGCGAAGGGTTCCCCTTGTGAGGAAAAGAGTACGGTCCTTTTTACAACTTGAGAAAGGAAATGTTTGGAAAGTAAAGCTAACAACTAAGCTCAAGGTAGCACTTATAGTTTTGTGCTATGCTTGGCTGTTACATGTGTTGGGTGTTGCTTCCCTAGGTGTAGAACTTTCAAAGGTTGTCCGCATTACAGGAGTGCGACAACTCTTCTCCTTGTGAATTCTTGAGTCTGTATGCTCTGGGTCTGCTTGACCTCGCTACGATGTATGGGCCTTCCCATTTGGGTTCTAGTTTACCTTTGCTTCCTATTTTTGGGCTTCAGAGTAGGACTAGATCTCCTACTGCATATGCTCGGGGTAAAACCTTCTTGTCTCTCCAGTTGCGTGTTTCCATTTGATACTTGTCGAGGTTGGTAGCTGCTTCCAGTCTATCGACCTCCATGAGGTCCTTTGACTCTGCCTCTGAGGGTTGTGGTGGCTTCGTGCTTGTTGTTCTTGGGCTTTGATGAGAAATTTCTTCGGGGGCTACTGCTTCCTCCCCATAGAGTAACCTGAATGGTGAATAGCTAGTTGCTCTCATTTCGGTTGTGTTGTGTGACCATATAGCCCTTGGCAACTCCTCTGCCCACTTTCCTTTTTTGTCGTCGAGGAGTATCTTTTTGATTGCTTTGAATATGAGACTGTTCGCCCGCTCGATGGCTCCGTTCGATTAGGGGTGATACACTGATGCGAAGTCAATCTTGGTTCCAATGGCGTGACAGAATTCTTTGAACATATCATTTTCAAACTGTTTTCCGTTGTCCACGGTTATGTCTCTTGGGACTCCAAAGCGGCAGATTATGTTTTGCCAAAAGAATTTTTTGATTGTTGCGGCTGATATGTTTGTGATTGGTTTTGCTTCGATCCATTTGGTGAAGTATTCGAGGGCTGTGACTACCCATCTATAATTCCTGGGTGCTGTGGGCAGGGGCCCAATGATGTCTATCCCCCAACGCTGAAGAGGCCATGATGGTGCTATGAGTTGCGTTGGCTGCGAAGGTGCTGATTGTTTGTTTAATATCTTTTGGCAGGCTTCGCATCTGGTTACCACTTCTGCAGCGTCTTTGATCATTGATGGCCAATAGAAACCTTGCCTTACTGCTTTTGCCGCTAAGGGTCGAGACCCGATGTGTGCTCCGCATACACCCTCGTGTATTTTGCCGAGTAGTTCTGCGCCCTCCGCTTGGCTAATGCATTTAAGCAATGGGGTACATACTCCGGACCTGTAGAGCGTTCCCTCGATGATTTTGTAATTCCTAGCTCTCTACTGCATTCTTTTTGCTTCTGACTCGGTGTCTGGCTTGTAAAACCCTTGAAGGTATGCTATGATTTGGGACCTTCAATCTTCGCTGGTTACTGCGTGAATTTGTTTATGATCTTGGAGGGCCGAATTGATCAAAGGCTCGGTGATTGTTTGAAAAAATATGTCTTGAGGCAGTGGATCTTGCCTTGCAGCTGTTTTTGCGAGCTCATCTGCTTTAGTGTTGAATTTTCTTTTGATGTACTGTATGTCAAAACCTTTGAAGTATTTTTCCATGCTTTGAACAATGCTGTGGTACTTCTCAAGCTGAGAATTCCTGATTGTGAATTCTTTATCACGCTGGCTGGCGACGATTTGGAATCAGTTTTGACTCTGCACCTTTGGATTCTGAGTGCTCTGAGTTTCTTGAGTGCTAGCAACACTGCCTTATATTTTGCTATATTGTTGGTGCATTTGTCCATTTCATTACTGAACTCGAGCCTTGTGGCGTATCTCATTTTCACGCCTTTGGGTGAAGTGATTATGGCCGCTATGCCTGCCCCTACCAGTCCCCAGGCTCCATCACAATGAGCTGTCCATACTGGCTTCGAGAATGTTTGATTTCTGGCGTGCTGTGTGGCTGTCCAATCTACTATGAAGTCAGCGAGTACCTAAGAATTTATTGCACTTCGCTTCTCGAAATCTACTACATGCTCCGACAGCTCCATGGCCCATTTGCCGATAGTTCCTAAAGCTTCGCGGTTGCCGAATATCTCGTTGAGTGGTTGGTTAGTCAGCACTTTAATGTGGTGAGCTTCGAAGTAATGCCTTAACTTCCTGGAAGCCATTACTACTGCATATGCGATTTTCTCCATCTCGGAGTAAAACCTTTTAGAGCCAGATAGCACTTCGCTAACATAGTATACTGGGAATTGTGCTAAGAGCTCTTTGGGTTCTCCCTTGACTGTTTTGATGATTTTTTTCTCTTGCACAAGAACCGCACTGACTGCCGAATGGGATGCAGCAACGTATAGTAGTAAAACAGCCCCCGACTCCGGGTTGGTTAGTTTTGATTGTTTTTGAAGGTAATCTTTTAGATCTGTGAAGGCTTTTTGCTGCTCTAGGCCCCACTTGAAGGGTTGGGCTCCTCGAAGTGTTTGGAAGAATGGCAAACTTCGCTCAGCTGATCTTGATATGAATCGATTCAAAGCTGCCATTCTGCATTTGGGTGATTGCTTTGATTTTGTCGGGGTTAGCTTCTATGCCCTTGGCTGATACGAGGCAACCAAGCACTTTTCCTTTCCGGATTTCGAACACGCACTTTTCTGGGTTTAGCTTTAATCTTGCTGCTCAAAGGTTTGCGAACGTTTCGGCCAAATCTGATATGTGGTTACCCTTTTTCTTACTTGCTACTATGATGTCATCCACATAGGCATGCACACTTTTTCCAAACTATGACTCGAAGGCATTTTGAGTCATACAGCAGAACGTAGGGCCAGCATTCTTCAATCCTTTGGGCATCCTTACAAAATAGTATGTGCCAAAGGGTGTAATGAAACTTGTTTTTTTCCTCATCCTCCTTCCTGAGCCAGATTTGATGATAGCCTAAGAAATAGTCCAGTAGTGATAGCAGCTCACTTCCGGCTGCCGCGTCCACAATCTTGTCGATTTGGGGTAATGGGAAATCGTCTTTGGGGCAAGCTTTGTTGAGGTCTGTGAAATCTATACACATTCTCCACTTCCTATTCTTTTTTCTCACCATAACACAGTTTGCTAGCAAACATGGGTACTTGACTTCGCGAATAACAGAGGCGTCAAGGAGTCGCTGTACTTCTGCTTTGATGGCTTCTGTTTTTTCATCAGACATTTTTCTGAGCCTTTGTTTCTTTGGTTTGGCAGTTGCATCAATTTCTAACTTGTGTTCTATGATGCCTATCCACTCCCTCAAGGTCTGCCGAGGACCAAGCGAATACATCTTTGTATTTGCCGAGGAATGCTAGTAACTCTTTTTCTTCCTTGAAACTTAGCCCCGAACCCATTGTGATGAATTGCCCCAATACTTGTTCATCGAGGAGTACTTTTTTGGTTTCTTCGTCTGGCTGGACTGCGATTCTTTCCTTGTCGAGGCAGTGTACCTCTTCTTTTGCATTGATCTCATGTTGCTCCCGAGCCTTTCTAGCTCTTTCCTCTTCTAGCTGCTCCTGACTGAATACTTGTATGTCATTGCAATTTCTTTCTCCTGGTGTGTAACCTTTCTCTATGTCTCTTGCCATTTGTTGATTTCCTTTGACTGTGATGACTCCCCTAGTGGCTGGAATCTTCATACATAGGTAGGCACTGTGGATAGCTGCCTCGAATGTGTTGATTGTACCTCGGTCGAATATGACATTGAATGGGTGGCAGAGGTCCACGACGTCGAATGTTACATACTCTGTTCGAGGGTTTTGAATGTTGCCGAATAATACTGGGAGAGAGACCGTGCCCATGGGTGTGATTCTCTTCCCTCCGAAACCTATAAGTGGTATGTTCAATGGTTGCAGGGAGCTTTTGCTGAGGCCCATTTGCTCGAAGGCATTTATGAATAGTATATCTGCCTGACTTCCATTGTCTATGAGAACTTTGCTGACCATCCAAGTGTGGATGTGGGCTTCGATTACGAATGCGTCGACATGTGGGTAAGCTTTAAGGTTGAGGTCGGCTTCGGTGAAGGTGATGGGAATATGGAACCATTTTGATTTGATGATTGGTCCCTCGGTGAAAACATTGTTTACCATTCCGAAATGGTCCCTTCTTCTTCTTTTGTTCTCGAAGTCTGAGGATGACCCCCACACATATCATTCCAATGAATCCTTGCACCGGAAATGTTGTGGCTTGGTTCGGGTTAGGCTCCAGCTTGGGCTGAGATAAATGTGATGGCTCTTGTTTTTGCCTCTGTTGCTCTTGGTTTGCTGGTGATTGCTGGGTTGATTGTCTCGGTTGCATATAGTGGTTTGGGGGTTGTATTGGATGGGTCGTGTTGAAGTATGGGGATAGTGTATATGGCTGATGGTGGGTGTTTGGGTAATGGTAGTTGATTTATGCGGGTTGTGGATATGGTTGTTGGGGCCATGGGTTGGGCGATGTGCAGTTGATGGCTTTTGTTTGTGCTAGTATTTTCTTCTCTCCTTCCATTCTTTCTAGAATCTCTTTTGCTTTGAGGCAAGTGGAAGTCACTACGTCAGGTCAGCCTTCTAGTAACACTTTTATGTATTACTATAGCTAGAAAAAAATATTACTAAGACCTATAGTAACACATTTAATAAGTGATCTAGGTTGTGCTGTTACTAGAACATGTTTTATAGTAACACAATTATGTGTTACTGATTATGAGAAAATATAAAACAAGCAAATTCTACCGTAACACATATATGTGCTACTAGTGATAAGAAAAATGATACAAATAAATTCTATTGTAACACGTAAATGTGTTACTACTAAATAAAAGTGTTACACTTATGATTCCAAAAAATAGTGTTAAATATAAAATAATATCTTTTACTAGGAATTGAACTCTGGTGGCACACTTCAAGATTGATGGCAACACCAGCTAGGCTAGAATGCAATTGTGATTATGATTTCTAAACATAGAATTTATAATACAAGAAAGGAACACATATATGTGTAACTACTTGAGAGAGTGTGTTACAATATCTTTGCTTGCCTATAGTGAATGTTAAATTATATTACTATTAAAATTTTTTTAATAATATTGCTTGACATGTGTATATATAAGTGAGTTTTGATGTACAATTACTTGCCATTGAAGCATATGCTACCTCTGGGCCAAACAAAATTAACTTATAATGTGTTCATAAAAAACTGAACTCAGATGTTTAGTTTTTAAACTTGTGATATTTTCACCTAGGCTAAGGAAGAATTTTAATTAACATACACATATAGTCATTTTATAATTATTAGAGAGGACGAAGTGTTATCCTAACAATAAAGTCACTACTATATGATTTGAAAAATATTATACCTTCGGAGCTAAAGTAATTAGAAGATAAAAAATTTAATGCATTATTCAAGTAGCAGGCATGAGATTATGAGGCTCTAACCCTCTATCTTTTTTATTGTAACACTATTTTGTGTTACAATAAAATTTTTGTTGTAACACTTATACTAGATATGTTACAATAAGTAATAATGGTTGTAACACTTTTAATGTAACACTAGTTTTTTGTTACTAAAATTATTTCTTACAACATATTTCTTGAAAATAAAAATCATGTGTTACAAAGTTATTTCTAACACATAATTTTGTGTTCCTATAAAATCTATTGTAACACTAATGTCTAAGTGTTACAAGCATATGTTACTATATGTACGTTGTGTAGTAGTGAGTTTTGTGCCCCTTGTCCTCTCCACAATAGAGGCAATATGGTTTTCTGGCTTGACGGTTTTGGCTCGGTGAGCTTCGGCCTCTACCGCGACCTCGATAGTTGCTTTCTATGTAGTCATTGTTGCGGTTGTCCTTAATGCTATAATCTTGTTTCTCCTCTTTGATGTGCCCTACAAACGATGGTGCTTGTTCGGGGGGGGGGGGGGGGGGGGGGGCTGCCTTGGCTTTCTGTGTTGCCTTTCTTGATAAGAGCCCTCGGTGTGGGTTTGGCTGCGATTTTTGCTCTAGCTTTGCTTGCGCCTTTTGTAATCTACATCTGATTTGCTGTACTCTTTGAATTTTGTACATAATGTTTACATCGTGTGTGGGGGTATTCACACGTAGTAGGATGACATTTGGCATGCTCGCATGCCTCGAAGTACTGAGCTTATTGCAGCTTCGTCCGTTACGCTTGGCGCTTGGGCTCGAAGCATGAGGAATCTTCTGTAGTAATCGTGTAGCAGCTCGTTCTCTTGCTGGGCGATGTTCAGGAGCTCATGTGATGGTTCCATGATGGTGTGGAATCCTCGGAAACTTGTGACAATTTTATCCCTGATGTTTTCCCAGCTGTATAGTGATCCTGGGGGTAGATTGAAATACCAATTTAGTGCGGATTCTTCGAGAGCACATACGAAGGCTTTTGCTAGAGTTGCTTCATCTCCTCCTGCTGACATGATTGCCGCCTCGTAACTCATGAGGAATTGCCTTGGGTCGGAGCTTCCTTTGAACTTGGCTAGTGGTATTATTCTGAAGTGTGGTGGGTAGGGTGCTCTCTGCAATTCTTCGGAGAGAGGTGAGTCTTTGTCGATTATGGCTGCCCTCCGTACTGGTAACACGTCTGTTGGTAACGATGACTCTCTTTGCTCGATGTGTGGATGAGCTTCGAGCGTTGGGCTTGGTTCTTGACGGCTTGTTCTGCCGATAGTTTTTTGGAGTTCTTCGACCTCTTTGGCGAGTTGGAGATTTTTGAGTCGGAGTTGGGCTATGTACTCCTTTTCTTGTATGGCTTTTTCTCTTTCCGCTAGTGCTTTGTTTCTTAACTCCTGCTCCTGCAGCAGTTGCTGCTTGAGCTGCTCGAGGTGCTCAGCTTTTTGGACTAGCAATTCCATCTCCTGCAATGCTGTCATTGAGGTTGGGGTGCAGCTTCTGGGGGGTTTGAGTTTGAGGGCTGCTCGAGGCATTGTGCTGAGTCTTTCGGGTCGACAGCCGCGTCTGGCTGCGATGGTTGCGCCTCAGGGGTGTTTTCTTTTGTTACTTGCGAGGTGGATTGGTCATCGGTCAGTTGCGGGTCTCCAGGGGTGTTACCTCAGGCTCATGCAACTCCGCTCGATGGTAACGGTCCAAGGAGTTGAGTCATTGTGAGCTGGTATATGTGCTTACAACATGGTGGGTGCCACTGTTGGTGTCATAAAGCGTGAGCTTTGAGACACCGAACAGAGAAAGGGAGAATAAGGGGGGAAAAGATGAAACCCTCGAAGGGTCCCAGGTGGTGCAACAGATGTTCTTCACGTATCCTAAAAAAGATTCGTCTCCTTACAAGTAGGTAGGGGTGCTCCATTTATTGGCCCGTACCTAGGCCATATGCAAATGACTATTTTGTCCTTAATTACCTACTATATTCCTTGAATATTCGGTATAAAATGGTCACAAAGGGTAAATTGGTCTTTCGAGCTTTTCCGGTGCCCTTCCTTGATCCGCACGCCTCCACGTGTGCTAGCGCCACGTGTCTCCGTGGTATGGCTTGCTTGCCCTCGACTTCGGGCGCGACCTTCGATCATCGAAGGTGCCGTGGACCCTCCCCTGCGGAGGGTTCGTGCTTCTCCGAGCGTTCCGACTTGCTGTTTCCTGAAGGTTGAGAGCTCTGCTCATTTCGAAACCCTTCGAAGGTTACGTACCCTTCGGAGGGGTTCTAACTCTTCCGAAACCTTTGGAGTGTACCTGTCTTTAAAAATGGTGAATAATAGTAAAGATAACGATGGTTAATTTCAATCTCCGTTTACGGTCTAGCTTCTACTGCTCTCGAAGGGTGGCCCACGAGGTGATCCCCCAACATATAGCATGAGCCCATATGACATGTTTAAGTGATCTTCATGCTCTCTCTTCAACTAACCATGGATGACATGACGGTGCGCGGGGAAGGTGAACCTCTCGCATACGGGATATCAATATTGCCGGCACGGCACCTTCACGACTGAAGTTTACCGTGCAACTTCGTTGCCGGCTTCGTCGATCCCCACATATGAAGAGGAAGAGAGGATGGGCTCACCAGAGGCGGGGAATTTTAGCTGAGACAGCGAGGGTCGTCGGAGTTGGACACTTTCGGCCAAAAATTCAATTCAACCTTCGCGTGTGGGAAGTTGGCCAGGCAAGAGCGCAAGGAGGTAGAGGGGGTGATGGCGGGTTGTTTGGTGCTCACGAGTTGGCAGTGACGACTCAGGAGCAGGGAAGGCTATAAGCTTGAGCTCGAGTCTGTTAATGGCGGGGACAGGGGGGGCAGAAAGATGGAAGAGGGGGGAAAAGTTTAAAGGATGAAACGGTCAAGTTTGAGTGGCACGAGTTCGGGAGGCGATTGTGCATCGGTTGCGCGCGGTCGGGGTGCAGGGCGTGGTCGATTGCGACGGGAGCGGTCGGAGGGCAGTGACTGGTAATGGCGTGGCGCGCCGGGCAGAACGGCAACGTGCAGTTGGTCGGTTGCTGCGCTCCGTGGTGGGGAAAGTCAATGCGAGGCGATGGCAATGGGATTGCCGATGTGACGGAACCGGCCTGGCGCGCAAGCACAGTGCAGCAGCGAGTTCCGAGGCTGGCAGAGGGGTGAGAGCCATTGGCAGTGAGTTCCGAGAGGGCAGAGCGCGGCACAGGCGTTGATGTTCGGTGGCATGCGGGCGGCCGAGGAGCAGCGACGTGATGGCGAGAGAGTGCGGAGGCGAGGCGCCGAGCCCCGAGGCCGGTCGGAGCAGGCGCGGTGGCAGGTGGTGGCGTGCGGCAAAGGAGATCGAGCGGGCGCGCGCGACGGGAGGAAAACGATGGGGAAAATTTTACCCGGGACCCCCTCACCTTTGAAAACTTCGCAGAATGGTCCCTGTAGCTGTTTTAATTGATTTAAAATTACTTCCTTAGGTCCAATTAAAGTGGGATTTCGCACATGGTCCTCTAAGACATGTAGAACATTCTGATGGGGTCCAAGTGTTCAGAAAAATTCAAACTCAAATTTTGAAAGGTTTTTAGTCTTAACTTATTTATTTAGGGTATTTTCCAATATGATAAAATTCTCAACTTTGGACCAAAATTCCATTTCATTACCCGCACACTGCTGGTGTGGTTATTTGGCACATGTTTATAGGAAAAATTTACATTTTTCTCATTTTAGTTTGCAGAGCTTTAATTGACTTGGGGAAATTCCCATTTTCAAAGGAGCCCTAATATTTCATGCTTTACTTAGACTTCAAATTTATACTTAGCATGCTGATTAAATTAAAAGGAGACACCTGGGTGTCACAATAATGTACCACCATACAGTATTACGACCTGTGAGTGTAGTCAGCATACAATATGGCGACCTCTGATCTTCAATTCCTCTCTGCCTAATCTTCAGTGCCGCAACACATGTCTCGACAAGGATAACAGCAATTATACACATGGTGAGCAAGTTTTAGCAAGATTAGTTTATAAGCTTCACAAAAAGCCAAGTTTACCTTTAAGATTAGCAAGCTGCTCAAAAAGAGTCTATAACAGGCCATCTAAAAAATTTAAGCATAAGATATTGCTATCACATCCACATAACTTAGCTCAAGCTTAATCATAGCAATGAAAAATGCAAAAAAGCATAAGCTCATCAACAAATGCATATATTACATATGAGATGCAATATGGAAAGGTAAGATACATATTTACAAAAGAGATCAACTCCTCCTCAAATGATGCCATATGGATGGCAAACACCAAGCCCCCCCCCCCCCCCCCAAAGAAAAGCAAATCTCAAAGCATCTAGGGGCTTGGTGAGAATATCAGCCAATTGGTTTCTAGTGTTAATGTATTTGAGCTCAACATCTCCCTTCTCAATATTATCCCTTAGGAAGTGGAATTTCACATTTATGTGTTTGACTTTACCATGTTGAATTGGGTTTTTGGCTAAGCAAATAGCACTGGAGTTATCACACATAAGTGGAACATTCTTAAAGGTTAACCCAAAGTCTCTCATAGTAGAAACCATCCAAAGGATTCGAGAACAGCAACAACATCTCAGCTTCGGTTGTGGATTGGGCTACACTAGATTGCTTGCGAGAAGACCAACAAGCTAAGGAAGTACCTCAAAAATGGCAAGTACCCGAAGTGTTTTCCTATCAATTCTTCACCCAGCAAAGTCCGCATTCGAATACCCAAGATCAAGAGATGAAGATGTAGAGTACCAAAGACCGAACTCAAGGGTGTATTTGATATACCTGAAGATGCGCTTGACAGCTTTGTGATGAGTCACCCTTGGGGAAGCTTGAAAGCAAGCACAAAGACACATCGCAAAGTGTATGTCAGGTCTTGTCGCTGTCAGGTACAAGAGAGAGCCAATCATGCTCCTGTACTCCCTTTGGTCCACCGCTTCATAGTCTTCGTCTGGATCAAGTCCTCCCTGTAAGGTCTTCCGAGAGTACCAAATTCTAGCCACTCATCTCCCTTAGGTCACCGTACCTTTGTCGGCCTCGCCTTAACGTCAATGGCAACTCTGAGTGCTGACCACTCCCTTCTCCTCCTTAGGTCACCGTACCTTACAGTGACCTCGCCGTAGGGTCTCCAGAGAGTACCTGAAAACAGCCTCCAACCTCCTTGACTCGTCATATCTTACGGCGACCTCACCATATCTTATGGTGACCTCCAGTCCAAAGACTCTCGCCCTTCTATACAATTCCTTGGAATTCATCAAACCTTATGGTGACCTAACCTCCGCACCACATGGTGATACCCACATACCTGCGTGTACAAGAGCATTTCTCAATGGTCCCTACGACAACCTCGTCGTACGTTACGGTGACTTGTCCTAAAGCTGAAACTCCCTGTCGTCTTGACACTATTTCCAAGCTTCCAAACCTTCACCAATCCTTCTCCACTACCACTCTAAGTGTCCTAGAGCTCTACTTGAGCATCCCAACACTCTAACCCTAGAGAAGGCTAAGAGAATGACTCATGCCATCTTGATAGTCCGGTTTCTCCTATGAACTCAAGCCTACACAGTAGTCAAATGATCACACACACTTGGACCTAACTATCCTTAGCCTTGGTCTATCTCCATCACCGTGACTCTCCATCAAGATCTCCATGGCACTCCACTGAGTCCTCCATTGATCATCAAGGCGACATTCACCATGTTATTGTTTGAGATAATAGTTTGGTTAACATCCACAACACTAGATGTAGGCATTAGTAATCATTTGATGTTGTTACTCAATCATCAAAACATTCATACCTTGGGGTTTCCAAACACCAATGGTCATGAAGCTTCATATTGTCAACTAAACCACAAGCATATACAACAAGAAGTATAGACTAGATCAATTTAGGAATAGAGAAGCAACTATCTAGCCACTCTTGAGTCAAGAGAACCTGTAGTTCATGCTTCCTCATATCCAAACCTAGGTCATGAAGGTGGAAAATTTTGAAAAGAGAGAAAGAAAGAGAGGGAACCGAGCTTGATTAACAGTGGTGAGGCCTCTACTGTGGCTCTGGCTCCCACTTGAGCCATCATCACAACTACGTCAGGTCAGTGCCGCGGCCACCCCTTCTTTAGCCATTGTTGTGTTCCCAATCCTCATCTTCAGAGGCCACCATGGCTTTGTTGGCTCTTCTTTTCCTGACCAAAACCCTAACACCAAAACTTAAAAAAACAAGGAACACAAAAGTAGAACCAGATCCTAAACAAGAACTCGGGATGAAAGAAAAAATCATACATCAAGCAACAAGATCACCAAAATGAATCAAGAAAAGAACATGAGGAGAATCTAATCAATCTATCAAAATGGCGCCTCCTCCACATGAACGTCGCAGAAACAAGCAGTAGAATATTAGAAGTACTATAAGAAACCAAGGAGAGGGAGGAAAGAAGCACTCACATGATCGACCGAAGATGCAGTTGAATGGGGAGATGAACATGCAGACATGCTTTGGTAGAGGAAGAAGAGGGGTGCCACATTAATTTTGGTTAGTGGGAGCATGCACTAACCCATTATGCCCCAATCCCGGATAACCATGTCACACCATTCACGGAGTAGCCAATCAGGACGTGGGAGGAAACAGGTTGTCGTACAAGAAAATACTTTTCACCAGATTAACAATAACTCAGTTAACTTACTCGTCATTGATCTAAATCCCACGGTGAAAATTTTATGTGAAGACATGGCGTAGCGGGTCTGCATTGGGTCGGCCGGCGGTTTAAAGTGGAAATTTCCTTCTCTCTCTAAGAGCATCTCCAACAGGTGATGTATAAGCGGTGCAGTAAAACCAAAAATAAAGATCCTGTAAACTTCACTTTAGAGTTTATTAACCCTCTGTTGCAGCAGGTGCTGTAAACCTTAGACTCAATTCATCAAGCACCTCATGAGCCAATGAGCAACGCAGGTGGCCGGGCTCAGCAGAGCAGTAGGCAGGACGTTGGCGAGCTACTCTGCAAGGTACCAGACCGCCATCCTCGCCCTGCTGCCTGTCGTGCCGCCATCCGTTGTGCAGTTCTTGGAGCTAGTGGTCTCGTACGGTGACGACGATAATGACCCCAAGCTTTGGTTGGACCAGGATGGCTGTCATCGTCAACGGCGAAGAGGGTGACCTCGATGGAGAGAATGCTTGGGTGCACGCGTGAGTGCACAACAACTCCGAACACGAGCGGGATGCCGCATCGCCACCACAGGCTCCTGCGTTGGACTGATGCCCTTCTCCTCGGCCTCACCAACACCATCGTGCGATGATGCATTGCCGCCTCTCGTGGCCACATGACAACACATCACCGCCACGGGCTCGTGCACCAAACCACACCATTGATCCTTGGCCTCACTAGCATTGCGGCACGACGCCTCATCGCCGCCTTGGCATCACCATGTGATGCCACATCACCATCACGGGCTCGTGCACTGGACTGCGCCTTACTCCTTGACCTCACTAGCATCGTCTCAAAACATGGGGGAGTCTCAGGCAGCGTCAAAATGCAGCTAGTGTGGCGTCCCAAGGGTGGGGTGTTGTCTCCGGCGGTCGAACGGCAAGATGCCGACGCAAGCATCTTTGGCAGAAACGATTGGCAGAAGGGAAAGTTGTTCCCGCCAGTCCCAAATCGAGATGCAACACCTTGCTTGGTGCTCCAAATATACAGTAGTAGGAGTGTAATTTACAGTACCACATCATTTTAAAGCATCTACTAAAATAAGATGGTGTTGTATATATTCTCAGAATTTTAGAGCATAGGATCATTTTAACGCATCTGCTCAAGATGCTCTTATCCACGTCAGCAAAGGGACTCACGAGCAGGGGCGGAGCCACAGGGGGTGTTGGTCGTGCTGCAGCACCCCTGGAGAGCCCATGAAGCCAAGGCCAATTTGAATTGTTCTTTAACATTTGATAGTTAAAATTTCTTCATTTTAGCTCAAATCATATTTAAGCTAGGTTGACAGCACTCGGTTAATATCGTTTTTGGCTCCGCCCCGGACGGGCGATTAGCCGATTACTATACTTGCCCTTATGCAGCATGCATTTGTGAAGATGCTAAGTAATGTGCCATAGAAACTAAGCCAGAGCCAGCGATTTCATTAGACTTGCTCGAAGTGCAGGGCTGTCCTTGCGATTCCGGAGCTGCTTCTGTCGGTGGCGTTGCAGCTTGGTGAAAGTTAGGGTCTGTTTGATACCGCTTCTTCAAAAACAGCGTATGCTACTGTAGTCTAACACATTCTACTGTAGCTACAGAGGGAATAAGTTGCAAATACCAGTTTGGCCGGGTTGGATGAAAACATGCTACAGTATCTTAAACGATAACGTATCCTATAGAAACTAATTTCGTGTGCAAACTATGGAAACTCTTGTCACAACCGCTAGATCCCCATCCAATGACCAGATAGATAGATGAGAAATTTTAGCACTTAAACCCTCCCACCATTAGATCTGCTAATTATAAATTATATAAACACAACCCCTCCTAAATGACTGGGAACGGACGGACGCCACACCGTTACTCGTCCTCGCAACCCCTCACGTCCTCTACTCGGACGCCGCCGTGACTAGGACGTCGCCATCGCCTGGACTACTGCAACACTATGGATGACGGACGATGAACGATGCTCCAAATCCCTGTTATAGCTGTCTGTGCGGAGGAGAGTCTAATAGTGAACGTTGCTGGTGTGAATGACAGTGAAATTAAACACTCCATTGTTGAGGTTAAGGCAACTGTCAACGGTAGAGAGACCACTACAATTACCTGTGGCTCCTGTATGCTGCTCGTGAAGATTGCTAGGTCGATTATCTCACAGGACTACTTGGCTTGACACTGTTGAGTTTTATTAGGCGTATCTGTAGGCTTTCTATGTAGCGGTGTGGCGTCTGTTCGTCCTCAATTGTTTGGAAGGGGTTGTGTGTTTAGATAATTTATGATTAATAAATCTAATAGTAAGAGGGTTTAAATGCTAAAATTTTCTATCTATCTATCAGACCATCGGATAGCAATCTAGCAATCATGACGGGAGTTTTCATAGTTTATAAATAAAATTAGTCCCCATAGAATATATTACCTAAACATGTTGAACGGTTGAAAAAGTGGTACCAAACAGACCCTTCACCTTCATGGCTGTCGTGCGGAGCTGCTTCCATCCCTTGCCATCGCTTTAATTTTGATGACTGGAGAAGAGTGCCAAATTTCTTGTGATAATTATCCCACCGCTGCCGCTTCCAATTCTCAGAAATCCCCCATTTCGTCCGCCGGCGACCACCACCACTACCATTCCCCATGGCTGGACTCTCGGCGCCGCCTACGCGCCTCGCCGGGGAGATGTTCCTCCGCCGCTCCGCGTCGCGCCAGATGACCTAATCAAGGAGATTTTCCTCCGCCTCCCGCAGCACCCCGCCTACATCCACCGCATATCCCTCGTCTGCAAGCACTGGCGCTGCCTCGTCCACGACCGGGTGTTTCTCCACCGCTTGCGCGCACACCACGACCACACAGCTCCTGTCATTGGCTTCTTTGGCGAGGATGCTAGCTTCGTCCCCGCCGGAGAGCCGCCGGACCGCGTCACGGTCGCGCAGTTCTGTCTCCACCGTGAGAACTGGCGGGTCCTGTGCTGCCGCCGCCGCGTCCTCCTCGGGAGTACCTACCGTCGCAGGGCTCATGGCCACAGCACATGGCTGCAGCTGATCGTCTGGGATCCGACTGGGCGCAGCCGCATGAACATCTTCCCGGGCTCCCCGCACCCGCAGATCCCATACGGTCGCATCGCCTTACCGATCCATGGATCTTTGATCTGCGGCGTCGGCGCCCGTGACCACGACAGCCACGATGAAGACTGTGCCTCCAGGCCTTTCCGTGTTGTCATCTTGTTCTACTGCGCCGGCTCCATGGTCGCCGGCGTTTACTCGTCAGAGGCGTCATCGTGGTCCGATTTGGTTTCCATGGACATCCGACGCCATCTATTCGACAGCGTCCAACCCGGCGTCCTTGTTGGAATTAGTGTACTGGCTGTCACCTCAAGAGAGCAAGATCGTTTGCATATGAGCTCGAGACCAACGAGTTATATATCATTGTGAGTTTACCCATAGATTCGTCTGGACCATTCAATTTCTACCAGATCGTGAATGCAAGTGACAGGTTGGAGCGGCCTAACTGGCTTGGTGTTGCTGCCATGAGAGGAACCTGCCTCCATCTGTTCGGGAACATGCTCAATTTTGAGGGTATCACTATCACCACTTGGTTGCATTACAGAGCTGTTGAGGTTGACAAGCTCTCGCAGCTTTCACTGCCGCTGAAGGCAATATTGATGTCTGACGAGGATGATAACACCATCTTTCTAGAGACAGTGAAAGGTGTCTTTGCACTTCAGCTTGAATCCATGGAGGTCAATAAGGCACTGATACGTGACAGGGCACTTAGTACGATGATTGCCTACAGGAGTTTTTACATTGCAGGAGGTATCACACATATCTTTTAGTGCATATATACACAAAATTTGTTCAGATGTTGTCACTTATTGTGTATTCTAGGTTACTTCTTCAAAGCTGGATGTCTGAGAATGGCTACTACCATTCCTTTGTGTTGTTGCCCTATTAAGAAAATGAATTTATTTCATTGCTTATTCTACATTACCAGGACTAGTGCTATTCCCATAGAATTGGGTCACCAGTCTAAATAACAACGCTCTATGCGCCTTATTAATTCACATGGCTAGATGTTGTTACAGCAGATCAACACTTTGTTTTGTAAAGTGATATTTTATTTTGCATGAACAATACCTTTACAATGTACAAACTAGAATAGCCATCTCTCCCGTCATATACTTTCCCATGTGATAACATAAGGCGCATAGAGTGATACTTTCCCATCAATATTGCTGATCATTGGTATCTTCATCTACAGGAACGAAATAGGCCTTTGGCGCATAAGTAGTAGCTTCAGTTCGTTCCTCGAGTGTCCTACTTTCCCATGTGTGCCCTTATTACACACTGACCATATATATCAGGTAGCAGCGCCATTGATAAGGATTGTTTTGTGCTGCCTATTTGTTTAGCTCTGACTTCTTCTAATCTCTTGATATGGCAGGTAGCAGCGCCATTGATAAGGATTGGATCTGCTTGGTAAACGTACTGCCGAGGGCGATCGTATGGCGACAATGACTTGTTGAAAGAGCATAAGTAATAGATCACCACATGGACAAAGGTATTCAGGAGAACAAACAAAGCGATCTGAGCAAAATTTAGGGCTCAGAGCTTTAACTTTAAGCTAACTGCTAGCATGTTGTGGGGTACTGTTGATATGTCGTTTGATGCACAACACAGCAGATGTGATTAATGCCACAGATGTTTCCTTAATGTTGCTTCATTTTGTCATAAAAAGATGCTTAATTATCAGTCATCCATCTGCCATTGCTTCTGCTGCTACTGCCTTAAAATGGACTGTTAATATGTTTCACAAAGATTTTGCTTTTGGCAAACTTTTGCTAGTGCCATAAAACTTTTTAGGATTATTATTTACTATCTTCTATGTGTGTCTTGGTGCATTTCACAAGCTTTGTTTTGATTTCATCTTTAATACCACAGGAATATCTCTAGTTAAATTAGTATGAATTGCAATTACTTCATTATTTATCCTTTCATGCTTAAGAGTGGAACATCACATCTAGCTAGTCATACATGAATCATTTCCTTATTCTAAACTTGTGACCTGGGGATGATATGTGTATGACTAGACAAGTGGTTAGAACACCCTAGTATTTTTTTTCCCAAACCATTAGATATCATTTAACTGATTCACTTTAGTTTTTCTACATGTAACCTTGGCACACATCACAGTTTCTACCTCCGGATGTTTACTGCGTTCAATATTTGTTTCTTGATATGACAGGTGTCTCCTTTGGCGGTGGTGATATCAACAGATCTAGAGGTGATTGATGGCAATTCTGCATAACAAGCTTCTGAAAGTTACTTTCTATCACTTATGAAGTCACTTATGAAGAATGTGACAAATGATGAATAATGCTTTGCTCTGAAATTAAATATTCCTGTACTAGTGTTTTCTACAAAGACGATCATTAACCACTACTAGTAGTGATGCATGTGCGACACACACATGCGAAGATTTATTCATTCGACATATTCTAATAGATACATATTTTTTAAATTATGAATAAAATAAAAAATCAATATTTCACCTACAATATACTATCTTAATCAATATTGTCATTTAATGTATCCAAAAAATATCATATTATATGTGATCATAATTTCAGTAAACATTTCTTAGTTGTAAATATGAAACATACCTCTCACTATGTCTATCGTTATGCATGTCAGAGTACATTCATATCAATCATGATTCAAATTTTCACAAGTGACCGGAGGAATTGACTGTGACGGGGAACTGATGGAGAGAGAGAGGGAGAGATTTCGGTACATAATTCTAGTATTTCTGATATATAATAAAAATGTACATACATAGGTCAGTACAAAATGGGGAAGGCAGCTTTCAATAAATTGAAAAGTTGTCTTCAAATACATGTTGCATAATCATTAATTTATAACAAAAAAAAAGTTAGGATTTACAAAAAACAGCAATCAAGAAGGAAAGCTCACCAGACGTGGTAATAACGTCAGTAATGCTCGTCTCCAGAACATCAGTAGGTACACTGCTGACTGCAGGCTCAATATACTTAAATTCCCGGTCGGACTAATGTCACCCAATTTTGGTAGCGTCATTAGTGTGTTCAATCGGGTAAAGCTCTCCAAGGACCTCTCATCTTCACTTATTGGGACTCACTTCCCTCATCTGCATCTTCTGAACTTTTTACTTTTGCGTTTGGGGTTCTTTGACCGAGCTGACATGCTTGGACTCGACCAACTCCCATTTCTAGTAACAGTTGTTTCTGAAAAATCATCAGCATTGGCATGGTTGTGGAGATAAAGACAGATTTCGGCGGCAGCATCAGTTTTGGAGGTTCAAAATTTGAATTTACAAGCCTATTGGCTAAATCAACAATGAACAAGCTGCAAAGGAACGATCTGAGCATGAACCAACATCTACCACTTCCTGGTTAGGTCATCCCATACCTGCTGGAAGACAAGTGTCATAATATTTTCAGGTAAAAAAAATTATATTGTGAACCAAGCAAGAACCATTGGAGCAATTGTATCATGATAAGTTGAAGTTATCTCTTAAATAGTGTGAATCTCACATAAAAAATAAAGTGCTTTACAGTTTGTTTACCCCCTCTGTAGCAAGGACAATGGATTCATCCTTCTCTGATTTGTCTATATATGTAACCGCAGGCATAGAGATTAGCCCAAAACCCTTCAGAAAAAAATCACCAAAAGCTCGTGCCATTGCTAGCCAAGGTGACTATGAATTAGGAAGCCAAAGGTGAGCCACATCTACTTCATCCTGATGTGCAAAACCTCTTCCATTACATCGCTTGATTCTCCTTGACACCCCTATCGAATAATGCAAGATTTCACCTTTATGTTCGCATTGTATTCATTAATACCATCACGAAGAGATAGTAAAAAAGGACTCAACATCAAACAAGTATTGAACAATTACTTTCAGTAGATAATGAGTCCAAACAAAACACATGTGCCACTTTAAATGAAATATCATAGAGCATACAAATAAATAAAAACAAGTATTATAAAGTCCTAGCAGGTGCATATATTTAATGGGCATGTAACATCAAGATATGTCTATGAACGGTGGAAATCATGTTGTGTATCTGCAGGTATGACCTAATGGAAGTAATGTACCGAAAATAATGGAAGTGTAAAACATACATTGAAAACAAAGACCATTCTTTTTTTTCAATTTTAATAACATTTACCATCACCTTAGTAGGACATTTTCTGGAGGTGTGTATTCTCAACTCTGTTCAATAGTTAAAAATACTAATTATGATATACTGCACTAAAGTGCAAAGTCTCACATGAGAAGTTAGGTGCTCCAGGAGGCTCAATCGTGACTATAAAAAGCAAGCCAATTACAATAAACATATTATAGTTGTACATATTTATTCATTTACATTTAAGGCCAAAAAGAAAAAAGGAAAAGGAAAGAGATAACAAGCTTCTAAAGGCACAACACGGAACACGTTATTATTGTATATATTTATAATAAAAGAACAAGAAGGCTCCACTTCAAAAGCAGTACAAAAAGAAATGTTTTAGCACAATTGCATCACACTATCACCCATAACACAAGCTAAGCCATGGATAAATAAAAAAATATTATACTATATGAACCAAGAAAATAAAAGAGAGTTACTTGGATGATCAGATTTGAGGTCAATTGTCAACGGATGAGCAACCAAGAGACAATTTTGATTTATGGTGCCCAATACAGCTCTAGAGTCACCCAGATTCCGAAAAATAAGTTCACTTGGCTAACTGTACTTGTTTGTTAGCTATAAAACTGAACCGACTGATCATGCAGTGCTGATCCTCTTTAAATATTGGTGGTCCAACATATCAAAATCTTAACGTCATTCCAACTCAACAGAAAGCACCTCATATAGAGTTCCTATTTGTTTCTAACACACATCATAAATGATCAACTTTAAAACAAAAAGAAAGGTAAACACATTCATAAAAAGAAAGGGGGATCTCAGGGGAAGAGAGCAGGTACACATAACTCCGAGACGACCATGGCATCCTGGTTGGTGTTGTTCCTCTCCTACAGTGAAACAATGAAAGAATTAGCAACATTCCAATTTCTGACTGAGTGGCTGCAGAATAAGATCAAAGGCAAATGCTACATATTTAGCAGGTTTATTTTTCATAGTTTTACATATTAACACAAGAAATACAGTTTTATTCCAGTTTTATTCCAAAACTATTTCAAAATAGTAAGAAGTTGGACTCATTCTTTGCAGGTGGTGCTTTGATATAAGTAAATCAAAAAGTAACTTCAAACACATGACATGGGACAGGAAAAAAGTGAACTTATAACTAAAAAGAAAAACAGAAGACCTGGAGCAACCTAGCCTAAATCACTTAGGGTTAGCCAATCACGGCAAAACATAATAAGGAGAGCATTTGCTGCCAAAATAGCAGAACAATGTGCCAGCAGCATAACTATGTTTGAACAGTTTCATGACACGTAAATCATAAGGTCCAGCAATGTATTGTGTCTTTTTACTACAGACTTTGAGTACTTGACAAGCGTTCATCAAGACCTAATATATAAGAAGTATCAACGTACCAAGGACCTTTTTTGTCAAATTCTCTGGCATCATTTCTTCTCAAAATCTGCAAAAGGAATATACCGCAAATAAGTAAAATATTTCTAGAGCATTACCCAAAATCCTTGAGTAAATTGTGTAGTCACATTTTGATTCCTTCAGGGGGTGCTAGGAGCCACTATGCTGAAAATTTACAACATTAAGGGGAAACAAAACTTAGGGTGTGGACAATATCAGTGGCATGTTGACAATCAATTGCATGGAGTTATAAACCTATGTCTTTGATATTAGGGACAGTAGCAGAAGAAGCAATGAATCGAACATTCACCAAAGGAGCAGATTTCATGTTGCCACGTTTGTAAATCATTTTTATTTTGTTGACGACTGCTTCCAAAGCAGCTCCATGCGGATCATTAAGAAGAAACCCAGTCCACCGTCTTTCTATACCATGACGAGTCATAAAATCAAACTTCTTCATGTATTATAGTATAACTTAGAAACAGGGAACCCATGTGGATTGGTACATACCGTTTTTAGAGCTCCAGTCTGGCGAGAGGAACCTCGAGAGGATCCTCAGAATGCAGAGCTCAAATAGCATGGCCTTCCCACTCCCAGTTGGTGCCGGGATAACCATGTTCGCATCCGAAAGGAAGCACACATGAAAGCACTCGTTCTGCAGGGAATTGAAGTATCTGCAGTGCAGCAAAAAAATATCATAGTCCAGAAGTCATTTTGTCTTCCCCACGATTGCAGATGGTTAACATTCCCACCAGTTTCGCATGCAGTGCATGACTACGAAGCTACTACCTACCAATTCGACTCATCCACATATGAGTGCTACGATTAAACAACCAAACACACACAAATTAAAATGACCAGAAATGCGTCGTGGAAACACTGAAACAAAAACGAAGAGGAGTGAATGACCAGCGCAAGCGTCTGCACCTGAACCCGAACACCGGGCGGAACAGCAGGGGCAGGTCCGAGACGCAACGCAACACGTCCAGATCGATGAGAGACCCATCTCTGTCGCCCTCGAGGATGAGCTCCTTGCCGACGCGGGCTCACGAATTCACCCCCTGCATAAGCCGAGCGATCATGATGAGAAAATCCGAGCGATTGGTGGTGGGCGACCTACCGCAGAGAGTATTATCGAGCACCTCCCGCTGTCGGCAATCCTCCTGGGCGCCTCCTCCTCCCTCCTCGTGCCCTCTCCTACAGGCATCCACCCCCTCCCCAGAATGGAGCCGCCGCCACCGTCGGCTTCTGCCCGCTTATTTGCAGTCCAGAGCAGCGGCTGTTCCTTGTCTCCGCCCACTGCTCATCTAACTTCACAGCCCTCTCCAGCGTCTAGCGGATCTGGAACCCTTTTCTTGAACAACACCAGCCCAGCCTCCATCACCGCCGCGGAGGACGATGACACGTCGTCTGTTGTTGTAGCAGCATCGACTGTGAGATGCATCCTCACTGGCTTCAACGTCCGAAAGACTGAGAGGAGTGGAGGGGCGAGTGGTGGTGGCGCGGATCAAGTGAGAGCGATGGCGAGCGGTGGCGGCGCGTATTGAGTGAGGGCGACGCGGATCTAGATTGAGGACGAGCGAAGAATTAGGAAACAGATAACCTGGATTAGTGGATGGGTACAGGTGGGTGCGGGTGAATGTTGAGTAAAAAAAATTTGTTAGACACAAGACTGTAGGAGCTATCATCGATGGTTACACTATGGTAAAATTTTCTTTCATCTAAGCATTGTGTGGTTAGATTAGTTGGGTCCATTTTAATCTAATGGTTCAGATGACTGGGTAGTTATTTGGTTTGGTGAGAAAATAGAATATAGGAACTCATTCCTTATTGGTTTAGACAAAAAAACAAATGTGGATACTTTGTCTAAAATGAAAGGCAAAAATCATATAAGAACAATTCAGAACTGATTCATTACTTTTTTCTATTATGTAGCCAGTGCCACCCAATACACCCATCAAATTTTTAGTCTTGGGCAACTCCACCCGAGTTGGTACTTTTCAGTTGCTATTCACATGGATGTACATGTGGTACACATGTACGAATTCTTGAATGCGAATTTAAACCAAAGCCAACCAAAATTCTCCAGTTAATGAAACGAACTAAAAGTATCAGCATCACTCAATTTAAACAGATCATTGTAGCAAATTTAAACCAAAGACACTCAAAATCACATTGGCAAATCTTAAAGTATAATTTTAAAAATAAAAAGAGAACACAAACATCTATCTCCAATTCTGTTTAACACTGTCAATCTATGATTTACTGATAAACAGTATAGGCAAAGGGGAGCAAGGATTTACTATGCACATGGTAGATGGAGCCTTTGAGTCCGCTTCTCAGTGTTCTCCCACTTCTGCTTGTAGATCACGAAAAGGCTCCATCAACTATTCCCATAGCATCGCCTCCACGCCCCTGCTGTCCACTGCATCCAGCCCTCTGTGCTCAATTGCCTAATCACCAAAGATGGGCAGCTCATCCTATACAAGACAATATTTTTAAATAAATCATAGATTGAGAGACTCATAATTCATGCAAAAAAACAAATATATAAAAAGGTAAAAATAAAAAAAAAGTTACATCTGGCCCAGCCCCAACGTCTCACACCCGGTCGCACCCTCTACATTGCCGTGTCACGGCCATCATCGCGGCCGCAAACAACACCACCACCCACCCGACCCTTGCTCCACGGCCACCTTGCTGCCATCCTGTACATGTGTTATTATATATCATGATAACAAAACATTATATATATAGAATAAGTATGAATGGGGCAAAATATAAATTAGAGGATTCACAATGACCAAAACATATCTCTGAACTCTTCAAGGAAGCCCGTGAAGCACTGCTTAAGGTCAAGCTAATAGTTCACTTCAGAAAAATAAAACATATTTGACTCAATTGGATACTTGCATTCTAAGAAAGGGCAAATAGATTTAGTTAAGAAAAACTTAAATTTAATATATACCTTGTCAGTATACATGGTTGAACTATTTAAAATGCTCATCAAACTATTTGAATGGACATAATCGATGATCTGAAGCATGGATGCCTTGTCAGTATGTACAGTTGAACTGAAGGTCCAGAAACATGTATATATGCAGAGCATTTCTATAAATTCTTCTTCATGCAAAAGATCTCCTATGGGGACTGCAACAATCACCATCTATGGAATGTTAGGTAGATCAGGCCTGTTGGTGTTCAGTTTGGAGTTATGAGAGCATATTTCACTGCACTGTCCACTTCGAAGTTCAGGGCAATGCATCTCGATATATTTGATTTTCAAACCACCACATATCTGTACATTTCAAACACACATACAAATATCAACTGCAAATCACTGGCCTGAAGCTAATACAATTGAAAATCACACATCGTTCATCCGAATACCAAGCCTAATATGTACAAGTAGACTAATATTTATCTCGGCCTCACAAACACAATTGATAATTTTCTGATCCCTTCTAGCTTGCTACAGGCAAAAAATCCAAATGCACTTCACTGACCTGAAGTTAGTACAAGGGAAAATAACACATTATTCATCCAAGTACCAAGCCTGAAAGTCATAAGTAGACTGTTGTTTATCTCTGACTCAAACACAATTGACCATTTTCTGATCTTTTCTAGCTTTTGCTAGTGGCAAAAAATAGAATATTAGCTAAAAGGTACAACATATATTTTCATAGATGTACATGTAGGTACTAATACAATATATGTAGATTAAGAAACATGCATAAATGATGGCCTAACAGATCTTACGTGAATATATAGATTTTTCCTATTGCGATGAATAATAGCCTAGCTAAGCTGTAGGAACTTCCTTTTCTATGTCTTGGTAAAAAGTATGCCAACAAGAAATAGCATGACCACAGAAGATTTATAGTTCACTTCGACGCTCATATTTAAATATGTCTATAAAGAAGTGCTTGCCAAATTATAATCAGAACACTTGGAAGTAATTTAAGTTTTCAAGTGGTCACCTGTGGACTCTGGATTGTAGAATACAACGGTTTTCAATCCTTAGATTTGCTGCTCATATTCTGCAAGATGGATTTGAAAATCCTGTTGAGGTAAACTGGTTGTTCGATAATCCTGTTTACTGATAAAATAAACGATATATGAGATAAATATATATGCTACTTGCAATTCAGTTTTATACAGAATGCCAAATAGTAAGCTAGCACTTGCATAATTAGAACACCAACGCAGAAGGTAGCAGTTTCATATGCCTTTTGTATTTTCGAGTGGGAAATCAAACAGATTGAGACCTAATAGCAACAATAGCATGAAGAAAGGGGAAAAGTTACCTCTGCATCTCGGTTGAGGGAATGTAACCTCTGGATCTCTTGAAAAACGAGGGATTACAATAATACAAGAGGTGCTTGCCGGCGGGGGTATCAGGCTAGGGCAGTCGATGAAGTCAAGCTCCGTGCTCACGCCTGTAGGCGTGCGTCACGCCCTTCCTCCGGCCACTTCACGCATAGGGGCCAGCAGGCCATCATGGCGGATGGCGTAGACCCCTGGCTTGAAGCGGAGGTGCCGGCGTCGGTGCTCGGCTGCATCCTCGTCGGCCTCCGCAAGAGGAAGCTCGCCATCGGTCGCATCTTCCACCGCAACGTGCAATCATGGGAGGGGCGACGGGCGACTGCGCGGGGCTGTTTCATAAGGCAATCAAGGGTGTCATTATTTCAATTGATTTTGGAAGGCGGATGTCAAGGTCTGTGATTTGGGGTGCTGTTGCCGTGGGGAGGTACAGGTTTGGGCGGGTACTAATCTGGGTGAAAAAAATTTGTTAGACACAAGACTCTGAAAGGTGTCATCAGTGATTACATTATGATGAATTTTTTCTTCATCTAACCATTATATGGTTAGATGGTTTGGATCCACTTTAATCTAAGGATCTAGATGTAAGGGTAGTTTAGTGGTCTCGTGAGAAAACATACTGTTGTAACTCATTCTTTATTGATTTAGATAATTCTATTTGAAATTGTCTTTGTGTCCACTATTGCATTACATAAGGCTCAAGGTAGTCATACCTTTTTCATCTCTTCTTTTTTCGTATGGCGTATTTTATTAAATGTGATCTGATGATATTTTCATCACTTTGATTGTTTTATTCTTTCAAAATGGTAACCTCGATATGTGTGTTCTGCTAGTAGAATACGAATAAAATGTGGCTCATACAAGCCACTTATATTAACATGTTCTTCCAAATATATGGCTTGTTAGCACGAATGTTGGCTACAAAGATGACTAATCCATTCAACATTTCAAAAAAGAAAAAAAAAACTAGGCTGCTGTAAGCAGATGGTTCTTCTCTTCGTAGTGACAACTGATTAGTAAGGATGCATAACTGTGGCATATGAAATCCAGTAGCTCTGGCATATTGCAAATTCGATGTACAAACGAACTTTCGAATGATGAAATCGTGCACCTTGTGCATGCTGAGTAACCCACACATTTCAGTATTTTGAAAGCGTACAAACATACAATTTCTCTGACTGAAAGAGAATAGGTAAAATAAGGAAAATGAGTGAATGATCAAGCATAAGTTGAGCTAACTCTGCTATTCATCCAAGGAGATAGAAATATGGAAAGATTTGAATGTGCTATTCGCCTAAATAAGAGGAATTTTTTCGAAGTCAACTATGGTTTTGGTAACCATAAGCAAAGTTTCCTTTTTGATCGTCTTCTAGTCCAAGAGTGCGCAAAAAACTGACGCATGATAATGTCCTAGATGAATGCCCATGTGTTGCTACGGGCTAAAAAGACTTATAATAAATATAAATTTTACTCTGATATCATCACTACTCTAGACATAAAAAACCAATCTTTAAAAGAAAATATGACCAAAATGTGGTATTTTGATGGAGAAGATAGAATAAAAGGAAAGGTAAAAAGATATGCTCTCTTTACATGCTAGGCTCCAATCAACCAAGGAAGCTCTGCTTTAGAACGTATTACCTAGATACCGCATGACATCAACCTTAGAAACTTAGATTGCATGTTTAAATGACGTCTTGCATAAATTTCTTGCATACATGACGGCTCTCCTTGCTGCGTGTGGCTGAAAACATCATGACCTGCTTGTCATGAGGTGTCATTTTGAAGATCTCTTGGACATCCCTTCGCATATCCGCATGTTACAGCACATTGTCAGGGACATCACGTAAAAAAGGTCACAACTGGTCTTGAACAGGATAATAGCTAGGACATGAATTTACCTAGTGATTCGAGCATCTTAATATTCATCAAGGATGAAATGTCTCAAATTCTTCAAATAAATATCCTTATGCGCATGCCAGATTTTGCCTGGCAGATGACATCCATTCCGAGAATTGCTTGAGGGATGCACTCGCGTTGCACTGATGTGGAACCTAAAGAACATGGAGCAACAGCCCTGAGTATCAGTTCAACCTTCTGGATCCATGTTAGTGGAAAGTGTTTCCATATTCCTCTCCCTGGAGATTTTTGCTATTTTACCACTACTAAGGTTGGGCTTCGTTGTTATAGCATGACAATGTTAGACTTCGCCGTAATAGCATTAAACTGTTATCTCAACCTTTCTTTTATCATCGGTTAACTGTTGATTATTATTTACTCTTTTAACCATTTACCACACATGAGAAAAGACCGAAATGCCCTTGTTCCTTTCTTCTACTATTGTTACGTCCCACATCATTCGAAAGTTACTTTTACACGGGCTTTAAAAAATTGAAAAAGTCTAAAAACTCACCGCTGCTCGTCTTGCTCTTTGGCCATGTGCGCGTGCTGCTCCGCTGGGTCCCGCTGCACCGCGCTCCGTCCAGCTCGCCGCGCCGCGCTCTGCCTGAGCTCTGCCCGCTGCACTCCGCCTGAGGCCCGCACGCCGCCCTGCTCGCCGCATCGTGCTCCGCTTGAGCCCAACCCGCCTCCACCCAGCTCATCGTGTCGCGCTCTGCCTGAGCCCCGCCCGCCGCTGCTCCACCTTCGTCCAAAGGACCTCCATGGCAGGAAGAGGCCAAGCGCGCAACAGAAGGAGTCGCGCGACCTGGGATAGGGAGAGGCCGAGCGCGCGGAGCTCCTCGCAGAGGACACAACAGGATTGGTGGCGGCGGCCTGCACCGGCGCGGTGGAGAACGGGAGAGAAATGAAGAAACTCGGTGTCGCTCGATTGGATCGTGTTTGGGATGCTGATGGCAAAGAGTTTGAGGGTATTTTGGTATTTTCCTGTGTCTGGTAATTGGTTAAAAAGGTAAACTGTAATTAAATTTTAGTCAATGGTAAAGGAAAGATTTGTAACAACAGTTTAGTGGTATAAAAGCGAAACCCAACGATGTCATGCTATAATAGCGAAGCCCAACATTAGTAGTGGTAAAATAGCAAAAATCTACCCTCCAACAGGGAGTATCAAAAGAAATTATACCTGCAATACCAGCAAGGTAAGAACGTTATTCCCAACAGTAGACGGAAATGAACAATTATGACATCATTTGAGATATTTGCCAGTACAAAAACATGAACAGAGTATCTGAATGCTAATTATCTAAGATTTAAGTGTAGATAATGCATACTATACTTGTTTAAATAGTATATAGTAAAATAACCAAAACTACATTTTATCATTTAAATATTAGTAAGGCTTGTCAGTGAAAGAAGGAAGTCTCATGACTTCAAGGAAGAGACAAATAATATTAAACCAAAATAGACCAATTACCCAAAACAAATTATCTCTTAACTGAAGTTGAAGCTGCCAGCCAAAAAAATTCAGATATCCTGGAGTTGCAATGTTATCCTTTTAAAATTCTTTTCTCCTTTTCTTGGAGGCAGATTCTAAGAAGGAAAGAAGGCTCATCAAACTAAAGGTTTCAGAGCACATTACAGATTTTTCATGTTTGTCCAGGTATAAATTTCAGAATCTACCTTGTTTTATGGTTGTTGGCTTGCTGTAATATGATTTCTCCTGAACTACAACTACTAATCCTTCTATTTTTTTTGCGATAAAAAACAAATATATTGAAAATCGTTGACAGGCAAACTCCGACACAATGTTAATTTATGAAAGTGTTATGGAATTGATAGAATACACGATGATTGATTGATTACCAAACATGAGTACATATAGGCACTGATGGGGAGCCGAGAAGGCAAGCCCATGGGCCAGGCGTAAGACGCAAGATAGTACAGACGTGCATAGCATGATATACGCTAACACTCCCCCGCAGTCTAAGCGCCGGCGCAGCGGACGTTTAGACCGGATCGGAACTCAGTGAAGATAGATGTCGGTAATCCTTTTGTGAAGATGTCCGGAAACTAGGAAGTTGTCGGAACATGAAGGACGTGAACTTCGCCAAGAGCGACACGCTCACGGATGAAGTGTAGATCAATCTCCACATGTTTGGTTCGTTAATGCTGAACAGGATTAGTGGAGAGGTATACTATAGTAACATTGTAACAATAGACAAATGTAGCATGACGAAGTGGACTGCATAGCTCCATAAGTAAGTGTCTCAACCAGTAAGCCTCAGTAACACCATTAGCAACAGCTCGATATTCCGCCTCAGCACTAGATCGAGACACCATCTGCTGCTATTTGGAGGACCATGAAACCAGATTGTCGCCGAGGAACACTGCATAGCTCGAGGTAGACTTGCGAGTGTCCGGACAACCAGCCCAGTCAACATCAGAGTAGACAACAAGATCTGCCATAGACGTCTGGTGAAGGCGCAGGCCAAGATCAAGCATGCCACGAACATAGCGCAGGATGCGCTTAACTGCAGCAAGATGAGGCTCTCTAGGGTCATGCATATAAAGACACACCTGCTGCATAGCATATGCAATGTCGGGTCTGGTAAATATCAAATAATGCAAGGCACCAGCAAGACTACGATAATGTGTCGGATCACTCACGAGAGCACCATCAACGGACATCTTGGAGTGAGTATCAACAGGAGTGCTGCAAGGTTTGCGGTCACCCATACCAGCACGATCAAGAATATCAAAGCATATATTAGCGTTGGGAGAGAAAAATGCCATTATCTTTGTGAGTTACTGAAACACCAAGAAAGTGATGAAGCTCACCCATATCGGTCATGGAAAATTCCCTCTGCAAGACGGCAATAATACATTGTAGAAAACCGATCGAGGAGGCCGTGAGAACAATATCATCCACATAAAGCAGAAGGTAAGCAGTATCAGCACCTCGGTGAAAAATGAAGAGGGAGGCATCCGATTTGGCCTCAATAAAGCCCAACGAGAGAAGATGAGAGGTGAACCGGCTGTACCAAGCACGAGGAGCCTGCTTGAGTCCATAAAGTGATTTGTTCAAGCGACAAACATGGTCAGGCCGAGAGGGATCCACAAAACCAGATGGCTGCATGCAGTAGACAGTCTCAGTGAGAGTGCTGTGAAGAAACATGTTCTTGACATCCAACTGATGAATGGCCCAACCATGCGAGAGAGCAAGGGTAAGAACAACTCAAACTGTCGTCGGCTTGACAACAAGGCTGAAGGTCTCATCATAATCAATGCCTGGATGCTAAGTGAAACCCCTCAGAACCCAACGGGCTTTGTAGCAGTCGAGAGTACCATCCGACAAAAATTTTTGACGAAAAACTCATTTACCAGTTACGATGTTGACTCCAGACGGACGAGGGACGAGCGCCCAAGTGTTGTTGGTGAGTAGTGCATCATACTCAGCTTGCATCGCAGCGCGCCAATTCGGATTGACAAGGGATGACCGAAAGGACTTCGGCAGAGGTGAGATTGCAGAGACATGAAGATTGAGGTGATCAACAGGGAGCTGAAAAACAGATTTTCCACGGGTCCGCATCACATGTCCATTGACTGGAGGAGGTACATCTACATGGACGGTGTTGGAGGTGCGACCGGTGCCGCTGGCAGCAACCTGCGGAGCAGGGGCAGCACGACCGGTAACACAAACAGGAGGGTTCGATGGAGCAGCACCTGGTGGCACATCTTTAGTCGAACGTCCAGCCAGGCTGGACGTAGGCGCTGGGGGGGGGGGGAGACGGGAGGTAGTCCACCACCTGAAGCCGGAGGAGCCAAGGACCCAGGCGCCCATGCCGGGTGTGTGCTAGAGCCATGCAACCGTGCCATAGAGGCAGCAGCAGGCACGGTCGAAGAGGCTTTATGTGTACCTGAAATAGAACTATGCCCGATGGGCAGTGTAGCAATGTCATCACTGTGAGTGGATAAAAAGTCCAAGGTGCAAGGTTGCATGGGTGTCGTGGACATGTTGGCAAAAGGAAAACAAGATTCATCAAAGACAACATGGCGTGAGATGATGATTTTGTTTGAGTGGAGCTCTAGACATTTGTACCCTTTGTGATTAGAGGAATAACCCAAAAAGACACACAACGATGACCGAGGAGCGAGTTTGTGAGGAGCAGTGGATAACAAATTTGGGTAACATGCACAACCAAACACACAAAGATGCGTGTAGGAAGGGTGAGTACCGTAAAGAGCAAAAAATGGAGTGTGGCTGCCTAAGGTTTTTGTGGGTTGCCGATTTAATAGGAAGGTTGCTGTATGAAGCGAGTCAACCCAATAAACGGGAGGAAGGCTAGCCTAAAACAATAGAGAGCGGAGAATGTTATTTATGGTGCGAATAGCACGCTCGGCTCTACCGTTTTGCTGGGAAGTGTAAGGACATGACATGTGAAGAAGAACACCATTGGAGAGAAAGAACATGCGGGCGAAAGAATTATCAAATTCTCGGTCATTATCGCACTGGACACTCTTCATGGTGGAGCCAAATTGGGTGCGCACATAAGTAAAAAAACTCGAGAGAACACCAAACGTCTTAGATTTGAGATGAAGCGGAAAGGTTCAAATAAAATGAGAGCAATCATCAAGAATGACAAGGTAATACTTATAACCGAAAACACTAGCAATGGGGGATATCCACAAGTCACAATGTATGAGATCAAACTTGTTGAGAGCTCTAGAATTTGAGGAACTAAAGGGGAGGCGCACATGTCGACCAAGTTGACAAGCATGACAAATGTGGTCGAGTGTGGTTTATTACACTGAATGACATTGGAACTAATAAGCTGAGACAAAGCTTCACGACCAAGGTGACCAAGACGACGATGCCAAAGTGTAGCGGAGGTGGCAATAGCGGCAAGGGTAGGGACACTCATGGAAAGGAAGAACGGGTAGAGATCACCAGTACTATTGCACCTGATGATCATGCTCCGGGTTTGCAAGTCCTTCACAGAAAGACCAAACGGATCAAACTCAATGGAACAATTGTTGTCATTAGTAAAACATCAAACAGAAATCAAGTTCTTAATGATGCTAGGTGAGATTAAAACATTATTGAGAACAAGGGGACGACTATGTGTGACAAAAGAGTGGCACCCGGTGGAGGTAACGGGAAGCAAAGCTCCATTACCGACAATGATGGATGAAGGAGTGAGCAAAGAAGGAGGGCGAGTGGTAGAGAGAGTACGGGCATCGGAGGTCATGTGAGAGCCTACGCCGGAGTCAGCATACCATTCGGCAGGGCTGGGCGGAGGCGTGAGCGTCATGGTGTTGAAGTTGTCGATGAGCGAGGATTGATCACAAGAGCCCCCGGACATAGGCGTCCACGGGAGCTGTTGCTGCTGTTGTGGCTGCTGTGAGGGTGAGTGCACAGTAGGCCCGGGTGCCACGGGTGCTTCCCCGTGGTGAAAACCGGGTGGGGATATCCGTAGAGTGACGGACTGTACATGGGTGTCTGCTGCGGCATACCCAAGAACGCAGGCGGTTGCGCGAACTGGGGAGCCGGAGGGTAACTGACCGATGGGCGAACATGTGGCCACACCTGCACCATTCCCGCCCAGGAGTTGGTGAAACCCGGGGGAGGGACAGGGGGTGCACCACGAGGGGCAGGGGGAGGCGGCGCCCCGAGATTGACCGCCATTGCCAGCAGGGGCTTGGAGCGGCCCCCATGGCCTCGACGACGACCATTGTTGGAGTTCCCAGAGCATGACGATCCTTGCTATGAAGGGCCGCCATTGGCAGGAGTTGGAGGGCGGGCAGGAGAATGCGATGCAGCAACAAGGGCATGTGCCGGGGCATCCTCCGGTGGGTTGTTCAACAGATCGATTTCCTCGAAGCACAACAGCGTGCGTGCATCTTCAAAGTTAGGGAATGGACGGTGCAGCTTGAGGATAGACACCATGTGATGAAACTGTTCATTGAGGCTGCAAAGCATAGTCAACACTAGGGTGCAATCGTCAAGTGGATCCCCAAACTCAGCAAGGGAGGCCGCCATCGTTTGAAGACGGCAGTAGTAGTCGTTGATGGACAACGAGCCTTGCTTGAAGTTGCGAAATTCAGCCGCAAGGAGGAGAGCTCGGGATTCACTTTGACCAAGGAACTCTTCTTCGAGGAAACACTAGGCCGTACGTGCACTCGGATGACGGAGCATGAGGGACTGTTGGAGGTCGGTGGAGACAGTTCCGTAGATCCAAGTGAGTATGGTGCAATCCATCTGAACTCAGACCGGGCGATCGGTGTTAGCTTCGTCGGTGAGCACATGGTCCGACAAGGCATACTTGCCGAGCACGATGAGAAATAGGTTGCGCCACCGTGTGTAGTTGTTGGCAGCCTGATCCAAGGTGATCGGAATAAGGACCTTGATGTTGAGGACAGCAATCGCTTGGGCATGGACGGCGGCAAAAGCGGCCTCCTGAGCATCGAGGCGTCGAGCACGATCTGCAGCCGCTTGTTGATGGGCAGCCTCGGCGGCAACGGCTTGCTGGCGAGCCGCCTCGGCAGCAAGGCGCTGGCGGCGAAGTTCTTCATCTTTGGCCTGCTGGATCTCTTTGGGCATGAGACCGTCACCGGCCATGAGGAGCTTGTGGTCTGGCGAACAACTCAGCGATAGCAGATGCGATCTACTGTGAGAAAACACAGGACGCGATGAGGCAAGCGAGATGATCAGCGGCAGACGAGAGGGGTGACGGCAGGGAGCACGTCATAGCCGGCAAGAGAACTCAGCGATGGTGAGAGAGAGGCGGCGGCTAGGGTTTAGCGGCGGCCGTGGTTTATGGAAGCGGGGAGAGGTCGTAGGAGCGAACGTCTTGTGATACCATGAAAGTGTTATGGAATTGATAGAATACACGACGATTGATTGATTACCAAACATGAGTACATATAGGCACCGATGGGGAGCCGAGAAGGAAAGCCCATGGGCCAGGCGTAAGACGCAAGACAGTACAGACGTGCATAGCACGATATACGCTAACAATTTAGAATGCCTCTTGTATTGGCCAAAAAAATGAATTCTTATATGATGTATAACCTGAGTTGAGAAAGGGCAGATTAATGGAAGTCACTTCAATCTGAACTAACCTGTTATAAGTTCTATAACTTTCTCTTCAGCAGGAGGAGAGGGCATACACATGTTCTCTGTTGCTCCACCATGAACCTTCGATGGGTGTTCGCCGGCGTTTACTCTTCACAGACCAAAGAGTGGGGTGATCTCATTTCCATGGGAATTCCAAGGGAACTTTCGTCAATTGAAGAGGCAAACAGGGTCTTCATCAGGAATGCTCTGTATTTGTTGTGGCCATGCAACTACAAGATTAAGATCATCAGGTTCCATCTTGGCACCAAGAGGTTACAATATATTGAGGATTTCCCAGTCGATTCACGTAATCACGTGGTAGGTATGACTAGTTGTGAAGGTAAGTGTGGAGAACTAGGCGTCGCTGCAGTCAGCGGATCTCATCTATGCATGTTTGTGCTCATCAACAACAAGCAATCCACGATGTGGATAGAGAACAAAGCTATTCAGCTAAACGATCTTCACTCATCGTTGCCATTGTTTGCTGAATTTGAGCTGACACCACTGTACTTCACACGGGGTTATGATGAGGATGGGAACTCCATCTTCCTAGAGACCAGCAGTGGTGTATTTGCTCTGCAGCTCGGATACATGAAAATCAACAAGATCCGGGAAGGAAAAAAATGTGGTATGGTGTTCAAATCTGTGGTTATGCCATACATGAGTTTTTACATCCCAGGTACTACCATGCTCTATACATATTATTATGATCACAATTGACGGGTTAATAATTTTTGTTGTATTATTGATGCAGATATATGTAAATATTTTTTATGGACACTGTTTGCAATTGTTATGTTTTAGAAGTTGTTCTTTTTGTTTCTTTGCACAAATAATTAGGGAGTAAATTACTTTTGTGTCATCATATTTTGCTAGCATGACTATTTCTGACTGCTTTAGAGAGAACTAATTGACAACCACATGCAGTTGGACGTACTGCCATTCATCATTATTTTATCGACTTGTAGTTGTTCGAAGAAATATGTTTTAGAACTAACCTACTTTTCTTGTATCTGATATGTACATTGCTTCATGACCCATTCATACTTTGGCAACCTAGTTACACAGGCAAAATAATCCAGATGAATTTATCTGGACATTAACCTTTTGAAAAATTTATGATGTCTCATATGACCTGTTACATTACACATTATAGGAAGATCTCTCATTTGAGTAGCCCTTATAGTTATATCTTACTTTGTACTGATTATAGCAGGTACAAGCAATGACCAAGATGTTTCAAGTGATTGTACTGGGCGGTGATTGATGTCAACTTTGCAGGATGGTTCTAGAATGCTACCTAATTCAGTCTAATTAATTCCAATGCATCTTCCTTTCCCAGCCTGTTAAGCTTTGTGTAGTTTACTAGCTAGTTTCCTAGTCTTCAGTATGTACCGTTTCAAGAAAAGATGATGAGTACATCACTTCTATGGATATAGATAATACTCCTCTAGTTCTGGACTTACAAGGTCCAATGACTAGAGCTCGTGTACGATGACTAAATTTAGAGATGAGCTCGTTCCTTAGTTCTTTGTTATATGTCATTTTTGAGAATTGTTTGCTACCTAATGATTATATTATGATTAGAAACCATGGAGAGGATCAGGAAATGATAGAGGAAGGATTTAGGGACATGGAGGACCAGCAAGCGCATGGAAGATAAGGTGGAGACTCAATCAAAACTGACTTCGAGTCTGTTTCAGGGTTCAGGACCAGTCTGCATTAAAACGGATGCTCAAAACGCATAAATACTCGGATTTGGATGTTCTATATATGCACGGAAAGCTAAGGAGAAGACCTTTTCCACTGGTTTCATGTCAAAATTCATCCGGAGACATCAGGAATCATCAAAATAAAAGAGGTTTCAGAATCTGTTTCGGTGCTGCGTCCCCTGTTTTTGACCTTTGAGCTTTGTATCCAGTTGAGCCTAATTAGGGGCGCATCCAGAGGGTCTTGCACGACCCTAGGGTCTTCATAAACAGTCGCCACTACACCATTAGGGTTTGGGTTTTGCTTAGATTAATTTTGTACATAAACAGTGTCATCGTTCATCGGTTGTGAGACCCCAACTTCGTGAGTTTAATCATACATCTGCAATTTGGTTGCATTCTTCTTTGTTCTTACTTGTATTCTTGATTCGCAGGCAGGGATTAGCCTTCTCGGTGAGGTTAACTGGGCAGCACCGGTTGATAACCAGAGGAGACATCATGCTGCGATTGCGGGATATAGAACATACTGTTCTGAAGCCAGATCAATTTATGTGTCGCCTCCGACCAAATCAACTTATCCAAAATCTTTCAAAAGATCAAAAACCCATGTCCATATAAAAAGAGCTGCGATGACTCTGTGCGTGCCAGTAACTACCTGATGATTCAACATTTCTATCATTTGGAAGCTTTACGTAGGCAAAACATCAAGGTTTTGTTTGATAGATATATCATCCAGATGTTTTTCAGTGAGTTGTGCCATGGCATGGTTATGTACTCTATTTTGGTAGATTTTAATAAGTCACCATGTTTTATGTGGTTAGCTTAGTGTTAGAGCTCCATAAGAAATTACTTTATGGTAATGAAATAAACAATAAAGTAATTAGACAGTCTAAAGACCGAAGCGGTAAACAGTAACAATCATTGCAAGCAAATTAATGGATCTAGCAAGGGTTGTTGAGTGATTCAATTGATGGGGATTAGGGATTTCCCCAATGGAGACCCGAGTTGAGTACTGTAGCACTATAGTTTTGTGTGCACCAATTTGTATAGATTTTGTTTTGAGACAACAACTTGTTTAGATCAAAGAAGAGGTAAGCAGCAATTCAGCACAATCCAACATTCCTAGAGACTGATACTGATTTACCAATCTAGTAGCTAATTGTTACTTACACATGTTGATTTTATCCCATTAATTATGCTCGATGTAGTACCGAAATAGGCCTTCAAATGTGGATGGATCGAAGCACATTAATTTGGTCACATGCCTAAATGTTTCGCATATATGAGTTCGACACCTATGACAAATATATGAGTTCTACGCATATACCTTATTAATAATGTTATAAACACTGCGATTGGTTGTAACATATCTAGTATAAATGTTACAAAAACTTTTATTGTAACACATATAAGAGTTCTACTATAGACGTAGAACTCATAATCACAAGCATATTTAGTTGTAAGATTTTGTGTCAATACTAGCAATATCTTGACAGAAGTTGCTATGTTTGTTCGTAACGATAATAGCCCTTTATTTTGTATGGGAGACCTTAACGAGATTATGCATGCTAATGAAATGCTAGGTTCTAGGAATCCCATCTCTAATCATATTTCTCTTATTAATAATTTTTAAATCCCATCTCTAATCATCTTCCTCTTTTGTTTTGTGATCATGCCCCTATTCTTGTTGTTCCCCTCTGAAATCCCAAGTGCAAGAAAAAGGGTTTTAAGTTAGAAATTGGTGGCTCTATGAAAATGATTTCCAAGAGGTAAGTAAAAAATGTTTGGTCTCAATTTTCCCATATCCCCTTTCACAAAAGAACCAGACAGTTAGGCTACCATCTGCTTGTTTGGTCTAAAAAGAACAAATCTTAATAGTCAACTTAATCATATTGAGTCTGAATTAGCTAATATGCAAGTTTTGCCCATTTCATGTAGTAATCTTGCCTTGGAGGATACTTTGATTCATACCTATGAGTCCACACAAAACAAAATTTCTGAATATTACAGGAAGCGTTGCAAAAAGGATTGGATCTTGAACGAGATAGGAACACCTCTTTCTTTCATAAGAATGTTATCAAAAGGGGAAGAAAGAATTGTAAGGATCATGACCATTGAGGTCACCCTAAGGTATGAATGTTTTGGTGATGAATGACAAGCATGAAATGTGACTAATGTCTACACAAGAGTTGTATGTGAAGGAAACCTTTTCTACCTTATGATGGTAGTGAGCGCCCGTATCGGCTCGGGGAGTTCAACAAGTTCTCGAGGGAGGCGAGCTTGTGCCTTGGTGGCAGCGGTGACGTGCATTGTGTCTTTGCTCCGGGAGTGATTGCGGGCTCATGGGTGAGAACTCCACATTGGTGGTGGGAGGGACCCGCACTCCGGTGGGAGTAGTCCAACGAGGATTAGGAGAAGGCACAATCCTACCGAGACCTCGAGAAAAAATCATGAGCCATCCCCTTCTCTACTCCTTACTTTGATGCATTACTTTCCGCATTTATATATCATGCTAATCATGCTTGTATGTTTACCTTGCTCTAGTTGATACCTTGTAGACTTGCATGAATATGCTTCTCTACTAGATAGTTGTGCTTAGCTTCCACTTAATCACTAGCATCTATAGGAGTTGCTTTGGCTTGATTGATCACCCTAGTATGTATTGTGCTACTCATGCTTGTGTGCTTATCTTGATGATCTAGTAGCTTTGCATGAGTAGGCTCCTCTCCTAGCTTGTTGTGTGCTTCCATGTTGCTTGATTACTAGCTTGCATAGGAGTTGTATTGCCTTGTGTGATTCACTAGTATACTTAGGTTGTTGTCCTTTTTATAGAGCTATTATCTTGCTAGTGTGATAATCACTAGAATTGTGTAGTAGTTGTTTTGAGTGGTCGGTTTTAGTAATTGGCAAATTTGGTACATAGTGCGAGTTCCTGATTCAACCCCCCCTCTCGGTCACTCAGTCTTTTCAAGTGGTATTAGAGCCAAGTGCTCATCATAGGGCTTAACCGCCTTGAGTAGTGACTGTATTGAGTTGGGATGTCATCCTATTCGGGGGCCGGGTCATGGCTCATGGAAGGATCGCTTGAAAAGCTACCTAAATGCTGTGATCCCAGATGAGTTGATGGATACTCTTGTGGACTTTGCCAATACCTTCACCGATAATCATGTATATGATGATAATGATGATTGTGTGATCGTGCCTAGTTCTAGTGAGTGCCTAGACTCTTCTAGTGATAATTTGATATGTTGCTCTACTAGTGTTCCTAATGTGTTGGTTGATGATGGTGTTTCTCTTGATCTTGCTTGCTCCACTAGCATGACTAGGATTGATGATAGTGTGCCTCTTGATCTTGCTAGTGATTCACTTCTTGAGGAGTTCTTTGCTTTCCATGCTAATGATAATGAGGACTTACTTGACTCTCTTATTTGCTTGCAAGGTATCATGGACAAGATTGACAAAAATGAAGAATCTTTCAAGCTTTCCAAGATTGTGATAGTTGAGAAGATCATCACCTTGCTCCCTAGTAGCAAGCTCCTCTACATCACCCTTGATCTCATCATGGAGAAGGGTCTCTCTATCAAGGATGTGATTGGGTTGCACTTCAAGGATGAGGAGATCATCGCAAGCTGGAACGAGGAGAAGACTTCCAAGGCAAACAATGGAGCATCTTCAAGCAAAGGGAAAGAAGTAGCTTCGAGCTCAAACTTCTTTGATCCCTCCATAAGATTGCCTTGCAACAGCTTCTACAACCCCTTCGGATCAAGACCTTTACCAAGCTCATCATCAAGCGCTTTATCAAGCTCTACCTCAAGTGCCATTCCTAGTTCTACTTCGAGCACTTCGGGTGGACCACGTATTGGTGTAGAAGGATCGCCAACAACATTGCTAGTACGATCATTTGAGATGATCAATCTTGCAGCTTCAGCTCCGGCACCCTCACCTCCTCCACCAAAAGATCAACTCTGGCACATTCATCGAGCTCGACAACAGGAGTTCTTCTTTCTATTTGATGAAGTTGTGAGAAATCCGAATGATGACCTTTGTGAGACTTTCCTGAGGATTTATGATCTTGTGTGCAGTATAAACTCCTTCAGAGGTCTTTGGAGGATTGCACCACTTGAAGTAATTAACAAGCTCCTCCAATAAATCACAGCTCCCGAGAGGGGTTTCTTACTTGATGAGGTAGTCAACAGAAGGCACGAGCTCTCAATTGAGAGGGCGATGGAGATGATACTCGTGCTCCACTCACAAGTGGGACATGTGCTTGATGAGCACGTCACTAGCCTCTATGATCCTCTCCACTACTACATCAACCTCAACAATATGCACATTGGGGATGGTGATGGACATTGGAGGTGTCGTGCTCCACAATATCCCATTAGGAGGAGACTTCAGGAAGGGATTGCAAGAATCCCAATCTATGAGGATGGTCTTATCATTCAACGTGATGAGGTTAGTGCTAGTCAATCAAGTAATGTTTTGAATACTAACTCATCTTCCTCTAGTGCTTGTCTTATGGCTACCACCAGGGTCAACTACAAGAGTGGAGGTACTCATTGGATACTTGACAGTGGGTGCACTCAACATATGACCGGGAAGCCAACCATGTTCACCACCATTGATGAAGACGAAGATAGTGAGAAGGTGACTTTTGGGGATAACTCAATGGGTAGAGTTTGAGGCTCGAGCAAGGTGGCCATCACAAATGACCTCCATCTCTCCAAGGTCATTCTTGTGGAAACCCTCAATCTCAACCTCCTGTCTATTGGTCAACTCTGTGACATGGGATTCAAGTGCACATTTGATGAGGATGGTGAATGATTCAGAATACAAAGAAAGGGCTACTATTTCATGGAGTGAGACATGAGAACTTGTATGTCACGGACTTCAAATCAAGAAATATGCCACCAAGTACTTGCCTATTCACTAAGGCATCCAATGGATGGTTATGGCACAGAAGATTGGCACATGTTGGAATGAATCAACTCAAGAAGACTGTCAAGAGGAATCTAGTTGAAGGAATTAAGGATGTGACCTTTGAGAAGGACAGACTTTGCAATGCTTGTCAGGCTGGAAAGCAAGTAGCATCTTCTCATCCCACCAAGTCATTCATGTCTACATCTCTTCCTCTAGAGCTCTTATACATGGACTTATTTGGGCCAACACACTACAGGAGTCTAGTAGGCAATCTCTATTGCTTGGTGATTGTTGATGACTTCACGAGATATACTTGGACCTTCTTTCTTGTGGACAAATCTCAAGCCAGTTGTAAGGACCGAAGGCGTGCCTAGAGGCGGGGTGGTGAATCGGTAAGCCGACCACAAATCTGAATACTTCAATTTCACACTACTAGAACCTATCAGTCATTGCAATCTAAGCAATTCTAGTAGGCCAAGACCCTACACATGCTAGTGTTCATGATGAGTATGAAATGTGGAAGCTAAACACACTAGCCTATGCAAGTTACAAGTCACCCTATCAACTATAGCACACAAATATGGAATAGTAAAGAGGGGTCAAGGAATGCTCATGATTTTTTCCAAGGTCTCAGAAGAATGGCGCCTTCCCCTAATCCTCGATGGACCACTCCCGCCGGAGTGCCGGTCTCTCCCACCACCAATGTGGAGTTTTCGCCCACGAGCCCACAATCGCTCTCGGAGTGAAGACACAGTGCATGTCACCACATCCACCAAGGCACAAGCTCGCCTCCCTCAAGAATTTTCCGGACTCCCCGAGCCGACACATGCACTCTCTAGTGATGCCCCTTTCACCTACGAGCTCAAACCATGTACAAACATGTGATGGCCTTCACAACCAATCATGATAGACTCGATCACTGACACCTAACCGGTCTAGGTATCACCATAGACCAAGAGTAACAGCCTAGATCACACCCTCAAGGACACCCTAGCCTTAGATGTGCAAGATGCTCTTGTTACTCTCACTAGCACTCTCAAGATATGCAGTATCTCCTCCTTGTGCTCTCCTATTTTCCTCTTAGACCTTACCAAATGCTCTCAGGTATTCCACTGGCCAAGAGAGGTCTCCAAGACCTCAGCAACAAAGTTATATAGGCTTCTAATCTCCAACTAGCCGTTGCTCCACGAGATCACCTTATAGGACACACTGACCGGACTGTCCGGTCTCTACCTGACCAGACTATCTAGTCACTCCTATAATGGCTTCCAGAACCGTTGGCACTTCTGTTCTGGCTGATCTACTGAACTGATCGGATGGTCCAGTCAGTAGACCGGACCGCCCGGTCCGTTTCTCTCTCCAGTCTAGAAATATTTCAATGATGGCTTCCTCTCTGCCCTGCACTGTCTCAAACAGATCAGACCATCCGATCTGTAGACTGGACTGTCCGGTCTCTATAGATCTCAGCACAGACAGATTCCTCACTGCTCACTGAAAGTTCTAGACAAAACCTCTTAGTGACCGTACAGTCCGGTCACCTCTGACGCCTCTATCCGGTCACTTTGTCCAGAAGCTGAAACTCATCGTCCTCACTTGACTTTGTTTCCTGGCTTCTTCAGCTCCTTGACTTATCCGCTATCAACTAATACCTGTGATTTCACTGAGCATACATGCATATCACCGACTAAACAGGGCCTAAGAGAAATGACCTAAACCCTTTGATAGTTCAGTTTTTCCTATGGACTCGAAGCCCTAACAACTAGACAAGTGTTCCAAACACTTGCTCCATAGCTCATCCTTAGCCTTGATCCATCTTCATTAACCCTTGGAGTCCATCAAGCTCATCAAGCCTCCATGCTTGTGGTCATTGTCATCAGTCACCAAGGAAACCATCATCCATATGATTTGTAATAGAGTTTAGAGATGATTCCTGCATAGACAACACTCATGTATATACTAGCCCATAATTTCATAGTTTTCATCTATCACCAAAACATTCATACCTTGGGGATCCAGTCATCAATGGTCATGAAGCCTACACCAGTGATATCTTCAGGAAGTTTGCTAGGAGAGCAAAGAATGAATTCAAGGCTAACATTGTGAAGATAAGGAGTGATAATAGGGCTGAGTTCAAGAACACAACAGTTGAGGAATATTGTGACAAGAAAGGGATCAAGCATGAATTCTCTGCTGCATATACTCCAGAACAAAATGGAGTAGTGGAGAGGAAGAACAAGGCACTAAGCACTCTAGCCCATGCAATGCTAAATGAGTACGGAACTCATGAGAGGTTTTGGGCGAAGGCAATCAACATAGCTTGCTACACCTCCAACTGTGTCTATCTCCACCGGTTGTTGAAGAAGACACCCTATGAGCTATTGGTGGGACGGAAATCCAATGTTTCCTATTTCCCGGCCTTTGGTTGCACATGCTATATTCTCAAAAAGAGGAGGAAGCCAGGAAAGTTTGAGAGTAGAATGTATGAAGGCATTCTAGTTGGGTACTCAGGAACTTCTAAAGAATATAGGGTCTACAACTGAGCCATAGGTTATGTGGAAGAATCCTATGATGTGCAATTTGATGAGTCAAATGGTTCTCAGAAGGGAGATGAATTTCATGAAGTCTATGAGGGAAGCTTTGAGGAACATGCATGTGGGCGATGTTTTACCCCACGAGGCAATGATGGTGATATTGATGAGCCCTCTACTCCACCACCTCAACCAACCTCTTCATCTGAGGTCGAAGAATCAACCCATGATGCAAATAACACACCTTGTAGCTCCTCCCAAGATTCAGTGAGAGTACACCCCAAGTAATAAGGAAACCTAGTGAGTAGTGAGCCACAAGTCTTCCCACATACTTCACCTCGAGCCACTTCTTCAAGCTCTCCACAAGATACCCCCTCATCCACTTCAAGCTCTAAGTCCAAAACAAGAAAGCATAAGAGTGATTCCCCCACTTCTCTCAGAATCCAAGACACTCATATATCAAGAGAACAAGCAACCCATAATGCACAAGATACATCACCTAGACCTCCTATCACTCAAGAAGAACATCATCCTAGACCCAAAGCCATAAACAAGGATCATTCTCGAGATTTGATCATTGGGAGCCCATCTCAAGGAGTGAGGACAAGGAGAAATCAATACAAGCCCAACTATGTAAATGAAGGAAAGGATGAAGGAAGTGATGAGGAGGCAAATGTTGCTATTGAGGACTTTTGTTTCATCTCCATGATTGAGCCCACAACAATGGAAGACGCAATGAATGATCACAAGTAGGTTATTGCTATGCAAGAGGAATTAAACAACTTTTAGAGATGAAAAGTATAGAAGTTGGTGGAAAGGCCAAAAAATCATAATATGGTTGGCACCAAGTGGGTCTTCAAGAACAAAAAAGATGAAAAAGGAGCTATTGTCAAGAACAAGGCTCTCCTAGTGGCAAAGGGATATTCTCAAGTGGCGAGCATTGACTTTGAAGAAACATTCGCTCCCGTGGCTCGTCTTGAGGCTATTCGGATCTTGCTTTCTTATGCATCACATAATGGCTTCAAACTCTATCAAATGGATGTGAAGAGTGCCTTCTTGAATGGAGAGATCAATGAGAAAGTCTATGTGGAACAACCTCCAGGGTTTGAGGACCCTAAGCGTCCTAGACATGTGTACAAGTTGAAGAAAGCTCTCTATTGTCTCAAGCAAGATCCTAGTGCATGGTATGACACATGAGGAACTTCCTACTCAAGAATGGATTAACCATTGGAAGCATTGATAGTACCTTGTTCACAAGGCATGTTGGGAAGGACCTCTTTGTATACCAAATCTATGTGGATAATATCATCTATGGGTGAACCAATGAGAAATTCAATGAGGAGTTTTGGGAGATGATGGCTAGGGAATTCCAAATGCCAATGATTGGAGAGCTGCATGTGTTCCTTGGTTTTCAAGTCAAACAATTGAGAGAAGGGAACTTCATCTATCATGAAAAGTATACCAAGGACCTTCTCAAGAGATTCAACATAGAAAATTACAAGCCCTTGCACACACCTATAGCTACAAACAAACCCTTGGATGATGATGTGAAAGGGAAACCGGTGAATCCCAAGCTCTATAGATCTATGATTGGTTCTTTGCTCTATCTCACCACCTCAAGACTGGACATCATGTTTAGTGTGTGCTTGTGTGCATGCTACCACGCAAATCCAAAGGAGTCATACTTGAAGGCGATGAAGAGAATATTGAGATACCTCAAGTACACATCTAGCATGGGATTATGGTATCCTAGAGGAAGAAGCTTTGAGTTACTTGGGTATTTGGATTCGGACTTCACGGGATGCAAAGTAAATAGAAAGAGCACTTCTAGGGGTTGCCAATTTCTTAGAAGATCTCTAGTGTCTTGGAGCTCAAAGAAGCAAAATTCAGTGGCTCTATCTACAGCCGAAGTGGAGTACATGGCAGCGAGGGCGTGTTGTGCCCAACTTCTCTATATGCGACAAACGCTCTCGGATTATGGCCTCAACTACACTCAAATGCCACTATATTGTGATAGTGAGGCGGCAATCAAGATGGCTCTCAAAACTGGAGATCATGGTCATGCAAAACATATTCAAGTAAAGCATCACTTCATAAGGGACCATGTTGAGAAGAAAGACATTGAATTGGTGAGCGTGCAGACTCATGAACAATTGGTGAATATCATCACCAAGCCATTGGATGAGAAGACCTTCAACAAGCTAAGGGGATAACTTAATGTTCTCAACCTCTCTAACTTCACATGAGTAACCCTTGAGCTTGTTCTTTGTAAATATGTATATTGTTTGGTTGTGTTTGTTGTTTGTGTCTTTGTTTTGTGCTTGTTTCTCTTCTTTTGTAGGCTGACTTTGGACCTCCTTGACATAGCAATCGACATGGGTTAACTTGGTAAGGTGGTTCATGGTGTGCCCAAGGCTTTGAAGAATGGTCCATTATGAGTAAGCTCAAGAAGGGAACAACTCATCGTTGACACTTTGGTTTGCAGCAGTTCTCTCTCTTTTCTTTAGCATCGCATCATGCATTGTATACTTGTTGCATTTGCATTCTTTGCATTCATGCATCCTTGCATTGTGATACCATACATGCTTCCAAGCATGTGTCTAGGGGGAGTTGCTAATTTACAATGTGAGTATATGACTCTCTAGATGATCAAATAGTGATAATTGTGCTTCATGCCCATCGAGCCATGTACAACCGAGCTCCGAGGTTAAATCTACTCGCGCGGCTCAAAGACAAGTGGCTCATATATTCCCACCCCACAAATGACTAACCCTTGCATATTTGTGAAAATATTTTGTTTGAGTCATGTGTGTAGGGGGAGCTACGGTGGAACACCATCATGACCAAGGAGAAGCATCACAAAAAGGGGAGTTGTCTAACTCTTGCCTTTTATTATTTGCTCCTTGGTTGCTTGTTGTGTGGTGTGGTTTTTGGTGGTAGGTGACAAAGGGGGAGAAGAACATGAAGATCCAAAAGCCAAGTCAAAGATCAAGAAAAGTACAAAGGGGGAGAAGAAGAACATGAAGACATAAAGATCCAAAAGTCAAGTCAAGATCAACTATCAAGAAGGCAAAAAGAACATAAAGGTACAAGGAAGATATGAGGTGACAAAGAGAAGAACATGAAGACCAAATGGAGATGATCAAGACAATGGTGCATGTTCACTTGAAGCACACATGAAGACCATATCAAGATGAACATCTACACCAACATGGAGAAGAACAACGACAGGGCATGTCTACGACATGAATATCTACGTCTTTGGTGCATGTCTACTTCAACAAAATAATCAATCACAACATCAAGACACCAAGTGCACTACGTGATTGGGTAGTTCTCCCTCAACACCTAGCACATTCCAAGGGGGAGACCAAGGTAATCTTTTCAATCCTTTCTTTCCCTTTGGTTCCTTGTTGCTCATCCGTTTTGGATCATCATAAGTAGTGGTTGTCATCCATCACCAAAAAGGGGGAGATTGTAAGGATCATGACCATTGAGGTCACCCCAAGATATGAATGTTTTGGTGATGAATGGCAAGCATGAAATATGACTAATGTCTACACAAGTGTTGTGCGTGTAGAAAACCTTATCTTATGATGATTGTTGACGGCGTCCTTGGCGATGGATGACAATGACCATAAGCATGGAACTTGATGAGCTTGATGGAGTCCAAGGGTTGATGAAGATGGATCAAGGCTATGGACAAGCTATGGATAAAGTGTTAAGAATACTTGTCTAGTTGTTAGGGCTTTGAGTCCATAGGAAAAACAGACAATCAAGGGGGTCTAAGTCATTTTTCTTAGGTTATGTCTAGTCAGTGATGTGCATGAATGCTCAGTGAAATCAAAGGCACTAGGTGACAGTGGAGAAGCCAAGGAGTTGTTCGGAGAAGCCGGGAAACGAAGTCAAGCGAGGACGAGGAGTTTCTGCTTCGGGGTAGAGTGACCGGATAGAGGGGTCAGTGGAGACCAGACTGTACGGTCACTAGGAGAACAGGAAATCCAATGAGAAGACTCAGCGAGCAAACTGCCTGAGTTGGAGTCTGTATTGACCAGATGGTCCGGTCTAAAGACCGGTCGGTCCGGTCTGTACAGATTGACTCTAGGCAGAGAGGAAGCAAGTCTGAAATGTTTCTATAATGGAGAGAGAAACAGACTGGACGGTCCTGTCAGCAGACCATATGTCTGGTCAATACAAAGATCAGTAGTGGGCAGAGCCGTTGGAGCTGGATCTAGAGTGATTGGACGGACCAGTGAGGCAGTGACCGGACAGTCCGGTCAGTAAACCCAGAAGGATGATTTCATGGAGCAACGGCTAGTTGGAGGTTGGAAGCCTATATAACTTTGTTGCTGGGGTCTTGGAGACCTCTCTTGGCCAGTGGAATTGCTTGGAGCATTTGGTGAGAGCCAAGAGGAAAAGAGAGGAGCACTAGGACGAGATATTGCATATCTTGAGAGTTCTAGTGAGAGTAACTAGAGCATCTTGCACATCTATGGCTAGGGTGTCCTTGAGGGTGTGATCTAGGCTATTACTCTTGGTCTATGGTAGGACCTAGACCGGTTAGGTGTCGGTGATCGAGCCTATCATAATTGGTTGTGAAGGCCGTCACACATTTGTACATGGTTTGAGCCCGCCGGTGAAAGGGGCATCAATAGTGAGCACCTGTGTTGGCTCGGGGAGTTCGACAAGTTCTTGAGGGAGGCGAGCTTGTGCCTTCATGGCAGCGGTGACATGCATCGTGTCTTCACTTCGGGAGTGATTGCGGGCTCATGGGCGAGAACTCCACATTGGTGGCGGGAGGGACCGGCACTCCGGCGGGAGTGGTCCAACGAGGATTAGGGGATGGCGCCATCCTTTCGAGACCTCGTGAAAAAATCATGTGCCACCCCCTTCTCTACTGCGTACTTTGATGCATTACTTTTCGCATTTATATATCATGCTATTCATGCTTGTGTGTTCACCTTTCTCTAGTTGATTACCTTGTGGACTTGGATAAATAGGCTTCTCTACTTACTAGTTGTGCTTAGCTTCCACTTGATCACCATCATGTATAGGGGTTGCTTTGGCTTGATTGATCACCCTAGTATGTATTGTGCTACTCATCCTTTGCTAGCTTGTTGTGTGCTTCCGTGTTGTTTTATTACTAGCTTACATAGGAGTTGTATTGCCTTGTGTGATTCACTAGTATACTTAGGTTGTTGTCCTTTTCATAGGGCTATTATTATTATCTTGCTAGTGTGATTACCACTAGAATTGTGTAGGAGTTGTTTTGAGTGGTCGGTTTTAGTAATTGTCAAATTTGGTACATAGTGCGAGTTCCTAATTCACTCCCCCCTCAGTCACTCGGTCCTTTTAAGAATAGAATCAATTCTATAGTTAATGTTCAAGGAGACACTATCAGCTCTGATGAAGATATTGCAAATTGTTTTATTGATTATTTTGGTAATGTTTTTAAATCAAACTTGCAGGGAGCGTATGCTTTCTCTAAACTATATTTTTCCAACCATATTGAAGATGATAACTTGTTGAAAACTCCTACTAAAGAAGAAATCTTTAACATCCTAAAAGCTATGAGAGCAAATGTTACTCCTGGGTCTGATGGATTAAATGTGAAATTTAATAGATCCTGGTGCAGTTGCATTGGAGATGACATTTTAAAATTGGTAGAATCTTTCTTCTCCAACAAGCGGCTTGCTTCAGGTTTGAAAAAGACCAACATTGTTCTTATCCCAAAAAAGTCTCATTGTTCCCCCCATTAGATTTTAGGCCCATCACTCTGTGAATGTGGCTTATCAAATTGTTGCAAAAATTCTTGCTCTTAAGATAGAACCACACTTGCCTGTTTAAATTCATGATTTCCAATATTGTTTTGTTAAGGGCCATAGAATTTCTGAAAACATCATCATTGCTCACAAAATTATCCATTTATTTCATCTCAAGAATTATGATAAGCATGCTTTTCTCTTAAAACTTATCTTGCAAAAGCTTTTGATAGACTTGAATGGAGATTTATCAAATTTGTTATGCATTGAATGGGTTTTAATTCACTTTTCATTGATTTGGTTGTTGCGTGTATAGAATACCCAACTTTTTCTGTCATAATAAATGGTCAAACATATGACAACTTCCAAAGTACGAGAGGTACACGTCACGGTTGCCCTCTTTCTCCCTATTTATTCATCATCGCAATAAATGAGCTAACTTGCAGGTTACAAGATTCTGTTAGGGAGGGGATAATATCTGGCATCAAACTCCAGAACAATACTCCTACCATCCACTCTCTCCTTTTTGCAGATGATGTTATCATTTGTGGAGAAGCGACCAGTCAAGAGGCTCAGGAAGTGAAATACATCCTACAAGAATTTTTTGATTCTGATCAAATTCCTAACTGGAATAAATCTGCTATTATATTTAGTGTGAACCCTCCTTCTCATATAAGAGATACTATTACTTCTAGTTTTCAAGTTCCTCTTTTGACTAATAATGTCAAGCATCTCGGCAATCCCCTTTTCTTCTCTCACTTACAAAAAAAATAAAATTTATAGTTTCCTTAAGGATAAATTTAAAGTTCAGTGATTGGAAAGCTGATTGTATTTCTCATTCAGGTCGCTCTACCCTTATTAAATCGGTCTTTTATTCCATTCATATCTATTATATGACCATGATTTACTCCCTAAATGTTTTATTGCTGATATAACAAGCATATCAGGCATTTTTGGTGGAAAGGAAATAATCCAGACCACAGCAAGAAACCGCTTTGTCTTCCAACTTGGAAAAAATTCTGCATTCCAAAAGGAGCCGGTGGTCTTGGATTTAGAGCCCTGTATGGCTTAAACAAAGCTCTCATTACAGGTCGGAGGATGACCAACCCAAAATCTTTATGGGTCCAGATTTTAAAAGGTAAATACTTCCTTTCACTACCACAGAAATACACAAAACAGACACCATATTAGCGACGCCAAAAGGAAAACCGTCACTAATAGGATTATTACTGACGGCTATACAGAAGCGTGTCACTAGAATTTCTCACGATGCAGGCACTAATAGTGACGTAGAAAAAAATACCCATCACTAATAATACTGGTCAAGAGTCAGAGACGGATTTTAAAAAACACCATCACTAATTGATTTAACTTTAGTGACGGCAGTTTAGTTATTAGCGACTTTTGCTATATAACCGTCACTGATACCTTATATTTAGTGACATTATAAAGAAATCCGTCACTGATGGCCTTAACAATAGTGACGGGCTTTTGTTATTAGCAACGTTATTGAATAACCCGTCTTTGTTACATGTTTTTAGTGACGATATGTGAAAATACGTCACAGAAGGCCTATGATTGGTGTTTTAAACCACGTTGCTAAAAATTTATAGGATGTGCGTTTAAAACCGTGTCACTAATTGACGATATTTTAGTGATAGATTTTTTTATAGTTTAATAGATGTTCAATTTTTTTCTTTTTTTGACGATATTTTAGTGACAGAATTTTTTATTGTTTAAGAGACATTCAATTTTTTCTTTTTTTCTGTTTTGATTTTTTTTATTTTGCCATCCTGAATAAAAATTGGTTGGTATAAAAAAAAACTTACCGTAATAAAAGATTCAGGACAGGTACTGAAGTCGCAACCTGAGTCAACACAAAGAAAAACGTAACCACCCAGCCATGGCACCAATTATGATTGATTGTGTCAAAAAAAAATTATGATTGAGTATCTTCCAAAAGTTTATTTAACCTAAGTAACTATTTTCTCCGTCCCATATTATAACCATATCTAGGTTTCAAAATTTTCCCATATTATAAGCATTGCTAGGTTTGAGTGGGTCACACAACCATTATTTTCTTCCCCACCGAACACCCCAGCCAGCCTTATCTCTTCGTCTCTCCCCCATCGACCGAGTGGACTTAGCTGCCGCCACCAAGCGCCGCTGCGCCGCGCGCCCGCCTCCAGCCCCTTCTGGTCACCGCACCGCGCGCCTAACATTGTTGAACGCCGCGGACCTTGCCTCCATCACGCGGTCGCGCTCGTCTCAGATCCAATTTGCGTGAAGCCATGAGCTCGAGGCAGAGGGGCTCGTTGACCGCGGGAGGGGGAAGTGCAGGTACCGCCATAAGTGCTCCGCCGTCCGCCTGCCTCTTCCTCCTTCTCTCTAGTCGTAGATCCAGGATGAGGCAAACACCGTCGTGAGCCCAACCTCCCTCTGTATCGAGCTTCTTCGCCACCGCGTCGGCTTCTGATGGAGCTTAGAGGAGGAGGAAGAAGTGTGGGTGGCGGCGGCAGCTGTGGTAGTCGTGGGTGAGTGAGGGTTGGCTGATTGGGCTGACTTGTGATCAGCGCGGCGCCTCTCCGTCCGCCCTCGCCTACCCGCGTACCTCTCCCCGCCGCCGTCCACAACATCAAGCCAAGAGACAAGGACGCCACCACCCTCCTTGACCGCAGATATGCACCAAAGCTTGGGTCTGTTCCACTTCCCCTCTTCCTCTTCCACGGTCCTGAAACAAGGACTAGCAGCGGAAGCTCGGGTCTATTCCCCTCCTCCTCTTCCTAGATCTGTCGCCTTGACCATGTGTTTCCTGTACTTAGGAGATCAGGAGCAACGCCATGCACACAGGAGGTCATCACCTGCAAGGACTAGCTGCTGGAGGTTGCCATCACGCAGACCATCAGGAAAAGTACTTCTGTTCATCTTCATGTTCGGCGAGGTACAGTTACCCCATTCCCGTTCCCATCCCTCTGAGATCTGGTATTCCCCTCTGCTCCCAACTATGCCCTGATGTCTAGCTGTTATTGAATTCCTCAATTTCCTCTTGCTTTTCCCCAACTTTTTCTTGCTTCTTGCTTCTGCTAAAACAACTAGATGCATTTTCCACAGCCATGGGGACCAGCGTGATCCTCCACTCAGCTGCTAGTAACTGACGAGGTAGTATAGTGGGACAGGAGCAATGGATTACATTAAATGTTCTTTGTTTGGTTTCATTTCATTTCCATTTGAGTCTAGGTGCATGTACGAATGGTTGTTTAATCAGAGCAAGCTGTGATTGTGCTTGATTATTACGTGCGACTGACTGGCTGTAGATGGAGAGGATGACACAGCTTTTGACATATACAGTTGCTGAACAAACATGGCAACAATTCATGTGTTGTTTGCGCGCTGAATTAGAACATCAATTATGCAAAGGCTCTTGTTCAGTTAATGATTCATTAGAACTCTTAATTATGTGGTTGTTAATAATTTTTGTGTTGTATATGCAGTACTATTCATAGTTTAAAATTTGTATGTCTGATTTATGACAAGAAAATATAGCTGCTGAGGTCAGTGTTTCTATGATTACTAGCTCAGGATTAACCATTACTTATATATGATTATATCTGAGTAAAACTTTGCACGTGTTGGTGGTCAATATTTTCTTTGGTTTAGCTGCACATATTCAAATGATTATTGTTTATTCGAAATGATTAGTAACCTTGCTAGTGCTTGCTAGATCTAGCTATTAATATTTTCATTAATATTGCTTCAGTCCGCTAGCACATGATTTATGCTAGCCGTGACCAAATACTTGGTCAGTAGACGATACTGCACAGTTTAATGAGTTACACACTTGCAGTTATTTTCACAGCTTCTATCTTGGCTAACCGATTTGTATCAATATGAAGGTGGTTACATTACTGGTGTATGTGTTAGTGTTCAGATTTACTTTTCTGGTAAGAAATCAAACTATAGAAGTATGTAATTGACAAATCTTGCTTTCTAAGTGATGACCTTTGCTCTGCTAGAAGCAAGAATTTCAGAATCAAAATGGTTGCTTCTTGCAGCTCTTTTTACTGAACCAGTGCAAGCATGTTTCTTTGAACTTACAAACTACTGGCTAGAAAAATTCAAAATAATGAGTCAAACTACATGCTTTGATGGTTTGACCTGATGGTTGGTGTGAATTTTATCTACTAGCTATAGCTTCTACAATGAATTTCTGACTTCTGAGGTCTAATTTATTTTAGTAGTGTACTAGACTAATTAGTTCGGATATAGTCAACAATGGTCATTCTGCCTAGTATTGTTTGCTTTTAGCATTTGTAGTCTGTCTTCAATCACAATGTCCCATGTCATAACATTCTGGTCCTACTAATTTTATTGACTGCTTCTAATATAAATATAACTAATGGTCAGCATTAGTGCCTGCCTTCTTAGTGGTATAGGTGCTTCAACCTGCTGATTAGATGGAAAACGATTAGAACTCAGAAGAACTTGCTCCTCCATGTTCCATGTATGTTTGATAACTAGTACAACAGTTTTGGTAATCCAATATGGTGACAGACTTTGTTTCTGGAATTATTTTCTATAATTTGTTATCTGCATTTCTATAGTACAATATTATTACAATTCCATACCCTGGTGTTTCTTTTTGCATCAGTGCTTGTGAATAAGATTTGTAATCAGTAATAAAGTGCTTGGATTTTATGGTGCCCTGCAGTTAGTAAATAGAGTGAATCACTACCCATTGATATGCTCTATAGTTGTTAAGATAGAATTCCTTTTCTTTTATACATATTATAGTATATCACAGCATCTGATGCCAACTTATCTATGTATTTTATTTTTTTCATTGCAGACTAGGATCTTGCCTTGTCAATGTTGCTGACCTTTCAAAGTGCTGCTTTACTGCTTCCATAGTGTGAGAACTTAAAAAAAGGTACATGAACCTTGTGTTTTTTTATTACAATATCTGATGATAGTTATTTTTCATACTAGAAGCAGCAGGTGCAATTTTCTACAATATCTGATGATAGTTATTTTCCGTTCTTAATTGTTAGATTTCCTCAACCAAAGTTGGTGATGCGAATATTCTCCATTATGCAGGATTTGATATATGGACCATAACAATATGTTTTGAAGCTCCCAGTAGTTATTTCTCTTTTTTTTTTGTGGATGGATGTAATGCTATGAATTGAAGAACCAAGGATTGTATAATCTATGTTTTTGTTTTTGTATGAAGCATCTGGATGTAGAAACTGTAAAAGAATAGAATCATACTATCAAGAGCCATTCTGAGCTGTTTTTTTTTTGTCTTTTATACACATCATCAGGGACGGGTATGTAAAAATTGCGTCACTAGTGTTGGTCCTGAAATAGACATGCATGAAAAATATCTGTCGCTGATTGTAGCCAACAGTGACGGTTTTCTAAAATAACTCGTCACTGATGATATTCAATATTGACAGGGTTCAGGATAGCACATCTCTGGTGCCACTCCATAGCCGTCGCTATATCATATTAGTGATGTAGTTTTTCTACCCATCACTAATAGTGCTTAGTTTTAGAGACAGAGAAAACCCGTCACTAAAGATAGACCTTAGTCGCGCCTTACAGGAGATGGTTACCGTCACTAATGACTTTAAAACCCCGTCACTAATTACCTATTCTGTGGTAGTGTTTTGGAGAGCTAACTCCTATGGCTCAAAACCAGGAGCCCTATTTTGAATATAAGGGATGTAATGTTTGATGTTGCGCAATTCTCTAATGGCAAAATTTCTATTTGGAATGAACCATGGTGCCCAATGTGGAAAAACGTTCACAACTATATTTCTAATGAGGCCATGAATTCAATCTTGATTGTCAATGTTTCAGACCTTTGGTTATAAAATCCAATAAGGTGGAATGTAGATCTTTTGAACTCCATTTTCAGTACAGATTTTGCTAGGCATGTAATACAGATTCCACTTCCTTAATCAGAAGGTCTTGACAAGCTTATCTTCAATGACAAGATAGAAAGCATAGTAAGTTCTTTAAACTTTTTGAATGATGTTATACTAGTTATCAAAAACATTTGGAAAAACAACAAAATTCTTCCTAGAGTTCAGATGTTCATTTGAAGACTTGTTACCACTTACCAGAAACATTGCTTCTGGTAAGAGTTAACAAAAGAATGAATTCCATCTCAACATTTTGTTCTAGATGTGGTTACATTGAAAATAAGAAGCACCTCTTTTTTCACTGTGATTTCTCTGGTGCAGTCTGGTTCCATTCTCCTATGGGCATCAAATCTGATTACTTTCATGGCTCTTGTGCCCAGATCTTAAAAAAAAAGTTCCAAAATTTATTCTCTAATGATCAGATTGATCTTGCTTTTTTTGTTGTTTATTTGGAAGGTCAGGAATGTTGATGTTTCTCATCAAGATGTTAGCTCTTTTAAATGTACAAATTTTAGGCACATTGAAGGTTCCCCATTAGAGAAGGAAACATTTGTATTATGCCTTCATGGGCCTTCCTATGTACTGGTACATGTGTTCAATATAAAACTCAGCCCTTGTGGGCGTTCTGCCTTAAAAAAAACTTACAAATTATTAATTACTTCTGTTAGCATGAGGAAACAATATCTACCTTCTTCAGAGAATTTCCCCAAGCAACAGCGCAGATCCTTTTGTGATGGAAACCAGCGCAGATCCTTCAACGCTCAAGCTCCAAACACCGCCACTATCCTGGCAACGCAGCGCCATCTGCGTCCTCCCAGCACACAGCGTGGCTTCAGCTTTCACGTAACTGCACGCCGCTGAACCCATAGGTATTGCCGTACATGCCGCATGGCAATGCGTTGGTGTGTCGCTGAGTGTCACCTATGAAAGTCTCCTTACAATACTATGAAAGGATGTGATGAAATCTAGTCGGATGTTACAAATATAAGTAGACAGGGCAAGCACCCTATGAACAAGGTGAAACAATGATAGGAGCCTTTTGGAATATTCGGGGGTTAGGGGAAACTGGTAGGAAACAATACATAATGGACTTTATTAGAGATCATAATCTTGATTTTGTTGGTATACAAGAAACTAAGAAAGAAAAGTTTAGAATTGAATATCTGAATGCTTTATCGGGTAGGAAAAAGTTCTGTTGGAACTGGCTACCAGCAAAAGGGTCAGCTGGAGGCATCCTTATGGGTTTTGATACTGATATTTTTGATGTTCTAGACTGGTATATTTTAGATTACTTAGTTTGCAGCAAAGTGAAACACAAAAGTACTGGGTATATTTTTGGATGTGCTACAGTATATGGGACTGCCTCTGATGAGTTTAAACAACAGTTTATTAATGAGTTACATAGTTTTATGAGTAGTAGTCGGGACCCGATTATGATAGGTGGTGATTTCAACCTAGTTAGATGTCAAGAAGATAAGAATAATGGAAATATTGATTTTCATTGGTGTGATAGATTTAACGAGTGGATTGACGGGAATGGTTTATTGGAAATTAAAAGCATCGGCTGGCGGTTTACTTGGTCCAATAACCAAGAGAGCCCTGTTATGTCTCTTATTGATAGAATTTTTTGTAGTATTGAGTTAGATCAAATGTTTCCTCTAGCTAGTGCTAAAACTTTACCTAGAAGGCCAAGTGATCATGTACCGATTCTAGGAATCTAGTACAAGTCAGAATAGAAAAAAGCCTAGATTTAGGTTTGAAAAGTGGTGTCTTAAGATGGAAGGTTTTAAGGAAATTGTTGCCAAGTCCTGGAACAAACCAGTAAAGGGTAACCAGTCCATTGATGTGTGGAATGAGAAAATTAGAAGACTTAGGAAAGTTCCCAGAAGCTGGAATGCCAATGTGGACGTAACAGTTATCAAGCTCACAAAAGAACAAATATGAAGGAGACTGAACAAGAGAGTTAAAATAAAGCTTAGGAAGGAGATTGATGATCTAGATATTTTAATTGAATCGCTGTAAGGACCGAAGGCCTATCGAGATTGGGGGTGGGTGAATCGGTAGCCGACCACAAATTCGAATACTTCAGTTTCACGCCACTAGAACCTAACAATCATTGCAACCTAAGCAATTCTAGTAGGCCAAGATCCTACACATGCTAGTGTTCATGATGAGTACACAATTCTGAAGCTAAACACACTAGCCTATGCAATTCACAAGTCACCCTATCAACTATAGCATACAAATGCGGAATAGTAAAGAGGGGTCAAGGAATGCTAATGATTTTTTTCTTGAGGTCTCGGACGAATGGCGTCTTCCCCTACTCCTCGTTGGACCACTCTTGCCGAAGTTCTGGTCCCTCCCGCCACCAAATGGAGTTCTCGCCCACAAGACCGCAATAACTCCAGGAGTGAAGACATGGTGTGCGTCACTGCTGCCACAAAGGCACAAGATCACCACCCTCAAGAACTTGCCGGATTCTCTGAACCAACAAGGGCGCTCACTAGCGATGCCCCTTTCACCGTCACGCTCAAACCGTGTACAAACGTGTGACGGCTTTCACAACCAATCACGAAAGGCTCGATCACCGATACCTAACTGGTCTAGGTCTCACCATAGACCAAGAGTAGCAGCCTAGATCACACTCTCAAGGACACCCTAGACTTAGATGTGCAAGATGCTCAAGTTACTCTCCACTAGCACTCTCAAGATATGCAATATCTCCTCCTAGTGCTCTCTTCTTTTCCTCTTGGACCTTACCAAATGCTCTCAGGTATTCCACTGGCAAAGAGAGGTCTCCAGGACCCTAGCCATGAAGTTATATAGGCTTCCAACATCCAACTAGCCGTTGCTCCATGAAATCAGCTTTCTGGGCCTACTCACTATACTGTCCGATCACTGCCTGATTGGACCATCCGGTCATTGCAGACTCTGGCTCCAATGGCTCTGTGCACTGCTGATCTCCTACTGACTGGACCGTACGGTCAGCTGGCCGGACCATCTCGATGCAACCCATACTGACTGGATTGTCCAGTCAGTAGACCGTACCGTCCGATCACTATGGATCCTGGCATAGACATATTCCTCGCTGCTTGCTGTAGTCTCCGGACAAAACCACTTAGTGACCATACAGTCCGGTCACCTCTGACCCTTCTGTCTGGTCACTTCGTCCAGAAGCTGAAACTCCTCATCCTCGCTTGACTTCGTTTCCCAGCTTCTCCGAATAGCTCCTTGGTTTCTCCACTGTCACCTAATGCTTGTGATTTCACAGAGCATTCATGCACATCACCAACTAGACATGACCTAGACCCCCTTGGTAGTTCGGTTTTTCTTATGGACTCAAAGCCCTAACAACTAGGCAAGTGTTCCCAACACTTGCCCTATAGCTTGTCCTTAGCTTTGATCCATCTCCATCATCCCTTGGACTCCATCAAGCTCACCAAGCCTCCATGCTTGTGGTCTTGTCATCAATCACCAAGGCAACCGTCATCCATATGATTTGTAATAGGGTTTAGAGATGATTCCTGCATAGACAACACTCGTGTAGATATTAGCCCACAATTTTCACAGTTGTCATCTATCACCAAAACATTCATACCTCAAGTATCCAATGGTCATGAAGCTTATAATCTCCCCCTTTTTGGTGATTGATGACAACCACTACTTATCATAATCTTAACAAGAAACAGCAGGGCTAAAAGACCTACACTATGATCGAGAGGAAGCTTAAAATCATAAGAGAGAAACACACAAGGTTCTACTCAAATCATCATGAAGAGCTTAGGAAAACAGAGAAAAGCACACTCTAGATGATAATGCATGCATGCCATGATAGCATATTAAGGAAATCGTAAAGACATGCAATACAAGACATGAATGATGATATGCAACAGGTTAGCATGGCAATGCATAATAAATAAAGACAAGCAATCATCATCATGGAATCATACACAAGCATATAGGGTAAGCAAAGAAAGACAAGCACTGCATATGAAAATAAACCAAGTGAGATCAAGACGAGTCGAACACACACGAATGAAAACCATGACTCATCAAGATCCATGAACATCTCGATAAATCCATCAAAATAAGATCCCAATGTATCTAACTCCCAAAAACAATGTACAGGTATGCGTATGCTCCCCCTAGATACAAGCTACTCTCAATCGCACAGGATCACTGATGAGGACATCACCATGCTGGATATGCGCATATCATGGCCGTCCCCAAGTTACAAGTCGTCACCAACTCGGTCGCCGCGTTCGTCTCGGATTCAGCCGACACCCCTTCACGGTTTTGATGATATCTTCCACATCCGACGTCCAAACGAGGCGTTCTTTGATGCGTTGGAAAGGGGACGACGATGCCGTTGTTTTCATTCTGGTCCTAGCTCTAGAAGGGTCGTGAGTCATAATATGTGACCATGACAAGGTGCTGTGCCACCTATTTTGGGCCAACTTGGCCATGTATCATGTCGGGCCTTAAGCCCATGTTGTGGGCGCCCCCCCTGGTCGCCCCCAACCCTAGGACGTCTTTGTTTCCTACATAAACTCAGTAGCCGCCGTCTTTTAGTTTCGGGTTTTGTTTAGTTCAGTTTTCCAGAGAGAAACTTGATCGAATTATTGTAACTGTGGCGACAAGTCCTTTTACAGTAATTCAGGGCCCATGTTCTTGTTCTACACCACTGTGGCGATTAGTCCTTTTGTGTTTAGAGCTTGAACCTTTTCTTGTGATTCACTTCATCCATATTTGCAATTTCAGATTGCGTGTTTATCCTCTCTTGCTTGTGTTCTCGATTTCGCTAGCAGGAACAATCAAGTTGTGCTTGGTGTAACAGTTGCGGGGTTGGATCGTGCCTGATTCAAGCCGGATCGTTGACGCCTAGTTCCCCAAATTCGAGTTTATCCCTTACCTCTCGGAAGATCGGGCCATATCTACATCAAGTGGTATCAAATTCATAGGTTCCCCGTGAGGTATGGGTGGTAATAACAATCGTGGTAATACTGATACTTTTGTTAAGCCCAAATTTAACATACCACCTTTTGCTGGTAGTGCTGACCCTGAAGCATACTTAGATTGGGAACTTGTTGTTGAACAGAAATTTAATTCTCATTTAGTTCCCGCTGAGCATAGAGTTAGACTTGCTACTAGTGAGTTTACAGGTTTTGCTCTCTTTTGGTGGAATGATCTTTGCAATACTAATGCTGCTATACCTGCCACTTGGCCTGTTTTGAAACAACGCATGAAATCTTATTTTGTTCCTCCTTGTTACCAACGTGATTTACGTTTGAAATTACAATCTTTAACACAAGGTAGTAAAACAGTAGAGGAATATTATCAGGAATTGCTTATTGGTTTAGCACGTTGTGATATACATGAAGATGATCTTGAAACTAGTGCTAGATTTTTTGGTGGTTTGAACCGTGATATCCAGAATATGTTGACTATAAAGAGTGGAATAGGTTCAGCCAATTGTATCATATTGCTCTTAAGGCTGAACGAGAAGTACAGGGATGTCTTCCACAACAATCTTGCAGGTCCAACACTGAGCAATATCTCCAGCAACGCACTGGAGTAGAGAATTTGAAGAGTCATGTTGCTAAGACACCAGCAACAACTTTTCCACTTGCGCCTACTTCTGCAGCGCAATCGTCTAGTGTGCAGCAACAACACCAAAAGAAGGTTACTACTTCCGGTACTAGGAGTGGCTCCTCCACCACCATTATTTGCCACCGCTGCAAGGGCATGGGACATGTCATGAAGGATTGCCCTAGTCATCGTGCTTTCATCGCTACCGCTGATGGGTATGAAAGTTCTAGTGATGTTGAAGATAAATTTGCTCGTATGCCTAACCTTGTTGCAGATTCGACAGAGGAGTAGGAGACTACCGCCATTGATTCTATTGCTGCCACCGCGGGCTTTCCTAGTCTCATTGTACAGCATGTGTTGACCACTTGGGTGGGACAAGAGGAAGAACAACAACGCAACAATTTATTCTATATGTACCTCATTGTTGCGGACCACCGTGTTCTCACTATCATTGATACTGGGAGCTGTAACAACTTGGTAAGTTCTAATTTGGTAAGCAAACTTGGCTTGATCATGCATGCACTACATCAGCCCTACCACATCAAATGGTTCAACAATAGTGGTACGGCACAGGTAACTCGATCAGCACGTATACACTTTTCAGTAGGTTCTTATCAAGACTTTGCTGATTTTTATGTTGTACCTATGCAAGCATGTTCGCTTTTATTAGGCCGTTCATGGGAATATGATACGGATGCTGCCCACCATGGTAGAACAAATACATATACATTCGTGCGTAAGGACAGGAATATTACTTTACGTCTGTTATTGCCTGCTGATATTAGAAATCATTTTAAACTGCTTGCTGAAAATACTGAGAATAAACATGATAACAAATAACTTTCTGATGTTAAACATAAGGCTATTCAGTTAAAGGGAGGTGCTTTTCTTGCTATGACATCTACTGTTACTGATCTTTGTGATAATCATGATGCACCTTGCTATACTATGCTTTGTCATGATATATCTTCTATCGATGATCATGTATCTTGTACTTTGCATTCTGCTAGTACTAACCTTTTACGGGAGATTGATGCTGAGATGGAGTCGAGGGCGACTCCAATTCAAGAAGGGGAGGATGATGAGGACATCACCATGCTGGATACACACATATCATGGCCGTCCCCAAGTTACAAGTCGTCACCAACTCGGTCGCCGCGTTCATCTCGGATTCAGCCGACACCCCTTTACGGTTTTGATGATATCTTCCACATCCGACATCCAAACAAGGCGTTCTTTGATGCGTTGGAAAGGGGACGATGACGCTGTCATTTTCGTTCTAGTCCTAGCTCCAGAAGGGTCGTGAGTCATAATATGTGACCATGACAAGGTGCTGTGCCATCTATTTTGGACCAACTTGGCCATGTATCGTGTCGGGCCTTAAGCCCATGTTGTGGGCGCCTCCCCCTGGTCGCCCCCAACCCTAGGACGTCTTTGTTTCCTACATAAACTCAGTAGCTGCCGTCTTTTTGTTTGGGGTTTTTTTTAGTTCAGTTTTCCAGAGAGAAACTTGATCGAATTATTGTAACTGTGGCGACAAGTCCTTTTACAGTAATCCAGGGCCCCTGTTCTTGTTCTACACCACTGTGGTGATTAGTCCTTTTGTGTTCAGAGCTTGAACCTTTTCTTGTGATTCGCTTCATCCATATTTGCCATTTCAGATTGCGTGTTTATCCTCTCTTGCTTGTGTTCTCGATTTCGCTTGCAGGAACAATCAAGTTGTGCTTGGTGTAACGGTTGCGGGGTTGGATCATGTTTGATTCAAGCCGGATCGTCGACACCTAGTTCCCCAAATTCGAGTTTATCCCTTACCTCTCGGAAGATCGGGCCATATCTACATCAATCACACTCCCACTCCCCACTCCCCCTGGACCTATGACTACTTCTCCCCCTTTGGCAACAAGCACCAAAAAGGCGGAAAGAAGTGAACATCTAAATGCTCGTGGTTGAAGGAAGTGGTGTAGCGATGTTGATGTGGACAATGGTTCTTGATCTTTCGAAAGGTTCTGGATACGTTGATTTGGTCGAAGGCGACACACAAATCGATCCGGCTTCAGAACAACACGTTCTAAACCCCGCAATCGCAGCACGACGTCTCCTCTGGTTATCAACCATCCTAAAATGATTGACCTCACCAAGAAGGCTAATCCCTGCCTGCGAATCAAGAACACAAGCAAGAACAAAGAAGAATGCAACACAATTGTAGATGTATTATGAATCTCACGAAGTTGGGGTCTCACAAACTGTGATGATGGCGAAACTGTTATGAACAGAATAATCTAAGCAAAACCCCAACCCTAATGGTGTGGCAGCGGCTGTATATGAAGACCCTAGGGTCGTGCAAGACCCTCTGAACGCGCCCCTAATTAGGCTCCACTAGATACAAAGCCCAAAGGCCAGAAACAGGCGACACAACATAATGTGGACAAGGGTTCCCGATCTTCCGAAAGGTTCTAGATACGTTGATTTGATTGGAGGCGACACACAAATCGATCCGGCTTCAGAACAGCACGCTCTAAACCCCGCAATCGTAGCACGAAGTCTCCTCTGGTTATCAACCGTCCTAAAACAATTGACCTCTCCGAGAAGGCTAATCCCTGCCTGCGAATCAAGAACATAAGCAAGAACAAAGAAGAAAGCAACACAATTGTAGATGTATTATGAATCTCACGAAGTTGGGGTCTCACAAACCATGATGACGGTGAAACTGTTATGAACAGAATAATCTAAGCAAAACCCGAACCCTAATGGTGCGACGACAGCTGTATATGAAGACCCTAGGGTCGTGCAAGACCCTCTAGATGCACCCCTACTTAGGCTCAACTAGATACAAAGCCTAAAGGCCAAAAACAGGCGACACAGCACCGAAACAGATTCTGGACTCTCTCTTGTTTTGACGATTCCCGATGACTCCGGACGAATTTTGATATGAGACCAGCGGCACTAGAAAGGTCTTCTTCTTATCTTTCCGTGCATATGTAGAACGTCTAAATCCGAGTCCGTATGCGTCTTGGGCATTCGTTTTAGTGCAGACTGGTCCTGAGCCCCAAAACAGACTCGAAGTCGGTTTTGGTTGGGCCTCCACCTTGGCTTCCACGTCCTTGCTGGTTCTCCACGTCTCCAAGTCCTTCTCCCATCATCTCCTGGTCCTCTCCATGGTTCCTAATTATAATATAATCATTAGGTAGCAAACCAATCTCAAAAGTGACATATAATGAAGAACGTAGGAATGTGCTCACCTCTAAATTTAGTCGTCGTGCACGAGCTCTAGTCATTGGACCTTGCAAGTCCAGAATTGGAGGAGTGTTGCATGTATCCTTAGGAGTGATGTCCTAATCATCCTCCCCCTCTTGAAGTGGAGTCGTCCTCGACTCAAGCTCATTCTCTTCTCCCAAGTATGGTTTCAAATCTGAAATATTAAAAGTAGGACTAACCCCGAACTCGGGAGGCAACTCAAGTTTGTATGCATTATCATTAATCTTCTCAATTATTTTGAAAGGACCATCAGCTCTAGGCATTAATTTAGACTTTCTCAAATCTGGAAATCTATCCTTTCTCAAGTGTAACCATACTAAATCTCCTACATCAAGTTTTACTTCTTGTCTACCTTTACTACCAGCAATTTTATACTTGTCATTCATCTTTTCAATGCTAAGTCTAGTGGTCTCATGCATTTTTAAAATAAATTCAGCATGCTCCTTAGCATCAACATGAACTCTCTCATGAATAGGTAGAGGAAGTATATCAAGTGGAGTACGGGGATCAAAACCATACACTACCTTGAAATGACTTACCTTGGTAGTAGAATGTGTTGCCCGATTATATGCAAACTCAACATGAGGCAAACATTCTTCCCATTGCTTCAAATTTTTCTTCAAAATAGCTCTCAATATAGTACCCAAAATGTGATTCACCACCTCAGTTTGTCCATCAGTTTGTGGGTGACAAGTTGTAGAAAACAACAACTTTATACCCAACTTATTCCAAAGCGTGCGCCAAAAGTGACTCAAGAATTTTGCATGACGATCTGAAACAATAGTAGAAGGCATACCATGCAAACGAACAATTTCTTTGAAAAAGAGATCAGCAATATAACTAGCATCATTAGTCTTATGACATGGTATAAAGTGTGCCATCTTAGAAAATCTATCCACAACAACAAAAATACTATCACTCCCCCTCTTAGTCCTAGGCAGTCCTAAAACAAAGTCCATAGAAATATCCGCCCAAGGAATAGAAGGAACAGGAAGTGGCATGTATAAACCATATGGATTCAAGCGAGACTTAGCTTTTTGACATGTAGTGCAGCGAGCAACAAAGCGCTCAACATCTTTCCTCATCCTTGGCCAAAAGAAGTGTGTGGTCAAAATATCCTCCGTCTTCTTGGCACCAAAATGACCCATCAATCCACCTCCATGCGCCTCCTGTAACAACAAAAGACGAACGGAACCAACTGGAATGCATAAGCGGTTAGCTCTAAACAAGAATCCATCATTCAACACAAATTTATTCCATGCACGACCTTCTTTACAATGCAGCAATACATTCTTAAAATCAACATCAGCAGCATATTATTCTTTAATTGCCTCAAGTCCAAAAATTCTACAATCAAGTTGAGACAATAAAGTATAGCGCCTAGATAAAGCATCAGCGATCACATTATTCTTCCCTTTCTTATGTTTAATAATGTAAGGAAAAGACTCAATAAATTCAATCCATTTAGTGTGTCTACGGTTCAAATTACATTGAGAACGAATATACTTAAGTGATTCATGATTAGAATGAATAACAAATTCTTTGGGCAACAAATAATGACGCCACGTCTCTAAACAACGTACAAGTGCATACAATTCCTTATCATACATGGAGTAATTCAAAACAGGCCCAGTAATTTTCTCACTAAAGTATGCAAAAGGTTTACTATCTTGCATCAAAACACCACCAATGCCTATACCACTAGCATCACATTCAAGCTTAAAAATCTTATCAAAATTAGGTAATTGCAGTAATGGTGCATGTGTAAGTCTATCCTTCAAAGCATCAAAAGACTCATGATGTACCTTACCCCAATGGAAATCAATGCCCTTCTTTGTCAACTCATGTAAAGGTGCAGCAATGGTGCTGAAATCTTTGACAAAGCGGCGGTAGAAACCTGCAAGACCAAGAAAACTCCTCACCTGTGTGATAGTTTTTGGTACAGGCCAGCTCTTTATGGCTTCAATCTTCGCCTCATCCACCTCAATTCCCTGTGGAGTCACAACATAGCCAAGAAAAGAGACTCGATCCGTACAAAAGATACACTTCTCAAGGTTACCAAATAAATGTGCATCTCGTAAAGCATCAAAAATAGCACGCAAATGATTCATATGTTCATCTATAGATTTGCTATAAATCAAGATATCATCAAAGTAAACTACCACAAATTTGCCAATGAAAGCTCTTAAAACCTCATTCATCAAGCGCATGAAAGTACTAGGTGCATTAGTTAACCCAAAAGGCATTACTAACCACTCATATAATCCAAATTTGGTTTTGAAAGCTGTTTTCCATTCGTCTCCAAGTTTCATTCTAATTTGATGGTAGCCACTACGCAAATCAATTTTAGTGAAAATTATAGCACCACATAACTCATCAAGCATGTCGTCTAGCCTAGGAATAGGATGACGATACCTAATAGTAATATTATTAATGGATCTACAATCTACACACATACGCCAAGTACCATCTTTCTTAGGAACCAAAAGTACAGGAATAGCACAAGGACTAAGTGATTGACGAACATACCCACGATCCAAAAGGTCTTGAACTTGTCGTTGTATCTCCTTAGTCTCCTCAGGGTTGGTCCTATAAGCAGCACGGTTTGGCAAAGTAGCACCCGGAATCAAATCAATTTGATGCTCAATCCCTCTCAAAGGTGGCAATCCCGGGGGTATCTCAGCTGGAAAAACATCCTCATACTCCTGCAAAAGGTTAGTGACAACAGGAGACACAGCACTAGAAGCAATATCATCAAACGAAAACAAAGCTTCTTTGCATATCAAACCATAGCAAATATGATCATTATCAGAAATTTCAGCAAGCTCAGATTTTGTTGCAAGACATGAACGACCTTGTAATTTAATTCCAGCACCCTTAGAACTTGAAGAATCATTAACATTACTAGGTGTAGAATTAGAATTAACAGGTTGCTGAATTTCAGGACCTTTATTTTTCAAACTAGCAGCTCTTTCTAAATCAGCTTGTACAATTTCAGCAGGGGTCATTGGTAACAAAGTAATTTTAGTTCCTTTATGCATAAAAGTATAAAAGTGTACTTATTACTTTTACCATGGTGTACAGCATCATTATCAAATTCCCAAGGTCTACCCAATAATAGTGAACATGCTTGCATGGGTACGACATCATAATCAACAGAATCCACATAAGAACCAATGGAAAAAGGAACTCTATAAGTTTGTATTACCTTAGCTTTGCCAGAGTCGTTTAACCACTGAATGTAGTACGGATGTGGATGTGGACGTGTGGTCAACGCAAGATTGTTGACCACATCAGAACTCACCAAGTTATTGCAGCTCCCTCCATCAATGATGACACGTGCTCGGCGGTTCTTGATGACGAAGAAAATTTGGAACAAGTTGTGGCGCTGCATCGTCTCGGGCTGATGAACTTGTGTGCTAAGGACACGTTGAACAATAATGTTCATGTATCCTGTGGTGTCTCCGCCTCCAAGGACGAGGTCACTGCCGGTGGCAGCGATGTCCTCCTCCTCATCCTCCACATCGGAGGTGCTCATGTAACCGCCATCGTCTGTCACCACATATGCCCGCCTACTTGGACAATCTTTCTGCACATGACCAAGTCCATGGCAGCGGTGGCACTGAATCCCTGTAGTGCGCCCTATCGAAGCAACAGAGGAGGCACTACTAGCTAGTACCTGCACAGAAAGTTTACCTGAGCGCATAGAAGGTGCAGGGGCTGATCTTGGGGCTGCAGAAACAACACTGGTTCCCTTGGTAGCTGCTGGTGGGGGCGGCCGGAAAGATGGCCTGGGCAGCCCCAAAGTCCCCGTCGAGCGTGGGGGGTAGGAGTTCCTTGACTTGCTGTACTCCTCAAAAGCCTGTAAAAGTCCCTGTGATTCTTTCTCTGCAAGCATAGCATACTGGAAACACTGGGTGAGGGTATAATATTCTTTATAATCAAGGATGTCCTGAATTTCTTTTCTTAAACCAGAATAAAAGCGACAAATTTGATCCTCTACTTTTTCAACTACAGCACAACGAATCAAACCCTTCTGAAGCTCACTAAAATACTCCTGAACAATTTTATCTCCTTGGTCTAAATGTTGCAGTTTATTACGAATCTCTCTATAAAAAGAAGGGGGAACAAAACGATCATGCATTACAACCTTAAGTTCTTCCCAAGTAGTAGGCAAATCAGTTTCAGCAGCTAGACCACTCCACCAAACAATAGCAAAGTCCTTAAACTCACTAGTAGCTTGTCTAACTCTATGTTGTTCAGGAACAAGGTGGGCATTAAATTTTTGTTCTACAGTCATCTCCCAATCAAGATAAACATCACCATCATACTGACCCGAAAACGAAGGAATTGAAAACTTAATTTTAGCATACGGGTCATCTGGAGCATAGTTACGATGTGGACGACGGTTGTAGTTATGAAAACCACCCATACCTTGAGTATTATTGTGCAAACGATGTCGTAATCGTGCGGTCCTTGTAGCTGACCTATCCACGGTGCCATCAGTCTTATACACCGTGTCTTCATCATGGACGTCTTCGATATCATTGTTGTTGTTATTGGTGTTCGTATTATTGGTTTTAGGAGCGGCCTCCAACGCAACAACCTGATCGGTTAACTTAGAGACCCGCTTCTCTAACCGCTCGATGCTTTCTCCAATGTGAAGCTTGCTGACCGCATCAGTAACGGCTCTGGTGATCGTCTCTGCCAAATCACTCTGAGCAGCCTGCAAAGCCTTCTGGAGCTGCTCTTGGCTCACACACTCAGCAAATTATGAGGGTGAAGCCATCTCTCCATCATCACTTCCTGCCATCACAAACACCAAAACAGGAAACAAACAGTGAAGGTTATCCCTATAAAACAGCTAAGCAGTGGTGCCTTTCAACACAACAAAAGGAAACTCCTTACAAAGCTCTTACAAAGTTCTGAAAAGCAAAGCAAAGGATACCAGAGAGATGTGTTCCATGATTGCAAGGGTCACAAAATAACCTGTGTGCTGTCCAGAAGAAATATGTAGAGCTAGGAAGGCCAAATATATATATGTGAGTGGCACACAAATCATAAAAACAGATAGTAAAGCTGAATAAGTGCCCAAGTTACTTGTCCCTAGTTGCTGGTCTAAGTATGTCCTAGAACAGTAGTGATAGCAAAGTAGAAACAAGGAGACAAAGGCACAACAGGCGATAATAGGGGGCTAAGTGCAAAACAGCCAAATCCGGAAATTTCAGGGGGCTAGATGTAGCACTAGTAGAAATCCTAAATTTCTTTTTTTTGATTTTATTTTTATGATATTTTTCTCCAACTCACTAACAATGGAGGAGAATCCACAAAAAATTTCAGCTCAAACAGAGGTAGGATGTGGCTTACAGAAAATCTTGAAGTTGCAGAAAACGTCGGGTTTAAACTTAAATCAATTTTTTCTTTATCTTCCCGATTTTTTTTGAATTTTTTGACGAGGGCATAGAGGACATAGCCCAGTGTGGGTACCCTCAACTTTGAGTCAAGAATCTCCTGTAAAAATTTCAGCTAAAACAGACAATCGAGCAAAAAGTTATGCCCGTTTTATCGAAGGGGGGTCGGAGTCGGTTTTTCAGAAACCCGAGTCGGGTTAGGGGTCGGGTTTGGAATCGGGTAAGATTTTTTTTGGCGGCGTGGATGCAGCGGAAAGTGAAATTTGTGGGGATTGGTCCGAGGTGTTTGAGGGTGGGATTAGGGTGGGTGTATCGATCAATCAACCCTAGCACACAAAGCCGATAGAACAGAGGATGGTGAAGGGGATGGCGGCTAGGGTTGCAAGGGAAACACTACTGATGACAGAAACACAAACTAAAACCAGCGATTAAACAAAAACTAGGGCACAAACTCAACACTACGGACTCTGAAATTGAAATATGCAAAGGCTAAACACGTGGTTATGGGCAGAGGGGAAATTTTTTTTTGGCTTTTATGTGGATGATAGGATGAACACAAAATGAAATTAACTAAGGGTAGTGCGAACCTGACGGTGCACCTGAAGCTCTGATTACCACTTAATGTGGACAAGGGTTCCCGATCTTCCGAAAGGTTCTGGATACGTTGATTTGGTCGGAGGCGACACACAAATTGATCCGGCTTCAGAACAGCACGCTCTAAACCCCGCAATCGCAGCACGACGTCTCCTCTGGTTATCAACCATCCTAAAATGATTGACCTCACCGAGAAGGCTAATCCCTGCCTGCGAATCAAGAACACAAGCAAGAACAAAGAAGAAAGCAACACAATTGCAGATGTATTATGAATCTCACGAAGTTGGGGTCTCACAAATCATGATGACGGCGAAACTGTTATGAACAGAATAATCTACGCAAAACCCGAACCCTAATGGTGCGATGGCAGATGTATATGAAGAGCCTAGGGTCGTGCAAGACCCTCTGGACGCACCCCTACTTGGGCTCAACTAGATACAAAGCCCAAAGGCCAAAAACAGGCGACACAGCACCGAAACAGATTCTGGACTCTCTCTTGTTTCGACGATTCCTGATGACTCCCGATGAATTTTGATATGAGACCGGCGGCATTAGAAAGGTATTCTTCTTATCTTTCCGTGCATATGTAGAACGTCCAAATCCGAGTCCGTATGCGTCTTGGGCATCTGTTTTAGTGCAGACTGGTCCTGAGCCCCAAAACAGACTCGAAGTCGGTTTTGGTTAGGCCTCCACCTTGGCTTCCACGTCCTTGCTGGTCCTCCACGTCTCCAAGTCCTTCTCCCATCATCTCCTGGTCCTCTCCATGGTTCCTAATTAAAATATAATCATTAGGTAGCAAACCATTCTCAAAAGTGACATATAATGAAGAATGTAGGAACGAGCTCACCTCTAAATTTAGTCGTCGTGCACGAGCTCTAGTCATTGGACCTTGCAAGTCTAAAATTGGAGGAGTGTTGCATGTATCCTTAGGAGTGATGTCCTCATCACAACACTAACACAGATTCTGGACCCTCTCTTGTTTCGACGATTCCTGATGACTCCGGATGAATTTTGACATGAGACCCCCGGCATTGGAAAGGTCTTCTTCTTATCTTTCCGTGCATATATAGAACGTCCAAATCCGAGTCAGTATGCGTTTTGGGCATCTGTTTTAGTGCAGATTGGTCCTGAGCCCTAAAACAGACTCGAAGTCGGTTTTGGTTGGGCCTCCACCTTGGCTTCCACGTCCTTGCTGGTCCTCCACGTCTCCAAGTCCTTCTCCCATCATCTCCTGGTCCTCTCCATGGTTCCTAATTATAATATAATCATTAAGTAGCAAACCATTCTCAAAAGTGATATATGATGAAGAACGTAGGAACGAGCTCACCTCTAAATTTAGTCGTCGTGCACGAGCTCTAGTCATTTGACCTTGCAAGTCCAGAATTGGAGGAGTGTTGCATATATCCTTAGAAGTGATGTCCTCATCAGATGTCCTCTAAGAGCTCTGCTCCTGGCTGCTCCTATGTTGGATCCTATTGTGCTCCTTGAGCCTGTGCCGCCTAAGCATTAATCTGCTCAAAGAAGTCAAGGTCTACAGGCGACTCAGACCCTCTGTCATGCTCTGCTGGAGTGACTGTGGTGGTCTCCTAAACAACTGAAGCCTAGAGAAGACCTAGATCTGCCACATCCTGTTGTGAGAAGCCTCCACAGAATAGACCCTCTGCTATCTGAGGTGTGAGCGTGCTGACTGTAGCAGTGGAAGGTGGAGCTGTAGCTGTCTCTGGAGCTGACTCTGCTTGGGTCATATGCACTATCTTTGAGAATAAGCTCCTGACTGGTAAGTGCTAGGAGGTGGAGGGTCCTGCCATCTATGAAGTCAAAGAGTGTGACGGTGAGATGAACAACGCAGATAATGAGAAAGCAGACACGAGGGAGAACTGAGCTGAAGAGAGTGTCTGCCCTGCTCCCCCTGTCGGTAGAACCCCTTAGAGTAAAGGCAGTCTAGAAGACTAGGCCATCATCATGGCAGTGAAGGGTCTTGGCTGAGTCAGCAGCTACTAAAACTGTGGAAGTGCTGAGGGTCCTGGCTGCTGACCTGCCTGCCTTAGAGTCACCTCTGCCATCTGAGCTATTAGGGTGTTCATGATCATCATCTGCTATCCCTGAAGCTCTACCTATCACCTGATAACCTCCATCATCTGACGTCTATCCTCAACTGTGCTCTGAATGAACTCACTCAGGCATCCTGCTAGTGCTGCTATAGAGATAGCGTCTGCTGACTATGAAGCTGTCGGCTGAGGAGGTGCTCCCGTACTAGCTGCCTCAAGAACGACCATCTCTGGATGAGCTGCCTGCTCATGAGTGACTGGCAGTGATTCCTGCTCGTCCTCTCCTGTCTGCTGAGTCGAGGCTGACTACGATCCCCTGGGGACTTGAGGTGCGTAGCAGGTGGTCACCTCAGGGAGTGCCTCGTACTGCTCCTCTGTCGCAAGGCCCATCCTCCTCAAAAGATAGCAAATGTAGGGGGCATAGACCAAGTAACGTCCTCCTACTCTCTTAGAAATAACCTCCTCCATCTCTCCAATCAGTAGATCTGCCAAGTCAAGCTACTCTCTCCTCAGAATAGCTGCTACAACCCACTGGTGAAGTAGTGTGAAGTCCTCTCTATAGCTAGACCTAGGGATGATAGTCCTGGTGACTATCACTCTAACAACCTTAGCCTCTATGGTGAGTCTCGTAGGGCTTCTCTCAAAGCTCGGGGTGTTCGGTGGAGAAAAGGCGATCGACGCCATGTCGTCTGGTGGTAGCTTCCCTCCCTGTGGTTTGCGAGGTGGGGCGAGGGTCCCATAGGCACTCCTGTATAGTTGTAAGTCTGACGCCAGAAGTGCAAAGTTGGCTATGAGATCCTCTGTAGTCACATGCTGTGGCTGCCCTCTAAACAAGAACCAGATCTCTGAGCGGTCTCTAGCAACCCACAGTGTTGCGTAGAAGTCTAGGACAATGTCCTCTATGTACCTGTATGGAGCAGTAACTAGCTCTGCTAGCCCTGGAAAGTACATGAAGTACTACTGTATGTCAGTGCCGGTGGCTCTCCTCATAGCCTCGTAGGTGGTGTACTGCAGTGATACAAACAGTATGTCCTTGCCCTTTAGGCCAAGGTACATCTCAGGCCCTCTCCAATCCTCCTCTGGAGACCTGCCCAGTACCTCTCTCCTGCGGCGGGATCCCTGGGAACTAAAACCCACTACTCGAAAGGAACGAGACGGAGTGACTTAAGGTCCGTTGCAGGAACCTTAAGAATATCCGGCTCTTCGGCTGCATGTACCATTCTCTGCAACCTCCTCATGCACACTGCACAGGTGCACCTCAGATCTCCTGCCTGGTGAGCTGACCTCTAGGGTCTTGTCTTCTCTGGCTATGTTGGGTCCTCCTACTCCTCTGACTCTGACTCCTCAGATCCTGACTCTGAGGTCTCCTCATGTGAACTCTCCTCGTCAGACTCCTCCTGCTGCCTGGAGGATCCCTGCTCCACAGGTCTCGACAACCTCCCCTGACGGGAAGCCGAAGGACGTTGTGACCACGCTAGCAGTAGCACTTATGTGGCTAAGGGTGGTGGTGCTGTCCTCTGTCTGGTACTCCTTCGTAGGCCCTGTGTCTTAGTGTCTGGCTGCCTGATGATCAATCGTGATCCGGGTGTCCTATGTGAGGTCTCCATAGCATCTAGGTGCCGTGCAATATGTCTAGCCCTCTCTAACTCCGGGTCTACCCTAGTCCTCTTCTTGCCTCTGGGCTTCTCTGGCATCTTGCCCTTGCCCTTGTCCTGTCCAGATCCTACCATCTCTGTTGCTACTGACTGCTATCACTGCATGCACGTAGGTATAGACAAGATAAGCATAGAACCTATATAAATCTACAAGCAAAGCACTGCTAGAAAAGAATGCACAATAGAAATCCTAGCACTGAATGAAGGACACGATCACCGAACAAATATGCAAAGTAACAAAAGTGATTATCGACTATATGTGGCTGGTGCGAGTCATCTAGTGTGCAGTCAATTAATAGGCAATTTATCTAACTGCAAACAATATGAGGAAACAACCCTAGACATGCAATTAATAAATAATCATGGAATTAATTGCAGCTAGGTTGAGCCAATCAACTAATTAATGCAACTAAAAACTAGGCATTTATCCTAATTGCATCAATTAAAGCTAATTGCTCGAAATTCAGGCCATAACCGATGAAATAGGAGATGTGCATAATACCTTGGAGGAAGAATCAAAGCCGAATCGAAGAATACGTGATTGATTGCCGAAAAAGATCAAAGCTTGACTTGCTGGTAATGAAGGAAAGGGAAACTTGCCCTAATCCTCGAGATTGAGCTATGCTCTGGTGGTCTGGGCATGCGCGTGTGTGTGGGGGGAGCAGAGGCGGCGGCGCGGGTGCAACGGCGAGCTACACGGCGGTGGAGAACCGGCGAATGGCAGTGCTCTAGGAGTAGGCGGTGGCGGCGTCTCGCGTGTGTGTGGCTCGGCTGCGGCTGCGCACGAGCAAGAGTGAGAGAGTGGCAACGCGCGGTGGATGACGGCGTGCGGCGGCTTTCTGTCCTAGTGGAAGTGCATGGCGGTGATGGGGGCAATGTCGGTGAGGACGAAGTGGCATCGGCGTGTACTCGGTGTCGGGGGAGAGAACGGGGAACAGACCAAAGGTCTGACCTATTTTTACCTAGGTCAAAAAGAGATGAATGGCCGAGATTCAAGGAAGGGTGAATCCATGGTCACTGATCGAAGGCATACACGCGATTCAATCATAGTGATTGGACAGTATGGTATCTAGACCGGACCATCCGGTCAATTTAGGGTCTGCTAGCCATCGTGTAGACCAGACGGTATGGTCTCTAGAACCGTTCTGTCCGGTCTCTATGACTAGACTCCCCCTAGGCACTGTGCACAAAGCCACTGACCGGACTGTACGGTCCAGTGATCAGACTGTACGGTCACTACTGGAAATTTTTGTGAATCAAGGAATTTCACCATTTTCCATGTGCCCTCACTGAACACCCAAATAGAGCACTACACTTGGAATACGAAGGAAACTCTCAACCACTCCTTTTCAAATAGCGGCACTTTATGGCCTTATAATTTTCGTAAATGCCAAATGAAGAATTGAGCAAATAAAAACCAAGGCAATTAAGAACCAAATGGATATGCATGAGCCTTAGTCCATGAACCGCGCGAGTAGAGTTAACCTCGGAGTTCATAAGAGCTTGCTCAATGGGCATGAAGCACAATCATTTCCTTTGGTCACACTTTTGGAGATGTAATCTCATATAGGTCATGAGGCACAAGTATCTCCAAATGTGACAAGGCTCCTTTGTGTTTCCTATATGATGCATGCAACAAGCATATTACATATGCAATGAAAGTAAACATGCCAGGTGAATGCAAGCAATATTAAAACAAGACACAAAGGAAACCTAACAATGTCAAGTTTGAACCCCTTCAAGCTTACTCACTATAAGCCATACCCTTGCCTTGAGAGAAGCCAAACCACCATCTCAAGCACTCCTCCTTGCTTATAGCTATTTTGAGTGGGTTAGACATTGACTAATTTTTATGTGTTTTTCTTTTAGTTATTTACACATGCATGGATGCAAAGATACTAGTCACAAAGAAGTCCGAATTACCATGCAATGCAAGAGAAAGAAAAACACAATACAACTACCAAGAACTAACACGGTTACCTCCCTCATGAGTAGATATGACGTTGAGGTCCATGTCACTTGTGGTGGACTTCATATGATCTTCAAGAAAGCGCTCGGTCCACCACCACCACCATCTAGGTCTTGTTCTTGGGCACCCACTTGTACGTAGCTGTTGGTCGTAGTTACGCACCCACTTATATACCGCAAGAGGATGGTGTACAGTTGTAGCTCTTTTTTCCCTCAGAGTATTCCAAGGTTATTGAATCCACAAGGAACGAGCGGAACAATTACTATTAAAGGGTTACTAACAAATCGCAATGGGTTCGTTGGTGTGAATGATGACGATGAGAGAGTGGTGGATGAATGTTATTGAAGAGGTAACATGATAATGAAGGATTCTCTCCTTAGGGTTGGTTCACTAGCATGCAACCTTATTCTTATCAACTCGAGTGATGACTCTAACATTCTACAAGACATGATGGTTTTGTTCACCCCGACTATCACTACAGAGGCTAGCTCCCCACTGGTTTCTTGCACTATGTAATGGGCAAAAGTATATTGGCCGATACACTAATAAAAGGGATAGATAGATGTGCAATTAAGTTCATCACATAGATTAGATTCATCGAGAGAGTATCAATAAGTAATGAGAGTTACATGACCAGTTCCCCGTACCGGAGAAGAGAATATGAGACCCTTCTGCTAGACATAGCAGAGGGATGAGACCACCAATTTAAGACGTAAAACATCCCTTTTTGGTAGATAAATGGGCATCTAGAAACCACAAATAGTTCCCTCACACTCAAATCATTGCTAGTCCTCAAGCAATACAAAATCAAATATGTAACAAGAATTTTCACACCATCTCTCATGCAATCAATCTCAATTATCATCTTTACTCGTTATCCCACCACAAAGATTTTCTCTGATCTCCTTTTAACCAATCGGCATGTCATACTTGAACTTAATCAAATCACCACAAAACCTTTTCAAAAACAATTATAGCTCTCCTCAACTCATCTTTAGCATCAAATATCAAGCATTTGGTCCTCTCTAGATCTCTCAAGTGTATTTCCTTCCCTCTCCTATCTAATCAAGGATTGTATGTTGATCTTAGAGGGCTATATAACTAAATTAAACCATAAGATTAACCATGTCAATAATGTGTTCAATCATGCCCACTAAGAAAGAATTTTCTTGGAAAAGAACTTTAATGGAGAAGAGGAATATAAAAGATCAAAAAGAAAAATGTTTCAATGAGAACGATGGTAAAGAATCAGAAATAATCAGAAAGCTGCTTTCTTCTATTACCTTACTGCCTCTCAGGGAATATGTTTTCTCTTTATCTCTCTTTTTTTTCTTTCTTTCTCTTTTCGCAACAGCGCTGATTGGCGCAACACTGTGCCGGTCGGCGCAGTCTATATATTTTTTCTTTTCTTTCACTCATTTTCTATTCCCGATATAATCAGCAACTTCTGTCTTGTACCAGCAGCAGAAATTTTCTGAATTCCCTTTTATTGAGAATATAGGTAGTATCAAGGAGGAGGGAGAAACAAAGATATATGGTTTCCATGATAGCAAGGAATTTAAATGGATAAGAATGGCTAGAAATACAAAGATAAACAAATACATCATCCTTTCCTAACTCGCTCAAAATCATGAGCAAAAAGTTGACGAAGTTACTTACAATCCAATTAGTTCAAATGTGTAGCTTGCTCTCATTTACTCGGCTATGTAGGCATATTTAGACCTTGCTTTTGCTTTAGCTTCTGATGAGTCAAAAGAAATTTTCACAAATACAAAGCTCAAAAGTTAAGTGGTAACCAACTAATTCAAGTAATCAACCAATCAATCATCAAGAAGAAAAGGTAAATAGTATGGGGCACTATCAATTTGACAATCGACACTAACTTTATTAAAGACAATGCAATAATTCAAACTACATAAAAGACCTTGAAGTAACTCTCAACATGACTCATGACTCTCTTAAGCACACACACAAACTTAAATAAACACTCATAAGAAAATCAAACAAGAAACTAGACTAAAAACACTTAAAAACGATGACTAATGGCAAAGCCGTTTCCCCATACTCAAAATTTGCAATATCCCCATTGCAAGAGAAGAAACTCAACACACTAATCAAGCAAACTATGTCTGTTCAAGACTCAGAAAATTCATCTTATATTCCTTATGAGAAAAGTGTAGTCCGCTTCGTTCATCTCGATTGTATCCTGGATTCTGCGATCCACATCCATTTGATGCGTGTAAGCATGATCTCTGTCTAGATACATGCGCTCAATGTTTCGTTGGCAGACAGGACATCAAGTAGGCGATTGCAGGTTATGATTTTCAATGCTGTAAGGGGAGGTATAGTTCAAACTCCTCTGAGCCGATCGGTGCAAAGGCTGAGCCGATCGATGTAGTGGTGTTCTTCCACCATTGCTACTTCCTCCACTTCCCTCTGCATTACCATTAACTCTCATTGAAGTTTCTGCTGCCCTATCATTACTGCATTCTACAAGTGTTCCCCAATTTTCGAACTTAGAACTACCAAAGCTTCTCTGCATATCAGAATCATCATGAAAATCTCCAGGCACACTAGGATCACCACTCTCCAAAGTTTCCAAATAGTATAATGGATCAAAGTTGCTATCCCATTCAGAATACATTTGAATTGGCTTACCCGATAGTCTAGCAGATCTGCGAACCTCTGGTGTAGTCTTACACTTCTTTGCAGCAGGCTCTTCGTCTTCACTTGGCAGAGCCATCAGATCAATAAATTCAGCCATCTTCAGATCGCGCCGAATGGCTCCAGTGTTGCGTCGATCGGCACAGCTGACAGCTTCCTTCATATACTCAGCAAATTGCTCTAGATTATGCTTATGGATCGCCTTATTCTACTGCCTTCGTAAAATCTCATCATTAATCTCCTTAGGTGTCCTCCCTCCAGGAACTGCGCGATAGCCATCATCATATAATAAATCTCTAGGTATGAAAGTTGGATCTTCCACCAATTGGAGTTCAACCTTGCGTTGAAGATCTTTAGCACAAAAGAGACACTTGCAACCCTCAATACAACTGTTCCTATGAATCTTATTTTCTTGAAAACTTTCCCAATTGGTAAGAACCCTGGGAAAGGATTCATCCCTTTTAGCTTGAAGATCCTTTTCCGCATCCCGCTGATACATTGCTTCTTTGGCTTCCTCTTGCAGCTTGAGTTCATACTTGGCGGCAATGTCATGTTCACTATAAAGTTGGCATCTATGGATTGTGAGAGCGCTCTCTTCATCTAATTCTTCCTTCTCTTGGTCAGTCAATGATCTTTTGAAAGGTAGAAAATCCTCAGACGATAAGGGCTTAGCAAGATCAAGAAGACTTTCCATGGTATACCTTTGAGAAACAGCTTCACTTTTAATAGGCACTAGAGATTTTCCCTTACACACCAATTCTCTCTTCATCATCTGTAGAAGTTCATTGTCCATCTTCACCTTGTCGGTGTTCCACGCGTCAGCTTTGCTTTTCTTCATGAATTTCTCCCGCAGATTTGACCAGACGAGAGGATCATCTTGTATTGGTGTCAACACTTCATCGACTTCTTCCCAGGACCAATTTGCAGAGGGCTATGGAAATCTGCCACCGAGCCGATCGGCGCAAGAGTCGCGCCGATCGGCGCCGCCTTGGTTACTGCCCGATGCACCGCCTTCCATCGCTTCTACTCTAGGGTTTTGTTCTGGTGACGATGTAATGCGAGTTGATCCGTGGGGTTACTGTCCTCTCATATTTATATCCCATGATTTCCAATTGGACTAGGACTCTTTCTCTTATTCGTGGAATTTAACGAGTCTTAAAAAGACAAGATCCAAAACTGACTCAAAAACAAAAAAGACTCTGCCACACTGATCGGTGCAGGGCTGCGCTGATCAGCGCAGCATCACGCCGATAGGTGTGGTACACTAAATTACCAAATCAGAAACAGAAAAATTGCAGAAATCAAAATACATACAGAGCTTTTGTTTTACGTCATTAAGCTCGACCACACGGGGTACTAAGCAGTGTAATACACATCAAAAGAGTTTAATTCAAATGTGTCGGATTCTAGATATACCTTTAGATGTTGTCCATTCACCATGTACTTGTTTCTTTTGCCATCCATTATGATTACAGCTCCCGAACGTAACAACATATTCACAAGATAAGGTCCCTCCCATTTGCTTCGCAGTTTGCCTTTACCAAATAATTTGAATTGCGAATTAAATAGGAGCACCTGATCTCCTTCCTTGAATTCCTTCTTCAAAAGCTTCTTATCATACCACTTCTTTGTCTTCTCTTTGTATATGGCCGCATTTTCATATGCACGCAATCGCATCTCTTCCAATTCACTTATTTGTATCTTTCTTTTCACACCGGCAGCATCAAGGTTGTTGGTAGTCGTAAATTCCCTTTTTTGACTTCCAATTTACAATAAAAAGGTGAATCTTAGGTAATAATATAATGAAAATAATCTTTATACTCATGAGTTCCACAAGTTTTGGTGAAATATGTGGTTGCAGGTGCTATAGGGTCAAAATATGCAAAAACATATGAAAGTACCATGTCGACCATCACGGCTACGAAACAACCGTTTTCACCAGCCGACAGGGTTGTTTTTAGGGTGAAATCAAGAACCAGCCGACAGGGTCATATACGGCTGAAATCAGCCACCAGGTTGATTAACTGGGGTCATTTTCAGGCAGAAATCAGGAACCACCCGACAGGGTCATATACAACTGAAACCAGCCACCCAGCTGGTTAACTGGGGTTGTTTTCAAGCTGAACATCCAACCTGGTCGGTTTTGCAAAAAACACTTCACCATAATGTCGTTTTCTCCTCCAGGATTAAGAATGATGAAATATGGCCAAGGAAGGGAAGGCCACCAAGTGGCCTAACTGGGAGAAGTCAAGGGGCGATTCGGAGGGGGTCGGCACCCGACGGACCTTGCCGCCCGGCGGGCTTGCCACCCAACCTACCGAGACATTCGGCCCATTAAGCCTACCACCTGGCCTTCCACGCCTACCGACATAAAACCAAAGGAAAAAGGCCAACCGACACTCGAAACCGACCTTAGAATATCATCATGTCCGTCCAAAATGAGTCGGTTGGGAAACCGACATGATTCAAGGGCCGCCCGGCACACGTGGCCGCTCGGCATGGCCCGCCGCCCGATGGACCGACTTTTGCCCACCGACTCTCCTTCACCTACAAGTACCCACCAGCCCATCACCACCTATAAATAGAAGGGGAATTCGACAGAAAAGATCAAAAATTGAAGAGGAGAATAACAAGCGCCACACTGCAGAAATGTATTAGAATAGGGAGTGAGAGTGAGAGGTAGAAGTCCGGGAGGGAGCCGGAGATGTCGGATCCTTCTCCACCTTGTGCCTCGGGGATGATTCTCCACCAAGAGTAGAGTCCCCGTCCTTCAGCCGGGTAACATGTAGACATTCCTTTGTCCATTTAACCATTAAAGCTTTCTTTATTTATATCTTGTTTATGGGTTCTTAGTCCATGTTAGATAAAGTTAATTACTTTATTTGACTGTGGTTACTCTGCCTTTAGTTAACAAGGTTAGAGTAGTAATTGTAAGTGTATACGTGGTGTATAGACTTAGAATTATCTAAGTTTGCTCCCAACCCCATGGGCTATGTGGTCGGTAGTTAGGTGGTGACAGAACTGAGCTATCCTTTGTATTCCACCATGTTTGGGTTGGGCTCGTAGGCGTTGGGTAGTTTTACCCAAAGTCCCTTTTCATCCCTTTCCGTACCTCAGACGACTATGCCCCGAAGTAAACAAGAGTAAATATTGGAGTCTGATGATTATTTGGATATAAGTTGTCACATGAAGCCAATGCTGGAGGACTCTCTCAACCCGTTGTTATCCTTCTCTTTTGTTCACTAGAATTGGATTAGGATAGAATTTCACTTCTCGTTCCCCGTGGATTCGATACCTTGGAATACTCCTGGGTGAAGGCTACATCGGCATCTGTACGATTGCGGATTTCTCTGTTAGGCATAAGGATCACCAACAAGCTTTTTGGTGCCATTGCCGGGGAATGGTAGCTGACATTTATCCGAACCTGATTCTTTTTACCTTTCCTTTTTATTTTCTTCTCTTATTTTCTTTCCTTCCATAAATCCCCCATCCATCCGCGACTTCTCAGCACCTAGGAGTGAATTCCTAGAACCCGTACCCTCATCACTCTCTATCACAGCCTGAGCTATGAGATTCATCCGGATCTTATACTTTTGATTCAAAAGACACGATTTATAGGGGCAAAAAATGAAAATCCATATACTCACCTACAACAGTTTGAGCTTTGTTGCTCCACTCTTGCCATTGAAGGGTTTCCTCAAGAAACCATGAAATGGAAGTTGTTCCCTTTTTCGTTAGGCAGGGCAGCAAAAACATGGTATTTTAACCATGTAGGTGAAGCAAATGGAGATTGGTCCATCTTGCGAGAGAGTTTTTGTCGAAATTTTTTTTCCTCTCTACAAGGTTGTCGCTATAAGGAAGAAGGTTATCAATTTTGAGCAACATGACCATGAATCACTTGGCGCATCATGGGAAAGGTTCCTATCCTACACCATTAATGGGGTATCTATAGGAACAGAGGAGCCTATAAGGCTACAGCACTTCTTTTTTGGTTTAAAACCCGAAAGTGCAAATTATTTAAATGCTGCAGCCGGAGGTTCTTTTCTTTGTACGACACCATCAAAGGTAATAGAGATCATAGGCAAAGTTGTCCAAAACATTGAAGATCAGCTATCTATCTCCCCATGCCATACCAAAGAAAGCACCTGAACTTCCAGCCAACCTATAGAAATGGAAACCAAGAGCTTCCCACACAAGATCGATGCCCCTACGACAATCTCCCTCCACCCACCACAACCTGAAGTTGTAGAAGAAGACACACACTTTCTCTCACCTCAATCCTTTTAACTTGACGATGAACCCTTTCCGGATTTTGAAAACACTCGTAACATAGAATGGGTGAAGAGAAGCAATGTTAATCAAGAAGGGTCTAGTGGACAAGACTACAACGGAAAACAATATGATCCTTTGCTAAACCCTTCTGTTGTAGAGAGGAAAGAAGAGATCAAGGAGCCACCCCAATTCCCTAGAGTAGATGCCAAGGAATTTCCTCAGATCTCCCCTTCTGTTACTGGCCCAATTATCCTTGATCTCCCTAATGCACCATGGACTAAAATCATAGAAAGGCGTCTTTCAAACAAAAATGGTGCTCCATTTTTCAATTTAGACCCAAACCTTATAGCTAAGGTTTGATCGGTCCTCTTCACCGGGAAAAGTCATGAAGACCCTATGCCCATCTTCGTAGTTTTGAGGAGACTTGCTCCACCTTCCAAAACACTGGGTTGTTACGTGAAGAGCTCAGGTGGACACTCCTTTTCTACTCATTAGATGGCCATGCCAAGGACTGGTACCTAGGGTTCATCAATGATAGGGAGTGGTATATCATTGAAACATCACGTCCCTTGAAAGGTCTATGGGAACTACTAAAGTACCATTTTTGTGAGAGTCTTTTTCCTCATGAGAAGTTTTGTCGTATAATGACAAATATCGAAAATATTAAGCAAGAGGATGAAGAACCCATAGAAGCTTGTTGGGGTCGGTTTATTTCCCTTGTCTTTAGTGGCCCGGACCTTGACACTCCACTAGAAAGGCTTTTGTCGTATTTTGTTCATGGTCTACACAAAAGGAGTGCCAACCTATTGAAGGAATGCTCCAAAGGTCCCTTCCATAGAAAAAGCATAGAAGATGTGTGGGCTATTATCAACCATATTACCTGACTCACCCATTGCAAAACACCTTCAATTGCTACTAAAGGGCCAGTTTTGAACCATGTGGTAGAAGTTGAGAGAAAAGACCATGAGCTGTACTTTGCTTCATCGGCCAATACTACACCAATCCTTGAACCACATAGGCCTTGCCATCCCGCACCAATCCTCCCAAAGCCCCCAAGGATCCATGTTCTACCTAATGGAGGCACTGCAAGGCTCTCATCTACCAATGGAAAAGAGGTACCGAAGCAACCAAAGGATGATCAACAGAAGGGAAACTTTAAATAGGATCAATCCATGAAGCATGAAGGGCAATACAAAGTTTGGTCCATAGAAATTTGTGAGGCTCCAAATTTGGAGTTAAAAGGGAATTCTCCCACCATACCAAAGAGTCGTACTTTAGAAAATTCACATACTCCTTACTCACACAAAAGTTTTCCCACCACAACAAAGATCTATGATGGTGGTACACAAGAGGCCTACAACCTCTCTACCCTTGATGGACATAGTAATTTCAAAGGGGCGGTTGTAGATACATTTGTCTATCACAAACACTGCAATTTCCGTGGTCCCTATCATATGCCTTAGTTGTGCAATCATTCACACACATTTAGTGATGGAGGGAGCCACATTGCCAACCCAAGATAGAATATGAACTAGTGCTCCCATGGTCAAACTTACGACCTTAAATAAGTACTAACGGGAGGTAACCCGATTTGTTTCCCTTTACTAGGATTTGTTAGTTTCTCATTTGAAACTTTTACAAAAATATTTGTTCCTTCTCAATGATAAAATTTACTCGGTAATAAAAGTGGCACAACTTTGGGCTTGTTCCTTCGGGTATTTTGTTAGCTAACCTTTGCAGGTTAAAGATCAAAAGAAACAAGTGGACAAGGTATGAAAGAAAACCAACTATTTCATTATTCCTCGTATCACCTACCCCTTGCTGTTTTCATGTCTTTCTATGAGTTGAATTTTTTATTTGTGGCAAGCATGAAAAATGGCATCTGAAATAAAACTTCATTCTAATTCATACTTGATATATAAAGATTGTTCCTTGCATTCTTTCATCGCCCATGGGAAATACACATTGAATAGGAAAACCTTGTCTAAATTGTTGGTAGATGTGATATGACCGTAGAGAGCATAACCTTTCTTGGAACCAAGTGAACATCCTTGATTTTTAATTTTCAAAATCTTATAAATGAGAACTGCAGATTCACAATCTTCTCAATAATGAGTTTATTCCTACCAAAGCCAGATGATTCTCTTAATGAAAACCTATTCAATTTGCTACTTGTATTTTCATTGAACTTTGTCAAATTGTTGTGATCCTTGTGAGATGCTTGCTATGTGTTACTGATCAAGTTCATGTGCACACCCCAACCACTCCATATGTTGAGACTTCTACACTGGAAGTTCACATTCATCATCCCCATAACCCGTCCATTGAATATAATGCTCCACCAAATATGTCGATCTCTCTCCAAGAATCATTTCAAAAGAGATATGGGCTACACGAAAAGAGAAAAAAGAAAAAAAAGAATCATGAATGATAAAGTAGCCCATGTTCTAAAATATAAATCAAATAGAAGAAAGAGAGATCACTTCAAAAGGAGCATCCACCATCTTTCATCCATCCATGATGTCAATATGGCCCGATCTTCTGAGAGGTAAGGGGATAAACTCGAATTTAGGGGACTCGGTGTCGACGACCCGGCTTGAATCAGACACGATCCAACCCTGCAACCATTACACCAAGCACAACTTGATTGTTCCTGCAAGCGAAATTGAGAACATAAGCAAGAGAGGATAAACACGCAATCTAAAATTGCAAATATGGATGAAGTGAATCACAAGAAAAGGTTGAAGCTCTAAACACAAAAGGACTAATCACCACAATGGTGTAGAACAAGAACAGGGGCCCTGGATTACTGTAAAAGGACTTGTCACCACAGTTACAATAATTCGATCAAGTTTCTCTCTGGAAAACTGAACTAAACAAAAACCCGAAACTAAAAGACGGTGGCTACTGAGTTTATGTAGGAAATAAAGACGTCCTAGGGTTGGGGGCGACTAGGGGGGCGCCCACAACATGGGCTTAAGGCCCGACACGATACATGGCCAAGTTGGCCCAAAATAGGTGGCACAACACCTTGTCATAGTCGCATATTATGACTCACGACCCTTCTGGAGCTAAGACCAGAACCAAAACGATGGCGTCGTTGTCCCCTTTCCAACGCATCAAAGAACGCCTCATTTGGACGTCGGATGTGGGAGATATCATCAAAACCGTGAAGGGGTGTCGGCTAAATCCGAGACGAACGTGGTGATCGAGTTGGTGATGACTTGTAACTTGGGGAAGGCCATGATATGCGCGTATCCAGCATGGTGATGTCCTCATCATCCTCCCCTTCTTGAATTGGAGTCGCCCTCGACTCCATCTCAGCATCAATCTCCTGCAAAAGGTTAGTACTAGCAGAATGCAAAGTACAAGATACATGATCATCGATAGAAGATATATCATGACAAAGCATAGTATAGCAAGGTGCATCATGATTATCACAAAGATCAGTAACAGTAGATGTCATAGCAAGAAAGCACCTCCTTTTAACTGAATAGCCTTATGTTTAACATCAGAAAGTTGTTTGTTATCATGTTTATTCTCAGTATTTTCAGCAAGCAGTTTAAAATGATTTCTAATATCAGCAGGCAATAACGGACGCAAAGTAATATTCCTGTCCTTATGCACGAATGCATATGTATTTGTTCTACAATGGTAGTCAGCATCCGTATCATATTCCCATGGACAGCCTAATAAAAGCGAACATGCTTGCATAGGTACAACATGAAAATCAGCAAAGTCTTGATAAGAACCTACTGAAAAGTGTATGCGAGCTGATCGAGTTACCTGTGTCGTACCACTATTATTGAACCATTTGATATGGTAGGGCTGATATAGTGCATGCGTGGTTAAGCCAAGTTTGCTTACCAAATCAGAACTTACCAAGTTGTTACAGCTCCCAGTATCAATGATGGTGAGAATACGGCGGTCCACAACAATGAGGTATATGTAGAATAAATTGTTGCGTTGTTGTTCTTCCTCTTGTCCCACCCGAGTGGTCAACACACGCTGTACAATGAGGCTAGGAAAGCCCGCAGTGGCAGCAATAGAATCAATGGCGGTAGTCTCCTGCTCCTCCGTCGAATCTGTAACAAGGTTAGGCATACAAGCAAATTCATCTTCAACATCACTAGAACTTTCATACCCATCAGCGGTAATGATGAAAGCACGATGACTAGGGCAATCCTTCATGACATGTCCATGCCCTTGCAGCGGTGGCAAATAATGGTGGTGGAAGAGCCACTCCTAGTACCGGAAGTAGTAACCTTCTTCTGGTGTTGGTGCTGAACACTAGACGATTGTGCTGCAGAAGTAGGCGCAAGTGGAAAAGTTGTTGCTGGTGTCTTAGCAACATGACTCTTCAAGTTCTCTACTCCAGTGCGTTGCTGGAGATATTGCTCAGTGTTGGATATGCAAGATTGTTGTGGAAGGCGTCCTTGTACTTCTCGTTCAGCCTTAAGAGCAATATGATATAATTGGCTGAACCTATTCCACTCTTTATAGTCAACAATATTCTGGATATCACGGTTCAAACCACCAAAAAATCTAGCACTAGTTTCAACATCATCTTCATGTATATCACAACGTGCTAAACCAATAAGCAATTCCTGATAATATTCCTCTACTATTTTACCACCTTGTGTTAAAGATTGTAATTTCAAACGTAAATTATGTTGGTAATAAGGAGGAACAAAACGAGATTTCATGCGTTGTTTCAAAACAGGCCAAGTGGCAGGTATAGTAGCATTAGTATTGCAAAGATCATTCCACCAAAAGAGAGCAAAACCTATAAACTCACTAGTAGCAAGTCTAACTCTATGCTCAGCAGGAACTAAATGAGAATTAAATTTCTGTTCAACAACAAGTTCCCAATCTAAGTATGCTTCAGGATCAGCACTACCAGCAAAAGGTGGTATGTTAAATTTGGGCTTAACAAAAGTATCAATATTACCACGATTGTTATTACCTCCCATACCGTGTCGATTACGGTGAAGACGGTCTGCATCACGGTCAAAATCATCATTAGCAGCAGCTCGTTGAGGTGGAGGTCATCGTTCAACATCCTCAATGCGGTGGCCAACAGTGTTGATGTGACCCATCAACTCGGCAAACTTCATTTCCATGAATGTACGCTGGTCCGCAAGAAGCTTCGTGAGCTCGGCCTTGGACACGCAATCATTGAAGTCTATAGGGGACTCCAACTCTCCAGGTGTCCCTTTCCCTTTCTCTGACATTGTTAAAAGCAAAAGACAAGACTAAACAAAAAGATTAGCCCTATCAACTACCAGGCAGCAGAGGGTGTAGAAAGTGGAAAACAATATCAGAAGCAATATATCACAATCTTGCAAGTGTTCTTACCAAAGCCAAACAGGTCGACACAATCTGTAGTTGAGCTTGGGTGTAACAGTTGCAAGGAAGAAACCTGTGCTGCAATATGTATAGCTTGGAAGGCTAATATGTATGTCAATGGAACACAATTCAATAACAGATAGTAGCACTGAATAAATGTCCAAAGCAGTGTCCTAATTGCTGGCAAAAGAATCATGTTCAAAAATAATTGTGACAGTAAGAACAATGGCAAAGGCAGCAAGGATCAAAACAGACTTCACAGACTTAGAATTTTCATGGCGGGAGGGGGGGGGGGGGTGCAAATCAAAATCTTGATTTTTTTGTATGATTTTTCCACAATTTTTCTGTGATAGAGGAACACAAAGGAAGGAACTACAAGAAGCTTCAACTCAAATAGAGGAAAAACAAAGGGTAGGAAAAATCACAAAGTTTCACTGAAAGCGCTATTTTTGACTTCACAATTTTTTTCTATTTTTTCCCGATTTTTTTTGAATTTTTTTGACGAGGGCACACAGGGCGGAGCAACGAGTGAAAAGTTATGCCTGTTTTACCGAAGGTATGTCAAGATAGGGTGTGAGGGGTGTGAGGGGGGGGGGGGGGGGGAAACAGAATCGGGTAGGGTTTTTTTATTGGCAACGGATTGTGGGTGTGGTGGGTGGGTGACGCGATGGTGAATCCAATGGAAAACACGATAGTGATGGTGGTGTGCAGCGGAGATCAAAACACAAATTGAATCGAAACACAAATTCAAACCAGCAACTGAACTCGACCATGACACAAACTCAACACTACGGACTCTGAAATTAAATTATGCAAAGGCTAAAAAGTGTCTGGGACGGTGGGAAAATTTTTTTTGTAGGCTTTTTCGTGGATAAAAAGGTGATGAACACAAACGAATCTAAAGGGAAGAACACGATAATACCTCACGGGGAACCTAGGAATCTGATACCACTTGATGTCAATATGGCCCGATCTTCCGAGAGGTAAGGGGATAAACTTGAATTTGGGGAACTCGGCGTCGACAACCCGGCTTGAATCAGACACGATCCAACCCCGCAACCGTTATACCAAGCACAACTTGATTGTTCCTGCAAGCGAAATCGAGAACACAAGCAAGAGAGGATAAACACGCAATCTGAAATTGCAAATATGGATGAAGTGAATCACAAGAAAAGGTTCAAGCTCTGAACACAAAAGGACTAATCGCCACAGTGGTGTAGAACAAGAACAGGGGCCCTGGATTACTGTAAAAGGACTTGTCGCCACAGTTACAATAATTCGATCAAGTTTCTCTCTGGAAAACTGAACTAAACAAAAACCCGAAACTAAAAGATGGTGGCTACTGAGTTTATGTAGGAAACAAATACGTCCTAGGGTTGGGGGCGACCAGGGGGGGCGCCCACAACATGGGCTTAAGGCCCGACACGATACATGGCCAAGTTGGCCCAAAATATGTGGCACAACACCTTGTCATGGTCACATATTATGACTCACGACCCTTCTGGAGGTAGGACCAGAACCAAAATGACGGCTTCGTCGTCCCCTTTCCAACGCATTAAAGAACGCCTCGTTTGGACGTGGGATGTAGGAGATATCATCAAACCGTGAAGGGGTGTCGGTTGAATCCGAGACGAACGTGGTGATCGAGTTGGTGACGACTTGTAACTTGGGGAAGGCTATGATATGCGCGTATCAAGCATGGTGATGTCCTCATCAATCCATACATATCATAATTGTGCACATGGCTTGATCATAATTGATGACTTGTTTTCTCCTTGGATCCGGTTTTTGACTTAGTGATATATGAAATACAAGTATACGGCCTTAATATTTCCTACGTTGAGCTCCACATAAGCCTTAGTATATAGGGAAATTTTGGCCACTGGCCTATGTGAGGAATCAAAACCACATTGAGCGATTTGATAGCATCAATTGAGAATAACTTGTGATCTGGAGCTCTATTTTTATTGAAAAGAGCAAACAAAATTGAAGTTCATTAGGAAAAAGAAATGTAAGACTTCTCTATGTTGTTCCATCTCTCAACTTTTCAAGACAAGGTATTGAGCCACCAAAAATCCTATGGGCATGAGGAGTCATGGAGTAGTCTTTATATATACAAAGCATGATGAGAATTACCATAGATCTTGCTCATTCCTACTCTTCATTTCATACTTCGCTCGAGACAAGCAAAGTCCTAAGCGTGGGGGGTGTTGGTAGTCATAAATTCCCTTTTTTGACTACCAATTTACAATAAACAGGTGGATCTTAAGTAATAATATAATGAAAATAATCTTTACACTCATGAGTTCCACAAGTTTTGGTGAAATATGTGGTTGCAGGTGCTATAGGGTCAAAATATACAAAAACATATGAAAATACCATGTCAACCATCATGGCTGTGAAACAGCCGTTTTCACCAGCCGACAGGGTCGTTTTCAGGCTAAAATCAGGAACCAGCCGACAGGGTCATATACGGGTAAAATCAGCCACCCGGCTGGTTAACTGGGGTCATTTTTAGGCAAAAATCAGGAACCACCCGAGAGGGTCATATACAGCTGAAACCAACCACCTGGCTGGTTAATCGGGGTCATTTTCAAGCTGAACATCCAACCCGGTCAGTTTTGTAAAAACACTTCACCACGATGTTGTTTTCTCCTCCTGGATTAAAAATGATGAAATATGGCCAAGGAAGGGAAGGCCACCAAGTGGCCTAACCAGGAGAAGTCAAGGGGCGATCCAAAGCGGGTCGGCACCCAGCGGACTTGCCACCCAGTGGACCTTGCCACCTGGCGGGCTTGCCACCCGGCCTACCGAGACATTCAGCCTATTAAGCCTACCACCCGGCCTTCCACGCCTACCGACATAAAACCAAAGGAAAAAGGCCAACCGACACTCGAAACTGACCTCAGAATATCATCACGGCCGTCCAGAATGAGTCGGTTGGGAAACCGACATGATTCAAGGGCCACCCGGCCTTGCCCGCCGCCCAGTGGTGCATGCCGCCCGGCATGCCCGGCCACCTGGCACACGTGACCGCCCGGCATGGCCTGCCGCCCGGCGGACCGACTTTTGCCCACCGACTCTCCTTCACCTACAAGTACCCACCAGCCCATCACCACCTATAAATAGAAAGGGGAATTCGGCAGAAAAGATCAATAATTGAAGAGGAGAACAACAAGCGCCACACTGTAGAAATGTATTAGAATAGGGAGTGAGAGTGAAAGGTAGAAGTCTGGGAGGGAGCCGGAGATGTCGGCTCCTTCTCCACCTTGTGCCTCGGGGATGATTCTCCACCAAGAGTAGAGTCCCCATCCTTCAGTCGGGTAACATGTAGATATTCTTTTGTCCATTTAATCATTAAAGCTTTCTTTATTTATATCTTGTTTATGGGTTCTTAGTCCATGTTAGATAAAGTTAATTACTTGATTTGACCATGGTTACTCTGCCTTTAGTTAAAAAGATTAGAGTAGTAATTGTAAGTGTATACATGGTGTATAGACTTAGAATTATCTAAGTTTGCTCCCAACCCCATGGGCTGTGTGGTTGGTAGTTAAGTGGTGACAACACTGAGCTATCCTTTGTATTCCACCATGTTCGGGTTGGGCTCGTAGGCATTGATGGTAGTTTTACCCGAGGTCCCTTCTCATCCCTTTCCGTACCTCGGACGACTATGCCCTGAAGTAAATAAGAGTAAATATTGGAGTCTGATGATTATTTGGATATAAGTTGTCACATGAAGCCAAGGTTGGAGGACTCTCTCAACCCATTGTTATCCTTCTCTTTTGTTCACTAGAATTGGATTAGGATAGAATTTCACTTCTCGTTCCCCATGGATTCGATACCTTGGAATACTCCTAGGTGGAGGCTACATCGGCATCCGTACGCTTGCGGATTTCTCTGTTAGGCATAACGATCGCCAACAAAGATCCAAATTCATTTCCTTTATAGCCCAATAAGCCTTATGTTCCAATTCCACCGGTAGGTGACATGATTTCCCATAGACAAATTGATATGGTGTCATACCAATCGATGTCTTGAATGCCGTCCTATATGCCCATAATACTTCATTAAGCTTTGTGGCCCAATCTTTTCCTTCCTTTGTAACAATCTTCTGCAGAATTCCCTTTAATTGCTTATTTGATGTTTCTGCTTGTCCATTCATCTGGGGATGGTAGGCTGTTCCAATTCTAAGTTCAACTTTGGATTTAGTTAAAAACCTAGTAAATTCTCCTCCTGTGAAATAGGATCCTCCATCTGTAATTATTATCCTTGGTACTCCATACCTAGGAAATATCTGCTCCTAAAGTATACTCCTTGATTCTCTTGTAGTATTGGCCTTGCATGTCATTGCTTTGACCCACTTGGAGACATAATCAACGGCGACCAATATGTACTCGAAACCATGAGAATTCACAAAGGGTCCTATAAAATGCACACCCCAAACATCAAAGATATCGACTTGAAGATTGTACTTAAGAGGCATTGCATTCCTATTGTTAACATTTCCTATTCGTTGGCAATGAGCACATGTTGCAATATACCTTTTTGCATCTTCATGCATAGTAGGCCAATAGAATCCACTCGCCCATACCTTTGCTTGTGTTTTGAAGTAGCCATAATGTCCCCCATAATCCGAAGAATGACACTTTGCTAAAATGCTCGCTCTTTCTTCTCTGGGTACACATCTCCATACTACTCCATCCTTGCAATACCTATACAAGTATGGGTCGGCCCATATAAATTTTCTCATTTCAGTCTTAACTCTTTTCCTTGTGTTCTTGTTCATCATATCAGTTTGTCCCTTGAAACCTTTGATAATGTCCATCATCCAATTCTCTCTATGATCAAATGTGGCAAACAACTGCTCTTGTTGCATTTCATCTCTTATTGGCTCAGTTGATGATGATTCAAGACGAGATAGATGATCCGCTACAGAATTTTCTACTCCTTTCTTGCCTCTTATCTCCAAATCAAATTCTTGCAGCATCAATACCCATCGCATTAACCGAGGCTTAGACTCCTTCTTTGAAACCAAGTATCTTATAGCAGCATGATTAGTATATACAATTACCTTAGAATTTAGAATGTAGGATTTAAACTTCTCAAAAGCAAATATACCAGCTAACATCTCTTTCTCAGTTGTTGTATAATTGATTTGCGCCTCATTCAATGTTTTGCTAGCATAATAAATAACATGCACTTTACCTTCCATCCGTTGTCCAAGAACAACTCCAACTGCATAGTCACTTGCATCACACATAATTTCAAAAGGTAAACTCCAATCAAGTGTCTGCATAATGGGTGCAGAGCATAGAGCTTCCTTTAATCTTCTGAAGGCAAGGAGTCTTTCATCGTCCATGATAAATTCTGTATCTTGCTTCAACAATTATGTCAGGGGTTTAGCAATCTTCAAATAATCCTTAACAAATCTGCGATAGAAGTTGGCATGTCCAAGAAAACTCCTCAAAGTTGTAAGATCAGTAGGGGGGAGGTAATTTCTCAACAGTAGATACCTTTGCCTTATCAACATCTATCCCTCTATTAGATATGACATGACCAAGTACTATCCCTTCTATTACCATGAAGTGACACTTCTCCCAATTAAGAACTAAGTTGCATTCAACACATCTTTTCAAAACCTTCTCCAAATTCTCCAAACAACTATCAAAATCAGCACCATGCACGGAGAAGTCATCCATAAATACCTCCATAATATCTTCTATAAATTCAGTGAATATTGCATTCATGCATCTTTGAAATGTGGCGGGCGCATTGCAAAGACCAAATGGCATCCTTCTATATGCTTATGTCCCAAAAGGGCAAGTACAAGTAGTCTTCTGCTGATCTTCTGGTCTTACCGGTATTTGAAAGAAACCACTATATCCATCCATATAACAAAAGTATGAATTCTTTGCTAACCTTTCAAGCATCTCGTCAATGAACAGAAGAGGATAGTGATTTTTATTCATCACCTTGTTCAAACTTCTATAATCTATGCACATTCTCCATCCAGTTACAGTCCTTTGAGGGATCAACACATTGTTCTCATTAGGCACAACTGTCAACCCTCCTTTCTTGGGCACACAATGTAATGGATTAACCCATTCACTATCAGCAACAGGATAGATCATACCTGCATTAAGCAGCTTCAAAATCTCCTTTTTAACTACTGGCTTCATTGATTCCTTCAACCTTCATATCCCTTCAACCACTGGTTTAGCATTCTCCTCCAAGTTAATCTTGTGGGTGCAAAATGCGGGGCTGATTCCCTTGATGCCATCCAATGTGTAACCAATGGCTTTCTTATACCTTTTGAGCATAGCAAGAAGCTTCTCTATTTCTTCTTTCGTTAGGGCGTTATTCACAATAACTGGATATGTTCTATTCTTCCCTAGATATTCATAGCGTAGCTCCTTCGGAAGTTCCTTCTGCTCTACTTCTAGCACTTCATCTGGATCCAGCTCCCCAAGAGGTTAAATCAAGATTTTCCTGGTTGAGCCGATCGGTGCAAGCGTCACGCCGACCAGCGCCGGCAGTATACTTATCAGTTCCGTGCATAATGTGGTCCAGTGGGTCTCCCATATCCATCCCTATCTTCCCGTCTTCCTCTAGGTTGAATTCCTGATAGTAAGAAGGGTCTTGATGAGACGGATCGTTAAATTGAAATTGCACTTCTTCCTCTCCTAGGTGTAGCGTAATTTGACTTTTCCCAGCATCTAGAACAGTTTGTACTAATCTTAAGAATGGCCTTCCCAGAATGATATCTTCAACCCTAGTTTCTTTATTGTCTAGAACGAAGAAATCTACCCGTATTGTTTTTGAGCTGATCTCAATTTCAACATTCTTGATCACTCCCAATGGCTTCGTCTTCCTTCCATCCGCCATGATGAGCTCAAGTTCAGTCCCCATCAGCCGCTGTTGAATCCCATAAGGCATGCTCATGAATCCATCGTAAGTCATCAAGCTGACACGGGAACCAAAGTCACACAAGGCTTTTGGGAATTTCTTCTCCGATATCTCGCATGGTATGTATGGTTCTTCTTCTTCCTCTTCAGTGAGACCTATAGCATACACACCATATAATCCTTTGTAGGGAGATGGCTCAAAGCAACTGTCTAGCAATCTCTTTGCTTGTTTCACCTCTGTTCCATCAAGCTCTAAATCATCCTTGTAAAGCTTCCCTAAAACTCTCCCAATAATTTCTTGATCGAAAACTTCCAACTTGAGGTGATTACTTGGGAAATTATACTCAATTTCGGCTTCGGAGGCGTCTTGCGGGCTGAAGGATCTTCTCATATTGAGCAACTCGTGCGAAAAATCAATAGGAATCTTGTCCATCGGCTCAAATTTGTCAAGTGATTTAGCATTCACCAATATTCTATCTCCCTTTGGTTTAGCAAAGTTGCCTTCAAATTCCTTCAGGTGGTTATCTAGAATCACATCTTCTATCTTGGTATATTCCTTGCAACTTGACGGAGTCGTCAGGGTGATCGATTCTCCTGTTGTCATGACTGCGCCGATCGGCGCACACATCAGATCCACAGAGGCGGGTCTGACGGGCTCTATTTCTTCAAATTTATACTCTAAAGTAATCATTGCTCTACTCTTGGACATCAAGATCTGTTCAGTCGATGACTCTTCCTTCTTCATAACTCCTGGACATTGCCGATTTGGTTCTAGATATTCTTCCCAATGCTTGTGCAAAGCTTCATTCTCGGCAATTTTGCCTAACAATTTGATCCCTGCCTTGGCTGTCAATCTCAAAAAACTTCCTCTGGCCGATCCATCCAAATGCATCCTCGATGCCTTGTTTATGGCCATGTAGAAGGTTTGAGCGCACATATTCTCATCAATGCCGAGGTTAGGTCCTTGTTTCAATAATGTTTGAAAACACGTCCAGGCTTCCGCGAGAGATTCTTCATCTTCTTGTAAGAAGTTCACCACCTCTCTTCTCAACTTCTGCACCTTTGGCAAAGGAAAATAGTGGAGATAAAAATTTCCAACTAACTCACTCCACTTACCTTTTGCTTCTTGAGATGCTGCCTTGTACCACTCTTTGGCTTTTCCTCCCAAAGAGAATGGGAAAAGCAGCCATCTATAAAGATCCTGAGGCACTCCTTCATGATGGAATGTTTGGCAAAGTGCCTCCAAATCTTGTAAGTGACTATACGTGTTCTCCTCTTTGGCTCCAAAGAACTTGTTTGCTTCAGCCATGCTAATGATAATAGGGTTCAACACATACGAGGAGGCTGTGGCCTTCTCATCTGAGGATTGAGGCACCAGCACGTCTGGAGATGGTAGAGAAAGCTCCCTGAGCGTCAGAGAAGGTTCTGTTGTACTCATCCTGAAAATTCACACAAAACACAAAAAACAAAAACAACTAGAAAAGAGAGGATTAGACATTAGTAAAATATTAACAGTAAAAGAACTGGCTTGTTCCCCGGCAACGGTGCTAGAAAAAGGGGCTTGTTGGTCATAGTTACGCACCCACTTATATACCGTAAGAGGACAGTGTACAGTTGTAGCTCTTTTTCCCTCAGAGTAGTCCAAGGTTATCGAATCCACAAGGAATGAGCAGAACAATTACTATTAAAGGGTTACTAACAAATTGCAATGGGTTGGTTGGTGTAAATGATGACGGTGAGAGAGTGGTGGATGAATGTTATTGAAGAGGTAACAGGATAATGAAGGATTCTCTCCTTAGGGTTGGTTCACTAGCATGCAACCTTATTCTTATCAACTCGAGTGATGACTCTAATATTCTACAAGACATGATGGTTTCGTTCACCCCGGCTGTCACTACAGAGACTATTAGCTCCCCACTAGTTTCTTGCACTATGTAATGGGCAAAAGTGTATTGGCCGATACACTAATGAAAGGGATAGATAGATGTGCAATTAAGTTCATCACATAGATTAGATTCATCGAGAGCGTATCAATAAGTATGGGAGTTACATGACCAGATCCCCGCACTGGAGAAGACCTTCCACTAGACATAGAAGAGGGATGAGAAATAGTGCTAGAACGCGCACGAGCCGATCGGTGCAAGCGTTGCGCCGATCGGCGCAACCTCCCTTCTGGTGGGTCTCGTCGGTGTTGACCAACCTCCGCCGCCAATATCCTGGAACCCTAGTTCTAATAACTGATTCTCACGATTGTCGTCTCTCCCGGTTGCCTCTTAGCTCTTGATAATTATCTTCCTTTTATACTCGACGAGATTAGGTCAACTTCCGTCGACTCTAACTCATACTGTGTTGGGCCTTTGTCTTTCTTGGACCGGGTCGTGTTTTCATCATCTTTTCCTCCCGCGCCGATCGCGCGGCTCCGTATCTGGCCCATCTTCGTTACTCTTTAGTTCTTTATCCATAGTTACCCTATTTTACACTTGTTTCTTGCGATTACATCCAAAACAGAACAACTACAAATATATGCAAATATGGGGTTAATTGTTAGTCCAATCCACCAAATTAAGACGCAAAACATCCCTTTTTGGTAGATAAAATGGGCATCTAGAAACCACCAACAGTAGCTGATCTCTCAAGATCAACAATGCACTTAGGTACCCATATGCTCTTGACCTTTCTCTTCTTGTTTGGTGGTCCCAAAGCCTTAGCTTTCACCTTGCTATCCTTGTTCCTAAAAAGCTTAAAATGGGTGTTCTCATGGAACAAGTTAGCATTAGGTAAAGCAATGGAACTTCTCGCCATGGGGCAATCCTTGATGGTGTGGCCATCTTTGCAACACCTCTCGTAATAGTAGTCATCGGCGAGTAGGGGCTTGATCCATGTAGGAATGGAATCACTCGTCCTAATGATGTCGATGGCGGCGTGATATGAGCCAAGTCCATGATGGGAGACATTGTTCACAAGGTTTCTCCCAAGAATCTCCTTGTGGATGGCTCTACCAAGTGTGAGCCTCTTGAAGCCATCCATCACCATCTTTCTTTCTTCCTTGAGCTTATGATATTCCTTCAAAACAAATGGCTCAAGAGAAGAAACCTCGATCGAGGTGATTAGTTTATCACACATAGTAGAAGCATCACGCTTTGATGAACTATAGAAGGAGGGAGAGGTAAAATCATCCACATTGATGGCCTCAAAAGTAAGTTCAAGGGCCTCATACTTCTCATGTAGCTCTACATAATCACCCTTGAGTTTGTCATAACTATTGTTTAGGGCCTCATGAGATGTGACAAGGTCCTTGAGCTCACTCTCAAGCTCACCAACACAGTCCTTGGCCAACTTACACTCTTTCCTTACCACATCCAACATTTTGGATTTCTTGATGGCGATTTCATGGGCTTGCTCAAGCATACTCCAAAGCTCGGCACATAAAAGCTCCTCATTATCTCTGCTCTCATCCTCACTCTCCCCAAGTTGGCTCGCGGCCATGAGACACATGGGAGGTGGAGGAAGAGCTCGTGGAAGTGTGGTCTGGATCATGGCTTAGCCGACCACTTCTTCATCATCGCTTGAGGAAGAGGATGTGTCACTTGAGTTGTCACTTGTCCACTCTCTAACAAGGGCCTTACGAGAGAACTTCTTCTTATAGTCTTGAGCTTTGCCTTTGCCTTTGCTCTTGTCCTTGTTGAAGTACCTCTTCTTCTTTTGCTTGGCATTGGGGGTCTTATTCTTCTTCATCATCACTTGAGTCTTGAGCTTTGAATGCTTCTTTCTTGGCCTTAGGGCATTCTCGAACAAAGTGGTTTTTGGAACCACCGTTGAAGCACTTGCCCTTGGACTTGGAAGCAAATTTGTTCTTGAAAGTCCTGATCTTCTTTATGAGAAGAGTCAAGTCCTTACTCAAGTCTTCATCATCATCATCATCATCATCTTCTTCTTCTTCAATGATTGCCTTCTTCTTGTTTTTCTTTCTCTTGCTTGATTCTTTCTTGTCAGCTTGAAGAGCAAGGTTTGATAGTTAAGGATCATCCATCCCCAGCTGGTAGCTCTCGAAGGCAGTGATCTTGCCAAGTATATCCTTCATGGTCTTGGTCTTGAGATCACCTTGCAAGGTGAAGGTCATGATGGACTCATACTTGGAGTGTTTGAAAAGCCTCAAGAATCTTCTTATCACCTCAACAGGTTTAAGCTTGAAGTCATCTCCAAGAGCATTGATCTCCTCTACTAGAACATGAAAACGAGAATACACAGTGTTAGCTCTCTCATGTGGCAATCTAGTGAAGCTATCGTACTTGTTCTTCAGCACATAGTATCTTTCCTCTTTGACATTACTAGTGCCCTTATGGATACTCTGAATCTCAGTCCAGATACCGTGTGCCGTCAAACTCACATCCAACCTAGCAAAGACATCCTTAGTGATGCATGCAAACAGAGCATTCTTAGCCTTATTGTTTGTTCTTAATGAAATCAGGTTCAAGAAGGTTCACATCCACATCTGATTCATGGGTCACCATGCATATCTTTGGATTAAGGGACTCCAAGTAGGCTTGCATGCATGCCTTCCAATACCCGTAGTCCTCCCCACTGAATATGGGAACACTCCCCACATGTCCTGACATCCTTACTCAAGGTGGTGAAGCCTCAAAGATGAGCAATTGGCTCTGATACCACATGTAAGGACCAAAGGCCTACCAAGAGGATGGGGGTGAATCGGTAGCCGACCACAAATCCAAATACTTTAGTTTCACGCCACTAGAACCTAACAATCGTTGCAACCTAAGCAATTCTAGTAGGCCAAGACCCTACACAAGCTAGTGTTTATGATGAGTACACAATACGGAAGCTAAACATACTAGCCTATGCAAGCCACAAGTCACCCTATCAACTATAGCACATAAACGTGGAATAGTAAAGAGGGGTCAAGGAATGTCCATGATTTTTTCCCGAGGTCTTGGAAGGATGATGCCATCCCCTACTCCTTGTCGGACCACTCCCGCTGGAGTCATGGTCCCACCCGCCACCAAGTGGAGTTCTCGCCCACGAGCCCGCAATAACTCCCGGAGTGAAGACACGGTGTGCATCACCGTTGCCACCAAGGCAAAAGCTTGCCTCCTCTAGAACTTGTCGGATTCCCCGAGTTGACACGAGCACTCACTAGCAATGCCCCTTTCATCGGCGGGCTCAAACTGTGTACAAACATGTAACGACCTTCACAACCAATCATGATAGGCTCGATCACTGACACCTAACCGGTCTAGGTCTCATCGTAGACCATGAGTAATAGCCTAGATCACGCCCTCAAGGACACCCTAGCCTTAGATATGCAAGATGCTCAAGTTACTCTTCACTAGCACTCTCAAGATATGCAATATCTCCTCCTAGTGCTCTCTTCTTTTCCTCTTGGACCTTACCAAATGCTCTCAAGTATTCCACTGGTAAAGAGAGGTCTCTAAGACCCCAGCAACTAAGTTATATAGGCTTCCAACCTCCAACTAGCCGTTGCTCCATGAAATCAGCTTTCTGGGCCTATTGACCAGACTGTCCGATCACTACCTGACTGGACCATCCAAGCACTGCAGACTCTGGCTCCAACAGCTCTGCGCACTGCTGATCTCCTGCTGGCCAGACCATGCGGCCAGCTGACCGGACCGTCCGGTCCGTTTCTCTCTCTAGTCCAGAAACATTTTAGAACTCAGCTTCCTCTTTGCCCTGTGCAACCCATACTGACCGGACTGTCCGGTCAGTAGACCATACAGTCCGGTCACTATGGATCCTGGCATAGACAGATTCCTCGCTACTCGCTGTAGTCTTCGGACAAAACCACTTAGTGACCGTACAGTTTGGTCACCTCTGACCCTTCTGTCCGGTCACTTCGTCTAGAAGCTGAAACTCCTCATCCTCTCTTGACTTCGTTTCCTGGCTTCTCCAAATAGCTCCTCGGTTTCTCCACTGTCACCTAGTGCCTGTGATTTCACCGAGCATTCATGCACATCACCGACTAGACATGACCTAAGAGAAATGACCTAGACCCCCTTGGTAGTCCGGTTTTTCCTATGGACTCAAAGCCCTAACAACTAGACAAGTGTTCCCAACACTTGCTCCATAGCTTGTCCATAGCTTTGATCCATCTCCATCCTCCCTTGGACTCCATCAAGCTCACCAAGCCTCCATGCTTGTTGTCTTGTTATCAATCGCTAAGGCAACCATCATCCATATGATTTGTAATAGAGTTTAGAGACGATTCTGCATAGACAACACTTGTGTAGATATTAGCCCACAATTTCATAGTTGTCATCTATCACCAAAACATTCATACCTCGGGGATCCAATGGTCATGAAGCTTACAATCGCAACAGTTATCAAGCTCACAAAAGAGCAGATATGAGGAAGCCAGTGAGGAACTAGACTCTTTAATGAGAATTGAAGAGATTAAAGCTAAATAGAGGTCTAGGGATAGAGATGTGGTAGAAGGTGATAGAAACACTAGGTATTTTCAAATAGTAGCAAACCAAAGAAAGAGGAAAATAACTATTCATTGTGTTGAAGGCCATGAAGGGGAAATCAACACTACTGAGGAAATCCTATGAGTAGCTTGTAATTATTATAGTGATCTCTTCAAATGTGAACCTAAACATGATATTAACTTGAGTGATAATTTTTTTGAAAGCGACGAGAAAGTTTCTGATAGTGAAAATAAAGTGTTAGAAGAGGTTTTTGAGGAGGAAGAAGTCAAGGCAGCAGTTTTTGGGAGCTACCCGGATGGTGCCTCGGGCCGTGATGGTTTCTCCTTTGTCTTTTATCAATCCTTTTGGGAGGTCATAAAAATGATTTGATGAAGTTGTTTAAAGATTTCCACAAAGGAGAGTTAGATATCTGGAGAATTAACTTTGTTGTGTTAACCTTGATTCCTAAGGAAAGTGATGCTAAGGAAATGAGCAAATTTCGGCCTTTTAGTCTTTTGAATTGTAAATATAAAATCTTTACTAAGGTCCTAAATAATAGGCTTACTCAAATAATTGATAGGCTCATTGCAGGTAATCAAACTGCCTTTATTAAAGGGAGATATATCCTTGAAAGTGTGGTGACAACTCATGAGGTTATTCATAGTGTTCATTGTAGTAAGCAAAAAGGATGTGTCTTAAAACTTGACTATGAGAAGGCGTATGATAAAGTTAATTGATCCTTTTTACTAAATGTCTTAGAGAAGAGAGGTTTTGGACCTAGGTGGTTGAGTTGGATTGAGGCGATTTTGACAGGTGGGTCTGTAGGACTCTCCATCAATAATGTGGAAAGTGATTTTTTTTTCCTTACAGGAAAGGGGGTGAGACAAGGAAACCCTTTGTCCCCCTTGGTTTTTGATCTAGTAGTGGATGTCCTCACCAAAATGTTGCAGAAGGCTAATAGGAGTAATTTGATTCAAGGTTTAGTTACTGACTTAGTACCGCAAGGAGTAGTGTCCCTGCAGTATGTAGATGACATGATCCTATTTTTAGGAGAGAACATAGAGCTTGCTGAAAACTTGAAATGGGTAATGAATACTTTTGAGTTGATGTCAGGTATGTGAGTCAATTATCAAAAAAGTGAAATAATCCCCATTAACTTAGGTGAAACTGAAATAGGAAGTTTTGCATCAGTACTAGGATATCCTGTGGGGACCTTCCCTATCAAACACTTGGGTGTCCGTTTACATTATGATAAGCTTAGGAGGGAAGATTTACAGTCATTATTAGATAAGATTATCAAAAGGATTGTTGGTTGGAGAGGTAAGTTTCTCAAGTTTCTCATATGGGTAGACTTACTCTAATCAAAGCTTGCCTTGCCAGCATTCCCATTTACTTGCTCTCTTTCTTTAAATTTCCAAAATGGGCTTTAGATCTTACTAACTCTCATATGGAACACCGTCTATGGGATAGCTATGAGGGTCACAACGAAATTCACTTAGCCAACTGGGAGCTAGTGACCCTGAAAAAGGAATATGATGGGTTATCTATTCCAAACTTGAGAGACCTAAACCTGTGTCTGTTGGGCACCTGGGTCAAAAGACTAATGTCAAATGACAATAAAATCTGGAAAGATCTAGTCCAAAGAAAATACCTCCAAAATGCAGTTAACATTTTTGAGGCAACAGATAGAGTTAGCTCGCTGTTTTGGAAAGGTATCCTTTGGGCGGCAAAGGCAGTTAAATTTGGCTATAGATGGGTAGTGGGTAACGGTAGGAAAATAAGATTCTGGAAAGATACCTGGTTTGGTACTGCACCTTTAGCAGTACAATTTTGGGACCTTTATTGCATTGCTAATGAAACTTGTAAACCAATACCAGAGATTATAGTGGGAGAAGAACTTAGAATTTCGTTCAGAAGAACCTTTTCTCAGGAAATGATCTGAAGGTCGCATGAGTTAGTAGCAATTACTGAAGGAGTAGAGATTCTTTAGTTTGGCAATATGAAAGTTCTGCGCAATACTCTTCTAGATCCTTATATGCTATTATTAACTTTAGAGGAGTAAGACCTGTTTTTGTCCCGGCGGTTTGGAAGGTAGAGGTACCTCCAAAAATTCAAATGTTCCTGTGCCTGTTGGCACACAACAAATTGATGACTATAGATAATAACCTCTTGAAGAGAGGAATTTCTAAACCTAAAGCATGTCAGTTTTGTAACAAAAATGAGTCTATTCCCCATTTATTCTTTGAATGTGTAGTTGCAAAATTTATGTGGGAGCTGGCTAGCAGGTTCTTAGAATGTTCAGTAGGAGAAAATTTTGAAAAAGTGGCAACTAGTTGGTTAAATCATAATAAAAATAATGTGATCAATGTCATTTCAGCAAATGTGCTGAGGATAATTTGGCTGACTAGAAATGATCTTGTTTTTCGTGATCAGAGATGGAAGGACATCAAGGTTACTATCTTTTGCTCACTGAAGCTCATGAAGACTTGGATGCCGACGTACAAGGACTCAGGCTCAGAAAAGCTGAGGCAATGGATAGAATTCTTGGAGAAGGAAGGTACGGCGCCACTGTCAATCCAGAGCGGATGAAGATCCTGCTGTCCCAGGAAGCAGAAGAAGCATGATGCGGCGGTTCATCTGCTTGGAATAACCTGATACTTGTGCTTTTAAATGTACGCTTAGAGATAGCTAGATATACTGTGGGTGTGCTAGTTGTAGTCTCTGAGGCGTGTTGGTTGACATTGCAAATGTTTTTGCCTCTTAATGAAATTTCAAGGCAGGGCGTTAGCCTTTACCTCTAAGTGTCACCACGAAAATAGGGAAGAATCAGGCATCGGCATTGAAGGTAGCATAGGATAGAGAGGCACACCACCTGCGAACAATGCCGAGATCCGATTTGCTGGTCGATTCAAGATCACCTAGACGAACATCACCGATGTCGACGCGAGGCTCGAACTGCAAATGGTGCTTCGCCCTATTTACCCCATTGGGATACGGAATACCTGCGGCAAGGCAACCGTAGGCCCGTAGCCCGTGGGAATTCAGTTAGTCGTGATGGGAAATTACTAAGGCGCCCCTGCTGGTGTTAAATTGGTTCTACGGTTTGATACTATCGAATTGGGAGGATCCACAGGTTCCTCTCAAGTCTCAAACACCGTAATAATTATTTTTGTTTGCACTTGTAATCAAGATCAGGCTCAACCTGGCGCCCAGAAGTAAACAAAAGCAAATAGAAGGTATATGCAGAATAAAAGTAAAACAAAATCATGAAAAATACTTTTCAACAAAAGCTTTTGCGTATCAATTTTTTCTGGTCGATCACTAGTATGCAGTCAAGCATCTAATGTCGCTAGCTACTTATTCGCACGATGCATTTGATATCCTTGAACCTCAAAGCTCATACTTATTCGCATGATGCATTTGATATCCTTGAACCTCATACAAGGCAAGGACTCCTGTGCTTTCGTGTCAGTTTCTGAAATGACTAGCAAATATATAATTATGCAGCACGGAAGGGAGGATGCAATACGGTCCTTTGTACCTCAGGTACTGAAATGAATAGATACAGCAAGACAGTTTTGACTTAAACAGAACCATCTGGAATCTATTCAAGAACAAAAGGCTGCTGAGCATGAAAATCATTGCTTCATGCATGAATCAGAAAAAAAAACACATTTTCATTTTATTTTCTTATCAGCAGTGCTCTACTTTGATGTATACCATCACCCCACTGGAAAACAAAAGTATTGTGCAATTAGGATACACAATTGAGATCAGTTCCTGCACCAACCAACACGATAGTAGAACTATAGATGCCCAGGAACAATAATAGGAACAAACAAGAAATAATAGGAACAAACAAGAAATACAGATGCCCCTTGAGCTATGTAACACATCTCTAAAATTCTAAACCTGTTTCTTCATAGGAGGAATATCTTGATCTTTTTAGTGCAGAGCAGGTTCTAAGTCCTTGAGAGAAAATCTGCTGCTTAGTAAGCTTCAATACATCATGAGCATGCAGAGGTGCCACATTCAGGGAAATAAATGAATGTTTCAAGTTATGAGCACTGAGAAAGCAAAGATGCGAAACATAGTGTCATCCTTGAACTAACAGGGAAGAAGTTTATCACCATTACATGTATCAAGTTTCTTTAATACTGCATCCCACCCTCCAAAATCCAAATCAAAAGCCTGTGAAAGAAAATTCAGAACAAGACTGTTAGGCCAAAGAGATAGCCCGTTGCTTTTAGTGAAAGCATCAATTTATCTAAATGATGTTATCAGACAGATACTTTTACTTCAAAGAGTTAATTTATCAAAATGAAGTTAGCCACCTACTTTCACATTAAAAATTTTAGCAAAGCATAACTATCACCATTCTATTCTAGAAAACCCACCTACTGCATCCAACATGTTTCCTCAAGTAAAGAACAGATTTTGTTGCAGAAGCTTCATCTTTTAACCTTGGTGTGGATTTATATTCATCATACCCCACTTATATGGTTATATAAATCATCACTCGCCATGAGCTCTGATACACAGTTAATTCCTTTTGATTTCAAATGTATATGCATATCATTAAAATTTATTGCAAACTATCGTTCAACAGGTCAGTGCTGTTGAAAATGGATGCCCTGAGTAATGCATTAAAGCTAAAACTTGGTTTGTTCTAGTTTCAATGTTTCAAATCTTACTTGCAGATGACGCATCTGAGGTAGTTTGATGTGGGGCATTGGTTCATTAAAGTTGAATATCAACTATCTCAAAGATTCGAAATTCAACAGTACAATAGGATTATCGCAATATTAGTGAGATATGTTGAATAGTTTTTTATTAAAAAAACATTCAATGCATAATTGCACGCTAGGAATGATCAATTGATGTAATTAGCTCGTTGCAGCACAAGAAAGATTTATTGCACTGCTGCTTCGATTAAAAAGGAATAAGCAAATAACTTTTTAACTTTGTAAACCCTTTATAGGCAACATCTTTCGATTTCGATAGATCAACATTACATTGCATCTTGATGGTGGTTCTTTTGTTGAAAGACAACATGTGGCACTTTTGATCAATAAATTAATTGTACTCAGCAAAAACTCGATTGACAGGAGTCCATACATATGCTGATATTACTCTACATTTCTTGATCCATAAACTCGTAAGTCATATTAGATGAACTATGCCAACGATTTTTTCTTTTCTCCTTCAGCCTATAATACAGGTTTTTCTTCTTTATATAGACCTCATAACGCTAAACCTGGCTTTCACTACCGTAGCCACCACTAGTAGCAGGCTGCTACAGTACCACACCAGCCCATAGTGCCCAACTGACTGCCCATAACAATAGAAATAATGCAAATTTCAGTGCGCAATGGAAAGAGGAACTATGAATGAGACTACGAACCATCCTATAGATTTGTCCATAAGAAGTAACAAACCCTTCTTTGGTACATATATTTGTTATGTCTATCAACAAACACCAACGAGGCAATGATTGGGTATGAAAGAAGACAGAAAAGGATGGATAAGTAGCAAAAACTATCAAATATATGGGTTTACGCTTATAACATTCACAGAGAGGATATCCAGCTTTTACTTCCAGACCACACCACAACTATTATGTTAGAAAGAATTCTCAAATAGGCATTGAGATGTTAATTCGTGCGAGTAGGTAAAACAAAAATGTATATTGGTCACTGGTTATCCAGAATATCCATACAATGTCAATTCAAAACTCATTGTCTGCACCTAAAGAAATCAGAAGACACAATGTACATGAGAAATTTCTTTTTAATACCCTCTAATTGTTCATAATAGATTATAGACCAAAGTTCAGTAGCCATCTATGTATCATTACTATTGCCAGTAAGAAGGAATGTTGCAAACATCCAAATTGGCTGCGAATTTCATAGTCAATTTAAAAGAGTAATGCTATAAGTCCAACCCAATTCGTCCAACCAGCCTCCAACCAAGACAAAAGTATGACAGCACATGGGCCCATAAATATTGCATGCACGCTGGTTGGACGAACTAGTTGTACCTACAGCATTTCTCAATTTAAAATTGGCTGAAAAGTTATCTGTTGCCATGTTTGTATTTGTTGCTAGTAACTGTCCATTACTTTCATAGTCAAATTTTCCACATCATGGATTCCGCAAACTATTATCAAACTGACAAACAAGAACAAGCTGCACTCTGTTAAGACTTAAACTTTAAGAAACAACAAGGGAATTACCTTCTGGAACATAAAAGCTAGCATAAGGATCAACTGTCTTTATGAGTACGGAGTTAGTGAGCATCTTGAACTTCTTGATCTCAGGCCAAACAACGAAGATACCAACCATAATTCGCAGAAACACCGCATTACCATCCTCTGCTAATCCACTTATCCAAACTGGAATTGAACCCACTCGAGGCTGCGTCAACGGCAGAGCAAGGAGCTTATAGAGGTCAATTTCTCTGCCCAGCACCCACTTCTCAGTGCCCAAATGGTCAACCTCCCGTGCCCACAAGTGCATGCTGAAATTCTTCATAGCAGTGAGCCCAAGCCCCCCGCCCTCGGACCTCCCAACACGAATGTTCCTCTTGTACACCGAAAACGTCTCCGAAGGCAGCTCGACAAGAGCTAATCTTTGGTTACCCAATTGGAACTCAAGTATGCTGCCCTCATCAAGAAGCCAATACAGGGCATCCTCAACCAGGGCACCAGGCTCCTCCGTAAGCTCACATCGTGAAGACGGCATCTGGGTTGAAATAACCTCGCACCACGAGCCAGTCGCTGACGAGTACACGCAGGCGAAGGCCCGGGCTTGTCTGGTGCACACGACGACCACATCGAATGGGCTGTAGTGGCAGTCGCCGCGGACGGTGGAGGGGCAGAGCACCGCGGCGTTGAGGTCGAACGTGGCAGCTCGCACGCGGTAGGGGACGGAGATCCCGCGGCGCTCGGCGGTCATGGGGTCCCACACGAGCAGATCGGCCCAGTCGCGGCCACGGAGGAGGGAGCGGCCGTGGCGGCACTCGACGAACCACCACATGCCGTCTTCGCCGTCCCTGCGGAGCGCCGCCGCAGCGTGGAGGATGCGTCCGGGCGAGCCCTCAGCGCAGACGAAGCGGGGAGGGCATGGGGAGTTGTGGAAGAAGCCGAGCACGGGTGGTGTTCGATGGAATGCGCGCAAGCCGCGAAGGAATTCCGGGTCGCGGATGAGGTGGCGCCAGCGCTTGCAGACGCGGGAGGCGCGGTAGAGGGAGGTGGGGTGCGGTGGGAGGCGGAGGAGGATCTCAGCGAGGATGTTCTCGTCTTCCAGTGGGGGCGCCGGCGACGCCGGCGAGGTTGGAGGATAGCGCTGTGTCATTGCCGCGTCGCTACCCATCCGTCTGACATTTTTCCTTCTCAGTACTTGAACTAGAGCATCTATAAAAGCCCTTAAAAAATTATACTAAAAAAGCGTTTTTAATAGCAGTTTAAAAATTATCAGAGATAATTTTCTTTGTTTCTCTAATAGTTCCTTAAAAATAGATTAATTTTTTATTGGATCACGTCAATATCTGAGATCACAACAATATTAATTATGTTGGAAACACAAAGATTGGAGTCTCAACTTTTTCCTTGTTTCTAGCTATAAATGAGATGAATTTAGAAAAACAATAAATGTATGAGTTCTTTTTAAGAGCTATTAGAGATTTTTTTTAGATTAAACGCTATTAATTTGATTCAGGAAAGGTTTATGGGTTCTTTTGGAGCAGCTCTCATAGGAGCTTGATTTATCCGGCGTCAACTCCTATGGTCAAATCGACAAGACCGCTTGCTTAATTGTTTGCTTCTAGGACCTGAAAACGCTCTTGACCTCTCCGAACCCTAGAGACACCACCGTCCATCCCGCTCGGCCCCCTCCCTCCCTGCCTCCGGCGACCTCATTGGCGGCCGATGAGTGGAGTGGGGGCGCCCTGTAGGTTCTTCAATTTTCTTCCTGTTGCTTTCTCAATTGTTTCTTGTATCTAGGCCATGTGTCGTGCCTCCTCCTCCAGGTCGTCACGGTCATCGCGCTTGAGCTGTTGCTCACAGACGGTGACCCCTATGGTGTTTTCCTCGAGCTAGAGGCATGCCCAAATAAAGTAGTAGCAAGTTCCCCATAATATCCCCATCCATCTCCACACCACCCTACCCCACTCATCGCCCCCTTCGCCGGCGTTTAAGATGGTGGACGTTTGTGGTCATACGTCGCTGGATTGACAGAGCTCCTCTTCAGATTTGTCCTCTCTACGACCAAATTGAGCTTCAGAGTTGCCGTCGGTGTTGACTCTGCCAACGGCGGTCCGGTCGGTGACTGGCCTCCTAGGCCACATCTGCGCCTCTTGGTTTGACTCGTCTTGGTCTCACTTGGTTTATTTTCATACGTAGTGCTTTGTCTTTCCTTTACCTATCTTGTATGCCTGTGTATGATTCGATGATGATGATTGCTTGCTTTCTTTTTTTATGCATTGTCATGCTAATCTGTTGTATATCATCATTTATGTCTTGCATTGCATGTCCTTATGCTTTCTTTAATATCCTAACATGACATGCATGCATTATCATCTAGAGTGTGCTTTTTTCTCTTATTCCTTTTAGCTCTTGATGATGCTTGATTGAGTAGGACCTTATGCGTTCCTTGTTTTTGCTTTTGAGGTTCCTCTCGATCGTAGTGTAGCTCTCCTAGGCTTGTTGCTTCTTGTTAATATTATGCTAAGTAGTGGTTGTTATCAATCACCTAAAAGTGGGAGATTGTAAGTGTCATGTCCATTGGTGATTGGATCCCCAAGGTATGGATGTGTAAGGACTGAAGGCCTACCGAGAGGGGGGGGGGGGGGTTCAATCGGTGGCCGACCACAAATTCGAATACTTAAGTTTCACGCCACTAGAACCTAACAATCATTGCAACCTAAGCAATTCTAGTAGGCCAAAACCCTACACATGCTAGTGTTCATGATGAGTACAAAATGTGGAAGCTAAACACACTAGCCTATGCAAGCCACAAGTCACCCTATAAACTATAGGACACAAATACGGAATAGTAAAGAGGGGTCAAGGAATGCTCATGATTTTTCCCTATGTCTCGGAAGGATGGCACCTTCCCCTACTCCTTGTTGGACCACTGCTATCGAAGTCCCGGTCCCTCCTTCCACCAATAGCCTAGGGTCTATTGTCCACATGACCACTCTACCCTTGACCTACATAACACACCCACCTACCATTGGGGGCATAACTGTCCATCTTTCACCTTATCGCCCGAATGCCATCGGACGCTTCACATCTTTGCTTCATCTTGAAGCAAGCTCCGTGATGGTGCCACGTGCACCACCAACCACTGGTTTTGAGGCCCAAACTAGGAAACCGTCTCGCATGCTTCTCAAAGCGTGACTTCTCGATGTCGATGTGTGTCACCTTGTCCCATGATCTTGACCACCGGCAAGTCTCTCCTAGTCCCTGTCCATCAGGCCTCCTTGTCACTTGCACCGGCATCCCATTCGTCTTGACTTGGTCAACACGTTGTCTTCATCACCACCACGGTTTTGTGGCTCAACCGCAAAACCGTCTGTGCTTCTTACCTCTCCACGTGCATGGTGTGGATCACCCTTGACTTCACCCGGCATTCCGATTGTCTGGCCCTAAGTCCCCTACTTGTACCCGATCCTCTCGTCGTTGACCGCCAAGTTGACTCAAGTGACCTACACATCTTGAGACAAGCAAACACATTTCCCATCTCCTGCAATATCACCAATATCTCCACCAACTCTAGTTAGTCATAACCATGATATGCAGACCCATGCAATCCCTGGATTCCTGCATTTCAACTCAATCATCAAATCCGCTCAAGTCAATTACTCATCACAAATATAGCAAACCATGGCACATATCCACATGGTTTCTCAATTTGTGCAGCCCCACCGAGCTTCGGGTCCTTGTCGCGTGCCGGGCATTGAGGCTCGAGTGTGAGGCCTCAGCCACGACATCCCTTCAGGCCTTGGCTGGTGTCCGTCTGGAGCTGGAAGAGGAGCATCGGATCCGGGAGGATCTCGGGATGAGGCTGGTGGAACTGGTGGCCTCTTTGGAGCAGGTCGGACATGAGCTTAGCAGAGCAGAGCATGACCTCACCCTCGCTCGAGAGGAGCGAGACGGGGTTGTGGCATAGGCTGCGTCCGGCATCGTGGAGGTCAACAGGCGGGGGCTGGCGTTGTAGTAGGAGAAACTACACTGCGAGGAGGCGGACAAGGCGGCTCAGGACTTCGCCACGGTTGCCGCTGGCTACCTATTGCAGCTACAGAGCGCCCACAAGAGGGAGGAAGGTAAACTTTTTTGCACTTCTTTTCCTTACGTGTCATCTCCTTTCAATTCGCTACAGTCCGTTGGCATGGGCTTGAGCTGCACCATGTGGCATTCTCGCGCGAGGTCACAACTTCCTACGTAGCTCTCGGAGTTGGAGTCAGAGTCTTCCAATGATCCCACGTCGAGGAGGTCAAAAAGGGATTCGTCTGGGCGATCGATCACATCAATGAATCCTGGATTCGCAAAAGTAAGGGCCACGTGCTCGATATCCGCATCCTGGAAGCACCTCATGGTGTTCTGCAGGCCGCACAGGTAGCCCTCTGAGGGGGTTTCAGTGAGCCAGCTGGGGTGGAGGGGCTCTCCCCCGAGGAGCTGTCCATGGATGTTCGCCACTGCGAACGCGAAGTGGCGGAGGTCATCCTGGTTTAGCGTAGGGCCCAAGTAGCGCTCCAAGTGGAGCCACAACTGGTCGCCATACCCGGACAATGTCATGGGCTAGTCGATGACGTGCAGCCTTGCCGGCTTGAGTCGAACCGCGCACATTGCCTCGTCGGCAACCGTGACAGCCACCGTGATGGGGTCCGGGAGCGACTCATCGACGAGCTGCAACATCCCGTCTGCCACGACTTTGAAGTCGAGCATATCACCCATGTCCTCGAGCCACCACGGGCGCGCCACCTCGGAGGCGGGTGCCAGGGCCGGGAGCGGCAAAGATGTCAGAATGCTGACGCATAGCAGCTTCTAGTCTGCGGTAGCAATGAACTCCAGGCTCCTGAAGAACACGCTGCTGCCGGGAGCCCAAAAGGCGGAGGAAGTGGCCATCCAAACCGGGAAGTGGTGAAGTGAAATGCATAAAGCCCCCTACCTGGCATGCTAACTGTTGGTGTTTAGATCACTGGCTAGTAGAATTTGTTCACAGGGGCGCACGTTTCAGGCTCGGTGATGACTAAGCAAGAGGACACAGGGGGTATACTGGTTCGGGGAAGGACCCTACATCCAGTTCTCTAGCCTGCTCGTGTTACTTGCTCTGGCGTGGAGTATAACGGTGATCAAAGTGGAGAGGGCTCCAAGTCTTGGGTGTGTTTGAAGTGCGTGTGTGAATTCTGCTATCTTAAGGCCAACAGAGAAGAAGAAGGACCTCCCCTTTTATATTCCAAGGGGATGGGCCATTTACAGAGAGAGAGAAAGAAAAAGAGAGAGATTCTCCACGTGTGAGTCGGTAGAGGCATGTAGAAGAAGGCGAGGTTCCTAGTCGGCGGCATAGTCTTTGGTCCTTATGGGCCCCACATCCTGGCTTCACGTCAGGGAGTGGGTGCTATGCTCAGGCATGCCCCCATTCCCCGTTGTTAGGCCGAGCTCCCCTTGTTACTATAGGTGGCATGTCCCGCCACACGTGGGGTGGTGCATCATGGATGCTGTCATGTTATCCGAGTGGTGTTCAATCTTGTTGTCCATCAGCTCGTCCTGTATCGCCGCGGTTGGGGGTGTCATCAGGTGGTGGCATCATAGACTGCCCCATCACGCCTGCTCTCATCAGCGGGCACTTGTGGTGATGAGGGTGGCAGGTGTACAGGAAGACTTTACCTCCTGATACTGTGTACGTGCAGCGGGTATGGCACTTAAGGCCGGGTGGTTGGCGGTTGTTGACCATCGTCTCGCCCAACACCTTTTGTCTAGGGTCGCAGAGACAGGTTAGACTTGCTCGGGCTCGATTGGAGTTGGGATCTATCTTGTCCTGGAAAGGCAATTGAGTTTCTCCACTCTGCCATTTCTGGCTCAGTCAGTGTCCCATCACCCCGTCCTGTCTGGGCTCGGGTCCCAATAGAGGTAGAGTTTATCTAATGATTATGGGAGCCCACACTGTCACAATCATAGCAGCAGTGGAGCGTATGTCCTTGCTCCGGAGTGGATAGGCTCGATTGGGCGGCTGAGCCATTATTTTGCAAGGGCGAAGCGTGCTCGAGTTCCGTTAGGTGGGTCAGCTCATTCTCGGCCCCCACTGAAGGGTCGGGTGAGGCGTAATGAATCTTTGACCCCTATTGAGAGGTCGAGCAGGGCACAATCGGCCCCCGACCACTCGGGGGTCGAGCGAGTCGGGGCAGTAGCATGACCTTCGCGGCTGAGGTATGACTGCCGTGTGGACATCACCTGCAAGGGCCCACACTGGCGGTGCCTAGGTGGGGATCCAGTGGGTCCCTTGGGCCAAATGCGTGCGGTTCCTTAGGTGGTGACACATGGCACCCTGATCTTTACCCTCGACATGCACAGACTGGACTATACAGTCTATTGACCAGACTGTATGGTCACTTTCAAAAATTTTGCAAAGTCACGGAATTTCTCCATTTTCCAAGTGCCCTCATTTAACACCTAAATAAAACAGTGCACTTGGAATATGGAGGGAACTCTCAAACACTCCTTTTCAAATAGTGGCACTCTATGGCCTTATAATTTTTGCAAATGCCAAATGAAGAATTGAGCAAATAAGAACCAAGGCGAATAAGAGCCAAATGGGTATGTATGAGCCTTAGTCCATGAACAACGCGAGTAGATTTAACCTCGGAGTTCATAAGAGCTTGCTCAATGGGCATGAAGCACAATCCTTTCCTTTGGTCACACTTATGGAGATGTAATCTCATATAGGTCATAAGGCACAAGTATCTCCAAATGCGACAGGCCTCCCTTGTGTTTCCTATATGATGCATGCAACAAGCATTTTACATATGCAATGAAAGTAAACATGCCATGTGAATGTAAACAATATTAAAATAAGACACAAAGGAAACCTAACAATGTCATGTTTGAACCCCTCTCAAGCTTACTCACTATAAGCCATACCCTTGCCTTGAGAGAAGCCAAACCACCATCTCAAGCACTCCCCCTTGCTTATAGCTATCTTGAGTGGGTTAGACATTGACTAATTTTTATGTATTTTTGTTTTAGTTATTTACACATGCATGGATGCAAAGCATACTAGTCACAAAGGAGTCCTAATTACCATGCAATGCTAGAGAAAGGAAAACACACTACAACTACCATGAACTAACACGGTTACCTCCCTCATGAGTAGATATGACGTTGAAGTCCATGTCACTTGTGGTGGACTTCACATGATCTTCCAGAAAACGCTCGGTCCACCACCACGACCATCAAGGTCTTGTTCTTGGGCACCCACTTGTACGTAGCCGATCTCTCAAGATCAACAATGTACTTAGGCACCCTGTAATGATCATGACCATTGAGGTCAACCCGAGGTAAGGTGTTTTCGTGATGCATGACAAACATGAAATGTGACTAATATCTATATGAGTGTTGTTCGTGTAGGAAACCCTTTCTATCTTATGATGACTATCTATGGTGTCCTTGGTGATGGATGACAATGACCGCAAGCATGGAGGTTTGTGAACTTGATGGAGTCCAAGGGTTGATCAGATGGATCAAAGCGGAGAACAAGCTATGGTGCAAGTGTTTGGAATACTTGAGTAGTTGTTAGGGCTTTGAGTTCATTGGAAAAACCGGACTATCAAGGGGGTCTAGGTCATTCTCTTAAGTCATGTCTAGTCGGTGATGTGCAAGGTTGCTCGGTGAAATCACAGGCACTAGGTGACAGTGGAGAAGCCAAGGAGCTGTTCAGAGAAGCCGGGAAACCAAGTCAAGCGAGGACAACGAGTTTCAGCTTCTGGACATAGAGACCGGACAGAGGGGTCAGTGGAGACTGGACTGTACGGTCACTATTAGGAATTTTTCAGGACATAGCGTGAGGAGCAGGACTCTATCAACGGGAGACTCCATACAAACCGGACGGTCTGGTCTACTGACCGGATAGTCCGGTCAGTAGGAGTGCAGGGAGGCAGAAGAGGTGCATTTCACGGAGGCTCCAGGAATGGAGAGAGAAAGTGGACCGGACGGTCCGGTCCAGTGACCGGACAGTCCGGTTAGTACAGGAATTTGCCTGGACAGAGGAAGCCAACGACTGAGGAGAGCCGTTACAGAGTGACCGGACGGTCCGGTCAGGCAGTGACCGGACAGGCCGGTTAGTGTGTCCAAAAAGGCAATTCTGTGGAGCAACGACTAGTTTGAGGTTGGGAGCCTATATAACGTTGTTGCTGGGGTCTTGGAGACCTCTCTTCGCCAGTGGAATACCTGAGAGCATTTGGTAAGGTCCAAGAGGAAAAGAGGAGAGCACTAAGAGGAGATATTGCATATCTTGAGAGTGCTAGAGAAGTGTAGCTTGAGTATCTTGCACATCTAAGGCTAGAGTGTCCTTGAGGGTGTGATCTAGATTGTTACTCTTGGTCTATGGTGAGACTTAGACCGGTTAGGTGTCGGTGATCGAGCCTATTGTGATCGGTTGTGAAGGCCGTCACACGTTTGTACATGGTCTGATCCCGCCGTTGAAAGGGGCATCGCTAGTGAGTGCCCGTGCCAGCTCGGGGAGTCCGGCAAGTTCTCGAGAGAGGCGAGCTTGTGCTTTGTGCAGCGGTGACGCACACCGTGTCTTCACTCGAGGAGTGATTGCGGGCTCGTGGGCGAGAACTCCACTTGGTGGTGGGAGGGACCGGGACTCTGACGGGAGTGGTCCAACGAGGATTAGGGGAAGGAGCCATCCTTCCGAGACCTCAGGAAAAAATCATGAGCCAACCCTTACTCTACTCCTCACTATGATGCTTTACTTTCCGCATTTACATATTGTGCTTTTCATGCTTGTGTGTTCCTCTAGTTGACTATATTGTAGACTTGCATGTCTAGGCTCTTTACTTGCTAGTAGTGTTTAAGCTTCCGCAATTGTTGACTAGCATGAGTAGGAGTTGCATTGGTGTGCTTGATCACTAGAAATGCATAGGTCTTGTAGTGACTTGTGTGATCCACTAGTATGCATAGAGTGCTCCTATCTTTCACAGGATTATATTGTTAGTGTGATCACCACTAGAATTGTGTAGGAGTTGGTTTGAGTTCTATTGGTAGTTTGTAATTAGTAAAATTGGTACATAGTGGTAGTTCCCGATTCAACCCCCTCCCCCCTCTCGGTCACTACGATCCTTTCAAGTGGTATTAGAGCCAAGTGCTCATTATAAGGCTTAACCATCTTGAGTAGTGACCGTATTGAGTTGGGATGTCATCCCATTCGGGGCCGGGTCATGGCTCATGGAAGGATCGCTTTAAGAGCCTCCTAAAAGCCATGATTCCGGATGAGTTGATGGACACTCTTGTGGACTTTGCCAATACATTTACCGATAATCATGTGTATGATGATTGTGATGATGGTGTGGATGTGCCTTGTACTAGTGAGTGCCTAGATTCTTCTAGCAATGACTTGATATGTTGCTCTACTAGTATGCCCAACATGATGATTGATAACGATGTGTCTCTTGATCTTGCTTGCTCTACTAGCATGGATGATGTTTGTGAGTCCTCTATTGATGATGCTAGTAGTTCTATTGTTGAGGAGTTCTTTACTTTTCATGCTAATGATAATGAGGACTTACTTTACTCTCTTATTCGCTTGCGAGGTATTGTGGACAGGATTGGGGCAACTTCTTTCGAGCTTCCCAAGATCGTGATAGTGGAAAAGATCCTCTCCTTGGTTCTGAGTACCAAGCTCTTCTACGTCACACTTGACCTTCTCATGGAGAAGAGTCTCTCTATAGAAAATGTGATTGAGCTGCTCTTCAAGGATGAGGAGATCGCCGTGAGCATGGCATGGAAGAGGACATTCAAGGCAACTCATGAAGCATCCTCGAGCAAAGGGAAAGAAGTAGCTTCGAGCTCAAACTTCTTTGATCCCTCCACAAGATTGTCTTGCAACAACTTCTACAACCCATTTGGAGCAAGACATACATTGGGCACTTCGTCAAGCTCTACCTCAAATGTCATTCCAAGTCCTACTCCAAGCACTTTGAGTGGACCGAGCATTGGCGTAGGGGGAGCACCAACAACAATGCTCACTCAATCATTTGAGATGATCAATCTTGCGGCTTCGGCTCTGGCGCCTCCACCTCCTCCGCTACCTCCACCACAAGATCATCTTTGGCATCTTCGTCAAGCTCACCAAAAAGACCTCCTCTTTGAACTCGGTGAATTCGTGAGAAATCCGAATGATGACCTTTGTGAGAACCTATTAAGCATCTATGATCTTATGTGTAGGATTAACTCTTTCATGGGACTTCAGAAGATTACACCACATGAAGTGATTGACAAGCCCCTCCAACAAATCACAACTCCTGAGAGGAGTTTCTTATTTGAGGACATAGTCAATAGGAGACATGAGCTATCAGTTGAGATAGCAATGGAGATGATACTTGTGCTCCACTCTCAAGTGGGACATGTGCTTGAGCACATCACTGGACTCTATGATCCTCCCCATTACTATATCAACCTTGACAATATGCACATGTGGGATGATCATGGACATTGGAGGTATCATGCTCCTCACTATCCCATTAGAAGGAGACTATTGGATGGGATTGCAAGAATCCCTATCTATGAGGATGGTCTCATTGCTCGACAATAAGAGGTTAGTGCTAGTGAATCAAGTAATGCTTTGGATACTAACACCTCTTCCTCTAGTGCTTGTCTTATGGCTACTACTAGGGTCAACTACAAGAGTGGAGGCACTCACTGGATTCTTGATAGTGGGTGCACTCAACATATGACCGGGAAGCCAACCATGTTCACCACCATTGATGAAGACGAAGATAGTGAGAAGGTGACTTTTGGGGATAACTCAAAAGGGAGAGTTAGAGGCTCGGGCAAGGTGGTCATCACACATGACCTCCATCTCTCCAAGGTCTTCCTTGTGGAAACCCTCAACTTCAACCTTCTATCTATTGGTCAACTTTGTGACATGGGTTTCAAGTGCATGTTTGATGAGGATGGTGCAATATTTAAGAATGCCAAGAGAGGGCTAGTATTTCATGGAATAAGACATGGGAACTTGTATGTCACGGACTTCAAGTCAAGCAATATGCCACCAAGGACTTGCCTATTCACTAAGCCATCCAAGGGATGGTTGTAGCATTGAAGACTAGCACATGTTGGAATGAATCAGCTCAAGAAGATTGTCAAGAGGAATCTAGTTGAAGGAATCAAGGATGTGACCTATAAGAAGGATAGATTATGCAGCGCTTGTCAGGCGGGGAAACAAGTTGCATCTTCACATCCCACCAAGTCATTCATGTCTACATCGCGTCCTCTAGAGCTCTTGCACATGGACTTGTTTGGGCCAACACACTACAAGAGTCTAGGAGGTAATCTATATTGCTTGGTGACTGTTGATGATTTCACGAGATACACTTGGACCTTCTTTCTTGTGGACAAATCTCAAGCCAGTGGTATCTTCAGAAAGTTTGCCAAGAGGGCAAAGAATGAGTTCAATGCTAGCATTATAAATATAAGGAGTGACAAGGGACGGAATTAAAAAACACCATAGTGGAGGAATATTGTGACAAGAAAGGGATCAAACATGAATTCTCTGCTACATATACTCCCGAGAAAAATGGAGTAGTGGAGAGGAAGAACAAGATGCTCATCACTCTTGCTCGTGCCATGTTGAATGAGTATGGAACTCATGAGAGGTTTTGGGCGGAGGCAATCAACACGGCTTGCTACACCTCCAACTGTGTCTATCTCCACCATTTGTTGAAGAAGACACTGTATGAGCTATTGGTGGGACCAAAACCCAATATTTCCTATTTCCGAGTCTTTCAATGCAAGTGTTATATTCTCAAGAAGAGGAGAAAGCTTGGGAAGTTTGAGAGCAGAACTTATGAAGGCATTCTTATTGGGTACTCTGGGACTTCTAAAGTATATAGGGTCTACAACTACACCACCGAATATGTGGAAGAGTCCTATGATGTGCAATTCGATGAGTCAAATGGGTTCCAAAAGGAGGATGAATTTCATGAAGTGGACATTGGAGATGAGCCTATGAGGGAAGCATTGAGAAGAATGCCCGTGGGCGAGGTTTTACCCCACGAGGCCAATGATGGTGATGTTGATGAGCCCTCTACTCCACCACCTCAACCTACCTCCTCCTCCAAGGTACAATAAACAACCCAAGATGCCACAAATACTCCCACAAGCTCCTCCCAAGATTCATTGAGAGTACACCCACCAAATGATGAGGAATCTCAAGTAAGAACTGAGCCAAAAACCTCCCCACATACTTCATCACAAACCACTTCTCCTAGCTCTTCACAAGATAACCTCCCATTCACCTCAAGCTCAAAGTCCAAAACAAGAAAGCATAAGAGTGACTCTTCCACCTATCTAAGGATACAAGACACTCATATATCAAGAGAGCAAACAATCCATGATGCACAAGACATCTCACCTAGAGCTTCTCCCACTCAAAGAAAACACCACCCTAGACCCAAGGCCATCAACAAAGATCATTCACAAGACTTGATCATTGGGAGTCCATCTCGAGGAATAAAGACAAGGAGAAATCAATACAAGCCCAACTATGTGAGTGAAGAGAATGAGGATGAGGCTAATGTTGAGAGCTTCTCTTTTGTCTCTATGATTGAACCCACTACCATTAATGAAGCTATGGATGATCACAAATGGGTCATTGCCATGCAAGAAGAATTGAACAACGTCAAAAGGTGCAAAGTATGGAAATTGGTTGAGAGGCCCAAGAATCATAATATGGTTGGCACCAAGTGGGTTTTCAAGAACAAGCAAGATGAGAAAGGAGCAATTGTCAAGAACAAGGCTCGTCTAGTGGCTAAGGGATATTCTCAAGTGGTGGGGATTGACTTTGAAGAGACCTTTGCTCCCGTGGCCCGTCTCGAAGCTATTCGGATCTTACTTGCCAATGCATCATATAATGGCTTCAAGCTCTTTCAAATGGATGTCAAGAGTGCCTTCTTGAATGGAGAAATCAATGAGAAAGTCTATGTGGAACAACCTCCGGGGTTTGAGGACCCAAAACATCCAAGACATGTATACAAATTGAAGAAAGCTCTCTATGGCCTCAAGCAAGCACCAAGGACATGGTATGAACACTTGAGGAACTTCCTACTCAAGAATGGATTCACCATTAGAAGCATTGATAGCACCTTGTTCCTGAGGCATGTTGGGAAGGATCTCTTTGTGTGCCAAATCTATGTGGATGATATCATCTATGGGTCAACCAATGAGAAGTTTAATGAAGAGTTTCGGGAGATGATGGCTAGGGAATTCCAAATGTCAATGATTGGAGAGTTGCACATGTTCCTTGGATTCTAAGTCAAGCAATTGAGAGAGGGAAACTTCATCTATCAAGAAAAATATACTAAGGACCTTCTCAAAAGATTCAACATGGAGAATTGCAAGCCCTTACACACACCTATGGCTACAAGCAAACCCTTGGATGATGATGTGAAAGGGAAACCGGTGAACCCCAAGCTATATAGATCAATCATTGGGTCTTTGCTCTATCTCACCGCTTCGAGACAGGACATCATGTTTAGTGTGTGCTTGTGTGCACGCTATCAAGCAAATTCGAAGGAGTCACACTTGAAGGCCGTGAAGAGAATTATGAGATACCTCAAGTACACACCTACCATGGGCTTATGGTATCCTAGAGGATCAAACTTTGAGTTACTTGGGTACTCGGACTCCGACTTTGCGGGTTACAAAGTGAATAGAAAGAGTACATCAGGAGGTTACCAATTTCTTGGAAGATCACTAGTATCTTGGAGCTCAAAGAAGCAAAACTCTGTGGCTCTATCTACCGCAGAAGCAGAATATATGGCGGCGGGAGCTTGTTGTGTACAACTTCTCTACATGAGGCAAACACTCTCGGACTATGGCCTTAACTATACTCAAATACCATTATATTGTGATAGTGAGGCGGCAATCAAGATGGCCCTCAAGACGGGAGATCATGGTCATGCAAAGCATATTCAAGTGAGGCATCACTTCATAAGAGACCATGTTGAGAAGAAGGACATCGAGTTGGTGAGCATGCGAACTCATGAACAATTGGCAGATATCTTCACCAAGCCACTTGATAAGAAGACCTTCAACAAGCTAAGGGGAGAACTCAATGTTCTCAACTCTCCAACTTCACATGAGTAACCATTGAGCTTGTCCTTGTACATATGTATAGTGTTTCATTAGTTCTTGTTTGTGTCCTTGTTTGTGCTTGTTTCTCTTCTTTTGTAGGTTTACTTCAGACCTTCTTGAGATAGCAATGGACACGGGTTAAGCTTGGAAAGGTGGCTCATGGTATACCCAAGGCTTTCAAGAAAGGTCCATAGTGAGCAAGCTTGAGAAGGGAACAACTCATTATTGAAACTTTGGTTTGTAGCGATTCTCTCTCTTTTCTTTAGCATCACATCATGCATTGTATACTTGTTGCATTTGCATTCTTTGCATTTGTCATCCTTGCATTATGATACCATACATGCTCTCAAGCATGTGTCTAGGGGGAGTTGCTCATCTACAATGTGAGTACATGACTCTCTAGACGATCGAATAGTAATATTTGTGCTTCATGCCCATTGAGCCATGTTCGACCAAGCTCTGAGGTTAAATCTACTCGCGCGGCTCATAGACAAGTGGCTCATACATTCCCACCTCCCTAATGACTAACTCTTGCACGTTGGAGAAAAATCTTTTGTTGAGTCATGAGTGTAGGGGGAGCGACAATGGAACATCACTACAACCAAGGAGGAGCACCATGAAAGGGGGAGTTATCCTAACTCTTGCCAATTATTTTATGCCTCTTGGTTTCATTATGTTTTGTGTGGTTTTTGGTGATAGGTGACAAAGTGAGAGAGAAAACATGAAGATCCAAAAGCCAAGTTGTCAAGGTCAAAGATAAGAAAACATGAAGATCCAAAAGCCAAGTTGTCAAGGTCAAAGATGAAGAAGAATTATGAAGATAGGGAGATGGAATATGAAGATCACACCAAGATGAACATTTACACCAACATGAAGAAGAAGAACAACGGTGCATGTCTACGGCGACAATGAACACCTTCACCGACATGAGCATCTATGTCCTTGGTACGTGTCTACATCAACAAGATCAACTACCATGACACCAAGGCGGGCGTAAATTTGAATCAACAAGATCAACTACCACGACACCAAGGTGGGCGTAAATTCGACATAAGCTCAATATCTAGTGTGCTACATAATTGGGTAGTCCTCCCTCAACACCTAGCACATCTCAAGAGGGAGACTACTTCCAAGGTAAGGACCATGGTATGCCCTTCAATCTTTTCTTTTTCTTTGGTTTTTTCTTGCTCATCCATTTTTGGATCATCATAAGTAGTGGTTGTCATCCATCACCAAAAAGGAGGAGATTGTAAAGATCATGACCATTGAAGTCACCCCGAGGTATGGTGTTTTGGTGATGCGTGACAAACATGAAATGTGACTAATATCTACACGAGTGTGGTTCGTGTAGGAAACCCTTTCTATCTTATGATGATTGTCTATGGCGTCTGTAACACCCATTTTAAGAAGAGAAATGGGTGCAGCCGTATGTGTGCCCAGGATCAAGTTACACACACATACGGTACATCATCAGTGGCAACAGAATAATTATCCATATCCTTTAATTATTACATCGTATATTTATTACAAAAGGACCCGTGGGTCTAGAAGAAAAGTACATCAATGCAGCGGAAAGTAGCTAGCGTAGACATCCCAAACTCCACAGGCATCGACTGGTGGATAATCGCCTAGTACTCGCTTCCTTCATCTTCGTAGTGGCTCCAATCTTCTCCTTGGGCTGAATGTCAACGGGGTATAGCAAGGGTGAGTACGTGTCGTACTCAGCAAGTGGGGAAAATATGACATGGGGCTATAGTCAAGAAAAAGGCTTTATAGAGTGGGAAGCATGAGCTTTTAATTAACCTAAGCATCCTATTTACTACGTGGGGTCATCCCAACCATGATTTCAAGGTGCTATACTAACCAAGTTCCAACCCATTCCATCGTTCCAACCAACCCATCCCCACCCAACTAATCTTGTGAGGATTCCAAGCCGCTCTTGACCGTGAGCACGGCTATCATGATAGTTTGATACTCTGCAGAGTTTGTACCACTTTACCCACAAGTCGTGATTCCCTTGGTGCCCGTGGACGCGACCCACATTACACACTTCCTTTGGTGTGTGGCAGGGTTTCACTACGAGGCTTTTCCAAAGGGTCTCCCAGTACATGCTAGCCACTAAGGTTCCACTCCCGTCCATAAGTGATAGCCCTTCAACAAGCAGCTCATCACCCCGGAAGCCCCCTCTTGAGCCATTCGGATACAAGGATAGTCCTCTCGACTTCCATTCCCCGCTCCACCAATGCTCACCAAAGGTTATGCTCCTACGAGAATTTTGGCGCAAGAATTACCTAAATTGGAGTTATGAGTAAAAAGTTATGCTAGTTTGAAGTTTTAGGGGCAAAAGGGTAAAAACAGAGGCTTTTAAGGACCTATGTGTAATTTTATAAAATTACAGGGACTAAAGTGTAAATTATTAGGGCTGAAAAGTAGTTATTAAAAGTATAAGGTTGTTTTTGCAAAAATTCTAGGACTCAAACATAATTAATACTAAGTGCAGGGGTTTAAGTGTAAAAAGACAGGGCCAAAATCTAATTAAAATTAAGTACAGGGATGTTCCTGTAAAAATTTAAGGCTAAAATAATATTTATACAATTAATAAGGATTAAGGTATAATTTTAAAATAATTCTGGGGACTAAAACATAATTAAAATCAGTCCAGGGGTGTTTTATAAAATTACCAGTCAAATAATAATTTAAATAATGCATAGGGGTGTTTCTGTAAATTTTTAGGGCTAAAATAATATTTATACCATTAATAATATAAAAAGACTGGATTAAAATATAATTTAAAACAATTCCAGGGGTTTTCTACAATTTATAGGGCAAAAATATAATTTCTTAAAGGTATAGGGGCTTTTTGTAAAAATGTAGTGTTAAAAATAATTATTATAAAGTTCAGGGGCCTAAAAACAAATTTTTATTTGTTCTGCACAAAAATAGGGACCTAAACCTAATTTAAACTAAGCACAGGGGCTAAAATGCAAAACTGCCACAATATCCAGGAAATAATTGAATTAATTTTAAACTAGAAATGCGTGGACCGGGTCTATAGGTTCTGTGGACCATTGGTCCACTGGTTCACGGTGGACCGATTACATAACCCGAAGGGGTATGTAATCTGGACGGTTGGATCAAGATCCAACGGCCAGAATTAAAGGGCGGGGGAAGGTCGTCGCCGGCGGCTGGTTAGGTGGCGGCGCGCGGCGGGGCTCACCGGAGACCGGCCGGAATGGCGCTCCGGTCGGCCATTCCTCGCCGCGAGAGTCCCGGGAGAGAGAGGGGAGGGAGGGGAGTCTCACCGGCAGGTCGCGCGGGTGAGGGAAGGTTGGGAGGGGGTCGGCGGCGCGGCTCGGTGGCGGCGGTGGTTGGAGCTCGGTGGGGGAGGTCGTCCGATGGTCGCGAGCGAGCAGGAGAGAGCGGAGGAGCGGCGGCAGAGCAGGACGGTGCCGAGGGGGTGCTTTATAGGCGTGGAGGCGGGCGAATTGAGCCGGCGCGAGGTCTCCGGCCATCAATGGCCGGCGGCGGCCGTTTGGGATCGGTAACGCACGCCAGTGCATGATTAAGGCACGGTGAGTGGGGGAGAGGAAGCGGAGGGGGGTTGCGTGCGTTGGGCTTCGGTTACAGGAGCCGGGGAGGTCGGGGGAGGGAGATCGACGGTGGTGGCGGCGTCAGTTTCCGGCGACGGGAGAGAGAGGCGGAGGAGGGGATGACAGGTGGGGCCCGCGTGTCAGTGAGAGAGAGAGAGAGAGCGGGAGGAGCGGGCCGCGTGCGCTGGGCTGGCCGGGAAGGTGGGCCGCGGGGGAGAGAATGAAGGGAGGGGAGGCGGCCTGGCCGGCTGGGCCGAAAGGAGGAGGTGGGGAGAGGGGAGGGGTGGGCTGAATGGTGGGTTTCGGCCCACTGTTCTAGTTCCTCCTTTTCTTTTCTTTTTCTTTCTCAATTCTTTTCCTTGTCTAATTTCTATTCTAATTCTATTCCTAATATTCCTGGTAAATAAATAATAATTAAACTAAATGCATAATGCAATGAAAATCTATATGAATATGACATGTTATGCAAATGCAATAATTTAATTTAATTTATTATAAAAACAATTTGTCCTAGGTTATTTAATTAAACTCCTAAATGCTAATAGTTGGCATTTTTAGAATTTGCAGAAGTAGGGTGTTACAAACCTACCCCTCTTAAAATGAATCTCGCCGTCGAGATTCAGAAAGATAGATGAAGAGGTGGGGAAACTCGGCTTTTAATTCTTCTTCACGCTCCCAGGTGGCTTCTTCTTCCGTGTGATGATTCCAGAGCACCTTGCACATCCGGATCACCTTATTTCTGGTAACTCTCTCAACAACTTCTAGGATCTTGCTTGGTTGTTCCGTATATGTGAGGTCTTTCCGAAGGTCTATTTCCTCAACAGGGAGTTGTTCTTCAGGCACTCTTAAGCACTTCTTTAACTGGGACACATGGAACACGTCATGCACATCCGTGAGATGTGAGGGTAGCTCCAACTGATATGCGACTTCTCCTCTTCTATCAAGAATCTTGAAAGGGCCGATGTAACGTGGTGCTAACTTTCCTTTTACTTTGAAGCGTCTAACACCCCTCATGGGTGATACCTTGAGATATACGAAGTCTCCAATCTCGAAGGATAGGTCTCTTCGCCTACGATCGACGTAGCTTTTCTGCCTTGACTGTGCAACCTTTAGGTTCTCACGTACAATCTTAACTTGTCTTTCTGCTTCTTGTAGTATCTCAGGTCTGAAGACTTGGTTCTCTCCTGTCTCATTCCAGAACAGAGGTGTCCTACACTTTCTTCCATATAAGAACTCGAAAGGCGCCATCCCTATACTTGCTTGATAATTGTTGTTATAGGAAAATTCTGCGTAGGGTAGACTCTTGTCCCAACTCTTGCCATATTTCAAAGCACAAGCTCTCAACATGTCTTCTAGTATTTGGTTCGTCCTCTCGGTCTGTCCATCAGTCTGAGGGTGATACGCAGAGCTGAAGTTCAACTTGGTGCCAAGAGATTCATGTACCTTCTCCCAAAACCTCGAGGTGAACTAAGAGCCTCTGTCAGATACTATCTTCTTAGGGACTCTATGTAAACACACTATCCTTGACATGTATAGTTCTGCCAGCTTCGCACCACTATAAGTTGTCTTGACGGGAATAAAGTGTGCCACCTTGGTTAAACGATCAATTATAACCCATATAGAATCATATCCCGACTGTGTATGGGGTAATCCAACGATGAAGTCCATACCAACTTGTTCCCACTTCCACTCAGGAATCTTTAGAGGTTGAAGTAGTCCGGCGGGTCGTTGGTGTTCTGCCTTGACACGTTGACATGTGTCACACACCGCAACATACTCTGCGACATCACGCTTCATGCCATGCCACCAATAACGAGTCTTCAAGTCTTGATACATCTTGGTACTTCCTGGATGAATGGAGTATGCAGAATCGTGTGCTTCCCGTAGTATTATGTCACGAAAGGGCTTTTTGTTTGGCACACATATTCTTTTACCTATCCATTTAATACCCTTCTCATCTTCTGTGAAGTCGGTAGCTTTTCCTTCCTTAATAAGCTTTTTGATCTCACTTAACTTCTCATCTTCTAGCTGTCCTTTGCGAATTTCTTCATTGAGAGTTGGTTCTACTTCCATTGCGACGGCCTCCAACTCATTCACAAACCCAAGGTTTAGTCGTTCAAACTCCTTGCAGAGTGCTGGTGGTAGCCTTTCCACGATTAACTGACCGCAATAGGCCTTTCTACTCAGGGCATCTGTAACAACATTCGCCTTCCCTGGATGATAGTTAATACCCACATCATAGTCCTTAATCAACTCTAACCAACGTCGTTGTCTTAGGTTCAACTCCGTCTGAGTGAATATGTACTTGAGACTCTTGTGATCCGTATAGATCTCACAACGATGACCAAGAATGTAGTGCCTCCAAATTTTCAAAGCATGTACTACTGCCGCTAATTCCAAATCGTGTGTTGGGTACTTCTCTTCATGCTTCCGTAATTGCCTAGATGCATATGCCACAACATGACCTTCCTGCATGAGCACACATCCTAGTCCTTGCCTGGATGCGTCATAGTATATGTCAAAACTCTTACTGATGTCAGGTAAGACTAAGACAGGGGCTGACGTTAATCTCTTCTTCAATTCTTCAAAGCTGGTTTGACAACACTGAGTCCATTCGAAACTCTTGTCCTTCCCTAACAGTGTCGTCATTGGCTTTGCTATTTTGGAGAAGTCCTTTATGAATCGTCGATAGTATCCAGCTAATCCAAGAAAACTTCTAATCTCCTTTACTGTTTGTGGTGGTTTCCAATCTAGAACGTCCTTTACTTTGCCCGGATCGACTGACACTCCTCCAGCAGAGATCACATGACCAAGAAATGCTACCTCCTTCAGCCAGAATTCGCACTTACTTAATTTGGCATACAGCTGGTGTTCACGTAGCTTCTCTAGAACTAGCCTGAGGTGTACCTCATGCTCTTCTTCATTCTTTGAAAACACTAAGATGTCGTCAATGAAAACCACAACAAACTTATCCAAGTATTCCATGAACACCTTGTTCATAAGGTACATGAAGTAAGCCGGTGCATTGGTTAACCCAAATGACATTACCGTATACTCATATAACCCATATCTTGTTCGGAAAGCCGTCTTGGGTATGTCTGATGGTCTGATTTTTAACTGGTGATACCCGGATCGTAGATCAATCTTGGAGAATACACAAGCTCCTTTCATCTGATCGAACAAGTCTTCAATCCGTGGTAGTGGATACTTATTCTTGATGGTTACATCATTAAGAGAACGATAGTCCACACACATCCTCTGAGTCTTATCCTTCTTCTCGACAAAGAGTACTGGAGCTCCCCAAGGTGAGGAACTAGGGCGAATGAAACCTTTCTCTAGCATCTCATGTAATTGCTTCTTTAGTTCTACCAACTCATTAACTGGCATCCTATAGGGCCTCTTAGATATAGGAGCAGTTCCTGGTATTAAGTCGATAACAAACTCTATGTCACGGTCTGGTGGCATACCTGAAAGTTCTTCAGGAAAGACATCAGGGAATTCACATACCACTCGTATCTCTTCTATGGGTGTGCCGGTGGTTTGGTTTAGTATGACTTCCTTGGTAGTAGAGTTGGCTGCTATGAATTCAACCTTGGTACCCTCTGCACTAGTCAGTTGTACTGATTGCTTGGCGCACTGTATCACTCCATCATACTTGCGTAACCAATCCATTCCAAGTATTATATCTATCCCCTTGGAGTCTAGGATTATGAGATTAGCTGAGAAGTCCACCCCCCTTATTTTAAGGGCGATCTTTGGGCATATTTGATTGGTTCTCATTTCTCCACCAGGAGAGCTAACTAGCATGGTACGCTTCATAAGAGCAATCGGTAAGTTGTGCTTTGCCACATATGTGGATGTTATGAATGAATGCGATGCTCCCGAATCAAACAAAATGGTTGCAGGTTGAGAGTTAGCTAAGAACATACCGAGCACCACATCTGCAGCTTGCTCAGCTTCTTCCGTAGTGACATGATTGACGCGCCCTCGAGCGTAATTCTGTTGTCCTCGATTGCCTGAAGGCAGGTTAGTTGAAGCTTGCCTTGGTGCATTGTTCCGTTGAGGACACTGTCCCATGAAGTGACCTTCCTGTCCACAGTGATAACATCCGCGCTTCACACCATTAGTGTTTCCAGCGGTGGGGCGGTTCTGGTTTTGTGGAGCTATTGGGGCTGTGGGGCGGGGTGCTTGCTGATAGGTGGGACGAGGTGCCTGCTGCTGGCTAGGGCGGGGTGCCTGGTAGTTGGAACGTTGCATTGGAAAGTTTGGGCGTGGAACTTGCATGGGTGGCCTGACAGTGCTGGGAGCACGGTAGTATGAGTTAGAAGATGGCATCATGCGGGGGCGAGTGTTGCTACCATATGATTGTCCTTGGAATGGCATCTTCCTCTTGCCTTCCCTCTCAATCTCATTGCGCTTATTCTCCACAATAATGGCCTTGTCCACCAGTTTCTGGAAGTTGACATAGTCATTGTTTATCAACTGAAACTGGATGTCATTATGCAGTCCCCTCATGAACATGTATTGCTTCTTCCCATCGGTGTTCACATCCTCGGGAGCATACCTGGACAGTTGGATGAACCTATTCAAGTATTCACTTACTGACATGTCCCCCTGTCTCAGGTCCTAAAATTCCTGTCTTTTCAGCAATTTGATGCCCGTAGGAATATAGTGGGAGCGGAAATTATCCTTAAACTCAATCCAAGTGATGCTTTCCACATCAGCATTAGCATTGCAATAAGCTTCCCACCAGTCTACGGCTACACCATACAGCTGATGAGCTGCAAAGAGAACCTTCTCTTGATCATTGCATTGAGCGATTATCAACTTCTTTTCGATTGCCTTGAGCCAATCGTCAGCTTCCATCGGATCCTTAGATTGGGAAAAGGTAGGTGGCTTAGTCCTTAGGAACTCCCCCAATCTATTCTGGGGTGGAGGTGGAGGTGCATTGTGGTTCTGCTGGTTGTTGTGGTTCTGCTGTATAGCGCCCAAAGTTTGGATCATTGTTTGCATGAGCTGAGTCTGTACGACCAAGAACTGCTCAAGGTTCGAAGCATTATTGCCCTCCTCGTTGTTCTGATTGCTACCTCCAGCGTGGCCTCTAGTGCGAACCATCTGATTAGAGTAGGTGGTGGAAGTAGTGTGAGACAAGGTGTGGTAATAACGAAAAGAAAGATCCCCATCTAAATGTATCAAGGAGTGATAAGTAAAAAAATAGTTTATTTTAATAAGCAAACAAACGATGAGATTGTGGACAAGGTGCCGAGGCATTCTACAACCCACATCAAGCACACTTATTAAGCAAGCCAACAAGTTCATTACATCACACCATGAAAGTAAATCGATGTAAGCGTTTGATTATTACAATCTTTATTCACGGGTAAGGGAATCTCCTAGGCATGGGAGTTCACTTCGTCGGAGATCGAAGGTATGGAACTTGCGCGCTTCGGGGAGTTTGCAGTCCAAGTGCGGATACCCGATGAGTAGAGGTCACTCTGCTCGCCCATCTTGACTCGCTGGTCGCGCTTTATGTAATCCTTGGTATTGCGCAGCCTCTTCCGAAGGGCATGGTTCTCCCTCTCTAGGGCCTCTATAGTGCGGCTTAAGTCCACCGCTATTCCCTGAGTCTCGTCCATCTCCCTGGTGCTCACATACCATTCTGTAGGAGCGACGGTGTACTTCTCCGTGCCTGGTTTCCAACGGGGAATGTGTGCAAAACTTGTCCTTGCTATTCCATGGCGGTGAGTGTAGCAGAGGCTAGTGAGAGCCCTCCAAGCAGCGTCGTCTATTGCAACCCCACGAGTAGCCCTAGGGGTGCGGCCACGGTGCGTAGATATGACGCGGACGCCGTCGTAGATGTTGACCTCCGCTGTCCATTCCTCACGAGAAGGACGATCCACTCTCTTGATGAAGTACTGAGGCTTGTTGGTGATGCCAATCTTCTCAAGTAGCTTTCGCAGAGTCTTGGAGAAGGTCTCACCCTCTAGTCCAAAAGAGCAGTACTTGTCGGCCATACGGACGGCTAGGTCTTCGTCCTCATCCGAGTTATCATCATTCTTAGGCTCTTCGAGGTCCTCGGGCTCCTCTGGGTCTTCTTCCTCTTGTGGTTCTTCAGGGTCCTCTTCTTGCTCATACTCTTCTGGTTCTTCTTCCTCTTCAGGTTCCTCAGGGTCCTCTTCTTGCTCATACTCTTCTGATTCTTCTTCTTCTTCAGGTTCCTCAGGGTCCTCTTGTGGTTCCTCTGGAAACGTCTCATCCCTTATTGGGGTCTTCTCGCGTTCAGATTGATTTGCTTCTTCACTCTCTCCCCTTTAAACACGCCTAGGGGCAAGGAGTCCATAGTGGCGTCTAGTCGTACTCTTACGAGAGCTTTGCTTGGTGAGGGCCATCTATATTTTAAAATCACAAGGCATGGATAAGCAATGGTTAAGGAAATCTGAAATTCAACAAAAGCAACAAAATGAGAAATGACAAGGATTAGTATTTTGTTAAAATAGTTTGTATTGATGTAAGACAAAATAGGGTCCCTAAATGCGTTCATGGCTAACTGGGCTGACGTCCTGCAGTCGATATGGCTCTGATACCACTTCTGTAACACCCATTTTAAGAAGAGAAATGGGTGCATCCGTATGTGTGCCCAGGATTAAGTTACACACACATACGGTACATCATCAGTGGCAACAGAATAATTATCCATATCCTTTAATTATTACATCGTATATTTATTACAAAAGGACCCGTGGATCTAGAAGAAAAGTACATCAATGCAGCGGAAAGTAGCTAGCGTAGACATCCCAAACTCCACAGGCATCGACTGGTGGATAATCGCCTAGTACTCGCTTCCTTCATCTTCGTAGTGGCTCCAATCTTCTCCTTGGGCTGAATGTCAACGGGCTATAGCAAGGGTGAGTACGTGTCGTACTCAGCAAGTGGGGAAAATATGACATGGGGCTATAGTCAAGAAAAAGGCTTTATAGAGTGGGAAGCATGAGCTTTTAATTAACCTAAGCATCCTATTTACTACGTGGGGTCATCCCAACCATGATTTCAAGGTGCTATACTAACCAAGTTCCAACCCATTCCATCGTTCCAACCAACCCATCCCCACCCAACTAATCTTGTGAGGATTCCAAGCCGCTCTTGACCGTGAGCACGGCTATCATGATAGTTTGATACTCTGCAGAGTTTGTACCACTTTACCCACAAGTCGTGATTCCCTTGGTGCCCGTGGACGCGACCCACATTACACACTTCCTTTGGTGTGTGGCAGGGTTTCACTACGAGGCTTTTCCAAAGGGTCTCCCAGTACATGCTAGCCACTAAGGTTCCACTTCCATCCATAAGTGATAGCCCTTCAACAAGCAGCTCATCACCCCGGAAGCCCCCTCTTGAGCCATTCGGATACAAGGATAGTCCTCTCGACTTCCATTCCCCGCTCCACCAAATGTTGCACCGACACTGGGAGAACATCTAATTACTAGGCCAAGCCTTACCCATGTCGGTCTTGTGTTGGCACTGTTTTCCTGGGTTGTCGCTCTAAGAACCGGTTCCTAGGATCTACAACAAGCCTACCACCACAAGCATGTGCCCACGGCATCACATCCTTTCCACCTGGCTTGCATAGATCCCTAAGCCATGTTACTAAAAGATTTACCAAACATCTCCCACGTGACATTGTTCATTAATCAAAATTAATATTAACCCACATCCCATAAGCCATCTTAAGCATTTTCTACCCACAATTCACCCATTGGTTCAAGGCGACAAGGAACAGGGTAAAAAAAATTACTAAGGAAAACCCTAACAATAGGTTCCCAATAAATTGACACAAGCATGCAATTCTATAGTAACATTTCAATAGGTGTAATATGCATCAAGGACACTTGCCTTCGTCCTGCGCAGAAGGCTGCTCTAACCCTTCAAAATCCTGCTCTTGAAAATCCTCGTAGGGTGGTCCTTGTGTATGCTCGCCTTTATGTAACGACATACCAATACAAGCAAAACATATAGAATCAATACACTATATGCAACAGAGGAAAAACAGTATGTAGATGCAAGGGATGCAAAGGTTATGCTCCTACGAGAATTTTGGTGCAAGAATCATCTAAATTGGAGTTATGAGTAAAAAGTTATGCTAGTTTGAAGTTTTAGGGGCAAAAGGGTAAAAACAGAGGCTTTTAAGGACCTATGTGTAATTTTATAAAATTACAGGGCCTAAAGTGTAAATTATTAGGGCTGAAAAGTAGTTATTAAAAGTATAAGGTTGTTTTTGCAAAAATTCTAGGACTCAAACATAATTAATACTAAGTGCAGGGGTTTAAGTGTAAAAAGACAGGGCCAAAATCTAATTAAAATTAAGTACAGGGATGTTCCTATAAAAATTTAAGGCTAAAATAATATTTATACAATTAATAAGGATTAAGGTATAATTTTAAAATAATTCTGGGGACTAAAACATAATTAAAATCAGTCCAGGGGTGTTTTATAAAATTACCAGGTCAAATAATAATTTAAATAATGCATAGGGGTGTTTCTGTATATTTTTAGGGCTAAAATAATATTTATACCATTAATAATATAAAAAGACTGGATTAAAATATAATTTAAAACAATTCCAAGGGTTTTCTACAATTTATAGGGCAAAAATATAATTTCTTAAATGTATAGGGGCTTTTTGTAAAAATGTAGTGTTAAAAATAATTATTATAAAGTTCAGGGGCCTAAAAACAAATTTTTATTTGTTCTGCACAAAAATAGGGACCTAAACCTAATTTAAACTAAGCACAGGGGCTAAAATGCAAAACTGCCACAATATCCAGGAATTAATTGAATTAATTTTAAACTAGAAATGCGTGGACCGGGTCTATAGGTTCTGTGGACCATTGGTCCACTGGTTCACGGTGGACCGATTACATAACCCGAAGGGGTATGTAATCTGGACGGTTGGATCAAGATCCAACGGCCAGAATTAAAGGGCGGGGGAAGGTCGTCGCCGGCGGCCGGTTAGGCGGCGTCGCGCGGCGGGGCTCACCGGAGACCGGACGGAATGGCGCTCCGGTCGGCCATTCCTCGCCGCGAGAGTCCCGGGAGAGAGAGGGGAGGGAGGGGAGTCTCACCGGCAGGTCACGCGGGTGCGGGAAGGTTGGGAGGGGGTCGGCGGCGCGGCTCGGTGGCGGCGGTGGTCGGAGCTCGGTGGGGGAGGTTGTCCGATGGTCGCGAGCAAGCAGGAGAGAGCGGAGGAGCGGCGGCGGAGCAGGGCGGTGCCGAGGGGGTGCTTTATAGGCGTGGAGGCGGGCGAATTGAGCCAGCGCGAGGTCTCCGGCCATCAATGGCCGGCGGCGTCCGTTTGGGTTCGGTAACGCACGCCAGTGCGTGATTAAGGCACGGTGAGTGGGGGAGAGGAAGCGGAGGGGGGTTGCGTGCGTTGGGCTTCGGTTACAGGAGCCGGGGAGGTCGGGGGAGGGAGATCGACGGTGGTGGCGGCGTCGGTTTCCAGCGACGGGAGAGAGAGGCGGAGGAGGGGATGACAGGTGGGGCCCGCGTGTCAGTGAGAGAGAGAGAGAGAGCGCGGGAAGAGCGGGCCGCGCGCGCTGGGCCGGCCGGGAAGGTGGGCCGTGGGGGAGAGAATGAAGGGAGGGGAGGCGGCCTGGCCGGCTGGGCCGAAAGGAGGAGGTGGGGAGAGGGAAGGGGTGGGCTGAATGGTGGGTTTCGGCCCACTGTTCTAGTTCCTCCTTTTCTTTTCTTTTTCTTTCTCAATTCTTTTCCTTGTCTAATTTCTATTCTAATTCTATTCCTAATATTCCTGGTAAATAAATAATAATTAAACTAAATGCATAATTCAATGAAAATCTATATGAATATGACATGTTATGCAAATGCAATAATTTAATTTAATTTATTATAAAAACAATTTGTCCTAGGTTATTTAATTAAACTCCTAAATGCTAATAGTTGGCATTTTTAGAATTTGCAAAAGTAGGGTGTTACAGCGTCCATGGCGATGGATGACAATGATGACAAACATGGAGGCTTGTGAACTTGTTGGAGTCTAAGGGTTGATGGAGATGGATCAAAGCGGAGAACAAGCTATGGTGCATGTGTTTGGAACACTTGAGTAGTTGTTAGGGTTTTGAGTCCATAGGAAAAACCGGACTATCAAGGGGGTCTAGGTCATTCTCTTAGGTCATGTCTAGTCGGTGATGTGCAAGGTTGCCCGGTGAAATCACAGGCACTAGTTGATAGTGGAGAAGCCGGGAAACCAAGTCAAGCGAGGACGATGAGTTTCAGCTTCTGGACATAGAGAACAGACAGAGGGGTCAGTGGAGACCGGACTGTATGGTCACTATGGGGAGTTTTCCAGGACATAGCGCGAGGAGCAGGACTCTATCAGTAGGAGACTACATACAGACCGGACGGTCCGGTCTGCTGACCAGACAGTCCGGTCAGTAGGAGTGCAAGGAGGCAGAAGAGGTGCATTTCACGGAGGCTCCTGGAATGGAGAGAGAAAGTGGACCGGACGGTCCAGTCCAGTGACCAGATTGTCCGGTCAGTACAGGAATTTGCTTGGATAGAGGAAGCCAATGGCTGAGGAGAGCCGTTACAGAGTGACCGGACGGTCCGGTCAGGCAGTGATCAAACAGTCCGGTCAGTGTGTCTAAAAAGGCAATTCGATGGAGCAACGACTAGTTTGAGGTTGGGAGCCTATATAATTTTGTTGCTGGGGTCTTAGAGACCTCTCTTCGCCAGTGGAATACCTGAGAGTATTTGGTAAGGTCCAAGGAAAAGAGGAGAGCACTAGGAGGGGATATTGCATATCTTGAGAGTGCTAGAGAAGAGTAGTTTAAGTATCTTGCACATCTAAGGCTAGAGTGTCCTTGAGGTTGTGATCTAGATTGTTACTTTTGATCTATGGTGAGACCTAGACTGGTTAGGTGTCGGTGATCGAGCCTATCGTGATCGGTTGTGAAGGCCATCACACGTTTGTACACGGTTTGAGGCTGCCGTTGAAAGGGGCATTGCTAGTGAGCACCCGTGTCGGCTTGGGGAGTCCGGCAAGTTCTCGAGGGAGGCGAGCTTGTGCTTTGTGCAGCGGTGACGCACACCGTGTCTTCACTCGAGGAGTGATTGCGGGCTCGTGGGCGAGAACTCCACTTGGTGGCGGGAGGGACCGGGACTCCGGCGGGAGTGGTCCAACGAGGATTAGGGGAAGGCGCCATCCTTCCGAGACCTCAGGAAAAAATCATGGGCCAACCCTAACTCTACTCCTCACTATGATCCTTTACTTTCCACATTTACTTACCGTGCTTTTCATGCTTGTGTGTTCCTCTAGTTGACTATCTTGTAGACTTGCATGTTTAGGCTCTTTACTTGCTAGTAGTGTTTAAGCTTCTGTAATTGTTGACTAGCATGAGTAGGAGTTGCATTGGTGTGCTTGATCACTAGAAATGCATAAGTGTTGTAGTGACTTGTGTGATCCACTAGTATGCATAGAGTGCTCCTATCTTTCACAGGATTATACTGTTAGTGTGATCACCACTAGAATTGTGTAGGAGTTGGTTTGAGTGCTATCGGTAGATTGTAATTGGTAAAATTTGTACATAGTGGTAGTTCCCGATTCACCCCCCCTCTCGGTCACTACGATCCTTTCACACCTATATGCTCTTGACCTTTCTCTTCTTGTTTGGTGGTCCCAAAGCCTTAGCTTTCACCTTGCCATCCTTGTTCCTAAAAAGCTTGCAATGGGTGTTCTTATTGAACAGGTTAGCGTTTGGTAAAGCAATGGAACTTCTCACCATGGGGCGATCCTTGGTGGCATGGCCATCCTTGCAACACCTGTCGCAATAGTAGTCATTGGCGAGTAGGGGCTTGATCCTTGTAGAAATGGAATCACTCGTCCTGATGATGTCGATGGCTACGGGATATGAGCCAAGTCCCTCGTGGGAGACATTGTTCACAAGGTTTCTTCCAAGAATCTCCTTGTGGATGGCTCTACCGCAAGTGAGTCTCTTGAAGCCATCCATCACCATCTTCCTTTCTTCCTTGAGCTTATGATATTCCTTCAAAACAAATGGCTCAAAAGAAGAAACCTATACCGAGGTGGTTAGTTCATCACACATAGTAGAAGCATCGCTCTTTGATGAACTAGAGGGAGAGGCAAGGTTCTCAACATTGATGGCCTCATAAGTAATCTCAAGGGCCTTGTACTTCTCACGAAGCTCTACATGATCACCCTTGAGTTTGTCATAACTCTTGTTTAGGGCCTCATGAGATGTGACAAGGTCCTTGAGCTCACTCTCAAGGTCAGAAACACGGTCCTTAGCCAACTTACACTCTTTTTTTTTTACCATATCCAACATTTTGGATTTCTTGATGGCGATGTCACGAGCTTGCTCAAGCATACTCCATAGCTGGGTACAGGAGAGTTCCTCATCATCGCAATGCTCTCATCCTCACTCTCCCCAAGTTGGCTCACGGACATGAGGCATGTGGGAGGTGGAGGAAGGGCTCATGAAAGTATGGTCTTTATCATGGTGAGGCCGTCCACTTCTTCATCATCACTTGAGGAAGAGGATGTGTCACTTGAGTTGTCACTTGTCCACTCTCCAACAAGGGCCTTGTGAGAGAACTTCTTCTTGTAGTCTTGAGCTTTGCCTTTGCCTTTGCTCTTGTCCTTGTTGAAGAACCTCTTCTTCTTTAGCTTGGCTTTGAGATCTTCATCTTCTTGTTCTTCACTTGAATCTTGTGACTTGAATGCTTCTTTCTTGGGATTTGGGCACTCTCGGACAAAGTGATTCTTTGAGCCACAATTAAAGCACTTGCCCCTAGACTTGGAAGCAAACTTGTTTTTGAAGATCTTCATCATCCTTATGAGAAGAGCCAAGTCCTCGGTCAAGTCACAATCATCTTCATCTTCTTCATCATCATGTTCAATGACTGCATTCTTCTTGTTTTTCTTGCTCTTGCTTGATTCTGGCTTGTCAGCTTGAAGAGCAAGGTTAGATGGTTGAGGATTATCCATCCCTAGCTGGTAGCTCTCGAAGACAGTGATCTTGCCCAGTACATCCTTCATGATCTTGGTCTTGAGCTCACCTTGCAAGGTGAAGGTGATGATGGACTCATACTTGGGGTCCTTGAAAAGCCTCAAGAATCTTCTGATCACCTCAACAGGCTTGAGCTTGAAGTCATCCCCAAGAGCATTGATCTCCTCCACCAGAACATGAAAACGAGAATACACAGTATTAGCTCTCTCATGTGGCAATCTAGTGAAGCTATCGTACTTGTTCTTCAGCACATAGTATATTTCCTCTTTGACATCACTAGTACCCTCATGGATACTCTGAATCTCAGTCCAGATACCATGTGCTGTCAAACTCGCATCCAACCTAGCAAAGACATCCTTAGATATGCATGCGAACAAAGCATTCTTGGCCTTAGTATTTTTCTTAATGAAATCAGATTCAAGAAGGTTCACATTCGCATTCGATTCATGGGCCACCATCAATATCTATGGATCAAGGGACTCCAGGTAGGCTTCCATATATGCCATCCAATAATCGTAGTCCTCCCAATTGAATATGGGAACACTCCCCACATGTCCTGGCATCCCTACTGAAGGCGGTGAAGCCTCAAAGATGAGCACTTGGCTCTGATACCACTTGTAAGGACCGAAGGCCTACCAAGAGGGGTGGGGGTGAATTGGTGGCCGACCACAAATTCAAATATTTAAGTTTCACGCCACTAGAACCTAACAATCATTGCAACCTAAGCAATTCTAGTAGGCCAAGACCCTACACATGCTAGTGTTCATGATGAGTACAAAATGCGAAAGCTAAACACACTAGCCTATGCAAGCCACAAGTCACTCTATCAACTATAGCACACAAATGTGGAATAGTAAAGAGGAGTAAAGGAATACTCATGATTTTTCTCGAGGTCTCAAAAGGATGGCGCCTTCCCCTACTCCTCGTTGGACCACTCCCGCCGGAGTCCCTATCCCTCCCACCACCAATGTGGAGTTCTCACCCATGAGCCCGCAATCACACCCAGAGTGAAGAGATGGTGTGCATCACCGCTGCCACCAAGGCACAAGCTTGCCTCCCTCGAGAACTTACCAAACTCCCTGAGCTGACACGGGCGCTCACTAGCGATGCCCCTTTCACTGGCAGGCTCAAACCGTGTTCAAACGTGTGACGTGATTCACATCAAATCATGATAGGCTCGATCACCGACACCTAACCAGTCTAGATCTCACCATAAACCAAGAGTAACAGCCTAGATCGCACCCTCAAGGACACCCTAGACTTAGATGTGCAAGATGCTCAAGTTACTCTCCACTAGCACTCTCAAGATATGCAATATCTCCTCCTAGTGCCCTCCACTTTTCCTCTTGGACCTTACTAAATGCTCTCAGGTATTCCACTGGCCAAAAGAGGTCTCCAAGACTCTAGCAACGAAGTTATATAGGCTTCCAACCTCAAACTAGCCGTTGCTCCATGAAATCACCTTTCTAGGCCTCCTGATCGGACCGTCCGGTCACTGCAGTCTTCAGCACCAACTATTGTGATCCCTCTACTGACATCCACTGACCAAACCGTACGGTTAGCTGACCGGACCGACCAGTCCGTTTCTCTCTCCAGTTTAGAAACATTTCAGACTTCGGCTTCCTCTCTGCCCCATGCAACTCAGACTGACCGGACCAACCGGTCAGTAAACCGGACCGTCCGGTCTCTATGAACTCTAGCACGGGAAGATTCCTCGCTAAGTCTCTATAGGCCCCGAACAAAACCACTTAGTGACCGTACGGTCCGGTCACCACTGACCCATCTATCTAGTCACTTTGTTCAGAAGCTAAAACTCCTCATCCTCGCTTGGCTTTGTTCCTGACTTCTCCGAATAGCTCCTTGGCTTCTCCACTGTCACCTAGTGCCTATGATTTCACCGAGCATACATGCACATCACCGACTAGACATGACCTAAGAGAAATGACCAAGACCCCCTTGATAATCTGGTTTTTCCTAGGGACTCAAATTCCTAACAACTAAGCAAGTGCTCCCAACACTTGCTCCATAGCTTGTCCTCAGCTTTGATCCATCTTCATCAACCCTTGGACTACATCAAGCTCATCAGGCCTCCATGCTTATGGTCATTGTCATCAATCACCAAGGCAACCATCATCTATATGATTTGTAATAGGGTTTAGGGATGATTCCTACATAGACAACACTCGCGTAGATATTAGCCCACAATTTTATAGTTGTCATCTATAACCAAAATCACATAGTCCAACTTGTCCGACAGCTGTACTGATTGGATGGTCCAGTCAGTACAAGGAAATCACATGGCCAATAGCTCAGGGAGTCGTTCTAGGAGTGACCAGACAGTCCGGTCAGGAAGAGAGTGGACAGTCCAGTCAGTGCGTCTAGAAAGGTGATTTTGTGGAGTAACAGCTAGTTTGAGGTTGGGAGGCTATATAACTTCGTTGCTAGGGTCTTGGAGACCTCTCTTGGCTAGTGGAATTGCTTGGAGCATTTGGTGAGAGCCAAGAGGAAAAGAGAGGAGCACTAGGATGAGATATTGCATATCTTGAGAGTGCTAGTGAGAGTAACAAGAGCATTGTGCACATCTAAGGCTAGGGTGTCCTTGAGGGTGTGATCTTGGCTATTACTATTGGTCTATGGTAGGACCTAGACCGGTTAGGTGTCGGTGATCGAGCCTATCGTGATTGGTTGCGAAGGCCATCACATGTTTGAACACGGTTTGAGCTAGCCGGTGAAAGGGGCATCACTAGAGTGCGCCCTTGTCAGCTCGGGGAGTCCGGCAAGTTCTCGAGGGAGGCGAGCTTGTGCCTCGGTAGCAGTGGTGATACGCACCATGTCTTCACTCCGGGAGTGATTGCGGGCTCATGGGCGAGAACTCCATATCGGTGGCAGGAGGGACTGGCACTTTTGCGGGAGTGGTCCAACAAGGTTTAGGGGAATGCGCCATCCTTCCAAGACCTCGTGAAAAAATCAAGAGCATCCCTTTCCCCCTTTTTACTATTCTGCAATTGTGTGCTCTAGATGATAGGGTGACTTGTGACTTGCATAGGCTAGTATGTTTAGCTTCAGCATTGTGTATTCATCATGAACACTAGCATGTGTAGGGTCTTGGCCTCCTTGAATTGTTAGGTTGCAACGATTGCAAGGTTCTAAGTGGCGTGAAATTAAAGTATTTGGTTTTGTGGTCGGCTAACGATTCACCCCCCCACTCTCGATACGGCTTCAGTCCTTACATGGCTGCACCCCCAACGCTACAACAAGGCGCACTCTTGCCGTCCTTTCTTGGAGAAGAAGTCAATGATCTACAACCTACTGATGCCAACAACTCAAGTACAACAGTTTGGCCAATGATGCTTCCCATTGATGTGTCCATCTTCTCCTAGTATTCCAGATTCAGGCGAGTTAGTCGGCCTCGCAGGGGTCGGCGGCAGCTCCAACACCACCGTGTTGCTCTTCGATTTTTGTCTTTCCTTGTAGGGTATCACGAACTCCAATTCAGGCTACTCATGGTATCCAGGTCCTCTACATCCTTGATGACATTCTGTACTCACGTTTTGAAGAACGATAACCACTACGGGTGAAAGTTGCCTAGAGAGGGGGGGGGGGGGGGGTGAATAGGCAAATAAAAAATTCATGCAAAATTAGACTTAAACAAATTTATCAGTAGTACTGGCAGTGCCGGTGGCTAGGATCGGCACTGTCGATGGACACTTCCGGTGCTGGATCGGTAGTGCCGATAAGAGAGCAGAGAGTCGCCCAAAAGATAAACTAAGTTGGTTTCACAGTTACTAAGTTGAAGATAAAAACTACAACAGATGAATAAGGCACTACAAGGTATTAGCAACAACTAAACAAGCCTACACAAGTAGATCAGTTGAATTAAAGTTGATACAAGTATGAAACCTAAAACAATGAAAGGGACAACAAGTAAATAAAAAAGCACATAGAGACAATATTTGTTACCAAAGTTCGGGCTCACAAAGAACCCTACATCTCCGTTGAGAAGTCTACAAAGGACCGGATCTCTTTCAACCCTATTCTCACTCAAGCGACCATAAAGATTGAGGTCGAGTTCTCAACTATCAATTCCCTTGTGGGAGGTTAATACAAACTTCCCGAGGCATCACCACACAAGTTGGGAGCTCTACGAGCACCGCTAACCGTCTTGATGTAGATATGGCCCGATCTTCCGAGAGGTAAGGGGATAAACTCGAATTTGGGGAACTCGGCGTCGACAACCTGGCTTGAATCAGACACGATCCAACCCCGCAACCGTTACACCAAGCACAACTTGATTGTTTCTGCAAGCGAAATCGAGAACACAAGCAAGAAAGAATAAACACGCAATCTGAAATTGCAAATATGGATGAAGCAAATCACAAGGAAAGATTCAAGCTCTAAACACAAAAGGACTAATCGCCATAGTGGTGTAGAACAAGAACAGGGGCCCTGGATTACTGTAAAAGGACTTGTCGCCACAATTACAATAATTTGATCAAGTTTCTCTCAAGAAAACTGTACTAAACAAAATCCGAAACTAAGAGACGGTGGCTACTAAGTTTATGTAGGAACCAGGGCATCCTAGGCTTGGGAGCGACCAGGGGGGGCTCCCACAACATGGGCTTAAGGCCCGACACGATACATGGCCAAGTTGGCCCAAAATAGGTGGTGCAGCACAATGTCATAGTCACACAGCATGACTCATGACCCTTCTGGAGCTAGGACCAGAAACAAAACAATGGCGTCGTTGTCCCCTTTCCAACACATCAAAGAACGCCTCGTTTGGATGTCGGATGTGGGAGATATCATCAAAACCGTGAAGGGGTGTCGGCTGAATCCGAGACGAACGCGGCGATCGAGTTGGTGACGACTAGTAACTTGGGAAAGGCCCTCATCATCTAGCATGGTGATGTCCTCATCATCCTCCCCTTCTTGAATTAGAGTCGCCCTCAACTCCATCTCATTATCAATGTCCGCCAAAGGTAAGTACTAGCAGAATGCAATGTACAAGATACATGATCATCGATAGAAGATATATCACGACAAAGCATAGTATAGCAAGGTGCATCATGATTATCACAAAGTTCAGCAACAGTAGATGTCATAGCAAGAAAAGCACCTCCCTTTAACTGAATAGGCTTATGTTTAACATCAGAAAGTTGTTTGTTATCTTGTTTTTTCTCAGTATTTTCAGCAAGCAGTTTAAAATGATTTCTAATATCAGAAGGCAATAATGGACGCAAAGTAATATTCCTGTCCTTATGCATGAAAGTATATGTATTAGTTCTACCATGGTGGGCAGCATCCGTATCATATTCCCATGGACGGCCTAATAAAAGCGAACATGCTTGCATAGGTACAACATGAAAATCAGCATAGTCATAATAAGAACCGACTAAAAAGTGTATGCGTGCTAACCGAGTCACCTGTGCCGTACCACTATTGGTGAATCATTTGATGTGGTAGGGCTGATGTAGTGCATGTGTGGTCAAGCCAAGTTTGCTTATCAAATCAGAACTTACCAAATTATTACAGCTCCCAGTATCAATGATGGTGAGAACACGGCGATCCACAACAATGTGATACATGTAGAGTAAATTGTTGCATTGTTGTTCTTTCTCTCGTCCCACCTGAGTGGTCAACACACACTGTATAATGAGGCTAGAAAAACACACAGTGGCAGCAATGGAATCAATGGCGGTAGTCTCCTGCTCCTCCGTCGAATCTGCAACAAGGTTAGGCATACGAGCAAATTCATCTTCAACATCACTACAACTTTCATACCCATCAGCGGTAGCGATGAAAGCACGACGACTTGGGCAATCCTTCATGACATGTCCCATGCCCTTGTAGTGGTGGCAAATAATGGTGGTGGAGGAGCCACTCCTAGCACCGGAAGTAGCAGCCTTCTTCTGGTGTTGGTGTTGCACACTAGATGATTGTGCTTCAGAAGCAGGCGCAAGTGGAAGAGTTATTGCTGGTGGCTTAGCAACATGACTCTTCAAGTTCTCTACTCCAGTGCGCTGCTGGATAGATAGCTCAGTGCTGGACCTGTAAGAATGTTGTGGAAGGCATCCCTGTACTTCTCGTTCAGCCTTAAGAGCAATATGATACAATTGGCTGAACATATTCTACTCTTTATTGTCAACAATATTCTGGATATCATGGTTCATACCACCAAAAAATCTAGCACTAGTCTCAACATCATCTTCATGTATATCACAACGTGCTAAACCAATAAGCAATTCCTGATAATATTCCTCTACTATTTTACTACCTTGTGTTAAAGATTGTAATTTCAAACATAAATCACGTTGGTAATAAGGAGGAATAAAACAAGATTTCATGCGTTGTTTCAAAACAGGCCAAGTGTTGGGTATAGCAGCATTATTATTGCAAAGATCATTCCACCAAAATAGAGCAAAACTCGTAAACACACTAGTAGCAAGTCTAACTCTATGCTCAGCAGGAACTAAATAAGAATTAAATTTCTGTTCAACAAGCAAGTTCCCAATCTAAGTATGCTTCAGGATCAGCACTACCAGCAAAAGGAGGAATGTTAAATTTTGGCTTAACGAAAGTATCAGTATGACCATGATTGTTATTATCTTCCATACCGTGTCGATTACGACAAAGATGGTCTGCATCACGGTCAAAATCATCATCATCAACAGCTCGTTGAGGTGCAGGTCGCCGTTCAACATCCTCAATTCGGTTGGCAACAGTGTTGGTGTGGCCAATCAACTCGGCAAATTTCGTTTCCATGAATATATGCTAGTTCGCAAGAAGCTTCGTAAGCTCGACCTTGGACTATAGGGGACTCCGAATCTGCAGGTGTCCCTTTCCCTGACATGGTTAAAAGCAAAAGACAAGACTACACAAAAGGATTAGCCCTATCTACTAGCAGCTATCAGAGGGTGTTGAAAGTGGGAAACAATATCAGAAGCAATGTATCACAATCTTGCAAGTGTTCTTACCAAAGCCAACAGGACGGCATAATCTATAGTCGAACTTGGGTGTAACAGTTGCAAGGAAGAAAACTGTGCTGCAATATGTATAACTTGGAAGGCTAATATGTATGTCAGTGGAATACAATTCAATAACAGATAGTAGCACTGAATAAATGTCCAAAGCAGTGTCCTAATTGCTGGCAAAAGAATCATGTTCAAAAATAGTTATGATAGCAAGAACAATGGCAAATGCAGCAAGGATCAAAACAGACTTCACAGACTTAGAAATTTTCGGGGGGGGGGGGGGGGGGGGCAAATCAAAATTTTGATTTTTTTGTATGATTTTTCCACTCTTTTTATGTGATAGAGGAACACAAAGGAAGGAACCATAAGAAGTTTCAACTCAAACAGAGGGAAAACAAAGCATAGGCAAAATCTCAAAGTTTCACCAAAAACGCTATTTTGACTTCACAATTTTTTTCTATTTTTTCCCATTTTTTTGAATTTTTTGACAAGGGTACACTAGGCATGGCCAGTGTGAGTCACCTCAACTTTGAGTCAAGAATCTTCTGTAAAAACATGAGCCCAATCGGAGCTACGAGTAAAAAGTTATGCCTATTTTACCGAAGGTAGGTCAAGATAGGGTTTGAGGGGTGGGCGGAACAGAAATAGAATCGGGTAGGGTTTTTTTCATTGGCAACGGATTGTGGGGGTGGGTGGGTGACACGATGGTGAATCTAATGGAAAACACGATGGTGATAGTGGTTGAAACGGATGGGGAAAACGAATCTAAAGGGGAAAACATGATAATACCTCATGGGGAACCTAGGAATCTGATACCACTTGATGTAGATATGGCCCGATCTTCCAAGAGGTAAGGGGATAAATATGATTTTGGGGAACTCGGTGTCGACGACCCGGCTTGAATCAGACAGGATCCAACCCCGCAACCATTACACCAAGCACAACTTGATTGTTCCTGCAAGTGAAATCGAGAACACAAGCAAGAGAGGATAAACACGCAATATGAAATTGCAAATATGGATGAAGCAAATCATAAGTAAAGGTTCAAGCTCTGAACACAAAAGGACTAATCGCCACAGTGGTGTAGAACAAGAACAGGAGCCCTTTCGGTGCCGCAACATGGCCAAGTTGGCCAAGTAAAGGTTCAAGCTCTGAACACAAAAGGACTAATCGCATCAACATGGGCTTAAGGCCCGACACGATACATGGCCAAGTTGGCCCAAAATAGGTGGTGCAGTACCTTGTCATGGTCACACAGCATGACTCACAACCCTTCTGGAACTAGGACCATAAACAAAATGACGGCGTCGTCGTCCCCTTTCCAATGCATCAAAGAACGCCTCGTTTGGACGTCGGATGTGGGAGATATCATCAAAAACGTGAAGGGGTGTCGGCTGAATCCGAGATGAACGCGGCGACCAAGTTGGTGATGACTTGTAACTTAGGGAAGGCCATGATATATGCGTATCCAGCATGGTAATGTCCTCATCATGTCTAGGAGCAACGCTCCAAGAGTAACAAGCACAAGTCACAAAGATGGTTAAATCCAATGCTTAAGAGTTGAATGTGCTCTTCTCACAAGGAAACAATGGCTCACTCAAACCCTAGCTCAAAGAATGAAGCTTTGACTTGGAGAGGGAGAGTGAGGAGAGTGAAGCTCAAAGGTGCCAAATGATTTTCAGGTTGGGAGAGAGAGGCACGAAGTGAGGTGTAAACCTTTTATACAAGGGGCTCAAAAAGAGCCGTTGGCCTGTCTAGACACCCCGCACCAACACTGCCGATCGAGCCATCGGCACTACCAGTAGGGTTTCTGACACACTGTCATAGATCTGCGAACAAGGACTCATCCCGCACCAGCACTGGCGATCAGGACATCGGCACTACCGGTGAGGCAGCCACAGAGAAGAGAAGTGGTCTCTGGAGACCTTGACCGGCACTGCCGATCTAGATGACCAGCACTGTCGATCGTAGTCAGCCAGAGAGCCCGAGGGGAGAGAGTCTCTATGGAGAGGGGACCGGAACTACCAATCAGAAGACCAGCACTACCGGTGAGCTATAGCCAGAGCCAGACAGAAAAGTGGCTCTCTGGGAGAACCGACCGGCACTACCGATCAGGGAGATCGGCACTACCGATGAGCTATTGCTAGAGAGATAGAGAGAACACCCTTCTCTAGAAGGAGAGACTGGCACTACCGATGAGTCCATCGGCACTGCCAGTGCTGGCAATACAGAAGCCAGAGAAGTGTCTGGGAATCACAGCGCCTCTGGGAATGGGGATCGGCACTATCGGTCAATGCCACAGGCACTACCGATTAAGGTACAAATAGAGGGCGACAGAAGTGGTATTTTTGGGAAATTTGAGCATTTGACTTTACCAACTTTGTAAATTATACCCCTCTTAATAGTATGGTTTACCTATACTCAAGATAAGAGATAAAACAACAAAGAGTCTTCATCCTTGAGTGAATTTTTGGACTTCCAAATTGAGGCAAATGACCATCTTCTTTTCCCTTTTTGTTTCAATATATTTCATTCAACAATTTGAGAGAGTCATCTACGTACATGCTCAATAAAAACATTAGTCCATTATTAATTGTATTGATGCCAATCACCAAAACAAAATTAGGGTCCTAGATGCACTTTTAACGGGTGATTTGCTCATTGTGACATGGATCTAGTATGTCTGGCTCTTCGAATGTTGTTGTAACATTCCGCTCTTCTGAGGCCGGGCCCACTTACACCTGGCAGCTCTCTAGGGCCTCCAGACTGCCCTCACAGATCAACACATGTCTTTTTTGCACACTTTGTCCTCACTCACGCACATCCGGGACAAACTTCCTGATCAGTCTCCCATCCCTAAATTGCTTCGGGCCAAGCACGCTTAACCTCAGAGTTCTTTGGGGATGAGCTTCTGGAGAAGATGTTGCAACATATTGGTATGAGTATTCTATCAATCTTATTAAGCACTGGCCAGGATGTCACACTCTCACCCCCTTAGGAGACCGACGTTCTCGCCGGTCAACCATAGGCCAGGAACGTCCCATCTTGGCCACGTCCATGTGCTCAGTGCCAGCTCATGTGCCATGTTGTGTGACCACTCTGGGCCCACACCAGTCATGCACATCATGCTTGCGCAACTACGACCCCACACGCCCGTGAAACCGCAAGGGTCAGCTCTGATATCAACTGTAACGTCCTGCCCCTCCGAGGTCAGGCCCGCTTACACCTAGCAACTCTTTAGGACCTTAAGACTGCCCTCATAGACCAATACATGTCTTTTTTGTGCACCTTGTCCTCACTCGTGCGCACCAGAGACAAACTTCCCGGTCGGTCACACATCCCTAAATTGCTCTGGGCCAAGCACGCTTAACCTCAGAGTTCTTTGGGGATGAGCTTACGGAAAAGTTGCAACTTGTTGGTACGAGTATTCTATCAATCCTTTTAAGCACTAGGCTAGGATGTCACAGTTGTCAACCAAAGGTGTTGCTTTTGCATGTCTCATGCATCCAGGTGGACGTTAGCCATATTCTTCATCGATGATGTCCCATCACGTAGATGAAAGACACCAGCCTCATGCTTGTTCAAAGGGAGGCTCCTCCGATAACACTTTGGGGGCTAGCTCGTTGATAACCGATATTGTTGTAACATGTACTCTGCTCATTGGGAGCCTTGTATTCTACACACTTTTACAAGTGCTTTGTCTTTAGGGCGTGCTCGCTCTAGTCCATGTAATCTTTTGTTGAATAAATACAGGCACAAAGTTTCTAAAAAAACTCATATGATCAAATCTTCCCTTTAGAAGATCCTCGTGCCTTTCTTTTATAGAAATAAATTCAAGAGGTGTGATAATGAAAATTTCACAATTTCGGAGGCCGGCTCTCAATTGACTAGAATATATGCAACTTTTTGTGTTATTTTAATACAAAATAAGACAAAAAGTTTAGAAGCTAAACATATTTTTCTTTATAAAAACAAATTGAAACAACAACACAATGATCAACAACAATTTGCATGGTGTATAATGAGAGGTCATCAAAGATCTAGAAGAATTTTATGTGAAACTATGAACCTTAGAGGAATCAATAGACAATTTCTTCGTTAGATGATGGCTTCCTTTACATGGTATCATGTACTATGGTATGCATTACAAGAATTATTATGATCAGAAAGCCACATTTCCAAAGGTGGATTGAACAGGACAGGCCATGGGAAAGAAGAGGGTGTATAGCTGGCTCATGGGCTCGAGCCTACTTAGAGACCATTTGACAAGATCAAGGGCAGTGAATTGGCCCAAGTCTGACACGACCAGTTTACATGGGTCATGTCAAGGCTCCCGTTGAGTAGAGTTTTTTTCCTATAAATGGAGCGGTTGACGGGAGCCACTAGGTGAATCACCACCACGTGTTCGTGACTGGGACGGGTGAAAAACAAATCGAGTTGAAATTTCTAAATGTATTTTTCTTCTCAATTGTAACTTTGTTTTCAATTTAGTTTCAACTATTGTGAAGGACCAAGAAGGCGACCACAGGGGGGGTGAATGGGAGCCAATTAAAATTCTCCGAGAGAACTTGGCCTATGTCCCAATTACAACCCAAGCCAACCTCAAAACCGATCACCAAGACTACACACACCAACTTATGATGTGCTATCCTTAGGAGTGATCAGCAACAACTATGAAACACAGCGGAAACAAGGAAAAGCAGTAGAGACTCGAGATAGTCGAAAACCTCACAAAACTGGACCTTACTAGACCATCACCGACAGTGCCAATCAGAGCCATCGGCAGTGCCGGTTGGCCCCATCAGCAATGCCGGTGAGACCTACCGGCAGTGCTAGTGCGGGGTTTTGAAACCCACCGGTAGTGTCGGTCCTGGTCGTCGGCAGTGCCGATCGACACCGACAAAACAACAGAAACTTTCGGGATTTTGGCAAAACTTCTCCAAAACCTAATCAAATGAACTCCAAATGATGCGATTTTTGGATCAGTGAATCCTCAGCACATCACGACACTAATCCTAGGATATCAACTCAATTGGCCCAAGAAATCATCACGAATTTCAGAATCCTAGGAGATCATGAAATCATCACCAAAGCCATGTAGGAATGACCATGAAGAGAGTAACCAAGAAAGATGCCATCGGAAGATCTTGACTCAAACTTATCAAGATTACCACACTTGAGAATAAAGCACTTGCAACCAAAGGCACGCAAATGAGAAACAAAAGGCTTTCTCCCAAAGTGAAGCTCATAAGAAGTCACATTAAGAATTGAGTGCAAGAAAACCCGATTGGAAACATAGCAAGCAGTGCTAATGGCCTCAGCCCAGAACCGCCTCGGAGTCCTATGCTCATCAAGCATTGTCCGGGCCATCTCCACCAAGGTTCTGTTCTTTCTTTCGACCACACCATTCTGCTGGGGAACACAAGGTGCAGGAAATTGATGCTCAATACCATTCTCAAGGCAGAAAGCATCAAAGGAGGAGTTCTAGAACTTGGTGCCATTATCACTGCGAATTGCTTGTAATGCACCAGGGAGTTCCTTGAACAACCTCAAAGCTAAGCTCCAAAAGTGATGAAACACTTCATCCTTGCTTTCAAGAAAGTAAACCCAAGAGTAGCGAGAGTAGTCATGAACAATCACAAGAACATACCACTTCCCACCTGCTGAATGAACCCGAGAAGGACCAACAGTGTCCATGTGAAGCAGCTCTCCAGGGCGTTTAGTCATCACCAAATTGATTGGTGGATGAGAAGCAGGAATCATTTCCCATGACTACAGGGAGCACAAACCAAATCCTTGTCAAATTTAAGCTTAGGCAATCCTCGAATCAAACCTAGGCCACTCAAGCGACATAACAAGTCAAAGATCGTGTGACCTAATCTCCTATGCTATTTCCAGAGCTCAAAAGAAGATTGAGCAAAGAAGCACTTGTGAGAACCAGGTGAAATAGCAAAATCAGCCTGAAAAACTCTGCCAATGTGAGAAATCCCACAAAGCAAAGAACCACTCGAATCAAGAACACAAGAGGCATTGGTTTTAAAGCGCACTTCCAAACCAATGTCAAGAAGCTAAGAAATAGAGAGGAGGTTGTAACTTGAGATGCTCAATCAAACCAACATCATTGAGAGTGAAGTTCTCATTTACCTTTACCGTGCCTCTTCCCTTCACTCTTCCTCTCTTGTCATCATTGAGAGTGAGGCTGGAGAACCACTTTGCATTTCCGGTCATGTGGCGCGAACACCCAGAATCCATCAACCACTTGGTCTCCAAGCATCCACCTGCTTCCTCCAAAGAACAAGAAGGAAAGATCGATGGTTCAGTGCTGGGGTTAGATAGAAAGCTTTTTGGAATCCAGCACTTTACCATACGACCTGTAGAAGTCATCATAGTTCTTTGCACTTTATCATTTGAACGCATGGGACGAGAACCACGATGAGGAAAACGTGGCCTGTCAAAGCATCTCGATTGGATCCTTGGGTTGTGAGGGTAGAAATCATCTATGTAAAAACCAAATCCATGCGAGTGATGCTCACCATGATAGGGAAAACATGGGGCGCCAAAGTGCTGCTGTGCAAAGCCTATGTTTCTTGAACCAAAGTCATATGAGGGTTGACCCTATCCATGATAGGCATGATAAAAAGAGTAAGGCTGAAAGTCAACACAATCATCATAAAATGCATCCCTAGTCAACTCAACTTGCTTCCTCTCAATCCGCTTACGCCTATAACAGAATTCATCAAGTGGCCCTTGCGACCACAAAACATGCAAATGTAGACACAATTAGGATTAGGCTTGGTTTGCATAGCAGGCTTGGGTTTTGGCTTCTCTGCCTGTTTTGGGTTGAAGGAGGGTTTTGGATTGGGTGGATAGTATATGTCAGTGGATTTGATGGATTTTTCCTCATCCTTGTAGCTCGAGCTAGGCACAAACTTACCAACACTCTCACTCTCCTTGTCCACTCTCTCAAACCCCAAGCCCAAGTTATAGGTTGACCTAGAAGCACTCTCCTTCACTCTTGCCAAATCACTCTTAATCTTTTCCTCACTCACTAGGGTTCTCTGGAGCCTAGACACAAGGTAATCATTCTCCTGAATTAGGACTTTGTTTTCCTCCCTAGTGATTACTAGCTTGTCGTTGAGGGTGACACACACTTCACATGGAGGTGGGAGAACTTTTGAGTGAGTCTCATGAAGCAACTTGGACTCAAGCTCTTTGACTATGAGGGACTGACCTTCCAACTCATATATGAGCTTGGGGCACTTCTGACATGCACCCAAAAGAGTTGGCCTAGCTTTGAACTCATCAAGCTCCTTGAGGGCACTCTCAAGCTGACTGGCAACTTGAGCGTGCACACTCTCCCTTTGACTCAGATCATTAATCACAACTTGACAAGACCCACACTCAACAATAATGTCCTCATGAGCAAGCTTAGACCTAAGCGAAGAAATTTCAAAATTGGCACTCTCAAACTTAGACCTAAGCTCTCTACTTTCACGAACATCACTACGAAGATTATCATCTTGCATGAGCAGAACATCGCGCAATTGATCAAGTGCAAAAGAGAGCTCATCGAGAGTGGGAGGTACCATGCTTGTGTTGGAGTCAGAGCTAGAGTCGGTGTCGTGATCATTCTTTGCCATGAAGCAAAGCCCGGTGAAGTCATCCTTCCTCTTGAATCGTGGCTTCTCAATCTCCTCGTCCGAGATTGTAAGGCCATTGCTTGATGTGAGGTTGACGTCACTTACGGCAACGCAGGCGCGTGCAACCACCTTCGCGAACTTCTTGGAGTTCTTTCTTCGCTTGTAGAAGTGGTTCTTCTTCTTCTTGAAATCTTAGGTGTTGTTGTCGTGGTACCCACCCTTCTTCTTCTTCTTAGGACAGTCAGCGATGAAGTGTCCAGGGTCACCACACTCGAAGCAAGTTCTTAAACCACCACCTTGTCTTTCCTTCTGGTTGTTGTAGAACTTCCTGAACTTCCTTATGAGCAAGAACAGCTCCACGTTAGGAATGCACTCTATCTGTTCATCGGAAGCTGCAACAAGGGAAGACAAAGCAAACTCCAAGGTAGACTTGTCAAGTGAGGGCTTAGTTTCATAAGCGGAGCAACCCTGACTACCCTTTTGAGAACTAGAAAGCAAATCCATGCTCGAAGCTGGATTAACATGATTAGGACGAGATTTCCTAGATAGTTCATGAGAATTCAGCTTGCTATACAATTGCTCATAATTCAGGGTATTGAAATCAACAGTTTCCTCAAGAGAAGCAATCTTAACCCCCTAGACATTTTCATCAAGAGAGTACAACAATTATTTAGCCCTATCATTATCATCATACACTAGGTTACCACAAGCTCTCAGGTTGCACACAATTGCCTCAAACCTACGAAAAGTGTCATTTAGTGACTCGCCAGATTTTTGTGCAAAGGTTTGGTACTGTCTATTATAAGTGTCCTTACTCATAGACTTGACTTGATTGGTACCCTCATGGTATGTGCACAGTTTTTCCTAAATTGCATGAGCAGTCTCAAGATGAGAAACACGATCAAATTCATTCCTACCCAGTACAGAAAGCAGAATGTTAATAGCTTTGGAATTGTTTTCATACCTGGTCAGATCAGGAGCAGTTGCTCTCTCGAGATTCTTAGGTATCTAGTAGTCCTGTGTACTGATCTCCCAAATAGCACGATCTTGGCTCAAGAGATAAGCCTTGGTCCGTGATTTCCAATAGGGAAAGTCTTCGCTTGAACATCACAAGCTTGACTGCACGCTTGTCCATGTCGCCTCCGGATAACAAAGCCGGTGAAGGTCAACTAGTGATCAAACCGGCTCTGATACTAATTGAAGGACCAAGAAGGCGACCAGAAGGGGGGGGGGGGGTGAATGGGAGCCAATTAAAATTCTCCGAGAGAACTTGGTCTATGTCCAAATTACAACCCGAGCCAACCTCAAAACCGATCACCAAGACTACACACACCAACTTGTGATGTGCTATCCTTAGGAGTGATCAGCAACAGCTATGAAAGACAGCGGAAACAAGGAAAAACAGCAGAGACTCAAGATAGTCAAAAACCTCACAAAACTGGACCTTACTGGACCACCACCGGCAGTGCTGATCAGAGCCATCGGTAGTGCTGGTTGGCCCCATCGGTAGTGCCGGTGAGACCCATCGACAGTGCCGATGCGGGGTTTTGAAACCCACTGGCAGTGCCGGTCCTGGTCATCGGCAGTGTCGATCGACCCCGATAAAACAGCAGAAACTTTCGGGACTTTGGCAAAACTTCTCCAAAACCTAATCAAACAAGCTCCAAATGATGTGATTTTTGGACCAGTGAATCCTCAGCACATCACGACCCTAATCCTAGGAGATCAACTCAATTGGCTCAAGAAATCATCATGAATTTCAGATCTTTTACCAAGAACACCAAAAAATGAAAACTTGAGAAATCCTTCAAATCTGAGAAACCATGTTGAGATGTGCCATGGTTTACAATATATGTGATGAGTAATTGACTTGAGAAGATTTGGTGTTTGAGTTGAAATGCGGGAATCCGGGGATTGCATGGGTATGCATATCATGGTTATGACTAATTGAGATATTGATTATGTTGCAGGAGTTGGAAAATGTGTTTGCTTGTCTCATGATGTGTAGGTCACTAGAGTCAACTTGGTGGTCAATGGCGAGAGGATCGGACACAAGTAAGAGACTTGGGGCTGGACGATTGGGATGCTGGATGAAGTCAATGGTGATCCACACCATACACGTGGAGAGGCAAGAATCACGGACGGTTTCATGGTTGAGCCTCAAAACCGTGGTGGTGATGAAGACGGCGTGTTGACCATGTCAAGGCGAGCAGGATGCTGGTGCAAGTGACAAGGGGGCCCAATGGACAGGGACCGAGAGAGACTTGCCGGTGGTCAGGATCGCGGGACAAGGTGACACGCGTCGACATCGAGAAGTCATGCTTTGAGAAGCGTGTAAGGCGATTTCTCGCGTTGGGCCTCAAAACCGGTGGCTGCGATTGGAGGTGCACGTGGCACCATCGTGGAGCTTGCATTGAGGGCAAGCAAAGTTGTGAAGGGCTCGATGGCGTTTGGACGATGAGGAAAAAAATGGACGGTTATGCCCCCGGTGGTATGTGGGTGTGTTATGTAGGTCAATGGTAGAGTTGTCATGTGGACAATAGATCTTGGGCCTATATAAGAAGAGGTGTGGCTGGTGGAAGAGGTTCCTCTCTTTCTATTAGCCTTGTGTTAGGGTTCCATTCAAAGTGCTAGGAGAGGACTACATGTTTTAGTGGAGAGTAGTGGGTCTGTGAGAGACATCTCTTGCTCTTCCAAATATTGGGAGGAAGAGGGTGCCTTCCTAGCCCTGTATCCATGGATCTTGTAAGCACCTTTCTATGATATGAGATAAATTTTTGTGCTCAAGATTTTCCCCTCTCCCTAAATCCCGAATTTCTCTTTTTCTCTATTTTTGAAGCTATTTTCGTGGTTATTTTTTATCTCATTTTTGAGTCGGTTTTGGTACGAATTTCTTGAGGGATCTGGATGCTAGGACATGCCTCAACATTCTTCTTTGAATCCTTGGTTGAATCCTAGGCAAGAGCATCCTTGATTTCGTGGATTTCCTCAAAAACGTTCAAACCCTAGAGTTTTCAATAAATCCTCAAATTTGTGATGAATTCTTGAGCTTTTTGTGCGATTCCACTTGGAGAAGGAACGTCCTACCATGAGACACCTTATGTCCAAGTTTCGTGATTTTTGGAGGTCATTTGGGTAGGTTTTGGTAATTTCCCTTCCGAGTTTCGAGCATAGTTTTGGTTCTAGAAAGTGTCGATCGGCACTGCCGATCTCTGAACCGGCACTGCCAGTGCACAAGGAAAATCCCTGACCAGCACTATGCCGATGGCTGGACCAGCACTGCTGGTAGCCTGGATCTGAACTCAGAGCGACACTCCAGTAGCTTAAGTCTTTTCCCGCACAGCACTGCTGATGGAAACTACCGTCACTGCCGATGTGCTATGACTGCTATTCGTCTGAGTCTTAAGAAGTCCTCACCGGCACTACCGATGGGCGTGACCGGCACTGCCGATGGTGCCAACCGGCACTGCCGATGACAGTGATTGGCACTGCCAATGGTAGTCCAGTAAGGTCTGGTTTTTGTGAGGTTCTTGACTATTTCAAGTCTTTGTTGTTCTCCAGTGTTTCCGCTGTATTCCATTGTTGTTGTTGATCACTTCTAAGGGTAGCACATCACAAGTTGGTGTGTGTAGTCTTGGTGATCAATTTCGAGGTTCCCTCGGGTTGTAATTAGGACATAGGCCAAGTTCTTGCCAAGTTCTTGTAAAGAATTTTAATTGGCTCCCATTCACCCCCCCTGGTCGCCTTCTCGGTCCTTCAATTAGTATCAGAGCCGGTTTGATAACTAGTTGACCTTCACCAGCTTTGTGATTCGAAGGCGACATGGAGAAGCTTGCGGTCAAGCTTTGGATGTTTGATGGAGAGGACTTCCCCTATTGCAAGTCATGGACCAAGGCTTATCTCTTAAGCCAAGGTCATGCAATCTGGGAGATTGTCGCACAGGACTACCAGATACCTGAGAACCTCGATAGGGCAGCTGCTCCTGATTTGACCAGGTATGAAAACAATTCCAAAGTTGTCAATATCCTGCTTTCTGCTCTACGTAGGAATGAGTATGATCGTGTTACTCATCTTGAAACTGCTCATGCTATTTGGGTTAAGCTTTGCACCTACCATGAGGGTACCAACCAAGTTAAGTCTATACATAAGGATTCTTACAATAGACAATACCAAACCATTGCACAAAAACATGGCGAGCCACTAAATGACACTTTTCATAGGTTTGAGGCAATTGTGTGCAATTTGAGGGCTTGTGGTGAACTTGTCTACAATGATAATGATAGAGCTTAGCAATTGTTGTATTCTCTTGATAAAAATGTTTAGGGGGTTAAGATTGCTGCTTTAGAAGAAATTGTAGATTTCAATACCATGGATTGTGAGCAATTGTATAGCAAGATGAAATCTCATGAACTGTCTAGGAAGTCTCGTCCTAATCTTGTTATTCTTGCTTCTAGCATGGCTTTGCTTTCTAGCTCTCAGAAAGGCGGTCACAGTGGTTCTTCTTATGAAACTAACCCCTCACATGACAAGTCTACCTTGGAGTTTGCTTTGTCTTCCCTTGTTTCAGCTTCCAATGAATAGATGGAGTGCATTCCTGATGAGGAGTTGTCCTTGCTCACAAGGAAGTTCAGGAAGTTCTACAACAACCGAAAGGAGAGATGAGGTGGTGGTTCAAGAACTTGCTTCGAGTGTGGTGACCCTAGACACTTCATTGCTGACTGCCCCAAGAAGAAGAAGAAGACCGGGTACCACGACAACAACACTGAAGATTTCAAAAAGAAGAAGAACCACTTCTACAAGCGAAGCAAGAACTCCAAGAAGTTCGCTAAGGCAGTTGCACGCACCTACGTTGCCGCCGTGAGCGATGTCGACCTCACATCAAGCGATGGCCTTACAAGCTCGGATGAGGAGATTGAGAAGCCACGAGTCAAGAGGAAGGACGACTTCACCGGGCTTTGCTTCATGGCAAAGAATGACACCTACACCAACTCTGGCTCCGACTTTGACACAAGCGAGGTACCTCCCACTCTCGATGAGCTCTCTTTTGAACTTGATCATTTGTGCAATGTTTTGCTCATGCAAGATGATAAGCTTCATAGTGTTGTTCATGAAAGTAGAGAGCTTAGGTCTAAGTTGGAGAGTGCTGATTTTGAAATTGCTTCGCTTAGGTCTAAGCTTGCTTGTGATGATGTTATTGTTGAGTGTGAATATTGTCAAGTTGTGATGAATGATTTGAGTCAGAGGGAGAGTGTGCATGCTCAAGTTGCCAGTCAGCTTGAGAGTGCCCTCAAGGAGCTTGATGAGTTCAAAGCTAGGCCAACTTTTTTGGGTGCATGTCAAAAGTGCCCCAAGCTCACAGATGAGTTGGAAGCTCAGTCCCTCATAGTCAAAGAGCTTGAGTCCAAGTTGCTTCATGAGACTTGCTCAAAAGTTCTCCGACCTCCGTGTGGTGTGTGTGTCACCCTCAAGGACAAGCTAGTAACCACTAGGGAGGAAAACAAAGTTCTAGTTCAGGAAAATTACTACCTTGTGTCTAGGCTCAAGAGAACCCTAGTGAGTGAGGAAAAGATTGAGAGTGATTATGCAAGAGTGAAGGAGAGTGCTTCTAGGTCAACCTATAACTTGGGTTTGGGTTTTGAGAGAATTGAAAAGGAGAGTGAGAATGTGGGTAAGTTTGTGCCTAGCTCTAGCTACAAGGATGAGCAAAAATCCATCAAAGGCACTGACACATACTATCCACCCAATCCAAAAGCCTCCTTCAACCCAAAACAAGATGAGAAGCCAAAACCCAAGCCTGCCATGCAAACCAAGTCTAATCCTAAGGGTGTCTACATTTGCATGTTTTGTGGATGCAAGGGCCACTTGGATGAATTTTGTTATAGGCGTAAGAGGATTGAGAGGAAGCAAGATGAGTTGACTAGGGATGCTTTTTAAGATGATTTTGTTGACCTTTAGCCTCGCTCTTTTTCTCGTGCCTATCATGGATAGGGTCATCCCTCATATGACTTTGGTTCATGAAATAGAGGCTTTGCACAGCAGCGCTTTGGTGCCCCACGTTTTCCCTATCATGGTGAGCATCGCTCACTTGGATTTGGTTTTCACACTAATGATTTCTACCCTCACAACCCAAGGATCGAGTCGAGACACTTTGACAGGCCATGCTTTCCCCATCGTGGTTCTCGTCCCATGCGTTCAAATGATAATATGCAAAGAACTATGATGACTTCTACAGGTTGTATGGTGAAGTGCTGAATTCCCAAAAGCTTTCTGTCTAACCCCAGCACTAAGCCATCGATCTTTCCTTCTCGTTCTTTGTAGGCAGCAGGTGAAGGCTTGGAGAACATGTGGTTGATGGATTCCGGGTGTTTGTGCCACATGACCGGAAATGCAAACTGGTTCTCCAGCCTCACTCCCTTGAAGCGTCGGGAGTATGTGACCTTTGGAGATGACAAGAGAGGAAGACTGAAAGGAAGAGGCGCGGTAAAGGTAAATGAGAACTTCACTCTCAATGATGTTGGTTTGGTTGAGCTTCTTAAATACAACCTCCTCTCTATCTCTCAGCTTATTGATGCTGGTTTTGAAGTGCGCTTTAAGAAAAATGCTTCTTGTGTTCTTGATTTGAGTGGTTCTTTGGTTTGTGGGATTTCTCACATTGGCAGAGTTTTTTAGGCTGATCTTGCTGTTTCACCTGGTTCTCACAAGTGCTTGTTTGCTCAATCTTCTTCTAAGCTCTGGAAATGTCATAGGAGACTAGGTCACATGAGCTTTGACTTGTTATGTCGCTTGAGTGGCCTAGGTTTGATCCGAGGATTGCCTAAGCTCAAATTTGACAAGGATTTGGTTTGTGCTCCCTATCGCCATTAGAAAATGATTGCTGCTTCTCATCCACCAATCAATCTGGTGATGACTGAATGCCCTGGAGAATTGCTTTACATGGACACTGTTGGTCCTTCTCAGGTTCATTCGGCGGGTGGGAAGTGGTATGTTCTTGTGATTGTTGATGACTACCCTCGCTACTCTTGGGTTTACTTTCTTGAAAGCAAGGATGAAGTGTTTCATCACTTTTGGAGCTTAGTTTTGAGGTTGTTCAAGGAACTTCCTGGTGCATTACGAGCGATTCGTAGTGATAATGGCACCAAGTTCAAGAACTCCTCCTTTGATGCTTTCTGCCTTGAGCATGGTATTGAGCATCAGTTTTCAGCACCTCGTGTTCCCTAGCAGAATGGTGTGGTCGAAAGAAACAATAGAACCTTGGTGGAGATGGCCCAGACGATGCTCAATAAGCATAGGACTCCGAGGCGGTTCTGGGCTGAGGCCATAAGCACTGCTTGCTATGTTTCCAATCGGATTTTCTTGTGCTCATTTCTTAATGTGACTTCTTATGAGCTACGTTTTGGGAGAAAGCCTTCTGTTTCTCATTTGCGTGCTTTTGTTTGCAAGTGCTTTATTCTCAAGTGTGGCAATCTTGATAAGTTTGAGTCGAGATCTTCCGATGGCATCTTTCTTGGTTACTCTCTTCATGGCCATTCCTACAAAGTTTTGAATTTGGAAACCAACACCATCGTAGAATCCTGTGATGTAACCTTTGATGAATCTAACTCTTGTGCAAGGAATGTGATTGAGACTACAGGTAACAAGGAGATGGAGGAAAGCATTTTTGTAGAAGAGGGCCTATAGGGCTTGGATGATGATGATGAGTCAACACATCCTACATTCGAGCCTGATCTTGCTGCTTCCACTACTCCGGCAGAGGGTCTAGAAGCTTTTACATCCACTTCAGCGGCTATTGAGCAAGCTCCAGCTGTGGTTGAGGGGGAGGTACACTATGAGAGAGAGGCCCCTAGCCACATTCAGAGCCAGCATCCACCTCAACAGATGATTGGTAATCTCTATGAGAGGACAACAAGGTCAAGGTCTGCACATCTTGCCTACTTTACCAATTCTCTCTTTGTTGCAACCTTTGAACCCCGGGATGTTGGACACGCACTATTTGATGAACATTAGGTTAATGCCATGCATGAGAAGTTGGAAAACATTGAGAGAAACAAAGTCTGGAACCAAGTGGGTGTTCAAAAACAAACATGGGGAGGATGGTGAGGTTGTGAGAAACAAGGCTAGGCTAGTTCTCGAGGTTTTAGCCAAGTGGAGGGCTTAGATTATGGTGAAACCTTTGCTCCTGTTGCTCGCATAGAAGCCATTAGGATCTTGCTTGCATTTGCTGACTCCAAGGGCATTAGACTTTATCAAATGGATGTCAAGAGTTCTTTCCTAAATGGTTTCATAGAAAAACAGGCTTATGTGAAACAACCACCTGGCTTTGAGCACCACAAATACCAAAACCGTGTGTACAAGCTTCAGAAGGCTTTGTACGGGCTACAGCAAGCACCTAGGGCATGGTATGCTAAGCTTAAGACCTTCTTGCTAGAGCGTGGGTATGTTATGGGATGTGTTGATAAAACCTTGTTCACTCTAAAGCATGGCAATGCCTTTCTAATGGTTCAGATTTACGTGGATGATATCATCTTTGGTGGTTCCTCTCATGCTCTTGTGTCCAGATTTCAGGAAGCTATGGAAAGTGAATTTCAGATGTCGATGATGGGAGAGCTCACCTTCTTTCTTGGGCTTCAAATCAAGCAGTGCAAGCAAGGCACTTTCATACATCAAGCCAAGTGCACGAAGGATCTCCTGAAGAAGTTTGACATGGTCAATGTGAAGTCATTGTCTACACCAATGTCCACTACAACGGCTCTTGACCCTGATGAAGACTGTGAAGCGGTGGATCGAAGGGAGTACATGAGCATGATTAGCTCCCTCTTGTACCTGACAGCGACAAGACCCGACATACATTTTGCGGTGTGTCTTTGTGCTCATTTTCAAGCTTCCCCAAGGGTGACTCATCGCAAGGCTGTCAAGCGCATCTTCAGGTATCTCAAATACACCCTCGCGTTTGGTCTTTGGTACTCTGCATCTACATCTCTTGATCTCATTGGGTATTCGGATGCGGACTTTGCTGGGTACTTCTTTGATTTGCTGGTCTTCTCGCAAGCAGTTGAGTGTAGCCCAATCCACCACAAAGGTTGAGTATGTTGCAGCTGCTAGCTGCTGCTCACAAATCCTATGGATAGTGTCCACCATTAGAGATTATAGGTTAACCTTTAAGAGTGTTCCACTCATGTGTGATAACTCTAGTGCCATATGCTTAGCCAAAAACCCAATCCAACATGGTAAGGTCAAACACATAAATGTGAGATTCCACTTCTTGAGAGACAATGTTGAGAAGGGAGAAGTGGAGCTCCAATACATAGACCAAAAACCAATTGGCTAACATTCTCACCAAGCCCCTAAATGCTTCGAGACATGCTTTTCTTCGGGGGGGGGGGGGGGGGGGGACTTGGTGTTTGCCATCCCTATGGCATCATTTGAGGGGGAGTTGATGTTCTCCTGTATATATGTATCTTACCTTTTCGCATTGCATCTCATATGTAATATATGCATTGGTAGATGAGCTTTGATTCTTATGCTTGCTTGTATTTCTCATTGCTATGATTGAGCTTGAGCTAAGTAGTGTGGTTGTGATGGTAAACTCTCATGCTTAGATTTTCTGGATGGCTTGTTATAAACTCTTTTGAGTAACATGCTAATCTTAATGATAAACTTGGCTTTTTGTGAACCTCATGAACTAATCTTGCTAAAACTTGCTCACCATGTGTTTGCAAAATGGAAGGCTTTGCAGATGTTTAGCTCATGATGGAACATTGTGGGAATGTGTGTTCCTGAAAGGATCGTAGTGACCGAGAGGGGGGGGGGTGAATCGAGAACTACCACTATGTACCAATTTTACCAATTACAAACTACCGATAGCACTCAAACCAACTCCTACACAATTCTAGTGGTGATCACACTAACAATATAATCCTGTGAAAGATAGAAGCACTCTATGCATACTAGTGGATCACACAAGTCACTACAACACCTATGCATTTCTTGTGATCAAGCACACCAATGCAACTTCTACTCATGCTAGTCATCAAATGCGGAAGCTTAAACACTACTAGCAAGTAAAGAGCCTAAACATGCAAGTCTACAAGATAGTCAACTAGAACTAGAAGAACACACAAGCATGAATAGCACGGTATGTAAATGCGGAAAGTAAAGCATCATAGTGAGGAGTAGAGTAAGGGTTGGATCATGATTTTTTCCTGAGGTCTTGGAAGGATGGCGCCTTTCCCTAATCCTCATTGGACCACTCCCGTCGGAGTCCTGGTCCCTCCTACCACCAAGTGGAGTTCTCGCCCATGAGTCCGCAATCACTCCTCAAGTGAAGACACGGTGTGCATCACCGCTACACAAAGCACAAGCTCGGCTCCCTTGAGAACCTACTGGACTCCCCGAGCTGGCACGGGCGCTCACTAGCGATGCCCCTTTCAACGACGGGCTCAAACCGTGTACAAACGTGTGACGGCCTTCCCAACCGATCACAATAGGCTCGATCACCGACACCTAACCGGTCTAGGTCTCATCATAGACCAAGAGTAACAATCTAGATCACACCCTCAAGGACACCCTAGCCTTAGATGTGCAAGATGCTCAAGCTACTCTTCTCTAGCACTCTCGAGATATGCAATATCTCCTCCTAGTGCTCTCCTCTTTTCCTCTTGGACCTTACCAAATGCTCTCAGGTATTCCACTGGCCAAGAGAGGTCTCTAAGACCCCAGCAACTAAGTTATATAGGCTCCCAACCTCAAACTAGCTGTTGCTCCACAAAATTGCCTTTCTGGACACATAGACCGGACTGTCCGGTCACTACCTGACCAGATCGTTCGGTCACTCTGTAATGGTTCTTCTCAGCCATTGGCTTCCTCTGTCCAGGCAAATTCCTGTACTGACTGGACTGTCTGGTCCACTTTCTCTCTCCATTCCAGGAGGCTCCATGAAATGCACCTCTTCTGTCTCCCTACACTCCTACTGACCGGACTGTCCGGTCAGCAGACCGGACCGTTCGGTCTGTATGGAGTCTCCTACTGATAGAGTCCTGCTCCTCACGCTATGTCCTAGAAAACTCCCCATAGTGATCATACAGTCCGGTCTCCACTAACCCCTCTGTCCGGTCTCTATGTCTAGAAGCTGAAACTCATCATCCTTGCTTGACTTGGTTTCCCGGCTTCTCCAAACAGCTCCTTGGCTTCTCCACTGTCACCTAGTGCCAGTGATTTCACCGAGGAACCTTGCACATCACCGACTAGACATGACCTAAGAGAATGACCTAGACCCCCTTGATAGTCCAGTTTTTCCTATGGAGTCAAAGCCCTAACAACTACTCAAGTGTTCCAAACACTTGCACCATAGCTTGTTCTCCGCTTTGATCCATCTCCATCAACCCTTGGACTCCATCAAGTTCACAAGCCTTCATGCTTGTGGTCATTGTCATCCATCGCCAAGGACGTCGTAGACAATCATCATAAGATAGAAAGGGTTTCCTACACGAACAACACTCGTGTAGATATTAGTCACATTTTATGTTTGTCATGCATCACCAAAACACCAAACCTCGGGGTGACCTCAATGATCATGATCCTTACAATCTCCACCTTTTTGGTGATGGATGATAACCACTACTTATGATGATCCAAAAATGGACAAGCAAGAAAGAACCAAAGGAAAAGAAAAGATTGAAGGGCATACCATGGTCCTTACCTTGGAAGTAGTCTCCTCCTGGAGATGTGCTAGGTGTTGAGGGAGGACTACCCATTTATGTAGCGCACTAGATATTGAGCTTGAGTCAAATTTGCGCCCACCTTGATGTCGTGGTAGTTGATCTTGTTGATGTAGACACGTACCAAGGACTTAGATGCTCATGTCGGTGAAGGTGTTCATTGTCGTCGTATACATGCACCGTTGTTCTTGTTCTTCATGTTGGTGTAAATGTTCATCTTGGTGTGATCTTCATATTCCATCTCCCTATCTTCATATTTCTTCTTCATCTTTGACCTTGACAACTTGGCTTTTGGATCTTCATCTTTTCTTATCTTTGACCTTGACAACTTGGCTTTTGGATCTTCATGTTTTCTCTCCCCCTTTGTCACCTATCACCAAAAACCACACAAAACATAACGAAACCAAGAGGCATAAAATAATTGGCAAGAGTTAGCATAACTCCCCCTTTCATGGTGCTCCTCCTTGGTTGTAGTGATGTTCCATCGTCGCTCCCCCTACACTCATAACTCAACAAAAGATTTTCTCCAATGTGCAAGAGTTAATCATTAGGGAGGTGGGAATGTATGAGCCACTTGTCTATGAGCCGTGCGAGTAGATTTAACCTTGGAGCTCGATCGAACATGGCTCAATGGGCGTGAAGCACAAATATCACTATTCGATCGTCTAGAGAGTCATGTACTCACATTGTAAATGAGTAACTCCCCCTAGACACATGCTTGGGAGCATGTATGGTATCATAATGCAAGGATGCACAAATGTAAAGAATGCAAATGCAATAAATATACAATGCATGATGTGATGCTAAAGAAAAGAGAGAGAACCGCTACAAACCAAAGTGTCAACAACGAGTTGTTCCCTTCTCAAGCTTGCTCACAATGGACCTTTCTTCAAAGCCTTGGGTATACCATGAGCCACCTTCCCAAGCTTAACCCGTGTCCATTGCTATCTCAAGAAGGTCCGAAGTAAACCTACAAAAGAAGAGAAACAAGCACAAACAAGGACACAAACAAGAACTAACAAAACACTATACATATGTACAAGGACAAGCTCAAGGGTTACTCATGTGAAGTTGGAGAGGTCGAGAACATTGAATTCTCCCCTTAGCTTGTTGAAGGTCTTCTCATCAAGTGGCTTGGTGAAGATGTCCGCCAATTGTTCATGAGTTCTCATGCTCACCAACTCAATGTCTTTCTTCTCAACTTGGTCTCTTATGAAGTGATGCCTCACTTGAATGTGCTTTGCGTGACCATGATCTCCCGTCTTGAGGGCCATCTTGATTGCCGCCTCACTATCACAATATAGTGACATTTGAGTGTAGTAGAGGCCATAGTCCAAGAGATTTTGCCTCATGTAAAGGAGTTGTGCAGAACATGCGCCCGCTGCCATATATTCCGCTTTGGCGGTAGATAGGGCCACCGAGTTTTGCTTCTTTGAGCTCCAAGATACTAGTGATCTTCCAAGAATTGGCAACCTCCCGATGTACTCTTTCTATCCACTTTGCAACCCGCGAAGTCAGAGTCTGAGTATCCAAGTAACTCAAAGTTTGATGCCTCACTTGATGATGTGGATAAGGGTTCCCGATCTTCCGAAAGGTTCTGGATACGTTGATTTGGTCGGAGGCGACACACAAATCGATCCGGCTTCAGAACAACACGTTCTAATCCCCGCAATCGCAGCACGACGTCTCCTCTGGTTATCAACCGTCCTAAAATGATTGACCTCGCTGAGAAGGCTAATCCCCACCTGCGAATCAACAACACAAGCAAGAACAAAGAAGAAAGCAACTCAATTGCAGATGTATTATGAATCTCACGAAGTTGGGGTCTCACAAACTGTGATGATGGCGAAACTGTTATGAACAGAATAATCTAAGCAAAACCTGAACCCTAATGGTGCAGTGACGGCTGTATATGAAGACCCAAGGGTCGTGCAAGACCCTCTGGACGCACCCCTACTTGGGCTCAACTAGATACAAAGCCCAAAGGCCAAAAACAGGCGACGTAGCACCGAAACAGATTCTGGACTCTCTCTTATTTTGATGATTCCCGATGACTCCGGATGAATTTTTATATGAGACTGGCGGCATTGGAAAGGTATTCTTCTTATCTTTCCGTGCATATGTAGAACATATAAATCCGAGTCCGTATGCGTCATGGGCATCCGTTTTAATGTAGACTTATCCTGAGCCCCAAAACAGACTCGAAGTCGTTTTTGGTTGGACCTCCACCTTGGCTTCCACGTCCTTGCTGGTCCTCCACGTCTCCAAGTCCTTCTCCCATCATCTACTGGTCCTCTCCATGGTTCCTAATTACAATATAATCATTAGATAGCAAACCATTCTCAAAAGTGACATATAATGAAGAACATAGGAACGAGCTCACCTCTAAATTTAGTCGTCGTGCACGAGCTCTAGTCATTGGACCTTGCAAGTCCAAAATTGGAGGAGTGTTGTATGTATCCTTAGGAGTGATGTCCTCATCATCCTCCCCCTCTTGAAGTGGAGTCGTCTCAAGCTCATTCTTCTCTCCCAAGTATGGTTTCAAATCTGAAATGTTAAAAGTAGGACTAACCCCGAACTCGGGAGGCAACTCAAGTTTGTATGCATTATCATTAATTTTTTTCTCAATTATTTTGAAAGGACCATCAGCTCTAGGCATTAATTTAGACTTTCTCAAATCTGAAAATCTATCTTTTCTCAAGTGTAACCATACTAAATCTCCTACATCAAGTTTTACTTCTTTTCTACCTTTACTACCAGCAATTTTATACTTGTCATTCATCTTTTCAATGCTAAGTCTAGTGGTCTCATGCATTTTTAAAATAAATTCAGCACGTTCCTTAGCATCAACATGAACTCTCTCATGAATATGTAGAGGAAGTATATCAAGTGGAGTACGGGGATCAAAACCATACACTACTTTGAAAGGACTTACCTTGGTAGTAGAATGTGTTGCCCGATTATATGCAAACTCAACATGAGGCAAACATTCTTCCCATTGCTTCAAATTTTTCTTCAAAATAGCTCTCAACATAGTACCCAAAGTGCGGTTCACCACCTCAGTTTGTCCATCAGTTTGTGGGTGACAAGTTGTAGAAAACAACAACTTTGTACCCAACTTATTCCAAAGCGTGCGCCAAAAGTGACTCAAGAATTTTGCATCACGATCCGAAACAATAGTAGAAGGCATACCATGCAAACGAACAATTTCTTTGAAAAAGAGATCAGCAATATAACTAGCATCATCAGTCTTATGACATGGTATAAAGTGTGCCATCTTAGAAAATCTATCCACAACAACAAAAATACTATCACTCCCCCTCTTAGTCCTAGGCAGTCCTAAAACAAAGTCCATAGAAATATCCGCCCAAGGAATAGAAGGAACAGGAAGTGACATGTATAAACCATGTGGATTCAAGCGAGACTTAGCTTTTTGACATGTAGTGCAGCGAGCAACAAAGCGCTCAACATCTTTCCTCATCCTTGGCCAAAAGAAGTGTGTGGACAAAATATCCTCCGTCTTCTTGGCACCAAAATGACCCATCAATCCACCTCCATGCGCCTCCTGTAACAACAAAAGACGAACGGAACCAACTGGAATGCATAGACGGTTAGCTCTAAACAAGAATCCATCATTCAACACAAATTTATTCCATGCACGACCTTCTTTACAATGCAGCAATACATCCTTAAAATCAACATCAGCAGCATATTGTTCTTTAATTGCCTCAAGTCCAAAAATTCTACAATCAAGTTGAGATAATAAAGTATAGCGCCTAGATAAAGCATCAGCGATCACATTATCCTTCCCTTTCTTATGCTTAATAATGTAAGGAAAAGACTCGATAAACTCAATCCATTTAGCATGTCTACGGTTCAAATTACATTGAGAACGAATATGCTTAAGTGATTCATGATCAGAATGAATAACAAATTCTTTGGGCAACAAATAATGACGCCACGTCTCTAAACAACGTACAAGTGCATACAATTCCTTATCATACGTGGAGTAATTTAAAACAGGCCTAGTAATTTTCTCACTAAAGTATGCAACAGGTTTACTATCTTGCATCAAAACACCACCAATGCCTATACCACTAGCATCACATTCAAGCTCAAAAATCTTATCAAAATTAGGTAATTGCAGCAATGGTGCATGTGTAAGTTTATCCTTCAAAGCATCAAAAGACTCATGATGTACCTTACCCCAATGGAAATCAATGCCCTTCTTTGTCAACTCATGCAAAGGTGCAGCAATGGTGCTGAAATCTTTGACAAAGCAGCGGTAGAAACCTGCAAGACCAAGAAAACTCCTCACCTGTGTGATAGTTTTTGGTACAGGCCAACTCTTTATGGCTTCAATCTTCACCTCATCCACCTCAATTCCCTGTGGAGTCACAACATAGCCAAGAAAAGAGACTCGATCCATGCAAAAGATGCACTTCTCAAGGTTACCAAATAAACGTGCATCTCGTAAAGCATCAAAAATAGCACGCAAATGATTCATATGTTCATCTATAGATTTGCTATAAATCAAGATATCATCAAAGTAAACTACTACAAATTTGCCAATGAAAGCTCTTAAAACCTCATTCATCAAGCGCATGAAAATACTAGGTGCATTAGTTAACCAAAAGGCATTACTAACCACTCATATAATCCAAATTTGATTTTGAAAGCTGTTTTCCATTCGTCTCCAAGTTTCATTCTAATTTGATGGTAGCCACTACGCAAATCAATTTTAGTGAAAATTATAGCACCACATAAATCATCAAGCATGTCGTCTAGCCTAGGAATAGGATGACGATACCTAATAGTAATATTATTAATGGCTCTACAATCTACACACATACGCCAAGTACCATCTTTCTTAGGAACCAAAAGTACAGGAACAACACAAGGACTAAGTGATTGACGAACATACCCACGATCCAAAAGGTCTTGAACTTGTCGTTGTATCTCCTTAGTCTCCTCAGGGTTGGTCCTATAAGCAGCACGGTTTGGCAAATTAGCACCCGGAATCAAATCAATTTGATGCTCAATCCCTCTCAAAGGTGGCAATCCCGGGGGTATCTCAGCTGGAAAAACATCCTCATACTCCTGCAAAAGGTTAGTGACAGCAGGAGACACAACACTAGAAGCAATATTCATCAAGCGAAAACAAAGCTTCTTTGCATATCAAAGCATAGCAAATATCATCATTATCAGAAATTTCAGCAAGCTCAGATTTTGTTGCAAGACATGAACGCCTTGTAATTTAATTTCAGCACCCTTAGAACTTGAAGAATCATTAACATTACTAGATGTAGAATTAGAATTAACAGGTTATTGAATTTCAGGACCTTTATTTTTTAAACTAGCAGCTCTTTCTCAACCAGCTTGTACAATTTCAGCAGGGGTCATTGGTAACAAAGTAATTTTAGTTCCTTTATGCATAAAAGTGTACTTATTACTTCTACCATGGTGTACAGCATCATTATCAAATTCCCAAGGTCTACCCAATAAAAGTGAACATGCTTGCATGGGTACGACATCACAATAAACAGAATCCACATAAGAACCAATGGAAAAAGGAACTCTACAAGTTTGTATTACCTTAGCTTTGCCAGAGTCGTTTAACCACTAAATGTAGTACGGATGTGGATGTGGACGTGTGGTCAAAGCAAGCTTGTTGACCACATCAGAACTCACCAGGTTATTGTAGCTCCCTCCATCAATGATGACACGTGCTCGGCGGTTCTTGATGACGAAGAAAAGCTGGAACAAGTTGTGACGCTGCATCGTCTTGGGCTGATGAACTTGTGTGCTAAGGACACGTTGAACAATAATGTTCATGTATCCTGTGGTGTCTCCGCCTCCAAGGACGAGGTCACTGCCGGTGGCAGTGATGTCCTCCTCCTCATCCTCCACATCGGAGGTGCTCATGTAACCGCCATCGTCTGTCGCCACATATGCCCGCCTACTTGGACAATCTTTCTGCACATGACCAAGTCCATGGCAGCGATGGCACTGAATCCCTTTAGTGCGCCCTGTCGAAGCAACAGAGGAGGCACTACTAGCCGGTACCTGCACAGGAAGTTTACCTGAGCGCGTAGAAGGTGCAGGGGCTGATCTTGGGGCTGCAGAAACAACACTGGTTCCCTTGGTAGCTGCTGGTGGGGGCGGCCGGAAAGATGGCCTGGGCAGCCCCGAAGTCCCCGTCGAGCGTGGGGGGTAGGAGTTCCTTGACTTGCTGTACTCCTCAAAAGCCTGGAAAAGTCCCTGTGATTCTTTCTCTGCAAGCATAGCATACTGGAAACACTGGGTGAAGGTATAATATTCTTTATAATCAAGGATGTCCTGAATTTCTTTTCTTAAACCAGAATAAAAGCGACAAATCTGATCCTCTACTTTTTCAACTACAGCACAACGAATCAAACCCTTCTGAAGCTCACTAAAATACTCCTGAACAGTTTTATCTCCTTGGTCTAAATGTTGCAGTTTATTACGAATCTCTCTATAAAAAGAAGGGGGAACAAAACGATCACGCATTGCTACCTTAAGTTCTTCCCAAGTAGTAGGCAAATCAGTTTCAGCAGCTAGACCACTCCACCAAACAATAGCAAAGTCCTTAAACTCACTAGTATCTTGTCTAACTCTATGTTGTTCAGGAACAAGGTGGACATTAAATTTTTGTTCTACAGTCATCTCTCAATCAAGATAAACATCACCATCATACTGACCCGAAAACAAAGGAATTGAAAACTTAATTTTAGCATACGGGTCATCTGGAGCATAGTTACCGTGTGGACGACGGTTGTAGTTATGGAAACCACCCATACCTTGAGTATTATGTTCCAAACGACGTCGTAATCGTGCGGTCCTTGTAGCTGACCTATCCACGGTGCCATCAGCCTTATACACCGTGTCTTCATCATGGACGTCTTCAACATCGTTGTTGTTGTTATTGGTGTTCGTATTGTTAGTTTTAGGAGCGGTCTCCAATGCGACAACCTGATCGGTTAACTTAGAGACCCGCTTCTCTAACTGCTCGATGCTTTCTCCAATGTGAAGCTTGCTGACCGCATCAGTAACGGCTCTGGTGATCGTCTCTGCCAAATCACTCTGAGCAGCCTGCAAAGCCTTCTGGAGCTGCTCTTGGCTCACGCACTTAGCAAATTGTGAGGGTGAAGCCATCTCTCCGTTGTCACTTCCTGCCATCATAAACACCAAAACAGAAAACAAACAGTGAAGGTTATCCCTACAAAACAGCTAAGCAGTGGTGCCTCTCAACACAACAAAAGGAGACTCCTTACAAAGCTCTTACAAAGTTCTGAAAAGCAAAGCAAAGGATACTAGAGAGATATGTTCCACGATTGCAAGGGTCACAAAATAACCTATGTGCCGTCCAGAAGACTTATGTAGAGCTTGAAAGGCCAACTATATATATGTGAGTGGTACACAAATCAAAAACAGATAGTAAAGCTGAATAAGTGCCCAAGTGACTTGTCCCTAGTTGCTGGTCTAAGTATGTTCTAAAACAGTAGTGATAGCAAAGTAGAAACAAGGAGACAAAGGCACAACTGGCGATAACAGGGGGCTAAGTGCAAAATAGCCAAATCCAGAAATTTCAGGGGGCTAGATGTAGCACTAGTAGAAATCCCAAATTTCTTATTTTTTGATTTTATTTTTTTGATATTTTTCTCCAACTCACTAACAATGGAGGAGAATTCACAAAAAATTTCAGCTCAAACAGAGGTAGGATGTGGCCTACAGAAAATCTTGAAGTTGCAGAAAACGTCGGGTTTAAACTTAAATCAATTTTTTCTTTATATTCCCGATTTTTTTTGAATTTCTTGACAAGGGCGCACAGGGCAGAGCCCAGTGTGGGTATGTCCAACTTTGAGTCAAGAATCGCCTGTAAAAATTTCAGCCAAAACGAACAACCGAGCGAAAAGTTATGCCCGTTTTACCGAAGGGGGGTCGGAGTCGGTTTTCCAGAAACCCGAGTCGGGTTAGGGATCGGGTAAGTTTTTTTTTTTTGGTGGCGTGAATGCAGCGGAAAGTGGAATTTGTGGAGATTGGTCCGGGGTGTTGATGGTGTGTTCAGGGTGGGATTAGGGTGGGACTAGGCTAGGTGTGTCGATCAATCAACCCTAGCACAAAAAGCCAACAAAGCAGAGGATGATGAAGGGGATGGCGGCTAGGGTTGCAAGGGAAACACTACTGACGATAAAAATACAAACTAAACCAGCGACTAAACAAGAACTAGGGCACAAACTCAACACTACAGACTCTGAAATTGAAATATGCAAAGGCTAAACATGTGGTTATGGGCGGAGGGAAAAATTTTTTGGGCTTTTCTGTGGATGATAGGATGAACACAAAACAAAATTAACTAAGGGTAGTATGAACCTGACGGTGCACCTGAAGCTCTAATTACCACTTGATGTGGATAAGGGTTCTCGATCTTCTGAAAGGTTCTGGATACGTTGATTTGGTCGGAGGCGACACACAAATCCATCCGGCTTCAGAACAGCACGTTCTAAACCCCGCAATCACAGCACGACGCCTTCTCTGGTTATCAACCATCCTAAAACAATTGACCACGCCGAGAAGGCTAATCCCTGCCTGCGAATCAAGAACACAAGCAAGAACAAAGAAGAAAGCAACTCAATTGCAGATGTATTATGAATCTCACGAAGTTGGGGTCTCACAAACCATGGTGACGGCGAAACTGTTATGAACAGAATAATCTAAGCAAAACCCGAACCCTAATGGTGCGGCAGCGGCTGTATATGAAGACCCTAGGGTTGTGCAAGACCCTCTGGACGCACCCCTACTTGGGCTCAACTAGATACAAAGCCCAAAGGCCAAAAACAGGCGACGCAACACCGAAACAGATTCTGGACTCTCTCTTGTTTCGATGATTCCTGACGACTCCGGATGAATTTTGTTATGATACCAGTGGCATTGGAAATGTCTTCTTCTTATCTTTCCGTGCATATGTAGAACGTCCAAATCCGAGTCCGTATGCGTCTTGGGCATCCGTTTTAGTGCAGACTGGTCCTGAGCCCCGAAACAGACTCGAAGTCGGTTTTGGTTGGACCTCCACCTTGGCTTCCACGTCCTTGCTGGTCCTCCACGTCTCCAAGTCCTTCTCCCATCATCTCCTGGTCCTCTCCATGGTTCCTAATTACAATATAATTATTAGGTAGCAAACCATTCTCAAAAGTGACATATAATGAAGAACGTAGGAACGAGCTCACCTCTAAATTTAGTCGTCGTGCACGAGCTCTAGTCATTGGACCTTGCAAGTCCAAAATTGGAGGAGTGTTGCATGTATCCTTAGGAGTGATGTACTCATCACTTGAGGTATCTCATAATTCTCTTCACGGCCTTCAAGTGTGACTCCTTTGGATTTGCTTGGTAGCGAGCACACAAGCACACACTAAACAAGATGTCCAGTCTCGAGGTTGTGAGATAGAGCAAAGACCCAATGATTGATCTTTATAGCTTGGGGTTCACCGATTTCCCTTTCACATCATCATCCAAGGGTTTGCTAGTAGCCATAGGTGTGTGCAAAGGCTTGCAATTCTCCATGCTGAATCTCTTGAGAAGGTCCTTAGTATATTTTTATTGATAGATGAAGTTTCCTTCTCTCAATTGCTTAAGTTGGAATCCAAGGAACATGTGCAACTCTCCTATCATTGAAATTTGGAATTCCCTAGCCATTGTTTCTCGAAACTCTTCATTGAACTTCTTATTGGTTGACCCATAGATGATATCATCCACATAGATTTGGCACACAAAGAGATCCTTCCCAACATGCCTCGTGAACAAGGTGCTATCAATGCTTCCAATGGTGAATCCATTCTTGAGTAGGAAGTTCCTCAAGTATTCATACCTTGCCCTTGGTGCTTACTTGAGGCCATAGAGAGCTTTCTTCAATTTGTATACATGTCTTGGATGTTTGGGGTCCTCAAACCTCGGAGGTTGTTCCACATAGACTTTCTCATTGATTTCTCCATTCAAGAAGGCACTCTTGACATCCATTTGAAAGAGATTGAAGCCATTATGTGATTCATAGGCAAGTAAGATCCGAATAGCTTTGAGACGGGCCACTTGAGAATATCCCTTAGCCACTAGGCGAGCCTTGTTCTTGATAATTGCTCCTTTCTCATCTTGCTTGTTCTTGAAGACCCACTTGGTGCCAACCACATTATGATTCTTAGATCTTTCAACCACTTTCCATACTTTGCACCTCTTAAAGTTGTTCAACTCTTCTTGCATGGCAATTACCCACTTGTGATCATCCATAGCTTCATCAATGGTAGTGGGCTCAATCATAGAGACGAAAGAGAAGTTCTCAATCTCAACATTGGCCTCATCATTATTCTCTTCACTCACATAGTTGGGCTTGTATTGATTCCTCCTTGTCTTTATTCCTCGAGATGGATTCCCAATGATCAAGTCTTGTGAATGATCTTTGTTGATTCCCTTGGGTCTAGGATGGTGTTTTCTTTGTGTTGGAGAGGCTCTTGGTGAAGTGTCTTGTGCATCATGAATTGTTTGGTCTCTTGATATATGAGTGTTTTGTATCCTAAGAGAGGTGGAGGAGTCACTCTTATGCTTTCTTGTTTTGGACTTTGAGCTTGAGGTGGATGGGAGGTTATCTTGTGAAGAGGTAGGAGAAGTGGTTTATGATGAAGTATGTGGGGAGGTTTGTGGCTCACTTCTCACTTGAGATTCCTCAGCATTTGGTGGGTGTACTCTCAATGAATCTTGGGAGGAGCTTGTGGGAGTATTTGTGGCATCTTGGGTTGTTTGTTGTACCTCAGAGGAGGTGGTAGGTTTGGGTGGTGGAGTAGGGGGCTCATCAACATCACCATCATTTGCCTCGTGGGGTAAAACCTCACCCACGGGCATGTTTCTCAAATCTTCCCACATAGGCTCATCTCCAATGTCCACTTGAAATTCATCCTCCTTTTGGGACCCATTTGACTCATCGAATTGCACATCATAGGATTCCTCCACACATCCGGTGGTGGAGTTGTAGACCCTATATGCTTTAGAAGTCCCAGAGTACTCAACAAGAATGCCTTCATAAGTTCTGCTCTCAAACTTCTCGGGCTTTCTCCTCTTCTTGAGAATGTAACACTTGCATCCAAAGACTCGAAAATAGGAAACCTTGGGTTTCTGTCCCACCAATAGCTCATATGGTGTCTTCTTCCACAAACGGTGGAGATAGACACGGTTGGAGGTGTAGCAAGCCGTGTTTATTGCCTCCGCCCAAAACCTCTCATGAGTTCCATACTCATCCAACATGGCACGAGCAAGAGTGATGAGCGTCTTGTTCTTCCTCTCCACTACTCCATTTTGCTCAGGAGTATATGTAGCGGAGCATTCATGTTTGATCCCCTTCTTGTCATAATATTCCTCCACTGTGGTGTTTTTGAATTCCGTCCCGTTGTCACTCCTTATCTTCATAATGCTAGCATTGAACTCGTTCTTTACCCTCTTGGAAAACTTTTTGAAGATACCACTGGCTTGAGATTTGTCCACAGGAAAGAAGGTCCAAGTGTATCTCGTGAAATCATCAACAATCACCAAGCAATATAGATTGCCTCCTAGACTCTTGTAGTGTGTTGGCCCAAACAAGTCCATGTGCAAGAGCTCTAGAGGATGAGATATAGACATGAATGACTTGGTCGGATGTGAAGATGCAACTTGTTTCCCCGCCTGACAAGAGCTGCACAATCTATCCTTCTCAAAGGTCACATCCTTGATTCCTTCAACTAGATTCCTCTTGACAATCTTCTTGAGCTGATTGATTCCAACATGTGCTAGTCTTCTATGCCACAACCATCCCTTGGATGGCTTAGTGAATAGGCAAGTGCTTAGTGGCATATTGCTTGACTTGAAGTCCGTGACATACAAGTTCCCATGCCTCACTCCATGAAATACTAGCCCTCTCTTGGCAACCTCAATTGTTGCACCATCCTCATCAAACGAGCACTTGAAACCCATGTCACAAAGTTGACCAATAGATAGAAGGTTGAAGTTGAGGGTTTCCACAAGGAAGACCTTGGAGAGATGGAGGTCATGTATGATGGCCACCTTGCCCGAGCATCTAATTCTCCCTTTTGAGTTATCCCCAAAAGTCACCTTCTCACTAACTTCGTCTTCATCAATGGTGGTGAACATGGTTGGCTTCCCGGTCATATGTTGAGCGCACCCACTATCAAGAATCCAATAAGTGCCTCCACTCTTGTAGTTGACCCCAGTAGTAGCCATAAGACAAGCACTAGAGGAAGAGGAGTTAGTATCCAAAGCATTACTTGATTGACTAGCGCTAACCTCATGATGTCGAGCAATGAGACCATCCTCATAGAGAGGGATTCTTGCAATCCCATCCAATAGTCTCCTCCTAATGGGATAGTGAGGAGCATGATATCTCCAATGTCCATGATCATCCCCCATGTGCACATTATCAAGGTTGATGTAGTAATGGGGAGGATCATAGAGTCTAGTGATGTGCTCAAGCACATGTCCCACTTGAGAATGGAGCACAAGTATCATCTCCATTGCTCTCTCAATTGAGAGCTCATGTCTCCTATTGACTACCTCCTCAAGCAGAAAACCCTTCTTAGGAGTTGTGATTTGTTGGAGGAGCTTGTCAATCACTTCATGTGGTGCAACCCTCCGAAGTCCCCTAAAAGAGTTAACCCTACACACAAGATCATATATGCCCAATAGATTTTCACAAAGGTCATCATTCGGATTTCTCACAAATTCATCGAGTTTAAAGAGGAGTTCTTGTTTGTGAGCTCGACGAAGATGCCAAAGATGATCTTGTGGTGGAGGTAGCGGAGGAGGTGGAGGCGCCAGAGCCGAAGCCGCAAGATTTATCATCTCAAATGATTGAGTGAGCATTGTTGTTGGTGCTCCCCCTACGCCAATGCTCGGTCCACTCAAAGTGCTTGGAGTAGGACTTGGAATGACATTTGAGGTAGAGCTTGACGAAGTGCCCAATGTATGTCTTGCTCCAAAGGGGTTGTAGAAGTTGTTGCAAGACAATCTTGTGGAGGGATCAAAGAAGTTTGAGCTCGAAGCTACTTCTTTCCCTTTGCTCGAGGATGCTTCATGAGTTGCCTTGAATGTCTTCTTCCATGCCATGCTCACGGCGATCTCCTCATCCTTGAAGAGCAGCTCAATCACATTTTCTACGGAGAGACTCTTCTCCATGACAAGGTCAAGTGTGACGTAGAAGAGCTTGCTACTTATAACCAAGGAGAGGATCTTTTCCACTATCACAATCTTGGGAAGCTCAAAAGAAGTTGCCCCAATCCTGTCCACAATACCTCGCAAGCGAATAAGAGAGTAAAGTAAGTCCTCATTATCATTAGCATGAAAAGCAAAGAACTCCTCAACAATAGAACTACTAGCATCATCAATAGAGGACTCACAAACATCATCCATGCTAGTAGAGCAAGCAAGATCAAGAGACACATCGTTATCAATCATCATGTTAGGCATACTAGTAGAGCAACCTATCAAGTCATTGCTAGAAGAATCTAGGCACTCACTAGTACAAGGCACATCCACACCATCATCACAATCATCATACACATGATTATCGGTAAATGTATTGGCAAAGTCCACAAGAGTGTCCATCAACTCATCCAGAATCATGGCTTTTAGGAGGCTCTTAAAGCGATCCTTCCATGAGCCATGACCCAGCCCCGAATGGGATGACATCCCAACTCAATACGGTCACTACTCAAGGCGGTTAAGCCTTATAATGAGCACTTGGATCTAATACCACTTGAAAGGATCGTAGTGACCGAGAGGGGGGAGGGGGATGAATCGGGAACTACCACTATGTACCAATTTTACCAATTACAAACTACCAATAGAACTCAAACCAACTCCTACACAATTCTAGTGGTGATCACACTAACAATATAATCCTATGAAAGATAGGAGCACTCTATGCATACTAGTGGATCACACAAGTCACTACAACATCTATGCATTTCTAGTGATCAAGCACACCAATGCAACTCCTACTCATGCTAGTCATTAAATACGGAAGCTTCAACACTACTAGCAAGTAAAGAGCCTAAACATGCAAGTCTACAAGATAGTCAACTAGAACTAGAAGAACACACAAGCATGAATAGCATAGTATGTAAATGCGGAAAGTAAAGCATCATAGTGAGGAGTAGAGTAAGGGTTGGCTCATGATTTTTTCCCGAGGTCTCAGAAGGATGGCGCCTTCCCCTAATCCTTGTTGGACCACTCCCGCCGGAGTTCTGGTCCCTCCCGCCACCAAGTGGTGTTCTCACCCACGAGCCCGCAATCACTCCTCGAGTGAAGACACGGTGTGCGTCACCACTACACAAAGCACAAGCTCACCTCCCTCGAGAACTTACCGCACTCCCCGAGCCGGCACAAGCGCTTATTAGCGATGCCCCTTTCAACGGCGGGCTCAGACCTTGTACAAACGTGTGACGGCCTTCACAACTAATCACGATAGGCTTGATCACTGACACCTAACCGGTCTAGGTCTCACCATAGACCAAGAGAACAATCTAGATCACACCCTCAAGGACACCCTAGCCTTAGATGTGCAAGATGCTCAATCTACTCTTCTCTAGCAAATGCTCTCCTCTTTTCCTCTTGGACACTATCAAATGGTCTCAGGTATTCCCTGGCCAAGAGAGGTCTCCAAGACCCCAGCAACGAAGTTATATGGGCTCCCAACCTCAAACTAGCCATTGCTCCACGAAATTGCCTTTCTGGACACACTGACCGGACTGTCCGGTCACTGCCTAATCGGACCGTCCGGTCACTCTGTAACGGCTCTCCTCAGCCGTTGGTTTCCTCTATCCAGGCAATTTCCTGTACTGAGTGGACTGTCTGGTCACTGGACCGAACCGTTCGGTCCACTTTCTCTCTCCATTCTAGGAGCCTCTGCGAAATGCACCACTTCTGCCTTATTGCACTCCTACTGACCGGACTGTCCGGTCAGCAGACCGGACCATCCGGTTTGTATGGAGTCTCCTGCTGACAGAGTCCTGCTCCTTGTGCTAAGTCCTGAAAAACTCCCTATAGTGACCGTACAGTCCGGTCTCCACTGACCCCTCTGTCCAGTCTCTATGTACAGAAGCTAAAACTCGTCATCCTCGCTTGACTTGGTTTCGCGGCTTCTTCGAACAGCTCCTTGGCTTCTCCACTGTCACCTAGTGCCCGTGATTTCGCCGAGTAACCTTTCACATCACCGACTTGACATGACCTAAGAGAATGACCTAAACCCCCTTGATAGTCCGGTTTTTCCTATGGACTCAAAGCCCTAACAACTACTCAAGTGTTCCAAACACTTGCACCATAGCTTGTTCTCCGCTTTGATCCATCTCCATCAACCCTTGGACTCCATCAAGCTCACAAGCCTCCATGCTTGCGGTCATTGTCATCCATCGACAAGGATGCCGTAGACAATCATCATAAGATAGAAAGGGTTTCCTACACAAACAACACTAGTGTAGATATTAGTCACATTTCATGTTTGTCATGCATCACCAAAACACCATACCTCGAGGTGACCTCAATGGTCATGATCCTTATAGTTCCTTTTGCCGCAAAGGCATGCTCTTTTGTCTTGTGAATAAAACATGAATAATCTGCTATGTGCTTTGATCAAAATAATTCTCAAATGCTAAATCCAAACACTATGACTTGAGGCCTTGGGGTGTTTGTCGTACCCAGTCATGCGACCCTCTGCATGGATAAGAGGACACATGAGGATAAACAATAAACACTTGATCAACTGAGTCTCTGTTGCATATATGAGCATTTGTAAAGCCCATTTTCTATGAATGCTTGTTGCCCTACTTGAGATTGAGACTGGCTAGTTTCTTTTGATTCACTTGATGCATGTTTTGCCTTGGATAGGAGTACTTATACATATGGTGGAAGATTTTCTCATGATAAGCAAATTTGATTCTATCTAAGCTAGTCAATCTTTCTGCTTAGCTTGTATAGCTCTGGGTGTTTATGCCTTGCCCTCTATTTTTGATCTTCGTATGGTTGTAAGCTATTGCTTTTACACTTCATAAGCTCTGTGTTTATGGTTAGCAAGGTTAAATGCTTGTTTGCATAATTGTCGAAGCTAGGTTTGCATTGTCATGCTTTGTTTACTCTTTTACCCCATTGATGAGTTCATTGCCAAATGGGGAGAAATAAGTGCCTAAGGGGAAGAATTGTTGGATCATGCACAAATAATGCTAAGAAACTGAAAATGGCCTATTTTGCATTCATGTCAACTACCAAAAGTTGAGCGGGAGCATCTCATGATCTTGAGCACTTTCATGCGCCATTCACAATCATTGCATTCTCGAGTCGCTTTCTTTGCCAACTCTTGGTTTTGTGATCCCCAATTTGCTAGATGGCCAGTTTTTACATTTTCTTTGGGTTTAAGCTATTTGGATGTGCCTATTCGGATTCACATTTCAATTTCTAAATCTTTGTGCATTTGGTGTTGTCAATGTACTCATCAAGGGGGAGATTGAGAAACCATGTTGAGATGTGCCATGGTTTACAATATATGTGATGAGTAATTGACTTGAGCGGATTTGGTGTTTGAGTTGAAATGAGAGAATCTGGGGATTGCATGGGTTTGCATATCATGGTTATGACTAACCAGAGTTGGTGGAGTTATTGGTGATATTGCAGGAGATGAGAAATGTGTTTGCTTGTGTCATGATGTGTAGGTCACTGGAGTCGACTTGGCGGTCAATGACGAGAGGATCGGGCACAAGTAGGAGACTTGGGGCTAGACGATCGGGATGCCGGGTGAAGTCAAGGGTGATCCACACCGTACACGTGGAGAGGCAAGAAGTACGGACGGTTTCGCGGTTGAGCTTCAAAACCGTGGTGGTGATGAAGACGACGTGTTGACCAAGACAAGGCGAACGGGATGCCGGTGCAAGTGACAAGGGGGCCCGATGGACAGGGACTGGGAGAGACTTGCCGGTGGTCAGGATCGTGGGACAAGGTGTCACGCGTCGACATCGAGAAGTCATGCTTTGAGAAGCGTGCAAGGCGGTTTCCCGGTTTGGGCCTCAAAACCGGTGGTGGCGATTGGAGGGGCATGTGGCACCATGCAGAGTTTGTGTCGAGGGCAAGCAAAGTTGTGAAGGGCTCAATGGCGTTCGGGCGACGAGGAAAAAGATGGATGGTTATGCCCCCGGTGGTAGGTGGGTGTGTTATGTAGGTCAAGGGTAGAGTTGTCATGTGGACAATAGACCTTGCGCCTATATAAGAAGAGGTCTGGCTGGTGGAAGAGGTGCCTCTCTTTCCATTAGCCTTGTGTTAGGGTTCCATTCAAAGTGCTAGGAGAGGACTACATGTTTTAGTGGAGAGTAATGGTTGTGTGAGAGACATCTCTTGCTCTTCCAAATAGTAGGAGGAAGAGGGTGGCTTCCTAGCCGTGTATCCATGGATCTTGTAAGCACCTTTCTATGATATGAGATAAATTTTCGTGCTCAAGATTTTCCCCTCTCCCTGAATCCTAAATTTCTCTTTTTCTCTATTTTAGTAGCTATTTTTGTGGTGATTTTCGATCTCGTTTTTAGTGGGTTTTGTTACAAATTTCTTGAGGGATCTTGATGCTAGGACATGCCTAAACATTCCTCTATGAATCCTTGGTTGAATCCTAGGCAAGAGCATCCTTGATTTTGTGGATTTCGTCAAGAACATTCAAACCCTAGAGTTTTTGGTAAATCCTCAAATTTGTGATGAATTCTTGCACTTTTTGTGTGATTCCACTTGGAGAAGGAACTTCGTACCATGAAACACCTTCTGTCCAAGTTTCGTGATTTTTGGAGGTCGTTTGGATAGGTTTTCGTAATTTCCCTTCCGAGTTTCGAGCACAGTTTTGGTTCTGGATAGTGTCAATCGGCATTGCCAATCTCTGAACCGGCACTGCCGATGGCTGGACCGGCACTGCCGGTAGCCTGGATCTGAACTCGGAGCGATACTCCAGTAGCTTAAGTCTTTTCCCGCACCGGCACTGCCGATGGAAACTACCGGCACTGCCGATGTGCTACGACTGCTGTTTGTTTGAGTCTTAAGAAGTCCTCACCGACACTACTGATGGGTGTGACCGGTAGTGCCGATGGTGCCAACCGGCACTGCCAATGATAGTGATCAGAACTGCCGATGGTAGTCCAGTAAGGTCTAGTTTTTGTGAGGTTCTTGACTATTTCAAGTCTTTGTTGTTCTCCTATGTTTCCGTTGTGTTCCATTGCTATTGTTGATCACTCCGAAGGGTAGCACATCACAAGTTGGTGTGTGTAGTCTTGGTGATCGGTTTCGAGGTTGGCTCGGGTTCTAATTGGGACATAGGCCAAGTTCTTGTAAAGAATTTTAATTGGCTCCCATCACCCCCCCCCTCTAGTCGCCTTCTCGGTCCTTCAAAATCGAAGATGCTAGAGCAATGGATTCGATCAAGAACCTATGAAGGATTGTTATAGCTCATCACAGCAACAAGTTCCTCAAGAAATCCGCCCCAAAAACTCATCCAAGAGTGAGACAAAAAATCACCACGAAAATAGCTCTGAAAATAGAGAAAAAGAGAAATTCGGGATTTAGGGAGAGGGGAAAATCTTGAGCACAAAAATTTATCTCATATCATTGAAAGGTGCTTACAAGATCCATGGATACAAGGCTAGGAATCCACCCTCTTCCTCCCACTATTTGGAAGAACAAGAGATGTCTCTCACACACCCACTACTCTCCACTAAAACATGTAGTCCTCTCCTAGCACTTTGAATGGAACCCTAACACAAGGCTGATGGAAAGAGAGGCACCTCTTCCACCAGCCACACCTCTTCTTATATAGGCCCAAGGTCTATTGTCCACATGACAACTCTACCCTTGACCTACATAACACACCCACCTACCATCGAGGGTATAACCGTCTATCTTTTTCTTCATTGCCCGAATGCCATCGAGCCCTTCACAACTTTGCTTGCCCTCAACGCAAGCTTCGCGATGGTGCCACGTGCACCTCCAATTGCTGCCACCGGTTTTGAGGCCAAACCGGGAAACCACCTTGCATGCTTCTCAAAGCACAACTTCTCGATGTCGACGTGTGTCACCTCGTCCCGTGATCCTGAGCACCGGCAAGTCTCTCTTGGTCCCTCTCCATTGGGCCCCCTTGTCACTTGCACCGGCATCCCGCTCGCCTTGACATGGTCAACATGCCGTCTTCATCACCACCACGGTTTTGAGGCACAACCATGAAACCGTCCGTGCTTCTCGCCTCTCCACATGTATGGTATGGATCACCCTTGACTCCACCCGGCCTCCTGATCGTCTGGCCCCAAGTCTCCTACTTGTGCCTGATGCTCTCGCCGTTGACCGCCAAGTTGACTCCAGTGACCTACACATCATGAGACAAGAAAACATATTTCCCGGTTAGTCATAACCATGATATGCAAACCCATGCAATACCCGGATTCCCGCATTTCAACTCAAACACCAAATCCGCTCAAGTCAATTACTCATCAGGTGATATTGTAAAGCAAGGCACATCTTAACATGGTTTCTCATATTGTGTTTCCTAGAATTAATTATACAAAAAGATATGTAAAATAAATATTGACTAGGATCATGGCCTGCAATGTGTGCACCATCATGGTCTTAATGGGCTGATCTACATAAAGGCTCCATTAGGTTGATCTGCCTATAGGAGGTCCCACGGGCACCTCCTTTGCTCTCTCTCTCTCTCTCTCTCTCTCTCTCTCTCTCTCTCTCTCTGCCTCATCCCTTCATGCTACCTCCACGGACTGGGGAGCTCAAGCTCAATTATCATGGAGCAATGGGGGAAGTGGGCAGATCTTGTGGAAGCAGCTCACACATTAAGAAGGAAGAAGGCCATGCCGGTGCATACGAGGGAGAAGGCCTCATCCACAAAGCTCAATGTCGATGGCAGGCATAATGACTAATATGGACAAGGATTCTCGATCTTCCAAAAGGTTCTAGTAAGTTGATTTGGTTAGAGGCGACACAAATCGATCTGGCACGACATCTCCTCTGGTTATCAACTGTTATTGCATAGTTAGCCCTGTTAAGAAGGCTAATCACTACATATGAATCAATAACACAAGCAGGAATAAAGAAGAATGCGACACAATTTCATATGTGTTATGAATCTCATGAAGTTGGGATCTCACATACCAATGAAAATGACATATTGTTCTTGAAAGAATTAATCTAAGCAAAACCAGAACCCTATTGAAGCGGTGGTGGATTTATATGAAGACCATAGGGTCATGCAAGACCCTCTAGACATGTTCCTAGTTGGTCTAAGCTGCATACATGGCCCAAAGCCCAAAACCGGCAATGAGGCCGATGTCATTGGAAAGTTCTTCTCCTTAGCTTTTCTTGCATATGTAGAACGTACAAATTTAAGCATGTATGTGTCGTGAAGTGGAGTTGTTCTCGACTCAAGTTCATTATGTGGAGTCGTTCTCGACTCAAGTTCGTTATGTGGAGTCGTTCTTGACCTACTTGTTGTATATCTTTCCTATGATAGAAAAATTCCTACCAAGGCCAGATATTAATTGTGAACCCACTTTTATGCCATCGATGTATGCATTGAGTTTGGTTAGGATTTGATCCTTATGAGGGACTTGCACTTTCAAAGCCAATCATTTTCCTTCGCGTTATCTTTGAGTTCTCAAATAATCATGCTTGGTTATATGGTTTCCACATTGGATTCAAGCATCCACTTCACCAAGCATGTTAGCCAAAAATCTCTCCTTTGCGAAAACCATGATCCTGCAAGAAAGATTTTGGTCTTCCCAAAATAAATGCTTAGAAAAAGTTTGCAAAAAATATTTGAACCATTGAACTAACTTACCTACACTATGAGAGCTGAAAAAGAAAGAAAGAAAAGAAGAAAGAAAGGAAGAAAGAGAAAAATGAGAAAAAATTATCACCTCTCGTAGATGTACAAATGTCAAGTTTCAAGGTTCATTAAATCCTTTGAGCAAAATAAAGGACCATCATTTCACTCTAGAATAAAAATCTAGTCTTTTGATAGATCTTTGCTATTGTTCTAGTCCACTCCTTCGTGTGAGTCCATTCTCTCCCTCTCCCCTGGACATTATTTCCAAATGGTTGGAACGAGAAAGTGCAAAGTCTTTTCGCTATGACCATCTCTTAACTTAACAAAATATGCATACTAGATGTGCCATCCTACCAAGCTCCACACATAGAGCCAAATTTCATAGAGTATGATGAGCACTTGGTGAGGAAATACACTTTTTGAGAGATGAGAGTCATAGTGAAGGATTGCACCAAGCGGGAAAATTTTCAATCTTATGCAGCATTACAAAAACTTTGGACTCGTGATCATGTAGGAGGTTAAGTGACAAAATTTAAACTAGTTGTTCAGAGTTCCAACCGCTCATGACAAGGTCATAAAATTCCTAAGAGCCCCACTTACAACGAGAAAGACTTAGTGATCAACTTGTGCTGGTTTACTATTACCCCTATGTTGTAGGAGTATGTGTTTGTGCACTTGATCCTCGTAGGACTCTAATATTGAAGCAATTCCTGATCCATCACTTCCAAGTTTTAATTTTCTCAGGACGAGCAAATGTTTAAGCTTGGGGAGATGTTGGTGGCCCTTAAAACCCAATATCGACCACCAACCGGTCGGGAAATGCAAGGTAAGGACCAAAGTTTCATGAATATTTGTTTAAACTAATAAAGTTCCACAAACTTTGGTGAAATATGTGTTTGTAGGTTCAAAAGTGCTAAAATTATGTAAAAACATGAAAAAATGCCCTGTTGGCCGATACTGCCGTAAAACAACCGGCCGACAGGGTCGTATAAGGCTGAAATTAAGGCCCGGGCAGGGTCATCACAGCTGAAATTAGGACCTAGCCGACAAGGTCATATCAGGCTGAAATCAGCCACCCGGCTAGTCAAAACAGAGTCTCATTAGGCTAAACCAATTCGACCCAGCCGACCCTGCAAAACACTCCATCATGAGGCCGTTTTCTATCCCCGGACTAAGGAGGGTAAAAAGAAAAGAAGTAAAGGAGGCATCCACGTGGCACAACTTGAACAAGTGAAGACATGACCCGGAGGGGGTCGGCACCAAAAAGGGATCACCGCCCGTCCTAGGCCGCCGGCCGGCATGCCAGCCGCCCGGCCTACCCCACCGCCCGGCCTGGGAATTTCCTCCCGGGGTGTCTAGCCCACTTGGCCCATCATGCCAACCGACGCCAAGTGGATAAGGCAGTTGAAAACCGACCCAAAACCATCATCGGACCAAATCTGAGCCGTCCGAGGGAAGGCGGTCGGGAACCGACTTCATCCAACGGCCCCCCGGCCTGGCCTGCCGCCCGGCGGTGCATGTCGCCCGGCATGCCCGGCCGCCCGGCGGGGGAAATTTTGCCCACCGACTCTCCTCCACCTTGAAGTACCCACCAAGTCTTCACCACCTATAAATAGAGGGGGAATTCAGCAGAACTGAAGGAATAGAGAAGAAATAAGCATTAGTCCCATGTTTTACCCAAGTAGAAGAGTAGAGGTGTAGGAGGAGGAGTTCAGAATGCTGGCTCCTTCAACTTGTGCCTCGGGGATTGAAGCTCCTGTGTGAGTAATCTCCCTCATCTTCGGGGCCAGGTAACATGTAGAAGAATTCTTGCCCAAGTAATAAAGTGAGTATTTCTATGCTTTTATTCTGCAGGATCCTTGTGCATAACGTTTTATTGCTCTATAGCATTATCTTGTTATGCTTACCAATTCTAGAACTGGTATGAAAGTCTATGTTTAGATGTGGTGTTTAGACTTAGCTTTCCTGGGATTGTATTTGTCCCCACGGGCTGTGTGGTAGGCGGCAAGTGGTGACAACCCTCTCCGTCCAATATTGAATTCCACCACGTTCGGGAAGTCTCAAGCAGGGTTGTCTAGCATTAACGTGTTCACTAGTACATGAGGTTAGTTACCGACCCTTACCTGAGGATCATTATCGTGCCCCGAAGCAGATATTTGGAAATAGAATTCTCACTAAGTTACATGGAGAAGGTTCACTACATTAGATTGCCTGGCGCTGGGACTTCTTCTCCCTATAGAATACACTTTGTTCTGCCCCCTTCATCACTAGGACTTGATAGATTAGGAGTGACACTTTACTCGTTCCCTGTGGAAATCAATACTCTGGAATACTCCTGGGTGAAAGCTACACCGGCATTTGTACGCTTGCAGATTTTCCCTGTTAGGCTTAAGAACCACCAACAGAGTGGTTTGTCTGAAGTTGTTCCGACATTTGTTGCTGCCATTCTCGTCCATCCCTTATGGTTGCTTATATTTCTTGAGTTCGTTCGTTGGTTTCATAAGCATTGGCAGCCAAGTATTGCATGTCTTCTTCCAACTCCAAAAAGTTGTACGATGTGAATCGGGCGGAACATGAAGTGCCTATGCTTCCATGAGGTTGGTGGTAGCTCCCCGTCCCATAAGGATTGTACGGTTCATATTCTTCATGGGATGAACTGTTTGAGGTGGTCTTGTCCCTGGCCTATCCCCATGTGAAGCTCATGAGTGCTTGGCTTCTGAGCGCTCACTTGGTGTACGCCTCCCACGGCTCGAGCCACTGCTGCTGCTGAACTTGGTGTAGAGGCCTCTCCAAATATTTGCCATTCCTGCAAGAGGGGTTACTTGGATACGATACCCAAAGGACAAAATGATTATAATGGTTAGCTGTTAGTCGTTCGGTTAGTAGTCCAAGTGTTAGTCATTCAAACGTGCAAGGGTGACAACAATTTCTCTCTAGTTGGTTTTATTGCAGCACACTTTTATTGCTAAGTGCAAAGTGCACTTACTAGAGAGGGCTAGTGAAGTGAGACGAGGGTGAAGAGGGAGAGAAAATGTTTTCAGCTGAGGGTGGAGAAACAAAGGAGAGTGTGTCTGGTATTTATTGGCTCGAGGGGAGCCTTGGGGAAAAAAATTTATGCCGGGCGGCAGCCCACGCCGGTCGGCAGGTCATTTCCCTCCATTTGCTCTATTATTGCTCTAGTGGTGATGGGAGAAGGCTAGGTCCAAGTTCCATATGATCCACTTGCTCAATTTGTCCAGAAATTTGCTAAGCGTGTAGGGAGCAAGGGTATAGTGATGGGATGGCCAAGGTTGTATGTTTGCAATGACTGTGCTGCCACTCATGAGGCCTAGGTGAGTAGGGTGGTAAGTGAGTGTGAGTGGTGAAAGAGTGAGTTGAATGGGTGGCTCTCATTCATTCACTTTCATTCATTGTGGGGCTTTTGATGAGCATTTTTCTTCAAGGTAAGGCTGGCCACACCTTCACCACTCATGGCCATCATCTCTGCATTAAAAGTGCCACGAATCCGAGAAAAAGTTGTGCCGGACGGCATGGCTTGCCGGGCGGCAGGAATGACACAGCCGGGTGGTCGTTTTCATGAAAAATGACCCCCAGGGTGGTAAAACTGGACTGGGTTATTTCAGGTTAGGTGGCTCAAGATTAGCTAGCCAGGTGATCATATTTCGCTAAATATGACCTCCCGGGTGCTAAAATTTGATAAAATCTGACCTCCCAAAATTTTACCCAGTCGGGTGGTCATTTTCATGAAATATGGCCTCCCGGTTTGCTGAAATCCGACTAGCCGGGTTGGATGATCAGACCATCACTCGAAGGGTCGTTTTTGCTGAAATTTGACCTCCCGGGTACTAATATTTGACTGGTCTGGTTGGATTCTGGGTACTTGAATATTACCTAGCCGGGTGGTCGTTTTCATGAAATACGACCTCCAGGGTGCTGAAAACTGACTGGTTGGATAGGAGCCTCATATTATCACCCGGGTGGTCGTTTTTGATGAAATTTGACCTCCCGGCCAGTAAACTTGGCCGAGCCATCACCAATAAATTTTTTCTTTTATAGCCTAATTTAATGGTTAAAGATGAAACTAAAAACAACCTAATTTAGTGGTATGGTGAAAAACAAAGAAAAACTAGTGCACGAGACGGAGTTCAGAAGGGCACTGCTACCGCTCCCCGGCAACGGCGCCAGAAAGCTTGTTGGCAGTTCTTAGGCCTAACAGGGAATATCAGCAAGTGTACAGATGCCAACATAGCTTTCACCCGGGAGTATTCCAGAGTATCAATTTCCACAGGGAACGAGTAAAGTGTCACTCCTAATCTATCAAGTCCTAGTGATGAGGGTGCAGAACAAAGTGTACTCTATAGGGAGAAGAATTCCTCGGGCCTAGCAATCTAATGCAGTGAACCTTCTCCATGTAACTTAGTGAGAAATTTATTTCCAAATATCTGCTTCGGGGCACGATAACAATCCACAGGTAAGGGTCGGTAACTAACCTCATGTACTAGTGGGCACGTTAACGCTAGACAACCCTGCTTGAGACTTTCCGAATGTGGTGGAATTCAATATTGGATGGACAGGGCTATCACCACCTGCCGCGTACCACACAGCACGTGGGGACGAATGCAATCCCAGAAAAGCTAAGTCTAAACACCATGTCTAAACATAGACTTTCATACTAGTTCTAGAATTGGTAAGCACAACAAGATAATGCTACGGAGCTATAAAAAGTTATGCACGAGGATCCCGTAGAATAAAAGGATAAAAATACTCACTTTATTACTTGGGCAAGAATTCTACTACATGTTACCTGGCCCCAAAGATGAGGGAGATTACTCATGCAGGAGCTTCAATCCCCGAGGCACAAGTTGAAGAAGCCAGCATTCTGAACTCCTCCTCCTCCTACACCTCTACTCTTCTACTTGGGTAAAACTTGGGACTAATGCTCATTTCTTCACTATTCCTCTCACTTCTGCCGAATTCACCCTCTATTTATAGGTGGCGAAGACTTGGCAGGTACTTGTAGGTGAGGGGGAGTCAGTGGGCAAAAGTTCCCCCGTCGGGTGGCAACCCAGGCCGGGCGGCCACACGATTGAGTTGGTTTCCGACTGCCTTCCCTTGGACGGCTCAGATTTGGTCTGGATGATGGTTGTTGGGTCGATTTTCAACCGCCTTATACACTTGGCGTCAGTTGGCATGATGGGCCAAGTGGGCTGGACACCCCTGGAGGAGAAGTCCCAGGCCGGGTGGCGGGGTAGGCTGGCGGCGGCCTATTTTTGGTGCTGACCCCCTCTGGGTCATGTATTCACTTGTCCAAGTTGTGCCACATGGATGCCTCCTTTACTTCTCCACTTTTTACCCTCCTTAGCCCGAGGATGGAAAACGGCCTCATGGTGGAGTGTTTTGCAGGGTCGACTGGGTCGGATGGTTCAGCCTGATGAGACTCTGTTTTAACCAGCCAAGTGGCTGATTTCAGCCTGATGTGACCCTGTCGGCTGAGTTCTGATTTCAGCCATCACGACCGGTTGGTGGCCGATATTGGGTTTTAAGGGCCACCAACAAACCCCAAACTCAAGAACCAAATTTTTTTTCTACACATTAAAAAAAACGTCTGATTTCAAGTTTGTATATGAAAGTTATGACTATTTTAATAAATGGACGTCAAATTAGGTTCTCGATGGCAGTGGAATTGCAATCTGTAGGAATTTCTTTTATCCGGATAAATGCAATGGAAAATAGAAGTTGTGGGTCTTGATCCATGATGCCCATCAGTTATGGCTTGAGGCGGCAGCACAATGCAATCAGAGACAGAGGAGGTGGCAAGATGATGCAATAGGAGACTGGCAAGACGGTTGTGTGGTGCTATCGGACAGGGAACATTGGCCAGCAACCATGGAGGAATGATGATGGTGTCATGGCAAACTACGACCATGGCGAACACGAGACGGTGGAGGTTACAGTATGGAAGAACGCATTCCTAGAAAAAAAGCTGAAGGCAATAATTTGCCTAGTATAGTATGAAAGAAAGAGGCGATAATACTTAAGAGCAATTGGGCCTAACTCCAGAATATCTTGAACCAACTATTGACCATAGCCTACCACAACTGTAACTTGAAATGAAGTTCACAACGCTGCTGCTCATACTTAGGACGATGTTGAACCAATAGGATTTGCCGAGCGAGCACTACCATAACTTATGGTATCTGACCTGTGTTAAACATTAGCCAACAAGGGAAAGAAACTAAGTGACTACTTGCGCTATCACACGGCTCCATTTATCGAAGAAAGGAATCAGACTGCTGCCATTAAGGCCATGGGGCCTTTCTTTGCAAAACATGCTTGAAATAAAGCATTCCATATTATCTCTCGGCTTGCTTGTGGCCAACAAAAGATAGATGTGATGCAAGAGGCAAGCCCACTGAGGCTGGTAGGTTGTCCTTGTACTCGGGCAATAGCATGTCGTGCCATGTGGGCTATACGGGCCTAGCATCGTCCCTGTTTGAACCGACTTATACAGGCTCTGGTTAGGCTGCCATGATGGGTATGCGCCTAGGCCAAAGCGCGGCTTGTTGGCCTCCATGTGGGCATGTGCTTTGGTGAAATTACACTTCAACCTTGTGCATAAAACCCTTCAAAACTTAAAACTTGCCAAATTTTGTATGAGACTATTCCTGCTTATGTTGACACAGCAAGTGGTTCAGCCACCCTATGATATTGTTTGGATTCGCCAACTGCACATTCTAAACAGAAAGCGTGACGATTGTTTGTAATAAGAAAGAATGCTACATTCTAATGGGTGGCAGGAACTAGGTGGCTTGGTCGCTTGAATTGGGTGAACATCGATTGAGAGAGGATTTGGTGGCTTGAAAAATGAGAAAAAAAGAAGAGGGTATGATACAACATTAGGAATGAGTAGCAGCAACCGGGGGCAAAGGTGTAGGGGAAAAACGATTATGAGCTCTTTGACAGTATTACAATGTTGGACCTAATCCGTGAACGGCAAAAGATATTTACAAATTAGGATTAGGACAGGTTTGGTTTATAGCCAAAGATTGTTGGACATGTTTGCCAAACTTTGTCAAATATGGCGAGCAAAGTTTGGCGAAGACACGAGTGTGTGACATATATATGACATACTATCATGGCAGACGGTAGTTATGACATGCAACAAAACACTAGCCAAAGAAACTATGACATGACTAAACTTCGGCACGCATGACACAAAAAAGGTTGACAACCAACATATACACACTTCCTTTGCAAAGATCGACATAGCAAGCAAAACATGAGAATATCAATAGAACTAGCTTCGGCTAGAAGAAAACGTTTGTGTATGGATACACAATGTTCAAGTTTTGGTCCCCGTCGCATATCTTGTTGACCTGCTGCGGCTTTGTGGACTCGAGCCGGAGCATGAAGATGTCGTCCTCCCTCTTGAGGAACACCGCGGTGCCTTCCTCGTCGCATCCAATCATCTGGGGGCAAGCCTTCCCGAGTAGCGTGGATGGCGGCCTCGGGAGCAACAGGGTGAGCTGGACGGTCCTGCGCAGCATCCAGCCCTGGGCGTCCGTCTCCATCGCCCACAGATGCAGGCAAGATTCCATCGCAGCTACAAGCCTGAGCATGCCGTCGGACGTTCTTCTAAGCTGTAGGTTCCCCTCGTACACATTCAGGGCCGGCAGCTTAAGGACGGACATGCTGGCCTGGTGCTCGGCATTCGTGTTGAGCAAGAGGATGCGGTTGTCTTTGAGCAGCCAGTACACAGCATCGCCCACCATGGCGTCGGGCTGGTCCTAGTCATGGACGGGTGGATGGATGGGGTTGAACCCAACGGGTCCCACCTTGGCATCTACTGTTACGTGAAGGGGAACGGGTAGGCTATGATAGCATATAAAATTTCTACTGTTCAACAAGGAAACCTTGCAAGAGGGGATCATGGATCGTTACCACTAGACGCACAGGCGGAGCGGAAGCGAAGGTTGGAGCAGCTCATCTAACGTAGTCGCGCATTGATGTAGAGGAAGTAGTCGATCACAATCGTCTCCTCCTAGTCCAGCCATCCGGCACCAAAGCAATAGCAGTGCCTCCTCGCGGTATCCACATGTACGGGTTGGAGCACTATGCACGGCGTGCTAGCACCGACAATATGGCTAGGATTTGTGGGCGAGAGAGAGGAGCGCGGCGGCTAGGGTTCTAGACTGGTGGTCGCGTGCACCCCTTGCCCCGCCTCCACTTATATAGACCCTTCTAATGGGCCTCGACAAGTTGGCCCAATAGTGGCCTAATCCCTCACGGATCAATATCCGTATGGTCCTCACATACGGATCAAATCCATAATGTCTCTTGGGCATATCTCCAACAATCTCCCACTTGCACTAGAGATAATCACATAGGCAAGCAATGTTCCAACCCGTTAAGTGTGTGACCTGTTAGGTTCACATGTACACGATAATGATGTGAAAACCCTTTTTCAAATCATAAATCAACAGCGGCACCTAGCAGCACATACTGATTCTTGGATACACATAAAGATCATATCAGTTGAATCTTTGACATAAGCATTCAGCAATCCCTTTGCCTCACGATATTAGTCAAGCTCAAGGCGAGATACGTGCCATCCCTGTAATAGGTCGACCATTCACTCGAACGTCTAGTGGATTTATCATGACTAACTCTTAGTCATCGTGATTACCTTTTAATCACATTGGCATGGCCATGCACTTCCAAATCCATCTAACTCGAGGGGCTCAGAGATATCTCTCCTGTTATTAGGAGGGGCAAATTCCATCTTGACCGCTCACACCCCATGACATGTTTCATAACATACCCGAAAGCTACCTTTATGACTACCCAGTTACGGAGTAGCGTTTGGTAACCCCTAAGTGTGCTACTATGCATTCTGAAAATCAATGACGATCTTAGGTCCAAGGATCCCAAAGGTATATCATTCAAGACAACGACTAATGGCACAAATATAACATCTTAGCAGAGTCTTTTAGTGGGTCAATCCAACACCATGTTCTCCAATATGTGTCCACATTATTGATTTGATATCTCCATATCAATGATCTGTGAAACATGATCATCAACCAATACATGTGCTAGTCCATGAATCATTATTGTCTCACATAATGATAAGGAACTAGGGATCATTTAGGATAATATTATAAAAATAATGAGTTTCACAAACAAGTCACGTACTTGTTAATCAATGCAATAATTATTATCCATGGAACAGAATAACACTTTATTCAATCACACATAAACATAGACATTACACAATCTCTCATACATTAATCATGCAGATATCTAATACCCATGAATCTCATGTGTGCCTCATGCTTGGGCTGAGAGAGAGGCTTTGTCAACGGATCAGCAATGTTTGAATCCGTGTGCACCTTACATATCTTTACATCACCTCGAGCGACGATGTCCCGGATGAGGTGATAATGCTGTAGTACATGTATGTTCTTTTGATGCGCTCTAGGCTCCTTGGTTTGCGCAATGGCACCACTATTGTCACAATAGAGATCCATTGGACTGGTTGCACTAGGAACCACACCCAACTCAGAAACAAATTTTCTGATCCAAACAGCTTCCTTTGCATCTTCTGAAGTGGCAAGGTACTCGGCCTCCGTTGTTGAGTCAGCAACTGTATCTTGCTTGGAACTCTTCCAGCTCACCGCGCCTCCATTGAGGCAAAACACATATCCAGATTGCGATCTTGAATCGTCTTTGTCAGTTTGGAAGCTAGCATCAGTGTAACCATTTACAATGAGCTCTTCCTCACCTCCATAGACTAGGAACATACCCATAGTTCTTCTCAAGTACTTTAGGATATTCTTACTAGCCACCCAGTGATCTTCTCCTAGGTTTGATTGGAATCTGCTTACAGCGCTTAGAGCAAAAGCTACATCTGGGCACGTACATATCATGGCAAACATGTGGATCTGATAGCCGAAGCATACGGGATCGCTCTCATCTTCTCAATCTCATCAGGTGTCGAAGGACACTGAGTCTTGCTAAGAGTAATGCCATGCGACATGGGCAAAAAACCTTTCTTGGAATCTTGCATATTGAACCGTTTCAATACCTTGTCAATGTATGTGTCTTGGCATAATCCAATTAGCCTTTTTGATCTATCTCTATCCAATGTAAGTGTAAGCTGCCTCTCCTAAGTCCTTCATAGAGAAACTTTTTCTAAAAGAAGTCTTAATAGCTTCAAGCATTGGAATATTATTACCGATCAGCAATATGTCATCCACATAAAGGACCAGAAAGACAAGCGCGCTCCCACTAGCCTTTTTGTAAACACAAGGCTCTTCTTCGTTTTTAATGAAGCCAAACCCTTTGACTACCTCATCAAAGTGAAGATTCCAGCTCCGAGATGCTTGCTTTAGTCCATAAATGGACTTTTGAAGCTTGCATATCTTTCTAGCATTTTGTGGATCGACAAAACCTTCAGGTTGTGTCATGTACACATCCTCACTTAGGTTTCCATTAAGGAAAGCCATTTTGACATCCATTTGCCATATCTCATAATCATAAAATACGGCAATTGCTAGAAGGATCCGTATAGACTTTAGCATAGCGACGGGCGAGAAGGTCTCGTCATAATCAACCCCTTGAATTTGCTTAAAACCTTTCGCCACCAATTGTGCCTTATAGATGTGAACATTTCCATCCATGTCTATCTTTTTCTTAAAAACCCATTTACACTCAATGGTTTTTACACCATCAGGCGGATCTATCAAGTTCCAAACTTGATTTTCTCTCATGGATTCTAATTCGGATCTCATGGCTCCAAGCCATTTCTCAGAGTCCGGTCCCAACATTGCTTAACTGTAAGTCTTAGGCTCATCATTGTCTAACAATAATATGTCGCGCTGCCCCGTGGTTACGAGCGTGAACTTTTCAAGAGCGTGACGTGCCCTTTCTGACCTATGCGGGGCTGGTGTTTCAACAATTGGTTCAACAATAATTTGTTCATCTAATTATGGTATAGCGGAAGAAGAAACATTTTCTGGAGCTTCTTGAACTTCTTCAAGTTGCACCGTTCTCCCACTTACCCTTTTGGAGAAAAACTCTTTCTCTAGAAAACACCATTACAAGCGACAAACACTTTGCCCTCTTCCCGGTTGTAGAAATAATAACCTTTGGTTTCCCTAGGGTATCCTACAAAGAAGCATTTATCAGACTTGGAAGAAAGCTTATCAGACATCATACGTTTTACATAAGCCTCACATCCCAAAATCTTAAGAAAAGACAACCTGGGACACTTCCCAGTCCATATCTTATATGGCGTCCTTTCCACGGATTTAGATGGAACCCTATTAAGTGTGAAAGCGGTAGTTTCTAGAGCATATCCCCAGAAGGACAATGGAAGATCACTTTGTCTCATCATAGACCTAACCATGTCTAACAAGGTTCGGTTCCTCCGTTCGGATATTCCATTCCATTGGGGTGTTCCTGGTGGAGTCCATTGTGGAACAATTCCACATTGCTTTAGATGTTCACCAAATTCATGGCTCAAATATTCACCACCTCGATCAGATCATAGGAGTTTAATAGTCTTGCCTAATTGATTTTGTACTTCATGTTGAAATTCTTTAAACTTTTCAAAAGATTCAAACTTATGCCTCATTAAGTAGATGTAACCATATCTACTAAAGTCGTTGGTAAAAGTTATGAAGTACTGAAAACCACCTCTGGCCGTGCAACTCATTGGTCCACATACATCCATATGTACAAGTCCCAATATTCACTCGCCCTCTCACTATTTCCTGCGAAAGGCAACTTAGTCATTTTGCCAAGTAAACAAGACTCACATGTATCAATTGATTCAAAATCAAAAGAACTTAGAAGACCATCTGTATGGAGCTTCTTTATGCGCTTCTCATTTATATTACCTAAACGACAATGCCAAGTATATGTGGGATTCAAATCATTAGGCTTGAACCTTTTCGCATCCATTTTATTAATAGGTTTATTCTCAAGATCTAAATAATACAATCCATTCACCAATGGGCAATTACCATAGAGAATATCATTCAAATAAATGGAACAACACTTGTTCCTTATTATGACCTCATAACCATCATGTTCCTCCAAACACTTTGAAGAAATAATGTTTTTGCCTAAGGCAGGAATGTAATAACAATTATTTAACTCCAAAACTAATCCTGATGGTAATGAAAGTGGATAAGTTTCGACGGCCAATGCAGCAACCTTTGCACCATTGCTGACACGAGCATCCACCTCGCTCTTTGCACACTTCCTTGCTTCTTTAAGCCCCTGCAACGATTTGCAAGTATGAATCATTGATCTGGTATCAAATACCCATGAATCATAAGGACGTGTAGCAACATTATTAATTTCAATAACATTGATACCTGAATTAGAAGTGTCTCCACGCTTCTTCTTCAGCTCTTCCAGATAAAGCTTGCAATTCCTCTTCTAATGACCGGTTTTCTTACAGTGAAAACAAGGATCACCAGTCGCCAATTTAGGATTAGGAGCTGCTACAGGTTTAGGCTTAGTGCTAGAGATCTCATCTATAGCCTTAGCCTTAGCCTTGCGCTTTTGCTTCTTGCTATCCTTTTGAACCAAGTTAACTTGACTTGGACCAGATTTTTTTGATGCTAGCCTCAGCTGTCTTAAGCATCCCATGCAACTCAGCCAATGTCTTCTCCATGCTATTCATTTGAAAGTTCAAAATGAAAGGCTCATAGCTCGCGGGAAGCGACTAGAGAATCACATCTGTGGCCAAATAAGGTTGTAGAGCAGCACCAAGTTTCTCCAGATTCTCAATGTAACCAATCATCTTGATCACATGAGGACTGACAGAACCATTTTTAGCTAGCCTGCACGCAAACATGGACTTTGAGATGTTGTACCTCTCAGACCTTGCTTGGTTCTCAAACATGCCACGGAGTCCCTCAATCATATTGTGGGCATCCACGTTCTCATATGGCTTCTAAAGCTCAGAGGACATAGTGGCAAACATGAGACAGCTAACATCATTGGCATCATTGGTATGCTTCTCATACTCCCTTTTCTGAGCGGCAGTAGCATTATCTGGCAGATCATCAGGATAGGGAAGCTATAGAACATATTCCTTTTTCTCTTGCTTGAGAACAATTCTCAAGTTGCGATACCAATCAATAAAGTTTGTTCCACTAAGCTTTTCATTTTCAAGAATCGAGCACAAATTGAAAGTGTTACTAGTGGTTGGTGCCATGATCTACAATAGAAAATATGTGAATATAAGCACTATGTAAATGTAAAACTCTTATTAAACATTTTAACAAAAGTTTATTATTCCACTATATGCTTGGAACCGTTTTCCCTCAAAATGACATATAGTGGTTCAAGATCCATATTCAACTTAGATCCTAGTGAGCTTTGGCATTACCGCTAGAAATCTAGTGACATAGGCAAGCATCACTTTGCTGATCACATCCAAATATGACTCTTGTTTGTTAGGTGGCATCACATGCCCCGGCGCCAACACCATGTCCCAAAGCCCAAAACCGTTTTGATAGCTTTGTTAATTAAACCAATACTATGCATGTAAATGTTTGACATTTACCCTAATAATTAAGATAGTTGAGGTATTCTACTTAGGCAGACCTACCATGCAACGATCATAATTTTAATAGGTGCAGCTATTGGAAGGGCATATAATTTTATTTTTCTTGAGGGAACCTATTCTAGCATGTTAATCATATCCTATAAAAATAACACATGAAAGAATAGGATCACAGAAACATCATCACAGACAATCATATTAACTATGAAATAGCATGGCCCCTTTCAATTGGTGATCTCCATCTCTATTGTCATCGCCATGTCTCCCATCCCATCAACCATCATGTTTGAGGCCTCCATGAACTAACACTTAGCTACTACAACTAATAGCTAGTAATAAATTACATGAGAATATCAAACATCACGGGTCGACACGTAGGCCGTTATACAAAAATATGATAGCCTCAATCCAGCTATAATTAATCATAACACGCAGGTCATGGAAATCACATACATACATCACATGCATCTTTTGGGCCATACCATTCACAAGATTCTCTGCAAAATTAAGTTAGGCGAGAAGCGAATGCTAATGTATGGCCAAAAAGGGGTGTAACAATCTAGGCGAGAAGCGAATGTCCGTACGGTGGTCCCGCTGACTTCGGGAACCTCACAGGATTTCATAGATCATATCTATGAAATCCCAATGAAAATCCTAACGGGAAAATCATATTTGCCTGACTTCGAGTCATTCATAATGCCTCAGTTTCTATTAGGTTTTCATGAGTAGACTACGGTACATGATCATGATACTATTGGCTCTTCTACTGGTGCACGTAGTTAGTTCCGATGGTGATTCCAGCCGGTAGGGACAAGTCGCGCGCGCACGGAGAAAGAACACAAATAAATCAATGATGCATGTATCGCTATCCGCCCATTACCTTGTGAACCTCTCTATCACCATTGATCTAATCAACCCGCACACAAAAGCATGTAATAGATCTTATCTAATATATCAGCATATCAACTATATGTACAAGATCCAGATCACAAACTACACAAGGTCGACTCTGATACCACTGAAGGGGAACGAATAGACTATGATAGCATATAAAATTTCTATCGTTCAACCAGAAAATCTTGCAAGAGGGGATCATGGATGGTTACCACTAGACGTGCAGGCGGAGCGGAAGTGAAGGTTGGAGAAGCTCATCCAACGTAGTCACGCGTTGATGTAGAGAAAGTAGTCGATCACAATTGTCTCCTCCTAGTCTAGCCGTTCGGCACCGCATCAACAGTAGCGCCTCCTCGCAGTATCCACACGTACGGGGTTGGAGCACTGTGCGCGGCGTGCTAGCACCGGCAACATGGCTAGGGTTTGTGGACGAGAGAGAGGAGCGCTGCGGCTAGGGTTCTAGACTGGTGGTCGCGTGCACCCCTTGCCCTGCCTCCACTTATATAAACCCTTCTAATGGACCTTGACAAGTTGGCCTATTAGTGAATTAATCCCTCACGGATCAATATCCGTATGGCCTTTACATACGGATCGAATCTATAATGGCTCTTGGGCATATCTCCAACATTACGGTAGCTTCGTCGAACCATGTGCCCGTGGCCAACGAGTAGATCATGCCGACGGTGACGCCTTGCCTGATGAAGACAACGACGACGCGGAAGAGGAAGCCATCGTCATGGACATCGTCATGATCGTCAGCAAGAAGCACTGCGGCAAAGTCGTAGAAACAGTTGTACTCGTTGCCGAAGACGGGTCCCAGACAAGGAGGCGGCACCTGCCGTCTGGTAGCAGCCGAGGACGGTCCAGCCCACCGGCAGGGAGAAGCGGGAGGTGGGGGCACAGCCGGAGGTGATGAAGCGGCACGCCGGAGCAGCGGGAACTTCATCATAGAAGACGCCAAGCACATGCGCGCGCCACCCGCAGTGACGTGCGCGGTACTGGCAGCAGAAGTGGGGCTCCCGGCTCCCTGATGTTGTTGCGCCACCGCTTGCAAACGAGGGCGGCGCGGGAGAGGCGTCACGGCTCCAGCGGCAGGCGGAGCAGGATCTCACGAACTACGATGTCTGGCAAGAACACCGCAGTCGTCGCCAGGGACGCCATTGTACTCCGATCGACCCGTATAGGTCAAAAATTAGGGAGTTTTTTTCAACTTCAATTTTCGAGGATCTTTACGGTATATTTTAATACCAGTAATTACTTATGGTAATTAAAATCGGACGGTCCAGATTAGTAACCATCGACTACTAATACCACCAGTAAATTCAAGTAGTAATATTTTTACTGGGGCAGTATTGGAAAAAATAAAGTAGTAAAGTTATAATTATTTCGGCCCAATGCATGGCTGCTATGGCGGCAGATCGGAGTACCGGGAGGCGAATCCCCGATCAAGCTCCGGCGAGCGGCAGACAAAGACGGTTCCAGGCTGCTGCGTTGGGCGCCCATCGTGCGGGTCCATTCGAATGCTTGAGGCTGTCGTCAATCTAAGTCAGTAGGCGACGTGAGGCGGCGGCTGGTTGACTATCCTATGTCACAGCGCCGGCGGCCGACCTCAGGCGGCGGCTGATCAGCATCCTGCGTCGCAACGCTGGCATTCTGCGGCCGTAGCAAGCGACAACGCACTGACAAGGAACAAGCAACTGCAACTCGATGTCAGACAGTTCAACATTTAAGCATACACCCATCCTGTTCTCTAGAAGTCATCATTGCAGTATTAACGATTTTCTATCGAAGGAGCTGGGTCTTTTTAGGATGATAAAAAGAAATGAAAAGTAGAAGTACTATATAGAGTAGATTTTTGCTTCTTTTATGCAGGACCATTTTTTTCTGGGTATCAGCAAAGTACTGTAAAGGATGTGTGCAGGGAGTAATACTGGAAAAGATTTGTGTTTTGAACAATTTTGTGAACTCATGTGATGATTAATTGGGTCTCTATCCGGCGGGTAGTTTCTAAATTACCAGCTGCTTGCAACTTGGCTCTAGGGAAGCAGTTGTTCTCTTTCTGATTGAATCTGTGCATTCACTCAAGTTCAGAATACATTTTCTGAAAATTCATTGGTTTATGAATTTCACTTCAGAAATTTTTCAGTTCAAACTCAAACACATCACTACTCCCTGTAGAACTTGTCAGCTCGTCGCTGCAAAGCAAATGATCACTACCGGAAAACCTGTAATTGCCGAGTGTAGGAACATTTGCCGAGAGTATTACGTCGGGCACTCGGCAAACACATTCTTTGCCGAGTGTCTATGGAGAAACACTCGGCAAAGTTTAGACATACGGCAAGCAGGACCCTTTACCGAGTGTCCAAATAAGAATACTCAACAAAATAGAACAAAACACTCAGCATACAAATAGTACTCGGTAAACACCACCCACTTGACACACGCGCGCGGCTTCCGTTACTTCCATTTTTCTTCGTCACCCTTTGCCGAAGGTCAAGGGAATACACTCGGTGAAGAGTTGTTTTTGCCGAGTGTCTAGGGATACACTCGGCGAAGAGTTGTTTTTGCCGAGTGTCTAGGGATACACTCGGCGAAGAGTTGTTTTTGCCGAGTGTATTTAAGGCTACTTGACGAAAACTCATCTGTATCGAGTGTATACAGAAGGCACTCGGCAAACTAAATTTTTTTAGTTCATCTTTCATTTCAAATTTTTTTATACAGCCTACAGAGATGACTTTATACCTAATATTGAAATTATGTAAATATATTCATCTATTTACTGTGAATATTTTACTGTGACAAGTAAAATTTGAACTACGAGTTATTTAAATTATAAAATATAGTGAATGAAAAAATGATATTCATGCAAGTAAATTCAAGGTGAGGCCATATACATGAAATGATAGAAAAATTCGTGTATCTTGATCATGAAATATAACCACACATGCGTGATCAAAATTGTTATTAAATTTAATAAAAAGCAAATAAAGTTAAAAAATCATGAGATATGTTTCATACGTCAAAACATCATGCGTGGAGGTTGCGGTAAAAAATAGATAAAGTTTCATACAATTCGTCACATACTTTGCACACAAAACGAACAATACTCGAAGAATGTCCTTAGTATTGGAAGGATTCATTAAAATTTTGAGTCACATTCAAGTTGAGATTTAAGTTTGACTTCAATCTTTTTGTTATTGGCATTATATCATGTAGATTATGTGATGTTAAAGTTTGGTAATTTTTTAGAATCGATTGATAATTCATAATTATTTTTTAGAGTATAGAGTTTTAATGTTTGCTGAGTGCTTTCCTCTGGAACACTCAGCAAATATTATAGCTTGCCGAGTGCACCTGATCAACACTGGGCAAAGTGAGCCATTTTTTGTTTGCCGAGTGTGATTTAATTGCACTCGGCAAACAGTATATTATATGGTAAGTTGACAACCCTATCTTCAATCGACAACCCTACCTATCTTCCCGACCCGGGCCGCTGCCATCGCACACCGCGCCCGCCGCCGTCACACACCGCCCGCCAGCGCCCACCGTCGTCGGTCCGCCGTTCCTACTTTTTTTTTTGCTGAGAACGCGTTCTAACTCCCGGCAAAATTTTGTCGAGTGTGTGACAAAAGGCACTCGGCAAAGTACCATTTGCCGAGTAATTTTTTTGCCTGAGTACAACACTCGGCAAACACTTTGCCGAGTGTTTCTCTTATGTTGCCGAGTGTCCTTTGTGTTAGCGTATTGTAGTCGGTCTTCTATTCATAGCATGTATACCTGGCATTGTTTCCTTCCTTATCTCCATGGCTTGTTGCCTTGATACGGAAGGCTGCCAAGGGGCTCTCGCCCATATATTATGTACATTGCTATACGATAAATACACATGACATTGCATCGTCTATCATGGTATCATAGGGTTATGATCCTACGCTTCCGCTTCCGCTAAAACTCGGCTGCGCCGCCACCGATCGCCTCCCTGGTTGATCGACGTCGTGCGCGCCACCATGTCTACGTCCAAGACCCCCCGGAGAACTCGAGGTTGAGCGCCACAAAGGCGAGGCTGCTCGCGTTGAGCTCGTCCACCAGGTCTTCGTGCTCTCACTCGAGGAACACCAGGAGGCTGCTCACCAGGAGGTTGCCTCGCTAACGAACACCGCGAGGCTGAGCGCCAAGAGGCCGCCCGCCTTGAAGCTGCTTGTCGCGATGAAGAAGCCCGCGTTACCCTTCATGCTGCTCAGATCGCCACGGCTACCACGGCCCTGCACTCCCAGGCCATGGCGGTTCTAAACAGGGCCCTAGTGCCGATCACTCTCGATCTCGCCTCGGCCAACTTCTCCCGTTGGCGCGCCCTCTTTGTCAACACACTCGAGAAGTATGCCCTCACCGACCATGGCTTTGAGGATGAAGATCTCTCCGACGACATCTGCTAGAAACACATGGATGTTACGGTCCTCTCTTGGTTTTATGGAACCATCACTCTGAAGTTGCTTGAGGTAGTGCTCAACCATGAGGACGGACCCCCCACTGCATGTCGATTGTGGCTTGCCCTCGAAGAACAGTTCATCGGCAACCGTGAGACCCACACCTTGCATCTTGATGCTCAATTCTGCAACTTCATTCAGGGAGATCTGTCCGTGGCCGAGTACTACCGTCACTTCAAGGCCATGGCAGACCAATCGGCCATGCTCGGCGCCCCCATTCCCGACAATATCCTTGTCCTCAACGTCCTTCCTTCGTGGTCTCAATGGACGCTTTGCCCATCTGGCGTCTTTGATCACTCGCCAGCGCCCGTTACCCCTGTTTCAGGACGTCGGCATCGATCTGGACCTTGAAGAGATCAACATGCTCGGCAAGCCGAACTCCTCCCTGCAAGCTCTTGCCGCTCCACGTCACGGTCCCCTAACTAGGCGGCACCCAACGGCAATCAAGGCAGCAACCAGACCAGCAACCACGGCGGCAACTAGGGCACCAGGTAGCGGACTCATCGCGGCAAACGCCAGGGCGGCGTCGGCGGCGAAAACCCTCCACACGGCAACCAGGACGGTTCTACGTCCGGTGCTTCGGGACGCGGCCACACCTCATGGGCTGGCCAGGCCGCACAGCCACCATCCGGCCTAGACGGCTGGCCCACTATCTACAACCCCTTAACGGGGACTTTTCAGGTTTGGACCGACCAGCGCCCGGTGCAGGTGTCCCAGCCACGCTTCCCCACGGGCAACCAGTCCCAAGCACGTGAGTCCCTCCTGCCCCCGCAGCAGGCCTTCCTGGCTGGAGACGGGTCTATCTTTGCTGGGCCGGACGTACCCACCTCAACACCTTCGGGCCTCCCTCCACCAAACTTCCAGCTGCTGCCGCTGCAGGCCTTCCAGTCTCCTATCGTGTAGCCCGGCTGGATCTCGCACCCTGGTGGGCTCGTCTGGAACCAGGATGCACTAGCCTCGGCGTTCACTACCTCGACACTGCAGCCGCCCCGACAGCTGAATGGTATTTTGACACAGGTGCGGAAACACATATGACTTCAAACTCTAGTAATCTTTGCACCTCTCATCCACCCACATATTCAACCCCTTCTCACATCATTGTCGACGATGGTTCTCTCTTGCCTGTCACTAGTACTGGCTCGGTCTCTTTCTCTACATCTCAGGGGCCTCTTAAACTCAACAATGTTCTTGTTTCACCACAACTACTCAAAAATCTAATTTTTGTTCGTTACTTTACTATAGAGAACAATTGTTCTATTGAATTTGACCCTTTCAGTTTCTCTGTGAAGGATCTTCAGACCAGGAACGTGATCATCATGTGCAGTAGTTTCGGGCAGTTGTACCCCCTTTTTTAAAATCACTAAATTTCAACATTTTTAATATAGATTAAAATTTTATTATAGATTAATTAGAAAATTACAATTCATTTTAGGCAAAAGGCTATTTTCTACATTAAATAAATTAATTTAGGTTATTAATATTTTTTTATGTTGCATTCATGCTAAGTTAGATGCACTAGATTTTTAAAATGTGCAAAATGTATTTTATAAGTTAAATTTGTTTTTGGTTTGGATAGAAAATAGGAGAGGAAGTAGGAAAAAGAGAAGAGGTAGAAATGGAAAAGAAAAGGAGAGAGCAACAACCTGGGCCAAAATCCGGCCAACCAGGCCTACCCGTGCACACCTCTCCTTCCCCACTCCCCCTTTAAGCCCACTCAGCCCATGCCACTCTGGTGCATGCACAGAAGGCATATTTCGCCAAAACCCACGTCCCTCCCCTCTCTTCTCTCACCGACACAAGGGCCCCACCTGTCATCCCCAAACTCCAGCCACTAATGGCCCACATGCCACTTTTTCCCTTGTGTGAGCTTGAATCTGCGCCTCCGAGCTTGCTCTCGCACGCACCCGACACCATGTCCGTGATCCGCGCCCACCCTGCGAGACCCCCTTTCCCCCAATTTTCCCCGCCACCGCTGATGGATTTTGGAAGGCGATCCCCTTCACCGGCCTCTGCTCCTAGATGCCGCATGCAGCCCTAGCCCTCCTCCCTCACTATAAATTTGACCCCCGAGGACCCCCAACACCCTTTCCTCGCCCTCACGCTCGCCCTGACCCCCCTGCCTCCCTCCAGCGCCACCGTGCTTGCCTTCGCCTCCGCCAACCCCGCTACCACCGCTAATTCCTCTCCTCCGATGCATCTCGGTCCCAATTGAACCGTCAAAGGGCATCGAAGGTGATCGAGGACCCCTCTGTGATGATCCCGGCCGTCTTTCACCGACGACCTTGAGCTATAGATCATCGACGCAGACCACCACTCGGCCTCCCACTCCTTTGCACGACCCCCTTGGTGAGCTCGCTGTGTTCCCCTCTCCCCTTTTTTCCTCTTTGCGCTATGCCGCGATTGCCGGAGCACCGATCCGGCGAGCTTCCCATGCACTGCAGCCTGGAATGACCACCGCCGCCCAACTCTCCCCCGCCTGTGCTCCAGGCCGTTGGATCTTGATCCAACAAGCCTGATTAGATCCCGCGAAGGGGTATGAAGCTAGTCCACCGCGGACTAGTGGACCACGGGTCCACGGGGCCACAGACTCGGTCCACGGATTTTTGTAGGGTTTTTAGTTTAAAATTAATTTTATTAATTCCTTGTTATTGTGTAATTTGCGCTTAGGCCCCTGAGTTTTATTTTAATTAGATTTTAAACCTAGTTTTTTATTCAGCAGAAACTTTATTTAATTATATTTAGGGCCGTGAGTTTGTTTTTAATTATTTTTGTATCTTTATTTTTATCAAAAAGCCCATGTACCTTTCTGAATTAATATTTTAACCCTGTATTTTTGTAGAAACACCCCTGTACTTAATTTTAATTTTATTTTAGTCTAGTCTTTTTACATTTTAGTCCCTAAACTTTTCATAAACTATATTTTCATTCTGTTATTTTAAAATTTAAATCCTATAATTTTCTAAAATTACTTTTAGGTCTCTAAACCTATTTATTTTTACTGTTTTAGCCCTAAAACTTCAAACCTTCATAACTTTTCAACCGTAACCCGGGTTTAAGTAATTCTTGTGCCAACGTGATCATAGTGATTAATAGTATTTATTTATACTATCTTACAGTAATTTGCTAATTTTACTATTTTAACCCTACACCTTTAAACCTTCATAACTTTTTACTCGTAATTCCAATTTAGATGATTCTTGCGCTCACACGATTGTAGAAATACGTACTATGTTTTGTGATTGATTTTAAATATTTATTATTATTTGGTGTCCTGTTTATTAGTTTGTTTATATGATTGTGTGCATGTTGTGCCTGTGTGATGTTAATTAGAGAACGTGTTGTTCCTGAAATTGCAAGAGCGTGAATTGAAGACCTGAGCAACAACATCCATTTTCAGGCAAGTGTCCTTGATGCATTTTGATCCTATTATGAATATTATTTAAGAACTGCATGCTTACGTCAAATGAATGGGTACCTATTATTAGGGTTTTTCTAGTATTGCTTTATCCTTTTCCTTGTCGCCTTGAACTAGTTGGTTGGTTTGTTGTGGATAGATAATGGTTAGGTTGCTTGTGGGATGTTGGGTTAATATTAATCTTGATTAATAAACTATGTCACTTCATAGGTGGAATGATAATTTATGTTAGCAACATGGACTTAGAATCTATGCAAGCCGGATGAAATGGATGTGGTGCCGTGGGCACATGGTTGGTAGCGGTAGGCTTGTTGTAGATCCTAGGAACCGGTTCTTGGAGCGATAACCCAGGACAATAGTGATGAGGACATCACTCCTAAGGATACATGCAACACTCCTCCAATTCTGGACTTGCAAGGTCCAATGACTAGAGCTCGTGCACGACGACTATATTTAGAGGTGAGCTCGTTCCTACGTTCTTCATTATATGGCACTTTTGAGAATGGTTTGCTACCTAATAATTATATTGTAATTAGGAACCATGGAGAGGACCAGGAGATGATGGGAGAAGAACTTGGAGACGTGGAAGCCAAGGTGGAGGCCCAACCAAAACCGACTTCGAGTCTGTTTCGGGGCTCAGGACCAGTCTGCACTAAAACAGATGCCGAGGACGCATACGGACTTGGATTTGGACGTTGTACATATGCACGGAAAGATAAAAAGAAGAACTTTCCAATGCCGCCAGTCTCATATCAAAATTCATCCAGAGTCATCAGGAATTATCGAAACAAGAGAGGGTCCAGAATTTGTTTCGGTGCTACGTCGCCTGTTTTTGGCCTTTGGGCTTTGTATCTAGTTGAGCCCAATTAGGGGTGCATCCAGAGGGTCTTGCATGACCCTAGGGTCTTCATATACAGCCGCCGCCGCACCATTAGGGTTTGAGTTTTGCTTAGATTATTCTATTCATAACAGTTTTGCCGTCATCACAGTTTATGAGACCCCAAATTCGTGAGATTCATAATACATCTGCAATTGTGTTGCCTTCTTCTTTGTTCTTGATTGTGTTCTTGATTCATAGGTAGGGGCTAGCCTTCTCGACGAGGTCGATCATTTTAGGACGGTTGATAACCAGAGGAGACGTCGTGCTGTGATTGCGGGGTTTAGAACATGCTGTTCTGAAGCCGGATCGATTTGTGTGTTGCCTCCGACCAAATCAACGTATCCAGAATCTTTCAGAAGATCGGGAACCCTTGTCCACATCAAGTGGTAATCAGAGCTTCAGGTGCACCGTCAGGTTCACACTACCCTTAGTTAATTTTGTTTTGTGTTCATCCTATCATCCACAGAAAAGCCAAAAAAAAAATTTCCCCTCCGCCCATACCCACGTGTTTAGCCTTTGCATATTTCAATTTCAGAGTCCGTAGAGTTGAGTTTGCGCCCTAGTTTTTGTTTAGTCGCTGGTTTAGTTTGTGTTTTTGTCATCAGTAGTGTTTCCCTTGCAACCCTAGCCGCCATCCCCTTCACCATCCTCTGTTCTATCGGCTTTGAGTGCTAGGGTTGATTGATCGATACACCCACCCTAATCCCACCCTAAACCCACCCTCAAACACCTCGGACCAATCTCCACAAATTCCACTTTCCGCTGCATCCACGCCGCCAAAAAAAATCTTACCCGATTCCAAACCCGACCCCTAACCCGACACGGGTTTCTGGAAAACCGACTCCGACCCCCGTTCAGTAAAACGGGCATAACTTTTTGCTCGGTTGTCCGTCTTGGCTGAAATTTTTACAGGAGATTCTTGACTTAAAATTGAGCATACCCACACTACAACAATTTGCAAGTATGAATCATTGATCTGGTATCAAATACCCATGAATCATAAGGACGTGTGGCAACATTATTAATTTCAATAACATTGATACCTGAATTAGAAGTGTCTCCACGCTTCTTCTTCAGCTCTTCCAGATAAAGCTTGTAATACCTCTTCCAATGACCGGTTCTCTTACAGTGAAAACAAGGATCACCAGTCGCCAATTTAGGATTAGGAGCTGCTGCAGGTTTAGGCTTAGTGCTAGAGATCTCATCTATAGCCTTAACCTTAGCCTTGCGCTTTCGCTTCTTGCTATCCTTTTGAACCAAGTTAACTTGACTTGGACCAGATTTTTTGATGCTTGCCTCAGCTATCTTAAGCATCCCATGCAACTCAGCCAATGTCTTCTCCAAGCTATTCATTTGAAAGTTCAAAATGAAAGGCTCATAGCTCACGGGAAGCGACTAGAGAATCACATCTGTGGCCAAATAAGGTTGTAGAGCAGCACCAAGTTTCTCCAGATTCTCAATGTAACCAATCATCTTGATCACATGAGGACTGACATAACCGTTTTTAGCTAGCCTGTACGCAAACAAGGACTTTGAGATGTTGTATCTCTCAGACCTTGCTTGGTTCTCAAACATGCCACGGAGTCCCTCAATCATATTGTGGGCATCCATGTTCTCATATTGCTTCTGAAGCTCAGAGGACATAGTGGCAAGCATGAGACAGCTAACATCAATGGCATCATTGGTATGCTTCTCATACTCCCTTTTCTGAGCGGCAGTAGCATTATCTGGCAGATCATCAGGATAGGGAAGCTATAGAACATATTCCTTTTTCTCTTGCTTGAGAACAATTCTCAAGTTGCGATACCAATCAATAAAGTTTGTTCCACTAAGCTTTTCTTTTTCAAGAATCGAGCGCAAATTGAAAGTGTTACTAGCGGTTGGTGCCATGATCTACAACAGAAAATATGCGAATATAAGCACTATGTAAATGTAAAACTGTTATTAAACATTTTAACAAAAGTTTATTATTCCACTATATGCTTGGAATCGTTTTCCCTCAAAATGACATATAGTGGTTCAAGATCTATATTCAACTTAGATCCTAGTGAGCTTTGGCATCACTGCTAGAAATCTAGTGACATAGGTAAGCAACACTTTGCTGATCACATCCAAATATGACCCTTGTTTGTTAGGTGGCATCACATGCCCCGACGCCAACACCATGTCCCAAAGCCCAAAACCGTTTTGATAGCTTTGTTAATTAAACCAATACTATGCATGTAAATGTCTAACATTTACCCTAATAATTAAGATAGTTGAGGTATTCTACTTAGGCAGACCTACCATGCAAGGATCATAATTTTAATAGTTGCAGCAATTGGAAGGGCATATAATTTATTTTTTCTTGAGGGAACCTATTCTAGCATGTTAATCATATCCAATATAAATAACACATGAAAGAATAGGATGATAGGAACATCATCACAGACAATCATATTAACTATGAAATAGCATGGCCCTTTTCAATTGGTGATCTCCATCTCCATTATCATCGCCATGTCTCCCGTCCCATCAACCATCATGTTTGAGGCCTCCATGAACTAACACTTACCTACTACAACTAATAGCTAGTAATAAATTACATAAGAATATAAAACATCACAGGTCGACACGTAGGCCGTTATACAATAATATGACAGCCTCAACCCAGCTATAATTAATCATGACACGCAGGTCATGCAAATCACATACATACATCACATGCATCTTTTGGGCCATACCATTCACAAGACCGCAGGCAAGGAATAGCCTTCTCGGCGAGGTCACTCGTTTCAGGACGGTTGACAACTAGAGGAGACATCGTGCTATGATTGCAGGGTTTAGAACGTACTGTTCTGAAGCCGAATCGATTTGTGTGATGCCTCCGACCAAATCAACATATCCAGAACCTTTTGGAAGATCGGGAACCCTTGTCCACATCAAGTGGTAATCAGAGCTTCAGGTGCACCGTCAGGTTCGCACTACCCTTAGTTAATTTCATTTTGTGTTCATCCTATCATCCACAGAAAAGCCAAAAAAAAAAATTTCCCCACCGCCCATAACCACGTGTTTAGCCTTTGCATATTTCAATTTCAGAGTCCATAGTGTTGAGTTTGTGCCCTAGTTTTTGTTTAGTCGCTGGTTTAGTTTGTGTTTTTGTCATTAGTAGTGTTTCCCTTGCAACCCTAGCCGCCATCCCCTTCAACATCCTCTGTTCTATCGGCTTTGTGTGCTAGGGTTGATTGATCGATACATCCACCCTAATCCCACCCTAAACCCACCCTCAAACACCTCGGACCAATCCCGACAAATTCCACTTTCCGCTGCATCCACGCTGCCAAAAAAAATCTTACCCGATTCCAAACCCGACCCCTAACCCGACTCGGGTTTCTGGAAAACCGAATCCGAACCCGTTCGGTAAAACGGTCATAACTTTTTGCTCGGTTGTCCGTTTTGGCTGAAATTTTTACAGGAGATTCTTGACTTAAAATTGAGCATACCCACACTACAACAATTTGCAAGTATGAATCATTGATCTGGTATCAAATACCCATGAATCATAAGGACGTGTAGCAACATTATTAATTTCAATAACATTGATACCTGAATTAGAAGTGTCTCCACGCTTCTTCTTCAGCTCTTCGAGATAAAGCTTGTAATTCCTCTTCCAATGACTGGTTCTCTTACAGTAAAAACAAGGATCACTAGTCGCCAATTTAGGATTAGAAGTTGCTGCAGGTTTAGGCTTAGTGCTAGAGATCTCATCTATAGCCTTAACCTTAGCCTTGCGCTTTCGCTTCTTGCTATCCTTTTGAACCAAGTTAACTTGACTTGGACCAGATTTTTGATGCTTGCCTCAGCTGTCTTAAGCATCCCATGCAACTCAGCCAATGTCTTCTCCATGCTATTCATTTGAAAGTTCAAAATGAAAGGCTCATAGCTCGCGGGAAGCGACTAGAGAATCACATATGTGGCCAAATAAGGTTGTAGAGCAGCACCAAGTTTCTCCAGATTCTCAATGTAACCAATCATCTTGATCACATGAGGACTGACAGAACCGTTTTTAGCTAGCCTGCACGCAAACAAGGACTATGAGATGTTGTACCTCTCAGACCTTGCTTGGTTCTCAAACATGCCACGGAGTCCCTCAATCATATTGTGGGCATCCACGTTCTCATATTGCTTCTGAAGCTCAAAGGACATAGTACCAAGCATGAGACAGCTAACATCAATGGCATCATTGGTATGCTTCTCATACTCCCTTTTCTGAGCGGTAGTAGCATTATCTGGCAGATCATCAGGATAGTGAAGCCCTAGAACATATTCCTTTTTCTCTTGCTTGAGAACAATTCTCAAGTTGTGATACCAATCAATAAAGTTTGTTCCACTAAGCTTATCTTTTTCAAGAATCGAGCGCAAATTGAAAGTGTTACTAGCGGTTGGTGCCATGATCTACAACAGAAAATATACGAATATAAGCACTATGTAAATGTAAAACTGTTATTAAACATTTTAACAAAAGTTTATTATTCCACTATATGCTTGGAACCGTTTTCCTTCAAAATGACATATAGTGGTTCAAGATCCATATTCAACTTAGATCCTTGTGAGCTTTGGCATCACCGCTAGAAATCTAGTGACATAGGTAAGCAACACTTTGCTGATCACATCCAAATATGACTCTTGTTTATTAGGTGGCATCACATGCCCCGGCGCCAACACCATGTCCCAAAGCCCAAAACCGTTTTAATAGCTTTGTTAATTAAACCAATACTATGCATGTAAATGTCTGACATTTACCCTAATAATTAAGATAGTTGAGGTATTCTACTTAGGCAGACCTACCATAATTTTAATAGGTGCAGCTATTGGAAGGGCATATAATTTATTTTTTCTTGAGGGAACCTATTCTAGCATGTTAATCATATCCAATATAAATAACACATGAAAGAATAGGATGACAGGAACATCATCATAGACAATCATATTAACTATGAAATAGCATGGCCCTTTTCAATTGGTGATCTCCATCTCCATTATCATCGCCATGTCTCCCGTCCCATCAACCATCATGTTTGAGGCCTCCATGAACTAACACTTAGCTACTACAACTAATAGCTAGTAATAAATTACATGAGAATATCAAACATCACAGGCCGACACGTAGGCTGTTATACAATAATATGATAGCCTCAACCCAGTTATAATTAATCATGACACGCAGGTCATGCAAATCACATACATACATCACATGCATCTTTTGGGCCATACCATTCACAAGATTGTAGGCAGGGATTAGCCTTCTCGGTGAGGTCACTCGTTTTAGGACGGTTGATAACCAGAGGAGACATCGTGCTGCGATTGCAGGGTTTAGAACATGTTGTTCTGAAGCCGGATCAATTTGTGTGTCGCCTCCGACCAAATCAACATATCCAGAACCTTTCAGAAGATCGGGAACCCTTGTCCACATCAAGTGGTAATCAGAGCTTCAGGTGCACCGTCAGGTTCGCACTACCCTTAGTTAATTTCATTTTATGTTCATCCTATCATCCACTGAAAAGCCAAAAAAAAAAATTCCCCTCCGTCCATAACCACGTGTTTAGCCTTTGCATATTTCAATTTTAGAGTCCGTAGTATCGAGTTTGTGCCCTAGTTTTTGTTTAGTCGCTGGTTTAGTTTGTGTTTTTGTCATCAGTAGTGTTTCCCTTGCAACCCTAGCCGCCATCCCCTTCACCATCCTCTGTTCTATCGGCTTTGTGTGCTAGGGTTGATTGATCGATACACCCACCCTAATCCCACCCTCAAACACCTCGGACCAATCCTCACAAATTCCACTTTCCACTGCATCCACGCCGCCAAAAAAAATCTTACCCGATTCCAAACCCGACCCCTAACCCGACTCGGGTTTCTGGAAAACCGACTCCGACCCCCCTTCGGTAAAACGGGCATAACTTTTCGCTCGGTTGTCCGTTTTGGCTGAAATTTTTACAGGAGATTCTTGACTCAAAATTGAGCATACCCACACCGCAATGATTTGCATGTATGAATCATTGATCTGGTATCAAATACCCATGAATCATAAGGACGTGTAGCAACATTATTAATTTCAATAACATTGATACCTGAATTAGAAGTGTCTCCACGCTTCTTCTTCAGCTCATTCAGATAAAGCTTGTAATTCCTCTTCCAATGACCGGTTCTCTTACAGTGAAAACAAGGATCACCAGTCGCCAATTTAGGATTAGGAGCTGCTGCAGGTTTAGGCTTAGTGCTAGAGATCTCATCTATAGCCTTAACCTTAGCCTTGCGCTTTCGCTTCTTGCTATCCTTTTGAACCAAGTTAACTTGACTTGGACCAGATTTTTTGATGCTTGCCTCAGCTGTCTTAAGCATCCCCATGCAACTCAGCCAATGTCTTCTCCATGCTATTCATTTGAAAGTTCAAAATGAAAGGCTCATAGCTCGCGGGAAGCGACTAGAGAATCACATATGTGGCCAAATAAGGTTGTAGAGCAGCACCAAGTTTCTCCAGATTCTCAATGTAACCAATCATCTTGATCACATGAGGACTGACAGAACCGTTTTTAGCTAGCCTGCACGCAAACAAGGGCTATGACATGTTGTACCTCTCAGACCTTGCTTGGTTCTCAAACATGCCACGGAGTCCCTCAATCATATTGTGGGCATCCACGTTCTCATATTGCTTCTGAAGCTCAAAGGACATAGTGGCAAGCATGAGACAGCTAACATCAATGGCATCATTGGTATGCTTCTGATACTCCCTTTTCTGAGTGGTAGTAGCATTATCTGGCAGATCATCAGGATAGGGAAGCTCTAGAACATATTGCTTTTTCTCTTGCTTGAGAACAATTCTCAAGTTATGATACCAATCAATAAAGTTTGTTCCACTATGCTTATCTTTTTCAAGAATCGAGCGCAAATTGAAAGTGTTACTAGCGGTTGGTGCCATGATCTACAACAGAAAATATGCGAATATAAGCACTATGTAAATGTAAAACTATTATTAAACATTTTAACAAAAGTTTATTATTCCACTATATGCTTGGAACCGTTTTCCTTCAAAATGACATATAGTGGTTCAAGATCCATATTCAACTTAGATCCTTGTGAGCTTTGGCATCACCGCTAGAAATCTAGTGACATAGGTAAGCAACACTTTGCTGATCACATCCAAATATGACTCTTGTTTGTTAGGTGGCATCACATGCCCCAGCGCCAACACCATGTCCTAAAGCCCAAAACCGTTTTGATAGCTTTGTTAATTAAACCAATACTATGCTTGTAAATGTCTGACATTTACCCTAATAATTAAGATAGTTGAGGTATTCTACTTAGGCAGACCTACCATGCAACGATCATAATTTTAATAGGTGCAGCTATTGGAAGGGCATATAATTTATTTTTTCTTGAGGGAACCTATTCTAGCATGTTAATCATATCCAATATAAATAACACATGAAAGAATAAGATGACAAAAACATCATCACAAACAATCATATTAACTATGAAATAGTATGGCCCTATTCAATTGGTGATCTCCATCTCCATTGTCATCGCCATGTCTCCCGTCCCATCAACCATCATGTTTGAGGCCTCCATGAACTAACACTTAGCTACTATAACTAATAGCTAGTAATAAATTACATGAGAATATGAAACATCACAGGTCGACACGTAGGCCGTTATACAATAATATGACAGCCTCAACCCAGCTATAATTAATCATGACATGTAGGTCATGCAAATCACATACATACATCACATGCATCTTTTGGGCCATACCATTCACAAGATCGCAGGCAGGGATTAGCCTTCTCGGCGAGGTCAATCATTTTAGGATGGTTGATAACCAGAGGAGATGTTGTGCTACGATTGCGGGGTTTAGAACGTGCTGTTCTAAAGCCGGATCGATTTGTGTGTCGCCTCCAACCAAATCAACATATCCAAAACCTTTTGGAAGATCGGGAACCCTTGTCCACATCAAGTGGTAATCAGAGCTTCAGGTGCACCATCAGGATCGCACTACCCTTAGTTAATTTCATTTTGTGTTCATCCTATCATCCACAGAAGAGCCAAAAAAAAAAAATTCCCCTCCGCCCATAACCACGTGTTTAGCCTTTGCATATTTTAATTTCAGAGTCCCTAGTGTTGAGTTTGTGCCCTAGGTTTTGTTTAGTCACTAGTTTAGTTTGTGTTTTTGTCATCAGTGGTGTTTCCCTTGCAACCCTAGCCACCATCCCCTTCACCATCCTCTGTTCTATCGGCTTTGTGTGCTAGGGTTGATTGATTGATACACCCACCCTAATCCCACCCTAAACGCACCCTCAAACACCTCGGACCAATCCCCACAAATTCAACTTTCCGCTGCATCCACGCCGCCAAAAAAAATCTTACCCGATTCCAAACCCGACCCCTAACCCGACTCGGGTTTCTGGAAAACCGACTCCGACCCCCTTCCGTAAAACGGGCATAACTTTTCGCTCGGTTGTCCGTTTTGGCTGAAATTTTTACAGAAGATTCTTGACTCAAAATTGAGCATACCCACACTGCAATGATTTGCAAGTATGAATCATTGATTTGGTATCAAATACCTATGAATCATAAGGACGTTGAGCAAAATTATTAATTTCAATAACATTGATACCTGAATTAGAAGTTTCTCCACGCTTCTTGTTCAGCTCTTCTAGATAAAGCTTGCAATTCCTCTTCCAATGACCGGTTTTCTTATAGTGAAAACAAGGATCACCAGTCGCCAATTTAGGATTAGGAGCTGCTGCAGGTTTAGGCTTAGTGCTAGAGATCTCATCTGTAGCCTTAGCCTTAGCCTTGCGCTTTCGCTTCTTGCTATCCTTTTGAACCAAGTTAACTTGACTTGGACCAGATTTTTTGATGCTTGCCTCAGCTGTCTTAAGCATCACATACAACTCAGCCAATGTCTTCTCCATGCTATTCATTTGAAAGTTCAAAATGAAAGGCTCATAGCTCGCGGGAAGCGACTAGAGAATCACATCTACGGCCAAATAAGGTTGTAGAGCAGCACCAAGTTTCTCTAGATTCTCAATGTAACAAATCATCTTGATCACATGAGGACTGACAAAACCGTTTTTGTCTAGCCTGCACGTAAACAAGGACTTTGAGGTGTTGTACCTCTCAGACCTTGCTTGGTTCTCAAACATGCCATGGAGTCCCTCAATCCTATTGTGGGCATCCACGTTCTCATATTGCTTCTGAAGATCAGAGGACATAGTGGCAAGCATGAGACAGCTAACATCAATGGCATCATTGGTATGCTTCTCATACTCCCTTTTCTGAGCGGCAGTAGCATTATCTGGCAGATCATCAGGATAGGGAAGCTCTAGAACATATTCCTTTTTCTCTTGCTTGAGAACAATTCTCAAGTTGCGATACCAATCAATAAAGTTTGTTCCACTAAGCTTTTCTTTTTCAAGAATCGAGCGCAAATTGAAAGTGCTACTAGCAGTTGGTGCCATGATCTACAACAGAAAATATGCGAATATAAGCATTATGTAAATGTTAAACTCTTATTAAACATTTTAACAAAAGTTTATTATTCTACTATATGCTTGGAACCGTTTTCCCTCAAAATGACATATAGTGGTTCAAGATCCATATTCAACTTAGGTCCTAGTGAGCTTTGGCATCACCGCTAGAAATCTTGTGACATAGGTAAGCAATACTTTGCTGATCACATCCAAATATGACTCTTGTTTGTTAGATGGCATCACATGCCCCAACGCCAACACCATGTCATAAAGCCCAAAACTGTTTTGATAGCTTTGTTAATTAAACCAATACTATGCATGTAAATATCTGACATTTACCCTAATAATTAAGATAGTTGAGGTATTCTACTTAGGCAGACCTACCATGCAACGATCATAATTTAAGTTAAAGAAATCCAATTTTTTATGCAACTTCAAGATTGATTTACGTTACGAGGCAGACCCTGTGAGCCCTCATCAAAAAATTCAAAAAAATCGGGAAGATAAAGAAAAAATTGATTTAAGTTTAAACCCGACGTTTTCTGCAAGTTCATGATTTTCTTTAGGCCACATCCTACCTCTGTTTGAGCTGAAAGTTTTTGTGGATTCTCCTCCATTGTTAGTGAGTTGGAGAAAAATATCAAAAAAATAAAATGAAAAAAAAGAAATTTGGGATTTGTACTAGTGCTACATCTAGCCCCTGAAATTTCTGGATTTGGCTGTTTTGCACTTAGCCCCATGTTATCGCCTGTTGTGCCTTTGTCTCCTTGTTTCTACTTTGCTATCACTACTGTTCTAGGACATACTTAGACCAGCAACAAGGGACAAGTTACTTGGGCACTTATTCAGCTTTACTATCTGTTTTTGATTTGTGTACCACTCACAAATATATATTTGGCCTTCCTAGCTCTACATTTTTCTTCTGGACAGCACACAGGTTATTTTGTGACCCTTGCAATTGTGAAACACATCTCTGTGGTATCATTTGCTTTGCTTTTTAGAACTTTGTAAGAGCTTTGTAAGGAGTCTCCTTTTGCTGTGTTGAGAGGCACCACTGCTTAGCTGTTTTGTAGGGATAACCTTTACTGTTTGTTTCCTGTTTTGGTGTTTGTGATGGTAGGAAGTGACGACGGAGAGATGGCTTCACCCTCACAATTTGCTGAGTGCATGAGCCAAGAGCAGCTCCAGAAGGCTTTGCAGGCTGCTCAGAGTGATTTGGCAGAGACGATCACCAGAGCCGTTACTGATGCGGTCAGCAAGCTTCACATTAGAGAAAGCATTAAGCGGTTAGAGAAGCAGGTCTCTAAGTTAACTGATCAGGTTGTCGCATTGGAGACCGCTCCTAAAACCAACAATACGAACACCAATAACAACAACAACGACGTTGAAGACGTCCATGATGAAGACATGGTGTATAAGGCTGATGGCACCGTGGATAGGTCAGCTACAAGGACCGCACGATTACGACGTCGTTTGCAACATAATACTCAAGGTATGGGAGGTTTCCATAACTACAATTGTCGTCCACACGGTAACTATGCTCCAGATGACCCGTATGCTAAAATTAAGTTTTCAATTCCTTCGTTTTTGGGTCAGTATGATGATGATGTTTATCTTGATTGGGAGATGACTGTAGAAGAAAAATTTAATGCCCACCTTGTTCCTGAACAACATAGAGTTAGACAAGCTACTAGTGAGTTTAAGGACTTTGCTATTGTTTGGTGGAGTGGTCTAGCTGCTGAAACTGATTTGCCTACTACTTGGGAAGAACTTAAGATAGCAATGCATGATCGTTTTGTTCCCCCTTCTTTTTATAGTAAGATTCGTAATAAACTACAACGTTAGAACGAGGAGATAAAACTGTTCAGGAGTACTTTAGTGAGCTTCAAAAGGGTTTGATTCGTTGTGCTGTAGTTGAAAAAGTAGAGGATCAGATTTATCGCTTTTATTCTAGTTTAAGAAAAGAAATTCAGGACATCCTTGATTATAAAGAATATTATACCCTCACCCAGTGTTTCCAGTATGCTATGATTGTAGAGAAAGAATCACAGGGACTTTTCCAGGCTTTTGAGGAGTACAACAAGTCAAGGAACTCCTACCCCCCATGCTCGACGGGGACTTCGGGGCTGCCCAGGCCATCTTTCCGGCCGCCCCCACCAGCAGCTACCAAGGGAACCAGTGTTGTTTCTGCAGCCCTAAGATCAGCCCCTGCACCTTCTATGCACTCAGTTAAACTTTCTGTGCAGGTACCAGCTAGTAGTGCCTCCTCTGTTGCTTCGACAGGGCGCACTATAGGGATTCAGTGCCACCGCTGCCATGGACTTGGTCATGTGCAGAAAGATTGTCCAAGTAGGCGGGCATATGTGGCGACAGACGATGGCGGTTACATGAGCACCTCCGATGTAGACGATGAGGAGGAGGACGTCGCTGCCACCAGCAGCGACCTCATCCTTGGAGGCGGAGACACCACGGGATACATGAACATTACTGTTCAATGTGTCCTTAGCACATAAGTTCATCAGCCTGAGACGATGCAGCGCCACAACTTGTTCCAGATTTTCTTCGTCATCAAGAACCACCGAGCATGTGTCATCATTGATGGAGGGAGCTGCAATAACTTGGTGAGTTCTAATGTGGTCAATAAGCTTGCTTTGACCACACGTCCACATCCACATCCGTACTACATTCAGTGGTTAAACGACTCAGGCAAAGCTAAGTTAATACAAACTTGCAGAGTTACTTTTTCCATTGGTTCTTATGTGGATTCTGTTGATTGTGATATCGTACCCATACAAGCATGTTCACTTTTATTGGATAGACCTTGGGAATTTGATAATGATGTTGTACACCATGGTAGAAGTAATAAGTACACTTTTATGCATAAAGGAACTAAAATTACTTTGTTACCAATGACCCCTGCTAAAATTGTACAAGCTGATTTAGAAAGAGCTGCTAGTTTGAAAAATAAAGGTCCTGAAATTCAACAACCTATTAATTCTAATTCTACACCTAGTAATGTTAATGATTCTTCAAGTTCTAAGGGTGCTGGGATTAAATTACAAGGTTGTTCATGTCTTGCAACAAAATCTGAGCTTGCTGAAATTTCTGATAATGATGATATTTGCTATGCTTTGATATGCAAAGAAGCTTTGTTTTCGCTTGATGATATTGCTTCTAGTGCTATGTCTCCTGCTATCACTAACCTTTTGCAGGAGTATGAGAAAGTTTTTCTAGCTGAGATACCCCCAAGATTGCCACCTTTGAGAGGGATTGAGCATCAAATTGATTTGATTCTGAGTGCTACATTGCCAAACCGTGCTGCTTATAGGACCAATCCTAAGGAGACTAAGGAGATACAACGACAAGTTCAAGACCTTTTGGATCATGGGTATGTTCATCAATCACTTAGTCCTTGTGTTGTTCCTGTACTTTTGGTTCCTAAGAAAGATGGTACTTGGCGTATGTGTGTAGATTGTAGAGCCATTAATAATATTACTATTAGGTATTATCATCCTATTCCTAGGCTAGACAACATGCTTGATGAGTTATGTGGTGCTATAACTTTCACTAAAATTGATTTGCGTAGTGGCTACCATCAAATTAGAATGAAACTTGGAGACGAATGGAAAACAGCTTTCAAAACCAAATTTGAATTATATGAGTGGTTAGTAATGCCTTTTGGTTTAACTAATGCACCTAGTACTTTCATGCGCTTGATGAATGAGGTTTTAAGAGCTTTCATTGACAAATTTGTGATAGTTTACTTTGATGATATCTTGATTTATAGCAAATCCATAGATGAACATATGAATCATTTGCGTGCTGTTTTTGATGCTTTACGAGATGCACGTTTATTTGGTAACCTTGAGAAGTGCACCTTTTGCACGGATCGAGTCTCTTTTCTTGGCTATGTTGTGACTCCACAGGGAATTGAGGTGGATGAGGCGAAGATTGAAGCCATAAAGAGCTGGCCTGTACCAAAAACTATCACACAGGTGAGGAGTTTTCTTGGTCTTGCAGGTTTCTACCACCACTTTGTCAAATATTTCAGCACCATTGCTGCACCTTTGCATGAGTTGATAAAGAAGGGCATTGATTTCCATTGGGGTAAGGTACATCATGAGTCTTTTGATGCTTTGAAGGATAAACTTACACATGCACCATTGCTGCAATTACCTAATTTTGATAAGATTTTTGAGCTTGAATGTGATGCTAGTGGTATAGGCATTGGTGGTGTTTTGATGCAAGATAGTAAACCTGTTGCATACTTTAGTGAGAAAATTACTGGGCCTGTTTTGAATTACTCCACGTATGATAAGGAATTGTATGCACTTGTTTAGAGACGTGGCATCATTATTTGTTGCCAAAAGAATTTGTTATTCATTCTGATCATGAATCACTTAAGTATATTCGTTCTCAAAATTTGAACCGTAGACATGCTAAATGGATTGAGTTTATTGAGTCTTTTCCTTACATTATTAAACATAAGAAAGGGAAGGATAATGTGATCGCTGATGCTTTATCTAGGCGCTATACTTTATTGTCTCAACTTGATTGTAGAATTTTTGAACTTGAGGCAATTAAAGAATAATATGCTGCTGATGTTGATTTTAAGGATGTATTGCTGCATTGTAAAGAAGATCGTGTATGGAATAAATTTGTGTTGAATGATGGATTCTTGTTTAGAGCTAACCACCTATGCATTCCAGTTGGTTCCGTTCATCTTTTGTTGTTACAGGAGGTGCATGGAGGTGGATTGATGGGTCATTTTGGTGCCAAGAAGACGGAGGATATTTTGGCCACACACTTCTTTTGGCCAAGGATGAGAAAAGATGCTGAGCGCTTTGTTGCTCGCTGCACTACATGTCAAAAAGCTAAGTCTCCCTTGAATCCACATGGTTTATACATGCCACTTCCTGTTCCTTCTATTCCTTGGGTGGATATTTCTATGGACTTTGTTTTAGGACTGCCTAGGACTAAGAGGGGGAGTGATAGTATCTTTGTTGTTGTGGATAGATTTTCTAAGATGGCACACTTTATACCATATCATAAGACTGATGATGCTAGTTATATTGCTGATCTCTTTTTCAAAGAAATTGTACGTTTGCTTGGTATGCCTTCTACTATTGTTTCAGATCATGATGCAAAATTCTTGAGTCACTTTTGGCGCACGCTTTGGAATAAGTTGGGTACAAAGTTGTTGTTTTCTACAACTTGTCACCCATAAATTGATGGACAAACTGAGGTGGTGAACCGCACTTTGGGTACTATGTTGAGTGCTATTTTGAAGAAAAATTTGAAGCAATGGGAAGAATGTTTGCCTCATGTTGAGTTTTCATATAATCGGGCAACACATTCTACTACCAAGGTATGTCCTTTCAAGGTAGTGTATGGTTTTGATCTCCGTACTCCACTTGATATACTTCCTCTACCTATTCATGAGAGAGTTTAGGTTGATGCTAAGGAACGTGCTGAATTTATTTTGAAAATGCATGAGACCACTAGACTTAGCATTGAAAAGATGAATGACAAGTATAAAATTACTGGTAGTAAAGGTAGAAAAGAAGTAAAACTTGATGTAGGAGATTTAGTATGGTTACACTTGAGAAAAGATAGATTTCCAGATTTGAGAAAGTCTAAATTAATGCCTAGAGCTGATGGTCTTTTTAAAATAATTGAGAAGATTAATGATAATGCATACAAACTTGAGTTGCCTCCCGAGTTCGGGGTTAGTCCTACTTTTAACATTTCAGATTTGAAACCATACTTGGGAGAAGAAAATGAGCTTGAGTTGAGGACGACTCCACTTCAAGAGGAGGAGGGTGATGAGAATATCAGTCCTAAGGATACATGCAACACTCCTTCAATTCTGGACTTGCAAGGTCCAATGACTAGAGCTCGTGCACGACGACTAAATTTAGAGGTGAGCTCGTTCCTACATTCTTCATTATATGTCACTTTTGAGAATGGTTTGCTAACTAATGATTATATTGTAATTAGGAACCATGGAGAGGACCAGGAGATGATGGGAGAAGGACCTGGATACATGGAGGACCAGCAAGGACGTGGAAGCCAAGGTGGAGGCCCAACCAAAACCGACTTCGAGTCTGTTTTGGGGCTCAGGACCAGTTTGTACTAAAATAGATTCCCAGGATGCATACAGACTCGGATTTGGACGTTCTACATATGCACCAAAAGATAAGAAGAAGACCTTTCCAATGCCGCCGGTCTCATATCAAAATTCATCCGGAGTCATCGGGAATCATTGAAACAATAGAGGGTCCAGAATCTGTTTCGGTGTTGCATCGCCTATTTTTGGCCTTTGGGCTTTGTATCTAGTTGAGCCGAATTAGTGGTGCATCCAGAGGGTCTTGCACAACCCTAGGGTCTTCATATACAGCCGCTGCCGCACCATTAGGGTTTGGGTTTTGCTTAGATTATTCTGTTCATAACAGTTTCACCGTCATCACGGTTTGTGAGACCCCAACTTCGTGAGATTCATAATACATCTGCAATTGTGTTGCCTTCTTCTTTGTTCTTGCTTGTGTTCTTGATTTGCAGACAGGGATTAGCCTTCTCGGCGAGGTCAATCGTTTTAGGACGGTTGATAACCAGAGGAGACGTCGTCCTGCGATTGCGGGGTTTAGAACGTGCTGTTCTGAAGCCGGATCGATTTGTGTGTCGCCTCCGACCAAATCAACGTATCCAGAACCTTTTGGAAGATCGGGAACCCTTGTCCACATCAAGTAGTGCCATCACAAGGCTGCTATGGAATAGCTTGGCTGATTAATTAGGAGTTCTCCCAGTGTCGATGCAGCATTTTGGTGGAGCGGAGAATGGAAGTCAGGAGGACTATCCTTGTATCTGAATGGCTCAAGAGGGGGCTCCTGGGGTGATGAGCTGCTTGTTGATGGGCTATCACTTATGGACGGGAGTGGAACCTTAGTGGCTAGCATGTACTGGGAGACCCTTTGTAAAAGCCTCGTAGTGGTCTCCTGGCCGCACACCTAAGGAAGTGTGCTAGTGCTTGGCCGGCATGGCAATATGGAGACTCTAGTCCACCTGGCAACAAGGGACGAAATCACGACTTGTGGGTAAAGTGGTACAAACTCTTCAAAGTATCAAACTGTCATGACAGCCGTGCTCACGGTCAAGAGCGGCCTGATATCCTCATAAGATTAGTTGGTTATGGGTTGGAATGGTTTGGATGGTTGGAATGGTTGGTGGATGATGTCGGACTTGGCTTGGATAGTACCTTGTGGATTGAGGGTTGGGATGACCCCACTTAGTAATTAGGATGCATGGGAAATTAAAAGCTCATGCAATAAACCCCTTTTAAAGTCTTCCTTGTCTTTAGCCCCATGTCATCTTTTCCCCTACTTGCTGAGTACGGCATGTACTCACCCTTGCTATATACCGCATTGCTGCTCAGTGTTGGTCATTACTATGCACGCACTTATATACCACAAGAGGACGGTGTATAGTTGTAGCTCTTTTTCCCTCAGAGTATTCCAAGGTTTATCGTATCCACTGGGACCTTAGGGATTATCAAACAAAGTTAACAGTAAAAGATCTAGTCAAGGCTACTGTCGAGTTTGAGTTGTATGAGGGAGACTGACCAGCGCAAGGGTGCGCCTGACAGTAAGTCTGTTGTTGCGCCGATCGGCACAGGATTGAGCCGATCGGCACACTACCGAATCTGTGGTTTTGTCGATCAGTGCTGGGGTTGAGCCGATCAGCACATGAATGAAACTAAGCCAAAGTGCGCCAGATATCTTGTAAGCCTAAGCTGTTTAAGTGAGTACCCAGATATCTACTAGTGAGATCGTAACCAGATAGTCTAATCAAATAGCATCATAATGGTAATTACATGGATCAATGAAAACCTATAATGAATAAGACCACCCTGCTTTCCGAGCGGCTCCCGATTTATCACTGCCGGGCATGACCCTTAATCACGCGAGTATCTTACCCTACTCAACTATCCAATAGTGTTGTGCAGGTTCAGTGTTGTCACCGCTAAACCACACTACTAGCACCATTGAGCAACCATAATCAATACAATGTCCGAGTACTATCCTGATCACCACGATCAAGATAATATCGACCTACTTAGCCTAGAACTAAGCAATTGGAATAAGCACATGCATGATTATAGAATCAAGATAGACAAATCACCAAAACCATCATCAACATATATGATCATCCTTGAGATACATAGAGAAAAATTCATCACTACAAGATGGCCTACCTTGATGGATCAACTCTTACACCAATGATTCTTAAAACTCAACTAGAGATCTATTCTAATGGGGTGAACCCCGGTGGCTCTAACTCATGAATCTGTTGTCCCTCCGACGCCTTCTGTTATCACGGCTAGGGTTCCCAAGTATTTGTAGGGGTTCTACTCATAAAAGACTCGATTTCTAGCAAATAAGTCAGTTGCGCCGATCGGCGTAGGATTACGCTGATTGGCGCAAGCTGTGTCTTCTCTGGTTACTCTTCTGTGTCGGTTCCTCTGTCTTTCACAGCTGCCATGTGGGCCTTTTCCTTCGAGATAAAGTCTTGTACTGCACGTCGAGATCTTGAAGTTCCATAAATCTTCCAGGCAAATATCTTCAAGTGTCTTGCATAGATAAACTTCCAAAAAACATTGTGGAATGGGCCTCGGTCACTTCTGTGGGCCAAAACACCCTTGCACTGGTCGGCTCATGGGTTGCGCCGATCGGTGAACTGGGCTTCTTTAGTGCTTTTTGTCGCTTCTAGATTCCTGTTCTCTCAATCATCACTTTAATCGCCAATTTCACCTGTTTCTACAATAAAGCTTCAAAACAACGTATATACAAATATATAGGTAAAATCACAGGTAAATGGCCTAAATTAGCATCAATTATGCTCTAATTGGGGTAATATTCACATATAAAAGGGGCACTTAGGGAGTGCCAACACTCAGTTACAGGAGAATGAAGGTACAACTATGAAGACGATGGAGGAGTCTAGGCATGCGGTCTTCCGGTCGACTTCCTGTGGGAGCTGAAGGACGCCAACGCTTAGTTCATTCCGCTGCAATGTAATTTTTTTTTCTTTTTGACGTACAGGTCACTGTTGTAATAATATTATTGATTTAATAAAGATATTGTTCTTTTATCAAAATAATTTTCTTATGTGTGTGAAAACTTGATCCTGGGTACGTATACAGATGCATTCGGTTTTGATCATTGGAACCGGGTGTGACAGTTGAGGCCCTGCACACTGCTACTTATTTGCTCAACCGTCGTCCCACTAAGGCTCTGGCTCATAATACCCCTTTCTTTGCCTTATACGGTACTCAACCTTCCTATGATCATCTTCAAGTGTTCGGCTGCCTTTGCTATCCAAACCTCTCGGCAACTGCTGCTCATAACTTAGCCCCTCGCTCAACACCATGTGTCTTTCTTGGTTACCCCTCGGAGCACAAAGGTTACCACTGTCTGGATATGTCCACTAATCGGCTCTTGATTTCCCGTCATGTTACCTTTGATAAGACCACCTTCCCTTTCGCTGCGGCCTCACACCACCCTTCATCCGACTTTGCGTTTCTTTCAGAGTTTGATGATACATGTGTTTCTCCTATTGGTCCTACTGTTGTTCAGCTTTCAGGTACACCTGCTTCAGTCTCCCCCGCTGCCCCTACTGTTTCACAACACCAGGTTGCTTCCAGTGGGGTCATGATGCCCGACCTTGTGGTTCCTGCTATGACCCATGCTGCACCCCTGCCCAGCATCGTTGCCCCTGTGGATATGTCCAAGGTATCTGCCAACGGTGCCGGCCCCGAGGCCACGCGCGCTAGGCATCAGCACCCTGCTGGTCCCTCGGTTGCTGGGTCCTCAGCTGGGCCTCCTCCACACCCTGCTGGCCCCTCAGCTGCTTGGTGCTCCCTGCATTCCACCAGCACGCACGTGGCTCCGTGTACCAGCGCAGCTGGCGCGCCTACTGGCGCGAGTCCGGCACACGGTGCAGCTGTTGCGCCGATCCTCGGTCGTGCCCTGCTAGCCAACGCAGTACCAAAGTCACCCGAAGACAATGCACACACCATGCTGACGCGTGGCAAGCATGGTTTTCAACAGCCTAAATCAGTCTTCGATCTCAAAATTGTTGCACTTTCTCTTTTGCTTGCTATGCGTAGGGGTCAGCTTCGAGCTGAGGCGGGCTGCAGCATCTGGGCAGACGAGGCAACGCACGAATGTCAATAGGCTCGAGCATGAGGGTGGGAGCAGGTCGAGTTAATGGTGGTCAGGGTGAATCCGGCCAGGTGTGTCGATGATCCAATCAAGAAGGAGTTACGGTCGGGCCACTCCCCTCATAGTCCCCATCGGCCCCATCCCCTGCACTCATGGGGAGGTGGAGCTCCCTGGCACCAATCTCAGATGAGCTCGGCCCAGCTTGTAGCACCATCGGGACACCGGTGCTAGCGACCGTACCACCACCATCGTGTCGGTCCATCATGTCGTGTCGGTCCACCGTGCCACCACCATCACGCCCGGCCACCGTAGAAGCCAACCTTGCTGCGAGTTCCGGACCCGTCACGCCCCACCCGTAGCAATGGCTCCGGCCCTCCCTTAGAGGCAGGCGGGCACAACTCAACAAGGAAGAAGCTTGGGCTGCAAGACGGCGAGTAGGGGAAAGAAGGTGGCGCACTGGGCTGGTGACAGGGAAGGAAGGTGTGATACCCCTATCTGGGATATAGTCTGTATTCCATACCAATCCCTGGATCAGTAGTTGGTACATATATACAAATGATACAAAGGGCAATAAAACAATCTTTATTAAGTCCACGCAGGGACAATAAGGTCCTACATGTCTTAAATTACAAGCGAGGAGGTGGTCATGTCATCCTTAGAAATAGAGAAAACATCACACAAGCTTCGTTCAACTTCCACTGGAAACTCGAGTATAGGACATGACTACTCGTCATACTCCACGGGTTCTTCTTCTTCTCCTTCTTCTGAGTAAATCATATTAAAGCAAGGGTGAGTACATAAGGTACTCCGCAAGCCCTACCTCTAGCAAGGGTATGTTGATATGTATCTGGGTAGTGGTCAAGGAATAGGTTGTGTTTTCAGAGTTTTGCAGAAAGCGCATATGCAGGGGCTTCCTACAGAGCCAAAGGGGATTTTTGAGTGAGGGGAAAACGGTTTTATAACTTTTAGTTGGTTGGAGCTAGGAGAGATTCAATTGATCTCGTTAGTTCCCATCTTTTAGTTGAGCCTTCCGAGACATAGTCATAACGACTCTGGCACACCTTGCCATCACCATTCACCAAAACACAGGTATGCTACACCCACTCACACATCAAGGAATTGTTGTGACTAATCTTGAGAGCCAATTGATTTGGCGTGTCATAACTAGTAAAAACGGACATCTGAATGGTTTATTTATAACTCTACAGAGCTTAGTACAATGTACCCATAGACTATGTGCTCTTAGCTACGGAAACACATAACGCTTCCACTTCACCCAGGCACGCCCATAAGCCCACCATAGATCTCAGGGGTTCAGTGACTATGACACACGCGTCATATCACCATTCACCATATAATTGCCAAGTACTAGACTTATAACCATGCGCACCAAAACCAACCCCTGAGTCTATTCCTACTTCGTCAGGTGCCACTTCCTTGTTGCATAACCCAGGTTCCGCATTAATCCTACCTAGACAAGCTCTATGGTCGTATTGAAAGTATAACCAAGGTGAGGTCTCACTATTCAATCCCTATTCGACAGGGCAAGCACTCTTCCACGACAGGTGGGGAGTCTCACTCATGGCCAAGTCTATCCCACCCAGCTTCACCTTAACACTATTGGTCTAACTCCCACCTGCTTACGCACACCACCAACCACATTTTCACACATTTTGTAAATCACAAATCCTAAGCGTACACTAAATAAGGGTGGTGTCATCATTAGCAAGGCTAACGGTAACTTCCTAGGTTGATCAAGGTAGTGGGATAACAATTACGGCCAATCAAGATCTAACATTCTTATCTTATATAGGCGATAAGAACGCTAGTTTTTACACAAGTGGGCTTTAACTAAGCAATTATGAAAATATCAAGGACTAATGCATATAAGAAGTAGACTCCAAGTTGGGTGCATTTTTAAAATAATAGGAGCAATCATGATCAAGGAATAGATAGAGCATGCCTTCTAAAACGTCCTTGAAGTCTTGCTCGTAGTCTAGGTCCTCGGGCTCCTGCTCTGGGCTCTCTTCATCTGTAGGACACGAGCTACGTGTAAGATATTGTCAAATAAAATAAAATAATATAGAGATAAATAATAAAAGAGAAGAACTCAAATGATGAGAAAACCAGATGGAATAGGACTAGGTGAAGGGCTTCGAGGGCTAGGGTTTGAGATAGCGATTCCAACGGCACAAGAATCGCCTGAATCAGAGCTACAATTTGAAAATTAGGGCTTTTGGAAGGTCTAGGGGTATTTTTGTAATTAATGGAAAGTTCTAGGGACCTATCTTTAACTATAGAAAATATCAGGGGCTTGGTTGTAGAATGGCAGGGGTTAAAATATAATTATATAAAAGTTGGGGTACTTTTTGTAAAAATATTAGGCTAAAACAAAATAAAACTAAAGCTTAGGGGGCTAAGTGTACAATTATAGGGTTTTGGGATTTTCAGGATTTTTTGGAATTGTTTTTGTATGGGAAAAGTGGTGGAATAGGTCTACGGGTTCTGTGGGCTGTGGATTAGAGGTGGTCCACGAGTCCACGGTGGACTTGGGTCAGTATGGGTTGTGGATCGGGTGATGGAGGGCTGGGATTTAATTAAGCGAAGGGGTATGCTAAGATCTAATCTCGGCCGTAGGCGGGGAGATGGACGGCTGGGAGTGGGTTAGCGGCAGCCGGAACCGAGCGAGGCGGCGGCGCCATGATCGGCAACTCCGGCGAGCGTAGTGCGTTGCCTACGGTGGCTAAGCTCGGTCAGTAGAGGGTTCAAGGGGGTGCGGGTGTGGTGCACGTTTACTGAGGGTGATCGCGAGGTAGGGGAAGGGATAGGGCTAGCTCTCGGCTAGCGTTGGATCGGGGACGGAGAGAGAGAGAAGAAGAAGAAGAAGAAGAAGAAGAAGAAGAAGGTAGCTTTGTACTTACGCTGATCGGTAGTCGGCAGCGGTGAGGTGCAAGGTTATTTATAGGTGACCAGGGTGCTGCATACGGTGGCCACGTTTCGTGGCACACGTGGGTGAGCAGTAGGGGGAGTAATGGTGGTGCGGTGGTGCAGCGAGTAGTAGCAGGGCAGGGTGAAGCCACCGAGCGCTACGTCAGTGATCACGAGCGTCCCGATGGCGGTCAAGCTGGGCTCATAGGGCGAGGTCTCATCGTGGAGAGACTATGCGGCCGCATTTTGCTTGTCACGGTGTGGATTAGGGCGACGGGACGCATCCCTGGCCGCATGGCGATGAGGCGAGAGTTGAATGCACGCGGGGCCAAGGGTGAGTGAAGGCGGCGGTGTTGGCTAGCGTCTGTGTGAAGAGACAGGGACGACATCGAAGGGTGACAACACCGGGGAGAGAAGGCTCGACGCGTTCCGTTGGGGAAGAAGACTTGCGCGAGCTGGACCGGGGAGGAGACAGGAGCGAGGTGGGGAAGGTGCGGTCGTGCGTGGGATGGGCCAGAAGGCCGAGTGGGCCGGGGTGCTGGCTACGCGACAGGGAAGAGAAGGGGAGGGTGCGGGTGGCTAGGCCATAGAGGAAGTGGGCCAGGAAACGATGATAGCCTGAGTGGGAGAAGGTAGAGGGAAGGCGGCCCAGAGAGAGAGAGAGAGAGAATAGGAGTTGAGGTTTTTAAGTTCCTGGTTTCCTCTCAAATTAAAAATGAATTCAAACAATGAACTTTAAGTAAGGAATTCAAATAAAATCCTAGAAGAAAAAAAAAAGACAGGTACTTGTCATGTTCTAGATTTTAGAGTTTTAGGAAAATATTTTTCTATATCTAGTTGAGTTTCATTTTTCTGTTTCGAAAGCATTTTTCCTGGAATAAATAAAATGATTTTTTTGAGGTGTATTTTGGGTAGCTATTTTTTTTGAGGTTCTCACAAAAGGCAGCGTGCCCGGTGATAGCAGAGGGAGAGAGGTGGTGCCAACATTGGGCACAAGAGAGAGGGAGGGCAAGAAAGGACAAAAGGACCCACGTTTGGAAGTGGAGGATAGTAGACTCTTGAATTTTGGGGCTGTTAGGGGGAAATTGGGTGCCCATGCAAAATGTGAGCCCAAGTTAGGGCTACACTGGAGTTCACTTTTTGCATGGACATGCAAAAAAATGCAATAGGGGCTCAAGTAAGAGCCTCCGCTAGAGATGCACTTAGAGCAAGAAAGGATCCACAAGGTCTTGAAGTGTTGGCTCTGCTGAACTATCAAGGCCCTACTCTTTCACCGGATGCCAGCAGCTGACATCACGAAACAGGTATCCCACTAGATTCGAGCAAGAGATTCACCCTACCGGTGAAGCCGATGACTCCTTATGAAGACCAATCAATAGAGGCAATCTCACTAGGCAAATGGAAAAGTGAGAGAATCTCACCGAGAGGTCCAACTCCATTGAAGGGGAAACCTCGAACTTGGCACCCACACATTCCGGTGAAGGTAACACCTCCATCTGGATAACACTCAAAGAACGGTTGTGTCATCAGTTGTATTCAACACCGGTGACATAAGGTTTGGTGAAAACCAGTATGTAACAGGTGGGTAGCTGTTCCTCCACAGGAGGATGAATCCATCTCGTTGCTGGCTAGATATGTTATGGTAGAGGTGGTTGGATTTGATGCGGATTCCTCCACGATTACCCGTGGCAAAGACGCAACAAAGGGGCCATGTGGCCCAGTTGTAGTCAAGCGATTACCATGTGAGCCTCTGAATAATCCCACCTTGCTTAGCTTCAGAGGAGGAAGCCACCTTAAAAAGGAGAGTCACCCTTCCCCTATTAGACTAGTAGTCTTTTAGGAAGATTAGGTCTTTCCCCGAGTGTATATCTAGGCATCTAGGCCAGGCCAAATGAGCCGGCATAAGGCCCGGTCATTTTGGCCCGGCACAAGCACAGCACGGCCTGGCCACCAGTGGGCCCGTGCCAGCACAGCTCAGTCCATCGTGTCGTGCTTGGGCCGACCCTGATGCACGGGCACGATGTAAGGACCGAAGGCGTACCGAGAGGGGGGGGGGTGAATCGGTAAGCCGACCACTAAATTGAATACTTCAATTTCACACTGCTTGTACCTGGCAATCGTTGCAACCTAAGCAACTCTAGTAGGCCAAGGCCCTACATGAGCTAGTGTTCATGATGAGTACAAGATGCGAAAGCTAAACACTCTAGCCTACGCAAGCCACAAGTCACCCTATCAACTATAGCACAAAAATGAGGAATAGTACAGAGGGATCAAGGAATGCTCATGATTTTTTCATGAGGTCTTGAAAGGACGGCGCTTTTCCCTACTCCTTGTTGGACCACTCCCACCGGAGTCTCGGTCCCTCCCGCCATCGATGTGGAGTTCATGCCCATGAGCCCGCAATCACTCCTGGCGTGAAGACACGATACATGTCACTGCTGCCACCAAGGCACAAGCTCGCCTCCCTCGAGAACTCCTCGAGCCGACATAGGCGCACACTAGCGATGCCCCTTTCACTGGCGGGCTGAAATCAAATACAAATATGTGACGGCCTTCACAACCAATCATGATAGGCTCGATCAGCGACACCTAACCGGTCTAGGTCTCACCATAGACCAAGAGTAACAACTTAGATGGCACCCTAGCCTTAAATGTGCAAGATGCTCTAGTTACTCTCACTAGCACTCTCAAGATATGCAATATCACCTCCTAGTGCTCTCCTCTTTTTCTCTTGGACCCTACCAAATGCACTTAGGTATTCCACTGGCCAAGAGAGGTCTCCATGACCCCAGCATTGAAGTTATATAGGCTTCCAACCTCCAACTAGTTGTTGCTCCATGAAATCACCTTTCTGGACTCCAATGACCGGATTGTTTGATCACTCCCACACCGGACTATCTGGTCTCTCTGGAACGGCTCCCAGAGTTGTTGGCTGCTCTATCCAGACGATCTCCAAGTATTGATCGGAATGTCCGGTCAGACTTTCTCTCTCCATTCTAGAGGAGCACCATCTTCTGCACGTCTCTTTCACGAACAACCTCCATATAGACCGGATCGTCCGGTCTGTAGACCGGATCGTCCGGTCTTTATAGGCCTTCACACTAACAGACTTCTTTGTAGACTTCTCTCTAGTCTCCTAGTGACCATACAGTCCGGTCTCCACTGACCCCTCTGTCCAGTCACTCTGTCCAAAAGTTGAAAGTCCTCGTACTCGCTTGACTTCATTTCCCGGCTTCTCTGAACAGCTTCTTGACTTCTCCACTGTCACCTAGTGCCTGTGATTTCATCGAGCATACATACACATCACCGACTACACATGACCTAAGAGAAATGACCTAGACCCCCTTGATTGTCCGGTTTTTCCTATGCACTCAAAGCCCTAACAACTAGATAAGTGTTCTCAACACTTGCTCCTTAGCTTGTCCTTAGCTTTGATCCATCTCCATCAACCCTTGGACTCCATCAAGCTCATCAAGCCTCCATGCTTGCGGTCATTGTCATCAATCGCCAAGGCAATCATCATCCATATGATTTGTAATAGAGTTTAGAGATGTTTCTACATAAACAACACTCATGTAGATATTAGCCCATAATTTTATAGTTGTCATCTATCACCAAAACATTCATACCATAGGGATCCAATCACCAATGGATATGAAGCTTACACACGGTCCGTGCACGGCCCAAAAGAGGGCGCGGCCGGGTAAGGGGCCAAAAAATTGTGATAGTCACCTTCCTAACCGGCCCAGCGCCACTCCGGCCTCCCCCAAATTACTGGCCCAGCTGCGAACGGCCCAACAGGCTAGCACCATCCCTCCTGGCTCCCCCCAACCCACCCAAAATCCTAACATGCTGCTCTCCTCTCTCTCTTGCTCGTAGCCGCCGTCTTGCGTGATGCTATCCCTCTCTCCTCATGCCTACATCAACGCTGCTCTCCCTCTCCTCACGCATGAGCAGCGAGCTGACACGACACCGCCCTCTCCCTATCCTCATGGGCGAGCGGCAAGCCAATGCGACGCTGCTCTCCCCCTTTGCCCATGCACCGGCGCTGCTCTCTCCTCTCCTTGCGCATCAACGCTGCTCTCTCTATCCTCGTGCATGAGCTGGCACGACACCTCTCTCCCTCCTCTCTTCACATGCCAGTGCTGCTCTTCCCCTCTCCTTGAGTGCCAACATCGCTCTCCCTACTTGTGCTCGCTCGCGCCAGCGCCACCGGGCTGTCATGCTTGCCGTGCGACCAGGCTCACGGGCCATTCGGACCGGCACAACACGGTGAACTGTGTTCGATGCCATGTCTTGGGTTGATCCCTCAGCCCATGGGCTACTTCAGCACGGCCCAATCAGCCCGTCGTGCCAGGTCGCCTGAATGCCCAGATATACCTGAGTGGGTGTGATTATGTAATGTTGGGTCCGAGCAACCTTAAGTTATTGGGCCACGACCAACCTCACTTGGACTGGATGTATCATTTGGTACTAGAGTTGGGCCCGTGTTTAAGATGGTGGGAATGATTAGGACATCCTCTACTATTACCCGTGGCAAAGACCCAACAAAGGGGCCATATGGCCCAATTGTAATCTAGCGGCGACCGTGTAAGCCTCTGAATAATCCCACCTTACTTAGCTTGGGAGGAGGAAGCCATCTTAAAAAGAAGAGTCACCATTCCTCTATTTGACTAGGTTTTTAGGGAGATTGGACCTTTCTTCGAGTAGGTGTGATTAAGAATTGTTGGGGTCCGAGCAACCTTAAGTTATTGGGCCTCGGCCAACCCTACCTGGGCCGGATGTATCAAACCTTCTCCACATGATGATCTCCTTCGGATAGGAGAGACAAGTATTCTGAACAAAATGGTGGTATTTCATCTTGTGGGGAAGCTCCAACAACTCCATCTGACGGTTGTATGTTGCATGGCATGTGTCCTTAAGGACGCTCTTTTCTTTCCGCCCTAGGGGCCACATCGCACTCGTGTGTCCCTCGCACGCGAAACACTCTTCTCCACTCGCAAACTATCTCTACAACCTATTTATTTTGAGATGGTCTTTTGATCAACCCTTAATCAGTTCTTAATATGTCACCTACTCTACACCATTCAATTTCAATCCGATGTTCCCGGATCAACCTGGCTTTCACCTTAATCCGTGCACCTCCCCTCACCCAACCTTAGTCTTTCGCCTCCTCTCCTCAGCGCGAAGCCACAGCCGCCATCGCGTCGCGCCCTCCACCTCCTCCAGGGTCGTAGCAGCTCACGCAGCTCTCGCCAAGGCCTACTTGGATCTAGAGGCCCACCCCAATGTTGCCGATCACGTCGCGCCACGGCCTCCATCGCCGACTTTAGCGCCAGCCTTAGGGCTCATGATGCCGACCTGCCAGACTACCTCACCCACTCCCGACCACGCCCCCCCCCCCCCCCCGTCCTCCCCCGCCTCAGCCGTCTACAGGAACTCCGCCTCCTCCTGTGCCGTCAATGCAGCGAGACGCGATGGTGATGAGGAGACAGACACGGAGCTGGTGCCGCACCAGCTGCACTGCGGGATGGTCACCTGGATGTCCGGCGCTGATTTCTGCATCCACCTTGACGGCCCACGCGGCAGAGAGGATGTCATCCATGTGGCCCAGATGACTGGCCGCCGCATCGCCATCACCCACGACCAGGAGGTGTTTATCAAGGTCCTTTCAATGCAGGGCACCAAGCTGGAGCTATGGATGCGGCACTTCGATCGGGATACTAGAAGGGATCTCCTGTCGACGGGTCAATGTTCAGGGAAGAGCGGCGGCATGCCTAGGGGAAGTTTGTTGGCTGGTCACCCCAGATCTCCTGGAAAAAGTACACGAACTTGCGGGGTCGTCATCCCTGATGACGAGGAGGCCAGCCCTGCCCCGCATCAGCCAGTTAGGTGGATGAGCTCGCCAGAGAGGTGGCAGATCAAGCAATTGATTGCACCCGGGGTGTTGGATGCCAAGGGCGTAGTACTCACCAGTGAGATATGGTTTCAATTCTTGTCCTTAATTCTATCGCAGAATAGGGTTGTCTAGTCATTTTTCTGATGGAAACCAAAATTTTAGTGGGTGAAGTCTTCTATAAAACTGATTAATCTAAATTTTTTGTCACTCGTGATGTCACTGCTCTGTTTAGAATGGGTAGTTATGGGATATAAGCATCAGTTATTGTGTCACTGCTCTGTTTAGAATGGGTAGTTATGGGATATAAGCATCATTTATTGGAATATGATCTAAATTGTAAAGTCCTTACTAGAGACATCTAGAAGGTTTGAGAGGCGGAGTCCTCTCTTATTATGGTTCATATTATTTAGCGAGTTCATCTCTAGTTTCCACCCTTATATATAGATCTTGTAGGGAAGAGTTGAGAGAGAGAGAGATTATTGTATCCTCTATATTGTAATTCTTCTCTAATAGTGAAGATTGCCGATCGGCACCCGTGGTTTTTTTCCGTAAAGATTTTTCATGTTAAATCTGTATTTCATTTCGATCTTATTTTATGTATTATTTGCTAACAAGTGGTATCAGAATCAGATATGAGATTTGTAAAAAAAATCTAGGATTTTATTCCCTGTTTTGGCGCCGCCGTCGATTTTTCACTTTGGCGCAATAGCCGGCGCTTCAATGCTGCTGCGATGTGACGTGATCGCTATGCAAGAGAGAAATTGGCTGTTTCTATCACATGGGGATTTTCTACGTCGCGGCGTCGCTTGTCGTCTTCGACCATATCAAAATCTACTTGGCGTGCTCACTGTTCAAGGACACGGGATCTGATCCCGTTTTTTGGTGCTGATTCAAGTCGACGTGTTGGCGTTTCTTTATATCGTCGAGTTCTCCCTGATGCTGCAGGCTGCGTTGTGCTATTGTCCTCATTCCACAGCAGATCGATTCATTCTGCTGCTTCAAGTCCCGAGGACTTCATCCCGTTCGTGTGTGGAGTTAAGGACGGATTTACTTGTGTGGTGGTGTTTTGCCTTGTGTTCCTATTGCTTCAAATGGTTTTTGGAGATCGTTCGTTGCTTCTGAACCAGCTGTGCATCGCGTGCGTGGCAAGTTTAAAGATGCTGTTGGTTTTTCGTTTGGCTTTCATGTCCTGTGCCGTCGTCGGCGACTCGGCGTATCCCATCGAGTTCAAGGCAGGCTAAAGCCGTGTTGGAGTTGTACCAGATCCATCTACAAAACCGCTTCTGCTGATGTTCATCAGTGTCAGCAGCTTCATTGATCACGTCGAGTCTGCGTGATTTCCATCGACTCCAAGGCTGATTTCTTGTCAATGAAGTGACCAGATATTTCAAAAGGCTTCCTTGCTGCTGTTTCAAACGAGGAGATCCACCATTGTTCCCTGGAGCCCCAATTTTCTTGCCATCAGAAGGATCACGTACGTACAAAGTTGAAGACAAAATCGGTTTCCGTTTGGCTAGCCCACTCGGAGTTTCACTTGTCTCGCCGAGCAAGTCCATCTTCAAATTGTACTATGCCGATCTGATCTTCTTCACGCCGCCGTCGCCTGGCATCGTTCCAGTTATCCCGCGTGCTCCTCAGCGTGTTCGTGTTGCCGAGGCCCAAGCAGATTGGACGGATAAATTTCCGTGAGTTCGGCGACTCGGCAAAAGCAGTCAGCCGATTTGATGGTTTGCGGCAAGTTCAGTTGTCAGGGGGTACTTTTTTTCATGGTGGTCTCACAAACCAAAACTTACCAAGTTGATTCGTGTTGCCTTGCGTCTTTTATGCTGCTTGAAGCCTCGTTGATTGATTGCGCCATGGCCTGCGCTTCTCTGTTTCAGTTCTATGATATAGGCAGAGAGAAAAGGCTGTTACAGGATCATCTTTTTCATGTGATTGATGTTGTTCAGTGTCGATCCACTTTGGCGACTTTCGTGTGGAGTATACTCCGTATGGCAGATTAATTATGGAATTCGTTCCATGTGGAAATCGCCCATTAAGGCCGCTTCATTGCTGCTGTTCTCCGGCGCAGAATCCACTGCTCTCAAAACCCGAGGTAAAGCTTGTTGTTGCTGCAGTTTGTTAGTTTGGGGCAATCTTTGCTACAGCGCACCAGCACATCCGTTCCTGACTGTGTGCGTGCGAAGTTGGTTCTCTGGCCAGAATTGTTATACACACCCGATTGATTGCTACCAGCAAATTAGTGTTTCACAGCTGTTTGTCTGCCTTGATTCTGTTTGTGCATGGGAAAAGTTTTTCGATCTGCATGATCATTTTATCAGCTTGTTCAAGTCCCGAGGCAAGCTGTTGCCTCTCTTGCCGTGGAGAGGAAATTGATGAACTTTTGCTATGTGCACACGAGGATTGTTATCAGCAGTTGGTTTTGATCTGGTTTTCTTACTACGCATTCAGATGTGGTGTTCTATGAGTCTACAAGTTTTGCTTCATGCACGTGAAGTATTCTAACGATGCTGTAGATTTTATTATTGGGATTTATTCTTCAATATAGTTTTTACCAAGTCTTATATTCCGCTGCAATATCATGATAACGGTTCATTATTTGAACCAGTGATGGTTATGGCTCTGTTACTTTTGCTTAAAATAACAGTTTCTGATGTACTCTTGATGTCAAGGAGTATGAGTATTCCATTAGATATGGAGTTACGAAGTTTGAGCGATGCTCAAACTTGATTGGTGCTACCGTTTGAGTCCTAGTGACTTGTTGGATTCCGGTGTTATTTAATATTGAAGGAAGTTCGTTGATGATTCTTTATTTACTATAAGATGGAATTCGTCTCAAGGTGGAGTTTGTTGGAATATGATCCAAATTGTAAAGTCCTTACTAGAGATATCTAGAAGGTTTAAGAGGCGGAGTCCTCTCGTGTTATGGTTCATATTGTTTAGGGAGTTTATCTCTAGTTTCCACCCTTATATATAGATCTTGTAGGAAAGAGTTGAGAGAGAGACAGATCATTGTATCCACTATGTTGTAATTCTCCTCTAATAGTGAAGATTGCCGGTCGGCACCCGTGGTTTTTTTCCGCAAGGGTTTTTTACGTTAAATCTGTGTCTCATTTCGATCTTGTTTTATGCATTATTTGCTAACATCAGTTGTGGGATATAAGCATCACCGGTATTGAGGTGTCAGAATATTATCATCTATGTTCTTTTGACTTGAATTTGACCAAGAAATATTAACAGTTTTTAATTCATACAGGAAATTTTGTTCTTTGAAACGTTTACAATACCATATCTTATACAATCTTTATTTAAGTGTGTATATTTTTCGAGCAATACTTCTATATAACGCATGTCATTTAAGCCTGTGTTTTATGTTATTTGAAGAGTCTATGCTTTGTGGATTAGATATAAAAAAGATTTATGTTACTATTCTATACGACTTGAATTTATTGGGCGTGGTGACTGGATTCAAAAGCCATGAGTAACATAACTATGAGTGGCAATCCAAACACATTCAAGCATACATTTATGACTTAATCTCATGGGATTGACCTAATTATTTAGTACAGTAGCATGTTGTCTTGTGTCTAATATTTGTTCCTGCATAGCCTATGTTGATGCATATGATTGTCGTGTGGTGTAGCAAAAGAAAATCCCTGGGTATACCACTGATTCCATAATATTGCATAGACCATTGCTTGACTGTGCAATGTGATAATATTAATGTCCAAATCTGTAACCTTTCGGTTCCTTTTCCTCTTTTTTTTTCTGATCCAATGTTGTAGGTGTTGCAACCCCTCTCTGGTACAGGTTTGACTTCATCAGGAGGTAGTGGCCAAGTAGAAAGTGATGATGGCAATAGCAGTGGAGCTTCAAGAGCAGCTGTCCAGGAGAGGTCAGTCAGATACATATCTAATAGGTTTAGCTTGTTTTCTTACACAAATTCTGATCAATTTTTCACTTCTCTTTTACTACAGCGCAGATTTAGGTCTTTCAATATGTTACTTGAGGAGATCTATCAAATATAATGTGGCTGGTCCGTGCCAGATTCTAGATACTGAATTGCATGAATCACTGAGACTTTCAGTTGCTAAAATTCTATTGCCTGCGTACAGATCCTTCCTAAAGTGATTTGGGCATGTGTTGTTGACACTGATTACTAAATTTCATGCGTGAATATTAAACGTAGTTGTCTCATCCGAAAGTTTTGATACAAGTTGTCAAATGAGGTCAGTTCATGTCTGCTTTATGCCTTCAAAGTTATACTTCATCTCATATGGTGCTAAAACTGTGGTGTAATTTATAGGAAGAGCATACTACTATAGGGATGGAGCATGCAATGCTTTGATACATTTGTCGTCTAAGTTGAAGCAATGCCGACCACTCTTGCAAAATAAGGTAACCCTAGAGTCAATTGTTGTTGCCGCTGAAATATTTTATGAATCCAAATGATTGTTTAATATATTTTTGCCAGCTTTTTAATCTGAACTTTGATGACACAGGAGTATGCTGTGCATTCATTGTCGCTATATTTCTCTGTTTAATTTGTACTACAATATTAACCAATGCGCACTTTGACTTTTGGGGCCCAACAATTTTCATTCTGTTAATGCCGACAGAAAGGTAGAAGTTTCCTAGCTAAATTGTCTTGAGTCATGGCTCATTGTTGGGCTGACTTAGACCCCACCCCAGCAAAGCAAAACAAACATCATTGGATGTTATAGACCGTGGAACTCTTCTAGCAGCTGATTCTATGTCTTTTATCATTGAACAAGGGTGTTAGTCTGAAGTTGTTCTATATCTATTCTAGCAGATATTTTTCTTAGCCACTTTTATCGTATTAGTTTGCCCATACAAAAATAGGTTCAAAGGTGCTTTGATCATGTTGGATTCAATCCAATTTACCTATTTAAGATAACTTTACTTTGTGAGTCTCGAAGTTACTTAAAACTTCTGCATATGAGTGAGTGGCTGAAAGTGCCATTTGTTTCTCCTTAATTTTTCCTTGACACTTATGGAACAACAGATTCGACATAATTTGCATCCATGCGTATTGTATGCATTTTTTTTATGGAGAAATAAATGTGTGTTGTATATGTCCAGTGAAATATGTTTCTGGTAGCTCAGAGGACATATTTGTCCGCTTATGGCGGCCCCTATTCTAACCTAATAATGATAGTTATGGTTTGGTAGGTTTTTTTTTACTGGTAAAATTTATGTTTCAACCACAACAGTCCGCTATAGGTCTCATGGATGTCTGCTTCTAATTTATAGCCTGACAAGACAACTGATACAATCAAGGAGCAATTAGCAGGTATCCATAGCTAAGCACAATGGCCTTCCGGGTATCCATAGCTAAGCACCATTCGGCAACCAACCAGGTAGCACTCTAACAAGGAAACCGACCGAGTCGGCTTAAAGCGCAAGGTGATTAGAGATAGACTTTTTATGTAAATCCTTGTAGACTACGAGTAGGACTCTTCATATATCCCCTACCGACCGGATATATAAGGCGGTAGGATACCCCTATTGAGGGACATCAACTTCAAAGCAATACAAACCACAGAACACAGGACATAGGGTTTATACTCTCATCGAGAGTGTCCGAACCTGTATAACTTGATGTCTTGTGTCTTTAACCATCATAGTTCTTAATCCCGATGTAGCCCTATATTTATATTGCCAAGATCAAGTCTCGATAGTTGGCGTGACAGGAAGGGACAAAGCTCGTCGGGATTCACCGTCAACTTCAATGGCCGAGATTTCAGTCATCCAGTACTCGCTGGACTTCAAGATCTCCTTCGGGTCGCTCGACTTCAGTGCCGACTCCAATGGAGCGTTAGGCCTCGACAAGCATCAATCCGACTCGGCCGCAACCAATATCATGGCGCGATCACCAAGCTCATCAGATCTGATCCTAGCTCTGGTTCCATTCAGATTCGACAAAACAGATCTAGCCATCGGGTACGACTCCAAGTCGGTTTGTTCCTTTGATGAGGACTCAGATGGATCTACATGCCCTTATCCTTTTGCCATCAATATGGTTGAGGGTCAGACCCCATCTAATGGTGAGGACAATGATGGCCGTGATGATACAACCACCAATGATGGGCGAGATGATGAAGGCCAAAAGGATGACGACCCCCAAGAAGTACCACCTACAACCGGTCACCGACGCCGACCAAGAGGATCTCGTGGATCCTGACATACGCATCGGCTAGACCTCAGGGACTTGGAGATTGATATAGACGATGTTAAAGTCTATGACACTCCCCAAAACAACATCACCGGAGCCAAGACTCTGCTGGATAGCATGATGACGGATGCATAATTGTTGGTGGTTCCTATGTACCCGTTTTATATGTCAATAATAACCAACATCGTACCATATTCTCATCATAATCATGTATTTTACCTCTAATATTGATGATTTCCATATGTAGTATTATTTTAGTGCTTTATTACAGAAACAGGTGAAAAGACGACAAAATGACTCTTATATGAGAAGTACCGACATGAAGCCCGACTCGCCATACAAGGAGGGCTTCCCACTAGCCCATGAAGCTTAGAAGACACACCTGGACATCCATGAGATCCAATGTGCAAGCCCAAGGTCGTGGCCCAATACCTAAGGATTTCTAGAAGGTTTATCCGGAAGGAAAGTTCAATTCGCGGAGTCCAGAAATAGTACTGTATTGTCACGTGATTTTGGAGCCCAAGACTTAGTCAAATAGGAAACTTCAGAATACCAAAGTTGAAGATATCGTTGAGAGCTTTCCGAAACATATATTATTTACATTTATTAGACTTCGGAGCTGGGAGATATGGGCCCCGTAAGGAAGACTGCACAAAGGAATCTGAATCAGAACAGATATTTTGGTATCATAATTTTGGATATCTAAACGTCCGAATCTAAGGATCCAAATAATACCAAAGCTGTAGATATTTTTTAGGGCTACGTGATAGAGTCAGAGTTTGCCTCATTTGGACTCGGGAAGCATCAGTTATGATTAAAGTAAGTTGGCACTATTTATGGAAGGTACGAAACCGACTTGGATTCAATCTCTATGAGCTAAACTTGGAGGCCAAGCAAGGGAGGACGTAATCAGAGGCTATATAAACATCCATATGACATCCAAGATAGGGGGACACGAAGAAGAACTGGGAGAATTAAGACATAGGAGCCGTTGCACATCGCCGGGAGGCCACCGGAGTTGAAGAGCCACCAAATTGAGAGATGTAGTCTAGTCGGATAGGGACCCTGCGTGGTACACTACATCGGAGCTAGGAGAAGTAGAGCCATATACCCTAGGAATCATTAATGTTGCAACAAGGATGGTGCCGATCGGTGCACCTATTGAGCCGATCGGCGCTCCTCTAACGGTGATGAATATTGGTACCCTTATCTATATCTATGTTATCTATCTTGATTCTGTTCTTGGTCGCTTGTTGAATCTCTTTCGGTGAATTCAGTCTATATGGTGTACTTAATATCTATTTGTTCCCATTAGTGTAAATTGCAATTATGCTTTTGCTCATCGCATAGTGCAAGAAACCAGTGGGGAGCTAATAGACTCTGTCGTGACAGCCGGGGTGAACGAAACCATCATATCTTATAGAATACTAAGTTTATCATTCGAGTCAATGAAGTGCCAAATAAGCTAGGATTAAGATGGTAATGATTACTGCTTTAGTGTTGATCGGTGCACCAGTTGTGTCGATCGACACATCCTTTCTCCAAGTACTAGATGCATATAGGCTAACTCCAGGTGTTCCTCTTTGGTCGAAGTGTATGCTCCTATAACCCCTTTTACCAGGTAAGACTTCACGCCGATCAGCGCACCTATTGAGCCGATCGGTGCAACCTTAACTTTCACCTCTTTTCATGCTCACGTGTGTGCAATATGTAGTTCATGCTAGGATTGATTTGTTTGATGAAATAGTAAACTCTAAACGCAGTTCTCTTCCGATCCCTGTGGATTCGATTAAACCTTGGAATACTCTAAGGGAAAAAGTGCTACAATATACACCGTCGTCTTGCGGTATATAAGTGGGTGCGTATCAACGACCAACAATAATTCTAGACTCTGGCGATGACAAAAGCGGTGGCTATGCTTAAAGCAGATGTCGTTCAAGGCAAGGCTAGGGATGAATCGCAGTCAATAGCGAGTTTCAGCCATGTGACTTCTCATGGAAGGTGGCACAATGATCGACAAAGCAATCTGAGGGATTCCATGAGGCCCCGTGACGGTCGAGAAACCATTAATTCTCGCACCAAGGAGCGGGTTCGGGATGACCAACGCCACGAGGAGGACCACCGCAACAGGAGGACAGACGACCATTGGGATGACTGACAGGAAGACCGATGGCGTAATACCCCTCCGAGAGAAAACCGCGATGACCGACATTGACGAGACGATCGGGACCGGCGCGAAGATAAAGATGAAGACAACCGGTGTTGGCCCACGCCATAATCACCGCACGCCTTCACCACCTCGATCTTCAAGCCGAGAACAGTGGAGGTCAACTACCCCCAATGAAGATGGATCAAGGCTTACGTATCGGAGCTTCGTATCGCACGATGGCCTAAAGGATTCAAGCCAGTTTCTATCAAAAAATATGACAGTCAGACCAATCCCCATGAGTGGCTGCAGCTTTACAGCACGATGATTCGGTCGGCCGGAGGCGACACTTATGTGATGGCCAATTATCTACCGGTCAGCCTTGAGCCAGCCGTTCGGATTTGGCTTACATCCCTCCCAAAGGAGTCAGTCACATCATGGGGAGACCTCAATAGAAAGTTCATAGAGAGCTTTCAAGCTACCTGCAATTGGCTAGGCAACCACTTCGACCTCATTCGGATCAAGCAGAAGGCTGATGAACCATTGCGCAACTACATCAAGAGGTTATGTGCCAAGAAGACCGAGATCCCTAATATTCCAGACCAATAGATTATCACAGCCTTCCAAAGAGGGGTTTAGAGTGATGAGCTAGTTCGGGAGATTGGTCAGCGGAATCATGATCTTAAACTGACCGCGTGGGAGTGCTTCGAGACTGCAGACAAGTTAGCATCCGGAGAGTCGGCCATGTATGACATCCGAGGCAAAGGCAAGGAGAAGCGCTCGGACAAGCCAGAGTCCTCCAAGAAGGACAAAAAGCGAGAGACTGATAATTTGGTTGCGGCAGTAGACCGTTCGAGGAAAACTCCCTGGACGAGCTAGCGGACCATGGACAGCTTGCTTAGTGGCTTGTGCCTATGGCATCCAAAGGGAAACCAAAAAGCTAAAGATTGCTACACTCTGAAAGGTTTCGCAACTGCCGCGCTAAAGGTGGCCAAAGACCCGCCAAGGCGCAACGGCAAAGACAAGCCCGATGATAGTGGCGACAAGGACGAAGATGGAGAGTTCCAGGAGCCCCAGAAGGAGGTCAACTTCATCATCGGAGGCTCGGATGCCTATACATCCAAGCGCAAGCAAAAGCTAGAGCTACGTGAGATCAACTTCGTAGAGCCTGCTGCGCCCGAGTACGCGAAGTGGTCTGAAGTGCCGATCACCTTCGATCGGTCGGATCACCCCAAGCACTTGCCCAAGCCAGGAAAATATCCCCTAGTTCTCACGGCAACAATCAATGAGGTCAAGTTCAATAGAGTACTCATCAATGGAGAAAGCAGTTTGGACCTAATCTTCACCAGGACCCTCGCGGAGTTATGCTTGACGGTCAATGACCTACAGCCGAGTTCCTCTCCCTTCCATGAGATTTTGCCCGGCAAGACTTCTGTTCCCATTGGACAGATCGCTCTGCCCATCACTTTTGGGACTCGCGAGAACTTCAGAACCGAGCATATCACCTTCCAGGTGGCAGATTTCGAGTCCGCATACCATGCCATCTTGGGAAGACCAACGATGGCAAAATTCATGGCGGTCCCGCATTACCCATACCTCACTTTGAAGGTGTCAGGTCCTAAAGGAATTATCTCCCTCCACTCAGATCTTAGGAATTCCTTTGATTGTAATGTGCAGTGTTGCGACATGGCTGACCGACAGTTGATGTTGTCTGACCGGCTAGAAATCCGACAAGGCGTAGGCAGCGAGGAGCAGACCGATAGGGAGATCCCTAGGAAGAAGCCTACCAAGGATAAGATATAGACGGATGACGTCCCCACCAAGGAAATCCTGCTCGACCCCAAAGACCCTGCTAAGGTCACCTATGCAGGGGCCAATCTTGACGAAAAATATGAATTGGCGCTCACTCTTTTTCTCCAGGAAAATAGGGACATCTTTGCATGAAAGCCGTCTGACATGCCGGGAGTTCATAGGGAAAAGATTGAGCATGAACTAAGGGTGCCTCCTGGGGCCACCCCTATCAAGCAAAGGCTTAGAAGGTTTGCGCAAGATCGCAAGGACGCCATGAACAAAGAGATAGCTAGATTGTTAGATGCTAAATTTATAAAGGAAGTGTAACATCTAGATTGGCTAGCTAATCCAGTCCTTGTACCCAAGAAGAATAAAGAGTGGCAGATGTGCGTTGATTATACCTATTTGAATAAGGTCTGTCCAAAGGACCCCTTTGCTCTGCCGCGTATTGATCAGATCATAGACTCAATAGCCGGGAGTGAGCTTTTAAGCTTTTTGGATGCCTATTCAGGCTATCACCAGATCCCACTGAAAGTTGAAGATCGAATCAAAACTTCCTTTATAACTCCCTTCGGTGCCTATTGCTATATTACCATGTCGTTCGGTCTGAAAAATGCTGGCGCGACTTACCAACGTGGTATTCAATGCTGCCTTAAAGCATAGATCGGTCGGAATGCAGAAGCATATGTTCATGACATCGTGGTTAAAACCCTAAAGATTGAAGAACTTCTCTCTAACCTGGCAGAGACGTTTGACAACTTGAGACATTACTCGATGAAGCCGAATCCTAAAAATGTGTTTTTGGGGTTTCCTTTGGGAAGCTACTCGGATACATCGTTTCAAAACGAGGTATAGAGGCAAACCCGGATAAAATCAAGGTGATCCTTGATATGGGGCCACCAAATTCTCATAGGGATGTATAGAAGCTGACTGGATGCATGGCATCCTTGAGTCGCTTTATCTCTCGACTGGGGGTTAGGGGTCTGCTGTTCTTCAAACTGCTGAAAAAGCAGGAAGGCTTCGTATGGACGACCGAGGAGCAGTCGGCACTGGAGGAGTTAAAAACTCACCTCATTAATATCCTTGTCTTGCTACCTCCAGAGCCACAAGAGACACTTCAACTCTACATATCGGCCACAACTCAAGTTGTGAGTACCGTTTTAACGGTCGACCAAGAGGACGAGGGTCATGTACAAAAAGTACAGCACCCGGTCTACTTTATTAGTGAGATCCTTAATGCCTCCAAAACATGGTACCACCAGATCTTGAAGCTGCTTCATGCGCTCTTGATCACCTCGAGGAAGTTGAAGCATTATTTTCAGGCTCATCCGATCGAAGTCCAGACGACCTTTGCTCTCGGTCAAGTCCTTCACAACCGTGAAGCCGAAGGAAAAATTGCGAAGTGGGCAGTTGAACTTGGTCAATATACCATTACGTTCATGCCACAGTCGGCAATCAAGGGACAAGCATTGGCTGACTTTGTTTCTGAGTGGACAAAGGTACAAATACCACCTGCGCCACAAGTCTTAGAGTACTGGAAAATGTACTTTGACGGGTCCCTTCAGCTACCGGGTGCTGGCGCAGGGATTGTGCTCATTTCACCCAAGGAGAAAAGCTTCGGTATGTCCTTCGAGTCATTTTTTGCGCGTCTAATAACGCTGCAGAATATGAAGCTCTTTTGCATGGTCTGCGGATCTCGGTGTCACTCGACATCCAACGTCTGTATATCTTCGGTGACTCGGCTCTAGTCATCAACCAGGTCACCAAAGATTTGAATAGTGTAGATGATAATATGATGGCTTACTGCCAAGAAGTAAGGAAGCTCGAAGATAAATTTGATGGACTGAAGTTCACACATGTTCTTCGAGATAACAACCAAGCGGCCGATGAATTGGCCAAGATGGGATTGTCTCGAGTGATTGTCCCACCCGGTGTTTTCTAACATACCCTTGAATCTCCCACTATTTCTCCTCAGCCAGATGTCATGACGACCAAAGTTGCAGAGTTGGTTGATGATATCAACACGCAGGCCGACTGGCACGACCCAATAGTCAAATATTTGACTAAGGGTATGCTGCCTATGGATTCTAATGAGCAACAAAGGTTGAAATCTAGATGCCGAGGATACATGATGGTGGATGACCAACTTTACAGAAAAGGAGGTTCGAATATCTAGATGTGATGCATCTCGATAACCGTAGGCAAAGAGTTGATGGAGGAAATACATTTAGGAGTATCTGGCAATCTTGTAGCTTCCATGACTTTGGTGGGCAAAGCTTTTCGACAAGGATTTTATTGGCCTACAGCGGTGGAAGACGCACACCAGGTCGTTCGGAAGTATGAAGGTTGTCAATTCTTCGCTCAACAGACACATGTGCCTTCACAGCAACTCCAGATGATACCTATGACATGGCCTTTTATAGTTTGGGGGATTGACATTGTCGGTCCTTTCAAGAAAGCGCCAGGCAGGTTCACTCATTTGTTTGTTGCTATTGATAAATTCACCAAGTAGATTAAAGCGAAGCCGGTCGGCAAGATAACTTAAAAAAGGTGGTCGAGTTTGTTAAAGAGGTATTCACTCGTTTTGGAGTTCCTCATGATATCATCACCAACAATAGTACTCAGTTCACATCTGAGCAGTTCCATGACTTTGCCGATGAGATGGGAATAAAAATCTGTCGATGATACTTACCATCGGGGTACCTCATAGATAAGGAAAGTGGAGGTAGACTCCTACTAGGATAAGATTAGTAGACCGACTAGGACTCCGCCATGTAACCCTGTCCCCCCGGATATATAAGAAGGGGCAGGGGTCCTCCTCAAGGAACAAGCCATAACATTGGACAAGGAATAGACAAACTCAACTAGAGATCTCGCACGGGACATAGATTAGACATTACTAGACATCATCGTCTAGGTCTACCCTCCTCATTTAGATCTTTAGATCTAGACATATGAATACAAATACCACAAAACACAGGACGTAGGGTTATTATCCTCCAAGAGACCCGAACCTGTCTAAATTAGCGTCTTGTGTTACCATCGTCTCTCGATCTCACGCATACCCCTGTCCTACCTATAAATCCACATAGATGAACTACCCTATATCTATTGCCAAGATTAAGTCATCGAAGACGTCTTCGAGCGGCCAGGTGAAGGCGGAGTAGCCCTCGGGCATGTACATGTGGCCGTGAGCAGTCGAACCGTCGAGTCGTGGCGATGTCGCCGAGTCATCGGAATCCGCCAAAGTATCAAGTTGTCGGAAGCATCGTTGTAATGGATGATGTTGTTGAATAGCGGTCGTCCTCGTTGAAGGTTTTATCTTGATGAAGACGTGATGATTTGTGCAATGACACGATGCTTCAACATTGGTCTGCTTGTGATTAGATCTTGAAGAAGAAATCTTTCGAAAACACGGCGACTCGTGCGCTTCAACGCCGGTCTGCTTGTGATAAAATCTTAAAGTAGTAGATTGAAACCACCGATCTTGATGAGCCGACCGTCACGCTTCCCCTTCCTGGCGCGCCAACTGTCGAGACTTAATCTCGGCAATAGACATAGGGTAGTTCATCTATGTGGATTTATAGGTAGGACAGGGGTATGCGCGAGATCAAGAAACGATGGTAACACAAGACGCTGATTTAGACAGGTTCGGGCCTCCCGGAGGATAATAACCCTACATCCTATGTTCTGTGGTATTTCTATTCATATGTCTAGATCTAAAGATCTAGACGAGGAGGGTAGACCTAGACGATGATGTCTAGTTGTGTCTAATCTATGTCCCGTGAGGGATCTCTAGTTGAGTTTGTCTATTCCTTGTCTAATGTTATGGCTTGTTCCTTGAGGAGGACCCCTGCCCCTCCTTATATATCTGGGGGGGCAGGGTCACATGACGGAGTCCTAGTCGGTCTACTGTTCTTATCCTAGTAGAACAGCATCAATAGTGAGCGCCCGTGCCGGCTCGAGGAGTACGGCAAGTTCTCAAGGGAGGTGAGCTTGTGCTTTGTGCAGCGGTGATGCACACCCTGTCTTCACTCGAGGTGTGATTGCGGGCTCGTGTGCGAGAACTCTACTTGGTGGCGGGAGGGACCGGGACTTCGGCGGGAGTGGTCCAATGAGGAGTAGGGGAAGGCGCCATCCTTCCGAGACATCGGGAAAAAATCATGAGCATTCCTTGACCCTCTCTTTATTATTCTGCAATTATGTGCTCTAGTGATAGGGTGACTTGTGGCTTGCATAGGCTAGTATGTTTAGCTTCTGCACATTGCTTTGCATCATGAACACTAGCATGTGTAGGGTCTTGGCCTACTAGAATTGTTTAGGTTGCAACATGCATTAGGTTTTAGAAATGTGAAACTAAAGTATCCGGATTTATGGTCGGCTATTGATTCACCCCCCCCTCTTGGTAGGCCTTCGGTCCTTACAATTGGTATCAGAGCCAAGTGCTAAATTTGAGGCTTTACCGCCTTGAGTTAGGATGCCGAGAAAGGTGGGGAGTGTTCCCATATTCGATGGGGAGGACTACGGGTATTGAAAGGCACGTATGCAAGCCTATCTTGAGTCCCTTGATTTGGACATATGGATGGTGACCCATGATTCGGATGCAAATGCTAACCTTCTTGAGCCTGACTTCATTAAGAACAACGCTAAGGCCAAGAATGCTCTATTCTCATGCATTTCCAAGGATGTGTTTGCTACATTGGATGCTAGTTTGACAGCACACGGTATCTGGACTGAGATTTAGAGTATCCATGAGGATACTAGTGATGTCAAAGCTATGTGCTGAAGAACAAGTATGATAACTTTGCTAGATTGCCACATGAGAGAGCTAATGTTGTGTATTCTCGTTTTCATGTGCTAGTTGAGGAGATCAATGCACTTGGGGATGATTTCAAGCTCAAGCCCGTAGAAGTCATCAGAAGATTCTTGAGGCTTTTCAAAGACCCCAAGTATGAGTCCATCATCACATACACCTTGTAGGGTGACCTCAAGACCAAGACCATGAAGGATGTACTTGGCAAGATCACCGCCTTGAGAGCTACTTTTGGTGTCATGAAGTGTGAGCCTCAAGACACCGAACAGAAAAGAAGGGAAAAGAGATGAAACACTAGTCACCGACTGAGGACTTGGCTCGAGGAGGACTTGGAGGATGTTGATGTTGAGATTAGTGAACTGCTTCCAATTGATGACCCAGATCAGGATAAGGGTCGAAAAGGGAAGAACAAAGAAGGCGATAGTGAGAGGCCTCGTACTTTTATGTTTGGTCGCTCTCATGTGAAACGCGCCACAATTTCACGCCTTGTTGACCTGGGTTGCTTCGCTGCTACTGATGCCCGATTGCCCGGCCAAGAGGAGACTCCCAGTCCTCGGTGAGATGAAGTTGTGGTCTTTGAAGAGCACTATACTGCCAGACTGCGCTTTCCTTGCTCATCTCTTTTGGGGGGGAAGTGTTGGTCCGATTCGATGTGCAGTTGCGTCATGCGAGCCCGAGCGGTATAGCGATGCTTAGCAAGTTTGCTTGGGGAATGCTGAGCTCTCATGGAAAACCTGATATCGAAGTGTTTTGCAAATACTATTGTGCTCACTACCAGCCGAAGCTCATTAAGATCGACAGCATGGCGCATGAAGCAGAATTCGGCTACGTTACCTTTCTGCCCCGCTTTTGAGGGACCGATCAGTTTGTTAAATGCAGCCGAAACCGTTGGGGCAACAAATGGCACGAGGGTTGGCTGTATGTTAAGGTTCCTTTGGAGACCGTGATTGCAGATGGGAAAAAAGCTGAAATCTTTCCCTTGGCTTCTCTACTTGCATCGTGCAGCCCCCGATCCGAGGATGGGCGAGTGCCTAAAGGGTGCAAAAATGACTCTGTCTTTCATGTTGCCACTTTTAACTCCAGTGGTCATGATCTTGTCAAGGAGTTTATTGTTGCCAATATGTGGCCTTTGAGCAAGAACTGTAAGATACCGGGCTTCATTGACAAGAGGATTCCTTCGAGGCCTCAAATTAAGATTCCTTTTCCCGAAGTCTCGATGGACAAGCGGGGCTTTGGTGATGATGCCTTCTTGGATTTTTTGGTTGCTGCTGGTGAGTCGGTGGTCGGTCCGTATACTCGTGAGGAGGACAAGCATACTCGTGAGAGGACTTCGCACAGCGGGCGACTCAACCACGTGCTTAGCTTAGCAGGTATTGCTTACCCCGACCGAGTGGCACTTGTCCCTCATGCCAAACGGAACTGAGCTCCTGGCAACACTGGTTCCGAAGCTATTGGAACACAGAGGAGCAGGAAAGGGAAGGCCCCCGCCTCGATTCCGGTCCAGATCAAGAGCAAGGCCCCCAAGAGAAAATGGGAGGAGACCGCTACGGCCGAACCCTCGAAGCATGCTAATGTCGCTATGCCTCGCCGTGATTCTTCGAGGTCTTCAGCTCCTGGGTTTCATGCCGTTGGAACCCTGGTGACGGCTGGGGCCATGGTGGATGCCTTCGGTAGCGATGATGATGGAGATAAGGGTGCCGATACGGTTTTGGTTTCTCCTCCCCTTGCGAAGGGTGCCGACGTTGTGCTCTCCCCTTCGAGCCCTTCGCCTGTGGTCTTGAAGGACCATTGTACTGATGCGGATGCTGCCGACACTCTGGTTGGGCTGAGGGAGCGGGTTGCTGTTCGAACTAAAGTGGGGGCTTCTTCAAGTCGCTTGACTCTGGACAGTGCTGGCCGAGGGTTCAAGAGCGCGAGGTCGCTCTTTTCTACGAGGGTCGAAGACTTTGCTGACCCCGCTACATGGGCCAAGCTGTGCTCTGCTCTGGATGACTTGATTGCCTCCGGGGCCAAAGAGTTTGAGACCCAGGATTTGCGAGTTAATCTCACTCATATCTTGAGACATGTAAGGCGATTCTTCGGTCTTTTTGGCTTTGCTTGTGACGGCTTTTCTTTCTAATCTTTGCTTCTTTTTGTGTTCCAGGCCTATATGTTTGCACTCGTTGCTGCTGAGCGATCTGATTAGGAGTTCACATCTCTTAAAGAGGTGAAAAACTCCTTTGCGATAAAAAATGTCGCGCTGAAAGAAAATGTTGCTTCTCTGAAGGAAGCAAGAGATAAGGCTGACCTTGCTGCAGAGCAAGCTAAGAGCGAGATTGAAACTCTGCGAGCTGAGGTGGCTAAATTGAAAGAGCATGCGAGTCGCCTTGAAGCTGCCGAGTCTAAGGTCACGACTCTTACAGAGGAGAACAAAGCTTTAATCCATGCCGCCTCTACTCGCAACTATGGCTTCGTGGCTCAGGCGATGGCTACCCACCATAGGTACCACGAGGCACTGGGCTATGTTGGCGTGGAGCCCATGTCCTTGACTGATGGTTTGGAGGTTACTGAAGAATCTTTCTTTAAATGGCTAGAGGCTGAGATCGCTGCACTCCTTGGAGTCATGGATAAGCGTAGTAATTTCGGCTCGCTTCATACCGCGGAATCTGCGTTCAGATTGCTTGAACATACGGGGTGCAATCACTTTCAAGACATAGGCAAGCGAGACTTTCCAATCGGTGCTGATGCTCGGGATAATTTATCCAATGATGCCTCCGCCGCCGCAAAACGTCTTGCTATCATGTTTTGGCGCGATCATGGTCGCGAGGCTGCACGGCTGGTTGCGATTGAGAGGCTTGCTCAGGTACGCGACTTGTTTTTGGTTAATTTTCTTCGTTTGATTGAAAGGCTATGAAGGTGATTTTTCGCTTATTGGCATGTCTAGGCTCGTAAGGCTACTCAAGTTGTTGCGTCTACTCCGGCTGATGATGAACCTTCAATTCAGGAGAAGGCCGGAGACAACAGCGCGCGATCTTTGCACAAGGTTTAGAGTCTGGCTCGACTTAAACCCTGCTTTTCTGGCGATAATTCTGAGCTGAGAGTGGGGAGGCTGATTTTTTGTAATAGGCAATTTTTGTACAAAATGATGTTAATGCTTGCTTTTGGACCTAGCAGGTGCTAGCTGAGTCGCCTGCGCAGGGTGCCGAAGATACTTCTTTGAGTGAACGCTTTGCTATGCGTATTCTTATTTGTTTGGACGGCTCTTTGCCTTTGAGTGTAGTTCATGAGTGTAATGTGATTATTTCTATTACGAGCTCTGAAGCCAGTTTGAGTGGCTTCGAAGCAATGGACATAGCCGATGCGGCTGAAGAGGCGCAGAGTCGGGACCGATCCGATACTGAAGAGGGGGCATCGTTGCGCTAGACGCTGGAGTGGTATGTGTGGGGGATTATTCTCATTTATTCAGGAATTGGTCCCAATCTTCGGGGTCGGTTAAAAAGCGCCGCCGTGCCAATTCTTGTTCAAGCGGCCAGCGTAATTCTCGGGATATCGGTTTGAGTGTTTCCCAATCCTCACCTTTATGTGATGAAGGTTCGGCCGTACCATGATCTGTACCCGACACTCCTGTGCCTTGGGTTCGGCGACCTTGGCGCGCCGTGGCTAAACGGTCTATTAGTGCTGTGCTGAATGCTCGACGGGCCGAAAGTCTATCGAAGACCCGGTGCAAGGCAGCGGAGGTTTCCGGTGCTGCTGGAACCAACAATCCGGGGAGTGACTTGGGTCCTCCTCCGCCCGGCTATAGTGTAGATGAGTGGTCTGTTTTGTTTCCCCAACTTTTAGCATCTGGGGTTGTTGTAAAGAAGGAACCTGTGAATTATGATTTTTGATTGTATAGATCTATTATTATGCTTTTTGAGCAACTTACGAATTTTCTGGTTGTTGACTAGGCGAGCCTCTATTGAAAAACGCCACCCTCCCTCTCGAAGTGCTAGGGGCGAGGCTTTTGTGTGAACCCTTCGATGGGTCTGGGCTGCAACGAGCCCCGTAGCATTATTTCGCTAAGTTTTTTTGAAAAATGCCACCCTCCCCCTCGAAGTGCTAGGGGCGAGGCTTTCGTGTGAACCCTTTGATGGGTCTGGGCTGCAACGAGCCCCTTAGCATTTTTTTGCTAAGTTTTTTGAAAAACGCCACCCTCCCCCTCAAAATGCTAGGGGTGAGGCTTTTGTGTGAACCCTTCGATGGGTCTAGGCTGCAACGAGCCCCTTAGCATTTTTCATTAAGTTTTTTGAAAAATGCCACCCTCTCCCTCGAAGTGCTATGGGCGAGGCTTTCGTGTGAACCCTTCGATGGGTCTGGGCTGCAACGAGCCTCTTAGCATTTTTTTGCTAAGTTTTTTGAAAAACGCCACCCTACCCCTCGAAGTGCTAGGGGCGAGGCTTTCGTGTGAACCCTTCGATGGGTCTGGGCTGGAACAAGCCCCTTAGCATTTTTCGCTAAGTTGTTTTGAAAAACGCCACCCTCCCCCTCGATGTGCTAGGGGTGAGGCTTTCGTGTGAACCCTTCGATGGGTCTGGGCTGGAACGAGCCCCTTAGCATTTTTTCACTAAGTTTTTTGAAAAATGCCACCCTCCCCCTCGAAGTGCTAGAGGCGAGGCTTTCGTGTGAACCCTTTGATGGGTCAGGGCTAGAATGAGCCCCTTAGCATTTTTCGCTAAGTTTCTTGAAAAACGCCACCCTCCCCCTCGAAGTGCTAGGGGCGAGGCTTTCATGTGAACCCTTCATAGGTCTGGGGTGGAATGAGCCCCTTAGCATTTTTTCGCTAAGTTAGCTGACTGTGCGGTTTTCAGCTCTTTGGGCTTAATCCGTGCAGTAGCTATGCTTTGAGAGCCTTTGCTCTTTGTCGAATATCACAATCTCCGCAATGGGGAGTTGCTTCAACGTGCTCTGTTGAGCGAGACTTTCCGCTTTGGGGAAGGCAGCTTTATAGATTTAGCTGGGGTTTTACATAGGATCCGCCTCATTAAAAACCTCACCCCTGCGAAGGGTTCCCCTTGTGAGGAAAAGAGTACGGTCCTTTTTCAATTTGAGGAAAAAGAAGAAAAAGAGAAAAAAGACTTTGAAAGTAAAGCTAACAACTAAGCTCAAGGTAGCACTTATAGTTTTGTGCTATGCTTGGTTGTTTACATGTGTTGGGTGTTGCTTCCCTAGATGTAAAACTTTTGAAGCTTGTCCGCGTTCTAGGAATGCGGCAACTCTTCTCCTTGTGAATTTCCGAGCATGTATGCTCCAGGTCTGCTTGACCTTGCCATGATGTATGGGCCTTGCCTTTGCTTTCTGTTTTTGGGCTTCGGAGTAGAACTAAATCTCCTGTTGTGTATGCTCAAGGTAAGGCCTTCTATTCTCTCCATTTTCGTGTTTTGGTTTGATACTTGTTGAGGTTGGTAACTGCGTCTAGTCTGTTGACCTCCATGAGATCCTTTGATTCTACCTCTGAGGGCTGTGGTGGCTTCGTGCTTATTGTTCTTGGGCTTTGATGGGCAATTTCTTCTGGGGTGACTGCTTCCTCCCCATAGAGTAACCTGAACTGTGAATAGTTGGTTGCCCTGGTTTCGATTGTGCTATGTGACCATATAACCCTTGGTAACTCCTCTGCCCACTTTCCTTTCTTGTCATCGAGGAGTATCTTTTTTATTGCTTTGAATATGAGACTGCTCGCCCTCTCGACGGCTCCGTTCGACTGGGGGTGATATACTGATGCGAAGTCAACCTTGGTTCCAATGGTGTGACAGAATTCTTTGAACATATCATTTTTGAACTATTTTTCGTTGTCCACAGTTATGTCTCTTGGGACTCCAAAGCGGCAGATTATGCTTTGCCAAAAGAATTTCTTGATTGTTGCAACTGATATGTTTGTGATTGGTTTTGCTTCGATCCACTTGGTCAAGTACTCGAGGGCTACGACTGCCCATCTGTAATTCCCGGGTGTTGTGGGCAGGGGTCCAACAATGTCTGTCCCCCAATGTTGGAGAGGCCATGATGGTGCTATGAGCTGCGTTGGCTGCGAAGGTGCTGATTCTTTGTTTGATATCATTTGGCAGGCTTCGCATTTGGTTACCACTTCTGCAGCATCTTTGATCATTGATGGCCAATAGAAACCTTGTCTTATTGCTTTTGCGACTAAGGGCCGAGACCCGATGTGTGCTCCGTATACACCTTCGTGTATTTCGCCAAGTAGTTCTACACCCTCTGCTTGGCTAATGCACTTGAGCAATGGGATACACACTCCAGATTTGCAGAGTGTTCCCTCGATGATTTTATAATTCCTAGCTCTTTGTTGCATTCTCTTTGGTTCTGACTCTGTGTCTGGCTCGTAAAACCCTCGAAGGAATGCAATGATTTGGGATCTCCAATCCTCGCCAGTCACTGCATGGATTTGTTTGGGATCTTGGAGGGCTGATTTGATCGAAGGCTCAGTGATTGTTTGAAAGAACATGTTTTGCGGCATCGAATCTCGCCTTGCAGCTATTTTTGCAAGCTCATCTACCTCTGTGTTGAATTTTCTTTCGATGTACTGTATGTCAAAGCCCTTGAAGTATTTTTCCATACCCTGAACAATGCTATGGTATTTTTCAAGCTGAGAATCCCTGATTGTGAATTCCTTATCATGCTGGTTGGCGACGATTTTGGAATCAGTTTTGACTTTGCACCTCTAGATTCTGAGTGCCCTAAGTTTCTTGAGTGCTAGCAACACTGCCTGATATTCTGCTATATTGTTAGTGCATTTGTCTGTTTTGTTACTGAACTCGAGCCTTGTGGCGCATGTCATTTTCACACCTTCAGGCGAAGTGATTATGGCCTCTATGCCTGCCCCTGCTAATCCCCAGGCTCTGTCACAATGAATTGTCCACACTGGCTCCGAGAATGTTTGGTTTCTGGCGTTCTATGTGGCTGTCCAATCTACTATGAAATCAGCGAGTACTTGAGACTTGATTGCACTTTGTTTCTCAAAATCCACTACATGTTCCGAGAGCTCCATGGCCCATTTACCGATAGTCCTGAGGCTTCATGGTTGCCAAATATCTCATGGAGCGGTTGGTTAGTGAGCACTTTGATGTGGTGAGCTTCGAAGTAATGCCTCAACTTTCTGGAAGCCATTACTACTGCATATGCAATTTTCTCCATCTCGAAGTAGAGCCTTTTGGAGCCAGATAGCACTTCACTGACATAGTATACTGGGAGTTGTGCTAGGAGCTCTTTGGGTTCTCCCTTGATTGTTTTGATGATTTTTTTCTCTTATACGAGGACTGCACTGACTGCTGAATGAGACGCGGCGACGTATAAGAGTAGCACAGCCCCCGGCTCTGGGTTGGTTAGCTTTGATTGTTTTTGAAGATAATTTTTCAGATCTATGAAAGCTTTTTGCTGCTCTTGATGAGGACACACATATGGATATACACAACACTCCTCCAACTAGGATGAAAGTTCATGCGCATCACCTGAATTTATATGTGAGTTCATTTCTAATGTTTTGTTTATGTGGTTTTGAGAATAGATTACTACCTAATGAATTAATTGTTGTTAGGAATCATAGAGATGATGATGAGATAGCTGAGGAGGTGATTGGGGGCGTGATGGGCCAGCAAGGACGTCCAAGCCAAGGTGGAGGCCCAATCAAAACCGACTTCGAGTCTGTTTCAGAGCCCAGGACCAGTCTGCACTAAAATGGATGTCCAGGACGCATACAGACTCGGATTTGGACGTTCTATATATGCCTGGAAAGATAACGAAAAGAACTTTCCAACCCAACTGATCCTATGTCAAAATTCGCTATAACCGTCAGTAATCATCGAAACAAGTCGACTTCCAGAATCTGTCCTGGTGCTGCGACACCGTAATCAGTCTTTGGGCCATGTATCGAGTTGAGCCCACTTAGGGCTGCGTCCAGGGGGTCTTGCATGACCCTAGGGACCTCATATACAGCCGCCGCCTCTTCATTAGGGTTTGAGTTTTACTTAGATTATTCCATTGATAACAGTTTTGCCGTTTGATCGGTTTGTGAGACCCCAACTTGTGAGATTCCTCGTATACATGCAAATTTGGTTGCATTCTTCTTTGTTCTTGCTTGTGTTCTTGATTTGCAGGCAAGGATAAGCCTTCTCGGCGAGGTCAATCATTCTTGAACGGTTGATAACCAGAGGAGACGTTGTGCTATGATTGCGGGGTTCAGAACGTGTCGTTCGGAAGCCGGATTGATTTGTGTATCGCCTCTGCCTTAATCAAGATTATCAAAACCTATCGGAAGATCGGGAACCCTTGTCCACATCAAGTGGTATCAGAGTTTCAGTTATACCGTTAGGTTCGCTTTTATCCTTGTTATTTTGTTCAATCCTAGAGTCCAGAAATTGGCCCTACAAAAATATTTGTTCGTCATGTTTCCGCTATCCTACAACCCCCCTTGTGCCCTGCAATTTTCAATTTAGTTTGTTTCTCTGAATTTCAGTCCCTACAAGGTCGTTGTGTTGCTGGTCTCGTGCTTGTTTTTTGGTCTTGTTTGAGTCATGCATGTCCTTGTCATAGACAATCAAGAGAAAAAATCAGTTTGTTGCACACGTTGGGAGAGTAGTATTGCTAGAATTGTGTGCACCAAATACTTATTTAACATCTAGCCTTCTACTTTTTGTGTCAAAAGAAAGACAGAAAAGTGCTTGTTCATGTGACACGTTGAGAGTTTTGGAACAATATATTATCTATCTTTGTGTCCATCATATTGAGATCATAATTTTCCCTTGTGCTAGAATTTATTCCTTTCGCTTTCTAGCACTAAGATCTTGCTGTAGTTTTGATTCATAAGAAAAGAAAAGAAAAGAAATAGGCAAAGTGCACAAGAGAAAAAGCCGCACAAAAAAAAAGGAAAAGATAAAAATTCAGAATTGCTTGCAGCCTTTGTGTCCTTTGTTAAGTCATTTGCTTGCTTGCTTGAACTAGGTCCGAGATAAATTTAGGCCGGTGACATAGACTAGCTTGGGACTATTATTCAATTTTGCAATTTTTGAATTGAAATTTTGCTAATTCTTGCTACCTAATATTTTCTATCCAAGCTCCATATATATCCTTCTGAACAAGCACAAATTTTTGACTCTCGCAATCGTCAGTTCACACTCTCCAAGGTATCCTTTGCTTGCTGTAATTAAAAACTTTGTAAGGGCTTGGTGAGATGCTTCCATTTTCTTGTTGAGAGTTTCCACCGTTATTACATAGTAGTGATAGGAAAATATACTCTTGTGTGTTTTCTTGTTTGCTACTAACAATGACAGGTTCCAATACTCATGGGAATGAATTGATGGCATCTTATGATGATAAGAGTGTTGTAGAACAACGAGTGTTCAGTTCTCAAATGGAGAAGGTAGAGCAAAATCAATTGAATGATTTATTCTAGACTCACTTTATTGTGAAGGATCGTCGTTGCCGTGTCATCATTGATGGAGAGAGTAGCCACAACATCGCAAGCTTGGAGTTGGTCGAGAAGCTTGGCTTGACCACACAGCCACACCCATGTCCATAATACATCCAATGGGTAAATTCTTGTGGTAAGATAAAGGTAGATCAAATTGCACGCATTGAATTTTTTATAGGTTCTTACAAGGATAGTGTAGAATTTGATATAGTACCTATGCAAGCATGTCATTTGTTATTAGGTAAACCTTGGATTTCTACAAATAATGTTTCACACAATGCCACTGCTAATAGCTACTCATTTAAATACAATGGTAGAAGGGTTACTCTTAAACCTATGACTGCTGCTGAAATTTTAGAAGAGGATCAACAAAGATTTGAGAGAAGAACGAATGAACCATTTAGGATAGAATGGGCTATTTCAAATGTTGCAACACTTCCATCAAAATCTGAATTACTAGAGGATGAACATATTTCTTTGCCTCTTGTTGCAGCTAATACATTTCAACATCTACATAAAGAAGATGATAGTGGGAAAGATAAAGAACATGTTGTTGCTTCAGGTAAAAGCTTTCTTGATGTGATGAATTGTTCCAATAATCTTGCTATATTAGAACCTTATGATGATGTTCCTTTGTTACAAGTTGATTTATCTGTTGGTCCTTGTGATAAAGAGGAGTTATGTGCCTATGCTTCACTTATAACTTTACCACAACAAATGAATGAGCTTGATGCTTTTGCTTATGATTTACCCAATAGTGCTAAAATAAAACATTTGATTTTAGTTACATGTGTAAAAGATGAGCAGAAATTGTTGACTTCTCTAAATACTTTGGGTTATATTGAATTTGATGTTCTTTGTGATCTAAATGCCGTTGAGAAGAAAATCTTTTCTCAAACTGAATTTCCTTTATTGACAAGAAATAATTTTCATGCTATTGGCTATTATGATCATAGAGGTTTGTTTATGGTGCATAGAGTTTATATTTCTTCAACATTGAAACCTCCTTGTGCTGGGCAACTCAATGAGATACTAGAAAACTACAATAACAATTGTCATGTCATGTCATGTTTTTCTAGTGTTTCTAAGATCACACATTTTCTAACTTGTCATAAGAGTGAGGATGATGTTCATACCGCTGGCCAATTTTTTCAAAGATGTTGTTCAGTTGTGTGACATGCCTTCTACTGTAGTTTCACATTGTGATAACAAATTTCATAATGCATATAAATATGAGTTGCATCCCAAGTTTGGGAATAGTTTCACAATGAATATTTCAGATTTGAGACCATACATGGGTGAAAGAGATGAGCTCAAGTCGAGGATGACTCTGATTCAAAAGGGGGAGAATGATGAGGACATCACACATATGGATATACACAAAACTCCTCCAACTAGGATGAAAGTTCATGCGCATCACCTGAATTTATATGTGAGTTCATTTCTAATGTTTTGTTTATGTGGTTTTGAGAATAGATTGCTACCAAATGAATTAATTGTTGTTAGGAATCATGGAGATGATGATGAGATAGCTGGGGAGGTGATTGGGGGCGTGATGGTCCAGCAAGGACGTCCAAGCCAAGGTGGAGGCCCAATCAAAGCCGACTTCGAGTCTGTTTCGGAGCCCAGGACCAGTCTGCACTAAAACGGATGTCCAGGACGCATACCGACTTGGATTTGGACGTTCTATATATGCTTGGAAAGATACCGAAAAGAACTTTCCAACCCAACTGGTCCCATATCAAAATTCGTCCCGAACTGTCGGCAATCATCGAAACAAGTCAACTTCTAGAATCTGTCCTGGTGCTGCGACACCGTAATCGATCTTTAGGCCATGTATCGAGTTGAGCCCACATTGGGCTGCGTCCAGGGGGTCTTGCACGACCCTAGGGTCCTCATATACAGCCACCGCCTCTTTATTAGGGTTTGAGTTTTGCTTAGATTATTCTGTTGATAACAGTTTTGCCGTTTGATCTGTTTGTGAGACCCTATTCTTGTGAGATTCGTCATATACTTGCAAATTTGGTCGCATACTTCTTTGTTCTTGCTTGTGTTCTTGATTTGCAGGCAAGAATAAGCCTTCTCGGCGAGGTCAACCGTTCTTGAACGGTTGATAACCAGAGGAGACATTGTGCTACGATTACGGGGTTCAGAACGTGTCATTCGGAAGCCGGATCAATTTGTGTATCGCCTCTGCCTTAATCAAGATTATCAAAACCTATCGGAAGATTGGGAACCCTTGTCCACATCAGCTCTAGGCCCCACTCAAAGGGTTGGGCCCCTTGAAGTGTTTGGAAAAATGGCAAGCTTCACTCAGCCGATCTGGATATGAATCGATTCAGAGCTGCCATTCTGCCTGTAAGTTTTTGTACATCTTTTTTGTTCTTGGGCTCTTGCATTTGGGTGATTGCCTTGATTTTGTCGGGATTGGCCTCTATTCCTTTGGCTGATACAAGGCAGCCTAGTACTTTTCCTTTCCGGATTCCGAACACACACTTTTCTGGGTTTAGCTTTAGTCTCGCTGCTCGGAGGTTTGCGAATGTTTCAGCCAAGTCTGAGATGTGGTTATCCTTTTTCTTGCTTGCTACTATGATGTCATCCACATAGGCATACACACTTTTTCCAACTTGTGACTCAAAGGCTTTTTGAGTCATACGGCAGAATGTAGGTCCGACATTCTTCAATCCTTCGGGCATCCTTATGAAGCAGTAAGTGCCAAAGGGTGTGATGAAACTTATTTTTTCCTCATCCTCCTTCTTGAGCCAGATTTGGTGGTAACCTGAGAAACAGTCCAGCAATGACAGCAGCTCACTTCCGGCTATTGCATCCACGATCTTGTCGATCCGGGTAACGGGAAATCATCCTTGGGGCAAGCCTTGTTGAGATCTGTGAAATCTATGCACATTCTCCACTTCCCGTTTTTTTTCCTCACCATTACACAGTTTGCTAGCCAACATGGATACTTGACTTCGCGAATGACAGAGGCGTCAAGGAGTCGCTGCACTTCTCCTTTAATGGCTTCAGTTTTCTCATTGGACATCTTTTGAAGCCTTTGTTTCTTTGGTTCGGCGGTTGCATCAATCTCTAACTTGTGCTCTATGATGCTTCTGTCCACTCCCTCGGGGTCTACCGAGGACCAGGCGAATACATCTTTGTTTTTGCCAAGGAATATTAGGAGCTCTTTCTCTTCTTCGGGGCTTAGCCCCGAGCCCATTGTGATGAATTGCCCCAAGACTTGTTCATCGAGGAGTACTTTTTTGATTTCTTCGTCTGGCTGGACTGTGATTCTTTCTTTGTTGAGGCAGTGTGCCTCTTCCTTTGCGTTGATCTTATGTTGCTCCCGGGCCTTTCTGGCTCTTTCATCTTCTTCCAGTTGTTCTTGGCTAAAAACCTGTATGTTATTACAATTTCTTTCTCCTGGTGCATAGCCTTTTTCTATGTCTCTTGCCATTTGCTAATTTCCTTTGACTGTGATGACTCCCCCAGCAGCTAGAATCTTCATGCATAGGTAGGCACTATGGATAACTGCCTCGAATGTGTTGATTGTGCCTCGGCCGAATATGACTTTGAATGGGTGGCAAAGGTCTACGACATCAAATGTTACGTACTCTGTTCGAGGGTTTTGAGTGTTGCCGAATGATACTGGGAGAGAAACTGTGCCCATGGGTGTGATTCTTTTCCCTCTGAAGCCTATGAGTGGTATGTTTGATGGTTGCAAGGAACTTTTTCTGAGGCCCATTTGCTCGAAGGCATTTATGAACAATATGTCTGCCTGACTGCCGTTATCTATGAGAACTTTGCTGACCATCCAGGTATGAATGTGAGCTTCGATTACAAATGCGTTGACATGCAGGTAAGCTTTGAGGTTGAGGTCGGCTTTGGTGAATATGATGGCAATGTGGGACCACTTTGATTTGATGATTGGTCCCTCGGTGAAGACACTGTTGACCATTCGAAAATGATCCCTTCTTCTTTTGTTTTCGAAGTCTGAGGATGACCCGCCGCATATCATTCCAATGAATCCTTGCACCGGGAATGTTGTGGCTTGGTTTGGGTTAGGCTCCGGCTTGTGCTGTGATAATTGTGGTGGCTCTTGTTTTTGCCTCTGCTGCTCTTGGTTTACCGGTGATTGTTGGGTTGATTGTCTTGGTTGCATATAGTGGTTTGGGGGTTGTATTAGATGGGTCGTGTTGAAATATGGGGATGGTGTATATGGCTGATGGTGAGTGTTTGGGTAATGGTAGTTGATTTGTGCATGTTGTGGGTATGGTTGCTGGGGCCATGGATTGGGCCATGTGTAGTTGATGGCTTTTGTTTGTGCTGGTATTTTCTTCTCTGCTTCCATTCTTTCTTGTATCTCTTTTGCTTTTAGGCAAGTGGAAGTTTTGTGCCCCTTGTCCTCTCCACAATAAAGGCAATATGGTTTTCTGGCTTGACGGTTTTGGCTTGGTGAGCTTCGGCCTCTACCGCGGCCTCGATAGTTGCTTTCTCTATAATCATTGTTGCGGTTGTCCTTGATGCTATGATCTTTTTTTCCTCTTCGATGTGCCCTACGAATGATGGTGCTTGTTCGATGGGCAGCTTTGGCTTTATGTGCTGCCTTTCTTGATAAGTGCCCTTGGTGTGCATTTGGTTGTGATTTTTGCTCTGGCTTTACTTGTGTCTTTTATAATCCACTTCTGATCTATTGTACTCTTTGAACTTTGTGCATAATGTTTGCATCGTGCGCAGGGGTATTCGTGCGTAGTAGGATGACATTTGACATGCTCGTATGCCTTGAAGTACTGAGCTTATTGCAGCTTCGTCTGTTACACTTGGCACTTGGGCTCGAAGCGTGAGGAATCTTCTGTAGTAGTCGTGCAACAGCTCGTTCTCTTGCTGGGTGATGTTCAGAAGCTCATGCGATTGTTCCATGATGGTGTGGAACCCTCGAAAGCTTGTGATAACCTTGTCCCTGATATTTTTCTAGCTGTATAGTGATCTCGGTGGTAGGTTGAAATACCAGTACTCTTCGAGGGCACACACGAAAGCCTTCGCCAGAGTTGCTCCGTCTCCCCCTGCTGATACAATTGCCGCCTTGTAACTCATGAGGAATTGCCTTGGGTTAGAACTTCCTTTGAACTTGGCTAGTGGTAACATTTTGAAGTGCGGGGGGTAGGGCGCCCTCTGCAATCCTTCGGAGAGGGGTGAGTCTTTGTCGATTATGGCTGCCCTCTGTATTGGTAGCACATCTATGGTTAATGATGGCTCTCTTTGATCGATGTGTGGATGAGCTTCGGGCGTTGGGCTTGGTTCTTGACGGCTTGTTTTGCTGATGGTTTTTTGGAGTTCTTCGACCACTTTGGCGAGTTGGAGATTTTTGAGTCAGAGTTGGGCTATGTACTCCTTTTCTTGTATGGCTTTTTCTCTTTCCGCTAGTGCTTTGTTTCTTAACTCCAGCTCTTGCAGCAGTTGCTGCTTGAGCTGCTCGAGGTGCTCAGCTCTTTGGGCTAGCAATTCCATCTCGTGCAATGCTGTCATTGAGGTTGGGGTGTAGCTTCCAGGGGGGTTTGAGCTCAAAGGCTGCTCGGCGCGTTGCGCTGGGTCCTTTGGGTCGACGGGCGCATCTGGTTGTGATGGTTGCGCTTCGGGGGTGTTCTCTTTTGTTACTTGCGAAGTGGATTGATCATCGGTCAGTTGCGGGTCTCCTAGGATGTTGCCTCGGGCAGGTGCAACTCCGCTCGAGGGTAACAATCCGGGGAGTTGAGTCATCGTGAGCTGGTATACGGGCTCACAACACGGTGGGTGCCACTGTTGGTGTCACGAAGCATGAGCCTCGAGACACCGATCAGAAAAGAAGGGAAAAGAGATGAAACACTCAATAGATTTTAGGTGATCTAACAGGCGTTCTTCATGTATCCCAAAAAAGATTCATCCCATTACAAGTAGGTAGGGGTGCTCTATTTATAGGCGTGTACCTAGGTCATACACAAATGACCATTTTGGCCCTAATTACCTACTATATTCCTTGAATATTCGGTACAAAATGGTCATAAAGGGTAAACTCGTCTTTCAAGCTTTTCCGATGCCCTTCCTTGATCCGCACGCCACCGAGCGTGCTGGCGCCGCGTGTCCCTGCAGCATGCCTCGCTCGCCTTCGGCTTTGGGCGCACCCTTTAATCTTCAAAGGTACCGCGGACCCCTTCGAGGGGGTTCGTGCTTCGTCAAGCGCTCCATCTCACTGTCTCCCGAAGGTCAGGGGCTCTGATCTTTTTGGAACCCTTCGAAGGGTGCATACACTTCGGAGGGGTTCTGATTCTTCTAGAACCTTCAGAGGGTACCTATCTTCAAAAATTAAGGTTAACCGAGAAGATAACAATGGTTAGCCTCAATTTCTGTTTGCAGTCTAACTTTTACTGTCCTTGAAGGCTGGCCCACGAGGTGATCCCCCAACAGCTACCAGCTGGGGATGGATGATCCTCAACCATCCAACCTTGCTCTACAAGCTGACAAGCAAGAATCAAGCAAGAGCAAGAAAAGCAAGAAGAAGAAGGAAGACACCAATGATGAAGATGATGATGATGATGAGGGTGACTTGACCAAGGACTTGTCTCTTCTCATGAAGAAAATGAAGACCTTCAAGAACAAGTTCACTTCCAAGTCCCGGGGCAAGTGCTTCAATTGTGGCTCAAAGAATCACTTTGTTCGTGAGTGCCCAAAGCCCAAGAAAGAAGCATTCAAGTCACAAGATTCAAGTGAAGAAGAAGAAGAAGAAGACTGCAAAGCCAAGCAAAAGAAGAAGAGAGTCTTCAATAAAGACAAGGGCAAAGGCAAGGCCCAAGACTACAAGAAGAAGTTCTCTCGTAAGGCTCTTGTGGGGGAGTGGAAAAGTGATAACTCAAGTGATGAGTCCTCTTCCTCAAGTGATGAAGACGTGGCCGGCCTAGCCATGATCAAGACCACATCACCACGAGCTCTTCTTCCACCTCCCACGTGCCTCATGGCTTCGAGCCAACTTGGGGAGAGTGAGGATGAGAGCAGCGATGACGAGGAGCGCACTTGTGCTGAGTTGTGGAGTATGCTTGAGTAAGCCCGCGACATCGCCATCAAGAAATCCAAAATATTGGATGTGATAAGAAAAGAGTGTAAGTTGGCTAAGGACCATGTTGTTGACCTTGAGAGTGAGCTCAAGCACCTTGCCACATCTCATGAGGCCCTAAACAAGAGTTATGACAAACTCAAGAGTGCTCATGTAGAGCTTCATGAGAAGTACAAGGCCCTTGAGATTACTTATGAGGCCATCAATGTTGAGAACCTTGCCTCTCCCTCCTCTTGTTCATCAAAGAGCGATGCTTCTACTATGTGTGATGAACTAACCACCTCGGTTTAGGTTTCTTCTCTTGAGCCATTTGTTTTGAAGGAATATCACAAGCTCACGGAAGAGAGGAAGATGGTGATGGATGGCTTCGAGAGGCTTACACGTGGTAGAGCCATTCACAAGGAGATTCTTGGGAGAAACCTTGTGAACAATGTCTCCCACGAGGGACTTGGCTCATATCCCGTAGCCATCGACATCATCAGGACGAGTGATTCCATTTCTACAAGGATCAAGCCCCTACTCGCCAATGACTACTATTGCGACAGGTGTTGCAAGGATGGCCATGCCACCAAGGATCGCCCCATGGTGAGAAGTTCCATTGCTTTACCAAACGCTAACCTGTTCAATAAGAACACCCATTGCAAGCTTTTTAGGAACAAGGATGGCAAGGTGAAAGCTAAGGCTTTGGGACCACCAAACAAGAAGAGAAAGGTCAAGAAACCTTGCGAACAACATCTTTGGGAAGAAACCATCGATGGTGAAAGCTAAGCCATTCACAAGGAGATTCTTGGGAAGAAACCTTGCGAACAACATCTCTCATCGGGGACTTGGCTCATATCCCGCAACCATCGACATCATTGGGACGAGTGACTCCATTCCCGAATGGATCAAGCCCCTACTCGCCGACGACTACTATTGCGAGAGGTGTTGCAAGGATGGCCACGCTACCAAGGATTGTCCTAGGGTGAGAAGTTCCATTGCCTTACCTAATTCTAACTTGTTCCATGAGAACACCCATTTCAAGCTTTTTAGGAACAAGGATGGCAAGGTGAAAGCCAAGACTTTGGGACCACCAAACAAGAAGCAAAAGGTCAAGAGCATATGGGTGCCTAAGTGCATTGTTGATCTTGAGAGATCGGCTACGTACATGTGGGTGCCCAAGAACAAGACCTAGATGGTGGTGGTGGTGGACTGAGTGCTTTCATGAAGATCATATGAAGTCCACCACAAGTGACATGGACCTCAACAACCTATCTACTCATGAGGGAGGTAACCGTGTTAGTTCTTGGTAGTTGTAGTGTGTTTTATCTTCTCTTGTATTGCATGGTAATTAGGACTCCTTTGTGACTAGTATGCTTTGCATCCATGCATGTGTAAATAACTAAAAGAAAAACACATAAAAATTAGTCAATGTCTAACTCACTCAAGATAGCTATAAGCAAGGGGGGGTGCTTGAGATGGTGGTTTGGCTTCTCTCAAGGCAAGGGTATGGCTTATAGTGAGAAAGCTTGAGAGGGGTTCAAACTTGACATTGTTAGGTTTCCTTTGTGTCTTGTTTAATATTGCTTGCATTCACATGGCATGTTTATTTTCATTGCATATGTAAAATGCTTGTTGCATGCATCATATAGGTAACACAAAGGAGGCTTTTCACATTTGGAGACAAATGTGCCTCATGCTCTATATGAGATTACATCTCCGTAAGTGTGACCAAAGGAAAGGATTGTGCTTCATGCCCATTGAGCAAGCTCATATGAACTCTGAGGTTAAATCTACTCGCGCGGTTCATGGACTAAGGCTCATACATACCCTTTTGGTTGTTTATTGCTTTGGTTCTTATTTGCTCGATCTTCCATTTGGCATTTGTGAAACATATAAGGCCATAAAGTGCCACTATTTGAAAATGAGTGTTTGAGAGTTCCCTCTATATTCCAAGTGCAGTGTTTAATTGTGTGTTTGGCAAGGACACTTGGAAAATAGAGATATTCATTGATTCAGCAAAAATTTGATGGTGACCGTGCAGTCTGATCTTCGGACCGTACAGTCCGGTCAGAGCCCAAGGGCACAATATTCTGGAAAGTCTAGTCATAGAGACCGGATGGAACAGTTGTAGAGACCGGACCGTCCGGTTTGTATGGTATGCCAGCAGACCTAAAGCAGACCAAACTCGAGTTGATCGTGCGACGAGTTCCAAATCTGAGTCGTTGATCAATTCCTTGATGATCTTGGCCGTCGATCCATCATTTGACCTAGGTCAATCAGGTCAGTCAGTTTGTCTTCGTCCTCGTTCTTCCCATCAAGGCCGATAACTCGCCCAGAGCATCACCGCCTCCACCGATTTCGCCGACGCCGCCATCTCTCCCATCGCCGCTGCTCAGCCCCCACGCTGTCGCTCTCACTCACGCGCCCGTGCGCCGCTGCTCACGCATGCGCGTAGCCGCATCGTCGCACACACCAGAGTCGCCGCTCCACACATGTCGCCACTGCTCATCGACGACCCAGCACCACCGCTTGCCGACGACCAGCGCCGCCGCCTCTGTTTCTCCCACACACGCGTGAGCACCAACCATAGAGCCAGCTCCCCCACTACGTTTTTTTAGGGCAAAAATTTGCACCCTTTTCCCTATTTTCCATCGATTGGCTATTGTTCACCGATGATTGGATGTGTTCCTTGTTCTTGGCACGTCGACTTTCCCCAGGGTTTTGTGCCATTCACTCCTTTCATCATTTATGCCCTAAATTCCGAGTTTTTAGTTAATTGATGCAATTAGTACTATTTCCTATCATTAGTTGCATTAATTAATTAGCTCAACCTAGCTATAATTAATTCATTGTTTATCTGTTAACTACATGCCTTGGGTTTGTCTCCTGTTTAGTCTGTAGTTAGATTAAAATTGCCTATCATTTGACTGCATACTAGATTACTCGCACCAGCCACATATAGTTGATGATCACTGTTGTTACTTTGGATTTTTGCCTAGTGATCATGTCCTTCATTCAGTGCTAGGATTTCTATTGCGCATTCTTTCCTTGCGGTGCTTTGCTTGTAGATTCATATAGGATTCTATGCTTATCCTATCTATACCTACGTGCGTGCAGCGACAGCAGTTTGCAGCAGCAGTGATGGCAGGTTCAGGTCGGACAAGGGAAAGGGGAAGACGCTAGAAAAGCCCAAGAGCAAGAAGAGACCAAGACTGGATGTTGAGACAGAGAGAGCCAGACGGATTGGCAGGCACCTAGATGCCATGGAGCAGTCACACAAGACACCTGGTTCACGTCTGATCCTTGACCGGTCAGCTGAGGCACAGGGTTCAATGAGGAGCACTAGGCAGAGGACTGCACCTCTGGTAGTTAGAGTTGTACCACCATCGTGGTCGTAGCGTACTCAAGCTTCTCGTCAGGAGTGGTCATTGAGAACTGTGGAGCAGGGATCCTCCAGGCAACAACAGGAGTCTGAGCAGGAGGAGTCAGAGGAGGAGACCTCGAAGTCTAAGTCTGAGGAGCTAGAGGTTGAGGAGACTAAGCAATAGGCTGGACAGACTATTCCCTAGAGGACAGCTCACCGGGCAGGAGACCCGAGGTGCACCTATGCAGTGTGTACGAGGAGGCTGCAGAGACTGGTATAGGCAGCCGAAGAGCTAGACATACTTAAGGTTCTTGTAAAGGACCTTCAGGCACTTCGCTTGGTACCCTTCGAGCAGTGGGTTCTAGTCCCCAGAGACCCCGCTACTAGAGAGAGGTACTAGATAGGCCTCTAGAGGAGGATTGGAGAGGGTCTGAGATGCTACCTTGGCCTGAAGGGCAAGGACAGACTCTTCGTGCCGTAGCAGTACACGACATACGATGCTATGAGGAGAGCTGCAGGCACAGACTTGGAGCAGTACTTCACGTACTTACCAGGACTAGCAAAGCTAGTGACTGCTCCGTTCGGGTACAGGAAGAACATAGTTCTTGAGTTCTACGCCATGTTGTGGGTTGCCACGGATCATTCAGAGTTCTGGTTTCTTTATAGAGGGCAGCCACAGCGTGTCACCAGGGAGGATCTGATAGCCAACCTAGGATTCCTTGCTTTAGACTTGAAGCTCTACAGGAGTGCCTACCCCTCACTTGAGCCACCTTGCAGACCTCAGGGAGGGAAGCTACCTACAGATGAGATGGTGTCAATTGCCTTTCCACCACCTCACACACCAGGGTTTGAGAGGACCCCTGCTAGACTCACTGCAGAGGCCAAGGTGGTGAGAGCGATAGTCGCCAAAACTATCATCCCTAGGGTTGGCTACAGAAAGGAGTTCACCATTGTAGCAGCCATTCTCCACAGACAGCGGTTTGACTTGGTAGATTTACTGATTGGGGACATGGACATGATCTCAGAGAAGGTTGGAGGACGTCTCTTGGTCTTCGCTCCTTACATTTACTATCTCTTGTGGAGGATGGGTCTAGTGACTGAGGAGGAGTACGAGGCTTTCCCTGGGGTGACCACCAGCTACGCACCTCGAGCATCCAGGGGATCACAGTCAGCCTCCAGCCAGCAGACAGGAGAGGAGGAGCAGGAGTCACCACCAGTACCTCATGAGCAGGCAGCTCAGCCAGAGACGATGGTTCCTGAGTTAGCCAGTACAGGAGCACCTCCACAGCCGACGGGCTCACAGTTTGAGGATGTTTTCACTGTGACAGCACTAGCGGGATGGCTGGGAGAGTTTATCCAGAGTGTCTCGGAGGACAGACGTCAGATGATGGAGGTCATTAGAGGATAGGCAGAGCTTTAGCGTCAGCAGATGGCACTTGTTTCTGCTCTGATGAAGCAGATGGCAGAGATGAGACAAGCAGGTTAGCAGCCAAGCCCCTTATCACCGCCTTCGTACCAGCAGCTGCCGACTCAGCCGGGACCCTTCACAGCCTTGATGGCAGCACAGTCCAGCGGATTGTCACTTTCAGGGGTTCTACCGACAGGGGGAGCAGGACAGACACTTCCTATAGCTCAGTTCTCCCCTGTGTCAGCCTTCTTGGTGTCAGCATTGTTTGTGTCTTTGTCACACTCGTCTACCTCGCAGATGGCAGGATCCTCCAGCTCCCAGCACGTACCAGTTAGGAATCTATTTTCAGACATTGTGCACATTACCCATGCAGACTCCCAGCCAGCAGCAGAGTCAGTTACAGCTACAGCTCCCCTACCTTCTACTACAGTCAGCATGCTCACACCTCAGGTAGCAGAGGATATAGTCCGTGGAGGTTTCACTCACCAGGACATGGCAGATCTCATTCTTCTGAAGACTTCATCTCAGGAGACTGCCATGGTCACTCCAGCACAGGACAGAGGGTCTGAGTCGCCAGTGGACCTTGACTTCTTTGAGCAGCTGGATGTTCAGGCAGCTCGAACTCAGGGACAGCAGCAGGACACAGCACAGGAGCAGCCCGAAGCAAAGCCTTCAGAGGACGTTGCTGCACCACTTCCTTCGACCACGAGCGTGTAGATGTTCTCTTTTCCTGCCTTTTTGGTGCTTGTTGCCAAAGGGGGAGAAGTAGTCCTAGGTCTAGGGGGAGTGGGAGTGTGATCCTGCGTGATCGAGAGTAGTTTTTGTCTAGGAGGAGCGTACGTTACTGGTACATTGTTTTTTTTTTTGGAAGTTAGATACATTTGGATCTTATTTTGATGGAGTTATATCGATGTTCATGGATTTTGATGAGTCACGATTTTCATTCGTATGTGTTTGACTCATCTTGATTGCACTTGGTTTATATTCATACACAGTGCTTGTCTTTCTTTATTTATCCTGCTTGCTTGTGTATGATGCCATGATGATGAATGCCTGTTTTTATCTCTTATGCATTGCCATGCTATCCTGTTGCATTTCATCATTCATGTCTTGCATTGCATGTCTTTATGCTTTCCTTTAATATATTGCCATGACATGCATGCATTATCATCTAGAGTGTGGTTTTCTCTCTTTTCCTTGAAGCTCTAGATGATTGATTGAGTAGGACCTTGTGCGTTTCTCTCGTTATGCTTTTGTGGTTCCTCTCGATCATAGAGTAGCTCTTTTAGCCCTGTTGTTTTTTCCTATTAAGTTTGTATTAAGTAGTGGTTGTCATCAATTACCAAAAAGGGGGAGATTTTAAGCTTCATGACCATTGATGATGGAATTCCCAAGGTATGAATGCTTTGGTGATAGATGACAACTATGAAATTGTGGGCTAATATCTACACGAGTGTCGTCTATGCAGGAACCTTCATTAAACTCTACTACAAATCTGTGGATGATGGTTGCCTTGGCGGTAGATGACAATGAGCACATGCATGGAGGCTTGATGAGCTTGATAGAGTCCAAGGGTTGATGAAGATGGATCAAAGCGGAGAACAAGCTATGGAGCAAGTGTTGGGGGCACTTGTCTAGTTGTTAGGCTTTGAGTCCATAGGAAAAACCGGACTATCAAGGGGGTCTAGGTCATTCTCTTAGGTCATGTCTAGTCGGTGATGTGTAAGGTTGCTCGGTGAAATCACAGGCACTAGACAGCAGTGGAGAAGCCAATGAGCTGTTCAGAGAAGCCGAGAAACAAAGTCAAGCGAGGACGAGAAGTTTCAGCTTCGGAATGAAGTGACCGGACAGAGGGGTCAATGGTGACCGGACTGTATGGTCACTCCAAGGTTTTGTGCAGGGGCTACAGCATGGAAGCGAGGAAACGGCCAGAGTCTGGATCCATAGAGACCGGACGGTCCAGTCACTATGAGGGATTCGGGGGCAGTGAGGAAGCTACAACCAAAATGTTTCTGGACTGGAGAGAGAAATGGACCGGACGGTCCGGTCAAGTGACCGTACGGTCCGGTCAGCTGGAGTTCGGCAGTGGGCCGGGATTGAAGTGACCGGACAATCCGGTCAGGGAGTGATCGGACTGTATGGTCAGTAGGCCTAGAAAGCTGATTTCATGAGGCAACAGCTAGTTTGAGGTTGGGAGCCTATATAACTTCGTTGCTGGGGTCTTTGTGACCTCTCTTGGCTAGTGGAATACCTGAGAGCATTTGGTAAGGTCCAAGTGAAAAAGACGAGAGCACTAGGAGAGGATATTGGATATCGAGAGAGTGCTAGTGAGAGTAACATGGAGTGATCTTGCACATCTAAGGCTAGGGTGTCCTTGAGGGTGTGATCTAGGTTGTTACTCTTGGTCTATGGTGAGACCTAGACCCGTTAGGTGTCGGTGATCGAGCCTATCGTGATTGGTTGTGAAGGCCGTCACAAGTTTGTACACGGTTTGAGCCCGCCGTTGGAAGGGGCATCAATAATGAGCGTCCGTGCCGGCTCGAGGAGTACGGCAAGTTCTCAAGGGAGGCGAGCTTGTGCTTTGCGCAGTAGTGACGCACATCATGTCTTCACTCAAGGAGTGATTGTGGGCTCGTGTGCGAGAACTCCACTTGGTGGCGGGAGGGACCGGGACTCCGGTAGGAGTGGTCCAACGAGGAGTAGGGGAAGCCGCCATTCTTCCGAGACCTCGGGAAAAAATCATGAGCATTCCTTGACCCTCTCTTTACTATTCCGCAATTATGTGCTCTAGTGATAGGGTGACTTGTGGCTTGCATAGGCTAGTGTGTTTAGCTTCTGCACGTTGCTTTGCATCATGAACACTAGCATGTGTAGGGTCTTGGCCTACCAGAATTGTTTAGGTTGCAATGTTCGTTAGGTTTTAGAAGCGTGAAACTAAAGTATTCAGATTTGTGGTCGGCTAACGATTCACCCCCCCCCCCCTCTCGGTAGGCCTTCGATCCTTACAATAAGCAAGCATAAGAAAAAATAACTTATATTTACAAATAGAAACATGATTGTTCTACCACTTATAGATACTACTAATGTTCATGACATGATAGAGGTCCTAAGATTCGTTTGAAGGAGAAGGAGCCTTAGCTTGCTGTTCTAACTCGAGCTCGGAGGAGTCGATAGAACAGGGTCGACTTTGATGTTCTCGACCAAGGCCCGTGACGTCTCTAGCATGGAGTCCATCAGAAGCTGGCATCGATGACCGATTAGTCGGGGTTGAAGCCTTCCTTGATCTTGTCCAGGGGCAACGAGGGAGACCAAGATTGGCAAATCGCCAGCACTTGGCTTCCTGCCTTGGTCGCCACCCTTCTAGTATTGTTGGCGATCGCTTCAGATGCATGCCCCAGCAGATAATCAATGGAGTGCCCAGTCTTCTCCACCTGGTTAGCATGGATATAATCCAATGCTTTTCGAGCGCTATATGACATGGCTAAAAAAGTCATGGAAAATGGTTAAGTGTTGAAACATCAACAAGATAACACAAGATTGGAGGAAAAGGCTTACAGGCAAGATTATATTTAAAGGCTTTGGAGGTGCTCTTAGCATCTTCAACCTTCTTCTCTGTCCCCAGCATCTTCTTCTTCAATGAGGCCAGCTCAGCATCTCGCTCACCGAGTGACTTGGAGAGACCATCCTTCTCAGTGGTCAGAGCATCCAAAAACCTCTTCTGGTTGGATGTTAGTTCCTCCAAGTCGGCCACCTTCTTGTCATAAGCTGATGGCAAAAGTCATGAGCGTTAGAGTGAACAAGTAAAGGATGACCGATGAACTAGATGGCAGTCATACCGGTATTGTCAAGTCGATAACGCTCCTCAGCCTCCTTGATATTGGTCTGCAACTTTTCAATTTGCTTCTTGGCTGAGGTCAGCTGCCCGTTGGTGACTACAACAATTTAATAAATAAAGTTAGAGACAATGGTGAGTACATGGAAGACATGTTTAAAACATACCAAAGGTCTCAGCTTTGAGATACTTGACTCTGGCCTGCTTCTTCTCTATAAGAGAGTATACTCTCTGAAAGGAGGAGGGCTCGGTCAATAGAAGGGTAAATCAAAAAAGGAAATAGAACTTGGTATTGAAGTACCTTGCTAGCCTCCCGATGCGCTTGAAGAATCTCCATGTCTTCAGCACCAGGTCGGTCTAAAGCACCCTCGACCAATACAGCCTTACCCTTAAAAAGAGGGGTAGAGAGACCGGTCGAAGAAGGGGTGGCAGACTGAGGAGCAGGAGCTAGGACAGGAGTTGGCGCTGGTGTCGGGGCTGGAGCTGGAGCATCGGGAGCCATCCTTGGCTCGGTCTAAATGCTTGATGGTGTATCGACCTGCAGAGGGGCCTTAATTGGATGCAGAGCGGGAGTCGACCGAGTTTCTTGAGACTCTTTGGCACTCTGCGTGTGCTCTGATCGACCACTTCAATAAGCAAGAAACAAAAACATCTCGTGAATACATATTCAGCATGGTGAAGAACCAAAAACGTGAAGGAATACCTAGAGGCTTGTTTAATTTTGATCCGATAGACTCTCTTCTTTGAAGAAGAAATCTGGGGACCGGTCTCCTTCCTCTTCAGAGGAGCCTTGGCGGCTCCATCGGTCTTCGCCACCACCTCTGCCTCACCCACCGATTTGCTCGGGGGCTCCGACTGGCTTGATGGTCGGTCGGAGTGAGCAGAGGAGGATGGGTTCGCATCTAGGGTAAGCTCCTCTTCGTTGTCATCTTGGCCCACATACTGCCGATGGCGATGAGCGGTCTGCTTTTGCTGGTGGCCAGGGGTCGGCAATTCAGGATGAGGAGGAGCAAGGGAAGCAGCACCGCCAGCTTCTTCGGTCGGTCGGACTGCTAACGAAGTCTCTCCACCACCAGTACGGGTCTATGATGGCTTGACAACGTAGTCTGGGCCCTCGTCGGTCGGAGGAAGCGAGGGATGAGACACAAAGGTGTCCAGAACCTGCAAAAGATGTTAATACATCACGCACAGCATCAAGACAAGGATATGAAATATTCAAGTCAACTGAGGCTTACTCGGGCCGTAGAGTGCCCGTGTTGTATGCCTTCGCAACTAGCTTATGATCTTGAAGTATGTCTCCTTCAAACATCTTGGACAACCGCTACCGACGAAGATCGCCATTAAGGAAGGTCGGGCACCTCTCTGGTTTCGTCTCCATTGGTGAATGCCCAAGCAGGGTGGCTCTGCAACTTCAGAGGCTGCACTCGACGGATTATGAAGCTATTGGCAACAATAATGTTGTCGATGCCATCCTTCTTCAAGTCTGTAATCTTCTTCAACAGATCGACCACCTGGGGGTCAGATGGATCCGGCTTTTTGGTCCACTGCACTTGGGGAGTCGCCTTAGCACCCGTGAAGTCGGCAAGAACAGGAGGAGGGTTGTCATAATAGAACCACTCGTCCTTCTAGTGCTTGTTCCCGGTCTTCAGGGGTACATGGAGGTAGACCTCCTTCTTCCGCAACTGGAAGCCCACGCCGCCTATGGCTACTTGGCTATCCTTTGTTGGCAGAGGTCAGAGGACGAAGAGGTGGAAGAACAGAGTAAAATAGGGGAGAACTCCCAAGAAGGTCTCGTACATATGCACAAAGATGGCGATGTGGAGGATCGAATTGGGATAGAGGTTAACAAGCTCAATCCCATAAAAGAAAAGGAGCCCACGCAGGAAGCTGCAGTAGGGAACTCCAAGACCATACTCAAAAAATGAGCAAAATACGACAATCTGCTTATGGATTGGAATGGGGCAAGTTTCCTTGGGTACCTTCCAATCAATTCGAACTTGTTCGGGGAGAATGCTGTCCAACACCATCTTGTTCAAATCAGCGGTGGAGACGCTGCTCTTCGAGAACTCCTAGAGCTGCTCGGGGATGTCGACCTTCGACGAGGAAGACTTGGCGGCGACGGTGGCCTTCTGGGAAGCCTTGTGATCCATGGTTGCAGGAGGATTCAGTGCAGTGGATCAAGAGCCTAACCCTAGCTGGAGCTTGGGGGCTGGATGATGGCAAGACCTGCGGCGGCAGAGGAAAATGCGCTAACCCTATCTTGTTCTGGAAGCAGAGGAGCCGCAGAGACAGGGGAGGCGTGAGGAAGACGAAGAGTTGTGCGCGAAATGATGGCGTGGACTAAGAGTCAACACTCTGTGCCTGTTCTATACTCTCGCCTTTTGACCTAAGTCCTTTGGGTCCCATGGGCTGATATGGGCCGCACAGTGATAGGCTTTTCTGATTAAAAATTTACTGAAGGCTTAAATCTTTAAAAATACTTAGAACCAATAAACCTTGAGAAATATTTTGTGGGCTTCTTTGATGAGAAGCAGTGGCCAAACCACTTACAAATACTTGTCGTATCTATGTGATTTGATGATCATGTAGCAAAGGACTTGATGGTCATACGGGTATAAGTTCAAAGATGATATTATTGATTGATGTCAATAATTAAATCACTAAAATTGAGCTTATGAATAAATCAAGTGACAATTCATTAAGTAAAAGCTATGTTATGATTGATGTCATTTAGCTTAGTACTATTGTATGATTGATGTCATACTTCTTTACATGGACTGATCATTATGGATGTCATAAAATTCAGACCAATGAGTCACTCTGACACTGGTGTACATCACTAGGCCTTTCTAAAGATCTATCGACAAGGTTAAAATCTTGCAAATTGACTCCTAGGTTTGATGACCAGGGGTTGAATAGGCTCAAACTTGATGGTTTGGGTAGATTACATACAACATAATGTTAAGAGCTAATATAATTAGACTCTTGCATTATTTGTTAGTCTCCAAATTATACAAGAGTCGAGGGCTACACCTGATCAGGTGCACCTAATCGGTGCACTAGATCTATCAGGAATTTCAATAAAGAGGTATTCCTGATTTATGACCAACATTGAAGACCACTCGAAAAGTCGAAGCTCAAAATCAGAAAGCACTCGGGGGCTGCTGTGGAATACTTGCCTTTCGGGTATCCATAGCTAAGCACAATTTGGCAACCAACCAGGTAGCACCCTAACAAGGAAACCGACCTAGTCGGCTTGGAGCACAAGGCGATTAGAGATAGACTTTTTATGTAAATCCTTGTAGACTACGAGTAGCACTCTTCATGTACCCCCTGCCAATCAGATATATAAGGCGGCAGGGTACCCCCATTGAGGGACATCAACTTCAAAGCAATACAAACCACAGAACACATGATGTAGGGTTTTTACTCTCATCGAGAGGACCCGAACCTGTATAACTCGATGTCTTGTGTCTTTAACCATCGTAGTTCTTAGTCCCGACGTAGCCCTATATTTAAATTGCCGAGATCAAGTCTCGACAAGTTGGAACAAACTCTGCAGGAAAAAAAAAGAGAGTAGAGTAAAAGAGTTTGTTGATGTACAACTTCAAATTCAGACGCTACATGGTGAAATTGAGAAACCATGTGGATATGTTCCATGGTTTGCTATATTTGTGATGAGTAATTAACTTGAGCGGATTTGGTGTTTTGAGTTGAAATGCGGGAATCTAGGGATTGCATGGGTTTGCATATCATGGTTCTGACTAACCAGAGTTAGTGGAGATATTAGTGATGTTGCAAGAGATGGGAAATGTGTTTTCTTGTCTCATGATGTGTAGGTCACTGGAGTCAACTTGGTGGTCAACGGCGAGAGGATCGGGCACAAGTAGGGGACTTGAGGCCAGACGATCGTGATGTCGGGTGAAGTCAAGGGTGATCCACACCGTACATGTGGAGAGGCAAGAAGCACGGAGGGTTTCGCGGTTGAGCCTCAAAACCGTGGTGGTGATGAAGATGGCGTGTTGACCAAGTCAAGGCGAATGGGATGTCGGTGCAAGTGACAAGGGGGCCCGATGGACAAGGACTGGGAGAGACTTACCAGTGGTCAGGATCACGGAACAAGGTGACACACGTCAACATCGAGAAGTCACGCTTTGAGAAGCGTGCAAGGCGGTTTCCCGGTTTGGGCCTCAAAACCGGTGGCGGTGGTTGATGGTGCACGTGGCACCATCACAGAGCTTGCTTCGAGATGAAGCAAAGACGTGAAGCGTCCGATGACATTCGGGCGATGAGGAGAAAGATGGACGGTTATGCCCCCAGTGGTAGGTGGGTGTGTTATGTAGGTCAAGGGTAGAGTGGTCATATGGACAATAGACCCTAGGCCTATATAAGGAGAGGTGTGGCTAGTGGGAGAGGTGCCTCTCTTCTATTAGCCTTGTGTTAGGACTCTATTCAAAGTGCTAGGAGAGGACTTCATGTTTGAGGGGAGAGTAGTGGGTGTGTGAGAGACATCTCTTGCTCTTCCAAATAGTGGGAGGAAGAGAGTGGCTTCCTAGCCTTGTACCTATGGATCTTGTAATCACCTTTCTATGATATGAGAAGTATTTTTGTGCTCAAGATTTCCCTCTTCACTTGAATCCCGAAATTCCCTTTTTCCTATTTTCGGAAGCATTTTTGTGGTGATTTTCGATCTCACTTTTGGACAAGTTTTTGGCCCAGATTTCTTGAGAAACTTGTTGCTAGGATGAGCTAGGATAATCCTCTATGGATCCTTGATGGAATTATTGGCTCTAGCACCTTCGATTTGAAGGATTTCTCAAGTTTCCCCTTTTTGGTGTTCTTGGCACGAGATCTGAAATTCATGATGATTTCATGAGCCAATTGAGTTGATCTCCTAGGATTAGGGTCGTGATGTGATGAGGATTCACTGGTCCAAAAATCGCATCATTTGGAGTTCGTTTGATTGAGTTTTGGAGAAGATTTGAGAAGATCCCGAGAGATTTTCTGTTCTGTCGGGGGTCGACCGGCACTGCCGATGACCAGGACCGGCACTGCCGATTGGTCCAGTCTGTAGGTTCCAGTGCGACAGCATCCTGCACTGGCATTGCCGTTAGGTGGGACCAGCACTGCCGATGACGCGCACCGGCACTGCCGATAGGCGTGACCGGCACTGCCGATGCCTACCGGCACTACCGATGGCAGGGATCGGCACTGCCGATGGGAGTTCAGTTCTGAACTGTTGAGGATTGCTTCTTCCCTTTCTGTTTCCGCTATGTTTCTTTGGTGTGGTTGATCACTCCTAGGGCTAGTACACCACAAGTTGGTGTGTGTAGTCTTGGTGATCGATTTGGAGATTGGCTTGAGTTGTTTTTGGGATATAGGCCAAGTTCTCTTGGAGAATTTTATTTGGCTCCCATTCACCCCCCCCCCCCTCCTCTGGTCGCCTTCTCGGTCCTTCAATTGGTATCAGAGCCGGGTTTGATCACTAATTGATCTTCACCGGCTTTGTGATCCGAAGGCGACATGGAGAAGCGTGCTGTCAAGCTGTGGATGTTCGATGGAGAAGACTTCCCCTACTGGAAGTCACGGACCAAGGCGTATCTGCTAAGTCAAGGACGTGCAATTTGGGAGATTGTTGATCAGGAGTATGCTATACCACAAGACCTGAACACTGCTTCTGCAGGTGAGTTACTCAGGTATGAGAACAACTCCAAAGTTGTCAATATTCTGCTTTCTGCACTTGGTAGGAGCGAACATGATAGGGTTGCACACCTTGACACTGCTCATGCTATTTGGGATAAGCTCTGCACTTACCATGAGGGTACCAACCAGGTCAAGTCTATGCATAAGGATTCTTACAATAGACAGTACCAAACCTTTGCACAGAAACCGGGCGAGTCACTAGATGACACTTTTCGTAGGTTTGAGGCAATTGTGTGCAACTTGCGGGCTTGTGGTACCCTTGTGTACAATGACAATGATAGAGCTAAGCAACTGCTATACTCACTTGATGAAAATGTTTGGGGGGTTAAAATTGCTGCTCTAGAAGAAACTGCTAAATTCAATACCCTGAACTGTGAGAAACTGTATAGCAAGCTGATTTTGAAATTGCTTCGCTTAGGTCCAAGCTTGCTCGTGAGGACATTGTTGTTGAGTGTGAGTCTTGTCAAGTTGTGATGAGTGATCTTGCACAGAGGGAGAGTGTGCATGCTCAAGTTACCAGTTAGCTTGAAGTGTCCTCAAGGAGCTTGATGAGTTCAAAGCTAGACCAACTCTTTTGGGTGCATGTCAGAAGTGCCCCAAGCTCACAGATGAGTTGGAAGCTCAGTCCCTCAAAGTCAAAGAGCTTGAGTCCAAGTTGCTTCATGAGACTCGCTCTAAGGTCCTTCCACCACCTTGTGAGGTGTGTGTCTCTCTTAAGTACAAGCTTGTAATCACTAGGGAGGAAAACAAAGCCCTAGTCCAGGAAAATGACTATCTTGTGTCTAGGCTCCAGAGAACCCTAGTGATTGAAGAGAAGATTGAGAGTGATTTGGCAAGAGTGAAGGAGAGTGCTTCTAGATCAACCTATAACTTGGGTTTAAGATTTGAGAGGTGTGACAAGGAGAGTGAGAATGTGGGTAAGTTTGTACCTAGCTCCAGCTACAAGGATGAGGAAAACACTATCAAACCCACTGACACATACTATCCACCCAATCCAAAACCCTCCTTCAACCCAAAGCAAACAGAGAAGCCAAAACCCAAACCTGCAATGCAAGCCAAGCCTAATCCTAAGGGTATCTACATTTGCATATTTTGTGGTCGCAAGGGCCACTTGGATGAATTCTGTTATAGGCGTAAGAGGATTAAGAGGAAGCAAGTTGAGTTGACTAGGGATGCTTTTTATGATGATTTTGTTGACTTTTAGCCTCGCTCTTTTTCTCATGCCTATTGTGGATAGGGTCATTCCTCATATGGCTTTGATTCACGAAACAGAGGCTTTGTGCAGCAGCGCTTTGGTGCCCCATGTTTTCCCCATCGTGGTGAGCGTCACTCGCGTGGATTTGGCTTTCACACAGATGATTTCTATCTGCACAACTCAAGGTTTGAGTCGAGACGCTTTGACAGGCCACGTTTTCCCCATCGTGGTTGTCGTCCCATGCGTTCAAATGATAAAGTGCAAAGAACTGTGATGACTACTACCGGTCGTATGGTTAAGTGCTGGATTCCCAAATGCTTTTTGACTAACCCCAGCACTGAGCCATCGACTTTCACTTCTCGTTCTTTGTAGGCAGCAGGTGGAGGCTTGGAGAACAAGTGGTTGATGGATTCCGGGTGTTCGCGCCACATGACCGGAAATGCAAAGTGGTTCTCCAGCCTCACTCCCTTGAAGCTTCGGGAGTATGTGACCTTTGGAGATGACAAGAGAGGAAGAGTGAAGGGAAGGGGCGCGGTAAAGGTAAATGAGAACTTCACTCTCAATGATGTTGGTTTGGTTGAGTTTCTCAAGTACAATCTCCTCTCTGTCTCTCAGCTTCTTGATGTTGGTTTGGAAGTGCGCTTTAAGTCGAATGCTTCTTGTGTTCTTGATTCGAGTGGTTCCTTAGTTTGTGGGATTTCTCGCATTGGTAGAGTTTTTCAGGCTGATTTTGCTGGTTCTCCTGATTCTCACAAGTGCTTGTTTGCTCAATCTTCTTCTGAGCTCTGGAAATGGCATAGGAGACTGGGTCACATGAGCTTTGACTTGTTATGTCACTTGAGTGGTCTAGGTTTGATCCGAGGATTGCCTAAGCTCAAATTTGATAAGGATTTGGTTTGTGCTCCTTGTCGTCATGGGAAAATGATTGCCGCTTCTCATCCACCAATCAATTTGGTGATGACTGAAAGCCCTAGAGAGTTGCTTCATATGGACACTGTTGGTCCTTCTCGGGTTCGTTCGGCGGGTAGGAAGTGGTATGTTCTTGTGATTGTTGACGACTACTCTCGCTACTCTTGATCTACTTTCTTGAGAGCAAGGATGAAGTGTTTCATCACTTTCGGAGATTAGCTTTGAGGTTGTTCAAGGAACTTCCTGGTGCATTACGATCAATTTGCAGTGATAATGGCACCGAGTTCAAGAACTCCTCCTTTGATGCTTTCTATCTTGAGCATGGTATTGAGCATCAGTTTTTAGCACCTCGGGTTCCCCAATAGAACGGTGTGGTTGAAAGAAAGGATAGAACCTTAGTGAAGATGGCCCAGACGATGCTCGATGAGCATAGGACTCCGAGGCGGTTCTGGCCTGAGGCCATTAGCACTGCTTGCTATGTTTCCAATCGGATTTTCTTGCGCTCAATTCATAATGTGACGTCTTATGAGCCACATTTTGGGAGAAAGCCCTCGGTTTCTCATTTGCGTGCCTTTGGTTGCAAGTGCTTTATTCTCAAGCGTGGCAATCTTGATAAGTTTGAGTCGAGATCTTCTGATGGAATCTTTCTTGGTTACTCTCTTCATGGTCATTCCTACAGAGTTTTGAATTTGGAGACTAACACCATCATAGAATCCTACGATGTAACCTTTGATGAATCAAACTCTTGTGCAAGGAATGTGATTGAGTCTGTAGGTGACAAGGAGATGAAGGAGAGCATCTTTGTAGAAGAGGACCTACAGGGCTTTGATGATGATGATGATGATTCACTTCATCTCTCATCTGAGCTTGTTCCTGCTGCTACCACTACTCCAGCAGAGGGTCCAGAAGCTTCTACATCGACTTCAGCAGCTGTCGAGCAAGCTCCAGCTGTGGTTAAGGGGGAGGTACACTCTGAGAGAGAGGCTCCTCACCGCATTCAGCGTCAACACCCACCTCAACAAATGATCGGTAATCTCTTTGAGAGGACAACAAGGTCAAGGTCTGCATATCTTGCTTGCTTTACCAATTCTCTCTTTGTTGCAACCTTTGAACCCCGGGATGTTGGACACGCACTATCTGATGAACATTGGGTTAATGCCATGCATGAGGAGTTGGAAAACTTTGAGAGAAACAAAGTCTGGACCCTTGTAGAGCCTCCCAATAATGTCAATGTCATAGGAACCAAGTGGGTGTTCAAAAACAAACATGGGGAGGATGGTGAGGTTGTGAGAAACAAGGCTAGGCTAGTTGCTTAAGGTTTTAGCCAAGTGGAGGGCTTAGATTATGGTGAAACCTTTGCTCCTGTTGCTCGCATAGAAGCCATTAGGATCTTGCTTGCATTTGCTGCCTCCAAGGGCATTAGACTTTATCAAATGGATGTCAAGAGTGCTTTCCTAAATGGTTTCATAGAGGAAGAAGTGTATGTGAGGCAACCCCCTGGCTTTGAGCACCACAAATACCCAAACCGTGTGTACAAACTTCAAAAGACTTTGTACGGGCTAAAGCAAGCACCTAGGGCATGGTATGCTAGGCTTAAGACCTTCTTGCTAGAGCGTGGGTATGTCATGGGGTGTGTTGATAAAACCTTGTTCACTCTCAAGCATGGTAATGACTTTCTAATGGTTCAGATTTATATGGATGATATCATCTTTGGTGGTTCCTCTCATGCTCTTGTGTCTAGGTTTCAGGAAGCTATGGAGAGTGAATTTTAGATGTCGATGATGGGAGAGCTCACCTTCTTTCTTGGGCTTCAAATCAAGCAGTGCAAGCAAGGCACTTTCATACATCAAGCCAAGTACATGAAGGATCTCCTGAAGAAGTTCGACATGGTCAATGTGAAGTCGTTGTCTACACCAATGTCCACTACAACGGCTCCTAACCCTGATGAAGATTGTGAAGCGGTGGATCAAAGGGAGTATGGGAGCATGATTGGCTCCCTCTTGTACCTGACAGCGACAAGACCCAACATACACTTTGCAGTGTGTCTTTGTGCTCGCTTTCAAGCTTCCCCAAGGGTGACTCATTGCAATGCTGTCAAGCGCATCTTCAGGTATCTCAAATACACCCTTGAGTTCGGTCTTTGGTACTCTGCATCTTCATCTCTTGATCTTATTGGGTATTCGGATACGGACTTTGCTGGGTGTAGAATTGATAGGAAGAGCACTTCTGGTACTTGCCATTTCTTGGGTACTTCTTTGATCTGTTGGTCTTCTCGTAAGCAGTCGAGTGTTGCCCAATCCACCACGAAGGTTGAGTATGTAGCTGCTGCTAGCTATTGCTCACAAATCCTATGGATTGTATCTACCATAAGAGACTATGGGTTGACTTTTAAGGGTGTTCCACTCATGTGTGATAACTCCAGTGCCATATGCTTAGCCAAAAACCCAGTCCAACATGGTAAAGTCAAACACATCAATGTGTGATTCCACTTCCTGAGAGACAATGTTGAGAAGGGGGATGTTGAGCTCCAATACATTGATACCACAAACCAACTAGCTGATATCCCCATCAAGCCCCTATATGCTTCGAGACATGCTTTTCTTCGGGGGGAACTTGGTGTTTGTCATCCCTATGACATCATTTAAGAGGGAGTTGGTTTTCTCTTGCATATATGTATCTTACCATTTTCACATTGCATCTCATATGTAATATATGCATTGGTAGATGAGCTTTGATTCTTATGCTTTCTTGCATTTCTCTTTGCTATGATTGAGCTTGAGCTAAGTTGTGTGGATGTGATGGTAATCTCTCATGCTTAGATTTTCTAGATGGCTTGTTATAAACTCATGTGAGCAACTTGCTAATCTTAAAGATAAACTGAGCTTCTTGTGAACCTTATGATCTAATATTGCTAAAACTTGCTCACCATGTGTATAATTGCTTTTATCCTTGTTGAAACTTGCGTTGAGGCTAGTCTAGAAGATGTCTTGGCTTTGGCACCTTGTGTTTCCGAAATGGAAGGTTTTGCAAATGTTTAGCTCATGATGAAATATTGTGGGAACGTGTGTTCCTTTTGCCGCAAAGGCATGCTCTTTTGTCTTGTGCATAATCTTGAAAAATCTGCTAAGTGCTTTGATCAAGAACTACTCAATAATGCTAAATCCAAACATTGTGACTTGAAGCCTCGAGGTGTTTGCCGTACCCAGTCTTGCGACCCTCCGCGTGGATAAGAGGACACATGAGGATAAACTATAATCACTTGATCAACTGAGTCTCTGTTTCATATGTGAGCGTTTGTAGAGCTCATTTTCTGTGAGTGCTTGTTGCCCTTGTTGAGATTGAAACTGGCTAGATACTTATGATTCACTTGGTGCTTGTTTTGTCTTGGATGAGAGTACTTACACATGTGGTGGCAGATTTTCTCATGATGAGCAAAATTTGATTCTATCTAAGCTAGTCAATCTTTCTACTTAGCATGTATAGCTCATGGTGTTTATGCCTTGCTATCTATTTTTGATCTTTGCATGATTGGGAGCTATTGCCTTTACACTTCATGGCACTATGGTTATGGTTAGCAAAGTTAAATGCTTGTTTGCATAATTGTTGAAGCTCCTTAGGTTTGCATTTTCATGCATTGCATGTTTGCTTGTTCATTTGCCTCTTTGATGAGTTCATTGCCAAAGGGGGAGAAAATTTTGGGGTCATGCACAAATAATGCTAAGAAACTCATATGACCTGTTTTGCACTACATGAGACCTACCACAACTTGAGGGGGAGCATATCATGATCTTGAGCGGTTTCTTGCACCTTTCACATTCTTTGCGTCTCAAGTCGTTTTCTTTGCCAACTCTTGGTTTTGTGATCCATACTTACTAGATGGCTTGTTTTCATCTTTTCTTTGGGTTTAGCCATTTGGATGTGCTTATTCAGCTCCACATTTCAATCTCTAATCTTTGTGCATTTGAGGTTGTCAATGTACTCATCAAGGGGGAGATTGAGAAACCATGTGGATATGTGCCATGGTTTACTATATTTGTGATGAGTAATTGACTTGAGCGGATTTGGTGTTTTGAGTTGAAATACGGGAATCCAGGGATTGCATGGGTTTGCATATCATGGTTATGACTAACCGGAGTTAGTAGAGATATTGGTGATGTTGCAGGAGATGGGAAATGTATTTGCTTGTCTCATGATGTGTAGGTCACTGGAGTCAACTTGGCGGTCAACGGCGAGAGGATCAGGCACAAGTAGGGGACTTGGGGCCAGACGATCGTGATGCCGGGTGAAGTCAAGGGTGATCCACACCGTACACGTGGAGAGGCAAGAAGCACAGACGGTTTCACGGTCGAGCCTCAAAACCGTGGTGGTGATGAAGATGGCGTGTTGACTAAGTCAAGGCAAACGGGATGCCGGTGTAAGTGACAAGGGGGCTCGAAGGACAAGGACTAGGAGAGACTTGCCGGTGGTCAGGATCGCGGGACAAGGTGACACGCGTCAACATTGAGAAGTCGCGCTTTGAGAAGCGTGCAAGGCGGTTTCCCGGTTTGGGCCTCAAAACCGGTGGCGGTGGTTGATGGTGCACGTGGCACCATCACGGAGCTTGCTTCGAGATGAAGCAAAGACGTGAAGCGTCCGATGGTATTCGGGCGATAAGGAGAAAGATGGATGGTTATGCCCCCGGTGGTAGGTGGGTGTGTTATGTAGGTCAAGGGTAGAGTGGTCATGTGGACAATAGACCCTAGGCCTATATAAGGAGAGGTGTGGCTAGTGGGAGAGGTGCATCTCTTCCATTAGCCTTGTGTTAGGACTCTATTCAAAGTGCTAGGAGAGTACTTCATGTTTGAGAGGAGAGTAGTGGGTATGTGAGAGACATCTCTTGCTCTTCCAAATAGTGGGAGGAAGAGGGTGGCTTTCTAGCCTTGTACCTATGGATCTTGTAAGCACCTTTCTATGATATGAGAAGTATTTTCGTGCTCAAGATTTCCCTCTTCACTTGAATCCCGAAATTCCCTTTTTCCTATTTTCGGAAGCATTTTTATGGTAATTTTCGATCTCACTTTTGGACGAGTTTTTGGCCCGGATTTCTTGAGAAACTTGTTGCTAGGATGAGCTAGGATAATCCTCTATGGATCCTTGATGGGATTATTGGCTCTAGCACCTTCAATTTGAAGGATTTCTCAAGTTTCTCCTTTTTGGTGTTCTTGGCACGAGATCTGAAATTTGTAATGATTTCGTGAGCCAATTGAGTTGATCTCCTAGGATTAGGGTCATGATGTGATGAGGATTCACTGGTCCAAAAATCGCATCATTTGGAGTTCGTTTGATTGAGTTTTGGAGAAGATTTGAGAAGATCCCGAGAGATTTTCTGTTCTGTCAGGGGTCGACCGGCACTGCCAATGACCAGGACTGGCACTGCCGATTGGTCCAATCTGTAGGTTCCAGTGCGATAGCGTCCCGCACCGGCATTGCCAGATAGGTGGGACCAGCACTACCGATGACGCGCACCGGCACTGCTGATAGGCGTGACCGGCACTGCCAATGCCCACCGGCACTGCCGATAGGAGTTCAGTTCTAAACTGTTGAGGATTGCTTCTTCCCTTTTTGTTTCCGCTGTGTTTCTTTGGTGTGGTTGATCATTCCTAGGGCTAGTACACCACAAGTTGGTGTGTGTAGTCTTGGTGATCAATTTGGAGATTGGCTTGGGTTGTTTTGGGGATATAGGCCAAGTTCTCTTGGAGAATTTTATTTGGCTCCCATTCACCCCCCCCCCCCTTTGGTCGCCTTCTCGGTCCTTCAAAAATTACTAGGAATCTAAAAGTTGTGGGGACCACTTGGAAACACCCCATGTTAATGAGGACGATTGTTCAGTGAAGAAACTAAATGAGTTTTTTTACTATCTCATAGTTTTCTTTGCTACGTGTAATTTGTCATCTGTTTGCCAGTTCTGCCAACATCACACCTGATCATGATAGAGGGATTCTAACTTATAGTATAACAAATAACTTGGCATGTTTTATCTGCTCATTAAATTTTCATGATGCACCAAGATTGAACTTAGAATTTCCAGTTATCCACCATGATTGAGGATTTTAAAAGGTTGGCATATACTAGCTATCATAATGATAAAGGCAAGAGGCCATTGATAAAGCTGATGATAATCACATTAGTATCTCTATTTTCGGCTAATTAAGAATGTATTTCTTAATATTTGTTTGCGTTCAGAGTAATAGGCTCCACAACATATAAATCAAACATTTACGACATGCTTATTCATTCAGTAAGAATAATTATCAATAGCAATGAACCCTATTGGTAGTCATATTTGTTTCACAGTTACATGCCTTCTGCGGGTAATGAAAATCATAAAACTGAGCTTATTAGTTTGCATGCAAGCTCTTGCAAAAAGTTTAGGTCCTCAGATGCAGAAGCGAGTTAGGGAAGATTCATTTATGCAGAATTTCTTCACACTAGAAGAATTGCTTACATAACTTCCTATTAATTTGCTTTTTTATATTATATCTTTTTGTTAGAATATTCAATGCATCTATTCACACACAAGTGTCGGTTGTGTTGTAACACAGTGATGCCTTCTCTACAACTTATTAAGTGAGGTGCGATCGTCCACTTCGTTAGAGATTGAATCCAAGTCGATTTTATACCTTCCATATTAAGCATCAACTTTCAAAAATCATAATTCCCTCGTACGGAGTTCAAATGAAACAAATTCATACTCTATATCATAGCTCTCAAAAAGTTCTACAACTTTGGTATTCAGTGGATTCACAGATTCAGAAGTCTTTATGTCCAAATATATGATGCAAAAATATATGTTCTAATTCAGACTCCTCTACGCATGTCTTCTTGCGGGACCTATATCTCATAGTTCCAGAGTTCAAATAATATGACACATATATTTTCTGGAAAGCTCTCGATGAGATCTACAACTTTTATAGTCACACTTTTCCCATTGGAGCATGTCTTGAAATCTAAAACCGTAACATAATATAGTGTTGTTTCTATACTATATGAATTATTTTTTTCCTTTCAGATAAACCTTCTAGAAATCATTAGTCATTGGATCATGACATTGGGCTTGCATGTTGGGTTTCATATACATACAGAGGTATCTTGTAGTGCCATGGGCTTGTGGGAAACCCAGAGTCCGGATTCATATCGCTACTTCTCATCTTTGATCCTTTTTAGTGTTATTTCACATAATTCTACAACATCTCAAATAACACTACATATCAAAATCATCAATATTAGAGATAAAAAAATATTTATGATAAGTTTAATAATATATGTTTAACAAATATATTATGTAAAAATATTAATAATACTATATATATTTAATAAATATATTATATAAATAATTTTTTATTTAAACCATATAGAATGTTTTATTTCTCTTAAGCATGTCGTAACGCATGGACACTTTGCTAGTCCACATCTAATTGTAGTTCATTGCTTATGATAATCATTTCTTTTCTTGTGATAATTACAGTACTTGGCAACAAGGGGGAGAACAAGATGCTGCTGGAGTGGGCATGTGTTTCAAAGAGGTGAAGTGCTATTGTGGCCTTCACCCGCTCATCTGCTGAATCAAGAAGTTCTTGGCTGCTCCTCGAGTGAAAAAGTTCATCCTACCACTTGTGCATTCCAATGTGGCATGCAATGTTTATTTTCCTGTCACTGCAAACCTGAATTATAAACTAGAGAACATAATTGTCAGTTTCTTATTTATTTTATGGATTTCAATCAACATGGAACTATAATGACATGCTTCTGTTATAGAGGACGAGCTTTAATCTTTTGAAAATACATGTATTGCAAGTTACCACACGTGGAATGGCATTTAGACAAAGAGTCTTTTTTGTATAGTAGAGTTACAGCAAACAAACTTAACAGTAGGAGATCTCATAGGTAGTAGAGATTGAGTTAAGCCCTAATAACGCATGGGCATTTTTCATTCGTGGTAGGTAGTGATGGTTAGGCATTTTTCATTCATGGTAGGTAGTGGTGCTTAGAACGGTTCAATTTTTCATTTTTCAGCGGTTTGTGGTTAGAACGGTTCAATTTTTCATTTACGGTCCCCAATCTTTTGCAAGGCTTCGTCACAAGCTAGGTAATGGTGGAAGCATCACAACGTGCCGATAAGGGTGTTACCATGATTTCCCAATATAGGTAGAACACATAAAGTTCCGATAGTTAACTCAAACATGAAATACTTTGTATTTGGATAGTTTGCCACTTGTCATCTGTTAACAGCTTGGGAAGTCACACAGCAAAGTGCCAAGAGCTAACTCTCTTAGAAGTGAGAAATCAAAACATGAAAACTCATATTTACTCTCTCTGTTACAAAATAATTGTTATCATTGGCTTTTTCAGTTATATTTTCATCTTATTCAAAATATTTGTTCAAATATATGAAATTATAAATTATGTTTTACTTTTCTCTAGTGATAAAACAAACCATAAAAATATCCATGATATTTTTTTAAGTAGACGAATGGTCAAATGCGCCTAAAAAAAGTCAAGGGTTACAGCAATTTTGAAATCAAGTAGTACGCCGTGGTAGGTTTAGAAAAAAAATGCAGAAGATAACCAAATACTTACCAGGAAACCTAAATATAATTTAGATAGTGTTTGATTTATTTCAAAACAAAAAGGATCTGGACAGGGTAATAATAATCTTGTAGCAGAAACAAATTTGGTAGGCTACTCTTCAGTTCCTCCATCAGATATTATCGTTAACTTGTCTACTAGTCAGCCACCTACAGGTAAAACGAGTATGAGACTGGAAATAAAGTAGATCTTCTAAAATTTCACGAAAAAAATCGAACATACTCTTTTATAGAAACAAAATTATAGCAGATCAAGCATGTTAGACAATAAAAATGACCATCTTTCCCAATTTGTCGATCTTATAGAAACAAAAGTTCTTTTGGCAGTGACCGTGGTTTATATACATGATTAGCCAAACTGAGTCATATAATTAGTAATCTTGAAAAGGCTTTTCTCCAAAAACCAATTATATCACATAAAAGGCTTTTCTCCAAAATACCAATGAAAATGACAGGCCCCTCATTTTTAACCATGAGCCAATCATGGCTTGGTAGTTTTGCGCAGCCGATTTTCAAAATCTTGAAAAAAATACTTAACGTCATTGCTACTATTGCTAAATTTATATAGTTCACAAGATATACATCATAGAGCCCATATGTAACCATTTCGAACAGGGCAATACAAATCTTCCATAACAAACAAGGGAGGACACCGTGCTTTGGTTGGCGGACATTTAGATATCCTGTACAATTCTATTAGTTGTTAATGACACATTTGCATGTTACATTGATTTTCATAGTCAATCAAATAGTTTTAAGGCAAAACAATGATTAAACACCTAATAATATGCCCTAAGTGTTAACTCAAAAAAATACATATTGATCATCAAAAGATTTGAGAATTATAACCCATCATCAAACCATGATTTAAAAATAGATGATTGAAAGGACGTAAATATATTTACTGGCAAAAGAAACTTCTCTCAAGAATGCATTCAGATAAGGCCAGACTCAATGCTCAATTTTATTTCATGGTTTCAAAGAGTGCCACATTAGCCTACTGGTTTGGGCTCTATAGGTTTGGTTTCAAGAATGAAATGTTTCTCTCAATGCATAGTTTTATCTTATGGTTTCAAAGACAAGCTGTATACCAATAAATCATTACATTGATATTGGACAAAACATGATGGGATGAAACTCTATGCTTTTAATGGGAGTCTTAATGGAGTTTCATGCATGTGAAACAGTGACAAACAAATTTCATCACCATGAAATCTATTTTATATCTTTTATCTTAATTATAATGCCATGTTCTTAGTTTTTGCTAATGTGTCACCTCATATAATGTTAATAAAACTCCAAAGACGGGCCTATAATAGTAAATGTGCACTGAAATATGTACCTTTTAAACTAAAAATATGATTTTTTATTTTTCACATTAATTAGTGTTTATTAATTTAGTACATTCCTAAAACTATATAATTATATTATTTCTACAAGCAAAAAAGAAATTTGAGGTGCAGTCTCTTCATTTAGTTTGAACATAATTTGAACTCTTGTTTTCCTGCCTTTATTTATCTTAATTGAATTTTATAAGCTCCTTTGTTCCACATTTTTCATGCTTTATTACACAGCATTTTCATTGCCGCATATGTTAAACAAAGGTAATATTTGCTCAAGAAAAGTAATATATAATATAGCTGAGTAGTTACTGCCCCATTGTTATGGTCCTTTTTTGCGTCAGTACGTACCACCACAGCACTATCATAAAAAAAACTAGACCTGTCGGGGTAAGACCGCCCCAACGGTATTGCATTAAGAAGAGAGGACCTTTTTACGCAGGTCTAGAAAATTCCCGAACCCCTCTCCTCCCTGACATGGTGACTCCTTTTTTGGCCTGTGTGAGAGCTTCATAGTGCACCAGCCTTTAAATCGGGAGCAAAACCCGCACCGATTGACTCCAGGCAGGATCTTACACATGCTTTGGCTTAGGGAAAAGACGAGGAAATTTTTTTAACCTAGTCCGGAAAATTCGCTTCCAATAAAAATCGAACCCAAGACCTAAAAGGTGCTACTAAGGCACCTTACCCAACACCGTAGCACTATCATGACTTGACTACTTATAAAACAGTAGAAAAATAGGTCACCCAGCAGAAAATTTAATAAAAACATAAAACATTTGTGTTGATGAGTAGATATTACCTAGGAGTGAAAGCGCTGGCGAAGGGGTAGACAGCATAGAACCGTCCGTGCGTGTCATCAATCCCGTGCAACCTCTTGATCATCATCTGCGTGGACGACTTCGACTCGAGCTCGAGCCGGACCATGAACATGCCGTGCACGGTCCACAGGAACACCACGGCGCCGTCGTCGTGGACGCCAACGATCCGAACGCAGCACCTCGGGTCGCTGTCGTCCTCCACAGGGCCACTGGATGGCACAATCTCGTCGTCAAGCAGCACGGTCCTGCGCACCACCCACGACGTGGTACCGGATTCGTCGTCGGTCTCCAGCGCCAAGATGTGCAGGGCCGAGCCGGTCACGGTGGTGAGGCCGATCTCGCCGTCCGTCGTCCTCGTGAGCTGCACGTTGTCAGCGTACAAACTCGGCACCTTCGTCCCGAGGGTGGTCAGGCTGCCGTCGTGCAACTTGAGCGAGAGGACGCGGCCGTCATTGAGCAGCCAGTACACGGCGTCGCCAACGGCTGCGCCGGGCCTCTCGGTGGGCAAAGACGTCCAGACGCCCGCAGCGATGGTGTGGTCCCCCCACGCGCCCGTCTCCGACGAGTAGACGGCGGCGACCGCGGTGCCCTGCGCGACGGACGCGACCGCAATGCGGAAGCGGAAGCTGCAGCCTTCTTCATCGTCGCCACCGTCATCGACGATGAGGACAGCGTTGAGGCCGTGGTGGGTCCCGTGGACGCGCAAGGGCGGGAGCTCCACGTGGCGCCGTTCGTCGGTGACGGGGTCCCACACGAGCAGCCGTCCCGCGCCGTCGTGGAGGACGGCGCGGCCGCTGTGGCAGCCGAGGACGAGCCAGCGGCCGCCGCGGAGGACGAGCCACCGGTCGCAGCAGAGGACCGGCGGGGAGAACCGGTAGGCGGGGACGCGGTCGGGCGGGTCACCGGTGCCGACGAAGCGGCCGTCCAGGCGCGGGTTGTTGTGGAGGACGCCGAGGACGGGTGGCGCGCCGCCGTGGCGCGCGCGGTAGCGGCGGAGGAAGCAGGGGTCCGCGGCGACGGCACGCCAATGCGTGCTGACGGAGGAGGGTGGACGGCTGCGGCGGGAGGCGGAGGAGGATCTCCCAGAGGACGTCGTCCGGCGGGAACGCCGTCAGCAATGATGAGCGGCCCCGCGACGGCATGTCGAGGCGGCGGCGTGCGTGCCTAGGTTGAGATGGAAGAGAACTGTCTCGCTCGTATTTGGATCTGACCCAGATACTAATGCAATGATTCAGTAATCGTGGTGGGATCAAACACGCGAACACCTCAATGCCCTTCCCTCCTCATGTGTACGCTGTACGGATAATAAAAGGACGCGGATGAAACCTCTGGTTCAAAGTCCTCTGGATGCTGCGTGGACATTACTAGGGAGGTTGACGCCGCGTCCAGACGTGAATGAAATTTTCTTTTCTTTTACATTTATTCTGTCCGCATTTTGATTTGTGCATACCATAGTTAATATAATCTGGATTAATCGGCCAGTTAAATAGTAAAACGGTCTGGGCCGGTTACACTGGTCAGTCGCTTAACCCAGTTATGATTTACTTTAAAAAATGGAAAATTTTACATCCAACAAACCCGGTAAAATGGATCGGTTAATTGGTACAACTGGCCAACTAACTCACCATTAACTGATAAATTTAAAATTTGAAAAAATATATATTTGAAATATATCAATAAAATCAGTAAACTGACCGGTTAACCATCTAACCGGTCGGCTAACCGGTTCCTGACCGATGGTCACTGGAATCGAATTTTGCTTGGTTTACCGACAGATTATTCTGGTTTTATGTTTTCTGATTAACCAGTGAATCTGTCTTGATAGTTATACCGGTTCGTTCGGTTATGTTAACTCTGATGCACGTAAATACTATATAAGGAAGGTGTAGAGTTCGTAGATGTGTTTTGCTACAGTTGTGGGAAAAGCCCAACTGAAGAGAAGTCCTGGACTCGAAAGTGTGGCCTGTGTAGCCCGGTTTCATACAGTCTTGTCAGGTTTAATCTTGTTGGATAAAAAAAATTCTCTATAAGCAAAATGCTGCTTTTTTATTAAAAAATTAATAGAGATGGAAGCTCGGTATTGAAAGCTCCGCCGGTCTCAGATAAGAAGCAGGGTTTTAATAACCGGTAAAAACCGGCCGGCTCGGCCGGTTGCGCTAACCGACCGGTTAACTCAGAAAAACAGACTTGGTTACTGTAGCAGACGGTTAAACTGTCGGTTTCTTCGGTAACTGGCCGGTTTTTTACTGAACCGAACTGGCCGGCTTCTCCGGTTAGCATCTTGGTCCACTCATTCTTTATCTCCTCTAAAAAAAAAGAAACTTGTTCCTATCGTCTTCACCATCGAAGCAGCATCATGTCCAAACACTCTTTCTCTTTCTCCCTTCACTCCGCTCATCTCCCACACTCGTGCAACGGCTGTCGCCATAGAAGAGCTATCGCCACAAAATCTATGTGCTCGCCCACAAGACACCACCGTCCGGTACCATCTACTCGACGCAGCCACATGAAGAACCTGGCGACCCGGTTCGGAGGTTACGTTGCCTATTCTGGCGTCGAGACGGTGGTGGTCCGGAAGCCTGGCCAGATGTATTGTGCTGCGCCTCACCATTCCTCAGTCCATGGAGGTGATTTCAATCATCCGTGTAACCATGTTGGATAGTGATTGTGGCCAAAAATACCTGATGGCTGACTTGGTCACCTCCAAATATGGCACCATCACAGTAGCTTGTCCTCGCCGGCTGTGAGATGAAGGACCAGTCTGTTAGGCTCACTGCAAGCCATCCACTAGTAATCCTCTCTTCAACTGGGAAGGATGAACTGACAAGAGTCGTAGTCGGCACTCGTTGTGTGGGTCGGTCCACCAGGTGGAGCAGCAAGGAGGTAGCGCAAGGAGGCCCGCACACGGGCCGGTTGTCCAACCAGAGACAAAAAAACCAGCCATGAGGCCCATGACGCTCGGACACCCTGTGAGACAGTAAAAGGCAACGCGGCAGGCTATGAAGATATCCACGATAGTCAAAATTACGAGAGGGCCGCAATTCCTTCATCTGTCAGCTTACTAATATACTTGCTTCATATTATTCAAGAACTTATCCTGAGATGCTACTGTGTTGGGCGCTGTCACATGGCTACTTATGTGCATTGGACTTGTATACTTATTCTCGAGCAAAAAAAAAAAATGAAGCAAAATAACCAGTTTATTTGAGGGCCGGGCCCAACAGAGCATCAACTGCAAACGGGCAACATATTGCCTTGGAACATATTAGAGCTCCACTGGAAAATTTGTCGATGAAAGAAACATTAAAACTATAGTAAATGTTGAGCAAGCCCAAAAAAATCAACACGGCGCATAAGGTGAATAAGAGCAATGTTGATTCAACGAAAAAGATATCATACTGAAACCAGGTAATGAATTGGAGAAATCTGGAGTTCTGTCAGGAAAAGGATCCCTTTTAAGACTGGCTTCAACGAAAAGCATCCTTTGCATTATCCTGACTTAATAAACCAAAGACACTAGGAAGCATCTATATACAGGAACACATCCACCATGGTTTGTACAACGCAAACCTCATCTACCACAACTTTCACCTGCCACCTAGCTATGTATTGATATATACGAAATGACAGACACCCAAATTTAGAATAACAGAAGGGCGGGGTTTTGGAATGAACCTGCAACCCACATGTATATACTTCAACCAAGCAAGAATCCTACTCGACCTGTTATGAACAACGAATGTACGACTCAAAAGGTGCATAAACCAGTGATGGCACTAATACATTTCATGTTGTTCCTCCTTTTGATACTTTTTCCAAGTGTTTTCCTTGGTTTGTTTCCATTAGAGAAGCAACCCAAAACAGACCAGTATTAAGAGCAGAGCAGTTACTGACTGCCACTTCCATAATCAGCAAGCTTCAGGACAGGATCCAATCCACCAGGGGCAATGCCTATTCAAACATCTCATCCACCAAGGTTATCTGCAAGACAGCATAGGCAGCTTACAGCAAACAAGGAACCTGTATGTTTGAAGACGTAATATGAACACAGAAGAAAAGAAAGAAAGAGGGAGGAGATCCCTCACAAACTATTCGCAAACAATTAATACACCTGAAACAATCACCAAGATCAAGTCTGTGCGTCTGCATTTTATTTTGATCAAATTTATCTTAAGCAGCACTATTCAAAGTATACATTAAAGTAGAAAACTGGGTAACAGAAAATCATCCATGATCTACATCACCAATATACGTTTGAGGTTGTATGAGTACAGCATACGTACCTGGTCACAAACTGGGCAAGTATCACTTCGCTCCATCCATTCAAGTATGCAGCATAGATGGAAATGATGCTCTCATTTTGTTACAGAACGGGGATTTTCTTCATCATACTCTGGTGAAGGATATACAAGTTACATGAGCATTTTGTCCAACTCATATAGTCAGATTGCATATACATAACCAACTAAAGTCAGCAAGCTACAAAATAATAAGATTGTGTTTGTAAGTTAAACAAAACATAACTCCCATGATTGGAAAATTTTATAGAGTCCTTTTCTCCCTTGAAAAATACCACAATTTCAGATTATTTGCAAGTAGTAAACTGCTGAAGGCCTGAAGGCCATATCACTGCAGAATAATCCATATACACGAATAAAGGACATATGCATAGTGCATCAGTGAAGAAGAGCAGTTCTACAGTAGTGACAGCAGCCAGCAAATGCATTATTCCTAAAATATTTTATTGTTGAACTGCTGAAGTGTATTGATGTTTTCCATCACATCCCACTGAATGCAAATTGTGAACAGCTAGCTGAACGGGGCTGGTCTCCCTAACCACTTTCCTATCAACCTAAACAATTAACAAGAAAAATAGCAAATTCGAAGTATAACAAAAGTGTGAACATTCACTTTTCTACATTACCGAATAAAGAAAGCTACAACAAATATTCATTTAATATCCTACAAATGTAGATAATTAATTGTTTGGACGAACCAACAGGAAATAATTCGTTTTTCATTTATGAAGAGCAATAAACCTTCAAGACAGATTGGGCAAACATCCTCCTCATCAGCCTTTTCTTCCAGAATACCTTTCTTACATGATTCATCCACCTTCAAGGACTCCTCAACATTTATCGATTCCTGCTGGTGATTGATTTTGCTCTTAACATCTGACTTATCCCAATCTGCACATAAATGTTAAAGTCCAGGATATTTTTTGAGAAGGTCTATAGGGGAAGTCTGAGCTACACCAGTAAATAGATAGTCATTGATCATATATAGCTAATTAATATTTACCAGGGTTCTCTGGAACTGTCAATACAACATCATAAGGCAAAGGCGCAGGTGGTGCTCGATATGTGTCAGGGGTGGATGTGTCCAGATTTGTGTCTACTGCAACGATTGCTGATGCTGGAGACGACCCGTCAAAAGCTGAAGACAATGGCTCATGCTCCTCCAGATTTTGTTGACGCTGAAATATAAGTGAAAGATCCATGAACAACCTTCACCAGCAAAGTAATTAGTAATGTGAAGGGCGAGCAAGTATATGACGCTATAACCAGGTTAACTTATAAATCAATGATAGCAAAACTTCATAAAAGATTGTGATTATTGCATGTACTATAGTAAAGGAAATGGCATAAACACATAACGTTTACACAATTGCAGTTATCAATCAGCTTATAACACAAAATGCATAGTACCAGACAAAAAAATTTACTCTGTTGCACTGAAACTGCAAAGAAAAGAAAACACATAAATCTAAAATTCAATTATTGTCGGTGTATATAGCTGAAACTCTAGGAAATCTAGTACATTCATATGCTTAGAAAATCACACGAACTGGGCTGCATTTTTTTTTAAATAAGAACTAAGCTGCATTAAGACTCAATTTTGTCATATAATTTGGTCGGCCATTGTAAAATATATGTAAAACATCATGCATACAATAAAACTGCTTCAATGTGTACCAAAAACTTTTATAAACAATGTAGTACCGTAGTTTTTATATAACTAGCATTGATAGAAGAGTTTACGTACATAGATATCAATTGGTGCTCCAACAGCTTCAGATCTTGACGAACAGCAACAACAGCCACCCATTTTATATCGAATTGGAAGCTTAGTCCAGGCAGACCTCTAGATGATATTTAAAATTAAAAATCCATCTCTCAGAGCCCTGTAAAGAAATAAAACTATAAAGCTATGTTATTGGACGAAAGAGGAGAGTCATGCAAAAAGAAAAGTAGCAAATATAGTTTATTAATACAGAATCAGATAAGAAATACCAACAAGAGCACCAGTGTAAGATTGTGCATATGGTTTGGCAAAGAGCAACCATAAACCCTTAAACGCTTCCTGATGATTCTTTATAAATTGTCCTAGGGGCATTTGCCTGCTGTTTTCCTTTTTTGGTATGTTAATTTACCAAGAAAGAAAAAAACGTTGCTTCTATTAGTCAACCTTACAGAACCAAGAAGTGGTAGCTTGACAGGGAACAAAATAGTCAATTTTACTAGGATGGGTATTGTTAATACGTGAAATTGCGAATACGACAGATCAAAGAACTATTAGGGATTGAACAGCAAGGCATCAATACAAACCATAGTAAACACACAGCCAGATAGTAAGCACAAAATAGTGGAAGCTTGACAGATCAAAGAACTGTTAGCCAGATAGTAAGCACAAATTACTGCCTATTGGGACCAACATATTTCAGACTGACCTACTTTTCTATCTCGAAAAGCTACCTGACCTGACATTGGGACAGTGGACCATACATGTGCACAATAGCTGCTGTACAGTCCTGTAATACGAAGAAAAAAGGTGATCACTGAACGTATAATGTAATCATATAGAGATCTAGATATATAAAGCCAACTATGCCAGAGTTTTGTAGTATGGATCCCACAGTCCTGGATTTTCTAAGATTTAGGCGGAATTTGAAGAGGTAGGACCTCTGATAGTCATCATGGACTTACCTGTAGCATGGATGACAACATATCACTTTTTGTAATTAAAAATAGAAGATAAGTATCTCTTAATGCTACCTGTTTGCGTAAAGGTTTCACACAACAGGAACACAGTTTCGAGGAAAAAAAACAACAGGAACACAGGGACTAAACATCATCTGAAACAATAATGAACTCGCAATCTATGTAGTGAGTCATCAGTTCCCCCAGTTTTTATTTCTACAATAATGATTGGACTTCCTTTCCCGCTCTAATTTCAAGGTAGCAAACACATAAAAGTTTGCGCTGCAGCAAGTGTAGAAATTCAAAAATTGAGAAACCGTCGGATATTATTTGCATCCATACACATCAAGTTCCGAAAAGGCTTCAGTTTAAAATATACTGGTTGACGTATTTTGGACCAGTTAAAATTATTTGCACCAGATTTTGGCAAACAATACGCAGGGAAAAAAAATATTTGCACCAGAATTTGGCAAAGAATACGCAGGTAAGTACAGTTAGAAGTGGCATTATCAATCAAGACAATCTGAGACTTCCTATAGTAATACCGCGCAACAAACAAGCCACTGAGGCTAATTTAGTTATTTCACTCTTTATTGACAGAACCTAGCATGCAACGAACGGGCTTCTGCAGAATAGCCACGAAACCGTGGGCTTCTGTAAAATGGTCTCGAAACCGTTACCTCTCCTGTAAAATGACCTCAATCAATTTTCTGGATAAAAATGCCCTCACCCTTCTTCTTCCTCTCTCCCTCTCTCTTCTCTCTCCTCTCCTCCCCCTCTCTCTTCTCTCCCACCCGAACTTCTCTCTTCTCTCTCTGCGGCGGCGGTGAAGCTCTCTCGAGTGCTAGCTCGCGCATGGCGGCGGCGGCGGCAAAGCTCGCGCGGGCACGCATGAGCAGGCAGGCAGTGGCGAAGCGGAGGAGGCGGTGTGGCTAGTGGGGGTGGCGCGGTGGCGCGACCAGCGGTGGCGGGCAGGGGCGGCGCAGGGGCGGAGTGGCTGGCGGTGGCGGGCAGGGGCGGTGCACGGGGGAGGTGGAGCGGCTGGCGGGGGCGGTGCGGCCGGCGGTGGCGGGCAGGGGCGGCGGGGCGCGGCATGGCGTGGGGGTGGCGGCACGGCCGGCAGTGGCGGGCAGGGGCGGCACGGCGCGGCCGGCGGTGGCGTAGTCGTCAGGGGCAGCACGCGGGGAGGCGCACGGGGGAGGCAGAGCTGCCGGCGGTGGTGCATGTTCGGGAGAGAGGAGCAGAGAGAGGAGAGGAGAGAGAAGAGAGAGAGGGAGAGAGAGGAAGAAGAAGGGTGAGGGCATTTTTGTCCCAAAAATCGATTGAGGTCATTTTACAGGATAGGTATCGGTTTCGAGGCCATTCCTACGGTTTGATGGTCATTCTGTAGAAGTCCGTTGGTTTCGTAGCTATAATACCAAAAATCTCGCATGCAAGTGAGAAAGAAACTATATCAGGGTATCCACAGAACATGCAACAGCAACCGGCAACAACGTCATAATTAAACATCTCTAATAAGAATCTCCGCATAACAATCAACTATTCAACTGCATCTGACATTTATCACAAACCGGCAACAGGGTCTTCCTTCTGAACTATATCAAACCGAAACATAGGTAATAAAACTGAAGCAAGATGAAATAAAAACAGCAGCAAGATGGGAAAGCTGACGCCGCACAACTGAACTATGCAAGAAACTTCGCAAGGGCAGAATTGACATGAGGCCAGGGGTTTTCAGCTGAACCCCCAAAATATTTGCAAAAGAGGCCGTACCCACAGCTCAATCAGGCGACAAGAAGCTCTACGGGCTCAACTACTTGATCTTGCCCGCTCGCTGTACAGCAAGAAAAAAAGAAGAACCTAATTCTAATCTAATCACACCAAACCATGGACGGAGGATTGGGCAGGACCCTTCGCGCATCATGAAGCACACAAACCCCTCAGGAGACAAACTGAGCAAAAGAGAGGAAGAAGGGTCCGTGTTCGATAAGGAACGAACAAGGTCACCACTTTTACAAGAACAGAAAAGGGAATCCATCGGTGGGGAAGCGAGAGCTGGGGCTGCTCACCAGCACAAGAAGTAACCAATCCGATCTCCGCTTCACCGGACGGAGAGAGAAGCGGCGGAAGCGGACTGCGGAGCGGAGGATCCGGCGGAGAGAGGGCGGGGCAGCCGGCTCTGTGCTCTGCTGGGCGGCGAGGAGTTGAACGCCCGGTGCAGGAGAGCGAGTGGACTCCGATTCTGTGGAAGAAAATTCCCAACAGAACCTCAGCTTTTTAACCCATTTGCTTTTTTATTATTGTAATTACGCTGTGACGCTTCAGATACTCGTGCCGATCTCCTCAACTTTTACGTAGCAAGAGCATCTCTAAAAACTTTTTAAAAATAAACTTTAAAAGAGTGTTTTTAATAGCAGTTTAAAAATTATTAGACATAATTTTCTTATCTTCTATATTAGTTCTTTTTAAAAATAAATTATATTTTTTTTGATTGGGTCATATCAGCATCTGAGGCTATAATAACACTAACTCTCTTGGAAATACAAGAATTGAGTCACCAACTTTCTCCTTGTTTCTAACTACAAATGAGATGAATTTAGAAAAATAATAAATTTGTGAGTTATTTTGGAGAGTTGTTGGAGATTGTTTTTTAGATTAAATCTCATTAATTTGATTAGGAAAAGTTTACATGACTTTTTTTAAGATACTCTAAACCCTCTTCCCTATTTTATTGTTAACTTTGCTTAGCTCAAATTTGTGCTTAGCAGCAATAACAAACAAATCGGAGGTAGTAACATATTGTTATTACACCTTTTAAAGTTATAGTCACATGATTTATACTAGAAAATTTATGTTAGTATTTATTATTTATAAGATTATATGTAGTAGTAGAAGGAAAACATATTAATGTATAGACAATGAAAAAGTTATTTCCTTTTTTCAATTTCGATCTAATGATGCTAGCAGTTGACTAGACTTTCAGTTGATTGAAAATTAGCAAGTCCCATACTGTTATATTAGGGAAATGAATACATAGATAATCCTACATCAGCATTTCGAATTTTAAAGAGTATATATACTTACACTGTTCAAAAATTATAATTGAGGAGTTAAGTACTCCAATCTATTTTTCTACCACAAAGAGGCTCTTGAGAGACAATTTTTCTTGATACTGTTATATCCATATTGTGGAAAGGAAAAACTGTCTTGTTTAAAAACTACAATAAGAACCACTTTTTAAATAGATATTTCATTGATTTATCAAATTCAAAGATAATATGCATTGTTTCATTGATACTAAAATATTTTGTTACTTTTATAAAAAGTTATATTTTATCACTTTATAGTTAAGTTATATTCCCTCCGGATTTTCTGATCTTACGGTTATATTGTTCTGCTGTCTTCTAACCCGATTGGTGTTGACGCAAGTCATCAGATGACGTGGCCACCTTCCAGTTTTGACTTGGCTGAGTCATCAGCTGAGGTGTCCACCTACTCGCTTGACATGGGGTAGGTCAAATAGGAGCACCGCATCGCATAGTCAGCCTAGAAGATTGCGATGGCCGATGGATGGTATTGGATTTGCTATGCCTGTTATTTGCGTGAAACTGACACATAACTGAATTACATAGTGGATGAACAGACCAACAACTAATGTAAAGGTGTTAGCATCGTGAAATGCGAAGAAAAATACAGTCATACACTTCGCCAGCAAAATGCATACATTTTTAAAAACAGAGAAATTTACAGACTTGCCACACAAACCATTCACATTCAATTCAAAATTATGGAATTTTGCCCAAGAGATGACATCCTCAAGTGCACAATATCCCTTGAGAAATTAACCTACTCCATCCGGTTTCTGTTTGGTGCCGTTCAGATAGTTTGTAGTTGAAAAGAAACTAAAATGTTATCATTAAGACAAGACCTCCCCTATAAAGAAAACACTTGTCTTCAAGGCCTTTGGTAAATTATTTGCATTTATCCTTTCTGGAAAAAACACAGCATGTAAATGTTCAGTCAGTGTAATTTTCTTGGTTCCGCAAATTGTGGAGGTCAGAGTTGACTAGTAATGATTCAGTGGCACAATTGTCTGACTAGATGGTCATTATTTTACACAAGACCTGGCGGGTCATAAAAATGCAACAAGATACTATTCTACTAACGGAAAAAGTTGTGTTTCTATTTTGCTAAATGAAACATAGTATGCAGTGAATGGCAAAAAAAATTTCCTGAGGATTCTGCATGGCAGTAGACATGAAAACGACAGTCAATTACTGCAGCTGAGTTTCACCAACAAAACACTGGCACAAAATATTAATCTCTCCCAATGCAGATCAATCGAAATCAGTTAAATTTCCTGAATATTTATGCAGAAAAAGAGATGAAGGGACTTAAGTGGATGTTTAGGAGTTCGTTTATTGTAATTTGCAACAAAATACTTTTCTTTTTTAAAAAAAGTTCACAATAGATCCCATTTGAAAAAACTATGTTGATTTTGCCTACCATGGATGTCAGAGCTAGTAGTATGACTTAAACCTAATTAGCTGATTGGTCTATTTTGTGAGGAAAGCCAGATGAATGCTTATTGATATCTTAGAGCACAGCAGTGGCAATATGGGCACGTCGGCTTTCGATGAACTGCTGTCGAAATATATCAAATTCTCCATCCTTGATAGCCTTTCGTATAGAATGGAAAAAGCGAAGATAATGATGTGTATTATGTCTGCAGAAATATAAGATATATATTATTTATACTCAAATCATCCTACTGGTATAAATAACTGGAAATCCAACTTATCTTACATCTCCAGTAGGATCTGAGCCAGCATCTCATGGACATTGAGCAAATGATTGAGGTAAGCCCGAGTGTGATTCTGACACGTGAAGCAACTACAGGTATCAACAAGCCGTGAAGTGTCTTTCCTGAAGGGAAACACAAACCCAAAAATCTTAATTGCATAGCAAAGAATCAACATATCCAATAATTTAGATGTTAACACTCTTCAACTTGGAGTATCCGTAAAAGAAATGGAAAATCTAACTGGGATAAGCCTCGTATTTTGCATTACATCAATAGTCAACATAAACCTCCATCTTTTTAGCTATTCCACTTCATCTTGTCACATCAATCACTTCCACTTTCACAACACAACCAAGTTTCATACTCAACCTTCTTAAGCAGCAATATATTGGGTTATAAATAAACAAGATACATGACCTCTCTTCCTTTTTTCCAAAATGAAAAGAACAGCAAATATGGTGGCCATTGTGGTGAAAATTCAATAAAATTTCTACAACAAGATTGAATGCAACCAATAAGCATCTAAAGAGCAGAGAAAGACATTCTTGATGATACACTCAAGGGGCATTTGTGCACACTCAAACGCAAAAGCACTTGAACCCAATGATCATCAAAAGTTTATACGACAAACATACAACTTAGACTAGTTGATAACCCGCATGTTGCTGCAGAATATTTATGAGTTATTGAGGCTATAAATAACACTTATCTATAAAGTGTAATATGATTAGGCAATATCAATGTAAAAATGAGATTGGTATTATTCAATGGCATAAACATCAAAGATCAATAAATATGCATGAATAAGATAAAGCACACCAAGTAATGTATATGTGTCACCACAGATATTATTTTTGCAATATATAGCACACACAGATTGAATATTGAACCAAATTCAAGAAATGTTCACAAAGAGGCATATGAAAAATAAGTAGAAAATAAATGCAATCATGTAAATAAATTTAATGAGAAGGTAAGACTGATGCTATCAACACAATTGAAGGAAAATATCAGATTGCATCAAGCAGAGGAGTAGGGCAAACATTTGCAAGCTTAGGATTTGAGCAAGATGTTGGCCAACACTTCATGTTCCAAGAGATGAGATCAGTGCCGCATCCCAAGGAGGTGGGGCGGAAGCAAGTAGAAGGAAGCCCCTGGAGGCACTGCTAATGGCCGGAGATTAGTGGAGACAATTTATGGTGTAGTATTAAGTGTGCATTAAAAGGGAATAGAAAACAGCAGAGAATGGATTGCAGTCAGCTTTGATGTTTGGTTGGTCGGTTGCATGACTGCCTGACATGGGATATATACAGAGATGGACAGTGAGGATCAAGTGAACAAAGGGATCTAACTAAATGCTAACACGTGCTAGTGGCCAGATTATAGCGGAGACAGTCCATGGTATAAAAATTGTCTGTAACACACTAAGAAAACGTGGCTTCGTCTCCAACACATCGACAAAGTCGAATTTGTCTGCAACACAATACGATTTTGTGATTTCTCGTCTGGAACACATTATGACCATTTAACAATTGTTTTCAACTTTTTTATCTCAATACATAGAATACATTAGAACTTGAAACTTGACACAAATATACATTGTTGCAATATCTATCATTAAAAATAGGGCTAGATTTTATTATTATTATTTGCATGATTTGCTGGACAAATTCAATATTAAAACAATGAGCAAACATGTAAAACATTTGAAAAAAAATTAGTTCTATTTTCTAGTGATAGATAATGCAATAATGTATATTTATGCCAAGTTTCAAATCTTAATATATTATGAGTATTGAGATAAAAAAGTTGAAAACAATTGTTAAATGATCATAATGTGTTCTAGATGAGAAATCACAAAATCGTAGTGTGTTGTAGACAAATTTGACTTTGTCGATGTGTTCTCAGTGTGTTACAGACAATTTTGCCTAATATTAAGCATGTGTTGAATGGGGATGGAAAACGACAGAGGGTGGATGCAGTCAGCTTTGATGATGTTTGGTGGGTCGGTATCATGAATGCACCATGTGTGATATATAAAGAGATGGACGGTGAGGATCAACTAAACAACATGATCTAACAGACTAGTTTTTCCTGATGATGTGGCTTAACGTGAAGGCAGATTTATAGCAATAAATTGGACTTGTAGTGGGTTGTGCTTATATAGATATATAGATTGAATTGTAAACTTTTATATAGTTTAGATTAGACCACATGCATACTTCATAAGTCTTCAAAATATACTGCATTGGGTTTGAAATGGAGATTCTATTTTCATGGATCAGACTGCCTACCGGTATACTGTTGCACGCAGGTTAATCTTTGTTGAATCTCCACTGCTACTTTCAAATACTCCATTCTGCATCCCTCTTTCAACCGTGTCAACAGGGAATACCAGTGCAAAACCACCCATAGTAAGTTGGTAAATGTACCTGTCATTTCCAAAGCCAAAAAAATGTTTTGCTCAGTACACTGATGAATTGTAAATGCTACAGGATAAGGATGAACATACGTGGAGTCGAAGAGGTCAACACCAGCAGCTACACCCTCCAGGACCTCCTCTAGAACACATCAAAGGTGTGAAAACTGTTAGGCTAGTTACATTTACAACTGTTATAATAGTTTTAAAAGGCAAAGCAAACTCAGGGCCAAAGGTTACTCGATCATTTACAAACAGACATTATTTGCTCATCAATTAGTACTACACAGAAAAATGTTAGGCCAATATTTGGATAAGATTTTCAGCTCAAGACTCTACTTTTTGAACTATCAGTGTGCGAATAAAATATTTAAGTTTATGGATCAGATTGCAACATATAAGACAGCTTCCAGTCACCCAATGGAAAGTGCATAACGAAATACAAAGCTACTGAACAAATATGTCATAGCCACCTGGAAGACCAAGCCTAGAGACAAGCCGAAGTTTATCCGATGGCAAGCAATCCTAAAAGGAAAACAAAATAAATGAGTAGAGCCTTGTTGACACAAAAATAAGGGGGAACATTTCTCAACAAATAAAAATACTATTATTGAAAATCATGAAATCCGCCTTTCACTTAGCGACAACGACTATCAACGTCATTGTAATCTCAGTCGTATTTTTTTTATTCTTGCGCATTGAACAAATGAGGAAGAGTAACAGGGGAGAGCTAACAACTTTGCATCAAAATCATAAAAAATATATTAATAAAAAATTTAAGCATAAACCATAAATAAGAGTTCATGTGAGAAATAACCATTATGTTGAGCTCATTATAGCATATGCTTAAATAATTCATAAATAAAGGATAAGTTTCTCACCGTAACAGCATTGAGTAAACTACAACGTTCTTCAGTATTCTCTCCAAGGCCAAATCCTCCAATCCAAAAGCCTATGTGGCAACAAATGTATCAGTATTAAAACATATCATTTTTTGAACTTCAAAATAAAACATCTGTTGTAGAACCAGTGTCTGAATCAGGAGAGCTAAAAAGTTAACCGAAGGTTCGAGTTCACCCTTACCAGCAGTCACCAGAAACATGGGTCAATCAGCTCAAGGGTAGAGAATTAGAGACATTGGTCTGGGTGACTGAAAATGTAGGTTTAATGGGGGTAGAGTTCTTCAGGGCATCAGTTGCTCGACTCTATTATACAACTATAACCAACACTACAGGGTCATGGAATGCGGCATTTATCCCGAGTCTGGTGACTATGCTTACTGGAGATAGGAAATAGGAAATACAACTACAGAAAATTAAACAATTTTGAATGATAGAAAATAAGCAACCTGACACATTGCGCTTTGATACTTCAGTGGCACATAGCTTTCGTTGTTCTATGCTGGAACCGCCGACAACTACACCCAATGTATTCATTCCAGAAGCCTGAAACATCATGAATTGCACCAAGGTTTCAATAATAAGGATCAACCACCAGAGATAGAGAAATTTCATTAATTAAATAAAATTCCATACATGCATGTAGAGAGGGTGACGAGGCAGGGAGAAGGAGGTGGATTGATAAAATAAAAATGTGACATTAGTCATGAGAAAAGGTTGACAACTTCACATGTTATTTGTCTACTCAGCTGAGAAGCATGCACCCACCCAAGGAATTCAAACCTTTCGTGAAGTGTCACGTAGGCTTATTAACTTGATAACATATTCCCTAGTGCCAGTTAGCAGATACATTTTGTTTGTGAAAGAAACACTTCAAGAGAAATTAGCTTAATGCCCCACCTTGTTCAATGCAATACACTCGTCAAGCCACCGTAATGTTCTGTCAACTGAGATTTTATTCCGTTTCTCACTTGACCAAGCTGGAACCTCATCTGCCAAACTTGCCCATAAATTAGGCTTCATGCACGAAATCAATTCCACATAGTCTGTCGGTTTGACCTAAAATGACACAAAAAAAAAAAAGAGCTCAGATGTGCACAAAAAGATGCATCCTTAAAGATTGACAATGTGAAATTTAGAGTTACTAACCAATCTACGACCTGATGGTGTTTCAAAGGAGGCACCAAATTTGTTGGTGGCATCACTTGATGGTAAACTCTCAATAGAATCACCTGCTGCAGCTACAAGGATGTGATTGGGAAGACCAAGCATATGATGCAAACCACCAATATTTGATATTGTTTTTGATGGAGGGCCCTCTATACTGCAAAAATAAAACAGACGCGATCAAGCATCTGAATACCCTCGTGAAAAAAACCAGCCTAAGCGCATAGCTCCTTTAACATCATCGTGCTGAACCAAATGCATCACTAGAGCGAAGAAAAACTAGAGGACGAAAAAACATGACTTACAAGTGGGTAGGGCAGATATGTAGGAGGAGGGAGTCTGGAAGGGGAAGCGAAGCAAGGAGGTCGCAGGATACGAACGCCGGCAGCCCCTTGCGCGTGGACAGAAGAAGTGCCGGCGTTTCGACGCCAATGCCCCCTACATGGAGCGCTCCGGCCCGCGCCTTCCCTCCGCCGCCGCACACTTTGGTCACCGCGAACCTCATGGCCCTGGACTAGTTCCTTCCCTCAAACGAACAGGACGCCGCGTCGCAACCTCACTTCACCGCGCCGTCCTGCCTTGCCCTTCGTCCTGGTTTGTGTGCCAGAAATAGTTGGGAAGGCGCGCAATCGACGGTGCAGGCTACGACGGAGAGCGCGGCCCGGCAATCCGTCGAACACCTGACGTGCGCGCAGGTTCGAAGAAGTTGATGCAAGAATCAATGAGGCGAGAGGCGGGTTCAGATGGAGCAAGGTGGGAAGGCCGCGGCCGCTGGGGCTGGTTCGACTCGACGGAGCTCAGCGCCTCAGCGAGCCTCACGATTTGGCGGCTGCGTGTATGGAGGCGGCGTCGGCAACCGGCGGAACTGCGGTAAGTGGAGTAGTCGGGAAGATAGGATGGGCGGGCTGTGTGCTGTGTCGCAGTTGAGCCTGAAACTGTGAATAATGTAGGCCCAAAGTGTAAGGAATCCAGCCCAAAGAGTAGTTCGTAGGTTTTTGAAGTGTCTTTTGGACCTCTTTTGACGTTAGCTGCATCCGTATGTCCTGTTTTGAACCCTAGCACCAGACATAATTCCTTCTCGATGAAAATACTTCATATCAAATGCGACGCGTACCATACAAATCGCCGTTTTCAAGGTATAGTTCAGATGACAAGGCTTAAATATAAGTCCCATTGGTGGTGCAAGGCAGTGAAAATATCAGTCCCATTAGTGGTGGAAGGTGGTGTTAGAAGGCTCGATAGGATCCCTTTACTCGTTTGAGTTTTTTTTTTTATGCTTCAAGAGGTGACGGATACCAGAGAAACCATGTTTTAAACGGGACCTCATATTCCTACCCCGTGCTGCGCTACGTATAGCCTAAGCATTGCGCGGCTCACAGCCCACCATTCATTGACCGGAAATCAGCCCACGAAGACACGGAAGTCATCGTCAACCTCCAGCTCCTGCAGATCGCTGTACCGGCTTTCGCCCATCGCTCCTGCAACCGGATTCGCGATGCCCGTTCATCTCGCGCTAACCCATCGCAGCTCTTGTCTGTTGCTTCATTCTTTTTCATCACCTCCAACACCTCACGTCGTCAGATCCACGCTCCCCAATAAGATTTCACACATATTCTTCTATTGTTTCACATGTGAGATTCCATTGTTCTACAAATGGTACTTCATTGTTCTGCTCATATAGAGAACTTCGTTGTTTCGGAGACATCTCTTCGTTGTTCCACACAAAAAACTAATTGTTCCATCTTTTGAATCTAATTATTTCAAAAATCAAATCAAATTGCTTTGAACATGGCTGTTACAACACGACGGGAAGAAGAAGCTCGAGGTGACGTCTCAGATAGAGCGTAAGAGAAAGCAACGGCCAGATGCATGGACGGGAGGAGGAACACGGCCAAACGCATGGACAGAGGAGGAAGACGCCCGCACGTGGCAGAGAAGAAGGTGGCGGCGGTGGTAACGCTTGCGCTCGTGAGCTAAGAGAGAGAGAACAACGGGAATCGAACGGATGATAGCATTAAATGCAAGAATCTTAAAGCGTGCTATGTAGAAGCTAAACATAGCGGGCGCTACATATAGAAAGTCCCGTTTTAAACTATCTAATCAAAGTAATCCAACAGTCTGTGTCATATCAACTGGCCCTATGTAAGGACCAAGGGCCTACCGAGAGGGAAGGAGGACTGAATCGGTAGCCGATCATAAATTCGAATACTTCAGTTTTACTTCTCTAGAATCTAACAAATATTGTAACCTAAATAATTCTAGTAGGCCAAGATCCTATATATACTAGTGTTCATGATGCAAAACAAGATAAAGCACGGAAGCTAAATACACTAGTCTATGCAAGCTATAAGCCACCCTACTAACTAGAGCACACAATTTTGGAATAGTAAAGAAGAGAGGAGGGGGGAGGAAGTCAAGGAATGCTCATAATTTTTTTCCGAGGTCTCGAAAGGATGGCGCCTTCCCCTACTCCTCGTTGGACCACTCCCGCCGGAGTCCTAGTCCCTCCTGCCATCAAGTGGAGTTCTCGCCCACGAGCCCGCAATCACTTCCGAAGTGAAGACACGGTACGCGTCACTACTGCCACCAAGGCACAAGCTCGCCTCCCTCGAGAAATTATCGGACTCCTCAAGCCGACACGGGCGCTCACTATTGATGCTCCTTTCACCTGCGGGCTCAAACCATGTACAAATGTGTGACGGCCTTCACAACTAATCACGATAGGCTTGATCACCATGCCTAACCGATCTAGGTCTTACCATAGACCAAGAGTAACAACCTAGATCATACCCTTAAGTACACCCTAGCCTTAGATGTGCAAGATCACTCCTTGTTACTCTCACTAGCACCCTCAAGATATCCAATATCCTCTCCTAGTGCTCTCCTCTTTTCCTCTTCGACCTTACCAAATGTTCTCAGGTATTTCACTGGCCAAGAGTGATCTCCAAGATCCCAGCTATGAAGTTATATAGGCTCCCAACCTCAAACTAGCTGTTGCTCTATGAAAACAGCTTTCTGGGCCTACTGATCATATAGTCCGGTCACTCCCTGACCTGACCGTCTGGTCACTACAATACAGTGCACCAACGGCTCTGGCCACTGCTGATCTCTATACTGACCGGACCGTCTGGTCCGTTTCTCTCTCCAGTCCAGAAACATTTTGCATTGTAGCTTCCTCACTGCCCAGAATCCTCCATAGTGACCGGACCATCCGGTCTCTATAGAACTTGACTTTGGTAGCTTTCTCGCTTCTTCGCTATAGCCTCTGGACAAAACCACATAGTGACCGTACAGTCCGGTCACCTCTGACCACTCTATCCGGTCTCTATGTCCAGACGCTGAAACTTGTTGTCCTCACTTGACGTTGTTTGCTGGCTTCTCTGAATAGCTCCTTGGCTTCTCCAGCATCAACTAGTGCCTGTGATTTCACCGAACAACCTTGCACATCACCGACTAGACATGACCTAAGAGAATAACCTAGACCTCCTTGATAGTCCGATTTTTCCTATGGACTCAAAGCCCTAACAATTAGAAAAGTGTTTCCAACACTTGCTCCATAGCTTGTTCTCCGCTTTGATCCATCTTCATGAACCCTTAGACTCCATCAAGCTCATCAAGCCTCCATGCTTGTGGTCATTGTCATCAATCGCCAACACAACCATCATCCATAGGATTTATAATAGAGATTAGTGAAGGTTCCTGTAATGAAGTTATATAGGCTCCCAACCTCAAACTAGCCGTTGCTCCATGAAATCAGCTTTCTAGGCCTACTGACCATACAGTCTGGTCACTCCCTGATCGGACCGTCCGGTCACTGTAACACAGTGCACCAACGGCTCTCAACACTGCTGATCTCTGTACTGACCAGACCGTACAGTCAGTTGACCAGACCGTCTGGTCCGTTTCTCTCTATAGTCCAAAAAAAATTTTGGCGCTGGCTTCCTCGCTGCCCAAGGCGAGCTCTACTGACCGGACCGTCCGGTCAGTAGACCAGACTGTCCGGTCAGTAGACCAGACTGTCCGGTCACTAGAGCAACCCAGACTTGGCAGTTTCCTCGCTACCCATTGTGGTCTCCGGACAAAACCACTTAGTGATCGTACAGTCCGGTCACCTTTGACCCTTTTGTTCGGTCACTTCGTGCAGAAGCTGAAACTTGTTGTCTTTGCTTGACATTGTTTCTCGGCTTCTCCGAATAGCTCTTTGGCTTCTCCACTGTCAACTAATGCCTGTGATTTCACTAAGCAACCTTGCATATCACCGAATAGATATGACCTAAGAGAATGGCCTAGACCCCCTTGATAGTCCAGTTTTTCCTATAGACTCATAGCCCTAACAACTAGACAAGTGCTCCAACACTTGCACCATAGCTTGTTATCTGCTTTGATCCATCTTCATCAACCCTTGGACTCCATCAACCACAGCTAGACAAGTGCTCCAACACTTGCACCACATAAGCATAAAGAGAGAAACGCACAAGGTCCTACTCAATCAATCATCTAGAGCTTAAAAGAAAAAGAGATAAAAGCACACTCTAGATGATAATGCATGCATGTCATGGCAATATAATAAAGGAAAGCATAAAAACATGCATGGCATGAATGGTGACATGCAACAGGTTAGCATGGCAATGCATAAGAAATAAGAATAAGCATCCATCATCATGGAATCATACACAGGCAAGAAAGACAAGCACTGCGTATGAAAATAAACCAAGTGAGATCAAGATGAGTCAAACACAATCGAATGAAAAGTCATGACTCATCAAAATCAATGAACATCTCAATAAAGCCATTAAAATAAGATCCAACTGTATCTAACTCCCAAAACCAATGCACACGTATACTCCACCTAGATACATGCTACTCTCTCGGTCACGCAGGATCACACTCCCACTCCCCCTAGACCTAAGACTACCTCTCCTCCTTTGGCAACAAGCACCAAAAAGCGGGAAAAGTGAACATCTACGCGCTCGTGGTCGAAGAAAGTGGTGCAGCGACGTCCTCTGCGAGCTTTGCTCTGGGCTGCTCCTGTGCTGTGCTCCCTAAGTCTGGGCCGCCTGAGCATCCAGCTGCTCAAAGAAGTCAAGGTCCACAGGTGACTCAGACCCTCTATCCTGTGCTACTGGAGTGACTATGGCAGTCTTCTGAGCTAAAGTTTGGAGAAGTATGAGATCTGCCACATCCTACTGAGTGAAGCCTCCACGGACTAGATCCTCTGCTACCTGAGGAGTAAGCATACTCACTGTAGCAGAAGGAAGGGAAGCTGAAGCTGTAGCTGACTCTGGGGCGGTCTAGAAGTCTGCACGGGTAGTGTGCACAATGTCTGAGAACAGACTCCTGACCGGTACGTGCTAGGAGCTAGGGGGTCCTGTCATCTACGAGGTCGACGAGTGTGAAGGAGAAACGAACAACATAGACACGGAGAAAGCTGACATGGGGGAGAACTGAGCTATAGGAAGTGTCTGTCCTGCTCCCTCTGTCGGTAGAACCCCCACTAGACTGAGCCGTCATCAAGGCAGTGAAGGGTCATGGCTAAGTCGACAGCTGCTGGTACTGTGGAGGTGCTGAAAGCCCTGGCTGTTGTCTGTTGGTGGCTCCTATGTACTCATTTTATATGCCAATAACCACCAACATCGTACCATATTCTCATCATAATCATGTGTTTTACCTCTAACATTGACGATTTCCATATGTAGTGTCATCTTAGTGCTTTATTGTAGAAACAGGTGAAAAGACAACAAAATGACTCTTATATGAGAAGTACCGACATGAAGCCCGACTCGCCGTGCATGTAGGGCTTCCCACTAGCCCATGAAGCTTACAAGACACACCTAGAAATCCATGAGGTCCAATGTGCAAGCCCAAGATCGTGACCCAATGCCTAAGGATTTCTAGAAGGTTTATTCCGAAGGAAAGTTCAATTCGTGGAGTCCAAAAACAGCACTGTATTATCATGTGATTTCAGAGCTCATGGCATGGTCAAATGGGAAATCTCAGAATACCAAGTTGAATATCTCGTCGAGGGCTTTCCGAAACATATATTATTTGCATTTATTGGACTCCAAAGCTGGGAGATATGGGCCCCACAAGGTAGGCTGTGCAGAGGAATCCGAATCAAGACATATATTTTGGTATCATAATTTTGGGTATCTAAACGTCCAAATCTGAGGATCCAAATAATACCAAAGTTGTAGATCTTTTCAAGGGCTACGAGATAGAGTCCAAGTTTACTTCATTTGGACTATGGAAGCGTCGATTATTATTAAAGTAAGTTGGCGCTATTTATGGAAGGTACAAAACCGACTTGGATTCAATCTCTAAGCGCTAAACTTGGTGGCCAAGCAAAAGAGGACGTGACCAGAGGCTATGTAAACACCATATGACGTCCAAGAGGACAAAAGGGGAGAGTTAGGCTATAGGAGCCGCTGCACATCGCCAGGAGGCCGCCGGAGTTGAAGAGCCACCAAATTGAAGAGATGTAGTCTAGTCGGGTACGGACCCTGTGTGGTGCACTACACCGAAGCTAGGAGAAGTAGAGCCATGTACCTTAGGAGTCATCAACGATGCATCAAGGCGGCGCCGATCGGTGCACCAGTTGAGTCAATCGGCGCACCCTTGACGATGATGAATATTGGTATAAGTTATCGATCTTTATGTTATCTATCTTAATTCTATCCTTGGCTGCAATTTGTGTTCATCTGGATTGATTGATCTTACATGTGCTTATTCAATTGCTTAGTTCTAGGCTAAGTATTTAGATGCTCTCTTAATCGTGGTGATTAGGTTAGTATTCGGATCTTGTATGAATCATGATTGCTTGATGATGCTAGGGTGTGGTTTAGTTGTGATAGAGCTAAACTTGCGCAACACTTTTAGGTAGTCAAATAGGGTTAAGACGCTCGCGCGATTAAGGGTTTCCTCTTAGCAGCGATAAATCAGGAGCCGCTTGGAAAGTAGGGTGGTCTTGCTCATCTTTGATGTTTACCAATTGTTTAAAGTGCCAAGTAAGTTAGGATTAAGGTGATAACGACTACTGCTTCAGTACCGATCGACACACCAGTTGAGCCGATCGGCATAGCCTTTCTCTGACCGCTAGATGCATATAGGCTAACTCCAGGTGATACTCCTTGGTCGATGTGTATGCTCCTACTCCCACAAGCCTTGGCCAACTAAGCATCAGGCGCACTTTGGCTCAGGTTTGCAACTCCAATTTTCATCTTTTTTGGCTCTCTTGTATGTGCAATATGTACTTCATGATAGGATTGATTTGTTAGATGAAATAGTAAACTCTAAACACGATAATTTTGTTGATCCTCGTGGATTTGATTATACCTTGGAATACTCTAAGGGAAAAAGTGCTATAATGTACACCGTCCTCTTGCGGTATATAAGTGGGTGCGTAGTAACGACCAACACTGTCCTGCCTGTCTCTATGTCATCTCAGTCATCTGAGTCATCAGGGCGGAGACTATGGCCATCTGCTATCTCTGAAGCTCTGCCTGTACCTTGATGACCTCCATCATCTATCGTCTGTCCTCAGCCACACTCTGAATAAACTCTCCCAGTCATCCTGCAAGAGCTGTCACAGTGATAATGTCCTCAGTCTGTGAGCCTGTCGGCTGGAGAGGTGCTCCTGTACTTGCTGACTCAGGAACCACCATCTCTGGTTGAGCTGCCTGCTGACTAGCGGTGACTCCTGCTCGTCCTCTCCTGTCTGCTGGCTGGAGGTTGACTGTGATCCCCTGGGTGCTCGAGGTGCATAGCTAGTGGTCACCTCAGGGAATGCCTCGTACTTCTCCTCTATCACTAGGCCCATCCTCCTTAAGAAATAGCAAATATAGGGGTGAGAAACCATGTTGAGATGTGCCATGGTTTGCAATATATGTGACAAGTAATTGACTTGAGCTATTTTGGTGCTTGAGTTGAAATGTGGGAATTCGGGGATTGCATGGGTTTGCATATCATGGTTATGACTAACCAGAGTTGGTGGAGGTATTGGTGATGTTGCAAGAGTTGGAAAATGTGTTTAATTGTCTCATGATGTGTAGGTCACTGGAGTCAACTTGGCAGTCAATGGCAAGAGGATTAGGCACAAGTAGGAGACTTGGGGCCAAACGATCAGGAGGCCGGGTGAAGTCAAGGGTGATCCATACCGTACATATGAAGAGGCAAGAAGCATGAACGGTTTCACGATTGAGCCTCAAAACTATGATGATGATGAAGACGGCGTGTTGACCAAGTCAAGGTGAGCGGGATGCCGGTGCATGTGACAAGGGGGCCTGATGGACAGGGACCGGGAGAGACTTGCCAGTGGTCAGGATCGTGGGACAAGGTGACATGCGTCAACATCGAGAAGTCATGCTTTAAGAAGCGTGCAAGGCGGTTTTCCGGTTTCACCTCAAAACCGGTGGCGGCGATTGGAGGTGCACGTGGCACCATTGTGGAGCTTGCATCAAGGGCAAGCAAAGTTGTGAAGGGCCCGATGACGTTCGGGCGAGGAGGAAAAAGATGGACTATTATGTCCCCGGTGGTAGGTGGGTGTGCTATGTAGGTCAAGAGTAGAGTTGTCATGTGGACAACAGACCTTGGGCCTATATAAGAAGAGGTAAGACTGGTGGAAGAGGGTCTTTCTTTCCATTAGCCTTGTGTTAGGTGTTCATCCAAAGTGTTAGGAGAGGTCTTCATGTTTTAGTGGAGAGTAGTGGGTGTGTGAGAGACATCTCTTGCTCTTCCAAATAGTGGGAGGAAGAGGGTGGCTTGGTAGGCTTCTATCCATGGATCTTATAAGCAGCTTTCTATCATATGAGATAAATTTTCGTGCTCAAGATTTTCCCCTCTCCCTAAATTCCGAATTTCTCTTTTTCTCTATTTTCAGAGCTATTTTTGTGCTGATTTTTGTTCTCACTTTTGCATGAGTTTTTGGGGTGGATTCCTTGGGGATCTTGTTGCTATGATGATCTAGAACAATCCTATATGGCTCCTTGACCGTATCAATAGCTCTAGCACCTTCGATTTGAAGGATTTCTCAAGTTTCCCCTTTTTGGTGTTCTTGGCATGAGATCTGAAATTCATGATGATTCCTTGAACCAATTGAGTGGATCTCTTTAGAGTAGAGTCGTGATATCTTGTGGATCATCTGGTCCAAATTTCGTGATTTTTGGAGTTTGTTTGATAGGGCTTTGGTAATTTTCTTTCTCGAACAAAGCTGTTGTTTTTGCCCAGGACAGAACTTCCGTGACCAGGACAGAACTTCCATCACCATGACGGAACTTCCATAAAAAACCATGGAACTTCCATGAGTGACAGTTCTCCCATCGCCCGGAACTTCTGTGATTGACAGAACTTCCGTCGGGGGCTTCGAAACTTCCATCGGGCATCATAGAACTTCCGTCAGGCTCAGTTTTGTGATCGCTCAGATCCTCCTTGTTTCCCTTTTTGTTCCTCTTGTGCTCCCGCTATGTATCCTATTGCTTTAAATCATTCCTAGGGTTAACACATCATAAGTTGGTGCATGTGACCTTGGTGATTTGCCGCAAGGAGGGTTTGGGTTGAAGTTGGGACATAGGCCAAGTTCTTGAGTAGAATTTTAATTGACTCTCATTCATCCCCCCTCTGGTTGCCTTCTCGGTCCTTCAATTGGTATCAGAGCCGATTTGATCACTAGTTGACCTTCACCAGCTTTGTGATCCGAAGGCAACAAGGAGAAGCGTGCGGTCAAGCTTTGGATGTTTGATGGAGAGGACTTTCCCTATTGGAAGTCACGGACCAGGGCTTATCTCTTGAGCCTGGGTCGTGCAATCTGGGAGATTGTCGCACAGGACTACCAGGTATCTGAGATCCTTGATAGGGCAGCTGCTCCTGATTTGACTAGGTATGAAAACAACTCCAAAGCTGTCAATATCCTGCGTTTTGCTCTAGGTAGGAGTGAGTATGATCGTGTTGCTCATCTTGAAACTGCTCATGCTATTTGTGTTAAGCATTGCACCTACCATGAGAGTACCAACCAAGTTAAGTCTATGCGTGAGGATTCTTATAATAGACAATACCAAACCTTTGCATAAAAACCTGGCGAGTCACTAGATGACACATTTTGTAGGTTTGAGGCAATTGTGTGCAATTTGAGGGCTTGTGGTGAACTTGTCTACAATGATAATGATAGAGCTAAACAATTGCTGTATTCTCTTGATAAAAATGTTTGGGGGGTTAAAATTGCTGCTCTTGAAGAAACTACTAATTTCAATACCCTGAACTATGAGCAACTGTATAGCAAGCTGAAATCTCATGAATTGTCTAGGAAATCTCATCCTAATCTTGCTATTCCTGCTTCTAGCATGGCTTTGCTTTCTAGTTCTCAGAAGGGTAGTCACAGTGGTCCTTCTTATGAAACTAGCCTCTTATGTGACAAGTCTTCCTTGGAGTTTGCTTTGTCTTCTCTTGTTGCAGCTTTCAATGAACAGATGGAGTACATTCCTGATGAGGAGCTGTCCTTGCTCACAAGGAAGTTCAGGAAGTTCTACAACAACCAGAAGGAAAAACAAGGTGGTGGTTCAAGAACTTGCTTCGAGTGTGGTGACCCTGGACACTTCATCACTGATTGTCCCAAGAAGAAGAAGAAGGTGGGGTCCACAACAACAACATCGAAGATTTCAAGAAGAAGAAGAACCACTTCTACAAGCGAAGCAAGAACTCTAAGAAGTTTGCGAAGGCGGTCGCACGTGCCTGCGTTGCCACTCTAAGTGACGTCGACCTCACATCAAGCGATGGCCTTACAAGCTCGGATAAGGAGACTGAGAAGCCACGAGTCAAGAGAAAGGACGACTTCACTAGGCTTTGCTTCATGGCAAAGAATGACACTGACACAGACTCTGGCTCTGACTCCAACACAAGCGAGACAGCAGGTAGAGGCTTGGAGAACAAGTGGTTGATGGATTCCGGGTGTTCGCGCCACATGATCGGAAATGCAAAGTGGTTCTCCAGCCTCACTCCCTTGAAGTGCCGGGAGTATGTGACCTTTGGAGATAATAAGAGAGGAAGAGTGAAGGGAAGAGACGGTAAAGGTAAATGAGAACTTCACTCTCAATGATTTTGGTTTGGTTGAGTACCTCAAGTACAACCTCCTCTCTGTCTCTCAGCGTCTTTATGCTGGTTTTAAAGTGCGCTTCAAGAAAAATGCTTCTTGTGTTCTTGATTCGAGTGGTTCTTTGGTTTGTGGGATTTCTCGCATTGGCGGAGTTTTTCAGGCTGATCTTGTTGTTTCACCTAGTTCTCACAAGTGCTTGTTTGCTCAATCTTCTTCTGAGCTCTGGAAATGGCATAGGAGACTAGGTCACATGAGCTTTGACTTGTTATGTCGCTTGAGTGGCCTAGGTTTGATCTGAGGATTGCCTAAGCTCAAATTTGACAAGGATTTGCTTTGTGCTCCATGTCGCCATGGGAAAATGATTGCCGCTTCTCATCCACCAATCAATTTAGTGATGACTGAATGCCCTAGAGAATTGCTTCACATGGACACTGTTGGTCCTTCTCAGGTTCGTTCAATGGGTGGGAAGTGGTATGTTCTTGTGATTGTTGACGACTTCTCTCGCTACTCTTGGGTTTACTTTCTTGAAAGCAAGGATGAAGTGTTTCATCACTTTCGGAGCTTAGCTTTGAGGTTGTTCAAGGAACTTCCTGGTGCATTACGAGAAATTCATAGTGATAATGGCACCGAGTTCAAGAACTCCTCCTTTGATACTTTCTGCCTGGAGCATGGTATTGGACATTAGTTTTTAGCACCATATGTTCCCAGCAGAATGGTGTGGTCAAAAGAAAGAATAGAACCTTGGTGGAGATGGCTCGGACGATGCTCAATGAGCATAGGACTCCGAGGCGGTTCTGGGCTGAGGCCATAAGCACTGCTTGCTATGTTTCCAATCGAGTTTTCTTGCGCTCAATTCTTAATGTAACTTCTTATGATCTACGCTTTGGGAGAAAGCCTTCTGTTTCTCATTTGCGTGCCTTTGGTTGCAAATGCTTTATTCTCAAGAGTGGCAATCTTGATAAGTTTGAGTCGAGATCTTCCGATGGCATCTTTCTTGGTTACTCTCTTCATGGCCATTCCTATAGAGTTTTGAATTTGGAAACTAACACCATCGTAGGATCCTGTGATTTAACCTTTGATGAATCAAACTCTTGTGCAAGGAATGTGTTTGAGACTACAGGTAACAGGGAGATAGAGGAAAACATCTTTGTAGAAGAGGGCCTACAGGGCTTGGATGATGATGATGTTGATGAATCAACACATCCTACATTCGAGCTTGTTCCTGCTGCTTCCACTACTCTAACAGAGGGTCCAAAAGCTTCTACATCGGCTTCAGCAGCTGTTGAGCAAGCTCCAGCTGTGGTTGAGGGGGAGGTACACTCTGAGAGAGGAGCTCCTAGCCACTTTCAGCATCAACATCCACCTCAACAAATGATTGGTAATCTCTATGAGAGGACAACAAGGTCAAGGTCTGTACATCTTTCCTGCTTTACCAATTCTCTCTTTGTTGCAACCTTTGAACCCCAAGATGTTGGACACGCTTTATCTGATGAATATTGGGTTAAAGCCATGCATGAGAAGTTGGAAAACTTTGAAAGAAACAAAGTCTGGACCCTAGTAGAGCCTCCCAGTGGTGTTAATGTCATTGGAACCAAGTGGTCGTTCAAAAACAAACATGGGGAGGACAGTGAGGTTGTGAGAAACAAGGCTAGGCTAGTAGCTTAGGGTTTCTCCCAAGTAGAGGGTTTAGATTATGGTGAAACCTTTTCTCCTGTTGCATGCATAGAAGCCATTATGATCTTGCTTGCATTTGCTACCTCTAAGGGTATTAGACTCTATCAAATGGATGTCAAGAGTACTTTACTAAATGGTTTCATAAAAGAAGAGGTTTATGTGAAATAACCACCTGGCTTTGAGCACCACAAATACCAAAACCATGTGTACAAGCTTAAGAAGGCTTTGTACGGGCTAAAGCAAGCTCCTAGGGCATGGTATGCTAGGCTTAAGACCTTCTTGCTAGAGTGCGGGTATGTCATAGGGTGTGTTGACAAAACCTTGTTCACTCTTAAGCATGACAATGACTTTCTAATGGTTCAGATATACGTGGATGATATTATCTTTGGTGGTTCCTCTCATGCTCTTGTGTTCAGATTTCAGGAAGCTACGGAAAGTGAATTTCAGATGTCGATGATGGGCGAGCTCACCTTCTTTCTTGGACTACAAATCAAGTAGTGCAAGCAAGGCACTTTCATACATCAAGCCAAGTACACGAAGGATCTCCTGAAGAAGTTCAACATAGTCAATGTGAAGCTGTTGTCTACACCAATGTCCACTACAATGGCACTTGACCCTGATGAAGACTGTGAAGCGGTGGACCAAAGGGAGTATAGGAGCATGATTGGCTCCCTCTTGTATAACTAGAAGTCTGAAGCAAGAAATCCTAGGTTGGCTATCAGATCCTCCCTAGCCACTCGCTTTGGCTGACCTCTGAAAAGAAACCAGAACTCTGAACGGTCCCTGACTATCCACAATGTGGCGTAGAACTCTAGGACTATGTCCTCTCTAAACCTAAACGGAGCAGTAACTAGCTCTACTAGACCTGACAAGTATGTGAAGTACTGCTCCAAGTCAGTGCAGGCTGCTCTCCTTATAGCATCGTATGTCATGTACTGCTGCGGCATAAACACCTTACCTTTTCCCTTTCGGCCATGCTAGCGTCTCAGTCCCTCTCCAATCCTCCTCTGGAAGCCTATCCAGTACCTGTCTCCTGCAGCGGGATCTCTGGGGACTGGAACCCACTGCTCGAAGGGAGCCAGACATAGCGCCTTAAGGTCCTTTGCAGGAACCTTAAGTATGTGTGGCTCTCCGGCTGCCTGCACCAGTCTCTGCAGCTTCCTCATGCACACTGCATAGGTGCACCTCGGGTCTCTTGCCCTGTGAGCTGTCGTCTGAGGAACAGTCTGCTCAAGCTCCTCAGACTCTGACTCCTCAGAACCTGACCCTATGGTCTCCTCCTCTGAGCTCTCCTCCTCTGACTCCTTCTGCTGCTGCCTGGAGGATCCCTGCTCCACAGTTCTTGATGACCTCTCCTGACGAGAAGTCAGAGTATGCTGCGGCCAGGGTGGTGGTACAACTCCAACTGCCAGAGGTGCAGTCCTCTGCCTGGTGGTCCTCCTGAGGCCCTGTGTCTTAGCTAGCTACTCGATAATCAACCGAACACCAGGCGTCCTATGTGCTGTCTCCAAGGCATTTAGGTGCCGTGCAAGCTATCTAGCTCTCTCTGACTCTAGGTCCAGCCTCTGTCTCTTCTTGCTCTTGGGCTTCTCTGGCATCTTCCTCTTTCCCTTGTCCTGACTTGATCCTGCCATCACTGCTGCTGACTGCTGTCACTACACGCACGTAGGTATAGACAGGATAAGCATAGAATCCTAGTACACCTACAAGCAAAGCACCGCTAGGAAAGAATACATAATAGAAGTTCTAGCACTAAATAAAGAACATGATCACTAGGCAAATATACAAAGTAACAACAGTGATCATCGACTATATGTGGCTGGTGCAGAACATCTAGTGTACAATCAAATAACAAATAATAAAATCTAACTATAGACTAGACAAGAGACAAACCCAAGACATCCAATCAACAGATAAGCAATGAATTAATTGTAAACTAGGTTGAGCCAATGCAACTAATCATGGATAGTTAATCTAATTGCATCAATTAAACTAATTACTTGAAATTAGGGCATGATTGATGAAATAGGAGATAGGCTCAATACCCTGGGGGATCAACAACACACTAAGACGATGAACACCATGGAATGCCCTTTGATTGCCAAAAAGATTAAGTCTTGAACTTTGCCGGCAATGGAGCGAGAGAGAAGGGAAGCCTCTGTGCTTGCGCGCGCACGAGGGGGTGGAGTTGGTGGTGGCGCTGGAGACGGCAGCTCGGTTGCACGGGTGCGGGCGCGATGGAGAGCGGGGGCGAGCGGCGAGCTGCGGGCAGCATGGCGGTGAGGCAAGGTGGCGGTGCGCGGCGACTGCGCTGGCGGTGGCGGCTTGCGCGCTGGCATGGGTGAGCGGGCGTAGAGCTAGTAGATGCGGCAGGGGGAAGCTCCGGTGAGCGGCAACGTGATGGCTTCGTAGGTGCGGGGGCGAGTTTGGCGGCGGCGCTTCTGGCGAGTTCTTGGCCTTAACGGGAAGAACAAGGACGCAAACAAACTAACTGACCCGATTTTGACCCTGGTCAAACGATAGATCGACGACTGACATCATCAAGGAATAGATCAACGGCTCAGAATCTGGAAGACATTGCATGATCAAGGGTAATGACCGGACTGTCCGATCAAGTCGCCGTACCGTTCGGTAAGTTCGTGTTACTGGAAATTGATGTTCTGGGTGAACGTAACTCAGACACACCAGACTGTACAGTCACTACTGAGAGAACCATCCGATCTCCATTTCCAGTTTCCCGAAGCACTGTGCATTGCTACACAGACCGAACTGTACGGTCCAGTGATCGGACTGTACGATCACTCTTAGAAAATTTGCCGAATCAAGGAATTTCTCTATTTTCCAAGTGCCCTCGCTAAACATTCAAATAAACACCGCACTTGGAATATAGAGGGAACCCTCAAACACTCATTTTCAAATAGCGGCACTATGTGGCCTTATAATTTTCGTAAATGCCAAATGAAGAATCGAGCAAATAAGAATCAAGGCAATAAAGAACCAAATGGGTATGTATAAGCCTTAGTCCTTGAACTGCACGAGTAGATTTAACCTCGGAGTTCATAAGAGCATGCTCAATGGGCATGAAGCACAATCCTTTCCTTTGTTCACACTTATGGAGATGTAATCCCATATTTATCATGAGGCACAAATTTCTTCAAGTGAGACAAGCCTCCTTTGTGTTTCCTATGCAAGCAATATTAAAAACAAGACACAAAGAAAAACCTAACAATGTCAAGTTTGAACCCCTCTCAGGCTTTGAGAGAAGCCATACCCTTGCCTTGAGAGAAGCCAAACCACCATCTCAAGCACTCCCCCTTGCTTATAGCTATCTTTAGTGGGTTGACATTGACTAATTTTTATGTGTTTTTTTAGTTATATACACATGCATGGATGCAAAGCATACTAGTCACAAAGGAGTCCTAATTACCATGCAATGCAAGAGAAAGAAAAACACACTACAACTATCAAGAACTAACATGGTTACCTCCCTCATAAGTAGATAGGTCATTGAGGTCCATGTCTGTAAGGATCGTGACCATTAAGGTCACCCCATAGTATGATGTTTTGGTGATGAATGACAAGCATCTACACGAGTGTTGTCGTGTAGGAAACCCTTTCTACTCTATGATCATTGTTCATGGTGGCCTTGGAGATTGATGACATGACCACAAACATGGAGGCTTGATGAGCTTGATAGAGTCCAAGGGTTGATGATGATGGATCAAAGCGGAGAATAAGCTATGGTGCAAGTGTTGGTAACACTTGTCTAGTTGTTAGGGCTTTGAGTTCATAGGAAAAACCGGACTATCAAGGGGGTCTAGGTCATTCTCTTAGGTCATGTCTAGTCGGTGATGTGCAAGGTTGCTCGGTGAAATCACATGCACTAGATGGCAATGGAGAAGCCAAGGAGCTGTTTGAAGAAGCCGGAAAACAAAGTCAAGCAAGGATGATGAGTTTTATTTAGATTGAAGTGATTGGACAGAGGGGCCAATGGTGACCGGACTGTACGACCACTCCAGGGTTTTGTCTGGAGGCTACAGCGGGCAGCAAGGAAACTGCCTATGTCTAGGAGCTGTAGAGACCGGACGGTCCAGTCTGTGTGGCTCGACACAGGGCAGCGAGGAAGCAGTGCCGAAATGTTTCTGGATTCGAGAGAGAAATGGACCAGACGGTCCGGTCAGGTCATCGGATAGTTTGATCAGTTGGAGTTTTAGCAGTGGGCAGAGCCGTTGGAGCTCGGGATTGCAGTGACCGGACTATCCGATCTGGCAGTGACCAGACAGTCCGGTCAGTAGGCCCAGAAAGCTGATTTCATGAGGCGACAACTAGGTTGAGGTTGGGAGCCTATATAACTTCGTTGCTGGGGTCTTGGAGACCTATCTTGGCCAGTAGAATACCTAAGAGCTTTTGGTAAGGTCCAAGAGGAAAAGAGGAGAGCACTAGGAGGAGATATTGGATATCTTGAGAGTGCTAGTGAGAGTAACAAGGAGTGATCTTGCACATCTAAGGCTAGGGTGTACTTAAGGGTGTGATCTAGGTTGTTACTCTTGGTCTATGGTGAGACCTAGACCGGTTAGGTGTCGGTGATCGAACCTATCATGATTGGTTGTGAAGGCCGTCACAAGTTTGTACACGGTTTGAGCCCGCCGTTGGAAGGGGCATCAATAGTGAGCGCCCATGCCAGCTCGGAAAGTCCGGCAAGTTCTCGAGGGAGGCAAGCTTGTGCTTTGTGCAGCGGTGATGCACACTGTGTCTTCACTCGTGGAGTGATTGCAGGCTCATGTGCGAGAACTCCACTTGGTGGTGGGAGGGACCGAGACTCTAGCGGGAGTGGTCCAACGAGGAGTAGGGGAAGGCACCATCCTTCCGAGACCTTGGAAAAAAATCATGAGCCATCTCTTACTCTACTCCTTACTTGATGCATTACTTTCCGCATTCACATACCATGCTATTCATGCTTGTGTGCTTACCTTGCTTTAGTTGATTACCTTGTAATCTTAAATGAATAAGCTTCTCTACTTGCTAGTAGTGTTTGAGCTTCCGCATTTGATCACTAGCATGTATAGGAGTTGCATTGCCTCAATTGCTTACCCGTGTATGTATTGTGCTACTCATGCTTGTGTGCATTTGTTGCTTATCGTGTAGAATTGCATGAGTAGACTCCTTTGCTAGCTTGTGGTGTGCTTCCGTGTTGCTTGATTATTAGCTTGCATAGGAGTTGCATTGACTTGAGTGATCCACTAGTATGCTTAGGTTGTTGTTCCTTTCATAGGGTTTTAACTTGCTAGTGTGATAACCACTAGAATTGTTATAGGAGTTGATTGAGTGGTTAGTTTGAGAAATTGGCAAATTTGGTACATAGTGCGAGTTCCCGATTCACCCCCCCTCTCGGTCACTTGGTCCTTTCAAGTGGTATTAGAGCTAAGTGCTCAACATAGGGCTTAAACGCCTTGAGTAGTGACCGTATTGAGTTGTGATGTCATCTCATTCGGGGCTGAGTCATGGCTCATGGAAGGATCGCTTTAAAAGCTACCTAAATGCCATGATTCCGAATGAGTTGATGGACACTCTTGTGGACTTTGCCAATACTTTTACCGATGATCACATGTATGATGATTGTGATGATTGTGTGGATGTTACTAGTAGTAGTCAGTGCCTAGATTCTTCTAGTGTTGACTTGATAGGTGTGGGATATTTGCTCTACGGGTATCCTCATACAAGACTAAGTTGGTAGCCGACCGGGTACTTCAACAACAAGGATGCCGACCGACTCGACTTGGAGCACAAGGCATGTAGAGATAGACTTTCTATATAAATCCTTGTGGGTTATGACTAGGACTCTTCATGTACCCTCCTGCCGACCGGATATATAAGGCGGCTGGGTACCCCCCATCGAGGGACAGTAGCGACAGTAGACAAGTTTTTCACAACATCAATATAATACACAGAACACATGACGTAGGGTTTTTACTCTCAACGAGAGGGCCCGAACCTGTATAACTCAGCGTCTTGTGTTACCATCGTAGTTCTTAGTCTCGACGTAGCCCTATATATTTACTGCCGATCTCAAGCTTCAATAGTTGGCGCGCCAGGAAGGGGACAAGGCTCACCGGGATTCTCTGTCGACTATGATGGCCGAAATTCCCACTATTCAGTACTCACCAGACTTCAAGATCTCCTTTGGATTGCTCAACTTCATGGTCGGCGACAACGGAGCCCTAGGTCTAGAGCAGCATAGGTCTGACTCGGCCGCAACTGTATCTATGGTGTGATCACCGAGTTCGTCAGATCTGATCCCTGCATTGGTCCCACTCGGATCTGAGGAAGAAGATCCTTCCTTCGGGAACGATGCAAAATTGGATCGGTCTTTTGATGAGGACTCAGTCGGATCCGCTTACCCATATCCCCATACTGTCAACATGGTGGATATAACAGATCCTGCGGATGGAGACCAAGATGGTGACCAAGACAGTGAACAAAAAGGTAACCCCGTCGACGGCCACCCGAGGCAACCAGCCAAAGTAGGACAATAGGAGGAGAACCCTCTAGTTGATGACTTATCGGTCAGTCACCGCCGTCGACTAAGAGGGTCACGCGGTTCACGCAATGCACGCCAACTGGATCTCGGTCAAGAACTCGAAGTGGATGGTGTCAAGGTCTACCACACTCCTCAGAATAACATCACCAGGGCCAAAACTTTTCTTGATACTCTAATGGTCGATACGAATTATGCGACCCCTACGATGCAGAAGGCGGTGGCTATGCTTAAGGCTGCTGCAGCTCAAGAGGCCATAAAATCTCAGTCGGTCACAAGTTCTGGTCACGCGTCTTCATGAGGTCGACATACGTGTGAAGATCTAAGAAATTCTCTCAGTATCCATGATGGACGAGATACCATCAATTCTCACTATCAAGAACGCGCTCGAGACAACCAACGCTATGAGGAAGAACGCCGTGATTGGAGAACGAAAGACCGACGGGACGACCGACGGAACAACCGACGAGAGGACCATCAAGATCCTCCTCCAAGAGACAAACGCGATGACCATCGTTGATGTGATGATTAGGATCGGCGCGATAACGATGATAATGACCATCGGCGACGTTGTCATGACGATGATGTTGGTCCGCGACACGGCCGTCGTCCAACTCCGTCTCCAGACTGGCATAGGCGGTCGCCGACCCTACCGACGATGAGATTTATGGCATCAAAGCTTACATCCCTAGGCTTCGCATAGCTCGATGGCCAAAAGGATTCAAGCCGGTCCCCATCAAAAAATACGATGGTCAGACCAACCCCCGAGAGTGGTTGTAGCTCTATAGCATGGTGATTCGGTCGGCTGGAGATGATTCCTGTAGCTGAGCAACAATGTGGTATATAGCAAGGGTGAGTCCGTGTCGTACTCAGCAAGTGAGGGAAAAGATGACATGGGGCTAAAGACAAGGAAGGCTTTAAAGGGGTTTGTTGCATGAGCTTTTAATTTCCTATGCATCCTAATTACTAAGTGGGGTCATTCCAACCATTAACCCATAGGGTAGTATCCAAACCAAGTCCAATCCCATCCACCAACCAACCATTCCAAACCACAACCCATAACCAACTAATCTTGTGAGGATTCCAGGCCGCTCTTGACCGTGAGCACGGCTGTCATGATAGTTTGATACTCTGCAGAGTTTGTACCACTTTACCCACAAGTCGTGATTTCGTCCCCTATTGCCAAGTGGACTATAGTCTCCATGTTGCCATGCCGGCCAAGCACTAGCACACTTCCTTAGGTGTGCGGCCAGGAGATCACTACGAGGCTTTTACAAAGGGTCTCCCAGTACATGCTAGCCACTAAGGTTCCACTCCCGTCCATAAGTGATAGCCCCTTAACAAGCAGCTCATCACCCCAGGAGCCCCCTCTTGAGCCATTCGGATACAAGGACAGTCCTCTTGACTTCCATTCCCCGCTTCACCAAAATGCTGCATCGACACTCAGAGAACTCCTAATTAATCAGTCAAGTTGTTCCATAGCAGCCTTGTGATGGCACTATTGTCCTGGGTTACCGCTCCAAGAACCGGGTCCTAGGATCTACAAAAGCCTACCACCACCAACCATGTGCCCACGACACCACATCCATTCCATCCGGCTTGCATAGACCCCTAATTCATGTTGCTAAAAGAATTACCAATCATTCCCCACGTGATATTGTTCATTAGTCAATATTAAATTGGACCCAACCACCCAATAGGCAACTAAGCATGTCTACTCATTGATAACCAAGACTCTAGTTCAAGGCGACAAGGACAAGGTAAAACAATGCTAGTAAACCCTAACAATAGGTTCCCAATCAGTTGACACAAGCGTGCAATTCTACAATAAAATTATAATAGGTACAAAATGTATCAAGGGCACTTGCCTGAAAATGGATGTTGCTGCTCAGGTCTTCAATTCAAGCTCTTGCGATTCCAGGATCAGCACGTTCTCTAATTAACGTCACGCAGGCACGACATGCACACAATCATATAAACAAACTAAGAACCAGTACACCAAACAATAATAAAATACTAAAATCAATCACAAAATATAGTACGCATTTCTACGATCACGTGAGCGCAAGAATCATCTAAATTGGAGTTACGAGTAAAAAGTTATAAAGGTTTGAAGGTATAGGGTTAAAATAGTAAAATTAGCAAATTACTGTAAGACAATATAAATAATATTAATTACTTCGATCATGTTGGCGCAAGAATTACTTAAATCTGGGTTACGGTTGAAATGTTATAAAGGTTTGAAGTTTTAGGGTTAAAACAGTAAAAACAAATAGGTTTAAGGACCTAAAAGTAATTTTAGAAAATTATAGGATTTAAATTGTAAAACAACAGGATGAAAATCTGGTTTATGAAATGTTTAGGGACTAAAATGTAATTTATAAGAAGCTCAGGGACTAAAGTGTAAAAAGACTAGATTAAAATATGTGTAGGGGTGTTTTCTATAAAAATATTGGGTTAAAATATTAATTAGGAGAAATACAGGGGCTTTTCTACAAAAATACAATGCTTAAAATAATCGTAAACAAGTTTAGGGCCTAACTATAATTAAAATTAAGCCCAGGGGTGTTTCTATAAAATTCTAGGGCTAAAATAATATTTATAAAAATATTAGGGGCTAAAATATAAATTAATAATGGTTCTGTTGAAAGAATTACGGTTAAAATCTAATTAAGGCAAAGCATAAGGGCTTAGGTGAAAAACTGGCATTTTCTTGAAATTTCTCAAATTAATTTAAATGCTAAAAGGTGTGGAGCGGGTCTACAGAAGTTGTTGACCGGGGTTTGACTCGGGTCCATGGTGGACCATGATCTTACCCCTTCGGGGTTTCTAATCTGGGCGCTTGATCGGGGATCCAATGGACGTGAGCTTTGGATAGGTTGGAGAGGATAACCTGGAACATGATCTGGTGAAGTTTGGCGTGAATTGGTTCAGTGGTTTGCTGGGAACGTTGAAGCCAACATGGTACTGCTTGCCTGGACGCGACAGGAACAGGGGAAGATGGCTAGAAAATTGGACTCCAATGGTCGGGATAGAGAGAGGGAAGGCAGGGAGCACTAGTACACATCAGAGGAGAATCTCGGCCAGCTTTTATAGGCGGGAAAGGCAGTGTAAGGTATAGGAAACAGCGTCACCAGAGGTTTAATGGCCGGAGGCGCCATTGATGTCCAACCGAGCTCCATAGTGCTCAATTAATGGGGGAAACGTGTGGAATTGGAAAGGGAGAGAGCGCGCATCCGTTTGAAGCATTGGAGGACTGGTTAATTGCGTGGGGAGGCAGATCGGCGGCTGGGCACAGGTGCTAGTTGGTTTTCTTACCGCAGCGTTCTGTGCGAAGGAGGAAGAAGGTGGAGTCGGCTTTGTCCTGGCAATTTGCGATGTGCGTATTACTGGGCCAAGCAGGCCTAGCGTAGGAGACAGGGAAAAAGATAGAAAATTGGGCTTAGTCAAGGAGGGCACGTGAGGTTTGTTTCTATTTCTTTTCTCTTTTCTAATTTCTGATTTCTATTGTTAATTCTAAATTGAATTTCTACTCGAATTTTAAAAATACCTTTTTCACCTAATAAAATCCCTAATGCATACTATTCTAGCATGAATGTGATCAACAAAAATAGTAGCAACCTAATTAAATTTATTTAATTTAGAAAATAGCTCTTTTCCCTACAATAAATTATAATTCTATAATTAATTTATAATAAAATTTTAATCTATTATAAAAATGTTGAAATTTAGTGGAATTGGGTCACAAACCAAAATTTGATATTTTGGGGTGTGACACTTTTCCTCTAGGAGAATAGGGACATCTTTGCATGGAAACCATCTGACATGCCGGGAGTTCCTAGGGAAAAGATTGAGCATGAGTTAAGGGTACCTCCTGAGGCTACCCACGTTTGGTAGAGGCTTAGAAGATTCGCATAAGACCGCAAGGACGCCATGAAGAAGGAGATAGTTAGACTATTAGATGCTAAGTTTATAAAGGAGGTGTATCATCCCGACTGGTTAGCAAACCCAGTCCTCATACCCAAGAAGAATAAAGAGTGGAGGATGTGTGTTGATTATATCGATCTCAATAAGGTCTATCCTAAAGACCCCTTCGCTCTTCCTCGTATTGATCAGATTATAGACACAACAGCCAGGTGTGAGCTCTTAAGCTTTCTGGATGTCTATTCCGGCTATCACCAGATCCCACTGAAGGTCAAAGATCAGATTAAGACTTCCTTTATAACACCCTTCAGCGCTTATTGCTATATCACAATGCCTTTCGGTCTGAAGAACGCTGGCATGACTTACCAACGGGGTATTCAACGCTGCCTTGCTACTCAGATCGGTCAGAATGCAGAAGCGTATGTTGATGATATCGTTGTCAAGACTCAAAACATCGAGGAACTTATTTCTGACCTGGTAGAAACCTTTGACAATCTGAGGCATTATTCAATGAAGCTGAATCCTAAGAAGTGTGTTTTTGGGGTTCCTTCGGGAAAGCTACTCAGTTACATCATTTTGAAACGAGGTATAGAGGCCAACTCGGATAAAATCAAGGCGATCCTTGGTATGGGGCCACCTAATTCTCAAAGGGACGTTCAGAAGCTGACCGGATGCATGGCGTCCCTGAGTCGCTTTATTTCCCGACTGGGGGTTAGAGGATTACCACTTTTCCGACTGCTTAAAAAGCAGGAGAACTTCGTTTGGATTGAAGAGGCATAGTCAGCATTGGACAAGTTGAAGGTTTACCTCAGCAGCATTCCAGTATTGGTACCTCCGGAGCCAGGACAAAAACTTCAACTTTACATTTCGGCCACAACTCAGGTTGTGAGTACTGTTTTAACAGTCGATCGAGAAGAAGAGGGACATATACAAAAAGTACAACACCCAGTCTATTTTATGAGTGAGGTCCTTGGTGCCTCTAAGGCAAAGTATCAATAGATCTTGAAATTGTTGTATGCATCGTTGATCACCTCCAGGAATTTGAAGCATTATTTTCAAGCTCATCCAATTGAAGTCTAGACTTCCTTCGCATTCGACACAGTGCTGCACAATCGAGAAGCCGAAGGAAAAATTGCCAAGTGGGCAGTCAAACTTGGTCAATATACCATTACGTTCGTGCCTCAATCAGCTATAAAGGGACAAGCGTTAGCTGATTTCGTTGCCGAGTGGACAGAGATTCAAAATCCACCTACTGCACAAGATATCGAGTATTGGAAAATGTACTTCGATGGATCTCTTCAATTAGAGGGAGCTGGTGCAGGAGTTGTGTTTGTCTCACCCACTAGAGAAAAGATTTGATATGTCCTTGTTGGTGGTTTCTAGCTACCCATTTTATTTACCAAAAAGGGATGTTTTACGTCTTAATTTGGTGGTATTGACTAACAATTCACCCTATATTTGCATATATTTGTGGTTGTTCTGTTTTGGATGTAATTGTAGAAAACAGATATAAAACATGGCAATTATGGATAAGGAATCAAAGAGCAACAAGGATGGGCCAGATACAGAGCCACGCCGATCGGCGCGGGCCTGCGCCGATCGGCGCAGGAGGGTAAAAGACAATAAAAAGCATAATTCGGTCCAAGGACAGAGGCCCAACCCAATACAAGTCAAAGTCGGTGGAAGTTGACCTAATCTCGCCTGATATAAAAGCAAGACATCTATCAAGAGCCAGGAGAGGAGGGGAGAGACAGCAATCGCGATATCCAGTTATTAGAACTAGGGTTTCAGGATATTGGCGACGATGATTGGTCAACACCGACGAGAACCACCAGAAGGGAGGTCACGCCGATCGGCGCGACGGTTGCAACGATCGGCTCGTGCGCGTTCCAGTGCTATTTCTCGCCCTTCTGCTATGCTTAGCAGGAGGATGAGCGAGTAGTCTCATATTCTCTTCTCTGGTGCGAGGATCTGGTTATGTAACTCTCATACTTATTGATACTCTCTTGATGAATTCAATCTATGTAGTGAACTCAATTGTGCATCTATTTTATTAGTGTATCGGCCGGTACACTTCTGCCCATTGCCAAACATTCCATCATGAAGGAGTGCCTCAGGATCTTTATAGAGGGCTGCTTTTCCCATTCTCTTTGGGAGGAAAAGCCAAAGAGTGGCACAGGGCAGCATCTCGAGATGCGAAAGGTAAGTGGAGTAAATTAGTTGGAAATTTTTGTCTTCACTATTTTCCTTTGCCAAAGGTGCAGAAATGAAGAAGAGAAGTGGTGAACTTCTTACAAAAAGATGAAGAATCTCTCGCGGAAGCCTGGACGCGTTTTAAAACATTGTTGAAATAAGGACCTAACCTCGGCATTGATGAGAATATGTGCGCTCAAACCTTCTATATGGCCATAAACAAGGCATCAAGGATGCATTTGGACGGATCTGCTAGAGGAAGTTTTCTGAGGTTGACAGCCAAGGTGGGGATTAAATTGATAGGCAAAATCGCTGAGAATGAAGCTTTGCATAAGTACTATGAAGAATATCTAGAACCAAATCAGCAATGCCCAGAAGTTATGTAGAAGGAACAGTCACCGACTGAACAGATCTGTATGTCCGAGAGTAGGGTAATGAGTACTCCAGAGCATGAATTTGAAAAGATAGGACCCGTCAGACCCACTTCCATGGATCTGACGCGTGCACCAATCGGCACAGTCTCTGAGCCGATCGGTGCAGTTGCAACAACAGAGGAACTGATCGCCTTGACAACTCCGTCAAGCTGCAAGGAATATACCAAGATAGAAGCTGCAATTCTGGACAACCAACTGAAGGAATTCGAAGGTAACTTTGCTAAACCAAAGGGGGATAGGAAATTGGCGAATGCTAAACCACTTGATGAATTTGAGCCAATGGTCTGGATTCCTATTGATTTTTCGCAAGAATTGCTCAATATGAGGAGATCCTTCAGTCTGCAAGACGCCTCTGAAGCCGAAATTGAGTATAATTTCCCAAGTAATTGCTTCAAGTCGGAAGTTTTCGATCAAGAAATTATTAGGAGAGTCTTAGGGAAGCTTTACAAGGATGATATAGAGCTTGATGGAACAGAGGTGAAACAAGCAAAGAGATTAATAGACAGTTACTTTGAGCCATCTCCCTACAAAGAATTATGTGGTGTGTATGCTATAGGTCTCACTGAAGAGCAAGAAGAGGAGACGTACATACCATGTGAGGTATCGGGGAAGAAATTTCTGAAAGCCTTGTGTGACTTTGGTTCCCGTGTTAGCTTGATAACTTACGATGCATTCATGAGCATGCCTTATGAAACTCAACAACGGCTGATAGGGACTGAACTCGAGCTCGTCATGGCAGATGGAAGGAAAACCAAGCCACTGGGAGTGATCAAGAATGTTGAGGTAGAAATTAGCTCAAAAACAATACCACTGGACTTCTTCGTTCTAGATAATGAGGAAACTGGAGTTGAAGACATCATTCTAGGGAGGCCATTTTTGAGATTAGTACAAACTATTCTGGATGCTGAGAAAGGTCAAATTACGCTACACCTGGGAGGTGAAGAAGTGCAATTTCAATTTAATGATTCATCTCATCAAGACCCTTCTTGCTATCAAGAATTCTACCCAGAGGAGGATGAGAAGATAGGGATGGATATGGGTGACCCAATAGACCACCTCATGCACGGAGCTGACAAGGATACTGCCAGCGCCGATTGGCGCGATGCTTGCGTCGATCGGCTCAACCAGGAAAATTCTTATTTTGAACCTCTGGGTGAGCTAGATCCAGATGGAGCACCAAAAATAGAATAGAAGGAACTTCCAAAAGAGCTACACTATGAATATCTAGGGAAAAATAAAACATATCCAGTTATTGTGAATAACGCCCTAACGAAAGAAGAAACAAAAAAGCTGCTTTCTATGCTCAAAAGGTATAAGAAGGCCATTGGTTACACATTGGATGATATCAAGGGAATCAGCCCCGCATTTTGCACCCACAAGATTAACTTGAAAGAGAATACTAAACCAATGGTTGAAGGAATGCGAAGGTTGAAAGAATCAATGAAGCCAGTGGTCAAAAAAGGAGATTTTGAAGCTGCTTAATGTAGGTATGATCTACCCTGTTGCTGATAGTGAATGGGTTAGTCCAGTACATTGTGTGCCCAAGAAAGGAGGGTTGACAGTAGTGCCTAATGAGAAAAATGAGTTGATTCCTCAAAGGACTGTAACTGGATGGAGAATGTGCATAGATTATAGAAGTTTGAACAAGGTGACAAAGAAAGATCACTATCATCTTCTGTTCATTGATGAGATGCTTGAAAGGTTAGCAAAGAATACATACTTTTGTTATTTGGATGGATATAGTAGTTTCTTTCAGATACCAGTAAGACCAGAAGATCAGCAGAAAACTACTTTTACTTGCAATTTTGGGACATATGCATATAGAAGGATGCCTTTTGGTCTTTGCAATGCACCTGCCAGATTTCAAAGATGCATGAATGCAATATTCGCTGAATTCATAGAAGATATTATGGAGGTATTCATGGATGACTTTTCCGTACATGGTGCTGATTTTGATAGTTGTTTGGAGAATTTAGAGAAGGTTTTGAAAAGGTGTGTTGAATGTGACTTGGTTCTTAATTGGGAGAAGTGTCACTTCATAGTGATAGAAGGAATAGTACTTGGTCATGTCATATCGAATAGGGGGATAGAGGTTGATAAGGCAAAGGTATCTACAATTGAGAAATTGCCTCCCCTACTGATTTTACAACTTTGAGGAGTTTCCTTGGACATGCCAACTTCTATCGTAGATTTCTTAAGGATTATTTGAAGATTGCTAAAGTCTTGACAGAATTGTTGAAACAAGATACAAAATTCATTATGGACGATGAAAGACTCTTTGCCTTCAGAAAGTTAAAGGAAGCTCTATGCTCCGCACCCATCATGCAGCCACCTGATTGGAGTTTACCTTTTGAAATTATGTGTGATGCAAGTGATTATGCAGTTGGAGCTGTTCTTGGACAACGGAAAGAAGGTAAAGTGCATGCTATTTATTATGCTAGCAAGACTTTGAATGAGGCGCAGATCAATTATACAACAACTGAGAAGGAGATGTTAGCTGTTATATTTGCTTTTGAGAAGTTTAGATCTTATATTCTAAATTCTAAGGTGATTGTATATACTGATCATGCTGCTATAAGATATTTGGTTTCAAAAAAGGAATCTAAGCCTCGGTTAATGCGGTGGGTATTGATGCTGCAAGAATTTGATTTGGAAATAAGAGATAAGAAAGGAGTGGAAATTTCTATAGTAGAACATTTGTCTCATCTTGAGTCATTATCTACTGAGCCAATAAAATATGAAATGCAACAAGAGCAGCTGTTCACCACATTTGATCGTAGAGAGAGTTAGATGACGGATATTATCAAAGGTTTCAAGGGACAAACTGATATGATGAACAAGGATACAAGGATAAGAGTTAAGAGCGAAATGAGAAAATTCATATGGGCCAACCCATACTTGTATAGGTATTGTCAGGATGGAGCAGTGAGAAGATATGTACCCAGAGAAGAAAAAGCGAGCATTTTGTCAAAATGTCATTCTTTGGATTATGGGGGACATTACGGCTATTTCAAAACACAGGCAAAAGTATGGGCGAGTGGATTCTATTGGCCTACTATGCATGTAGATGCAAAAAGGTATGTTGCAACATGTTTTCAATGCCAACGAATAGGAAATGTTAACAGTAGGAATGCAATGCCTCTTAAGTACAATCTTCAAGTCGATATCTTTGATGTATGGGGTATGGATTTTATGGGACCATTTGTGAATTCTCATGGTTGCGAATATATATTGGTTGCCGTTGATTATGTTTCCAAGTGGGTTGAAGCAATGACATGCAAGTTCAATACTACAAGAGAATCAAGGAATATACTTCAGGAGCAAGTTTTCCCAAGGTATGGAATACCAAGGATAATAATTACAGATGGAGGATTGCATTTCACAGGAGGAGAATTTACTAGGTTTTTAGCAAGATCTGGGGTTGAACACAGAATTGGAACAGCTTATCATCCTCAGATGGAGAAGTAGAGACGTTAAGTAAGCAATTAAAGGGGATTCTGCAGAAGATAGTTATAAAGGAAGGAAAAGATTGGGCTATAAAGCTTAACGGAGCATTATGGGCATATAGGATGGCATTCAAGATACCAATTGGTATGACGCCATATCAATTCGTCTATGGGAAATCATGTTACCTACCGGTGGAATTGGAACATAAGGCTTATTGGGCTATAAAGGAAATGAATTTGGATCTTAATGCTGCCAATATGAAAAGGAAAATTCAAATAAGCGATTTGGAAGAGATGCGATTACGTGCATATGAAAATACGACAATATATAAGGAAAAGACAAAGAAGTGGTATGATAAGAAGCTTTTGAAGAAGGAATTCAAGGAAGGAGATTGGGTACTCCTATTTAATTCGCGATTCAGATTATTTGGTAAAGGCAAACTGCGAAGTAAATGGGAGGGACCTTATCTTATGAATACGGTGTTACCTTCAAGAGCTGTGATTATAATGGATGGCAAAAGGAACAAGTACACGGTGAATGGACAACGTCTAAAGGTATATCTAGAACCTGACACTTTTGAATTAAAATCTTTTGATGTGTACTTCACTGCTTAGTGCCCTGTGTGGTCGAGCTTAACAACATAAAACAAAAGCCCTGTATATGTTTTTGATTTATGTGATTTTTCTATTTTGATTGGGTAAAAATAGTGTACCGTGACGATCGGCACGGTGCTACGCCGATTGGTGCAACCCTGCACCGATCGGCGTGGCAGTGTCTTTTTAGTTTTTGAGTCGGTTTTGGACCTTGCCTTGTTAAGACAATTGAATTCCGTAAATAAGAGATAGAGTCCTAGTCCAATTGGAAATCAAGGGATATAAATATGAGAGGGGAGCAACCCCACGGATCAACTCGCATTACATACTCACTAGAACAAAGCCCTAAAGGCAGAAGCTATGGAAGGCAATGCGTCGGGAAGCAATCAAAGTTGCGCCGATCGGTGCAACAGTGGAGCCGATTGGCTCGGCAGCAAATTTTTGCAGCTTTCTGAAATTTGGTCCTGGGACGAAGTTGACAAAGTATTGACACCAACAGAGATGATCTAGTGGTCTGGTCAGATTTGAGGAAGAAGTTCATGAAGGAAAGCGAAGCTGACGCATGGAACGCTGACAAGGTAAAGATGGACAATGAACTTTGGCAGATTATGAGGAGAGTTTTGTTGCTCAAAGGAAAATCTATAGGACCTATTGGAAGTGAGGCCGTTTCTCAAAGGTACACCATGGAAGGTCTTCTTGATCTTGCTAAGCCTTTGTCATATGAAGATTTCTTGTCTTTTGAAAGATTATTGACTAAGCAAGATAAAGAGGAACTAGATGAAGAGAGCACTCTCACAATCCATAAGTGCTGGCTTTATAGCGAACATGATATTGCTGCCAAGTATGAACTCCCGCTGCACAAGGAAGCCAAAGAAGCCATGTACCAGTTGGATGCGGAAAAGGATCTTCAAGCTAGACAAAATGAAGCCTCTCCTAGGGTTCTTACCAATTAGGAGGGTTTTTAAGAAAACAAGATTCATAGGGATAGTTGCATCGAAGGTTGCAAGTGTCTCTTTTGTGCTAAAGATCTTCAACATAAGGTTGAACTCCAATTGCAGAAGATCCAACCTTCATACCCAGAGAGGTTGTATATGATGATGGCTATCACGCAGTTCCTGGAGGGAAGACACCTAAGGAGATTAATGATGAAATTTTACAAAGACAGCAAAACAAGGGGATTCGTGACCGTAACCTGGAACAATTGGCAGAAGCCGCCAGCTATGTCAATCGGCGCAATGATGGAGCCGATCGGCGCGAACTGAAGATGGCTGAATTTATTGATCTGACGGCTCTGCCAAGTGAAGACGAAGAGCCTGCTGCAAAGAAGTGTAAGACTACACCAGAGGTTCGCAAATCTGCTAGACTATCGGGTAAGCTAATTCAAAGGTATTCTGAATGGGATATCGACTTTGACACATTAGATTGTTTGGAAAATTTGGAGAGTGGTGATCCTAGTATGTCTGGATATGTGGGAGATGATTCTGATATGGAGAGAAGCTCTGGAAGTCCTAAGTTTGAAAATTGGGGAACGTTTGCAAAATGTAACAATGACAAAGCGGTAGGAACTTCAGCAAGAGTTAATGGTAATGCAGAGGGAAGCGGAGACAATCACAGTGAAGAAAGAACACCACCGCGCTGATCGGCTCAGCCATTGCGCCGATCGTCTCAGAGGGATTTAAACAGTGTCTCCCCTACAGTGTTGAAAATTATAGTCTGCAACCACCAGTTTGCTGTCCTGTCTGTCGCCAGAATATTGAAAGATTGTATCAAGACAGGGATCATGCCTACTGGCATCAAAGGGATGTGGATCGGAGAATCCATGATGCAATCGAGATGAATGAAACGGATTACACTTTTCTCATGAGAAACATAAGACGGATTTTCTGAGTCTTGAACAGGCATGGGCTCCATGATTAGTTGAGTTTCTTCTCTTGCAATGAGGACATTGCAAATTTTGAGTATGGGGGAAGGGCTTCCATTAGTCATGGTCTGCAAGTGTTTTTAAGTTTAGTTTTGTTTGTTTTTCTTATTAAGTGCACTTAAGAGAGTCATGAGTGATGTTGAGAGTTGCTTTAAATGTCTTTATGTAGTTTGAATCATTGCATTGTCTTTAATAAAGTTAGTGTCGATTGTCAAATTGAAAGTGCCCCATATTATTTATCTTATCTTTTTGATGACTGATCGGTTGATTAATTGAATTAGTTGGTTACCACTTAACTTTTAAGTTTTGAATTTGTGAAAACTTCTTTTGACACATCCGAAGCCAAAGCAAAAGCAGGGTCTGATATGCCTACATAAGCCAAGTGAATGAGAGCAAGATACACTTTTGAATTAATTGAATTGTAAGTAATTTGTCAACTCTTTGCTCATGATTTTGACCAAATTAGGAAAGGATGATCTATTTGTTTACCTTTGTATTTCTAGCCATTCTTATCCATATAAATTTGTCAACTCTTTGCTCATGATTTTGAGCAAGATACGTCTTTGCTTCTCCCTCCTCCTTGATATAACCTATATTCTCAATAAAGAGAGGATTCAGAAAACATTTGCTGCTGGTGCAAGACAGAAATTGCCGATCATACTGGGAATAAAATAAAGAGGAAGAAAAAGGAAGAAGAAGAAAGAAAAAATAAATATATAGACTGCGCCGATCGGCGCAGCTGTGGAACCGATTGGCGCAGATAAAAAAAGAAGAAGAAAAAAAGAGACAAAGAGAAAAATTATTCCCTGAGATGCAGCAAGATTATCAAAGAAAGCAGCTTTCTGATTATCTCTTACTCTTTGCCATTGTTCTCATTGAAACCTTTTTTCTTTAGATCTCCTTTGTTCCTCTTCTCCATTAAAATTTCTTTTCCTAGAAAATCCTTTCTTAGTGAGCATGATTGAGCACATTGTTGACATGGTTAACTTCATGGTTTAATTAGTTATATAGCCCTCCAAGATCCATATACAATCATTGGTTAGATAGGAGAGGGAAGGAAATACACTTGAGAGATTTAGAGAAGACCAATTGCATGATGCTCAATGCTAAAGATGAGTAAAGAAAACTAAATTCATTTTTGAAAAGGTTTTGTGGTAATTTGATTAAATTCAAGTATGAAGTACCGATTGGTTTGAAAGAGGGTGAGAGAAAATCTTTGTGGGGCAAGTAAAAATGATAATTGATATTGATTGAAGGAGAGGTGATGCAAAGATTCTTGCTACATATTTGATTTTGTATTGCTCGAGGACTAGCAATGATCTGAGTGTGGGGGAACTGTTGGTGGTTTCTAGCTACCCATTTTATCTACCAAAAAGGGATGTTTTACGTCTTAATTTGGTGGTATTGACTAACAATTCACCCCATATTTGCATATATTTGTGGTTGTTCTGTTTTGGATGTAATTGCAGAAAACAGGTATAAAATAGGGTAATTATGGATAACAAATCAAAGAGCAACAAGGATGGGCCAGATACAGAGCCGCGACGATTGGTGCGGGCCTGCGCCGATCGGCGCAGGAGGGTAAAAGACAATGAAAAGCATAATTCGGTCCAAGGACAGAGGCCTAGCCTAATATAAGTCAAAGTCGGTGGAAGTTGACCTAATCTCGCCTGATATAAAAGGAAGACATCTATCAAGAGCCACGAGAGGAGGAGAGAGACAGCAATCGTGATATCCAGTTGTTAGAACTAGTTTTTCAGGATATTGGCGGTAACGGTTGGTCAACACCGACAAGAACCACCAGAAGGGAGGTCACATCGATCGGCGCAACGGTTGCGCCGATCAGCTCGTGCGCATTCCAGTGCTATTTCTCGCCCTTCTGCTATGCTTAGCAGGAGGATGAGCGAGTAGTCTCATATTCTCTTCTCTGGTGCGGGGATCTGGTCATGTAACTCTAATACTTATTGATACTCTCTTGATGAAGTCAATCTATATAGTGAACTCAATTGTGCATCTATTTCATTAGTGTATCGGCCGGTACACTTCTGCCTATTGCATAGTGCAAGAAATCAGTGGGGAGCTAATAACCTCTGTAGTGACAACCGGGGCGAACGAAACCACCATGTATTGTAGAATATTGGAATCATCGTCCGAGTTAATAAGAATAAGGTTGCATGCTAGTGAACCAATCTGAAGAAGAGAATCCTTCATTATCCTGTTACATCTCTAATAACATTCATCCACCACTCTCTCACCGTCATCATTCACACCAACCCAACCATTGGAATCTGTTAGTAAGCCTTTAATAGTAATAGTCCCGCTCGTTCCTTGTGGATTCGATAACCTTGGAATACTCTGAGGGAAAAAGAGCTACAACTATACACCATCCTCTTGCGGTATATAAGTGGGTGCGTAACTACGACCAATAGTCCTTCAGGTGATGTTTCGCGCGTCCAATAATGCTGCGGAGTATGAAGCCCTTCTACATGGTCTACGCATTACCGCGTCATTCGGCATCAAGCGCCTTGACGTCTTTGGTGACTCGGCTTTGGTTACTAATCAGGTCACTAATAATAGGAACTGTGTGGATGACAATATGAGTGCTTACTGTCAAGAAGTAAGGAAGCTCGAAGACAAATTTGATGGATTGAAATTCACGCATGTTCTTCGAGACAATAACCAAGCAGCCGATGAATTGGCCAAGATGGGATCATCTCGGTTAGCGGTCCTGCCAGGTGTTTTCTTACACACTTTGGATTTCCCCACGATTTCTCCTCGGTCGGATGTACTAATGAGGGTTGTCACTGATCTTGTTGGTGATGACAACATGGAGACCGACTACCGCGACCCACTCATCCAATATTTGGACAAGGGAATGCTGCCTTCAGATCCTAATGAGCAACGGAGGTTAGAGACCCGATGCCAAGGATATTTATTGGTGGGAGACCAACTCTATAAAAGAGGAGGTTCAAACATCTTGATGAGATGCATCTCGATACCAGAAGGCTAGAAGTTGGTAGAAGAAATTCATTCCAGAATATGTGGCAATCATGCGGCTTCCAAGAATTTGGTTGGCAAATCCTTCCGGCAAGGGTTTTATTGGCCCACGGCGGTCAAAGACGCACACCAGGTCGTTCGGAAGTGTGAAGGTTGTCAATTGTTCATTCAACAAACACATGTGCCTTCACAGCAACTTCAGATGATACCTTTGACTTGGCCCTTTGCTGTCTGGAGGCTTGATATTGTCGGTCCTTTCAAGAAAGCGCCAGGCGAGTTCACTTATCTGTTTGTTGCTATTGATAAATTCACCAAGTGGATCGAAGCAAAGCCGGTCGGCAAGATAACATCGAAGAAGGCAATTGAGTTTGTCAAGGATATCTTCACTCGATTTAGGGTTCCTCATGATATCATCACCGATAATGGCACTCAATACACGTCAGTGGAGTTCCGTGACTTTGCCCATGAGATGGGAATAAAAATCCACTTTGCATTAGTGGCTCATCCTCAAAGCAATGGGAAGGTCGAACGGGCCAATGGTATGATTCTTCAAGGATTGAAACCACGGATATTTGATAGGCTTAAGCCTTATGTCTGTTGGTGGGTCAAAGAATTGCCTTCGGTTTTTTGGGGGCTTCACACAAACACCAGTCGGGCAACTAGTCAGTCACCTTTCTTATTGGTCTATGACTCCGAGGCTGTGTTGCCAACCGAGGTCAGTCTTGTTTCGGCACGGGTTCAGGCGTATGATGAACAACTTTCTGAGGAGAACCGAGAGATCGATTTGATTGCAGCAGAGGAGTTGCGTGATCGCGCTCTGTTTCAGTCGGTACTTTACCAGCAAGGCTTGTGTCGATATTATGATAAAAATGTACGTAATCGCCACTTCCAAGTTGGAGATTTAGTGCTTCACCGAGTGCAGTCAACGAAAAACCAGCATAAGCTTTCTCCAAAGTGGGAAGGACCATATGTGGTGAAGGAAGTCACTCGCCCAGGGGCTTACCGACTGATGTACGAAGACGGCGATGATATACCAAATTCCTGGAACATAAATCAGCTACGTCATTTCTATACATAGTTATTCTTTTGTATACTTATATATTATTTCTGAATGAAACTTTGGTCTTTTTGATGAAAGATTTTTTGATGATTTTCATTCTACAATGTCTCGATTCCTTAATTTATTTTACTAGACAATCGAGCCAGGGGGCTAGTCATAATGTCCCACCTCAGTCTAACCTCATTTTGGTTTTGGACTATTTCCCGACCGATTTCTTCTCTTTGAATACGGTCTTCATTTTCTTGGTCTAACGTCTATACATTATGGTTATACACTTTATACTGCACATCAGACTACCACTACACTAAACCCAGAGCCAAAGTGCGAGAGGTCATGTGTCGATTGGTCGACTCTGCTTGTTACGCGGTTACGAGTCACAACCTAATATGTTAAGGCAGACCGATACAATTTGAGTTTCTCAATGACAGAAACATATTTATGATATTTTTATCAATCTTTTAAAGCTATTAAGCATGAAACTAATTTACATACAGGTAACATTGTTTCATTACATAGATATTACTAATGTTCTCTAGCATTGCAGGATTTATAGCTCCTTTGAAGGAGAGGAAGAGTCAGCCGTAGCTCAACTTCTAGAGTTGCTGGAGGAGTAGGCACGGTCGGATTGACCTCTATGTTGTCGACCAAGGCTTGGGAAGTCTCCAGCATGGAATCGAAGAGCAGCTGGCATTGGTCGTCAGTCAAGTCTGGGTTGAAGCCCTCCTTGATCTTGTCCAATGGCAGAGCAGGAGACCAAGATTGGCAAATCGCCAGAACCTGACTCCCGACCTCGGTCGCCACTCGTCGAGTGTTATAAGCAATAGCTTCCGATGCATGCTCTAGCAAGTACTCCAAGGAGTGGCCAGACTGCTCCACTCGGTCGACATGAACATAGTTCATTGCCTTTCGAGCAGCGTAAAATAGAGCTGTGAGTGATGATTTTTGGTTAGTATGATCAAATGAAGGGCTTACTGGCAAGTTTACATTTGAAGGATTTGAAGGTGCTATTAGCATCCTCTATCTTGGCGTCAGCCTCCTTCAGCTCCTTCTGTAGCCGAGTGATCTCGGCCTTCTGGTCCTCGATCGACTTGGAGAGGTTTTCCTTCTCAGCATTCAAGGCGTCAACAAACCTTTGCTGATTGGAAGTCAACTTCTCCAGGTCGGCAATCTTCTGATCATGAGCAAAAGACAAATATTTGAACTTTTAGCGCTAGAGTGATTAGTTGATAATTAAAACATAGATGGTGAGTGATCTTACCAACTATATCTGCACGGCCTTGGTCATCTCTCTTTGGTCGGTCTGCAGCTTTTCAATCTCCTTCTGTGCTTTGGTGAGCTACTGACCGGTGACTAGCATAACACCAGCAATGTGTAAGTCTTAAACTTAAAGACATGAAGACCGAAGAGTTTAGGACATACCAAAAGTTTTGGCTTCAAGGTATTCCACCCTAGCCTGTTTCCTCTCTACAAGAGCATACATTTTCTGTATACAAAAAGGGGTTAAGGTTAAGGATGAGATTGAGACAAAGCTAAAGTAGAGTATTGAAGTACCTTGCTGGCTTCTCGATGTTGGTACATAATTTCCACGTCCTCCACTTCGGGCCGACCAAGTATATCTGTAGACAATGTCGCCTTACCTTTGTCAAGAGGTGAAGGGACGACGGCTAGAGCAGGTTGGGGTGCAGGCGCCGGAATGGAGGTAGGAATTGCCTTATCAGATAGTTTATCCACCTCGATCGGTGTGTTTGATGACTTGCCGACCGATTTGGGCAGATCAGTCAGACGAGGAGGGGGTCCTGACCAAGTGGCTTTGGACCCTTGAGCGCTCTGAGAATCACTCGTCCGACTACTGTCAAAGCAAAGATGGAGGAGATTAAAATGTGTTATGGATGGCAATAAGAGACAAGGAGTATAAGGTTAAAGGATTAACCTGGGAGCCTTCTTGATCTTGATTTGGCACATCCTCTTCTTCGAAGAAGTCGACTGAGAATTAGTCTCCTTCCTCTTCTGGGCAGATTTGCCTGCCTTGTCGGTCTGTTCCACCGCCCCAGCATCACTCTGAGTTTGGCTTGGGGGCTCCGACTAGCTTGAAGGTCAGTCGGGGGGAGTAGGGGTGGGTTGACTGGCATCAGCAGACGACATTTCTTCATCATCACCATGATCCCCAACATATTGCCATCAGCGCCCAATAGTCTGCTTCACTAGTCGACTGGGGGGAGGCAGGGTGACAACTGGATCAGCACGTTCAAGTTGAGCACCTGCAGAAGAGCTTGAGCCTCCAGTGCCGTTCTACTACGGGTTCTCAACATAATCCGGTCCCTCGGTATCAGTCGGAGGGAGCGGAGAATGGGATATATTAGTATCCAGAACCTACGCAAGAATCAAGATATCAAGCAGGACATCAAGACAAGAAAATAAGGGATTGCTAAAAGTAGACTGAGGCTTACTCGGGCTCACATAGTGCCCTTGTTACACGCCTTTCTGATCAATGAGTCATCCTGAAGGATATCCCCTTCAAACATTTTTGATAGGCGTTTCTTACGAAGTTCACCATTCGGTGGGTTGGGCACCTCCCTAGTTTCGTCATTATTAACATAGTTCCACGCCGGGTGACTCTGAAGCTTCAGGGGCTGCACTCTGCGTACTACGAAGCTTTTAGCGATGGTAATTCCATCAATACCATCAACCTTTAAGTCAGCTATCTTCTTCAGCAGAGTGACCACCTGAGGGTCGGTTGGATCAGGCTTCTCAGTCCATTGCGCCAGGGGAATTGCCTTGGCACCAATGAAGTCGGCAAGAACAGGGAGAGGGTTGTCACAGTAGAACCACTCATCCGTCCAGTTCTTGTTTCCAGTCTTCAAAGGCACATTGATGTAGGCTTCCTTCTTGCGCAACTGGAAGCCAACGCCGCCTATAGCTACTTGATTGTCCTAGGTAGGCAGCGGTCGCAGGACGAACAGATGGTGAAATAAATTGAAGTGGGGGAGAATGCCCAAAAATGCTTCGCACATATGCACGAAGATGGTGATGTGAAGAATGGAGTTGGGATTGAGGTTGACAAGCTCAATCCTATAAAAGAATAGGAGCCCGCGCAAGAAGATGCAGCAGGGGACTCCAAAACTATGCTTGAAGAACAAGCAAAACACGACAATCTGCTTATGAATAGGGATGGGGCAAGATTCACGGGGTACCTTCCAGTTGATCCAAACTTGTTCTGGAAGGATGCCGTCGACCACCATCTGGTTCATATCTGCTTGGGAGAGGCTGCTCTTTGAGAACTCCCGAAGCTGCTCTGGAATGTCGATCTCCAACAAAGAGGATACGGCGGCGGTGGTGGAAGTTACAGGAATCAAGGTGGAAACCTTCTTGCGACCAATGGCAATGGTTATTTTGGGTGCGGCGGATCAAATGTTGAACCCTAGCAAAAGCTTGGGGGCTAAGCGTGGCGAGATCTATGATGGCCAGAAGCAAAGGCGCTAACCCTAGCTGGAAAGCGGATGAGTCGCTGAGAGCAGAGGAGGCGTGAGGAAGACGAAGAGTTCATGCACAAATGCGGCATGGACTGAGGGTCAACTTGACGCTGCCCTTTTATACTCCCGCTTTTTGACCTAAGGGTCCCATGGGCCGGGATGGGCCATACAGTGATGCTACTTTTTGATTAATCAGATTATTAATTAAGGACCTTAAACATGTTTAGGGTCTAAAACCTTGAGAAGTAAAACTCGAGGTCTTCTTTGATGAGAAGCATTTGAAAAATGTTTAACCATATCTATATGATTTGATGATCATGTAGCAAAGGACTTGATGGTCATATGGATATAAGTTCAAAGGTTATGGTATTGATTGAAGTCAATAACCAAATTGCCAAAATTGGACTCGTGAATAGATAGAGTGACTAATTATTAGGGAAATGCTATATTATGATTGTTGTCATTTAGCTTAATACCATTATATGATTGATGTCATATTGGTTCACTTGAATTGAATATGATTGATACCATAAAATTCAGATCGACCAAGTCACTCGGACATAGTGTATATCACTCGGCCTTTTTAATAATCGGTCGGCAAGGTTGAAGCCTTGCAAGTTGGCTTACTGGTTTGATGACCAGAGGTCTGTTAAGCTCAGACTCAATAGTTTGAGTAAAATACATACAAAATAATAAGAGCTAATATAATTAGACTCTTGCATTATTTGTTAGTCTCCAAATTATACAAGAGTCGGGGGCTACACCTGATCAGGTGCACCAGATCTATCAGGAACTTCAATAAAGAGGTCTTCCTAATTTATGATCAGCATGGAAGATCACTCTGAGAATCAAAGCTCAAAATCAGGAAGCACTCGGGGGCTGCTATGGGATATTTGCTCTACGGGTATCCTCATACAAGACTAAGTCGGTAGCCGACCAGGTACTTCATCAACAAGGAAGCCGGCCGACTCGACTTGGAGCACAAGGCATGTAGAGATAGACTTTTTATATAAATCCTTGTGGGTTATGACTAGGACTCTTCATCTACCCTCCTGCCGACCGAATATATCAGGCGGCAGGGTACCCCCCATCGAGGGACAATAGCAACAGTAGACAAGTTTTTCACAACATCAATACAATACACATAACACATGACGTAGGGTTTTTACTCTCAACGAGAGGGCCCGAACCTGTATAACTTGGTGTCTTGTGTTACCATCGTAGTTCTTAGTCTTGACGTAGCCCTATATATTTACTATCGATCTCAAGCTTTGACAATAGGTTGCTTTACTAGTATGCCTAGTGTGATGATTAATAATGATGTGTCTCTTGATCTTGATTGCTCCTCTAGCATGACTAGTGTTGATGATGTTTGTGAGCCTCTTGTTAGTCCTGCTAGTAGTTCTCTTGTTGAGGAGTTCTTTGCTTTTCATACTAATGATAATAAGGACATACTTGACTCTCTTATTCGCTTGTGAGGTATCGTGGACAAGATTGCAGTGACTTCTTTCGAGTTCCCCAAGATTGTGATAATTGAGAAGATCCTCTCCTTGCTCCCGAGTAGCAAGCTCATCTACGTCACCCTTGACCTTCTTAATGAGAAGAGTCTCTCCGTCGAGGACGTGATTGGGCTGCTCTTTGAGGATAAGAAAATCACCGTAAGTTGGACTGGGGAGAAGACTTCCAAAGCAAACAATGAAGCATCTAAAAGCAAAGGGAAACAAGTAGCTTCAAGCTCAAACTTCTTTGATCCCTCCACAAGATTGCCTTGCAACAGCTTCTACAACCCCTTCGGAGCAAGACCTTCACCAAGATCATCATCATGCTCTTTGTCAAGCTCTACCTCAAGTGCCATTCCAAGTTCTACTCCAAGCACTTCGGGTGGACCAAGCATTGGTGTAGGGGGAGCACCACCAACAATGCTCGCTCTATCATTTGAAATGATCAATCTTGCGGCTTCCACTCTGGCGCCTCCACCTCCTCCACCACAAGATCGTCTTTGGCATCTTTGTCGAGCTCACCAACAGGATCTTACCTTTCCACTTGGTGAATTTGTGAGAAATCCGAATGATGACCTTTGTGATACTCTCTTAAGCATCTATGATCTTGTGTGTCGGATAAACTCCTTCAGAGGGCTTTGAAGGATTGCATCACATGAAGTGATTGACAGGCTCCTCCAACAAATCACAACTCCTGAGAGGGGTTTCTTACTTGAGGAGGTAGTCAACCGAAGGCATGAGCGCTCAATTGAGAGAGCAATGGAGATGATACTTGTGCTCCACTCATAAGTGGGACATGTGCTTGAGCACGTCACTGGGCTCTATGATCCTCCCCATTACTACATCGACCTTGACAATGTGCACATGGGGGATGATCATGGACATTGGAGATATCGTGCTCCTCACTATCCCATCAGGAGGAGACTTCAGGAAGGGATTGCAAGAATCCCTATCTATGAGGATGGTTTTGTTGTTCGATGTGATGAGGTTAGTACTAGTCAATCATGTAATGCTTTGGATACTAACCCTTCTTCCTCTAGTGCTTGTCTTATGGCTACCACCAGGGTCAACTACAAGAGTGGAGGTACCCATTAGATCCTTAATAGTGGGTGCACCCAAAACATGACCGGGAAGCCAACCATGTTCACCAACATTGATGAAGACGAAGATAGTGAGAAGGTGACTTTTGAGGATAACTCAAAGGGGGGAGTGAGAGGCTCAGGCAAGGTGGCCATTATAGAAGATCTCCATCTCTCCAAGGTCTTTCTTGTGAAAACCCTCAATTTCAACCTTCTATCCATTGGTCAGTTGTGTGACATGGGATTCAAGTGAACATTTGATGAGGATGGAGCAATCATTGAGAATGCCAAGAAAGGGCTACTGTTTCATGAGTGAGGCATGGAAACTTGTATGTCACGGACTTCACATCTAGCAACATGCCTCTGAGTACTTGCCTCTTCACAAAATCAACCTAGGGATGGCTGTGGCACAGAAGACTAGCACATATTGGGACGAGTCAGCTCTGGACAGTGGTCAAGAGGAATTTAGTTGAAGGAATCAAGGATGTGACATTTGAGAAAGACAAGTTGTGTAGTGCATGTCAAGCAGGGAAGCAAGTTGCCTCTTCTCACCCCACCAAGTCATTCATGTCTACATCTCAACCTCTATAGCTCTTGCACATGGATTTGTTTGGGCCAACACATTACAAGAGTCTGGGAGGAAATCTATATTGCTTGGTGATTGTTGATGACTTCACAAGATACACTTGGACCTTCTTTCTTATGGACAAGTCTCAAGCTAGTGACATCTTCAGAAAATTTGCAAGAAGGGCAAACAATGAATTTAATGCTAGCATTGTAAAGATAAGGAGTGACAATGGGACTGAGTTCAAGAACACCACAGTGGAGGAGTACTGTGACAAGAAAGAGATCAAGCATGAGTTCTCCGCTATTTATACTCTCGAGTAGAATGGAGTAGTGGAGAGAAGGAACAAGACACTCATCACTCTTGCTCGTGCTATGCTAGATGAGTATGGAACTCATGAGAGGTTTTGGGCTGAGGCAATCAAAAGGACTTGCTACACTTCCAACCATGTGTACCTTCACCGGTTGTTGAAGAAGACTCCATATGAGCTATTGGTAGGATGGAAACTGAATGTTTCCTATTTTTTGGTGTCTGGCTGCACTTGCTACATTCTCAAGAAGAGGAGGAAGCCCGGGAAATTTGAGAGTAGGACGGATGAAGGGATACTTGTTGGATACTCTGCAACTTCTATAGCATATTGGGTCTACAACTCAGCCACAAGATGTGTGGAGGAAACCTATAACGTGCAATTTGATGAGTCAAACGGTTCTCAAAAGGGAGATGAATTTCATGAAGTGCATATTGAGGATGGGCCTATGAGGGAAGCCTTGAGAAGAATGCTCGTGGGCGAGGTTTTACCCCATGAGGTCAATGATGGTGATATTGATGAGCCCTCTACTCCACCACCTCAACGAACCTCTTCCTCCGAGGTACAAGAACCAAACCAAAATGCCACAAGTACACCCTCTAGCTCCTCCCAAAATTCCTTGAGAGTCCATTCACCAAACAATGAGGAAACCCAAGTGAGAAGTGAGCCACAAGCCTCCCCACATACACCACATCAAGCTACTTCTCCAAGCTCTTCACAAGACACTCATTTATCCACCTCAAGCTCAAGGTCAAAGACAAGAAGGCCTATGAGTGATTCCCCCACCTCTCTTAGAATCCAAGACACTCATATATCCAGGGAGCAAGCAACCCAAGATGCACAAGATACATCACCTAGACCTCCTCCCACTCAACAAGAACATCATTCTAGACCCAAAGCCATAAACAAGGATCATTCACGTGACTTGATCATTGGGAGCTCATCTCAAGGAGTGAGGACAAGGAGAAATCAATATAAGCCCAACTATGTGAGTGAAGAAGATGGTGAGGAGGCAAATGTTGCAATTGAGAACTTCTCTTTTGTCTCCATGATTGAGCCTACAACCATTGAAGAGGCAATAAATGATCACAAGTGGGTTATTGCCATGCAAGAAGAATTGAACAATTTTCAGAGATGCAAAGTATGAAAGTTGGTTGAGAGACCCAAGAATCATAATGTGGTTGGCACCAAGTGGGTCTTCAAGAACAAACAAGATGAGAAAGGAGCCATTGTCAAGAACAAGGCTCGCCTAGTGGCAAAGGGATATTCTCAAGTGGCGGGAATTGACTTTGAAGAAACATTCGCTCCCATGACTCGTCTCAAGGCAATTCGGATCTTGCTTGCTTATGATTCACACAATGGCTTCAAGCTCTATCAAATGGATGTGAAGAGTGCCTTCTTGGATGGAGAGATCAATGAGAAAGTCTATGTGGAACAACCTCCAGGATTTAAGGACCCTAAGCGTCCTAGACATGTATACAAATTGAAGAAAGCTCTCTATGGTCTCAAGCAAGCTCCTAGAGCATGGTATGAACACTTGAAAAACTTCCTACTCAAGAATGGATTCACCATTGGAAGCATTGATAGCACCTTGTTCACAAGGCATGCTGGGAAGGATCTCTTTGTGTGCCAAATCTATGTGGATGATATCATATATGGGTCAACTAATGAGAAGTTCAATGAGGAGTTCCAGGAAATGATGGCAAGGGAATTTCAAATGTCTATGATTGGAGAACTTCATGTATTCCTTGGTTTTCAAGTGAAGCAATTGAGAGAAGGGAACTTCATCTATCAAGAAAAGTACACCAAGGATCTTCTCAAGAGGTTCAACATGGAAAATAGCAAACCCTTGCGCACTCCTATGGAAACAAGCAAACCCTTGGACATGGATGAAAAGGGAAAACCGATGAACCCCAAGCTCTATAGGTCTATGATTGGTTCCTTGCTCTACCTCACCGCTTCGAGACCGGACATCATGTTTAGTGTGTGCTTGTGCGCACACTATCAAGCAAATCCAAAGGAGTCTCACTTGAAGGCCATGAAAAGGATTCTTAGATACCTCAAGTACACACCTACCATAGGGTTATGGTACCCTAGAGGAACAAGCTTTGAGTTACTTGGGTATTCAGACTCCGACTTCCATAGAAGAGCTCTTGTCTCTTGGAGTTCAAAGAAGCAAAACTCGGTGGCTCTATCTACAGCCAAAGCGGAGTACATGGTGGCAGGAGCATGTTGTGCTCAACTTCTCTACATGAGGCAAACTCTCTCGGACTATGGCCTCAACTTCACTCAAAAGCGGAGTACATGGCGGCAGGAGCATATTGTGATTGTGGGACATATGTACCCGGGATACTTAACCACTCGGCTACTTGGCCGAGTGGGCCGGGGGCTCGGGTATGGTGTATTCGGCCCAGAAGATATTTACTGAGATACTTGTTTGAGTAGGCGGCAAGTTAGGTTAGCAGATATGTTGGATAGATAGAATCTGTTGTAACCGACTAAAAGATTACCATGTAAATCCCTGCCCTTCGGATATATAAGGAGGACAGGGGGCCTTTGGCAAGAGACAGACTCGTATTGGAAACCTAATTCCTGTGCGAACCCTAGCAATACAGAAACACCAAACAGGACGTAGGGTTATTATCCTTCGGGAGGCCCGAACCTGTATAAAACTTGTGTCATGTGTCTATTGATCTTTTATACTCATACGCATACCTAGATCTACTATCGAGAATATCTCTCGACAGTTGGCGCGCCAGGTAGGGGCAGCGTTGAGTGTAGCTTCGTTGAAATCGATGGCTTTTGTCGACATCAAGTTTCGCCCAGGAGACAAGATCTGCTTTGACACCGTCAGCCTCATTGCCGATCAGCACGGGAACCTCTTCAAGCAAGAATGCATGGCCCGCTCGATCGCTGCCATGACCGATCAGAGCAATCCGGCCGGCCGATTCCCGCTTGGCCTCGACAACGTAGCGACAGCTTTCCAGGCGGAAACCCTCTCAGGCGGCAACTCAACGTTGTCCGCAATGTCCCGATTGACAACCTTGGTTGATTTGGGTTACACTACGGTTGATCTCCCGGCTCATCTCATGGATCAGTCGAACAAAGATCCCATAGCACAACATCACGGCCGCGGCGACCCTCCTGCAAACAATAGAGCCCCTGCTCCAAGTCTCCCCATAGTTGACACCTCAGGTCAACCAATTGAAAGCACACATCAGGGCCACGACTGTACTGGAGATGCATGCGGCACGATCAACGCTGAGTAAATTAGTTTCTAGGGCCGCTAGTTTGGTACCCAGGGAGGATAGAAGAGACCGACAGCGCTCCAATCGGGAGGCAACCCCGCCTACTGTCGCCAGGCGCAGGCCCATTGCAAAGTACCATGATCGGCATCCAAGCGCCGACCTGCGCAACGGCATACCACCACGTGATGCGCAGGTCCAACTGGACAACAGATACCAGGAGCGCGATGATGCGGCCCGCCGAGAGTACAAAGATGAACGGCGCCGACGCGGTTATGTTGACTACGAACGTGACAACAGGCGACAGCCACATAGAGATGATCATTACCATGATCGATGGGACGAGGGCTATCGCAATGATAGATCTCACTGAGAAGCTGACCGCAAATGAGAACGGACCCTGGTCATCGACGATTATGACGAGGAGGCTGGCATCCGAGCCTTCACTCGGGAACTTCGAACCATCAGCTGGCCGGTCGGCTTCAAGCCAGTTGGCATAGAGAAGTATGATGGCAAGACGGATCCACGTGACTGGCTTCATGTCTATTCGACAGCCATACAAGCTCTCGGCGGCGATAGCTTTGTCATGGCCAACTACTTGCATGTTTGCTTAGCCCCAGCAGCAAGAACCTGGCTCACTAATCTGCCCGACAACTCTATCACCTCCTATGTAGATCTCTGTCGGTAGTTCGTGGCCAATTTTCAAGCCATCTTCGACAGGCCAGGGAACCACTGGGAACTCGGTCAGATCAAGCAGTAGGACTGGGAGCCACTTTGAGAGTACATCCAACGCTTCTGCTGAGTGAAAAATACCATCCCTAACATCTCGGATGCTCAAGTTGTCGCCGCCTTCCAGGGAGGACTCCGCGACGATGATCTGATAAAGAAGATTGGGAGGTTGGAGGCTGCTGGTGGACTGTCAGCCAAAGAACTGTTCACTATGGCCGACAAATATGCTGCCGGCAATTTGGCTATTCCAAATTTGCCAGTACAAGGAGGTGACCCCAAGGAACCAGTCAGGTCCGTCTGATTACAGCAAGGACCGCGATAGGAAGCGCAAGCAAGACCGAATGGTGGCCAACACCGAGCGCCCAACCAGGAGGAAACCAATCACTCAGGATGACTTTGACAAGATGCTCGATGGCCCTTGCCTGCTACATAATGGAGCCCACAAAGCCAGGGAATGCTTCAAGCTGAAAAACTTCGCCCATCACGCCTTGAAGGTCTGCAAAGAACGTCCCTAGATCCCCAAGGGTGGCAAAAAGGACTCGAACAAGGATAACCAAGACGGGGATAAGGAGGACTTCCAAGACCCTGAACGCGAGGTCAATTACATCTGTGGCCGGTCTATGGCCGACTCGAAGCGCCAGCAGAAGATCCTCTACAAAGAGGTCCACTCAGTCTCACCAGCGGTACCTCAGTATCTGCGATGGTCAGAGGTTCCAATTACTTTTGATCGGCTCGACCATCTGGATCACATCCCCAGGCCCAGGAAATATCCCTTAGTGCTAACGCCGATTGTTAACCGAGTCTAGCTAAATCGAGTACTGGTAGATGGTGGTAGTAGTTTGGACATCCTCTTTGTGAAAACCTTCAAGGAGCTTGGCATACCCTTGACCGACCTCAAGCCAAGTCGATCACCATTTCATGGTGTGATCCCGGGCATGCAAATAGTCCCTCTGGGACAAATCACTCTGCCTGTGACTTTCGGCACTCGGGAGAACTACAGGACGGAGCGCATTACCTTCAAGGTCACCGACCTCGACTCTACGTATCATGCCATTATAGGGCGTCCAGCCATCGCTAAATTCATGGTGGTACCTCATTATCCTTATATGATGATGAAGCTGCCAGGACCAAACGGAGTCATCTCAATCCACTCGGATGTGCGGACCTCATACGACTGCAACAACGGCAGTTGTGAGTTGACCGAGAAGATAGTAACAGCATCGGAGCTGGCCGAGCTGAAGGAAGCGATCGCAACGGCGGAGGAGGCCATGCTTGACCCTGCCCCAAGGAAGGCACTGAAGACTACGGTACAGGCGGATGCTGTGGAGTCCAAGAAGATTATTCTAGATGATAATGATGTATCCAAGACCACCAATATTAGGGTCAATTTAGGTGATAAATAGGAAAGCATGCTCATCCTTTTTCTTAGAAATAATAAAGATATATTTGCATGAAAACCTTCTGACATGCCAGGTGTTCCAAGGGAAAAGGCCGAGCACAAACTTCACGTCCGTGAAAACGCCAGGCCGGTAAGGCAATGGCTTAGACGATTCTCGCATGACCAAAAGGATGCGATTAGGAAAGAAATCGACTGACTGCTGGCACCCAGTTTTATTAAAGAAGTTTTCCACCCTGAATGGTTAGCCAACCCAGTTCTGGTGCGGAAGAAGAATAAGGAGTGGCGGATGTGCGTAGATTACACCGGCCTTAACCAAGCTTGTCCGAAAGATCCGTTCACCCTCCCATGTATTGATCAAGTGGTCGATTCGATGGCTAGATGCGCTCTGTTGTGCTTCTTAGATGCCTATTCAGGGTACCATCAGATTCCCTTAAACTAATCAGACCAGCTCAAAACCTTGTTCATCACGCTGTTCGGAGCATTCTGTTACACAACAATGCCCTTTGGCCTAAAAAACGCTGGTGCCACCTACTAGCGGACTATGCAGCGATGTTTGGACAACCAGATAGGCAGGAATGTTGAGGCTTACGTCAATGACGTGGTAGTCAAGACTCAGCTCTCATCCGACTTGATATCCAACCTAGACGAAACATTCGGCAACCTTCGGAAATACAACATGAAGCTGAATCCGAAAAAATCCGTCTTTGGGGTCCCATCAAGAAAATTACTCGATTTTCTGGTATCACACAGAGGGATTGAAGCTAACCTAGAAAAGGTAAATGCCATATTATGAATGGGACCTCCACATTCGCAAAAACACATTCAAAAGCTCACTGGTTGTATGGCGGCGCTCAGTCGGTTTGTATCACGACTTGACATCCGAGGGTTACTCTTTTTTCGATTACTCAAGAAGCAAGAATCATTCATCTCGAATGATGATGCACAGAATGCCTTGGACGATTTTAAGGCTTACATTAGTGGTCCTCTAGCCTTAACTCCCCCAGAGCCAAAGGAACCTTTACAGCTGTATATTTTCGTAACCAAACATGTTGTCAGTACTGTGCTGGTGGTGGAACGGGCGGAAGATGGCAAGGCTCAAAAGGTGCAATGACCAGTATATTTTATCAGTGAGGTCTTATCAAAATCCAAGGTATGATATTTCCAGCTTCAGAAATTAATTTATGCATTACTGATGACATCTTGGAAGTTGAAGCATTACTTTGAGGATTATCCAATTGAGGTCCACATGTCGTTCGGCCTAGGCGCATTGCTGCACCACAGAGAGGCCACTGGGAAAATCGCCAAATGGGCCATCGAGCTCGAATCATATGATATCACCTTTAAGTCACGCGACTCGATCAAAGGTCAAGCTTTGTCGGACTTCATCACCGAGTGGACAGAATGTGAGTTACCTCCCGACTCACAAGAATTATGCTATTGGAGAATGGTGTTTGACGGCTCCTTACAACTGGAAGGTGCCAGAGCAGGATTCATATTGATATCTCCTGACGGAGCCAAGTTGCGGTACGTTCTTCGAATGCACTTCCGTGCCTCTAACAACGCCACAGAGTATGAGGCGCTATTACATGGACTTCGGACAGCTATCTCACTCAGCGTCCAAAGGATAAGCGTCTCTGGCGACTCGGTGCTAGTTATAAATCAAGTAACAAAGGAGTGGTGTTGTTCCCACGAAAGCATGACAACCTACTGCACCGAAGTTCGGAAGCTCGAAGACAAGTTTGATGGCATTGAGTATAAACATGTCCTGCGCAAGTATAACGAAGAGGCGGATGAACTGGCCAAACTTGGGTCTAGCAGATCTAAAATACCTGATGGAGTATTCCTTAATGATCTGCATAAGCCATCTGTACTAACCCAACAAACTATGGAGCAGTCGGCACTAAAGGCGGGGGCAGCATCGCATGTAGCTGTCATTGAGGTAGATTGGCGTACTCCCTTCATTGAGTATCTGGATCGTGATACACTACCGACCGACAAAGACAAAGCCCTTCGGATTATTCGCAAGTCGTGTTCATATTGTATAGTTGACCATCACCTGTACAAGCAAAGCCCACATGGAGTACTGATGAAATGCTTGTCTCAAGATGAAGGCATAACTATATCACGAAACATCCACGCTAGCATTTGTGGGAATCACGCAGGCCCATCCACAATCGCGGCAAAAGCAATGAGGCAAGGGTTTTATTGGCCGACCACTAGTGCTGATGCCAAGGAAATTGTTTGAAAGTGTGAAGGTTGTCAGTTCTTCGCCCGCCAGATGCACGTACCTACCATAGAGCTCCAAAATATCCCAATAACTTGGCCGTTTTCAGTATGGGGTTTAGACATTGTCGGACCTTTCATGAAAGCTCAAGGGGGTTTTACTCACCTCTTCATAGCAGTGGACAAGTTCTCTAAATGGATCGAAGCAAAGCCAGTCGGTAAGATTTCAGTAAAGAAGGCCATCGAGTTTATGACCAAAATAGTCATTCGGTTTGGTGCCCCACACAGGATCATCACTGACAACGGTACTCAATTCACAGCAGAGGAGTTTAAAGAGTTTGCGGGCTGAGTCAGCTTTAAGCTTGGCTATGCCTCGACCGCCCATCCACAGAGCAATGGCTAGGTTGAGAGGGCAAACAGCCTCCTACTTTTTGGAATTAAGCCTCGTATATTTGATCGGCTGGAAAAGTACGCTCAATGGTGGGTTCGAGAATTGCCATCTGTGTTGTGGGGACTTAGAACCAACGTAAGTCATGCCACCGGGCACTCCCCTTCTTCTATGGTTTATGGCTCAGAAGCCATGTTACCAACCGAGATTCTTTTTGCCTCCCCCCGTGTGGCAGCGTATGAAGAAAAAACCTCCAACGACCATAGGTGTGACGACTTGTTGTTGTTAGAGGACCAGAGAGATGCCACCGTAATTCGGTCGGCAAAGTACCAGCAAAGTTTGCGACGTTATCACGACAAAAATATTCAAACACGGGGTTTTTCCGTCGGCGACTTGGTTTTGAAGCAAGTTCAGTCTAAGGTTGGTAAGCACAAGCTGTCGGCTCCATGGGAAGGACCTTTTATTATAAAGGAAATCACTCGGCCAGGCACCTATCGATTGATGAATGAGGACGGGTCGAACCTTCAAAGTTCCTGGAACATTTCACAGCTACGTCGTTTTTATGCCTAGTATTTATAGTTTATTGTACTTCTATTATTGAATATATATACATAGGGGTCATGATATCTGATTTCGTAATTTATGATTTTTGTGAATAATTGTTGTTATTGTTTACATCATGGCTCAAATTCTGATACTTGGTATCACCCTAACTCACGCATGTCGACCAAGCAGGTTACTTAGTCCCTAGGGTTCTTGCCGTCTGTTAGGGACCAAGGCAACTCTCCTAATTTGCATATGCTTGACCGAGTGAGTTCTTAGTCTCCATGGTTCATATCGGTTATTGGGAGCATTGTTTAGAGGGCTGACATGAGTTGTGTATTGGTTGTGAGTGTTTAACACGAGTTCATACAATACATATACAAAGCAGCGTGACCCAAGAATTCATTACAATACTGGTAATGAATCTAGACCTTAGCGGTCTATCGAACATTAGTTATATTACAGTAACGGAGCTGTAATACAGTATTTTAAGCTTTACAATTCCTTACACTTTGGGTAAGGGATATAGCTCTATCTGGTCGGCTAATATATGCGCCGTTTTTTGCGCCTCAGCCATGAGGGCTTCACATTGCTCATCCGAGAAATCTTCATGGAAACCCTCGGCTACCACATCTAACTCTATGCTGGGGATGTGGGACTTTGCAATTGCCAGGACTTGTGCGTCGGCCAGCTCTGCAACATGTCAAGCATGTTCTTTTAGTCGACTGAGTGCCCCTTGTAGCCTCGTCATCAGGTCTCGACATCGCGGTGGTTTTTCTTCAGGATATATGTATTGGGCGACCACCTCTGCATCCTTCTGAAGAGCTGCAAGAGACCATCGAAGGTTTTCATCACCCTCTATAAATTTCTTCTGCAAAAGCTCATAGGACCTCTTTGATCCTACAGGAGTACAATAATCATATATGTCCAGTACAATGAACTTTGATATACAGGTATTAGATGAATAAACACTTACCTCTTAGGCATTTTTCGGCTTCTACCTTTCAGCTTCAAGGGTGGCAACCTTTTCCTTATACTCTTCTTTTAGCTTTTCAACTTCTTTGAATGCTTTCTGGAATTGGTTTAGCTCATTCATAGCCTTTTTGAAGATCTTTTCAGCCTTGATGAATTCGGTTTCTAGCTTTGTGTTTCTCTCCTTTTGGGTTTTTATTGTTTCTTCAGCGCCTGTCAGTTACAAATATTTTAGTACATATATTTATTTTTGTATGCATAAGTACATTCATTTTTACCTTCAGCCCTTTTCTTCCACGAATTTTGCGATTCTTGCATTGTCTTGAAGTCGTCTTTTAGCTTTCCAAAATTTTTCTTGATCTCTGCCGAGTCCTGGATCTGCTTCTTTAATCCTTGATTCTTGGACTTTAAAGTTTCAATAGCTTGGGTAGACGACTCCAGTTCTTTTATACGGCCTTCGAGACTTGCAATTTGAGCGGCCGACTGGGCATCTTCTTTTTGTTTCAATTCCAGCGACCGCGATGCCTCTGTATGGACGAGGTCAAATATTCATATTCCACAGATAGCATGTGAGGTATAGGCTTTATTGTTCTCATACCTTGTAGCTCGAATTGAAGTTCATCAACTTGAGATGAACGGGCTTTTAGAGCAACTGATACGCACCCGACTTCCAGTCTCTGTTTGGCAAGCTGATCTTCTAAATCGATGGCTTTTGCACAATGCCTCTCGACAAGTTGTAGAAGCTTACTCTTGTTGGCCATATGGGTTTTCAGAGCCTGCAATGATGGCGAATTATATGTTTGAAACTTCACAGCCAGGAATGGTGATTATTATTGACAAGAAGGGAAAAATACCTGGAAGGAATGATAGGCTTTTTCAGTATGTTCTTCAAAATTTTTCAATTCCGCTTGCTCTGCCGACTCATCAAATCCGGTGATGGCAAATCGGCCAATATGATATACTGACCTAGTTGGCGTTGGCTGTTCTGAAGTACCTTCTCTTACCACTTGGTGAATAGGAGTCGGCGTGACATTTTCCTTCGGACTGATTGGATACTCATATGTAGGTTCTGGCATAGTTTCAAAAACCAGTGATGGCTCTTCGGGTTCGGTGGAGGCAGGAGTATCAGCACCCGTTGCCATCTCAGACGTATTCAGGTCCAGGATATTAGGTGATTTAGCCTAGTTATCTTCTGGCCGAGTGGATTTGGGTGCACTCTTTAAATCACTCAGTTTCTCTGCCGAGTGGTCTGGGACATCATCTCTGGATGACCCGACATGTGGTGTCTCCTAGTCTTTTTTAGGAACTGCACTTTGCGCCGGGACTTCTTCAAATGATGACCGCCTGGACGACCTGTCAATTAGAAAGAGATTACATATTTATTCAAATGGAGAGTTGAGCTTCAAGTTACATTGTTCTGTTTACCTTGAGCGGCGTTTGAATTTTAGGCCTGACACTCTTTGTGGGGGGCTGGTTGGCCTTGGGTGTCACACCCCAAAATTTCAAATTTTGGTTTGTGACCCAATTCCACTAAATTTCAACATTTTTTTATATAATAGATTAAAATTTTATTTTAAATTAATTAGATAATTAGAGAACTATAATTTATTTTAGGCAAAAAGGCTATTTTCTAAATTAAATAAATTAATTTGGGTTATTAATATTTTGTACGTTGCATTCATGCCGAATTAGATGCAGTAGGTTTTATTGTGTTCAAAATGTATTTTAATAGTCATATTTGTTTTTGGTTTATAGAATAGAAATAAGAATTAGAATTTAGAAAAGGGAAAAGAAATGTTCCTTTTGGACCGAATTCCTCTCCCCTCAGCCCAACTTTCCCCTCCTCTCCTCCCACCCATTTTCACTTTCAGCCCGGCCCAACCGCCCCTCCCTCTTTTCCCTTCCCCCGCATCCCCTTCCTTCCTCGGCTTGGGCCAATTCCTCCCCCGCGGCCCATCCTCTTCCCCCTCCCTCTCGGCCAGCCTGGCCTAGCTCGCGCTCCCCCTTCCCTCCCCCTTCTCTGGTTCGGCCTGCCAGCCCCACGGCCCACACTGCGCCCCAGCCCAACAGCCCCGCCCGCTCCAACTGACAGCCTAGCCCCACCCCGCCCGTCTCCTTCCTCCCGCCTCTCTCTCCCCGCAGTCGCCAGAAACCGATGGCCCTGCTTGATCTCCCTCCTTGATGCCTCCCCGCGTCCCCGAAACTGACCCCGAGCACCGCACGCCTCCCCGCTTCCCCTTCCCTCACTTCCGGGCTCTAATCGCGCACTAACGCGCTCTAATGGCCGTCAATGGCCACCATCGGCCATTGAGCTCCGACGAGCTCGCCGCTCGCCTCCCCTCTCACCCTCTGCCTCTATAAAGCACCCCGAGGACTCACCCTTCCCTCGCCTCTCCCTCCTCTCGCTCCCCCTCGTTCCCCTGACCCCGGAGCCCCATCGTCACCGAGCTCCGAAGATTGTCGCCGTCTTCCTCCGCCGGCGACCCCTCCCCGGCCTTCCCCGCGCCCGCGCGTCACCTCGGTGAGGACCCACTCGATCCCCTCTCCCTCCCAGACCTCTCGCGATGAGAATTCGACCACCGGAGGGACATTCCGGCTGATCTCCGACAAGCTCCGGCCGCTGCCGCCCCTATCCTCGTTGCCGGCAGCCGCCAGCCTCGCCTGGACCCCTCCTTAGCCCTCCATCTCAAATCCTACGGCCCAGATTAGGAACCCCAAAGGGTTAAGTTCCTAGTCCATGGTGGACCAGTGGACCTCTGGTCAATGCTGGTCCATGGACCCCATGGACCCAGTCCACCACTTTTAGGATTTAATTTAATTAGAAATAATTCTAGGAAAAATGGCAATTTCACACCTAGGCCCCTAATCTTTAACTTAATTAGATTTTAACCCCAATCTTTTTGCAGAACCTCTAGTAATTTATGTTTTAGCCCCTGGACTTTTGACAAATATTATTTTAGCCCTGAAATTTTACAGAAACCCCCTTGAATTTAATTTTAATTATAATTTCAACCGTGTCTTTTTACACTTAGGCCCCTGTACTTAAAAATAATTATGTTAAATCCTAAAATTTTATAAAAACAACCTTATACTTTTTGGTAATTATTTTTCAGTCCTAATATTTTACACTTAGCCCCTATAATTTTATAGAATTGCAAATAGGCCCTTGACTTTTATTAAAACTATATTTAAGACCTAATTTTTATCTAGAACCTTTATTTAATTATTTTTAGGCCCCTGAAATTGTTTTAGCACTGTAATTTTCATAGAAAAGCCCCTGTACCTTTCTGAATTTATATTCTAACCCTGTATTTTTATAAAAACGCCCCTACATTTATTTTTAATTATTAATTATATTTTAGTCCTATTTTTTTACTCTTTAATCCCTGAACTTATTATAAATTACATTTTAGTCCCTAAACTTTTGTAAACTATATTTTCACCCTGTTATTTTACAATTAAGTCCCCGAACTTTTCTAAAATTACTTTTAGGTCCCTAAACCTATCTGTTTTTACTATTTTAGCCCTAAAACTTCAAACTTTCATAACTTTTCAACCGTAACCCAGATTTAAGTAATTCTTGCGCCAACATGATCGTAGTAATTAGTATTATTATTTATACTATCTTACAGTAATTTGCTAGTTTACTATTTTTACCCTAGACCTTTAAACCTTCATAACTTTTTACTCGTAACTCCGATTTAGATGATTCATGCGCTCACATGATCGTAGAAATGCGTACTATCTTTTGAGATTGCTTTTAGTATTATTATTTGGTGTACTGTTTCTTAGTTTGTTTATTTGGTTGTGTACATGTGGTGCTTGTGTGACGTTAATTAGAGAACGGGTTGTTCCTGGAATCGCAAGAGCATGACTTGAAGACCTGAGCAGCGACACCTATTTCCAGGCAAGTGTCCTTGATGCATCTTGTACCTATTATAATATTAATTGTAGAAATGCATGCTTGTGTCAATTGAATGGGTACCTATTGTTAGGGTTTCCCTAGTATTTCTTTATCCATTTCCTTGTCGCCTGGAACTAGTTGGTTGGTTGTGGGTAGATAATGCTTAGGTTGCTTGTGGGATGTTGGGTTGGTATAAATGTTGATTAATGAACTATGTCACTCCATGGGTGGAAATGATAATTCTGTTAGCAACATGGCTTAGGGATCTATGCAAGCCGGATGGAATGAATGTGGTGCCGTGGGCACATGGTTAGTGGTGGTAGGCTTGTTGTAGATCCTAGGACCTGGTTCTTGGAGTGACAACCTAGGAAAACAGTGCTATCACAAGACCAACATGGGTAAGGCTTGGCCTAGTAATTAGGTGTTCTCCCAGTGTCGGTGCAGCATTTGGTGGAGCGGGGAATGGAAGTCGAGAGGACTGTCCTTGTATCCGAAAGGCTCAAGAGGGGGCTCCTGGGGTGATGAGCTGCTTGTTGAAGGGCTATCACTTATGGACGGGAGTGGAACCTTAGTGGCTAGCATGTACTGGGAGACCCTTTGTAAAAGCCTCGTAGTGATCCCCTGGCCGCACACCTAAGGAAGTGTGCTAGTGCTTGGCCGGTATGGCAACATGGAGACTTTAGTCCACCTGGTAACAGGGGACAAAATCACGACTTGTGGGTAAAGTGGTACAAACTCTGCAAAGTATCAAACTATCATGATAGCCGGGCTCACGGTCAAGAGCGATCTGGAATCCTCACAAGATTAATTGGTTATGGGTGGTGGTTTGGAATGTTTGGAATGGTTGGGAATGGTTGGTTGGTGGATGGGACTGGACTTGGTTTGGATACTACCCTATGGGTTAATGGTTGGGATGACCCCACTTATTAAATAGGATGCTTAGGTTAATTAAAAGCTCATGCAATAAACCCCTATAAGCCTTCCTTGTCTTTAGCCCCATGTCATCTCTTCCCCCACTTGCTGAGTATGACACGTACTCACCCTTGCTATATACCACATTGCTGCTCAGCTACAGGAGAAGGATGGTACAACGATGAAGATAATGGAGAAGAGCTCTAGGCCTGTGGTCTTCTAGTCAACTTCCTGTGGGAGCTGAAGGATGCTAACGCTTAGTTTATTCCGCTGCAATGTAATCTTTTTCTTTTGACCTACGAGTCACCCTTGTAATAATGTTATCGATTTAATAAAGATATTGTTCTTTTATCACAATAATTGTCCTGTGTGCGTGAGAAATTGATCCTGGGCACACATATAGATGCATTCGGTTTCGGTCATTGGAACCGGGTGTGACATTGGGACACCTGTTGTGTCTGGTGCCGCCTCATGGGTGCCTGCCTTGCTTGGTTCACTTGGACGATTTTGCTCTTTCTCGATTTCATCCATGGTCTGTCAAGTGGTGGAGGCTTTCTCCAAAGTCTTTTTCTTCGCCTCTTCTTGAAGTCTAGCTAATCTTTCAGCTAGCGACTCTTCTTCGTCAGAATCTTCAATGTGCGCCTTGCGGCGCTTGGAGGCTGATGGTTGTGTGGGAGAGTTCTTTTGTGGCGTCGGCGACAATGGTGGATTGGACACATATACATCAAGGTTTTGCAATATATGCGATGTATAATTTGTTACTAAACATAATGAAAGGGGTGTTAATTTTTCAAGCAGTGAGGTGGATAACTTACTGTATTCCTATCAGTCAAGGAATGATGTCCAGATTTTGCACTCCCTAGAGTCCAATCAAGAAGTGATGCAAATATGTTCTCTAGATGCAATGTCAATTCCCTCTCTGACAATATTTTTGGCACTTCCATTATGGGGTCTGAGCCTAATTGAAATTTCCATCCTGGAACATGGCGTTTCTTGATAGGTTGTACGCAGTGATATATGAAGCTTGCAGCAACGTGTACGCCGGTATATCCTTTCCACTTGAGATAAGCAATGTGCTTTAATATAGAATCAACCTGAGACTTCTTGTTTGGATGAGCCTTTGCTGACCACTCGGGTCGTGGCTGGGGGGCTTCGGCCGTAGTTTCTGGCAAAGGTGGAGCATGGTTTCCATGGTAAAACCAGTCCGCATGCCACCTCTTGTTGGTTGATGGAAGTGGCACATCAATATACTTGGATTTATTACTTAATTGGAATCCAGCCCCCCCCCCCCCTAGCACCTCGAGGGGGAGGGTGGCGTTTTTTCAAAAAACAAAGCGTAAAAATGATAAGGGGCTCGTTGCAGCCCAAACCCATCGAAGGGTTCACACTCAAGCCTCGCCGCTAGCACTTCGAGGGGGAGGGTGGCATTTTTCAAAAAACATAGCAAAAAAAGGCTAAGGGGCTCATTGCAGCCCAGATCCATCGAAGGGCTCACACAAAAGCCTCGCCCCTAGCACTTCGAGGGAGAGGGCGACATTTTTCAAAAAATATAGCGCAAAAATTATAAGGGGCTCGTTGCAGCCTAAACCGATCGAAGGGTTCACACTCAAGCCTCACCCCTAGCACTTTGAGGGGAAGGGTGGCGTTTTTCAAAAAACATAGCAAAAAAAAAGGCTAAGGGGCTCGTTGCAGCCCAGACCCATCGAAGGGTTCACACTCAAGCCTCGCCCCTAGCACTTCGAGAGGAAGGATGGGGTTTTTCAAAAAACTTAGCACAAAAATGCTAAGGGGCTCGTTGTAGCCCAGACCCATCGAAGGGTTTACACTCAAGCCTCGCCCCTAGCACTTCGAGGGGGAGGTGGCGTTTTTCAAAAAACATAGCGTAAAAATAATAAGGGGCTCATTGCAGCCCAAACCTATCAAAGGGTTTACACTCAAGCCTCGCCCCTAGCACTTCAAGGGGGAGGGTGGCGTTTTTCAAACAACATAGCACAAAAAAAAACAAAGCGCAAAAATGATAAGGGGCTCGTTGCAGCCCAGACCCATCGAAGGGTTCACACTCAAGCCTCGCCCCTAGCACTTCAAGGGAGAGGGTGGCGTTTTTTCGAAAAACTTAGCGTAAAAATGATATGGGGCTCGTTACAGCCCAGACCCATCGAAGGGTTCACACTCAAGCCTCACCCCTAGCACTTCGAGGGGGAAGGTGGTGGTTTTCAAAAAACTTAGTAAAAAAAGGCTAAGGGGCTCGTTGCAGCCTAGACCCATCGAAGGGTTCACACTCAAGCCTCGCCCCTAGCACTTCGAGGGGGAGGGTGGCGTTTTTCATAAAACATAGCAAAAAAATGCTAAGGGCTCATTGCAGTCCAGACCCATCGAAGGGTTTACACTCAAGTCTCGCCCCTAGCACTTCGAGGGGGAGGGTGGCGTTTTTCAAAAAACTTAGCGTAAAAATGATGAGGGGCTCGTTGCAGCCTAGACCCATTGAAGGGTTCACACTCAAGCCTCGCTCCTAGCACTTCGAGAGAGAGGGTAGTGTTTTTAAAAAAATATAGCAAAAAAAAGGCTAAGGGGCTTGTTGCAGCCCAGATCCATCGAAGGGCTCACACAAAAGCCTCGCCACTAGCACTTCGAGGGGGAGGGTGGCATTTTTCAAAAAACATAGCAAAAAAAAGGCTAAGGGGCTCGTTGCAGCCCAGATCCATCTAAGGGCTCACACAAAAGCCTCGCCCCTAGCACTTCGAGGGGGAGGGCGGCGTTTTTCAAGAAACATAGCGCAAAAATTATAAGGGACTCGTTGCAGCCCAGATCCATCGAAGGGTTCACACTCAAGCCTCGCCCCTAGCACTTCGTGGGGGAGGGTGGCGTTTTTCAAAAAACATAGCGCAAAAATGCTAAGGGGCTCGTTGCAGTCCAGACCCATCGAAGGGTTTACACACAAGCCTCGCTCCTACCACTTCGAGGGAGAGGATGGTGTTTTTAAAAAAACTTAGCAAAAAAAAGGCTAAGAGGCTTGTTGCAGCCCAGATCCATCGAAGGGCTCACATAAAAGCCTCGCCCCTAGCACTTAGAGGGGGAGGGCGGCGTTTTTTAAAAAACTTAGCGCAAAAATGCAAAGGGGCTTGTTGCAGCCCAAACCCATCAAAGGGTTCACACTCAAGCCTCGCCCCTAGCACTTCGAGGGAGAGGGTGGCATTTTTCAAAAAACTTAGCACAAAATAGCTAAGGGGCTCGTTGTAGCCTAGACCCATCGAAGGGTTCACACTCAAGCCTCGCCCCTAGCACTTCGAGGGGGAGGGTGGCGTTTTTCAAAAAAACATTGCGCAAAATTGCTAAGGGGCTTGTTGCAGCCCAGACCCATCGAAGGGTTCACACTCAAGCCTCGCCCCTAGCAATTCGAGGGGGAGGGTGGCATTTTTCAAAAAACTTAGCAAAACAAAGGCTAAGGGGCTCGTTGCAGCCTAGATCTATCGAAGGGCTCACACAAAACCTCGCCCCTAGCACTTCGAGGGGGAGGGCGGTGTTTTTCTTAAAACTTAGCGTAAAAATGCTAAGGGGCTCGTTGCAGCCTAAACCCATCGAAGGGTTCACACTCAAGCCTCGCCCCTAGCACTTCGAGGGGGAGGATGGCGTTTTTCAAAAAACTTGGCACAAAAATGCTAAGGGGCTTGTTGTAGCCCGGACCCATCGAAGGGTTTACACTCAAGCCTCGCCCCTAGCTCTTTGAGGGGGAGGGTGGTGTTTTTCAAAAAACTTAGCGAAAAATGCTAGGGGGCTCGTTGCAGCCCAGACCCATCGAAGGGTTCACACTCAAGCCTCGCCTCTAGCACTTTGAGGGGGAGGGTGGCGTTTTTCAAAAAACTTAGCGTAAAAATGATAAGGGGCTCGTTACATCCCAGACCCATCGAAGGGTTCACACTCAAGCCTCGCCCCTAGCACTTCGAGGGGGAGGGTGGCATTTTTCAAAAAACTTAGCAAATAAAAGGCTAAGGGTCTCGTTGCAGCCCAGATCCATCAAAGGGCTCACACAAAAGCCTCGCCACTAGCACTTCGAGGGGGAGGGCGACATTTTTCAAAAAAAACTTAGCGCGAAAATGCTAAGGGGCTCATTGCAGCCCAAACCCATCAAAGGGTTCACACTCAAGCCTCGCCCCTAGCACTTCGAGAGCGAGGGTGGCATTTTTCAAAAAACTTAGCAAAAAAAGGCTAAGGGGCTCATTACAGCCCAGATCCATCGAAGGGCTCACACAAAAGCCTCGCCCCTAGCACTTCGAGGGGGAGGGCGGCGTTTTTCAAAAAACTTAGCGCAAAAATGCTAAGGGGCTCGTTGCAGCCCAAACCCATCAAAGGGTTCACACTCAAGCCTCGCCCCTAGCACTTCGAGAGCGAGGGTGGCGTTTTTCAAAAAACTTAGCAAAAAAAGGCTAAGGGGCTCATTGCAGCCCAGACCCATCAAAGGGTTCACACTCAAGCCTCGCCCCTAGCACTTCGAGGGGGAGTGCGGTGTTTTTTGAAAAAACATAGCACAAAAATGCTAAGGGGCTCGTTGCTGCCCAGACCCATCGAGGAGTTCACACTCAAGCCTCGCCCCTAGCACTTTGACGGGGAGGGTGGCGTTTTTCAAATACCTTAGTGCAAAAATGCTAAGGGGCTCGTTGCAGCCCAGACCCATCAAAGAGTTTACACTCAAGCCTCGCCCCTAGCACTTCGAAGGGGAGGGTGCCGTTTTTGAAAAACTTAGCGTAAAAATGCTAAGGTGCTCATTGCAACCCAGACCCATCGAAGGGTTTACACCCAAGCCTCGCCCGTAGCACTTCGAGGGGGAGGGTGGCGTTTTTCATAAAACATAGCGCAAAAATGCTTAGGGGCTCGTTGCAGTCCAGACCCATCGAAGGGTTTACACTCAAGCCTCGCCCCTAGCACTTCGAGGGGGAGGGTGGCATTTTTCAAAAAACTTAGTGTAAAAATGATAAGGGGCTCGTTGCAGCGAAGACCAATCAAAGGGTTCACACTCAAGCCTCGACCCTAGCAATTCGAGGGGAGGGTGGCGTTTTTCAAAAAACTTAGCAAAAAAAAGGCTAATGGGCTCGTTGCAGCCCAGATCTATCGAAGGGCTCACACAAAAGCCTCGCCCCTAGCACTTCGAGGGGGAGGGCGGCGTTTTTCAAAAAACATAGCGCAAAAAAAAACATAGCGCAAAAATGATAAGGGGCTCGTTGTAGCCCAGACCCATCGAAGGGTTCACACTCAAGCCTCGCCCCTAGCACTTCGAGGGGGAGGGTGGCCTTTTTCAAAAAACTTAGCGTAAAAATGATAAGGGGCTCGTTACAGCCCAAATCCATCGAAGGGTTCACACTCAAGTCTCGCCCCTAGCACTTCGAGGGGGAGGGTGGCGTTTTTCAAAAAACTTAGCCAAAAAAATGCTAAGGGGCTTGTTGCAGCCCTGATCCATCGAAGGGCTCACACAAAAGCCTCGCCCTAGCACTTCGAGGGGGAGGGCGGCATTTTTCAAAAAATTTAGCGTGGAAATGCTAAGGGGCTTGTTGCAGCCCAGACCCATCGAAGGGTTTACACTCAAGCCTCGTCCCTAGCACATCGAGGGGGAGGGTGGCGTTTTTCAAGAAACATGGCGTAAAAATGATAAGGGGCTCGTTGCAGCCCAAACCCATCAAAGGGTTCACACTCAAACCTCGGCCCTAGCACTTCGAGGGGGAGGGTGGCGTTTTTCAAAAAACGTGGCACAAAAATGCTAAGGGGCTTGTTGTAGCCTAGACCCATCGAAGGGTTTACACTCAAGCCTCGCCCCTAGCTCTTCGAGGGGGAGGGTGGCGTTTTTCAAAAAACTTAGCAAAAAAATGTTAAGGGGCTCGTTGCAGCCCAGACCCATCGAAGGGTTCACACTCAAGCCTCGCCTCTAGTACTTCGAGGGGGAGGGTGGTGTTTTTCAAAAAACTTAACGTAAAAATGATAAGGGGCACGTTATAGCCCAGATCCATCGAAGGGTTCACACTCAAGTCTCGCCCCTAGCACTTCGAGGGGGAGGGTGGCGTTTTTCAAAAAACTTAGCCAAAAAAATGCTAAGGGGCTTGTTGCAGCCCTGATCCATCGAAGGGCTCACACAAAAGCCTCGCCCTAGCACTTCGAGGGGGAGGGCGGCATTTTTCAAAAAATTTAGCGCGGAAATGCTAAGGGGCTTGTTGCAGCCCAGACCCATCGAAGGGTTTACACTCAAGCCTCGTCCCTAGCACATCGAGGGGGAGGGTGGCGTTTTTCAAGAAACATGACGTAAAAATGATAAGGGGCTCGTTCCAGCCCAAACCCATCAAAGGGTTCACACTCAAGCCTCGGCCCTAGCACTTCGAGGGGGAGGATGGCGTTTTTCAAAAAACTTGGCACAAAAATGCTAAGGGGCTTGTTGTAGCCTAGACCCATCGAAGGGTTTACACTCAAGCCTCGCCCCTAGCTCTTCGAGGGGGAGGGTGGCGTTTTTCAAAAAACTTAGCAAAAAAATGTTAAGGGGCTCGTTGCAGCCCAGACCCATCGAAGGGTTCACACTCAAGCCTCGCCCCTAGTACTTCGAGGGGGAGGGTGGTGTTTTTCAAAAAACTTAACGTAAAAATGATAAGGGGCACGTTATAGCCCAGATCCATCGAAGGGTTCACACTCAAGTCTCGCCCCTAGCACTTCGAGGGGGAGGGTGGCGTTTTTCAAAAAACTTAGCCAAAAAAATGCTAAGGGGCTTGTTGCAGCCCTGATCCATCGAAGGGCTCACACAAAAGCCTCGCCCTAGCACTTCGAGGGGGAGGGCGGCATTTTTCAAAAAATTTAGCGCGGAAATGCTAAGGGGCTTGTTGCAGCCCAGACCCATCGAAGGGTTTACACTCAAGCCTCGTCCCTAGCACTTTGAGGGGGAGGGTGACGTTTTTCAAAAAACTTAGCAAAAAAAAGGCTAAGGGTCTCGTTGCAGCCCAGACCCATCCAAGGGTTCACACTCAAGCCTCGCTCCTAGCACTTCGAGGGGGAGGGTGGCGTTTTTCAAAAAACATAGCGTAAAAATGATAAGGGGCTCATTACAGCCCAAGCACATCGAAGGGTTCATACTCAAGCCTCGCCCCTAGCAATTCGAGGGGGAGGGTGGCATTTTTCAAAAAACATAGCAAAAAAAGTCTAAGGGGCTTGTTACAGCCCAGAACCATCGAAGGGCTCACACAAAAGCCTCGCCCCTAGCACTTCGAGGGGGAGGGCGGCCTTTTTCAAAAAACTTAGCGCAAAAATGCTAAGGGGCTCGTTGCAGCCTAAACCCATCGAAGGGTTCACACTCAAGACTCGCCCCTAGCACTTCGAGGGGGAGGGTGGCATTTTTCAAAAAACATAGTACAAAAATGCTAAGGGGCTTATTGCAGCCCAGACCCATCGAAGGGTTTACACTCAAGCCTTGCGCCTAGCACTTCGAGGGGGAGGGCGACATTTTTCAATAAACTTAGCGCAAAAATGCTAAGGTGCTCGTCGCAGCCCAAACCCATCGAAGGGTTTACACTCAAGCCTCACCCCTAGCACTTCGAGAGGGAGGGTGGCATTTTTCAAAAAACATAGCGTAAAAATGATAAGGGGCTCGTTGCAGGCCAAGCACATCGAAGGGTTCATACTCAAGCCTCGCCCCTAGCAATTCGAGGGGGAGGGTGGCATTTTTCAAAAAACATAGCAAAAAAAGTCTAAGGGGCTTGTTACAGCCCAGAACCATCGAAGGGCTCACACAAAAGCCTCGCCCCTAGCACTTCGAGGGGGAGGGCGGCCTTTTTCAAAAAACTTAGCGCAAAAATGCTAAGGGGCTCGTTGCAGCCTAAACCCATCGAAGGGTTCACACTCAATCCTCGCCCCTAGCAATTCGAGGGGGAGGGTGGTATTTTTCAAAAAAGTTAGCAAAAAAAAAGCTAAGGGGCTCGTTACAGCCCAAATCCATCGAAGGGTTCACACTCAAGCCTCGCCCCTAGCACTTCGAGGGGGAGGGCGGCGTTCTTTAAAAAACTTAGCCAAAAAAAGGCTAAGGGGCTTGTTGCAGCCCTGATCCATCGAAGGGCTCACACAAAAGCCTCGCCCCTAGCACTTCAAGGGGGAGGGCGGCATTTTTCAAATAATTTAGCGCGGAAATGCTAAGGGGCTTGTTGCAGCCCAAACCCATCAAAGGGTTCACACTCAAGCCTCGCCCCTAGCACTTCGAGTGAGAGGGTGGCATTTTTCAAAAAACTTAGCACAAAAATGCTAAGGGGCTCATTGCAGCCCAGACCCATCGAAGGGTTTACACTCAAGCCTCGCCCCTAGCACATCGAGGGGGAGGGTGGCGTTTTTCAAAAAATATAGCGTAAAAATGATAAGGGGGCTCGTTGCAGCCCAAACCCATCAAAGGGTTCACACTCAAGCCTCAGCCCTAGCACTTCGAGGGGTAGGGTAGCATTTTTCAAAAAATTTGGCACAAAAATGCTAAGGGGCTTGTTGTAGCTTAGACCCATCGAAGGGTTTACACTCAAGCCTCGCCCCTAGCTCTTCGAGGGGGACGGTGGTGTTTTTCAAAAAACTTAGCAAAAAAATGTTAAGGGGCTCGTTGCAGCACAGACCCATCGAAGGGTTCACACTCAAGCCTCGCCCCTAGCACTTCGAGGGGGAGGGTGGTGTTTTTCAAAAAACTTAACGTAAAAATGATAAGGGGCTCGTTATAGCCCAGACCCATCGAAGGGTTCACACTCAAGCCTCGCCCCTAGCACTTTGAGGGGGAGGGTGGTGTTTTTCAAAAAACTTAGCAAAAAAAAGGCTAAGGGTCTCGTTGCAGCCCAGACCCGTCCAAGGGTTCACAGTCAAGCCTCGCTCCTAGCACTTCGAGGGGGAGGGTGGCGTTTTTCAAAAAACTTAGCAAAAAAAAGGCTAAGGGGCTCGTTGCAGCCCAGACCCATCCAAGGGTTCACACTCAAGCCTTGGCCCTAGCACTTCGAGGGGGAGGGTGGCGTTTTTCAAAAAACTTAGCGTAAAAATGATAAGGGGCTCGTTGCAGCCCAAATCCATCGAAGGGTTCACACTCAAGCCTCGCCCCTAGCACTTCGAGGGGGAGGGTGGCATTTTTCAAAAAACTTAGCCAAAAAAAGGCTAAGGGGCTTGTTGTAGCTAGATCCATCGAAGAGCTCACACAAAAGCCTCGCCCCTAGCACTTCGTGGGGGAGGGCGGCGTTTTTCAAAAAAACTTAGCGTGAAAATGCTACAACAAGCCCCTTAGCACTTCGAGTTTGAGGGTGGCATTTTTCAAAAAACTTAGCGTAAAAATGATAAGGGGCTCGTTGCATCCCAGAACCATCGAAGGGTTCACACTCAAGCCTCGCCCCTAGCACCTCGAGGGGGAGGGTGGCGTTTTTAAAAAACATAGCAAAAAAAAAGGCTAAGGGGCTTGTTGCAGCCCAGACCCATCGAAGGGCTCACACAAAAGCCTCGCTCCTAGCACTTCGAGGGGAAGGGTGGCGTTTTTCAAAAAACTTAGCGCAAAAATGCTAAGGGGCTCGTTGCAGCCCAGACCCATCGAAGGGTTTACACTCAAGCCTGGCCCCTAGCACTTCGAGGGGGATGGTGGCATTTTTCAAAAAACATAGCATAAAAATGATAAGGGGCTCATTATAGCCCAAGCATATCGAAGGGTTCATACTCAAGCCTCGCCCCTAGCAATTCGAGGGGGAGGGTGGCATTTTTCAAAAAACTTAGCAAGAAAAGTCTAAGGGGCTTGTTACAGCCCAGAACCATCGAAGGGCTCACACAAAAGCCTCGCCCCTAGCACTTCGAGGGGGAGGGCGGCCTTTTTTAAAAAACTTAGCGCAAAAATACTAAGGGGCTCGTTGCAGCCTAAACCCATCGAAGGGTTCACACTCAAGAATCGCCCCTAGCACTTCGAGGGGGAGGGTGGCATTTTTCAAAAAACTTAGTACAAAAATGCTAAGGGGCTTATTGCAGCCCAGACCCATCGAAGGGTTTACACTCAAGCCTTGCGCCTAGCACTTCGAGGGGGAGGGCGACATTTTTCAAAAAACTTAGCGCAAAAATGCTAAGGTGCTCGTTGCAGCCCAAACCCATCGAAGGGTTTACACTCAAGCCTCACCCCTAGCACTTCGAGAGGGAGGGTGGCATTTTTCAAAAAACATAGCGTAAAAATGATAAGGGACTCGTTGCAGCCCAAGCACATCGAAGGGTTCACACTCAAGCCTCGCTCCTAGCAATCCGAGGGGGAGGGTGGCATTTTTCAAAAAACATAGCAAAAAAAAAGGCTAAGGGGCTCATTACAGCCCAGATCCATCGAAGGGCTCACACAAAAGCCTCGCCCCTAGCTCTTCGAGGGGGAGGGCGGCGTTTTTCAAAAAACTTAGCGCAAAAATGCTAAGGGGCTCGTTGCAGCCCAAACCCATCGAAGGGTTCACACTCAAGCCTCGCCCCTAGCACTTCGAGGGGGAGGGCGATATTTTTCAAAAAACTTAGGGTGAAAATGCTAAGGGGCTCGTTGCAGCCCAAACCCATCAAAGGGTTCACACTCAAGCCTCGCCCCTAGCACTTCGAGAGGGAGGGTGGCGTTTTTCAAAAAACTTAGCAATAAAAAAAGGCTAAGGGGCTCGTTGCATCCCAGATCCATCGAAGGGCTAACATAAAAGCCTCGCTCCTAGCACTTCGAGGGGGAGGGCGGCCTTTTTCAAAAAACTTAGCGCAAAAATGCTAAGGGGCTCGTTGCAGCCTAAACCCATCGAAGGGTTCACACTCAATCCTCGCCCCTAGCAATTCGAGGGGGAGGGTGGTATTTTTCAAAAAAGTTAGCAAAAAAAAAGCTAAGGGGCTCGTTACAGCCCAAATCCATCGAAGGGTTCACACTCAAGCCTCGCCCCTAGCACTTCGAGGGGGAGGGCGGCGTTCTTTAAAAAACTTAGCCAAAAAAAGGCTAAGGGGCTTGTTGCAGCCCTGATCCATCGAAGGGCTCACACAAAAGCCTCGCCCCTAGCACTTCAAGGGGGAGGGCGGCATTTTTCAAATAATTTAGCGCGGAAATGCTAAGGGGCTTGTTGCAGCCCAAACCCATCAAAGGGTTCACACTCAAGCCTCGCCCCTAGCACTTCGAGTGAGAGGGTGGCATTTTTCAAAAAACTTAGCACAAAAATGCTAAGGGGCTCATTGCAGCCCAGACCCATCGAAGGGTTTACACTCAAGCCTCGCCCCTAGCACATCGAGCGGGAGGGTGGCGTTTTTCAAAAAATATAGCGTAAAAATGATAAGGGGGCTCGTTGCAGCCCAAACCCATCAAAGGGTTCACACTCAAGCCTCAGCCCTAGCACTTCGAGGGGTAGGGTAGCATTTTTCAAAAAATTTGGCACAAAAATGCTAAGGGGCTTGTTGTAGCTTAGACCCATCGAAGGGTTTACACTCAAGCCTCGCCCCTAGCTCTTCGAGGGGGACGGTGGTGTTTTTCAAAAAACTTAGCAAAAAAATGTTAAGGGGCTCGTTGCAGCACAGACCCATCGAAGGGTTCACACTCAAGCCTCGCCCCTAGCACTTCGAGGGGGAGGGTGGTGTTTTTCAAAAAACTTAACGTAAAAATGATAAGGGGCTCGTTATAGCCCAGACCCATCGAAGGGTTCACACTCAAGCCTCGCCCCTAGCACTTTGAGGGGGAGGGTGGTGTTTTTCAAAAAACTTAGCAAAAAAAAGGCTAAGGGTCTCGTTGCAGCCCAGACCCGTCCAAGGGTTCACAGTCAAGCCTCGCTCCTAGCACTTCGAGGGGGAGGGTGGCGTTTTTCAAAAAACTTAGCAAAAAAAAGGCTAAGGGGCTCGTTGCAGCCCAGACCCATCCAAGGGTTCACACTCAAGCCTTGGCCCTAGCACTTCGAGGGGGAGGGTGGCGTTTTTCAAAAAACTTAGCGTAAAAATGATAAGGGGCTCGTTGCAGCCCAAATCCATCGAAGGGTTCACACTCAAGCCTCGCCCCTAGCACTTCGAGGGGGAGGGTGGCATTTTTCAAAAAACTTAGCCAAAAAAAGGCTAAGGGGCTTGTTGTAGCTAGATCCATCGAAGAGCTCACACAAAAGCCTCGCCCCTAGCACTTCGTGGGGGAGGGCGGCGTTTTTCAAAAAAACTTAGCGTGAAAATGCTACAACAAGCCCCTTAGCACTTCGAGTTTGAGGGTGGCATTTTTCAAAAAACTTAGCGTAAAAATGATAAGGGGCTCGTTGCATCCCAGAACCATCGAAGGGTTCACACTCAAGCCTCGCCCCTAGCACCTCGAGGGGGAGGGTGGCGTTTTTAAAAAACATAGCAAAAAAAAGGCTAAGGGGCTTGTTGCAGCCCAGACCCATCGAAGGGCTCACACAAAAGCCTCGCTCCTAGCACTTCGAGGGGGAGGGCGGCGTTTTTCAAAATACTTAGCGCAAAAATGCTAAGGGGCTCGTTACAGCCCAAACCTATCGAAGGGTTCACACTCAAGCCTCGCCCCTAGCACTTCGAGGGAGAGGGTGGCATTTTTAAAAAAAACATAGAACAAAAATGCTAAGGGGCTCATTGCAGCCCAGACCCATCGAAGGGTTTAGACTCAAGCCTCGCCCCTAGCACTTCGAAGGGGAGGGTGGCGTTTTTCAAAAAACTTAGCAAAAAATGCTATGGGGCTCGTTGCAACCCAGACCCATCGAAGGGTTCACACTCAAGCCTCGCCCCTAGCACTTCGAGGGGAAGGGTGGCGTTTTTCAAAAAACTTAGCGCAAAAATGCTAAGGGGCTCGTTGCAGCCCAGACCCATCGAAGGGTTTACACTCAAGCCTGGCCCCTAGCACTTCGAGGGGGATGGTGGCATTTTTCAAAAAACATAGCATAAAAATGATAAGGGGCTCATTATAGCCCAAGCATATCGAAGGGTTCATACTCAAGCCTCGCCCCTAGCAATTCGAGGGGGAGGGTGGCATTTTTCAAAAAACTTAGCAAGAAAAGTCTAAGGGGCTTGTTACAGCCCAGAACCATCGAAGGGCTCACACAAAAGCCTCGCCCCTAGCACTTCGAGGGGGAGGGCGGCCTTTTTTAAAAAACTTAGCGCAAAAATACTAAGGGGCTCGTTGCAGCCTAAACCCATCGAAGGGTTCACACTCAAGAATCGCCCCTAGCACTTCGAGGGGGAGGGTGGCATTTTTCAAAAAACTTAGTACAAAAATGCTAAGGGGCTTATTGCAGCCCAGACCCATCGAAGGGTTTACACTCAAGCCTTGCGCCTAGCACTTCGAGGGGGAGGGCGACATTTTTCAAAAAACTTAGCGCAAAAATGCTAAGGTGCTCGTTGCAGCCCAAACCCATCGAAGGGTTTACACTCAAGCCTCACCCCTAGCACTTCGAGAGGGAGGGTGGCATTTTTCAAAAAACATAGCGTAAAAATGATAAGGGACTCGTTGCAGCCCAAGCACATCGAAGGGTTCACACTCAAGCCTCGCTCCTAGCAATCCGAGGGGGAGGGTGGCATTTTTCAAAAAACATAGCAAAAAAAAAGGCTAAGGGGCTCATTACAGCCCAGATCCATCGAAGGGCTCACACAAAAGCCTCGCCCCTAGCTCTTCGAGGGGGAGGGCGGCGTTTTTCAAAAAACTTAGCGCAAAAATGCTAAGGGGCTCGTTGCAGCCCAAACCCATCGAAGGGTTCACACTCAAGCCTCGCCCCTAGCACTTCGAGGGGGAGGGCGATATTTTTCAAAAAACTTAGGGTGAAAATGCTAAGGGGCTCGTTGCAGCCCAAACCCATCAAAGGGTTCACACTCAAGCCTCGCCCCTAGCACTTCGAGAGGGAGGGTGGCGTTTTTCAAAAAACTTAGCAATAAAAAAAGGCTAAGGGGCTCGTTGCATCCCAGATCCATCGAAGGGCTAACATAAAAGCCTCGCTCCTAGCACTTCGAGGGAGAGGGCGGCATTTTTCAAAAAACATAGCGCAAAAATGCTAAGGGGCTCGTTGCAGCCGAGACCCATCGAAGGGTTCACACTCAAGCCTCGCCCCTAGCACTTCGAGGGGGAGGACGGCGTTTTTAAAAAACATAGCACAAAAATGCTAAGGGGCTCGTTATAGCCCAGATCCATCAAAGGGCTCACACAAAAGCCTCGCCCCTAGCACTTTGAGGGGGAGGATGGCGTTTTTTAAAAAACATAGCACAAAATTGCTAAGGAGCTCATTGCAGCTCAGACCCATCAAAGGGTTCACACTCTAGCCTCGCCCCTAGCACTTCGAGGGGGAGTGTGGTGTTTTTTGTAAAAACATAGCGCAAAAATGCTAAGGGGCTCGTTGCTGCCCAGACCCATCGAAGAGTTCACACTCAAGCCTCGCCCCTAGCACTTTGACGGGGAGGGTGGCGTTTTTCAAAAACCTTAGTGCAAAAATGCTAAGGGGCTCGTTGCAGCCCAGACCCATCAAAGAGTTTACACTCAAGCCTCGCCCCTAGCACTTCGAGGGGGAGGGTGCCGTTTTTCAAAAAACTTAGCGTAAAAATGCTAAGGGGCGCGTTGCAGCCCTGACCCATCAAAGGGTTTACACCCAAGCCTCGCCCCTAGCACTTTGAGGGGGAGGGTGGCGTTTTTCAAAAAGGTTAGCACAAAAATGCTAAAGGGCTCATTGCAGCCCAGGCCCATCAAAGGATTTACACTCAAGCCTCGCCCCTAGCACTTCGAGGGGGAGGGTGGGGTTTTTTGAAAAAACTTAGCACAAATATGCTGAGGGGCTCGTTGCAGCTCAGACCCATGGAAGGGTTCATACAAAAGCATCACCCTTAACACTTCAAGTGGAAGAGGCTCGCAAAAGTCAACATCAAAAAAATTCACAAGTTCCTCAAGGAGCTCACTAATAGATCCATATATCCATAGGTTCAAAAATCGTAATCCACAGGTTCTTTCTTTACAACAACCCCAGATGCTAAAAGTTGGGGAAACAAAATAGACCATTCATCTATGCTATAACCAGGCGGAGGAGGACCCAAGTCACCTCCCGGTCTATTAGTTCCAGCAACACTGGAACCTTTCGTCGCCTCACACCGGGTCTTCGATAGAGCTTCGGCCCGCCGAGCGTTCAGCACAGCACTAATAGACCGTTTAGCTATGGCACGCCGAGGCCACCAAACCCGAGTCACAGGAGCGTCAGGAACAGACTCAACCTGAGGTACAGCTTGTGGTACAACAGAACCTTCGAGGCTTAGCTCGCGAGGGCTAGGCAAGCGACTTCCATCAAGGGAGCCGCGCGCCGCACTCAAATCAGTACCTCGAGGAACACGCCGGCTCTTTGAGCAAGAATCGGTACAATCGCGCCCTCCAACAGAACCTGAAGATCGGGATCAATGCCCGAACAAACGAGAATAATCTCCTACACATACCACTCCAGCATCTAGCGCAACGACGCCCCCCTCTTGAGCGCTGGATTGGTCCCGACTTTGCGCTTCTTCAGCCACTTCAGCTATGTCTATTACTTCGAAGCCACTCAAACTGACTTCAGAGCTCGTAACAGTAACAATCACATCACAATCAGCTACATTCAAAGGCAAAGAGCCATCCAAACAACCAAGAATATGCATTATAGAGCATTCACTAGAAGAAGTATCTTTGACACCCTGCGCAGGTGACTCAATGGGCACCTGCGCAGGTCCAAAAGCAAACATTAATATGATTTTGTACAAAATTGCATATTACAAAAATCAGGCTCCCCACTCTTGGCTCACAAATACCGCCCAAAAGCAGGATGTAAGTCGGAACCAGGCTCTAAACCTCATGCAAAGAGCACGCACTACTATTTCTGGTCTTCTCCTAAGTTGAAGGTTCATCGTGGGTCGGAGCAGACGAAGCAACTCGAGCAGCCTCACGAGCCTAGACACATAAAAAGCAAAAAATCACGATCATAGCCCCTCAATCAAACAAAAGAAACTAACAAAAAACAATGCACATACCTAAGCAAGCCTCTCAATCGCAACTAGCCGCGCAGCCTCGCGTCCATGATCACGCCAGGACTTGATAGCAAGATGTTTGGTGGCGGCAGAGGCGTCGCTAGACAAATTGCCTCGAGCATCGGCACCAATCAGGAAATCCATCTTGCCCAGCTCCCTGAAATGAACGCACCCGTTGCGTTCAAGGAGTTCGAACGCAGCCTTCGCAGTATGGAGCGAGCCAAAATTACTATGCTTATCCATGACCCCGGGGAGTGCAGCGATTTCAACATCCAGCCATTTAAAGAAAGATTCTTCGATAACCTTCCAACCATCAGTCAATGACATGGGCTCCACGTCGACATAACCCAGTGCCTCGCGATACCTATGATGAGTAGCCATCGCTTGAGCCATGAAGCCTTAGTTGCGAGTAGAGGCGGCATGGACCAAAGCTTTATTCTCCTCTGTGAGAGATGCCACCTTAGACTCGGCAGCATCGAGGCGACTTGCACTCTCCCTCAATTTAGCTACCTCAGCTCGCATAGTTTCAATCTCACTCTTAGCTTGCGTTGCGGCAAGGGTAGCCTGGTCTCGCACTTCCTTCAGAGAAATAACATCCTCTTTCAGTGCGGAATTTTCTGCAGCATAGGAGTCCTTCACATCCTTAAGAGACATGAACTCCCATTCAGATCGCTCGGTAGCAACATGCGCAAACGTATAAGCCTGGGGCACAAAAAGAAGGGAAAATTAGAAAGGAAAGTCATCACAAATGTAGCCAAAAAAGCCAAAGCATTGCCTTACATGTCTCAAGATATGGGCAAGGTTAACTCGCAAATCCTAGATCTCGAATTGCTCTGCCCCGGAGGTGATTAAATCATTCAGAGTAGAGCACAGCCCAGCCCACGCAGTAGGGTTGGTGAAATTTCCGACCGTCGAAGAATGCAATGAACCTACCCCATCCAGCCCTTGGCAAGTACCACCTAGAGTTAAGCGGCTCGAAGAAGCCCCCACTTCAGTGTGAGTAGCAACACGCTCCTTCAACCCAACCAGAGCATCGGCAACTTCCACATCAGTGCAGTGATCTTTCAAAACCACAAGCGAAGGACTCGAAGGGGAGAGCTCAGCGTCGGCACCCTTCATAGGGGGAGAAGACACCACGATGGCATTAGCAACCTTTTCTCCATCATCATCAGTACTGAAGGTATCCACCATGGCCCCAGCCGTCACTAAGGTCCCCACGGTCTGAAACCCAGGCACCGAGGACCCCAAAGAATCACGACAAGGCGTAGTGATGGTAGCACGCTTCGAGGCCCCGATTGTAGCGGCTTCCTCCCGTTTCCTTTTGGGGGCCTTACTCTTGGCTTGAACAGGGACCTGGGCGGGGGCTTTTCCTTTCCCTTTCTAGCTCTTCCTTGTCCCAACGGCTTCGGAACCAGTGTTGCCAGTAGCCCGGTTCCGCTTGGCATGAGGGCTAGGCGCCACCCGATCGGGGTAAGCAATACCAGCTAAGCTAAGCACGCGGTTGAGTCGCCCACTGTGCGAAGTCCTCTCACAAGTATGCTTGTCCTCCTCATGAGTGCATGGCCCAACCACCGATTCACCAGCAGTAGTCAAAAAGTCCAGGAACACATCATCATCAATGCCTCGCTTGTCCACAGGGACTTCGGGAAAAGGTATCTTAATTTCGGGCGTCGAAGGAATCCTCTTCTCAATGAAACCCGGTATTTTGCATTTCTTGCTCAAAGGCCACATATTGGCAGCAATAAACTCCTCGATAAGGTCGCGGCCACTAGAGTTGTAAGTGGCAACGTGAAAGACAGAGCCATTTCTGCACCCCTTAGGCACTCGCCCATCCACGGATCAGGGGTGGCACGACGCAAGTAGAGAAGCCAAGGGAAAGATCTCAGCTTCTTTCCCATCCGCAGTCACAGTCTCCGAAGGAACCTTAACATACAGCCAACCCTCGTGCCATTTGTCGCCCTAGCGGTTTCAGCTGCACTTAACAAACTGATCAGTACCCCAAAAGCAAGGCACGAAGGTAACATAATCGAATTTCGCTTCATGCGTCATGCCATCAATTTTAATGAGCTTCGGCTGGTAGTGGGCACAATAATATTTGCAAAACACCTCAATATCTGGCTTCCCTTTATAGCTCAGCATTCCCCAAGCAAACTTACTAAGTATTGCTATACCGCTTGGGCTCACATGATGCAGCTGCACATCAAATCGGTCCAGCACTTCCCCCACAAAAGATGAACAAGGAAAGTGCAGCCCGACGGTAAAATGCTCTTCAAAAATCTCAACTTTGTCTTGTCGAGGGCTGGGAGTCTCCTCTTGGCCGGGCAGCCGGGCATCAGCAATAGTGAAGCATCCTAGGTCAACAAGACGAGTAATGGTGGCGTGTTTCATGCGAGAACGACCAAATACAAAAGTCTGAGGCCTCTCGCCATCACCCTCCTTGTTTTTTCCTTTCTGACCCCTACGCTATCGGAGTCGTCAATAGGAAGCAGTTCACTAATCTCAACTTCAACATCCTCCAAGTCCTCCTCAAGGGGATTGGAGCCTCAAACGCGGTGGCTCGAGCCTTGGGCCTGAGCGTCAGCAGCAAGCTTGCCCTCATCACGAGGGTGGAACTCCTCGTCCTCGTCTTCCTCTTCATCCTCACCTTCCTCGTTGGCTCCTTTGTCATTGTCCTATTCCTCTTCCTCGTCAGTACCTTCGACCAAGTCACGAGGAGGAGCCTGATCCTCGTTACCTTGGCCAGCAAACAAGGCCCCTTCCAAGCTTTCAGCAAAGGTGCGGTTCACCTCAGCATCCGCAGCAGCCCCTTCGGGGTTCAAAGGGCGCTCCTCATCAAAAGGAAGCTCATTAGGGTGAGCGGTCTACGCGACTCGAGCCATGTCTTCAGATCCTACAACAAGAACATCGAGTAAGAACAAACAAACACACAAACAAGTCCAAAAGAGCGAACAACCTCGCCCTCACAAAACACACCTTACATCACACTTCAAGGATCCGGAGCGAATGCAAAACCCGAAGCCCAAAAAACAAAGGCAAGAGAGAACAAGCAAAGCCTATAGCAAAGAAAAAGTTTTGAACGCCCTGTTTCACCCCCCACCCCCTCACTTATATAGTCAGGTAAAAACCAACCAGCATTTACTACCGAGGCTCGAGAACCAAGAATGTGGTAATTCAATTAAACAAATAGAATACAGGTAGCTGCGGCACCTTTGAGCCAGGTCAAGTATTACCTTCGAAGGAGCCGGGCGAGCTACCAGAGGAGGACCCGCTTGCGGACACGGTCACCCTTCGGGTCCGAATCATGATGGCGGGCATCTCCGCAGGACCCAAGTATACGATGAGCAGTAAAACAATTTTTTACCGCGGTCACCCTCTCTTTTTACAGGCAGCAGCTCTGAAAAATCTTCTAAAACCCTAATCTAGACGCTCAACTTTGATGCCCGAAGGGTGGCATTTTGGCAGAAGATCCCATTAAAGCGAGGGTTTCGGCCCATCAAAGTTGGACCCACCCCTCGAGGGGCTACTGTTGGGGGATCACCTCGTGGGCCACCCTTTGAGGACAGTAAAAGTTAGACTACAAACAGAAATTGAGTCTAACCATCATTATCTTCACTATCAACCATACTTTCTGAAAACAAGTACCCTCCAAAGGTTTCGAAAGAATCAGAACCCCTCCGAAGGGTATGCACCCTTCGAAGGGTTCCAAAAGGATCAGAGCCCCAGACCTTCGGGAGACGGTGAGCCGGAGCACTCGATGAAGCATGAACCCCCTTGAAGGGGTCCACGGTACCTTCGAAGATCAAAAGGTGCGCCCGAAGCCAAAGGCAACCGAGGTGTGCTACAGAGACACATGGCGCCAACGCACTCGGTGGCGTGCGGGTCAAGGAAGGGCATCAGAAAAGCTTGAAAGACCAGTTTACCCTTTATGATCATTTTGTACCGAATATTCTGGGAATATAGTAGGTAATCAGGGGCAAAATGGTCATCTGTGTATGACCTAGGTACATGCCTATAAATAGAGCACCCCTACCTACTTGTGACAGGATGAAACTTTTTTGGGATATGTGAAGAACACATGTTACATCACCCAAAATCCCTCGAGTGTTTAATCCCTTTTCCCTTCTTTTCTGTTCAGTGTCTTGAGGCCCACGCTTCATGACACCAACACCCTGCACTGCCACTCATCATAGCCCGGCAACCTCTTTGTTCTTCCTCAAATTCTTCTGCTCTGGCAAGTTTTAGTCAAATTCCTCACAACCGAAGTTTGCTTCCTTGGTTGCACAACGATGAGTTTGATTGTTGACCCATTTGTATTGCGGTTCTGGTCGTGCTCCAGATTTTTCTTACCACCGACCGTTGTCGAGCTCATCCTATCGCCGTCCGCCGTCACCCCTGTTCCGGTGAGCACAACTGTCACCAACCAGCTTCTTCTACTCCCTATGTCGCGCCGAGCTCGCCTACTCGCTGGCTGGCCGAGCCGAGCTTGAGAGCAAGCTCGAGCTCCGGCGGCAGAGCCGCCACGCACGCCAGTGCGAGGCACAGCTCGTGCCCTGGATGGGCCGTCCGGTGGCCCATAAGGCCACTATTTTTTTTGTATACAAAAATAATTCTAGAACTTCAAACTATCTTAGCAGTTGATTTATCTTCCTAAAATCATGGGACCAATTTTGTTGGGTTCCAAATATTTTTCTCTACCACTTTGTGAGATAAAAATAAATATTTATTTTCCATGATTTTTAAGCATTTAATCAAGTTTAAGAAATACCCTTTTAAGTAGTAATTAATTTATTGTTTCCCTGAATTAATGGTTTACCTTAATAAGTTTGATTTATTTATAATGGGGTAATTAACTTTGATTAAAGCATGTCAATCCCTTCTCATTAGTAGATTTAATCACTTTTAATCAGAAGAAAATACTTCAGACAAGATAATTAATTCTTAATTACTATTTTGTATTGCATTTTGCAATTATGCATTGCTAACACTAGCTCGTGACGCATCGACACTCATATAGGATATGAGAACATCGAGCAATCCATTGAGATTGAACCTGAGGTGGTGATCGTCGAGACCGACCCTGCACCTGCATCGTCGTATCCGGACGAGCCCCAAGGCAAGCCCGGTGCATCCCACCTATGTTTTTAAATTCTTCTCTTTATCATAGTCAGTGAGTCTTGATTGTGCACTAGGTGATAGGAATTGATTGACACCCACCTGTATGATTACCAATTATGTCTTTATACTATACAGGTACAGGTAGCACGATAGGCGCTATGCTTATGTCGTAAGAATATCGGTAGCACTATATAGGATGATCTTAAAGTATGGAGGCTTTTAATTAATTGAGATATTTGAGAATTCAAATGGAAGTTGATAATGATGATGAGACTGGACATGCCCCGTAGAGGAAAGGATAAAGACTGGGTCTTGAAAGGTGGTAGCCCCACTCGTGTTGAATTAGGACCAAGTTGTGGCCAAGGGAGCAAGTATTGAACAGTAGCAATCTACATACTGGTATATGGGACCCAGTAAGCTGATGTACACTAACTACCTCAGTGGTAGGATGAAGCCAGCTTTCTTTTTCTAGTTGTTAGTGAGCTTGAGATCTCACGGGAGGTAAATGGTGGTCGCCCATGAATAATGTCTGGGACGGGTATCAAGTGGGGTCTCCATATTCTCGGGGGAGTTGGAAACGGATCGATCTCTGGTGGAGGTTAGTGGGAAAAATTGTCATATACGACCAATGCGATGCGTATGTGTCCTGTAGTCGGGTTTTACCCAACTGGTGAAATTGATCTGAATCACTGTCGCTCACAGAATGAGTATCACTTGATCGCTCATCACAATGAAGACAATTGAGAGTAATGAGAAGGGAAGAGTTGTTCCAGTTAAATAATTCTTGCTCGCAAAACTTGATTGCAATAGTTGCAGGATGCAAACCTTATTATTAATGAATATAATCTTGAGCCAAAATTTGAAAGTAGTGATTCGCTAGTAGTGTTGTTTTCGCAAGTCTGAGTCAACCCACCAGTCAAAGGCCTATGCATTCTAGGTATTAGCCTTAGCCAGCCATGTTGACGGGTCAGTCTTGCGGAGTATATTAGACACTCAGGGCTTTGTTCATAATATTTGTAAGGTTCATGACCATTGAGGTCACCCCAAGGTATGATGTTTTGGTGATGAATGAATAACATCTACAAGAGTGTTGTTCATGTAGGAAACCTCTTCTACCTTATGATGATTGTCAACGGCGTCCTTGGCGATTGATGACAATGACCACAAGCATGGAGGCTTGTGAACTTGATGGAGTCCAAGGGTTGATAAAGATGGATGAAAGTGGAAAACAAACTATAGTACAAGTGTTGGGTACACTTGTCTAGTCGTTAGGGCTTTGAGTCCATATGAAAAACTGGACTATTAAGGGAGTCTAGGTCATTCTCTTAGGTCATGTCTAATCGGTGATGTGCAAGGTTGCTCGATGAAATCACATGCGCTAGGTGACAATGGAGAAGCCAAGGAGCTGTTTGGAGAAGCTGGGAAATAAAGTCAAGCGAGGACGACAAGTTTCAGCTTCTGGACATAGAGACCGGATAGAGGGGTCAGTGGTGATCGGACTGTATGGTCACTATGTGGTTTTGTCTGGAGGCTACAGCACAGGAGCGAGGAATCTAATTGTGCCAGAGTCTATACAGACCGGATGGTCTGGTCAGTAGGACTTGGGCACTTCTTTGATCTATTAGTCATCTCGTAAGCAGTCGAGTGTAGCCCAATCCACCATAGAGGCTGAGTATGTTGCTACAGCTAGCTGCTGCTCACAAATCCTATGGATTGTGTCCAGCAAGAGAGACTATGGGTTAGCCTTTAAGAGTGTCCCACTCATGTGTGATAACTCCAGTGCCATATGCTTAGCCAAAAACCCAATCCAATATGGTAAGGTCAAACACATCAATGTGCGATTCCACTTCTTGAGAGACAATGTTGAGAAAGGGGATGTTGAGCTCCAATACATCGACACCAGAAACCAATTAGCTGATATCCTCACCAGCCCCCTAGATGCTTCAAGACATGCTTTTCTTCGGGGAGAACTTGGTGTTTGTCATCCCTATGGCATCATTTGAGGGGGAGTTGGTGTTCTCTTGTATATATGTATCTTACCTTTTATGCATTGCATTTCATATGTAATATATGCACTAGTAGATGAGCTTTGATTCTTATGCTTGCCTGTATTTTTCATTGCTATGATTGAGCTTGAGCTAAGTTGTGTGGATGTGATGGTAATCTCTCATGCTTAGATTTTCTAGATGGCCTGTTATAGACTCACGTGAGCAATTTGCTAATCTTAAAGGTAAACTAAGCTTCTTGTGAACCTTATGAACTAATATTGCTAAATTTTGTTCACCATGTGTATAAATGCTTTTATCCTTGTTGAAACTTGCATTGAGGCCAGTCTAGAGGATGTCTTGGCTTCGGCACCTTGTGTTTGTGAAATAGAAGGCTTTGCAAATGTTTAGCTCATGATGGAACATTGTGGGAACGTGTGTTCCTTTTGCCGCAAAGGCATGCTCTTTTAACATGTGCATAAACTTGAATAATCTGCTAAGTGCTTTGATCAAGCATAATTATAAAATGATAAATCCAAATACTATGACTTGAAGCCTCGGGGTGTTTGCCGTACCTAGTCGTGCGACCCTCCGCATGGATAAGAGGACACATAAGGATAAACAATAATCACTTGATTAATTGAGTCTCTATTTCATATGTGAGCATTTGTAGAGCTTATTTTCTACGAATGCTTGTTGCCCTTGTTGAGATTGAAACTGGCTAGATTCTAATGATTCACTTGGTGCTTGTTTTGCCTTGGATGAGAGTACTTACACATGTGGTGGCAGATTTCTCATGATAAGCAAAATTTGATTCTATCTAAGCTAGTCAATCTTTCTGCTTAGCTTGTATAGCTCTTGGTGTCTATACCTTGCTGTCTATTTTTTATCTTTTTATGGTTGTGCGTCATTGCTTTTTCACTTCATAGCTCTATGCTTATGATTAGCACAATCATATGCTTGTTTGCATAATTGTTGAAGCTCCTTAGGTTTGTATTTTCATGCATCGCATGTTTGCTTGTTCTTTTGCCTCTTTGATGAGTTCATTGCCAAAGGGGGAGAAAATTTTAGGTCATGCACAAATAATGCTAAGAAACTTTAAATGACCATTTTGCATTACACTTGATCTATCACAAGTTGAGGGGGAGCATATCATGATCTCGAGCACTTTCATGCGCCTTTCATATTCTTGCGTCTCAAGTAGCTTTCTTTGCCAACTCTTGGTACTGTAATCCCTACTTTGCTAGATGACTTGTTTTCACCTTTTCTTTGGGTGTGGCTATTTGGATGCGTTTATTCGGTTTCGCATTTCACTCTCTAATCTTTGTGCATTTGAGGTTGTCAATGTACTCATCAAGGGGGAGATTGAGAAACCATGTGGATATGTGCCATGGTTTGCAATATATGTGATGAATAATTGACTTGAGCAGATTTGGTGTTTGAGTTGAAATGCGGGAATCCAAGGATTGCATGGGTTTGCATATCATGGTTATGACTAACCAGAGTTGGTGGAAGTATTGGTGATGTTGCAGGAGATGGGAAATGTGTTTGCTTGTCTCATGATGTGTAGGTCACTGGAGTCGACTTGGTAGTCAACAACGAGAGGATCGGGCACAAGTAGGGGGCTTGGGGTCAGACGAACGGGATGTCGGGTGAAGTCAAGGGTGATCCACACCGTACAAGTGGAGAGGCAAGAAGCACAGACGGTTTCACGGTTGAGCCTCAAAACCATGGTGGTGATGAAGACGGCATGTTGACAAAGTCAAGGCAAGCGGGATGCTGGTGCAAGTGACAAGGGGGCCCGATGGACAGGGACCGGGAGAGACTTGCCGGTGGTTAGGATCGTAGGACGAGGTGACACACGTCGACATCGAGAAGTCGCGCTTTTAGAAGCATGCAAGGCGGATTCCCGGTTTGGGCCTCAAAACCGGTGGCGACGATTGGAGGTGCACGTGGCACCATCGTGAAGCTTGCGTCGAGAGCAAACAAAGTTGTGAAGGGCTCGATGGCATTCAGGTGACGATGAAAAAGATGGACGGTTATGCCCCAACTGGTAGGTGGGTGTGTTATGTATGTCAAGGGTAGAGTGGTCATGTGGACAATAGACCCTAGGCCTATATAAGGAGAGGTAGGGCTGGTGGAAGAGGTGCCTCTCTTTCCATTAGCCTTGTGTTAGGGTTCTATTCAAAGTGCTAGGAGAGGTCTTCATGTTCTAGTGGAGAGTAGTGGGTGTGTGAGAGACATCTCTTGCCCTTCCAAATAGTGGGAGAAAGAGGGTGACTTCCTAGCCTTGTATCCTTGGATCTTGTAAGCACCTTTCCATATTATGAGAAGTATTTTCGTGCTCAAGATCTCCCTCTTTCCCTAGATCCCGAAATTCTCTTTTTCTCAATTTTTGAAGCTATTTTTGTGGTGATTTTTTATCTCACTTTTGGATGAGTTTTTGGGGCGGATTTCTTGACGAACTTGTTGCTATGATGAGCTAGAACAATCCTTCATAGATCCTTGACCGAATCCTTGGCTCTAGCACCTTCAATTTGAAGGATTCCTCAAGTTTCCCCTTTTTGGTGTTCTTGGTACAAAATCTGAAATTCATGATGATTTCTTGAGCCAATTGAGTCGATCTTCTAGGATTAGGGTCGTGATGTGCTGAGGATTCACTGGTCCAAAAATTGCATCATTTGCAGTTCGTTTGATTAGGTTTTGGAGAAGATTTGCCAAGAATCTCAAAAGTTTCTGTTGTTTCGTCGAGGTCGACGACCAGGACCGGCACTGCCGGTGGATTTCAAAACCCCACACCAGCACTATCGATGGGTCTCACCGGCACTGCCGATGGGGCCAACCAGCACTGTCGATGGCTCTGATCGGCACTGCCGATGATGGTCCAGTAAGGTCAGGTTTTTGGTGAGTCTATTGACTTGTTTGAGTCCTTGTTGTTTGTTGTTGTTTTCGCTGTGTTTCTTTGTTGTGGTTGATCACTCCTAGGGCTAGTACACCACGAGTTGGTGTGTGTAGTCTTGGTGATCGATTCGGAGGTTGGCTTGGGTTGTTTTTGGGATACAGGCCAAGTTCTCTTGGAGAATTTTAATTAGCTCCCATTCACCCCCCCCCCCTCTGATTGCCTTCTCGGTCCTTCAATTGGTATTAGAGCCGGTTTGATCACTAGTTGACCTTCACCGGCTTTGTGATCTGAAGGCGACATGAAGAAATGTGCAGTAAATCTTGTGATGTTCGATGGGGAAGATTTTCCTTATTGGAAATCACGGACCAAGGCTTATCTCTTAAGACAAGGTCGTGCGATTTGGGAGATCGTTGCACAGGACTACCAGATACCTGAGAACCTCGATAGGGCAGCTGCTCTTGAATTGAACAGGTATGAAAACAATTCCAATGCTGTTAACATTCTGTTCTCTGCACTTGGTAGGAATGAATTTGATCATGTTTCTCATCTTGAGACTGCTCATGCTATTTGGGAAAAACTATGCACATACCATGAGGGTACCAATCAAGTTAAGTCTATGCGTAAGGACTCTTACAATAGACAGTACCAAACCTTTGACCAAAAACCTGGCGAGTCACTAGAAGACACTTTTCATAGGTTTGAGGCTATTGTGTGCAACTTGAGGGCTTGTGGTAAACTTGTGTACACTGACAATGGTACAGCTAAGCAACTATTGTATTCTCTTGATAAAAATGCTTGGGGGGTTAAAATTGCTGCTCTAGAAGAAACTGTGGACTTCAACACCTTGAACTATGAGCAACTGTATAGCAAGCTAAAATTTCATGAACTGCCTAGGAAATCTCATCCTAATCTTGCTATTCCTGCTTCTAGCATGGCTTTGCTTTCTAGCTCTCAGAAAGGTAGTCACAGTGATGCTTCTTATGGAACTAACCTCTCACTTGACAAGACTTCATTGGAGTTTGCTCTGTCTTCTCTTGTTGCAGCTTCTGATGAACAGATGGAGTGCATTCCTGAGGAGGAGTTGTCCTTGCTCACAAGGAAGTTCAGGAAGTTCTACAACAACCGCAAAGAGAGAAGAAGAGGTGGTTCAAGAACCTGCTTCGAGTGCGGTGACCCGGGACACTTCATTGCTGATTGTCCCAAGAAGAAGAAGAAGGCTGGGTACCGTGACAATAACCCTGAAGACTTCAAGCAGAAGAAGAACCGCTTCTACAAGAAGGGCAAGAACTCGAAGAAGTTTGCCAAGGCCATTGCTCGTGCCTGCATTGCCGCCTTGAGCGATGTTGACCTCACATCAAGTGAAGGCTTTACAAGCTCGGAGGAGGAGGTTGAGAAACCATGAGTCAAGAGGAAGGATGACTTCACCGGGCTTTGCTTCATGGCAAAGAATGACCACGACACCGACTTTGGCTCCGACTCTGACATAAGTGAGGTACCTCCCACTCTTGATGAACTCTCTTCTGAACTTGATCAATTGCGCGATGTGTTGCTCATGCAAGATGATAAGCTTTCCAGTGCTGTTCATGAGAGTAGAGAGCTTAAGTCTAAGTTGGAGAGTGCTGAGTATGAGATCACTTCGCTTAGGTCTAAGCTTGCTAAAGATGACATGGTTGTAGAGTGTGAGTCTTGTCAAGTAGTGATGAATGATCTGAGTCACAGGGAGAGTGTGCATGCTCAAGTTGCCAGTCAGCTTGAGAGTGCCCTCAAGGAGCTTGAGGAATTCAAAGCTTGGCCAACTCTTTATGGGTGCATGTCAGAAGTGCCCCAAGCTCACAGATGAGTTGGAAGCTCAGTCCCTCCAAGTCAAAGAGCTTGAGTCCAAGCTGCTTCATGAGACTCGCTCAAAAGTTCTCCCACCTCCGTGTGAAGTGTGTGTCACCCTCAAGGACAAGCTAGTAATCACTAGGGAGGAAAACAAAGTCCTAGTTCAGGAAAATGACTATCTTGTTTCTAGGCTCTAGAGAACCCTAGTGAGTGAGGAAAAGATTGAGAGTGATTTGGCAAGAGTGAAGGAGAGTGCTTCTAGGTCTACCTATAACTTGGGCTTAGGTTTTGAGAGGTGTGACAAAGAGAGTGAAAATGTGGGTAAGTTTGTACCTAGCTCTAGCTACAAGGATGAGGAACAATCCATCAAACCCACTGACACATACTATCCACCAAACCCCAAACCTTCCTTCAACCCAAAGCAAACAGAGAAGCCAAAACCAAAGCCTGCCATGCAAGCCAAGCCTAATCCTAAGGGTGTCTACATTTGCATGTTTTGTGGTCGCAAGGGCCACTTGGATGAATTCTGTTATATGCATAAGAGGATTGAGAGGAAGCAAGCTGAGTTGACTAGGGATGCTTTTTATGATGATTTTGTTGACTTTTAGCCTCGCTCTTTTTCTCGTGCCTATCGTGGACAGGGTCATCCCTCATATGGCTTTGATTCATGAAACAAAGGCTTTGCACAACAACGCTTTGGTGCCCCATGTTTTCCCTATTATGGTGAGCGTCACTCACGTGGATTTGGCTTTCTCACAGATGATTTCTATCCTCAGAACCCAAGGTTTGAGTCGAGACGCTTTGACAGGCCATGTTTTCCCCATCGTGGTTCTTGTCCCATGCGTTTGAATGATAATGTGCAAAGAACTGTGATGACTACTACCGGTCGTATGGTTAAGTGCTGGATTCCTAAAAGCTTTTTGACTAACCCTAGCACTGATCCATCGACTTTTCCTTCTCGTTCTTTGTAGGTAGCAGGTGGAGGCCCGGAGAACAAATGGTTGATGGACTTCGGGTGTTCGCGCCACATGACCGGAGATGCAAAGTGGTTCTCCAGCCTCACTCCCTTAAAGCGCCAGGAGTATGTGACCTTTGGAGATGACAAGAGAGGGAGAGTGAAGACAAGAGGCATGGTAAAGGTAAATGAAAAATTCACTCTCAAGGATGTTGGTTTGGTTGAGTATCTTAAGTACAATCTCCTCTCTGTCTCTCAGCTTCTTGATATTGGTTTGGAAGTGCGCTTTAAGACAAATGCTTCTTGTGTTCTTGATTCAAGTGGTTTCTTGGTTTGTGGGATTTCTCACATTGGCAGAGTTTTTCAGGCTGATTTTGCTGGTTCTCCTGGTTCTCACAAGTGCTTGTTTGCTCAATCTTCTTCTGAGCTATGGAAATGGCATAGGAGACTAGGTCACATGAGCTTTGACTTGTTATGCCGCTTGAGTGGCCTAGGTTTGATCCGAGGATTACCTAAGCTCATGTTTGATAAGGATTTAGTTTGTGCTCCTTGTCGTCATGGGAAAATGATTGCCGCTTCTCATCCGCCAATCAATTTGGTAATAACTAAACGCCCTGGAGAGTTGCTTCACATGGACACTGTTGGTCCTTCTTAGGTATGTTCGGCGGGTGGGAAGTGGTATGTTCTTGTGATTGTTGATGACTACTCTCGCTACTCTTGGGTTTACTTTCTTGAGAGCAAGGATGAAGTGTTTCATCACTTTCGGAGCTTAGCCTTGAGGTTGTTCAAGGAACTCCCTGGTTCATTACGAGCAATCCGTAGTGATAATGGCACCAAGTTCAAGAACATATCCTTTGATGCTTTCTGTCTTGAGCATGGTATTGAGCATCAATTTTTAGCACCCCGTGTTCCCCAGCAGAATGGTGTGGTTGAAAGAAAGAACAAAACCTTGGTGGAGATGGCCCGGACGATGCTCGATGAGCATAGGACTCTGAGGCGGTTCTAGGCTGAGGCCATTAGCACTGCTTGCTATGTTTCCAATCAGATTTTCTTGCGCTCAATTCTTAATGTGACTTCTTATGAGCTGCATTTTGGGAAAAAGCCCTCGGTTTCTCATTTACGTGCCTTTGGTTGCAAGTGCTTTATTCTCAAGCGTTGCAATCTTGATAAGTTTGAGTCGAGATCTTCCAATGGCATCTTTCTTGGTTACTCTCTTCATAGTCATTCCTATAGAGTATTGAATTTAGAAACTAACACCATCGTAGAATCCTGCGATGTAACCTTTGATGAATCAAACTCTTGTGCAAGGAATGTGATTGAGTCTACAGGTAACAAGGAGCTGAAGGAAAGCATCTTTGTAGAAGAGGACCTATAGGGCTTTGATGATGATGACGATGATTCACTTTATCTCTCATCTGAGCTTGTTCCTGCTGCTACCACTACTCCAGCAGAGGGTCCAGAAGCTTCTACATCGACTTCAGCAGCTGTTGAGCGAGCTCCAGCTGTGGTTGAGGGGGAGGTACACTCTGAGAGAGAGTCCCCCAGCCATATTCAGCATCAACATCCACCTCAACAAATGATTGGTAATCTCTATGAGAGGACAACAAGGTCAAGGTCTGCACATCTCGCTTGCTTTACCAATTCTCTCTTTGTTGCAACCTTTTTACCCTGAGATGTTGGACATGCATTATCTTATGAACATTAGGTTAACGCCATACATGAGGAGTTGGAAAACTTTGAGAGAAACAAAGTCTGGATCCTTGTAGAGCCTCCCAAAAATGTCAATGTCATAGGAACCAAGTGGGTGTTGAAAAACAAACATGGGGAGGACGGTGAGGTTGTGAGAAACAAGGCTAGGCTAGTTGCTTAGGGTTTTAGCCAAGTGGAGGGCTTAGATTATGGTGAAACCTTTGCTCCTGTTGCTCGCATAGAAGCCATTAGGACTTGCTTGCATTTGCTGCCTCCAAGGGCATTAGACTCTATCGAATGGATGTCACGAGTGCTTTCCTAAATGGTTTCATAGAGGAAGAAGTGTATGTGAGGCAACCCCTAGGCTTTGAACACCACAAATACCCAAACCGTGTGTACAGGCTTTAGAAGGCTTTGTACGGGCTAAAGCAAGCACCTAGGGCAGGGTATGCTAGGCTTAAGACTTTCTTGCTAGAGCGTGGGTATGTCATGGGGTGTGTTGATAAAACCTTGTTCACTCTAAAGCATGGCAATGACTTTCTAATGGTTCAGATTTACATGGATGATATCATCTTTGGTGGTTCCTCTCATGCTCTTGTGTCCAGATTTCAGGAAGCCATGGAAAGTGAATTTTAGATGTTAATGATGGGCGATCTCAACTTCATTCTTGGGCTTCAAATCAAGCAGTGCAAGCTAGGCACTTTCATTCATCAAGCCAAGTACACGAAGGATCTCCTCAAGAAGTTCGACATGGTCAATGTGAAGCCGTTGTCTATACCAATGTCCACTACAACGGCTCCTGACCCTGATGAAGACTGTGAAGCGGTGGACCAAAGGGAGTACAGGAGCATGATTGGCTCCCTCTTGTACCTGACCGCGACAAGACCCGACATACACTTTGCGGTGTGTCTTTGTGCTTGCTTTCAAGCTTTCCAAGGGTGACCCATCGCAAGGCTGTCAAGCGCATCTTCAGGTATCTCAAATACACTCTTGAGTTCGGCCTTTGGTACTCTGCATCTTCTTCTCTTGATCTCATTGGGTATTCAGATGCGGACTTTGCTGGGTGTAGAATTGATAGGAAGAGCACTTCTGGTACTTGCCATTTCTTGGGTACTTCTTTGATCTGTTGGTCATCTTGCAAGCAGTCGAGTGTAGCCCAATCCACCACAGAGGCTAAGTATGTTGCTGCTGCTAGCTGCTGCTCACAAATCCTATGGATTGTGTCCACCATGAGAGACTATGGATTAGCCTTTAAGAGTGTCCCACTCATGTGTGATAACTCCAGTGCCATATGCTTAGCCAAAAACCCAATCCAACATGGTAAGGTCAAACACATCAATGTGCGATTCCACTTCTTGAGAGACAATGTTGAGAAAGGGGATGTTGAGCTCAAATACATCGACACCAGAAACCAATTAGCTAATATCCTCACCAAGCCCCTAGATGCTTCGAGACATGCTTTTCTTCGGGGGGAACTTGGTGTTTGTCATCCCTATGGCATCATTTGAGAGAGAGTTGGTGTTCTCTGGTATATATGTATCTTACCTTTTATGCATTGCATTTCATATGTAACATACGCATTAGTAGATGAGCTTTGATTCTTATGCTTGCCTGTATTTTTCATTGCTATGATTGAGCTTGAGCTAAGTTGTGCGGATGTGATGGTAATCTCTCATGCTTAGATTTTCTAGATGACCTGTTATAGACTCATGTGAGCAACTTGCTAATCCTAAAGGTAAACTAAGCTTCTTGTGAGCCTTATGAACTAATCTTGCTAAAGCTTGCTCACCATGTGGATAATTGCTTTTATCCTTGTTGAAACTTACATTGAGGCTAGTCTAGAGGATGTCTTGGCTTTGGCACCTTGTGTTTGTGAAATGGAATGCTTTGCAAATGTTTAGCTCATGATGGAACATTGTGGGAACATGTGTTCCTTTTGCCACAAAGGCATGCTCTGAATAATCTGCTAAGTGCTTTGATCAAGCATAATTATAAAATGCTAAATCCAAACATTGTGACTTGAAGCCTCGGGGTGTTTGCCGTACCCAGTCGTGCGACCCTCCGCATGGATAAGAGGACACATGAGGATAAACAATAATCACTTGATCAATTGAGTTTCTGTTTCATATGTGAGCATTTGTAGAGCTCATTTTCTACTAATGCTTGTTGCCCTTGTAGAGATTGAACCTGGCTAGATTCTTATGATTCACTTGGTGCTTGTTTTGCCTTGGATGGGAGTACTTACACATGTGGTGGCAGATTTTCTCATGATAAGCAAAATTTGATTCTATCTAAGCTAGTCAATCTTTCTGCTTAGCTTGTATAGCTCTTGGTGTTTATACCTTGCTATCTATTTTTGATCTTTGTATGGTTGTGCGTCATTGCTTTTACACTTCATAGCTCTATGCTTATGATTAGCACAGTAAAATGCTTGTTTGCATAATTGTTGAAGCTCCTTAGGTTTGCATTTTCATGCATTACATGTTTGCTTATTCTTTTGCCTCTTTGATGAGTTCATTGCCAACGGGGGAGAAAATTTTGGGTCATGCACAAATAACACTAAGAAACTTTAAATGATCATTTTTCATTACACTTGATCTACCACAAGTTGAGGGGGATCATATCATGATCTCGAGCGCTTTCATGCACCTTTCATATTCTTGTGTCTCAAGTCGCTTTCTCTGCCAATTCTTGATTCTGTAATCCCTACTTTGCTAGATGGCTTGTTTTCACCTTTTCTTTGGGTGTGGCCATTTGGATGCATTTATTTGATTTCGCATTTCACTCTCTAATATTTGTGCTTTGAGGTTGTCAATGTACTCATCAAGGGGGAGATTGAGAAACCATGTGGATATGTACCATGGTTTGCAATATATGTGATGAGTAATTGACTTGAGCAGATTTGGTGTTTGAGTTAAAATGCGGGAATCCGGGGATTGCATGGGTTTGCATATCATGGTTATGACTAACCGTAGTTGGTGGAAGTATTGGTGATGTTGCAAAAGATGGGAAATGTGTTTGCTATCCTCATGATGTGTAGGTCACTGGAGTCGACTTGGCAGTCAACGGTGAGAGGATCGGGCACAAGTAGGGGAGTTGGGGCCAGACGATCTGGATGCCGGGTGAAGTCAAGGGTGATCCACACTGTAAACATGGAGAGGCAAGAAGCACGGATGGTTTCGCAGTTGAGCCTCAAAACCGTGATGGAGATGAAGACGGCGTGTTGACCAAGTCAAGGCGAGCGGGATGCCGATGCTAGTGATAAGGGGGCCCAATGGACAGGGACCGGGAGCGACTTGCCGGTGGTCAGGATCGTGGAATGAGGTGACAAGCATTGACATCGAGAAGTCGTGCTTTGAGAAGCATGCAAGGCGGTTTCCCGGTTTGGGCCTCAAAACCGGTGGTAGCGATTGGAGGTGCACGTGGCACCATTGCGGAGCTTGCGTCGAGGGCAAGCAAAGTTGTGAAGGACTCGATGGCATTCGGGCAACAAGGAAAAAGATGGGCGGTTATGCCCCCGACGGTAGGTCGGTGTGTTATGTAGGTCAAGGGTAGAGTGGTCATGTGGACAATAGACCCTAGGCCAATATAAGGAGAGGTAGGGCTGGTGGAAGAGGTGCCTCTGTTTCCATTAGCCTTGTGTTAGGGTTCTATTCAAAGTGCTAGGAGAGGTCTTTATGTTCTAGTGGAGAGTAGTGGGTGTGTGAGAGACATATCTTGCTCTTCCAAATAGTGAGAGGATGAGGGTGGCATCCTAACCTTGTATCCTTGGATCTTGTAAGCACCTTTCCATGATATGAGAAGTATTTTCGTGCTCAAGATCTCCCTCTTTCCCTAGATCCCGAAATTTGCTTTTTCTCTATTTTTGGAGCTATTTTTGTGGTGATTTTTTTATCTCACTTTTGGATGAGTTTTTGGGGCAGATTTCTTGAGGAACTTGTTGCTATGATGAGCTAGAACAATCCTTCATAGGTCCTTGACCGAATCCATGGCTCTAGCACCTTCGATTTGAAGGATTTCTCAAGTTTCCCCTTTTTGGTGTTCTTGGCACAAGATCTGAAATTCGTGATGATTTCTAGAGCTAATTGAGTTGATCTTCTAGGATTAGGGTCGTGATGTTCTGAGGATTCACTGTCCAAAAATCGCATCATTTGGAGTTCGTTTGATTAGGTTTTGGAGAAGATTTGCCAAAATGCCGAAAGTTTATGTTGTTTCATCGAGGTCGATCGGCACTGCCGACGGCCAGGGCCGGCACTGCCGGTGGGTTTCAAAACCCCGCACCGGCACTGCCGATGGGGCCAACCGGGACTGCCGATGGCTCTAATCAGCACTGCCGGTGATGGTCCAGTAAGGTCAGGTTTTTGGTGAGTCTCTTGACTTGTTCGAGTCCTTATTGTTTGTTGTTGTTTCCACTGTGTTTCTTTGTTGTGGTTGATCACTCCTAGGGCTAGTACACCATGGGTTGGTGTGTATAGTCTTGGTGATCGATTCGGAGGTTGGCTTGGGTTGTTTCTGGGATATAGGCCATGTTCTCTTGGAGAATTTTAATTGGCTCCCATTCACCCCCCCTCTGGTCGCCTTCTCGGTCCTTCAGTTTTGTTACGTTTTGGTGTGATTTTTGGTGATAGGTGACAAAGGGGGAGAAGGAACATGAAGATCCAAAAGCCAAATCTTGATCTAACACAAAGGGGGAGAAGAACATGAAGATCTAAAAGCCAAAATCCAAGTCAAGATTGAGGATAACAAAAGGAGGAGAAGAAAATGAAGATCACATCAAGATGAACATCTACACCAACATGGAGAAGAACAACGATGGTGCATGTCTACGGCGACAATGTACATCTTCACCAACATGAGCATCTACGTCCTTGGTGCGTGTCTACATCAACAAGATCGACTACCACAACACCAAGACGGGCGTAAATTTTGCTCAAGATTGAAATCCAAGTGTGCTAAATAAGTGGGTAGTTCTCCCTCAACACCTAGCACAGCTCAAGGGGGAGACTACTTCCAAGGTAAGGACCAAGGTATGCCTTTCAATCCTATCTTTTCTTTTGGTTCTTTCTTGCTCATCCATTTTAGATCATCATAAGTAGTGGTTGTCATCCATCACCAAAAAGGGGGAGATTGTAAGGTTCATGACCATTGAGGTCACCCCAAGGTATGATGTTTCGGTGATGAATGACAAACATGAAATGTGACTAACATCTACACGACTGTTGTTCGTGTAGCAAACCTCTTCTATCTTATGATGATTGTCAACGGCGTTCTTGGCGATTGATGACAATGACCATAAGCATGGAGGCTTGTGAACTTGATGGAGTCCAAGGGTTGATAAAGATGGATCAAAGTGGAAAATAAGCTATGGTGCAAGTGTTGGGTACACTTGTCTAGTTGTTAGGGATTTGAGAACATAGGAAAAACCGGACTATCAATGGGGTCTAGCTCATTCTCTTAGGTCATGTCTAGTCGGTGATGTGCAAGGTTGCTCGGTGAAATCACAGGCACTAGGTGACAGTGGAGAAGCCAAGGAGCTGTTCGGAGAAGCCGAGAAATGAAGTCAAGCGAGGACGACAAGTTTCAGCTTCTAGACATAGAGACCGGACAGAGGGGTCAGTGGTGACCGGACTGTATGATCACTATGTGATTTTGTCCGAAGGCTACAGTGGAGGAGCAAAGAATCTGTTTGTGCTAGAGTCTGTACAGACCGAACGGTCTGGTCTATCAACTGGACGGTCCGGTATAATGACCGGACGGTCTGGTCAGTAGGACTTGCACAGGGCAGAGAGGAAGTAGTTGCGTGAAATGTTTCTAGACTGAATAGAGAAACGGACCAGATGGTCCGGTCAGGTGATCGTACGGTCCGGTCGGCAGAGGAATCAACAGAGGTCAGAGCCGTTGGTGCATTATGTTGCAGTGACCGGATAGTCCGGTCAGGCAGTGACCGGACTGTATGGTCAGTAGGCCCAGAAAGCTGATTTCATGGAGCAATGGCTAGTTTGAGGTTGGGAGCCTATATAACTTCGTTGTTGGGGTCTTTATGACCCCTCTTGGCCAGTGGAATACCTGATAGCATTTGATAAGATCCAAGAGGAAAAGAGGAGAGTACTAGGAAGAGATATTGCATATCTTGAGAGTGCTAGAGGAGAGTAACTTGAGTATCTTGCACATCTAAGACTAGGGTGTCCTTGAGGGTGTGATCTAGATTGTTACTCTTGGTCTATGGTGAGACCTAGACCGGTTAGGTGTCGGTGATCGAGCCTATCGTGATCGGTTGTGAAGGGCGTCACACGTTTGTACACGGTTTGAGCCCGCCGATGAAAGGGGCATCAATAGTGAGCGCCCGTGTCGGCTCGGGAAGTCCGGCAAGTTTTCGAGGGAGGTGAGCTTGTGCTTTGTGCAGCGGTGATGCACATCATCTCTTCACTCGAGGAGTGATTGCGGGCTCATAGGCGAGAACTCCACTTGGTAGCGGGAGGGACTGGAACTCCGGCTAGAGTGGCCCAACGAGGAGTAGGGGAAGGCGCCATCCTTCCGATACCTCGGGAAAAAATTATGAGCCATCTCTTACTCTACTCCTTACTTTGATGCATTACTTTCCATATTTACATACCGTGCTATTCATGCTTGTGTGCTTGTCTTGTTCTAGTTGATTACCTTATAGACTTGCATGAATAGACTCCTTACTTGTTAGTAGTGTTTGAGCTTCCGCATTTGATCACTAACATGTTTAGGAGTTGTATTGCCTTTGAGTGATCCACTAGTATGCTTAGGTTGTTGTTTCTTTCATAGGTTCATTATCTTTCTAGTGTGATCACCATTAGGATTATGTAGGAGTTGATTTGAGTGGTCAGTTTAAAGAATTGGCAAATTTGATACATAGTGCGAGTTCCTGATTTACCCCCCCCCCCCCCCCCTCTCGGTCACTCGGTCCTTTCAATATTCTCTAGGTGGTGAGCCATATCCATATGGCTGGTCCGAGATCATGCCAGAAGAAGGACAACTTCTAGAGGGAGGTTCTATTCAGTGGTAATGTATCCCGTACCCTGAGAAGTAGCAGACAACCGTGCTTAGGGAGCATAGTAGTTCAGTTAGTTGGAATAAAGCTTTTTGTTGTCGAACAATTTTCTGTATCAAGTTTTTAAACTCTTATGTTGTAATAAGTGCTTTCCGCTGCAAAATTCTAGTTTGTTTTTGAAAACCTAGTTATATTATACCATGATGTAATATATTTTGGGCTTGTATGAATGTATGTGCTATTGTAACTCGTTTCATCGAGTATTCTCTTGTACTCGATCCTGGTTATCCCAGAGGAGATGTCACAGATGGTAGTGCGGGCAATTATCTCCAACTCCATGTTTCCACTGGTCTTTGGAGTAGGGTTTGAGATGCTTTGAAGAAATAAATTAGAGCTCTTCAAACTCCTCAGAGTTGGCTGCTCCAAAAATTTCTGGAGCTGAGATGTTCGGCTGGCTTCGATCCGCTCCGAACTGTAGTTCGGCTCTGGAGCCATGCCAAACACCTCCTATATGTGCCAAATGAACTATAGAAATATAAACAGATAAAAGATTCCATATCGTACAGTTTGGGTTAGATTAATCCCCATCCCTTTGTCTTCTCCTCCTGTAATCTAATTGCAAGAAAATATGATCACATATTTGATTGAACTTAAGTAGTTGTTGATCGAAGAGTTGATCTTGTGGTTATAACTATGCTTTGCCATTTTGATACTGCCATGTGATGTTTGAAAATTCTTTTGTGGTTACAACATCATTATAAGGCCACGCTCCGGAAATGCCACAGTTCTTTATTCCTTCCTCTTCAGCCTTTGCTGGGTTAAGCCTACTTCCCTGACCTCTTTCTCCAAAATGTTACTTTGTATATTGTTGTTGTTTTCAATGCAGGATAGCATAGTTGGGTTCAACTACATGTGACAACCCTAGTTAACATAAATAGAAATCGATAGCATAGTTGGGTTCAACTACATATGACAACCCTAGTTAACATATAAATAGAAATCATCCATCGATGCATATGCCTCATGGCATGAAAATTATGAAAACTCAATGCTTGAATCTTAAATTAAATGCAAAAGAAAACAAACAAAGTTAAAAAAAAATCAAATTTGAAGTAGAATGAAATATTCAGAAGTTCAATGCAAGTTTGTTGGTTTAATAATTTATTCTAATAAAAGATCACAGAAGAGAGTTTTGTGCATTTTTCTATGATTTTATCAAAACCTTAAATGACCAGAATATCTAGTCGATTTTCAAAAGTAGTAGGATAGATTTGAGTGGAAAAGTTTAATGAGACCCATCCAGTCTCGCCTCCACTGCCTCTCAACGTGTAATTAACTGGTCACATCAACCCTTAATTGCTCAGCTTAGACATTCCAGCGGTGCACGGCTTCACGCCAGGCCACCCGTTCGTTTGCGCCGCTTAATCAAACGGCAAGGGAGTAGTGTATCCCAGACTATAAATGTGACTGCCGTCTTGCTTCTTATCCGGTTCTTTAGCCTCACTCGTAAAATCTAGCAACGAGAGAAGAGAACTGAAGCTCTGTCCATCCTTTGGAATCTCACGGTGAGCACAAATCTTTGGTTATCACCCTGCATGCATGAGAGCTCTTGCTTCTAGCCTGTTTATCTCCATAGGAACCTGCTGTTCTAGATGCTTGGTCCAAGTCTGGAGTTTGACAATAACCTTCCTGTATGTGCTGCGATTGTGCTTCATAGTTTTCGTATACAGAGGCCTCCCAGTTAATTTTCATTAATTACCAGCTATTAGTACGGTTTGCCGAGGAGCAGCTCGACACGCCTCGCTGCCGTGTCACCGTCAGTCAGTCACTTGCCATGTATATGTGCCGCTTGTGAGCCTACCTCACAAGCAAAACCTGCCATAGATGCTCTATTTCAAGAGACAGTTTTCTTGGCGTCGCCGTCAGCGATCTTACTGCCGTGCGTACGAGCTCCTCACTGCTAGGTACTAAAAATTCGTATGAACTTAGTTCAGTTAAGCCAGTAGCTGCACCATCGACCCTTGCTCTGCCCAATAGCTAAACCATGCACCAACTTGAGGGTCGACCAATGATAGGATTTCAAATAAATTAGCTAACGACATGTGGTTTCTCCCGAGTCCCGCCTAGTAATCAGTAGCTAGTGATGTCTTTTCAATTGACAAACGCTCTGGCATATTCCATGTATTTGATGAACTCAGTGTTCATGCCATAGCTAGATGAATTTGTGGTGGTCGTTATTAATGACATACTCATATATTCTAAATTCAAGGAAGATCATGTTGAACATCTTCATATTGTGCTACAACATCTGTGTGGCCACAAGTTATATACAAAGTTTGGTAAATGTGAGTTTTGGTTGGACAGGGTACCATTTATTGGTGATGTGATTTCTGCAGAGGGTATATCCGTGGATCTAGAGAAAGTACAAAATATATTAAATTGGAAGCAACCAAATACAATATCACAAATTTAAAGTTTCTTGGGTTTAGCTGGCTATTACCGTCGGTTCATAATAACCAAACCCATGACTGAACTTCTCAAGAAAGATGCAAAGTTTGAGTGGAGTTTGTTATGTGAGGAAGCCTTTCAAACTCTCAAGAAATTGTTAATCACTGCTCCTGTTCTAACTCAACCAGATATTATGAGACTATTTGACGTATATTGTGATACATCAAGAACAACAATTAGGTGTGTGTTCTCATGCAAGATGATTGAGTTATTGCCTATGCATCTCATCAATTAAGGAAACATGAAGAGCATTGTCCCACTCATGATTTAGAACTAGCATAAGTGGTTCTTGCTCTAAAAATATAGCAAAATTATCTATTAGAAAATTTAGTGCATATCTACACCGGCCATAAGGTCTTAAGTATATCTTTTTTTAATACGCAGGAGAACTGTATATCTTTGTATTAAGAAGAGAGAAAATAGTCCCTTACAAACACTGCCCACCCACTCTGGACCGAGGTATGGGGGGGGGGGGGCTGTCAATACATAAGAATTTGGTCTTATAAAACACAACACCCAGATGAGACCTGACCCTGAGCTGCTATACTGCACTAAGCTAAACTATCACTATTGCTCTGCTTGACCTAGGGCCTGCAGTGAGCGCGCTCCTGCTAGCTGCCATAGTTTTCTTTCTGTATTGTACTCCTGCATGATGGTGTGAATTGTTGGCTGAGTTCCCTCGAAAACACATGAATTTTGGTGCTTCCAAAGGACCCAGGCACCCAAAATGATTACGGAGTTGAGACCCTTCCTCTTGCTTTTCTCGGTTCATTTCCTTGATTTGTGTCACCACTCAGGGCCGGCTCTATGATTGCAAGGGCCCTCGAGCAAACCAATGTTATGGGAGACGGCCAGCGACAGTAGGCCAGGCGCCCAGGCGAGCGGCAGCGCCAGCGTGCACCACCCCTGATGATCGCTTCCTCCGCTCCTCAGACCTCGAATCGATCGTGGCGCCATGACCTCGGATCACGAGTTCGTGACTCATCAAATCGAATCATCATCTAATCCAGGAGGCCGTCGGATACACGATACGTATAGGTGTAGTGTAGGGCTAGTAAAAAAATTTTGGTAGAAAAAATATCGGTGGTTACTGATAAACACGATATTTTAGAAATATCGACAATTTTGGTGAATAAAATAGATTATTTTAAAAACATTTTGCATGATTTGAGAAAAAATAGTTTTAAATCTATAAACTATCATAGTTACATATATAATTAAAGTAATTTTCATTAAATAAATATAGTCAATAATAAAATTTCAACAATAAAAAATATATCAGACCTTACTGATAAATACAATATATCGGATATTTCGGTAAAATTTTGCCGGAATATTTCTCCTAGATGTAGGAAACATACTTCATGATGGGCCCTCCTAGGCTATGGGCCCCCGGCTGTCACCTCGGGTGCATGGCCCAAGAGCCAGCCCTGTCACCACTCGGCAAAAACAGTATCATGATTCCTTGGTGTGACCACCTGTAGACCCACCAGCTCTAGTGCACAAAATCAAAACTCTAGGGCAAAAACATAGTTGGTAAGGATATGTTGGACATATTCTTCTTTGTCACAAAGCACACACTTGTTTGAGTGTGGGAGTCCCCTCTTAGCCAACCGATCAGCTGTCCAACATTTATCTCTAATCGCAAGCCACAAGAAAACCTTGCACTTAGCCGAGACCCATGATTTCCATAGCCGCCGCTAAGGTTAAATGGTGATGACTATATTATAGAGTGCCCAATATGCTGATTTTGATGAATAGGAACCTGAACTGTCCCACTGCCATACATGTTGATCAGGCTCCTCTAATAACTCAACCTCAAGTAAGGCGTCCTAGAGCTGAAAATAATCTAAAGACCCACTAGTGACAGTCCTGCTCTGATGTCAGATGGCCACCGCCTCTCTAGAAGATCCTCTGCTACTATCCTATATTTTTGAATTTGGAGAAGGACTGCCTGTTGGCGCTGGAATATGGACCGGTCCCATTGGTCAGAGGCGGAGAGTTGAAATCAGCCGAAGTCAGCGAAGGTCAACGACCGAAAGGAATAAAGTGGGCCCAATGAGGTTATTTTATCTCTTTCTATTTTTAGTTTAGAGTTTGTTTAAAAATAAATATAGTCGAATTGTTTAAGAGTCCTGACAGCACAGGGCTATAAATATGTAATAGGGTCTGTACGAAAAAAACAACACTTTTGTTCAATACAATTTGGCACATTACCAAACCTTTTTTAACGACATCCTTGTCTCGCGTGGGCTGTATCGGCTCTGATCTCGATGAGAGACTTGGTTTAGTCACCCTCAGTAATTCTATCGTTTTTAACTAGTACTTTCTTATTGATTTAACATTCTAGTTGTTATCTTTAAAATTGCTAGTTAACCGGTAATTAGTTCTTAATTACATTTATGCTATTGATTTTGAGTTGCGATACAGTCTCGGTTAGGTCTGATTTATCATGACATTTAGGAGATTTTATAAGTTTAATATAGATCTATTATTCGAGTCATTCTATCTAGTTTACCCATCATTGGATCGTATCTAGTTTGATTTGCTTTGTTTGGGCATTGTCTCGATTAAGTTCGATCTGCTCGAGCCAGCGAGGGTGCATCGATTTTTACCTCTCACTGAGTCGATAGGACTAGGTACAGACCGATCGTGGGAGAGTCGATAGGATTCTATCGAGATATTTAGCCGATAGGTTATCATGGTTTGATCTACTCCTCAGCATCTTAATTGCTTATCATTGCATTCATAGAAGTCGATTGCCCCCTTGTTTGATAAGATTAGATTTGTAATTTGAAGCATATTTGTAATACCAGCTATCAGATCTATCAACTTAACACTATCGACAGGGAGAGTCTTTGCATGATCACTATACTTCTATCGACTCTGGCCTATCGACTTTTTGGCATAAACATAGCAAGTCTAGCATGTCTATTGTAGATCTATAGACTTTGCTCTATCAATTTAATTCTTACCAGCATTAATTATGCTATACTCGATACTTGTTTATTGATTTATCGATAAGCCAATACAAATCAGCTGATTAGTATAATTTCAATATTATTGTTGATTACAGTCACTAGCTAGTTTTCATGAATAGTGACTATTGACTTTCTTCATCAGCCTATCTAGGGCCGGTGACCCGTGGAATTTAACTGTTTTTTTCTTTGTTGATTTACACGAAAAATCGACTGGCACACTCCGGTTTCTTTGTGTTGAGCTTGTACTAGAGTTAAGCAAATCTCTTAGGTCACACGTATGATTTTCACATCAACATTGCCATCACTATGTTTGGTGCTAGCTCTTGCAAACTGCATCCAAACAACCACTTACCAGGCCAGAATCGTGTCATACTTCCTTGACCAATATGGGTTGTCACCGATACATCAAAAAGAGCCACTGCAGTTTGGTGAACTGGGATGTCAGGACCGTTCCATGGTCGCTCCAAGTCTGTTTTTCTGAGCCATAGCCATCTAATTTGGAGCGCCCAGCTCATGTGCTCAATGTTTAGGATGTCAAAGCCACCAAGATCAAGTGGTCTTTGGACTTTCTCCCATGCCACCAAGCAAGAGCCCCCGTTCACCTTCTCTCGGCCCCTCCAAAGGAAACCCCTTCTTAATTTATTAACCGTTTTGAGGGACCACTTAGGCACTTTAATAGCAATCAGAATATAGATAGAATAGCCAATAGGTCAAACCAAACCCAAGCTGCCCTCCCAACCAAATTCATAAGAGAAGCTTGCCATCCAGGTACTTTGTTCCCAATTTTGTCAACCCATACCACAAGGTTTGCCTTTCTCAACTTCTTATCTGATATTGGGAGTCCCAAATAGGTGCAAGTAAATTCAGTTATCGTGCAAGGCAATGTTTGGCCTACCGACACAATTTGATTCTCCTCGCATCGGATTGGAATGATGCAACTTTTCTGAAAATTAGTAAACAGCACCGTTGCCTCCCCAAACCGGTTAAGAATCTCCATGGTAAGATCAATCTCCTCTTTGTTGGCTGAATAAACAGTGCCACATCAATGGCATAGAGTGAGATCATGTGATTCTACTGTCGGCATGTAAACTGTTGCAACAACCCAACTCCCCAGCTTTACTAAAGACACTGTTCAATACATCCATAACCAATATGAACAACATCAGCGATAGGGGATCACCTTCGTAGTCCTCATTGGTGTCTGATTTCATCACCCGGCTTCCCATTCAACAATACCTTGGTCAATGCCGTGCGCAACAAGTGAGTCACAAGCCTTCTACAAGAAGGTCCAAACCCCATATGCTCAAGAACTTCTAGTAGAAAAGGCCAAGCCACAGAATCGAAAGCCTTTGAGATGTCTACTTTTAAGAAAAGACTTGATACCTTTTGCTTGTGTCGAAACTTGATAGTTTGCTGGACCAAAATAAAGTTGTCATGAATACAACAACATCAAATGAAGGCACTCTGATTTGTAAAAATCATTGAATTCAGTAGTGGCACCAATCTATTTGCATGTATCTTTGTCACTAGTTTGCAAAGCTATGAATCAAACTAATGGGCTTGAAATCCTTGGCCTCCAGTGCCCCTTGCTGTAGAGTCAAGATTGCAGCTAGGAGGTACGCTTTGATAGTCGACCAGCCTTGTAAATTCCACCTGCAAACCAGTCGGGCACCAGGGCACGATCAGAGGGTAGAGACATGATAGTCTCCAAAATCTCCTATTTGGTGATTGGCTCCTCCAATGACGGGAGGTCATAACCACCTTGGTGAAAAAACTCGAGGTTTAGTGTGCTGGATCTCGGGAGAGCGGTGCTAATCAGGTTGTTGTAAAAATCATACATTACATCTTTCTTCTTGTCATGATAGTGACCATGCTTCCCTCTTCTTGCGGAAGCCAGCTATTTAGTGGAAAAGTTATGTGTTGGCATTGCCATCTTTAAGAAAACGGATGCGTGAACGAAAGCGCGCAACCATGCTCTCCAACGATGTCAATACAAGGCAAGCCCGCTTGGCCTCTTTCCATAGCCAATCCTCCTTTGCTGTAAAGGTTAAGAAGTATAAAGCCTCTTGTTTCAGATAGTACACCAATGGTATTCTTTGGTTCAATAGCCATTTGGTGGTGCAAAAGGATTTTAAACTCCGACGTAAGATTTTTATGAAGCGCACATATCTAAATATTTTATACATCCTGGCAATAATAAGATGTACCAAGAACTGAGAGAGAATTTTGGTGCACAATAATGAAATGAGAAGTTGCTCGTTATGTCACGGAATGCAACACATGTCAAAGAATTAAGGCCGGTCATTTGAAGAAAGCCAAATTATTTCAACCATTAAGCATTCCCGCTTGGATATGGGAAGATATTAGCATGGACTTTATTGTGGCTCCTCCATGTATGTCCTCGAAACATGGCTCCATATGGGTTACTGTAGTTAGCACATTTTATGCCTATCAACATGGGGTATGTAGTCAAGCAGTATGCAGAACTCTATATCTCAAGAATTTTACGCTTGCATGGGATACCCAAAAAAATTATATCATATCAAGGAGCCCAATTCATAGCATGATTTTGGGAGAAATTACATGCATCTTTGGGTACCAAACTAATACATAGTTCAACATATCATCCGGCCACAAATGGACAAACTCAGCATGTTTACCAACTTTTGGAAGATATGCTTCGGGCCTGTGTTTGTACACATGGGCATAATTGGAATGAATATTTACCTCTTGCTGAATTTTCATATAACAATAGTTACCAGGAGAGTGTCAAAATATCACTATTTTAAGCTTTGTATGAACATTGATGTCGATCTCCATTAAATTGGTCTGAACCTGGAGAACAAGTGACATTTGGACCTGATCTAGTGCAAGAAGTAGAAGAGAAAGTGCGAGTCATTCAAGCTAATCTTAAGGCTGCAAAATGTCGTCAAGAAAGCTATGCAAATAAAAGGACGAGTTCCTTCATACTCATCATCCAACATTCTTGAGCCAACCCTCAGGTGCTCAGTCCTTATAGAATTGACCTTCCCGTTGTTTCCTTAATCTCGGGACGAGCTTTCCTTAAGAGGGGAGGGCTGTGACAACCCTAGTTAACATAAATGGAAACCATGCATGCATATGCCTCATGGCATGAAAAATATGAAAATGCAATGCTTGAATCTCAAATTAAATGCAAAAGAAAGCAAATAAAGTATAAAAAAAATTAAATTTGAAGTAGAATGGAATATTCAGAAATTCAATGCAAGCTTGTTGGTTTAATAATTTATTCTAATAAAATATCACAAAAGAGATTTGTGCATTTTTCTATGATTTTACCAAAATCTCAAATGACCAAAATATCTAGTTGATTTTCAAAGGTAGTAGGATAGGTTTGAGTGAAAAAGTTTAACCATGTGAGACCCATCCAGTCTCCCCTCCACTGCCTCTCCTGTGTCAACGTGTAATTGACTGATCACGTCAACCCTTAATTGCTCAGCTTAGACATTTCAGCAGTTCATGGCTTCACAGCTTACACATTCCACTGGTGCTCCATTAGAGCCACAAGATTGGGAAGAGCAAGCGCGGAAAGAAGGAGATACTTGGTCGAGCGATAGCAAGCGTAGCAGCAGAGAGCTAGGGCAGTTGGGACTCTGAGGGAGCCACCCCTAGTCAGACCACTGAGTACGCCAGTGTGCTAATCGGCACAAGCTATGTGCCGACCGGCACAGACACCAGGTACGCAAGAATGCCTCCTGCTCATACTCAACCTACAGGTCCTAAAGTCTTTGACTTCAGCCCCATACATCAGTACATCAACAACAACATGCAATATGTTGACCACATCGACAACTTGGCAGTCGTGATGTGGAACAATACCGACCTTATGGTGGAGGAATTTGAGCAGCTGAAGGCGGGGTATTACGACTCTGACTATGCACCACTGCTGCCTTTCGAGTGATGTGTTGCGTACGAGTGAAACATGTATCGGTTTCCCGGTTTGTGTGTTTCTTTTCACTTTTGTGTGATCTTTTTCATTTATTAATTTATACGTACATGAGTGGGTTGGGAAACCATGTATCAGGTGTATTTTAATTATGCAGGTGTGTTAGTAGTAGTTTATTTGAGTTTAATCTTTAGTATGGATGATCATCGCCATGATTTGAGCTTCATGATCAATACAATGGTGATTTTTATGCTTATATCAAAATATGATGTTTGTATGTATGAATGTCTTGAGGAGCATTGATGAAAATTGAGCATATTGAGCACAAATTAAAAGTTGAACTTACAATCTAATTTATTTAGTAATTATTCTTGTGTGGAGTATTCCGAAATACCCATGTACTTGAAAATGATGGATTCAACTCGTAAGAGAAAAACTTAGTACCAAAACTTTTTATAAAATTCAAATATTTGTATCATCAGTACTAGAATTTCTTCCTATCATTTGACTTTACCTACCAAATGCTATATGAATGATCAATTCAATAGAGCCTTAAGATTTATATCGACTATGATTTATGATTGAGTTCAATTAGGATTTAATTCTTTTGATATGAGACCTCATAGTTGGCCGTATCCTTTGTATATCATTTTGACTGCTAGCCACAAACTACCCATGCAGAATTTGTTGAGTATCCATATTGAGCCTAAAGTGTTCTACAGTCATTTTTATCCTTAACCACATCTTATTGAGTTCTTGACTAAAAATTGAGAAAGAAATACATAGCGAACCAGTAAAGGAAGCCCCATGTCGATCAGCACATGGAGTATGTCAATCGGCACTAAAGAAATAAAACAGAGAGAAAAAGATATTTTAGAAGAGAAGGGGTGCAAAAAGATGAAGAATTTATAGATGGTTTGCTCGGGACTAGCAAAATTCTAAGTGTGCGGGAGAGTCAATTCACTCGAATTCAAGAAAGTGTTGCTACTCCTAGCTAAGAACTCATATTTTCCAACCATGTGAAATCTGAAAATGGGAAAATTTCTAAAAATTCCAGAGATCAATCTATGCCTTTGCACATGTCCACTTATCTAAAGGTGTGAGTCTCTTCCTTAATGCATTCAATTCCAACAAGGTCCTTCTGACAAATCTCGATAAATCCAATAAGAGTTACTTTTTACTTCTTAATTTTACAATATATTGTGAATTTGTGTATTTTGTTTCAAATTACTCACCTAGTTACTCATATTGCTTTACACATAAATATTTTGTATTGAAGTAGATATTAGGGTCAGTGAAACAGGAGTTGAGTTGTTTATTTGGTCTTTGAGAGGGATAGTTCTTTTGCTCATGATGTACTTTTAAGTGATGATTTACATATGTGGAGAAGTTTTAACTTCTGAGTTGAATAATTTTAAGACCAGCTTTGGAGAGTGTTTTAAACAATAATAAATTTGATCTTACACTTTAATGATTAAGTGCTCAACTTGCTTATATTTGAAATGCTTTGTCACATCCCATATTTTCCAAATTCAGGTTGTGAGTGTTTTCAACACTCAAAAGACAATTTTCTCATATGAACTATTTTTTAATATATTCTCTCACACTTTCTCCTTGTCGTAAACCTTATTGATGGTCTAATCCCACAATGTTTTGAATCTCTTCTTGCTACTTCATTGTCGTGCCAACTTTTTTCTCTCTACCCCTTAATGGTCAACCTTTCCAAACACTTTGTCTCATTTCAAATCATGCCCTAATAATCAAGTTGACTCATCTATCCCTTTGAGGCTACATGTCTTCACATTTTCTTCATGTTTGGAATATCATATTCAGTAGTATCTAAGCAAGGCTAGTAGCCAAACTGCACCCAATGTCTAACGGTGATTATATTTGTTTCCTTCATGCCAACACTTGTAAATTTCCTCCTGAGGGACATGGCAGCCAACTAAGTTCATGCTATATCTTATTAAAACCATACTCATACCATTTAGTTGGCATTTTGGCAGCTCACTTCGTCTTCCATTATTTCCACCATCAAAAAGATGAAACTCATACACTAAAAATCAATTTTAGCACCTGAACAGTTGCAAACCTTTAAGCTCCCATCCCTGCCCTTCCCCCTCCCTCTCTAGGCCGCAAAAGTATTACCTGGACGCCCCTTGTCCTGGCTCATGAGCTCCCTTGCCCCCTCACCTTCATTCCCATCAATAAGCCACGAGTTCATCTCAGGCCATCTGTATGTCCAGCCACGACGCCCCATATTCCAATCCTCATTCCCATTGATCTTGCCAATGAAGCACCTCAAATTTTACCAGGAGATGCACCTTGATGCCACCAACAGCATATCCAAAATTCATGGCTTAGGAGCAGTCATGCGAGTAGGATCATGTTTTAAATGGCGACTGCTCTCTGTTCTGGGCGCACCAGCACATGCGTCGGTAATTCCTCACATATTTCTCCCAATTCTGATGCGTCCTTGATACATAATAATATCCATAGTGTGTTCTAGGAAGTCGTAATCATCTTGATAGAAGGACATGCCGAGATCTGTCAGCCACCCGATCTTTCATTCAGGTGACTCTTGATCAAATCACCTTCACCTTGCCATGTTCCCGACACCTGCACATGTTTATGTTCAACTATTTACTTAATACCAGCCGCCTATCTTCGGGAACGGGCACATTTTTATCGTGACGTCTACACATGGACACTGCTCTGTGTATTGCTCGCATTCAACGCACATGACTGACTTTCCCGAATGACTCTAAGCTATCCATTGATCTTTTGGTTGCAGGCATCATACCAGAGCGTGTTCCTGCTAGAGTATTCACTGAAATTGAAAAACCATTTGCCCGAGAACATGTTTGGCATGTCAACTGCCTCTATACTAGTGCATCAAGGTCCAACCTTTAGTTCTCAACGCCGAATTTGTACCCTGTGCAATTGATCATATCTAGTGTGTGTTCCTGAAATATGTGCATATTATACACAAAGTACTTCCTTGATTCTTGAAGCCAATCTATGCAACACGCTTGCCCTTCCATGGATGTCTATTCTACCATGCCAGAAATTGCTGCAACAATTGTAATTGTTTTGTTGTTGCTTCATTTGACTCTGTCTATGACAAACCACTCCACCAGAACTCACCATTTTGTGTTCTACAAGATGCCACCACTATATCTTTGAGACACCGTTGATGCCGACATCACCACTCGATGCCATGTTGTTATCCACCTTGCACCATCATCTATGGCAGCAAGGCTTTCTGCATTGCATAAACCTTGGTGAGCTCCTTGTGCCCGCTTCATATCTTGTGATTAGCCCCTGTTGTTGCATATTATCCTTATGTTTGTTATTTATGTGTGTGAATAGGTGTGTGCTTGAAAATGAAGAAGGAATCATGAAGACAAAGTCGGACAATCGGTAGTCATACAACAACAACATCTATTACAGCAAGTGTCCTTGATCACACTGAACCTATTAAGGATCTTACTTTACTTTTTCATGCATGCTTGTCTAAATTTGAATCCTATGTTAGGGTTGACTAGTTATTGAATAATCTTGTCCTTGTCGCCTGGTTTGTTTTAGTAGATGACTATGGATACATCACGCTTAGTTTGCAATATCCTTGGGGTATAAAAATGAATAATGATAAACTTGACTAATATTCACTTGAACCTAAGCATCACTTGGAATGGTAATCTTTTTAGCAACATGGAACTTAGGTGACCCAAGTAGGAGGATATTGATGATGGTGCTCGTACGCACAGGTATGGGTAATACTGCTTGTGGTAATAAGGACCGGTTCGTGGTGTGGCCACCCAGGAAAACAGTGCAAAGCACAGGGCTGATATGGGTAGGCGTGATCTGGTATTAGATGCCTTCCCAGTTTTGCGGGCATTCAAGGAAGGAGGATGAGATGGTCATTTTCAGCCTCAAGTGACAAAGGGATTACTTCTAGCCACGGCGCCAGAGGGGGCTTCTGTAGGGATGGCTAATCCCGCAGAAGTGAAACCTTAGCATGGACGTTTTACAAGCTAGGGAGCTCTTTGAATGACCATTTGGTGATCTCCTGGCCTCACACCTATGGTATTGTGGTTGGCAACAGGAGGACTTTAGTCACCGACGGGTGATGGAAGCACCAACCTATGGGTAAAGTTGTGCAACCTCTATAGAGTGTAGAACTGTTATAACAGTCGTCCTCATGGTCAAGAGCGGCCTGGATATCATGCGATTAGATGGATGGTTGCGTGGATCTGGTGGGTAAACATATTTGGGTGGTATAGGCATAGGTGTTGTAGGTGGGTAACTTGTAGTGCTTTGGTATAGGTTTGCATCGGCGGGTTTTCTTCCATTTCACAGAAGATGGGTAGGATCATGGTGGCCGCGAAGAGGTTCAGCAAGAGGGCTTGCCAAAGTTCAGACTCTAGGAGTCCTAGTGGCCGTGATGACTCTGACTCCTTCACCGACTCAAGGGCGAGCTCTGCGGGTTAGGGGAGTCGGGGCGGTTCCATGGAGATGACACCACCACGTGGCCACCGCAATGACTTCTACATCAACCGCCACAACGCTGGCCTCCTTAACATACCGAGGTCGCGTACTAGGAGCACGACTACCATCATAGGACGGGCGGACAGTTCTACAGGGGAGGCTTCTTCGCAGCTGCCAGCATACATGCCGCTTCAGTGCAGAGGAGGAGCGCACATATGAGAACGTGCGGGAACGCTTCATCCCTAACTTCGACATGGATGAAGCATTCTTGGACAAGATCGGGCTATGGTCTGACATCAAGCATTGCCTCAACAACCTAGGGTGGATGTTCTTCTACAAGTTAAGCACGAGCTACACCCTCAACATCATCATTGAGTGCGCCACCACGACAAAGCATGGATGATGAGGGGATTGACATCATCAACTTCCATGTGTGGGACGCGGTCTACTCCATTGGGGTTATAGAGCTTCAAGCGCTCTTTGACTTTGATGTAGAGGCCCCCGTACACGGTGAGGTGGCTAAGGAGGACCTCGACATGTCCTGATTTGCTTCATCGACCAAGAGGAGCGCAAGAGGGGGCACATCAAGAATCCCATGATCCAGATCCTACATCAGTGGATTGTCTCCCGAAGGACGGGGTGGGTTGACTCCACCAACATCTCTGACATGGATCTATGATTGTTGTACAATGCCATTGTTGATCCCTGCAAGTGCAAGCTCCTCCTGTTGATGGTGGCAAGTTGGTTCTGCCAGAGGAATAACTCAATGTGGAAGCTAGCCTTCGGAGGCTATCTTCAAACCATGATCTTCAACAAGGCCGATGCCAACCTCATCACAGATCCGGTGCTGTGAGTGCCCTCGACCATCCTCAATGATTCCATGATGAGGGGCAATACCATCACCGGTAGCGCAAGGTAGGGCTACACAGTGTGCGGCACAAGCATTCGCCTGTCCTACCCTGACCCCGACCTTTTCCTCCCGCAAAAGCTTAACCAGGGAAATTGGCTAGAGGTCAATCTCTACGAGAGCCATAGGATCAGAAAGAACAAGCACTGGAAGATGGAGATCCTCGATCGGGCGATGACGAGTGCAGCAGTAGAAGGCTAGGGGAGTTGAGACTCTGTAGGAGCCGCCCCTAGCCAAACCACGTACCAGACCAGTGTGCCGATCGGCACACCATATGTGTCGACCAGCACAAACACCAGGTATGCAGGATTGCCCCCTGGTCATACTCTCCCAATAGGTCCAGCACCTTTCAACTTCGGCCCCATACACTAGTACATCGACAACAACTACCAGTATGTACAAGTGACACTTGTATCAGTTTCCCGGTTCACATTTTCTTTTTCACTCTTATGTGACCTTTTTCATTTCTTTGATTATGCGTGCGTAAGTGGGTTGGAAACCATGTATTGGATGTGTTTATTTCTATAAGTGTGATTTATTTATGTAAGTGTGTTTTTAATTATGTAAGTGTGCTAGTAATAGTTTTTAGTTTTAATTATCATCACTGTGTAGTTTGAACTTCATGATTGATACAATGGTGATTGTTTAAGCTCTACTTCAAAATATGATGTTTGTATGTATGATTGTCTTGAGAAGCTTTAGTGATAATTGAGCATGTTGAGCACAAAAAAAATGAACTTACATTTCTAAATTTATTTAGCAATTATTCTTGTGTGGACTATTTCAAAATACCCATGTGCTTGTAACTAATGGATTCAACTTGAAAATGATACTTAGTACCGAACTTCTTAGAAAATTAAAATGTTAGCATCGTGGGTACTATAATTTCTATTTTTTATTAGACTTTACCTACCAATGCCATATCATTGAACAATTCGATAGAGCCTTTTGATTTATATTGACTATTATTAATGATTGAGTTCAATTAGGATTTAATTCTTTTGGTATGAGACTTGAAAGGTTGGCCTTTTCATTTGTATATCATTTTGACTGCTAGCCAAAACATTGCTCATGCAAAATTCGCTGAGTATCCAAACATGTGCCTAAATTCTTATTTCAGTCATTTCTATCCTTGACCATATCCCACTGAATTCTTGGCTAAGGAATTGAGAATGAAATATAGAGTAAACCAATAAAGAAAGCCCAGTGCTGATCGGCACATGAGGTATGTCGATGGGCACAGACAGATAGAAAGACAAAAATAAAAGAAAGAAAGAAGAGAAAAAAGAGAGAGAGAGAAAAAGAAGTGTTTTCAAAAGAGAAAGCAAAAGAATATTGTGAATGGTTCAGTCAGGACTAGCAAAATTTTAAGTGTGGGGGAGAGAGAATTCAATTGAATTCCAGAAGATATTGCTAATCCTAGCCAATAATTCATATTTTCCAACCATGTGTATTCTGATGAGGGAAAATTTCTGATAATTCCCAAGATCAATCTTTGCCTTTGCATATGTCCACTTATCTAAAGATGTGAGTCTTTTCTTAAGTATTTAATTCCAGCAATGCCTTTCCGATAAGTCTCGATAAATCCAATAAGAGTTATTTCCTAATTTTACAATATATTGTGGATCTATGTCTATTTTCCTTGAAATTCCTCACCTAGCTACTCATATTGCTTTACACATGAAATATTTTGCAGTGAAATAGATGTTAGGATGAGTGGATTGGGAGTTGAGTTGTTTACTTGGTCATTTGAGAAGGATAGTTCTTTTTCTCATGATGCACTTTTAAGTGATGATTTACATGTGTGGAAAAGTTGTAACTTTCAAGTTGAATGATTTTAAGACTAGCTTTGGGGGGTGTTTTCAAAGAATAATACCCATGTCTCGAATAATTTGCTGAATAATAAATTTGATCATACACTATATTGGTTAAGGTGCTCAATTTGCTTATATTTGAAATGCTTCTCTGATTGACATGACTATGTATGGACTGATTTTCATACTTGACTTTGCTCAGGGATAAGCAAAGATTTAAATGTGGGGAAACTATTGATGCTAGTTAGCATGCCATTTTATGCGTTAAAAGCGCCTTGTTTAGAGCTTAAATATCATTATAGTAGGCCACTAACTCCTAAAAATAGTGAAATATTTGTACAATTGTTGTTCTAGAGAATTATTGCAGAAACAGATGAAAAGAAAACAATTTGGGACATTTCCAGTGGACTTGGATACATAAGATATCAATTGTAGTAGAGAAGGTGCAGGTGCCGACCGACATGGCCCATGTGCCGATCAGCACATGGGTAATTTGGGCTAATCAAGGCCGGTCCACTCGTCACAATCCTCTAGAAGGAAGATATTCACATAAATCTTGGAGATATGCCTTGTGAAGAGATAAAAGGAAATTCCAAGATCTTAGATGTGCAATACAAGATTTTACTTCGAAGGAATCTGATGAGGGAACCACTTGGAAACTGCAAAAGACTTGGGAACCGATTTAAAAGACAACTCGGGCCATACATGGACTGTGCCAACCGACATGCCTCTATGTCGATCGACACCTAACCCTTATCCTAGGAAACCAACTTTATCTCGAACTAGACCCTAATAAATACTTGTAAACCCTAAACCATGAGGCAGACGCCGCCAGAGAGACAACAGAACTTGTGAGTTAGAGCCACTGAGGCTTTGCCTCGTTCTTCACATATCTAGTTGCTAGGTTTAGCTTGGCAAACATAGCCGAGTCAATGATCACAAGATTGCAGGCTTGGAAGTTCAAGAACCACTAGTGCTTGAGGTGATCCATCAAGGTAGGCCTACTAGATGGTGATGAATCTTGTAGTATGTATTGTATCGAGGTTATATCTATTATGTTGATGAATGGTTTTGGATATTCATGACCCCAGGGTTTGATGATTCTTGCATTTGGTTAATCCTTACTTAGTACATAGGCTAAGTATTTAGATTGCTATCTTAATCTTGGTGATTAGGGTGGTATTCAGGATCTTGTATTGAATCAACATTACTCATAGAAATACATGTAGAAAGAAGTCATCGTAGACAAGATTATGGGGACTGCTCGTGACAGGAGACCCTCAAAAAAGTCTCTTCATCGATCACTCATGACTTCATATACCAAGTAATTCCATTTATGACACTAATAGTTTATACTTCACTGTTGCCAACTCAACTAGTTGATTATTTGGTTACTCACTAAAACATGTCACCTTTGTGTTGCTCTGCAACCATCATGTTTCCCACACAATAGCCTTTTTGTCGATCGGCACGCTCTATGCGCCGATCGGCACACCCCATGCTCACCGACAAAATAGCCTCATCTATTAGAAGCTTAGTTAGATCTTTTATTTATTACTCTACTTAATTCCCAATGCTCTCTGTGATTCGATTAAACCTTGGAATACTCTAAGGGAAAATATGCTACAGTTGTACACCATCCTCTTGTGGTATATAAGTGGGTGTGTAACTATGACCAACAGTACCCCGTAGGGATTGCAGAAGACATTCCAGTGAAGATCCGTGGATGTTTTGTCCCTGTCAATTTTGTGGTGCTAGATATGGATGTTGATAAGAGAACGCAGCTCATCCTTGGGCGGAGATTCTTATGCACCACATACATACAAATTGATGTCAGGGTCAGAGTAGTCCACCTCAACATTAATGGCAAGGATGAGAAATTTGACTTCTGACCAAGAGTGGAACAATGCTCCATGGTCAAAGTTAAGTTTGGGCCAAACCCGCAGAACATCAAGGATGTAGAAGTGAGGCCAAGAAGAGATAGCCTAGTAGACTTCATGCTAAACATCTTAGCACAAGAGAACTTCACTTCTTTCTCAGAAGAAGAAGGCAATAGGCACGCCTGGGTTTTAGGCAAAGAAGCAGCCGGTATAGAAGAATCCTTCATCCACGCCACTCGAGAAGGTGAAATATGATGTAGATATGGCCCGATCTTCCGAGAGGTAAGGGGATAAACTCGAATTTGGGGAACTCAGTATCGACGACCCGGCTTGAATCAGACACGATCCAACCCCACAACCATTACACCAAGCACAACTTGATTGTTCCTACAAGCAAAATCGAGAACACAAGCAAGAGAGGATAAACACGTAATTTGAATTTGCAAATATGGATGAAGCAAATCACAAGAAAAGGTTCAAGCTCTAAACACAAAAGGACTAATCGCCACAGTGGTGTAGAACAAGAACAGGGGCCCTAGATTACTATAAAAGGACTTGTCGCCACAGTTACAATAATTTGATCAAGTTTCTCTCTGGAAAACTGTACTAAACAAAACCCAAAACTAAAAGATGGTGGCTACTGAGTTTATGTAGGAACCAGGGACGTCCTAGGGTTGGGGCGACTAGGGGGGCACCCACAACATGGGCTTAAGGCCCGACATGATACATGGCCAAGTTGGCCCAAAATAAGTGGCGCAGCACCTTGTCATAGTCACATATTATGACTCACGACCCGTTTGGAGATAGTACCAGAAATAAAATGACGGCATCGTCGTCCCCTTTCCAATGCATCAAAGAACTCCTCGTTTGGACGTCGGATGTGGGAGATATCATCAAAACCGTGAAGGGGTGTCGATTGAATCTGAGACGAACGCGGCGACCGAGTTGGTGACGACTTGTAACTTGGGGAAGGCCATGATATGCGCGTATCCAGCATGGTGATGTCCTCATCATCCTCCCCTTCTTGAATTGGAGTCGCCCTCGACTCCATCTCAGCATCAATCTCCTGCAAAAGGTTAGTACTAGCAGAATACAAAGTACAAGATACATGATCATCGATAGAAGATATATCACGACAAAGCATAGTATAGCAAGGTGCATCAGGATTATCACAAAGTTCAGTAACAGTAGATGTCATAGCAAGAAAAGCACCTCCCTTTAACTGAATAGCCTTATGTTTAACATCAGAAAGTTGTTTGTTATCATGTTTATTCTCAGTATTTTCAGCAAGTAGTTTAAAATGATTTCTAATATCAACAGGCAATAACGGACGCAAAGTAATATTCCTATCCTTATGCACGAATGTATATGTATTAGTTCTACCATGGTGGACAGCATCTGTATCATATTCCCATGGACAGCCTAATAAAAGCGAACATGCTTGCATAGGTACAACATGAAAATCAGCAGAGTCTTGATAAGAACCTACTGAAAAGTGTATGCGTGCTGATCGAGTTACCTGTGCCGTACCACTATTGTTGAACCATTTGATGTGGTAGGGCTGATGTAGTGCATGCGTGGTCAAGCCAAGTTTGCTTACCAAATCAGAACTTACCAAGTTGTTACAGCTCCCAGTATCAATGATGGTGAGAACACGGCGGTCCGCGACAATGAGGTACATGTAGAATAAATTGTTGCATTGTTGTTCTTCCTCTTGTCCCACCTGAGTGGTCAACACATGCTGTACAATGAGACTAGGAAAGCCCGCGGTGGCGGCAATGGAATCAATGGCGGTAGTCTCCTGCTCCTCCATCGAATCTGCAACAAGGTTAGGCATACGAGCAAATTCATCTTCAACATTACTACAACTTTCATACCCATTAGCAGTAGCGATGAAAGCATGACAACTAGGGCAATCCTTCATGAAATGTCCCATGCCCTTGCAGCGGTGGCAAATAATGGTGGTGAAGGAGCCACTCCTAGTACCGGAAGTAGTAACCTTCTTCTGGTGTTGGTGCTACACACTAGATGATTGCGCTGCAGAAGTAGGCGCAAGTGGAAGAGTTGTTGCTGGTGGCTTAGCAACATGACTCTTCAAGTTCTCTACTCTAGTGCGTTGCTGTAGAGATTGCTCAGTGTTGGACCTGCAAGATTGTTGTGGAAGGCGTCCCTGTACTTCTCGTTCAGCCTTAAGAGCAATATGATATAATTGGCTGAACCTATTCCACTCTTTATAGTCAACAATATTCTAGATATCACGGTTCAAACCACCAAAAAATCTAGCACTAGTTTCAACATCATCTTCATGTATATCACAACGTGCTAAACCAATAAGCAATTCCTTATAATATTCCTCTACTATTTTACTACCTTGTGTCAAAGATTGTAATTTCAAACGTAAATCATGTTGTTAATAAGGAGGAACAAAACGAGATTTCATGCGTTGTTTCAAAACAGGCCAAGTGGCAGGTATAGCAACATTAGTATTGCAAAGATCATATCACCAAAAGAGAGCAAAACCTGTACACTCACTAGTAACAAGTCTAACTCTATGCTCAGTAGGAACTAAATGAGAATTAAATTTTTGTTCAACAGCAAGTTCCCAATCTAAGTATGCTTTAGGATCAGCACTACCAGCAAAAGGTTGTATGTTAAATTTGGGCTTAACAAAAGTATCAGTATTACCACGATTGTTATTACCTCCCATACCGTGTCGATTACGGCGAAGACGGTCTGAATCATGGTCAAAATCATCATCATCAGCAACTCATTGAGGTGGAGGTCATCGTTCAACATCCTCAATGCGGTGGGCAACAATGTTGATGTGACCCATCAACTCGGCAAACTTCGTTTCCATGAATGTACGCTGGTTCGTAAGAAGCTTCGTGAGCTCGGCCTTGGACACACAATCATTGAAGTCTGTAGGGGACTCCCACTCTCCAGGTGTCCCTTTCCCTTTCTCTGACATGGTTAAAAGCAAAAGACAAGACTAAACAAAAAGATTAGCCCTATCAACTAGCAGGCAGCAGAGGGTGTAGAAAGTGAAAATATTTTTCCTCCAAGCATATTTTCTTTCTTGTGGGCCACCACCAATGGAGCCCACTGGCCAGAGTACTGGACCAGAAGGGCCAGCCCCTAGTCGGGCGACCAGGCCTTTTGGTCAGCCGACCAGAGAGCAATGGCTCTCTGGCCCCACTTGCCCCAACGGCTAGTAGACAATGGTCACTCTTCAAATTGACCGTTGCTGTGCTCTGCTATTTAAGGCAATAGTTTTCTGCACGTGAGACACGCACGTGCTATTGTTCATCCAAATAGTATATACTAATGATACTTTATTGAGAAATGCGCATCTAATCATTTGTACTTCTGTTCTTAAATATTTTCTTTATAACAAGGTTTGCATAGGTGTGATGATTTTGTTTTAAGAATAGAAAATCATAAAAAACATAGACAACATAATGTAATTAAATTCTATTTGGATATAATCATCAGTCTCATATATCATGTAATTACTTGACACATTGTGATCTACAAATATATTTGTCCCAATCATTCTTGATTTATCTATCTATGCAACCTAGACTTGTCCCAAATAGTTGTCATATAAAATAAAATAAAAGAGAAGAAGCAAAAAGCTCAGAATATTAGTTAAACTAACCTTTCTTGAGAGGTCGAGTAATTTGCACATGCAACACGCACGCTACCATTGTTCTGCAAAGTTATCATGTACTCCTTCCGTCCTAAAATAATTCACCTTTTTACCTCTATACCAGATTCATAGAAGATGCTATGATTCATCCTCATGACAAATGTCCATTGTTTTGCTTAGCGTTGCCTCCCATTTCTGGCTATCCGCCTTCTTCCTCTCTCGAAACCTCTTAACTCGTGTATTGGACTGTTGTTGTCTTTTAGTAGTCAATGCATCGATCAAATTGTCTATATTAGGAGTCAGGTGAATAGGTGCTTGGTGGTAAGCTGGATTAACAAGAACAACACACATTAACCAAGCTTTGTTGAGTTGGTTAGTTCGATCAGAAAAAGGCATGTTTCTTTCCAGAGCAGTCCTCTTCCCTCCTCGTTTTCTACTGGTGCAGCTGTTGACCATGATAGCTAGAGGAGAGACAACAAATGATCTAGGTAAAAATGCGGCATATTTTCAACAAGCCGAGGGCAATAGGGACGTGATCACATCCAGCAAACAGGAGAGAAGCCAACGACAGCGATGTCCCGGTGAAGCCACCAATGACATGATCACCTCCATCAAACAGGAGAGAAGCCGGCAACAATCACATACCCTGCAGAATCAGAACTTCAAACAAATAAGATTGTCATCAGGGATTATGGAGGCGTGTTTATGGAAATTAAGGAAATAGGAAGGAAACAAATAAAAACCAGAATAAATACTTGCCTCCTTCTGCAGCACATATGAATAGAATTATGGAAGGAAGTAGGAAGGAAAGCGTGCTTTATGGAGACTAAGGAAATAGGAAGGAAAGGAATAAAGACAAAAAGGAGACTTGCCTCCTGCTGCAGCACGTATGAATAGAATTATGGAAGGAAGTAGGAAGGAAAGCGTGCTTTATGGAGACTAAGGAAATAGGAAGGAAAAGGAATAAAGACAAAAAGGAGACTTGCCTCCCAAAATGTGTTGTTTCAGGCGTGGTTTATGGAAATTTGACAGCATAAATTGAGGGCAGGATGGGCTCGGATATGGCAGGCGGGTATGCCTCTCGTGTGCTGAAAAAAGTCAGAGATATTTGGCCAGATTATGTGTATTTTCATGTAAACATGGGCGTGTAACACTCTATTTATGGGCCCAAACTTAAATCTAATGGTTAGATTTGAATTAACGGGTGAACTAACTCAGGGTAACACATATAGAGACGGATGTTTAGTCTTTATAGTATAGATGTCTAGGAGAAGTAGTTTTTCACTCCATTCACATTTTTCACCTCTCCACTTTTCTCTAGCCACTTGCTTCTATTTTCTTCATGCTCTTGCATTGTTCAACACTCTTCAATTCCACCAAAAATATTTTCTTTGATTCTTATTTGCATTTATGAGTTGGTTTCATATTTGCAAGAGTTTCCAACAAAGTTTTCGTTTGGTGTTTCACTAACCTTAAGCCTCGTTTGAGTTGCTCTTGTGTTGGTTTGCTCAAGTGTGCATCGATGAACAAGATGAAGTGAGCCTTAAGAAAAATGAAGAACTAGGCGACAGGAAGCCCAAGCAATGCAAGTCCTACACCTTCAATGGTGTATAATACTCGCTCCTGTCATCAATGTCTTGTGGAAGAGATAGAAGAAGACGCATTGGTTGAGGAACCAACAAAAGTAGAGCCGGAAAAAATGCCGAATTTCAGCAATGTTCAACTCCGACTCAACACCGACCGTGACCTCGACTGGGATGGGAAGAGAATGTGACATCTATTGATTGATCACCGGCCAGTCTTATGTTGCTACGCGAATGTATGATCCAGACTTTCTTTCCAAGATAGGTATGGTTACTGAATTTTCTTCTATTTTTCATGCTATAGGATGGTATGGTTTTGTTCCGGTAGATGATCCTTGCTCTTGCTTGCTTACCATTTAGTTCTTATGCACCCTTAAGTGGGATAGGGATATGATTTAATTCTGATTCAATGGAATGGAAATCTCACTCAGTTGAAGGTAATTCAGTGATTTGCTAGGTTTTTCTCCTATTATTGTTTTGGATTTCATTCTGAAATAATTGGTTTTAAGAAAAGTAGTTTTTAGGAGGAAATAACAAGGCATACCCTTGCCTTGTCACCTAGGAATATGGATATGCATAATTCTACATTGCGTTTTATGCATAAATGGTTGCCAACGACTTGGTTCCCTTGAAAGGACGTTAGAACCATGCATGGAGATGAAATGTTTCTTCTCTATAGCATGGTTAATAAAATCAAAGTCTCTCCTATCATAGCCATGGTTAAGGATTGGGTCAAAGTTATCAAACAAGTATGAGATTTTGAATTACGTCCCTGATCTATCGTCTTGTGCACAATCTTGGTTTACATGGAAATTCCCATATCAATGGTTTAATTTTTGAACGGGCTATCCTAGGTAAGCAATTTTTTAGATCGGTACATTCTCTGAAAAAAGGACCCGATGGCTCTTTGATTTATTTCTTTTCCAGTTATGCAAATGAAATCCAGTTACCTAACTCAGATTTTCATTTGTATAACTGTGATGAACTAATCATCCCTCTAGAGACATGCCTTGCAGCTCATAGAAACAGTGTTTCCGGTCCTATGACAAGAAACAAATCACGGAGGAATACCGAGGCACCCTTCCAAAAAGAGGAGTCAAACTTGGGTTCTTGGGATCATGCCACTCCTCATGGAAGTAGCCTATGGTAGCTCAAGTTCGAGTGGCTTACCACCAAAGTTCAGCACCCATCATTCTCGTAGCGGTTCAAGGAGGGGTACAGACGAACTCAATAGACAAATTGACAATATGTCCCTCTAGATCGACCGATTGGACCATACCTGTGACATCCCATGTCACAAAATGAGGTTAACAAAACCTAACATCAATTAAGGGCTAAGCAAGAGTATAATTAATCCATGTGCCAAAGAATAAAAAGAGGAAACCTACTTAATTAAGTCCATAATATTCAAAAAGGGGTCATTCACAAACATTACCAAAACCCATGGAAGTACCCCAATATTTTTGCATATTCTGAATTTCCATAATAAAATAGAATTTTGAGAATTTTTCCAGAATTTTTGGTAACCATTTAATACCCTTGAAAATTCCCCTAAAGTCAGAAAAGTGTATTTCGGGTTGGAATTTTCATAATTTATCAAAGCCATTTCAGCTGGTTCTCCCAAAAGCAAATTTGGAGCACATGTTTTTCTGAGTCCACACAGAAATTGGTGTCCAATTTGAAGCACGGGAACTTGGTGAATTGTACCAAACCCGAGTCCTAGTTCAAGTCAAGCCGGGTCAACACGCCCCTTCTCTCTTCTTCTCTCTCCGGCCAGTCTCCGTTCGACACCGATGGCACCGTACAAGCCACCGTTGGTTCCTGTAGACCCATCCCGGCCACTGCTCCGCTGAACCATGCTTGTGCCACCGGCCAGCATTGAAGCCCCGCCGGAGGAGCCACTCCCTGCCCGACAGCTCGCCGCCCGCTCTCTCTCCCTCTCTCGGTTCTCTCTTCCGCCAGCCAAGGAAAAAGGATCAGCAGCGGCAAGGAAACCTGGCGAGCTCTCCTGCTTCGGGTTGCCTGAGCGCCATCGCGTCCGGCCCTGACTAGGCAGCCCCCTCCTTCCTCTTCCTCTCACAAATCAACGCGCCAGGGAGTGCTCTCGTAGCCTACTGATCCCCTCCCTCACCCGTGTAGAGACGTCACCGGAATCTGGAGAACCCGAGCCGCCGCCGGCCACCGCTCGGAGAGGGCTCACGGCGACGACCACCCTCCCGGCCACCCCAACTCCAGCCAACGCGTCGACGAGCACCACGGCACCCAGGTGATGCTTCTGGACCTTCCCCCTTGCCGATTCCATCTTTGGGCGTGCCTGTCGCCGTCGGCCGCCGTCGAGCTTCGCCACCGCTCGTCGCCGGCAGAGCTCCGGCAGCCCCCGCTCCGGCCACCACCACCCACGTGACCGCCTTGGGTCACTGATCACGTAGGGCAGCACCGAGTCCTGAGCCTCGCCGCCTATCGCCGCCGGCGAGCTAGCAGAGCCACGCCGCCACGCGCGCGCGTGGGAATTTGAAATCGGCCAGTGGCAGATTTGTAAATAGGAGTGAACTTTGAATAAACTTCAAAATTCAATATCTCCAGAAATACAAGGCCAAAAATTGTGAAATTAATTTTTTTCAACTCCTAAAATCTTGCTCTGCCAGAAAAACAGGATCAAGTTCAAGTTTATTCAGTAAATTAATTTATTTAATCCATCAAATTCATAACCCTAATTTGCTTAATAAATTCATAAGTAATTATGTGTAAATGGTAAATTCATGAAATTTGCTCAGTAAGCATTTCAGGGCATCCTTAAACTTTATGCAAAAGCACATTTCCATTTTTATGCATATTTTCAGTATTATTGCATCATCCTCATTTTCAGTAATTGAATTTATATAAATTATTGGCTAGGAATTTATTTAGGAAATTTGGCATTCCTGTTCCTTATGAACTTGTACATTTATGAAAAATCCCATGAAAAATTTGAAGTTACTTAAGTACAAATTTGCTGTCGAAATTGATCATTTGCTAAGAAACTAGGAATTTCTTCATATAAATGTTACTTTATGTGTGTATGTAATGAAAGTAGGAATAAATTAATTTCTGAAGGTCCATGGAAAATACCTGAACTTCACATTTCAGTAGAAATTCTCATTTCAGTTATATACTTTAGTTCTTAATTACCCATAGGAACCTAAAACTAGTTATGAAATCAAAGTGCCATTAGTGATGCCTAGTGTTAGTGGTGCATATGGTCACTTTAGCTAAGTGGCTCAAAAATGAACTTTCTGAAATTTAATCCTAAGTACTACATTGTCATGTCATCATCAACCATGATGTCAATTAATCAGCATTTAGGCCATGCTCATGTTAAAGTGGACATACACCAAGAGTGTGATGATTAAGAACTTGCATTCTAGTAGCTAGAAGTTTGTCCCTTAAAAATTCAGTAGCTACCATGTCATACTTAGGTGTACACATATTCATAAGTAAATGATTAGTCACTAATGTTTATTTGCTGAGGAAGTGCCATGAATTGTCATGCCATGCATTCCATCTTTAATTAAGAAAACTCCATGAAACCGTGTGTATTCCTTGGCATTAATGCATGTCCATTCCATATAGGGATCGAGACCGAGGAGATCACACCGGTCCAGCAAGGGGCTGAAGTGCACTTTGGTGACGACGCTAACTACGATCACACCCAAGGCAAGCCCCGGTGCATAACCCATTTTATCACTCGAGTCCTTTTTCTTTATCAGAAGTTAGGAATATTGTATTATGCATTAAGTGTAGGACTTGGATGAAACACACTTGCATACTCCCGCACTGACCTATGATTAGTATGTTAGTAAGCTTTTACGTTAGCAAGTGCTATGCTTAAACTAGTGGAGTCAACGGTAGGTTATAGATTCAACTATGATTCAATTGGTTGATGAACTTGATAAAAATGGAGCACCTATCGTTGCAACTCCGCGAACAAGTATTGAACTGTACCAAGTGCATACCTTTAATATGGGAATTGGTAAACCTAGTAACTTGGACACCGGATTGTTGGACGGCCATACTCATCGATCCAGAGGTGATGTGAACAGCACGGTGGATGCACGGGTTTGAGGACCGCTGGAGAGTGCATGGGTTAAGCCTCGGATACGAAGTACTGTATCGCGGGGAGGACGTGTACTCGGGATCGATGGCCCTGGATCGACTTTATAGCAATCTTGTGAACGGTGGCCATATGTGTTCTTAAATGATGCGTATGTCGTGTATTTGGGTTTTCCCTGCAGGATGTAAATCAATTCGAATTGCCGTCCCTCGCGGTTATGAGTACCTCTTGTTCGAGCAGCGGCAATGATATGTTAAGTAGTAAAGTGGTGGTTAAGTTTCTGAAATTTATTTATGCTAGGGATACACAATGCTATGATGTATTGCTCTGTAGCTATATTCATGACTTAGCAGCTAGCCAAACTCACCGTAGCTGTGTTCTACGATAAGCAAAGTAAAATCTTGCTTAAGGAAATTGAAAGTGCAGCACAGAACTAATAGGAGCTTTTTATGCAACTATCAAATAAACCCGGTCAGCCCCCTGCATGCTAGGAGTCGGTTTTAGTAAACCTTTTGACGGGTAAGTCTTGCAGAGTATGTTAGATACTCAGGCTTTGCGTTGATGTTGTTTTTCAGGTTTCCCTCAAGCGACCTATTGTGATTGTTGTAATAAGGTTGTGTGGGAAGGCGAGGAGCCTCAGAACTGGACCATCGAATGGGTCCCCAGTTCTCCTAATCTGGATGAGTGAGCCATCGCCATAGGGCCGGCATGGTTCACGTAGGACTAAACGTCGTGTTTTATTGTTTCACCGCTTCTGCAAATTTGTATAATATGTACTAAGGACATATGTATTCAGATCTGAACCTAATTCCATTTTACCTCTGGACTTGTAATATTATGCACTTAAGTGATGTAATGTTGTAAATGATGAATGTTCATGTGTGAATGCTGTGTATGGTTACTTTGTTAACCATCTTCCGAGACGATCCTGTACGACGTACTCTACTTTTTGGAGTAGGGTTGTCACAGCTGGTATCAGAGCCGTCTTGGGATAAGCTACACACAAATGAGCATTTTAAAACGTAAACAAACCGTTTTTACGTGTTACGGTGAGGTACGAACTAGTAGTGCCCATATAAGAGTCTTGTAGGTGGCAAAGCTAACCCCAGGTTATGTTTGTTTAAATTATTTGCAACTACGGACTCTTCAATGGAGGTATGTCTTTGTGCGCGGATCAGTTGCGCTGTAAATACCGAACGCCTTCCGGGTGGGCAAAGACCTGGGCTTTGATTGATGCGCGGACCAAATGCGCTTAAACGTCGGCTGCCTTCCGGGTGGGCGAATACCTGGGCATAAACTGTCATTGTTATTTCGGCTTGTTTCTTTTGAATTTGATGTATTGTTTCTGAGATGAATCTCTTGCAGGTACACTAACCATGTGTAGTTCGTTAGACAAACGTGTGAGAGGTGTGTGTGCCACCGGATGGATCGAGTTAGATAATCGGTCAAGTTTTTGCTTTTTGTGAGGATGTAGGGAACCGTCATATTGAGCATTGTATCCATGCACACCATATGCATTCAACTTTACCAAAACCTGTAAAAAGGTCATTGCTACTGTGAACATGTAAAATGATCAAGTTTTGGACGAAATTGAACCCCTTCCGCACCTAAACCAGAAAGTTGAACCTAACCGGTAAGTGTCCCACCTTACCAGAAAAGTCAGTTTCACTAAAATAAGCATAACTTCCTCGATTTTAATTCAATAGAGGTGAGTAAGTACTCGTTGGAAAGATAAGGTTTTTCTCTACAAGTTTGGTTTAGCAAGTTTGTCTTAGAAAAATCGGTAACTAGGCCGAATTTTGCAAAAACAGTAGCCTTTTTTTCTGGAAATCAGAAACTGCCTCATTTCTGTCCCCTGTCTTTGGATGATCATAACTCCCCGAGACTTTATTGGATGGATATGTGTGAGTATGCGTTGGAAAGATGAAGAAATTCTCTACAACAATTGTAAAACACAAAAATTTTAAGGTTGTCCAGAAACAGAGCATTTTTACCTGTTACCACGGTTCACTCCGTTGACCGCAGAAATTCGTCGTTACCGGTCATCGAACGGATCGGGAACCTCATGTATTTTCTTTTACTAATCATCCCTTATGCTATTCTGAGCATGTGTGCTTAGTGGAATATTAAGTTTTGACTCACCCTTGCAAAACTTCATTCCGGCAGAAGGATGATGGCAAGCGCATGTTGGACCCGAAGTACCTTGCCGCTCGCGTCCTCGAGTTGGAGCGAGAGCGCGAGGTGCTGCAGTCCACGCTTGTTGCCCGTGATGCCCAGATCGCGGAGCGTGATGCTAAGGTTGCAGCCCTTGTGGACAAGCTGCACACTAGCGAGTTGGAGCGGGCCGACCTTTTCGAGCAGCTTCATGATGCTCGACTCATCATCGAGGATGATGCAAGCGGCGTGTTGCAGGAGCAGCTGCACCAATGCAATGCCCAGCTCACCGTTGCCCAAGGAGAGAGTTACTCTCTTCATGGTCAGGTTACCGCTCTCTTGGAGGAGCGAAGCGAGCTGCAGGCCCAACGCGAAGAAGCTCAAGATGAGCGTGATGTCATGGAAGGGAACCTCAATGACGCTCACGCGATCATCGCACAGCAAGAGCAGCTCATTGGACAGCTCCAAGCTGCTAATGGTCAGCTGAACGCCATCCTTAACAATGAGCCACCCATCCCACTCGCGGTGATTCCTCCCGATGACGCCGATCTGAGTGAGAACGGTGATTCCGGCACCGACTTCGAAGCACCCACGGGACCGGCAGCCATGGACGTGGAGTCCGATGGTGACACCCACGCCGGGTGACTAAGTAGCCTTATGACTGTAGGGTGAAAGCTCGTGAGACGTCGTAGTCGTGTGTACATGGTGTGGTAGTGTTATGCTAAGTTGTAACCTAAGCTCTCCAAGATTGTAGGGTGTAGTGTTTCGAGTGATGTAACCGAAGACTTGCTATGTATCGAAAGTTGCATCACGTGTATCTATGACTTCATCATGAGTATGTTGCTTATGGTGTGGAAATTATGGAATTTAAGTTGTCTCTTATGTCCGCACCATTTAATTGTCCAGCATTTTAATTTGATCAATCTGAAATTTTATTTCATCGCCATATTGTAGCCTTGTTATCATGTTGTCTCATATGATGATCGGGCTAACATGTCGTTCATATGTCAGATGGTGCAAACTCGCCGTGGTGGAGAGAACGTCGGTGATGCTCCCGACGCCTCGAACATTGGCGGAATTGGGCCGCCGCCCAACGCGCCACCTCTGACGGCTATGGAACAGCTCATCCACAATCAGAACGAGATGTTCCGCATGTTCATGGAGAACATGAACCGTCAGGGAGCTCACGGACCACCACCACAGCAGCAGCAGGAATCATCTTACGCCGACTTCTGGGCGACTCACCCGCCCACCTTCGGAGAAGCCGGTGATCCTCTGGAAGCGGACAACTTCATTCGCATGTTAGAGTCGAAGTTCGCACTCCTCCACTGCACCGAGCAGCAGAAGCCCCTCTTCGCCGCGCAGCAGCTCCGTGGCTCCGCAAGTGCTTGGTGGGCCAGCTTCACCGCCGCTCTCGCCGCGGGTCACCAAGTTACTAGGGCGGAGTTCTGCACTGCTTTCCGTGCACACCACATACCCGCTGGACTCATGAAGCGCAAGTTGCAGGAGTTCCTCAACTTGAAGCAAGGCTCCGAAACCGTGCAAGAGTATGCACGAAAGTTCAACTACTTGGCCTAGTACGCGTCGTATCACGCCGATACGGACGAGAAAAAGAAAGACTGCTTTCGTTCGGGACTTACCCCGAAGCTACAAGACCGATTGGCGCAAGTCAACACCGGTACATTCAATGACTTGATGAGTGCCGCCATTGTGCAAGAAGACGCCATCCGTGCCAATCAAGAGGACAAGAAGAGGAAACATGCTATGGGAAGTCCATCTGGCTCTGCACCGCCCAAATACAAGCTAGCAATCACCTCCCCGACCGGACAGAAATTTTGGGCTGCGGTACCGTCGGGAGGAGGACCTCGCCCGTCGTTTTCGCAGAAGCACTCTCAATCCCATGGTGGGAACCAGCAGCAATCCTCTGGTTCTCGCCCACCGCAGCAAAGCAATCAAGTGGTGAAGACCAACTCCTCACAGCCATGCTACAATTATGGCCGCACCGGTCACTTTGCTAAAGAATGTCGGTTTCTGAAGCACAACCCGAGCAACAACAACAACTTCAACACTTCCGGGAACCACAACAACAACCACAACAGCGGCAACAACAATAATGGCAGCAATGGGAGTCGTCCTCAGTCGTCTACCCCCACTCACAAGAATGGCCGAGTCAACTATACCACGGTCGAAGAGACCCAAGCTGGAGAACCCATTCTCGCGGGTACGTTCTCGATCAACCAACATGCTGCCATGGTTCTTTTTGATTCAGGAGCAACGCATGATTTCATTAGTCAAGCGTGTGCAAATCATCTAAAAATTACCCCCACCACTATGGGAACCCCGTACGTTATTACGTCTCCCGATGGAAAAATAAGGGCTCATCTCGAGTTAACGAAAGTGTCACTTAAGCTAGCCAACAACATATATCCAACTTCCCTAATCGTCTTAGATGGCCAAAGCATCGACATAATTCTCGATATGAAATGGATGACGAGTCACAAAGCTGTGTTGCACCTTGAGGACCAAGAAGTCCATTTGAACTCACCATTACACGGCCCTTCTATTCTCCGATTGCCGTATCTCAAGTCGTCCACCTCTCAAGTATGTCATGTGGAAGGAAAGGAGCTAGCAAATATTCCAGTGGTTTGTGATTTTCCTGATGTCTTTCCAGACGATTTGCCGGGCATGCTTCCGGACAGGGATGTTGAGTTTAAGATTGAACTCGTACCCAGTACAGCGCCTATCGCTCGTAGGCCATACAAAATGGCTCCTAATGAATTAGCGGAGTTGAAAGATCATTTACAAGAGCTTATGGACAAGGGCTATATCTGACCAAGTTCATCTCCCTGGGGTTGTCCCGCTCTCTTTCTGAAGAAGAAAGACAAAACCCTGCGCCTATGTGTCGACTATAGACCGTTAAACGTGGTAACCATCAAGAACAAGTACCCTCTACCTCGAATTGATATCCTTTTCGATCAGCTAGTAGGTGCTAAAGTCTTCTCCAAGATTGATCTCCGATCCGGTTACCATCAAATAAAAATCCAAGCCGAAGATATTCCAAAAACAGCATTCTCCACCCGATATGGTCTTTTTGAATATCTTGTCATGTCTTTCGGTCTCACCAATGCTCCAGCCCATTTCATGTATTTGATGAATTCCGTATTCATGCCCGAATTGGGTAAGTTCGTAGTGGTATTCATCGACGATATTCTGATCTACTCCAAGTCCGAAGAAGAACACGCCGAACACCTTCGCATTGTTCTACAACGACTCCGAGACCACCAACTTTATGCCAAATTTAGTAAATGTGAATTTTGGCTAAAGCAAGTTCCATTCTTGGGCCACATCAGATCAGCAGAGGGAGTAGCCGTGGACCCTAGCAAAGTAGAGGATGTGCTGAATTTGAAGTCTCCGAAATCGGTCAGACAAATTCGTAGTTTCCTTGGTCTTGCCGGTTATTATCGGAAATTCATTCCCAACTTCTCAAGTATTGCCAAGCCTATGACCAAGCTGCTGGAAAAGGATTCTAAGTTCAAGTGGAGTGGTGCATGTGAAGAAGCTTTTCAGTCACTCAAGAAGCACCTGACAATCGCTCTGGTTTTAGCTCAACCCGATATCACCAAACCATTCGATGTTTATTGTGATGCCTCTGACACCGGATTGGGTTGTGTGCTTATGCAAGAAGGTCGTGTCATTGCCTATGCCTCACGATAGCTCTGGAAGCATGAGCAAAATTATCCCACTCATGACTTAGAATTGGCCTCCGTTGTTCTAGCCTTGAAAACTTGGCGCCACTACCTACTCGGTAATCTTGTCAACGTCTACATCGACCACAAAAGTCTCAAACATATCTTTACTCAACAGGAACTGAATATGCGGTGACATAGATGGTTGGAACTGATCAAGGATTATGAATTGGAAATTCATTATCACCCCGGAAAAGCAAATGTGGTTGCCGACGCCTTGAGTCAAAGGGACCAGTGCAATCACGCGATTGTTTGCTCTATGGAAGCTCGCCCGATTTCAGATCCGAGCGAACCAAGTCTCCGTGTCATTCCACATGGATCCTTATATAATTTGGCTCTCATTCCTACTCTTCGGGAAGAAATTGTGGAAGCCCAGAAGCAGGACAAAGGAATGGAGTATATCCGCCAAAAAATCGGGAAGGAAGAAGCTACATGTTTCCGACAAGATGAAGATGGAGTACTTTGGTTCAACAATCGCATTGTTGTTCTGAAGAGTGAGGAGCTAAGAAAGAAAATTTTGGATGAGGCTCACTTGTCCAAATACTCCATACACCCTGGCAGCAACAAAATGTATCGCGGGTTAAGGGAAAAGTTTTGGTGGACATGCATGAAATGAGAGGTTGCTCGTTATGTCTCCGAATGTGACACTTGCCAACGTGTGAAGGCCGATCATTTGAGAACAGCTGGCCTTTTGCACCCATTGAAAATCCCCGCTTGGAAATGGGAAGACATTGCTATGGACTTCATCGTTGGACTACCCCTCACACCCAAGAAGCACGATTCCATATGGGTTATTGTGGATAGGTTGACCAAATCTGCTCATTTTATCCCCGTCCATACAACCTACTCTACTAAGCAATATGTCAAGCTCTACATTGTGTGGATTCTATGCTCGCACGATGTGCCCAAGACGATCATCTCCGATCGAGGCCCCCAATTTATTGCTCGTTTTTGGGAGCAATTGCACGCTTGTCTTGGCACCACTCTCATCCGCAGTTCCGCTTATCATCCACAAACCGATGGACAAACCGAGAGACTAAATCAATATTTGGAAGATTTATTAAGAGCTTGTGTGCTAGACAATCATGGAAATTGGGAATCTTGCCTCCTGTTTGCTGAATTATCCTACAACAATAGTTACCAAGAAAGTTTGGGAATGTTGCCATTTGAAGCTTTGTATGGTCACTCGTGTCGAACCCCGCTGAATTGGTCAGAGTCGGGAGAAAGAATTACTTTCGGTCCCGATCTGGTCACGCAAGCCGAAGAGAAGGTGCGACAAATCCAAGCTAACATGAAGGCCGCGCAATCCCGCCAAATGAGTTACTCTAATAAAAGGAGACGTCCATTGGAGTTTGAAAAGGGAGATCATGTCTATCTTCGGGTTTCTCCCAACAAGGGTGTATCTCGTTTCAGAATCAAAGGGAAATTAGCACCCCGCTATATCGGACCTTTTCCGATCACGAAAAAGCATAGCGCCATTGCTTATCGGTTGCAACTACCGGAAAATCTTGAGCGGGTGCACAACGTCTTCCATGTCTCCCAACTCAAGAGATGTTTGAAGCCCCCGATCGACGTGGTTATCTCCGACACCGAGCAATTGGAAGAAGACCTCTCCTACCCCAAATACCCCATTCGCATCCTCGATCAAAAGGACCGGGTAACTCGCAGCCGCACTATCACCTTCTACAAAGTGCAATGGAGTAACCATACTGAAGAGGAAGCCACATGGGAACAAGAGGAGTTTCTGAAGGCCAATTTTCCGGAATTCTTGGCCTCCCAAAAATGGTAACCATCCGCAACCCTCCCTCTTGTTCGTTCTTTTGCAAATCTCGGGACGAGATTTCCTTAAGGGGGGTGTGCTGTGACATCCCATGTCACAAAATGAGGTTAACAAAACCTAACATCAATTAAGGGCTAAGCAAGAGTATAATTAATCCATGTGCCAAAGAATAAAAAGAGGAAACCTACTTAATTAAGTCCATAATATTCAAAAAGGGGTCATTCACAAACATTACCAAAACCCATGGAAGTACCCCAATATTTTTGCATATTCTGAATGGCCATAATAAAATAGAATTTTGAGAATTTTTCCACAATTTTTGGTAACCATTTAATACCCTTGAAAATTCCCCTGAAGTCAGAAAAGTGTATTTTGGGTTGGAACTTTCATAATTTATCAAAGCCATTTCAGCTGGTGCTCCCAAAAGCAAAGTTGGAGCACATGTTTTCCTGAGTCCACACAAAAATTGGTGTCCAATTTGGTGCATGGGAACGTGGTGAATTGTACCAAACCCGAGTCCTGGTTCAAGTCAAGCCAGGTCAACACGCCCCTTCTCTCTTCTTCTCTCTCCGGCCAGTCTCCGTTCGACACCGATGGCACCGTACAAGCCACCGTCGGTTCCTGTAGACCCATCCCGGCCACTGCTCCGCCGAACCGCGCTTGTGCCACCGGCCAGCATTGAAGCCCCGCCGGAGGAGCCACTCCCTGCCCGACAGCTCGCCGCCCGCTCACTCTCCCTCTCTCGGTTCTCTCTTCCGCCGGCCAAGGAAAAAGGATCAGCAGCGGCTCAACTACCCCATTCCCCTCCCTCTCTGCTTGCAAACACTCCCGCACGCCCCAGGCGCTCCTGCAAGGCCGTGCAGTGCTGCTACCGCCATCTTCCTCCTCTGCCGCAAGGAAACCCGGCGAGCTCCTTGCTTCGGGTCGCCTAAGCGCCACCGCGTCCGGCCCTGACTAGGCAGCCCCCTCCTTCCTCTTCCTCTCACAAATCAATGCGCCAGGGAGTGCTCTCGCAGCCTACTGATCCCCTCACTCACCCATGCAGAAACGTCACCGGAATCTGGAGAACCCGAGCCGCCGTCGGCCACCGCTCGGAGAGGGCTCACGGCGACGACCACCCTCCCGGCCACGCCAACTCCAGCCAACACATCGACGAGCACCACGGCACCCAGGTGATGCTTCTGGACCTTCCTCCTTGCCGATTCCATCTTTGGGCGTGCCTGCCGCCGTCGGCCGCCGTCGAGCTTCGCCGCCGCTCGTCGCCGGCAGAGCTCCGGCAGCCCCCGCTCCGGCCACCACCACCCACGTGACCGCCTTGGGTCACTAATCACGTAGGGTAGCACCGAGTCCCGAGCCTCGCCGCCGATCGCCGCCGGTGAGCCAGCAGAGCCACGCCGCCGCGTGCGCGCGGGGGAATTTAAAATCGGCTAGTGGCAGATTTGTAAATAGGAGTGAACTTTGAATAAACTTCAAAATTCAATATCTCGAGAAATACAAGGCCAAAAATTGTGAAATTAATTTTGTTCAACTCATAAAATCTTGCTCTGCCAGAAAAACAGGATCAAGTCCAAGTTTATTCAGTAAACTAATTTATTTAATCCATCAAAGTCACAACCCTAATGTTCTTAATAAATTCATAAGTAATTATGTGTAAATGGTAAATTCATGAAATTTTCTCAGTAAGCATTTCAGGGCATCCTTAAACTTTCTGCAAAAGCACATTTCCATTTTTATGCATATTTTCAGTATTATTGCATAATCCTTATTTTTAGTAATTGAATTTATATAAATTATTGGCTAGGAATTTATTCAGGAAATTTGGCATTCCTGTTCCTTCTGCACTTGTACACTTATGAAAAATCCCATGAAAAATTTGAAGTTACCTAAGTACAAATTTGCTGTCGAAATTGATCATTTGCTAAGAAACTAGGAATTTCTTCATATAAATGTTACTTTATGTGTGTATGTAATGAAAGTAGGAATAAATTAATTTCTGAAGGTCCATGGAAAATACCTGAACTTCACATTTCAGTAGAAATTCTCATTTCAGTTATATACTTTAGTTCTTAATTACCCATAGGAACCTAAAACTAGTTATGAAATCAAAGTGCCATTAGTGATGCCTAGTGTTAGTGGTGCATATGGTCACTTTAGCTAAGTGGCTCAAAAATGAACTTTCTGAAATTTAACCCTAAGTACTACATTGTCATGTCATCATCAACCATGATGTCAATTAATCAGCATTTAGGCCATGCTCATGTTAAAGTGGACATACACCAAGAGTGTGATGATTAAGAACTTGCATTCTAGTAGCTAGAAGTTTGTCCCTTAAAAATTCAGTAGCTACCATGTCATACTTAGGTGTACACACATTCATAAGTAAATGATTAGTCACTAATGTTTATTTGCTGAGGAAGTGCCATGAATTGTCATGCCATGCATTCCATCTTTAATTAAGAAAACTCCATGAAACCGTGTGTATTCCTTGGCATTAATGCATGTCCATTCCATATAGGGATCGAGACCGAGGAGATCACACCGGTCCAGCAAGGGGCTGAAGTGCACTTTGGTGACGACGCTAACTACGATCACACCCAAGGCAAGCCCCGGTGCATAACCCATTTTATCACTCGAGTCCTTTTTCTTTATCAGAAGTTAGGAATATTGTATTATGCATTAAGTGTAGGACTTGGATGAAACACACTTGCATACTCCCGCACTGACCTATGATTAGTATGTTAGTAAGCTTTTACGTTAGCAAGTGCTATGCTTAAACTAGTGGAGTCAACGGTAGGTTATAGATTCAACTATGATTCAATTGGTTGATGAACTTGATAAAAATGGAGCACCTATCGTTGCAACTCCGCGAACAAGTATTGAACTGTACCAAGTGCATACCTTTAATATGGGAATTGGTAAACCTAGTAACTTGGACACCGGATTGTTGGACGGCCATACTCATCGATCCAGAGGTGATGTGAACAGCACGGTGGATGCACGGGTTTGAGGACCGCTGGAGAGTGCATGGGTTAAGCCTCGGATACGAAGTACTGTATCGCGGGGAGGACGTGTACTCGGGATCGATGGCCCTGGATCGACTTTATAGCAATCTTGTGAACGGTGGCCATATGTGTTCTTAAATGATGCGTATGTCGTGTATTTGGGTTTTCCCTGCAGGATGTAAATCAATTCGAATTGCCGTCCCTCGCGGTTATGAGTACCTCTTGTTCGAGCAGCGGCAATGATATGTTAAGTAGTAAAGTGGTGGTTAAGTTTCTGAAATTTATTTATGCTAGGGATACACAATGCTATGATGTATTGCTCTGTAGCTATATTCATGACTTAGCAGCTAGCCAAACTCACCGTAGCTGTGTTCTACGATAAGCAAAGTAAAATCTTGCTTAAGGAAATTGAAAGTGCAGCACAGAACTAATAGGAGCTTTTTATGCAACTATCAAATAAACCCGGTCAGCCCCCTGCATGCTAGGAGTCGGTTTTAGTAAACCTTTTGACGGGTAAGTCTTGCAGAGTATGTTAGATACTCAGGCTTTGCGTTGATGTTGTTTTTCAGGTTTCCCTCAAGCGACCTATTGTGATTGTTGTAATAAGGTTGTGTGGGAAGGCGAGGAGCCTCAGAACTGGACCATCGAATGGGTCCCCAGTTCTCCTAATCTGGATGAGTGAGCCATCGCCATAGGGCCGGCATGGTTCACGTAGGACTAAACGTCGTGTTTTGTCGTTTCACCGCTTCCACAAATTTGTGTAATATGTACTAAGGACATATGTATTCATATCTGAACCTAATTCCATTTTACGTCTGGACTTGTAATATTATGCACTTAAGTGATGTAATGTTGTAAATGATGAATGTTCATGTGTGAATGCTGTGTATGGTTACTTCGTTAACCATCTCCCAAGATGATCCTGTATGACGTACTCTACTTTTCGGAGTAGGGTTGTCACAATACCCTCTATACTCATATCCAGCAGGAGAATGAGTGGAGAGATGATGTCCAATGGCAGCTCTCGAGAATTGAGGACATGGTCTCTTCGGGTAACACCCAAATGAGCTCTTGTTTTCACTCTCAAGGCTACTTTGCTTAGGAGTCACCGCCGTTTGGGTGAGCACAGGCCAGCTTGGGGAAGTTCCTCCCCGTAACTTGAAAGTAACCTGTATCATTTCCCTTTTCAATCACCACGTGCATGATAAACTAAAAACAAGAAAAGATTTGTTTCCCTTTCATGTGCATGAATAATAATAAATAAATAAATGAATTCATGTGCGGTATGAATGCATAATGTTTCCTATGTTGAGATGATGAATAGTTACCATGTCTTTATTCCTTTCATATGCTGGGTCTACAACCTAACACTCTATCTATTTTAGGTTTGTTGGCATGATTAAATTTCACCTCAAACACACTAGTGGGTAACATAAGCATTATCCTTCTAGGTTGTTGGAGATATGATGTTGTTAGTTAGGGCCGCTATGATCTTACTCAATTTATGAAATTTGACACCGAGAGAATTAATTTGATAAAAATGACAAGTTCCTCAATGATATAAATTCCTACCACAACCATATGTAACCCTACATTGCAAAACCCTCTACATATGTTACTTGTATTTTTATTGAGCCTTGTCAAAATTGTGTGACCCTAGTGAGAAATATTTTCTGCATTCATGATCAAGTCCACGCACATCACGCTAGGTTTCTACAATGGAATTAGCAATCATACATGCCACACCATCCATCCACAAAATAAAGATTATGTCTTTGTCTTCATGATTGATCTCTCCCCAAAGCAATCAAGGTTATGGCTATCAAAAAAAAATTGCTCCATGAAGAGCTTGACAAAAAAAAACTCTTGCTCCATGAAGAGCTTGACAAAAAAAAGAAAGAAAAAGATATAAATAAAAAGAATCTCCATTCCACTCCACCAAATATACCACACATGCACATCTTTGTCATGCTTGCAGGAAATGTTTTCTCCATGGATCCACTCTTTTGACTCGGCGACATATGAAATAGAATTATGCCACATTTATCCTCACCTTGAGCTCCACATATCAGCCTTTAGAGGTTGTTGGTGGTTTCTAGATGCCCATTTTATCTACCAAAAAGGGATGTTTTGCATCTTAATTTGGTGGTTTAGACTAATAATTAACCCTATATTTGCATATATTTGTAGTTGTTCTGTTTTTGATGTAATCACAGGAACAGGTGTAAAACAGGGCAATTATGGATAAAGGACTAAAGAGCAACGAAGATGGGCCAGATGCGAGGCTGCGCTGATCGGCGCAGGAGGAAAAGATGACAAAAACAAGCCTAAGTCTGAGAAAGATGAAGGCCCAGCCCAGTATGAGTCAGAGTCGATGGAAGTTGACCTAATCCCGTCAATTATAAAAGGAAGATAATTATCAAGAGCCAGATCAACAACTAGAAGGACAACCGAGACGACAATCATGAGATTCAGTTGTTAGAACTCGGGTTCCTGAATATTGGCGGAGGAGGTTGGTCAACACCGATGAAATCCACCAGAAGGGAGGTCGCGCCGATCGGCACGACGCTTGCACCGATCGGCTCGTGCGCGTTCTAGCGCTATTTCTCATCCCGCTGCTATGTCTAGCGGAAGGATGAGTGAGTAGTCTCATATTTTCTTCTCTGGTGGGGGGATCTAGTCATGTAACTCTCATACTTATTGATGCTCTCTCGATGAATTTAATCTATGCGATGAACTTAATTCTATCCTTTTCATTAGTGTATCGGCCAATAAGCTTTTGCCTATTACATAGTGCCAGAAACCAGTGGGGAACTAATAGCCTCTGTAGTAACAGCCAAGGTGAACGAAACCGCCATGTCTTGTAGAATATTAGAGTCATCACTGGAGTTGATAAGAATAAGGTTGCATGCGCTCAGGGAGCTTTCTCTACCATCTCCAGACGTGCTGGTGCCTCAATCCTAAGATGAGAAGGTCACGACCTCCTCGTATGTGTTGAGCCCCATTATCATTGGCATGGCTGAAGCAAACAAGTTCTTTGGAGCAAAAGAGGAGAACTCATATACTCACTTACAAGATTTGGAGGCACTTTGCCAGACATTCCATCATGAAGGAGTGCCTCAGGATCTTTACAGGTGGTTGCTTTTCCCATTCTCTTTGGGAGGAAAAGCAAAAGAGTGGCACAAGGCAACATCTCGAGAAGCAAAAGGTAAGTGGAGTGAGTTAGTTGGAAATTTTTGTCTCCACTATTTTCCTTTGCCAAAGGTGCAGAAGTTGAGAAGAGAGTTGGTGAATTTCTTACAAAAAGATGAAGAATCTCTCGCGGAAGCCTGGTCGTGTTTTCAAGAATTGTTGAAACAAGGACCTGACCTCGGCATTGATGGGAATTTGTGCGCTCAAACCTTCTACAAGGCCATAAACAAGGCATCGAGGATGCATTTGGACGGATCGGCCAGAGGAAGTTTTCTAAGATTGACAGCCAGGGTAGGGATCGAATTGTTAGGTAAAATTGCCGAGAATGAAGCTTCACACAAGCATTGGGAAGAATATCTAGAACCAACTCGGCAATGCCCGAAAGTTATGCAGAAGAAAGAGTCGCCGGCTGAATAGATATTGATGTCCGAAAGCAGAGCAATGGTTACTTCGGAGCAATTTGAAGAAATAGAGCCCGTTAGACCCGCCTCTATGGATCTAACGTGTGCGCCGATCGGTGCGGTCTCTGAGCTGATCGGCACAGTCGTGATGAAAGAAGGACTGATCACCCTGACGACTCCATCAAGTTGCAAGGAATATACCAAGATAGAAGCTGTGATTCTGGACAACCACCTGAAGGAATTTGAAGGCAACTTTGCTAATCCAAACGGGGATAGAACATTGGCGAATGCTAAACCACTTGACGAATTTGAGCCGATGGACTGGATTTCTATTGATTTTTCGCAAGAGTTGTTCAATATGAGAAGATCCTTCAGTCCGCAAGACGCCTTCGAAGCCAGAATTGAGTATAATTTCCCAAGTAATCGCCTCAAGTCAAAAATTTTCAATCAAGAGATTATTGGGAGAGTTTTAGGGAAGTTTTATAAGGATGATATAGACCTTGATGGAACAGAGGTGAAACAAGCGAAGAGATTGCTAGACAGTTGCTTTGAGGCATCCCCCTATGAAGGATTATGTGGTGTGTATGCTATAGGTCTCGCTGAAGAGGAAGAAGAAGAATTGTACATACCATGTGAGATATCGGGGAAGAAATTTCTGAAAGCCTTATGTGACTTTGGTTCCCGTGTCAGCCTGATGACTTATGATGCATTCATGAGCATGCCTTATGAAACTCAACAACGGCTGATGGGGACTAAACTTGACCTCATCATGGCGGATGGAAGGAAGACCAAGCCACTAGGAGTGATCAAGAATGTTTAAATTGAGATCAGCTCAAAAACAATACCGGTAGATTTCTTCGTTCTAGACAATAAAGAAACCGGGGTTGAAGATATCATTCTAAGAAGGCCATTCTTAAGATTAGTACAAGCTGTTCTGGATGCTGGGAAAGGTCAAATTACGCTAGACCTAGGAGAGGAAGAAGTGCAATTTCCATTTAACGATTCGTCTCATCTAGACCCTTCTTGCTATCAGGAATTCTACCCAGAGGAAGACAAGAAGGGATAGATATGGGAGACCCACTAGACCACATCCTGCACGGAACTGACAAGCATACTGCCAGCGTCGATTGGCGCGACCAAGAAAACAGCACCGATCGGCGTGACTCGTGCACCGATCGGCTCAACCAGGAAAATCTTGATGTTGAACCTCTCGGGGAGCTGGATCCAGATGAAGCGCTAGAAGTGGAATAGAAGCAACTTCTTAAGGAGCTACGCTATGAATATCTAGGGAAGAATAAAACATATCCAGTTATCGTGAACAATGCCCTAACAAAGGAAAAAACAGAGAAGCTACTTGCTGCACTCAAAAGGTATAAGAAAGCCATTGGTTACACATTGGATGACATCAAAGAAATCAGCTCCATATTTTGCGCCCACAAGATTAACTTAGAGGAGAATGCTAAGCCAGTGGTTAAAGGGATGCGAAGGTTGAAGGAATCAATGAAGCTAGTGGTTTAAAAGGAGATTTTGAAGTTGCTTAATGCAAGTATGATCTACCCTGTTGCTGATAGTGAATGGGTTAGTCCAGTACATTGTGTGCCCAAGAAAGGAGGGTTGACAGTGGTGCCTAATGAGAACAATGAGTTGATCCCTCAAAGGACTATAACTGGATGGAGAATGTGCATAGATTATAGAAGTTTGAACAAGGTGATGAAGAAAGATCACTATCATCTTCTGTTTGTTGATGAGATGCTTGAAAGGTTAGCAAAGAATTTATACTTTTGTTATTTGGATGGATTTAGTGGTTTCTTTCAAATACCAGTGAGGCCAGAAGATCAATAGAAAACTATATTTACTTGCCCTTTTGGGACATATGCATATAGAAGGATGCCATTTGGTCTTTGCAATGCGCCCGCCATATTTCAAAGAGGCATGAATGCAATATTCGCTGAATTCATAGAAGATATTATGGAGGTATTTATGGATGACTTCTTTGTGCATGGTACTGATTTTGATAATTGTTTGTAGAATTTGGATGTAAGGACCAAAGGCATACCAAGAGGGGGGGGGGGTGAATCGGTAAGCCGCTCACGAATCCAATTACTTTAAATTCCACTACTTGAGTCTACCAAGATAAGCAACCTAAGAAATTCTAGTGGACCAAGACCCTACACATGCTAGTGTTCATGATATGATTAAGTGTGGAAGCCAATCACACTAGCCTATGCAAGCCACAAGTCTCCCTACCACTAGAGCACACAATTGCGGAATAGTAAAGAGAGGGTCAAGGAATGCTCATGATTTTTTTTTCCCGATGTCTTGGAAGGATGGCGCCTTCCCCTAATCCTCATTGGACCACTCCCGCCGGAGTCCTGGTCCCTCCCGCCACCAAGTGGAGTTATCGCCCATGAGCCCTCAATCACTCCTAGAGTGAAGACACGGTGTGTGTCACCGCCGTATAAAGAACAAGCTCGCCTCCCTCGAGAACTTGCCGAACTCCCCGAGTTGGCATGGGCGCTCACTAGCGATGCCCCTTTCATTGGTGGGCTCAAACTGTGTACAAACGTGTGACGGCCTTCACAACCGATCATGATAGGCTCGATCACTGACACCTAACCGGTCTAGGTCTCACCATAGACCAAGAGTAACAAACTAGATCACACCCTCAAGGCCACCCTAGCCTTAGATGTGCAAGATGCTCAAGCTACTCTTCTGTAGCACTCTCAAGATATGCAATATCTCCTCCTAGTGCTCCTCTTTTCCACATGGAACTTACCAAATGCTCTCAGGTATTCCACTGGCCAAGAGGGGTCTCCAAGACCTCAACAATAAAGTTATATAGGCCCCCAACCTCAAACCAGCCATTGCTCCATGAAATTGCCTTTCTGGACATCCAGACCAGACAGTCCGATCACTCCCTGACCGGATAGTCCGGTCACTCGGGTAACGGTTCCCAGAACCGTTGGCTGTACTATCCAGATAATTTCCTGTACTGACTGGACCATCTGGTCAGTTTCTCTCTCCAATCTAGAAACAATTCTGCACCAAAGCTCCTTGCTGCCCTTCTGCACCCCTACTGACCGGACCGTCCGGTCAGCAGACCGGACCATCCAGTCTGTACAGGGTCTCCTGCTGATAGACTCCCTGCGTCTTGCTCTAAGTCCTAGACAACTCCTTATAGTGATCGTACAGTCCGGTCTCCACTGACCCCTCTGTCCGGTCTCTATGTCCAGAAGCTGAAACTCATCATCCTCGCTTGACTTTGTTTCCCGGCTTCTCCGAACAGCACCTTGGCTTCTCCACTGTCACCTAGCGGTTGTGATTTCACCGAGCAACCTTGCACATCACCAACTAGACATGACCTAGACCCCTTGATAGTCCGATTTTTCCTATGGACTCAAAGCCCTAACAACTAGGAAAGTGTTCCCAACACTTGCACCATAGCTTGTTCTCCGCTTTGATCCATCTCCATCAACCATTGAACTCCATCAAGTTCACAAGCCTCCATGCTTGCGGTCATTGTCATCAATCACCAAGGCAACCATCATCCATATGATTTCTAATAGAGTTAAGAGATGATTCCTACATAGACAACACTCGTGTAGATGTTAGCCACAATTTCATAGTTGTCATCTATCATCAAAACATCCATACCTTGGGGATCCAATCACCAATGGTCATGAAGCTTACATTGGAGAAGGTTTTGAAAAGGTGTATTGAATGCGATCTAGTTCTTAATTGGGAGAAATGTCACTTCATGGTAACAGAAAGGATAGTACTTGGTCATGCCATATCTAATAGAGGGATAGAGGTTGATAAGGTGAAGGTATCTAGAGTTGAGAAATTACCTCCCCCAACTGATCTTACAACTTCGAGGAGTTTTCTTGGACATGCCAACTTCTGTCGGAGATTTGTTAAGAATTATTCGAAGATTGATAAGCCTCTGACAGAATTGTTGAAGCAAGGTACAGAATTTGTCATGGACGATGAAAGACTCTAAGCCTTCAGAAGATTAAAGGAAGCTCTATGCTCTACACCCATTATGCAGCCACCTGATTGGAGTTCACCTTTTGAAATTGTGTATGATGCAAGTGACTATGCAGTTGGAGTTGTCCTTGGACAACGGAAGGAAGGTAAAGTGCATGCTATTTATTATGCTAGCAAAACTTTTAATGAGGCGCAGATCAATTATACAACATCTGAGAAAGAGATGTTAGCTGTTATATATGCTTTTGAGAAGTTTAGATCCTACATTCTAAATTCTAAGGTGATTGTATATACTGATCATGCTGCTATAAGATACTTGGTTTCAAAGAAGGAGTCTAAGCCTCGGTTAATGTGATGGGTATTGATGCTGCAAGAATTTGATTTGGAAATAAGAGATAAGAAAGGAGTAGAAAATTCTATAGCAGATCATTTGTCTCATCTTGAATCATCATCAACTGAGCCAATAAGAGATGAAATGCAACAAGAGTAGTTGTTTGCCGTATTTGATCGTCTAAAGAAACAAGGAAAAGATTGAGAGGAACCATGACAACATATAAGAGAAATGCATAAGGTCCTAGTCAATCAAGCATCATCTAGAGGTACAAGGAAAAGAGTGAAGAGCATACTCTAGATGAAAATGCATGCATGTCATGGCAATATATTGAATGAAAGCATAAGGACATGCAATGCAAGACATAAAAGATGAGATGCAACAAGTTAGCATAGCAATGCATAGGAATTAAGAACAAGCAATCATCATCATGATATTATACATAGGCATACAAGATAATTAATGAATACAAATCACTGCATATGAAAAAGGAATAAACTAAGTGTGATTAAAATGAGTCAAACACAAGCGAATTAAATCCAAATCCATGACTCATCAAAATCCACGAACATCAAATAACTCCATCAAAATAAAGATCTAAAAGCATCTAACAAAATGTATTTATCTCCCAAAACCGATATACAAGTATGCTCCCCCTAGATATAAGCTACTCTCGATCGCACAGGATCACACTCCCACTCCTCCTAGACCTAGTATCTTCTCCCCCTTTGGCAACAAGCACCAAAAAGCCAACAAGGTGGGAAAAGATGAACATCTAAGCGCTCGTGGTCGAAGGTAGTGGCGCAGCAACGTCCTCTGTAGGCTCTACTCCGGGCTGCTCCTGAGGTGGGTCCGGCTGTACTCCCTGAGCCTGTGTCGCCTAAGCATCTAGCTGCTCAAAGAAACCAAGATCTACTAGCAACTCAGACCCACTGTCCTGTGCTACTGGAGTGACCGTGGCAGTCTCCTGAGCTAAAATATGGAGTAGTAAGAGGTCCTCCACGTCCTGCTGTGACAATCCTCCTCGGACAAGATTCTCTGCTGCCTGAGAAGTAAGAGTGGTAATAGTGGCAGTAAGAGGTGGAGGTAAAATTGTAGCTATCTATGGGGTTGTCTGGGAGTCTGCACGAGTGGTGTGCACGATGTCTGAAAACAGACTCCTGACCGGTAAGTGCTGGGAGGTGGAGGGTCCTGCCATCTGTGAGGTCAATGAGTGTGACAGTGAGAGAAACAATGTAGAAACTGAGAAAGCTGACACGAGGGAGAGCTGTGCTGAAGAGAAAGTCTGTCCTGCTCCCCCTGTCGGTAAGACCCCTGAAAGTGACAGTCCACTGGACTGAGCTATCATCAGAGCAATGAAGGGTCCTGGCTGAGTCTGTAGCTGCTGGTACTGAGTGAACACTAAAGGTCCTCTCTGCTGACCTGCCTGTCTCATCTCTGCCATCTGAGTCATCAGAGCGGAAACAAGTGCCATCTACTGACGTTGAAGCTCTACCTGTCCTCTGATGACCTCCATCATTTGACGCCTGTCCTCTGATACACTCTGTATAAACTCTCCCAGCCATCCTGCTAGAGCTGCCACTGTTATAGTGTCCTTAGAATGCAAACCTGTTGGCTGGGAAGGTGCCCCTGTACTGGCTGACTCAGGAATCACCGTATCTGGCTAAGCTGCCTGCTCGTGAAGTACCGATGACTCTTGCTCCTCCTCTCCTGTCTGCTGGCTGGAGGTAGACTGCAATCCCTTGGGGACTCGAGGTGCGTAGCTGGTGGTCACCTCAGGGAATGCCCCGTAGTGCTCCTCTGTCACTAGGCCCATCCTCCTCAAGAGATAGCAGATGTAGGGACCATAGACTAAGTGACGTCCTCCAACCCTCTCAGAGATAACCTCCTCCATCTCTCCAATGAGAAGGTCTGCCGAGTCGAAAGTCTGCCTCATCAGAATGGCTGCTACAGCCCACTGGTGTAAGAGTGTGAACTCCTCTCTGTAGCCAGACCTAGGAATGATAGTCCTAGTGACTATCGCTCTCACCACCTTGGCCTCTACAGTGAGTCTCGCAGGGCCTCTCTCAAAGCCTAGGGTGTGTGGAGGTGGCAAAGCAATCGACACTAGGTCGTCTAAAGGCAGCTTCCCCCCTGAGGTCTGCGGGGTGGCTCCAGTGTACCGTAGGCACTCCTATAAAGCTGGAAGTCTGAAGCCAGGGGTCCTAGGTTGGCGATCAAGTCCTCCTTGGTGATGCGGTGTGGCTGCCCTCTAAATAGGAACCAGAACTCTGAGTGGTCTCTAGCAACCCATAGCGTAGCGTAAAACTCGAGGACCACGTCCTCTCTGTACCGGTGTGGAGCAGTAACTAGCTCTGCTAGCCCTAGTAAGTACGTGAAGTACTGCTCCATGTATGTGCCTGTGGCCCTCCACATGGCCTGGTAGGTGGTGTACTGCTGCGGTACAAACACCTTGTCTCTCGTCCTCATGGCCAAACAACATCTCAGGCCCTCACCAATCCTCCTCTGGAGGGTTGTCTAGTACCTCTCTCCAGCAGCAGGATCTCTAGGGACTGGAACCCACTGCTCGAAAGGTACCAAGCGAAGTACCTTAAGGTCCATTGCAGGAACCTTAAGGATATCCGGCTCTTCGGCTGCCTGAACTAGTCTCTACAGCCTCCTCGTGCACACCTCACAGGTGCGCCTCGGGTCTCCTACCCGGTGAGCTGTCCTCTGGGGAACAGTCTGCTCAGCCTCCTCCTCAACCAGCTCCTCAGACTCAAACTCTGAGGTCTCCTCCTCTGTGGCCTCCTCCTCATCAGACTCCTCCACCATCTATCTGGAGGATCCCTGCTCCACAGTTCTCGATGATCTCCCCTGATGGGAAACCGGAGTACGCTGCGGCCACGGCGGTGGAACAACTCCAACAGCTAGAGGTGCAGTCCTCTGCCTGGTGCTCCTCCTCAGACCCTGTGCCTCACGAGGCTGCTCTAGGATCAGCCGAGTCCCTGGAGTCCTCCGAGACTGCTCCATGGCATCCAAGTGCCTAGCCACTCTCCTGGCTCTCTCTGACTCTGGGTCCAGTCTTGGTCTCTTCTTGGTCTTGGGCTTCTCAGGCATCTTTCCCTTGCCCTTGTCCTGTCCTGACCCTGCCATCTGACTGCTGCTCTGCTGTCACTGCACGCATATAGGTGTAGATGGGGTAAGCATGGAAACCTAATACATCTATAAGCAAAGCACCGCTAGGAAAGAATGCGCAATAGAAATCCTAACACTGAATGAAGGACATGATCACTAGGCAATTATGCTAAGTAACAACAGTGATCATCGACTATATGTGCCTAGTGTGAGTCATCTAGTGTACAGTCAAAGTAATGGAAATAGGATCTAACTGTAGACTAGACAGGAGATAACCCTAGACATGCAATTAACAGATGAACATGGAATTAATTGTAGACTAGGTTGAGCTAATTAACCGACTAATGCAACTAATGATAGGAATTACCTCTAATTGCATCAAATAGGTCAATTACTCATAATCAGGGCATAAGATGATGAATTGGGAGAAATAGCATGATACCCTAGGGGAAGTCGGCACACCGAGATCAAAGAACACCACGGGACACTGCTCCAATCACCAAGAAAAGTCAAGACTTGAACATTGCCCACAATGGAGAGCGAGAAGGGGAGTCACTATGCTTGCACGTGTGCGGGAGAAGCTGGTGGCGCTAGTGCTCGAGGCGGAAGCCGGTGGTGGAAGCATGTTGGCAGGGAGGTCGAGGCGGCAGCGGCTCGGGCGAGCAGCGACGGCACGATGAAGGGGAGGCGTGCGGAGGCGATTTCGCGTGGGCAGCAGCGGTTGCGCGGGTGCGCGTGCGTTGCGGGCGAGCGCGATGGTGCGGCTGCTCTATGGCGGCGCGGTGGCTCGACCTGTGTGGCTCGATGGCGTGGGGGAGGAAGGACGAGGCGACGGGAGCAAGCGGCGGAGAGGGCGTGTTCTCGGCTTTGGTTGCGAACAAAGAAGGAGACAAGTTGATTTGACCTAGGTCAAAAGCAATCGACGGCCGAGATTTCACAAGGACGAATCAACGACTCGGATCCAGAAGTGATTCACACGATCAACTGAACTGACCGGACGGTTCGGTCTCTACACCGGACTGTCCGGTCAGGTTGGGGTCTGTCGGCTTTCTACATACCGGACGGTACGGTCTCTAGGACCATTCTGTCTGGTCTCTACAATGAGACTCCCCTAGACACTGTGTCCAGTGCCACTGACCAGACTGTATGGTCATATGACCGAACCATACGGTCACTTCCAGAATATTGCTGAATCAAGGAATTTCTCTATTTTCCAAGTGTCCTCGCCAAACACTCAATTAAACACTGCACTTGGAATATAGAGGGAACTCTCAAACACTCATTTTCAAATAGTGGCACTCTATGGCCTTATAATTTTCACAAATGCCAAATGAAAGATTGAGCAAATAAGAACCAAGGCAATTAAGAACCAAATGAGTATGTATGAGCCTTAGTCCATGAACCACGTGAGTAGATTTAACCTCAGAGTTCATAAGAGCTTGCTCAATGGGCATGAAGCACTATCCTTTCCTTTGGTCACACTTATGGAGATGTAATCTCTTATAGAACATGAGACACAAATATCTCAAAGTGGGACAAGCCTCCTTTGTGTTTCCTATATGATGCATACAACAAGCATTTTACATATGCAATGAAAGTAAACATGCCATGTGAATGCAAGCAATATTAAAGAACAAGACACAAAGGAAACCTAACAATGTCAAGTTTGATCCCCTCCCAAGCTTACTCACTATAAGCCATGCCCTTGCCTTGAGAGAAGAAACCTCGACCGAGGTGGTTAGTTCATCACACATAGTAGAAGCATCACTCTTTGATGAACCAGAGGAGGGAGAGGCAAGGTTCTCAATATTGATGGCCTCATAAGTGATCTCGAGGGCATTGTACTTCTCATGAAGCTCTACAGGATCACCCTTGAGTTTGTCATAACTCTTGTTTAGGGCCTCATGAGATGTGATAAGGTCCTTGAGCTCACTCTCAAGCTCACCAATACGGTCATTAGCCAACTTACACTCTTTTCTTACCACCTCCAACATCTTGGACTTCTTGATGGCGATGTCACGGGCTTGCTCAAGCATGCTCCACAACTCGGAACACATGTGCTCCTCAACATCGCTATCATCGCTGCTCTCATCCTCACTCTCCCCAAGTTGGCTCGTGGCCATGAGGCACATGGGAGGTGGAGGAAGAGCTCATGGAGGTGTGGTCTTGATCATGGCTAGGCCGACCACTTCTTCATCACTTGAGGAAGAGAACTTATCACTTGAATTGTCGCTTGTCCACTCTCCAACAAGTGCCTTGTGAGAGAACTTCTTCTTGTAGTCTTGAGCTTTGCCTTTGCCTTCGCTCTTGTCCTTGTTGAAGTATCTCTTCTTCTTGTGCTTGGTCTTGGGGTCTTCTTCTTCTTCTTCACTCGAATCTTGTGACTTGAATGCTTCTTTCTTAGGCTTTGGGCACTCTTGGACAAATTGATTCTTTGAGCCACAATTGAAGCACTTGCCCCTTGACTTGGAAGCAAACTTATTCTTGAAGTTCTTCATCTTCTTCATGAGAAGAGCCAAGTCCTCGGTCAAGTCACCCTCATCATCATCTTCTTCATCATCGTCCTCGATGATCACCTTCTTCTTGTTCTTCTTACTCTTGCTAGATTCTTGCTTGTCAGCTGGTAGAGCAAGATTGGATGGTTGAGGATCATCCAACCCCAATTGGTAACTCTCGAAGGCGGTGATCTTGCCAAGTACATCCTTCATGGTCTTGGTCTTGAGGTCACCTTACAAGATGAAGGTGATGATGGACTCATACGTGGGGTCCTCGAATAGCCTCAAGAATCTCCTTATCACCTCAACTGGCTTCATCTTGAAATAATACCCAAGTGCATTGATCTCCTTCACAAGTACATGAAAATAAGATTGAACAATATTAGCTCTTTCATGTGGCAATCTTGTGAAGTTATCATACTTGTTCTTCAGCACATACTATCTTTTCTCTTTGACATCACTGGTGCCCTCATAGAGCCCTGAATCTCAGTCCAGATACCATGTAATGAAGAACTAGCATCCAATGGAGCAAAAACATCCTTAGATATGCAAGCAAATAGAGCATTCTTGGCATTAGCATTACACTTAATATAGTCAGGCTCAAGTAGGTTCACATCCGTATAGGAGTCATGAGTGACTGTCCATATTTCTGGATCAAGAGACTGAAGGTAGGCTTGCATGTGAGTCTTCTAATAAGCATAGTCCTCCCCATTGAATATGGGAACATTCCCCACCTGTCCAGGCATCCTTACTCAAGGCGGTGAAGCCTCAAAGATGAGCACTTGGCTCTGATACCTCTTGGACCTTACCAAATACTCTCAGGTATTCCACTGACCAAGAGAGGTCTCCAAGACCCCAGCAACAAAGTTATATAGGCTCACAACCTCAAACTAGCCATTGCTCCACGAAATTGCCTTTCTGGACATCCAGACCAGATAGTCCAGTCACTCCCTGACTGGACAGTCTGGTCACTCGGGTAATGGTTCCCAGAACCATTGGCTGTACTGTCCAGATAATTTCCTGTACTGACCGGACCGTCCGATCAGCAGACCGGACCGTCCAGTCAGTTTCTCTCTCCAATCCAGAAACATTTCTGCACCGAAGCTCCTTGCTGCCTTTCTGTACCCCTACTGACCGGACCGTCCGGTCAATAGACTAGACCATCCAGTCTGTACAGGGTCTCCTGCTAATAGACTTCCTGCTTCTCGCTCTAAGTCCTAGATAACTCCCCATAGTGACCGTACAGTATGTCCAGAAGTTGAAACTCATCGTCCTCGCTTGACTTCGTTTCCCGGCTTCTTCGAACAGCACCTTGGCTTCTCCACTGTCACCTAGTGGCTGTGATTTCACCGAGCAACATTGCACATCACCGACTAGACATGACCTAGACCCCTTGATAGTCTGGTTTTTCCTACAGACTCAAAGCCCTAACAACTAGGCAAGTGTTCCCAACACTTGCACCATAGCTTGTTCTCCACTTTGATCCATCTCCATCAACCCTTGGACTCCATCAAGTTCACAAGCCTCCATGCTTGCGGTCATTGTCATCTATCGCCAAGGCAACCATCATCCATATGATTTCTAATAGAGTTAAGAGATGATTCCTACATAGACAACACTCATGTAGATATTAGCCCACAATTTCATAGTTGTCATCTATCACCAAAACATCCATACCTTGGGGATCCAATCACCAATGGTCATGAAGCTTACATTGGAGAAGGTTTTGAAAAGGTGTGTTGAATGCGATCTAATTCTTAATTGGGAGAAATGTCACTTCATGGTAACAGAAGGGATAGTACTTGGTCATGTCATATCTAATAGAGGGATAGAGGTTGATAAGGCAAAGGTATCTACAGTTGAGAAATTACTTCCCCCAACTGATCTTACAACTTTGAGGAGTTTTCTTGGACATGCCAACTTCTGTCGTAGATTTGTTAAGAATTATTCAAAGATTGCTAAGACTCTAACAGAATTGTTGAAGCAAGGTACAAAATTTGTCATGGACGATGAAAGACTCTTTGCCTTCAGAAGATTAAAGGAAGCTCTATGCTCTACACCCATTATGCAGCCACCTGATTGGAGTTTACCTTTTGAAATTATGTGTGATGCAAGTGACTATGCAGTTGGAGCTATCCTTGGACATCAGAATGAAGGTAAAGTGCATGCTATTTATTTTGCTAGCAAAACTTTGAATGAGGCGCAGATCAATTATACAACAACTGAGAAAGAGATGTTAGCTATTATATATGGTTTTGAGAAGTTTAGATCCTACATTCTAAATTCTAAGGTGATTGTATATACTGATCATGCTACTATAAGATACTTGGTTTTAAAGAAGGTGTGGGACATATGTATCCGGGATACGTAACCACTCGGCTATATGGCTGAGTGGGACGGGGGCTTGGTTATGATGTATTTCGCCCTGGAGATATTTACTTAAATATTTGTTTGAGTATGCAGTAAGCTAGGTTAACAGATATGTTGATAGATAGGATCTGTTGTAACCGACTAAAAGATTACCATGTACACCTCTGCCCTTAGGATATATAAGGAGGGCAGAGGGCCTTCGGCAAGGCAGAGACCCGTATTGAAACCCTAGTTCCAGAGTGAACCTTAGCAATACAGAAACACTAAACAGGATCGGGTTGTTATCCTCCGGGAGGCCCGAACCTGTATAAACCATGTGTCTTGTGTCCATTGATCTTTCATACTCATACTCATACGCATACTTAGATCTACCATCGAGAATATCTCTCGACAGTTGGCCCGCCAGGTAGATTGAGTCCTACTCCATTGAAATCGATGGCTTTCATCGACATGAAGTTCCGCCTGGGAGATAAGATCCGCTTTGGCACCATCAGCTTCGTGGTCGATCAAAGTGGGGACCTCATCAAGCAAGATCAAGCGACCCTCTCAGTGGTCGTCATGCCTTTAGACCCAGGCGTCAGCAGAGCTTTGGCGGCCAATCGGACCTATTCGGCCGATTGGTTCCCACTCGGCCTCAACAACGCGGCGACGACTCTCCAAAAGGAAACCCTCCCGGGCCCCTGATCGGCAACCTTGGCCAACTTGAACCTCACTGCGGTCGATCTCCTGGCATTTCATATGGATCAGTAGGATGAAGATCCCAATTTTTTCTATGAATCAAGATTAGTAGCAACAATCGGCCTTGAAAATGAGTCAGTTCTGGACTTGATTGAAGGGCCAAGTGATTCAGAAAGTTGCTCGTCAGATTATCACGAGGTGTTCATGGTGGCACCTACCACCCAAGGAGGCACTGATGGAGAAACATCGGCGGCAGTCGCCGCGTGAGCAAATGCACAACCCCGTGATGGACAGGAAACTGATCCCAAGGACGATGACCCGGACGCTGCCACTCCCCCGCTCTGACGGCCGGGCGCTCGGCAGAGCTCCGTGGTTGTGCAGAATCTGGACATAGGTGACGTCACCTTAAAGTACGATGGCGAAGATGTCTTCAAAACTCCACAGCACAACATCACGGCTGCGACGGCCCTCTTGAGCTCCATAGAGCCCTTGCTCCAAGTCACTCTAGAGTTGACACCTCAGGTCAACCAGTTAAAAGGGCACATCAGGGCCGCGGCTATACTGGAGATGCATGTGGCGCAATCAACACCGAGTAAGACTATATCTGGGGCGGCCAGTTTGATACCCAGCCAGGAAAGAAGGGACCGGCAGCGCACTAATCAGCAGGCAACTCTGCCAACCGCATCAAGGCGAAGGCCCATTGCAGACTACCATGATCGGCATCCGGACACCGACCTACACAATGGTATACCACCACGCGATGCGTGGGTTTGATTGGACATCAGATACCAAGAGAGGGATGATGCGGCCCACCGAGAATATGAGGATGAATGACATCATCATGGTTTTGTTGATGATTGGTACTATGAGCGCAATAACAAGAGAGAGCCGCCCAGAGATGATCGATACCACGATCGACGGGACAAGGGTCGCTGTGAGGACAGATCCCGCCGAGAAGCTGGTCGTGAGCGGGAGCGAACCCCCATCCTCGAAGACTATGATGATGAGGCTGGCATTCGGGCCTTCACTCGGGAGCTTCGGACCGTCAGTTGGCTGGTCGGTTTCAAACCAGTCGGCATCGAAAAGTATGACGACAAGACAGATCTGCGTGACTGGCTTCACGTCTACTCAACCACCATACGAGCACTCAGCAGTGACAGTTTTGTCATGGCCAACTATTTGCATGTAGGTCCGGCCCCAGCGGACAGAATTGGCTCACAAATCTGCCCGACAATTCAATAAGTTCTTAGGCAGAGCTTTGTCGGCAGTTCACCGCCAACTTTCAATCTACCTTCAACAGGCCGGGGAATCATTGGGAACTCGCCCGGATCAAGCAGCAGGACTGGGAGCCATTGTGAGAGTACATCCAGCGCTTCTGCCGAGTCAAGAATACCATCCCCAATGTCTCGGACGCTCAAGTCATTGCCGCCTTTTAGAGTGGACTCCGTGATGACGATTTGATCAAGAAAATTGGCAGGTTAGATGCCGCTGGAGGGTTGTTGGCCAAGGAACTCTTCACCATGGCTGACAAATACGCAGCTGGCAACTCAGCTTTTTTCCAAGTCCGCCAGTACAAAGATGAGGCACCTCGAAACCGTAATTAGTGGAGACCGTCCAACCAAAACAAGGACGGTGACAGGAAGCGCAAGGAAGAGCGGATGGTGGCCAACACAGAGCGCCCCACCAGGAAGAAACAAGTCACTCAGGATGACTTCGACAAAATGCTTGATGGTCCTTGTCTATTACATGACGGTGCTCACAAAGCCAGGGAGTGCTTTAAGCTGAAGAATTTCGCACATCATGCTTTGAAAGTCTGCAAAGACCACCCCTGGATCCCCAAGGGCGGCAGAAAAGATTCGGATAAGGACAACCAAGACGAGGATAAGGAGGAATTCCAGGATCCTGAATGTGAGGTCAACTACATCTGCGGCAGGTCCATGATAGATTCGAAGCGTCAGCAGAAGATCCTCTACAGAGAGGTCCACTCGATCTCACCAGTGGTCCCTCATTACTTACGCTGGTCTAAGGTTCCGATTACCTTCAATCGGTCAGACCACTAGGATTATATTCCCAGGCCCGAGAAATATCCCTTAGTACTGATGCCGACTGTCAACCGAGTTCGGCTGAATAGGGTCTTGGTGGACGAAGGCAGCAGTTTGGACATCCTCTTCGTGAAAACTTTCAAGGAGCATGGCATACCTTTGACTGACCTCAAGCCTAGCCGATCGCCATTCCACGGCGTGATCCCTGGCATGCAGACAGTTCTTGGGGCAAATCACTCTGCCAGTGACTTTCGGCACTCGGGAGAACTACAGGACGGAGCGCATTACCTTTGAGGTCGCCGACCTCAATTCTACATACCACGCCATCATAGGGCGGCCAGCCATCGCCAAGTTCATGGCCTATACCTCATTACCCATATATGATGATGAAGCTGCCAAGACCGAATGGAGTCATTTCACTTCGTTCGGATGTTCGGACATCATACGACTGTGACAACGGCAGTTGTGAGTTGACAGAGAAGAAGGTGGCAGCATCAGAGCTGGCCGAGTTGAAGATAGCAATCGCAACAACGGAGGAGGCTATGCTCGACCCACCCCCCAAGAAGGCGCTAAAGGCCACGGTACAGGCGGATGCCATGGATTCCAAGAAGATTCACCTAGATGATAGTGATGTATCCAAGACCACAAATATTAGGGTCAATTTAGGTGATAAATAGGAAAGCGTGCTCATCCTTTTTCTTAGAAATAATAAAGACATATTTGCATGGAAACCCTCTAATATGCTGGGTGTTCCAAGGGAAAAGGCTAAGCACAAACTTCACATTCGAGAAAACGCCAAGCCCGTAAGGCAGCGACTTAGACAATTTTCACAGGACTGAAAGGACGCGATTAGAAAAGAAATCGGCCAACTGATGGCAGCCGGTTTTATTAAGGAAGTCTTTCACCCCGACTGGTTAGCCAACCCAGTCCTGGTGCAAAAGAAGAATAAGGAGTGGCGGATGTGTGTGGTTACACCGGCCTTAACCAAGCCTACCCGAAAGATTCGTTCACCCTCCCACATATTGATTAGGTGGTCGATTCAACGACTGGATGTTCTTTATTGTGCTTCTTAGATGCCTATTCAGGGTACCATCAGATTCCCTTAAGTCAATTTGACCAGCTTAAAACTTCGTTCATCACTCCATTCGGGGCTTTCTGTTACACAACAATGCCCTTTGGTCTAAAAAATGCTGGCGCCACCTACTAGCGAACCATGCAATGATGCCTAGACAGCCAGATAGGAAGAAACGTCGAGGCTTACATGGATGACGTGGTGGTCAAAAGCCGGCTCTCCTCTGACTTGATATCCAACTTGGATGAAACATTCAGAAACCTTCGCAAATACAATATGAAGCTTAATCTAGAAAAATGCATCTTTGGCGTTCCGTCAGGAAAATTACTTGGCTTTCTAGTGTCACATAGAGGGATTGAAGCAAATCCAGAAAAGGTAAATGCCATATTACGAATGGGACCCCTACATTCGCAAAAGGACATTGAAAAGGTAACCGGCTGCATGGTAGCACTCAGTAGGTTCGTGTCATGACTCGGCGTCCGGGGACTACCTTTCTTCCGGCTACTCAAGAAACAAGAATCATTCATTTGGAATGATGAAGCATAGAAGGCTCTGGACGACTTTAAGGCTTACATTAGCGGTCCTTTGGTATTACCCCCCCTAGAGCCAAAGGAACCTTTGCAGCTGTACATCTCCACAACCATACACGTGGTCAGCATGGTGCTGGCGGTGGAACGGGCTAAAGATGGCAAGGCTGAAAAGGTGCAACAGCCGATTTATTTCATCGGTGAGGTCTTATCAGAATCCAAGGTACGGTATTTTCAGCTTCAAAAGTTAGTTTATGCATTACTGATGACATCTAGGAAGTTGAAGCACTACTTTGAGGACCATCCAATCGAGGTCCATACATCATTCGGTTTGGGTGAATTGCTCCACAACCAGAAGCATCCGGAAAAATAGCCAAGTGGGCCGTCGAGCTTGGATCATATGATATTACCTTCAAACCTCGCGACGCGATCAAAGGTCAGGCTCTATCCGACTTCATCGCTGAGTGGACGAAATGCAAATTACCACCCACCCCTCAAGAACTAAGCTATTGGACAATGACATTTGATGGTTCCTTACAATTGGAGGGCGCCAGAGCAGGGGTCGTAATTGACATCCCCAGACGGAGCTAAGTTGCGGTACGTTCTTCGAATGCACTTCTGCACATCTAATAACACCGCAGAGTATGAAGCCTTGTTACATGGGCTTCGGACAGCTGTGTCACTCGGCGTCCAAAGATTAAGCGTCTCTGGTGATTCGACATTAGTAATCAATCAAGTCACAAAGGAGTGGTGTTGTTCTCATGAGAGCATGACAACCTACTGCACTAAAGTTCGGAAGCTAGAAGATATGTTTGATTGCATTGAGTACAAACATGTCCTCCACAAGTATAATGAAGAGGCGGACCAACTGGCCAAGCTTGGGTCCAGCAGATCTAAAATACCTGATGGAGTATTCCTCGATGATTTACACAAGCTATCTGTACTACTCTAGCAAACTGTGGTGTAGACGGCACCAAAGCAAGGAGCAACATCTCAAGTGGTTGTCATCCAAGTAGATTGGCGCACTCCATTTATCGAATATTTAGACCGTGGTATGTTACCGACCAACAAAGACAAAGCCCTCCGTGTTATTCGTAAGTCCTGGTCATACTGCATGGTTGACCACCTCTTGTACAAGCAAAGTCCACATGGGATATTGATGAAATGCTTGTCACAAGATGAGGGCATAGCTATACTAGGGAAAATTCATGCCGGCATATGTGGGAATCACACGGGCCCATCTATGATTGCGGCCAAAGTAATAAGGCAAGGATTTTATAGGCCGACCGCCTGTGCTGATGCTAAAGACATCGTCCAGAAGTGTGAGGGCTGCTAGTTCTTTGCCCGCCAGATGCACGTACCTGCCACTGAGCTTCAAAACATACCAATAACTTGGCCGTTTTTAGTATGGGTCTTGGATATTGTTGGACCCTTCATGAAGGCTCAAGGAGGTTTCACTCACCTATTCATGGTGGTGGACAAATTTTCTAAATGGATTGAAGCAAAACCAGTTGGCAAGATTTCGGCGAAGAAGGCCATCGAGTTCATGACTGAAATAGTCACTCAGTTCGGTACCCCAAACAAGATCATCACTGACAATGGTACTCAATTCACGGCAGAAGAGTTTAAAGATTTTGCGGGCCGGGTGGGCTTCAATATCGGCTATGCTTCGGCTGCCCATCCGCAGAGTAATGGCCAGGATGAGAGGACAAACGGCCTCCTGTTGTCTGTAATTAAACCCCATATATTTGATCGATTGAAAAAGTACGCTCGACGTTGGGTTCGGGAGTTACCATCGGTGCTGTGGGGTCTTAGAACCAATGTAAGTCGCGCCACGGGACACTCCTCCTTTTCCTTGGTCTATGGTTCAGAAGGTTCAGAAGCAATGTTACCAACCGAGGTGTTATTCGCCTCCCCACGCGTGGTAGCATATGCAGAACAAACCTCCAACAGCCATAGGCGTGATGACCTTTTATTACTAGAAGAACAACGAGACGCCACTTTGGTTTGGTCGGTGAAATATCAACAAAGCCTGAGGCGTTATCATGACAAGAATGTTCGATTACGGGGTTTTTCAGTTGGCAATTTGGTTCTGAAACAAGTCTAGTCTACGGTTGGTAAGCACAAGCTATCGGCTCCATGGGAAGGACCTTTTATTGCAAAGGAAGTCACTCGGCCGGGTGCATACCGATTGATGTGTGAGGATGGGTCGGACCTTCAGAGTTCATGGAACATATCATAGATACGTCATTTCTATGCTTAGTTTTCATAGTTTATTGTAATCTGTTCATTTTGTATTGTTTAAATACATATATATACATCATGGTCATGATGCTTTGAATTTATGATTTCTATGAAATAATTGATGATATTGTATCAATCATGACTCAAATACTGATACTTGGTATCACCACAACTCGTACATGTCGACCAAGCAGGTTACTTAGTCCCTAGGGTTCATGTCGTCTGTTGAGGACCAAGGCAATTCTCCCGGTTTGCATATGCTTGACCGAGTGGGTTCTTAGTCCTCATGGTTCATATCAGTTATTGGGAGCATTGTTTAGAGGGCTGACATGAGTTGTATATTGGTTGTGAGTGTTTAACACGAGTTCATACAATACATAAACAAAGCAGCGTGACCCAAGAATTCATTACAACACTGGTGATGAATCTAGGCCCTAGCGGTCTGCTGAAGTGAGTTATACTATAGTATTAGTAGTGCAACATAATATCCAACGAATTTTTACAAATCCTTACACCTTTGGTAAGAGATCTAACTCTATCTGGTCAGCTAATATATGAGCAGTTTTCTGTGCCTCGGCCACAAGAGATTCGCATTGCTCATCAGAAAGGTCTTTATGGAAACCTCTGCAACCACATCCAGATCTATGCTGGGGATGTGAGACTTCGCTATAGCCAGCACTTGAGCGCTGGCTAGTTCCGTAATGTGTCGCGCGTGTTCTCTCACTCGGTCCGGAGCCTCTTGCAATTGAGTTAGCAGATCTCAGCACCGAGGTGGTCTTTCCTCGGGAAAGATGTACTGAGCGACCACTTCTGCATCTTTCTACACAGCTGCAACAGACCATCGAAGGTTTTCATCACCCTCAGTAAATTTCTTCTACAAAAGCTCAATGAACCTTTTTGACCCTACAGAAGCGCAATAATCACATATGTCCAGGCACATATGAACTCGGCTATAAAGGTATTATGAGAACAACATTTACCTCTTAGTCGTTTCTCAGCATCTAACTTTTCAGCCTCAAGGATGGCAACCTTTGCCTTGTAATCGTCCTTGAGCTTCTCAACTTCTTTGAAAGTATGTTGGAATTTGTTCAGCTCATCTACGGCCTTTCTAAAAATTCCTTCGGCTTTGGATAGCTCGGCCTCTAGCTTTGTATTTCTCTCCCTCTGAGTCTTTATTGTCCCTTCAGCCTCTGTCATGTACAGAAGGATCAGTCGGCGGCAAAGAGATTTTATGAATACAAGAATATAAGTCTATACCTTCTGCTCTCTTTTCCAGTGAGCTTGCGACTCTTGCATAGTTTTGAAGTTATCCTTTAGCTTTTCAAATTGGTTTTTGACTTCTTCCGAGTCCTAGAGCTGCTTTTTTAAGCCTTGAATTTTGTTCTTTAATGCTTCGGTGGCCAGGGAAGATGATTCCAGTTCTTTTATGCAGCCTTGCAATTTTGCAATTTCTGTGGCCGAGTTGGCCTCTTCTTTACGTTTCCGCATCCGCTCTTGTGATACCTTTATAAGGGAGAGATCAAATAATTGGGGCTAGCAAATACAATGTATGCCATAGAATCTATAGTTTTCGTACCTTGTAGCTTAAATTGAAGTTCATCCACCTAGGATGAATGGGCCTTTAGATCAGTTGATAGGTGACCAACTTCAAGCCTTTCTTTTGCAAGTTGATCTTCTAAGTCCACGGCTTTGGCACAATGTCTCTCAACAAGTTGCAGAAGTTTGCTTTTATTAGCCATATGGGATTTCAATGCCTGCAACAACGAAAGGATAAAGATGTGTCGATCAGCAAATACATTCAATTTTACAGAAGGAAAATATATCTGGAACGAATGGAATGCCTTTTCGGTGTACTCCTCGAAGGCCTTCAACTCGGCTTGCTCCGCCGACTCATCGAACCCTGCAACGGAAAATTTACCAACATGGTATACAGACCTGGCAGGCGGAGTTTTTTCTGGAGTGCCCTCTTTCACCACTCGGTGAATGGGAGTAGTCGTGACGTTTTCTTCCGAACCAATAGGATATTCATATGAAGGTTCTGGCATCTTTTCAAATATCAAAGATGGTTCTTCTGGTTCAGAAGAGGCAGGAGTACCATCAGCTGTGGACGTTTCAGGAACATTTAAGTCCAACACTGGGGAGGCCTTAGAATGGCTGGCTTCGAGCTGAGAAGATTTTGGCGCATTCTTCTAATCACTCGGTTTCCTTGCTGAGTGATCTAGGACATCATTTCTTGATGTCTGGTCAGTCGGAGCAGACTGGTCCTTTTCAAGAACTGAGCTTTATGGCGGGACCTCATGAGATGACGATGTCCCTGGCGACCTATCAAGCAAATCAAGTTTACACGAGTGGTCACTACTAGACTAAGAATCATGATTACTTTGATTTGGTTACCTTGGGCGGCGTTTGAATTTCAAGCCTGACACCTTGGGCGGTGGGCTAGTTGGCTTTGGATTTTTTGTTGCGCCAGTTGTCTCTTCAACTACGCCTCCCTTGCTTGATTGTTCATTTAGACGGACTTGTTCTCTTGCAGGTTCCTTTTTGTCGTCTTTTTCATGGCCTGCCGAGTGGTGGATGTTTTTTCTGAAGCCTTTTTCTTCGCTTCTTCTTGAAGTCTAGCTGTCCTTTCAGCTAGAGATTCTTCTTCGTCAGAATCCTCAATGTGTGCTTTGTGACGCTTGGGGGTTGATGACTAACTGGGTGATTTTACTCGAGGAGTCAGAGGCAGTGGCAGATTGGACAAATAAACATCAAGGTTCCGGAATATGTACGATATATTAATCTCTGCTCAAGATAAAGGATATAGTATCAACTGTCGAAGAGGCGAACAGATAACTTACAGAATTTCTATCAGTTTCGGCATGATGTCCGCATTTCGCGCTCCCTGGAGTCAAGTTAAGCAGCGACAAAAATATATTCTCTAATCGCAGAGATAATTTCCTTTCTGATAATTCTTCTGGCACCTCCATTGTGGGATCTAAACCCAATTGAAATTTCCACCCAGGAATGTGTCATTGTTTGATGGGTTGCACGCGACGGTATAAGAAGCTTGCGGCAACATGTACACCAGTATATCCTTTGGACTTCAGGAATGCAATTTCTTTGAGTATGGCATCCACCTGAGATTGCTTGTTTGGAGCTGCTTTCTCTGACCACTCGGATCGCGGTGCGGGGGGCTTCAGCTGTCGTTTCAGACAGAGGTGGGGCATGGTTCCCATGATAGAACCAGTCTACGTGCCAACCTTTGTTTGTGGAGGGGAGGGGTACTTCGATGTACTTGGACTTATTCCTTAACTGGAAGCTAGCCCCTCCTATCACATTGTTGTTGTTCGATTTCAAGACAAACAAGTCCTTGAAAGTATTGAAATGGGGATGAATCCCCAAGAATACCTCACAAAGATGGATAAAGATGGCAATATGTAGGATTGAGTTGGGGTTCAGGTTAATGAGGTTGATGCCATAAAAGAAAAGCAGACCGCGGAAGAAGTCACAACAGGGAATCCCAAATCCACGGTAGAAAAAAGAGGAAAAACAGTGATTTGGTCGACCGGAGGTTGGGGAAATCTCTGACCTATAGCTTCGATCCATCCACCAGTTTGTTGATCTTGAAGCACTACGTCAATTACCATCCTGTTGATCTTCTCCGCATCCATGGTTGATGCCAGGAATTCTCTGATGGTGGCGGGGACGTTGAAAATTGCTTCTTCATCGCCTTTCTTGGGAGATGATTGCTTCTTGGATTGGGCTCTGGTGCTTTGGCGGGTTTGCTTTGGTGCCATTAATATTAAGGCAAGCAGGCAGCTGCGCAAAGATGTTGGGGGGAAATGGAGCTTTGAGATCTAGGGTTTTAGTGTGTACAACGGCGGTGGCTGTGAAATGAAGATGAAGGATGCGACTGTTTCGGCGGTGGCTACAAAATGAAGACGAAGGGATGCGACTGTCTTGGTGGCACCTTTTAAAGGGAAGGATAACCTAATGGGTTGTGGGTTCTCATAACCCGATAGTTTAGTCTCGTAAATCGGTAGGTGCATTTATTGTGCTATTAAGAATCATTTCAGCGTTAACCTTGGACGCTGTGGGTCTCCATGTTTGTGATAAATCACTCGGATTATTATAGTTTCAACCTTGGAGGTTGTACCTTTCAAGATTTCATGATAAATCACTCGGATTGTTACGGGTTCAAACTTGGAAGTTGTACCTTTCGAGATTTCGTGATAAATGACTTGGATTATATCAGCACCAATCTTGGGGGGCTGTATTTTTGGTGTTAACATATTCCAATTGATCCATCACCAATCTTGGGGGCTATGGAATTTGAATTTCATGATAAATCACTCGGATGGAGATACAATCAATATTGGGATTGTAGTTTGTAAATTCATGATGCATCACTCGGCTTATGATGACAATTTATCTAAAGACTGTATAATCGAGCTTTGAAGATTATTATGAGAAGTGGAAGAATCGGATATTATTATGTTTCATCTCGTAAGATATTTTCTCCAAATGACCTTTTGAGCTGGGGGCTATGATTGAATCTGGATATCAGATATTTATTTTTCAAGAACTCACAAGTTGCTTCGGTAAAGACTCAACACCTTTTGAGTTGGGGGCTATACTTATAAAGTATGCCTTTCTTCAGGCATCCATGAAGAAAAGTTATCAGCTACAACAAAAGAAGTACTTTCCAATTTCAAAAAGATGTCGAGATGAATCTAGGCGACGCTTTCAAGTTGGAAAGTTCTTGGGGGCTACTATGGGACATATGTATCCGGGATACCTAACCACTCGGCTATACGGCCGAGTGGGCTGGGGGCTTGGTTATGATGTATTTGGCCCAGGAGATATTGACTTAGATATTTGTTTGAGTAAGCAGCAAGCTAGGTTAACAGATATGTTGATAGATAGGATCCATTATAACCGACTAAAAGATTACCATGTAAACCTCTGCCCTTCGGATATATAAGGAGGGCAGAGGGCCTTCGGCAAGGCAGAGACTCGTATTGGAACCCTAATTCCAGTGCGAACCTTAGCAATACAGAAACACTAAACAGGACATAGGGTTGTTATCCTCTAGGAGGCCCGAACCTGTATAAACTCTATGTCTTGTGTCCATCGATCTTTCATACTCATACGCATACTTAGATCTACTATTGAGAATATCTCTTGACAGAAGGAGTCTAAGCTTCGGTTAATGTGATGGGTATTGATGCTACAAGAATTTGATTTGGAAATAAGAGATAAGAAAGGAGTAGAAAATTCTGTAGCAGATCATGTGTCTCGTCTTGAATCATCATCAACTGAGCCAATAAGAGATGAAATGCAACAAGATCAGTTGTTTGCCGCATTTGATCATAGAGAGAATTGGATGATGGATATTATCAAAGGCTTCAAGGGACAAACTGATATGATGAACAAGAACATGAGGAAAAGAGTTAAGAGTGAAATGAGAAAATTTATATGGGCCAACCCATACTTGTATAGGTATTGCGAGGATGGAGCAGTACGGAGATGTGTACCTAGAGAAGAAAGAGTGAGCATTTTGACGAAGTGTCATTCTTCGGATTATGGGGGACATTATGGCAACTTCAGAACACATGCAAAGGTATGGGCGAGTGGATTCTATTGGCATACTATGCATGAAGATGCAAAGAGGTATGTTGCAACATGTGCTCAATGCCAACGATTAGGGAATGTTAACAGTAGGAATGCAATGCCTCTTAAGTATAATCTTCAAGTTGATATCTTTGATGTTTGGGGAATGGATTTTATGGGACCCTTTGTGAATTCTCATAGTTTCGAGTATATATTGGTCACCGTTGATTATGTCTCCAAGTGGGTCAAAGTAATGGCATGCAAGGCCAATACTACAAGAGAATCAAGGAGTATACTTTAGGAGCAGATTTTTCCTAGGTACGGAGTACCAAGGATAATAATTACAGATGGAGGATCCCATTTTATAGAAGGAGAATATACTAGGTTTTTAACTAAATCTGGAATTGAGCATAGAATTGGAATAGCCTACCATCCCCAGACGAATGGACAAGCAGAAACGTCAAATAAGCAATTAAAGGAAATTCTGCAAAAGATTGTTACAAAGAAAGGAAAAGATTGGGCCACAAAAGCTTAATGGAGTATTATGGGCATATAGGGCGGCATTCAAGACACCAATTGGTATGACACCATATCAATTCGTCTACGAAAAATCATGTCACCTACCGGTGGAGTTGGAACATAAGGCTTATTGGGCTATAAAGGAAATGAATTTGGATGTTGATGCCACCGAAGTGAAAAGGAAGATGCAAATAAGCGAATTGGAAGAGATGTGGTTGCGTGCATATGAAAATGCAGCCATATACAAAGAAAAGACAAAGAAGTGGTATGACAAGAAGCTTTTGAAGAAGGAATTCAAGGAAAGAGATCGAATGCTCCTATTTAATTCGCGATTCAGATTATTTGGTAAAGGCAAACTGTGAAGCAAATGGGAGGGACCTTATCTTGTGAATACGGTTTTACCTTCGGGAGCTGTAATCATAATGGATGGCAAGAGAAACAAGTACACGGTGAATGGGCAATGTCTAAAGGTATATCTAGAACCCAACACCTTTGAATTAAAATCTTTTGACGTGTATTTCACTGCTTAGTGCCCCGTGTGGTTGAGCTTAACGACGTAAAACAAAAGCTCTGTATGTATTTTGGTTTCCATGATTTTTCTATTTTTGATTGGGTAATTTAGTGTACCATGCCGATCGGCGCGTTGCTGCATTGATTGGCGCAGCCCTGAGCCGATCAGCGCGATGGAGTCTTTTTGGTGTCGGAGTCAGTTTTGGACCATGCCTTTTTAAGACTCGTTAAATTCCATGAAAAGAGATAGAGTCCTAGTCCAGTTGGAATTCAAGGGATATAAATATGAGGGAACAACAACCCCATGGATGAAATCACATTACATCATCACCAGAACAAAACCCTAAGAGCAGAAGCAATGGAAAGCGGCGGATCGGGCAGCAACCAAGGCGGTGCCGATCGGCGCAACGCCTGCACCGATCGGCTCGGTGGCGGATTTTCGCAACCTTCTGCAAATTGGTCTTGGGAAGAAGTCGAACTACTGATGCCAACACTAGATGATCCTCTCATCTGGTCAAACCTGCAGAAGAAATTCATGAAGAAAAGCGAAGCTGACGCATGGAATACCAAAAAGGTGAAGATGGATAATGAACTTCGGCAGATAATGAAGAAGCCATATACGAGCAAGATGTGGAAAAGGATCTTCAAGCTAAAAGGGATGAATCATTTCCGAGGGTTCTTACTGATTGGGAAAGTTTTCAAGAGAATAAGATTCATGAGGACAGTTGTATTGAGGGTTGCAAGTGTTTCTTTTGTGCTAAAGATCTTCAACACAAGGTTGAACTCCAATTGGCGGAAGATCCAACTTTCATACCTAGACATTTAATATATGATGATGGCTATCACGTAGTTCTTGGAGGGAGGACGCCTCGGTCGGCGATAACGGAGCCTTAGGTCTCGAAAACCATCGATCAGACTCGGCCGCAGCTGTCTCTATGGTGCGATCATCGAGCTCATCAGATCTGATCCCCGTGTTGGTCCCACTCGGATTCGATGAAGCAGATCCATCCTTAGGGAATGACTCAAAGTCGGTCCGGTCCTTTGATGAAGGCTCGCTCGGATCAGTTTACTCATATCCCCTTACTGTCAACATAGGTTGACTTAGAAGAAAATCCTTCAGGGGATGATGACGAGGAGGATGACCTAGAAGACGATGGCCACATAGAAGAACTAGCCGAAGAAGGTCAACCGGGGGATAATCCTCCATACAATGACTTATCGGCCGGACACCGCCATCGACCGAGAGGGTCGCGCAGATCACGCCATGTGCACAGACTGGATCTTTGGCCAGACATTAAAGTGGACGGCGTCAAGGTCTATGACACCCACCCCTCAGATCAATATCACCGGGTCTAAAACACTGCTCAAGACATTAATGGCCGATGCAACCTATCAGACCCTCGCAATGTAGAAGGCGGTGGCTATGCTTAAGGCCGCTGCAGCTCAAGATGCTGCCAAGGACAGATTATAGTCGGCAACAAGTTCTAGCCATGTGACTTCAGGTGGTCAGTGTAGATGTTAAGATCTGAGAAACTCTCTCAACATCCATGATGAACGAGATACCATCAACTCTCACTATGAGGAATGCTCTCGGGACAACCGATGCTACAAGGAGGAACGCCGCGATCGGAGAACTGATGACCGGTGGGATGACCAACGGGACAACCGATGAGACAACCAGTGAGAAGACCGACATGACCCCCCTCCAAGAAAGAATCGTGACAACCGACATCGACGAGATGATGGGGATCGGCGTGATAATAATGATGATGACAATCGACATCATCACCATTGTAAGCTTCATGACCATTGATGATTGGATCCCTAAGGTATGAATATTTTGGTGATAGATGACAACTATGAAACTATGGGCTAATATCTACACGAGTGTTGTCTATGTAGGAATCATCTCTAAACACTAATATAAATCATATGGATGATGGTTACCTTGGCAATTGATGACAATGACTACAAGCATGGAGGCTTGTGAACTTGATGTAGTCCAAGGGTTGATGAAGATGGATCAAAGCGGAGAACAAGCTATGGTGCAAGTATTGGGTACACTTGCCTAGTTGTTAGGGCTTTGAGTCCATAGGAAAAACCGGACTATCAAGAGGGTCTAGGTCATTCTCTTAGGTCATGTCTAGTCGGTGATGTGCAAGGTTGCTCGGTAAAATCACAGGCACTAGGTGATAGTGGAGGAGCCAAGGAGCTGTTCGGAGAAGCCGGGAAATGAAGTCAAGCTAGGACGACAAGTTTCAGCTTCTGGACATAAAGACCGGATAGAGGGATCAATGGAGACCGAACTGTACGGTCACTACAGGGAGTTGTCTGGGACTTCAGCAAGGAGTGAGGAGTCTGCCTATGGTAGAGCCTGTACAGACCGAACGGTCCGATCTGCTTACCGGACGGTCCGGTCAGTAGGGCTTGCACAGGGCAGAGAGGAAGTTTCAGCGTGAAATGTTTCTGGACTGGAGAGAGAAATGGACCGGATGGTCCAGTCAGCAGGAGCAACAGGGGTTAGAGCCGTTGGGTCACTACGCTGCAGTGACCGGACTGTCCGGTCAGTAGGCCCAGAAAGCTGATTTCGTGAAGCAACGGCTAGTTTGAGGTTGGAAGCCTATATAACTTCGTTGCTGGGGTCTTTCGGACCTCTCTTGGCTAGTGGAATACCTGAGAGCATTTGGTAAGGTCCAAGAGGAAAAGAGGAGAGCACTAGGAGGAGATATTGCATATCTTGAGAGTGCTAGAGGAGAGTAACTTGAGCATCTTGCACATCTAAGGCTAGGGTGTCCTTGAGGGTGTGATATAGATTGTTACTCTTGGTCTATGGTGAGGACTAGACCAGTTAGGTGTCGGTGATCGAGCCTATCGTGATCGGTTGTGAAGACCGTCACACGTTTGTACATGGTTTGAACCCGCCGTTGAAAGGGGCATCGCTAGTGAGCGCCCGTGTCGGCTCGGGGAGTCCGGCAAGTTCTCGAGGGAGACGAGCTTGTGCTTTGTGCAGTGATGATGCACATCGTGTCTTCACTCTAGGAGTGATTGCGGGCTCATGGGCGAGAACTTCACTTGGTGGCGGGAGGGACCGAAACTCCGGTGGGAGTGGTCCAACGAGGTTAGGGGAAGGCGCCATGCTTCTGAGACCTTGGAAAAAAATTATGAGCATTCCTTGACCCTCCCTTTACTATTCTACAATTGTGTGATCTAGTGACTAGGGTGAATTGTGGCTTACATAGGCTAGTGTGTTTGGCTTCCGCGCTTTCTCTTATCATGAACACTAGCAAGTGTACGGTCTTGGCCTACTAGAATCGTTTAGGTTGCTTTTCTTGTTAGACTCAAGTAGTGGAAATTGAAGTAATTGATTCGTGAGTGGCTAACTGATTCACCCCCTCCCCCCCCCCCCCCCACCCTCTCAGTACGCCTTCGGTCCTTACAAGTGGTATCAGATCTAAGTGCTCATCTTTGAGGCTTCACTGCCTTGAGTAAGGATGCCGGGACAGGCGGGGATGTTCCTATATTCAATGGGGAGGAGTATGCTTATTGGAAGGCTCGCATGCAAGCCTACCTATAGTCCCTTGATCCAGAGATATGGATGGTCACTCACAAGCCCGATGCGGATGTGAACCTACTTGAGCCTAACTTTCTTAAGTTCAATGCTAAGGAGAAGAAAGCTAAGGCCTTGGGACCACCAAACAAGAAGAGGAAGGTCAAGAGCATATGAGTGCCTAAGTGCATTGTTGATCTTGAGAGATCAGCTACGTACAAGTGGGTGCCCAAGAACAAGGCCTAGATGTTGGTGGTGGTGGTGGACCGAGCGCTTTCATGAAGATCATGTGAAGTCCACCACAAGTGACATGGACCTCAACAACCTATCTACTCATAAGGGAGGTAACCGTGTTTGTTCTTGGTAGTTGTAGTGTGTTTTTCTTTCTCTTGCACTGCATGGTAATTAAGACTCCTTTGTGACTAGTATGCTTTGCATCCATGTATGTGTAAATAACTAAAAGAAAAAAACATAAAAATTAGTCAATGTCTAACCCATCCAAGATAGCTATAAGCAAGGGGGAGTGCTTGAGATGGTGGCTTGACTTCTCTCAAGGCAAGGGCATGGCTTATAGTGAGTAAGCATGGGAGGGGTTCAAACTTGACATTGTTAGGTTTCCTTTCTGCCTTGTTTTTAATATTGCTTGCATTGGCATGTTTACTTTTGTTGCATATGTAAAATGCTTGTTGCATGCATCATATAGGAAACACAAAGGAGGCTTGTCTCACTTGGAGATATTTGTGCCTCATGCTCTATATGATATTGCATCTCCATAAGTGTGACCAAAGAAAAGGATTATGCTTCATGCCCATTGAGCAAGCTCTTATGAACTATGAGGTTAAATCTACTCGCGTGGTTCATGGACTAAGGCTCATACATACCCATTTGGTTCTTATTTGCTTGATTCTTCATTTGGCATTTGTGAAAATTATAAGGCCATAGAGTGCCACTATTTGAAAATGAGTGTTTGACAGTTCCCTCTATATTCCAAGTGTTGTGTTTATTTGCGTGTTTAGCGAGGACACTTGGAAAAATAGAGAAATTTCCTTGATTTAGCAAATTTCTGGTAGTGACCGTACAGTCCGATCACTGGACCGTACAGTCTGGTCAGTGGCACTGAGCACAGTTCCTAGGGGGAGTCCGGTCATAGAGACCAGACAGTTCGGTCCTAGAGACCGTACTGTCCGGTCTGCTCAAAGGCCAGCAGACCCTGAACTGACCGGACAGCCGGTCACTATACTTGATCGTGTGATGCGTTCCTGATCTGTGACTGTTGATCTTGCCTTGATTTGATCTCGGCTGTCCGTGGAACTTTTGACCTAGGTCAAAATAGTCAGACCAATTTTTGGTCGTTTCCTCGTTCTTCTCTCCAAGCCGAGAACACGCCCGGGACTTCGCCGCCTCGCCACCGCACTGCCCATAGCTCCGCCACCAAGCGCACAAGAACCGCCGCTGTGACACCCCAGGTGTCTCACCTTAATTTAACAAATATGAGGAGCACTAACCATGGTTAATATAGTATAAAATGATAGAGCCCATCTATTGATTTAATCCTAGGCAAATAAATAACCTGCAACCTAGTTATTGAAGCAATTCAAAAATTTCAATACAACTCATGCCAAATAATTTTATCATCAGTTTGGTTATAATAAAATAGAATATTATGAATTTATTGGGCATTTTATCTGTTTGACAAGACCCTTAATTAATTAATTGATTCTTAAGTAACTAATTAATGCATTTAATAAATTCTAAACATATGTTTATGCAAATTTCAAATAAAATTCACCAGAGTGTTCTCCACCCTTTAAATAGTCAGTCCACCAAATTTCACTATTTTAGGAAATCCCTAGCTATTTTAGTTTGATTTTTAAAAATTAACTTTGACCAGGGACTTGTTTGTAAGAAATCCAATTCTTGGAGGGCTGCAGCAAAAAATCTTTCTCTTCTCCCTCCCACTGGCGCAGAGCCTGCCGGCTCGCTCTGCCAACTCCACGCTGGTGCACCGCGCGGGCAGTCTTCACTCGCCCCGGGACTCGGAGCTCTATAGTGCGCAGCGCCATTGACCCCCCTCTGTCCTTGCCGCTCTGTCCCCTCACCGCAAGCTCGCCCAACCTCCTCTTCTCCTTCTCTGCATGCCACCGAGGGACCGACCGGCCAGACTTCAACTTCAATTCGCACTGTTGCTTCCGCTCCCGTCCCCCACTTACTCCTCTCCCCTCTGTGCAACTCAAAGCACTCCCACGAGCCTCAAACTCTCTCTCATTTTTCCCTCGCTCCCTCTGCTCTCACCCCACTTTCCCCTCTCTGCGCTCTACTCCCCTCCGCCTTCATCGAGTGAAAGCTCGAGCTTGAGCTTCCTCTTCCCTGCCTCCCAGGCCGAGCAGAACCCAAAACCCACGCGCGTACATTCCCTCTGCATTCCCATGCCACTCGCTTGACCAAACCCCGCGTGAGCTCTAGCCAATTTGAAGAAAAACCGAAGCAAGCAACTCCGGTGACCTCTTCTGACGTGACCAAAAATTTCTAATTTCTGGTATGCCTCATCCCTCCCCTCCTTGTTGTACGTGTGCGCAACCAATCCGCGAACCCACTGACCTTTTTCCTCTCTGATTCTTGTTGCGAGCTAGGCACATTGCCACTTTTTCCACGGTCGTTGCCTCTGCTCCAACGGAACTGAGCCACCTTGCCGATGAGCTCATACCTCCGGCCCTCCCCGACGCAAGCTGAGGCGATGCCACTCTTCCCCGTACCCCGGTGAAGCTCTCGGAGAAGACAGAGTTCGGTTTGCTGCCTCCTAGCCTGAACGCGACCTCGCCGAAGTTCGTCTTCCGCCGCTCCTCGCCGCTGACCGCTTTCCGGTGAGATCCCGTCCTCGCGAACCCCACCCTGCTCTCCATCTCGGTGTGTGTGTCATGCGCATGGTCCCGCGATGAGTTTCCGTCATCCATAGCCGCCGGCAGCATGCCCTCCGGCCCCGCGCCACCCCGTTCCGATGAGCCTATTGACCGTCATTCTGGCGCCCACGTGGATCTGACCTGGCACCCACGTGGCTCCGATGTGCAAACCCCTTAAACCAGAAAATTTTCAGAAATTGCCAAAAATTGCTAAAAACTTTGAAAACTCCTAGTAAATCGAATTTAACTCCAATGAAGCTCAAACAAAATTAGTTAGGTTCATTTCAAATTGCTCTATTTTAGTAAAATAATAAATCACTGCCTCTGTTCATATATTTATATATATATATTAAACTGTCCAAAAAAATGTTTAGTTCACCAGAAATTCTGGGAATCAAATTTAGCTCTGATTTTTGGCATGCTTAATAATTAAATAATTACCTACCCCCACAAATTTTGGTTTGGCACAATATGAATGATTTTAAGCTCTGGAATTTATTTAGTGTGTTTGCTTAAATTAATTCTAGTAATTATTCTGTAATTAATTGGCGCTTGCCACTTGGCACAAAAATCACTCTTAGAGGCCCCTGTACCCAGTAAAACACACAAGTCCAGGAACTTAAATTTACTTAATTAACTAAATTGATTTGCTCATATCACTCTTTTACTTTAATAAATGCTAGTAATTAGAATAGTAATATCCAGAGGCTGTAAATTGGTAAAAATGCAATTCACATATGTCCCTATTCATGATAAATCACTCAAATCCAGAATCAATTGGTTACTATTTTAATTGCTTGATTGTTCTGAAAAACTATAACAAACCGAAATAAATGAATAACACATATAAAATGATGAAACTTTAATTTGTTTCTTTGAAACATATGGCTTTGAGAACATAACAATAATTTTTATCAACTTTTAAAAACTATTGTGCATCATATCATTGCATTCAACGGTATTTTGATATGCCGTTAATTGATCCATGGGCTTGTCAGAGCACTTACTGCTAGTGCCTGGTGGGCCAACTATGAAGCTTCTTTGCCCGCTGAATGCCACACTGAATGGAATGAGTTCAAAGCGGCTTTCCGTGCTCATTTCATCCCCGCTGGCCTCATGCAGAGAAAGTTCTAGGAATTCATGGATCTAAAACAAGGAGGGAGGAATGTCCTCTAATATTCTGAAGCTTTCAATCACCTTGCTCAGTATGCCACTGAGTATGTTAATACTGAGGAAAAGAAGAGATACACATTCCTGCGTGGGATGAATGCAATGCTCAAGGAACGTCTGACTTGGTAGACGACTGGCACATAAAATGATCTGGTCAATGCTGCTATTGTCCAGAAAGGCGCTATGCGCCAAGTTGAAGAAGAAGACCGCAAGAGAAAGGCCCCTGCTATTGCCTCTGCTGCCCCACAGGTGAAGCATCACCTGATTTATACTTCACCCACCGGACAACGTTTTCGGGCAGCACTGCAACAACAGCTTCAGCGACGGTTTGGCCCGAACTACTCGAGACCATCACAGCAGCAGAAATTTCCACCTCATGCATCATACCAATAGCGGAACAATCAGTACTCTGCACCGTATCAGCAACAAGGGAACCCGAGTGCTCGTGCCCCACTGCCTGCTAATCGTGGAGGCAACTACCCTTGCTACAATTGTGGTCGTACCGGACACTTTGCAAAGAACTGCACTGCACCAAGGCGCAACAGCAACAGCAACAACAACCAGCATCAGAACTAGAGCAGGAATGTGAATGCACCATCACGTGGTGCCCAAGTGAACTACACCAATGCGGAAGATATCCCTCAGGGCGAACCCGTGCTGACCAGTACGCTCTCGCTCTATCGCCAGCCTGTCCTTGCACTTTTTTATTCTGGTGCTACGCATAATTTCATTAGCCAAGCATGTGTGCGAAAACTTAATCTTCAATCCCAGACTATAGAAAGATGCTACACAATTCATTCTCCCGCTGGGTAAATTAGTGCCAATAAAATAGTATGCAAAGCTCCTCAAGAAATAAACCAAAAAAATCTACCCCACGGATTTCATCATGCTTAGCCACCAAGGAATTGATTTGATTCTGGGTATGTTCTGGATGAAAACCCATAGAGCCATGCTAGACATCGAGCCCCGTATTGTTCACATCGACTCCCCTTTGCATGGAAAAGACACATTTTCTCTCAACATCAATTCATCGAAAGCCTTGATTGTCCATCACTTGGAAGGGCAATCGCTCGAGAACATTCTTGTTTTTTGTGAGTATCCGAACATATTTCCCGAGGATATCTCTGGCCTACCACCTAACCGTGAAGTGGAATTTAAGATAGAGCTACAGCCAGGAACTTCTCCGATATCTCGTCGACCCTATAAGATGGCCCCGAATGAATTGGCCAAATTGAAAAAGCAATTGAATGAGTTATTGGAAAAGCGATTCATTCGCCCAAGCACTTCACCTTGGGGCTGCCCTGCTATTTTTGTGAAGAATAAGGACAAATCTCTGCGTCTCGTTGTTGATTATCGACCTCTTAACAAAGTTACCATCAAGAATAAATACTCGTTACCATGAATTGATATCCTTTTTGATCAATTAGTTGGTGCTAAGGTATTTTCAAAAATTAACCTCCGTTCGGGTTATCATCAAATCAAAGTCAGAGCAGAAGATATTCCAAAGACCGCCTTTTCTACTAGATACGGATTATTCGAGTATTTAGTAATGTCATTCGGATTGACAAACGCTCCAGCTCATTTCATGTATCTCATGAATTCAGTATTCATGCCAGAGTTGGACAAATTTGTGGTAGTATTCATTGACGACATCCTCGTCTATTCTAAGTCCAAGGAAGAGCATGCTGAACATCTTCGCATTGTTCTTCAACGTCTACGAGACCACAAGTTCTATGCAAAATTCAGCAAGTGTGAATTTTGGTTGGACCATGTGCCATTCCTTGGTCACATAGTCTCTGCAGAAGGAATCTCGGTAGACCCCAGCAAGGTTCAAGATGTGCTAGATTGGAAGCCACCAAAGACAGTTCACCAAGTGCGTAGTTTCCTCGGGCTAGTCGGATATTATCGTAGGTTCATACCAAATTTTTCTCGGCTGACCAAACCCATTACAGAGCTGCTGAAAAAGGAGAAAAAGTTTGATTGGAACAGCAATTGTGAAGAAGCATTTCAAGCATTGAAGAAATTATTGACAACTACCCCAGTACTGGCTCAACCCAACATCACCAAGCCATTCGACGTATATTGTGATGCGTCTAGGACAGGACTTGGATGTGTACTCATGCAAGAAGGTCGTGTCATAGCCTATGCATCTCGACAGCTAAGGAAGCATGAAGATCACTATCCAACTCATGATTTGGAGCTAGCTGCAGTTGTACTTGCACTGAAAATATGGAGGCATTATTTGCTCGGCAACTTAGTGCACATCTACACAGACCATAAGAGCTTGAAATATATCTTCACCTAGACTGATCTGAACATGAGATAGTATCGGTGGCTAGAACTAATTAAGGATTATAACCTGGAGATTCATTATCATCCAGCCAAGGCTAATGTAGTCGCCGATGCGTTAAGCAGAAAGGTCCACTGCAACATCTTGGAGCCGAACGTTCAGGATAGAAATGACCGCGAAACTAATTCAGAACCCAGCCTTCATGTTTTACCTGCTATAGTGATTAGCAACCTAAGTGTGCAATCTACTATTCGTGAAGAAATCATTGCTGCACAGAAAAATGACGTTGGTATGAATCATATCCACCAAAACATTGAAGATGGTAAAGCAAAATGCTTTACCCAAGACTCGGACGGTACTCTATGGTTCAATAACCGTCTAGTAGTACCAAAAGACTATGAACTTCGATGGAAATCTTGGATGAAGCGCATCACTCCAAGTACTCCATCCATCCGGGTAGTAATAAAATGTACCAAGACTTGAAAAAGAATTTCTGGTGGACAAGGATGAAGCGAGAAGTTGCTCGGTATGTCGCAGAATGCGATACCTGTCAGAGAGTTAAGGCTAATCATTTGAAACCAGCCAGATTACTTCAACCATTGAGTATTCCCGCGTGGAAATGGGAAGACATCAGCCTGGATTTTATTGTTGGTCTCCCTCTCACCTCTCGGAAGCATGATTCGATTTGGGTCATTGTGGACCGACTCACGAAATCTGCCCACTTCCTACCGATCAATAACACCTACAAGATAAAGCAATATGCAGAACTATACATAGCAAGAATTCTATGTCTTATGGAGTACCCAAGACCATTGTTACCGATCGTGGCTTGCAGTTTGTCGCTCGTTTTTGGGAACAACTGCATGCATCGCTGGGTACCAAGCTTATTCGGAGTTCCGCTTACCATGCCACCACTGACGGACAAACAGAGCATGTCAACCAGATTTTGGAAGATATGCTTAGAGCAAGTGTTTTAACACATGGTGATAATTGGGATGAGTATTTTCCTTATGCGGAATTCTAATACAACAATAGTTTCCAGGAGAGTTTAAAAATATCGCCATTTGAGGCACTTTATGGTCGCAGTTGTAGAACACCGCTAAATTGGTCTGAATCTGGAGAAAGGGTAACCTTTGGTCCTGACCTTGTCAAGGATGCTGAAGAAAAGGTTCATATCATTCAAGCCAATTTTAAAGCCGCTAAATGCCGACAAGAGAAGTATGCAAACAGACGACGTAGGCCACTGTACTTCAACAAGGGTGATTACATCTATCTTAGGGTGTCGCCTATGAAGGGTATCTAACGGTTTGGAGTCAAAGGAAAGTTAGCTCCCCATTATATTGGACCATTCCAAATTCTGGAGCGATGTGGAAATGGGGCCTATAAGCTGGAGTTACCCGCTAATCTATCCGGAGTTCATCACACCTTCCATGTCTCTCAGCTTAAGCGATGTCTCAAGCCACCCATCGACAAGATTTTGGAAGAATATGACCAACTCCAACCCGATCTCACATACTCCGAACAACCCATGAAGATCCTTGATGAGAAAGAGCGCACAACCCGTAATAGAACCCTCAAATTCTACAAAGTTCAATGGAGTAACCACTCAGAGGATGAGTCTACTTAGGAATCTGAAGAATTTCTGAGTACTCACTACCCGAAGTTTTGGTCATCATACACGGGTATGTTTTGACCACCGCACTTCCCTCTAGTTTACCTTGTTCATAATCTCGGGACAAGATTTCTTTAAGGCGGGAGGGCTGTGACACCCCAGGTGTCTCACCTTAATTTAACAAATATGGGGAGCACTAATCATGGTTAATATAATATAAAATGATAGAGCCCATCTATTGATTTAATCCTAGGCAAATAAATAACCTGCAACCAAGTTATTGAAGCAATTCAAAAATTTCAATACAACTCATGCCAAATAATTTCATCATCAGTTTGGTAATAATAAAATAGAATATTATGAATTTATTGGGCATTTTATCTGCTTGACAAGACCCTTAATTAATTAATTGATTCTTAAGTAACTAATTAATACATTTAATAAATTCTAAAAATCTGTTTATGCAAATTTCAAATAAAATTCACCAGAGTGTTCTCCACCCTTTAAATAGTCAGTCCACCAAATTTCACCATTGTAGGAAATCCCTAGCTACTTTAGTTGGATTTTTCAAAACCAGCTTTGACCAGGGACTTGTTTGTAAGAAATCCAATTCTTGGAGGGTTGCAGCAAAAAATCTTTCTCTTCTCCCTCCCACTGGCACAGAGCCTGTCGGCTCGCTCTGCCGACTCCACGCTGGTGCACCGCACAGGCAGTCTTCACTCGCCCTGGGACTCGGAGCTCTACAGTACGCAGCGCTGTTGACCCCCCTCTGCCCCGGCCGCTCTGTCCCCTCACCGCGAGCTCGCCCAACCTCCTCTTCTCCTTCTCTGCACGCAACCGAGCGACCGACCGGTCGGACTTCAACTTCAATTCGCGTCGTTGCTTCCGCTCCCATCCCCCACTTACTCCTCTCCCCTCTGCGCAACTCAAAGCACTCCCAGGAGCCTCAAACTCTCTCTCATTTTTCCCTTGCTCCCTTTGCTCTCACCCCACTTTCTCCTCTCTACGCTCTACTCCCCTCCGCCTTCACTGAGCGAAAGCTCGAGCTTGAGCTTCCTCTTACCTGCCTCCCGAGCCTAGTAGAACCCCAAACCCACGCGCGTACATTCCCTCTGCATTCCCATGCCACTCGCTCGACCAAACCCCGCGTGAGCTCTAGCCAATTTGAAGAAAAACCGAAGCAAGCAACTCCAATGACCTCCTCCACCGCGACCAAAAATTTCTAGTCTCTGGTATGCCTCATCCCTCCCCTCCTCGTTGTACGTGTGCGCAACCAATCCGTGAACCCACTGACCTTTTTCCTCTCTGATTCTTGTTGCGAGCTAGGCACATTGCCACTTTTTCCCCGGCCGCCACCTCTGCTCCGACGGAACTGAGCCACCTCGCCAACGAGCTCATACCTCCGGCCCTCCCCGACGCAAGCTGAGGCGATGCCGCTCTTCCCCGTACTCCGGTGTAGCTCTCAGAGAAGACGGAGTTTCGGTTTGCTGCCCCCTAGCCCGAACGCAACCTCGCCGAAGTTCGTCTTCCACCGCTCCTTGCCGCCGACCACTTTCCGATGAGATCCCGTCCTTGCGAACCCCACCCTGCTCTCTGTCTCGGTGTGCATGTCATGCCCATGGTCCCGCGATGAGTTTCTGTCGTCCGTAGCCGCCGACAACGTGCCCTCCGGCCGCGTGCCACCCCGCTCCGACGAGCCTATTGGCCGTCCTTCTGGCGCCTACGTGGCCACTACGTGGATCCGACTTGGCACCCACGTGGCTCCGACGTGGAAACCCCTTAAACCAGAAAATGTCCAGAAATTACCAGAAATTGCTAAAAACTTTGAAAACTCCTAGTAACTGAATTTAACTCCAATGAAGCTCAAATAAAATTGGTTAGGTTCATTTCAAATTGCTCTATTTTAGTAAAATAATAAATCACTGCCTCTGTTCATATATTTTTATATATATATTAAACTGTCCAAACAATATTTAATTCACCAGAAAGTCTGCGAATCAAATTTAGCTCTGATTTTTATGCTTAATAATTACATAATTACCTACCCCCACAAATTTTGGTTTGGCACAATATGAATGATTTTAAGCTCTAGAATTTATTTAGTATGTTTGCTTAAATTAATTCTAGTAATTATTATGTAATTAATTGGCCCTTGCCACTTGGCACAAAAATCACTCTTAGAGGCCCCTTTACCCAGTAAAACACACAAGTTCAGGAACTTAAATTTACTTAATTAACTAAATTGATTTTCTCATATCATTATTTTACTTTAATAAATGCTAGTAATTAGAATAATAATATCCAGACGCTGTAAATTGGTAAAAATGCAATTCACCTATGTCCCTGTTCATGATAAATCACTCAAGTCCATAATCAATTGGTTACTATTTTAATTGCTTGATTGTTCTAAAAAACTATAACAAACCTAAATAAATGAATAACACACATAAAATGATGAAACTTTAAGTTGTTTCTTTGAAGCATATGGCTTCGAGAACATAACAATAATTTTTATCGACTTTTAAAAACCATTGTGCATCATATTATTGCATTCAACAGTATTTTGATATGCCATTAATTCAATTCTATTATATAGGCAACGACAACCAAGAGCAGGAAGAGGAGGACATTCAGAAGGACCTTGATTCCCCAGAGCAAGACGTGGTATTTGCTAGTACTAACATCGATCCAGGCAAGCCCCGGTTCTCATTCGCCATTTTATAAAGTTGCTAGTTATCAATATTACTGGTGTCTATGATTATTGTTGCATTAGATCATAGGAGGTTATTGGAACCCACTTGCATGATACCTCAATGACCTATACCATTGTCATTAGAACCTTGGTAATATTTATACTGTGTCGCTTCGCTTAGTAACTACTAGGCGCGATAGATATCATTACTAAGAATGAACTTGACCACTGGAACGGGACTTATAAAAGAAGTTTATTTTGATGTCATGACCGGGCAGGGATGATGCATATGTAGGTTTGCAGCAATACATGGGTATTGACTGCGGTAGCCCTGCCTTGTCGAACCTAGGACCCGTCCGTGGTGGGCCCCTTGGTCAAGTATTGAACAGTACCGAATGCATGCTAGTCTATGGGCACTAGTAAACTGATGTAGCATTGATGCGGCAATAAGGACGGTACCTAGTACAGTGGTCGTTGACCCTTCTGCTGCTGGAGTGGGCGGTTCATACCGCAAAGTACTGTTGGCAGGACGGCATGCCCACTCGCTGAGACTGGACCCGGACCGAGTTGTTTTTCTTCCTTGCGAAAGGTTGTCATATACGACCTTAATTGGTGCGTATGTGTTGTGTATCTCGAGTTATCCCAGCTGGTGTAAATCAATTGCAATTGCTGTCCCTCACAGTAATGAGTACCACTTGGTCACTGAGTCGTCACGTAGTTGCACATGGTACTTGGGAATTGATTATGATGCTTATTGTTGATGTTACTATTATGGCTCTTATGTTGTACTTACCTTATGCATTGCTTTATTATCTCATTGTTGCAACTAAAGTTACATTCTGCTCTACCCAATTAACTTGATGAATAAAACTTGATAGAACTAATAGGTTGCTTAGTGTGAGTCTTTTCAAACAAGCCACCTATTAGAGCCATTGCATGCCTAGATGTCCGACGGGTAAGTCTTGCTAAGTAATTAGTACTCAGGCTTTGTGCCATTGTTGTTTTTAGGAAATGAAGAGGTAGAGTTGCCTGAGAATGTACTGCCCTGGGACATGCAAGTCCCTGAGGGTTGGACTGTCCACTGGGAGTTTGACTCGCCGCCGCAGTACGGATGTGTGTTGCTAGAGTGATGGTTCTTCGGGTAGGAACCATTACTATGCTGTATCGTCGAGCTTGTAGCTCCTTATCGCTATTTGCTTCCACTGTGTTTTCAAAAACATTTTGAACTTGTAATATTCCATAGCACTCTGATGACTTAATGATGTAATATTCAACTTAAATTCGATAATGTTGTATTATCAGGTGTCTGCGCTATCAGCACCGTCGGGACCTCGATCCTCTGGGAAGGGGCGCCATAGCCGCCGCCGTCGCTGTTGCTCCAGCGCCGCCGCACAATCCCCCTCCTCGCAGGCATTCCTAGTCCACAACCGGCATCATCGACAGCTAGGGCAAGTCTTCACCCCCCCCCCCTCTCTCCATTGACCGGCAAGCCAAAAAAAATCCAAGCTTTTAGGCGATTGGTTGTGCGTCTTCCGAGTATCTCGACTTCGGACCTCCTAGGGTATCGTGCTAATCTCTCCTTTCATCGGTTATAGCCTAATTCTTGAGCAATTAGCTTTAATCGATGCAATTTGGATAAATGCCCATCATTAGTTGCATTAATTAGTTAATTGGCTCAACCTAGATGCAATTAATTTATTAATTATCTATTAATTGCATGTCTAGGGTTTGTCTCCCATTTAGTCTGCAGTTAGATTAATTGCCTATTATTTGACTGCACACTAGATGACTCACACCAGCCACTCATAGTCAATAATCACTGTTGTTACTTCGCATATTTGCCTAGTGATCATGTCCTTCATTCAGTGCTAGGATTTCTATTACACATTCTTTCCTAGCGGTGCTTTGCTTGTAGATGTATTAGAGTATATGCTTATCCTGTTTTTACCTATGTGCGTGCAGTGATAGCAGTTTGCAGCAGCAGTGATGGCAGAATCAGGACAAGATAAGGGAAAGGGAAGATGCCTAAAAAGCCAAAGAGCAAGAAGAGACAGAGACTGGACCCAGAGTCTGAGAGAGCCAGGAGAGTTGCTAGGCACCTAGATGCCATGGAGTAATCACGCAGGACACCTAGCTCACGTCTGAGGATCAGTCAGCCAACTGAGGACCAGGGTCTCAGGAGGAGCACTAGGTAGAGGACTGCACCTCTGGCAGTCGGAGTTGTATCACTGCCATGGCCATAGTGTACACTGACTTCTCGTTAGGAGAGGTCATCGAGGACTATGGAGCAGGGATCCTCCAGGCAGCAGGAGGAGGAGTCAGAGGAGGAGACCTCAGAGTCTGAGTCAGAGGAGGAGGAGCTCGAGGAGACTGAGCAGACTATTCCCCAGAGAACACCTCACCGGGTAGGAGACCCGCAGTGCGCCTGTGCAGTGTGTATCAGGAGGCTGCAGAGACTGGTATAGGCACCCGAAGAGCCGTACATACTTAAGGTTCCTACAAAGGATCTTAAGGTACTACATCTGGTTCCCTTCGAGCAGTGGGTTCCAGTTCCTAGAGATCACGCTGCTGGAGAGAGGAACTGAACAATTCTCCAGAGGAGGATTGGAGAGGGTCTGAGACGTTACCTTAGCCTGAGGGGCAAGGACAGACTCTTCATGCCGCAGCAGTACATGACCTATGAGGCCATGAGAAGGGCCACTGGCATAGAGATGGGGCAGTACTTCACGTACTTGCCAGGGCTAGCAGAGCTAGTTACTGCTCCACACAGGTTCAGAGAGGACGTGGTGCTAGAGTTCTACGCCACACTGTGGGTTGCTACGGATCGCTCAGAGTTCTGGTTTATGTTCAGAGGGTAGCCACAGCGTGTCACGAGGCAGGATTTGATAGCTAACCTAGGACTCCATACTTCAGACTTCTAGCTTTACAGGAGTGCCTATGGTACACTTGCACCACCCCGTAGACCTCAGGGAGGGAAGCTACCTTCATACGACATGATGTCGATTGCTTTGCCACCCCCTCACACACCAGGCTTTGAGAGAGGCCCTGCGAGACTCCTACAGAGGCTAAGGTGGTGAGAGCAATAGTCACCAGGACTATCATCCCTAGGTCAGGCTACAAAGAGGAGTATACTCTTCTGCACTAGTGGGTAGTCGTAGCGATTCTGAGGAGACAGCACTTCGACTTGGCAGATCTTTTGATTGGAGAGATGGAGGAGGTCATTTCTGAGAGAGTAGCAGGACGTCACTTGGTCTACAGCCCTTATATTTGCTATCTTTTGAGGAGGATGAGCCTAGCAACAGAGGAGCAGTACGAGGCTTTCCCTGAGGCGACCACCAGCTACGCACCTCGTGTCCCTAGGGTATCACAGTTAGCCTCCAGCCAGTAGACAGGGGAGGAGGAGCAGGAGTCACAACCAGTACTTCACGAGCAGGTAGCTCAACCAGAGATGATGGTTCCTGAGTCAGCCAGTACAGGAGCACCTCTCCCGCTGACGGGTCTATAGTCAGAGGACGTTGTCACTGTGACAGCGCTTGCAGGATGCCTGGGTGAGTTCATCCAGAGTGTAGCTGAGGATAGACGTCAGATGATGGACATCATCAGGAGCCCTTGATGAAGAAGTGATCGGCCTAGCCATGATCAATACCACACTTCCATGAGCTCTTACTCCACCTCCCACATGCCTCATGGCCGCAAGCCAACTTGGGGAGAGTGAGGATGAGAGCAGCGGTGATAGCGATGATGAGGAGCAGATGTGTGCCAAATTGTGGAGTATGCTCTAGCAAGCCTATGACATCGCCATCAAGAAATTCAAAATTTTGAATGTGGTAAGAAAAGAGTGTAAGTTGACTAAGGACCGTGTTGTTCACCTTGAGAGTAAGCTCAAGGACCTTGTCACATCTCATTAGGCCCTAAACAAGAGTTATGACAAACTCAAGGGTGATCATGTAGAGCTTCATGAGAAGTATAAGGCTCTTGAGATCACTTACGAGGCCATCAACTTTGAGAACCTTGCCTCTCCCTCCTCTAGTTCATCTAAGAATGATGCTTCTACCATATGTGATGAACTAACCACTTCGGTCGAGGTTTCTTCTCTTGAGATATTTGTTTTGGAGGAATATCACAAGCTCAAGGAAGAGAGGAAGATGGTGATGAACAGCTTTGAGAGGCTCACACGTGGTAGAGCCACCCACAAGGAGATTTTTAGGAGGAACCTTGTGAACAACGTCTCCCAACGGGGACTTGGCTCATATCCCACCGCCAACAACATCATAGGGAAGAGTGATTCCATCCCCGCATGGATCAAACCCCTTCTCGTTGATGACTACTATTGCGAGAGGTGTTGCAAGGATGGCCACACCACCAAGGATTGTCCCATGGTGAGAAGTTCCATTGTTTTACCTAATGCTAACTTGTTCCATGAGAACACACATTTCAAGCTTTTTAGGAACAAGGATGTTAAGGTGAAAGCTAAGGCCTTGGGACCACCAAACAAGAAGAGAAAGGTCAAGAGCATATGGGTGCCTAAGTGCATTGTTGATCTTGAGAGATCAGCTACGTACAAGTGGGTGCCCAAGAACAAGACCTAGATAGTGGTGGTGGTGGACCGAGCACTTTCATGAAGATCGTGTAAAGTCCACCACAAGTGACATGGACCTCAACGACCTATCTACTCATGAGGGAGGTAACCGTGTTTGTTCTTAGTAGTTGTAGTGTGTTTTTCTTTCTCTTGCATTGCATGGTAATTAGGACTTCTTTGTGACTAGTATGCTTTGCATCCATGCATGTGTAAATAACTAGAAGAAAAACACATAAAAATTAGTCAATGTCTAACCCATCCAAGATAGCTATAAGCAAGGGAGAGTGCTTGAGATGGTGGTTTGACTTCTCTCAAGGCAAGGGCATGGCTTATAGTGAGTTAGCTTGGGAGGGGTTCAAACTTCACATTGTTAGGTTTCCTTTGTGTCTTGTTTTTAATATTGCTTGCATTCACATGGCATGTTTACTTTTGTTTCATATGTAAAATGCTTATTGCATGCATCATATAGGAAACACAAAGGAGGCTTGTCCCACTTGGAGATATTTGTGTCTCATGCTCTATATGAGATTACATCTCCATAAGTGTGACTAAAGGAAAGGATTGTGCTTCATGCATTGAGCAAGCTCTTATGAACTCCGAGGTCAAATCTACTCGCGAGATTCATGGACTAAGGCTCACACATACCCATTTGGATCTTAATTACCTTGGTTCTTATTTGATCGATCCTTCATTTGGCATTTGCGAAAAATTATAAGGCTGTAGAGTGCCACTATTTGAAAAAGAGTGTTTGAGAGTTCCCTCTATATTCCAAGTGCAGTATTTATTTGAGTGTTTAGCGAGACCACTTGGAAACTGGAGAGATTCCTTGTTTCAGCAAAATTCTAAAAATGACTGTACGGTCTGGTCATTAGACCGTACAGTCCAGTCAGTGGCACTGTGCACAGTGCCTAGGGGGAGTCTATTCATAGAGACCGGACAGAACGGTTCTAGAGACCGTACCGTCTGGTCTGCACAATGGCTAGGAGACCCAACCCTGACCGGACAGTCCGGTGTAGAGAGTGGACCGTCCAGTTAGGTTATTTGATCGTGTGATATGCCTTCAGATCTTGACCGTTGATCGGGTCCTTGTTGATCTCAGTCGTTTGTGGATTTTTGACCTGAGTCAAATCCCCTTGGATTCCTCTCCGTTTGACACCCAAGCCGAGGACTCACTCCCGAGACCGCCGTTCACGCCCTGCCTCGCCGAACTCACCGTCACTGAGTTCCCCTCGCCCCCTCTCTAACGACGAGCCACCGCAACCGTGCTGCTGCACCCGCACACTCCCTCGTCGCCGTTGCTCGCCTCGTGCATAGTGCCGCTGCCCGTAGCTGCGCCGCCGAGCGCTCCAGCGCCACCGCCAGTTCCACCCCCTCGTGCGCGCACACGAGTGTCCAGCCCATAGAGTCAAGCACCGAAACCCTAGGGCAAATTGTTCCATTGCCGGCAGGTTCCAAGCTTTGACCTTTTCCGGCAATTGGTCATGGAGTCTTCGATTGTCGGTGTTGATTCATCCTCAGGGTATCGTGCTTTTCCTCTTTTCATTGTTTATGCCCTAATCTTGAGTAATTAGCTTCAATTGATGCAATTGAATTGCCTGCCCATGATTAGTTGCATTAATTAGCTAATTGACTCAACCTAGGATGCAACTAAATTCCTGATTATCTGTTAATTGCATGTCTAGGGATATCTTATGTCTAGTCTGCAGTCAGATTTATTGCTCATTAATTGACTGCACACTAGATGACTCGCACCAGCCACTCATAGTCGATGATCACTGTTGTTACTTTGCATATTTGTCTAGTGATCATGTCCTTTACTCAGTGCTAGGTTTTCTATTGCGCATTCTTTCCTAGCAGTGCTTTGCTTATAGATGTATTAGGGTCCATGCTTATCCTGTCTATACCTATGTGCGTGTAGTGATAGTAGTTTGCAACGACAGAGATGGCAGGTTTAGGTCAGGACAAGGGAAAAGGGAAGATGCCTGAGAAGCCAAAGAGCAAGAAGAGACAGAGGCTGGATCCAGAGTCTAAGAGAGCCAGGAGAGTTGCTAGGCACCTAGATGCCATGGAGCAGTCACGGAGGACACCAGGGACACGACTGATCCTAGAGTAGCCTCATGACACTCAGGGTCTCAGGAGGAGCACCAGGCAGAGGACTACACCTCTGGCTATCGGAGGTGTACCGCCGTCGTGACTGCAGCGTACTCCAACTTCTCGTCAGGAGAGGTCGTCGAGGACTGCGGAGCAGGGATCCTCTAGGCAGTAGGAGGAGGAGACGTTAGAGTCAGGTTTTGAGGAGTCAAAGTCTGAGGGGACCGAGCAGCAACCTGAGCAGACTGTTCCCCAGAGGACAGCTCACCGGGTAGGAGACCCGTAGTGCACCTGTGTAGTGTGCATCACGAGGCTGCAGAGACTGGTACAGGCAGCCGGAGAGCCAGATATACTTAAGGTTCCTACAAAGGACCTTAAGATGCTTTGCTTGGTGTCTTTCGAGCAGTGGGTTCCTATCCCTAGAGACCTTGCTGCTAGAGAGGTACTGGACTGGCCTCTAGAGGAGGATTGGAGAGGGTCTGAGATGTTACATTAGCCTGAGGGGCAAGGATAGACTCTTTGTGCCGCAGCAGTACATGACCTACGAGGCCATGAGGAGGGCCACCGGCATAGAGATGGAGCAGTACTTCATGTACTTGCCAGGGCTAGCAGAGCTAGTTACTGCTCCACATAGGTTCAGAGAGGACGTGGTGCTTGAGTTCTACACCACACTGTGGGTTGTCAGGGATCACTCAAAGTTATGGTTTCTATTTAGAGGGCAGCCACAGCGTGTCATGAGGCAGGATTTGATCGCTAACCTAGGACTCCTGGTTTTAGACTTTTAGCTTTATAGGAGTGCCTATGGTATAGTTGCACCACCCCGTAGACCTCAGGGAGGGAAGCAACCTGCAGACAACATGGTGTCAATTGCTTTCCCACCCCCTCACACACCAGGCTTTGAGAGAGGCCCTGCGAGACTCACTGCAGAGGCCAAGGTGGTGAGAGCGATAGTCACCAGGACTATCATCACTAGGTCTGACTACAGAGAGGAGTTTACTCTTCTGCACTAGCTGGCTGTAGCAGCTATTCTTAGGAGACAGCACTTTGACCTGGCAGATCTTCTGATTAGAGAGATGGAGGAGGTTATTTCTAAGAGAGTGGGAGGACGTCACTTGGTCTACGGCCCTTATATTTGCTATCTCTTGAGGAGGATGGCCCAGTGACGGAGGAGCAGTACGAGGCTTTCCCTGGGGCGACCACTAGCTATGCACCACGTGTACCCAGGGGATCACAGTCAGCCTCCAGCCAGTAGGCAGGGGAGGAGGAGCAGGAGTCATCACTAGTACTTCTCGAGCAGGCAGCTCAGCCAGAGACGGTGCTTCCTGAGTCAGCCAATACAGGAGCACCTCCTCCGCCGATGGGTTCACAGTCAGAGGACGCTGTCACTGTGATAGCGCTTGTAGGATGCCTAGGTGAGTTCATCCAGAGTATAGCTGAGAATAGACGTCAGATGATGGACGTCATCAGGAGCCAGCGGAGTTACAGAGGCAGCAGACTGCACTTCTTACCGCCCTGATGACATAGATGTTGCAGTTGACCCAGAGGCAGGCTGGTCAGCAGCCAGGACCTTTAGTGCTTCCATAGTACTAGCAGCTGCAGACTCAGCCAGGACCTTCATTGCTTTGATGACAGCTCAGTCCAGCGGACTTTCACTTTTAGGGGTCTTATCGACAGGGAAGCAGGACAGACTTTCTCTTCAGCTCAGCTCTCCCCTGTGTCACCTTTCTTAGTGTCTCCATTGTTTGTCTCTCCTTTGCACTCTTCGACATCGCAGATGGCAGTACCCTCCACTACTCAGCACTTACCTATCAGGAGCTTGTTCTTAGAGATTGTTCACACTACCCGTGTAGACTCCCAGCCAGCTCCAGAGTCAGTTACAGCTACAGCTCCACCTCTTACTGCCACAGTTACCACTCTTACTCCTCATGCAGCAGCGGATCTTGTCCGTGGAGGCTTCTCATAGCAGGACGTGGCAGATCTCATTCTTCTCGAGACTTCAGCTCAGGAGACTACCACAGTCACACCAGCAGCACAGGATAGAGGGTCTGAGTCGCCTGTAGACCTTTACTTCTTCGAGCATGTCGATGACTTGTACCCTAGGGTGCCTCACATAGAAGGAAAGTGGAGGTAGACTCCTACTAGGATAAGAGCAGTAGACCGACTAGGACTCTGCCATGTAACCCTGTCCCCCCGGATATATAAGGAGGGACAGGGGTCCTCCTCAAGGGACAACTAGAAGTCGACAAGACAAGTCAGCAAGACAAGAATTAGACAAGTCCTCAACTAGAGATCCCGCACGGGGCATAGATAAGACATACAACTAGACATCATCGTCTAGGTCTATCCTCGTCTAGATCTCTAGATCTAGACATATCAATACAAATACCACAAAACACAGGACGTAGGGTTATTATCCTCCGGGAGGCCCGAACCTGTCTAAATCAGCGTCTTGTGTTACCATTGTCTCTCGATCTCACGCATACCCCTGTCCTACTTATAAATCCACATAGATGAACTACCCTATGTCTATTGCCGAGATTAAGTCTCGACATTTGGCGTGCCAGGAAGGGGGAGCGCGACAGTCGGCTTGTCGAGATCGGTGGTTTCAATCTACTACTTCAAGATTTCATCACGAGCAGACCGGCATTGAAGCGCACGAGTTGCCGCGTTTTCAAAAGATTTCTTCTTCAAGATCTAATCGTGAGCAGACCGATGTTGAAGCGTCATGTCATCAAATTCCATGACCGATCTTTTTCTTCAAGATTCATCAGTAAGAACACTTCGTTGGCATGAGGGCAGATTGCAACTGCATGACTCGCTGACATCATGCCTAGAGTTCTGCTAAGTCAAAAATCTCATCGACAAGTTGAGTTCATCAACGTCAATAGATTACATGCGTGCATGTGTGTGATTACCAACAAGGAGTCCAGGACAAGTCTGAGAGTCGACACACAGGCACTACAACAAAAGACAAGTGCTGATCACGTCGAATTCTAGTAGACCTTGGAAACATGTCCGAGTCAGACTAGTTCAAGGCCTCACGGAAATAAGGCACTTACGTGTGCTATCAGGGAGGCCAGCTAGTGTTGCTATTAACTTTGAGCCTACCTTAGCGGTTCACAACCAACACGGCTTCCAACACGTTTATCAAGTGTTTCATCGTCATGGTGGTCTAAGCAAGCTGCTGGTTCAGGTCTACTCGACTTCATCGGCACTAGCTAAGTGATATGACCTTCGACATCGTCCTCTACGACGACGCTTCCAGCATTATGATGCTTCAGCGGATTCGGCCATCCGGCAACGTTGCCACGATGATGCCTCCAACGACTCAGCGACATCACTACGACTCGATGGCTCGATCACTCAGTAGCCACATGGACATGCCCGGGGGCTACTCCGCCTTCACCTGGCCACTCGGCTACTCGGCCACTCGATGACGTCTTCGACGACTCAACGCATCGGCAATTGCCACGACTCGGTCACTCGGCGACATCGCTGCGATTCGACCACTCAGTGACATCGTCTCGACTCGTCCACTCGGCGACATTGCTGCACTACGATGACTCGACAGCCACCAAGCTACTCAGCAACACCGTCAATGACTTGGCATTTTGGGTTTTCACCCACTCGATCAATCGGCGACACCTCCGACTACTTGGTGACACAAGCCAACCACTCTAAGCTTTGATGTTCCAGGATGGCTCGACTTCGACGTTCGACCACTTGCCAACAACATCAACACGCTCAAGGGCTCATCTTCAACTCGCTGAATTGCAAAGCTAAGTATCTTTATACTTTCTCGATTTACTTTCGAGGTTTTGGGCTCATGTCCTTCATACTATTTTTCCCATGGCCATTTATCTCTGTTTTCTAAGTAGAAGGTCGTAGGTTTTTTGATGAGTAAAGTTGGGCTTTTTAATCAGTGCTCTTATTTATGACTTTATTCATCTTTTTAATGCCTCGGTTCTTTAATCCTTCGCATTAAACAATCAAGCCAGGGGGCTATTTGTGTATCTATACATGTGTTCTCCCACTTTTTTGTGAATCTAGTAGTACACATGTCGGTCGGTGACCTTTCAGCAGTGCATCAGCCCTGACACCATATGACCCATGTCGTCTGTTGTAGTTTCACCCTTTTTTGGCTTCTGCCTCGACCGATACATTGCATTTTATTTGCAATTTGGTCTTATTTTTTGGTCTTATGCCGACAAACAACTAAGGCATAAAACTTCTTTGCTACGCGACAGACTGCCACTACACTAAACCCAGAGCCAAAGTTGCGAGAGGTCATGTGTCGATTGGTTATGATTGCTACGCAAGAGTAAATTATGACCGATATTGTTGCGGCAGACTGAGCTCAGAGCACTTTATATTTTGTTCTAAGTATCCTATGGTGGATCAGTCTGGTTGCTAACGCGCGAATACGCTGATATACGCCAGTCGGTCTACTTAAAGGAGAAAAATGGATATACACTAGACTTTTCAGTCGACTGATTTATTTGGCTTATAAAAAATAAGTTTTCAAACAAATAATATTAATTACAACTAATCATTTTAATTTCCTTTATTGTTAGGAACATTTACGACGGATAGGCGGATACACCACTCGATATATAGTGATTTTCTCGTCTTCGTCGGTCGGCAATGCCAGCTCCGACCGCTTTCATCGGTCGGCCATGCCAGCTCCAACTGTCTTCATCGGTCGGCTTACAGCTCCGACTGCTTTTGCCGGTCGGCCACGCCAGCAGTGACTGTCTTCATCGGTCGGCTTACAGCTCTGACTGCTTTTGCCGGTCGGCTACACCAACTCCGACAGCCGCCATCAGTTTGCCACACCATATCTGACCGCCGCCATCGGTCGGCCACATGTTAGACTGTCCGCTTCACTCGATCATCACGAATTTGAGTAATTCCTACTTCATCAGTGGTCGGGAGCTACAACAATCTTGACTGGCTTCTTCACTCGACCTTATCGTCATGAGTTAAGTACCGCTGCCACTCAGACATGATATTCTGAGTTGAGCGCGACCGACACTCATAACGACGATAGTCTTGGGGGCATCTTTGAAGAGAGGCACTTTATGGTTGATGCCATAATATATAAAAAATATATATGATTTAATGATCATATAATAGAGGCTTGATGGTCACTCTATCAAAAGTGCTTCTTCGATGAGAAGTGCATTATTAAAAAATGGTTGATGCCATAATCATTCAAAGCATGATTTGATGATCATGTCGCTATGACTTGATGGTCATATATGTAAAATAACGAGCATCACTCGGCTGATTGAAGTCAGTCTATAATAGTGAAAATAAAGCTCAAAGATATGAGTGATTACAATTCTTAAGGAAAGGTTACTTAATCATGATTGAAGTCATGGTAACTTAGTACTTGGCTATGATTGATGTCATAAAGCCTCGTTCATTCGGTTGTGATTGAAATCACCCATTTAGAACATAATCATTCGGCTGTGATTGAAGTCACCCGTTTGATTCATAAATCACTCATAAGCCACTCAGCCAAAGACTATGTCATTTGGCTATGATTGATGTCATAAGCCTATGTACACTCAGCTGTGATTGATGTCACCCGAATATATTATATAGCACTCGGCAATGATTGAAGTCATTGGTTTGAGTCATCAACCACTCAGCAGTGATTGAAGTCACTCGTCTGAGTCATTTATCACTCGGTAGTGATTGATGTCACTCTACTGAGCTATTTGTCACTCGGATTTGATGATTCGAGTGATTTTTCCTCAAAGAGAGCCAACACGACTATTCTTGATTTGGACTCTTGCATTATTTGCAGATTCCAAATGATACAAGAGTCAGGGGCTACACCTAATTAGGTGCACCAGTTGATTTCTTGAAGACATTTTTGGATCTTTGAGATTCTCACAAGCTCGCTGGTACAAAGTTAAAGCATTTTACATGACTTAAACCAGTCGGGAAGCTACTGAATACTATCATCAAGCTTGCAAGACTCTCGGGGCTTCTGTCGATGACCTGTACCCTAGGGTACCTCATATAGAAGGAAAGTGGAGGTAGACTCCTACTAGGATAAGAGTAGTAGACCGACTAGGACTCCGCCATGTAATCCTGCCCCCCCCCCCCCTGGATATATAAGGAGGGGCAGGGGTCCTCCTCAAGGGACAACTAGAAGTCGATAAGACAAGTTGGTAAGACAAGAATTAGACAAGTCCTCAACTAGAGATCCCGCACGGGGCATAGATTAAATATACAACTAGACATCATCGTCTAGGTCTATCCTTGTCTAAATCTTTAGATCTAGACATATCAATACAAATACCACAGAACACAGGACGTAGGGTTATTATTCTCCGAGAGGCCCAAACCTGTCTAAATCGACGTCTTGTGTTGCCATTGTCTCTCGATCTCGCGCATACCCCTGTCCTACTTATAAATCCACATAGATGAACTACCCTATGTCTATTGCCAAGATTAAGTCTCGACAGAGCAAATGGATGCTCAAGCGGCACAGGCTCAGGGAGCACAGTAGGATCCAGCACAGGAGCAGCCCAGAGCACAGCCTTCAGTGGACGTCGCTGCATCACTTTCTTTGACCACGAGCGCTTAGATGTTCATCTTTTCCACTTTTTGGTGCTTGTTGCCAAAGGGGGAGAAGAGTCCTAGGTCTAGGGGGAGTGGGAGTGTGATCCTGTGCGATCGAGAGTAACTTGTATTTAGGGGGAGCATACGAGGTTTTTGGGAGTTGGATACATTTGGTTCTTATTTTGATGGAGTTATTTGTTGTTCGTGGATTTTGATGAGTCATGTTTTTCATTCGCTTGTGTTTGACTCATTTTAATCTCACTTGGTGTGGGAAACTTGCTCTACGGGTATCCTCAGACAAGACTAAGTCAGTAGCCAACCGGGTACTACATCAATAAGGAAGCCGACCGACTCGACTTGGAGCACAAGGCATTTAGAGATAGACTTTCTATGTAAATCCTTGTAGATTATGACTAGGACTCTTCATGTACCCCCCCACCGACCGAATATATAAGGCGGCAGGGTACTCCCCATAGAGGGAGAGATGACATAAGTTTCACAATATCAATACAATACACAAAATATAGGACGTAGGGTTTTTGCTCTCAACGAGAGAGTCCGAACCTGTATAACTCGGCGTCTTGTGTTATCATTGTAGTTCTTAGTCTCGACGTAGCCCTATATATTTACTGCTGATCTCAAGCTTCGACAGTTGGCGTGCTAAGTAGGGGAAAAGACTCGCCAAGATTCTCCATCGACTATGATTGCCGAAATTCCCATCATTCAGTACTCACCGGACTTCAAGATCTCATTTGGATCGCTCTACTTCATGGTCGGCGACAACGGAGCCCTAGGTTTGGAAAACCACAGATCCGACTCGGCCGCAACCGTCTCCATGGCGCGATCATCGAGTTCGTCTGACATAATCCCGCATTGGTTCCACTCGGATCTGAGGAAGAAGGTCCTTCCTTCGGGAACGATTCAAAATCAGATCGGTCCTTTGATAAGGACTCGGTCGGATCTGCTTACCCATATCCCCATACTGTCAACATGGTGGATATAGCAGATCCTACGGATGGAGACCAAGATAGTGACCAGGACGGTGAACAAGAAGGTAACCCCGTCGATGGCCACCTGAAGCAATTAGCCGAAGGAGGTCAACAGGAGGAGAACCCTCCAATTGATGACTTATCGGTCAGTCACTACCATTGATCAAGAGGGTCGCACGGTTCATGCAACGCACGCCGACTGGATCTTGGTCCAGACCTCGAAGTGGATGGCGTCAAGGTCTACCACACTCCTCAGAATAACATCACCAGGGCCAAAACTTTGCTCGACACTCTAATGGTTGATGCGAATTATCAGACCCCTGCGATGCAGAAGGCGGTGGCTATGCTTAAGGCTGCTGCGGCTCAAGAGGCCGCAAAATCTCAGTCGGTCACAAGTTCTAGTCACGCATCTTCATGAGGTCGGCATAGGCGTGAAGATCTAAGAAATTCTCTCAGTATCCATGATGGACGAGATACCACCAACTCTCACTATGAATAACGCGCTCGTGATAACAGACGCAATGAGGAAGCACGTCGTGATTGGAGAACGGATAACCTACGGGACGACCGACAGGACAACCGATGAGAGGACCGTCAAGATCCTCCTCCAATAGACAACCACGATGACCGTCATCGATGTGACGATCGGGATTGACACGATAACGATGATGATGACCATCGGTGACATCGTCATGATGATGATGTTGGTCCGCGACACGGCCGTCGTCCAATTCCGTCTCTAGACTGGCATAGGCGGTCACCGACGCCTACCGACGATGAGATCGATGGCATCAAAGCTTACATCCCTAGGCTTCGCATAGCTCGATGGCCAAAATGATTCAAGCCGGTCCCCATCGAAAAATATGATGGTTAGACCAACCCCCGAGAGTGGCTGCAGCTCTACAACCCGGCGATTCGGTCGGCTGAAGGCGATTCCTACATAATGGCTAATTACCTTCCGGTCTGCCTGGATCCAGCCGTTCTGATATGGCTCACATCTCTTCCGGAGGAGTCAATCACGTCTTGGGGAGACCTCAACAAGAAGCTCATAGAAAGCTTCCAAGCTACCTACAACCGACCGGGCAACCACTTTGACCTCACTCGGATCAAGCAGAAGACCGATGAACCTCTTCGTGACTACATCAAGCGATTTTGCGCTAAGAAGACTGAGATCCCTAATATCCCGGACCAACAAATTATTGTTGCCTTCCAAGGAGGGATCTGCAGCGATGATTTGGTTCGAGAGATCGGTCGGAGGAATTATGACCTCAAGCTGACCGTTCAAGAGTGCTTCGAGATCGCTGACAAGTTCGCATCTGGTGAGTCGGCATTAGATGACATCCGGGGGAAAGGCAAGGAAAAGCGGTCGGACAAGCCTGAGTCCTCCAAGAAGGACAAGAAGAGCAAGTATTACAACACAGTTCACACGGTGGACCAATTTCAGAAGAACCCTCGAACAAACCAACCGTCCATGGATGAGCTGCTGAGTGGCCCGTGCCTTTGGCACCCAAAGGGAAACCACAAAGGGAGGGATTGCTATCGACTGAAGGGTTTCGCAACAGTTGCACTCAAGGTGGCTAAAGATCCATCGAGGCGCAATAGCAAAGACAAGACCAAGGACGATGGCAACAAGAATGATTCAGGAGAGTTCCAGGAGCCCCGCAAGGAAGTCAACTTCATCTTCGGTGGCCCGGATGCCTATGTGTCCAAGCGCAAGCAGAAGCTGGAACTTCGAGAGATCAACTCGGTGGAACCAGTTGCGCCTCAATTCATGAGGTGGTATGAGATGCCAATCACCTTTGATTGGTCGGATCATCCCAAGCATATACCAAAGCCAGGTCGATACCCGCTGGTGCTTGCTACCACGATGAAGGAGGTAAAGTTTAATAAAGTACTCATTGATCAAGGAAGCAGTTTGGACTTAATCTTTACCAAGATTCTTAAAGAGCTCGGTCTGTCAGTCAATGATCTTCAGCCGAGTTCTTCACCTTTCTATGGGATTGTGCCTGGCAAGACTTCAATTCCTATTGGACAAATTAGACTGCCGGTCACCTTCGGTACCCGTGAGAACTTCAGGACTGAGCGCATCCCTTTCTAAGTGTCGGATCTCGACTCGACATATCAAGCTATGATCTGTCGACCGGTAATGGCTAAATTCATGGTTGTCCCGCATTATCCGTATCTCACCCTCAAGATGTCAGGCCCGAACGGAATAATCTCCCTCCACTCTGATCTTTGAAATTCTTTTGATTGCGATGTATAGAGTTGTGAGATGGCCAATAAACAGTTGATGTTGTCCAGCCAGAAGGAGATCCAGAAGGCAGTCGGCATTGAGGAACAGACTGAAGTGGCGGTTCCAGCAAAAAAGCCTACCAAAGACAAAGAAGATTCAGACCGATGACATCCAAACCAAGGAAATCATGCTCGATCCAGAGGATCCCAATAAGGTAATTTATGCTGGGACCAACCTTGACGAGAAATAGGAACTTGCGCTCACTCTTTTTCTCCAGGAAAATAGAGACATCTTTGCATGGAAACTATCTGACATGCCAGGAGTTCCTAGGGAAAAGATTGAGCATGAGTTAAGGGTACCTCCTGGGGCTACCCCCGTTTGGTAGAGGCTTAGAAGGTTCCCACAAGATCGCAATGACGCCATGAAGAAGGAGATAGTTAGACTATTAGATGCTAAGTTTATAAAGGAGGTGTAGCATCCCGACTGCTTAGCAAATCCAGTCCTTGTACCCAAGAAGAATAAAGAGTGGAGGATGTGTGTCTATTATACCGATCTCAACAAGGTCTATCCTAAAGACCCTTTCGCTCTTCCTCGTATTGATCAGATTGTAGACTCAACAGCCGGGTGTGAGCTCTTAAGCTTTCTAGATGCCTATTCAGGCTATCACCAGATCCCACTGAAGGTCGAAGATCAGATTAAAACTTCCTTTATAACACCCTTCAGTGCCTATTGCTATATCACAATGCCTTTCGGTCTGAAGAACGCTGGCGTGACTTACCAATGGGGTATTCAACGCTGTCTTGCTACTCAGATCGGTCGAAACGCAGAAGCGTATGTTGATGACATCGTTGTCAAGACTTGGAACATTGAGGAACTTTTTTCTGACCTGGCAGAAACCTTTGACAATCTGAGGCAATATTCGATGAAGCTGAATCCTAAGAAGTGTGTTTTTTGGGTTCCTTCGGGAAAGCTACTCGGCTACATCATTTTAAAACGAGGTATAGATGCCAACCCGGATAAAATCAAGGCGATCCTTGATATGGGGCCACCTAATTCTCAAAGGGACGTTCAGAAGCTGACCGGAGGCATGGCGTCCCTGAGTCTCTTTATTTCCCGACTGGGGGTTAGAGGGTTACCACTTTTCCGACTGCTTAAAAAGTAGGAGGACTTTGTTTGAACCGAAGAGGCGCAGTCGGCATTGGACGAGTTGAAGGTTTACCTCAACAGCATTCCAGTATTGGTGCCTCCGGAGCCAGGAGAAAAACTTCAACTTTACATATCGGTCACAACTCAGGTTGTGAGTACTGTTTTAACAGTCGACCGAGAAGAAGAGGGACATATACAAAAAGTTCAACACCTGGTCTATTTTGTGAGTGAGGTCCTCGATGCCTCTAAGGCAAGGTATCAACAGATCTTGAAGTTGTTGTATGCATTGTTGATCACCTCCAGGAAGTTGAAGCATTATTTTCAAGCTCATCCAATCGAAGTCCAGACTTCCTTCGCGCTCGGCACAGTGCTGCACAATTTAGAAGCCAAAGGAAAAATTGCCAAGTGGGCAGTCGAACTTGGTCAATATACCATTACGTTCGCGCCTCGGTCGGTTATAAAGGGACAAGCGTTAGCTGATTTCATTATCGAGTGGACAGAGATTAAAAATCCACCTACTGCACAAGATGTCGACTATTGGAAAATGTACTTCGATGGATCTCTTCAATTACAAGGAGCTGGTGCGGGAGTCGTGTTTGTCTCACCTACTGGAGAGAAGCGTTGATATGTCCTTTAGGTGATGTTTTGCATGTCCAATAACGCTGCGGAGTATGAAGCCCTTCTATATGATCTGTGCATTGCCGCGTCACCCGGCATCAAGCGCCTTGACGTCTTTGGTGACTCAGCTTTGGTCATTAATCAGGTCACTAAGGATTGGAACTATGTGGATGACAATATGAGTGCTTACTATCAAGAAGTAAGGAAGCTCGAAGACAAATTTGATGGATTGAAGTTCACACATGTTCTTTGAGACAATAACCAAGCGGCAGATGAATTGGCCAAGATGGGATCATCCCGGTCTGCTGTCCCGCCAGGTGTTTTCTTACACACTCTGGATTCCCCCATGATTTCTCCTCAGTCAGATGTATTAATGAGTGTTGTCCCTGATCTTGTTGGTGATGACAACATGGAGATCGATTGGCGCGACCCACTCATCAAATATTTGGACAAGGGAACGCTGCCTTCGGATCCTAATGAGCAATGGAGGTTAGACACCCGATGCTGAGGTTATCTGCTGGTGGGAGACCAACTGTATAAAAGAGGAGGTTCAAACATCTTGATGAGATGCATCTCGATACTAGAAGGCCAAAAGTTGGTAGAAGAAATTCATCCGGGATATGTGGCAATCATGTGGCTTCCAAGACTTTGGTCAGCAAAGCTTTTCGGCAAGGGTTTTATTGGCCCACGACGGTTGAAGATGCACACCAGGTCGTTCGAAAGTGTGAAGGTTGTCAATTCTTCGCTCAACAGACGCATGTGCCTTCACAGCATCTTCAGATGATATCTTTGACTTGGCCCTTTGCTGTTTGGGGGCTTGATATTGTTGGTCCTTTCAAGAAAGCGCCAGGCGGGTTCACTTATCTGTTCGTTGCTATTGATAAATTCACCAAGTGGATTGAAGCAAAGCCGGTCAGCAAGATAACATTGAAGAAGGCAATCGAGTTTGTCAAGGATATCTTCACTCAGTTTGGGGTTCCTCATGATATCATCACCGATAATGGCACTCAATTTACGTCAGTGGAGTTCCATGACTTTGCTGATAAGATGGGAATAAAAATCCACTTTGCATCAGTGGCTCATCCTCAAAGCAATGGGTAGGTCGAACGGGCCAATTGTATGATTCTTCAAGGATTGAAACCGCGGATATTCGACAGACTTAAGCCTTATGTCGGTCGGTGGGTCAAAGAATTGCCTTCAGTTCTATGGGGGCTTCGCACAAACACCAATCGGACAACTGGTCAGTCATCTTTCTTATTTGTCTATGGCTCAGAGGCTATGCTGCCGACCGAGGTCAGTCTTGTTTTGGCACGGGTTCAGGCGTATGATGAACAGCTTTATGAGGAGAATCGAGAGATTGATTTGATTACAGCAGAGGAGTTGCGTGATCGTGCTCTGTTTCGGTTGGCACTTTACCAGCAAGGCTTACGTTGATATTATGATAAAAACGTACGTAATCACCACTTCCAAGTTGGAGATTTAGTGCTTCACCAAGTGCAGTCACGAAGAACCAGCATAAGCTTTCTCCAAAGTGGGAAGGACCATATGTGGTGAAGGAAGTCACTCTCCCGGGGGCTTACCGACTGATGTACGAAGATGGCGATGATATACCAAATTCCTGGAACATAAATCAGCTACGTCGCTTCTATACTTAGTTATTCTTTTGTATACTTATACATTATTTTTGAATGAAACTTTGGTCTTTTTAATAAATGATGCTTTGATGATTTTCATTCTATATTGTCTCGATTCCTTAATTCATTTTATTAAACAATCAAGCCAGGGGGCTAGTAATAATGTCCCGCCTTGGTCTAACCTTATTTTGGTTTTGAACTATTTTCCGACCGATTTCTTCTCTTTGAATATGGTCTTCACTTTCTTGGTCTAACGTCTATACATTATGGTTATATACTTTATACTGCACATCAGACTACCACTACACTAAACCCAGAGCCAAAGTGCGAGAGGTCATGTGTCGATTGGTCGACTCTACTTGTTACGCGGTTACGAGTCACAACCTAATATGTTAAGGCAGACTGATGCAATTTGAGTTTCTCAGTGACAGAAATGTACTTTTGATATTTTTATCAATCTTTTAAAGCTATTAAGCATGAATCTAATTTACATACAGGTAACATTGTTTCAGTACATAGATATTACTAATGTTCTCTAGCATTGCAGGATTTACAGCTCCTTTGAAGGAGAGGAAGAGTCAGCTCGTAGCTCAACTTCTGGAGTTGCTAGAGGAGTAGGCATGGTCGGATTGATCTCTATGTTGTCGACCAAGGCTCGGAAAGTCTCTAGCATGGAATCCAAGAGTAGCTAGCATTGGTCGTCGGTCAAGTCTAGGTTGAAGCCCTCCTTGATCTTGTCCAATGATAGAGCAGGAGACCAAGATTGGCAAATCGCCAGAACCTGACTCCCGGCCTCGGTCGCCACTCGTCGAGTGTTATAAGCGATAGCTTCCGATGCATGCTCCAGCAAGTACTCCAAGGAGTGGCCAGTCTGCTCCACTCGTTCGGCATGAACATAGTTCATTGCCTTTCGAGGAGCATAAGATAGAGCTGCTAGTGATGATTTTTGGTCAGTATGATCAAAAGAGGATTCAAGCAGATGTGAGAAATAATGAAGGGCTTACTGGCAAGTTTACATTTGGAGGATTTGGAGACGCTCTTGGCATCCTCTATCTTGGCGTCAGCCTCCTTCAGCTCCTTCTGCAGCCGAGTGATCTCGGCCTTTTGGTCTTCGATCGACTTGGAGAGGTTTTCCTTCTCAGCATTCAAGGCGTCAACAAACCTTTGCTGATTGGAAGTCAACTTCTCCAGGTCGGCAATCTTCTGATCATGAGCTAAAGACAGATATTTGAACTTTTAGCGCTAGAGTGATTAGTTGATTATTTAAACACAAGATGGTAAGTGATCTTACCGGCTATATCTACACGGCCTTGGTCTAAGGCCTTGGTCATCTTTCTTTGGTCGGTCTGCAGCTTATCAATCTCCTTCTGTGCTTTGGAGAGCTTTTGACCGGTGACTAGCATAACACTAGCAATATGTCAGTATTAAACTTAAAGACATGAAGACCAAAGAGTTTTAGGGCATACCAAAAGTTTCAGCTTCAAGGTATTCCACCCTAGCCTGTTTCCTCTCTACAAGAGTGTATATTTTCTATATACAAAAAGGGGTTAAGCTTAAGGACGAGATTGAGACAAATCTAAAGCAGGGTATTGAAGTACCTTGCTGGCTTCTCGATGTTGGTACATAATTTCCACGTCCTCCACTTCGGGCCGACCGAGTGTATCTGCAGACAATGTCGCGTTACCTTTGTCAAGAGGTGAAGGGAAAACGGCTGGAGCAGGTTAGGGTGCAGGCGCCGGAATAGAGGCAGGAATTGTCTTATCAGATGGCTTATCCACCTCGGTTGGTGTGTTTGATGACTTGCCGACCGGTTTGGGCAGATCAGTCAGATGAGGAGGGGGTCCTGACCGAGTGGCTTCAGACTCTTGGGCACTTTGTGAATCACTCGTCCGACTACTGTTAAAACAAAGATTTAGGATATTAAGATGTGTTCTGACTATTGGCAATAAGAGATAAGGAATATAAGGTTTAAGGATTAACCTGGGGGCCTTCTTAAGCTTGATTCGGCACATCCTCTTCTTCGAAGAAGTTGACAGAGAAACAGTCCCCTTCCTCTTCTGGGTCTGTAGCACCACCCTTGCATCACCCTGTGTTTGGCTTGGGAGCTGTTGGTCGTAGTTACGCACCCACTTATATACCGCAAGAGGACAGTGTACAGTTGTAGCTCTTTTTCCCTCAGAGTATTCCAAGGTTATCGAATCCACAGGGAACGAGCGAGACTATTACTATTAAAGGCTTACTAACAGATTGCAATGGTTGAGTTGGTGTGAATGATGATGGTGAGAGAGTGGTGGATGAATGTTATTAGAGATGTAACAGGATAATGAAGGATTCTCTCCTTAGGATTGGTTCACTAGCATGCAACCTTATTCTTATTAACTCGGATGATGATTCCAATATTCTACAAGACATGGTGGTTTCGTTTGCCCCGGTTGTCACTATAGAGGTTATTAGCTCCCCACTGGTTTCTTGCACTATGCAATGGGCAGAAGTATACCGGCCGATACACTAATGAAATAGATGCACAATTGAGTTCACTACATAGATTGAATTCATCAAGAGAGTATCAATAAGTATGAGAGTTACATGACCAGATCCCCGCACCAGAGAAGAGAATATGAGACTATTCACTCATCCTCCTGCTAAGCATAGCAGAGGGGTGAGAAATAGCGTTGGAACACGCACGTGCCGATCGGTGCAACCGTTGCGCCGATCGGCGCGACCTCCCTTCTGGTGGTTCTCATCGGTGTTGACCAACCATCGCCGCCCATATCCTGAAACCCTAGTTCTAACAACTGGATATCATGATTGTTGTCTCTCTCCTTCTCTCCTGGGCTCTTGATAGATGTCTTCCTTTTATATCCGGCGAGATTAGATCCACTTCCACCGACTTCGACTTGTATTGGGTTGGGCCTCTGTCCTTGGACCGAATTATGCCCTTCATTATCTTTTACCCTCCTGTGCCGATCGGCGCAGGCCCACGCCGATCGGCACGGCTCTGTATCTGGCCCATCCTTGTTGCTCTTTGATTCCTTATCCATAATTGCCCTGTTTTATACCTGTTTTCTGCAATTACATCCAAAATAAAAAAAACTACAAATATATGCAAATATGGGGTGAATTGTTAGTCAATTCCACCAAATTAAGACGTAGAACATCCCTTTTTGGTAGATAAAATGGGTAGCTAGAAATCACCAATAGTTCCCCCACACTCAGATCATTGCTAGTCCTCGAGCAATACAAAATCAAATATGTAGCAAGAATCTTCACACCACCTCTCCTTCAATCAATATCAATTATCATTTTTACTTGCCCCACAAAGATTTTCTCTCACCTTCTTTCAAACCAATCGGTACTTGATACTTGAATTTAATCAAATTACCACAAAACCTTTTCAAAAATGATTTTAGTTTTCTTTACTCATCCTTAGCATTGAGCATCATGCAATTGGTCTTCTCTAAATCTCTCAAGTGTATTTCCTTCCCTCTCCTATCTAATCAATGATTGTATATGGATCTTGGAGGGCTATATAACTAATTAAACCATAAAGTTAACCATGTCAACAATGTGCTCAATCATGCCCACTAAGAAAGGATTTTCTAGGAAAAGAAATTTTAATGACGGAGAAGAGGAACAAAGGAGATCTAAAGAAAAAGGTTTCAATGAGAACAATGGCAAAGAGTAAGAGATAATCAGAAAGCTGCTTTCTTTGATAACCTTGCTGCATCTCAGGGAATAATTTTTTCTCTTTGTCTCTTTTTTTTCTTCTTTTTTTTTATCTATGCCAGTCGGTTCCACAGCTGCACCGATCAGCGCAGTCTATAAATTTATTTATTTATTTTCTTGTTTTTCTTCCTCTTTATTCTATTCCCAATATGATCAGCAATTTCTGTCTTGTACCAGCAGCAACTGTCTTCTGAATCCTCTCTTTATTGAGAATATAGGTTATATCAAGGAGGAGGGAGAAGCAAAGACTATGGTTTTCATGATAGCAAGGAATTTATATGGATAAGAATGGCTAGAAATATAGAGGTAAATAAATAGATCATCCGTTTCTAACTTGGTCAAAATCATGAGCAAAGAGTTGACAAGTTACTTACAATTCAATTAATTCAAAAGTGTAGCTTGCTCTCATTCACTTGGCTTGTGTAGGCATATCAGACCCTGCTTTTGCTTTGGCTTCGGATGAGTCAAAAGAAGTTTTCACAAATTCAAAGCTTAAAAGTTAAGTGGTAACCAACTAATTCAAGTAATCAACCGATCAATCATCAAAAAGATAAGATAAATAATATGGGGCACTTTCAATTTGACAATTAACACTAACTTTATTAAAGACAAAACAATTATTCAAACTACATAAAGACTTTTAAAGCAACTCTCAACATCACTCATGACTCTCTTAAGCACACTTAATAAGAAAAACAAACAAAACTAAACTTAAAAACACTTAAAGACCATGACTAATGGAAGCCCTTCCCCCACACTCAAAATTTGCAATGTCCTCATTGCAAGAGAAGAAACTCAACTAATCATGGAGACCATGCCTATTCAAGACATGGAAAATCCGTCTTATGTTTCTTACGAGAAAAGTGTAATCCGCTTCATTCATCTCGATTGCATCATGGATTCTCCAATCCATATCCCTTTGATGCCTGTAGGCATGATCCCTATCTTGATACACTCTTTCAATATTCCGGCGGCAGGCAGGACAGCAAACCGGTGGTTGCAGACTATAATTTTCAACACTGTAGAGGGAGACACTGTTTAAACCCCTCTGAGCCGATCGGTGCAATGGCTAAGCCGATCGGCGCGGTGGTGTTCTTTCTTCACTGCGATTGTCTCCGCTTCCCTCTGCATTACCATTAACTCTTACTAAAGTTCCTGCCGCCCCATCATTGTTACATTCTGCAAATGTTCCCCAATTTTCAAACTTGGGACTTCTAGAGCTTCTCTGCATATCAGTTACATCTCCCGCATATCCAGACATACTAGGATGACCACTCTCCAACTTTTCCAAACAATCTAACGTGTCAAAGTCGCTATCCCATTCAGAATACCTTTGAATTGGCTTACCCGATAGTTTAGAAGATTTGCAAACCTCTAGTGTAGTCTTATACTTCTTTGCAGAAGGCTCTTTGTCTTCACTTGGCAGAGCCGTCAGACCAATAAATTCAGCCATCTTCAGTTCGCGCCGATCGGCTCCATCGTTGTGCCGATCGGTGCATCTGGTGACTTCTACCAATTGTTCTAGGTTACGGTCACGAATCCCCTTGTTTTGCTATCTTCGTAAAATTTCATCATTAATCTCCTTAGGCGTCTTCCCTCCAGGAACTGCGTAATAGCCATCATCATATACAACCTCTCTGGATATGAAGGTTGGATATTCTGCCAATTGGAGTTCAACCTTATGTTGAAGATCTTTTGGAATAAAATGAAGCTTGCATGTGCCGTAACAGGGAAGGATTTTTCCTTGATTATTTTCTTTCACATTATTTTATTTCTTAATCAATCTGATTAGTATACTGCTCATTACATTATGACTTTTTGCATGTACGAATTATTATCTACATACACTGCTTGAGCTCGTATCCATGCATGTCACTATGACTCATCCACCTGGGCGATGAGTCAGCTATTAAAATTCTTGGCCATCTGACTTGACGACTCGGGAGCACGACGACCAGATGACACAGCAGCTTGGTGTGGAGCCACACACACCATGACATTGTTGGATCGTACATAATCAGTGGCCATGGTGATCGGTACACGATGTCAGGGAGGCGATCCTCGAAGCCAACAAGTTCAGGAGTCTATTCCGGATCGATATGCATTGGAAATCAATTACGTCGTGTCTTTTTTGCATGGATACAAGCTGAGACTGATCGTTTAGAACGATGCTACTGCGATCTCGTCGAAGGACTCCAAGACACATGCGCGTCGCACTAGGGAAGACTTTTTTTGTGATTTTTTTCTTTCTATATTACTCCTTTGGTTATTTTGGCATTATTTTATTGCCAATACCATGTTAATCGCAATTTGGTTAGCCAAGTGCTCATCATGTGGAGAGTACTGTGCGACAAAGGCAGGACCGTCTGTTCATGATGCCTTTCACAACTCGGTGACTCGATTAATCACTCGGCAAGGCACATCGGTGACTCGCAATTTGATGAGTCAGATAATGAATCACTCGGCGACTTGGTCACCGGCTCCCAATGGCGTGTCGAGGATTCCTCTAGATATTGTCGGTCATTGTAGGGCTAAGTTACTTTACTTATTATTATTATTTCATTCATATTTGCTGGAGTTGAAGGTCATAGTTTCTTAGTCTTACATGGATGGATTTTAAGTTTCTTCTTCACTTATTCTTTTTTGCATCTACGAGTTGATCATCCATACGAGATGTATGACGTTCGTCAGATCAAATCATGTGCTTGTTGCTGGGAAGAGGCTGATGATAAAGATGGCGATCCAAGTCGTCACTAGGCCGGTGGCTCGGCAATTTGATGATGTAATGGTTTCTCTACACGGCCAGTGGCTCAAGCAATTCGGGAATTTTCTTTCCATCTTTGATCGGATCGTATACACGACCCGTACTCGATAGGGAAGTTTTATTTTTTTTCATATTTGATCTTTCATATTATTTTATTCTATATATTATACTGATGAGTTTGATTAGTCGAATCTTATTAGTATTGTTAGTTTCTTTTGCATGGACGTGAGTAACATGCATGGTGTCCATAGACCTGAGACTTGTAGATTTGGAGCTCGCTGACTTGGCGACTGGGCATCACAATAGCTCGGCAACTCAGCCGATTTGATGATTTGGTTGACTTGACCAGTTACTCGGCGTGGTGACCAATCACTTGGCGTGGCAATTCGACGACCTGCGATTTGACAGATGATGACTCGATCGTTGGCTTGATGATCTAGCGGTGTGCTCGGGGGCTCGTCTTCGACTCATCTACCATCACAAAGCTAAGTAAATTTTATAGTTTTTTATTCATACCATATTGATATGAAGGTCGTAGGTTCTTCATCTTACGGTGATAGTTTTGAGTTTCTTTTGGATTCATCTTTTGCCTTGACAATATTGGTCAATATTTTTTCTCGGTTGATTCGACTCGAACATGTTTGGCCGAATGAGTTTTAGCGGTACATATTTGGTATTAGGAGGAGTTCAGCTATTTTGCTTAGTTGCCCGTCTGACTCCCATTACCCAAATTGATCAGTCTAGCTCTATGGCTCATGTCGTTTGTCAAAATCGTCGTGCACATCGTTCTTCTAATGAACCTTGTTTGTTTTTTATGTCTGTTGGTTGAATGATCAGTACTCTAAGCAAACATAAGGCTTAGACGAATAACAGAAATCTAACAGACTTAGATATTAAAAATGTTATTTTATTAATGCTTTATATTAATTTTACATATAACTATATTATTTGTGTTCTTGTATTACAGTTATCTCATTGATATCACTCAGTCATGGAGCACCGAGTCAGTGGATCACTCAGCCACGGAGCGCCGAGTCATTGGATCACTCGGCCATGATCAACTACTCATGGTTTCTGGAATTTCGATCTCTCAGACCTTTTGAGCTGTTATGTCAGGGGCTCGTCTTTAGCTCAATGGATTTTAAGCAGCTAAGTATTTTTATAATTTCAGTTTTATTCATCTAATTAAAGGTCATAGGTTCTTTAACTTAGGGATGATTTCTTTCTGCATAATCTTGATGCATTAGACTCTCGGTATTACCTTAACTCGCATATGCTTCATAGAGTGAGTTCTTAGTGTCCATAGTTCATATCGTTTGTTGAGGACCGAGATGGCTTTTTACCTTGACTCACATGTTCATCCGAGTGAGTTCTTAGTCTCCATGCTTCATGTTGAACGTTAAGGAAATCATTTAGTAGTGTTGGTACCTAATATTTACTGGTTGTGAGAGTTAGGCTCGAGTTCATACAGCACTTAATCACCCAATACAACCCAAGCATCTATTGCATTTCTGGCAATGGATCAATATTGTTATTTTATATATGTATCACATATTGAATATATTATTTGATTTATCAGTGTACTACCTATTGAATACATTGTTGGTTTTATCAATGTATTGTTTTTTGAGTACATTGTTTGTTTTATATATGTATTACTTATTGAATACATTATTTGTTTTATTAATATATTATTTATTGAATACATTATTTTCATGGATTATAGTAGCTATATCAACTGGAGTTATTTTATTGACATCACTCGGTTTTGTTATCCCGAGTTATTGGATCATTCAGCTTCATTATTGGATCACTCAGCCTTCTTGTCTCGAGTTGTTATATCATTTGACTATATTATTGGATCACTCGGCATTGATTACTTATGATTTTACTCAATATTGGAGAGCCCTGCAAGAGTTGTTATTTTTTACTCAGAATCATGTCCGGGGGCTGCTATAACTTGTTATATTTAATTAAGTATTGCTTGGATATTTTTTATGGCTCTTATACTTGTTATATTGGATCAAGTATCATCCGGATATTTTGATGACTGCTATGCTTGATATATCTGATCAAGTATCACTCGGATTCATTAGTACCAATGGTTTCTTTTTTTTAGTTGGGGGGAGTGGTAGAACCAATCTTGGGAGCTACCGTGTTAAAACTCCTCATCGAATCAGTCTGGGACAGTGGTAGATCAAGATTTATATTTTTGACTCATAAGATATTTTGTGATCCAAATACCTTCTAAGTCGGGGGCTATACCTACACCTAGTAGGTGGATTTTTTCCCCCGTATATGGATATTATTTGGTGCATAATCCATCTTGAAGATTCTTGGAGACCTTTACAAGTTTGTTGTTGTACATGAAAAAGCTTAATCATATTCAAGACGAAACATTAGTCAATCAACTGAAGATCAACAACTAACTTGCAAATCTCTCGGGGGCTACTGTGGGATATATATACCAGGGATACCTCACCACTCAGATATATTGCCGAGTGGGCTGGGGTCCAATAAAGATAAAGCCCATGAAGATAACTACTCAAATTATTACTTGGAGTACACGACAAGTCAATACTAGAGATAGAAAGTTAGAGATAGAATCCCACTTGGAGATCATGTTGTAACCAACTAGGAGACTTGCCATGTAACCCTGCCCCCTGGATATATAAGGAGGGGCAGGGTCTCTCTCATTGACAACCAGATATACGACATAATACACCACAAAACACAGGACGTAGGGTTGTTATCCTTCGGGAGGCCCGAACCTATCTAAACCTTGCATCTTGTGTATCCATCGACTCTTGGTCTCGCACATACCTCTACCGATAAACAAGGATCATGGGTAGCCCTATGATCCACTGCCGATAATAGTATCGACAATCTTGTCTAGCTTGAAGATCCTTTTCCGCATCCAACTGGTACATGGCTTCTTCGGCTATCTTGTGCAGCTGAAGTTCATACTTGGCAGCAATATCATGTTCGGTATAAAGCCGGCACTTATGGATTGTGAGAGCGCTCTCTTTATCTAGTTCCTCTTTCTCTTGCTTAGTGAATAATCTTTCAAAAGACAAGAAATCTTCATATGACAAAGGCTTAGCAAGATCAAGAAGACCTTCCATGGTGTACCTTTGAGAAACGGCCTCTCTCCCAATAGGTCCTATAGATTTTCCTTTGCGCACCAAAACTCTCCTCATAATCTGCCGATGTTCATTGTCCATCTTTACCTTGTCGGCGTTCCATGCGTTAGCTTTGCTTTCCTTCATGATCTTCTTCCTCAGATCTGACCAGACCACTGGATCATCTCATGTTGGCGTCAATACTTTGTCAACTTCATCCCAGGACCAAATTTTAGAAAGCTGCAGAAATTCACTGCCGAGCGGATCGGCTCCAATGTCGCGTCGATCGGCACCACTGTCGCGCCAATCGGCGCCACCTTGATTTCTTCCTGACGCGCCGCCTTCCATAGCTTTTGTCTTTAGGGCTTTGTTCTGGTGAGTATGTAATGCGAGTTGATCCATGGGGTTGCGGCCCTCTCATATTTATATCCCTTGATTTCCAATTGGACTAGGATTATATCTCTTATTTACGGAATTCAACTATCTTAACAAGGCAAGGTCCGAAACTGACTCAAAAACCAAAAAGACACTACCGTGCCGATCGATGCAGGGCTGCGCCGATCGGCACAGCACCGCGCCGATCGGCATGGTACACTATTTTTACCCAATCAAAATAGAAAAAACACGAAAATCAAAAACATATACAGGGCTTTTGTTTTACGTCGTTAAGCTCGACCACACAGGACACTAAGCAGTGAAGTACACATCAAAAGATTTTAATTCAAAAGTGTCAGGTTCTAGATATACCTTTAGACGGTGTCCATTTACCGTGTACTTGTTCCTTTTTCCATCCATTATAATCACAGCTCCCGAAGGTAACACCGTATTCACAAGATAAGGTCCTTCCCATTTACTTCGCAGTTTGCCTTTACCAAATAATCTAAATCATGAATTAAATAGGAGTACCCGATCTCCTTCCTTGAATTCCTTCTTCAAAAGCTTCTTATCATACCACTTCTTTGTCTTTTCCTTATATATTATCGCATTTTCATATGCACGTAATCGCATCTCCTCTAATTTGCTTATTTGAATTTTCCTTTTCATACCGGCGGCATTAAGATCCAAATTTATTTCCTTTATAGCCTAATAAGCCTTATGTTCCAATTCCACCGGTAGGTGACATGATTTCCCATAGATGAATTGATATGGCGTCATACCAATTGGTGTCTTGAATGCCGTCCTATATGCCCATAATGCCCCGTTAAGCTTTATAGCCCAATCTTTTCCTTTCTTCGTAACTATCTTCTGCAGAATCCCCTTTAATTGCTTATTTGACGTCTCTGCTTGTCCATTTGTCTGAAGATGATAAGTTGTTCCAATTCTGTGTTCAACCCCAGATCTTGCTAAAAATCTAGTAAATTCTCCTCCTGTGAAATGTGATCCTGCATCTGTAATTATGATCCTTGGCATTTCGTACCTTGGGAAAACTTGCTCCTGAAGTATATTCCTTGATTCTCTTGTAGTATTGAACTTGCATGCCATTGCTTTGACCCACTTGGAAATATAATCAACGGCAACCAATATATATTCACAACCATGAGAATCCACAAATGGTCCCATAAAATCCATACCCCATACATCAAAGATATCGACTTCTAGATTGTACTTAAGAGGCATTGCATTCCGACTGTTAACATTTCCTATTCGTTGGCATTGAGCACATGTTGCAACATACCTTTTTGCATCTTCATGCATAGTAGGCCAATAAAATCCACTTGCCCATACTTTCGCCTGTGTTCTGAAATAGCCGTAATGTCCCCCATAATCCGAAGAATGACATTTTGACAAGATGCTCGCTCTTTCTTCTCTGGGTACACATCCTCTCACTACTCCATCCTGACAATACCTATACAAGTATGGGTCGGCCCATATGAATTTTCTCATTTCGCTCTTAACTCTTCTCCTTGTATTCTTGTTCATCATATCAGTTTGTCCCTTGAAACCTTTGATAATATCCATCATCCAACTCCCTCTACGATCAAATACGGCGAACAGCTGCTCTTGTTGCATTTCATCTTTTATTGGCTCAGTAGATGATGACTCAAGACGAGACAAATGATCTGCTACAGAATTTTCCACTCCTTTCTTATCTCTTATTTCCAAATCAAAATGTTGCAGCATCAATACCCACCACATTAACCGAGGCTTAGATTCCTTTTTTTGAAACTAAATATCTTATAGCAGCATGATCAGTATATACAATCACCTTAGAATTTAGAATGTAAGATCTAAACTTCTCAAAAACAAATATAACAGCTAACATCTCCTTCTCAGTTGTTGTATAATTGATACGCGCCTCGTTTAAAGTCTTGCTAGCATAATAAATAGCATGCACTTTACCTTCTTTCCATTGTCCAAGAATAGCTCCAACTAAATAATCACTTGCATCACACATAATTTCAAAAGGTAAACTCCAATCAGGTGGCTGCATGATGGGTGCAGAGCATAGTGCTTCCTTTAATTTTTTGAAGGCAAGGAGTCTTTCATCGTCCATAATGAATTATGTATCTTGCTTCAACAATTCTGTCAAGGGTTTAGCAATCCTCGAATAATCCTTAACAAATCTGCGATAGAAGTTGGCATGTCCAAGAAAACTCCTCAAAATTGTAAGATTAGTAGGCGGAGGCAATTTATCAACTGTAGATATCTTTGCCTTATCAACCTCTATCCCCCTATTTGATATGACATGATCAAGTACTATTCTTTCTGTCACCATGAAGTGACACTTCTCCCAATTAAGAACCAAGTCACATTCAACACACCTTTTCTAAACCTTCTCTAAATTCTTCAAGCAACTATCAAAATCAGCACCATGTACGGAGAAGTCATCCATGAACACCTTCATAATATCTTCTATGAATTCAGCGAATATTGCATTCATGCATCTTTGAAATGTGGCAAGTGTGTTGCAAAGACCAAAAGGCATCCTTCTGTATGCATATGTCCCAAAAGGGCAAGTAAAAGTAGTTTTCTACGGATCTTCTGGTCTTACTGGTATCTGAGAGAAACCACTATATCCATCCAAATAACAAAAGTATGTATTCCTTGCTAATCTTTCAAGCATCTCGTCAATGAACGGAAGAGGATAGTGATCTTTCTTCGTCACCTTGTTCAAACTTCTGTAATCTATGTAAATTCTCCATCCAGTTATAGTCCTTTGAGGAATCAACTCATTATTCTCATTAGGCACTACTGTCAATCCTCCTTTCTTGGGCACACAATATACTGTACTAACCCATTCACTATCAGCAACAGGGTAGATCATACCTGCATTAAGTAGCTTCAAAATCTCCTTTTTGACCACTGGCTTCATTGATTCTTTCAACCTTCACATTCCTTCAACCAATGGTTTAGTATTCTCTTCCAAGTTAATTTTGTGGGTGCAAAATGCGGGGCTGATTCTCTTGATGTCATCCGATGTGTAACCAATGGCCTTCTTATACCTTTTGAGCATAGCAAGCAGCTTTTCTATTTCTTCTTTTGTTAGGGCGTTATTCACAATAATTGGATATGTTCTATTTTTCCCTAGATATTCATAGTGTAGCTCTTTCAGAAGTTTCTTCTGTTCTACTTCTGGTGCTTCATCTGGATCTAGCTCACCCAGAGGTTCAAAATAAGAATTTTCCTGGTTGAGCCGATCGGCGCAAGCATTGCGCCGATCGGCACTAGCAGTATCCTTGTCAGCTACGTGCATGAGGTGGTCTAGTGGGTCACCCATATCCATCCCTATCTTCTCATCCTCCTCTGGGTAGAATTCTTTATAGCAAGAAGGGTCTTGATGAGACAGATCATTAAATTGAAATTGCACTTCTTCACCTCCCAGGTGTAGCGTAATTTGACCTTTCCCAGCATCCAGAACAGCTTGTACTAATCTCAAAAATGGCCTTCCTAGAATGATGTCTTCAACTCCAGTTTCCTCATTATTTAGAACGAAGAAGTCCACTGGTATTGCTTTTGAACTAATCTCTACCTCAACATTCTTGATCACTCCCAGTGGCTTGGTCTTCCTTCCATCTGCCATTACGAGCTCAAGTTCAGTCCCCATCAGTCGTTGTTGAGTTTCATAAGGCATGCTCATGAATGCATCATAAGTCATCAAGCTAACACGGGAACCAAAGTCACATAAGGCTTTCAGAAATTTCTTCCCTGATATCTCACATGGTATGTACGGCTCCTCTTCTTGCTCTTTAGTGAGACCTATAGCATACACACCATATAATCCTTCGTAGAGAGATGGCTCAAAGCAACTGTCTAGTAATCTCTTTGCTTGTTTCACCTCTGTTCCATCAAGCTCTATATCATCCTTGTAAAGCTTCCCTAAGACTCTTCCAATAATTTCTTGATCAAAAACTTCCAACTTGAGGCGATTACTTGGGAAATTATACTCAATTCCGGCTTCAGAGGCATCTTGCGGGCTGAAGGATCTCCTCATATTGAGCAACTCTTGCAAAAAGTCAATAGGAATCCAGTCCATTGGCTCAAATTCATCAAGTGGTTTAGCATTCGCCAATGTCCTATCTCCCTTTGGTTTAGCAAAGTTACCTTCAAACTCTTTCAGGTGGTTGTTTAGAATCACAGCTTCTATCTTGGTATATTCCTTGCAGCTTGGTGGAGTTGTCAGGGCGATCAGTTCCCCTGTTGTTGCAACTGCGTCGATCGGCTCAGAGACTACGTCGATCAGCGCACGCGTTAGATCTATGGAAGTGGGTCTAACGGGCCCTATCTCTTCAAATTTATGCTCTGGAATACTCATTGCTCTATTCTCGAACATACAGATCTGTTCAGCCGGCGACTCTTCCTTCTGCATAACTTCTGGGCATTGCTGATTTGGTTCTAGATATTCTTCTCAGTGCTTATGCAACGCTTCATTCTCAGCAATTTTACCTATCAATTCGATACCCACCTTGGCTGTCAACCTCAGAAAACTTCCTCCGGCCGATCTGTCCAAATGCATCCTCGATGCCTTATTTATGGCCATGTAGAAGGTTTGAGCGCACATATTCTCATCAATGCTGAGGTCAGGTCCTTGTTTCAACAATGTTTTAAAATGCGTCCAGGCTTTCGCGAGAGATTCTTCATCTTTTTGTAAGAAGTTGACCACTTCTCTTCTCAATTTTTGCACCTTTGGCAAAGGAAAATAGTGGAGACAAAAATTTCCAACTAATTCACTCCACCTACCGTACGCATCTCGAGATGCTGCCTTGTGCCACTCTTTGGCTTTTCCTACCAAAGAGAATGGGAAAAGCAGCCATCTGTAAAGATCCTGAGACACTCCTTCATGATGGAATGTTTGGCAAAGTGCCTCCAAATCTTGTAGGTGAGTATATGGATTCTCCTCCTTCGCTCCAAAGAATTTGTTTGCTTCAGCCATGCTAATGATAACGGGGTTCAACACATACGAGAAGGTCGTGGCCTTCTTGTCTGAGGATTGAGGCACCAGCACGTCTGGAGATGGCAAAGAAAGCTCCCTGAGCGTCGGAGAAGGTTCCGTCATACTCATCCTAAAAATTCACACAAAACATAAAACAAAAACAACTAGAAAAGAAAAGGATTAGACGTTAGTAAAATATTAATAGTAAAAGAACTGGCTTGCTCCCCGGCAACGGCGCCAGAAAATGTAGCTTGTTGGTCATAGTTACGCACCCACTTATATACCGCAAGAGGACAGTGTACAGTTGTAGCTCTTTTTCCCTTAGAGTATTCCAAAGTTATCAAATCCACAGGGAACGAGCGGGACTATTACTATTAAAGGCTTACTAATAGATTGCAATGGTTGAGTTGGTGTGAATGATGACGGTGAGAGAGTGGTGGATGAATGTTATTAGAGATGTAACATGATAATGAAGGATTCTCTCCTTAGGATTGGTTCATTAGCATGCAACCTTATTCTTATTAACTCGGATGATGATTCCAATATTCTACAAGACATGGTGGTTTTGTTCGCCCCGGTTGTCACTATAGAGATTATTAGCTCCCCACGGGTTTCTTGCACTATGCAAAGGGCAGAAGTATACCAGCCGATATACTAATGAAATAGATGCATAATTGAGTTCACTACATAGATTGAATTCATCAAGAGAGTATCAACAAGTATGAGAGTTACATGACTAGATCCCCACACCAGAGAAGAGAATATGAGACTACTCGCTCATCCTCCTGCTAAGCATAGCAGAGGGGTGAGAAATAGCGCTGGAACGTGCATGTGCCGATCGGCGCAACTGTCGCGCCGATTGACGCGACCTCCCTTCTGGTGGTTCTCATCGGTGTTGACCAACCGTCACCGCCAATATCCTAAAACCCTAGTTCTAACAACTGGATATCGTGATTGTTGTCTCTCTCCTTCTCTCCTGGGCTCTTGATAGATGTCTTCCTTTTATATCCAGCGAGATTAGGTCAACTTCCACCGACTTCGACTTGTATTGGGCTGGGCCTCTGTCCTTGGACCGAATTATGCTCTTCATTGTCTTTTACCCTCCTACGCCGATCGACGCGGCTCTGTATCTGGCCCATCCTTGTTGCTCTTTGATTCCTTATCCAAAATTGCCCTGTTTTATACCTGTTTTTTGCAATTACATCCAAAATAGAACAACTACAAATATATGCAAATATGAGGTGAATTGTTAGTCAATTCCACCAAATTAATACGTAAAACATCCCTTTTTGGTAGATAAAATGGGTAGCTAGAAACCACCAACAGGGGCTCCGACTGGCTTGAAGGTCGGTCGGTGGGAGCAGGGGCAGGTTGACCAGCATCAGCAGATGGCATTTCTTCATCATCACCCTGATCCCCAACATATTACCGTCGGTGCCCAATAGTCTGCTTCACTAGTCGACTGGGGGAGGCAGGGTGACAACTTGATCAACACATTCAGGTTGAGCGCCTGTAGAAGAGATTGAGCCTCCAGGGTCGGTCTGCTGCGGCTTCTCAACATAATCCGTCCCTCAATATTGGTCAGAGGGAGTGGAGGATGTGATACATAAGTATCCAGAACCTGCGCAAGAGGCAAGATATCAAGCAGACATCAAGACAAGAAAATAAGGGATTGCTCAAAGTAGACTGAGGCTTACTCGGGCTCGCATAGTGCCCTTATTATATGCCTTTTTGATCAACGAGTGATCGTGAAGCAGATCCCCTTCAAACATCTTCAATAGGGGTTTCTGACGAAGTTCACCATTCGGTGGGTCGGGCACCTCCCTAGTCTCGTCATCATCAACATAGTTCCACACTGGGTGACTTTGAAGCTTCAGGGGCTGCACTCTGCGTACTATGAAGCTTTTAGCAATGGTGATTCTGTCAACACCTTCAGCCTTCAAGTCAGCAATCTTCTTCAACAAAGTGACCACCTGAGGCTCAGTCGGATCAGGCTTCTCAGTCCATTGCTCTAGGGGAATTGCCTTGGCACCAGTGAAGTCGGCAAGAACAGGGGGAGGGTTGTCACAGTAGAACCACTCATCCTTCCAGTTCTTGTTCCTCGTCTTCAATGGCACATTGATGTAGGCTTCCTTCTTGCGTAACTGGACGCCGACACCGCCTATAGCTACTTGATTGTCCTTGGTTGGTAGTGGTCGGAGAACGAACAGATGGTGAAATAGATTGAAGTGGGGGAGAGTACCCAAAAATGCTTCGCACATATGCACGAAGATGGTGATGTGAAGAATAGAGTTGGGATTGAGGTTAACAAGCTCAATCCCATAAAAGAATAGGAGCCCGCGCAAGAAGCTACAGCAGGGGACTCCAAAACCATGCTCGAAGAACGAGCGGAACACGATGATCTATTTATGAATGGGCATGGGGCAAAATTCATGGGGTACCTTCCAGTCGATCCAAACTTGCTCTAGAAGGATACCGTCGACCACCATCTGGTTCATATCAGCTTGGGAGAGGCTGCTCTTTGAGAACTCCCGAAGCTGCTCCGGAATGTCGACCTCTGATGAAGAGGACACGGCGGCGACAGTGGAAGTTGCTGGAATCGAAGTGGAAACCTTCTTGCGACCCATGGCGATGGTTGTTTTGAGCGCGGCGGATCAAGTGTTGAACCTTAGCGGAAGCTTGGGGGCTAAGTGCGGCGAGATCTGTGACGGCTGGAAGCGAAGCACTAACCCTAGCTAGAGAAGCAGAGGCCCTAGCCAGAGAAGCAGAGGCATCGCTGAGAGCAGAGGAGGCGCGAGGAAGACGAGGAGTTCGTGCGCAAATATGGCATGGACTGAGGGTCAACTTGACGCTCCCCTTTTATACTCCCACTTTTTGACCTAAGGGTCCCATGGGCCGGGATGGGCCGTACAGTGATGCAATTTTTTGATCAAGCAGCAAATTAATTAAGGGCCTTAAACATGTTTAGGGTCTAAAACCTTGAGAAGTAGAACTTGGGGGCTTCTTTGATGAGAAGCATTTAAAAATGTTTGACCATATCTATATGATTTGATGATCAGGTAGCGAAGGACTTGACGGTCATATGGATATAAGTTCAAAGGTTATGGTATTGATTGAAGTCAATAACTAAATTGCCAAGATTGGACTCATGAATAGATAGAGTGACTAATTATTAGGGAAAGGCTATATTATGATTGATGTCATTTAGCTTAATACCATTATATGATTGATGTCATATTGGTTCACATGAATTGAATATGATTGATATCATAAAATTCAGACCGACCAGCCACTCGGACATAGTGTATATCACTCGGCCTTTTTGATAATCGGTCGGCATGGTTGAAGTCTTGCAAAGTGAGCCACTGATTTGATGACCAGAGGTCTGTTAGACTCATATTTGAAGGTTTGAGTAAAATACCTACAAAATAATAAGAGCTAATATAATTAGACTCTTGCATTATTTGTTAGTCTCCAAATTATACAAGAGTCGAGGGCTACACCTGATCAGTTGCACCTGATCGGTGCCCCAGATCTATCAGGAACATCAATAAAGAGGTCTTCCTAATTTATGATCAATAGTGAAGATCATTCTGAGAATCAAAGCTCAAAATTAGGAAGCACTCGGGGGCTGTTGTGGGATACTTGCTCTACGGGTATCCTCAGACAAGACTAAGTCGGTAGCCAACCGGGTACTACATCAACAAGGATTTCGACCGACTCGGCTTGGAGCACAAGGCATTTAGAGATAGACTTTCTATGTAAATCCTTGTGGATTACGACTAGGACTCTTCATGTACCGCCCTGCCGACCGGATATATAAGACGGCAGGGTACTCCCCATGGAGGGAGAGACGACACAAGTTTCACAACATCAATACAATACACAGAACACAGGACGTAGGGTTTTTACTCTCAACAACAGGGCCCGAACCTGTATAACTCGACGTCTTGTGCTACCATCGTAGTTCTTAGTCTCAACGTAGCCCTATATATTTACTGCCGATCTCAAGCTTCGACACTTTTTTTTATTTCTCATGTGTAGTGTATTTTATTCATTAATTATCTTGTATGCATGTGTATGATATCATGATGATGATTGCTTGTCCTTAATTCATATGCTTTATGCTAACTTGTTGCATTTCATCATTCATGTCTTACATTACATGTATTTATGCTTTCCTTTAATACATTGCCATGACATGCATGCATATTTCATCTAGAGTATGCTTTTCACTCTTTTCCTTGTATCTCTAGATGATGTTTGATTGAGTAGGACCTTATGCGTTTCTCTCATATGTTGTTATGGTTCCTCTCGATCTTTGTGTAGCTCTTTTAGCCTAGTTGTTTATTGATCAAGTTTTTGATTAAGTAGTGGTTGTCATCAATCACCAAAAAGGGGGAGATTGTAAGCTTCATGACCATTGATGATTGGATCTCCAAGGTATGAATGTTTAGTGATAGATGACAACTATGAAATTGTGGGCTAATATCTACATGAGTGTTGTCTATGTAGGAATCATCTCTAAACTCTATTATAAATCATATGGATGATGGTTGCCTTGGCGATTGATGAGAATGACCACAAGCATGGAGGCTTGTGAACTTGATGGAGTCCAAGGGTTGATGAAGATGGATCAAAGCGGAGAACAAGCTATGGTGTAAGTGTTTGGTACGCTTGCCTAGTTGTTAGGGTTTTGAGTCTATAGGAAAAACCAGACTATCAAGGGGGTCTAGGTTATTCTCTTAGGTCATGTCTAGTCGGTGATGTGCAAGGTTGCTCGATGAAATCACAGGCACTAGGTGATAGTGGAGGAGCCAAGGAGCTGTTTGGAGAAGCCGGGAAACGAAGTCAAGCGAGCACAACAAATTTCAGCTTATGGACATAAAGACCGGACAGAGGGGTTAGTGGAGACTGGACTGTACGGTCGCTATGGGGAATTGTCTCAAACTTAAAGCGAGGAGCGAGGAGTCTGTCTGTAGTAGAGCTTGTACAGACCGGGCGGTCCAGTTAGTAGGGCTTGCACAGGGCAGAGAGAAAGCTTCAGTGCAAAATGTTTCTGGACTAGTGAGAGAAATGGATCGGATGGTCCGGTCAGTACAGGTTTCAGCAGGGTCAGAGGTGTTTTGTACATAGTGCTGCAGTGACCGGACTGTCCGGTCAGGCAGTGATCGGACTGTCCGGACAGTAGGCCCAGAAAGCTAATTTCATGAGGCAACGGCTAGTTTGAGGTTGGGAGCCTATATAACTTCATTGCTGAGGTCTTTGAGACCTCTCTTGGCCAGTGGAATACCTGAGAGCATTTGGTAAGGTCTAAGAGGAAAAGAGGAGAGCACTAGGAGGAGATATTGCATATCTTGAGAGTGCTAGTGGAGAGTAACTTGAGCATCTTGCACATCTAAGGCTAGGGTGTCCTTGAGGGTGTGATCTAGATTGTTACTCTTGGTCTATGGTGAGACCTAGATCGGTTAGGTATCGGTGATCGAGCCTATCGTGGTCGGTTTTGAAGGCAATCACACGTTTGTACATGGTTTGAGCCCACCGGCGAAAGGGGCATCGCTAGTAAGCACCCGTGTCGGCTCAGGGAGTCCAGCAAGTTCTCGAGGGAGGCGAGCTTGTGCTTTGTGCAGAGGTGATATACACCATGTTTTCACTCTAGGAGTGATTGCGGGATTGTGGGCGAGAACTCCACTTGGTGTCGGGAGGGACCGGAACTCTGATGGGAGTGGTCCAACGAGGATTAGGGGAAGGCGCCATCCTTCTGAGACCTCGGGAAAAATCATGAGCATTCCTTGACTCTCTCTTTACTATTTCGCAATTGTGTGCTCTAGTGACTAGGGTGAATTGTGGCTTGCATAGGCTAGTGTGATTGGCTTCCGCACTTTCTCTTATCATGAACACTAGCATGTGTAGGGTCTTGGCCTACTAGAATTGTTTAGGTTGCGTCTCTTATTAGACTCAAGTAGTGGAAATTGAAGTAATTGAATTCGTGAGTGGCTTACCGATTCACCCCCCCCCCCCCCCTCCACTTGGTACGCCTTCGGTCCTTACACAAGTGTTGGGTACACTTGCCTAGTTGTTAGGGCTTTGAGTCCATAGGAAAAACTGGACTATCAAGGGGGTCTAGGTCATGTCTAATTGGTGATGTGCAAGGTTGCTCGGTGAAATCACATGCACTAGGTGACAGTGGAGGAGCCAAGGAGCTGTTCAGAGAAGCCGGGAAACAAAGTCAAGCTAAGATGACAAGTTTCAGCTTCTGGACATAGAGACCGGATAGAGGGGTCAGTGGAGACCGGACTGTATGGTCACTAGGGGGAGTTGTCTGGGACTTACAGCGAGGAGCGAGGAGTCTGTCTATGGTAGAGCCTGTATAGATCGGACGGTCCGGTCTACTGATCGGACGGTCCGGTCAGTAGGGCTTGTACAGGGCAGAGAGGAAGCTTCAGCGTGAAATGTTTCTGGACTGGAGAGTGAAACAGACCGCACGGTTCGGTCCAGTGACCGTACAGTCCGGTCAGCAGGGGTCAGAGTCATTGGTGCATTGTGCTGTAGTGATCGGACTGTCCGGTCAGGTAGTGACCGGACTGTCCGGTCAATAGGCCCAGAAAGCTGATTTCATGAAGCAACGGCTAGTTTGAGGTTGGAATCTTATATAACTTCCTTACTGGGGTCTTTGGGACCTCTCTTAGCCAGTGGAATACCAGAGAGCATTTGGTAATGTCCAAGAGGAAAAGAGAACAGCACTAGGAGGATATATTGCATATCTTGAGAGTGCTAGAGGAGAGTAAGTTGAAAATCTTGCACATCTAAGGCTAGGGTGTTCTTGAGGGTGTGATCTAGATTGTTAGTCTTGGTCTATGGTGAGACCTAGACCGGTTAGGTGTTGGTGATCGAGCCTATCTAGATCAGTTGTGAAGGCCGTCACACATTTGTACACGGTTTGAGCCCAGCGTTGAAAGGGGCATCGCTAGTGAGCTCCCGTGTTGGCTCGGGGAGTTCGGCATGTTCTCGAGGGAGGTGAGCTTGTGCTTTGTGCAGCGGTGACGCACATCATGTCTTCACTCTAGGAGTGATTGCAGGCTCGTGGGCAAGAACTCCACTTGGTGGCGGGAGGGACCGGAACTTCGGCGGGATGGTCCAACGAGGATTAAGGGAAGGCGCCATCCTTCCGAGACCTTGGGGAAAAATTATGAGCATTCCTTGACCCGCTCGTTACTATTCCGCAATTGTGTGCTCTAGTGACTAGGGTGAGTTGTGGCTTGCATAGGCTAGTGTGTTTGGCTTCCGCGCTTTCTCTTATCATAAACACTAGCATGTGTAGGGTCTTGGCCTACTAGAATTGTTTAGGTTGCTTCTCTTGTTAGACTTAAGTAGTGAAAATTGAAGTAATTTGATTCATGAGTGGCTTATCGATTCACCCCCCCCCCCCTTCTCGGTACGCCTTCGGTCCTTACAGCCATGATGATGATGTTGGTCCGCGACACCACCGTCGCCCAACTCCATCTCCAGACCGAGATAGGCGGTCACCAACTCCCAATGATGAAGAAATCGATGGCATCAAGGCTTACATACCAAGGCTTCGCATAGCTCGATGGCCGAAGGAGTTCAAGCCAGTCCCCATCGAGAAGTATGATGGTCAGACCAATTCCCGAGAGTGGCTTCAACTCTACAGCATGGCATTTCGGTCGGCCGGAGGCAATATCTATGTAATGGCAAATTACTTGTCGGTCTGCCTTGATCCAGCCATTCGGATGTGGCTTACATCTCATCTAGAGGAGTCAATCACCTCTTGGGGAGACCTCAACAAGAAGCTTATTGAAAGTTTCCAAGCCACCTGCATCCGACTGGGAAATCACTTCGACCTCACTTGGATCAAGCAGAAGTCTGACGAGCCTCTTTGTGATTACATCAAGCGATTATGCGCTAAGAAGACCAAGATCCCCAGCATCCTAGACCAATAGATTATTGTTGCCTTCTAAGGAGGCATCCACAGTGATGATTTGGTCCTGGAAATTGGTCGGAGGAATCATGACCTCAAGTTGATCGCTCGGGAGTGCTTCGAAATCGCTAATAAATTCGTGTCGGGCGAGTCGGCGTTAGAGGACATTTGAGGAAAAGGCAAGGAGAAGCAGTCAGACAAGCCAGAGTCCTCCAAGAAGGACAAGAAGAGGAAGTCTGACAACATGGTTGCTACGGTAGACCAATTTCAGAAGAATCCTTAGACAAATCAACCAACCATGGATGACTTGTTGAGTGGCCTGTGCCTCTGGCATCCTAAGGGGAACCACAAAGCCAAAGATTGCTACCGACTAAAGGGCTTCACAATTGCTACGCTCAAGGTGGCCAAGGATCCACCAAGGCGCAATGGAAAACACAAAGCTAAGGATGGTGGCGACAAGGACGACGCAGGAGAGTTCCAGGAGCCTTGGAAGGAAGTCAACTTCATCTTCGGAGGCCCCGATGCCTACGTGTCCAAGCGCAAGCAAAAGCTAGAACTGCGGGAGATCAATTCTGTAGAACCGGTTGTGCCTCAATACATGAGGTGGTCTGAAATACCGATTACCTTTTGTGGCATACTTGCCTTACGGGTATCTATAGATATGCTTAAGTCGGTAGCTCACCGGGTACTTCATCAACAAGGAAGTCGACCGAGTCGGCTTGGAGCACAAGGCAATTAGAGATAGACTTTCAATGAAAATCCTTTTAGATTATGAGTAGGACTCTCCATGTACCCCCTGCCGACCGGATATATAAGGCGGCAGGGTACCCCCATCGAGGGACATCAGATTACAAGCAATACAAACCACAAAACATAGGACGTTGGGTTTTTAGTCTGATTAAGAGGGACCGAACCTATCTAACTCGGCGTCTTGTGTCAACCATAGTAGTTCTTAGTCTCGATATAGCCCTATATATTTATTGCCGAGATCAAGCTTCGAGAGTTGGCGTGCCAGGTAGGGGACAAGGCTCGCCGGGATTCTTCATTGACTACGATGGCCGAAATTCCCATCATCCAGTATTCACCAGACTTCAAGATCTCCTTCGGATCACTCGACTTCACGGTCGGTGACAACGGAGCCTTAGGTCTGGAAAAGTACAGATCCTACTTGATCATAGCCGTCTCTATGGCGTGATCACCGAGCCCGTCCGATCTGATCCCCGCGTTGGTTCCACTCAGATTCGAGAAGTAGATCCATCCTTAGGGAGCGACTCAAAGTCGGACCGGTCCTTTGATGAGGGCTCGGTCTTATCAGCCTATTCATACCCCCTTACTGTCAACATGGTTGATATAGAAGAAAATCCTTCGGGGGACGAGGACGAGGAGGATAACCAAGAAGATGGCCATGAAGAAAATGGCCACACAGAAGAACCAGCTGAAGAAGCTCAACCAGACGGTAACCCTCCAAAGAACGACCTATCGGTCAGTCACTGCCTCGATCGAGAGGGTCACGCGGATCACGCTAAGCGCGTCGACTGGATCTTGGTCCAAACATTGAAGTGGATGGCATCAAGTTCTATGACACTCCTCAAAACAACATCATCAGGGCTAAAATGTTGCTCGACACTTTAATGGCCGATGCAAACTATCAGACCCCTACGACGCTGAAGGCGGTGGCTATGCTCAAGGCTGCTGTAGGTCAGGATGCTACCAAGGACAGATCACAGATAGTAACAAGCTCTAGCCATGCAACTTCATGAGGTCTGCGTAGGCGTGAAGATCTAAGAAACTCTCTCAGTATCCATGATGGATGAGGCACCATCAATTCCCACTATGAAGAACGCGCTCGGGACAACCGACGCTATAAGGAGGAGCACCGCGATCGGAGGACTGGCGACCAGTGGGATGACTGACGGAACGACCGACGAGAAGACCGACGAGAACCTCCTCCAAAAAACAACCGCGACGACCGACGTTGATGAGATGATCGAGATCAGCATGATGATAATGATGATGACAACAGATGATGTCTCCATGATGATGATGTCGATCTGCGACATCGCCGTTGCCGACTCCGTCTCCGGACCGGCGTAGGCGGTCACCGACCCCCACTGATGAAGAAATTGATGGCATCAAGGCTTACGTCCCCAGGCTTCGCATAGCTCGATGGCCAAAGGGGTTCAAGCCGGTCCCCATCGAAAAGTATGATGGCCAGACCAACCCCTGGGAGTGGCTGCAACTCTATAGCACGGTGATCCGGTCGGCTGGAGGTGATTCCTATGTAATGGCAAATTACCTTCCTGTCTGCTTTGATCCGGCCGTTCGGATATGGCTCACGTCTCTTCTAGAGGAGTCAATCACTTCTTGGGGAGACCTTAACAAGAAGCTTATTGAAACTTTCCAAGCCACCTCCAACTGACCGGGAAACCACTTCGACCTCACTCGAATTAAGCAGAAGACCGACGAGCCTCTTCGCAATTACATCAAATGGTTCTCTGCTAAGAAGACTAAGATTCCCAATGTCCCAGACCAACAAATTATTGTTGCCTTCCAAGAAGGGATCCGCAGTGATGACTTGGTCCAAGAAATTGGTCGGAGGAATCATGACCTCAAGTTGACTGCTCAGGAGTGCTTTGAGATTGTTGATAAATTCGTGTCGGGTGAAACGGCATTAGACGACATTCAAGGAAAAGGCAAGGAGAAGCGGTCGGACAAGCCTGAGTCTTCCAAGAAGGACAAGAGGAGGAAATCTGATAACATGGTTCATATGGTAGACCAATTTCAGAAGAATCCTCAGACGAACCATCCGACTATGGATGACTTGCTGAGTGGCCCTTGCCTCTGGCACCCAAAGGGGGACCACAAAGCGAAGGATTGCTACCGACTTAAGGGTTTTGCGACTGCTACGCTCAAGGTGGCCAAAGATCCACCAAGACGCTAAGGACGGTGGTGATAAGGATGATACATGAGAGTTCTAGGAGCCCCACAAGGAAGTCAACTTCATCTTCGGAGGCCCGGATGCCTATGTATCCAAGCGCAAGCAGAAGCTAGAACTACGGGAGATCATATGTGTGAAATCGGTTGCACCTCAATTCATGAGGTGGTATGAAATACCGATAACTTTTGATCGGTCGGATCATCCCAAGCACTTACCAAAGCTAGGTCGGTACACGCTGGTGCTTGCTGCCACAATGAAGGAAGTCAAGTTCAACAAAGTACTCATTGATGGAGGAAGCAATTTGGACTTAATATTCACCAAGACTCTCTTAGAGCTTGGTCTGTCAGTCAATGATCTCCAGCCGAGTTCTTCACCTTTTCATGGGATTGTGCCCGGCAAGACTTCAGTTCCTATTGGACAGATCAGTCTGCCTGTTACCTTTGGGACCCGTGAGAACATCAGGACCGAGCACATCCTCTTTCAGGTGGTCGATTTCAACTCAGCATATCATGCTATCATTGGTCGACCGATGATGGCTAAATTCATGGCAGTTCTGCATTATCCATATCTCACCCTTAAGATGCCAGGCCCCAACGGAATAATCTCCCTCCACTCTGATATTCGAAATTCTTTTGATTGCGATGTATAGAGTTGTGAGATGGCCAATAAGCAGTTGATGTTGTCTGATCGGCAGGAGATCCAGAAGGCAGTCGGCACAGAGGAGCAGACCAATGCGGCAGTACCAGTAAAGAATCCCACCAAGGAAAAGATCCAGACTGATGACATCCAGACCAAGGAGATCATGCTCGACGCGGAAGACCTGATAAGGTAACTTATGCAGGGGCCAACCTCGACGAGAAATAGGAACTCGCGCTCACTCTTTTCCTCCAGGAAAATAGGGACATCTTTGCATGGAAGCCATCTAACATGCCGAGAGTTCCTAGGGAAAAGATTGAGCATAAGTTAAGGGTGCCTCCTGGGGCCACCCTGGTTCGACAGAAGCTTAGAAGATTTGCGCAAGACCGCAAGGACACTATGAAGAAGGAGATAGTTAGATTATTAGATGCTAAATTTATAAAGGAAGTGTATCATCCCGACTGGTTAGCAAATCCAGTCCTTGTACCTAAGAAGAATAAAGAGTGGAGGATGTGTGTTGATTATACCGATTTGAACAAGGTCTGTCCTAAAGACTCTTTCACTCTACCTCGTATTGATCAGATCGTAGACTCGACAGCCGGGTGTGAGCTTCTAAGCTTTCTGGATGCCTATTCAGGCTATCACCAGATCTCACTGAAGGTCGAAGATCAGATTAAAACTTCCTTTATAACACCCTTTGGCGCCTATTGCTACATCACAATGCCATTCGGTCTGAAAAATGCTGGCGCGACTTACCAATGAGGTATTCAATGTTGCCTTGCTACTCAGATCGGTCGGAACGCAGAAGCTTATGTTGATGACATCGTTGTAAAGACTCGGAATGTCGAAGAACTTCTTTCTGACCTGGCAGAAACATTTGACAATCTGAGACATTACTCGATGAAGCTGAATCCTAAAAATTGTGTTTTTTGGGTTCCTTCAGGAAAATGACTCGGTTACATCGTTTCTAAATGAGGTATAGAGGCTAACCCAGATAAAATCAAGGCGATCCATGATATGGGGCCACCTAATTCTCAAAGGGACGTTCAGAAGCTGACAAGATGTATGACATCTTTAAGTCGCTTTATTTCCCGACTAGGAGTTAGGGGGTTACCACTTTTCAGTTTACTTAAAAAGCAGGATGACTTCATTTGGACAGAAGAGGCGCAGTCGGCATTGGATGAGTTGAAGGTTCACCTCAGCACCATTCTAGTATTGGTGGCTCCGGAGCCAGGAGAAAAGCTTCAACTTTACATATTGGCCACAACTCAAGTTGTGAGTACTGTTGTGACGGTCGACCGAGAGGAAGAGGGTCATATATAAAAAGTACAACACCCGGTCTATTTTGTTAGCGAGGTCCTCAGCGCCTCTAAAACAAGATATCATCAGATCTTGAAGTTCTTATACGCGTTGTTGATCACCTCCAGGAAGTTGAAGCATTATTTTCAAGCTCATCCGATCGAAGTCCAGACATCCTTTACACTTGGTACGGTGCTTCACAATCGAGAAGCTGAAGGAAAAATTGCTAAATGGTTGGTCGAACTTGGTTAGTATACCATTACGTTCACAGCTCGGTCGACAATTAAAGGACAGGCGTTGGCTGATTTTGTTTCCGAGTGGACAGAGATTCAAATGCATCCTGCGACACAAGATGCTGAGTACTGAAAAATGTACTTCGATGGCTCTCTCTAATTACCCGGAGCCGGTGCGGGAGCCGTGTTTATCTCACCCATAGGAGAGAAGCTTCGATACGTTCTTCAGGTTATGTTTTGCGCGTCTAATAACGTTGCGGAGTATGAAGCCCTCTTACACGGTCTGCGCATTGCTATCTCACTTGGCATCAAGCGTCTCGACATCTTTGGTGACTCGACCTTGGTCATTAATCAGGTCACTAAGGATTGGAACTGTGTAGATGATAATAAGAGTGCTTATTGTCAGTAAGTAAGCAAGCTCGAGGACAAATTCGATGGATTAAAGCTCATGCACGTTCTTCGGGATAACAACCAGGCGGCTGATGAGTTGCCCAAGATGGGATCATCTCGGTCTGAAGTCCCACACGGTGTCTTCTTACACATCCTGGATTCCCCCACTATTTCTCCTCGACCGGATGTTTTGACGACTGATGTTCTCGAGTTGGTAGACGATATCAACATGTAGACCAATTGGCGCGACCCAATAGTCAAATTTTTTATTGAGGGTACGCTGCCTATGGATCCTAATGAGCAACAAAGGTTGAAAGCTAGATGTTGAGGATATTTGATGGCGGATGATCAGCTTTATAGAAGAGGAGGATCAAATATCTTGATGCGATGCATCTCGATACCAGAAGGTCAAAAGTTGATGGAAGAAATTCATTCAAGAATATGTGGCAATCATGCAGCTTCTAAGACTTTGGTCGGCAAAGCTTTCCGGCAAGGGTTTTATTGGCCCACGGCGGTCGAAGATGCACACCAAGTCATTCAGAAGTGTGAAGGTTGTCAATTCTTTGCTCAACAAACACATGTTCCTTCGCAACAACTTCAGAAGATATCTTTGATTTGGCCTTTTGTTGTCTGGGGGCTTGATATTGTCGGTCCTTTCAAGAAAGCACCAGGAGGGTTCACTTATCTGTTTGTTGCTATTGACAAATTCACCAAGTGGACTGAAGCAAAATCGGTCGGCAAGATAACATCGAAGAAGGCGATTGAGTTTGTCAAGTATGTTTTTACTCGATTTGGGGTTCCTCATGATATCATTACCAATAATGGTACTCAATTCACATCTCTGGAGTTCCATGACTTTGCCGATGAGATGGGAATAAAAATCCACTTTGCATCAGTGGCTCATCCTCAAAGTAATGTGCAGGTCGAACGGACCAACGCTATGATTCTTCAAGGATTGAAGCCTCGGATACTTGACAGACTTAAGCCTTACGCCGGTTGGTGGGTCAAAGAATTGCCTTCAGTTCTTTAGGGGCTCCGCACAAATACCAGTCGGGCCACTGGTCAGTCACCTTTTTCATTGGCCTACAGTTCGGAGGCTATGCTACCGACTGAGGTTAGTCTTGTTTCGGCACGAGTTCAAGGATACGATGAAAAGCTTTCTAAGGAGAACCGAGAGATCGATTTGATTGCAATAAAAGAGTTGTGTGATCGCACTCTGTTTTGGTCGGCACTATACTAACGAGGCTTGCGACGTTATTATGATAAAAATGTATGCAGTCACCAATTTCAAGTCGGAGATTTAGTGTTGCGCTGAGTGCAATCAATGAAGAATCAGCATAACCTTTCTCCAAAGTGTGAGGGGCCTTTTGTTGTGAAAGAAGTCACTCAACCGGGGGCTTACTAACAGATGTATGAAGATGGTGATGATATACCAAACTCCTGGAACATAAATTAGCTACGTCATTTTTATACTTAGTTACTCTTTTGTATTATTATGCATTATTAATGAATGAAACTTCGGTCTTTTTAATGGAAGATTTTTTGATGATTTTCATTCTAAACTTCGGTATTAAACAATCGAGCCAGGGGGCTAGTAATAATGTCCCACCATTTCCTAACCTTATGAAATTTTGGTTTTGGATTCTTTTCCGACCGATTTCTCATCTTTTGACATGGTCTTTAGTTTTTTGGTCTAACGTCTACACATCATGGTTATACGCTTTATACTGCACATCAGACTAACACTACACTAAACCTAGAGCCAAAGTGCAAGAGGTCATGTGTCGATTGGTCGATTCTGCTTGTTATGCGGTTACGAGTTACAATCTAATATATTAAGGCAGACCAATGTAATTTCTGTCAATAAACGACAGGAACACACTTATGATATTTTTATCAGTTTTCTAAGCTACAAAGCATGAGATTAATTTACATAAAGGTAATATTATTTTATTACATAGATACTACTAATGTTTTATAACATTGCAGATTTTATAGCTCCTTTCAAGGGGAAGAGGAGTCATCTCGTAGTTTAACTCCTGGAGATGTTGGAGGAGTAGGTGCGGTCGGATCAACTTCTACGTTGTCGACCAAGGCTCGGGAGGTTTCCAGCATGGAATCCAAAAGCAGTTGGCATTGGTCGTTGGTCAAGTCTGGGTTGAAGCCCTCCTTGGTTTTGTCCAATGGCAGCGCAGGAGACCAAGATTGGCAAATAGCCAGAACCTAACTCTTGGCCTCGGTCGCCACTGTTCGAGTGTTGTCTGCAATAGCTTATGACACATGCTCCAGCAAATACTCTAAGGCATGACCAGTCTGCTCTACTTGGTTAGCATGAATATAATTCAATGCCTTCCGAGCGCCATATGACAGAGCTGCAAGAGATATTTTTTGGTTAGTAAAATCAAAAATTGATTCAAACATATTCAAGAAGTTATGGAGAGCTTACTGGCGAGATTTGGAGGTGCTTTTGGCTTCTTCTATCTTCACGTCAGCCTCCTCCAGCTTTTTCTGAAGCTGAGTGATCTCGGCCTTTTGCTCCTCGACCGACTTGGAAAGATTTTCCTTCTCAGCATTCAAAGCATCTACAAATCTTTGCTGATTGGAAGTTAATTTCTCTAGGACGGCAATCTTCTGATCACGAGATAAAGACACACATTGAATCTTTAGTGTTAGAGTGGTTAGGAAAAAAATATATAAAAACAGTTGGTATGTGACCTTACCGACAGCTTCAGCACGACCCTGTTCTAAGGCTTTGGTCATCTCCCTGTGGTCGGTCTGTAGTTTATCAATCTATTTTTTGGCTTGGGAGAGTTGCTGACCGGTGACTAGCATAATACTAGCAGCAAGTTAGTATCTTGAATAAAGAACTGAATGCAAGTTAGTCTGGGACATACCAAAAGTCTTGGCTTCGAGGTATTCAACCCTGGCATGTTTCTTCTCCATGAGAGCATACATTTTCTAAGTAGAGTCAAAGCTAAAGCAGGGTATTGATGTACCTTGTTGGCTTCTTGGTGTTCATGCATTATTTCCACATCATTTGCTTCAGGCCGGCAGAGTGTATCTGCAGTCAATGTTGTCTTATCTTTATCAAGAGGGGAAGGAGCATTGACTGGAGAAGGGTCAATGCTTTGTGGTGCTGGCTCTGGAATGGATGCGGAGGCTATGTTGTCAGAAGGCTTCCTTGACTCAGTCGTCGTGCTTGATGGCTTGCTGACCGGTCGAGGCATGTCAGCCGGACGAGGAGTAGAGTTTGACCGAGTGTCCTCGGACTCTTGGGCACTCTAAGCATCACCCGACCAACCGCTGTCACTAACAGAGAATAAAGTGATTAAATCACATTATGGTTATTGACCATGAAAGACAAGAATTAAAAGGTTAAAGGACTAACCTAGAAGCTCTCTCGACCTTGATTCGGTAGACTCTCTTCTTTGAAGAAGTAGACTGAGAATCAGTCTCCTTCCTCTTTTGGGAAGGTTTGCCAGCTTCATCAGTCTTTTGTGTGACTCCTGCATCACTTGATGTTTTGCTCGGGGGCTCCGATTGGATTGAAGGTCAGTCGGAGTGAGCGAAGTTGGCTGACCGGCATTTGGAGACAGCTCTTCTTCATCATCGTCTTGATCCCTAATATATTGCCTTCAACGTTGGGCAAGCTATTTCACTCGTCGACTGGGGAAGGCAGAGTGATGATGCGATCAACATTCTCAGGACGAGTGCCTGCGGATGAGCTTGAACCACCGGCACCAGTATTCTGTGGCTTTTTGACATAATCTGGTCCCTTAATATCGGTCGGAGGGAGCGAAGGGTAGGATATATAAGTATCCAGAACCTGCACAAACGCCAAGACATCAAGCAGGACATCAAAACAAGATAATAACAGAATTATTCAAAGTCAACCGAGGCTTACACGGGCCCATAGAATGCCCATGTTGTACGCCTTCTCAATTAATGAATGATCTTGAAGGATATCTTCTTCAAACATCATCGACAAGCGTGTCTGATGAAGGATGCCGTTGGGAGGGTCAGGAACTTCCATGGTTTCATCATTGATGGCATAATTCCATGCCGGGTGACTTTGAAGTTTCAAGGGCTACACTCGACGCACTATAAAGCTCTTGGCGATGGGAATTCCATCAATGCCTTCCTTCTTCGGATCTGCAATCTTCTTCAGCAGAGCGACCACCTGGGGTCAGATAGGTCAGGCTTCTCAGTCCATTGCGCCAGAGGAATTGCCTTTGCACCAGAGAAGTCGGCAAGAACAGGGGGAGGGTTGTCACAGTAAAACCACTCATCCTTCCTGTTCTTGTTCCCGGTCTTCAATGGCACATTGATGTAGACCTTCTTGCGCAACTGGACATCGACAACGCCTATGGCCACTTGGTTGTCCTTTGTTGGCAGCGGTCGGAGGATGAAGAGATGACGGAATAGATTGAAGTGGGGGAGAACGCCCAAGAAGGCCTCGCACATATGCATGAAGATGGCGATGTGGAGGATTGAGTTAGGATTGAGGTTGACTAACTCAATCCCATAGAAGAAAAGGAGCCAGTGCAAGAAGCTACAACAGGGAACTCCAAAGCCATGCTCGAAAATCTGTTTATGAATGGGAATGGGGCAAGTTTCTTTAGGTACCTTCAAGTCAATCCGAGCCTGCTCGGGAACAATGCCATCCATCACCATCTTGGATAGGTCAGCATTGGAGACGCTGCTATTCGAGAACTCCCGAAGCTGCTCGAGGATCTCGATCTCCGACAAGGAAGACTCAGTAGCGACGGCAGCGGCCTTTTCGCGACCCATGGCTATGGGATAAATCGGCGTGATGGATCAAAAGCTAAACCCTAGCTAAAGCTCGGGGGCTGAGGGCGATGAGATCAACGGCGGTGGAAAGAGAGGAGCTAACCCTAGTTTGGGAAGCAGAGGCATCGCAAGAAAAAGGGGAGGCGCGAGGAAGACGAAGAGCTTGTGCGCGAAATGACGGCATGGACTGATTGTCAACATGTCATGCCCTTTTTATACCCTTGCTTTTGACCTAAGGGTCCCATGGGTCGGTATGGGACATACAGTGACAAGTTCTTCCGATTAAACAAAAATTAGTTAAAGGCCTTGGTCTTTAAAAAGATTTAGAGCTATTAAGCCTTGAGAAATAATCTCGAGGGCTTCTTTGATGAGAAGCCGTGGCCAATCCACTTAAAAATACTTGTCGTATTTATGTGATTTCATGATCATGTAGCAGAGGACTTGATGGTCATACGGGTATAAGTTCAGAAGTTATATTATTGATTGATGTCAATAATTAAACTACAGAAATTGGACTTATAGATAAACAGTGACAAATTATTAGGGAAAAGTTATGTTATGATTGATGTCGTTTAGCTTAGTACTATTATATGATTGATGTCATACTCCTTTACATAGGTTGAACATGATTGATGTCATAGAATTCAGACCGATAAGTCACTCAAAAAATAGTATAAATCACTCGGCCTTTTTAACAATCGGTCAGCAAGATTAAAATCCTGCAAGTAGGTTTCCAAGTTTGATGACTAGAGGTTTATTAAGCTCAAGCTCGATGGTTTGAGTAAACTACATACAGCGAAATAATAAGAGCTAATATAATTAGACTCTTGCATTATTTGTTAGCCTCCAAATTATACAATAGTCGGGGGCTACATCAGATTAGGTGCACCTGACCGGTGCACCAGATCTTTCAGGAACTTCAATTAAGAGGTCTTCCTAATTTATGATCAACATTGAAGATCACTCAGAGAATCAAAGCTCAAAATCAGGAAGCACTCAGGGGTTGTTGTGGGATACCTGCCTTACGGGTATCTGTAGATATGCTTAAGTCGGTAGCTGACCGGGTACTTCATCAACAAGGAAGTCGACCGAGTCGGCTTGGAGCACAAGGCAATTAGAGATAGACTTTCTATATAAATCCTTGTAGATTACGAGTAGCACTCTGTATGTACCCCTTGCCAGGGGGCTAGTGATAATGTCCCACTACTCCTTAACTTTAATACATATGGTTTTGGATTTTTCTCACTGATTTCTCATCTTTTGACATGGTCTTCAGATTTTTTGGTCTAATGTCTAAACATCATGGTTATATACTTCATACTGCACATCACTGCCACTACACTAAACCCAGAGCCAAAGTGTGAGAGGTCATATGTCGACTCGTCGATTCTGCTTGTCACACGGTTACGAGTTACAACCTAGTATGTTAAGACAGACCGATGTAATTTCTGTCTTTAAGTGACAGGAACACACTTATGATCTATTTATCAATTTTTTAAGATACAGAGCATAAGATTAATTTACATAAAGGTAATATTATTTTATTACCTAGATACTACTAATGTTTTCCAATATTGTAGATTTTATAGCTCCTTCGAAGGAGAAGAGGCATCGCCTTGTAGTTTAACTTCTAGAGATGCTGGAGGAGTAGGCGCGGTCGGATCCACTTCTACATTGTCGACCAAGGCTCAAGAGGTCTCTAGCATGGAATCCATAAGCAGCTGGCATTGGTCTTCGGTCAAGTTTGGGTTGAAGCCCTCCTTGATTTTGTCCAATGACAGTGCGGGAGACCAAGATTGGCAAATTGGCAAATAGCTAGAACTTGACTCCCGGCCTCGATCGCCACTCCCTGAGTGTTGTCTGCAATGGCTTCCAATGCATGCTCTAGCAAATACTCCAAGGAGTGGTCGGTCTGCTCTACTTGGTTAGCATGAATATAATTCAATGCCTTTCGAGCGCCATAAGACAGAGTTGTAAGAGATATTTTTTGGTTATTAAGATCAAAAATTGATTCAAGAATAATCAAGATATGATGGAGAGCTTACTGGTGAGATTATATTTGAAGGATTTTGAGGTGCTTTTAGCTTCCTCTATCTTCACGTCAGCCTCCTCTAGCTTCTTCTGCAGCCGAGTGATCTTGGTGTTTTGCTCCCTGACCAACTTGGAGAGGTCTGCCTTCTCAGCATTTAGAGCATCTAAAAATCTCTGCTGGTTGGAAGTTAATTTCTCCAGGTCGGCAATCTTCTGATCATGAGCTAAAGGCATATATTGAATCTTTAGTGTCAGAGTGATTAGAAAAATATATAAAAAAAAAGTTGGTATGCAACCTTACCGGCAATTTCACCACGACTCTGCTCCAAGGCTTTGGTCATCTCCTTGTGGTCGGTCTGCAGCTTATCAATCTTCTTTTTGGCTTAGGAGAGCTGTTGACCAGTAACTAGCATAACACCAGCAACAAGTTAATACCATAAATAAAGGATTGAATACAAGAGAAGTCTAGGACATACCAAAGGGCTTAGCTTCAAGGTATTCAACCCTAGATTGTTTCCTCTCCACAAGAGCATACATTTTCTAAATACAAAGAAGATGGTTAAGCTAAGGATCAAGACTGAGACAGAGAAAAAGCATGGTATTGACGTACCTTGTTGGCCTCTCGATGCTGGTACATTATCTCCACATCATTCATCTCAGGTCGACTAAGTGTATCCGCGGCCAATGCTTCCTTGCCTTTATCAAGAGGGGAAGGAGCACTGACCGGAGAAGGGTTGACAATTTGTGGTGTCGTCTCTAGTGTGAATACGGGAGCTGTTTCTTCAGAAGGCTTCCTTGACTCGGTCGGAGTACTTGATGGCTTGCTGACCGGTCGAGGTATGTCAGTCGGGCGAGGAGCTGGGTTTGACCGAGTGCCCTCGGACTCTTGGGTACTCTGTGCATCGCTCGACCGACCGCTATGATCATCAGAGAACATGGTGATTAATATTAGATTATGGTTATTAACCGTGTAAGCTGAATCAAAGGATCAAGGGGCCTAACCTGGAAGCTTTTTTGATCTTGATTCGGCAGACCCTCTTCTTTGAAGAAGTGGATTGTGAATCGGTCTCCTTCCTCTTTTGGGAAGACTTGCCGACTTCATCAGTTTTTCTAGCCACTGTTGCATCACTCGACGCTTTGCTCAGGGGCTCTGGCTGGCTTGAAGGTTGGTCGGAGTGAGCAGGAGTTGGCAGACCGGTGTCTAGGGTGAGCTCTTCTTCATCATCAGTTTGATCCCCCACATACTGCATGCGGCGGTGAGCGGTCTGTTTCACTCGTCGACTGGGAAAAGGTAGCGTGATAATGTGATCAACAGTCTCTAAATGAGCGCCTGCTGATGAGCTTGAACCGCCAGTACTGATCTGCTGCGGCTTTTCAACATAATCTGGTCCCTCAGTATCAGTCAGAAGGAGCGAAGGGTGAGACACGAAGGTGTCCAGAACCTGCAAAAACATCAAGACATCACACGTCGTGATTATTTAAAAGGACATCAAAATTACTCAAGGCAACCGAAGGCTTACTCAGGCTCGTAGAGTGCCCACATTGTATGCCTTCGCGATCAACATGTGATCTTGAATGATGTCCCCTTCAAACATCTTTCACAACCGACATCGACAGAGATTAGAATTTGGGAGGTCAGGCACTTCCCTCGTCTCATCGTCGGTCTTATATGCCCAAGCAGGATGGCTTTGTTGCTTCAAAGGTTGCACTCGGCGCACTATAAAGCTTTTTGCTATGGTAATGCCATCAATGCCTTCTTTCTTCAAATTGGTAATCTTCTCTAGTAATGTGACCACTTGGGGTTCGGACGAGTCTGACTTTTCAGACCACCGTGCCTGGTGAGTAGCCTTTGCACCAGAGAAGTCGGCAAGGATAGAGGGAGGGTTGTCACAGTAAAACCTCTCATCCTTCCAGTTCTTGTTCCCGGTCTTCAGTGGGACGTTGATGTAGGCTTCCTTTTTGCGCAATTGGATTCCAACACCACCGATGGTGACCTGGTTGTCCATGGTCGGGAGCGATCGGAGGATGAAGAGGTGACGGAATAGAGTTAGGATTGAGGTTGATAAGCTCAATCCCATAAAAGAAAAGGAGCCCACGCAGGAAGCTACAACAGGGAACTCCAAATCCATGCTCGAAAAACGAGCGAAACACAAATATTTGTTTATGGATTGGAAGGGGACGAGTTTCTTTTGGTACCTTTCAATCGATCCAAGCTTGCTCGGAAAGAATGACGTCCTCCACCATCTTGTTCAAATCAATGGTGGTGATGCAGCTCTTTGAAAACTCTCGGAGCTGATCTGGGATCTCCAGCTTCGACGAGGAAGATTCAGTGGCGGCGGCTTTCGAGGAGGACTTGTGACCCATTGCTGTAGATTAAGTCGGTGCGGCGGATCACGAGCTGAACCCAAGCGGATGCTCGGGGGCTTGATGGCGGCGAGGATCTACGGCAGTAGCGAGGAATGCACTAACCCTAGCTCTGGGAGCAGAGGAGTCACAAGAGCAGGGGAGGCGCGAGGAAGATGAAAGGTTGTGTGCGAAATGACGGCGTGGACATGGAGTCAACAGTTCAAGCCCTTTTTATACCTTTGCCTTTTGACCTAGTAGCTTGGGACCCATAGGCTGGTATGGGCCGTATAGTAATGGGCTTTTCTGATTAAACAATAAAAGTATTTATTCTTTAAAAAGAATTAGAGCTATTAGCCACGAGAAATAATCTCGGGGGCTTCTTTGACGAGAAGCAGTGGCCAATCCACTTAAAAATACTTGTCGTATTTATGTGACTTGATAATCATATAGCAGAGGACTTGATGGTCATACGGGTGTAAGTTCAAAGATTATGTTATTGACTGATGTTAGTAATTAAATCATTGAAATTGAACTTATGATTAAACCGAGTGATAATTAATTGAGGAAAAGCTATATTATGATAGACTTTCTATGTAAATTCATATAGAGTATAAGTAGGACTCTTCATGTACCCCATGTCGACCGGATATATAAGGCGGGAGGGACCCCCGCATCGGGGACACAACATTACAAGCAATACAATCCAGAGAACATAGAACGTAGGGTTTTTACTCTCATCGAGAGGGCCCGAACCTGTATAACTTGGCATCCTGTGTTAACCATCGTAGTTCTTAGTCTCGACGTAGCCCTATATATTTACTGCTGATATCAAGCCTCGACAGTTTCTCTCTCCATTACAGAAACATTCTAGAGCATTGCTTCCTCTTTGTCCTATGCAAGTCCCCAGATTGGAGCGTCTGATCTATAGACCGGACCGTCTGATCTCTTCAGACTTCAGCACAGACAAAATCCTCGTTGTGTCTCCTCTCTGGAATTCCTGTTCACCTAGTGACCGTACAGTCTCCTCTGACCCCTCTGTCCGGTCACTATGCCCAGAAACTGAAACTCCTTGTCCTCGCTTGACTTTGTTTCCCAGCTTCTCCGAGTAGCTCCTTGACTTCTCCACTGTCACCTAGGGCTTGTGATTTCACAGAGCATCCATACACATCACCGACTAGATATGACCTAAGAGAAATGACCTAGACCCCTTGATAGTCTGGTTTTTTCCTATGGACTCAAAGCCCTAACAACTAGACAAGTGTTCCCAACACTTGCTCCTTAGCTTGTCTTTAGCCTTGATTCATCTACATTAACCCTTGGATTCATCAAGCTTCCAAGCCTCCATGCTTTTGGTTATTGTCATCAATCGTCAAGACCGCCATCAACAATCATTATAGAGTAGAAAAGGTTTCTTACATGTACAATACTCGTGTATGTATTAGTCATATTTTATGTTTGTCATTCATCACTAAAATATTCATACCTTGGGGTGACCTTAATGGTCATGATCCTTACACATCTCCTTCGTTGCCTCGTCTTCATCTTCCAACTTTTGTCTCGATTTGGATCTAGTCACGTTATTGTCGCTGTTGGCCACCAAGGATAAGGCTAGGAGAGACATGCTTCTACAGCTCTACTCATGCAACCATGGATGGACGGTATAAGAGGGGTGTTTTTCCTATATCCTTAGGCTATTTGAGGTGAGCAGTTTTTCTTATTTGCTACATTTTCATCATGAGAAGAGGACTCACATGGTGAAAGAGTGTCAATATATAATAGAAAAATCCAATTTTATCATAGCAAAAAATACATGATATGTCACAATTTAGTGAAGTAAAAGTTGACTCTAATTTAAACATGATTCTTCTTACTTCAAGTCTTAGAAGACATCACAAATCCATGTGAGCATGTGGATGGCTAGTTAAGAAAGACTTCATTTACCTCGTATTCTTTATTCTATCTGGGTGTGAGCTTTCGATGTAAATTGGCTTTTTATGTATATACATATGGATATTTGTATCTAGAATCCAGAAAAAATTAAGCTATTTTCTAACAAATACTCCCTCCAGTCTCATAATTCTAGCCATTGTTTTAGAGTTAGATTCCACATTCTAGTCGTTTTTCCAAACAAAAATAAGGAATAATTCCTCTAGTGCCATTGCAATTTTGCTCAATCCCGTATTTGCCACCGAGGCTCACATGTCAGTGACCCAGGTGAGCCCCACATGTCAGTGAGATATGAGTGGCAACTAAGGGACTGCAAAATTTTGCAATAGCAAATAAGGAATTAGCCCCAAAAATGACCCCATGCATGTTTTGCCGTCGTTTACTCCTGAGGCAGAGGGCTCATCAGCACCGCTGACCTCCCGTACTCCCATCTAGACTTTTAAACCATGTCGTCTTGATTTTTTTGTGTTTTAAACAATGTTCACTACAATAAAAAAAGCCCTTTAACAGCGGGTTAAAGTGTACTATAACGGTGACCAACCAACCTGCCATTACACTAACACAACTAAAAATAGTTTTTTCTTATGTCAGTTCATATGTGAGGTAAACAAACCATCGCTGGATCTAGCATTATAGTAACGGATAGCAGTATCAACCGCTCTACCCACTATTATGAATTAATACAAAAAATAAAAAAAAACACAAAACCCTAGCCGTTGTCGTCGTTGCCCAGCCGCCCATGAACCGCCGTCGTCGTTGCCCAGCCGCCCGCGAGCTGTCACCATCGTCGCCCGGCCGCCCGCGAGCCGCCACCATCATTTCTCGGCCGCTTGCGAGCCGACGTGGCATCCCATGACCGGATCTGGCTGCCCGTGAGCCACCACCACCGTCGCCCAACCACCCGCGAGTCGCTATCGCCCGGCCGGATCTGATCGCTCGCGAGCCACAGCCGTCATCACGCAGTCGGATCCGCCTGCCCGTACGAAGGCGGCCAGGACGAAGAAGGCAGTAGCCTCCGCCTGCCCTTGGCCCGACAATGCCTGATGACGGAGATAGCCTCCACCAGCGATGTTGCTGATGGGGATGGCCTCCGCCCGCCCTTAACGATCAAGGGCGTCCGTATCTACCATCGCACGGCTTCCCGGAGAAGAGGCTCGCCGCGCCGGAGGAGAGGGTCACGCGAGAGCCGCCGGAGGAGAGGTGGCCTCCTACCAGAGGCGGGGTAGGAGAGAGTAAGGGAGGGAGAAGCAGGAGGGGCGACTGGGAGGGAGGGAGGTAGGGGCGGCGGGAAGGAGAGAGAGGAAGGTTGAGGCTAGTAGTGCGTGGGATGGAGTCGTGGAGAGAGAGAGAGAGATAGGGGTGTGAGGGGAGAGAAGGGTTAGGGTTTTATTCATATAACGAAGGGGAAAAAATGGGCTTTTGGCTGCCTTGGTAGCGGCAGGCTGTAATGTGGGCCGCCACTAAAATGAAGAGTAGCGGCGGCCCATATTATCAACCGCCTCTAAAAATCAACAATATAAACTACTTTTAAAAATTAATTTTCAGAGGTGGCTTATAATATAAATCATTATTTTTTGGTACCGCCACTAAAAGGCTTTTTTGTGGTAGTTGTTATTCTCTCCAATGACTGAAATCGGTTGCTGGGAACGCTTGCTCGTCCATCCCGTTTGACACTTCGCAGAAGCACGTCGCTCGAGTCAATCGGTGTTTAAATAGATACAAAATGAACTCAGTCGTTGCCAGCCAGCGGGTGAACTAAACCAAAAAAACGAGCATGAAAAAAATATTCCCCATTAGGGACCAAACTCGTGCCATAAAACAATGTAAAAAATCTTAGGTAAAAAAGAGAAAAATACCAGGTCTTGTTGAATCAAACTCAGTATCCGGCGAGGAAAGATTTGCCTCGAAACACCAGCTCGACAAGGTGTCATTGATAATGGATAGAACCAACAAGCTATTTAATAAGGCTCTGTTTGATCTAGTTTAGATTTATAAAATTTAATTTTATATTTTAAGATCAGGATTCTAAATAAAATCTAGCTGATAGTATTTGGATACTGATTAAATTCTTAAAATTGAAAGAGATTTTAGTCTTTGGACATATAAAATCTAGCTCTAACTAGGTATAACTAGATTATGAGATTTTTAAAATTAAGGAATCTATATTTTAGAATTTAGAAGAAAAAAATTGTCATGTTTAGAAGTTTTATAGATTTTAAAATCTGGATTGTTAAAATTTCAGTAGATCCAAACAGTGTCTAACGACACACAAAAAAAAGAAATAGAGATGATTTTTAATAATATAAACTGTTTTTAAATTAATATATTAAATTATGTTCTAAACAATTTTAATTTTGATATAGAAGGAAATACGGACATTTTTCTCATGAAAGAAAGATGACGACATCAATCCAAACACATCGGCCGAGCACGATAAAACCACGCAGTCCCTCTTAAAATCATTGCTTGCATCTCTCAATCAATCATGGTCGTCGTCTCCCTCCTTTTTCAATTTCCACCTTTTCTCCCGCACATTAATTCCAGTTTGTTTTGGTGTTTTGTTTTTTACCTCGTCGCACTCGCACCACAGCCAGCACACACCCTGGACCTCATCTCATCGCTTCCTTCCTCCCTTCCGCGGTTCCACCTCACCAATCTATCGAAGGCAAACCCTTCTTGCCCATCTCGTCTCTTCTCAGATCCCCCTCCCAACCCCTCCTGCTCTTCGTCGCCTATGGCCGCCGGATCGGAAGCCGCCGCTCGCCGCTGAGCGGCCCCAACGACGACCGCCTCCGACCGCTCCACCAGCGACCTGGCGCCTGCGATGGTCGCGGAGGCGGCGCAGTCCTCGGCGATCTGGTCGCGCCGGCGCGACGATATCACCTTCGACCGCCTCCATAAGGTACCGCTGCACGTCACCCCGCTCATGCTCGCCCCGATCGGATCTGCCTGCCCGCTGACCCGTGCCGAGCCGCCCCCGTGGATCTGAGGAGGCCGACGTGCGGGGCCCTTCGCGTGTCCGAGGCCGTGCTACGACGATCCGCGCCACTTGTGGGGTGGTTCTACTTCTAGGGAGCGCTGGTTCGGTCGATACGGTGTTGGTTTGTGTGGTAACTCCCCTGTAGGAGGATTCCATGATAGACGAGTTAGGTTGGAATGCCTTCAGCTTCACAGCTGCCATGGACTACTAGTGATGCTGATAATGGGTGTTGCCTGGAGCAGGTAAACGCCTTGGTTGAATGAAGAATTCTGATTGGTTTGTCGTCTCTGAAGATATGTGGGCAGATTCGAGCTGTTACTGACGCTGCTGCTGCCATGCTAACTGTCTGGAAATGACGGAACATCCTGAATTCTACAGAGTTACATTAGGTCTTGGATGAGGAAGGTGTTGGCTCAACTGAACGATCCCAGTGGTTGTACTGAGGGCTGAAGCTGTTACTGCTGATGTTGCTCTTGCTCTAACTGACAAGTGGCATCAAACCGATTCAGAGAGTGTCACTGTGTTATTGAAGCAGCAAGCCAGTAACTCAAGGTTCCCATTGGTTTGTCTTGTTCGGAAGCATGAATGCATGATGCAACAACGGATCGAAGCTGTTACTGCTGCACTAACTGACCGTACCAGTGAGGGCAACTATCTGAATTTTGAATGTTAACGACTATCTGTATTTTGAATGTTTATTATTGGTGCTTATTTAGGCAACGTGGACTAGAGCCACATTACCACCTACCTGTTAGCCATTGTGCTTATCGAACACTTAGTTATTGGGTTTATGTATTGTCTTGTCCGCCTTCCATGTAGTTAGGTTAGAATCAAATTATTTCAGATGGAATCGCATGGATGGCATGACATGATTCCTTCTATATATTGGTTTTGCTGTGTTTTTTGGGTTGCCAGTTTTTTCCAAGGTAGTAATTGGAAGGTTGAGTATTGATTGATGTTACAGATCCTTTTTTTGTAAAGGTTCTAATTGCCCGGAGTTTATAACCAGTAATGTATTATTGGGGCTATTAATGTGAAGAAGTGCTCTATTGTGTTTGGTTAAGTTGGACTTCCACATTCTAGAATGGCTATGCAGCATTGAGAACTGATCAATGATGGTTATGATCGCCATGAAATTGTACTTTCTAACGTTTCACTTGAGCACTTGATTTAATTAATGTACACAGTAACTGCTTTATTCAACCTTGAGATATCAATGTTCATTTTTCCATGCTATTTGAGCTATGTAAAGTTTCAGTATTTGTATTCCAGTTTTAACTCCTATAAACTGATTTTCTTTTTCTAACTCCCACGAACTCATTGTGTTCCAGTTTTGGAGTGCCCTGTCACCTCGACAACGGAATGAGCTGCTCAGACTCGATAAACAGACCCTCATCGAGCATGCACGCAAAAACCTGTACTGTTCAAGGTGTAATGGACTGCTTTTGGAAAGTTTTGCACAAATAGTCGTATATGGGAAGTCATTGCATCAAGAAGGTTTCGACGAGTCAAGGATTCGGGAAGTTGAAGCGGAAGAAGTTCAGGACCCATCAGTTCATCCTTGGGGAGGCCTTTCAGCAACAAAGGACGGCATTCTAACTGTTCTTGACTGCTTCATAAATGCAAAATCTCTTCATGTACTCCAGAATGTAAGCCTAAATAGCAGCCTGTATTCTATTTCTTTTATGTGAGGCTGTCCATCAGCCATGATGAAGTTCTTGTATTCCAATGATATTCTACATTGCCTTTTCTAGGTATTTGACAATGCACGAGCAAGGGAACGTGAACGTGAAATGCTTTACCCTGATGCATGTGGTGGTAGTGGCAGAGGTTGGATTAGCCCAGTGATTCCTAACTATGGCAGGGGTCATGGAACGCGAGACACATGTGCATTGCACACAGCACGCCTTTCTTGTGATACTCTGGTGGATTTTTGGTCAGCACTTGGTGAAGAAACAAGATCATCTCTGCTAAGGATGAAGGAAGAAGACTTCATTGAAAGACTTATGCATAGGTAAGTGTAATAGACTGCTTTGCTTGATACAGTCTTTAAAATCAATGCTTCAATTTGCTTTGCCCTGCAGACTATTGTCAGCATATTTGGGTTCGCAAATAGGAAAATGATATATTCATATAGTTTTGACATGAGTTGATTTGCTTCTTGACATTGATAGAAATATCTTTTGAAGGTATAGATGAAATTCATTTGGCTTAAAGTTACTGATTGTTCTACTGATTTCCGGATTTGTAAGATGAATTGATTGCTTCTTGATAATCTTAGAACATTGTTTTATAAATGTACATGAAATACTATACTACTAGCATTGTTTTTATTGGGTTTTCTATAAAATTGTAAAAAAGTATTTCCAAGAGACTATATTATCAATTTTTGTTTTCCTAGCGATATCAGTAGCATTTTCAGTGGGCATCATGATACCATTACATTACTGAATTATAGAAACTCTATGTTCTGTTGTATTCCATATAAATTTCTCTGATTTTTGTCAGCTGAGTGCTATTGTAACTTGATTCCCATTTATGTTTTGTTGTATTCCATATAAATTTCTCTGATTTTTGTCAGCTGAGTGCTATTGTAACTTGATTCCCATTTTTTGTGTATGTTGCTTCACCTTTTTTTTCACAGATGTGACAGGCTATCTGAGAGCTATGTGTGGAACTTCTCATTTCTTGTTTAAACTTGGGCATGCCATTTTTGTGTATTTTGGTCCACTTTTTTCCATATGGGACAGATTACCAATATGCTGAAAAACTAAATCAATTTTTGTTTAAACCTGAAACATTTTTTGTTTTATGCTTTGCTAAATTTTTGTGTCTGGTACAACGTGCGGTCTATGACCCATGTAATATCTCAAATAATTACAGTGGCATGACTTTACATTTGTTATAAGAGCAACCTTTTATTGAGATGTTCTTATTTTGAATATTGATGCATTTATTTATGAATCTAACCTTTTTTTATGGAATTTCCATGCAACAGGTTCGACAGCAAGAGGTTTTGCAGAGACTGCAGAAGGAATGTTATTCGTGAATTCAAGGAGCTGAAGGAACTAAAGCGCATGCGAAAGGAACCTCGCTGTACTAGTTGGTTCTGTGTTGCAGATACAGCTTTTATGTGTGAGGTAAGGGTGTTTTCCCTTACCATCCTGGCATCTTCTCTGTATTCATTTTGTGGCTGTTTTTTGTTTCTTTTTTTTCTTGAGGAATGCAGCTTGGTTAGTAATTTTTACCAGGGAAAATACTGTCGTACATAAGATTCAGAATTCCTTTCATTCTCCATTTGTTGTGTAGCAGTTGACATTCGTTACTTGTGAACATCTGCCATCACTTATATTGACATCTGCTTTGTGTATGTGTAGATGTTTGAGGATGCTGTTCTTGTTGATTGGCACCAATATTTATTAGGGCAAGATGGATCTTACCATCATTTTGATTGGGCTATTGGTACTGATGAAGGAAAATCCGATATTCTAGACTTTGAAAATGTTGGATCAAATGGGCAAGTCCACAGGAAAGGCCTTGATCTTGATCAATTTGAAGACTATTTTGTTACACTAAGGGCATGGAAGCTGGATGGCCGCTGCACAGAGTTCTGTGTGAAAGCACATGCCTTGAAGGGTCAATCATGTGTTCACCGCAGGCTGATTGTGGGGGACGGTTTTGTGACTATCACCAAAGGTGAAAGTATTAAAAGTTTCTTTGAGCATGCTGAAGAAGCAGAGGAAGAGGATGTAAGTGGCTTCTATTTTATTAATTATGATCAAACATGATGGCTTATTTATTACTCAGCACTTGAGCATGTAGTGTTCTGAGAATTCAGATAATCTGAATAATGACACATGTGAGCAGGAAGATGATGTGATGGACAGAGATGGAAATGATCCTGATAGTGATGCTGCACATCCGCAGAAACATGCTAAGAGTCCTGAACTTGCAAGAGAATTTCTTCTGGATGCTGCTGCCGTGATCTTCAAAGAACAGGTAGTGTATGGCTCTGGATACATACTCCCTCTGTTCTTACATTGTTGTCGTTAAGACAACAACTTTAATTCATTTTTGAACCTGAATTTTTGTCTTAACACAACAATTTGAAAATGGAATGGTAATAATTAACTAACTATTGAGGAAGAAAGCAATGAAACAAAGATTTTTTAAGCAATATTAATTAACTATACAATGATCAAAAGTTTCTCTACCTATCTACTTTTATTGTTCATAAGTGAAGTAGGATTATCACTGTTCTCTTTCTAAGTGTCATGATATTACCTAAGATGTCTTCCTTTTTACCAACCTTCTGAAAGAATGATTCTTGACATAGTACACAGGGTACTTCTTGCCTGATGTTATTTACTCTTTTAAATAATATGCAGAACTACCATTTTAAGCAGCTTTTCATGGGCATAATACCACTTACCAGCATATTTGATATTTTTTAGTTGTACCAATATGACCAGTGTTGTTATCAGAACAATTGTACTGTAACACAGTAGATTTCTTCTTTAGAAATTTAGATGAACTGGCCAAATACTAATCTCCTACTAATTATTTGTATTTACAGGTTGAGAAAGCTTTTAGAGAAGGTACAGCCAGGCAAAATGCGCATAGTGTTTTTGTGTCCCTTGCACTAAAATTGTTGGAAGAACGAGTTCATGTTGCTTGCAAGGAAATCATTACATTGGAAAAACAGGTATGCACTTTATGCCTCGTTAGTCGATATAGATACATAAAAGGGTGGCATTGTCTTGCCTTTTGTTGATGGATACTAGAATTGAGTTGATCCTCTTGCAGACCAAACTTCTTGAGGAAGAAGAAAAAGAAAAGCGTGAAGAAGAAGAGCGCAGAGAGAGGAGAAGAACAAAGGAGAGAGAAAAGAAGCATAGAAGAAAAGAGAGACTGAAAGGAAAGGACAAAGATAAGGAAAAGGCAGTAGTTCAATCAAAAACTTCAGATGATATTCCATCACCATCTCTAAGCAAGCCCGCAACACCAACTGATAATCAGTCACAAGATATTGATGATTCCAGATACTCATCAAGCGAAGATGAAGGTGTGGTTATGGAAAATTACTGTCCTGAAACCTGTGTTGATGGATCTTCAAGCAGGGAAACTGATGAACAAAGTAGTGAGTATCAACGAGATACAACAGCAGAATTTGTCCCCACAGATTGCAATGAATCATTTTTATGTGAGCAGTCTAAATCATCAAGGCGGAACTTAAGGTATAGAAGAGATTTCACTCAAGAAGACAGCAGCTATTGGTATGAAGATTGCCAAGATGACTGTGGGGACATTGGAGACATTCAGCATCAGTCTAGGGAGCGGATAAGGAATGGGACTAGAGGCTACAACTCTGTTTTCAGTGCTAACCGAACAAGAGAAAGGTACAACCCCTGCAGCTGTGGCCATCAAGAAGACTACAGATATTTTTCCGCAACATCTAGACAAAGCAGGGAAATGAAGATGGTGAGGAAAAATGTGGTTGAGAAGCCCAGGTTGCAGTACCGCAGGTGCTATCCATTGGATAGTTTCATAGTGCCAAAAGGAGGTCGTGTTGGTACTACACCAAACAAAAATGCAGGTCCGAAGCAAGTATGGGAGCCAATGGATGCAAGAAAGAAAGCTAGCTTAGGGAATGCAAATAATGCCTCTGAGGCAGGCAATGATGCTGGCCGGTCTAATCAACTGCAATGTTCGGAGGATATCAATGGATGCCAAAAGCTTGAGACAGGTTTTGAGTCAATTTCAGAGGTTTGCTCTAAGAGATCTGAGGAATCTTGCAAGTCGGACACAGATCAGCCATGTGAAGGAGGTGAAAATAATCAAGCTGCTTGCAATAACGGACCTCATGTGGTGGACAAGCCTGACTGCTGCTTGAGCAAGGACACTGGTCGAACAGCTAACTTAACCAGTTCAGACAGCTCTTCATGTCTAAGCGAGGGAGACAGAGATAGCAGCATGAGCAGCATGACCTCACTGAGTGCCCAGAATGCGGAATCTTCATCAACATCTGACTCAGAAGAATCTTCAGAAAGGAACAATAGCAGCCCAGGTGATCTACCAACAAAGAGTAGTTCCCGTTCATTGCTTGAGATGTGTGCAGGAAATGGTTTCAGAGAATTCAAACCGAAAAGCATTCAACCTCCTAATAGCAACCAAATTGGGTTTGGTGTTGTGGCCCCTTTCCAGGACCAGCTGTTGCATCACGAAAAAATGCAGGCACCACCATACTCATCAACATTCCTGGGTTTCCAGAGTCATCCCCTGTCAGTTCCAACTAATGGATACATACCGTATCCTCAGCCTGGCCACTTTTACCCTAGCCCTGTGGCTCCTGTTGGGTATGGAGTTGCTGGGAGTCAATGTGTTGACTTCCCAGTGTACAGCAATAATATTCATCCTTACTCAGGCCCTGAGTTTGGTTATGTGCCTCAGCCAATCCACAAGGCTCCGGTGAGCTTTCATGCCATGCCACCAGCCCCACTCTGTAGAAATGCAGCACCGGTGGTTATGAATCCAGAAAGACAGCAGAACCATGTTTTCCCACCGATCAATATAGCAGTGCCGCAAAATGGCTGTTCAGAAGACAATACCATACAGAAGGATGATGATGGCGCGCCCTTCTCCTTGTTCCAATTCAACCTGCCAATTGCCCCTCCGGCCCCAGCAGCATCCAAAGAAGGGCAGTGTGGCGGAACAATGGCTTCAAGGCCAGTGATAGCCCAAGGTCAGCCCTGCTCAAGGGAGGAGACAAACATCAAGGAGTATAACTTATTCTCCAGTGGTTGCACCGGAGTGATATTTCCGTTCGATTAGACAAAGAAAGTATTAAAATACAGCAATACTTGGCGAGTGATTTGTATTCCCGAAAAACAGAATAAACTGGTCGAGGTTTTTATGGTTTCACCTCGAATATTTATTCCCTTCTTTTGACATCTTGTGTGTATGGAAACTGGAAAGATAGTGAGTGGTATAGATTCTGCAGTTTTGACATCTAGATTGGTTAATCTCTGCTCTATTCTGCTTTTCTCCGGTTGGTTGTGTGGCGAGTTTATGGTTCGTTCCTGGGTTGGATGTTATGGGCTTCGTAGGCTGGTAGCAATAGGTAGCTGCAGTGCAGTGGCATAGAATAGCTTATGTAATTTGCCGTTTAGCTGTCATCAATTACCGTTTAGGGCTCTGATCGCGTAGAATATGGTTATGCTCCGTACTATGCAACAAATGATTCTTGTGTTATTTTAGTTGCTTATACTGAATTGTATTCACTTTTTTGTTTAAAACTTTTAAGGTGTGTTTGACAAAGCTTATATTTTGGTTTATCTGTGAAAAGTGCTTATTTGGTTTATTGTAGTATAAGTTGTTAAGCCTTTTAGTAAAATAGCTTATCGTGTTTAGTTAAATTGCTTATTAAGAGATAGTTCATAAGTTTAAAAATGTAGTGTTTGTTGGCTTTGTTTTTCTAGTATAAAACTACTAATGCCTTATGATAGTTTATTATAGTAAGTGCTTATGTAAACTAGTTGTTTGGTAGAGCTGGCTTATCACAGTGTAAGTTGTTTAATAAGACAGTTCATAAATAAAAATTCATAGATTACAGAAAGTGTCATAAATAGAAACAAATGAAACAATCATAACCGACCGAGCCGGTATAACCACCAGAGCCCAATTAATCAGATAACTGCTTGGTTAATTAGGCAAAATTTGATTTGGATGACGAATGGTTTGTATCTAGTTAGTTGGGCAGTTAATCGGTCGGTTAGACAAGTTAACCGGTTCGACCAGTTAACCGGTTTACACTATCACGGCAAGTGGAAGAAAATAGAAGATTGAGAGAAAAAATTAGACATGACATTTCTTAAAAATTGACTACAATATCATACATGAATACATAATATGTTGAGTTCATATAACATACTCTTAGCAAAAGCAAGAAGGAGCTGCCCGAACACAAAACAACAGCAACAATCATGCACCTAGGAACGAATGAATGTGGAGCCCGTCGAAAATCCTCTTTATGTGATACCAACGTGTATTTGCTACTTTATTGCTTATGTATCAACCTTTTCAAGAAAACTGGTTTTCGGGTATCTAGGCATGGTTTATGTTATGATAAGTATATTCTTGGATTTCTAGTTTGGGCTCAACTATATTATTCAATATAAAGCATCCAAATATAGTTACACAGTTTTGCATAAATAATTATATCATATCTATATTGAAGATACATGATACATAGAAACGCATGAATTACACTTACATTCACGGGCGCGAGTTCCATACAGACTGGTACTCTTCGATTGATATGAGCACAATGCCACAAGTAGTCAATAACAACGCCTTGTAGTCATCCCAAGTTATAGAAATCAGAATCCTGCCACGAGTAGATCCATTATGAAGATGATTGGGTGTTCAATGGCGGAGCAATGTATCGGTCATAACTATGGACCTCACAGAGCCAGCCCGGTTGATAGCCAACAAGTGATGAGTGTTATAACGTATGTGAGCCCCACAAGTAAGTAAATGTCTCTTACTTCACGTTGTGTCGCGCCCCCCCCCCCCCCCCCCCCCCCACCACCACCACCACCACCACCACAACACGCAACACAAACAGAAATCCAGCGGTCCATCAAATTTGAGAGGGATTTGTAAGAATCGAGTTTATGTCTATAGATTTGGTGGCAGATCTGATGTTCAACACCCTCTTCATGGGGCGGTGCTGTGTCGATGAATTTCAATATTCCTATCTTTTTTTAGTTCCCTCCAATCTGTTGCTCTCCTAAAAAAAAATAGCCCATCCATCCACAAGATTCATGATAGTCGAGTTGCTTGCATCGAATACGAGCAAATATGTGACTCAGTGTCCCCACTAGGAACAACGAAGGTGGAAGCCAACTCTTGCTCGGTACCTTGGGTTGAGCAATGGTCATAGGATGAGAAATAATATTTTATTTACTTTAGTGTGGCTCAAAGTAAACCTAGTTTGAAGTGTGATTTTTATTTCTAACATCATGGTTCGCCTCCTACAACATGTATGGTTCGAGCTTTCTCTTCACGGTTCGCTTCTCAGCGGCTTACGGCTGCTCACGAATGCAATGTGTACTATGCAACTCGGTACTAAGATGAGACTTAACCAAAGTCGGTTTTAGTTATTATAAATCTCACAATATTTGTTACAGTAAAATGTGTCATGTAACAAAGTAAAAATCTACTCCGTTCATCCCATTCACATCAAGCGACTCCTCCCAGCAATCAATTATTTATTTTCTTTTATCTGGTAGTAGTACTTAATGTCGACAACAACTACTTTTTCTTACTATTTGGTCCCACAATGCTTACTGTCTGCCATTTATTGCTTATTCTCGGCAACATATCTTGTATAACTCGGTAGTAAGGTGGGACCTAGGACTAGATCGGTTTTTGTTATGATTATGATAATCTCCACAATGATTAAGTGTCTAAGTGGTAAATAAGGTGGGTCTCATCTAAGAAAAAAAAACTATTTTCAGCCTGTATCACAATCTCTCGTTGCATGAGAATCTTGCATAGTTACTCAAGTACTATATTTTATTTCCTCACTGTCCGTAGTAGCTATATGATTATTGCCGAAGTTTTTACCCATTGTGGCCGCCCTTATGATAACGCTAGCAGTCTGCTGATATTTTTGTCCTATTAACAATTTGAGCATTTGATGTTTTTTTGCATGTGTACAGTAACTATTGACAAGAGGGGAGGGAGTGGGTGAATGACCAATATGGATTGTCAACTCAATTTATGAGAAACCATGTAGATATATGTCATGGTTTGCTATATTTATGATGAGTAATTGACTTGAGCAAAGTTGGTGTTTGAGTTGAAATGTGGGAATTTAAGGATTGCATGGGTTTGCATATCATGGTTATGACTAACCAGAGTTAGTGGAGATATTGGTGATATTGCAGGAGATGGGAAATGTATTTGCTTCTCTCATGATGTGTAGGTCACAGGAGTTGACTTGACGGTCAACCGCGAGAGGATCGGGCACAAGTAGGGGACCTGGGGCCAGATGATTGGGATGCCGGGTGAAGTGAAGGGTGATCCACACCATACACGTGGAGAGACAAGAAGTACGGACGGTTTCGCAGTTGAGCCTCAAAACCATGGTGGTGATGAAGACGGCGTGTTGACCAAGTCAAGGCGAATGGGATGCCGGTGGAAGTGACAAGGTGGCCCGATGGACAGGGACTGGGAGAGACTTGTCGGTGGTCAGGATCGCGGGATAAGGTGACACGCATCAATATCGAGAAGTCGTGCTTTGAGAAGCGTGCAAGACGGCTTCCCGGTTTGGGCCTCAAAACCGGTGGCGGTGGTTGGTGGTGCACGTAGCACCATCATGGAGCTTGCTTCTAGATGAAGCAAAGACGTGAAGCGTCCGATGGTATTCGAGCGATGAGGAAAAAGATGGACGGTTATGGCCCCGATGGTAGGTGGGTGTGTTATGTAGGTCAAGGATAGAGTGGTCATGTGGAAAATAGACCTTAGGCCTATATAAGGAGAGGTGTGTCTAGTGGGAGAGGTGCCTCTCTTCCCATTAGCCTTGTGTTAGGACTCTATTTAAAGTGCTAGGAGAGGACTTTATGTTTTAGAGGAGAGGAAAGGGTGTGTGAGAGACATCTCTTGCTCTTCCAAATAGTGGGAGGAAGAGGGTGGCTTCCTAGCCTTGTATCTATGGATCTTGTAAGCACCTTTCTATGATATGAGAAGTATTTTCGTGCTCAAGATCTCCCTCTTCACTTGAATCCCGAAATTCCTCTTTTTCTATTTTCGGAGCTATTTTCGTGGTGATTTTCGATCTCGATTTGGAGTGAGTTTTGGGATGGATTTTGTAGGGGATCTTGGTGCTATGATGTGCTAGAACAATCCCATATAGGTCTTTGACCGAATCATAGGCACGAGCACCTTCGATTTCAACGTTTTCTCAAGTTTCTCCTTTTTGGTGTTCTTGACACAAGATCTGAAATTCATGATGATTCCTTGTGTTTTTTGAGTGGATCTCTTTAGAGAGGGTCGTGATGTATTGAGGATCATCTGATCCAAATTTCGTGATTTTTGGAGTTTGTTTGATAGGGTTTTGGTAATTTTCTTTCTCGAACAGAGCTGCTATTTTGACCATGACGGAACTTCCGTGACCGTGACGGAACTTCCATGGGTGACAGTGTTCCCGTCGCCCGGAACTTCCGTAATTGAAGGAACTTCCGTCAGGCTCTGTTCTGTGACCTTTCGGACCTTCCTTGTTTCAATTTTTGTTTCTTTTGTGCTTCCGCTATGTGTCCTTTTGGTTTGAGTCATTCCTAGGGTTAACACATTACAAGTTAGTGTGTGTAATCTTGGTGACTCGGTTAGAGGTTGGCTTGAGTTGTAGTTGGGACATAGGCCAAGTTCTCTTAGAGAATTTTAATTGGCTCCCATTCACCCCCCCCCCCCCTCTGGTCGCCTTCTCGGTCCTTCAATTTACCAATTGGTTTCAACTCCACATTAAATAGAAGTCCTATGCAATTTTACCAAGTCAAGTCACTAGCAATTCTAGTGGATGATAAGATATAAACGGTGTAAAGCCAATCAACAAGCATGCAAGCCCATAGTAATCCTAACTCTACTTACACTCAAGTACGACGATAAGTAAGAGAAGGGTTCAGAATTGATGGTGCATTTTTAGCCTGAAATCTCGAAAGGATGATGACTTCCCCTACTCCTCGTTGGACTAACTCTCACCAGAGTGTCGGTCCCTCCCGCCACTCGAAGGTGGAGTCCTTACCCACAAGCCGCATCACACCAAGTGAACACACGGTTCCATAACTGCTATCACCAAGGCACAAGCTTGCCTTCCTCAAGAACTCGCTTTCCCCTAGTGCAAGCACGAGCACTCTCTCTTGATTCTCCTTTCAAAGGTGAGCTCCAACCTTGCACAAACTTGTGATGATATTTACAACCAATCACGATAGCCTCGATCACCAACACCTAACCGGTCTAAACTCTGCCATAGACCAAGAGTAATAACACTAATCACTCTCTATAACCTCACTAGACTAGAGATGAAGGGATGCTCTTGCTACTCTCCTTGACACTAGAAAGATGGCTCTCAATCTTTGCACAAGTGTCCTCTCTTGTCCCATTGGCCTTATATTGATTCATTCAACAATCCAAATGGCCAAGGGTGCTCTCTACGAGCAGGACAACAACTATTTATAGGCTACAGCCTATCCACTAGCCGTTGCCAAAAAATTCTTTGTTGAAGGCAAATCCACCATAGCATGCGATGACCTCGAAGGATTCAAACTTCAACACTAGTCGTTGAATGACTAATATAAGGACTGAAGGCATATCGAGAGTGGAGGGTGGTGGTGGTGAATCGGTAAGCTAATCACGATTATCCAATACTTCAATTTCACTCTACTAGATCCTAGCAATCGGTGCAACCTAACAATTCTAGGAGGTCAAGACCCTACACAAGCTAGTATCCATGATAATGTAAATGCGGAAGCTAAACACACTAGCCTATGCAAGCCGCAAGTCGACCTATCCACTAGAGCACATAATTGTGGAATAGTAAAGAGGGGGGTCAAGGAATGCTCATAATTTTTTCCTGAGGTCTCAGAAGGATGACGCCTTCATCTAATCCTTGTTGGACCGCTCCCGCCGGAGTGCCGGTCTCTCCCGCCACCAAGTGGAGTTTTCATACACGAGCCCGCAATCACTCCCGGAGTGAAGACACGGTTGTGTCACCGCTGCCACCAAGGCACAAGCTCGCCTCCCTCAAGAACTTATCGGACTTCCCGAGCCGACACGAGCGCTCACTATCGAAGCTGAAACTCCTCGTTCTCGCTTGACTTCATTTTTCAACTTCTTCCAATAGCTCCTTGACTTCTCCACTGTCATCTAGTGCATGTGATTTCCCTAAGCATCCATGCACATCACTAACTAGTGTCACATAAGAGACATGACCTAGACCCCCTTGATAGTCCGGTTTTTCCTCTGGACTCAAAGCCCTAACATCTAGACAAGTGTTCCAAACACTTGCTCCTATCTTGTCCTTGGTCTTGATCCATCTCCATAAACCCTTGGACTCCATTAAGCTCACCAAGCTCCATGCTTTGTGGTCATTGTCATCAACGGTCAAGGCAACCATCATCAATAAGATTTGTAGTAGAGTTTAGAGATGAATCTTGCATAGATAACACTCATATAGATATTAGCTCACAATTTCATAGTTGTCATTAATCACCAAAACATCCATACCTCGGGGATCCAATCATCAATGGACATGAAGCTTACAACTAGGTCACCCTGCAATATAGTGACTCCATCCTTAATCATACGGTGACCACTTGAATTCTTAACAGAGGCACACATTCTCTGCATGATTCCTTTCTGGTCCACCATAACATACAATGACCCTAACATAACATCTCAAGACTCACTCTAATCTCTGTTATCCTCTTCCACTCTGAGTCATTGTATCCTACGGTGGCCCCTTCGTAAGCGTACCCATCTCTGTCTTCCTTTGGGTTTTGGCCCACTGTTCCATATGGTGACTTCTTCACTTCTACCTAGAGACTTACTTCATCTCTGCATATACCTATGGCACTCACTGTATCATACGGTGACTTAACCTTCATACTAGACAATGATACCAACATACTTGGTGCACAGAGAGTCCATCCCACCAAGACGACATCTTCTTTTGTCAATGTATCTTACGATGACCTCTTTCTGACCATACGGCGACCTCAGCTGCCTAACTCCTTCTCTAAGTAACCGCATATAGCCTTCACCGTATCTTACGATGACTTGATCTAAGGTTGAAACTCACTTGTCCTCCTTGACCTTGTTTCCAAGCTTCACCACATTTGCCTTTCCTTATCTACATTGTCTCTCCTAGTGTTCAAGATACTCACTGAGCATCTCAACACTTCTAACACTAGAGAGACCTAAGAGACATGACTCGTGTCCTCTTGATAGTCCAACTTTTCCAATGGACTCAAGCCTACACTCTAGCCAAGTGATCACAATACATTTGGACCTATTTATCCTTAGCATTCATCCATCTCTAACACCATGACTCCTCATCAAGTTCTTTATGGCAATCCTTCGAGTCACCATCAATCACCAAGGTGACTTATCACCGAGATCATGTAAATATTATAAGATGGTTCTATACTCATAACTAGCGCGCTTTTATGTTATTACTCAATCATCAAAATATTTATACCTACACTAATACTAGTTATGAAGCTTACAATATCCTCCTTTTATATGATTGATGACAATATTACTTACTTCACATAGTATCTCTCTCTCTCTCTCTCTCTCACACACACACACAGCTACTCCCATGTTCGTGTCTCACAAACTCGAGGGTTCTCTACATTCTTGAGGTGATCATACTACAATACCAAAGAGAGTATGAGGACATACTTACTTTGTTTTTTGTTAAAAAACATGAACATACTCACTTTTATATAGCAGTAAATATGAGATATGTTCATATGATTAAAAATAGGAGACCCTTTATGGTTATCACTCTTAAAAATCTTATTTTGAGTATATGTACATGCTCAAAATAATAAGTGGGTATGTACACATAATCAAAGTGGATTTTTAATCATGGGAGTAACTACACCTATATTCTCTAACCTTGTCCAGAAGATCATATCCATTCACTCATTACTTGTCTTTCATTAATATTACTTCCTACAAGATTAGGGACATCTATAGTCTAGTGTGGGTTCGGCATATTCCCATTCATTAGATTAAATCGGTCTTGGTACCAAGTTCTAACAAAATGGATCTTATGTCGGCAAAGTTTGATATCTCTTACTAGTGGTTACAAACATCAACTTCTATTTTGTTCTTCACTGCCCACATTTAATTGAAGATGTGTTGGTTAAAAAAATAAAAGATTAATATATTTATTTGTTTATATTTTAACAGTTTTTTAGTTGTTGATGTAGAGGTATGTATTGTTCAAAATTTCAATATAATTCGTTCATTTGTAAAAGAAAATATAAGTCTAGTTTATTTTGTATAAGCTTTTATTTTTTTCTCTTGGAGATTGAGGATATTTAAGAGAGTTAGTTTCTAGCAAAAACAACCCTAACCATCGGTTAATCGCCCTGCCAGTGGCTAGCCGGGCAGGCATAACAGCTTTGCACAACGGGAGGCGCCGTCCCCGACTAGCCGCTCCTATGTGCCGGTTAGCCAGGGTGATAGAGCGGCTACCTACCTTGTCACACTTGTGACCAAAGGTCCCTACGGCAAGCTCCTGGGGGCGTCATTTCATGGCAGAGGCGCGCGATGATTCGGGCAGGGGTGAAACAACGACCTTGGACCTTGCAAGGGATGGAGTAGGTGAGGATGTGGTCACGAGGACGTGGGGAGGAGAGGATTGAGAGGATAAGATTTTATTTCTTTTTATTATTTTCTTTGTTTTACCTTCGACGATTTTTTTTCATGTCAAATAACCTCGGATTCATATTATTGTTTCAGTGTAAGTTTTTGTTTTTTTCTCTAATTTTTATTCCCAAGTGTAGTTACTCTCACGTTAAAAAATCCTCTTTGAGTATGTGTTCATACCCATTTATCATTTTGAATATATATATACACACACTAGCAAAGCAGCTGTGCGTTGCGACGGGTTTAAGAAAAATAAAACACTCTATATGATTTAAATAAAAAATCATTTGTACAACATATTTGTTAAATATATATAATGTTATTAATATTTTTATATGAAAGATCATATTTATATTACTGTTGATACTTTTCAGTGTATCATTTTATATGCAGAAGTAATCATTTTCTCACTATTTTCTACCATATTCTCATAAATATGTTTTTTATCTCTAATATTGACGATTTCGACATGTAGTGTTGTTTAATCATTCGTCTTATTTTAAATATTTGTTCGAATATATAAAATTATATGGTAGGTTTCAACTTTTTTAGTGATAAAATGAATTATAACAAAATATCTAATAAATTTTTTGAATAAGAAGAATGATCAAATATAATTAAAAAAGTCAAATGCATCAACAATTTAAACCAGAGGGAGTATTGTCTGTTTAATTTATTTTCTTCTTTTCTTCTTCTTTGATTTTTCGGCTAATCAAACCTGATTGTTTTGGTAAAGTTCTATCATAATAATTCCTTATATTTATATGTAGTTTTTTTTTCAAATTTTCGCTATATTTTTTAAAATTTCAAAATTTGTTTGGGAGAAAACCGGCTGTGTGAGGGAATCGAACCGGACTGTTTCACTGAAAACTGTGAACACCGACCGGTTTTTACCCGAACAAAAAGCTGGAGCAGTAAAATTTCACAGGCCGGATAATATGGCCCACGCGGCAGAGAGCGGACCCCAACGGTCAAAACAGAGCAACCCGCGTGACTGCTCCCGCGGTGTGAACCGAAAATTCGAACACACCAAGTGCGTCCCCGCCAGCCACCCTCCTCCAAACAAAGCCCTCTTCCCCGCTCACATTCTCAGCTCACCGTGGCTGCCGTGTGGGCCTCGATTGCTCCGCATTCACTGTCCCCACTATCCAGTGACAATGGACCTATCAGAGCGTATCCGACTGGCAGGCCGGGCCTCGCTCCGCCGTCCGAAATTCGAAGCTCCCGCGTCGCCCCCAAAATTTTCGGGCCTCCTCCTTTTCCCACCTCCTCCCTCAACAAATAATTCGATTGGGACCGACTAGACTCGCTGAACCCCTCCCCTCCCCTCCCCTCCCATCCCCAGCTCGGAACTCGGAACCCTAGCTAGAGCCATGGCGCCCAATTCACCGCGCTCCGCCTTGCCTGTGCGCGCCTCCGCGCGCAAGCGCGCCGCCATGGCCGTGGCCGAGGAGATGCTGGGCGCGGAGGAGGAGGTTGCGGCAGCGTCCAACAAGCGCCGCTGCGGGGGGTCCTCCTCCGCCGGGAAGAAGCCCAAGCCACCACCGAAGAAGGCCAAGGTGAATAAGGCGAGGACCAAGAAGGAGGCTGCTCAGAAGGCGGAACGGAACGAGCCGCCAGAGGAGGACGAGGTGTGCGCCGAGGAGCCCGATGAGGAGGAGATTGCCTTGGGCGAAGAGGATGAGGTGGATGAGCAGGAGAGGCAGGCGGAGGAGGCCGCACCGGTCTCTCCGGAGAAGGCCGGGAAGAAGCGCGTGGCGCAGCCGCACGCCAGGAGGGTTGTTGGCAGCGGCGACGAACACGAGCCGGATTTCGTCGGTGACCCCATCCCCGCAGCCGAGGCGCGGGACAAGTGGCCCAATCGCTACGACCAGGTTGCTGCCGCCCGGAGGTATGTCCAGCGATTTTCTCTTATAACTCTTGCTGTTTGCGTGTGTTAAGTGGGCACACTGTTGACTTCTCACGCAGGCCGGAGGACGAGGAGGATGTGAAGGCCAGGCAGCACTTCAGATCTGCAAAGGTGGACAACATTGTCTACTGCCTCAACGATGACGTCTACGTCAAGGTTCACTCTGCCTTCCATTCTGAACTAGAGTCTTCGATCTACAAGATGTTTATGAGCCACACATCTTCTCGTCAAGAAGAAAGTGGTTTCCTTGAGATGTAGGACCCCTTTGAAACATATGAATGTCACATGAATTTCACTAGAAAATGCAGGAGAAATTCCTGCAATCCAAATGGGGCTGTAACACGTAACAATTTGTATAAAACGAAATCCATATAGATTATACTATTATAGGCTCTGAGGGCTGAGACTCTGAGCATGTCATTTGCTTGTTCAAAATGTCGCTCTTGGCCAAAATTTGTCTTTTTCTACATGATAATGAATGTATAGGGCCTATAGACTATCCATGACTTAGGTCCTGTTTCGTTAGCACTCCTCAAAGTGCTTCTGCCCCGGATTCTAGGAGAATCCTTCCAAATGGTAAAAAAAACCTGCTCCTTGCTAGAAGCACTTCTCAAGTTTGTACTAGAATACGAAAATACCAAAAACATAGCTTCTCTACCTCTCCCTCTCTCTCTCTCTCTCTCTCTTATTGATTGAACATACACAAGAGAAATCGTTTTGCCAAATGATTTCTTTTTTATAGAGATTCTTTTTTCTAGGAGTTTGTTTTTTAGAGAATCCATTTTCTGGAGAAGTCCTATCAATGGGACCCTTAGGGTGCTCTGAACCTGTGGCACTTCTGGGACCCTGGCTGCCTGTTCTTTTAGTGAGTGTTGATCTGCTTCCGGATTTAAAAGCAGCTTTGAAGAACACAAGCAGTTATCTGAAAAATAGTTTGTATACAATTTTTTTCAGAGGTTGGAAAAGAATATTGTGCCCAAACAGGGATGATCTGGTCTATACAAAATTCTTTGTTTGGCTTCTTTCTTTGTTCTAGAGAGTGCTGATCAGTTTGCAGTCCTACTTGCATAGGGAGGCAGTGCTTATTTGCACCCAGTTTGAACTATACGGAACTGTTTTGAGCATGTTAATTTTGAGGTTTCAATTTCTTTGGCATATTATAGTTGCCTAAAAAAATAAAAAATAAAAGCCTACAAGCCATCATGTGATATTTTATCATGTGTGTGTATGTTGCTAATAAAATAATGCACTGTTCTGCATTTGCCTTTGAAACTTATTTTGTCCTGCATAGAACTATTGCTTTGAATTTTTTTCATGAATTTGAGCACCATATATGGCTACTTTAATCTCACCTCAATTTAAAAGAATAGTGCTAGCTTATGTCTGATTATTATCAAAAACATTGCATTAAGTTGCTTTGCTTGGTTGTCTTAGTATATAATGCGAGAGAAGCTGGTTTTACTCTTCACATATCTACCTATATAAATAATTAAACCGAAGGTCCACACTATATTGCTAGTGAACTTTATGGATCACACAGAATGCTCTTTAATGCAGAAACTACTATGTTGTGCATATCTGCTTTTGTGATGTCTAATTGCGTGAAAGGTCCTTTAGCGTAGTGGTCGGGGCTTCAGAGTAGCATCTCTTAGGTCCCAGGTTCAATCCCCAGAGGGGACGAATTATGGCCTGGGTTAAAAAAATCCTCTCACCTCTTCGCAATCTCAAAGCACAAGTTAAGGCCTGGTCCGGTTGCGGCAATAGTGCTAAGTGCCGGCCTGGTTCTCATAGGGATCACGTGGCCCTTGTGTAAGGGATGGAGAGGGGTTCAGGGGTTTTCTCGGTCTGTGTGAGAAGGTCTTCTTCTTAATGCAATACCTCGGGGGTAGTCTTACCCTCAGTGGGTCGAGTTTTTGTGATGTCTAATTGCAGAAATTGCTGCTCTTAATGTTTTTGGACCTTGTTCTTATCAGTTTAAAAAAGTCCCTGTGCATGTATATTTTGCCAATAATTTTGAAGTTGTGTGCAGTAGTTTTGTCCTCACATTTGTGTCTCTAATTTATCAATCATAGGCTGGAGATAATGAGAATGATTACATCGGCAGGATCACTGAGTTCTTTGAGGGCTCTGACCATCATCGCTATTTTACTTGCCGCTGGTTCTTCAGACCGGAGGACACAGTATGTATTGATCAATGGCTTACTTTTGCATTGTCAAACACAACTTTTAACTAAGCACTATCTTCGCAGGTCATCAATACTTTGGTTACCATAAATATTGATGGCCACAAGCATGACCCCAAACGTGTTTTCCTTTCTGAGGAAAAGAATGACAATGTGCTTGACTGCATCATTTCAAAGATTAAAATAGTTCACATTGATCCAAATGTAAGTTTTCCTGTCCAGGACTCTGTTATCTTAGTCACTGCTATAGTGTTTCTCACTACAATTTATTTGTCTGTCTCAGATGGATCCAAAAGCCAAGGCTCAACTCATAAAAGATTGTGACCTGTACTATGACATGTCTTACAGTGTTGCTTATTCAACATTTGCTAATATCCCATCAGGTATTTCTTTTTCTAGTTGATTGGGTACATGAAAATAATTTTTGTATTTTTGATTGCATTGCTATGTCATGTTGTTTCTAAGCAATATGTAATAGCAGATGCATCTAATGTGTATGTTTTTTGGTCGGTATATGTAGTGTTCCTAGTGGGTTGCATGCCCTGGTGCTCCCATTGTTAGATGTATCTTAAAGTGTAAACATCCAACATGCATATAAATAGACAATGCATATTGTCATCTACCATGTGAAATTTGAAACCGAGCCAAAATATGTGCAAGGTATGAAGAAAGAGAAATCAACATATAAATATTGTTGGATGGGTCAGAAGTAAATAGTTGCAGCCTACAACTATACATGTTATTTTTCTTTTTCCTTGCTTCTTGCGCAAGTTTTTGTTGCATTTTAAATTATATGTGATATAAGATTATGACATGTGCTACTCATTGTCTTTCTGTTTTGTTTTTCACTTTTATGTTGTATGTGGCATGTTGAAGCACCTAACATGTAGTGGTCCGGAAGAGCATGATATTCTCACTTTATCAATAAACATTAATTCCTGTTTTTCTCCCAACTAGAAAATTGGGCATCAGGAAGTGAAACTGCTTCTGCTATATCATCTGATGAGGTGGATTTGGAGATGTCATCTGGTGTGCTAGCAAGATCAGCAACTCTTCTTGATCTGTATTCTGGCTGTGGGGGTATGTCCACAGGGCTTTGCTTGGGTGGAGCACTTGCTGGATTGAAACTTGAGACGGTAAGTTGTGCACCTAACGCTTGTTTGTTTGGTGGAATATATTATAGTCTGTAGACCTCAGCACTAATTCTTTTTTTATGGATTACAGAAATGGGCTGTAGACCTCAACAGCTACGCATGCGATAGTCTGAAGTACAATCATCCACAAACTGAGGTATGCTTGTAAACTTCATATTGAGTTCCTTTGTTCTTTATGGCTTCTGCTACAACGTGTCTTGGATCTATAAATGTAGGTGCGGAATGAGAAGGCAGATGAGTTTCTTGCACTCCTCAAGGAATGGGCTGTCTTATGTGACAAATATGTCCATGAGGATGTTGGTTCAAATTTAGCTGAAGAGGATGGTGGAAGTGCTAGTGACCTTGACGAGGATGAATTTGTAGTTGAGAAGCTCATTGGCATATGTTATGGTGGCAATGGCAGAGATAACGGACTCTATTTTAAGGTACTTTTGTGTTTTTCATTTTTTCAGTCAAGCTGTCCTAGAAAGGCTCTGCAATGCATAAAATTTCTAAGAACAGATCAATTTCGCAAATCATATGCACAAACGCTAACTTTCAGCAACAAAATTGATCATATTTAATAATGTTTTGACAACAATTTGATGATAGTTAAAATTTTAGCAACAGTTTGATCATATTTATTAACCTGACTACAAGTTCAATGTAACTTGAACCCCTTACTCTGTTTGGATCCTCTCAAACGTATTTGATTCTGGCAATTACATTCTGCTCTAGTTCAGAACCAATACAACAGCAAAATGATTAACACTACAGCCCAGATTCCTAAAACAAACAATCTCCATGGTTCTGTGCACACGGAAGGGAAGAGGAAGAAGACCACCAGCAGCTTGTTGTGGTGGAGTCCACTGCATTCAAACGGTTTGTCATGGGTAGCTTCTTCAAATCACTGGATACTGCCGCACCTTGTTTGAGTTTGCATACTGGATTGGAGCCCCCTGTGCCGCGTTGGAGCAGCGGCAACGTCCGGCCACCTGCCTGGATCTGCGACGGTTGATGGCAGGGCTAAGCCATCGAGCCATGTAGGACCAGTGGGAAGCTAAACAACCTCCCAAGTCAGGTTATGGGGCAGGGTGATGGCGAACCGTCAATGCCACGTGCCAGCGCCACAGGTTGGTCCTGCTCTACCACGCCGTGCCGCAGCTCAGGCTCATCTTTGCGTGTTGTGTCTTGGCTAAGTGCTCCCGCTGCGCATGCTAGGGTTAGGATGTAAAATACCAAAGCGAAAGGGGACATGAGAACACATAGGGAGGTATTCATGGGAATACCCACAAAGGCGTTCTAGTATTTTACTTGATCTAATTTTTTAATGACCAGAAATTGCTGGAACTAATGACTCGTTTGGCAATCGATGGGAAGGGGAAAGAGAGTTGGAGAAGGGAGTAAGAGGGAGTAGGATGGGAGTTGGACTTCTAATTCGTATTCCTTGTTTGTCTTGCTATGAGAGTTGAAAAATAGAATTTAAGATGGAGTTCAATTCCATATTTTGTTTTATGGGTTTAGAAGGGAGAAATATAATCATAAGTTAAAATGAACGGTGCAGATTTAATCTTCAACTAGCCATCTTAGTCCCATCCAGTTACCATCCTTCTCCTAGGTAATAGATTGGTGGGAGTTCATCCACAAATTCCCCTTCCTCATCCCACTCAAATTCCTTGTCCTACAAAACAAACACAAGACTTCTAGTCTCCTTACCCTCAACTCGTGTTCCCTAGGCACTACTACCCCCAACCAAATATGCTGTAAGAAACAGTCGGTTTTGATCTAAAAGAAACAGGGTCATAGATACAGACCGTAAAAGAGTGCCAGATGTACAATTAAACTTTAGAATGGAGTCATGGACGCAATTGCTTTTTTTTTTAATTGTGTAGTTTGCTGAATGATATGATTTTTGCAGGTTAAGTGGCAAGGCTATGGTCCGGAACATGATACATGGGAGCCTGTTGAGAATCTGAGGTTAGTAAATGATATGCTCAGATTGTTGTCTCGTACATCATTTGCACTCTTCTGATCAGTGTTTCATAAACCAGTGACTGCCCATTAAAAATTAGAGAATTTGTACAAGAAGGACACAGGCGAAGAATTTTGCCATTGCCCGTAAGTACTCTTACCCATTTTCTTTTCTCTGTTTGACTCCAACCTTTATTTCTTGTTGGTGTTTATATCTACTTTCCTCTATTAATTTCGAAGGGAGATGTTGATGTAATCTGTGGAGGCCCGCCCTGTCAAGGCATTAGTGGGTTCAATCGGTTTAGAAACAGTAATGACCCACTCAAAGATGAAAAAAACAAGCAAATGGTAACTTTTATGGATATCGTGGCATATCTGAAGCCTAAGTATGTCCTTATGGAAAATGTTGTGGACATACTTAAATTCGCTGACGGCTACCTAGGACGTTATGCTTTGAGCTGTCTGGTAGCTATGAACTACCAAGCACGGCTTGGCATTGTGATAGCTGGCTGCTACGGTCTGCCACAGTTCAGAATGCGTGCATTCCTGTGGGGTGCTCTTCCATCCATGGTTTGTTTCGTGACTTGATGCTTTATATGTTTGAACTGTAATACCATGTTCAGTAATCAATTGCGTTTAGCATTGTACGTGCTCCCAACGTGTTCTTATTCAGGGTTGTAGTTCATTAGTTATTTGTGGCATTGTAGGCACTACCAAAGTATCCTCTTCCTACACATGATGTAGTTGTACGTGGTGGAGTTCCCAATGCCTTTTCGGTAAGTGCAAGTAGCTTTTAGAACTGTTGAAAAAAATGAAAGTGTAACATTCACTAATAAACAATGTTATATATGCAGCAAAGTGTTGTTGCATATGATGAAACACAGAAACCATCGTTGAAGAAAGCTTTGCTTCTGGGCGATGCCATTTCAGATCTACCAAAGGTAAGTGTTTTGTAAAGTTAGATTCAAATATCTCAACTTGTGCATGTAGTCTTACCCTTTGGTGCAGGTAGAGAACCACCAGCCCCATGAAGTTATGGAGTACGGTGCTCCTCCCAAGAGAGAGTTCCAGCGTTACATTCGTCTCGGTCGCAAAGGTACGGAAGTGATGTCTAACTGTTTGCCTTGTGGATTATGAGCAAGTTAATTTTTTGTGAACAATTTGTGCAATTTAGCCTGTAATTTTTATCTTTTTTTTATGTTGTGGCAATTGCAAAAGAAGTCCTGTTTTAAACTCTAATTCTGAAAATGAATCTAATTTCTTAAGTTTACAAAATCGGTCCTGTTTTCTGAACTTGAATCTGCCGTTCAGTCTTGTTTTCACCATCAGTTAGCTGACTGGAGTTTTTGAAATTAAAGAAAAAACCCTTGGAAAAGGGGAAAAGAAGTCGGTACCCTTGGCTCTGTAGAACCTAGGCGCGTGAGTCCTGACCCCAATCTGAATGGTTCAGCCTGTATCGTCATCTCCCTCTCCCTACGGCAGACATGAGCGTGGGTGAGGTGTGAGGCACGGGTGTAGGCGTAGTGCGGAAGAGCATGGTGTGTTGGAACCGAGCCCTCCGATCACTCGCACTCTCTCGCTGGACGGAGGTAGAAGATGAACAGTGGTTGATGATGCCGAACGCCCCGGCTGCCGAACGGCCTGTATGTTGGCTTCTATTGAAATAAAATTACTCGGAACTAACTGAAATACAAGGATTACATGGCCTCTTATAGCCTCTGGCGACGCAGCACCCACGCAATGCACTCCACCGAGCTTCATGCGCATGTACGTGCTCTCTCTTGATGACCCGGCCATCTCCATGCTTGAGCCACGAACTCCTCCGTGAGACCCGGCCTCCAGAAGTGATCACGATCTGCATTGCCCTCCTATGCTTCCGTCGCCAACGGCCACTGACTTGGCCATCCCTTGCTGCAGCTCAACAAACACGGCAGCCCCTGACACACACCATTGCCTGCTGGACTCCAACTAGAACATGAGTGCACACACACACACACAAGTGCCCAGCCCCAAACTGACCTAGTCCTGCATGGTAGACACGAATGTGAGCACACACTCACGTGCCACCAAGACACGCACATACGCCTTGCAGACTTGAAAACACGCACACCATCACGCGCGACACACACACGACTACACTCCACGCCATGGCCGAACATGGCGTGGTTTATTTTCCTAACATGGTGGTGATGGCAAGCTTGGATGTGGCCACTGCTGGCGTGGCTGCACATGGCCGTGTGCACGGGGCCAAGCGTATGTGGGCTCGAGCAAGGGAGGCGGCAAGGGTCCGGGCTTAGGAGGAGCAGGATCAATGCAAGCAGCAGAACTGAACCAGGTGGTTGGAGTTTTCGGCTGGCAGGGGTAGAAGGGGAAGAAGCCGTGCAGGTAGTACCTGGGTACATATGTGATGCAGGATTTAGGTGATATGCTGCCCAAATTTTGTCAAAGCTATGGTTAGATTTTAAATCAATATAATACATTTTTGAAATTTAAAATTATTTGAGTTTTGCCACAAAAGCATTTATAATACATATACATATATGATATTCAAAATCATTGAATTTTGTCACAAAAGTCATTTATAATACATATTTCAAAGTTGAAATCAATTAAATTCTGTTGTAAAAGTCTTTTTAAATATCATAATTTCAATTATTTAGAAGAGTGCTCAAAACAGATCTAAATTTGCAATGCTATGATGAAAATAGATCTGGTTTTGCAAAGGGTATATATGTCATTTTGTATGCCATTTAACATGGTTAGGACCTCTAAATGGAATAGGACTGACTTATTGCTTCAGATTCAAAAAACAGGACTGATTTTGCAAACTTGTGAAAACAAGTACCTTTTCAGCATTAGGGTCCAAAACAGGACTGCTTTTGCAGTTGCTCAACTTGAGTAAACTTTGCAAAACTAAAACAACTTGTGATATTATATAAAAGACCTTTATATGTTAATTTCAGAAAAGTACAAATTTTTATGTCAATTTCATAGATAGTTTATTTATCAAATACATTATTATTATGTTGAGTTTTTTCTTTCCATTCAATGCTCAGATATGTTGGATTACTCCTTTGGTGGAGAGGCTGGTCCAGATGAGGGCAAGTTGTTGGATCACCAACCCTTAAGGTTAAACAATGATGACCATCAACGAGTGCAACAAATCCCAATAAAGAAGGTTGAAGAATTTAGAGTGTTAGTTTGGTGTTTATTTCCTTTTTTTTTCTCCAGAAATAGTAATATATTTTCTGTTATAGGGTGCCAACTTCCGTGACCTAAGAGGTGTCAAGGTTGGTGCAAACAACATTGTCGAGTGGGATCCTGAAATCGAGCGTGTGTACTTGCCATCTGGGAAGCCACTGGTATGTGTTATTTGTGCAATCCTTTTAAATTGTTCCAAGTTTATTTTTGAATTCTATATGTTGCAAAGTGAAACCTTTCATCATTTTTTTCCTTCCATTGTGATTAGGTTCCTGACTATGCCATGTCCTTCATTAAAGGACGTTCATTGAAGTATGTCAATTTCCTTTCCTTCTCCCTATAAACCTGGTTTAGCTATATATTTCTTACATTCCATGCTGTTGTAGGCCATTTGGGCGCCTGTGGTGGGATGAGACGGTGCCTACCGTAGTGACTAGAGCTGAGCCCCATAATCAGGTTAGCTTTGGCAGAAGCTACTCGAACTGTATCCTTTCTATGATTCTTGCTTGCAAATTCTGCCTGACTTACATGTTTGTCAACAGATTATATTGCATCCTGATCAGGCAAGAGTTCTGACTGTCCGTGAGAATGCAAGGTTACAGGGGTTTCCAGATTACTATCGATTGTTTGGCCCGATAAAAGAAAAGTGAGTTCCTCTTCCTCTTTTGCTTGTAAAGAAAATCTAAATTTAAAGGCTGCACAATAAGCCGCTGTTCAACAAGAGAACTCTGAACTCTGAAAGTCCTGTGATTTGAATATTGGATGGCTATTTCAGGTACATTCAAGTTGGTAATGCAGTGGCTGTCCCAGTTGCTCGGGCGTTGGGCTACTGTCTTGGCCAAGCATACCTGGGTGAGTCGGATGGAAGTGACCCTCTCTCTATGCTGCCTGATAGCTTCACTGCAATTGGACAGGCTGTGGCAAGAGCATCCTCTGTCAGCATTCCTGCAGGAGAGGTATTGGAGCAATAAACGAGCCCAAATGTCCAGAACATCTTCAATAATCTGGTGGTTGGATTTGATTGGGGATTTGACGCCCATCCAAGAACATGTAACTTCTCAGAACAGTATACTTGTTTGGGTGGCATACTGGTTATTGATTGGTATGATGTATGCAGTAACAGTAGTGAAACAGTATATTGGTTTGTATTTGATGTATGCAGTAACAATGTAGAGTGAGGTTTCAAACATTCATTATTTGAAGTTGTAGGTGAGCTTTCTCATGTCTGGACAATTGATCTGTCTACTGATCATATTGAGAGTGAGACTATTGCTTTGTATTTGATGCAAGAAATTTTCATTTTTCTTGTTCAGTATGGTCTGAGACATGAAGTTTCAGCTAATTTGATTTGCTTTAGTTTATTCAGTCAAAATGTTATTAACTGATGGGTAAAGAAACTACTGAATGAATTTGTTATATTATTATGTGTAGTATTGTGAAGCAGAACTGTTTGACTAGTTTCAGCACAGTTTAAAAGTTCCTAAACGGGTACCATTTTCATCTTTAATGTGGTAAGATTTCAAGCAAATCTGTTTGACCTGATTGGTAATATAAAAATATTGCTTCAGGTCCATTAATTTCATATTCTGCTACACTCAGTACTGTTCTGCACTTCTATTCTCTAGGCTGCCACACAAATGCATGGAGTTTTCGTTGGAACTGTGGCTAAAAATGGGAGATGCCAGATGTGGTGGTGGATGTATGGCGTTGCGGAAGGCACGCATGATGCTTTCTTTCTCATCCTCTGCCACTCCCAATCTGCTCTCGACCCCTTTCTCCTCCTTACCTAATCACTCTAGGAAAAGGAAAAGGTGTATATAATGATTCCATGTTCTTATTCATTGATTTCTCTCTAATTATTATTTTGCAATTATTAGAGTTTGAAACAAGTTACCAATCTTTCATACGCATGTAGCCCAGAACCTGTGCTTTGATTTATTACTTGAATATTGACTCTCATGTTCTTGATTCTTCATTTATTTAATTTGTTCATGTGCTAAAATATTTTACTTTCTATATATGGTTGTAACTCCCATTTGAGGGTGCCATAGAGGTGTGAAATAAGTTGCCATTGATCTGCATGAACACTTCATACGAATCAAGATGCACCTGTTTTCTATTGTGTATCATTATTGAAACAATTCGTTTCACCTGCATCATATTTGAAGCGTTACAAGTTGTTGTGGTAGATCCTTAATTTAAAACATTTTCACCTATTTTCCTCTTGTAGGGGTCCGCTGCACAACTAAGGGCTACAACTCTTAACCGTTCAATTAAAATAGCATAATAAATATAGCTCTATCAGGGTAAAGAGGGTGGGGTGGAGTCCTCTCCATTCACAGGAAGAGCTCCATCCTCTGTGTCTCTCCGCAGAGGAACCAATAAATGGCCTCTGCCCCGGAGTCGTTGCCGCCGTCTGCCAACTCCAAGCAGTCACCACCGTCCTCTTCTACCAATTCATCACCGCCGTCACCTCCATCCTCAACACCCCCTTCACAGGCATCATCGAACGCACCACCAAGATCACCTACCAGCTCATCATCACCATCACCGCCAAAGGGTGAATCATCAACCGCATCGAGGTCGTCACCGCCAAGAAAAAGCAATGGATCCGGGAATAGCGGGAGTTCCGGGTCCAAAGATGGGAAGAAGTCGCCGTCGCCGTCTGATCATATGGGGCCTGTGATCGCCGGCGTGGTGATCGGAGTGGTGTCGTTCGCCATCCTGTTAGGCTTCATAGCGTGCATATGTTGCTGCAGGAAGAAGAAGAAGAAGCGGACAGCCCCTATGAACATGCCCTTCTACACCGACGAGAAAGGTAATTGAGCTTTGGACATACTACGTGCCAATATGAGTTCAATTCATCGTTCCCTTGTTATTAAATAAATATTATTATTGCTGGTGCACGCAGGCAACGTGTATTATCCCAATGCCGGTCTGCCGCCCAAGTGGCAGCAGTACGGCAGCAACGGCAGCATCGCTCCTCCCCCAGGGTGGCACCAGCAGAACCCGCTGTCCCCTCCCCCTGGCTCAGCAGCGGCGCCCCTGAGCGGTGAGATGGGCGGCGGCATGTACTCATCCGGGCCCTACGGCCCTCCGCTGCCGCCGCCATCGCCGAACTTGGCGCTGGGCTTCTCCAAGAGCTCCTTCTCGTACGAGGAGCTGGCGTCGGCGACGTCAGGGTTCTCGTCGGCGAACATGCTGGGGCAGGGCGGGTTCGGGTACGTGTACAAGGGGGTGCTCGCCGGCAGCGGGAAGGAGGTGGCTGTGAAGCAGCTCAAGTCCGGCAGCGGGCAGGGCGAGCGCGAGTTCCAGGCCGAGGTGGAGATCATCAGCCGCGTACACCACCGCCACCTCGTGTCTCTTGTTGGATACTGCATCGCCGGCAACCAGAGGATGCTCGTCTACGAGTTCGTGCCCAACAACACGCTGGAGCATCACTTGTATGGCAAGGGCGTGCCCGTCATGGACTGGCCCACTCGAATGAAGATCGCGATGGGATCGGCCAAGGGCCTCGCGTATCTCCATGAAGACTGTAATAAGCTACGACCTGAATTCTTGCATTGCAGTCAATAACAAATTACCTAAATTTTTTTTAGAACTAGTAGTAATTTTGAAGAAAAAAAACAGTGATCATCATAATGTAATTAATAATGTGTGTATTATTTATTGCACATATATATATGTACATACAGGCCATCCTCGGATCATCCACCGCGACATCAAGGCCGCCAACATCCTGCTGGACAACAACTTCGAGGCCATGGTGGCCGACTTCGGTCTGGCGAAGCTGACGACGGACACCAACACGCACGTGTCGACGCGGGTGATGGGCACGTTCGGGTACCTCGCGCCGGAGTACGCGTCGAGCGGGAAGCTGACGGATCGGTCGGACGTCTTCTCCTTCGGCGTGATGCTGCTGGAGCTCATCACGGGGCGCCGCCCCATCGACACGGCCAACCTCATGGAGGACAGCCTCGTGGACTGGGCGCGCCCACTGCTCAGCGCCGCGCTGGCCGGCGAGACGAGCTTTGCCGAGCTCGTCGACGAAAGGCTCGCCGGCGACTACTCGCCCGTCGAGGTCGAGCGCATGGCGGCCTGCGCAGCCGCCAGCATCCGGCACTCGGCGCGGCGGCGGCCCAAGATGAGCCAGATCGTGCGCGCGTTAGAGGGAGACGCGTCGCTGGACGACCTGCACCAGGACGGCGTCAAGCCGGGCCAAAGCGCGCTCTTCTCCACCGGCGGGTCCGAGAACATCTCAAGGCTCCGCCAGCTCGCCTTCGACAGCGGCGACTACGACGACTACACAACGGATTACAGCACCGACTCCTCCTCCACTGTCGGCCGGCCGCCCCGCAGGCCGTAACCAACCCATTACTTACTTCATTACATGCGCATCTATATATATATATATATATATATATATATATATATATATATATATATATATATATGGGGTATTTTTCCTACTCCCAAGAGTAGCTACTCCTACATGTATATCTCACAATCTAGAGAGTATCATTATATACTTGACGTTTCTAAATATAGTATGTAGTCATACTAGAGGGTATATGGACATACTTACTTTTTTTTTATTGTGATACATGAATTATGAAGACATATTTACTTTTATATAGCAGTAAATGCGATATATGTTCATATGTTTATAACTTAAAGATCCTTCAAAAAAATTTATGGTTATCACTCTCAAAAATCATGTTTTAAGTATGCGTATATACTCAAAATAATAAATGGGTACGAACACATACCCAAGGTGGTTTTTTGAACGTGGGAGTAACTACACTTGGGAGTAGAATAGAATTATATATATATATATATATATATATATATATATATATATATATATATATATATATATATACTAGCAAAGTATCCGTGCGTTGCTACGAATTTAAAAAATAAAACACTCTTTATAACTTTATGAATTATTTACACAATATAATTTTTAGATATATACAATATTATTATCATTTTTACATGAAAGATTATATTTATATTACCGTTGATGTTTCTTAGTATACCATTTTATATATAAAAAATAATATTTTTTTCACTATTTTTTTCATATTCTAAAAGTTTTATTCAAAAGAAAAAATCAATTTACGTAGCCTACAAAATAACACTGTATTACAATACGATTTTGAATTTGAAAACTTGCTCTAATAAAAAAAGGTTAAAACATGAAAGTTATAGATTTCGTCGAGGCCTTTTAGAAATATATATGGATCATATTATTTAGACTTCACAGCTAAGAAGATATGGATCCCACAGAGAGACCTGCGTAGAGAAGTCTGAACCAGAACAAATATTTTTGCATCGCATATTTAGAAACTAAAACGATGGGATCTGGACTTCCATTGAATACCAAAGTTATAGAACTTTTTGAGAGGTACGATATAGAGTCTGAGTTTACTTAATTTAAGCTCCGGACGAAAGAATTATGATTTTTGAAATTTGATACTTGATATGGAAGGTATGAAATCGATTTGGATTCAATCTCTAATTTTGTGGACACGAAGTGGACGATCACACCTCAATTAATAGATTGTAGAGATATTAGCAAAGTGTCCGTACGTTGCTACGGACTTAAAAAAACAACACTCTTTATAATTTAAATATAAATTATTTACAAAATATAATTATTACATATATATAATATTATTGATATTTTTTACATGAAAGATTATATTAGTATTACCGTTGGTGCTTCTTAGTATACTATTTTATATGTTAAAAATAATAATTTTATCACCATTGTTTACCATATTCTAAAAGCTTTATCTGGAAGAAAAAATTAATTCACGTAGTCCAGAAATAACACTGCATTGCAATGAAATTTTGAAATTGAAGACTTGCTCTAATGGATAAAGTTAAAACATAAAAGTTGTAGATCTCTTCGAGGCATCTTCAAAACATATATGAATCATATTATTTGGACTACAGAGCTAGGAGATATGTGCCCCGCACAGGGATCTACGTAGAGGAGTCTGAATCAGAACAAATATTTTTGCATCGCATATTTGGAAACTAAAACAGCAGGATCTGAACTTATATTGAATACTAAAGTTGTAGAACATTTTGAGAGCTACGAGATAGAGTCCGAGTTTGTCTCATTTGAGCTCCGTACATGGGAGTTATGATTTTTGAAATTCGATACTTGATATAAAAGATATGAAATCGATTTGGATTCAATCTCTAACTTTTTTGACATGAAGTGGATGACCGCATCTCAATTAATAGATTATAGAGATATATATACTAGATTGTTTATAAGGAAGTATATATGTAAGATCGAGATGTATAATTCATCGGTATGTCAAGTACTGAGCATGGATTAAATCGACTGGTTGGACTCTCTTTTCCATTTCGTCCATTGATAAACCAGCTAGTGTATATTTTACCACAAAACCATACTATAGCGCGTGGTCAAAAGTCACGTACCGGCATTTTTATTATTTATCTTTGTTATAATTTTTTTTAGTAATGATCAATAAAGTCAATCGATGTTAAAATTATATTTTAAAGGCAGTTCATAACTCAAACCTAACGGTGGTTCAAGTTACAATTAATTCATCGTTGAAAAAACTATATGCAGCAGCACCCGTAAAAAGGTCCGCCGCTAATGTGCTCATGTAGCTCATCTACTCGATCCGGCCCAAATGATCCCAACCGGTATAAAAAGACAGCTAGGGTTTTGAAACCAACACTTCTTTCTCTCCCTCCTCCAAATCACACCTCCTTACGCGCCGCCTCCCTTTTCCCCTCCTCTTTCCCCACAACATCACCTCCCCCTCCCTCTCCTCTCTAGGCGACACAGCGGCACAGGCTGGGGGAGCGAGCGATGGCATCCCAGTGCGGGAGGAGGCACTCGGCTAGTGCCGCTGCCTCCCCATTCCCATCCCCTTAGCAAACACCACCGTCTCCCTTACCATTTCCCCTTCCAGGAACATCAGCGAGCGAGCCGGTAGCCGGATCCAGCCCCTCAAGGCGCAGCGACGAGTGGGGCGCCAGCCGGATCCGACTCCTCCAAGCGTGGCGGCGAGCGAGGCAGTGGCCGAATCCAACCTCACTAGGTGCGGTGGCTGGTGGGTGGTGGGCGGATTTGACCCCTCTAGGTGTGGCGACTGGAGGCAACAATCGTGCTAATTTTTATTCTTTTTTATTGTATTTGCTTATTTTATTATGTATGAGGCAACCATCATGCTAAACATAGAAATGATTTTTTTTGGCTCTAACCTCATGTTTTCTTTCCTACGTTTGTTTTATGAAGGATGTCAGTCATTTTCTTTAAGGAAATGAATTCACGATTCCTTCATTCCAAACAGCAGTTGTAGAAAAAATTCCTTACGAATGAGTTTCTTTGGAGTTTCTTTAAATTTCGTTTAAATTTCCACCTGCTACTTCATGCCCTAGCTCACAGAAGGCCAGCGACCAAGTTTCTGCTGCCTGCTCGAAGCTGAGCTTGTTGAGTCGCGGCAGCTAGCTTGCGCTTGTCGTTGTCGGCCAGCCACTTCGCCGCCGAGTGCCAGCATTGGCCGTGCGCCTTCGACCAATCTCTCTCTCTCTCTCTCGTTAGCGTGCGCTCAGGTGAGAACTCAGTCGGGAGAAGGGATGGGGTGGGAAGTGGCAGGGGAGAAGAACTCGGGTGGCCACGAGCAGGGTTCCGGCACCGGCGTCGGAGAGGAGCAGGGCGGGGCGGCGCGGCGGCGCTAGCCACAAGCGAGCGGCTGCAGGCCAGAGCCCGGAGGTGAGGCGCGGTGGGAGCCAAAGCAGAGGAGGAAGGGAGCGACGGAGAAGGAGATTTTTTATTTTTTTCTCTGACAGGCGGGTCATACTGAGATTAGGAGCCCATTTACATGCTCACTGGAGATGGTTGCAAATTTAACCTTCTAAATTTTATAACTGAGATTGCAAAATAAAATTTAGGAGGTCAAATATGCATGCTCCCATTTTCTAAATTTCCTCTTATTTTACATGTCTTTTTGAATCTGTCCTCCATACTCCTAAATTTGTAACACTTCTATTTCCCTTTCAAATGTGGGTCCCACATCTTTTTTCTCTTTTTTTTTTCTTTTGTTTCCATTTTTTGTCTTTCATTTCTTTCTTCTTCCCCACGACCCTCTTTCACTGCCGCCTCCCCATCCACGCGCGCTGGTCGGCCCCGGACCTGCCGCCAGTTGCTCAGAGAGTGTTGCCGGCCATCGAATCTTCGTGAATGGAGGCGCCGCGGGCTGAATCGAGGGCCGGTTGTGCTGGATCGAGCTTCCCTACTATGGGCTTCCCCACAGCGCCGCTGGCTCGCGCCCTGACCGCTCGACGACCCCTCCTCCTCCGTTTGCATGCTAGAAGGTGACACCATGCACAGGAGGCTCGCCTTGCGTATGGGAGAATGGTGCCGTGGCTTGGTGAGCAGATGAGCAGAGAGGATGAGGTATATCAAGAAGGGGAGAAGAGGATGGATGGGTGCTTGGTCATGCTCTGGTGCAGAACTGGAGGCGAGGCGGTGGACAGAGCACCAGATCAGGGCGGTGACCGGTGGAGCAGTGGCGCCAGTGACACAAGAAGAAAAATGCAGAGGAGGTGAACGGCGTGCACCAGGGCGACAACACCCAAGAGCAGTAGCGGGTGATGGCATGGACCAGGTGACTCGGGGGACGAGGGCGACAACGGGGGAGCAGGCATGCGAGGATGAGGGCGACAGCGCTGGGGGCGACAGCGCCAGTGCGAAGCTGACATGCAGGGAGGAAGATGATGGAGACTCAGTTTTTTTTTTGTCTAACAAGGAGGTACCACATTGTTTAGAGTATATTTACAAGTATTCACTAGAGTTGGAAGTCAAATTGGACTCTAAAATTTTATAAGTAGGTTTATAAAATAAAATCTAATTACAAAATCTTCATAAATAAACATAAAGTTATATTATGATAAATATAAACATCATAATAGCTAAATTAACAAATGTCACAGAATTTATGACAAATATAAATAGTCATTAATATATATGACCCACAATCATGTGTCAGGTGAGACCCAAATATTACTTTCTTATTAAAAAAATATGTTAACTATGATTAAATATTTTTTGTGCCAACTCGTCTATCATAATTGCGCTTCTCTCAAAACTCCTCTGCCAACTCGTCTGTCGACTCGCAAGAAGAAAATCCTTGGAAGATCAATAGACCCGCAGTCAACGGGCAGTGCTTTCTCCAGCAGCTACAGAAGTTAGTTGAACTTTGCTTTGACCCCATGCAAAAACTATGATGCCTGAAAATTGACAGCATGTTTAGATTTGAAATTATGTGTTAAATATATTCAGCACATGACTCTAGATGTTAAGGTTTTAAAATAGTACCAGATTAAAGTGTTAATTCAACCATTGTTTATTCTTTTAGTCATATACTTAATATGCCATGCCATGGTATGTGTGTGCAATAATGTATACATTCATATTGAGCATGCTTTCCAGATTTGTCTGTCCATATAGTGCAATACTGTTTATGCTTAATTAGTTTCAATTTGTTATTTGTCATGACCTTGTCACGGAAAGATGGCCATGAAAATATATTTACAGATCCATGACTACTATTTTTGCAAGTAAATTAATTCAGATTCTAAATTAAAATATGTATCTAAATAATTTTCTGTATCACATGATGAAGGATCGTGAAGGCAATCAGGGGGGGGGGGGTGAATGGGAGCCAATTCAAATTCTTCTTAAGAACTTGGCCTATATCCCAATTACAACCCAAGCAAACTTCTAAACTAATCATTAAGGCTACACACACCAACTTATGATGTGTTAACCCTATAAATGATTAATAACAATAGCAAAACACAGCGGAAACAAAATGGAACTGCAAAGATCCGAAACTATCAATGAAACACTCACAAAACAAAGCTCTCTGGACTACCATCGGCAGTGCCGATCGTAGCTACTGGCAGTGCCGGTCTTGAGTATCGGTAGTGCCGGTCTACAGAAGGAGTAAAGTTGCTGGAACACACAGATACAGTGCATCGGCAATGCTGGTGTGGGATTTGGATGACCCACCTGCAGTGCTGGTCCTAGTCGTCAGCAGTGCCGATCGACCCCGACAGAATAGGAAAGAGTTTCAGGATTAGGCAAAAACTTGATCAAAACCTAATCAAACGAACTTTAAATGATGCGATTTTTGGACGAGTGAATCCTCATCACATCACAACCCTAATTCTAGAAGATCAACTCAATTGGCTCAAGAAATCATCACGAATTTCAGATCTTGTGCCAAGAACACCAAAAGGGAAAACTTGAGAAATCCTTCAAATCGAAGGTGCTAGAGCTCTTGATTTGGTCATGGACTTTTGAAGGATTGATCTAGCTCATCATAGCACGAAGATCCTCAAGATCCGCCCCAAAAACTCATCCAAAAAGGAGATAAAAGATTCCAACGAAAATAGCTCCGAAAATAGGGAAAAAGAGAAATTCGTGATTTAGGGAGAGAGTAAGATCTTGAGCATGAAAATAAATCTAATATTATGGAAATATGCTTACAAGATCCGTAGGTACAAGGCTAGAAAGTCACCCTCTTCCTCCCACTATTTGGAAGAGTAAGAGATGTCTCTCACACACCCTCTCCTCTCCTCTATTTCATGAAGACTTCTCATAGCACTTTGAATAAAGACCTAAGGCAAGGCAATGAGAAAGAGAGGCTCCTCTTCCACCAGCCCTACCTCCCCTTATACAGACCCAAGGTGTATTGTCCACATGACAACACTACCCTTGACCTATATAACACACCTACCTACCATCGGGGGCATAATCGTCCATCTTTCTCCTTGTCGCCCGAATGCCATCGGACCCTTCACAACTTTGCTTGGCTTCAATGCAAGCTCCGCGATGGTACCACGTGCACCTCCAATTATCGCCACCGGTTTTGAGTCCCAAACCGGGAAATCGCTTTTCACGCTTCTCAAAACGTGACTTCTCGATGTTGACGCATGTCACCTTGTCCCTTGATCCTGACCACCGGGAAGTCTCTACTGGTTCCTATCTATCAGACCCCCTTGTCACTTGCACCGGCATCCCGCTCGTCTTGACTTGGTCAACACGCCGTCTTTATCACCACCACGATTTTGAGGCTCAACCGTGAAACCGTCCGTGCTTCTTGTCTCTCCACATGTACGGTATAGATCACCCTTGAGTTCACTCGGCATCTCGATCGTCCGATCCCAAGTCCCCTACTTGTGTCCGATCCTCTCGCTGTTGACCGCTAAGTTGACTCTAGTGACCTACACATCATGAGATAAGTAAACACATTTCTCAACTCCTGCAATATCACCAATACCTTCACCAACTCTAGTTAGCCAAAATCATGACATGCACAAACTCATGCAATCCCCAGATTCCCGCATTTCAACTCAAACACTAAATCTATTCAAGTCAATTACTTATCACATATATTGCAAACTATGACACATATCCACATGGTTTCCCACATGAGTTTTTAAGTGTTTGCTATTTTAGCAGGAATTTACTTCATTGTACTTAATGTTTCTTGACTTATTTAATTGTGTCATTCTATGGGACAAGTGTGTAAAAAATAAAGTTGATCGAGAGAAAGTATAGTGCATGAAGAAGACAAGATTGCATTCCTTCATTGCGCATTGCTATGCTTTGGTAAGTGTCACATATCGTTCATTCGATTTATTCTACATTTGTTGACACTGATGGATGATCTATTTGACGGTGTTGTATTTTGCTCACTTCAGGAAGCTTCGTTCTAACTCTTGAGATTGTTATGTTGGTTATTTTATGAGGGCTAGCAAGTGGTTGCCTTTTAACTTTGAGCAAGTTATGTCTTGTATTTTGCAATATGTTTAGGTGGATGTGATTTGAGACCATGTAATGTGGGAACTATAACCTTATGTGATGTGAAATGCAACTGGATGTGAAGCTGGAACCATAGCTGATTGTTCATTGATGTTTGGAGCTGTATGTAACTACAACTTTATGCTTGGAGTTGTATGTAGTGGACCTGATAAATAAATGGGTAGATATCATTTAAGGCTTAAACATTAATGGGCTTATAGAAAATCAATGGGCTAGAAAAATACTAGACCAAAATGAATATGAAATTAATGGGCTTGAATAAAATGGGTCAGAAAATAAAAGGCCTGCAAAAAAATTGGGTCTAAAAATAAAATGTCTCAGATCTACGAAAATAAAAAGCCCATGTAATTAATGGGCTGAAAATAAAGTAGGTCAGCCATGTCAATCCATGTTATTTTCTGCCCATTAGTTATGATGAAAAACAAGCTTCATAAAAAATCTATAACAATCTAAAAAGCATCATAAAATCTTATGACATTTTGGTGAATCATCATAAGTTTATAAAAAATATATGAAATTCATCATAAAAGGTAATTGGCTATGCACATTTTATGACGAACTGAAATTCGTCACAAGCTCGTCACGTAATGTTATTTATGATAAATTTCTTATGTTTTATGACATAATTAATTCGTCATAGAATATCAGAATTATTGTAGTGTAACCCTAGCTCATGTGCAAAATATCATCAATACATCAAACCTCATGTAGGACATAGGGTTATCATCCTTCAGGAGATTACAATCTAGTGTTTTATAATCTAGCTCCTGTCTAAATCTTGTGTCTTGTGTTCATCAAGTTCTAGAAATCTCATATGCATACCTAGAAGTATTGTCGAGTAATACCCTCAACAAGTCTTTTGTTTTATGGGAATATTAGGTTGTTTTATTTGTTGTTGGGCCATTCTTATTTTAGAGTTGCAAATATATTTTAGAATCATCAGAGTTTCTTCAATCAGATTACAATCTAGTGTTTTTAACTCTCTTATTCTTACTGAAATAGAGTACATACTTCACATGTTCTTCAAAAATAAAAAGTCGGATTACAATCATTCTGTAAAAGCTATAGTAAGAAAACCCATTTGCACTGATCATGTCACGGAGGATAACAGGTCAGGGAAGTTGATGGGCCTGCTTGTACGATGGCTAGGAATCGACTGGCTACCTTGGTCGATAGAGCTGGCATCGCGAGCCGCAGCAACATGCATGGTGATTTGGGCAACAACTTTGGGGCTCTGGCACTCGGCGAAGAGGTCGTGCCAATTAGGGCGGCAGATATGTTGGCACGGAGGGGCGTGGTGAGTTGGGAGAGTGCTGTTGTGCGGGTGGAAAAGAATGCAAAGATGAACCAAATCATGGGACGCAGGCACGAGAACGCGAGAGCATGCGAGGAAACATTGCACGGAAGGAGCAATGACGAAGGGGGAGCGCTAACCAAATGTAGAGAGCAAGAACCGTGGGAGCAAGCCGAAGTCATTTTGGAAAATTGGATGGCGAGTCTGTTAGATGTCTATTGTGGAAATAATTAGCCAAAATTAGAGATAGAAAATTATTTAAAGAGCCTCTTGGAGATGCTCTTAGGAGGTACGAATCTGATGACCTGCTTATGGTTCTTTGGGAGACCATTGTGTGCACATCTCTCTCCAGCTTTTATATTTAATGACAAATCCTTCCCATAATGTCTCAATGTTTTTTCTTCTTTCATATATCCGTTCTATTTTGTTAGGCTCAACCAATTTAAATCTTTGACAAGCAAATTGACTTGCCACTTTTGATCGGTAAAGCTTCCATATATATGGTAGTCCATTAGAAACATAACTGATCTTGCGCTTCAATAGGAGCTTATCATTTTGTTTTGCATGATAACTTGCATTTTGATTGGTGTTACAGGTTTTGCAAGTACTTCTAAACTATGTGCTTTTTGCTCAAGTGATAAAACCATTCAACATCTTTTTCTGTACTGTCACGTTGCTAAGTTTATATGGAGAGCGGTGCATTTTACTTTTCGTATTACCATACCACAGAGTATTGAACATATGTTCCATGGTTGGTTACAAGGAACAAAAACCAAAAGAACTTTCCTAGTCGGCGCTTCCGCTCTTCGTTGGTTGCTTTGGCTTAGTAGGAACGATATTGTATTTAACAAATCGCCTATGAAAACTTTATTTTACTGGGGCACACATTGACTACGCAAGTGGGTGCAGCTTCAATTGTGTGAAGAGGACGCCACCATGATCAAGGATGCATGCCGGTCACTAGAGGTTATGGTCATGTAAGTTTTCACTAACTATGGATAGAGATTTAGCAATCGCATTGTTGTCTAATAATATTGCCATCCAAACTATCTATGTTGGTGTAGTTTTGTTTCCTTTCATTTACTAGTATTTTATACGTGCGCCACACACGTGCTATTTAAAAAAACGGGTAGCAGTCATTGACAATGACATTATAGCATGCCAAATGTAAGATATATTAATAATTTATATAATGATCAAATATGCACATTTGGAGTTTGTGGTGCACATTTAGATACCCATCAGCACTTGTCTAACTTAAGATACCCGTCAGCAGGTGCATATTTATATACTGTCATATGATTCTCTTTCTCACCATGCACGCACGGGCAAACTTTTTGGCCGGACATGGTTTTTTTAGCAGCTGGATGCGAAACCTGCAAATGATTATTGCAGTTAGAAACTTGAATTTAGTATACTGCTTAGTATAATGGCAATTAAATATTCCAATGCAATGCGTAGCATACCATGCAAATCATTTTCCGCAGCTGTATGTGGTGACAAGATGATGGTGCTATATGGAGTTGTCGTCAAAACAGCTAGTGATTTTAGATATAGCAGACAAAAGTTAACATATAAGGATAGAGTATATATATGTAAAACACATGAATTGCACATCAAATTAAAATGTACTTGCCTCTTTTTTTGTTCATTTTCAGATGAAGTGCCGCAATGGTGCCGAAGGTGTTGGATGCATTCCGTAGCTCATCACTAAAAAAATGAATGATGACCATACCACCACTAAAAAAATAAGATGCATTAATGTTATATAGTAGATCTACGGCGAAGGGTGTTACACCAAGTTTTATAATCCATATCGTTGGTTCATCAGTGCGATATGCATGCTTGGTTCACGCCAAGAGTTCTTTTGATCATGGATTTTAGAAACATAGATGACCATCCCTAGCACATCTACACATATATACAGAAAATAAGTAATGTTAAGAATTCTGAAAACTAAATTGGTATATAGTGGTGATGATTTTTAGAGATGACAATCACCTGTAAAACACTTATGTGGTACAAAGTTCAAATCCAAGTAATCCATGAACATACAAGGGAGCAATGGGATGGTCACCATACATTCTATGATCTTGATTTGGGTTTCAGAGGAGATACTAATGTAGTAGTCCATATGCAAGCAAAACAACCCATAGACATAGATGTCATGGGCGTACCTGAAACCCACATCAATGAATTGGTACGTCTCTCCTTCAGCGATGTTACGACTTGTCGTGAAGGCCTTTTCTCCGAGTGCTAAAGCTTCCATTTTGTTACCCTGGAGATATGAAATAATCAAAACATCATCTCTGAAGTAATAGAATTAAAATAAATGAACTGATTTATTTATTCGTTTATTCTGACCTCCTCATCTACCAGAATGAATCGTCTTTAGTTTTCCCCAATGTGTATGCCTGTCATTACGTGAAAAACTTTGGCCCTAATATTTGACTTATTGGTCATCTGTTCCACAGAAACTTCATGAAACAAAACCCACCTGCACTGGTAATAATAACTATACAATAAGGATGCCAAATTCAAACATTTGTTGGTAATATTATTATTAAAAAGACTTTACGTGACTTACTATGATTCCACCCTGGCTTCTTCTTTATCGAGCTCCGATCTAACATCTTTATCATAGATATGAAACACCATCTTCTCCTTGTCGCTTACGCAAGTTTTATCGTTGACGAGAAGGCAGCTTGAACTTGCATTGGTGTGTACCAACTCCATCTCTTCTGCGATCGACATCTTCGTCAGCCTGAATGAACGTGGAAGCCACCTCAACTCAAATTATATACAACAAAGGTTACGTGGGAAGATTGTGTTTTCGGAAAGTGATGCAACAGAAATATATATACCCGTGTACTAAGAGGAAAGTAAGGCGGTTATTTAGGCTTTGATATCCCACTGATTGGCAAAGAATTTTAATATGTTTTGATGGCGACGGGATATGTTTCCAAATATTATTTCACTCATTAATTTGATACGTGACAGCAATCTCTTGTTTATTTTGTTCTCATGTCCACGAGATATGTTCCCAAATATTTTTTGTCAGATGCTATGTCATAGCATTTTTGAGATGTAGTTTAAATAGAAAGCTATTTATAGCTAGTTTAAAATCACCAAGGTCAATTTGCTATATATGTTGATTTTGTCTCAATAAATGGAAAGCTGACTTTAGTTAAATGCCGGACAAGCAAAGACGCACGTGCTATCATCATTGTCAAACAATTTAGTGACAAAATTTGTTATTCTCATATAGAAATTATAATAGCACCTGTGTGCTTTCAAACAAATATAAAAAAATATAGCAGCAGTCTGAACCATATCAACATTCAATAAAAAATCGAACAAAAGTAACAAGATGTACTATTACATTGATGCACTTAGTCAAATTTATCCATTTCTCAAAATCAGAAAATGGCCTTTATGTAGTGCATGGGTAAAGTTATATATTGAAGTGCACATTCAAATTCAGCTCTTGTTTATGTGTTCAAGGCAGCATTTGATATCTTCGGGTAGGCTGGGTCCATATCTATTTCCAGGAAAAGACAACACACTGATGATAAATTGCATCCTTAATGCTTGTCCATCCTTAACGTACTGAGTAAACATTTTTAATAATTGAGCATCAATACTTATGATCTAAAAAAATTTTACATGTTAACCTGATTCAATGTAATGAGAGGATCAGTTCCGTTCCAAGCAGTGACAGCGGCTAAAACTCGATGGCCAGAAAGTTCACTTTCATCACATCATGAGTAAAGCATATAATAACAAATGATTATCAGTGATTGATATTAGTATGACTAAATGATAGATAATATTTTAATATGTATATACCTTTCTCTTTCTTCCATTCCTTCATCCAGAATTTGTGTATCCCAGAACACCCACTCGATCATGCCCCGATTTTTCAATAGATTACGGGCCATTCTAATGAATGAGAATACTAAATTTAATACATGTGCAAAACGCTTCAACTCTTACCTTTTAGACCATGCTGGTATTGGTGTCGGATCATACAAGAAAATTTTTTGATCCAACATTTAAATTACAATGATAAAATAAGAACTGTCACAGTTGAATGGTAGGTAAACCTAGAAACATATAATGGATTCAGCACTGCATGCAGTGGATCAATTAACAACTAAACAAGTATATATATATGAACATATATAGCACCATGGACTTACTAATTTGCAACAACTAAATGCACTCTGTTTATTTGGACCATATCTGAATATATCCTCGAGTATTTTTTGGTCAACCTCGTTCCCTTTACGATGTATGGGTGGAGTCCACCACTTGCAATTTGTCTGGCACAACCCACAACAATTAAGGGAAACAATGAAATTTACATTTATATTAGACAAGGAAAATTAATAATCTCTACTAAAAGTAATTGATGTGTATAATTTTGGCTTACATAGAAAGTAAGATCCATGTATTCATTTGGTTTTTTTGCAACCCGCATGCTCTCAAGTTGTTGTGCACTGGATGCTACAATCCTCATTCCCAAATTGAAGAGTCGTCCATGCATCTTCACTCTCTCTTTTAGTGAGTTTTGGAGTTCTCTTAAACTAAATTTGAGCTTGTACGGGTGGAGGCTTATAACCCAGAGTGTCCTGAAAAGTTCAATATTAGTAATATAAGTAATATAACATATATTCACTAATTAGAAGAAAATAGGATCCTGCTTACCCCAACTACACAGGGTGAGTTATTGCTTTGATCTTGGTGCATAAGATCTGAACCATTTCCTCCCTGCTGGGCTTTATGTCATTTATCACCTCTTCTCTAGGGCTACCTTCTTTGCCAATATGTTCTCCAAAATCATCATCCCAACAAAAATCATGTGACAAGTCCTTTCGGAGGTCTTCGACTATTAATCTCTGAAATGTGCAGTGCAAAGTTATTTTGTAGTAGAAAAAAAAAGCACAAGCGACCAACTAATTGTAATACGCAAGTAATAGCCAGTGTTACAAACTTACATGTCGAGTCAATTTAGCTTGCACGTCCTCATCATCAAGAGTTAGACTTTTATTGTTTCTGATATCTGTAATTGCTCCATCTTTATCGGTCTCACAATCAGATTTTTTTTCTCTTACCACATGACTTTGGATTTTCACATGTTTCAAGAACTTTGTTGTCGGCATCAGGTGAGTGTTGTACAAGCTTTGGAGTGGTAAAAGTTTGTTCATCAACCTCTATGATCACACCGTCTGATTGAGGTTCACAAATGCCATTATCTTCCTGGATGTTTCCCTCCAAGTCAGCTTGATTGTCTTTCCATAAGACCAAAACTGCTGCTAGCTTTGAACGAAACATTTGCATATCATCCTGTCAATGTTAGAATATGCATATTTGGATCAATATAGTCCATAAGTCAAACTATTAAGTCTATACTATAAGCATCAGACTCACCTGTGTGATGTTGATAGAAAGTTTGGTTCCTGTCCATAGCTCAGAAAACTTGAGTTCGAACAGTCCACAAGATACTCTGTATCAAAATACATATTATGGGTGTAAACTAAAATGCGTGCAACTTATTTGTTTATTGTGAAATCATGCTAGCTGTTAAATCTTATATTATTTTAAAAAAGCATACCCATCTGATTGTATGGGAACATCAAAAATTTCCTCTGTTTCCCATTCATTGAGATCAAGTGATTCCATATTATGGATTAAATCTTCAGCTGCTTATATGGTTTGGAAGCAGGCAGAAAGACCCATGATTTGGATGAATTCAAGTGTAAGCGAATATGTAAATATCAAATGTTATAAAACTTGGTTGCGTTAAACATATAAAAACATATACACATCCTCACAGTTGCACGTAGGTCGCTGCAGTGGTGCGTTCAGCACAGAGAGTCTAGAACCTGTATCCTTTGTTTTGTGGCATTGACCATGGCCAGGTGCCAGTGCTCACTATTGATATTAATGGGAAGGAAAATCTGAAAATATATATGGTTATAGGTAGATATATATGTTTACTACATCTGTTTTGAAAAATTCTTGACAAATTAAATAAAATAGGCAGATGCAGGTGTCTTATGGTACCATGTCATAATCAAGAAATTTTCTTGCATGTTTAACAATGACTTTGTCCATGGGCACTTTTGGAATAGCTTCTCCTTTTGCTTGTGACTCTAATAGTTTCTTGCCTTCTTCTTTAATCATAGTAGACATTTAAAGTGGTCTCAAAATACACGTTGCCATCTTCACGAACACCGAGTTGATCTTGACCTCTTATGCAACTGATGTATGCATTTAGAACCTGGAGGTTAATAGATGACCTATTGTTAGTTCAATATCTTATAATTGACTTTAATTTTTAAAATTCCAATCTAACACTATAAACTTTAGATACTTACTACATCTGGCAGCCAGGCAGTTGGATCAGTAAGGGAAAGCATCTAGGATTGATCTATCCATTCACCATCGATATCTACAAGTGTTTTACTTCCTTTAGATTGAACAATGAAGTCTAAAGCCAATTTGTCTTTCTCAGGCAAAACATAATCTACAATGGTCAGATCAGAAACACGGGTCACAAGATTGGTGAGAAAGATTAAAGAGATGCACACAATTCATATCCAATTAAATAGAATATAAATACCCTGGGGTAGCTCGTTGTAGTGCTTATCACCATTTGATAGTGAAACCAAAATGGAATTAGTAGCGTTACACGAAGCCATCTGACACGTAATTGCAGACGAAGATAGATGATATAATTAACCATGTTATTATAAAATTGATGCACGCTACAGATTACAGAACACTTTGCACGGGGTGATATACACGCAACACTCACCCGGGATGCTTGAGGTGGTCAGCACAGTGAGGTGGAAGATGGCGGCACATGGCGGACTGGTTCAAGGTCCCCCTTGTGAGATCATTTTGTGGTTGCAGAGCGTCGCGTGTCAGCAAGGATCGATGGCGAGGTGAAGGCACTTCGCGTCGGGCGTTTCTGATGACATCTCCGTACACAAATGCTCCTGGAGTTGTGGCCTGGACGGTGAGGTTTGACTCTGGAGACTTGAGTTATTTTTGGTGTGCTAGAGTTTTGGACGAATAATGCACGCACGGAGTCGCCGGAGATAAGGCGCCGCAGATTATTCCCTAAAGCATGCATGCAATATTTCATCAAGCATGCATGCATTTTTTTGGGCAAATTAGTTGGTGTGCTTTCCTCAGACGTTGGATGAATATTTGTTTCCTTAAGCATGCAACAGCTGTTATTATGCATGCATGCCTTAATTTTTTTTTTCCTTAAGCATGCACGAGATTTTGTTAAGAATGTATCAAATATGTGCCGGAGTCTATGCATGCAGTTGTCAAATCGCCAAAAATTAGACGAGGCAGATTTCCTAAAGCATGCATGCCTTATTTTTTTTCCTTAAGCATGCACGAGATTTTGTTAAGATTAAGCATGCACGAGATTTTGTACATAATATATCAAATCTGTGCCGGAGTCTATGCATGCATTTGCCAAATTTGCAACATCCGTTCTTTATGGGAGCAAAATAATATCCTTATTTGAGCTGCAATCAGGGAGGTAGTAATCAGGGGGAAAATGTATCACGCATCCATCAAATAGGAAGGAATAGGGTGAGGATTCCAAAACTAACGTTTAATATGATTGCATTATAAAGGAGTCCAAAATTCTTGGTAATAATGGAATCTTATTCAATCGTGAATGTCCATAAAATAAATATTAAAAGAGCAGTAATTATATTTTGGAAGTAAAATAGGGGTATTATATATCGCCTATATATATTGTGCACCGATAGGACTCGTTTTATATTTAGAAATGTGTCAGATAATAAACGGAAACATATATAGGATAAAGGAAGAAATTTATCATAGTTATATTATTTCTCCATCTCAACAAATCAAACATAATTGATAAGCCTAAGCCTTTATGGCTGGTTTTTTTTTATTCGGTATCATCTAATAACCTCAATCTATATCGTCTATGCTACGTGTTCCAACTTCCACCACACGTGCATACACAACAGGATAGTCTTCCATCTTAGAATCACTGGCAACGACCCTTGATTCTAACATGTTCATATCACGAGTGTCGATGCCGAGGTCCATAATTGGAGGAAACGAAAACTCTGCTTCGAGCACCCTGAAATACGTTAGAAAGAACCGCATTAGTTATAACTCTAATACTAATATATCTATTTCTATTATATATAGATAAAGTTACAACGAGCAACATCACTTACTGGATAATGTGGAGTAGAAGTATGTGAAGGATGAATCTGCGATGTATGTTCTTACGACATGCTGGTGCGGGAAAAGGAGTTGGTAAATATGGGATCATTGTTCAAATCTAAAATCTTGTTCTTCATCACAAGAAAAATAATTGGTGAGAATGAGGTAGGTGAACATCACAACGCGGGGAGCACTCCATCTTATAATCAGAAGACATGCGCCTTGAAACAGGAAAATTTTTAGCATGCCATAATCATGTATATTTTTCCAAAAGCAATATTTTAATAACTGGAAACTAATCATTTGTTTCTATTCTTACCAGATTCGACCATATTTTTTAAGAATACGATTTCCCTACTTCCTACCTCATGCTAGTGTAAAACACATGAAAATATGGTTCATTTATTAATGTACTCCATATGATTAGATATATATTGCTTGACTTTGTCACATGAGCACGTCAAATTTATAAATATTATGTATATAACTTATATAATTATTCAGATATGGAAACAAACACACAGATACCTTGTCTAGGACACGAGCATCACCAATTTTATTCGAATGAATGCAAGCTTGTGCACACCGAGTGTTGAATTCTTCCATATTTTGATTTATAAGAGTACTATTGTCGGATAAGCAATAGTGTTCATATTGTCGGATTTGACACAGTGCAGTTGAATGAAATAGAGTTTCGATGCGAATTCAATTTAATTGATATTTCATTAGCATTACAATGATAATATAGTAAAAACTACACTCTAGTGATTGACAAACATGAAGGAAAATGAAAGTCATATGATTCAAAGAGTGGGACAATATCGAAACTGAAACTCATATGAATGATATCATCGTGCTAGCTAGCCATCGTCTTTGAACTCCGCTTCAGAAACCTTAGGATGTTTCTTTCCCCCTCGCCTTCCTCAAGCATCTTGATCTCATCCATACGATCTCGAATTGACCGTTTAACTCGATCACGTAGATATGAAGGTTCACGAAGTTCGTGCCTTTTGGCTGAAAAAATTACATACATATTATACATTTTTTACTACTCGTAAAAAACAAGTTCAGCAAACATATAGTTTATAGATTCTATATGTACCTTGTAGTGATGTGAACAACGGGGCAGATCCAGCGGCCACAAATGTGATGCACGACAAAAAGGCAGCTTCCAAACATTCTATAACAATATTGAGTATCAGGATATATGCTCTAAAATAAAACACGGAACATATCTGTCTTACAAATTTGGGTGTGTCATATCGGGAAACCTATGTACATTTTTGACGATTGACAATCACTTTGGTCGCGACCAAGAAATCATTGTTGACATCTGCTCCTGTCAACATCTCACCATGATTTTCCCTTCCGGCTGGGTAGAAAACTCGGAGAAATGCAATTCTCCTACTACATTATAAGACCAAAATAAGAAACGGTGATGATTAACATTATGAGGTAGTGACAAGACATGTTATCCTCAAACATCGTCATATATCAGGAAAATAGGTACCTGCTGTGGTCAATCAGAGCCAGCTCCCTAAATGGTCTAGGAAACAGGATAACTTCTTCCATGTGCGATACATCAGCTACCACGGCAACAATGTCAACTAATGAAGAATGAGGACGGAGCATAGCATCCTCTAATGACACAGGCGCTGCTGAGGTAATCATACCAATATCCATGGTGCTTAGTAGAGATGTATGGTGTCGTATCAGCTTTGTGTTGCGCAAATAGGTATGCAAAAATTTATAAGAAGGGCTGACGTAGAAATCGCTAAAGAATCAAAGATTTGGGGCCCCGAATACGGTTCATCAAAAATCATAATGCCAAAATTATGATTACTGCTTTTAATGCCGCGGTGAATTATATAATATTATAGAAAGTGTGTGAAATCACAAAATTTATTTCCACAATAAAGAAGCCTTTACAACTAAAAACAGAAGCCTGCCATAAAAATAAATATTTTATAGTCATATATTATGGTAAGCTCTATATCATAACGCTAGGTTTACGTGTGATGCTAGTGAAATATATGGAATTTAAATTTAATTAAAAGTATATAGTTTGCTGACTCTTTTTATGTGGCATAGTAAAATACATTAACAATATTCATTTTGCTGCTATAATTTGTATGGGGCATAGTTAAATACATTCCAAATATGTTTATAATTGAACAAAGGTTGGATATTAAAGAGGCACCTTTCACTTTTTAGAGTAGTCAAACACCAGCAACAATAATTATAAGTGGCCTGGGCGTGCAATAGAGTCACAATATAGAGTACTCAAACACTATCTTGTTCAATTATACAGTCACGATTATAAGACTTGTAAGAACAACACAAAGAAAAAACAAGTAGTTAAAATACTTCGAACTAACCAACTAAGCTACTTGGTCGAAAGAACATTGGAACTTGCTTGGGGCTGCCAACCACAGGATAGAAGATTCGTCGGTACTCGAAAGGCATGCCTAGAATCTTGGGAATGTTGAACACCGCAAATAGTTATCGTCCATATCAGTGACATATATACCTCCCCATCTTATGCTTGAGCCCTTTAGCGGGACATCATAATAAAAGGGTAACCGGCACCAAGAAAAAGAGCCCGACGTCCACCCAGCTCAGTCAAGACAGTCCAAGTGTTGGTCACGTGATCGAGCTTGTACATGACAAAGCCCATGGGTGGACTGAACCTCACTTGTTCATTAACAGCAACCCTTGCTGGATGCCTGTACGTTTGTCTTCCAAACACACGTGCCATGATGATGGACCCTTCAGGAGAACGTGTGACATACAAGCCTGACCTGTACCAGTATGGAATGTCATCCATTTGAGGCCCCGGAATAAATCTAGGCCCATCGCATGGCCCCATACCAATCCGCCAGCTAATGAAGTCACCTTTCGTGGTGACTGCTACCAGATTGTTGTCGATCAAACTGCTACCAGATTGTTGTCGATCAAGATTGCATCAAAAAAATGAAGTGAGCTGGTTGAACCCTCCCTTCTTGTCAGAGTGAACCATGTAGCATCACCAGCCTTTGTGTAAGCAATTAGACTGGTTGAGAGTATAATAGCAACAACATATCCAGTAGGATGCCTTGGAGTACGGCATAGAATGACCCTATGCAAACACCACTGGTAAAATTTATCATCTGACATAAGCATGTCCAGAACATTGATGCTTGTGCCGGTGATCAAAGACAGAGAAGGCAGAGATCGACTCTCATCATTAACTGGGTTAAAAAGCTCTAGTTGAAACTTCTGATCACAGGTGACAAGCCAGTCATCCTTACCACCTAACCAAGCACGTCCCCGCAGTCTGTCTGAATGCATTTGGAAATCTGTTTCCTGCTCAATCCATGGGCCTGACGCCCCAAGCTCAGAGTCGGCGCATGGATCATCGACCCGGTGCAGACCAAAAGCACCAGCCTCTACATCAAGTTCTTCATGCCAGGATCCTCCAGAATATGGCGAGGTGATGAGCATTGGCCTGCCAGGGGCGACTTTGTGAGCTGCATCGCATGCATAGGTAGCAGTGGGACAGGAACACATGACCCGAAAGATGTCAATACTGTCAAGCAGCTTAACAATGTGCCACCATATGTCGATGGATAAGTCTATGATTTTGCTTCTTCTACAATAAAGAAAAATATTATTGAGAATTACAGCTTAATGTGATCCAATCAATAACCGTTTTCAGAGAAAATCAAATGAAATCATTCCAAACAATTAAAACTGATTCACATTACAGTTCCAGAAACTGAAATAATTCACTACTTTTGCCTTTTCTTTCTGTTGCTTTGATCATAATATATCTGCTGGTTTTAGGCATTTAGTAGTAAATTGCGTATCTGGGGTGGAGTTGATGCCTCTTACACCTTCTACTTTGTTTTTCAGATTTTCATTCAATTGAAGGTTCTGACAGCTTGGATCAGTATCATGACAGAACTGTATCGAACTCATATTGGGTAGATGCATAAGGTGAGGATTTCCAATAATATTTTATGAACCCTTATTTTTAAAGGAAGATACATACCCAATTCAAGTGGCAAGGATTCAAATGGGAAGAGATAATTTACAGTTATATTTATGGCTAAGAATATGCAAGCACTTTTAAGTTGCAGATGTGCACTGTTAACAACTGTTGTGTCTTTGTTGTGTGGTCGTATGTTTAATAAAGATGTCTTCCTGGCCTGTTATATTCTAACTTGCTACTGTAGGCATGTAGATTATTTATTTGCCTTCCACATATCTCAGAGCTTCATATATTTAAGTTTCTGGTACTGTAATGTGAACTTATAGTTAACCATCAATTTATGACATCATAGTACAACCCTAATTAATAATCATGACTACACTCACAATTTGCCGAGAATAATGTCAAGCTTCATAGTACAAGTCATAAATTTAAAATTTGCCGAAAATACACATGTGTTGGTTATTAAAACGTGAGCAGGTTACAGATGACAATATTTGGAAAAAATTTTCAAGTCTAATAAATCGAACCTAGTGTTTCTAATGAGCACGTGGATCAACTAATGAAGAAACAGATAACTGATTGTCACTTTTATATAAATATGAAATTTTCAAGTGCGCCAATAGCATGTGCAAAAACGTATTGTGAAGAGGATATATCAATTAAAAAAACATAATGACTCACCCTCTCAACCGCTTGTTGGATGTGTCGCCGCCCTGCCACGAACTTGATGATACCGATGCCCGCAACCTCTCCATAGAAGGCGATCCGCCGCAGCCATCTCTGCCGAAGAACTCCATCCCCGCCTCCTCACCTCCAGCCGTCATGGACCTTCAATGGCACATTTGGATGATGGATATAACAAATGGACAAAATACCCATGCATTAGACCCAACACATGTTCACCGATTGCAGCGGTTGTAGTCAACCCCGTGATAGCGCCCTCTCTCACCTTGGACGGAGCTCGACGGAGGAACCACGGCGCCGTCATTTCTAAGATTTGTGAACAGTGACGAGAGGAAGGTGGGAGATAGACGGCGAAGCGTCCAACGACGGGAGGGGTTAACGAGGAATAGAGCTGTGAGCGTAGATCGGGCCCTCTCTGCCAAGGTGATATAGAGACACTTCGTATGTGGGCCGATGAGGCCGGATCTCGCATCGTTGGATGTATGGCCCAAGCCGGACTGTTCAAGGGAAACATATATCACTCATCAACTGATTAGGAAGGAAAAGGGTCAGGATTCCAAAACTTTCGTCTAATTTGATTGCATTAATGTGGAGTCCAAAATTCTTGGTAATAATGGTCGAGTATTCAAACATGAATGTCCATAAAAATAATTTACTAAATTAGCAGTAACTATATATTAAAAAATAAGGATCTGAAATACTGCCTTCATATATTGTGCCGGTTATATAGGGAAACAATGAAAAGGAAAACAGGATGATATATTAGAGGGAGGCGATGAACCACGTGCTATTCTTACCCTTCTTGGGATACTACTGCCATGCATTTTATGGCAGCCTGTTTAAATGAACAAAGTTTTAGGCGGCATGTTGGGCGGTTATATAGGAAAACAAAGCTAAGGATGGAAACGTATAATTAAGCATCTCAAATAATGTCTAGTGTTTTACTCGGTGCTGCAGTATAAGGCCTGCATCTCGGCTCGTAATGGGCTGCTGGCTGGCGTTCCTGTTATTGTTTCAATTTTTTTGTTTTTTGCTTGATGTCCGAGACGTGCAAAGATATAAAGACAGCTAAATGCCGAACAAGGTAGCAACACCAGCTGCACATCCTAAATAAACTTAACAATTGTAACAAGTATATTGAACATAAAAGATATGGCCAGTTAATATATGCAGGTACATATGAAGCTGCTACTTGGACGTGTACCAGAATTCGTCATAGCAAAAAAGAGTTCACAGATGACACTGATGTATAAATGAATAATAATGTACAAATAATGACACAAAAATAAAGCATGGAGCAATATGTCCTAATTCTCTAGTACATCCATGTAGACAATATTTTTGGTGCTTTTCCCTTCAGGATCGATCTCCTTGTTAGGCGCAGCAAGCACCCAAGTTGTTTGTCGGGACACGCCCCTCGATAGAGCAACATAAAGTTGACCATGGGTAAATATAGGTTCCGGTAAATAAATACCGACATGAGGAACCGTTTGTCCTTACGCCTTGTTAATGGTCATGGTGAAGCTTAATTGTACAGGAAATCGCTTTCTCTTAAACTTGAAAGGAAGAGCAAGATCTTGAGAGGGTGACATTGGAATCCTAGGAATAAACACCCTCTCCCCCGCATGAGTTCCGTTAACCATCTCAGCATCAATGACATGACCATCATACGCTCAAACAATTAGACGTGTACCATTGCACATACCGCTTGATGGGTCTAGATTCCATAGCAGAATTAGAGGACAATTTATTTTAATCTTGAGCTCGTACGGAGGCAAACCGTTTGGGGTGATAGAGTTGAGAAAATCTTGAGAATAATTATTCTTTGAATCATCCTCTACCGCATCAAAACTATAGAAGACTTTTTCTTCACCGGAAACCTGTCAATCATACGTGCATTTATTTCATCAACATAATCATTTCTCGTGCATAGAATACCCCTCTTGCTCATATAATCAGTGCAACTCGTGTTGTTTGATAGATCCGGGAAGATATGATCTATAAGTTCATTTATAGAATTTTCATCTTTATACTTGATGTTAATTTCCGGCGAAAGAGCAACATAATCCGGGCAATAGACTATTCTGTTCCATTGCCAATCCTAAGAAGATTCTCTACAAACCACAGATCAGATTATGCCCTCATGTTCTGAGTCAAAACTATCTTCCTTATATTTTGCCATAGATGTGACCTCAACAAAGTTGCGTCCGTTATTTGTGCTCTAGTTCCTCGAGCCACAAGGGGTAGAACTTGTCTGAAATCACCCCCAAAGACAATAACCTTTCCACCAAATGGAAGGCCGCAGTCCATAATATCTTTCAATGATCGGTCAAGTGTCTCAATAGTTTGCCTCTTAGTCATTGCTACCTCGTCCCAAATTATGAGCGAAGCCGCACGAAGGAGAACAACGATATCATCCAATTGTGTAAAGTTGCAAGTACTACTATTAGTGATTTTAATGGGTATCTTAAAAACAGAATATGTTGTGCGACCACTAGGCATAATAGACACGGCAATACCTGAGGTTGCAGTAGCAATTGCAATATTGCCTTCTGAATGGACTATTGCAGTTAAAGCCTTGTAAAGAAAGGTTTTGCAGGTACCTCCGGGACCATCTATGAAGAAAACTTGTCCCTTCTTCTTGTGTACATAGTCCATAATCAAATCATATCCGGCTCTTTGTTCGAGATTAAGCTTTTCAACACTATGCAGGTCCTCATCACTAACACCCAATTCATACTGCTCATTAATCTCCCGGTTAAAATCTCCATATGAAATGTTTGCATATAAAATCGAACCGTTTTAGTATCAAAGCCATATTATGTGCAATATAATTTAAAAACAAGGTTGACATGTTATGAGTACAGACTTGCATGGCATAAAAAACACCCCTAAATAGGTTAAGAAACAAATTGTGTAGTATAATCGTATGAATAGAATAAACTACTTCATATTTTGAGTCATAGTATATAAGCCTGATTATGTCAAATACTTAAAAAAACATGTATTTGATAATAAACCGTGGTGCATCAAAACACCACTGGACACATCGTCCAAAAAAATATTGTAGCAAACAATATTTGTGGAAAGAAGTTTCTTCACAAATCCACATAATAATCATAAAAATTTGCAAGAGAATTTTTAACAAGATATAATACTGTACTAACCTTGTTTGTCGATCGAGGCAGTCCAGAAACACGCATGTCCTGTTCCATCGTAGTGACTATGGAGTGTATATGTCTAAGCACAAGCTGTTCAACCGTCGATTTTTATTTTTCCATGCAAAATCTTCAGACATGGCAATGTAATGCTTATCCCACAACTCACAAATATTAGTTGCTTCACAAAACACCATGATTATTGCAAACAACCTTCTTAGAGAATGTGGCATTTGCCATCTGGATGCCTCTTCCAAACACTCGTCAAGTGACTTATCTGTGTCAACAACACCGACCACCTCACAAGCTTCTCTAAATGTTTTGCATCTGACATCACGGATAGTCCTGAGATGAGTGAATGAAGTGGCACCCCTAACGTGATTCAATAATACACGCAAGTAATACCTCTCACCCTCAGATGGGTTGGCGTAAACCATGCGTCTGACTTGCTTCCGCTCATTCTTCCTTTTCACCCACATCTTATCAGTCCTATCCCATCTATATAATTCTGGCATTTGAACATACAACAGTCGTCTTGCATCTGGATCAAATGAGTTCATCGTGAAGTACTCTGACAACATTGATTTTTGTGATTTCTCACGATTAACAACATCATCTAAATTATCACTTGCCTTAAACACAACCATATGCATGCCAGCGAGGTGGACAGTGAGTTGTAAGACGGACGGTGAAACCTAGAAATAACATATGAAGATTATTGATAAGGCTCAAATCTTTAACTCGAACTACGATCAAAAGTACGCTTTATTGATATATTTCAATTGACTATAACAACAGGTCTTGATATAAAACATTATCCAATGTGCCAAAATTTTATAAAGTTAAATAACATTAATCAAAAGAGGTTACCTGATACAAAGGAAATGCATACATCCTATACAGAGATTCTGATGGGGTTATAACCCTAGCATCTCGATACTGTTTTATCTCATTGATATCCTTCTCTTCTATATCTGAGGCTTTGTCTTTCCCCGTGTCAATACATTTATTTGATGTGTTGTCTTTATCTGTCTGCTCGAGAGTATAAGAACCTCCATCAGGCCCTTTATATATGTACTTGTACAAGTATTTCATAGCCTTAATGCTAGAACAAATCTTAACATTGATATAACAATTATATAACATCAGCAATGGCGACAATATTTTTGGAACGGAGGGAGTATATAGGATAATCAATAATTTAAGAATTGTTCCAAAATTGTTCCAAAATATTGATATGACAATTGTTCCAAAATTGTTGTCGTCATTGACTTTTTTCATTACCTTTGACCATTCGTCTTATTCAAAATATTTTAAAAATTATCATATTATCAATTATTTTGTGTATTTGAGATAATTTTTTGAATAAGACGAATGGTCAAAGTTTACAAAAAAAGTCAATGGCGACAACAATTTTGGAACGAAGGAAGTATATAGGATAAGAATCTTTACCCTTCAGTGTTGCATCACAAAATTTACGGTGATATCAAAATCGGCACTTGCCATCAATCATACACTGACAATTCTGATTCAGATTTTCACATGGTCCATGCATCATGTGCTTGCAAACAAGGTCATGCAACACTTTATACTTTTCCTTGTCCGGAATCTCGGCAGATATGTAGTTGTCATAATCGTCTGGGGATTTAAGCTTATATTTATCTGTCATAACCAACAAGAAATGCTCATGAGGAAGTCCTCTCTTCTAGAACTCAGTGACATATGCATAAGCTGCCACCTCCTCAAACTGTTTCTTCTTTATCAACCTATGATGCAAATCATGAAGCTTTGCCCTATAAACTCTGGCAACAAGTTCTAGGCGATCTTGCGGTGTCTGTCTAACAGCTCCTCCAATATCTCTGGCCAGTAAGCATTGCAGGTCATGGTGACAAAATAATCGGGCTTACCGTAATGTTGCACCAATGTCATAGCATCAAGGAACCTTGACTAAACATCACGGTCACTGCCCGGAAAGCTTCTTGAGAGTACTATTCTTTTACCAGCCTTAGCCGCACGAACCTCTCCGACTGCAAGTGTATCGACAATTCCCTAGTTTAAGAGTTGTTTAAAAAAGAAATTAGATAGTCATCGTCAAAAATATTGAATCATCAAAGACTATAGCATGGGTTTGTGTAATATGAATATCAAGATGAGTCACAATACACACCTGATACAGGTCGGCACGTATTAATTTTTGATGATCTGGAAGTGAGTACCAATCCAAGCGCATTGACTCGACCTTGACATAGCTGTCCACGAGAAACTGCTGAAGAAGCCTTCCACCATAGAACAGGACATTAAATTTGTCTAGTCTAATTTGTAGCTTATAACAATAGTACTCCCGAGCTCCAACATATTTTCTTGATCCACCTATGCAAGATTTTAAGCTCAGTGTGTTGATGGAAATGATTATGTTCTCATAAATATCAGATGTAATGCAAGAATATTTATTACCTTCCTTGCCTTCTAGGTTTACTTCGTCCCCATCTTCGGTCTCTTGGTTACCAACACCGTCAGCTTTACATCAAAAGTTAATATTAAAACAATATGAAATACTAATAAATCAAAAAAAAAAAAATTAAAGCAATCAGACTTTAATTTTTACTTTTACATACCATAATTATCAAAATAATCTACCACATCATTGGTGGCATTAAGGTCTACGTCGCCTGCATGGCACAATAAACAATTTCATATTTATATTTGGGTTATATATTGTGTAAATATCATGAATCATAAAGTGTGCAACAAATTGATAACCAACCTGTAACACTATCAATGACCAAAGGTTCAGGACCGGCTTCAACAATACCATCATAAAGAATCTTCTTATTCCAACCCGCCTCTCCATTGGGGAAGAACAAAGGGTAAGATAGAGGATCGTAACACCCCCAGAATGCTTTTATATATTGCGGACGATCCGACAGTCCACAAACCATAACACTCGCCTAGAACATCTTCTTTGGGTCACTACCATTCTCCCAAATAGCAGCGACTTGGGACACGGTAGGTGCATTATACCTCCTTTGATCAACATTTATATCAGTGTTTAGTTCGATCCTATATTCATCAAGGTTAGGGACAGATCCCAAGTGATGAGAATATGACACCTATGGATACACACAACACTCCTCCAACTAAGATGAAAGTTCACACGTATCATCTGAATTTATAGGTGAGCTCGTTTCTAATGTTTTGTTTATGTGGTTTTGAGAATAGATTGCTACCTAATGATTTAATTATTGTTAGGAACCATGGAGATGATGATGATATAGCTGAGGAGGTGATTGCAGGCGTGATGGGCCAGAAAGGACGTCCAAGCCAAGGTGGAGGCCCAATCCAAAACCGACTTCGAGTCTGTTTCGGGGCCCAGGACCAGTCTGCACTAAAATCTTTACAACCCAACCGGTTCCATGTCAAAATCCATTACGAGCCCAGGACGCATACGGACTCGGATTTAGACGTTGTACATATGCCTGGAAAGATAACGAAAAGATCTTTACAACCCAACCGGTTCCATGTCAAAATCCATTACGAGCCGTCAGCAATTGTTAAAACAAATCGACATCCAGAATCTGTCCTGGTGCTATGACACCGTAATCGGTCTTTGGGCCATATAACAAGTTGAGACCACTTAGGGCTGCAACCAGGGGGTGGTGCACGACCCTAGGGTCCTCATATACAGCCGTCGCCTCTTCATTAGGGTTTAGTTTTTGCTTAGATTATTCTGTTGATAACAGTTTTGCCGTTTGATCGGTTTGTGAGACCCCAACTTGTGAGATTCATCGTATACTTGCAAATTTGGTTGCATTCTTCTTTGTTCTTGCTTGTGTTCTTGATTTGCAGGCAAGGATAAGCCTTCTCAGCTAGGTCAATCATTCTTGAATGGTTGATAACCAGAGGAGACGTTGTGCTGCAATTGTGGGGTTCAGAACGTGTCATTCGAAAGCCGGATCGATTTGTGTATCGCCTTCGCCTTAATCAAGATTACCAGAACCTATCGAAAGATCGGGAACCCTTATCCACATCACCAAGCTCCTGAATACTCAAACATAAGGATTATTGTCCAAAATATCAAGTATTTTGCCAATTATATTCTGGTCCAGATGCGGAGAATGTTTAAATCTATGCTCCCTAGTCTCGTCGGTATCATAGAAATAAAGTTGCATATGCTTAGGGCCATGATCACCTGGCACCAACTGATCAAGATGATGATACACACTACCATGTACTCTGAAGGTATAAACCCTAGAACCAGCCATGGTGCTATATCGGCAATCCAATTTACAGCCCAAGCTTATGAATGAAAAGTGTGAATTGAAGTACTGGATATTTTTTCGGAAATAAATTGCATCTTGATCGTCCTGGCTGGTGAACAAACGCCGCAGCTCATCGGGCACACCAGGGATGTGAATTTTGATTCTACCCTGCCTGTAACAGAAAGATTTTCCTTTACCAGGGAAGCGCTTGGCACCACAGAATGCACAAGGCTTCACTTGACGCAGGACATGATGTTGTTTTGGCAAATTGCGGTAAACAAAGTCATAAGGATCATGTTTGCTGGAATCCGGCCTATATTCTCTATATGAAACATATCGTACTTCTACAATATACAAAATAAAATATTAATAGATCACATAACACTTTAAACTCTAACTGGATCATATACATATATAATGCAAATTATAAGAAAATAACCAACCTCTGCTATTAAAAATCCACTCCTCCTCATCTTCTTCATCTGATGGCACTTGAGACAAATGATGGGTAGGGTTCAAACGGTCCAATTCTTCCTCTGCGAATATTCAAGAGTTCCTTGTTAAGATATGCACTAATGAACATTCTTTTTGTCACTTGTTTATACCATGTCCATCTAGGTTAAGTACACACCTTCATTTATTTGGGTCTCATCGGGTTCCCAAATTCCAGAATAAAATGTTTCACCTTTCTGTTGAGGATCCGCAGAATTAGGTTGTGTCCCTAACAAAACACAAATAAATATGCAGTTATCTAGTTATTGAACAATAGTTTAAAAAACCAATACCTAATACGAGCCTCAAAATAAATATGCATTTATACCTTCTGTGTGCTGTATATTTATGCACTGAAGTTCTGAACGGTAGTTTTTTGATACACTCGCTTTTTTGCAAGCAAAACATCCTTTTCATGAGTTGGCATAACCGCATACTTATTCCTTAGTTTTGCCAACTTGGTCGCAGACGCAAACTCTACATGATAATTTAAATAATTCAAAATTAAAATTTATGCTAACAACGATTTTAAATAAAAAAAGAATTGAGATTGTGAGCTGAGATTAACACCATCACTATCCCTTTCAACTGGCGTCCACTTAGGCTCATTTTCTAGGTGTGTTCCTGTTATTCATGGCAAAATGAAAATCTCTCAATTCTAACACTATTCAGTACAAATCTTACTATTGTTATAATGAAATTTCAAAAACTAACCTTCGATCGGAGTAGAGATATTTTGTTGTGCCTTTTTCTCTTCCAATATTCTCGCTGATACTCTCGCTGATACTTGCGCCTGCGGGCAAGCGCGTCATCTAACTGGGTAAGACAACCATTTGCATTATCTCCTTGCAGTGCAGGTCGACCACGAGCATCGAGTACATTCCCTTAGCGCAGCCAACTATCATCATCAATTTCAAAAGCACCACTTTTAAAAACATCCTCTAATGTAACGACACTCAACACCGATTTTGGTGTGAGACCTGTAACAAACATAAATAACTTATTTGTTCACAACATGCCCAAAGAGACGAGCCGCATGACTTCTGTTACCGATACCGTGATCATATTGGAATGATCCTGGTTGTTCTCCATCTACTTCTTTCTGTTGCACCGGTCCTAGATTCTCTTTACCACGTACAAATAAAGTTTGAAATGTGTTATTCATTCGTAGAGGCACGGTTGCAAAAGATAAAGGGCTCGGTGGCATGATCACCTATACTCTTAACACTTTGAAATGTGTTAGATGATCTGCGTCTTTTCATTTCTGTAATTCCCATGTTACTACCGGGAAATGAATCCTGATGGTCAGCTGGACCATGCAGAAGAAATATGAGTCACATAGAAAGGCATAATATGAAAGTACATGATAAGTTAATTTTCTATACCTTCATTTACAACCGGTTGAGCTGTGGCCTTCTTTAGACCACGGTATCTCTTTGCCCGTAACCGATCCTGTTCGTGTTTGGTTTCAGCAGCTGCTCGTATACAAGTTATAAATGGCATCAAAATATACAGCTAGAGTAAACTTTTCAACATAATTATAGTCCAAATATTTTTTATTGATCAACTTACTGCAATCAACTGAATTTAAAATATTGTTGACTGCAGATTCCGGAGATATATTCGCTTTGGACGCTGAACATTCGGAACAATTATCAGTGACAACCTATAAGTTTTGTAACGCATGACCACTTGTCAAAAGGATCATTCATACCACAATTTAACATCGGAGTGGCAGCCTTCTTTAATTCACGGTACCTCTTTGCCCATTGCTTATCCTGTTTACGCCTTTTTGCAATAGCGTCTGCAGTTGGATTAGGATTAATTTGGGGTCAATAGAGTTAATAGAAATACTCGTATCATCAGATAAGTGCACATAACAATTTTGAGTGGTAAACTTACCCTCATGAACAGTGTTTGAAATATCTTTCAATGCCCCTTTATTTATCCCGCTCGTAATTTCTTTACGCCATTTGCGATGACATGGGTGCCTATGGAATTGAGTAGATTAATCATGTGTTATCAGAGAAAAAGCTGCAGTAGGGTGATTTGATCCATTCAAGATCGACAAATCCAATTGAATATGCGTTGAACATCAGGATACACACGTACCTTTGATAACACCGGCAATTTCCGGCCTAATTATCTATGTCAGGATAAGCGCCCATTACCTTCAATACCACCTGCGATCTGTATGTGGTTTGGATGGGATCCTTCTTCTCCAGATCGCATTCACGAAAGGGGCAAGGAGACAAAACAAGATCAAATTCCGGTAAGGATAATAGGACGCTTCAAGCGCCGCTTTGGAGTATGCGCTTGTCTAAAGTATGGCTATGACCATTGCATGCTCAATCCAAAAGCTTATTATCATCCTCTCATGACTGCCGCAAGAACCATGGTTAACCTTTGGGAATGGCCGTATTTTAGTAAATCGTAGCAAAAAGGAAAGTGAGATAATCACGGAATGAAAATAGATGTGCGACAATCACGTTTTGTAGGAAAGGAAATATACTGCCGTGTATACAAGGGTGGGTAGGATTAGTTTGTGTTGAAAAAGAATGCAAAAAAAGGGAAGAAACGAACTGGCCACAACGTAAACAGCGTGACGAGCGTCACGCTGGTCCCACATGACCCACTTAATTGCCTAATCAAACGGTTTAGATCAAAGACGCGATTAAGATCAAAGGTTGATTCTAGAGTGGGTAATTTGCAGCAGGGTAACTGATTATAAGAGTCATGTTTAGCTTTTATAGTAGAGAAACATGGTGTGTGTGTGGGAGGCTGCTGATCTCCTTCAGTAGTCTGTAATAGTTGACCATAACCCTTGAGGTGAAGGCCGGAACTGTTTTATTCCATTATTTAAAAAAGTATTTCGAACGGGAAGTTGATAAGATTGATATCTAACTTGTGCCACCACGAATGCTACTGGTAGTTGGTACTTCCACCGATCTGTTCAATTTTTTTTTTATTTTGTTCATTTAAGGGGATTACGTTCAATGAACCTGGATGATGTTTCAGGAATTATGCAGCACCTGTGGTCACCTCCTGTGTAATGTGTAATTCAGCTGCATATACAAGATGGTTTTACTAAAAGTGTGCAAGTGATGATATAATGGATTAAGGCCATGGTTTATCTATTCTTTGAGTATTCATTACAGTACAATTTTACACATGTCAAACTGAGCTTTCTAGTGCTAGCAGAGGGAATCCAGAAACTGGCAATTCAAGTTACAACTTCTTCGTAGGGTATTCAACCTTACTACTACCTACATTTCAAAATGTAAGCATTTATTTTATTCAAATATTTTTTAAATTATAAAAAGAAATAAGTCATGCTTAAAGTATATATAATAATAAAATAATTCATAACAAAATAAATAATATTTTATAAATTTTGAAATAAAATAAATGATCAAACATAGTCTCTAAAAGTCAACAAATGCTTATATTTTAGAACGGATGGAGTACTTTGGAATCGGACACTGAGAATTCTAGAGGAAACCATATGTATATATCTGAAACAGTGAACATAATATAACTAATGAAACACTCATGTTTGCACTTCTTTTCTTGGGATTTCTCTTTGACAATTTGCATTTGCGTGTTTATATATACAATATATTGCAAGAGTAGTTCATAACGGTTGCAACTCATGATTTCAATTTTGCATTGTAGCCAAGACGGTAAAATTGAAGGATTGCATTGTAGCCAAGATGGCAAAATTGAAGGAATCAAGTAGAGGAGTGAAAAGAACATTGACCTGAGCATGAATAAAGGCATTCTTGTCAATTTTTAGAGTTTGTATATAAACCAATAACATATTGCTAGAATTGTGTAATAACAATCTGAAGAACCTCTTCTCTGTTTGCAAACATAATGAGAAATAGCTACGTGTAGCTTTCGCGAATACAACATGAAGGAGAATTCTTCTTGCAAATAGGCTACCATTGGAGAATCCACTAGAATAAATTGTAGAATGTTTATATTGTAAATTGGACGACTCCGATATATCTAGAGTTTTGATGGGATCTTATAATTAATGAGCAGACAATATATCCTTCCTCCGAATCAACACTGCTGACAGATATTTTGTTTCGAGTCCTGACAGATAGCTTCTCACCTTGCTTATTAGAGGAAAGAGAAGAGATACCTAAAGCACAAATGTTGACACAAATCTAATACACTCAGGTATGATTTAGCTTTTCCCTTCATTAATCCATAGCGTGAAATTCCTTTTCTGTTTGATACAAGTCATATCCAACTGTTCTTAGTTTTGCGACTAAGTATGCAAACTGTTAGCATAATGGTCTGGTGTTTTTCTTGCGTACCAAACGATTTCAACATTTTACTCATATTCCTCAGTTACGCTTAAATAAATACTACTACTTTCTTTTTTAAATACTTAAATGTCCAGACAATTTTCTCAATTCAGTAAGCCACGAATTTTATCCTAAGGACAAGTATCCAAAACCGTTACGCCACTTGCACAAAATATTGTTACGAAAAGAGTTGATAGTTTGCGGCGTGTTAAGTTTATATATTAGCAAAAAAGATCATATTTTACGTTTCTCTAATAGTCGTTAGGATCCCAGAGTGCCATCGAAAGGAAGAGGACTCGATTCAACTACACCGATGCCAACATATTTTGTTTTGAGTCCTCAAATATGAAAAAAGAAGAAAGCGAACGCGTCGCGGAAAGAAGTCGGGACCACGAGAAATGAATGGCAAAATTGTGAAAAGAACCAGACAAGTTCTCAGCCCTATTGAAAATATCAAAAATAACCCTAGCCTTCGCAGCCCTAGCAAATCGATCCACCGTTCGTCTTCCTTCCCCAATCTCCTCTCTACCCGCAAGGCCGCCGCCGAGAACGCCCCGTCCCCTCCTCCTTCCGCGTCCACTACCCACCACCTGGGAATATCTCGTCGTTGCCTGGTCGCCTGCAGCGGTGAGAGCGCGGCTGATTCCTCCACCAGTTCTTGCTGGTAAGCAGTAGATTTAATTTTGGAAGAACAGATTTTTGGTGCTCAACTGAATCGAGCGAGTCCCTTCATCCCGGCCCCTGGTTCTTTGCTGGGAAATCCTCCTTTTCTGCGAAAGAAGACGGGACCAGAGACGAAGGGGGCAAAGTCGATTTTTTCTTTTTTGTGTTTTGCGTTTCTTGGGAGCAATTTCTATTCGGATCCTCACTTTAGCTCGTCTTCCGTTGCGTTGTTGTGTGCCGCGTCGCATCCTTTCAGATGTCTTCTTTCATCGTTCGTATGTTGTTAGTCCCGGTGTGATTTGTGTGAATTTCAGGGGATTCTTAAGGAAAACGTTCCTCTTTCTCTCTTTTACCCCCTTCTTTTTTAGTTCCTCTAAGGTCTAGGTAGAAGGTAGTATTTTGCTTTTGCTGGGTATTATCATTGCAGTCCTGCAATTAGGAACCAATGGCGTGGCACCCCGTCCTTCCCTTCTCTTTATGAATTAAGTTCAAACATCTTGCGGGCTCAGTTCAGAGGGGGAAGCTCCTCATAGTTTTTTTGTTGAACAAACTGCAAAACTAGAAGAGAGACTGAGATTCAATGACAAGAATCCACTGAAAATGCCGCCTAGCAGTGCCGTGTTATGTTGTGGAATGTGGATTATTATTATTATAGTAGAAATTGACATGGAAGGCAGCTAAGGATTTAATGAACGCAGTTCTAGTATGAATCCAGGGTCAGATTGTTATCCTCCTTTCGTCGGATTATGCAATTTTCAAGTATTTGGTGTACTATCGTTGTAATGCATTTATAATATACTATATAATAAACATAGAAGTTGAGCAGGACATGTTGAATTAATACACTGAACCATCATAACGGTTGATAACCTGTTTGTTAATTTGAAAACTTGAAATTTATCTTTTACTTTCATGACTTGAGTTATGCGAATTATCATTGCAATTTAAATTACATGTTTACTGGTCACGTGTTCTCTTTACCAAAAGGAAATAACTAAATGCTTCTTGTTCAATGCCTTGTAAAACGAAGATAACTCACTGCTTCATATTCAATCCCTTTGCCAAGAAAAACTAGAGTTTCAGTCCCATCCTTGAAGATATTGGATGTTGTCAAGTGTCAACCAGCCTTCGACTTAGTTTTCGCTCTCTGAGTTTTTGAGTCTTTTTTTTTTTTTTGAGATCATCTGAGTTTTTGAGTCTGTGTTTTTCATTTAAGAGCAGTTCTGTAAAAAATATTTTTCTTTTTGTTTCCTTTCTTTGAAAAATGTAGCGTCACTACACTGACCCATTGAAAACTCAGGAAGCATGGCGGATGGTGGTATTGTGGTAGCTATTTGCCAGTATGGTGGGGAGTTCACTTCTGGCCCTAATGGTAATTTGATATATAAAGGAGGAGAAGCACATGCTGTTGATGTCACTCGTGATATGTCACTGGAGAGCTTCAAGGATGAGGTGTCCAAGGTGTTCCATCTCGATGTAACTGACATGTCACTGAAGTACTTCCTACCGAATAATAACAGAACCCTCATCACAATATCATGTGATAGAGATTTGCAACGGATGGTTGATTTTACTACCAATGCAGCACAAGTGGAGGTTTTCTTGATAAGTAGAGTGGAGAACAGGTATATCTTATTGTTTCATTAATCATGTGTAAGAGCCAATGTCAAGGCTATGCTTATGTAATTTTTTTTCCTCATAATTATTAACCAGGAATACCGTAACTCACACTGCAACTGCCATTAAACCTGGCTCTAGTACACGTGGTGACAGAAAGAAACGGCCACCGGCTAAAAGCAAGTAGGTTGCACTTTGTCGGTTGTCTTTACAGATGTTATTTATGAACTCCATATTCCTCAGCATTACAGCACATGTTATGTCTATACAGGGCATCCAAAAATAACAAGAAGACTTCCAATGCTCCTGGCCCTGGGGTTCAACCTGGTGCCAATAATGTGAAACCGCCAGGACCAGTTCTTACTGAAAACGATGACAACAGGTGCCAATAATGAGGCCCTTGTCTCTCAGATCCCCATGTTTGCTCTGGGATGTTATGTCTGATAAACTGTTTCCATGAATGTGCATTGGTAAATAGTAACGATCTATTGCATGCTGAAGGAACATGGAAAGCATCTAGTTTAGACCATTTAGTTTCAAGAGTAGTTTCTTTCAGAATTAGATTGGAACTACAATACAAATTTTTGAGATGACATTATGTGTCAACTGCATTTTTAGCATATATATTCCCTGAATGCCTTATTTGTGGAATTTACTGAATGTGGCAGAAGTGCCTGACTCTGTAACCAATGCTGCTTACTGTGATAAGGATTTGTAGATTAGCAATTCTTACCTGAACATTGACTTATGTAGTATATTTTGATTACTTTACGGAGTATACGGGGAGACAGTTAGCTAAATGTCCATGCCATGGTCCTGACAAGATGGTTAGGGCGTAGATATTTTTACAATGTAGTGGTTTCTCTTTTTCGTTAATTGTGGTCACTGCTAAGCAACACAATATCTTTTTGTCACAAGGAACTTAGTTGTGTGGATAATGTACAGTCTTGTTTCAATTTTTGGTACATCAATTCTTACCTTACATGATTCAAACTAAAGCCTACTGCTAAGCAATACAATATCTTTGTTTTTTTGCTTGCTTCTGTTTCATTGTTTCTTTACAATTTCAAGTAGTTATATTTTTGGTTTTATGGAATGTTTGATCCTACTGCTTAATTTGACCAAATAAATGTAGTATCGTATTGAATCTCTACTGTCTCGGATTGTATTCATTTCATTAGTTTCAGTTTCATTAGTTAGAACCATTGCTTGCTTCACTTTTTTTTTTCTCAGTTGCTTTTCTCATCTTTGTAAAACTAGGGTTTTCCAACTTGAATTTGGAAGTGATATTTCCTTTGCCACCCCAACTGGAGGTGATTCCACAGCACCAAGCATTCTGGATCAGCAGACACTTGCTCTTGTTGATAACACACCTAGGTAATTTTGCAGCATTTACAGTCTCACAGCAAAATGAAAATATTTTGTAAAAGGACAAGTTGACAATTATGCATGTTTTTTTTTTTGCAGAAATTCAGTTGGGCTTTTTGATGATTCAGGCAACCCATATATTGGTTCTGAGATCACAACAGAACATCAGCAGGGACTTGACAATCCTATTGTATTTTGGGATGATATTATCAAAGGAGTTGGTCAGGAATTTGATAATGTGAAGGATTTTCGTGCTCAGTTATGCAAGTACGCCATTGGGAAAGGATTTGCATATCGATTCATAAAAAATGAAACAACTCGTGTTACTGTGAAATGTGTTGCAGAGGGATGTCCTTGGCGGTTACATGCATCTGAGTCATCTCGTAACAAGAAATTTGTTATAAAAAAAATGACAGATGAGCATACGTGTGGAGGAGGAAGTGGAGAAGGGCAGCGTCGAGCAACAAGGCAGTGGCTGACAGCTATCATTAAGGAGAAGCTTCATGATAATCCAATGTTGAAGCCAAAGGATCTTGTCAAGGAAATATACGATCAGTATGGAGTTACTCTAACCTATTCACAGGTTTGGCGAGGTAAAGAAGTTGCACAGAAGGAATTGTATCACGCTATAAGGGAGACTTACAGCCACTTGCCCTGGTACTGTGAGAAGCTTTTGGAGACCAATCCAGGAAGTATAGCTTTGTTGTCCCCTATGGTGGATACAAAATTCCGTCGCTTTTTTGTTGCATTCCATGCTTCTTTGCACGGTTTTGCAAGTGGTTGCAGGCCCCTTTTATTTCTTGACAAGGTTCCACTGAAAGCGACAAACGAATACAAGTTGCTGGTGGCTGCTGCAGTTGATGCAGATGATGGTGTCTTTCCAGTGGCATTTAATGTGGTTGAAGATGAAAATTATGAGAGCTGGGTTTGGTTCTTAATGCAGCTGAAATTTGCTCTTCAGAATCATAACTACCCTTATAATGCCATGACATTTATGTCCAATGGACAAAAGGGACTTGATGCTGCTGTTTCTCAAGTTTTTGAAGATAGCCATCATGCCTTTTGTTTGCATCATATCATGGAGGAATTCAAAGGAGAACTGAGGAAGGGACCATGGTCACAACAAATAAGGGAGACAATGATTGAGGATTTTACCCGTGCAGCCCAAGCATGCAGCATTGAGGATTTTAACATGTCTATTGAGAGCATTAGGAATATATCTACTGAAGCTGCTGATTGGATCATTGCAAGCAAGCCGGAACATTGGTCAGATGCCATTTTCAGAGGATGTCGGTATGATCATTTCTCCTCAAACATTGTTGATGCCTTCAATAACTGGATACCGACCAAGAAGGAGGGTTCAATAGTATTGATGATAGACACACTTAGAATGAAAATTATGGAGGTAATAGAATCAAGGTGTGAAGCTTGCAAGTCGTGGTCTGGGCCTTTGACACCTTCCATGGAATTCAAAGCACAGGAGGAGGTGTTGAAGGCTGGTAAGATGACTGTGTTGTGCTCCTCCGAAACTGTGTTTGAAGTGCGAGGCAATGCAATATTTGTCGTTAACCTTGCAAATTGGGAATGCACCTGCCGGAGGTGGCAACTTTCTGGCCTCCCGTGCATGCATGCTGTTGCTGTTTTCAACAGGATTGGGCGATCTTTTTATGACTACTGCTCAAAGTTCTTCAGAATAGAAAGCTACCAACTAACATACTCAGGAACGATCTTCCCAATACCTGACATGGATACCGTTGATTTTAGTGCTGGAGCAAATTTAATTCCACCTCCCAAGCCACGCACATCAGATAAACCAAGAAGGAAACGGCTTAACCCCAACAAGGTATCCACTGTGGTACGACTCTGCAGCAGGTGCAAGCAGGCAGGCCACAACAAAGCAACATGTGAAGCTATTTTGTAGTTGCAACCTAAAAGATTTTGCATCTGGAATATATGTACAACAGGTACCTTTCGCCTTCTGCCCCACTTTGACAGTGTGGCCCAACATTTTTCCTAAAATATTATTACCTCTTTCCCTGATATATGAATCTAATACCTTAATAAAATACATTAGTTGGAATCCGAGATATGTAGAATGAAATTGACCTCATTCCCCTAAAAAAAGGCTTTCTCACTTATACATCTATGTCACATACAAAATTGAAACTGATAGTTTACACTAGCACTCAAAGCAAATAATGTTGGGAACATAATCTGGCAGTCATTTAGACTGTTTTCCTGGTTAGTTTGATATGATTTCCTAGAATTTTTAAGCTATACATTAATAGATCATCTTGGTAACAATACATGATGCGTATTGTCATTATATTATTGATATGCATCAGTGTAATAGCATTGTGCAATGTACTGACAAAATGGTGTTGCCCCTACTGTTCTGATTGTGCTGACATGGATTGTAAATTCTGTATTTGAGGAATTCTGTTTTTTGTTTTAAAAATATTACTGGGTGTTTGAACTTGACGTTGGTCTATCCATTTGACTTGTATTCCTGATTAATCTATTTTACCATTTCAGTGTGAAAGGTCTATCCGAAGGTTCTCTAAGAATTGGAAGATAGGTGTTTTTGGCGATCTACTGTGATGGGAATAGTCAATAGTGAACCTTTTTGTTTAGTTCGTTCGTTGGATGGAATGAGAGACAATATGCTTATCATATTATTTGTTTATATGTGGAAGAATGCTGTTTAATGTTCTGTAGCGTGTATGACAAGTCCGTAGCTTACTGTTGTCTCTTAAATAGAGTAGATCTTTAGCAGAGCAGTTGAAAACTCTAGGTGATTATAACTAAACCTATATGTTTATTTGGATTCATGTAGATTATGTACATTCTATGTTTGATTTGTAGTTATAATAGATATGCTAGTGCAACTCAGTAAAATGCCCAATAGTTTTCCTGTGGAATTTGAGATATGCAGTGATGCAGCAACGCAACATGGATAGTGGCGCAGCGCTATCAAAAGCACAGTACCGAAAATTACCATCGACCAAAAGCATTGCTATTTCATGGTTCAGTTTGTTCTATCGTTCTTCATTCAGACGAATATTTGAAATGAAATGTTAAGAATTTGGGCTCTATACCTGGTTGAAAACCCCAAAAATTTGTGGGTCACTGGTAACAAGCTTTCGATAAAAAATGGAACCGTTTTAGCTGTATGTAATCCCATTTCTCCCAAAAAGTTTGATTGTATATATAAAACCCAACAAGAAGGGAGAGCAAATTCATTCTTATCATGTGGATTGAGAAGATATTGGTGCACCGATTGAATCGGACAAGTGTTTGTGATCGACTCCCACGAATCATGTCTTCTGGTATGTTGGTCTAGTACTGCAGGTGGGTTATTTGATCCGTGGGAGTCCTTGTTGGTGAGTTCTGATTATTGATTGAAGTTGTGTTTCTTCGCCATATAGGTGTGTTTCTTTCTTTATTTTGTTGTTTCTCCTTCATGTGGCCATTTCTCCAAGGACAAGTAGAATTCCATTATTTCTAAAGAATATGCATGGTGGATGTTAAATCGAGCTTTATTTTAAGCTATATTGATGATTAATGATAACTAATCGATCGTTTTTTTGACTCGGAAACAGCAGGAGTGGCTCCCACTGTGCTTTATTAAAAAGAAGTTAAGTAAATACTTACAAAGCCCAGACCGGGCAGGAAAAAAAGAAAGAAATCAGTAAGAAAAAAACAGATAGCTTGCTAAGTCAGGTGTAAACTATGTAACCAAGAAAGAAGAGAAGTTCTAGTTGTGTTGTTAGTTTTATGTACTTGGAGTTTGACCTCCTCCTGAAATGCCGATTTCCAAGCATGCTGTGTAGGCTGTCTATTAAAAAAAATGAAGCCGTTTCTTTGTTTCCATATGTGCCAAGCAGCTATGATGAAGATTTCCATGAAGTAAGGGGTACCAAAGTTCTTGTGTGCTTCTTGGATCATTGGGAAGAATTCAAGCGAACGGTTCCAATGTATTCCTATGACCGCCCAGGAAGCTGAACTGAAAGGGCAGGCGAAGAACAGATGAAATGCAATTTCCTCCACTTGGAGGGAGCAAAGGCAGCAGTTGTAATTGTTTCCTTCCACAGGATATCTTTTGCGCCGCAAGATGTTTCTTGTGTTTAGTCGATCCATGAATATCAACCATGTGAAAACCTTAATCTTCTTTGAGCATTTGGCTTTCCATAGATCTTTGAATGGTGGTGGTGGGGATAGTGCTTGGAAAGGGATGCTGTAAAATTTTGCCATTGAGTACTTAACTGATCCCTAGATGTAGTGCCACTCATCATGCTGATGTTGGCTTGGTGGAGTTGTCTGCTGTATGATGGTATGCAGAACTTGCAATTCATTGTATGCTTCTGTACTCAGCGGTAAGTGAAAGTTTTGAGAGATGGTAGGATTTGACATATATGCCTCAACTGAGATTCTTTGGTTTTTACTGAATGAGTACAATCTCGGTAGTTCTTCCTTAAGGTAGTGGTTGTTCCAGACATCGTTCCAGTGCATGACTGTTTTCCCATCACCTAATTTGCAGGAAGCAATTCCTCTGAAATGGTCGCTGAGTGACATTATGTCTTTCCACTAGAATGAGCATCTTGTTGGTGTTTCATGTGGAACCTGGCTATGAGGATAGTATGTGCTCCATACAAGATTCACCCATGGGATGTCCTTCCTGTTGTAAAATTTGTTCAGATGTTTAAGTAGTAGGGCTTCATTCTGCAGTTTTATATTCTTTATGTAGAGCCCCCCCCCCCTGCTTTTTCCTTTGGAATAGTGCATTTATTCCATGCAACCAATACTTTGCCCCTTGCATCCATTTCTCTTCCTCTCCATAGCGCTGTCCTTGATAGTTTGTCTATGTGATCATGGACTATGGCATGTAATTTTAAGGTGCACATTGCATAGACTGGTAATGATCTTATTGCTGAGTTTATATATGTTGTTCTGCCTGCTAATTCAAGGTAGATGCTAGTTGCAAATAGCTTTCGTTCAATTTTGGATATGATTTGTGCATGGTCCTCTATTGTCGGCTTTGTGGTACCTAGAGGAAGTCCCAGATAAGTGAATGGCATGGACCTAATGCCGCATCCGAATGTTCTTACAAGTATTTGGTCTTGTCTTATGTTGATGGGGATCATGCAAGATTTTGCAAAATTTACTTTCAGTTCCATGGAGGTTGTGAAGGCCTGGAGGATTCCTTTGAGGCAGAAGATTTCTCTCTGTGATGCTTTCATGATTAAGATTGTGACATCCGCATACTGAACAATGGGGAAGTCATGCTCATTCATGTTATGAATTGGGGCTGATAACAAGTTAAGCTGATGAGCCTTGTTGACGATTGCTTATAAAAAGTCTACGGCCAAAACAAACGATAGTGGAGACAAAGGGTCTCCTTGTTGGACTCCTCTCTTGCATTGCATTGAGTTTCCTGGCACTCCATTTAGTAAGATGGACATACTTGCTGAACTAAAGATGCTTTGTACCCAACCAATCCATTTGTTATCAAAGCCAAGCGCTTGGAGCATTTGTGTTATTGCTGAGTGCTCAACTGTATCAAATGCCTTTTCAAAGTCCAATTTGAGGATGATGATTTGCTCTTTTGATTGGTGACACTGATGCAGATACTCGTATGCCCATCCCATGCAATCTTGAATTGATCTTGACCGGATGAAGCCATGCTGATTCTGCTGAATGAGAGGTATGACCACCTTATTTGTCGGCCATTAGCTTTGTAAGCAGCTATAGAACATAGTTGAGGAGAGAAATTGGTCTGTAATTATTGGCATTGACATGATTCAGTGCCTTTGGAATCAGTATGATGAAGGAGTTGTTGATGGATTGTATATCTAGCGATCCTTCAAAGAAGCAATGACACAACTCATAAAAATCTTCCTTTATTATGTACAAACATTTTTTTTATAAATAGCCTGTTGAACCCATCTGGTCCTGGGGACTTATCACTTGGCATGTTTTTTACTGTAGCATCAATTTCTTCTCTTGTAAAGGCAGCACTTAGATCTTGGAGGTTGTCATGCCTTGTGATGAGTTCCTGCAAATTAAATTGCATTTGTGGTTGTTCTATTGTGCCCATCCTTTGCTTGTATGTTTGCAGTAGCATTGCTGCTTTCTTATTATGTGCTGTTACCATCCTCCCGTCCTCTGCCTGTATGTGTGTTATGGTGTTATTCCTATATCTTTCAGTTGCAACATCATGGAAGAATTTGGTATCCTCATCCCCAAGTTTCACCCATCTCACAGTGAACCTTTTCCTCTAGTATTCATTTTGATATTTCAACTATGTCATGATGTGTCTTTTGAGGATTTTCCTAAAGTTCTCCTCCTGAATGAAGAGTGTTCTTTGGTCTTCCAGTTTGTCAAGGACTGCAAGGACTTTATTGCATTGCTTGATTAATTTGCCTAGCTTTGATATGTGCTGATTCCATTTTTAAGTTCCCTTCTCAAATTCTTGAACTTTGTTGCTGTTTTGGCTGCGATGTTTTGTCCTCTTACCGGGGTGTTCCAGACATTCTATACAAGTTGAAAGAACCCCGGGTGGTCCACCCATAAGTTTTCAAATCTGAACACTTTAGCCCTTGGGATTTTTGTTCTAATCTGTATTGTGCATGGGATATGATCTGAGGTTGGCTTTGCCATAGGCAGCATCAAAGTATTGGGGTAGTCTAGAGCCCAATTTACCGAGGCAAAGCACCAATCTAGCTTTACTAGAAGAGGGTCTTCTTGCATGTTACTCCACGTGAATTGTCTACCTTTGAGAGGAATTTCCATCAAGCCTATATTGGTTAGAGCCTGATTAAATAGTAGTATGTCATTCATGTTGCCCCCCTCTCTATTCATGTTATTCAAGTATCTGTAGAAATTAAAGTCTCCTAGGAGTATCCAATTCTCCTCTTCTTCAATTTCCAGGGCCATAAACTAGGTGATAAATTCATCGTGCGCAGGTCCTTGACATGGTCTGAAGGACCGAGAAGGCGACCAGAGGGGGGGGGGGGGTGAATGGGAGCCAAATAAAATTCTCCAAGAGAACTTGGCCTATATCCCAAAAACAACCCAAGCCAACCTCTAAATCGATCACCAAGACTACACACACCAACTTGTGGTGTACTAGCCCTAGGAGTGATCAACCACACCAAAGAAACACAGCGGAAACAAAAAGGGAAGACGAAATGCTCAACAGTCCAGAACTGAGCACTCATCGGCAGTGCCAATCCCTGCCATCGGCAGTGCCGATCACGCCTAACGGTAGTGCTAGTGTGCGTCATCGGTAGTGCCGGTCCCACCTATCGGTAGTGCCGGTGCGGGATGCAGTCGCACTAGAACCTACAGACTAAACCAATCGGCAGTGCCGGTCCTAGTCATCGGTAGTGCCGGTCGACCCCCGACAGAACAGAAAAACTCTTGGGATCTTCTCAAATCTTCTTCAAAACTCAATCAAACGAACTCCAAATGATACGATTTTTGGACCAATGAATCCTCATCACATCATGACCCTAATCCTAGGAGATCATCTCAATTGGCTCAAGGAATCATCACGAATTTCAGATCTTGTGCCAAGAACACCCAAAAGGGGAAACTTGAGAGATCCTTCAAATCAAAGGTGCTAGAGCCAATAATTCCATCAAGGATCCATAGAGGATTATCCTAGCCCATCCTAGCAACAAGTTTCTCAAGAAATCCAGGCCAAATCCATCCAAAAGTGAGATAAAAAATCACCACGAAAATAGGTCCGAGAATAGGAGAAAGGGAATTTCGGGATTCAAGTAAAGAGGGAAATCTTGAGCACGAAAATGCTTCTTATATCATAGAAAGGTGCTTACAAGATCCATTGGTACAAGGCTAGGAAGCCACCCTCTTCCTCCCACTATTTGGAAGAGCAAGAGATGTCTCTCACACACCCACTACTCTCCTCTCAAACATGAAGTCCTCTCCTAGCACTTTGAATAGAGTCCTAACACAAGGCTAATGGGAAGAGAGGCACCTCTCCCACTAGTCACACCTCTCCTTATATAGGCCTAGGGTCTATTGTCCACATGACCACTCTACCCTTAACCTACATAACATACCCACCTACCACCCGGGGCATAACCGTCCATCTTTTTCCTCATCGACCGAATGCCATCGGACGCTTCACGTCTTTGCTTCATCTCGAAGCAAGCTCCATGATGGTGCCATGTGCACCACCAACCACCGCCATCGGTTTTGAGGCCCAAACCGAGAAACCGCCTTGCACGCTTCTTAAAGCGCAACTTCTCGATATCGACACGTGTCACCTTGTCCCGCGATCCCGACCACCGGCAAGTCTCTCCCATTCCCTGTCCATCGGGCCCCCTTGTCACTTGCACCGGCATCCCATTCGCCTTGACTTGGTCAACACGCCATCTTCATCACCACCACGGTTTTGAGGCTCAACCGTGAAACCGTCCATGCTTCTTGCCTCTCCACGTGTACGGTGTGGATCACCCTTGACTTCACCCGGCATCCCGATCGTCCGGCCCCAAGTCCCCTACTTGTACCCGATCCTCTCGCTGTTGACCGCCAAGTCGACTCCAGTGACCTACACATCATGAGATAAGCAAACACATTTTCCAACTCCTGCAACATCACCAATTCCTCCACCAACTCTGGTTAGTCATAACTATGATATGCAAACCCATGCAATCCCTGGATTCCCGCATTTCAACTCAAACACCAAATCCGCTCAAGTCAATTACTCATCACAAATATAGCAAACCATGACACATATCCACATGGTTTCTCAATCTCCCCCTTGATGAGTACATTGACAACACCAAATGCACAAAGATTAGAGATTGAAATACGAAGCCGAATAAGCACATCCAAATGGCCAAACCCAAAGAAAAGGTGAAAACAAGCCATCTAGCAAGTAGGGATCACAAAACCAAGAGTTGGCAAAGAAAGCGACTTGAGACGCAAAGAATGTGAAAAGCGCAAGAAACCGCTCAAGATCATGATATGCTCCCCCTCAAGTTGTGGTAGGTCTCATGTAGTGCAAAACAGATCATATGAATTTCTTAGCATTGTTTGTGCATGACCCCAAAATTTTCTCCCCCTTTGGTAATGAACTCATCAAAGAGGCAAAAGAACAAGCAAACATGCAATGCATGAAAATGCAAACCTAAGGAGCTTCAACAATTATGCAAACAAGCATTTAACTTTGCTAACCATAACCATAGTGCCATGAAGTGTAAAGGCAATAGCTCCCAATCATGCAAAGATCAAAAATAGATAGCAAGGCATAAAACCATGAGCTATACAGGCTAAGCACAAAGATTGACTAGCTTAGATAGAATCAAATTTTGCTTATCATGAGAAAATCTGCCACCACATGTGTAAGTACTTTCATCCAAGGCAAAACAAGCACCAAGTGAATCATAAGAATCTAGCCAGTTTCAATCTCAACAAGGGCAACAAGCATTCGTAGAAAATGAGCTCTACAAATGCTCACGTATGAAATAGAGACTCAGTTGATCAAGTGATTATAGTTTATCCTCATGTGTCCTCTTATCCATGCGGAGGGTCGCACGATTGGGTACGGCAAACACCCCGAGGCTTCAAGTCACAATATTTGGATTTAGCATTATTGAGTAGTTCTTGATCAAAGCACTTAGTAGATTTTTCAAGATTATGCTCAAGACAAAAGAGCATGCCTTTGCGGCAAAAGAAACACACGTTCCCACAATGTTTCATCATGAGTTAAACATTTGTAAAGCCTTCCATTTCTCAAACACAAGGTGCCAAAGCCAAGACATCCTCTAGACTAGCCTCAATGCAAGTTTCAACAAGGATAAAAGCAATTATACACATTGTGAGCAAGTTTTAGCAAGATTAGATCATAAGGTTCACAAGAAGCTTAGTTTACCTTTAAGATTAGCAAGTTGCTCACATGAGTTTATAACAAGCCATCTAGAAAATCTAAGCATGAGAGATTATCATCACATCCACACAACTTAGCTCAAGCTCAATCATAGCAAGGAGAAATGCAAGGAAGCATAAGAATCAAAGCTCATCTACCAATGCATATATTACATATGAGATGCAATGCGAAAATGGTAAGATACATATATACAAGAGAAAACCAACTCCCCCTCAAATGATGCCATAGGGATGACAAACACCAAGTTCCCCCCGAAGAAAAGCATGTCTCGATGCATCTAGGGGCTTGGTGAGGATATCAGCTAGTTGATTTTTGGTATCAATGTATTTGAGCTCAACATCCCCCTTCTCAACATTGTCTCTCAGGAAGTGGAATCGCACATTGATGTGTTTGACCTTACCATGTTGGACTGGGTTTTTGGCTAAGCATATGACACTGGAGTTATCACACATGAGTGGAACACCCTTAAAGGTTAACCCATAGTCTCTTAAGGTAGATACAACCCATAGAATTTGTGAGCAGCAGCTAGCAGCAGCTACATACTCAGTCTCTGTGGTGGATTAGGCAACACTTGACTGCTTACGAGAAGACCAATAGATCAAAGAAGTATCCAAGAAATGGCAAGTACCAGAAGTGCTCTTCCTATCAATTCTACACCCAGGAAAGTCCGCATCCGAATACCCAATGAGATCAAGAGATGAAGATGCAGAGTACCAAAGACCGAACTCAAGGGTGTATTTGAGATACCTGAAGATGCACTTGACAACCTTGTGATGAGTCACCCTTGGCGAAGCTTGAAAGCGAGCACAAAGACACACCACAAAGTGTATGTCGGGTCTTGTTGCTGTCAGGTACAAGAGGGAGCCAATCATGCTCCTGTACTCCCTTTGATCCACCGCTTCACAGTCTTCATCAGGGTCAAGAGCCGTTGTAGTGGACATTGGTGTAGACAACGGCTTCACATTGACCATGTCGAACTTCTTCAGGAGATCCTTCGTGTACTTGGCTTGATGTATGAAAGTGCCTTGCTTGTATTGATTGATTTGAAGCCCAAGAAAGAAGGTGAGCTCTCCCATTATCGACATCTGAAATTCACTTTCCATAGCTTCTTAAAACCTGGACACAAGAGCATGAGAGGAACCACCAAAGATGATATCATCCACATAAATCTGAACCATTAGAAAGTCATTGCCATGCTTGAGAGTGAACAAGGTTTTATCAACACACCCATGACATACCCACGCTCTAGCAAGAAGGTCTTAAGCCTAGCATACCATGCCCTAGGTACTTGCTTTAGCCCGTACAAAGCCTTCTGAAGCTTGTACACACGGTTTGGGTATTTGTGGTGCCCAAAGCCAGGGGGTTGCCTCACATACACTTCTTCCTCTATGAAATAATTTAGGAAGGCACTCTTGACATCTATTTGATAGAGTCTAATGCCCTTGGAGGCAGCAAATGCAAGCAAGATCCTAATGGCTTCTATGCGAGCAACAGGAGCAAAGATTTCACCATAATCTAAGCCCTCCACTTGGCTAAAACCTTGAGCAACTAGCCTAGCCTTATTTCTCACAACCTCACCGTCCTCCCCATGTTTGTTTTTAAAGACCCACTTGGTTCCTATGACGTTGACATTTTTGGGAGGCTCTACAAGGGTCCAGACTTTGTTTCTCTCAAAGTTTTCCAACTCCTCATGCATGGCATTAACCCAATGTTCATCAGATAGTACGTGTCCAACATCCTAGGGTTCAAAGGTTGCAACAAAGAGAGAATTGGTAAAACAAGCTAGATGTGCAGACCTTGACCTTGTTGTCCTCTCATAGAGATTACCGATCATCTATTGAGGTGGATGTCGACGCTGAATGTGGTGAGGAGCCTCTCTCTCAGAGCGTACCTCCCCCTCAACCACAGCTGGAGCTTGCTCGACAGCTGTTGAAGTCGATGTAGAAGCTTCTGGACCCTCTGCTGGAGTAGTGGTGGCAGCAGGAACAAGCTCAGATGAGAGATGAAGTGAATCATCATCATCATCATCAAAGCCCTGTAGGTCCTCTTCTACAAAGATGCTCTCCTTCATCTCCTTGTCACCTGCAGACTCAATCATATTCCTTGCACAAGAGTTTGATTCATCAAAGGTTACATCGCAGGATTCTACGATGGTGTTAGTCTCCAAATTCAAAACTCTGTAGGAATGACCATGAAGAGAGTAACCAAGAAAGATTCCATCAGAAGACCGTGACTCATACTTATCAAGATTGCCACGCTTGAGAATAAAACATTTGCAACCAAAGGCACGCAAATGAGAAACCGAGGGCTTTCTCCCAAAATGCAGCTCATAAGAAGTCACATTAAGAATGGAGCGCAAGAAAATCCGATTGGAAACATAGCAAGCAGTGCTAATGGCCTCAGCCCAGAACCGCCTCGGAGTCCTATGCTCATCGAGCATCGTCCGAGCCATCTCCACTAAGGTTCTATTCTTTCTTTCAACCACACCGTTCTGCTGGGGAAGCCGAGGTGCTGAAAACTGATGCTCAATACCATGCTCAAGATAGAAAGCATCAAAGGAGGAGTTCTTGAACTTGGTGCCATTATCACTGCGAATTGCTCGTAATGCACCAGGGAGTTCCTTGAACAACCTCAAAGCTAAGCTCCGAAAGTGATGAAACACTTCATCCTTGCTCTCAAGAAAGTAGACCCAAGAGTAGCGAGAATAATCGTCAACAATCACAAGAACATACCACTTCCCACCTGCCGAACGAACCCGAGAAGGACCAACAGTGTCCATATAAAGCAACTCTCCAGGGCATTCAGTCATCACCAAATTGATTGGTGGATGAGAAGCAGCAATCATTTTCCCATGACGACAAGGAGCACAAACCAAATCCTTATCAAATTTGAGCTTAGGCAATCCTCGGATCAAACCTATGCCACTCAAGCGACATAACAAGTCAAAGCTCATGTGACCCAGTCTCCTATGCCATTTCCAAATCTCAGAAGAAGATTAAGCAAACAAGCACTTGTGAGAACCAGGAGAACCGGCAAAATCAGCCTGAAAAACTCTGCCAATGCGAGAAATCCCACAAACCAAAGAACCACTCGAATCAAGAACACAAGAAGCATTTGACTTAAAGCACACTTCCAAACCAACATCAAGAAGCTGAGAGACAGAGAGGAGATTGTACTTGAGAAACTCAACTAAACCAACATCATTAAGAGTGAAATTCTCATTTACCTGTACCGCGCCCCTTCCCTTCACTCTTCCTCTCTTGTCATCTCCAAAGGTCACATACTCCCGACGCTTCAAGGGAGTGAGGCTGGAGAACCACTTTGCATTTCCGGTCATGTGGCAAGAACACCCGGAATCCATCAACCACTTGTTCTCCAAGCCTCCACCTACTGCCTACAAAGAACGAGAAATGAAAGTCGATGGCTCAGTGTTGGGGTTAGTCAAAAAGCATTTGGGAATCTAGCACTTAACCATACGACTGGTAGTAGTCATCACAGTTCTTTGCACTTTATCATTCGAACGCATGGGATGAGAACCACGATGGGGAAAACATGGCCTGTCAAAGCGTCTCAACTCAAACCTTGAGTTGTGAGGATAGAAATCATCTGTGTGAAAGCCAAATCCACGCGAGTGACGCTCACCATGATGGGGAAAATGTGGGACGCCAAAGCGCTGCTGTGCAAAGCCTCTGTTTTGTGAATGAAAGCCATATGAGGAATGACCCTATCCATGATAGGCACGAGAAAAAGAGCGAGGCTAAAAGTCAACAAAATCATCATAAAAAGCATCCCTAGTCAACTCAGCTTGCTTCCTCTCAATCCTCTTACACCTATAACAGAATTCATCCAAGTGGCCCTTGCGACCATAAAACATGCAAATGTAGACACCCTTAGGATTAGGCTTGGTTTGTATTGCAGGTTTGGGTTTTGGCTTCTCTGTTTGCTTTGGGTTGAAGGAGGGTTTTGGATTGGGTGGATAGTATGTGTCAGTGGGTTTAATGGTGTTTTCCTCATCCTTGTAGCTGGAGCTAGGTACAAACTTACCCATATTCTCACTCTCCTTGTCACGCCTCTCAAATTCTAAACCCAAGTTATAGGTTGATCTAGAAGCACTCTCCTTCACTCTTACCAAATCACTCTCAATCTTCTCTTCACTCACTAGGGTTCTCTGGAGCCTAGACACAAGATAGTCATTTTCCTGAACTAGGGCTTTGTTTTCCTCCCTAGTGATTACAAGCTTGTCCTTAAGAGAGACACACACCTCACAAGGTGGTGGAAGGACCTTAGAGCGAGTCTCATGAAGCAACTTGGACTCAAGCTCTTTGACTTTGAGGGACTAAGCTTCCAACTCATCTGTGAGCTTGGGGCAATTCTGACATGCACCCAAAAGAGTTGGTCTAGCTTTGAACTCATCAAGCTCCTTGAGGGCACTCTCAAGCTAACTGGCAACTTGAGCATGCACACTCTCCCTCTGTGCAAGATCACTCATCACAACTTGATAAGACTCACACTCAACAACAATGTCCTCACAAGCAAGCTTGGACCTAAGCGAAGCAATTTCAAAACCAGCACTCTCCAACTTAGACTTAAGCTCTCTACTCACACAAACAGTACTGCGAAGCTTATCGTCTTGCATGAGTAGAACATCATGCAAATGATCAAGTTCAGAAGAGAGCTCATCAAGAGTGGGAGGTATCTCACTTGTGTCGGAGTTGGATCCAGAGTCGTTGTCGTGGTCGTTCTTTGCCATGAAGCAAAGTCCGGTGAAATCATCCTTCCTCTTGACTCTTGGCTTTTCAACCTCCTCCTCCGAGCTTGTAAAGCCTTCGCTTGATGTGAGGTCAACATCGCTCAAGGTGGCAACGCAGGCGCGTGCAATGGCCTTGGCAAACTTCTCGGAGTTCTTGCCCTTCTTGTAGAAGCGGTTCTTCTTCTTCTTGAAGTCTTCAGTGTTGTTGTCACGGTACCCGACCTTCTTCTTCTTCTTGGGACAATCAGCTATGAAGTGTCCCGGGTCACCACACTCGAAGCAGATTCTTGAACCACCTCCTCTTCTCTCCTTCTGGTTGTTGTAGAACTTCCTGAACTTCCTTGTGAGCAAGGACGGCTCCTCATCAGGAATGCACTCCATCTGTTCATCCGAGGTTGCAACAAGAGAAGACAAAGCAAACTCCAAGGAAGACTTGTCAAGTGAGGGGTTAGTTCCATAAGAAGCATCACTGTGACTATCCTTCTGAGAGCTAGAAAGGAAAGCCATGCTAGAAGCAGGAATAGCAAGATTAGGACGAGATTTCCTAGACAGTTTATGAGATTTCAGCTTGCTATACAGTTGCTCATAGTTCAAGGTGTTGAAGTCAGCAGTTTCTTCTAGAGCAGCAATTTTAACCCCCCAAACATTTTCATCAAGTGAGTATAGCAGTTGCTTAGCTCTATCATTGTCATTGTACACAAGGGTACCACAAGCCCGCAAGTTGCACACAATTGCCTCAAACCTACGAAAAATGTCATCTAGTGACTCGCCTGGTTTCTGTGCAAAGGTTTGGTACTGTCTATTGTAAGAATCTTTATGCATAGACTTGACCTGGTTGGTACCCTCATGGTAAGTGCAGAGCTTATCCCAAATAGTATGAGTAGTGTCAAGGTGTGCAACCCTATCATGTTCACTCCTACCAAGTGCAGAGAGCAGAATATTGACAACTTTGGAGTTGTTCTCATAACTGACTAACTCACCTGCAGATGCAGTGTTCAGGTCTTGTGGTATAGCATACTCTTGCTCAACAATCTCCCAAACTGCACGTCCTTAACTCAGCAGATATGCCTTGGTCCGTGACTTCCAGTAGGGAAAGTCCTCTCCATCGAATATCCACAGCTTGACAGCACGCTTCTCCATGTCGCCTTCGGATCATAAAGCCAATGAAGGTCAACTAGTGATCAAACCGGCTCTGATACCAATTGAAGGACCGAGAAGGCGACCAGAGGGGGGTGAATGGGAGCCAAATAAAATTCTCCAAGAGAACTTGGTCTATATCCAAAAAACAACCCAAGCCAACCTCTAAATCGATCACCAAGACTACACACACCAACTTGTGGTGTACTAGCCCTAGGAGTGATCAACCACACCAAAGAAACACAGCGGAAACAAAAAGGGAAGACGAAATGCTCAACAGTCTAGAACTGAGCACTCATCAGCAGTGCCGATCCCTACCATCGGTAGTGCCGGTCAGCATCGGCAGTGCTGGTCACGCTTAACGGCAGTGCTGGTGCGTGTCATTGGTAGTGCCGATCCCACCTATCGGCAGTGCCGATGCGGGATGCTATCGCACTGGAACCTACAGACTAAACCAATCGGCAGTGCCGGTCCTGGTCATCGGCAGTGCCGGTCGACCCCCGACAGAACAGAAAAACTCTTGGGATCTTCTCAAATCTTCTCTAAAGCTCAATCAAACGAACTCCAAATGATACAATTTTTGGATCAATGAATTCTCATCACATCGCGACCCAAATCCTAGGAGATCATCTCAATTGGCTCAAGGAATCATCACGAAGTTCAGATCTTGTGCCAAGAACACCAAAAAGGGGAAACTTGAGAGATCCTTCAAATCAAAGGTGCTAGAGCCAATAATTCCATCAAGGATCCATAGAGGATTATCCTAGCTCATCCTAGCAACAAGTTTCTCAAGAAATCCGGGCCAAAAATCCGTCCAAAAGTGAGATCGAAAATCACCATGAAAATAGGTCCAAAAATAGGAGAAAGGGAATTTCGGGATTCAAGTAAAGAGGGAAATCTTGAGCACGAAAATGCTTCTCATATCATAGAAAGGTGCTTACAAAATCCATAGGTACAAGGCTAGGAAGCCACCCTCTTCCTCCCACTATTTGGAAGAGCAAGAGATGTCTCTCACACACCCACTACTCTCCTCTCAAACATGAAGTCCTCTCCTAGCACTTTGAATAGAGTCCTAACACAAGGCTAATGGGAAGAGAGGCACCTCTCCCACTAGCCACACCTCTCCTTATATAGGCCTAGGGTCTATTGTCCACATGACCACTCTACCCTTGACATACATAACATACCCACCTACCACCAGGGGCATAACCGTCCATCTTTTTTCTTATCGCCCGAATGCCATCGGACGCTTCACGTCTTTGCTTCATCTCGAAGCAAGATCCGTGATGGTGCCACGTGCACCACCAACCACCGCCACCGGTTTTGAGGCCCAAACCGGGAAACCGCCTTGCACGCTTCTCAAAGCGTGACTTCTCGATGTCGACACGTGTCACCTTATCCCACGATCCCGACCACCGGCAAGTCTCTCCTAGTCCCTGTCCATCGGCCCCCCTTGTCACTTGCACCAGCATCCCATTCGCCTTGACTTGGTCAACACGCCGTCTTCATCACCACCACGGTTTTGAGGCTCAACCGTGAAACCGTCCATGCTTCTTGCGTCTCCACGTGTACGGTGTGGATCACCCTTGACTTCACCCGACATCCCGATCGTCCGGCCCCAAGTCCCCTACTTGTACCCGATCCTCTCGTCGTTGACCGCCAAGTCGACTCCAGTGACCTACACATCATGAGACAAGCAAACACATTTTCCAACTCCTGCAACATCACCACTTCCTCCACCAACTCTGGTTAGTCATAACTATGATATGCAAACCCATGCAATCCCTGGATTCCCGCATTTCAACTCAAACACCAAATCCGCTCAAGTCAATTACTCATCACATATATAGCAAACCATGGCACATATCCACATGGTTTCTCATGGTCCATAAATTGCGGTGAGGAACCAAGATTCTACATTGTGGATTGATGTCAGCTTGATAGTGATTGCAAACTTTAGGTTATGGATAACTTCCCCCTTGAATTGATTTCCTGCCTAGCCAATTATGATTCCTCCAGATTGTCCCTCTAACGGGTGGGTATGCAAACTGATTGAATCATTTTAGCGCCCATTTTTGAATTGTTGAGTGATCAATATGCGGCATCTTGGTTTCCTGTAGGTAGTAAACTGTGCATCCACTCTCATCAATTTTTGCTCTTACAGCCCACTATTTTTCCTCTGAGTTAAGCCCACGTATGTTCCAGTTTAGAATATTCTAGTTTCTATTGGGTTGCGTTTGGTTGTGACTATCCATTGAAAACTAGGCTAAGGAGTTGTTTGGCTCCGATCTCATAGAGATGAGCATTGTAATTCATTTGTCTTGCTCTCAAGTTGTTTGGTGTACATTGACACTTGATACTCTTTCATTTGCCATTGTTGTAACTGACTTCTGAATTCACTACAGTTGTTATGATTGTTATATGTTGCCAGGTTGGATGAAGTATTTGTTTTGCATGGGTGGTTGCCCCTTGGTCTTGCCAGACTTTAACTTGTTGTGTGTCAATACGAGCCATGTTGGTGTTGGAGTATGTTAATGAATACAGAGGCAAGAGACAGATAGCATAATAAGCACAACTAGCCGTGGCAAGGCTTTGAAAAGTAGAAACAGTGTGAGCTGATACATAAGAAAGCGACCATAAACTGCAATGAGTGGCAATGTTCCACCCATTTAATTGACTAAAATAGTAAGGGTTTTTAGTACTGCAAAAGCAAAATAGGACACCACTTCGCCACTTCCGGACCCATTGAGCTATTTCTGCACTATCCGTCAACGTCCATTGGTTCAGCCTTTGGGTTGCTTAGATCTTCATCATACTTGGCGTCGTTGTCTGTCAGCAACTCTTCAGTCACCTCCGCAAGAGATAGACCACATTCGTTGATTGCCACTCGCTGTATTTCCTGAGTTGGGATTGTAGGGTACAAGTCTGGGCCCTCCTCAATATCCTTAAGACATGGAAACTTGGCATGACCAGCAAAGATATCACCATGGTTTGGAGAGGTTACACCAGCCAACATAGTCACTTGAGAAAGGCCTTCAGCTGGGCTGTTACTTCTTACAGCCGGGCTTCTAGCAGTTGTCATTTGGACTTTCTTGCAACCCACAGTGAGCTAATTAATTCTGGGACCTCTTCTTAAGCCCCTATCTGAAAGAGGAGTGTTCAACTTCTCGGATATGGCTTCTTTGGCCTTCTTCTTCTTGTTTCTGTTCTTCTTGGAGTATGTTTTCTCTATGTGGCTATTCTGCACAAGTTTGGGAATATTGATCCTCTTTCTATAGTAGACAATGTCCTTTTTCTTTGTAGGTTGAACTGGGTGAGTTGGGTCCTGTTGTTCCACTGATCTGTGCCCCCAGCTTGTGTTGTCTCTCATCCTTTGCATATGCGCTCCCCCGATCTGAATGGAAGGGAGGTTAGGCCTGCAACTCAATTGGTTCTTCCATGGTTGCAGCTGTAGATCCCTGAGTGGGTCTGGAACCATTTTGGGGGCCAGGGGTATTGCTTGATTGCCTATGATGTTGATCCCCGATCCTGATATGCACTGCAGTGACAAGCCCATGGTTGCTATTTGTGCACTTTGCTGATGCCTTTGAAAGGTAGTGTTGTTCATGCTCATGAGCTCCTGAGCCATGGATGGGTTTTGGGCCGACTGTGCGGTACTTGGGCCTGGTGCAGTATGGGGCACAATCTACTAGTTGGAGTAGTCTCGAGTTGGGGTCTACTCCTGCATCTCATTCCTCTGAATATGGCGATCACTCTGCTGCTCTTGTCCTACCTGTTGTGCTGGCTGCATTGGGCTAGAGTTGCTTCCCTGCTCATTGCTTTCTTGCTCATTGTTGTCAGTGTTCTGTTCAATTTGGATGACAATCTCCTACTGATGTCCCGCTGCTAGCAAGAAGTCTAGCCACTGGATATCCTCTTGGTTTTGAGCATTGAGGTCCATGTGTTGATCCTGCTACTGGTGATCAGGGCCATTTGGCTACATTACTGGTTGTTGTTGTGGCTCTGGTTACACATTGGGCATTTGCATTTGTACTGGGTTCAACAGGTGCGCTGGCATCTGGTTATGTGGCCCAAACTGAATTTCCCTATCAGCTCCTTGGCCTCGGGCAAAGCTTCCCTGAATAGATGCTGATGAGACTACTGATTGTTGATCTTGCTCTGGTAGCTATGACGCTGGTTCAGGATTGGCAGCCTGCATCCAGTTGTCCCATCCCTGGTTCTGCTCATTTCCATCTAGGTGATGGTGCTGTTGATGATTGAAGATGTCATTCACTTGATTGGCTAGCTCCTGTTGGGCGAGAAGATCATTTTCTTGTACTGGGTGAGGGTTGCCATTGTTTGGTGGGGGAATGTCCTCATCAGTAGGGTGAACATCTCGAAACTCATTATCCAGGACATAAACAGGGACTGTCCAAGATCTTCCTTCCCACCCCAATTGAACCCTATTCGAAGAATTAGACTCCTTGGGACCGAGATAATAGAGTCATACAAGCATTCAACCAAAACCCACGCCTTGTCCCTTGGGTTATCATTCTAGTTCAGGAGTCTAGCAAAACTAGAGCAAGTAATTTCAATGGACCTGCTATCCATGTAATCTAAGGGGAAACCAAGCAAAATAATCCATCGTTTCCTAGTGTAAGGGCAATTTCTATAGTTAATGCCGTGATCATGCTTGATGAATCTAACCACAACACCATTCACAAGATGGGGATTCCTAATCATTAGTTGTTCCCTCTGCAATGCACTTCTCATCTGGTACAACCCTATTCCATGTGGGTGTTGGTTATAAGTGGCAACAAAAAGGTGTACCTCATCCTTGATGTAATCAGCGATTGCCTCCATGAGCTGAAGTCTTTGTTGAGGTTGCAGGTCTTGCTCAGTTACTGCAATGGTAAACTGCTTATGGCGTCGACAGACTAGACCCGAAAGATTGGCGTAGATGCGCCGAAGGCGCTGCTGCCCTCCATCTTGGACCTGGAAGCCTTGTGGTATGAACCGCACCGGGTCCATCACAAAGTTCGCCATCTTGGCAGCAGCACCGGCGGATGGATGTTGCTCCTCTGAAGTCTCTATGGCTGATATGGAGTCTTCATTGCTCTGATGGAGTGGGGGCGATAGGTGATGCATTTGGGAAGCCGAGGAGTCGTGGGGTTCTGTAGAGGCTTGGAGCGTTGAGAGGTTGGCGCACTTGGCGAGGTCCTTTGAATTAAAGTCCATAACTTGGGGCGTTAACTTCCTCTGCTAGGTTTGCTTTGCAGTAAACCCCTTATGAAAGTAGACCCTTGCTATATGGCCATAGTAATAGCAGTTGCGGCATCTTAATTTCCCTTTGCATTCTCTAACAAAGTGACCCAGGCTCAAGCATCTAAAACAACACTTTGGCTCAGGAGAGGACCGAGAGTTGACCTTGCTTGCCTGCTACTGGACCTCAACTATATTCTTACTGTTAGAATCCTGCCCCTGGATACCCTTCCAATTATTTTTCCTAGCTGACTGTGCATCACCAGATGGGCTTTGGGCCTTCTTTGCCTCAGTAGCTGAATCCTCTGTCTCTCGGATATGCGGCCTATGGGAGCGCTTTGAGGCACTGTCCTGCCATTACTGGCCAGGTTACTGTTCCTAGTTTGAAAAACTTTGCCAGGGATCACCATTGCTAGGTGACCTGTGCTCGAGGAGGAAGAAGCCCCTTCCTGAGGGAGTTCACAAAAGAACCTTCCAAATTTGATGACTCAAGCGGTGGGGGAAGGCTTAAAACTTCTTTTTCGGGGAGGGCTGGTTTAGTGGGTTAGCAAAAGCTACACGTTTGGCCACTGCCCTCTTCTTCTTTCTACTCTGAACCAGGGTCCATTGATCATCTTTAGTTTGTTCCCAAACCTTGCAATCTTTTTCCTAGTTTGAACCCCCATCTCTCCAGAGGTGGAAGTAGACATCAAAGTGCTTAGTGATAACACAACAAAGAGCACAGACATGCAAACCAATAGCCTTTGATGCAACTGAAAAATAGAAGTGCCTTTTGGAGGCCAGACAGACATGCAAACCAGAAGGGGTGCCACCGAGGATGGAGTGAAGAGCATGACTGACCATGTTTTCATCCAGACGAAAAGTGAAGTGTTGAAAAACTGCAAGCATGAAGAAGCTACCGACAGGATTGGACTTCTGGTAGTGCACTTGAGTTCCAAACTTGGCAGCCACCTCCACTTGAAACTTCAATCCCCTGGACACATCCCAGTCTTCAGGCAGCGAAGTCATGCGGTTTTCGGCCATGATGAAGCAAGAACTACATGCTGTAGGGGTGGGTGAGGAGGTGTAGGAGGAAGGCTAGGTGAGCTGTGGAGGTTGGGGTGCTAGGGGACGGGCACGCAGGAGTGGGAGGATGCTAACCGGCGAGGTTAGTGGTGGTGGAGGCGGTGAAGGTGAGCGGAGGTGAGCGCAGGAGCGGGAGCTAGGGAACCATGACTCTAAATTAGAATGTAATGAATCAACTATCAATAGTATTATTTTATTAGTGGCGAATGCTATACATGTCACTAAGTCTGTTCATGGCTAATTACTGAAAACCTCTTTTGTAGTTGTGGATACAACAACGTATTGGCATCATGTCGAAATTCGTTCCGATTCATCGGGTAATTTCTAGGCCTTTGAGAGCAAATATGATAGTTCATTTTCTTATATACTCAACTATATATAACGAATTACAGAGCAAAGCCTCATAACAAAACTATAAAAGCTCAAACAACAATAAGCCAATATTCTATGGTGCAAAGCATGGGTAGCTAAGTGGCATTACGCGGGAATTTTTTTACTGTATTGCTAGATATATATTTAAAATAGGACTAGTTTTTTGCACGTGCTACACACAAGTACTATATTTCATTTATGTAATATATACTAACCAGTGGTAGATCTAATGGGGTAGCTAGGGGATCTCGGGCCCCTCTATTGCCGCTCAGACAATGGAGCCCCCCTTCATTTTTCGACCATGGATGAGAGATTGGGAGGCTTGGAGGTTGAAGAAGAAGTAAAAAAAACTGTCTATTGCCAATTGGGCTGAGAACTTGTAAGCTTCATGACCATTAGTATTGGATCCCCAAGGTATGAATATTTTGGTGATCAATAACAACTATGGAAATGTGACTAATATCTACATAAGTGTTGTGCGTGTAGGAACCATCATGAACTCTATTACACATCCTATTAATGATGGCTGACTTGGCGATTGATGATAATCACCATAAGCATGGAGACATGATAAGCTTGATGGAGTCCAAAGGTTGATGGAGATTTTTTTTTCTCGAACACGCAGGAGAGCTACGTATCATCGCATTAATAGAAGAAGATACTAGTACAACACACACACACACACACACACACACACACACACACACACATACTATGAGTTACATTCACACCTTTTAAACATGATTGAACGACCACTACCTACTGGATGAACTAATCACCTTCCACGGGGTCATGACTAGTCAGCAAGGATTGGCCCTTGGCTCTGGCCATGCTCCAAAACCTTGTCTCCTTGGCAGCCATGACCAAGGCAGCTGCAAGGCTTGGGGAAGCTCCATTAAACATAGTCATTGCAATGTCACCAAAGAATCCATGCTCCCAGAGAAATGAGCGAATTCAATCCTTCTCTTTTTGTGCTCATCACCGCTGCCTCTGCCCTGCTCCACCATTCATCAAGGATTGCATCCACGGGTTGAGGCGATAGATTTACCAAGCCCACTCGCCACAGGATGATAGCCAGAACTAGCGCGCAAAAAACAACCAATAAGGATATGATTGATAGTTTCATTTTCTTGATCGCAAAGTGGGTAGCGTTCCAGGTGGGGTAAATTTCGCCATACTAGATGGTCAGCAGTCCAACAACGCCTGTGCATAGCCAACCATAGGAAGAACTAACACTTGCCAGGTGCCCATGTCTTCCAAATACGCTCCTAGGGGCCAAAGTGAACTGCTCCATTGAAGAGAATTTCATAAGCTGATTGTGCCGAGTACTGTCTAGAGGCAGAGAAGCGCCAAATGTGCACATCTGGATGGAGGGATGCTGCAGAGATGAGGTCCCATACTTTGAGAAATTCAACAATGACCTGAGGAGAAGCCACACCATGAATATCCCTGGACCAACTCATGTTATGATTGATAGTTTCATTTTCTTGATCGCAAAGTGGGTAGCATTCCAGGTGGGGTAAATTTCGCCATACTAGATGGTCAGCAGTCCAACAACGCCTGTGCATAGCCAACCATAGGAAGAACTAACACTTGCCAGGTGCCCATGTCTTCCAAATACGCTCCTAGGGGCCAAAGTGAACTGCTCCATTGAAGAGAATTTCATAAGCTGATTGTGCCGAGTACTGTCCAGAGGCAGAGAAGCGCCAAATGTGCACATCTGGATGGAGGGATGCTGCAGAGATGAGGTCCCATACTTTGAGAAATTCAACAATGACCTGAGGAGAAGCCACACCATGAATATCCCTGGACCAACTCATGTCAGGCAGTGCTTCAGAAACTATTCTCTTGTTGGCAAGCCTTTTGGGCACTATGTGAAAGATCAATGGGGAGAGATCCTCTATGCATTGGCCCAAAATCCACCTATCTCTCCAAAACAGGGTATTGGTTCCATCCCCTACTTTAGTAACAATTGCCATTGAGTAGAGTGCTTGAACAGATTCACTTGTTTGAATTGGCAGAGAAGCCCATGGCTTACTCGACTTAGATTTCCTTAGCCAAAGCCATGAACCTGCAAGGCTTGATTTAGGTTCTTGATATCTGAAATTCCAAGCCCCCCTAAGAATTTTGGCTGTGTCACCTTGGGCCATGCAATTAGACAATGGCCTCCCTTGGCCTCTTTGCGATCTCGCCACAAGTAGTTTCTCCGTATTTTGTTGATGGCTTTAGTCACCTAAGGTGGGAGATCAAGTGCCATGGCATGGTACACTACCGTCGCTGTGAGGACAAACTGAACTTGTATTGTCCGACCTGCCCTTGTCATTAGGTCTGCTTTCCATCTCGAAAGAAGGTCAGCCAACCGGTCAATGAGCGGCTGCAGCTGGGCCTTGGTGAGCTTCTTCAAGGACAGCGCCAAACCGAGATATTTGACCGGGAAATTGCTAAGCTCGCACAGAATCCATTCTTGGACAATTTGGATATCCTCCGGTGAACATTGGATGGGTGTCACACTGCTTTTTTGAATGTTTGTTCTCAGACCAGATGCTTCCCTAAAGAGGTGCAACATGTTTACCATGATGTCAATTTCACTTACAGCTGGTCAAAGGAAGAAAACTACATCATCCACATATAGGGACAGTCAGTGTTGGATTGATCAAGAGGATAGTGGCTGAAGTAACCCCATTTCTAAAGCTCGTGACACCAAGAGATTCAAAGTATCCATTACCAAAATGAAGAGCATAGGAGAGAGAGGGTCTTCCTGCCGTAAGCCTCATTGATGAGTGATGAAATCTCTAGGAATGCCATTTAGGAGCACTTGTGTGGAGGAAGTAGTCAACAATCCACTTAGCATATCCCAAAAAATTCTCCCAAACCCAAGCTTCTCAAGGACTTTCATGAGGAAGGGCCACAACATGGAATCGAAGGTCTTAGAGATGTCAAGCTTCAAACGAATCCTTGGCTGTTTTTGGAGTGGAGAAACTGTGCAGTTTGTTGGACCATAATGAAGTTGTCCTGAATAAACCGCCGTTTGATAAATGCACTTGGTTTTTTGAAACCATGCTATCCAGCCGACCAGCAAGCCTATTAGCAAGAATTTTCATCATGATCTTTGCAAAGTTGTGAATTAGGCTAATAGCCTGAAAATCCTTTGCTTCGCTCACTCCATCTTCCTTTGGGAGTAGGGTGATGTATGCTGTGTTGAGGAGTCAAAAGTTCCTGAAGTCGTGATGCCAAATTGCTTAAATGGAAGCCTTGATGTCTTCCTTTATCACTTGCCAATAAGTCCTTTAGAATCTTCCGGTGAACCCGTCGAGACCAGGAGCCATGTCTTCTGGAAGGTCCTTGATAACTTTAAAAACTTACACTAGTACAAATGTGAAGATCTATGATGTTTTCTACATGACGTTTTACTATTTCATCATAGAACAACGTATATCTATGATGGAAATTATTAATTCATCATTCAACAGAAGTGACGACACTTGACCATTACAAAATTATGACAAAACTACAAATATCATCATAGGACAACAAGAAAATTCGTCATAGAACACCATACGTTCAACAACACTAATTGTGACAATAATTTTCATCATAATATTTTTGCAAACGTCACAAAACAATTTTGTCTTCCACAAACTCATATGCTACTAGTGGGCCCGTAGGAGAACTTGCAAGTCTAGTGGGTCCTATTTGCTGATATGTCACAGTTAATATGTGGTGCTAACAGTAGTGGGTCCCATGTGCTGACATGTCATGATGAGTCCCACCTGATGAATTATCGTCCCTAGACCCCACCTTCTGACGGTTGTGGGTCTTGCACACATCCATGTCACAGTGGATCTAGGGTACTCACATGTAAGACAAGTGGGTCCCACTTGCTGATGTGTAATGTTGGTCCATGGTGCTGATTATGTCGATATGCTCTTGTGTTTCACTTGTAAGGTGGGGTCCTGATGTGCCATTGTGGGGATTCATAAAAAAAATTGCTTCAACCAGGATTCGAACCGTAGCCGCCCAACAACGAACAAGCAACTCTACCACTATGGTGCGAAGTACTTCATGTTGAAAGTCGGTTAATGTGTTATATGGTGAATTTGGTGACCTGACTTGACTCTAGTATCTGTTATTATTGTGGGAATTAATTCTGTTATCTGGTAATATTATGTGAACCTATAAAAGCTTGACATGTGGTACTGTGGACCCAAAAAAGAGGAACACGTAGACTAGAAAAAATTGGACACATGGACTTGTTACATCAGGCCAATGGAAATATGACATGTGTCATGGAAAAAAGAAATACACATGGGCCAGTTAATTCAAGACATATGGACATGTTGGAACTTGACAAGTGTACTTATCAAAAGGAAACATGTGGACAAATAGAAAAGGGCCACATGGTCCAATGAGAACAGGCCGCATGTCTAAACCCGAGTTCGACACGTGGGTCACACGCAATGCGACATGTGTTAGACCCCCGACGTGACACGTGTTTAGCTGGTGTGGCAGGCCAGGTCAACCGCCACAATGGATTACAACACGTAGGACATGACATGTACTAGCTAGTGTGGATGGTGCCACATAGGAACAACATCTATGATGTTCTGAGAAACCATATGGATATGTGCCATGCTTTGCAATATATGTGATGAGTAATTGACTTGAGCGGATTTGATATTGAGTTGAAATGCGGGAATTTTGTGATTGCATGAGTTTGTGCATGTCATGGTTTTGAGTAACCGGAGTTGATGGAGGTAGTGGTGATATTGCAGGAGTTGGGAAATGAGTTTGCTTGTCTCATGATGTGTAGGTAACTTGAGTCGACTTGGCGATCAACGACGAGAGGATCGGGCATAAGTAGGGGACTTGGGGCCGGATGATCGGGAGGCTGGGTGGAGTCAAGGGTGATCCATACCGTACACGTGGAGAGGCAAGAAGCACAGACGGTTTTGCGATTGAGCCTCCAAAACATGGTGGTGATGAAGACGACATATTTACCAAGTCAAGGCGAGCGGGATGCCGGTGCAAGTGACAAGGGGGACCGATGGACAGTGACCGGGAGAGACTAGCCGATGGTTAGGATCGCGGGACAAGGTGACACGTGTTGAAATCGAGAAGTCATGCTTTGAGAAGCGTGCAAGGCGGTTTCCTAGTTTGGGCCTCAAAACCGGTGGCGGTGATTGGAGGTGCACGTGGCACTATCGCAGAGCTTGCATCGAGGCGAAGCAAAGATGTGAAGGGCCCGATGGCATTCGGGTGAAGGAAAAAGAGGTGGACATGTTTGCCCCCGGTGGTAGGTGACAATATTATGTAGGTCAAGGGTAGTGTGGTCTTTTGGACAATAGGACCCTAGGCCTATATAAGGAGAGGTGTGGCTGGTGGGAGAGGTGCCTCTTCCCATTAGCCTTGTGTTAGGTGTTCATTTCAAACTACTAGGAGAGGTCTTCATGTAATAGAGGAGAGGAGAGGGTGCGTGAGAGACATTTCTTGCTGTTCCAAATAATGGGAGGAAGAGGGTGGCTTCCTAGTCATATATCCATATATCTTGACTTGATGAATCAATGGTATGAGATTCAAATTCGTGCTCAAGTTCTTCCTCTCTCCCTAAATCCCAAATTTCTCTTTTTCCCTATTTTTGGAGCTATTTTCATGGTGATTTTTGATCTCGATTTTGAGTGAGTTTTGGGATGGATTTTGTGGGGGATCTTGGTGCTATGATGTGCTAGAACAACCCTATATAGGTCCTTGACTGAATCAAAGGCACGAGCACCTTCAATTTTAATGTTTTCTCAAGTTTCCCCTTTTTGGTGTTCTTGGCACGAGATCTGAAATTCATGATGATTCCTTGTGCTTTTTGAGTGGAGCTCTTTAGAGGAGTGTCGTGATGTATTGAGGATGATTCGGTCCAAATTTTGTGATTTTTGGAGTTCATTTAATATGGTTTTGGCAATTTTCTTTCCCGAATGGAGCTGCTGTTTTACCCAGGTCAGAACTTCCGTGGCCAGAACAAAACTTCCATCACCATGAACCACGGAACTTCCATGAGTGACAGCACTCCCATCGCCCAGAACTTCCTTGATTGATAAAACTTTCGTCGGGGACTTCAGAACTTCTGTCGGGCACCATGGAACTTTTGTTAGGCTCAGTTTTGTGATTTCTCAGATCTTCCTTGTTTCCCTTTTTGTTCCTCTTGGTCTTCAGCTATGTGTCCTATTGGTTCAAATCATTCCTAGGGTTAGCACATCACAAGTTGGTGTGTGTAATCTTAGTGATTTGGTTAGAGGTTGGGTTGGGTAGTAATTGGAATATAGGCCAAGTTGTTGAGAAGAATTTTAATTGGCTCCCATTCACCCCCCCTCTGGTCGCCTTCTCAGTCCTTCATGTGCAATTTATTTCATCAGTGTTGTATGTAGTTCTATGATGAAACCCTTCAATTCGTCATAGGCAGACAAACTTGATGCTTCGTTTTTTATGAATACAATTTCATCATAAATTCGTCATGGAACTTTGGTAATGACGAATTGGATATCTATCATGACATTTTCATTTTGTTACAGATCTTCACATTTGTACTAGTGAATTAATCTTCAGTAATTGGAGCGTCAAGAGCCCCAAGATCATGCTGTTGAATGCCCAAGGCCTCAAGGTCCAGTGTGTGCTCCTGTTGCTGAGATGAGCCGATCAAATTTGTGTAGAAATTGAGAAGCACCTCTGTTCTTCATCTTTCAGCTTGGCAATGAAGTTTTTCCTCCTTCGATATCAAGCATGGAGATGAAAGTGCCCCATATTTGCATCACCTTCTCACAGCCAAGTAACTCTTGATCTGATCCTAGCAAACAGTTTGGATCAGTGAGGCTAGTGCGAGGGAGTGTTTCTTCAAACTGTTACACAACCAGGTTTTCATGGGGGTGAGTTGCCTACTATCTTGGGCAATATCCAGTTGATGTGTGATTTCTTTGGCCAACTCGAGTTGTGATTTGAAGTGGCCAACTCTCTTGTCACTGCAGCTTTGTAGGCCTTTTGCTGTGGCTTTAAATTTGAGAGATAGTGTCTCCATTGGGCAAGGCTTGCGTAGAACTGAGTTCCATGCTTGCTGGACTGCGTCTCCAAATCCTTCAAATTTAGGCCAATAGGATTCAAAATGAAATCTTCTTTTACCTGGCTGATATCTTTCAAGCCAAGGATCAAGGGGCAATGATCGGAGTCCTCAGAAGCGGCACATTGCAACAAGCAGTCAGGGAATTGTTGCTCCCAGTCGGCTGAACAGAAAAAATGATCGAGTTTCACAAGTGTAGGGGATGCTGTTGTACTAGAGCTGCACCGAGTGAACTTGCGACCATGTAGCGGGATCTCTTTGATATCCATGTCATCAATGAATCTTCTGAACCGCCCCATCATTGCCCGATTGAGGTTTGAATTGTTTCTGTCCTCATATTTGTAAATGAAATTGAAATCACTTGTGAGTGCCCACGGTCCTGCATATTGTGCTCGGATGGTGCACAGGTCTTGCAAGAAGGCAATTTTTTTCATCAACACCTTGCAGGCCATAAACACAAGTGAGCCACCACGCCTCTCCATTGTCGGGGCAGAACTGAACCGATGTGCTGAAAGTATCAAGTTTGCTAGCATGCCAACAGAATGCCCCCATTTGCGCCAACAGAGGGAAGGGTGAGAAAGTTGTTGTCGAAGTCTGAACCAAGCATGGACAGAATTCTCCATTGGGAAATTGATGACATTTTTGTTTCTTGCAAACATACGACATCTACTTTGGTCGAGTCAACCAAGATTCTGACCGATTCTTTTTGTGCAGTTGAATTAAGACCCCTACATTCCATACAAATAAGTGTGATGGATCCATTGATAAATTGATAAGAGACGACCAAAGAAGGAGGACCTGCTCAGACTCTAACAACACCTATGCACGACTGAACCCTGTCTAAGTCATCAGGGATAGACCAGCCAAACAGGGCCGCCAAAGCTTGTATATGTGATTCTGAAAGTGGCTGGGCAAACAACTTGGCGTATTTCTCTTGATCTTCGTGTTGTAAACGTTCTTGGGCTTCCCCAAAATCGAGGGAATGCATGACTGCTTTCTTGGAGCGTGATGGCGCAACTTGTGCTTGCTCGGCAGGTGGGCCAGCGATCCTGCGACTTCGTCGGGGGTGGAGAACCAGACAACAAGCTCTTCTTCCTCCTCTTGTTGACTTTTGGCACTAGGAGAAGAGTGCCAACTGCATTTTTGATGTGAGTGATGAATTACTCCTGTGGTGTAGGTGTTGCAGAAGGTGAGGCCATCATAATGTTGACTTGCGGCTGGCTCCTAACTATTGACCCAAAACGATGTCAGGAGTAGACATGGAGCAGCCAGGGAGAAGGTCTCATAGTTATGTCGTGGCCCCGTGAAACAGCCTGCGTCGGAGATGAGGGAGCGAGCGGTCGAGGAGAAGGTATTATAGTTGTGTTGTGGCCACATGAGACAGCCGGCATCGAAGATGAGGGAGCGTGTACCGTGTCGCAGCTGCCTAAAACAGCTGGTGCTGGAGATGAAGAAGCGGGTGCCGGTTTAGCTTGATGGTCATCATCGTTGATGGGGCGTTGTGGGCACAGGGCGGGAGCGGGAGGACTGTTTGGGAGCCCGTGTGGGCTGACGAGTGCCGCTTCTTGAATTTTGAAAAAGGGGGCTATATGGGCCCAGACGGGGAGGAGCCGGACGACACAGCTTGTTGATGGCCTAGCTCGGAGACACGACCTATTGGTGAGAACACTTCATGGCTAATTGCTGCAAAGGTCAATTCTGGTGTGATAGGAGAATCAAAGAGATCTGTCTTGACTATTGCATCATAACAGCTCATCCCGTCATCATTGAGGAGTGAAGGCACTATCTCCTAGGGAACATGGATGGCATGCTTGTTGCTATGAGGCAGGGTGTCACTTTGGGAACCAGCTAGCGCAGGGTGCAGCGCATCGCGAGCGAGTCGGCATCAGCGAACGCCACCTGAGTAACCATTGATGAGCGGGGTCCCAGCCTTGAATGCACCGAGACCTGAGGCGTATCCCTTGTGGGGCCGGCCATCGTCTCTGACGATGGTTCCTTTATAGATGGGGAGCGGCACTAACGTCTGTGATGCCGCCGATTGTCGTGATCTTCGTCTGGAGGCGACGGGGGTGGAGGCGGCACATCCATTGTCGGTGCTACAGTCGGACCCTCAAGAACAATGTTGATCGGGTAGATGAGGCCCCGCTTCAATGACATCTGCTCTACCTCTACATCCGATGATTCTGGGATGAGCAGGTCAATGGGAGCGGGGACGAGGTCACGATGTAGGCAGCAACCCATGAGCCAAAATGCCCTCAAGTCACGCTGTGTCGCCATCTCAGTGTGGAGAGAACAAGCCCAGCAGAAACCATTGAGCAGCTACTGCATAGTAGCAAGCTCCTAGGCGTGTGCCGGGATTCCACGAAGCTCCAGGTTGATGAGGTCCGGTAGTGTCACGCCATGTGGAAGGGCGAGACATGACCATCGCCTGACATGCAAATTAAAGCCAGGGCCATGCAAGGGCAGCCCGTTGATGTAAACCCTATTTGCTATCACCACATTTGGCGACAGGAGGAGAAAATCTTTAGGATCGGCCATGATGAAGGCCATCATCTCATGCTCGATGTCGAACTCCGCTACCACTTCTTCTAGGACTTGGTCCGGCGAAACTAGAGGGTGGTTCCCCGCCACCGTGATGAGAAGGGCTCGATAAAGGTCGGCTTCCCCGCGCCTAGTTCTTGCTGAACAATGAATATTGTACAGTGGTCGGACACCAACAGGGTTGGGAGGAGGAGCAGCAACAGTTTCCTCCGGAATGGCTGCAGGCACCACACCGGAATCAGAGGGCAGTGATGAGGAGGAAACATCACGCTGAACAGGGCACCGACACCTATGCCAAGCATGGTGTTGAGGCAGCCCACCGCTCCCAGCCGTCAGGGCATCAAACACCGCGGCCACAACTACTAGTGGCCGATCAGCAGATGGAGTAGTCTGCTCGGCTCACAGAAACCGGGCACCACATCAACCAAGACTTTTGGGGGCGCCGCCCAGCTACCGGCCCGATGAGCTTCTGCGGGCACATTTAGGACATGTGGCTAGGTGTAAGGGCCGAAGGCGTACTGAGAGGGGGAGGGAGGTGAATCGGTAAGCCACTCACAAATCCGAATACTTTAATTCACACTACTTGAACCTAACTATCATTGCAACCTAAGCAATTCTTGTAGGCCAAGACCCTACACATGCTAGTGTTCATGATGATAGCAAGCGTGGAAGCCAAACACACTAGCCTATGCAAGCCACAATTCAACCTAGTTACTAGAGCACACAATTTCGGAATTGTAAATATGGGGTCAAGAGATGCTCATGATTTTTTCCTGAGGTCTTGGAAGGGTGGCACCTTCCCCTACTCCTCGTTGGACCACTCCCGCCAGAGTTCCAGTCCCTCCCACCACTGATGTGGAGTTCTCGCCCATGATCCCGCAATCACTCCTAGAGTGAAGACATAGTGCACATCACTGCTACCACATAGGCACAAGCTCGCCTCCCTCGAGAACTTGCCGAACTCCTCGAGCTAACACGGGCGCTCACTAATGATGCCCCTTTTACCGACGGGCTCAAACTGTGTACAAACGTGTGATGACCTTCACAACCGATCATGATAGGCTCGATCACCGACACCTAACTGGTCTTGGTCTCACCATTGACCAAGAGTAGCAACCTAGATCACAACCTCAAGGACACCCTCGCCATAGATGTGCATTAATGCTCAAGTTACTCTCACTAGCACTCTCAAGATATGCAATATCTCCTCCTAGTGCTCTCCTCTTTTCCTCTTGGCCCTCACCAAATGCTCCAAGCAATTCCACTGGCCAAAAGTGGTCTCCAAGACCCCAACAACGAAGTTATATAGGCTTCCAACCTCCAAATAGCCGTTACTCCATGAATTCAGCTTTCTGGGCCTACTGACCGGACTGTCCGATCACTGCCTAACCGGACCATCTGGTCAGTGCAATCCTCAGCACCAACGGCTCTACCCTGCTGAACTCCTGTACTGACCAGACTATCTGGTCAGCTGACCAGATCGTCTGGTCTGTTTCTCTCTCTAGTCCAAAAATATTTTGTGCACTGCTTCCTCTCTACCCAAGTGTCAACTCTACTGACCAGTCTATCCGGTCACTAGACCATACCGTCCTGTCTCTAGGGTTTCTAGACTTGACAGATTCTTCGTTGCTCGCTGTAAGTCCCAGACAAAACCTCTTAGTGACCGTACAGTTCGATCACCACTAACCCCTCTATCTAGTCACTTTGTCCAGAAGTTGAAACTCCTTGTCCTCGCTTGACTTCGTATCTCGGCTTCTCTGAATAGCTCCTTAGCTTCTCCACTGTTACCCGTGCCTGTGATTTCACTAGGCATCCATGCACATCACCGACTAGACATGACCTAAGAGAAATGACCTAGACCCTCTTGATAGTCCGGTTTTTCCTATGGACTCAAAGCCCTAACAACTAGACAAGTGTTCCTAGCTCTTTCTCCATAGCTTGTCCCCAGCTTTGATCCATCTCCATCAAGACTTGGACTCCATCAAGCTCATAAGGCTTCATGCTTGTGGTTATTGTCATCAATCGCCAAAGCAAGTTTGCTAGGCTCAAGTGTTTGGAACAATTGGCTAGGTGTTAGGGCTTGAATCCATAGGACAAGCCAAATTATCAAGGGGATCTAGATCATATCTCTTAGGCCACACTAGTCGGTGATGTGCATGGATGCTTAGTGAAATCACAAGGTATTAGGTGACTGTGGAGAAGCCAAGTGGCTATTGGATGAAGCCAGGAAACAAAGTCAAGAGGAGACAAGGAGTTTCAGCTTCCAGAGGTGAAGATCAAACAATTGGGTCTTGGAGAGAAATCATAAAGACCAGATAGTTCGATGTGTAGACCAGATGGTCTGGTGTGTATGAGGTGATTCAGAATAGAAAGGAAGCAAGTTTGCAACGGTTCTATTTAGAGTAGGAGCAGAAGAGACCAGACAGTCTGATCTATAGACCGAACTATAACATTTGTACAAAGAGCAGTTGTGGATAGAGAGCAACGACTGTGGAGGAGCCGTCTGGTGAAGATCGGACAATTTGGTTTGGGAGAGACCAGACTATACAGACTGTATGACTAGAAAGCTTTTTTCATGGAGATATGATTGATTGGTGGTTGGAAGCCTATACAAAATCATTGCTGAGATCTTAGAGACCTCTCTTGGCCATTTGGATAGCTATGAGCATCAGTGGAGGGCCAGTAGGAGAAGAAGACAACACTAGGAGGAGATTTGCATATCTTGAGAGTGCTAGAGAGAGTAACTTGAGCGTCCATACACATCTAAGGCTAGGATGTCCTTAAGAGTATGTCCTAGGCTGTTAGTCTTGGTCTATGATGGGACCTAGACCGGTTAGATGTCGATGATGAGCCTATTGTGGTCGGCTGTGAAGGCCGTCACATGTTTCTACATGGTTTGAGCTCACCATTGAAAGGAGCATCGCTAGTGAGCTCCCGTGCTGACTCTGGGAGTTCGGCAAGTCCTCGAGGGAGGTGAGCTTGTGCCTTGGTGACAGCAGTGACAGGCTGTGTCTTCAATTTGTTTGATTGCGGTCTCGTGTGCGAGGACTCCACTTGGTGGTGGAACAAACTGACACTCTAGGGGGAGTGGTCCAATGAGGAGTAGGGGAAGGTGCCATCCTTCCGATATCTTGGAAAAAATCATGAGCATTCCTTGACCCTCTCTTTACTACTCCGCATTTGAGTACTATTGTTAATAGGTTGACTTGTGGCTTGCATAAGCTTGTATGGCTTAGCTTCGGCATTGCATTCACTTCATAAACACTAGTATGCATAAGCTCTTGGTTTTCTAGAATTGTTAGGTTGCAACAATTGCTAGTATTGAGCATGGAAATAAGTAGTATTTGGCGATCGTGGTCGGCTCATTGATTAATCCCCCTTGGTACGCATTCGTTCATTACAGGGCCTTATTCCTTTACCACACATTTGTCCTAATCAATATAGCACCATCCCATAATTTTCTCTATTCCCAACATTTTTAGCCCATTGGCCTTAACCCATATGGCTGTCCAATGCCTCAGTAACTTAGCCTGTCTCAACTAGCGTCTCCATCTCCAGTTCAAATTTGTTTGAACATTCAAATTTCAAATTTACGTATAAGACAATTTGAACTTGTGTTCACATTCAGTCCCCCACCCCTCCCCCTACAATTTTCGTCTGGATCCGCCACTGCTACTAGTGATGTTTTATTGAGAAAGCCACATCACACCATCTTAACTTCCTTGCTTCAAGTTGCTTCCTATATATCCCTGAATTTAACTTTGAATCCGATAAAATGGCAACAAATCTAGACTTGATGTTTTCAAATGAATCCACAAATAAACATTTGTTCGGCACCAATAACAGCACGAGCATCGAAAACACTCTAGAGTCGGTGTACACAAACAAAAAACTATTTGGAAAGGGGATCACATAAGTGCAACCTCACAGTTTCTGAAATCTAAGTAAGTTAAGGTTGTGATACCCAACAGCAAGGATATGCAATTCAAAATACTGATGCAACTTGCTAGGACATAACGGGTTGTATAGAGATTGATGTCATTGTGCATGTGTTACTTATTAAGGTAATTGAGTTTGTGAGTCAAATAATCCTATCATATTAAAAGCTAAATATAGTATGTTTTTGGCATAGAAAACATGGCATGCAACATCGGCAATCATGAATATTAAAATTACTTTTTAAGATAAAAAGGAATCAAAATCATAGATGAATTAAATAATTTCATCGTATCAAGTTGAGATCTCATTGTTTTCTGCAGTTTACACTACTACAAAACAGCACTGTAGCAGCAGGTCGAAGTGCATTGTAGTGGCGGCCCAACCGACACGCCGCTACCAAAATGCAGCTAAAAAACATATTTATTACGGTGGGTCATATGCGAGACAAATACACCGCCGCTGATAATCCCGTTGTAGCGGCGGGTGTGCCGCTACGAATTTATGAAAAAAGATAAAAAACCCATCCCCGCCCTAGCCCACCCGCCAGGCCCGCCTATGCCAAGGCCAGATCTAGCCAGGGCCCGGCCGGATCCGTGTTGGGGGAAGGGCGTCGGGGTGGTCGCGCCTCGGCCATGCGCAGCCCTGAAGTCGCACCTTGTGTGGGCCTCTTGACGCCACCACGCTAGGCCCGCCTTGGTCATCATCGGATCTCACCGTGCTAAGAAGTGAGGAGGAGTGGCACCCCAGCCGGATCCGCCCCACCGCCATGTCGAGGAAGGGAGGAGGAGGGGTGCCGCCGCCGAATCCGCCTAGCCACCGTGCTGAGAAGTGAGGAGGAGGGGCGCCCCCGTCGGATCCGCCACGCCACCGCGTCAAGGAAGGGAGGAGGAGCGGCGCTGCCACCGGATCCGCCCTGCCGCCACCGCCATGCTCCACCGCCTCCCGCATCACCGCGGTCGCCTCCAGGACCGCTGTGGGCTCGAGCCATCGCGGTCGCCTCTTGTCACCACCCTTTCACCGCCGCTCGCGAGGAGGTGGAGGGGAGGAGCGACGAGGAGGCAGCGCGAGGTGGTGGAGGGGTGGGGAGGCGGCGCGAGGTGGTGGAGGGGAGGGGAGGCGGCGTCAACGACGAGATGGGAGGAGCAGTGGCGCTGGAGGTTGGCCGTCGCTGGAGGCGCCGTGAGAAGGAGGCGGGTGGGAAGAGAGAGGTGTGGGGAGGGAGTGAGAGAAGGAGGGGATATTTATTGGAGGGAGTTAGGGTTTCGGGGGAAATGGGCCAAAAAACAAATTGGGCCTCTTACCTTTGTAGCGGCGGTTGACAATGTCAACCGCAGCTAAAAATCGATTTTAGAGGCGGTTGAAATTGTCAACCACCGCTAAAAATTGATTTTTAGAGGCAGTTGACAATGTCAATCGTTGTTAAAAATCATCTTACAACTGTAGTGGTGGATTTCTTTATACCCGCTGCTACGGTATTTTTAGTACCGCCGCTAAAAAGCCTTTTTGTTGTAGTGTTACCTTCTTTTTTCCTTTTCAGCACTCTCTATTTCAAAGTACATCACTATACCATATATCCAGTTGACTACAGTTCATATGTTATCAATGTTGTTTACCCAGCCGCTCAACTACTTTTGAAATATGCCATTTTGCTATGCTGTGTTTATTAGCATCCTTTTCAGTACTTTAGTTTGCTACTATGCTCACATCACGAAAGATTTCCATCTCTATAAGATAATTTTCTTTTTCGCCACACAATTTAATAATCTACAGCATAGAATGGCTCCAACTCCAATATCTTGTATGACTATGTTGAGTAAAACATGAGCATCGCCTGAACCTGAGTATATTCTAGAGCAAGATACTGAATCAGGACACCACGGGATACCAGGGTTAAAGGGTATATGCTAATAGGAGGAACCATGAAAATCCATGACACATAAACATGGAAAATATTATCAATGGAGATGAAATATTATATGATTGGTCCTCTGAAAATGTCATGAACAGAAGTCTCATATCAAAAATTGTTGGAGATATGCCCAAGAGACATTATTTGATCCGTATGTGAGGGCCATACGGATATTGATCCATGAGGGATTAGTCCACTAATGGGCCAACTTGTTGAGGCCCATTAGAAGGGTCTATATAAGTGGAGGCGACGCAAGGGGTGCACGCGACCACTAGTCTACAACCCTAGCCGCCGCGCTCCTCTCTCTCACCCACAAACACTAGCCGTGTTGCCGGTGCTAGCACGCCGCACACAGTGCTCCAACCCCGTACGTGTGGATACCGCGAGGAGGTGCTGCTGTTGCTGCGGTGTCGGACGGCTGGACTAGGAGGAGACGATTGTGATCGACTACTTCCTCTACATCGACGCACGACTACATTGCACGAGCTGCTCCAACCTTCCCTTCCACTCCGCCTGCGTGTCTAGTGGTAACGATCCATGATCCCCTCTTGCAAGGTTTCCTGTAAAATGGTAGAAGTTTTATATGCTATCATAGCCTACCCGTTCCCCTTCAGTGGCATCAGAGCCGACCTTGTGTAGTTTGTGATCTGGATCTTGTGCATATAGTTGATATGCTGATGTATTAGATGAGATCTATTACATGCTTTTGTATACGGGTTGATTAGATCAACAGTGATAGGGAGGTTCACAAGGTAATGGGCAGATAACGATATATGCATCATTGATTTATTTGTGTTCTTTCTCTGTGCGCGCACGACTTGTCCCTACCGGCTGGAATCACCATCGAGACTAATAGCGTGCGCCAGTAAAAGAGCCAATAGTATCATGATCATGTACCACAGTCTACTCATGAAAACCTAATGGAAACTGAGGCATTATGAATGACTCAAAATCAGGCAAATATGATTTTCCCAATAGGATTTCCATTGTGATTTCATAGGATTTCCATTGGGACTGCCGTACGGACATTTGCTTCTCGCCTAACTTGTTTTTGCATAGAATGTTGTGAATGGTATGGCCCAAAAGATGCATGTGATGTATGTATGTGATTTGCATGACCTGCGTGTCATGATTAATTACAGCTGGGTTGAGGCTGTCATATTATTGTATAACGGCCTACGTGTCGACCTGTGATGTTTGATATTCTCATGTAATTTATTACTAGTTATTAGTTGTAGTAGCTAAGTGTTAGTTCATGGAGGCCTCAAGCATGATGGTTGAAGGGACGGGAGACATGGCGATGACAATGGAGATGGAGATCACCAATTAAAAGGGGCCATGCTATTTCACAGTTAATATGATTGCCTGTGATGATGTTCCTGTCATCCTATTCTTTCATGTGTTATTTATATTGGATATGATTAACATGCTAGAATAGGTTCCCTCAAGAAAAATTAAATTATATGCCCTTCCAATAGCTGCACCTATTAAAATTATGATCGTTGCATGGTAGGTCTGTCAAAGTAGAATACCTCAACTATCTTAATTATTAGGGTAAATATCAGGCATTTACATGTATAGTATTGGTTTAATTAACAAAGCTATCAAAATAGTTTCATGTGATGCCACCCAACAAACAAGAGTCACATTGGGATGTGATTAGCAAAGTGTTGCTTACCTATGTCACTAGATTTCTAGTGGTGATGCCAAAGCTCACTAGGATCTAAGTTGAATATGGATCTTGAACCACTATATGTCATTTTGAGGGAAAATGGTTCCAAGCATATAGTGGAATAATAAACTTTTATTAAAATGTTTAATAAAAGTTTTACATTTACATAGTGCTTATATTCCTGTATTTTCTGTTGTAGATCATGGCACCAACCGCTAGTAACACTTTCAATTTACGCTTGATTCTTGAAAAAGAAAAGCTTGGTGGAACAAACTTTATTGATTGGTATCGCAACTTGAGAATTGTTCTCAAGCAAGAGAAAAAGGAATATGTTCTAGAGCTTCCCTATCCTGATGATCTGCCAGATAATGCTACTGCCGCTCAGAAAAGGGAGTATGAGAAGCATACCAATGATGCCATTGATGTTAGCTGTTTCATGCTTGCCACTATGTCCTCTGAGCTTCAGAAGCAATATGAGAACGTGGATGCCCACAATATGATAGAGGGACTCCGTGGCATGTTTGAGAACCAAGCAAGATCTGAGAGGTACAACATCTCAAAGTCCTTGTTTGCATGCACGCTAGCTAAAAATGGTTCTATCAGTCCTCATGTGATCAAGATGATTGGTTACATTAAGAATCTGGAGAAACTTGGTGCTGCTCTACACCCTGATTTGGCCACAGATGTGATTCTCTAGTCGCTTCCCGTGAGCTATGAGCCTTTCATTATGAACTTTCAAATAAATAGCATGGAGAAGACATTGGCTGAGTTGCATGGGATGCTTATGACAGTTGAGGCAAGCATCAAAAAATCTGGTCCAAGTCAAGTTAACTTGGTTCAAAAGGATAGCAAGAAGCAAAAGCGCAAGGCTAAGGCTAAGGCTGCAGACGAGATCTCTAGCACTAAGCCTAAACCTGCAGTAGCTCCTAATCCTAAATCGGTGGCTGGTGATCCTTGTTTTCACTGTAAGAAAACCGGTCATTGGAAAAGGAATTGCAAGCTTTATCTGGAAGAGCTAAAGAAGAAGCGTGGAGACACTTCTAATTCAGGTATCAATGTTATTGAAATTAATAATGTTGCTACACGTCCTTATGATTCATGGGTATTTGATACCGGATCAATGATTCATACATGCAAATCGTTGCAGGGGCTTAAAGAAGCAAGGAAGTGTGCAAAGGGCGAGGTGGATACCCGCGTCGGCAATGGTGCAAAGGTTGCTCCGTTGGCCATCGAAACTTATCCACTTTCATTACCATCAGGATTAGTTTTGGAGTTAAATAATTGTTATTACATTCCTGCCTTAGGCAAAAACATTATTTCTTCAAAGTGTTTGGAGGAACATGATGGTTATGAGGTCATAATAAGGAACAAGTGTTGTTCCATTTATTTGAATAATATTCTCTATGGTAATTGCCTATTGGTGAATGGATTGTATTACTTAGATCTTGAGAATAAGCCTATTTATAACATTGATATAAAAAGGCTCAAGCCTAATGATTTGAATCCCACATATACTTGGCATTGTCATTTAGGCCATAGAAATGAGAAGCGCATAAAGAAGCTCCATACAGATGGTCTTCTAAGTTCTTTTGATTTTGAATCAATTGATATATGTGAGTCTTATTTACTTGGCAAAATAACTAAGTCGCCTTTCACAGGAAATAGTGAGAGGGCGAGTGAACTATCGGGACTTGTACATACGGATGTATGTGGACCAATGACTTGCATGGCCAAAGGTGGTTTTCAGTACTTCATAACTTTTACCGATGACTTTAGTAGATATGGTTACATCTACTTAATGAGGCATAAGTCTGAATCCTTTGAAAAGTTTAAAGAATTTCAAAATGAAGTACAAAATCAATTGCGCAAGACTATTAAACTCCTACGATCTGATCGTGGTGGTGAATGAGCCATGAATCTGGGGAACATCTAAAGCAATGTGGAATTGTTCCACAATGGACTCCGCTAGGAACATCCCAATGGAATGGAGTATCCGAACGGAGGAACTGAACCTTGTTAGACATGGTTAGGTCTATGATGAGCCAAAGTGATCTTCCATTGTCCTTCTGGGGTTACGCTCTAGAAACTGCCACTTTCACACTTAATAGGGTTCTATCTAAATCCGTGAAAAGGACGCCATATGAGATATGGACTGGGAAGCGTCCCGGGTTGTCTTTCTTAAGATTTGGGGATGTGAGGCTTATGTAAAACATATGACGTCTGATAAGCTTTCTTCCAAGTCTGATAAATGTTTCTTTGTAGGATACCCTAGAGAAACCAAAGGTTATTATTTCTACAACCAGGAAGAGGGCGAAGTGTTTGTTGCTCATAATGATGTTTTTCTAGAGAAAGAGTTTCTCTCCAAAAGGGTAAGTGGGAGAACGGTGCAACTTGAAGAAGTTCAAGAAGCTCCAGAAAATGTTTCTTCTTCCGCTATACCACAATTGGATGAACAAATTGTTGTTGAACCAATTGTTAAAACACCAGCCCCGTGTAGGTCAGAAAGGGCACGTCGCACTCCTGAAAAGTTCATGCTCCTAACCACGGGGCAGCGTGACATATTATTGTTAGACAATGATGAGCCTAAGACTTATAGTGAAGTAATGATGGGACCAGACTCTGAGAAATAGCTTGGAGCCATGAGATCCGAATTAGAATCCATGAGAGAAAATCAAGTTTGGAACTTGATAGATCCGCCTGATGGTGTAAAAACCAGTGAGTGTAAATGGGTTTTTAAGAAAAAGATAGACATGGATGGAAATGTTCACATCTATAAGGCACGATTGGTGAAGAAAGGTTTTAAGCCAATTCAAGGGGTTGATTATGATGAGACCTTCTCGCCCGTTGCTATGCTAAAGTCTATACGGATCCTTTTAGCAATTGCCGCATTTTATGATTATGAGATATGGCAAATGCATGTCAAAACGACTTTCCTTAATGGAAACCTAAGTGAGGATATGTACATGACACAGCCTGAAGGTTTTGTCGATCTAACAAAATGCTACGAAGATATGCAAGCTTCAAAAGTCCATTTATGGACTAAAGCAAGCATCTCGGAGTTGGAATCTTCGCTTTGATGAGGTAGTCAAAGGGTTTGGCTTCATTAAAAACGAAGAAGAGCCTTGTGTTTACAAAAAGGCTAGTGGGAGCGCGCTTGTCTTTCTGGTCCTTTATGTGGATGACATATTGCTGATCGGTAATGATATTCTAATGCTTGAAGCTGTAAAGACTTCTTTAAGAAAGAGTTTCTCTATGAAGGACTTAGGAGAGATAGCTTACATTTTGGGCATTAAGATCTATAGAGATAGATCAAAAAGGCTAATTGGATTATGCCAAGACACGTACATCGACAAGGTATTGAAATGGTTCAATATGCAAGATTCCAAGAAAGGTTTCTTGCCCATGTCGCATGACATTACTCTTAGTAGGACTCAGTGTCCTTCGACACCTGATAAGATTGAGAAGATGAGAGCAATCCCGTATGCTTTGGCTATCGGATCCATCATATATGCCATGATATGTACGTGCCTAGATGTAGATTTTGCTCTAAGCGCCGCAAGCAGATTCCAATCAAACCTAGGAGAAGCTCTCTAGGTGGCTAGTAAGAATATCCTAAAGTACTTGAGAAGAACTATGGGTATGTTCCTAGTCTATGGAGGTGAGGAAGAGCTCGTTATAAATGGTTACACTGATGCTAGCTTCCAAACTGACAAAGACGATTCGAGATTGCAATCTGGATATGTGTTTTGCCTCAATGGAGGCATGGTGGACTGGAAGAGTTCCAAGCAAGATACGGTTACTGACTCAACAACGGAGGCCGAGTACCTTGCCGCTTCAGAAGCTGCAAAGGAAGTTGTTTGGATTAGAAAATTTGTTTCTGAGTTGGGTGTGGTTCCTAGTGCGTCCAGTCCAGTGGATCTCTATTGTGACAATAGTGGTGCCATTGCGTAAGCCAAGGAGCCTAGAGCGCATCAAAAGAACAAACACGTACTATGGCGTTATCACCTCATCCGGGACATCGTCGCTCGAGGTGATGTAAAGATATGCAGGGTGCACATGGATTCAAACATCGCTGATCCGTTGACAAAGCCTCTCTCTCAGCCCAAGCATGAGGCACATATGAAATCCATGGGTATTAGATATCTGCATGATTATTGTATGAGAGATTGTGTAATGTCTATGTTTATGTGTGATTAAATAAAGTGTTATTCTATTCCATGGATAATAATTATTGCATTGATTAACAAGTACATGACTTGTTTGTGAAACTCATTGTTTTTATAATATTATCCTAAATGATCCCTAGTTCCTTATTATTATGTGGGACAATAATGATTCATGTACTAGCACATGTATTGGTTGATGATCATGTTTCACAGATCATTGATATGGAGATATCAAATCAATAATGTGGACACATGTTGGAGAACATGATGTTGGATTGACCCACTAAAAGACTCTGCTAAGATGTTATATTTGTGCTATCAGTCGTTGTCTTGAATGATATACCTTTGGGATCCTTAGACCTGAGATCGTCATTGATTTCTAGAATGCGTAGTAGCACACTTAGGGGTTACCAAACGCTACTTCGTAACTGGGTAGTCATAAAGGTAGCTTTCGGGTATGTTATGAAACATGTCATGGGGTATGAGCGGTCAAGATGGAATTTACCTCTCTTAATAACAGGAGAGATATCTCTGGGCCCCTCGAGTTAGATGGATTTGGAAGTGCATGGCCATGCCAATGTGATTAAAAGTTAGTCACGATGACTAAGAGTTAGTCATGATAAATCCACTAGACGTTCAAGTGAATGGTCGAGCTATTACGGGGATGGCACGTATCTCGCCGTGAGCTTGACTAATATCGTGAAGTGAATGCGTATGTCAAAGGTTCAGCCGATATGATCTTTATGTGTATCCGAGAATCGGTATATGCTGCTAGGTGCCGCTATTGATTTATGATTTGAAAAAGGGTTTTCACATCATTGTCGTGTATATGTGAACCTAACGGGTCACACACTTAACGGGTTGGAACATTGCTTGCCTATGTGATTGTCTCTAGTGCAAGTGGGAGATTGTTGGAGATATGCCCAAGAGACATTATGGATTTGATCCGTATGTGAGGGCCATACGGATATTGATCCGTGAGGGATTAGTCTACTAATGGGCCAACGTGTCAAGGCCCATTAGAAGGGTCTATATAAGTGGAGGCAGGGCAAGGGGTGCACGCGACCACCAGTCTAGAACCCTAGCCACCGCGCTCCTCTCTCTCGCCCACAAACCCTAGCCGTGTTGCCGGTGCTAGCACGCCGTGCATAGTGCTCCGACCCCGTACGTGTGGATACCGCGAGGAGGCGCTGCTGTTGCTGCAATGCCGGACGGCTGGACTAGGAGGAGACGATTGTGATCGACTACTTTCTCTACATCGATGCGTGACTATGTTGGATGAGCTGCTCCAACCTTCGCTTCCGCTCCGCCTGCGCGTCTAGTGGTAACGATCATGATCCCCTCTTGTAAGGTTTCCTGGTTAAATAGTAGAAATTTTATATGCTATCGTAGCCTACCCGTTCCCCTTCAAAAATAACAATTCTAAAGTTCATTTTGATAAAGTAGACCATAGTTTATTTTGACTTTAGTAATGTAGATAATCTGTTATGTCCAAATCAACTTCTGGCAAGATGTAACAGGTGGCTTGTGACCAAATGACCTTGAGCATTTTGTTACAATAGTTTCTAAGTGACTCAAATGTTTGTCAACCACGAATTTCGCATACATTCACATATGCTCCAAACAAAAATGCTTAGTCCCAAAGAAAGCAACCAAAGCTTTATAGGCTTACATTCTCCTGCTTCTGAGGTCATCAAAGGTTTTGTTGTTCCTGGTCAAAGTCAGACACACCCGATGCTCAGAAAACAGCATCTAAAAAGTTCAAAACACTTTATTGTCTTGTCACAACCGGCTTGTACGTCTTGTGCTTCTCTCTAGTTTTGTCTTCCCCTTCAATTTGTTTCTCTAGCAAGAAGCAGTTGACCAGTCAAAGAAGATAACCTTCCAGTAAGCATACTATTACAAAAGGTCTTTATTGACCTTCTCTATGCAAGAACACCAAGGTTTGAAGACTATGGTTTAAGACCTTGGTTATGGCCATGAAACATAGCTTTGACCCCATCAAACAACAGCTCCTAATAGCAGCCATTAGAGGATATCAAGTGCCATTCTCATGCGCAATGAGATGATTCTCCCTCCTGCAACCTCTATCCATTAAAAAAATTCTAGGGAATAGAAGATGGTGCCCCTACTTCAAGGTTAAGATTGTTACCATAGTATCAATTGTTTTAGTTCACTAAATTGTGCCTACTACTGGTACTCAAGCTTTTGTCCGTGCAAGTGGGAGTGGGCCTGCTACTGGTACTCAAGCCTCTCAGGTTCCCAGGGGTAGTGAAAAACCTTCTGTCCTAGCAAAGAGGAGGAGGTCACTCACTAATGAGAATGTGGGGATGTTCACAGGTGTACAGGTGCTGTGCATAGGGTGGCTGATGCTTCTGAGGCTCCTGTTTGTATTGATACTAACGATGTCGATCCACAATTGTATGTTGCATGCATGGGCACCCCTGGGTTCACAGAAGATGTCTTTATGACAGCATTGACCTATCTGCTGGACAACAACCGTCAGGGGACAGGTTTTGTCAACATGATAGAGAATCATCGTGTGCTTTGGATGAGGTAGTACCTTGCCAAGTTGAAAGCCAATAAAGGTGTTGTTCTAACAGCGAGTAAGAGAACTGAGACAAGGAAAAAACCACACTAGTTACCTTGACACCATGTTGTTGCAGTGCCATTAGTAAATTTTGATGTAGCTTAGTCATGCATAACATTTGACCTATTACTAAACTATGTTATGTGACACCATTGTGATTTCACACCACATCTTTGTATAGCTTAGGCATAATATTTGACCTATTGCCCAACAATGTTCTGTGACTTTGTTGGTGTGAAACACTTAAGAATAAGGCAACTACATTATTGTATAGTGTAGGGCTGACAAATTAACTCTCTATTGTTTGGTTTCTAGTGTGGTACGAGATATGAAGACTTTGAACTACTTCCTTCTATTTACCTCATTTTAAAGTTCTTTCAGATTTCGAATTAACTAAGCAGAGTCCCAATTGTCTATGATATTGCAATTATTTGTTCATCTCTTTCAGATTTCATGCTGCCATTCACATAAAATATAAACCTATTGATGTTGCTTATTCTGTACTGTAAGGTAAACCATGCGTTGGTATGCTGTTTTTCAGGGGAGGAGGCCGAGAGTTACATCTCATGGCCATTGTGCAGTGAACATGTCAATGGATTCAGAAATGCGTGCTATAGCTCAACCTGTAAGTGGGCTGAGACCCAAACCATAACTGAACCAAACCATCATCCTGTTGTATGCACAGCCCAACCCACACCAACCGCCAATTCATCTAACAAGATCAAACCAAAGAAAACCAAATTAAAAGGCGGCTCAACCTACACCAGCCCATTTTCTCCCACTTCGGTTTGAAACCGATGCCAACCCGTTTGCCACTAACAGTTCCATCTGATGGCTGTTCAAGTTCCTCCTCCTCAGCTCGCGCGCTCCTCGCATCCGCTGGCTTGGACGCCGGCTCGGTGGCGACGGCAATGTAGCGGCTGTTGAACACCCACGGTAACCACCGGCTCGCCCGCTGCTCGACCTTCGGCGATAGCAGCGCCGCCACCTTCTCCTGCTCCACCTTCTGTTGAATTCGAACAGCCCGCCGCACAGGAACTCCAAGCCTCGAAGTATCGAACCATCCCCACCCCATGGTTTAGGACCCGGTTCCAATCCGTTGTTAACTCAAACCGTATAGACCCACACCAAACTGAACCAAACCTTTTTTTTTATGATAAACCAGTCCGAACCAAACTGCAAACTGCGTCAGCCCATTTGCATCCAACCCACTTAAAACCCAAATGAAAACCAATCCATTCAAACCAGTTCCACACCGAACCATTAGCAGGTTTAGCTATAGCGCGTACGGATTAAAAGCGGAGGCAGAAGCTGCATATGCTACATATGAATGTCCTACTCTCAGGGACATGAGTTATGTGTTCAAGTCATCAAAATGTCACAGCTCTGGTAGTTGTCATGGGCAGCTTGAGGTTCCAAAGCCTTCCGTATTGAGCACGATGAGCTACTAGAGAGAGATTGTGATTGTTGTTCATTTTTGTATTATCCTGTGTATTTGTTGTATGGTAATGTAGCATGGGTCCAGTCTTGATGCTTGACCTTGATGATGAAAAACAATTTATTCGCTCAATGTTAAGTTTTGATTTATTCATGTACTTCTATATAAAACTCTGTTTTACATGAGATTACTTTGTGAAATTAAATCACAGTTCAGAACTGTAACAGGGGAGTTGAGACTTGGTGGGAAAAAATGGAGGGAACACATCATTGATTTGGGTCATAGTATCTGGACCGTTAGCTGATGCAGCCAACCAAACACCGCAGGCTTGCATCAACTCGTGTGAGCCAGAGCCAAATGCGGCCAACCAATCAATAGTTCAAGCAAGCGAGGTCTGATGCAGGCAACCAAACTAGACATGTTGCATCTAAGGGTGTTGGCTCAGTTGGGCCTGCATCCACCCCTCAGCCAGGCCCAGGCTGATGCGGGCAACCAAACACACACACATAGTACTCTATTTGAGAGAAACCATATGTCCCATGAAAAATATGCCCGTGCCTGCTCGATTTGCTTTCAGAATACACTTACACAAATGAGAACCAATAATAAGTCAATCTACTAACCTAATCATCCAAGAATTATGTGACTGAAGCTCGGGGCTAAAACATCATCATATAAATTCAGAAAGGATGAAATCAAAATGCTAAAAGGTTACCATCTCAACAAAAGCCTGATGCCCATGATTTGTTAGAAAAGCCAGTTCAGACAATGGAAGACACACCACCATGAGAATGACACAATTCAAAGGGAAGAGAATGGCAAATATCTGAGGCCTACCGGGTGACCTCTCCTCCACCACTGTCACCAGTTCAGCTGTTTGTTTGACGAACCCTATCGTTAAACCAGTTCAGCCATTTGTTTGACGAACACTAATGTTAAGCCCCTCTCTGCTCCATCCTCCTCACCTTTCCGTAGAGGAAGGAAAGTCACCACCGCATGCACGCCCGTCCATGTATGATGAAGAGATCCCGCCTGGTTCTCCATGTCGGTGGCATCGTGTCTATAGTTGTGGATTTCTCCCGCCACCACAACAAATCAGGGATTACCTACTCGAAGAACAAAAAAAATTATACTGCATAAAAACATGTAGAGATAACTTGAACTTGTAAACCTGATGACAATGCAAGTACATGCATAAATACTGGATTGTCCAAAATCATGGGGAAAACATTACGACATCGAACATGGGCATAGAGACCACGGATTGGATGACGAAAACAACCAACTTCAACCTCACCTGCATAGTCCCAGCAACACCATGGATCAAATTGGAGAAGGCCACGGAACGCTTGAACCACATCATCACCGATCTAATTAAAGGTGAGCTGTCGTGTGGGTTACTGAATGATATAAGGTAGGAAAGGATTGCGATCAAAATCAAAGGAAATGATGTTTACATGAGTAACCACTCCATGATTACAGGGGCTATATATAGGTGGGGGTAGCTTACGGGCTGGTGAGCAAAAAGATAGTAGGGGGTGACAGAACAAACAGGGATGAGCGTAAGACGGTGGATCAGCACAGAGAACTGCCTAGGTCTCTTTTAGGTGATGATCGCAAACCCATATTCATAGTGGCAAGGAAATAACCCCGTGTATATAACGTATTTAGTGGCATTTAACAAAATTACAAAGAATATCATCAGCCCTATTCTATGCGGTAAACAATCCACCAACAAAAATTTCTACATCAGAATGATAAATTAAAAAAAAACATATTATATGAGGCAGACGTACCAGTTTGGACAAACTATAACTATATGTTTGACTGAACATTGCACCAAGGAACAAATCGATCCAAACCGTGCCGCACATCGCATCTGCCAAGGGCAGGACCAGATTCTTCCCCTGCCCTTCGTCTGGCAAACATAAGACCAGATTGATTAATCATACAAACCAACATGAGATCGGATCGATTTATATCAGACACAATCAACGCAGAATCAAATCGAATGGCAAAAGGAAGTTGTGTAATTAGAATCACGTGCGGGGCAAGAGAATTTCAGTTGGGCAATATGTACCTTGTTTGGATTAAACCCAAGATTGATGGGCAATACGTACCTTGTACATGAGTAATTTTTGTGCGCAGTACATAATAGGTGCAGGGCCAATGGATGGACAACACCTGTCCTGTTCTGGGCCCACAAAAATCGTAACGAGATTAATATGGATGTACAGGTACACCTGTACACACAGTTACGCGTCGGTGCCGAATACTCCATGCTTCCACGCTGTTACATGCACGCGTGACCATTCATCCTTCAACTCTACACCATCACCTTCAAGATCGCTCCCATCCCCTTGTGTGCTTAAGCAAGCCGAGGTCTCCTCCTATTGGTTTAGTTGATTCGTCCTGCCAGTGAGTTGTTTCATCAGACTTGGAGAGGGAGAGACGACTGAGGGAGCATGGAAGATTTCACATCTTATCTCCCATCTTTACCAACGTTCGTAATCTTAGTATTGTAGATTATTGTTCAGTTGTTCCATATTTTGTCTTCAAATCCGGATGAAACGTGAACCGGCCTTTACCGTAGTGGTAAGGTACCATAGTAGCACCTCCTAGGTCTTAGGTTCGATTTCTGTTTGAAGCGAATTTTCTGAACTAGGCTAAAAAAATTTCCTCGTCTTTCTCCTAAGCTAAAGCATGTGTAAGACCCTGTCTGGAGTCAATCGGTGCGGGCTTTGCTCCCGATTTAAAGGCTGGTGCATTATGAAACTCTCACATAGGCCAAAAAAGGGGTCACCGTGTCAGGGGAGGAGAGGGGTTCGGGAATTTTCTAGACCTGCATGAGAAGGTCCTCTCTTCTTAATGCAATACCGTTGGGACGGTCTTACCCTGGCAGATCTAGGTTTTTTTTAATCCGGATGAAACAACTCCCTCTCGCACGGAGCAAAATCACTTCAATTGTTCGGCATGTGAGCTAACTAAACAAACAGGAGAGCACCTGGACCAGCTTACAAAAAAGAGTAGGATGGCATTGAACACGTCAGCTCCAGCGCGCGTGACGGAGAAGAGTATTTGCCCTGCCGATGCCTACACGTCCCTACTCCGTATATTCAGAATTAAGTATGTGTTCCAAAACTGTTGATTTTGTGGGGCCACATAGGACATGTGTCAAACACCTGACCTAATAAGTGCAGGGCGCCCTGCACGGGAGCCGGACTCGTAAAATGGGGCGCGGAGAGGAGTACAAGGCAGCGGCAAAGAAGGAAAATACACGCGCAATTTTGATGGACGGGTATAGGAGGGACGGGCAGAACTTTTGGTGATAAAAATTCAAATCGTGACAACGGAAGAGTGTTCATTTCCTAGCTCCTAAACTTTAACCTTAAACTTTAGCTCCTAAAATTTAGTTCTAGTGGTGTTTGTTTTGATGAGCTAAACTTCACCCACTACCCAAATCCACGAGTTTGCCATGTGTCGCATACACACGGCAAATCACTTTGCTGTGCGCAGCCCACGGCAAAGATCCGATGGCAACTAGGTCCGATGCCAAAGCCATATTTGCCGTGAGCCGTCTCTCGTGCACACACAAACATCTTTGCCGTGTATGGAACTGGGCGCATGGAGAAGTTTGCTGTTTAGCAGCGCCAACTAATGGCATCCAGTCTTCTTTACTATGTGCTCTACCACCCGACACATAGCAAAGTAATCTACATTGTCATGTGTCACCACCCCACCACACGGCAAAGTAATGGTTGCTTTGTCGTGTGCCGATAGCAGGGCACACAACAAAGTTCTAGCCAGGTGCCCAGGAATGATCACTTTGTCGTGTGCCAGAGAGGCGGCACACGACAAAGAGTTGTCTAGGTGCCCAGGAATGGCCGCTTTGCCATGTGCTGCCTCTCTGGCACACGACAAGGTATCCAACATATTTCTATTTTTTTTGTATACAAATGATATAAATATTAGACATATATCATATATAGATTCAACATCACATATATCATCAATATATCACAAAAAACATCACTCCATATCACACACAAGTTCACGAACCATAAATTTAACATGAATTCAACGTAAATTCAGCAAACATCATAAATTCAACATAAATTCATTGACGTGGGTCGAAGGACGGCATAGGTGGAAACAATTGTTGGAAATGAAAGAATAATACTTAGTTATAATCTAAATATTCATAAGTTCAACTATGTCTCTAAGTGATTGTATGTTTCTAGGTTTTCTAAGTCTCTAATACTTCAAATGAAACAACAAAGTCATGAAGTAGCTCACCTTAGGAGTTGCCGAAGCCGGATGGACATAGTCAGAGATGATGGTAGGGATCCTCCCATCTGAGGAGTTAAGCAAGCAGGTTGTGATGTAGATATGGCCCGATCTTCCGAGAGGTAAGGGGATAAACTCGAATTTGGAGAACTCGGCGTCGACGACCCGGCTTGAATCAGACAAGATCCAACCCCGCAACCGTTACACCAAGCACAACTTGATTGTTCCTGCAAGCGAAATCGAGAACACAAGCAAGAGAGGATAAACACGCAATCTGAAATTGTAAATATGGATGAAGCGAATCACAAGAAAAGGTTCAAGCTCTGAACACAAAAGGACTAATCGTCACAGTGGTGTAGAACAAGAACAGGAGTCCTGGATTACTGTAAAAGGACTTGTCGCCACAGTTACAATAATTCGATTAAGTTTCTCTCTGCAAAACTGAACTAAACAAAACCCTAAACTAAAAGACAGAGGCTACTGAGTTTATGTAGGAAACAAAGACGTCCTAGGGTTGGGAGCGACCAGGGGGGGCGCCCACAACATGGGCTTAAGGCCCGACACGATACATGGCCAAGTTGGCCCAAAATAGGTGGCACAACACCTTATCATGGTCACATATTATGACTCATGATCGTTCTGGAGCTAGGACCAGAACCAAAATGACGGCGTCGTCATCCCCTTTCCAACGCATCAAAGAACACCTTGTTTGGATGTCAGATGTGGGAGATATCATCAAAACCGTGAAGGGGTGTCGGCTGAATCCGGGACGAACGCGGCGACCGAGTTGGTGACGACATGTAACTTGGGGAAGGCCATGATATGCGTGTATCCAGCATGGTGATGTCCTCATCATCCTCCCCTTCTTGAATTGGAGTCACCCTCGACTCTATCTCAGCATCAATCTCCTGCAAAAGGTTAGTACTAGCAGAATGCAAAGTACAAGATACATGATCATCGATAGAAGATATATCATGACAAAGCATAGTATAGCAAGGTGCATCATGATTATCACAAAGATCAGTAACAGTAGATGTCATAGCAAGAAAAGCACCTCCCTTTAACTGAATAGCCTTATATTTAACATCAGAAAGTTGTTTGTTATCATGTTTATTCTCAGTATTTTCAGCAAGTAGTTTATAATGATTTCTAATAACAGCAGGCAATAACGGACGCAAAGTAATATTCCTGTCCTTATGCATGAATGTATATGTATTTGTTCTACCATGGTGGGCAGCATCCGTATCATATTCTCATGAACGGCCTAATAAAAGCGAACATGCTTGCATAGGTACAACATAAAAATCAGCAAAGTCTTGATAAGAACCTACTGAAAAGTGTATGCGTGCTGATCGAGTTACCTATGCCGTACCACTATTGTTGAACCATTTGATGTGGTAGGGCTGATGTAGTGCATGCGTGGTCAAGCCAAGTTTGCTTACCAAATCATAACTTACCAAATTGTTACAGCTCCCAGTATCAATGATGGTGAGAACACGGCGGTCCGCAACAATGAGGTACATGTAGAATAAATTGTTGCGTTGTTGTTCTTCCTCTTGTCCCACCCGAGTGGTCAACACACGTTGTACAATGAGGCTAGGAAAGCCCGCGGTGGCAGCAATAGAATCAATGGCGGTAGTCTTCTGCTCCTCTGTCGAATCTGCAACAAGGTTAGGCATACGAGAAAATTCATCTTCAACATCACTAGAACTTTCATACCCATCAGCAGTAGCGATGAAAGCACGACGACTAGGGCAATCCTTCATGACATGTCCCATGCCCTTGCAGCGGTGGCAAATTATGGTGGTGGAGGAGCCACTCCTAGTACCGGAAGTAGTAACCTTCTTTTGGTGTTGGTGCTGCATACTAGACGATTGCGCTGCAGAAGTAGGCGTAAGTGGAAAAGTTGTTGCTGGTGTCTTAGCAACATGACTCTTCAAGTTCTCTACTCTAGTGCGTTGCTGGAGATATTGCTCAGTGTTGGACCTGCAAGATTGTTGTGGAAGGCGATCCTGTACTTCTCGTTCAGCCTTAAGAGCAATATGATACAATTGGCTGAACCTATTCCACTCTTTATAGTCAACAATATTCTGGATATCACGGTTCAAACCACCAAAAAATCTAGCACTAGTTTCAAGATCATCTTCATGTATATCACAACGTGCTAAACCAATAAGCAATTCTTGATAATATTCCTCTACTGTTTTACTACCTTGTGTTAAAGATTGTAATTTCAAACGTAAATCACGTTGATAATAAGGAGGAACAAAACGAGATTTCATGCGTTGTTTCAAAACAGACCAAGTGGCAGGTATAGCAGCATTAGTATTGCAAAGATCATTCCACCAAAACAGAGCAAAACCTATAAACTCACTAGTAGCAAGTCTAACTCTATACTCAGCAGGAACTAAATGAGAATTAAATTTCTGTTCAACAGCAAGTTCCCAATCTAGGTATGCTTCAGGGTCAGCACTACCGGCAAAAGGTGGTATGTTAAATTTGGGCTTAACAAAAGTATCAGTATTACCACGATTGTTATTACCTCCCATACCGTGTCGATTACGGTGAAGACGGTCTACATCACGGTCAAAATCATCATCAGCAGCAACTCGTTGAGGTGGAGGTCGTCGTTCCACATCCTCAATACGGTGGACAACAGTGTTGATGTGACCCATCAACTCGGCAAACTTCGTTTCCATGAATGTACGCTGGTCCGTAAGAAGCTTCGTGAGCTCGGCCTTGGAGACGCAATCATTGAAGTCTATAGGGGACTCCAACTCTCCAGGTGTCCCTTTCCCTTTCTCTGACATGGTTAAAAGAAAAAAACAAGACTAAACAAAAAGATTAGCCCTATCAACTAGCAGGCAGCAGAGGGTGTAGAAAGTGGAAAACAATATCAGAAGCAATGTATCACAATCTTGCAAGTGTTCTTACCAAAGCCAAACAGGTCAACACAATCTGTAGTTGAGCTTGGGTGTAACAGTTGCAAGGAAGAAACCTGTGCTACAATATGTATAGCTTGGAAGGCTAATATGTATGTCACTGGAACACAATTCAATAACAGATAGTAGCACTGAATAAATGTCCAAAGCAGTGTCCTAATTGCTGGTAAAAGAATCGTGTTCAAAAACAGTCGTGATAGCAAGAACAATGGCAATGATTAATGGAAAAGGCAGCAAGGAACAAAACAGACTTCACAGACTTAGAATTTTCAGGGCGGGGGGGGGGGGGGTGCAAATCAAAATCTTGATTTTTTTGTATGATTTTTCCACTATTTTTCTATGATAGAGGAACACAAAGGAAGGAACCACAAGAAGTTTCAACTCAAATAGAGGGAAAACAAAGGGTAGGCAAAATCTCAAAGTTTCACCGAAAGCGCTATTTTTGACTTCACAATTCTTTTTTATTTTTTCCCGATTTTTTTTGAATTTTTTGACAAGGGCACACAGGGCAGAGCCAAGTGTGGGTCACCTCAACTTTGAGTCAAGAATCTGCTGTAAAAATTTCAGCCCAATCGGAGGAACGAGCGAAAAGTTATGCCTGTTTTATCGAAGGTATGTCAAGATAGGGTTTGAGGGGTGAGGGGGGGGGGGGGAACCGAATCGGGTAGGGTTTTTCTGTTGGCAACAGATTGTGGGTGTGGTGAGTGGGTGACACGATGGTGAATCCAATGGAAAACACGATGGTGATGGTGGTGTGCAGCGGAGATCAAAACACAAACCGAATCGAAACACAAATTCAAACCAGCAACTGAACTTGACTAGGACACAAACTCAACACTACGGACTCTGAAATTAAATTATGCCAAGGCTAAACAGTGTCTGGGATGGTGGGGAAATTTTTTTTGTAGGCTTTTTCATGGACAAAAGGTGATGAACACAAATGAATCTAAAGGGAAGAACACGATAATACCTCACGGGGAACCTGGAAATCTGATACCACTTGATGTAGATATGGCCCGATCTTCCGAGAGGTAAGGGGATAAACTCGAATTTGGAGAACTCGGCGTTGACGACCCGTCTTGAATCAGACAAGATCCAACCCCGCAACCATTACACCAAGCATAACTTGATTGTTCCTGCAAGCAAAATCGAGAATACAAGCAAGAGAGGATAAACACGCAATCTGAAATTGCAAATATGGATAAAGCGAATTACAAGAAAAGGTTCAAGCTCTGAACACAAAAGGACTAATCGCCACAGTGGTGTAGAACAAGAACAGGGGCCCTGGATTACTGTAAAAGGACTTGTCGCCACAGTTACAATAATTCGATCAAGTTTCTCTCTGGAAAACTGAACTAAACAAAACCCCAAACTAAAAGACAGCGGCTACTGAGTTTATGTAGGAAACAAAGACGTCCTAGAGTTGGGGTCGACCAGGAGGGCGCCCACAACATGGGCTTAAGACCCGACACGATACATGGCCAAGTTGGCCCAAAATAGGTGGCACAGCACCTTGTCATAGTCACATATTATGACTTACGACCGTTCTGGAGCTAGGACCAGAACCAAAATGACGGCGTCATCATCCCCTTTCCAACGCATCAAAGAACACCTCGTTTGGACGTCGGATGTGGGAGATATCATCAAAACCATGAAGGAGTGTCGGCTGAATCCGGGACGAACGCGGCGACCAAGTTGGTGACGACATGTAACTTGGGGAAGGCCATGATATGCGTGTATCCAGCATGGTGATGTCCTCATCAGGTTGGTTGTATTCGCCTACTGCCTCGCCTCCGACACCTGCCTTAGCCTTCTCTCTTTGGTGGGCTGGGCCTACATTTTTTCATCCCAATATTGCAAAGCAAATATGTGACTAGTTATTGAATGATTGATGAATAAAGCAGAAATAACCTCAAGTTTTGCACTTGCTGTTATGCCATGGTTAGACGTGAGCATGTGGCCGGGGCAGTGCCTGGGTCCCACGCTCGAATCTGGGAGAGAGTGGGAGTATTGGATGTGTCTACAGTACCATCGCCTATGATCAACCGACCATGGTTCTTGACTCCTCCCACCCTCATGATCACCTTGCCATCAAGAGGGTGGGGGGTTGGATCCCACTCTGGCCCATGGACTTGCCTTCCCTCCACTGCGTATGCACTGATGTGGGAGTAGAAGGAGGAATTGTTGTACACGGACAGTGAGTTGTTCGGGTCGTAGGTGGCCTCATACTTCGTGTCCTTGTGGGCCAAAGTCGATCCTACAAATTCGGGACATTCAGTGCCTTCATGTGCCTGGGACTGCAAAAAACACGTCAATTACAATCTATACACAATTGAGCATAAGAACAAAGAAATAAATCTACATACCCATCGAGCCCTGTACTCCTTGTTGCTAAGGCTGCTTTGGTGGTGTGCTGGACTAGGCATCAACGCATGCCATTCTCGGCTAGCGTTGTGCATGTCCTCCCACTCGGATGTGAACCATTTCTCCATTATGTGTTCCCAGAACTAGACATCATTACGGCTCCAACACACAGGCACCTACATGTGATCAAGTGGCTGACATGTAAGAGGATCAAATTAAGTGATGTACTAAATCATAGAATAAATCAAAATTTACCTGCAAGTATTGCTCCCGTGTTAACTTTATAGTTCTTGCCTCTTCTTTTTTAATGTGTTGGTGAAGGAAAGCGGCACTATAGTTTATGATGCACTGAACTTGCGCCTTGTAATGCATGTCCTCCATGAGCTTACGACAATGGTTGTGATCTCTCCTTTTTAAAATAACTTATTTGCTCCTAATTGTTACATAAGCTATGCAATTTCTAATTAGTTTCAAGAGCTATTTTAGTCTATGGAACCATTTAGCTTGTCCTCCAAGAAAGTTTAGTCTATTTTAACATCAATTTGGGGGGCTAAAGTTTTGTTTCACTTTTAGCCCTTTTCCCATGTGGGCTAAACTTTATAGCCTACCTATTTATTGACGTTGCCCTCAGAGCTTCTCCAATGGTAGAGTTAGCTAAGAGGTAGCAGCTAGCTTTTACAGAGAATTAAAGAGGAGTAGGATCCATGTTTAAGTCTCTCATTTTTCTTAGAGTCTGCCTCTTGAGTAAGAGTTAGCTGCCTTATCTCTCTTCTTTTTCTTTTATAAATAATTCTAAGAGGCAGTTTAGAAACAACCATCGTAGACACTCTCAGAACTAGAATTTAGACTAAAATGCTAGAACTAAAGTTTAGCCCATATATAGAAATGACGAACACTATCGTAACCAGCATTACATGTAGTGCTCCACCCCTCCAGACTGTGGAGTGGACCTAGGACAGGATTCGGTAGTTTGATCATGCATGGTGGATGAAGTGGGTAGATTATCCTAGAATAACACAAATATTATAGTTTATTCTTTAAGATAGGGAAGGTCCTAACATGAAACTTTCATCTTCATCCATCTATTTTGCTCAGCCAGCATCATCTATAGAATCGAGTAACAACCAGGCAGCACCCTCAGTTAGTAGCCTATTGAGGATGCCTCCGACGGTCGGCCCCGGCTCCGTCGTTGGTGTTAGCCACGTGTATGGCAGTTCTACTGGCCCACACCGGTTCCTTAGAGCAGGATCGCCATTCCTCCTCTCGATGTCATCCGTGACCGCCTCCAACCTCCACCGAAACCATGCCAGCGCGATGGCAGCTCGCTCATCGCTTGTCCACTTCTCCATATCCGACCGCTGCCCAAGGTACACCTCCCTCTCGAGCATCATGGACCACGCTGCCATGGCCATGCCCGATAGAGCCTCCTTCCTCGGCATGATGCTCGCTACAGGAAAACCATTTTTTGCCGAGTGCCTATTTTTTTGCCCATTGTAAAATGTTGGGCACTCGACAAACATGCATATTTGCGGAGTGCCTAGAGTAAGACACTCGGCAAAAATGAAGCCACTTATTCCTCTACCGTATGTTCCTATCTTTGCTCCACTGTTTCCTAGATCGTCTGAGTTTCTTGTGAGTATCTTGACAACCTTATGATTTCTTTGTACTTTGTTCTTTGTCTTAGATTATTACTTATACAACACTAGACAACTGAGACAACCACAAACACCTTAGAAAACTTAGAAGTTAATAATTTGTCACTTACAAATACTTACAGAATCTCCCTTCCTCCGTGGGGGCGTCAAATAATCAGCCTAGAAATAAAGAAGAGGTGGGTGCAGGGATCGCTCACAGCCTCTTCGGACCGCACGGACCGGAGTCTTAGTCACTCGTCATATATTTCTACTTGTCATCATATGAACTTATGTATTTGAGTACTTGTTTACTTGTGAACTTGTAAACTTTTCATGCTTATTTGAGGACTTGAGTTCATGTTTTCATATCTATGATATGTATGTGATGTTATTTGAGATATATGCCTATGATGGTATTAGATTTATGCATGTGATGTATATTATGTGAAAATGTGATTTTTTTTACTGTGAGGACAAGAAAAAACAAAATAAAAAAGATTCTGGATCAAGGGTTTGACGAGTGTTGTGACCATGTGTTGACGCAAAAATAACACGCGTGACCTGGGAGATCTGCTTAGCTCCAGTTAGGCTCAATACGGAAACTAGAGTGTGCCAGTCGATTTGACCTGCAAATCAACAAAGAAAAATAAACGGTCAAATTCCACGGGTCACCAGCCTAAGACAGGCAAATGAAGGAAGTCGAGGATCACTTTTAGTGAAAACCAGCCGATGGTTATAAACATCAAATAATAACATCAAAAGAAACTCATCGGCTGATTTTGTATTGGCTTATTGGCAATTCAAATAAGCAAATATAAAATAACACGTGAATAATGCCGACAAGAATCGAGTCGAAAGAACAGAGTTGATGGAACTACAGTAACTACGCTAAAACTCGTTTGGTCGATAAAATCAAGTCGATGGACCAGAGTCGATAGAAGTACAGTAATTACACGCGGGAATCTATCCATCGATAGGTGCTAAGAATATAGATCTGATAGCTGGTATTACGAATATGCCTTAAATTCATAGATCTAGTCCTATTAAACAAAAGGGGGCAGTCGACTTCTAATATGCAATAATAAATAGGCAAAATACCAAGAAGTCGATCGACCATGATAACCTGTCGGCTCAACGTTCCTACAGAACTCTATCGACTCTGCCTACAAACAGATCGAATCTAATTCTATTAGCCCAGCAAGGGATCAAAGTCAATGCAGCCTTGCTGTTTTGAACAGGTCGAACTTAATCAAGACAATATTTAAACATGGCAAATAAAGCTATATTTAATCTAATTATAAATAGGATCGATCAAGTGACTCGAATAATAGATCTAAAACCTAGCCTATAAAACCTACAGAAATCACAGAAGATCGGACTTAACCGAGACATTATTGCAATCTAAGTTGATAATACGAGCCAAATAAAAATCTAATTACCGGATAACTAGCAATTCCAACGATCACAATTAGAATATCAACCTAATGAGAAAGTACTAGTTCAAGTCGATGAAATTACCGAGGGTGACTAATCCAATTCTCTCACCGAGATCGGAGCCGATGCAGCCCACGCGAGACGAGGAAGGCATCGAGAAAAAGTTTGGCGATGCGCCAAATTGTATTGAACAAAAGTGTTAATTTTTTTGTATAGATCCTATTATATATTATAGCCCCATGCAAAGGGTTCTGACCCGATTTGGTCAGGACTCCTAAACAAACTGACTTGATTTATTTCTAAACTAAATGTAAACTAAAATAAACTAAGACAAAACAACCCTAACAGGCCCACTTTATTCTCTTCGGCCATTGAATACTATTGACTTTGGCTGATTCTAAATCCACGCGGCTGATCCTTGAGACCGGTCAAATTTTGGTGCCAACACATGCCCCCCCCCTGAGTCCAGGACGAAATCCTTCATGCGCTGGATTTTATCTTCACATTTACCGTGCGTCTTTACCACTTGGCTGCTTCATGATCTAGTAAATGCAGCCAATCAGGAGCCATCCACTTGTCAGATCACGCCTTCAATACACCACCCAACCACCCATGGCCTTTAAATGTGGCCTGCCATTCCTGCGTCATCTTGACTATTGATTTTACTTTTCGACTGTCCTCATGCTTATCCCTTCCCCTCGGGTTCCTATGCAAGCCTTATCACATCCTATTCCTTCAATGAAGTGGCGTTTGGATTCCCCAAAGGCCAAATCTAGGCCCTATAAATAGCTCCTCTCCCTGGCCCCCTTTTCTTCATCTTTCTTACCACCTTCAACCATGAGACTCTTATTGAGAGCTTTGATAGAAAAGTACCATCTATCTCCAAACCAACTGAATGTTTTGTGGCGAGTACTTTTCGCTTCTTTTGCCCCTAGAGTCCTCCTTTCAATCCAAAGTCTACAGCTCCTCCTGCCTAGAAGCCAAACCGCTAGATCTTCTACTCCCAGATAACAGCACCGGTGTTGAGAATGGCATCGGCGGCACAGTCCTCTCTCCCTCTTGTCTGGCGGGTAATGTCTGATGACACTGCCATCCCTGAAGGAAAATGTAGGAAGCTGCTAGTGCATTTTTTTTCTCTTCTCATATGTACCTCCCTCCATGCATTTGGGATACTATTAATTACATCTTCATCCCCTGGCTGTCATAGAAGAATAGGTTTTACCAAAACTGGGTCTCTAGCTTGTTTTTCATATTTAACATCGATCATTTGTAATCAATGGAACCCTCCTCTACTCTATAAATGTATTACTTTTTGTCTTGCATGCTGTGCTTTCTCCTCTATATGTTTCGTTAAGGGCAACATCTATGATATCGGCCGTCTGAAGTCGATGTGTGCACATCGGCTGTAAAACACTCGCTTTCCTCTTCTCCAATCTTTTATTTTTCCTGCTAAGGATGATACATCCATATCGGCCGTGATTAAGCGCTCAAGATCATGAGCCCACCCAAATGCTTGGATGATATCCTTTAAATACTTACCATTAATTGTTATCCCAAACTATTCTCCATCTAATCCTTGTAAGAAATATGCATTACCGGACGCACATCAGCTCACTTCAAATGGACCTTCCCAAGTTGGAGACCATTTTCCAAATTCACTCTCTAGAGCCGATGGGCATATTTAACTTCCAAACAAGGTCGCCTTCTACAAAACTCTTGGGCACCACCTTTTTGTTGTAAAATCTAGCCACACAAGCTTTATTCTCTTGAATTTTCTCTAGGGCCCTCATCCGATGTTGCACGACATCTTCTAACTCATCAAACATAACCTGCCTATAATCATCGATTGATAATTGATCTTGCTACTCTATTCTTCTAGACCCTAGATTCATTTCCCATGGCAAAACTGCTTCATGTCCATAAAATAACTGATATGGTGATACCTTTAGAGACCCATGACACACCATTCTATCGGCCCATAGTGACTCAACCAATGTCGTATGCCACTTCTTAGGTTGCTCGTCAATCTTCCTCTTGATAAGCTTGATCAAACTCTTGTTAGATGCTTCTGCCCGACCATTGGCTTGAGCATAATAAGACGATGAATTCAATAACTTGATCCCCATACTAACGGCAAAGCTTTGAAACTCTTCCGAAGTAAAAATAGAACCCTGATTAGTTGTAATAGTCTGCGGCACACCAAACTTGTAAATAATATGCTCCTTCACAAAGTTGATCACATCGTTAGTTGTCACAATCTTCATTGGCACTGCGTCAACCCACTTTGTGAAATAATTTGTCGCTGCCAGAATATACTTGTAACCTTTGCTTGATGCTAGATAAATTTAGCCAATCATATCCATACCACATCCTCTAAATGGCCAAGGCTTAGTAATCGGATTCATAGCTGAAGTCGGTGCCCTCTGAATTGCTCCAAATTTCTAGCAATCTTGACACCCCTTGTAATAGTTGAAGCAATCTTCTAGCATACTTGGCCAATAATACCCAGTCCTTTTCAACAACCATCTCATTTATGGGCTGATTGATGGGTACCACAAATGCCTTCATGGACTTTGCACATAACCACCTTGGCTTCTTCTTGATTTAAATATTTTAATAATACACCATCAATTGTGTGATAATAAAGCTTTTCCTCTAATAAAAGATACCTCAATGCCATGTATCTGATTTTACGAGGAGTGCGCTACGCTGGATCTTTGAGATACTGCACTATCTTGGTCCTCCAATCTTCTTCATCGACATCAGCTTGCCTAGCTTCATCGACATCAACCTTATCGACACTAACTTGCTTGGCTTCATTGACATCGGCAATTTCAACAATCATACCATCAATGTTTAGTTGATATCCCGATGCCTTTTGTGCCAAATCATTTTCCTCCATATTTTGCTCCGTCGGGACATGCTTGAAACTCACTGCCTCGAAGCATCATATCACATCATGACACTCGGCATAAAACAACCTCAGAATATCATCTCTGCATTCAAAATCTCTTGCTAATTGCCTGAGTACCAGCAATGAATCACCAATGATTTCAATGAAATCAGCCCCAGCTTCTCGCACAATTTGTAGACCTTTGAGAACAACTCTATACTCAACTTGATTGTTAGTCGATACCTCCACAGCGAATGCAAACTCAGATCTTGCCCCTCGAGGCGATATGATGACGAGCCCGATACCACATCCATTCTTGCATATAGAACCATAAAAAAACAGCAACCATGGTATCAGCTCCACCACCGACATATCTGATCCACAATGTTCAACAACCAAATCAGCCAGAACCTGACCCTTGACTGCCTTGGCAGACTCATAAGTTAGATCATATTCGACTAGAGCAAGCATCCACTTACCAATTCTCCCTTTCAAAATAGGAGCCGATAGCATATATTTCATGACGTCGGCTTTGCAAACCACCACACACTCGGTTGATAGCAGATAATGTCTCCACTTCACACATGAGAAATATAAACGTAGGCAAGACTTTTCAATCTTGGAATACCTGGTTTTATCATCAATCAATCTTTGACTTAAATAGAAAATGACCCTCTCCTTGTTATCTTATTCTTGAATCAGAGTCGATCCAATAGACTTCTTATCTGTAGCAAGGTATAGCTTAAAGGGCAACCCTTCTCTTGGTGGCACCAACACAGGAGGCGCAATCAGATACCTCTTAATATCATCCAGAGCTTTTTGATGTTTAGGCTGCCACATAAATTTCTGATCGGCCTTTAGCTTCAATAATGCAGTGAACACCTCTATCCTACCCAACAAATTAGATATGTATCTCCTAATAAAATTAACTTTGTCAATCAAAGATTACAGCTCTGTCTTGTTGGAAGGCTCGATGTCATTAACAGCTTTAATACTCTTAGGGCCAATTTTGATCCCTCGTTGATGCATGATAAAACCCAGAAACTACCCGGTCGATATGCCAAAAGCTCACATCTTAGGATTCATTTTTAAACCACACTTTCTAGTCCTCTCGAGTACTTCCCGCAAATCGGCCACATGATCCTCTGTCCTCCTGGATTTAACCACAACATCATCAATAGAAATTTCCACTAACCTACCGATCAAGTCATGGAAAATATAATTCATGGCCCTTTGATATGTGGCCCCAGCATTCTTTAATCCAAATGTCATAACAACCCATTCATATAAACCAATAGCCCCTGGACACCTGAAAGCAGTCTTCAATATATATTCTTCAACCATAAAAATTTGATTGTAACCAACATTGCCATCCATGAAACTAACAATCTTATGTCCAGCGGCTGCATCAACTAGAAGATCTGCAACCAACATCAGGTAATCATCTTTTGGCGTGGCTTTATTTAAAGGTCTGAAATCGATACACACTCTCAACTCGCCATTCTTCTTGTATACAGGCACAATATTTGAAACCCATTCTAGATATCGATAAGGCCTGATAAACTTAGCATCAAATAATCTAGTGATCTCAGCCTTGATATCATCATAAATCTTTGGATCTATCCTCCTTGGTGGTTTCTTGAACGGTCGATATCCAGGTTTAGTGGGAAGTCGATGCTCAACAATTGATCGGCTGAGCCCAGGCATCTTAGAATAATCCCAAGCAAAACAATCCCGGTACTCCTTCAACAACTTTATTAATTCAGCCTTAATATTTTCATCTAATTTCTTACTAATAAATGTCGGCTTGGGTTTGTCACCGTCTCTAATATCAACTTCCTGTAACTCATCGGCCGACATAAATCCTTTTCCTAGTTTGCCATCTTCTACAAATTCCATTGGGGTGCCTGTTAGAGAAGCAATTTTGAATTTAACTAATCCACCACCTCAAGACCCTGTTTAGTAATCTTGATGTAATCTCCAGCCCAAATCTTGCTAGACAAACACTCCATATCATCCGCATGCCATGATACCAAATCGGTCGATGAGTCATTGACAGTTTCATCGGCTGAAACTATCTCAACTCAATCGCCAATCTACTAGATAAGTGACTGGTGTATAGTCCATGGAACACAGCAATTTGCATGTATCAAATCACATCCCAGTAGAAGGTTGTAGGTCCCCTTTCCATCAATGACAAAGAATGTAACCGACAAAGTTTTACTGCCGATAGTAAGCTCCATATTCAAAACTCCTTTGGCCGTTGTAGTACGACCACCATAATCCCGCAAAATCATATTAGTATCAATCAAATCTTCATTAGTCTTACCCAGCTTTCTTACAGTAGTGATCGGCATGATGTTAACTACAGGCCCTCCATCGACCATCATCTTTCCTATCAACATCCCATTGACGAAACCTTTCAAGTACAGAGCCCTCAAGTGCCGATGCTTAGACTCGTCTGGTTTATCAAATAGTGCCTATTCTACATCAAATACTAGTTGTGGTACTCCACTCTCATCAGCAAACAATTTTCTTCTTCTGAAGCCATGAAATCTTGTGGTAGCATCATTACCATGCCTACTATAGCACTGGGTATCTGTACTTGTGATTTTACCTTGGGTCTCCAGACCTTCCTATGCGTCTCATCACTTCCTTCACCATAATAATAATGGCCAATCCTCATCTATCTGCACCACATTCTTTGAACCTTGCACTTTTGACTTCTAGAAAATATTCTAGATGGACACCACTGATCGCTTTGTTCCTGATCTTCCTGGAGCTCTTTATCGACTTCTTCATTAAAGTGAACTTCTTCTATCTTTCTAGAGCCAAGTCGATCAAAAGCTAACACTCTTCCATTGTCATCGACTTTATCCACCATCAACTTTCTGGAGTCACCCGGCTAATGTCGATAGCTGCTCAAAGCCCCTCTATACATTTTCTTCGCTCGTCTGCTACATCCAGGACAGTTATTGATTGATGGAAGCTTCATATTGTGGTCCCAACAATACTAGAAGAACGAGCATTCCTAATGTGGATCAAATTGTGATTCCTTCATCTCTCTGTCCCTTTTCTTCTGATACCGATTTATAAACATTTTTACACTGTCGATACCAGTCATATTGATATTCGCAAGGAATGGATGCCCATCAATCTTCATGGTTTCCTTTGTAAACTTGATCTTTCCCTGCTCAATCGCTGATTGAATCTCTCTTCTAAATACCTTGCATTCATTGGTGTAATGAGATGGCGAGTTGTGCCACTTGCAGTAATTTCTTTTCTTCAATTCTTCAGCAGGTGGAATCATGTGATTAGGTGGATACTAGATGTGCTTCTCTTGCAACAGCATATCAAATATCTTATCGGTCTTGGTGATATCGAAGTCATACTTTTCTTCTGGCTCATTCTGTTTCACCAAGGACATGACAAAATATTATTATTCCTTGTCCACTCAGCCATATTGACATCTTCAATATCTTCATCAGACTCAGACCCATAATCATTGTAATTGACCTATATTGGTCTTGATCGTGCCCCACGAGTCAAGTTCTCTTGCATCGACACCTTCTGCACTAACTGGGACAGGCTTTCAAACTTGGCCGAAGGAAACTTCCCTCTCAAAGGTGCAACTAAGCCATTAAATACTATTTTTGTCATTTGATTATCGGTCAATTGGAGACTGAAACACTTGCTGCGCACTTCCCTGAACCTCTGCACATAATCAAGCACAGACTCACCAGTTTTCTGCTTTATAGCAATCAAATCTGACAATCTCATCTCGCTGGTCTCAGTGAAGAAATACTTATGAAACTTCTGTTCGAGATCGACCCATAGAATTCGGGGGCAATGATGCAAACCACAAAAAAGGCAAACCGGACAATGATAACAGAAACAACCTGATCTTCAATGCTTCAGTAGCTCCTGCCTTCCCACATTGCACCGAAAACTAGCTAATATGCTCAACAGTGGTAGTATTGTCTTGTCTAGTATACTTAGTAAATTCTGGTGGCATGTATCGACTCGGCATAGGAATCAAGTCATAGCTAGGAGGATATAGGGGTCGATACATATAAGTCTGCTATTTTGGCTTTAAACCAAATTGCTCCATCATTACCTCAACAATCTTCATTGCCCAGTCATCGGTCAAAACATTGGTATTTGGAGTAGCCAATGCAGGATCAGACGCTGGCACTTGCGGGGCTGTTTCTGAGCAAAAATTGACAACAATGTGCTGGCCTCCCAACTCCCCAAGCAATGCAGATGACGATGGCATTCCGAACAAACTTGGATCTACATTCGGTGTTGTACCATATGTAACATTCAGTTCTGACATCTCCTGCATCTAGAGTTGTGGCTATGTCTATGGAATAGTTCTCTGTAATATTATTCTGCGAGGTGTTCCCACTATCAGCATTCTTCGAGGGTAGAGTAGCTTCAGAAGTTGATGGCCCTGAACCCGTAGCAGGATGTGTTGTGCTCGCCTTTGGCTGCTGTGAGCTATGCGCTTCAATTGTATGCCGAGGAAAATTCCCAGATGCTTGGAAATACATCGGCCCATGTCCTAGATCATCATATATACAACCTTCAATGGTCTGAATAATCAAAGCTCTCAGAGTATTGACCAACACAGGTGATTGGTTAATCAATGCATGGTGTATGGCTGAATGTATCATGTTGTTCAATGTAGCTTCATCAATCACCTCTATTGGCTAATTGGTAATTGATTTTTTAGTTTCGTGTTCAATCAAGGCAGCAACAGGTAACTTTCTCTTCTGGATAATGCCATGCCTCATTTTGCTGAAGGTTCCCAATATAAGGTTTTCAATTTTAGAGATTCTTTGATCAATTTGTGCTTTTGCTTCATCGATCAGATCATCTCTAGCAATAGGCAACACATTATCCACCTTTAGATCCCCACCAACGTCATGCTTTAAGAGAGGAGTTCCACCCTTTGGCATTCCAAGTTCGGACATGTTGTAAGCCTTAAAGTCTTCGGTCCCACCGGACATGCCAAAAAGCGTGTTGACACGAAGATCACACGCGTAACAGGGAGATCTGCTTAGCTCCAGTGCAGGCTCAATATGAAAACCGAGGCATATCAGTCAATTTTCCCTGCAAATCGACAAAGAAAATAAAATAGTCAAATTTCACGAGTCACCGGCCTAAGATAGGCCGATGAAGGAAGCCGATGATCACTATCAGTAAAAACGAGCCGATGGTATAAACAATAAATAAAAAGAAACTAATCGGCTGATTTTGTATCGGCTTATCAGCAATTCAAATAAGTGAATATAAAATAACATGTGAATAGTGCTGACAAGAATCGAGTCCAAAGAACAGAGTCGATGGAACTACGATAACTGCGCTAAAACTCGTTCGATCAATAAAAGCAAGTTGATGGACCAGAGTCGATAGAAGTACAGTAATTACATGCGGGAATCTGTCCGTCGATAAGTGCTAAGACAATAGATCTGATAGCTAGTATTGCAAATATACCTTAAATTCACAGATCTAGTCCTATTGAACAAAAGGGGGCAATCCGCTTCTAATATACGACAATAAATAGGCAAAATACCGAGAAGTCGATTGAACCTGATAACATGTCGGCTACATGTCCCGACAGAACTCTATCGACTATGCCTATAAACAGATCGAATCTAACCCTATTAGCCCAGCAAGAGATTATAGTCGATGCAGCCTTGCTGATTCGAACAAATTGAACTTAATCAAGATAGTGTTTAAACATGGCAAATAAAGCTAGATTTAATCTAATTATAAATAGGATCGATCGAGTGACTCGAATAATAGATCTAAAACCAAGCCTATAAAATCTATAGAAATCACAGAAGATCGGACTTAACTGAGACAGTAATACAATCTAAGTCGATAATACGAGCCAAATAAAGATCTAATTATCGGATAACTAGCAATTGTAGCTATCCTAACTAGAATATCAACTTAATGAGAAACTACTAGCTGAAGTCGATTAAATTACCGAGGGTGACTAATCCAAGTCTCGCCAAAATCAGAGCTGATGCAGCCCACGTGAGATGAGGATGTCATCGAGAAAAAATTTGGTGATGCGCCAAATTGTATTGAACAAAAATATTAATTTTTTTATACAGATCCTATTAAATATTTATAGCCCCATGCAAGGGGTTCTGACCCGATTCGGTCAGGACTCTTAAACAAACTGACATAATTTATTTCTAAATTAAATCTAAACTAAAATAAATGAAGAAAAAACAACTCTAACGGGCCCACTTTATTCACTTCGACCGTTGAATTCTATTGACTTTGGCCAATTCTGAATCCACGTGGCTGATCCCTGGGACCAGTCAAATTTTGGTACTGTCGAAGCTTGACTCCGGAAGTAAATATATAGGGCTACGTTGAGACTAAGAACTACGATGGTTGACACAAGATGTCGAGTTATGCAGGTTCGGGCCCTCTCGATAAGAGTAAAAACCCCACGTCCTGTGTTCTGTGGATTGTATTGCTTGTAATGTTGTGTTGTGTCCGTCGATGGGGGTACCCTGTCGCCTTATATATCCGGTCGGCAAGGGGTACATGAAGAGTCCTACTCGTAATCTATAAGGATTTACATAGAAATTCTTTATCTAATTGTCTTGCGCTCCAAGCCGAGTCGGTCGGCTTCCTCATTGATGAAGTACCCGGTCTACTACCGAATTAAGCATGTCCATGGATACCTGTAAGGCAAGTATCCCACAGCAGCCCTCGAGTGCTTCCTGATTTTGAGCTTTGATTCTCCGAGTGACCTTCAATATTGATCATAAGTTAGGAAGACCTCTTTATCGAAGTTTCTGATAGATCTGGTGCACCGGTCAGGTGTACCTGATCAGGTGGAGCCCTCGACTCTTGTATAATTTGGAGGCTAACAAATAATACAAGAGTCTAATTTATTAGCTCTTATTACTTTGTTGTATGTAATTCACTCAAACCATCAAGCTTGAGCCTAACACACCTCTGATTATCAAACCAGTAGGCCAACTTACAAGATTTCAACCTTGCCGACCGATTATTAAAAAGGCCGAGTGATGTACACTATTGTCCGAGTGACTTATCGGTCTGAATTTCATGACATCTATCATGTTCAGTCCATATAAAAAAATATGACATCAATCATACAACAGTACTAAGCTAAATGACGTCAATCATAACATAGCTCCTCCCTAATAATTTGTCACTCTTTTTTATCATAAGTCCAAATTTGGCCATTTAATCATCAACATCAGTTGATAACTCAACCTTTGAACTTATGCCCATACGACCATCAAGTCCTTTGCTACATCAAAGAAGCCCCCGAATTTATTTCTCAAGGCTTAAAAACTCTAAATCTGTTCAAGGCTTTAATTAACTTTTGTTTAATTAGAAGCATTCATCACTGTATGACCCATTCTGGCCCATGGGACCCTTAGGTCAAAAGCAAAGGTATAAAAAGCGATGATAGGTTGACTCTTAGTCCACACCGTCACTTTGCGCTCAAACTCTTTGTCTTCCTTGCGCCTCCCCTGCTTCTTACGATGCCTCTGTTTCTCCGGCTAGGGTTAGCGCATTTCCTCTCACCATCGCAGATCTCATCGCTTTTAGCCCTTGAGCCTCAGCTAGGTTTCAGCGTTCGATCCACCACACCAAATCATCCATAACCATGGGTCGCAAGAAGGCTTCCACCTCAACTCCTTCTGCCGCCACCGCCGCTGAGTGTTCCTCGTCGGAGGTCGAGATCCCTAAGTAGCTCTGGGAGTTCTCGAAGAGCAATCTCTCCAATGCTGATCTGACAAAGATGGTGGTGGATGGCATCCTTCCTAAGCAGGCTCGGATTGACTGGAAGGTACCCAAAGAATCCTGCCCCATCCCCATTCATAAGCAAATCATTGTGTTTCGCTCATTCTTCGAGCATGGTTTCGGAGTCCCCTGCTGCAGCTTCTTGCGCGGACTCCTATTCTTTTATGGGATTGAACTTGTTAACCTCAATCCCAACTCCATTCTTCATATCGCCATCTTCGTGCATATGTGCGAAGCTTTCTTGGGCGTTCTTCCCCACTTCAACCTGTTCCACCATCTCTTTGTCCTCTGACCGCTGCCAACAAAGGATAATCAAGTGGCTATAGGCGGCGTTGGCGTTCAGTTACACAAGAAGGTGACATACATCAATGTGCTCCTGAACACTGGGAACAAGAACTAGAGAGACGAGTGGTTCTATTGTGATAACCCTCCCCTTGTTCTTGCCGACTTCACTGGTGCAAAGGCAATTCCCCTGGCACAATGGACTGAGAAGCCTGATCCGAGCGACCCCCAAGTGCTCGCTCTACTGAAGAAAATTGCAGATCTGAAGAAGGAAGGCATTGATGGTATCACCATTGCCAAAAGCTTCATAGTGCACAGAGTGCAACCCCTAAAACTTCAGAGTCACCCGGCATGGAATTATGCCACCAATGATGAGACCAGGGACGTTCTTGACCCTCCCAACGGCAATCTTCGTTGGTCTCGCTTGTCCAAGATGTTTGAAGGAGATGTTCTTCAGGATCACTCATTAATTGTGAAGGCATACAATGTGGGCACTCTGCGGGCCCGAGTAAGCCTCGGTTGACTTTGAATGATTCTATTATAATCTTGTTTTGATGTCCTGCTTGATGTCTTGGCATTTGTGCAGGTTCTAGATAATTATATATCCCACCCTCCGCTCCCTCCGACTGATACCGAGGGACCAGATTATGTTGAAAAGCCGCAGCAGACCGGTGTTGGAGGCTCGAGCTTATCAGCAGGCACTCAACCTAAGAATATTGATCGAGTTATCACCCTGCCTTCCCCCAGTCGACGAGTGAAGCAGCCTGCCCAATGTTGGAGGCAATATATTGGGGATCAGGGTGATGATGATGAAGAGTTGGCTCCAGGTGTCGGTTAGCCTACTCCTGCTCACTCTGACCGACCTTCAAGCCAGTCGGAACCCTCGAGCAAAACATCGAGTGATGCAAGAGCTGTTCCGAAGACTGATGAAGCTGGCAAATCTTCCCAAAAGAGGAAGGAGACTAACTCTTAGTCAACTTCTTCAAAGAAGAGACTCTGCCGAATCGATGTCAAGAAAGCTTCCAAGTTAATCCTTGAACCTTTTGATCCTTGTTTTTTTTATAGTCATCAACCATAATGCAACTTAATCACCCTATTCTCTGTTAGTGACAACGGTCGGACGAGTGATGCTCAGAGCACCCAAGAATCCGAGGATACTCGGTTGGGTCCCCCTCCTCGTCCGGCTAACTTGCCTAGACCGATCGGCAAGCCATCAAGCATGCCGACTGAATCGAAGAAGTCTTCAGACAAGACAACCCCCACATCTATTCCAGAGCCAACACCTCAACCTTCTCCAGTCAACGTTCCTTCACCTCTTGACAAAGGTAAGGCGACATTGTTTACAGACACACTCGGTTGGCCCGAAGTGGATGATGTGGAGATAGTGCATCAACACCGAGAAGCCAACAAGGTACTTCAACACCGTGCTTTAGCTTTGTCTCAATCTCAACTCTTAGCTTAACCATCTTCTACATTCTAGAAATTATATGCTCTAATGGAGAGGAAACAGGCTAGAGTGGAATACCTGGAAGCCGAAACTTTTGGTATGCCCTAGACACACTTGTCTTCGATTCTTTATATTTAGAACTGATCTGTTGCTGGTATTATACTAGTCACCACTCAGCAGCTCTCCCAGGCCAAAAAAACAGATCAACAAACTATAGACCGATCACAAGGATATGACCAAGGTCTTAGAGTAGAGTCGTGCTGAGATTGCAGGTAAGGTCACCTACCATAGTTTTCCTTCTAACCACTCTGATGCTAAAAATTCTTTATATGCCTTTAGCTCGTGATCAGAAGATTACTGACCTGGAGAAATTGACTTCCAATTAGCAAACATTCGTTGATGCTTTGAATGCTGAAAAGGAAAATCTCTCCAAGTCGGTCGAGGAACAGAAGACCAAGATCACTCAGCTACAAAAGAAGCTAGAGGAAGCTGACGTGAAGATAGAGGAAGCCAAAAGCACCTCCAAATCTTTCCAATGTAAACTCGCTAGTAAGCTCTCCATAACTCCTTAAATATGCTTGAATCAATTCCTGATCTTACCATCCACAAAAACATCTTTTGCAGCTCTGTCATATGGCACTCGAAAAGTAATGAATTATATCCATGCTAACCAAATAGAGCAGACCGGTCATTCCTTGGAATATTTTCTGGAGCATGCGTCAGAAGCTATTGCAGACAACACTCGGAGAGTGGCGATCGAGGCTCGGAGTCAGGTTCTGGCTATTTACCAATCTTGGTCTCCTGCACTGCCATTGGACAAGATCAAGGAGGGCTTCAACCCATACTTGACTGATGACCAATGCCAGCTGCTTTTGGATTCCATGCTGGAAACCTCTCGAGCCTTGGTCGACAACATAGAAGTTGATCCGACCGCACCTACTCCTCCAGCATCTCCAGAAGTTGAACTGCGAGCTGATTCTTCCTCTCCTTCAAAGGAGCCATAAAACCTGCAATGTCAGATAACATTAATAGTGTCTACATATTGAAATAATGTTACATGTATGTAAATTTATTTCATGCTTTGTAGCTTAATAGACTGATAAAAATATCATAAACATGTTCCTATCATTCAAAAAATAGAAATTACTTCGGTCTGTCTTAACATGTTCGGTTGTAACTCGTAACCACATAACAAGCAGAGTCAGCCAATCGACACATGACCTCTTGTACTTTGGCTCTGGGTTTAGTGTAGTGGTAGTCTGATGTGCAGTATAAAGCATATAACCGTGATGTGTAGACGTTAGACCAAAAGAGTAAAGACCATGTCAAAGAATGAGAAATCGATCGAAAATAGTCCAAAACCAAAATTTTATAAGGTTAGACAATGTTGGGACATTATACTAGCCCCCTGGCTCGATTGTGTAATATAATAGATTATAGAATCGAGACAAATTAGAATGAAAATCATCAAAAATCTTCCATAAAAAAGACTGAAGTTTCATTCATGAGTAATATATAAGTATACAAAAGAGTAACTAAGTACAGAAACGATGTAGCTGATTTATATTCCAGGAGTTCGATATATCATCGTCGTCTTCACACATCAGTCGGTAAGCCCCCATATGGTCTTTCCCATCTTGGAGAAAGCTTATGTTGTTTCTTTATTGATAGTACTCGGTGCAGCACTAAATCCCCAACTTGAAATTAGCAACTACGTATGTTCTTATCATAATAACGCCGTAAGCCTTGTTGGTATAGCGCCGACCAAAACAGAGCGCGATCCCCAACTCCTCTGCTGCAATCGAATCAATCTCTCGGTTCTCCTCAGAAAGCTTTTCATCATATGCTTGAACTCGTGCTAAAACTAGATTGACCTCAGTCGGCATCATAGCCTCAGAGCCGTAGACCAATGAGAAAGGTGACTGACCAGTAGCCCGACTGGTATTAGTGCGAAGCTCCCAAAGAACAGAAGGCAACTCTTTGACCCACCAACCGACATAAGGCTTAAGTCTGTCAAATATCCGAGGCTTCAATCCTTGTAGAATCATTCCGTTGGCCCATTCGACCTACCCATTACTTTGAGGAAGAATCGCTGATGCAAAGTGTATTTTTATTCCCATCTCATCGGCAAAGTTACGAAACTCCACTAATGTGAATTGAGTACCATTATCGGTAATGATATCATGAGGAACCCCAACACGAGCGAAGACATCCTTGACAAACTCAATCGCCTTCTTTGATGTTATCTTGCTGACCGGCGTTGCTTCAATCCACTTGGTGAATTTGTCAATAGCAACAAATAGATAAGTGAACCCTCCTGGCGCTTTCTTGAAAGGACCGACAATATCAAACCCCCAAACAGCAAAAGGCCAAGTCAAAGGTATCATCTGAAGTTGTTGCGATGGCACATGCGTTTGTTGAGCGAAGAACTGACAACCTTCACACTTCCGAACGACTTCGTGTGCATCTTCGACCGCCGTGGGCCAATAAAACCCTTGTCGAAAAGCTTTGCCGACCAAAGTCTTAGAAGCTGCATGATTGCCACATATTCCTGAATGAATTTCATCAACCAACTTTTGACCTTCTGGTATTGAGATGCATCGCATCGAGATATCTGAACCTCCTCTTTTATAGAGTTGATCTCCCACCATCAAATATCCTCGACATCGGGTTTTCAACCTCTGTTGTTCATTAGGATCCGTAGGCAGCATGCCCTTGTCCAAATATTGGATGAGTGGGTCGCGCCAGTCGGTCTCTGTATTGTCATCACCAACAAGGTAAGCAACAATGCTCATTAATACATCCGACCGGGGAGAAATAGTGGGGGTGTCCAAGGTGTGTAAGAAAACACCTGGTGGGACTTCGGACCGAGATGATCCCATCTTAGCCAGCTCATCAGCCGTCTAGTTGTTATCCTGAAGAACGTGCATGAACTTCAATCCATCAAATTTGTCCTCGAGCTTCCTTACTTCCTAACAATAAGCACTCATGTTATCATCTACATAGTTCCAATCTTTGGTGACCTGATTAATGACCAAGGCCGAGTCACCAAAGACGTCAAGACGCTTAATGCCGATTGAGACAGCAATACGTAGACCGTGTAGAAGGGCTTCATACTCCGCAGCGTTATTAGACACGCGAAACATAACCTGAAGAACGTATCGAAGCTTCTCTCCTGTTGGTGAGATAAACACAACTCCCGCACTAGCTCTCGGCAATTGAAGAGAGCCGTCAAAGTACATTTTCCAGTACTCAACATCTTATGTCATAGGAGGATTTTGAATCTCCATCCACTCGGAAACAAAGTTAGCCAACGCTTGTCCTTTAATTGCCGACCGAGACGTGAACGTAATAGTATACTGACCAAGTTCGACCGCCCACTTAGCAATTTTTCCTTCAGCCTCTCGATTGTGAAGCACTATTCCGAGCGCAAAGGATGTCTGAATTTCGATCAGATAAGCTTGAAAATAATGCTTTAACTTCCTGGAGGTGATCAACAATGCGTACAACAATTTCAAGATCTGATGATATCTTGTTTTAGAGGCATTGAGAACCTCACTAACAAAATAGACCGGGTGTTGTACTTTTTGTATATGACCCTCTTTTTCTCGGTCGACTGTCAAAACAGTACTCCCAACTTGAGTTGTGGCCGATATGTAAAGTTGAAGTTTTTCTCCTGGCTCCGGAGGCACCAATACAGGAATGTTGCTGAGGTGAACCTTCAACTCGTCCAATGCCGACTACGCCTCTTCTGTCCAAACAAAGTCGTCCTGGTTTTTAAGCAGTCCGAAAAGTGGTAACCCTCTAACCCCCAGTCGGGAGATAAAGCGACTCAAGGATGCCATACATCCGGTCAGCTTCTAAATGTCCCTCTGAGAATTAGGTGGTCCCATATCAAGGATCACCTTCATTTTATCAGGGTTAGCCTCTATACCTCGTTTTGAAACGATGTAGCCGAGTAGCTTTCCCGAAGGAACCCCAAAAACATATTTTTTAGGATTCAGCTTCATCGAGTAATGTCTCAAATTGTCAAATGTTTCTGCTAGGTCAAAAAGAAGTTCTTCGACATTCCTAGTCTTTACAATGATGTCATCAACATAAGCATCTACGTTCCGACCGATCGGCAGCGTTGAATACCTCATTGGTAAGTCGCACCAGCATTTTTCAGACCAAAGGGCATTGTGATATAGCAATAGGCACCAAAGGGTGTTATAAAGGAAGTTTTAATCTGATCTTCAACTTTTAGTGGGATCTGGTGATAGCCTGAATAGGCATCCAGAAAGCTTAAAAGCTCACACCTGGCTGTTGAGTCTATGATCTGATCAATGCGAGGAAGAGCAAAAGGGTCTTTAGGACAGACCTTGTTGAGATCGGTATAATCAACACACATCATCCACTCTTTATTCTTCTTAGGTACAAGGATTGGATTTGCTAACCAGTCAGGATGATACACCTCCTTTATAAACTTAGCATCTAATAGTCTAACTATCTCCTTCTTCATAGCGTCCTTACGGTCTTGTGTAAATCTTCTAAGTCTTTGTCGAACGGGGATGGCCCCAGGAGGCACTCTTAACTCATGCTCAATCTTTTCCCTAGGAACTCCCAGCATGTCAGATGGCTTCCATACGAAGATGTCCCTATTTTCCTAGAGCAAAAGAGTGAGCGTAAATTCCTATTTCTTATCGAGGTTGACCCTTGCATAAGTTACCTTATCGAGGTCTTTAGGGTCGAGCACGATCTCCTTGGTCTGGATATCATCAGTCTGGATCTTGTCCTTGGTGGGCTTCTTCACAGGGACCACCGCATCAGTCTGCTCCTCTATGTCGACTGCCTTCTGGATCTCCTGCCGGTCAGATAGCATCAACTGCTTATTGGCCATCTCACAACTCTGTACATCACAATTAAAAGGATTCCAAAGATTAGAGTGGAGGGAGATTATTCCATTCGGGCCTGGCATCTTAAGGGTGAGATATGGATAATGCAGGACCGCCATGAATTTAGCCGTCGCCGATCGACTGATGATAGCATGATATGCTGAGTCAAAATCGGCCATCTAGAAGAGAATGCGCTCGGTCCTAAAATTCTCACGGGTCCCAAAAGTGACTGGCAGACTGATCTGTCCAATAGGAACTGAAGTCTTGTCGGGCACTATCCCATGAAAAGGTGATGAACTCGGCTGAATGATCATTGACTGACAGATCGAGCTCTTGAAGAGTCTTGGTGAAGATTAAGTCTAAACTGCTTCCTCCATCAATGAGTACTTTGTTGAACTTCACCTCCTTCATCGTGGCAGCAAGCACCAGAGGGTACCGACCCAGTTTTGGTAAGTGCTTGGGATGATCCGACCGATCAAAAGTAATCGGTATTTCAGACCACCTCATAAATTGAGGCGCAATTGGTTCCACAGAATTAATCTCCCGTAGCTCCACCTTCTACTTGTGCTTGGACACATAGGCATCCGGCCTCCAAAGATGAAGTTGACTTCCTTGCGGGGCTCCTAGAACTCTCATATGTCATCCTTATCACCACCGTCCTTAGTCTTGTCCTTGCCATTGCGCCTCGGAGGGTCTTTAGCCACCTTGAGCGCAGCAGTCGTGAAACCCTTCAGTCGGTAGCAATCCTTTGCCTTGTGGTTCCTCTTTGGGTGCCAGAGGCATGGGCCACTCTGTAGATCGTCCATGGTTGGCTGGTTCATCTGAGGATCCTTCTGAAATTGGTCTACTGTATGGACCATGTCGTCAGACTTCCTCTTCTTGTCCTTCTTAGAGGACTCGGGCTTGTCCTACCGCTTCTCCTTGCCTTTTCCTCGGATGTCGTCTATTGCCGACTCACCAGATGCAAACTTGTCAGTGATCTTGAAGCACTCTTGAGCGGTCAACTTGAGGTCATAATTCTTCCGACCGATCTCCCAGACCAAGTCATCACTGCAGATTCCTCCTTGGAAGGCAGCAATAATCTGTTGGTACGGAACATTGGGGATCTCAGTCTTCTTAGCGTAGAATTGCTTGATATAGTCGCGAAGAGGCTCGTCAGTCTTCTACTTGATCTGAGTGAGGTTGAAGTGGTTGCCCGGTCGGTTGCAGGTAGCTTGGAAGCTCTCAATAAGCTTCTTGTTGAGGTCTCCCCAAGAAGTGATTGACTCCTCCGGAAGAGATGTGAGCCGTATTCGAACGGTTGGATCAAGACAGACTGGAAAGTAATTAGCCATTACATCGGAATCACCTCCGGCTGACCGGATCGCCATGCTATAAAGTTGCAGCCACTCTCGGGGATTGGTTTGACCATTATATTTTTTGATGGGGACCGGCTTGAATCCTTTTGGCCAACGAGCTATGCGAAGCCTGGGGACGTAAGCCTCGATGCCATCGATTTCATCGTCAGTGAGAGTCGGTGACCATCTACGCCGGTCTGGAGATGGAGTTCGGCGACGGGTGTGTCACGGACCGACATCGTCATCATGGCGATGGCGTTGATTATCATCGTCATTATTTTCGTGCCGATCCCGATTGTCTCATCGATGTCGGTCGTCGCGGTTCTTTCTTGGAGGAGGGTCTCGCCGGTCTTCTCACCGGTCGTCCCGTCGGTCATCCCTTCGGTCGTCCCGGCGGTTATCAGTCCTCCGGTCGCGGCGTTCCTCCTCGTAGTGTTGGTTTTCCCAAATGCGTTCTTCATAGTGGGAGTTGATGGTATCTCGTCCATCACGGATACTGAGAGAGTTTCTCAAATCTTCACGCCTATGCTGTCCCCGTGAAGTTGCGTGGCTAGAGCTTGTTATTACAGACTGTGATCTGTCCTTGGCAGCATCTTGAGCTGCAGCAGCCTTGAGCATAGCTACCGCCTTTAGCATCATGGGGGGTCTGATAGTTTGCATCGGCCATTAGGGTATCGAGCAATGTTTTCGCTCCGGTGATGTTATTCTGAAGGGTATCCTAGACCTTGACGCCATCCACTTCAATGTCTGGCCCAAGAGCTAGTCAACGCGCATGGCATGACCCGCGCGACCCTCTCGGTCGACGGTGGTGACCGGCCGATAGGTCATTCACTAGAGGATTATCGTCCAGTTGACCTTCTTCAGCTGGTTCTTCTGTGTGGCCATCTTCTTTGTGGCCATCCTCTAGGTCACCCTCCTCGTCCTCGTTCCTCGAAGGATCTTCAACTATGTCAACCATGTTGACAGTAAGGTGATATGAGTAGGTAGATCTAATCGAGTCCTCATCAAAGGACCGAACCAACTTTGAGTCATCTGAGGATGGATCTGCTTCATCGAATCCGAGTGGGACCAATGCGGGGATCAAATCAGACGGGCTCGGTGATCGCGCCATAGAGATGGTTGCGGCCGAGTCGGATCTGTGCTTGTCCAGACATAGGGCTCCGTTGTCGCCAACCGTGAAGTCGAGCGATCCGAAGGAGATCTTGAAGTTTGGTGAATACTGGATGATGGGAATTTCGACCATCGTAGTCGACGGAGAATCCCGACGAGCCTTCTCCCCTACCTGGCGTGCCAACTGGCGAAGCTTGACTCCGGTAGTAAATATATAGGGCTACATCAATTCTAAGAACTATGATGGTTGATAAAAGACGTCAAGTTATACAAGTTCGAACCCTCTTGATGAGAGTAAAAAACCTACATCATGTGTTCCATGGATTGTATTGCTTGTAATATTGTGTTGTGTCCCTCGATGGGGGTACCCTGCCGCCTTATATATCCGGTTGGCAGGGAGTACATGAAGAGTCCTACTCGTAATCTACAAGAATTTACATAGAAAGTCTATCTCTAATTGCCTTGCGCTCCAAGCCGAGTTGGTTGGCTTCCTCATTGATAAAGTACCCGGTCTACTATCGAATTAAGCATGTCTATGGATACCAGTAAGGCAAGTATCCCACAGGTACCAACACCATTGCACTCGGCAAACCCTGGACATTTTGCCGAGTGCCTAGATATTAGCACTCGGCAAACACTCAAGCCTTTGTCGAGTGTTCTGAGCCTGGCACTCGACAAACACTCAAGCCTTTGTCGAGTTCCCCGTTAGCACTCGGCAAACATTCAAGCTTTTGTCGAGTGTTTTTAGTCCGTACTCGGTAAAATTTTTGTTAGCCGCTTTCGACCGTACATTTTTTTGCCAAGTACCTACCAAAGCTCTCGGCAAAAATATTTGCCGAGTGCTCGAGATATAGCACTCGACAAAGTTACTATGCCGGGAAAGACGACACCAACACGTAGGCACCTACATGTGATGAAGTGGCTGACATGTAAGAGGATCAAATTAAGCAATGTTACTAAATCAGAGAATAAATCTAAATTTACCTGGAAGTATTGCTCTCGTGTTAGCTTTATAGTTCTTCCCTCTTCTTTTTTAATGCGTCGGTCAAGGAAAGCGGCACTATAGTTTATGACGCACTGAACTTGCGCCTCGTAATGCATGTCCTTCATGAGCTTACGACATTGGTTGTGATCTCTCCTATTTGAAATAACTTATTTGCTCCTAATTGTTACATAAGCTATGCAATTTCTAATTATTTTCAAGAGCTATTTTAGTCTATGGAACTATTTAGCTCGGACTCCAAGAAAGTTTAGTCTATTTTAACATCAATTCGAGGACTAAAGTTTTGCTTCACTTTTAGCCCTTTTCCTATGTGGGCTAAACTTTATAGCCTACCTGTTCGTTGATATTGCCCCCAGAGCTTCTCCAGTGGTAGAGTTAGCTAAGAGGTAGCAGCTAGCTCTTGTAGAGAATTAAAGAGGAATAGAGTCCATGTTTAAGTCTCTCATTTTTCTTTTAGACTGCCTCTTGAGTAAGAGCTAGCTACCTTTTCCTTCTTTTTTTTTAATAAACAATAATAAGAGGCAGCTTAGAAACAACTATCGAAAATGCTCTCAGAACTAGAGTTTAGACTAAAATACTAGAACTAAACTTTAGCCCATATATAGAAACGATGAACACTGTCGTAACCAGTATTACATGTAGTGCTCCACCCTTCCAGTGTAACAGAACCGCCTTATCATGGAGACGGCTCCATTCTAGAATCTTCTTGGGTGGCGACACACGCTATGACGCTCAATAGTACAACACATGACAGAGAATATAATTGCAACGAGAACATAGATAGAATACAAAGTTTTACATAAATCTGAATTTAAAGTTTACAAACTAGAGTTTTTAGAAAATGCGGAAGCGAAATAGTCTACGTAATAGATAGCTCGACAGAATAAGTAAGATATAATCGTCCTCTCACGACAATTCACACAGCACATCCGACTTTGTAGGTATTTGCCCAAACACCGTGCCGGTAATCAACGGTCTACTCCTCCACATCATCGGTGCACTGTTCTCACTCAATGTTCTAGCAGCCAGGTCGTTGGCCTTCCTAGTGGAACCTCCCACCGTAGTGGCAGTCTCCACCCTGGTCATCTGAAAACCACATAGAACGTCGCCCTGAGTAACTAGTTTACTCAGCAAGACTGACCCGTCAAGGTGGCCAACTACAGCCGACTACTAAACATGCACAGGCTATGGGTGGGGTTTATGATGCCAAAAAGCCAGCCTAAAAGTGGGTCCTTGCTTTTCAAGTTTTAGCATCAAGTTAAGTTGTCATGGAAAATGATAAATTTAGTTTACGCTAAACTACCACAATCATGGTTGCAATGCAATTAATAAGAATTTCCAAATAGCAATATTAAACCTTTCAACAAATTAATGGCTTCTGACACTGTTCCAGAGCAGCGATCAAGTGGTACTCGTTACTGTGAGGGGAAGCGACTCGAATCGATTTGCATCCTGCAGGAGAAACCTGCTTGCACGATCCATACATGCTTCATGGAAGCCGCATGGAGCAACTTTTCACATACGGTACTACGAGGTCTTCTGCACCTGGCTCCCCCGAGAAGGGTCCCCCAACGCGATGCGCCCCGTGTCGCCATCTGTGGGTGGATTTCTCCTTCCTCTTAGCCCCAGTTCCACCTTAGGGATCAGGGTACCTTCCGACCAAGTAGTAGTCGTAGCTACGTCAGTTTACTGGGCCCATAACTCCAGTATACAAACAGTATGTTCAAACTTGACCTCATAGGACCGGATACAAGGCGTAGCCTTAGGTGACTCGGACGGGGCTACCTCCTTAAAGATAAGTTGTCCTTCCCTTTCCACCTAGTTGCTCGTCCGGTCTTCATTTGTTATCCCATCCAACCTTCCTCCTTCTGTCCTCATTCCTAAGTGATGATATTTCCTAATCTACGAGTGGTCTCCATACCACTCGACGAATAGTCATCCTAATTAAGCAGAGCGACTAACGTCCTGAGGCTATAATCAGGTAAAGGGGACCTACTGTAATTCTAGGTTTCAAACAACTCCTATACTTAATGCACAGGCAAACTTATATCATCCTATCTAATGATGAAATAGAAAGAGTGAAAATTTGGTGGGATGCACCGGGGTTTGCCTTGAGTATGCTCCTGGTTAGCGGAATCACTTCCTTCTTGCCCTTCTGGCTCCTGCTCCAGTCCCGCTTCCACGTGGTTCACCTCGTGACCTATATGGTGCAGATGATGCGATGCATGAGAGTAGATTTCGATTCATGGCAATTCCTCAGCAAATATGTTATAACAATAATATTTTATGTAGAAATGAACGGGGGTGTGTTGATTAGTTTAGTAATATAACATATATAGTCGAGGCATAAAGTGAACGCGTTTAGTGTATTTCCTTCATGGACTCCAGTAAATAAGAGTGATAATTTGGCATAGAAAGTACGGGGTATTGTCCATCGAAAATGCTACCTAGCCTTTACTAGTTTTACGGGATTATCGAGTTTTGAAAGGAAGTTAATATTTTAGCGTGGTTCTGGAGGTCATCTGCATATGGGCAATTTCCAGCAAATAAAACATGTCCTAAGTGAATTATTGACAAATTTGCATTTACATGTAATGAGTCATTAATTTTTAATAAATCAACCAAGGCAAAAGGCTAATTAATTATTTGTGACAATATACTGTAAGCTAGGATTTGTGCTTTTATAGGCAGGTCCAAGATGTCAAAATATGATTATTCACCAAATTTCATGAATTTACTTGCTATAAAAAATTACCTATGAATTTAATAGTGGTTTAGCTAATTATTTTAGTTCTAATAAAAATAATCATTTGCAATAGGATTTAGCATTTTTCTAAAATAGTACAACACTACAGTAGCTCAGAGAAATTTTCCTTGCCCCAAAATTCATAGTATTTATTTTTCTACGCATTTTTATACTTTTGCCTATTTCCTGGATTTGTTTAATAACAGAAAAACAAAATGCGGTTCATGGGCTGGCTCTCTACGGCCCATCGGGCTTAGGGGCGCGCAGGGAGGGTGTGGTTGCAATGAGTGAATAAAATGTGCGAAGTGCATAGCACTGAGGGGTACTGATAATCGTGATGTTTTCAGTATGTGAGAGAGTTGTATTACAAGAAATAAACCCATATGACAAAGTAGTGAATTTATAACTATATGATTAATTAAAAATTTTAAGATCATAAGACAATTAATTATTTGAGCATGGTTCTGGAATATATTTGAAAATAGGCAATTTACTACAAATATAACATAGGAGAAATGATTCATGTGCCTAGTTTCACTTACATGCATTGAACCAATTAAAATAATTAATTTAGTGAAAAGATAATTAATTGGTTATAATAAAAATATTTTGGTCTATAAGGCATGATTTTGAAGGAGGGTTAAAAGTTACAAAACATGAGCATAAACCAAGTTCCATGAATTTACCAATTACCTAAATTTAGTGGTGTTTTCTTATTTAATTTATCTTTGGTAAACATAATAGCATGCATGGGGGCTTAGTACTTTTGATAAATACTAATGCATCAGAGGAGCCCAACCAATTTTTGTTTGACCCAAAACCCTGGGTAATTATTTATTTATGAAATTTTCAACATTCAGACATATTCTAGAAAATAATAAACTGATGGAAAATTGATTAACCGCAGTGGCCAGTCAGATCTGGGCCAAAAACGGCCCATAACGCCCCCGGCAGCTGCATCCATCGGAGAACGATGGATGGCCATGGCGGCCAGGCTGCCCGGGTGATGGGAGCTCTCCTGGAGCTGCACCCCCGTCGGCGTCCCTAACCCACGCAAGGCACACACAGGACCATCGCGAGGAGTCACGCTCGGCTGGGAGTGCTGCAGTCACTAGCGACATGGGGAAGCAGCCATCCACGAGGACCAACCTGGCTCGACGAACGGCGGCAACAGGAAGCCGATTTCCGGCGAGATGGTTAATGTAGACAGTCTCGAGACGAGCAAAATAGTTGTGCAATGATCCTAGCTAGGTGTCAGCCCAAGGAATCGAGAAGATAGCTCACCGACGGGGAGGAATCGACGATTAGGTGGCTCGGGGTCCGGTAGCTGGGTTTGGGGAAGAAGCTCCAAATCCACACGTCGATGCACGAGAGAGAGAGAGAGAGAGAGAGAGAGAGAGAGCGAGCGAATGGGAGGCCGGGGTGATTGCAGGGGGGGTGGGGGTTGTGCGTACCCCCTGGCTCTCGATTCACCGCGGGGAAGGGCAGAGGCGACGGTGGCGGAAGAGCTTGCCTCGGACGACAATGGCTGCTCGGTCGAGTGGGCAGGGAGGGAGAAAGCGGAAACTAGAGTGAGGAAAGGGGGAAACCAGGGGCGGCGTCGGTGGTTTTGGAGATGGGTTCGGACCAGGTGGAGGAACCCCGGCTCAGCACCGGGCACGCGGCGCAGGCGCGCAGCTACCGCCCACGGCAGTCAATGGAGAGAAATAACACAACAGATAGAGAGGCTGACTCATAGGTCCCACTGAATTTTTCTTTTTTCGTTAGTTTTGAAAACAGCTCCCCTTAATATTTTCGTATCTTTAAAAATATAAATCTCCGGTAACATCTAAAAATATGTACTTGTTCATCATAATGTGCTCTTAATTTCAAAAATAATAATTCTTAAAAACTGATATTTCAATTTAATTAGGAATATTTTCAAGTATGCATGTTTTTGGGTATTTTGATATTTATTTGGGGCCTTTAAAATTAGAATCAAAATATGACATTTTTCCTAAAATTACTGTCTCACACTCCCACCAACAAACATTTTTCATGACACAAGGTTATGTTGCATTTTTTTTACTTTTAATTCAACTGATGCTCCAATTTGATTAAATTTCACTTAAAATCGGTTCAAACGAGTTCAAACTTTTTTTTTTGGATGGGTTCATATTTAAGCACATACCATATCTAATGTTTACAAGCTATGTCTTGGACATCCTGGATGTCACATCCAGACTGTGGTGTGGACCTTGAACAGGATTTGGTAGTTTGATCATGCGTGGTGGATGAAGTAGGTAGATTATCCTAGAGTAACATAAATATTATAATTTATTCTTTAAGATAGGAAAGGTCCTAACATGGAACTTTCGTCTTCATCCATCTATTTTGCTCAGCCAGCATCATCTGTAGAATCGAGTAACAACCAGGCGGTACCCTCAGTTAGTAGCGCCGTTGGGGATGCCTCCGACGATCGGCCCCGGCACCATCGTCGGTGTTAGCCGCGTGTACGGCAGTTCCACCGGCCCGGACCGGTTCCTTAGAGCAGGGTCGCCATTCCTCCTCTCGATGTCATCCGCCACCCCCTCCAACCTCCACCGAAACCGTGCCAGCGCCATGGCAGCTCGCTCATCGCTCGTCCACTTCTCCGTATCCGGCCGCTGCCCAAGGTACACCTCCCTCTCGAGCATCATGGACCGCGCTGCCATGGCCATGCCCGACAGAGCCTCCTTCCTCGGCGTGATGCTCTCCAGGAAGTCCGACTCGGTCACTTCTTCTCCAGCCTCCGGCATCGACCGGGAGGTGATGGTGGGTCTGCAGGGTACAAATCCCTGGTACGTGAACTGCCACAGGCCAATGGCCGAGTGGAAACCCGAGCCCAGCCAGATGATGGTAGTGCAGATCTCCTCGAGGTCAGCGAGGCAGTCCAACGCCGGCCACCAAGATGCCTCGCTCAGGTCGGCATGGCCCACTTGTCTCACCTCCCTCCACCAATCCTGCAGCTCGCTATCGCTCGTTACTGCGCTGTCGTCTGGGTAGTAGATGGCGCAGTAGTCCTTGACCCAGTTCTTGATCGCGATCCAGAGGCCAAGCCCATCCACCGCGAAAGGGTAGTCCTTTATGAACAGTTCCAGATTCTCAGGGTTTCTTGGGTCACCTTTTGCCATACCTCTGCAGATAAGGTGTAGCAATAATCTAATGTTCGATTTCTATGAGTTCGTAAACGCAACACAATGCGTGAACCAATAATGTTAAATATGGAACCAAATTAAGTTATTTGTTGCAAACCTCTTGATGAGATCTCTCGGGAGAGCAAGGTCAGTGAAGTTCCAGTTCCTGTAAGCCTGCGACGACATCTCCTCTGCATACTTGCTGGGCAGGTAGCTGACTTCTTGGGTCACCCGAGCTGATGATGATCTGTCGCGTAGTAGTATTGATGTGGAGAGTTTTTCGAAAATGCGGCTTCAGGAGCTTATGGATCGGGTGTAAGACGCTCAGCTGCCTGTTCGTCGCAATTATCACGGGCTCCAAGGTCACATGAATGTTTAGCCTGTATCGTCCACACAATCATATATATATTGTACATCGTATAGCAACGCTACAGATTATTTGCAGGAAGACGTACGCTCAAGTACCAGTGATAGACGAAATTGTTGTTGGAGGCATCATTCACCGTGGCGTGTGCTTTGGCGAGGTCCCAGATGGTGAACCTTCCGGCCAGGACGTCGTCGTCTCCTGTATCCGGTGGAGTGTACACTGTGCTGACTGCCCCGAGCCTCTCGTCTTCCGGGTTCGGCGAGCTGAGCTCGATTGCAAGAGGTTTCAGCGTCGAGTCATCGTTCAAGAACAGAAGCGTTCGAGCCGCGTAGGCCTTTCTCGGTGAAATCTCGCCTCTCTCGTCATCGCCAGGCAGCTCATTGATGCGCTTCAGGTATGGCATCATAAAGTCATGATGGTCCACGACGTAGGGCCTCCCCTCTTTCACAGCCTGCAAAAACACTCAGACTCAAATAAAGCACTTGTGGCCTTTGTCTTCCTTCCTATTCATCTTTGAGAAAGAAAACTTATTGGACATATACCTGATCAACTGTCATGGCACCCATATTCTTCTCGATGTGATCTCTGGTTATCTTGCTATCCTGGTCGCCGTACACGCGCCGATCGAGCTCGCTGGTGATGGGGAACTCGAGGACGCGCTTGATGCACACTGGGTTAGGACCCGCGAGCATCTGCCGACCGAATTCTTTGTCTGTCCGCCAATTTATTGGGTTTACTGCACCCAGAAATGAACATCCTTTAATGAGGAATACACGTGATGACATGGATTATAAGATAGCGTACATCTGTTATTAGATGATTAAAAACCAAGTACCTGAGATAACTTGTGGGACGGGGAATTTTTCCCTTTGACTCGTTTGTTCGCCAAGGTTGTTGAGGCCGAAGAGGCTGTAAATCTCAGCAAATGACTTGAAGTGGCCACCTATGTTGGGAAAATATGGAGCCCGCTCTACGGGGTCCCCCACTCGTTCGTCACATGGGAGGTAAATTTGATGGTCAAGTGGGGCCCTGCTCTCGGTCCGAGGATCTGCAGTATAGATAGTTCAGGAAGTAGCTATGAAATCGAGTCTCCTTGTATTGTCAAACAAAAATAAAATACTCTTAAAATTATTCACAGCTCCAGCCCCGCGGATTTCTGGAGTAACATATGAGCAGTTCCCAAAACTTCATGAATTTTCTGAAGCTGGTGCTGTGTGAAATACTAACCCTTGCAAGTAAACCTGATGGGCAATTAATGTTCAGAAAAAATTATCTCCATATCACAAGTTTCATTCAAAACTAGCCAATGACCTGTCAAAAATGTCTTCATTATCCTGCACAGGATCCAGTGGCTATTTACTTGTTTGCAACGACCATAACGGCACCAGGGCTTAGCTAGATCATGCCATATTCAATAACACAATAGCAGGGGAAAATTGGTTATACAAAATTTACCATCGACCTGACTTGGTACACTTTAATATCATCAAAAGATCCCCTCGTTTAGCTAGAAATATACCATTTCGACTAAGTCTGTTTCACTCATCATTTTTTAAGAGATCCTTTTGGGTGTATGCATGCAAATAGTATGCGTCATCCATTGCCACATATCCCACACTCCACAATTAAAGGTACGAATCAGAAGGTACTTAAATATTAATGGAGATAGTACTAGTATTGAAGGTAAGAAGGTAATTTTTGTATCCTCAAATTTGAAAAGCTATTGATTGAAACTTATCAATGCGTGATTCTCTCATTCCTATTGGCATTATTGTTTGGTTGCCGGTGCTGTTCATTAGTAACTTGAAATATTTCATTGCAAGGCAGATGCAGAGGAACATTCTATCTGTGCAAACATACGGCATATTTTTTTCTCGTGTTCTTCCGATGCTTTTGTTCCTTGCTTCAATCTGGGAATCACCACAGAAACAGGCTGTTTGCCGAGTGCCAGAAGCACTCAGTGAAGGCTCTTAAACACTCGGCAAAGAGCACGCGGTGAACAAAGTGTTGGTAAAACGCTCTTTTGCGGAGTGTTTTTCATCATGCACTCGGTAAAGCCTTTGCCAAGTGTTGAAATACACTTGGTAAAATATAAATTGCAAAATAAAACCTAATAAAATAGCAAAAAAAAAAAACATGCCCAGCAACCCCATCCCCATGTCGCAAGTTGTGGCATCTTTTCACGCGGTAAGCGCAAAGTACGGCTGGTGGGATTCAAACCAGCGACCTCCCCTTCACGCATGCAGTCCTTTATCGCTACACCACCCTATCATTTGAGTCCAAACTCTGTTTCCAATCTTCTTACATTATACCTCCTTGTCGTGTATTTTATGTCAGACACTCAACAAAGTCCTTGTTTGCTGAGTATAAAAAATAATACACTCAGCAAAGAGATCCTTTGTCGAGTGCTAAATTAAACACTAGGCAAATAAATTTTCCTACGTACTTTAAAATAAATTTAAAAATTATCAAATAAATTTCCAAAATCATCAAATTTTAAAATAATATAATTTATGTAATCTATGATCTATACAAAATAATTTGAAGTCAAATTTAAATTTGACTATCAACATAACTCTAAATCTTAATGACTTATTCTCAACTCTAAGGTTATTCTTTAGAGATTTTCTATTTTGTAAGCAACATATGTGACAACTTATGTGAAACCTTATCTAGTTATTATTGTAGCTTCCACTTGTAATACCATCACATCATCATAAATCTCATAATTTTTAGATTTTATTTTATTTTTTAGAATTTAAAAATAATTTGGACACATCTTAGTGTGGTCATGATTTTAAGACTCTGCCGAATTGCTTTTTATTTAATGATAATGTCTCAAATTGGGCTAAATAACATGAATATAACTTTTATACACATTGATTTTTTTATTTGAGTCACTTATGGTTCAAATTTTACTTTATTTAAAAAATTACTTAAAATGTAATTAGTTAACTAAATATAGCAAACAAATACAAAAAATCCCAAATTTTCACATGGAGTAACACATGTTATATGTGGAGGGTACGAAAAGTTTTGAGAGTAAAACAAGAAAAATAATTGATTTTTTACCGAGTGTTAAAAAGAATAGTTGGCAAACTCTTATCTTTGCCGAATGTTTTTTTATAGCACCCAGCAAAGTGTTTTTTATCGAGTATATTTATTTTACTGAGTGACTGAGTAAAAACACTTGACAAAGAGAAGGATACTAGACAAATATCGATTTTCTGGTAGTGAATGTTCCAATCAAAGATAATGATTCCAATGAACATCAACCTGCCAAGGCGTTGGAGAGCGCTACGGGTGAGGTGTGCCACCACACATGACTGCCACCACAAGTTGCTGGATGAGATGGGAAGAGGGCGGAGGCGCCGAGCAAGCAAAGGACCATTACACATGTGACAGACTGAGATTGAGTGCGTGGCAATCTACAAATTGAGATTGTGGATATATTTTTTAATCATGTATTTTAATTAAAAACTACTTGCTAATATTTTAGAGGTAGTTTTGGAATTATAGTATAATTAAATATATTTTATAGTAACAAATAGATGATGAAAAGAAATAATGATTAAATTATTCATCAGAGTAATATTTCAAATTAACCATATTAATAATTTGAATTTATGAAAAAATATCACTTACTAATATACCATTCTTATTTTGTGTTCCAAAAACTACCCTCAATATTTGTACAGTAAAATCAGCATTATATTTATTTCGACATATTTCTAAGGCCCAGGCGTATATAATTTCGGTACCTGTCTGAGACGGTGGCCGGCCGGTCTTGATACGACGAGGGTATGGGTACTGTTGAGACCCTCCTAGCACGGGGCGCGCCAAGTCCTTTCGCAGGTCAGGGTTCCCCAGGTCATTGTACAGCGCGTAGTCGTACACTCGATCCCACTCCTGGAGCGGTTGCTCGTCACTAGCCGGCCGGTCGTCCCCTCGGAGCTGGCGAAGCTCATCTTCTCTGTACTTGAGCAGCGGGCTTGGCGTCGTTTCCTTAACACATGCCTGCACGAGGGGACACCGAAATATATATATAGAGAAGAAAATGTTCAGCTGGGTGGTCCTACTACTTCTCTCTGCTGTACTCATGTGGCCAGTTGGTTTATCCTACTCCACTGCTTGACGTTACTCACGTGGTTGGTGAAGAAGAGGCGATACGGGTGCTTCCCGACGGGATACACCCATCCATTACAGGGGAAATGGACGTCGCCGGCCGACCTCCATGAGCAGGTCAGCAGCTTGAGGTAGACGGGAAAGTCGGAGTTGTTCTTCACGACTACCGCGCCTGGCATGCCCAGCATCGTCTCGTCCCATGAAAGCGTCGCCTCCAGATCGATCTCGCCGCCACCTATGACGGTGTTCAGCACGGTCTCCTCTCCTATAACTCCGCGCCCGTCATCTCCTACGCATGACGAAAACCAAACATGTAAGAGGAAGTACTTAATATGTTTTCTTGGTGACAATATACAATCTCTTCTGAAAAGGGATCAAAATGCTGGAAATAAATTCAGACGGATCAAGTGAGTACCTGCTATGGTAGCGCTGACAAGCTGCAGGGAGAGCCTGAGGTTGCTGTTGGGGGACTCGACCTTGCACAGCACCAGGAGCTTGCCTTCCACCTGTATGCTGTTGCCTGTGGACGACGAATAATCCGTGCTGCCGGCCACAGCGCGTATCGGCAACCAACGACGTGGCTTTCCGCCGGCATCCTGGGCAAGGCGGGGAGTGCGCGGCAGCAGTTTTCCTGCCGCCCGTGAGTGAGCAGCGGCGAGACCCGGTGCTGTCGGAGCCGCCGTCACGCGTGTTCTTGCACCCGGGAAAGATGGGCCATGCACGGACCGGCAGCACGGCGTTCGCGATTGGCAGCTGCGAAGAAGATGCATCACGTCTCCGGCCGCTCCGGCGGAAGCTGTTTTGTGTTATCAGGGCCGAGCACGCAATAGGACTGTGTTCTGGAGGATAACCACACCAAGATTTTATATACATAGAAGCACGAACTCACACGGATCTTAATTGCTACGATTAATTAGACCGGATTTCTTTTTTCTTTTGCGGCTTCAGCATCCCTAGGCTACCATACCCACCTTGCTTAGAAGATGTGTCCTGTACTACCAGCTGCATCAAAGTTTCATTTCACGTGCCCGTACCATATTACGCATCCATTACTCTCCAGACTTCCATGATGCTCTCAGTTATTGGAGGGCGAGGTTATTTTTCTTGCTGTTATGGCTTTCTTGTTTAAGACTCTGTTTGAATTCATTAAGATTTTAAGAATCTAAATTTTAGAATCTGTAAGACCATCAAACATGATAGATTTATTTTTCTGATTCTAAAATCTAATTTCCAGATTTTAAAAATCTCATAATCTGATTATACTTAGCTAGAACCAGATTTTATAATCTGACCGGAATCCAAATACCACCACCTAGATTTTATTTAGAATTCAGATTCTAAAATCTTAAGATAATAATCAAATCTGAACTGGATTAAAACAGAGCTACTTTACTGGCTCTACAGGTTGTCAAGATTTTAAGAATCTCGAGCCTATAAAAAGTTTTGGGTTCCATTCCAAGGAAACCCTATTTTTTCTTATGCGGCAACGTTTACTTTGAATTTGCTTTTCGGCACGGCACGCCTGCGCATCGGATAAAAGAGAGCTGCCGCCTCGGTTGCTTATGTGAGTTATGGCTGACAGGGTAGAAACATCCGAATGTGAGTCAAAATTGCAAAATGAAATCTATTGTTAATATGGACGTAGTATAACGAAGCACTTTAGGTTGCAAACAAACAAATATTTTGTAATTATATGGGGGGTTTAGTCTTTAGCATCATGAATGCAATTAAAAAAATATTTTGTATACAAATACTTGGGCCTCTAATATATCACGGAGTTCATTGTAGGGAGTATGCAATAGCCATGTTCATAATCTCCGGTCCAGCTAACTGATCACCCCTAGATCAGTTAATTTAGACCCTCCTTGCTCAAACGTTTGTAGCTTTTAAGAAATAGTAAAGTGCATAGTCAGTATTTAAACTTGTTTAACTATGTCATTTAGATCCCTATACTCTCAAATTGCAGTTTTGACTACCTAAACTTAGATTCAGATGTTATCTAGATCCCTACACTCTCAAAATATAAATCTTGGACTCTAATAAAGTTGACTTCGGGTATCGTCTAGGTCCCATACTCTCAAAGTATAGTTTTTTCTAATTATTTTGGTTAAAATATTTGTTCAATAGATATAGCTTAGTTATAGTTAAATAAACAAGAATCTCAGCTCAAACGTCTGTATAGATTATGGATAGGTGTGGATGACATTCGTTCTTTATTCTTAAACGGAGTTTTGGAGTTTAGTGCAAAATGAAGTGGTCATCAGTTAGGCTACACACCATGACGCTAATCAATGGAACTACTTTATTTTTGTTCGTTAACTAGATATTGCTAGGAAAATTTCTTAATGTTCTTCAATGCATTTTCTTTTTTGATAATAGATATCTTTATTGATCAATGATAGCATGTATATTATGGTAGCCAAATTTGTATTCACTCTTCACCAATTCAATTAAGATAACGCTATATTTTGAGAGTATGAGACCAAGATAACACCCGAAGTTAAGTTTAAGGACATATATTTATATTTCGAGAGTATATGGACCTAATTGACATCGGATACTAAGTTTAAAGAGTAGAACTACAATTTAAGAGTATGAGGTGACATAATATAGTAAGACAAGTTTAATGACCGACTATGCAGACAATACATTCTTAATTTTTAGCTATTTAAAATAACAGATTATTATATATAGTAGTATTTATTCAATACGCACTATTGGGTCCACTTGGAACCATTCGGTCCACTTCGACGCATGTAAAATATTGAGCAATTATTGACCTAATTAATGAGAGTCGGATCCACTTCTAAACTCAAAAATAATGCTACACCATCGTTGGTCTTGAACACAAAAGTATTCAATACAAGAGAGCATGTTTTACTCTAACTTGCATGCAAGCAGTGTTGATCATCAAAAAATCAGTGGCCGATCTGGTACGCGAGACACGCCATAATCATGTGGGCTATCACCGATAAATGACAAGGTGGCAGAAAACATAGTGGATGACAGCAAGGTGCATGTTCGACGGTGAGGTGGATGGTGCATTGGTCAACGGTGAGGTGGTAAAGAGCCCGTCGGTCAACAATAAGGCGGTGTAGGATGGGGTGCTTTATGGTGTGAGATGATAGATGGCGCATTGGTCATCAACGACGAGCTACTGAACGACTTGGTGATCTCGACAACAAGCCGACCGACCATACGCCGGTTGACAGATAATTATATTATATTCTTCAAAAAAATACACTTGTATAAGAGTTTACGGAAGGGCGTGATCAATTAGGCCCACCAGACGGTTGCACGTTTGGATCATGAACTTGAATGTAAAGGACTGAAGGTCGTTGTTAAACTGGTTCTGGTGTACATCATATAAAGTGTTTATTTTTTTCTCCCATGTTCAGTTTTTGCATTCCCCAGAATATTAGTTTTGTTCATGAGATAATCATCTATCGACCCTCCGTAATTTCATAAATCAATAATATCTCATGCTCAATATAGCAACAACCAGCGTTTTACACGTGTTTGCAAGTACTCAATGGCAACAGTGGCGAGGATTTTCTTCTCCTGCTACAGAGTAGAACGAGATGAAGTGGTAGAGAACGGAGTGGAGCGAGAACCAGGCGGACTACATTGTCCCAAACGCCATGCTGAAGCTGGTGCAAAAGCACAATATCAAGCTAGGAGAGAGAAAACGTAAAAAAATATATGATAAAACCACTGCCCAAACTTTAAGGAAGGTAAAACAAACAATATTGATAGTTTTGTTTTTGTGAATGAACATAATACAAACACAAATCTCTACAACTTATTAATTGAGGTAAGATCGTCTAGATCACTTTTTTCGTGTCCAAATGTATCCGTAACGTTATCGTATTCAGTTTGTATCCTACAATGATTCACTAATCAGTCTGAGTTATTTTTGAACCATTTTCTAATCCTTTATTGAATTGGACTCTGATTTAAATTTGATATTTTTTTCTAATAATAATTAATCATCTATTACTTTAACATCATATTTTAGATGGAAACTAATAACAAGAATTTCAATAATAACTCACTCTAAAATTATTATAATGAATATTCTTTTTAAAACTTAAAAAAGTAAAGCAAAATAAAAATAAAGCAAATGCTCAAGTCAAAAAAATTGATTAATTGATAACCTTTTACAGTTGCAAAAAAACATTTTAATCATAAAATTATTTAACAAAGACCCGTGGCAACGTACGAGTATTTTGCTAGTTACATATATATGAGTACTCACTACTATGAATATGTACACACACCTATCTTTATGAACACATGCACATTCGAAAAATTGATCTTCCTTGATTTTAAAATTCACAAAGTCATTACAAACGTCTCGCTGTTGATGAGACGCTGTCTTCTGTTGAAAAAAAAATATTTGGTCTTAAATACAACATCTTTCTTCTTGCGTAACTTGTTCCGTTCAGCCACAAAACTCAAACAAAATTTCTGAACATTAGTCGGCTATAAAAATCGATTTAGGTTCAGTCGATTGTTTTGGCCAACGGTGCCTGGCTGCGCGTCAGTCAGCTATTGTTTCAATTCCAGCTGTCACAAGCCTTTGTGGGGCGAAATAGTTCCTGTTTTCTCTTTCATTAATCGGCCCAGTTCCTAGGAGCAGCCTGCTTCCTAGGACGGTAATCGGGTTTGCCATCGTGTTTCTATACCCAGTTATAAGAGAAGTCTGCGGAGACCAGATCGTGGTGATTTCACCTCCACAGTGCTTTTCTTCTATTAGTGATGAGGACATGAGGTCATTTCATGGTGGTTCATTACCGGTCTTCGAGGTATGGCAATGTGCGTCAAAGAAATCTTAAGAAGCATTCACAATCTTACTAGAGGACAAACACACCATCTCAATAGCTTCTCAAGGCCAGAAATGGTTCTGAACTGAAGTGGCATTACGTCAAACATGTAATGGTCGCCAAAGGAATCATGCAATGTTTAGGAGCTCACCATGAGGAAATCTTTCAAACAATACTGACGAGGAGCGAGGATGCAGAGGACGGGGTTTCGACGTCAATTAGCTTGGCGTGGGCTCGCGTGGCGGGGGGGGGGGGGGGGGGGGGGGTGGGAGGTGCAGTAGCAGGCACGGGGATGGTGGAGGCGTGAGGGCAGCCCTGCTGCCGTGTGTCACGGTTAAAAAGACAACCGAAGAACTTGCATAGCGCCGCGAGACACGTTTGGTCAAGATAGGCATATAACTCATAGGCGACACATTTACTTGATCGCTAATAAAGCACCTGCATAGCGACGTAGTTCAGCTGAAAGCGTCCCAAATAAAGCAGCCCTAACTCATAGGCGACGCATTTAGTTCAAGAAGGATCACTAATGAAGCACCTACATAGCGACGCAGTTCAGCTGAAAGGGTCACTAATAAAGCAGCCGTAAAAGGCGACGCTTTTCAGCACAGAGTGTCACCAATGAGGGCATTATAGGCGACGCTTTGCAAGAAAAAGCATCGCCTATATTGGGTAGGTGTGACATCCCCACCCTATGAATGAGGGGGTAGTTGAAGGATCGAACATCGGGTGACATCTTGACGAAGTAAGAGTCCAAAACTACACATATATGAGTATAAAAGATTATTGTGCAATGTTAAAATTGAATTATTACAACTTTGGTTCAGATTTGGATTGGAAACAAATTTGAAATTCGGTAACATAAATCGCAGAGGTAATATATCTCACATGAGAATCCTATCATGAAGCACATCAAACTCGTAGGCGTGCCTCATAATCAACAAGAATACCTGCACAAAATAACATAGAGCAAAGCCCTGAGTAACTAATACTCAGCAAGACTTACCCATCAAAATGGAACAATTGCAAAAATTAGAACGAATAATTGATCCTTATTTTTAGATTTTAGCCTAATTAATAGGGTTTTTGTATAAAGTAAATATTGTACAACTATACTATAAAAAATATGGTTGTAATACAATTTATAGAAATCCAGTATCATCATCATTATTTAATTTCTTAATTCAATGTGGTAGCAATCTCATAAGTGATACTCAATAATCGTGAGGGACGGTGACTCGAATCGATTTACATCCTGCAGGAGAAACCCAAATACACGACGCACGCATACTCCGAGGAGTCAAGTAACTTTTCACGAGATACAGCAGGGTTGGTCCAGGTCCCACTTTTCCCGAGTACACGTCACCCCATGTGATGCTTCCATTGAAGCCATCCATGGGTAGCCCATGCACTCTTCCTTCCAACATATACCCACATTTCACCATACCCGCGTCATCACGAGAAGAAGAGTAGGATGTCGTCCAACCACTGCGGTAATCAAGCTACATCGGTTTACTGGTGCCCATATCACTAGCATGCACTTGATACTGTTCAAACTTGGTCACGGGTCCACACTCGAATTTGATTCTTAATTTACACAATCGGGGCTATGGCAGACAAGGGCCAACTTTGCCACCTCAACCTACACATGCACTTCCCCATTCGGTCTTCAATTAATCCATCCTTATCATGTGAGAGTTATAAATAATAAAATACCGTCCTACATCGAGTTGTCTTTGTACCACTCGATTTTGCTACCGATAACTCGACGTTAAGCATAGCAAAATCTTACGAATGGCTGAACAAGTAGACTCATACCATAGAATTTTATTTTGCCTACATGCAACTAGGCTTCAATCATTTTACTACACGTAATGCACAATACATGACACACATACATATGATACAAAATAAAAACTTTAAAATATAAGAGTGTATCGAGGCTTGCCTTGACTCAGATCACAGTTAGCACTCTCAAGAGGACTAGTCTCAGCTCCGGGCTCCTCCGAAACTATCTCCACCTCAATATTCCCGTCGTTGAGTCCTATTGGATGAAATGCAATGCAAGTAAGGATAGAGAGTATTCATGACACATTCTCAACAAATACATGCAATGACATGATGTAGTTACAAAATACTGGGGTGCATTAGAGAAGGACATGGGTAATTTCTTATATTGCTTTCTTTGAACGTCGTGAAATGTGAATGGTGTTTTTAATGACGATGGTACTACGATGAAACATATTTAGACCATCTAGGTGAGCATACATGATGACCAGAGGTAAAGTGATGCAAATAAACTCTAAAATGCAGAGAGCAATGTGTAAACATATTTGCAATGTTAACACATGTGCTCAAGTTAATAGTAATTACAAACTTGTCCTTACTAGATATAAAGTAACACTTTTATTATTATGCATGGTTCTGAAATATAAATACTAGGGAGAAAAATATATGTGATGGGCAATCTCATTCGAGATGTATGTGCCAAAGCTCATAGCAAGATTATGCACCAATATTTCTTATTAATTAAAAATAATGAAAGCACTAAAATAATCATGGCAGCTAACATACTAGGAATTTAAATATGTCATTTGATAATATGCTTTGAAGTGATGAAATGAACAAGCACTTAAAACATGATAATTAAATAATGCACTGAAAATTAATTATGATTTCATTTTAATTTTTAACCATTTAATACATGCATAAATAAATATGTGCTTATGGGGTGTCTCAATATTTATATAAAATACTAAGCATTACAGGGAGTCCAATAAGTATTTTTATGTATTTTTCTATAAAGCCAATATTTTTGTGCCGATTTTTAAAGCTCCAATTATTTATTTGGCTAAGTATTTAAAGAAAAAGAGACTTTTCCGGCCATTGGGCCGTTTTTCACGTTGGCCCACAAGGCCAGGCGGGGTGCGGGCAAGCTCCCTGGGCCGGATCCGACTCAGGCGAGGCGGTGGCCCGAGGCCACTCAGTTGCTGGCCTGGTCAGGCGCGTGGCCACGGCTCTTGGCCGCAGCACTCACGCGCCGGCGCGGTGGCGAGGCCATGGCGGGCGGGACCGGCATCGGCTGCTCGCCAGGCTTCAAGCGACGTTTAGCGGCATCAGAGAGGGCTCGCAGGGCAAGGGAAACGGGACGAGTCTCATCAACGCAAGGGAGGCGCGCGGTGGCCTGCGACGGCTGATGGCGGTGACAGCAACACGCGTTCCCGGCGGCTGACCGAAAAAAACGGAGGGGCAAAGTGGGCCTAATCGATGGACGTGGAGGCTACGAGGCACAGGGCGGAAGGAATCGAAGAAACGCTCACCAGGGAGGAGGCGTGACGACCAATGGGGTGGTCCGAGGCGGGGGTGACATGGCGCGATTCGCCGAGCTCCGGGCGTGAGAGGGGATGAGGCCTTGCAGGTCGGGGGAGAAGGGCTAGGCGGAGCTCTCGGCATGGTCGGTTGACAGCGGGAGGCGGCTGAGCAACAAGGCGACAAGGCGATCTTCTCAGGTGGCAACAGCGAGCGAGGGGAAGAGAGAAGTGAGAGCGAGAGTGAGAGGCAGGAGGGGATAAGAGCAGGGCTAATGGATTCGCCCGCTGCCGGCGAAGTAAGGTTGCCATGTCATTTTGAATGCCCATCGAAAAGTGTTAGTCTAATAAGCTCTGGTTATTAGTCAACTACAATCAAATATTTTATTATTTAATAGTTTCTTTGAACACTTAAACATTGGTTGAACGTGGGCATTCACCTCGGAACGGCTGCTTCAGCTAGCGACTGAGTACTCGCCTGCTTTACTCTCTCTCCTGCTTTATTTCTCTTCCACATAGGATTATGCTGATATGATAAGCCTTTTCGCCGGCTGAATCATCTCTACTATACCTGCTCTAAGGGTGTTCCTGGGGTGTTCGGACAACGACCCAGCCTGCGCGGGTCTTCGACCTGCGAACAGCGACCACGCGGCGCTCGAAGCCTCGGCACCGCGGGCGGCAAACAGTGCTGGCATGCGCTGAGTCACTGACAGGCGGGTCCCACCAGATTCAAAAGTCCTCCAAATCAGAGCGATCAAGGATTTTGAAGCTAGAAATTCGAGTAGCAAAGATATTTATTTGGCAAAACCAAGAGTACCAGTATAAAGGGTAATTGTTGTAGAACAATAAGGCCTAGACATGCAGCACATGCATGGGGACATCTATGGGATATGGATTTTTAAAAATGGCTTGTTGATTAGGAAACTAAGGTTTCAAGTCTGGGAATTTTCCCTAACTTTTAGGCACATTGTAAATTACATTAAAATGACGTCCAACTTAAACATGGTTCCACATCCATGAAGAACAATGCTTGAAATAGCTAAAAGTTGAAGATGTAATTCTGGAAGATAAATATTTATAGGACTTATTTAATTTTAAAGTTGCTTAGTTGTTAAGGTTGAATTCTGTCCAGAAAAGTGTCATTGGGCAAAAATTCTAAAAGTGATACTTCTTGACATTGATAAATCAAGTCAAAATTATATGTTGTTCATAATGATGGAATCTAAATTATCGGTATGACCTGGTTCAGTGATTCTTACAAAATGTGAAATTTGAATTTTTAAAGTATTCCTGTTTCTGAAATTTATTTAAATTATTTGACTTACTTACCCATGAGTTAAAATCACCAAAAAAGTTCTCCAAAATTCTGTATTTGAGCCATGGACCAATATTCTGAAAATTATTTGGGTCACTTACATTAGAAAATTTGATCTTCTAGTTCAAGCCATATGTGACTTCAACTCAAGTAAAATTCAAACTCGAGTTTTAAATTGTTACTTTTCTTTTGTTACTCCTCCTTAGCTGTCTAGGGTTGCTAATGTGACACCAGGGATGTCACAGTAGGTACTTTAGCGACGTTTTTTATTGGGATGTGTTGCCTTTAACAGAACATTAGCGATGCTTCTTGTGCGGGAAAACTTTTTGGCGATGCTTTTTATGTAAACGCGTCGCTAATACATCATTAAAGACACATTTTAGAAAATCGTCACTTATAAGAGTGTCTTCTTTGATGCTTTTTTATATAGTATTAATTGAATTTTTCCCCCAGATTCCTTCCGCATCCTTCAATGTCATTCTTCTGTTCTCTTATTTCATGATTTTTTTCCTTGGCTCTAAGATTATATGCTATCTTCTTCGAGGGATCAGGCCACATGGATTTCGTTGTGGTTCTTCTGTTGCAGAAATTCACGTGCTGTCAGCAACAAACTCTTGGGTAGTTGGTGAAAGCTTTTCCCTAAATTTGAACGGAGTTGTAGTTTCACTTTTTTTTTTTGTAATGATCGAACAGAACACTATAATAAAAACATCCTGTAGCGGCGCAACCAAAATTCGAAAAGTGACAAGTTTAAAGACATCGGCCGATACAGTGGTAAAATAATTTTTAGCGACGGATCGTAAAGTGATTCGCCTCAAATATCGATTTAGGTGCGGATCACTTTATGGTCCACCTCTATAAATAAAGGTGATATATAGAGCCGAACTGTAGCGTGGTTCATCTCTAAAAATTGATTTTAGCCGAAGCGGCCTTGGCGAGGAGTGGCAGCGAGGTGTGGGCCCGCGCATGGCTCTAGCAAGGAGCGGAGGCGAGGCGCGACCCGGCAATGTGTGGCCCCTCGCATGGGATCAGGCGAGGAGCGACCCTGCATACGCCACGGGTGAGGGGTGGCCCCCATGCACGGTCCCTGGTGAAGAGTGACAGCAAGGCTTAGCCTTGGCCTAGAGACAGCAAGGATCGTCCGGGAGATGGTGAGGAGCCAGGCGACGGGCGGATTAGGCCGAGCAGCGGGCTGATCAGGATGGGCTACAACGGCATACACCTTGATGTCTAGGGTTTTGGTTTTTCTTTTTAGATTAATTCGTAGTAGCGGATGACATTACTACCCGCCACTACTATGGACATTGAAATGACGGGCTGTTCGGCATGTAAAAAATCCCGCCGCTATAGTTCATGATTTTTAGCTACGTTTGGCAGTTGTTCCTGCTGTTAGAGTCACTTCCTACCCGCTGCTACAGTGCCATTTTGTGGTTGTGGAAATAGATCTGTTAAGAGCATGGACATGGAATTTGGTAATACCACAGTTTGTATCACACATAAATGTCCTAATTACTGTACAATAATAGAAAATAGGCACCACATACCTTTTTTCAGTAGGGCAGCCTGTTTGCAATGCCATTTGTTCCATTGATGTGTTCATTGCCCTTGGAGGTTGGCCTTGGCACATCATCATTCTCTTTTAGTTTGTCTAACATATTATAGTGCACCTATCAAGGAATACTCTAAGTATTTAGTATTTGTATAATAATACTCACTATAGAAAGGCACATATTTGCCGAGTGCCTAAGGCGCTCGGCAAAGCCTAAGATACACTCGGCAAAGGTTTTGCCGAGTGTAACTCTCAGCAAAGGACACACGACAGACATTTATTGGCAATGCCGAGAGCTTTTTCTCATGCTCTCGGCAAATTGTTTGCCGAGTGCTGCCGCGGCTCTCGGCAAAAGGAAGCCGATCAACGGCGCCAACCGTCCGTCAAAGACCGTTTGCTGAGGGCCTTAAAGGTGGACACTCGGCAACCCTTTGCTACTTTGCCGAGTGCGTCATGCAAGGCTCTCAGCAAAGAGTTGTCACTTTGCTGAGTGCCTCACAGGCTCTTGGCATAGAATTGTCACTTTGCCAAGTGTCGTGGGCCAGCCCTCAACAAAAAACTGGGGCACTCGGCAAACTATTCCAACAGAGTTTAGTAATATGTTCATATTGGATAATTAAAAGCACATATTTGAATAAAATATTCAAATCGAGTTCAGATAAAAATTTGGAGCACTCGGCAAATTAATTCCATAGATTTGAATAAAATGTTCAAATCGAGTTCGACATTGACCAAAATCACATCAAATTTCACATACAAGCTCATCATCATCACAAACACATATATATCATCATCACAGGCATTTAAATCTTCACAAATACATATAAATCGTCACAAATACATGTATGTCATAAGCATAACCTGGTTCAAGTAAAAGTTGTTCACAACCACAAGTGTACATCAAGTGCAAGCAAGCAAAACTAGTTGGTTCATGAAATGGAAACAAAAATAAAACTACAACCTAACTTGGATGAGGATGAGTATGCCACGGCAAGCAAGCATTCGGAGTTGAAGTAGTCGGACTGTTAGATCCCGCAGATTGATTCTGCAAAAAGGAAATATTGCATGTGTAACCCAAGAAGAATTGATATGGAAGCATAGAAGCAAAAACCACAAGGATCTCAAGTGATACACCGGAGTGCCATGGGAAGTGACATGAGCGGAAGGGACATGAAAGGGAGGTAGTCCCGGGAACAGCCCTAGAGGTTGCGGCGGCGCCCTAGTACTTTTCATGTACTGGAACATCACACTCATTTGTTGCGCCATGATCCCCTCCCACCTCTGCCACTCTTCCTGTAGCATACCTGTTTGCTGACGACCTGCTTCAAGTGCACCTCCTCCAGAATGCTTTGCACCCTCATCACCATTTTGTTGCGGATATATTGTGTAGCGGATTCGTTGGTTGGGGTGTTATGTTATAAGAGTGACAATTGTTAGAGGGAACAATGTAACATTATCAGAGTATGTTGTAACTGTAGTTACCGTTGGCCTGAAGTCTCTCTAGATCACCCGGTTGAGCTGGTGTTATATAAATCCAAATTGTCCATATGTTCATTACGTGACCACCGCCTGCTACTGCTCTGTGGATGCCTATAGATGCCATCGTAGGTATAGTTGATCGGAATACATATGTTACCATGCTGAATGTGAGATCTCTTGATCTGTAACGAACATCGCAAACATCACATATGTTCCTAAAGATTCTAGGTACTAGTTCATGCTGGACCCAAAAGACTAGTGCCACTCTGATTACTTTCAACTTCAGTGGTTCTTTGGGTTGGTAATTGCCGGTATCTTGTGGGGTTGTAGGTTGCAACACGGAGGTGGGTATTTTGGGATCAATGGGTACCTTGATGGAACCATACCCGAGCGTCACTGTTAAGATTGCAAGGTAATGCTCCCCAACTCGAAGGAACTCAGCACCCAAGATCTTATTAGCTGCCTCAAATGAGCCGGTTAGCACCACATAATCCGAAAGGTACCTGGAGATCAGGCCTTGGGTAACATACACATTCATCTGCCACTGTATTGTTGACTGTATGTCCACAAGATTGATATCAATATGGGCATGTGGATATTCGGGCTTCACAAGTACTATGAGGCCTTGACTAGGTGCATTACTGTAATTGACCTCAGTCTCATCAAAGATCACGAGGTGGCTACGGTGGAAACTAGACATCTTCGCCTGCAAAATAAGATTGATGTGTTACTATAATAAAATCTTCATGATTTATGTGTAACAAGAATAAAATCACAAAGGTCATCATTTAACACAATGAAATTTGCCACATCTTGCTGATTTGAAGATGATGGAGACTGCAGCTACAGACCCCAGGCGGAGGAAGGCAGCGGGAACCTGATGGCGGAGGTCGGTGCTCAACTCCTGAAAAAAATAAATATAAGAGTGTCAATTAAAAATTTTGGCAGCACCTCCCCTGCATGGTGAGGTTTCCAAAACCTGCAAGAAAAGCCACAATACGAAGGTCGGGCCACAAAAAAAATTTCTTCTCGTAGCTCGACCAGAAACATGACATGTGGTGCTGCACGACACAAGTTCAAATTGACAAGAAGTCAAATTGAAAGGCATGACAAGTTAAAATTCTATATCTAAAATTTTATATCTATAATTCTATATCTAAAATTATATACATACATTTCTATATGTAAAATTGATAAATAAGATACAAAATTTCAATATGTATCTATAATTCTATATCTAAAAATTATAAACATACATTTCTATACATCACTAATTCACCACAAATTCTATATCTAAAATTTCTATAATTGATAAGTAAGATCCAAATTTGATCTAACATCACGGTGATTTCTACAAATTCTATATCTAAAACATAGAATTGAAGTGTAAAATTTTCAGTAGCACACATGAAGTAAAAAGCAAGACGGTGATTCATATGGATAAAGAGAAGATTTACCTACAGTCAGTTGTAAAAGTAGTAAAAAGGTGTTTAGTATCATTTCGGTGTATGGGGCCTCCTAAGAGGAGGACAAGCAAAATTTTATAGATGAGCTGTATTATTGGAATAGTAATGACATAGATGCTGTTATTTTTTGTGGGGATTTTAATTTGGTCAGGTTTCAAAAAGATAAAAGTAATGGTGTGGTTGATTTTAAGTGGTGTGAAAAGTTCAATGAGTGGACTCACTAGGAACAGTAGAAGATGGCTGGATGCGTCCTCGGCGACGGGCAAGATGGGCCGGGAGCTTGGGGGCGGGGTCGAGGAGATCGGGGCCGGGAGCTCGGCGGCGGGGCCGAGGATCTCGGGGCCGGGGAGCACGGGGGTGCAGCCGAGCGGGAAAGGGCGAGCAGGGCTGGGCGGGAGCAGCCCTGGGCATGGCCGAGCAGGGCTCGGGCGGGAGCGGCGCCAGGCGCGGCCGAGGAACCCGGCAGGGATAGCAGGCGACGAGGATTGGGCGTCGGTGGAAGAGAGATGTGGAGCGAGACTTAGTGCGAGAGAGCGAGTGGAGAGTGAGATGATTAACTGTCCATCACAGAACTAACGATAAATCTTCCTTTTTGCTGAGTGCTTCCTTTTTGTGGAGTACTTTGATTCACAACACTCGGCAAAGAGGAAGATTTGCCAAGTGCTAACCGTTTGCCAAGTGCTTTGATTAATGACACTCGGCAAACGTTTATTTTGCCATGTGTGTCAGTTTTGCCTCAGTGTCCTTCCCTTGACACTCGACAAATAGTTGCCCAGTGTCTGATTTGTTGCTCTCAGCAAAGGTCCAGACACTCAGACAATATGAGGTTTTCCCATAGTGGCTTGAAAATAGTTTTGACATCTTGACAACATTCATATCTTTCTGATGACAATATATGTCTTCAGTCCAGTTGTTACTCCAATTTTGACAAAGGATGTTGTTCGAAAGTAATTGTAAAAAATGTTTAGCTAAGAATTTCATATATTATCTCAGTCAGTTTTCTCGTCCGAATTGTGTTCATATTTTAATAGTTTTAATTTGCTTGTCTATCACTAATTAAGTACAGAAGAGCCTTTTAGTGGCGGTATACTAAATTCGAATATTGGATCCCATACATTGATCCACATCGGTTTACAGTCCAGACCTAGGTGCGCAGAACTGCATAGACCCAGATCCGTTCAATGGCCGTCACAACAACAAAAAGGTCCTGTAGCAGCGGTTGGGAAGGCTGTAGCGGCAGACAGGCCACCCCACCGCTACGTAAACGCCACTACAAATATGCATTTGTAGCGGTAGGTGGTCTGTCGCCTATATAAACTGCCGCTACAGACTCATTAGTAGCAGCGGTTGAAAATGTCTAGTGCCGCCATTGTTAGTCATCAGTAGCAGCGGTTGAAAATGTCTAGTGCCGCCATTGTTAGCCATCAGTAGCAGCGGTTGAAATCTTCAACCACCGCTATTATTGGCTATTAGTAGCGGTGGTTGATAACATCAACCGCTGCTACTTGTTATTTTCTAAAAAAATAATAAAATTTAGCAAATATATAGAAATCACAGATTCTTCATACACAAAAAATTATAAATCGCATCACAAATATTTACAACATCTCATCACAGGTATTTACAATCTCATCACAGATATTTATATGTCATTATAGAATATATATAACATTGTCATCGAAATATTCAATCGAGCTTACAAATATTTTATATGAACCCTAATGTATAGCCATCATCTTTTTTCGATACATTAGGCTCATATGGTGCTCTTGAACCAGCCCACTCACAAAGGGACCTATGTTTTGTTGCTAGTTTACTATTTGAGTCAAAGTACTTCTCTTCTGGACTAATTACCTCTCTCAACATAAAACGACAAAGAAAAGCTACAACTATATACATGTCATTTGTACTCAAGTGAATGCGTGATTGAGGAATCATACCCTTTCTGATCTCGGTGTTCCTCTTCATCTTTGCAGTTCATTGTGCCTTTTTTCTTATGGCCCTTTGTGTCACATAAGTAGAGTATGTTAATATGAGATCTCAAAACTTCACTATTTGAGTAAAGTAAAATGGACATAAACAAAATCAACTTACCTCTTCATTAGACTCTTCAACGATATGATCTAGGTAAGATGAAGAGCTAGATGCGAACACACACGTGTAGTAGCCACAATGCACACAACCCTTTTGTTGCTTAAAGCACTATGTAGTAGCGAACACAAGTTAGTTATACTTTATATGATGGATACTACGATAAAGACATGTATGTGATGCATATAAATCTTACCCAAAACTGATGACAAAAGTACATCTTCTTTTTTCTGTTTTGGATGACATTTCCCTCCCGCTTTGACATATTTCTCGTAAGCACTAAACAGTCGACAAAAGCATAATTAGATGATATTAACATTATCAATTCATATATATATAGTTTAATTTGTTACCTATCTATGACTTCCACCATGTTGTTGTACAACTTCTTGTCATAGTCGAGACTGTCTAGCACGAGAAGGTACCCATTTTTGGGAATTATCATAAAACAGATCCAGTGATCGCTACAAGAATATTGACAACAAGTTACTTACTATTGGATTTAACTTGAATATATGATAGATGACGAAGGCAGTAGTGGTCCAACTTACTTGAAGTTATAGGGGGCTAAGATGCATTGTCTATCTTGCCACTTTAGGAAGCACTCGTATAAATAATTTATAACCCGAGTCCTTGCTTCATTTCTCAGGACCGCCTTCATTTCACCTATCTTTGTTGGTGTCTTATCCGGATAGTGATCCGGATTTACCGTTGGATTTATACTACTTTGGTTGATGCGGTTCGGATTGACGTAGGCCACCTTCCAATCTTTTCTATCAACCATCTTTCTTTGATAAAAAGAGTTCATGCTACAAAAAAAAAAATATAAGGTAATATATTGAATTATACTTGAAATTCGAAGTAGATCGAACGTGAAACTTACATGCACCACAAGGTGATGAAGGTGACATCTATCCTGCCTAGGCGAAATATTAAGTGGACATCCTTCCAAAATAGGCCTAAGGTTTGTTCATCGTCCTCTTCATTGAACAACTCAGTTGGAATCCTACAAGTGATTGCAGCGACCTTCCTTCAACGCCATCATGTACCACTCATGCAACTTTCGCATCTCCCATGACATGTTCTTGTACATGTTGTTTGATATAAGGGGCTTACTCAATTTGAATGTTGGGTAGTCCACACCATCCATAGGATTGTCCAAAATGTGATCGTCGTATGACACTTTATCCCGAGGATCTTGTTCTTGGATGACAAGCTTATCTGTGCTTGCTAGACATTTTTTCAATCCAGCCAAGTACTTATCAACATCATTTTTTGCTTTTGGGTCCTTTGGCTCTTTGTCAAAACCGGTAATCATCGTTGGGATTACCGAAGCCTTGACAACAACTGGCGCAAGCTGGACTTGGATTACCGGAGCTTGAACTTGAACCACCACAATAGCTGTTGACGGAGGCTCGACTTGAATTGTTTCCCGAGGCTGAACACTCTGCGGAAGAGGCTCGTTGTCACTATAGATTATAGTTCTGTGAGTCGAGTCGGCTTCCACATGAGGAGATTGAGGCTTGTTTCCCGAGGCTGCCGTAGACATAGGAGATGGTTCTCCACCTGTATTGGCTGGCTGGCTCGCATGAAAGGACCCGTGCCCAGACAATGGGGGTGGAGAAACTTGTGGTGAGAGGACAACTTCATGGTGTTTCTAAATAATGAAAGAGCCGAGGGCATCTTCGAGAGTTTTTATACCCGCCTCAGGTATCGGGCATTCGATCTTGTTGTCCTCATAGCAAGGTACTATTTCTAACACGGTGACACGCACATAACCTGGGGGATATCCCTGTTATGGAGCGTCTCTCCTAGAAATGCTGTGCCCGATGCAACCTTCATCGTCTTCCCCTTGTAACCAAATGGCACATGAAACTCGCAAGGAGTATCCTCAGTGATGTCATTCGTGTCTGATTGCATGGAGACTGATGGTTGACCGGAGACTGATGATTGTGTGGAGACGGATGGCTGCATGGATGTGGCCGAACCACGCAAGAAGGCATCCACCGCAGCCTGCATGTTGGGGTCCAAATGACCGCTTTCTTTGTCGATAGTGAACATAAGAAGTTGTCGCCTCCAATCCTCCTTGGCTTTACCATCTTGCTCTTTCTTATGCAATGTATGCTTCTTGTAGAGGTGTGAGGATATTTCAGAGAAACCTTCTTTCCATGTTGCCGATGATGACACTCCTCGTACCCGACCACCATGTTCTTTGGTCCCAATAGCCTTTGCTAGCTCATCCTTGTGATACTCCGGTGTAAAGAGACCAGCCTCCGTTTGCGTCATGATGGGGCCTTTCAAGGCTTGCACGACTTCACTTGTCACGGGATCCTTCACAATGATCTCTCCTTCTTCGGTTAAGTCAGAGCGACCATACACCCAGTTCCTGGTACGCTCATTGGTATTTGGCAAAGGATCAGGTTTTCCTTCCGCGCGGAGCTTGGCTTCCTGCTCTCTCCAAATTGGAATCTTCTTTTTTATATCCACTCGGACCTAACCGTGCCTTGAACTTGTTACGCTTGTTTAGCTCAACCATCTTTTCACTGAGCTCCTTTGAAGCACTGCTCGTCTTCTGCTCAACAAACTCATCCCATTCCTGCTGACTAATATTTTCATGCTTGTCGAATGGGGTTCAATTTTTCTTGACGTATTGGAAGTTGAGCTTGGACTTGTAATCTCGAATGATGTGATTGAGAGTGGACATTTTGGCCTTCTTGGCTCTCTCGAGATCTGCTAGCTGGAACCAGATGGTTGCCATGATGTCAGCTCACATATCATCTTTTCTACCATCCGGGACTTGGCGCCAATCTTGCCATGTGATTTTGCAATGGTCCCTCACCACTTTGCCGCAACAGTTTGGCCATTTGGCGTTGACACCAGTGGGTTTAATCGGTTCTCCATCTTTGGGTCTAGTGCAGTAACCTCGTGGATGACCTCTGCCTTGTTCGCGGAGCGCTGATCGCGCTTGCGTTTGTGTGTGGCAACTTGAGCAGACACCTCTTCCACTTGCTGCTCGAGGGCCACATCTGTCACAACCTCAACGACAAATAGCCGATGGGCACTTCGTTGGGGGCCCTAGGATATAAGTAGTAGATTTTAATTTATAAATTAACTGAACAAATGAGAGAATTATCTTTGACAAGATACCTCATTTTGAGGCATAAAATCAGGATTCGGGCTCCCCAATTGATGTTCTTTTGGTAGTGGAGGATACGGATCTTCTGGTTCTTCCCAGTGTTCGCTTGATCCTTCATCGTCTGAAGATGACCTCGCTTCTGAAGATGACCTCGCTTGTGAGTGCACCTTGAGGGCATCTTCCTCTTGAGAGGGCATATTGTCCGCCATGACGAGAAGACTTTGATAGCTAATGTTAGATATGATGACTAGTTTAGAAAATAAGGAGTATGCACCTTTCATCATTGAGCATAGATACAAAGAAAACAAAAGAAAAGAATAGAAAAATCAAAATTTGCTCTTAGTGCGGGTTGCCGAATCAACGGCCTTCCAACGCTCTAAGATCCTTGACTCGTACAACAACATATATCCGATATCCTAGGATATGGTCCATGTCGCTGGACTAGCCTCATTTAGCCTGCTTTCATCATTGAGCATGGGTCGATTGACTACGTAGAATAGATAAGTAGTACAGAGAGACAAGGAGAAGAATAGAAAAATCAAAATTTTCTCTTAGTGTGGGTTGCTGAATCAACAGCCTTCCAACGCTCTAAGATCCTTGACTTGTACAGCAGCATGTATCCAATATCCTAGGATATGGTCCATGTCGCCACACTAGCCTCACTTAACCCGCTTTTATCATTGAGCATCAATCGCCTACGTAGAATAGATAAGTAGTACAGAGAGACTAGGAGAAGAATAGAAGTAAATAATAAGTACAGAGAGACTATAGGGCAGTAAGTAATATGACATATATATGGCCACAAGTAAAAAATTAGTACAGAGAGACTATGTCACCCAGTACACACAAGCATTCTGTCCAGACTATTTATATGTAATTTACTGAATAAAAAGCCTAGAGAGATGGTACACACAAGCATTCTCTCTAGACTTCCCTTGTTAGATAGTATAGCCAGAAATGGTAGCAAGTATAGCACACAAGCATGAAACACATGTATGGCAGGAAGCAATGACCAACTATGTAGTATATGATATGCATTGCATACAACTCAACAAGTGATAGGGCATGTTATTAGAACACTAATAAATTGATTTCTGATTCTGAGCTAACAGTGAGCAAGCATTGAAAGGTGCATGACATTAAGCACAAATTGCAAGAAAAAAAACAACAACAGCACTGACAACAGCAGCAGTGCACATATATATAGCAGAAAAATGAACAACAGCAGATATCACTAGCAGATATCAGCAATAGCAGATATCAAGAGCAGCAGCAAAATGAACCATATATATCACTAGCAGATATCAACAACAGTAGCAAGCTAAAGATCGACAACAAGTATATGGCATATATATCATCATATATATCATAACAACAGCAGCATTGCACATATATATAGCAGAAAAATGAACAACAGCAGATATCACTAGCAGATATCAGCAACAACAAATATCAACAACAGCAACAAAATGAACCATATGTATCACTAGCAGATATCAACAATAGCAACAAGCTAAAGATCGACAACAAGTATATGGCATATATATCATCATATATATCATAACAACAGCCGCATTGCACATATATATAGCAGAAAAATGAGCAACAACAAATATCACTAGTAGATATCAACAACAATAGATATCAACAACAACAGCAAAATGAACCATATATATCACTAGCAGATATCAATAACAGCAGCAAGCTAAAGATCGACAACAAGTATCTGGCATATATATCATCATATATATCATAACAACAGCAACATTGCATATATATATAGTAGAAAAATGAACAACAACATTTGACAAGGATAAAACAGGAGCTGATGGATACACACCAAATTGCTAGAGCTACAATCAGGCAAAACAAAATTTTTTTTTGTTTACCAAGAGCAACAGATCAGTTATACACTAAGTATGAGCAACAGATTCAGATATGGCAACAAAAGAAATATCACATGCAGCAAATAAGCAACTATAGTGAGCATGACAGTGAGCAAAAAAGCAAGCATATAGGACAGCTAGCACATTCAGATATGGCAGCAAAAGAAATATCACATGCAGCAAATAAGTAACTATAGTGAGCATGAATATGCTATAATAAGCAACTATATAGAGCAGTTACTAAGCATATAGGCAGCAATTATATATATAGTGAGCATTTTCAGATTCTAGCAAATAGTGAGTAGAAAAAAATGGCAGTGATGGGTTTAGGAAGCCTGTGCTTCGACTACCGGAGCAGCATGGAGCCGGAGCCAGAGCCCAGCCATGGGGATTTTGTTATCGGTATGTCAGGTAATTGTGATGACAACGGGAACATTCAATGATTCTAACAAGTACTCCCTCTATTCTTAATTGTTGTCATTAGGACAGTCGTTAGGATAGCATAGAGCACATGGTGATTTAGCACTAGAGGTGGTTCAACACATAGCACAGAGCACATGAGCATAGAGCATAGAGCACAAAGCACAAAGCATGACTAAAGGGCGCACCTGGTCGTCGAAGGGTAGGAGTGCGTCGGACAAGAGGGGAGAGGGGAGGAAGAAGAGGGTGCGGCGCTTACCAGAGAGAAGGTGAAGGAGGGGGAGTCCCTCGCGGTGATGGTTGGCGAGTTCGAGGAGGGTGGACGTTAGTGCGCGCGTTGTTAATAAGGAGGGAGCCCACAACGGTGATGCTCGGGGAAGGACGAGGGGGCCCATGCGATGATCGTAGAGGCCGGGCTCAGGGACGAGGAGGGGGCCCACAACAGCAGTGCTCGGGGAAGGTCGAGGGGGCCCGCGCGGCTACCGTTGATACGAGGCTCGGGGAGGAGGTGGGGGCCGTGGCGGTGGTGCTTGGAGAAGGACGAGGAGGCCTACGTGGGGACCGTCAAGGCACTCGGGGAGGAGGCCGGCGGTGGCAGTGCTCGGGGGTGACGAGGGGGCCAACGGCGGCGGTGCTCAGGGACGAGGAGGGGGCCCGATGCAGTGGCGCTCGGGGATGAGGAGGGGGCCCGCGGCTGCAGTGCTCGGGGATAGATGAGGGGGGCCTATGGCGACAGTGCTCGAGGAGGCGTCGGAGAGGGCACGAGGTGATGGAGGGCGATGGCGGAATTGGGCAGCCTCACGGCATAGGAAAGCAAACTCCGGGTTTAGGGTTAGGGGCCCACCACGCGTTGCTTATATAGGGGGAGTCCTTATTAGCGGCGGTTCACAAAGCCAACCGCCGCTAAAAGGAATAGCGGCAGTTGGCTTTATGAGCCGCCGCTAAAAAGCCGTGGTGTGTTTTTTTATATTATATTATTCATGCTCTAAAATTGTATTGAAATTATATTATTTGTTTTAAAAAATTACCAGAGACTTGTTTTTTGCAGAAAAACCCTGAGTTCATTGTTAACTATATTTTAGTCCTATCTTTTTATAGTTAGGCCCCTATACTTAATAAAAATTAATGTTAGGTCCCAAAATTTTGTAGAAACAACCCTATAGTTTTTATTAATTATAGTTAGTCCTAATATTTTTACACTTTCATTCTTGTCATTTTATATATTGGTCCCTAAACTTATTTATATTTACCTTTTAGTCCCTAAAACTTAGAACTACAAGATGCTTAACAAAATAAGTTACACAATCTTTATATTCAAATAAGCATAAATTACATAGAACATAATACAAGGTTCAAATAATAAAAGGTACTTAACAAAATAAAATTACATTTCACTAAGAAATATATTATTTATTTAGAAATATATTATTCATTAAGAAATATATTAGTGATTTAGTAATATATTATTCATTTAGAAATATATTATTCCTTAAGAAATATATTATTCACTAAGAATAAAAATTAATGTTAGGTCCTAAAATATTGGAGAAACAACCCTATTCTTTTTATTAATTACATTTTAGTCCTAATATTTTTACACTTTAATTTTATTTTAGTCCTGGATTTTTGCAAAAACACACCTACACTTTTTAAAAATTATAGTATTAGTCCTCTTTTTGCACTCTTATTTTTTTATTGCATCTTAAATTTTTGGTCTCCTCTTACCATTTCAATAAGTTACACAATCTTTAAATTTAAATAAGTTACATAGAACATAATATAAGGTTCGAATAATAAAAGGTACTTAACAAAATAAAATTATATGATGCTTGAGTTAGCCTTGAACGACTTTTGCTTGGCAGTGATCGGTGCGCATGTAGGGCATTCCACCGGCAAAGGGGAGTTTTGCTTCTAAGACTTTAAAATTTTTCGGATCTATGAAACATGGCACCTCGTCATATTGATTGTAGTCATCTCGATCCTCCACATTCTCCACTCTAACTATTCTTTGCTTACCTAGAACAATAATATATTTCTTTTCGTCCTTTGGATCAAGCACATAAAACACCTGTTCCACGGTCTTGGCAAGTATCCAAGGGTCATCTTTGTGACCAACATTGTTAAGATCAACAATTGCGAAACCATATTCATCCACCTCGACGCCATTAGGGTGCTCATCAAATTCCATATCGACCATACTATTCTCACCATGTTTTGTCTATCTCGTGTATCCCTCAACAAAACCCCTCCGCACCAAGTGTGATTTTATTACTTCTATATCATTCCACAGCTTCTGATTCTTGCAATCAAAACACGGACAATATATATCAGTCGTCTGTTCATGTCGAGCATGTTCTGCGGCCGCTTCGATGAATTTAGAAACTTCTCGTAAAAATATTGGACCTGGTCTTGGTGCCTCGTACATCCAAGATCTATCCATCGCGAACAACCTTGAACAAAAACCCAAAAATTAATTAACAACACAAAATTTAAATAGTAACTAAATATATAAATATTGAAATATAATATATATGAAGTGAAAAATATTATGCAAGCTAAAATCAAACAAGCATCAAATTATTTTATATATTATTTAAATTTTATCACAATCTATCCAAAATATTAGAAATTAATTAATTAATAATGTGTAACAAAAAAAATAACTATTCACTAAATATATAAACATTGAAATATAATATACATGAAGTAAAAAATGTTATGCAAGGTAAAATCAAATAAGCATCAAATTATTTTATATATTATTTAACTTTTATCACAATCTATCTAAAATATTAGAAATTAATTAATTAATTATATGTAACAAAAAATTGAAATATTCACTAAATATATGAACATTGAAATATAATATACATGAAGTAAAAAATATTATGCAAGGTAAAATCAAACAAGCATCAAATTATTTTATATATTATTGAACTTTTATTATAATCTATCCAAAATATTAGAAATTAATTAATTAATTATGTGTAATAAAAAATTTAAATATTCACTAAATATTTAAACATTAAAATATAATATATATTAAGTGAAAAATATTATACAAGGTAAAATGAAACAAATATCAAATTATTTTATATATTATCTAACTTTTATTAAGAAATAATAAAATAATTAACATCCCTCTTGCCCTAATACTACCTTCTCTCTGTTTTAAAAACTAAACTAGATCTAGATTCCCATTAACATAAAAGAAGCTAGATATAATAATTTTTTTATATAGTGATGAAAAGAGATGATGTATGCCTTCATAAACTTCAACTATAGCCAAATAGAACCATCCAAATCAAACGAATTTAGCTAAAATTTGATGAAAACCTAAGAAACTTACAACCCAAAATTCTACTTGATTTCAAAATGAGAACACAAAAAAACCAATGGGATGAGTTCTTCTTACCTCATAGGGCAAATTTCTGCAAAAAAAAAATGAACTCAAAATCTTCTCCCCTTGATTTTCGTGATTTGCCCAAATTTTTGGGCCAACACTGTTTGAGTGAAACATGGAAGCTATCGGAACGCGATATATATAGCCGGGGCACTTTATAGCGACGGTTAGAATTGTCAACCGCCTCTAATATGCGATAAATAACGGTGGTTGGCATTGTTAACGCCGCTGTAAACATTGGCCATTTATAGCGGTGGTTGACAATGTCAATTGCCGCTATTGGATACCCTGTAGTGGCGGTTTTCGTTGGGGCAGTCCCCATTGGCTCTGTAGCGGCGATCGACTTTGGCTCGCGCCACTACGGCGATTTGCCTGCTGCGCTACAGTTCTATTTGTGGTAGTGCGTCTCCGCGCTCCAGATCGCGTCTTGCAGCGCCATCAGCAACGGAACACGTTTCCCTCTTCGACGGCTCTACAGTAGGAGTTTTGTAAGATAAAATAGTGTTTTTTTATGCAGAGTACATAGGAATTGTACCCTTGCTTGGCATTGGGGAGTCTGAAATAGCCATGGTTCGCTACTTCAACCAATGCAGAAACCTAACCAGCAGTGACACTAGTTTCCTAGAAATTAATGTTTGGCTATGTACGGAAGATCGATTAAATTAGCAAGGCCTGGCCTAACGAAGTGGTGTCCCTAAATTGCACGTCTATGATTTTTATGCACTTCCCAATATGCAGTCGAAAGAGATCATTTACAATCAGACATATATTTGGAAGGTTATTGGTGTGTCTCGACCCAGTGCCGTTCATGGCCGTTTCCAAGGCTGCCACGGCCGTACGTCGTTGCACCTCTCTCCACTACAACAAAAAAGTTTTTAACGACGTTATAAAAACTTCCGTAGCGATGAATTTAAAGAGAACCGCCACTACAGTGGTACAATGATTTTTAGTGGCAGTTCATAAAGTAATCCACCTCTAAAAATCGAATTTTAGCGGTGGTTCACATTGTAAACCACCACTAAATATAAAATCGATTTTTAGCAGCGGTTCACAATGTGAATCACCCCTAAAAATAGGTTTTTAGCAGCGGGCTATATTATGGTCCGCCACTACAATATACCTGCTAGCCCATTACAATAATAAAGCCCACTACATTAAGCCTTTATAAAAACAAAAATCCTACACTCCCTTCCTTAGTCCTTCTCTCCACCTCTTCTCCCGCCTCCTCCCCTCCTGTTGGCACCGCCACCTCCCTTCCCTCAAGCACACGCTAGACCCGCTACCCTTCCCTTACTCGACGGCAGCGGCTCCTAGCGGTAGGCCTCCTCCCCTTCCTCAGCGATGTTATCCGACGGCGGCACCCCTCCTCCTTTCCCGGCACGATTCGGCGGCCGCGCCCCTCCTCCTCCCTTCCCGGCATGGCGGCGGGGCAGATCCGGTGGCGGCGCCCCGCCTCCTCCTTTCGCGACGCGGTGGCGGGGCGGATCCGGTGGTGGCGCCTCTCCTCCTCCCTTCCCGGCGTGGCGGTAGGGCGGTTCTGGCGGCGGCGCCCTTCCTCCCTTCTCGACACGGTGGCACCCCTCCCCCTTCCCTTCTCGGCACGCGGCGGGGGTGGATCCGGAGGCGGCACCCCTCTCCTCCCTTCTCGGCGCGGCGGCGAGGCGGATCCGGTGGCAGCGCCCCTCCTCCTCCCTTCCTGACATGGCGGCGATACGGAGGTGGCCTGCGCAAGGCATGACTTCTCGGCTACGCGAGGCCGAGGTGGGCCATCGCCCTTTCCTACCACGGATCCGGCTGGGCCCTGGCTAGATTTGGCCTTGGCATAGGCGGGCCTAGCAGGCGGGCCGGGTGGGGTTTTTATTATTTTTTTTCATAAGTTTGTAGCGGCGGATGATACTATCAGCCACTGCTACAACAAGATTATCAGCAGCGGGTAAAAGTTCTTTTTAGCTTTGATTTAGTGGTGGTGATTTAATTGGGCAACCATGACCGTACACTTCGATCCGTTACAATGATGTTTTGTGGTAGTGCTCCTGTCCGGGAGGGCTCCTCCGTTTCGCCGCTTGGTAGGTCCACTATCTTACAACACAGATCCCAGCCATCGATCATGGTAGGTCCACTACGGCATCTGTCCACAACTAATCAAGACGTAGCCGAGATGGATCGGAAGAAAAGGATGAGGAGACAGACGGATACGCCACTTAATTTTCCAGGACGATGATGATACGGCCAACAAAGCGACGCTCGCCATGGAGAAAAGACGCAAAACGGAGGAGCTGGTCGTCTTCCTCCGCCAGCAGAGACGGATGACCACCAGCTCTTGCTAACGCTGCTCGTCTGGTGGGCGCGTGCGAGGAGAAGCTGAGCCAGGTCGAACAGCTCGAGAAGGATCTGAAGAATATCCTATATGGTGGCGGTTGCTTGGTGCGTGCCGTGTTTTTCGTCCTGCCTATATCTGTTGCACTCTATCCCCCCCCCCCCCCCCCCCCCCCCCCCCCCCAAAGTAATTTTTCTAAGGCATTGGAGAAAATAATCGATCGAGTGGGCTTGTGCTCATAATTCATCTCTATTTTTGCTCAGACCAAAAAAAACTTAGATTCATATCTACTGTCTTTTGAAACTCTCACTTGGTGGTGAACATATAATTATTGGTCGCTACGTCGAAGAAGTTCCCCACTGAAGCATCCAGTTCCTGTAAAATTTGATATGCAACAAATGCTTCTGCTAGGTGTGTAGTACAGCAACAAAAATTTCATCATGCAACTGAACTGATTGGAGTTCAGTCACCTATGATGATGCTCTTTTCTCTAGGAAAATACTATGCACCCGACCCTGTCCGACTGGTGTACATACATCATGACTTGACACTGCGTCATTTGTCGCTGCTTCATGACTTGACACTGCGTCATTTGTCGCTGCTTCCCTATTTCACTACAGGAAATCGGGCAAAGAGCACATGGCGAACAAAGTCTCAGTCAAGTGCTCTTTGCCGAGTGTTTTTTGTCGTGTATTCAACAAAACTTTTGTCGAGAGTTGAAATACATTTGAAAAAGCCTTACACTCGGCAAAACATAAATTACAAAAACAAATCCAACAAAATAGCAAAACAACACTAGGAAAAGAATTTTTTCTACACGCGGCAAAGTCCTTGTTTACCGTGTGTAAAAAATAATATACTTGACAAAGTCCTTCATTGTCGAGTGCTAAATTAAACACTAGGTAAATAAATTTTCCTACGTACTTTAAAAAAATTGTCAAACAAATTTAGAAAATAATCAAATTTTAAAATGATACATTTTATGTAATCTATGACCTATACAAAATGATTTGATGTTAAATTCAAATTTGACTATCAATATAACTCTAAATTTTAACGGCTTATTCTCAACTCTAAGGTTATTCTTCGGAGACTCTTCATTTTGTAAGCAACATACATGACAACTTGTATGAAACCTTCTCTATTTTTTATTGTAGCTAAGATCAATAAAAGAAGAAATAAACCCATGTCGATGCCGCCTGGCTCTCCATCCCAGTGAAGTCGATGTATCGCAGGCTTAGACTTTATTTGATTATTTTAGAATTTTAAAATCATTTGGACACACGTTAGTGTTGTCATAATTTTTAGACTTCATGTCAAATTTCTTTTTATTTTATGGATAAGATATCAAATTAGGCTAAATAACATGAATATAATTTTTATACTCATTAAATTTTTTATTTGAGTAACTTGTAGTTCAAATTTGACGTTATTCAAAAAAATGAATGAAATGTAATTAATAAATAAAATATAGTAAACAAATATGAAAAAATATCAAATTTTAACATGGAGTAACACATGTTACATGTGGAGGGTACAAAAAGTTTTCAGAGTACAATAGGAAAAAATTATTTTTTACCAAGTGTAAAAAAAATACTCGACAAACCCTTATCTTTGCCACGTGTTAAGAAAAAATACTCGGTAAACCCTTATCTTTGCCGAGTGCTAGAGAAAACACTTGACAAACACTTCTTAGTGAATCTTTTTTAACACTCCACAAAGTGTTTTTTTACCATGTATTTTTATTTTACTTTTATATGTCACTCGGTAAAGAGTAAAGACGTTCTTTACCGAATGTCCCAATAAAAACACTCGGCAAATAAGGGGTTTCCGGTAGTGTTTGATGACTCGGTCCGATGCCAGTTAGACGGCTAGGTCATAGCTATAGTGGTGCTCTTTTCATTGGGAAAATACTTTACTCGTGTTCGACTATGTAATTAATCGACGTGTATCATGACTTGATGCTATCTCGTTTGTCACTGCTTGTCCGTTGGATGATACGGTTAGTCGAACAACAACTGGGTCTTACCGATAGTGGTGCCTTTTTTCCTACTAATTGCACAATTTGAAGGGCACATGCAAAGAAGATGTATTACTCTAGTAATACATACATTTGTTTCTTCCATGCTAGTAAATGGTCTCCCAAATGTATGATACCGTGTCACGCTATTCTGGCAAATCGACATATTGGTAATACTAGCACTTTGTTAGTGAGTTGCTACGGAAGCCATAAATTTTTATATGAGACTAGCAACGTTTGCTTAATTACCATAATCAATGAGTACCACAGTCAAAAGTCATGGACCCGAGACATCAATAATGCAATTCAACGCATATCTCCACGTTTAGGAATATTTAAATTTAACTAATGTTGTGAGATAGCAGTTTAAGAGTGTGGAATATATAATCAAACTATATTTAGTTAGCACAAACTCCTTTCATGGTTGAATTTCAGATTGGATGAGGAGGTGAGAGGTCAGACAAATGATTAGATGGACTTGGTGCATTGGATGAAAGGGGCCGAATTGTCGACGACGCCGGGGCATCTGGCTGGAGCCACGAATGATTGGCTGGAAAAACACTTGAACATATGTGGTCAGGGTTACAGTTGTTAGGCGCCCACGGTGAGGTGACAAGTCCTGCATGATCGTCTTTGTTGTCGAGGTCATGCTGCTGCATGCGGCAGTTATGGCGGTGACATGAATCCCATCGGCCCCTGTTGTGACATCTCAGAAATCATGTTACCTTGTGGTTGCAGGGACCGTTAGTTGTTATCGTAGTAGCAATTCCGGTAACACCTGCGGTCTGAAGTACATTCTGGTAACCATAGTTTGGAGGCGGCATCATCATTGTCATCTGGCCGGAGGAGTTGGGGTAGGGTGTGATCGCGTTACCACTACAACAAAAATGGTCAATAGCGGCAGACTAAAACCTACTGTAGCGATGGGTTGGCCGGCCCGTCGCTATATTTTCGTAGCTAAAAATAAAAATTTATAGCGGCGGACGACCTCTAAACACAACCAACCGCAGCTACAAAACGATTAGTAGCGGCGGGTAACATCTTCACCCACCGCTACCCGTAAACCCAAAAAATAATAATAAAAAAGAGCATCGACCCGCTTGGAGCCCACTCGGAGTCCGTGATGTCACATCACAAAGGTCAGGAGGAGGGGCGCCACCGCTGCCGGATCCGTGCCCGTCGCCACTGGATTCGTGCCCATCGCCGTGCCGAGGAGGAGGAGCGTCGCCTCCGGGCCGAGAAGGAGGGGCGCGCGATGTTGGTCATTAATACGCACCCACTTATATACCGCAAGAGCACGGTGTATATTATAGCACTTTTTCTCTTAGAGTATTCCAAGGTATAAACGAATCCACGAGGATCAGCAAGAGAACCATGGTTAGAGTTTACTATTTCATCTAACAAATTAATCTTATCATTAAGTAAATATTGCACATACAAGAGAGTCGAAAAAGATGAAAGTCGAAGTTGCAAACCTAAGCTAAAGTGCGCTTGTTGCCTTAGTAAGCCTAAGTGCGCTAGATGCTTAATTAGCCAAGGTTTGTGGGAGTAGGAGCATACACATCGATCAAGGAGTATCACCAGGAGTTAGCCTATATGCATCTAGCGGTCGGAGAAAGGATGTGCCAATCGGCGCAACTGGTGTGCCGATCGGCACTGAAGTAGTAGCGGTTATCATCGTAATTCTAGCTTAGTTGGCACTTTAAACAATCGGTAAACATCGAAGATGAGCAAGACCACCCTGCTTTCTGAGCGGCTCCCGATTTATCGTTGCCGAGAGGAAACCCTTAATCGCGCGAGTATCTTAACCCTATTTGACTATCCATAGTGCTGCGCAAGCTTAGCTCTGTCACAACTAAATCACACCCTAGCATCATCAAGCAATCATGATTCATACAAGATCCGAATCATGATCCTAATCACCACGATTAAGAGAGCATCTAAATACTTAGCCTAGAACTAAGCAATTGAATAAGCACATGTAAGATCAATCAATCCAGACGAACACAAATTACAGCCAATGATATAATTAAGATAGTTAACATAAAGATTGATAACTCATACCAATATTCATCATCATCAAAGGCGCGATGCCAACTTACTTTAATCATAACTGATGCTTCTATAGTCCAAATGAAGCAATCCTGGACTCAATCTCGTAGTCCTTGAAACGATATACAACTTTGGTATTATTTAGAACCTCAGATTCGGACGTTTAGATACCCAAAATTATGATGCCAAAATATTTGTCCTGATTCAGATTCCTCTGCGCAGCCTGCCTTGCGGGGCCCATATCTCCCACATCTGTAGTCCAATAGATGCAAATCGTATATATTTGAGAAAGCTCTCAATGATATCTTCAACGTTGGTATTCTGAGTTTTCCCATTGGACCACGTCTTGGGCTCTGAAATTGCGTGACAATACAGTGCTGTTTCTAGACTCCGTAAATTGAACTTTCCTTCCGGATAAACCTTCCAGAAATCCTTAGGCATTGGGCCATGATCTTGGGCTTGCACATCAGACCTCATGGACGTCCTGGAGTGTTTTGCATCCTTCATGTGCTAGTGGGAAGCCCTCCTTGTATGGCGAGTCAGGCTTCATGTCGGTACTTCTCATATAAGAGCCATTTTGTCGTCTTTTCACCTGTTTCTGCAATAAAGCACTAAAACAAAACTACATGTAGAAATCAGCAATGTTAGAGGTAAAACACATGATTATGATGAGAATATGGTATGATGTTGGTGGTTATTGGCATATAAAATGGGTACATAGGAACCACCAACACGTGGCCACCGGAGGAGATGGGCACCACGCGGGCTGTCGGAGGAGAGGGGCCCTGAGCGCAGTCACCGGAGGAGAGGGGCTTGCGGCAGCCACCGGAGGAGATTGGTGCCGCGCGGGCTGCCAGATGAGAGGGTCCCCTCAGCACGGCCGTCGGAGGAGAAGGGCCCCGAGTGCGACCACTAGAGAAGAGCGGCGTCACGCGAGCCACCAGAGGAGAGGGACCCTGAGTCGCCGCCTACCGTGGAGCTACCACACTCGCCTCGCACCTCGACTGTCGTGGCCTAAATCACTACTGGCAGAAGCAAGGTTGCCTGCCCGCCATGGAGGATGGAGCTACCGCGCTCCACTGGGGAGCTGCCCGAGTCTTGATTGCAAGTTGGAAGAGGATCAGGTTGGGACATGTGCTTTTGACAGACGCATTCACATTTGAATCCAATAGGAGTTGGAGGTGCGGATCGATGATATGGCATGTGTGTTTCTTCTGGGTGAATGACATGGTGGGCCTTTTGCATGTATCTTATCATCTTTTTGTTTGTTCACGTGCTTGGACGGGTGAAAAGCAGATAGCAACATGTGGGCACAATGTTCGAGTCTTTTGTAGCGGCGGTTCATTTTGTGGTCCACTATTACAAATTATATTCAGCTGCGGTTGATGTCATGGTCCGTCCTTATAAATTATTTTAGCTGCAGGTGATAATGTGGACCGACGTTATAAATATCACGTAACTGTAGTGGTGGTCTTTTTTTAAATATGCCGCTACATGTTTCTTATCGCCGCTGCTATGGTGACCATGTCTAATCGTTGTAACCTGCTGGTTGAGATTGAGCATCAACGCAACTTGCTTGTGATGGCCCAATGGCGCGACTTCCTTGGCGATGCAGTTCTGGCCAGTGGCGCACCTGGAAGAGTACACCTCTGGTGGCTGTTGGTCGTAGTTACGCACCCACTTATATACCGCAAGAGGATGGTGTACAGTTGTAGCTCTTTTTCCCTCAAAAGTATTCCAAGGTTATCGAATCCACAGGGAATGAGCGGGACTATTACTATTAAAGGCTTACTAACAGATTGCAATGGTTGAGTTGTTGTGAATGTTGACGGTGAGAGAGTGGTGGATGAATGTTATTAGAGATGTAACAGGATAATGAAGGATTCTCTCCTTAGGATTGGTTCACTAGCATGCAACCTTATCCTTATTAACTCGGATGATGATTCCAATATTCTACAAGACATAAATTGAATTCATCAAGAGAGTACCAATAAGTATGAGAGTTACATGACCAGATTCCTGCACCAGAGAAGAGAATATGAGACTACTCGCTCATCCTCCTGCTAAGCATAGCAGAAGGGTGAGAAATAGCGCTGGAACGCGCACGTGCCGATCGGCGCAATCGTCGCGCCGATCGGCGCGACCTCCCTTCTGGTGGTTCTCGTCGGTGTTGACCAACCGTCGCCGCCAATATCCTGAAACCCTAGTTCTAACAACTGAATATCGCGATTGCTGCCTCTCTCCTTTCTCCTTTGGCTCTTGATAGATGTCTTCCTTTTATATCCGGCGAGATTAGGTCAACTTCCACCGACTTTGATTTGTATTGGGCTGGGCCTCTGACCTTGGACCAAATTATGCTTTTCATTGTCTTTTAACCTCCTGCGTCGATCAGCGCAGGCCCACGCCGATCGGCGCGGCTCTGTACCTGGCCCATCCTTGTTGGTCTTTGATTCCTTATCCATAACTGCCCTGTTTTATACCTGTTTCCTGCAATTACATCCAAAACAGAACAACTACAAATATATGCAAATATGGGGTGAATTGTTAGTCAATGCCACCAAATTAAGATGTAAAACATCCCTTTTTGGTAGATAAAATGGGTAGCTAGAAACCACCAACAGTGGCCGCTTGTCGGCCTTCCTCTAGGAAGCTCGGACTCATTGTCACTTGATTGTGTTGCGCCTCTGTTGACGGTCATTAAATACCATTTCTGATCATAAATATAACTTGAAATGAAGGAGGATTCAACTTTCCCGCCATGCATATTAGTTATAATTAATAAATATCCACTATTGCTTGGAAAAACATTGACATGCAGGAGAAATAATGAAATGGAGGCGGAAACATACCCATGTGGCAAAGAAACACAACTTTCACCAATCAGAGCTCGCCAACTGGGACTCCCACGGATTAACTGACCCACTTACAGAAGCAAACTGACTTAACAACCAACCTTACAGTATCACTGGGCAGTAGGACCCACCTAGTAGGCCACCAGTGGCAGTAGCAGCCGAGGGGAATCCTCCCCTGTTTGGCCGAATGGGGAGTGGCCCCCTGGTGCATGGTTGCCACGTGTTGGCTCCTGGTGACTCCCCAATACTTTGGGTAGTATAAATAGAAGGGAGAGGCCTCACTCAAAGCACACACTAAGAAGCATTACTCTCTTTACTATTTCGTGATTTTCTTTTGTTTTAGTGGAGTTAGGCTTAGAATAGAGTTTTCTTCAGTTCCCAAGTCTTCCTTAGAGTTGTGGTATGGCTCTTGTATCTTTCTTCTTTTCTAAGATTTTATTTTTAATATATTTAGTCTTCCTATATAGTTATGTTTGGGTCATGTGTTTCTTGTTTGATTATATGAGTCATTCATATATGTGGTTATTATGCTTGCATGTTAGTAATGTAGTCATACTATATTACCATGTTAGACATAAGCCCTTACTATAGTCTTTATTTATATTGTTATAATGATGCATGACTAATGTATGACTTAGATCATTTCCATGTGCTTAGTGTTCACTTAAATGTGATTACTCCTTTTTTGATCCATCGCTTAAGGGATTAGGAGTATTGTTCTAGAGATATAAGCGTGGTGTTTAGATCAATAGAATGCATCATTTGTCATGTAGCTCATGGATTGCTAGGGGTAGGCAGTAGGTGGTGGCAGGCCTATCTATCCTTTGAAATCCCCCACGTTCGGCTATGTAATAGGCTCTTGGCTAGAATTGTACTGTGGATGCAGGGGAAAATCAGATGCCTAGAGTATGATGATTTGATTGTCTTGCATTGTCATTGTATCTATATAATAGTATATAATATAGACTATGTAACTATATAAAAGTAACATAGTAACTTAGCTCTTTCTTTGTCCTTCTCCACTATGCTAATAATTATCTAACTTGAGTATGCTATATGTGTGTCCACTACCATGTTTATCTTTACCCTTACCCCTATGAGGACTTTGTCTCATAATCCAATGTGCAAATATCTAGAATATGGTAATTACTCTGATCAACCATATGCCTTTCTTTGGGATAAAACAAATATGATACCCTGAATACTTCCGGGTGAAATGCTACAACGGTATTCTCTGTGCGCTTGCGGACTCTCTGCATTTGTTAAAGATTACCAATAATCATTTCTGGCTTCATTGCTAAGGAAACTTAGTGGCGATGTTAAGAAATGTAAACAAGCATTTCTAGTGCCGTTGCCAGGGAAGGCAATTGATCAAAAGAATTACCCATATTCTATACTTGCATATGAGATTTTTGGCATTCGCCCAAACAAGCTAAACTTATTTATTTTCTCCTTTTGTGTGAAAACAGGTAGTGCATGACCGGCTTCACCTTGCCTAAAAATTACATTGAAGATCCCGAGCAACTCTTGAGAAGGGTACGTGCACGTCTCGTCCCTCCTCAACAGTTTGTGTCTACAAGTGAGCCAATCATCTCCGCACAATCAAGCTTCAAGGTCATGGCCCAGAAGAGTCATTGTGATTTCTCCACTCCCTCGGCGTCCAACATTTCTGTTGCACCCAACATCATGGGAGATGGGAATTTTGAAATCAAGACAGGTCTCATTACCATGGTGTAGGCTAGACCATTATGTGGGAACGCCAATGTGGACACCAGTGCCCATCTGCAACAATTTTTGAAAATTTGCAGCACCTTTAAGATGAAGGACATGTCTCAAGACACCATTTGCATGCGTCCATTTCTGTTCTCCCTTCTGAGGAGGGCAAAATAGTGGTTCTACGTGAACAAGGATGTTGTGGGTACCTAGGGAAAATGTTCAACTATGTTCCTCGCCAAATTCATCCCGCTGGGCGAAACCAATGCCCTTCATGGAAGAATTTCAAGCTTCCAGTAGGAGTCCATGGAGTCAAGCTCGGAGGCTTGGGAGAGGCTACAAGAGTACATTGCTGCGTGTCCTCATCACGGGATGGATGAGTGGCTTATCATACAGAACTTTTACAACGGGCTGACTTCGTCGGCTCGTGATCATATTGATGCTACTGCGGGAGAAACCTTCTTCTCACTAACCATTGATAAGGCTAAAGAACTTACTGAGAAGATGGTTTGCAATGGGGCATGCACAACCTTAAGGAGGTGGACATGCTAGCCGCTAAAATGGACCACCTCACGAAGAAGATAGAAAAACAAGCCAAAGGGTATGAAGTCGGCACCGTCAACGCCTTAGACTCTCGCATGATGTGCGAGGTCTGTGGCAACATGGGTCACTCAGGCAATGACTATCCTGAGACTCGTGAGGAGGAGTTGTACATGAACAACAACAACAACTATCGTCCACAAGGAGGCAACAGGTGGAATCAACCACGCCCGTATTATCAAGGAGGTAACAACTTTAACCCTTCCAATACTCAACCCTCCTTTATAAAGATCTTGTCTTAGGCCAGGCTTAAACCAATGAAACCTTCACTAAAAAGCTTGCCGCCAATGACAAGACTTTAGAAAGTGTTAATGCTAAGCTAGAAGGTCTTGCTTATTCCTTTAAAATTCAGCTTAGTTTCAATAAAATGCTAGAAACCCCTCTTGCCCTGCTAGTTGTTGTTGTTCCTCCCATAGAGTCAGGGAAGAGTATGGGGCAACCTGAGTCTCCCATTGAAAGTGTTAATATGGTGACCATGAGAGTGGGTAAGACTACTCAGGATCTGCCATATCCTAACACTGGAGGGAGGGCTAAGGAAGAATAAAAGGAAGTACCTTCAAGCAAAGAAGATTTGGGGTGCCCCATGATCGCTTGCTCAATCGGGGATCAAAAGTTTGACCACGCCCTGTGTCACCTTGTTGCAAGCATAAGCATGATGCCCAAGGCGGTCTTTGATAAATTACACTACACAACTCTATCGTCCATTGATGCAACTTCAGATGGCCGATTCATCAGTCCGCTATCCACAGGGTATTGTAGAAGGTGTCCTGGTGAAAATCCGGGATTGCTTCATCCCCGTGGATTTCATGGTGTCGACATGGATGTTGAGAAGTAAATGCCGCTCATTCTTAGGCGCCTATTTCTGAGCACCGCAGATGCACACATTGATGTTGGGGCCGGAGAAATCCGTTTCCTCATCAATGGGAAGGAGGAGAGGTTTGATTTTCAACCAAGGAGAGAGTAGTGCTCAAAGATCAAGATCAAGTACGTGCCAAACCCAAAGAATATTCAAGAGGCCGAAGTAATACCCCCAAAGAAGGATAGCCTCATTCTCTACATGAATAAGATCATGGCTAAGGAGATGTCATGCCATTTTGAGAAGAAGAACCCACCTATAGCAAGGCCAGGACTGTGAGCAAAGCCATAGCCTGTTAAATCGAAGAAGCCACCGACCGCACCAAAGATGAAGAAGGTGTGGTGAGTGATGAAAGTGCAGCCATCCGCATCCACTTCTCCAGGACCGGATGCTGCAACATCAAGCTAAACACGATGGAGAAAAGTCCCGCTCATCGGACATCAAAAATTGGCGAGCCCTTGCCAAAGGTAAATTGATATTTATCTCATATTTTATTTTCCTCAATTTTTGCACATTTGAATTTTTCAAACTTTTGGATTCTTTCAAATTTGCCTATGCATTTGCATATTTGGATTTCAAACATGCATGTTGGGATTTATTCCAACCCTCTTCTTTGTTTGATAAAAATACAAAATTTGGTTTTTGGTTCCAACTTTGAGAAAATATTTTTCTAAGCAAAATTTTGTCGAAACTTTGGACCTAACCCCTGCAGCTCAGAAATAGTTGTTAGGGAGTTATCGGCCAAATTGGGGGACTAGTGGGACCCACCCACGGTCGGCCGAACACCCATGTTCGGTCGAAGGTGTGTGGGCTCCACCAACCTTGACCTTTTGCCAATGGTTGGATTTGGATCCCCACTAGCCGTTTTCGACCGTTTGGGAATTTTTCTATAAATTGACTGCCTAGGGAAGAGTGTTTTTCCATTACAAGTTCACTTCTCATTTCACTCCCTCCTTTACTCATTTGCTCTTGAACTCTCACATTGCTTTCCCAAAGTTGTCATTCCAAGAACCACCAAAAATATTTCCCTTTTTAGTTTGCTTTTTTTGGATTGTTCAAGTTCTTTGCAAGGTTTGGCAAGATCAACACGGCCAGTAGATTTTACTTACTAACCCATAACCCATGTTCATGAGTACTTGTGTTTTTGCTTAAATGGTGCAGATGAAGAAGGCTAAGGCGTTGATGCAGCGGGTTGCACGTTTGAGTTTACGCCGTTCACACGGTAGCTCAAGCACACACTTCTTCGTCAAGGATGAACCAACAAGGTATACGTCCGTTGAGGATGATATGGAGGAGGATGAGCCACACATTCTTCTTGTCGACACCGACCTCGAGTTGCTGGATGAATGGGAGAGATGAGTCTATCACCGCCTACGCAACCGTAGTTTCATCCACACCACGGCGTATGACGACGACCTACTCTCCACTATAGGTATGGACTCTCAATTCCTTTCTATTTGGTAAGCATTGGATTGGATCGAATTTGCACACAATCACTGAGGCAGGTTCACTCCTCCTCACTATCCAGTTTTTGTGCACCTTGCTAAAAGATAACGACGGGGTATTTTTCTGCTTGTTTGGGAAGGGATACCGTCTCACTTGGAAAGACCTTAGCATCATTCTTAAGTTTAAAAGTTATTGCAACACTAACTTAGAAGGTGCAACCATGGGTTTTGAAAAGGTATCTTTTTGGCAAAGGATTTCAGGGGAGTTTTATTATGAACATCTTGGGATGAGTGACATTCATAACCCAACTCTACAATTATGGCATAGGTGGCTTGCTATGACTTGTTTCCCTAGACAAGACACTAGACCTATCCGTAATGATGAATTGTGTGTCTTGTTTGCTATAATTGCTAAAATTCCTATTGCTCCTATTGAAGGTATGATTGGTCAATGGTTAGATTATATTAAAGGATTGGGACCCATTGAATGCACTTCTTTAGTGACCCGTATTGCTGCAGGGGTTGGGGCTTTATCCAACACTAGATTTGATTATCTTTTTGAGCCTTATCCCATGATATACTATAAATTTCTTAAGCAGGATCACGCTTTAAAGAAGGGTCCTGATGGTTCTATTATCTTTTGTTACCCCGGCTATAAAAACGAAATCCCGCTGCCTAACCCGGGATATCATTTGTATAGTTGTTGGGAAATAACCTTACAACTACAGAGAGAAGGAGTGCCTAGCATGTCCGCTGATTGACATACATGACAAGGCACGAAGCATGCCACCACTGGTGCAGCCAGAACTACACCACCAGTCCATGATTACACTGCAGGCTTAGACCATTCCAGCGACCCCGCTTGGATGTTCACACCGCAACAGTATGAGACTGGAGGCTCGTCTTGGCAGCTGGCTAGTAGTGCACAATGGGGACATGCGCCTAAGTTGATCGAGACGCCTCCACATCACGACGGACATCACTCCTTTTTAGGCTTTAGTCACCATGACTATGGTTCGGAATTGAGGGACCTTACAAGGAGGATGAACAATCTGGATGTGAGAACAAGGGAAATGCAAAACACCGTTGCTACTCACGCCCAGACCACCAGAGAATGGCAACAGCATAGTGACAAATAGTTTTGTCACCTCCAGGAACAACTACAAGAGCACCATGACTACACGGCGGCATACTACCATTGGAGAGGATTTGATCCTAACCAACAGCTGTGAGCAAGAGAAATCTTGGGGGAGCACCCCCACCAAGGTGACTTGTATCTTTCCTTTCTTTCCTTTTTCTTTGTCGGACATATCCTCATAAAACAAAAAACAAATTTGCAAAACTGAAAAGAACAAAAATATTAGGTTGTCATGCATGCTAGGGATGTTCATGCCTTCATGTTGAGATGATGAATAGTTCCTATGTTTTATATCTTTTTATAGTCCCTCGTATACAACTTAGTACTCTCCCAATTTCTGAGTTTGTTGGCTAAACATGATTGCCTTGAACTTGAATACTTGTGGGTTGCAAAGTGCATGATCTAAGTATAGGCTGTTGTGAGGCATGATATGGTTAGAGTAGGGCTGCTATGATCTTTGTCCCAAATTAAAGCTTAACATCCAAAGATTTTGTTTTTCAAAATGATAAAATCAAAAAGTTCCTCAATGATGAAAATTTGTACCACGGCCATATGTTATACTTCATTGCAAAACCTTCCACATATGATGTTTGTTTTCATATTGAGCTTTATCAAAATGCTTGTATCATTTGTGAGATCCATTTCATGCTTTTATGACCAAGATTCACATACACATCCACCATCATTTACTAATGCTCCTACATTAGGAGATAGCAATATCATTCTATTGCATCCACCACCATATGCTTAACTTCAGCAAAACAAATACTCCATGAATATCATGTTATGACTCTCTCTCAATTGGCTGCATGGAAGGCATGGCTATCAAAAATAGAATAAATGCTTGCTCTCAATCATGAGCATGATGAAACTAAGAGAGAAGAAGAAGAAAAGAAATAGCCATGCCCAAGTGCTAATTAAAGAAAGGGAGAGTCTACTCAAAAAGAAGTGCTCACCATTCCATCAACATTCCACCAAATTCCACACACATGCACATCTTGATCAGATTGTATGACTTGTTTCTCCGTGGATTCAGTCTTTTGATTTAGCAATATATGCGTTACAAGTATGTCTCTTTTATTCCTACCCAGAGCTCCACATAAGCATTATTTAGAGGTAGGAACAAAAAGAGGCAACTTCAATGCCTTGGTAAGGATTTGAACACATTGAGCGACCGAGTGAATCATTGGAGGAACTTAGTTTTATTTGCTAAAATCTTTTGAAAAGCTCCGGATGAAAAGTGGAACACAGGGATGAGAGAATGGTGTCCTACAGAAGACCGTTCTATCTTTCAACCACCCAAGATGAAGAGAAGCCAAAAGCCCTGCATGGACTAAGGTAAAAAGGGTGAATTACCAAATGCCAACTTGGGGGAGTTTGTTGACGGTCGTTAAATATCATTTCCAACCATAAATATAACTAGAAATGAAGGAGGATTCAATATTTCCACCATGCATATTAGTTTTAATTAATAAATATCCAATATTGCTTGGAGAAACACTGACATGCAGGAGAAATAATAAATTGGAGGAGCAAACACACCCATGTGGCGAAGAAACACAACTTCCACCAATCCGAGCTCGCCAATTGGGACTCCCACAGATTGACTGGGCCACTTACAGAAGCAAACCGAATCAACAACGGACAATACAGTGTCACAGGACAGTAGGACCCACCTCACAGGCCACCAGAGGCGGCAGCACCCAAGGGGAATCCCCCCCCCCCCTGTTCGGCTGAACATGGGTGTTCGGTCGAATGGGGAGTGGCCCCGCTGGTGCATGGCTGCCACATATTGGCTCCTAGTCACTCCCTAATGACAGTTGTCCATGTTTGGCGGTAGTTACCGACTCCAGGAATCGACTTTGGGCAGTTTAAATAGAAGGGAGAGGCCTCACCCCAAAGCACACACCAAGAAGCATTACTCTCTTTACCATTTCATATTCCCTTTAGTTTTAGTGGAGTTAGGCTTAGAATAGAGTCATTTTTAGTTCTCAAGTCTTCCTTGGAGTTGTGGTATAGCTCTTGTATCTTTCTCCTTTTGTAAGACTTTATTCTATTTGATATATTTAGTCTTTCTATGTAGTTATGTTTGGGTCAAGTGTTTCTTGTTTGATTATATTATCCATTCATGTATGTGGTTATTATGCTTGCATGTTAGTAATATAGTCATACTATATTATCATGTTAGACATAAGCCCTTACCATAGTCTTTATTTATGTCGTTATAATGATGCATGACCAAGCTATGACTTGGATCATTTCCATGTGCTTAGTGTTCAGTTACATATGTTTACTCTTTTTCTGATCCATCATTTAAGGGATTAGGAATATTGTTTTAGAGATGTCAGCGTGGTGCTTAGATCAATAGAATGCATTATTTGTTGTGTAGCCCACAGATTGGTAGGGGTAGACCGTAGGTGGTGATAGCCCTATTTGTCCTTTGAAATCCCCCACGTTCGGCTATGCAATAGGCTCTTGGCCGGAATCGTACTATGGATGTTGGGGAAAACCGGATGTCTACGGTGTAATGATCTGATTGTCTTGTTTTATCATTGTATCTATATAATAGTATATAATGTAGACTATGTAACTATATGAAAGCCACATTGGAACTTAGATCTTTTTTTGTCCCTCTCCACTAGACTAATACTTCTCTAACTTGAGTATGCTATTTGTTTGTTCACTACCATGTTTATCTTTACCCTTACCCATGTGAGGACTTTGTCTCATAATCCAATGTGCAAATATCTAGAATATGGTAATTACTCTGATCAATCATATGCCTTTAATTAGGATAAAACAAATATGATACCCTGAATACTTCTCGCCAAAATGCTACAACAGTATTCTCTGTGCGCTTGCTGACTCTCTTCATTCGTTAAAGATTACCAATAATCATTCTAGCTTCATTGCTAAGAAAACTTATTGATGACATTAAGAAATGTCAACAACCTCTTCGCATGCTGAGGTGGTGCTTGCCCCGTCCTTGATCGCCTTGTGCTTCGGCGACACCGTAGACATACTCATCCAACTGCACCAGCGCCCAGCTAATTCATGACTTGCACACATAACTTATGTACGAGTTCAACTCTAATTAAAATTATTAGGCAGAGCAACCACATATTTGACAGATTGCACGGCCGGCTTTATAAGAAACTTAATAGGTAGTAGAGATGCAACATAACACCAGTCGTATTTTTTTTCCTCATGTAATTCTATGTTAGAGCATGTTCGTATTTTATTTCCTCGTGCAACTCCACCCATGCAACATCGTATGGATATGTTCACCTTTTTTAATTAAGAGTAGAGATCAGTGGATGCCCAATGTGCCAAAGTAAATTATATGAGAGTAAACTAGTAGAGGGTCACGCATGGATGCCAATTGTGAAAACTAGACCTCTTTTATGATCCTCTTATATTAGAGTTGAGCTGTTGCAAAACAACTTTTGGCAAATATTTTCCAACAGCTTAGACTTTTACATACAAACTTGAAGGGAAGATACTTGTAGACAATTTTTCTTGTGTGAACAGAAAACCAAAAAGGGTGATTATAATTTGTACTTGGTATAATAACGTGCCATCGAGAGTCAAAAGTTAAAAAGGAAAAGAAAAATTAGGAGCCAGAGCATGTCAGAATTTTTTTAGATAATAAAAATAGTTTGCAGCCTTTTGCAAGGTTTGCATACAGCCTCAAAGTCACTTTTATTACAGCATATGGCGCACAAGTTTGGTGCAAAATAAAAAAAAGTCCATGTTGCAATGGTCATCCATTCGATGCGAAGACCCTCATGGCAACCACCTCCACCAAATGACATATTTTCACAATGACTACCGTGTGGATGTCCTTTTGCAAAATTATCCATTTGTGAAACCAGTAGGTCACTCTGATGACCATCTGCATCAAAGAGATCATTGGTTCCTAGTCAAAAATAGAATCATTACTGCATAATCATATTGACTATAACATGGTAGCGACACCAACGACAATTTATATTTTTTTCTTGCACTTCCTTTGTGTGTAGCCAATTCCTAGATATATGTGTAGTGTTAAAAGATTTTGGTAATCGTATTGTTTCACTAGCATTACAAAAGCAGGATTTTTGTGAACCTTTTCACTGTTTTTTAAACAGATTATCATTGTCAAAGTAACACCTCTTGAAAGATTTCACAAGAATATTTTGATCTTTAAAGAAAGTTTGATCCTCCACAGGTGTCGTAATCTAGAGCTAATTTGGAGCAACATGGCATTACACATTGAACGCGCCGAGGAGATGTCATTCTCATGTAAATTCCATCTAAAAGTATTGGATTCATCATTAAGCATGATAGTACTGAGTTTAGCAGTCATGTTGTTCCATTCCACTGACTTATTATCAATTATGGGTCTCCTAAAAGAAAGGTTAAGAGGGGTGGTTTGAAAAACATGTTGAACCATAATATTTTTCCATCTGGCCACATTATAAAGTCCTAGAAACTGTTCACTAAGAGGTGTATTATCCATCCAAGTACCTTTCCAAAATCTTACTTTGTTGTCATCGTTAACTTGAAATGAGACCCATTTAAAGACTTCCTTTCTAACCTTTAATAACCGAACCCTAAAATGTGAGTCACTCGGCCTCCTTTGGATGTGATTGAGAGGTTTACCAGATAAATACTTGTTTTAAACCAGTCTTGGCCACATACCATCCTCGTTAAGTAGCCTATAAAGGCACATACTTAAAAAGCATATGTTTTGTGTGTGAAGATTGATTATTCTGAGACCCTCTTGATCCTTGGGTTAATATAGTATTTTCTATTTTGCAAGGTGATACATCTTTTTATGTCCTTCTCCCTCCCAGTTGAATTTGGAGCAGATAGTATTCAGTTTCTTTAGTACTCCTGGTATCTCAAAGAAGGACATCATAAATACTGGAATATTACTTAGGACAGTGTTTACAAGAATGAGTCATTCTCCGGTAGATAGTAATCCACCTTTCCATTTGCTAAGTTTTTTTTTGAAACCTCTCCACAAAATCATTCCATTCACTGTTCTTGAGTCTTCTATGAATCATAGGGATGCCCAGGTATTTGAATGGTAGATTTCCTATTTTGCATCCAAAAAGATCAACTTATTGTCTCTCTGAGTTTTTTGTTTCACCAAAGCAAAAACAATCACCTTTTTCAAAGTAAATTTTTGGGCTTGATAACTGCTCAAAGACACATAGTAAAAGCGTCATATTAGTCACTTATTGAAGGTCATGATCCATAAAGATAATGATGTTATCAACATATTGGAGAATAGAAAGACCATCATCTACTAGATTGGGAAGTATCTCATTTATTTGACCATCTATTTTGGCTTTTGCTATTAGGATTGCGAGCATATCAGCCACCAGGTTAAACAGAATAGGTGAGAGAGGATCACCCTGTCTGAGTCCTTTGTAAGTCTTGAAGAAAGGCCCAATTTCATTGTTTACTTTTATCTCTACATGACCCCAGAAACAAAGCTACTGATCCAGTCACATCAAGTATCTAAATAGCCTTTCATCCTCAAAGTTTGTTGAAGAAACGGTCATTTGACTTTGTCATAGGCCTTCTCAAAATCAAGTTTTAGGATCACTTTTCTGTTTCCTATGCAATTCATGGACGGTCTCATGGAGAACAATTACTCCTTCCATGATATGTCTATCAGTCATGAAAAATGGTGTCAATGGATAGCTGCTTTCACTCAAGGTGGTCATGTTGGGATCAAAGTTAATGATCAAGTTGGGTCAAACCTCCAAACAAAAAAGGGAGTTAGACAAGGTGACCCACTATCTCCACTCTTATTTAACATAGTTGTTAATATGTTGGCAATCATGATTAACCAAGCTAAGAATAATGACCAAATCAGGGGGGTAATACCACATTTGATAGAGGATGGCCTATCCATAGTGCAATATGCCGATGATACAATACTCTTTTTGGACCATAATCTTGAGAAGGCAAGAAACATAAAACTACTATTATGTGTTTTTGAACAATTGTCTGGACTCAAGAGAAATTTCTATAAAAGTGAAATGTTTTGCTTCGGTCAAGCGAAGGAACTAGAGAGCCAATATTCTCAAATCTTTGGATGTCAACGAGGTACTTTCCCCTTTAGGTATTTAGGAATGCCTATGCAATCCAAAAAGTTAAGTAACTCGGACTGGGAAGTAATAGAAGAAAGAATTGAAAGGAAATTGAGTAGTTGGAAAGGAAAACATCTTTCAGTTGGGGGGAGACTTGTACTTATAAATTTAGTATTGACAAGCTTAACCATGTTCATGTTATCTTTCTTCGAGGTGCCAAAGGGAATCCTCGAACGAATTGATTACTATAGATCAAGATTTTTTTGGCAGAGTGATAGCCAAAAAAAGAAGTATAGGTTTGTGGGACATATGTACCCGGGATACTTAACCACTCGGCTAATTGGCCGAGTGGGCCGGGGGCTCAGGTATGGTGTATTCGGCCTAGAAGATATTTATTGACGTACTTGTTTGAGTAAGCGGCAAGTTAGGTTAGCAGATATGGTGGATAGATAGAATCTATTATAACCGACTAAAAGATTACCATGTAAATCACTGCCCTTCGGATATATAAGGAAGGCAGGGGGCCTTCGGAAAAAGACAGACCCGTATTGGAACCCTAATTCCAGTGCGAACCCTAGCAATACAGAAACACCAAACAAGACGTAGGGTTATTATCCTTCGAGAGGCCCGAACCTGTATAACCCTTGTGTCCTGTGTCCATCGATCTTTCATACTCATACGCACACCTAGATCTACTATCGAGAATATCTCTCGATAGTTGGCGCGCCAGGAAGGGGCAGCGTTGAGTGTAGCTTCGTCGAAATCGATGTCTTTTGTCGACAAGTTTCGCCCAGGAGACAAGATCTTCTTTGGCACCGTCAGCCTCGTCGCCGATCAGCACGGGAACCTCGTCAAGCATGAATGCGTGGCCCACTCGGACGCTGCCACGGCTGATCAGAGCAATCCGGCCGGCCGATTCCCGCTTGGCCTCGACAACACGGCGACAGCTTTCCAGGCAGAAACCCTCTCGGGTGGCAACTCAATGTTGTCTGCAACGCCGCGATTGACAACCTTGGTCGATTCGGGTTACACTACGGTTGATCTCCCGGCTCATCACATGGATCAGTCGGACGAAGATCCCAAATTTTTCGATGAATCAAGATTCGTTGCAGCAATCGGCCTTGAAAGCGAGTCACTCCTAGACTTGATTGAAGAGCCGAGTGATTCAGAGAGTTGTTCCTCGGATTTCCACGAGGTATTCATGGTGGCACCTACTGCCCAGGGGCAAGCAGATGGCGAAACATCGGTGGATGCTGCCGCGTGCAGTAACGCGCCGCGCATAGACGGACATGAAACCGACCTCGAAGACGGTGATCCAGATGCCACCACTCCTCCACTTCGAAGACCGGATGCTCAGCAGAGACCTCGAGTCGTGCAAAACCTAGATATGGGAGACCTCACCTTAAAGCTTGATGGTGAAGACATCTTCAGCACCCCACAGCACAACATCACGGCCGCGACGACCCTCCTGCAAACAATATAGCCCCTGCTCCAGGTCTCCCTAGAGTTGACACCTCAGGTCAACCAATTGAAAGCGCAAATCAGGGCCGTAGCTGTACTGGAGATGCATGCGGCATGATCAACGCCGAGTAAATCAGTTTCTGGGGCCGCTAGTTCGGTACCCAGGGAGGATAGAAGAGATCGACAACGCTCCAACCGGGAGGCAACCCCGCCTACTATCCCCAGGCGTAGAGTACCATGATCAGCATCCAAGCGCTGACCTGTGCAATGGCATACCACCACGTGATGCGCGGGTCCGACTGGACAACAAATACCAGGAGTGCGATGATGCGGCCCACCGAGAGTATGAAGATGAACGGCGCCGGCGGGGTTATGTTGACTACGAGCATGACAACAGGCGACAGCCACTTAGAGATGATCATTACCGTGATCAACAAGACGAGGGCTGCCGTGATGATAGATCTCGCCTAGAAGCCGACCATGAACGAGAACGGACTCCGGCCGCCGACGATTATGACGAGGAGGCTGGCATCCGAGCCTTCACTCGGGAACTTCAAACTGTCAGCTGGCCGGTCGGCTTTAAGCCAGTCGGCATTGAGAAGTATGACGGCAAGACGGATCTACGCGACTGGCTTCACGTCTATTCGACAGCCATACAAGCTCTCGACGGCGACAGCTTTGTCATGGCCAACTACTTGCATGTTTGCTTAGCCCCAGCGGCAAGAACCTGGCTCACTAATCTTCCCGACAACTCTATCACCTCCTGGGCAGATCTCTGTCGGTAGTTCGTGGGCAATTTTCAAGCCACCTTCGACAGGCCAGGGAATCACTGAGAACTCGGCCGGATCAAGCAGCGAGACCGGGAGCCACTTCGAGAGTACATCCAATGCTTTTGCCAAGTGAAAAATACATCCCTAACATCTCGGATGCTCAAGTTGTCGCCGCCTTCCAGGGAGGACTCCGTGACGATCACCTAATCAAGAAGATTGGGAGGTTGGATGCTGCCGGCGGACTGTCAGCCAAAGAATTATTCACTATGGCTGACAAATATGCTACCGGCAATTCGGCTCTATTCCAAGTTTGCTAGTACAAGGAGGCGACCCCAAGTAACCAGTCGGGTCTATCCGATTATAGCAAGGACGGCGATAGGAAGCGCAAGCAAGACCGAACGGTGGCCAACACCGAGCGCCCGACTAGGAGGAAACCAGTCGCTTAGGATGACTTCGACAAGATGCTCGATGGCCCTTGCCTGCCACATGATGGAGCTCACAAAGCTAGGGAATGCTTCAAGCAGGAAAACTTCGCCCATCATGTCTTGAAGGTCTACAAAGAACGCCCCTGGATCCCCAAGGGTGGCAGAAAGGACTCGGACAAGGATAACCTAGATGAGGATAAGGAGGACTTCTAAGACCCCGAACGCGAGGTCAATTACATCTGTGGCCGGTCTACGGCCGACTCGAAGCGCTAGCAGAAGATCCTCTACAGAGAGGTCCACTCGGTTTCACCAGCGGTACCTCAGTATCTACGATGGTCAGAGGTTCCAATTACTTTTGATCGGTCCGACCATCCGGATCACATCCCCAGGCCCGGGAAATATCCCTTAGTGCTAACACCGACTGTTCACCGAGTCCGGCTAAATCGGGTACTGGTAGATGGTGGTAGCAGTTTGGACATCCTCTTTGTGAAAACCATCAAGGAGCTTGGCATACCCTTGACCGACCTCAAGCCAAGTCGATCGTCGTTTCATGGTGTGATCCCGGGCATGCAAACAGTCCCTTTGGGACAAATCACTTTACCTGTGACTTTCGACACTCGAGAGAACTACAGGACGGAGCGCATTACCTTCAAGGTTGCTGACCTCGATTCTACGTATCACGCCATTATAGGGCGGCCAGCCATCGCTAAATTCATGGCGGTACCTCATTATCCTTATATGATGATGAAGCTGCCATAACCAAACGGAGTCATCTCAATCCACTCGGATGTGCGGACCTCATACGACTGTGACAATGGTAGTTGTGAGTTGACTGAGAAGATAGTAGCAGCATCGGAGCTGGCCAAGCTAAAGGAAGCGCTCACAACGGCGGAGGAGGCCATGCTTGACCCTGCTCCAAGGAAAGCGCTGAAGACTATGGTACAAGCGGACGCCGTGGAGTCCAAGAAGATTAGCCTAGATGACAATGATGTATCCAAGACCACCAATATTAGGGTCAATTTAGGTGATAAATAGGAAGGCGCGCTCATCCTTTTTCTTAGAAATAATAAAGATATATTTGCATGGAAACCTTCTGACATGCCAGGTGTTCCAAGGGAAAAGGCTGAGCACAAACTTCACATCCGCAAAAACGCTAGACCGGTAAGGCAACGGCTTAGACGATTCTCGCTAGACCGAAAGGATGTGATTAGGAAAGAAATTGGCCGACTGCTGGCAGCCGGTTATATTAAAGAAGTTTTCCACCCCGACTGGTTGGCCAACCCAGTTCTAGTGCGGAAGAAGAATAAGGAATGGCGGATGTGCATGGATTACACCGGCCTTAACCAAGCTTGTTCGAATGATCCATTCACTCTCCCACATATTGATCAACTGGTCGATTCGATGGCTAGATGCGCTCTGTTGTGCTTCTTAGATGCCTATTTAGGGTACCATCAGATTCCCTTAAACCAATCAGACCAGCTCAAAACTTTGTTCATCATGCCGTTCAGAGCCTTCTGTTACACAACAATGCCCTTTGGCCTGAAAAATGCTGGTGCCACCTACCAACGGACTATACAGCGATGTTTGGATAACCAGATAGGCAGGAATGTTGAGGCTTACATCGATGACGTGGTAGTCAAGACTCAGCTCTCCATCGACTTGATATCCGACCTAGATGAAACATTCGGCAACCTTCGGAAATACAACATGAAGCTAAATCTGGAAAAATGCGTCTTTGGGGTCCCATCAGGAAAATTACTCGGTTTTCTGGTATTACACAGAGGGATTGAAGCTAATCCAAAAAAGATAAATGCTATATTACAAATGGGACCTCCATATTCGCAAAAAGACATTCAAAAGCTCACTAGTTGTATGGCTGCGCTCAGTCGGTTTGTATCAGGACTCGGCGTCCGAGGGTTACCCTTTTTTTGATTACTCAAGAAGCAAGAATCATTCACCTGGAATGATGACACACAGAAAGCCTTGGATGATTTTAAGGCTTACATTAGTGGTCCTTTAGTCTTAACTCCCCTAGAGCCAAAGGAACCTTTGCAGCTATACATTTCCGTAACCAAACACGTTGTCAGTACTATGCTGGCAGTGGAATGGGCGGAAGATGGCAAGGCTCAAAAGGTGCAACGACCAGTATATTTTATCAGTGAGGTCTTATCGGAATCCAAGGTACGATACTTCCAGCTTCAGAAATTAATTTATGCATTACTGATGACATCTAGGAAGTTGAAGCATTACTTTGAGGATCATCCAATTGAGGTCCACACGTCGTTCGGACTAGGCGAATTGCTGCACAACAGAGAGGCCACCGGGAAAATCGCCAAATGGGTCGTCGAGCTCAGATCATATGATATCACCTTTAAGTCATGCGACTCGATCAAAGGTCAAGCTTTGTCGGACTTCGTCGCCGAGTGGACAGAATGTGAGTTACCTCCCGACTCACAATAATTATGCTATTGGAAGATGGCGTTTGATGGCTCCTAACAACTGGAAGGTGCTAGAGCAGGAGTCATACTGGTATCTCCTGACGGAGCCAAGTTGCGGTACATTCTTCGAATGCACTTCCGTGCCTCTAACAACGTCACAGAGTATGAGGCGTTGTTACATGGACTTCGGACAGCTATCTCACTCGACGTCCAAACGATAAGTGTCTCTGGCGACTCGGCGCTAGTTATAAATCAAGTAACGAAGGAGTGGTGTTGTTCCCACAAAAGCATGACAGCCTACTGCACCGAAGTTCAGAAGCTCAAAGACTAGTTTGATGGCATTGAGTATAAACACGTCCTACGCAAGTATAACGAAGAGGCAGATGAACTAGCCAAACTTGGGTCTAGCAGATCTAAAATACCTGACGGAGTATTCCTTGATGATCTGCATAAGCCATCTGTACTAACCCAACAAACTATGGAGCAGTCGACACTAAAGGCGGGGGTAGCACCGCATGTAGCTGTCATTGAGATAGATTGGCGCACTCCCTTCATTGAGTATCTGGATCATGATACACTACGGGCCGACAAAGACGAAGCCCTCTGGATTATTCACAAGTCGTGTTCATATTATATAGTTGACCATCACCTGTAAAAGGAAAACCCACATGGGGTACTGATGAAATGCTTGTCTCAAGATGAAGGCATAGCTATATTAGGAAACATCCACGCTGGCATTTGTGGGAATCACGTAGGCCCATCCACAATCCCGGCCAAATCAATGAGGCAAGGGTTTTATTGGCCGACCGCTGGTGCTGATGCCAAGGAAATTGTCCGAAAGTGTGAAGGTTGTCAGTTCTTCGCCCGCTAGATGCACGTACCTGCCACAGAGCTCCAAAATATCCCAATAACTTGGCCATTTTTAGTATGGGGTTTAGACATTGTCGGACCTTTCAAGAAAGCTCAAGGGGGTTTTACTCACCTTTTTGTAGTAGTGGATAAGTTCTCTAAATGGATCGAAGCAAAGCCAGTCGATAAGATTTCGGCAAAGAAGGCCATCGAGTTTATGACCGAAATAGTCACTCGGTTCGGTGCCCCACACAAGATAATCACTGACAATGGTACTCAATTCATAGCAGAGGAGTTTAAAGAGTTTGCGGGCCGAGTCGGATTTAAGATTGGTTATGCCTCAGCCGCCCATCCACAGAGCAATGGCCAGGTTGAGAGGGCAAACGACCTCCTGCTTTCTGGAATTAAGCCTCGTATATTTGATCGGCTCGAAAAGTACGCTTGATGATGGGTTCGAGAATTACCATCTGTGTTGTGGGGACTTAGAACCAACGTAAGTCGTGCCATTGGGCACTCCCCTTTTTCTCTAGTTTATGGCTCAGAAGCCATGTTATCAACCGAGATTCTTTTTGCCTCCCCCCGTGTGGCAGCGTATGAAGAAAAAACCTCCAACGACCATAGGTGTGACGATTTGTTGTTGTTAGAGGAGCAGCGAGATGCCACTGTAATTCGGTCGTCAAAGTACCAGCAAAGTTTGCGACGTTATCACGATAAAAACATTCGAACATGGGGTTTTTCCGTCGATGACCTGGTTTTGAAGCAAGTTCAGTCTAAGGTCGGTAAGCACAAGCTATCGGCTCCATGGGAAGGACCTTTTATTATAAAGGACATCACTCGGCCAGGCGCCTATCGATTGATGAACGAGGACGGATCGGACCTTCAAAGTTCCTGGAATGTTTCAGAGCTACGTCGTTTTTATGCCTAGTAATTATAGTTTATTGTACTTCTATTATTAAATATATATACATAGTAATCATGATATCTGATTTTGCAATTTATGATTTCTATGAATAATTGTTATTATTGTTTACATAATGGCTCAAATTCTGATACTTGGTACCACCCTAACTCGTGCATGTCGACCAAGCGGGTTACTTAGTCCCCAGGGTTCTTGTCGTCTGTTTGGGACCAAGGCAATTCTCCTAATTCGCATATGCTTGACCGAGTGAGTTCTTAGTCTCCATGGTTCATATTGGTTATTGGGAGTGTTGTTTAGAGGGCTGACATGAGTTGTGTATTGGTTATGAGTGTTTAACATGAGTTCATACAATACATATACGAAGCAGTGCGACCCAAGAATTCATTACAATACTAGTAATGAATCTAGACCTGAGCGGTCTATTGAACATTAGTTATATTACAGTAACGGAGCTGTAACACAGTATTTTAAGCTTTATAATTTCTTACACTTTAGGTAAGGGATCTAGCTCTATCTGGTCGGCTAATATATGCGCTATTTTTTGTGCCTCAGCCACGAGAGCTTCACATTGCTCATCAGAGAAATCTTCATGGAAACCCTCGGCTACCACATCTAACTCTATGCTGGGGATGTGGGACTTTGCAATTGTCAGGACTTGTGCGCCGGCTAGCTCTGCAACATGTCGAGCATGTTCTTTCAGTCGGCCGGGTGCCCCTTGTAGCCTCGTCATTAGGTCTCGACATCGAGGTGGTTTTTCTTTAGGATATATATATTGGGTAACCACCTCTGCATCCTTCTGAAGAGCTGCAAGTAACCATTGAAGGTTTTCATCACCCTCTATAAATTTCTTCTGCAAAAGCTCATAGGACCTCTTTGATCCTACAGGAGTACAATAATCATATATGTCCAGTACAATCAACTTCGGTATAAAGGTATTAGATGAATAAACACTTACCTCTCAGGCGTTTCTCGGCTTTACCTTTTCAGCCTCAAGGGTGGCAACCTTTTCCTTGTACTCTTCTTTTAGCTTTTCAACTTCTTCGAATACTTTTTGGAATTGGTTTAGCTCATCCAGAATCTTTTTGAAGATCTTTTTAGCTTTGATTACTTTGGTTTCTAGCCTTATGTTTCTTTCCTTTTGGCTTTTTATTGTTTCCTCAGCGCCTGTCAGTTATGAACATTTTAGTACATATATATTTTTTTGTATGCATAAGTATATTCATTTTTACCTTCAGCCCTTTTCTTCCATGAATTTTGTGATTCTTGCATTGTCTTGAAGTCATCTTTTAGTTTTTCAAACTTTTTCTTGATCTCTACCGAGTCCTGGATCTGCTTCTTTAATCCTTGATTTTCGGACTTCAAAGTTTTAATAGCTTGGGCAGACGACTCCAGTTCTTTTATACGGCCTTCAAGACTTGCAATTTGAGCGGTCGCCTGGGCATCTTGTTTTTGTTTCAATTCCAGTGACCGCGATACCTCTGTATGGACGAGGTCAAATATTCATATTCCACAGATAGCATGTGAGGTATAGGCTTTATTGGTCTCATACCTTGTAGCTCGAATTGAAGTTCATCAACTTGAGATGAACGGGCTTTTAGAGAAACTGATAAGCGCTCGACTTCCAGTCTCTCTTTGGCAAGCTGATCTTCTAAATCGACGGCTTTTGCACAATGCCTTTCGACAAGTTGCAGAAGCTTACTCTTGTTGGCCATATGGGCTTTCAGAGCCTGCAATGATGGCGAATTATATGTTTGAAACTTCACAGCCAGGAGCAGTATGTTCTTCAAAATTTTTCAATTCCGCTTGCTCTACCGACTCATCAAATCTGGTGATGGCAAATCGACCAATATGATATACTGACCTAGTCGGCGTTGGCTGTTCTGAGGCGCCTTCTCTTACCACTCGGTGAATAGGAGTCAGCGTGACGTTTTCCTCCGGACTGATTCAAAAACCAGTGATGGCTCTTCAGGCTCGGTGGCGGCAGGAGTATCAGCACCCGTTGCCATCTTAGATTTATTTAGGTCCAGGATATTGGGTGATTTAGCCTGGTTATCTTCTGGCTGAGTGGATTCGGGTGCACTCTTTAAATCACTCGGTTTCTCTACCGAGTGGTCTGGGACATCATCTTTGGATGACCCGACATGTGGTGTCTCCTGGTCTTTTTCAGGAACTGAACTTTGCGCTGGGACTTCTTCAAAAGACGACCGCCCGGACGACCTATCAATTAGATAGAGAATTACATATTTATTCAAATGGATAGTTAAGCTTCAAGTTACATTGATTTGTTTACCTTGGGCACCGTTTGAATTTTATGCCTGACACTCTTGGTGGGGGGCTGGTTGGCCTTGGGGCACCTATTGTGTCTGGCGCCGCCTCATGGGTGCCTGTCTTGCTTGGTTCACTCGGATGATTTTGTCCTTTTTCATCCATGGTCCGCCAAGTGGTGGAGGCTTTCTCTGGAGTTTTTTTCTTTGCCTCTTCTTGAAGTCTAGCTACTCTTTCAGCTAGCGATTCTTCTTCATCAGAATCTTCAATATGCGCCTTGCGGCGCTTGGGAGCTGATTTGAATGGGAGATTTCTTTTGTGGCATTGGCGGTAGTGGGGGATTGGACACGTATACATCAAGGTTCTGCAATATATGTGATATATTATTCATTGCTGAACATAATGCATGAAGTGTTGATTTTTTAAGCACAGAAGTGGATAACTTACTGAACTCTTGCCAGTCACGGAATGATGTCCACTTTTCGCACTCCCTGGAGTCCAACCAAGGAGTGAAGAAAATATGTTTTCCAACCGCAATGTTAATTCTCTTGCTGACAATGTTTCCGGCACTTCCATTATGGGGTATGAACCCCATTGCAACTTCCATCCGAGAACATGACGTTTCTTAATAGGCTGCACGTGGCGATATATGAAGCTTGCGGCAACATGTATGCCAGTATAACCTTTGGACTTGAGATAGGCAACATGCTCTAATATGGCATCAACTTGAGACTTCTTGTTTGGATGGGCCTTTGCTGACCACTCGGGTCGTGGCTTGGGGGCTTCGGCCGTAGTCTCTGACAAAGGTGGAGCATGGTTTCCATGGTAAAATCAGTCTGCATGCCAACCTTTGTTCGTTGATGGAAGTGGTACATCAACATATTTGGATTTATTCCTTAGTTGGAATCCGGCCCCTCCTATAACATTATTGTTGTTTGATTTCAAAACAAACAGTTCTTTGAAGGTATCAAAATGGGGATGAATTCCTAAGAACACCTCACACAGGTGGATAAAGATAGCAATATGTAAGATGGAATTTGAATTCAGATTGACAAGGTTGATGCCATAGAAGAAAAGAAGACCGCAAAATAAGTCGCAACAAGGGATCCCAAATCCACGATAGAAAAAGGAGGAGAAAACCGTGATTTGGTCGACGGGAGGTTGGGGAAATTTCTGACCTATGGCCTCGATCCCTCCTCCGGTCGGTTGATCCTGCAACACGCCGTCAATCACCAGTCTGTTGATTTTCTCTGAATCCATGGCTGACACGGGGAACTCCTTGATGGCGGCAGGGATGTCAAAAATTGTCTCTTTTTCTTCGCCCTTCTCAGGAGAAGATTGCTTCTGGGATTGTGCCTTAGAGCTTTGGCGGGTGCGCTTCGGGGCCATCGCTCTTGTTTGAGTGCAGTGGGAAGCAGTTGCGTGGAGCTTTGGGGTGGAAATGGAAGCCTGGGATCTAGGGTTTGTGTGCGCAAGATGGTGGTGGCGGCGAAATGAAGACGAAGGGATGCGACAGTTTGGAGGCCCTTTTAAAAAGGATAGATGACCTACTGGGCCGGGGCTTCTCTTAATCTGTTAAGTCCAGTTTTATTAATTGGTACGTGCAATTATTATATTATTAAGACTCTTTTTTAAGTGTTAATTTTGGATATTATGGATCTTAACATTAGTAATAAATTACTCGGATTGTTGCGGTTTCAACCTTAGAAATTGTACCTTTCGAGATTCCGTGATAAATCACTCGGATTGTTGCAGTTTTAGCCTTGGAAATTATACCTTTCAAGATTCCGTGATAAATCACTCGGATTGTTGTAGTTTTAGCCTCGGAAATTGTGCCTTTTAAAATTCCGTTATAAATCACTTGGATTGTTGTGATTTCTACCTTGGAATTTATAACTTTTGAGATTTTGTGATAAATCACCCGGATTATCTCAGCACCAATCTTGAGGGATGTGTTTCCGTGTTATATTACTACTATTGATACATCACCAATCTTGGGGGCTATGACATTGAACTTCATTGTTAATCATTCGGATTAAGGGCACTTCAGCATTATGGATGTAAATATTAATTTGGTGATGCATCACTCGGCGAATGAGAAAATTCAGCTAAATATAGAGCTTGTTAAGACAAATTGGAAGATTCAGATCTCATTATGCCCTTTTCTGTGGAGGGACAAGATTAATTGGATATTTTTCAATAACTCAAAAGTTGCTTCGGTGTAGACTCAACAACCTTCTGAGTTAGGGGTTATGTGCATAGGCTATGTCTTTTTCAGGGATTTATGAATAAGAGTTAATAGAAAAAGCACTTCTCAATTTCCTAAGATGTCGAGGCAAATCAAGACAACGATTCAAAATCGAAAGTGCTTGGGGGCTACTGTGGGACATATGTACCCGGGATACTTAACCACTCGGCTAATTGGTCAAGTGGGCCGGGGGCTCGGGTATGGTGTATTCATCTTAGAAGATATTTATTGAGGTACTTGTTTGAGTAAGCGACAAGTTAGGTTAGCAGATATGTTGGATAGATAGAATCTATTGTAACCGACTAAAAGATTACCATGTAAATCCCTACCCTTCGGATATATAAGGAGGGCAGGGAGCCTTCGGAAAAAGACAGACCCGTATTGGAACCCTAATTCCAGTGCGAACCCTAGCAATACAGAAACACCAAACAGGACGTAGGATTATTATCCTTCGGGAGGCCCGAACCTGTATAACCCTTATGTTCTGTGTCCATCGATCTTTCATACTCATACGCACACCTAGATCTACTATCGAGAATATCTCTCGACAAGGTTAACCAAATGGAGTATCATTTGTCAACCTAAAGAAAAGGGTGGCATAGGAATACAACACATAAAAACACAGAATCAATGCCTTTTGAGTAAGTGGTTGTTTAAGTTAGTCAATGAGGAAGGAATGTGGCAAACCATTCTTAGAAATAAGTACATGAGAAATAAAACCATAGGAGAAGTGGAGAAGAAACCAAGGGATTCACATTTCTGGTCAGGACTAATGAAAGTCAAAGACCAATTCCTTATATTCGTAACTTTTCAACTAAATAATGGAGAAAACATCCGATTTTGGGAAGATAGGTGGATAGGAATTTCCTCTTTTAAGCAGCAATATCCCTCTCTATATAACATTGTGCGGAAGAAGAGGGACACAGTTGCAAGTGTGATGGGCACAGTCCCTCTAAATGTATCATTTCACAGATCACTAAATGATAATAATATTAGGCTTTGGCACGATCTCGTAGGCCGAATAGTGCACATCCAGTTGAATGAGCATAAAGATGTATTCAGATGGAACTTACATCAAGACGGTAAATTCTCGGTGAATTCTATGTATCATGCTGTAATAAATAATGGTATTATAGAGAGGAATAAAATACTATGGAAGATTAAGACGCCACTCAAAATAAAAATATTTATGTGGTATCTTTACAAAGCTGTGGTTCTCACTAAGGGTAACCTAGCAAAAAGAAGTTGGAATGGAAGTAAGAAGTGTAGCTTTTATAGCACCGATGAAACCATTCAACATCTATTTTTTGATTGTCACTTTGCTAGATTTCTTTGGAGAGTAGTTTGTATCACTTTTGGTTTAGTACAACCACATAATGTGAATCACATGTTTACCACATGGCTTAGAGGAATTGAGAGTAAATTAAAAATGAAACTACTTGTAGGAGCATCAGCTTTATGCTGGGCTATTTGACTAAGTAGGAATGATATCGTTTTTAATCATGCTATGATACATTCTTATATGCAGGTACTATACCGGGGCACGCATTGGATGCGGCTCTGGGCACAACTGGAGTGACATGAGGAGGACAAAAACCTAGTGCAAAATGCATGCCGGAAGCTGGAGACTGCGGTGATGCAGTTATTCATCAACCATGGATGGAGATTTAGCAATAGGATTTGCTTTTAATAACTCTGTATCCAAAACGATATGGTTGATGTTCTTTTTCATGGGCCATTGCAGACGGATGGGCTGCATTTTGTAATAATTGGCTGTAGCTACTTGTAGCGAAAGCTGGATTTATCATTATCTAAAAATGAATGTGGTTTGGGATTGTCAGATTATTTTATCTATTGTCAACCCAATTCTATTAGTGGCAAGCATATGGGTCGGTACTCCTAAATTTTTGATGTATCGCCCTTTTTTGAGATTCGAGTAATAATCCCAAAGTTTAGACTATATACTGATAATTTTACATCATAAAAATCTTTAAACGGGATCATTAGATCATTCTTGATGACCTCCCAAAAGACCTGATAAAATTCAGCTGAAAATCCGTTAAGGGCTTTATTATGTTCCATGTGGGAGTTAGTGAGGAAGAAAGTGCTGGCAGATGTGGAGCACACCAAGGCGGAGCTGCTGCGGCGCCTGATGCCCACCTCCACAGTTGACAAGGGGAAGCATGATCTGATGATGGAAGAGCTGGTCAGTGTCAGCTCCCTCACCCAACAGATCGAGCAGCTCCAGGCAGCCGGTGCCGAGGTCGACAAGGACGAGCCCATCCTGCTGGCACTGCTCGTCAGGTCAACGCGCTCAGAGAAGGACGTTAAACACCTCGGGCGCAGTATTCTGGCAACGGATTATTTCAATATCTTGTGGTGGACTGGAGTCGTGGGGTACGTACGGGTTTTATGTCTTCCGGGATTTGAAGCTCCGAATTAGTTTTTCTAACTTTGTGAAAGATTTTTTTACTTTCTTGTTTCGAGGTTCTGAAATTTAAGTGAATAGATGGATTTCTTAGATTATTATGCTCGATGCATTCATATTGTATTTTCTTTCATAAGATAGGCTGTTGCAGGCTAAACGAAGATTTGGGTAGCTACATTATTATGCTCAATGCTTTCATATTGTATTTTCTGTCATAAGGTACGCTGTTTGTACCAAGCGAAATTGTGTCAAGTGAAGCATAGGTCAAATAAATCTTACGTATGCATTCATATTATATTTTTCTGTTCCAAGTGAAGCATAGGTCAAATGAAACATAGGTTAAAGCCGAATAAATTTATGTTTATATTTTCTTTCATATGGTCTTCTGCTGGCTTGCTTCATGTATGTGCTTAAAAAAAGGAAAGAAAAGAAACAAAGAAGATCCCTGAATGAATGTGAGTTTATTCCATTGTAAATGGTAAAGTCAAACGTGTACTTACGTACGAATGAAAAAGGCATTGTCCATTCCTTAGGAAACAGACGCTCTATAACAGAACTGAATATGTTGCAGTTCATTAACAAAACTGAAAAATAATCGCGCCAGGAAGGGGTCGAACCTTCGGCCTTCTGCTTAGGAAACAGATGCTCTATCCACTGAGCTACAGGCGCTGTATTTGCAAAATCTATATTCAATTTTACTTGATCGTGGCATATGGGGAAACGTAATTCCGATCCAGGGTTTCGTAATAATTATTTTCGCGTTGGATGAAGGCCATAATTTATTTATATCAAAAGTAAAAACTTATATAGTTGGAGAGTTGTCTGTAACATCTCTCTCTCAAAAAAAGAGTCGTCTGTAACAACGTTGCAAAGCTTCTTAGGAGCCTCTCATGGTCAAATAAAACTGAGCACTTTTACAGTGCATATTACTACCCGTAATTGCTGGTAGTAATTAGAAGATAAATAAGATCTAATAGTTTAGATTATTTGTGTGTCTAATACTGTTATTACTAGTAATTCTAGGTTGTAATAATTTTATTGGGGTAATATTCAAACAAATTAAAGTGGTAGAGATGTAATTGTTTTAATTCATTAGATTTTATCATTTTTTTGAAAAAGGATTTAGACTTCCTCTTTTTTCATTCCATATTCCCGGCGGTGACCTAGGGTCATCTCCGGCGGCGTTGACGCGCCCTCCATCCACTGAAACCAGAGCCGTCGCCGCCCTTCCCGCATACTAGCGCCGCCTCCCTCCCCCCATTTCGGCATCGCCGCCTCCCTCCCCGCATCTCGGCGCCGCCGCCTCCCTTCCCGCATCTCGGCGGTGCCGCCACCGTTCCCGCCTGCCGGCGCCTCCTCCCTTTCCGCATCCCAGAGCCGCCACCGTCGTCGCATCCCGGACCCGCTGCCCTCCCCGCATCCCGGCGGCGTGGCCCGCGTTGCCCCACCATATCAGCCTTCGTCCACGGTGGCCTACCAGCATCGCCGTCGCCCGCTCGCTCTTCTCTCTCCATACCCGTTTCAATGACCGAGCGAGTTGGAGGTCAGGGCGCGGGCGAGATTGTGTAACGCGTTGTAGCGGCGTGCAACGGGGGTGGATGCGCAGGCCGGGAGAAGGGACTCGCCGCCGCCGTGCGTCGCGTTTGCTACTGCTTCTTGCTGATGGGAGGATAGTATCATAGTAGGGTGAGTATGAGTTCCATATTATTCTGCTGCTTCTTGTTGATGCGTTACTTGCAACTAGGTAGGTGCATTTGGTAAATGTGACCTGCACACTTACGACATGCGTAAGAATTCTCTGTAGTTTCAGATATACACCTTGTGTTGATCAAAACATACAGGTGCATGGCAGCACATGTCAAGGATTTACCGTATATACCATTCTCCATTGTGTTGTCAGTTATGGAGATATTAGAGAAGTGCGTTAGTACTTGTGGCATTAGAACCATATGAACTGGAAGCATATGCTCTTTATCAAAGTAAGAAGAACACTGTTGAGCCTGTTTTCAAGAACAAAAGTGAGAACAAGACGGCTGAACCGGTAGCAATGCAAGAAAATATGGAAGCAAAAGTGGCAAAGAAATCTGTACATTTGAACAAACTTACCCTCAGGCAGCTTAGAACCAAGCTGAAGAAAACACTAGAGGTAATGACCAGTTTAGCTACATCCATGTTTTATTTCGATCTATCATTTAAGTATTGAATTGTCTTCGAATTGCAGCTCAAGAAACAAGGGTGCCCCTTGGCAGCGTGGACGGGAATGTCTGTCGATCCAACACAACTGAGCAGGAGCAGGTCCGAAAGCTGCAGCAATATCAACCTGAAGAAGAAGCTAGCTCCGAACTCTGATTGATATACTGACATTACGTGTGCATTGGCAGATAGCATCAGATTGTGAAACCATGGTTTCTCCAACCTTGCATCAAACTTTTTTTTTTACTCGTTTCTATCGGAGGTGAACGATACGATTCAGCTCTGTTTTTAGTAAGGTCTAATCGTAGGCTATTGTCTAGTGTCTGCTTGTCAGTTTGACTATGATTTGTATGTGGTTTTTATGTTGGCTGCTTGTGTCAATTTGAGCGCCATTTACTTCTCCGATAACAAGCTACTCCCTCCGTTTATATTTACATGTCAATATAAGGTTTTTAACTTTTTTACAATTACATGTCATTCTCGCTTTCCAATACACCTTTCTCTCTTTCCAATACAATATTTTCTTTTCCCACTACATCTCTATCTCTATCTCTCTCCTTCTCGTTTTCAGTGCACCCATCTTTTTACTTCTCTTTATTTCCCGTGCCCAACTCCAAAACGACATCTAAATATGAACGGATAGAGTATACTTGAATGGAACGCAATTGATTTACATGTCATTTTCAGTTCCCTTACATTCGGCCAAATTTTTTTCTGGCTATAGTGCTTCGCTATCACTTCAAATGAAAGTCAATCCATTTGAAACACGTTTCAGTCACGGGTTATAAACACATAACTCTGCAACCAACCATTCAGACTAATAACTTGTGATGCAATCTCTATGTCATTCTCAGGACTGAATGTTTGATGCAGCCAGTTTTCAGACCAAACCAAAACCAGCCTCAAACATTCACATCTCAGATCTTTCAGGTTTGCATCCATATAAACCATCAAACGGCACAAAGCCAGCACCACTAGTAACCAAATACTTGCGATATTGATTAGGGTAGAGGTACAACATCACAGCCACCAGCACACATCTGTGACTGTGAGTACATCTGTAGCTTGTTCTTATTCCAGGCACGAGCACACAACTATTACCAGTTCTGATGCACGCCATGTCTGATACTATTAAGCTACTAGTATTAGAACAGCCACACTGCTAGTAGTAAGTAGCAACACTGTGATTAGCAAGGAATCCAGCTGAACAGAGTGGTAGGTGTCGGTGTCGCAGTGCTCGGCTCTTTTGGCTTAGCAGTGGGCTGCCACAGCCTGACCTGGCTCAGGCGGCCGAGGGTGGCTTCTCGACGTCCTCCAGCGGGCGGTACGGCGGTACCACACCTTCTGGTCCAGCACCGAGCCACCATTCATGCCGGCCTCCAGCGCAGTGGCAGCCAGCTTGGCGTCCACGGTTGCCGTGCCGAACACGCCGGTCTTCGGGTGCGGGCCCCAGTACTTGTCAGGGTTGCCGGCGCTGCCGATCATATCGTCCGGCACGAAATATAGTACGGTGTCTTATCATCAATAGCATTGGTTCCAATCATGATCTAAATCACTAAAAACGACAATGAGGAACATATTCACCTACGCTGAAGATGTCGAAACTCAAGCAGGTAATGGCGCAGCAGCAGCTTTTCTGACGGTACAGGGAGCGAAGAAGACGGGCGGCGCCGACCGTGTGGGGAGGGGCGGGCTGGCGCAGGGCGTGCGGGAAGGGGGCCGAGCGGCGCGATGCGGGGAGAAGCCTGTGCGTCGCCGGCCGTAGAGGGGGGCGAGACGGCAGGGGCCGTGCGGGGAGGAGGCAGGGCGGCGCGGTGCAGGGAGAGGTCTGGTCGGTGCCGGAGGTGCGGGGAGACGGCGGGGCGGCGCCGACCGTGCGGGCAGTGGGCGCGGTGGCACGATTCCGATGCGCGGCTGGCTGTGCGGGCAGTCGGCGCGATGCCGAGATGCGCGGCCGAACCTGACGCCTCGATGCAGGAGTACCGGAAATTAACCTCAGTGGCATTTTTTGTAATTACTTAAATATAAAAAGACAATTATATTACTACCCAAGATAATTACTACCAGTAATTATTGATAGTAATATGCACCATAAAAATGCTCATAAAACTATAAAGTTCATGTGGCATTTAAAAACCTACACATTAGAGCTAGACTCAGAGAATTCACAACAACAGGTGCAGTTAAGAGCTCATATGTTTCTATCTGCAGAAGTTCATGTGGAAAAATTACAAATCATTAATTTGCTTATAAATTGCGTCTAAAAGCTTATAAATCTTTTCATCTCGGGAGAAGGACACGGAGCACTCTGTGCAATGATGATGATGTTCAGTGACGACTAACAACAAGAAAATTGATATCGATGAACTGCAGAACATTTTTGCTGTTTCGATACAGAATCTGAAGTCTTACCAGTTCTGGCAGCCATTGACGATTGGCCGAGGAGTCCACCGCTAATTGCTTGTGTACATGCTGACTAAAACAAATGAGATATGCCTCTATCAATCACACTATCTAAAATCATGCAGAAAAAGAACTATAACTTCAATAAGAATGAAAAATATGTCGATGATACTTACCATCGGGGTACCTTGTAGATAAGAAAGCAAAATAGACTCCTACTAGAATAAGAATAGTAGATCGACTAGGACTCCGTCATATAAGCAATAGACAAGCTCAACTAGAGATCTCGCACGGGATATAGATTAGACACAACTAGACATCATCGTTTAGGTCTACCCTCCTCGTCTAGAACTTTAGATCTAGACATATGAATACAAATATCACAGAACACAGGACGTAGGGTTATTATCCTTCGGGAGGCCCGAACCTGTCTACATCGGCGTCTTGTGTTACCATCATCTCTTGATCTCGCGCATACCCCTGTCCTATATATAAATCGTCATAGATGAACTATCCTATGTCTATTGCCGAGGTTAAGTCTCGACAGTTGGCGCGCTAGGTAGAGGCCAGCGTAGCGATCGGCTTGTTGAGATCGGTGGTTTTAATCTACTACTTCAAGATTTCATCGCGAGCAGACTGGCGTTAAAGCGCACGAGTCACCGCGTTTTCAAAAGATTTCTTCTTCAAGATCTAAACGTGAGCAAATCGATGTTGAAGCATCATGTCATCGCACAAATTATCACGTCTTCATCAAGACGGCGCCCAACAAACTGACGATGACACCTTCAACAAGGACGACCGCTATTCGGCGACATCATCCATTACGACGATGCTTCTGACAACTCGATGCTTTGGTGAATTCTGACAACTCGGCGATATCACTGTGACTCGACGGTTCGACCGCTCACGGCCACATGTATATGTCTGGGGGCTACTCCGTCTTCACCTAGCCACTCGGCTACTCGGCCGCTCGATGACATCTTTGACAACTCAGCGCATCGGCAATCACCGCAACTCGGCTGCTCGAACACGTCTTCGACGACTTAGCGCATCGGGAATCACCGCAACTCGGTCACTCGACAATATCGCCTCGACTCGATCATTCTACGACATCGCCTCGACTCGGTCACTCGGTGACATCGCTGCAACACTAGGACTCGACGGCTACTCAGCTACTTAGCAACGCCGGCAATTACTTGACACTTTGGGTTTTCATCCATTCGGCTACTCGACGACGGCTGCAATGACATGCGCTTTGGTCACTCGACCACTCGGCCACACCTTCAACGATTCGGTGTCTCGGTCGAACCACTCTAAGCTTCGATGATCCGGCGACATGATGGCTCGACTTTGACATTCGACCACTCGCCAACAACATCAGCACGCTCGGGGGCTCATCTTCAACTCGCCGAATTGCAAAGCTAAGTATCATTATTCTTTCTTGATTTATTTTTTCGAGTTTTTGGGCTCATGTCCTTCATACTTTTTTCTAGGACCGCTTATTTTTGTTTTCTAAGCAGAAGGTCATACATTTTTTATGAGTAAAGTTGGGCTTTATAATTAGTGCTCTTATTTATGGCTTTATTCATCTTTTTATTGCCTCGGTTCTTTAATTCTTCGTATTAAACAATCAAGTCAGGGGGCTATTTGTGTATCTATACACGTGTTCTCCCACTTTTTTGTGAATCTAGTAGTACACATGTCGGTCGGTGACCTTTCAGTAGTGTATCAGCCCTGACACCATATGACCCATGTCGTCTGTTCTAGTTTTACCTTTTTTTGGCTTCAGCCTCGACCGATCTATTGCATTTTATTTGCGATTTGGTCTTATTTTTGGTCTTACGCTATTTAGCGACTAAGGCATAAAACTTCTTTGCTACGCGACAGATTACCACTACACTAAACCCAGAGCTAAAGTTGCGAGAGGTCATGTGTCAATTGGTTCTGATTGCTACGCAAGAATAATTATGACCAATATTGTTACGGTAGACCGAGCTCCAAGCTCTTTATATTTTTTTCTAAGTATCCTACGGTGGGTCAGGCTGGTTGCTAACGCGCGAATACGCTGCTATGCGCCAGTCGGTCTACTTACAGGAGAAAAATGGATACACACTTGACTTTTCAGATAACAAATTTGTTTGGCTTATAAAAATAAGTTTTCAAGCAAACAATGTTAATTATAACTAATTATCCTAATTTCTTTTATTGTCAGGAACATTTTTGATGGATAGGCGGATACACAACTCAATATAGAGTGATTTCCTCGTCTTCAACAACAATGCCAGCTCCGACCGCTTTCATCGGTCGGCCATGCTAACATGGACTGTCTTCATCGGCCGGCTTACAGCTCCGACTGCTTTTGCCGGTCGGCTGCACCAGCTCCGACTGCCGCCATCGATCTGCCACATCATATCTGACCGCCACCATCGGTTGGCCACATGTCAGACTGTCGGCTTCACTCAGTCATCGCGACTTCGAGTGATTCCTACTTCATCAGTGGTCGACAGCTACAACAATCTTGACTGTCTTCTTCACTTGACCTTATCGTCATGAGTTAAGTACCGCTGCTACTCAGACATGATATTCTGAGTTGAGCGTGACCGACACTCATAATAGTGATTATCTCGGGGGCTTCTTTGAAGAAAGACTTTATATCAAATTTATGGCTGATGCCATAATATACAAATATATGATTTGATGATCATATGACAGTGGCTTGATGGTCACTCTATCAAATATGCTTCTTTGATGAGAAGTGCATTATCATAAATGGTTGATGCTATAATCATTTAAAACATGATTTGATGATCATGTCGTTGTGACTTGATGGTCATATATGCATCACTCGGCTGATTGAAGTCAGTCTATAATAGTGAAAATAAAGCTAAAAAATATAAGTGATTACAATTATTAAGGAAAGATTACTTAATCATGATTGAAGTCATGGTAACTTAGTACTTGGCTACGATTGATGTCATAAAGTCTCGTTCATTCGGTTGTGATTGAAGTCACCCGATTAGAACATAATCATTCGGCTGTGATTGAAGCCACCCGTTTGATTCATAAATCACTCATAGGCCACTCGGCCAAAAACTATGTCATTTGGTTATAATTGATGTCATAAGCTTACGTTCACTCGGATGTGATTGATGTCACTCGAGTATATCATATAACACTCGACAATGATTGAAGTCTTTGGTTTGAGTCATCTATCACTCAGCGGTGATTGAAGTCACTCGACTAATTCATTTATCACTCGGTAATGATTGATGTCATTTTACTGAGTTATTTATCACTCAGATTTGATAATTTAAGTGATTTCTCCTTAAAGAGAGCCAACATGACTATTCTTGTTTTGGACTCTTGCATTATTTGCAGTTTTCAAATGATACAAGAGTCGGGGGTTACACCTAATTAGGTGCACCTACTCGATGCACCAGTTGATTTCTCGAGGACATTTTCAGATCTTTGAGATTCTTACAAGCTCACTGATATAAAGCTAAAGCATTATATATGACACGAACCAGTCGGGAAGCTACTGAAGATTATATCCAGCTTGCAAGACTCTCGCAGGCTTGTCGATGATACTTATCATTGGGGTACCTCATAGATAAGGAAAGCAAAGTAGACTCCTACTAGGATAAGAACAGTAGACCGACTAAAACTCTACCATGTAACCCTGTCCTCCCGAATATATAAGGAGGAGCAGGGGTCCTCCTTAAGGGACAAGCAATAGACAAGCTCAATTAGAGGTTCCATACGGGACATAGATTAGACACAACTAGACATCATCGTCTAGGTATGAATACAAATATCACAGAACATAGAACATAGGATTATTATCCTCCGGGAGACCCGAACCTGTCTACATCGGTGTCTTGTGTTACCATTATCTCTTGATTTTACGCATATCCCTGTCCTATATATAAATCGTCATAAATAAACTACCCTATGTCTATTGCCGAGATTAAGTCTCGACAAAATGGGAAGATCAGATGGCGCTAGGTTCAATGTGGTGGAATCAACATACCCAGATTCAACTGCAGACTTAATATGAGTGTTGGATTTATAGTTAATTTTTAGTTCTCTGATATAGCATAAATTCATTTCTCCAACTAATATACAATAATTACTTCTCTGATTTGTTTTTTTTAATGGAAGAGGCTTCCAAGTTCCCACCTCTACATGTCACATTCACACAGCGTATTAGTTCACAATAATTCCCAATTATAAATTATTCCATATCTGTCATATGGATAAAGAAAACAAGATCTCTGGCCATTTCCTTTGTTTCTCAATATTATTTCATTATTTTCTTTCGAAGATGAAGGATATCGAGGAGGCTACTATCTGAGAACCTATAATATATATTTAATTGTATGACAGTATACATTACGGCATTATTATCGGTGAACTATATAATTTTGCACAAGCAGTTTGCGTATGTTCTTGCGCCCACAGCTTGAGCCAAAACCATTGGCTATATAGCAGCTCCCTCATAGAGCGTCAGTTGGACGGATTAGAGATTCCAGCAAAAAAGATTAGACTTGGTAGGCCTTTTTGAGGTCATATATTTCATTTGTCCATCCTTGTTGACTACACTCTAGTAATATTATGTAACCAACAATTGGCTCTAAAGTGTACTATTATGTAGATCTATATACACTACGAGAAAAATGACTTTTAGCCACAAAGGTCCTTGGTCCCTGTAAGTTAAAAATCAGTCAGTATTGAGATTTGTCACCAATCAACATTGATTGAAGGGTGGTGGCTGTAGTTATTTAACCAACGTCGGGTACCATGGTGACTAAAATGGCTATAATAATACTCCCTCTGGATTTTAATTATTGACACAATTGACTTTGTATTTATGTTTGAATATTTATTTTATTCAAAATATTTGTTCAAACACACAAAATTATATGATAGGTTTTAACTTTCTTTAGTGATAAAATAAATTATAATAAAATATCTAATAAATTTTTAAATTTTTTAAATAAGATGAATAGTCAAATATAAGTAAAAAAGTCAATTATGTTAATAATTTAAATCCGGAGAGAGTATATATTGACAATAATTCTTGGTGACTAATGCTCATCTCTCGATCTGTGTGACTAAAGGTCCTGTCATCAGTGTTGGATAAATTAGCACTTTTCACTATGTAAGAAAGTGCTAAAGAAGACATCATGTTTAGAGACTCTAATTTGAAACGAGTCTGTAATGAATTATCGGAGACTTGTTTTTACCGGATGAGTCTCCCATATATTTGTACTAATCTATTAGCATATTTAGTGTCGGGTAATTACAGACCCGGGTGAATAAAACGAGTCTCCAATGATAAGTGTAGATTATCAGAGACTCTTCTTGTGTAAGCGAGTCTGTGATTGAAACATAGAATCGGACCCGATTGTTTCATCAACTCTCATTTAGTTCCAGGCATCCGTCCGAAACTCGGTCCTCCTCACGTCGTTTTCGTTGCTGCTCCTGCTTTTCTCCTCTCTGTCTCGTGCTCCTCGATCCCTTCCCTCCCCTCTCATTTCCCCGAGCTCCATGCTCCCCTGATCCCTCCCCTCCCCGACGAGCTCCTCCCTCCCCTGATCTAGGCGCGTCCTATCCCCCGTCACCCGAATCTGGCTGCCTCTCTACGAGGCTCCTGAGCTCGCGCCTCCTCGGCGAGGGAGCATGGTGAGGAGGCAATGATGCAGTGAGAGGCACGCAGTGAACAGGAGGTGGGCGGCATGGGTTCAGCCTCCCCGACAACGGTCGGGCGTGGCGAGGAAGAGGCGGGTGGCACAGGTTCAGCCTCCCCAATGGTGGGCCCATGCAGCAAGGAGGCGGATCCTTCACAGGCGGCATGAGATGGTGAGCAGCACGGTGGGATCCAGGCCCTCTCCTCAACGACGCTGTGTGAGGAGGTAGGTGGTGCGGCTAGATCCAGCTTCCTACAATGAGTGGGCAACGATTGAGGCAGACCGAGCCCATCGGTTATCGTGAGTTCATCTCTCTCTCTCTCTCTCTCTCTCTCTCTCTCTCTCTCTCTCTGGTGAATCTAAGACGAATCTAGCAATTTTTCCAATCATTGTTCTCTAAATCTCGTCCCCCCCCCCCCCCTCAAATCTTCATTCGATCAGTTGTAGATTTGAGTTTTTTTTATGAGTTTAGATAGTTGTCATACGTGAGATGGTGACGCATTTGGTTCTGGTGGTGGAATCGTTGAGAATTGGGTAAACGAGGCTATGGTTTGAATCTATTTCAAATCTTGAGCAAAATGCCTCTCTCCCGAGTTCCTCGCCACCACCACCCACATCCCAATCTCAAGCGCTAGTTGGTCACACCCCCGCAGCTCCTTGGCACTCCAGGATGGCGCTCCACCCCCACGACGTCACCCTCTGCTGCCTCTCCCCTCCCCTCGCCATTCCACGCTGCTGCTGCGCCGCTGTCAGGGTCCTCGCCGGCACGTCCACCCCGTCCACTATCTCCACCAAGTAAGCGCTCTTCTCCCCCTGTCACACCCCTCCGTGTCATCTTCTCAACTTATTACTCCTGTTTGTTGAGATTGGTTCCCTCGGATTAGTATTATGGTATAGATAAGATGAAATGGTTACTGCCTATGCCTAGCTGCACCATTCAAGAAGGATTATTATTTTGAGTAGCAGTGATATACGGCACTAGCAAAACTGAAAAGAACTTTGAATAACAATTGTATCCTTGCATTAATATGTACATGGTGGGGATCACATCATAACTTGTATGGGACACAGCATGTGACTAGTGTCATGTATATGGAAAGGTTGAAGGAATTGAGCTACTAACTAACCATATTTATATGCACCTGGTACCCTCTGTATGCTAGAAAATCTGTACCATCTGTTTATTGTTCCACGGTGCCATACCCCATTATGACCGATAACTATCTAGAATAAGCCAGCAAAGAGGTTCGGATATCTGAGTGCATACAAATGCTCGTTGGAAGTAAAATTGCAGAGTAGTGATGAACGATGATCACCATTACAGGTCATCTGGCCTTTGGATGTGCTTGCTGTTGTCATGATTAGTGACTTGAACTGTGCTTATAATTTGACCTTACGTTATAACCTTGACAAAGCTTGTACTAGAGTTGCTACCTGTTTCATCCACTTGAACTGTGCTTCTATCTTCTTTTAAAGTCTAAACTGGTTTCATAGGACTACAAAGCTAGTGATAGAGTTATCATGCAACTGGCAATTGACCATACCTTATTTATGAAAATTGTTCCAGGGTTGAGAGTAAGACGTTTTCCCCTCCATGGGTGGATATGAGAGAAATTGAAAAGACAATCCAGTATCTTATTGGCTCACGAATGGTAATTGTTTTTTCTTAAAAAATTTCTGGCACATTTGACATGTCATTAATAACGACATTTTGTTCAGTTGTTCACGTTTCTGAAGCTTTTCTTTTGGTTACTCGAGGGTTTTGCTTTTTTATTATTTATTTTAACAGCACAAATCATTCCTTGAGTTCCTTGTGAACAGATGGAAGGTAGCTGATCTGACCGGCCTATCTGGTGAGGGCCAGAAGGTTCAGGATTACCTTTGCACCTTGGCTTCGAGGATCAGGAAGCTGGATGAAAGAGCCCAAAGCAGAGCCAAGAAAGCCGAAACGATGCCTTTTAGCGGGGCATATGGTAGGGAAGTTGCATCTGTCAAATATATGAACCATGCCTGTAAAGACATTACCTTTGGACTGACCTCTCATAAAATTTAGGAGTGATGCATGTTCTCCTGATCTAAAAATCTTCATTGTTTGATGAAAACTGTAGCGATAGCATGAATGGTTGTGAGGGTAAAGTTCAGAGATGCAGACTAAAAAGAATGGAAGAGAGCTAGAAGCCAAGTATGTTATGCACTGGTACGACACTTCTTTATACAACTTGACTTGACATTAAGATAATTGTGTTTATTAATATTTTGTTAAGCTATTTATCAATCCTTTTCCTCTATTACATAATTGTGTGTATACATGTAACTGATAGTTCAGTATGACTACAGTTGTTCTAAACTGTACTGATGGTTTGTATGACAAGTGACCACTTAAAAACTTAAATTGCAAGTAGTATAATGTATTTAACTGCTGCTATCTGTTTTCTAATCAGAGGGGATGATGTTTGAATTTTACAAATGTTAACTGTAAAGCTTCAATAATTATTTTTTTCCTTATGCTAGAGCAGACTATTTCCTTGCACAAACTATTTCCTGGTAGTTAGTGTTTTACTCTCGTTTTTTACTCTGTGCAGCTGTTCGAAAAATCAAGCACGAGCTCTGCTTTTGGGGATGAGATTCATATTCACAAGGCATGCCATGGTTGCTAGACTCATTAGCACCGCATCCAAATTTGTTTGTCACGTGAGAGTAGACCTGTAAGAACTCCATTTCCCATGTCAATTGAAACAAAATGTGAGTAAAATCGATACAAAAGTTATTCTTCTATGCTTCCATTTATACAAAATGGCCGGTACTATCAATAATATGGTAGATTCATCAGTGTTTCTTCCAGTACAGATTTGTTGTCTCTTTGAGACAGTGTACACTCATATGTTTGATGTCTCCTTTTTCTTTCAGGAAGGAAACTACACTCCTGCTCTCACACTTCACAACATCAAGGTATGTACTCATAGCTTGGCTTAGCTTTTAGCACATGCATATTCTTTTATTGCTATGTTGATAATCATACTTCTATCTAGGGCAAGTAATCCTTATTAGATGTACGAGTTGGGAGTTTTACCATTATTCAGTTCACAACAAAGTGAAGGGTACAACCTACCAGTACCAGTTTGTAAGATGTTTGATAATACTTTGATTATATACTCTGATCTATAATTCATGCTTTGTGTAAACTTAATTTTTAAGCTTTTGTGAACTGAACTTAGTTGTTTAAATAGCTGTTTACATTCCAGCTAGAGCTACCTACACTTGACTCCAGTATTTAAAGGAACAAAGTGTGAATCTCTCCATGCTTTGCTAGTTTTAGAAATGACAGATAGGAAAAATAATTGAAAATATAGAGTAGTACTTGCCCAGTTTCTTGTGCACACCACTTTTGCTCTTCAATAATAGAACTATTTGTTCTCAGTTTGCTTTTTGTTTTTGTTTTTAATATAAAGTAACCTTTTCTTTTTTTTTTCTTGAATAAAGCAGGGTTGCTTATTATTGTGTAGGAAAAGACTGATGTGACTTGAAGGCTCCAATCATGTGACTTGGGTATGTCAAACTTTGAGTTGCATTGTTCCAGGTAATGACTGTTCACTAGCCTACGCATGTTAGTTGCTGTAAAATAAATATCAGTATGTTAGTTTCTTTCAGAACAAAATTGGTAACAAATTTTATGTCCATTGAAGTGAAGCTATAGTTAGCAAAATGTATGTGAATTGAAGTAAATCTACAATTGTATGTCCAATGAAGCATGGTAGTTGTTGTAATGATCAAGATGGTGTATTTGTAATACATATAGTGGATAAAGCATGTATACTAGACTTTATAGTATACTATGAATAAAAATATGTATTTTCTTTTTTTAATCATTGGAGACTCTAGTTGGCAAAACGAGTCTGCAATGAATGATCATTGGAGACTCCGGTTGCCAAAACGAGTATCCGATGATCATTCATTGCAGACTCTTATTAGCAACAAGAGTCTCCAATGTCTCACTTATTGGAGACTCGTTTTTATCAAAATGTGTCTCTGATTAGGGAGTCATTGCAGACTCGAAAATCCGAGTCTCCAATGACTTCACATCACAGACGCAAATTTGGAGACGTAAAAAAATAGAGTCTCCTATGTGACTTGAGCAGAGTCTCTAAATACGTTTTCTTACATAGTGTTTAGTTTTATATTAATCCAGAAATAAATTATAAATATGATTAACAGATTGCATGATGAACTAGACAAGTCTATACAAAATCTAGACAGGTCTCTAAGGCCAGACAAAAGCATAGCATCTACCATACTAGCAATATCCATCATACATAAACAGACCACGAAAGCTAAAATGAAACACATGGTTTGAGATGAGAGTATGTATGTTTCCTTCTGGACTGGGTAGAGGAGGCGGCGACGATGTGCAGCACCGTCACGTTATTGGCGATGACGGGTCAGACCGACTCGATGACAAGGAAGACGAGCCATGGCAGCGAGCTTGATGAACTGAGAAAGCGATCGAGCAGTTGCGCAGAGCTCTTTCCAAAAACCTTATTCGCCCTCTCTCGGTGTAGGATCGCAGAAGACGACGGTTCTGGAGACCTGCTCTCCCGTTCGCCGGTACATGCTGACGATCGGGATGGAGAAGTCTTGGTGGCGGAATAGTAGCGAGAGGCAAAACCCTAGGTGATTGCGTGATATGATTTGTGGCGGTACCCGTATGTATTTATAGGGAAAAACTGTTAAGGTTGGGCGTCCCGCAACCGAGTTGGTTTCCATATTAATACATCGGTTTCCATATCCAAATATATGGAAATATATGAAACACGCAGCAAAAAGAAAGTGCAAAAGAAAGTCGCTTGCGGACGGACCATTCACGTAGGTGATGCGCGGCCGTGTCCATCGTCCACGCCCACGCTCGGCCCGGCGAGGCAAGGCGAGCGAGCGCGCGTGTGTTCTTTCTTCCTCCCATCCACACACTTGTAAGAGATACTAGAGTAACCAACCTTATAAGTTGGATTCTCTCCACCTCCACTAGCAATGTGGGACTAAACATTTGCACTCCCATCACTCATGAATAGGCCATTGAGATTTTTCAGGAATTATTGTGAATATTAATGGGCCAAGCTCATATAATTCTAGCAATCTCCCACCAGTTCTCAAAGTCTCAGCTAGACTTTGCCTCACCCCACTGTTGTTTAATATACCAATGTTTTCAGTGGAGACAGTTAAGTTAAACTTCCACCTAGAACAATAAGCTACACTCATTCACAACTTGAACAATGGACTACGCCTTGAATTGCAAGTTTTGTGCAAACAAGTTTCATTTATTGTCATAACTGACACTAGACCTCCAGTAGGCTTCTCCGCGGGTGGAGCATATAGGTCATACTCCCTTGGTCTTTCATGACCTTAATAGAGATGACCCAAATCTCACAGATTATAATCTTACAACAATCAGACTCATATAGGTGTATTCAATCAAGAATGTTCTGTAGGATAATATCTTCGCTTTTTAAAGCCAACTGAATACATTAAGGCAATAACCAACCTGCCATACAGATATTGAGAGTAATGCATCGGTTCTTGAGTGGGTTATAAAAAGGTTACTCTCCTGCTAACCAATAGCTTGTTCTTCCCAGATCCTACTTCATGGGATCTCCGATCACATATGTTGGGTTAATTACTACTATGAAATAGCACTTATGGGTCTCATACCCATCTTCTTTGATGCACTGTCTATCACATTACGTGATAGCTCCTTGGTGAATTGATCTGCTAGGTTCTCACTAGTTGAAATATATTCTACTGATATGACTCTGGAGTTTCTCATTTCCCTAACAGACTTTAAACATCTCTTAATATGTCTTGATGACTTCATATTGTCCTTAGAATTGTTCACTTTGACTATCACAGTTTGATTGTCACAATTCATGAGGATTATCAGCACAGGTTTCTCGACAATAGGCAAGTCCATCAAGAGCTTACGTAGCCAGTAGGCCTCAACTATAGCTGTATCTAGTGCGGTCAGCTCTGCTTCCATCGTTGATCTTGTTAAGATGGTCTATTTGCATGATCTCCATGAAATAGCAGCACCACCAAGAATAAATGCATATCCACTTGTGGCATACAGCTCATCAGTATCAGATATCCAATTGGAATCACTATAGGCCTCTAGTATTGCTGGATATCCAGAATAATGAATTCCATAATCCATAGTACCAACTAAGTAGTGCATTACCCGCTCAAGCGCACTCCAATGATCATCTCCGAGACAAGAAGTAAACCGACTCAGTTTGCTCACAACAAATGAGATGTCAAGCCTAGTAGCACTAGCTAAATACAAAAGTGATCCAATAATGTGAGAATATCTTAATTGGTCTCTGCCAATTCTCTTGTTCTTTTGAAGGATCAAGCTGGAATCATAAGGTGTTGGAGAAGGCTTGCTATCCTTATAACCAAAACGGTTCGAGAGCTTCTCAACATAATGAGATTGTGTAAGAGTAATCCTATTCTCTCCTTTGATTAGCTTGATGTTCAAGATAACATCAGCCTCACCTAGATCCTTCATATCGAAGCTTTGGCACAGAAAAGTCTTGACCTTATTGATCACATCAAGATTTTTTTCCAAAGATGAGTATGTCATCAACATACAAGCACAATATAACTCCCTGACCCCCACCATGGCGGTAGTACTCACATTTATCAACCTCATTGACTAAAAAGCCTGCTGCTAGAAGTGTTGAATCAAATTTCTCATTCCACTACTTAGAAGCTTATTTCAGACCATACAAAGACTTCAACAACTTACACACCTTGTCTTCTCGACCTTTTATTACAAATCCATCTGGCTGATCCATATAGATTTCTTGATCCAACTCTCCATTAAGGAAAGTTGTCTTAATGTCCATCTGATGAATGATAAGACCATGTGAGGCAGCCAGAGCAAGTAATACACCAATAGTGGTCAATCTAGCAACAAGTGAATAAGTGTCAAAGAAGTCTTCGCCTTCTTTCCTGAGTATAACCCTTAGCCACAAGCCGAGCCTTATACTTGTCAATAGTACCATCAGGCTTAAGCTTTTTCTTGAACACCCATTTACAACCCACAGGGTTTGCAACCATATGGTCTGTCGATAACTTCCCAAGTTCCATTAGAAAGAATAGAGTCCATCTCACTATAGGTAGCTTCTTTCTAGTCATCTGTATCAGGAGATGCATATGCCTCTGAAATGGTTCTAGGAGTGTCATCCACAAGATAAACAGTGAAATCATCACCTAAAGACTTTGCAGTCCTTTGTCTCTTGCTCCTCCTAGGAGCTTCACTATCAATCTCCTCATGGATTGGTTCAAATGTTTGTTCAGCATGATCAGAAAATGCACTAGGTTCAGGAGTTATTTCAGCAATCATATCAGAAGATAATCCAGACAAGCTATGTAATTCTTTCATAGGAAATATGTTCTCAAAGAAAGTAACATCATGAGACTCCATTAATAAATTAACATGAACATCAGGCACCGTTAATTTAACCACTAAAAATCTATAGGCAATGCTATGATGATATCCAAGAAATATATAATCCACAAATTTAGGTCCTAACTTACACTTCTTGTTAATTGGCACGTTAACTTTGGCCAAACAACCCCATGTGCGTAAGTAAGAGAGCGATGGCTTTTTACCAATCCATTCCTCATATGGTGTCTTCTCCTTATTCTTCATGTAACTTTATTTAGGACATGACATGATGTCAATAAAGCCTTCCCCCACCATGCCTCAGATAATCCAGCCGTGTCTAACATGGAATTAACCAAGTCAGTCAAGATGCGATTCTTTCTTTCGGTAACCCCGTTTAATTGGGGCGAATAGAGAGGCGTCCTCTCATGTATCATACCATGTTCCACATAGAATAAATCAAATTTATTTGTGAAATACTCGCCACCATGATCAGACCTAATTCTTTTGATCTTTCTCTCTAGTTGATTTCAACTTCAGCCTTATAAATTTTAAAGTAGTTTAGAGCCTCATCTTTTGTTTTTAACAAATAAACATAAAAATATGTAGTTGCATCATCAATCAAAGTCATAAAATATCTTTTTCCACCCTCAATCAGTATACCATTCATTATACCATTCATTTTACTCAATCGAGGTTGCTTAGATTGCACACAACTTGAGCACTTAGAACCTTTGACAATGGAAAAATTCAGAATTAAATTCAAGCTGGAAAGTCAAGACATAGAACCAAAATTTAGATGACATAAACGTGAATGTCAAACACTAGCATCACTCTCATTAACACCATCACAAATATAGTTCACAAACTTATTGCATAATCTGAAAGGAAAAAATAGAACAAGCCTCCGCACTCATAGCCTTTATCAATAAATTGTCAACTCTTAGACACGACAACTTTATTTGACTCAAGCACTATCTTAAAACCATCTCTACACAAAAGGGAGCCACTAATGAGATTCTTCTTATAGAAGGGACATGATGTACATTCTTCAATTGGACAATCTTCCCCGAAGTGAACTTTAGCTCGACCGTGTCAACACCATGAACAGAAGAATGTGACCCATTCCCCATTAGGACAGAGGAATCCTGAGCGACCTGATAAGAAGTAAACAAAGAAGCATCAACACACATGAACATTAGCACCAGTATCAAGCCACCAACTAGTAGATTGAAATATAGAAAAAACATATCGTAAATTACCATACCCACTATTTTCTCCAACACTGGTCACCATATTCGCAAACTTCTGCTGTGGAGGCTTCCTTCCTTTGCGTTCTGGACACTTCTTTGTCCAATGTTCATTAGAACCACAAACAAAGCATGCTCCCTTCTCCTTGTTCTTCTTCTTGAAGGTAGTGGTCTGCTTAGGCTTGTTGTTCTTGCCCTTGCCCTTACCACAATTGGCATGAGACTGTTGTGGATGATGCACCATATTGGTAATAGTGTGTCCCTTGTTAAGTTTAGAACGTTCATCCTTCTTACGAGCTTTCTCCTCAACATCAAGAGACACAATCAAATCTGAGATATATATGTTCATCCTCTTGTGTTTAAGAGTAGTGGTAAAATCCCTCCAAGTTGGAGGCAATTTGGCAATAATGCCCTCAGCCACAAGCTTCTCAGGTACAACGATCGTAAGCAATTCGAGTTCCTTCACAATGCACTGTATCTCATGAGCCTGCGCGACGACAAATTTGCCATCTACCATCTTAAAATCATGCTACTGCTCAATGACTTACAGTTTAGCGCCAGCATTTGAACCACTATAGTCAGCGATCAGAGCGTCCCACATAACCTTTATGACTGTAAGATGGATGTAGACGTCCTGAAGACAATCTACCAAAACTTCAATAACATCGCCCAAGAATATTGTGTTGGCTTCACCGTAGGCCTTTTCCTGATCTACAGTGAGATTGCCTTCAGATTTGCTAGTGAACACCCAGAACACATTCATGACAGTAAGCCACAGAGTGACTTTCACTTTCCATTCTTGAAGTGCATGTCAGTGAATTTCTCTGATCTCAGTACATCGACAAATCCAGCCATAAAACTAAAGCACCTACAATAAGGTTTTTTAGAATGTTGGATAAATTAGCACTTTTAGTTTATATTAATCTAAAAATAAATCATAAGTATGATTAACAGATTGCATGATGAACTAGACAAGTCTACACAAAATTTAGATAGGTTCATAAGGCCAGACAAAAGCATAGCATCTATCATACTAGCAACATCCATCATAGATAAATAGAACATGAAAGCTAGTATGGAAGACATGGTTTGGGATGAGAGTACGTATATTTCCTTTTGGACTGGGTAGAGGAGGCAGCGACGACGTGCAACACCGTCATGTTGTTGGCGACGGCGGGTGAGACCGACTCGATGACAAGGAAGACGAGCCGTGTCGACGAGCTTGATGAAGACGAGGAAGCGATCGAGCAGTCACACAGAGCGCTTCCAAAAACCTTATTCGCCCTCTCCGGATGCAGGATCATAGAAGATGACGGTTCCGGAGACCTGCTCTCCCATTCGTCGGTGCACATTGATGATAGGGATGGAGAAGTCTTGGCGGCACAACAGTAGCGAGAGGCAAAACCCTAGTTGATTGCGTGATATAATTTTGCGGTGGTACCTGTATGTATTTATAGGGAGGAACCACTAGGGTTGGGTGTCCCGCAACCGAGTCAGTTACCATATTAATACATCAGTTTTCATAACCAAATATATGAAAATATATGGAACATGCAGCAAAAAGAAAGTATAAAAGATAGCCGCATCCTCGCAAGGCAAGGGACCAAATTTCAACGGACCATTCACACAGGTGATGCACGGCCGCGCCCATCGCCCACGCCCCGTCCGGGCCGGCTAGGCGAGGCGAGCAATCACGCGCGTGTGTTTTTCCTTCCTCCCATCCAAACACTTGCAAGAGATGCTAGAGCAACCAATCTTATTGGTGACTATTTGTTCTTTTTTTTGCAGCAAAAAAAAAAAAACACTTGCAAGGCAAGCTTCCGCCGCCTCCGGTGACTTGCCCCGCGCCTCCGGCCGGCGTCTGTCGTCCTGGTCCACGTGAAGCTCCCTCCATCATCGCGTTGCGGGAAGGAGGAGAGAGGTGGCGGTGCAGCGCTCCCATTGCCAACACCTACGGAGGTCCAGATGCCACCGCCGGAGCTCAACTACGCCGTCGCGGAGGGGACGGAGCTCGACGTGCTGGGCAGCACGGGCTCAGAGGCCAGCCATGGGAGCGCCAGGGCCACGAAGCCTGCCGCCGCCGTCTTCCGGTGGCACGAGAGCGGGTCCGGTGGCAGCTCCAGCAACTTCTCCTTCGCCTTCTCCAAGATCCTCGACGCCAACACGAGCGGGAAGGAGGGGGGAGGACGCCGGCGGCGCGCGCTCGCAGGGGAGAAGGGCCAGCGGCGCGGGCGAGCGGGGGAGGATGCCGGCAGCACGGGACAGTGGAGGCATCGGGGTGTCGGGCCGGGGGCGGCGCGGGCGAGCGCGAGCCAGAGAGGATGGGGAGAGAGGACGTTGGTGGGGCCCACTAGCAGACTGGATAGGGACTTAGTTTTAGTGTGTTGCGTTGGAGGGCAAAACTATTTTAAGCCTCTATAAATCAAAAGTTGGCCCTCAAAATAAAATATAAAGGCCTCAATTTAATCAGCCCACTGGAGTTGCTCTGACTACCTGTAGCAAAACGCATATGATATTATCTATTTCTAAAACTTTTCATATTTTAGGAAAGGTCCGAGTATTTTTGGTATGAAATCGATCGTACGCAGACTGGATCGTCTCAGAAATTATCCGAGCCAAAGGGAGAATTTAAACAGAAAGATTAGCTCGATCGAACTGGATCTAGTAGTCCTGGTCAGATTTGAACCGGACTTGATATATGTACACATGTGCAGTACAGCCGCCTTATCAACGGCACGAGAAAGAACGCAACGAGCACAGGCAGGGCCCGTGTATAGTAGGGGCGCCCTAGCTAGCCCAATCAAGGACGCCGCCGCCTGATAATTTAATTCGCTGACGGCGGCGATGTCCTCACGCCACGCGCCGCAAGCCGTCGCCAACCCGACGCCCGTTCATCCTCACCGGCGGCGACAGCCCGACGTGTTTATCCCGTCGGTGACGGCGGCGACCCTCGCCGCTGATCTGGCCACCATCCGGTCCCTCCTGCCGCAGCACCCGATCGTGACGGTCCACGCGGAGTACCCCGGATGCGACGACGGACGGCATAACCTGAACCTCCCGCCGGGCGTGCGCGAGGAGGACCTCTCCCCGGCGGCGCGGTACGCCCTGGCCAAGATCGACATCGACGCGCTCTCTCTCCTCCAGCTCGGAATCACCATCTGCGAGCCGGGCGGGAGGTCGATGCGCCTATGGTCGCAGAGGCGACAGAGGTGTCCCAAGCTGGGGAGAAGAGTCTCGCCGCGTGCCAAGTTTTCGTGCGGACCACGGCGCTCTTCTTTGCATGGCACGGAGTAGGCAACTACGCCAGCCGTATCTATGGCCTGCACTAATATTACCAGATATATCATATTGTTGTATACAATTAGGAACAAAGTTTTAGTTTAATTTGTACACCCCTAACTAAAGTTACTACTTGTTTGGTATATCAGACTTGTTGCAAAGATGTACAATTAAAGGGATTGTATATGTACAGGGGATTTCGGCATTGCTTTGGAAGTATCTCTATATATATACTTGCAAAATCGTCTGTGCGTTGCCACATGCTGTGATCTAGTTTTTTCTTTCAATTTTTTTTTTGCGTCATTATATATTCTAACACCAGTTCATTTCCTGATGTTTTTTCTTCTGAACATTATTAGTCAACATGCTTTTTTATCTTCTAATTTGAGTATTTCTTTTTTGAAGTTTTCTTCATGTCGACCGCATTCCCGTTTCTTTTCTAATCATCATCGACAGAGAGTGTGAATACACTCGTATGTTAATCCCTAGCACCTCATCATTGGAGCGCCTGATTTTCCATTTTAATCTTTATTATGTAGACCAGATCATTTTGTTTCTCTATATTTTCTATGTTTTCATCTAAGAGTATTGTACTTTTGTTGTGGTCATTGAGGCCTCCATTGTCTATGTGCAGGTTGTCTTGAGCGGTTTGTTCCCGTAACCAGACGGCATGTTGCAACAACCGACAACAGGTCAGGGATTTTGTTTCCCTAGAAATTGGCGACGGGACGGGGATTCTACTTCCTGGGAACTCAATGACGACCATGCTTTGTTTTAGACGTATACTAGGGTGTTGGTTTCTTTTGCACGTTTGTTCTATTCTGTACGGATATATGAGATATTAACAAAGTGCTCGTATGTTGTTATGGATTTAAAAAAACAAAATATTTCTTATGATTTATAAACGTAAACTATTTACATAATATAATTGTTGATATTATTATATGACTATTTACACAATATAATTATTGATATTTTTACATAAAAAATCATATTTATGTTATTGTTGTTGTTTCTTAGTGTACCATTTTATGTCATAAGTAATAATTTTTCTACTATTTTTTTACCGTATTGTTATTATAAATTTTTTTTTTACCTATAATATTATCGATTTTCACATATAGTGTCATTTTAGTCCTATGTTGCAAAATTAAATGAAATGGCATTAAAAAAATGCTTAAGTATGAGAAGTACTGATATATAGCTCAATTCATCATGTAAAAAGAGATTCTAACAAACTCATGATGTCTACAAGATACCACTAGATCTTTATGAAGCCTAACAGGCAAGACCAAGATCGTGACCTAATGTCTAAAAATTCTATCCGATAGGAAAAATCAATTCACGTATAATAGAAATAACACTATATTGCGACGCGATTTTTTACTTAAAAACATGCTCTAATAAAAAAAATTAAAATATGAAAGTTGTAGATCTCGTCGAGACCTTTTTGAAACATATATGAATCATATTATTTGGAGTTTGTAGGTAGAAGATATGAGCCCCGCACAGAGACCTGCGTAGAGAAGTCCGATTCTGAATAAATATTTTTGCATCGTAAATTTGGAAAACAAAACAACAGAATCTTGACTTTTATTGAATATCAAAGTTGTAGAACTTTTTGAGGGCTACGAGATAGAGTCTAAGTTTGTCTTATTTAAACTTTGAATAAGGAATTTATGATTTTTTAAATTCGGTGCTTGATAGAATGTACAAAATTGATTTGGATTTAATCTCTAACTTTGTGAGCGTACGGCAGATTTGAACATATTCATCTAAATTAATAGATTGTAGAGAGGAATAATTGAACTTAGATGGAGTCAGTCTGGAAGCTTCTTCAAGGATGTAGTTAAATGACATGAATATTATACTAGTTGAATTCAGATTAGGGAGAAGTTGTCCGTGTCGGTTTTGTTTTTTCGTTTTCTTCTCAGGAGCAGGACGGAAGTTTGACTTTTTTCTTTTTCTCTTTATCTAATTGTCTTTGCCTTTACATTGATTTTGGGCCAGAATAACCAGAGGGCCGGAAATACGCCATCTAATTTAATATAGGTAAAGACTGACTTTCTCTTTATCTGATTGTCTTTTCCTTCTCTTTATCTGATTGTTTTTGCCTTTACATTGACTAGCAAAGTACCCGTGCGTTGTTACGGGCTATAAATAATAAAAAATATAATAATATTTTATATCTTTGAATAGAAATTTGCTAGGTAAAACACTAAGTTTATGAATTCCAATTATCTGGTAACAGGCTTGCATATCATTTCTCTTAAATGATTTGGTGCTTAAAATTGTAATGCGTGTAGTTATATATACGGGCAATGTTTAGATCACACAAAAAAGGTCTCCAGAAACCGCTGCATAGAAAAATTGTTTCCATAGCTTTGGCTCATGTCCAATAAATGCAACAACCAATAATTCATCTATATAGTTTTAAAATGTATAAAATTTTCTCTCTTTTTATTGTGGGAACATAAAGACGTTATTCCTTCTGCATACCTCCACATTCAGTCGCCATGAGAAAATTTATACTATTTATTTTTAAAAAGAAATGAATAGTAAACTGTTGTAGCATGGACACGAGAAAAACTTGGTGGACGACTGTACCTATCAATACCCAAAGCAAGTGGAGAAAGTGCTTTGTTTTTTATGCGATACATGGATTAACTTTATTTCTCAAAGTTATAAATACCCAATGAATTCAGTGTTGTACAAATTTTAAGTCTCATATATGTAGATCAAACTAAAAAAAGATCTCTTCCCACATAGACAATGAACAAACCATTAACCTAGCATAAAAAGATGAATACCAAATCGGAAACACACAAACATGATGTCTCATTGTTTTGATTGGACTCAGATAATCAACAATATGATTGCTTCAATTAATCTAACTCTATCACTTGGAACCAGGAGCATGTATCGGGATGTCCATCTTTATGCGCGTCTACCCCATTTATTTGCTATCCGAGCCGTCGTTGCAGTAGTGATCCCTTCATCTTTCTTTTCTCCATCTGAATCTAGTGTAAACTATGACATTATCGGCATTTCCTCCATTTGGATCTCCTTCCCAACATCTTGTAGCCGCTAGGCGACCAGCTTGCCGTATATAGTCGCACCCTAATCATGACCAGTGCGTACAAAGAAGGTAATAAATGCCTAAAATAGTTTTCAAAATTTCTAAAATCATATTAGTTGTATTGTGCTGCTAAATAACACAATATAAATCAATTCTAAAATAGTTTTAAAAGAAAAACAAAACAAAACAAGTGAATGGGCTGATGATATATTAGGCACATCCAACTATAGCCCATTGCCCACCAGAAGTCCCTTTTCTGGTTACCACACGTGAATTACTTTTTTTCCCGTTACCTATCGTCTTCCTCGAGCCTACCTCTCCTGTCCGCCATTGCTGGAATGGCGAGCTTCAATTCAGCAGCACTAAAGTGCGCACCCAGCCACATAGAAAAGCAAAATAGAACGGTTCCTGCCTCCTCCATCATTCTCCTCCATAAAATCAAGAAACCTTCGTCCTAGCTTGATCTCATACGAGAACTGGTAAAATCAATTTTTTTCTCCTTCAAACTGGATTTTCTTTCTAAAACTGGATGGAGTCTACGTACGTAAGACTCGGTTGTGAGTCAGATTTTTTCCCTACTTAACAAACTTTGGAGTTTCTCGTTTTGATTGAAACTGGACTCCGTGTGCTGAAAAACGGAACCGAATTAGACTCGATCCAAACCACAAAATGATCAGAAAGAACTCCAAACCACGCACGACACCAGGCACGGACATGAAAATTATTGTCTAGATGACCTCGCCTTCCTTAATATGTTGTAGAGATTTTAGGGCAGAATAATCAGAGAGAAGGACGCCACCTTGTTTAATAAAGAGGTAAAGATATACTTCTTTACACTTTATTAAAAGAGGTGAACATGTTCATATGGTGTTACACGGTATTGCCAAGGTTACAACTCAGAATTGCACAAATACGACTCTGTTTTGGATAATTTTGTTTACTAGGAATTTAGCCCAAAGCCTAATAGGTTACGAAGCTGAGGAGTCCGTTCATGCACCACCGAAGATTTGCTTGGTGACTTGTTGTATTCTCTCAATGTCTGTTCGTGCGAGGCTACGATAGCGACTCGAACTCTATGGACTCCACTCCAGATTGCAGTAACGCGACTTCCTGCCTTTCTGTTGAGTGTTCGTAGGCTAGGATTGCGAATTCAATCATGGTCGAGCCGAACCAGTGCGCTCGGCCACACATTCATGTTGTAAGATTGGACTCTCAAGATCCGTAATAAAGTATTCATGTAATACCAGATTAGTAGATACAGTATTGGGTAGATAATATTTTTGTTCTGATTAACGGTTACACATGGTCATGTTCCAAGTCATTGACGCCATGACCAAAGTACCAGATCAATTTTTTATTTGTTTTTAGAAATCTGATATGGTTTCTCTAGAGTCTGATCACGTGAACGTGAACTAGAGTAGCAATTAGCCAATTAGTCACATGTGGCTTGTGGCTAATGCTCTATATCACTTGTGAGTTGTAGACATGAAGAGGAACAATGATATTGCATTGCTTTTAAAAGTTTAATTTGAGAAATAGAACGCATAATAAGTAGTTGAATTACTGCTTGGTAACATTTATCAAGAGAAATACCTTGTCTAATTGAATCTTTCATGGCGATGAGAAGCCGCAAAGTGAAAGAAGAAGAGTAACATTGCAATGTTATGCTTTTATTTACCAATTTGTGCAGGAGGTTGGTTTTCATAGTTGTTTTGTGGTATCCACTTTTTTCCATAATAAAAAATAATAAAATGTTGATCAAGATCCAACACATTGCACCTCACGCTTTTGATCCATACCGACTTCTCTCCTTAGCTCTCGCTCACGTGCCCGAGGACCCTAACCTTGAGCCGCCATTGTGAAAGAGCAACGATGCGGACCACACATTGTGGCAACCGTCCTCGCAGCCATCATCTGACACTGTCATGCCCTTCCTTGCTCCCTCGTGAAGAGGGTGACAAAACAAACCAGCCATCTGGCCTCGCCTCATAGGCGTCGCCCGATGCAGCAGCATGCCATCGGGCTCTATCTTGTAGCCGCCATCCAATACGGTTGGGTCCAGCATCACTGCCTCATGAATCAGTTCCTATCACACCTACTTGCTCAGTTTCACACACCGCCACACCCTCTTCAGGTAAGCGACTAGATATAGTTGAGCAAAGTGTCCACAATTTTATTATTTTTATATGTATGAAGTATGAATTATTTGTTAGTCCATTATGCACAAATGCATTGAAACTATTTCTTAAATTATATTTGTGCATTGATGAAATTACTGGATTGCTATATTTGATTGATGTTTATATGAGAAGCTAATGTTGTAGTTATTCATGCCCGTAGCAACTCACGTGCACTTTGCTAGTATTATTAATAAGCATGGTAAAAACGTTCATACTTGATGTTGCATTTGTGGACTTTCTGATACGTACGATAACAGGACTCTAAAACCAAAGACTCACTACGGGAAGGCACATATTTGCCTAGTGCCTGTGGCGCTCAGCAAAGCCTAGATTACTCTCGGCAAAATGTTTGCCGAGTGTAACTCTCGGCAAAGGGCTCACGGTAGCCTTTTATCGGCAAATAGCTCTTTGCCAAGAGCTTTATTTTGGGTGCTCAACAAACATTTTATCAAGAGTTGCCATGACTCTCGGCAAAATAAAGCAGAAGAACGGCGCCAAACATCCGTCAAAGCACATTTGCCAAGGGCCTTGACGAAGGACACATGACAGACCATTGCTCCTTTGCCAAGTGCCGCTAAGGAGGCTCTCGACAAAGAATGGTCACTTTGCTGAGTGCCTGCGTCCTAGCCCTCGGCAAAAATCTGGGACACTCAGCAAATTAATTTGACATTATTCAATAAAATATTCAAATGGAGTTCAACCTGGACCAAAATCACATCAAATCACACATACAAGCTTATCATCATAACAGACACATATATATCATCATCACAGGCATTTAAATCTTCACAAATACATATAAATCCTCATAAATACATATATGACATAAGCGTAACATCAAGATCACATAGAAAGTGTCCGAATAGTTCAAATAAAAGTCATGACAACCACAAGTGTATATCAAATGCAAGCAAGCACAACTAGTTGGTACATGAAATGGAAATAGAAATACAACTACAAGCTAACTTGGACAAGAATGAGGATGCCACAACGACCAAGCATTGGGAGGGAAGTCGTCGAATTGTTAGATCTCGTGGATTGATTCTGCAAGAAGGAAATATTGCATGTGTAACCCAAGAAGAATTAAGATGGAAGCATAGAAGCAAAAACCACAAGGATCTCGAGTGACTCACCAGAGTACCTTGGGGAGTGACATGAGGGGGAGGGACAACAAAGGGAGGTAGTCCCAGGAACAGCCCTGGAGGCGACGGTAGCGTCCTAGTACTTTGTAGGTACTAGAACATCCCACCCACTTGTTGTGCCATCATCCCCTCCCACCTCTAGCGCTCTTCCTGTATCTTCGCCTCCATCTTTGCCTACATCTCATCCCGTAACTAGGCCTACATTATTTCATCCCAATGTTACAAATGCAGAGCAACCACATGTCAAGAACGGCGAATAAAATAAAACTAATCTGGACTTGCTCAATCTGGATCTGTGCAACGCTTTGCTGTGGGTGGATGGGCGGGGCTGAGACCGAGCTCCTTGCTCGGATCTGGGAGAGGGTGGGAGTAGATGCCGTGTCTAGTGTACTGTTAGCAATCCACTACCGACCATGCTTCTTACCTCCACCTCATGACGATCTCTCCATCAATGTCCTTGGTGCTCGGGTCCCACTCTGGCCCGTGGACCTCCCTAGCCACCTCCGTGTATTGGCTGAGGCGACTGTGGATGGTGACATTGGTGTATGACTCGGGAGGGTCCTCCCGGTTATAGTCGACCCCTGACGTCGCCTTGCCCTTGTGGGCCATAGCCCAAGCCTTCAAAGGGGGGCAAGACGCGCCACCATTCATCGTCGACTACAAAAAAAAATAGAAAGGTGATTAGAAATTATACAAAATTGAGTGGTGTATACTATGATTATTTTAAAAATATCTAATGAATATGATGTATTGAACAATACAATGCAAAAAAAAAATTACCCACAACTCCTCCACCACCCGGTCTGCCAAGATGCCAAACACCCTGCCCTCTCGATCTAGAAAATCGGTGATGCGTGATGAGGACATCACTCCTAAGGATATATGCAACACTCCTCCAATTTTGGACTTGCAAGGTCCAATGACTAGAGCTCGTGCATGACGACTAAATTTAGAGGTGAGCTCGTTCCTACATTCTTCATTATATGTCACTTTTGAGAATGGTTTGCTACCTAATGATTATATTATAATTAGGAACCATGGAGAGGACCAGGAGATGATGGGAGAAGGACTTGGAGACGTGGAGGACCAACAAGGACGTGGAAGCCAAGGTGGAGGCCCAACCAAAACCGACTTCGAGTCTGTTTTGGGGCTCAGGACTAGTCTGCACTAAAACGGATGCCCAAGACACATACGGACTCGGATTTGGACGTTCTACATATGCACGGAAAGATAAGAAGAAGACCTTTCCAATGCCGCCGGTCTCATATCAAAATTCGTCCGGAATCATCGGGAATCGTTGAAACAAGAGAGAGTCCAGAATCTGTTTCGGTGCTGTGTCGCCTGTTTTTGGCCTTTGGGCTTTGTATCTAGTTGAGCCCAAGTAGGAGTGCGTCCAGAGGGTCTTGCACGACTCTAGGGTCTTCATATACAGCCGCCGTCGCACCATTAGGGTTTGGGTTTTGCTTAGATTATTCTTTTCGTAACAGTTTCGCCGTCATCACGGTTTATGAGACCCCAACTTCGTCATCTGCAATTGTGTTGCTTTCTTCTTTGTTCTTGCTTGTGTTCTTGATTCACGGGCAGGGATTAGCCTTCTCAGCGAGGTCAATCGTTTTAGGACGGTTGATAACCAGAGGAGACGTCGTGCTGCGATTGCGGGGTTTAGAATGTGCTGTTCTGAAGCCGGATCGATTTGTGTGTCGCCTCCGACCAAATCAACGTATCCATAACCTTTCGGAAGATCGGGAACCCTTGTCCACATCAATGCGTTTGTAGTGCTCCCATGTGTAGGCAGGCTCCTGGCTCATGCCAACAGGCACCAGGCCACAGAAGAGTTTCCTGCACAAAAGACCAAGGATGCCATTTGGCAGACGTGTGTGGTCACTTGCAGCAACCCTCGTCCAACCCCTGCCCAAGTGATGAAGACAAATGATTAGTTTATATTGTAATTTTTAAGATATCAAAAGAGTAAACATTTAAATTTACTTACTTCTTACATGTGGGTCAAACCAATGGGCGTTTCTCAAATGGTATCAATCATGTCGGGAGTTGTGTGGACTTCTTTGCCACACATTCTGCACACCCTCAGAACCAGAAGCGTCTAGCGCCTCCTCCTCCTCCCCTCTCCCCACTTCATCCGAGCCGTGAGCGGAAGGTACCTCCTCAGACTGCTGCTGGTCCTCCTCCTCCTCGTCCTCCTACTCACTAGACTCGTGCACGGAAGGTGGAGGCGACGGTTCCCTCACAGCCTTCCCTCGATGCCCGCCGCCACCTCTGTTGCCTCAACCCTTCATTCGACCCCTCCGGGACCCCTCAGCTGCATCGGACCTGGACCCCTTCCCACTCGCACTTTTGTAAAGTGATGACACCGACCTCAACACACCTTTGCCCACCATCTTTGATCAATCACCTCAGTATTTCAAAATCTATGCAAAATAAATAAAACATGTATTAGAAAGTAATGCAAATATTATATTAATTAGTACAGACCAGCCATGTATTTTAAAAATAATCATCAAGATCGGGATTAGCTTCATCGTATGTCTCATCATCACTATCATGGATGTTGACATCATCTTGCACATGCATTGAAGGAGGAATGTCATCATCATTGTCCATGCCTAATTGTAATCGCTCAAGTAATTTCAGGCCGTTCACATAATGAGCCTCATCTCCAGCATCGTCGTCATCGACCGTTTCATTATCTACATCCATTTCGATCTCTTCGGTTAAGTCTATCACAAAACTCCCTTCTAGCCCATTTTCTTGGTAGAACTTTCCGTTGACATATGTGTTTGGGTCTACATTGTAATCTTCATTGTTTAGAACAGGTAGTTTACTGTGCGGCGGTACCTTGAACACAACATCCCAACTCTTGAGACGGTCATCGGTTTGGCATGGGTATGGGAGATAATAAATTTATGTGGCCTGTTGAGCCGCAATATATACATCGTCTCCTAAATACACGGATGACTATCGAATTTTGACTAGCCCAAGATTAGGGGTCCGTCTCACTTCTTGAGATCAAACCAATGGCATTTGAATATGACAAGAGGAGGAGATTTGCAACCATCAAACATGAGTTCGTATATTTCTTCAACTCTTCAATTAGGCCAATTATGTGTGACACCCCATGTCACAAAATGGTAATTAGGCTAACCCTAATGCTAATTGAGAGAAAATTAACATATAAATAATTAAGGTGCCAAAGAATAAGGAAGAAATTAATTAATTAAATCCAGATTATCCAAATGAGAGTCATTCTCAAACATCACAAAAACCCATGTGAGTGCACCAATGTTTTTGCATATTCTGAATGGCCACATTAAAAGAGAATTTTGAGAATTTTATCAGAAATTTTGGTAAATATTTCATACCCTTAAAAATTCCCCTAAGGTCTAAGAAAAGCATTTCTATTCTGGAATTTTCAAAATTAATCTAAGCTGAATTAGGTCATGCCCCCAAAAGCAAAGTTGGAGCACATGATTCCTTGGGAATGCACAAAACTCTGCACCAGGTTTGGAGCAATGGAACATGGTGAATTGTGGCCAAACCCGAGCAAGGTTCTGGGTCAAGCTGGAGTGAACCCTCCCTTCTCCCTGGCCAACCCCTGATCGACACCGAGGTGTACCCCGAATCCCTATGCCACCGCCGATCACTGCCGCTCCCCCATGCCGGCCACTGCACCACCATCTCCTCTCCCGGGCCACTGACCGAATTGAAGCCCCAGTGCCGGTGAGCCATTCTCTGGCCGACAACACGACTCCCGCCTCTCCCTCTGCTCTCTCTCTCGCTCTCTTACTGCGATCGGGACAAAAAGGGGCAGCTCACTCAGCGCGCCTCTCCCAGCTCTCACTCTCTGCTCACACTCCCCGTGCAACTCCCAGGAAGATTTCCCATGAAGCCAGGCGCCTCTGCCCTCCCTCTCCCTCTCTCTCCCTGGCGAACCCGAGCCAGAGCTCTGTTTCCCCCGCCATGGCCGCCGCTACGCCCAGCATTGCCTAGGTACCTTCCCCCTCTCTCTTTCTTTCACAAATCAATGCGCCAAGGAACCTTCTCGCAGCCCCCTGACCCTTTCCCTCCCTTGTGCAGTGTCCTCGCCGAAATTTGCAAAATCCAGAGCCGCCGTCGTCGGGATCCGGCCACCTCGCCGACAAGAACCCGCCTCCGGCCTTCTTCCTCAACGTCTTCCTTGATGCCGACCCTCCCTGACCTGCGGTGAAGCTCTCCGACCAAGCCCCGGCCTCCCTCCTCCTTGGCAGCATCACGCAAACCTCGCTGGAGCTTGCCCCGCCACCACCCCTCGTCACCGGCAGCCTCCGGTGAGCCCCTCTCCCCTCCGACCCCAGCCTCGGGACCCTCGCAGCACTAGGAACATTTTGGGGTCCGTGCAGGCCCTGGTCGTGCCGCCGATCGGCTATTGGGCCGAGCTCGCTGCCGCCGGCCGCCACGCGGGCGCACGCGCCTGGGTTGAATTCAAATGTGGATGACAGTTCTGTAATTAAGTTGGAACTTTGCTTCAAACTTTGAAATTCAATAACTCGTGAAATAAAAGTCCAACAATTATGAAACCAATTTTGTTCGACTCATAAAGTCCCCCCATACCAGAAAAATAAGTTGAGTCCAAGGTTATGCAGTGAATTAATTTATTTAATCCCCTAAAGTTACAACCCTAGTTAGCTTAATAAATTCATAAGTAAATAAATATAAGTGGTAAATTCATGAAACTTGCTCAGTGATCATTTCATGGCATCCCTAAACTTTCTGCAAAAGCACATTTCCATTTATATGCATATTTTTAGTATATTGCATAATCTTTATTTTCAGTAACTGAATTTATATAAATTATTGGATAGGAATTTATTTATCAAATTTGGTATTCCTGTTGCTTATGCACTTGTACACTCCTATAAAATTCAATTTTAAATTTGAAGCCACTTAAGTATACTTTTTTCTGTCGAATTGGTCACTTGATAGTTAGCTTAGGAATTTCCATATGAATATTGCCTTTATGTGCATTTAGTTACAAGTAAGAATAAGCTTACCTCCGAAAAATTCATGCAGAATAATTCATCTTAAAATTACAGTAGAAATTCTCATTTCCATTTACATGCTCATGGTTCCTAATTAATTATATATATATGCACCTAGAGCTATTCTATCTAGATCAACTTTGTTAACCTCATATCTTATGATGGCCAATTGCATAATGGTCACTTTAGATACTTTGCTCAAAAAATAACTTTTTAAAGTATAGGACCAGCACTACGTTTTCATGTCACCATCATCATGTAATGCCATGTGATTCTCATCTATGCTATGCTCATGTTTAGGGTAGACATACACTAAGTTTCGATGCATGAAACCCATGTTCTGTTAATTAGATGTTTGTCCCCTTCAAATTCAGCGGTTGCCATGTCATCCATGTGTGTGCATACACATTCATTCAGGAGTATCAGTTTCATTAATTCTATTTGTTGAGGAAGTGCCATGAATCATCATGCCATTCATTTCATCTTTAATTAAAGAACCCCATAAACCCTTGTGTACCCCTTCGTAATTATGCATGTTCATTTCACATAGGGAGTGAGGTCGAGGAGATCACATTGGAGCAGCCGGGATCTGAAGTAAACTTTGGTGAAGACACTAACTACAATCACTCCCAAGGCAAGCCCCGGTGCATACCCAATTAATTTTTGAGTCCTTTATACTTTGTCACAAGTTAGGAATATTGTGTTGTGCATTACGTGTAGGACTTGGATGAAATCCACTTGCATACTCAAGCAATGACCCATAATTAGTCTATGTTAGCAAGCTTATCCGTTAGCGAATGCTACGCTTAAACTAGTGGAGTCCACGGTAGGTTATAGTTTCAACTGTGGTTCACATGATAAATAAACTTGATAAAATGGAGCACCTATCATTGCAACTCCGTGGACAAGTATTGAACAGTACCAAGTACATACCTTTAATATGGGAATTGGTAAACCTAGTAGCTTGGGCGCCGTATTGTTGGACGGTCATACTCATCGATCCAGAGGTGATGTGAACAGCACGGTGGTTGCACGGGTTTGAGGTCCGCTGGAGAGTGCATGGGTTAAGCCTCGGATATGAAGTACTATATCATGGGGAGGACGTGTACTCAAGATCGATGGCCCCGGATTGACTTTATAGTAATCTTGTGAACGGTGGCCATACGTGTTCTTAAGTGATGCATATGTCGTGTATTTGGGTTTTCCCTACAGGATGTAAATCAATTCGAATTGCCGTCCCTCGCGGTTATGAGTACCTCTTCTTCGAGCAGCAGCAATGATATGTTAAGTAGTAAAGTTGTGGTTATGTTTCTAAAATTTACTTATGCTACGGCTACATATTGCTATGATGTATTGCTCTTTACTTATGTTCAAGTCATAGCAGCTAGATATACTCACCGCAGCTGTTTTCTGCAATAAGCAAAGTAAAATCTTGATTAAGGAAATGAAAGTGCAGCATAGAACTAATACGAGCTTTTATGCAATTATCAAATAAACCCGGTCAGCCCCCTACGTACTTGGAGTCAGTTTTAGTAAACCTTTTGACGAGTAAGTCTTGCGGAGTATGTTAGATACTCAGGCTTTGCGATTATGTTGTTTTTCAGGTTTCCCTCAGGCCGCATATTGCGATTGTTGTAACAAGGTTGTGTGGGAAGGTGGGGAGCCTCAGAATTGGACCATTGAATGGGTCCCTAGCTCTCCTAACCGTGATGAGTGAGCCATCGCCATAGGGCTGGCATGGTTCACGTAGGGAATTACCATCGTGTTTTGTTGTTTTATCGCTTCTGCTCACTTATGTAATATGAACTAAGAATATATGTGTTGTAATGGATCTGAACTTATTTTTATTCTACCGCTGAACTTGTAATATTATGCACCTAAGTGATATAACATTGTAAATGATGAATGTTCATGTGTGAATGCTATGCATGGTTACTTAACTAACCATCTCCCGAGGCTATCCTGTATGATATACTCTACTTTTCTGAGTAGGGTTGTCACAGCTGATATCAGAGCCGTCTCGGGATAAGCTACACACAAATGAGCATTTTAAAACGTAAACAAGCCATTTTTATGCCTTACGGTGAGGTACGAGCTAGTAGTGCCCATATAAGAGTCTTGTAGGTGGCAAAGCTAACCCTGGGTTATTTTTTTTTAAATTACTTGCAACTACGGATTCTTCAACAAAAGGTATGTCATTGTGCACGGATCGATTGCGCTGTAAATACCGAACGCCTTCCGGGTGGGCAAAGACCTGGGCTTTGATTGATGCACGGACCGAATACGTTTAAATGTCAGCTGCCTTCCGGGTGGGCAAATACCTGGGCATAAACTATCGTTGTTATTTTTGGCTTGTTTCTTTTGAATTTGATGTATTGTTTCTGAAATGGATCTCTTATAGGTACACTAATCACGTGTAGTTCGTTAGACAAACGTGTGAGAGGTGTGTGTGCCACCGAAAGGATCGAGCTATATAATCGGTCAAGTTTTTCTTTTTGTGAGGATGTAGGAAACCGTCATGTTGAGCATTTACATTCATACATGCCATATGCATTCATCCTCACTAAATCATGTAAAGAGTTCACTAAGATTGCAAACTGGTGAAATGACCAAGTTTTGGACAATTTCGAATACCTATGGCACCTAAACCAAAAAATTTGAACTCAACCAATAAGAAACAATTTCTGCCAGAAAAATCAGTTCCACTAAAATGAGCATAACTTCCTCAATTTTAATTCAATGAAGGCGAATAAGTACTCGTTGGAAAGCTGAGGTTTTGCTATACAAGTTTTGTTTAGGAACTTGGTCCTAGAAAAATCGGGAACTGGGTCGAAATTTGCAAAAACAGTAGCCTTTTCTTAAAGTAAGAAATTGCTTCATTTCTGTCCCCTGCCTCTGGATGATCATAACTCCCAGAGACTTTATTGGCTGGGTATGTGTGAGTATGCGTTAGAAAGATGATGAAATCTCTACAACATTTGTAAAACACAAAATTTTTAATTCTGTCCAGAAGCTAAGCGTTTTTGCGCATTTCTGCGGTTTGCTCCGTCGACCGCAGAAAATTTGTCGTTACCGGTCGTTAAACGGATCGGGAACCTCGTGTCTTTTCTTTTACCAATCAATCCTTATGCTATTTTAAGCATGTGTGCTTAGTGGGATATTAAGTTTTGACTCACCCTTGCAAAACTTTATTCTGGCAGATGGATGTTGGCAAGCTCGTGAAGGACCCCGAGTACCTTGCCGCCCGCATTCTCAAGTTGGAACGAGAGCGTGAGGCGCTGCTGTCCACACTTGTTCCCCGTGATGCCCAGCTTGTGAAGCGGGACACTAAGATTTCATATCTTGAGGACAAGCTGCACACTAGCGAGTTGGAGCGGGCCAATCTTTTCGAGCAACTCCATGATGCTCAGCTCATCATCGAGGGCGATGCAAGCGATCAGTTGCAGGAGCAACTGAACCAACACAACGCCCAGCTCACCGCTGCCCAAGAGGAGATTTACTCTCTTCATGGTCAGGTTACTGCTCTCTTGGAGGAGCGAAGTGAGCTACAGGCTCAGCACGAAGAAGCTCAAGATGCGCGTGATGTCATGGAAGGGAACCTCAACGACGCTCACACGATCATCGCACAGCAAGAGCAGCTCATCGGACATCTCCAAGCTGCTAATGGTCAGCTGAACACCATCTTTAATGATGAGCCACCCATTCCACTCGCAATGATTCCCCCCGATGACGCTGATTTGAGTGAGAACGGTGACTCCGGCGTCGACATCGCACCCCCTGGACCGGGTGATATGGACATGGAGTCCGATGGTGATAGCCATGCCGGGTAACCGAGTAGTAGTATGTACGTAGGGTGGAGATCTCGTGAGACATCGTAATTGTATGTGCATAGTGTTAGTAACGCTATGCTAAGTTGTAACCTAAGCTCTCCGAGATCATGTGGTGTCATGTTCCGAGTGATGTAACCAAAGACTTACTATGTATCAAAGTTGCATCACATGTATCCATGGTTTTATCACAATTATGTTGCCTATGGTGTTGGAAGTTATGGAATTAAGTTATCTCTTGTGTCCGCACCGTTTACTTGTCAAGCCTTTCAATTATGAGCAATCTGAAATTTTATTTCGTTACCATGTCATAGCCTTGTTATCATATTGTCTCACATGATGATCGGGCTAACATGCTTTGTTCATGTGTCAGATGGTGCAAACTCGCCGCGGTGGAGAAAATGTCGGTGATGCTCCCGACGCCTCGAACGTCAGTGGAAATGGGCCGCTGCCCAACGCGCCACCCATGACGGCTATGGAGCAGCTCATACACAATCAAAATGAGATGTTCCGCATGTTTATAGAGAACATGAACCGCCAAGGAGCTACCGGGCCACCACCGTTGCAGCCTCGTGAATCCTCCTATAGTGACTTTTGGGCGACTCACCCGCCCACTTTCGGAGCAGCCGGTGATCCTCTGGAAGCGGATAATTTTATTCGCACTTTGGAGTCAAAGTTCGCTCTCCTCCACTGCACCGAGCAGCAGAAGCCCCTCTTCACCGCGCAGCAGCTCCGTGGCTCCGCAAGTGCTTGGTGGGCCAGTTTCATCACCGCTCTCGCTGCTGGTCACCAAGTCACATGGGCGGAATTCTGCATAGCTTTCCATGCGCACCACATCCCCGCTGGACTCATGAAGCGCAAGTTGCAGGTGTTCCTCAACTTGAAGCAAGGCTCTGGAACCGTGCAAGAGTATGCACGGAAATTCAACTACCTGGCTCAGTACGTGTTGTATCACGCTGATACGGACGAGAAGAAGAAGGATTGTTTTCGTTCGGGTCTTATCCCGAAGCTGCAAGACCGCTTGGCACAAGTCACCGCCGGCACATTCAACAATTTGATGAGTGCCACCATCGTGCAAGAAGATGCCATCTGTGCCAACCAGGAAGACAAGAAGAGGAAACGTGCTATGGGAAGTTCATCCGGCTCCGCACCACCCAAGTACAAGCTAGCAATCACTTCCCCGACCGGACAAAAATTCCGGGCTGCGGTACCGTCGGGAGGAGGACCTCGCCCGTCATTCTCGCAGCAGCACTCATGATTCCATGGAGGCAACCAGCAGCAATCTTCTGGTTCTCGCCCACCGCAGCAGAATAACCAAGTAATGAAGACCAACTCATCGCAGCCATGTTACAACTGCGGCTGTACCGGTCGTTTTGCTAAGGAGTGTCGGTTCCCGAAGCGCAACCCGAACAACAACAACAACAACTCCAACACTTTGGGGAACAACAACAACCATCACAACAGTGGCAGCAACAATGGCAGCAATGGAAGTCGTCCCCAGTCTTCTATCCCCACGCACAAGAATGGCCGAGTCAACTACACCACGGTCGAAGAGACCCAAGTTGGAGAACCCGTTCTCGCGGGTATGTTTTCGGTCAACCAACATGCTGCCATGGTTCTTTTTGATTCAGGAGCAATGCATGATTTTATTAGTCAAGCATGTGCAAATCATTTGAAAATCACCCCCACCACTATGGGAACACCGTACATCATCACATCTCCCGATGGAAAAATAAGAGCTCATCTTGAGTTAAGGAAAGTGCCACTTAAACTAGCAAGCAATGTATATCCCACTTCCCTAATCATCTTAGATGGCCAAAGCATCGACATAATCCTTGATATGAGATGGATGACTAGTCATAAAGCCGTACTGCACATTAAGGACCGGGAAAATCCATTTCAACTCACCCTTACATGGCCCTTCTATTCTCCAATTGCCATATCCCAAGTTGTCCACTTCTCAAGTGTGTCATGTTGAAGGAAAAGAGCTAGAAAATATTCCGGTGGTATGTTAATTCCCCGATGTATTTCTAGATGATTTGCCGGGAATGCCTCCGGATAGGGATGCTGAGTTTAAGATTGAACTCATACCCGGTACAACGCCTATCTCTCGTAGGCCATACAAAATGGCTCCTAATAAGTTAGCGGAGTTAAAAGAGCAGTTACAAGAGCTTATGGACAAGGGTTACATCCGACCAAGTTCATCTCCTTAGGGCTGTCCCACTCTATTTGTGAAGAAGAAAGACAAGACCCTGCGCCTATATGTTGACTATAGGCCGTTAAACGCTATAACCATCAAGAACAAGTATCCTCTACCTCGAATTGATATCCTCTTTGATCAATTAGTGGGTGCTAAAGTCTTCTCCAAGATTGATCTCCGATCCGGTTATCATCAAATAAAGATCCGAGCCGAAGATATTCCAAAAATAGCTTTCTCCACTCGATATGGTTTGTTTGAATATCTTGTCATGTCTTTTGGTCTCACCAATGCTCCAGCCCACTTGATGTATTTGATGAACTCCGTGTTCATGCCATAGTTGGATAAGTTCATAGTTGTATTCATTGACGATATTCTGATCTACTCCAAGTCCGAAGAAGAACACGCCGAACATCTTCGTATTGTTCTACAGCGACTCCGAGATCATCAACTTTATGCCAAATTTACCAAATGTGAATTTTGGCTAAAGCAAGTTCCATTCTTGGGTCACGTCATATCAGCGGAAGGAGTAGCCATGGATCCTAGCAAAGTAGAGGATGTGCTGAATTGGAAAGCTCCAAAATCGGTCAAGCAAATTTGCAGTTTCCTTGGTCTTGCCGGTTATTATCGGAAATTCATCCCCAACTTCTCAAGCATTGCCAAGCCTATGACCAAGTTGCTGGAAAAGGATGCTAAGTTCAAGTGGAGTAGTGCATGTGAAGAAGCTTTTCAATCACTCAAGAAGCATTTGACCACCGCCCCGGTTTTGGCTCAACCCGATATCACCAAACCGTTCAATGTTTACTGCGATGCCTCCGGCACCGGATTGGGTTGTGTGCTTATGCAAGAAGGCCGTGTCATTGCCTATGCATCACAACAGCTCCGGAAGCATGAGCAAAATTATCCCACTCATAATTTGGAATTTGGCCTCCGTTGTCCTAGCCTTGAAAACCTGGCGCCATTACTTGCTCGGTAATCTTGTTAACCTCTACACCGGCCACAAAAGTTTTAAATATATCTTCACTTAACAAGAACTGAACATGAGGCAGCATAGATGGTTAGAATTAATCAAGGATTATGAATTGGAAATTCATTATCACCCCGGGAAAGCCAACGTGGTTGCCGACGCCTTGAGTCGAAGGGACCAATGCAATCATGCCATCGTTTGCTCTATGGAAGCTTGCACAATTTCAGATCCTAGCGAACCAAGTCTTCGTGTCATTCCATATGGATCCTTGTATAATTTAGCGCTCATTCCTACCCTTCGGGAAGAAATTGTGGAAGCCCAAAAGAAGGACAAGGGAATGGAATATATTCACCAGAAAATAGGGAAGAAGGAAGTGACATGTTTCCAACAAGACGAAGATGGAGTACTATGGTTCAACAACTGCCTTGTTGTTCCAAAGAACGAAGGGCTAAGAAAGAAAATTTTGGATGATGCTCACTTGTCCAAATACTCCATACACCCTGGCAGCAACAAGATGTATCGTGGGTTAAGGGAAAAGTTTTGGTGGATGCGTATGAAATGAGAGGTTGCTCGTTATGTCTCTGAATGCGATACTTGCCAACATGTGAAGGCCGATCACTTGAGAACAGCCGGTCTTTTGCACCCATTGAAAATCCCCGCTTGGAAATGGGAGGACATTGCTATGGATTTCATCATTGGACTGCCCCTCACACCCAAGAAGCACAATTCAATATGGGTGATTGTGGATAGGTTGACCAAGTCTGCTCATTTTATTCCCGTCCATACAACCTACTCTACTAAGCAATATGCCGAGCTTTACATTGTGCGAGTCCTATGTTTGCACGGCATGCCCAAGACGATCATCTCTGATCGAGGTCCCCAATTTATTGCTTGTTTTTGGGAGCAATTGCATGCTTGTCTTGGCACCACTCTCATCTGAAGCTCCGCTTATCATCTGCAAACCAATGGTCAAACCGAGAGACTAAATCAATATTTGGAGGACCTATTGAGAGCATGTGTTCTGGACAATCATGGAAATTGGGAATCTTGTCTCCCGTTCGCCGAATTCTCCTACAACAATAGTTACCAAGAGAGTTCGGGAATGTCGCCCTTTGAAGCCTTGTATGGTCACTCGTGTCGGACCCTGTTGAACTGGTCGAAATCGGGAGAAAGAATTAACTTTGGCCCAGATCTGGTCACACAAGCCGAAGAAAAGGTGCGGCAAATTCAAGCTAACATGAAGGCCGCACAATCCCGTCAAATAAGTTATTCCAACAAAAGAAGACGTCCATTGGAGTTTGAAAAGGGAGACCATGTCTATCTCCGGGTTTCTCCCAACAAAGGTGTATCTCGCTTTGAAATCAAGGGAAAATTAGCACCCCGCTATATCGGACCTTTTCCAATCACGGAAAAGCATAGCGCCATTGCTTATCGGTTGCAGCTACCGGAAAACCTTGAGTAGGTGCACAACATCTTTCATGTGTCCCAACTCAAGAAGTGTTTAAAGCCTCCGATATCTCCAACACCGAGGAATTGGAAGAAGACCTCTCCTATCCCGAGTACCCCGTCCGAATCATTGATCAAAAAGACCGGGTAACTCGCAGCCGCACTATCACCTTCTACAAAGTGCAATGGAGTAACCATACCGAAGGTGAAGCTACATGGGAACAAGAAGAGTTTCTGAAAACTAACTTTCTGGAATTCTTGGCCTCGCAAAACCGGTAACCAACCGCACCCCTCCTTTTGTTCATCCATTTGCAAATCTCGGGGCGAGATTTCTTTAAAGGGGGGTGTGCTGTGACACCCCATGTCACAAAATGGTAATTAGGCTAACCCTAATGCTAATTGAGAGCAAATTAAAATATAAATAATTAAGGTGCCAAAGAATAAGGAAGAAATTAATTAATTAAATCTAGATTATCCAAATGAGATCCATTCTCAAACATCACAAAAACCTATGGGAGTGCACCAATATTTTTGCATATTCTGAATGGCCACATTAAAAGAGAATTTTGAGAATTTTATCAGATATTTTGGTAAACATTTCATACCCTTAAAAATTCCCCTAAGGTCTAAGAAAAGCATTTCTATTCTGGAATTTTCAAAATTAATCTAAGCTGAATTAGGTCATGCCCCCAAAAGCAAAGTTGGAGCACATGACTCCCTGGGCGTGCACAAAACTCTGCGCCAGGTTTGGAGCAATGGAACGTTGTGCATTGTGGCCAAACCTGAGCAAGGTTCTGGGTCAAGCTGGAGTGAACCCTCCCTTCTCCTTGGCCAACCCCTGATCAACACCGAGGTGTACCCCGAATCCCTATGCCACCGCCGATCACTGCCACTCCCCCATGCCGGCCACTGCACCACCATCTTCTCTCCTATGCCACCGGTCGAATTGAAGCCCCGGCGCCGATGAGCTATTCTCTGGCCGACAGCGCGACTCCCGCCTCTCCCTATGCTCTCTCTCGCTCTCTTACTCCGATCGGGACCAAAAGGGGCAGCTCACTCAGCGCGCCTCTCCCAGCTCTCTCTCTCTCTGCTCAGACTCCCTGTGCAACTCCTAGGAAGATTTCCCGTGAAGCCAGGCGCCTCTGCCCTCCCTTTCCCTCTCTCTCCCCAGCGAACCCGAGCCAGAGCTCTGTTTCCCCCGCCATGGCCGCCGCCGCACCAGCACTGCCTAGGTACCTTCCCCCTCTCTCTTTCTTTCACAAATCGATGCGCCAAGGAACCTTCTCGCAGCCCCCTGACCCTCTGCCTCCCTCATGCAGTGTCCTCACCGGAATTTGCGAAATCCAGAGCCACCGTCGTCGGGATCCGGCCACCCCGCCGACAAGAACCCGCCTCCGGCCTTCTTCCTCGATGTCGGCCCTCCCTGACCTGCGGTAAAGCTCTCCGACCAAGCCCCGGCCTCCCTCCTTCTTGGCAGCATTGCGCGAACCTCGCCGGAGCTTCCCCCGCCGCCACCCCTCGTCGCCGGCAGCCTCCGTTGAGCCCCTCTCCCCACCGATCCCAGCCTCGGGACCCTCGCAGCGCTGGGAACATTTTGGGGTTCGTGCTGGCCCCGGCCACACCGCCAATCGGCCGCTGGGCTGAGCTCGCCGTTGCCGGCCGCCATGCGGGCGCGCGTGCGCCTGGGTTGAATTCAAATGCAGATGGCAGTTCTGTAATTAAGTTGGAACTTTGCTTCAAACTTTGAAATTCAATAACTCGTGAAATAAAAGTCCAAAAATTATGAAACCAATTTTGTTCGACTCATAAAGTCCTTCTCTACCAGAAACATAAGTTGATGTCCAAGGTTATGTAGTGAATTAATTTATTTAATCCCCTAAAGTTACAACCCTAATTAGCTTAATAAATTCATAAGTAAAGAAATATAAGTGGTAAATTCATGAAACTTGCTCAGTGATCATTTCATGGCATCCCTAAACTTTATGCAAAAACACATTTCCATTTATATGCATATTGTTAGTATTATTGCATAATCTTCATTTTTAGTAATGGAATTTATATAAATTATTAGCTAGGAATTTGTTTATGAAATTTGGTATTCCTGTTCCTTATGCACTTGTACACTCCTATGAAATTCCATGTAAAATGTGAAGCAACTTAAGTATACTTTTTGCTATCGAATTGGTCACTTGATAGTTAGCTTAGGAATTTCCATATGAATATTACCTTTATGTGCATTTAGTTACAAGTAAGAATAAGCTTACCTCTGGAAAATTCATGTAGAATAATTCATCTTAAAATTACAGTAGAAATTCTCATTTCCATTTACATGCTCATGCTTCCTAATTAATTATATATATATGCACCTAGAGCTATTCTATCTAGATCAACTTTTTTAACCTCATATCTTATGATGGCCAATTGCATAATGGTCACTTTAGATACTTTGCTCAAAAACAAACTTCTTAAAGTATAAGACCAGCACTACGTTTCCATGTCACCATCATCATGTAATGCCATGTGATTCTCATTTATGCTATGCTCATTTTTAGGGTAGACATACACTAAGTTTTGATGCATGAAACTCATGTTCTGTTAATTAGAAGTTTGTCCCCTTCAAATTTAGTGGTTGCCATGTCATCCATGTGTGTGCATACACATTCATTCCGGAGTATCAGTTTCATTAATTCTATTTGTTGAGGAAGTGCCATGAATCATCATGCCATTCATTTCATCTTTAATTGAAGATCCCCATGAACCCTTGTGTTTCCCTTCGTAATTATGCATGTTCATTTCATATAGGGAGCGAAGTCGAGGAGATCACATCGGAGCAGCCGGGATCTGAAGTAAACTTTGGTAAAGACACTAACTACGATCACTCCCAAGGCAAGCCCCGTGCATACCCAATTAATTTTCGAGTCCTTTATACTTTGTCACAAGTTAGGAATATTGTGTTGTGCATTACGTGTAGGACTTGGATGAAACCCACTTGCATACTCCAGCAATGACCTATAATTAGTCTTTGTTAGCATGCTTATCTGTTAGTGAATGCTATGCTTAAACTAGTGGAGTCCACGGTAGGTTATAGTTTCAACTATGGTTCACATGATAAATGAACTTGATAAAATGGAGCATCTATCGTTGCAACTCCGCGGACAATTATTGAACAGTACCAGTACATACCTTTAATATGGGAATTGGTAAACCTAGTAGCTTGGGCACCGTATTGTTGGACGGCCATACTCATCGATCCAGATGTGATGTGAACAGCACGATGGTTGCACGTGTTTGAGGACCACTGGAGAGTGCATGGGTTAAGCCTCAGATACGAAGTACTGTATCGCGGGGAGGACGTGTACTCGGGATCGATGGCCCTAGATCGACTTTATAGCAATCTTGTGAACGGTGGCCATACGTGTTCTTAAGTGATGCGTATGTCGTGTATTTGGGTTTTCCCTGCAGGATGTAAATCAATTCGAATTGCCATCCCTCGCGGTTATGAGTACCTCTTGTTCGAGCAGCGGCAATGATATGTTAAGTAGTAAAGTGGTGGTTATGTTTCTGAAATTTACTTATGCTACAGCTACATATTGCTATGATGTATTGCTCTTTACTTATGTTCAAGTCTTAGCAGCTAGATAGACTCACCGCAGCTGTTTTCTGCAATAAGCAAAGTAAAATCTTGATTAAGGAAATGAAAGTGTAGCATAGAACTAATAGGAGCTTTTATGCAATTATCAAATAAACCCGGTCAGCCCCCCTGCATACTAGGAGTCGGTTTTAGTAAACCTTTTGACAGGTAAGTCTTGCGGAGTATGTTAGATACTCAGGCTTTGTGATTATGTTATTTTTCAGGTTTCCCTCAGGCCACATATTGCGATTGTTGTAACAAGGTTGTGTGGGAAGGTGAGGAGCCTCAGAATTGGACCATTGAATGGGTCCCTAGCTCTCCTAACCGTGATGAGTGAGCCATCACCATAGGGCTGGCATGGTTCACGTAGGGAATTGCCGTCGTGTTTTGTTGTTTTATCGCTTCCGCTCACTTATGTAATATGAACTAAGGACATATGTGTTGTAATGGATCTGAACTTATTTTTATTCTACCTCTGAACTTGTAATATTATGCACCTAAGTGATGTAATGTTGTAAATGATGAATGTTCATGTGTGAATGCTATGCATGGTTACTTCGCTAACCATCTCCCGAGGCTGATGAGGACATCACCATGCTGGATACGTGCATATCATGGCCTTTCCCAAGTTACATGTCGTCACCCACTCGGTCGCCGCGTTCGTCTCGGATTCAGCCGACACCCCTTCACGGTTTTGATGATATCTCCCACATCCGACGTCCAAACGAGACGTTCTTTGATGCGTTGGAAAGAGGACGACGACGCCGTTGTTTTGGTTCTGGTCCTAGCTCGAAAAGGGTCATGAGTCATAATATGTGACCATGACAAGGTGTTGTGTCACCTATTTTGGGCCAACTTGGCCATGTATCGTATTGGGCCTTAAGCCCATGTTGTGGGCGCCCCCCCCCTGGTCGCCCCCAACCCTAGGATGTCTTTGTTTCCTACATAAACTCAGTAGCCGCCGTCTTTTAGTTTCGAGTTTTGTTTAGTTCAGTTTTCCAGAGAGAAACTTGATCGAATTATTGTAACTGTGGCGACAAGTCCTTTTACAGTAATCCTGGGCCCCTGTTCTTGTTCTACACCACTGTGGCGATTAGTCCTTTTGTGTTCAGAGCTTGAACCTTTTCTTGTGATTCACTTCATCCCTATTTGCAATTTCAGATTGCGTGTTTACCCTCTCTTGCTTGTGTTCTCGATTTTGCTTGCAGGAACAATCAAGTTGTGCTTGGTGTAACGGTTGCGGGGTTGGATCTTGTTTGATTCAAGCCGGGTCGTCGACGCCGAGTTCCCCAAATTCGAGTTTATCCCCTTACCTCTCGGAGGATCGGGCCATATCTACATCAGAGGCAATCCTATGCGACATACTCTACTTTTCGGAGTAGGGTTGTCACATAATGCTCGTAGCTTGTTGTGCGAAAGCGGTACCCGTTAACATCATAGCTTTCGAATGACTTATTTTTGACAAAAAGCTTTCGAATGACTTGACCCTATAGACATAGCCATTGGCAACATGTCTGAGCTTGGGATTCATAGACGCATCGGTTTGGGCCTGCAAGTTGAAGCAGGATAGTTAGCTATATTATTAGCACCTAAGCGTAATTTTGTAATGACATACTAAGAAAATGATAAATACCTTCTGTTTTAGCCAAGAAATGAAATCGGGCAATCCATTTCCTACAGCGTTGTAAAGAAGGGTATCAACTTCCTGTGGGTAGGAGGCCTTGAGGCATGCCAAAATCCATCAAGAAATTCCTAGTAGCAATGAGGAACAGGTGGGTTGGATGCGGAACAATTGTTTTGATGCGGAATTATGTAATTTGTTCATAACTTACTTGATGTACGACACCACGTCGGTAAGGTTGGTCGACACATACATTATGATAGTGCGCCACTCTTGATATGTCAAGTTCTTGTTGGTCGCTTCACCACCACGTCCGTATTGCCCTTGGAAGAGGCTGAGGGTCGATTAATTTTCTCCAGTGTTGTAATGAGGGGGTGGATAGTGCACACTCGGAAGGTTGTCAGAATAGTATTTTGTTGTGAAGTTTGACACCTCCTCCAAAATGTGTCTCTACAATGGAAGCTTCAATTTTGCAATTATTTTTACATTTAGTTCGAAGAAGCTTTAGACAACGCTCAATTGGGTAGCATCAATGGTTCTGCACGCCCCCCCCCCCCATTCGTGCCTCATATGGGAGCTGCAGAATCATATGCACCATTTGAGTGAACAAGCCGGGTGGAAATATCTTCGCCAACTTACAGAGCAAAACAGACGCCATATTTTCCATCTCTGCAATCACAATATTAGATATCTCCTTAGCATAAAGCTGGCAGAAGAAAAAGCTCAACTCTGCCAGCTCTTGCCACACATGATCAGGGTAATAGCCATGAACCATGACCGGAAGAAGCCGCTCAAGCCAGATGTGGTAGTCATGACTCTTGGTCCTGTTGATTCGCATAGTAGTCAAGTTCACTCCCCTACTCAGATTCGCTGCAAACCCATCAGGGAACTTTAACGTTTTGAATCATTCTAGTACTTCCCTCCTTTGGGGTCTTGTCTAGACGAAATCAGCCTTAGGTTTTCTCCATGACTTGCCAGATGTAGGAGGCATCAAGTCTAGCTTAGATCTATTGCATAAAGTTGCTTGATCGAGTCTTGCCTTAACATTTGTGTAAGGATCATGACCATTGAGGTCACCCCAAGGTATGATGTTTTGGTAATGAATGACAAACATGAAATGTGACTAATGTCTACACGAGTATTGTTCGTGTAGGAAACAACGACCTTGGTGATTGTTGACAATGACCACAAGCATGGAGGCTTGATGGAGCCCAAGGGTTGATGGAGATGGATCAAAGCTAAGGACAAGCTATGGAGCAAGTGTTGGGAACACTTGTCTAGTTGTTAGGGCTTTGAGTCCATAGGAAAAACCAGACTATCAAGGGGGTCTAGATCATTTCTCTTAGGTCATGTCTAGTCGGTGATGTGCATGAATGCTTAGTGAAATCACAAGCACTAGATGACAATGGAGAAGCCAAAGAGCTATTTAGAGAAGCCGGGAAACAAAGTCAAGAAAAGATGACAAGTTTTAGCTTCTGGACATAGTGATCGGATAGAGGGGTCAACGGTGACCGGACTGTACGGTCACTAGGTGAAGTTGTCTGGGACATATAGCAGAGAAGCAAGGAAACTACCAAGTCTGGAAGACCTAGAAACTGGACGGTCCGGTCAGTAGGTCTGGGACTTGGGCAACGAGGAAGTAGCATTGAAATGTTTCTAGACTAGAGAGAGAAATAGACCAGACGGTCTGATCAACTAACCGGACAGTCCAGTCAGTGGAGGTCAGCAGAAGGGCAGAGCCATTGGTGCTCATGTTTGCAGTGACCGGACAATCCTGACAGTAAGCCCAGAAAGCTGATTTCGTGGAGCAACGACTAGTTGGAGGTTGGAAGCCTATATGACTTACTTGTGAGGTCTTGGAGACCCCTCTTGGCCAGTGGAATACCTATGAGCATTTGGTAAGGTCTAAGAGGAAAAGAAGAGGACACTAGGAGGAGATATTGTATATCTTGAGAGTGCTAGTGCAGAGCAACTTGAGCATCTTGCACATCTAAGGCTAGAGTGTCCTTGAGGGTGTGATCTAGATTGTTTCTCTTGGTCTATGGTGAGACCTAGACTAGTTAGGTATCGGTGATCGAGCATATCGTGATCGGTTGTGAAGGCCGTCACACATTTGTACACGGTTTGACCCCGCCGGTGAAAGGGGCATCACTAGTGAGTGCCCGTGTCGGTTCGGGGAGTCTGAAAAGTTCTCGAGGGAGGTGAAATTGTGCCTTGGTGGCAGCGGTGACACGTACCGAGTCTTTACTCCGGAAGTGATTGCGGTCTCGTGTACAAGAATTCCAGATTGGTGGTGGGAGGGACCGGAACTCCGACGGGAGTGGTCCAACGAGGAGTAGGGGAAGGCGCCATCCTTCCGAGACCTCAGGAAAAAATCATGAGCCATCTCTTACTCTACTCCTTACTTTGATGCATTACTTTCTGCATTTACATACTTTGCTATTCATGCTTCTGTGCTTATCTTGCTCCTGTTGATTATCTCATAGAATTGCATGAATAGGCTTCTTGCTTGCTAGTTGGGCTTTAGCTTCTGCATTTGACCACTACCATGTGTAGGAGTTGCATTGGCTTGATTGCTCACCCTTGTATGCGTTGTGCTACTCATGCTTGTTTGCTCTAGCGCTTTACCTTATAGCTTTGCATGAGTAGGTTCTGTTGCTAGCTAGTTATGTTCTTCCGTGTATCTTTGGTGACTAGCTTGCATTTGCGTTGTATTGCCTTTATGTGATCCACTAGTATGCTTAGTTTGTTGTTCCTTTCATAGGTCCATTATCTTGCTAGTGTGATCACCACTAGGATTATGTAAGAGCTGTTTTAAGTGGTCAGTTTTAGGAATTGGCGAATTTGGTACATATAGCAAGTTCTCGATTCATCCCCTCTCTCGGTCACTCGGTCGTTTCAAGTGGTATCAGAGCCAAGTGCTCATCATAGGGCTTAACCGCCTTGAGTAGTGAGTGTATTGAGTTGGGATGTCATCCCATTCGGGGCTAGGTCATGATTCATGGAAGGATCGCTTTAAAAGGTACCTAAATGCCATGATCCAGGATGAGTTGATGGATACTCTTGTGGACTTTGCCAATACCTTCATCGATAATCATGTGTATGATGATTGTGATGATTGTGTGCATGTGCCTAGTTCTAGTGAGTGCCTAGATTCTTCTAGTGTTAACTTGTTAGGTTGCTCTACTGGTGTGCCTAATGTGATGATTGATAATGATGTGTCTCTTGATCTTGCTTGCTCCTCTAGCATGTCTTGTATCGATGATGATTGTGAGTCTCTTGTTGATCATGCTAGTACTTCTCTTATTGAGGAGTTCTTTGCTTTTCATGCTAATAATAATGAGAACTTACTTGACTCTCTTATTCGCTTGCGAGGTATTGTGGACAAAATTGCGGTAACTACTTTCGAGCTTCCCAAGATTGTGATAATTGAGAAGATCCTCTCCTTGCTTCCGAGTAGCAAGCTTTTCTACATCACCCTTGATCTTCTTATGGAGAAGAATCTCTCCGTCGAGGACATGATTAGGTTGCTCATTGAGGATAGGAAGATCACTGCAAGTTGGATAGGGAAAAGACTTCCAAGGGAAACAATGAAGCATCTTCAAGCAAAGGGAAAGAAGTAGCTTCGGGCTCAAACTTCTTTGATCCCTCCACATGATTATCTTGCGACAGCTTCTACAACCCCCTCGGATCAAGACCTTCACCAAGCTTATCATCAAGCTCTACCTCAAGTGCCATTCCAAGTTCTACTCCAAGCACTTCGGGTGGACCACGCATTGGTGTAGGGGGACTGTGAACAACATTTCTTGTCCAATCATTTGAGATGATCGATCTCACCTCTACGGCACTGGCGCCTCCACCTCCACCACCATAAGATCAACTCTGGTGCATGCGTCGAGCTTGACAACAGGAGCTCTTCTATGAATTTGATAAAATTGTTAGAAATTCGAATGATGACCTTTCTGAGACTTTCTTGAGAACTTATGATCTTGTGTGCAGGATAAACTCCTTCAGAGGTCTTTGGAAGATAGCACCAATTGAAGTGATTGACAAGCTCCTCCAACTGATCACAACTCTTGAGAGGGGCTTCTTATTTGAGGAGGTAGTCGACAGAAGGCATGAGCTCTCAATTGAGAGGGCAATAGAGATGATACTCGTGCTCCACTCAGAAGTGGGACATGTGCTTGAGCATGTCACCAGCCTCTATGATCCTCCCCATTACTACATGGACCTCGACAATGTGCACATGGGGGATGATCATGGACATTGGAGGTATCATGCTCCTCACTATCCCATCAGGAGGAGATTACAGAATCCCTATCTATGAGGATGGTCTTATCAGTCGATGTGATAAGGTTAGTGCTAGTCAATCGAGTAATGCTTTAAATACTAACCCTTCTTCCTCTAGTGCTTGTCTTATGGCTACTACCAGGGTCAACTATAATAGTGAAGGTACTCATTGGATTCTTGATAGTGGGTGCACTCAACACATGACCGGGAAGCCAACCATGTTCACCAATATTGATGAAGACGAATATAGTGAGAAGGTGACTTTTGGGGATAACTCAAAGGGGAGAGTTAGAGGATCATGCAAGGTGGTCATTACTGAGAATCTCCATCTCTCCAAGGTCTTTATTATAGAAACCCTCAACTTCAACCTCCTGTCTATCGGCCAGCTTTGTGACATAGGTTTCAAGTGCACATTTGATGAGGATGGTGCAATGATTGAAAATGCAAAGAAGGGACTAGTATTTCATGGAGTGAGGCATGGGAACTTATATGTCACAGACTGGCACATGCCTCTTCACTGAGGCAACAAATGGATGGTTGTGGCAAAGAAGCAATATGCCACCAAGCACGTGCCTCTTCACTAAGGCAACAAAAGGATGGTTGTGGCATAGAGGACTAGCACATGTTGGAATGAATCAACTCAGGAAAGTGGTCATGAGGAATCTAGTTGAAGGAATCAAGGATGTCACCTTTGAGAAGGACAGATTGTGTAGTGCTTGTCAGGCTGGGAAGCAAGTTGCATCTTCGCATCCCACCAAGTCATTCATGTCTACTTCTTGCCCTCTGGAGCTCTTGCACATGGACTTGTTTGGGCCAACACATTACAAGAGTCTGGGAGGCAATCTCTATTGCTTGGTGATTGTTGATGACTTCATGAGATACACTTGGACCTTTTTTCTTGTTGACAAATTTCAAGCCAGTGATATCTTCAAAAAGTTTGCTAGAAGGGAAAAGAATGAATTCAAGGCCAGCATTGTGAAGATTAGAAGTAACAATGGGACAGAGTTCAAGAATATAATAGTGGAGGAATATTATGACAAGAAGGGCATCAAGCATGAATTCTCTGCTACATATACTCCCGAGCAGAATGGTGGAGAGGAAGAACAACACACTCATCACTCTTGCTCATGCCATGTTGGATGAGTATGGAACTCATGAGAGGTTTTAGGCTGAAGCAATCAACACAACATGCTACACCTCCAACCGTGTCTACCACCGATTGTTGAAGAAGATGCCCTATGAGCTATTGGTTGGATGGAAACCAAATGTTTCCTACTTTTGGGTCTTTGGCTGCACTTGCTACATTCTCAAGAAGAGAGCCTGGGAAATTTGAGAGCAGAACTGATGAAGGCATTCTTGTTGGGTATTCAGGTACCTCTAAGGCATACTGGGTCTACAACTCAGCCACATGCTCTGTGGAAGAATCTTATGATGTGCAATTTGATGAATCAAATGGTTCTCAAAAGGGAGATAAATTTCATGAAGTGAACATTAAGGATGAGCCTATGAGGGAAGCTTTGAGGAACATGCCCGTGGGCAAGTTCTTACCCCACAAGGCAAATGATAATGAGATTGATGAGCCCTCTACTCCACCACCTCAACCAACCTCTTCCTCCGAGGTGCTAGAACCAACCCAAAGTATCACAAATACACCACTAGCTCCTCCCAAGATTCATTGAGAGTTCACCCACCAAGTGATGAGGGAACCCAAGTGAGAAGAGAGCCATAAACCTCCCCACATGCTTCACCACAAGCCACTTCTCCAAGCTCTTCACAAGATACCATCCCATCAACCTCAAGCTCCAAGCTCAAAACAAGAAAGCATAAGAGTGATTCTCCCACCTCTATCAAGATCCAAGACACTCATATATCAAGAGATCAAGCAACTCATGATGCACAAGATACATCACCTAGACCTCCTCCCACTTTACAAGAATATTATCCTAGACTCAAAGCCATAAACAAGGATCACACTCATGACTTGATCATTGGGAGCCCATCTCCAGGAGTGTGGACAAGGAGAAATCAATACAAGCCCAACTATGTGAATGAGGAAAATGATGAGGAGGCAAATGTTGCTATTGAGAACTTCTCCTTCGTCTCTATGATTGAGCCCACTACCATTGATGAAGCTATGAATGATCACAAATGGGTAATAGCTATGCAAGAAGAGTTGAACAACTTCAAGAGGTGAAAAGTATGGAAATTGGTTCAGAGGCCCAAGAATCATAATGTGGTTGCCACCAAGTGGGTCTTCAAGAACAAGCAAGATGAGAATGGAGCAATTGTCAAGAACAAGGCTCGCTTAGTGGCCAAGGGATATTCTCAAGTGGCGGGCATTGACTTTGAAGAAACCTTTGCTCTTGTGAACCGTCTTGAAGCTATTCATATGGCTTCAAGCTCTTTCAAATGGATGTCAAAAGGGCCTTCTTGAATGGAGAGATCATTAAGAAAGTCTATGTGGAACAACCTCTAGGGTTTGAGAACTTTAAACATCCGAGACATGTATACAAATTGAAGACAACTCTCTATAGCCTCAAGCAAGCACCAAGGGCATGGTATGAACACTTGAGTAACTTTCTTCTCAAGAATGGTTTCAAGATTGGAAGCATTGATAGCACATAGTTCACAAGACATGTTGGGAAGGATCTCTCTGTGTGCCAAATCTATGTGGATGATATAATCTATGGGTCATCAACTAGTGAGAAGTTGAATGAAGAGTTTCGAGAAATGATGGCAAGGGAATTTCAAATGTCAATGATTGGAGAGTTGCATATGTTCCTTGGTTTCAAGTCAAACAATTGAGAGAAGGGAACTTCATCTATCAAGAGAAGTATACCAAGGATCTTCTCAAGAGATTCAACATGGAATGCAAGCTTTTGCACACATCTATGGCAACAAGCAAACCCTTGGATGATGATGTGAAAGGGAAACCGGTGAACCCCAAGCTTTATAGATCTATGATTGGTTCTTTGCTCTATCTCACCGCTTCGAGACTGGACATCATGTTTAGTGTGTGCTTGTGTGCACGCTATCAAGCAAATCCAAAAGAGTCACACTTGAAGGCGGTGAAGAGAATATTGAGATACCTCAAGTACACACCTACCATGGGTTTATGGTATCCTAGAGGAACAAGCTTTGAGTTACTTTGGTATTCGGATTCGGACATCACGGGTTGCAAAGTGAATAGGAAGAGTACATCAGGAGGTTGCCAATTTCTTGGAAGATCTCTAGTATCTTGGAGCTCAAAGAAGCAAAACTCGGTGGCTCTATCTATAGCCGAAGCGGAGTACATGGCGGCGGGATCATGTTGTGCCCAACTTCTCTACATGAGGCAAACACTCTTGGATTATGGCCTCAACTACAATCAAATGCCATTATATTATGATAGTGAGGTGGCAATCAAGATGGCTCTCAAAACTGGAGATCATGGTCATGCAAAGCACATTCAAGTGAGACATCACTTCATAAGGGATCATGTTGAGAAGAAGGATATCGAGTTGGTGAGTGTGCGAAATCATGAACAATGTATAGTGTTTGTTTTGTTTTGTTGTTTGAGTCTTTGTTTTGTGCTTGTTTTTCTTCTTTTGTAGGTTGACTTCGGACCTCCTTGAGATAGCAATGAACATGGGTTAAGCTTGGGAAGGTGGTTCATGGTATGCCCAAGGCTTTGAAGAATGGTCCATTGTGAGCAAGTTCGAGAAGGGAACAACTCATCGTTGACACTTTGGTTTGTAGCGGTTCTCTCTCTTCCTTTAGCATCACATCATGCATTTTTATACTTGTTGCATATGCATTTGCATTCTTTGCATTTATGCACTTTGCGTTGTGATATCTTACATGCTTCCAAGCATGTTTCTAGGGGGAGTTGCTTATTTACAATGTAAGTATATGACCCTCTAGATTATGACATAGTGAACCTTATGCTTCATGCCCATTGAGTCATGTTCAAACGAGCTCCGAGGTTAAATCCACTCACGCGGCTCAAAGACAAGTGAATCATACATTCCCATCACACAAATGACTAATCATTTCATACTTGAGAAAATATTTTGTTGAGTCATGTGTGTAGGGGGAGCTATGGTGAAATACTATTATGACCAAGGAGGAGCACCATGAAAGGGGGAGTTTCCTACCTCTTGACATTTATTATTTGCTTCTTGGCTCTCTTGTGTTTTTGTCTTTGATTTTTGGTGATAGGTGACAATGGGGGAGAAAAACATGAAGATCCAAAAGCCAATTCTAGATCGATAACATAAAAGGGGAGAAGAACATGAAGAATAAGAACAAGAAGATATAAGGAAGATATGAGAGGTGACAAAGAGAAGGACATGAAGACATATTGGAGGTGATCAAGACAATGGTGCATGTTCACTTGGAGTACAGATGAAGATCATGACAAGATGAACATCTACACCAACATGGAGAAGGACAACAATGGTGCATATCTACAACAACAATGAACACCTACACTGACATGAACATCTACGTCATCTACGTCCTTGGTACGTGTCTACTTTGACAATATCATCAACCACGACACCAAGACGGGCGCAAAATTTGACTCAAGATAGATATCAAGCGCTCTACGTGATTGGGTAGTTCTCCCTCAACACCTAGCATATTTCAAGGGGGAGACTACTATCAAGGTAAGGACCAAGATAATCTTTCCAATCCACTCTTTTCCTTTGGTTCCTTATTGCTCGTCCATTTTTGGATCATCATAAGTAGTGGTTGTCATCCATACCAAAAAGGGGCAGATTGTAAGGATCATGACTATTGAGGTCACCCCAAGGTATGATGTTTTGGTGATGAATGACAAACATAAAATGTGACTAATGTCTACACGAGTGTTGTTCGTATAGGAAACTTCTTCTACTTTATGATGATTGTCGACGGCGGCCTTGGTGATTGATGACAATGACCATAAGCATGGAGGCTTGATGAGCTTGATGGAGTCCAAGGGTTGGTGGAGATGGATCAAAGCTAAGGACAAGATATAGAGCAAGTGTTGGGAACACTTGTCTAGTTGTTAGGACTTTGAGTCTATAGGAAAAATCGGACTATCAAGGGAATCTAGGTCATTTCTCTTAGGTCATGTCTAGTCGGTGATGTGCATGAATTCTAGGTGAAATCACAAGCCCTAGATGATAGTGGAGAAGCCAAGGCGCTATTCGGAGAAGCCAGGAAATAAAGTCAAGCGAAGATGACAAGTTTCAGCTTCTGGACATAGTGACCAGACAAAGGGGTCAATGGTGACCGAACTGTACGGTCACTAGGTGAAGTTGTCTAGGTCTTATAGCGGAGAAGCGAGAAAACTGCCAAGTCTGGAAGACCTAGAGACCGGACGATACAGTTTAATGACCGGACAGTCCAGTCAGTAGGTCTGGGACTTGGGCAGCGAGGAAGCAGCACTGAAATGATTCTGGACTGGAGAGAGAAACGGACCGGACGGTGCGGTCAACTAACTAGACGGTCTAATTAGTGGAGGTCAGCAGAGGTGTAGAACCGTTGCTGCTCAAGTTTGCAGTGACCGGACAGTCTGGTCAGTAGGCCCAAAAAGCTGATTTCATGGAGCAACAACTAGTTGGATGTTCAAAGCCTATTATAACTTCGTTGCTGGGGTCTTGGAGACCCCTCTTGTCCAATGGAATACCTGAGAGTATTTGGTAAGGTCCAAGAGGAAAAGAAGAGGGCACTAGGAGGAGATATTACATATCTTGAGAGTGCTAGTGGAGAGTAACTTGAGCATCTTGCACATCTAGGGCCAGGATGTCCTTGAGGGTGTGATCTAGATTGTTACTCTTGGTCTATGATAAAACCTAGACAGGCTAGGTGTCGGTAATCGAGCCTATCATGATCGGTTGTGAAGGCCGTCACACGTTTGTACACGGTTTGAGCCCATCGGTGAAAGGGGCATCGCTAATGAGCGCTCGTGTCGGCTCGGGGAGTCCGGCAAGTTCTCGAGGGAGGTGAGCTTATGCCTTGGTGGCAGCGGTGACGTGCACCGTGTCTTCACTTGGGGAGTGATTGTGGACTTGTGTGCGAGAACTCCACATTGGTGATGGGAGGGACCGGAACTCCGGCGGGAGTGGTCCAACAAGGATTAGGGGAAGGCGCCATCCTTCCTAGACCTCAAGAAAAAATAATGAGCCATCTCTTACTCTACTCCTTACTTTGATGCTTTACTTTTTGCATTTACATACCGTGCTACTCATGCTTGTGTGCTTATCTTGCTCCTATTGATTGTCTCGTAGAATTGCATGAATAGGCTTCTTGCTTGCAAGTTGTGCTTTATCTTCCGCATTTGACCACTAGCATATGTAGGAGTTGCATTGGCTTGATTGCTCACCTTGTATGCGTTGTGCCACTCATGCTTGTTTGCTCTAGCACTTTACCTTATAGCTTTGCATGAGTAGGTTCCTTTGCTAGCTAGTTGTGTGCTTCTGCGTATCTTTGGTGACTATCTTGCATAGGAGTTGTATTGCCTTTATGTGATCCACTAGTATGCTTAGTTTGTTGTTCCTTTCATAGGTCCATTATCTTTCTAGTGTGATCACCACTAGGATTGTGTAGGAGTTGTTTTGAGTTTTCAGTTTTAGGAATTGGCAAATTTGGTACATATAGCAAGTTTCCGATTCAACCCGCCACCCCCCCCCCCTCTCGAGGTCACTTGGTCCTTTCACATTATCCCTTGTCTTATCAGGAATATCCATGATTGTTCCGAAAAGTGAAACGCCAATGCCATTACATGAATGTTATATGGAAGAAGAAGGTCGTCCATATAAGGAAGCCTAAACAAGCCACAGATCTGAGTGAATGCATGTAGCTCACCATATCCCATGAAAGCACTTTCTTTTTCATTAACCTTGAGAGCGTCTAACATAGCAGGCACCTGCGCACCTATCATGAACTACGGCAGAGGGTCGTGAACTACGACACCTTTTGTAAAGTTCTTTTTGTCTCTTGTGAATGGATGGTCAAGAGGGAGAAATTATCGGTGTAGATCGAACAAAGAAAACTTGCCACCCTTCTTCAACCAAATCCACCTCACAAGATGCTTGCAGACTGGGCAAGGAAATTTGAGTGAACGCCCTAGCCGCAGAAACACCCATACGCTGGCATGTCATGCAGAGAGTAGGAGTACCAAACATACATTCTGAAGTTTGTCTTTGTAGCTCGATCATATGTGCATACCCCTTCCTCCCAAGCACGGAGCAAATCATAAATCAGAGGCTCCATGTAAACACACATATTACTCCTCTGGTTTTCAGGAATTATTAGTGATAAGAAAATGTTCTGTCATTGAAAGACGACGCCGGGACTGGGTGGGGGGGGGGGAGAGATTGAGGGGTATAACGAACACGGGCCAACAATTGTACAGAGCAGACCCCATTCCATAAGGGTTGAACCCATCTGTTGCCAGTGCCACACATACATTACGAGCCTCTAGAGCTTTCCTGTCATGAATCACATCAAAACGCTTCCACGCTTCATCATCAGATGGATGTACAAGCTTATCGGGCTTGTATCGAACTCCATGTTTGTGCCATGTCATTTGTTTAGTGGATTCCTTGGTCATGTAAAGCCGTTAGATCCTCGGTAAGTACAGAAGCTACCTTAGAATCTCATGGTGATCGTGAATTGCCTCTTTTCTCCATCACCAGCGTCTACCTTTATGAACCTAGAGGATCCACACTTTGGACAGTATTTTGCTTCTGCGTGCTCCTCCGTGAGTTGCCGAGGGCTTTGTCTAGTTTGCCGAGTACCATCTTGAAGGCTCTCGGCAAATTCTGCCATTGTACCATGAGTCTACGTTTTGCCGAGTGTTGACTCTCGGCAAAGAGGTTATTGTGGTGTGTCGGCTTTTTGCTAAGGGCTGTGCTATGGGCCCTCGGCAAATATGTTCTTTGCCGAGTGTCCGATATTTCATACTCGGCAAAGACTGCGGCACTCGGCATATGGCCGGTTTCCTGTAGTGACTCACCCTCTTCTTAACAATTGATGACAACGTGGCATCAAGGACAACATGGTTTCGCAGTTTCGATTTGTCTTCACTGGGCCTTACAAATATATATTACATTTATTTCACGACATAACAACAACATTTTCATTAGATATAGTAGGTTTGATCAACCATGCAATAAAATGATAATATATTATCGCCCTGCCGTGCAGGTAGCAATGAAGAGTGGATATAGATATACAATGACATGAAGATTTAAACAAATACGTGGGGTGAATGATATGGAATTATGTTGTAGTGTGGCGTCTTGGCAAGAGTAGTGAAGCCCTAATGCCATGGGGAGGCGCCTCTAACAAAAGTCAAACATTGCGCCTCTAAGAAAAGTCAAACTAGCATATATAAATATAGACTGTTTGGGCGGGGGGGGGGGGGGGGGGGGGGGGGAGGAGGGTTTGTGTAATCACGGGATATACTGGAAACCAAATAGACTCTTCAGATGAACCACCAAAGCCTCCACCCTAAACATTTCTGAGAGCTAAATTTATGGACTTCACAAGACCGGTTGTGGTAGAAGACTCATCTTCCATCTGCATAAACAGAAAAGGCGAAGAAAAGGGACACACCACAATTTCAGCTATTGTGGACTTCAACATTTTTTTGGGTACTATATTTGGTATAAAGAAAATAAAAATTCTGCAGTCTGTTGCATGGCTTAAACCTCATTAGGGTAACGAAAACTTCTTCATAAATATATCACTCAAAGAAAAATAATAACATATAACAATGCCAAAGCGATATGCAGATTAATTAAGAGGCATTTTAGGATCCTAGGGGCTTAAAAACATTCTTCAAATCTGCAGTCTGATGCATGGCTTGAAGCGATGTCAATCAGTTCTACATAGAAAATGTTTTTAGCGTTTTAGGACACGGGCCCTTCACCTTACTTTTGAAAGCATCTGCAAATCTGTTTAAGGTACTTTTATAATCCAGATTTTAATCTCACCACCCTGAAGTGGAACATTTTAGAAAAAAAAGTCCACGAGCAATGTAACTTAACCACTGAAATCTAACTAAGCATATGATGGCTATAAAGAAATGGAGCACCTGCGCCGTGATGGTAATGTTCAATGACGACTCAGCGAAAGGCACTACATTGGTGTTGACGATGGAGATGCCATGCTTCTCAAGTTCCATTAGAACCTTCACCAGCACCCCCTTCTTCTTCCTGCACACCACCCTCAGAAGAACCGTTGTGCCCTGCACGTCCACCTCTATCTTCGGGCTCACCGTCCTAACTTCATCGACGTTGGGGATATTGCCGCCAATGCAGCCGCGAGAGTGGAATGTCGCTGGAGACTCGGTGTTACTGCCAGTGTTCTGGAGCTCATCTTGCAGGGCCTTGAGCCTGTCCCTGAGCTTGTGCACGTACTCAATTGTGGTACCGAGGAGGGAAACCTTGTCCGTCTGTGAGTTAAGTACGGACGGCATTATTAGTCACTGTATTGTGTTATGATAGAGTTGTCGCCATGACGCCCCACCCATCACCAAGGTTGGCGGCTGTATAACTTGCTCACCTTGGTTATGTCGGGGACAATGGACGCGAGTGTCGCAAACTGGTGGTGCATCTTCTCCCTCCGCTTCCTCTCGGCGATAACATGCTCATGGACGCTTGATATTGACCTACGTCCACCGCCTCTTACCGTTGTTGATGGCGAGTAGCATTTCGTCGTGGTTGTACCAGTCATGCTCTGCTGCCTGATGTCCTCATTGGCCGTGAAGTTCAGTGAACGTGATGAGCCGTCGGTGAATGAGAACATGTTGTTGCTAATATCTGAGCTAAATGTAGCCCTGGTGTTGCTTGTGTCCCCAATAAAAGAGCTGCCTGTCAGCGATGGGATAGGATACACAGAGTGCTCTTGCTGATTATCATGTTGTTCCTGGGGAGGCTGGCCCCAGAGCTCATTGGCGAGAGATTCTGCGAGCTTCTGCATGCTCAGCGGGTTGATGAACTCTAGCTCTCCAGCGTCGTCTTTTTCCTGCACACACAAGATGACAAACCGAAGTTACGCTACAAGAATTTGAACAAACTGCACACTGTGTAAATTAATGACCCTCCATGATGCATTTTGGTCGATGCGGGCTCATACCAATTCTTGCAGCCATTGATGATTAGCTGAGTCCATCTCACTGGGTGTGAGTGCAATAATATAGATTGGACCAAGATATGTCAGTGCCTGAAGTTACATATTTGAGTCAAAAACTAGCAGAAGCAAGATAAATCGGCCAAATGCAGAAGAAATATGACAAAACAAGTACGGACTAATGTGAAGAAGATGACGAAGATAAAAGGTAGAGTTTAAATATTGACATTGAATATATATGCTCAGTTAGTACCTACTGATGTCAAAAGAAAAGGAGAGCACACGAGAGGAATCTGCTGCTGCAGAGTTCTTATAGGTAAGGAACATAGTATTGCAGCAGAACTTAAGCTAGAGAAAACGAATCTTCTGTAGTGTAATACTTCTTGTTATGTGCTTCCATTTCTTAAAGTATGAACTAGAGGTTTCAGAGGTAGCTCCCATGCGCATCATTATACTGGCTACCGCATCATGATATTAAATTCTGATTCATGCTACATTATGCTCCCTAACAAATGTTTTATATTTATTATCCAATAAATATACACCTTACATATGAAGTCACACTACTACAAAAACGGCTTATAGCGGCGCAACCAAAATTTAAGTAGCGGTGATTTAAAAGAAACCCGCCACTATAGTTTTGCTACAGTACCATATCACTTTTTAGCGGCGGTTCACGAAGTGAGCCGCCCCTATAAATTAATTTTTAGCGATGGGTGACTTTATGGACCGCCGTTACAAATAAATCAAAATTTGTAGCGGCGGTCCATGTTTCTACCCACCGCTACTTTTGGCCCATTAGCCCACCAGCGATCAGCAACTATAAAAAACAGAAAACCTAACCTAATGTGCTCTCCTCCCTTCTCTCCCTCCCTCAGCCGCCGCACTCCTTCCCCTTTCTCTCCCTCCCTCAGCCGCCTTCCCTCCCCCATCTCCGTGGTCACCGCCTCCTGTCCCCTGTCTCTCTTGGCCTTGTCCTCCTCCCTCCACCTCCTCCCCGTTGGCCTTCCACACCATTGGTCCTCCTCCCTCCACCTCCCTCCACCTCTCACCGTCGGTCCACCTCGCCATCGGCCTTCCGTGCTGTCGGCCGCACAAGGGAGGCCCACCTAGCCTTTCGCGTCATCGGCCTCCTCCCGCGTATCGGCTCCCTTCCTTTCACCTGGGGGCGGCGGATCCGGCAAGGACCATGTCGGCCATGAGGCGGGGCGGTAGATCCGGGGGAGCTTTGGTGCGGAGACGGCAGATCCGGTGAGAACCTCCTCCTCTCCACCAAGTGGTCCGTCGGAGAGGCACGGGATCCAACGGTGCTCCTCCTCCTCCTCCACCAAGTGCGGTCCCGAGCTGCGGCCTCCATCTTGAGCGTGATGACAAGATCCAGAGGAGGCAGGCTTGGCGACGGAGGTGGCAGTGAGATCCAGACAGCGGGCGCGACGATAAGATCCAGAGGAGGCGGGCTTGGCAACGGAGGTGGTGGCGAGATCCAAACAGTAGGCGTGGATCTAGGGCCCTTGGGTGCGGCGGCGCAGTCAGGGCCTTGGGCGTAGCGGCGCGGTCAGAGGCGGATGGGCCTAGATGGGCTCGGACGCGGCCTTTTTTCTTGTTTTCTTTGGTTGGAGGTAGCAGCGGGTGACATTGTCATCCGCCGCTAATATTCGGGACGTAGTGGCGGTGTGTTTCGTTCGAAGGTTATCCGCCACTTCAAATAATATTATAGTAATTTTTGTGGCATCAATAGAGAAGTTGGCCGGAAGGAATAAACGTATGAAGTTTTTTTTTTCATTTACAGATGGATAAGGTATGTATGTCCAAAATGATGGACAAACACAGTTTAGCAGTGCTAAGCTCTCTGCAACTATATATTTGTTAGGTTTTTTGTCTTGTTCTAGGTTGTTGACTTTCTTCTCATGGATCTTATATATACGTTATTGAGACCAGCAAGCATTTGCATGTGCTAGTCAATGGTTTATCCCCCCACCCCACCCCCATCACACACACACACACAACGCCCCATTGATGTACTATCCTTTCACTTGACAACAACTCCCCCAGCGGGAGTATTTCTGAACAGTGCTTGATCAAGGTCAGATTTTCGCTCTATTTGTTTATCAAAGATCAGAAACTCACCAATTAATTCTAATAATCCTAGTTCCAGTGAGAAGCAAACACAGCCAATTATCATTCATTTGATAGGAACTAGGAAGGAAACTTTTCTCCACGCTTAGTTTGTAACATGCTGTGAAATGATTTGATGAAATTCCTGTAAAATTCTCAGGTAGAATAAAAAAAAATCTTTTGCAATGTATTACTTTAAAGGGCCAGGGTTCAATGTTGACTGTGCAGCTGGTGGTTTATAGAATAGGGGCGACCTCAAGAGATCGATACGATGAAGAGAGTCACGGCGGACCTCGTGTGCTGGCTTATTATCGATCCACCTGAGACCTTCTTTATGCAGAAATACTAGCCGCTCCCGCCGCATGTTGCAATCTCTATTATTAGAGTAAAGAATAATCCCAGCATGTACACCATGTTGATCACTCCAATTAATGTGTATGCTTGGATCCGGTCCTAATCTCCCACTAGCCAGAAGATTAAGGCGCTGCATAATGCAGATCATCCTGGCAGTTTGTGCGAGCGCACCCACAGTTTGGACCCAAAACCAGCAGCCTCACCATCAGTTACAAACTCGTTCATATGCATGACGCGGCAAATATATAGGGCTGCATGATGGCCACCTGTGCTTTCATGTGCATTGATCCAAACCATCATAGATTATGATCCCCAAAAGTACATAATCCACAAACACAGTTAGATTATGATCCTCAAAAGTATATATCGATGTATGCTCACTGGAACGACCAGTTTGCCGAGTGCCAGAGGCACTCGGTGAAAACTCAAAAGCACTCGACAAAGATGTTGATAAGAGCCACCCTTCTTTGCTCAGAGCTTTTGCCCTGGCAGTCGGCAAAAGCTTTATTTGTCAAGTACCCTATGAAATGCTCTCGGCAAATGCTTGAACACTCGACAATAAGAGGTTTTCTGGAAGTGGCTGTGACGTGCAGCCACTCATCTGAGTGATATCGATACATTGCATGGCACCGCATTGGACACAGTTGACTAATTGTATTGGTGGTCAGGATGGCCAACTTGATGATCTATCCATGTGGTACTGTAAAACGTTTCGTACCACCTTGCATTTTCCGCTGGTGCTTCGTCGCTTGCTGCCAAATGCACTAAGTACAATAGTTGTTGTGATGCAGATGGATTGGGCGCAGAAGTTAGGGGCTTGTCAAATACGACCAGAGAGGCACATGCAACTCTCTAAAATAATGTTTAGATTGACAATGGCATATATGGCCATGCATATAGGCACGCCATGCCACGGCCTGGCATCTTTGTGTGGTCCTCAGCAGCTGCATTTATTACTTTCTAAGATACCATATAAATTCAGCCAATTTCAGACAAAAGTAACCATACCAGCTGCTTGCTCTAAATCTCATCCGACGGACTCACAACCATAGCGATTTTTTTCTTGCTGAAAACTGATTGGTAAATTGAGAAAACTGATTGAAAACTATTTTTGCTATAATAATTAGGTTTGATTTTTTCGATAAATTGAACATCCGGTGAAATCAAATCTGACCGGTTTTATCGAAAACCACAAAAACCAGCTAGTTTTCAACGGTTTTTCAATCCATGCTCACAACATGCCGATCAAGGTCACGATCAGCAAATCAGTGCAAATAGTTTTTTTTTCCCTGCAGTTTAAGAGGCAAAGTCTCTGAACATTTATATGAACACATGTAGAGGCTGGAACTTTGTTCCATTATATAAAAAGAACACATGTAAAGGCTAGAACACTGTGCAAATAAAGCAAATACAGTTTACGGCGTACAGCAAATACAGTGCAGCAAAAATGATCTAATATTTATTTCTGAGACCACCAAGTAATAAAAAAATTACACTCAACTCCGGTAGATCTTTCATGTTTTTCACATCTCTTGTGCACCATTTTACCCACAGGAATTGACTGCAGAAAATTATCCGCAGCAAAGCATAACAACATTCATCTACGTTACAGAAATAGGCTTCCCAAAAGTCCTGGGTTCTTGCTGTTGGTATTTAGGGCCCCAAATTGAATTTCTAAATACCCACAGATTTTGTAATGGGAAACGACTTTACAAAATACGATTATATGCAGGGACAGGCCTGCCGGTCGGGCAACACAGGCCATGGCCCGACTCACGACCTAGATAACAAATGACTCAGGCTTAGAAACTCAGCAAACCAGCCCATCTATGAAGAGCTGACCCTAGCCTTGGACTGGGAGTCTGTCAGGCCCATTAGCGGAATGAAAACAACTCACACAGCCACACAGACACAGTTTATTCGATGGACATTGCAACTCAAGCAATATACGCAAGCATGATGATTGGTGTTTGCTCAAGCGGTGGCAACTTTTACTGTAGAACAAAAGCACAAAAATGAAGAGGAACGATCACACTGTCGTTGATCCTAGAGTTTCGGATAGTGATTAAAGAAATTAACCAACCGTTAGAGATGTTAAAAACATATTCATAAGCATAAAAGTCAATGACAATCATATATCAATTTTACATTGTTTTCGTCCAATTTTAAAAAAGTATTCATAAGTTCAAATCCAAGAGCAATTGTTGCTAACATGGAAGGCCTCGGTTGAACTAAACATCTATTAATACAGGCACATTTTATTCCTATTTGTTCTACCATGTTTTATATTAAGCCTCAGATTTAGCAATTTTACACTGTTTTATGAATTTTTTTTGTCTGTTTAGATTGTGGCCAAGTCTTAGCCCGAGTCTTGACAAAATCCTAGGTTCTCCACTGATTATATGAAAATGACAATCTCAATATGCTTTTTTCATTTCTCTGTTACAAGATTACACAACTTTGCCGCAGACCAGTGACAGTTCGGCCGACCCCATCTTGGGAACCCATGAGAGTCCTTTTATAGTCCAAGGTGTTCGCTGTTTCTATCACACCTCAAAAATTTAAATTTTTGTATGTGATCTAAATTTTATAATAGAATAAAATTTATATTAAATTAAATAGTATGTCATCATTTTCTTTAGGCAAAAGAGCTACTTTCTAAATTAAATAAAATAATTTAGGTAATTATTATTTTGTTGTTCATTCATGCTGATTAGATTTATTAAGCTTTTATTATGTGAAAAACTATTTGGAAATCCAATTAGAAATTGATTTCATTTGGTTTAGAAAATAGACATAGGAAGGATTCTTGGGCCAAATTTCAGAAGTGGCCCAACTTCCCCTCCACATTCCTCCTCTTCTCTCCCATGGGCCAAAACTCCTGCGCGTGGCCCACTCCCGTCCCCCTTTCCCCGGTCTGCCTTAGCCCTGCGCGCCCCACTAGCCAGCCCGCGTGCCCGCTGCTTCGGCCCAGCCCACTCGCGCCTACCATGCTGGCCGCTTAGCTCGCGCCTCTCGAAACCCTAGGCCACCGCCACCACCTGGTGTGCACGCGCAGCCTCCTAGGGCACCATGCCCTATAAAAGGGTGGGCCCCTCGCCCTATGCCCCGCGCCACCGTCCGCTTCTCCGTCGCCTCGCCCGCTGCCCTTGCTGCCACCGCCCCGACGTCTCGCCGCCTCCCCGACCCACTGAGCACCCCTGGTGAGCCCGCCTCCCTGCACCGCCCTCCTCTCGCCCCTCCTCGTCAGCCCCCGCTCATCGATGCGCCTCCCCAGCGAGCTCCGCGAGACCACCAATAGTCGCTAACGCCTCGGCCCACCGTGGACCATGGACCACGGGGTCAACCCCGGTCCACAAGCCCTGTGGATCGAGTCCACTGGAATTAATTTTAATTTTAATTTAATTGATTTCTTTTTAATTAGTAGTAAATGACTACTTTGTGTATAGGCCCCTGTGCTTCGTCGAAATTAGATTTAAACCTAGTTTTTTTCCATGAAACCTTATTAGTTTATATTTAGGCCCCTGAGTTTTTAAATAATTATTTTTAGCCTCTGTATTTTTTAAAAAAATATATATTTGTCCTACCATTTTACACTTAGGCCCCTAAACTTATTATTAATTATATTTTAGACCTAACATTTTACACATTAGCGCTTGAACTTGTTATAAATTACATTTGGTCCCTAGGCTTTCCAAAATTATGTTTTATAGTTTAGCCCTTATACTTTTTTGAAATTACTTTTAGGTCCCCGAACTTGTCTGTTTTTTTTATGTTTTAGCCCGTAAAACTTCAAATCTTCAGAACTTTTCAGTCGTAACTCCGATCTATGTAATTCTTGTGCCAATGCGATTATAGCAATGAATATTATCTATTCCTACTATTTATAGTATTTTTTTTATTTTACTATTTTAAACCTAGAACTTTAAACATTAATAACTTTTTGTTCGTAACTCGAATTTAGGCGATTCTTGCGCTTAGTATCATTTCCATTTCTCTTTGATACCATGTGGTGTGTTATCTTTTAATTTGTTTATATGATTGTCTTTCCAGTGTGACATTGAGTAGAGGAACCGTAGTTAGAGAACTTCCTAGATCTCTATCCCGAATCCTTTGAGCAACAACAAAGGGAACCCTGCAAGTGTCTTTGATGCATTTTGAACCTATGTTTTTTATTGTGTCTTTTACAAACATGCATGCTGTTTAATACTGAATCCTATGTGTCTTTATAACTTGCTCCTTATCATTCCTTGTCGCCCTAGCTTGTGGTTTGTGTCATTGGGTAGATCATGCTCAGCGTTGCAGTGTCACATATCTTTGTGAGTCTCAATTTTGATTAATGATATACTTCAATTAAATGTTAAATGGGAAATCCTTTTAGCAACATGGAAAGCTAGGGTTTGAGCAACAGGATGGTATGACGCGTGCTGTGTGTACACCTTGGTGGTTTGTGTTTAGATCTTGCTTGAATCAGCTAAGGACCAATTCGTGGAACATGTGACCATGATAATAGCACAAAGCACAAGGCTGATATGGGTAGGCTTGGTTTAGTCAAGATGTCTTCCTAGTTTTGCTAGCAGTCAAGGAATAAGGAAGGAACAATTTTACTTTCAGCCTGAAGCGATGGACGGTTTTACTCCTAGCCACGACACCAGAGGGGGCTTCTGTAGGAACGGTTTTAATTCAATAACGGTGAAACCTTAGCGTCAATTGTGTGCAAGCTAGGAAGCTTGTTGAAAGATCTTGTGGTGATCTCCTGGTTTCACACCTAAGGTAGTGTGAATCGGACAACACAGAGACTGTCTAGTCACTGCATAGTGATGAAATCACCAACTTGTGGGTAAAGTTGTGCAACCCCTGTAGAGTATCAAACTATTATAATAGTCATGCTCATGGTTACGAGCGGCATGGACCTTTCACACAATTAGGAGGAATGTTTGGATGAACTTGGTGGGTAGCCAAGTTTGGATTGGTTGGGATTGGCTCGTTTCTTAGTGAATAGTGTTGTATGTGAACTATTGGGCTATGTGTGAGTTGGTGGCTTTGGATTCTAGGTGAATCTCATTCCTTTGTGGGCTATAACTACTTAAAATTAACAGGGCTTAGTAGTTCAACTCACCTAGTATATAGGATTTCTTTTGAAATGGTCTTAGGTGTAGTGCTCATTTATGGAAATGAACCGTTATGTTAGCCTTTCTTCTATTAAGCTTGCATATCATATTTCCCCCCACTTGCTAAGTATAGCATGTACTCACCCTTGCTATTTCCCTTTGTTGTTGTACTATAAACTCTTGCTTCAAAGATGATGGAGAGATGGACTACATTGTTGAGGACTACCACTAGGCGTGCATGCCCACGGTCGATTGCCTATGGTCTTATGGTGTCTTCCGCTATTATTCTATGAGAGAGTATTTTTTAGTCTTTAAAGACAATTATTTATGTAATAATGGTACATTGTAACAATGACATTAGCTATACTATTATTCACTTTTACTGTCGATATATGTGAAACTTATCCTAAGCACACATATGACAAGCACTTGGTTTTGTCCTCAAAATCGGGTGTGACAGTTTCGTTACCAATGACTAGAATACCCCTAGAATTTCTTCGTTTCACCGAACACTCGTCCAAGGGTGTTCGTGTCTTTTCATACATTTGGTCCTTCACGAGAATGCATCTTCACTGCGAGGGATTAGTTTGAATCTCGCCGAGCACCTCGCACCCTTGAGAGCGTAGTCCGTTTTGCAAAGTGACCTGTGCATGTCACTCGCTCAACCTGGCCAAAGAGTTTTGCGGCTGTTTGTTTTTCCCTTCCAACATGAAATAAATAACAAGGATGGAAAGAGCAGACCTCGCCAACATGGATTGATGCTTCACTTTGCAACAGATCCCCCAATGGTAGCCCCTTGAGGGAAAAGTTCTACTTCAAAGAGTTGTATCCCTCGACGAAGAGCAATGTGGTTATGTTTACTCTTACTTTCTGACAAGGTCCGATTATCAATGAAAAATCTGCCCTCGTCTTTGAAGTTGGATTGAATTGAATAAGCTATTGACTCGTTGCGCTTATAACGATTGGCTTTGACTTACAACGGTTAGTTTCTGATGATTGTTAGTGACTTCACTATATATAGGTATGGGATTGCGACCAGGTGGATGCCTTAATTCCTCTTTGTTTGGTTGTAAGTCCAAGAGAGGTCTCCAAGACCCCATCAATAAAGTTATACAGGCTTCCAACCTCCAACTAGCCGTTGCTCCACGAAATCAGCTTTCTGGGCCTACTGACCGGACTGTCCGGTCACTACAGGTCCGGACCATCCGGTCACTGCAAACTCCAGCTCCAACGGCTCTACCCCTACTGATCTTTGTACTGACCAGACCGTGTGGTCAGTTGACCATACAGTCCAGTCCGTTTCTCTCTCCAATGTAGAACTATTTTGCGCGCTGCTTCCTCTCTGCCCAAGTCTCAACTCTACTGACCGGACTATCTGGTCACTAGACCGTATCATCCGGTCTCTAGGGTTCTTAGACTTGACAGATTTCTTGCTGCTTGTTGTAAGTCCCAGACAAAACCTCTTAGTGACCGTACAGTCCGGTCATAACTGAACCCTCTGTCCGGTCACTTCGTCCAAAAGCTAAAACTCCTCGTCCTTGCTTGACTTTTCTCGGCTTCTCCGAACAGCTCCTTGGCTCCTCCACTGTCACCTAGTGTCTGTGATTTCGCTGAGCATCCATGCACAACACTAACTAGACATGACCTAAGAGAAATGACCTAGACCCCCTTGATAGTCCGGTTTCCAATACTTGCTCCATAGCTTGTCCTCAGCTTTGATCCATCTCCATCAACTCTTGGACTCCATAAAGCTCACCAAGCCTCCATGCTTGCGGTCATTGTCATCAATCATCAAGGCAACCATCATCCATATGATTTATAGTAGAGTTTAGAGATGATTCCTATGTAGACAACACTCGTGTAGATATTAGCCCACAATTTCATAGTTGTCATCTATCACCAAAACATCCATACCTTGGGGATTTAATCATTGTTAACACTTCTTAACATCGCATCAAGAATATCTCTATTCCTGGTATGGCGCTAGAAATGATTATTGGCGTTTGTTATGCTTTAAGAATAAAATGAATTAATCCGCAAGCGCACGGAACACCATTGTAGCATTTCACCCGGGAGTATTCGAAGGTATCATATTTATTTTCCTTAGGGAAGCTAGGCGTAAGATTATCTTGGTTTAACAAAGATATAACTACAAGAATTATACCAACTGACCAAAGACAGGTGTAAAGATATCCAATAATAAAAGTTGGGGGTAGCAACATAGGAGAATTCCAAACTAAGATAAATAAAGAGATCGGTTAAGCTGGAGGACAACGAGTCTAAGTCTAAGATTCTTAAAAATATATCTTTCCAATATATCTAAGTCAAGCGTCAAATCCTAGGTACTCGGGTTGAGTGCTTACACCAATTTCTTGGTATACCCTCGAGTCTTTCACCTGTTAGGTCACTTCAGGGCACAAAAACGTTCGACTAATATGGGTCAGTAACTAACCTCTGTACTAGTGGTTATGCTATCGTTAGACAACTCTGCTTGAGATTTCCCGAACATGGTGGATTACTAAAGGGACGGACAGGGAGCTCACCACCTGCCGCCTACCACACAACCCATGGAGATGAATGCAAATCCAGCTAGCATTAACTTAGGCACCATGCCTACGCCGTCACTAGATATTCTTCTGTTGGCCTAGCGGGAGACTAGCCGGGAAATGACCAAGTCTAAATTCCAGAAAGAACTAAACTTAATTAAATCCTAGACGGGAAACACGTGAACTACGCAACAATGTTTTTTTCGATAATTGTAACTTGAGGGAATGAATAAATTAAAATAAATACTTGACAAGATATAAAAGAACAGATAAAGGATAAGTCTTACATCAAGAGAAAATATACAAGAGAGCTCATACCAAGACTCCAAGACAATTTTAGAATTCCGAGCGATGCTCTCGACTAGACTCTAACTCTTGACTAACTAACCTACTCTACTAAGTAGCACAAGTAGTGGGAAATGGACTCCTTGATGTGTTTCTTGCTTGTGTCCTCTTTTCTACCGAATTCCCCATCTATTTATAGGTGGCAATGGTCCAGGGGGTATTTGTAAGTGAAGGAGGATCGGTTGGCCAAAGTCGGTTCGCCGGGCGGTCGGGCATGCCGGGCGGCAGCCCAGGCTAGGTGGTCGTATGATCGTGTTGGTTCGCGATCGACTTCTTTTGGTTGGTTTGGATCTTATCCTGATGTCGGTTACTTGGTTGGTTTGTATGGACTTCTCTATTTTGGGGCCGGTAGGCCTATTGCACTTCATGGGTTGGCAATCCCAGGTGACAACCCAAGGCCAGGCGGCAAGCCAGGCCGGGCGGCGGCCTAGTCCGGGTGCTGACCCCCTCCGGTTTGCCCCTTGACTTCTCCCGGTTAGGCCACTTGTTGGCCTTCTTTTCCTTAGCCATATTTCATCATTCTTAATCCAGGAGGAGAAAACTGCATAACGGTGAAGTGTTTTTGCAAAACCGGATAGGTCGGATGATCAACTAGAAAAATGACTCATGTTAATCAACCGGGTGGCTGATTTCAGCCGTATATGACCTTGTCAGCCGGTTCCTGATTTCAGCCTAAAAACGACCCTGTCGGCTGATGAAAATGGTTGTTTCACAGTCGTGATCGGCCGATAGGGTGTTTTTTCATATTTTTGCATATTTTAGCCCTCTTATACCTGCAAACACATATTTCACCAAAACTCATGGAACTTTATTAGTTTAAAGAAATATTTATTAAACTTTGGTCTTTACCTTGCATTTCCCGACCGGTTGGTGACCGATTTTGGGTTTTAACAGCCGCCAACACCTTCCCAAGCTTAAACCTTTGCTCGTCCCGAGCAAATTAAAACTTAGAGGTGATGGATTAGGAGTTGCTTCAATATTAGCACCCTGCAAGTATCAAGTGCACAAACACATACTCCAACACAATATGGGTAAGTGTAAACCAGCACAACTTAGTTACTAAATCATTCTCAATGTACAATGGGGCTTATTGGCATTTTATAACCTTGTCATAAGCGGTTGAAGTCTAGAACAACTAGTTTAGACTTTGTCATGCAATCTTCTACTTGATCATGAGTCCAAAGTTTTTGTAATGCTGCATAAGACTGAAAATCTTCCGTCTCGGTGCAATCTCCCACTATGGCTCTCATCTCTCAAAGGGTGTATTTCCATACCAAATGCTCATCCTACTTTCTAAAAGTTTGGCTTAAATATGTGGAGCATGGTAGGATGTCACATTTAGCATGCATATATTGTTAAGCTAAGAGATGATCCTAGCGGAAAGACATTGCACTTCCTCATTCCAATCATTTAGAAATGATGGACTCACACAAAGGATTAGGCTAGCACAATTGCAAAGGTCTTGGGTGCAGATTTATCCCAATGACTCAATTTTATGCTAGAGACAAAAGATGGTCCTTTATTTTTGCTTAAAAAAATATTTTATTTTTCCCTTCTTTTTCCTTTTTTTTCTTCTTTGCTTCTTTCTTCCAGCTCTCATGGTGTAAAGAGGCTTATTCAATGGTTCAAATATTTTTGCAAACTTTTTCTGAGCAATTGGGAGGACCATAACCTTTTAATAGGATCAAAGGTTCACAAAAAGAAAGATTTTTGGTTGGCATGCTTGGTGAAGTGGATGCATAATTCTGACGCGAAAACCGCATAACCAAGCATGATTAATTTGAGAACTCAAAGATAACGCGAATGAAAATGATTGGCTTTGGAAGTGCAAGTCCCTCATAAGGATTAAATCCTAATTGAACTCAATGCATGCATAAATGGCATAGACATGATTTTTCTACTTAATATTTGGCCATGGTAGGAAATTATCTTTCATAGGGAAGATGTGCACCAAGTTGGGGGGTTTTGTTGTGGCACGGTTTTGAAAGAGATCATTGGACTCTAATCACAAGGAAATCACAGATTCATCCAAAACATGCCATATCATAAACTCCAACAACTAGACTTGGTGTTTATTAGTCATTTTGCACCCACTAAAACATAGAGGGACTACATCATGCTGGTCTACCATTACCCACAAAAAATGAGGAGTAGATGTTGTATGCTTGAGACTCAAAGGGAGCTAATAGAGCAATTATTCATCATTTCCATAGGCAAGGTAGAGACCAAGTTCTTATATTTGTATTTATGAAAGGGAAATCTTTTTGTTCTTTTTAGTTATGCAAATTTTTATGGTTTTGAAAACTAAAATCTTTTTGGGTTTTCTTAAATTTTCTAAAAATGAAAAGACTCAATTAGAGGAAGAGGGAGAGAGGATAGAATAATTGGTACACCTTGGTTTGGGTACCTCCCCAAGCTTAGGTCTTTGCAAGATTTAAGCCTAGATGGTGTTTACTGTGGCGGTTAATACTCGATGTTGAAGTGGCCGAATAGTTGGTCCATCATGGAGATGTTTGTCTGAAGTTGTTCTGATTCTTGTTCTCTCCTTGTGGCTGCTTGTATTTCTTGAGTTCGCATGTTGGTCTCATAAGTATTGGTAGCCAAGTATTGCATATATTCTTGTAACTCTGGAAAGTTGTATGATGTGAATCTGGTAGAACAAGAAGTGCCTATGCGTCCATGGGGTTGATGGTAACTTCCCGTCCCATAGGGATTGGAAGGTTCGTACTCTTCATAGGAGGAGGTAGTGTAGTGTGTTGATGAACTAGCAAATCCAGGAGACTGTGGTTGCTCCCAATGGTATTGGCAGTTTCCCGAAGTACCCATTTGAGGTGTGTTCATGGCTGTTTCGTGCTATTGTTCTGCTTGTCGGAGTTGTGCTCTTGTTCTGGGTCTATCCCCTAAAACACTATGTCTTGCATGCTGTGAGGGAGCTTGCAATTTGTACACAAAGTTCTTTTTACCAATAATAGTGAGCTGGGAGTTAGGCAACTCAATTTCTGTGTCATACCCCGAATAAAGCATAAAGTACTTCTTGTTTTCCTCTTTCAACATGTGGGCTTGCAAGAAATGATCTTCTCCTAGCAAAGGAGCGCTAGGGAGATGATCTATTCTAGCTCTATGAAGTGCACCGACCTTTCTAGCAATTCTAGTGACAAAAGGGGTAAAAGTAATGGGTCCTTGTTGTTTGAATGCTAAGGTGAGTCAATGATTGACGAGGAAAAATGTGGGGTTTGTTTTAATCTTTTTTATTATAGTATGGAGATAGGCTTTATCCAAACTATTCACTGAACGTACATCACCCCGAGGGGTTAAGTAGTGATTAATAAAATGGTGAATTATATGGAGCAATGGGTTGTGAATGTCACTAGTGCGTTCTTGCCCCGTAACAGGATTTCCTATCTTTGCCCAAAGTCCTTGTGGTGTGAAATCTTTAAGTTTATCCATGTCTAAGACTGCCTTACTGTCAAAACCAAGATAAGTACTAATTTCTTTTAAGGACCGTTTGTATGTTTCACCAAAAAGACAAATTTCATAGAGAGTGCATGTTTTATTTGATTCATAGGCATGAACTTTCAAAGTGCAAAGAAATTTGATAGTGAGCCATTTAGAACCATATTCATCAAGGTGATAGAAATCATACCATCGGACCTTGTTGAGTGTGTACTCAAAATCAGCAAGGACACCGATTCGCTCGAGGAAGTTGTGGTCAAACTTGCGCATGGTCGTGAACTCCCGGTCTCGAATGACGGTGAACTTGCTTTGCTCATCGAAGTCATTGGACACCATGTTCTCTTCACTCTCGATGAACTTCTCAAATCCTTCATCTCCTCCTCCTCATTCACTTCCTACCGTTGCAGCCTCGAATATGGACATTGATTCCGAGTGGTAGCTTGGAGCTTGCCCGTAAGTAGCCTTCGAGTGTTCAACTTCTGAGCACTCGCTTGGGGTACGCCTCCCGCGACTTGAGCTACTGCTGCTGAACTTGGTGTAGAGGCCCCTCCAAATGTTGGCTATTCCTGCAAAAGGGTTATTTGGACACAATACCCGAAGGACAATATGATATAGTAGTTAGTGGTTAGTCGTTCGGTTAGTAGTCCAAGTGTTAGTCATTCAAACGTGCAAGAGAAACAACAAACTTCCTCTAGTTGGTTTTATTGCAATACACTTTTATTCCTAAGTTAAAAGTGCACTTACTAAAAAGACTAGTGAAAAGAAAGAGAGGAAATGCAAAAGAGAGAGATGTGAGGGAGAAGAGTGTTTTCAGGTGAAGATTGAGAGGTCAAGAATGAGGAGAGTATGCCTCGGTATTTATAGGCTCGAGGGAAAGCCTTGGAGCGAGATTTTCAGGCCAGGTCGTGGCACATGCCGGGCGGCAGCCCACGCCGGCTAGCCGGCCTTTTTCCTCCACTTGCTCCATTATTGCTTTGGTGGTGATGGGAGAGGGCTAGGTCCATGCGCCATGTGATCACTTGCTCACTTTGTTCAGAAATATGTTGAGAGTGTAGGGAGCAAGGATAGAGTGATGGGATGGCCAAAGTTGTATGCTTGCAATGAGCATCCTGCCACTCATTAGGCCTAGGGGAGTAGGATGGTAGGTGAGTGTGGGTGGTGAAGGAGTGAGGTGACATGTGTGGCCCTCTTCTATTTACTTTCACTCATGGTGGGGGCTTTTGGTGAACATTTTTTCATAAGGGAAAGGCTGGGGGTGCCTCCTCCATTCATGGACATCATCCCTGCATAGAATAGCATGGAATATGATAAATCCCATGGCCAGGAGGCATGGCTTGCCGGGTGGCATTGAAATCACCTAGTCGGGTGGTCATTTTTCATGAAAAATGACCTCCTAGGTGGTGAAATTGGACTGGGTTATTTCAGGCCAGGTGGCTCAAAAATTACCTAGCCGGGTGGCCATTTCTCACCAAAAATGACCTACCGGGTGCTAAAATTTGGCTGGCCAGGTTATTCTATGTGACTTAAAACTTACCCAGCCGGGTGGTCATTTTTCGTGAAAAATGACCTCCCGGGTGCTAAAAACTGATTGGCCGGGTTAGAGCCCTGGATACGCAGCCGGGTGGTCGTTTTGATCAAAAATTGACCTCCTGGCCAGGAAACTTGGCCAAGTCATTACCAAAAAATTTTAGCCTAATTTAATGGTTAAAGAAGGAAATACAAGCAAACTAATTCGGTGGTATGTACAAGAGAAAGGGGTGGGGGGGGGGGGAATAAATATCGGTTACCTGCCGACGAGGGTCCGGATTTTTTCGTCTCAAACAAGATGTTCTCCGTGTTTAGTTTTTCATGGTCCCTTCATGGATGGAGAATTTTCCACGATCGGTGCAACTTCTTTCTTCCGCCATACTTGTTTGATCTCATTTGGCTTGGCGATGTTGGCACCAAAATTTGACTGGTCCCAATGGTCAGCTATGTGGAGTCGCAATCGGCCAAAGTCAATGGATCTCAACAACCAAAGAGAATAAAGTGGGCCCATTAGGGTTTTGTCTTTGTTTGTTGTGTTAATTTGAATTTAGTTTGGAAATAAACTTAGTTGGTTTGTTTGAGAGTCTTGACTGAATTGGGAAGGAACCCTTTGCATGGGGGGACACGTATGGTTAGGTTTTACTTGGTGAAATTTGGCATATCTTAACAAAACCCTTCGCATGGGCTCGCCATGCGTTTGTATGGTCTAGCGAAGCTTACTTGTCTTATAGTTTGGCTGCTTTATCTGTCTTTGGTTTTATCGCTTGTCTTTGATTTTATCGCTTGTTTACTCTTATAATAGCATCGGCCAGTTTCATGAACAGTGATTATCGGATTTCTTCATCGGCATGTCCTAGGCCGGTGACCCGTGGAATTTGAATGTTCGTTTCTTTGTTGATTTGCAGAGAAAATTGACTGGCACGCCTTAGTTTTTTGTATTGAGCCTGTACTGGAGTTAAGCAGATCTCCCAGGTCACGCGTGGCAATTTTCGTGTCAACATGTGGGTACCTTTTTCTTCATTTCCAGTGGCTCGTTCTTCTTCTTGGGCAGCAGTGGTGCGCTCTTGACTTTTACCACAGGTGCACCCGATTTCGGTGGGATTGGGTACACCTCAATTTTCTGCACCGTGTTAGGATTTTTGCCATAAAAGATGCGTACCTGATTGCATTGTTCCATTTGGGGCTTTAAGGCAAACTTCTCTTCATTCCCATTAATGTTAAGGTGGATGACTCCAGCCCCAACATCAATGTTGGCATTTGCGGTGCTGAAGAATGGCCTTCCAAGTATAAGTGGTGTTTTTACATCGGCCTCCATGTCCAGCACCACAAAGTCGACAGGAACGAGACAATTCCATATCTTCACAGGTACGTCTTCCACAATACCCGCTGGGTAACAGACTGATTGGTCGGCGAGCTACAAGCACATTGATGTAGGGGATAATTAATTGACATTAAGTTTGTCGTACACCACCTTTGGCATGATGCTCACGCTTGCCCCCATATCACAAAGGACGTTGTTGAATTGTTGCATCCGATGGAACATGGGATGGTTGGGCATCCCGGATCTCGCTTCTTTTCTAGGAGGGAGTTTAAGATGGTGGTGTTGCATTCCTCTGTTAATTTGACAATCTCAGGGACGATATTGGGCATTTTTGTTGAGGATGTCCTTTAGGTACTTGGAGTAGGTAGGGACCTATATGGCATTAGGTAGTGGTATATTGACATATAATTTCCTTATTACCTCCACAAACTTCCTGAATTGTTCATCCACTGTTGGCTTCCTCTGGCGAGAGTGAAATGGCAACATCGGGGTATCATAAAACTCAGGTGGTGCCTTCTTGAGAGGTGCCTTTGTTTCCTCAACTTCAATTTTTCTTCATCCTCTGACTCTACATTGGGTTCCATGTCCTTCCCTGCATTGTTAGGATTTGGCAGATCCTATGTAGACTTTCCACCTCTTGTTGTGACAACATTAACATTTTCCTTAGGGCTAGCTTCCGACTGACCGGGGAGCTTGCCCGAGTTATGCTTAACAATAGAAGCGGCCAGCTAAGCGATTTGTGTTTCTAACATTTTGTTATGATTAAGCTGGTTTTGTAGAAAGGTATTGAAAACTTCCATGTGAGAATCTATGGTTTCTAGGAATTTATCAGTAGCAATAAATTTCCTACTAATACTTTCATTGATTTTAGATTGTTCTTGAACAAGATCACTGAAAGAAGGTTCATTATGAGTGAAGTTTCAGAGTTACCCGTATTTTTGTCAAAGGAGAGGTTTGGCTTGGACTCCCATCTGATGTTGTTCATGTGGGTCCTAACCCCGTTGTTGTTGTTGTTATTGTTGTTGAGGTAGTTCACTTCTTCTTCCCGAGTTTCTGGGAAGCGGCTACCTGTGTGTCCAACATTGCCGCAAACTTCGCAAGTCATGCGAGAGTCTAAGGATTGGGCAGTCTGAGGTGAATCCATCTTCTTCAAAAGTTGATCCATCTTGCTTGATCACATGTCAATACCATCAACTTGGCGGACTCCCCTCATCTTGGGCTGCAAATGGCGGAACGGAAGGCGAACAGAACCAACTGAAATGCATAGGCGGTTGGCTCTAAACAAGAACCCATCATTCAACAAAAATTTGTTCCAAGCACGACCTTCTTTACATTGCAGCAATACATCCTTAAAATTAACATCATCATCATATTGTTCTTTAATTGCCTCAGGTCCAAAAATTTTACAATCAAGTTGAGATAACAAAGTATAGTGTCTAGACAAAGCATCAACAATCACATTGTCCTTCCCTTTCTTATGTTTAATAATACAAGGAAAAGACTCAATAAACTCAACCCAATTAGCATGTCTACAGTTCAAATTACATTGTGAGTGAATATACTTGAGCGATTCATGATCAGAATGAATAACAAATTCTTTGGCCAAAAAATAATGACACCACATCTCTAAGGAACATAAAAGAGCATATAATGTCATATCATAAGTGGAGTAATTCAAAATAGACCCAGTAATTTTCTTGCTAAACTATACAATAGGTTTACCATATTGCATCAAAACACAACCAATGCTTATACCACTAGCATCACATTCAAGCTCAAAAGTCTTATCAAAATTTGGAAGTTGCAGCAATGGTGTTGTGTAAGTTTATCCTCCAAAGCATCAAAGGACTGAAAGGACCGAGTGACCGAGAGGGGGGGGGGGGGGGGTGAATCCGGAACTCGCACTATGTACCAAATTCGCCAAATCCTAAAACCGATCACTCAAAACAACTCCTACACAATCCTAGTGGTGATCACACTAGCAAGATAATGATCCTATGGAAGGAACAACAAGCTAAGCATACTAGTGGATCACACAAAGGCAATACAACTCCTATGCAATTCTACTGATGATCACACTAGCAAGATAATAGTCCTATGGAAGGAACAACAAGCTAAGCATACTAGTGGATCACACAAAGGCAATACAACTCCTATGCAATTCTAGTGGTGATCACACTAGCAAGGTAATAGTCCTATGAAAGGAACAACAAGCTAAGCATACTAGTGAATCACACAAAGGCAATACAACTCCTATGCAAGCTAGTTGCCAAAGATACGCGGAAGCAAACAACTGGCTAGCAAGGAGTTCTACTCAAGCAAAGCTACTAGATCAACAAGCATATAGAAGGCATACAAGCATGAGTAGCACAATACATACTAGGGTGATCAATCAAGCAAAGCAACTCCTATACATGCTAGTGATCAAGTATGAAGGCTAAGCACTACTAGCAAGTAAAGGAGCCTATTCATGCAAGTCTACAAGGTAGTCAACTAGAGCAAGGTAAGCACACAAGCATGATTAGCACAGTATGTAAATGAGGAAAGTAAAGCATCATAGTAAGGAGTAGAGTAACAGATGGCTCATGATTTTTTTCCTGAGGTCACGGAAGGATGGCGCCTTCCCCTACTCCTCGATGGACCACTCCTGCCGGTGTCCCGGTCCCTCCCGCCACCAAGTGGAGTTCTCGCCTACGAGCCTGCAATCACTCCTCGAGTGAAGACACGGTGTGCGTCACCACTGCACAAAGCACAAGCTCGCCTCCCTCGAGAACTTGCCGGACTCCCTGAGATGGCACGGGCGCTCACTATTGATGCCCCTTTCACCAACGGGCTCAAACCGTGTAGAAACATGTGACGGCCTTCACAACCAATCACGATAGGCTCGATCACCGGCACCTAACCGATCTAGGTCTCACCATAGACCAAGAGTAACAACCTAGATCACACCCTTAGGGACAACCTAGCCTTAGATGTGCATCAATGCTCATGTTACTCACACTAGCACTCTCAAGATATCCAATATCCTCTCCTAGTGCTCCTCTCTTGGCCCTTTGGCTCCCAATAGATGCTCTCAGCAATCCCAATGGCCAAAGGCAGTCTCCAAGACCCCAGCAACGAGTTTATATAGACTTTCAACCTCACACTAGCCGTTGCTCCATGAAACAGCCTTCTGGATGTACTGACCGGACAGTCCGGTCATTGTCCAGACCGGACAGTCCGGTCTCCACCGGACGACTCCTCGAGAGCCGTTGCTCTCTGTCCGATATTTCCTCCATACTGACCGGACAGTCTGGTCTACAGAAAACAGCCTTCTGGATGTACTGACCGGACAGTCCAGTCATTGTCCAGACCGGACAGTCCGGTCTCCACCGGATGACTCCTCGAGAGTCGTTGCTCTCTGTCCGCTGTTTCCTCCATACTGACCAGACAGTCTGGCCTACAGACCGGACCGTCCTGTCTTCATAAATCTGGGTCCCAACAGAAACTTCTTCTCTGTGTTATGTCGCCTCCCCTGATGACCGTACAGTCCGGTCTTCACACCGGACTGTCCGGTCTCTTCTCTTCTTTCTCCAAACAGAGACGTTGTCGATGCTTCCTCTTCTGTCCAAACCATCTCCATACAGACCGGACCGTCCGGTCTGCACACCGGACTGTCCGGTCTCTATGATGCTTCCACCAACAGAATTCCTCACGTCCAACATCTTCTTTGTAGAGAATTTCCATCTGATCATCGGACCGTCCGGTCTCCATGACCTCTCTGTCCGGTCTTTACCTGTAGAAGCTGAAACTCCTTGTCTCCTCTTGACTTTGTTTCCCGGCTTCTTCCAACAGCTGCTTGGCTTCTCCACTGTCACCTTGTGCCTGTGATTTCACCGACCATCCATGCACATCACCAACTAGACATAACCTAAGAGAAATGACCTAGACCCCCTTGATAGTCTGGTTTTTCCTATGAACTCAAAGCCCTAATAACTAGACAAGTGTTCCCAACACTTGCTCCATAGCTTGTCCTCAACTTTGATCCATCTCCATCAACCCTTGGACTCCATCAAGCTCACAAGCCTCCATGCATGCGGTCATTGTCATCAATCGCCAAGGCAACCATCAATGATCATCATAAGATATATAAGTTTTCCTACACGCACAACACTCGTGTAGACATTAGTCACATTTCATGTTTGTCATTCATCACCAAAACAATCATACCTTGGGGTGACCTCAATGGTCATGAACTTTACAATCTCCCCCTTTTTAGTGATGGATGACAACCACTACTTATGATGATCCAAAATGAACGAGTTCTGAAAGAATAAGAAGGAAGGAACAAAAGAATCGAACGAAAACAAGGAACCAAGAGAAAAGATAGGCTTGAATGGATTACCTTGGTTCTTACCTTGGAAGTAGTCTCCTCCTTGGAATGTGCTTGGTGTTGAGGGAGAACTACCCAAATACATAGCACACTAGATACTGAGCTTGAGTTGAATTTTGCGCCCGTCATGGTGTCGTGGCAGTCGATCTTGTTGATGTAGACATGCACCATGGACGTAGATGTTCATATCGATGTAGATGTTCATTGTTGTTGTAGACATGCACCATTGTTATTTTTCTCCATGTTGGTGTAGTTGTTCATCTTGTCATGATCTTTATATGTATTCCAAGTGAACATGCACCATTGTCTTGATTGTCTTCATGTTCTCCATATTCATCTTCTTTTGTTCATCTTCTTTTGATCTACATGTTCTTCCTTCATGTTTTCCATATTCATCTTGTTTTGTTCATCTTCTTTTGATCTTCATGTTCTTCTCGACTTGGCTTTCAGATCTTCATGTTCTTCTCACCCTTTGTGTTATCAATCTAGACTTGGCTTTTGGATCTTCATGTTCCTTCTCCCCCTTTGTCACCTATCACCAAAAACCACAAGCCAAAGACAAAACACAAGAGAACCAAGGAGCAAATAATAAATGGCAAGAGTTTAGGAAACTCCCCCTTTCATGGTGCTCCTCCATGGTCACGATGGTGTTTCACCATAGCTCCCCCTACACATATGACTCAACAAAATATTTCTTCAAGAAGCAATGGTTAGTCATTAGTGTGATGGGAATGTATGAGTCACTTGTCTTTGAGCCACGTGAGTAGATTTAACCTTGGAGGTTGTTTGAACATGACTCAATGGGCATGAAGCACAATCCTTTCCTTTGGTCACACTTATGGAGATGTAATCTCATATAGAGCATGAGACACAAATATCTCCAAATGTGACAAGCCTCCTTTGTGTTTCCTATATGATGCATGCAATAAGCATTTTACATATGCAACGAAAGTAAACGTGTCATGTGGATGCAAGCAATATTAAACAAGACACAAAGGAAACCTAACAATGTCAAGTTTGAACCCCTCCCAAGCTTACTCACTACAAGCCATACCCTTGCCTTGAGAGAAGCCAAACCATGATCTCAAGCACTCCCCCTTGCTTATAGCTATCTTGGATGGGTTAGACATTGACTAATTTTTTTTATGTGTTTTTTTACACATGCATGGATGAAAAACATTCTAGTCACAAAGGAGTCTTAATTACCATGCAATACAAGAAAAGAAAGAACACACTACAACTACCAAGAACAAACACGAATACCTCCCTCATGAGTAGATATGTCGTTGAGGTCCATGTCACTTGTGGTGGACTTCACTTGATCTTCAAGTAAACTCTCAGTCCACCACCACCATCATCTAGGTCTTGTTCTTGGGCACCCACTTGTACTTTATTGACCTCACAAGATCAATAATGCACTTAGGCACCCATATGCTCTTGACCTTTCTCTTCTTGTTTGGTGGTCCCAAAGCCTTTGCTTTCACCTTGCCATCCTTGTCCCTAAAAATCTTGAAATGGGTGTTCTTATGGAACAAGTTAGCATTAGGTAAAATAATGGAACTTCTCACCATAGGGCAATCCTTGATGGTGTGGCCATCCTTGCAACACCTCTCGCAATAGTAGTCGTCCGAAAGTAGGGGTTTGATCCATTAGTGGATAGAATCACTCGTCCCGATGAAGTTTATGGCGGCGGGATATGAGCCAAGTCCCCAGTGGGAGACATTGTCACAAGGTTTCTCCCAAGAGTCTCCTTATAGATGGCTCTACCACGTGTGAGCCTCTCGAAGCTGTCCACCACCATCTTCCTCTCTTCCTTGAGCTTATGATATTCCTTCAAAACAAATGACTCAAAGGAAGAAACCTTGACCGAGGTGTTAGTTCATCACACATAGTAGAAGCATCACTCTTAGATGAACTACAGGAGGGAGAGGCAAGGTTATCAACATTGATGGTCTCAAAAGTAACTTCAAGGGCCTCATACTTCTCACGTAGCTCTACATGATCACCCTTGAGTTTGACATAACTCTTGTTTAGGGCCTCATGAGATGTGACAAGGTCCTTGAGCTCACTCTCAAGATCACCAACATGGTCCTTAGCCAACTTACATTCATTTCTTATCACTTCCAACATTTTGGACTTCTTGACGGCGATGTCACGGGCTTGCTCAAGCATACTTCAAAGCTCGGCGCAGGCAAGCTCCTCATCATTGCTATCGTAGCTGCTCTCATCCTCACTCTCCCCAAGTTGGCTCGTGGCCATGAGCCACATGGGAGGTGGAGGAAGAGCTCGTGGAAGTGTGGTCTTGATCATGGCTAGGCCGGCCACTTCATCATCATCACTTGAAGAGGAGGATGCTTCACTTGAGTTATCGCTTGTCCACTCGCCAACAAGAGCCTTGTGTGAGAACTTCTTCTTGAGCTCCTTTCCTTTGCCCTTTTCTTTGTTGAAGTACCTCCTTTTCTTGTACTTGGCTTTGGGTCTAAGATGATATTCTTCTTGAGTGGGAGGAGTTCTAGGTGAAGTATCTTGTGCATCATGGATTGCTTGCTCTCTTGAGATATGAGTGTCTTGAATTTGCAATGAGGTGGGGGAATCACTCATATGGTTTCTTGTCTTGGAGCTAGAGCTTGGAGTGGATGGGGGGGGGGGGGGAGAGGGGGTGTTATGTGAAAAGCTTTGAGAAGTAGCTTGAGGTGAAGTATGTGGAGAGGGTTGTGGCTCAGTTCTCTCTTGATTTTCCTCATGGCTAGGTGGATGCACTCTCATAGAATCTTGGAAGGATGTGGAAGGTGTATCATTAGCATCTTGGGTTGGTTCTTGTACCTCGAGGGATGGGATTGGTTGAGGTAGTGGAGTAGAGGGCTCATCAATATCACCATCATGGAGTAAGACCTCGCCCACGGGCATGTTCCTCAAAGGTTTGCTTGTGGGTTCATCTCCAATGTTCACTTCATGAAATACTAGCCCTTTCTTCACATTCTCAAACATTGCACCATCCTCATCAAATGTGCACTTGAGTCACATGTTACAAAGTTGACCATTGGTGAACATGGTTGGCTTCCTAGTCATATGTTGGATGCACCCACTGTCAAGAGTCCAATGAGTACCTCCACTCTTGTAGTTGACCCTGGTGGTAGCCATAAGACAAGCACTAGAGGAAGAAGGGTTATTATCCAAAGCATTGCTCAATTGACTTCCACTAACCTCATCATGATGAACCATGAAACCATCCTCATAATTAGGGATCTTTGCAATCCCCTCCTGAAGTCTTCTCCTTATAGGATGGTGGGGAGCACGATACCTCCATTGTCCATGACCATCCCCCGTATGCACATTGTCGAGGTCGATGAAGTAATGGGGAGGATCATAGAGGTCAGTGACATGATCAAGCACGTGTCCCACACATCTCCATTGCTCTCTCAATTGAGACCTCATGTCTTCTATTGATTACCTTCTCAACAAGGAAACCCATCTCATAAGTTGTGATTTGCATGAGGCACTTGTCAATCACTTCATGTGGTGCAATCCTCCATAGCCTCCTAAAAGAGTTTATCCTACACACAAGATCATAAATGCATAAGAGAGTCTCACAAAGGTCATCATTCAGATTTCTCACAAATTCATCAAATTGAAAGAAGTAATCCTGTTGGTGAGCTCGACGACGATGCCAATGTTGATCTTGTGGTGGAGGAGGTGGAGGCACCGGAGCTGTAGTGGTGAGATCGATCATCTCAAATGATCGTGTGAACATTGTGGTCGGCACTCCCCCTACACAAATGCGTGGTCCACCCGAAGTGCTTGGAGTAGAACTTGGAATGGCACTTGAGGTAGAGCTTGATGATGCACTTAATGAAGAGCTTGGTGTAGGTCTTGATCCGAAGGGGTTGTAGAAGTTGTTGAAAGACAATCTTGTGGAGGGATCAAAGAAGTTTGAGCTCAAAGCTACTTCTTTCCCTTTGCTTGAAGATGCTTCATTGTTTGTCTTGAATGTCTTCTTCCCCATCATGCTGGCGGTGATCTCCTCATCCTTGAAGAGCAGCTCAATCACATCCTCGACAGAGAGACTCTTCTCCATGAGAAGGTCAAGGGTGACGTAGAAGAGCTTGCTGCTCGGAAGCAAGGAGAGGATCTTCTCAACTATCACAATCTTGGGAAGCTCGAAAGAAGTTGTCCTAATCCTGTCCATAACACCTCGCAAGCGAATAAGAGAGTCAAGTAAGTCCTCATTGTCATTAGCATGAAAAGTAAAGAACTCCTCAACAAGAGAACAACTAGCATGATCAATAGAAGGTTCACAAACATCATCAATACTAGTCATGCTAGTAGAGCAAGCAAGATCAAGAGACACATCATTATCAATCATCATATTAGGCACACTAGTAGAGCAACCTATCAAGTCATTGCTAGAAGAATCTAGGCACTAACTAGAACAAGGCACATCCACACAATCATCACAATCATCATACACATGATCATCGGTAAAGGTATTGGCAAAGTCCACAAGAGTATCCATCAACTCATCCGGAATCATGGCATCTAGGTAGCTTTTAAAGCGAAAAGCAATCCTTCCATGAGCCATGACCTGGCCCCGAATGGGATGACATCCCAACTCAATACGGTCACTACTAAAGGCGGTTAAGCCTTATGATGAGCTCTTGGCTCTGATACCACTTGAAAGGACCGAGTGACCGAGACGGGGGGGGGGGGATGAATCAGGAACTCGCACTATATACCAAATTCGCCAAATCCTAAAACCGATCACTCAAAACAACTCCTACACAATCCTAGTGGTGATCACACTAGCAAGATAATGATCCTATGGAAGGAACAACAAGCTAAGCATACTAGTGGATCACACAAAGGCAATACAACTCCTATGCAATTCTAGTGGTGATCACACTAGCAAGATAATAGTCCTATGGAAGGAACAACAAGCTAAGCATACTAGTGGATCACACAAAGGCAATACAACTCCTACACAATTCTAGTGGTGATCACACTAGCAAGGTAATAGTCCTATGAAAGGAACAACAAGCTAAGCATACTAGTGGATCACACAAAGGCAATACAACTCCTATGTAAGCTAGTTACCAAAGATAGGCGAAAGCAAACAACTGGCTAGCAAGGAGTTCTACTCAAGCAAAGCTACTAGATCAATAAGCATATAGAAAGCATACAAGCATGAGTAGCACAATACATACTAGGGTGATCAATCAAGCCAAAGCAACTCCTATACATGCTAGTGATATAGTATGAAGGCTAAGCACTACTAGCAAGTAAAGGAGCCTATTCATGCAAGTCTATAAGGTAGTCAACTAGAGCAAGGTAAGCACACAAGCATGAATAACACGGTATGTAAATGCGGAAAGTAAAACGTCATAGTAAGGAGTAGAGAAAGAGATGGCTCATGATTTTTCCCCAGGTCTCGGAAGGATGGCGCCTTCACCTACTCCTCGTTGGACCACTCCCACCGGAGTCCCGGTCCCTCCCTCCACCAAGTGGTGTTATCGCCCACGAGCCCGCAATCACTCCTCGAGTGAAGACAAGGTGTGCGTCACCGCTGCACAAAGCACAAGCTCGCCTCTCTCGAGAATTTATCGGACTCCACGAGCCGGCACGGGCACTCACTATTGATGCCCCTTTCACCGACGGGCTCAAACCGTGTACAAATGTGTGACGGCCATCACAACCAATCATGATAGGAACGATCACCAACACCTAACCGGTCTAGGTCTCACCATAGACCAAGAGTAACAACCTATATCACACCCTCAGGGACACCCTAGCCTTAGATGTGCATCAATGCTCATGTTACTCACACTAGCACTCTCAAGATATCCAATATCCTCTCCTAGTGCTCCTCTCTTGGCCCTTTGGCTCCAGATAGATGCTCCCAGCAATCCCAATGGCCAAACACAGTCTCCAAGATCCCAGCAACGAGTTTATATAGGCTTCCAGCCTCAAACTAGCCGTTGCTCCATGAAATAGCCTTCTAGAAGTACTGACCGGACAGTCCGGTCATTGTCCAGACCGGACAGTCCGGTCTCCACCGGACGACTCCTGCACAGCCGTTGCTCTCTGTCCGCTATTTCCTCCATACTGACCGGACAGTCCGGTCTACAGACCGGACCGTCCTGTCTTCATAAATCTGGGTCCCAACAGAAACTTCTTCTCTATGTTCTATCGCCTCCCCTAATGACCGTACAGTCCGGTCTTCACACTGGATTGTCCGGTCTCTTCTCTTCTTTCTCCAAACAGAGACATTGTCGTCGCTTCCTCTTCTGTCCAAACCATTTCCATACAGACCGGACCGTCCGGTCTACACACTAGACTGTTCGGTCTCTATGGTTCTTCCACTAACAGAATTCCTCACGTCCAACATCTTCTCTGTAGAGAATTTCCCTCTGATCATCGGACCGTCCGGTCTCCAAGACCTCTCTGTCCGGTCTTTACCTGCAGAAGCTGAAACTCCTTGTCTCCTCTTGACTTTGTTTCCCAGCTTCTTCCAACAGCTCCTTGGCTTCTCCACTGTCACCTAGTGCCTGTGATTTCACCGAGCATCCATGCACATCACCAACTAGACACGACCTAAGAGAAATGACCTAGACCCCCTTGATAGTCCATTTTTTCCTATAGTCTCAAAGCCCTAACAACTAGACAAGTGTTCCCAACACTTGCTCCATAGCTTGTCCTCAACTTTGATCCATCTCCATCAACCGTTGGACTCCATCAAGCTCACAACCCTCCATTCTTGCAGTCATTGTCATCAATCCCCATGGCAACCATCAATGATCATCATAAGATATATAAGGTTTCCTACACGCATAACACTCATGTAGACATTAGTCACATTTCATGTTTGTCATTCATCACCAAAACAACCATACCTTGGGGTGACCTCAATGGTCATGAACCTTACAAGGACTCATGATGTGCGATACCTCAATAGAACTCACGTCCTTTTTTGTCAACTTATGCAATGCTGCTGAAATCTTTGACAAAGTGACAGTATAAACTTACAAGACCAAGAAAACTCCTCACATGTGAGATAGTTTTTAGTATCGACCAGTTCTTTATGGCTTCAATCTTTGCCTCATCCACTTGAATTCCCTATAGAGTAACAACATAGCCAAGAAAAGAGACTTGATCCGTGCAAAAGGTGCACTTCTCAAGGTTACCAAATAAACCTGCAGCTCTAAAAGCGTCAAAAACCGAACACAAATGATCCATATGTTCATCCATTGACTTTCTATAATTTAAGATATCATCAAAGCAAACTATGACAAATTTGACAATAAAAGCTCTTAAAACTTCATTCATCAAATGCATGAAAGTACTAGGTGCATTAGTTAAACCAAAAGGCATTACTAACCACTCATACACACCGAATTTCATTTTAAACGTTGTCTTCCATTCATCTCCAAGTTTCAATCTAATGTGATGGTAGCCACTATGCAAGCCAATTTTAGTGAAAATTATAGCACCACATAACTCATCAAGCATGTCATCTAACTCATCAAGCATGTCATCTAGCATAGTAATGTTATTAATGGCTCTACCGTCGACGCACATACGCCAAGTACCGTCTTTCTTAGGAACCAAAAGTATAGGAACAACACAAGGACTAAGTCATTGACGAACATACCAAAAATCCAAAAGGTCTTGGACTTGTCGTTGTATTTCCTTGGTCTTCTCAGGGTTGGTTCTATATGCAGCATGATATGGCAAAGTAGCACCCGGAATCAAATCAATTTGATGCTCAATCCCTCTCAAAGGTGGCAATCCTGGGGGTATATAAGCTAGGAAAAGATCCTCATACTCATGTAAAATATTAGTGACAGCGGGAGGCAAAGCACTAGGAGCAATATCATCAAGCGAAAACAATGTTTGTTTGCATATCAAAGCGTAGCAAATATCATTAGCAGAAATTTAGCAAGTTCAGATTTTGTTGTAAGACATGAACAACTTGTAATTTAATGCCGGCACCCATAGAACTGGAGGATAATTAGCACTACTAGGTGTAGAATCAGAATTAACAGGTTGCTGAATTTTAGAGGTTTTATTTTTTAGACTAGCAGCTCTGTCTAAATCTGCTTGGACAATTTTCAGTAGGAGCCAATGGTAACAAAGTAATTTTAGTTCCATTATGCATAAAAGTGTACTTCTTATTTTTTTCATGGTGTACAACATCATTATCAAATTCCCAAGGAATACCCAATAAAAGTGAATATGCTTGCATGGGTGCAACATCACAATCTGTCTATGTAGGAATCATCTCTAAACTCTACTAGAAATCATATGGATGATGGTTGCCTTGGCGATTGATGACAATGACCACAAGCATGGAGGCTTGGTGAGCTTGATGAAGTCCAAGGGTTGATGGAGATGGATCAAAGCTGAGGACAAGCTATAGAGCAAGTGTTGGGAACACTTGTCTAGTTGTTATGGTTTTGAGTACATAGGAAAAACCAGACTATCAAGGGGGTCTAGGTCATTTCTCTTAGGCCATGTCTAGTCAGTGATGTGCATGGATGCTCAGTGAAATCATAGGCACTAGGTGACAGTGGAGAAGCCAAGGAGCTATTCGGAGAAGCCGGGAAACAAAGTCAAGCGAGGACGAGGAGTTTCAGCTTCTAGACGAATTGACTGGATAGAGGGGTCAATGGTGACCGGACTGTATGGTCACTAAGAGGTTTTGTCTAGGACTTACAGCAAGTAGTGAGGAATCTATCAAGTCTGAAAAACCCTAGAGACCAGACGGTACGGTCTAGTGACCGGACGGTCCGATCAGTAGACTTAAGACATGGGCAGAGAGAAAGCAGCCCGTGAAATGTTTCTGGACTGGAGAGAGAAATGGACCAGATGGTCTAGTCAACTGGCCGTACGGTCTGGTCAGTACAAATATTAGCAGGGGCAGAGCCGTTGGAGCTGGAGTTTGTGGTGACCGGACGGTCCGTTCAGGCAGTGACCAGATAGTTCGGTCAGTAGGCCCGGAAAGCTGATTTCATGGAGCAACGGCTAGTTGGAGGTTGGAAGCCTATATAACTTCGTTGTTGGGGTCTTGGAGACCTCTCTTGGCCAGTGGAATTGCCTGGAGCATTTGGTAAGAGGCAAGAGGAAAAGAGGAGAGCACTAGGGGAGCTATTACATATCTTGAGAGTGCTAGTGAGAGTAACTTGAGCATTGATGCATATCTAAGGCTAGGGTGTCCTTGAGGGTGTGATCTAGATAGTTACTCTTCGTCTATGGTGAAACCTTGACCAGTTAGGTGTCGGTGATCAAGCCTATCGTGATCGGTTGTGAATTCTGTCACAAGTTTGTACATGGTTTGTGCCCGCCGGTGAAAGGGGCATCAATAGTGAGCTCCCATGTCGGCTCGGGGAGTTCGGCAAGTTCTCAAGGTAGGCGAGCTTCTGCCTTGATGGCAGTAGTAACGCACACCGTGTCTTCACTCCGGGAGTGATTGCAGGCTCATAGGCAAGAACTCCACATTGGTGGTGGGAGCGACCGGGACTTTGGCGGGAGTGGTCCAACGAGGAATGGGGGAAGGCGCTATCCTTCCGAGACCTCGAGAAAAAAAAATCATGAGCATTTCTTGACCCCCTCTTTACTATTTCGCAATTATGTGCTCTAGTCACTAGGTTGAATTGTGGCTCGCATAGGCTAGTGTGTTTGGCTTCCGCACTTGCTATCATCATGAACACTAGCATGTGTAGGGTCTTGGCCGACTAGAATTGTTAGGTTGGAATGATTGTTAGACTCAAGTAGTGTGAATTAAAGTATTTGGATTCATGAGCGGTTTACCGATTCAAGCCCCCCCCCCCTCGGTATGCCTTCAGTCCTTACATCTGTGCACTTGTGGATTTAACTTTCCCACACTAACCATCTATTGTGTTCTACCAACAAGTAGTTCTGGCGCCTTGCCCAGGTCTATTTATTTGGTGTGACATAGCTGATGTCAACAAGCCTTTCTAGCATCGTTGTCGGGGAACACACTGGTTAAATGAGAATCACTAGCATTGTTCCTAATTATATTTCTATTAATTACCATTGTCTAGACATGTTTGCCATTGCTTTGTTTTCTCTTTGTGTGAAAACAGGGTAGTGTACCGCAAGCCAAGACTTGTCAAAGAAATACATAGAGAATCCAGAAATGATATTTAGAAGACCACAACCTCGAGTCATCCATTCTCAAGATACCCTCGATAGTCATGTCGGCCACATCTGCACCATCAAGCTTGAAAAGGTGCTTTGTGAGTTCTCCGCTATCGGCGTTGAAGGCGTGGCTTTTAGGCAAATTGTCAGTACTAGAGATGGAAACTTCAGACCCACAACCGGTTTAATCTACATGGTGCAGGCAAATCCATTCAGTGGAAAGGCCAACGAGGACGCAAATACTCACCTTCAACAATTCCTGGAAAGGTGCAAAACATTATCCATCGAAGGAGTCACTCAAAATATCATCAGGCTCCAGCTGTTTCCCTTCTCTCTCTTGGGGAAAGCGAGACAGTGGTTCTATTTCAGATATTTTATGGGTGACTGGAAAAGTTTCTACATAGCATTCCTCAAGAAATTCTCTCTGATATGCAATGCCCATGCCATCTGCAGGGGAATTTCAAACTTCTAGCAAGCACAAGAAGAATCCATTTCCGAAGCGTTGGAGAAGCTTAAAGATTATATGGCAAGATACCCTGATCATGGAATGGACTATTGGCTGATTTTGTTCACCTTCTACAAAATGCTGACCTCAGAAGCCCGTGATTGTCTTGATGCTACCACCGAAGCATCCATCTGCTCTTTTACCACCGCTGAAGCAACAACATTAGTAGAGAAGCTAACCTCCAAGAAAGGGGGCAATAAAAATCGTCCCCAACCCCGCCAGAAGAATGAGCACAAGGAAATTGAGATGCTCAATGCTATGTTGGACCTCCTCATGAAGCGTACGAATGAAGACTCCAAGGAGAAGAAGTGCACAACACAGCTCATGCCAAAAACTCATGCATGAAGTGTGAAGTCAACGGTGATATGGGACAGTCAGAGGATGACCACCCCGAGACACAAGAGGATGTGTCGTACAACACCAATTAGAGTCATCCACAAGGAGGCCAAGGGTTAAACAACACCCTTATCATCATGGTGGAAAGAAGCCATCCAATGCCACAACAGAAGGAAGGCACAAGGGGAAGAGGCTTTGCACAAGTGCCATGAAAAGACAACCACAACCCCAATGTGAGAAGTCATTTGCATCCTCATCTCCGGGATCAGACACCATGACACAAAGCTAAAATGTAACGGAGAAGAGTCCCGCTAATTGGACCTAAAATTGGTGAGCCCTTGCCAAAGGTATATTGGTACTTATCTCATATTTATTTTTGTTAATTTTTTCTTTTCGCATTTGAAATTTCCATGTTTTGGAATTTTTCAAATTTGTAGTTGCATTTGCATATTTGGATTATACACACATGCATGTTGGAATTAATTGCAACCTTTTTCATTCATTCAAAATTTTCAAAATCATTTTTGGTTTCAACTTTGGAAAAATATTTTTCTGAGCCAAGTTCTTATCGAAACTTTGGACCTAACCCTGTAGCTTAAGAAATATAGCTACCAGGGAGTTGTGGGGCAAAGTGGGGGACCAACGGGACCCACCTAGGTTCAGCCAAACCCCTATGTTTGGCCAAAGGGGTGTGGGCCCCACTAACCTTGGCCTTTTGCCAACTGTTGGTTTTAGCCCCTTACTAGCGGTTTTGGACCATGAGGAATTTTTCCTATAAATTAATTGCCCAGGGAGTGTTCTACAATCAAAAGATCATTTCTTGTTTCACTCCCCCTCCACTCATTTGCTCTTCTGCTCTCACACTGCTTCTCCAAAGTTGCTATTCTGAAAACCACAAAAAAATATTTCCCTTTTTAAAGTTTGCTTTATTATGGACTGTTCAAGTCCTTTGACAAGCTTGGCAAGATCAACACAGCCCGCAGATTATATTTGCTAATACATAATCCATGTTCGAGTTGTTCTTGTGTTCCTGCTCAAGTGGTGCAGATGAAGAAAGCCAAGGCGTTGATGCAGCAAGTGGCATGCTCGAGTTCTCGCTGTTCACATGACAGCTCAAGCATGAACCTCTCCATAGAGCATGAACCAATGAGGTACACACCCATTGAGGATGACATGGAAGAGGATGAACCACATGTTCTCCTCGCCAACACCAACCTTGAGCTGCTGGATGAACAAGAGAAACAAGTCTACAACCATCTACGTAATTGCAGCTTCGTCCACACACAGACATATGACAACGGCCTACTCTCCATTATAGGTATGGACCTCGAATTCCTTTCTATTTGGAAAGTTTTAGGTTGGACAGAATTTGTACACATCACTAAGGAGGATTCACGCCTTGTGGTGCCCCTCCCCGCAGGATCGGGGTCCCGACGGTGCTGATAACGCAGACACTTGATAATACAACATTGGTTCAAATTTAAATTTAATATTACATCAATTGGTCATCAGAGTGCAGCGGAATATTACAAGTTCATAATGTTTTGAAAACACAGTGGAAGCAATTACGATAAAGCTACGAGCTTGACGGTACAGCATAGTAATGGTTCATGCCCGAAGAACCATCACTCTAGCATCACACATCATCACTGCGGCGGGAAGTCGGACTCCCAGTGGGCAGTCCAACCCTCAGTGACTTGCATGTCCTAGGGCAGCACATCTACAGGCAATTCTACTTCTTCATTATCGGAAAACAACAGTGGCACAAAGCCTGAGTACTAATTACTCAGCAAATCTTACCCGTCGGACTCCTAGACATGCAACGGCTCTAATAGGTGGCTTGTTTGAAAATACTCACACTAAGCAACCTATTAGTTCTATCAAGTTTTATTCTTCAATTTAATTGAGTATAGTAGAAATGTAACTTTAGTTGCAACAATAAGATAATAAAGCAATACATAAAGTAAGTGCAACATAAGAGCAATAATAGTAACACCAACAATAAGCATCATAGTTAACTTCCAATCCAGGTTCAACTATGTGACGACGCAATTACCAAGTGGTACTCATTACTACGAGGGACAACAATTGCAATTGATTTACACCAGCTGGGAAAACTCGAGATACACGACACATACGCACCGATTAAGGTTGTATATGGCAACTTTTTGCAAGGACAAAAAACAACTTGGTTCGGGTCCAGTCTCAGCGAGTGGGCATGCCGTTCTGCCAACAGTACTTCATGGTCTGAACCGCCCACTCCAGCAGCAGGAGGGTCAACGACCACTGTACTGGGTACCGTCCTCATTGCCGCGCCAATGCTACATCAGTTTACTAGTGCCCATAGACTAGCATGCATTCGGTACTGTTCAATACTTGACCAAGGGGCCGACCACGGACAGGTCCTAGGTTCGACAGGGCAGGGCTACCGCAGTCAACACCCATGTATTGCTGCAAACCTACACATGCATCTTCCCTGCCCGGTCATAACAGTAAAATAAACTTCTTTTTAGATTCCCGTTCCAGCGGTCAAGTTCATTCCTTAGTATTAGTATCTACCGAGCCTAGTAGTTACTAAGCATAGCAACATAGTACCGATACTACCATGCTCTAATGACAGTGACATAGGTCAACTGGGGATCATGCAAGGTGGGTTCCAATCAACTCCTATGACCTAATGCAACATTAATCATAGACACTAGTAACATTGAAACTAGCAACTTATAATTTGGTGAATGAAAACCAGGGCTTGCCTGGATCGATGTTAGTGCTAGCAACTATAATGTCTTGTTCTTGGGGATCAAGGTCCTTCTGGAGATCCTCTTCTTCCTGCTCCGGGTTGTCGTTGCCTATATGATTGAATTGTTGGTATTATCAAAATACCGTAGGATGCAATGATATGATGCACAATGTCCTTAAAGGTTGATTAACATTATTATTATGTTCTCGAAGTCATATGCTTTAGAGAAGTTGGGTTGTGGTTTAATGTTAATAAAATTACTCTTATTGTTCTCGAAGCCATATGCTTCAGAGAAAAAGAATTGTCATCATCACACTTAGTATATGTAACTTATAAAATTAATGTGATGACTTATTTTATTAAGAAGTTCTAGCAGACATATGCTTCAAATAAATAATTCTAAAGTTCCATTATGTTATATGTGTTAATCATTTATTTAGGGTTGTTATTGTTTTTCAAACAATCAAGCAATTATAGTAGTAACCAAATGATTCTGGACTTGAGTGATTTATCATGAGCAGGGACATATGTGAATTGAACTCTTACCATTTTATAGCTTCAGGATATCATTATTCCAATTACTAGCATTTATTAAAATAGCATAGTGACATTAGCCATTAATTTAATTTAACTAAGTAATTTTAGGTTTCTGGACTTGTATAATTTAGTGAGCATAGGGACTTATGTGAGTGATTTTTGTGCCAAGTGGCAGGGGCCAATTATTTATAAAATAATTACTAGGATTAATTCAAGTGAACACACTAAATAAATTCCAGAGCCTAAATTATTTCATATTTTACCAAACCAAAATTTGTGATGATAGATAATCATGTATTTACCAAGCATTCCAAATATCAGAATTTAATTTTACTCCTAGAATTTCTGGTGAATTAATTAGTGTTTTAACAATTTATTAATTTAACAAAAATACATGTACAGAGACTATGATTTGTTATTTTACTAAAGTAGAGCACTGAGAGTTGTGTCCAACAAAATTTGTTTGAGGCTCAATAGATTCGAATTCGATTTGCTATGGGTTTTCCAAGTTTTTAACATTTTCTGGGGCCTTTCTAGTATTTTCTGGTTTAAAGGGGGAGCCACGTAGGCGACACGTGAGCGACATGTAGGCTACACGTCAGCTGCCAGTAGGATGCCAGTGTGCAGGGGGGGTGGGTCAGCGGCGCCGGGCTCGCCGGAGGACGGTCAAACCTCACCGCCGGCGGCTGCGCGCGATGGAGGCTCGCCGCGAGACTACACACGTGACGCACACGTCGAGGCGAACATGTTTTGGCGGTTGGAGAGGACGGAGGCTCACCGGAAGGGGGTCAGTGATGAGAGGCGGCGGAGCGGAGGTCTTCGGCGGAGTCGCGTCTCAGCTTCGGTGCATGGATTCAGTCACCGTCTTCGCCTATAGCATTACGGGAACGAGGCGGCGGTTGGCATCTCGTCGGAATCGGGCGAGGGGGTTCGGAGGTAGGAGCTCATTGTGGGGGCGGCTTCGGTTGGCTGGAGCAGAGGCGGCGGCCAGGGGAAAAAGTAAATGCCAGCGTCCTGGTGCACGGAATCGAACAAGATTGAGTTAGGGGTCACGGGGGAAACTTGCGCTCACGAGTGAAAAGGAACGCGACGATGAGACTCACCGATGGCAGCGAATTCCGGTGAGCAATAGAGGACGTCTCCGGGGAGTTAACTCCTAGTTTTCCTCCAATTCGCTCTGGTTGCGCACGCTCTTGGCTAGGCAGGCCGAAAGAGAGTAAAGGGGAAGTATGCAAGTGTTTTTGCGACTCTCGGTTTGGGCTGGAAGGCAAAGGAGCAGTGGTTGCGCGAGGCCGGCTCAGGTTCGGCAATGGCGGGGAGAAACGGAGCATAGAGAGTGGAATTGAGGGAGAGAAGAAGAAGGTGAGGGGCAAGGCAATGAACTTGTGAGCTTGCCAAGTGATTTTAGTGGAGTAGAGAGTCAGGAAGTAAGTGGAGGGAAAGAGAGAGTGGGAGCGGCGTTGAAGTCCGGCCGGGTCGCTCGGTGATGTGCAGAGGGGAGAAGAGAAAGGGAGAAGGCCGTTGGGCGGGCGCGCGGTGGAGGGCAGAAGTGGCATAGGGTAGAGCGGAGACCGCTGTAGCGCGCGCGCATTTCCGAGGGGGAGTGACGGGGGTCCGGGCGGTGCACCGGCGGCAGAGGGGAGCCGGCAGGCTCTGTGCCAGTGGGAGGGAAGAAGAAGGAGATTTTGCACTGCACCCCCTAGAATTTTTGATTTCTTACAAATAGGTCCTCAGTCAAAGCTGATTTTTATAAAATAAAAATAAAATAGCTAGGGACTTCCTAAATTAGTGAAAATTGGTGGACTGACTTATTAAATGGTGGAGAACACTTTGGTGAATTTTAATTGAAATTTTTATAAACATATTTTTAGAATTAATTGAATGCATTAATTAGTTACTTAAGAACCAATTAATTAATTAATGGTTTTGCCAAACAGATAAAATGCCCAATAAATTCCTAAAATTCTATTTTATTATTACCATCATGATTATGAATTTTATTTAGCATAATTTGTATTGAAATTTTTAAGTTGCTTCAATAACTTGGTTGCAGGGGATTTATTTGCCTGGAATTAAGTTAATAGATAGGCTCTATCATTTTATGCTATATTTTCTATGATTAGTGCTCCTCCTATTTGCTAATTTAAAGTGAGACACCTGGGGTGTCACAGCCCTCTCTCCTTAAAGAAATCTTGTCCCGAGATTATGAACAGGCAAACTAGAGGGAAGTACGAGGATCAAAACATACCCGTGTATGACGACCAGAACTTCGGGTAATGGGCGCTTAGGAAATCTTCAGACTCCCAAGTAGACTCATCCTCTGAGTGGTTACTCCATTGAACTTTGTATAAATTGAGGGTTCTATTATGAGTTGTGCGCTCCTTCTTGTCGAGGATCTTTGTGGGTTGTTCGGAGTACGTGAGGTCGGGTTGGAGTTGGTCATACTCTTCCAAAATTTTGTCGATGGATGGCTTGAGACATCGCTTGAGCTGAGAGACGTGGAAGGTGGGGTGAACTCCAGATAGGTTGGTGGTGTCAGGTTGAGCCAGTACTGGGGCAGTTGTCAATAATTTCTTCAGTGCTTGGAATGCCTCCTCACACTTGCTGTTCCAATCAAACTTTTTCTCCTTTTTCAGCAGTTCTATGATGGGTTTGGTTGGCCGAGAATAATTTGGTATGAACCTACGATAATATCCGGCTAGCCTGAGGAAACTGTGTACTTGGTGAACTGTCTTTGGTGGCATCCAATCTAGCACATCTTGAACTTTGCTAGGATCTACCGAGATTTCTTCTGTACACGATACAACCAAAATTCACACTTCTTGGCATACAATTTGTGATCTCGAAGACGTTGAAGAACAATGCGGAGGTGTTCTACATGCTCTTCTTTGGACTTAGAATAGACGAGGATGTCGTCAATGAATACTACCACAAATTTGTCTAACTCTGGCATGAATACCGAATTCATGAGGTACATGAAGTGAGCAGGGGCATTGGTTAATTCGAATGACATTACTAGGTATTCGAATAGTCCGTATCTAGTAGAGAAGGCAGTCTTCAGAATGTCTTCCGCTCGGATCTTGATTTGATGATAACCCGAACGGAGATCAATTATCGAAAATACCTTAGCATCAACTAATTGATCAAAAAGGATATCAATTCGTGGTAACGGGTATTTGTTCTTGATGGTAACCTCGTTGAGGGGTCGATAATCAACAATGAGACGCAGAGACTTATCCTTCTTCTTCACAAAAATAGCTGGACAGCCCCAAGGTGAGGTGCTTGGGTGAATGAATCACTTTTCCAATAACTCATTCAATTGCCTTTTCAATTCGGCCAACTCATTCGGGGCCATCTTATATGGTCGACGAGATATCAGAGAGGTCCCTGGCTGTAGCTCTATCTTAAATTCCACTTCTCGGTCAGGCGGTAGGCCAAAGATGTCTTCGGGAAACACATCCGGATACTCACAAACAACGGGAATGTTTTCAAGTGATTGCCCTTCCAAGTGATGGACAACCAAAACTTTCGATGAATCAGTTTTTAGAGAGTGTGTGTCCTCCCCATGTAAAGGGGAGTTGAGATGAATGATTCGGGGCTCGATGTCTAGCATGGCTCTATGGGTTTTCATCCGGAACATACCCAAAATCAGATCAATTTCCTGGTGGGTAAGCATGATAATATCCGTGGGGTAGATTTTCTTGTTTATTTCTAAGGGAGCTTTGCATACTATTTGATTGGTATCGATTTGTCCAGCGGGGGAACGAATTGTTTAGTATTTTTCTACAGTTTGTGGTTGTAGATTTAATTTATGCACACATGCTTGGCTAATGAAATTATGTATAGCACCAGAATCAAAAAGGGTACGGACAGGCTGGCGATAGAGTGAGAGCGTACCGGTCAGCACGGGTTTGCCCTGAGGGATGTCTTCAGCATTGGTGTAGTTCACTTGGGCAACACGAGACGGTGCATTCACAGCCTTGTTCTGATTCTGACGCTGGTTGTTGTTGTTGTTGTTGTTGCGCCTTGGTGCAGTGCAGTTCTTTGTAAAGTGGCCGGTGCGACCACAATTGTAGCAGGGGTAGCTGCTTCCACGGTAAGCAGGTTGTGGAGCGCGAACATTCTGGCCCCCTTGCTGTTGATACGGTGCACGGTACTGGTTGTTCTGCTGTGGGTACGGTGCATGAAGTGGTAAGTTCTACTGCTGTGGCGGCCTTGAGTAATTCTGACCATACGGTCGCTGGTACTGCTGCCACGGTGATGCCCGAAAACACTGTCCGGTGGGGGAAGTGTAAATCAGACGATGCTTTGTCTGTGGTGCAGTAGGGGTAGTAGCAGGGGCCTTCCTCTTGCGGTCTTCCTCTTCAACTTGGCGCATAGCACCTTCCTGGACAACAACAGCATTGGCCAGGTCATTGTATGTGCCCGTCATCTGCCAAGTCAGATGCTCCTTAAGCGTGGCATTCATCCCATGTAAGAACGCGTATCTCTTCTTCTCCTCCGTATTGACATACACATTGGCATAATGGGCCAGGTGATTGAAAGCCTCAGAATATTGGATGACATTCCTCCCTCCTTGCTTTAGATCCATGAACTCCTGGAACTTCCTTTGCATGAGACCCGCGGGAATGAAATGAGCTCGGAAAGCAGCCTTGAACTCATTCCACTCAGTGCGACATCCAGCGGGCAGAGAAGCTTCATAATTGGACCACTAGGCACTAGCAGAGCCCTGGAGTTGTTGGGCAGTGAACAACACCTTCTGGTGTTCTGTGCACTCCAGTAGACCGAACTTAGTCTCGGTCTGACGCAGCCAATGGTTAGCGTCCAGCGGCTCTGTGGCACGCTCAAAGGTTGGTGGGTGAGTACCCAGAAAATCTGAGTAAGTGCTCTGACGGGGCTGATTGTTGCGGTTGTTGTGGTTGTGGTGATTGTCTCCACGTCCAGCCAAGTGGGACGTGATATCGACCAACCGACGGAGCAGTTCTGAGTCATTTTGCTACCTGTTCAGTGCAGCGGCCAGAACCTCGACTAGAGATGGCTCAGCATTAGCCCCCTGCTGAGAGCTCTCAGGATCCTCTTGATTCCGAGTACGCACGATGCTACAAATTATGCGGTTGCACATTAGTCATTTCTCAGATTATTCCATAAAGTCACACGCGCAAGAATATAATTTGCAAAAGGCACGATAGCAATTCAGACACGGCAACCAACTTCATTGATTCAATTCAGTCTACCAAGTTGTTAAAGGACATCCTCATATGATTTCCTACATATACGTGCCAACGCCTAGCTACGGTATTGCGGACACGTACTACAAGGTTCACACTCCTACATTGGACTAGGGGTACATATTTTTCACGACCGCACATAGGGGTAGTAAAGCATCTACTCCTAGCCTAATCTTCCGGTTCTTTAGGTTCTTCCGGTTCCAAAGGTCCTTCGGGTTCCGGAGGTTCTTCAGGGTCCTCCAGATCCATCATTTCCACGTCGTCATTACCAATAGGTGCCATCTCCACACCCCCTTGTCCTCCATACTCCATGTAGATCTCATCCCAATTTCCTTCAACAGGGAGATGGGCAGCCTTGAAGGCGTCCAAGTCGTCTTGAGCCTCAATCATGTCATGCTCTAAATCTGCTGCATCCTGCAAAGCTTGGTCACGTTCTTCTATAATCGCATCCATCTCATCATTCTTGGCTTGGATTTGCTGATTCAATTCTGCAATCTCAGATAGTCGAAGTGCAGAATGGAACACATCCAGTCACCGGCACAAGTTTGTGCATAAAGCAAATGTGGACAAGCCATAATACTCTATCATGAGCAGTATAGGGTCATGGTGGCGATGGTTTGGATCAAAGATGAAGTCCACCCGCCGATTCCATTCAAAGTCATTCACATCATGGATGGGCAACAGGGCAGCGGGTGTTCTAGCCACGTCATGCTTGTGGTCCTCACAGAACATAGAAAGCGGCAACACCCCAAGTACAAGGTAAGTCTATCCAAGTGACGCTGATGGTCCACGATTCCCATGCTGGGGTAACAGAGTGGTTGGTAGGAACTGCCACATGGACGACACAAGAGGTGACTCCATTTTCCTCGAATTCCTTGCCAACATAAGTGGGAGGGATACTATAGCCAAAACCACGGAGAACTCTCCAGAATAGATGAGTCATTCCGATGAACTCCAGGTCGTCGGTAATCTCCCAACCCTGTGGTGGTTGCTCAATGTTTTCAGCCATCTACAAAGAAATTACTTTGATTGAGTCAGGGAGTACAGTTAAACTTTGTTGCAAACAATAGCTAAAACGGTACAACCAATGCATAATTATAAGTCATCATAGTCTCAGTACATGACACGAAACATATGACCATCAAGTTACAAAAGCATCTCACGCATCAACCCAAAATACATCAACCTCGCATGGATCGACAAAAGCTACCTATCAAACTAGTCCTGACGACAGAGACTAGGCTAGTCTACCCTAATCCTCCTTAGTCCTGTCTCGAGCTAGTGCCTCATAGTCTACATCAGACTCCTCGTCCATATCCTCCTGTGGATCCTCCTCCTCTGGTGCTGCCGGTGGTGCGAGAGCTGCCTCTAACTGCTGCTGTAGGCCCTGGTTCTCATGAGCCAGGGTCTCTAGGTCCTCTCCCATAAGCTCCATCTCGTGTTGTGTAGCCGTCAACTGATGCTGCAAGTGCTCGTTGTGGTTGGCGCGCGGCTGCATAATCACGCCACGTCTGTCCACCTCCTGCACGAGGGTGTCGTGTTGTCCAGTCACCTTAGTAACACGAGTCTCACTTGCCCCAAGAGCAGCGGTCAACCGCTGAATCTCTCTCTACTGTGCATCGACCTGTGTCTGCAGGTCATTCCTCTGAACCCATACCTGCTCTGCCTCAGCCAGTATGATACTGTTGTGGCTGCTAGTCTCCTCATCCAAGTTGAGGAGGTACTCGGAGTAATAGGACACACGGTGGTACCCTGCATGGTATGTCGGGTAGTCGTCGCGGCCAATGCACCTCACACGCCTTTGCCAGACCGGGTTGGCCTAGTGCCAGATGGGAATCATCTCAAACGGAGTCCCAGAGAGCACTGTTGTGTGGCGCCCGCAGAAGTGGGTGAGAGCCCTGTGGGAAACTCTCTCCAAGCCCTCACGGAGGCTCCCACAAATCGCCGTTCTCTCCATACCCGCCATGTCGAGGTTGCGCGGGTGTGTGGGCACACTGATGTGCACCTCAGCAAGAGTCATGCCATGACGACGGATCTCGCGGCCCTTGTAAGAGGGCGGCTCATCGTAGCCCAACAAGTATAAGAGATCCCACAACAGTGTAGGAAAGCCATGGTGGTGGAGCCCGGTGGTGTAGCGCCATCCGTCGTGCGAAAGCTCCTCAAAACCGTGGTCACCCATCTGGAACATAAACCCAATAGTGAGTACAATGTTCCATGAGTAACAATGCATTTCATATATAGTGCTATGAAATACAGAAACAAAGTTTTTGTTCACATTTTCCAGCCTCAAGGGTCAATGACACGGCAATGGATCTCAAAACAAATTCAGTTTCAGATTGACATAGGCTTAATGTTTTGGGATCTACTGGACAGGGGAAAACTGGAAAGATGGTGAAACTTATTAGAGATGAAAATAGACTTCTAGGGCTTTCCAGATTATATTCAAACACCTAAAAATCCGAAGTATATCTTCAGTTATGAATTTTTGAAGTTGGCAACTAAAAACAGGACAGATTCCTGTTAACTTTGGTATTCAGAATTTTATACTTATTAGATTTAGAAAATTTTTATTCAGAGATTGGTGAGCAAGGAGAGAACCAAATTTTAGTTTAGTAATAATGGGATGCATGATGCAAAACCTTCATTTTATTAACCTATCGTTCCTCACAATACAACACCTAACTTGCCGAGACTTAGCGGCACGGATATTTGGTGACGACCCGCACTCAACACGTAAGTCATTCTAAAGGTTATGCTAATGGTGTTTGCGTACCTGCAGAAGATTCATTGCAGAAACAATACATCAAATTCAAAAGAAACTACAAAAAGAAACACAGTTCTACTAGTAACGATCCATGGAAAAAGGATCGCCCCGTGATAAGTCACGAGCCAACAGTGTCTCATATCCGCCTGCGAGCATAGACACCGATATCACGCGTGTCGGTTAAGCACGCACGTACCTTCGTTTGAAGAAGTCGTAGATGCAATAATGTAAACAATCATAACCTAGGTTAGCTTTATCACCACCCTACTATCTATAGGGGCAATACTAACGTATCCTCACTCGCAAAATTGTGGTTTTTGAAAATACGATTTATTTGTTGTATTATCATGGACCACGGCTCTGATACCAGCTGTGGTGCCTCTCCCCGCAGGATTGGGGTCCTGACGGTGCTGATAACGTAAACACTTGATAACACAATATTGGTTCAAATTTAAATTTAATATTACATCAATTGGTCATTAGAGTGCAGCGGAATATTACAAGTTCATAATGTTTTGAAAACATGGCGGAAGCAATTACGATAAAGTTACGAGCTCGACGGTACAACATAGTAATGGTTCATGCCCGAAGAACTATCACTCTAGCATCACACATCATCACTGTGGCAGGAAGTCGGACTCCCAGTGGGCAGTCCAACCCTCAGGGACTTGCATGTCCCAGGGCAGCACATCTACAGGCAATTCTACTTCTTCATTACCTGAAAACTACAGTGGAACAAAGCCTGAGTACTAATTACTCAGCAAGTCTTACCCGTTGGACTCCTAGACATGCAATGGCTCTAATAGGTGGCTTGTTTGAAAAGACTCGCACTAAGCAACGTATTAGTTCTATCAAGTTTTATTCTTCAATTTAATTGAGTATAGCAGAAATGTAACTTTAGTTGCAACAATAAGATAATAAAGCAATACATAAAGTAAGTGCAACATAAGAGCAATAATAGTAACACCAACAATAAGCATCATAGTTAACTTCCAATCCAGGTTCAACTACGTGACGACACAATGACCAAGTGGTACTCATTACTGCGAGGGACAGCAATCGCAATTGATTTACACCAGCTGGGAAAACTCGAGATACATGACACATACGCACCGATTAAGGTCGTATATGGCAACTTTTTGCAAGGACGAAAAACAACTTGGTCCGGGTCCAATCTCAGCGAGTGGGCATGCCATTCTGTCAACATTACTTCGTGGTCTGAACCACCCACTCCAGCAGTAGGAGGGTCAACGACCACTGTAGTGGGTACCGTCCTCATTGCCGCGCCAATGCTACATCAGCTTACTAGTGTCCATAGACTAGTGTGCATTCGGTACTATTCAATACTTGACCAAGGGGCCGACCACGAACGGGTCCTAGGTTCGACAAGGCAGGACTACCGCAATCAACATCCATGTATTGCTGCAAACCTACACATGCATCTTCCCTGCCCGGTCATAATAGTAAAATAAACTTCTTTTTAGGTTCCCGTTCCAGTGGTCAAGTTCATTCCTTAGTATTAGTATCTACCGGGCCTAGTAGTTACTAAGCATAGCGACACAGTACCAATACTACCAAGCTCTAATGACAGTGACATAGGTCAATTGGGCATCATGCAACGTGGCTTCCAATCAACTCCTATGACCTAATGCAACATCAATCATAGACACTAGTAACATTGAAACTAGCAACTTATAATTAGGTGAATGAAAACCGGGGCTTGCCTGGATCGATGTTAGTGCTAGCAGCTATAACGTCTTGTTCTTGGGGATCAAGGTCCTTCCGGAGATCCTCTTCTTCCTGCTCCGGGTTGTCGTTGCCTATATGATTGAATTGTCAGTATTATCAAAATACCGTAGGATGCAAATGTGATGCACAATGTCCTTCAAAGTTGATTAACATTATTATTATGTTCTCGAAGCCATATGCTTCAGAAAAGTTGGGTTGTGGTTTAATGTTAATAAAGTTACTCTTATTGTTCTCGAAGCCATATGCTTCAGAGAAAAAGAATTTTCATCATCACACTTAGTATGTGTAACTTATGAAATTAATGTGATGACTTATTTTATTAAGAAGTTCTGGCAGACATATGCCTCAAAGAAACAATTATAAAGTTCCATTATGTTGTGTGTGTTAATCATTTATTTAGGGTTGTTATTGTTTTTCAAACAATCAAGCAATTATAGTAGTAACCAAATGATTCTTGACTTGAGTGATTTATCATGAGCAGGGACATATGCGAATTGAACTCTTACCATTTTATAGCTTCAGGATATCATTATTCCAATTACTAGCATTTATTAAAATAGCATAGTGACATAAGCCATTAATTTAATTTAACTAAGTAATTTTAGGTTTCTGGACTTGTGTAATTTACTGAGCATAGGGACTATGTGAGTGATTTTTGTGCCATGTGGCAGGGGCCAATTATTTATAAAATAATTACTAGGATTAATTCAAGTGAACACACTAAATAAATTCCAGAGCCTAAATTAATTCATATTTTTTCAAACCAAAATTTGTGATGATAGATAATCAGGTATTTACCAAGCATGCCAAAAATACATGTACAGAGACTATGATTTGTTATTTTACTAAAATAGAGCACTGATAGTTGTGTCCAACAAAATTTGTTTGAGGCACAATGGATTCAAATTCGATTTACTATGGTTTTTCCAAGTTTTTAATATTTTTTGGGGCCTTTCTAGTATTTTCTGGTTTAAAGGGGGAGCCACGTAGGCGACACGTGAGCGACACGTAGGCTACACGTCAGCTGCCAGTAGGATGCCAGTGTGCAGGGGGGGGTTTCAGTGGTGCCGGGCTCGCCGGAGGACGGTCAAACCTCACCGTCGGCGGCTGCGCGCGATGGAGGCTCGCCGCGAGACTACACACGTGACGCACACGTCGAGGCGAACACATTTTGGCTGTTGGCGAGGACGGAGGCTCACCGGAAGGGGGTCGACGATGAGAGGCGGCGGAGTGGAGGTCTTTAGCGAAGTCACGTCTCAGCTTCGGTTCACGAATTCGGTCGTCGTCTTCGCCTACAACATTACGGGAACGAGGCGCCGGTCAGCATCTCATTGGAATCGGGCGAGGGGGTTCGGAGGTAGGAGCTCGTCGTGGGGCCGGCTTCGGTTGGCCGGAGCAGAGGTGACGGCCGGGGGAAAAAGGAAATGCCTGCGTCCTGGTGCACGGAATCAAACAAGATTGAGTCAGGGGTCACGGGGGAAACTTGCGCTCACGAGTGAAAAGGAATGGGACGATGAGACTCACCGATGGCAGCGAATTCCGGTGAGCAACAGAGGACGTCTCCGGGTAGTTCACTCCTGGTTTTCCTCCAATTTGCTCTGGTTGCGCACGCTCTTGTCTAGGCAAGCCGAAAGAGAGTAAAGGGGAAGTACGCGAGTGCTTTATGACTCTCGGTTTGGGCTGGAAGGTAAAGGAGCAGTGGTTGCGCGAGGTCGGCTTAGGTTCGGCAATGGTGGGGAGAAACGGAGCATAGAGAGTGGAATTGAGGGAGAGAAGAAGAAGGTGAGGGGCGAGGCAATGAACTTGTGAGCTTGCCGAGTGATTTTAGTGGAGCAGAGAGTCAGGAAGTAAGTGGAGGGAAAGAGAGAGTGGGAGCGGTGTTGAAGTCCGGCACGCGGTGGAGGGCAGAAGTGGCAGAGGGCAGAGCGGAGACCGCTGTAGCGCGCGCGCGTTTCCAAGGGGGAGTGAAGGGGGTCCGGGCGGTGCGCCGGCGGTAGAGGGGAGCCGGCAGGCTCTGCGCTAGTGGGAGGGAAGAAGAAGGAGATTTCGTGCTGCACCCCCTGGAGTTTTTGATTTCTTACAAATAGGTCCTCGGTCAAAGCTGATTTTTATAAAATCAAAATAAAATAGCTAGGGACTTCCTAAATTAGTGAAAATTGGTGGAATGACTTATTAAATGGTGGAGAACACTTTGGTGAATTTTAATTGAAATTTTCATAAACATATTTTTAGAATTAATTGAATGCATTAGTTAGTTACTTAAGAACCAATTAATTAATTGAGGGTTTTGCCAAATAGATAAAATTCCCAATAAATTCCTAAAATTCTATTTTATTATTACCATCATGATTATGAATTTTATTTAGCATAAGTTGTATTGAAATTTTTAAGTTGCTTCAATAACTTGGTTGCAGGGGATTTATTTGCCTCGAATTAAGTTAATAGATGGGCTCTATCATTTTATGCTATATTTTCTATGATAGTGCTCCTCCTATTTGCTAATTTAAAGTGAGACACCTGGGTTGTCACACGCCTCCTCACTATCCAGCTTTTGTGCACATTGCTAAAAGATAACGACAAGATACTTTTCTGCTTGTTCGGGAAAGAGTATCATCTCATTTAGAAAAACCTTAGCATCATACTTCAGTTTAGAAGTTATTGCAACACTATCTTAGAGGGTGCTACCATGAGTTTTGAAAAGGGGTCTTTTTGGCATAGAATTTCAAGGGAGTTTTCTTATGAACATCCTCGGAATAGTGACATTCACGACTAAAAGGACCGAGCGACCGAGAGGGGGGGGGGGGGGGTGAATCGGGAGCTCGCAATATGTACCAAATTCGCCAGTTCCTAAAACCGACCACTCAAAAACAACTCCTATGCAAGCTAGTAATAAAGTAACACAGATGCATACCACAATCTAGCGAGGAAGCCTACTCATGCAATTCTACAAGATAAGGAACTAGTGCACACGACCATAAGTAGTACAACATATACAAGGGTAAGCAATCAAGCCGATACAACTCCTATACATGCTAGTAATCAAATGCGAAAACTCAAACACTACTAGCAAGCAAGAAGCATATTCATGCAAGTCTACAAGATAAACAACTAGAACAAGACAAGCACACAAGCATGAATAGCACGATATGTAAGTGCAGAAAGTAATGCATCATAGTAAGGAGTAGAGTAAGAGATGGCTCATGATTTTTTTCCCGAGGTCTTAGAAGGATGGCGCCTTCCCCTACTCCTTGTTGGACCACTCCCGCCGGAGTTTCGATCCCTCCCACCACCAAGTGGAGTTCTTGCTCACGAGCCCGCAATTACTCCCGGAGTGAAGACACGGTGTGCCTCACCGCTGCTACCAAAGCACAAGCTCGCCACCCTCGAGAACTTGCCAGACTCCCTGAGCCAACACGGGCGCTCACTAGCGATGCCCCTTTCAACGGCAGGCTCAAATAGTGTACAAACGTGTGATGACCTTCACAACCAATCATGATAGGCTCGATAACCAACACCTAACTGGTCTAGTTCTCACCATATACCAAGAGTAACAATCTAAATCACACCCTCAAGGACACCCTAGCCTTAGATGTGCAAGATGCTCAAGTTACTCTCCACTAGCACTCTCAAGATATGCGATATCTCCTCCTAGTGCTCTCTTCTTGTCCTCTTGGACCTTACCAAATGCTCTTAGGTATTCCACTAGCCAAGAGAGGTCACAAAGACCCCAGCAACAAAGTTATATAGGCTCCCAACCTCAAACTTGTCGTTACTCCATGAAATTAGTTTTCTGGGCCTACTGACCGTACAGTCCAGTCAATCCCTGACCAGACATTCCGGTCACTGCGACACTGTGCACCAACGGCTTTGACCACTGCTGATTCCTCTACTGACCGGACCGTACAGTCACCTGACTGTACTATCCGGTCTATTTCTCTCTCCAGTCCAGAAACATTTTGGCACTGGCTTCCTCTCTGCCCTGTGCAAGCTGTACGGACCGGACTGTCCGGTCAGCAGACCGGACCATCCGGTCTATATAGACTCTGGCATAGACAGATTCTTCGCTGAGTCGCTATAGCCTCCAGACAAAACCTCTGGGTGACCGTACAGTTCGGTCACCACTGACCCCTCTATCCGATGACTTCATCCTGAAGCTAAAACTCCTCGTCCTTGCTTGACTTTGTTTCCCGGCTTCTCCAAATAGTTCCTTGGCTTCTCCATTGTCAACTAGTGCCTGTGATTTCACCAACCAACCTTGCACATCATCGACTAGACATGACCTAAGAGAATGACCCAGACCCCCTTGATAGTCCGGTTTTTCCTATGGACTCAAAGCCCTAACAACTAGACAAGTGTATCCAACACTTGCACCATAGCTTGTTCTCCGCTTTGATCCATCTTCATCAACCCTAGGACTCCATCAAGTTCACAAGCCTACATGCTTGTGGTCATTGTCATTAATCGCCAAGGCCGCCATTGACAATCATCATAAGATAGTAGAGATTTCCTACACGAACAACACTCGTGTAGATATTAGTCACATTTCATGTTTGTCATTCATCACCAAAACATCATACCTTGGGGTGACCGCAATGGTCATGAACCTTACAATCTCCCCCTTTTTGGTGATGGATGACAACCACTACTTACGATGATCTAAAATGAACAAGCAAGAAAGAACCAAAAGAAAAGACAGGATTGAAAGCCATACATTAGTCCTTACCTTGGAAGTAGTCTCCCCTTTAAGATGTGCCAGGTGCTGAGGGAGAACTACCCACTTATTTAGCATACTAGGATTTCAATCTTGAGCTGAATTTTGCACCTGTCTTGGTGTCGTGGTTGATGGTCTTGTTGAAGTAGCCACACACCAAGGATGTAGAAGCTCATGTCGGTGAAGATGTACATTGTCACAGTAGACATGCACCGTCATTGTTCTTCTCCATGTTGTTGTAGATGTTCATCTTGATGTGATCTTTATGTGTACTTCAAGTGAACATGCACCATTTGCTTCGTGTTCTTCGCTTTGTCACCTCGTAGCTTGCTTGTATCTTCATGTTGTTTTCTCCTTCTCATCTTCATTTGATCTTCATGTTCTTCTCTCCCTTTTTGTGTTCTCAACTTAAGCTTGGCTTTTGGATCTTCATGTTATTTCTCCCCCTTTGTCACCTATCACCAAAAACCACACAAAACATAACGGAACCGAGAGGCATAAGATAGTTGGCAAGAGTTAGGATAACTCCCCCTTTCATGGTGCTCCTCCTTGGTCATGATGGCGTTCAACTGTAGCTCCCCCTACACTTATGACTCAACAAAATATTTTCTCAAATATGCAAAGGTTAGTCATTTGAGAGGTGGGAATGTATGAGCCACTTGTCTTTGAGTCGTGCAAGTAGATTTAATCTCGGAGCTCGGTTGAACATGGCTCAATGGGCATGAAGCACAAATATCACTATTTGATCATCTAGAGAGTCATGTACTCACATTTTAAAGGAGCAACTCCCCCTAGACACATGCTTAGGAGCATGTGTGGTATCATAATGCAAAGATGCATGAATGCAAAGGATGCAAATGCAACAAGTACACAATGCATGATGCGATGCAAAAGAAAAGAGAGAGAACCGCTACAAACCAAAGTGTCAACAACAAGTTGTTCCCTTCTCAGCTTGCTCATAATGGACCATTCTTCAAAGCATTGGGTACACCATGAACAACCTTCCCAAGCTTAACCCACGTCCATTGCTATTCTCAAGAAGGTCCATAGTCAACCTACAAAAGAAGAGAAACAGGCACAAACAACAAAACAAACAAACACTATACATATTTACAAAGGACAAGCTCAAGGGTTACTCATGTGAAGTTGGAGAGATCGAGAACATTGAGTTCTCCCGTTAGCTTGTTGTAGGTCTTCTCATCGAGTAGCTTGGTGAAGATATCTGTCAATTGTTCATGGGTTCACACACTCACCAACTCGATGTCCTTCTTCTCAACATGATCCCTTATGAAGTGATGGCTCACTTGAATGTGCTTTGTATGACCATGATCTCTAGTTTTGAGAGCCATCTTGATTGTCGCCTCACTACCACACTATAGTGGCATTTGAGTGTAGTTGAGGCCATAATCCGAGAGTGTTTGCCTCATGTAGAGAAGTTGGGCACAACACGCTCCCGCCGCCATGTATTCCGCTTCCGTTGTCGATAGAGCCACCGAGTTTTGCTTCTTTGAGATCCAAGATACTAGATGTGGCATATATGCATATGAGATACTTAACCACTTGGCAATATGGCCGAGTGGGCCAAAGGCTTAGTTATGAAGCATTGTAGATCAAGGCCCAAAAGATAGCTATTCTGATATTTCTTTAAAGTAGGCTACAAGTTAGGTCAAGAGATATTTGTATAGATAGAATCAAATGTAATCGAATCAAAGATCACCATGTAAACCGCTGCCCTTTGGCTATATAAGGAGGGCAGAGGGTCTTTAGAGATCATTAGAACTTGTATTGGGAACTTTCTGCCCAGTGCGAACCCTAATTATACAAGAACACCAACATGACATAGGGTTGTTATCCGTAAGGTGGCCCAAACCTGTATTAACCCTGTGTCCTGTGTCCATCGGCATTCATACTCATACACATACCTAATATTACTATCGAGATTATCTCTCAACAATTGGCACACCAGGAAGGGAAGCTCGTTGAGTTTGTTCCGTTGAAGATGATGGCTTTCCTCAATCTCAAGTTTCGCCCGGGAGACAAGATCCATTTTGGCACCCTCATCTTCGTCGCCGATGCAAGCGGAAACTTCATCAAGCAATGCTCGGTGAATCTTCCGGCGGCCTTCACGCTGCCAAACCCCGAGGTCCAAGCGCAGTTGGCTAAACATATGGTCGATTCGATCCACCGGCTTCCACTTGGCCTCAACAACGCAGCAGCGACTCTCCAGGAAGAAACCCTCCCAAGTTCCCTCTCAGTGTTCCCCACGATGAACCAGATAGCAAGCTTGGCTGATTCGGATCTCACTGTGGTTGATCTCCCGGCTTTTCACACAGATCAGTCAGATGAAGATCCTAATTTTTTCTATGGATCAAGATTAATAGCTATGACCAGCCTGAAAAATGAGTCAATCCTAGACTTGATCGAAGAGCCGAGTGATTCAGAAAGTTGCTCGTCGGATTATCACGAGCTCTTCATGGTAGCACCGACTACCCCAGGAGGCACCGATGGAGAAACATCAGTGGTAGCCACCGCTCAAAGAAACGTGGAGCCTCAGGAGAGACAGGCGACTGAGCTTGAAGACGACGACCCAGACGCTGCCACTCCCCTACTCCAATGACCGGATGCTTGGCAGGGATCCCGGGTCATGCAGAACCTGAATATGGGCAATGTCACCTTAAGACTGGATGGTGAAGACGCTTTCAAGACCCCACAATATAACATCATGGCTGCGACAGCCCTGCTAAATTCATTAGAGCCTATGCTCCAAGTGAGCCCAGAGTTGACACCACAAGTCAGCAAACTAAAAGCGCACATTAAAGTAGCAGCTGTATTGGAGATGAACAACACGCATTCGGCGCCGAGTATGTCAACATCAAACGCGGCTAGCTCGAGGTCTAATCAGGAGAGGAGGGATCGGCAATGTACCGATCGGCAGGCAACCCCACCGGCTGAGCCACGACGGCGGCCCATCACGAACTACCACGACCAGAACCCACATGCCGATCTTCATAGTGGTATCCCACCGCGCGACGCCCGGGTCCGGTTGGACAGCAGATACCAGGAGCAGGATGAGGCAGCCTGCTGAGAGTATGACGACGAACAACACCGTCGTGGTTTCGTGGACAACCGATATTACGAGCGTGCTGACAGAAGAGATCCACCTCATGATGATTGGTATTACGACCGATAGAGCGACGGGCGGCGCAAAGATAGGTATCGCCAAGAAGCCGATCATGAAAGGGAGCGAAACCTCAACAATAATGATGATGAGGCTGGTATCTGGGCATTTACTCATGAGCAACGAGTTGTTAGCTGGTCAGCTAGTTTCATGCCAGTCGGCATTGAGAAATACGATGGCAAAATGGACCCAAGCAATTGGCTCCATGTCTACGCAACGGCCATCCAGGCTTTCGGCGGCGACAGTTCTGTTATGGCCAACTATTTACACATCTGCTTGGCTCTAGCAGCTAGGACCTGGCTCACCAATCTGCCTGCCAACTCCATCAGTTCTTGGACGGAGTTGTGCAAGCAATTCACGACCAACTTCCAGGCGATATTCGATAGGCCTGGAAACCACTGGGAGCTCGCCATGATCGAGCAGAGGGACCGAGAGCCACTACAAGAATACATTTAGCGCTTCTGCTGAGTGAAGAACACCATACCCAACATCCCAGATGCTCAGGTTGTCGCCGCCTTCCAGGGTGGGCTTCACGATGACGACCTGATCAAAAAGATCGGCAGATTAGACGTCGTAGGAAGCCTGACAGCCAAGGAGTTGTTCACCATGGCGAACAAATATGCAGCCGGTAACTCGGCCCTATTTCAAGTTGTAAGGATCATGACCATTGAGGCCACCCCAAGGTATGGTGTTTTGGTGATGAATGATAAATATGAAATATGACTAATATCTACACGAGTGTTGTTCACGTAGGAGACCTCTTCTATCTTATGATGATTGGCAACGACGTCCTTGGCGATTGATGACAATGACCACAAGCATTAAGGCTTGTGAACTCGATGGAGTCCAAGGGTTGATGGAGATGGATCAAAGCGGAGAACAAGCTATGGTGCAAGTTTTTGGAACACTTGACTAGTTGTTAGGGCTTTGAGTCATTGGAAAAACCAGACTATCAAGGGGGTCTAGGTCATTCTCTTAGGTCATGTCTAGATGGTGATGTGCAAGGTTGCACGGTGAAATCACAGGCACTAGGTGATAGTGGAGGAGCCAAGGAATTGTTCGAAGAAGCCGGGAAACAAAGTCAAGCGAGGACGACAAGTTTCAGCTTCTGGACATATTGACCGGACAGAGGGGTCAATGGAGACCGGACTGTATGGTCACTATGTGGTTTTGTCCGGAGGCTACAGTGGGCAGCGAGGAAACTGTCAAGTCTAGAGAGCTATAGAGACCGGACGGCCCGATCAGTGGGCACAAATTTGGGCAATGAGGAAGCAGCACCGAAATGTTTCTGGACTGGAGAGAGAAATGGAGTGGACTGTCTGGTCAGGTGACCGGACTGTACGATCAGTACAGGTTTCTGCAGGGTCAGAGTGTTCTGTACACTGTTCTGCAGTGACCGGACTATCCGGTCAGGCAGTGACCGGACTATTCGGTCAGAAGGCCCAGGAAGCTGATTTCGTGAGGCAACAACTAGTTTGAGGTTGGGAGCCTATATAACTTCGTTGCTGGGGTCTTGGAGACCTCTCTTCGCCAGTGGAATACCTGAGAGCATTTGGTAAGGTCTAAGAGGAAAAGAGGAGAGCAATAGGAGAAGATATTGCATATCTTGAGAGTGCTAGTGGAGAGTAACTTGAGCATCTTACACATATAAGGCTAGGGTGTCCTTGAGGGTGAGATCTAGGTTGTTACTCTTGGTCTATGGTGAGACCTAAACCGGTTAGGTGTCGGTGATCGAGCCTATCGTGATCGGTTGTGAAGGCCGTTACACGTTTGTACACGGTTTGAGCCCGCCGATGAAAGGGGCGTCACTAGTGAGCGCCTGTGTCGGCTCGGAGAGTCCGACAAGTTCTCGAGGGAGGCGAGCTTGTGCTTTGTGCAGCAGTGACACACACCGTGTCTTCACTCTAGGAGTGATTGCGGGCTCGTGGGTGAGAACTCCACTTGGTGGCGGGAGGGATCGGGACTCCGGCGGGAGTGGTCCAACGAGGAAGAGGGGAAGGCGCCATCCAAGACCTCGGGGAAAAATCATGAGCCACCTCTTACTCTACTCCTTATGTTGATGCATTACTTTCCGCATTTACATACCATGCTATTAATTCTTATGTGCTTGCCTTGCTCTAGTTGACTTCCTTGTAGACTTGCATGAATAGGCCTCTTTACTCGCTAGTAGTGCTTAGCCTTCATACTTGATTACTAGCATGTATAGGAGTTTCTTTGGCTTGATTGATCACCCTAGTATGTATTGTGCTACTCATTCTTGTGTGCTCTAGTTCATTATCTTGTAGCATTGCACGAGTAGGTTCCTTTGCTAGCTTGTTGTTTGCTTCCACTTATCTTTGGTAAGTAGCTTGCATAGGAGTTGTATTGCCTTTATGTGATCCACTAGTATGCTTAGGTTGTTGTTCCTTTCATAGGTTCATTATCTTGCTTGTGTGATCACCACTAGGATTGTGTAGGATTTCTTTTGAGTGATCGGTCTGAGGAATTGGAAATTTTGGTACATAGTGCGAGTTCCCGATTCACCGCCCCCCCCCCCCTCTCGGTCACTCGGTCCTTTCAAGTGGTATCAGAGCCAAGTGCTCATTATAAGGCTTTACCACCTTGAGTAGTGACCGTATTGAGTTGGGATGTTATCCCATTCGGGGCCGGGTCATGGCTCATGGAAGGATCATTTTAAAAGCTACCTAAATGCCATGATTCCGGATGAGTTGATGGATACTCTTGTGGACTTTGCCAATACTTTTGTTGAGAGGTATTCTCGATAGTAGATTCAGGTATGCGTATGAGTACGAAAGATCGATGGACATAGGATACAGGGTTTATACAGGTTCGGGCCTCCCAGAGGATAATAACAGACAAGGACCATCAAGCATTTTGTCGAAGTCATCCAGAGTGACTTGTTTCTTCCTGGTGGGGCGTTCCGTGTTGGCCATCGTTCAGTCTTGCTTACGCTTCCTGTCGCCGTCCTTGTTGTAGTTGGACATGCCCGACTGATTACGGTTCCGAGGTGCCTCATCTTTGTACTGGCAAACTTGGAACAGGTGCCTCATCTATGTGTATGATGATTGTGATGAGATTGTGGATGTGCCTAATTCTAATGAGTGCCTAGATTCTTCTGGCAATGACTTGATAGAATGCTCTACTAGTGTGCCTAATATGATGATCAACTTGCGACTTCGGCTCCGGCGCCTCCACCTCCTCCACTCCCTCCTCCACAAGATCAACTTTGGCATCTTCATCGAGCTCATCAACAGGATCTCCTCTTTGAACTTGGTGAATTTGTGCGAAATCCGAATGATGACCTTTGTTATAATCTATTGAGCATCTATGATCTTGTGTGTAGGATAAACTCTTTCAGGGGACTTCAGAGGATTGCACCTCATAAAGTGATTGACAAGCTCCTCCAACAAGTCACAACTCCTGAGAGGGGTTTCTTACTAGAGGAGGTAGTCAACATGAGACATGAGCTCTCAATTGAGAGAGCAATTGAGATGATACTCGTGCTCCACTCTCAAGTGGGACATGTGCTTGAGCACATCACTAGACTCTATGACCCTCCTCATTACTACATCAACCTTGACAATGTGCACATGGGGGATGGTCATGGACATTAGAGGTACCGTGCTCCTCACTATCCTATTAGGAGGAGACTACCGGATGGGATTGCAAGAATCCCTATATATGAGGATGATCTTATTGCTCGACACAATGAGGTTAGTGCTAGTCGTTCAAGTAATGCTTTGGATACTAACCCTTCTTCCCCTAGTGCTTGTCTTATGGATACCACTAGGGTCAATTACAAGAGTGGAGGAACTCATTGGATTCTTGATAGTGGGTGCACTCAACATATGACCAGGAAGCCAACCATGTTCACCACCATTGATGAAGACGAAGATAGTGAGAAGGTGACTTTTGGGGATAACTGAAAGGGGAGAGTTAGAGGCTCAGGCAAGGTGGCCATCACAAATGACCTCCATCTCTCCAAGGTCTTTCTTGTGGAAACCCTCAACTTCAACCTTCTATCTATTGGTCAACTATGTGACATGGGTTTCAAGTGCACATTTAATGAGGATGGTGAAAAATTGAGAATGCGAGGAGAGGGTTAGTATTCCATGGAGTGAGACATGGAAACTTGTATGTCACGGACTTCAAGTCAAGCAATATGACACCAAGCACTTGCCAATTCACTAAGGTATCCAAGGGACGGTTGTGGCATAGAAGACTGGCACATGTTGGAATGAATCAGCTCAAAAGATTGTCAAGAGGAATCTAGTCGAAGGAATCAAGGATGTGGCCTTTGAGAAGGATAGACTGTGCAGTGCTTGTCAGGCAGGGAAAGAAGTTGCATCTTCACATCCCACCAAGTCATTCATGTCTACATCTCGTCCTCTAGAGCTCTTGCACATGGATTTTTTTGGGCCAACACACTACAGGAGTCTAGGAGGCAATCTATATTGCTTGGTGATTGTTGATGATTTCATGAGATACACTTGGACCTTCTTTCTTGTGGACAAATCTCAAACCAGTGGTATCTTCAGAAAGTTTGCCAAGAGAGCAAAGAATGAGTTCAATACTAGCATTGTGAAGATAAGGAGTGACAATGGGACGGAGTTCAAAAATACCACAGTGGAGGAATACAGTGACAAGAAAAGGATCAAACATGAATTCTGCACGACATATACTCCCGAGAAAAACGGAGTAGTGGAGAGGAAGAACAAGATGCTCATCACTCTTGCTCGTGCCATGTTGGATGAGTATGGAACTCATGAGAGGTTTTTGGCGGAGGCAATCAACACGGCTTGCTACACCTCCAACCGTGTCTATCTCCATCGGTTGTTGAAGAAGACGCCATATGAGCTATTGGTGGGACGGAAACCCAATGTTTCCTATTTCCGAGTCTTTGGCTGCAAGTGTTACATTCTCAAGAAGAGGAGAAAGCCTGGGAAGTTTGAGAGCAGAACTTATGAAGGCATTCTTGTTGGGTACTCTAGGAAATCTAAAGCTTATAGGGTCTACAACTCAGCCATAGGATGTGTGGAAGAATCCTATGATGTGCAATTTGATGAGTAAAATGGGTCTCAAGAGGAGGACGAATTTCATGAAGTGAACATTAGAGATGAGTCTATGAGGGAAGCCTTGAGAAACATGCCCGTGGGCGAGGTTTTACCCCACGAGGCCAATGATGGTAATATTGATGAGGCCTCTACTCCACCACCTCAATCTACCTCCTCCTCCGAGGTACAACAAACAACCCAAGATGCCACAAATACTTCCACAAGCTCCTCCCAAGATTCATTAAGAGTTCACTCACCAAATGATGAGGAAACCAAAGTGAGAAGTGAGCCACAAACCTCCCTACATACCTCACCTCAAGCCACTTCTTCTAGCTCTTCACAAGATACCCTCCCATCCACCTTAAGCTCAATGTCCAAAACAAGAAAACATAAGAGTGACTCATCCACCTATCTTAGGATCCAAGACACTCATATATCAAGAGAGCGAACAATCCATGATGCACAAGATACATCACCGAGAGCTCCTCCCACTCAAGAAAAATACCATCCTAGACCCAAGGCCATCAACAAGGATCATTCATATGACTTGATCACTAGGAATCCATCTCAAGGAGTGAAGACAAGGGGAAATCAATATAAACCCAACTATGTGAGTGAAGAAAATGATGATGAGGCCAATGTTGCAATTGAGAACTTCTCTTTCGTCTCTATGATTGAGCCCACTACCATTGATGAAGCTATGGATGATCACAAATGGGTCATAGCCATGCAAGAAGAGTTGAACAACTTCAAGAGATGCAAAGTATGGAAATTGGTTGAGAGGCCCAAGAATCATAATGTTAGGAAGGATCTCTTTGTATGCCAAATCTATATGGATGATATCATCTACGGGTCAACAAATGAGAAGTTCAATAAGGAGTTTCGAGAGATGATGGATAGGGAATTCCAAATGTCAATGATTGGAGAGTTGCATGTATTCCTTGGTTTTCAAGTCAAGCAATTGAGAGAAGGAAACATCACTTATCAAGAGAAGTATACCAAGGACCTTCTCAAAAGATTCAACATGGAAAATTGCAAGCCCTTGCACACACCAATGGCAACAATCAAACCCTTGGATGATGATGTGAAAGGGAAACTAGTGAACCCCAAGCTCTATAGATCTATGATTGGTTCTTTGCTCTATCTCACCGCTTCGAGACCGGACATCATGTTTAGTGTGTGCTTGTGTGCACGCAACCAAGAAAATCCAAAAGAGTCACACTTGAAGGCCGTGAAGAGGATAATAAGATACCTCAAGTACACACCTACCATGGGCTTATGGTATCCTAGAGGAACAAGCTTTGAGTTACTTGGGTATTTAGATTCGGACTTCGCGGGTTGCAAAGTGAATAGGAAGAGTACATTGGGAGGTTGCCAATTTCTTGGAAGATCTCTAGTGTCGAGAGATAATATTGATAGTAATATTAGGTATGCGTATGAGTATGAATACCGATGGACACAGGACACAGGGTTTATACAGGTTTGGGCCTCCTTGCAGATAACAACCCTATGTCCTGTTGGTGTTCTTGTATAATTAGGGTTGGCACTAGGCATAAAGTTCCCAATACGAGTTCTAATGATCTCTAAAAACCCCCTGCCCTCCTTATATAGCCGAAGGGCAGCGGTTTACCTGGTGATCTGTTATTCGGTTACATTTGATTCTATCTATACACCATATCTCTTGACCTAACTTGTAGCCTACTCTAAAGAAATATCTGAATAGCTATTTTTTGGGCTTTGATCTACAATGCTTCATAACTAAGCCTTTGGCCCACTCGGCCATATTGCCGAGTGGTTAAGTATCCCATATGCATATACACCACAGTAGCCCCTAAGAACTTTCCAATTTTGAATATGAATCTTCAACTCATCTTGATACTTCTCAAAATTGAAAAGTGCTTTTCTTACTATAAAAAATCTCCTTCCATGACAATTAATAAAATAGGCGTATTCCATAAGCATAGCCCCCAATTCAAAAGGTATTGAAATTTAAAATACCTTGTGAGTTTAAAATAATTAAAGTCAAGCAATTGAGAGAAGGAAACTTCACTTATCAAGAGAAGTATACCAAGGACCTTTTCAAGAGATTCAACATGGAGAATTGCAAGCCTTTGCACACACCTATGGCTACTAGCAAACCCTTGGATGATGATGTGAAAGGAAAACCGGTGAACCCCAAGCTATATAGATCAATTATTGGGTCTTTGCTCTATCTCACCTCTTCAAGACCGGACATCATGTTTAGTGTGTGCTTATGTGCATGCTATCAAGCAAATCCAATAGAGTCACACTTGAAGGCCATGAAGAGAATAATGAGATACCTCAAGTACACACCTACCATGGGCTTATGGTATCCTAGAGGAACAAACTTTGAGTTACTTGGGTATTCGGATTCGGATTTTGCGGGTTGCAAAGTGAATAGAAAGGGTATATTGGGAGGTTGCCAATTTCTTGGAAGATCTCTAGTATCTTGGAGCTCAAAGAAGTGAAACTCAGTGGCTCTATCTACCGCCAAAGCAGAATATATGGTGGCGGGAGCGTGTTGCGTACAACTCCTTCATATGAGGCAAACACTCTCGAACTATGGTCTCAACTATACTCAAATGCCACTATATTGTGATAGTGAGGCGGCAATCAAGATGGCCCTCAAGATGGGAGATCATGGTCATGCAAAGCGCATTCAAGTGAGGCATCACTTCATAAGAGACCATGTTGAGAAGAAGGACATCGAGTTGGTGAGCGTGCGAACTCATGAACAATTAACAGACATCTTTACCAAGCCACTCGATGAGAAGACCTTCAACAAGCTAAGGGGAGAACTCAATGTTCTCGACCTCTCCAACTTCACATAAGTAACCCTTGAGCTTGTCACTTATAAATATGTATAGTGTTTTGTTTGTTCTTGTTTGTGTCTTTGTTTGTGCTTGTTTCTCTTATTTTGTAGGTTGACCTTGGACCTTCTCAAGATAGAAATAGACATGGGTTAAGCTTGGGAAGGTGGTTCTCGGAGTACCTAAGGCTTTGAAGAATGGTCCATTGTGAGCAAGCTTGAGTAGGGAACAACTCGTTGTTGACACTTTGGTTTGTAGCGGTTCTCTCTCTTTTCTTTAGCATCGCATCATGCATTGTATACTTGTTGCATTTGCATTCTTGCATCCTTACATTGTGATACCATACATGCTCCCAAGCATGTGTCTAGAGGGAGTTACTCATTTACAATGTGAGTACATGACTCTCTAGATAATTGAATAGTGATATTTGTGCTTTATGCCCATTGAGTCATGTTCGACCAAGCTCCGAGGTTAAATCTACTCGCGCGGCTCAAAGACAAGTGGCTCATACATTCCCACCTCTCTAATGACTAACCCTTGTACATTTGAGAAAATATTTTTGTTGAGTCATAAGGTTAGGGGGAGCTATGATGGGACACCACTACAACCAAGGAGGAGCACCATGAAAGGGGGAGTTATCCTAACTCTTGCCAACTATTTTATTCCTCTTTGGCTTCGTTGCGCTTTTGTGTGGTTTTTGGTGATAGGTGACAAAGGGGGAGAAGAAACATGAAGATCGAAAAGCCAGGTCTAGATCAAACAGGCAGAAGGAACATGAAGACAATCGATGACACAAAGGAGGAGGGGAACATAAAGAAGAAACATGAAGATTTGGGGAGATGGAACATGAAGATCACATCAAGATGAACATCTACACCGATATAGAGAAGAACAATGACGGTGCATGTCTACGGCGGCAATGTACACCTTCACCGACATGAGCATCTACGTCCTTGGTGCGTGTCTACATCAACAAGATCGACTACCACAACACCAAGGCAGGCGCAATTTCAGCTCAAGATTGAAATCCAAGTGCATCTATGTCCTTGGTGCATGTCTACATCAACAAGATCGACTACCACAACACCAAGACGGGAGCAATTTTAGCTCAAGATTGAAATCCAAGTGCGCTAAATGAGTGGGTAGTTCTCCCTCAACACCTAGCACATCTCAAGGGGGAGACTACTTCCAAGCTAAGGACCAAAGTATGCCTTTCAATCTTTTCTTTTCCTTTCATTCTTTCTTGCTCGTCCATTTTTGGATCATCATAAGTAGTGGTTGTCATCCGTCACTAAAAAGGGGGAGATTGTAAGGATCATGACCATTGAGGTCACCCCAAGGTATGGTGTTTTGGTGATGAATGACAAACATGAAATGTGACTAATATCTACACGAGTGTTGTTCGTGTAGGAAACCTCTTCTATCTTATGATGATTGGCAATGACGTCCTTGGCGATTGATGACAATGACCACAAGCATTGAGGCTTGTGAACTCGATGGAGTCCAAGGGTTGATAGAGATGGATCAAAGTGGAGAACAAGCTATGGTGCAAGTGTTTGGAACACTTGAATACTTGTTAGGGCTTTGAGTCCATAGCAAAAAACAGACTATCAAGGGGGTCTAGGTCATTCTCTTAGGTCATGTCTAGTCGGTGATGTGCAAGGTTGCTCGATGAAATCATAGACACTAGGAGACAGTGGTGGAGCCAAGGAACTATTCAAAGAAGCCAGGAAACAAAGTCAGGTGAGGACGACAAGTTTTGGCTTCTGGACATAGAGACCGGACAGAGGGGCAGTGGAGACCAGAATGTATGGTCACTATGTGGTTTTGTCTAGAGGCTAGAGCGGACAGCGAGGAAACTATCAAGTCTGGAGAGCTATAGAGACCGGACAGTCCGGTCTACTGACCGGATAGTCCGGTCAGTAGAGCACAGATTTGGGCAGTGAGGAAGCAGCGCCAAAATGTTTCTGGACTGGAGAGAGAAATGGACTGGACTGTCCGGTCAGGTGACCGAACTGTCGGGTCAGTACAGGTTTCAGCAAGGTCAAAGTGTTCTGTACACTGTTCTGTAGTGACCAGACTGTCCGGTGTCGAGATTTAATCTCGGCAATAGACATAGGGTAGTTCATCTATGTGGATTTATAGGTAGGACAGGGGTATGCGCGAGATCGAGAGACGATTGTAACACAAGACACCGATTTATACAGGTTTGGGCCTCCCGAAGGATAATAACCCTATGTTCTGTGTTCTGTGGTATTTGTATTCATATGTCTAGATCTAAAGATCTAGACGAGGAGGGTAGACCTAGACGATAATGTCTAGTTGTGTCCAATCTATGTCCCGTGCAGGATCTCTAGTTGAGCTTCTCTATTGCTTGTCTAGTAGAACTTGTCCAATGCTATGGCCCGTCCCTTGAGGAGGACCCCTGCCCCTCCTTATATATCCGGGGGGACAGGGTTACATGGCGGAGTCCTAGTCGGTCTAGTGAACTTATCCTAGTAGGAGTCTACCTCCACTTTCCTTATCTATGAGGTACCCCGATGGTAAGTATCATCGACAAGCCCCCAAGAGTCTTGCAAGCTAGATGATAATCTTCAGTAGCTTCCCGACTAGTTCGTGCCATATATAATGCTTCAGTTTTATATTAGTGAGCTTGTAAGAATCTCAAAGATCTGAAAATGTCCTTGAGAAATCAACTGGTGCACCTAGTAGGTGCACCTAATTAGGTGTAGCCCCTGACTCTTGTATCATTTGGAAACTGCAAATAATGCAAGAGACCAAAACAAGAATAGTTGTGTTGGCTCTCTTTAAGGAAAAATCGCTCAAATCATCAAATCCGAGTGATAAATAACTTAGTAGAATGACATCAATCATTACCGAGTGATAAATGACTAAGTTGAGTGACTTCAGCTGAGTGGTAGATGACTCAAACCAATGACTTCAATCATTGTCAAGTGCTATATGATATACTCGAGCGACATCAATCACGTCCGAGTGAACGTAAGCTTATGACATCAATCATAGCCAAATGACATAGTTTTTGGCCGAGTGGCCTATGAGTGATTTATGAATCAAACGGGTGACTTCAATCACAGCCGAATGATTATGTTCTAAATGGGTGACTTCAATCACAACCGAATGAATGAGGCTTTATGACATCAATGATAGCCAAGTACTAAGTTACCATGACTTCAATCATGATTAAGTAACCTTTCCTTAAGAATTGTAATCACTCATATCTTTGAGCTTTATTTTCACTATTATATGATGTAGATATGTCCTGATCTTCCGAGAGGTAAGGGGATAAACTCGAATTTGGGGAACTCGGCATCGATGACCCGGTGTGAATCAGACACGATCCAACCCTGCAACCGTTACACCAAGCACAACTTGATTGTTCCTGCAAGCGAAATCGAGAACACAAGCAAGAGAGGATAAACACGCAATCTGAAATTGCAAATATGGATGAAGTGAATCACAAGAAAAGGTTCAAGCTCTGATCACAAAAGGACTAATCGCCACAGTGGTGTAGAGCAAGAATAGGGGCCCTGGATTACTGTAAAAGGACTTGTCGCCACAGTTACAATAATTCGATCAAGTTTCTCTCTAGAAAACTCAAGTAAACAAAACCCAAAACTAAAAGATGGCGGCTACTGAGTTTATGTAGGAAACAAAGACATCCTAGGGTTGGGGGCGACCAGGGGGGGCGCCCACAACATGGGCTTAAGGCCTGACACGATACATGGCCAAGTTGGCCCAAAATAGGTGGCACAGCACCTTATCGTGGTCACATATTATGACTCACGACCCTTCTGGAGCTAGGACCAGAACCAAAACAATGGCGTTGTCGTCCTCTTTCCAACGCATGAAAGAACGCCTCGTTTGAACGTCGGATGTGAGAGATATCATCAAAACCGTGAAGGGTGTCGGCTGAATCCGAGACGAACGCGGCGACCAAGTCGGTGACGACTTGTAACTTGGGGAAGGCCATGATATGCGCGTATCCAGCATGGTGATGTCCTCATCATCCCCCCTTCTTGAATTGGAGTCGCCCTCGACTCCATCTCAGCATCAATCTCCTGCAAAAGGTTAGTACTAGCAGAATGCAAAGTACAAGATACATGACCATGAATAGAAGATATATCATGACAAAGCATAGTATAGCAAGGTGCATCATGATTATCACAAAGATCAGTAACAGTAGATGTCATAGCAAGAAAAGCACCTCCCTTTAACTGAATAGCCTTATGTTTAACATCAGAAAGTTGTTTGTTATCATGTTTATTCTTAGTATTTTCAGCAAGCAGTTTAAAGTGATTTCTAATATCAGCAGGCAATAACGGACACAAAGTAATATTCCTGTCCTTATGCATGAACGTATATGTATTTGTTCTACCATGATGGGCAGCATCCATATCATATTCCCATGGACGGCCTAATAAAAGCGAACATGCTTGCATAGGTACAACATGAAAATCAGCAAAGTCTTGATAAGAACCTACTGAAAAGTGTATGCGTGCTGATCGAGTTACTTGCGCCGTACCACTATTGTTGAACCATTTGATGTGGTAGGGCTAATGTAGTGCATGCGTGGTCAAGCCAAGTTTGCTTATCAAATCAGAACTTACCAAGTTGTTACAGCTCCTAGTATTAATGATGGTGAGAACACGGCGGTCCGCAACAATGAGGTACATGTAGAATAAATTGTTGCGTTGTTGTTCTTCCTCTTGTCCCGCCCGAGTGGTCAACACACGCTGTACAATGAGGCTAGAAAAGCCCGCGGTGGCAGCAATAGAATCAATGGCGGTAGTCTCCTGCTCCTCCGTCGAATCTGCAATAAGGTTAGGCATACGAGCAAATTCATCTTCAACATCACTAAAACTTTCATACCCATCAGCGGTAGCGATGAAAGCACAACGACTAGGGCAATCCTTCATAACATGTCCCATGCCCTTGCAGCGGTGGCAAATTATGGTGGTGGAGGAGCCACTCCTAGTACCAGAAGTAGTAACCTTCTTCTGGTGTTGGTGCTGCACACTAGATGATTGCGCTGCAGAAGTAGGCGCAAGTGGAAAAGTTGTTGCTCGTGTGTTAGCAACATGACTCTTCAAGTTCTCTACTCCAGTGCGTTGCTGGAGATATTGCTCAGTGTTGGACCTGCAAGATTGTTGTGGAAGGCAATACTGTACTTCTCGTTCAGATATGGCCCAATCTTCCGAGAGGTAAGGGGATAAACTCGAATTTAGGGAACTCGGCATCGATGACCTGGTGTGAATCAGACACGATCCAACCCCGCAACCGTGACACCAAGCACAACTTGATTGTTCCTGCAAGCGAAATCGAGAACACAAGCAAGAGAGGATAAACACGCAATCTGAAATTGCAAATATGGATGAAGTGAATCACAAGAAAAGGTTCAAGCTCTGATCACAAAAGGACTAATCGCCACAGTGGTGTAGAACAAGAATAGGGGCCCTGGATTACTGTAAAAGGACTTGTCACCACAGTTACAATAATTCGATCAAGTTTCTCTCTGGAAAACTGAACTAAACAAAACCCGAAACTAAAAGACGGCGGATATTGATTTTATGTAGGAAACAAAGACATCCTAGGGTTGGGGGCGAACAGGGGGGGGGGGGGCGCCCACAACATGGGCTTAAGGCCCGACATGATACATGGCAAAGTTGGCCCAAAATAGGTGGCACAACACCTTGTCATGGTCACATATTATGACTCACGACCGTTCTGGAGCTAGGACCAGAACTAAAATGACGGCGTCGTCGTCCTCTTTCCAACACATCAAAGAACGCCTCGTTGGAACATCAAATGTGGGAGATATCATCAAAACCGTCAAGGGTGTCGGCTGAATCCGAGACGAACGCAACGACCGAGTTGGTGACGACTTGTAACTTGGGGATGGCCATGATATGCACGTATCCAGCATGGTGATGTCCTCATCATTATAGATTGACTTCAATCAGCGAGTGATGCTCGTTATTTTGCATATATGACCATCAAGTCATAGCGACATGATCATCAAATCATGCTTTGAATGATTATGGCATCAACCATTTTTGATAATGCAATTCTCATCAAAGAAGCATATTTGATAGAGTGACCATCAAGCCACTGTCATAAGATCATCAAACCATATATTTATATATTATGGCATCAACCATAAATTTAATATAAAGTGCTTCTTTTCAAAGAATCCCCCGAGATAATGGTCATTATGAGTGTTGGTCGCGCTCAACTCAGAATATGTCTGAGAGGCAGCGGTACTTAACTCATGACGATAAGGTCAAGTGAAGAAGATAGTAAAGGTTGTTATAGCTGCCGACCGCTGATGAAGTAGGAATCACTCGAAGTTGCGATGACCGAGTGAAGCCGATAGTCTAACATGTGGCCGACCGATGGTGGCGGTCAGATATGATGTGGCAGACTGATGGCGGCAGTCGGAGCTGGTGTAACCGGCCGATAAAAGTGATCAGAGCTGTAAACCGACCGATGAAGGCGATCGAAGCTGGCGTGGCTTACCGATAAGAGCGGTCAGAGTTGTAAGCCGACCGATGGAGGCAATTGGAACTGGCACGGTCGACCGATGAAAGTGGTCGGAGCTGTAAGTCGACCGTTGAAGGCAGTCGGAACTGTCGTGGTCGACCGATGAGAGCGGTCAGAGTTGTAGGCCGATCAATGGAGGCAGTTGGAACTGGCATGGTCGACCGATGAAGGTGGTCAGAGCTATAAGTCGACCAATAAAGGTGAGGAAATCACTCTATGCCGAGTGGTGTATCCGCCTATCCATCAAAATGTTCCTGACAATAAAGGAAATTAGGATAATTAGTTATAATTAACATTGGCTTGAAAACTTATTTTTATAAGCCAAACAAATCAGTCGACTAAAAAGTCAAGTGTGTATCCATTTTTCTCCTGTAGGTAAACCGACTAGCGCATAGCAGCGTATTCGCGCGTTAGCAACCGGATCGACTACTATAGGATACTTAGGACAAATATCAAGAGCTCGGAGCTCGTCTACCGCTACAATATCGGTCATAATTTACTCTTGCGTAGCAATCAGAACCAATCGATACATGACCTCTCGCAACTTTGGCTCTGGGTTTAGTGTAGTGGCAGTGTATCGCGTACCAAAGAAGTTTCATGCCTTAGTTGCTTGTCGGTGTAAGACCAAACCATGAATAAAATGCAATGTATCGGTCAAGGCAGAAGCCAAAGAAGAGGTGAAACTAAAATGGATGACATGGGTCATATGGTGTCAGGGCTGAAGCACTACTGAAAGGTCACCGACCGACATGGGTCATATGGTGTCAGGGCCAAGGCACTACTGAAAGGTCACTGACTAACATGTGTACTGCTAAATTCACAAAAAAGTGGGAGAACACGTGTATAGATACACAAATAGCCCCCTGGCTCGATTGTTTAATGCGAAGAATTAAAGAACCGAGGCAATATAAAGATGAATAAAGCCATAAAAAAGAGCACTGATTTAAAAGCCCAACTTTACTCATAAAAAATCTATGACCTTCTGCTTAGAAAATAGAGATAAACAATCGTAGGGAAAAAGAATGAAGGACATGAGCCCAAAATCTCAAAAAATAAATCAAGAAAGCATAAAGATACTTAGCTTTGCTATTCAGCAAGTTGAAGATGAGCCCCCGAGCGTGCTGATGATGTTGGCGAGTGGTCGAATGTCGAAGTCGAGCCATCATGTTGCTGGAACATCAAAGCTTGGAGTGGTTGACCGAGACACCGAATCATCAAAGGTGTGGCCAAGTGGTTGAGTGGGTGAAAACCCAATGCGACATGTCATCGCAGGCGTTGTTGAGTAGCCGAGCGGGTGAAAACCCAATGTGCCAAGTCATTGACGACATCGCCGAGTAGTCGAGTCGAGGCGATGTCACCGAGTGACTGAATCAAGGCGATGTCGCCGAGTGACCGAGTCGAGGCGATGTCGCCGAGTGACTGAATTGAGGCGATGTCACCGAGTGACCGAGTCGAGGCGATGTCGCCGAGTGACCGAGTCACGGTGATTGCCAATGCGCTGAGTCATCGAAGACGTCATCGAGCGGCCGAGTGGCCAGGTGAAGGTGGAGTAGCCCCCTGGCATGTACATGTGGTCATGAGCGGTCAAACCATGGAGTCGTGGAGATGTCGCCGAGTCGTCGGAAGCCGCCGACGTATTGAGTTCTTAGAAGCATCATCGTAATGGATGATGTCGCCGAATAGCGGTCGTCCGTTTTGAAGGTGTCGTCTTGATGAAGACGTGATGATTTGTGCGATGACACGATGCTTCAACATTGGTCTGCTCGCGATTAGATATTGAAGAAGAAATCTTTCAAAAATGCAGTGACTCGTGCGCTTCAACGTCGGTCTGCTCGTGATGAAATCTTGAAGTAGTAGATTGAAACCACCAATCTCGATGAGCCGATCGCCGCACTGGCCCCTTCCTGGCACGCCAACTGTCGAGACTTAATCTCGGCAATAGACATAGGGTAGTTCATCTATGTGGATTTATAGGTAGGACAGGAGTATGCGCGAGATCGAGAGATGATGGTAACACAAGACACCGATTTATACAGGTTCGGGCCTCCCGAAGGATAATAACCCTACAACCTGTGTTCTGTGGTATTTGTATTCATATGTCTAGATCTAAAGATCTAGACGAGGAGGGTAGACCTAGAAGATGATGTCTAGTTGTGTCTAATCTATGTCCTGTGCGGGATCTCTAGTTGAGCTTGTCTATTGCTTGTCTAGTAGAACTTGTCCAATGCTATGGCCCGTCCCTAGAGGAGGACCTCTGCCCCTCCTTATATATCCGGGGGACAGAGTTACATGGTGGAGTCCTAGTTGGTCTACTGATCTTAGCCCAGTAGGAGTCTACCTCCACCTTCCTTATCTATGAGGTACCCCGATGGTATGTATCATCAACATCCGGTCAGGCTGTGACCAGACTATCCGGTCAGAAGACCCAGGAAGCTGATTTCGTGAGGCAACAACTAGTTTGAGGTTGGGAGCCTATATAACTTCATTGCTAGGGTCTTTGAAACCTCTCTTGGCCAGTGGAATACCTGAGAGCATTTGGTAAGGTCCAAGAAGAAAAGAGGAGAGCTCTAGGGGAAGATATTGCGTATCTTGAGAGTGCTAGTGGAGAGTAACTTGAGCATCTTGCACATCTAAGGCTAGGGTGTCCTTGAGGGTGTGATCTAGGTTGTTACTTTTGGACTATGGTGAGACCTAGACCAGTTAGGTGTCAGTGATCGAGCCTATCATGATCGGTTGTGAAGGCCATCACACATTTGTACATGGTTATCTTCAGATATAGTTAAGTCGGTAGCCGACCGGGTACTTCATCAACAAGGAAGTCGACCGACTCAGCTTGGAGCACAAGGCAATTAGAGATAGACTTTCTATGTTAATCCTTGTAAACTTTGAGTAGGACTCCTCTTGTACCCTCTGCCGAACGGGATATATAAGGCGGCAGGGTACCCCCCTCGAGGGACACACACATCACACGAAACATCAATACAATCCATAGTACACATGACGTAGGGTTTTTACTCTCATCGAGAGGGCCCGAACATGTATAACTCGGCGTCTTGTGTTACCATCATAGTTTTTAGTCTCAACATTGTTGGGGAACGGGTAGACTACGATAGCATATAAAATTTCTACCGTTCAACCAGGAAACCTTGCAAGAGAGGATCATGGATCGTTACCACTAGACGCGCAGGCGGAGCGGAAGCGAATGTTGGAGCAGCTCGATCCAATGTAGTCGCGCGTCGGTGTAGAGGAAGTAGTCGATCACGTCAATCGTCTCCTTCTAGTCCAGCCGTCGGCACCGCAGCAGCAGCAGCGCCTCCTCGCGGTATCCACACGTACGGGGTTGGAGCACCGTGCGTGGCGTGCTAGCACCGGCAACACGGTTAGGGTTTTGTGGGCGAGAAAGAGAAGCACGACGGCTAGGGTTAAGGACTGGTGGAATCACCTGCGCCTTAAGCCCCTCCTCCACTTAAATAGACCCTTCTAATGGGCCTCAACTAGTTGGCCCATTAGTGGACTAATTCCTCACACGGATCAATATCCGTATGACCCTCACATACGGATCAAATCCGTATTGTCTCTTGGGCATATCTCCAACAATCTCCCACTTGCACTAGAGACAATCACATAGGCAAGCGATGTTCCAACCCGTTAAGTGTGTGACCCGTTAGGTTCACATGTACATGACAATGATGTGAAAACCATTTTTCAAATCATAAATCAATAGCGGCACCTAGCAGCACATACTGATTCTCGTGTACACATAAAGATCATATCAGCTGAACCTTTGACATACGCAGTCAGCGATTCCTTTGCCTCACGATATTAGTCAAGCTTAAGGCAAGATACGTGCCATCCCTATAATAGCTCGACCATTCACTCGAACGTCTAGTGGATTTATCATGACTAACTTTTAGTCATTATGATTAACTTTTAATCACATTGGCATGGTCATGCACTTCTAAATCCATCTAACTCGAGGGGCCCAGAGATATCTCTCCTGTTATTAGGAGGGGCAAATTCCATCTTGACCGCTCACACCCCACGACATGTTTCATAGCATACCCGAAAATTACCTTTATAACTACCCAGTTACGGAATAGCGTTTGGTAATCCCTAAATATGCTATTACACATTCTGGGAATCAATGACAATCTCAGGTCTAAGGATCCCAAAGGTACATCATACAAGACAACAATTGATGACACAATAATAACATCTCAGCAAAGTCTATTAGTGGGTCAGTCCAACACTATGTTCTCCAACATGTGTTCACATTATTGATTTGATATCTCCATATCAATGATCTGTGAAACACGATCATCAACCAATACATGTGCTAGTCCATGAATCATTATTGTCCAACACAATGATAAGGAACTAGGGATCATTTAGGATAATATTATAAAAGAACAATGAGTTTCACAAACAAGTCACGCACTTGTCAATCAATGCAATAATTATTATCCATAGAACAGAATAACACTTTATTCAATCACACATAAACATAGACATTACACAATCTCTCATACATTAATCATGCAGATATCTAATACCCATGGATCTCATATGTGCCTCATGCTTGGGCTGAGAGAGAGGTTTTGTCAACGGATCAGTGATGTTTGAGTCCGTGTGCACCTTGCATATCTTTACATCACCTCGAGCGACGATGTCCCGAATAAGATGATAACGCCGTAGTACGTGTTTGTTCTTTTGATGCGCTCTAGGCTCCTTGGCTTGCGCAATGGCACCACTATTATCACAATAGAGGTCCATTGGACTAGATGCACTAGGAACCACACCCAACTCAGAAACAAATTTTCTGATCCAAACAGCTTCCTTTGCAGCTTCTGAAGCGGCAAGGTACTCAGCCTCCGTTGTTGAGTCAGCAACCGTATCTTGCTTGGAACTCTTCCAGCTCACCGCGCCTCCATTGAGGCAAAACACATATCCAGATTGCGATCTCGAATCGTCTTTGTCGGTTTGGAAGCTAGCATCAGTGTAACCATTTACAACGAGCTCTTCCTCACCTCCATAGACTAGGAACATACCCATAGTCCTTCTTAAGTACTTTAGGATATTCTTATTAGCTCCCCAATGAGCTTCTCCTGGATTTGACTGGTATCTGCTCACAGCACTAAGAGCGTAGGCTACATCTGGGCGAGTACTTATCATGGCATACATGATGGACCCAACAGCCGAAGCATATGGAATCGCTCTCATTTTCTCTTGCTCATCTGGTGTCGAGGGACACTGAGTCTTGCTAAGAGAAACCCCATGTGACATGGGCAAGAAACCTTTCTTGGAATCCTGCATATCGAACCGTTTCAATATCTTGTCAATGTACGTGTCTTGGCTTAATCCAATTAGCCTCTTTGATCTATCTCTATAGATCTTAATGCCCAAAATGTAAGCTGCCTCTCCTAAGTCCTTCATTGAGAAACTTTTTCTCAAAGAAGTCTTAACAGCTTCAAGCATTGGAATATCATTACCGATCAGCAATATGTCATCCACATAAAGGACCAGAAAGACAAGCGCGCTCCCACTAGCCCTTTTGTAAACACAAGGCTCTTCTTCATTTTTAATGAAGCCAAACCCTTTGACTACCTCATCAAAGCGAAGATTCCAACTCCGAGATGCTTGCTTTAGTCCATAAATGGACTTTTGAAGCTTGCATATCTTCCTAGCATTTTGTGGATCGACAAAACCTTCAGGCTGTGTCATGTACACATCCTCACTTAGGTTTCCATTAAGGAAAGCCGTTTTGACATCCATTTGCCATATCTCATAATCATAAAATGCGGCAATTGCTAGAAGGATCCGTATAGACTTTAGCATAGCGACGGGCGAGAAGGTCTCATCATAATCAACCCCTTGAATTTGCTTAAAACCTTTCGCCACCAATCGTGCCTTATAGATATGAACATTTCCATCCATGTCTATCTTTTCTTAAAAACCCATTTACACTCAATGGTTTTTACACCATCAGGCGGATCTATCAAGTTCCAAACTTGATTTTCTCTCATGGATTCTAATTCGGATCTCATGGCTCCAAGCCATTTCTCAGAGTCCGGTCCCATCATTGCTTCACTGTAAGTCTTAGGCTCATCATTGTCTAACAATAATATGTCTCGCTGCCCCGTGGTTAGGAGCGTGAACTTTTCAGGAGCGTGACGTGCCCTTTCTGACCTACGCGGGGCTGGTGTTTCAACAATTGGTTCAACAACAATTTGTTCATCCAATTGTGGTATAGCGGAAGAAGAAACATTTTCTGGAGCTTCTTGAACTTCTTCAAGTTGCACCGTTCTCCCACTTACCCTTTTGGAGAGAAACTCTTTCTATAGAAAAACACCATTACGAGCGACAAACACTTTGCCCTCTTCCCGATTGTAGAAATAATAACCTTTGGTTTCCCTAGGGTATCCTACAAAGAAGCATTTATCAGACTTGGAAGAAAGCTTATCAGACGTCATACGTTTTACATAAGCCTCACATCCCCAAATCTTAAGAAAAGACAACCCGGGACGCTTCCCAGTCCATATCTCATATGGTGTCCTTTCCACGGATTTAGATGGAACCCTATTAAGTGTGAAAGCGGCAGTTTCTAGAGCGTATCCCTAGAAGGACAATGGAAGATCACTTTGGCTCATCATAGACCTAACCATGTCTAACAAGGTTCGGTTCTTCCGTTTGGATACTCCATTCCATTGGGGCGTTCCTGGCGGAGTCCATTGTGGAACAATTCCACATTGCTTTAGATGTTCACCAAATTCATGGCTCAAATATTCACCACCACGATCAGATCGTAGGCATTTAATAGTCTTGCCCAATTGATTTTGTACTTCATTTTGAAATTCTTTGAACTTTTCAAAGGATTCAGACTTATGCCTCATTAAGTAGATGTAACCATATCTACTAAAGTCGTCGGTAAAAGTTATGAAGTACTGAAAACCACCTCTGGCCGTGCAACTAATTGGTCCACATACATCCGTATGTACAAGTCCCAATAGTTCACTCGCCCTTTCACTATTTCCTGTGAAAGGCGACTTAGTCATTTTGCCAAGTAAACAAGACTCACATGTATCAATTGATTCAAAATCAAAAGAACTTAGAAGACCATCTGTATGGAGTTTCTTTATGCGCTTCTCATTTATATGACCTAAACGACAATGCCAAGTATACGTGGGATTCAAATCATTAGGCTTGAGCCTTTTCGCATCAATGTTATAAATAGGCTTATTCTCAAGATCTAAGTAATATAATCCATTCACCAATGGGCAATTACCATAGAGAATATTATTCAAATAAATGGAACAACACTTGTTCCTTATTATGACCTCATAACCATCATCTTCCTCCAAACATTTTGAAGAAATAATGTTTTTTCCTAAGGCGGGAATATAATAACAATTATTTAACTCCAAAACTAATCCTGATGGTAATGAAAGTGGATAAGTTCCGACGGCCAACGCAGCAACCTTTGCACCATTGCCGACGCGAGCATCCACCTCGCCTTTTGCACATTTCCTTACTTCTTTAAGCCCCTGCAACGATTTGCAAGTATGAATCATCGATCCGGTATCAAATACCCATGAATAGTAAGGACATGTAGCAACATTATTAATTTCAATAACATTGATACCTGAATTAGAAGTGTCTCCACCCTTCTTCTTCAGCTCTTCCAGATAAAGCTTGCAATTCCTCTTCCAATGATCGGGTTTCTTGCAGTGAAAACAAGGATCACTACCCGCCGGTTTAGGCTTAGGAGCTGCTGCAGGCTTAGGCTTAGTGCTAGAGATCTGATCTGTAGCCTTAGCCTTAGTCTTGCGCTTTTGTTTCTTGCTATCCTTTTGAACCAAGTTAACTTGACTTGGACCAGATTTTTTTTGATGCTTGCCTCAGCTGTCTTAAGCATCCCATGCAACTCAGCCAATGTCTTCTCTAAGCTATTCATTTGAAAGTTCAAAATGAAAGGCTCATAGCTTGCAGGAAGCGACTGGAGAATCGCATCTGTGGCCAAATCAGGGTGTAGAGCAGCACCAAGTTTCTCCAGATTCTCAATGTAACCAATCATCTTGATCACATGAGGACTGACAGAACCGTTTTCAGCTAGCCTGCACGCAAACAAGGACTTTGAGATGTTGTACCTCTTAGACCTTGCTTGGTTCTCAAACATGCCACGAAGTCCCTCAATCATATTGTGGGCATCCGCGTTCTCATATTGCTTCTGGAGCTCAGAGGACATAGTGGCAAGCATGAGACAGCTAACATCAACTGCATCATTGGTATGTTTCTCATACTCCCTTTTCTGAGTGGCAGTAGCATTTTCTGGCAGATCATCAGGATAGGGAAGCTCTAGAACATATTCCTTTTTCTCTTGCTTGAGAACAATTCTCAAGTTGCGATACCAATCAATAAAGTTTGTTCCACTAAGCTTTTCTTTTTCAAGAATTGAGCGCAAATTGAAAGTATTACTAGCGGTTGGTGCCATGATCTACAACAGAAAATATGCAAATATAAGCACTATGTAAATATAAAACTCTTATAAACATTTTAACAAAAGTTCATTATTCCACTATATGCTTGGAATCGTTTTCCCTCAAAATGACATATAGTGGTTCAAGATCCATATTCAACTTAGATCCTAGTGAGCTTTGGCATCACCGCTAGAAATCTAGTGACATAGGTAAGCAACACTTTGCTAATCACATCCCTATGTGACTCTTGTTTGTTGGGTGGCATCACATGCCCCGGCGCCAACACCATGCCCCAAAGCCCAAAACCGTTTTGATAGCTTTGTTAATTAAACCAATACTATGCATATAAATGTCCGACATTTATCCTAATAATTAAGATAGTTGAGGTACTCTACTTTGGCAGACCTACCATACAACGATCATAATTTTAATAGGTGCAGCTATTGGAAGGGCATATAATTTAATTTTTCTTGAGGGAACCTATTCTAGCATGTTAATCATATCTAATATAAATAACATATGAAAGAATAGGATGATAGGAACATCATCACAGGCAATCATATTGACTGTGAAATAGTATGGCCCCTTTCAATTTGTGATCTCCATCTCCATTGTCATCGCCATGTCTCCCGTCCCTTCAACCATCATGCTTGAGGCCTCCATGAACTAACACTTAGCTACTACAACTAATAGCTAGTAATAAATTACATGAGAATATCAAGCATCACAGATCGACACGCAGGCCGTTATATAATAATATGACAGCCTCAACCCAGCTGTAATTAATCATGGCACGCAGGCCATGCAAATCACATATATACATCACATGCATCTTTTGGGCCATACCATTCACAACATTCTCCGCAAAAACAAGTTAGGCGAGAAGCGAATGCTAACATGTGGCCAAAAAGGGTTGTAACAATCTAGGCGTGTCCGTACGGCGGTCCTGAAACCTCACAGGATTTCACAGATCGTATCTATAAAATCACAATGGAAATCCTATCGGGAAAATCATATTTGCCCGATTTTGAGTCATTCACAATGGCTTAGTTTTCCATTAGGTTTTCATGAGTAGACTGCAGTACATGATTATGATACTATTGGCTCCTCTACTGACGCACGCAGTTAGTCCCGATGGTGATTCCAGCCGGTAGGGACAAGTCACGCGCGCACGGAGAAGGAACACAAATAAATCAATGATGCATGTATTGCTATCCACCCATTACCTTGTGAACCTCCCTATCATCATTGATCTAATCAATCCGAACACAAAACATGTAATAGATCTCATCTAGTACATCAACATATCGACTATATGCACAAGATCTAGATCACAAACTACACAAACCTGGCTCTGATACCACTGTTGGGGAACGGGTAGGCTACGATAGCATATAAAATTTCTACCGTTCAACCAGGAAACCTTGCAAGAGAGGATCATGGATCGTTACCACTAGACGCGCAGGCGGAGCGGAAGCGAATGTTGGAGCAGCTCGATCCAACGTAGTCGCGCGTCGGTGTAAAGGAAGTAGTCGATCACGTCAATCGTCTCCTTCTAGTCCAGCCATCGGCACCGCAGCAGCAGCAGCGCCTCCTCGCGGTATCCACACGTACGGGGTTGGAGCACCGTGCGCGGCGTGCTAGCACCGGCAACACGGTTAGGGTTTTGTGGGCGAGAAAGAGGAGCACGACGGCTAGGGTTAAGGACTGGTGGAATCACCTGCGCCTTAAGCCCCTCCTCCACTTAAATAGACCCTTCTAATGGGCCTCGACTAGTTGGCCCATTAGTGGACTAATTCCTCACACGGATCAATATCCGTATGACCCTCACATACGGATCAAATCCGTATTGTCTCTTGGGCATATCTCCAACAGACATAGCCCTATATATTTACTACCGATCTCAAGCTTCGATAGTTGGCATGCCAGGTAGGGGGACAAGTCTTGCAAGGATTCTTTGTTGACTACGATGGCCGAAATTCCCATCATTCAATACTCACCAGACTTCAAGATCTCCTTTGGATCACTCGACTTCACGGTTGGCGACAACGGAGCCCTAGGTCTGGAGAAGCATCGATCCGACTCGGCCGTATCCATCTCTTTGGCACGATCACCGAGCCCATCTGATCTGACCCCCGTATTGGTCCCACTCGGATTCGAGGAAACAGATCCATCCTTAGGGAATGACTCAAAGTCGGATCGGTTCTTTGATGAGGACTCTGTCGGATTGGCCTATCCATACCCCCTTACTGTCAACATGGTTGACATAGTAGAGAATCCTTCAGGGGACAGGGACCATGAAGGTGACCAATGATGAGGACATCACCATGCTGGATACACGCATGTCATAGCCTTCCCCAAGTTACAAGTCGTCATCAACTCGGTCGCCGCGTTCGTCTCGGATTCAACCGACACCCCTTCACGGTTTTGATGATATCTCCCACATTCGATGTCCAAACGAGGCGTTCTTTGATGCGTTGGAAAGGGGATGACGACGCCGTCGTTTTGTTTCTGGTCCTAGCTCCAGAAGGGTCGTGAGTCATAATATGTGACCATGACAAGGTGCTGCGCCACCTATTTTTGGCCAACTTGACCATGTATCGTGTCGGGCCTTAAGCCCATGTTGTGGGCACCCCCCCCTGGTCGCCCCCAACCCTAGGACGTCCCTGGTTCATACATAAACTCAGTAGCCACCGTTTTTTAGTTTCGGGTTTTGTTTAGTTCAGTTTTCTAGAGAGAAACTTGATCGAATTATTGTAACTGTGGCGATAAGTCCTTTTACAGTAATCCAGGGCCCCTGTTCTTGTTCTACACCACTGTGGTGATTAGTCCTTTTGTGATCAGAGCTTGAACCTTTTCTTGTGATTCACTTCATTTATATTTGCAATTTCAGATTGTGTGTTTATCCTCTCTTGCTTGTGTTCTCGATTTCGCTTGCAGGAACAATCAAGTTGTGCTTGGTGTAACGGTTGCGGGGTTGGATCGTGTCTGATTCAAGCCGGGTCATCGACGCCGAGTTCCCCAAATTCGAGTTTATCCCCTTATCTCTTAGAAGATCGAGCCATATCTACATCAAGTGGTATCAGATTCTAGGTTCCCTGTGAGGTGTTATCGTGTTCTTCCCTTTAGATTCATTTGTGTTCATCACCTTTTTGTCCACGAAAGAGCCTACAAAAAAAATTTCCCCACCATCCCAGACACTGTTTAGCCTTTGCATAATTTAATTTTAGAGTCTGTAGTGTTGAGTTTGTATCCTAGTCGAGTTCAGTTGCTGGTTTGAATTTGTGTTTCGATTCGGTTTATGTTTTGATCTCTGTTGCACACCACCATCACCATCGTGTTTTCCATTGGATTCACCATCGTGCCACCCACCCACCACAGCCACAATCCGTTGCGAACAAAAAAACCCTACCCGATTCTATCCCCCCCCCCCCCCACCCCTCAAACCCTATCTTGACATACCTTCGGTAAAACAGGCATAACTTTTCGCTCGTTGCTCCGATTGGGCTAAAATGTTTACAGAAGATTCTTGACTCAAAGTTGAGGTGACCCACACTGGTGTAAGCCCTGTGTGCCCTCGTTAAAAATTTGAAAAAAAATCGGGAAAAATAGAAAAAAAATTGTGAAGTCAAAAATAGCGCTTTCACTGAAACTTTGTGATTTTGCCTACCCTTTGTTTTCCCTCTGTTTGAGTTGAAACTTCTTGTGGTTCCTTCCTTTGTGTTCCTCTATCACAGAAAAATAGTGGAAAAATCATACAAAAAAATCAAGATTTTGATTTGCACCACCCCCCCCCCCCCCCTCCCCCCGCCCTGAAAATTCGAAGTCTGTGAAGTCTGTTTCGATTCTTGCTGCCTTTGCCATTGTTCTTGCTGTCACAACTGGTTTTAAACATGATTCTTTTGCCAGCAATTAGGACACTGCTTTGGACATTTATTTAGTGCTACTATCTGTTATTGAATTGTGTTCCATTGACATACATATTAGCCTTCCAAGCTATACATATTGCAGCACAGGTTTCTTCCTTGCAACTGTTACACCCAAGCTCAACTACAGATTGTGTCGACCTGCTTGGCTTTGGTAAGAACACTTGCAAGATTGTGATACATTGCTTCTGATATTGTTTTCCACTTTCTACACCCTCTGTTGCCTGCTTGTTGATAGGGCTAATCTTTTTGTTTAGTCTTGTCTTTTGCTTTTAACCATGTCAGAGAAAGGGAAAGGGACACCTGGAGAGTTGGAGTCCCCTATAGACTTCAATGATTGCGTGTCCAAGGCCGAGCTCACAAAAATTCTTGCGAACTAGCGTACATTCATGGAAACAAAGTTTGCCAAGTTGATGGGTCACATCAACACTGTTGCCCACCGCATTGAGGATGTTGAACGATGACCTCCACCTCAACAAGCTGCTGCTGATGATGATTTTGACCATGATGCAGACCGTCTTCACCGTAATCAACACGGTATGGGAGGTAATAACAATCATGGTAATACTGCTACTTTTGTTAAGCCCAAATTTAACATACCACCTTTTGCTGGTAGTGCTGATCCTGAAGCATACTTAGATTAGGAACTTACTGTTGAACAGAAATTTAATTCTCATTTAGTTCCTACTGAGCATAGAGTTAGACTTGCTACTAGTGAGTTTACAGGTTTTGCTCTCTTTTGGTGGAATGATCTTTGCAATACTAATGCTGCTATACCTACCACTTGGCCTGTTTTGAAACAACGCATGAAATCTCGTTTTGTTCCTCCTTATTACCAACGTGATTTACGTTTGAAATAACAATCTTTAACACAAGGTAGTAAAACAGTAGAGGAATATTATCAGGAATTGCTTATTGGGTTAGCACGTTGTGATATACATGAAGATGATGTTGAAACTAGTGCTAGATTTTTTGGTGGTTTGAACCGTGATATCCAGAATATTGTTGACTATAAAGAGTGGAATAGATTCAGCCAATTATCTCATATTGCTCTTAAGGCTGAACGAGAAGTACAGGGACGCCTTTCACAACAATCTTGCAGGTCCAACACTGAGCAATCTCTCCAGCAATGCACTGGAGTAGAGAACTTGAAGAGTCATGTTGCTAAGCCACCAGCAACAACTCTTCCACTTGCGCCTACTTCTGAAGCGCAATCGTCTAATATGCAGCACCAACACCAGAAGAAGGTTACTACTTCCGGTACTAGGTGTGGCTCCTCCACCACCATTATTTGCCACCGCTGCAAGGGCATGGGACATGTCATGAAGGATTGCCCTAGTCGTCGTGCTTTCATGGCTACTACTGATGGGTATGAAAGTTGTAGTGATGTTGAAGATGAATTTGCTCGTATGCCTAACCTTGTGGCAGATTCGACGGAGGAGCAGGAGACTACCGCCATTGATTCCATTGCTGCCACCGCGGGCTTTCCTAGTCTCATTGTACAGCGTGTGTTGACCACTCAGGTGGGACAAGAGGAAGAACAACAACGCAACAATTTATTCTACATATACCTCATTGTCACGGACCGCCGTGTTCTCACCATCATTAATACTGGGAGCTGTAACAACTTGGTAAGTTCTGATTTGATAAGCAAACTTGGCTTGACCACGCATGCACTACATTAGCCCTACCACATCAAATGGTTCAACAATAGTGGTACGGCGCAAGTAACTCGATCAGCACGCATACAGTTTTCAGTAGGTTCTTATCAAGACTTTGCTGATTTTCATGTTGTACCTATGCAAGCATGTTCGCTTTTATTAGGCCGTCCATGGGAATATGATATGGATGCTGCCCATCATGGTAGAACTAATACATATACATTCATGCATAAGGACAGGAATATTACTTTGCGTCCATTATTGCCTGCTGATATTAGAAATCATTTTAAACTGCTTGCTGAAAATATGAGAATAAACATGATAACAAACAACTTTCTGATGTTAAATATAAGGCTATTCAGTTAAAGGGAGGTGCTTTTCTTGCTATGACATCTACTGTTGTTGAACTTTCTGATAATCATGATGCACCTTACTATACTATGCTTTGTCGTGATATATCTTCTATCGATGATCATGTATCTTGTACTTTGCATTCTGCTAGTACTAACCTTTTGCAGGAGATTGATGATGAGATGGAGTCGAGGGCAACTCCAATTCAAGAAGGGGAGGATGATGAGGACATCACCATGCTGGATACGTGCATATCATGGCCTTCCCCAAGTTACAAGTCGTCATCAACTCGGTCGTCGCGTTTGTCTCGGATTCAGCTGACACCCCTTTACGGTTTTGATGATATCTCCCACATCTGATGTCCAAGAGAGGCGTTCTTTGATGTGTTGGAAAGGGGACGACGACGCCGTCGTTTTGTTTCTGGTCCTAGCTCCAGAAGGGTCGTGAGTCATAATATATGACCATGACAAGGTGTTGTGCCACCTATTTTGGGCCAAGTTGGCCATGTATCGTGTCTGGCCTTAAGCCCATGTTGTGGGCACCCCCCCCCTAGTCGCCCCAACCCTAGGACGTCCCTGGTTCATACATAAACTCAGTAGCACCGTCTTTTAGTTTTGGGTTTTGTTTAGTTCAGTTTTCTAGAGAGAAACTTGATCGAATTATTGTAACTGTGGCGACAAGTCCTTTTACAGTAATCTAGGGCCCCTATTCTTGTTCTACACCACTATGACGATTAGTCCTTTTGTGTTCAGAGCTTGAACCTTTTCTTGTGATTTGCTTCATCCATATTTGCAATTTTAGATTGCGTGTTTATCCTCTCTTGCTTGTGTTCTCGATTTTGCTTGTAGGAACAATCAAGTTGTGCTTGGTGTAACGGTTGCAGGGTTGGATCGTGTCTGATTCAAGCCGGGTCGTCGATGCCGAGTTCCCCAAATTCGAGTTTATCCCCTTACCTCTCAGAAGATCAGGCCATATCTACATCAACCAAGATGGTGACCAACAAAGTGACCAAGGAGAAGATGGCCACGTAGAATAACCTGCCGAAGAAGATCAACGGGGTGATAATCCCCTAGCCAATGATCTATCGGTCGGTCACCGCCATCGACCGAGAGGGTCATGCGGATCACGCAACGCACGTCGACTAGATCTGGGGCCAGACATTGAAGTTGATGGCGTCAAGGTCTACGACAACTCTCAAAATAACATCACCGGGGCTAAAACATTGCTTGACACCTTAATGGCTGATGCAAATTATCAGACCCCTGCGATGATGAAGGCGGTGGCTATGCTCAAGGCTGCTGCTGCTTAGGATGCTGCCAAGGACAGATCAAAGTCTGTAACAAGCTTAAGCCATGCAACTACACAAGGTTGGCATAGGCGTGAAGATTTGAGAAACTCTCTCAGTATTCGTGATGGATAAGATACCATCAACTCCCACCATGAAGAACACGCTTGGGACAACCGACGCTACGAGGAGGAACACCGTGATCGGAGGACTAATGATCGATGGGATGATCAACAGGATGACCGAAGGGAAGACCGACGAGACAACCGACGAGAAGACCGAAGAGACGCTCCTCCAACAAACAACCGCGATGACCGACGTTGATGAGACAATCAGGATCGGTGCGATAACAATGATGATAACAATCAACGTCATCGCTATGATGATGATGTTGGTCCGTGACACAACTGTCGCCCAACTCCATCTCCAGACTAGCACAGACGGTCACCGACTCCCACTAACGATAAAATCGATGGCATCAAGGCTTACGTCCCCAGGCTTCGCATAGCTCGATGGCCGAAAGGATTCAAGCTGGTCCCCATCAAAAAATATGATGGTCAGACCAATCCCTGAGAGTGGCTGCAACTCTATAGCACGGCAGTCTGGTCGGCTGGAGGTAATTCCTATGTAATGGCTAATTACCTTCTGGTCTGCCTCGATCCGGCTGTTCAGATATGGCTCACATCTCTTCCAGAGGAGTCAATCACATCTTGGGGAGACCTCAACAAGAAGCTTATTGAGAGCTTCCAAGCCACATGCAACCGACCGGGCAACCACTTTGACCTCACTCGGATCAAGTAGAAGACTGACGAGCCTCTTCGTGACTACATCAAGCAATTCTGTGCTAAGAAGACTGAGATCCTCAATGTTCTGGACCAACGGATTATTGCTGCCTTCCAAGGAGGAATCCGCAGTGATGACTTGGTCTGGAAGATCGATCAAAAGAATCATGACCTCAAGGTGACCGCTCAAGAGTGCTTCAAGATCGCTGAAAAGTTCGCATCAGGTGAGTCGGCATTAGACGACATCTAAGGAAAAGGCAAGGAGAAGCGGTCGAACAAGCCCGAGTCCTCCAAGAAGGACAAGAAGAGGAAGTCTGACAACATGGTTCACACGGTCGACCGATTTCAGAAGAATCCTCGGATGAATCAATCGACCATGGACGATCTGCTGAGTGGCCCGTGCCTCTGGCACCGAAAGGGAAACCACAAAGCAAAGGACTGATACCAACTGAAGGGTTTTGCGACTGCTGCGCTCAAGGTGGCCAAAGACCCTCTAGGACGCAATGGCAAAGATAAATCCATGGACGGTAGTGTCACACTCGGTTTTAAGGATAAAACCAAGTGCTTAGCATATGTGTGCCTAGGAATAAGTTTTACGCATATCAACAATAAAGTGAATAGCAGTATAACCAATGTCATTCATAAAGCATACCATTATTACATAAATAATTGTATTCAAAGTCTATAACGACTCTCTCGATAAATAACAGCGGAAGACACCATAACACCATAGGTAATCGACCGGGGGCACGCTCGCCTAGTAATAGTCTTCATCATTGTAGTCCATATCTCCATCTTCTGAGCAGCAGTTTATAGTACAACAACAAAGGGAAATAGCAAGGGTGAGCACATGCCGTACTCAGCAAGTGGGGGAAAATATGACATGCAAGCTTAATAGAAGAAAGGCTAACACAATGGTTCATTTGCATAAATGAGCACTACTAAGACCATTTGAATAGCACTCCTATTTACTAAGTGAAAATTTCTCCCAAGTTATCTCATCTATCCAACACTACAGGTTACACCTCCTGTAGCCAACCACGGGTTAAACCGCCCATAAGAAACCATACTACAGGTTACACCACCTGTAGCCAACCATGAGTTAAACCGCCCATAAGAAACCACACTACAGGTTACACCACCTGTAGCCAACCGTTAGTTGTAGCCCATAGAGGACTACAATTCACATAGAATTCTGAGTCACCAACTCACACAGAGCTGAACAGTTCACATAGAACACCCTTCACTAAGATGCCAACCAATCCCAACCAAACCAAACTTGGCTACCGACCAAGTCCACCCATAAAGAACCATCGTAAATGTGTGAGGATCTAGGCCGCTCATGACCGTGAGCATGACTGTTATAACAATTTTACACACTGCAGAGGTTGCACAACTTTACCCACAAGTTGGTGATTTCATCACTATGTAGTGACTAGAGAGTCTCCATGTTGCCCAAGTCACACTACCGTAGGTGTGAGGCCAAGAGATCACCACAAGGTCTTTCAGAGCGCTTCCCAGCTTGCAAACAATCCACGCTAAGGTTTCACCACTGCGGAATTAAACCATTCCTATAGAAGCCCCCTCTGGTGCCGTGGCTAGGAGTAAACCGTCCATCGCCTGAGTCCGAGAGTAAACCGTCCTGTCCTCCTTCCTCGACTGCTCACAGAACTGGGAAGACATCTCGATACTATACCAAGCCTACCCATATCAAACTTGTGCTTTACGTTATTTTCCTAGGTGGCCGCTCCACAAACTACTCTTGTGATCCCAAGCCGGTACCACCACAATCCCATAGTACTATACCGAGTACACGTGCATACCCGCACCGTCCTTGCCATCCTCTTGCTTGGATCACCTAGGTTCCAAGTTGCTAAAAAGGATTACCCATCCCTCATGATCATTATGTTAAAGTGAGCCATTAGTCAAGATTAACAATAGACACTTTCGTTCCTGACATAGAAAACTAAGCATGACGTACCCTCACTAACAAGCTACACCAGAACCCAGGCAACAAGGAATAATATCGAACAGGATATGACACATGGGATTCAATATTAACAAGCATGCATAGAGATAGAGAGAATGTAAAACATAGGTTCAATATGTGTGGGATACTTGCTCTACGGGTATCCTCAGACAAGACTAAGTCGGAAGATGACCGGGTACTTCATCAACAAGGAAGCCGACCAACATGGCTTGGAGCACAAGGCATTTAGAGATAGACTTTCTATGTAAATCCTTGTGGATTATGACTAGGACTCTTCATGAACCCCCCTGCCGACCGGATATATAAGGCGGTAGGGTACCCCCTTAGGGGACAACTAGAAACACAACAATAGAGACGACACAAGTTTTACAACATCAATACAATACACAGAACATAGGACGTAGGGTTTTTACTCTCGACAAGAGGGCCCGAACCTATATAACTCGGCGTCTTGTGTTACCATCATAGTTCTTTGTCTCGACATAGCCCTATATATTTACTGCCGATCTCAAGCTTTGACAGTTGGTGCGCCAGGTAAGGGACATGGCTCGGCGGGATTCTCCGTCGACTACGATGGCCGAAATTCCCATCATTCAGTACTCACCAGACTTCAAGATCTCCTTTGGATCACTCGACTTCACAGTCGGTGACAATGGAGCCCTAGGTTTGGAAAACCACAGATCAGACTCAGCCGTAGCCGTCTCCATGGCGCGATCACCGAGTTTGTCTGACATGATCCCCACATTGGTTCCACTCGGATTAGAGGAAGAAGGTCCTTCCTTCGAGAACGATTCAAAATCGGATCGGTCCTTTGATGAGGACTCAGTCGGATCTGCTTACCCACATCCCCATACTGTCAACATGGTGGATATAGTAGATCCTGCGGATGGAGACCAAGATGGTGACCAAGACGGTGAACAAGAAGATAACCCCGTCGATGGCCACCCAAAGCAATTAGCCGAAGGAGGTCAACAGGAGGAGAACCCTCTAGTTGATGACTTATCGGTCGATCACCGCCGTCGACCCAGAGGGTCGCGCGGTTCACGCAACACACGCCGACTGGATCTCGGTCTAGACCTCGAAGTGGATTGCGTCAAGGTCTACCACACTCCTCAGAATAACATCACCGGGGCCAAAACTTTGCTTGACACTCTAATGGTCGATGCGAATTATCAGACCCCTGCGATGCAGAAGGCGGTGGCTATGCTTAAGGCTGCTGCGGCTCAAGAAGCCGCAAAATCTCAGTCGGTCACAAGTTCTAGTCATGCATCTTCATGAGGTCGGCATAGGCATGAAGATCTAAGAAATTCTCTCAGTATCCATGATGGACGAGATACCATCAACTCTTACTATGAGGAACGTGCTCGGGACAACCGATGCTACGAGGAAGAATGCCGTGATTGGAAAACGGACGACCGATGGGATGACCGACGAGATAACCGACGAGAGGACCATCAAGACCCTCCTCCAAGAGACAACCATGACAATCGTCGTTGATGTGATGACGGATCGGCGTGATAACGATGATAATGACCATCGGTGATGTTGTCATGACGATGATGTAGGTCTGCAACACGGTCGCCATCCAACTCCGTCTCCAGACTGGCATAGGCGGTCGTTGATGCCTACCGACGACGAGATCGATGGCATCAAAGCTTACATCCCTAGGCTTCGCATAGCTCGATGGCCAAAAGGATTCAAGCCGGTCCCCATCAAAAAAATACGATGGTCAGACCAACCCCCGAGAGTCGGCTGGAGGTGATTCCTACGTAATTGCTAATTATCTTCCGGTCTGCCTGGATCCAACCGTTCAGATATGGCTCAAATCTCTTTCGGAGGAGTCAATCATGTCTTGGGGAGACCTCAACAAGAAGCTCATAGAAAGCTTCCAAGCTACCTGCAATCGACCAGGCAACCACTTCGACCTCACTCGGATCAAGCAGAAGACCGATGAACCTCTTCATGACTACATCAAGTGACTTTTCGCTAGAAGACTGAGATCCCCAATGTCCTGGACCAACAAATTATTGCTGCCTTCCAAGGAGGAATCCGCAGCAATAATTTGGTGTCGATGACTCGTACCCTAGGGTAACTCACATAGAAGGAAAGTGGAGGTAGACTCCTACTAGGATAAGAGCAGTAGACCAACTAGGACTCCGCCATGTAACCCTGCCCCCCGGATATATAAGGAGGGGCTGGGGTCCTCCTTAAGGGAGAACTAGAAGTCGACAAGACAAGTCGGCAAGACAAGAATTAGACAAGTCCTCAACTAGAGATCCCGCACGGGGCTTAGATTAGACATACAACTAGACATCATCGTCTAGGTCTATCCTCGTCTAGATCTTTAGATCCAGACATATCAATACAAATACCACAGAATACAGGACGTAGGGTTTTTATCCTCCGGGAGGCCCGAACCTGTCCAAATCGGCGTCTTGTGTTACCATCGTCTCTCGATCTTGCGCATACCCCTATCCTACTTATAAATCCACATAGATAAACTACTCTATGTCTATTGCCGAGATTAAATCTCGACATTTGGCGCGCCAGGTAGGGGAAGCGCGACGGTCGGTTCATCGAGATCGGTGGTTTCAATCTACTACTTCAAGATTTCATCGTGAGCAGATCGGCATTGAAGCACACGAGTCACCGCATTTTTGAAAGATTTCTTCTTCAAGATCTAATCGCGAGTAGACCGATGATGAAGCATCATGTCATCGCACAAATCATCACGTCTTCATCAAGATGGCGCTCAACAAACTGACGACGACACCTTCAATGAGGGCGACCACCACTCGACAACATCGTCGCACTACAATGATGGTTCCGGCCACTCAGCAGCAACGTCTTGGTCAACTACATCGAGCTTCAAGATTCGGCGACATCGCCTCAACTCTACGGCTTGACCGCTCGGTGGCCACATGGGCATGCCCGGGGGCTACTCGACGACGACCAATTGACCATGCCACTTGGCAACATCGTCACTACTTGGCCACTCGGCAACATCGCTGCGACCCGACGACATCACCACAACTCCTCCAGCACCTCAGCGACATCATCCATTATGACGATGCTTCCGGCAACATGATACTTCGGCGGATTCGGCCACCCAGCAATGTTGCCACGATGACGCCTCCAATGACTCAGCAACATCACTACGACTCGACGGCTCGATCACTCAGCAACCATATGGACATGCCCGGGGGCTACTCCGCCTTCACCTGGCCACTCAGCTGCTCGGCCACTCAATGATGTCTTTGACAATTCAACGCATCGGCAATTGCCACGACTCAGTCACTTGGCAACATCGCTGCGATTCGGCCACTCGGCAACATTGTCTCGACTCGTCCACTCGGCAACATTGCTGCACTACGATGACTCGATAGCCACCAAGCTACTCAGCGACGCCATCAATGACTTGGTGTTTTGGGTTTTCACCCACTCCGTCAATTGGTGACACCTCCGACTACTTGGCGACACAAGCCAACCACTCTGAGCTTCGATGTACTAGCGACATGATGGCTCGACATTGACGTTCGACCACTCGCCAACAACATCAACATGCTCGGGGGCTCATCTTCAACTCGCCGAATTGCAAAGCTAAGTATCTTTATACTTTCTCGATTTACTTTCGAGGTTTTGGGCTCATGTCCTTCATACTATTTTTCCCATGGCCATTTATCTCTGTTTTCTAAGCAGAAGGTCGTAGGTTTTTCTATGGGTAAAGTTGGGCTTTTTAATCAGTGCTCTTACTTGTGACTTTATTCATCTTTTTATTGTCTCGGTTCTTTAATCCTTCGCATTAAACAATCATGCCAGGGGGCTATTTGTGTATCTATAGACGTGTTCTCCCACTTTTTTGTGAATCTAGCAGTACACATGTCGATCAGTGACCTTTCAGTAGTGCATCAGCCCTGACACCAAATGACCCATGTTATCTGTTCTAGTTTCATCTTTTTTGGCTTCAGCCTTGAACGATACATTGCATTTTATTTACGATTTGGTCTTATTTTTTGGTCTTACACCGACTAGCGACTAAGTCATAAAACTTCTTAGCTACGCAACAGATTGCCACTATACTAAACCCAGAGCCAAAGTTGCGAGAGGTCATGTGTCGATTGGTTCTGATTGCTATGCAAGAGTAAATTATGACCGATATTGTTGCAGCAGATCGAGCTCCGAGCTCTTTATATTTTGTTCTAAGTATCGTATGGTGGATCAGTCTGGTTGCTAACGCGCGAATACGCTGCTATGCGCCAGTCGGTCTACCAACAAGGAGAAAAATGGATACACACTTGACTTTTTAGTCGACTGATTTGTTTGGCTTATAAAAATAAGTTTCCAAACAAACAATATTAAATATAACTAATTATTCTAATACTCTTTATTGTCAGGAACATTTACGACGGATAGGCGGATACACCACTCAATATAGAGTGATTTCCTCGTCTTCGTCGGTCGGCAATGCCAGCTTCGACCGCTTTTATCGGTCGGCCATGCTAACATGGACTACTTTCACCGGTCGGCTACATCAGCTCCAACTGCTTTTGCCGGTCGGCTACATCAGCTCCGACTGCTGCCATCGGTTTGCCACATCATATCTGACCACCACCATCAGTCGGCCACATGTCAGATTGTCGGCTTCACTCGATCATCGGGATTTCCAGTGATTCCTACTTCATCAGTGGTCGGCAGCTACGACAACCTTGATTGTCTTCTTCACTCGACCTTATTGTCATGAGTTAAGTACCACTACCACTCAGCCATGGTATTCTGAGTTGAGCGCGACTGACACTCATAATGGCGATTGTCTCAGGGGCTTCTTTGAAGAGAAGCACTTTCTATCAAATTTATGGTTGATGCCATAATATATAAATATATGATTTGATGATCATATGACAGTGGCTTGATGGTCATTCTATCAAATGTGCTTCTTTGATGAGAAGTGCATTATCAAAAATGGTTAATGCCATAATCATTCAAAGCATGATTTGATGATCATGTCGCTATGACTTGATGGTCATATACGCAAAATAACGAGCATCACTCGACTGATTGAAGTCAGTCTATAATAGTGAAAATAAAGCTCAAAGATATGAGTGATTACAATTCTTAAGGAAAGGTTACTTAATCATGATTGAAGTCATGGTAACTTAGTACTTGGCTATGATTGATGTCATAAAGCCCCGTTCATTCGGTTGTGATTGAAGTCACCCGTTTGATTCATAAATCACTCATAGGGCACTTGGCCAAAGACTATGTCATTTAGCTATGATTGATGTCATAAGCTTATGTTCACTCGGTAATGATTGATGTCATTCTACTGAGTTATTTATCACTCGGATTTGATGATTTGAGTGATTTCTCCTTATAGAGAGCTGACATGATTATTCTTGTTTTGGACTCTTGCATTATTTGCAGTTTCCAAATGACACAAGAGTCAGGGGCTACACCTAGTTAGGTGCACCTACTCGGTGCACCAGTTGATTTCTTGAAGACATTTTTGGATCTTTGAGATTCTCACAAGCTCGCTGATACAAAGCTGAAGCATTCTACATGGCATAAACCAGTCGAGAAGCTACTATAGACTATCATCAACCTTGCAAGACTCTCGGGGGCTTCTATTGATGACTCGTACCCTTGGGTAACTCACATAGAAGGAAAGTGGAGGTAGACTCCTACTAGCATAAGAGCAGTAGACCGACTAGGACTCCGTCATGTAACCCTGTCCCCCCGGATATATAAGGAAGGGCAGGGGTCCTCCTCAAGGGACAACTAGAAGTCGACAAGACAAGTCGGCAAGACAAGAATTAGACAAGTTCTCAACTAGAGATCCCGCACGGGGCATAGATTAGACATACAACTAGACATCATCGTCTAGGTCTATCCTCGTCTAGATCTTTAGATCTAGACATATCAATACAAATACCACAGAACACAAGACATAGGGCTTTTATCCTTCAGGAGGCCCGAACCTGTCTAAATCAGCGTCTTGTGTTACCATCGTCTCTCGATCTCGCGCATACCCCTATCCTACTTATAAATCCACATAGATGAACTACCCTATGTCTATTGCCGAGATTTAATCTTGACATTTGGTTCAAGAGATCGGTCGGAGGAATCATGACCTCAAGCTTACCGCTCAACAGTGCTTCGAGATCGCTAACAAGTGCATCCGGTTAGTCGGCATTAGATGATATTCGGGGAAAAGGTAAGGAGAAGCGGTCAGACAAGCCCGAGTCCTCCAAGAAGGACAAGTAGAGGAAGTCTGATAACGCGGTTCACACCATGGACCGACTTCAGAAGAACTCTCGAACAAACCAACCATCCACGGATGAGCTGCTGACTGGCCCGTGCGTTCGGCATCCGAAGGGAAATTACAAAGTGAAGGATTGCTATCAACTAAAGTGTTTTGCAATAGCTGCGCTCAAGGTAGCTAAAGATCCCTCGAGGCGCAATAGCAAAGACAAGACCAAGGACGATGGAGACAAGGATGATTCAGGAGAGTTCCATGAGCCCCGCAAGGAAGTCAACGTCATCTTCGATGGCCCGGATGCCTATGTGTCCAAGTGCAAGTAGAAGCTGGAACTTCGAGAGATCAACTCGGTGGAACCAGCTGCGCCTCAATTCATGGGACGGTCTAAGATGCCAATCACCTTTGATCAGTCGGATCATCCCAAGCATATACCAAAGCCGGGTCGATACCCGCTGGTGCTTGCTGCCACGATGAAAGAGGTAAAGTTCAACAAAGTACTCATTCATGGAGGAAGCAGTTTGGACTTAATCTTCACCAAGACTCTTAAAGAGCTTGGTCTGTCAATCAATGATCTTCAGTCGAGTTCTTCACCTTTCCATGGGATTGTGCCTGGCAAGACTTTGATTCCTATTGGACAAATTAGACTGCCAATCACCTTCGGAACCCATGAGAACTTCAGGACTGAGCGTATTCTTTTCCAAGTGGTGGATTTCGACTCGGCATATCATGTTATTATCGATCGACCGGTGATGGCTAAATTCATCGCTGTCCTGCATTATCCATATCTCACCCTGAAGATGCCAGGCCCGAATGGGATAATCTCCCCCCACTCTGATGTTTGGAATTCTTTTGATTGTGATGTACACAGTTGTGAGATGGCCAATAAACAGTTGATTTTGTCTGATCAGAAGGAGATCCAGAAGGCAGTTGGCATGGAGGAACAGACTGAAGCGGTGGCTCCAGCAAAAAAGCCCACCAAAGATAAGATTCAGACCGATGACATCCAAACTAAGGAAATCATACTCGATCCTGAGGACCCCGATAAGGTAACTTATGCTGAGGTCAACCTTGATGAGAAATAGGAACTCACGCTCACTCTTTTCCTCTAGGAAAATAGGGACATCTTTGCATGGAAACCATCTGACATGCCGGGAGTTCCTAGGGAAAAGATTGAGCATGAGTTAAGGGTACCTCCTGGGGCTACCCCCGTTCAGCAGAGGCTTAGAAGGTTCGCAAAAGATCGCAAGGACGCCATGAAGAAGGACGCACATTTGATAGAGTGACCATCAAGCCACTATTATATGATCATCAAATTATGGCATCAACCATAAAGTGCCTCTCTTCAAAGAAGCCCCCAAGACAATCGCCATTATGAGTGTCGGTTGCGCTCAACTCAGAATATCATGTCTGAGTGGCAGCGATACTTAACTCATGACGATAAGGTCGAGTGAAGAAGACAGTCAAGGTTGTTGTAGCTGCCGACCGCTGATGAAGTAGGAATCACTCAAAGTCGTGATGACCGAGTGAAGCCGACAGTCTAACATGTGGCTGACCGATGGTGGCAGTCAGAGCTGGTGTAGCGATCGATGAAAGAGGTTAGAGCTGTAAACCGACCGATGAAGGCGATCGGAGCTGGCGTGGCCGACCGATGAGAGCGGTCGGAGTTGTAGGCCGATCGATGGAGGCAGTCGGAACTAGCATGATCGACCGATGAGAGCAGTCGGAGTTGTAGGCCGATCGATGGAGGCAGTCGGAATTGGCACGGTCGACCGATGAGAGCAGTCGGAGTTGTAGGCCGATCGGTGGAGGCAGTCGGAACTGGCACGGTCGACCGATGAGAGCGGTCGGAGTTGTAAACCGACTGATGGAGGCGAGGAAATCACTCTACGCCGAGTGGTGTATCCACCTATCCATCAAAAATGTTCCTGACAATAAAGGAAATTAGGATAATTAGTTATAATTAACATTGTTTGCTTGAAAACTTATTTTTATAAGCCAAACAAATTAGTCGACTGAAAAGTCAAGTATGTATCTATTTTTCTCCTTTAAGTAGACCAACTGGCGCATAGCAACGTATTCGCGCGTTAGCAACCAGACTGCTCCACCGTAGGATAGATCCTACGTAGAACAAAATATAAAGAGCTTGGAGCTCGGTCTGCCACAACAATATCGGTCATAATTTACTCTTGCATAGCAATCAGAACCAATCGACACATGACATCTCGCAACTTTGGCTCTGGGTTTAGTGTAGTGGCAGTCTATCGCGTAGCAAAAAAATTATATGACTTAGTCGCTAGTTGGTGTAAGACCAAACAATAAGACCAAATCGCAAATAAAATGCAATGTATCGGTCGAGGCTAAAGCCAAAAAAGATGAAACTAGAACAGATGACATGGGTCATATGGTGTCAGGGCTGAAGCACTACTGAAAGGTCACCGACTGACATGTATACTGCTAGATTCATAAAAAAGTGGGAGAACACGTGTATAGGTACACAAATAGCCCCCTGGCTCGATTGTTTAATGCGAAGCATTAAAGAACTGAGGCAATAAAAAGATGAATAAAGCCACAAATAAGAGCACTGATTATAAAGCCCAACTTTGCTCATAAAAAATCTACGACCTTCTGCTTAGACAACAGAAATAAGCGGTCCTAGAAAAAAGTATGAAGGACATGAGCCTAAAATCTCGAAAAAAATAAATCAAGAAAGAATAATGATACTTAGCTTTGCTATTCGGCGAGTTGAAGAGGAGCCCCCGAGCGTGTTGATGTTGTTGGCGAGTGGTCAAATGTCGAAGTTGAGCCATCATGTTGCTGGATCACCAAATTGTTGAAAGTGTGGCCAAGTGGTCGAGTGACCAAAGCGCCATGTCATTGCAGGCGTCGTCGAGTAGCCGAGTGGATGAAAACCCAAAGCGTCAAGTAATTGGCGGCGTTGCTGAGTAGTTGAGTAGCCGTCGAGTCATAGTGTTCAGCGATGTCGCCGAGTGACCGAGTCGAGGCGATGTCGCCGAGTGACCGAGTCGAGGCGATGTCACCGAGTGACCGAGTCGAGGCGATATCGCCGAGTGATCGAGTCGTGGTGATTGTCGATGCGCTGAGTCATCGAAGACGTCTTCGAGCGGCCGAGTGGCCAGGTGAAGGCGAAGTAGCCCCCGGGCATAAACATGTGGCCGTGAGCAGTCCAAGTCGCGGTGATGTCGCCGAGTCATCGAAATCCATCGAAGTATCGAGTTGCCGGAAGCATCATCGTAATGGACAATGTCATCGAGTAGCGGTCGTCCTCGTTGAAGGTGTCATTATCAGTTTGTTGGACGCCGTCTTGATGAAGACATGATGATTTGTGCGATGACATGATGCTTCAACATTGGTCTGCTCGTGATTAGATCATGAAGATGAAATCTTTCGAAAACACGGTGACTCGTGCGCTTCAACGTCGGTCTGCTCGCGATGAAATCTTGAAGTAGTAGATTGAAACCACCAATCTCGACGAGTCGACTATCGCGCTTCCCCTACCTGGCACGTCAACTGTCTAGACTTAATCTTGGCAATAGACATAGGGTAGTTCATCTATGTGGATTTATAGGTAGGACAGGGGTATGTGCGAGATTGAGAGACGATGGTAACACAAGACGCCGATTTAGACAGGTTCGGGCCTCCCGGAGGATAATAACCCTACGTCCTATGTTCAGTGGTATTTGTATTCATATGTCTAGATCTAAAGATCTAGACGAGGAGGGTAGACCTAGACGATGATGTCTAGTTGCGTCTAATCTATGTCCTGTGCGGGATCTCTGGTTGATTACTTGTCCAATGCTATGGCTTGCCTAGTAGAACTTGTCCCTTGAAGAGGACCCCTGCCCCTCCTTATATATCCGGGTGGACAGGGTTACATGGCGGAGTCCTAGTCGGTCTACTGATCTTATCCTATTAGGAGTCTATCTTGCTTTCCTTATCTATGAGGTACCCCGATGGTAGTATCATTGACATCGACCGACTTGGAGAGGCTTTCCTTCTCAGTATTCAAGGTGTTAACAAACCTTTGCTAATTGGAAGTCAACTTCTCCAGGTCGACAATCTTCTGGTCACGAGCTAAAGATAGATTTTTGAACTTTTAGCGCTAGAGTGATTAGTTGGTTATTTAAACGCAAGATGGTAAGTGATCTTACAAGCTATATCTGCACCGCCTTGGTCTAAGGCCTTGGTCATCTCTCTTTGGTCGGTCTGCAGCTTATCAATCTCCTTCTGTGCTTTGGAGAGCTGCTGACCAGAGACTAGCATAACAACAGCAATATGTCAGTCTTAAACTTAAAGACATAAAGACCGAAGAGTATTAGGGCATACCAAAAGTTTTGGCTTCGAGGTATTTCACCCTAGCCTGATTCCTCTCTACAAGAGCATATATTTTTTGTATACAAAAAGGGGTTAAGCTTAAGGACGAGATTGAGCCAAAGCTAAAACAGAGTATTGAAGTACCTTGCTAGCTTCTCGATGTTGGTACATAATTTCCACGTCCTCCACTTCGGGCCAATCGAGTGTATCTGCAGGCAATGTCGCCTTACCTTTGTCAAGAGGTGAAGGGACGACGGCTGGAGCAGGTTGGGGTGTAGGCACTGGAGTGGAGGCAGGAATTGTCTTGTTAGATGGCTTATCCACCTCGGTCGGTGTGTTTGATGACTTGCCGACCAGTTTGAGTAGATCAGTCAGACGAGGAGGGGGTCCTGACCGAGTGGCTTCAGATTCTTGGGCACTTTGCGAATCACTCGTCTAACTACTGTCAAAACAAGGATTTAGGAGATTAAGATGTGCTATGACTATTGGCAATAAGAGATAAGGAATACAAGGTTTAAGGATTAACCTGGGGGCCCTCTTAAGCTTGATTTGGCACATCCTCTTCTTCGAAGAAGTTGACTGAGAATCAGTCTCTTTCCTCTTTTGGGCCTGTTGCACCACCCCTGCATCACTCTGTGTTTGGCTTGGGGGCTCCGACTGGCTTGAAGGTCGGTCCGAGGGTGCAGAGGCAGGTTGACCGGCATCAGCAGGCGGTATTTCATCTTCATCACCCTAATCCCCAACATATTATCATCGGTGCCCAACAGTCTGCTTCACTAGTCAACTGGGGGGAGGCAGGGTGACAACTTGTTCAACACGTACAGGTTGAGTGCCTGCGGAAGAGCTTGAGCCTCCAGAGCCAGTCTGCCACGGCTTCTCAACATAATTTGGTCCCTCGGTATCGGTCGGAGGGAGCGGAGGATGGGATACATAAGTATCCAGAACCTGCACAAGATTCAGGATATCAAGCAGGACATCAAGACAAGAAAATAAGGGATTGCTCAAAGTAGACTGAGGCTTACTGAGGCTCGCATAGTGCCCTTGTTATACGCTTTCTGATCAATGAGTCATCCTGAAGGATATCCCCTTCAAACATTTTTGATAGGCATTTCTTACGAAGTTCACCATTCGGCGGGTCGGGCACCTCCCTGGTTTCGTCATTATTAACATAGTTCCACGTCGGGTGACTTTGAAGCTTTATGGGTTGCACTCTGTGGATTACGAAGCTTTGGCAACGGTGATTCCATCAACGCCTTCAGCATTCAAGTCAGCTATCTTCTTCAACAGAGCGACCACGTGAGGGTCGGTCGGATCAGGCTTCTCAGTCCATCATGCCAGGGGAATTGTCTTGGCACCAGTGAAGTCGGCAAGAACAGGGGGAGGGTTGTCACAGTAGAACCACTCATCCTTCCAGTTCTTGTTTCTAGTCTTCAACGGCACATTGATGTAGGCTTCCTTCTTGCGCAACTGGACGCCAACGCTGCCTATAGTTAGTTGATTGTCCTTGGTTGGCAGCGGTCGGAGGACGAATAGATGGCGAAATAGATTGAAGTGGGGAAGAGTGCCCAAAAATGCTTCGCACATATGCATGAAGATGGTGATGTGAAGAATACAGTTGGGATTGAGGTTGACAAGCTCAATCCCATAAAAGAATAGGAGCCCGCGCAAGAAGCTGCAGCAGGGGACTCCAAAACCATGCTCAAAGAACGAGCGGAACACAACGATCTATTTATAAATGGGGATGGGGCAAGATTCATGGGGTACCTTCCAGTCGATCCGAACTTGCTCTGGAAGGATGCCGTCGACCACCATCTGGTTCATATCAGCTTGGGAGAGGCTGCTCCTTGAGAACTCCCGAAGCTGCTCCAGAGTGTCGATCTCCGGAGAAGAGGAGGCGGCAATGGCAGCGGAAGTTGCTCGAATCGAAATGGAGACCTTCTTGCGACCCATGTTGATGGTTGTTTTGAACGTGGCGGATCAAGTGCTGAACCCTAGCAAAAGCTTGGGGGCTAAGGGTGGTGAGATCTAGGACGGTCGGAAGGGAAACACTAACCCTAGCCGGAGAAGCAGAGGCGTCGCTGAGAGCAGAGGAGGCGCAAGGAAGACGAGGAGTTTATGTGCAAATGCGGCGTGGACTGAGAGTCAACCTAATGCTCCCCTTTTATACCCCCGCTTTTTGACCTAACGGTCCCATAGGCCGGGATGGGCCGTACAGTGACAGTGACGCAATTGTTTGATTAATCAGAAGATTAATTAAGGGCCTTAAACATATTTAGGGTCTAAAACCTTGAGAAGTAAAACTCGGGGGCTTCTTTGATGAGAAGCATTTAAAAATGTTAAACCATATCTATATGATTTGATGATCATGTAGCAAAGGACTTGATGGTCATATGAATATAAGTTCAAAGGTTATGGTATTGACTGAAGTCAATAACCAAATTGCCAAATTTGGACTTATTAAAAGATAGAGTGCCCAATTATTAGGGAAACGCTATGTTATGATTGATATCATTTAGCTTAATACAATTATATGATTGAGGTCATATTGATTCATATGAATTGAATATGATTGATATCATGAAATTCAGACCGACCAGTCACTCGGACATAGTGTATATCACTCGGCCTTTTTAATAATCGGTCAGCAAGGTTGAAGCTTTGCAAAGTGAGCCACTGGTTTGATGACTAGAGGTCTGTTAGACTCAGATTTGATGGTTTGAGTAAATTACCTACAAAATAATAAGAGCTAATATAATTAGACTCTTGCATTATTTGCTAGTCTCCAAATTATACAAGAGTCGGGGGCTACACCTAATCAGGTGCACCTGATCGGCGCATCGGATCTATCAGGAATTTCGAACAGGCCGTCCTGATTTATGATCTATATTTGTAGATCACTCGGAGATCAAAGCTCAAAATCAGAAAGCACTCGGGGGCTGTTGTGGGATACTTGCTCTACGGGTATCCTCAGACAAGACTAAGTCGGTAGCCGACCATCTACTTCATCAACAAGGAAGCCGACCGACTCGGCTTGGAGTACAAGGCATTTAGAGATAGACTGTCTATGTAAATCCTTGTGGATTACGACTAGGACTTAGGACTCTTCATGTACCCCCCCCCCCCACCGATCGGATATATAAGGCGGCAGGGTACCCCCTTAGGGGACCACTAGAAACACAACAACAGAGACGACACAAGTTTCACAACATCAATACAATACACAGAACACAGGACGTAGGGTTTTTACTCTCAACGGGAGGGCCTGAACCTGTATAACTCAGCGTCTTGTGTTACCATCGTAGTTCTTAGTCTCTACGTAGCCTTATATGTTTACTGCCGATCTCAGATTCGATAATATGCATCCAGGACACTTGCATGGTTCCCTTTGCTACTGCTCAAAGTCTTCAAGATGTAGTTCCCAAAAGTTCTCTAACAGTGGTTTGTCTAATCAACGTCACACCAGAAACACAAGCATACAAACACACTAAGAAACAACACACCACACAGTAACAAACAACAAGGCAAACAATACTACGAAAAAGTATGTGTTGCTATGATCGCGTGAGCGCAAGAATCGCCTCAATCGGAGTTACGAGTAAAAAGTTACGAAGGTTTAAAGTTCTAGGGTTAAAATGTAAAAACAGACAAGTTAAAAGGCCTAAAAGTAATTTTGGAAAAATAAAAGGGCTAAAGTGTAAAATGTACATGTAAAATATAATTTATGAAAATTTGAAGGACCAAAAGGTAATTTATAAAAAGTACAGGGACTAACTTGTAAAATATCCAGGTGAAAATATACTTTGTGTAAAATTTAGGGACTAAAAAGTAATTTTGGAAAAGTTCAGGGGCCTAGGTGTAAAAGGATAGGATTAAAACATAATTAGAAATAAGTACAGGGGCCCAAGTGTAAAATGCCCATCCTAATTATTACTTATACGAATTTAGCACTAAAATAAAATTACTAGAAGGTACAAGGTTGTTTTTGTAAAATTACAAGATTAAAATATAATTAAAAATATGTAAAAGAGTGTTTTTATAAAATTTAGGGGTTAAAATATAATTTAGGAAAAGGCTAGGGGCTTTTCTACAAAAATAATAGGACTAGAAAATAATTAATCACAAGCTCAGGGGCCTAAATATAATGAAGTATAGGTTTTGCAGAAAAATTAGGGTTAGAAACTAATTTAGTCAAAGTATAGGGGCCTATACGCAAAAATTCAACTTAATCAGAAATTAAAATAATAAAAATAAGCCTAAAAGCCATGGACCAGGTCTATGCCACCATGGACCAAGGTTGACCCCGTGGACCATGGTCCATGGTGGACCGAAAGCGGCGGCGGCCATTGCCGGCCTGCCGGAGCTCGCGGGAGCGGCGCTCCGGCGCGCGGGGAGGTGCGGAGGCGGGGCAACGGGGGTGGCGAGCTCACCTAGGCCATTGCGCGACCACGGGAAGGGGTGAGGAGGCCGAGCGACGGCGGGGAGAAATAGGAACTCGCGCTCACTCTTTTCCTCCAGGAAAATACGGACATCTTTGCATGGAAGCCATCTGACATGCCGAGGGTTCCAAGGGAAAAGATTGATCATGAGGTAAGGGCGCCTCCTGGGGCAACCCCCGTTCGACAGAGGCTTAGAAGGTTTGCACAAGACCGCAAGGACGCCATGAAGAAGGAGATAGATTATTAGATGCTAAGTTTATAAAGGAAGTGTATCATCCCGACTGGTTAGCAAATCCAGTCCTTATACCTAAGAAGAATAAAGAGTGGAGGATGTGCATTGATTATACCGATCTCAACTCAGGTAGTGAGTACTGTTTTGATAGTCGACCGGGAGGAAGAGGGTCGTATACAAAAAGTACAACACCTAGTCTATTTTGTTAGTGAAGTCCTCAGTGCTTCTAAAACAAGATATCAGCAGATCTTGAAGTTGTTGTATGCATTATTGATCACCTCCAGGAAGTTGAAGCATTATTTTCAAGCTCGTCCGATCGACGTCCAGACCTCATTTGCACTCGGCATAGTGCTTCACAATCGAGAAGCTGAAGGAAAGATTGCCTAGTGGACGGTCGAACTTGGTCAGTATACCATTACGTTCACGCCTCGGTCAGCAATTAAAGGACAGGCTTTGGCTGACTTTGTTTCCAAGTGGACAGAAATTCAAATGCCTCCTGCAACACAAGATATAGAGTACTGGAAAATGTACTTTGATGGCTCTCTTCAATTACCCGGAGCTGGTGCGGGAGTCGCGTTTATTTCACCCACAGGAGAGAAACTTCGGTATGTCCTTCAGGTTATGTTTCACGTGTCTAATAATGCTGCGGAGTATAAAGCCCTCCTACACGGTCTACGCATTGCTGTGTCACTCGGCATCAAGCACCTTGACGTCTTTAGTGACTCAACCTTGGTCATTAATCAGGTCACCAAAGATTAAAACTGTGTAGATGATAATATGAGTGCTTATTGTTGGGAAGTAAGGAAGCTCAAGGACAAATTTGATGGTTTGAAGTTCACGCATGTCCTTCAAGATAACAATGAGGCGGCTGATGAATTGGCTAAGATGGGATCATCTCGGTCTGAAGTCCCACCCGGTGTTTTCTTACACACCCTCGATTCTGATGAGGATGTCACTCCTAAGGATACATGCAACACTCCTCCAATTCTGGACTTGCAAGGTCCAATGACTAGAGCTCGTGCACGACGACTAAATTTAGAGGTGAGCTCGTTCCTACATTCTTCATTATATGTCACTTTTGAGAATGGTTTGCTACCTAATGATTATATTATAATTAGGAACCATGGAAAGGACCAGGAGATGATGGGAGAAGGACTTGGAGACGTGGAGCACCAGCAATCACGTGGAAGCCAAGGTGGAGGCCCAACCAAAACCGACTTCGAGTCTGTTTTGGGGCTCAGGACCAGTCTGCACTAAAATGATGGCCCATGATGCATACGGACTCGGATTTGGACGTTCTACATATGCACGAAAAGATAAGAAGAAGACCTTTCCAATGCCGCCGATCTCATATCAAAACTCATCAGGAGTCATCAGGAATCATCGAAACAAGAGAGGGTCCAGAATCTGTTTCGGTACTGCGTCGCCTATTTTTGGCCTTTGGGCTTTGTAACTAGTTGAGCCCAATTAGGAGCGTGTCCAGAGGGTCTTGAACGGCCCAAGGGTCTTCATATACAGCCTCCACCGCACCATTAGGTTCAGGTTTTGCTTAGATTATTCTGTTCGTAACAGTTTCGCCATCATCACGGTTTGTGAGACCCCAACTTCGTGAGATTCATAATACATCTGCAATTGTGTTGCCTTCTTCTTTGTTCTTACTTGTGTTCTTGATTTGCAGGCAAGGATTAGCCTTCTCGGTAAGGTTAATCGTTTTAGGATGGTTGATAACCAGAGGAGACGTCGTGCTACGATTGCGGGGTTTAGAACGTGCTGTTTAGAAGCCGGATCGATTTGTGTGTCGCCTCCGACCAAATCAATGTATCCAGAACCTTTCGGAAGATCAGGAACCCTTGTCCACATCAAGTGGTAATCAGAGCTTCAGGTGCACCGTCAGGTTCGTACTACCCTTAGTTAATTTCGTTTTGTGTTCATCCTATCGTCCACAGAAAAGCCCAAAAAATTTTTCCCTCCGCCCACAACCACGTGTTTAGCCTTTGCGTATTTCAATTTCAGAGTCCGTAGTGTTGAGTTTGTGCCCTAGTTTTTGTTTAGTTGCTGGTTTAGTTTGTGTTTTTGTCATTAGTAGTGTTTCCTAGCAACCCTAGCCTCCATCCCCTTCACCATCCTCTGTTTTGTTGGCTTTTTGTGCTAAGGTTGATTGATCGACACACCTAGCCTAGTCCCACCCTAATCCCACCCTAAACACACCGTCAGTACCCCAGACCAATCCCCACAAATTCCACTTTCCGCTGCCTCCACGCCGCCAAAAAAAAAATCCTACCCGATTCCAAACCCGACCCCAAACCAGACTCGAGTTTCTGGAAAACCGACTCCGACCCTCCTTCGGTAAAACTGGCATAACTTTTCGCTCGGTTGTCCGTTTTGGCTGAAATTTTTACAGAAGATTCTTGACTCAAAGTTGGGCATACCCACACTGCACTATACATTCTGTGCCCTCATCAAAAAATTCAAAAAAAAATTAGGAAGATAAAGAAAAAATTGATTTAAGTTTAAACCAGACGTTTTCTGCAACTTCAAGATTTTCTGTAGGCCACATCCTACCTCTATTTGAGCTGAAATTTTCTGTGGATTCTCCTCCATTGTTAGTGAGTTGGAGAAACATATCAAAAAAATAAATTCATAAAAAGAAATTTGGGATTTCTACTAGTGCTACATCTAGCCCCCTGAAATTTGTGGATTTGGCTGTTTTGCACTTAGCCCCCTATTATCGTCTGTTGTGCCTTTGTCTCCTTGTTTCTACTTTGCTATCACTAATGTTCTAGGACATACTTAGACCAGCAACTAGGGACAAGTTACTTGGGCACTTATTCAGCTTTACTATCTACTTTTTATTTGTGTGCCACTCACATATATATATATTTGGCCTTCCTAGCTCTACATATTTCTTCTGGACAGCACACAGGTTATTTTGTGACCCTTGCAATCGTGGAACACATCTCTTTGGTATCCTTTGCTTTGCTTTTCAGAACTTTGTAAGAGCTTTGTAAGGAGTCTCCTTTAGCTGTGTTGAGAGGCATTACTGCTTAGCTATTTTGTAGGGATAACCTTCACTGTTTGTTTCCTGTTTTGGTGTTTGTGATGGCAGGAAGTGACGACGGAGTGATTTGGCAGAGACGATCACCAGAGCCATTACTGATACGGTCAGCAAGCTTCACATTGGAGAAAGCATCGAGCGGTTGGAGAAGCGGGTCTCTAAGTTAACCGATCAGGTTGTTGCATTGGAGACCGCTTCCAAAACCAACGATACGAACACCAATAACAACAACAATGATGTTGAAGACGTCCATGATGAAGACATGGTGTATAAGGCTGATGGCACCGTGAATAGGTCAGCTACAAGGACCGCACGATTACGACGTTGTTTACAACATAATACTCAAGGTATGGGTGGTTTCCATAACTACAATCGTCGTCCACACGGTAACTATGCTCCAGATGACCCGTATGCTAAAATTAAGTTTTCAATTCCTTCATTTTTGGGTCAGTATGATGGTGATGTTTATCTTGATTGGGAGATGACTATAGAACAAAAATTTAATGCCCACCTTGTTCCTGAACAACATAGAGTTAGACAAGCTACTAGTGAGTTTAAGGACTTTGCTATTGTTTGGTGGAGTGGTCTAGCTGCTGAAACTGATTTGCCTACTACATGGGAAGAACTTAAGGTAGCAATGTGTGATCGTTTTGTTCCTCCTTCCTTTTATAGAGAGATTCGTAATAAACTATAGCATTTAGAACAAGGAGATAAAACTGTTCAGGAGTACTTTAGTGAGCTTCAGAAGGGTTTGATTCATTGGGCTGTAGTTGAAAAAGTAGATGATCAGATTTGTCGCTTTTATTCTAGTTTAAGAAAAGAAATTCAGGACATCCTTGATTATAAAGAATATTATACCCTCACCTAGTGTTTTCAGTATGCTATGCTTGCAGAGAAAGAATCATAGGGACTTTTCCAGGCTTTTGAGGAGTACAACAAGTCAAGGAACTCCTACCCCCCATGCTCGACGGGGACTTCAGGGCTGCCCAGGCCATCTTTCTGGCCGCCCCCACCAGCAGCTACCAAGGGAACCAGTGTTGTTTCTACAGCCCTAAGATCAGCCCCTACACCTTCTATGCGCTCAGGTAAAACTTCTGTGCAGGTACCAGCTAGTAGTGCCTCCTCTATTGCTTCGACGGGGCGCACTACAGGGATTCAGTGCCACCGCTGCCATGGACTTGGTCATGTGCAGAAAGATTGTCCAAGTAGGCGGGCATATGTGGCGACAGATGATGACGGTTACATGAGCACCTCCGATGTGGAGGATGAGGAGGAGGACGTCGCTACCACCAGCAGCGACCTCGTCCTTGGAGGCGGAGACACCATGGGATACATGAACATTATTGTTCAACGTGTCCTTAGCACACAAGTTCATCAGCCCGAGACGATGCAGCGCCACAACTTGTTTCAGATTTTCTTCGTCATCAAGAACTGCCGAGCACATGTCATCATTGATGGAGGGAGCTGCAATAACTTGGTGAGTTCTGATGTGGTCAACAAGCTTGCTTTGACCACACGTCCACATCCACATCCGTACTACATTCAGTGGTTAAACGACTCTGGCAAAGCTAAGGTAATACAAACTTGCAGAGTTCCTTTTTCCATTGGTTCTTATGTGAATTTTGTTGATTGTGATGTCGTACCCATGCAAGCATGTTCACTTTTATTGGGTAGATCTTGGGAATTTGATAATGATGTTGTACACCATGGTAGAAGTAATAAGTACACTTTTATGCATAAAGGAACTAAAATTACTTTGTTACCAATGACCCCTGCTGAAATTATACAAGCTGATTTAGAAAGAGCTGCTAGTTTGAAAAATAAAGGTCCTGAAATTCAATAACCTGTTAATTCTAATTCTACACCTAGTAATGTTAATGATTCTTCAAGTTCTAAGGGTGCTGAAATTAAATTACAAGGTCGTTCATATCTTGCAACAAAATCTGAGCTTGCTGAAATTTCTGATAATGATGATATTTGCTATGCTTTGATATGCAAAGAAGCTTTGTTTTCGCTTGATGATATTGCTTCTAGTGTTTTGTCTCCTGCTGTCACTAACCTTTTGCAGGAGTATGAGGATGTTTTTCCAGCTGAGATACCCCCGGGATTGCCATCTTTGAGACGGATTGAGCATCAAATTGATTTGATTCTAGGTGCTACTTTGCCAAACCGTGCTACTTATAGGACCAACCCTGAGGAGACTAAGAAGATACACCGACAAGTTCAAGACCTTTTGGATCGTGGGTATGTTCGTCAATCACTTAGTCCTTGTGCTGTTCCTGTACTTTTGGTTCCTAAGAAAGATGGTACTTGGCGTATGTGTGTAGATTGCAGAGCCATTAATAATATTACTATTAGGTATCGTCATCCTATTCCTAGGCTAGATGACATGCTTGATGAGTTATGTGGTGCTATAATTTTCACTAAAATTGATTTGTGTAGTGGCTACCATCAAATTAGAATGAAACTTGGAGACGAATGGAAAACAGCTTTCAAAACCAAATTTGGATTATATGAGTGGTTAGTAATGCCTTTTGGTTTAACTAATGCACCTAGTACTTTCATGCGCTTGATGAATGAGGTTTTAAGAGCTTTCATTGGCAAATTTGTGGTAGTTTACTTTGATGATATCTTGATTTATAGCAAATCCATAGATGAACATATGAATCATTTGTTTGCTGGTTTTTATGCTTTACGAGATGCACGTTTATTTGGTAACCTTGAGAAGTGCACTTTTTGCATGGATCGAGTCTCTTTTCTTGGCTATGTTGTGACTCCACAGAGAATTGAGGTGGATGAGGCGAAGATTGAAGCCATAAAGAGCTGGCCTGTACCAAAAACTATCACATAGGTGAGGAGTTTTCTTGGTCTTGCAGGTTTCTACCGCCGCTTTGTCAAAGATTTCAGCACCATTGCTGCACCTTTGCATGAGTTGACAAAGAAGGGCGTTGATTTCCATTGGGGTAAGGTACATCATGAGTCTTTTGATGCTTTGAAGGATAAACTTACACATGCTCCATTGCTGCAATTACCTAATTTTGATAAGATTTTTGAGCTTGAATGTGATCCTAGTGGTATAGGCATTGGTGGTGTTTTGATGCAAGATAGTAAACCTGTTGCATACTTTAGTGAGAAAATTACTGGGCCTATTTTGAATTACTCCACGTATGATAAGGAATTGTACGCACTTGTACATTGTTTAGAGACGTGGCGTCATTATTTGTTGCCCAAAGAATTTGTTATTCATTCTGATCATGAATCACTTAAGTATATTCGTTCTCAATGTAATTTGAACCGTAGACATGCTAAATGGATTGAGTTTATTGAATCTTATCCTTACATTAATAAACATAAGAAGGGGAAGGATAATGTGATCGTTGATGATTTATCTAGGCACTATACTTTATTGTCTCAACTTGATTGTAGAATTTTTGGAGTTGAGGTAAATAAAGAACAATATGCTGCTGATGTTGATTTTGAAGATGTATTGCTGCACTGTAAAGAAGGTCGTGCATGGATCAAATTTGTGTTAACTAATGGCTTCTTGTTTAGAGCTAACCGCCTATGCATTCCAGTTGGTTCCATTCATCTTTTGTTGTTACAGGAGGCGCATGGAGGTGGATTGATGGGTCATTTTGGTGCCAAGAAAACGGAGAATATTTTGGCCACACACTTCTTTTGGCCAAGGATGAGGAAAGATGTTGAGCGCTTTGTTGCTCGCTGCACTACATGTCAAAAAGCTAAGTCTCGCTTGAATCCATATGATTTATACAAGCCACTTCCTGTTCCTTCTATTCCTTGGATGGATATTTTTATGGACTTTGTTTTAGGACTGCATAGGACTAAGAGGGGGAGTGATAGTATTTTTCTTGTTGTGGATAGATTTTCTAAGATGGCACACTTTATACCATGTCATAAGACTGATGATGCTAATTATATTGCTTATCTCTTTTTCAAAGAAATTGTACGTTTGCATGGTATGCCTTCTACTATTATTTTAGATCGTGATGCAAAATTCTTGAGTCACTTTTGGCGCATGCTTTGGAATAAGTTGGGTACAAAGTTGTTGTTTTCTACAACTTGTCACCCACAAACTGATGGACAAATTGACGTGGTGAACCACACTTTGGGTACTATGTTGAGAGCTATTTTGAAGAAAAATTTGAAGCAATGGGAAGAATGTTTGCCTCATGTTGAGTTTGCATATAATCAGGCAACACATTCTACTAACAAGGTAAGTCCTTTCAAGGTAGTGTATGGTTTTGATCCTCGTACTCCACTTGATATACTCCCTTTACCTATTCATGAGAGAGTTCATGTTGATGCTAAGGAGCGTGCTGAATTTATTTTGAAAATGAATGAAAAGTATAAAATTGCTGGTAGTAAAGGTAGAAAAGAAGTAAAACTTGATGTAGGAGATTTAGTATGGTTATACTTGAGAAAGGATAGATTTCCAGATTTGAGAAAGTCTAAATTAATGCCTAGAGCTGATGGTCCTTCCAAAATAATTGAGAAGATTAATGATAATGCATATAAACTTGAGTTGCCTCCCGAGTTCGGGGTTAGTCCTACTTTTATCATTTCAGATTTGAAACCATACTTGGGAGAAGAGAATGAGCTTGAGTCGCGGACGACTCCACTTCAAGAGAGGGAGGATGGTGAGGATATCACTCCTAAGGATACATGCAACACTCCTCCAATTCTGGACTTGCAAGGTCCAATGACTAGAGCTCGTGCACGACGACTAAATTTAAAGGTGAGCTCGTTCCTACATTCTTTATTATATGTCACTTTTGAGAATGGTTTACTACCTATGATTATATTGTAATTAGGAACCATGGAGAGGACCAGGAGATGATGGGAGAAGGACTTGGAGACGTGGAGGAACAGCAAGGACGTGGAAGCCAAGGTGGAGGCCCAACCAAAACCGACTTCGAGTCTGTTTCGGGGCTCAGGACCAGTCTGCACTAAAATGGAGGCCCATGACGCATACGGACTCGGATTTGGACGTTCTACATATGCACGGAAAGATAAGAAGAAGATCTTTCCAATGCTGCCGGTCTCATATCAAAATTCATCTGGAGTCATCAGTAATCGTCAAAACAAGAGAGGGTCCAGAATCTATTTTGGTGTTGTGTTGCCTATTTTTGGCCTTTGGGCTTTGTATCTAGTTGAGCCCAATTAGGGGCACGTGCAGAGGCTCTTGCATGACCCTAGGATCTTCATACACAGCCACCGCCGCACTACTAGGGTTCGGGTTTTGCTTAAATTATTTTGTTCATAACAGTTTTGCCGTCATCACGGTTTGTGAGACCCCATCTTCGTGAGATTCATAATACATCTGCAATTGTGTTGCCTTCTTCTTTCTTCTTGCTTTTGTTCTTGATTCGCAGGCAGGGATTAGCCTTCTTGGCGAGGTCAATTATTTTAGGACGGTTGATAACCAGAGGAGACGTCGTGCTGCCATTGCGGGGTTTAGAACGTGCTGTTCTAAAGCCGGATCGATTTGTGTGTCGCCTCCGACCAAATCAACGTATCCAGAACCTTTCGGAAGATCGGGAACCCTTGTCCACATTAGATTCCCCCACTATCTCTCCTCGGTCGGATGTATTAATGAGCATTGTTGCTGATCTTGTTGGTGATGACAATACGGAGACCGACTGGCGCGATCCACTCATCCAATATTTGGATAAGGGCACGCTGCCTATGGATCCTAATGAAATACAGAGGTTGAAAACCCGATGTCGAGGATATTTGATGGTAGGTGTTGGTGGTTCTTATATACCCATTTTATATGCCAATAACCACCAATATCATACCATATTCTCATCATAATCATGTGTTTTACCTCTAATATTGACGATTTCCACATGTAGTGTCGATTTAGTGCTTTATTGCAGAAACAGGTGAAAAGATGACAATATGGCTCTTATATGAGAAGTACCGACATGAATCCTGACTCGTCATGCTAGGAGGGCTTCCCACTAGATCATGAAGCTTACAAGACACAACTGGATGTCCATGAGGTCCAATGTGCAAGCCCAAAGACGAGGCCCAATGCCTAAGGATTTCTAGAAGGTTTATCCGGAATGAAAGTTCAATTCGCGGAGTCCAGAAATAGCACTGTATTATCATGCAATTTCGGAGCCCAAGACTTGGTCAAATAGGAAATCTAAGAATACCAAAGTTGAAGATCTCGTCGAGAGCTCTCCGAAACATATATTATTTGCATTTATTGGATTATATAGCTGAGAGATATGGGCCCCTCAAGGCAGGCTGCGCAGAGAAAACCGAATCAGGACAGATATTTTTGCATCGCAATTTTGGTTATATAAATGTCCGAATATGAGGATCCAAATAATATCAAAGTTGTATATAGTTTCAAGAGCTACGAGATAGTGTCCAGGTTTGCCTCATTTGGACTCCAGAAGCATCGGTTATGATTAAAGTAAGTCGGTGCAGTTTATGGAAGGTACGAAACCGACTTGGATTCAATCTCTATGAGCTAAACTTGGAGGCCAAGCAAGGGAGGACGTGACCAGAGGCTATTTAACACCCATATGACGTCCAAGACAGAGGAGGACGAGGAAAGGGAGGTGATCAAGACATAGGAGCCGCTGCATATTGCTAGGAGGCCGTCGGAGTTGAAGAGTCACCAAATTGAGAGATGTATTCTAGTCGGGTAGGGACCCTGCATGGTGCACTACACGGAGCTAGGAGAAGTAGAACCATGTACCTTAGGAGTCGTCAACAATGGATCATGGCTGCGCCGATCGATGCACCAGTTGAGCCGATCGGTGCTCCTCTGACGGTGATGAATATTGGTACAGTTATCTATATCCATGTTATCTATCTCGATTCTGTCCTTGGTTGCTTGTTGAATCTCTTTCGGTGAATTCAGTCTATGTGGTGTACTTAATATCTATCTATTCCCATTAGTGTAAATTGCAATTATGCTTTTGCTTATCGCATAGTGCAAGAAACCAGTGGGAAGCTAATAGCCTTCGCATGTGACAAGCCGGGGTGAACGAAACGACCATGTCTTGTAGAATACTAAGTTTACAGATGTAGATATGGCTCGATCTTCTGAGAGATAAGGGAATAAACTCGAATTTGGGGAACTCGACATTGACGATCCGACTTGAATCAGACACGATCCAACCCCGCAACCGTTACACCAAGTACAACTTGATTGTACCAATATTCATCAAGCAAGAAAGGATAAACATGCAAGAAAGGATAAGCACGCAATCTGAAATTGAGAACACAAGCAAGAAAGGATAAACACGCAATCTGAAATTGCAAATATGGATGAAGCGAATCACAAGAAAAGGTTCAAGTTCTGAATACAAAAGGACTAATCGCCACAGTGGTGTAGAACAAGAACAGGGGCCCTAGATTACTGTAAAAGGACTTGTCACCACAGTTATAATAATTCGATCAAGTTTCTCTTAAAAAAAACTGAACTAAACAAAATCAGAAACTAAAAGACGGCGGCTACTGAGTTTATATAGGAACCAGGGGCATCCTAGGGTTGGGGGCGACCAGGGGGCGCGCACAACATGGGCTTAAGGCCCGACATGATACATGGCCAAGTTGGCCCAAAATAGGTGGCACAGCACCTTGTCATGGTCACACAGCATGACTCATGACCATTCTAGAGCTAGGACCAGAAACAAAACGACTGTGTCATCGTCCCCTTTCCAACGCATCAAAGAACGCCTCATTGGACATCGGATGTGGGAGATATCATCAAAACCGTGAAGGAATGTCGGCTGAATCCGAGACAAACGCGGCGACCGAGTTGGTGATAACTTGTAACTTGAGGAAGGCCATGATATGCGTGTATCCAGCATGGTGATGTCCTCATCATCCTCCCCTTCTTGAATTGGAGTCGCCCTCAACTCCATCTCATCATCAATGTCCTGCAAAAGATTAGTACTAGCAGAATGCAAAGTACAAGATACATGATCATTGATAGAAGATATATCACGACAAAGCATATTATAGCAAGGAGCATCATGATTATCATAAAGTTCAGCAACAGTAGATGTCATAGCAAGAAAAGAACCTCCCTTTAACTGAATAGGCTTATGTTTAACATCAGAAAGTTGTTTATTATCTTGTTTATTCTCAGTATTTTCAGCAAGCAGTTTAAAATGATTTCTAATATTAGCAGGCAATATTTTTTCAAACGCAAAGTAATATTCCTGTCCTTATGCATGAAAGTATATGTATTAGTTCTACCATGGTGGGCAGCATCCATATCATATTCCCATGGACCACCTAATAAAAGCGAACATGCTTGCATAGGTACAAGATGAAAATCAGCATAGTCATGATAAGAACCGACTGAAAAGTGTATGCGTGCTGACCGAGTCACCTATGCCGTACCACTATTGTTGAACCATTTGATGTGGTAGGGCTGATGTAGTGCATGCATGGTCAAGCCAAGTTTGCTTACCAAATCAGAACTTACCAAGTTGTTACAGCTCCTAGTATCAATGATGGTGAGAACACGACGGTCCGTGACAATGAGGTACATGTAGAATAAATTGTTGTATTGTTGTTCTTCCTCTTGTCCCACCTAAGTGGTCAACACACGTTGTACAATGGGGCTAGGAAAACCTGCGGTGGCAGTAATGGAATCAATGACGGTAGTCTCTTGCTCCTCCTTTGTCGAATCTGCAACAAGGTTAGGCATACGAGCAAATTCATCTTCAACATCACTACAACTTTCATAACCATCAGCAGTAGCGATGAAAGCATGACGACTAGGGCAATCTTTCATAACATGTCCCATGCCCTTGCAGCGGTGGCAAATAATAATGGTGCAGGAGCCACTCCTAGCACAGGAAGTAGCAACCTTCTTCTAGTGTTGGTGCTGCACACTAGATGATTGCGCTTCAGAAGTAGGCACAAGTGGAAGAGTTGTTGCTGGTGGCTTAGCAACATGACTCTTCAAGTTCTCTACTCCAGTGCGCTGCTGGATAGATAGCTCAGTGCTGGACCTGCAAGATTGTTGTGGAAGGCGTCCATGTACTTCTCGTTCAGCCTTAAGAGCAATATGATACAATTGGTTGAACCTATTCCACTCTTTATAGTCAACAATATTCTGGATATCACGGTTCAAACCACCAAAAAATCTAGCACTAGTCTGAACATCATCTTCATGTATATCACAACATGCTAAACGAATAAGCAATTTCTAATAGTATTCCTCTACTATTTTAGTACCTTGTGTTAAAGATTGTAATTTCAAACGTAAATCACGTTGGTAATAAGGAGGAACAAAACAAGATTTCATGCATTGTTTCAAAATAGGCCAAGTGTTGGGTATAGTAGCATTATTATTGCAAAGATCATTCCACCAAAATAGAGCAAAACTCGTAAACTCACTAGTAGAAAGTCTAACTCTATGCTTAGCAGGAACTAAATGAGAATTAAATTTCTGTTCAACAGCAAGTTCCCAATCTAAGTATGCTTCAGGATCAGCACTACCAGCAAAACGAGGAATGTTAAATTTTGGCTTAACAAAAGTATCAGTATTACCACGATTGTTATTACCTCCCATACCGTGTCGATTACGGTGAAGACGGTCTGCATCATGGTCAAAATCATCATCAGCAGCAGCTTGTTGAGGTGGAGGTCGCCGTTCAACATCCTCAATTCGGTTGGCAACAGTGTTGATGTGGCCCATCAACTCAGCAAACTTCGTTTCCATAAATGTACGCTGGTCCGCAAGAACCTTCGTAAGCTCAACCTTGGACATGCAATCATTGAAGTCTATAGGGGACTCCGACTCTCCAGGTGTCCCTCTCCCTTTCTCTGACATGGTTTGAAGCAAAAGACAAGACTAAACAAAAGGATTAGCCCTATCAACTAGTAGGTAGCAGAGGGTGTAGAAAGTGGAAAACAATATCAGAAGCAATGTATCACAATATTGCAAGTGTTCTTACCAAGGCCAACAGGTCGGCACAATCTATAGTCAAACTTGGGTGTAACAGTTGCAAGGAAGAAACATGTGCTGCAATATGTATAGCTTCGAAGGCTAATATGTATGTCAGTGGAACACAATTCAATAACAGATAGTAGCACTGAATAAATGTCCAAAGCAGTGTCCTAATTGTTGACAAAACAATCATGTTCAGAAACAGTTGTTATAGCAAGAACAGTGCCAAATGCAGTAAGGATCAAAAGAGACTTCACAGACTTAGAAATTTTCAGGGCGGGCGGGGGGGGGGGGGGGGGGGGGGGAGTGCAAATCAAAATCTTGATTTTTTGTATAATTTTTCCACTATTTTTCTATGATAGAGGAACACAAAGAAAGGAACCACAAGAAGTTTCAACTCAAACAGAGGGGAAACAAAGCATAGGCAAAATCTCAAAGTTTCACCAAAAACGCCATTTTTGACTTCACAATTTTTTTCTATTTTTTCCCAAATTTTTTGATGAGGGCACATAGGGCAGAGCCCAGTGTGGGTCACCTCAGCTTTGAGTCAAGAATCTGCTATAAAAATTTCAGCCCAATCGGAGTAACGAGTAAAAAGTTATGCTTGTTTTACCGAAGGTAGGTCAAGATAGGGTTTGAGGGGTGAGGGGGAGGGGGGAAACAGAAACGGAATCAGGTAGGGTTTTTTATTGGCAACGGATTGTGGGGGGGTGGGTGGGTGACATGATGGTGAATCCAATAGAAAACACGATGGTGATGGTGGTTGAAACGGATGGGGAAAACTGGTGGTGTGCAGCGGAGATCAAAACACAAACCGAATCGAAACACAAATTCAAGCCAGCAACTGAACTCGACTAGAACACAAACTCAACACCACGGACTATGGAATTAAATTATGCAAAGGCCAAACAATGTCTGGGATAGTGGGGATAAATTTTTTTGCTGGTTTTTTTGTGGACAATAGGTGATGAACACAAACGAATCTAAAGGAGAAAACACGATAATACCTCACGGGGAACCTAGGAATCTGATACCACTTGATGTAGATATGGCCCGATCTTCTGAGAGGTAAGGGAATAAACTCGAATTTGGGGAACTCGGCATCGACGACCCGGCTTGAATCAGACACGATCCAACCCCGCAACCGTTACACCAAGCACAACTTGATTGTTCCTGCAAGCGAAATCGAGAACACAAGCAAGAAAGGATAAACACGCAATCTGAAATTGCAAATATGGATGAAGTGAATCACAAGAAAAGGTTCAAGTTTTGAACACAAAAGGACTAATCGCCACAGTGGTGTAGAACAAGATCAGGGGCCCTGGATTACTATAAAAGAACTTGTCGCCACAGTTACAATAATTCGATCAAGTTTCTCTCAAGAAAACTGAACTAAACAAAACCCAAAACTAAAAGATGGCGGCTACTGAGTTTATGTAGGAACCAAGGGCGTCCTACAATTGGGGGCGACCAGGGTGGGCGCCCACAACATGGGCTTAAGGCCTGACATGATACATGGCCAAGTTGGCCCAAAATAGGTGTCGCAGCACCTTGTCATAGTCACATAGCAAGACTCACGACCCTTCTAGAGCTAGGACCAGAAACAAAATGATGGTGTCGTCGTCCCCTTTCCAACGCATCAAAGAACGCCTCATTTGGACGTCGGATGTGGGAGATATCATTAAAACCATGAAGGGGTGTTGGCTGGATCCCTGACAAACGCGGTGACCGAGTTGGTGACGACTTGTAACTTGGGGAAGGCCATGATATGCGCGTATCCAGCATGGTGATGTCCTCATCATTTATCGTTCGAGTCAATGAAGTGCCAAGTAAGCTAGGATTAAGATGATAATAATTACTGCTTCAGTGCTGATCGGCGCACCAGTTGTGCCGATCGACACATCCTTTCTTCAAGTACTAGATGCATATAGGCTAACTCCAGGTGTTCCTCTTTGGTCAATGTGTATGCTCCTATAACCCCTTTTACCAGGTAAGCCTTCACGCCGATCGGCGCACCTGTTGAGCCGATCGGCACAACCTTCAATTTTCACCTCTTTTCATGCTCACGTAGTGCAATATGTATTTCATGCTAGGATTGATTTATTAGACAAAATAGTAAACTCTAAACACCGTTCTCTTGTTGATCCCTGTGGATTCGATTATACCTTGGAATACTCTAAGGGAAAAAAGTGCTACAATGTACACCGTCCTCCTGTGGTATATAAGTGGGTGCGTAGTAACGACCAACAGTAAGCAATCAACTCTATAAAAGAGGAGGTTCCAATATCTTGATGCGATGCATCTCGATACCAAAAGGTCAAAAGTTGATCGATGAAATTCATTCAGGAATATATGGCAATCATGCAGCTTCTAAGACTTTGGTCCGCAAAGCTTTCCGGCAAGGATTTTATTGGCCCACAGCAGTCGAAGATGCTCGTTCGGAAGTGTGAAGGTTGTCAATTCTTCGCTCAACAAACACATGTGCCATCGCAGCAACTTCAGATGATACCTTTGACTTGGCCTTTTGCTGTCTGAGGACTTGATATTGTCGGTCCTTTCAAGAAAGCGCTAGGAGGGTTCCCTTATCTGTTTGTTGCTATTGACAAATTCACCAAGTGGATTGAAGCAAAGCCGGTCGACAAGATAATATCGAAGAAGGCTTTTGTCAAGGATGTCTTCACTCGGTTTGGGTTCCTCATGATATCATTTCCAATAATGGTACTCAATTCGTATCAGTGGAGTTCCATGACTTTGCCGATGAGATGGGAATAAAAATTCACTTTGCATCAGTGGCTCATCCTCAAAGTAATGGGCAGGTCGAACGGGCCAATGGTATGATTCTACATTGATGAAAAGCTACGATGAAAAGCTTTCTGAGGAGAATCAAGAGATTGATTTGATTGTAGCAGAGGAGTTGCATGATCGCGCTCTGTTTCGGTCGGTGCTATACCAACAAGGCTGGCGGAGTTATTATGATAAGAACGTACGTAGTCGCCAATTTCAAGTTGGAGATTTAGTGTTGTGCCGAGTGCAGTCAAGAAACAACATAAGCTTTCTCCGAAATGGGAAGGACCATATGTTGTGAAAGAAGTCACTCGGCCGGGGGCTTATCAACTGATGTATGAGGACGGCAATGATATACAGAATTCCTAGAATATAAATCAGCTACGTTGTTTCTATACTAAGTTACTCTTTTGTATACTTATACATTATTCATGAATAAAACTTTGGTCTTTTTAATGAAAGATTTTTTGATGATTTTCATTCTAAATTGACTCGATTCCTTAATTTATTTTATTAAACAATCGAGCCAGGGGGCTAGTAATAATGTTCCTTATGAAATTATTGGTTTTGGACTATTTTCCGACCGATTTCTCATCATTTGATACGGTCTTTACTTTTTTGGTCTAACGTCTACACATCATGGTTAATATGCTTTATACTGCACATCAGACTGCCACTACACTAAACCCAGAGCCAAAGTGCAAGAAGTCATGTGTCGATTGGTTGACTCTGCTTGTTATGCGGTTACGAGTTACAACCTAATATGTTAACACAGACCGATGCAATTCCTGTCTTTGAATGATAGGAACATGTTTATGATATTTTTGTCAGTCTACTAAGCTACAAAGCATGAAATAAATTTACATACATGTAACATTATTTCAATACATAGACAATACTAATGTTATCTGGCATTGCATGTTTTACAGCTCCTTTGAAGGAGAGGAAGAATCAGCTCGCAGCTCGACTTCTGGAGACGCTGGAGGAATAGGTGCGGTCAGATCAACTTCTATGTTGTCGACCAAGGCTTGGGAAGTTTCCAGCATGGAATCCAAGAGCAGCTGGCATTGGTCATCAGTCAAGTCTGGGTTGAAGCCCTCCTTGATCTTGTCCAATAGCAGTGCAGGAAACCAAGATTGGCAAATAGCCAGTACTTGACTCCCGGCCGCGGTCGCCACTCGTTGAGTGTTATCTACAATAGTTTCTGACGCATGATCCAGCAAATAATCCAAGGAGTGGCCAGTCTGCTCAACTTGGATGGCATGAATATAGTTCAAGGCCTTCTGAGCGTTGTATGAAAGAGCTGCTAGAGATAGTTTTTGGTTAGTAAGATAAAAAATTGATTCAAGTTTACTCAACAAGTTATGGAGGGCTTACTGGCGAGATTACATTTGAAAGATTTGGAGGTGCTTTTGGCATCCTCTATCTTCAACTCGGCCTCCTCCAACTTCTTCTGCAGCCGAGTGATCTCGGCCTTTTGATCTTCGATCAACTTCGAGAGATTTTCCTAATTAGCATTCAAAGCTTCAACGAGCTTTGAAGTTAACTTCTCCAGGTCGGCAATCTTCTGATCATGAGCTAAAGACATACATTAAATCTTTAGTGTTAGAGTGGGTAGTTGATTATTGAAATATAGATGGTATGTGATTTTATCGGTAATATCAGCACGGCCTTGGTCTAAGGCCTTGGTCATCTCCCTTTGGTCGGTCTACAGCTTATCAATCTGCTTCTGGGTTTGGGAGAGCCGCTGACCGGGGACTAGCATAATACCAGCAATAGATCAGTTCTAAATATAAAGAATTGAAGACAAGTGTGTCTAGAGCATACCAAAAGTCTCGGCCTCTAGGTATTCCACCCTAGCCTGCTTCCTCTCCATGAGAGCATACATTTTTAGGAATGTAGAAGATGGCTAAGCTAAGAGTTGAGATCGAGACAAAGTTAAAGCAAGGTATTGAAGTACCTTGTTGGCTTCTCGGTATTGATACATTATCTCCACATCATCCACTTCAGGCCAACTAATTGTATCTACAGACACTGTCGCCTTACCTTTGTCAAGAGGTGAAGGAACGTTGACCTGAGATGGTTGAGGTGTTGGCTCTGGAACATATGCGGGGGCTGTCTTGTCTGAAGACTTCTTCGACTCAGTCGACGTGCTTGATGGCTTCCCGACTGGTCTAGGCAAGTTAGCCGAACGAGGAGGGGGACCCGACATAGTATCCTCGAACTCTTGGGTACTCTAAGCATCACTTGTCCGACCGCTGTCACTAACGGAGAATAAGTTAAGCTGCATTATGTTTGATGACTATGAAAAACAAGGATCAAAAGGTTCAGAGATTAACCTGGAAGCTTTCTTGATTTTGATTTGGTAGAGTCTCTTCTTTGAAGATGTTGACTGAGAATCAGTCTCCTTCCTCTGTTGGGAAGATTTGCCAGCTTCATCAGTCTTCTGCACAGCTCCTGCATCACTCGACGCTTTGCTCGGGGGCTCCGACTGGCTTGAAGGTCGGTCGGAGTGAGCAGGAGTTGGCTGACCAGCATTTGGTGACAGCTCTTCTTCATCATCATCCTGACCCCTAACATACTGCCTTTGACGCATGAAAGGCTGCTTTACTAGTTGGCTGGGGGAAGGCAGGGTGATGACTCGATCAACAAGCTCAGGTCGAGCGCCTGCTGATGAGCTCGGGCCTCCGCCACCGGTCTGCTGTGGATTCTTAACATAATCTGGTCCCTCGATGTCGATCGAAGGGAGCGAAGGATGGGATATGTAAGTATCCAGAACCTGCATAAGCACCAAGACATCAAGCAGGATATCAAGACAAGATAATGACAAAATCACTCAAAGTAGACCAAGGCTTACTTGGGCCCGTAGAGTGCCCATGTTTTATGCCTTCTCAATTAAAGAGTGGTCCTGAATGATATCTCCATCAAACATCTTCGACAAGCGCTTTCGACGAAGTTCGCCATTAGGAGGGTCAGGCACCTCCCTGGTCTCGTCATTGGTGGCAGAATTCCATGCTGGATGGCTCTAAAGTTTCAAGGGCTGCACTCGGCGCACTATGGAACTCTTGGCAATGGTGATACCGTCAACGCCTTCCTTCTTCAGATCTGCAATTTTCTTCAGTAGAGTGACCACCTGGGGGTCGCTCGGATCAGGCTTCTTAGTCCATTGCGCCAGGGGAATGGCCTTTGCACCAGTGAAATCGGCAAGAACAGGGGGAGGGTTGTCATAATAGAACCACTCGTCCTTCCAATTCTTGTTCCTTGTCTTAAAGGGCACATTGATATAGGCATCCTTCTTGCACAACTGAACGCCAGCACCGCCTATAGCCACTTGATTATCCTTTGCTGGCAGCGGTCGGAGGACAAAGAGATGGCAAAACAGATTGAAGTGGGGAAGAACGCCCAAAAAAGCTTCGCACATATGCACGAAGATGGCGATATGAACAATATAGTTGGGATTGAGGTTGACAAGCTCAATCCCGTAGAAGAAAAGGAGTCCGCTCAAGAAGCTGCAGCAGGGAACACCAAAGTTGTGCTCGAAAAATGAGTGAAATACAATGATCTTCTTATGAATGGGGATGGGACAGGTTTCTTTAGGTACCCACCAATCAATCTGAGCCTGTTCAGGAAGGATGCCATCCACCACCATCTTCGTCAGATTAGCATTAGAGAGGTTGCTCTTCGAGAACTCCCGGAGCTGCTCAAAGATCTTGACCTTCAACGAAGAGAACTCGGTGGTGGCAGCGGCGGCAGTGGAAGTGGCGGTCGCAGCAAAGGCTTTCTTGCGAGTCATGGCTGCGGGTGGCTCGACGTGGCAGATCGAACGCTGAACCCTAGTTGAAGCTGGGGGCTGAGGTCGATGAGATCTGCGGTGGCGGGAGGAAATGTGCTAACCCTAGTCGGTGAAGCAGAAGAGTCGCAAGAAGCAGGGGAGGCGCGAGGAAGATGAAGAGTTTGAGCGCAAAGTGGCGGCGTGGACTGAGAGTCAACCTAACGTTGTTTTTTATACCCTTGCTTTTGACCTAAGGATCCCATGGGCCAGATGGGCCATATAGTGACAAATGCTTTTGATTAAACAAATGTTGATTAAGGCCTTAAATAGACTTAGGGTTCTTAAGCCTTGAGAAATAGACTCGGGGGCTTCTTTGATGAGAAGTAGTGGCCAATCCACTTAAAAACACTTGTCGTATCCATGTGATTTGATGATCATGTGGCAAAGGACTTGATGGACATACGGGTACAAGTTCCGAGGCCATGTTATTGATTGATGTCAATAATTAAATTGCCAAATTTGGACTTATGATCAAATAGAGTGATAAACTACTAGGGAAAAGCTATGTTATGATTGCTGTCATTGGCTTAGTACTGTTGTATGATTGATGTCATACTCCTTTATATGGACTGAACATGATTGATGTTATAAAATTCAGACCGATAAGTCACTTAGAAAATGGTGTATATCACTCAGCCTTTTTAATAATCGGTCGACAAGGTTGAAATCTTGCAAGTTGACCGACTGGTTTGATGATCAGTGGTCTATTAGGCTCAAGCTTGATAGTTTCAGTAAACTACTTATAACAAAATAATAAGAGCTAATATAATTAGACTCTTGTATTATTTGTTAGCCTCCAAATTATACAAGAGTCGGGGGCTACACCTGGCACAATCCCATGAAAAGGTGAAGAACTCGGCTGAAGGTCATTAACTGACAGATCGAGCTCTTGAAGAGTCTTGGTAAAGATCAAGCCCAAACTGCTTCCTCCATCAATGAGTACTTTGTTGAACTTCACCTCCTTCATCGTGGCAGAAAGCACCAGCGGGTATCGACCCGGCTTTGGTAGGTGTTTGGGATGATCCAACCGATCAAAGTAATCAGTATTTTAGACCACCTAATGAATTGAGGCGCAGCCGGTTCCACAGAGTTGATCTCCCGTAGTTCCAGCTTCTGCTTGTGCTGGACACATAGGCATCCGGACCTCTGAAGATGAAGTTGACTTCCTTGCGGGGCTCCTGAAACTCTCCTGTATCATCCTTATTGCTGCCGTCCTTGGATTTGTCTTTGCCATTGCGTCTTGGAGGGTCTTTGGCCACCTTGAGCGCAGCAGTCGCAAAACCCTTCAGTCGGTAGCAGTCCTTTGCTTTGTGGTTTCCCTTTGGGTGCCAGAGGCATGGGCCACTCAGCAAATCGTCCATGGTCGATTGGTTCGTCCGAGGATTCTTCTAAAATCGGTCGACCATGTGAACCATGTTGTCAGACTTCCTTTTCTTGTCCTTCTTGGAGGACTCGGGCTTGTCCGACTGCTTCTCCTTGCCTTTTCCTCGGATGTCATCTAATGCCGACTCACCAGATGCGAACTTGTCAGCGATCTCGAAGCACTCCTGAGTGGTCAACTTGAGGTCATTCTCCGACCGATCTCCCGGACCAAGTCATCATTGCGGATTCCTCCTTGGAAGGCAGCAATAATCTATTGGTCCAGAACATTGGGGATCTCAATCTTCTTAGCGTAGAATCGCTTGATGTAGTCGTGAAGAGGCTCATCAGTCTTCTGCTTGATCCGAGTGAGGTTAAAGTGGTTTCCCGGTCGGTTGCAGGTGGCTTGGAAGCTCTCAATAAGCTTGTTGTTGAGGTCTCCCCAAGATGTGATTGACTCCTCCGGAAGAGATGTGAGTCATATCCGAACGTCCGGATCGAGGCAGACCGAAAGGTAATTAGCCATTACATAGGAATCACCTCCAGTCGATCGGATTATCGTGCTATAGAGTTGCAGCCACTCTCGGGGATTGGTCTGACCATCATATTTTTTGATGGGGACCCTCTTGAATCCTTTCGGCCATCAAGCTATGCGAAGCCTAGGGATGTAAGCCTTGATGCCATCGATTTCATCGTCAGTGAGAGTCGGTGACCGTCTGTGCCGGTCTGGAGATGGAATTGGGCGACGGTTGTGTGGCGGACCAACATCATCATCATGGCGATGATGTCGATTGTTATCATCATTATTATCGCGCTGATCCCGATTGTCTCGTTGATGTCGGTCGTCGCAGTTGTTTGTTGGAGGAGGGTCTCGCCGGTCTTCTCATCAGTCGTCCCGTCGGTCTTCCTCTCGGTCGTCCCATTGATTGTCCCATGGATCGTCCCATCGGTCGTTAGTCCTCCGATTGCGGTGTTCCTGATGAGGACATCACTCCTAAGGATACATGCAACACTCCTCCAATTTTGGACTTGCAAGGTCCAATGACTAGAGCTCGTGCACGATGACTAAATTTAGAGGTGAGCTCGTTCCTACATTCTTCATTATATGTCACTTTTGAGAATGGTTTGCTACCTAATGATTATATTGTAATTAGGAACCTTGGAGAGGACCAGGAGATGGTGGGAGGAGGACTTGGAGACGTGGAGGACCAGCAAGGACGTGGAAGCCAAGGTGGAGGCCCAACCAAAACCGACTTCGAGTCTGTTTCGGGGCTCAGGACCAGTCTGCACTAAAATGGATGCCCAAGATGCATACGGACTCGGATTTGGACGTTCTATATATGCACGGAAATAAGAAGAAGTCCTTTCCAATGCCGCCGGTCTCATATCAAAATTCGTCCGGAGTCATCGGGAATCGTCGAAACAAGAGAGAGTCCAGAATCTGTTTTGGTGTTGTGTCGCCTGTTTTTGACCTTTGGGCTTTGTATCTAGTTGAGCCCAAGTAGGGGTGCGTCCCGAGGGTCTTGCACGACTCTAGGGTCTTCATATACAGCCGCCATTGCACCATTAGTGATGAGGACATCACTCCTATGGATACACACAACACTCCTCCAAATCTGGACTTGCAAGGTCCAATGACTAGAGCTCGTACACGACAACTAAATTTAGAGGTGAGCTCGTTCCTACGTTCTTCGCTATATGTTACTTTTGAGAATGGTTTGCTACCTATTTTATGATTAGAAACCATGGAGAGGACCAGGAGATGATGGGAGAAGGATTTGGAAACGTGGAGGGCCAGCAAGGGCTTGGAAGCCAAAGAGGAGACCCAATCAAAACCGACTTCGAGTCTGTTTTGGGGCCCAGGACCAGTCTGTACTAAAACGGTCGCCCAGGACGCATACGGACTCGGATTTGGACGTTCTACATATGCACGGAAAGATAAGGAGAAGACCTTTCCAATGCCGCCGGCCTCATGTCAAAATTCATCCGGAGTCATCGGAAATCGTCAAAACAAGAGAGAGTCCAGAATCTGTGTCGGTGCTGCGTCGCTTATTTTTTGTCTTTGGGCCTTGTATCTAGTTGAGCCCAATTCGGGGCGCGTCCAGAGGGTCTTGCACGACACTAGGGTCTTTATATACAGCCACCGCCGCACCATTAGGGTTCGGGTTTTGCTTAGATCAATTCTGTTCATAAACAGTTTCGCCGTTTATCGGTTTGTGAGACCCCAACTTCGAGAGTTTAATCATACATCTGCAATTGTGTTGCATTATTCGTTGTTCTTGCTTGTGTTCTTGATTCGCAGGCAGGGATTAGCCTTCTCGGCGAGGTCAATCGTCTTTTGGACGGTTGATAACCAGAGGAGACGTCATGCTGCGATTGCGGGGTTTAGAACGTGCTGTTCTGAAGCCGGATCGATTTGTGTGTCGCCTCCGACCAAATCAACTTACCAAGAACCTTTCGGAAGATCGGGAACCCTTGTCCACATCAAGTGGTAATCAGAGCTTCAGGTGCACCGTCAGGTTCATACTACCCTTTAGTTTTGTTTTCGTGTTCTTCCTATCGTCCACTGAAAATACCAAAAAAAATTTTTTCCCCGCCCATAACCACGTGTTTAGCCTTTGCATATTTCAATTTCAGAGTCCGTAGTGTTGAGTTTGTGCCCTAGTTCTTGTTTAGTCGCTGGTTTAGTTTGTGTTTTAGTCGTCAGTAGTGTTTCCCTTGCAACCCTAGCCGCCATCCCCCTCACCATCCTCGGTTTTGTCGGCTTTGTGTGCTAGGGTTGATTGATCAACACGCCCACCCTAATCCCACCCTAAACCTACCCTCACCACCTCGGACCAATTTTCATAAATTCCACTTTCCGCTGCATCCACCTCGCCAAAAAAACTCCCTACCCGACCCCAAGCCCGACTCGGATTTCACTGAAACCACCGGGTTCTTCAAAACCGATTCCGACACCCCTTCGGTAAAACAGGCATAACTTTTCGCTCGGTTGTCCGTTTTGGCTGAAATTTTTACAGGAGATTCTAGACGAAAAGTTGAGCTGACCCACACTCGGCTACGCCCTGTGTGCCCTCGTCAAAAAATTCAAAAAAAATCGAGAAGATAAAGAAAAAATTCATTCAAGTTGAAACCCGACGTTTTTTGAAACTTCAAGATTTTCTGTAGGCCACGTCCTAGCTCGGTTTGAGCTGAAATTTTTTGTGGTTTCTCCCTCTTTGCTAGTCAGTTGGAAAAAAATATCAAAAAAATAAAATAAAAAAAAAGAAATTTGGGATTCCTACTAGTGCTCCATCTAGCCCCCTGAAATTTCTGAGTTTGGCTGTTTTACACTAAGCCCCCTGTTATCGGCTGTGTCCCTTTGTCTCCTTGTTTCTTCTTTGCTATCACTACTGTTCTAGGACATAGTTAGACCAGCAACTAGGGACAAGTTACTTGGGCACTTATTCAGCTTTACTATCTGTTTTTGATTTGTGTGCCACTCATATATACATATTTGGCCTTCCTAGCTCTACATACTTCTTCTGGACAGCACATAGGTTATTTGGTAACCCTTGCAATCGTGGAACACTTCTCCCTGGTATCCTTCGCTTTGTTGTTTTCAGAACTTTGTAAGAGCTTTGCAAGAAGCTTACTTTTGCTGTGTTGAGAGGCACCACTGCTTAGTAGTTTTGTAGGGATAACCTTCACTTTTTTATTTCCTGTTTTGGTGTTTCTGATGTCAGGAAGCGACGGGGAGGGTGCTTCACCCTCAAAATTGGATGAGTGCGTGAGCCAAAATCAGTTACAGAAGGCTTTGCAGGCGGTTCAGAGTGATTTGGCAGAAACGATCACCAGGGCCGTCACCGACGCCGTCACCAAGCTTCACCTGGGAGAAAGCATTGAGCGGTTGGATAAGAGAGTCTCTAAGTTAACCGATCAGGTTGTTGAATTGGAGACCGCTCACAAGACCAACAACAACAACAACAACAACACCAACAACGACGTTGAAGGCGATCATGATGAAGCAACGGTGTATAAGGCTGATGGCACCGTCGATAGGTCAGCTACAAGGACCGCAAGGTTACGACGCCGTTTGCAATGTAACCCTCAAGGTATGGGTGGTTTCCACAACCACACCCGTCGCACACCAGGTAACTATGCTCCAGATGATCCGTATGCTAAGATTAAGTTTTCAATTCCTTCGTTTTCGGGTCAATACGATGGTGATGCTTACCTTGATTGGGAAATGACGGTAGAACAAAAATTTAATGCCCACCTTGTTCCTGAACAACATAGAGTTAGACAAGCCACTAGTGAGTTTAAGGACTTTGCTATTGTTTGGTGGAGTGGTCTAGCTGCTGAAACCGATTTGCCTACTACTTGGGAAGAACTTAAGGTAGAAATGCGTGATCGTTTTGTTCCTCCTTCTTTTTATAGAGAAATTCGTAATAAACTGCAGCGTTTAGATCAAGGAGATAAAACTGTTCAGGAGTATTTTAGTGAGCTTCAGAAGGGTTTGATTCGTTGTGCTGTGGTTGAAAAAGTAGAGGATCAGATTTGCCGCTTTTATTCTGGTTTGAGAAAAGAAATTCAGGACATCCTTGATTATAAAGAATTTTATACCCTCAACCAGTGTTTCCAGTATGCTATGCTTGCAGAGAAAGAATCACAGGGACTTTTCCAGGCTTTTGAGGAGTACAGCAAGTCCAGGAATTTCTACCCACCACGGCCGACGGGGACTTCGGGGCTGCCCAAGCCATCTTTCCGGCCGCCCCCACCAGCTAGTGTTGTTTCTGCAGCACCAAGATCAGCCCCTGCCCCTTCTACGCGCTCAGGTAAAAATTCTGTGCAGGTACCGGCTAGTAGTGCCTCCTCTGTTGCTTCGACGGGACGCACTACAGGGATTCAGTGCCACCGCTGCCATGGTCTTGGCCATGTGCAGAAAGATTGCCCAAGTAGGCGGGCATATGTGGCGACAGATGATGGCGGTTACATGAGCGCCTCCGATGTGGAGGATGAGGAGGAGGATGTCGCTGCCACCAGCGGTGACCTCGTCCTTGGAGGCGGAGATACCACGGGCTATATGAATATTATTGTGCAGCGTGTGCTTAGCACACAAGTCCAGCAGCCCGAGATGATGCAGCGACATAACTTGTTCCAGATTTTCTTCGTCATCAAGAACCGTCGGGCACGTGTCATCATTGATGGAGGAAGCTGCAACAATTTGGTGAGTTCTGATGTGGTTAAGAAGCTTGATTTGACCACACGCCCACATCCACATCCATACTACATTCAGTGGTTAAATGACTCTGGAAAAGCTAAGGTAACACAAACTTGCAGAGTTCCTTTTTCCATTGGTTCCTATGTGGATTCTGTTGATTGTGATGTTGTACCCATGCAAGCTTGTTCACTTTTATTGGGTAGACCTTGGGAATTTGATAATGATGCTGTACACCATGGTAAAAGTAATAAGTACACTTTTATGCATAAAGGAACTAAAATTACTTTGTTACCAATGACCCCTGCTGAAATTGTACAAGCTGATTTAGAACGAGCTGCTAGTTTGAAAAATAAACGCCCTGAAATTCAGCAACCTGTTAATTCTGCTTCTACACCAAGTAATGTTAATGATTCTTCATGTTCTAAGGGTGCTGCAATTAAATTACAAGGTCGTACATGTCTTGCCACAAAATCTGAGCTTGCTGAAATTTCTACTGATGATATTTGCTATGCTTTGATATGCAAACAAGCCTTGTTTTTGCTTGGTGATATTGCTTCTAGTGCTTTGCCTCCTGCTGTCACTAACCTTTTGCAGGAATATGAGGATGTTTTCCCAGCTGAGATACCCCCGGGATTGCCACCTTTGAGAGGGATTGAGCATCAAATTGATTTGATTCCTGGTGCTACTTTACCAAACCGTGCTGCTTATAGGACCAACCCTGAGGAGACTAAGGAGATACAACGACAAGTCCAAGACCTTTTGGATCGTGGGTATGTTCGTCAATCACTTAGTCCTTGTGCTGTTCCTGTACTTTTGGTTCCTAAGAAAGATGGTTCTTGGCGTATGTGTGTAGATTGTAGAGCCATTAATAACATTACTATTAGGTATCGTCATCCTATTCCTAGGCTAGACGACATGCTTGATGAGTTATGTGGTGCTATAATTTTCACTAAAATTGATTTGCGTAGTGGCTACCATCAAATTAGAATGAAACTTGGAGATGAATGGAAAACAGCTTTCAAAACCAAATTCGGGTTGTATGAGTGGTTAGTAATGCCTTTTGGGTTAACTAATGCACCCAGTACCTTCATGCGTTTGATGAATGAGGTTTTAAGACCTTTTATTGGCAAATTTGTGGTTGTTTACTTTGATGATATCTTGATTTATAGCAAATCCACGGATGATCATATGATTCATTTGCGTGCTGTTTTTGATGCTTTGCGAGTTGCACGTTTATTTGGTAACCTTGAGAAGTGCACCTTTTGCACGGATCGAGTCTCTTTTCTTGGCTATGTTGTGACTCCACAGGGAATTGAGGTGGATGAGGCGAAGATTGAAGCCATAAAGAGCTGGCCTGTACCAAAAACTATCACACAAGTGAGGAGTTTTCTTGGTCTTGCAGGTTTCTACCGCCGCTTTGTCAAAGATTTCAGCACCATTGCTGCACCATTGCATGAGTTGACAAAGAAGGGCGTTGACTTCCATTTTGGTAAGGTACATCATGAGTCTTTTGATGCTTTGAAGGACAAACTTACACATGCACCATTGCTGCAATTACCCAATTTTGATAAGACTTTTGAGCTTGAATGTGATGCTAGTGGTATAGGCATTGGTGGTGTTCTGATGCAAGATGGTAAACCTGTTGCATACTTTAGTGAGAAAATTACTGGGCCTGTTTTGAATTATTCCACGTATGATAAGGAACTATATGCACTTGTACGTTCTTTAGAAACGTGGCGTCATTATTTGTTGCCCAAAGAATTTGTTATTCATTCTGATCATGAATCACTTAAGTATATTCGTTCTCAAGGCAATTTGAACCGTAGACATGCTAAATGGGTTGAGTTTATTGAGTCTTTTCCTTATATTATTAAACATAAGAAAGGGAAGGATAATGTGATTGCTGATGCTTTATCGAGGCGATATACTTTGTTGTCTCAACTTGATTGTAGAATTTTTGGACTTGAGGCAATTAAAGAACAATATGTTGTTGATGTCGATTTTAAAGATGTATTGCTGCACTGTAAAGAAGGTCGTGCTTGGCACAAATTTGTGTTGAATGATGGATTCTTGTTTAGAGCTAACCGCCTATGCATTCCAGTTGGTTCCGTTCGTCTTTTGTTGTTGCAGGAGGCGCATGGAGGTGGATTGATGGGTCATTTTGGAGCTAAGAAGACAGAGGATATTTTGGCCACACACTTCTTTTGGCCAAGGATGAGGAAAGATGTTGAGCGTTTTGTTGCTCGCTGCACTACATGTCAAAAAGCTAAGTCTCGATTGAATCCACATGGTTTATACATGCCACTTCCTGTTCCTTCTATTCCTTGGGCGGATATTTCTATGGACTTTATTTTAGGACTGCCTAGGACTAAGAGGGGGAGCGATAGCATTTTTGTTGTCGTGGATCGTTTTTCCAAGATGGCACACTTTATATCATGTCATAAAACTGATGATGCTAGTTATATTGCTGATCTTTTTTTCAAAGAAATTGTACGTTTGCATGGTATGCCTTCTACTATTGTTTCAGATCGTGATGCAAAATTCTTGAGTCATTTTTGGCGCACGCTTTGGAATAAGTTGGGTACAAAGTTGTTATTTTCTACAACTTGTCATCCACAAACTGATGGACAAACTGAGGTTGTGAACCGCACTTTGGGTACTATGTTGCGAGCTGTTTTGAAGAAAAATTTGAAGCAATGGGAAGAATGCTTACCTCATGTTGAGTTTGCTTATAATCGGGCAACACATTCTACTACCAAGGTAAGTCCATTCAAGGTAGTGTATGGTTTTGATCCCCGTACTCCACTTGATATACTTCCTCTACCTATTAATGAGAGAGTTCATATTGATGCTAAGGAGCGTGCTGAATTTATTTTGCAAATACATGAGACCACTAGACTTAGCATTGAAAAGATGAATGAAAAGTATAAAATTGCTGGTAGTAAGGGAAGAAAGGAAGTAAAGCTTGATGTTGGAGATTTAGTGTGGTTACACTTAAGGAAGGATAGATTTCCAGAATTGAGAAAGTCTAAACTAATGCCTAGAGCTGATGGTCCATTCAAAATAATAGAGAAGATTAATGATAATGCATACAAACTTGAGTTGCCTCCCGAGTTCGGGGTTAGTCCTATTTTTAACATTTCAGATTTGAAACCATACTTGGGAGAAGAGGATGAGCTTGAGTCGAGGACGACTCCACTTCAAGAGGGGGAGGATGATGAGGACATCACTCCTATGGATACACACAATACTCCTCCAAATCTGGACTTGCAAGGTCCAATGACTAGAGCTCGTACACGACAACTAAATTTAGAGGTGAGCTCGTTCCTACGTTCTTCGCTATATGTTACTTTTGAGAATGGTTTGCTACCTAATGATTATTTTATGATTAGAAACCATGGAGAGGACCAGGAGATGATGGGAGAAGGATTTGGAAACGTGGAGGGCCAGCAAGGGCTTGGAAGCCAAAGAGGAGACCCAATCAAAACCGACTTCGAGTCTGTTTCGGGGCCCAGGACCAGTCTGTACTAAAACGGTCGCCCAGGACGCATACGGACTCGGATTTGGACGTTCTACATATGCACGGAAAGATAAGGAGAAGACCTTTCCAATGCCGCCGGCCTCATGTCAAAATTCATCCGGAGTCATCGGGAATCGTCAAAACAAGAGAGAGTCCAGAATCTGTGTCGGTGCTGCGTCGCTTATTTTTTGTCTTTGGGCCTTGTATCTAGTTGAGCCCAATTCGGGGCGCGTCCAGAGGGTCTTGCACGACCCTAGGGTCTTTATATACAGCCACCGCCGCACCATTAGGGTTCGGGTTTTGCTTAGATCAATTCTGTTCATAAACAGTTTCGCCGTTTATCGGTTTGTGAGACCCCAACTTCGAGAGTTTAATCATACATCTGCAATTGTGTTGCATTATTCGTTGTTCTTGCTTGTGTTCTTGATTCGCAGGCAGGGATTAGCCTTCTCGGCGAGGTCAATCGTCTTTTGGACGGTTGATAACCAGAGGAGACGTCGTGCTGCGATTGCGGGGTTTAGAACGTGCTGTTCTGAAGCCGGATCGATTTGTGTGTCGCCTCCGACCAAATCAACTTACCAAGAACCTTTCGGAAGATCGGGAACCCTTGTCCACATCAATTAGGGTTTGGGTTTTGCTTAGATTATTTTGTTCATAACAGTTTCGCCGTCATCATGGTTTGTGAGACCCCAACTTCGTGAGATTCATAATACATCTGCAATTGTGTTGCTTTCTTCTTTGTTCTTGTTTATGTTCTTGATTCGCAGGCAGGGATTAGCCTTCTCAGCGAGGTCAATCATTTTAGGACGGTTGATAACCAGAGGAGACGTCGTGCTGCGATTGCGGGGTTTAGAACGTGTTGTTTTGAAGCCGGATTGATTTGTGTGTCGCCTCCGACCAAATCAACGTATCCAGAACCTTTCAGAAGATCGGGAACCCTTGTCCACATCAAGTGGTAATCAAAGCTTCAGGTGCACCGTCAGGTTCATACTACCCTTAGTTAATTTTGTTTTGTGTTCATCCTATCGTCCACAGAAAAGCCCAAAAAAATTTTTCCCTCCGCCCATAACCACGTGTTTAGCCTTTGCATATTTCAATTTCAGAGTCCGTGGTGTTGAGTTTGTGCCCTAGTTCTTGTTTAGTAGCTGGTTTAGTTTGTGTTTTTATCGTCAGTAGTGTTTCCTTTGCAACCCTAGCCGCCATCCCCTTCACCATCCTCTGCTTTGTTGGCTTTTTGTGCTAGGGTTGATTGATCGACACACCTAGCCTAGTCCCACCCTAATCCCACCCTGAACACACCATCAACACCCCGGACCAATCCCCACAATTTCCACTTTCCGCTGCATCCACGCCGCTAAAAAAAAATCTTACCCGATTCCAAACTCGACCCCTAACCGACTCGGGTTTCTGGGAAAACGACTCCGACCCCCCTTCGGTAACACGGGCATAACTTTTCGCTCGGTTGTCCGTTTTGGCTGAAATTTTTACAGCAGATTCTTGACTCAAAGTTGAGGGTAACCACACTCAGCTACGCCCTGTGTTCCCTCGTCAAAAAATTCAAAAAAAATCGGGAAGATAAAGAAAAAATTGATTTAAGTTCAAACCCGACGTTTTCTGCAACTTCAAGATTTTCTGTAGGCCACATCCTACCTCTGTTTGAGCTGAAATTTTTTGTGGATTCTCCTCCATTATTAGTGAGTTGGAGAAAAATATCAAAAAAATAAAATCAAAAAAAAATTTGGGATTTCTACTAGTGCTACATCTAGCGCCCTGAAATTTCTGCATTTGGCTGTTTTGCACTTAGCCCCCTGTTATCGCCTGTTGTGCCTTTGTCTCCTTGTTTCTACTTTGCTATCACTACTGTTCTAGGACATACTTAGGCCAGCAACTAGGGATAAGTTACTTGGGCACTTATTCAGCTTTACTATCTGTTTTTGATTTGTGTGCCACTCACATATATATATTTGGCCTTCCTAACTCTACATATTTCTTCTGGACAGCACACAGGTTATTTTGTGACCCTTGCAATCATGGAACACATCTCTCTGGTATCCTTTGCTATGCTTTTCAGAACTTTGTAAGAGCTTTGTAAGGAGTTTCCTTTTGTTGTGTTGAGAGGCACCACTGCTTAGCTGTTTTATAGGGATAACCTTCACTGTTTGTTTCCTGTTTTGGTGTTTGTGATGGCAGGAAGTGACGACGGAGAGATGGCTTCACCCTCACAATTTGCTGAGTGCGTGAGCCAAGAGCAGCTCCAGAAGGCTTGCAGGCTGCTTAGAGTGATTTGGCAGAGATGATCACCAGAGCCGTTACTGATGCGGTCAGCAAGCTTCACATTGGAGAAAGCATCGAGCGGTTAGAGAAGCGGGTCTCTAAGTTAACCGATCAGGTTGTTGCATTGGAGACTGCTCCTAAAACCAATAATACGAACACCAATAACAACAACAACGATGTTGAAGACGTCCATGATGAAGACACGGTGTATAAGGCTGATGGCACTGTGGATAGGTCAGCTACAAGGACCGCATGATTACGTCGTCGTTTGCAACATAATACTCAAGGTATGGGTGGTTTCCATAACTACAACCGTCGTCCACACGGTAACTATGCTCCAGATGACCCGTATGCTAAAATTAAGTTTTCAATTCCTTCGTTTTCGGGTCAGTATGATGGTGATGTTTATCTTGATTGGGAGATGACTGTAGAACAAAAATTTAATGCCCACCTTGTTCCTGAACAACATAGAGTTAGACAAGCTACTAGTGAGTTTAAAGACTTTGCTATTGTTTGGTGGAGTGGTCTAGCTGCTGAAACTGATTTGCCTACTACTTGGGAAGAACTTAAGGTAGCAATGCGTGATCATTTTGTTCCCCCTTCTTTTTATAGAGAGATTCGTAATAAACTGCAACGTTTAGACCAAGGAGATAAAACTGTTCAGGAGTATTTTAGTGAGCTTCAGAAGGGTTTGATTCGTTGTGCTGTAGTTGAAAAAGTAGAGGATTAGATTTGTCGCTTTTATTCTGGTTTAAGAAAAGAAATTCAGGACATCCTTGATTATAAAGAATATTATACCCTCACCCAGTGTTTCCAGTATGCTATGCTTGCAGAGAAAGAATCACAGGGACTTTTCCAGGCTTTTGAGGAGTACAGCAAGTCAAGGAACTCCTACCCCCCACGCTCGACGGGGACTTTGGGCCTGCCCAGGCCATCTTTCCGGCCGCCCCCACCAACAGCTACCAAGGGAACTAGTGTTGTTTCTGCAGCACCAAGATCAACCCCTGCACCTTTTACACGCTCAGGTAAACTTTCTGTGCAGGTACCAGCTAGTAGTGCCTCCTATGTTGCTTCGACAGGGCGCACTACAGTGATTCAGTGCCACCGCTGCCATGGACTTGGTCATGTGCAGAAAGATTGTCCAAGTAGGCGGGCATATGTGGCGACGGACGATGGCGGTTACATGAGCACCTCTGATGTGGAGGATGAGGAGGAGGACATCGCTGCCACCGGTAGTGACCTCATCCTTGGAGGCGGAGACACCACAGGATACATGAACATTATTGTTCAACGTGTCCTTAGCACACAAGTTCATCAGCCCGAGACGATGCAGCGCCACAAGTTGTTCCAGATTTTCTTCGTCATCAAGAACCGTCGAGCACGTGTCATCATTGATGGAGGGAGCTGCAATAACTTGGTGAGTTCTGATGTGGTCAACAAGCTTGCTTTGACCACACGTCCATATCCACATCCGTACTACATTCAGTGATTAAACGACTCTGGCAAAGCTAAGGTAATACAAACTTGTAGAGTTCCTTTTTCCATTGGTTCTTATGTGGATTCTGCTGATTGTGATGTCGTACCCATGTAAGCATGTTCACTTTTATTGGGTAGACCTTGGGAATTTGATAATGATGCTATACACCATGGTAGAAGTAATAAGTACACTTTTATGCATAAAGGAACTAAAATTACTTTGTTACCAATGACCCCTGCTGAAATTGTACAAGCTGATTTAGAAAGAGCTGCTAGTTTGAAAAATAAAGGTCCTGAAATTCAACAACCTGTTAATTCTAATTCTACACCTAGTAATGTTAATGATTCTTCAAGTTCTAAGGGTGCTGGAATTAAATTACAAGGTCGTTCATGTCTTGCAACAAAATCTAAGCTTGCTGAAATTTCTGATAATGATGATATTTGCTATGCTTTGATATGCAAACAAGCTTTGTTTTCGCTTGATGATATTGCTTCTAGTGTTGTGTCTCCTGCTGTCACTAACCTTTTGTAGGAGTATGAGGATGTTTTTCCAGCTGAGATACCCCCGTGATTGCCACCTTTGAGAGGGATTGAGCATCAAATTGATTTGATTCCGGGTGCTACTTTGCCAAACCGTGCTGCTTATAGGACCAACCCTGAGGAGACTAAGGAGATACAATGACAAGTTCAAGACCTTTTGGATCGTGGGTATGTTCGTCAATCACTTAGTCCTTGTGTTGTTCCTGTACTTTTGGTTCCTAAGAAAGATGGTACTTGGCGTATGTGTGTAGATTGTAGAGCCATTAATAATATTACTATTAGGTATCGTCATCCTATTCCTAGGATAGACGACATGCTTGATGAGTTATGTGGTGCTATAATTTTCACTAAAATTGATTTGCGTAGTGGCTACCATCAAATTAAAATGAAACTTGGAGACGAATGGAAAACAACTTTCAAAACCAAATTTGGATTATATAAGTGGTTAGTAATGCCTTTTGGATTAACTAATGCACCTAGTACTTTCATGCGCTTGATGAATGAGGTTTTAAGAGCTTTCATTGGCAAATTTATGGTAGTTTACTTTGATGATATCTTGATTTATAGCAAATTTATAGATGAACATATGAATCATTTGCATGCTGTTTTTTATGCTTTACGAGATGCACGTTTATTTGGTAACCTTGAGAAGTGCATCTTTTGCACAGATCGAGTCTCTTTTCTTGGCTATGTTGTGACTCCACATGGAATTGAGGTGGATGAGGCGAAGATTGAAGCCATAAAGAGCTGGCCTGTACCAAAAACTATCACACAGGTCAGGAGTTTTCTTGGTCTTGCAGGTTTCTACCGCCGCTTTGTCAAAGATTTCAGCATCATTGTTGTACCTTTACATGAGTTGACAAAGAAGGGCATTGATTTCCATTGGGGTAAGGTACATCATGAGTCTTTTGATGCTTTGAAGGATAAACTTACACATGCACCATTGCTGTAATTACCTAATTTTGATAAGATTTTTGAGCTTGAATGTGATGCTATTGGTATAGGCATTGGTGGTGTTTTGATGCAAGATAGTAAACCTATTGCATACTTTAGTGAGAAAATTACTGGGCCTGTTTTGAATTACTCCACGTATGATAAGGAATTGTATGCACTTGTACGTTGTTTAGAGACGTGGCATCATTATTTGTTGCCCAAAGAATTTGTTATTCATTCTGATTATGAATCACTTAAGTATATTCGTTCTCAATGTAATTTGAATCGTAGACATGCTAAATAGATTGAATTTATTGAGTCTTTTCCTTACATTATTAAACATAAGAAAGGGAAGGATAATGTGATCGCTGATGCTTTATCTAGGCGCTATACTTTATTGTCTCAACTTGATTGTAGAATTTTTGGACTTAAGGCAATTAAAGAACAATATGCTGCTGATGTTACTTTTAAGGATGTATTGCTGCATTGTAAAGAAGGTCGTGCATGGAATAAATTTGTGTTGAATGATGGATTCTTGTTTAGAGCTAACCGCCTATGCATTCCGGTTGGTTCCGTTCGTCTTTTGTTGTTATAGGAGGCGCATGGAGGTGGATTGATGGGTCATTTTGAAGCCAAGAAGACGGAGGATGTTTTGGCCACACACTTCTTTTGGCCAAGGATGAGGAAAGATGTTGAGCGCTTTGTTGCTCTCTGCACTACATGTCAAAAAGCTAAGTCTCGCTTGAATCCACATGGTTTATACATGCCACTTCCTATTCCTTCTATTCCTTGGGCGGATATTTCTATGGACTTTGTTTTAGGACTGTCTAGGACTAAGAGGGGGAGTGATAGTATTTTTGTTGTTGTGGATAGATTTTCTAAGATGGCACACTTTATACCATGTCATAAGACTGATGATGCTAGTTATATTGCTGATCTCTTTTTCAAAGAAATTGTTCGTTTGCATGGTATGCCTTCTACTATTATTTTTGATCGTGATGCAAAATTCTTGAGTCACTTTTGGCGCACGCTTTGGAATAAGTTGGGTACAAAGTTTTTGTTTTCTACAACTTGTCACCCACAAACTGATGGACAAACTGAGGTGGTGAACCGCACTTTGGGTACTATGTTGAGAGCTATTTTGAAGAAAAATTTGAAGCAATGGGAAGAATGTTTGCCTCATGTTGAGTTTGCATATAATCGGGCAACACATTCTTCTACCAAGGTAAGTCCTTTCAAAGTAGTGTATGGTTTTGATCCCCGTACTCCACTTGATATACTTCCTCTACCTATTCATGAGAGAGTTCATGTTGATGCTAAGGAACGTGCTGAATTTATTTTAAAAATGCATGAGACCACTAGACTTAGCATTAAAAAGATGAATGACAAGTATAAAATTGTTGGTAGTAAAGGTAGAAAAGAAGTAAAACTTGATGTAGGAGATTTAGTATGGTTACACTTGAGAAAAGATAGATTTCCAGATTTGAGAAAGTCTAAATTAATGCCTAGAGCTGATGGTCCTTTCAAAATAATTGAGAAGATTAATGATAATGCATACAAACTTGAGTTGCCTCCCGAGTTCGGGGTTAGTCCTACTTTTAACATTTCAGATTTGAAACCATACTTGGCAGAAGAGAATGAGCTTGAGTCGAGGACGACTCCACTTCAAGAGGGGGAGGATGATGAGGACATCACTCCTAAGGATACATGCAACACTCCTCCAATTTTAGACTTGCAAGGTCCAATGACTAGAGCTCATGCACGACAACTAAATTTAGAGGTGAGCTCGTTCCTACATTCTTTATTATATGTCACTTTTGAGAATGGTTTGCTACCTAATGATTATATTGTAATTAGGAACCTTGGAGAGGACCAGGATATGATGGGAGAAGGACTTGGAGACGTGGAGGACCAGCAAGGACGTGGAAGCCAAGGTGGAGGCCCAACCAAAACCGACTTCGAGTCTGTTTCGGGGCTCAGGACCAGTCTGCACTAAAACGGATGCCCAAGATGCATACGGACTCGGATTTGGACGTTCTACATATGCACGGAAAGATAAGAAGAAGACCTTTCCGATGCCATCAGTCTCATATCAAAATTCGTCCGGAGTCCAGAATCTGTTTTGGTGTTGTGTCGCCTGTTTTTGGCCTTTAGGCTTTGTATCTAGTTGAGCCCAAGTAGGGGTGCGTCCAGAGGGTCTTGCACGACCCTAGGGTCTTCATATACAGCCGCCGTCGCACCATTAGGGTTTGGGTTTTGCTTAGATTATTCTGTTCATAACAGTTTCGCCGTCATCACGGTTTGTGAGACCCCAACTTCGTGAGATTCATAATACATCTGCAATTGTGTTGCTTTCTTCTTTGTTCTTGCTTGTGTTCTTGATTCGCAGGCAGGGATTAGCCTTCTCAGCGAGGTCAATTGTTTTAGGACGGTTGATAACCAGAGGAGACGTCGTGCTGTGATGCGGGGTTTAGAACGTGTTGTTCTGAAGCCGGATCGATTTGTGTGTCGCCTCCGACCAAATCAACGTATCCAGAACCTTTCGGAAGATCGGGAACCCTTGTCCACATCAGTTCCTCCTCGTAGCGTCGGTTGTCCCGAGCACGTTCTTCATGGTGGGAGTTGATGGTATCTCGTCCATCATGGATACTGAGAGAGTTTCTCAAATTTTCACGTCTATGCTGACCTCGTGAAGTTGCATGGCTACAGACTGTGATCTGTCCTTGGCAGCATCCTCAGCTACAGCAGCCTTGAGCATAGCCACCGCCTTCATCATCGCAGGGGTCTGATAATTTGCATCGGCCATTAAGGTGTCGAGCAATGTTTTAGCCCCATTGATGTTATTCTGAGGTTGTCCTGAGGGTTGTCATAGACCTTGACGCCATCCACTTCAATGTCAAGCCCCAAATCTAGTCGGTGTATGTTGTGAGATCCGCACAACCCTCTCGGTCGACGGGGGTGACCGACCGATAGATCATTGGCTGGGGGATTATCACCCCATTGATCTTCTTTGGCAAGTTCTTTTGCGTGGCCATCTTCTCCTGTATCATTGCTAGTGATCACTCGTGTCGGCTCGGAGAGTCCGGCAAGTTCTTGAGGGAGGCGAGTTTCTGCTTTGTGCAGCGGTGACGCACACTGTGTCTTCACTCTAGGAGTGATTGCGGGCTCGTGGACAAGAACTCCACTTGGTGCGGGAGGGACCGGGACTCCGGCAGGAGTAATCCAATGAGGAGTAGGGGAAGGCACCATCCTTCCGAGACCTCAGGAAAAAATCATGAGCCATCTCTTACTCTACTCCTTACTTTGATGCATTACTTTCCGCATTTACATACCATGCTATTCATGCTTGTGTGCTTGCCTTGCTCTAGTTGACTTCCTTGTAGACTTGCATGAATAGGCTTCTTTACTCGCTAGTAGTGCTTAGCCTTCATACTTGATTACTAGCATGTATAGGAGTTGCTTTGGCTTAATTGATCACCCAAGTATGTATTGTGCTACTCATGCTTGCGTGCTCTAGTTCATTATCTTGTAGCATTGCATGAGTAGGTTCCATTGCTAGCTTGTTGTTTGCTTTCATGTATCATTGGTAACTAGCTTGCATAGGAGTTGTATTGCCTTTGTGTGATCCACTAGTATGCTTAGGTTGTTGTTCCTTTCATAGGTTCATTATCTTGCTAGTGTGATCACCACTAGGATTGTGTAGAAGTTGTTTTGAGTGGTCGGTCTTAGGAATTGGTAATTTTGGTACATAGTGCAACTCCCGATTCACCCCCCCCCCCCTCTCAGTCACTCGGTCCTTTCACAAGTTCGCCAGTACAAGGACGACACACCTCGGAACCGTGGCCAGTCAGCCCCATCCAATTATAGTAAGGATGGGGATAAGAAGTGCAAGCACGTCCATAACGGTTGCAACGACCGAGCGTCCTAACAGAAAAAAATAGGAAAAGATGCTGGAGGGCCTGTGTTTGCTGCATGACGGTGCTCACAAGGCTAAGAAGTTTTTCAAACTGAAGAGTTTTGCACATCACGCCTTGAAAGTCTGTATAGAGCATCCCTAGATCCCCAAGGGAGGCAAAAAAGACGCGGACAAAGGACATGAGGATGAGGAGGAGTTCCAGGACCTGGAACAAGAGGTTAATTATATTTGCAGCAGGTCCATGGCCCATTCAAAGCGCTAGCAGAAGATCCTCTACCAAGAAGTTCACTCGGTAACACCTGCAGTCCCACAATACTTGCGCTGGTCCGAAGTCCCGATAACCTTTGATCGTGCGGATCACCCAGATCACATCCCCAAGCCAGGCAAGTACCCACTGGTATTATCGCCAAGTGTTAACCGAGTTTGGCTCCATAGAGTGCTGGCGAATGACGGTAGCAACCTGGACATCCTCTTTGTGAAGACATTCTAGGAACTCAACATTCCCTTAACCGACCTCAAGCCCAGCAAGTCACCCTTTCACGGCGTGATCCCTGGCATGCAAACAGTCCCACTAGGGGAAATCACCCTTCCCGTGACATTCGGCACTCGAGAAAATGACAGAACAGAGAGAGTCACCTTCGAGGTTGCTGATCTGGACTCCACCTATCACTCCATTATTGGGAGACCAGCTATCGCCAAGTTCATGGTTGTGCCACATTATCCGTATATGATGATGAAGTTGCTAGGGCAAAACGGTGTCATCTCGTTGTACTCAGACGTGAGAACTTCTTACAACTACGACAACCAGAGCTGTGAGCTGATAGAGAAGATGGCGATGGTGTCAGAGCTTGCCGAGCTGAAGATAGCAGCCGCAGATAAGGAGGAGACCGACCTTGATGCCGCTCCCAAGAAGAATCAAAACAAATCCTGCTGGATGATAGTGATGTATCCAAGACCACCGATATCAGGGTCAACTTAGACGCAAAATCGGAAAGCGCACTCATCCTTTTTCTTCGTAATAAAAAAGATATATTTGCATGGAAACCTTATGATATGCCGGGTGTTCCAAGAGAAAAGGCTAAGCACAGGTTACATGTTTGAACGAGTGCCAAACCTGTGCGCCAATGTCTTATACAATTTTCATAGGATCGTAAGGATGCGATTAAAAAAGAAATCGGCTGATTATTGGTGGCTGGTTTTATTAAAGAAGTATTCCACCCCGACAGGTTAGCTAACCCAGTTTTGGTGCAGAAAATGAATAAGGAGTGGCGAATGTGCGTAGACTACACTGGCCTTAACAAGGCGTGTCCTAAAGATCCATTCACCCTCCCCCGCATTGACCAAGTAGTCGACTTGACGGAGGGTTGCACTTTATTGTGCTTCTTAGATGCCTATTCAGGTTTGCACAAGTCAGACCAGCTGAAAACCTCGTTCATCACGCCTTTTGGATCTTTTTTGCTACATGACAATGCCCTTTGGGCTTAAGAACGTGGGCGCTACATATCAACAGACAATGCAGCGCTATTTAGGCAACTAGATCAGAAGAAATGCTGAAGCCTAAGTAGATGATGTGGTGGTCAAAAGCTGGCACGCGCCCGACTTAATTCAGGACCTCGTAGAGATGTTCGATAACCTTCACACTTGCAGCGTGAAGCTCAACCCTAAGAAGTGTGTCTTTGGTGTTCCATGTGGGAAACTACTTAGTTTTTTAGTCTCAAGTCATGGAATTGAGACAAATCCTGAAAATGTAAAGGCCATATTACAAATGGGGTGTCCTCACTGCTAGAAAGACATCCAGAAGCTCACTGGCTGCATGGCAGCTCTCAGCCGATTCGTTTCCTGACTTGGTGTCAGAGGACTTCCATTTTTTCGACTGCTGAAGAAGCAAGACTCATTCATTTGGAATGACGAAGCCCAGAAAGCCTTGGACGACTTCAAAGCTTATATTACTGGTCCATTGGTGTTGACACCTCCCAAACCAAAAGAAACTTTGCAGTTGTACATCTCTGCAACCACACACGTCGTCAACACTGTGCTGGCGGTCAAACGGGAGGAAGATGGCAAGGCTCAAAGGGTGCAGCAACAGGTATACTATGTCAGCGAAGTGTTATCAAATTCTAAAGTGTGCTACTTCTAGCTCTAGAAATTGGTGTATGCGCTGTTGATGACGTCTCGCAAGCTCAAACACTATTTTGAGGATCATACGATTGAGGTACGCACCTCCTTTGGTCTGGGTGAGCTACTACACAATCGGGACGCAACTGGTAAAATTTCCAAGTGGGCTGTTGAAATCGGATCATACAATATCACCTTCAAGTCCCGCGACGCAATCAAGGGCCAGGCTCTATCAGATTTCATCGCCGAGTGGACCGAGTCCGAATTACCACCGACTCCACAGGAAACAAGCTACTGGACCATGTGCTTCAATGGTTCCTTACAACTGGAGGGAGCTGGTGCCGAGGTAGTACTAACATCTCTAGAAGGAGCCCGGATGCGCCATGTCCTTCGGATGCACTTTCGTGCATTGAACAACGTGGCAGAGTATGAAGCCCTCTTGCACGGTTTAAGGATTGCTACATCACTCGGCATCAAACGAATCAGCATTTGAGGTGACTTGGCGCTTGTAATCAATTAGGTAACCAAGGAGTGGTGTTGCTCTGATGAAAGCGTGACAGCATACTGTGCTAAAGTTTGGAAGCTTGAAGACAAGTTTGATGGCATCGAGTATAAATATGTCCTCCGCAAGTTTAACGAGGACACGGAGGTGTTGGCCAAACTTTGGTCCAGTAGAGCGCAAATACCCAATGGAGTATTTCTCGATGATCTACACAAGCCATCAGTACTATCCCAGTAAACTGTGGCGCAGGCTGTTGAACGTAAAGAAGCATCTCTATAGATTCTTGCACTAGAGATAGATTGGAGGATTCCACTCGTCGAGTATTTGGATAGTAAAATGTTGCCAACAGACAAAGAAGATTCCCTTTGAATAATTTGCAAGGCAAGGCTATATTGCACCGTCGATAATTAGTTATACAAGCACAACCCATATGGCGTACTTTTGAAGTGCTTGCCGCGGGAGGAGGGCACTGTTATCTTAAAGGAAGTCCATGCTGGCATATGCGGCAACCATGCGGGTCCTTCGACTATAGCATCCAAAGCACTACGACAGGGATTTTATTGGCCCACTGCCATCACCGACACGAAGGACATCATTCGGAAGTGCGAGGGGTGCTAGTTTTTCGCTCGACAGATGCATGTACCTGCCACCAAACTACAAAATATCCCGATAACATGGTCATTTTTGGTTAGGGGTTTGGATATTGTTGGACCTTTTCAGAAGGCCCAGGGAGGTTTCACCCATCTGTTCATGGTCGTGGATAAGTTCTCCAAATGGATCAGGCAAAACCAGTCGGTAAAATTTCTGCAAAAAAGGTCGTTGAATTTATGACTGAGATAGTGACTCAGTTCAGTGCCCTCCACAAGATTATTACTGATAATGGGAGTCAGTTCATGGCACAAGAGTTCAGGGACATTGCAGATAGGATAGGTTTCAAGATTGGATATGCTTCAGCAGCTCATCCACAGAGTAACGGTCAAGTTGAGCGGGCAAACGGCTTAATATTATCGGGAATCAAGCCTCGCATATTCGACAGATTGGAGAAATACGCCCGGTGTTGGGTCCGAGAGCTACCGTCAGTACTATGGGGATTGAGAACCAATATCAGTCGGGCTACGGGGCACTCGCCCTTCATGATGGTTTACGGCTCTAAAGCAATGTTGCCGACCAAAGTATTATTTGCCTCACCACGTGCGTCCGCTTATGACAAAAAGATTTCTAATGAACATAGGCGTGATGACCTTTTGTTACTGGAAGAGAAGCGTGACGCCACTTTAATCCGATCGGCCAAGTACCAGCAGAGTTTGCGTCGATATCATGACAAAAATGTCAGATCACGTGATTTTGCGGTGGGTGATTTGGTCTTGAAGCAGGTTCAATCTACTATCGGCAAGCATAAACTGTTGGCCCTATGGGAGGGGCCTTTTGTTGTGAAGGAAGTCACTCGGCCAGGTGCATATCGGTTGATCACGAGGATGGATCAGACCTTCCTAGCTCCTAGAACATATCTCAGCTACGTCGTTTCTATGCCTAGCTTTAGTACTTTGTTCTAATTCATATAAATTTGTATTATTTGAAATAATATACACATATGTTTTTTGTGGTTATGAAAACTACTTGCATGATTCTGTGCAAATTAATTATTTTGTGATTACAAATAGTCATGACTCAAATTTTTTATTCTTGGTACCACCTCGACTCGCACATGTTGGCCAAGTGGGTTCTTAGTCCCCAGGGCTCATGTCGTCAGTTGAGGACCAAGGCAACCTTCCTAATTCGCATATGTTTGACCGAGTGAGTCTTTAGTCTCCATGGTTCATGTTGGTTATTGGGAACGTTGTTTAGGGTACTGACGTGCATTGTGTATTGGTTGTGAGTGTTTAACACGAGTTCATCAGTACATAAACAAAGTAGTACATCCTAGAGTTTATTACAATTCTGGTGATGGATCTAGATCCTAAGGGTCTACTGAGCTAAATTTCGTTACATGATTGGTGGTGATACAGACAAATTGTACAAAACTTTATAGTTTTGGCAATGGATCTAGCTCTATCTGGTCAGCTAATACATTGGCAGTTTTTTGTGCCCCTGTGACCAGAGCTTCGCATTGCTCATCAGTAAAGTCTTCATGGAAGCCTTCCGTGACCGCATCTATGTTGATGTCAGGAATATGGGACTTGGCAATGGCCAGTACCTGAGCACCCGCTAGTTCCGCAATATGCCGAGCATGTTCTTTCACTCAGCTTGGGGCTTCTTGCAACCGAGTGAGGAGGTCTCAGCATCGGGGTGGTTTTTCCTCTAGCATGATGTATTGTGCCACCACCTCCATGACTTTTTGTAGAGCTGCAAGAGACCAGCGAAGGTTTTCATCACCCTCGATAAATTTCTTTCGTAATAGCTCATAAGCCTTTTTTGATCCTACAGAACACAATTGTCTCATACTTCTTTTAAGTAAGGACTCGACAGCGCAGGTAATATAAGGACGGGATTTACCTCTAAGGCGCTTCTCGGCGTCGGACTTTTCTAGTTCTAGAGCTGCAACTTTGGCTTTGTATTCTTCCTTGAGCTTTTCTATCTCTTTGAAGGACTTTTTGAATTTGTTTAATTCATCAACAGACTTTTTGAAAATGCCTTCAGCCTTGGCTAGCCTGTTTTCTAGCTTCACATTTCTTTCCCTTTGAGCTTTAGTTGTTTCTTCGGCATCTGGTGTACAAAAGGCTTTAGTTGGCAACAGCATTTTTCATATATAGAGAGATGTAAATTTATACCTTCTGCTCTTTTCTTCCACTGGGCCTGGGATTCCTTCATGGTTGTGCAGCCATCCTTCAATTTCTCAAAATTCTTTTTGATTTCATACGATGATTGAAGCTGCTTTTTCAATTCCTCGTTTTTGTTTTTCAATGTCTCCACAGCATTGGAGGATGACTCCAGAGTCTTCACTCGGTTCTTCAACTCGGCAATCATTGTCGCCGAGTCTGCATCCTTCTTGCTCCTCGCAGTGTGTTCTTGCACCAATTCTAAAACAGAAAAGTCTGATAAATATGGTGTACAGGTTGATGTGATCATGTTATGCATTGATAACATACCTGAAAGTTTAAATTGTAGTTTGTCTATTTAAGATGAATGATTCTTCAACTCAAGAACTAGGCGTCCGACCTCAAGTCTTTCCTTAGCAAGCTGATCTTCAAGATCCATGGCTTTGCCACATGTTCTTTCCACAAGTTGCAACAGCTTGCTTTTATTGGTCATATGGGACTTTAGGTGCTGTAGACAGAAGAACAGAACACGGGGATGTATCATTTTCCATGATAACTATCGGGAGTATATTTAAGTAATCCGAGGAGAGTATACCTGAAATGAGTGAAAGGCTTTTTCGGTAAAGCCTTCAAAAGTCTTTAATTCTTCTTGCTCGGCGGCTTCATCAAACCCAGCAATTGTGAATTTACCAATGTGGTACACCAACCTAGCGGGAAGATTTTCTTCTACAGCTCCTTCTTTTACCACTCAATGAATGGGAGTTGGTGCAACATCCTCCTCAGGGTCGATTGGATGATCATAGGCTGGCTCCGGCATCTTCTCAAAAATAAGCGTTGGTTCTTCGGCGTCCATGGGTGGAGGAGTATCAGGAGCTGTAGTGTCCCATGGTCATTTAAATCTGGCACCTGAGCCCCCCCCCCCCCCCCCGACGTCTTGGCTTGCATGAGGAGATATGGAAGTGGCGCCAGTTTTGCTCGGTTTCTTTGTCGAGTCATCAGCAACACTGCCTTTGGAGGGCTTCCCCTTCAAATCAGATTGGTCTTTTTAAGGGACCGAGCACTGGGGAGTCACGTGGCTAGAGGAAGTTTGGTCTGATCTGCAAATTATTTGACATCAGACAAAGTTCCTTAATAACTAATTAGATGCATCGTCAATGGGAACACTTACTTTGACTGACGCTTAAACTTCAATCCTGATAGTTTCAGGGGCGGGTTGGTGTTGGTCTTTTCTGCATTTCTAGAAGTTTTTTCTGTTGCTGCACTTTTTTGCATTTTTATCACTCAAGGGACTCTGTCCTTCCGAGGATTTAGCTCCTGCATGAGTTTGCCGAGTGGTTGGTGACTCGGCGGTAGTCTTCTTCTTTGACTACTCTTGCAGCCTGGCAATCCTCTCTGCCAGTGATTCATCATCATCAGATTCTTCTATGCAAGCCTTGCGGCGCTTAGGGGCTGATGGCCAATTGGGTGATTTTTCTCGGCTCGCAGGAGATAATGGTGGGTTTGATGAGTAGACATCCAGATTCTACATAATGAATGATGTATTAGTCAGTCGTTGAAGATAAATAGTACATCACAATTTCAACAATGAGCAGGGATCACTTACTAGATTCCTATCAATTTTTGAATGATGCCCAGTTTTTGTAGATCCTGGAGTCCAATCAAGCAGTAAAGAAAATATGTTCTCCAGATGAAGTGTTAACTCTCTTTCTGACAACTCTTCAGGCACCTCCATGGTGGGATCTGTATTAAGTTGAAATGTCTATCCAGGAATATGGCACTTTTTGATGGGTTGCAATGGCGATAAATGAAGCTAGAGGCAACATCTACACAGCTATAGCCTTTGTATTTTAGAATGGCAATCTGATCCAATATGGCATCAACCTGGGACTTCTTGTTGGGGGCTGCCTTTGCAGACCACTTAGATCGAGGCACAGGGGCTTCAACTATGAACTCTGACAAAGGGGGTGCATGGTTTCCATGGTAAAACCAGTCTGCATGCCACCCTTTGTTTGTTGAGGGAAGGGGGACTTCAATATATTTGGATTTGTTCATCAACTGAAATCCAGCACCCCCAATAACATTACTATTGTTTGATTTTAAAACAAACAGTTCCTTGAAGTGTCGAAATGTGGAAGGATTCCTAAGAATACTTCGCATAGATGGATAAAGATAGAAATGTGAAGGATCAAGTTCGGATTCAGATTACAAGGTTTATCCCATAGAAAAATAAATGACCTCGAAAGAAATCGCTACAGGGGATCCCAAATCCATGATAGAAAAATGAGGCAAAAACAGTTGATCCCAAATCCCAAATCGCTACTGGGGGTTGCGGAAATCTTTGACCTATGGCTTCGATCCAACCCCTGGTTTGCTGATCTTGGAGTACTCCATCCATCACCAGCCTGTTGATTTTCTCTGTATCCATAGCGGAAGCAGGGAACTCCCTAATTCCCACAGGAATGTCAAAAGTTACTTCTTCTTCGGCCTTTCCAGGGGAAGCTTGCTTCTTGGATTGCGCTTTGGTGCTTTGGCGAGTCCGTTTGGGTGCCATGGCAGTTCCTCTTTGGAAGGAATGGAGATGCGCAGAACTCGAGGGGCAAAAATGGAGATCTGCAAGGGATTGGGCGCACGAGCTAGCGGCGGCTGTGATGTGAGGAGGAGAAGGTGAAAGAATGTGAAGGGGTGTGAGTTTGTTTATATACTGGATGGTTAACCTAACGGGCTGAATGGGTTGTGGATTTTTCTCCTGATAAGTGGGAGTAATTTTGGGGCATTTATGGTGCCTTGTGGTTCATGCCTTTAGCAGGATAGTGGTTCATGCCATACCTGGGGGCTACAACGTTTGTGTTTTATGATCACTCGGATAATTGACTTTTAGGCTTCAAAAGTAATAACATATGAAAGGAGTGATAGTATCAATATTGGATATTATTCTGGTTATTTAATATCACAAACCACTCGGATGTGGCATTTGTGTGTAGCTTGGGGGCTATAAATCTTTCCCAATAAATATTTTGAAGTGATTTGGCAAAATATTACATGCATATTTGATGGAGGATTGACTTTAATCATTTTAAACTCATAAGGTATTTTAAATTTCAATACCTTTTGAGTTGGGGGCTATGCTTATGGAATACGCATGTTTTATTAATTGTCAAGGAAGGAGATTTTTTATAGCAAGAAAAGCACTTTTCAATTTTGAGAAGTATCAAGATGAGTTGAAGATTCATATTCAAAATTGGAAAGTTCTTGGGGGCTACTGTGGCATATATGTATATGGGATACTTAACCACTCGGCAATATGGCCGAGTGGGCCAAAGGCTTAGTTACGAAGCATTGCAGATCAAAGCCCAAAAGATAGCTATTCGGGTATTTCTTTAGAGTAGGCTACAAGTTAGGTCAAGAGATATGGTGTATAGATAGAATCAAATGTAACCGAATCACAAATCACCATGTAAATCGCTGCCCTTCGGCTATATAAGGAGGGCAGGGGGTCTTTAGAGATCATTAGAACTCGTATTGGGAACTTTATGCCTAGTGTGAACCCTAATTATACAAGAACACCAATAGGACATAGGGTTGTTATCTGCAAGGAGGCCCGAACCTGTATAAACCCTGTGTCCTGTGTCCATCGGCATTCATACTCATACGCATACCTAATATTACTATCGATATTATCTCTCGACACTAGAGATCTTCCAAGAAATTGGCAACCTCCCGATGTACTCTTCCTATTCACTTTGCAGCCCGCAAAGTCCGAATCTGAATACCCAAGTAACTCAAAGCTTGTTCCTCTAGGATGCCATAAGCCCATGGTTGGTGTGTACTTGAGGTATCTCATTATCCTCTTCACGGCCTTGAAGTGTGACTCTTTTGGATTTTCTTGGTAGCGTGCACACAAGCACACACTAAACATGATGTCTGATCTCGAAGCGGTGAGATAGAGCAAAGAACCAATCATAGATCTATAGAGCTTGGGGTTCACTAGTTTCCCTTTCACATCATCATCCAAGGGTTTGATTGTTGCCATAGGTGTGTGCAAGGGCTTGTAATTTTCCATGTTGAATCTTTTGAGAAGGTCCTTGGTATACTTCTCTTGATAAGTGAAGTTTCCTTCTCTCAATTGCTTGACTTGAAAACCAAGGAATACATGCAACTCCCCAATCATTGACATTTGGAATTCCCTAGCCATCATCTCTCAAAACTCCTCATTGAACTTCTCATTTGTTGACCCATAGATGATATCATCCATATAGATTTGGCATACAAAGAGATCCTTCCTAACATGCCTTGTAAACAAGGTGCTATCAATGCTTCCAATATTGAAACCATTCTTGAGAAGAAAGTTCCTCATGTGTTCATACCATGCCCTTGGTGCTTGCTTGAGACCATAGAGAGCTTTCTTGAATTTGTATACATGTCTTGGATGTTTTGGGTCCTCAAACCCCGGAGGTTGTTCCACATAGACATTCTCATTGATCTCTCCATTCAAGAAGGCACTTTTGACATCCATTTTAAAGAGCTTGAAGCCATTGTGTGATGCATAGGCAAGCAAGATCCGAATAGCTTCAAGACGGGCTACGGGAGTAAAGGTTTCTTCAAAGTCAATCCCCGCCACTTGAGTGTATCCCTTAGCCACTAGGCGGGCCTTATTCTTGACAATTGCTCCTTTCTCATCTTGCTTGTTCTTGAAGACCCACTTGGTACCAATCACATTATGATTCTTGGGCCTCTCAACCAATTTCCATACTTTGCATCTCTTGAAGTTGTTCAACTCTTCTTGCATGGCTATGACCCATTTGTGATCATCCATAGCTTCATCAATGGTAGTGGGCTCAATCATAGAGATGAAAGAGAAGTTCTCAATTGCAACATTGGCCTCATCATCATTTTGTTCACTCACATAGTTGGGTTTATATTGATTTCCCCTTGTCTTCACTCCTTGAGATGGATTCCCAGTGATCAAGTCACGTGAATGATCCTTGTTGATGGCCTTGGGTCTAGGATGGTATTTTTCTTGAGTGGGAGGAGCTCTCGGTGATGTATCTTGTGCATCACGGATTGTTCGCTCTCTTGATATATGAGTGTCTTGGATCCTAAGGGAGGTGGAAGAGTCACTCTTATGCTTTCTTGTTTTGGACTTTGAGCTTGAGATGGATGGGAGAGTATCTTCTGAAGAGCTCGGAGTAGTGGCTTGTGGTGAAGTATGTGGGGAGCCTTGTGGCTCACTTCTCACTTGGGTTTCATCATCTTTTGGTGGGTGAACTCTCAATGAATATTGGGAGAAGCTTATGGGTGTATTTGTGGCATTTTAGGTTGGTTCTTGCACCTCGGAGGAGGAGGTTGGTTGAGGTAGTGGAGTAGAGTGCTCATCAATATCACCATCATTGGCCTCGTGTGGTAAAATCTCGCCCACGGGCATGTTTCTCAAAGCTTCCCTCATAAGCTCATCCTCAATGTTTACCTCATGGAATCCATCTTCCTTTTGAGAACCATTTGACCCATCAAATTACACATCATAGGATTCTTCCACACACCCTGTGGCTGAGATGTAGACCCTATATGCTTTAGAAGTTCCTGAGTACCCAACAAGAATGCCTTCATCAGTTCTGCTCTCAAATTTTCTGGGCTTTCTCCTCTTCTTGAGAATGTAACACTTGCAGCCAAAGACTCAGAAATAGGAAACATTGGGCTTCTGTCCCACCAATAGCTCATATGGTGTCTTCTTCAACAACCGATGGAGATAGACACGGTTGGAGGTGTAGCGAGCCATGTTAATTGCCTCCACCCAAAACCTCTCACGAGTTCCAAACTCATCCAACATGGCACGAGCAAGAGTGATGAGCGTCTTGTTCTTCCTCTCCACTACTCCATTCTGCTCGGGAGTATATGTAGCGGAGAATTCATGTTTGATGCCTTTCTTGTCACAATATTCCTATACTGTGGTGTTCTTGAACTCTGTCCCATTGTCACTCCTTATCTTCATAATGCTAGCATTGAATTCATTCTTTGCTCTCTTTCTGAAGATACCACTAGCTTGAGATTTGTCCACAAGAAAGAAGGTCCAAGTGTATCTCGTGAAATCATCAACAATCACCAAGCAATATAGATTACCTCCCAGTCACTTGTAATATAATGGCCCAAACAAGTCCATATGCAAGAGCTCCAGAGCACGACATGTAGACATGAATGACTTGGTAGGATGTGAAGATGCAACTTGTTTTTTTGCCTGACAAGTGCTGCATAGTTTGTCCTTCTCAAAGGCCACATCCTTGATTCCTTCAACTAGATTCCTCTTGACAATCTTCTTGAGCTGATTCATTCCAACATGTGCCAGTCTTCTATGCCACAACCATCCCTTGGATGCCTTAGAGAATAGGCAAGTGCTTGGTGGCATATTGCTTGATTTGAAGTCTGTGACATATAAGTTCCCATGCCTTACTCCATGAAACACTAGCCCGCTCTTAGCATTTTCAATTGTTGCACCATCCTTTTCAAATGTGCACTTGAAACCCATGTCACAGAGTTGACCAATAGACAGAAGGTTGAAGTTAAGGGTTTCCACAACAAAAACCTTGGAGAGATGGAGGTCATTTGTGATGGTCACCTTCCCCGATCCTCTAATTCTCCCCTTTGAGTTATCCCCAAAAGTCACCTTCTCACTGTCTTCGTCTTCATCAATAGTGGTGAACATGGTTGGCTTCCCGGTCATATGTTGAGTGCACCCACTATCAAGAATCCGATGAGTACCTCCACTCTTGTAGTTGACCCTGGTGGTAGCTATAAGACAAGCACTAGAGGAAGAAGGGTTAGTATCCAAAGCATTACTTGATTGACTAGCAGTAACCTCATAGTGTTGAGCAATAAGACCATCGTCATAGATAGGGATTCTTACAATCCCGTCCTAAACTCTCCTCCTAATGGGATAGTGAGCAGCACGATACCTCCAATGTCCATGACCATCTCCCATGTGCACATTGTCAATGTTGATGTAGTAATAGGGAGGATCAAAGAGGTCAGTGATGTGCTCAAGCACATGTCCCACTTGTGAGTGGAGCACGCGTATCCTCTCCATTGTTCTCTCAATTGAGAGCTCATGCCTCCGATTGACAACCTCCTCAAGTAGAAAGCCCCTCTCAACAGCAGTGATCAGTAAGAGGAGCTTGTTAATTACTTCAATTGATGTTATCTTTCAAAGGCCCCCGAAAGAGTTTATCCTGCACACAAGATCATAAATCCTCAAGAAAGTCTCACAAAGGTCAAAATTTGAGTTTCTCACTATTTCATCAAATTCAAAGAGAAAATCCTGTTGTCGGGCTCGACGCCTGTGCCAAAGTCGATCTTGTGGTGGATGAGGTGGAGGCGCCAGAGACGAAGCCGCAAGATTGATCATTTCATATGATCGAGCGAGCATTATTGTTGGTGCTCCCCCTACGCCAATGCTCGATCCACCCGAGGTGCTTGGAGTAGAACTTGGAATGGCACTTGAGGTAGAGCTTGACAAAGCGCCCGATGATGAACTTGGTGAAGGTCTCGCTCCGAAGGGGTTGTAGAAGTTGTTGCAAGGCAATCTTGTGGAGGGATCAAAGAAGTTTGATATCGAAACTACTTCTTTCCCTTTGCTTCACAATGCTTCATTGTTTGCCTTGAATGTCTTCTTCCCCGCCATGCTCGCGGTGATCTCCTCATCCTTGAAGAGTAGCTCAATCACGTCCTCAATGGAGAGACTCTTCTCCATGAGAAGATCAAGGGTGACATAGAAAAGCTTGCTACTCGGAAGCAAGAAGAGGATCTTCTCCACTATCACGATCTTGGGAAGCTTGAAAGAAGTTGCCCCAATCCTGTCCACAATACCTCGCAAGTGAATAAGAGAGTTAAGTAAGTCCTCATTGTCATTAGCATGAAAAGCAAAGAACTCCTCAACAAGAGAACTACTAGCAAGATCAACAAGAGACTTACAACCATCATCAATAGTCATGATAGTGGAACAAGCAAGATCAAGAGACACATCATTATCACTCATCACATTAGGCACACTAGTAGAGCAACCTATCAAGTCAACATTAGTAGTATCTAGGCACTCACTAGTACTAGGCACGTCCACACAATCATCACAATCATTATACATATGATCATCGGTAAAGGTATTGACAAAGTCCACAAGAGTATCCATCAACTCATCCGGAATCATGGCATTTAGGTAGCTTTTAAAGCGATCCTTCCATAAGCCATGACCCGGACCCGAATGGGATGACATCCCAACTCAATACGGTCACTACTTAAGGCGGTTAAACCTTATGATGAGCACTTGAAAGGATCGAGTGACCAAGAGGGGGGTGAATCGGAAACTCGCAATATGTACCAAATTCGCCAATTCCTAAAACCGACCACTCAAAAACAACTCCTATGCAAGCTAGTAATAAAGCAATACGGAAGCACACCACAAGCTAGCGAGGAAGCCTACTCATGCAATTCTACAAGATAAGGAACTAGTGCACACGAGCATGAGTAGTACAACATATACAACAATAAGCAATCAAGCCGATGCAACTCCTATACATGCTAGTGATCAAATGTGAAAGCTCAAACACAACTAGCAAGCAACAAGCCTATTCATGCAAGTCTACAAGATAATCAACTAGAACAAGACAAGCACACAAGCATGAATAGCACGGTATGTAAGTGCGGAAAGTAATGCATCATAGTAAGGAGTAGAGTAAGAGATGGCTCATGATTTTTTCCCGAGGTCTCGGAAGGATGGCGCCTACCCCTACTCCTCGTTGGACCACTCCTGCCGGAGTTCTGGTCCCTCCCGCCACCAAGTGGAGTTCTCACCCACGAGCCCGCAATCACTCCCAGAGTGAAGATACGGTGTGCATCACCGCTGCTACCAAAGCACAAGCTCACCTCCCTCGAGAACTTGTCGGACTCCCCGAGCCAACACGGGCACTCATTAGCGATGCCCCTTTCAACGGCGGGCTCAAACCGTGTACAAATGTGTGACAGCCTTCACAACCAATCACGATAGGTTCGATCACCGACACCTAACTGATCTAGGTCTCATCATAGACCAAGAGTAACAATCTAGATCACACCCTCAAGGACACCCCAGCCTTAGATGTGAATGATGCTCATGTTACTCTCCACTAGCACTCTCAAGATATGTAATATCTCCTCCTAGTGCTCTCCTCTTTTCGTCTTTAACCTTACCAAATGCTCTCAGGTATTCCACTGGCCAAGAGAGGTCACAAAGACCCCAGCAATGAAGTTATATAGGCTCCCAACCTCAAACTAGCCATTGCTCCACGAAATCAGCTTTCAGGGCCTACTGACCGTATAGTCCGGTCACTCCCTGATCGGATAGTCCAGTCACTGCAACATTGTGCACCAACGGCTCTGACCACTACTGATTCCTCCGCTGACCGGACTGTCCAGTCCGTTTCTCTCTCCAGTCCTGAAACATTTCGATGCTGGCTTCCTCTCTGCCATGTGCAAGCTGTACTGACCGGACCATCTGGTCAGCAGACCGGACTGTCCAGTCTGTATAGACTCTAGCACAGATAGATTCCTCGCTGAGTCGCTGTAGCCTCTAGACAAAACCTTTGAGTGACCATATAGTCTGGTCACCACTGACCCCTCTGTCCGGTCACTTCATCCTGAAGCTAAAACTCCTCGTCCTCGCTTGACTTCGTTTCTCGGCTTCTCCAAATAGCTCCTTGGCTTCTCCACTGTCAACTAGTGCCTTTGATTTCACCAAGCAACCTTGCACATCACCGACTAGACATGACCTAAGAGAATGGCCTAGACCCCCTTGATAGTCCGGTTTTTCCTATGGACTCAAAGCCCTAACAACTAGACAAGTGTACCCTACACATGCACCATAGCTTGTTCTCCGTTTTGATCTATCTTCATCAACCCTTGGACTCCATCAAGTTCACAAGCCTCCATGCTTGTGGTCATTGTCATCAATCGCCAAGGCCGCCGTTGACAATCATCATAAGATAGAAGAGGATTCCTACACGAACAACACTCGTGTAGATATTAGTCACATTTCATGTTTGTCATTCATCACCAAAACATCATACCTTGGGGTGACCTCAATGGTCATGAACCTTACAACAACCTTAACTCTACAGCTGTGGCATAGGTGGCTTGATACGATTTGTTTCCCTAGACAAGACACTAGGTCAATCCGTAATGATAAATTGTGTGTCTTGTATGCTGCTATTGCTAAAATTCCTATTGCTCCTATTAAAGCCATGATTAGGCAATAGTTAGAATGTATTAAGGGATTAGGACCCGTTGAATGCACTTCTTTAGTGACCCGTATTGATGCAAGGGTTAGGGCTTTATCTAATGCTAGAATTGATTATCTTTCTGAGCCCCATCCCAGGATAGATTATAAATTTCTTGAGCAGGGTCACACTTTATAGAAGGCTCCTGATGGTTCTATTATATTTTACTATTCTAGTTATACAAATGAAATCTTGCTTCCTAACATGGGGTATCATTTGTATAGTTGTTGGGAACTAACCATACAGCTGCAGAGAGAAGGAATATCTTGCAGGTCCATCGATCGACACAACAAAGTACAATGCATGTCACCACTAGTGCAACCACGACTCCACCATTGATCCATGATTACGTTGCAGGCTCGAAACATTCCGGCGACCCCGCCTGGATGTTTATATAGTAGCAGCATAAGACTGGAGGTGTGTCGTGGAAGCAAGCTAGTAGTGCACATTGGGGACATGACTCTGAGTCGATCCGGGGCACCTCCACATCATGATGGACGTTACTCTTTTTTGGGCTTTGGTCATCATGACTATGGTCTAGAATTCAAGGATCTTATAAGGAGGATGGATGATCTAGATGTGAGAACAGGTGAGATGCAAAACACCTTTGCTACTCATGCCCAGACCACCCGACAGTGGCAACAACACAATGATGACCAGTTTTGTCACATCCAGAAGCAGCTACAAGAGAACAACAACTATATGGCAGCTTACTACCATTGGAGAGGATTCGATCCAAACCAACAGCCATGAGCAAGAGCAGGCTTGGGGGAGCACCTCCGCCAAGGTGACTTGTATCTTTCCTTTCTTTCTTTTTTTGTCTTTGTTGGACTTACCCTCAAAACCAAATAAAAATTTGCAAAACCAAAAAGAACAAAAATTTTAGGTTTTCATGCATGCTAGGGATATTCAGGCCTTCATGTTGAGATGATAAATAGTTGCTCTATTTTATATCTTTCTATAGTCCCTCGTATACAACTGAGTACTCTCCCAATTTTTGAGTTTGTTGGTAAACATGCTTGCCTTGAACTTGAATAGTTGTGGGTTGCAAAGTGCATGATCTAAGTCTAAGTTGTTGTGAGACATGATATGGTTACAATAGGGCTGCTATGATTTTTGTCCCAAAGTGAAGCTTAACATCCAGAGATTTTGTTTTTCAAAATGATAAAATTATAAAGTTTCTCAATGAGGAAAATTCCTATGCCAGCCATATGTTGTACTTTAATGCAAAACCTTCTACATATGCTACTTGTTTTCACATTGAGCTTTATCAAAATGCTTGCAACCATTGTGAGATCCACTTCATACTTTCATGATCAAGAGTCATGTACACACCCACCATCACTTGCTAATACTCCTAAGCCAGGAGATAGCAATTCCATTGCATCCACCACCATATGCTCAACTTCTACATCGGAAGTTGCCAAAGTAAATACTCCATAATTATCATGATATGACTCTCTCTCAGTTGGTTGCATGGAAGGCATGACTATCAAAAATAGAATAAATACTTGCTCCCAATCATGATCATGATGAAAAAACGAGAAAAGAAATAGCCATGCCTAATTGCTTGTTCAAAAAAGAGAGAGTTTACACAAAAAGGAGTATCCACCATCATCCCACTACATTCCACACACATGCTCATCTTGATCAGATTGTATGACTTGTTTATCCACGGTTTCAATCTTTTGGTTTAACAACATATGTGTTACAAGTATGTCTCAATTATTCCCTACCCAGACATCCACATAAGCCTTATTCAGAGGTAGGAATAGAAGAGGCAAGTTCAAATGCCTTGGTAAGGATTTATACACCATGAGTGATTGAGATAATCATTAGAGGAATGTAGTTTTATTTGAAAAAAAAATTATTTGAAAAAACATTGGATAGAAAGTGGAACACAGGGATAAGAGAATGGTGTCCTACCAAAGACCTTTCTGTCTTTTAACCACCCAAGATTAAGAGAAGCCAAAAGCCCCATAGGAACTAAGGTAAAGGGTAAGTTACCAAATGCCAGCTTATTTAATTAAAGGTAGAGTATTTTGCTGTGCACTTGGTACTATGGAGGGAATATAAAACATTGTAGCAACTCCTGATCAACAACCTAAAGTTTTATCATTGCATCGGGACAAGCAAAGGTTCAGCTTGGGGGAGTTTGTTGATGGTCATTAACTACCATTTCTGACCATCAATATTACTCAAAATAAAGGAGGATTCAACATTCCCACCATTCATATTCCACTTGTCCTTGGGATTCATATGCATGCAGGGATTATATACAAAAGGAATGGAGAAATGCCCCATGATCCACAATAATACCATTGCAGCCAATGGGAGAGCGACAACTGCACATCACATGGATCCATCAAGGGAGAAAGCACACCTCCGGCCAATTAGAGGTCACCAACAGGGATTTCCAAGGATCAAATGGCCCACCTACAGCACCAAACCAACATACAGAAGGCCTAAGCTGTGGAGGAGTCAAGGGGGGCTACCCACCAATGTGCCAGAACAGCCGGGGGCACTGGGCCCCACCTCTGTTCGGCTGAACAGGCCAGTTCGGCCAAACAAGGAGTTGGCCCAATGAGGCCCATCTTATGGCGGTTTCCCACCAACTCTCCAAAGACGGTTGTCCACCTTAGGGTGGGACTTATCGACCTTAGAACGGCCTTTGGACCCCAATAAATAGAAGGGTGTGGCTCACTCCTCAACACACACCAAAAAGAATCCATTATCTAGCATTACACTTAGTCTTTAGGCCCTAATGGAATTTAGCAAAGAGGAGAGTTGTTTTGAGGTCCTCGACCTAGTCTTGGAGAGCTTCTAGGTTAGTTCTACTCTAGTCCTCTCTTGTAAGACTTATTTACTTTATTAATATTATTATCTTCTTTATTCCTTATGCCTTATCCTTATACTAGTATGATAGTCATGTGTTTTGTATATGGTTATTGCCATGACTTGTTAATCCATAGGGTTGGAGTTATATGTGCTATAGTCTGTAGCTTGTTAATCTGTAGGGTTAAAGCTATGCATGTTCTAGCCCTTTACTTATTGATCCGTAGGGTCAGAGTTATGCATGTTATAGTACTTGACTTGTTGATCCGTCAGGTCAAGGTTAGGTATACTCTTATTCGTGACTTGGTGATCCGAAGGGTCAAAGTCCTATGGGGATTGAGAGTATTGTTTAGCAATGTAAGCGTGTTGCTTGGATCGGTAAATAGCTACGAGTATTTGTTTGCCCCCATGAACAAGATTGACTAGTATTGTTTAGCAATGTAAGCGTGTTGCTTGGATCGGTAAATAGCTACGAGTATTTGTTTGCCCCCATGAACAAGATTGACTTTAGGACTGACACATGGACTTGATACCCTAGTGTCACATGTCCCAGTATATGGTTAACCTGTAGGTGGTGACAGCCCTGCTATTCTTAATCCTCCCTGTTCTGGCTTAACATAGAACATAGGCTTCTATGTGTTGCATGTATTTAACCTGTAGATAGGAATATAGAAGTGCATAAGGATCTAGCTTGACTCTTCCTTAACCCACTTAACCTAAGCTTTGTGTTAATGTTAGGTTGGATTGTTCTGTGTGTCACTACCCATACCCACTATCTTTATCATCCTTACCCCTATCTATGACTTTGGTATATTATTAGTTATATGGTTATGAACATGCTATCTCTTGATCGACGCCTTCCCTTGGGAGAACTATAAATGACAGCCATTGGAGTAATCCAGTGGTGAAATGCTACAACGGGATGTCCATGCGCTTGCGGATTTAACTTGCCCACACCAACCATTTGTTGAGTTCTATTTATTTGGTGTGACTTAGCAGATGTCAACATCAGTCAAATCCTCGGGACCGATAGCAAGCAGATGATCTGCTAGCAGCTCTGCACTAATGCTTGTCTTTGGTGATGGCGGAGGTTGTGGTGGTGTATTCATGATGTCGAATTGAAACTTCTAGTCCTACCAGGTGTGCCAAAAAGCGTGTTGACGTGAAATCATACACGCATGAATTGGGAGATATGCTTAACTCCAGTACAGAATCAATACCAAACCAAGGTGTATCAGTCGATATTCCCTGCAGACTAATAAAGAAAACAAATGGTCAAATTCCCTGGATCACTGGCCCCAGATATGCTGATGAACCGATAATCACAAGGAGTGAAAACCAGCCGATGGTTAGTAACTATAATAACTAAAATAAAATATAATCAGCTCATGGTATGGGCAAACTTGATAAAACAAAGGTAAACGGTGTAGAAATTAATGTCAATAAACTCTGAGTCGATAGGGTGAAGTTGATAGATCTAATAGCTGATATTGTAAATATGCCTAATTAAATCAGATCTAATATCACCTAAATAAGGGATTCGACAAATGATTAGACATATCAGATTTTACTTAAAATACAAAGATTATCAATCGAATCATGATGACCTATCGACTAAATGCACTGATAGAACTATATCGACTCTACTGTAAACATAATAACTCTAGTTCTATCGACTTAGTAAGAGGTCGAAAGTTGATGCAGCCTTACTGGTTCAATTATATCGAATTTAATCGAGGCAATACTTATGACAAAGGTAACATAACTAAATTTAACCTTATCACAAGTAAGATTAATATAATGACTCGAATAACATATCTAAATAAAGCCTATAAAATCTACTTTTAACCTCAATAGATCGATTTCAACCAAAACAGTATTACGGCAACAAATCGATGAAATAACCCTGATATAAATCTAATTACCGGATAAGTAGTAATCATAAAGGCTAAGACTAGAATATCAAATTACTCCAAAAATACTAATCAAAGTCGATGAGATTACCGAAATGATGAATCTAAACCTCTAGCCGAGGTTAGAGCCAATGCAGCCCGCTCGAGACGAGAACTTGCTAGAAAGAAAAACAAGATGGCGGTTAAGTTGTATTGAACATTTATTGTTTTTCTTTTCTACAAACCCTATTACATATTTATAATCTCCATGAGGGGCCCTAACCCGAGTGGATTGGGACTTTTTAGTTTCCTAACAAATCGACTAGATTTTATTCCTAAGTTGAATCAATCTATAAGGAAAAACAGAGGTCTACCTTCTTAGCCTCGGTCGTTCAACTTCCTTTGACGTGGCCAATATTATCTCCAAGTCGCGACTGGGTCCAGCCAAATTTTGGTGCCAACACTAAGCTAAATAGAGGTTGGATGTTTTTTGTTCTTTTTTTTTTTTGGTGTTTTGAGGCCGTTTGTATTGACTCACTTTGGTGCAAGGACGGAAACATTATTTCACCTCGACATAAAAGCTTTCTATATATAAAAGATTAATAAAACATATTATGCTAGCTATTGGTCATAAACTACGCTTCTCCATTAGATACAAATATCATTGCACTCATCGCCCCATATATAGCTTTGAATATGGTAAAAATTGCTAGCTGTTCAAATCATTCTAAGGGGAGACAATCTTACCTATAATATTTGGTCAATGAGGAAATACGTAGAAAAGTAGAGGCATCATTTTCAGCTGTACTATTCCTCTGCCTAGTGGAAATAGGGAAGAAGCCTATTATTTAGCAAATGCTTACATGCATGATTGATACTGCTAAATGCTGAGCATGTGAACCACTATGCAGCAGACATTGTTTTGTCCAAGTGGCAGGTGCACTAGGAAATGGGAATGGTAGGCTCACGTGGCAAAAACGAGAGTGAGGGCCTTTCTAACTCGGATCCATGCTTATCCACAAAAGCAATAAGAAGTTGCAAACACATCTTTTGGTAAAGTTGTGGGATCAGGTTCGCCATTTTTAATGTCTGGGTGACTTTCCACTTGATCAAGATGGATATTCACCAAGAGGTATATATCATGAGGTTCCCTTTTATGCATGCATGAATCACAATATAAAAGAACTGCCATACCATTACAACTCACCATAAGCTTTTTTTCCTAAAAAAATTATATATATATATATATATATATATATATATATATATATATATATGAGTAACTACACCTGAGAGTAGAATAGATTTTTCCTATATATACTAGTTTTTTGCACGTGCGACATGCACGTGCAATATCTTATTCCTACAACATATAGTAACAATGTTTTAGTGAGAATCTAATTAAACCACCTTAACTTCCTTGTTTTGAGTTGCTTTCTTCACAACATGATTTTCTATCTTAGAATTCAATCATAAATCCAGTAAAATATAACCTTAAAAAATTTCATATGTATCCACAATGAAAGTATGTTCAACCTCGATAAACATGTTAAATGGATGTAGAGTGTAGTGAGCAATTCCACTACAAAATTCTAAATAAGAATTAAGAAAAAAAATCAATATATTCTATGTTTTTTAGTTACAGTTGGACTTGAAACATAGTATAAAAATCAACAAAACTCATGACTTTATTAATTCAGAACAAATATTTTAGTAAGAAATCAAGATGCACACAAGATATAATTGTTTAAACTAAACTATCTGCAACTACTTTCTCGTATCTTCAGATGCCAAAGACACCCTAGTGCAGAGTAAGATTAACATTAGAGTTTGGTCCCAACATCCTACTCCATATTTATTCCTTGCCTTAAAATATAAATAAGGCACGTTTCAGTTTCTACACTACTGCTTCTGATTGCATCTCCATGCTACTCCATGCTTATCACTAATCACTATCCCTATTGTGCTTGCAACTCCTCAAGTGAGCACCTGCAGTGCTATCTGATGAAATAGTGACGCCTCTCTTCCCCTAACATTATGGAACACCTGGCTATGTGCGGATGTGCCTCCTTGTATGCCGCATAGGCCCTGCATCATGAAACCAACCACCAGAATATGAATTCAATTATCTATTCTTATAATTAGTTTACAAAATTGTAACTTTTCATTTATCTATTCTTGCAGTTATTACAATTATAGTAGTTTGAAATATCATGTAAATTGCAGTCCAATCAGGCTAGGGTTCCTCTAAATAAAGTATTGCTTTTCTGATACATCTCTGATAATATATACTTCACTTTAACTGCCTAATGAACTAAAATTGAAAATTAACAACTGTTAAGACATCACAAGAAAAACACATGCATGTTGATTGATGCAAACAGGAAAATGCCACTAAAACTCACATGAATGTTTGAATGATATCAAATGATTTATAAACAAAGAAAGAACATACTAACCATGAAGTGCTGCGTTGTAACTTTTGTCTCCAATCTACCTTCAGCTAATTCACTACTTTGAGAAGAAAACAGGAAATCTAGAAAAATATCATAGGAAGAATGGTTACAAGAAATGATTTTCGCTTCAGTTGTAGCCTCCTCCTTTGACAGAAATTGGACTGAACAGCAATAACGCTCACAGCAGTCAACAGGATTTGCAACTCATAAATATGGATGACCATTGTGGCAGCATGAGATGCAGGCAATGTTGGGCCAAGATAGACAAATGGACTTTAACTGTAGTAATTTCTGAGTCATCTTCCAAAACACAACATATAAATACACTTTACTTTAAGAACAATATCAATGAAGCAAGAGACGCATCTAACAAGCAATCTCAAGATAAAATGTGGCAACTCTTATTCAGATCCTAAAATGTCATATGGAGACAATCACCGATCCATGCAGAACAAAGCCTAAAGGAAACTTTGAAGATACAAATCTAAATTACTAAGGACTCTTTTCTAAAAAGAAAAGAAAAACCTGCATCTAGCAGGAAGCACCTAACCTGAAATTGTAGTTTCTGAGAGTTAACCCATGATCCACTCCGAATTTTTTTTAGAACTGCTTGATCTTATCTTTAACAAACCAAACCTCAGGGTCAACATTCACCCCATCACTATTTATGACCGCATCTCTTGGAGCCCATAGAGCTACGTGTAGCACTGACCTGTCCTTCGTGCTATAGAGCCCAATGAATCTGAGTCTGGTTTATTGTCAAGAAAAAGAAAGAGTTTGATTAAACATCTATCCCTGAAATTTAACTTAAGAACTTATCAGTTTTAAGCACATATGTGCAGTGTCAGATCAAAATGGCATGTTCTATAAAGTAAAGCATTCTTGGATACGAGGGGGATAACACCTCTCATTTATAATCCTAATCATTGAGTACACTCCTGGGTGCATGCATTAATTTTGTTCGTCTTGCAACCCCTCTCGCTTAATCCAAACCTATGGATTGTGTGATTAAATAACTAAACTATGAAGGGCTATCTAGATGCTTTTGTTTTCACCCGCTAACAGAGTGCATCGTTTCCTTTGGTTCCTTTTTTCCTCCCCAAATGTGTGCATTCAAACTATGATGGCTTTTTAGCAATAGAATTATTGTTTAATAATGTGTGCATTCAATCTTTGTTAGGTGCTCCTCTTCCTTTTATCATGTGGATTCATGCATTTCCCGGAATAAAGATCGACACGTGTGGGACAATGCTGATACCTACCATACCATATAACACTAAAATGTGCGAACGATGACATTTTTAAGATACCTAGTAATTGTTTTACACCGTGATCTGATCTACGAATTTTTTCAGTGTATTCGGCACTCTAGATTAGCATGTGTGCAGCCAACAAAAGCACTTCCTTATCACACTGCTAAATATAGACACCCACTCACATGTGAAGCGGGGCATGTCCTCCAGCGGCGTGCAGCATGCATCTGATTTGCGTGGGTGAACAGGGACACCAAGGGCGGGCTTTGACATTAGCTGATGGTGACCTGTCATTAGGTCAACTGTGTATCAACTAGTATCAAACAGCAGCTTGTCCTCCAGGCTCCGGCATATCTTGGCTGAACTGGATCGCAAACTTCAGGTTCATCCCCACGTCAAAAGGCAACAAAGAGTTGTAGGCATCCACAACTCTTTGTGGTGCTGCTTGCTTTATTGCTTTGGCATCCACCCATAACAGACCAGCATGCAACTTATCTTTTGAGAAACTCCGTGCAAGAACTTCAGCTGTACTATACACTCTCATTGCTGTCGCGATGTGATGAAATATGCAATCCAGCAAATTTAGATTATGGTATGTAGCTATGAACCTAACATGTTCAACCAAACATAATGTATCCTTAATTGGTGCAAATAAACAGCTCCTTGTCCCAGAGTGCTTCATATACACATAATTCTACGAGGTACATATTTTGTTCTTAATTATTCATTCAAATAAACCAAACATAATGTATCATTAATTGGTGCAAATAAACAGCTCTTTGTCCCAGAGTGCTGCATATACACATAATTCTACGAGGTACATGTTTTGTTCTTAATTATTCATTCAAATTATGAATGCGGATTTCATACACTCATGGGTAGCTACCCATTCTATTCCACCTACCATCGGATCAAGATCTAACGATCATCAGAGGGGGTGTAGCTACACCCCAGATCTGACGGCTATCAGAGGGGGTGTAGCTACACCACCAGAGGGGTGTAGCTACCCACAGGTGTATGCAATTATTTAGATTTCAAATTATACCAGTTATTTAAGATCCGAGATCTAATCACTTAAAGTGAACACATCGATTAATTAACAGTCCTTTTTATTTTGATTCCTACTTTGAGAGGATTCTAGGTGTGTGATGCACCATGCATGAAACATCTTAAACACTAAACTTGCACTGAATCAGATTCTGGTGTCTAAAAACTGTACAGCTAGGCTATACATATATTGTACCACTACCTTCAGCTTTTGGCATTCCACATACATGCTTGTTTTTTATTAGAATAGGGAATATATTAAAATTCCGGTCTCTACATCGACCGATATATGTAGCACAATCTTATTCCAGTAAACGACAATCACGGTACAATAAACACAAAGTTTCTATCCATCGTTTTAAACACTATAAGGTTATTCGATTTGAGAAGCGTCACCCATTATGCGTGAAGATCTCCATTTCCACAGTCTCAAGCGAACTGCAGGTCGTCTTCATCAAAGGCGCTCCTCTTCCTTCACAAGTAGAGACCATGACCTGGACCAATGAGTTCCTCTGAGAAGCACTTGTAGAAGGAAGGAACTGACGATTTATCAAAAACCACATCATTACGGCTCAACCACAAAGCCCAATAGAGACTTGAGACATCAAACCAGATTATTTTTTTGGTTTTAAGCTCCATTTCACCTAGCCAGTCAAAAAACATATGCTGAAAGTTTCTCGGTAGAGGGAGATTAAACGTCAGATGGACAACATGCCAAACAAAACGAGCAACATTGCAATGGAAAAAACAAGTGTTGGATGCTCTCACTATGGTTGCAAAAACAACATTTGGTATTTCTGTTCTAGTTCCTTCTGGCCAAGCTGTCTTTAGTCAGAGTTACCCCTTTATACACATACCACAAAAAGATTTTTATCTTAAGCGGTAGTTTGATCTTCCAAAGGTGCATCATAAATGGTAAAGCTTGTGTGGTAGATAAGGCTGCATACATGGATTTCACTGAGAAAATACCAAGCTAATGTAGCGCCCAACAAAACTTGTTGTTTTGGTTTGTTAGTTAGACACTAAGAAGTGATGCTACTAATCCAAACCAAGATGCTAGATTGCGATCCACTAATGCCGGTCAGAATGAGACATTTAATGGGTTAGAAGACAAAACTGTAGCCATAATTACATTCTTTCTCCTGTTTAGGTTATAAAGACTGGAAAATTTATCCATAAGGCTACTATTGCCAAGCCAAGTGTCTTTCCAAAATCTAACCTAAGTTCCATCACCTAGATGGAAACTCCCTAGGCTAAAGAAATCCCTCTTAACTCCTAGAATACTAGTCCAGAAATATGAGTCGACTGGTCTAGGCTCAACTTGAGTAATTGTTTTGGAGTTTAAATATTTCCTCCTAAGTAAGGTTTGCTAGATACCTTTAGTATTAAAAAGTCTAAGCAACCACTTGCTAAGAAGGCATTTGTTTTAGAGCTGAAGGTTTAGAATTCCCATACCACCCCGGTCCTTGGGTGTACACAAAATATTCCACTTGTTTAGACGGTATTTCTTTTGGTGGCCCTCATTTTGCTAGTAAAATCTGGATCTGTAATAGTCTAGTTTTTGAAGCACTCCTATTGGTACTTCAAAGATGGAAAACATGTACATGGATAAATTGCTCAACACTGAGTTGATTAGAGTCAACCGGCCACCCACATATAACATCATACTCTTCCAAGAGAAGAGTCTCTTCTGAAAACGCTCTTCTATATTATTCCAATCTAAATTTTTAATCCTTTTATAATGCATTTGTATTTCCAGGTATCTAAAAGGTAGCACATCTAGCTCACACCCAAAGATCTGGTTATACTTCTGTTTGTGATTAGTGGCATCGCCAAAACAGAATATTTCACTTTTATGAAAGTTAATTTTAAGGTCAGAAATCTTCTCAGAAGCACATAAATGCTTGTTAACTATTATGTTAATTACTAGCAATATGCATTAGATCGAGTCCAAAAAAGTAAAATCAATACTATAAACTCTAATATCCCAATATTTAACACAAAATAAATAGTTAATCAAAACTCCTAGAGTTGACCAAAATTTGATTTTTTGATTAATCGCTCGGATGAACCATCAGAGACCGTGGTTGCGTAGAGCTCGTCGAAATGATTCCGTTTGACTAGTCATATGCTAGACTTTGACTCGGATGAATTTGTGTTGGTTGAATCAATCTGGACCTTTAGATGTGGTGCTAGGTTTCTGTATAGGAAACGAACTCCTTTGTTCGTTCCTCTTCTTTTCCAATCGTCACCTCCTCCCGACTCCAGCACCACGCCACCGCCTTTGCCTTTCTTCCTGCCCCAGCTCGACGCCGTGTCGCCCTCTCCTCTGCATGTCGGCCTGCTGGCAGTGCTGTGCTGGTGACGTGCTTGCTGCTACCTCCCTGGTTGCTAGTGCGGCTTGCTGCTGTTAGGATCTGGAAAGAGAACCGGAGAGGAAGAAGGAAGGAGAAAAAGGGGAAAAGGAGGGATTCGTGGATTCAACCAATTTCCTCTCAAATTCTTTATTCTACGCAGCAGTGGTAAATCTTAATTAGTCCCTAGAGTTCTGTATCTCAGTTTTGAAGGTCCAATGCAATGTTGGAAATTGAGATTAGTGAACCAATTTCTGTCCAGTGAGACTGTTCTGAAATCTGGTACCAAATGGTTAGGATTTTGATCTTTAGCCAATAACAAAGGTTGTAGGTAATATGTTTGTCTTTCCAACAGCGCTGGTCTCGCATGATTCTGATGAAGAGTTAGGGAGAAATCATAATTTCAGAACTGCTGATTCAGGAAAATCCTAGTCTGTACAGTTTTCTGATTATTTAATTTCGTCTAATTTTGATGTCAGATTTGCAATTTTGGTAGTAACATAAGTTTTAGGAAATTTCGTGTAGATATTCAAAACATTTTTATTCGCACCAATTGGTTAAGTAAATTAAGACTTATGATCAAAATAGTGAGACGGTCTGATTTTCGCTATATTATGAGGTATTAGGGAAAATCATATTTTTAGTTTTTACCAATATAACAAAGGGGTCATTAGTTGCATAGGCCTATCTGTGTGTTGCTAAGAATGCTTCTAAGCAAAGTTTTCATTCTTCAGAGTTGGTCGGTTCTGGTACCAAGAGGACATCGTCGGGTTTTCCTCAATCTTAGTTAAGGCAAGTGTAATGACAAATCTCCTTGTGATGTGAATGTGACTTTGGTTCTGTTTTGCTCTTCTTGATTATGCTCATTCAATAATGTTGATTTCCTATAATCGTTCTTTCATGTGTTCATATCAATTTTTGAGTTTCATGTGTTTCTTTACATATTGTTCAAGTGCCGGAGTTTTTTTGAACTTCGGTTGTGGTTTCTTTTCCTAGCATTCAAGTGCCAGGGGTTTGTGCAAACACCGGTTGTGCAATTTGGTTCTTATGTTCAGGTTCCTGTGAATAAGTGCTAGCCCCACTTATTCGGCTTTACCGGTAAATGCAAAGGAAGTTTCAGGTGACGTCTGTTTTAGACGGAAACTACCCTTTCATGGTTGTTTCAAGAAATGAGTTGTCCTATTAAGTTTTGAATTTCTTTTGTTCTTTATGTTGTTTTTCTAGTTTTGATTTGTACTTGCTGAGTGTTTTTACTCACTCTTGTGTTCATTTGGTTTTAGGTACACGTTGATCAAGCATACATGGGAAGAGAGTAGCCACGTCATTTTGAGCACTCATATGTTCTTATGCAAGATATTCGTTTAATTCACTAGACTTGAATAATTATATTGTTGAGGATTGTCATGGAGTCAGTTAGGTATCGTTGTGGGTTATTTACGTTAATGTGGTTGATGAGATGATTTACTAGTGCTTCATTTATGAATCATGTTTTTTTTGTGATGTGTTAGCCCACGGATATTAGAGAGTACAGGGAAAACTCTACTGAAATTTCTTATAATTTATTTACTTAGTAATATTTATTGTTTAATTAGTAACCTCTAGGTAGGGTGATATCTGGGGCGTTACAGTTGGTACTCAGAGCCATGGCTTATATTCTATTATTTTATTTTTGAGACTTGAATAGATAATTATAAACTTTACCTAGGCCTACAGCTTTAACTTGACACACTTATGCACATTAGGATGGGTTGCATGGGCATATTTTTGTATTTTCGTTTCCGTTGCTTGTTTTTCTCTTTCCTTGTGTTTATTTCAGATTTAATAATACATTCTTAATCATATCCTTGTTGGCATTTCAAATTACTAGAACTATGCCGCCGAGAAGGAGTGCACGCAATGCTGCGCGTGGGAGAGGTCGTGGTAGAGGCCGTGGTAGAGGTCGTGGTAGAGGTGATGCTAGACAAGAGGTCAATCATGAGCATATGAACCATGATAACGAAGAGGTTGAAGGAGAGGAGGAGCACTCAGTGGCTGCTGACGCTCCTATTGGTAGGGATGCAAATGCTCCGATCCCAGCAATGACGTTTCCTAGGTGGATGTCCATGTGTTTGGATACTTTTGATGGTTCTGGAACACCTACAGATGCTGCTGATTGGCTGCGCAAAATGGAGAAGGTCATGGCTGCATGTAGGATGACAGGAGAGGAGATGGTCTTGTTTATCCCTCACCAGTTGGTTGGACAAGCTGATATTTGGTGGTAGGTGTGTGTGATGCTTGGACTCCTACTCGTGGTGCTATTACTTGGGAGGTTTTCTTGGCACAGTTCAAGACGAAGTTTTATCCAGACTCTTTCAAAGACAAGATGAATGATGCATTGAACCATATTCAACAGAGGGACAAGACTGTGGATGAGTATGAGAGGGATTTCAGCAACATTGTTCGTTTTGTGCCTAGTGTTGCAAGTGATGAGCGTGAGAAGGCTAGGAAGTTCTTCACAGGACTTAAGGCTTGCTATAGAGAGGTGATGGGAAGAAATCCACCTACCACTTACATTGCTGCAGTGGAGGAGGCTAGAGAAATGGAGACTCAATTTCAGCTTACACAGCTACAGCAGAGACGTACTGGGAATGTAGGCAACACAGGTGGTGATCAGAAGCGGTCTCACCAGGATGGAGGGGAGTCCTCTCAACAACCCCCTTACAAGAAGAGTAAGGTAAATCAACCCTCTCAGCAACCTTTCAAGCCTAAGCAGTCAGGGCCTCAGTCTTTTTCGGGGCAACATAGTGGGAATTCCTCATTTATGCGTCCTGTTCCAGGACAAGGTTTAATTTGCTTCAAGTGTGGGAAGTCACACCGTGCCTCAGAGTGTAGTTTTTCAGGGACATGTAACACTTGTGGCAAGGAGGGACATGTTAGTGCGGTTTGCAGAAGAAATCCAAATTATATCATCAAGTGGCAACGTTCTAGCTCTTCGACAGGATCTACCTCAGTTGCTAGTTCTAGAGGTTCCGCTCCTATAGTTGGTGCTCCTCGTGGCATAGTTCAGATGATGGCTGGTCCCCCAGCTCCACCCTCTCAGTTTCCTCAGTATTACTATCCACCTTTAGGTTATTATTGGCCACCACATCAGCTTCCTGCACCACATGTTCCACCACAGTTACCTGCTCCTCCAGTTCAGTCCACTCAGCACTATGCACCAGGATCTACTTCTACACCCAATAGAGTTTACACTATGCCTTCAACTTCTTCTCTCCATCGCTCAGATGTGGTTTCAGGTACTCTTCTGGTTGATTCATATGATGCGCATGTCTTATTTGATTCAGGTGCTACCTTTTTGTTTATTTCACTTGATTTTGCAAGAAGGGCCAATATTTCTAGCCAGCAGATTTCTCAGTCAGTTCACGTTAATTCTCTTGGGGGCATGATATCTAGTTCTGTTGTGTGTCCTGGCTGCACTGTTTCTATAGAGGGTGATGACTTTGTGGTTAATCTAATGGTGATTCCTTAACCGGTTTTTGATGTTATTCTTGGCATGGATTGGCTACACCGTTATCGAGCGGTTATCTCTTGTTTCTGGAAGACTGTTACATTGGAGTCACCTTCAGGACAGATCATAGTCTTTCAGGCCAATGCACCTCCATATTCCATATTCGTAATGGCAAGTCTATTTCCTGGACGGCATCCTATGAAGTCAGGATTTCTGTGGAGCCTTATTGAGAAGCTGACTAAGTTAGAGGTCATAGAGAAGATTCCAATAGTGCGAGACTATCCAGATGTGTTTCCTGATGAGTTACCTGGGATGCCACCCAAGCGTGAAGTGGAATTTTGTATTGATCTTCTACCTGGCACACGTCCTGTATCTGTTGCCCCATATCGTTTGTCTCGGCCTTTTCATGAAGAAGCAGCTTAATGATTTGTTGTCAAAGAATTTGATTTGGCGCAGCGTGTCCCTATGGCGTGCTCCCGTGCTATTTACTAAGAAGAAGGACGGTAGTTGGCGTATGTGTATTGACTATCGTGGCTTGAATGCTGCGACAATCAAAAACAAGTATCCATTGCCCCACATTGAGGTGTTGTTTGAGCAACTGAAAGGGGCCAGGGTATTTTCCAAGATTGATCTTCAGTCTGGATATAATCAAATTCCTGTTCACGAGGAGGATATTGAGAAGACAGCCTTTTCTACCATGTTTGGCCATTATGAGTTTCGAGTTATGTCTTTTGGGCTCACTAATGCACCCTCGTATTTCATGGAGACGATGAACAATATGCTTTAGGGATTTGAGGAGTTTGTTGTTGTTTTTATTGATGACATACTCATCTTCTCTAAGACTGAAGCAGAACATGAGTATCATTTGAGGAGAGTTCTTGAGACTTTAAGGAGTCATAAGTTCTATGCTAAATTGAAGAAGTGTGAGTTTTGGCTTTCAGAAGTTGGCTTTTTGGGCCATGTTATCAATCAACATGGCATTTCTGTTGATCCGGGTAAAGTTTCTACAGTAGTGGAATGGAAAAGGCCAGCAAATGTCAAGGAGGTTAGGAGTTTCTTGGGTATGGCTGGTTATTACCGGTGCTTTGTCAAGGATTTCTCCATCATTGCTAAGCCTATGACAAAGCTTACCCAAAAGAATACCAAGTTTGTGTGGACGTAGGAGTGCGAGCATTACTTTCAAACATTGAAGAACAAGCTAGTGACGGCGCCTATTCTTACGCTTCCTGATCCTGGTAGGCGTTTTACTGTCTATTCGGATGCTTCTCATATTGGACTCGGTTGCGTCCTCATACAGGATGGGAAAGTGATAGCTTATGCATCAAGACAACTGAAGAAACATGAGGGGAATTATCCTACCCATGACCTAGAGCTTGCTGCCATTGTTTTTGCTTTTAAGATTTGGAGGCATTATTTATATGGGGAGACATGTGACATTTTCACTGATCACAAGAGTTTGAGGTACATTTTTACCCAGAAGGATCTAAATCTAAGGCAAAGGAGGTGGCTGGAGTTGATTAAGGATTATGATCTGAACATCCAGTACACCCCAGGTAAAGGAAATGTGGTAGTTGATGCCTTGAGCCGTAAAGGCTCTCCTGTTACCATAGATTCTGTGATAGTTGACCTGGATGTTGCATATTGCTTTGTTGGAGTCACAGAAGTAGAGACACAGATGATACTATCCTCAGCTATTCCAGAGCATGTGTTGGAGGCACAACAGCAGGACCGGTTATTGTTGGATGTTAGGAAGCGGATTCATGAAGGGAAGGTTGGCGACTTCACCTTGGATGCTTTTGGAGCTATTAGATTTCGTGGTCACTTGTGTGTACCACAATTGTCTCAAGTCAAGGAAGATATTCTTAAAGAGGCACATCGCACTCGATACACCATTCACCTTAGTGAGAATAAGATGTATCAAGATCTGAAGAAGACTTATTGGTGGAAGAGGATGAAGGTTGATGTGCCAAAGTATGTGGCTTCATGTGGTATCTGCCAACGGGTAAAAGCTGAGCATAAGAGTCTAGCTGGGAAATTGCAATCCCTAGAGGTTCCTTTGTGGCCGTAGGATGATATTTCTATCACTACAAGAAAACCAGGGTAATGCCACGGATTATTGGTGTAACAACGTGCCTTGTGTTGCAATATATAGGGTCTATTGCTACATTAGTCACTTCTAGTTGCCTTAGGTCCACATATCACCACCAATTTGTTAGTGTTGCCATTAAAATTGTGGATGTTACAATAAGTTAAATATATCGCAACTAATATTTATGTGTTGTAATTATGACGAAGGTATCACAATGCTTTTTGGACATTATTGCAAGTGGTCCATGTCACAACAAATATATATTGTTGTTACTAGTCATTCTGTGTGTTGCAAAAGGGTCAATATTATTGCCACGCTTTATTTTGTGTGTTGTAATTACAACAAAGGTATTGCAACAATTTTGTGACATGGTTGCAAGTGGTCCATATTGTAATGGATATATATTATTATTACTAGTGTTTACTTGTGCTGTAAAAGAGTCATTGTTTTTGCAACGAACATATTTTTGCATTGTAATTACAACAAATGTATTGCAACGCTTTATTGACATGGTTGTAAGTGGTCCATGTTGTAACAAATATATATTATTGTTATTTATACTTCTGAGTGTTGTAAAATAGTCAATGGTATTGCAATAAAAAATTAAAATGTTGTAATAAAAAATCAAAAATTATAACGCAAGGTGAGGTTGTTACAAAGACATCCGAGAAATCACAATAATGCAAACTAGACTCATCGTGATAAGTTTTAGTTATCACAACCACGAAAGATCCAGTTGCAACACTATTGTGTCATTACTATATATACAATATAATAAAAGTATAGGCATTAGAAAAATACAATATGTTTTTTCGTAATAGACAAAATCCAAAACTAAAATATTTTTTATATACATATTCAAAAACGCCAAAAATTATTTTGTAGACATTTTTTCTGGTAGTCAAACATTTTATTCCCTAGATGTGTTGAAAACAGACTAGTACGATTAACTGTAATATACTTATTTTCATAACATAGTCAAAATAAGCTAAGTGCACGTGAAGAGAGAGAGAGACGTGCATGCTTAGATTAGAAATAATCTAACCAATTTTTCACGTAGTCAAACCAATGTCATGCATATGCTTAGATTAAAAAAATCAAGAGAGAGAGATCGTGATTGCTTAGATTTATACCTGGCCAACGGACCATGCCGGGCCAACACGGCACAAGCCCGTGACGGGCCGTGTCATTTCTTATACGGGTCGGTACAGCCCTTCTAATTAACGGGTCGTGCCGTGCCAGTTTGACGGGCCTGCGTTGAAGCCCAAGCACTAGGGATGAAATCGGATTGGATACGGATGGATATAGCTTATCTCATATCCTATCCTGCATCTTTTTTCTCGGATCCGGAGTCGGAACGGATAGTATTGGATAATTATTACGCCATCCTATATTCTTATTTCGGAGTCGGATTCAGACACGGATACTATTATAAGTTTCATATAGATGAAAAATTTTATGATAGATATATAATTAGAGTGAGAATAAATATAACAATAGCTAATATATAAAAACAAGTCAATTTATTTACCTATATACATTAAATTTCTAGATTTTTTAATATTTTTAATGTCTAAATTATTTAAATTAAATCAAATTATATAAATCTCGGATACCGGATGGATACAGCTCATCCCAAATCTTATCCCGCTAGTTTTTCTCGGACTCGGATTCTGATACGGATAGTGTCGGATGACTATTAGTACATTCCATATTTGGCCATATTTGTTTTCTCGGTGATCGGATTGTCGGACGGTCGGATATTATCCGTCCCGTTTTCATCCCTACCAAGCACGGCACGGCTCGTCTTACACGGGCCGTGCCGGCCCGTCGGCTTGGCGGGCTATTCGGGCCAGGCTGGCCCGAAGCCCATTTAATTTTTATATATCTAATTTTTCTCAAAAAAATGATATTTTTAGTAGATAAAATATTTTTTATCAATAAATTTGAACATAAAAATATAATTTTTAATATAAATATTAAAATATTAATCATTTTATTTGACGGGCCGTGCCGGGCTGGGCCGTGCTTCACAGGCTAAACGGGCCACCTCACGGGCTAAGCGGGCCATGCTAAACGGGCCGTGCTCGGGCCGGCACGGCGGGCCTGCAGCTAGGCCTAGACACGGCCCATCTAACTTCGGGCCGTGTCGTGCTCGGACCGGGCCAAAATAGGCAGGTCTCGTGCCGGTCCATTTAGCCTGGCCCACTTGGCCAGGTATACTTAGATTAGAAGATGCCATGCATGCTTATTTTCGTAACATAGTGGGTCCAGTGCCATGCATGATTAGGAGCAAATAGGAGAGACATACTCCGAGTCTTGTTCGTGACGGGGGGTCCACAGCGCAAGGATCGGAGAGTTTATGTTTCCAAATCAACACGCATATGTTAGGGTGGGCCGCATGTTGCCTAGTTGATTGGAAGTTGAGGCCTTATGCCAGTACGAGGAGGAGTCCAGACTCCAGACGTCCTGACTCCTGGCGGCTGGCACGAAGCAAGTTAGGAGATCACCTCGGGACTTCTCGCGTTGTGGGTTGTCGAGCAGCAGTCGAAGGTTGAGCCGACGCATGCCACGCCCTTCCTACAGTCCAGTCTCCCACATGTCGCGCCCTCCCTATTGACCCGAAGGCCAGGCTCATACGTTGTGCCCTCCTGCAGTCCTCGTTCCATCACCGGAGAATCAAGGCAGTGCACTGACCTTGCATTCACGTGAACGGCGGCAACACTTTGGCGCGTTGTCTCGTCAACACAAGACTATTTGTGTAGCCCTAGTACACGTGATCTCCAACACCCTTGTCTTCCCTCGTCCGTCAGGCATCCCAGAACAAGATCTAAACGGTGGACGGTTAGAAGAATTGGTTATCGTAAAAGGTATATTCGTGGATCATGGTGCATCATCAATTCTGCATGCATTTTTAATTACTGTAGTTTGTGTCTTCATGATATTTATTGACCAGGGCTGGAGAGTGTCCAAATTATGTTAGGTCACATTAATTGATCATGTGTGTTCGGTTGCAGTAATGTCACATTAATTAATTATTATACTTTGAACTTTTTATTTTTTTATATTGTTTGTGATCAATGAATCATGTAGTAGTGAACTAGATGAATTTGAGAGACACGACAAATTTTTGTTCAACTATTTACGTGTAATGCAATTGTAACTAAACCATTATCATCCAGCAGTGACTGGTGTTTTGGTTGATTTTGTCCAATGGATGATGGTGTATATGATAGTTGGATGTTGTTGCCTCAGTCTCATGATAAATGGCAGGAAGGATTTGAGATATTCATGGAGGAAACTTTTGAAGGAAAGTATACCAGAGACAGTGCATCATGTCCATGTCGCGACTGTCGTTGCATGACACATAGAACAAGAGATGAGTTTGCATTGCACTTGCTTTGTAGAGGTTTTGATCGGCAATTCATAAATAACAGACGTCGGCGTCAAGCACAAACACAACCTATGGCTGCGGATGACGTTGATCATGATTTTGGCGAACGTAATGTTGCTGATGATGGCTCCATGAAGAATTTAGTTTCATTGCTTATTCGTGGGGCTATACATGGAGAAATTACTGGTACTAATGATGAGCAGCCAAATGAATCAGCAAAGATTTTTTTCAAGTTAATGGAAGAAGCACGGAAGTTTCTTTCATTGTGAGGTTGTTTCAGATTAAAGTCATGTGTGGTATTAGCAATAATGGCATGGAGCAAATACTTCAGTTGTTTAGTCTATTGCTCCCTAAAGGACATTGTGTCCCAGATACCATGGTACAAGTTCAAAGGTAGTAAGAGACCTTTGCCTAGACTATCAAAAGATCCATGCTTGTGTGAACGATTGTGTGTTATTTTGTGGAAATTATGAGAAGATGAACTATTGTCCAACATGTGGGGAGAGTAGGTGGAAAAACTCAGATTCTGAGGGGCTTGGTCAGTGGACGACTGACAATGGTAAGAAGAAGTTATTTCCTCAAAAAATACTAAGATATTTTCCACTTATTCCTCGACTGCAAAGATTATATATGAATGAGACCACATCGTCACATATGCTTTGGCACAAAGAAGAATTGGCTGAAGATGGCAAAGTACGGCACGCAGCCAACTCGATGGCATGGAAGCACATAGATGAGAAGTTTCATAAATACTTTGCATTTGATCCATGGAATGTACGCCTGGGACTTGCATCAGATGGTTTCAATACCTTTGGAATGTTAAATGTTAATTACACTACATGGCCAGTCATCCTAATTCCTTACAACTTGCCTCCTTGATTGTGCATGAAACAATCTTATTGGATAATGTCGATGCTAATTCTAGAGAAAAAAATCTCCAGGACAAAACATTGATGTGTATTTGCAGCCTCTGATCGATGAACTAAAGGATCTCTGGATTAATGGAGTTGTAACATGGGATGCAAAGGCGAAACAAAATTTTACACTACGTGCAATTCTGATATGGACAATAAATGATTTTCCTGCATATGCTATGTTATCTGGTTGGAGCACAAAAGGCAAGTTTGCTTGTCCTTATTGTCACAAGGATACAGATTACTTGTGGTTAAAACATGGTAAAAAGCATTGCTACATGGGGCATCGCCGTTTTCTATCTTTGGACCATAGGTGGCAAAGAAACAAGGCCAACTTCAATAACATGGTTGAAACGAGGGAGGCTCCAGTGCCCCTCACTGGAGAACAAGTATTGCAGCAGTACCAAAGTTTTGAGCAAGTCACTTTTGGGAAAACTACTTTAGGAAAGAGGAAGCAGCATGATGAAGATACCAGATGGCACAACTGGAGGAAGAAGAGTATTTTTTTAGCTTCCTTACTGGGAATCATTGCTTATACGTCATAATCTAGATGTGATGCATATTGAGAAGAATATATGTGAGAGCTTGCTTGCTACTCTACTTGGTTTAGCAAGTAAATCTAAGGACAGTGAGAAGGCGCGACTTGATCTCCAGGAACTTGGGATAAGGGAGGATCAACATCCAGTTAAAGAGAAAGATAAATACACATTGCCACCAGCATTGTACACATTAGGGAAAAATGAGAAGGAACTTTTGTGCAATTTTCTACAAGATGTTAAGATATCAGATGGTTATGCCTCAAATATCAGGAGATGTGTTGATGTGGCTGGTTGCAAGCTTACAGGACTTAAAAGTCATGACTATCATGTTATATTACAAAAGCTTTTACCCTTGGTTGTACGCCATATTTTGCTGAAAGAGGTAGCAAGCCCTTTGATTGAGCTCAGTAGTTTTTCTAACTTAATATGTTCAAAAGAGCTTCAGGTTACCGAAATTGAGAAACTCAACAAATCAATTGGACAAACCCTTTGTCGCCTTGAGATGATATTCCCTCCAGCATTTTTTGATATTATGATGCACTTACCAGTTCATATTGCTTGGGAGGCTAAACTTGGAGGCCCTGTTTCATACAGATGGATGTATCCAGTTGAGAGATACCTGCGTACACTAAAAGGCTATGTAAGGAACAAAGCATGCCAGAAGGTTCAATAGCAGAGGGGTATATCTCAGAGGAATGTCTTACATTCTGTTCTCGGTTCTTTGATAATATGAATACAAAGCTTAGTCAGCCAGAGCGTCAAGAGTCGAGCTCTGCTAGTGAGCCACCTTCTGGTCTTAGTATATTTGCTAGCAGGGACTTTGATAAAGAAAGGAAACCTACCGAGATTGATACTGCGTCTCCTTTTGACTTGAGAAGGATGAGGCACTACATAGTGTCAAACTGTGATAAGGCAATTCCATGGAATGAGTAAGCTATAAATTTTAAATCTACTATTTTGTATTTAATTATGTCCTAATTAGATATTGATAAGGTGGTATGTATTTTTCGTTGCAGTGAGCATATGGAGGAATTGAAGAGAAGCAGCGTGCGAAATGTTGAAAAAAGACACAAGGAACACTTTGTATCATGGTTTCAACGTAAAGTGAGCTACACATATTATGAAAAGTGTATTTCTCATATACAAATATATAGCTAACATTTGTTTTGCAAATAATTATGCGTGTAGATCAGCAAACTACATGAGGAGGGAAAAGCAAATGATATGTTATATTCTCTAGCACGCGGTCCAGATCCTCGACATCGTGTCTATAACAGGTGCTCTATCAATGGATTTCACTTCCGGACAGCAAGTGCAGAGAAAAATTTAACCACAAGGAATAGTGGTGTCATTGTGGAGGGCGATGGCATGGAATGGTACGGTGTGATTAAAAAAATAATTGTTCTTGATTTCCCACATGCAAAGGAAGTGACGTTGTTTGAGTGTGATTGGTATGATGTGCCGGCACCAACTAGGAACAAATCTAGAGGGTATAGTAAAGATCAGTATGGGATTGTTGATATTGATACTACACGATTTCGCTATTCAGATGAGCCTTACATCATGGCGACACAGGCTGTGCAAGTATGTTATGTGAAATGTGCAAAGAAAAGTAATTGGAGTAGTGTCCTCAGAATGAAACCAAGAAACTTATTTGCCATGCCAGAAGGAGAGGTCTCTGATGATATTGCAGTTATTGATACGGATGTGGACTATGTTATAGTAGGAGTCGAACATATGAACATTGAAGACCAACCCCCGGATTTGACAACTTGGAGTAGGAATGACATGAAAGGAGTAAGCTGTGATGCTTCTGTACTAGAAGAGGCACGCACTGCAGCCATGCCTGAACCGGGTGATGGCGACATTCTAGATGAGGACGATGAGAAATCTGAAGACACCTACACTGCCGATGGAGTCGTTGCTCCCGCAACGATGGATGATGACGAAGATGACGATTTTTTGTGTAATTTTTACTATTTGAAAAAGTGTGTTTCAAATGAAAACTTTTTGTACTTGCTCTTTTGGTGCAATGAGATTAAAGTTGTGGGGTTAGGACACTCTGACTTTGTTGTTCAAATTATTTGCTTATGATTATTATGCCTATTTGGTCAGAAAAAACTTGATTATTATGACTTTTGTTCTTGTGTTATTGGAAATGAACCTCAAAATAAGCAGATTTCATGTCCATCACAGATAAGGTGATTTGAAATCCATCATAGATAACTTAATGAATACAAACAGTTCCAAGAAGATAATATCATGATGAAATTAAATTGATTTTAGTAAAAAGAAGCTATCATCCCGACAATGAATCTATAGTAAAGGGCTATTATGTTTCTATCCATAGAACCAACTTCGATTATGATATTAAATTGATTTTAGTAAGCTACCTACTGAAGCTAACATGTGCAGTCTCTTTTTTTAAAAAAAAAAAAAGAGCTCCATTCGTAGCTTCCTTAAGCAAAAGAGGCAGAGACATGACCGACACTCATTACATGTACAACTTATCAATTCCAGAAATAAAACAAACCCCAATGACAAGATATTTATTTTCTAACAACAGTATTCTGATGGACATTGGCTCTTAATTAGGCATGGTAACAATGCACATGCTAAGCTTCATCATACATCAGATGGGTTTATTTTCATACAACATTGAAAAAAAAAGGTTGGTACAGATATTGGTTTGTTCCATTTGCAACATGTTCAATTTTGTTGTTATCGAAAGCTCTAAAATATTAAAAAGTAAATTGCACATTCATGTTGTATTTAACTATGAATAGATAGGAATAATTTCTGCAAATATACGAAAGCAAGGACTAACTGCTTCTACCATGTAATTAATTACCTAAGACCACCTAAAACTGCAATGACCCATCATTCTGGAACCCACACCTGAACTTGATACATTCTACAACATTCAAATATCTAAATAATTATAATTTTATATGAATATGCTTGTACTCCACTAGCTTTTCTTTAAAAATCATTGCACTCCACAATGATGCTAGAATGAACAACTCTGAAATCTGAGATTCAGTCCACTAAAGTTTGTTAACTAAAATGATAGAATTGATGACCTATCCATATTTGATGGGATTAAAGTAGCCAAATTGTAAGATGCAGTAACTGGTGGCCTATCCATTTTTTATTGCCCAAACTTTATGTTTTTTTATAATTTTCCCATATGTTGGTAGACAGTAGCAAATTAGGAAAGTGATCACACAAGGGAGTGTGGCTCCTGCTTCTACTCCGAAAATTTGAAATGTTTGAAATTTCCTTTTTAAGCATATAAAGGTATGATGGCTCATATATTTTTTTTGAATAATCTGTTATCAGAAGTTTGATTTGCTATTCCACAACAATGTGTGTACAAGAGTTGAATAATCGAAGTTTGATTGTCTATTTCACAACCCCAACAATGTGTGTGCATGATGGAAACTGTGACAAAAAGTTATTTGATACGTTGCTAAAATTTGATCTACCATTGCAACGAACGGGCATGTAGCTAGTATTCCAGACCAACATGGAGGTCATTCCTGCCATCCTGCCATCCTGTGCAGAAATAAATTGACAAATATACAAACAACCAGATTGCCCTGCGGTGCTCTAATGTTGCCTGTCACTAAGAAGTTCATCAGGTAGCAGTATAATAACTTATCTACTCTACCCAATGTTTTTTTTCCATGGTCTGCAACCAGATTACTGAGTATTTGATGAAATGCAGAGGGAGTATGAGAGTCACCTTGTTCATGTTGTCAGACTCGCTGTCAGATTCGCTGTCGATGAAGATGATCCCTTCGGGCAGGTTTGGGCTTCTCCGCCCCTTGGACGACGAGGGACCATCGGCCCTGATGGAGTCCCGGCGGCTTGGTCCCATGTCCATGGCCGAGGTCCTAGGGCTCCGGAGGGGGCGCTTACTGGAGGAAGAGCCTTCGTGCCCGGCGGAGCTCCGACGAGGGCGCTTGACCGAGGAGGGGCATGTGGTGGCGCATATGACTTCGGTGCCACCAGGAGATGGGGTTGCGGCAAAGCGGCCAAATGGGTCGCGCAGCTGTAGCCGGGAGGAGTGGATGCGGTGATCGCGGTGACCCATGGTGGCTCCTCTCTCGATTGGATCAAACGGGCGACGAGGAGGGGAGGAGAAGGGGGATCGATTAGATTCTCTGATGCAACATTTTGGTGAGGAAGAGCACCGGTTGGGATTTTGCATGGGAGGCAGGGGTTGGCTTTTTGACCCCGGGCAATGACCAGTGGGGCCGCAGAGGGAGGCAATAGCGCACGGAGGCAGGGGTTCTTCATTTTGTTTATTTCAATTACGATTCCAAATGAAATTTTAAACGCTGAAGAATTTGACAGAAATAAGTACATTTTTTTACAACATTGTAAGAATTTGTGTTTCTATCAATTTATGTAATTTCCATGTTGTTTAATCATTGAAGTATTTATTATTATTTTTTCCTAGCTAGGGAAGAGCAAGCGCGAGTCTCGCACGGGGGCGGGGGTCGGGGGCGGAGGGGGTGAAACTTACCGAGCCGGCCGGTGGCACAGAGCTCCGGCAAGGTGTCGCCAGTTTTTGGATTAATGCACGTCGACGACTATGTTTTGCCGGTCGGCATTGAGTATGGAGGTGGGATAGGAGCTCGTGGCGCATCAAATGAGTCGGCTGATCTGGGTCAGAGGGCAGTGTGGCGGCGGAGCCCGAGCTCGTCGGGCTCAGCAATGGCAGTGGTGGCAGTTTTTGGGTGAGTGAGAGGAAAAAGGGAGTGGGGGCACTGAAAACGATAGAATGGAGTGCTTGCCGAATGCATCAGGGTCCTCTGAATTAAAGAACAAAATTCAGAGAAGACACTGTAGTGGGAATTTGATGAAGTTTCAGCCTTCTGATCTGAGATCAACGGATCAAATCTGACGGTACAGTAAACATGCAAATAGAAAAAATTCTGAACACAATACATCTACACAGTGTTTGCTACGGTATTAATTCAGAGAACCCCAGCACTAGTGCATCAAATGTTACAGTACCCTGAATTTAGTTCTTCACCTCAGAGGACCCCGATCCGTGCCGAATCGGGAGGACCCCGTGAAAGTTTTTCTTTTTTTGTTGGTTTTTGAAACTACACTACTTTGCTGTTTCATATCTTTTGATTCGATCTGCATTTCAGACGCTAGACCTCGGGAACGCACTCGCTGTCAGCGACCAGGTCACTGCACTTCGTGCAGAGCTAGTTTATGGAGGTTTTTGCCAATTCCCCATTTTTGGGCGATATTCTCGTAAATCCATTCTACGTTCATGAAACTACATCATGTGCTGGCTCATTATTGTTGATAAATTGGATCCCTATCTTGTGCCGAACTTAGGAACACTTTATTGCCATTGGATGTAATTTCACTTATACAAGTTGTTGCTTTTCAATGGCACGAGGATCATCGCCTTCTATAAATTATCACAAGTTCATGTCACCATTAACTATAGATGATATAGGTTTTGAAAGTCTATTCCAAAAATGCATCAATGGTGAATTATCAAAAAAACACAAGTGGTTGTTATGTTCGTGTGGACTACAATGTTAGCTCATCAAGAAAATGCATGTTTCTACTTGTTTCTTCTTGATATGTACATGACATGAATATTTGTTGTGTCCCACGTATCTCCAAAAACGTGACATGCATTCAGTTTTGATTTTAGCCTCATATACAGTAAAATGGTGTACGTGACATGAATATTTGATTTTAGCACATGATAAAATGGTGCTTCGATTCAATAAACTTATTTATTTTGATGGCTAATAAAAAGTAATTGTTTTAATTGTTGTTATGGAAAATGTGTTGTGCATAAATAATAAGGAGGGATGATAGAGATGGTTTTTGAAAAAAAGTAGAAGGTTAGAATGATAAGTACAGATTCATATGGACTTGGTATATTTCAAATAATTGATCTAGTAAGAAAGAATTCATTTTAAAGGGAGAGTTGATTCAATTTCATTAACACCAGAATGAATACACATCTATTAATGTCATCCATCTGTTATGCTCCATTTTCCCTTAATCCTATGATTTTTAGTTAATTTTACTAATCCATCTGTTATATTATTATAGACCTCCACATTATGGTGAGAGCTAGAGCATAACAGTCCAATGCAATGGAGCTGATGGAGAGTTCCAACGCATGGTTCATGCTACTATTGATAGAGCTCACATATCGTATATGGCCTCGACAAGTTTCAAAGATAAGCTTAGGTATAATATGCGGGACTACATGTACTACGTAAAGAGAAATGGCTTTGATATTGGAACTCTTGAGGAAATTGATTCCAGCAAAGATACAGAGAATATTGTTCAAACCATGGGTTGTGAAAGGAAGTTGAGGTTCATACTATCCAAGAAGCAAGAAACAGATCTACATGTCAACATTACACCCCTAAAAAACTTAGGATTAATGAGTACGAGTCTGGTGATGATGATGATGGTGGCGATGACGATGATGAGGATGGCATGGGTGAACCCGTTGATGCCTATAAAGATTGGCTTGTAGCGAAAGGCCTAGATGCAGGTTCATATGCTATTTCTACTACACTATTATATACTATAACAGTACTCTTTATTGACATTATTTTATTTCTAACTCGTAGACCTAAGCGATATTACTAGAGAAGAAACAGTTACAACTTACACAGAATGGTTAAAGGAGAAAGGCTATCTGAATAGAATTAGTAAATCATTTTTACCTTTCAATTATTTTCTCTATAAGTGATGAAAATTATGAATACACTAAGTGCATGTGTCTTCCATTTTGATTAGTGTATTATAAAAAGAAGTCTGAGCGTATGCCACGACCTGATGAGAGCAATGGTAGCACCGCGTCGCAAGATATACAATGGCTGGCACATGCTAGAAAAAATAAGAAGAAGACAGCAGGTGTGCAAAGCTCTATAAAGTTTGAAATTTCACTATGTATTGCACATATTTAATGTAGATTTCTACTACTATGATTGAAACTAGCTCGGAAGAAGGGTGGTCGTGGTACAATGAAAGCACTTGTTGCAATGGCCAAGAGATTGAAACTGCTATATTCAACTCGCACAGAGAAACTGAAAATTGAATTTTCAGAAAATTATGGTGGTCCCTGTGGAGATAATAGACATATGTTTGTAGATGAAATTGTTTGGATGACAAGGTTGTATGCACTCCTCATTGGAGATAAATATTAGAAACAAGTCGCTCAAGAAGTGAAGATAATGATTAGAGATTCTATATTGGTATGTTAATGAGTTGGGCATATTTTATAGTTGCAACCTGCTATGCAATAGTAATCTCTTACTCACATTATACTTATATGCTTTTATTTCCAACAGAGTGGATGGGAAATGGAGGACAATGATGCTTCCAGAAAATTGATATGGAAGATTACCAAAGAACGCTACAAAGGGTGGCGGTCAGCCTTGAGTGCTACCTACAGGGCACACAATAGTTACGATGCGAGAATGAGACATAATCCAGAAGAACTAGACCATGTGGAGTGGCACTACCTGTGCGAGTACTTTGGAACCCAAAAGTTCAAGGTATTCCACTGTTCTGAAAATTTTAACAACTAAAGCTCTCATTATTACTTATTAATATACATTAATTAATATAAGCTTTTCTTGGTCACTAACTGCAGAATTCTATTACTTAACAATAATGTTTTATTTCCTCCAATAACTGTCACACATACAGTATACATGCTGGTGTCATTCTGTGGTATATTATTAATCATGATTTATGAGCTTATGTCATATAATCACTTTTAACTACAAGTTGCAATGCAAATATAATCATTCATAACCTATTCAGATATGAACATGCAAGATAAATGTATTTGTGAAATTTGGCCATGCATGCATCATAATGGTTGTGTCACAACTAACTTAGCATGTTAAATGATATGTAACAGATACATAGTTCCTCATTGTTTTGATCAATATATTACTAAATCTTGGCCACTTGAGTATTTATGCGAATTTTAACAATCAATATCTTATCTTGCCCTTTTAAAAAAATTTAGCATCATTTTTTTTGGGTTTATGCCTGCACTATAGTTACTTATTAACAATCATTAATTAATGAAATTTTCTTGTTCACAAATTGCAGAAGATTAGCAGTCAGAACTCCAGTAATTGTCAACAGATGAAAACCATGCATTGTATGGATTCTAAACCTTTCTCTCAGTGTAGCTGGGAAAAGGTGAATATTTGTTGCATTATTTTATCACCTCCTTATACATTAGACAATAACACATTGTTGACATTCACTATTGCAATCGTAGAGGAACATAGGAACTGGAGTTGAACCAGGACCAATGGAACTGTTCAAGATTAGTCACACCAAACAGGGAAAATGGTCAAATGAGATGTCCCAAAGTATCTATGTGAGTATTTTCATTTTAAATTTGCTTACCTGTTATAGGTTTTTTTTGTCGCAATATATGTACTTTACTAATTTATACTGTTCATTTTATCACTCAGCTGAGTGCTACCAGGAAATTGTCAGTGACAAATTCAGATGAGTTGGGTGATGAAGCCTCACCAAGCATAACATCTAGAGTTTCCAAAGAAAACATTGTTTTCTAGGCAACATACAAGGAAATAACAGGAGCCAAGTCAACCAAGTCACGTGGGCATGGTTATTTGTCAAATCCAAATAAGAACCAACTACTGCAGGAGAGAGTTGAGGAACAGGCATGTGAAATTCAGAGATTAAAAGAACTACTTGCAAAGAGAGCTGCTGAAAACGAACAAGAGAAAAAAACAACTTGAAGCATCAATTACACAATCAGTGATGTAGAATGTCAAAGCAATGTTAGCACAGAACCAAAACAATGCACCCGTCCATGAGGTAATAATATCAGAAGTTTTGCAAGTTTAACTATTTGATAATGATAGACATTAAAACTGTTCTAAATAATCTATTCTCCATGAGTACACTGCTGTTAGCATTATGTTATAAAATATTACTATTTTGATGTTTCGGATTCTAGTAACAATATAGGATTGCTCATTTATTTGCTTTTTTTTTGGTATACATGTGCATCCTAGCATTAAAACTGATGAACACCACAAGATGACCTTGTGAGCCCTCTAATCAACAACAATACAACATTGGATGAGGAAAGGACTATTGAGCTCAACAATACAACAGAACATCAAGTTGCTAGCACTGAAGATAACAATGATGCAACACCAATGCAGAGGGAAGAAACATCAAATCAGGTAACAAACTTCATCAACCATTCTGGAACTTTAAGATTGGTTTGAGCTAAAAAATTGAAGCTAACATTATACAAATAACTCTATAATCCAGATTGAGCCAAGAAGCATTATCACTATAGAGAAACAAAATATTCCACCAAATAGCAGTCCAAGACCTTCAAAAATTTCAAAAAATATGTTCAGAGACAAAGCAGGAAATGGTGGTGCAACACCAACATACATAAGCAGACAACAACTTTTAGCGGGTGCTAAAATGAGAGGACGGAAGAAAAAACAACAGGTACAAACAGTTCCATATTGAATTTGAGTTGTTGCTAGACCAATAGATTGTAAGTCTTGTAAAACTGGTTGAATGATGTCACGCCCATGAGGCTTGTACATAAGCCCTCTATGTTCATGATTCCAAAACAATTTTAGGTGCAAACAAACTCAGGTTTTGGTTGAAATCCCGAATTGCTACTTTTAGGATATAGAGCTGTATTGCGAAGTTGAGCATTACACATTTTTATGGATTTTCTGCACAGTGAAGTTTTGATGTTTTGTTTTTAATTAGACCAATTATCTAGTTCACAAGTCAGTCATAGACCCAGGCTTGAATGATTACATGCGTTCGAATAACTATCAGAAGTGATGCTGCTCTTGTTGTTCTCCATCAGATATGGTGCTAGTGATGATGATTTTGAGAAGATGTTGACCCCTGGTTCTAAAAACTTTGGTGCTGTCATGTGTAGTTTTAAGTTGTCCATAAATTAAACTAAGATGTATGTGGACAGATGGCCCAAAACTGTGGAGTTTTGATTAAGTTTTTATTAGATTATTAGTTTATCTCACTTGACTAATGAGAGTAACAAAGCAAGGATCATAATCAAGACATGAGTAATTCTTATCATGGTTTTTTTAAACATAATATTTTTGTAATGAATTATACTTATTTGTTTGATTGTGAACTGAAGTTTATATACACTGTACATTAGATGTATGGTAACTTTTTATGTATACATATATGTCAGTAAGCTTTTTATGTCAATAGATAAGACTGAAAGAGTCCACATGGGTTTTGGACCTTCTATGGGATAATTGTTTTGTTTAGTGTTTAGATCAAAAATATAAAGAAGAATACACAAATTCTCTTTTGTAGGTTGAAATTAATTTTACAATGATATATATATGCTTAAATTTTATTATAAATTTTGAAAACATGTAGCAATGCACATGCACTTTGCTAATAAGTAACTGTAATTATCTCTTGTCACCACAAACTTTATTTTTGATCATGTGCAGGAAATGGAAGCTCCAGTGGCGAACTAATACTAAAGATATCTTAGTAGTCCCTAAAGGTTATGACGTAAATGACATGATTGTTTGTTTATGGCCTCCTAATTAAATCACAAAAGTCTTGTCAATTTACAATCTTTCTACTACATGTGCATAACTACATTCTTTTGGTGATACAAGAGAGGTCTTCAAAATTCTGGTGTCATAACGATTAAGATCAAGTGATTGAGTTTTTTTAGGTTGTCTAGAATTTTTATTTTTGTGAGTGATGGAACATTCTAGTGTGGCAACAATAATGTTTGGTTGTAAGCATGAATGATGGATTTGATATCATTAGTACTATCTGTAATATTAGATCAGTTTCTATTTTGGAATATATTCTTTTGTTGCATTAGCAATATAATATGGTTGCAAAAATCACAAATTAATTGTGTTGCAATTACCTTTTCCCCATTGCATCGGCCATAATCTAATGCTACACCTTGCTGTTACAACGAATTACAATTAATGCAATATAATCATATAGCGACCATAATTATTGTGTTGCAATTATCTGATACAAAAATTACAACCACTCTAACTCCGTTGCAATTTCCTGTAAGAATATAGCCACGACTAACATTTGTTGCCATATCTTTTTGGTATGTAGCAATGACTCGTACATTATTGCGAAATCTATTAAACATATTGCGACGACTCATAATCCGTGCCTATATCTTCTTGGTATATAGCGACGATTCATACATTGTTGCGATATCCTATGCTCACATTCCAACAACCTCCATTATGTTATGATACTCTTTAAGTGTATAGCAACAACAAAAAATTGGTTGGGATTTCTCTGAATATTGCAACATCATGAATGAAATTGCCACTATCATATATCGTTGCATTATAATGTATTTGCAACAGTACCCATGCGCTGCAATCATGCTTGCTTGCAACTACTGTGTCTTGTTGCATTATAATGTATTTGCAAAAGTACCTATGCGTTGCAATCATGGTTGCTTGCAACTATCATATGTTGTTGCAATAAAGATAAATAGTAATAACGACCATGGTTGTCAGCACCAACCATGCAACACTCATGGTCGTTGCATTTACATCCTTTCTCAACACCGCCCCTCATTGCAATAGACAATATTAATTGCAGCTCCTTATAATGGTGATGTAATAGGCTATTGCATCGGAGGAATTAGCAACGCCTCCCAATGATTGAAAAAGGTTGCCATCTATTGATATTGCAACGCAAATGACCTTTTTGCAACATTTTTGGGGCGTTGCGCTAAGGTGATTTTCTTGTAGTGTATGGATTTTATGGTTGGTTTACCACGTTCTCCGAGAGGACGAGACACTATATGGGTTGTTGTTGATCAATTGAGTAAGGTGGCTCATTTTATTCCTATTCGATCCACTAGTACAGCTGGTGATTTGGCACCTATCTACATGCAGGAGGTAGTTTGATTGCATGGTGTTCCTCGCACTATCATTTCAGACAGGGATGCCAAATTGGTTTCTAAGTTATGGGATAGTTTGCAAGAAGCTTTAGGCACTACATTAAGGATGAGCACTGCTTTTCATCCTCAAACAGATGGGCAATCTGAGTGCACTATTCAGACCTTGGAGGATATGCTTAGATCATGTGTACTCTCTTGGAAAGGGAGTGGGGAAGACCATTTACCACTTGTGGAGTTTTTCTATAATAACAGCTATCATTCTAGCATTCGTTGTGCTCCATATGAGGCTCTTTATGGGAGAAAGTGTAGATCACCAGTTTGCTGGGATGCAGTGGGTGAGAAGGCTGTTTTGGGGCCAGATTGGGTACAGAAAACGACTGAGCGAGTTGCCAAAATTCGAAAACACATGCTAACAGCACAAAGTAGGCAGAAGAGTTATGCTGATGTAAAATGGCAACATGTAGAATTTCAAGAAGGTGATGAGGTACTTCTTAGGGTGTCACCCACCAAGGGTATTGTGAGATTCAGTACAAAGGAAAAGCTCAGTCCAAGGTTTATTGGACCTTTCATGATCATGGAGCGTATTAGCAAATTGGCCTATCGATTGGAGTTGCCCGAGTCGATGAGAGAAGTTCACGATGTATTCCATGTGTCAATGTTGAAAAAGTATCTATGAGATCCAAAACGTCATATTACTCTAGAGCCAGTTACCATTGAGCAAGATTTGTCGTTTGAGTGTCGTCCAGATATGATTTTGGAACGGTCTGAGAGAGTGCTTAGGCGCAAGATATTCAAGTATATTAAGATTTTGTGGACAAATCAAATTGAGCATGAAGCAACCTGGGAGCTTGAGTCATAGATGCGTGAGAAGTATCCCGAGTTATTTCAATCCGGTGAGTAACCCCATGTTTCATTCCATTCTCGTCATTTTCTATACATCCATTAGAAAGAATTTGAGGGTGAATTCTGTTAAAGGGGGAGGGGGATGTAATATCCTAATATTTAACTCAAAATAAATAGTTAATCAAAACTGCTGGAGTTGACTAAAATTTGACTTTTTGATTTATCGCTTGGATAAACGATCAGAGATCATGGTTGCATAGAGCTCGTCGAAATAATTCTGTTTGACTACTCATATGTTAGACTTTGACTTCGGATGAATTTGTGTTGGTTGAATCAATCTGGACCTTTAGATGTGGTGCTAGGTTTCTGTTTAGGAAACGAACTCCTCTGTTCGTTCCTCTTCTTTTCCAATCGTCACCTCCTCCTGACTCCAGCACCACGCCGCCGCCTTTGCCTTTCTTCCTGCCCCAGCTCGACGCCGTGTCGCCCTCTCCACTACATGTCGGCCTGCTGGCAGTGCTGTGCTGGTGACGTGCTTGCTGCTACTTGCCTGGTTGCTAATGTGGCTTGCTGCTGTTAGGATCTGGAAAGAGAACCAGAGAGGAAGAAGGAAGGAGAAAAAGGGGAAAAGGAGGGATTCGTGGATTCAACCAATTTCCTATCAAATTCTTTATTCTACGCAGCAGTGGTAAATCTTAATTAGTCCCTAGAGTTCTGTATCTCAGTTTTGAAGGTCCAATGCAATGTTGGAAATTGAGATTAGTGAACCAATTTCTGTCCAGTGAGACTGTTCTGAAATCTGGTACCAAATGGTTAGGATTTTGATCTTTAGCCAATAACAAAGGTTGTAGGTAATATGTTTGTCTTTCCAACAGCGCTGGTCTCGCATGATTCTGATGAAGAGTTAGGGAGAAATCATAATTTCAGAACTGCTGATTCAGGAAAATCCTAGTCTGTACAGTTTTCTGATTATTTAATTTCGTCTAATTTTGATGTCAGATTGGCAAATTTGGTAGTAACATAAGTTTTAGGAAATTTCGTGTAGATATTCAAAACATTTTTATTCGCACCAATTGGTTAAGTAAATCAAGAGTTATGATCAAAACAGTAAGACATCTGATTTTCGCTATATTATGAGGTATTAGGGAAAATCATATTTTTAGTTTTTACCAATATAACATAGGGTCATTAGTTGCATAAACCTACTTGTGTGTTGCTAAGAATGCTTCTAAGCAAAGTTTTCATTCTTCAGAGTTGGTCAGTTCTGGTACCGAGAGGACATCTTCGGGTTTTCTTCAATCTTAGTTAAGACAAGTGCAATGACAAATCTCCTTGTGATGTGAATGTGACTTTGGTTCTGTTTTACTCTTCTTAATTATGCTCATTCGATAATGTTAATTTCTTATGATCGTTCTTTCATGTGTTCATATCAATTTTTGAGTTTCATGTGTTCCTTTACATATTGTTCAAGTGTCGGAGTTTTCCTGAATTCCGGTTGTGGTTTCTTTTCCTACCATTCAAGTGCCGGGGGTTCGTGCAAACATCGATTGTGCAATTTGGTTCTTATGTTCAAGTTCCTGCGAATAAGTGCTAGCCCCACTTATTTGGCTTTACCGGTAAATGCAAAGGAAGTTTCAGGTGACGTCTGTTTAAAACGAAAACTATTGTTTCATGGTTGTTTCAAGAAATCAGTTGTCCTCTTAAGTTTTGAATTTCTTTTGTTCTTCATATTGTTCTTCCGGTTCTGATTTGTACTTGTTGAATGCTTTTACTCACTTTTGTATTCATTTGGTTTTAGGTACATGTTAATCAAGCATACATGGAAGGGAGTAGCTACGTCATTTTGAGCACTCATATGTTCTTTTGCTAGATATTCGTTTAATTCACTAGACTTGAATAATTATATTGTTGAGGATTGTCATGGAGTCAGTTAGGTATCATTATAGGTGTTAAAGTGGTTTATGAGATAATTTACTAATACTTCATTTATGAACCATGTTTTTTTTATGATGTGTTAGCCCATGGATATTAGAGAGTACTTTGTTAAATTTTTTTATAATTTATTTATTTAGTAATATTTATTGTTTAATTAGTAATCTCTAGGTAGGGTGATATTTGGGACGTTACATAAACTGTGCATATTGATGGATTTGGTAAATGAAGCAGCTTCCACAATATTTTGTTTTTCTTCCTTATTTTTTTTATTTTTTTTCTCTCTTCCTCCACCACCAGACGCCCATCCACCTCCAATCTCTCCCAGATACCTACCATGCCTCGACTAGCATGGAGGAAGAAGATGGCGAATATTCTATCCACATGCGTTAAAATGTTCAATCCATACTCTGAAATGTTCTCTAATTTTTTACATATATTTGAAAATTTTCAAAAATCTTGATCCAATATTCAACGCTTACAAAAATATGACAGGTCAATCATTTAGAGAAAAATGTTAGTGAATCTTTGGAAAATATTGTGACAACGTTCATTGTTTTGCCAAAATGTAAGGCCAACATTTTGGGTACGCCACTGAAAAAATATATCAGTTAATAATTTATCCTCATGGTTGTTTATTTGATTTGATCGCAAGTTTCTTAGACATATTAGCTATAAGGCAAATTTTGTTGTGGAGCACTCGTGGTCTTTGCCAGGACGCACCGTTTTTTTTAATCTTTGTCGCATAGCCTTGTAGCTTTGTGGTTAATAATATTACAATACTCAGGAGGACAGAGAGTAGTTTCGTAATGACAGGAGTACCCCTCAGTCTTGTTCACATCAAACCCAGTCAAGACCAAACCTACCACACTCATGAACTCATTCCCCACTCCATCCCCATTGCCCCTGTTGGCATTTTAACGAATGTAGATAAGTCCGTAAGTGCATGAAGAATATTGTTATAGTACTTTACCTTGCTCGCAAGGCATGAACCATCACATTTCATATTAAAAATACCAAAAATATAGTTTTGTATAAATAGTACATACAACACTATATATTTGTAAAAACATATGTTATTCTCTGGATATAACATGGAATGATATGAATTTTTTGCTTTCACTGACAACCTGTTGAAGTCAATTTCGTTTCATCCTCAAATCTCCTTGATGTAACCCTTGGCCTTTGCAAGACCCAAAAGTTTTGAATTGCATCCAGCCGCACGTGGAGGAACTATGGTATTTGTTGCCTTGTTGGAGTACGAGACGTTAGAGAAATGAAGCCGCAGAGTTGCGTGGCCGCATAGGATCTATCCTCACCTCGTCGTCTACAAATACAATGCCGCTCTGCCTCCTCTTGCCTCCTCCTCTCTCTCCTCTCTCCTGACACTCGACTCGCCTCGCCATTAAAACGCAAAGCTCCAAAACAAAAGAGAAAATTGCACAAAATATCGCTCTTCTCCTGCCTCAAATCAAGCCTGAATCCCTTCCCCCGAACCCTCCTTGTTCGCAAATTCCTCTCAACCGATCGCCGCCAGGATTTCTCCCTGATTTTTTCGCATTTTTAGGATTTTTTTTTCTTTGGGGGAGGTTTAATCGCCATTCCTGGAGTGTGGGTTAGATTTTGGGTTTCTGGGGATGAGGATGCACGGGGAGCTGTCGGATGAAGAGGAGGCGGCGGCCGCGGTTGAGCCGGTAACCTTGTCCTCGCCGCGTGCCGCGGCGGCGTTGTTGCAGCAAGGGCTAGTGGTGGGGTACGCGCTCACTAAGAAGAAGGTGAAGAGCTTCCTGCAGCCAAAGCTGCTTGCGCTTGCCAGGTAAACCGAAAAAACATGATCCCCGCGTCAAAGCCGGAATCTTTTCTGTGGCTCTTCCCCGAGAAGAGGCGTGCGGTGTGCTCGGTGGTGGTGTGGCGGCAGATTTGGTTGACCAAGATTTTTTTTTCTTTTTTGAAATTATTACTACTCTGGGCTAAGGGAAAGCGAACGGTGATTGCAGCTGAATTGCATAGGGGCCTGAGCTGTGGCTTTCAACCTTTGATTTCCATTGTTGATTGATTGTATTTTTTTTATAACACTAATTGGAATATCATATCATTTAAGGCCAAATGGAATTTATAGATTCAGTAAGTAGGAAATGGAGAAATGATATTATTATGACCTGACATGATTTCTAAGGTCTCATATTACCTGTAATGGAATTTGCTGTGTATTTTCGGTACCAGTAAGGCAGCGTGTGAGTAGCAGCGAAGAAATTGTGGCTGCTGTAGGAGTCTAGTATATTGTCATGTAGAGTGGCTTCTGTATGAGTTGTTGAAGCTAGGAACTGGGTCAATTATTTTACTGTTGTTGGGACCAAACTGGAGGGTGCTTGCAATATGTTAATTGTAGCTCCAGTTGTCAGTTGTCACCGTTACGTTTCTGTTCTGTTGACTCTGATAGCCTGCTGCTTTGCCTACATGGAAATATGTGTACTTTTGTATGGACACTGCCATTGGTTGGTATCTATGATTCTCATGTTGGAATATTCTTATGGGTGAGCACATCACGTGTCCTAAATATGTCTTTAGAACGACCTTGGAAAACTAATCCATCCAAATTGTTTGTTTAAGTCTGAAACGTCCTTGAATTAAGCGTCATGTTTAGTTTAACTATAACATAGATAGCTTGTGTTGACCAAGACCTGAGACCTAATCCGGTCAAAAGCTTGAGAAAGAGGCACATAGAGAAAAAAGGAACAGGGCAACTTTTGTTGTTTCTGTTAAAAAATTGTCAACATAAGAAATGGAGCTTTGCTTCTGTTATGTTTATTGCTCTAGATTTACTGGTAGGGTACAACAACAACAAAGCCTTTTACTGGTAGGCTGCTCCAGTGTTTTAAGCCATGTTCTGTCAGGTCAACACAGTAACGTGTTCCAACTCATAGGCTTAAGCTATTTCAAGTAACCTAAAAAAATCCTTTGCTCCTCACCTAGTATGAATATCTAAAATAAGCTGTAAGCATGCTGTTTGATTCCAAGATGCAAATTATTTTCTGTATTTTGCACGCCTACTGATGTATTGTGAAGATGACAGTGATTCTCTCTTTAGGATTTACTTCTTTAGTAGAAATATTTCTATCAGTTAAGATGATTGTTTCACTATTATACCTTTTATCATACTTGAGCAACTCTTTTGTTTGTTTGAGATATTTTAAACTTCTCTTAGTCGCATTGCAATAATTTAATTAGTTTTGTAATATAAAAGATAAGATAATGTGTCACACCCATTTTATTCACATTCAAAAATCTTGAGTACGATAAGCATCCCCTGGTTTTTATTGCATTAATTATATGTTTACCTCATGTACAAAAACCAAAATGCCAAGATGGGTGCCAATGTTGTACTTTATGGCCTCCACGAATTTGAATTATTAAGATTGTATGTAGAGAATGTGTAGTGTAGCATAGCTGTGATGTTTTCATCTGTCAGTGATTCAGCATGGCGCGTCATGCTATCAATATTTGTAAGAGATGAAGAATTTTAAATTTGCTGCGTCGATAAATTCTATATCTTGACATCTACAGCATAAAGCAAGTACGGTACCACAATGTATAAGATCATGTAAAAAATAGGAAACATATCTCATGTTTTTCCTAGCTATTGTAGGATATCAACAGAAATCTCTATTCATTTCTTAGTTCTGTCTCCTGGATAACTGTGTCCGTTAAATTCATGTTCACATAACATGTTTCAAGTTCAAATCTATACCTTACTGGGCGTGCAAGCTTGAGTGTATTCAAAGCAAGCACCAATGGTATCTAAGCTCTTGTTGTGACCTGCTCATGCCTGATCATTGAGGCGGCGCCTCAAGAACTACATTGTTTATATTTACTAGAACCTATTCACTTATCTTGGAGTAGTAAGTTTTATCGCCTTGTGTGACTTATTCATGCTCAATTTAGTTAGTACCTATATAATACATTTCTTCTATAACATAGCTAATATCTTTTCTGGTTAATTCACCAGCTGCTCTGATATTATTTGCATTGTCGGGACTAGAATGCTCTTACTAGTGTAGTCTTTATGTCATCTGATGAATTTCTTGTGATGCCGCTTTTGCTCAGGAAAAAAGGCATTCATTTCATATCGATTGATGAGAATCGTCCTCTCTCTGAACAAGGTCCATTTGACATTATTTTGCACAAGGTTAGTTGCTGTATTTTTCTTAAAATTCTCTAAACCTAATATTTTATGGTCTAGGTATTCTGTTTCTTACATTTTTTAATAATGCAGATGTGTTTTCTGTACCCCACGTGATTAATAGATCTGCATCCTGTACCTTGTTTGTGGAACTTATCTTTATATTCCGGTGCTGATAAGTAACTGGATTTCTTGCTTTCTTCCTAACAGCTTACTAGCAAGGAATGGCATCAAGTTCTGGAGGTAGGCACTTTATGTCGAGTGCAAAATCTTTATGCATTGTATAAAACTTAGAACTAGGTTTACATCCAGTGCAGCTTCTAATATTTGTTTTATAGTTCCTTCTGTCTATAACATGCAACTTGGCACTATACTTTGCTTAGATCATGATTGCAACTATTTTAGTCTTGTTATAATTATAATCATAATCATTCTGAATATACAGTAACATCAAATTATTGCATGTTTTTTTTTTGCTTATCTTACCTTATTTCATGTCGAAGGATTATCGTGAAGAGCATCCAGAAGTGACTGTCCTTGATCCACCACATGCTATCCAACATTTGCAAAATCGTCAGTCGATGCTTCAAGAAGTTGCTGATCTGAACTTATCCAATGGCTATGGTAATATTTGTGGTCTCAATCTAAGTCACAAAGTTCCCGGAACAGTAGGGTCGAGGAACAGGAACGTGGGACGTGGTACGCAACTTATTAAAAACTGGTACGTTTAGGGGTATACATCTTCGGAACGCTAATTTGGGAACATGGAACGTGAACCAAAAAATTTTGGAACGATGGCTTGGAACAGCTATTGGAACAAGGGAATGAGGTAACATGGGCTATTGGAATAGCTAGCTACAGATGGCTCGTTGGTGGCCACCTTCTTGCATAGGAACTAGAAAAATGGATAGCCCTCATCCTCCTCTACTCTGAAATATCTTTTTTCCCCATAGAATCCTTCTTTTTCACCGGGACTAGTTCCCACCAGTGACTCGGACGGTGACCCACGTCGTTCCCGTTCCACGTTTTGGAATGAAGTTCCCGGGGACGAGGAGTGTGGTCAAGTTCCATGTTCCCGGTGACTTAGGTCTCAATATTGATATCCATAGTGGATATATGGGCTCCTGGCATAATTTTCTCTCTGTTATTATTGTCTTCTGTGTAAATGAACTTCTATGTGTTTGATCCAGTGTAAAGCAGATCCTGGATAAAAGAGCCTTTGCCCCTGGTCTAAAGTAACAGTATGAGGACAGATAATTCTAATTGTTTGTGTTGCTGGCTCAAAACCAACCGGTATTAGATTAACACCCAACCAGTAAACTGTTAAGGTTACATTGAGGATTCTTATAAACTACAGTGAACTGGAGAGCACTGCTATTGGAACGATCATAATGGTTGTATAACTTACAAAAAAACATGTAATAAGATGTATCTTAATAGTTGCATACATAGCTAAAACTGTGCTATCCACCTTATTCCTAGGAAAATAAAATGCTGATATTTAAATGTTGATTATTTATTAAGACCAACTATTGCAGGTGAAGTATGCACACCACGACAGCTGGTCATCATGAAAGACCCATCTTCTATACCTGACGCTGTTGCCAAGGCTGGACTAACCTTGCCCTTGGGTGAGTCAATTCACATCTTGGTAGTTATGATTATTTTCTCTGGTATGGTACAGTAATGTTGATGACTGTTGCAGAGGTACTAATACTATGCTTATTACTTTCCATTTAAGCTCGTGTAGAATATTTTTACATCGGTGCAACTGATAATGAATGGTGCATTATGTTGACAGGAATTTATGTAATTTAAATATGATGTATGTGATGGCATAAAATGGATTAGTGCCACTTAAGTGTTACTGTAATAATCCTAATTTGGTGGTCTGCTGTCTTGATAGAGTTGGCCATGTTTTAATTATGAATTAGGCCTTCTCTTATAGTATCTGCAAGTGTTTAGTTACAATAAGAAGAAAATGAGATGCATGTTTTAAGAAGGGGTGGTTGTTAGCAATCAAATTAGGAATCTTTGCTTGTTATTAGAAAATATGTATTAGGAATTAGGAATACATATTCCTCTACCTCTCTTCACATTATCCAGCCATGTTATTAGAAAATTAAAATTATTAATTCGTTTATTAAATGATTTACGTGCAAGCTTGTAATCTTGGCTTGTTTGCGGTTGCTAGTTACAGTTTATGTTTGTGATGTGAGTTGTTTCTGTTACATAGTTTTCTTATTCACTTAATTCCTCATGTTATGCTGTAGATGGATACAACATTCGGTAGTTCAAATTCCTAGAACACCTTTCATATTCAATTTTCTTTTTTTGAGTTATGGCTTACTATTTTATTTTTGTTTTCTCGTCATGAGATGTAATGTATTTGAAAAGGGTAAAATACAGCGTTTTTCTAATGTGATTACTCCTGTTATTGCAGTTGCCAAACCATTGGTTGTTGATGGAACATCAAAGTCTCATGAATTATCTCTTGCATATGTCGAGGCATCATTACCTTTGCTTGATCCTCCGCTGGTTCTTCAAGAATTCGTAAACCATGGTAACATTTGATTCCCATGGTACATATACATTTGCAGTTGTTTCTTTCTAGAGTGACACTGACTTTGTTTTCTTTGCAGGAGGCATCCTATTTAAGGTTTATATTGTTGGTGAAACAATACGAGTTGTTCGGCGATTTTCTCTTCCTGATGTCAACACCTATGACCTGGGAAACAATGATGGAATCTTCCGGTTTCCAAGAGTTTCTTGTGCTAGAAATAATGCAGAAGATGCAGATGTTGACCCTTGTATTGCTGGTAAGGGTCTCCTCTTACAGTCAAACAAATCTGGACTGCCGAAATCAACAGTGGTTTTATAATAAGCAGTAGCTAAAAATACGTTTCTGGCTATGTTTGGTAACTACTGGAGCTTCATATGGAATGTCTCTCACTGCTTGGTCTTTCTCGTGCCTGCCGGAAGGAAATTGTTGCGTGTGATCCTCTTCTTCAATTCCTCAGAGAGAGCTAATCTTTCCCATGTACTCATGAATTACCCTGTTGCCTCCCATCCGCGCATAGCCACACACACACACACACACTACATTGTGTTTAGTTCACTGTGAATATTTATATTGTCCATCCCATTGATTGTCATTTTTCCTCAAATTTATTAACTGATCATTATATTACCATGTTTCACATCATGTCCTACATATGTACATAATCATTTTGTATCTTTTCTTGAAAGCACGAAACTAATTAACCAAAAATTATTTTAATGCACTAGTCTATGTACATTTAGGCAACCCTGGATCATCAGTGGACGGTTATAATTATTAGTGACTTAATTCCATTTTTTTTTTGAATCTGTTTCCTTGTCCTTAAGATCAAACTAAATGAATGGTCCATACTCCATAGTAATTTGCGTGCTGCAGGTCTAATTTCTTTCTAGTGCAAAGGATTTTTTTTTGTCTCAATAGTTCAAATTTATTGCAATTTGCTTCGTTCATGGACACACCTGTGTCCTTTTTACTTGAAAATACAGTGCTAATGAACATTCTGTACCTTGCACTAATAAATGGCCTAATTATTATTTTGTTGCCCTCCTTTATTTGGTAGCTCAGCATAGGTTATCACTTTCTAATTTTCTTGTTAATCATGCTTTTGTTACTGATGAAGAAACTTATGCTGTCACATGGTAGAACTTCCACCGAAGCCACTTTTAGAGAAACTTGGCAGGGAGCTCCGACGTAGACTGGTATGAGTAAATGTCATTCATGTTATACATGTGCAGCACTATCTTTTTTTTCTTTCTCACCTAACAGTTAAAGTTACCAGGGTCTAAGACTATTTAACATAGATATGATTAGAGAGCATGGAAGAAAGGATCGGTATTATGTCATTGACATCAATTATTTCCCTGGTAAGTAGCACTTGTGGTCTTGTTTTACCCCTCTATGTCCCCATTCGTGCTCTTCTCATGGGGTATACACTGGGGGTGTTAGAGATGCTGGTGCACGGCATACACAACTCACAATTTATTTTTAAAGCAAATCAGTGTATTGCTACTCATCATGGTGTTTCCTGATTGCTGTTATTTAAACCCTGCAGGATATGGTAAGATGCCAGGCTATGAGCACATATTTACCGACTTCCTGCTAAGCCTCGTGCAAAGTAAGTACAAGAGGCGTCTAAGCGGGAGCTGAGGCATAGACGAGCTTGCTGTACTGGTGACCACTAACAGATGGCAGACAGTCATTTAACGGTGGCAACTAGATAGATTTTCAACTCTGTACATATGAAGGGGTTGAATTTTAGCCTGAGGCATCGTGGCTTCGAGATCCCAAGTATACCAGTAAAAGAAATGTACCTGGGCCAGGACAATTTTGGAAGAAAGGAAGGTCCGTTTGCCTATTTCCGACCTCTGTATATTGTTAACTCGGTGCTGACCTGAAGGCCTCTTAAACAAAATGTTATAGGTTTCTGTCTCAAACTAGCTAGTGCGTCCTGCTTTCATTATTTGAAGGTCGGCGTTAGTTGAAGTGTTGCTAGTTCTGACAACTCATAGAAGTTGCAGGTTATAAGAACTGACAGTTCCATTTAGCAACTGATTGTCGTTGATGGACATGATCATCTTTTGCATGTGTTAAGAATCTCATCGTGTATACTTTTCTTTTGCTGACTTCTTGGAGACAATTTGCAATTGTGCTACAATTACTGCAATTGCCATAACTTGTCAAAAAAAAAAAAAAAATGGATGCAATAGATGTCAGCTTAATGTCGACTCAGCTCATGTATTATGATTGTTGATGCGTCATAATGTACTCCAAACTCGTGAACTTTTTAATTTAGGTAATTCGTAATTGCTAAATTTTAAAAATAGTAATTAAATGTGGAATTAAAAAAACAGTAAGGGCGCTGTTTGCGTCCAGCTCTGGACGTTGTTTTCAATAGCGTCCCTTGCCTGGCATGCTCGTTCCGCCCACTTGATGGTTAATTAACTGAAGCCGTTCCTAATCAAGGGCGTCTTTCCTTGCGCAAGGACTAAACCCTGGTTCCGCCGTCCTAAACTCTATTCCCGCCGTTGTCTTGAGCAAGACGCCCTAAGTCAGGGTTTTAATAACCGGTAAAAACCGGCCGGTTAGAAAACCAGAGGAAACCGAACCTGGTACTATAGTAATTTGGTTAACCGGTTGGTTTTTCACTGAGCCGAGCCGTCCAGTTAAACCGATCGATTTCCTGAAAAAGAGGCAATCGCCAACTATTGTCCTAGCCGCATGTTGGAAGCTGACACTAAGTACGGCGAACATAAAGAATACTCCTTTTGAGCACAACAGATTTAGTTCAAATTTGAACTAACTTTGCTGTCCTAACGATAACATTTGGAGAATAGAAGGAGTAGTAGTAGACAGAACTACTATACTCTGTACTTTAAAAGTTCTAGCTTTTGTTTGCGTGGTTAGTTTTATGCTGAAAGTGATCTCCATATACCTTCATCTTCACGCATCGGTAGATACAATTAAAGCTGTCCAAACAGGCTGCCTAGCACGGCACGACCCGAGCACGCCAAGGCACGACCCAATTAATTTAGGGCCGGCACAACACGTAAATATTTTCGTGTCGTGTTGCGCCAGCCATGTGCATGGGTGTAAGGACCGAAGGCGTACCGAGGGGGGAGGGGGGGGGGGGGTTGAATCGGTAGGCCGCTCACAAAACCAATTACTTCAATTTACACTACTTAAGTCTAACAAAAGTTGCAACCTAAACAATTCTAGTAGTCCAAGACCCTACATATACTAGTGTTCATGGTGAAAGAAAGCGTGGAAGCCAAACACACTAGCCTATGTAAGCCACAATTTAACCTAGTTACTAGAGCATACAATTGTGAAATAGTAAATAGAGGGACAAGGAATGCTCATGATTTTTTTTCGAGGTCTCGGAAGGATGGCGCCTTCCCCTACTCCTCGTTGGACTACTCCCACCAGAGTTCCGGTCCCTCCCGCCACCAAGTGGAGTTCTCACCCACGAGCCCGCAATCACTCCCGGAGTGAAAATATGGTGTGCGTCACCGCTGCACAAAGCACAAGCTCGTCTCCCTCGAGAACTTGCCGGACTCCCCGAGCCGATATGGGCGCTCACTAGCGATGTCCCTTTCACCGGTAGGCTCAAATCGTATACAAACGTGTGACGACCTTCACAACCAACCACAATAGGCTCGATCAGTGATATCTAACCAGTCTAGGTCTCACCATAGACCAAGAGTAACAATCTAGAACACACCCTCAAGGACACCCTAGCTTTAGATGTGTAAGATGCTCAAGTTACTCTCCTCTAGCACTCTCAAGATATGCAATATCTCCTCCTAGTTCTTCCCTCTTTTCCTCTTGGACCTTACCAAATGTTGTCAGGTATTCCACTGGCCAAGAGAGGTCACAAAGACCCCAACAACAAAGTTATATAGGCTCCCAACCTTAAACTAGCTGTTGCTCCACGAAATCAGCTTTCTGGGCCTACTGACCGTACAGTCTGGTCACTACCTGACCGGACCGTCCAGTAACTGCTACATTGTGCCCAATGACTCTGACCACTACTGATTCCTCTGCTAACTGGACCATATGGTCACCTGACCGGACCGTTCGGTCCATTTCTCTCCAGTCCAGAAACATTTCAGCGCTGGCTTCCTCGCTGTCTAAGTCTCATCTCTACTGACCGGACCATCCAGTCACTAGAGATTCCCAGACTTAGTAGTTTCCTTGCTGCACACTGTAGTCTCCGGATAAAACCACTTAGTGATCGTACAGTCCGGTCACCTCTGACCCCTCTGTCCGGTCACTTCGTCCAGAAGCTGAAACTCCTCGTCCTCGCTTGACTTCGTTTCTCGGCTTCTCTGAACAGCTCCTTGGCTTCTCCACTGTCAACTAGTGCTTGTGATTTCACCGAGCAACCTTGCATATCACCAATTAGACATAACCTAAGAGAATGGCCTAAGCCCCTTGATAGTCCGGTTTTTCCTATGGACTCAAAGCCCTAACAACTAGATAGGTGTACCCAACACTTGCACCATAGCTTGTTCTCCGTTTTGATCCATCTTCATCAACCCTTGGATTCCATCAAGTTCACAAGCCTCCATGCTTATGGTCATTGTCATCAATCACCAAAGCAATCATCATCCATATGATTTATAATAGGGTTTAGGGATGATTCCTGCATAGACAACACTCGTATAGATATTAGCCCATAATTTCATAGCTGTCATCCATCACCAAAATATTCATACCTTGGAGATCCAATCATCAATGGACATGAAGCTTACAGACTCCCCCTTTTTGGTGATTGATGACAACCACTACTTATCATAATCTTAGCAAGAAACAACCGGGCTAAAAGAGCTACACTATGATCGAGAGGAACCAAAACATCATGAGAGAAACGCACAAGGTCCTACTCAATCAAACATCATCTAGAGATACAAGGAAAGGAGAGAAAAGCATACTCTAGATGATAATGCATGCATGTCACGATAGGATATTAAAGAACACATACAAATATGTAATGCAAGATATGAATGATGATATGCAACATGTAAGCATGGCAATGCATAGGAAATAAGAGTAAGCAATCATCATCATGAAATCATACACAAGCATACAAGATAATTAATGAATACAAGGCACTGCATATGAGAATAAACCAAGTGAGATTAAAATGAGTCAAACACAAGCAAATGAAAACCATAACTTATCAAAATCCATGAACATCGAATAACTCCATCAAAAAAAGATCCAAATGTATCTAACTCCCAAAATCTACGTATGCTCCCCCTAGATACATGCTACTCTTGATCATGCAGGATCACACTCCCACTCCCCCTAGACCTAGGACTCTTCTCCCCCTTTGGCAACAAGCACCAAAAAGCAGGAAAAAGATGAACATCTAAGTGCTCGTGGTCGAAGGAAGTGGTGCAGCGACGTCCTCTGAGGTCTCTGCTCCTGGCTGCTGCTGTGCTGGATCCTGCTGTGCTCCCTGAGCCTGTGCCGCCCGAGCATCCATCTGCTCGAAGAAGTCAAGGTCCACATGCGACTCAGACCCTCTATCCTGCTCTGCTAGAGTGACCGTGGCGTGGCGGTCTCCTGAGCTGAAGTCTGGAGAAGAATGAGATCCACCACATCCTGCTACGAGAAACCTCCACGGACAAGATCCTCTGCTGCCTGAGGAGTAAGAGTGCTAACTATGGCAGTAAGAGGTGGAGCTGTAGCTGTAGCTGACTCCGGAGCTGGCTAGGAGTCTACACGAGTGGTGTGTACTATCTCTGAGAACATGCTCCGGACTAGTAAGTGCTGCCATCTGTGAAGTTGAAGAGTGTGAAGGAGAAACAAACAACATAGACACAGAAAAAGCTAACACAAGGGAGAGCTAAGCTGAAGAGAGAGTCTGTCCTACTCCCCCTATCGGTAGAACTCCTGAAAGTGACAGTCTGCTGGGCTGAGCTGTCATCAAGGTAGTGAAGGGTCCTGGCTGAGTCGATAGCTGCTGGAACTATAGAAACAATGTGGCTACTGACCTGCCTGCCTCTGAGTTATCTCTGCCATCTGAGCCATCAGGTTGGACATCACCATCAATTGCTGTCTCTAAAGCTCTGCATATCCCCTGATGACCTCCATCATCTGACGCCTGTCCTCAGTTGTGCTCTGAATGAACTCATTCAGGTGTCCTACAAGTGCTGCTATAGTGACAATGTCCTCTGACTGTGTACCTGTAGGCTGGAGAGGTGCTCCTGTACTGGCTGACTCAGGAACCACCGTCTCAGGATGAGCTACCCGCTAGTGAGGGACTGACGGTGATTCCTGCTCCTCCTCTTCCGTCTGCTGACTCGAGGTGCGTAGTTGGTGGTCACCTCAGGGAATGCATCGTACTTCTTCTCTGTCACTAGGCCCATCCTCCTCAAGAGATAGCAAATATATGGACCATCAAGTGACGTCCTCCCACTCTCAGAGATAACCTCCTCCATCTCTCCTATCAGAAGATCTGCCAAGTCAAAGTACTGTCTCCTCAGTATCGCTGCAACTGCCCACTGGTGGAGAAGAGTGAACTCCTCTCTGTAGCCTGACCTGGGGATGATAGTCCTAGTGACTATCGCTCTCAACACCTTAGCCTCTACGGTGAGTCTTGCAAGGCCTATCTCAAAGCCTGGGGTGTGTGGTGGTGGAAAGGCAATCGACACCATGTCATCTGTAGGTAATCTCTCTTCCTGTGGTCTGCGAGGTGGCTCTCGTGAAGGCTAAGCACTCCTGTAGAGCTGGAGATCTGAAGCAAGGAACCCAAAACTAGCAATCAGATCCTCTCTAGTCACACGCTGTGGCTGCCTTCTGAACAAGAACCAGAACTCTGAGCGATCTCTGGCTATCCACAGCGTAGCATAGAACTCAAGCACTATGTCCTCTCTGTACCTGAATAGAGCAGTAACTAGCTCTGCTAGCCTGGCAAGTACGTGAAGTACTGCTCCATGTTAGTGTCGGTGGCCCTCCTCATGGCCTGGTAGGTGGTGTACTGCTGAGGCACAAACATCTTATCCCTGCCCCTCATGGCCAGACAGCGTCTCAGTCACTCTCCAATCCTCCTCTGGAGTGTTGTCCAGTATCTCTCTCCAGCAGCGGGGTCCCTGGGGACTGGAACCCACTGCTCAAAGGTGTAAGCTTCATGATCATTGATGATTGGATCCCTGAGGTATGGATGTTTTGGTGATAGATGACAACTATGAAATTGTGGGCTAATATCTACACGAGTGTTGTCCATGTAGGAATCATCTCTTAACTCTATTGCAAATTATATGGATGATGGTTGCCTTGGCGATTGATGACAATGACCACAAGCATGGAGGCTTGTGAACTTGATGGAGTCCAAGGGTTGATGGAGATGTATCAAAGTGGAGAACAAGCTATGGTGCAAGTGTTTGGATCACTTGAGTAGTTGTTAGGGCTTTGAGTCCATAGGAAAAACCGGACTATCAAGGGGGTCTAGGTCATTCTCTTAGGTCATGTCTAGTCGGTGATGTGCAAGGTTGCTCGGTGAAATCACATGAACTAGGTGACAGTGGAGAAGCCAAGGAGCTGTTCGGAGAATCCAGGAAACAAAGTCAAGCGAGGACGATAAGTTTCAGCTTCTGAACATAGAAACCGGACAGAGGGGTCAGTAGAGACCGGACTGTATGGTCACTATGTGGAGTTGTCCAGGACTTAGCGCGAGGAGCAAAAAGTCTGTTAGCAGGAGACTCTGTATAGACCGGATGGTCTGGTCTGTTGACCGGACAGTCCAGTCAGTAGGAGTGCAGGAACGATAGAGAGGGTGCATTATGCGGAGGCTCCTGGACTGGAGAGAGAAATGGACCGGACGGTCCGGTCCACTGACCGGACAGTCCGGTCAGTACAGGGATTTTACCTAGATAGTGGAGCCAATGGCTGGGAGAGCTGTTACCAGAGTGACCGGACGGTCCGGTTAGGTAGTGATCAGACAGTCCGGTCTGGATGTCTAGAAAGGCAATTTTGTGGAGCAACAGCTAGTTTGAGGTTGGGAGCTTATATAACTTCATTACTGGGGTCTTGGAGACCTCTCTTGGCCAGTGGAATACCTTAGAGCATTTGGTAAGGTCCAGGAGGAAAAGAGGAGAGTACTAGGAGGAGATATTGCACATCTTGAGAGTGCTAGAGAAGAGTAGCTTGAGCATCTTGCACATCTAAGGCTAGGGTGTCCTTGAGGGTGTGATCTAGATTGTTACTCTTGGTCTATGGTGAGACCTAGACCGGTTAGGTGTCGGTGATCGAGCCTATCATGATCGGTTGTGAAGGCCATCACACGTTTGTATATGGTTTGAGCCCGCCATTGAAAGGGGCATCGCTAGTGAGCGCCCGTGTTGGCTCGGGGAGTCCGGCAAGTTCTTGAGGGAGGCGAGCTTGTGCTTTGTGCAGCGATGACGCACACCGTCTCTTCACTCTAGGAGTGATTGCGGGATCGTGGGCGAGAACTACACTTGGTGGCGGGAGAGACCGGGACTCCGGCGGAAGTGGTCCAACGAGGATTAGGGGAAGGCGCCATCCTTCCGAGACCTCGAGAAAAAAATCATGAGCATTCCTTGACCCTCTCTTTACTATTCCGCAATTGTGTGCTCTAGTGCGTAGGGTGACTTGTGGCTTGCATAGGCTAGTGTGATTGGCTTCCGCTCTTTATCATATCATGAACACTAGCATGTGTAGGATCTTGGCCTACTAGAATTGCTTAGGTTCCTTATCTTGTTAGACTCAAGTAGTGGAATTTGAAGTAATTGGATTCATGAACGACTTACCGATTCACCCCCCCTCTCGGTATGCGTTCGGTTCTTACAGAAGGGAACCATACATAGTACCTTAAGGTCCTTTGCAGGAACCTTAAGTATATTCGGCTCTCCGGCTGCCTATACCAGTCTCTGCAGCCTCCTAGTGCACACTGCACAAGTGCACTGCGGGTCTCCTGCCCGATGAGCTGTCCTCTGGGGAACTGTCTGCTCAGTCTCCTCAGCCTCCTCCTCAGACTCTGACTCCTCAGATACTGACTCTAAGGTCTCCTCCTCTGAATTGACCTCCTCTGACTCCTCCTGCTGCTACCTGGAGGATCCCTGCTCCATAGTTCTCGACGACCTCTCCTGACGAGAAGTCAGAGTACGCTGCGACCACGACACTGGTACAACTCCTACTGCCAGAGGTGCAGTCCTCTGCCTGGTACTCCTCCTGAGTCCCTGTGTGTCACGAGACGGCTCTAGGACCAGCCGTGTCCCTGGTGTCCTACATGACTGCTCCATGGCATCCAAGTGCTATGCCAACCTCCTGGCCCTCTCTAACTCTGGGTCCAGTCTCGGTCTCTTCTTGCTCTTTGGCTTCTCAGGCATCTTTCCCTTGCCCTTAACCTGTCCTGACCCTGCCATCTCTAGTGCTGCAAACTGCTATCACTGCACGCATGTAGGTATAGACAGGATAAGCATAGACCCTAATATATCTAAAAGCAAAGCACCGCTAGGAAAGAACGCGCAATAGAAATCCTAGCACTGAATAAAGGACATGATCACTAGACAAATAAAGCAATAAAGTAACAGTGATCATCGACTATAAGTGGCTGGTGCGAGTTATCTAGTGTGCAGTCAAATAATAGGCAATAAACTTAACTATAGACTAAACAGGAGACAACCCTAGACATGCAATTAGCAGATAATCAGAAATTTAATTGCATCCTAGGTTGAGCCAATTAGCTAATTAATGCAACTAATCATGGACAGGCAATTCAATTGCATCAATTGAGGCTAATTACTCGAGATTAAGGCATAATACGATGAAAGGGAGAATAGTAGCAATACCCCGGGGAACTTGAAGCCAAAATCTGGAGAGAACATGCGACCGATCGTCGAAAACTCAATTTTTTGGCTTGCCGGCAATGGGGGAGAGGAGAAAAGTGCAAACTTTTCCCTAATCGGTGGAGGGGGCTGCTGCCCTTGTGGGTGTGCGCACGCGAGGAGAAGAAAAGGTCGGTGGCACAACTGTTCTACGACTGGTGGCGGCGATGGCTCGGGTAGAGACGGCGGTGCGCGGGGATTTGGAGCTAGCTTGGCGGCGGCGACTGGAGCGTGGCAGTAGGGCCGAGGCGGCGCTGCTGGAGGTGGCGGCACGGGCGTGTGAGAGCAGTGGTTGTGTGGGCGCTGTGCGCGAGCACGAGCGGGGGCAGCGAGGCGGCGATGGGCGGCGACACGGGTCGGCAACGGCGAGGTGGAGGCAACGTCGATGAGGACATGTTCTCGGCTTCGGGAGCGAACGAGGAAGAAAACAATCCTCCTCTGACTAATTTTAACCTAGGTCAAAAAATGAAGAGATGGCTGAGATCTAAACAAGGAATCGATCAACGGTCCAGATTGGAAGATTGCTTCGCGCGACGAAATGAACTGATCGGACGGTCTTCTCATTACACCGGACAGTCCGGTCACTTCGAGGGAACTAGAATTCAAGGTTCTGGTTGAAAAAAACTGGGATAGACTGGACAGTATGGTCGTTTCAAGACATATCGTCTGGTCTCTATTTCTGATCCCCGAAGCACTTTGCATCGCTGCACAGACCGGACTGTACAGTCCATCGACCGGACCGTACGGTCACCTCCAGAATCTTGCTGAAACAAGGAAGTTCTCCATTTTCCCAGTGCCCTCACTGAACACTCAAATAAACACTAAACTTGGAATATAGAGAGAACTCTCAAACACTCCTTTTCAAATAGCGGCACTCTATGGCCTTAGAATTTTTGCAAATGCCAAATGAAGAATCAAGCCATAAAGAACCAAGGCAATTAAGAACCAAATGGGTATGTATGAGCATTAGTCCATGAACCGCGCGAGTAGTTTTAACCTCAGAGTTCATAAGAGCTTGCTCAATGGGCATGAAGCACAATTCTTTCCTTTGGTCACACTTATGGAGATGTAATCTCATATAGAGCATGAGGCATAAATATCTCCAAGTGGGACAAGCCTCCTTTGTGTTTCCTATATGATACATGCAACAAGCATTTTACATATGCAATGAAAGTAAACATGCCATGAGAATGCAAGCAGTATTAAAAAACAAGACACAAAGGAAACCTAACAATGTCAAGTTTGAACCCCTCCCAAGCTTACTCACTATAAGCTTACTCACAAACATGGTTACCTCCCTCATGGGTAGATAGGTCATTGAGATCCATGTCACTTGTGGTGGACTTCACATGATCTTCATGAAAGCACTCGATTCACCACCATCACCATCTAGGTCTTGTTCTTGAGCACCCACTTGTATGTAGCTGATCTCTCAAGATCAACAATGCACTTAGGCACCCATATGCTCTTGACCTTCCTCTTCTTGTTTGGTGGTCCTAAGGCCTTAGCTTTCACCTTGCCATCCTTGTTCCTAAAAAGCTTGAAATGGGTGTTCTCATGAAACAAGTTAGCGTTAGGCAAAACAATAGAACTTCTCACCATAGGACAATCTTTGGTGGTGTGGCCATCCTTGCAACACCTCTCGCAATAGTAGTCGTTGGTGAGAAGGGGTTTGATCCATGCGAGTATGGAATCACTCGTCCCTATGATGTCGATGGCGGCGGGATATGAGCCAAGTCCCCGTTGGGAGACATTGTTCACAAGGTTCCTCCCAAGAATCTCTTTGTGGATGGCTCTACCACGTGTGAGCCTCTCGAAGCCGTCCATCACCATCTTTCTCTCTTCCTTGAGCTTGTGGTATTCCTCCAAAACAAATGGCTCAAGAGAAGAAACCTTGACTGGGGTGGTTAGTTCATCACATATGGTAGAAGCATCACTCTTAGATGAACTAGAGGAGGGAGAGGCAAGGTTCTTAACATCAATGGCCTCATAAGTAATCTCATGGGCCTTGTACTTCTCATGAAGCTCTACATGTTCACCCTTGAGTTTATCATAACTCTTGTTTAGGGCCTTATGAGATGTGAAAAGGTCCTTGAGCTCACTCTCAAGGTCAACAACACGGTCCATAGACAACTTATACTCTTTTCTAACCACATCCAACATTTTGGATTTGTTGATGGCGATGTCGCGGGCTTGCTCAAGCATACTTCAAAGCTCGGCACATGAGAGCTCCTCATCATCGCTGTCATTGCTGCTCTCATCGTCACTCTCCCCAAGTTGGCTCGTGGCCATGAGGCACATGGGAGGTGGAGGAAGAGCTCGTGGAAGTGTGGTCTTGATCATGGCTAGGCCGGCCACTTCTTCATCACTTGTGGAAGAGGACTCATCACTTGAGTTATCACTTGTCCACTCTCCAACAAGGGCCTTGCGAGAGAACTTTTTCTTGTAGTCTTGAGCATTGCCTTTGCCTTTGCTCTTGTCCTTGTTGAAGTGCCTCTTCTTCTTTTGCTTGGCCTTGGGGTCTTCTTCTTCTTCTTCACTTGAATCTTGTGACTTGAAAGCTTCTTTCTTGGGCTTTGGGCACTCTCGGATAAAGTGGTTCTTTGAGCAACAGTTGTAGCACTTGCCCCTGGACTTGGAAGCAAACTTGTTCTTGAAGGTCTTCATCTTCTTCATGAGAAGAGCCAAGTCCTCGGTCAAGTCACATTCATCATCATCTTCTTCATCATCATCCTCAATGATCGCCTTCTTCTTGTTCTTCTTGATCTTGCTAGATTATTTCTTGTCAGCTGGTAGAGCAAGGTTGGATGGTTGAGGATCATCCATCCCTAACTAGTAGCTCTCGAAGGTAGTGATCTTGCCAAGTACATCCTTCATGGTCTTGGTCTTGAGGTCACCTTGCAATATGAAGGTGATGATGGACTCATACTTGGGGTCCTTGAATAGCCTCAATAATCTTATTATCACCTCAACGGGCTTCATCTTGAAGTCATCCATAAGAGCACTGATCTCCTCCACTAGTACATTGAAACGAGAACAGACAGTGTTAGCTGTCTCATATGGCACTCTAGTGAAGTTATCATACTTGTTCTTCAGCACATAGTATCTTTCCTTTTGACATCACTGGTGCCCTCATGGAGCCTCTGAATCTCACTCCAGATACCATATGCTGTGAAACTAGCATCCAACTGAACAAAAACATCCTTAGAAATGCAAGCAAACTTTAAGCTTCATGACCATTGGTGATTGGATCCCTAAGGTATCGATGTTTTGGTGATAGATGACAACTATGAAATTGTGGGCTAATATCTACATGAGTGTTGTCTATGTAGGAATCATCTCTTATCTCTATTACAAATCATATGGATGATGGTTGCCTTGGTGATTGATGACAATGACCACAAGCATGGAGGCTTGTGAACTTGATGCAGTCCAAGGGTTGATGGAGATGGATCAAAGCGGAGAACAAGCTATGGTGCAAGTGTTTGGAACACTTGACTAGTTGTTAGGGCTTTGAGTCCATAGGAGAAACTGGACTATCAAGGGGGTCTAGGTCATTCTCTTAGGTCATGTCTAGCCGGTGATGTGCAAGGTTGCTCGGTGAAATCACAGGCAGTAGGTGACAGTGGAGAAGCCAAGGAGCTGTTCTGAGAAGCCGAGAAATGAAGTCAAGCAAGGACGATGAGTTTCAGCTTCTAGACATAGAGACCAGACAGAGGGGTCAGTGGAGACCAGACTGTACGGTCACTATGGGGAGTTGTCCAGGACTTAGAGCGAGGAGCAAGAAGTCTGTCAGCAGGAGATCCTGTACAGACCGGACAATCCGATCAGTAGGGATGATGCAGGGTAACGAGGAGCTTCGACGCAGAATGTTTCTGGACTGGAGAGAGAAATGGACCGGGCTGTCCAGTTAGGTGACCGGACTATCCGGTCAGTACAGGAAATTGCTTGGACACTATTACGACAACGGCTAGGAGAGCCATTACCAGAGTGACCAAACGGTCCGGTCAGAGAGTGACCGGACTGTACGGTCAGTTCATCCAGAAAGTGGAGCAATGGCTAGTTTGAGGTTGGAAGCCTATATAACTTTGTTGCTGGGGTCTTGGAGACCTCTCTTGGCCAGTGGAATACCTGAGAGCATTTGGTAAGGTCCAAGAGGAAAAGAGTAGAGCACTAGGAGAGGATATTGGATATCTTGAGAGTGCTAGTGAGAGTAGCTTGAGCATCTTGCACATCTAAGGCTAGGCTCTCCTTGAGGGTGTGATCTAGATTGTTACTCTTGATCTATGATGAGACCTAGACCGGTTAGGTGTCGGTGATCGAGCCTATCGTGATCGGTTGTGAAGACCGTCACACATTTGTACACGGTTTGAGCTCGCCAATGAAAGGGGCATCAATAGTGAGCACCCATGTCGGCTCGGGGTGTCCGACAAGTTCTCGTGGGAGGCGAGCTTGTGCTTTGTGCTATGGTGATGCACACCGTGTCTTCACTCTAGGAGTGATTGTGGGCTCGTGGGCGAGAACTCCACTTGGTGGCGGGTGGGACCGGGTCTCCGGTGAGAGTGGTCCAACGAGGATTAGGGTAAGGCGCCATCCTTCCGAGACCTCGGGAAAAAAATTATGAGCATTCCTTGACCCTCTCATTACTTGTAACACCCATTTTAAGAAGCAAAACGGGTGCATCCGTACGTGTGCCCAGGATCAAGTTACACACACGTACAGTACATCATCAATGGTAAATAGAATAATTATCCATATCCTTTAATTATTACATCGTATCTTTATTACAAAAGGACCCGTGGGTCTAGAAGAAAAGTACATTCAAGCAGCGGAAAGTAGCTAGCGTAGACGTCCCAAACTCCACAGGCATTGACTGGTGGATCATCGCCTAGTACTCGTTTCCTTCATCTTCGTAGTGGCTCCAATCTTCTCCTTGGGCTGAATATCAACGTGGTATAGCAAGAGTGAGTACGTGTCATACTCAGCAAGTGGGGGAAAAGATGACATGGGGCTATAGTCAAGAAAAGGCTTTATAGAGTGGTTTGCATGAGCTTTTAATTAACCTAAGCATCCTATTTACTATGTGGGGTCATCCCAACCATGAATCCACAAGGTGCTATACTAACCAAGTCTTCATCCATCCCGTCTTTTCAACCAAACCCATCCATACCCAACTAATCTCATGAGGATTCCAGGCCGCTCTTGACCGTGAGCACGACTATCATGATAGTTTGATACTCTGCAGAGTTTGTACCACTTTAGCCACAAGTCGTGATTCCCTTGGTGCCCGTGGACGCGACCCACAATACACACTTCCTTTGGTGTGTGGCAGGGTTTCACTACGAGGCTTTTCCAAAGGGTCTCCCAGTACATGCTAGACACTAAGGTTCCACTCCCGTCCATAAGTGATAGCCCTTCAACAAGCAGCTCATCACCCCAGGAGCCCCCTCTTGAGCCTTTCGGATACAAGGACAGTCCTCTCGACTTCCATTCCCCTCTCCACCAAATGCTGCACCGACACTGGGAGAACACCTAATTACTAGGCCAAGCCTTACCCATGTCGGTCTTGTGATGCCACTGTTTTCCTGGGTTGTCACTCCAAGAACCGGTTCCTAGGATATATAACAAGCCTACCACCACAACCATGTGCCCACGGCACCACATCCTTTCCACCTGGCTTGCATAGATCCCTAAGCCATGTTGCTAAAAATTTACCAAATATTTCCCACGTGACATTATTCATTAATCAACATTAATATCAACCCACATCCCATAAGCCATCTAAGCATTTTCTATTCACCCATTATTTCGAAGCGACAAGGAACAGGGTAAAATAATACTAGAAAAACCCTAACAATAGGTTCCCAACAAATTGACACAAGCATGCAATTCTATAGTAACATTTCAAAAGGTGCAAAATGCATCAAGGACACTTGCCTTCGTCCTCCGCGAAAGGCTGCTCTATCCCCTCAAATTCTTGCTCCTGAAAGTCCTCGTAGGGCAGTCCTTGTGTATGCTCGCCTTTATATAACAAAATACCGACACAAGTAAAACATACAAAAAAATCAATACACAATATGCAACAGAGGAAAAACAATATGTAGATGCAATGAATGCAAGAGTTATGCTCCTACAAGAATTTTGGCGCAAGAATCTCCTAATTTGGAGTTACGAGTAAAAAGTTATGCTAATTTGAAGTTTTAGGGGCAAAAGGGTAAAAACAGGGGCTTTTAAGGACCTATTTGTAATTTTATAAAATTACAAGGACTAAAGTGTAAATTATTAGGACTGAAAAATAATTACTAAAAAGTATAAGGTTGTTTGAGCAAAATTTTATAACTTAAACATAATTAATAATGAGTGTAGGGGGTTAAGTGTAAAAAGACAGGGCCAAATTATAATTAAATTTAAGTACAAGGATGTTTTTGTAAATTTTTTAGGGCTAAAATAATATTTATACAATTAATAATGATTAAAGTATAATTTAAATTAATTCTAGGGACTAGAACATAATTAAAATCAGTCCAGGGGTGTTTTTGTAAAATTACAAGGTCAAAATAATAGTTCTAATAATGTATAGGGGTGTTTCTATAAATGTTTAGGGCTAAAATAATATTTATACAATTAATAAGGATTAAAGTATAATTTAAAATAATTCTAGGGACTAAAACATAATTAAAATCAGTCTAGGGGTGTTTTTGTAAAATTACAAGGTCAAAATAATTGTTCTGATAATGTATAGGGGTGTTTCTGTTAATTTAAAGTGCTAACAATTAGTTTTATAAAAATATTTGGGCTTAAATACAAATTTCTATATTTTTGGACAGAAATAGGGGCTTAAATCTAATTTAAACTAAGTACAGGGGCTAAAATGCAAAACTGCTAACACTATCCAGGAATTTCTGAATTAATTTTTAAACTAAAAATCTGTGGACCAGGTCCACAGCTCTGTTCACCCATAGTCCACTGGTCCATGGTGCACCGATTACATACCCCGAAGGGGTATGTGACGATTGGATCAAGATCCAACGGCCAAAAAATAACGGGGTGGGGAGATCATCGCCGGCGGCAATCCTGGTGGCGGCGCACGGCGGGGCTTCATCGGAGACCAGCCAGAATGGCGTTCCGGTCGGCCATTCCTTGCCGCGAGGATTCCAAGAGTGAGACGGGAGGGAGGGGAACCTCACCAAGGTGACGCGCGGGCGCGAGGGAGGTCGGGAGGCGGTCTGCGGCAGAGGGAGGCGTCGGCGGCGGTCGGTGTTCAGCGGGGAGGTGGCTCCGGTGGTCGCGAGCGGGTGAGGAAGAGCGGGGGAGAGGCGGCACGAAAGTGCGGTGTCGGCGGGGGGTTTTATAGGCGCCGAGGGGGGCGGAATCGAGCCGGCGCTGGGGCTCTCCGGCCATCAATGGCCATTAGCACCATTGATGCGCGCGGGTTTGGGAACGGCCGAAACGGCTGGAAGGCGGGGGGAAGGGGAAGGGGAGGGGTGCGCGCGTGCTTGTGCGCCGGTTACGGGAGCCGGGGAGGCCGGGGAAGGGAGATCAACGGGGAGGCGTCGGTTTTCGGCGGCGGGGAGAGAGAAGGGTGGGAGGAGGGAGACGACCGGGTGGGGCCCGTGTGTCAGAGAGAGAGAGCGAGAGGGGCTGGGCCGCGAGGTGAGCTGGGCCACGCGGGGGAGGTGGGCCATGGGGGAGAGAAGGGAAAGGGGAGGCGGCCTAGGCCGGCTGGCGGGGGAGCTGGGCCGGGAGAGAAAGAAAGGGGAGGGAGGGAAGAGGTGGCCTGGGCCACGGGAGAGAGTTGGCCCAAAACAGAAGGAATTTCCTTTATTCTTTTCTTTCTCAATCTTTTCCTTTCTAATTCTATTGTATTAATCCTGGTAATTAATTACTTAATAAACTAAATGCAGGATGCAAACAAAAACCTATATGAACATGTCATGTTATGCAAATGCAACAATTTAATTTAATTTATTGTAAAAACAATTTGTCCTAGGTTATTTAATTAAACTCCTAAATGCTAATAGTTGGCATTTTAGAATTTGAAAAAGTAGGGTGTTACAAACCTACCCCCCTTACAATAATCTCGTCCTCGAGATTCGGAAAGATCGGTGAAGAGGTGGGGAAACTCGGCTTTTAATTCTTCTTCACGCTCCTAGGTGGCTTCTTCTTCGGTGTGATGGTTCCAGAGGACTTTGCATATTCGGATCACTTTGTTTCTTGTAACTCTCTCCATGACTTCTAGGATCTTGACTGGTTGTTCCATATATGTGAGGTCTTTCTGAAGGTCTATTTCCTCAACAGGGAGTTGTTCTTCAGGCACTCTTAAGCACTTCTTTAATTAGGACACATGGAACACGTCATGCACATCCGTGAGATGCGAGGGTAGTTCCAACTGATATGCAACTTCTCCTCATCTATCGAGGATCTTGAAAGGGCTGTTGTAATGTGGTGCTAACTTCCTTTTGACTTTGAAGCGTCTAACACCCCTCATGGGTGATACCTTGAGATACACCAAATCTCCAATCTCAAAGGATAGGTCTCTTCGCCTATGATCGGCGTAGCTTTTCTGCCTTGACTGTGCAACTTTAGGTTCTCGCATACAATCTTAACTTGTCTTTCTGCTTCTTGTAGTATCTCAGGTCCGAAGACTTGGTTCTCTCCTGTCTCATTCCAGAATAGAGGTGTCCTGCACTTTCTTCCATATAGGAACTCGAAAGGCGCCATCTCTATACTTGCTTGATAACTGTTATTATAGGAAAATTCTACGTAGGGTAGACTCTTGTCCCAACTCTTGCCATATTTCAAAGCACAAGCTCTCAACATGTCTTCTAGTATTTGGTTCGTCCTCTCGGTCTGTCCATCAGTCTGAGGGTGATACACAGAGCTGAAGTTCATCTTGGTGCCAAGAGATTCATGTACCTTCTCCCAAAACCTCGAGGTGAACTGAGAGCCTCTGTCAGATACTATCTTCTTAGGGACTCCATGTAAACACACTATCCTTGACATGTATAGTTCTGCCAGCTTCGCACCGCTATAAGTTGTCTTGACGGGGATGAAGTGTGCCACCTTGGTTAAACGATCAACTATAACCCATATAGAATCATATCCAAACTGTGTACGGGGTAATCCAACTATGAAGTCCATACTGACTTGTTCCCATTTCCACTCAGGAATCTTTAAAGGTTGGAGCAATCCGGTGGGTCGTTGGTGTTCTGCCTTGACACGCTAACATGTGTCGCATACCGCAACATACTCTGCGACATCGCGCTTCATGCCATGCCACCAATAACGAGTCTTCAAGTCTTGATACATCTTAGTACTTCCTGGATGGATGGAGTATGCAGAATCGTGTGCTTCCCGTAGGATTATGTCATGAAGGGGCTTCTTGTCTGGCACACATATTCTTTTACCTATCCATATAGTACCCTTCTCATCTTCTGTGATGTCGGTAGCCTTTGCTTCCTTAATGAGCTTTCTGATCTCACTTAGCTTCTCATCTTCTAGCTGTCCCTTGCGAATTTCTTCATCGAGAGTTGGTTCCACTTCCATTGCAACGACCTCTAACTCATTCACAAACCCAAGGTTCAGTCGCTCAAACTCCTTGCAGAGCTCTGGCGGTAGCCTTTCCACGATTAACTAACTGCAATAGGTCTTTCTACTCAGGGCATCCGCAACAACATTCGCCTTTCCTGGATGATAGTTAATACCCACATCATAGTTCTTAATCAACTCTAACCAACGTCGTTGTCTTAGGTTCAACTCCGTCTGAGTGAATATGTACTTGAGACTCTTGTGATCCGTATAGATCTCACAACGGTGACCAAGAATGTAGTGCCTCCAAATCTTCAGAGCATGTACCACTGCCGCTAATTCCAGATCATGTGTTGGGTACTTCTCTTCATGCTTTCGTAATTGCCTAGAGGCATATGCCACAACATGACCTTCCTGCATGAGCACACATCCTAGTCCTTGCCTGGATGCGTCACAGTATATGTCGAAACTCTTACTGATGTCAGGTAAGATTAAGACAGGGGCTAACATTAATCTCTTCTTCAATTCTTCAAAGCTGGCTTGACAACGCGGAGTCCACTCGAAACTCTTGTCCTTCCCTAATAATGTCGTCATTGGCTTTGCTATCTTGGAGAAGTCCTTTATGAATCGCCGATAGTATCCGGCTAATCCAAGAAAACTTCTAATCTCCTTTACTGTCTGTGGGGGTTTCCAGTCTAGAACATCCTTTACCTTGCCTGGATTGACTGACACTCCTCCAGTAGATATCACATGACCGAGAAATGCTACCTCCTTCAGCCAGAATTCACACTTACTCAATTTGGCATACAACTGGTGTTCACGTAGCTTCTCTAGAACTAGCCTCAGGTGTTCCTCATGCTCTTCTTCATTCTTTGAAAACACCAAGATGTCATCAATGAAAACCACAACAAACTTATCCAAGTATTTCATGAACACCTTGTTCATAAGGTACATGAAGTAGGCCGGTGCATTGGTCAACCCAAATGACATTACCGTATACTCATATAACCCATATCTTGTTTGGAAAGACGTCTTGGGTATGTCTGATGGTCTGATCTTCAATTGGTGATACCCGGATCACAGATCAATCTTGGAGAATACACAAGCTCCTTTCATCTGATCAAACAAGTCTTCAATCCGTGGTAGTGGATACTTATTCTTGATGGTCACATCATTAAGAGAACGACAGTCCACACACATCCCTGAGTCTTATCCTTCTTCTCCACAAAGAGTACTGGAGCTCCCCAAGGTGAGGAACTAGGGCGAATGAAACCTTTCTCTAGCATCTCATGTAATTGCTTCTTTAGTTCTACCAACTCATTAACTGGCATCCTATAGGGCCTCTTAGATATAGGAGCAGTTCCTGGTATTAAGTCGATAACAAACTCTATGTCACGGTCTGGTGGCATACCTAGAAGTTCTTCAGGAAAGATATCAGGGAAATCACAAACCACTCGTATCTCTTCTATGGGTGTGCTGGTGGTTTGGTTTAGTATGACCTCCTTGGTAGTAGAGTTGGCTGCTACGAACTCAACCTTGGTACCCTCTGCACTAGTCAGCTGTACCGACTGCTTGGTGCACTATATCACTCCATCATACTTGCGTAACCAATCCATTCCAAGTATTATATCTATCCCCTTGGAGTCTAGGATTATGAGATTAGCTCAGAAATCTACCCCCCTTATTTTAAGGGCGACCTTTGGGCATATTTGATTGGTTCTCATTTCTCCACCAGGAGAGCTATCTAGCATGGTATGCTTCATAAGAGCAATCGGTAGGTTGTGCTTTGCCACATATGTGGATGTTATGAATGAATGCGATGCTCCCGAATCAAACAATATGGTTGTAGGTTGAGAGTTAGCTAAGAACATATCGAGCACCACATCTGCAGCTTGCTCAACTTCCTCAGTAGTGACATGATTGACACGCCCTCGAGCATAATTCTGTTGTCCTCGATTGCCTGGGAGCATGTTGGTTGGGGCTTGCCTTGGTGCATTGTTCCATTGAGGACACTGTCCCATGAAGTGACCTTCCTGTCCGCAGTGATAACATCCGCGCTTCACACCATTAGTGTTTCTAGAGGTAGGGCGGTTCTGGTTTTGTGGAGCTGTTGGGGCGGTGGGACGGGGTGCTTGCTGATAGGTGGGGCGAGGTGCCTGCTGCTGGTTAGTGCGAGGTGCCTGGTAGTTGGAGCGTTGCATTGGAAAGTTGGGGCGTGGAGCTTGCATAGGTGGCCTGACGGTGTTGGGAGCATGGTGGTATGGGTTGGGAGATGGCATCATGTGGGGGCAAGTGTTACTACCAGATGATTATCCTTGAAATGGCATCTTCCTCTTGCCTTCCCTCTCAATCTCATTGCACTTGTTCTCCACAACAATGGCCTTGTCCACCAGTTTTTTGGAAGTTGACATAGTCATTGTTTATCAACTGAAACTGGATGTCATTCTGCAGTCCCCTCATGAACATGTATTGCTTCTTCCCATCGGTGTTCACATCCTCTGGAGCATACCTGGACAGCTGGATGAACCTATTTAGGTATTCACTTACTGACATGTTCCCCTGTCTCAGGTCTTGAAATTCTTGTCTTTTCAGCAACTTGATGCCCGTAGGAACATAGTGTGAGCGGAAATTATCCTTGAACTCAATCCAAGTGATGCTTTCCACATCAGCATGAGCATTGCAATATGCTTCCCACCAGTCTGCGGCTACACCATACAGCTGATGAGCTGCAAAGAGAACCTTCTCTTGATCATTGCATTGAGCGATCATCAACTTCTTCTCGATTGCCTTGAGCCAATCATCCGCTTCCATCGGATCCTTGGATTGGGAAAAGGTAGGTGGCCTAGTCCTTAGGAACTCCCCAAATCTATTCTGGGATGGAGGTGGAGGTGGGGGTGCATTGTGGTTCTGCTGGTTGTTATGGTTCTGTTGTATAGCGCCCAAAGTTTGGATCATTGTTTGCATGAGCTGAGTCTGCATGGCCAAGAATTGCTCCAGGTTCAAAGCATTATTGCCATCCTCGTTGTTCTGATTGCTACCTCCAGCGTGGCCTCTAGTGCGAACCATCTGATAGAATAGGTGGTGGAGTTAGAGTGAGACGAGGTGTGGTAATAGAGAAAAGAAAGATCCCCATCTAAATGTATCAAGGAATGATAAGTAAAAGATAGTTTATTTAATGAGCAACCAAATGATGAGGTTGTGGACAAGGTGCCGAGGCATCCCACAACTCACATCAAGGACACTTATTAAACCAAGCCACAGAGTTCATTACATCACACCATGAAAGTAAATCGATCTAAGCGTTTGATTATTACAATCTTTATTCATGGGTAAGGGAATCTCCTAGGCATGGGAGTTGACTTCATCGGAGATCGAAGGTAGGGAACTTGCGCGCTTTGGGGAGTTTGCAGTCCAAGTGCGAATACCAGAGGAATAGAGGTCACTCTACTCACCCATCTTGACTCTCTGGTCACGCTTTATGTAATCCTCAGTATCACGCAGCCTCTTCCGAAGAGTGTGGTTCTCCCTCTGTAGTGCTTCCATAGTGCGGCTTAAGTCCACTGCGACTCCCTAAGTCTTGTCCATCTCCCTGGTGCTCACATACCATTCTGTAGGAGCGATGGTGTACTTCTCCGTGCCTGGCTTCCGTCGAGGAATGTGGGCAAAAATTGTCCTTGCTATGCCATGGCGATGAGTGTAGCAGAGGCTAGTGAGAGCCCTCCAAGCAGCGTCGTCCACCGCGGCCCCACGAGTAGCCCTAGGGGTGCGGCCACGGTGAGTAGATATGACGCGATCACCGTCGTAGATGTTGACCTCCACTGTCCATTCCTCACGAAAAGGGCGATCCACTTTCTTGATGAAGTATTGAGGCCTGTTAGTGATGGCAATCTTCTCAAGTAGCTTCTGCAGAGTCTTGGAAAAGGTCTCACCCTCTAGTCCAAGAGAGCGGTACTTCTCAGCCATACGGACGGCTAGGTCTTCGTCCTCCTCTGAGTTATCACCCTTCTTAGGATCTTCAGGGTCCTCAGGCTCTTCCGGGTCTTCTTCCTCTTGTGGTTCCTCAGGGTCCTCTTCTTGCTCATACTCTTCTGGTTCTTCTTCTTCTTCAGGTTCCTTGGGGTCTTCCTGGGGTTCCTCTAGAAGCTTCTCGTCCATCACTGGGGTCTTCTCGCCTTCAGGTTGATTTACTTCTTCACTTTCTTCCTTCCGAACACGCCTAGGGGCAAGGAGTCCACAGTGGCGTCCAATCGTAACCTTTCGAGTGGTCTGCTTGGTGCGGGCCATCTACATTTTAAAATCACAAGGCATGAATAAGCCATGGTTTAAAGAAATCTGAAATTTAACAAAAGCAACAAATTAAGAAAACGACAAGGATTAATATTTTGTTAAAGTAGTTTGTATTGATGTAAGACAAAATACGGTCCTTAAATGCGTCCATGGCTAATTAGGGTGACGTCCTGCAGTCGATATGGCTCTGATACCACTTCTATAACACCCATTTTAAGAAGCAAAACGGGTGCAGTCGTGTGTGTGCCTAGGATCAAGTTACTCACACGTACGGTACATCATCAATGGTAAACAGAATAATTATCCATATCCTTTAATTATTACATCGTATCTTTATTACAAAAGGACCCGTGGGTCTAGAAGAAAAGTACATTCAAGCAACGGAAAGTAGCTAGCGTAGACATCCCAAACTCCACAGGCCTCGACTGGTGGATCATTGCCTAGTACTCGTTTCCTTCATCTTCGTAGTGGCTCCAATCTTCTCCTTGGGCTGAATATCAACGTGGTATAGCAAGGGTGAGTACGTGTCATACTCAGCAAGTGGGGGAAAAGATGACATGGGGCTATAGTCAAGAAAAGGCTTTATAGAGTGGTTTGCATGAGCTTTTAATTAACCTAAGCATCCTATTTACTATGTGGGGTCATCCCAACCACGAATCCACAAGGTGCTATACTAACCAAGTCTCCATCCGTCCCGTCTTTCCAACCAAACCCATCCATACCCAACTAATCTCGTGAGGATTCCAGGCCGCTCTTGACTGTGAGCACGGCTATCATGATAGTTTGATACTCTGTAGAGTTTGTACCACTTTATCCACAAGTCATGATTCCCTTGGTGCCCGTGGACGCGACCCACATTACACACTTCCTTTGGTGTGTGGAAGGGTTTCACTACGAGGCTTTTCTAAAGGGTCTCCCAGTACATGCTAGCCACTAAGGTTCCACTCCCGTCCATAAGTGATAGCCCTTCAACAAGCAGCTCATCACCCCAGGAGCCCCCTCTTGAGCCTTTTGGATACAAGGACAGTCCTCTCGACTTCCATTCCCCGCTCCACCAAATGCTGCACCGACACTTGGAGAACACCTAATTACTAGGCCAAGCCTTACCCATGTTAGTCTTGTGATGACACTATTTTCCTGGGTTGTCACTCCAAGAACCGATTCCTTGGATCTACAACAAGCCTACCACCACAACCATGTGCCCACGGCACCATATCCTTTCCACCTAGCTTGCATAGATCCCTAAGCCATGTTTCTAAAAATTTACCAAATATTTCCCATGTGACATTGTACATTAATCAACATTAATATCAACCCACATCCCATAAGCCATCTAAGCATTTTCTACCCACAATTCACCCATTATTTCGAGGCGACAAGGAACAGGGTAAAACAATACTTGGAAAACCCTAACAATAGGTTCCCAACAAATTGACACAAGCATGCAATTCTATAGTAACATTTCAAAAGGTGCAAAATGCATCAAGGACACTTGCCTTCGTCCTGCGCGGAAGGCTGCTCTATCCCCTCAAATTCTTGCTCCTGAAAGTCCTCGTAGGGCAGTCCTTGTGTATGCTCGCCTTTATATAACAAAATACCGACATAAGTAAAACATACAAAAAAATCAATACATAATATGCAACAGAGGAAAAACAATATGTAGATTCAATGTATGCAAGGGTTATGCTCCTACGAGAATTTTGGCGCAAGAATCTCCTAATTTGGAGTTACGAGTAAAAAGTTATGCTAATTTGAAGTTTTAGGGGCAAAAGGGTAAAAACAGGGGCTTTTAAGGACCTATTTGTAATTTTATAAAATTACAAGGACTAAAGTGTAAATTATTAGGACTGAAAAATAATTACTAAAAAGTATAAGGTTGTTTGAGCAAAATTTTATAACTTAAACATAATTAATAATGAGTGTAGGGGGTTAAGTGTAAAAAGACAGGGCCAAATTATAATTAAATTTAAGTACAAGGATGTTTTTGTAAATTTTTTAGGGCTAAAATAATATTTATACAATTAATAATGATTAAAGTATAATTTAAATTAATTCTAGGGACTAGAACATAATTAAAATCAGTCGAGGGGTGTTTTTGTAAAATTACAAGGTCAAAATAATAGTTCTAATAATGTATAGGGGTGTTTCTATAAATGTTTAGGGCTAAAATAATATTTATACAATTAATAAGGATTAAAGTATAATTTAAAATAATTCTAGGGACTAAAACATAATTAAAATCAGTCTAGGGGTGTTTTTGTAAAATTACAAGGTCAAAATAATAGTTCTAATAATGTATAGGGGTGTTTCTGTTAATTTAAAGTGCTAACAATTAATTTTATAAAAATATTTGGGCTTAAATACAAAATTTCTACAGTTCTGGACAGAAATAGGGGCTTAAATCTAATTTAAACTAAGTACAGGGGCTAAAATGCAAAACTGCTAACATTATCCAGGAATTTCTGAATTAATTTTTAAACTAAAAATCCGTGGACCAGGTCCATGGCTCTGTGGACCCGTAGTCCACTGGTCCATGGTGCACCGATTACATACCCCGAAGGGGTATGTAATCTGGACGGTTGGATCAAGATCCAACGGCCAGAAAATAACGGGGGGGGGGGGGGGGGGGGGGCGAGGTCGTCGCCGGCGGCCATCCTTGCGGCGGCGCACGGCGGGGCTTCACCGGAGACCGGCCGGAATGGCGTTCCGGTCGGCCATTCCTTGTCGCGAGGGTTCCGGGAGAGAGAGGGGAGGGAGGGGAGCCTCACCGAGGTGACGCGCGGGCACGGGGGAGGTCGGGAGGCGGTCGGCGGCGGAGGGAGGCGTCGGTGGCGGTCGGCGTTCGGCGGGGAGGTGGCTCTAGTGGTCGCGAGCAGGTGAGGAAGAGCAGGGGAGAGGCGGCGGGAACATGTGGTGCCGGTGGGGGGGGGGTTTATAGGCGCCGAGGGGGGCAGAATCGAGCCGGCGCTGGGGCTCTCTGGCCATCAATGGCCATTAGCACCATTGATGCGCGTGAGTTCGGGAACGACCGAAACGGTCGGAAGGCGGGGGGAAGGGGAAGGGGAGGGGTGCGCGCGCTTGTGCGCTAGTTACGGGAGCCGGGGAGGCCGGGGAAGGGAGATCGACGGGGAGGCGTCGGTTTCCGGCGGCGGGGAGAGAGAAGGGCGGGAGGAGGGAGACGACCGGGTGGGGCCCGCATGTCAAAGAGAGAGAGCGAGAGGGGCTGGGCCACGGGGTGAGCTAGGCCGCACGGGGGAGGTGGGCCATGCGGGAGAGAAGGGAAAGGGGAGGTGGCCTGGGCCGGCTGGCGGGGGAGCTAGGCCGGGAGAGAAAGAAAGGGGAGGGAGGGAAGAGGTGGCCTGGGCGACGGGTGAGAGTTGGCCCAAAACAGAAGGAATTTCCTTTATTCTTTTCTTTCTCAATCTTTTCCTTTCTAATTCTATTCTTTTAATCCTGGTAATTAATTGCTTAATAAACTAAATGCAGGATGCAAACAAAAACCTATATGAACATGTCATGTTATGCAAATGCAACAATTTAATTTAATTTATTGTGAAAACAATTTGTCCTAGGTTATTTAATTAAACTCCTAAATGCTAATAGTTGGCATTTTAGAATTTGAAAAAGTAGGGTGTTACAATTTTATTCCGCAATTGTGTGCTCTAGTGACTAGGGTGAATTATGGCTTGCATAGGCTAGTGTGTTTGGCTTCTACACTTTATCATATCATGAACACTAGCATGTGTAGGGTCTTGGCCTACTAGAATTGTATAGGTTGCTTATCTTGTTAGACTCAAGTAGTAGAAATTGAAGTAATTGGATTCATGAGTGGCTTACCAATTCACCCCCCCTTTCGGTATGCCTTTGGTCCTTACAAGTGGTATCAGAGCCAACTGCTCATCTTTGAGGCTTCACCGTCTTGAGTAAGGATGCCGGGACATGCAGGGAATGTTCCCATATTCAATGGGGAGGACTATGCTTATTAGAAGGCTCGCATGCAAGCCTACCTTCAGTCCCTTGATCTAGAGATATGGACGGTCACTCACGAGTCCGATGCGGATGTGAATCTACTTGAGCCTGATTATATTAAGTGTAATGTGAAGGCCAAGAATGCTTTGTTTGCTTGCATCTCTAAGGATGTTTTTGCTCAGCTAGATGCTAGTTCCTCAGCATATGGTATCTGGACTGAGATTCAGGCGCTCTATGAGCGCACCGGTGGTGTCAAAGAGGAGAGATACTATGTGCTGAAGAACATGTATGATAACTTCATTAGATTGCCACATGAGAGAGCTAACACTGTTCATTCTCGTTTTCATGTTCTAGTGGAGGAGATCAATGCACTTGGGAATGATTTCAAGATGAAGCCCGTTGAAGTGATAAGAAGATTCTTGAGGCTATTCAAAGACCCCAAGTATGAGTCCATCATCACCTTCATCTTCAAGGTGACCTCAAGACCAAGACCATGAAGGATGTACTTGGCAAGATCATCACCATCAAGAGCTACCAATTGGGGATGGATGATCCTCAACCATCCAATCTTGCTCTACTGGCTGACAAGCAAGAATCTAGCAAGAGCAAGAAGAACAAGAAGAAGGTGATCATTAAGGATGATGATGAAGAAGATGATGATGAAGGTGACTTGACCGAGGACTTGGCACTTCTCATGAACAAGATGAAGAACTTCAAGAATAAGTTTGCTTCCAAGTCAAGGGGCAATTGCTTCAATTGTGGCTCAAAGAATCACTTTGTCCGAGAGTGCCCAAAGCCCAAGAAAGAAGCATTCAAGTCACATGATTCAAGTGAAGAAGAAGAAGAAGACCCCAAGGCCAAGCACAAGAAGAAGAGGCATTTCAACAAGAACAAGAGCAAAGGCAAAGGCAAAGGCAAAGATCAAGACTACAAGAAGAAGTTCTCTCACAAGGCCCTTGTTGGAGAGTGGACAAGCGATGACTCATGTGATGAGTCCTCTTCCTCAAGTGATGAAGAAGTGGCCGGCCTAGCCATGATCAAGACCACACCTACGCGAGCTCTTCCTCCACCTCCCATGTGCCTCATGACCACGAGCCAACTTGGGGAGAGCGAGGATGCGAGCAGTGATGATAACAATGATGAGGAGTACACGTGTGCCGAGTTGTGGAGGATGCTTGAGCAAGCCCGTGACATCGCCGTCAAGAAATCCAAAATGTTGGATGTGGTAAGAAAAGAGTATAAGTTGGCTAAGGACCGTGTTGGTGAGCTTGAGAGTGAGCTCAATGACCTTATCACATCTCATGAGGCCCTAAACAAGAGTTGTGACAAACTCAAGGGTGATTATGTAGAGCTTCATAAGAAGTACAAGACCCTTGAGATCACTTACGAGGCCATCAATGTTAAGAACCTTGCCTCTCCCTCCTCTAGTTCATCTAATAGTAATGCTTCTAGTATGTGTGATGAACTAACCACCTCGGTCGAGGTTTGTTCTCTTGAGCCATTTGTTTTGGAGGAATACCACAAGCTCAAGGAAGAGAGAAAGATGGTGATGGATGGCTTTGAAAGGCTCACACATGGTAGAGCCATCCACAAGGAGATTCTTGGAAGGAACCTTGTGAACAATGTCTCCCACTGGGGACTTGGCTGATATCCCGCCGCCATCGACATCATAGGGACGAGTGATTTCATCCCCGCATGGATCAAACCCCTTCTCGCCGATGACTACTATTGCGAGAGGTGTTGCAAGGATGGCCACGCCACCAAGGATTGTTCTATGGTGAGAAGTTCCATTGTTTTGCCTAATGCTAACTTGTTCCATGAGAACACACATTTCAAGCTTTTTAGGAACAAGGATGGCAAGGTGAAAGCTAAGGCTTTGGGACCACCAAACAAGAAGAGGAAGGTCAAGAGCAATTGGGTGCCTAAGAGCATTGTTGATCTTGAGAGATGAGAAGTTCCATTGTTTTGCCTAATGCTAACTTGTTCCATGAGAACACACATTTCAAGCTTTTTAGGAACAAGGATGGCAAGGTGAAAGCTAAGGCTTTGGGACCACCAAACAAGAAGTGGAAGGTCAAGAGCATTTGGGTGCCTAAGAGCATTGTTGATCTTGAGAGATCGGCTATGTACATGTGGGTGCCAAAGAACAAGACCTAGATGGTGGTGGTGGTGGATCGATCGCTTTCATGAAGATCATGTAAAGTCCACCACAAGTGACATGGACCTCAATGACCTATCTACTCATGAGGGAGGTAACCGTGTTTGTTCTTTGTAGTTGTAGTGTGTTTTTCTTTCTCTTGCATTGCATGGTAATTAGGACTCCTTTGTGACTAGTATGCTTTGCATCCATACATGTGTAAGTAACTAAAAGAAAAACACATAAAAATTAGTCAATGTCTAACCCATCCAAGATAGCTATAAGCAAGGAGGAGTGCTTGAGATGGTGGTTTGACTTCTCTCAAGGCAAGGGCATGGCTTATAGTGAGTAAGCTTGGGAGGGGTTCAAACTTGACTTTGTTAGGTTTTCTTTGTGTTTTGTTTTTTAATATTGCTTGCATTCTCATGGCATGTTTACTTTCATTGCATATGTAAAATGCTTGTTGCATGCATCATATAGGAAACACAAAGGAGGCTTGTCCCACTTGGAGATATTTGTGCCTCATGCTCTATATGAGATTACATCTCCATAAGTGTTACCAAAGGAAAGGATTGTGCTTCATGCCCATTGAGCAAGCTCTTATGAACTCTGAGGTTAAAACTACTCGCGTGGTTCATGGACTACGGCTCATACATACCCCTCTGGTTCTTATCTGCCTTGGCTCTTATTCGCTCGATCTTTCATTTGGCATTTGCAAAAATTATAAGGCCATCACTATTTGAAAAAGAGTGTTTGATAGTTTCCTCTATAATCCAAGTGCGGTGTTTATTTGTGTGTTTAGCGAGGGCACTTGAAAAATGGAGAACATCCTTGAGTCAGCATTTTTATAGAAGTGACCGTACGGTTCGATCATATGACCGTACAGTCCGGTCTATGCAGCAATGCACAGTACTTTGGGAAGAAAGAAAATGGAGACCGGATAGAACTCTTGTAAAGACCGGACTGTCCGGTATGCACCCTTTCTGGTTCTCTAGATTTTTGATTTTCAGATATCCCGAAGTGACCGGACTGCCCGGTCTATAGAGCGGACCGTCCGGTCAATTCACTTGGACGTGCGATGCGATTCCCGATCTGAGTCGTCGATTGATTTCTTCTTGATCTGAGCCATTGATGCCTATTTTACCTAGGTCATAATCGGTTGGACTTTTCCCTATTCGTCTTCGACGTTGAGTTCTCATTCTCACCCCGCCTTGCCGACGTCGCCGCTCCCGCTCGTCCTCGCCCACGCACGTGCCCACCGCTCACAACCACAGAACTGCCGCCCCAGCCCGCGCGTAGTCACCTCACATGCGCAGCCGCTGCCGCCAGCCGCACCGCCGTACCAGCAGGGCCGGCGCCTCCAGAAGCTTCGCCACCGCGCGCCGCCACCGCTGCTCGCTGAGAATCACCGCCGCTGCGCGCCTTCGCTCCCCTGCTACCATCCGCACGTGCACGCCCTAGCAGCTCCTCGTTGAGCTTCATAGCCATAGCACAAAGTTGCCTACTTTCCAGTGCTGTTGCCAGTTTCCCAAAAGTTTAAGCTTTTCGGCAATCATCTATGAGATTTCTCTCATCTCCGGCTTCTAGTCTCCAGGGTATTGTGCTAATTCCTCCTTCATCGATATATGCCCTCAATTCTGAGCTATTTAGTTAATTGATGCAATTAGAAAAATTTCCCATCTTTTAGTTGCATTAATTGATTAATTTGGCTCAACCTAGATGCAATTAATTCATTGTTCATCTGTTAATTGCATATCTAGGGTTGTCTCCTGTCTAGTCTACAGTTAGATTTTATTGCCAATGTTTGACTGTACACTAGATGACTCACACCAGCCACTCATAATCGATGATCACTGTTGTTACTTTGCATATTTGCCTAGTGATCATGCCCTTTATTCAGTTCTAGGATTTCTATTACGCATTCTTTCCTAGCGGTGTTTTGCTTGTACATGTATTAGGGTCTATGCTTATCCTATCTACACCTATGTGCGTGCAGTGACAGCAGAGCAGTCAGCAAATATGACAGGGTCAAGACAGGAGAAGGGAAGGGGGAAGATGCTTGAGAAGTCTAGGAGCAAAAAGAGACCAAGACTGGACCCAGAGTCAGAGAGAGCCCGGAGGTTGGCCCAGCACTTGGATGCCATGGAGCAGTCACGCAAGACACCTGGCTCACGTCTGAGGATCAGCCAGCCAGCTGAGGACCAGGGTTTGAGAAGAAGCACCAAGCAGAGGACTGCACCTCTGGCCATCGGAGTTGTACCTCCACCATGGCCGCAGCGTACTCCATTTTCCCGTCAGGGGAGATCATCGAGAACTACAGAGCAAGGATCCTCTAGGCAGCAGGAGAAGGAGTCAGAGTAGGAGACCGCAGAGGAGGAGACCTCATAGTCTGATTTTAAGGAGCTAGAGGAGGAGGAGACTAAGGAGACCGAGCAGGAGGCTGAGCAGACTGTCCCCTAGAGGATAGCTCACCGGACAGGAGACCCGAGGTGCACTTGTGCAGTGTGCACTAGGAGGCTGCAGAGGCTGGTACAGGCAGCCGGAGAGCCGGATATACTTAAGGTTCCTGCAAAGGACCTTAATGTACTTCGCTTGGTGCCTTTCGAGCAGTGGGTTCTAGTTCCTAGAGATCCCGCTACTGGAGAGAGGTACTGGACAGCCCTCTAGAGAAGGATTGGAGAGGGTCTGAGACACTGTCTGACTATGAGGACTAGATACAAGGTGTTTGTGCCACAGCAGTACACGACTTACCAGACCATGAGGAGGGCCACCGGCATAGACATGGAGCAGTACTTCACGTACTTGCCAGGGCTAGCAGAGCTAGTTACTGCTCCACATAGGTTCAGAGAGGACGTGGTCCTTGAGTTCTACGCCACACTATGAGTTGCCCGAGACCGCTTAGAGTTCTGGTTCCCGTTCAGAGGGCAGCCACAATGTGTGACTAGGGAGGATTTGATAGCTAACCTAGGACTCCTGGCCTCAGACTTCCAGCTTTACAGGAGTGCCTATGGTACACTGGAGCCACTCCGCAGACCTCAGGGAGGGAAGCTACCTTCAGATGGCTTGGTGTCGATTGCTTTCCCACCTCCACAAACCGCAGGCTTTGAGAGAGGCCCTGCAAGACTCACTGCAACGGCCAAGGTGGTGAGAGCGATAGTCACCAGGACTATCATCCCCAGGTCTGGCTACAGAGAGGATCAAACTCTTACACCAGTGGGCTATAGCAGCTATTCTGAGGAGGCAGACTTTTAACTTAGCAGATCTTCTCATTAGAGAGATGGAGGAGGTTATCTCTGAGAGGGTTGGAGGACATCACTTGGTCTATGACCCCTACATCTGCTATCTCTGGAGGAGGATGGGCCTAGTGACAAAGGAGCAGTACGGGGCATTCCTTGAGGTGACCACCAGCTACGCACCTCGAGTCCCCAGGGGATCATAGTCAGCCTCCAGCCAGCAGACATGAGAGGTGGAGCAGGAGTCACCAGTACTTCACGAGCAAGCAGCTCAGCCAGAGACGGTGATTCCTGAGTCAGCCAACACAGGAGCACCTCCCTAGCCGACAGGCTTGCAGTCTGAGGACGTTGTCACTGTGACAGCACTAGCAGGACGACTGGGAGAGTTTATTCAAAGTGTCTCGGTGGACAGACGCTAGATGGAGGTCATCAGAGGACAGGCAGAGCTTTAGAGATAGCAGATGACACTTGTTTCTGCTCTGATGAATCAGATGGCAGAGATGAGACAGGCAGGTCAGCAGCTAGGGCCTTCAGCATCGCCTTAGTACCAGCAGCTACCGACTCATCCAGGATCCTTCATAGCTTTGATGACAGCTCAGTCCAGTGGGTTGTCTATCTTAGGGGTCCTACCGACAGGGGGGCAGGACCAACACTTTCTTCAGCTCAGTTCTCTCCTGTGTTAGCGTTCTCTGTGTCTGCACTATTCGTCTCATCGTCACACTCTTCGACCTCGCAGATGGCAGGACCTTCTAGCTCCCAGCACGTACCGGTCAGGAGTCTGTTTTTAGACTTTGTTCACACTTCTTGTGCAGACTCCCAGACCGCCTCAGAGACAGCTATAACTTCCCTTCCTACTGCTACAGTCATCACACTTACTCCTTAGGTAGCAGAGGATCTAGTGCGTGGAGGTTTCTCTCAGTAGGACGTGGCAGATCTCATACTTCTCCAGACTTCAGCTCAGTAGACTGCCACAGTCACTCCAGCAGCACAGGACAGTGGGTCTAAGTCACCTATAGACCTTGGTTTCTTTGAGCAGCTGGATGCTTAGGTGGCACAGGCTCAGGGAGCACAACAGGATCCACCTCAGGAGCAACCTAGAGCAGATCCTAGAAAGGACAACGCTGCACCACCACCTTCGACCACGAGCGTGTAGATGTTCATCTTTTCCACTTTTTGGTGCTTGTTGCCAAAGGGGGAGAAGATCCTAAGTCTAGTGAGAGTGGGAGTGTGACCCTGTGCGATCGAGAGTAGCTTGTATCTAGGGGGAGCTACAAGGTTTTTGGGAGATAGATACATAGGAATCTTATTTTGATGGAGTTATTCATTGTTCATGGATTTTGATGAGTCATGGCTTTCATTCGCTTGTATTTGACTCATTTTAATCTCACTTGGTTTATTCCCTTATCATATGTAGTGCCTTGTATTCATTAATTATCTTGTATGCCTATGTATGATATCATGATGATGAATGCTTGTTCTTAATTCTTATGCATTGCCATGCTAACTTGTTGCATCTCATCACTCATGTCTTGTATTGCATGTCCTTATGCTTTCATTCAATATATTGCCATGACATGCATGCATATTTCATCTAGAGTATGATCTTCACTCTTTTCCTTGTATCTCTAGATGATGCTTGATTGAGTAGGACCTTATGCGTTTCTCTCATATGTTGTTATGGTTCCTCTCGATCTATGTGTAGCTCTCTTAGCCCGGTTGTTTATTGATTAAAGTTTTCAATTAAGTAGTGGTTGTCATCAATCACCAAAAAAGGGGAAGATTGTAAGCTTCATGACCATTGATGATTGGATCCCCAAGGTATGGATGTTTTGGTGCTAGATGACAACTATGAAATCGTGGGCTAATATCTACATAAGTGTTGTCTATGTAGGAATCATCTGTTATCTCTATTACAAATCATATGGATGATGGTTGCCTTGGCGATTGATGGCAATGACCACAAGCATGGAGGCTTGTGAACTTGATGGAGTCCAAGGATTCATGTAGATGGATCAAAGCGGAGAACAAGCTATGGTGCAAGTGTTTGGAACACTTGACTAGTTGTTAGGGCTTTGAGTCCATAGGAAAAACTAGACTATCAAGGGGGTCTAGGTCATTCTCTTAGGTCATGTCTAGTCGGTGATGTGCAAGGTTGCTCGGTGAAATCACAGGCACTAGGTGACAGTGGAGAAGCCAAGGAGCTATTCAGAGAAGCTGGGAAACGAAGTCAAGCGAGGATGATGAGTTTCAGCTTCTGGACATAGAGATCGGATAGAAGGGTCAGTGGAGACCAGACTGTACGGTCACTATGGGGAGTTGTCCAGGACTTAGAGCGAGGAGCAAGAACTCTATCAGCAGGAGATCCTGTATAGACCAGACAGTCCGGTCTACTGACCGGACGGTCCGGTCAGTAGGGATGATGCAGGACAGCGAGGAGCTTTGACGCAGAATGTTTCTAGACTGGAGAGACAAATGGACCGGACTGTCCGGTTAGTACAGGAAATTGCCTGGACACTGTTGCGACAACGGCTAGGAGAGCCGTTACCAGAGTGACTGGATGGTCTGGTCAGAGATTGACCGGACTGTATAGTCAGTTCATCCAGAAAGGCAATTTTGTGGAGCAACGGCTAGTTTGAGGTTAGAAGCCTATATAACTTCATTACTGGGGTGTTAGAAACCTCTCTTGGCTAGTGGAATACCTGAGAGCATTTGGTAAGGTCCAGGAGGAAAAGAGGAGAGCACTAGGAGAGGATATTGGATATCTTGAGAGTGCTAGTGAGAGTAACTTGAGCATCTTGCACATCTAAGGCTACGGTGTCCTTGAGGGTGTGATCTAGATTGTTACTCTTGGTCTACGGTGAGACCTGGACCGGCTAGGTGTCGGTGATCAAGCCTATCATGATCGGTTGTGAAGGTCGTCATACATTTGTACACGGTTTGAGCCCGTCGGTGAAAGGGGCATCAATAGTGAGCACCCGTGTCGGCTCAGGGAGTCCGGAAAGTTCTCGAGGGAGGCGAGCTTGTGCTTTGTGCAGTGGTGATGCATGCCGTGTCTTTACTCTAGGAGTGATTGCGGGCTCATGGGTTAGAATTCCACTTGGTGGCGGGAGGGACCGGGACTCCGACGAGAGTGGTTTGACGAGGATTAGGGGAAGGTGCCATCCTTCCGAGACCTCGAGAAAAAAATCATGAGCATTCCTTGACCCCCTCTTTACTATTCCACAATTATGTGCTCTAGTGAGTAGGGTGAATTGTGGCTTGCATAGGCTAGTGTGTTTGGCATCCGCACTTTATCATATCATGAACACTAGCATGTGTAGGGTGTTGGCCTACTAGAATTGTATAGGTTGCTTATCTTGTTAGACTCAAGTAGTGGAATTTGAAGTAATTGGATTCGTGAGTGGCTTACCGATTCACCCCCCCCCTCTCGGTATGCCTTTGGTCCGTACACATACAAATCATTCTTGGCCTTAGCATTGCACTTAATAAAATCAGGCTCAAGCAGGTTCACATCCGCATCGGACTCGTGAGTGACCATCCATATCTCTGGATCAAGGGACTATAGGTAGGCTTGCATGCGAGCCTTCCAATAAGCTTAGTCCTCCCCCATTGAATATGGGAACATTCCACGTCTGTCCCGACATCCTTACTCAAGGCGGTGAAGCCTCAAAGATAAGCACTTGGCTCTGATACCACTTGTAAGGATTGAAGGCGTACCGAGAGAGGGGGGCGGGGGTGATTCCGGTAGGCCGGTCATGAAACCAATTACTTCCATTTACACTACTTGAGTCTAACAAGAGTTGCAACCTAAACAATTCTAGTAGGCTAAGAACCCTACACATACTAGTGTTTATGGTGAAAGAAAGCACGGAAGCCAAACACACTAGCCTATGCAAGCCATAATTCAACCTAGTTACTAGAGCACACAATTGCGGAATAGTAAAGACAGGGTCAAGGAATGCTCATGATTTTTTCCCGAGGTCTCAGAAGGATGGCGTCTTCCCCTACTCCTCGTTGGACCACTCCCGCCAGAGTTCTGGTCCCTCCCGCCACCAAGTGGAGTTCTCGTCCACGAGCCCGCAATCACTCCCGGAGTGAAGACACGGTGTGCATCACTGTTGGCGGTTCTTAGGCCTAACAGGGAATATCTGCAAGCATACAGATGCCAACATAGCTTTCACCTGGGAGTATTCCAGAGTATCAATTTCCACAAAGAACGAGTAAAGTGTCACTCCTAATCTATCAAGTCCTAGTGATGAGGGTGCAAAACAAAGTGTACTCTATAGGGAGAAGAAGTCCCCGGGCCAGACAATCTAATGTAGTGAACCTTCTCCAAGTAACTTAGTGAGAATTCTATTTCCAAATATCTGCTTCGGGGCACGATAACGATCCATAGGTAAGTGTCGGTAACTAACCTCATATACTAGTGGGCACGTTAACGCTAGACAACCCTGCTTGAGACTTCCCAAACGTGGTGGAATTCAATATTGGACGGACAGGGCTGTCACCACCTGCCACCTACCACACAGCCCGTGGGGACGAATGCAATCCCAGGAAAGCTAAGTCTAAACACCACGTCTAAACATAGACTTTCATACCAGTTCTAGAATTGGTAAGCATAACAAGATAATGCTATAGAGCAATAAAAAGTTATGCACGAGGATCTCGCAGAATAAAAGGATAAAAATACTCACTTTATTACTTGGGCAAGAATTCTACTACATGTTACCCGACCTCGAAGATGAGGGAGATTACTCACGCAGAATCTTCAATCCCCGAAGCACAAGTTGAAGGAGCCAGCATTCTGAACTCCTCCTCCTACACCTCTACTCTTCTACTTGGGTAAAACTTGGGACTAATGCTTATTTCTTATCTATTCCTCTCACTTCTGCCGAATTCCCTCTCTATTTATAGGTGGCGAAGACTTGGTGGGTACTTGTAGGTGAGGGAGAGTCGGTGGGCAAAAGTTCCCCCGCCGGACGACCACATGTTTGAGTCGGTTTCCGACCGCCTTCCCTCGGACGGCTCAGATTTGGTCCAGATGACAGTTGTTGGGTCGGTTTTCAACCGCCTTATCCACTTGGCATTGGTTGGCATGATGGGCCAAGTTGGCTAGACACTCCGGGAAGAAAAGTCCCAGGCCGGGCGGCGGGGTAGGTCGGGCGGCCTAGGCTAGGCGACAGCCCATTTTTGGTGCCGACCCCCTCCGGGTCATGTCTTCACTTGTTTAAGTTGTGCCACGTGGATGCCTCCTTTACTTCTCCACTTTTTACCCTCCTTAGTTTAGGGATGGAAAACGGCCTCATGGTGGAGTGTTTTGTAGGGTCGGCTGGGTCGGATGGTTCAGCCTAATAAGACTCTATTTTAACCAGCCGGGTGGCTGATTTCAGTCTGATATTACCCTATCGGTTGAGTTCTGATTTCAGCCGTCACGACACTGCACGAGCCCAGATTTCAGCCTCATACGACCCTGTCGGCCGGCTGTTTTAAGGCAGGATCAGCCGACGGGGCGTTTCTTCATGTTTTTACCTAATTTTGGCCCTTTTGAACCTGCAAACACATATATCACCAAAACTCGTGGAACTTTATTAGCTTAAACAAATATTCATGAAATTTTGGTCTTTACCTTGTATTTCTCGATCGGTTGGTGGCCGATATTGGGTTTTAAGGGCCACCAACACCTCCCCAAGCTTAAACCTTTGCTCATCCAGAGAAAATTAAAACTTGGAAGTGATGGATCAGGAGTTGCTTCAACGTTAGAGCCCTGCAAGGATCAAGTGCACAAACACATACTCCTACAACATAGGGGTAACAGTAAACCAGCACAAGTTGATCACTAAGTCTTTCTCATTGTATGTGGGGCTCTTAGGCATTTTATGACCTTGTCATGAGCGGTTGGAACTCAAAACAACTAGTTTATATTTTGTCACTTAACCTTCTACATGATCATGAGTCCAAAGTTTTTGTAATGCTACATAAGATTGAAAATTTTCCCTCTTGGTGCAATCCTTCACTAAGACTCTTATCTCTCAAAAAGTGTATTTCCTCACCAAGTGCTCCTCATACTCTATGAAATTTGGCTCTATATGTGGAGCTTGGTAGAATGGCACATCTAGTATGCATATTTTGTTAAGTTAAGAGATGGTCCTAGCGAAAAGACTTTGCACTTTCTCATTCCAACCATTTGGAAATAATTTCCAGGGGAGAGGGAGAGAATGGACTCACGTGAAGGAGTGGACTAGCACAATAGCTAGAGTGAAACGATGGTCCTTTATTTTGCTCAAAGGATTTAATGAACCTTGAAACTTGACATTTGTACATCTACGAGATCTAATAATTTTTCTCATTTTTCTCTTTCTTTCTTCTTTTCTTTCTTTCTTTTTCAGCTCTCATAGTGTAGGTAAGCTAGTTCAATGGTTCAAATATTTTTGCAAACTTTTTTTGAGCATTTATTTTGGGAAGACCAAAATCTTTCTTGTAGGATCAAGGTTTTGACAAAGGAGAGATTTTTGGCTAACATGCTTGGTGAAGTGGATGCTTGAATCCAATGTGGAAACCGAATAACCAAGCATGATTACTTGAGAACTCAAAGATAACGTGAAGGAAAATGATTGGCTTTGAAAAAGCAAGTCCCTCATAAGGATCAAATCCTAACCAAACTCAATGCATACATCGATGGCATAAAAGTGGGTTCACAATTAATATCTGGCCTTGGTAGGAATTTTTCTATCATAGAAAAGATATACACCAAGTTGGGGGGGGGGGTTATTACAGCATGGTTTTGAAAAAAATCATTGGACTCTAATCATGAGGAGATCATAGACTCATCCAAAACATGCTATATCATGAATTCCAACAACTAGACTTGGTGTTTATTAGCCATTTTGCACCCACCAAAACATAGAGAGACTAGCTTTGTCATCATGCCGGTCTACCATTACCCACCAAAATGAAGAGTAGAGGTTGTATACTTGAGACTCACAGGGAGCTAACAGAGCAACTATTCATCATTTCCATAGGCAAGGTAGAGACTAAGTTCTCAAATTTTATTTGAAAAGGGAAATATTTTTATTCTTTTTGGTTATGCAAATTTTTATGATTTTCCTTGAAAACTGAAAAAAAAAGTCTTTTTGGGTTTTCTTAAAACAACTCAACTAGAGAAAGGGGGAGAGAGGATAGAACAAGCGGCGCACCTTGGTTTGGGTACCTCCCCAAGCTTAGGTCTTTGTAAAACTTAAGCTTAGATGACTTTCACTGCGGCGGTTGATACTCGTTGTTGAAGTGGCCGAATAGTTGGTCCATCATGGAGAGGTTCGTCTGAAGCTGTTCTGACATTTGTTGCTGCCATTCTTGTCCATCCCTTATGGCTGCTTGTATTTCTTGAGTTCGTTCGTTGGTTTCATAAGCATTGGCAGCCAAGTATTGCATGTCTTCTTCCAACTCCAAAAAGTTGTATGATGTGAATCGGGCAGAACATGAAGTGCCTATGCCTCCATGAGATTGGCGGTAGCTCCCCGTCCCATAAGGATTGTACGGTTCATACTCTTCATGGGATGAACTAGTGTAGTGTGATAAGCTAGTAAATCCCAGGACTTGTGGTTGCTCCCAACGATATTATGAGCTTCCCGAAGCACCTATTCGAGGTGGTCTTGTCCCTAGCCTATCCCCTGAAACACTATGTCGTGCACGCATCCGGCCGTGTTGAGTGCGTACTCAAAATCAGCAAGGACGCTGATTCGCTCGAGGAAGTTGTGGTCGAACTTGCGCACGGATGTGAACTCCCGGTCCTGAATGGCGGTGAGTTTGCTTCGCTCGTCATAGTCATTGAACACCATATTCTCTTCACTCTTCATGAACTTGTCAAACTCTTCGTCTCGCATGCTTTGCACCGTTGGGGCTTCGGATATGGACATTTAGTCTGAGAGATAACTCGGGGCATACCCATGTGAAGCTCCCGAGTGCTCGGCTTCTGAGCGCTCACTTGGCGTATGCCTCCCATGGCTCGAGCCGCTGCTGCTGCAGAACTTGGTGTAGTGGCCTCTCCAAATATTTGCCATTCCTGCAAAAGGGGTTACTTGGACACAATACCCGAAGGATAAAATGATGATAATGGTTAGCGGTTAGTCGTTCGGTTACTAGTCCAAGTGTTAGTCGATGAAATGTGCAAGGGTGACAACAATTTCTCTCTAGTTGGTTTTATTGCAGCACACTTTTATTGCTAAGTGCAAAGTTCATTTACTAGAGAGGGCTAGTGAAGTGAGAAGAGGGTGAAGAGGGAGAGAAAATGTTTTTAGCTGAGGGTGGAGAAACAAAGGAGAGTGTGCCTGGTATTTATAGGCTCGAGGGGAGCCTTGGGACAAAAATTTTTATGCCAGGCGGCGGGACACGCCGGGCGGCAGCCCATGCCGGCCAGCAGGTTATTTCCCTCCATTTGCACTATTATTGCTCTAGTGGTGATGGGAGAAGGCTAGGTCCAAGTGCCAGGTGATCCACTTGTTCAATTTGTCCAGAAATTTGCTAAGAGTGTAGGGAGTGAGGATAGAGCGATGGGATGGCCAAAGTTGTATGTTTGCAATGAATGTGCTGCCACTCATGAGGCCTAGGTGAGTAGGGTGGTAGGTGAGTGTGAGTGGTGAAAGAGTGAGGTGACATGGGTGGCTCTCATTCATTCACCTTCACTCATGGTGGGGCTTTTGATGAGCATTTTTCTTCAAGGTAAGGCTGGCCACACCTTCACCACTCATGGCCATCATCTCTGCATTAAAAGTGCCAAGAATCCAAGAAAAAGTTATGTCGGGCGGTGTGGGATACTTGCCTTACGGGTATCCTCATACAAGACTAAGTCGGTAGCCGACCGGATACTTCATCAACAAGGAAGCCGACCGACTCGACTTGGAGCACACGGCATGTAGAGATAGACTTTCTATATGAATCCTTGTGGATTACGACTAGGATTCTTCATGTACCCCCTAGCCAACCGGATATATAGGGCGGTAGGGTATCCCTCATCGGGGGACAAGTTTTTCCGCAAACATCAATACAATACACAAAACATAGGACACAGGGTTTTTACTCTCATCGAGAGGGCCCAAACCTGTATAACTCGGCGTCTTATGTTACCATCATAGTTCTTAGTCTCGACGTAGCCCTATACATTATACTGCCAATCTCAAGCTTCGATAGTTGGCGTGCCAGGAAGGGGACAAGGCTCGCCGGGATTCTCCATCAACTATGATGGCCGAAATTCCCATCATCCAGTACTCACTGGACTTCAAGATCTCCTTTGGATCACTCGACTTCACAGTCGACGACAACGGAGCCCTAGGTCTGGAGAACCACAGATCTGACTCGGCCGCAGCCATTTCCATGGCACGATCACCGAGTTCGTCTGGCATGATCTCCGCATTGGTTCCACTCGGATCTGAGGAAGAAGATCCTTCCTTCGGGAACAATTCTAAATTGGATCGGTCTTTTGATGAGGACTTGGTCAGATCCGCTTACCCATATCCCCATACTATCAATATGGTGGATACAGCAGATCCCGTGGATGGACACCAAGATGGTGACCAAGACGATGAACATGAAGGTAACCCCGTTGATGGCCACCCGAATCAATTAGCCGAAGGAGGTCAACAGGAGGAGGACCCTCCAGCTGATGACTTATCGGTCGGACACCGCCGTCAACCAAGAGGGTCGCGCGGTTCACGCAACGCACGCCGACTAGATGTTGATCCAAAACTCGAAGTGGATGGCATCAAGGTCTACCACACTCCTCAGAATAACATCACAGGGGCCAAAACCTTGCTCGACACTCTAATGGTTGACGCGAATTATCAGACCCCTGCGATGCAGAAGGTAGTGGCTATGCTTAAGGCCGCTGCAGCTCAAGTGGCCACGAAATCTAAGTCGGTCACAAGCTCTAGTCACGTATCTTCGCGAGGTCGGCATAGGCATGAACATCTGAGAAATTCTCTCAGCCTCCATGATGGATGAGATACCATCAACTCTATGAAGAACGCACTGTGGATAACCTACGCTATAAGGAAGAACACCGCGATTGGAGAACGGATGACCGACGGGACAACCGACGAGATGACCGTCAAGATCCCCGTCCAAGGCATAACCACGACAACCATTGTCGACGAGACGATCGGGATCAGCGTGATAACGATGATAACGACCATTGGCGTTGTCGTAATGATGATGATATTGGTCCACGACACGGCTGCCATGCAACTCCATCTCCAGACTGGCATAGGTGGTCGATGACACCGACCGACGATGAGATCGATAGCATCAAAGCTTACATCCCTAGGCTTCATATAGCTCGATGGCCAAAAGGATTCAAGCCGGTCCCCATCAAAAAATATGATGGCCAGACCAATCCCTGAGAGTGGCTGCAGCTTTACAGCACAATGATTTAGTCGGCTGGAGGTGATTCCTATGTAATGGCTAATTACCTCCCGGTCTGCCTGGATCAAGCTGTTCGGATATGGCTCACGTCTCTTCCAGAGGAGTCAATCACATCTTGGGGAGACCTCAACAGGAAGCTCATAGAAAGTTTCCAAGCTACCTGCAATTGATCGGACAACCACTTCGACCTCACTCGGATCAAGCAGAAGACCGACGAACCTCTTCGTGACTACATCTAGTGATTTTGCGCTAAGAAGACTGAGATCCCTAATGTCCTAGACCAACAAATCATTGCCACCTTCCAAGGAGGGATCCATAGCGATGATTTGGTTTGTGAGATTGGTCGGAGGAATCTTGACCTCAAGCTAACCGCTCAAGAGTGCTTCGAGATTGCTGACAAGTTTGCATCTGGTGAGTCGGTATTGGATGACATCCGGGGAAAAGGCAAAGAGAAGCGGTCGGACAAGCCCGAGTCCTCCAAGAAGGACAAGAAGAGGAAGCCCGATAACATGGTTCACACAGTGGACCGACTTCAGAAGAACCCTCAAACAAGTCAACCGTCCACAGATGAGCTGCTCAGTAGCCCATGCCTTTGGCACCTAAAGGGAAACCACAAAGTAAAGGATTGCTATGGACTGAAGGGTTTTGCAATGGCTGCGCTCTAAAGATCCCCCAAGGCGCAATAGCAAAGACAAGACCAATGACGATGGCAACAAGGACGACTTAGGAGAGTTCCAGGAGCCCCGCAAGGAAGTCAACTTCATCTTCGATGGCCTGAATGCCTACGTGTCCAAGCGCAAGCATAAGCTGGAACTTTTGGAGATCAACTCAGTGGAACCGGCTGCGCCTTAATTCATGAGGTGGTCTGAGATGCCAATCACCTTTGATGGGTCGGATCATCCCAAGCACATCCCGAAGCCGGGTCGATACCCGCTGGTGCTTGTTGCTACAATGAAGGAGGTAAAGTTCAACAAAGTACTAATTGATGGAGGAAGCAGTTTGGACTGAATCTTCACCAAGACTCTTAGAGAGCTCGGTTTATCAATCAATGATCTTCAGCCGAGTTCTTCACCTTTCCACGGGATTGTACCTAGCAAGACTTCAGTTCCTATTGGACAGATCAGTCTACTGGTCAACTTCGGGACCTGTGAGAATTTCAGGACTGAGCGTATTCTCTTCTAGGTGGCGGATTTTGACCTAGCATATCATGCTATCATCGGTCGACCGGCTATGGCAAAATTCATGGCTATCCCGCATTATCCATATCTCACTCTCAAGATGCTAGGCCCGAACAGAATAATCTCCCTCCACTCTGATCTTTGGAATTCTTTCGATTGCAATGTACAGAGTTGTGAGATGGCCAATAAACAGTTGATGCTATCTGACCAGAAGGAGATCCAGCAGGCAGTCGGCATGGAGGAGCAGACCGGAGCGGGGGTTCCAACAAAGAAGCCTACCAAAGACAAGATTAAGATTGATGACATCCAAACCAAGAAAATCATGCTCGATCTTGAGGACCCAGATAAGGTAACTTATGCTAGGGCCAACCTCGACGAGAAATAGGAACTCGCGCTCACTCTTTTCCTCCAGGAAAATAGGGACATCTTTGCATTGGAGCCATCTGACATGCCGGGAGTTCCAAGGAAAAAGATTGAGCACAAGTTAAGGGTACCCCCTAGGGCTACCCCCATTCGGCAAAGGTTTAGAAGATTCGCACAAGATCCCAAGGACGCCATGAAGAAGGAGATAGTTATACTATTAGATGCTAAGTTCATAAAGGAGGTGTATTATCCCAACTGGTTAGCAAATCCAGTCCTTGTACCCAAGAAGAATAAAGAATGGAGGATGTGTGTTGATTATACTGATCTCAACAAGGTCTGTCCTAAAGACACTTTCGCTCTTCCTCGTATTGATCAGATTGTAGACTCGACAGCCGGGTGTGAGCTCTTGAGCTTTCTGGATGCCTATTCATGCTATCACCAGATCCCACTGAAGGTCAAAAATCAGATTAAAATTTCCTTCATAACACCCTTCGGCGCCTATTGCTATATCACAATGCCTTTCGGTCTGAAGAACATTGGCGTGACTTACCAACGAGGTATTCAACACTGCCTTGCTACTTAGGCCGGTCAGAACGCGGAAGCATATGTCGATGACATCGTCGTCCAGACCCGAAACGTCAAAGGGCTTATTTCTAACCTGGCAGAAACCTTTGATAATCTAAGGCATTATTCAATAAAGCTGAATCCTAAGAAGTGTGTTTTTGGGGTTCCTTCAGGAAAGCTACTCGGTTACATCGTTTCGAAATGAGGTATAGAGGCTAACCTGGATAAAATCAAGGCAATCCTTGGTATGGGGCCACCTAATTCTCAAAGGGATGTACAGAAGCTGACTGGATGCATGGCTTCTTTGAGTCGCTTTATTTCCCTACTGGGGGTTAGAGGGTTACCACTTTTCAGACTGCTTAAAAAGCAGGAATACTTCGTTTGGACCGAAGAGGCACAGTTAGCATTGGACGAGTTGAAGGTTTACCTCAACAGCATTCTAGTATTGGTGCCTCCAGAGCCAGGAGAAAAACTTCAACTTTACATATCGGCCACAACTCAGGTTGTGAGTACTGTTTTAACGGTCGACCGAGAAGAAGAGGGACATATACAAAAAGTGCAATACCCGGTCTATTTTGTGACTGAGGTCCTTGGCGCCTCTAAGGTAAAATATCAACAGATCTTGAAGTTGTTGTATGCATTGTTGGTCACCTCCAGGAAGTTGAAGCATTATTTTCAAGCTCATCCAATCGACGTCCAGACCTCATTCGCACTCGACACAGTGCTGTACAACCGAGAAGCCAAAGGGAAAATCGCCAAGCGGGCAGCCGAACTTGGTCAATATACCATCACATTCGCGCCTCGGTCGGCTATAAAGGGACAAGTGCTAGCTGATTTTGTTGCTGAGTGGACAGAGATTCAAAACCCACCTACTGCACAAGACATCGAGTATTGGAAAATGTACTTCGATGGGTCTCTTCAATTACAAGGAGCTGGTACGGGAGTCATGTTTATCTCACCCACTGGAGAGAAGCTTTGATATGTCCTTTAGGTGATGTTTAGCGCGTCCAACAACACTGCAGAATATGAAGCCCTTCTACATGGTCTGCGCATTGCTGCATCACTCAGCATCAAGCGCCTTGATGTCTTTGGTGACTCAGCTTTGGTTACTAGGTCACTAAGGATTGGAATTGTGTGGATGACAATATGAGTGCTTATTGTCAAGAAGTAAGGAAGCTCGAAGACAAGTTTGATGGATTGAAGTTCAGGCATGTTCTTCGAGACAATAACCAAGTGGCTGATGAATTGGCCAAAATGGGATCATCCCGGTCTGTGGTCCCGCTAGGTGTTTTCTTACACACTTTGGATTCCCCCACGATTTCTCCTCGGTCAGATGTATTAATGAGTATTGTTACTGATCTCGTTGGTGATGACAACATGGAGACCGATTGGGGCGACCCGCTCATCTAATATTTGGACAAGGGAACGCTGCCTTCGGATCCTAATGAGCAACGGAGGTTGGAGACCCGATGCCGAGGGTATTTGTTGGTGGGAGACCAACTCTATAAAAGAGGAGGTTCAAACATCTTGATGAGATGCATTTCGTATCAGAAGGCCAGAAGTTGGTAGCAAAGATTCATTCAGGGATATGCGGCAATCATGCAGCTTCCAAGACTTTGGTCGGCAAAGCTTTTCGGCAAGGGTTTTATTGGCCCATGGCAGTTGAAGATGCTCACTGGGTTGTTCGGACGTGTGAAGGTTGTCAATTCTTCGCTCAACAAATGCATGTGCCTTCATAGCAACTTTAGACGATACCTTTGACTTAGCCCTTTGCTGTTTGGGGGCTCGATATTATCGGTCCTTTCAAGAAGGCGCCAGGTGGGTTCACTTATCTGTTTGTTGCTATTGATAAATTCACCATGTGGATTGAAGCAAAGCCGGTCGGCAAGATTACATCAAAGAAGGCTATCGAGTTTGTCAAGGATGTCTTCACTCGGTTCAGGGTTCCTCATGATATCATCACCGATAATGGCACTCAATTCACATCCGTGGAATTCTGTGACTTTGCCGATGAGATGGGAATAAAAATCCACTTTGCATCAGTGGTTCATCCTAAAAGCAATGGGCTGGTCGAACGGGCCAATGGTATGATTCTTCAAGGATTGAAACCACGGATATTCGACAGGCTTAAGCCTTATGCCGGTCGGTGGGTTAAAGAATTGTTTTCAGTTCTTTGGGCGCTTCGGACAAACACCAGTTGGGCAACTGGTCAGTCGCCTTTCTTATTGGTCTACGGCTCAAAGGCTATGCTGCCGACCGAAGTCAGCCTTGTTTAGGCACGGGTTCAGGCGTATGATGAACAACTTTCTGAGGAGAATCGAGAGATTGATTTGATTGCAGCAGAGGAATTGCGTGATCGCGCTCTGTTTCGGTCAACACTTTACCAACAAGGCTTACGTCGATATTATGATAAAAATGTATGTAATTGCCACTTCCAAGTTGGAGATTTAGTGCTTTGCTGAATGCCATCGTTTAAGAACCAGCATAAGCTTTCTCCAAAGTGGGAAGGATCATACGTTGTGAAGGAAGTCACTCGCCCAGGGGCTTACGACTGATGTATGAAGACGGCGATGATATACCAAATTCCTGAAACATAAATCAGCTACGTCATTTCTATACTTAAATATTCTTTTGTATACTTATACATTATTCATGAATGAAACTTTGGTCTTTTTGATGAAAGATTTTTTGATGATTTTCATTCTATATTGTCTCAATTCCTTAATTTATTTTATTAAACAATCAAGCCAGGGGGCTAGTAATAATGTCCCACCTCATTCTAACCGTATTTTGGTTTTGGACTACTTTCTGACCGATTTCTTCTCTTTGAATACGGTCTTCATTTTCTTGGTCTAATGTCTATACATTACGGTTATATACTTTATGCTGCATATCAGACTACCACTACACTAAACCCAGAGCCAAAGTGTGAGAGGTCATGTGTTGATTGGTCGACTCTGTTTGTTACGCGGTTACGAGTCACAACCTAAAATGTTATGGCAGACCGATACAATTTGAGTTTCTCAATGACAGAAACATACTTATGACATTTTTATCAATCTTTTAAAGATGATAGGCATGAAACTAGTTTACATACAGTTAATATTGTTTTATTACATAGATATTGCTAATGATCTCTAATATTACAGGATTTATAGCTCCTTTGAAGGAGAGGAAGATTCAGCTCGTAGCTCAACCTCAGGAGTTGCTGGAGGAGTAGGCACGGTCGGATTGATCTCTATATTGTCTACCAAAGCTCGGGAAGTCTCTAACATGGAATCCAAGAGTAACTAGCATTGGTCGTCAGTCAAGTCTGGCTTGAAGCCCTCCTTGATCTTGTCCAATGGCAGAGAAGGAGACCAAGATTGGCAAATCGCTAGAACCTGACTCCCGGCCTCGGTCGCCACTCGTCGAGTGTTTTAAGCAATAGCCTCCGATGGATGCTCCAGCAAGTACTCCAAGGAATGGCCTGACTGCTCCACTCGATCGGCATGAACGTAGTCCATTGCCTTTCGAGCGGTGTAAGATAGAGCTGCGAGTGATGATTTTTGGTCAGTATGATCAAAAGAGGAATCAAGCGGATGTGAGAAATAATGAAGGGCTTACTAGAAAGTTTACATTTGAAGGATTTGGAGGTGCTCTTAGCTTCCTCTATCTTGGCGTCAGCTTCCATCAGCTCCTTCTACACCCGAGTGATCTTAGCCCTCTGGTCCGCAACCGATTTGGAGAGGTTTTCCTTTTCAACATTCAAGGCATTGACAAACCTTTGCTGATTGGAAGTTAACTTCTCCAGATCAGTGATCTTCTGATCACGAGCTGAAGACAAAAACTTTTAGCGATAGAGTGATTAGTTGATTATTTAAACACAGGTGGTGAGTGATCTTACCAGCTAAATCTACACGGCCTTAGTCTAAGGCCTTGGTCGTCTCTCTTCGGTCGGTCTGTAGCTTTTTTATTTCCTTTTGTGCTTTGGCAAGCTGCTGATCAGTGACTAGCAAAACACCTACAACGTGTTAGTCTTACTCAAAGACTTAAAAACCAAAGAGTTTAGGACATACCAAAAGTTTCGGCTTCAAGGTATTCTACCCTAGCTTGTTTCTTCTCTACGAGAGCATACATTTTCTGTATACAAAAAGGGGTTAAGCTTAAAGGCAAGATTAAGACAAAGCAAAAGCAGAATATTGAAGTACCTTGCTAGCTTCTCGATGTTGATGCATGATTTCCACGTCCTCCACTTCGGGCCAACCGAGTAAATCTGCAGATAATGTCGCCTTACCTTTGTCAAGAGGTGAAGGGATGCGGCAGGAGCAGGTTAGGGTACAGGCGCTGGAATAGAGGCAGGAATTGCCTTGTCAGTTGGCTTATCCACCTCGGTCGGCATGTTTGATGACTTGCCGACCGACTTGGGCAGATCAGTTGGATGAGGAGGAGGTCTAGACCGAGTAGCATCGGACTCTTGGGCACTCTGAGAATCACTCGTTCGACTACTGTCAAAACAAAGATGGAAGAGATTAAAATGTGTTATGGATGGCAATAAGAGACAAGGAGTATAAGGTTAAAGGATTAACCTTGGAGCCTTCTTGAGCTTGATTTGGCACAACCTCTTCTTCGAAGAAGTCGACTGAGAATTAGTCTCCTTCCTCTTTTGGGCAGATTTTCCTGCCTTGTCAGTCTGATCCACCCTCTCAGCATCACTCTGAGTTTGGCTCGGGGGCTCCGACTGGCTTGAAGGTCGGTCGGAGGGAGTAGGGGTCGGATGACCAGTGTTAGCAGATGGTAATTCTTCATCATCATCCTGATCCCCTTTATATTACCGTCGGTGTTCAACGGTCTGCTTTACTAGCCAACTGAGGGGAGGCAGGGTGGTGACCGGATCAGCACGAGTGCCTGTAGAAGAGCTCGAGCCTCCAGTGCCGGTCTGCTGCGTCTTCTCAACATAATCTGGTCCCTCGGAATCGATTGGAGGGAGCGGAGGATAAGAAATATAAGTATCCAAAACCTGCACAAGAATCAAAATATCAAGCAGGGCATCAAGACAAGAACATAAAGGATTTCTCAAAGCAGACTGAGGCTTACTCGGGCCCGCATAGTGCCCTTGTTATACGCCTTCTTGATCAGCGAGTCATCCTGAAGGATATCCTCTTCAAACATTTTTGACAGGCATTTCTTACGGAGTTCACCATTCGGCGGGTCAGGCACCTCCCTGGCTTCGTCATTATTGATATAGTTCCACGCCGGGTGACTCTGCAGCTTCAGGGGCTACACTCTGCGTACTATGAAGCTTTTGGCAACGGTAATTCCGTCAATGCCTTCAGCCTTCAAGTTGTCTATCTTCTTCAGAAGAGTGACCACCTGAGAGTCGGTTGGATCGGGCTTCTCTGTCCATTACGCCAGAGGAATCGCCTTGGCACCGGTGAAGTCAGCAAGAACAGGAGGAGGGTTGTCACAGTAGAACCACTCATCCTTCACGTTTTTGTTCCCGGTCTTCAATGGCACATTGATGTAGGCCTCCGTCTTGCGCAACTGGAAGCCAACGCCGCCTATAGCTACTTGATTATCCTTGGTTGGCAGCGGACAGAGGACAAACAGATGGCAGAATAAATTGAAGTGGGGAAGGATGCCCAGAAATGCTTTGCACATGTGCACGAAGATGGTGATGTGAAGAATGGAATTAGGATTGAGGTTGACAAGCTCAATCCCATAAAAGAAAAGGAGCCCGCGCAAGAAGCTGCAGCAGGGGACTCTAAAACCATGCTCGAAGAACAAGCGGAATACAACTATTTGTTTATAAATAGGGATGGGGCAAGATTCATGGGGTACCTTCCAGTAGATACGCACTTGTTCGGGAAGGATGCCGTGGATCACCATCTGGTTCATATCGACCTGGGAGAGGTTGCTCTTCGAGAACTCTCAAAGCTGCTCCAAGATGTCGATCTCCGATGAGGAGGATGCGGCAACGGTGGTGGAAGTGGCAGGAATCAAGGTGGAAACTTTCTTGCGACCCATGGCGATGATTGTTTTAGGCGTGGTGGATCAAATGCTGAACCCTAGCAGAGGCTTGGGGGCTAAGTGCGGTGAGATCTGCGGCGGCCGGAAGCGAAGGTGCTAACCCTAGCTGGAAAGTTGAGGAGTCGCTGAGAACAGAGGAGGCGCGAGGAAGACGAAGGGTTTGTGTGCAAATGCGGCATGGACTAAGAGTCAACTCGACGCTGCCATTTATACTCCCGCTTTTTGACCTAAGGGTCCCATGGGCCGGGGTGGGCCGTACAGTGATGATGATTTTTTGCTTAAGCAAAGGTTAATTAAGGACCTTAAAGCATGATTAGGGTCTAAAACCTTGAGAAATAAAGCTCGAGGGCTGCTTTGATGAGAAGCATTTGAAAAATATTTAACCATATCTATATGATTCAATGATCATATAGCGAAGGACTTGATGGTCGTATGGGTATAAGTTCAAAGGTTATGGTATTGATTGAAGTCAATAACTAGATTGTCAAAATTGGAATTATGGATAATTGGAGTGACTAATTATTAGAGAAAGGCTATATTATGATTAATGTCATTTAGCCTAGTACCATTATATGATTGATGTCATATTGGTTCACATGAATTGAATATGATTGATGTCATAAAATTCAAACCGACTAGTCACTCGGACATAGTGTATATCACTCGGACCTTTTGATAATCGGTCGGCAAGGCTAAAGCTTTGCAAGTTGTCTTACTGGTTTGATGACCAGAGGTCTGTTAAACTCAGGCTTGATGGTTTGGGTAAAATACATACAAAATAATAAGAGCTAATATAATTAGAATCTTGCATTATTTGTTAGTCTCCAAATTATACAAGAGTCGAGGGCTACACCTGATTAGGTGCACCTGTCAGGTGCTCAAGATCTATCAGGAACTTCGATAAAAGCTCAAAATCAAGAAGCACTCGGGGGCTGCTGTGGGACACTTGCCTTACGGGTATCCTTATACAAGACTAAGTCGGTAGCCGACCGAGTACTTCATCAACAAGGAAGCCGGCCGACTCGACTTGGAGCACACGGCATATAGAGATAGACTTTCTATGTGAATCCTTGTGGATTACGACTAGGATTCTTCATGTACCCCTTAGCCGACCGGATATATAAGGCGACAGGGTATCCCTCATCGGGGGACAAGTTTTTTCGCAAACATCAATATAATACACAGAACATAGGACGTAGGGTTTTTACTCTCATCGAGAGGGCTCGAACCTTATAACTCGGCGTCTTGTGTTACCATCGTAGTTCTTAGTCTCGACGTAGCCCTATACATTTTACTGCCGATCTCAAGCTTCGACAGGCGGCATGGCTTGCTGGGCGGCAGAAATGACCCAGCCGGGTGGTCGTTTTCTTGAAAAATGACCCCCAGGGTGGTAAAATTGGACTGGGTTATTTCAGGTCAGGTGGCTCAAGATTAGCTAGTCGGGTGATCATATTTCACCAAATATAACCTCCCGGGTGCTAAAATTTGATAAAATCTGACCTCCAAAAATTTTACCCAGCCGGATGGTCATTTTCATGGAATATGACCTCCCAGTTTGCTGAAATCCAACTAGCCGGGTTGGATGATCAGACCATCACCCGAAGGGTCGTTTTTGCTGAAATTTGACCTCCTGGGTACTAATATTTGACTGGTCGGGATGGATTCTGGGTACTTGAATATTACCTAGCCGGGTGGTTGTTTTCATGAAATATGACTTCCAGGGTGCTGAAAACTGACTGGTTGGATAGGAGCCTCATATTATCACCCGGGTGGTCGTTTTTGATGAAATTTGACCTCCTGGCCAGTAAAATTTGTTAAGCCATCACCAATAAATTTTTTCTTTTATAGCCTAATTTAATGGTTAAAGATGAAACTAAAAACAACCTAATTTAGTGGTATGGTAAAAAAACAAAGAAAAACTAGCGGACGAGGCAGAGTTCAAAATGGCACTGCTACCGTTCCCCGGTAACGGTGCCAGAAAGCTTGATGGCAGTTCTTAGGCCTAACAGGGAATATCTGCAAGTGTACAGATGCCGATGTAGCTTTCACCCGGAAGTATTCCAGAGTATCAATTTCCACAAGGAACGAGTAAAGTGTCACTCCTAATCTATCAAGTCCTAGTGATGAGGTGCAAAACAAAGTGTACTCTATAGGGAGAAGAAGTCCCCGGGCCAGGTAATCTAATGCAGTGAACCTTCCCCAAGTAACTTAGTGAGAATTCTATTTCCAAATATCTACTTTGGGGCACGATAATGATCCACAGGTAAGGGTCGATAACTATCCTCATGTACTAGTGGACACGTTAACGCTAGACAACCCTGCTTGAGACTTCCCGAACATGGTGGAATTTAATATTGGACAGACAGGACTGTCACCACATGTCGCCTACCACACAGCCCATGGGGACGAATGAAATCCCAGGAAAGCTAAGTCTAAACACCACGTCTAAACATAGACTTTCATACCAGTTCTAGAATTGGTAAGCATAACAAGGTAATGCTGCAGAGCAATAAAAAGTTATGCATGAGGATCCCATAGAATAAAAGGATAGAAATACTCACTTTATTACTTGGGCAAGAATTCTACTACATGTTACCCGGCCCTGACGATGAGGGAGATTACTCACGTAGGTGCTTCAATCCCCGAGGCACAAGTTGAAGGAGGCAGCATTCTGAACTCCTCCTCCTACACCTCTACTCTTCTACTTGGGTAAAACTTGGGACTAATGCTTATTCTTCTCTATTCCTCTCACTTCTGCTGAATTCCCCCTCTATTTATAGGTGGCAAAGACTTGGTGGGTACTTGTAGGTGAGGGAGAGTCGATGGGCAAAAGTTTCCCCACCGGGTGGCCGAGCATGCCGTGCGGCATGCACCGCCGGGCGGCAACCCAGGCCGGGCGGCTACACGATTGATTCGGTTTCCGACCGCCTTCCCTCGGACGGCTCAGATTTGGTCCGGATGATGGTTGTTGGGTCAGTTTTCAACCGCCTTATCCACTTGGCATCGGTTGGCATGATGGGCCAAGTGGGCTGGACACCCCGGGAGGAAAAGCCCTAGGCCGGGCAGCGGGGTAGGTCGGGCGGCGGCCCATTTTTGGTGCCGACCCCCTCCGGGTCATGTCTTCACTTGTCCAAGTTGTGCCACGTGGATGCCTCCTATACTTCTCCACTTTTTATCGTCCTTAGTCCGAGGATGAAAAACGGCCTCATGGTGGAGTGTTTTGCAGAGTCGGCTGGGTTGGATGGTTCAGCCTGATGAGACTCTGTTTTAACTAGCCGGGTGGCTGATTATAGCCTGATATGACCCTGTCGACTGAGTTCTGATTTCAGCCATCACGACCCTGCCCAGGCCCTGATTTCAGCCTCATACAACTCTGTCGGCCGGCTGTTTTACGGCAGGATCGGCTGACGGGGCATTTCTTCATATTTTTACCTAATTTTGGCCCTCTACAAACACATATATCACCAAAACTCATGGAACTTGCATTTCCCGACTGGTTGGTGGCCGATATTGGGTTTTAAGGGCCACCAACAATCACCACTGCACAAAGCACAAGCTCGCCTCCCTCGAGAACTTGCCGGAATCCCCGAGCCGACACGGGCGCTCACTAGCGATGGCCCTTTCACCGGTGGGCTCAAACCGTGTAGAAACGTGTGACAGCCTTCACAACCAATCATGATAGGCTCGATCACCGACACCTAACTAGACTAGGTCTCACCATAGACCAAGAGTAACAATCTAGATCAAACCGACTAGGTCTCACCATAGACCAAGAGTAACAATCTAGATCACACCCACAAGGACACCCTAGCTTTAGATGTGCAAGATGCTTAAGTTACTCTGCTCTAGCACTCTCAAGATATCTCCTCCTAGTGCTCTCCTCTTTTCCTCTAGGACCTTACCAAATGCTCTCAGGTATTCCACTGGCCAAGAGAGATCACAAAGACCCCAGCAACAAAGTTATATAGGCTCCCAACCTCAAACTAGTCGTTGCTCCACGAAATCAGCTTTCTGGGCCTACTAATTGTACAGTCCAGTCACTGCCTGACCAGGCCATTTGGTCACTGCAACATTGTGCCCAACGACTCTGACCACTGCTGACCGGACCGTATGGTCATTTGACCGGACCGTCCGGTCTGTTTCTCTCTCCATTCTAGAAACATTTCGGCGCTGGCTTTCTCGCTTCCCATGTCTCATCTCTACTGACCGGACCGTCCGATCACTAGAGATTCCCAGACTTAGCAGTTTCCTTGCTGCACGCTATAGTCTCCGGACAAAATCACTTAGTGACCATACAGTTCGATCACCTCTGACCCCTCTGTCTGGTCACTTCGTCCAAAAGCTAAAACTCTTCGTCCTCGCTTGACTTCATTTCCCGGCTTCTCTGAATAGCTCCTTGGCTTCTCCATTGTCACCTAGTGCCTATGATTTCACCAAGCAACCTTACACATCACCGACTAGACATGACCTAAGAGAATGACCTAGACCCCCTTGATAGTCTGGTTTTTCCTATGGACTCAAAGCCCTAACAACTAGACAGGTGTATCCAACACTTGCACCATAGCTTGTTCTCCACTTTGATCCATCTTCATCAACCCTTGGACTCCATCAAGTTCACAAGACTCCATGCTTGTGGTCATTGTCACCAATCGCCAAGGCAACCATCATCCATATGATTTATAATAGGGTTTAGGGATGATTCCTGCATAGACAACACTCGTGTAGATATTATCCCATAATTTCATATTTGTCATCTATCATCAAAGCATTCATACCTTGGGGATCCAATCATCAATGATCATGAAGCTTACAATGGGTGATGGTCCATGACACGACACATAAATGTCTACTTGTGTCGGGTCGGTCTGATAAGCATGTGGGCACGTCCAGCCTATTTCTGGCCCAGTTTGCATGATAAGTTAGAATCACAATATATATTCAAACCTCACCAAACACCAGCAGAACAAAATGTTAAACCATAACAGAAAGAAAAATAGAACACCCAAAATATGGCCAAAGGAAACTTAATTATATTAAGTTACAAATTAAGTTGTTTTAGCTGGCTATCTCGTTAAAAACACTTTGGCCTAAGGGAAAAGAGTACAACCCAGCTCAAATGTAGTGAGTCAATTCTATTATAGAGTGATCCTAAGTTTTGAACTAAGTACCAACAGTCCAACATTACACAGTAGTCACCCCTTCACCTTCAGCAGTAGTAGCATCATCAAAGAAAAGGTCCTCATATGATGCATCAAGCTCCTTATGATCCTTCTCAATGCTGTGTTGCACTTGATCCTCCCCTAACTGTTAATCCTTCAAGAAAATCAAGATCTCCACCATTTCACCTGTCAAGCTTCTTCTCCTCTCCTCAAGAACCTTGCCACAAAGACTGAAAACAAACTCCAAAGATATAGTTGAAACAAGAACAAACATGACATATTTTGTCAAAAGGGATAAGATAGGATACGTGTGCTTATGATGTAACCATTAGTTTAGAACATCAAACTCAGCATCATTATAAACAATTATTGGTTCACTATCAAGATACATAGTCAATTCAGATATTGGACAAATAGATGAACTTAAAGGCAATGGAGTAGACTCAATAGAATCATCATTAGAAGCATAGATCTTACCCCGGAAAGTTTTCTTTCTGCCAGTATTTACCTGTTGAGGTGGCCTCCTCAATCTGGCGGCACCAAATTTAGCTTCATACTTGACGAAGGTGTTAGTCAAAGCAGAACAAGCATTGATGAAATAATTAGAATAACTATGATTAATATTTTTAGAAAGAAGTTTTAATACATTTGAAAGGCCTTTCGTCTTACCTCTAGGATCAAGAACAAATGCCATTGCATACAAGAGAGGAATTTCCTACCAGTACTTAAGGTATATACTCTTCATAGGAACAACAACATGTCTCAACAACTTTGCATTCTCATAGCTACTCAAGTGAGAAGCTACCTCAAGGAGTTGATGTAGAATCAGATTAGATGTTGGATAATATACACCAGATAATAGAAGAGTCGATTCATAAAACCATTCAAGAAAATCACAAACCTTCGCAGCAACATCTCAATCATCCTTGGTCAACAGGGTTTGACCTGTCGTTTGCTAACACTGGTTGTTGATAAAGACAAAACAAATACTCATGTGGAATAAGGTGCTTTAGCATTAGAAAGGTGGAATTCCATCTCACATCCATGTCCAAATTAAACTTTCTAGGACGAACACCAATTGCAGTGCCATAAGCTTTGTATGCAGCAATGCGTTCGTTAGAAGAGTTTTTTTCTTGAACATGCAAGAGAGATGTGTATCATTCCATTAATAGAAGAAGTAAAAGGTGTACATATAATATAAAAAATAAAAAACAAACACAACAGTCCCTTCCCAAGGGGGAGATAGTGTCTAACAGAAAACTCACGTGCATGTGCTACAAATCTAGCTACCCGATCTAGGCAGTGTTTAGCCCACTGCCTGAAGGCTGCTAGGGCTCCCGCACCTACCAACCTCCACCAAGTCCTCTCATTGCCTGCTAAGACTAAGGCAGTGGCGAGGATGGGGTTATTTCCGTTAAAGATACAATCATTCCGATGACGCCATAGTGTCCAGGCTCTAAGGATGACAATGGTATTGAGTTTTTTCCTAGCTTCACCAGTGATCTGACCGGCAGACCAGTTCCACCACTCCACAAAGTTCGTATCCCCTGGCTGAGGAGATAGACGTTCGAGACCAGCTTGTCAGAGCAAGATATACCAGAATTTCCTCGCAAATACACAACCAACCAAGATATGATGGATGGTTTCATCCTCCTGATCACAAAGAGGATAGAACTCCGGATTGTGACATCCCTGGTATCACAAAGTTCCAAGAAGAACACTTTATAAATCACAAGAGCTTCAAACAAAAATTTGAACTGAAATGGATCAAATTTAAATTCAAATTAAGCAAAATTTGAATGTCACTTGAACTACAAGTCCAGAATTTTCAACATAACTCATACTAACTTAAAATATATGTGAAGTTCATGATGAATTAGATTTTTGAGGAATTTATCAGAATTTTATCCCTTCAATTAAGACCCCAAATAATTATCAAAATATCCAAAAACTATTACATTTTGGAAGATTCTCTTTTAATTTCCAACTCGATCCAATGTTCAAACTTAATTTATTAATTTTGTACACATCTCGGGGAGTCTACCCATATTTTTGGTTTTAGCAGATCACTTTTTATTTTATTGCTACGAAATTCACAAGGGTGTGTGGTTTGAAACTTTTGAAAAGAATAAACCGCCATGGGCCCCACACGTCAGCCTCCCTGATCGTCTTCTCCCTCAGCCGATTGGGCACCCCGGGCGGTCGCCGCACGCCCCGCCAATCCAGCGCCGGGGGCACCCCCCTTGTCCTAAAACCACCACCAAAACAATGGTGCTGACACCCGGTTTTTGCCCTTACTGCCAGTTTTGCCTTCCCCGCCTCCTCTCTACTCACTCTCGTCCTCTCTCTCTCTCCCTCTCTCCTGCACAACACGCCACCATTGCCGCCGTCGTTGCTTCTGCGTCGGCCGGGCAGCTCGCTGCTCCTCAGCGCAAATCCCGCCACAAAAACATGCGTGTGGAGCTTCCCTCCCCGCTTGCGTCAACCACTTCCCCAATGAGCACGTGAGCTGTGAGTATTTCGAACATTTCTCCGGCGACCCCACCTCGTCCACCACTGTCGTCGGCGTTGATTCTTCAACACAAGGTGAGCGCTGTGTTTATTCTGGCAACATGCTGGGGCTTCTCCTTCGGGCGCACCCACCCAACCCTCTTGGCTTGATTCCTTGCAGCTCACCGCTCGCAGCACACCGTCACCGCTATCGACTGCCGTGAGCTTCCGCCTCGCGTTGCCGCATCCCCATTGGTGAGCCCCCCTCTACTTTCCTCCGTGTGCCGCTCGACCGACCCGGTCCCCTGGTGCCTGCGCGAAGCAGCGGGAGCCCCGCCAGTGCTCTCTCGGCTTGCCACGGCCGGACCACCGCCGGGCGCCGGCTCACGCCGCGCCATGGCTCGGGCTGGCATGGTCTGAAGCCAGCTGGGCCGAGCAGAATCGGGCCCCAACCCCGCTTGGGCTAGATCCGGCCCAGGAAGCCTCCCTGCACGCACCTCGGTCTGCTGGGCTGAGGAAATTGCCAGCCCAAGTCGGTTTTCCGCTTTTCTCTATTAGTTTTCCTTTCAAAAAAATTACCAGAGACTCGTAAAATACGTAGGAAAAATATTGGCTATGAGTTTTGAAGCAAAATAAATTTTGGTGGAATCTTCTGTCCCTGTTATGTTTATCAAAAATACTAATGCCCTGGAAACCTATTATTTTTACTAAAGACAAATTAAATATATAAACCACTAAATAATTCATAAATATTTTAGGTAATTGATAAATTCATGACACTTGGTAGGCAAACATGTTTTGGCATGCTTCACCCCACTGCAAGGTCTTCACACATTTTAATTCTCGATATATTAGTCACAATTAATTATTTAGTCTTTATCTTATTTTAATTATTTAAAAATAAATGGCTTCATGCATGTCGATAGAATTTTGTCCACAAATCACCCCTTATATGTTCTACCCATGATAAATTATCCACAAGCATAGGTCTCTCATAAACCATATGAGTGTAATTATTTTGTCTTATGCTTATTAACACTTAACCATATACTTGTATGACATCCTAATGACCAACCACCTCCCCTGCTTATTGATATAAGTACTTAGTTACTTATCAGCTGATCATATTTTATGTACATTCCTTTGTTCAAATCTGCACATCCACATATTTTCAATAAGCATGCAGTTCGTAACATAAGAGCATTTCTCACTAACCAGTAAAATTTTCACGTATTTTATATGTCATTCTAATCATAGTGAACTATTGATTCAGAAGGTTCCATAAATCTTCTTACACTAGAGTAATTATTTAAATTAATTGGCTCACTGCATATCAATGAAACTTGATACATAATTCACTATTGATATATTACACCTAAGTTAACTATCTATCTACATGTCTTCTAGAACTATGTTAAAATTAATGTCTCTTAAGTTTAATATTATACTTAATTATATAATCATTCACTTAGCCTTATTTTCACATGCATGAATTTTATTGCTAGCAATACCTCCTGCGCCCCGGAATGTTAGTACCTACATTTATTCATTGGCCATGTTTTATATGTAGTTGCATTACTCAAATCAACACATGCATACTTTATTTAAATACATAACAGTCAATAAAATGAAGTCCATAAAACAAATATGCAAATAAGCTATCACTAATATACAAACCAAACCTTCTCTTTTATATACATCATAACAATACACTTTTTATTAATAAAGCATCTCGCATCATCTCTTATGCACAATATCACATTTGCACTATGTAGATCACGAGATGGATCACGTGGAGGCTGAACAGGAGTAGGAGCCAGAAGGACAAGAAGAAGATCCAGCTAACCAGAAACAGGCTCAAGGCATGCCCCGGTGCATTCCACCTGTTTTAACTATTTTTATTTTCTTACGAGTTAGAGATGCAGGCTTGTCTGTGTATTAAGTTTATATGACTTGTTTGAAAACCAGCACGTGAAAGCCAGCGTCCTAACTACTAGAACATCGAGTGGGAATGGTGCACCGATAACCAGGAGAATTAAGGTGTTGATTGCCAGTACAGTATTCGGGCAAACACCTATAAGGCCCGATGTTCTATGTGAACCGCCATGAGAGTGCAACTGTATCTTACTTATTTTGTTGTACTATTTTATTTCTGTTGAACTATTCGCTTCCGCATTTTTAAAAACTCTAGTTTATAAATTTAAATTCGGATTTATGTAAAACTCCGTACTCTATCTATATTCTTGTTGCAACTATATTATTCTGTCATATGTTATGCTATTGGCTGTCACAGCACGTGTCGCCACCAGAGAAAGATCCTAAAACGAAGCCATCTCCGTGGTAAGGCGATTTTGTTACACGGATGGGGGAGGTTTCGCGGGTTGTCCAACACCAATTGTGTGCAACCAACCATAAGAAAAACCGATATTTTCCAAAGCCCAGATTTTCCAAATTCTTTCCCAAGGACCAAATTGAATCGATCTATGTAACAGAGCTTTTGAAAGGAGCGAGTGACCGAGAGGGGGGGGGGGGAGTTGAATCGGGAACTTGCTATGTGTACCAAATTCACCAATCCTTAAAACCAGACACTCAATTAATTCCTATAGCAATTCTAGGGGTGATCACACAAGCAAGACAATAGCCCTATAATAAAAACAACAACCTAAACATACTAGTGAATCACACACGGGAATACAACTCCTATGTAAGCTAGTGATCAAAACACGCGGAAGCACATAATAAGCTAGCAAAGGTATCTACTCATGCAATGCTATAAGATAATAAACTAGAGTATACAAGCATAAGTAGTACAATACATAGGAGTTTGATCAATCAAGCCAAAGAAAATCAGGTATATGCTAGTGATCAAGTGAGAGCGAAACATAACTAGCAAGTAGATAAGCCTATTCATATAAGTCTACAAGGTAATCAATTAGAGCAAAGCAAACATACAAACAAGAATAGCATAACATGTAAATACGGAAAGTAAAGCATCATAATAAGGAGTAGTGTAAGAGATGACTCATGATATTTTTCCTGAGGTCTTGGAAGGATGACGCCTTCTCCTACTACTCGTTAGACCATTCTCGCCAGACTACCGATCCCTCCTACTACTAAGTGGAGTTCTCGCACAAGAGCCCATAATCACTTTCGGAGTGAAGAAACAGTTGCGTCACTGCTGTCTCCAAGGCACAAGCTCACCTCTCTCAAGAACTTACCGGATTCCCGGAGCCGACACGGGCGTTCAGTATTGATATCTTTTTCAAAGGCACACTCAAACCATGTACAAACGTGTGACGGCCTTCACAACCAATCACAATAGACTCGATCACCAACACCTAACTGATCTAGATCTCACCAACACGTGGACATGTCAAAACAAACATAGCAATACGTCAACGACCGGCAATATTTTCTTGCTTCGTTGCGAGGCAACTGGGACAAGGCAGAAGCTTTCCCTTTCCGTCCCATAACTTCTCAGTTATAAAATGGAAAGAAATTTAAGAATATGTGGAAAGCAAAAAATCCTGCTTTTGACATATAATATGGAATATTGGTAGGTTTAGTATAATCCCATTACACCATGATGTTGTCGCATTCCAACTTCCAAGGGACTTGTACATAAGTGCATGACGTTGCCAAACAACAGTACGAAGTAACTCCTAGTTTAATGTCTTTAATTTTCGTAATGATACCATGTTATGGGGGATAGAAAAAAAAAGATTTTAGCCTCAGGATCTTTTAGATAAAAGGCCAGAGTCGTGTCCCCTGGGACTCACTACATAAGAAAAAGTGAAATGCATGACAGAATATATTCTTTAGGTCTTTAACTCTATAATTAATTAAAGAATGCAACGGGAGCAATTAAAGCTGTGCAATAAGGTATTACACACTTGATTACATGGTTATAAAATTGCTTATGTATATGTGGATGCTGATGATTGTATAAAAAATCCAAATTTTTTTGCGTGTGGATCCAAGTATTTTTTAACTTGATAAAAAATCAAAGTTAGACATGTGGCATATATAAAAGATCAGGGTGGGTAACTGGCACTATAAATACGAGCTCAATTTCTTACTAAAGGATGACATTCTTCTTATACTCCTAGTCAATTGTACAAGCACTAGTTGCATTTTGGACGTGTGAGAGACATTGAGTTGTTGTTCTTTCTTTTGTCAAACCAGTGATAGTGGCGAATCTTGATTTGTACTTGAATCTGAATAATTGCGTTTGAAGCCATAAAAGGCTTATATTATAAGGGTACCAAGTGCCAACATTGTGGTTAAGATCAAGGGTTGTTAATCACTGCACACGTCCTAAATGGATTATACAATATAGAATTTGTTTTGGAAAAATCGTTAGTAAATAAATTTATTTCCTGTTTCTTGCATGAAGGAATAACTGGAAACATACTCAATCATGATGTTTGTGGGTATGTCTCCTTACCATCCCCTGATATCAACATTCCCCTTCATGGCTGGACACATTAAACACTTCATTTCCAAAAGTGAGGGGACACAGCAATTGCTCAAATGATATGTTCCTACAAAGTCCTTCCTCTGCTATTGGCGGTTCCTTGTGAGACTTGACGATCCCTGATGCTTCACTCGATTACATAGCATCATCCATCCCATATAGCCAAGACAATGAGGCTATCCTTCACTAGCCACCGTACCATCATGGACCATATATTCTTTCCAACTCCAGAACTAGTACAGATATAAATATTGTCCGATCCAAACAATGACCATGATATGGACGGCACCCATTCTGTTTATTATGAGCTCGTTGAAAGTATGAAAATTATTTGTTTGCACATTTCAAAGAGATTCTTCATACAAAATAAACTTGACTTAACAGAAGCAAATTAATTTGCTATGAAAACATTGTCCTGATTTCTTTATGAATCGAACGATTCTCCACTCAGAAAATATTTTTTTTTGGAGGAACACCTTACAAAAGATTTTTTTTTGCGAGAAACACCTTACACAAGATTGTACACACAACGTATCGCACAAGTACATGAGAAAGATTGTTCAATTGATTTCAGAATTTACTACTGATTAAAAAATAAATATGACTCGACTGTGGCCGTGGCGTAGTGGTTTGTGTGTTTGCTTGGTCCAAAGACTTTTTTGCTATATGTACGGTCAATACAGAGTTAAATTATAATATTACATTCCCTGAAAAAAATACCATCCTATAGAAGGTTACAATTGTATAATAATACTGTGATATGTTTCAAAGTTCTTTATCTTTTTTTTAGTAATATAAACAGAAATATATAAGTCAATGATTTGATATGAATGTGAGAAACCATGTGGATATGTGTCATGATTTCCTATATTTGTGATGAGTAATTGACTTCAGCGGATTTGGTGCTTGAGTGGAAATGCGGGAATCCAGGATTGCATGGGTTTGCATATCATGGTTATCACTAACCGGAGTTGGTGGAGATATTGGTGATGTTGCAGGAGATGGGAAATGTGTTTGCTTATCTCATAATGTGTAGGTCAGTGGAGTCGACTTGGCGGTCAACGGCGAGAGGATCGGGCACAAGTAGGGGACTTGGGGCTAGACGATCGGGATGCCGGGTGAAGTCAAGGGTGATTCACACCATACACGTAAAGAGGCAAGAAGCACGGACGGTTTCGCGGTTCAGCCTCAAAACCATGGTGGTGATGAAAACGGCGTGTTGACCAAGTCAAGGCAAATGGGATGCCGGTGCAAGTGACAAGGGGGTCCGACGGACAGGGACTAGGAGAGACTTACCGGTGGTCAGGATCGCGGGACAAGGTGACACACGTCAACATCGAGAAGTCATGCTTTGAGAAGCGTGCAAGACGGTTTCCCGGTTTGGGCCTCAAAACCGGTGGCGGTGGTTGGTGGTGCACGTGGCACCATCACGGAGCTTGCTTTGAGTTAAAGCAAAGACGTGAAATGTCCGATGGTATTCGGGCGATGAGGTGAAAGATGGACGGTTATGCCCCCGGTGGTAGGTGGGTGTGTTATGTAGGTCAAGAGTAGAGTGGTCCTATGGACAATAGACCCTAGGCCTATATAAGGAGAGGTGTGGCTAGTGGGAGAAGGGTCTCTCTTCTATTAGCCTTGTGTTAGGACTCTATTCAAAGTGCTAGGAGAGGATTTCATGTTTGAGAGGAGAGTAGAGGGTGTGTGAGAGACATCTCTTGCCCTTCCAAATAGTGGGAGGAAGAGGGTGGCTTCCTAGCCTTGTACCTATGAATCTTGTAAGCACCTTTCTATGATATGAGAAGTATTTTCGTGCTCAAGATTTCCCTCTTCACTTGATTCCCGAAATTCCCTTTTTCTTATTTTCGGAAGCATTTTTGTGGTGATTTTCGATCTCACTTTTGGATGAGTTTTTGGCCCGGATTTCTTGAGAAACTTATTGCTAGGATGAGCTAGGATAATCCTCTATGGATCCTTGATGGAATTTTTGGCTCTAGCACCTTCGATTTGAAGAATTTCTCAAGTTTCCCCTTTTTGGTGTTCTTGGCACGAGATCTGAAATTCGTGATGATTTCTTGAGCCAATTGAGTTGATCTCCTAGGATAAGGGTCGTGATGTGATGAGGATTCACTGGTCAAAAAATTGCATCATTTGGAGTTTGTTTGATTGAGTTTTGGAGAAGATTTGAGAAGGTCCCGAGAGATTTTCTGTTCTGTCGGGGGTCGACCGGCACTGCCGATGACCAGGACCGGCACTGCCGATTGGTCCAGTCTATAGGTTCCAGTGCGACAGCATCCCGCACCGGCACTGCTGATAGGTGGGACCGGCACTGCCGATGACGCGCACCAACACTGCCTATAGGGGTGACCGGCACTGCCGATGGCAGGGATCGGCACTGCTGATGGGAGTTCAGTTCTGAACTGTTGAGGATTGCTTCTTCTCTTTCTATTTTCACTGTGTTTCTTTGGTGTGGTTGATCACTCCTAGGACTAGTACACCACAAGTTGATGTGTGTAGTCTTGGTGATCAATTTGGAGGTTGGCTTGGGTTGTTTTTGGGATATAGGCCAAGTTCTCCTGGAGAACTTTATTTGGCTCCCATTCACCCCCCCCCCTCTGGTCGCCTTCTCGGTCCTTCAATTGGTATCAGAGTCAGTTTGATTACTAGCTGACCTTCACCGGCTTTGTGATCCAAAAGCGACATGGAGAAGCGTGCTGTCAAGCTGTGGATGTTCGATGGGAGGACTTCCCATACTGGAAGTCACGGAACACCATGATTTTCAAAATTAGAAATATTTTAAAATTTTTCTTGAATTAGTTAGGATATTAATAGTTTACTAAGAAAAAGAATTATTTTTATTATTTTCTAAAAGAAAATAATTGAATATAGGTTATTTTAAATTTTGATTGTTGCTTTTTGTTTTGATTAGTTGCATTCATGCTCTGATTAAATGCATTTGATTTTTATTGGGTGGAAAATGTTTTCAAAACTCGTTAGAAGTTGATTTGTTTCAATTTAAACATAGGAAAAATAGAGTAGAAATAGAAAAGGGAAAAGAAAATCTCGCTCACCCTTTTTGGACCGAATTGCCGTCCCCATGGCCCACTTCGTTTCTCCTCTTCCCTCTTCTCTTTCGGTTCGGGCCGAGCTCCCCTCAAGGTCCAGCTCTCCCTCTCCTTCTCTCCTCTTTCCCTCTCCCTTTCTAGCCTCGAATCGAAATTCCCTCCCGTGCGGCCCACTCCCCCCCTCTCTCCCCTCCTTCTCTTCCCCCTCACACCTTGGGCCTTACCCCGCGCCTCGGCCCAGCAGCACCCGCGCCTACTCGGCCCAGCCCGCTCCGCACCGCTTCGCCCACGCCCTCGAACCCTAGCCCCGCTGCAGCCGCCACCAAGGCGAGCGCACTCGACCGCCTATGGGTCCGTACCCCTATAAATAGGGCGGGACCCGCGCCCGCGCTCCCCTTTCCCCACCGCCTCCCGTGCCTCTTCCGCCGCCGCCTCGCTCCACCCGCCAGCCGCCACGGGCCGCGCCGCCGCCGCTCGGCCTTTCCCGGCCACCTCCGGCCGCCGCGCACCCCCGGGTGAGCCCCTCTCGCCGCGCCACCCCTGTCTACCCTTCCCCCGGATCTCCCCGCGCCGCGCAGTGCTCACGGCGAGCTCGGGCCCGGCACCTATGGCCGCCGCCGCCGTGGTCCACCGTGGACCATGGTCCATGGGGTCAACCCCGGTCCACGGGTATTATAGGGTTTTAGAATTAAAATTAATTCGTTAATTCCTGATAATGTAACCCTTTTGCGTATAGGCCCCTGGACTATAATGAAATTGGGTTTTAAACTAATTTTTCTACAGAACTTATATTTAGGCCCCTAAGTTATTAATTAATTATTTTTTTAATCCTATAATTTTACAAAAACACCCCTGTACATATTTTAAATTATATTTTAGTTTTGTAATATTACATAAACAACCCTGTACCTTCTAGTAATTTTATTTTAGCCCTAATTTTTTGTAAGTAATAATTTAGGTTAGGCATTTTACACTTAGGCCCCTGAACTTATAAATAATTATATTTTGGCCCTGTGAATTTTACAGTTAGGCCCCTAAACTTTTCCAAAAATACATTTTAGTCCTTCAATTTTTATAAATTATATTTTTATATGTATCTTTTACAATTTAGTCCTTGTACTTTTTATAAATTACTTTTTGAACCCTAAAATTTTTTATAAATTATATTTCATATGTATATTTTATAGTTTAGCCCTTATATTATTCTAGAATTAATTTTAGGCCATTTAACTTGTCTGTTTTGACGTTTTAACTCTTGAAACTTCAAATCTTCATAACTTTTCAATCGTAGCTCCGATTTAAGAAATTCTTTCACCAGAGCGATCGTAGTGTTTAATATTAATTATTCATATTATTTTATAATATTTTATTAATTTATTATTTTAACCCTAGAACTTTAAACCTTCGTAACTTTTTACTCGTAACTCGGATTGAGGCGATTCTTGTACTCACGCGATCGTAGCAACGCGTACTTTTTCATAGTATTGTTTCCCTTGTTGTTTGTTACTATATGGTGTGTTGTTTCTTAGTGTGTTTGTATGCTTATATTTCTTGTGTGACGTTGAGTAGGCGAACCGCAGTTAGAGAACTTTTGAGATCTCCATCTTGAAGACTTTGAGCAGCAGCAAAGGGAACTAGGCAAGTGTCCTTGATGCATTTTAAACCTATATTTTATATTCCCTCTATCTCTATGCATGCTTGTTAATATTGAATCCCATGTGTCATATCCTGTTCCATATTATTCCTTGTCGCCTGGGTTCTGGTGTAGCTTATTAGTAAGGGTACATCATGCTTAGTTTGCTATGTCGGGAATGGAAGTGTCTATTGTTAATCTTGACTAATGATTCACTTTAACATAATGATCATGAGGGATGGGTAATCCTTCGTAGCAACATGGAACCTAGGTGATCCAAGCAGGAGGATGACAAGGATGGTGCGGGTATGCACGTGTACTCGTTATAGTACTGTGGGATTGTGGTGGTACCTACTTAGGATCACAAGAGTAGTTTGTGGAGCAGCCACCTAGGAAAACAGTGCAAAGCATTGGGCTAATATGGGTAGGCTTGGTTTAGTATCGAGATGTCTTCCCAGCTTCGTGAGCAGTCGAGGAAGGAGGACGGGACGGTTTAATCTCGGACTCCAGCGATGGATGGTTTACTCCTAGCCACGGCTCCAGAGGGGCCTTCTGTAGGAACGGTTTAATTCCGCAGCGATGAAACCTTAGCGTTGATTGTTTGCAAGCTGGGAAGCGCTCTGAACGACCTTGTGGTGATCTCTTGGCCTCACACCTATGGTAGTGTGATTTGGGCAACATGGAGACTCTCTAGTCACTGCATAGTGATGAAATCACCAACCTGTGGGTAAAGTTGTGCAACCTCTATAGAGTGTCAAACTGTTATAACAGCCGTGCTCATGGTCATGAGCGGCCTGGATCCTCACACATTTAGGAAGGTGGTCTATGGGTGGACTTGGTGGGTAGCCAAGTTTGATTTGGGCGGTGTAACCCTTGGTTTGCTACAGGCGGTGTAACCTGTAGAGTGGATTCATATGGGGCGGTTTAACCCATGGTTTGCTACAGGCGATGTAACCTGTAGTGTGGTTTCCTATGGGCGGTTTAACCCATGGTTGGCTATAGGTGGTTTAACCTGTAGTGTTGGACAGAGGAGATAACTGGTGGGAACTTTTCACCTAGTAAGTAGGAGTGCTTTTCAAATAGTCTTAGGTGTAGTGCTCATTTATATAAATGAACCATTGTGTTAGCCTTTCTTCTATTAAACTTGCATGTCATATTTTCCCCCACTTGCTGAGTACGGCATGTGCTCACCCTTGCTATTTCCCTTTGTTGTTGTACTATAAACTGCTGCTCAGAAGATGGAGATATAGACTACATTGATAAAGACTACTACTAGGCGTGCGTGCCCCCGGTCGATTGCCTGTGGTGTTATGGTGTCTTTTGCTGTTATTTGTTGAGAGAGTCGATTTAGTCTTTAAATACAATTATTTATGTAATAATGGTACACTTTATTAATGACATTGGTTATACTGTTATTCACTTTGCTGTCGATATATATGAAACTTATTCCTGGGCGCACATGTGATAAGCACTTGGTTTTGTCCTTAAAACCGGGTGTGATAAAAGTGGTATCAGAGCCGTGTCGACCGTAGGACGCTAGCTTAGATAGAGTGGTCATGTTCTAAGGTCTATTTTGCAAACTACAAACTATTTTCAAAACTCTTTGGCTTAAAATTATAGTCTTGTTTATTCACTTCTGTTGTTGGTCTTATTTTACCGTTTGGCTTACAAAACCCTTTTACTAATTCATCTCTCCTATTCAAAATTGCTTAATGGCCCGTACCAAGAAGACGTGCCACAAGTGTGATCAGTACCCACGTATTTGGCCTTCACCAGCGCTTGTCCCACTCGGATCTGATGAAAAGTTTGGGATAGAAGAGGCTGAACAAGAGATGGTGCCACCACCGAGTCCACCAACTTATCGTGACACTCGACTCTTCAAGGATGCTGGACATAATGCTAGAAGGTTACCTCACATGCTTTGGGAGATGCTACAACAGTTAGGTTACGAGAAGCAACCAGAGTATTGTGGTACCCAAGTAACCTATGAAGGTTTGGAGCCTGCATGGAAGGTTGAAGTTCACATTTTTGCCCCGAGACTGCTCAGAGGAACTTTTGAGGTGGAAAGGATTTATGAGGCCATTGCTCGACGGAAGACTTTCTCCGCTGGGATTCGTGATGCCGCTCGTCAAGCTTGCATGGTCATTCACTCTCGTTACCACCAGTATTTTGAAGATATAGAGTATGCTTATTTCCCTCAGCGTGCAAGTGGATCCACCTACGTTCACGAAGAGCTTGTATCTGGACAAGGACATGTGAAGTTCAAGAAGCAAGTCACTCTTACCACGGTGATCTCTAGGGAGTTGGATTCAACCATGGAGGAACTAGGGTTTTGGCAGGAGAAATATGAGGAGGCAATGAAGACAGTTTGCCAGCTCAAGTGACATTTGCCGGATGATGTGGACCTACCTTCGCAGGAAGAGCTAAAGGATGCGACTCCTTCCTCACCACCTCGCAGATTGGCTAGTCGTGCTCGACCAGCTTACGTCATCCCTAACCAGGACAAGGATTAGGAAGTTTATCCCCGAGTGGCTTCATAGGCATCGAGTAGTTATATCGAGTCGAATAAAATGTAATAGCGTAGCGAGAGAGAATTTTAGTGTTTGCACGTCCTTTGGTTGGTTTGCTAGTTTGATTGGTGTGATGAGTGTGATTTGAATCTTTTGTAATGAGTGCCGATGTGATGCAAGGCCTGTCTTGCAACCACATCCTTATACTATACTTTTACTCCTACTTTATTAGAGATTAGTTAATTAGGGTATCTCTTTATCTATCTTTTAATTTCACACCTCTTTTCCTACTTGACCTTATCATATCCTTGCACTTTACCTATATCTTCCATCCATTTTTGCTTACCGTATCCTGACCTACATCAGATGGTGAGAGGTGGGAATCGCAACATGAACAACAACCATGAGGAACAGGAGCAGCCACCCCCACAGATCTCCATGGAACAACTCATGGCCATGCAGACACAACTTCTCTAGAACATGCACCAGACCCTGGTGCAGCCGCCACCCAACAATGTCACAGGAGCTGCTCCCCAGCCTAGAGACAAGCTTGGAGATTTCCAAGGGACCAAGGCCCCAACTTTCTCTCACTCTGTGGAGCCCATGGATGCAAATGACTGGCTAAAGACTATTGACAAGAAGATGCAAGTCACTCAATGCAATAACAGGGAGAAGGTGTTATTTGCCACACATCAGCTTGTTGGACCCGCTGCTGATTGGTGGGATGCTTATGTTGCAGCCCATGAGGAGCCTGGTAGTATCAACTGGCATGAGTTCCAGAACAGCTTTAGGTCTCACCATGTGTCTTAGGGGGTAATAAGGCTGAAGAAGAAGGAGTTCCAGGATCTGAAGCAGGGATCCATGACCGTAAGTGAGTATGTTGCTCGTTTCACCCAGTTGTCAAGGTATGCCCTAGGAGAAGTGGACACGGATGAGAAGAAGTGTGAGTGTTTTCTTGATGGGTTGAATGATGGTCTCGCCAATGCACTTGAGGCTCGTAACTATGCGAACTTTCAAGAGATGGTGGATAAAGCTCTAGTCCTGGAGAACAGAAGGTCGAGGATGGATGGCAAGCGCAAGCGAGAGCATCAAGGTCAACAAGGAGGTAGCAACACTAGGCCTCGCATTGGATCATCTTCTGGTGGACCTGTGTTCCGCTCTGGACAGCGAAGTGGATAGGAAGGAACTCAACCTATAGGTCAGGGTTTTGTCACCCCTTAACGTTAGTTTCAACGTCCTAACTCTCAGACGCCTCCCCCGTCAGCTCAAACTCAGCAGAGGACTAATGGCAATCAAACCCCAATGACCAATAGGAACTGCTACAAGTGTAGAGAAAAGGGTCACTTTGCTAACCAATGCCCTAATCTGCAGATGCGCCAACCTCCAACCCAAGATGTTGCCCCAACACCCAACCGCAATGGAAACTCCGCCCCGACAGGAGCCAGGCAGAACTATGTGAGAGGTCGAGTCAACCAGGGTTGCTCTTGAAGATGCTCAGGAATCTCCAGACGTTGTTCTTGGTATGTTGCTCGTAAACTCAAACCCCGCTGTAGTTTTATTTGATTCTGGAGCATCACATTCATTCATATCGTCCAAATATGTGGCCAAGTACAACATTCCCATCACGTTGCTCAGGAATAAGATGAGAGTTAGTTCACCTGGAGGGGAATTGAAAGCAGAACATGGATGTCATAAATTAAGTGTTAGCATAAGGGGGGTAGACTTTACTACGAGTTTCATCGTTTGGGATTCCAAGGGTATAGATGTGATACTGAAGATGGATTAGATAACCAAGCACAAGGGAATCATAGACTGTGCTAGAAAGGCTGTCAAGTTGATACATCCTAATGGAACAGAGGTGGAATATGTGACAACAACATTGCCACACGACAAGGAAAGGTTGGACAAGGATGCACAAGATGAAGTGAGAGTCTTGTTTCCTTCTTTCTTTCCGATCCTATCCAAATCTCGGGACGAGATTCCTTTTAAGGGGGGTAGATTTATAACACCCTGATTTTCAAAATTTGAAATATTTTAAATTTTTTCTTGAATTAGTTAGGATATTAATAGTTTACTAAGAAAAAGAATTATTTTCATTATTTTCTAAAAGAAAATAATTGAATATAGGTTATTTTAAATTTTTGATTGTTGCTTTTTGTTTTGATTAGTTGCATTCATGCTGTGATTAAATGCATTTGATTTTTATTGGGTGGAAAATGTTTTCAAAACTCGTTAGAAGTTGATTTGTTTCAATTTATACTTAGGAAAAATAGAGTAGAAATAGAAAAGGGAAAAGAAAATCTCCCTCACCTTTTTTGGATCGAATTGCCGTCCCCTTGGCCCACTTCGTTTCTCCCCTTCCCTCTTCTCTTTTGGTTCGGGCCGAGCTCCCCTCAAGGCCCAGCTCTCCCTCTCCTTCTCTCCTCTTTCCCTCTCCCTTTCTGGCCTCGGGTCAAAATTCCCTCCCGTGCGGCCCACTCCCCCCCTCTCTCCCCTCCTTCTCTTCCCCCCACCCGCCTTGGGCCTTACCCCGTACCTCTGCCCAGCAGCGCTCGCGCCTGCTCGGCCCAGCCCGCCCCGCACCGCTTCGCCCCCGCCCCCGAACCCTAGCCCCACCGCCGCCGCCACCTAGGCGAGCGCGCTCGACCGCCTATGGGTTCGTACAAATATAAATAGGGCGGGACCCGCGCCCACGCCCGCGCTCCCCTTTCCCCACCGCCTCCCGTGCCTCTTTCGCCGCCGCCTCGCTCCACCCGCCAGTCGCCACGGGCCGCGCTGCCGCACTCGGCCTTTCCCGGCCACCTCCGGCCGTCGCGCACCCCCGGATGAGCCCCGCTCGCCGCGCCACCCCCGTCTACCCTTCCCCCGGATCTCCCCGCGCCGTGCAGTGCTCACGGCGAGCTCGGGCCCGGCACCTATGGCCACCGCCGCCGTGGTCCACCGTGGACCATGGTCCATGGGGTCAACCCCGGTCCACGGGGGCCATAGACCCGGTCCACGGGTATTATAGGGTTTTAGAATTAAAATTAATTCGTTAATTTCTGATAATGTAACCCTTTTGCGTATAGACCCCTGGACTATAATGAAATTGGGTTTTAAGCTAATTTTTCTACAGAACTTATATTTAGGCCCCTAAGTTATTAATTAATTATTTTTTTAATCCTATAATTTTACAAAAACACCCCTGTACATATTTTAAATTATATTTTAGTTTTGTAATATTACATAAACAACCCTGTACCTTCTAGTAATTTTATTTTAGCCCTAATTTTTTGTAAGTAATAATTTAGGTTAGGCATTTTACACTTAGGCCCCTGAACTTATAAATAATTATATTTTGGCCCTATAAATTTTACAGTTAGGCCCCTGAACTTTTCCAAAATTACATTTTAGTCCTTCAATTCTTTATAAATTATATTTTATATGTATCTTTTACAATTTAGTCCATGTACTTTTTATATATTACTTTTTGAACCCTAAAATCTTCTATAAATTATATTTCATATGTATATTTTATAGTTTAGCCCTTATATTTTTCTAAAATTACTTTTAGGCCATTTAACTTGTTTGTTTTGACGTTTTAACTCTTAAAACTTCAAATCTTAATAACTTTTCAATCGTAGTTCCAATTTAAGAAATTCTTTCACCAGAAAGATTGTAGTATTTAATATTAATTATTCATATTATTTTATAATATTTTACTAATTTATTATCTTAACCCTAGAACTTTAAACCTTCATAACTTTTTACTCGTAACTCGGATTGAGGTGATTCTTGTGCTCACGCGATCATAGCAACGTGTACTTTTTCATAGTATTGATTCCCTTGTTGTTTGTTACTATATGGTGTGTTGTTTCTTAGTGTGTTTGTATGCTTGTGTTTCCGGTGTGACGTTGAGTAGGCAAACCGCTGTTAGAGAACTTCTGGGATCTCCATCTTGAAGACTTTGAGCAGCAGCAAAGGGAACCAGGCAAGTGTCCTTGATGCATTTTGAACCTATGTTTTATATTCCCTCTATCTCTATGCATGCTTGTTAATATTGAATCCCATGTGTCATATCCTGTTCCATATTATTCCTTGTCGCCTGGGTTCTGGTGTAGCTTATTAGTAAGGGTACGTCATGCTTAGTTTGCTATGTCGGGAATAGAAGTGTCTATTGTTAATCTTGAGTAATGATTCATTTTAACATAATGATCATGAGGGATAGGTAATCCTTCGTAGCAACATAGAACCTAGGTGATCCAAGTAGGAGGATGGCAAGGATGATGCGGGTATGCACGTGTACTCGGTATAGTACTGTGGGATTATGGTGGTACCTGCTTGGGATCACAAGAGTAGTTTGTGGAGCGGCCACCCAGGAAAATAGTGTAAAGCACAGGGCTGATATGGGTAGGCTTGGTTTAGTATCGAGATGTCTTCCCAGTTTCGTGAGCAGTCGAGGAAGGAGGACGGGACAGTTTAATCTCGAACTCAGGCGATGGATGGTTTACTCCTAGCCAGGTCGCCAGAGGGGGCTTCTATAGGAACGGTTTCATTCCTCAGTAGTGAAACCTTAGCGTGGATTGTTTGCAAGCTGGGAAGCGCTCTGAACAACCTTATGGTGATCTCTTGGCCTCACACCTATGGTAGTATGATTTGGGCAACATAGAGACTCCTAGTCACTGCATAGTGATGAAATCACCAACCTGTGGGTAAAGTTGTGCAACCTCTACAGAGTGTCAAACTGTTATAACAGCCGTGCTCACGGTCATGAGCGGCCTGGATCCTCACACATTTAGGAAGGTGGTCTATGGGTGGACTTGGTAGGTAGCCAAGTTTGATTTGGGCGGTGTAACCCTTGGTTTGCTACAGGCAGTGTAACCTGTAGTGTGGATTCATATGGGCGGTTTAACCCATGGTTTGCTATAGACGATGTAACCTGTAGTGTGGTTTCCTATGGGTGGTTTAACCCATGGTTGGCTATAGGTGGTTTAACCTGTAGTGTTGGACAGAGGAGATAACTGGTGGGAACTTTTCACCTAGTAAGTAGGAGTGCTTTTCAAATGGTCTTAGGTGTAGTGCTCATTTATGCAAATGAACCATTGTGTTAGCCTTTCTTCTATTAAACTTACATGTCATATTTTCCCCCACTTGCTGAGTACGGCATGTGCTCACCCTTGCTATTTCCCTTTGTTGTTGTACTATAAACTACTGCTCAGAAGATGGAGATATAGACCATATTGATGAAGACTACTACTAGGTGTGCATGCCCCCGGTCGATTGTATGTGGTGTTATGGTGTCTTCCGCTGTTATTTGTCGAGAGAGTCGATTTAGTCTTCAAAGACAATTATTTATGTAATAATGGTACGCTTTATTAATGACATTGGTTATACTATTATTCACTTTACTGTCGATATGTGTGAAACTTGTTCCTAGGCACACATATGATAAGCACTTGGTTTTGTCCTTAAAACCGGGTGTGACGTGGACCAAGGCGTATCTGCTAAGTCAAGGACGTGCAATTTGGGAGATTGTTGATCTGGAGTATGTTATACCACAAGACCTGAACACTGCCTCTGCAGGTGAGTTACTCAGGTATGAGAACAACTCCAAAGCTGTCAATATTCTACTTTCTGCACTTGGTAGGAGCGAACATGATAGGGTTGCACACCTTGACACTGCTCATGCTATTTGGGATAAGCTCTGCACTTACCATGAGGGTACCAACCAGGTCAAGTCTATGCGTAAGGATTCTTACAATAGACAGTATCAAACCTTTGCTCAAAAATCGGGCGAGTCACTAGATGACACTTTTCGTAGGTTTGAGGCAATTGTGTGCAACTTGCAGGCTTGTGGTACCCTTGTGTACAATGACAATGATAGAGCTAAGCAACTGCTGTACTCACTTGATGAAAATGTTTGGGGGGTTAAAATTGCTACTCTAGAAGAAACTGTTGAATTCAATACCCTGAACTGTGAGCAACTGTATAGCAAGATGAAATCTCATGAACTGTCTAGGAAATCTCATCCTAATCTTGCTATTCCTGCTTCTAGCATGGCTTTGCTTTCTAGTTCTCAGAAGGGTGATCATAGTTGTGCTTCTTGTGGAACTAACCCCTCACTTGACAAGTCTTCCTTGGAGTTTGCTTTGTCTTCTCTTGTTGTAGCTTCCGATGAACAAATAGAGTGCATTCCTGACGAGGAGTTGTCCTTGCTCACAAGGAAGTTCAGGAAGTTCTACAACAACCAGAAGGAGAGAAGAGGAGGTGGTTTAAGACCCTGCTTCGAGTGCGATGACTCGGGACACCTCATCACTGATTGTCCCAAGAAGAAGAAGAAGGCCGGGTACCGTGACAACAACACTGAAGACTTCAAGCAGAAGAAGAACCACTTCTACAAGAAGGGCAAGAACTCTAAGAAGTTCACCAAGGCCATTGCACGCGCCTGCGTTGCCGCCTTGAGAGATGTCGACCTAACATCAAGCGAAGGCCTTACAAGCTCGGAGGAGGAGGTTGAAAAGCCACGAGTCAAGAGGAAGGATGACTTCACCGGACTTTGCTTCATGGCAAAGAACGACCACGACACCGACTCTAGATCCGACTCCAACACAAGCGAGGTACCTCCCACTCTCGATGAGCTCTCTTCTGAACTTGATCATTTGCGCGATGTTCTGCTCATGCAAGATGATAAGCTTCGCAGTGCTGTTCGTGAGAGTAGAGAGCTTAAGTCTAAGTTGGAGAGTGCTGATTTTGAAATTGCTTCGCTTAGGTCCAAGCTTGCTCGTGAGGACATTGTTGTTGAGTGTGAGTCTTGTCAAGCTGTGATGAGTGATCTTGCACAGAGGGAGAGTGTGCATGCTCAAGTTGCCAGTCAGCTTGAGAGTGCCCTCAAGGAGCTTGATGAGTTCAAAGCTAGACCAACTCTTTTGGGTGCATGTCAGAAGTGCCCCAAGCTCACAGATGAGTTGGAAGCTCAATCCCTCAAAGTCAAAGAGCTTGAGTCCAAGTTGCTTCATGAGACTTGCTCTAAGGTCCTTCCACCACCTTATGAGGTGTGTGTCTCTCTTAAGAACAAGCTTGTAATCACTAGGGAGGAAAACAAAGCCCTAGTCCAGGAAAATGACTATCTTGTGTCTAGGCTCCAGAGAACCCTAGTGAGTGAAGAGAAGATTGAGAGTGATTTGGCAAGAGTGAAGGAGAGTGCTTCTAGATCAACCTATAACTTTGGTTTGGGATTTGAGAGGTGTGACAAGGAGAGTGAGAATGTGGGTAAGTTTGTACCTAGCTCCAGCTACAAGGATGAGGAAAACACCATTAAACCCACTTACACATACTATCCACCTAATCCAAAACCCTCTTTCAACCCAAAGTAAATAGAGAAGCCAAAACCCAAACCTGCAATGCAAACCAAGCCTAATCCTAAGGGTGTCTACATTTGCATGTTTTGTGGTCGCAAGGGCCACTTGGATGAATTCTGTTTTAGGCGTAAGAGAATTGAGAGGAAGCAAGCTGAGTTGACTAGGGATGCTTTTTATGATGATTTTGTTGACTTCAGCCTCGCTCTTTTTCTCATGCCTATCGTGGACAGGGTCATTCCTCATATGGCTTTAATTCACGAAACAGAGGCTTTACGTAGCAACCTTTGGCGCCCCATGTTTTCCTCATCATGGTGAGCGTCACTCGCGTGGATTTGGCATTCACACAGATGATTTCTATCCTCATAACTCAAGGTTTGAGTCGAGACGCTTTGACAGGCCACGTTTTCCCCATCGTGGTTCTCGTCCCATGCGTTCGAATGATAAAGTGCAAAGAACTGTGATTCCCAAATGCTTTTTGATTAACCCCAGCACTGAGCCATGGACTTTCACTTCTTGTTCTTTGTAGGCAGCAGGTGGAGGCTTGGAGAACAAGTGGTTGATGGATTCCGGGTGTTCACGCCACATGACCGGAAATGCAAAGTGGTTCTCCAGGCTCACTCCCTTGAAGCGACGGGAGTATGTAACCTTTGGAGATGACAAGAGAGGAAGAGTAAAGGGAAGGGGCGCGGTAAAGGTAAATGAGAACTTCACTCTCAATGATGTTGGTTTGGTTGAGTTTCTCAAGTACAATCTCCTCTCTGTCTCTCAGCTTCTTGATGTTGGTTTGGAAGTGCACTTTAAGTCGAATGCTTCTTGTGTTCTTGATTCGAGTGGTTCCTTGGTTTGTGGGATTTCTCGCATTGGTAGAGTTTTTTAGGCTGATTTTGCTGGTTCTCCTGGTTCTCACAAGTGCTTGTTTGCTCAATCTTCTTCTGAGCTCTGGAAATGACATAGGAGACTGGGTCACATGAGCTTTGACTTGTTATATCGCTTGAGTGGCCTAGGTTTGATCCGAGGATTGCCTAAGCTCAAATTTGATAAGGATTTGGTTTGTGCTCCTTGTCGTCATGGGAAAATGATTACCGCTTCTCATCCACCAATCAATTTGGTGATGACTGAACGCCCTGGAGAGTTGCTTCATATGGACACTGTTGGTCCTTCTCGGGTTCGTTCGGCGGGTGGGAAGTGGTATGTTCTTGTGATTGTTGACGACTACTCTCTCTACTCTTGGATCTACTTTCTTGAGAGCAAGGATGAAGTGTTTCATCACTTTTGGAGCTTAGCTTTGAGGTTGTTCAAGGAACTCCCTGGTGCATTACGAACAATTCGTAGTGATAATGGCACCGAGTTCAAGAACTCCTCCTTTGATGCTTTCTGTCTTGAGCATGGTATTGAGCATTAGTTTTCAGCACCTCGGGTTCCCCAGCAGAACGGTGTGGTTGAAAGAAAGAACAGAACCTTAGTGGAGATGGCCCGGACGATGCTCGATGAGCATAGGACTCCGAGGCGGTTCTGGGCTGAGGCCATTAGCACTGCTTGCTATGTTTCCAATCGGATTTTCTTGCGCTCAATTCTTAATGTGACTTCTTATGAGCTGCGTTTTGGGAGAAAGCCCTCGGTTTCTCATTTGCGTGCCTTTGATTGCAAGTGCTTTATTCTCAAGCGTGGCAATCTTGATAAGTTTGAGTCGAGATCTTCCGATGGAATCTTTCTTGGTTACTCTCTTCATGGTCATTCCTACAGACTTTTGAATTTGGAGACTAACACCATCGTAGAATCCTACGATATAACCTTTGATGAATCAAACTCTTATGCAAGAAATGTGATTGAGTCTACAGGTGACAAGGAGATGAAGGAGAGCATCTTTGTAGAAGAGGACCTACAGGGCTTTGATGATGATGATGATGATTCACTTCATCTCTCATCTGAGCTTGTTCCTGCTGCTACCACTACTTCAGTAGAGGGTCCAGAAGCTTCTACATCGACTTCAGCAGCTGTCGAGCAAGCTCCAGCTGTGGTTGAGGGGGAGGTACACTCTAAGAGAGAGGCTCCTCACCACATTCAGTGTCAACATCCACCTCAATAGATGATCGGTAATCTCTATGAGAGGACAACAAGGTCAAGGTCTGCACATCTTGCTTGCTTTACCAACTCTCTCTTTGTTGCAACCTTTGAACCCCAGGATGTTGGACACGCACTATCTGATGAACATTGGGTTAATGCCATGCATGAGGAGTTGGAAAACTTTGAGAGAAACAAAGTCTGGACCCTTGTAGAGCCTCCCAAAAATGTCAATGTCATAGGAACCAAGTGGGTGTTCAAAAACAAACATGGGGAGGATGGTGAGGTTGTGAGAAACAAGGCTAGGCTAGTTGCTCAAGGTTTTAGCCAAGTGAAGGGCTTAGATTATGGTGAAACCTTTGCTCCTATTGCTCGCATAGAAGCCATTAGGATCTTGCTTGCATTTGCTACCTCCAAGGGCATTAGACTCTATCAAATGAATGTCAAGAGTGCTTTCCTAAATGATTTCATAGAGGAAGAAGTGTATGTGAGGCAACCCCCTGGCTTTGAGCACCACAAATACCCAAACCGTGTGTACAAGCTTCAGAAGGCTTTGTACGGGCTAAAGCAAGCACCTAGGGCATGGTATGCTAGGCTTAAGACCTTCTTGCTAGAGCGTGGGCATGTCATGGGGTGTGTTGATAAAACCTTGTTCACTCTTAAGCATGGCAATGAATTTCTAATAGTTCAGATTTACGTGGATGATATCATCTTTGGTGGTTCCTCTCATGCTCTTGTGTCCAGGTTTCAGGAAGCTATGGAAAGTAAATTTCAGATGTCGATGATGGGAGAGCTCACCTTCTTTCTTGGGCTTCAAATCAAGCAATGCAAGCAAGGCACTTTCATACATCAAGCCAAGTACATGAAGGATCTCCTGAAGAAGTTCGACATGGTCAATGTGAAGCCGTTGTCTACACCAATGTCCACTACAACGGCTCTTGACCCTGATGAAGACTGTGAAACGGTGGATCAAAGGGAGTACAGTAGCATGATTGGCTCCCTCTTGTACCTGACAGCGACAAGACCCGACATACACTTTGTGGTGTGTCTTTGTGCTCGCTTCCAAGCTTCCCCAAGGGTGACTCATTGCAAGGCTGCCAAGCGCATCTTCAGGTATCTCAAATACACCCTTGAGTTCGGTCTTTGGTACTCTGCATCTTCATCTCTTCATCTCATTGGGTATTTGGATGCGGACTTTGCTGGGTGTAGAATTGATAGGAAGAGCACTTCTAGTACTTGCCATTTCTTGGGTACTTCTTTGATCTGTTGGTCTTCTCGTAAGCAGTCGAGTGTTGCCCAATCCACCACAGAGGCTGAGTATGTAGCTGCTAGTTGCTGCTCACAAATCCTATGAATTGTATCTACCATGAGAGACTATGGGTTGACTTTTAAGGGTGTTCCACTCATGTGTGATAACTCCAGTGCCATATGCTTAGCCAAAAATCCAGTCCAACATGGTACGGTCAAACACATCAATGTGCAATTCCACTTCCTGAGAGACAATGTTGAGAAGGGGGATGTTGAGCTCCAATACATTGATACCAAAAACCAACTAGCTGATATCCTCACCAAGCCCCTAGATGCTTCGAGACATGCTTTTCTTCGGGGGGAACTTGGTGTTTGTCATCCCTATGGCATCATTTGAGGGGGAGTTGGTTTTCTCTTGTATATATGTATCTTACCATTTTCGCATTGCATCTCATATGTAATATATGAATTGGTATATGAGCTTTGATTCTTATGCTTTCTTGCATTTCTCTTTGCTATGATTGAGCTTGAGCTAAGTTGTGTGGATGTGATGGTAATCTCTCATGCTTAGATTTTCTAGATGGCTTGTTATATACTCATATGAGCAACTTGCTAATCTTAAAGGTAAACTAAGCTTCTTGTGAACCTTATGATCTAATCTTGCTAAAACTTGCTCACCATGTGTATAATTGCTTTTATCCTTGTTGAAGCTTGTATTGAGGCTAGTCTAGAGGATGTCTTGGCTTTGGCACCTTGTGTTTGCAAAATGGAAGGCTTTGCAAATGTTTAGCTCATGATGAAATATTGTGGGAACGTGTGTTCCTTTTGCCGTAAAGGCATGCTCTTTTGTCTTGTGCATAATTTTGAAAAATCTGCTAAGTGCTTTAATCAAGAACTACTCAATAATACTAAATTCAAACATTGTGACTTGAAGCCTCGGGGTGTTTGCCATACCCAGTCATGCGACCCTCCGCATGGATAAGAGGACACAGGAGGATAAACTATAATCACTTGATCAACTGAGTCTCTGTTTCATATGTGAGCGTTTGTAGAGCTCATTTTCTACGAGTGCTTGTTGCCCTTGTTGAGATTGAAACTGGCTAGATTCTTATGATTCACTTGGTGCTTATTTTGCCTTGGATGAGAGTACTTACACATGTGGTGGCAAATTTTCTCATGATAAGCAAAATTTGATTCTATCTAAGCTAGTTAATCTTTATGCTTAGCCTGTATAGCTCATGGTGTTTATGCCTTGCTATCTATTTTTAATCTTTGCATGATTGGGAGCTATTGCCTTTACACTTCATGGCACTATGGTTATGGTTAGCAAAGTTAAATGCTTGTTTGCATAATTATTGAAGCTCCTTAGGTTTGCATTTTCATGCATTGCATGTTTGCTTGTTCTCTTGCCTCTTTGATGAGTTCATTGCCAAAGGGGGAGAAAATTTTGGGGTCATGCTAAATAATGCTAAGAAACTCATATGATCCGTTTTGCACTACATCAGACCTACCACAACTTGAGGGGGAGCATATCATGATCTTGAGCGGTTTCTTGCACTTTTCACATTCTTTGCGTCTCAACTCGCTTTCTTTGCCAACTCTTGGTTTTGTGATTCCTACTTGCTAGATGGCTTGTTTTCACCTTTTCTTTGGGTTTGGCCATTTGGATGTGCTTATACGGCTTCGCATTTCAATCTCTAATCTTTGTGCATTTGGTGTTGTCAATATACTCATCAAGGGGGAGATTGAGAAACCATGTGGATATGTATCATGGTTTGCTATATTTGTGATGAGTAATTGACTTGAGCGAATTTGGTGCTTGAGTTGAAATGCGGGAATCCAGGGATTGCATGGGTTTGCATATCATGGTTATGACTAACCGGAGTTGGTGGAGATATTAGTGATGTTGCAGGAGATGGGAAATGTGTTTGCTTGTCTCATGATGTGTAGGTCACTGGAGTCGACTTGGCGGTCAACGGCGAGAGGATCAGGCACAAGTAGGGGACTTGTGGCTAGACGATCGGGATGCCGGGTGAAGTCAGGGTGATCCACACCGTACACGTGGAGAGGCAAGAAGCACGGACGGTTTCGCGGTTGAGCCTCAAAACCGTGGTGGTGATGAAGACGGTTTGTTGACCAAGTCAAGGCAAATGGGATGCCGTTGCAAGTGACAAGGGGGCCCGACGGACAGGGACTGGGAGAGACTTGCCGGTGGTCAGGATCGCGGGACAAGGTGACATGCGTCAACATCGAGAAGTCACGCTTTGAGAAGCGTGTAAGGCGGTTTCCCGGTTTGGGCCTCAAAACTGGTGGCGGTGGTTGGTGGTGCACGTGGCACCATCACGGAGCTTGCTTCGAGTTGAAGCAAAGATGTGAAACGTCCGATGACATTCGGGCGATGAGGTGAAAGATGGACGGTTATGCCCCCGGTGGTAGGTGAGTGTGTTATGTAGGTCAAGGATAGAGTGGTCATGTGGATAATAAACCCTAGGCCTATATAAGGAGAGGTGTGGCTAGTGGGAGAAGGGTCTCTCTTCCATTAGCCTTGTGTTAGGACTCTATTCAAAGTGCTAGGAGATGACTTCATGTTTGAGAGGAGAGTAGTGGGTGTGTGAGAGACATCTCTTGCTCTTTCAAATAGTGGGAGAAAGAGGGTGGCTTCCTAGCCTTGTACCTATGGATCTTGTAAGCACCTTTCTGTGATATGAGAAGTATTTTCGTGCTCAAGATTTCCCTCTTCACTTGATTCCCGAAATTCCCTTTTTCTTATTTTCGGAAGCATTTTCGTGGTGATTTTCGATCTCACTTTTGGACGAGTTTTTGGCCCAGATTTCTTGAGAAACTTGTTTCTAGGATGAGCTAGGATAATCCTCTATGGATCCTTGATAGAATTGTAGGCTCTAGCACCTTTGATTTGAAGGATTTCTCAAGTTTCCCCTTTTTGGTGTTCTTGGCACAAGATCTGAAATTCGTGATGATTTCTTGAGCCAATTGAGTTGATCTCCTAGGATAAGGGTCGTGATGTGATGAGGATTCACTGGTCCAAAAATCGCATCATTTGGAGTTCGTTTGATTGAGTTTTGGAGAAGATTTGAGAAGATCCCGAGAGATTTTTTGTTATGTCAGGGGTCGACCGACACTGTCGATGACCAGGACCGGCACTGCCGATTGGTCCAGTCTGTAGGTTCCAGTGCGATAGCATCCCGTATCGGGACTACCGATAGGTGGGACCGGCACTGCCGATGACGCGCACCGGTACTGCCGATAGGGGTGACCGGCACTGCCGATGCCCACCGGCACTGCCGATGGTAGGGATCGGCACTGCCGATGGGAGTTCAGTTCTGAACTGTTGAGGATTGCTTCTTCCCTTTCTGTTTCCGCTGTGTTTCTTTGGTGTGGTTGATCACTCCTAGGGTTAGTACATCACAATTTGGTATGTGTAATCTTGGTGATCGATTTGGAGGTTGGCTTGTGTTGTTTTTAGGATATAGGCCAAGTTCTCCTAGAGAATTTTATTTGGCTCCCATTCACCCTCCTCTGATCACCTTTTCGGTCCTTCAGAATGTTTGAAAATATGTCACCCGTATTACAATTATCAGACTGATGAAAGGTTACCTACTTTTTGTATGAGAGAGCAGCGAAAGTACTTTCACTCGTCATTGAGAAGATTGTTCAAATATGAGCAAACCAAATCAGATAGACCTTTCAATCGACTTGATAAATATTGGGAGTTGCATGAAGAGAGCAATTAGACGGTATGTACTAGCTATCTACTACGAGGACACAAAAGTTACTATGTAGTACCAAGCAGCATACCATTATGCGTCCACTAAATATTGGGTTAGTGGTGCTGGCACACTAAATAAAAGGGGAGATGTGTTATTTATAAATTCTGTTTCTGATTTTCTTATTTACAAATCAAGAAGCAAACAAATCAGGCGTGCGCACTCTGTGACATCATGAGCCACCTAGCGAATCATCAAGGAAGCACATAAAAGTAATAGGATGGGAGAAATGGTGAGTCCAGTCCCTGTATCTTTTGCATTTTTCTCAATCTTTGCAAGTGTGAAATGCATTATTGCGTTTGTGTTTGCTTGTTTTGGCTCATCTGGCTTGCCTATATGTATGGGTCGTTTCTATCCTCCTATTTTCTCTCCCCTTTCCCCTTCTCTCCTCACGCACATGTTCTCACCACTCCAATCCTACCTCTCTGTATCCTCTTACCTCTCAACTCACACGCACACAGAGACAGAGACACCCAACAAAGGTAGCGAAATAGCTAGAAAAAAAAGCACATGCACAAAGATTATCGGTAAAGAACTGCAGCAAAATCTCCTCCCAGACAAAAGCAGTTCATGGAGCACCAAGATGTCGGCCTGGCCCTGGGCCTCTCCCTCGGCTCCAGCCACCTCCATCTCAAGGATCAGCAGCTGCTCCTGTCTCAGCCGTGTACCTTGAAGCCATCGTTATCCCTCAGTCTCCCAGCCGATGATGGAAGTCTGAGAACACAGGTGCGGCCGCTCACCGTTGTCAAGAGGGAGCTGCCGGTGGAGGAGGTAGATGTGGCTATTGGCAGAGCGCTTTACTCGATGGCCTCATCGGTAGCAGCTGCGGATGATGACGAAGGATGCAACAGCCGGAAGAAGCTGAGACTGACCAAGGAACAATCGGCGCTGCTCGAGGACCGCTTTAAGGAGAACTGCACCCTTAACCCCGTAAGCACGCACTAGCTCATCGCAAGTTTGAAGTGCATCAGCTTCTCATCTTCTGAGAAATTGTTCATAGACGATGTTCAGTCTTTTCTTTACTTAGTTTGGTTATTCTTTTTCTGTTTCATGTGAGCAGAAGCAAAAGGTTGCCTTGGCGAAACAACTAAATCTGAGGCCGAGGCAAGTGGAGGTGTGGTTCCAGAATAGGAGAGCCAGGTTAGTTGGTCATATTCCTTTCCATTTCTTCTTTTTTCATGATATCTTTGGAAACATAATAATTTAATGACACATGCATATTTTAATAAAGAATAATCCTCCAAAACAAAGTTGTGCAGTACTAATTAAGCTTGCTGCGCTTGGATGGCTGCAGGACAAAGCTAAAGCAAACAGAGGTCGATTGTGAGCTTCTCAAGCGCTGCTGCGAGACGTTAACCGAGGAGAACCGCGGCCTCCACCGCGAGCTGCAGCAGCTCCGTGCCCTGGACCACCCCCACCACGCTGCCTTCTTCATGCCTGCCGCTGCGCTCTCCATCTGCCCCTTTTGTGAGCGCCTCACTGGTGCTCCTCCGGTCACCGTCGCAGACCGGCCCAAGGTAACTGGACCTGGTCCGGCAGCCCACCAGTTCAGCACTTTCGCTAAATCTGCTGAATGCTGAACCATCCTTCTACGCATGATTCAATTGGTCACCTGTATATACATATGCATATATTTCTAGCTAGCGAACCTACTACCTCTGCATCCATTGCTAGTTGATCGTCATGTAAGATATGGTAACTATTGATTGGGTAGATCATTTATTTCCTCCCCTCCCTTAATTGGTGAGCTTTGTTTTTTTACAAGCTAATTATGAGGAGGAGAGTCAAAAGAAAGGTCAGATTTATTGGTGCTATAGTTTTTAGCAGATATTGCTTTCTATTGGCAAAGATAGTTTCAGTAATGCTCGTTACTAATAAATTTGATTAATTGTCAGGGAAGTATGATTAGATGATGATGACATGCACCAAACGCATCCCAATTTCTTTGGATGTGGAATCTATGTATGTATAAAATGATGTGTTTGTTTTACCATCATATAATATATTGATTTGTTTCAAGAGTTTGTGTTTCCTGCGTCCTCATGTGGATGTGAATGAACAGAAAGATCTATCAACTGACACCTTGAAGAAGTCTCAACCTGTTTTAGTTATTTTTCACAAACAGTTTATTTCTTGGGAACAGATAAAGATATCGATGTTTTCTTTTCCTTTTCGGAAGAAAGAGTATGACCTTTCAAATGTTCTGCAAAAATTATTCTAATAAAAAATACTTCAGTTCCTAAGTAGGTGAGAATTGAAAAAATATTCTTCACATCATTTAAATATGATTTGGAACAACCAATACATGTTTCAATAGTCAAATGCCAGCAGTGTAACAGGTGGACGTCTAAATCCTTCTAGCTAATTATGAGTAGGGGAGCACAGATCATGTGAACGATGGCATGAACTAGTCGTGACACACCAAAACTGGTTGGACTGTGGTAGTTTGTAGGCATGCCTTGCATGCATGTGTGGATGTGTGCATGCAGGAGGCACAGACAAGCAATGATCTTTCTCTTGAAACGAGATACACAACATCCGGGTTCCTGCCTCCCGATCTCTTGGCAATTTCTTGACGAAATCTATGAACTACGTACAGCGATATCACAAGTCTTCTAATTGAGTCATGCACATATTGAAATGTTCGTGTCAGTACTCTGTTTCAAAATATAGGTCACCATCATTTATTTCTAGAGGATTTTTACTGCAGACCTAAATAAATGCACGTAATTTATTTACCTCATCCGACAGTTTAGATTCAAATAATGATACTTTCTATGCACCGGTTTTATGAGTAACATATAGAGGTATCATAAGTATCATATGGGCAATATAGAAATTACACACCTATCACAAACTTATGATATTTATATTTTTAAAGATAAAACAAATGTCACGTGTTTACTCTCATATCATTTTTTTTTCTCCTAAGAAATTAACTTCTACATTACCAAGTAATTACAGTTAATGTCATGTCAAATGAATGGTTAGATCTAAATCATGATATTTCAATTTCATATGTATCATGGTCTACTGTAAATGTCTATTTCTATCAATTTCATATGTATCATGGTGTAATGTAAAGGTCTGGCTATTTCTATCATTTTTCGTTGCACCTTCCATTAAGGCAACATGTTTTTTAGCGGCTGTGTTTGCATGAATTATTTCAATGCTTCATATTTATTTTGCCTTGGGGCTCCAAGCTAAAGTAGTCCATGTCATCATCATTTTCTATTGACAGTCACATAATATTCGACGAATGATACTGGTATGAATTTTTGTATATGGGCTAATCATTCATGGTAATGATTTCAAGTAAATTTACCAAGTTTCCACAAGGTGATGAGAGGGACACAAATATATATGGTTGTGTCCTGCTTCTGTGGGTGTGAAAAGTCTAGGATGGAAGAAAGAGGGATTTGAAAGTTGTGCTGGCGTGTTGGTGAAGTCAAAAGTGATGATAGATAAGCCAGCCAATGATGGCCCCATGTAGTGCCACTATGTAGGAAAAGGTAATTAGAATTGCTTTTCAAGCATCATTAGCTACGCTTTTATTTAGCGTCTCAAAATTTACGTAGCTAATGAGAACTCATTGCGGACGTGAAAATTATGTGTCGCCAATGACATCATCAATGGTGACGCTTCTTAACTTGAAGTGTCGCCAATTGAGAAACCATTAGCAACGCGTCCATAGTAAGCTTGTTGCTAAAAATAGTCTGAATTGTGATGCTTTTCAAGCGTTGCCTATAGCTTCTAAACTGGCGACATGTTTTCGGTAAAAGTGTCGCCTATGAGGAGGGCATTGGAGATGCTTTAGGATGAACCGAGTCGCTGATGGTGGAGCTATTGGTGATGCTTTGAGAGTAACCGTGTCACTGATAACTGCTCGAGACGCACCTACAATCGTCCGGTTTCTGTTTTGTCTTCTTTTTTTTTTTGCTAGAAACAATGATGTGGTTTATTTGGGTCATGAGAGGTTCACAGATCAGAAAAAGACAAGGTTCAACTGATGCAAGCACGTTCACACAGGCATAAACAATTTATGGAAGCTAGAGATTATTGAAAGTGTTATGGAAGCTAGAGATCATTTAGAGTGCCGTTAGGATATTCTTTTTGTGCTTTTTGTATACAATCTGTACTTAGACCCTGTTTGAATCCTTCGAGTTTCAAAGAAATTGGTTTTTAGAAACTTGAAAACCTCCAAACAGTCCAGATTTTATGCCAGTTTTTATAAACCAGATTATGAGTTTTTAAGAAATCCATAATCTAGCTCAACCCAACTAATGCCAGTTTTTGCCTCATTCCAATACAATTAATTACCAAAAAGCTAATTTATAAATTATAAAAACTAGTATCTAAACATCCCCACCCAATTTTTATTTTAAAACTACTTTCTAGAAACTGAAAGTGAAAACCATTTTAAGAAACTATAATGGATCCAAACAGGGCCTTAGTGAACATGTTGACTCATCACTACAAGAAAATTGGGGTATTAACACAGTGAAATTTTGTGGCAATAGGGCCATAATGGTTGTGATATCTTTATGTTGCCACCAAGTTCATTTTGTGGGCTGTCGTGACAAGTAGTAGCTTGACAATAGGCTTTGGCAACCACTTTTGCATTTGGTTGCAATAGTCATATTAATTGCAACCAAATGAAACGTTGGGATTAGTAATAGACACAATGACAATTAAGTGGCGAAAAATGGATATTGCAACAAATTCAATAAAATTAAAAATATAAAACTATTGCAAGCTCTAATTGCTTGGAGCATTAGTCGATCTCTAGACCTCTATAGTCATTGAAAAATGTTTTACCACCATGCTACTCTTGTTTACAACATATATGATGCAAATAATATTACTTTATCTCATCTTACAAAATAGAAAACTATAACAGAAATCGTGGCAATAGCAAAACACTATGGCAATGGACTATGTGTATTGCAATGATTTTTTTTGTCGTGGCTATTAACTCCTCTCTGTTGCAACCATTTTATCTTTTGATGTAATTTAGAGATCAGGGTTAGCAACAAAATTCAACGTCATGGCAACGCTAAAAATTGGTTGCAATAATATGAATTAGTCGTGACCACTTTATTAATGGTCGCAATAATGTCTGACCAGTGTAACAAAATTTATGAATATTGCCACACAAATTTTTCGTGGCAATATTGTTCACATGTCGCAATGTCTATTGCAACAAAACTTTTATTGTTGCAATATAACTCATGGCAATACCCTGATTTCTTTGTAGTGTCAATAGGATATTAAACGGTCTCACTTTAGTGGTAGAAATATTTATTACAAAATTTTCATGTTGGCCACTATAACAATTACACATGGTGGAGCAGATAGGGCACGTTTTAATAACAGGTGGGACCCACAACAGTAGTATGGTTCCAACTGACAGGTTTAGAATGGGCTTGTTCCATGACTCTAAATGGGCATAGCTCAAAACTCTTATGCCCATAACTCTTCAATGAGTCTGTCAACAATGTTTAATTGGCCCTTAAGGTGCACAAATTGAAATGGGCTGGTCCAAAACGCTAAATGGGCCTGGCAGAGAACATAAATGGGCTAGATCAGTCAATGTCATGTCAGCGGCACATCACATTGTAATGACAGTACTTTGCGACATTTTGCTACAATTGTCGTAGAATAATTACGATGAAAAAGAATAGAAATGTCATTGAATATCTTTTATAAGGGACATTCAACAACGAATAAGTTTTTGTTACCTGAATATCATAAATTATATACTATGACGTATTTTTTATCTTTTGCAACAAAACTAAAACGTCATAGAATGTCAAATTTAGTGTAGTGAGTTCTCCCAAGGGAAAACGGTGGTTTAAAAGACAATATGTTCATAACCATATAACTAATAATATACCATAGTCTAAATAGGGGTAAGGATAATACATGTAGTGATAGGGTGACACACACAACAACCCAATTCTCATGTTAGTACAAAGCCTTGGTTTAGTGGGTTAGGAAGAGTTAGACTGGGCCCCATGTACTTCTATATTCCTGTCTATAGGTTAGCTTCATACAACACATAAGTACTATGCTAAATCAAAATAAGGAAGATTAATAAGCATAGTAGGGCTATCACAATCTACCAGCAATCATTCAATAGGACACGTGACAATAAGGCAATCAAATCCTTACCGCCACACATATTCCTGTTCGCGGGGCAACCAAGCACTCAAAGTTGTTTATCAACCTAAGCACCATGTGTACTTTGCTAAACAGTACTCTCCCTTCCCATGGGAATTTGACCCTTCGGATCAACAAGTCGGGAATAAGAATACACCTAACTCTATCCTGGTGGATCAACAAGTCAAGTACTAGAACGTGCATAACTCTAACCCTACTATGAGTGCATGTAGCACGCAACCTTTGACACTACAAGCGTATAGGTCTGTTGTAACTTTTCCCTCGAAGTATTCCAAGGTTTATCAATCTATGGAACAAGTGGGATGCTTGTTTAGCCAAAAGTTGTTACTAATAAATATAGTTGTTGAAAGAAAGGAGGTTCAAAAAGCTAATTGTAATGAAACAAATGAAATAGAGAGAAAGGTTACGACTAAGCAAGAATTAAGAGAACTTCCCACGGTCAAGGATCACTTGCATGCAAAGGTCAAGCAATTGAATAAAGGCTATACATGGTTGTTACTTAAGGTAGACAAAAGCTGTTGGCTGTGATCCTATCACGATGATGGGTAATAAGGTAATCATCCAACAAAAGCACTATTGTAGTACTTTCATCCAATCCACTGAGATAAACAATGAGCAAGCACAACAATAGACCAAAATAAAACAATGAGCAAGCACAACAATAGACCAAAATAGAGAAACAAATGTATTCAATTAACCATCACAGTGCACATGGGAAGATCCCCACAAACCGAGGGAAGAACAGAGAATCATCTCATGATATGAGTAGGTTTCGCCATGGGAAAAACCTTGGATTGACCTATCCTACTTCCTGGTACAATTTGGGGCAAATCGGACAAGAAAAGTGCGGCGTGCCCATCGACACGAATTTGGTGCCGATTGGCGCAAACCCACTTTTCATTGGAATGCAGAGAAATTTGCTCGGGACAAAGCTCTTTGTTGTCTAACTCTAATTCCGCTACCAAAAGTCACAAAAACCAAACTGTCTTGCGTGTAGAATGGGGTCTTCTCTACTACCTAATAGTTTTGAGCCGGTCTTCTTAGTCAGCCTTAATCAGTCCTTATTCATCCCATCATCTAAACCACAGATCCTTGATCCATCATGCGTCAACGCCCCCACCCCCATGAGCCCCATGCTCAGGCGTAGGCGCACGCCCCCTAGCGAAAAAAGAGCGGCCTCCATGAACAGATTGTGCAACATCGGGCACTCCTTCTCCATCTCGTCGGTCGCGCTGCCATTGGCCATTGCTGCCAGCCCCTCTCCCACCGTAGGCCACCCTAGTCCTCGACCCTCGTCGTAGACCCATCCCCCATCGTAGGTCGCCCAGGCCATCACTCGCCACCGCATCAGTTCACCGGCCGCTGCTGCATCGGTAGACCGGCCGCCACCGCATCGGTTGACTGGCCACCGCCGCAACCTCCCTCTCCAGGTCGCCGATTGCACCACCGTACGTAGGTCCTCATTGTCGGCCCCTTTCCCACCGCAAGGCCGCCCTAGTGTCACACCCGATTTTAAGACCAAAATTGAATGCATCTGTACACGTGCCCAGGATCAAGTTTTTGTCGGGACTTAATCTCGGCAATAGACATAGGGTAGTTCATCTATGAGGATTTATATGTAGGACAGGGATATGCGTGAGATCGAGAGACAATGGTAATACAAGACGCCGATTTATACAAGTTCGGGCCTCCCGGAGGATAATAACCCTACGTCCTGTGTTCTGTGGTATTTGTATTGATATGTCTAGATCTAAAGATCTAGACAAGGAGAGTAGACCTACACGATAATGTCTAGTTGTGTCTCATGTCACCCAATGAGCTCTATTGTCTAATGTTAGGGCTTGTCTAATTCTTGTCTATTGCTTGTCCCTCGAGGAGGACCCCTGCCCCTCCTTATATATTCGGGGGGACAGGGTTATATGACGGAGTCCTAGTCGGTCTACTGTTCTTATCCTAGTAGGAGTCTACTTTGCTTTCCTTATCTATGAGGTACCCCGATGGTATGTTTCATCGACAAGCCCCTGAGAGTCTTGCAAGCTTGATGATAGTCTTCAATAGCTTCCCAACTGGTTTATGCCATGCACGAATGCTTCAGCTTTATATCAGCGACCTTGTAAGAATCTCAAAGATCTGAAAATGTCTTCAAGAAATCCACTGGTGCACCAAATAGGTGCACCTAATTAGGTGTAGCCCCCGACTGTTGTATCATTTGGAAATTGCAAATAATGCAAGAGTCGAAAACAAGAATAGTCGTGTTGGCTCTTTTTAAGGAGAAATCGCTCAAATCATCAAATTCGAGTGATAAATAGCTCAGCAGAGTGATATCAATCACTACCAAGTGATATATGATTCAGATGAGTGACTTCAATCATCGCTGACTAGTATATGACTCAAACCAATGACTTCAATCATTGCCGAGTGCTATATAATATACTCAGGTGACACCAATCACAGTCGAGTAATATTAGGTTCACGGGTGACATCAATCACAACCGAGTGAACGAGGCCTTATGACATCAATCATAGCCAAGTACTAAGTTACCATGACTTCAATCATGATTAAGTAACCTTTCCTTAAAAATATTAATCATTCATATCTTTGAGCTTTATTTTCACTATTATAGACTGACTTCAATCCGTCGAGTGATGCTCGTTATCTCGCACATATGACCATCAAGTCACAGTGACATGATCATCAAATCATGCTTTGAATGATTATGGCATCAACCATTTTTGATAATGCAATACTCATCAAAGAAGCATATTTGATAGAGTGACCATCAAGCCACTGTCATATGATCATCAAATCATATATTTATATATTATGGCATCAACGATAAATTTGATATAAAGTGCTTCTCTTCAAACAAGCCCCAAGACAATCACCGTTATAAGTGGCAGCCGCGCTCAACTCAAAATATCATGTCCGAGTGGTAGCGGTACTTAAGTCATGACGATAAGGTCAAGTGAAGAAAGTAGTCAAGGTTGTTGTAGCTGCTGACTGCTGATGAAGTAGGAATCACTCCAAGTCATGACGACCGAGTGAAGCCGACAGTCTGACATGTCTCCGACCGATTGCGGCGGTCAGATATAATGTGGCAGACCGATGGGGGCAGTCAGAGCTGGTGTAGTCGACCGATGAAAGTGGTCAAAGCTGTAAACCGACCGATGAAGGTGATCGGAGCTGGCATGGCTGACCAATGAAGGCGGTCGGAACTAGAGTAGCCGATCAATGAGAGCGGTCAGAGTTGTAAACCGACCGATGGAGGCAGTCGGAACTGGCACGGTCGACCGACGAAGGTGGTCGGAGCTGTAAGCTGACCAATGAAAGCGAGGAAATCACTCTATGTCGAGTGGTGTATCCGTCTTTTCGTCATAAATGTTCCTGACAATAAAGAAAATTACAATAATTAGTTATAATTAACATTGTTTGTTTAAAAACTTATTTTTACAATCCAAACAAATCAGTCAACTGAAAAGTCAAGTGTGTATCCATTTTTCTCCTATAAGTAGACCGACTGGCGTAGAGCAGCGTATTCGCGTGTTAGCAACCAGACCGATCCATCATAGGATACTTAGGATTAAATATAAAAATCTCGAAGCTCGGTCTACCGCAACAATATCGGTCATAATTATTCTTGCGTAGCAATCAGAACCAATCGACACATGACCTCTCGCAACTTTGGCTCTGGGTTTAGTGTAGTGGCAGTTTGTCGTGTAGCAAAGAAGTTTTATGCCATAGTTGTTTATCAGCGTAAGACCAAAAATAAGACCAAATCACGAATAAAATGCAATGTATCAGTCGAGGCAGAAGCCAAAAAAGGTGAAACTAGAATAGACGACATGGGTCGTATGATGTCAGGGCTGATGTACTATTGAAAGGTCACCGACCGATATGTGTACTATTAGATTCACAAAAAAGTGGGAAAACATGTGTATAGATACACAAATAGCCCCCTGGCTCGATTGTTTAATACGAAGGATTAAAGAACCGAGGCAATAAAAAGATGAATAAAGTCACAAATAAGAGCACTGATTAAATAGCCCAACTTTACTCATAAAAAAACCTACGACATTCTGCTTAGAAAATAGAGATAAATGGCCATAGAGAAAAAGAATGAAGCACATGAGCCTGAAATCTCGAAAAATAAATCGAGAAAGTATAAAGATATTTAGCTTTGTTATTCGGCGAGTTGAAGATGAGCCCGCGAGCGTGTTGATGCGGTTGGCGAGTGGTCGAACGTCAAAGTCAAGCCATCATATCGTGAGGACATCAAAGCTCGGAGTGGTTAGCTTGTGTTGCCAAGTAGCCAGATCATCGAGATGCCGAGTGGTTTACCAACACATCAAACTGTTCAAGTAGTCGAAGTGCCAAGTCATTGACGGCACTGTCGAGTAGTGTAGAAATGTCGCCGAGTCATCATAGTGCAGCGATGTCACTGAGTGGTTGAGTCGAGGCGATGTCGCTGAGTGACTGAATCGAGGCGATATCACCGAGTGACTGAGTCGAGGCGATGTTGCTGAGTGACTGAGTCACGGTGATTGCCGATGCGCCGAGTCATCAAAGACGGTGTCGAGCGGCCGAGTGGCCAGGTGAAGGCAGAGTAGCTTCCGTGCATGTACATGTTGCTGTGAGCGGTCGAACCGTCGAGTCGCGGCGATGTCGCCGAGTTGTTGGAATCCATCAAAGCATCGAGTTGTTGGAAGCATCGTCGTAATGGATAATGTCGCCAAATAGCGGTCGTCCTCCTTAAAGGTGTCGTCGTCAGTTTGTTGGGTGCCGTCTTGATGAAGACATGATGATTTGTGCGATGACACGATGTTTTAACATCAGTCTGCTCGCGATTAGATCTTGAAGAAGAAATCTTTCAAAAATGCGGTGACTCGTGTGCTTCAACGCCGGTCTGCTCGTGATGAAATCTTGAAGTAGTAGGTTGAAACCACCGATCTCGACGAGCCGACCGTCACGCTGCCCCTACTTGGCGCGCTAATTGTCGGGACTTAATCTCGACAATAGACATAGGGTAGTTTATATATGAGGATTTATATGTAGGACAAGGGTATGCGTGAGATCGAGAGACGATGGTAACACAAAACGCCGATTTATACAGGTTCGGGCCTCCCGGATGATAATAATCTTACGTCTTGTGTTCTGTGGTATTTGTATTGATATGTCTAGATCTAAAGATCTAGACAAGGAGAGTAGACCTAGACGATAATGTCTAGTCTCATGTCGTCCTATGAGCTCTATTGTCTAATGTTAGGGTTTGTCTAATTCTTGTCTATTGCTTGTCCCTTGAGGAGGACCCCTGCCCCTCCTTATATATCCGGGCGGACAGGGTTACATGGCGGAGTCCTAGTCACTCTACTGTTCTTATCCTAGTAGGAGTCTACTTTGCTTTCCTTATCTATGAGGTACCCGGATGGTATGTATCATCAACAGTTTTCAAGCACACAGGATAAAAGTAAGGTAACAGTACAACTAATGTCATTATAACATCAATATTATATCATACCATTATTCTAAAAGACTCGACAATGAAAAGCTCCATAACATCACATGTAGTCAACCGAGGGTCGCAATCCTAGTCCATCTCACCATCATCTTTTGAGCAACAGAATAATAGCAGCAACAACACAGGGAAAACTAAAACACGTGGGTACATAAAGTACTCAACAACAACGCAGAATAATATGCAGGCTATGAACAAGAATAGGCTTAACACGGTTTTACTGTACTACACATCAGTAGCCTATTACTCTAATTATACCAGCATCCTGTTTACTAGGTAAAAAGTATACCAACAGGTTAACCACCTGTCCAACACTATCGGTTGCCCACCGATAGCACACCTATAAGTTACCCACCCATAACAGAACACTACATGTTACCAACCTGCAATATCTATGGCTATACCACCCAAAATTGGTTACCCACGAGATCCACCCAACCATCCATCTAATCGTGGGAGGATCCAGGCTGCCCTTGATTGTGAGCACGGCTGTTATAACTGTTTTACACTATGCAGCGGTTGCACAACGTTACCCACAGGTTGGTGATTCCATCACCTGTTGTCTGTGACTAAAGTCTCCCTGTTACCAACACACTACCAGAGGTGTGAGGCCAAGAGATCACCACATGATCTTTCAAAGAGCTTCCCATCTTGAAAAACGTCCCCGCTAAGGTTTCACTGCTGTGGGATTAATTATCCCTATAGAAGCCCCCTCTAGCGCCGTGGCTAGAAGCATACCCTTCATCACATGAGGCCAAAAGTGACCCTCTTGTCCTTCTTCCTCAAACGTCTGCAAAACTAGGAAGACATCTAATACTAGACCACGCCTACCCATATCAGCCATGTGCTTTGTGCTAATTTCCAAGGTGCCCACTCCACGAACCAGTCCTTATGACCAAGTAGGTACTACCACAATCCAACCAGTACATTACCCGTACCTATGCATACCCACACCATCATCAAAATCCTCCTGCTTGGGTCACCTAAGTTCCAAGTTGCTAAAAAATTACCGACCCAAGTGGTGATTAGTTTCAAGTGATATTAGTCAAGTTTATCATTATTCAATTTTAAACCCCAAAGTATTTCTAGCTAAGTGTGATGTACCCATACTGATCTACTTAACCAAACCTAGGTGACAAGGACAAGATTATTCAATAACTAGTCAACCCTAATATAGGATTCAAATATAGAAAAGCATGCATGAAAAGTAAACTAATATTGTTAATAGGTGCAATATGATCATGGTAACGACAAATATTCTTGATAGTGATGTAATTAAGCATATGTGTATAAAAGTCGACGGAAACATGACTCGGGGTTTATACAGGTTCGGTCCTCTCAAAGGATAAAAATCCTACATCTTGTTTGGTGTTTGTGTATTGCTGGGGTTTGCACTAGGGTTAGTGTTTGCCAATGCAAGTTTTGATGATCATTCGAAGACCCCCTGTCCTCCTTATATATTCCAAGGGCTGTAGTTTTACATGGCAATCTTCTAGTCGGTTACATCTGATCCTATCTATAAACCATATCTCTAATAATAACTTGCCTCCCACTCCAAGTAAGTATCCGAGTAGCTATCTTCTAGGCCTTTTATGTCCAATGCTTTGTAATAAAGCCCTGGCCCACTCGACCATATAATCGAGTGGTTAGATGTCTTGGGTATACATGTCCCACAGTAGCCACCAAGACCTTTACAATTTTGGATCAAAGCTTCAAACTATCTTGATGCTTCTTAAAATTGAATAGTGCTTCTCTTGATTCAACATCTTCATCTTGATCGATAAAGAACTTGCTTTATCCATGGACGCCTAATCAGGCATACTCTATGAGTATAGCCCACGACTCAGAAGGTGTTGAATCATCATTGAAATACCTTTTGAGTTCAAATATCAATAATCTCCCAGCCCAATATTATGAAACGATGCAATTATAAAATGCACCTAACCAAATATAGCCCCTAGCTCAAAAGTTATTTGAATTAGAATGGCTTGTGAGCCAGGAATGTTCAAAAATGGTGCTTATAACAAAAGGAACCATATCTTCGAGTGGACCAAACTTGTTCTACCACTCTCTCCCTATTGTGCTAACAAAACGATGAAATAGTAGCCCCCAAGATTGGTGCTACCACTCCCTCCGAATGGTTGACCAGAAAATATTGAAACAATAGCCCCCAAGGGTGAAACTATATAATATCCGAGTGATTTATTAACAAATCATCATAATAAATGCGTGGCAGCCCCCAAATATAGAACAACCTATTATCCAAGTGACTTATTTACAAATCATCATAATAAATGCATGACAGTCCCAAATATGGAACGACCTATTATCCAAGTAGTTTCCATATTAAAATCATTTAAAATGTAAAATTTGTAGCCCCAAGGGTGAAGCTACTTATTAGCTAAGTGGGTCCATTAATAATTTACTGGTACTGATATGTCCTTCATGCTGTTTTACATTTATTAGTAATCAACAATACCGCATCTACTATTTCAGGTTGTTGTAGCATTGATAGATATGCTGGCTAAGTGAAATGGGCCCAGGCTAGGTTAAACTAGGTATATAAGCGACATCTGATTTAACTTGCAAGGCACCTTCACACCTCAGCTTCTTCTATTTCTTGTGCCACGTCCGCCTCCATTGCTCCAACCCTAGATCCACGCCGAACCGTCAACCTTCATCGTCGATCCTGCTCCATTTCCTCGCCGAAACTTCATTCACCACCGCAGCTCCATTCCAATGGCTCCAAAGCGCACTCGCCAATCCACTAAGGCATCCTCGAAAGGAAAAGCTTCCCCTGTTCATATGGAAGATGATCCATCCCTGGATATCCCCGAAGGGACCAAAGAGTTCTCGACCTCCTCCATGAATAAAGAAAAGATCAACCAACTTGTGATCGATGGTGTGCTTCAAGACCAACAAACAATAGATTGGATCAAAACTACAGGTTAGAAAATTCCATAGCCGCCTATTGATCATATCATTGTCTTCGCTCCCTTTTCTACTGTGGACTCGGACTCCCTTGTTCTGATTTGTTCTAGGGTCTACTTTTCTTCTATGGGATTAATCTAGTTAACCTCAATCCTAATTCCATTCTTCATATCTCGATCTTCATTCATTTATGTGAGGTGCTCCTAGGTATTGCACCCCATTTTGACTTGTTTAAAGAACTCCTTGTTCTAAAATCCAATAGTAGTTATCGACACAAAAATCACCACGCGTGACTTGGGAGATCTGCTTAACTCCAGTGCAGGCTCAATACAAGAAACTAGGACGTGCCAGTCGATTTTCCCTACAAATCAACAAAGAGACAAACGGTCAGAAGACGCGGGTTACCGGCCCAGGACATGCCGATGAAGAAAGCTGATAGTCACTATTCATGAGATCAGTCGATGCTATTATGTGAATAAACAAAATAAAAGAAATTAAACTAATCGGCTGATTATATCGGTTTATCGACAAAATTTAATTTAGTTAACAGTTTTAAATCTCATAATTACCGACAAAGAATTGAGTCGGCAGGCCAGAGTCGATAAAACTACAGTACTCATATAGCAACTGGCCAAGTCGATGTGAGATGCCAGAGTCGATAGGGCTGAGTCGATAGCTCTATAGTAAATATGCATAGATAGACTCTGTCGATGGTGTTAGGTTGATAGATCTAATTAGCTGATATTGGAAATATGCTTTAAAATCATAAATCTATCTCATTTTAACAAGGGGGCAAATGACTATCAAAGTAAAAGATATAATCAATTTAAGCATCAGAAAGTCGATTGAACCGTGATAACCTATTGGCTAAATGTTCGGATAGAACTCTATTGATTCAAACAATAAGCGAATCGAATCTAATCCTATCAACCCAGTATGAGATCGAAATTGATGCAGCCTTACTAATTCGAACAGATCGAACTTAATCGAGAGATAGTGTTCAAACATGGTAGATAGAGCTAGATTTAATCTATTTATAGATAAAATCGACAAAGTGACTCGAATAAAAGATCTAAATTACCTGTAGAAAATACTAAAATCACAATAGATCAGTTCCACCCAAGACAGTATCACAATCAGAGTCGATGCAACAGGTATAAAAAAAGATCCAATTATTGGATAACTAGCAATCCTAATGATAAGAAATAGAATATCAAATCAATGAGAAAGTACTAGTTGAGATTGATAGAATTATCGATGTTGACTAATCCAAGTCTCTCATTGAGATCGGAGCCGATGCAGCCCACGTGAGACGAGGAATTTGTCAAGTAGGAAAGGTTGGCGATGCGTCGAATTGTGTTGAACCAAAGTGTTGTCTTTTTTGTATAGACCCTATTACATATTTATAACCCCATGCAAAGGATTCTGACCCAACTTGATCAGGACTCTCAAACAAGCCAACTAGGTTTATTCCTAAACAAAATCTAAATTAAAATATAGAAAAAGATAAAATAACCCCACAGGGGTTCACTTTCCTCTCTTTTGGCAGTTGGGTTCATCAACCTTGGCCGATTCTGACTTCACGTGGCTGATCACTGGGCCCGATTAAATTCCACTGCCAACAACAGTAATGTTATTGGTGGGGCTAGATTCCAATTGAGGAATAAGTCCATATACATCAAAGTTTCACTCCCATCCACTAACAAGGTGTGGCATGGTTCTATCATGGGAATCATGCCCCTTCCCTCTCCGAATTCAATGCTGAGGCACCTACATCATGGCCTCAATGGTCTAAAAAATCTTCTCTAGAGAAGGAAGAAGTAGAAGAGATTTTGTAGCAAATTGCGCTTCTGAAATCCAAGGGGTATACTAGAGTGGACGTTGTCGCGAGCTTCATTTTCCATAGGGTCTAACCGACGAAGCAACACCAAATTCCCGGTTGGTGATGCAACATGAAGGGAGATGCGACTCGAGAGGTGCCTGAGATGATGTCCGATGAGCAACTCACCCTAAGGTTGTAGAATATTTTTGCATCATTGTAAAATTGGATTGTAGACTCCAAAGCCATCGGGCATGACTCCAATACTAACAGAAGGGCGGTAAGTAAATATTCCAAACATATGAAATATGTTTGTGTCATTGTCATACTAACTCCCCTGTTTATTACATGTTTTAGACCCATATGTGTCAAATCCACCACTTCCACCACCAATCAGGGAAATATAACCAACACAAGTGCCAGCTCTAAAACACCGTGTTGTTGAGGCTGAGAGGGAGTCGGTGCGTCAGGCTGATCATGCGATCAGTTGGCGAAGCCTTGCTGATGCCCGGATCTGAAAGCATGATGGGCGTTAGATGAGCCACCGAATCATGCTTGACGAGGCTCCCGCTCTGATCAGCAACAAAGGTGAAGGTGCCAAAGTAGATCATGTCTCCCGAGTGAAACTTGACATTGAGGAAAGCCATTGATTTCAACAAAGTTGAACTCAGCCCCCTTCCTGGCTCGCCAATTGTCAAGAGATATTCTTGATAGTAGATTTAGGTATGCATATAAGTATGAAATTTGATAGACACAGGACATAGGGTTAATACAGTTTCGGGCCTCCTGAACGATAAAAATCCTACATCTTATTTGGTGTTTGTGTATTGCTGGGGTTTGCACTAGGCTTAGCGTTTCCCAAGGCGAGTTCCGATGATCATTCGAAGACCACCTACCTTCCTTATATAGCCGAAGGGTAGCGGTTTTACATGATAATCTTATAGTTGGTTACAGCTGATCCTATCTATAAACCATATCTCTAATAATAACTTGCTTCCTACTCCAAGTAACTATCCAAGTAGCTATCTTCTAGGCCTTTTATCTCCAATGCATCGCAATAAAGCCCTAGCCTACTCGGCCATAAAACCGAGTGGTTAGATATCCCGGGTATATATGTCCCACACAAGGACAGTTGTTCTTTCCCTGCTAGCTTCTGCTCAAACTAAGAGTCCTAGAAATTCTCCTTATGCTCATCCTCTTATATTGATAAACTTACAAAAAGCATACATGTAAAGAAATAAGAAACAATACATCAAACAATTCCTAATGACTATGTAAATAGTATCCAAAGGTAATACTCGTTCCTCTGATTCCGGGAGTGTAGAAATCACCTAAATCAGAGTTACGAGTTAAGAGTTATAAATGTTAAAGACTAAGGGTTTATTAGCAAAATTACATTACCTAAAAATAACTAATTTAATTGGACTTTATACATCAGAAATCAAATAAAGATTTGTTTTTGTTAAAAATAGATGTTATGTTATTTTAGAAAACCAATATCTTACTTAAACAATAAAGGCTAGGGAGTCAAATGTAACTTTAGTAAAGTATAGGAAATAAAGTGTATAACACAAGGGCTAATTATAATTTATAAAAATTATAGGGGCTTTGTGCAAAAATGAAGGATTTAAGCTGTATTTCCTTTAGAATCATGATCCTAAGCATAAAAGAGGCATTTACCGAGATCTACATGAATTAAAATAAAAGCTAAATTTGGCAAAATAAGTCCACAAGTTTTGTGGACCAGCTAAACCTGCGGGTTCACTCGTCTATCATGGATCGGGCTTTTACCCCCTTCTATCTCTGCTAATCCTGGCTGTTGATTACAAAACCAATAGAGGGGAAGGGTTCCAGCAAGGCGGGTAGCGGACGACAGCGGTAGAAATGGTGATGCCATGGTTAGTGGCGCTGGAGCTCACCAAGGAGTGGCTCTAAGGCTTCGTTTACTAAGGTTCTTGGTCAATTTGAAACGAGCAATGAGGGGAGGCTTACAACGCGGTCACACAAGGCTAGGAAAGGTTGAAGGCATGTCGAAGGGTGGTGGCGATCGTCGGAGGGCATCGGGAATAGGGCTATGAGGGTTACAGCTTGAGGCCGAGGGCCCAGAAGTGCTCCTCGCGTGTTTGCGCACGGAAAGGAGGGGTTAGAAGCGTTGGAGGGGGCCTAGGACATGGAGACGGCACATGGCAACACAGCTCACCGGACTTTAGAGAAAAACACAATGGCACTGATTCTGCAGGCTCGGGGCGTCTAGCGTTAGCACAACGGCAGCAGCAGGGACTAGGGGCTTTTCTGGAAGGGATTGGGAGCCAAAAGCATCAAGGAAGACAAATGTAGCTGAGGGGAAGTCGCACTAGATTTTATAGGAGTAGGGGCAAACAAAGAGGTCACGAGTGGAGTTTGTTGAATATCAGTGACTGCTATGGCCATTGATGCGCAATAGCACTCGCGAGTGGTCAATTAAGGCAACAAAGATAGAGGGGGGGGGGGGGGGGGGGAGGGGGACAGAGAAATGATTTGCGAGTTTGGTGGGTCGGTTTTGCAACCGATGGTGGTTTCCTAGCGGCGGTGGCAGTCGAGCAAGGGGAGGAAGAAGGCGTTGATGCCTAGCTTGGCTGAGCTAGTGGGCTGCGCGAGGGTGGCAAACTGGGTTGTGAGGATTGGGCCAAAACATTGTTTAAATTAAGCTCAGGGGCTTAAACACAAAAGAGCCATCTATATGCAATTAAAGTAGTTAAAATAAATCATAACACCCATGAGCCGAGTCTACTAGTCTCATGGACCAGGGCTAGGTTTTGGTCTATGGTCCATGGTGGACCGGGGGCTGGCAAGTAGCTCGGCTGTTTTTGTGAACGGAACGACACATTGAAAGACTTGCGCGTTCCCGTGAATTGGTTACACTAATCGATCTAGTACTTCATTATGCATATTGTACATGTTGTGAAACAAGATATTGGTGATTTGGTTTAGATATTTGCTCACCTCATCTGGAGATCGTAGGGGGAAAGCAGGCAAGATGGCGTCGAGATAGTTGGTGGGCCGAACGTGTTCCTGGAGGCATCGTACAAGATCTAGGGGAGGGCTCCTGTGATCGCAAAGAAAAAAATCCTGGAACACGATATGGATCAACATTTGAAGCTTAGTACACTCGAGATTGATCGTATCAGGGCTTGAGTTTACCGTGTCGCACGCAGTTGATGAACTGATAGGGAAACAGCGGCCACAGCAAACAAGATCGTGGTTGATTCGGGGGTTCAATGGCGGTGAGCTTTGGATATGTTGTAGAGGAGTACCATGCTCACCTTCTGGTGAAATTTCGCATCATTTAGATGAGTTGATCTATGGGAACGCCGATGGCAACAAGGCACTACATGGCTGAAACGCAACAGGAACAGGGGAAGATGGCAAAAAATTTGGACCCCAATGGTCAGGATATTGAGAGGGAAGGCAGGGGTGTCATCTGCTGCACAAAGGAGAGTCCAGGTGTGGTTTTATAGGCTGGGAAAGGGAGGATAAATGACAGGTAAGGGAAGGGAAAGGACAGGGACGAGCTGAAACAGCTAGCCATGGTGGAGATTCAATTGGTGGAGATAGTGGTTGGTTTCGTTTTCTATTTGTGGGAGTCTAATTGAAGAAGGTGCTTATTACGGCACGATTGGATGTTCAGCCATGGCCAACAGAGGTGGCGGTGGTGTTCGTCTGTTTAGAAGAAGACGAGGGCGCCAGGCTGATTGGCTGGGCTACGTGAAAAAGAAAAGGGTCGGTGGGTGCTGCGCTGGGCCAAGAGGGCCGAAAGAGAGGAGGGAGGGAGGAACGGAACTTGGGCTATGTGTAGGAGAATTGTCCCAAAGTGTCACGTGTGCTTCTCTTTTCTTTTTCTAATTTCTATTTTCTATTTCTATTGTTTTCTAAATCGAAAACTACTCAAATTTTTAAAACACTTTATACACAATAAAAACCCTAATGTATACTACTCCTATATGAATGCAACAAATATCAGAAAATATGTTTTTAAATGATAATTTCCTAATTAATTGAAATCAAATTTTAACTAATTGTAAAAAGTTTTAAAATTTAGTCAAATTTTATTAAAACTCCAAAATTGAAATTATGGATGTGATACCCGGCCCCTTGGCCCTCGCTGCTGGCCTCTCCCCCATCGCAGGCTGCCCAGGCCGCCGCTGCAACCTCACTCTCTAGGTAGCCGGTTGCGCCACTGGCCCCTCACCAACCGCAGGCCACAGTTGTTCTATGCCATGAGCTTTCATTTTTTTTTTCTTTCTATTTTCTGATGCAATTGTTTGCCTTGTATCCACCTAACATCTGGGAGTTTCCCTGAATTGTTGTTTCTCAATTGAATTATGGATTTTGTTCTACAATCTATACATCTAATTAAGTGAGGTGGAGTCATCCCCCCAACTATTCTGCCAATCCAAAGAGTCAACGGGCGTTGGTAAAAAAAAGAAGGCAAGTCCGATCAGAAGGAAAAACAAAAAAACGTTCGTGTCCGTTCTTGATTGCACTTAGTAGACACAGACAATACAATCATAGCACGCTACCTCGCCTCTAAGAATCATTGAATCGAAAGCTATTTCTCCTGAGAGTCCGGAAGACATACTCGAGAGGCAGAGTCCACTTATCCAGTTTAACGAAACATCCTCACGAGGTAAATTAATCAAACAAAAAAAGATACAAATGGTAACTGAGGAGAAGTACGAATCAATTTTGCCTAACCGATGGCAAGATCTGACTTTCTAGGCGCCAGATCGGGTGGTAGTATGCTGGACCGAAGATGAGGAGAGAGAGAGAAAACTGATCGTCTGGAGGAGGAAGACGACCAGAGGACGGGCAACTGAGTTAGCGGGGCGAGCCGTTTAGTTGGGCCGTATTTACAGTTGGGCTGTAGTTGCAGGTACGTGCAAATGCAAACCCACTTCTTTTTTGTTTTCTTTTTCTTTTTTTCACCATGCTTTTTTCCATAAACAAAAATCTTCGACCCTCTTTAATCATCATTTAATTGTTTTCTTCTGTCCAACATGTGTCAAAACCAACATAATTTTCGTTTTTCCATTTCGTGAGTCCGCTAGCCTTTATACTTTCATCTATTTTCTATTCTCTGTCATACTTGTACGTGTGCAAGATTCAATTGGATCGTAGTTGTCTCCGCCTCGACACCTTTATACTTCCATCTATTCTCTCTTCTCTGTCATACTTGTACGTGTGCAAGATTCAGATGGATTGCAGTTGTCTCCGCCTCGACATCACGTTATAACCACTGGGGTCTTAACCGCAAACAATGTTGTCGATCTGTGTCCATGCCTGAAAAGGGTAGTGTTGCATATGGTGAGAGGAAGCTATGGCATCTGGGTCCAGAAGTGGGAGGCCCTGGTCATTCTGGTTGGCGGCAACCGCATGGCCGAGAGCGCCCGCGTAGACTGACAGGCAATGCTGGATTTCACCAGGAAGCATGTCATTGTCATGTACGGACGTCGAGGACAGGAATAGTCGCCGAGGATCATCGTCATAGCCATATTGTTCCCAATTATGAAGCACCTTGGTGGGAACCACAAGTTTGTCATATTATACAAAAATATTAGTTATAGTTTAGAGGACTTTGCTAACTATGTTTATACAAAAATATTAGTGCTAATATTTTATTATAGTTTTGAGCCCGTAGCAATGCACAAGCTCTTTGCTAGTCTTATATATTAGAGTGAATTACGAGGCTGCACTAGGTGATAATGGAGAGTTTGCTTAGCTGGCCGGTAGGTGGGTTGTGTGTGAGGATAAAAGGAGTGGTGAGTTTCTATTCCTGCTCGCAATATTTAGTTGATAAGTATATCCAGAATTCAAAATGTAAATACCCGTCGGCAACACTTCTTCAGCAAGCCCCTCAGCGCTGAACATGTTAGAGCGTTGGCTAGGCTGCTTGGTAAAATTCTTCCAGCCGAGGAGCTGAATCAAGAAGTAGAGGTGGTGACACCGGCTGATTAGCTGTGTAATCGTCAGTCTTGTCTTTTAATTCTGTGCAAATGGATATTGCAAGTATTCTTATTTGGAACGTAAGGACCCGTCGCGATAATCTTAGAAAGGTTGTCGATTCTTGCCACCCACACATAGTGTGCATTCAAGAAACAAAACTCTCACATATCTCTAACTGGGATGTAGCCGCCATGTTGGGACGTGACTACAGACACTTCGTCCTTCTGCCCGCACAAGGAACCCGCGGTGGAATCTTCACAGCATGGAAAGATGGGATTTTCTCGGCTGACCATTGGAGAGTGCATCGTCATTCCGTCTCAGTCCAGTTTAGTTCCGGCAATGGGGCTGACCCTTGGTGGTTCACAGGGGTATATGGGCCTAGCAACGATGGGGAGAAAGCCACCTTTCTGGAGGAACTCCGGGAGTCCGATCCCACGTGCTGGACCTTGGATGGTGGCTGGTGACTACAATATGATCTATTCTGCTAAGACAAAAACAATGAGAATCTCAACAGAGGCATGACAGGGAGATTTAGGCGCTTTGTTAATGACTATGAACTCAAAGAAATCCCCCTTCTCGGGAGGCGATACACATGATCGAATGAACGGGAGGCTCCGACTCTAGTCAAGTTAGATAGAGTTCTTTCTACTGCAGATTGGGAAGCCCTATTTCCGGATTGTATGCTGCAAAGTCAAGCCACGGAGATATCAGACCACTGCCTGCTTGTGCTCGGCTTGAGAGAAGGGGATTACAGCAAGAGAAGATTCCATTTTGAGAGTTACTGGACTAAATTGCCAGGATTTCATGAGGCTGTTGAGAATTCTCGGAATGCTCCCGTCTCAGCCACTTGCGCTTTTGAACGGATCTCTCTCAAACTCAAACGTCTCACGCATGCTTTGCAATCATGGAGCCAAAAACAGACAGGTCATATCAAAACACAGCACGCTCTTACACGAGGGATATTGCATAGACTGGAGATCGCAGGGGATTCTAGGCAACTGACATGGCAAGAGAACTGGTTGAGAGGCAAATTGAAAAAACATTGCCTGATCCTCTCTTCCTTAGAAAGGACCAATGCGCGTCTTCGCTCTCAAATCAGGTTCTTAAAAGATAGGGATGCCATCACAGCCCTGTTTCATAGGCACGCGGGCATAAAAAAACAAAAGAATTTTATCCTGAAGCTTGAGAAAGATGACCAAGTGGTCACTAACCAGTCCGACAAACAAGAAGTGTTGTATGAATATTTTGATGGACTGTTGGGTACAGCATTGCCAAGATCAGCAACACTTGACCTCAACTTCTTTCACCGGGCTGAGGTTGACCTTACCACATTGGATCAGCCTATCACTGAAGATGAGATATGGGAAACTATTAAGGGTTTACCGGCCGATAGAGCACCAGGGCCTGACGGATACACGGGCCGGTTCTATAAAGCATGCTGGCCGCTCATCAAAGCGGATTTCATGACAGCAATTCTGGTTTTGCAGCAAAGTGACGCTCGAAAACTGTGGTTGCTCAATTCAGCATATCTAACTCTCATCCCTAAGAAGTCCGAGGCGCTGCAGCCTGGAGAGTTTTGCCCTATAAGTCTCATACATAGTTTTGCGAAGCTGCTTACAAAAATCCTTGCAAACCGACTGGCACCCTACCTCAACGATCTAGTGGCAACGAATCAGAGTGCATTTATCCAGGGGCAATGCATTCATGATAACTTCATCCTGGTTCAACAAACAGTCAAGCAACTCCATTGACAAAAGGTGCCAAGTCTCTTCCTTAAGCTGGATATTTCTAAGGCTTTCGATTCTATCTCTTGGTCGTTCCTTCTCGAAATCCTCTCGCATCTGGGATTTGGATCTTCGTTGTGCAATTTGATTTCTAATCTCCTCAAGACGGCCTCTACTCGGGTTCTTGTCAATGGTGAACCGGGGGAGCCAATTCGACATCAATGGGGACTCCGCCAAGGGGATCCGCTCTCGCCAATGTTATTTTTGTTGGTAATGGATGTCCTGAATAGCCTTTTCCTAAAGGCTAGTGAATTGGAGCTACTGCAACCATTGGCGCATCGCCATGCTTCTCAAAGGATATCCTTGTATGCTGACGATGTAGCACTCTTCATCCAGCCCACAGTGCCAGAGATGACCCTCACTATGGAAATCTTGGCCAAATTCGGTGATGCATCCGGACTCTATACGAATCTACACAAAAGCTGTGTTATACCCATGAGTTGTGAGCAAAATCATGTGAATGAGGTGGCTGCAACACTCCCATGCACCCAGGCAAGCTTCCCATGCACATATTTGGGGTTGCCAATGTCAAACAAGAAACTCAAGAAAGCTGACCTGTTGGCCTGGGTCGAGAAGGTTGGTGATCGACTACCAAAGTGGAAAGCTGCTCTCATGAACATGACCGGACGAGTAGCTTGGACACGCTTTGTCCTTTCTACTATCCCTATCCATGTGCTAATTGAAGTAAAGGTGCCGAAATGGTTCATAAAAGTAATTGACAAGATTTGGAGATCATTTGTCTGGACAGGACAAGAAAATGCTAATGGAGGAGCTTGCTTGGTCGCTTGGGATAAATTTCAGCGATAACTTGATCTCGGAGGCCTCGGTATTCTGAATCTTGAAGTCATGAGTTAGACATTGCAAATCAGTTGGTTGTGGTTCCAAAAAACCGACCATGACAGAGCATGGTCTGGGCTGGACATACAGGTACATCAAAAAAACATTGCACTGTTCAATGTAGCATTGGAATCGCATGTGAGAAATAGGAACAACACCCTTTTTTGGACTGATAAGTGGCTCATGGGCAGCTCACTATCCGATATTGCCCCACGGGTAGTGGAACAGGTTCCAGTCAGGATTCAATCTTCAAGAACCGTAGCTGAAGGTTTGGTAAATCAAAACTGGGCTGATGACATCCAGGGAGGCCTTTCTTTGGTGGGGCTATATGAGTTTTTTCAGTTATGGGATTACATTGCTGAGGTCATGCTTTCCCCAGAAGAAGATATGCACGTCTGCAAATTTGATGCTTCTGGCCAGTACTCCACAAAGTCGGCCTACCGAGCTTTCTACAATGGCTCTATAACCTTTGAGCCCTGGCGTCGGTTGTGGAAATCATGGCCACCACCTAAATGTAAAATTTTCCTATGGCTCGCAATCCGCAACAGATGCTGGACCGTGGATAGGTTGGCAAGAAGAGGATTACCATATCCAGAACACTGCCCCTTGTGTGATCAAGAAGATGAAATGGTTCAGCATTTGCAAACCTTTGCGAAATGGTGGCGGCAGGCAGTCAAGAGAGTTCCAAAGGAAAGGAAGAAAGGGCTGAACACAGTTATCATTTTGGGAGCTTGGATCCTTGGAAACACCTCAATGATTGTGTCTTCAATGGTGCTACACCTCGCATTAGAACCTTACTTAAAAACTTTGATGATGAACATCATCTGTGGTGTATGGCAGGGGCAAGTGGCTTGAGCCGTCTTGCCTTAGGTCTAGTTTCTGAGCCAAGTTAAGCCTTAGGTTCTGGTTCCGAGGTCAGGTCTTAAGTCATTGTGGTTTATTAATCACAACTAAATGTAATATCCATCCCCCATGGATCGGCCCGGAGTGGGGTGATGTAATGTAAGGGGCCGATCTTTTCTCTCTATCAATACAATGATACGCAGCTCTCCTGCATATTTGAGAAAAAAAATGTAAATATTACACAATTTTATTTCTTGATTACCTCAGAATTAATTTGGCGAACTCCATATCTGATACAATTCTGACTTTTTTCATATATTGTGATTCTTTAACAGGACAGTGGAGCAATTTGGATGTGCACCAGGTAAATATACCATGAAACCAATGTTATGCATTTATTCCACTATATTCTGATTGCTTTTTTTTCTGACTTTTGGCATATGATTAGAAAAGGATATTGAACTGATTTGTTCTGAATTCAACATAATATATAGAAGGATGTTGAACTGATTTCTTTTTTTTTTGCCTCCTTTTTCCTGAACTCTGGTAGCAGGTGGACTACCAATAATACCATGAAACTGATGTGTATGCAATTCCACTATATATTACGAATCAAAAAGGAAGCTGAACTGATCTTTTCTGAATTCAAAATATATAGTAGAATGCTGAACTGGTTTCTTTCTTCCTATTTTTTCTTAATTATGGCAGCATCCTGCAATACATTCCTTATTATTGTCTTCAAATAGCAGTATGGCAGATTTGTCCCCCCATCTGTAAATTTTTAATTTTTTATATCCCACAGATAAAGAAGGGCAGTTGAGTAGAAGGTGATATAGGAGGGCCGAATATGGCTGCATCTCATAACAGTGTATGTCATGCATTATTGATTATTGAATATACCAATTACTAATTACTGATGAGGCCAAGATCCTCTGTCTTATTGAGAAACATTCTATAGAATAGTAGAGCAAAAAATTCAGAAACATTTTTTGTTCCTTCTTTTTGTCTTGCATGGGAATAGTTAAAAAAGTTGTGAGAAGTATCAGTTTTTGAGAAAATTTGCTTATTTATACATACAACTGATTACATTTATGGCTACCAAAAAAGCAGTCGCACTATACATATGGATTATTATTGATAGCAGGGATTGTGTTAGAAGTAATCACATAAATTTCTAGCCATTCAGTGTAACAAAGTTCTTTGGAGAAGGTTTGCAGTCTCACATAACTTTTATTTTATACCATATATTTTTAATTGGAAATCCCGACTGAAAAGTTTGTGAGGCAAAAGAGTTTTGCTTATGTTGAATTTCTGGAAGAATAGATTTCCTGCAACTAAATTATTTCTCGTGTTTTCTCATGCATTACTGTATGAGACATACTGCCAAGTTGTAGCTGATAGAATGGATATAACCAATTATTTTCTGTTTTGAAATGTAAACAAGTTGGTCGAGATGTTGTTTCATTTCTGTTTCTCTGATTTTGGGGTTAGCAATGATGTTACTTAGAACACTGCTAATTTCATGTCAGTGTAATGGACAATTCAAACATATTGCCAGTTAGATTCCACTTAAGAGGCAGATTTGATTTCAATTTCCTTTAATCAGCATTGGATCAAAAAATAAGAATCATGCACATGTCTACAACTAGCCTACCATAACTTGCTTAGGATTAAAGGCTTGTGGCATGTATAGGATGTTGTGTAGGTTTATGGAGAGATGGTAACTTTGCTTTTCTTACTGCATTATTTTTGAACAAAAAGGATAATGAGAATATCCATGCCTTTTTTTAACCATCACCTATCTTGATTTATAAGAACCCATCATTTTTATAAAATGTTATTGGTCATTATTATGTCGAATTAGGTAACAAGGCCTCTTTTGCTGGAATGCAGTTCAGTTAAAATCAATCTACTTGAAATTAGTTTTGTATGAGTAGGGCCACCCTTATCACATCTTATGCTACTGCTTCTCATGGATTACGTTCTGATCCTTTTTTTATATATGCGTGTGTTTAGGCACCAACAATTTAGCATTGGATCAAATAATGTCATTCTATTAATTTGATTTGTTGTTGGTAACAAGGATGCTAGGAGCGTGGAATGGACTATCTAAATTTGAATTGTAAACTCTTCTATTCATTGGTAGTAACAGGACTTTTAGCTTTTGGATGTTCCCCTAACATAGGACCAACTTTTGTTTTTCTGAGATAAACATTTATTGCACCAGTGAGGTGGAAGAACTCTACCAACGTCAATATATCTCTGTACTGATATGTAACCTGTTCTTTATTCCTCTTATATTCTTGCCGTTTAATGTGGCTTGTAGGTTCACTAATCTCTAATATAGGTTCTGGGGTCAACTATGAAGTTTCACTGCTCGGGATATTATCATTTTACTGGCATTTAAAATTGATTCTTATATGTTCACACATAACCAGCAATATGATTAACTTAATCTGATGGCTATAGTGCTTCTCGTTTATATGGTAACCCCAAAAATTAATATCACAAAGTAGGCATATTAGATTACATGTAAAGTTTCCATGAAGAAAATTTTGAAAGGTTTGCGAGTCACAATGGAGTGCTTGTTTCTCTTTATTTTTATGACCATTACTTATATATTTCATAAAGTTTTGGCTTATGATATGTTCTGTCCAATTAGTGAAGTTCAAATAGAAAAATGATGTATTGCATGTCTGTTTAATTTTCACTCAACTCATAAATAATGCTGATGTATTTCTTGCTTTGTCATTGTAGTCACATATGCTTTCCTTTACATTTGTGTTCTTTAGTTTGTTATTTCTCATAGATCATTATGCTGCAAAGGTAAATTGTGCAAGCACAATAATCTATTTTTAATGGAAGAGAGTAAATACTCTTCAAACATTCAGTTTTTATTTTGGTGAGGCCGCTTCACTGTTATTTCTTACAGCGCCTTTACGAACATTCTCTTCATTTACACTTTCTGTTTGTTCAGTGTTAGTGTGTGACAAATGCGAATGCTTGTTCTATTTTATTTTGAATTTTGTAGTGAATGGGCAGATCTTCATTGCTAATCCATTAGGTTGTCACTAGAGGATCTGTAGTTGAAAGGTTTCAATCATAAGAGCTAGCCTCCCTGCAATTGTTTTCATTGTTTAATGGATCAATAGCATGATTTATCTATCTTTTTTCCTTTTTCCTTTCTGATCATCTATAAAGAAACAAGTGGCAAAATTCAGTTTACATAAAGTTTATCTCTCTGTTGCTTAATGGAACCATATCTTCTATGCAATGCTATGCACTCACTGGACTTGGTCATGTGAATCTCTCTCCCTGTTTCTTAATGAAATCATGTCTTCTCTGCAGTTGAGAACTCATGAACGTGTATATGGCAAGATTTAGCTCTGTAGCATAGAATAACATCCTGCTAGCGTGTTGACTCACAACATTGATAAGGAGGACATGAACGGGAGTGTGAAGATTGAAAATCATGTCATCCAATGTATGAGGGAACAATGGCAAGTTTAACAATATGAATTGTACTTATGATCTTGGTAGCTTTTAGATGTGGTCATCAATGTTGTCATCATTAACATGCTATCTTTCAATGTCAAATTGAGGATTGATATCTCTTCGTATGAGTCGTTTTAAAGGTATATTTGTTTTCAGTGTGCTTGAAAACTTGACCTATGCACCAATAATATTATAAATTGCAATGAACTACATGCTCAAATTATATGAGTTTACAACGTGTTGCATGATGTATAAATTAGTGTAAACCTATGTAATATAAATATGTTTTTTGTAACAATTATCAAATATATGATGCCTGTATATATCACTGGCAAAAAACTAATAGTGCATTACTTGTTTTTCAAAGCCCATAGCAATGCACAAACACTTTGCTAGTTTATTTATATGTTCGAAACCAGCCTTCGGGAGTTCTTTTGGGCCTGTCACTGATTGGCACAAATGGGTGCCGGTCGGCACTCTGCGTAGCACATCTTGCGGGACCCATATCTCCTTGCTCCGAAGTCCAAATAGAGTCATCCATATATGTTTTAGGAAAGCTCTCGACAAGATCTACAACTTTGTAGGTCTAATGTTTCTGATTTGAGACTGCCTTGAACTCCAATATCGTGTTATAATGCATTGACCTTTCTGAATTGACCATTTATATAGTCTTTTTAACTGATTCTGCAATAAAGCACTTAAAAATAACATACTCCAAAATGGGTTGAAGTTAGGTGCCAAGTGGCTCAAATGATCAATAGACACCCTAAAATGATTGCAAAATAATAGGTAAAAGGTAGTCAAATCAAGCACCAACACCTACGGATCAACAAGTCAAGGGCTAAAACATGTATAACTTTAACCCTACGGATTAACATGTTAATAAATATAGTACACACAACTCTAACCCTACAAATTATCAAGTTATGGACTAAAGCATGTCTAACCATATTATGCATTAAACAAGTGCAAAGACATAGATGAACTAGTATGAACGAGGCAATAATCACATAGAAGACACAACACTATCACACTAGTATAACCATAGAGCATAAGGAATAAAGAAGATTATGCTATAAATAAAAAGAATAAGTCTTACAAGAGAGAGATAGAGTAGAACAATACTGAAGACTCTCCAAGACTAGGTCAAGGACCTCTTCAACTCTCTTCTCTCCTAAACTCCACTAGGGCATAGAGGCTAAGTACAATGCTAGAGAATGAATCCTTCTTGGTGTGTGTTTTGGAGTGAAGACTTCACATTCTATTTATAGGCTCCATAAGTTAGTAACAAGGAGTAACCGCCACGGAACTCACATGCACCAACGCTGCAAATCCCCGAAGGAAGATCCACATGCAATCACATCCGAAACAAGCTCTAGACCAGGTCAGACAACTAGGGAGGGCTTGGTCGCCTGACTAGGAAGTGGGCCTAATGGGCCTGTGCTTCCTTAGGGTAATAGATAGGTGGGTCCTCTTTAGTTTTGAGGTGGTGTTCTACCGATGAATGCCCATAGCCACGTATTTGATCCGTGTGATGTCCAGTTGTCATTACCCTATTGGCCAGAAGGGTGTTTTCGTGGATCTTGCTCTATTTCTTCACTCCTTTGGTGCCAAATCACTACACGCCCTTATTTCTCCAAGGACAAGTGGAATCTTATTATTCCTAGCTAACATGTTTGTATGAAATGCTAAGTATTTCCTTATTTGTGGCTATATTGATGGTCGGAATTGGTATTTATTGACCATCAACAATAATGCATTTCATACACACATGTTAGCTAGGAATAACATAATTCCACTTGTCCTTAGAGACAGTGGCGGACCTAGGATTTTGTCAAGACTCAGGCCAAGACTTGGCCATGATCTAAACAGACAAAAAAAATCCATAAAATAGTGTAAAATTGTTTAATCTGAGGCTTAAAATAAAACATGGTAGAACAAATAGGAATAAATAGTGCCTGTATTAATAGATGTTTAGTTCAACCGAGTCCTTCCATGTTAGCAACAATTGCTCTTGGATTTGAACTTATGAATACTTTTTTAAAATTGGATGAAAACAATGTAAAATTGATGTATGACTGTCATTGACTTTTATGCTTATGAATACATTTTTAACATCTCTAACGTTTGGTTAATTTATTTAACCACTATCTGAAGGACCGAGAAGGCGACTAGAGGGGGGGGGGGGGTGAATGGGAGCCAATTAAAATTCTTCTCAAGAACTTGGCCTATGTCCCAACTACAACCCAAACCAACCTCTAATCGAGTCACCAAGATACACACACCAACTTGTGATGTGCTAACCCTAGGAATGACTCAAACCAAAAGAACACATAGCGGAAGCACAAAAGGAACAAAAAGGGAAACAAGGAAGATCCGAGAGATCACAAAACTGAGCCAGATGGAAGTTCCGTGGTGCCCGACGGAAGTTCCAAAGTCCCCGACAGAAGTTCTGGGTGACGAGAGTACTGTCACTCATGGAAGTTCCGTGGTTTTTGACGGAAGTTCCATCATGGTGATGGAAGTTCTGTCCTAGCCACGGAAGTTCTATCTTGGGCAAAACAGCAGCTCCGTTCAGGAAAGAAAAATACCAAAACCCTATCAAACGAACACCAAAAATCACAAAATTTGGACCAGATCATCCTCAATACATCACGACACTCCTCTAAAGAGATCCACTCCAAAAGCACAAGGAATCATCATGAATTTCAGATCTTGTGCCAAGAATACCAAAAAGAGAAAACTTGAGAAAACATTGAAATCAAAGGTGCTTGTGCCTTTGATTCGGTCAACGACATATATAGGATTGTTCTAGCACATCATAGCACCAAGATCCCCCACAAAATCCATCTCAAAACTCACTCAAAATTGAGATAAAAAATCATCACAAAAATAGCTCCAAAAATAGGGAAAAAGAGAAATTCGGGATTTAGAAAGAGACGAAAAACTTGAGCACGAATTTGAATCTCATATCACTGATTCATGAAGTCAAGATACATGGATGCATGGCTAGGAAGCCACCCTCTTCCTCCCACTATCTGGAAGAGCAGGAGATGTCTCTCACACACCCTCTCTTCTCCTCTATTACATGAAGACCTCTCCTAGCACTTTGAAATAAACACCTAACACAAGGCTAATGGGAAGAGGCCCCTCTCCCACCAGCTACACCTCTCCTTATATAGGCCTAGGGTCCTATTGTCGAAAAGACCACACTATCCTTGACCTACATAATATTGCCACCTACCACTGGGGGCAAACTTGTCCATCTCTTTTTCCTTCACCCAAATGCCATCGGGCCCTTCATATCTTTGCTTTGCCTCGACGCAAGCTCCATGATGGTGCCACGTGCACCTCCAATCGCCACCACCGGTTTTGAGGCCCAAACCGGGAAACTGCCTTGCACGCTTCTCAAAGCATGACTTCTCGATGTCGACGCTTGTCACCTTGTCCCGTGATCCTGACCACTGGCAAGTCTCTCCCGGTCCCTATGATGTAAATATGACCCGATCTTTCGAGAGGTAAGGGGATAAACTCGAATTTGGGGAACTCGACGTCGATGACCCGGCTTGAATCAGACAAGATCCAACCCCGCAACCGTTACACGAAGCACAACCTGATTGTTCCTGCAAGCGAAATCGAGAATACAAATAAGAGAGGATAAACACGCAATCTGAAATTGCAAATATGGATGAAGCAAATCATAAGAAAAGGTTCAAGCTCTAAACACAAAAGGACTAATCGCCACAGTGGTGTACAACAAGAACAGGGGCCCTGGATTACTGTAAAAGGACTTGTCGTCACAGTTACAATAATTCGATCAAGTTTTTCTCTGGAAAACTGAACTAAACAAAACCCGAAACTAAAAGACGGCGGCTACTGAGTTTATGTGGGAAACAAAGACGTCCTAGGGTTAGGAGCGACCAGGGGGGGCGCCCACAACATGGGCTTAAGGCCCGACACGATACATGGCCAAGTTGGCCCAAAATAGGTGACACAACACCTTGTCATGATCACATATTATGACTCACGACCCTTCTGGAGCTAGGACCAGAACCAAAACGACGGCGTCGTCGTCCTCTTTCCAACGCATCAAATAACGCCTCATTTGGACGTCGGATGTGGGAGATATCATCAAAACCATGAAGGGGTGTCGGCTGAATCCGAGACAAATGCGACGACCGAGTTGGTGACGACTTGTAACTTGGGGAAGGCCATGATATGCGCGTATCTAGCATGGTGATGTCCTCATCACCCTATCCATCAGGCCCCCTTGTCACTTGCACCGGCATCCCGCTCGCCTTGACTTGGTCAACACGCCGTCTTCATCACCACCATGGTTTTGAGGCTCAACCATGAAACCGTCGGTGCTTCTTGCCTCTCCACGTGTACGGTGTGGATCACCCTTGACTTCACCTGGCATCCCGATCGTCCGGCCCCAAATCCCCTACTTGTGCCCGATCCTCTCATCGTTGACCGCCAAGTCGACTCCAGTGACCTACATATCATGAGACAAGCAAACACATTTCCCATCTCCTGCATCATCACCAATACCTCCACCAACTCCGGTTAGTCAAAACCATAATCATGCACACACACATGCAATCCCCGGATTCCCGCATTTCAACTCAAACACTAAATCCGCTCAAGTCAATTACTCATCACATATATTGCAAACCATGACACATATCCACATGGTTTCTCAATCTCTCCTTTGATGAGTACATTGATAACACCAAATGCACAAAGATTAGAGTTTGAAATGCGAAACTGAATAAGCTCATCCAAATGGCCAAACCCAAAGAAAAGGTAAAAACAAGCCATCTAGCAAAGTAGGAATCACAAAACCAAGAGTTGGCAAGAAAGCGACTTCAGACGCAAAGAATGTGAAAAGCGCAAGAAAAACGCTCGAGATCATGATATGCTCCCCCTCAACTTGTGGTAGGTGTCATGTGATACAAAATGGATCATTTTAAGTTTCTTAGCATTATTTGTGCATGACCCACTATTTTCTCTCCCTTTGGCAATGAACTCATCAAAGAGGCAAAAGAACAAGCAAACATCCAATGCATAAAAATGCAAACCTAAGGAGCTCAATCATAGCAAAGAGAAATGCAAGAAAGCATATGAATAAAAGCTCATCTACCAATGCATATATTACATATGAGATGCAATGCATAAAAGGTAAGATACATATATACAAGAGAAAACCAACTCCCCCTCAACTGATGCCATAAGGGTGACAAACACCAAGTTCCCCCCGAAGAAAAGCATGTCTTGAAGCATCTAGGTGCTTGGTGAGGATATCAGCTAGTTGGTTTCTGGTGTCGATGTATTTGAGCTCAACATCCCCCTTCTCAACATTGTCTCTCAGGAAGTGGAATCGCACATTGATGTGTTTGACCTTACCATGTTAGATTGGGTTTTTGGCTAAGCATATGGCACTGGAGTTATCACACATGAGTGGAACACCCTTAAAAGTTAACCCATAGTCACTCATGGTAGACAGAATCCATAGGATTTGTGAGCAGCAGCTAGCAGCAACAACATACTCAGCCTCTGTGGTGGATTGGGCAACACTCGACTGCTTACAAGAAGACCAACAAATCAAAGAAGTACCCAAGAAATGGCAAGTACCAGAAGTGCTCTTCCTATCAATTCTACACCTAGCAAAGTCCACATCCGAATACCCAATGAGATCAAGAGATGAAGATGCAGAGTACCAAAGACCGAACTCAAGGGTGTATTTGAGATACCTGAAGATGCGCTTGACAGCCTTGCGATGAGTCACCCTTGGGGAAGCTTGAAAAAAAGCACAAAGACACACCGCAAAGAGTATGTCTTGTCGCCGTCAGGTACAAGAGTGAGCCAATCATGCTCCTATTCTCCCTTTGATCCACCACTTCACAGTCTTCATCATGGTCAAGAGCCATTGTAGTGGACTGTAAGGACTGAGTGACCGAGAGGGGGGGGGGGGGGTGAATCGGGAACTCGCACTATGTACCAAATTTGCCAATTCCTAAAATCGACCACTAAAAACAACTCCTACACAATCCTACTGGTGATCACACTAGCAAGATAATAAACCTATGAAAGGAACAACAACCTAAGCATTCTAATGGATCACACAAAGGCAATACAACTCCTATGCAATCCTAGTAGTGATCACACTAGCAAGATAATAGTCCTATGGATGGAACAACAAGCTAAGCATACTAGTGGATCACACAAAGGCAATACAACTCCTATGCAAGCTAGTTACCAAAGATACGCGGAAGTAAACAACTAGCTAGCAAGGAGTTCTACTCAAGCAAAGCTACTAGATCAACAAGCATATAGAAAGCATACATGCATGAGTAGCACAATACATACTAGGGTGATCAATCAAGCCAAGCAACTCCTATACATGCTAGTGATCAAGTATGAAGGCTAAGCACTACTAGCAAGTAAAGAAGCCTATTCATGCAAGTCTACAAGGTAGTCAACTAGAGTAAGGTAAGCACACAAGCATGAATAGCACGATATGTAAATGCGGAAAGTAAAGCATCATAGTAAGGAGTAGAGTAAGAGAAGGCTCATGATTTTTTCCTGAGGTCTTGGAAGGATGGCGCCTTCCCCTACTCCTTGTTGGACCACTCCCGGTGGAGTCCTGGTCCCTCCCATCACCAAGTGGAGTTCTCGCCCACGAGCCCACAATCACTCCTAGAGTGAAGACACGGTGTGCGTCACCGCTGCACAAAGCACAAGCTCGCCTCCCTCGAAAACTTGCCGGACTCCCCGAGCCAACACGGGCGCTCACTATTAATGCCCCTTTCTATAGCGGGCTCAAACCGTGTACAAACGTGTGACGGCCTTCACAACCGATCACGATAGGCTCGATCACCGACACCTAACCGGTCTAGGTCTCACCATAGACCAAGAGTAACAACCTAGACCACACCCTCAAGGACACCCTAGCCTTAGATGTGCATCATGCTCAAGTTACTCTCCTCTAGCACTCTCATGATATCTAATATCCTCTCTTAGTGCTCCTCTCTTGGCCCTTTGGCTCCCAATAGATGCTCCCAGCAATCCCCATGGCCAAAGGCAGTCTCCAAGACCCCAACAACGAGTTTATATAGGCTTCCAACCTCAAACTAGCCGTTGCTCCATGAAACAACCTCTCTGGATGAACTGACCGGACAGTCCGGTCACTGTCAAGACCGGACAGTCCGGTCTCCACCGGATGACTCCTCCAGAGCCATTGCTCTCTGTCCGCTGTTTCCTCCATACTGATCGGACTGTCCGATCTACAGACCGGACCATCCTGTCTTCATAAATCTGGGTCCCAACAAACACTTCTTCTCTATGTTCTGTTGCCTCCCCTGATGACCGTACAGTCCGGTCTTCACACCAGACTATCTGATCTCTTCTCTCCTTCTCCAAATAGAGGCATTGTCGATGCTTCCTCTTCTATCCACACCATCTCCATACAGACCGAACTGTCCGATCTACACATCGGATTGTCCGGTCTCTATGGTTCCTCTGCCAATAGAATTCCTCGTGTCCAACATCTTCTGTGTAGAGAATTTCCCTCTGATCACCGGACCGTCCGGTCTCCAAGACCTCTCTGTCCAGTCTTTACCTACAGAAGATGAAACTCCTCGTCTCCTCTTGACTTTGTTTCCCGGCTTCTTCCAATAGCTCCTTGGCTTCTCTACCGTCACCTAGTGCCTCTGATTTCACTGAGCATCCATGCACATCACCGACTAGACATGACCTAAGACAATGACCTAGACCCCCTTGATAGTCCGGTTTTTCCTATGGACTCAAAGCCCTAACAACTAGACAAGTGTTCCCTACACTTGCTCCATAGCTTGTCCTCAGCTTTGATCCATCTCCATCAACCTTTGGACTCCAGCAAGCTCACAAGCCTCCATGATTGCGGTCATTGTCATCAATCGCCAAGGCAACCATCAATGAGCATCATAAGATAGATAATGTTTCCTACACGCACAACACTCGTGTAGACATTAGTCACATTTCATGTTTGTCATTCATCACCAAAACAATCATACCTTGGGGTAACCTCAATGGTCATGAACCTTACATGGACATTGGTGTAGACAACGGCTTCACATTGACCATGTCAAACTTCTTCAGGAGATCCTTCGTGTACTTGGCTTGATGAATGAAAGTGCCTTGCTTGCACTGCTTGATTTGAAGCCCAAGAGAGAAGGTGAGCTCGCCCATCATTGACATCTGAAATTCACTTTCCATGGCTTCCTAAAATCTGGACACAAGAGCATGAGAGGGACCACCAAAGATGATATCATCCACGTAAATCTAAACCAATAGAAAGTCAGTGCCATGCTTGAGAGTGAACAAGGTTTTGTCAACACACCCCATGACATACCCACGCTCTAGCAAGAAGATATTAAGCCTAGCATACCATGCCCTAGGTGCTTGCTTTAGCCCATACAAAGCCTTCTAACGCTTGTACACATGATTTGGGTATTTGTGATGCTCAAAGCCAGGGGGTTGCCTCACATACACTTCTTCCTCTATGAAACCATTTAGGAAAACACTCTTGACATCCATTTGATAAAATCTAATGCCCTTGGAGGCAACAAATGCAAGCAAGATCCTAATGGCTTCTATGCGAGCAACAGGTGCAATGGTTTCACCAAAATCTAAGCCCTCCACTTGGCTAAAACCCTGAGCAACTAGCCTAGCCTTGTTTCTCAAAACATCACCGTCCTCTCCATGTTTGTTTTTGAACACCCACTTGATTCCTATGACATTGACATTTTTGGGAGGCTCTATAAGGGTCCAGTCTTTGTTTCTCTCAAAGTTTTCCAACTCCTCATGCATGGCATTAACCCTATGTTCATCAGATAGTGCGTGTCCAACATCTCGGGGTTCAAAGGTTGCAACAAAGAGAGAATTGGTAAAGCAAGCGAGATGTGCAGACCTTGACCCTGTTGTCCTCTCATAGAGACTACCGATCATTTGTTGAGGTGGATGTTGACGCTGAATGTGGTGAGGGGCCTCTCTCTCAGAGTGTACCTTCCCCTCAACCACAGCTGGAGCTCTCTCGACAGCCATTGATGTCAATGTAGAAGCTTCTGGGCCCTCTGTTGGAGTAGTGGTAGTAGCAGGAACAAGCTCAGATGAGAGATGAAGTGAATCATCGTCATCATCATCATCAAAGCCCTGTAGGTCCTCTTCTACAAAGATGCTTTCCTTCAGCTTCTTATCACCTGTAGACTCAATCACATTCCTTGCACAAGAGTTTGATTCATCAAAGGTTACATCACAGGATTCTATGATGGTGTTAGTTTCCAAATTCAAAACTCTTTAGGAATGACCATGAAGAGAGTAACCAAGAAAGATGCCATCGGAAGATCTCGACTCAAACTTATCAAGATTGGCACGCTTGAGAATAAAGCACTTGCAACCAAAGGCACGCAAATGAGAAACCGAGGGCTTTCTCCCAAAACACAGCTCATAAGAAGTCACATTAAGAATTGAGCACAAGAAAATCTAATTAGAAACATAGCAAGCAGTGCTAACGGCCTTAGCCTAGAACCACCACAGGGTCCTATGCTCATCGAGCATCATACGGGCCATCTCCACCAATGTTCTGTTCTTTCTTTCAACCACACTATTCTACTAGGGAACACAAGGTGCTGAAAACTGATGCTTAATGTCATGCTCAAGACAGAAAGCATCAAAGGAGGAGTTCTTGAACTTGGTGCCATTATCACTGTGGATTGCTCGTAATGCACCAGGGAGTTCCTTGAACAACCTCAAAGCTAAGCTCCGTAAGAGATGAAACACTTCATCCTTTCTCTCAAGAAAGTAGACCCAAGAGTAGCGAGAATAGTCATCAACAATCTCAAGAACATACCACTTCCCACCTGCCGAATAAACCCGACAAGGACCAACAGTGTCCATGTGAAGCAACTCTCCAGGACGTTCAGTCATCACCAAATTGATTGGTGGATGAGAAGTGGCAATCATTTTCCCATGACGACAAGGAGCACAAACCAAATCCTTATCAAATTTGAGCTTAGGCAATCCTCGGATCAAACCTAAGCCACTCAAGAGACATAGCAAGTCAAAGCTCATGTGACCTAGTCTCCTATGCCATTTCCAGAGCTCGGAAGAAGATTGAGCAAACAAGCACTTGTGAGAACCAGGAGAACTAGCAAAATCAGCCTAAAAAACTTTGCAAAAGCGAGAAATCCCACAAACCAAGGAACCACTCAAATCAAGAACACAAGAATCATTCGACTTAAAGCGCACTTCCAAACCAACATCAAGAAGCTGAGAGACAGAGAGGAGATTGTACTTGAGATACTCAACCAAACCAACATCCTTGAGATCCAAAACTCTAGGATCAACGACGTCATTTCTGTGCTTATGTTCTACAGTAAAAGTTGCCACCGCTTGAGCAAACACCAATCATCGTGCTTGCGTATATTGGTTGAGTTGCAATGTCCATCGGATGAACTGTGTCCGTGTGGCTGTGTGAGTGTGTCGGTTGTTTTCATTCAGCTAATGGGCCTGGCAGACTTCTAGTCCCAGGATCGGGAAAGCTCTTTACAGATGGGCTGGTTTGCTGAGTTTCTAAGCCTGAGTCATTTGTTGTCTAGGCCGCGAGTTGGGTGATGGCCTGTGCTGCCGGACCGGTACGCCCGCCCCTGCTTAGAGAAACTTGTGCATGTTGGAGTCTATACACATATGGAGTGAGAAATTCCCCATGATCAACGAAATACCATTCTAACCAATGGGAGAGTGTCAACCGAACAACCAATGGATCAATGAGATGGCTGCATAGGATTGCATGGGAGGAAACCGACTTAATAATAGAGAGGACCCACCTGGAGGCCACCCCGTGGAAGCACACCCCAAGGGGGCCCACCTGCTGGTCGGCCGACCAGACCCCCTGATCAAACTCTCTGGGGGAGGTTCCACATGTTGGCAGTTACCATCTCTCTATAGTCGGTGGAGGCCATTTTGCTGGGAATAACGACCTGCAAGCCCCTCCGAAATGCCTTAGATGTCCTATACAAGGAGTAATATATTCCACTCACAAACACAGACTCAAGAAGTATTCACTCCCTCTAACATTTAGTCTTTCCAAGTCCTAGTGGTGTTTAGTCTAGTTGAGCCCTACTCAAGTCTCCAAGTCATTGGGATATTGGTATGGCTCTTGTATCATTTTTTATTCTATTTATGTATGACTTTGGTCTATTCAAGTAATATAGTTCTAGAATATAGTTGTGCTTTTGATATGTGTTCCTTGTTTGGTTATATATCATATTCATGTCTTAGGACTTTCTTATGTTATCATAAAGATATAGGCTTGCTACCTTATTATTATGATTGACATGTACCTTGACTATAGTCTAATTGTTATATTTCTAGTTTATACTTAGCTCTAGTTGTTATGCCTCAACATGGGTTTAATATCCAATTAGGTTTAGGAAAGTTCTAGGTTTAGATCAATTCTAGAATTCTACCTTTAAGTGTAAGCAAGGTGCTTAGATGGATAGGTAACCTCGTAATCCATGGTCTATAGAGGTAAGCAGTAGGTGGTGACACCTCTATCTGTTGAGCTATATTTTCGATAGTAATTCTAAGTATGCATATGAGTTCTAGAAGTCCATGGACACAAGACACAAACATTATATGGGTTCGGGTGTATTGTATTAATGATGTCTTGCACTAGGGTTAGGGTTTCCCAAGGTGAGTTCTGATGCTTTTTCGAAAGACCCTTGCCCTCCTTATATATTCGAAGGGCAGGGTGTACATGGTCCATTTCCTAGTCGGTTACAATAGTTTGTATTTGTAGCCTATATCTCTAATACTATCTTGCCTCCTACTGTAAGTCATGATACAAGTAGTAATCTTCATGGGCTTTTACTTCCGTAGCTTCGTTACAATTTATATCTCTAATACTATCTTGCCTCACACTTGACAATATATCCAAGTGATTAGATATCTAGGATGCACAGGTCCCACAATATCCCCCAAGAACTTTACAATTTTGGTGTACTGCTTCTGAATGATTAATTGATCTAAAATTGAAAAGTGCTTCTTCTATGTCTTTATCTAGATCAAAAATAAATTTGCCTTTCTTCATAAACACCTAATTAGGTGTACTCACTGAGTATAGCCCCGACTCAGAAGGTATTTAGATGACTAAATGTCTTGTGAGTCCAAAAATTATTAGTCACATAAGATTGTCGGAATAAACCTATCCATGTAGTGCACCTAATTAGGTGTAGCCCCTGGCTCAGAAATTATTTAAAAGTAAATAGCTTGTGAGTCAAAAAACGGAATACACCATAGAGTATAGTGATTGATAGTCCGATGTTTGGTTCTACCACTCCCCGAGTGATTCGAATAATAAATCACTCATTTATGTAGCCCGCAAAAGTGAGACTACCACTCCCCGGAGTGATTCCAACAATAAATCACCCATTTTAAAAATTTGTTGATATCTGATCAATCGAGTGATTTTCATTAAACTCAGAGATCATACTGGTCAATAGATAGCAATAAATGCTTGACTAGCATATTGGAATCACGTCTGCTGAATTAGAGTGTTAAGAAATCTTCTGTAAAACTTGGTCAGTGCCCCATATAAATTCCTCTTGGCTGTCACTTTCCTCCGCGCCGACTCTTCGTCAAAATCATGCGCCACCTTTCATTTCCTCACATGTCAAACCCTAGATCCATGCTCCAAATCCTTGGCATCCATTCTGATGCTGCACAAGTTTGATCATTTGTCGAGATAGTCGCTGCCGCCGCATCGCTTATTCACCATGGCTCCCAAGAGGACTTGCCAATCTAGGAAAGACTCCTCGAAGGGAAAGGAATCTTCGTCTTCTTCGTTGTCGGGGCGCATGGAAGATGATCGCAGCATGGATATCCCACAAGGTATCAAGGAATTTCCGAAGTCTATCATGGACAAGGAAAGGGTCAACAAGTTGGTGATTGATGGGGTGCTTGAAGATCAAGAGACGACGGATTGGATTGAAACCCTAGGTTAGACTATTCCTCAGCCATCTGTTGATCACACCATAATATTCTCATCTTCGTTTTATCGAGGTCTTGGACTCCCATGCTCTGATTTTGTCCACAGGGTGCTCCCTATTTTTATAGAATTTTGTTAAGTCTTCTTGGGCATCCATCCCTATTTCAATCTATTCAAAGAGCTGCTTGTTCTGAAAGCCAACAATAAAAATGTTATTGGGGTGCTGGGTTCTAGTTAAGGAACAAATTAAAGTATATTGAGGTTGTTGGCACGTGTAACACGCATCCACTAAGACTGCAAGCGTACAGATCGACGTAGTAAAGCTTTTCCCTTTTAAGAGTATTCCAAAGTTTATCGAATCCGAGGACCGACAAGCAAACGATAGGCAATCAACTATTAAGTATAGCAAACTAATCCTAGCATTAAGCACAATTGCATATGAACAAGAACAAGAGAGAGTTAGGAGATTTGTTGTTGTGCCGATCAGCACCGGAGCCATGCCGATCAGCAGAGAGAGTCAAACATAAAAAAAGAGAGATGAATTTCAAAGCCAATAACAAGCTGACAAGTCTTAGCCTGACTGAATGAAGCACAATCCAATAGCACAGGTTGTAGTTCATAGAAAAAGCCAATCCAATCTATAGTCCAATGAAGCAAATCAATCTATTATCCCTTCTCGGCTGAGTGGTAATAATCCACCTACACCACTGCCACAATCATCAAGGCCGATCACTTCTGCTGAATACCCGTCCAAGGTGGATGGTTTAAAATTCAAGCATCGACAAAGGTAATACTCTCATCACTGTGTGCCATTAAATTGTGTTGGCTTCATACGATTACTTTTGAAAAATGCCAATATATTTGTATTGTGCAAAAAATCTAGCACTTCCACTACAGCAGGACAACAATCTGGTGCGGCAATGCCTGATAGAGTGGCCCTGCGACCGAGTGATGCTCAGGATCAAACCCGACCTGAAGCTGCTGGTGGTGCGCCCAAGAGTGACGCTGATAATCAATGAAGAGAAGAAGAAGATAAGTCTCAGCCAACCAAAGATGTCCCAATGAGTGAAAATCCTGAAGGGCGGTTGGTGTGAATGACAATTTCTCCGCAGCCTGCTGTGGACGACGATGATCCATAATTTACCAACATTAGAATAGCGTAGCATACTGGAAAGTATGTCCAGATTGGTATAGATGAGATGTCTGAGAAAGACGTGATGGAAAAATTCGAAAGGCTAGTGATGGAAGCATACGACTCCCATCTGGTAAGTATGCCTGAACAGAGAATCCCGTCTTTATTAACCATTTATTTTATTGGTAAATTGCTTCTCTCTAGCATAACGATTGAAAGTACATGCCGAGGAAAAGACAGCTTCTAAATTTCGCTAAGAGAAAATGCAGTGTGGCAGTTGATGCTGAGAATCAACTTGCCATCAAGCAGTTAGAGGTGGGTCGTCTGACCACCGCACTACAACAATGTTCACCCCAGGTGAATGAATTACTGTCCAAGATATCAGGTATATCGATATGTGCTACATATCATGTCATGAGACCCATATGTTCACACTAACATGATGTGTAGATCTGAACGAAGAGGTGGCTAACAAAAATAAAAAGGAAAACGACTCAGCTGTCCTCATTACAGAACTAAAAGAAATATTGAAGACCTTGGAGTCTTCAGCTAGTATCATCGAAAGGTTGAAGATGAAAAATGATGAATTGCGAAAACAAGGAAAAGCCTCGAAGGAACTAGAAGATAAATTCAATAAAGCCAAGGCCTTCGACAAAAAGGTTGATGAGGAACGCACGAAGTGGCAAAAGAAAGCTGAAGGTATGTTGTACTTCCTTTTATTTTGAGTCAAATGTTAAGCAGACATGTACCATGCGATTTTTCTGTTAATAGATGCTCAAGAAAAACTGAAAACTCAAGAAGAGCAATATGGAATATCATTTGCCGAGCTGTCAAAAAGGTTGAATGATGCTCAAAATCAGTTAAGAGTGCTATTGATGAGCTTAAAATACTCCAGAGTACATCCAGCCAGACCAAGAAACTAAAAGAAGAGTTTGAGGCAAGGAATGCAACTATGGAGATTGAGAAAGTAGACTTGCAAAAGCGTATGAGAGGTAAGCTTTTTAGCTATCCATTACCTTTGTACATTACTCCCATGTAGGATATAAGACCAATATTCCTTGTTATAGGGTCCAAGAAAGCATATGAACTGTTACAAGTTAAATTGATTGAAGGTGACAAAAATCTTCGTTGGTCCCTTGCAGCTCTTTAAAGGAATGCAGACCAAGTTGCTCAATACATAATTCTAGAGGAGAAACCACCAAGAAATTCGAGACAGGATCTAACAGCATTCTCGTTGCATTGGTGAATTGCCGGGGGCTCAAGTTTTAGCCATCACGAAATCACACATTTAAAGTATGGATTTAAAGCTTGTGGCAGAGGGATTCCATGAAGACCTCTCTGATGAAGTATGTACTGACACGTCAAACATTCTTGTGGAACAGATTGAGCTTGACCCATTGCCTAAAAAGCAATAGCCACTTTGTGTTGTATTAGGCCATAATTACTGTATGAACTCCTTTTTAACGTTCACAACCAGTAAATATTGTTTACTAATACTGCTAATTGACTTCTGCAACATTCGACATAAACCCTGGAGCTAGACAGATGCTAGGAACTCACTCAATCACGCATGTGTGAGTTAAGGTAGAAAGCCGACTTGGTGCTTCAACATTTAACATGAACCCTGGAGCTAGCCTGGCACTAGGAACTGACTCGATCAAGCATGTGCGAGTTAAAGATAATACCAAGAGTAAAAAATAAGCATCATGATTGTAGTATCAAAGATGAAGATAATGACCAAATGCAAATTGTAGACCTTCTGAAAAAACTATCATGTCTATGAATATATATAACAAAAGAATGTTCCATTTGAAAGTATTCATAAAGCAAGAAATGTAGATATATGAATGCTAAACATAAAAACACCGTAGCTGGGCTATGTTTCAAGAGCTTGGAATATCCTTCCCATCTTCATCCATTAGTCGATATGCTCCTGGTCAAGTCACCTCCTTGATGAACCAACCTTCCCATTAGCCCATAACTTGTGATTGCCGACAATGGTCTGAACATGCCGAAGAACCAAGTCTCCAACCACAAACTCTCTCTTCCTAACTTTCTGGTGGTGATATCACTACAAGCTCTGCTGGTACTTTGTGGACTTCAACAATGTAGCATCCCTTTTTTCTTCAAGCATGATGAGGTCGTCACACCAATTTGCGTTGGACTTTTCTTTGTCATATACCAGTACCTGTGGGGAGGTGAACAGTATTTTAGTCGGTAAAACTGCCTCGGACCCATAAACCAAAGAAAACGAGAAATGACTAGTTGCCTGACCCACGCTAGTTTGCAGGCCCCAAACAATAGATGACAATTCCTGAACTGATCGCCGAGCATAAGGTTCTAGTTTGTTGAATATACATGGCTTGATGCCAGATAGTAGCATGCCATTTTCCCTTTCAACCTGGCCATTGCTCTGTGGATTAGCGGCCGACGCGTGTCTAATCTTGAAGCCTATCTTTTTGGCGAAGTCTTTGAACTCCTAAGATGTGAACTGACTTCCATTGTCTGTTATGATCGTATGAGGGGCACCACACCACGTGACAATTTTAGTCATTAACTTCATTGCCTTTTTACCGTGATCTTTTCAACTGGCTTTACCTCAATCCACTTAGAGAATTTGTCCATCGCAACGTAAAGATGAGTAAATCCTCATTGTGCCTTACGGATAGCACCAACAATGTCCAATCCTCGGACTAAAAAAGGACATGTAATAGGGATGTTTTGCAACTTGTAGATGGTACATGTTTCTGTCTTGCATATAATTGACAACCCTCACACGTTTGAGTGATCTCATGAGCGTTGAGTTAGGAAGTCAGCAAATAGAAACCTTGTCATGAAGCTTTGTTGGCTATCATCTTAGGAGCCAGGTGGTTGCCGCACATGCTGGCATGGATTTCTCAAAGGATGGCTATGCCCTTTGTCTAGGATAGGCATTTCATCAGTACTCTATGTGAGCTCTGTCTATACAACATATTGTCGATAATGCAGTACGACATCGATTTCCTTATAATTCAGAGAGCTTTGTCCATATCGAATGGTATAGTGCTGTTATCAAGGTAGTTGATAAAAGAAGTCCTCTAGTTGGACTCAATGACGACAACCTAGGTCGGTTGAACTTAGTCGGTTGCAGCCTGTGCCACGGCTTGCTTAATATGTACAGATGGCTTCTGCAATTCATGAAGGAATATGCCTGCAGGAATTTTAGCTCGGCTAGACCCAATCTTGGCTAGCTCATCCACCTCCTCATTGTTTTATCAGAGGACATGCTTATACTAGATGTCGTCAAACTTGTCTTCTAGCTTCCATACCTCAGCACATTATGCTGTCGTATTATCGTCTAAACAACACCATTTCTTTGTTACTTGGTTGATGACTAGAGCCAAGTCACCGGAGATGCTCAATGTCTTGATGTTGAGTGCTACTGCCAATCGCAGACCATGTAGCAGTGCCTCATACTCAGTGGCATAATTTGATGATCAAAAATGCATTTGCGGGACATATCTCATCTTTGTGCGATCGGGGATGTCAATACTACCCCTGCTCTGACTCCTTCTAGTTGTAGGGAGCCATCAAAGGACATGTTCCAGTAGCTCAATTCTTGCGGAGTTGGCAGCAGTTCAACATCTGTCAACTTGCGATGAAGTCGGTCAATGCTTGTCCTTTTCTTAGAATCCCTCCGTTCGAAGGAGATGTCATATGCTCCAAGCTTCATAGCTCACTTGGCGATGCTCCCAGTGCCTTCTCGATTGTTGAGTAACTCACCGAGTCCATAGGAGGCATACGCTTTGTAATAACCGAAGGTGTACCGAGGCGAGGGGGGGGGGGGTTGAATCGGTGAGCTGACCACGAATCCGAATACTTCAAATTCTCAACACAAAAACCTAGAAATCATTGCAACCTAACAATTCTAGGAGGCCAAGACCCTACACATGCTAGTGTTCATGATGAGAGCAAATGCGGAAGCTAAACACACTAGCCTATACAAGCCACAATTCAACCCACTCACTGGATCACACAATCGCGAAAGAGTAAATGGAGGGTCAAGGAATGCTCATGATTTTTTTCTCGAGGTCTTGGAAGAATGGCGCCTTCCCCTACTCCTCAATGGACCACTCCCACTAGAGTGCCGGCCCCACCCGCTACTAAGTGGAGTTCTCGCACATGAGCCCGCAATCACTCCCGGAGTGAAGACTCGATTGCGACAATGCTGCCATCAAGGGACAAGCTCGCCTCCCTCAAGAACTTGCGAGACTCCCTGAGCTGACAAGGGCACTCACTAGCGATGCCCCTTTCACCGGTGGGCTCAAACCGGTTACAAACGTGTGATGGCCTTCACAACCGATGATGGTAGGCTCGATCACCGACATCTAACTGGTCTAGGTCTCACCATAGACCAATAGTAACAATCTAGGTCACAACCTAAAGGAAAGCATAGCCTTTGATGTGGATAGATGCTCAAGTTACTCTCTCTCTAGCACTCTCAAGATGTCCAATATCCTCTCTTGGTGCTCCTCTCTCTTCCTCTTGGCTCTTACCAAATGCTCCTAGGTATTCCACTGGCCAAGAGAGATCTTCAAGACCCTAACAAAGTTATATCGGCTTCTAACCTATAACTAGCCATTGCTCCATGAAATCACCCTTCTGGACCTATTGAAAGGACTATCCGGTCACTGCCACACCGGACTATCCGGTCTCTATGTAACAGCTCTCTAGAATCAACATCCTCTGTACTGAGGCAATTTTCATGCTAACCGGACCATCCGGTCACTTCCTTCTCTCTCCATTCCACAAAGCACTCGTTTTCTGCACCTTTTGTCTGGAGGCACTTCCATACAGACCGGACTGTCCAGTCTGCTGACCATACCGTCTGGTCAGTATGGGCCTTCACGCTGATAGACTCCTCACAGTTGCTCTTTGATCTCCTAGTGATCATACAGTCCAGTCTCCACTCACCCCTCTATCCGGTCACTTTGTCTAGAAGTTGAAACTTCTCGTATTCGCTTGACTTTGTCTCCCGACTTCTCCAAACAGCTCATTGACTTCTCCACTGTAATCTAGTGCCTGTGATTTCACTGAGCATCCACACACTTTACCGGCTATCGATGACCTGTACCCGAGGTACCTCATATAGAAGGAAAGTGGAGGTAGACTCCTACTAGGATAATATCAGTAGACCGACTAGGACTCCGCCATGTAACCCTGTCCCCCTGGATATATAAGGAGGGGCAGGGGTCCTCCTCAAGGGACGGGCCATAGCATTGGACAAGTAATAGACAAGCTCAACTAGAGATCCCGCACGGGACATAGATTAGACACAACAAGACATCATCGTCTAGGTCTACACTCCTCGTCTAGATCTTTAGATTTAGACATATGAATACAAATACCACATAACACAGGACGTAGGGTTATTATCCTCCCGGAGGCCCGAATCTGTATAAATCGGCGTCTTGTGTTACCATCGTCTCTCGATCTCATGCATACCCGTGTCCTACCTATAAATCCACATAGATGAACTACCCTATGTCTATTGCCGAGATTAAGTCTCAACAGCTGGTGTGCCAGGAAGGGGCCAGCACGGCGATCGCTCGTCAAGATCGGTGGTTTCAATCTACTACTTCAAGATTTCATCGCGAGCAGACCGGCGTTGAAGCGCATGAGTCACCGCGTTCTCGAAAGATGTCTTCTTCAAGATCTAATCGCGAGCAGACCAATGTTGAAGCATCATGTCATCGCACAAATCACCACGTCTTCATCAAGACGACACCTTCAACGAGGACGATCACTATTCGGCGACATCATCCATTATGACGATGCTTCCGACAACTCGATACTTCAGCGGATTCCGATGACTCGGCGACATCGCCACGACTTGACGGTTTGACCGCTCACGACCACATGTACTTGCCAGGGGGCTACTCCGCCTTCACCTGGCTACTCGGCTGCTTGATGACGTCTTCGATGACTCAGTGCATCGGCAATCACCGTGACTCAGTCACTCGGCGACATCGCCTCGACTCGGTCACTCGACGACATCGCCTCGACTCGGTCACTCGGTGACATCGCCTCGATTCAGTCACTCGGTGACATCGCCTCGACTCGGTCACTCGGCGACATCGCCTCGACTCGACTACTTGGCGACATCGCTGCACTATGATGACTCGGCAACATTGCTACACTACTCGGCGACGCCGTCAATGACTTGGCACATTGGGTTTTCACCCACTCGGCTACTCAACAACGCCTGCGATGACATGGCGCATTGGGTTTTCACCCACTCAACCACTTGGCCACACCTTCAATGATTCGGTGTCTCGGTCAACCACTCCAAGCTTTGATGTTTCGGTGACATGATGGCTCGACTTCGACATTCGACCACTCGCCGACAACATCAGCACGCTCGGGGGCTCATCTTCAACTCGCTGAATAGCAAAGCTAAGTATCTTTATGCTTTCTCAATTTATTTTTCGAGATTTTGGGCTCATGTCCTTCATTCTTTTTCCCTACGATTGTTTATCTCTGTTTTCTATGTAGAAGGTCATAGATTTTTTATGAGTAAAGTCGGGCTTTTAAATCAGTGCTCTTTTTTATGGCTTTATTCATCTTTATATTGCCTCGGTTCTTTAATTCTTAGCATTAAACAATCGAGCTAGGGGGCTATTTGTGTATCTATACATGTGTTCTCCCACTTTTTTGTGAATCTAACAGTACACATGTCAGTCGGTGACCTTTCATTAGTGCCTTGGCCCTAACACCATATGATCCATGTCGGTCGGTGACCTTTCAGTAGTGCTTCAGCCCTGACACCATATGAACCATGTCATCTATTTTAGTTTCACCTCTTCTTTACCTTCTGCCTTGACCGATACATTGCATTTTATTCGTGATTTGGTCTTATTTTTTGGTCTTACACCGACAAGCAACTAAGACATAAAACTTCTTTGCTACGCGACAGGCTGCCACTACACTAAACCCAGAGCCAAAGTTTCAAGAGGTCATGTGTCGATTGGTTCTGATAGCTACGCAAGAGTAAATTATGACCGATATTGTAGCGGTAGACCGAGCTCCGAGCTCTTGATATTTGTCCTAATTATCCTATGGTAGATCGATCCGGTTGCTAATGCGCGAATACGCTGCTATACGCCAGTCGGTCTACCTACAAGAGAAAAATGGATACACACTTGACTTTTCAGTCGACTGATTTGTTTGGCTTATAAAAATAAGTTTTCAAGCAAACAATGTTAATTATAACTAATTATCCTAATTTCCTTTATTGTCAGGAACATTTTGATGGATAGGCGGATACACCACTTGACATAGAGTGATTTCCTCGCCTTTATCGGTCGACTTATAGCTCCGACCACCTTCATCGGTCGACCGTGCCAGTTTCGACTGCCTCCATCGATCGGCCTACAACTCCAACCGCTCTCATCGGTCGACCACGACAGTTCCGACTGCCTTCAATGGTCGACTTACAGCTCCGACCACTTTTGTCGGTCGACTGTGCCAGTTCCGATTGCCTCCATCGGTTGGCTTACAACTTCGACCGCTCTTATCGGTCAGCCACGCTAGCTCCGATCGCCTTCATCAGTCAGTTTACAGCTCTGACCGCTCTCATCGGCTGGCTACACCAGCTCTGACTGTCGCCATCGGTCTACCACATCATATCTGACTGCCACCATCGATCGGCCACATGTCAGACTGTCAGCTTCACTCGGTCATCGCGACTTCGAGTGATTCCTACTTCATCAGCAGTCGGCAGCTACAACAAACTTGACTGTCTTCTTCACTTGACCTTACTGTCATGAGTTAAGTACCGCTGCCACTCAGACATATTCTGAGTTGAGCGCGACCGACACTCAAAATGACGATTGTCTCGGGGGCTTCTTTGAAAAGAAGCACTTTATATTAAATTTATGGTTGATGCCATAATATATAAATATATGGTTTGATGATCTTATGACAGTGGCTTGATGGTCACTCTATCAAATATGCTTCTTCGATGAGAATTGCATTATCAAAAATGGTTGATGCCATAATCATTCAAAGCATGATTTGATGATCATGTCGCTATGACTTGATGGTCATATACGCAAAATAACGAGCATCACTCCCTGATTGAAGTCAATCTATAATAGTTAAAATAAAGCTCAAAGATATAAGTGATTACAATTCTTAAGGAAAGGTTACTTAATCATGATTGAAGTCATGGTAACTTAGTACATGGGTACGATTGATGTCATAAAGCCTCGTTCATTCGGTTGTGATTGAAGTCACCCGTTTAGAACATAATCATTCGGCTGTGAATGAAGTCACCCGTTTGATTCATAAATCACTCATAGGCCACTCGGCCAAAAACTATGTCATTTGGCTATGATTGATGTCATAAGCTTACGTTCACTCGGATGTGATTGATGTCGCTCAAACTATATCATATAGCACTCAACAATGATTGAAGTCATTGGTTTGAGTCATCTACCACTCAGCGGTGATTGAAGTCACTCAACTAAATCATTTATCACTCTATAATGATTGATGTCATTCTACTGAGTTATTTATCACTCGGATTTGATGATTTGAGCGATTTTTCCTTAAAGAGAGCCAACATGACTATTCTTGTTTTGGACCCTTGCATTATTTGCAGTTTCCAAATGATACAACAGTCGGGGGCTACACCTAATTAGCTGCACCTACTCGGTGCACCAGTTGATTTCTCGAGGACATTTTCAGATCTTTGAGATTCTTACAAGCTCGCTGATATAAAGCTGAAGCATTATATATGGCACGAACCAGTCGGGAAGCTACTAAAGATTATCATCCAGCTTGCAAGACTCTCGGGGGCTTGTCGATGATACTTACCATCGGGGTACCTCATAGATAAGAAAAGTGGAGGTAGACTCCTACTAGGATAAGATCAGTAGACCGACTAGGACTCCGCCATGTAACCCTGGCCCCCCGGATATATAAGGGGGGCAGGGGTCCTCCTCAAGGGACAAGCCACGACATTGGACAAGTCGACAATTAGACAAGTTCAATTAGATAGATCCCACACGGGACATAGATTATACACAACTAGACATCATCGTCTAGGTCTACCCTTCTCGTCTAGATCTTTAGATCTAGACATATCAATACAAATACCATAGAACACAGGACGTAGGGTTATTACTCTCATTGAGAGGGCCCAAACCTGTATAAATCGGCGTCTTGTGTTACCATCGTCCCTTGATCTCGTGCATACCCCTGTCCTATTTATAAATCCACATAGATGAACTACCCTATGTCTATTTCCGAGATTAAGTCTCGACAGTTGGCGCGCTAGGTAGGGGCCAGCACGGCGATCGGCTCGTCGAGATCGGTGGTTTCAATCTACTACTTCAAGATTTCATCGCGAGCAAACCGGCGTTGAAGCGCACGAGTCACCGCGTTTTTGAAAGATTTCTTTTTCAAGATCTAACTGTGAGTAGACCGATGTTGAAGCATCGTGTCATCGCACAAATCATCACGTCTTCATCAAGATGACACCTTCAACGAGGACGACCGCTATTCGGTGACATCATCCATTACGACAATGCTTTCGACAACTCGATACTTCGGTGGATTCCGACAACTCGGCGACATCGCCACGACTCGATGGTTTGATCGCTCACGACCACATGTACATGCCAGGGGGCTACTACGCCTTCACCTGGACACTCGGACACTCGATGACGTCTTTGACGACTCAGCGCATCGGCAATCACCGTGACTCGGTCACTCGGCGACATCGCCTCGACTCAGTCACTCGGTGACATCGCCTCGATTCAGTCACTCGGTGACATCGCCTTGACTCGGTCACTCGACGACATCACCTCAACTCGGTCACTCGGTGACATCGCCTCAATTCGGTCACTCGGCGACATCGCCTCGACTCGACTACTCGGCGACATCGCTGCACTATGATGACTCGGTGACATTGCTACACTACTCGGCGACGCCGTCAATGACTTGGCACATTGGGTTTTCACGCGCTCAGCTACTCAACAACGCCTACGATGACATGGCGCATTAGGTTTTCACCCACTCAACCACTTGGCCACACATTTGGTGATTCGGTGTCTTGGTCAACCACTCCAAGCTTTGATGTTCCAGCAACATGATGGCTCGACTTTGACATTCGACCACTCGCCGATAACATCAGCACGCTCAGGGGCTCATCTTCAACTCGCTGAATAGCAAAGCTAAGTATCTTTATGCTTTCTTGATTTATTTTTTGAGATTTTGGGCTCATGTCCTTCATTCTTTTTCCCTACGATTGTTCATCTCTGTTTTCTAAGCAGAAGGTCGTAGATTTTTTATGAGTAAAGTCGGGCTTTTAAATCAGTGCTCTTTTTTATGGCTTTATTCATCTTTATATTGCCTCGGTTCTTTAATTCTTCGCATTAAACAATCGAGCCAGGGGGTTATTTGTGTATCTATACACGTGTTCTCCCACTTTTTTGTGAATCTAACAGTACACATGACCCATGTCGGTCGGTTACCTTTCAGTAGTGCCTTGACCCTGACACCATATGACCCATGTCGGTCGGTGACCTTTCAGTAGTGCTTCAGCCCTGACACCATATGACCCATGTCGTCCGTTTTAGTTTCACCTCTTCTTTGGCTTCTACCTTGACCGATACATTGCATTTTATTCGTGATTTGGTATTATTTTTTGGTCTTATGCCGACAAGCAACTAACGCATAAAACTTCTTTGCTACGCGACAGACTGCCACTACACTAAACCCAGAGCCAAAGTTGCGAGAGGTCATGTGTCGATTGGTTCTGATTGCTATGCAAGAGTAAATTATGACCGATATTGTAGCGGCAGACCGAGCTCCGAGCTCTTGATATTTGTCCTAAGTATCCTACAGTAGACCGATCTAGTTGCTAATGCGCGAATACACTGCTATACGCCAGTCGGTCTACCTACAGGAGAAAAATGGATACACACTTGACTTTTTAGTCGACTGATTTGTTTGGCTTATAAAAATAAGTTTTCAAGCAAAAAATGTTAATTATAACTAATTAACCTAATTTCCTTTATTGTCAGGAACATTTTGATGGATAGGGGGATACACCACTCGGCATAGAGTGATTTCCTCGCCTTTGTCGGTTGACTTATAGCTCCAACCACTTTCGTTGGTTGACCGTGCCAGTTCCGATTGCCTGCATCGGTCAGCCTACAACTCCGACCGCTCTCATCGGTCGGCCACGACAGCTCCAATCGCCTTCATCGATCGGTTTACAGCTCTGACAGCTTTCATCGGTCGGCTACACTAGCTCCAACTGCCACCATCGGTCGGCCACATGTCAGACTGTCGGCTTCACTCGGTCATCACGACTTTGAGTGAGTCCTACTTCATCAGCGGTCGGCAGCTACAACAACCTTGACTGTCTTCTTCACTCGACCTTATCGTCATGAGTTAAGTACCGCTACCACTCAGACATGATATTCTGAGTTGAGCGTGATCGACACTCATAATAGCGATTATCTCGGGGGCTTCTTTGAAGAGAGACACTTTATATCAAATTTATGGCTGATGCCATAATATACAAATATATGATTTGATGGTCATATGATAGTGGCTTGATGGTCACTCTATCAAATATGCTTCTTTGATGAGAAGTGCATTATCATAAATGGTTGATGCCATAATAATTTAAAGCATAATTTGATGATCATGTCATTGTGACTTGATGGTCATATATGCACCACTCGGCTGATTGAAGTTAGTCTATAATAGTGAAAATAAAGCTCAAAGATATGAGTGATTACAATTCTTATGGAAAGGTTACTTAATCATGATTGAAGTCATGGTAACTTAGTACTTGGCTACGATTGATGTCATAAAGCCTTGTTCATTCGGTTGTGATTGAAGTCACCCGTTTAGAACATAATCATTCAGCTGTGACGAAAGTCACCCATTTGATTCATAAATCACTCATAGGCCACTCGGCCAAAAACTATGTCATTTGGCTATGATTGATGTCATAAACTTATGTTCACTCAGATGTGATTGATGTCGCTCGAGTATATCATATAGCACTCGACAATGATTGAAGTCATTGGTTTGAGTCATCTACCACTCAGCGGTGATTGAAGTCACTCGATTAAGTCATTTATCACTCGGTAATGATTGATGTCATTCTAGTGAGTTATTTGTCACTCGGATTTGATGATTTGAGCAATTTTTCCTTAAAGAGAGCCAACACGACTATTCTTGATTTGGATTCTTGCATTATTTGCAGTTTCCAAATGATACAAGAGTCAGGGGCTACACCTAATTAGGTGCACCTACTCGGTACACCAGTTGATTTCTCGAGGACATTTTCAGATCTTTGAGATTCTTATAAGCTCGCTGATATAAAGCTGAAGCATTATATATGGCACGAACCAGTCGGGAAGCTACTAAAGATTATCATCCAGCTTGCAAGACTCTCGGGGGCTTGTCGATGACCTGTACCCGGGGTACCTCATATAGAAGGAAGGTGGAGGTAGACTCCTACTAGGATAATATTAGTAGATCGACTAGGACTCCGCCATGTAACCCTGTCCCCCCGGATATATAAGGAGGGGCAGGGGTCCTTCTTAAGGGACAGGCCATAGCATTGGACAAGCAATAGACAAGCTCAACTAGAGATCCCGCACGTGACATAGATTAGACACAACTAGACATCATCGTCTAGGTCTACCGTCCTCGTCTAGATGTTTAGATCTAGACATATGAATACAAATACCACAGAACACAGGTTGTAGGGTTATTATCCTCTGGGAGGCCTGAACCTGTATAAATTGGCGTCTTGTGTTACCATCGTCTCTCGATCTCACGCATACCCCTGTCCTACCTATAAATCCACATAGATTTACTACCCTATGTTTATTGCCGAGATTAAGTCTCGACACCGGCTAGCATGACCTAAGAGACATGACCTAGAGCCCCCTTGATAGTCCGGTTTTTCCTTGGACTCAAAGCCCTAACAACTAGACAAGTGTTCCAAACACTTTCTCCTTAGCTTGTCCTTAGCCTTGATCCATATCCATCAACCCTTGGACTCCATCAATCCTCCATGCTTGTGGTCATTGTAATCCATCGCCAAGGCAACCATCATCGTCAATAGGATTTGTAGTAGAGTTTAGATATGATATATGCATAGACAATACTCGTGTAGACATTAGCCCTCAATTTCATAGTTGTCATTAATCACCAAAACATTCATACCTCGGGGATCCAATCATCAATGGTCATGGCTTACAATCTCCCTCTTTTTGGTGATTGATGACAACCACTACTTATCATAAATCATCAAGGCTAGAAGAGCTACACTATGATCGAGAGGAACCTCAAAAGCATAAGCAAAGAATAAACAAGGTCGTACTCAATCAAGAATCATCAGGAGCTAAAAGGATAAAGAGAGCAAAGCACTCTAGATGATAATGCATGCATGTCATGTTAGGATATTTGAATAAAGCATAAAGACATACAATGAAAGACATGAATGATGATATGCAACAGGACAGCTTGAAACATGCAAGGAAATAGAAATAAGCAATAATCATGGATACATACACATGCATACAAGATAAATAATGAAGACAAAGCACTGTGTATGTAAATAAACCAAGTGAGATCATGATGAGTCAAACACAAGTGAATGAGAAACATGACTCATCAAAATCCATGAACACCTCAAATAAATTCACCAAAATGAGATTCAAATGTATCTCCCATCTCCCAAAACCAATGTACACGTATGCTCCCCCTAGATACAAGCTACTATCTCTCGATCATCATAGGGTAACACTCCCCCTATCTCTATGTCTTATCCCTCTTTGGCAACAAGCACCAAAAAGAGAAGGAAAAACAACTAAGAGCTCATGGTCGAAGGAGGTGGTGCAACAACGTCCTCTGAGGGCTCTGCTCTGGGCTGCTCCTATGCTAGATCCTACTGCTCTGCCTAAGCCTGTGTCACCTGATCGTCGAGCTGCTCAATGTATGCGAGTTCCACTAGTGACACAGACCCTCTATTCTGTCCTACTGGTGTGACTATGGCTATCTCCTATGCAACTGAAGCCTGGAGAAGAGTGAGATCAGCCATGTCCTCTTGAGTGAAACCTCCACGGACAAGATCCTCTGCTAGCTAAGGTGTAATGAGCGTAGAGTCTGTAGCATAAGAAGGTAGATCTGAGCTAGTAGCTATGGCAATATGTGAGTCTGCTCGAGTAGTGTGCACTATATCTGAGAACATACTCGTGATTGGTGGCTGCTACTGGGAGGTGGAGGGTAATGTCATCTGCGAAGCTGTATACTGAGCTGGTGATGTGAACAACGCAGAGATTGAGAAATCTAACACAAGGAAGAACTATGTAACTGCCAAGAAGGGTTGTCCCGCTCCCCCTATCTGTAACGTCCCTGAGTTTGATGACAAGCCGTTGGACTAAGCTGTCATCATAGCAGTGAAGGGCCCTGGCTGTGTCGGGAGCTGCTGAATTTGTGAAAGTGTTGGGACTCCTGCCTGCTGACTAGACTGTCCTCTAGTAAGCTCCGCCATCTATGTCATTAGCGTAGTCATCAACATCATATGCTATCTCTAAAGCTCTGCCTGTCCCCTTAGCACATCCATGATCTGACGTCTCTCATCAGTTGAGCTCTGGATGAAGTCACCCAGGCGTCCTGCAAGTGCTGCTATGGTGGAGTCATGATCAGACTCGGTAACTGCTGCCAGCTGAGGTGGTGCTTCTGTAATCGTTGACTCAGGAATCGCCGTCTCTGGATGAGCCTCCTGCTCGTGAGTGATTCATGATGACTCCTGCTCGTCTATCTACTGGTTGGAGCCTAACTATGATCCCCTGGATGGTCGAGGTGTGTAGCTGGTGGTCACCTTAGGGAATGCCTCGTACTGCTCCTCTGTCACTAGCCCAAGCCTCCACAGAAGATAGCAAATATACGAACGAAAGACTAAGTGACATCCTCCAACCCTCTCAGAGATATTCTCCTCCATCTCATCTATAAATAGATCTGGGCTGGTGACAAAGGCTGTCCTACTCCCCCTGTCAGTAATGCCCCTGAGTGTGATGTCAAACCACTAGACTAGGCTATCATCATAGCGGTGAAGGGCCCTAGCTATGTCTGGAGCTGCTGAAATTGTGAAAGTGTAGGGACATCTGCCTGCTGGCTAGACTGTCCTCTGGTAAGCTCCACCATCTGTGTCATTAGCATGGTCATCAACATCATCTGCTATCTCTGAAGCCCTGCCTGTCCCCTTATCACATCCATGATCTGACATCTCTCATCAGTTGAGCTGTAGATGAAGTCACCCAGGTATCCTTCAAAAGCTGCTATGGTGGAGGCGTGATTAGACTCTAAAATTGATGTCGGCTGAGGTAGTGCTCCTGTACTCACTGACTCAGGAATCGCCGTGATTGGTGGTGATTCCTGCTCGTCTGTCTACTGGCTAGAGCCTGACTGTGACCCCTGGGTGCTCGTGGTGTGTAGCTAGTGGTCATCTTAGGGAAAGCCTCATACTGCTCCTCTGTCACTAGTCCCAGTCTCCTCAGAAGTTAGCAAGTGTATGGACCATAGATTAAGTGATGTCCTCTAACCCTCTCACAGATAACCTCCTCCATCTCAGCTATCATCAAATCTGCAAAGTCAAAGTGCTATCTCTTCATCATAGCTGCCACTGCCCACTAGTATAGAAGTGTGAAGTCCTCTTTGTACCCTGACTTTGGAATGATAGTCCTGGTGACTATCGCCCTAACCACCTTCGCCTCTGCTATAAGCCTAGCAGGGTGTATGTCAAATCCTAGAGTGTGTGGTGGTGGAAAGGCAAATGACACCATGTTGCCTGGAGGTAGTTTCCCTCCCTGTGGTCTGCGGGGCAGAATGAGGGTTCTATAAGCACTCTTGTACAACTAAAGATCTAAAGCTAGTAGTCCGAGTGCAGCTATCAGTTCATCCCTAGTCAAAGCGGTGGGGCACTTCTCTGAACAAGAACCAGTTCTCAGAACAATCTCTGGCCACCCACAGTGTGGCATAGAACTCCATCACCATGTCCTCCTAATATTTGTAGGGGTTGGTGACTATGTGTGCAAGTCCAGGTAAGTAGCTGAAGTACTACTCCATGTCTGTGCCTGTGGCTCTCCTCATAGCCTGGTAGGTAGTGTACTACTAGGGCACAAACAATCCACACTTTCCCTTACTGGCAAGATAGCGTATCAATCCCTCACTAATCCTCCTCTAGAGACTGGTTCAGTACCTCTATCCTCCAGCATGGTCCCTAGGAACTAGAACCCACTACTCGAAAGAGACAATTCAACTCACCTTAAGATCCCGAGCGGGAACCTTAAGGATGCCTCCCTCTCTAGCAGAGTCCACGAGTCTCTACAGCCTCCTGGTGCATATGGCACACGTGCACTGCGGGACTCCTGCCTGGTGACATGACTGCTACCGAGGTTGCGCTAGCTCCTCATCCTCAAACACTTCAGACGCTGACTCACTGTCCTCCTCTGACTCTTCCAGCTCAGACTCTTCCTGCTATCTGGAGGATCCCTGCTCCGTAGTTGTCAATGACCTCTCCTAACGAGAAGTCGGAGTATGCTCCGACCGGGAGGGGGGGGGGGGGTGGAACAACTCTTGTAGCCAAATCTGGTGTCCTCCTCCTGGTACTCCTCTGACCCTAGGTGTCATCTGTCTGCTCAATGATCAACCATGATCTAGGTGTCCTGCAGGATGCCTCCATAGCCTCTAGGTGTCTGGCAACCTGTTTGGCCCTCTCTAACTCTGGGTAGAGACTGGTTCTCTTCTTGCCTCTAGGCTTCATTAGCATCTTGCCATTTCCCTTATGCTGATCACCTCCTCCTACCATCTCTGCTGCTGACAAGTGTCATTGCACGCATGTAGGTAGAGATAGAATAAGCATAGAACCTATAGAAATCTACAAGCATAACACCACTAGGTAAGAATGTGCTATAGAAATCCTAGCACTGAGATGAAGGACATGATCACTAGATAGATAAAGCAATGTGACAACAGTGATCATCAACTATGAGTGACTGGTGTGAATCATCAAGTGTATAGTCAAATAGTGGCAATTAATCTAACTCTAGACTAAATGAGAGACAACCATAGACTTGCAATTAACAGATATGCGTGGGATTAATTGCAAACTAGGTTGAGCTAACTAACTAATCAATGCAACTAAAGATTAGAATTTGATCTAATTGTATTAATTACGGAAATTGCTCACAATTCAGGGCATAACATGATGAATGGAAGATAGGCACAATATGTTGGGGGGAACAATGATGTGTACCTCAGAGAATATGCAACCGATCACCAAAAAAGGTGAAGATTTGGTCGTCAGCAATAGAGATGAGGGAAAAATGCAACCTTTACCCTAGGTAGTGGTGAAGCTCGGCTCTAGGGGCTCTGGGTGTGCGCGCGCAGGTGGAGTGTTGGTAGCGATAGTGCTACATTGGCGAGGCTTGGCGAGCGGCGATGGCAAGCGGCGACGAGGCTAGGGCTTCACGGGCGAGCTCGAGCATGGCGTGTAGCTACACACGGGCTGAGGTAGCGAGCGGCGGCACTGAGTGGCTCATCAAATCATCGACGGAGGGTGGCAGGCGATGGTGCGTGTGTGTACTCGGTGTCGAAGGCAAACGAGGAACAAGCCGAAGGAGACGACTCTAATTTTGACCTAACTCAAAATGATTGATGGCTGAGATCAACAAGGAATAGACCGACGACTCACATTTTGGATAACGTTGCATGATCAACCGTAGTGACTGGACCGTCCTGTCACTTCGAGATTTCTGGAAACTAAGGTTCTGGATGAATAGAACTTGTATATACCGGATCGTCCGGTCCTTAAGACTGATTCATCTAGTCTCCATTTCCGCCCCTCGAAGCACTGTGCATTGATGCATAGACTGGACTGTACGGTCCATGTTGACGGTCCTGAAATGCTAAATCCGATTGTCAATTACCTGCATAAAACATATATAATAAATAACCAATATAGTGGTAGGAGTTTATTTTTAACAATTTCCACAAGTGTTGGTGAATATTTGGATGCAGGTGATTTATAATCAAATTCAAGGAAATATCACAGTTTCAAGAGGATAAATAATAGAAGCCCATAAATATGAAGTGAGAAGTGGTCAAATAATATATTAGACCTCACCATGTTGAAGCTCTCATCGAGTCGATCGAAACGCATATATAACTTGCCTAAATCGAACTTCGGATGTGAGAGTTATGATGCACAAAAGATCAGGTGTTTGCTCTGAACTGACGCTGACATCAGCATGACATCAGCACACACGGGAGGCAAATAGAATGACTGTTCAGGTTGCTTGGGTGAGTGGGGAAGCCCATTACTTGACCCCTAAAGATAAGGAATAGTTTAGAGAATATTCCCTTATTCTTAAGAAGGCTTCTCCACTACCCCAAGTCACCTTCCACTATAAATAGAGCCCCTCCCTCTCATTTTAGACAACACAAGAAGTGTTTAGAGCTCCACTTTACAAGGCTTTAGCACTACCAAAGTGCTTAGAAAATAGGGAGAGAGTGAGGGAGAGTTCAGGGAAGTGCCGGCCTTGTCGACGATCTTCCCCACGCTTGTACCTCAACGGATGTTTTCCTTTTTAAGTAAGTATTCATGTTTCTCTTTAGTATTTAAGTTTCCTATTTAAGTAAGTTCTTTATTTATTGCTTATAGGATCATCACTCTATAAGCGTGGATCCGAGACTAGGATAGTAATTGATAGTGTAGACGTGGTGTCTAGACTAGAGGTTACCTTTGTTTGCCGCGTGCCCCACGGTTTGTAGAGGTAGTCGGTAGGTGGTGACAGCCCTATCCGGCCTTAGTATTCCTCCATGTTCAGGTATGTCGTAGAGCTGTTGGCCGGAGTCGCCTGTGGATGCAGGGGTAAACCAGTGCCTGAAGTAAGCAGAAGTAGACCGAACCTATCTTATTATAGGATCCTTGATCATAGGAATCCTCTCTACCCTTTGCCTACCATATTCTTGTTGTCCTTGGATGAACTAGCTTAGAAGATTACTACACACATTCCCTGTGATTCGATGACCTAGAATACTCCTAGGTGAAGTGCTACATCGGTATCTAGGCACTTGCGGATTTATTTGTGATCATAAGAAATACCAACAAGCATTTCTGGCACCGTTGCCAGGGAACGGTTGCTGTATCATCTTCGAACCTTGTTCGTCCTCGTATTTTTTCTTTTTTATTTTTCTTTTCCTTTTATTTCTTTTCTTTTTCCACCATAGAGAAAACCTCTATTCTATCCTTTTCTGCTCTGAAGGGCGAGTTCTTTGAGCCACCGCCGTCTGCGGACCCAATTCACACATCCGACTAATAAACTCCACCCTGGCTTTATAGTCATGGTTTGGGAACAATCCTTCTCTAGTCTAAATTTTGAAAATCCTTACCATCATTTGTGAGAATTTGAGTATTTGTGTTGATGTTTGTTCATCGATGGCATGACACTTGAAACTCTAAAGTAGAAATTGTTTCCCTTCTCCCTCATGGGGAAGGCGAAACAATGGTACACTCATACTATCGGGAATGTACACAGTGACTGGGATAAGTTGAGGGATAAATTTTGTTTTGTGTTCTTCTCACAATCCCGTATTGTCTCTCTTCATATGGAAATTCTCCGCTTCTACCAAAATGAGAAGGAATCTATTGGAGCAGCTTGGGCCAGGATCTCTTTGCTACTACAATTTGGCCCAGACTTGTCGATACCCAATGAAATGTTGCTTCAACACTTTTACTCAGGTCTATACAAGGAGTCTACCCAATTCCTCGACACTGCCTCCGAAGGATCGTTTGTGCACAAGACTGCAACAGAAGGAAGAGCAATCATGGACCGTATTTTTGAACACTCATGCTTCTTAGACAACCTTAGTGAGCCCCTCCAGGAAGAAGCTATGCCGAGCCACTCGGACCCCTCAATAGCCAAATCCGAGCTCATGCCTTGCCTATCCCAGATTTGACTTTTGAAGTTTCCCTCGAACCTTGAACACTGGAGGAAGAAGAAATTCAACTTCTAGAGTTCTCATGTGAATTCGAGGAAGGTCTTCTTAAAGACTTTTGGAATGCCTTGAATTATTGTTGCAAAAAGAACCCACCAGTTCCCGTCGGTCCTCCTTATTCTCGAGAGATGGAAATCCAACCCATGACGGTCCCTCAATAGCTAATTTTGAACCCATAGCTCTCTCGTCTTTAAATTTTGCTGTTGAGACCTCTTGGAAGGAAGAAGAAATTCTACCTTCAAGGTTGCTAGTCCAATTCAAGAAAGTTTACTTGATGGTCGTAGAAAAACCTTGAATTTTATCTGGCAAAACAAGCCTACGATATCTGTTTTGCCTCCAGGTCCTTTTCAAGAAGCAATTCCAAAGGAGGCCATGAAGAAGCAGCGGTTGAAGAAAGAAAAGCGCTATTTCAAAGATATCCAAATCCATTCGCCTTCCACAACCATTCCTTGTCTTATATGAGGAAATACTGTAGAGGCCCTTCACGATCCCACCATAGGAATTAATATCATCCTCGAATACATAGCTTTACAGCTTGTTGATGATATACCTCTAGAGCCGACCGATTCTCTCTTCAAGGATTCCATGGGAGTTTGCTAATATGTTGAGGGATCGCAAAGGCTATCCCAATCAAGATAGGAAAAGTTGAGCTTCATATAGACTTCCATGTCTTTCCTATCATCAATTTTGATCTCCTCCTTGGCTACCCACTAGAAAAACTCCACCTACTAGGTGCATCTCAAGGGAGCCACACTAAAAAATTAGGGAGACTGCTTTTGCCACTAGGAACCTTTTCTCAGAATACCCTTTGGTCTTATCTCGGGCACCCTCCGCTTGAGAAAATGATGTTTGTTTCCCAACTTGCATCACCGAAGCCTGTTCCTTGTAAGGACATGAAGTTTTTCACCCAGCATGGAGACAATTCGGGAGAAACTCCAAATCCTATTGAAACCGAACCATCACCTTCCTTGCCTAAGCCTTTGTTCTCTAGCCCTCATTACTCTATTCTCAATGGTGATCAAGAATCGACAGTGACCCTTATCGATGGACTCCGTGAGATGGAGAAACATTGGGCAATTGGATTTATTGAGCCATTGACTTTAGAAACAAGAGAATATTTAATAGATGAGCGTGAGACCTTTTTTCTTGAAAACACACATGATACATGCTCATTTAATGAATCTCTAGAGTCAATCAAGTTGTGTGCCAAGCGTACCTACAAGAACTACAATCGCCTCACGAGCCTCATTAGAAAAATATTTGTTAGGATGATTGTAGATGTTTTTGTTTATCATAAATATTGCAAATCTCATAGTTGCACTTTGGCACTAACCTTACACCTAGAGCTTGAATGACACATCAAAAATTCGTGGTGGACTGGGAACTACATCGCCAATGATAGCTGCAATATGAAGTCCCCATGGTCAAGCTTGTGACCATAAACAAAGCACTACCGGAAGATGGCTCGGATTATCATTTTCCATTCCTTCAATAAAAGCAAGAAAATGTTTTTAGGGTATGTTTGCCTTCGGGTATTTTTGGTTGCTAACCATTTTAGGTTGAGACTATAAAGAACGATGGTCACTCTAAGCCCGAAAACATGAGAGCTACATCAACTTGAACACCATGGTACTTTTGGCCATGGAACCAACTACAAGAAGGCTGCAACACTACACACTTGATTTTTGTATCATGGGATGCTAAAGTCAAGTGTGTAGTGTTGAAGCCTTCTTGTAGCAAGTTCCATTCTTACCAATTTCATCTCAGTTTAGAGGTGTTGCTAGTTCTTGCTTTCAAGCCATGCCAAAAAAATATAATAAAAGGCTCTTTAGTTTATTTTCCCTTTTTGTTTGCTTTCAATTCAATCTTATAGTGCGCCTAGAAAAGAAAAATAATAATAAATAGATAAAGTTGTAACTCTATTAGGCCCATAAAGCCGGTAGAGTCCCTTTTGCTTTTCACCCCTTTTTGTTTTTTGTTTCTCTTCTTCTTCAAATAAAGCAGCCAGTTACAAGATCAAGTGTGGGGCAGGCCTTCAAGATTTTCAACGCACAAACAATACAAGGACTCCTATCGACATGTTGCACATCATCGCTTAAGCCAACACGACATAGGGCGAGGCGATCGGGCTCCAAGCAATGTCGACCAACCTACAAGGGCAGTCGACCCAGCCATGGTTCCTCTTGACCTCTACCTCTTCAAGAGTGACAGTTTGCACACTCTATCCCTTTCCTCCTAGTTTCCAAGTAAAATTAAACTTATCCTAAACTGATCAATAAATTTAACTTGAAAACTACATCAAATCTTGTGAACCCTCATCTTCATGCTTCTCTTTAATTGACTTGCATGCTCTTTATTCCTAGTTCATTTATTGCTATTTGTGAACTACATCTTTAGGAAAGCATGTCACCTTAGTAGTTGACTTATGAGATATGGTATGATGAAAGAAATCTTGCTCTTATGCTTGTAGTGCTTGGGAATTTCTCTTTAAAAATGAAAATGAATGGACCTCTCCTCAATGATGTGAATGTCCTACCAAAGCCATATGATAGTTATATTGAAAACCTTATGCATATTTTGCTTATTGTTTCATTGAACTCTGTCAAATTCTTGTGACCCTAGTGAGATACTTGTTATGTTTTGTCGATCAAGAACATGTGCACGTTCCCTTCATATGCTAACCTTCTATATTCAAAGGTTGCATTTCCACCACCAGCATCATCAATCCATCCACCAAAGGAAATACTCCATGATTATCCTGTTATGACTCTCTCTCAATTGTTCTGTAGAAGGCTTGGCTATAAAAAAAAACTTGCTCTCATCTTTGAGTAGGATGAAAAAAAAGAAATAGCCATGCCCAATATCATTTCAAAGAAAGAGAGAATCTACACATAAAGGAGTATTCATCCACCTCCATCATCCACAATCATCCATATGCTAATTCTTCTAACACCGGAAGATAGCATCATTCATATTCATCCATCCACAAAATAAAGTGCTTCATCGTGCTTTGAGAAACCCCCTCTCCAATTATGCTTACAGAAAGAGACATGTGGTAAAGGAAAAGAAGAAAAAAAAGAAAGAGATATATCCTATGTTCTCAAGTTGAAGAGAGGGAGCATTTCAAAAGGAGTACCCATCATTACCTTTTCCATCCATCCAATCCAATTATGTGCACATGCTTGATCACAATTCATGACTTGTTTTCTCCATGTATCCAGTTTTTGACTTAGTAATATATGAGACAGAAGTATGCCTTCTTTATTTCCCTATCCTGATGTAACAACCCAGGTGTCTCACCTTAATTTAACAAATATAACGAGAACATATCATGGAAATTATAGCATGAAATGATAAGAGCCCACTTATTAATTTAATTCTAGGCAAATAAAAACCCTGCAACCAAAGTTATTGAAGCAATTTAAAATTTCAATACAACTCATGCCAAATAAATTCATCAACAGTTTGATAATAATAAAATAGAATATTATGAATTTATTGGGCATTTTATCTCATTAGCATGAACCATAATCAATTAATTAATTCTTAAGTAACTAATTATTGCAATTATTAAAATCTAAAAATATTTTTATGAAAATTTCAAATAAACTTCACTAGAGTGTTCTCCACCATTTAATAAGTCAGTCCACCAAGTTTCACCATTTTAGGAAATCCTTAGCTATTTTATTTTGATTTATTAAAAACAAGTTTTGACCAGGGACCTTTTTGTGAGGATCTTGAAAGATCAGAGGGCGCAGTGCAAAAATTCCCTTCTTCTCCCTCCCACTGGCGCAGAGCCCTGCCGACTCCACCGCTGGTGCAAGACTCGGCCCGCCTTCACTCCCACCTCGGAACCCAGCGCGTGCAACAGTGCCGCCTGCCATCCCGCTGCTCCTCCGCCCTGTCCTCTCAGCCACGCGCTCGCCCAACGTCCCCCTCTTCTCCTCTCTGCACGCCACCGAATGACCCAGCCACCCTTCAATTCCTTCTCCCCTTGCCGCTCTCACTTCCCCAACCACCCCAGCCCCCTGTGCAACCTCAATCCGCATCGCGAGCTCACAAGTGCAGCGTGCTCTCGCTCTCGCTCTCGCTCTCGTTCTCTGCTCTCTGCTCTCTCCCATTTCCCCTCTCCCTCCCCCATTCTGCCATTGTTGAGTAGAGCCAAAGCTCGAGCTCGGCCATCGCCATTCCACTGCTCCCCCCCCCCCCCCCCCCACGCGAGCAAAACCCCATCAACGCACGCCTCACCCTCTTACACCTTCCCATGCCCCTGCTTGTCCGTTTTCCCTCGAGCATTGGTTGAATCGAAAGGAAAACCGAGGTGTACCTTTTCGGCGACCCCCTCTGCCACTGCCTCAAATTCGCGTCCTTTGCTGAGCCACCCTTCCTCTTTTCTCTTCTCCTTCGTGCGCAACTCCCCGTCGAACACGCCTGACCCGTTTTCTCTGTTTTTCTTGCACGAGATCGCCGGCAAACTCAATTCTTCCCTGGCCATTTTCTTTGCTCTGCCCCGATCGAGCCACCTCATCGATGAGCTCCTAGCTCCGGCCTATTTCCTCGACGACATCATCAATGCCGCCTTCGCCTTCAACCACTAAAGCTCTACGAGTCGGCGATCGAGTTGGTGCCCTGTACCGCTTCCGCGACCTCACCGAACTTCATTTTCCCCCGCCTCTCGTCACCGACCCCTCCCGGTGAGCCTCCATCCTCGCCAAACCCCTAGATGTGTCCACCTCGACATGCGCATCATGCGCATGGTCCTACGGCGAGCTTTCTTCGCGCGCATCCGCCGGCGCCGACTTTGACCGCGCTCCAGCGAAGCCCCGACGCCGCTGACCCCCACGCACACTAGCGCCTACTAGCATCCGACATGGCATCGACGTGTCGCCGATGTGGCTGCTGACGTTGCTGTGCTGATAATTGATGAACCCAGAAAAATGCCAGAAAAAATGCTTAAACCTTTGAAAAATCACAGTAAATCGAATTCAAACCCAGTGAGGCCCAATTAAATTTTGTTAGGTTCATCAGGAAGTGCTTTATTTTAGTAGAATGACAAATAACTGTCTCTATACATTTATTTTTGTTAACACATTTAATTATCCAAACACCAATTAATTCACCAGAAATTCTAGGAATGGAATTAAATCCTGATTTTTGGCATGCTAAGTAAACACATGAATAGTTGCCACCCCAAATTTTGGTTGGTAAAAATATGACTTATTTTATGCTCTGGAGATTATTTAGGGTTTGTGCTTAAATTAATTCCAGTAATTATTCTATAAATTATCTGCCCATGCCACTTGGCCTAAAAATCACTTATATAATCCTTTATTCACAGTAAATCACACGTGTCTAGAAACTCAAATTTGTTTTACTAATCAATTTAATTGCTCATATCACTCATCTACTTTGTTTAATTGCATAGAGAATAAATATACTTAACAATTTAAATAACAACCCCTCTTCTCTGAAGCATATGGCTTCAAGAACATAATAATAATTTATTTGACATCAAAACACAATATGCTTGCATGTATCATATCATTGCATATAACAGTGTTACGATAATACTATTAACACCTTTGTCATCATATAGGTAACGACAACCAGGAGCCCGAAGAGGATCATCAGAAGGACACTGGGTCTCAGGAATAAGAGATTGAAGCTGCTAACACTAGTGTCAATCCAGACAAGCCCCGGTTTACATTCGCCTTTTTCATAAAGTTTGCTAGTTTTCAATATTACTAGTGTCTGTGAAGCTTGTTGCATTAGGTCACAAGAGTTGATTGGAACCCACTTTGCATGATACCCAAATGACCTATGCCACTGTCATTAGAATTTTGGTAGTATCGGTACTGTGTCGCTATGCTTAGTAATTGCTAGACTTGGTAGATATCAATACTAAGAAATGAACTTGACCACTGGCACAGGAATTAATAAAAGAAGTTTATTTTGATGTTATGACCGGGCAGGGATGATGCATGTGTAGGTTTGCAGCAACACATGGGTGTTGACTGCGGTAGCCCTGCCTTGTCGAACCTAGGACCCGTTCGTGGTCGGCCCCTTGGTCAAGTATTGAACAGTACCGAATGCATGCTAGTCTATGGGCACTAGTAAACTGATGTAGCATTGGTGCGGCAATGAGGACGGTACCTAGTACAGTGGTCGTTGACCCTTCTGCTGCTGGAGTGGGTGGTTCATACCGCGAAGTACTGTTGGCAGAACGGCATGCCCACTCGCTGAGACTGGACCCGGACCAAGTTGTTTTTCGTCCTTGCGAAAGGTTGCCATATACAACCTTAATTGGTGTGTATGTGTCGTGTTTTCGGGTTTCCTAGCTAGTGTAAATCAATTGCAATTAATGTCCCTTGCAGTAATGAGTACCACTTGGTCACTGAGTCGTCACGTAGTTGCACATGGTACTTAGAAATTGATTATGATGATTATTGTTGATGTTACTATTATTGCTCTTATGTTGTACTTACCTTATGTATTACTTTATTATCTTATTGTTGCAACTAAAGTTACATTCTGCTCTACACAGTTAAATTGAGAAGTAAAACTTGATAGAACTAATAGGTTGCTTAGTGCGAGTCTTTTCAAACAAGCCACCTATTAGAGTCATTGCATGTCTAGATGTCTGACGGGTAAGTCTTGCTGAGTAATTAGTACTCAGGCTTTATGCCACTGTTGTTTTCAGGTAATGAAGAAGTAGAATTACCTGTAGATGTCGTGCCCTGGGACATGCAAGTCCCTGAGGGTTGGACCGCCCACTGGGAGTCCGACTCGCCGCCGCAGTGATGTGTGTTGCTAGAGTGATGGTTCTTAAGGCATGAACCATTACTATGTTGTATTGTCGAGCTCGTAGCTCCTTATCGTTATTTACATCCGCTGTGTTTTCAAAAACATTATGAACTTGTAATATTCCGCTGCACTCTGATGACTTAATGATGTAATATTCAACTTAAATTCAAACCAATGTTGTATTATCAAGTGTCTGCATTATCAGCACCGTTAGGACCTCGATTCTCCGGGAAGGGGCGTCGACTTTGACCGTGCTCCGGCAAAGCCCCGGCGCCGTTGACCCCCGTGCACACTGGCACCTACTGGCATCCGACGTGGCGTTGATGTGTCGCCGATGTGGCTGCTGACGTGGCTGTGCTGGTAATTCATAAACCCAGAAAAATGCCAGAAAAATGCTTAAACCTTTGAAAAATCATAGTAAATCGAATTCAAACCCACCAAGGCCCAAATAAATTTTGTTAGATTCATCATGAAGTGGTTTATTTTAGTAGAATGACAAATAACTGTCTCTGTACATTTATTTTTGTTAACACATTTAATTGTCCAAACACATATTAATTCACCAGAAATTCTAGGAATGAAATTAAATCCTGATTTTTGGCATGCTAAGTAAACACATGAATAGTTGCCACCCCAAATTTTGGTTGGTAAAAATATGACTTATTTTATGCTCTGGAGATTATTTAGGGTTTGTGCTTAAATTAATTCCAGTAATTATTCTATAAATTATCTGCCCATGCCACTTGGCCTAAAAATCACTTATATAATCCTTTATTCACAGTAAATCACACGTGTCTAGAAACTCAAATTTGTTTTACTAATCAATTTAATTGCTCATATCACTCATCTACTTTGTTTAATTGCATAGAGAATAAATATACTTAACAATTTAAATAACAACCCCTCTTCTCTGAAGCATATGGCTTCAAGAACATAATAATAATTTATTTGACATCAAAACACAATATGCTTGCATGTATCATATCATTGCATATAACAGTGTTACGATAATACTATTAACACCTTTGTCATCATATAGGTAACGACAACCAGGAGCCCGAAGAGGATCATCAGAAGGACACTGGGTCTCAGGAATAAGAGATTGAAGCTGCTAACACTAGTGTCGATCCAGACAAGCCCCGGTTTACATTCGCCTTTTTCATAAAGTTTGCTAGTTTTCAATATTACTAGTGTCTGTGAAGCTTGTTGCATTAGGTCACAAGAGTTGATTGGAACCCACTTTGCATGATACCCAAATGACCTATGCCACTGTCATTAGAATTTTGGTAGTATCGGTACTGTGTCGCTATGCTTAGTAATTGCTAGACTTGGTAGATATCAATACTAAGAAATGAACTTGACCACTGGCACAGGAATTAATAAAAGAAGTTTATTTTGATGTTATGACCGGGCAGGGATGATGCATGTGTAGGTTTGCAGCAACACATGGGTGTTGAATGCGGTAGCCCTGCCTTGTCGAACCTAGGACCCGTTCGTGGTCGGCCCCTTGGTCAAGTATTGAACAGTACCGAATGCATGCTAGTCTATGGGCACTAGTAAACTGATGTAGCATTGGTGCGGCATGGTACTTAGAAATTGATTATGATGATTATTGTTGATGTTACTATTATTGCTCTTATGTTGTACTTACCTTATGTATTACTTTATTATCTTATTGTTGCAACTAAAGTTACATTCTGCTCTACACAGTTAAATTGAGAAGTAAAACTTGATAGAATTAATAGGTTGCTTAGTGCGAGTCTTTTCAAACAAGCCACCTATTAGAGCCATTGCATGTCTAGATGTCTGACGGGTAAGTCTTGCTGAGTAATTAGTACTCAGGCTTTATGCCACTGTTGTTTTCAGGTAATGAAGAAGTAGAATTACCTGTAGATGTCGTGCCCTGGGACATGCAAGTCCCTGAGGGTTGGACCGCCCACTGGGAGTCCGACTCGCCGCCGCAGTGATGTGTGTTGCTAGAGTGATGGTTCTTAAGGCATGAACCATTACTATGTTGTATTGTCGAGCTCGTAGCTCCTTATCGTTATTTACATCCGCTGTGTTTTCAAAAACATTATGAACTTGTAATATTCCGCTGCACTCTGATGACTTAATGATGTAATATTCAACTTAAATTCAAACCAATGTTGTATTATCAAGTGTCTGCATTATCAGCACCGTTAGGACCTCGATTCTCCGGGAAGGGGCGCCACACCTGAGCTCCACATAAGCCATATTTAGAGGTAGGATGAAAAGAGGCAAAGTCGAATACCTACGTGAGGAACCACACACATAGTGAGTGATCTGAGAGAATTATTTGAGGAGAATGGCCATGATTTGTTTTTGAAAATCTTGTAAAAAGCCAAGTTACGCAGCAGAAGGAGTAAAGATGACTAGAGTCAACACCGTTCCATTCTTCAATCGCTCAAGACGATGTGATACACGCTTCAAAGTTCATGGGCGCAGGTATGATTTGGAATAATTTGCATGGTAGTCTTGCATCAAAAGAAGTTATGATTCACCTTAGTCTCCATTCCTTTACTCGAGGACGAGAAAATGCTAAGTGTGGGGGTGTTGTTGACGGTTCTTAAATGCTAAATCTGACTATCAATTACCTGCAGAAAACATATATAATAAATAACCAACATAGTTGTAGGAGTTTATTTCTAACAATTTCCACAAGTGTTGGTGAATATTTGTATGCAAGTGATTTATAATCAAATTCAAGGAAATATCATAGTTTCAAGTGGATAAATAATAGAAGCCCATAAACATGAAGTGAGAAGTGGTCAAATAATATATTAGATCTCACCATGTTCAAGCTCTCGTCGAGCCGATCGAAATGCATATATAATATGCCTACACTAAACTTCGGATGTTTGGTCTGAACTGATGCTGATGTCAGCATGAAATCAGCACATGCGGGAGGCGAATAGAATGATGGTTCAGGTTGCTTGGCTGAGTGGGGAAGCCCATTACTTGACCCCTAAAGGATGAGGAATAGTCTAGGGAATATTCCCTTATTCTTAGGAAGAATTCTCCACTCCCAAGTCACCTCCCACTATAAATAGAGCCCCTCTCCCTCTCACTTTAGACAACACAAGAAGAGTTTAGAGCTCCACTTTACAAGGCTTTAGCACTACCAAAGTGCTTAGAAAATAAGGAGAGAGTGAGGGAGAGTTCGGGGAAGCGTCGGGCTTGTCAGCGATCTTTCCCACGCTTGTACCTCGACGGATGTTTTCGCCTGTGGATGCAGGGGTAAGCCGTTGCCCAAAGTAAGCAGTAGTAGACCGAACCTATCTTATTATAGGATCCTTGACCATAGGAATCCTCTCTATCCTTTGTCTACCATATTCTTGTTGTCTTTGGATGAACTAGCTTAGAAGATTAGTACACACATGTTCCCTGTGATTCGGATACTAGGTGAAGTGCTACATCGGTATCTGTACGCTTACGGATTTATCTGTGATCGTAAGAAATACCAACAGTCCAATGACCGAACTATATGGTCACTACTGAATTTTCGCTAAATCATGGAATTTCTCCAATTTTCCATGTGCCCTCACTCAACACCCAATTAAACACTACACTTGGAGCATGAAGGGAACTCTCAAACACTCCTTTTCAAATAGTGGCTCACTATGGCCTTCTAATTTTTGCAAATGTCAAATGAAGAATTGAGCAAATAAGAACCAAATGGCTATTTGTGAGCCTTAGTTCATGAACCGCATGAGTGGGTCTAACATTGAAGTTCATAAGAGCTTGCTTAATGGGCATGAAGCATAATCCTTTCCTTTGGTCACACTTGTGGAGATGTAATCTCATATTGAACATGAAGCACAAATATCTCCAAATGTGACAAGACTCCTTTGTGTTTCCTATATGTTGCATTCAACAAGCATTTTTACATATGCATAGAAAGTAAACATGCCATGTGTATACAAGCAATATTAAACAAGATACAAAGAAAACCTAACAATGCCAAGTTTGAACCCCTCACAAGCTTACAGACTATAAGCCATACCCTTGCCTTGAGAGAAACCAAACCACCATCTCAAGCACTCCCCTTGCTTATAGCTATCTTGAGTGGGTTAGACATTGACTAATTTTTATGTGTTTTTCATTTAGTTATTTACACATACATGGATGTAAAATATACTATAAGCTTCATGACCATTGATGATTGGATCCCCAAGGTATGAATGTTTTGGTGATAGATGACAACTATGAAATTGTGGGCTAATATCTACACGAGTGTTGTCTATGCAGATATCATCTCCAAACTCTACCACAAATCTTATTAATGATGACAATCGCCTTGGCAATGGATTACAATGACCACAAGCATGGAGGCTTGTAAGCTTGATGGAGTTCAAGGGTTGATGAAGATGGATCAATGCTAAGTACAAGCTATGGAGCAAGTGTTAGGAACACTTGTCTAGTTGTTATGGCTTTGAGTCTATAGAAAAAACCAGACTATCAAGGAGGTCTAGGTCACGTCTCTTAGGTCATGAGTAGTCGGTGATGGGCATGGATGCTCAATGAAATCACAGGCACTAGGTGATAGTGGAGAAGCCAAGGATCTGTTCAGAGAAGACGGGAAACAAAGTCAAGCAAGGACAAAGAGTTTTAGCTTCTGGACGTAGTGACTGGATAGAGAGGTCAGAGGAGACTGGACTGTATGGTCACTAGGAGACCAGAGAGAAGTCTACGAAGGAGTTTGTCAGCGCGAAGACGTGTAGAGACCGAATGGTTTGGTCTACAGACCGGACGGTCCGGTCTATATGGAGATTGCTCGAGACAGAGAAGTGCAGAACTGGATGCTCTCTGGAATGGAGAGAGAATGTACAGACTAGACGGTCTGGCCTACTGACCAGACGGTCCGGTCAGTATAGAATGTTGCAGGCATAGCGAAGCCAACAGCTCTGGGAGCTGTTCCAGGAGTGACCGGACGGTCCGGTTAGGCAGTGATCGAACAATCCGGTCAGTGTGTCTAGAGAGATAATCTCATGGAGCAACAACTAGTTTGATGTTTGAAGCCTATATAACTTCATTGCTGGGGTCTTAGAGACCTCTCTTGGCAAGTGGAGTATCTTGGAGCATTTGTTGAGAGCCAAGAGGAGAAGAGGAGAGCACTAGGAGGAGATATTGCATATCTTGAGAGTGCTAGTGAGAGTAACAAGAGGATCTTGCACATCTAAGGCCAGGGTGTCCTTAGGTGTGATTTAGGTTATTTCACTTGGTCTATGGTGAGACCTAGACCGGTTAGGTGTTGATGATCGAGCCTATCATGATCGGTTGTGAAGGTTGTCAAATGTTTGTAACCGGTTTGAGCCCGTCGGTGAAAGGGGCATCGCTAGTGAGCGTCGTGTCAGCTCTGGGAGTCTTTCAATTTCTCGAGGGAGGCGAGCTTGTGCCTTGGTGGCAGCAGTGACGCAACCGTGTCTTCACTCCGGGAGTGATTTCAGCCTCGTGTGCAAGAACTCCACATTGGTGGCGGGAGGGACCGACACTCCAGAGGAGTAGGGGATGGCATCATCCTTCCGAGACCTCGAGAAAAAATAATGAGCATTCCTTGACCCCCTCTTCATTATTCCGCAGTTGTGTGCTCTAGTAAGTAGGTTGAACTATGGCTTGTATAGGCTAGTGTGTTTAGCTTTCGTGCTTGCTCTCATCATGAACCATAGAATGTGTAGGGTCTTGGATTTGGATTTATGGTCGGCTTACCGATTCACCCCCCTCTCGCTACGCCTTTGGTCCTTACACATACTATTCACAAAGGAGTCCTAATTACCATGCAATGCAAGAAAAGAAAGAACACACTACAACTACCAAGAATGATCACGGATACCTCCGTCATGAGTAGATATATCATTGAGGTCCATTTCACTTGTGGCGGACTTCACTTGATCTTCAAGTAAGCTCCCGGTCCACCACCACCACCTTCATCTAGGTCTTGTTGTTAGGCCCCCACTTGTACTTCGTTGACCTCTCAAGATGAACAATGCACTTAGGCATCCATATGCTCTTGGGCTTTCTATTCTTGTTTGGTGGTCCCAAAGCCTTTGCTTTCACCTTGCCACCCTTGTCCCTAAAAAGCTTGAAATGGGTGTTCTCATGGAACAAGTTAGCTTAGGTAAAACAATGAAACTTCTCACCATATGACAATCTTTGATGGTATGACCATCCTCGCAACACCTCGCATAATAGTAGTCGTCAACGAGTAGAGGCTTGATCCATGTGGGGATGGAGTCATTCGTCTCGATGATGTTGATGGCGGTGGGATATGAGCCAAGTCCCTGGTGGGAGACATTGTTCACAAGGTTTCTCCCAAGAATCTCCTTGTGGATGGCTCTATCACATATGAGCCTCTCGAAGCCGTCCATCACCATCTTCCTCTCTTCCTTGAGCTTGTGATATTCCTCCAAAACAAATGGATCAAGAGAAGAAACCTTGACCGAGGCGGTTAGTTCATCACACAGAGTAGAAGCATCACTCTTAGATGAACTAGAGGCGGGAGAGCCAAGATTATCAACATTGATGGCCTCAAAAGTAAGTTGAAGGTGTCGTACTTCTCACATAGCCCTACATGATCACCCTTGAGTTTGTCATAGATCTTGTTTAGGGCCTCATGAGATATGATAAGGTCCTTGAACTCATTCTCAAGCTCACCAACACGGTCCTTAGCCAATTTGCATTCTTTTCTTACCACTTCCAACATTTTGGATTTCTTGACGGTGATATCGCGGGCTTGCTCAAGCATACTCCAAAGCTCGATGCAAGAGAGCTCCTAGTCATCGCTGTCGTCGCTGCTCTCTTCCTCACTCTCCCCAAGTTGGCTTGTGGTCATGAGGCATGTGGGAGGTGGAGGAACAACCTGAGGAAGTGTGGTCTTGATCATGGCTAGGCTAACCACTTCTTCATCATCGCTTGAGGAAGAGGATGTATCACTTGAGTTGTCACGTGTCCACTCTCTAACAAAGGCCTTACGTGAGAACTTCTTCTTGTACTCTTTGGCTTTGGCTTTGCCTTTCCTCTTGTCCTTGTTGAAGTACCTCTTCTTCTTTTGCTTGGCTTTGGGGTCTTCTTCTTCATCGCTTGAGTCTTGGGGCTTGAAAGCTTCTTTCCTTGGCTTGGGGTAGTCCCGAACAAAGTTGTTCTTGGAGCCACACTTGAAGAACTTGCCCTTGGATTTGGAGGAAAACTTGTTCTTGAAGACCTCTTCTTCATGAGAAGAGCCAAGTCCTCACTGAAGTCATCATCATCATCATCTTCAATCACCGCCTTCTTCTTGCTCTTGACTGGCTCTTGCTTCTTAGCTTGAAGAGCTAGGTTGGATGGTTGTGGATCATCCAAACCAACCTAATAGCTCTCAAAAGAAGTAATCTTGCCAAGAACATTGTAAGGATCAAGTGACCGAGAGGGGGGAGGGTTGAATCGGGAACGCAAACTATGTACAAAATTTATTAATTCCTAAAATTGACCATTCAAAATTACTCCTACAAAATTCCAGTGGTGAACACACTAACAAGATAATGAACCTATGAAAGGATCAACAACCTAGGCATACTCATAGATCACACAAGGGCAATACAACTCCTATGCAAGCTAGTCATAAAGATACATGGAAGCAAACAACAAGCTAGTGAAGGAGCCTACTCATGCAATGCTACATGATAGTCAACTAGAGCAAGGTAAACACATAAGCATGAATAGCATCAGAGTAAGAAGTAGAGTAAGATATGGCTCATGATTTTTTTCCTGAGACCTCGAAAGGATGACGCCTTCCCCTACTCCTCGTTGGACCACTTCTACTGGAGTGCTGGTCCCTCCTGCCACTAATGTAGAGTTCTTGCACATGATGTGACAACCCTATACCGAAATATAGAGTATGCCGTATAGGATCGCCTTGGGAGATGGTTAACGAAGCAACCATACAAAGCATTCATACATGAACATTCATCATTTGTAGAGATACATCATTAAGTGCATAATATTACAAGTTCACGAGTCATAGCGGAAGCAAATTTAGTTACATTACAATACATATGTTCTTGGTTCAGATTACATAAATATGCGGAAACAGAAATACGATAAACTCGATGATAGAAAGCCTAAGCAAACCATGCCGGCCCTACGGCAATGGCTCACTCATCGTGGGTAGGCGAGCTAGGAACCCACTTGATGGTCCAGTCCTGTGGTTCCTCGCCTTCCCACACAATCTTGTTGCAACAATCATAGTAGTTAGCCTGAGGGACACCTGAAAGTAACATAAATCACAAAGCCTGAGTATCTAGCATACTCCGCAAGACTTACCCGACAAAGTGGTTATCTAAAACCGACTCCTAATATGCAGGGGGCTGACCGGGCTTATTTGATAATTGCATAAAAGCACTTATTAGTTCTATGCTGCAATTTTATTCTTTAACCAAGATTTTGATTTCTTGTTGCAGAAAAGTAACTATAGTTGAACCTAGCTAGCTGCTAAGACTTGTACAAATATAAAGAACAATACCACATAGCAATATGTAGCCATAGAGTAAATAAATTTTAGAATCATAACCAAACCTTTCTACTTAATAATATCATTGCCGCTGCTCGAAACAAGAGGTAATCATAACCGCGAGGGACGGCAATTCGAATTGAGTTACATCCTGCAGGGATTAACCCAAGTACATGACATACGCATCATTTAAGAATGCGTATGGCCATCGTTCATGAGATTGCTATAAAGTCGATCCGAGGCCATCGATCTCGAGTACACTTCCTCCCCGTGATACAGTACTTTGTATCCGAGGCTTAACCCGTACACTCTCCAGCGTTCCTCAAACCCGTGCATCCATCGTGCCATTCACATCACCTCTAGATCGATGAGTAGGGCCCTTCAACAATACGACGCCCAAGTTACTAGGTTTACCAATCCCCATATAAAGATATGTACTTGGTACTATTCAATACTTGTTCGTGGAGTTGCAATGATAAGTTTTCAAATTTTATCCAAGTTCATACTTCATGTGAATCATAGTTGAATCAAGTGATCCCATAACCTACCATTGACTCCACCAGATTAAGCATAGCATTTGCTAACGAAAAGGTTTACTAACATAGACTAATCATAGGCCATTAATTGTTTATGCAAGTGGGTTTTTATCCAAGCAATATACCTGATGCACAATACAACATCCTTAAGTGGTGATGAAGAAAAAGGACTCGCAAAAATCAATAGGTATGCACCGGGGCTTGCCTTAGGCTTGGAAAATGTTAGCACTCTCAAAATCATGGACATCTCCATCACTTCCTTCTCGGCATCAGCGTCCTTTGGCTTCATCTCATCGTTTTTCCTAATTGAGTTAATGCAATGCAAGGCAAGAATTAATATAACAAAGACAAGGAACTTCGTTACAGCAATGCATGCAATGACATGATGCTCATGACAATGACATGCTCAGCAAAGACTAAGGTTAATTAAGTTGTTTTGATTTAAAGTATTTCCTTCATTATATTCTAAATAACACAAATTGCTTATTAATAAAGTTACTATATAAAATTTTAGTTCTAACCAAACTTGTGTGATTCAAGGTTACTGTGTCACTCATGAAAAAAATATCTATAACAGGGCAGATTAGGTTCATCTTTACAAAAGCTCATTAGGGAAACAATAAGTTTGATCATTTCTAACTTTATTCCTATAGTTAATATATAGCTTTTGTACTTTAAAATTTGTTAGCATGAATCTGCTAATAATTAATTCCTATGAATTTACCAAGACATAAAAAATATTGAAAACCTAATTTACACAACTTTTCAGATTTAATTGCTGTATAAATAAATTATGAAAATTAATATACAGAGATCACTAAATATGCGATAACTCTAGAAATATGCAAAAATAAAATATGACCCATGGAGATAAGTTTACACATGACATGATATGTGTTCATGCAAAGTTTCATGATTTTTCCATGAATAAAACTGGAGATATTAATTTAATAGTGTTAAACAAGGTCCTATTTTTTATGAATTTCTAAACATGTTTTTATTTGTAAAACCTGATCATCATGTTCACTAGTGGATAGAGCATCTCTCAAGGAGTCCAACAGAACTTGTTTCACTATTTTACCATTTGTATTTTAAGAGATATGAATTTTTATATCTGCTAACTATTTTCTCATTTTTCTGATTTTTCTCGTGAATAGTAACCACGACCAGAGGAGTAGCAGGGCGGCCAGGAAACTTCAATTTCTTATGATTTAGGCTATGGGATTGCATGGGGATGAGTTAAATGGGTGCGCATGAAGGTTAGTGAGATTCATGTGTGAGGAATCTAACTGAGACTCACCGTTGACGACGAATTTGAAGACGGACCGACGATGGGTCGATTCACCATTGCTGGGAAAGACTTTGGATTCACCTGGCTTGGTGAGGGAGTGAGAACAGAAGGCTTGGTGGGGGCTTCATCGATCCATGGTACAGCTATATGAGTGGCTCTAGCTTGAGGTTTGGTGGATGGGGTGACTGCACACTCGAGCCCGAGCAGCAGCCATGACACTGAGCAGAGTGGAGTGCTTGATGAGGAAGAACGGGGAAACGGCCAGGAATGACTTGACCACTTGCTAGGCAATGAAAAGAGGAGGAGAAGGGCAATATGAGCACTCTGGCTTGCAGCTTCAGGGAAGGAGGCGAGCTGCTGTGCAGCAATGATGGCTGGCATGGTGTTCGGCATGGGCAGGGGAAAAAAATAGAGGATGACAAGTAGGTCCCACTGATTGAAAATTCTGCCTCCCTACTGTTATAGCCAAGCTCAACCCTTCCCAAATTTTTTTGGTCATGCAAATTTTTTTGGATGTGTAGAATAAAATTTGGAGCAACTTTTGTATAAAACATTTTCTGAGATTATGTCTCTAAAAATTATGAAACATTTTGGACTGTGCACTGTTTTCTGCATTTCCAAAATTTTTAGGGTCATTTATCCTTTTCCAAAAATTTTGATAAATTCCCCAAAATTGTATTTTTACATTCCCAACATGATTATGCAAAAATATGGACACACTTCTGTTGAAATTACTAAGGTTTTTGCAAACCTTAGATTTAAGCATTGCATGATTTAATTCTTTTCCTTTTTGTTCTTTATTTGCTTTTCACAAATTGAGCTTTTATACAGAAGAGTTCCTGAGATTTTTACTCTATAGCTACCCTTTTATGTGTATTCTGAAGAATTCAACATTGAGACATGTTATTCTTGAGGAATTTGAAAGTCCCTTCAAAAGTTTCATTTTTCACATTTATCTAAAATTTGATTCCAAAATTAAATTTTATTCTTGTTAATTTTTTAAAAGTTAACTTTAATTAATTGGAATACTGATGATTAGGCTTTTGTGACATCGGGATGTCATAGACCTCCCCTCTTAATGAAATCTCGCCCCGAGATTTACAAAGAGTTAGGATGGGTAAGAATGATGGAGAAGAGAGAACAAAAATGGTTCAAATTTTTTGAATAGCTTGGATCTTCAATGTAGAAGGCAATGATTATGTTGATCTCAGGCTTGGAAGTAGCATCGGTTTAAGTCAAGGTTATGACTAGTACAATACCGATGAGCCTCCAAGTATAACAATTCTCTTTCTGGTTGCGTACCTCGAGTAGTACGCCATCTGTTCGGAAAAATGTCCTAATTGGATTCTCTGGCAAATTCCAATTTAGAAGTATGCATTTCCATATCGCCCATGTTTGGCTTTGAGAAGCGCATGGAAGAATCGGCACAATCCAAAGACAAAATGGCAATTTGGAACAACATGACCACCAAATTGAAATCGGTTTTTCGGTAGAACTTAGCACTCTAAAAAGTGGGGTTTTTCATTGGTCTCAAGGTAAAGTCACTTAGAAGGATTTATGAACAAGCAGGAGGTCATACAGCTTGACAAGAGTGTTAGAACAACTTTCAGTTCAAGACAAACGGGCTACTGATGATTGGTTTTCAAGTTGGAAGTTTTGGTTCCGACGGACAAAAACTGCTCTGCTGCAAAGACTCAAAATCAATCCTAGTTGTGGACAGAATCAAACTTTTGGTTGTTTAGGAAAGTTGTAGAGGACTACGCTATCTTTCCAACGCATATTCACACACTTCTATGTGATAAAATCTCTGGAAGTTATGATCGTCCAAAGACAGATGACACAAATGAAGCAAATTCTGACATTCCAGAAAAGCTTACTGTTTTTGCCAAATTCGACCCAGTTCCAGATTTTTCTAGGACAAACTCCCTAAACCAAACTTGTAGAGCAAAACATCAGCTTTCCAACGAGTACTCATTCACCTTCATTGGATTAAAAAAATGAGGGAGTTATGCTCATTTTAGTGGAACTGACTTTTCTGGCAGAATTTGATTCCCTACCGATTGAGTTCACCTTTCGGTTTAGGAGCCATAGGGACTCAAAATCGCCCGGGGCTTGATTATTACCCATGTTTGTAATATTTGTGACCTTTTACATCTTTAGCAAAAATTAAATGCATGTGGTATGCATGAATGCCAAATGCTCCATATGCCGATTTCCTACATCCTCACAAAAAGAAGACCGAATATATAAATCGATGCTTTCGGTGGCACACACCTCTCACATGTTTCTAAGCGAATTACATGTGGTTACCGTACCTGCAACAGATCCATCTCAGAAACAGTACATCAAATTTAAAAGAAACAAGCCAAAATAACAACGACAGTTTATGTCCAGGTATTTGCCCACCCGGAAGGTAGCCAACATTTAAGCGCATTCAGTCCGTGCATCAAACGAAGCCCAGGTCTTTGCCCACTCGGAAGGTGTTCGGTATTTACAGTGCAACTGATCCGCGCACAATTACATACCTTCGTTAAAGAATCCATAGATGCAAGTAATTTAAACAAACATAATCCAGGGTTAGCCTTGCCACCTATTAATAATAACTCTTATAGGGGCACTACTAGTTTGTACCTCACCGTAAGGCATAAAAACGGGTTGTTTACATTTTAAAATATTCATTTGTGTGTAGCTTATCCCGAATCGGCTCTGATACCAACTGTGACAACCCAATACCGAAATATCCTCTTCTCGTCCTTCTTGGAGAACTCGGGCTTGTTCGATTGCTTCTCTTTGCCTTTTCCCCGAATGTCATCCAACGTCGACTCACCAGACGCGAACTTATCAGCAATCCTGAAGCATTCTTGAGCGGTCAGCTTGAGGTCGTGATTCCTCCGACCGATCTCACGAACCAAATCATCGCTATGGATCCCTCCTTGGAAGGTGGCAATGATTTGTTGGTCCGGGACATTGGGGATCTCAGTCTTCTTAGCGCAAAATCGCTTGATGTAATCACGAAGAGGTTCGTCAATCTTCTGCTTGATCCGAGTGAGGTCGAAGTGGTTGCCCGGTCGATTGCATGTAGCTTGGAAACTTTCTATGAGCTTCCTGTTGAGGTCTCCTCAAGATGTGATTGACTCCTCTGGAAGAGATGTGAGCCATATCCAAACAGCTGGATTCAAGCAGACCGTGAGGTAATTAGCCATTACATAGGAATCACCTCCAGCCGATTGAATCGCTGTGCTGTAAAGCTGCAGCCACTCTCGGGGATTGGTCTGACCATCGTATTTTTCGATGGGGACCAGCTTGAATCTGTTTGCCCATCGAGCTATGCGAAGCCTAGGGATGTAAGTATTGATGCCATCGATCTCATCGACAGTCGGTGTCATCGACCGCTTATGCCAGTTTGAAGACGGGGTTGCACGACGACCATGTCGTGGTCCAACATCATCATCATGTCGACGATGCCGATGGTCGTTATCATCATTATCGCACTGATCCTGATCGTCTCCTCGGCTTCAATCGTCGTGGTTGTGCCTTGGAGGAGGATCTTGACGGTCCTCTCGTCGGTCATCCTGTCGGTCGTCCCGCCGGTCGTCCGTTCTCCAATCACGGCGTTCTTCCTCATAGCATCGGTTGTTCCGAGCGCGTTCTTCATAGTGAGAGTTGATGGTATCTCGTTCGTCGCGGAGGCTAAGAGAATTTCTCAGATCTTCACGCCTTTGCCGACCTCGCGAAGATACATGACTAGAGCTTGTGACCGACTGAGATTTTGCGGCCTCTTGAGCTGCAGCGGCCTTAAGCATAGCTACCGCCTTCTACATCGCAGGGGTCTGATAATTCGCGTCGACCAATAGAGTGTCAAGCAAAGTTTTGGCCCCTGTGATGTTATTCTGAGGAGTGTGGTAGACCTTGACGCCATCCACTTCAAGTTCTAGACCGAGATCTAGTCGTCGTGCGTTGTGTGAACCGCACGACCCTCTTAGTCGACGGCGGTGTCCGACTGATAAGTCATCAGCTGGAGGGTCCTCCTCCTGTTGACCTCCCTCAGCTATTTGATTTGGGTGGCCATCAATGGGGTTATGTTCATGTTCACAGTTTTGGTCACCATCCTGGTCTCCATCCACGGGATCTGCTATATCCACCATGTTGACAATATGGGATATGGGTAAGCGGATCCGACCGAGTCCTCATCAAAGGACCGATCCGATCTTGAATCATTCCCGAAGGAAGGATCTTCTTCCTCAGATCCGAGTGGGACCAACACGGGGATCATGTCAGACGAACTCGGTGATCGCACCATGGAGACGGCTACGGCCGAGTCGGATCTGTGGTTTTCCAGACCTAGGGCTCCGTTGTCGCTGACTGAGAAGTCGACTGATCCAAAGAAGATCTTGAAGTCCGATGAATACTGGATGATGGGAATTTCGGCCATCGTAGTCGACGGAGAATCCCAGCGAGCCTTGTTTCCTACCTGGCGCGCCAACTGTTGAAGCTTGAGATCGGCAGTAAAATGTATAGGGCTACATCGAGACTATGAACTATGATGGTAACACAAGACGTTGAGTTATACAGGTTCGGACCCTCTCGATGAGAGTAAAAACCCTACATCCTGTGTTCTGTGTATTGTATTGATATTATGAGACTTGTCTACTTCTGAACTTGTCCCTCGATGAGGGGTACCCTGCCGCCTTATATATCCGGTTGGTAGGGGGTACATGAAGAGTCCTAGTCGTAACCCCTTAGGGTTTACATAGAAAGTCTATCTCTACATGACTTGCGCTCCAAGTTGAGTCGGTCGGCTTCCTTGTATGAGGATACCCGTAAGGCAAGTACCCGGTCGGCTATCGACTTAGTCTTGTATGAGGATACCCGTAAGGCAAGTATCCCAATAGTTATGCACGAGGCTTGCCTTAGGCTTGGAAAATATTAGCACTCTCAAAATCCTGGACATCTCCATCACTTCCTTCTCAGCATCGGCGTCCTTTGGCTTCATCTCGTCGTTTTTCCTAATTGAGTGAATGCAATGCAAGACAAGAATTAATATAACGAAGACATGGAACTTTGTTACAATAATGCGTGCAATAACATGATTCTCATGACAAGACATGCTCAGCAAAGACTAAGGTTAATTAAGTTGTTTTGATTTAATGTATTTCCTTCATTATCTTCTAAATAACACAAATTGCTTATTAATAATGTTACTACATAAAATTTCAGTTCTAACCGAACTTGTGTGATTCAAGGTTACTTAGTCACTCATGAAAAAAGTACCTATAACAGGGCAGATTAGGTTCATCTTTACAAAAGCTCATTAGGGAAACAATAAGTTTGATCATTTCTAACTTTATTCCTATAGTTAATATATAGCTTTTGTACTTTAAAATTTGTTAGAATGAATCTGGTAATAATTAATTCCTATGAATTTACCAAGACATAAAACATATTGAAAACCTAATTTACACAACTTTTCAGATTTAATTGCTGTATAAATAAATTATGAAAATTAATATACAGAGATCACTAAATATGCAATAACTCTAGATATATGAAAAAATAAAATATGACCCTTGGTGATCAGTTTACACATGACACGAGATATGTTCATGCAAAGTTTAATGATTTTTCCATGAATAGAACTGGAGATATTAATTTAATAGTGTTAAACAAGGTCCTATTTTTCATGAATTTTTAAACATATTTTTATTTGTAAAACCTGATCATCATGCTCACTAGTGGATAGAGCATCTCTCAAGGAGTCCAACAGAACTTGTTTCACTATTTCAGCATTTGTATTTTGAGAGATATGAATTTTTGAATATGCTAACTATTTTCTCATTTTTCTGATTTTTCTCGTGAACAGTAACCACAAACAGAGGAGTAGCAGGGCGGCCAGGAAACTTCAATTTCTTATGATTTAGGCTATGGGATTGCATGGGGGATGAGTTAAATGGGTGCGCATGAAGGTTAGTGAGATTCATGTGTGAGGAATCGAATCGAGACTCATCGTTGACGACGAATTTGAAGACGGACCGACGATGGGTCAATTCACCATTGCTCGAAAGACTTTGGATTCACCTGGCTTGGTGAGGGAGTGAGAACAGAAGGCTTGGTGGGGGCTTCATCGATCCAGGTGCAGCTATATGAGTGGCTCTAGCTTGAGGTTTGGTGGATGGGGTGACTGCACACTCGAACCCGAGCAGCAGCCATGACACTGAGCAGTGTGGAGCGCTCGATGAGGAAGAACGGGGAAACGACTAGCGACGACTTGACCACTTGCTAGGCAATGAAAAGAGGAGAAGGGCAAGATGAGCATGCTGGCTTGCAGCTTCAGGGAAGGAGGCGAGCTGCTGTGCAGCAATGATGGCTGGCATGGTGTTCGGCATGGGCAGGGGAAAAAAATAGAGGATGACAAGTGGGTCCCACCAATTGAAAATTCTGCCTCCTAACTGTTGTAGTCAAGCCCAAGTCTTCCTAAATTTTTTTGGTCATGCCAATTTTTTAGGATGTGTAGAATGACATTTGGAGAAACTTTTGTACAGAAAGTTTTCTGAGATTATGTCTGTAAACATTATGAAAAAGTTTGGACTGAACACTGTTTTCTGCATTTCCAAAATTTTTAGGGTCATTTATCCTTTTTCAAAAATTTTGATAAATTCTCTAAAATTATACTTTTACATTCCCAACATGATTATGTAAAAATATGGTCACACTTCTGTTGAAATTTCTAAGGTTTTTGCAAACCTTAGATTTAAGCATTGCATGATTTAATTCTTCTTCTTTTTGTTCTTTATTTGCTTTTCACAAATTGAGCTTTTATACAGAAGAGTTCCTGAGATTATTACTCTATAGCTACCCTTTTATGAGTATTCTGAAGAATTCAACATTGAGACATGTTATTCTTGAGGATTTTAAAGTCCCTTCAAAAGTTTCATTTTTCACATTTATCTAAAATTTTTTTCGAAAATTAAATTTTATTCTTGTCAATTTTTTAAAAGTTAACTTCAATTAATTGGAATACTGATGATTAGGCTTTTTGTGACATCGGGGATGTCACACACGAGCCCGTAATCTCTTCCGGAGTGAAGACACTATTGTGTCAACGCTGCCACCAAGGCACAAGCTCACCTCCCTCGAGAACTTATCGGACTCCCCGAGCCGACACGGATGCTCACTAGCAATGCCTCTTTTATCAACGGGCTCAAACCAGGTACAAATGGATGACGGCCTTCACATCGATCATGAAAGGCTCGATCACTGACACCTAACCGGTTTAGGTCTCACCATGGACCAAGAGTAACAATCTAGATCACACCCTCAAGGAAACCCTAGCCTTTGATGTGCAAGATGCTCTAGTTACTCTCACTAGCACTCTTAAGATATGCAATATCTCCAACTAGTGCTCTCCTCTTTTCCTCTTGGCTCTCACCAAATGCTCCTAGCAATTCCACTGGCCAAGATTAGTATCCAAGACCCCAACAACGAAGTTATATAGACTTCTAATCTCCAACTAGCCATTGCTCCACGAAATCAGCTTTCTGGGCGTACTGACCGGACTGTCCGGTCACTACCTGACTGGACCGTCCGATCACTACAGATCCAGCTCCGATGGCTCTGGCCACTGCTAATCCTCATACTGACTAGACTGTTCGGTCAGTCTTTCTCTCTCCTTTCCAGAGAGCATCCATTTCTACACTTCTCTGTCCCGAGCAACCTTCATACAGACTGGACTATCTAGTCTCTATAGGTCTTTGCGCTGACAAATTCCTTCCCAAACTTCTCTCTGGTCTCCTAGTGACCGTATAGTCCGGACTATATGGTCTCTATAGGTCTTCACACTGACAGATTCCTTCCCAAACTTCTCTCTGGTCTCGTAGTGACCGTATAGTCCAGTCTCCTCTAATCCCTCTGTCTGGTCACTTCATCCAAAAGATGAAACTCCTTGTCCTCACTTGACTTTATTTCTTGGTTTCTCCACTGTCACCTAGTGCGTGTGATTTCACTGAGCATCATGCACATCACCGACTAGTGTGACGTAAAAGATATGACCTGGACCCACTTGATAGTCCAATTTTTCCTATGGACTCAAAGCCCTAACAAATATACAAGTGTTTCCAACACTTGCTCCATAGATTGTCCTTAGCCTTGATCCATCTCCATCAACCCTTGGACTCCATCAAGCTTACAAGCCTCCATGCTTGTGGTCATTGTGATCTATCACCAAGGCAACCGTCAATAATCATCATAGAGTAAAAAAGGTTTCCTACATGCACAACACTCGTGTAGACATTAATCACATTTCATGTTTGTCATTCATCACCAAAACGTTCATACCTTGGGGTGACCTCAATGGTCATGATCCTTATAGTCTCCCCCATTTTTGGTGATGGATGACAACCATTACTTATGATGATCCAAAACAGACAAGCAACAAGGAACCAAAGGAAAAGAAAGGATTGAAAGGATTACCTTGCTCCTAAGCTTTGAAGTAGTCTCCCCTTTGGAATGTGCTAGGTGTTGAGGGAGAACTACACAATCACGTAGCGCCCGTCTTGGTGTCGTGGTTAATGATCTTGTTGATGTAGACACGTACCAAAGACATAGATGTTCATTTCGGTGTAGATGTTCATTGTTGTTGTAGACATGCACCGTCGTTGTTCTTCTCCATGTCAGGTAGATGTTCATCTTGATATGATGTTCGTGTGTGCTCCAAGTGAACATGCACCATTTCCTTGTATCTTCATGTTCTCCTCTTTGTCTCTTCATGTTCTTCTTCTCCCCTTTTTGTTATCCTCAATCTTGACTTGGCTTTTGGATCTTCATGTTCTCCCCCCCCCCCTTTGTCACCTATCACCAAAAACCACAAACCACAAGCAAAACACAAGACAACCATGAAGACAATAATAAATGGCAAGAGTTAGGAAAAACTCCCCCTTTCATGGCGCTTCTTCTTTGTTGTGATGGTGGTCCACCATAGCTCCCCCTACATAATGACTCAACAAAATATGTCCTCAAGAATGCAATGGTTAGTCATTTGTGTGTTGGGAATGTATGAGTCACTTGTCTTTGAGCCGTGTGAGTAGATTTAACCTCAGAGCTCGTTTGAACATGACTCAATGTCTTGGACCTGTGTTTCAAACCTCAGGACAAGTAATGCTCCTCCATTAGGTAGTACATAACTCTTATGAGATGCATGGTCACAATCATTAAGGAAAAGATTCACCTTATGTTGTAATTTCTTTGCTTTGGCTCGAGTTATTGGTCTCTTATAGGTGTAGTCGTGAGGGATGTCCTCATCATCCTCCCCTTCTTCAAAAAGAGTTGACCTCGACTCTGATTGAGCATGACCATGGCATGGAGACAAATCAGCAATGTTGAAAGTGTTGCTAGCTGCAGATTCATCTCCTAGAAGCTCAATCTTGTAGGCATTGTCATTTATTCTTGCAAGGACCTTGAATGGGCCATCACCTCGGGGTAGCAACTTGGACTTTCATTTCTCTAGAAATCTGTCCTTCCTAAGGTGAACCCAAACTAAGTCACCGGGCTCAAGGATCAACTTCTTATGGTTCTTGTTTGCCTTTGCAGCATAGTACTCTAATTTTTTCTCAATCTCTTGCTTGGTCTTCATTTGGATTTTCTTCACATAGTCAGCCATCTTGGAGGCCTCCATGTTTGCACATTCTTGAAGTGAAAGTGGCAGCAAGTCGAGTGGTGTAATGGGTTTGAAACCATACACAACTTCAAATGGACACAACTGCGTTGTCGAGTGGACTGCTCTGTTATATGCAAACTCAACATGTGGCAAGCAATCCTCCCACTCTTTTAGGTTCTTGATCCTTGTTCGCAGCAGCATGGAGAGTGTACGGTTCACCACCTCCGCTTGTCCATTAGTTTGTTGGTGACAAGTTGTTGAAAACAACAACTTTGTGCCAAGCTTGACCCACAACATCTTCCAAAAGTAGCTCATGAACTTCACGTCTCGGTCTGAAATAATGGTCTTGGGCACACTATGTAATCTCACAATTTCCCTAAAAAACAAGTCAGCTACATGCGACGCATCGTCGCTCTTATGATAGGGAATAAAATGTGCCATTTTAGAGAACCTAACCACAATAACAAGAACTGAATCCCTAAAACAAAGTTCATGCTTATGTCTTCCCAAGGAGCATTTGGGGTGGGGAGTGGAGTATACAAACCATGGGAGTTCAGTTTTGATTTAGCCTTGTGGCAAGTTGTACACCGCTACACAAACCTCTCCGCATCACGCCTCATCCTCGGCCAATAGAAGTGATCACTCAACAACAAGTAGGTCTTTTTTCTTCCAAAGTGACCGATCAAACAATCCATGTGTGATTCCTACAATAAAAGTAAACGAATGGATGAATTTGGAACACACAATTTGTTAGCTCGGAACAAGAACCCATCATGCAGATGGTACTTGTCTTACCCTTTTCCATCTTGACATCTCAAGTATGGTTCTGCAAAAACAAGGTCAGCAGTACATAATTCCTTTATATGCTCTAATCTTGGGACCTTAACCTCCAATTGATTAAGCAAAACACTTTTTTGTGATAAAGCATCAGCAACAACAATTTCTTTCCCCTTCTTATACTTAACAACATAGGGAAAAGACTCAATGAACTCAACCCACTTGGCATGCCTGCAGTTCAGTTTTGCTTGGCCTTTCAAGTATTTAAAGCCTCATGATCAGAATGAGTGATAAATTCCTTAGGCCAAAGATAATGTTGCCAAGTTTCAAGAACACGAACTAGAGCATATAATTATTTTTGTCATAAAATGGATAAGTCAGTTGAGCACCACCAAGTTTCTCACTAAAATATGCTATGGGTTTGCCTTCTTGCATCAAAACACCTCCTATGTCTATCCCACTACCATCATATTCTATCTCAAAGGATTTGTTAAAATTAGGTAAAGAAAGCAATGGGGTTGAACTTAAACAACTCTCTAGCTCTTGAAATGCAGCCTCTTGTGACTTACCCCACACAAATTCAACACCCTTCTTGGTTAGTTCATTCGATTAGGCTGCAATGGTGCTGAAATTCTTCACAAAGCGCTGGTAGAAGCAGGCAAGACCATGAAAGCTTCTCACTTGGCTCATATCGACAGGAGTTGGCCAATTCTTGATAGCTTTGACCTTGGATTCAACCACCCCCACCCCCTGTCCTGAAATAACAAAGCCCAAGAACACAACCTTGTCGGTGCAAAAGGAGCACTTTTCTAGGTTAGCCTAAATTTTTTCAGTTCTAAGCACATCCAATACCATTTTGATGTGTTCTACTTGTTCTTCCATGGTGCGGCTATATATCAATGTGTCATCAAAATAAACCACCACAAATTTTCCAATGAAAGCCCTCAAAACATGATTCATTAAGCGCATAAAAGTTCTAGGTGCATTAGTTAAACCAAAAGGCATCACTAACCACTCATACAAACCAAATTTTGTTTTAAGGGCTGTTTTCCATTAATCTCCTTCCCTCATTCTAATCTGATGGCATCCACGACATAGGTCAATTTTAGAGAATATAACAGTACCACTAAGTTCATCAAGCATGACATCAAGCCTAAGAATAGGATGACGATATCGGATAGTGATATTGTTAATAGCTCTACAATCAACACACATTCTCCATGTACCATCTTTCTTTGGAACAAGAATAACAGGGACAACACAAAGACAAAGACTTTCAAGTACATACCCTTTGTCAAGTTGTGCTTGTACTTGTCATTGAATTTCCTTTGTTTCTTTAGGATTGGTGCGGTACGGTGGCCTGTTTGGAAGAGAAGCTCCAAGGATGAGGTCAATTTGATGTTCAATCCCACGAAGTGGGGGTAGGCCAGCAGGTACCTCCTCCGGAAAGACATCATAGAATGCCTGCAACACATTGGAAACAACACTAGAAAGAGAGGTCATGTCATTAGTGGAAAGAATTGCATCTTTGCACAAGAGTATAAAATGCGTTATGTTTGGATCTTCTCTCATTTCTTTCATCTCAGATTTTATGGCTATAGCAACCATATTTTTTTCTTGCATGCTCTCTTTTTCCACTCATGTTTGGCTTGTGGCGCTCACTCACTGATTTGTGAGCTGAAAGTTAAGGTCTTATTGGGTTTAGCATCATCAAGCAATTGTCTTTCATCCTTTTGGGCAATGTATACTAGCTCCACCACATTGTTGTAGGTCTGAAATTCTACAACACGTTTGATCGGCTTGTTCAAACCGGACAGAAAATGTGCCATGGACTGCTCTTCATCCTCGCGCACACGAGCTCTAATCATGGCCTGCTCCATCTCCTTATAGTAGACCTCCACAGACTTGCTTCCTTGCCTCAAATTCTACAGCTTGTCAAATAGATCATGTTTATAATGTTTTGGAACAAAACGTGCTCTCATTTCCCTTTTCATTTCAGCCTATGTTGCCACTGGAAGCTCACCACTCTCCTCTTTTTGGTTCTGAATTTGTTCCCACCAAATGAGAGCATATCCATCAAAGTCATGTACAGCCATATGCACCTTCTTGTCCTCTGAATAATTATGCACATGGAATATTTTATCAACCTTTAACTCTCATGTGAGATATGCATCGGGATCGGATGTGCCTTCAAATTTTGGCATGCTGAATTTTAGCTTTCCAAACTTCTCTTCATTGGGCTGATCATTGTTGCCATTGTGATGATGTTGAAAGTTGTCATTGCGATGTAATCTGAAAGTATATGGATCTGTTTCAGGTGCACCATCATCACCAGGCCCATGGCCTCTTCCTCGACTGAAAGCATCACCGCCTCTGCCTCCATCACACTCTCGCCCATGGCCATTCTTTTTTGCTTGCTCTTCCCACTGCAACTGAGCTGCATATTCCTCATTGGTCTTATCTAGCTCTTCTTCATGAGCACCTACAACACCTTGTGTTTTCAACGCTTTCACATCTTCAACAACCATGTTTGCTTGTACAACAATCATGTTCTCATTGAGTTGTGCATTGAAGTCTTGCACTAACTTTTGTAGTTGCTCTTGTGTGACATAGCTCGGTTGCTCTCCTTCTTCACCTGCCATGGTTAGTGAAAAAAAAAGAAGGTAATTCAAGTTATGTGGCTATGGTGGAATTCACTCAATCTCACTTTCTCTTACCACCGAAGTTCTTATGAATCCTTGCTAAAATTCCAAGGTGTAAACAAACCTTGGTGGTAGTTGGCACAACAAAGGTGATATATCAAGCAAAATCAAAGTCATAGTGCATCCTAAACACATGCTTATTTGTGGAGCTTGGAGGGTTATTTATTTGGTATGCAAACGGAAACTTCAAACTATTGTCAAGTTAAGTAACAATCCAACTAAGATACCAAAGTCGAGTTGCTGAACTGAAAAAAAAAATGAAATGTCAAATGTCTTTAGCAACTCACGCACAAAGATGATGGAACCTGTTGCAGCCAAGGAAATGAGCTAAACTATAAATTTCAACTCAAGAACAAAGTTCAATGATACAAAAGTTATGGAGAGACGCTAGCTGATTGCTCACATAAATCGAGAGGGCTACAAGATTTGCATAAATGTTGAATATATGAGAAACTAAAACAATAACTAGCAAGTCAATTAATATGGTGATATCAACACATAATTTCTTTCCTTTGATTCTTTTGTTTCACTCTTTTTTTTGTCTTTTGTCTTTTTCTTCTTTTTGGCTACTGAAATCAGCACATCATATTGTATATAACAAGAAAGTATTCTAACATATGATACAGGTATGCTGGGGTACTCAGTTGAAAACATGGCTCCTCGTCTAGCCCCCGACCCCTCCCCTCCCGATGCCTTCCCCCACCCCAGCCCCACACTGGCGGCCACTCCAGCCCGGCCACCCCTTGCTCTCCTCCAAAGGTGCCGGTGTCCCACTCCTCCTTGTCCTCGGTGGCTTGTCCATTCGCTCCAACAGGTAGGTCAAAATTCCAGCGATGGTTGGTGCTTAGCCCCTCGGCTGACGGATCCGCTTCACCAACATCACCACTGTATTCCTTCAAGGAGGTTCTCCTCTCCTCGCTGGAGGTTCCTGTGGCAGCTCCAAAGCCGGCACCGGTGCAAAGGGCCTCTTCACCGAAGATCATACTCCAAGCAGCGGTTGGCAGCTTCTCCCTGCTGAAACCCTCGACTGATGAGGAGGGGTAGCAGAGAGTTGAGCGGAAGCATCCCCGATGGCCCCGTGCTCATCGGCCTCGTCGAGCTGTCCCTAAGGACCTTCAAGGACGGTGCTTCAATTGCTTTGCCACCTCCCATCGCGTCGCAGCTTGCAGGCTCAGCACCCGCTGCTTCAGGTGTCTTGAGACGGGACATCATTCGTTCGCGTGCTCTGGTCGGTGCCATCAACCTCAAAAGCCAGTGATGGAGTAGCAACGAGTCATCTCAGCTTCTGTGCCACTCCCAAGACTAGAGCCGGCCGCGCTAGCCAGTTCTTCTGATGGTTCAGCTACAGGCCAGGACCCTCCTCGACGCTCGTGCCACCATTCGCGGCGTCGGCGCCATCATCTCAGATGCGTGGAAGCGGCCACCCCAAGTGCGAACGTCGAGCCACCCACGCTGGCAGTGCTATGCATGGAGGTTCTGTCCGGCCAGCTCCCAGACAGGCCATGATCAATGTGCGTCCTTGATCGCTCGACCGCCTTAGCCCGGGAAGAAGCCGATCTCTGTAGAGCGCTACTGGTCTCGGGCTTTGGAAATCATCTGGTGGTTTTGGCGATCCAAGTTCTACGTGATATCGGCATGGCGTTCGAGGTCGAAGCGGACTCGGTGTCCCTGATTGCCGCAGAGCCAGAAGACTTCGTGCTCATCTTGCCAGACGTTCTAACAGCTGACCGTGTCTTCAACCTTGGGCAGCCTCTGCATGCCCCGGATTTCACGTTGACGTTCAAGTGATAGACAAGGCTAGCAATGGCCCAGGGTGCAATGCTGCCGGACCTTGTTGACACCAAGCTCAGAGGTGTCCCAGCTCACGTCGGGGATATCTCTACCGCCCAGCAGCTCCTAAATGGGGTCTGTTGGGTCCGCTCTCTGCATCCTGCAACGATTCAACGACAAGACCTATGTTCTTTCTGCCTCATGGCATGGTGCCTACGGTGAGACCTCATCCTGTTGGAAGTCGACCTGTTCATCCCCGAGTCGGTGGTGGCGGAGGAAGAAGTAGGGCCGGCAGCCAAGCGTGGTCTCATCTACCCGGTGTGGGTGGTGGTGAACCCGCTGCTGCATCCCCGAGTGGATGCCTCTCCCCCAATGCCGCCATCCACCAATGACGACAATGGTTGACGGCGAGCCTGCTGCTATCGCCAGTCTTCCCTGCCGCCGAAAATGCTGGCAGTTGCTTCAACTCCCCTAGTGGGCCTTGCTCCTCGAGCCCTGGTGCACTCACGCCTCGGGCTCCGTCTAACCGTAGAGGGGCACGTGGCACACACCACAGCACCAACAGCTGCATGCGCCCCCCAAGATGACGGGATGCCTCAGGTCTCTGGTTTGGCTCTTGATGATGGGGCGGCCTCGCCTTTTCTCCAAGCAGTCGAGCCGGCTTCCGATGCATTCGTGCCACCCCAACAGCGAGGTTCACCTTTACTCTCGGAGGTAGAGATGATGGTCCGGTGTGGTGAGACAGTCGAGGCGGATCCTTCCGATCCTCCTATCCCCACCTCACCATCAAGGACCTTGGACATTGAGAAACCATGTGGAGATGTGCCATGGTTTGCAATATATGTGATGAGTAATTGACTTGAGCGGATTTGGTGTTTGAGTTGAAATGCAGGATTCTGGGGATTGCATGAGTTTGTGCATGTCATGGTGATGACTAACTGGAGTTGGTGGAGGTATTTGATGTGGCCAAGGGTTCCCGATCTTCTGAAAGGCTCTGGATACACTGATTTGGTCGGAGGCGACACACAAATCGATCCGGCTTCAGAACAACACGTTCTAAACCCGCAATCGCAGCACGACGTCTCCTCTAGTTATCAACCGTCCTAAAACGATTGACCACATCAAGAAGGCTAATCCCTGTTTGTGAATCAAGAACACAAGTAAGAATAAAGAAGAATGCAACACAATTGCAAATGTATTATGAATCTCATGAAGTTGGGGTCTCACAAACTTTGATGACGGTGAAACTGTTATGAACAGAATAATCTAAGCAAAACCCAAACCCTAATGGTGCAGCGGCGGCTGTATATGAAGACCCTAGGATCGTGGAAGACCCTCTGGACGCACCCCTAATTCGGCTCAACTAGATACAAAGCCCAAAGGCCGAAAATAGGCGACGTAGTACCAAAACAGATTCTAGAGCCTCTCTTGTTTTGACGATTTCCAATGACCCCGGATGAATTTTGACATGAGACCGGCGGCGTTCGAAAGGTCTTCTTCTTATATTTCAGTGCATATATAGAACATCCAAATCTGAGTCCGTATGCGTCCTGGGCATCCGTTTTAGTGCAGACTGGTCCTGAGCCCCAAAACAGACTCGAGGTCGGTTTTGGTTGGGCCTCCACCTTGGCTTCCACGTTCTTGCTGGCCCTCCACATCTCTAAGTCCTTCTCCCATCATCTCCTGGTCCTCTCCATGGTTCTCAAAAGTGACATATGATGAAGAACGTAGGAACGAGCTCACCTCTAAATTTAGTCGTCGTGCACGAGCTCTAGTCATTGGACCTTGCAAGTCCAGAATTGGAGGAGTGTTGCATGTATCCTTTGGAGTGATGCCCTCATCATCCTCCCCCTCTTCAAGTGGAGTCGTCCTCGACTCAAGCTCATCCTCTTCTCCCAAGTATGGTTTCAAATCTGAAATGTTAAAAGTAGGACTAACCCCGAACTCGGGAGGCAACTCAAGTTTGTATGCATTATCATTAATCTTCTCAATTATTTTGAAAGGACCATTAGCTCTAAGCATTAATTTAGACTTTCTTAAATATGGAAATCTATCCTTTCTCAAGTGTAACCATACTAAATCTCCTACATCAAGTTTTACTTCTTTTCTACCTTTACTACCAGCAATTTTATACTTGTCATTCATCTTTTCAATGCTAAGTCTAGTGGTCTTATGCATTTGCAAAATAAATTCAGCATGCTCCTTAGCATCAACATGAACTCTCTCATGAATAGGTAGAGGAAGTATATCAAGTGGAGTACGGGGATCAAAACCATACACTACCTTGAAAGGACTTACCTTGGTAGTAGAATGTGTTGCCCGATTATATGCAAACTCAACACGAGGCAAACATTCTTCCAATTGCTTCAAATTTTTCTTCAAAATAGCTCTCAACATAGTACCCAAAGTGTGGTTCACCACCTCAGTTTGTCCATCAGTTTGTGGGTGACAAGTTGTAGAAAACAACAACTTTGTACCCAACTTATTCCAAAGCGTGCATCAAAAGTGACTCAAGAATTTTGCATCACGATCTGAAACAATAGTAGAAGGCATACCATGCAAACGTACAATTTCTTTGAAAAAGAGATCAGCAATATAACTAGCATCATCAGTCTTATGACATGGCATAAAGTGTGCCATCTTAGAAAATCTATCCACAACAACAAAAATACTATCACTCCCCCTCTTAGTCCTAGGCAGTCCAAAAACAAAGTCCATAGAAATATCCGCCCAAGGAATAGAAGGAACAGGAAGTGGCATGTATAAACCATGTGAATTCAAGCGTGACTTAGCTTTTTGACATGTAGTGCAGCGAGCAACAAAGCGCTCAACATCTTTCCTCATCTTTGGCCAAAAGAATTGTGTGGCCAAAATATCCTCCGTCTTCTTGGCACTAAAATGACCCATCAATCCACCTCCATGCGCCTCCTGTAACAACAATAGAAGAACGGAACCAACTGGAATACATAGGCGGTTAGCTCTAAACAAGAATCCATCAGTCAACACAAATTTGTTCTATGCACGACCTTCTTTACAATGCAGCAATACATCCTTAAAATTAACATCAGTAGCATATTGTTCTTTAATTGCCTGAAGTCCAAAAATTCTATAATCAAGTCGAGACAATAAAGTATACCGCCTAGATAAAGTATTAGCGATCACATTATCCTTCCCTTTCTTATGTTTAATAATGTAAGGAAAAGACTCAATAAACTCAATCCATTTAGCATGTCTATGGTTCAAATTACATTGAGAACAAATATACTTAAGTGATTCATGATCAGAATGAATAACAAATTCTTTGGGCAACAAATAATGATGCCACGTCTCTAAACAACGTACAAGTGCATACAATTCCTTATCATACGTGGAGTAATTTAAAACAAGCCCTGTAATTTTCTGACTAAAGTATGCAACAGGTTTACTATCTTGCATCAAAACACCACCAAAGCCTATACCACTAGCATCATATTCAAGCTCAAAAATCTTATCAAAATTAGGTAATTGCAGCAATGGTGCGTGTGTAAGTTTATCCTTCAAAGCATCAAAAGACTCATGATGTATCTTACCCCAATGGAAATTAATGCCCTTCTTTGTCAACTCATGCAAAGGTGTAGCAATGGTGCTGAAATCTTTGACAAAGCGGCGATAGAAACCTGCAAGACAAAGAAAACTTCTCACCTGTGTGATAGTTTTTGGTACAGGCCATCTCTTTATGGCTTCAATCTTCGCCTCATCCACCTCAATTCCCTGTGGAGTCACAACATAGCCAAAAAAGAGACTCGATTCGTGCAAAAGGTGCACTTCTCAAGGTTACCAAATAAACGTGCATCTCGCAAAGCATCAAAAACAGCACGCAAATGATTCATATGTTCATCCATGGATTTGCTATAAATCAAGATATCATCAAAGTAAACTACCACAAATTTTCCAATGAAAACTCTTAAAACTTCATTCATCAAACGCATGAAAGTACTAGGTGCATTAGTTAAACCGAAAGCATTACTAACCACTCATATAATCCGAATTTGGTTTTGGAAGCTGTTTTCCATTCATCTCCAAGTTTCATTCTAATTTGATGATAGCCACTACGCAAATCAATTTTAGTGAAAATTATAGCACCACATAACTCATCAAGCATGTCGTCTAGCCTAGGGATAGGATGACGATACCTAATAGTAATATTATTAATTGCTCTACAATCTATACATATACGCCAAGTACCATCTTTCTTAGGAACCAAAAGTACATGAACAACACAAGGACTAAGTGATTGACGAACATACCCACGATCCAAAAGGTCTTGAACTTGTCATTGTATCTCCTTAGTCTCCTCAGGGTTGGTCCTATAAGCAGCATGGTTTGGCAAAGTAGCACCAGAAATCAAATCAATGTGATGCTCAATCCCTCTCAAATGTGGCAATCCCAGGGGTATCTCAGCTGGAAAAACATCCTCATACTCCTGCAAAAGGTTAGTGACGGCAGGAGGCAAAGCACTAGAAGCAATATCATCAAGCAAAAACAAAGCTTGTTTGCATATCAAAGCATAGCAAATATGATCATTATCAGAAATTTCAGCAAACTTAGATTTTGTTGCAAGACAGGAACGACCTTGTAATTTAATTCCAGCACCCTTAGAACTTGAAGAATCATTAATATTACTAGGTGTAGAATCAGAATTAACAGGTTGTTGAATTTCAGGACCTTTATTTTTCAAACTAGCAGCTCTTTCTAAATCAGCTTTTACAATTTTAGCAGGGGTCATTGGTAATAAAGTAATTTTAGTTCCTTTATGCATAAAAGTGTACTTATTACTTCTACCATGGTGTATAGCATCATTATCAAATTCCCAAGGTCTACCCAATAATAGTGAACATGCTTACATGGGTACGATATCACAATCAATAGAATCCACATAAGAACCAATGGAAAAAGGAACTCTGCAAGTTTGTATTACCTTAGCTTTTCTAGAGTCGTTTAACCACTGAATGTAGTATGGATGTGGATGTGGACGTGTGGTCAAAGCAAGCTTGTTGACCACATTAGAACTCACCAAGTTATTGCAGCTCCCTCCATCAATGATGACACGTGCTCGGCGATTCTTGATGACGAAGAAAATCTAGAACAAGTTGTGACGTTGCATTGTCTCAGGCTGATGAACTTGTGTGCTAAGAACACGTTGAACAATAATGTTCATGTATCCCGTGGTGTCTCTGCCTCCAAGGACAAGGCCACTGCTGGTGGCAGCGACATCCTCCTCCTCATCCTCCACATCGGAGGTGCTCATGTAACCGCCATAGTCTATCGCCACATATGCCCACCTACTTGGACAATCTTTCTGCACATGACCAAGTCCATGGCAGTGGTGGCATTGAATCCCTGTAGTGCACCCCGTCGAAGCAATAGAGGAGGCACTACTAGCTGGTACCTGCACAGAATTTTTACCTAAGCACGTAGAAGGTGCAGGGGCTGATCTTGGGGCTGCAGAAACAACACTGGTTCCCTTGGTAGCTACTGGTAGAGGCAGACGGAAAGATGGCCTGGGCAGCCCCGAAGTCCCCGTCGAGCAAGGGGGGTAGGAGTTCCTCGACTTGCTGTACTCCTCAAAAGCCTGGAAAAGTCCCTGTGATTCTTTCTCTGCAAGCATAGCATACTGGAAATACTGGGTGAGGGTATAATATTCTTTATAATCAAGGATGTCCTGAATTTCTGTTCTTAAACTAGAATAAAAGCGACAAATCTGATCCTCTACTTTTTCAACTACAACACAACAAATCAAACCCTTCTGAAGCACACTAAAGTACTCCTGAACAGTTTTATCTCCTTGTTCTAAATGCTACAGTTTATTACAAATCTCTCTATAAAAAGAAGGAGGAACAAAATAATCATGCATTGCTACCTTAAGTTCGTCCCAAGTAGTAGGCAAATCAGTTTCAGCAGCTAGACCACTCCACCGAACAATAGCAAAGTCCTTAAACTCACTAGTGGCTTGTCTAACTCTATGTTGTTAAGGAACAATGGGCATTAAATTTTTGTTCTACAGTCATCTCCCAATCAAGATAAACATCACCATCATACTAACCTAAAAACGAAGGAATTGAAAACTTAATTTTAGCATACGGGTTATCTGGAGCATAGTTACCATGTGGACGATGATTGTAGTTATGGAAACCACCCATACCTTGAGTATTATGTTACAAACGACGTCGGAATCGTGCGGTCCTTGTAGCTAACCTATCCACGGTGCCATCAGCCTTATACACCGTGTCTTCATCATGGACGTCTTCAACGTTGTTGTTGTTGTTATTGGTGTTCGTATCGTTGGTTTTGGGAGCGGTCTCTAATGCGACAACCTGATCGGTTAACTTAGAGACCCGCTTCTCCAACCGCTCGATGCTTTCTCCAATGTGAAGCTTGCTGACCGCATTAGTAACAGCTCTGGTGATCGTCTCTGCCAAATCACTCTGAGCAGCCTGCAAAGCCTTCTGGAGCTGCTCTTGGCTCACGCACTCAGCAAATTATGAGGGTGAAACCATCTCTCCGTCATCACTTCCTACCATCACAAACACTAAAACAGGAAACAAGCAGTTAAGGTTATCCCTACAAAACAACTAAGTAGTGGTGCCTCTCAACATAGCAAAAGGAAACTGCTTACAAAGCTCTTACAAAGTTTTGAAAAGCAAAACAAAGGATACCAGGGAGATGTGTTCCATGATTGCAAGGGTCACAAAATAACCTATGTGTTGTCCAGAAGAAATATATAAGGCTAGGAAGGCCAAATATATATATGTGAGTGGCACACAAATCAAAAACAGATAGTAAAGCTGAATAAGTGCCCAAGTAACTTGGCCCTAGTTGTTGGTCTAAGTATGTCCTAGAACAGTAGTGATAGCAAAGTAGAAACAAGGAGACAAAGGCACACTGGTGATAACAGGGGGCTAGGTGCAAAACAGCCAAATCTAGAAATTTCAGGGGGCTAGATGTAGCACTAGTAGAAATCCTAAATTTCTTTTTATTTTATTTTATTTTTTTGATATTTTTCTCCAACTCACCAACAATGGGGGAGAATCCAGAAATTTCAGGGGGCTAGATATAGCACAAAGGATTTTTTTTGGCGGCGTGGAGGCAGCGGAAAGTGGAATTTATGGGGATTGGTCCGGGGTGTTGACGGTGTGTTTAGGGTGGGATTAGGGTGGGACTAGGCTAGGTGTGTCGATCAGTCAACCCTAGCACAAAAAGCCAACAAAGCAGAAGATGGTGAAGGGGATGGCGCTAGGGTTGCAAGGGAAACACTACTGACGACAAAAACACAAACTAAACCAGCGACTAAACAAGAACTAGGGCACAAACTCAACACTATAGACTCTGAAAATAAAATATGAAAAGGCTAAACATGTGATTATGGGCGAGGGGGAAATTTTTTTGTGGGCTTTTTTGTGGATGATAGGATGAACACAAAGCAAAATTAACTAAGGGTAGTGCGAACCTGACGGTCCACCTGAAGCTCTGATACCACTTGATATGGACAAGGGTTCTCGATTTTCCAAAAGGCTCTGGATACGTTGATTTGGTCGAAGGTGACACAAAAATCGAACCGGCCTCAGAACAACACGTTCTAAACCCCGCAATCGCAGCACGATGTCTCCTCTAGATATCAACCATCCTAAAATGATTGACCTTGCTAAGAAGGCTAATCCCTTCTTGCGAATCAAAAACATAAGCAAGAATAAAGAAGAATGCAACACAATTGCAGATGTATTATGAATCTCACAAAGTTGGGGTCTCACAAACCGTGATGACGGTGAAACTGTTATGAACAGAATAATCTAAGAAAAACTCGAACCCTAATGGTGCGGTGACGGCTGTATATGAAGACCCAAGGTTTGTGCAAGACCCTCTGGACGCGCCCCTAATTGGGCTCAACTAGATACAAAGCCCAAAGGCCAAAAACAGGGGATGCAGCACCGAAATAGATTCTAAACCCACTCTTATTTTGACGATTCCCAATGACTCCGGATGAATTTTGACATGAGACCGGCGTCATTGGAAAGGTATTCTTCTTATCTTTCCGTGTATATTTAGACCGTCCAAATATGAGTCATCATGTGTCATGGGCATCCATTTTAGTGCAGAATGGTCCTGAGCTCCAAAACAGACTCGAGGTCGGTTTTGTTTGGGCCTCCACCTTGGCTTCCACGTCCTTGCTGGCCCTCCACATCTTCAAGTCCTTCTCCCATCATCTCCTGGTCCTCTTCATGGTTCCTAATTACAATATAATCATTAGGTAGCAAACGATTCTCAAAAGTGACATATGATGAAGAACGTAGGAACGAGCTCACCTCTAAATTTAGTCGTCGTGCACGAGCTCTAGTAATTGAATCTTGCATGTCCAGAATTGGAGGAGTGTTGCATGTATCCTTAGGAGTGATGTCCTCATCAGTATTGGTGATGTTGTCGGAGTTGGGAAATGTGTTTGCTTGTCTCATGATGTGTAGGTCACTGTAGTCAACTTGACAGTCAACAACGAGAGGATCGGGCACAAATAGGGGACTTGGGGCCAGACGATCGGGATGCCGAGTGAAGTCAAGGGTGATCCACATCGTACACGTAGAGAGGCAAGAAGCACGGACGGTTTCACGGTTGAGCCTCAAAACCGTGGTGGTGATGAAGACGGCGTGTTGACCAAATCAAGGCGAGCGGGATGCTGGTGAAAGTGACAAGGGGGCCCGATGGACAGGGACCGGGAGAGACTTGCCGATGGTCAAGATCGTGGGACAAGGTGACACGCGTTGACATCGAGAAGTAGCGCTTTGAGAAGCGTGCAAGGTGGTTTCTCGGTTTGGGCCTCAAAATCGGTGGCGGCAATTGGAGGCGCATGAGGCACCATCGCGGAGCTTGCATCGAGGGCAAGCAAAGTTGTGAAAGGCTCGATGGCATTCGAGCTACGAGGAAAAAGATGGACGGTTATGCCCCCAGTGGTAGGTGGGTGTGTTATGTAGGTCAAGGGTAGAGTTGTCATGTGGACAATAGGCCCTAGGCCTATATAAGGAGAGGTAGGGCTGGTGGAAGAGGTGCCTCTCTTTCCATTAGCCTTGTGTTAGGGTTCTATTCAAAGTGCTAGGAGAAGACTTCATGTTTTAGTGGAGAGTAGTGGGTGTGTGAGAGACATCTCTTGCTCTTCCAAATAGTGGGAGGAAGAGGGTGGCTTCCTGGCCTTGTATCCTTGGATCTTATAAGCACCTTTCTATGATATGAGAAGTATTTTCGTGCTCAAGATTTCCCTCTTTTCTTGAATCCCAAAATTCTCTTTTTCTCTATTTTGGGAGCTATTTTCGTGATGATTTTTGATCTCCTTTTTGGACAAGTTTTGGCTCGGATTTGTTGAGAAACCTGTTGCTAGGATGAGCTAGAACAATCCTCTCTGGATCCTTGACCGAATCAATAGCTCTAGCACCTTCGATTTGAAGTTTTCCCTTTTTAGTGTTCTTGGCACAACATCTGAAATTCGTGATGATTCCTTGAGACAATTGAGATGATCTTCTAGATTTAGGGTCGTGATGCCATGAGGATTCGCTGGTCCAAAAAAATTGCATCATTTGGAGTTTGTTTGATTAGGTTTTGGTCAATATTTTGCAAAATCCTGAAAGTTTCTGCTATTTCGTCGGGGTCGATCGGCACTACCGACGACCAGGACCGGCACTGCCAGTGGGTCTCAATACCCTGCCCTAGCACTGCCGATGGTCCTGATCGGCACTGCCGGTGGTGGTCCAATAAGGTAAGGTTTTTGGTGAGTCTTTTGACTTTTCGAGTCCTTGTTGTTTCTTGTTGTTTCCGCTGTGTTTCTTTGCTACGGTTGATCACTCCTAGGGCTAGTACATCATGAGTTGGTATGTGTAGTCTTAGTGATCAATTCAGAGGTTGGCTTGGATTGTTGTTGGGATATAGGCCAAGTTCTCTTGGAGAATTTTAATTGGCTCCCATTCAACCCCCTCTAGTCGCCTTCTCGGTCCTTCAATTGGTATCAGAGCCGGTTTGATCACTAGTTGACCTTCACCGGCTTTGTGATCTGAAGACGACATGGAGAAGCTAGTTGTCATGCTGTGGATGTTCGATGGAGAGGACTTCCCCTACTAGAAGTCGTAGACCAAGGCTTTTCTGCTGAGTCAAGGATGTGCTATCTGGGACATCGTCGAGCAAGAATACAACATACCTGCCGACCTCAACACCGCTCCTATAGGTGAGTTGAACAAGTATGAGAACAACTCCAAAGTTGTTAACATTATGCTCTCTGCATTTGGTAGGAGTGAACATGATATACTTGCACATCTTGACACTGCGCATGCTATTTGGGATAAGCTCTGCACATACCATGAGGGTACCAATCAAGTCAAGTCTATGTGTAAGGATTCTTACAATAGACAGTACCAAACCTTTGCACAAAAACCTAGCGAGTCAGTAAATGACACTTTTCATAGGTTTGAGGCAATTGTGTGCAACTTGTGGGCTTGTGGTAAGCTTGTGTATAATGACAATGATAGAGATAAGCAACTGTTATACTCACTTGATGAAAATGGTTGGGGGGTTAAAATTGCTGCTCTAGAAGAAACTGCTGACTTCAACAACATGAACTATGAGCAACTGTATACCAAGCTAAAATCTCATGAACTGTCTAGGAAGGGTAGTCACAGTGATGCTTCTTATGGAACTAACCCCTCACTTGACAAGTCTTCCTTGGAGTTTGCTTTGTCTTCTCTTGTTGCAGCTTCTGATGAATAGATGGAGTGCATTCCTGACGAGGAGCTATCATTGCTCACAAGGAAGTTTAGGAAGTTCTACAACAACTCGAAGGAGAGAAGAGGAGGTGGTTCAAGAACCTGCTTCAAGTGCGGTGACCCAGGACACTTCATCACTGATTGTCCGAAGAAGAAGAAGAAGGCCGAGTACTGCGACAACAACACTGAAAACTTCAAGCAGAAGAAGAACCGCTTCTACAAGAAGGGCAAGAACTCCAAGAAGTTCACCAAGGCCATTGCACGCACCTGCGTTGCCGCCTTGAGCGATGTTGATCTCACATCAAGCGAAGGTCTTACAAGCTCACAGGAGGAGGTTGAGAAGCCATGAGTCAAGCAGACGGATGACTTCACCGGGCTTTGCTTCATGGCAAAGAACGACCATGACACCGACTCTGGATTTGACTCCAACACAAGCAGGTACCTCTCACTCTTGATGAGCTCTCTTCTAAACTTGATCATTTGCACGATGTTTTGCTCATGCAAGATGATAAGCTTCGCAGTGCTGTTCGTGACAGTAGAGAGCTTAAGTCTAAGTTGGATAGTGCTGATTTTGAAATTGCTTCGCTTAGGTCTAAGGTTGCCTGTGTTGATATTGCTACTGAGTGTGAGTCTTGTCAAGTTGTGGTGAATGAGTTGAGTCAAAGGGAGTTTGTGCATGCTCAAGTTGCCAGTCAGCTTGAGAGTGCCCTTAAGGAGCTTGAGGAATTCAAAGCTAGGCCAACTCTTTTGGGTGCATATCAGAAGTGCCCCAAGCTCACAGATGAGTTGGAAGCTCATTCCCTCAAAGTCAAAGAGCTTGAGTCCAAGCTGCTTCGTGAGACTCGCTCGAAAGTTCTCCCACCTCCGTGTGAAGTGTGTGTCACCATCAAGGACAAGCTAGTAATCACTAGGGAGGAACACAAAGTCCTAGATCAGGAAAATGACTATCTTGTTTCTTTGCTCTAGAGAACCCTAGTGAGTGAGGAAAAGATTGAGAGTGATTTGGCAAGAGTGAAGGAGAGTGCTTCTAGGTCAACCAATAACATGGGCTTGGGATTTGAGAGGTGTGAAAAGAGAGTGAAAATGTGGGTAAGTTTGTGCCTAGCTCTAGCTACAAGGATGAGGAAGAATCCATCAAACACACTGACACATACTATCCACCAAACCCCAAACCTTCTTTCAACCCAAAGCAAACAGAGAAGCCAAAACCCAAGCCTACCATGCAAACCAAGCCTAATCCTACATTTGCATGATTTGTGGTCGCAAGGGCCACTTGGATGAATTATGTTTAGGCGTAAGAGGATTAAGGGGAAGCAAGCTGAGTTGACTAGGGATGCTTTTTATGATGATTTTGTTGACTTTCAGCCTCGCTCTTCTTCTCGTGCCTATCGAGGACAAGGTCATCCCTCATATGGCTTTGATTCATGAAACAGAGGCTTTGCGCAGTAGCGCTTTGGCGCCCCACGTTTTCCCCATCATGGTGAGTGTCACTCGTATGGATTTGGCTTTCACACAGATGATTTCTATCACAACCCAAGGTTCGAGTCGAGACACTTTGACAGGCCACATTTTCCCCATCGTGGCTCTCGTTCCATGCGTTCGAATGATAATGTGCAAAGAAATATGATGACTACTACTGGTCGCATGGTTAAGTGCTGGATTCCCAAATGCTTTTTGACTAACCCCAGCACTGAGCCATTGATTTTTCCTTCATGTTCTTTGTAGGCAGTAGGCGGAGGCCTGGAGAACAAATGGTTGATGGACTCTGGGTGTTCGCACCACATGACCGGAGATGCAAAGTGGTTCTCCAGCCTCACTCCCTTGAAGCGCAGGGAGTATGTGACCTTTGGAGATGACAAGAGAGGGAGAGTGAAGGCAAGAGGCACGGTAAAGATAAATGAAAAATTCACTCTCAAGGATGTTGGTTTGGTTGAGTATCTCAAGTACAATCTCCTCTCTGTCTCTTAGCTTCTTGATGTTGGTTTGGAAGTGCGCTTTAAGTCGAATGCTTCTTGTGTTCTTGATTCAAGTGATTCCTTGGTTTGTGGGATTTCTCGTATTGGCAAAGTTTTTTAGGCTAATTTTGTTGGTTCTCCTGGTTCTCACAAGTGCCTGTTTGCTCAATCTTCTTTTGAGCTCTAGGAATGGCATAGGAGACTAAGTCACATGAGCTTTGACTTATTATGTTGCTTGAGTGGCCTAGGTTTGATCCGAGGATTGCCTAAGCTCAAATTTGATAAGGGTTTGGTTTGTGCTCCTTGTCATCATGGGAAAATGATTGCCGCTTCTCATCCACCAATTAATTTGGTGATGACTGAACGCCCTGGAGAGTTGCTTCACATGGATACTGTTGGTCCTTCTCGGGTTTGTTCGGCGTGTGGGAAGTGGTATGTTCTTGTGATTGTTGACGACTACTCTCGCTACTATTGGGTTTACTTTCTTGAGAGCAAGGATGAAATATTTCATCACTTTCGGAGCTTAGCTTTGAGGTTGTTCAAGCAACTCCCTGGTGCATTACGAGCAACCTATAGTGATAATGGCACCAAGTTCAAGAACTCCTCCTTTGATGCTTTCTGTCTTGAGCATGGTATTGAGCATCAGTTTTCAGCACCTCGTGTTCCCTAGCAGAATGGTGTGGTCGAAAGAAGGAACAGAACTTTGGTGGAGATGGCCTGGACGATGCTCGATGAGCATAGGACTCCAAGGCGGTTCTAGGTTGAGGCCATTAACACTGCTTGCTATGTTTCCAATCGGATTTTCTTGCGCTCAATTCTTAATGTGACTTCTTATGAGCTGCGTTTTGTGAGAAAGCCCTCGGTTTCTCATTTGCGTGCCTTTGGTTGCAAGTGCTTTATTCTCAAGCGTGGTAATCTTGATAAGTTTGAGTCGAGATCTTCTGATGGCATCTTTCTTGGTTACTCTCTTCATGGTCATTCCTACAGAGTTTTGAATTTGGAGATTAACACCATCGTAGAATCCTGCGATGTAACCTTGGATGAATCAAACTCTTGTGCAAGGAATGTGATTGAGTCTACAGGTGACAAGGAGCTTAAGGAAAGCATCTTTGTAGAAGAGGACCTATAGGGCTTTGATGATGATGACGATGATTCACTCCATCTCTCATCTGAGCTTGTTCCTACTGCTACCACTACTCTAGCAGAGGGTCGAGAAGCTTCTACATAGACTTCAACGGCTGTTGAGCGAGCTCTAGCTGTGGTTGAGGGGGAGGTACAATATGAGAGAGCGGCCCCAGCCACATTCAGCATCAACATCCACCTCAACAAATGATTGGTAATCTCTATGAGAGGACAACAAGGTCAAGGTCTACATATCTCGCTAGCTTTACCAATTCTCTCTTTGTTGCAACTTTTGAACCCCGAGATGTTGGATACATACTATCTGATGAACATTGGGTTAATGCCATGCATGAGGAGTTGGAAAACTTTGAGAGAAACAAAGTCTGGACCCTTGTAGAGCCTCCCAAAAATGTCAATGTCATAGGAACCAAGTGGGTGTTCAAAAACAAACATGGGGAGGATGGTGAGGTTGTGAGAAACAAGGCTAGGCTAGTTGCTCAGGGTTTTAGTCAAGTGGAGGGCTTAGATTATGGTGAAACCTTTGCTCCTGTTGCTCGCATAGAATCCATTAGGATCTTGCTTGCATTTGCTACCTCTATGGGCATTATACTTTATCAAATGGATGTCAAGAGTGCTTTCCTAAATGGTTTCATAGAGGAAGAAGTGTATGTAAGGCAACCCCCTGGCTTTGAGCACCATAAATATCAAAACCGTGTGTACAAGCTTTAGAAGGCTTTGTACGGGCTAAAGCAAGCACCTAGGGCATGGTATGCTAGGCTTAAGACCTTCTTGCTAGAGCGTGGGTATGTCATGGGGTTTGTTGACAAAACCTTGTTCACTCTCAAGCATGACAATGACTTTTGAATGGTTCAGATTTACATGGATAATATTATCTTTGGTGGTTCCTCTCATGTTCTTGTATCTAGATTTCAGGAAGCCATGGAAAGTGAATTTCAAATGTCAATGATGGGCGAGCTCACCTTCTTTCTTGGGCTTCAAATCAAGCAGTGCAAGCAAGGCACTTTCATACATCAAGCCAAGTACACGAAGGATCTCCTGAAGAAGTTCGACATGGTCAATGTGAAGCCGTTGTCTACACCAATGTCCACAACAACGACTCTTGACCCTGATGAAGACTGTGAAGCGGTGGATCAAAGGGAGTACAGGAGCATGATTGGCTCCCTCTTGTACCTGACAGCAACAAGACCTGACATACACTTTGCGGTGTGTCTTTGTGCTCGCTTTCAAGCATCCCTAAGGGTGACTCATCGCAAGGCTATCAAGCACATCTTCAGGGTTCTCAAATACACCCTTGAGTTTGGTCTTTGGTAGTCTGCATCTTCATCTCTTCATCTCATTGAGTATTCGGATGCGGACTTTGCTAGGTGTATAATTGATAGGAAGAGCACTTCTGGTACTTGTCATTTATTGGGTACTTCTTTGATCTGTTGGTTGTCTCGTAAGCAGTCAAGTGTTGCCCAATCCACCACAGAGGCTGAGTATGTTGCTGCTGCTAGCTGCTGCTCACAAATCCTATGGATGGTGTCCATCATGAGAGACTATGGGTTAACTTTCAAGGGTGTTCCACTCATGTGTGATAACTCTAGTGCCATATGCTTAGCCAAAAACCCTATCCAACATGGTAATGTCAAAAACATCAATGTGCGATTCCACTTCCTGAGAGACAATGTTGAAAAGGGGGATGTTGAGCTTAAATACATCAACACCAGAAACCAACTAGCTGATATACTCACCAAGCCCCTAGATGCTTCGAGACATGCTTTTCTTCGGGGGGAACTTGGTGTTTGTCATCCTTATGGCATCATTTGAGGGGGAGTTGGTGTTCTCTTGTATATATGTATCTTACCTTTTATGCATTGCATCTCATATATAATATATGCATTGGTAGATGAGGTTTGATTCTTATGCTTGCCTATATTTCTCATTGCTATGATTGAGCTTGAGCTAAGTTGTGTGAATGTGATGGTAATCTATCATGCTTAGATTTTCTAGATGGCCTGTTATAGACTCATGTGAGCAACTTGCTAATCTTAAAGGTAAACTAAGCTTCTTGTGAACCTTATGATCTAATCTTGCTAAAACTTGCTCACCAGGTGTATAATTCCTTTTATCCCTGTTAAAACTTGCATTGAGGCTAGTCTAGAGGATGTCTTGGCCTTAGCACCTCTTGTTTGTGAAATGGAAGGCTTTGCAAATGTTTAGCTCATGATGTAACATTGTGGGAACATGTGTTCCTTTTGCCACAAAGGCATGCTCTTTTGTCTTGTGCATAAATTTGAATAATCTGCTAAGTGCTTTGATCAAGAATAATTCTCGAATGCTAAATCCAAACACTATGACTTGAAGCCTCGGGGTGTTTGCCGTACCCAGTCGTGCGACCCTCCGCATGGATAAGAGGACACATGAGGATAAACAATAATCACTTGATCGACTAAGTCTCTGTTACATATGTGAGTGTTTGTAGAGCTTATTTTCTATGAATGCTTGTTACTCTTGTTGAGATTGAAACTGGCTGGATTCTTATGATTCACTTGGTGCTTGTTTTGCCTTGGATGGCAGTACTTACACATGTGGTGACAGTTTTGCTCATGATAAGCAAATTTGATTCTATCTAAGCTAGTCAATCATTCTGCTTAGCTTGTATAGCTCTTGGTGTTTATGCCTTGCTATCTATTTTTGATCTTTGAATGGTTGTGCATCATTGCTTTTAAACTTCATAACTCTATGCTTGTGATTAGCACAGTTAAATGCTTGTTTGCATAATTGTTGAATCTTCTTAGGTTTGCATTTTCATACATTGCATGTTTGCTTGTTCTTTTGCCTCTTTGATGAGTTCATTGCCAAAGGGGGAGAAAGTATTGGGTCATGCACAAATAATGCTAAGAAACTTAAAATGATCCATTTTGCACTACATGAGACCTACCACAAGTTGAGGGGGAGCATATCATGATCTTGAGCATTTTCTTGCGCTTTTCACATTCTTCACGTCTCGAGTCGCTTTCTTTGCCAACTCTTGGTTTTGTGATCCCTACTTTGCTAGATGGCTTGTTTTCACCTTTTCTTTGGGTTTGAGCCATTTAGGTGTGCTTGTTGTTTTTTGCATTTCACTCTCTATTTTTTGTGCAATTGAGGTTATCAACGTACTCATCAAGCTGGAGATTGAGAAACCATGTGGAGATGTGCCATGGTTTGCAATATATGTGATGAGTAATTGACTTGAGCAGATTTGGTGTTTGAGTTGAAATGCGTGATTCTAGGGATTGCATGAGTTTGTGCATGTCATGGTTATGACTAACCAGAGTTGGTGGAGGTATTGATGATGTTGTAGGAGTTGGGAAATGTGTTTGCTTGTCTCATGATGTATAGGTCGCTGGAGTCGACTTGGCGGTCAATGGCGAGAGGATCGGACACAAGTAGGGGACTTGGGGCCGGACGATCAGGATGCCGGTTGAAGTCAAGGGTGATCCACACCATACATGTGGAGAGGCAAAAAGCATGGACGATTTCACGATTGAGCCTCAAAACCGTGGTGGTGATGAAGGCGACATATTGACCAAGTCATGGCGAGCGGGATGCCGGTGCAAGTGACAAGGGGGCCCGATGGACAGGGATCGGGAGAGACTTGCCGGTGGTCAGGATCGTGGGACAAGGTGACACGAGTCAACATCGAGAAGTCGTGCTTTGAGAAGCATGCAAGGCAGTTTCCCAGTTTGGGCCTCAAAACCGATGGTGGCGATTGAAGGTGCACGTGGCACCATCGCGGAGCTTACGAGGGCAAGCAAAGTTGTGAAGGGCTCGATGGCATTCGAGCGACGAGGAAAAAGATGGCATTCGGGCGATGAGGAAAAAGATGGACAGTTATGCCACCAGTGGTAGGTGGGTGTGTTATGTAGGTCAAGGGTAGAGTTTTCATGTGGACAATAGACCCTAGGCCTATATAAGGAGAGGTAGGGCTGGTGGAAGAGGTGCCTCTCTTTCCATTAGCCTTGTGTTAGGGTTCTATTCAAAGTGCTAGGAGAGGACTTCATGTTTTAGTGGAGAGTAGTGGGTGTGTGAGAGACATCTCTTGCTCTCCCAAATAGTGGGAGGAAGAGGGTGGCTTCCTAGCCATGTATCCTTGGATCTTGTAAGCGCCTTTCTATGATATAAGAAGTATTTTCGTGCTCAAGATTTCCCTCTTTCCTTGAATCCTGAAATTCTCTTTTTCTCTATTTTTGGAGCTATTTTTGTGGTGATTTTCGATCTCCTTTTTGGACAAGTTTTTTGGCTCAGATTGCTTGAGAAACTTGTTGCTAGGATGAGTTAGAACAATCCTCTATGGATCCTTGACTGAATTAATAGCTCTAGCACCTTCGATTTAAAGGATTTCTCAAGTTTTCCTTTTTGGTGTTCTTGGCATAAGATCTGAAAGTTGTGATGATTCCTTGAGCCAATTGATATGATCTTCTAGGTTTAGGGTCATGATGTGATGAGGATTCACTGGTCCAAAAATCGCATCATTTGGAGTTCGTTTGATTAGGTTTTGGTCAAGATTTTGCAAAATCCCAAAAGTTTCTGTTGTTTCGTCAGGGTCGATTGGCACTGCCGATGACCAGAACCGGCACTACCGGTGGGTCTCAGTACCCTGCACCGGCACTGCCGATGGGTCAGATCGGCACTGCCAATGGGGCCAACCGGCACTGCCGATGGTCCTGATTGGCACTGCCGGTGGTGGTCCAGTAAGGTCAGGTTTTTGGTGAGTCTTTTGACTTGTTTGAGTCCTTGTTGTGTCTTGTTGTTTTTGTTGTGTTTCTTTGCTACAGTTGATCACTCCTATGGCTAGTACATCATGAGTTGGTGTGTGTAGTCTTAGTCATTGATTTAGAGATTGACTTGGGTTGTTGTTGGGATATAGGCCAAGTTCTTTTGGAGAATTTTAATTGGCTCCCATTCACCCCCCTCTGGTTGCCTTCTTGGTCCTTCAGACATCCATGATGGACTCTAGCTGCATAAGATGGATCAGTTGGGCCCTCACGATGGGCTCCCAGAGGATCTGTTGGACACTCAAGATGGGCCTCTAGTTGACTGGGTAGGCCTCAGTTGCTCTGATTCCCCTTCGAGTAGCCGGCCATTTTTTCCTCCAAGCCAGGACTCTGGTGAAGAGTCACAGCTTGTGATGGGAACCAGCTCTGAACAAGCGACGACCTCACCTCCCCAGCTCCAGATAGAAGCTAATGTTGACCTGGTGGAGGACGGTCTTGCTTCCTCCTAGGGCACAGTCTAGCAGCTACCCCTATTGCTCGATCCTCCCCAGAACGACAGTGAGGACGCTAGTCCCTCACCTGCCCCTAAGACGGATGTTGAGCCCCCACTAACGAGTGTTGCTACACATCCTCATTCAGTGGCAGCAGCAACGCCGCTGCTGGCGGTGTACTCGTGACGCCGCTCCTCCGTGCGATCAAGCACGCTTGTGACACTACGGGATGAGACCACACCTCTACCAGCTCCTGTGGTCTCTCTCCAGCATCTCTTCATCGAGCGTATCTCCAAGGCAGTCGGTAGACTCCTTCCTATACCAAAAATAAACAAGCGAATGAAGAAGACTATGCAACCAAATTCCCCACCCCGACGAAGCAGGAGAGTTGCAGAGCTCCACGCAGAGTGAGTCCCACCCCCCTCCCCCAAGCAAAGCGGATGATTCTATAGACCTTTGGGTTCGGAGAGAACCAGGAACGTCTCCAACAGGATGTTCAAGACAAATATGCCAAGCTTTTCTCACAGGAGCTTTCAGATGGGCAGATTCATGCGTTAGCTTCCTTATGTGGCCTAGTTGTTCCAAGCGACAGTGGTGCCACACAAGTGGCAGGCGCTTGTTAACTAGTGTTGTTCCAGTCGCTTCTTTTAAGTTTTTCTAATGGATCCATCACAAATTTTGGTGTGGAATGTGCGCGGATTAAATTCCACCCCGTGGCAGGACTCAGTGAGAACTATTGTGAATTCATCCAAGTTGGATGTAGTCTGTTTACAAGAAACAAAGATGGAAGTGATTTCCCCGGTGTCACATCCTCTCTATTCTTGGGACTTCTTTTGACAATAATTTCATCTATCTCCCATCGATTGGAGCCAATGGAGGCATCATGGTAGCCTGGCATGAACAGCTTGGGGTAGTCACGACATCTAGGGTGGACACTTTTAGTGCCTCTATTCAGTTCCGGCCAGAGAGTGGTGAAGACTGGTGGCTAACTTGTGTGTATGGGCTGCAAGACTCTGAGCAATAGATAGCCTTTCTACAGGAATTGAGAACTATCCGATCTCTCTGCCCGGGACCTTGGATTGTCGTTGGGGACTTTAATATGATCTATAAAGATGAAGATAAGGAAAATCAGAACTTGAACAGGGCATTGATGGGGAGAATGAGAAGGCTCATTGATGACCTTGCAATCAAGTAGTTACCCCTGCATGGGTGCAAGTTCACATGGACTAGTTCAAGCACCTCCTCCACACCAACGTTGGTTAATTTGGATCGTGTTTTCTGTACTACGGAGTAGGAGATGCAATTCCTGAACTGTCTCCTCCAAAGTGCAGCGAGCGAAGACTCTGAACATTGTCCTTTACTACTCGGGTTAAAAGACTACAAGCAGGGCAAGAGGCGATTCAGATTTGAGCCTTTTTGCCCGAAATTTGAGGGATTTCGCGATGCAGTCCATCAGGCTTGTAGTTCGGTGCAGCGCAAGCCCTGCCCACTGGACACCTAATCTCTAAAGTTCAAGGCTGCAGCAAAGGGACTCCAAAGTTGGAGTGACAAGAAAGTAGGTCACTTCCAATCACAGCAAGAATTGGCTAAGGAGATTGTGCACCAGTTGGATATAGCTCAAGATAGCAGGTGGCTCAGCGATGCTGAAATTTGGTTGCACAATAGTCTTAAGAAGCATTCTCTGGCTCGATCTTCATTCATGCACACTATTGCATAGGTTAGATCATGGATTTCTTGGCTCAAAGAGGGAGATGCCAACATAGGGCTTTTTCATCTTCATGCACGCCATCGCTCAAAGAGAAATTTCATTGCCAAGCTACACGAAAATGGCACTGTTGTCACATCACATGAGGAGAAGGCGGAGTTACTTCTGGATTTCTATACAAATCTGATCGGTACTAGAGAAGAGAGGCAGCAGATTCTAGACCTTGAAGCTCTTGGCATTCAGCAACACAACTTGGAAGATCTTGATGCACCCATCTCCGAGAGTGAAGTATGGAGTGTCATTCAGCAGCTTCCGGCCGACAAAGCCCCCGGACCCGATGGGTTCATAGGGCGTTTCTACAAAACCAGCTAGCGGATCATAAAGCCAGACATCATGGCGGCAATTTCAGCAGTGTTGCAAATGAGATCGATATAACCATGTGTATCCTTCAACTCTTCGGGACAGCCACAGGCTTGCACACCAACGTCTAGAAGAGCAGTGTAGCCCCAATACAGTTCCAGCCGCAGGACATTGAGCTAGTGCAAAACTGACTCCCTTGTCAGCTCACTGTTTTTCTGATCAAGTATCTTGGTCTCCCCTTATCTCTGAAGAAACTAACCAAAGCTCAGCTACAGCCGCTCATAGACCAATTGGCTGACTTGCTACTTGGATGGAAAGGCGACTTGTTGACATGGGCAGGAAGGACAACACTGGTTTAGTTTGTTTTGGTTGCAACAGTGATCTATCATGCGATCAAGGCCATTGAAAAAATTCTTAGAGGTTTCATGTGGCGCGTCCATAAAGAAGCATAGGGGGGACATTGCCTAGTTGCTTGGACAAAAGTACCTAGGCCAAAAGAACTTGGTGGCATGGGTATCTCTGATCTACGCAGCCTGGGACACGCTCTCCAAGTGCATTAGCTGTGGCTAAAGAAGACCGAGCCACTGAAACCTTGGGCGGAGCTGCCTTTGCAAACCATTCCCGGACTGGAAGCATTGTTTTCATTAACTGTGACCATGGAAGGTGGTAATGGGGGGAATACGCTTTTTTGGAAAGACAGATGGCTAATGGGCCACCGGTTGGAAGATCCGTCTATCCTCATCTATTCTATGGTTCCCAAAAGAATAAGCAACAAGAGAACTGTTCATGAGGCCTTGACTGACATGAGATGGATACAAGATATACATGGCACAGCATCCATCAATGTCTCTTGGAGTTTATCAAGCTTTCGGGTATAATCTTGGACATTGCTCTCAGGCCAGAGGATGAAGATGTCCATCGTTGGAGATTTTCAAGCTCAGGTCAGTACAGTGCTAGTTCATCATATTTGCTCCAGTTTGAGGGATCAACATGTTTCAGCCCATGCGATCGAATCTGGAAATCTTGGGCATCGGGGAAATGTAAATTCTTCATGTGGTTAGTGGCACATAACCGGTGTTGGACAGCAGATAGGCTGGCATGAAGAGACCTTCCTCGTCTGGAGCAATGCCCCTTGTGTGACCAAGAAGATGAAACCATCCATCATTTGGTAGTTGGATGTGTGTTTGCGAGACGTTTCTGGTACATCATGCTGAGTTAAGTGGGTTGCTCTGCGCTATCTCCACAGCCTACCGATGTCAATTTTGAAGAATGGTGGAATCGATCTTGTTCTCAAGTCATCAAAGAGAAACAGAATGGCCTGAATTCTCTTATCATCCTTGTAGCTTGGACACTCTGGCGCCACCATAATGATTGCATATTCAATGGACGACATCCAGGTCTGAGTACCGCTCTAACCTTGGCCGAAGAGGAGAAATGTTTATGGGATATGGCTGGGGCACGAGGACTTGCAGGCTTGCCTGCTCCTGAAGCAATCATTGAGCAGCAGCCCCCCTGAGCGTTTCTGTGTTTTGTGTTTGTGTATGTGTTTGTGTTGTCGGAAAAGCATCAGTAGACATGCGAGCTTTTTGATGAGGACATCACTCCTAAGGATACATGCAACACTCCTCCAACTTTGGACTTGCAAGGTCCAATGACTAGAGCTCGTGCACGACGACTAAATTTAGAGGTGAGCTCGTTCCTACATTCTTCTTTATATGTCACTTTTGAGAATGGTTTCCTACCTAATAATTATATTATTAGGAACCATGGAGAGGACCAGGAGATGATGGGAGAAGGACTTGGAGACGTGGAGGACCAGCAAGGGCGTGGAAGCCAAGGTGGAGGCCAAACCAAAACCGACTTCGAGTCTGATTCGGGGCTCAGGACCAGTCTGCACTAAAACGGATGCCCAAGACGCATACGGACTTGGATTTGGACGTTCTACATATGCACGGAAACATAAGAAGAAGACCTTTCCAATGCCGCCGGTCTCATATCAAAATTCGTCCAGAGTCATCGGGAATCATCAAAACAAGAGAGAGTCCAGAATCTATTTCGGTGTTGTGTCGCCTATTTTTGGCCTTGGGGCTTTGTATCTAGTTGAGCCCAAGTAGGGGTGCGTCTAGAGGGTCTTGTACGACCCTAGGGTCTTCATATACAGCCGCCGTCGCACCATTAGGGTTTGGGTTTTGCTTAGATTATTCTGTTAATAACAGTTTCGCCGTCATCACGGTTTGTGAGACCCCAACTTCGTGAGATTCATAATACATCTGCAATTGTGTTGCTTTCTTCTTTGTTCTTGCTTGTGTTCTTGATTCGCAGGCAGAGATTAGCCTTCTCGGCGAGGTCAATCGTTTTAGGACGGTTGATAATCAGAGGAGACGTCGTGCTGCGATTGCGGGGTTTAGAACGTGTTGTTCTGAAGCCGGATCGATTTGTGTGTCGCCTCTGACCAAATCAACGTATTCAGAACCTTTCGGAAGATCGGGAACCCTTGTCCACATTTTTTTTGACAGTGCTGTGTGTTGAGTTATGGGTGTGTTTGTGAGCCTGTGTGTGTTGTGTGTGTGGTGTGTTCTTTTTTGTTTGATCTCCGGCTCTGCCTGCTTTTTCTTCTTCTATTAATACAAAGAACCGCAACTCTTCTATGTTTTTGAGAAAAAAGAAAGTATTGATGTTCAAACTAATGTTCAGTTCAGCAAAGTGCAAAGCCCTTAAGCAACAACCTACAACTAGTCTTAGTAGGTTTAAAGTTTTCACGAAGGATGATATGGTGTACTACTGATATGTACTACACTTGGTGTACACAAAGGATAAATCAATACATGGGATTTCAGTTTTAGCACAATCTGAAATTTCACTAATAATAGTAGCTCAAACTTTTGAGGGACAAATCATTAAACTACTTTATGATTCACAACTTGAGCACCTAATATTATGATAGCACTTCAAATAATCTTTCCAACAAGCTCAAGAACACCAAAAACAGATTTCTGATGCAAAAGTTATGCTTGTTTTGGTGTATGGTGGTCGAACTTTAAATCTAAGCGCAAAAAATTTCGGGATGAAATTCGACCTGAACAAGAACACAAGAACAAAGGGGAAACACAAATTCTGATGGAAGAACAAACGATAAAACAAATTAGAGGTGAAATATAGAGGGAAACACAAAGATTCAACAACCAAACTCGAACTATTGGACTGAAACTTAACAAAACTCACTAAAATTTTAGATCGGGTTATGGGTAGTGGAATTTTTTTTTAGTATTTTCTGTTTAGCATAGTAAACAAAGGGGAGATACAAAGGGTATAAAGATCCTACCGAGAAAACTGTAGCTCTAATATGAAGATGATGCAGGGACTTGCCCGATCTTCTCATCGTACTATCTAGGGATAACTTGACCCGTGAAACTTGACGAATCAATAGCATCAACAGCAGCTAGAACAACCACCTATGACAAATGATTTCACCCAAAAACATGCTTTGGTTGATCCCTAACCTAAACCACATAAAGGATAGGTGATGCTCTTGCAAATCACAAGGAAACACAAGAACAAGTGGTAGAGAAAACTCCCAATCCTTAAGGGGGCAGCAATGGCACAACCCTAAGGAAAAGAGCACTTGGCTTCTCTATTATTCTAGGTTCAACTCATGGTTAGGGTTTTTAGCAGGTGTATAAGTGCTATTTATACTAGTAACATCCCTCCTAGTTGGATTGGGGGCCTTTCTAAAAAGCCCAACTCGAAATACATGGACTTGGGGTAGTCTGCGGGTCTCTAGAACATACTTCACAAAAAATGGGCATAACTCTGTCCATAGAGCTCCAATGGATGCAGTGTATCCTTCATATGAAAGTAGACTTCAAGACCTTTCCATCCATGTATAATACTTGGGATGATACCTCTCAGAATGATACAGAATTCGTCATGAAGTTGAAGTATAGAATCTAGGCATCAGCACATCGACTTCAACTTGCTCTCTTTGGGCATCAAATGACCACCATGTCTTGGACCTGTGCTTCAAACCTAAGGACAAGTAATGCACCTCCATTAGGTGGTACATGACTCTTATGAGCTACATGTTCACAATCATTAAGGACAAGATTCACCTTATGTTGTAATTGCTCTGGTTTGGCTCAAGTTATTGATCCCTCATAGGTGTAGTCGCGAGGGATGTCCTCATCATCTTGCCATAAAAGAATTTTAGGAATTTTTCTGGATTTTTGTTCAAAGAGGAAATACCTTAATTAATTCATGGAAGTTTGAATTTTATCCATATTCAAATAATTGGCTAATTTAAATGATTTAGATTTGAACTTCGACACCAGTCACATTGTGATCTACACAACCCAAAGCTTCTGTACAATTTTTCCCCAATCCATTTGGAGTTTGGAACTATTTTATTTCCATATTTAAACTTGTGGCAGAGTTAATCCCACAAAAGAGTTAAAATCCTTATCAATGGGACCCACCTGTAAGTCTCTCTTTTCTCCCTCTTCTCTTCTTCAGAGCGCTGGCGCCCTAGAGCGCATACACGTCCGTGCATGCATGTCGTCCGCCCGACCACTACCGCTGAAGCCTAGACCGATCAAAACTGGTGCCTCGGACTCCTCTCCGCCCTTTCCCCTCGGCCTCTCTACCATGGCATTCAACCACTGAAGCTCGTCGCCCTATCACTTCCTGCTATCCCTGACTGAGCAGAGATCATTCCACAGCTGCGCCTCGTGTAAGAATTGAAGAAGCCCACCATGAATCGAGCGAATTGTAGTAAGAATCAAGAAGAACTTCTCAACGACCTTCACTGCCGCCAATGAGAAATTATCGTCATTCGGTGAGTCCCTACCCTTGCTTCTTGTTCAAGGATGGTCACAACCCATTAGCGCAACTCTCTGACCTCATCTTTCTTTGATTGCTCTAAGGATACCATAGCAGTTTGCAAGTTTCTGGCTGCAAGCTCACTGGACAGAGGTTGAAGATGATGATGGCATTTTCATAAATAACGTGAAGTTTAAAAAGAAAATCCAGAAAATACTCTAAACTAGTAAAATCAATATCTCGAGTTCCAGAGCTCCTAAAATAGTAAACTAAATTTTTTGGTTTCCTTATGATGAGATCTATGCACGGAGTGTGTTGTTGCAGATGGTTCACATTTAAATTCTAGATGTATGATTTAATTATTGTAAACCTTAATAAATTCATATGCTTAATTTTAAATAAGATAAAATGACAAATTAAATTGTTTTAGACTCCTCATGGCATGCCTAATTCAGAACATATATTGATAACCCTAGTTTATGTACATATAGCTCTGCATGATTATATCTTTAAAATACTTAAAATTGTATTAGTGCATTTTATATAAACTTTTAGGGTTTGAACTTGTGCACAAAAATGATGCTCAGTATGATACATCATCATGAATTTTTATAGGAACTTGTCTATGCCTATATTTTACTAGAATTTAATTAGTTAGAAATCTTATTAAATGCATTATTAATGAATTGCTCATGATATACTTATGAAATCTGGTGAAAGTTATGACCATATATATATATTCATCATCAGTAGATCTCCCATGTCCAGTAGCATGTCTTTAGTAAAATAAATGAATTACTTGCACTTCATATTTATATAATCCTGATTTAATGCAATAAGAAATGCTTATAAAAATTTTTACTATTTTCATTTTATGATCTGAAGCATATGTTTTCTAGAACAATGTTGAGGAATGATTATTAATTTATGTACTTACTTATCATGTGTATTACATATCATTGCATATCCTATGCATTCTCCTATATTGATATATCGATATTGCTATAGGTAACATTAATTCGGCAGAGGAGGATATTCAGAACGATTCATCAGAGTCTCCAGCCCAAGAAGATTCTAACCCTCCTACTGACCCTATGGTTGTATCCCAAGGCAAGTCCCAGAACGTTCCTGTGTACTTCATATGATTTAATTTCCATTAATTAACTTACTAGATGTGTCTAGGTTTTTTGTCCATTAAGTTTAGGAGTTGAATGAAAACCCACATGCATTTCCTAGATATGTCCTATTATATTTAGACATGGTATACAAGTACAGGTAGTTCGTTAGTAGAACTGCTATGCTTAGTTATGGGAACCCCGATATTTATAATCTTTGAAATATTTAAAGAATAATGATGATGATCACATGGTTATGTAAGAAGGTTGAAATTTGGACTAAACAGGTCTGTAATGGAATGGACAAAGGCAAAGGACTTGAAAGGTTTTTGTTTTGCAAGGTGACAGGCTGTTTATGTCAATAACTAAACTTTGAGACGTGGACAGGCCCTGTAGGTGAAAGGGAAAAGATCATGTGCCTTCAAAGGACATGTCTTGCAAGGTTGTAGCCCTGTCTATGTTGACCTAGGACCCGTCCTTTGTCGGCCTTGCTGAGCAAGTATTGAACAGTACCGAATACATGCTAGTATATGGAAACTAGTAAACTAATGTAGCATTATCATTTGCATGTTGAACGACAACAAAATTCTTGGTTTTTTGATCTAGTAGGAGTGGACAGATTCCCGAGGTAGTGTGGAATGGCTGCCTACTCGGGACTTTGGACCCGGACAAGCTTGTATGATATCTTTGTGAAAAGTTGTCATACATGTTCTTAAATGATGCATATGTTTGTGTATTTCGGGTTTTCCCAGCTGGTGTAAAATGATTGCAATCGTTATCCCTCGCAGTAATAAATATCGCTTGTTCATTGACTCACATCATAGTTTAATAACTGTTAGAGAATAGCCACATGTACCATGGCCTCGAGTCCCCTATTCGTACAAAAGAGGCCTATTTTAGAAGACTAGGACCTTGTTATAAAATCTGAGGACTTACTTATAATTTTTTACCCCACCAGTGGAATAAATATAAGGATAAAGTCTACTTTACTCCCTTCAAGTATAGGTGAAGTCCGGATAATCCCCTAAACTATTGTTTGGTTTATTTTATCCCCCATTGTTCGTTAAACTAGACCATCTTACACCTTTTGCTAGTATTCTAATCCTGAATTGCTGATATAGATTAAGATTAAGTTGAGATTATCGTACACATGTCTTGTCTAATGTGACAAATAAATTAATATGATATATAATCTTATCCTGACCCAGTTATAATATGTGCACCCTTGTTTCTGGCTGTGCATGAGAACAATTAAAATGAACCAAACACAACAATGTATGAACACGAATGGGGTTATATGACTCGTTTAGTTCTCTAATTGTACGATACTTGTGTGAAGGCTGAGAGGACAATCCCAACTCATATACCAACAAATCGGAATTAAAATACCAATTAAAGGTCTAAAATGATATATTTTTACAAATCATGGGGATAAAATAAACCAAATAATAGTTCAAGGGGTTATCCAGACTTCGGTCATACTTGGAGGGAGTAAAATGGACTTTATCCTAAATATAAACTCCCCCTCTCCCTCTATAAATTTAGGGGTTGGCTTTGAGGGAGGGGAGGCTAGGCCATTTCCTTATTTTCCTCTCATGCATTCTTATTCTCCACTTCGTTCTTTCTCTCTCTCTCTGATGTTTGGGGTAAAAACTCCAATATTGGTGCCCACCATGCTTGACATGTTTTCTTTTTTTTCTAGAGAGTTAAGATTAACACAAAAAGAAGATTGAGAGTGGAGTTTAGTGTGTTTGAGAAATATTATTTCTATAGAAGCCGCACTCGCCAAACTTCGTTCTCAAATAATCAAAGTTGCATAGCTACGATTAGCTTAAAAGCGAAGATCAACTAGCATATAATCGAGTTACCAGCACACATCGAAGTATCCAATCATAGAAGGCATGCAACCTCTCTCTGACTACTTGTATCCTCGGGAGAGACGAGGTTAACAAAAAAAGGAGAAGCAAAGTACACAAGACTGAGCAATTTCGTACATGTCAAAAACCACAGCTTCGTTCATTCGCAAATTGAAGGAGATTTCGTCTCCAGTTATTTCAAAGCAAGGAGCAAGCTAGCAACATTAGCATAGGACTTCACCATTTTAGGCTTGCGGTGTCAAATCCCATCACCAACCAAGGAATGCATGCAAGCCTCAGAATACTTCGTGTGCCAAAGTTGCGCCCGAAAGAAAGCCCACCTCCACAAAGCAGAATCCCTGCTACACCTTGACCACTGCAGCAAGAGAAGTTGCATCACCTCTGAGGGTCACCATGGCTGACTACCTTGGAAAGCTCGACAAGACACGTCACATCTTCTCCAAGAGCACATCCAACAATTTAAATAAAAAGAGAAGGGGGACCTCGGAGCCTCGTCACTCAGTATTTGCTAGTCATTCACTTCCGTCACGTAGAGCTACCAGTTTATCCTCTGTCTCACGGAAGCCAAACAACTTATCCTCTATTGCAGCGAAGCCAATCAGTCCAATATTGGCCTTCTTTGTAACTAGCCAACAGAAGCCGAATAACTGTTATCAGTCACTGAAGCCACGTTTCTTTTTAGAGGGCAAAACTTCTCAATTCCATCATCTCTTTTGCTCTAGTTTAGAAAAGCCAACAGACAACTCCGATAGATTGAGCTTAGAACACGTCGCGTGCATAAACTCAGAGCACCTTGTTAAATCCAGATACTTCGTCTGACTCAGCAGACATCTCTGATGGCAGGATGAGAGTTCAAGTAGTTTCAAGGTAGGCTCAAAAGTCAAGCCGCAGTCGAGGTACCTCGTATCACTAGTTTGCAGCACCCTTGCAAGAGTCACGCCCAGAACCCTCATGCGCCCAGCCGCATTCAGAGCACTCACAAGTCAAGTCCTAGAGTAAAGACACGGTTCACATCACCGCTGCCGCCAACACACAAGCTCGCCTCCCTCGTGAACTTTCCGGACTCCCCGAGCCGATACGAGCGCTCACGAGCGATGCCCCTTTCACCGGCAGGCTCAAACCGGGTACAAACGTGTGACGGCCTTCACAACCAATCATGATAGGCTCGATCATCGACACCTAACCGGTCTAGATCTCACCATGGACCAAGAGTAGCAACCTAGATCACACTCTCAAGGACACCCTGACCTTAGATGTGCATGAATACTATTGTTACTCTCACTAGCACTCTCAAGATATGCAATGAGTCATGGTTTTCATGCTAGTGCTTTGTGTGGGTTTGACTCAACTTGATCTCACTTGGTTTATTTTCATACGTAGTGCTTTGTCTTTCATTATCTACCCCTTTGTGATGTGTATGATTCCATGATGATAATTGCTTATTTTGCCATGCTATCCTGATTGCATATCATCATTCATGTCTTGCATTGCTTGTCCTTAAGCTTATTAAATATCCTCACATGACATGCATACATATCATCTAGAGTGTGCTCTTTTTTCTTATTCCTTTTAGCTCTTGTTGAGGGTTGATTGAGTAGCACCATGTTTATTTATTGCTTATGCTTTTGAGGTTCCTCTCAATCATTAAGTAGCTCTTTTAGCCCTATTTTTTTTTGATAAAGATTATGATAAGTAGTGGTTGTCATCAATCACCAAAAAGAGGGAGATCGTAAGCTTCATGACCATTGTTGATTGGATCCCCATGGTATGAATGTTTTGGAGATAGATGACAACTATGAAATTGTGGGCTAATATCTACATGAGTCTTGTCTATGCAGAAATCATCTCTAAACTCTACTACAAATCATATGGATGATGGCTGCCTTGGCAATTGATGATAATGACCACAAGCATGGAGGCTCTTGAGCTTGATGGAGTCCAAGGGTTGATGAAGATGGATCAAAGCTAAGGACAAGCTATGGAGCAAGTGTTGGAAGTCCTTGTCTAGTTGTTAGGGCTTTGCGTCCATAGGAAATACCGGACTATGAAGGGGTCTAGGTCATGTCTCTTAGGTCACACTAGTTGGTGATGTGCATGGATGCTCAGTGAAATCACAAGCACTAGGTAATAGTGGAGAAGCCAAGGAGCTGTTCATAGATGCTGGGAAACAAACTCAAGTGAGGACGAGGAGTTCAGATTGTACGGTCACTAGGAGACCTAAGAGAAGTGTGCAAGGAAGTCTACCAGCAAGAAGACTTGTAGAGACCGGATGGTACGGTCTATAGACTAGACTGTTCAGTCTGTATGGAGGTTGCTCAGGACAGACAAGTGTAGAAGATGGTGCTCTCTAGAATGGAGAGAGAATGTATAGACTGGACGATCCAGTCAGGCAATGACCGAACAGTTCGGTCAGTGTATCCAGAAAGGCAATCACATGAAGCCACGGCTAGTTGGAGGTAGGAAGCCTATATAACTTCTTTGTTGGGGTCTTGGAGACTACTCTTGGCAAATGGAATAGCTTGGAGCATTTGGTGAGAGCCAAGAGGAAAAGAAGAGAGCACTAGGAGGAGATATTGCATATCTTGAGAGTGCTAGTGAGAGTAACAAGAGTATTCATGCACATCTAAGGCTAGGGTGTCCTTAAGAGTGTGATATTGGTTGTTACTCTTGGTCTATGGTGATACCTTGACCGGTTAGGTGTCGATGATCGAGCCTATCATGATTGGTTGTGAAGGCCACCACACGTTTGTACCCGGTTTGAGCCTACGGTGAAAGAGGCATCGCTAGTGAGCGCTCGTGTCGGCTCGTGGAGTTCGGCAAGTTCTGGAGGGAGCCGAGCTTGTGCCTTGGTGGCAGTGGTGATGTGCACCATGTCTTCACTCTGGAGTGACTGAGGGCTCATGGGCGAGAACTCCATATTGGTGGTGGGAGGGACAGACACTCTGACGGGAGTGGTCCAACAAAGAGTAGGGGAAGGCGCCATCCTTCCGAGACCTCGGGAAAAAAATCATGAGCATTCCTTGAACCCCTCTTTACTTTTCTCAATTGTGTGCTCTAGCAATTAGGTTGAATTGTGGCTTGCATAGGCTAGTGTGTTTGGCTTCCGCGCTTGCTATCATCATGAACACTAGCATGTGTAGGGTCTTGGCCTCCTAGAATTGTTAGGTTGCAACGATTGCTAGGTTCAGGTAGTGTGAATTGAAGTATTTGGATTCATGGTAGGCTTACAGATTCACCCCCCCCCCCCAACTCTCGGTATGCCTTTGATCCTTACAGTCCTCCTCTTCTTGCTTGGAGGTCCCAATGGTTTTGCCAACACCTCGACATCCTTATTCCTAAAGGGCTTGAAGCGGGTGTTTTCATGGAACATGATATGGTTAGGTAAATTACTAAAATCTCTCGTCATAGGATAATGCTTGTAGAACGGTCACAAAAGTAGTCATCCGCAAGAAGATGTTTAACCCATGATGGGATATCTTCACTCTTGACGATGGTGTCAATGATTATCTAGTAGGAGCCGGGTCCATGGTGTAAGGTAATGTTCACTATGCTCCTTCCTAGTATTTGCTTATGCATGGCTCTAGCTCTTGTGAGTTGGTAAAAGCCATCCAACACCATCTCCCTTTTCTCCTTGAGCTTGTGGCATTCCTTCAAAATAGAATTCTCAAGGGTGGAACACTCGCATGAGTGGGTTAGCTCATCATGAATAATGGAAGTATTAGTCTTAGAAGACCTAGAAGAATAGGGGGAAGTGTGATCCAAGTTGAGAGCTTCATATGCAAGCTCAAGTCCCTTGTACTTCTCAATAAGCCCTACATGATCACCCTTGAGTTTGTCAAAACTCTTGTTTAGAGCCTGATGAGAAGTGCCAAGTTCCTTGACCTCACACTCAAGTTCATCAACTTATGTGTTACCACTTCAATCCTTTTCTTTTTCTTAATAATATGCTTGTGGGCCATCTCAAGCATGATGTACACTTTTTCATAGGAAGACATATCATCTTCTTCATCATCATTTTCATCGCTAGAAGAGTCACTTGAGTCATCTTCTTGATTGTTGGCCATGTAGCTCACATGTGGTTGTGGGAGTGTCCTGTTGTCCTCCACTAGTGCAACTCCGGCCACTTATTCTTCCTCCTCACTTGAGGATGAAGAGGCATCTCTTTTCCATTCTCCAATAAAGGCCTTGTGGTATTGCCTCTTCCTCTCCTTGCCTTTACCCTTATGCATGTCTTCTCTATTGTGAGAGCATTTCTTCTTGTTGTGCTTGGACTTCGTCTTCTCTTTTTTATCTTCACTTGATGAGTAGTGTTGTTTCTTCTTATTTTTTTTTTTGGCTTTGTTCACTCCTTGGTGAAATGCCTACTCTTTCCATAATTGAAGCAATCACCACATCTTCTTGAGGTGTTTCTTTGGAAATTCATCATTCTCATGACAAGAGCAAGATCCTCCTCATCAACCTCCGCATCTTCATCCTCCAAGAGTTGCTTCATCTTCTCCTGCTTGCAATATTTATTGGCTTCATCTTCCTAGACTTGAAGTGCTAGCTTTGATGGTTGGGCATCTTCCATGCCTTCTTTGTAGTTCTCAAAGGAGACAAGCTTGCTAAGGATCTTATCTATAGATCTCCTCTTCAAGTTACTATTGATGAGAAGAGTAATTGTTGTCTCGTAGTTGCTTGGGAAAAGCTTGACGGACTTCCTCTTCACATCATCATCTTTGAGCTTGAAGTCTGGGCTGAGTGCATTGATTTCCTCCACAAGGACATGAAAGCAAGAGTAAACAGTTTAGCCTTCTCATTGGTGAGCATCTTGAAGGAATATAATTTATTTCTAAGCACATAGAATTTCTCTTCCTTTGCTTCTTGATACCCCTCATGAATATTCTTGATTTGAGCCAAAATCCCCCAAGTAGTAGCACTAGCATCCAAATGAGCAAACACATTATTGGTAATTCTATGGATGTTGTTGCTAGATTGGATGTGAGTTTGTCAGCACGTGGTATCTAGACTATGATTCAGGGTATTCATGAGGGTACCAGTGATGTGAAAGAGGAAAGATACTATGCATTGAAGAACAAGTATGATAGATTCACTAGATTGCCACATGAGAGAGCTAAAACTGTTTATTCTTGTTTTCATGTGCTAGTGGAGGAGATCAATGCTCTTGGGGGTGATTTCAAGATCAAGCCTATTGAGGTGATAAGAAGATTCATGAGGCTATTCTAGGATCCTGAGTATGAGTCGACCATCACCTACAGCTTGCAAGGTGACCTCAAGACCAAGTCCATAAAGGAAGTGCTTGGAAAAATCACTACTTTTGAGAGCTATAAATTCGGTTTAGATGATCCTTAACCATCCAACCTAGCACTTCAAGCTAAGAAGCAAGAGATTGTCAAGGGCAAGAAGAGCAAGAAGATGGTGGTGATTGAAGAAGAAGAAGAAGAAGATGATGATGAAGATGACTTGAATGAGGACTTGGCTCTTCTCATAAAGAAGATGAGGACCTTCAAGAACAAATTTGCCTCCAAGTCCAAGGGAAAATGCTTCAACAATGGCTCCAAGAATCATTTTGTTCGGGATTGCCCGAAGCCAAAGAAATAAGCTTTCAAGCCCCAAGACTCAAGTAATGAAGAAGACCCCCAAAGCCAAGCAAAAGATGAGAAGTACTATAACAAGGACAAGGGCAAAGGCAAAGGCAAAGACAAAGAGTACAATAAGATGTTCTCATGCAAGGCCCTTGTTGGAGAGTGGACAAGTTCTCAATGTCTGCATTGTTCACCTTGCCCGCACAATCAACCGCATCGCATATGGCAGGACCTTACACCTCCCAGCAGTTACCAGTGAGGAGCTTGACATTATCTGAGATAGTGCACACCTCTCAGGCAGCCTCGTAGACAGCTACAGCCTCTACCTCAGCTCTACCTTCTTCTACTATAGTTTCTTCACTTGTCACACCTTAGATAACAGAGGATCTTGTCCGAGGAGGCTTCACTTAGCAAGACATGGCTGATCTTACTCTCCTTCAGGAGTCTGTTGTGGAGGAGACCACCACAGTTACAGCAGGATAGGATAGAGGGTCTGAGTCACCAGAGGATCTCATGTATTTCAAGAACCTTGATGCTCAGGTGGCACAGACACAGGTAGAGTAGTAGGATCAGACACAGGAGCAGCCCAGCACAGAGCCTTTAGAGGACGTCGTTGCACCACCACTTCCTATGACCTCGAGCGCTTAGTAGTTTTCCCTCTCTTTTAGGTGCTTGTTCCCAAAGGGGGAGAAGACATAGAGACAGGGGGGTGTGACCTGCGATGATCGAGAAAGTAGCTTGTATCTAGGGGAGTATACATGGTTTTAGGAGGTACTTTTGAAGATCTTATTTTAATGGTTTTATTTATGTTTGTGGATTTTGATGAGTCATGGTTTTCATTAGCTTGCTTTTGACTCATCATGATCTCACTTGGTTTATGTACATATATATCTCTTTGTCTTTCTTTAATTATCATGTATACATGTGTATCTATTCATGATTATAAGGATCATGACCATTGAGATCATCCCAAGGTATGACGTTTTGGTGATGAATGACAAATATGAAATGTGACTAATGTCTTGTTCGTGTAGGAAATATTTTCTACCTTATGATGATTCTTGATGGCGGCCTTGGCCATTGATGACAATGACCACAAGCATGGAGGCTTGATGAGCATGATGGAGTCCACGAGTTGATGAAGATGGATTAAAGCTATGAAGCAAGTGCTGGGAACACTTGTCTAGTTGTTAGGGCCCTGAGTCCATAGGAAAAACTGGACTATCAAGGGTGCCTAGGTCATTTCTCTTAGGTCATGTCTTGTCGGTGATGTTCACGAATGCTCAGTGAACTCACAAGCACCAGGTGACAGTGGAGAAGCCAGGAAGCTATTCGGAGAAGCCGGGAAACAAAGTCAAGTGAGGATGAGGAGTTTCAGCTTCTAGATGAAGTGACCGGGTAGAGGGGTCAGAGTGACCGGACTATGCGGTCACTAAGAGGTATTGTCTGGGACTTACAGCAAGCAGCGACGAATTTGCCTGTGTTGAGATCTATAGAGACCGAATGGTCCGGTCTATAGACCGGACAGTCCGGTCTGTGTGATACAGAGCAGGGAAGAGAGGAAGCTGAGAAACCATGTGGAGATTTGATGTTTGAGTTGAAATGTGGGAATCTAGGGATTGCATGGGTTTGCATATCATGGTTATGACTAACCGGAGTTGGTGGAGGTATTAGTGATGTTGCAGGAGTTGGGAAATGTGTTTGCTTGTCTCATGATGTGTAGGTCACTGGAGTCGACTTGGCGGTCAACGGCGAGAGGATTGGGCACAAGTAGGGGACTTAGGGCCGGATGATCGGGATGCCGGGTGAAGTCAAGGGTGATCCATACCGTACACGTGGATAGGCAAGAAGCACGGACGGTTTCACGATTGAGCCTCAAAACCGTGGTGGTGATTAAGACAGCATGTTGACCAAGTCAAGGCGAGCCTGATACCGGTGCAAGTAACAAAGGGGCCCGATGGACACGGACCGGGAGAGACTTGCCGGTGGTCAGGATCATGGGATGAGGTGACATGCGTCGACATCTAGAAGTCATGCTTTGAGAAGCATGCAAGGCAGTTTCCCAGTTCGGGCCTCAAAACCGGTGGCGGCGATTGGAGGTGCACATGGTACCATCGCGGAGTTTGCGTGGAGGTGATGCAAAGTTGTGAAGGGCTCGATGCCATTCGGGCAACAAGGAAAAAGATAGACGGTTATGCCTCTGGTGGTAGGTGGGTGTGTTATGTAGGTCAAGGGTAGAGTTGTCATGTGGACAATAGACCCCAGGCCTATATAAGGAGAGGTATGGCTGGTGGAAGAGGTGTCTCTCTTTCCATTAGCCTTGCGTTAGGGTTCTACTCAAAGTGCTAGGAGAGGTCTTCATGTTTTAGTAGAGAGTAGTGGGTGTGTGAGAGACATCTCTTGCTGTTCCAAATAGTAGGAGGAAGAGGGTGGCTTCCTAGCCTTGTATCCTTGGATCTTGTATGCACCTTTCTATGATATGAGAAGTATTTTTGTGCTCAAGATCTTTCTCTCTCCCTAAATCCCAAATTTCTTGTTTTCCCTATTTTCGGAGCTATTTTCGTGGGAATTTTCGATCTCCCTTTTGGACAAGTTTTTGGTTTGGATTTCTCAAGTTTCCCTTTTTTGGTATTCTTGGCACAAATGATTCCTTGAGCCAATTGATTTGATCTTCTAGGATTAGGGTCATGATGTGATGAGGATTCACTGGTTGAAAAATTGCATCATTTGGAGTTTGTTTGATTAGGTTTTGACCAAGTTCTTGCCTAATCCCAAAAGTTTATGTTGTTTCATCGGCACTACCGGTGGGTCTGAACTTGAATTGGCCTGCCGATAGGGAGAGTCTGAACCCCGCATCAGCACTGTAGATAGCTCCAACCGGCACTACCGATCTGTCCTGTCTATTGGTTCCAGAGAGTTTTTCTGTCCCACACCGACACTGCCGATGGGCGTAACCGGCACCGCCGATGGTGCCAATCGGCACTGCCGATGGCCCTGATCGGCACTGCTAGTAGTGGTCCAATAAGGTCTAGTTTTTGGTGAGTCTCTTGATCATTTCAAGTCCTTGCTGCTTTTTGGTGTTTCCTCTGTGTTTCTTTGCTATGGTTGATCACTCCTAGGGCTAGTACTCCACGAGTTGGTGTGTGTAGTCTTGGTGATCGATTCAGAGTTTGGTTTGGGTTGTTTTGGGGATGTAGGGCAAGTTCTCTTCGAGAATTTTGATAGGCTCCCATTCACCCCCCTCTGGTCGCCTTCTCGGTCCTTCAATTGCTATCGGTGAAATGTTTCTAGAATGGAGAGAGAAACAGACCGGACGGTCCGGTCAGTGGTGAAGTTAGCAGGGGCAGAGCCGTTGGAGCCGAAGACTACAATGACCGGATTGTCCAGTCAGGTAGTGACCAGACAGTCCAGTCAGTTGGCCCAGAATTTTGATTTCGTGGAGCAACGACTAGTCTGAGGTTGGAAGCCTATATAAACTTGTTGCCGAGGTCTTGGAGACCACTCTTGGCCATTGGAATTGCTTGGAGCATTTGGTGAGAGTCAAGAGGAAAAGAGGAGAGCACTAGGAGGAAATATTACATATCTTGAGAGTGCTAGTGATAGAAACTTGAGCATTGATGCAGATCTAAGGCTAGGGTGTCCTTGAGGGTGTGATCTAGGTTGTTACTCTTGGTCTATGGTGAGACAGGTTAGGTGTCGGTGATCGAGCCAATCGTGATCGGTTGTGAAGGCCGTCACACGTTTGTACATGGTTTGAGCCCGCCGATGAAAGGGGCATCAATAGTGAGTGCACGTGTTGGCTCGGGGAGTCCAGCAAGTTCTCGAGGGAGGCAAGCTTGTGCCTTGGTGGCAGCAGTGATGCGCACCTTGTCTTCACTCCAGGAGTGATTGCGGGCTCGTGGGCAAGAACTCCACATTGGTGGCGGGAGGGACTTCGACTCCGGCGGGAGTGGTCCATCGAGGAGTAGGGGAAGGCGCCATCCTTCCGAGACCTCGGGCAAAAAAATAATGTGCCATCTCCTACTCTACTCCTTACTTTAATGCATTACTTCCACATTTAAATATCGTGCTATTCATGCTTGGATGCCTACCTTGGTCTAGTTGACTACTTGTAGACTTGCATGAATAAGCTTCTCTACTTGCTAGTTGTGCTTAGCTTTCACTTGATCACTAGCATGTGTAGGAGTTGCATTGGCTCGATTACTCACCCTTGTATGTGTTGTGCTACTCATGCTTATGTGTTTATCTTATACTTGATGGTCTAGTACCATTGTATGAGTAGGCTCCTTTGCTAGCTTGTTGTGTCCTTCCATGTGTTCTTTGATTACTAGCTTGCATAGGAGTTGTGTGCCTTGTGTGTGATCCACTAGTATCCTTAGGTTTTCTTTCGTTCATAGGATTATCTTGTTAGTGTGATCACCGCTAGAATTGTGTAGGAGTTGTTTGAGTGGTTAGTTTTAGTAATTGGAAAATTAGGTACCTAGTTTGAGTTTCTGATTCACCTCCCCCCCCCCCCCCCCCCCGTCTCGGTCACTCGATCCTTCAAGTGGTATCAGAGCCAAGTGCTCATCATAGAGCTTAACCGCCTTGAGTATTGACCGTATTGAGTTGGGATATCATCCCATTCGTGGTTGGGTCATAGCTCATGGAAGGATCGCTTGAAAAGCTACCTAAATGCCATGATTCCGGATGAGTTGATGGACACACTTCTGGACTTTGCCAATACCTTTACCGATGATCATGTATATGATGATGATGATTGTGTGAATGTGCCTAGTTCTATTGAGTGCCTAGATTCTACTAGCGATGATTTGATGGGTTGCTATACTAGTATGCCTAGTGTGATGATTGATGATGTTGGCTCTCTTGATCTTGCCTGCTCTTCTAGTGTGACTTGTGCTGATGATGCCTATGAGTCTTTTATTGGTCATGCTAGTGATACACTTGTTGAGGAGTTCTTTGCTCTTCGTGCTAATGAGAATGAGGACTTACTTGACTCTCTTATTCGCTTGTGAGGTATGGTGGATAGGATTGGAGCAACTACTTTCGAGCTTCCCAAGATTGTGATAGTCGAGAAGATCCTCACCTTGCTCCCTATCAGCAAGCTCCTCTACATCACCCTTGATCTCATCATGGAGAAGGGTCTCTCCATCGAGGATGTGATTGGGTTGCTATTTGAGGATGAGGAGATCATCGCAAGCTGGACTGGGGAGAAGACTTCCAAGGCAAACAATAGAGCGTCTTCAAGAAATGGGAAAGATGTAGCTTCGAGCTCAAACTTCATTGATCCCTCCACAATATTTCCTTGCAGCAGCTTCTACAAACCCTTCGGATCAAGACCTACACCAAGCTCTTCATCAGGCGCTTGATCAAGTTCTATCCCAAGTGCCATTCGAAGTTCTACCCCAAGCACTTCGGGTGGACCATGCATTGGTGTGAGAGGAGCACCGACCACGATGCTCACACGGTTACTTGGGATGATCGATCTCACCACTACGGCTCCGGCTCCCCCACCTCCTCCACCACAAGATCGACTTTGGCATCTTCGTCGAGCTCACCGAAAGGATCTCATTTTTCAACTTGGTGAATTTGTGAGAAATCCGAATGATGACCTTTGTGATGCTCTCTTAAGCATTTATGTTCTTGTGTGTAGGATAAACTCATTCAAGGGTCTTCGGAGGATCCCATCATATCATATGAAGTGATTGATAGACTCCTGTTGCAAATCACAACTCTTGAGAGGGGTTTCTTACTTGAGGAGGTGATCAATAGAAGCCATGAGCTTTCAATGGAGATGATACTTGTGCTCCACTCGAATCTGGAAATCTTGGGCATCGGGGAAATGTAAATTCTTCATGTGGTTAGTGGCACATAACCGGTGTTGGACAGCAGATAGGCTGGCATGAAGAGACCTTCCTCGTCTGGAGCAATGCCCCTTGTGTGACCAAGAAGATGAAACCATCCATCATTTGGTAGTTGGATGTGTGTTTGCGAGACGTTTCTGGTACATCATGCTGAGTTAAGTGGGTTGCTCTGCGCTATCTCCACAGCCTACCGATGTCAATTTTGAAGAATGGTGGAATCGATCTTGTTCTCAAGTCATCAAAGAGAAACAGAATGGCCTGAATTCTCTTATCATCCTTGTAGCTTGGACACTCTGGTGCCACCATAATGATTGCATATTCAATGGACGACATCCAGGTCTGAGTACCGCTCTAACCTTGGCCGAAGAGGAGAAATGTTTATGGGATATGGCTGGGGCACGAGGACTTGCAGGCTTGCCTGCTCCTGAAGCAATCATTGAGCAGCAGCCCCCCTGAGCGTTTCTGTGTTTTGTGTTTGTGTATGTGTTTGTGTTGTCGGAAAAGCATCAGTAGACATGCGAGCTTTTTGATGAGGACATCACTCCTAAGGATACATGCAACACTCCTCCAACTTTGGACTTGCAAGGTCCAATGACTAGAGCTCGTGCACGACGACTAAATTTAGAGGTGAGCTCGTTCCTACATTCTTCATTATATGTCACTTTTGAGAATGGTTTCCTACCTAATAATTATATTATTAGGAACCATGGAGAGGACCAGGAGATGATGGGAGAAGGACTTGGAGACGTGGAGGACCAGCAAGGGCGTGGAAGCCAAGGTGGAGGCCAAACCAAAACCGACTTCGAGTCTGATTCGGGGCTCAGGACCAGTCTGCACTAAAACGGATGCCCAAGACGCATACGGACTTGGATTTGGACGTTCTACATATGCACGGAAACATAAGAAGAAGACCTTTCCAATGCCGCCGGTCTCATATCAAAATTCGTCCAGAGTCATCGGGAATCATCAAAACAAGAGAGAGTCCAGAATCTATTTCGGTGTTGTGTCGCCTATTTTTGGCCTTGGGGCTTTGTATCTAGTTGAGCCCAAGTAGGGGTGCGTCTAGAGGGTCTTGTACGACCCTAGGGTCTTCATATACAGCCGCCGTCGCACCATTAGGGTTTGGGTTTTGCTTAGATTATTCTGTTAATAACAGTTTCGCCGTCATCACGGTTTGTGAGACCCCAACTTCGTGAGATTCATAATACATCTGCAATTGTGTTGCTTTCTTCTTTGTTCTTGCTTGTGTTCTTGATTCGCAGGCAGAGATTAGCCTTCTCGGCGAGGTCAATCGTTTTAGGACGGTTGATAATCAGAGGAGACGTCGTGCTGCGATTGCGGGGTTTAGAACGTGTTGTTCTGAAGCCGGATCGATTTGTGTGTCGCCTCTGACCAAATCAACGTATTCAGAACCTTTCGGAAGATCGGGAACCCTTGTCCACATTTTTTTTGACAGTGCTGTGTGTTGAGTTATGGGTGTGTTTGTGAGCCTGTGTGTGTTGTGTGTGTGGTGTGTTCTTTTTTGTTTGATCTCCGGCTCTGCCTGCTTTTTCTTCTTCTATTAATACAAAGAACCGCAACTCTTCTATGTTTTTGAGAAAAAAGAAAGTATTGATGTTCAAACTAATGTTCAGTTCAGCAAAGTGCAAAGCCCTTAAGCAACAACCTACAACTAGTCTTAGTAGGTTTAAAGTTTTCACGAAGGATGATATGGTGTACTACTGATATGTACTACACTTGGTGTACACAAAGGATAAATCAATACATGGGATTTCAGTTTTAGCACAATCTGAAATTTCACTAATAATAGTAGCTCAAACTTTTGAGGGACAAATCATTAAACTACTTTATGATTCACAACTTGAGCACCTAATATTATGATAGCACTTCAAATAATCTTTCCAACAAGCTCAAGAACACCAAAAACAGATTTCTGATGCAAAAGTTATGCTTGTTTTGGTGTATGGTGGTCGAACTTTAAATCTAAGCGCAAAAAATTTCGGGATGAAATTCGACCTGAACAAGAACACAAGAACAAAGGGGAAAAATTCTGATGGAAGAACAAACGATAAAACAAATTAGAGGTGAAATATAGAGGGAAACACAAAGATTCAACAACCAAACTCGAACTATTGGACTGAAACTTAACAAAACTCACTAAAATTTTAGATCGGGTTATGGGTAGTGGAATTTTTTTTTAGTATTTTCTGTTTAGCACAGTAAACAAAGGGGAGATACAAAGGGTATAAAGATCCTACCGAGAAAACTGTAGCTCTAATATGAAGATGATGCAGGGACTTGCCCGATCTTCTCATTGTACTATCTAGGGATAACTTGACCCGTGAAACTTGACGAATCAATAGCATCAACAGCAGCTAGAACAACCACCTATGACAAATGATTTCACCCAAAAACATGCTTTGGTTGATCCCTAACCTAAACCACATAAAGGATAGGTGATGCTCTTGCAAATCACAAGGAAACACAAGAACAAGTGGTAGAGAAAACTCCCAATCCTTAAGGGGGCAGCAATGGCACAACCCTAAGGAAAAGAGCACTTGGCTTCTCTATTATTCTAGGTTCAACTCATGGTTAGGGTTTTTAGCAGGTGTATAAGTGCTATTTATACTAGTAACATCCCTCCTAGTTGGATTGGGGGCCTTTCTAAAAAGCCCAACTCGAAATACATGGACTTGGGGTAGTCTGCGGGTCTCTAGAACATACTTCACAAAAATGGGCATAACTCTGTCCATAGAGCTCCAATGGATGCAGTGTATCCTTCATATGAAAGTAGACTTCAAGACCTTTCCATCCATGTATAATACTTGGGATGATACCTCTCAGAATGATACAGAATTCGTCATGAAGTTGAAGTATAGAATCTAGGCATCAGCACATCGACTTCAACTTGCTCTCTTTGGGCATCAAATGACCACCATGTCTTGGACCTGTGCTTCAAACCTAAGGACAAGTAATGCACCTCCATTAGGTGGTACATGACTCTTATGAGCTACATGTTCACAATCATTAAGGACAAGATTCACCTTATGTTGTAATTGCTCTGGTTTGGCTCAAGTTATTGATCCCTCATAGGTGTAGTCGCGAGGGATGTCCTCATCATCTTGCCATAAAAGAATTTTAGGAATTTTTCTGGATTTTTGTTCAAAGAGGAAATACCTTAATTAATTCATGGAAGTTTGAATTTTATCCATATTCAAATAATTGGCTAATTTAAATGATTTAGATTTGAACTTCGACACCAGTCACATTGTGATCTACACAACCCAAAGCTTCTGTACAATTTTTCCCCAATCCATTTGGAGTTTGGAACTATTTTATTTCCATATTTAAACTTGTGGCAGAGTTAATCCCACAAAAGAGTTAAAATCCTTATCAATGGGACCCACCTGTAAGTCTCTCTTTTCTCCCTCTTCTCTTCTTCAGAGCGCTGGCGCCCTAGAGCGCATACACGTCCGTGCATGCATGTCGTCCGCCCGACCACTACCGCTGAAGCCTAGACCGATCAAAACTGGTGCCTCGGACTCCTCTCCGCCCTTTCCCCTCGGCCTCTCTACCATGGCATTCAACCACTGAAGCTCGTCGCCCTATCACTTCCTGCTATCCCTGACCGAGCAGAGATCATTCCACAGCTGCGCCTCGTGTAAGAATCGAAGAAGCCCACCATGAATCGAGCGAATTGTAGTAAGAATCAAGAAGAACTTCTCAACGACCTTCACTGCCGCCAATGAGAAATTATCGTCATTCGGTGAGTCCCTACCCTTGCTTCTTGTTCAAGGATGGTCACAACCCATTAGCGCAACTCTCTGACCTCATCTTTCTTTGATTGCTCTAAGGATACCATAGCAGTTTGCAAGTTTCTGGCTGCAAGCTCACTGGACAGAGGTTGAAGATGATGATGGCATTTTCATAAATAACGTGAAGTTTAAAAAGAAAATCCAGAAAATACTCTAAACTAGTAAAATCAATATCTCGAGTTCCAGAGCTCCTAAAATAGTAAACTAAATTTTTTGGTTTCCTTATGATGAGATCTATGCACGGAGTGTGTTGTTGCAGATGGTTCACATTTAAATTCTAGATGTATGATTTAATTATTGTAAACCTTAATAAATTCATATGCTTAATTTTAAATAAGATAAAATGACAAATTAAATTGTTTTAGCCTCCTCATGGCATGCCTAATTCAGAACATATATTGATAACCCTAGTTTATGTACATATAGCTCTGCATGATTATATCTTTAAAATACTTAAAATTGTATTAGTGCATTTTATATAAACTTTTAGGGTTTGAACTTGTGCACAAAAATGATGCTCAGTATGATACATCATCATGAATTTTTATAGGAACTTGTCTATGCCTATATTTTACTAGAATTTAATTAGTTAGAAATCTTATTAAATGCATTATTAATGAATTGCTCATGATATACTTATGAAATCTGGTGAAAGTTATGACCATATATATATATTCATCATCAGTAGATCTCCCATGTCCAGTAACATGTCTTTAGTAAAATAAATGAATTACTTGCACTTCATATTTATATAATCCTGATTTAATGCAATAAGAAATGCTTATAAAAATTTTTACTATTTTCATTTTATGATCTGAAGCATATGTTTTCTAGAACAATGTTGAGGAATGATTATTAATTTATGTACTTACTTATCATGTGTATTACATATCGTTGCATATCCTATGCATTCTCCTATATTGATATATCGATATTGCTATAGGTAACATTAATTCGGCAGAGGAGGATATTCAGAACGATTCATCAGAGTCTCCAGCCCAAGAAGATTCTAACCCTCCTACTGACCCTATGGTTGTATCCCAAGGCAAGTCCCAGAACGTTCCTGTGTACTTCATATGATTTAATTTCCATTAATTAACTTACTAGATGTGTCTAGGTTTTTTGTCCATTAAGTTTAGGAGTTGAATGAAAACCCACATGCATTTCCTAGATATGTCCTATTATATTTAGACATGGTATACAAGTACAGGTAGTTCGTTAGTAGAACTGCTATGCTTAGTTATGGGAACCCCGATATTTATAATCTTTGAAATATTTAAAGAATAATGATGATGATCACATGGTTATGTAAGAAGGTTGAAATTTGGACTAAACAGGTCTGTAATGGAATGGACAAAGGCAAAGGACTTGAAAGGTTTTTGTTTTGCAAGGTGACAGGTTGTTTATGTCAATAACTAAACTTTGAGACGTGGACAGGCCCTGTAGGTGAAAGGGAAAAGATCATGTTCCTTCAAAGGACATGTCTTGCAAGGTTGTAGCCCTGTCTATGTTGACCTAGGACCCGTCCTTTGTCGGCCTTGCTGAGCAAGTATTGAACAGTACCGAATACATGCTAGTATATGGAAACTAGTAAACTAATGTAGCATTATCATTTGCATGTTGAACGACAACAAAATTCTTGGTTGTTTGATCTAGTAGGAGTGGACAGATTCCCGAGGTAGTGTGGAATGGCTGCCTACTCGGGACTTTGGACCCGGACAAGCTTGTATGATATCTTTGTGAAAAGTTGTCATACATGTTCTTAAATGATGCATATGTTTGTGTATTTCGGGTTTTCCCAGCTGGTGTAAAATGATTGCAATCGTTATCCCTCGCAGTAATAAATATCGCTTGTTCATTGACTCACATCATAGTTTAATAACTGTTAGAGAATAGCCACATGTACCATGGCCTCGAGTCCCCTATTCGTACAAAAGAGGCCTATTTTAGAAGACTAGGACCTTGTTATAAAATCTGAGGACTTACTTATAATTTTTTACCCCAGCAGTGGAATAAATATAAGGATAAAGTCTACTTTACTCCCTTCAAGTATAGGTGAAGTCCGGATAATCCCCTAAACTATTGTTTGGTTTATTTTATCCCCCATTGTTCGTTAAACTAGACCATCTTACACCTTTTGCTAGTATTCTAATCCTGAATTGCTGATATAGATTAAGATTAAGTTGAGATTATCGTACACATGTCTTGTCTAATGTGACAAATAAATTAATATGATATATAATCTTATCCTGACCCAGTTATAATATGTGCACCCTTGTTTCTGGCTGTGCATGAGAACAGTTAAAATGAACCAAACACAACAATGTATGAACACGAATGGGGTTATATGACTCGTTTAGTTCTCTAATTGTACGATACTTGTGTGAAGGCTGAGAGGACAATCCCAACTCATATACCAACAAATCAGAATTAAAATACCAATTAAAGGTCTAAAATGATATATTTTTACAAATCATGGGGATAAAATAAACCAAATAATAGTTCAAGGGGTTATCCAGACTTCGGTCATACTTGGAGGGAGTAAAATGGACTTTATCCTAAATATAAACTCCCCCTCTCCCTCTATAAATTTAGGGGCTGGCTTTGAGGGAGGGGAGGCTAGGCCATTTCCTTATTTTCCTCTCATGCATTCTTATTCTCCACTTCGTTCTTTCTCTCTCTCTCTGATGTTTGGGGTAAAAACTCCAATATTGGTGCCCACCATGCTTGACATGTTTTCTTTTTTTTCTAGAGAGTTAAGATTAACACAAAAAGAAGATTGAGAGTGGAGTTTAGTGTGTTTGAGAAATATTATTTCTATAGAAGCCGCACTCGCCAAACTTCGTTCTCAAATAATCAAAGTTGCATAGCTACGATTAGCTTAAAAGCGAAGATCAACTAGCATATAATCGAGTTACCAGCACACATCGAAGTATCCAATCATAGAAGGCATGCAACCTCTCTCTGACTACTTGTATCCTCGGGAGAGACGAGGTTAACAAAAAAAGGAGAAGCAAAGTACACAAGACTGAGCAATTTCGTACATGTCAAAAACCACAGCTTCGTTCATTCGCAAATTGAAGGAGATTTTGTCTCCAGTTATTTCAAAGCAAGGAGCAAGCTAGCAACTTTAGCATAGGACTTCACCATTTTAGGCTTGCGGTGTCAAATCCCATCACCAACCAAGGAATGCATGCAAGCCTCAGAATACTTCGTGTGCCAAAGTTGCGCCCGAAAGAAAGCCCACCTCCACAAAGCAGAATCCCTGCTACACCTTGACCAGTGCAGCAAGAGAAGTTGCGTCACCTCTGAGGGTCACCATGGCTGACTACCTTGGAAAGCTCGACAAGACACGTCACATCTTCTCCAAGAGCACATCCAACAATTTAAATAAAAAGAGAAGGGGGACCTCGGAGCCTCGGCACTCAGTATTTGCTAGTCGTTCACTTCCGTCACGTAGAGCTACCAGTTTATCTTCTGTCTCACGGAAGCCAAACAACTTATCCTCTATTGCAGCGAAGCCAATCAGTCCAATATTGGTCTTCTTTGTAACTAGCCAACAGAAGCCGAATAACTGTTATCAGTCACTGAAGCCACATTTCTTTTTAGAGGGCAAAACTTCTCAATTCCATCATCTCTTTTGCTCTAGTTTAGAAAAGCCAACAGACAACTCCGATAGATTGAGCTTAGAACACGTCGCGTGCATAAACTCAGAGCACCTTGTTAAATCCAGATACTTCGTCTGACTCAGCAGACATCTCTGATGGCAGGATGAGAGTTCAAGTAGTTTCAAGGTAGGCTCAAAAGTCAAGCCGCAGTCGAGGTACCTCGTATCACTAGTTTGCAGCACCCTTGCAAGAGTCATGCCCAGAACCCTCATGCACCCAGCCGCATTCAGAGCACTCACAAGTCAAGTCCTAGAGTAAAGACACGGTTCACATCACCGCTGCCGCCAACACACAAGCTCGCCTCCCTCGTGAACTTTCCGGACTCCCCGAGCCGATACGAGCGCTCACTAGCGATGCCCCTTTCACCGGCAGGCTCAAACCGGGTACAAACGTGTGACGGCCTTCACAACCAATCATGATAGGCTCGATCATCGACACCTAACCGGTCTAGATCTCACCATGGACCAAGAGTAGCAACCTAGATCACACTCTCAAGGACACCCTGACCTTAGATGTGCATGAATACTATTGTTACTCTCACTAGCACTCTCAAGATATGCAATGAGTCATGGTTTTCATGCTAGTGCTTTGTGTGGGTTTGACTCAACTTGATCTCACTTGGTTTATTTTCATACGTAGTGCTTTGTCTTTCATTATCTACCCCTTTGTGATGTGTATGATTCCATGATGATAATTGCTTATTTTGCCATGCTATCCTGATTGCATATCATCATTCATGTCTTGCATTGCTTGTCCTTAAGCTTATTAAATATCCTCACATGACATGCATACATATCATCTAGAGTGTGCTCTTTTTTCTTATTCCTTTTAGCTCTTGTTGAGGGTTGATTGAGTAGCACCATGTTTATTTATTGCTTATGCTTTTGAGGTTCCTCTCAATCATTAAGTAGCTCTTTTAGCCCTATTTTTTTTTTTTTTTTGATAAAGATTATGATAAGTAGTGGTTGTCATCAATCACCAAAAAGAGGGAGATCGTAAGCTTCATGACCATTGTTGATTGGATCCCCATGGTATGAATGTTTTGGAGATAGATGACAACTATGAAATTGTGGGCTAATATCTACATGAGTCTTGTCTATGCAGAAATCATCTCTAAACTCTACTACAAATCATATGGATGATGGCTGCCTTGGCAATTGATGATAATGACCACAAGCATGGAGTCTCTTGAGCTTGATGGAGTCCAAGGGTTGATGAAGATGGATCAAAGCTAAGGACAAGCTATGGAGCAAGTGTTGGAAGTCCTTGTCTAGTTGTTAGGGCTTTGCGTCCATAGGAAATACCGGACTATGAAGGGGTCTAGGTCATGTCTCTTAGGTCACACTAGTTGGTGATGTGCATGGATGCTCAGTGAAATCACAAGCACTAGGTAATAGTGGAGAAGCCAAGGAGCTGTTCATAGATGCTGGGAAACAAACTCAAGTGAGGACGAGGAGTTCGGATTGTACGGTCACTAGGAGACCTAAGAGAAGTGTGCAAGGAAGTCTACCAGCAAGAAGACTTGTAGAGACCGGATGGTACGGTCTATAGACTAGACTGTTCAGTCTGTATGGAGGTTGCTCAGGACAGACAAGTGTAGAAGATGGTGCTCTCTAGAATGGAGAGAGAATGTATAGACTGGACGATCCAGTCAGGCAATGACCGAACAGTTCGGTCAGTGTATCCAGAAAGGCAATCACATGAAGCCACGGCTAGTTGGAGGTAGGAAGCCTATATAACTTCTTTGCTGGGGTCTTGGAGACTACTCTTGGCAAATGGAATAGCTTGGAGCATTTGGTGAGAGCCAAGAGGAAAAGAAGAGAGCACTAGGAGGAGATATTGCATATCTTGAGAGTGCTAGTGAGAGTAACAAGAGTATTCATGCACATCTAAGGCTAGGGTGTCCTTAAGAGTGTGATATTGGTTGTTACTCTTGGTCTATGGTGATACCTTGACCGGTTAGGTGTCGATGATCGAGCCTATCATGATTGGTTGTGAAGGCCACCACACGTTTGTACCCGGTTTGAGCCTACGGTGAAAGGGGCATCGCTAGTGAGCGCTCGTGTCGGCTCGTGGAGTTCGGCAAGTTCTGGAGGGAGCCGAGCTTGTGCCTTGGTGGCAGTGGTGATGTGCACCATGTCTTCACTCTGGAGTGACTGAGGGCTCATGGGCGAGAACTCCATATTGGTGGTGGGAGGGACCGACACTCTGACGGGAGTGGTCCAACAAAGAGTAGGGGAAGGCGCCATCCTTCCGAGACCTCGGGAAAAAAATCATGAGCATTCCTTGAACCCCTCTTTACTTTTCTCAATTGTGTGCTCTAGCAATTAGGTTGAATTGTGGCTTGCATAGGCTAGTGTGTTTGGCTTCCGCGCTTGCTATCATCATGAACACTAGCATATGTAGGGTCTTGGCCTCCTAGAATTGTTAGGTTGCAACGATTGCTAGGTTCAGGTAGTGTGAATTGAAGTATTTGGATTCATGGTAGGCTTACAGATTCACCCCCCCCCCAACTCTCGGTGTGCCTTTGATCCTTACAGTCCTCCTCTTCTTGCTTGGAGGTCCCAATGGTTTTGCCAACACCTCGACATCCTTATTCCTAAAGGGCTTGAAGCGGGTGTTTTCATGGAACATGATATGGTTAGGTAAATTACTAAAATCTCTCGTCATAGGATAATGCTTGTAGAACGGTCACAAAAGTAGTCATCCGCAAGAAGATGTTTAACCCATGATGGGATATCTTCACTCTTGACGATGGTGTCAATGATTATCTAGTAGGAGCCGGGTCCATGGTGTAAGGTAATGTTCACTATGCTCCTTCCTAGTATTTCCTTATGCATGGCTCTAGCTCTTGTGAGTTGGTAAAAGCCATCCAACACCATCTCCCTTTTCTCCTTGAGCTTGTGGCATTCCTTCAAAATAGAATTCTCAAGGGTGGAACACTCGCATGAGTGGGTTAGCTCATCATGAATAATGGAAGTATTAGTCTTAGAAGACCTAGAAGAATAGGGGGAAGTGTGATCCAAGTTGAGAGCTTCATATGCAAGCTCAAGTCCCTTGTACTTCTCAATAAGCCCTACATGATCACCCTTGAGTTTGTTAAAACTCTTGTTTAGAGCCTGATGAGAAGTGCCAAGTTCCTTGACCTCACACTCAAGTTCATCAACTTATGTGTTACCACTTCAATCCTTTTCTTTTTCTTAATAATATGCTTGTGGGCCATCTCAAGCATGATGTACACTTTTTCATAGGAAGACATATCATCTTCTTCATCATCATTTTCATCGCTAGAAGAGTCACTTGAGTCATCTTCTTGATTGTTGGCCATGTAGCTCACATGTGGTTGTGGGAGTGTCCTGTTGTCCTCCACTAGTGCAACTCCGGCCACTTATTCTTCCTCCTCACTTGAGGATGAAGAGGCATCTCTTTTCCATTCTCCAATAAAGGCCTTGTGGTATTGCCTCTTCCTCTCCTTGCCTTTACCCTTATGCATGTCTTCTCTATTGTGAGAGCATTTCTTCTTGTTGTGGTTGGACTTCGTCTTCTCTTTTTTATCTTCACTTGATGAGTAGTGTTGTTTCTTCTTATTTTTTTTTTTTTGGCTTTGTTCACTCCTTGGTGAAATGCCTACTCTTTCCATAATTGAAGCAATCACCACATCTTCTTGAGGTGTTTCTTTGGAAATTCATCATTCTCATGACAAGAGCAAGATCCTCCTCATCAACCTCCGCATCTTCATCCTCCAAGAGTTGCTTCATCTTCTCCTGCTTGCAATATTTATTGTCTTCATCTTCCTAGACTTGAAGTGCTAGCTTTGATGGTTGGGCATCTTCCATGCCTTCTTTGTAGTTCTCAAAGGAGACAAGCTTGCTAAGGATCTTATCTATAGATCTCCTCTTCAAGTTACTATTGATGAGAAGAGTAATTGTTGTCTCGTAGTTGCTTGGGAAAAGCTTGACGGACTTCCTCTTCACATCATCATCTTTGAGCTTGAAGTCTGGGCTGAGTGCATTGATTTCCTCCACAAGGACATGAAAGCAAGAGTAAACAGTTTAGCCTTCTCATTGGTGAGCATCTTGAAGGAATATAATTTATTTCTAAGCACATAGAATTTCTCTTCCTTTGCTTCTTGATACCCCTCATGAATATTCTTGATTTGAGCCAAAATCCCCCAAGTAGTAGCACTAGCATCCAAATGAGCAAACACATTATTGGTAATTCTATGGATGTTGTTGCTAGATTGGATGTGAGTTTGTCAGCACATGGTATCTAGACTGTGATTCAGGGTATTCATGAGGGTACCAGTGATGTGAAAGAGGAAAGATACTATGCATTGAAGAACAAGTATGATAGATTCACTAGATTGCCACATGAGAGAGCTAAAACTGTTTATTCTTGTTTTCATGTGCTAGTGGAGTAGATCAATGCTCTTGGGGGTGATTTCAAGATCAAGCCTATTGAGGTGATAAGAAGATTCATGAGGCTATTCTAGGATCCTGAGTATGAGTCGGCCATCACCTACAGCTTGCAAGGTGACCTCAAGACCAAGTCCATAAAGGAAGTGCTTGGAAAAATCACTACTTTTGAGAGCTATAAATTCGGTTTAGATGATCCTTAACCATCCAACCTAGCACTTCAAGCTAAGAAGCAAGAGATTGTCAAGGGCAAGAAGAGCAAGAAGAAGGTGGTGATTGAAGAAGAAGAAGAAGATGATGATGATGAAGATGACTTGAATGAGGACTTGGCTCTTCTCATAAAGAAGATGAGGACCTTCAAGAACAAATTTGCCTCCAAGTCCAAGGGAAAATGCTTCAACAATGGCTCCAAGAATCATTTTGTTCGGGATTGCCCGAAGCCAAAGAAATAAGCTTTCAAGCCCCAAGACTCAAGTAATGAAGAAGACCCCCAAAGCCAAGCAAAAGATGAGAAGTACTATAACAAGGACAAGGGCAAAGGCAAAGGCAAAGACAAAGAGTACAATAAGATGTTCTCATGCAAGGCCCTTGTTGGAGAGTGGACAAGTTCTCAATGTCTGCATTGTTCACCTTGCCCGCACAATCGACCGCATCGCATATGGCAGGACCTTACACCTCCCAGCAGTTACCAGTGAGGAGCTTGACATTATCTGAGATAGTGCACACCTCTCAGGCAGCCTCGTAGACAGCTACAGCCTCTACCTCAGCTCTACCTTCTTCTACTATAGTTTCTTCACTTGTCACACCTTAGATAACAGAGGATCTTGTCCGAGGAGGCTTCACTTAGCAAGACATGGCTGATCTTACTCTCCTTCAGGAGTCTGTTGTGGAGGAGACCACCACAGTTACAGCAGGATAGGATAGAGGGTCTGAGTCACCAGAGGATCTCATGTATTTCAAGAACCTTGATGCTCAGGTGGCACAGACACAGGTAGAGTAGTAGGATCAGACACAGGAGCAGCCCAGCACAGAGCCTTTAGAGGACGTCGTTGCACCACCACTTCCTATGACCTCGAGCGCTTAGTAGTTTTCCCTCTCTTTTAGGTGCTTGTTCCCAAAGGGGGAGAAGACATAGAGACAGGGGGGTGTGACCTGCGATGATCGAGAAAGTAGCTTGTATCTAGGGGAGTATACATGGTTTTAGGAGGTACTTTTGAAGATCTTATTTTAATGGTTTTATTTATGTTTGTGGATTTTGATGAGTCATGGTTTTCATTAGCTTGCTTTTGACTCATCATGATCTCACTTGGTTTATGTACATATATATCTCTTTGTCTTTCTTTAATTATCATGTATACATGTGTATCTATTCATGATTATAAGGATCATGACCATTGAGATCATCCCAAGGTATGACGTTTTGGTGATGAATGACAAATATGAAATATGACTAATGTCTTGTTCGTGTAGGAAATATTTTCTACCTTATGATGATTCTTGATGGCGGCCTTGGCTATTGATGACAATGACCACAAGCATGGAGGCTTGATGAGCATGATGGAGTCCACGAGTTGATGAAGATGGATTAAAGCTATGAAGCAAGTGCTGGGAACACTTGTCTAGTTGTTAGGGCCCTGAGTCCATAGGAAAAACTGGACTATCAAGGGTGCCTAGGTCATTTCTCTTAGGTCATGTCTTGTCGGTGATGTTCACGAATGCTCAGTGAACTCACAAGCACCAGGTGACAGTGGAGAAGCCAGGAAGCTATTCGGAGAAGCCGGGAAACAAAGTCAAGTGAGGATGAGGAGTTTCAGCTTCTAGATGAAGTGACCGGGTAGAGGGGTCAGAGTGACCGGACTATGCGGTCACTAAGAGGTATTGTCTGGGACTTACAGCAAGCAGCGACGAATTTGCCTGTGCTGAGATCTATAGAGACCGAATGGTCCGGTCTATAGACCGGACAGTCCGGTCTGTGTGATACAGAGCAGGGAAGAGAGGAAGCTGAGAAACCATGTGGAGATTTGATGTTTGAGTTGAAATGTGGGAATCTAGGGATTGCATGGGTTTGCATGTCATGGTTATGACTAACCGGAGTTGGTGGAGGTATTAGTGATGTTGCAGGAGTTGGGAAATGTGTTTGCTTGTCTCATGATGTGTAGGTCACTGGAGTCGACTTGGCGGTCAACGGCGAGAGGATTGGGCACAAGTAGGGGACTTAGGGCCGGATGATCGGGATGCCGGGTGAAGTCAAGGGTGATCCATACCGTACACGTGGATAGGCAAGAAGCACGGATGGTTTCACGATTGAGCCTCAAAACCGTGGTGGTGATTAAGACAGCATGTTGACCAAGTCAAGGCGAGCCTGATACCGGTGCAAGTAACAAAGGGGCCCGATGGACACGGACCGGGAGAGACTTGCCGGTGGTCAGGATCATGGGATGAGGTGACATGCGTCGACATCTAGAAGTCATGCTTTGAGAAGCATGCAAGGCAGTTTCCCAGTTCGGGCCTCAAAACCGGTGGCGGCGATTGGAGGTGCACATGGTACCATCGCGGAGTTTGCGTGGAGGTGATGCAAAGTTGTGAAGGGCTCGATGCCATTCGGGCAACAAGGAAAAAGATAGACGGTTATGCCTCTGGTGGTAGGTGGGTGTGTTATGTAGGTCAAGGGTAGAGTTGTCATGTGGACAATAGACCCCAGGCCTATATAAGGAGAGGTATGGCTGGTGGAAGAGGTGTCTCTCTTTCCATTAGCCTTGCGTTAGGGTTCTACTCAAAGTGCTAGGAGAGGTCTTCATGTTTTAGTAGAGAGTAGTGGGTGTGTGAGAGACATCTCTTGCTGTTCCAAATAGTAGGAGGAAGAGGGTGGCTTCCTAGCCTTGTATCCTTGGATCTTGTATGCACCTTTCTATGATATGAGAAGTATTTTTGTGCTCAAGATCTTTCTCTCTCCCTAAATCCCAAATTTCTTGTTTTCCCTATTTTCGGAGCTATTTTCGTGGGAATTTTCGATCTCCCTTTTGGACAAGTTTTTGGTTTGGATTTCTCAAGTTTCCCTTTTTTGGTATTCTTGGCACAAATGATTCCTTGAGCCAATTGATTTGATCTTCTAGGATTAGGGTCATGATGTGATGAGGATTCACTGGTTGAAAAATTGCATCATTTGGAGTTTGTTTGATTAGGTTTTGACCAAGTTCTTGCCTAATCCCAAAAGTTTATGTTGTTTCATCGGCACTACCGGTGGGTCTGAACTTGAATTGGCCTGCCGATAGGGAGAGTCTGAACCCCGCATCAGCACTGTAGATAGCTCCAACCGGCACTACCGATCTGTCCTGTCTATTGGTTCCAGAGAGTTTTTCTGTCCCACACCGACACTGCCGATGGGCGTAACCGGCACCGCCGATGGTGCCAATCGGCACTGCCGATGGCCCTGATCGGCACTGCTAGTAGTGGTCCAATAAGGTCTAGTTTTTGGTGAGTCTCTTGATCATTTCAAGTCCTTGCTGCTTTTTGGTGTTTCCTCTGTGTTTCTTTGCTATGGTTGATCACTCCTAGGGCTAGTACTCCACGAGTTGGTGTGTGTAGTCTTGGTGATCGATTCAGAGTTTGGTTTGGGTTGTTTTGGGGATGTAGGGCAAGTTCTCTTCGAGAATTTTGATAGGCTCCCATTCACCCCCCTCTGGTCGCCTTCTCGGTCCTTCAATTGCTATCGGTGAAATGTTTCTAGAATGGAGAGAGAAACAGACCGGACGGTCCGGTCAGTGGTGAAGTTAGCAGGGGCAGAGCCGTTGGAGCCGAAGACTACAATGACCGGATTGTCCAGTCAGGTAGTGACCAGACAGTCCAGTCAGTTGGCCCAGAATTTTGATTTCGTGGAGCAACGACTAGTCTGAGGTTGGAAGCCTATATAAACTTGTTGCCGAGGTCTTGGAGACCACTCTTGGCCATTGGAATTGCTTGGAGCATTTGGTGAGAGTCAAGAGGAAAAGAGGAGAGCACTAGGAGGAAATATTACATATCTTGAGAGTGCTAGTGATAGAAACTTGAGCATTGATGCAGATCTAAGGCTAGGGTGTCCTTGAGGGTGTGATCTAGGTTGTTACTCTTGGTCTATGGTGAGACAGGTTAGGTGTCGGTGATCGAGCCAATCGTGATCGGTTGTGAAGGCCGTCACACGTTTGTACATGGTTTGAGCCCGCCGATGAAAGGGGCATCAATAGTGAGTGCACGTGTTGGCTCGGGGAGTCCAGCAAGTTCTCGAGGGAGGCAAGCTTGTGCCTTGGTGGCAGCAGTGATGCGCACCTTGTCTTCACTCCAGGAGTGATTGCGGGCTCGTGGGCAAGAACTCCACATTGGTGGCGGGAGGGACTTCGACTCCGGCGGGAGTGGTCCATCGAGGAGTAGGGGAAGGCGCCATCCTTCCGAGACCTCGGGCAAAAAAATAATGTGCCATCTCCTACTCTACTCCTTACTTTAATGCATTACTTCCACATTTAAATATCGTGCTATTCATGCTTGGATGCCTACCTTGGTCTAGTTGACTACTTGTAGACTTGCATGAATAAGCTTCTCTACTTGCTAGTTGTGCTTAGCTTTCACTTGATCACTAGCATGTGTAGGAGTTGCATTGGCTTGATTACTCACCCTTGTATGTGTTGTGCTACTCATGCTTATGTGTTTATCTTATACTTGATGGTCTAGTACCATTGTATGAGTAGGCTCCTTTGCTAGCTTGTTGTGTCCTTCCATGTGTTCTTTGATTACTAGCTTGCATAGGAGTTGTGTGCCTTGTGTGTGATCCACTAGTATCCTTAGGTTTTCTTTCGTTCATAGGATTATCTTGTTAGTGTGATCACCGCTAGAATTGTGTAGGAGTTGTTTGAGTGGTTAGTTTTAGTAATTGGAAAATTAGGTACCTAGTTTGAGTTTCTGATTCACCTCCCCCCCCCCCCTCCCCCCCCCCGTCTCGGTCACTCGATCCTTCAAGTGGTATCAGAGCCAAGTGCTCATCATAGAGCTTAACCGCCTTGAGTATTGACCGTATTGAGTTGGGATATCATCCCATTCGTGGTTGGGTCATAGCTCATGGAAGGATCGCTTGAAAAGCTACCTAAATGCCATGATTCCGGATGAGTTGATGGACACACTTCTGGACTTTGCCAATACCTTTACCGATGATCATGTATATGATGATGATGATTGTGTGAATGTGCCTAGTTCTATTGAGTGCCTAGATTCTACTAGCGATGATTTGATGGGTTGCTATACTAGTATGCCTAGTGTGATGATTGATGATGTTGGCTCTCTTGATCTTGCCTGCTCTTCTAGTGTGACTTGTGCTGATGATGCCTATGAGTCTTTTATTGGTCATGCTAGTGATACACTTGTTGAGGAGTTCTTTGCTCTTCGTGCTAATGAGAATGAGGACTTACTTGACTCTCTTATTCGCTTGTGAGGTATGGTGGATAGGATTGGAGCAACTACTTTCGAGCTTCCCAAGATTGTGATAGTCGAGAAGATCCTCACCTTGCTCCCTATCAGCAAGCTCCTCTACATCACCCTTGATCTCATCATGGAGAAGGGTCTCTCCATCGAGGATGTGATTGGGTTGCTATTTGAGGATGAGGAGATCATCGCAAGCTGGACTGGGGAGAAGACTTCCAAGGCAAACAATAGAGCGTCTTCAAGAAATGGGAAAGATGTAGCTTCGAGCTCAAACTTCATTGATCCCTCCACAATATTTCCTTGCAGCAGCTTCTACAAACCCTTCGGATCAAGACCTACACCAAGCTCTTCATCAGGCGCTTGATCAAGTTCTATCCCAAGTGCCATTCGAAGTTCTACCCCAAGCACTTCGGGTGGACCATGCATTGGTGTGAGAGGAGCACCGACCACGATGCTCACACGGTTACTTGGGATGATCGATCTCACCACTACGGCTCCGGCTCCCCCACCTCCTCCACCACAAGATCGACTTTGGCATCTTCGTCGAGCTCACCGAAAGGATCTCATTTTTCAACTTGGTGAATTTGTGAGAAATTCGAATGATGACCTTTGTGATGCTCTCTTAAGCATTTATGTTCTTGTGTGTAGGATAAACTCATTCAAGGGTCTTCGGAGGATCCCATCATATCATATGAAGTGATTGATAGACTCCTGTTGCAAATCACAACTCTTGAGAGGGGTTTCTTACTTGAGGAGGTGATCAATAGAAGCCATGAGCTTTCAATGGAGATGATACTTGTGCTCCACTCACAAGTGGGACACGTGCTTGAGCACGTCACTGGCATGTATGACCCTCCCCACTACTACATCACCCTCGACAATGTGCACATGGGGGATGGTCATGAACATTGGAGGTATCATGCTCCTCACTATCCCATTAGAAGGAGACTTCAAGAAAGGATTGCAAGAATCCCTATCTATGAGGATGGGCTTATCGCTGGATATGATGAGGTCAGTGCTAGTCAATCAAGTAATGATTTGGATACTAACCCTCCATCCTCTAGTGCTTGTCTTATAGCTACCAGCAGGGTCAACTACAAGAGTGGAGGTACTCATTGGATTCTTGATAGTGGGTGCACCCAACGTATGACCAGGAAACCAACCATGTTCACCAACATTGATGAAGACGAAGAAAGTGAGAAAGTGACTTTTTGGGATAACTCAAAAGGGAGAGTCAGAGGATCAGGCACGGTGGCCATTACTAAGGACCTCCATCTCTCCAAGGTTTTTCATGTGGATGTCATGAATAGCACTTGTATTCATAATGAGGGCACTAGGCCCGAATATATACATGTACAGGTGTGGGTAAATATGCACAAAAACCCTTATACAATGGGGAAACTACAAGAATACATATACATCTTGATGTGGACAAGGGTTCCCGATCTTCCGAAAGGTTCTGGATATGTTGATTTGGTCAGAGGCGACACACAAATCGATCCGGCTTCAGAACAACATGTTCTAAATCCCGCAATCGCAGCACAACGTCTCCTCTGGTTATCAACCGTCCTAAAATGATTAACCTTGCCGAGAAGGCTAATCCTTGCCTGTGAATTAAGAACATAAGTAAGAACAAAGAAGAATGTAACATAATTGCAGATGTATTATGAATCTCACAAAGTTGGGGTCTCACAAACCATGATGATAGCGAAACTGTTATGAACAGAATAATCTAAGCAAAACCTAAACCCTAATGGTACGGCAGCAGCTATATATTAAGACCCTAGGGTCATGCAAGACCCTCTGGACGTGCCCCTAATTGGGCTCAACTAGATACAAAGCCCCAAGGCCAAAAACTGGCGACGCAGCACCGAAACAGATTCTAGAACCTCTCTTGTTTCGACGATTCCCAATGACTCTGGATGAATTTTGACATGAGACCGGTGGCATTGGAAAGGTCCTCTTCTTATCTTTCCGTGCATATGTAGAACGTCCAAATCTGAGTCTGTGTGTGTCCTGGGCATCCGTTTTAGTGCAGACTAGTCCTGAGCCCCAAAACAGACTCGAGGTCGGTTTTGGTTGGGCCTCCACCTTGGCTTCCACGTCCTTGCTGGACCTCCACATCTCCAAGTCCTTCTCCCATCATCTCCTGGTCCTCTCCATGGTTCCTAATTACAATACAATTATTAGGTAGCAAACCATTCTCAAAAGTGACATATAATGAAGGAAGTAGGAACGAGCTCACCTCTAAATTTTAATCGTCATGCACGAGCTCTAGTCATTGGACCTTGGAAGTCCAGAATTGGAGGAGTGTTGTGTGTATCCATAGGAGTGATGTCCTCATCATCCTCCCCCTCTTGAAGTGGAGTCGTCCTCGACTCAAGTTCATCCTCTTCTCCCAAGTATGGTTTCAAATCTGAAATGTTAAAAATAGGACTAACCTGAACTCGGGAGGCAACTCAAGTTTGTATGCATTATCATTAATCTTCTCAATTATTTTGAATGGACCATCAGCTCTAGGCATTAATTTAGACTTTCTCAATTCTAGAAATCTATCCTTCCTCAAGTATAACCACACTAAATCTCCTACATCAAGCTTTACTTCCTTTCTACCTTTACTACTAGCAATTTTATACTTTTCATTCATTTATTCAAGCTTTACTTCCTTTCTACCTTTACTACACCACCAATGCCTATACCACTAGCATCATATTCAATCTTAAAAGTCTTATCAAAATTAGGTATTTGCAGCAATGGTGCATGTGTAAGTTTGTTCTTCAAAGCATCAAAAGACTCATGATGTACCTTACCCCAATGGAAATCAACGCCCTTCTTTGTCAACTCATGCAAAGGTGCAGCAATGGTGCTGAAATCTTTGACAAAGCAGCGATAGAAACCTGCATGACCAAGAAAACTCCTCAACTGTGTGATAGTTTTTGGTACAGGCCAGTTCTTTATGGCTTCAATCTTCGCCTCATCCACCTCAATTCCCTGTGGAGTCACAATATAGGCAAGAAAAGAGACTCGATCCGTGCAAAAGATGCACTTCTCAAGGTTACCAAATAAACGTGCATCTCACAAAGCATCAAAAACAGCACGCAAATGATTCATATGTTAATCCATGGATTTTCTACAAATCAAGATATCATCAAAGTAAACTACCACAAATTTTCCAATGAAAGCCCTTAAAACCTCATTCATCAAGCGCATGAAAGTACTAGGTGCATTAGTTAAACCAAAAGGTATTACTAACCACTCATATAACCTGAATTTGGTTTTGAAAGCTGTTTTCCATTCATCGCCAAGTTTCATTCTAATTTGATGGTATCCACTACGCAAATCAATTTTAGTGAAAAATAGAGCACCACATAACTCATCAAGCATGTCGTCTAGCCTAGGAATAGGATGACGATACCTAATAGTAATGTTATTAATGGCTCTACAATCTACGCACAGGAACAGCACAAGGACTAAGTGATTGACGAACGTACCCATGATCCAAAAGCTCTTGGACTCGTCGTTGTATCTCCTTAGTTTCCTTAGGATTGGTCCTATAAGCAGCACGGTTTGGCAAAGTACCACCCGGAATCAAATCAATTTGATGCCCAATCCCTCTCAAAGGCGGCAATCCCGGGGGTATCTCAGCTGGGAAAATAATCTCATACTCCTGCAAAAGGTTAGTGACAGTAGGAGACAAAGCACTAGAAGCAATATCATCCAGCAAAAACAAAGCTTGTTTACATATCAAAGCATAGCAACTATCATCATTAGCAGAAATTCCAGCAAGCTCAGATTTTGTAGCAAGACATGAACGACCTTGTAATTTAATTCCAGCACCCTTAGAACTTGAAGAATCATTAACATTACTAGGTGTAGAATCAGAATTAATAGGTTGTTGAATTTCAGGACCTTTATTTATCAAACTAACAGCTCTTTCTAAATCAGCTTGTACAATTTCAGCAGGGGTCATTGGTAACAAAGTAATTTTACTTCCTTTATGCATAAAAGTGAACATGCTTGCATGGGTACGACATCACAATCAACAGAATCCACATAAGAATCAATGGAAAAAGGAACTCTGCAAGTTTGTATTACCTTAGCTTTTCTAGAGTCGTTTAACCACTGAACATAGTACGGATGTGGATGTGGGCATGTGGGCAAAGCAAGCTTGTTGACCACGTTAGAACTCACCAAGTTATTGCAGCTTCCTCCATCAATGATAACACGTGCTCAGCGGTTCTTGATGACAAAGAAAATCTAGAACAAATTGTGGCGCTGCATCGTCTCGGGCTGCTAAACTTGTGTGCTAAGGACACGATGAACAATAATGTTCATATATCCCATGGTGTCTCCGCCTCCAAGGACGAGGTCGCTGCTGGTGGCAGCGACCTCCTCCTCCTCATCCTCCACATCGGAGGTGCTCATGTAACCGCCATCGTCTATCGCCACATATGCCCGCCTACTTGGGCAATCTTTCTACACATGACCAAGTCCATGGCAGCGGTGGCACTGAATCCCTGTAGTGCGCCTCGTCGAAGCAACGGAGGAGGCACTACTAGCTGGTACCTACACAGAATTTTTACCTGAGCGCGTAGAAGGTGTAGGGGATGATCTTGGTGCTACTGAAACAACACTGGTTCCCTTGGCAGCTGCTGGTGGGGGCAGCCGAAAAGATGGCTTGGGCAGCCCCAAAGTCCCCGTCGACCATGTGGAATAGAAGTTCTTGGACTTGCTGTACTCCTCAAAAGCTTGGAAAAGTCCATACAATTCTTTCTCTGCAAGCAAAGCATACTGGAAACACTGGTTGAGGGTATAATATTCTTTAAAATCATGCGTGTCCTGAATTTCTTTTCTCAAACCAGAATAAAAGCAACAAATCAAACCCTTCTGAAGCTCACTAAAGTACTCCTGAATAGTTTTATCTCCATGTTCTAAATGCTGCAGTTTATTATGAATCCCTCTATGAAAAGAAGGAGAAAAGAAACAATCACGCATTGCTACCTTATGTTCTTCCCAAGTAGTAGGCAAATCAATTTTAGCGGCTAGACCACTCCACCAAACAATAGCAAAGTCCTTAAACTCACTAGTGGCTTGTCTAACTCTATGTTGTTCAGGAACAAGGTGGGCATTAATTTTTTGTTCTATAGTCATCTCCCAATCAAGATAAACATCACCATCATACTAAACCGAAAACAAAAGAATTGAAAACTTAATGTTGGCATATGGGTCATCCGGAGCATAGTTATCATGTGGACAACAATTGTAGTTATGGAAACCACCCATACCTTGAGTACTACGTTGCAAACGACATTGTAATCTTGCGGTCCTTGTAGCTGACCTATCCACGGTGCCATCAGCCTTATACACCGTGTCTTCATCATGGTCATCTTCAACACCATTGTTGTTATTGGTGTTCGTATCATTGCTCTTGGGAGCGGTCTCCAATGCGACAACTTGATTGGTTAACTTAGAGACCCGCTTCTCCATCCACTCGATGCTTTCTCCAATGTGAAGCTTGCTGACCGCATCAGTAACGGCTCTGGTGATCGTCTCTGCCAAATCACTCTGAGCAGCCTGCAAAGCCTTCTGGAGCTGCTCTTGGCTCACGCACTTAGCAAATTGTGAGGGTGAAGCCACCTCTCCATCATCACTTCCTGCCATCACACACACCAAAACAGCAAACAAGCAGTGAAGGTTATCCCTACAAAACAGCTAAGCAGTGGTGCCTCTCAACACAGCAATAGGAAACTCCTTACAAAGCTCTTACAAAGTTCTGAAAAGCAAAGCAAAGGATACGAGGGAGGTGTGTTCCACGATTGCAAGGGTCACAAAATAACCTATGTGTTGTCCAGAAGAAATATGTAGAGCTAGGAAGGCCAAATATATATATGTGAGTGGCACACAAATAAAAAAACAGATAGTAAAGCTAAATAAGTGCCTAATTAACCTGTCCCTAGTTGCTGGTCTAAGTATGTCATAGAATAGTAGTGGTATCAAAGTAGAAACAAGGATACAAAAGGCACACAGGAATAGGGGGCTAAGTGCAAAACAGCCAAATCCAGAAATTTCACAGGGCTAGATGTAGCACTAGTAGAAATCACAAATTTCTTTTTTCTATTTTATTTTTTTAATATTTGTTTCCAACTCACTAACAATGGGGGAGAATCCACAAAAAATTTCAGCTCAAACAGAGGTAGGATGTGGCCTACAGAAAATCTTGAAGTTGCAGAAAACATCAGATTTTGACTTGAATCAATTTTTTCTTTATCTTCCCGGGTTTTTTTTTGAATTTTTTGACGAGGGCACACAGGGCGTAGCTGAGTGTGGGTATGCTCAACTTTGAGTCAAGAATCTCCTGTAAAAATTTCAGCCAAAACAAGCACCCGAGCGAAAAGTTATGCCCGTTTTACCGAAGGGGTGTCGGAATCGGTTCTCAAGAAACCCAAGGCAAAACCCAAGTCGGGTTAGGGTCGGGTTTGGGGTTGAGTTTGGAATTGGGTAGGTTTTTTTTTCAGAAAGTGGAATTTTCTAGGGATTGGTCCGAGGTGTTGACAGTAGGTTTAGGGTGGGATTAGGCTGGGTGTGTAATCAATCAATCCTAGCACAAAAAGCTGACAAAACAGAGGATGGTGAAGGGGATGGCGGCTAGGGTTGCAAGGGAAACACTACTGACGACAAAAACACAAACTAAACCAGCGACTAACCAAGAACTAGGGCACAAACTCAACACTACAGACTCTAAAATTGAAATATGGGCGAGGGAAAAGTTTCTGGTCTTTTATGTGGACGATAGGATGAACACAAAATGAAATTAACTAAAGGTAGTGTGAACCTGATGGTGCACCTGAAGCTCTGATTACCACTTGATGTGGACATGGGTTTGTGATCTTCCAAAAGGTTCTGGATACGATGATTTGATCAGAGGCGACACACAAATCGACCCGGCTTCAGAACAGCATGTTCTAAACCCCGCAATCGCAGCATGACGTCTCCTCTGGTTATGAACCGTCCTAAAACGATTGACCTCGCCGAGAAGGCTAATCCCTGCCTACAAATCAAGAACACAAGCAAGAACAAAGAAGAATGCAACACAATTGCAGATGTATTATGAATCTCACGAAGTTGGGGTCTTACAAACCGTGATGATGGTGAAACTGTTATGAACAGAATAATCTAAGCAAAACCCTAACCCTAATGGTGCAACGGAGGCTGTATATGAAGACCCTAGGGTCGTGCAAGACCCTCTGGACGCGCCCCTAATTGGGCTCAACTAGATACAAAGCCCAAAGGCCAAAAACAGGCGATATAGCATCAAAATAGATTCTGGACCCTCTCTTGTTTTGATGATTCCCGATGAACAAATCAGCCAACTGAATATCTGAAGGCACATACTCCGGAGAAACAATACTATGCTATACCTGTGCTCATGTATAAAAAGCATCAACACCAACATGCTTACTGAGTTCATGCTTCACAGGATCAAGAACCATACTGATAGCACCTGTACTGTCAGAAAAAAAAGAGAAGTCGGCATAGAAACAGAAACACCAAAATCCCCAAGCAACCACCGTAACCAAGTAACCTCTGCTGTCACAAGAGCCATAGCACACAACTCAGCTTCTGCACTCGAACGAGAAACTACTGTCTACCTCTTAGTTTTCCAAGGAATGAGAGAACCACCAAGAAACACACAAAAGGCGAAAAGAGAGTGATGATTAGAGGAATCACTAGCCCAGGTAGCATCACAATATGCCTGGAGCTGTAAAGAGCTGGAGCATGCAAGCAACATGCGACGAGATATAGTCCCATGAAGATAACGTAGGACTCGAAGAAAGGGAGTATAATGGAGTTGGGTGGGAGTAGAAACAAACTGACTTAAGATATGCACAACATGCGAGATATCAGGACGAGGAACACCAAGATAAACAAGAGTCCCCAAAAAATGACGATAGCGAGTAGGATCGGTGAGAAGCTCACCATCATTAGCACGAAGGTGAACATTAAGCTCCATAGGAGTCTCAACAGTGCGATGATCAGTGAGAGAAGCACGATCAAGAAGGTCACTAATGTACTTTTCTTGTGACAGATAGTAACCCTCAGATGTAGAGAAAATAACAAAGAGGACCAAGATCAGATATCAAAAACTGCTCACTAAGACGCGCCTTCACAAAAGCTATATACTCATAATCATCTCCAGTACTTATCATATCATCAACATAAAGAAGGAGAAGAGTCCGACCACGAGCAGATGTGTGAACAAAAAGGGTTGGATCATGATTACTAGCAGAAAAACCAGCAGCAGTGACCATAGAAGCAAAGCGCTGAAACCAAGCATGAGGAGCTCGCTTCAAGCCATAAAGTGAGTGACGAAGACGACAAACCATACCCTCAGGAACAAAATACCCAGGTGGTGGATGCATATACACCTCCTCACGTAACTCACCATTAAGAAAAGCATTCTTGACATCAAGCTGAGAGATGGACCACTCACGAACATAGGCCACAACAAGAAGAGTGCGAACAATAGTCATGTGTGCTACAGGCGCAAAGGTCTCATCATAGTCACGGCCATACTCCTGCTGAAAACCATGAGCCACAAGACGAGCCTTATAGCGCTCAAGAAAACCATCAGCGCGGGTCTTCACCTTATAGATCCACTTACATGTAATAGGACGAACATCTGCTGGAAGAGGAACAAGATCCCACATACCAGTATGCTCAAGGGCAGCAATGTCCTCAGCCATAACGTGCTGCCATTCCTGATGAAAAACAACATCACAATAAGTGGTTGGGTCAGAAACAACCATAGTATAATAGGCAGAAGGAGAATCAAAATTAGGACATCGACGAGGACGATCGCCACGTCTGATAAACTACTCAAGCGAAGAATCCTCCAAAGAAGAAGCGTCCAACATAAAAGATGTATCATCAGGTGAGAGTGACACATCCGGAGTAGAGGGCTGAACAAAGGATGAATGAACTCGTCGAGTGTAGACCTGTGTCACTGGTGGCTTCACAGAAAAGTTTGGGTCCATAGAAGGACTGGTAGAAGACTCTCTAGAAGAAGACACCGGTAAAGAAGGTACCTCACGAGAAGATGTCAGTACCATGGGAAAAGGTACCGGCGCTAGTGAAGAACGCACTAGGCATGTACTAACAATAGAGGCATCAGGCAAAGTCAAGAATGAAATTGGGTCAACTAAAGATGCAGGAGAGATGTCCAAAGATGGACGACGAAAATAAGGACACGACTCGTCAAAAACAACATCCCGAGAAACCTGCATTCGATGACCAACAGGATCCCAACAACGATATCCCTTATGCTCAGCACTATAGCCTAGAAAAACACACTCAACAGACTGGTTAGTCAACTTAGTGTGCTCACAAGGGGCAAGAAGCACATAACACACACAGCCAAAAAGACGAAGGCTGGAGTAGCCTGACAACTGGTGAAAAAGGCGCTCATAGAACCCCTCCACGAAGAGCTGAGGCAGGCTGAATATTAACCAAATAGTTGGCAGTAGAGACAACCTCAGCCCAAAAATGGGGGCGGACACAAGAAGCAAGTATAAGAGCACGAGCAGTCTCAAGAAGATGACAATGCTTGCGCTCAGCGACTCCATTCTGGGCATGAGCACTAGGACATGAAAACTGAACAAGAGTGCCATGCTCAGAAAGAACCTATTGAAGAGCTCTAGAAACGTACTCTCCTGCAGAGTATGCACAAAAAACACGAATGGACGTGTCAAAATGAGTGCGAAACATAGCAGTAAAAATCTTATAGATGGATAAAACCTCACGACGATGTTTCACAAAGTAAATCCATGTGTGGTGAGAAAAATCATCTATAAACAGTATATAATATTGATGCCCCCTATAGAAACAAAGGGAGCCGGACCCCATACATCTGAATGAACAAGATTGAAAGGACGCTGAGACACAGACTCACTCAAATGGTAGGGAAGTTGTATCTGCTTTCCTAGCCAACATCCCTGACACTGATCTAAAGACTCATGACCTGAAACAGAACCTAAAAGACCACGACGAATCATACTGGACAAACAAGAGCCACAAATATGACCTAAATGATGATACCACTGAGAAAAAGATGAGGTCGATGATGCAGCAAAACTAGAGCCAACCAGACTAGCGGACGCAGCGGAAGGAAGTTGAAGCCAGTCCAACTCCCAAAGACGCTGTGAATCATGGTGCCAAGGGATAGAACCAACTACCTGACCCATGCAATGATTCTGAACATAGCAAAAATCAGGGTCAAGAATCACATGAGAGTCATGATCAGTAAGTTGACCGGCTGATATAAGCTGCATGGTTAGATCAAGTACACAAGAAACATTTGAAACAGAGAAAGAATCGGATAAAAGAGTGCGCTGTCCTACACCAGGAAGAGGGGATCCATCAGCTGTATGAACAAAATTTGAAGGAGGTGGAGAAACCATGGAAGAAAGACAAGTGTGGTATGGAGTCATATGGAAGGAAGCACTAGAGTCAAGAATCCATGGACAAGTACCTGGAGTAGAAGATGAATGAGGTCCCTTAGTGGAAGACTGAGAAGCAGCAATAGATCCTGGCAGTGTAGAAGACTAAGTCACAAATCCAGCAGCTCCTAGTGAGGCAGAGGGCGCAAGGTGACGAAGTAACATGAGAATCTCCTGTGTATCTGAACCAGCAAAACCCCTCTGAGAGCCTCTAGCACTAACACTACTAGTACTTTGTGAAGTACCCTGTGAAGAATGATGAGCCTGAGCCTTCTTCTCCCTCTTCTTCCTGTAGGAATAAGACTCCACATGCCCCTCCTTATCACAATAGTCACACTGAAGAGAACTAGACCACCTCGACTCCTAAAAGAACGCATTGTGGAAGAATGCACCACAGGAGGAGGGGGAGCTAAAGAACGAGCAGCCAATACTGAAGGAGCCGGTAGCAGACCAGCCTCATGAAGATGAATCTCCTTATTAGGAATATCAGCAAGAGCATCCATCAAATTGACACAAGGGTGGCGAGCAGGCAGCTGAGCACGACATGGATCATACTCATCATGAAGGCGAGTCAAGAAGTCATAGGTGCGATGAAGCTCTAGGGCCTTCTTCTGACTCAGGCAAGACTCACATGTGCTAGGAGACAACTGAGGACCAAGAGTGTCAAGCTGACGCCATATAGCAGACATCTAACCATAGAACTCATCAACTATAGAGTCACCCCTATCGAACAAGCTGCTCCTGACGAATGGTAGCAAGAAAAGTGGACTGTCCAGAAGGCTTATAGCGCTCACGAAGGAAAGCCCACATCTGATGTGTATACTCAAACTCAACAATATCAGCAGAGAACTGATCCGCCATGCTAGCAACAATAATGGTAGCAGCCCGAGCATCCTCATCAATCCATGTCCTGTAGGCAGCATACTGAGACTTGTAAGACACCACATGATCATCATAGTCACCACATAACCTCTCCACAGCAAAAACAAAATCAGCAAGCGCCTTGTCATACACCACCTTCTCAGCAGCAGTGGCCCTCTCTCAAAGAATGGGCTCAACTAGAAACACTGGCAATGTAGGAGCCTAGGACGAGGCGGACAGATAAGATCGCCAGTAAGAAAACCCCAGAGACGGAGACCCTTCATATGAATCCAAAGATGAGGAACCCAATCTCGATAGTTGGTACCATTAAAAAGCATCAGACTGCAAAGAATAGCAACTCCAAGCGAAGCCATGTTAATAGCGAGAGCGTAGAAGGAGCAGCGGCGGGCGACGGCACGAGCACAAAGGAAAGCGGCACAAGCTACAGTTTTTTTTTACTGAGTACCCTACTAGAAAAGTTGCTGATAGCTTAAAAAAATGACAATACAAGTCGCACAGAAGCCAACCGAACAAGAACAGTAGTCCTCTTTTTTTTATCTGAGCTGACGGAGTAGGCTAAGTCGACCAGGCAAATGGAGCTCACCAGCCGAGCCTGCAGGCGAAGCCGAGCCGAGCCAATCAGGGGGCGGAGCCGAGTAGAGGACCGGTTCAAAATCAGATCGAGCCGATCCGGCTCAAAACCAAATCGATCTTCAATTTGGTGGCTCGATCTTCAATTCGGTGGCGGTGATGGCAGAAGGGGTTCAATCCGGTGACGGCGACGGCGATGGCAGAAGAGGCAACAGACTCCTCCTGGCAATGAAATCCTCACGGCAATGAAGAGAAGCAGGCGGCGCTTCTCCTAGCGATGGAGGCAGATCGGCGACCACGTCCCATGATGAAGGCAGTGGCGCAATCCACAATGGTGAAGACCAACAAACCAATGGGACAGAGCACTCGGAGATGAAGAACGATAAGTACCGGCAAATCTATGACTCAAGATGAAGAGTAATCGTAGAACTGGCCTTCAAAGATAGAAAGAGAACAAGAAGTGTGCAAGTGCAACATGCCAGGAGAGAAAGAAAAATTCATGGAAACCTAATTTTTGGCTCTATACCATGTTATGAATAGCATTTGTATTCATAATGAGGGCACTAGGCCCGAATATATACATATACAGGTGTGGGTAAATATGCACAAAACCCCTTATATAACAGGGAAACTACAAGAATACATATACATCTAACGGTGGAAACCCTCAACTTCAACCTCCTGTCTATTGGTCAACTTTATGACATGGGATTCAAGTGCACATTTGATGAGGATGGTGCTTTGATTGAGAATGCAAAGCAAGGGCTAGTATTTCATGGAGTAAGGCATGGGAACCTGTATGTCATAGACTTCAAGTCAAGCAATATGCCACCATGCACTGGCCTCTTTACTGAGGCAACAAAGGGATGGTTGTGGCATAGAAGACTGACACATGTTGGAATGCATCAACTCATATAAGTGGTCAAGAGGAATCTAGTTGAAGGAATCAAGGATGTCACCTTTGAGAAGGACAGATTTTGTAGTGCTTGTCAGGTTGGAAAGCAAGTTGCATCTTCTTATACCACCAAGTCATTCATGTTTACATCTCGTCCTCTAGGGCTCTTGCACATGGACCTACCTGAGCCAACACATTACAAGAGTCTGGAGGGAATCTATATTGTTTGGTGATAGTGGATGATCACGAGATATACTTGGACCTTCTTCCTCGAGGACAAATCTCAAGCAAGTGACATCTTCAGAAAGTTTGCAAGGAGAGCAAAGAATGAATTTAAGGATATCTATGACATCCCATGTCACAAAATGGTAACTTAACTAAATCTAATACTAATTGAGGGCTAATTAAAAACAGAATTAATTAAGGTGCCAAAGAATAAAGGAGGAAATTAATTAATTAAATCCAGAAAAATCCAAATGAGAGCCATTCTCAAACATCACAAAAACCCATGGAAGTGCACCAATGTTTTTGCTTATTCTTGATGGCCATATTAAAAGAGAATTTTGAGGATTTTATTAGAATTTTTGGTAATCATTTAATACCCTTAACAATTCCCTAAAGGCAGAGAAAAGCACTTTCTTTTCTAGAATTTGCACAATTAATCTAGGCCGAATTAGCACTTACCCCCAAAAGCAAAGTTGGAGTGTATGATTCCTTGGGCTTGTACAAAAATCTTCTTGAGGTTTGGAGCAATGGAACCTAGCGAATTCTTGCAAAACCTAAGCACTATTTAGAGTCAAGGCAAGTCAATTCTCCTCTTCTCCCCTTGGCCACTCCCTGATCGACACCGACGCATCACCGTACACGCCACCGTCAAACACTGCAGCACCAGGACGACCACTGCAGCTCCACTCCGGCCATGGCATCGCCGTTTCTCCCTGTGTCACTGGCCTGCATTGAAGGGAACCGCCGGCAAGCCACTCCCGAATCGCCACCTCTCCGCATGTGCCTCTCTCTCTGCTCTCTCTTCTGCCAATCGGCTAAAAGGGACGGCAGCTCACCTCGGCCCTCATTCTCTCACTCTCCCTACTCACAAACAACTCTCGCACCCTCCAGAGTTATCCCAAGCACCGGCACCCTTCCCCTCTCTCCCCCCGGCGAACGTGAGCTCAGGAGCCCTGCTCCATACCACCGTGGCCGCCGCAGCACTTAGCTCCACCGAGGTAGCTTCTCCTCTCCCTATTCTTCTCAAATCGGTGTGCAAGGCCATCACCTCGCTCTCCTCTAACGCCCTGCCTTCACCGTGCAGCGTCCCCACCAGATTTCGCAAGGTTCAGAGCCGCCGCCATCAAGATCCTCCCCCCCCCCCCCCCCCCCCCGCCGCCGCCGATGAGAGCCCCCCTCCGGCCTTCCTCCTCGACATCTTCCTCGATGCCGACCATCTCCGACGCATGGTGAAGCTTTCTGACCAAACCCCGGCCTCCCTCTTCCTCGGCAACATCGCGCGACCCCCGCAGGAGTTTCCCCTGTCGCCACCCCTAGTGGCCAGCAGTCTCCGGTGAGCACCTCTCCCCTCCTACCAAAGCCACGGGACTCTCGCAACGTGGGGATCATTTTGGGGTATGCGCTAGCCCCGGCCACACCGCCGATCGGCCGCTGGGCCGAGCTCGCCATCGCCGGCCGCCACGTGGGCTCGCGCGCGCGCCTGTGCCGAATTCAAACTGACAATGATAATTTGGTAATTAAGATTGAACTTTGTTTTAAACTTCAAAATTCAATAACTTGAAATATAAAAGCCCTAAAAATGTAAAATTTTGAGCACCCTAAGTATGCTTTTTGTTGTCGAATTGATTACTCAATAATTAACTTAGGGAAATTCCATGTGAATATTGCCTTATATATACATATAGTTTGAATTAGTGATAAATTCATCTCTGGAGCTGTTCATGCAGAATATTAATCTTGACTTACAGTAGAATTTCTCATTCCCCATTATATGCTCATGGTTCCTAATTAGTTATATGAACCTAGAGCTAGTTTATGTGATTCAATCTTGTTCATCTCATATATTGCCATAGTCACTTGCATAGTTGCCACTTTAACTAATTTGCTCGAAATAAACTTTCTCAAATTTAGGCCCTAGTATTACATTTTTATGTCACCATCATCATGTAATGCCATGTAGTCCTCAACTATGTTATGCTAATATGTAAAGAAGACATACACTAGGTTTTTGATGAATAAATAAACCATATCTCATCTAATTAGAAGTTTGTCCCTTTCAATAAAGTGATTGTCATCCTATACATATGTGTACATACCCATTCATGCATGAGCATCATTTCCTTAACTTGATTTGTTGAGGAAGTGCCATGAATCATCATGCCATTCATCTCATATTTAATTAAGGAACTCCATGAACCCTTGTGTATTCCTTCGTATTTATGCATGTTCATTTCATATAGGGACCGAGACCGAGGAGATCACACCGGAATAGTCGGGATCTGAAGTGAACTTTGGTGAAGACACTAACTACGATCACTCCCAAGGCAAGCCCCGGTGCATACCTAATTAATTTTCGAGTCCTTCTTAATTTGTCGCAAGCTAGGAATATGTATTGTGCATTAAGTGTAGGACTTGGATGGAACCCACTTGCATACTTTGGTAAATGACCTATGGTTAGTTTATATTAGCAAGCCTATCCATTAGTAAATGCTATGCTTAAATTAGTGGAGTCAATGGTAGGTTATGGGATCACTTGGTTCAACTATGGTTCACATGATAAATGAACTTGATAAAATGGAGCACCCATCGTTGCAACTCCGCAGACAAGTATTGAACAGTACCAAGTACATACCTTTATATGGGAATTGGTAAACCTAGTAACTTGTGCGCCGTATTGTTGGACGCTCATACTCATCGATCCAGAGGTGATGTGAATAGCATGGTGGTTGCACGGGTTTGAGGACCACTTGAGAGTGCATGGGTTAAGCCTCGGATACGAAGTACTGTATCGCGAGGAGGACGTGTACTCGGGATCGATGACCCCGGATCGACTTTATAGCAATCTTGTGAACGGTGGCCATACGTGTTCTTAAGTGATGCGTATGGCGTGTATCTGGGTTTTCTCTTGCAGGATGTAAATCAATTCAAATTGTCATCCCTCGCGGTTATGAGTACCTCTTGTTCGAGCAGCGGCAATGATATGTTAAGTAGTAAAGTTGTGGTTATGTTTCTGAAATTTACTTATGCTATGGCTACATATTGCTATGATGTATTGCTCTTTACTTATGTTCAAGTCTTAGCAGCTAGCTAGACTCACCGTAGCTGTTTTCTGCTATAAGCAAAGTAAAATCTTGATTAAGGAAATGAAAGTGCAGCATAGAACTAATAGGAGCTTTTTATGCAATTATCAAATAAACCCGGTCAGCCCCCTGCATACTAGGAGTTGGTTTTAGTAAACCTTTTGACAGGTAAGTCTTGCGAAGTATGTTAGATACTCAGGCTTTGCGATTATGTTGTTTTTCAGGTTTTCCTCAAGCTACTTATTGTGACTGTTGTAATAAGGTGGTTTGGGAAGGTAAGGAGTCTCAGAATTGGACCATTGAATGGGTCCCTAGTTGTCCTAACCATGATGAGTAAGCCATCGCCATAGGGTTGGCATGGTTCACGTAGGTGATTGACGTCGTGTTTTGCTGCTTTATCGCTTCCGCATATTTATGTAATATAAGTCAAGGACCTATGTATTGTAATGAATCTGAACTTGCTTCCGCTTAAACTTTGAACTTGTAATATTATGCACTTAAGTGATAAAATTGTAAATGATGAATGTTCATGTGTGAATGCTATGTATGGTTACTTCGTTAATCATCTCCCGAGGCGATCCTGTATGACATACTCTATTTTTCAGAATAGGGTTGTCACAGCTGGTATCAGATCTGTCTCAGGATAAGCTACACACAAATGAACATTTTAAAACATAAACAAGCCATTTTTACGCCTTACGGTGAGGTACGAACTAATAGTGCCCATATAAGAGTCTTGTAGTAGGTGGCAAAGCTAACCCTGGGTTATGTTTGTTTAAATTACTTGCAACTACGGATTCTTCAATGAAGGTATGTCATTGTGCGTGGATTGGATGCGCTGTAAATACCAAAAGCCTTCCAGGTGGGAAAAGACCTGGGCTTTGATTGATGCGTGGACCGAATGCGTTTAAACGTCGGCTGCCTTCCGGGTGGGCGAATACCTGGGCATAAACTGTTATTGTTATTTTGGCTTGTTTCTTTTGAATTTGATGTATTGTTTCTGAAATGGATCTCTTGCAGGTACACTAACCACGTGTAGTTCGTTAGACAAACGTGTGAGAGGTGTGTATGCCACCGAAAGGATCGATCTATATATTCGGTCAAGTTTTCTTTTTGTGAGGATGTAGGAAGCCATCATATTGAGCATTGGCATTCATGCATACCATATGCATTCACCCTTACTAAATCATGTAAAATTGTCACTAATATTGCAAACATGTGAAATGACTAAGCTTTGGGCGAATTTGAATCCCTATGGCATCTAAACCAAAAACTTGAACTCATCCGATAAGAACCCAATCCTGCCAGAAAAGTCAGTTTTACTAAAATGAGCATAACTTCCTCAATTTTAATTCAATGAAGGTGAATAAGTACTCGTTGGAAAGCTGAGGTTTTGATCTACAAGTTTGGTTTAGGAAGTTTGTCCTAGAAAAATCTGGAACTGGGTCAAATTTTGCAAAAACAGTACCATTTCCTGGAATGTCAGAAATTGCTTCACTTCTGTTCCCTGTATTTGGATGATCATAACTTCAAGAGGCTTTATCGGATGGATATGTGTGAATATGCGTTGGAAATAGGATGAAATTCTCTACAACATTTGTAAAATACAAAAATTTTGATTCTATCTAGAAGCTAGGTGTTTTTGCTTATTTCTACGGGTTACTCCATCAACTGCAGGATTTGTCGTTATCGGTCGTTGAACAGATAGGAAACCTCGTGTCTTTTCTTTTACCAATCATTTCTTATGATACTTTGAGCATGTATGCTTAGTGGGATATTAAGTTTTGACTCACCCTTGCAAAACTTTATTCCGGCAGATGGATGTTGGCAAGCTCATGAAGGACCCCAAGTACCTTGCCGCCCGCATTCTTGAGTTGGGACGAGAGGGCGAGGTGCTGCAGTCTACACTTGTTGCCCATGATGCCCAGCTCGTAGAGCGTGATGCTAAGGTTGCAGTTCTTGAGGACAAGCTGCACACTAGCGAGTTGGAGTGGGCCGACCTTTTCGAGCAACTCCACGATGCTCAGCTCATCATTGAGGGCGATGCAAGCGATCAGTTGTAGGAGCAACTGAATCAGCGTAATGCCCAACTCACCGCTGCCCAAGAGGAGATTTACTCTCTCCATGAAAAGGTTACCGCTCTTTTGGAAGAGCGAAGTGAGCTACAGGCTCAGCACGAAGAAGCTCAAGCTACACGTGATGTCATGGAAGGGAACCTCAACGATGCTCACGCCATCATTGCGCAGCAAGAGCAGCTCATTAGGTATCTCCAAGCTACTAATGGCCACCTGAATGCCATCCTTAATGATCAGCCACCCATTCCACTCATAGTGATTCCCCCCGATGACGCTGATTTGAGTGAGAATGGTGATTCCGGCATTGACTACAAAGCACCCCCTGGACTGGGTGATATGGACGTGGAGTCCGATGGTGGTAGCCACGCCGAGTGACTGAGTAGTAGTACTTGTGTAGGGTGAAAATCTTGTGAGACCCCGTGCTTGTATGTGGATAGTGTTAGTAACGCTAAGTTAAGTTGTAACCTAAGCTCTCTGAGATTGTGTGATGTCATGTTTTGAGTGATGTAACCTAAGACTTGCCATATATCAAAAGTTACATCACATGTATCTATGGTTCTTATCATAAGTATGTTGCCTATGGTGTTGGAAAATATGGAATTTCAGTTATATCTTATGTCCGCACCGTTTAGTTGTCAGCATTTCAATTATGAACAATCTGAAATTTTATTTTGTCGCCATGTCATAGCCTTGTTATCATATTGTCTCATGTGATGATCGGGCTAATATGCTTTGCTCATGTGGCAGATGCTGCAAACTCGCCGCGGTGGAGAACACGTCGGTGATGCTCCCGGCGCCTTGAACATCAGTGGAAATGGGCCGCTTCCCAACACGCCACCCATGACGGCTATGGAGCAGCTCATCCATAACCAGAATGAGATGTTCCGCATGTTCATGGACAACATAAACCGCCAAGGAGCTACCGGACCACCACCGTTGCAGCCTCGTGAATCCTCCTACAGCGACTTTTGGGCGACTCATCCGCCCACCTTCGGAGAAGCCGGTGATCCGCTTGAAGCGGATAATTTTATTCGCACTCTGGAGTTGAAGTTCGCTCTCCTCCACTGCACCAAACAGCAGAAGCCTCTCTTCGCCATGCAGCAGCTCTGCGGCTCCGCAAGTGCATGGTGGGCCAGTTTCACCGCCTCTCTTGCCGCTGGTCATCAAGTCACATGGGCAGAATTCTGCACAGCATTCCATGCGCACCACATTTCCACTGGACTCATGAAGTGCAAGTTGCAAGAGTTCCTCAACTTGAAGCAAGGCTCTGGAACCGTGCAAGAGTATGCACGGAAATTCAACTACTTGGCTCAGTATGCGTCATATCACGCTGATACGGACGAGAAGAAGAAGGACTGTTTTCGTTCGGGTCTTACCCCGAAGCTGCAAGACTGCTTGGCACAAGTCACTACCGGCACATTAAATGACTTGATGAGTGCTGCCATCGTGCAAGAAGACGCCATCCGTGCCAATCAAGAGGACAAGAAGCGGAAATGTGCGATGGGAAGTTCATCCGGTTCTGCATCGCCCAAGTACAAGCTAGCCATCACCTCCCCGACTAGACAAAAATTCTGGGCTGCAGTACCGTCAGGAGGAGGACCTCGTCCATTGTTCTCACAGCAGCACTCTCAATTCCATAGAGGCAACCAGCAGCAATCTTCTGGTTCTCGCCCTCTGCAGCAGAGTAATCAAGTGGTGAAGACCAACTCCTCGCAGCCATGTTACAACTGCGGCCGTACCGATCACTGTGCTAAGGAGTGTCGGTTCCCGAAGCACAACCTGAGCAACAACAACAATTCCAACACTTCCAGGGATAACAACCACAACAACAACCAAGCAGCGGCAACAACAATGGCAGCAATGGAAGTCGTCCCCAGTCTTCAACCCCCACGCACAAGAGTGGCCGAGTCAACTATACCACAGTCGAAGAGACCCAAGTTGGAGAACCCGTTCCCGCGGGTACGTTCTCGATCAATCAACATGCTGCCATGGTTCTTTTTGATTCAGGAGCAACACACGATTTTATTAGTCAAGCATGTGTGAATCATTTGAAAATCACCCCCACCACTATGGGAACACCATACATCCTCACATCTCCCGGTGGAAAAATAAGGGCTCATCTTGAGTTTAGAAAAGTGCCACTTAAGTTAGCAAGCAATGTATACCCCACTTCCCTAATCATCTAAGAGGGCCAAAGCATCGACATAATTCTTGGTATGAAATGGATGACTAGTAATAAAGCTGTATTGCACATTGAGAACCGGGAAATCCATTTGAACTCACCCTTACATGGCCCGTCTATCCTCCGATTTCCATATCCCAAGTTGTCCACTTTGCAAGTGTGTCATGTTGAACGAAAAGAGCTAGAATATATTCTGGTGGTATGTGATTTCCCCGACGTATTTCTAGATGATTTACCAGGAATGCCTCCGGACAGTGATGTCGAGTTTAAGATTGAACTCATACCCGGTACAGCGCCTATCCCTCGTAGGCCGTACAAAATGGCTCCTAATGAGTTAGCGAAATTAAAGGAGAAGTTGCAAGAGCTTATGGACAAGGGTTACATCCGACCAAGTTCATCTCCCTGGGGCTGTCCCACTCTCTTTGTGAAGAAGAAAGACAAGACCCTACACCTATGTGTTGACTATAGGCCGTTGAATGTCGTAACCATCAAGAACAAGTACCCTCTGCCTCGAATCGATATTCTCTTTGATCAACTAGTGGGTGCTAAAGTCTTCTCCAAGATTGATCTCCGATCCGGTTATCATCAAATAAAGATCCAAGCCGAAGACATTCCAAAAACAGCTTTCTCCACTAGATATGGTCTTTTAAATATCTTGTCATGTCTTTTGGTCTCACCAATGCTCCAGCTCACTTCATGTATTTGATAAATTCCGTGTTCATGCCCGAGTTGGAGAAGTTTGTGGTTGTGTTCATTGATGACATCCTTATCTACTCCAAGTCCGAGGAAGAGCACGCCGAGCACCTCCGTATTGTTCTACAACGACTCCGAGATCATCAACTTTATGCCAAATTTAGCAAGTGTGAATTTTGGCTAAAGCAAGTTCTATTCTTGGGTCACGTCATATCAGTAGAAGGAGTAGCCGTTGACCCTAGCAAAGTAGTTTCCTATGCTGAATTGGAAAGCTCTGAAATCGGTCAAGCAAATTCGCAGTTTCCTTGGTCTTACTGGTTATTATCGGAAATTCATTCCCAACTTCTCAAGCATTGCCAAACCTATGACCAAGTTATTGGAAAAGGTTGCTAAGTTCAAGTGGAGTAGTGCATGCAAAGAAGCGTTTCAGTCACTCAAGAAGCATTTCACAACCGCTCCGATTTTGGCTCAACCCGATATTACCAAACCATTCGATGTCTACTGCGATGCATCCGACACCGGATTAGGTTGTGTGCTTATGCAAGAAGGCCGTGTAGTTTCCTATGCCTCCCAACAGCTTCGGAAGCATGAGCAAATTTATCCCACTCATGATTTGGAATTGGCCTCCGTTGTTCTAGCCTTAAAAACCTGGCGCCACTACTTGCTCGGTAATCTTGTTAATCTCTACACCGATCAAAAAAAGTCTCAAATATATCTTCACTCAACAAGAACTGAGCATGAGGCAGCGTAGATGGTTAGAACTGATCAAGGACTATGAATTGGAAATTCATTACCACCCTGGAAAAGCCAACATGGTTGCCGACGCCTTGAGTCGAAGGGACCAATGCAATCACATGATTGTTTGCTCTATGGAAGCTTGCCCAATTTCAGATTCTGGTGAACCAAGTCTTCGTGTCATTCCCTATGGATCATTGTATAATTTATCCCTTATTCCTACCCTTTCGAAAGAAATCGTGGAAGCACAAAAGAAGGACAAGGGAATGGAATATATCCGCTAGAAAATCGGGAAGGAAGAAGCTACATGTTTCTGACAAGACGAAGATGGAGTACTATGGTTCAACAATCGCCTTGTTATTCCAAAGAATGAGGAGCTAAGAAAGAAAATTTTGGATGAGGCTCACTTGTCCAAATACTCCATACACCCCGGCAGCAACAAGATGTACCGTGGGATAAGGGAAAAGTTTGGGTGGACGCGTATGAAATGAGAGATTGCTCGCTATGTCTCCTAATGCGATACTTGCCAATGTGTGAAGGCCAATCACTTGAGAATAGCCGGTCTTTTGCACCCGTTGAAAATCCCCGCTTGAAAATGGGAGGACATTGCTATGGATTTCATCGTTGGATTACCCCTCACCCCCAAGATGCACGATTCAATATGGGTTATTGTGGATAGGTTGACCAAATCTGCTCATTTTATTCCCGTCCATGCAACCTACTCTACCAAGTAGTATGCCGAGCTCTGCATCATCCGAGTCCTATGTTTGCATGGTGTGCCCAAGACGATCATCTCTGATCGAGGTCCACAGTTTATTGCTCTTTTTGGGAGCAACTACATGCTTGTCTTGGCACCACTCTTATCCGAAGTTCCGCTTATCATCCACAAACTGATGGTCAAACCGAGAGACTAAATCAATATTTAAAGGACCTATTGAGAGCCTGTGTTCTAGACAATCGTGGAAATTAGGAATCTTGTCTCCTGTTCGCCGAATTCTCCTACAACAACAGCTACCAAGAGAGTTCGGGAATGTCGCCATTTGAAGCCTTGTATGGTCACTCGTGTCGATCCCCGCTAAACTGGTCAGAATTGCAAGAAAGAATTACCTTTGGTCCAGATCTGGTCACACAAGCCAAAGAAAAGGTGTGGCAAATCCAAGCTAACATGAAGGCCGCACAATCCCAACAAATAAGTTATTCCAACAAAAGAAGACATCCGTTGGAGTTCAAAAAGGGAGATCATGTCTATCTTCGGGTGTCTCCCAACAAAGGTGTATCTCGCTTTGGAATTAAGGGAAAATTAGCACCTCGCTACATCGGACCCTTTCCGATCACAGAGAAGCATAGCGTCGTTGCTTATCGGTTGCAACTACCGGAAAATCTTGAGCGGGTGCACAATGTCTTCCATGTATCCTAACTCAAGAAGTGTTTAAAGCTTCCAATAGACATGGTTATCTCCGACACCGAGCAATTAGAAGGAGACCTCTCTTACCCCGAATACCCCGTCCGAATCATTGATCAAAAAGACCGGGTAACTCGCAGTCGCACTATCACCTTCTACAAAGTGCAATGGAGTAACCACACCAAGACGAAGCTACATGGGAACAAGAAGAGTTTCTGAAAACCAACTTCCCAGAATTCTTGGCCTCGCAATTACGGTAACCGCCCACGCCCCCTCCCTTTTCTTCATTCATTTGCAAATCTCGGGCTGAGATTTCTTTTAAGGGAGGTGTGCTGTGACATCCCATGTCACAAAATGGTAATTTAACTAAACATAATACTAATTGAGGGCTAATTCAAAATAGAATTAATTAAGGTGCCAAAGAATAAAGGAGGAAATTAATTAATTAAATCCAAAAATATCCAAATGAGAGCCATTCTCAAACATCACAAAAACCCATGGAAGTGCACCAATATTTTTGTATATTATTGATGGCCATATTAAAAGAGAATTTTGAGGATTTTATTAGAATTTTTTGTTATTATTTAATACCCTTAAAAATTCCCTAAAGGTAGAGAAAAGCACTTTCTATTCTGGAATTTTCACAATTAATCTAGGCCGAATTAGCACTTGCCCCCAAAAGCAAAGTTGGAGTGTATAATTCCCTGGGCTTGCACAAAAATCTTCTTAAGGTTTGGAGCAATGGAACCTGGCGAATTCTTGCAAAACCCGAGTACTGTTCAGAGACAAGGCAAGTCAATTCTCCTCTTCTCCCCCTGGCCACTCCCCGATCGACACCGACGCATCGCCGTACCTGTCACCGTAAAACACTGCAGCACCAAGATGGCCACTGCAGATCTACCCCGGCCCCTGCACCACCGTTTCTCCCTATGTCACCGGCCTGCATTGAAGGGAACCGCCGGCAAGCCACTTCCCAACAGCCACCTCTCTGCCTCTGCCTATCTCTCTCTGCTCTCTCTCCAGCCAATCGACTAAAAAAGACGGCAGCTCACCTCGGCCCTCATTCTCTCACTCTCCCTACTCGCAAACAACTCTCGCACCCTCCAGAGTGACCCCAAGCACCGGCGCCCTTCCCCTCTCTCTCCCTGGCGAAATCGAGCTCAGGAGCCCTGCTCCATACCGCCGTGGCCGCCGTAGCGCTCAGCTCAACGGAGACAGCTCCTCCTCTCCTGTTTCTTCTCAAATCCCTTCACGGTGCAGCGTCCCCGCCGGATTTCGCAAGCTTCAGAGCCGCCACCGTCGGGATCCACCCCCCCCCCCCCCCCACCGACGAGAACCCCCCTCTGGCCTTCCTCCTCGACGTCTTCCTCGATGCCAACCATGTCCGACCCACGGTGAAGCTCTCCAACCAAACCTCGACCTCCCTCTTCCTCGGCAATGTTGCGTGACCCCGGCCGGAGTTGCCCCTGCCACCACCCCTCATCGCCGGCAGTCTCCGGTGAGCACCTCTCCCCTCCCACCAAAGCCACGGGACTCTCGCAATGTGGGGATCATTTTGGGGTACGTGCTGGCCCCGGCCGCGCTGCCGATCGGCCGCTGGTCCGAGCTCACCGTCGCCAGCCGCCGCGCAGGCTCACGCGCGTGCCTGTGCCGAATTCAAACTACCAATGGCAATTTTGTAATTAAGACTGAACTTCGGTTTAAAATTCAAAACTCAATAACTCAAAATATAAAAGACCTAAAAATGTGAAACCAATTTTTGTTCAACTCCTAAAATCCCCCTTTATTAGAAAAACAAGTTGAGGGCCAATGTTATGCAGTACATTAATTAATTTAATTCCCTAAAGTTACAACCCTAATTAGGTTAATAAATTCATAAGTAAATATATAAGTGGTAAATTCATGAAACTTGTTCAGTGAGCATCTCAAGGCATCCCTAAACTTTCTGCAAAAGCACATTTTTCATTTATATGCATATTTTTAGTATTATTGCATAATCTTCATTTTTAGTAAATGAATCTATTTCTAAAATTTGGTATTCCTGTTCCTTATGCATTTGTACATCCCTATAAAATTCCATGTAAAATTTTGAGCAACCTATGTATGCTTTTTGCTGTCGAATTGATTACTCAATAATTAACTTAGGGAAATTCCATGTGAATATTGCCTTATATATACATATAGTTTGAATTAGTGATAAATTCATCTCTGGAGCTGTTCATGCAGAATATTAATCTTGACTTACAGTAGAATTTCTCATTCCCCATTATATGCTCATGGTTCCTAATTAGTTATATGAACCTAGAGCTAGTTTATGTGATTCAATCTTGTTCATCTCATATATTGCCATAGTCACTTGCATAGTTGCTACTTTAACTAATTTGCTCGAAATAAACTTTCTGAAGTTTAGGCCCTAGTATTACATTTTCTTGTCACCATCATCATGTAATGCCATGTAGTCCTCAACTATGTTATGCTAATATGTAAAGTAGACATACACTAGGTTTTTGATGAATAAAAAAACCATATCTCATCTAATTAGAAGTTTGTCCCCTTCAATAAAGTGATTGTCATCCTATACATATGTGTACATACCCATTCATGCATGAGCATCATTTCCTTAACTTGATTTGTTGAGGAAGTGCCATGAATCATCATGCCATTCATCTCATCTCTAATTAAGGAACTCCATGAACTCTTGTGTATTCCTTCATATTTATGCATGTTCATTTCATTTAGGGACCGAGACCGAGGAGATCACACCGGAACAGCCGGGACCTGAAGTGAACTTTGGTGAAGACACTAACTACGATCACTCCCAAGGCTAGCCCCGGTGCATACCTAATTAATTTTCAAGTCCTTAATTTGTCGCAAGCTAGGAATGTGTATTGTGCATTAAGTGTAGGACTTGGATGGAACCCACTTCATACCCTGGTAAATGACCTATGGTTAGTTTATGTTAGCAAGCCTCTCCATTAGTAAATGCTATGCTTAAATTAGTGGAGTCAACGGTAGGTTATGGGATCACTTGATTCAACTATGGTTCACATGATAAATGAACTTGATAAAATGGAGCACCCATCATTGCAACTCCGTGGACAAGTATTGAACAGCACCAAGTACGTACCTTTATATGGGAATTAGTAAACCTCGTAACTTGTGCGCCATATTGTTGGACGGTCATACTCATCAATCCAGAGGTGATGTGAATAGCACGGTGGTTGCACGGGTTTGAGGACCGCTGGAGAGTGCATGGGTTAAGCCTCGGATATGAAGTACTGTATCGCGGGGAGGACCTGTACTCGGGATCGATGGCCTGGATCGACTTTATAGCAATCTGGTGAATGGTGGCCATACGTGTTCTTAAGTGATACATATGGCGTGTATTTGGGTTTTCTCTTATAGGATGTAAATCAATTCGAATTGTCGTCCCTCGCGGTTATGAGTACCTCTTATTCGAACAGCGGCAATGATATGTTAAGTAGTAAAGTTGTGATTTTGTTTCTAAAATTTACTTATGCTATGGCTACATATTGCTATGATGTATTGCTCTTTACTTATATTCAAATCTTAGCAGCTAGCTAGACTCACCGTAGCTGTTTTCTGCAATAAGCAAAGTAAAATCTTGATTAAGAAAATGAAAGTGCAGCATAGAACTAATAGGAGCTTTTTATACAATTATCAAATAAACCCAGTCAGCCCCCTGCATACTAGAAGTCGGTTTTAGTAAACCTTTTGACGGGTAAGTCTTGCGGAGTATGTTAGATACTCAGGCTTTACGATTATGTTATTTTCCAGGTTTTCCTCAAGCTACTTATTGTGATTGTTGTAATTAGGTGGTTTGGGAAGGTGAGGAGCCTCAGAATTAGACCATTGAATGGGTCCCTAGCTCTCCTAACCGTGATGAGTAAGCCATCATCATAGGGCTGGCATGGTTCACGTAGGTGATCGATGTCGTGTTTTGCCGCTTTGTCGCTTCCGCACATTTATGTAATGTAATTCAAGTACCTATGTATTGTAATGAATCTGAACTTGCTTCCGCTTGACCTTTGAACTTGTAATATTATGCACTTAAGTGATGTAACTTTGTAAATGATGAATGTTCATGTGTGAATGCTATGTATGGTTACTTCGTTAATCATCTCCCGAGGCGATCCTGTACGACATACTCTATTTTTCGGAATAGGGTTGTCACAATAGCATTGTGATGATAAGAAGTGATAATAGGACAAAGTTCAAGAATATAATAGTGGAGGAATATTGTGATAAGAAGGGCATCAAGCATGAATTCTCTACTATATACACTCCCTAGCAGAATAGAGTAGTGGAGAGGAAGAACAAGACACTAATCTCCCTTGCTCGTGCCATGTTGGATGTGTATAGAACTCATGAGAGGTTCTGGGCTGAAACAATCAACACAGCATACTACACCTCAAACTGTGTCTATCTCCACCGATTGTTGAGGAAGACACCATATGAGCTATTGGTTGGACGGAAACTTAATATTTTCTATTTTCAGGTCTTTGGATGCACTTCCTACATTTTCAAGAAGAGGAGGAAGCCTAGAAAATTTGAGAGCAGAACTAATGAATGCATTAAAAGAAAACACTTAGTAAACAAAATCTTTGCCGAGTGTCACGAAAAAAACACTTGGCAAAGACCATGTTTGCCGAGTGCCACAAAAATCACTCGATAAAGAATCAAGTTTGCTGAGTGTTTTTCTTATGACACTTGGCAAAGAAAGTTTTTGTCAAATGTCTTTTATTTTGGTACTCAACAAACATATCTTGCCGAGTGTCCAAAAAAATTCACTTGGCAAAAACTCAGACACTTGGCAAATAACCAATTTCCGGTAGTGATTATGTGGCAGCGTCTTAGCTTGTAACAACAAGGTGTCATCGAAGGCCGTGCTGATCATGTGGTGATGCGAAGGCGGGGCATGCTGGGTGAGCAGAGCTCTAGGGGAAATCCTTGAGTGGTGTTTTCCCCTCATTGGAGGCGTTGACATACTGTCCTTGTATCATATAACACGCCGAAACGTGAAGCTTCCGAATATTTCCAAAGAAAAGTATTAAACGTGTGTTCAATGGGGAGACAATAAGAATATAGAAAAGAAACAGAAGAGGACAGTAAATTGTTGTTTTTTTATGATGTGACTCAACATGGTTGTATAGATAAGTAGAAGTTAAATAATGATGCTTACTCGATAGCATCTATAAACGATATATATAGATGTGTCAGGATGACATTTCAGCTTATTGTAGGACCAAGTCGTCAATAAGCGCGCCACACAGGTCTCCAGAAGAAGAATATAATGACTGTCTCGATTAAGCTATGGATCTGATACACTAACCATTCCAGACTGTCTCGCTTACAATAATCCAATACCCTAATAATATAAAAATAACCGGTCTATGACCAATAATCCCCGGGTTTAAGGCAGAGAGAGAGTAGCAGGTTTTACATATGAGACATACATGGCGGCAAGGCGCGCGACGAGGTCGCGCTCGTAGGGGCAGTACCTGAATGGTAGCCCGTTGACGTCCATATTATTTCTGTTCCTGCTCTGCACCTTGCACACCACGGCCTCTGTGTCCATATCGAGAACCAGCAGCCCCACGCCGGCCACCTGCGCCACCACCGCGCGGCTCATCTCCCCGACCCACTGCAGCTGCACGATATTGTGTGACAATAGGTACTGGTACGGCGGCAGAAAGAGCTCTGCCGGCACCGTCAGCATCTTCTCCATGTCCACAGCCCTCCGCAGCTGTCTGGCGCACCCACACCGAGATCGTCAGCGCCAACCTCTCCACGACCAGCATGCTTGGCTCCCCGTGCGCCGTCGACGCGAGGAGCTGCTGCTCCGGGACGTGGACGTTGTGCAACATGTCATGCGTGGAAGGGATTGATCTGGATGGCGCCCACCTCCGCCGTGTCGGAGTCGAACGTCAGGATGGTACGCTTGTCGGTGCAGAGCCAGTGGAGCATGCCGCCGATGATCAACGTGGACGGCCGTGCCACCATCACGTCATTGCGCAGGTTGAGACCATTGGACGTGAGTGCCTCGATGATGGGACCCCACGCGCCGCCTACGTCAGGCGACAAGATCTGCGCCGGAACGGTGTGGTGTTGCGCAAACAAGCTCAGGTCCACGACGATCAGCCGGAGAAACGTGGTGTCATTGTCAGGAGACAGCAGCAGGGCGTACGACTGCTGGTGCACCTCCGGGGGTGGGACTATGGTGCGCTTCCCGGTGATGGTGTCGTATATGCAGATGTTGGCGTGTTCCGTGAACAAGGCGCTGTCACGGAGGACGAGGAGGCCGCCACGGGACTCCACGGGCGTGTAGCTGTCGAATACGTCAGGGTCGAACGGCGATCTAACGACGATGCCCGGCGTGGACATCATCGGCGTGAAGGACGGCGGGCGGGACGAAGAGGGTTGTCCCTTGTAGTGCCGGTAGAAGAGGCCGAGGAGGCTCGAGGAAGCGAAGCGGCGGCTCGAAGCAGCATGCTGGAGCTTGGCGATGAAGGCGGGGTTGAGGATGTGGCGGTGGAGGAGCCGGCACGTTGCTGCGCAGACGATGAGCGTCGCAGGGTCGCACCGGTCAACGATCTCCAGGACGATCTCTGTCGGTAGCTCCGCCAGCGCCCGACGATGACTCAGCTTGATGTCTTGTTATTTGAAATTTGCATGTTTGTTAATAGCTCTCCTGCAACTTCTCCCGTACTCCATTAGAGGAAACCCGAACGTACAGAGAATATAATGGGCGACGGAAGTAATATGCAAATATTGTTCTTACCATTGACGATCGATCTCGTACCTTTTGAGGGCGCGGCCCGATCTCCGCTGCTTATCTTCCTTCTCTTCGGCGCCGCTTCTAGATCTCGCTCTCGCCGATGAGGAACATCCATTGTAGCCCGTGAGGAAGGACGAGGAGGACAAACGGAACGCGTTGACATGCGCCGTCAACCGGCAACAATTGGAGGCGTGCGGGTACAGTGGTGGCTGGTTTTTTTATTATCAACCCATCGACGTCTAGGGCTAGAGTTCGATGCTTCAAATCTATCCGGCCGATGGATGTCCTTTATCTCTAGAGGATAACAACGAACCGACCAAGATTCCTTCCTCCGTATAAGAAAGGACAAAATTGCCCTCATAGCATGAAAAAACGGAACGTTTTGCTGTGGTACCATCAGTTTTTTGTCGATTTCAAAATAGCACCGAGTTTTCCATCCCCGTCCTCCCTTCTTTGTCTCCATAGCTTGGTGCGGGAGAAAAGAGTCAATGAAATCCCTGGGCGAGCTTGTTTTGTATTTTCTTATGTAAATTTATATGCATACCTCGTAAAATATTTGGTATATATCTTGTGATAGTACCTTCAATACATATAGTGTCTTCATTTTATTATCTTTTGCTATAATTTAAAAAATTCAATTCATTTTTATAGCAACTTCTGTGCAGACAGTGTGTAATTTTTGCACGTGATTATAGCTCCTTGCATATATATCATGTAGTGATTTAGAAATTTTTTTGATATTAACATTGTATAAACCATATAACACACATGGTTTCTTTCTGTGATATCAGCTTATATATACCAGGTAAAACTTTGAAAATGTACTATGAATTAGATTTATATTAACTATACTTATAATTTGAATTCTATTCAATATTGTTGTCATTTTTGGATCCATTGCATGCAAAATTCCATATGAAACAAATACTACTAATCTATATAATATATAGGAACATCATATCTGAAATGTAACTTTTTTTAAAAAAATCACATAGAAGTGTGATTTGTTTGAAATATGTGTGTTATCCAAATTCAGAATTATAGTTTGAGTCAAATTTCATAGACATTTGAACTCAGATGCAAACTAACTCTAGGAGCAGGTAAAACAACACAACAACGAGCTGTGGAGGCATGACTCCCGTTAGATTTGTTAATAGACGAAGCAGACCATCGATGTAGACGTCATAGTTTATCGATGCGGCAGCCCTTCTTCTAGTTGAACACTCATCGATGAGGAAACACAAATCATAGTCAAACACTCAGTGACAGAACCACCCCACAACAAAGACAGTCCTATCACCAGTATTCTTTTCGAATGACGACACGCCCGGTGATATCCAATAGTGGAATACATGACAGGAATAATTTAGTTTACAACATGACCTAGATAGAGTACAAAGTTTTACATAAAGCCAAGTTTAAGTTGTAAACCAGAGTTTTGATAGAAGTGTGGAAGTGATAAGTTCAACATCAACTAAAGTTCAACAAAAAGATTAAGATACAATCACCCTCTCACGATGATACACATAGGCATCCGGCCACGATATGTGTCTTGCCCACAGCACCATACTAGCAAGCAACATGATACTCCTCCTATGGGCCGCAAGGCTCCCACTCAATGTTTCGGCAGTCGGGATGTTGACCGCCTTGATCACCTAAAAACCACATAGATCTACGCCCTGAGCAACTAATACTCAGCAAGACTTACCCATAAAAAATGACTAACTACAGCTGACTCCTAGATACGCAAAGGCGATGGGTAGGATTTATGTGGCTAAAAAGCAAGCCTATGAGTGAATCCTTACTTTCAAGTTTTAGCATCAAGTTAGGTTTTCATGCAAAAGAATAAATTTAGTTTGCACTATAGCTACAATAAACATGGTTGTAATAAATAAATGATAAAATACAATACAATAATATTAATTACCTTCATCATGTTACTCTTGTTACTATGTCACGGGCGTAGTAACCAAGTGGCACTCGTTACTATAAGGGACATCGATTCGAATTGATTTGCATTCTACAGGAAAAACCTAGTTGCACTTCCTAGAAGCCGCATCAGGCAACCTCTTGCTTCAGCACGCAAAGCCTTTCGGTCCTGGCTCCACCCGAGGAGGTTCACCCAATGTGGTGTGTCTCAGACAACATCCATGATTGGATTGTTCCCTCCTCTCCTCTAAAAGTCCACCAATCAAAGGAGTAGGGTACCTTCCAACTATGTGACCACTGTCGCTACGTCAGTTTACTAGGATCATAACTCCAATATGCAAATGGTGCATAAAAACTTGATTCTATGGGCCGGACACGACATGGGACATACACAACACAAATGGGGCTACCACTTTGAAGATTTCATCTTCCCTTTTCCCTAGTTTCCGTACAAGTAAGATATATGACTCAACTTTGAGTGGTCTCTATACTACTCGATGACTCATCGCCCTAATTAAGCAAAGTCACTAACGAGCTATGGCTAATATTGGGTAACAGGGTTCCATCTGCATGCTAGGTTTTCAATCAGCACCTATAAACCTAATGCACATACAAACCCATTACACACTACCTAGTGACAAAATAGAAGACGTTAAAAATTTTGTGGGATACACCGAGGCTTGCCTTGTACTGGCTCATGATTAGTAGGGCCACCTTCACCTTCTGGCTCGTTCATGGTCTCAAGGTCACCGTTGTTCACCTTGGGCTCTACATGATATAAATGATGACGAAAGAGATGATGCAAAGCCCTTTATTCATAAAAAGCGTAATATTATGATGTATAAAATACATGTTCAGTTTACTGATTAGTAAGGATTTAGTTTTATTTGCGTATTATCTTCATTGGCTCCATTTTGTTAATATGTCATGTGTATAATAAAGGTATCTGCATAAGTGAAATTGAACACTATCAGTGAATATGAAACATGGTAAGTAGATAATAAACTAAATAATAGTCCCAAGTGCAGGGGTGTTGCTAGGAATAAAATTCATGCATGTGAAAATAGGACTAAGTGAATGACTATTTAGTGAAGTATAATACTAAACCTAAAAGACAAAAAAAAATAATTTAACATGATTTAGGAAGTCATATGCCTCTGAGCAATTTACTATAGGTAGAAGAGACACTAGTGGCGATGCACTCCAGCGCCACTGGAAGGAAACAAAAAGAATTAAAAAAAATGAAAAAGGCAAGGTCGAGCCCAAGCCCAGCCTATGAACTCTAGCCACTAGGCCCCTAAATCCGAGACACTGAGCCCACGCCTGAGCTGCTCGCCATTGTCATCCACCAATAAAGGCCCCGTCGTCATCACCCAATTCCCAAGGGCCTGCCGTTGACACCTGCTGTGTGATGCCCCAGCGTAGCCGCTCACATGCGACCCACCGCTCACTACACAAGGCCCCACCGCCACCACCCGCGAGGAGCTTCCCACCGTACCCAACGCTAATCTGGAAGAGAGAGGATAGATCGGCGCCCTTGAGGTTAGAGAGGAGAGGCGCAGGGAGGAGAGGGGCCCGCATAGGAGGAGAGGTGGCACCCTCGGGGAGGAGCAAAGAAAATAGGAAAGTGCACTGAAACTCTAGATAGTTTTTATACTGAGCCATTTATTTGGGTTCAAAATGGGCTTGTGTGCCAATTATAAGGATTGATGGGCCTTAAAGCTGACCAGTGGTATTCTGTGGTGAAGTTTGACACCTCCTCCAGAATGTATGCCTCTGCCATAGATTCAAAGAACCTTTTGACACCTCTCAATTGAATAGAACCAATGGTACCGCATAATTCCCCCCCCCCCCCCCCTCCCCATTCGTGCCTCATACGGAAGGTGCAAAATCAAATGTGGCATGAGAGTGAAGAAGTCGGATGGAAAGATCTTCTCTAACTTACAGCAAAATAAGGGGCCATTCTTTCCATGTATGTAATCATGGTCGAAGATAGTTCCTTAGCACGAAGTTGGCAGCAAAAATAGCTCAACTTTACCAGCACTTGCCACACACGATCAGGGACATAGCCTTGAACCATCATCGGGTTGAAGTAGCTCAAGCCATATGTGGTAGCCATGACTCTTCAATCCGCTGGTTCCCGTAGTAAATTTATTCACTTCCCTTCTTAGATTCGCTGCAATCCCATCAAGGAACATCAATGTTTGGAACCATTCCAGTACTTCCCTCCTTTGTTTGGCCGTGAGGACGAAATCGGCCTGAAGATTTTTCCATGACTTGTCGATACTAGAAGGCTTTGGTCTATCGCATAACTTCGCTTGATCCACTCTTGCCTTAACATTGTCCCTTGTATTATCAGGAATAACCATGCTGGTTGTGAAAGAAGCCTCACCAATATTCTTTTTAATGTGCATTATGTCAATGTTATGTGGAAGAAGAATGTCCTTCATATACGAAAGCATATACAAGTCTGAGATATGAGTCCAGGTATGTAACTCACCATATCCCACAAAACAACCATCTTCTTCATTGACCTTGAGAGCTTCAAACATAGCACAAACCGCAACACCTATCATTATCTATGGTGGAGGGTTGTTAACTACAACACCTTTCGTAAAGTTCTTTTTGTATGAAGGGATGGTCAAGAGAGAGGAACGGTCGGTGTTTGATGAACAAAGAATACTTTCCATCCTTCCTCAACCAAATGAACTTTAGAGTTGCCTTGCATACTGGGCATGGGAACTTCGCGTGAGCACACCATTCGCTGAATATCCCATATGCTAAGAGGTCATGCAAAGAGTAGTGGTACCAAACATGCATATTGAAGTTTCTCCTTGTTGCTCGATCATATGTCCACACCCCTAACTCCCAAGCACGCTCTAGATCATCAAGCGGGCCGGTCCAAACTCTAGTGGGCCCACTTTTGCTCCCTTTGAGGATGTGTAGAAGAGGTAAGTTTTCATGCTCTACTCCAATCCGAGATAGAATTTCGGCAACATGCATTGTTCTCCAAATACACGTTATGAAAAGGAGATTGTGTATCCGGAGAACAACAGGAAGGTGTGTTGGCACCAGAATTTGCACCGGGCCTAGTAATTAGAGGCACAGAGAGAAAATTGGCTGAGTCAAAGAAGTCCAATGATCGAAGAGAGTAAAGTGGGCCCACTAGAGTTTATTTTATGTTTTTGTTTTAAGTAAAGTGGGCCCAAATTTATGTTTTATTTGGAAACCGAAGAGTTGTGACTGACTTGGGTCAGAACCCCTTTGTGGGGGACTATAAATATATAATAGGGTCTATACGAAAAAGATTAACACTTTAGCTCAATACAGGCACATCACCAGCTTTTCCTATTCGACAAAATACTCGTCTTGGGTGGGTTGTATCAGCTGTGGTCTTGGCAAGTCGGTAATTTCATCGACTTCAGCTAGTACTTTCTCTTTAATTTGATATTCTAGTTATCCGGTAACTAGATCTTTATCACATCTGTTCTATCGACTTTGCATTACAGTATTGTCTCGGTTAGGCCTGATATACCGTGATTTTAGTAGGTTTTATGAACTCAATTGAGATCTGTTATTCGAGTCACTTATTGGTTTTATCTATGATAAGAACATATCTAGATGTAATTACTTTGGAGCACTGTCTCGATTAAGTTCGATCTGCTCGAACCAGTGAGGTTGTATCGACTTCGACCTCTAACTGAGTCGATAGAACTAGGTCCAATCCGATTATAGGTAGAATCAATAGGGTTTTGTCAGGACATTTAGCCAATTGGTTATCACAGTCTGATCAACTTCTTAGTACTTCACTTAATAATTCCCATACTTTTGATAAGTCGATCGTCCCCTTTATTTGAATAGATTAGATCTATTATTTTAAAGCATATTTGCAATACCACCTATCAGACTATCGACTTCACATCATCGACTGAGAAAATCTTAGCATGTCTAATTCTAGATTCCTCATCTTTGCTCTATAGACCTAGCAATTCTTGGCACTAGGTTTTATAGTATTTAATACTCATTTATTAGTTTGCCAATAAGCTAATACAATCAACAAATTAGATTATTTATTATTCTTTTCTCTTTATAGCCATCGGCTGGGTTTCACGAATAGTGACTATCGACTTTCTCATCAACCTATCTGGGACCGGTGATCTTAGGAATTTGACCATTTGTTTTCTTTATTGGTTTGCAAGGAAAACCGACTACCATACCCCAGTTTCCGTATTGAGCCTGCACTGGAGTAAAGAAAATCTCCCAGGTTGCGCGTATAGATTTTTGCGTCAATAATGTGCTATCAAAATTTTGACTCGGTTGGGAGTATAGCATGGAAACTAACCCATCTACACATTATCAAGCTATCCGAAAGAATAGAGATCTCTTAAAACAGATACGGTTATAGATATGTAAAGATCTGTATATTTTCAACCATATCTCTTTCTAACTAGGTTACATGACCTACAAATATGAACAAAAAGAGGGGCCTTTTTTTGTCTCACGTTGCTATCCCGCAATGTGACGTGTGTCGAGAATGGTGCAACAGCCGCTTCCTGCAAAAACAAATGGACATAATATTGTTAATTGTAAATTTGGCAGCACCTCCCCACACTAAGGGACCTGGTGAGGTTTCCAACACTTGCAACAAACCAATGGCACTTAAAAGATCATGACGAGAACATACTTATCCTAGCTATATATATGGTTCTAGGCAACGACCACAGCTGCAATTAAAAGATCACTAATTTATTATGGTCATTGTAATCACAAGTCTTACAATCAACATTAGCTTCACGTCATATACAATAGCGATTAGGAACGTGTTGCTAAGATATTGTCAAAATTTGCTCAAGATAATTTCCTGGTGACTATGCAAAGATTGGTTTCAGCGGTGTACAGAACCTAGGGAAATGCATGGCGTGGAGGTCTACCTAGACGAGAAGGTAGGGTCCAGATCGGCGGCCGGCGGTGGTACTGCTCATGGTGGCGGCGACAGGCATCCTTCTCCTCTGATCCTCTCCCTCCTCCTGTTCGCTCCTTTGCTGCCGCGCACAGGAGGTGCCGGCGCTGGGATCGAGGATGACGGCAGTAGGGAGGCAGCGGCGCACAGGATCGGGACATGCGGCATGATGGCAACAGCGCTCTGGGACATGAGACGTCACTTGGGCTCGGTGATGTGATGGGGAGGTGGTGGGGTAGGCGAAGGGGGCAGCGACCGGGCAGCGGGGAGGCAATGGGGACGGTGGCTGGCCAACCGGGAGGTGGGCGGCGGCCCAGGGCGGGCGAGGGCTGCGGCAGGGAGGCGCGGAGGCACGGTGGAGGCGGCCGGGGGAGGCAGCTGGGCTGGGCAGTGTGGGGAGGGCGACGTGCGAGAGGGCCAGCGGGGAGCTTGGCGCGGTGGCGGTGGCTCAAGGGAGAGGCAAGGACAAGAGTGAGAGAGAGACAAAGTTGATCGACCGTAAGTGCTGATGTGTTTGCCGACACTCGGCCGCAAATAGATCAGGCACACGGCAAAAGCCTCATTGCCTAGTGTCAGAGCGGAGACACTCAGTAAAGCGCTGACCTAACCCTTTGCCGAGTGCCAGCCACACAGGCAGTCGGCAAACATTAAACATCATTATATGCAAAAACAATTTATAAGTTATCAAACGACTCCCAAAAATAATTAAATTTTGACATGACACAATCTATATGATCTAGTGCCTATACAAAAAGATTTGACCTCAAATTCAAATTTAACCTTATAATTTACTCTAAATCTTAAAGACTCATTCTCACCTCTAAGGTTCTTTTTTCGGAGATTCTCTATTTTGTACACAACATAGATGACAACCTACGCAAATCCTTCTCTACTTTTTACCACAACATGTAGGTACGATATCATGATTTCATGACAATTCTCATAATTTTTAGACTTCATTTTTTTTAATTAAAAATACAATATGACCACAAGTTCTAGTGATATTCCATGTATATGATTCATGAAATTTCCTTTCGTTTCTTGCATACAACCTCAAATTAGACTCACTAACATGAATATCAAATTTCCGTTCACTTTATTCCATTATTTGAATCACCTGTAGTTTAAATTTTACTTGTCCTGTAAAAATACAAATAATAAAATAAATTATATAAATATTGTAAATAGATGGGAAATTTATCAAATTTTAACATTATTCAGAATTAGGGGTGAAAGTGGTGTGGATAATTTCCGAAACTGATCCGATCCGAATCCAATTTTTGAGGATGTGGGGAAGCATTTGAGGTTTTTTAGCGATATGGATAATCCGAATCCGATGATATGAGAATGTAGGATAGGTTACGGTATTGACATAATCCGACAGATGCGGATTATCCGAGCATTACAAGTGGATTATCCGAATGCTCGTAATAGAATTATCCGATAATATTATCCACTAAAGTGATCATACGGTAAAAAATATTGGAGATTTTTAATGTTTGTTTTAAATATTTTATTTCACTTTACATACTAGTTTGGTATGTTAAATATAGACCATAACTATAGACCACATAATTTTTTACTATGAGCACTGACAAAAAATAATTGCGTTTTGTGCTTTGGTTATCATTTTTTGGTTGTTGTTACGACTATACATGTATTCTATAAATTCTTAATTAGCATATATTTCACTACATAACAAAATATTATCCGATAAATTAAAGTCCACTTTCGACCCGCTCCAGTCCGAATCCGCACCATATCCAACATCCAAAAAATCCGTATTCGCATCCGCATCCACATATTATCCTCTCCGCTCTAAATCCAACAAAAAATTATGGATTAGGATATAGGGTCCCTACTCATAATAGACTGTCTGTGGGCCCTAGGAAAAAATTTGGCACAGGAAAGAATAAAACAATTCCTTTGCCGAGTGACCAACTGAAACACTCGGTAAAATGGCAACTTTGCCGAGTGCCCAACTAAAACACTATGCAAAATGGCCTCTTTGCCTAGTGCAAATTAGATACACTAAGCAAATAGCTAATGGCCGGCGAGCAAAGTGATGATGCGTTAGGCATTTGACAAATATTCCCTTTTTTGCCCAGTGCCTCACTTCAGGGCTCTTGGCCAACACCATGCGTGCCGAGTGTTCTTCTTTGGGGCACTCGGCAAAACATGTATTTGCCTAGTGTCATCTATTCGCTGAGTGTTTTGTCTAGGGCACTCGGAGAAGAGTGTGGAGAAGAGTGTTCTTTGCCAAATGCCTGATATAAAACACTTGGCAAACATCCTAGCACTCGGCAAATACATGTTTTCCCGTAGTGACTATTATAGGTACTCTATGACCGCGACTTCCCTTGAATAGAAAAAAAAACACACCCGACAAAACATCATAGGAGGATATACCTGGAAACATAACATGTAAATAAAAAATCAGGTTAAACATTATTGTACAACTAGAAAACCTTGAGTATGGGTGATTTTTCAATCAGCAGTAAGTGTTGTAGCTTAACTGAAAGCTTGAAAAGTAGACATGAAATCAGATAACAAAAGATACTTTTAGGTACTAGAGCTTGACAACTATATTTGTCATAGTACGTTACAAATATATTTATCTTATACATATAAGCTAGATGAAAAATGATTTTCTAACATGAGCTATATTAATAAATGTTTCTTCCGAGAAGCAAGAGCAAAGAAATAGCATACTTCTGCTTACCAGCAGTGTTCAACATTTTCGTGCGAGTCATATTGTAGATAAATATAGCCTTTACCTTCATATGCTCTCCAGTGACATTTTGGCACTGATCATGAAAACACCAAGATCATTCCGAATGAATATCATATTATCCTCAAGCAAAATGAGTTCGAATTATAGGTTGTGATTCAGCTCAAGCGACAAGACTGCCAAGATTACTGATACAAGCTTTAGTTTGATTTAGTCCGGATCTATATTTCAGAAAGCAGTAAAGAAAGAAGCTAACGTGGGATGTTGACACAACTAGGGGAAGGGGTTTTGAGAGAGTTTCATCCGATGATGAGCTTGCAAGTAGCATTCATCCCTTAATTTTTTTTTCATGAGTTGATAGGTCACTACGGGAACCAGCTGATTTGCCGTGTGCTCCAGGACCATGACAAGGGTTGAAATACCCACGGCAAAATTATTGCCGTGGGTAACACATGGCAAAGGCCGCAAGGCAAAATCCCTATCGACAAAGCACGTTTTGCCGTGTGCATTATGTCGGGCACATGGCAAAGGGTAGCCGACGGAAAAAAAAAAGGTGCCATTACCTTCCCTGCGGTAACGGCGTTCTTTGTCGTGTGCCCGACAGGTGGCCTATGACAAAGAGTCATCTTTGCCGTGTGTCTTGGTCATGGCACATGGCAAAGATGATTTCCAGTTAACTAGAAACTATCACCTTTGCCGTGTGCAATGACCAAGGCACACGGCAAAGCCTCAATAATCAATCAGCAGCATATTCAAATTGGCAATTCCCGGTTCAAAAAAAATCTAATATTCAACATATATGATCACAGGCATTCAAATATCATCATAATTATTCAAATACCATCACAGGCACACAAATATCATCACTGACATCCAAATATCATCCTAGAGATTCTCAACACAAATGTTTCACAATAACCATCATATAGGTGCTTCATAAACATAACAATCATTCACATAGTGCCCGATACGGTTCACAAACTCAAACAAAATAAATATTAAGATTATTATAGGTACTCTATGACCGCGACTTTTCTTGAATAGAAAAAAACACACCCGACAAAACATCATAGGAGGATATACTTGGAAACATAACATGTAAATAAAAAAATCAGGTTAAACATTATTGTACAACTAGAAAACCTTGAGTATGCGTGATTTTTCAATCAGCAGTAAGTGTTGTAGCTTAACTGAAAGCTTAAAAAGCAGACATGAAATCAGATAACAAAAGATACTTTTAGGTACTAGAGCTTGAACTATATTTGTCATAGTACGCTACAAATATATTTATCTTATACATATAAGCTAGATGAAAAATGATTTTCTAACATGGGCTATATTAATAAATGTTTCTTCTGAGAAGCAAGAGCAAAGAAATAGCATATTTCTGCTTATCAGCTCTTCTTTGCCATGTGCCTACCTCACCCAGCACACGGCAAAGACTAACGACCGTGAACCCTGTCCCTCCTGTTGGAGGGGCTAATGGTTGATGGCCTCTTTGCCGTGTGCTGTAGTTCCGACGCACGATAAAGGTTGGTTTTGCCGTGTGCTTAGCATTTGGCACACGGAAAAAGACATTGTTGTTGTGTACCGAGATTTTACCGTGTGTTTTCTACAAGGCACACGGCACAAATCGTTTTTGCCGTGTGCCTGAGAAAAGGCTCATGGCAAAAACTTGGGCACACGGCAAAGATCGAGTTTCCCGTCGTTGCGGGGAAGTTATCAGAGATGATACCGTTTCTATGCTTTCTAAAATACCAGCCTGAAATGACGAAGCATTCCATGAAAAAACTGTGGTTATAGTTTTGTGGAACTGCTTCGCTCATGTGATAGGAGGGTGTTATTAGTGTCCAAGGTTCTAGGGTCAGGGCTGTTTGGCTGGCCATTGCGAATGGGGGATTAGATGGAAGGGTTGACGAATGGGGGATTAGATGGAAGGTTGAGAAAAAGGGTGAACTGATTTATAGAGCTCACTCTGGTAACGGGCTACTTGGTGAAATGAAATATCTGATAGGGGTCGTTCTGTGAAATACTAGCTGCCCGAAATCGGAAAGCATCCAGCGAGAAGCAGTACGTCAGCAGCATCTCGTTCACTCCATTTTTGCCCTAACGTCGACAGCCATTCCGGCAATCGCCCAGCCTATCTTGCCGTCAGAGCTCAGAATTCCCCAATCCTCTCAGATCTCCCAAGTTCCCAACCCCGACCCGGCCATGGGGGCCGCCCACAGCCGCCTCCTCCCGGAGAGGGAGTCGCTGTCGCTGGCCTCGCTGCCGGAGAACGTGCTCATGGAGATCTTCAGCCGGCTGCCCGCGCACCCGGCGTTCCTCCGATGTATCTCCCTCACCTGCAAGGAGTTCCACCAGATCGTCGTCAACCCGGACTTCCTCCGCCTGTTTCGTGCTCACCACGGGGACACGCCTCCCCTCGTCGGCTTCATCCGGAATCAGAGCCCCCGGTTCCTCCCCACGATCGGCGGCGCCGTCGTCCAGTACGATCCTGACCGCGTTGTTGCAGGCGCCGGAGCCCTGGAGCTGGACGACGCCGACTGGATCGTCCTCGGCTGCCGCCATGGCAGGGTTCTCCTGCAGTGTCCTGACAGGCTCTATCTCCTCGTCGTGGATCCGATGGCCGGCCGCCGTGAGTACATAGACGCACCTTTATGGTATAGGCTCCGCCACTCCAGTACTGCTGTCTTGATCTGTTCTCCTGCTGGCCATGGAGACCACGGTGATTGCCGTTCCAGGCCATTCAGCATCGTGTTCGTCTACTTCTCCGTGGCCTTCATGACAAGCATTTCCATCTATTCATCGCAAACAGACCAGTGGGTAAAGATTCAAACGCCCATGCTGCCCGGGCCATTGCCACTACCGTACCCTATAGATACGTCGAGGCCAAGTGTTCTCATCGGCAATGTGCTGTACATGTTCACCATTTTCACCACCGTCCTGTGCTTCAATGTGGACACCCATGAACGTCATGAGATCCCACAGCCGCCAGGCAATCACTACATTGAACGCCGTGCTGTGCTTCGAGTGAACACTCTTCTTGTGGCACCCAGGGATGCCAGCCTTGGCTTTGTGTCCGTGACGTCGTGGTATCTCAAGCTGTGGGTGTCAAATTTTGCCGACGGGGTTCATCTGCAGTGGACTCCACGCTGGTTTGTTGCCCTTGACACACTAGTCCCATTTCCTGAGGATATCTCTCAGCCTACACAGATGCCTAAAATCCGGATAATAGGGCATGATGAGGATGGCAGTGTTGTGTACCTTTGGAGCCTGGCTGGCGTCTTTGCCATCCACCTTGATGAAATGCAGTCCCACCAGGTTTTCAGTAACTACCAGTTGATACATAGGGTCTATCCCTACAAAAGCTTCTTCTTTCCACCAGGTACTTCTTGATCTGGCTCAATGTTACACAACAGTTGATATTTTTAATCATTTGTTTAGCCCTGCAACTTTTCAATCATGTCATCATTGACATCGATGCTTTAGCACTCCTTCCTTTTGCCAATGAATTTACTTATATACTTTTCATTTAAAAATGGAAACACAATAGAGTAGATAAGTAATACAACCATCTTTTATTTGTCTGTGCTGCCGTGCTCCCCAACCAATCCTGACGCACCACGCGCCCTTGAGACCCGCTGGCCACCACCTCTCACATACGGTCCACTAGACCATATAAACTCACGCGCGCACCATGGAACCAGTCCACCTAAGCCGATGGGTCATGTACCACCCGGATCCATGGACAAAAGACTAGTCCATAGAACTCACGAGCACCTGTACAGTCCAAGTGCTCTAGCCCATAGGTCTCACCTGCGGGAACCATATCCTCTGCAGTTGTCCATTAGAAGTAACAGTGGCTGACATGTGAGCCAGCTAAGCAGTGGGACCACATATCCACCACTGTTAATGCCAATGAACTGCTGTAGAGGATCCCAACTCTCACCGGTGATGCCTGTTTGTGCAGTAAAAACTGATACGGCCACACTTCAAATGCACACAAAAGTATTATTTGGACCCCTTCCCCTTTTTGGAAAAACTTCCCCAAAATTTCCAGAAAATAACAAATAATTCCTAAACCCTGTTCCCAAGCTATCTTTTCCCTTGTTTTGAATTACTTGGATTTTTTCTTTGTGTCCCATTGTTTGGTTTGTTTATGCGCTAGCTTTTGCTTTGTCGTTTTGTGATGTAGACTTGGAGGAGGACTGTGAGGATCAGGAGTATGAGGACGTGACCGATCGGGAGGTTGAAGGCAAGATCTACTTTTCCTTGATACTGATTAATCCTATGTTTTTGCAATGCATGTATATGCCATGTTTAATATCATGCATTCTATTTCAATAATCTATTGATGGTGTAGCTATTGTCCTAGCTTTCTTAGTCCTTCACCCTTGATTATTGTTATCTTGATAAACCAAGGATATACTATCATTAAGTCATTAATGATGGTATGATTGCCTAGTTATTATTATGCTTAGGAACCTCGCAATGTTCCAGCATTGCCACGCTATACATGTACATCCTTTTATAATACAACCTTTATTTATTTATTTGTCCATGTACAATTTGTTTTTAAATAAGGGTAACCCCATGTGTTGCCTTATTCATTAAAAGGAAATACTCAGTACATGGCATTTTATATTTTCAGTTCAGTTTAGGTGCAATCTATCACCCTAACAATACTGGTTTGTCTGAACAAACCATGTATAATTCCCTTTTATCATGTTTGTAAACAATCAAGTAGTTATTTTAGTAACCGATCATTTGCTCACCATAAAACTATTTTCAGTCTCCATTTCATTAACTGTCGGGTAGACTTGTCTTGGTTTCCAACCCTTCCATTTTGTTGCTCCTGTAGTGTTTGTTTTTTTTTCTTTTTATTATATCTTCATCCTAACTCGATGATGTACGAACTTTTTTTAACACGTCCATCCTGAGATGTGTTATTTTTAGTATCCATTGCTTTCATATCACTGCTTACAGATTCTTCTTGTGACCAGAGCTCACTGTACCCCTCTTCGGGTTGGGTACTTGCTGTTCATATTATTATATCTAATTATTCTCTTGCTTGTTTGCTACAGTATGTTCTGTTGAATCTTACTTTTCTTGGCTCTCCTGTTATTGTTTCATCAGATGGAAAGCATCCCCTATTTAGCTATTTAACAACCTATATTTTTGGCTATCTCCTTTCGTTCCTGTTTACTTAGAGAAACAAGCTGTTCTTGACAGTAACTATAAGGTTATCCAAGTCTGACATTTCTGCATTCTGTGTATTACCCTGTTTCTTGTTTCCTCCTGTGTGCCGAGACAGGATATTGCTTAGCATTATGTGAGCTCGGCCATTACATCATGAACTTGATGTCATCCTTAAGTACATCTTCATTCTTGTCATTATCTTTCAACTTATCTGATGGTGGTTGTTTCTCTTGTGATTATGGTGGTGCATTCCTTACACATTTCTTCATCCTCAAACATGATCATGATGTTTCCTCACACACTGAATGTCCACCTTTTCAGATAGCCATAGCATTGTAACAATATTCCAATGTACTGGCCAGTATAAATCATGGTGGCACCACTCTAACCTTCAGCTATTTATCTTGTAGTTGTCCAATAGCTCCAGAATGGAAGAGTGTTCCTACAGTTTTTTTATTCTTATTAATTTCTCTGAGAATGTTTCCGAGGTTAACTGAAATGTCATTTCTTCTGTCTTCTTTGGATGGGGAAATCCTACTAGAAATTTTGTATCATAAATAGGTTGGACAACCAAGCTCCACTCTGACTTCGTCCTATTTAGCTAATATCCCATTGCTCTTTGCTGATTTTTATGCAGTCTTTGTCCCTGTTTCACCTCCATTGTATTTGACAATCTATTTAGTAGACACCTAACCATGCCACTACATATCTAAACATTTGAATTTCGTGATTGCTCTGAACTTTAAGAGGGCATGTATTACCACATGAATTGTTCCAAAGCAAATCTGACAGTATTTCTTTAGTATACATTCAGTTAATGAGCGGTTCACACCTAGCACAATCGATTTTTTAAAAATGTTAGAATGACTATATCTCCAGTCATCATTGTTATTAGAATCTAGCGTCACAAACAAATATGAGAGCCCTATCTTGGCCATTATATATTATAGTGGATTGTTACACATTACTATGTATTCATATGTAATCAAAAAAGTAGTAATGTTCACAAACCTTGACAAAGAGATGCTTTTGAGGGTAGAAATTAGGAAACAATATGGCCGAGAGCATGAGGATACTGATGGAGACAACATCCATGTTTCATCAAAAGAAACAGTGATGTTTCTTTATCTGGAAACAATCAAAATGTTGGTACTGGCATGGTGTGTTGTATGAATTTTGGAGTCCCATGATGCAAACGGTTACGGCTGCATGGCTTTCCTTACCTCGCTTGCCCTTCCTAGATGAAGCAGAATATACTGCTTAACAGTTATTGCTTTTCTATTTGGCCTCGATCCATAGAAGTTTAAATGGAACCCAATGAGCCTTGCTGGTGCTTTAGAACAATTAAGCTGTATGGACCATCAAATCTTGCAGACATTGGAAGATTCAGGCAATGCATTTGAATTTCTCTTTCCATTTTCATCTTTTTGTAACAACTCATTTGGGAAGCTTATCGTGCGCCATGAATTATGTCCATCCTAGGGTCCTTTTTTAGTGCTTACTCTTTAATTTTAATTTTTAGGAGGTACTTCAGGCATTAGAAATAGAAGTATAAAACAGCAAAGTTCAAACACACGTCACTGTCCTTGCACTAGTTAATTGGTAGCATGCATATTTCACATTATAACTGAATAAAGCAGCATCTCAAGATAGTTAAAACTTTTTATACTGTTATTTCTCTGTTAGGGATAATGTTCTGACCGCTGCAAAATGTCTTTTCTCTGCTTTCTCAAAGAGGCATGTACCCAGTTAGTGGCAACATTCCATTTACTGGATCCAAGTTAGATAGAACATTTCTTTTGCTGGATCCAAATATCTTACTTTTACTTTCCCATTTATATACATAGGTAAAACGAAGTAGCTAGTACTAAGATGTTTCTATTTCTTTGAACATTGTATTTCTCCAAGGTCAACAAATTTGGTTGGCCATCCATAAATTGTATGTGCTTTAAGCCTATTTTTAAAGTTTTGCTGTTCATTAAGAAGGATTTGTGATGTGATCTTATAGTGATTGTTATATTATAACTGTATTATCAGCACCACCATTGTTTCCTCAAGTATATTATTTATTGTTAAATGCATTTGAATGCACTTAAATTCTTTGCTGTTGCTTCATCATGTAGAATTCTCCTTACACGATCCTAATTTTCACCAATCTATGATGCAGGGATACATGGAAATGTTGGCTTTAGTGATGATACTGGAAACTGAATATTCAAGTGTTATCAAACTAAGGTAATAACCATGTAGGTGCTGCTCCATAAATGTTGTATTGCACACTGACTTTTTTATGTTTTCTGTGGTATCTTTATCCTGGCACTACTATCAAGCAGCACAATGATGACAATCTTCTACTTCAACTATGGGCAGACCAGCAAAAGAATCCACCACTCTGGTGCTCAAATCGCGTTACCCATCACAACTGTGAGCCACAATAGTGGCAGGCCACTCAACCTACCAATGAGGGGATCACAGTAGTGGTGAGCTACTTATTAAGAGTCTACCATGAAGTGACCCACCAGTATCCAATTATAACCCAGCTCGCTGATGTGGCTTACTTATTAAGTATCATGTTAGTGTTATGGAGGATTCTAAAATGGTGATATGTATCTTACTCCTAATTCAGCATATGTTTGCATTGTGACATCGAGTTTGTTTGATGCATTTTTAGACTGCTGTTTGCTTAGTCCTTTTTCAATAAAATATTGTTGTTCACCTTTTGTGTGATTGGATGAGTAATTTGGCTTGTTTGATTTATTTGGAGCAATCATAAAATCTTTGTAGCAAGGAACTTCATGCCTGTTTTGGTTGCGTTCGACATTTTTCATATATGGCACCTTCCTGGCACGTGTGTTGTTGGGCACCAGCATGCTCACCTTTGTTCTGTGAAACAATTTCCATTCATTCAAAAGCATGAATACATCAAAAAATCATTGATGTCATTCCAAAATGATCACAAGAGCCTGTAAAATGGATGTAGTAGCGAGATGTTGAAGCACCACACAGATGTGGATTTTTACTAGTCCCTAAGCTCCAGAAAAGAACAGGACTATCTCCATCAACATTCACACTACTTGCGAATTGTCCTCCAATCTCCTTTTCTTATCATGAAGAAAAACATCATCTTACTCCAAAATATCACTGGTAGGATTGTCCTAACGACAAGAAAAAAGGACCGGAGGGATTCTCCTTGTTCCAGCTGGAAGCAAATTGTTATGATATTATCATATTGGATTGGCTTCAGTAATATAATCAAGCTTACTATATAAAGGAAAAACAAGGGAACATATTCAGCTAATATCACTTTAAAACTTAACCAGGCTCCCTAAAGCGGAAATAACCTAACCTACACAACACATCATCACTCATAAGTTATCTTACTATTACAAACCTGTTCATATATATTCTAAATTTACAATGTACTCATATTCACTATCGTACAGCTTCAGGTTGACCATCTATTCAGATTCACAATGGACAAAATGATTTAATCACTGAAACCCTCCAACCATTCAAATAAAATGAGTGTTTTCCAAGCTGTGAAAACGTTCTGATAAAAAACTATAGTTCAAACATCATTAGCATAAAACATATGCTGCATGCTACAGAAATTGGTGTGAACATAGCTAAGCTCTAGCATTTTAGCAAACTCAAGATAACCCAGTTCTAACATTACCATATTCAACAAATCCCTTAATTTTATTCTTAATCCAGATGGAATGGCAAGAAAAACTTTAACACCAAACACTACAATACCAATAATATAATTAACTTTCTTGCTGAAAATTATTTTTTTGTAAGGATGGTGGGTCGTAGTTGGCTGGAAGCTATTTGGCAACCATCTCTACCTGATAAGCACTCAGTTAGAAATGGTTGTACTGATTGTAGAGGAAGAAAGGATAGAGAAGCACAATAATTGTAATGCAATCACGCTAAAATAGGGACATACCATGAGGAATATATTATTCAGTGGTTAGAATACAGTTATCTTTTATTAATATAAACATGACACTTGTCCCAACTATCATTTGACTTATTATACAGACTATGAAAAAAGATTCCTGGATGCTACCAAGTTGCTGATGCCTATGACTTCGCAATTCACAGAAATATCATAATTAGCTAAGTTATGCATCATTGACTTAAACATTCAAATATAAGCTCCATTGAGCATAAGCTAACCTTTTTTTTCTAGAAATACGTCTTCTGTTGCTCCCTTCTATGGAAGCTTGAGCGGGACAGGCCCCACCAGTTTGACGCTCCCTTGTGCTTTTACCACCAGGCCACCAGCCTGTCTGCCTGTATAAGCTAACTCTTTTTTCTCGAACATGCGAAAGAGCAATATATCTCTGTATTATAGGGAAAAGAGTGTGGTTCATACAAAACCCCTCAAGCTGTGACCAAAGCAGAAGGGGTGTTTGCAAAGACACATGATGTACTATAAAAAGAAGCATAGTAAGAAGTTAGACCTAGAATCCAAAATGGTAGCCTTGGCTAAGCAATGTACCTAGATCCAGATCACTGAGACCTTATCCCCCTAAAAACACAGTACCCCATGGGATGTGCTCCCTCCTGAGTGTGGGACCATCTAGTAAGCTCCCTTTATGTAGTGATCACATGTATTTCATGAAGTCATGAGTATGGAAGACTTCCACTGTTGAACTATGTTGTTTTAAATCTATTTTAAATGATATTTTAATACTTCTTTATATAACCCTAGGATGTATTATATCTTATGTTTACTTAGTCAGCACAGATGGCATATGATCCTATACTGCGACCCAGATGTCGTAGCTGGTATCAGAGCCATATTGTGGATAATACTATTTTCAAAAATCCTAACCACATAAGGATGTTAGTTATGATCAGGTGGCTATATGAATTTCATGTTTTTATTGTCTTGGTATTGTGCTAATTTTGGTTCCATTGTAACGTTTAGAAATTGACTTGTGATGAGAACATGTGTTTACTGTAGTGCGCCACCCCTGTTGAAGTATGATCTACTTTATTTGGGCAGCTTTTGTTCTGTGAGGACTCATAGGATGAGAATGCATCATTTCATGACATTTCAACCAAAATTAACTAAGTCTAACAACCTAACATCTAACCAAGTCTGAATTAACAAAACTCGCTCTACTAAATAAAATTCACAAGACATGATCACTTTACACAAGTTTTTTTCAGCCCGAAGCCAAAATCGGTGATTGAGATTCAAACAGAGATATCTTCTATTCTATGCATTTGGTAAGGCCTTTGATGATAGGTTTTTCTACTGCAACACACATAAGTGCTATAATTTTTTTTTGACTGCTGCCACATTCAAGACAGATTTAATACCAATATTTAGAGAGGTCACTCATTCACAGTTTCTACCAAATAGAAGAATGTAGCTACTTGCTATGACAATACAAGATGCCAAAAATGAATTAGCCGAGTTAAAGGTGTAGATAAATGATCTATTGGACAAAGGATTTATCCGACCAAGTTCTTCACCCTCGGGTATGACAATACCTAGTTATGTCTTTTCTATTGACCATTGCTCCAACCCATTTCAAGTACCTCATGAACTCAATATTCATGCCAGAGTTAGAAAAGTTCATTCTAGTATTTATTGATGAGATTTTCGTTATCTCAAGGATGAAGAACAACATGCAAAGCATCTACACATTGTCCTACAATGTTTGAGAAACCACCACATTTAACAAAATTTAGCAAGTTTGATTTTCGGCTAAATGAAGTACCTTCCCTTAGAAATGTCATATCGGTAGAATGCAATACTGTTGATCCAAGTAAAGTACAAGATGTCCTTAGTTGAAATCCTCCTAAGTCTATTTCATAAATTTGTAGTTTTCTTGGATTAGGTGGGCACTACCATCGGGTCATTCCAAACTTCTCTAATATCTCCACACTAATGACCGAGCTACTCACAAAGGACAAGAAATTTGTTTGGAGTAAGCAGTGTGAAGAAGCATTCCAAACCTTGAAGAAGCTCTTAACCACAGCTCCAATTTTATCTCAACCAGACATCACGATTTGACGTGTATTGCGATTGTTTGCACTGAACTTGGATGTGTAGTAATGCAAGAAGCTGGAGTAATTGCATATGCCTCCTGACAACTCAAGCGCCATGAAGAGCACTACCCGATGCATGATATGGAACTAGCAGTTGCGGTCCTTGCACTCAAGTTTTGTCATTGCTACTGTCTAGGAAACCTCAAGTACATCTTTACCCAAATGGATCTGAATACATGCTTAATAAGATGGTTAGAATTAATTAATTAAGGACTATGACTTGGAGGTTCATTACCATTTGGGTAAAGCCAATGTCATTGCATGCACTATGAGTCTAAAGGCACGCTACCATATGCTTACAACCACATGTTCTGTAGATAAAGGAGCCAAGCATTTGAGTGTACCCCCAGTTTGGAACCTTGTCCCACATAAGACTCGCTAATCAAATCGTTGACGTGTAGAATAAGGATGTTGGTATGGGCCACCATAAAAAAAATAAATATAGGTGAAGCAAAGTGTTTTCACAAGAATGATATATGTGTTTTATAGTTTAAGGATCGGTTAAAAGTCTATTCATCCCAGAAGCAACAAGATATACCATGACTTGAAAAAGCAATACTGATGGACTAGAATGAAGTGAGAGATTGCTTGGTATGCGAAGGAATGTGACACTTTTCAAGAGCTAAAGCACACCACATGAAAGCTGCAAGAATACTTCAGTCATTAAGTGTTCCCACATGGAGATAGGAAAACATCACACTATGGATTTAATCGTTTGACTATCTTTGACATCACATGAACATGGTGCGCACGTGGCCGAGGACAGTAGCACGTGCTTGTCCTTAGCTAGTGATGAACACCCTGGCATTGATGACGTCCACAGCGCCAAGCACTAGGTCTGCTTGACGGGGAGGGGAGGGATGAGTTCACATTAAGAAAACATTACCTACTCTCTCTTCTAGAAGCCATTAAACATTGAAATTTAGATTCAGAAAAAAAAAGGAAAGTCCAACCAACCTTCGAGAGTCCAAGATGGTAGAATCCTACATTTTTTTAATACTCCAACTGCAGCAACAAATACAAATGACGTCCCTTGGCCTTTGGAGGCAGAACACTTGCACAAATGGCAGAAGAAATGGTGCTCGTGCGAACGTCGAAATGAAGAGGAGGGGTTATATGCCACAGGCTCATTATCAGTAGCGGTTCAGATGGTGAACCACTGATGATAATTTATTAGCTGGTAATTTTGAAACTTATCAGCAGCGGTTCATTTAAAACAACCGCTGCTGATACCCATTATCAGCAGCGGTTTAGTAGGGCAGCAATTATTGGTCAGGTCTCATAGTTTTTGAACTGCTGCTGATAATCTTTTAGCAGTGGTTCCAGAGCAACAGCTGCTGATAGGACGTAGTGTGGATGGCTGCGGGCACCGGCTGAGCTGTGACTACGGGGCACAGCCATGGATGGTGATCATGGCCGCTTCAAAATCCATTATCTTGGTTGATCTAAGACTTGGTGGCCATGGATAACACAAAGTTTTAGTGAAAGTTGGACTGACCTGTTTGCTAAGACTGGTCACTCTCTTGTGTTTTGCGGGGCTGCCTTCGATGAATTTCATTTCTCTGTGGTCACTGAGCATTTGTTTTCTTCTCCTTGACCTTAAATAGATATTTAGAGCTCTACTGACATGGCAGGATGGGCTCCAGAGCCCTTCTAATCACGATGCTATGTGTCGACCTTCTCAATTGTGGCCTTCCAAGGAACATGAGTGTGCATCTAATACTGATTTCTCTGGTTCGCTTTTTACTATAGGGTTTAACCTCACTACTACAATGAAGGCATGCAATATCGATCATTTTGTGCCAATAATATTGGACAAACAGGTAACAAGGCCAGCAGTATCGACCAATGTAGTCCGATGACAGAAGCAATATCAGACATGATGATGTCGCACATTCGATGTTGCTGCAACCATAGCAGGGTTCAGATGCCTGATACTGCAGTGTATTAAAAAAAAAGAATCTAGGCCCATCTATGTCAAGCCCGACCCGGCCTAATGAACCCTAGCTGCCACACCAAGAGCTGTCAAACCCTAGCCACTGCACCGCACCTCGAGCTGTTGCATCACGTCCAGAGCCAAGTGGTGGATCAGCAGAGGCCATTATCACAGCAGCCTCCAGGGCGAGCAGATCCGCCGCCTCGTTTTGGCATGTTGTCGGAAAAGAGGCGCTTGCTAGATCCATCCAAGCTGTGCACTGCTGCACAAAACTTCTCGTCATGCCCGCCACTTCGTGGATCCTTCTTGTAGCAAAAAGTTCTTGGGGGTGGCGCTTGGCGGAGCGGCCACTGATGCTAGTCTCCTCGTTGCACTCGCTCGGAGCCGCACTAGTGTTGGCACAAAAATCTACACGCATCATATGGCAGATCTATTTAACTCTACTATAGGATTAAAATAAAACAAAATAATACATATTTACCCAAATGGATCTGAATACATGCCAAATAAGATGGTTAGAATTAATTAATTAAGGACTTGGGGGTTCATTACCATTTGGGTAAAGCCAATGTCATCGCATGCACTATGAGTCTAAAGGCACACTACCATATGCTTACAACCACATGTTCTGTAGATAAAGGAGCCAAGCATTTGAGTGTACCCCTAGTTTGGAACCTTGTCCCAAATAAGACTTGCTAATCTTGCACGATGAAATCATTGACATGCAGAATAAGGATGTTGGTATGGGTCACCATCAAAAAATACTAAATATATGTGAAGCAAAGTGTTTTCACAACAATGATATATGTGTTTTATAGTTTAAGGATCGGTTAATAGTCTATTCATCCCAGAAGCAACAAGATATACCATGACTTAAAAAAGCAATACTGATGGACTAGACTGAAGCAAGAGATTGCATGGTATGCAAAGGAATGTGACACTTTTCAAGAGTTAAAGCAGACACATGAAACCCGCAAGAATACTTCAGTCATTAAGTGTTCCCACATGGAGATAGGAAAACATCACACTATGGATTTAATTGTTCAGACTATCTTTGACTTCACAAAAGCATCACTCAATCTGGATTATTGTGGACCACCTAACCATGTCTGCACATTTCATTTCACTCAATCTGGATTATTGTGAACCACCACCAGATCCCTTCTAATTAAACCATCTTTGCATCGAAGCGTCCGACGCGTTCCTCCTCTCTTCTGCCCATGGAATTCTCCGATGACTGGCGCTTCCTATTCCTATGGGCCTCCATGTTTGCAGCCCCCTTCATGGCATGCTCTCATGGGCCCCTCTTCTTGTTCTCTCTCTTGTAGCCGGTCTTGCTGCTCTCCCTCCCATTCACCATACAGCTGCCGCCACAGGTGCAGGTCACCTCTTCCTAGGGAGAACACTGCATCCTTCACGCTTATGTCACAATGACCTCCCTCTTCCTGCTCATCAACCTCAACTCCCTTGCATGCGATCTCCTCTTCATACGGATTTTTTTAAAAACAAAAATTCTCCTAGCTATTTTTTGTCGCTAATGCACCGTACTCTGCTTCGGTGTGTGCACTTAGGAAGCAAATAACAAGATATAGTAGAGAACAAAGACTTAGCAAACATGATAAATAAACAAAGTAAAAGAAACATCAATCAAATAAGATCCAATAGACAACAACAAACAAGATTAGTTTGCATGGCATATACACATACGCAAACAATTGTTTGTATATTCAGCAAGAAATGGATTATACATTGATGGAACTCGCAGCTGTCATGTCATGGATGAGCTCCATGCACGTGAGCACACACGTTCGCCTCGAATGGCACCATGGACACGAGCCTGGACCCGACGGCCGTGTCATTCACCATGGTGCGCGTATGGCCAGAGGACAGTAGCATGTGCCCGTCCTCAGCCTGCGATTAATGCCCTGGCATTGATGACGTCCACAGTGCCAAGCACCAGGTCTGCTTGACGGGGAAGGGTGGGATGAGTTCACATTAAGCAAACATTACCTACTCTCTCTTCTAAAAGCAATTAAACATTAAATTTAGATTCGGAAAAAAAGGAAAGTCCAACCAACCTTCAAGAGTCCAAGATGGTAGAATCCTACAATTTTTTAACACTCCAAATGCAGCAACAAATACAAATGACATCCCTTGGCCTTTGGAGGAAGAACACTTGCACAAATGGCGGAAGAAATGATGCTTGTGCAGATGTTGAAACAAAGAGGAGGGGTTATATGCCATAGGCTCATTATTAGCAGCGGTTCAGATAGTGAACCACTACTAATAATTTATTATCTGATAATTTTGGAACTTATCAGTAGTGGTTCATTTCAATCAACCGCTGCTGATACCTTTTTGCTGAGACTGGTCACTCTCTTGTGTTCTGCCGGCTGCCTTCAATCATTTTCATTTCTCTGTGGTCACAGAGCGTTTTTTTCTTCTCCTTGACCTCAAACAAGATATTTAGAGCTCTGTTGACATGGCAGGATGGGCTCCAGAGCCCTTCTAATCACGTTGCTATGTGTCGACCTTATCAATTGTGGCCTTCCAAGGAACATGAGTGTGTATCTAATACTGGTTTCTCTGGTTCGCTTTTTACTGTAGGGTTTAACCTCACTACTGCAATGAAGGCATGCAATATCGATCATTTTGTGCCAATAATATTGGACAAACAGGTAACGAGGACAGCAGTTTCGACCAATGTAGTCCAATGACAGAAGCAATATCAGATGTGATGATGTCACACATTCGATGTTGCTGCAACCATAGCGGGGTTCAGATGCCTGATACTGCAGTGTATTAAAAAAAAGAATCTAGGCCCATCTATGTCGAGCCTAACCCGGCCTGATGAACCCTAGCCGCCACACCAAGAGCTGTCAAACCCTAGCCACCACACCGCACCTCAAGCCATCGCATCACGTCCATAGCCAAGTGGTGGATCAGCCGAGGCCATTGTCACACCAGCCTTCAAGGAGAGCAGATCCGCCTCGTTTTGGTAGGTTGTCGGAGAAGAGGCGCTTGCTAGATCCATGCAAGCTCTGCACCGCCGCACAAAACTTCTTGTCATGACCGCCACTTCGTGGATTCTTCTTGTAGTGAAAAGTGCTTGGGGGTGGCGCTTGGGGAGCAGCCACTAGCGCTAGTCTCCTCATTGTGCTCGCTCGGAGCCGCACTAGTGTTGGCACAAAAATCTACACGCATCACATGGGAGATCTATTTAACTGTACTGTAGGATTAAAATAAAACTGAGGCATGCCAGTTTCCCTGCAAATTGACAAAGAATACAAATGATCAAATTCTCCGAGTCACCAGTCCAAGACAGGCCAATGCATAGAAGATGATCACGAGATATAAAAAGCCGCCGATGGTAAGCAATTAAAATAATCAATTATAAAATTCACATATGAAAATATTGACATATCAGCAGTCTTAATGAAAACAATAGTATGCCGATGTTGATGGTAAGCAAGTTGATACAGGACAAAGTTGATGTTGATAGAGTATTAAATAAGGTTGCAACTATGTCAAATCGATGCTAACACTATAAGTCGATAAAGGGTTCAAACAATGATCTAATTGTTTGTAAATTAAATCAAATACAAAGATTATGATTGAACCATGCTAAACTATCAGCTAAATGCCCCGCTATTACTATATTGACTAGACTTCAATTATGTTCATCAAAAGTCGATGTAGCCTCACAGATTTTAGCAGATCAAAACTAATCGAGACAGTGTTATGGACAAAACTTGGTTAAGATAAGATCTAACCTAATTAAAGATGTAATCAACAAAGTGACTCGAATAATAGATCTAAACCAAACTTAACAAATGTAATACTTGCTATGATAGATTGGCTTCTACTGAGGCAGTATGCAACAAATAGTAGATGAGATAACTCTAATTTGGATCTAATTATCAAATAACAAGCAATTGCATAGACTAAGATTAGAAAGTGCTGATCAAAATCAATGAAATTACCGAAAGTGGTGAATGGAGGTCTCTCGCCGAGATTGGAGCCAACATTGCCCGCTCGAGACGAGAACTTGTCGGAAATAGGGAAAAGGGTAATGATGTGATGATTTGTATTTGATTTTGTGTGTTTTCTGAATAATATTCCCTATGCAAGGAGTCCCGAGTTGATTCTGGACTTTTATCTTCTATTTCTAAAACCAACTCATTTTATTCCTAAACAAAACTCCTATCTATAAGAAAAATAGATAAAATATAACCCTAACAGGTTCACTTTCTCAGGGCATGCCGCTTCACCTTCTTGTCAGTTGGCCCATATCGACCCTATCGGCTTAGAAGTGGACCCTATCAAATTTTCTGTGTCAACAGCTAGCTCGTCGGGATGGCGCTGGAAAGAGAGAAAACAATGAACAACAGGTGATATGGATGGAATCCAGATCTTACTTACGTGGCCTATAAAAACCAGAAATAAAATGCTAGAGGTACCCGGAATAAATGGTACAACTGAACAGAATGAACTTAAAAGCAACAAATATTCTAAGATGGCAATCTAAATCCTGAATTCATCCAACTATACTCTAAGTTACCGACCAACAAAGCCACCAACAACCAAATGGAACTGAAGCACTAATTGAGTGTCACTGAACCGACGGCTTCTATAATCTGATCGGGATAACACAAGAGCAAACACGTAGATATCTCTCGCCGGGTAAAATAGCTAGCACTCGGATAACCAAGGGATCGGAGGGCACTTTTCTTTTAATAATATTTTTTAGGCGACTGATATAGATTAGGTATTTCTACTTGGAACATCCCTCCTACCGAGGTATGAATTTAAGGTCCCATGGTGTCTCACTTCCTTGGCCATCTTCACTTGAATGATTATTAGTGACACTTCGCTTGAGGACCCTCCCATTGAGGTAATTAGTGACGCTTCTCTTAAGGACGCGTCACTAATTAATAAGGTAATTAGTGACACATCTCCTTACGACACGTCACTTTTTATCGTGCTCCTCATTAATGATGCTTTTTGGCTACCCGCGTCACTAATGTGTCCCTACATTACTGACGCATGTGTTCTCCATGCATCACTAATGTTCCCGGCGACACATTTCCTTCTTGCTCACCTCATCTTCGATAGATCTAGCTGCCTCTGAATCTCGGCTGGTGACTGCACGCATGGCACAACTCCACCGCTGGTGACCATGCGCACGGCACAGCTCCACCTTTGCCTCCGCCTCCGCCGGCTGTCGGCCACGCACGGCACAGCTCCACCTCTGGTGGCACGAGCCTTTGCTCCTCCACAGGCATAGACCGTGAGCGCGCAGGCTCTATGGTGTGAACAAGGGTTCCCGATCTTCTGAAAAGTTCTATATAAGTTGATTTGGTCGAAGGCGACACACAAATCGATCCGGCTTTAGAACAGCACATTCTAAACCCCGCAATCACAGCATGACATCTCCTCTAGTTATCAACCATCGTAAAATGATTGACTTCGATGAGAAGACTAATCCCTGCCTGTGAATCAAGAACAGAAGCAAGAACAGAGAAGATTACAACACAATTGCAGATGTATTATGAATCTCACGAAGTTGGGGTCTCACAAACTGAAGTGACGGTAAAACTGTTATAAACAGAATAATCTAAGCAAAACCTGAACCCTAATGGTGTGGTGGCTGTTGTATATGAAGACCCTAGGATCATGGAAGACCCTCTGGATGCGCCCCTAATTGGGCTCAACTGGATACAAAGCCCAAAGGCCAAAAGCAGGCGATGCAACACCGAAACAGATTCTGGACTCTCTCTTGTTTTGACGATTACTGATGACTCCGGACGAATTTTGACATGAGACCAGCGGCATTGGAATGGTCTTCTTTTTATCTTTCAGTGCAGATGTAGAATGTCCAAATATGAGTTTGTATGCGTCCTGGACATCTATTTTAGTGCAGGCTGGACCTAGACACTGAAACAGACTCGAAGTCAGTTTTGGTTGGGCCTCCACCTTATCTTCCACATCCTTGCTGGTCCTCCACATCTCCGAGTCCTTCTCCCCTCATATTCTGGTCCTCTCCATGGATCCTAATAACAATATAATCATTAGGTAGCAAACCATTCTCTAAAGTGATATATAATAAAGAACGTAGGAACGAGCTCACCATTAAATTTAGTCATCGTGCATGAGCTCTATTCATTGGACCTTGCAAGTCTAGAATTGGAGGAGTGTTATTTGTATCCATAGGATTGATGTCCTCATCATCCTCCCCCTCTTGAAAAGGAGTCGTCCTCTACTCAAGCTCATCCTCTTCTTCCAAGTACGGTTTCAAATCTGAAATGTTAAAAGTAGGACTAACCCCGAACTCGGGAGACAACTCAAGTTTGTATGCACTTATCATTAATCTTATCAACTATTTTGAATGGATCATCAGCTCTAGGCATTAATTTTGATTTTCTCAATTCTGGAAATCTATCCTTCCTCAAGTGTAACCACACTAAATCTCCGACATCACGCTTTATTACTTTTCTTCCTTTACTACCAGCAATTTTATACTTTTCATTCATCTTTTCAATGCTAAGTCTAGTGGTCTCATACATTTGTACAATAAATTCAGCACGCTCCTTAGCATCAACATGAACTTTCTTATTAATAGGTAGAGGAAGTATATCAGGTGGAGTACGGGGATCAAAACCATACACTACCATGAAGGGACTTACCTTGGTAGTAGAATGAGTTGCCCGATTATAAGCAAACTCAACATGAGACAAACATTCCTTCCATTGCTTCAAATTTTCTTTAAAATAGCTCTCAACATAGTGCCCAAAGTGCGGTTCACAACCTTAGTTTGTCCATCAGTATGTGGGTGACAAGTTGTAGAAAATAGCAACCTTGTACCCAACTTATTCCAAAGAGTGCGTCAAAAGTGACTCAAGAACTTTGCATCACGATCTGAAACAATAGTAGAAGGCATACCATGCAAATGTACAATTACTTTGAAAAAGAGGTCAGCAATATGACTAGCATCATCAGTTTTGTGACATGGTATAAAGTGTGCCATCTTAGAAAAATGATACACAACAACCAAAATGTTATCACTCCCCCTCTTAGTCCTAGGCAGTTCTAAAACAAAGTTCATAGAAATATCCGCCCAAGGAATAGAAGGAACAGGAAGTGGCATGTATAAACCATGTGGATTCAAGCGAGACTTAGCTTTTTGACATGTAGTGCAGCGAGCAAAAAACGCTCAACATACTTCCTCATCCTTGGTCGAAGGTGACACACAAATCGATCCGGCTTCAGAATAGCATGTTCTAAACCTCGCAATTATAGCACAACGTCTCCTCTGGTTATCAACCGTCCTAAAATGATTGACCTTGCTGAGAAGACTACTTCCTGCCTACGAATCAAGAACACAAGCAGGAACAAAGAAGATTGCAACACAATTGTAGATGTGTTATGAATCTCATGAAGTTGGGGTCTCACAAACCGAAGTGACAGCAAAACTGTTATGAACAGAATAATCTAAGCAAAATCCAAACTCTAATGGTGTGGTGGCGGCTGTATATGAAGACCCTAGAGTCGTGCAAGACCCTCTGGATGTTCCCCTAATTGGGCTCAACTAGATACAAAGCCTAAAGGCCAAAAGGAGGTGATGCAACACCGAAACAAATTCTAGACCCTCCCTTGTTTCGATGATTACCAATGACATTGGACGAATTTTGACATGAGACCGGCGGCATTGGAGGTCTTCTTCTTATCTTTTAGTGCATATGTAGAATGTCTAAATACGAGTTCGTATGCGTTCTAGGCGTCCATTTTAGTGTAGACTGGTCCTAGACCCTGAAACAGACACGAAATTGGTTTTGGTTGGGCCTCCACCTTATCTTTCACGTCCTTGCTGGTTCTCTACGTCTCCGAGTCCTTCTCCCCTCATATCCCGGTCCTCTCCAAGGTTCCTAATAACAATATAATCATTTGGTAGCAAACCATTCTCTAAAGTAACATATAATGAAGAACGTATGAACGAGCTCACCTCTAAATTTAGTCCTCGTGCATGAGCTCTAGTCATTAGACCTTGCAAGTCCAAAATTGGAGGAGTGTTATGTGTATCCATAGGAGTGATGTCTTCATCATCCTCCCCCTCTTGAAAAGGAGTCATCCTCGACTCAAGCTCATCCTCTTCTCCCAAGTATGGTTTCAAATCTGAAATGTTAAAAGTAGGACTAACCCTGAGAGGCAACTCAAGTTTGTATGCATTATCATTAATCTTTTCAACTATTTTGAATGGACCATCAGCTCTATGCATTAATTTTGACTTTCTCAATTCTAGAAATCTATCCTTCCTCAAGTGTAACCACACTAAATCTCCAACATCAAGCTTTATTTCTTTTCTTCCTTTACAACCAGCAATTTTATACTTTTCATTCATCTTTTCAATGCTAAGTCTAGTGGTCTCATGTATTTATAAAATAAATTCAGCACGCTCCTTAGCATCAACATGAACTCTCTCATTAATAGGTAGAGGAAGTATATTAGGTGGAGTACGGGGATTAAAACCATACACTACCTTGCAGGGACTTACCTTGGTAGTAGAATGTGTTGCCCGATTATAAGCAAACTCAACATGAGGCAAACATTCCTCCCATTGCTTCAAATTTTTCTTCAAAGTAGCTCCCAACATAGTGCTCAAAGTGCGGTTTACAACCTTAGTGTGTCCATCAGTTTGTGGGTGACAAGTTGTAGAAAATAGCAACTTTGTACCCAACTTATTCCAAAGCATGCGCCAAAAGTGACTCAAGAATTTTGCATCATGATTTGAAACAATAGTAGAAGGTATGGCATGCAAACATACAATTTCTTTGAAAAAGAGGTTAGCAATATGACTAGCATCATTAGTTTTATGACATGGTATAAAGTGTGCCATCTTAGTAAAATGATCCACAATAACAAAAATGCTATCACTCCCCCTCTTAGTCCTAGGCAGTCCTAAAACAATGTCCATAGAAATATCCGCCCAAGAAATAGAAGGAACAGGAAGTGGCATGTATAAACCATGTGAATTCAAGCGAGACTTAGCTTTTTGATATGTAGTGCAGCGAGCAAACAAAGCACTCAACATCTTTCCTCAACCTTGGTCAGAGGCGACACACAAATCGATCCGGCTTCAGGACAGCATGTTCTAAACCCCGCAACCACAATAGGACGTCTCCTTTGGTTATCAACCATCCTAAAATGATTGACGTATGAATCAGCACTAGTAACGTACATGCCCAAGAGGGAAACGTTCATGGTAGCTTGCCCACTGTGGGTATGTTGTCTCTATGTTCCGACGAGGACATTTTGAGGAGGGTGTCTGTAACATTTCTACACATTGAGATTAGGCCGAAAGTGGCCCATGAGCAGTTGTGTGCATGAGGGGGTGGGAATTTAGTACCACCTTGCTAGTTTAGTGGGAGGAGGACCAACATATAAGCCTATGTTGTGCACCACCACCAATCTTGGCCTAGCTCTTTCACGTGAAACGAGGACAAAAGCGTAAATAGGTTGGTGGGTGTGTGGGGTCCACTCAAAATGCGTGTCAAGCCCAGCTGGGTGTGGACCTCGTGGCATTATATGGAACTTCATAGTATTGGACCGTCATTTCTTCTCAATCTCAAGATTTTCCTTGATGCAAATCTTGTTCTTATTTTCAATCAGCTTGGAGTCCACCATATTTACTTGCTCTCTTTGTGGAAATGGCAGCCAATCAAGTGTTGCAAATGGTGGTAACATGCTGCACATTTGTAATATAGGGTGGACTGCCATACAAAGTGGAAACTTGACATGTGGCAAGAAATATTCCCACTCTTTGATCATTGCCCACAGCAGCATGGGAAATGTGCAATTGATCGGTGTTCAATTTTCATCCATTTGTAGGTGAGATGTTGGTGAGAACAACAACTTTGTTCTAAGTTTAGTACAAAAATAGGTCACATTCTTCACATCATGACCTGCAACAAAGGTTCTTGGCACATCATGTAGCCTCATAATTTCCCTAAAAAACAAGTTATCTACATGCGACATATCGTCGCTCTTGTGAAAGAGAAATATTGTTGCAAATTTCAAAAGCATCACAACTAAAATGATTCCCTTCTTAGTCCTAGAGAATTCAGCTTGCATGGAAGCCTATGTCAAGTGGTCCATCACTGCAGTAATATATACACATAATGTCTCATCTTAGGCCAATGGAATGGATGTTTCAGCAGCAAGTTTGTCATTTCTTTCCCAATGTGGCCCATTGTTCTTCTCATGTATGGTTGCCGCAATAATATCAAAGACAAGAGTAGGTCTAGGACACACAATTTGTTTGCATAGGACAAGTGTCCATCATTGACATGGTACTTATCCCACCATTTTTACCTAGGCATTTTAAGTATGGAGTTGCAAAATTAGGATTAGTGACATAAAGCTTGTCCACATTCTCACACATGAGCTCTTGAAACAACTGCATAAACATTCCGGCATGCTCAACAATGATGTGGTCATACATGGCAATGTTATCAAAGTAATCATGATGAACCAAGTGTATTAAAATGCATGGTGTACTAGTGGGGCTCAAATTATTTGCATTATGATGGCAGCCATTAAGCAAATCAATACCAATGGCAGAGTAGCCTCCACAAAACCTCAGGGCAGGGATGCTGGCGCTCTATTGGCTATGGCACTACCATGTGTGATCGATCGTTCTGATGCAGTTGTCTAGGCAGAAAGGGTGCTCAGGCGAGCCATCATCATCATAGTGATCGATGACCAAGCTCAGATCACCCCAGTAGCAGTCATGCACGCGCTAGCTACCCAGTTCGGCATTGATACAACGTCCCTCACTCTCGTCTCTCTGGAGAATCTGAGTTTCTTCTATTCGGGCTGGAGGATGGGTTAGTCCTAAGGCTGGTCAGTGACGTTGGGTCAACAGGTCCGAGCACAACAGCCCTATGCCTCCACTATCGACTCTGGACTCGTCAAGTTCATGCAACATTAATGTCCTTGCCACATCTGGTCGATGTTGAACTATGAGGGATTCCAGCTCACACCTGGGAGGTCTCGGCAAATACGAACTTGCCAAACCCTTTTAGTTGGATTGAGAAAATTTACCCAACAACTCGTAGTAGGGAAGATTTCTCAGTTTTCTAGTGTTCAACATGGTGTTTCCGTCCAGATTTGGTACCTACGGCAAAAGATCTCCATGTGGTCGAGCCGATTCTGGCTATGGCGGAGGAACGCTAGTCCAGTGAACCTTAGTGTACCTAGTGGCCATGCCAGTAATATGTGAGGAGCGGTTTGAAGAAGCTGGTTCTATTGCCCAAACATAGAATGATGATGACAGTCCAGAGAAAGAGAGAAGGCAACATCAACATGAAAACCCGCCACCGCCGGCGAGTTCCCTGGAAATTGTTCATGGCATCGCATCAGCAGGGATCTAGTAGGAAGACAAGCCCACCCACAAGGAGCCAGGTCAGCAACAGAGACGGCGGCTCCATTGAATGGGGTAGACGGGCCCATTGAATGGGCCCACCCACAAGGAGACAGGTCAGCAACGGAAGACGGCGGCTCCATTCAATGGGGTAGAAGCCGAGGAAGGCAACATTGGGGCTCCCTTTGCTCCTACATTCGATGAGGTGGAAACCGGGGAGGGTGAACTTTTGACTCCTCCATCTCATTGTCTTCAAGAAAGCTTTAACTCAAAATGCACTATCTCAATGAGTGTGCTGGGTTGCTCCTTGCCCGAGGAGCCCATTAATAGTACATTCCACCGGATGAGATCCCCTCTATTCTCTCATCGACTTTGGTTTTGAAGCACCGTTAGTAGTAGCTAGAGCGTTGCTACAACTAGACAACGTTCCTCTTAAAGAAGCATCACAAGACAGAACCGATGCTACTGAGACACTGCCATCACTTATTTCCGACAACGGGCCTGTTGACTGCAGGGCATCCGACAACAGGTTACGGGTCGATGAAACTTTACCTGTTCAAGAGGAGGAAGCTGCCATACCTCTCCTTGCCGGTTCAGTGGAAGAAAAATAGGTCACCGCAAGGTCCGACAATATGATGACAGGCAACAATGAGTCCTCACCTGTGACTTGGCTGCCAGCTGCGGATGTTATGCCGATTGATGAGCCACCATCTGATCCTTCAACAATCAATACTACTTTGGTTGCCATAGATTTGTTGGTGTATGCAAGGCGGCCAAGAACACATGCTTTGCAAATGATGAACAGCCCTGGCAATAAGATGTTCAGCCTCAGCAGCACCTCGCTTTAGCCAAACCAGCTAGCAAATTCATCAAACAGAGAAACACCGGCAAATTCAGCGATGTCATAGGAAACCAGTGGCCTTGACTGATCCACCAAGGTGAAGCCATCGTGTGGAACATGTCCCTTTGGCTGCCTCCAGTATCTGTCGATAGCTGGGGTTCTCGGATAATCAAGAGCAGTTGTCACAAGCAACAAAAGAAAAGTATGTTGAGTTTTTCAAGAAGCCATTGATCTCGAATCATGTTGTAGCCTTGGCAGCAGTCATCAGTAAGGAGATGCCTACGGTTCTACCGGGATCCTCTCCGGTTGTGACTACCAATTAGCTAAGTGGGTTTCTAGTCATTTTTTCCATCAGTCTTAATGGATTCTCCAAATATTTTGATATGGAATGTACATGGCCTAAACGATCAGGCTCGGCATGATAATGTATGCAAAGTGGTAGAAGCATGTTGGCCAGCTGTGTTTTGCTTGGTTTCCTTGCAGCAATCTCATAGTGGGACATCATGGCTATTCTTGGTTATGATTTTGCGGATTTTGTGTATCTCCATGTGCAAAGCACTCGTGATAGAATCCTAATAGCTTGACGCCAAGGTTTTGTGGCTGAGTCTTGGCGTATTGATACTTACTCAGTCACAATCCAATTCAGAGACGGGGTAGAAGAAGAAAAGATCTGGTGGCTCACAAGGGTATATGGACCTCAACAAGATGCTGATAAAGTGGCCTTCCTAGCTGAGGTTAGAGAAGTGTGCGCTTTCTGTGAAGGTCCTTGGATGATAGCTAGGGACTTTAACATGATTTATTGATCAAAGGACAAAAATGATGATAATCTCAACTATGCCATGATGGGTCACTTTTGTCGCCTAGTGAATGATTTGGAGCTAAAGGCTATACCCCTGCTAGGACATAGGTATACATGGTCCAATGAAATAGATTCTCCGACTTTGGTTAAGTTAGATCAGGTCATGTGTTTGGTTGACTGGGAAGCATTGTACCCTGATTGCATTCTACAAAATTTAGTGACGAATGTCTCAGATTATTGCCCACTACCCCTTGGTTTAGAGGAAAGAGTTTCGGGCAAAAAGAGTTTTCACTTTGAAAGTTTTAGGGCCAAAATGGAAGAATTTCAGGAGGAGGTCGCACGATCTTGGCCTACGTCGGTGGTGGCAGTGTGTCCTTTTGAGCGAATCTCTATCGAAGTCCAAAGATCGACAAGGTCTTTACAATCATGGAGTCAAAAACGGGTTGGACATGTCAATAGTCAGCTTAGAATTGCCAGGAAAATTCTTCATCATTCGGAAATTGCATGTGATTTTCGATCACTTACTAGAGAAGAGGAGTGGCTCCAATGTGAGGCTAAGCTATAGTGTTTAGTATTGGCCTCCTTGGAGCAGACTATTGCCCACCAAAGATCTCGGATCAGGTACCTCAAGGATAGTGATGTGAATACCTCACTCTTTCATAGACAAGCTGGATTTTGGAAGTGGAAAAATTTCATCTCACATCTCATGCATAATGATCAGCTTGTGAGCCGTCAGGAGGGCAAGCAGGAAGTCATGTTTGAGTTCTTTTTTTGAGTTACTCGGTATGGCTCTACCACGGGTCTCTTCCTTGGATCTCTCTTTCTTTCATAGAGATGGCACTAATTTATCTGCTCTTGATGCACCTATCTTAGAGGAGGAAGTATGGGAGACCATCAAATCCTTGCCAAGTGATAGAGCCCCGGGACTAGATGGATATACGGGTCATTTCCATAAGGCCTGTAGGCAAATCATCAAGTATGACTTCATGGTGGCCATCATTTCTTTATAGCAAGGAGATACTATGAAGTTATGGCTTCTCAATTCAGCTTATATCACTCTTACTGCCAAGAAAGATGATGCCAACCAAGCCAAAGATTTTTGGCCAATCAGTTTGATACATAGCTTTGCCAAACTGATTACTAAAATCTTGGCCAACAGACTTGCTCCCCTCTGGAATTCAATGGTGGCCACTAATCAAAGTGCTTTTATCCAAGATTGGTGTATTCATGATAACTTTATTCTAGTGCAGCAAACCATCAAGCTCTTACATAGTCACAAAGCATCCACTCTATTCTTGAAGCTTGATATTTGCAAAGCATTTGATTTAGTTTCATGGTCATTCCTATTGGAAGTCTTGACTCACCTCGGCTTTGGACCATCTTGGAGGGCTCTCATCTCCAATTTGTTGTGCTCATCATCCACCTATGTTCTTGTTAATGGCCACCCAGGAGAGGAAATCAAACATCAGCGTGGTTTAAAGCAAGGGGACCCGCTTTCCCTGATGCTATTTATATTGGTCATGTATGTGCTCAATAGTCTCTTCACTAAAGCAGCAGAGATGAACCTTCTACAACCCATTCACAGGTGACATGCTAATCAGCATATATCTCTATATGCCAATGATGTCGCCCTTTTTATCAAGCCGGTGGAAGAAGACATAAACCTCACATTGGAGATCCTAGACCATTTCGGAGTGGCCTCGGGGTTAAGAACAAACTTCCAGAAAAGTTGTGTCATCCCCATTCGCTATGAACAACCAGTAATTGATCATATTTCCTCTATCCTACCCTGCACCCTCTCTTAATGTCCATGCACCTATCATGGCCTCCCGGTTTCAGACAAAAAGTTGAGAAAGGCTGAGTTGCTAGCATGGGTGGAAAAATTGGTAATTCGATACCTTCATGGCAAGCTGCTTTCATGAACATGGCTTGGCGACTTACTTGGGTTCGCTTTGTTATGACAGCAATCCTGATCCATCTCTTGATAGCAATCAAGGTACCTAAGTAGTTTATCAAAACCATTGACAAATACAGGTGTGCTTTCATTTGGGAGGGAAGGAGAAAGAAGTGAATGGGGGTAGTTGTTTGGTAACCTGGGAGAAATCTCTTTCTGCCCATCATGGGCAGGTCTGGACATACCAATTAACTCTAATGCAGTAGCTCTCTTCAACATTGGGTTAGAGTGTCAGGTGGGTAATAGTGAGAATACCTTTTTTCGATGGACAGATGGCTGTTTGGGTGTCACATTGAGGACGTTGCACGAGTGTTGCAGCAGCAGTACCTAAAAAACACCTGAAAAGAATAGTGGTCAAGGCCCTTCACACTTAGCATTGGAGGGATATGCAAGGTGGTTTATCAATGATCGTTTTCATTTAGTACTTCCAACTATGGAACATCATCCAAGACTTTATCATCATGCAGGAAGAAGACTCATTTGTTTGGAGAATGGGTAGTTTTGGGTCGTTCTCATCAAAGATAGCATATCAAGCTTTCTTTCATGGCGCTATTACTTTTGAGCCATGGCGGCAAATTTGGAGATGTTGGGCACCGGCAAAATGTAAAGTGTTCTTGTGGTTCGCAGTTCAGGATAGATGTTGGACAGCGGATCGTCTAGCTAAATGAAATTTGCCTCATCCTTACTGGGCTAATGAAACCGTGCAACACCTACTGACTTCTTGTGTTTTCGCAAGAGAATGTTGGTTCAAGGTGCTGGCTCCTCTCGGTTTCTCATCAATTGTTCCTAGAAACCATGATCACAAGTTCTTAGATTGGTGGTGAAGAGAAGTTAAGAAAGTGCCAAGGCCAAGAGAAAATGAAGGACCGAGAAGGCAACCAGTGGGGGGGGGGGTGAATGGGAGCCAATCAAAATTCTCCAAGAGAACTTGGCCTATATCCCAAAAACAACTCAAGCCAACCTCCGAACCAATCACCAAGACTACACACACCAACTAGTGCTGTACTAGCCCTAGGAGTGATCAACCACAGCAAACAAACACAGCAGAAACAAAATGGAACAAGAGGCGCTCAAAACAGGTCAGTACTGGATTCCCATCGGCAGTGCCGACAACAGCCATCGGTAGTGCCGGTCACTACCATCAACAGTGCCATTCACCCTCATCGGCAGTGCCGGTGCGGGACAGAAGGACTCTCTGGAACCAACAGACAAGACGGATTGGCAGTGCCGGTTGGCGTAATCGGCAGTACTGGTGCAGGGTTCAGACTCTTCCTGTCGGCCGGCCGATTTGAGTTCAGACCCACCGGCAGTGCCAGTCCTGGTCATCGGCAGTGCCGATCGACCTCGACAGAACAAGAGAAACTTTCGGGATATTGCAAGAACTTGACCAAAACCTAATCAAACGAACTCCAAATGTTGCAATTTTTGGACCAGTGAATCCTCATCACATCACGACCCTAATCCTAGAAGTTCAACTCAATTGGCCCAAGAAATCATCACAAATTTCAGATCTTGTGCCAAGAATTCCAAAAAGGGGAAACTTAAGAAATCCTTCAAATCGAAGGTGCTAGAGCCATTGATTCGGTCAAGGATCCATAGAGGATTATTCCAGCTCATCCTAGCAACAAGTTTCTCAAGAAATCCGAGCCAAAAACTCCTCCAAAAATAAGATAAAAAATTACCACAAAAATAGCTCTAAAAATAGAGAAAAAGAGAAATTTGTGATTCAAGAAAAGAGAAAAATCTTGAGCATGAAAATACTTCTCATATCATAGAAAGGTGCTTACAAGATCCATGGTTATAAGGCTAGGAAGCCACCCTCTTTCTCCCACTATTTGGAAGAGCAAGAGATGTCTCTCACACACCCTCTCCTCTCCTCTAAACCATGAAGTCCTCTCCTAGCACTTTGTAACGGGTTCCTAACACAAGGCTAATGGCAAAGAGAGCCACATCTTCCACCAGTCCTATCTCTCCTTATATAGGCCCAAGGTCCATTGCCCGCATGACAACACAACCCTTGGCCTACATAACACACCCACCTACCACCGGGGGCATAATCGTCCATCTTTCGCCTCATCGCCCGAATGCCATCGAGCCCTTCACAACATTGCTTCGACTTGAAGCAAGCTCCGTGATGGTGCTACGTGCACCACCAACCACCGCCACCGGTTTTGAGGCCCAAACCGAGAAACCGCCTTGCATGCTTCTCAAAGCGCGACTTCTCGATGTCGACGCGTGTCACCTTGTCCCGCGATCCTGACCACCGGCAAGTCTCTCCCAGTCCCTGTCCATCGGGCCCCCATGTCACTTGCACCGGCATCCCGCTCGCCTTGACTTGGTCAACATGCCGTCTTCAAGACACCACGGTTTTGAGGCTCAACCGCGAAACCGTCTGTGCTTCTCGCCTCTCCATGTGTACGGTGTGGATCACCCTTGACTCCACCCAACATCCTAATTGTCCAGCCCCAAGTCTCGTACTTGTGCCCGATCCTCTTGCCGTTTACCACCAAGTCGACTCTAGTGACCTACACATCATGAGACAAGCAAACATATTTCCCACCTCCTGCATCTTCACCAATACCTCCACCAACTCCGGTTAGTCAAAACCATAATCATGCACACACACATGCAATCCCTAGATTCCCGCATTTCAACTCAAACACCAAATCCGCTCAAGTCAATTACTCATCACATATTGTAAACCATGGCACATATCCACATGGTTTCTCAATCTCCCCCTTGATGAGTACATTGACAACCTCAAATGCACAAGATTAGAGAGGGAAATGCGAAACCGAATAAACTCATCCAAATGGCCAAACCCAAAGAAATGGTGAAAACTAGCCATCTAGCAAAGTAGGGATCACAAAACCAAGAGTTGGCAAAGAAAATGACTTGAGATGCAAAGAATGTGAAAAGTGCAAGAAAATGCTCAAGATCATGATATGCTCCCCCTCAACTTGTGGTAGGTTTCATGTAGTGCAAAAATGGATCATTTTAAGTTTCATAGCATAATTTGTGCATGACCCAATATTTTCTCCCCCTTTGGCAATGAACTCATCAAAGAGGCAAAAGAACAAGCAAACATGCAAAATATGAAAATGCAAACCTAAGGAGCTTCAACAATTATGCAAACACACATTTAACTTTGCTACCCATAAACATAGATCCATGAAGTGTAAAAGCAATAGCTCACAATCATACAAGGATCAAAAACAGATAGCAAGGTATAAACACCAAGAGCTATACAAGCTAAGCAGAAAGATTGACTAGCTTAGAGAGAATCAAATTTTGCTCATCATGAGAAAATCTACCACCACATGTGTAAGTACTCCCATCCAAGGCAAAACAAGCATCAAGTGAATCATAAGAATCTAGCCAGTTTCAATCTCAACTAGGGCAACAAGTATTTGTAGAAAATGAGATTTACAAATGCTCACAGATGCAACAGAGACTCAATTGATCAAGTGTTTATGTTTATCCTCTTGTGTCCTCTTATCCATACGGAGGGTCGCGCGACTAGGTACGGAAAACATCCCGAGGCCTCAAGTCACAGTGTTTGGATTTAGCATTTTAGAATTATTCTTGATCAAAATCACTTAGCAGATTATCCATAGTTTATTCACAAGACAAAAGAGCATGCCTTTGCGCCAAAAGGAACACACGTTCCCACAATCTCCCGTCATGAGCTAAACATTTGCAAAGCCTTCCATTTCGCAAACACAAGGTGTCAAAGCCAAGATATCCTCTAGACTAGCCTCAATGCAAGTTTCAACAAAGATAAAAGCAATTATACACATGGTGAGCAAGTTTTAGCAAGATTAATTCATAAGGTTCACAAAAGCTTAGTTTACCTTTAAGATTAGCAAGTTGCTCACATGAGTCTATAACAGGCCATCTAGAAAATCTAAGCATGAGAGATTACCATCATATCCACACAACTTAGCTCAAGCTTAATCATAGCAAAGAGAAATGCAAGAAGGCATAAGAATCAAAGCTTATCTACCAATGCATATATTACATCTGAGATGCAATGCATAAAAGGTAAGATACATATATACAAGTAAACACCAACTCTCCCTCAAATGATGCCATAAGGATGACACACACCAAGTTCCCCCCGAAGAAAAGCATGTCTAGTAGCATCTAGGGGCTTGGTGAGGATATCAGCTAGTTGGTTTCTGGTGTCAGTGTATTTGAGCTCAACATCCCCCTTCTCAACATTGTCTCTCAGGAAGTGGAATCGCACATTGATATGTTTAACCTTACCATGTTGGATTGGGTTTTGGCTAAGCATATGGCACTGGAGTTATCACACCTGAGTGGAACACTCTTAAAGGTTAAACCATAGTCCCTCATGGTAGATACAACCCATAGGATTTGTGAGCAGCAGCTAGCGACAGCTACATACTCAGCCTCTGTGGTGGATTGGGCTACACTCGACTGCTTACGAGAAGACCAACAGATCAAAGAAGTATCCAAGAAATGGCAAGTACCAGAAGTGCTCTTCCTATCAATTCTACACCCAGCAAAGTCCACATCTGAATACCCAATGACATCAAAAGATGAAGATACAGAGTACCAAAGACCAAACTCAAGGGTGTATTTGAGATACCTGAAGATGTGCTTGATAGCCTTGCGATGAGTCACCCTTGGGGAAGTTTGAAAACGAGCACAAAGATACACCGCAAAGTGTATGTCGAGTCTTGTCGCTCTCATGTACGAGAGGGAGCCAATCATGCTCCCGTACTCCCTTTGGTCCACCGCTTCACAGTCTTCATCAGGGTCAAGTGCCGTTGTAGTGGACATTGGTGTAGATAATGGCTTCACATTGACCATGTCGAACTTCTTCAGGAGATCCTTCGTGTACTTGGCTTGATGTATGAAAGTGCCTTGCTTGCACTGCTTGATCTGAAGCCTAAGAAAGAAGGTGAGCTCGCCTATCATCGACATCTGAAATTCACTTTCCATGGCTTCCTGAAATCTAGACACAAGAGCATGAGAGGAACCACCAAAGATGATATCATCCACGTAAATCTGAACCATTAGAAAGTCATTGCGATGCCTGAGAGTGAACAAGGTTTTGTCAACACACCCCATGACATACCCACGCTCTAGCAAGAAAGTCTTAAGCCTAGCAAATCATGCCCTAGGTGCTTGCTTTAGCCCGTACAAAGCCTTCTGAAGCTTGTACACACGGTTTGGGTATTTGTGGTGCTCAAAGCCAGGTGGCTATTTTACATAAACCTTTTCCTCCATGAAACCATTTCGAAAGGCACTCTTGATATCCATTTGATAGAGTCTAATGCCCTTAGAGGCAGCAAATGCAAGCAAGATCCTAATGGCTTCTATGCGTGCAACAGGAGCAAAGGTTTTCCCATAGTCTAAGCCCTCAACTTGACTGAAACCCTAGGCAACAAGCCTAGTCTTGTTTCTAGCAACCTCACCATCTTCCCCATGCTTGTTTTTAAACACCCATTTGGTTCCGATGACATTGACACCAACAGGAGGCTCTACTAGGGTCCAAACTTTGTTTCTCTCAAAGTTCTCCAACTCCTCATGCATGGCATTAACCCAATGATCATCAGATAGTGCGTGTCCAACATCTCAGGGTTCAAGGGTTGCAACAAAGAGGGAATTGGTAAAGCAAGCGAGATGTGCAGACCTTGACCTTGTTGTCCTCTCATAGAGATTACTGATCATTTGTTGAGGTGGATGTTGACGCTGAATGTGGTGAGGAGCCTCTCTTTCAGAGCGTACCTCCCCCTCAACCGCAGCTGGAGCTCGCTCGACAGCTACTGAAATAGATGTAGAAGTGATGTAGATATGGCCCAATCTTCCGAGAGGTAAGGGGATAAACTCGAATTTGGGGAACTCAGCGTCCACGACCCGGCGTGAATCAGACACAATCCAACCCCGCAACTGTTACACCAAGCACAACTTGATTGTTCCTGCAAGCGAAATCGAGAACACAAGCAAGAGAGGATAAACACGCAATCTGAAATTGCAAATATGGATGAAGTGAATCACAAGAAAAGGTTCAAGCTTTGATCACAAAAGGACTAATCGCCACAGTGGTGTAGAACAAGAACAGGGGCCTTGGATTACAATAAAAGGACTTGTCGCCACAGTTACAATAATTCGATCAAGTTTCTCTCTGGAAAACTGAACTAAACAAAACCCAAAACTAAAAGACGGCGGCTACTGAGTTTATATAGGAAACAAAGACGTCCTAAGGTTGGGGGCGACCGGGGGGGTACCCACAACATAGGCTTAAGGCCCAACACGATACATGGCCAAGTTAGCCCAAAATAGGTGGCACAACACCTTGTCATGGTCACATATTATGACTCACGACCCTTCTGGAGCTAGGACCAGAATCAAAACGACGGTGTCATCATCCCCTTTCCAATGCATCAAAGAACGCCTCGTTTGGACGTCGGATGTGGGAGATATCATCAAAACCGTGAAGGGGTGTCGGCTGAATCCGAGACGAACGCGGCGACCGAGTTGGTGACGACTTGTAACTTGGGGAAGGCCATGATATACGTGTATCCAGCATGGTGATGTCCTCATCAAGAAGCTTCTGGACCCTCTGCTGGAGTGGTGGTAGCAGCAGGAATAAGCTCAGATGAGAGATGAAGTGAATCATCATCATCATCATCAAAGCCCTGTAGGTCCTCTTCTATAAAGATGCTTTCCTTCAGCTCCTTATAACCTGCAGACTTAATCGCATTCCTTGCACAAGAGTTTGATTCATCAAAGGTTACATCGTAGGACTCTACGATGGTGTTAGTTTCTAAATTCAAAACTCTGTAGGAATGACCATAAAGGGTGTAGCCAAGAAAGATCCCATCGGAAGATCTCGACTCAAACTTATCAAGATTGCCATGCTTGAGAATGAAGCACTTGCAGCCAAAAGCATGCAAATGAGAGACAGATGGCTTCCTCCCAAAATGTAGCTCATAAGAAGTCCCATTAAGAATTGAGCGCAAGAAAACCCAACTGGAAACATAGCAAGCAGTGCTAATGGCCTCAGCCCAGAACCGCCTCGGAGTTCTATGCTCATCGAGCATCGTCCAGACCATCTCCACCAAGGTTCCGTTCTTTCATTCGACCACACCATTCTACTAAGGAACACGAGGTGCTGAAAACTTATGCTCAATACCATGCTCAAGACAGAAAGCATCAAAAGAGGAGTTTTTGAACTCGGTGCCATTATCACTGTGAATTGCTCGTAATGCACCAGGGAGTTCCTTGAACAACCTCAAAGCTAAGCTCCAAAAGTGATGAAACACTTCATCCTTGCTTTCAAGAAAGTAAACCCAAGAGTAGCGAAAGTAGTCGTCAACAATCACAAGAACATACCACTTCCCACCCACCGAATGAACCCGAGAAGGACCAACCGTGTCCATATGAAGCAACTCTCCAGGGTGTTCAGTCATCACCAAGTTGATTGGTGGATGAGAAGCGGCAATCATTTTCCCATGACGACAAGGATCACAAACCAAATCCTTATCAAATTTGAGCTTAGGCAATCCTCGGATCAAGCCTAGGCCACTCAAGCGACATAACAAGTCAAAGCTCATGTGACCCAGTCTCCTATGCCATTTTCAGAGCTCAGAAGAAGATTGAGCGAACAAGCACTTGTGAGAACTAGGAGAACCAGCAAAATCAGCCTGAAAAACTATGCCAGTGCATGAAATCCCACAGACCAAAGAACCACTCGAATCAAGAACACAAGAAGCATTGGACTTAAAGCGCACTTCCAAACCAACATCAAGCAGCTGAGAAACAGAGAGAAGATTGCACTTGAGATGCTCAACCAAATCAACATCCTTGAGAGTGAATTTTTCATTTACCTTTACCGCGCCTCTTGCCTTCACTCTCCCTATTTTGTCATCTCCAAAGGTCACATGCTCCCGTCGCTTCAAGGGAGTGAGGCTGGAGATCCACTTTGCATCTCTGGTCATGTGGCGTGAACACCCGGAGTCCATCAACCATTTGTTCTCCAGGCCTCCACCTGCTGCCTACAAAGAACGAGAAGGGAAAGTCAATGGCTCAGTGCTGGGGTTAGTCAAAAAGCATTTGGGGATCCAGCACTTAACCATACGACTGGTAGTAGTCATCACAGTTCTTTGCAAATTATCATTCGAAGGCATGGGACGAGAACCACGATGGGGAAAGCGTGGCCTGTCAAAGTGTCTTGACTCGAACCTTGGGTTGTGTGGATAGAAATCATTTGTGTGAAAGCCAAATCCACGCGAGTGACACTCACCACGATGGGGAAAATGTGGGGTGCCAAAGCGCTACTCTGCAAAGCCTCTATTTCATGAATCAGAGCCATATGAGGGATGATCCTGTCCATGATAGGCATGAGAAAAAGAGCGAGGCTGAAAGTCAACAAAATCATCATAAAAAGCATCCCTAGTCAACTCAGCTTGTTTCCTCTCAATCCTCTTACACCTATAACAGAATTCATCCAAGTGGCCCTTGCGACCACAAAACATGCAAATGTTGACACCCTTAGGATTAGGCTTGGTTTGCATGGTAGGCTTAGGTTTTGGCTTCTCTGTTTACTTTGGGTTGAAGGAGGGTTTTGGATTGGGTGGATAGTATGTGTCAATGGGTTTTATGGTGTTTTCCTCATCCTTGTAGCTGGAGCTAGGTACAAACTTACCCACATTTTCACTGTCTTTGCCCACCCTCTCAAATCCCAAACCCAAGTTATAGGTTGACCTAGAAGCACTCTCCTTCACTCTTGCCAAATCACTCTCAATCTTTTCCTCACTCACTAGGGTTCTCTGGAGCCTAGAAACAAGATAGTCATTTTCTTGAACTAGGACTTTGTTTTCCTCCATAGTGATTACTAGCTTGTCCTAGAGGGTGACACACACTTCACACGGAGGTGGGAGAACTTTCGAGTGAGTCTCATGAAGCAGCTTGGACTCAATCTTTTTGACTTTGAGGGACTGAGCTTCCAACTCATCTATGAGCTTGGGGCACTTCTGACATGCACCCAAAAGAGTTGGCCTAGCTTTAAATTTCTCAAGCTCCTTGAGGGCACTCTCAAGCTGACTGGCAACTTGAGCATGCACACTCTCCCTCTGACTCAGATCATTTATCACAACTTGACAAGACTCACACTCTACAACAATGTCATCTTTAGCAAGCTTAGACCTAAGCGAAGCAATTTCAAAATCAGCACTCTCCATCTTAGCCTTAAGCTCTTTACTCTCATGAACAGCACTGCGAAGCTTATCATCTTGCAAGAGCAGAACATCACACAAATGATCAAGTTCATAAGAGAGATCACCAAGAGTGGGAGGTACCTCGCTTGTGTCGGAGTCGGATTCGGAGTCAGTGTCATGGTCGTTCTTCTTCTTTTTGGGATAGTCAGCAATGAAGTGTCCCGGGTCACCGCACTCGAAGCAGGTTCTTGAACCACCTCCTCTTCGCTCCTTTCAGTTGTTGTAGAACTTCCTGAACTTCCTTGTGAGAAAGGATGGCTCGTCGTCAGGAATGCACTCCATTTGTTCATCGGAAGCTGCAACAAGAGAAGACAGAGCAAACTCCAAAGAAGACTTGTCAAGTGAGGGGTTACTTCCATAAGAAGCATCACTATGACTACCCTTCTGAGAGCTAGAAAGCAAAGCCATTCTAGAAGTAGGAATAGCAAGATTAGGACGAGATTTCCTAGACAGTTCATGAGATTTTAGCTAGCTATATAGTTGCTCACAGTTCAAGATATTGAAGTGAGCAGTTTCTTCTAGAGCAGCAATTTTAACCCCCTAACATTTTCATCAAGTGAGTATAGCAGTTGCTTAGCTCTATCATTATCATTGTACACAAGGTTACCATAAGCCCGCAAGTTGCACACAATTGCCTCAAACCTACGAAAGGTGTCATCTAGTGACTCACCAGGTTTTTGTGCTAAGGTTTGGTACTGTCTATTGTAAGAATCCTTACGCATAGACTTGACTTGATTGGTACCCCCATGGTACGTACAGATCTTATCCCAAATAGCATGAGCAGTGTCAAGGTGTGCAACGCGATTATGTTCACTCCTACCAAGTGCAGTGAGCAGAATATTGATAGCTTTGGAGTTGTTCTCATACCTGGTTAACTCACCTGCAGATGCAGTGTTTAGGTCTTGTGTGACACCCCAGGTGTCTCACTTTCATTTAACCAACATGAAGAGCTTAGATCATGAACAACATAGCATGAAATAATAAGACTCACTCCCTTTTAATTAATTCTAGGCAAATAAAAACCCTGCAATCAAGTTATTGAAGCAATTCAAAAATCTCAATACAACTTATGCTAAATAACTTCATAATCATGTTGGTAATAATAAAATAGAATTTTATGAAATTATTGGGCATTTTATCTGCTTGGCAAGACCCTTAATTAATTAATTGATTCTTAAGTAACTAATTAATTCTAAAAATATTTTTATGAAAATTTTAAATAAAATTCACCAAAGTGTTCTCCACCATTTAAAAAGTCAGTCCACCAATTTTCACTAATTTAGGAAGTCCCTAGCTATTTTATTTTGAATTGATGAAAATCAGCTTTGACTAGGGACCTGTTTGCACTAAATCTAAAAGATCAAGGGGCGCAGTGTAAAATCCCGCTCTTCTTCCTCCCCACTGTCGGCTCCTCTCTGCCGCCGGTGCACCGCCCGGCTCGCCTTCACTCCCCACCTCGGAAACGCGCCCGCGCTACAGCGTCAACACCCTGCACCTCTGCCCTCCGCCCTGTCCCCTCACCGCGAGCTCGCCCAATGGATTTCTCTTCCCCCCTCTTCTCTGCACGCCACCGGCCGACGACTTCAATTCCCGCCAATTCCTCCACTCCCGCTTCTCCCCACTCACTCTTATCTCTCCGCAACTTGGGAGCAAACCTGCAAACTCACGAAACCACTCTCTCTCGCTCTCAGTCTTCTGCTCTCTCTATTTTCTCCTCTCTTTGCCCCTCTCTGCCATTGCTAAATGAAGCCAAAGCTCGAACTCGGCTGCCGTCATTCCACTGCTTCTCCCGCACGAGCTAAACTTAAAACCCACGCGCTCACACCTCCTCTACATTCCCATGTCACTCGCTCGACCAAACCCCGCGTGAGCCCTAACCAATTTGAAGAAAACTGAAGCAGGCAACTCCGGTGACCTCCTGTGCCGCCGGCCCAAAATTCGGTACCCTTGGTGAGTCTCGCCACCTATCTTTCTTCTCCCACGCGCGTGAACCATCTACATATTTCCCTGACCTACTTCTCCTTTGTTTCCTCCGCTCAAGTGGCTGGCAATCACCTTTTTCCCCCGACTCTGCTCCGGTGCCGGCAAGGATCAAGCCACCTCATCGACGAGCTCCTACTTCCGGCCATCCCCGTCCAACGTCGACTTGATGCCGCTCTCTGTGGTGCTCCTGTGAAGCTGTAGGAGCCGACCCCGCCCGATTTCCTGCTCCGAGCCATCATCACGAAGTCGCCGAAGATCTTCCTCCGTCGCTTCTCGCCGCCGATGGTCTTCTGGTGAGAACCCCACCTCATGAACCCCTCCATCCCCTCCGCCTCGGTGCGCACATCATTTCTTGGCTCCCGCGGCGAGTTTTCTCCCCGCGCAGCCGCCGGCAGCGAGCTCTCTGGCCGTGAGCCACCCCACTTCGGTGAGCCCACTGGTGCCTACTGGCAGCCAAGCTGGCTCCTACGTGGCCTTACCTGGCACCCACGTGGCTCCAACGTGGAACCCCCTAAAAACAGAAAATTGCCAGAAAATACATAAATCATTGGAAACTCATAGTAAATCGAGTTTAAACCCAATAAAGCTCAAATAAAATTTGTTGGATTCATTTTGAATTGCTCTAATTTAGTAAATTGATGAATCATTGCCTCTGTACTTGCATTTTTATTAATTCATTTAGTTGTCCAGACAATAATTAAATCACCAGAAATTCTAGGAACAAAATTTAATTCTGATTTTTGGCAAGATTAATAATTACACAATTATCTATCACCACAAATTTTGGTTTAGTAAAATATGAATTATTTTAGGCTCTGGAAATTATTTAGTGTGCTCACTGAAATTAATTCTAGTAATTATTTTATAATTAATTGGCCTCTGCCACTTGGCACAAAAATCACTCACACAAGTCTCTGTGCCCAGTAAATTACACAAGTCCAGAAACCTAAGTTTACGTAATTAAATTAAATTAATTGCTCATACCATATTTTACTTCAATAAATGCTAGTAATTAGAGTAATTATATCCAGAGGCTGTAAATTGGTAAAAATACAATTCATCTATGTCCCTGTTCATGATAAATCATTCAAGATTAGAATCGATTGGTTACTATTTAATTGCTTAGTTTTTTAAAGGACTATAACAATCCTAAATAATTGATTAACACACATAAAATGATGAAACTCTAATTTGTTTCATTGAAGCATATATCTTCGAGAACATTGAAGCATATGGCTTCGAGAACATAATAATAATGTTAATCAACATTTAAAGACATTGTGCATCATATCATTGCATCCTACGGTATTTTGATAATACCGATAATTCAATTCTATCATATAGGCAACGACAACCCGGAGCAGGAAGAAGAGGATCTTCAGAAGGACCTTGATCCCCAAGAGCAAGATGTTGTAGTTGCTAGCACTAATATCAATCCAGGCAAGCCCCGGTTTTTATTCGCCATTTTATAAAGTTGCTAGTTATCAATATTACTAGTGTCTATTATTATTGATGCATTAGGTCATAGGAGTTGTTTTGGAACCCACTTGCATGATACCCAAATGACCTACGCCACTGTCATTAGAACTTTGGTAGTATCGGTACTGTGTCGCTATGCTTAGTAATTGCTAGATGCGATAGATATCAATACTAACAATGAACTTGACCACTGGAACGGGACTTATAAAAGAAGTTTATTTTGATGTCATGACCGGGCAGGGATGATGCATGTGTAGGTTTGCAGCAATACATGGGTGTTCATTGCGGTAGCCCTGCCTCGTCAAACCTAGGAGCCGTCAGTGGTCGGCCCTTTGGTCAAGTATTGAACAGTACCGAATGCATGCTAGTCTATGGGCACTAGTAAACTGATGTAGCATTGACGTGGAAATGAGGACGGTACCCAGTATAGTGGTCATTGACCCTTCTGCTGCTAGAGTGGGCGGTTCATACCGTGAAGTACTGTTGGCAGGATGGCATGCCCACTCGCTGAGACTGGACCCGGACCAAGTTGTTTTTCGTCCTTGCGAAAGGTTGCCATATACGACCTTAATTGGTGTGTATTGTGTATCTCGGGTTATCCCAGCTGGTGTAAATCAATTGCAATTGCTGTCCCTCATAGTAATGAGTACCACTTGGTCACTGACTCATCACATAGTTGCACATGGTACTTGGGAATTGATTACGATGCTTATCGTTATTGTTACTATTATTGCTCTTATGTTGTACTTACCTTATGTATTGCTTTATTAGCTTATTGTTGCAACTAAAGTTACCTTCTGCTCTACCCAGTTAATTTGAGAAGTAAAACTTGATAGAACTAATAGGTTGCTTAGTGCGAGTCTTCTCAAACAAGCCACCTATTAGAGCCATTGCATGCCTAGATGTCCGACGGGTAAGTCTTGCTGAGTAATTAGTACTCAGGCTTTGTGCTATTGTTGTTTTTAGGTAATGCGGAGGTAGAATTGCCTGAGAATGTGCTGCCCTGGGACATGCAAGTCCCTGAGGGTTGGACTGCTCACTGGGAGTCCGACTCACCGACGCAGTATTGATGTGTGTTGCTAGAGTGATGGTTCTTCGGGCATGAACCATTACTATTCTATATCGTCGAGCTCTTAGCTTCTTATCATGATTTGCTTCCGCTTTTTTCAAAATATTCTGAACTTGTAATATTCCGCTGCACTCTGAGAACTCATTGATGTAATATTCAACTTAAATTCGAACCAGTATTGTATTATCAAGTGTCTGCGTTATCAGCACCATCGGGACCTCGATCCTTTGGGAAGGGGTGCCACAGCTAGTATCAGAGCCGTGGTCCATGATAATACAACAAATAAATCATATTTTCAAAAACCACGATGTTGCGAGTGAGGATACGTTAGTATTGCCCCTATAGATAGTAGGGTGGTGACAATGCTAACCTGGGTTATGATTGTTTACATTATTGCATCTACAGCTTCTTCAAACAAAGGTACGTGTGTGCTTAACCGACATGCGTGATATCGGTGTCTGTGCTCGCAGGCGGATACGAGACACTGTTGGCTCGTGACTTATCACGGGGCGATCCTTTTCCATGGATTGTTACTAGTAGAATTGTGCTTCTTTTCATAGTTTGTTTTGAATTTGATTTGTTGTTGCTGCAATGGATCTTCTGCAGGTACACTAACGCCGTTATTATAACATTTAGAATGACTTATGTGTTGAGTGCGGGTCGTCACCAAATATCCGTGCCGCTAAGTTGCAGCAAGTTAGGTGTTGTGTTGTGAGTAACGATAGGTTAATAAAATGAAGGTTTTACATCATTCATTCCATTATAACTAAACTACAATTTGGTTCTCTCCTTGCTCACCAACCTCTGAATAAAAATTTTCAAAAACTAATAAAAATAAAATTCTGAATAACAAGGTTAACAAGAATCTGTCCTGTTTTTAGTTGCCAACTTCAAATATTCATAACTAAAGTTATACATTGGATTTTTAGGTATTTAAATACAATCTAGAAAGCCCTAGAAGTCTATTTTCATCTCCAATAGGTTTCACCATCTTCCCAGTTTTCCCTTGCCCAAGTAGAGCCAAAACATTAAGCCTATGTCAATCTGAAACCGAATTTGTTTTGAGACCCATTGCCGTATTATTGACCCTTAAGGATGGAAAATCTGAACAAAAACTTTGTTTCTGTATTTCATAGCACTATATATGAAATGCATTATTACTCATGGAATATTGTACTCACCATTGGGTTTATGTTCCAGATGGGTGACCACGGTTTTGAGGAGCTTTCGCACGACGGGTGGCGCTACACCACCGGACTCCACCACCGTGGCTTTCCTACACTATTGTGGGATCTCATACGCTTGTTGGGCTACGACGAGCCGCCCTCTTACAAGGGCCGCAAGGTCCATCGTCATGGCATGACTCTTGCTGAGGTGCACATCAGCGTGCCCACACACCCGCGCAACCTTGACATGGCGGGTATGGGGAGCACGGTGACTTGTGGGAGCCTCCGTGAGGGCTTGGAGAGAGTCACCCACAGGGCTCTCACCCACTTCTGCGGGCGCCACATAGCAGCGCTCTCTGGGACTCCGTTTGAGATGATTCCCATCTGGCACCAGGCCATCCCGGTCTGGCAGAGGCGTGCGAGGCACATCAGCCGCGATGACTACCCGATGTACCACGCAGGGTACCACCGTGTGTCCTACTACTCTGAGTACCTCCTCAACTTGGATGAGGAGGCTAGCAGCCATAGCAGTACCATACTGGCTGAGGTCGAGCAGGTCTGGGTTCAGAGGAATGACCTACAGGCACAGACCGACGCACAGCAGAGAGAGATTCAGCGGCTGACCGCTGCTCTTGAGGCGAGTGAGACTCGCATCACTGAGGTGACTGGATAGCGTGACACCCTCGCGTAGGAGGTTGACAGACATGGTGTGATTATGCAGTAGCGCGCCAGCACAACGAGCATATGTAGCATCAGTTGACGGCTGCACAGTACGAGATGGAGCTTATGGGAGAGGATTTAGAGACACTGGCTCAGGAGAACTGATGAGGACATCACCATACTGGATACGCGCATATCATGGCCTTCCCCAAGTTACAAGTCATCACCAACTCGGTCGCCGCGTTCGTCTTGGATTCAGCCGACACCCCTTCACGGTTTTGATGATATCTCCCACATCCGACGTCCAAATGAGGCGTTCTTTAATGCGTTGGAAAGAGGACGACGACACCATCTTTTTGGTTCTGGTCCTAGGTCCAGAAGGGTCGTGAGTCATAATATGTGACCATGACAAGGTGCTGTGCCACCTATTTTGGGCCAACTTGGCCATGTATCGTGTCGGGCCTTAAGCCCATGTTGTGGGCGCCCCCCCTGGTCGCCCCCAACCCTAGGACGTCTTTGTTTCCTACATAAACTCAGTATCCGCCGTCTTTTAGTTTCGGGTTTTGTTTAGTTCAGTTTTCCAGAGAGAAACTTGATTGAATTATTGTAACTGTGGCGACAAGTCCTTTTACAGTAATCCAGGGCCCCTGTTCTTGTTCTACACCACTGTGGTGATTAGTACTTTTGTGATCAGAGCTTGAACCTTTTCTTGTGATTCACTTCATCCATATTTGCAATTTCAGATTGCGTGTTTATCCTCTCTTGCTTGTGTTCTCGATTTCGCTTGCAGGAACAATCAAGTTGTGCTTGGTGTAATGGTTGCGAGGTTGGATCATGTCTGATTCACGCCGGGTCGTCGACGCCGAGTTCCCCAAATTCGAGTTTATCCCCGTACCTCTCGGAAGATCGGGCCATATCTACATCAAGAACCAAGGCTTGCAGCAGCTGCTTGAGGCAGCCCTTGCACCACCGGCAGCACCGGAGGAGGAGGACCCATAGGAGGATATGGACGAGGATTCTGATGTAGACTACGAGGCACCCGCCTGAGGCAGGACCTAGGAGGATGATGGTAGACTAGCCTAGTCTCGGTAGTCAGGATCAGTTGGGTAGGTAACTTTTGTCGAACCACGCGAGGTTGTATTTTAGGGTTGATGCGTGAGATGTTTTTGTAACTCGAGGACCCCATATTCCAAGTCATGTATTGAAACTATGATGATTTGCGCTATGCATTGGGTGTACCATTAGTAGCTATTGTTGTTGCAACAAAGTTAATCGTACTCATTGACTTAATCAAAGTACTTTCTTTGTAGATGGCTAAAAACAATGAACAACTACCACAAGGTTGGGAAATTATCGATGGCCTGGAGTTCACAGGAATGATTCACCTGTTTTGGAGAGTTCTCCAGAGATTCGGATACTCCATTCCTCCCACCTATGTTGGCAAGGAAATCCAGGAGCATGGAGTCCCCTCATGTGTCATCCATGTGGCGGTTCCCGCCAATTACTCCGTCATCCCCGCATGGGAATCTTGGACCTTTAGCGTCACCAGGACATATCTGCCTTCCACCTAGAATGGAGCTGCATTCAAGGCACTTACTCGGTTCTGTGAAGACCACAAGCATGATGTGGCTGGAACACCCATTGCCTTGCTACCCATTAATGATGTGATGGATTTTGAATGGATGAGGCATGTGAATTTCATCTTTGATCGAAACCACCGCCACTATGACCCTATGCTGCCCATAATAGAGTATTATGGTTTGTCCACGTTCGCTTTGTGCACAAACTTGTGCCGGTGATTGGATGTGTTCCATTCTGCACTATGACTTTCTGAGGTCGAAAACAAGCTAAGGATGAAGAAATTGCAGAACTGAACCAGCAAATCCAAGCCAAGAATGAAGAGATGGATGCGATTCTAGAAGAACGTGACAAGCCTTGCAGGATGCAGCGGATTTTGAGCATGACATGATTGAGGCTCAAGATGACTTGAACGCATTCAAGGCTGCTCATCTTCCTATTGAAGGGAATTGGGATGAGATCTTCATAGAGTATGGAGAACAAGACGAAGTGGAGATGGCACCTGCCGGAGTTGATAACGAGGAAATGATGGACCTGGAGGAACCAGGAGAGTCTATGGAACAGGAAGAACTGGAAGAGCCAGAAGACTTAGGCCAGGAGTAGATGATTCGCTACCCCTGTGTACGATCGTGTAGTATATGTATCCCTAGATCGATGTAAAGGTGTGAATGTTGCATATTGTGTCCACAATACCGTAACTAGGCGTCAGCACCTGTATGTAAGGAACCGGGTGATGATGTCCTTTAACAACCATGTAGACTGAATTGAATCAATGGAGATGGTTGTCATTCTGAGATTTTACCGTGCCACTTGCAAATTTATATTCTTGCGCATGCGATTTTATGGAATATTATGAGAAACAACTAATGTGCAACCGTATAAATTGCAGCATGGTGCGTACTCGAAACCAGGAAGATCTTGAGAGCTCTTAGCAAGGAGCGAATGCTGAGCCTTCATTAGCTGAAGTCCTAGCCGCTGCACTCAACAGGCAGCAGAATGACTCCGAGCTGCTCTGTTGACTGGTCGACATCACGACTCATCTAGCTGGACGTGGAGATAACCACAACAACCACAACAACCAGCCCTATCAGAGCACTTACTCAGATTTCCTAGGTACCCACCCACCTTCGAGCATGCCAGAGAGCCACTGGACGCTGACCACTGGTTGCGTCAGACCGAGTCTAAATTCGGTCTGCTGGAATGCACCGAACACCAGAAGGTGCTGTTCGCCGCCCAACAACTCCATGGCTCTACTAGTGCCTGGTGGGCCAACTATGAAGCTTCTTTTCCCGCTGGACGCCGTGTGGAATGGAGTGACTTCAAAGCTGCTTTTCGTGCTCATTTCATCCCCGCTGGTCTCATGCAGAGAAAGTTCTAGGAATTTATGGATCTAAAACAAGAAGGGAGGAATGTCCTCCAATATTCTGAAGCTTTCAATCATCTAGCCCAGTACGCCACTGAGTATGTTAATACTGAGGAAAAGAGGAGATATGCATTCTTGCGTGGAATGAATGCCACGCTCAAGGAACGTCTGACTTGGCAGACGACTGGCACATACAATGATCTGGTCAATGCTGCTATTGTCCAGGAAGGCGCCATGCACCAAGTTGAAGAAGAAGACCGCAAGAGGAAGGCCCCTGCTACTGCCTCTGCTGCCCCACAGGCGAAGCATCGCCTGATATATACTTCACCCACCGGATAACGTTTCCGGGCAGCACCACAGCAACAGTTTTAGCGATGATTTGGCTAGAACCCGAGTGCTCGTGCCCCACTGCCTGCGGATCGTGGAGGCAACTACCCTTGCTACAATTGTGATCGTACCGGCCACTTTGCAAAGAATGCACTGCACCAAGGCGTAACAACAACCAACGTTAGAACCAGAGCAGGAATGTGAATGCACCATCACGTGGTGCCGAAGTGAACTACACCAATGCGGAAGACGTCCCACAGGGCAAACCCGTGCTGACCGATACGCTCTCGCTCTATCGCCAGCCTGTCCTTGCACTTTTTGATTCTGGTGCTACGCATAATTTCATTAGCCAAGCATGTGTGCAAAAACTTAATCTACAAACCTAGACTATAGAAAGATGTTATACAATTCGTTCCCCCGCTGGGCAAATTAGTGCCAATCAAATAGTATGCAAAGCCCCTCTAGAAATAAACAAGAAAATCTACTCCACGGATTTTATCATGCTTAGCCATGCTAGACATCGAGCCTCGTATCGTTCACATCAACTCCCCTTTGCATGGAAAGGACACATTTTCTCTAAACATCAATTCATCAAAAGCCTTGATTGTCCATCACTTGGAAGGGCAGTTGCTTGAGACCATCCCCGTTATTAGCAAGTATCCGGACGTATTCCCCGAAGATATCTCTGGCCTACCACCTGACCGTGAAGTGGAATTCAAGATAGAGCTACAGGCAGGAACTTCTTCGATATCTCGTTGACCTTATAAGATGGCCCCGAATGAGTTGGTCGAATTGAAAAAGCAATTGAATGAGTTATTGGAAAAGGGATTCATTCGCCCAAGCACTTCACCTAGGGGCTGCCCTGCTATTTTTGTGAAGAAGAAGGACAAATCTCTGTGACTCGTTGTTGATTATCGACCTCTCAACGAAGTTACCATCAAGAATAAATACCCATTACCACGAATTGATATCCTTTTTGATCAATTAGTTGGTGCTAAGGTACTTTCAAAAATTGACCTCCGTTCGGGTTATCATCAAATCAAAATCAGAGCAGAAGATATTCCAAAGACCGCCTTTTCTACTAGATACGGATTATTCGAGTATCTAGTAATGTCATTCGGATTGACAAACGCCCCAGCTCATTTCATATATCTTATGAATTCAGTATTCATGCCAGAGTTGGACAAATTTGTGGTAGTATTCATTGACGACATCCTCGTCTATTCTAAGTCCGAGGAAGAGCATGCTGAACATCTTTGCATTGTTCTTCAACGTTTACGAGATCACAAGTTGTATGCAAAATTTAGCAAGTGTAAATTTTGGTTGGACCGTGTGCCATTCCTTGGTCACATAGTCTCTGCAGAAGGAATCTCGGTAGACCCCAGCAAGGTTCAAGATGTGCTAGATTGGAAGCCACCAAAGATAGTTCACCAAGTACGCAGTTTCCTTGGGTTGGCCGAATATTATCGTTGGTTCATACCAAATTTTTCTCGGCTGACCAAACCCATCACGGAACTGCTGAAAAAGGAGAAAAAGTTTAATTGGAACAACAATTGTGAAGAAGCATTTCATGCATTGAAGAAATTATTGACAACTGCCCTAGTACTGGCTCAACCCGACATCACCAAGCCGTTCGATGTATATTGTGATGCGTCTGGGATAGGACTTGGATGTGTACTCATGCAAGAAGGTCGTGTCATAGCCTATGCATCTTGATAGTTAAGGAAGCATGAAGAGCACTATCCAACTCATGATTTGGAGCTAGCTGCAGTTGTACTTGTAGTAAAAATATGGAGGCATTATTTGCTCGGCAACTTAGTGCACATTTACACAAACCATAAGAGCTTGAAATATATCTTCACCCAGACTGATCTAAACATGAGACAACGTCGATGGCTAGAACTGATTAAGGATTATAACCTAGAGATTCATTATCATCCAGGCAAGGCTAATGTAGTCACCGATGCGTTAAGCAGAAAGGTCCACTGCAACAACTTAGAACTGGAAGTTCAAGACCGAAATGACCACAAAACTAATTCAGAACCTAGCCTTCACATTTTACCTGCTGTAGTGATTAGCAACCTAAGTGTGCAATCTACCCTTCGTGAAGAAATCATTGCTGCATAGAAAATTGACGTTGGTATGAATCATATCTGTTGAAATATTGAAGATGGTAAGGCAAGATGCTTTACCCAAGACTCGGACGGTACTCTATGGTTCAATAACCGTTTAGTAGTACCAAAGGACTTTGAACTTCGACGGAAAATCTTGGATGAAGTGCATCACTCAAAGTACTCCATCCATCCGGGTAGTAACAAAATGTACCAAGACTTGAAGAAGAATTTCTGGTGGACAAGGATGAAGTGAGAAATTTCTCGGTATGTCGTGGAATACGATACCTGTCAGAGAGTTAAGGCTGATCATTTGAAACAAGCTGGACTACTCCAACCATTAAGTATTCCCGCGTGGAAATGGGAGGACATCAGCATGGATTTTATTGTTGGTCTCCCTTTCACCTCTCAGAAACACGATTTGATTTGGGTCGTTGTAGACCGACTCACAAAATCTGCCCATTTCCTACCAATCAATAACACCTACAAGATAAAGCAATATGTAGAACTATACATAGCAAGAATTCTATGTTTTCATGGAGTACCCAAGACTATTGTTACGTATCGAGGCTCGCAGTTTGTCGCTCGTTTTTGGGAACAACTGCATGCATCTCTGGGTACCAAGTTGATCCGAAGTTCTGCTTATCATGCCACCACTGATGGACAAACAGAGGATGTCAACCAGATTTCGAAAGATATGCTTAGAGCCTGTGTTTTAACACATGGTGGCAATTGGGATGAGTATTCGCCTTATGCGGAATTTTCATACAATAATAGTTACCAAGAGAGTCTGAAAATGTCACCATTTGAAGCACTCTATGATCGCAGTTGTAGAACACCTCTAAACTGGTCTGAATCAGTAGAAATAGTAACCTTTGGTCCCGATCTTGTCAAGGATGCTGAAGAAAAGGTTCATACCATTCAAGCAAATCTTAAAGCTGCTAAATGCCGTCAAGAGAGGTATGCGAACAGACGATGCAGACCACTGTACTTCAACAAGGGCGATTACGTCTATCTCAAGGTGTCGCCCATGAAGGGTATCCAACGGTTTGGAGTCAAGGGAAAGTTAGCTCCCCGTTATATTGGACCATTCTAGATTCTGGAACGATGTGGAAACGTGGCCTATAAGCTGGAGTCACCCGCTAATCTATCCGGAGTTTATCACACCTTCCACGTCTCGCAGCTTAAGCGATGCCTCAAGCCACCCATCGACAAAATTTTAGAAGAATATGACCAACTCCAACCCGATCTCACATACTCCGAACAACCCGTGAAGATCCTCGATGAGAAAGAGCACACAACCCGTAATAGAACCCTCAAATTCTACAAAGTTCAATGGAGTAACCACTCAGAAGATGAGTCTACTTGGGAATCGAAAGAGTTTCTGAGAACTCACTACCCGAAATTTTGGTCGTCATACACAGGTATGTTTTGACCATCGCACCTCACTCTAGTGTGCGTTGATTCATAATCTCGGGACGAGGTTTCTTTAAGGAGGGAGGGCTGTGACACCCCAGGTGTCTCACTTTCATTTAATCAACATGAAGAGCTTAGATCATGAACAACATAGCATGAAATAATAAGACTCACTCCCTTTTAATTAATTCTAGGCAAATAAAAACCCTACAATCAAGTTATTGAAGCAATTCAAAAATCTCAATACAACTTATGCTAAATAACTTCATAATCATGTTGGTAACAATAAAATAGAATTTTATGAAATTATTGGCCATTTTATCTGCTTGGCAAGACCCTTAATTAATTGATTGATTCCTAAGTAACTAATTAATGCATTTAATTAATTCTAAAAATATGTTTATGAAAATTTCAAATAAAATTCACCAAAGTGTTCTCCACCATTTAAATAGTCAGTCCACCAATTTTCACTAATTTAGGAAGTCCCTAGCTATTTTATTTTGAATTAATGAAAATCAGCTTTGACTAGGGACCTATTTGCACTAAATCTAAAAGATCAGGGGGCGCAGTGTAAAATCCCGCTCTTCTTCCTCCCCACTGGCGCAGGACCTGCCAGCTCCTCTCTGCCGCCGGTGCACCGCCCGGCTCGCCTTCACTCCCCACCTCTGAAACGCGCGCGCGCTACAGCGTCAACGCCATGCACCTCTGCCCTCCGCCCTGTTCCCTCACCGCGAGCTCGCCCAACGGATTTCTCTTCCCCCCTCTTCTCTGCACGCCACCGGCCGACGACTTCAATTCCCGCCATTTCCTCCACTCCCGCTTCTCCCCACTCACTCTTATCTCTCCGTAACTTGGGAGCGAACCTACAAACTCACGAAACCACTCTCTCTCGCTCTCAGTCTTCTACTCTCTCTATTTTTTCCTCTCTTTGCCCCTCTCTGCCATTGCTAAACGAAGCCGAAGCTCAAACTCGGATGCCGTCATTCCATTGCTTCTCCCGCACGAGCTAAACTTGAAACCCGCTCACACCTCATCTACATTCCCATGTCACTCGCTCGACCAAACCCCGCATGAGCCCTAGCAAATTTGAAGAAAACCAAAGCAGGCAACTCTGGTGACCTCCTCCGCCGCCAGCTCAAAATTCGGTACCCTCGATGAGTCTCGCCACCTATCTTTCTTCTCCCACGCGCGCGAACCATCTACGCATTTCCCTGACCTACTTCTCCTTTGTTTCCTTCGGTCAAGTGGCCGGCAATCACCTTTTTCCCTCGACTCTGCTCCGATGCCGGCAAGGATCAAGCCGCCTCGTCATCGAGCTCCTACTTCCGGCCATCCCCGTCCAACGTCGACTTGATGCTGCTCTCCGTGGTGCTCCCATAAAGCTATAGGAACCGACCCCGCCCGATTTCCTGCTCTGAGACATCATCGCGAAGTCGCCAAAGACCTTCCTCTGCCGCTTCTCGCCGCCGATGGTCTTCTGATGAGAACCCCACCACGCGAACCCCTCCATCCCCTCCGCCTCGGTGCTCACATCATTTCTTGGCTCCCGTGGCGAGTTTTCTCCCCGCGCAGCCACCGGCAGCGAGCTCTCTAGCCGTGAGCCACCCTGCTCCGGCGAGCCCACTGGCGCCTACTGGCAGCCGAGCTGGCTACTACGTGGCCTTACCGGCACCCAAATGGCTCCAACGTGGAACCCCCTAAAACAGAAAATTGCCAAAAAAATGCATAAATCTTTGGAAACTCATAGTAAATCGATTTTAAACCCAATGAAGTTCAAATAAAATTTGTTGGGTTCATTTTGAATTGCTCTAATTTAGTAAATTGATAAATCATTGCCTCTGTACTTGCATTTTTATTAATACATGTAGTTGTCCAGACAATGATTAAATCACCAGAAATTCTAGAAACCAAATTTAATTCTGATTTTTGGCAAGCATAATAATTACACAATTATCTATCACCAAAAATTTTGGTTTAGTAAAATATGAATTATTTAAGGCTCTGGAAATTATTTAGTGTGCTCGCTCAAATTAATTCTAGTAATTATTTTATAATTAATTGGCCCCTGCCACTTGGCACGAAAATTACTCACACAAGTCTCTGTGCCCAGTAAATTACACAAGTCTAGAAACCTAAGTTTACTTAAATAAAATAAATTAATTGCTCATACCACTATTTTACTTCAATAAATGCTAGTAATTAGAGTAATTATATCCAGAGGCTGTAAATTGGTAAAAATACAATTCATCTATGTCCCTGTTCATGATAAATCATTCAAGATCAGAATCGATTGGTTACTTTTTAATTGCTTAATTTTTTGAAGGACTATAACAACCCTAAATAATTGATTAACACACATAAAATGATGAAACTCTAATTTGTTTCATCGAAGCATATGGCTTCGAGAACATTGAAGCATATGGCTTCGAGAACATAATAATAATGTTAATCAACATTTATAGATATTGTGGATCATATCATTGCATCCTACGGTATTTTGATAATACCGACAATTCAATTCTATCATATAGGCAATGACAACCCGGCGCAGGAAGAAGAGGATCTTCAGAAGGACCTTGATCCCCAAGAGCAAGATGTTGTAGTTGCTAGCACTAACATCGATCGAGGCAAGCCCCAGTTTTCATTCGCCATTTTATAAAGTTGCTAGTTATCAATATTACTAGTGTCTATGATTATTGATGCATTAGGTCATAGGAGTTGTTTTGGAACCCACTTGCATGATAGCCAAATGACCTACGCCACTGTCATTAGAACTTTGGTAGTATCGGTATTGTGTCGCTATGCTTAGTAATTGCTAGACGCGATAGATATCAATACTAAGAATGAACTTGACCACTAGAATGGGACTAAAAAAATAAGTTTATTTTGATGTCATGACCGGGCAGGGATGATGCATGTGTAGGTTTGCAGCAATACATGGGTGTTGAGTGCGGTAGCCCTGCCTTGTCAAACCTAGGACTCGTCCGTGGTTGGCCCCTTGGTCAAGTATTGAACAGTACCGAATGCATGCTAGTCTATGGGCACTAGTAAACTGATGTAGCATTGACGCGGCAATAAGGACGGTACCTAGTACAGTGGTCGTTGACCCTTCTGCTGCTGGAGTGGGTGGTTCATACCGCGAAGTACTGTTGGTAGGATGGCATGCCCACTCGCTGAGACTGGACCCGAACGAAGTTGTTTTTTGTCCTTGCGAAAGGTTGCCATATACGACCTTAATTGGTGCGTATGTGTCGTGTATCTCGGTTTATCCGAGCTGGTGTATATCAATTACAATTGCTGTCCCTCGCAGAATTGAGTACCACTTGGTCACTGAGTCGTCACATAGTTGCACATGGTACTTGGGAATTGATTATGATGCTTATCGTTATTGTTACTATTATTGCTCTTATGTTATACTTACCTTATGTATTGCTTTATTAGCTTATTGTTGCAACTAAAGTTACCTTCTGCTCTACCCAGTTAATTTGAGAAGTAAAACTTGATAGAACTAATAGGTTGCTTAGTGCGAGTCTTTTCAAACAAGCCACCTATTAGAGCCATTGCATGCCTAGATGTCCGACGGGTAAGTCTTGCTGAGTAATTAGTACTCAGGCTTTGTGCCATTGTTGTTTTCAGGTAATGAAGAGGTAGAATTGCCTGAGAATGTGCTGCCCTGGGACATGCAAGTCCCTGAGGGTTGGACTGCCCACTGGGAGTCCGACTCACCGCCACAGTATTGATGTGTGTTCCTAGAGTGATGGTTCTTCGGGCATGAACCATTACTATGTTGTATCGTCGAGCTCTTAGCTTCTTATCGTGATTTGCTTCCACTATTTTCAAAACATTCTGAACTTGTAATATTCCACTGCACGCTGAGAACTCATTGATGTAATATTCAACTTAAATTCAAACCAGTGTTGTATTATCAAGTGTCTGCGTTATCAGCACCGTTGGGACCTTGATCCTTCAGGAAGGGGCGCCACATCTTGTGGTATAGCATACTCCTGCTCAACAATCTCCCAAATTGCACATCCTTGACTCAGCAGATATGCCTTGGTCCGTGACTTCCAGTAGGGGAAGTCCGCTCCATCGAACATCCACAGCTTAACAGCACACTTCTCCATGTCGCCTTTGGATCACAAAGCTGGTGAAGGTCAACTAGCAATCAAACCGGCTCTGACACTAATTGAAGGACCAAGAAGGCGACCAGACGGGGGTGAATGGGAGCCAATCAAAATTCTCCAAGAGAACTTGGGCTATATCCCAAAAACAATCCAAGACAACCTCCGAACCAATCACCAAGACTACACACACCAACTAATGGTGTACTAGCCCTAGGAGTAATCAACCACAGCAAACAAACACAGCGGAAACAAAAGGGAGAAAGAGGCGCTCAAAACAGGTCAGTACTGGATTCCCATCGGCAGTGCCAACAACAGCCATCGGTAGTGCCGGTCACTACCATTGGCAGTGTCGATCACCCTCATCGGAAGTGCCGGTGCGGGACAGAAGGACTCTCTGGAACCAACAGACAAGACGGATCGGCAGTGCCGGTCAGTGCAATCGGCAGTGTTGGTGTGGGGTTTAGACTCTTCCTATCGGCCAGCCAATTTGAGTTCAGACCCACAAGCAGTGCCAGTCCTGGTCATCGGCAGTGCCGATCGACCTCGATAGAACAGCAGAAACTTTCAGAATATTGCAAGATCTTGACCAAAACCTAATCAAACAAACTCCGAATGATGCAATTTTTGGACCAGTGAATCCTCATCACATCATGATCCTAATCCTAGAAGATCAACTCAATTGGCCCAAGAAATCATCACGAATTTCAGATCTTGTGCCAAGAACACCAAAAAGGGGAAACTTGAGAAATCCTTCAAATTGAAGGTGCTAGAGCCATTGATTCGGTCAAGGATCCATAGAGGATTGTTCTAGCTCATCCTAGCAACAAGTTTCTCAAGAAATCCGAGCCAAAAACTCATTCAAAAATGAGATTGAAAATCACCACAAAAATAGCTCCAAAAATAGAGAAAAAGAGAAATTCGGGATTCAAGAGAAGAGAAAAATCTTGAGCACGAAAATACTTCTCATATCATAGAAATGTGCTTACAAGATCCATGGTTACAAGGCTAGGAAGCCACCCTCTTCCTCCCACTATTTGGAAGAGCAAGAGATATCTCTCACACACCCTCTCCTCTCCTCTAAAACATAAAGTCCTCTCGTAGCACTTTGTAATGAGTTCCTAACACAAGGCTAATGGGAAAGAGAGCCACATCTTCCACCAGCCCTACCTCTAATTGTATAGGCCCATGGTCTATTGCCCACATGACAACACTCCCCTTGGCCTATATAACGCACCCACCTACCACCGGGGTCATAATCATCCATCTTCCGCCTCATCGCCCGAATGCCATCGACCCCTTCATGACTTTGCTTCGACTCGAACCAAGCTCCGTGATGGTGCCACGTGCATCACCAACCACCACCACCTGTTTTGAGGCCCAAACAGGGAAACCACCTTGCACGCTTCTCAAAGCATGACTTCTCAATGTCAACACGTGTCACCTTGTCCTACGATCCTGACCACCGGCAAGTCTCTCCCAGTCCCTGTCCATCAGGCCCCCTTGTCACTTGCACCGGCATCCTGCTCGCCTTGACTTGGTCAACACGTCGTCTTCATCAAACCACGGTTTTGAGGCTCAACCGCGAAACCGTCCGTGCTTCTCACCTCTCCATGTGTACAGTGTGGATCACCCTTGACTCCATCCGGCATCCTAATCATCCAGCCCCATGTCCCCTACTTGTGTCCGATCCTCTCGTCGTTGACCGCCAAGTCGACTCTAGTGACCTACACATCATGAGGCAGGCAAACACATTTCCCATCTCCTGCAACTTGACCAATACCTCCACCAACTCTGGTTAGTCAAAATCATAATCATGCACACACACATGCAATCCCCGGATTTCCGTATTTCAACTCAAACACCAAATCCGCTCAAGTCAATTACTCATCACATATTGTAAACCATGGCACATATCCACATGGTTTCTCAGAAAAGGATTCAATTCGGTGGTGATTTTAGTTTCTTGGCTTTTATGGAAACACAAAAATGCATGCATTTTTTAAGGGTCTAGTCAAGACATGAGATCCATTCTTCCTTCCTATGATATTGAGCATCATTTGTGGTGCTTAGCAGGAACCAAAGTATTGGCATCTATGGGTTGTAGTGTGCTGACAGGATAGTTAGCTAGTTCGTGTTAGGGTCAGGTCATACCTATAATTGGTTTTTTTATCAAGTTCACTTTTTTATGTTTTGTAAAAGCTCTCTCACAGCTCAGCCAAGAGCATGAGAGTTTTCTTGTAAGAGGCCATTTTTTCCTCTTAATGCAATGATACGCAACTCTCCTGCATATTCGAGAAAAAAAGAATTTACTAGAACAATAATTCTCATCATACATTGCATGAAATTCAGGATTGATGTAACGATAACTAATGATCATGATATCATTTATAGTTCCATTAATAGAATATGCACTTGATGTTCTATCTTCCGTATCAACAAGAGCCATAGGAACAACATAAGAGTTGAGGTTTCCATGTACTACCCTTTGTCAAGTAATTCTTGTATTTGCTCCTGAAATGTTCTAGCCTCTTCCGCATTGGTGCGGTATAGTGGCTGGTTGGGCAGTGAAACCCTTGGATTGAGGCCAACTGGATGTTCAGTGCCACAAAGTGGAGGCGGACCAGCCAGTACCTTCTCTAGAAACACATCATTAGCATCCTTCAATACACTAGAAACAACACTAGGAGGAAGAATTATTTAATTATTGGAAACTAATGCATCTTTGGATAGCAACAAATGCACTATTTGGGATGCATTTCTCATTTCTCCCATTTCAGATTTTGTGAGTGTTGTGACTAGTTTATGACATTCATTCTCTATTTTTCCTCTCAAGTTTGGCTTGTGGTACTCACTCACAAAGTTGTGGATGACACTCATTTTTTTCTTTTCTTTCTTTCCCTCATCCAACGTCATTGCCTCAATTTTCTTATGTTGTTTTGCTGCAATGATTGTCAGGAGCAACAGTTCATCTTCTTAATTTCCCACATTAATGCATGCGAGTTGTCATGGCCTTCATATATAGCATGTGTGTAAAATTTCCATGATCTCTCCATAAGTGTGTACCAGCCCATCCTTAGTTGGGCCAAGCTCCTCTATGGTAGAGGTGTTACTGTACACATATAGTAACAGCTTCCATCCGCCATCTAAATCTCATCCATTGGCTCTCCTTTTTCTCCATTAATCACTATCATTAATTAAACTGCTCTATTAATACTACGGGAAACTCTGAGCACAATGGAGACTTCAATCTGTAAAAATATCCTGATATCAAATAAGAAGCAGAGCAAAGCATCTTCGGTACTGTCATTTAGCATTGTTATGCGCTTTTAGTTAGCCGTATTGACATTCATACAGTTTTACTTCGGCGGATTTAACATTTATGTAATATAACATTTTGACTAATGCATATGCTTTTAACATGCAAGTTAACAATTCAGTGTGTAGTCATTCAACAACCAGAGGAATTTGATGCCAAGTGCAGACTGGTATATACCCACCCTCCTTAATTAATAGAGCAGTTTAATTAATGATAGTGATTAATGGAGAAAAAGGAGAGCCAATGGATCAGATTTGGATATCGGATGTGTTGGAATTATATGGGCTTGGCCCATTAATAATAACAATAATTCCTAAAAATCTCAAAGGCCCATTCATGAGTGGTGGGAGTGCAAAGATTTAGTCCCACATTGCTAGTGGAGGTGGAGGGAGTCCAACTTATAAGGTTGGTTGCTCTAGCATCTCTTGCAAGTGTGTGGATGGGAGGAAGGAAGAACACACGCGCGCACTCGCTCGCCTCGCTTTGCCTTGTCGGGCCGGGCCGACCCGGGTGGCTTAGGGAGGGGCAGGGCGTGGGCGAGCGAGTGCGCGCGTGTGTTCTTGGTCCGCCAAGAATGGTCTGCCAAAATTCGGTCCATTGCCTTGCGGGGGCGCGGCTTCCTTTTGCACTTTCTTTTTGCTATGTATTCCAAAGGACAGCTCACCGGTCTCTAGGAACTGGAACCCACTGCTCGAAAGGCACCAAGCAAAGTACCTTAAGGTCCTTTGCAGGAACCTCAAGTATATCTGGCTCTCCGGCTGCATGTAATAGTCTCTGCCGCCTCCTGGTGCACACTGCACATGTGCACTATGGGTCTCCTGCCCGGTGAGCTGTCCTTTGGGGAACAGTGTGCTTAGCCACCTCAAACTCCTCCTCAAACTCTGACTCCTCAGAACCTGACTCTACAGTCTCCTCCTCTGACTCCTCCTCCTGCTGCCTGGAGGATCCCTGCTCTGTAGTTCTCGACGACCTCTCCTAACGAGAAGCTAGAGTACGATGTGACCACGGCGACGGTACAACCCCAACTGCCAGAGGTGCAGACCTCTGTCTGGTGCTCATCCTGAGACACTGTGTGTCACGAGGCTGCTCTAGAATCAGTCGTGTCCCTAGTGTCCTTCGTTACTACTCCATGGCATCAAGGTGCCTAGCAACTCTCCTGGCTCTCTCAGACTCTGGATCCAGTCTCTGTCTCTTCTTGCCCTTGGGCTTCTCACGCATCTTCCCCTTTCCCTTGTCCTGGCCTGATCTTGCCATTGCACGCACATAGGCATAGATAGGAATTCAAGGCAAATATCGATGAAAGAGGGATTAGCACAATACCCTGAAGATCACGAAGTCGAAGACAAACACCAAAGAGGGAATCACATGACCAATCACCTAAAAGGATGAAGTTTTTGTCTTGTCGACAATGGAGGAGGTGGAGGGAAACTGAGAAACTCTGCCCTAGCTTTTGGTGGTGCTCAGCACTAGGCAGCTGGGCATCGTGCGCGCGTGAGTGGAAGCAGAGCGGCAACACTTGGTCATCGGTGATCGGTGGCGAGGCGAACGGTGGTGAGGCCGAGATGGCGGCGGCTCTGCGAGCGAGGCGCGAACAGGTGCGGCGAGCGCAAGGCCCGGTTGCATGCGAGGGCGAGCGGGGACAGAGGCGTGTAGGTAGGGCGAGCGGTGGAGGTGCAGGCGTGGGCTACCGGCGACGTCGTCGGTGAGAGTGAGGTGCGCGCGTGAACGACGGTGGCGAGGGCGTGTTCCCGGCTCGGTCGAGAAGAACAAGGAACCGACCAAAATCGGTTAGAGTAATTTTGACCCAGGTCAAAACATAATGAACGGCCAAGATCCATCAAGAAGTAGATCAATGGTCACAATCAAGTATTGCTTCGCCCGATTAGCCGAACTGACCGGACGGTCCGATCTCTACACCGGACTGTCCGTTCAGGTTGGGGTCTGCTGGCCACTATGCAGACCAGATGGTACAGTCTCTAGGACCGTTCTGTCCGGTCTCTATGATCAGACTCCCCCTAGGCACTGTGCATAGTGCCACTGACCGGACTGTATGGTCTAATGACCAGACCATACGGTCACTTCTAGAAATTTGTTGAGACAAGGAATTTCTCCATTTTCCAAGTGTCCCTCGCTAAACACACAAATAAACACTGCATTTGGAATATAGAGGGAACTCTCAAACACTCCTTTTCAAATAGTGACACTCTATGGCCTTAGAATTTTCGCAAAAGCCAAATGAAGGATCGAGCAAATAAGAACCAAGGCAAATAAGAACCAAATGGGTATGTTTGAGCCTTTGTCCATGAACCGCGCGAGTAGATTTAACCTCGGAGTTCATAAGAGCTTGCTCAATGGGCATGAAGCACAATCCTTTCCTTTGGTCACACTTATGGAGATGTAATCTCATATAGAGCATGAGGCACAAATATCTCCTAGTGGGACAAGCCTCCTTTGTGTTTCCTATATAATGCATGTAACAAGCATTTTAAATATGCAATAGAAGTAAATATGCCATATGAATGCAAGCAATATTAAAAACAAGACACAAAGGAAACCTAACAATGTCAAGTTTGAACCCCTCCCAAGCTTACTCACTATAAGCCATGCCCTTGCCTTGAGAGAAGTCAAACCACCATCTCAAGCACTCCCCCTTGCTGATAGCTATCTTGGATGGGTTAGACATTGACTAATATTTATGTGTTTTTCTTTTAGTTATTTACACATGCATGGATGCACAGCATACTAGTCACAAAGGAGTTCTAATTACCATGCAATGCAAGAGAAAGAAAAACACAATACAACTACCAAGAACAAACACGGTTACCTCCCTCATGAGTAGATAGGTCGTTGAGGTCCATGTCACTTGTGGTGGACTTCACATGATCTTCATGAAAGCGCTCAGTCTACCGCCACCTCCATCTAGGTCTTGTTCCTGGGCACCCACTTGTATGTAGCCGATCTCTCAAGATCAATAATGCACTTAGGCACCCATATGCTCAAGAAGGGGTTTGATCCATACGGGGATGGAATCACTCGTCCCTATGATATCGATGGCGGCGGGATATGAGCCAAGTCCCCGATGGGAGATGTTGTTCACAAGGTTCCTCCCAAGAATCTCCTTGTGGATGGCTCTACCATGTGTGAGCCTCTCAAATCCATCCATCACCATCTTCCTATCTTCCTTGAGCTTGTGATATTCCTCCAAAACAAATGGCTCAAGAGAAGAAACCGCAACCAAGGTGGTTAGTTCATCACACATATTAGAAGCATCACTCTTAGATGAACTAGAGGAGGGAGAGTCTCAACATTGTTGGCCTTGTAAGTGATCTCAAGGGCCTTGTACTTCTCATGAAGCTCTAATGATCACCCTTGAGTTTGTCATAACTCTTGTTTAGGGCCTCATGAGATGTGACAGGGACATTGAGCTCACTCTCAAGCTCACCAACACGGTCTTTAGCCAACTTACATTGTTTTCTTACCACATCCAACATTTTGGATTTCGTTATGGTGATGTTGCGGGCTTGCTCAAGCAAACTCCACAACTCGGTACAGTGTGCTCCTCATCAGCGCTATCATCGCTGCTCTCATCCTCACTCTCCCCAAGTTGGCACATGGCCATGAGGCATATGGGAGGTGGAGAAAGAGCTCGTGGAGGTGTGGTCTTGATCATGGCTAGACCGGCCACTTCTTCATCACTTGAGGAAGAGGACTCATCACTTGAGTTATCACTTGTCCATTCTCCAACAAGGGCCTTACGAGAGAACTTCTTCTTGTATTCTTGAGCTTTGCCTTTTCCTTTGCTCTTGTCCTTGTTGAAGTACCTCTTCTTCTTTTGCTTGGCCTTGAGGTCTTCTTCTTCACTTCAATCTTGTGACTTGAATGTTTCTTTCTTAGGCTTTGGGCACTCTCGAACAAAGTGATTGTTTGAGCCACAATTGAAGCACTTGCCCCTTGACTTGGAAGCAAACTTGTTCTTGAAGTTCTTCATCTTCTTCATGAGAAGAGCCAAGTCCTCGGTCAAGTCACCTTTATCATCATCATCAATGATCACCTTCTTCTTGTTCTTCTTGCTCTCTCTAGATTCTTGCTAGTCAGACGGTAGAGCAAGGTTGGATGGTTGAGGATCATCCATCTCCAATTGGTAGCTCTCGAAGGTGGTGATCTTACCAAGTACATCCTTCATGGTCTTGGTCTTGAGGTTACCTTGCAAGTTAAAGGTGATGATGGACTCATACTTGGGGTCCTTGAATAGCCTCAAGAATCTTCTTATCACCTCAATGGGCTTCATCTTGAAGTAATTCCCAAGAGCATTGATCTCCTCCACTAGTACATGAAAACAAGAATAAACAGTGTTAGCTCTCTCATGTGACAATCTAGTGAAGTTATCATATTTGTTCTTCAGCATATATTATCTTTCCTCTTTGACATCACTGGTGCCCTCATGGAGCCCTTGAATCTCAGTTCAGATACCATGTGCTATGAAACTAGCATCCAACTGAGCAAAAAAATCCTTACAGATACAAGCAAACAAAGCATTCTTGGCCTTAGCATTGCACTTAATAAAATCAGGCTCAAGTAGATTCACATCCGCATCAGACTCGTGAGTGACCGGCCATATCTCTGGATCAAGGGACTGAAGGTAGGCTTACATGCGAGCCTTCCAATAAGCATAGTCCTCCTTATTGAATATGGGAATATTCCCCGCCTGTCCCGGCATCCTTACTCAAGGCGGTGAAGTCTCAAAGATGAGCACTTGGCTTTGATACCACTTGTAAGGACCAAAGGCGTACCGAGAGGGAGGTTGAATCAGTAAGCCGCTCAGGATTCGAATTACTTCAATTTCCACTACTTGAGTCTAACAATAGAAGCAACCTAAACAATTCTAGTAGGCCAAGACCCAACACATGCTAGTGTTCATGATAAGATAAAGCGCGGAAGCCAAACACACTAGCCTATGCAAGCCACAAGTCACCCCAGTCACTATAGCACACAATTGCGTAATAGTAAAGAGAGGGTCATGGAATGCTCATGATGTTTTCCCGATGTCTCGGAAGGGTGGCGCCTTCCCCTAATCCTCGTTGGACCACTCCCGCCAGAGTCCTGGTCCCTCCCGCCACCAAGTGGAGTTCTCGCCCACGAGCCTGCAATCACTCCTAGAGTGAAGACACGCTGTGCATCACTACTGCACAAAGCACAAGATTGCCTCCCTCGAGAACTTGCCGGACTCCCCGAGCCAACACGGGCGCTCACTAGCGATGCCCCCTTCACTGGCGGGCTCAAACCATATACAAACGTGTGACGGCCTTCACAACCAATCATGATAGGCTCGATCACCGACACCTAACCGGTCTAGGTCTCACCATAGACCAAGAGTAACAATCTAGATCACACCGTCAAGGACACCCTAGCCTTAGATGTGCAAGATTCTCATTTACTCTCCACTAGCACTCTCAAGATATGCAATATCTCCTCCTACTGCTCTCCTCTTTTCTTCTTGGACCTTACCAAATGCTCTTAGGTATTCCACTAACCAAGAGAGGTCTCTAAGAACCCAGCAACGATGTTATATAGGCTCCCAACCTCAAACTATGATGTGGACAAGGGTTCCCGATCTTCCGAAAGGTTCTGGATATGTTGATTTGGTCGGAGGCGACACACAAATCGATCCGGCTTCAGAACAGCACGTTCTAAACCCCGCAATCGCAGCACGACGTCTCCTCTGGTTATCAACCGTCCTAAAACGATTGACCTCGCCGATAAGGCTAATCCCTGCCTGCGAATCAAGAACACAAGCAAGAACAAAGAAGAAAGCAACACAATTGCAGATGTATTATGAATCTCACAAAGTTGGGGTCTCACAAACCGTGATGATGGCGAAACTGTTATGAACAGAATAATCTAAGCAAAACCCAAACCCTAAGGGTGCGGCGGCGGCTGTATATGAAGACCATAGGATCATGCAAGACCCTCTGGACGCACCCCTACTTGGGCTCAACTAGATACAAAGCCCAAAGGCCAAAAACAGACGACACGACACCGAAACAGATTCTGGACTCTCTCTTGTTTCGACGATTTCCGATGACTCCGGATGAATTTTGATATGATACCGGCGGCATTGGAAAGGTATTCTTCTTATCTTTCCGTGCATATGTAGAATGTCCAAATCCGAGTCCGTATGCGTCTTGGGCATCCATTTTAGTGCAGACTGGTCCTGAGCCCCAAAACAGACTCGAAGTCGATTTTGGTTGGGCCTCCACCTTGGCTTCCACGTCCTTGCTGATCCTCCACATCTCCAAGTCCTTCTCCCATCATCTCCTGGTCCTCTCCATGGTTCCTAATTACAATATAATCATTAGGTAGCAAACCATTCTCAAAAGTGACATATAATGAAGAATGTAGGAACGAGCTCACCTCTAAATTTAGTCGTCGTGCACGAGCTCTAGTCATTGGACCTTGCAAGTCCAAAATTGGAGGAGTGTTGCATGTATCCTTAGGAGTGATGTCCTCATCATCCTCCCCCTCTTGAAGTGGAGTCGACCTCGACTCAAGCTCATTCTCTTCTCCCAAGTATGGTTTCAAATCTTGGTAGTAGAATGTGTTGCCCGATTATATGCAAACTCAACATGAGGCAAACATTCTTCCCATTGCTTCAAATTTTTCTTCAAAATAGCTCTCAACATAGTACCCAAAGTGCGGTTCACCACCTCAGTTTGTCCATCAGTTTGTGGGTGACAAGTTGTAGAAAACAACAACTTTGTACCCAACTTATTCCAAAGCGTGCGCCAAAAGTGACTCAAGAATTTTGCATCATGATCTGAAACAATAGTAGAAGGCATACCATGCAAACAAACAATTTCTTTGAAAAAGAGATCAGCAATATAACTAGCATCATCAGTCTTATGACATGGTATAAAGTGTACCATCTTAGAAAATCTATCCACAACAACAAAAATACTATCACTCCCCCTCTTAGTCCTAGGCAGTCCTAAAACAAAGTCCATAGAAATATCCGCCCAAGGAATAGAAGGAACAGGAAGTGGCATGTATAAACCATGTGGATTCAAGCGAGACTTAGCTTTTTGACATGTAGTGCAGCGAGCAACAAAGCGCTCAACATCTTTCCTCGGCCAAAAGAAGTGTGTGGCTAAAATATCCTCCGTCTTCTTGGCACCAAAATGACCCATCAATCCACCTCCATGCGCCTCCTGTAACAACAAAAGACGAACGGAACCAACTGGAATGCATAGGCGGTTAGCTCTAAACAAGAATCCATCATTCAACACAAAGTTATTTCATGCATGACCTTCTTTACAATGCAGCAATACATCCATAAAATCGACATCAGCAGCATATTGTTCTTTAATTGCCTCAAGTCCAAAAATTCTACAATCAAGTTGAGACAATAAAGTATAGCGCCTAGATAAAGCATCAGCGATCACATTATCCTTCTCTTTCTTATGTTTAATAATGTAAGGAAAAGACTCAATAAACTCAATCCATTTAGCATGTCTATGGTTCAAATTACATTGAGAACGAATATACTTAAGTGATTCATGATCAGAATGAATAAAAAATTCTTTGGGCAACAAATAATGACGCCACGTCTCTAAACAACGTACAAGTGCATACAATTCCTTATCATACGTGGAGTAATTCAAAACAGGCCCAGTAATTTTCTCACTAAAGTATGCAACAGGTTTACTATCTTGCATCAAAACACCACCAATGCCTATACCACTAGCATCACATTCAAGCTCAAAAATCTTATCAAAATCAGGTAATTGCAGCAATGGTGCATCTGTAAGTTTATCATTCAAAGCATCAAAAGACTCATGTTGTACCTTACCCCAATGGAAATCAATGCCCTTCTTTGTCAACTCATGCAAAGGTGCAGCAATGGTGCTGAAATCTTTGACAAAGCGGTGGTAGAAACCTGCAAGACCAAGAAAACTCCTCACCTATGTGATATTTTTTGGTACAGGCCAGCTCTTTATGGCTTCAATCTTCGCCTCATCCACCTCAATTCCCTGTGGAGTCACAACATAGCCAAGAAAAGAGACTCGATCCGTGCAAAAGATGCACTTCACAAGGTTACCAAATAAACGTGCATCTCGTAAAGCATCAAAAACAGCACGCAAATGATTCATATGTTCATCTATAGATTTGCTATAAATCAAGATATCATCAAAGTAAACTACCACAAATTTGCCAATGAAAGCTCTTAAAACCTCATTCATCAAGCGCATGAAAGTACTAGGTGCATTAGTTAACCCAAAAGGCATTACTAACCACTCATATAATCCAAATTTGGTTTTGAAAGCTGTTTTCCATTCGTCTCCAAGTTTCATTCTAATTTGATGGTAGCCACTACGCAAATCAATTTTAGTGAAAATTATAGCACCACATAACTCATCAAGCATGTCGTCTAGCCTAGGAATAGGATGACGATACCTAATAGTAATATTATTAATGGCTCTACAATCTACACACATACGCCAAGTACCATCTTTCTTAGGAACCAAAAGTACAGGAACAGCACAAGGACTAAGTGATTGACGAACATACCCACGATCCAAAAGGTCTTGAACTTGTCGTTGTATCTCCTTAGTCTCCTCAGGGTTGGTCCTATAAGCAGCACGGTTTGGCAAAGTAGCACCCAGAATCAAATCAATTTGATGCTCGATCCCTCTCAAAGGTGGCAATCCTAGGGGTATCTCAGCTGGAAAAACATCCTCATACTCCTGCAAAAGGTTAGTGACAGCAGGAGACACAGTACTAGAAGCAATATCATCAAGCGAAAACAAAGCTTCTTTGCATATCAAAGCATAGCAAATATCATCATTATCAGAAATTTCAGCAAGCTCAGATTTTGTTGCAAGACATGAACGACCTTGTAATTTAATTCCAGCACCCTTAGAACTTGAAGAATCATTAACATTACTAGGTGTAGAATTAGAATTAATAGGTTTTGAATTTCAGGACCTTTATTTTTCAAACTAGCAGCTCTTTCTAAATCAGCTTGTACAATTTCAGCAGGGGTCATTGGTAACAAAGTAATTTTAGATCCTTTATGCATAAAAGTGTACTTATTACTTCTACCATGGTGTACAGCATCATTATCAAATTCCCAAGGTCTACCCAATAAAAGTGAACATGCTTGCATGGGTACGACATCATAATCAACAGAATCCACATAAGAACCAATGGAAAAAGGAACTCTACAAGTTTGTATTACCTTAGCTTTGCCAGAGTCGTTTAACCACTGAATGTAGTACGGATGTGGATGTGGACGTGTGGTCAAAGCAAGCTTGTTGACCACATCAGAACTCACCAAGTTATTGAAGCTCCCTCCATCAATGATGACACATGCTCGGCGGTTCTTGATGACGAAGAAAATCTGGAACAAGTTGTGGCGCTGCATCGTCTCGGGCTGATGAACTTGTGTGCTAAGGACACGTTGAACAATAATGTTCATGTATCCTGTGGTGTCTCTGCCTCCAAGGACGAGGTCACTGCCGGTGGCAGCGATGTCCTCCTCCTCATCCTCCACATCGGAGGTGCTCATGTAACCGCCATCGTCTGTCGCCACATATGCCCGCCTACTTGGACAATCTTTCTGCACATGACCAAGTCCATGGCAGCGGTGGCACTGAATCCCTGTAGTGCACCCTGTCGAAGCAACAGAGGAGGCACTACTAGCTGGTACCTGCACAGAATGTTTACCTGACCGCGTAGAAGGTGCAGGGGCTGATCTTGGGGCTGTAGAAACAACACTGGTTCCCTTGGTAGCTGCTGGTGGGGGCGGCCGGAAAGATGGCCTCGGCAGTCCCGAAGTCCCCGTCGAGCGTGGGGGGTAGGAGTTCCTTGACTTGCTGTACTCCTCAAAAGCCTGGAAAAGTCCTTGTGATTCTTTCTCTGCAAGCATAGCATACTGGAAACACTGGGTGAGGGTATAATATTCTTTATAATCAAGGATGTCCTGAATTTCTTTTCTTACACCAGAATAAAAGCGACAAATCTGATCCTCTACTTTTTTAACTACAGCATAATGAATCAAACCCTTCTGAAGCTCACTAAAATACTCATAAACAGTTTTATCTCCTTGGTCTAAACGTTGCAGTTTATTACGAATCTCTCTATAAAAAGAAGGGGGAACAAAATGATCACGCAATGCTACCTTAAGTTCTTCCCAAGTAGTAGGCAAATCAGTTTCAGCAGCTAGACCACTCCACCAAACAATAGTAGCTTGTCTAACTCTATGTTGTTCAGGAACAAGGTGGGCATTAAATTTTTGTTCTACATTCATCTCCCAATCAAGATAAACATCACCATCATACTGACCCGAAAACGAAGGAATTGAAAACTTAATTTTAGCATACGGGTCATCTGGAGCATAGTTACCGTGTGGACGACGGTTGTAGTTATGGAAACCACCCATACCTTGAGTATTATGTTGCAAACGACGTCGTAATCGTGCAGTCCTTGTAGCTGACCTATCCACGGTGCCATCAGCCTTATACACCATGTCTTCATCATAGACGTCTTCAACATCGTTGTTGTTGTTATTGGTGTTCGTATTATTGGTTTTAGGAGCGGTCTCCAACGCAACAACCTGATCGGTTAACTTAGAGACCCGCTCCTCTAACCGCTCGATGCTTTCTCCAATGTGAAGCTTGCTGACCGCATCAGTAACGGCTCTGGTGATTGTCTCTGCCAAATCACTCTGAGCAGCCTGCAAAGCCTTCTGGAGCTGCTCTTGGCTCACGCACTCAGCAAATTGTGAGGGTGAAGCCATCTCTCCGTCGTCACTTCCTGCCAACACAAAACACCAAAACAGGAAACAAACAGTAAAGGTTATCCCTATAAAACAGCTAAGCAGTGGTGCCTCTCAACATAACAAAAGGAAACTCCTTACAAAGCTCTTACAAAGTTCTGAAAAGCAAAGCAAAGGATACCAGAGAGATGTGTTCCACGATTGCAAGGGTCACAAAATAACCTGTGTGCTGTCCAGAAGAAATATGTAGAGCTAGGAAGGCCAAATATATATATGTGAGTGGCACACAAATCAAAAACAGATAGTAAAGCTGAATAAGTGCCCAAGTAACTTGTCCCTAGTTGCTGGTCTAAGTATGTCCTAGAATAGTAGTGATAGCAAAGTAGAAACAAGAAGACAAAGGCACAACAGGCGATAATAGGGGGCTAAGTGCAAAACAGCCAAATCCAGAAATTTCAGGGGGCTAGATGTAGCACTAGTAGGAATCCCAAATTTCTTTTTTTTTATTTTATTTTTTTGATATTTTCTCCAACTCACTAACAATGGAGGAGAATCCACAAAAAATTTCAGCTCAAACAGAGGTAGGATGTGGCCTACAGAAAATCTTGAACTTGTAGAAAACGTCGGGTTTAAACTTAAATCAATTTTTTCTTTATCTTCCCGATTTTTGTTGAATTTTCTGACGAGGGCACACAGGGCGTAGCTGAGTGTGGGTATGCCCAACTTTGAGTCAAGAATCTCCTGTAAAAATTTCAGCCAAAACGGACAACCGAGCGAAAAGTTATGCCCGTTTTACCCAAGGGGGGTCGGAGTCGATTTTCCAGAAACCCGAGTCGGTTAGGGGTCGAGTTTGGAATCGGGTAAAATTTTTTTTGGCGGCGTGGATGCAGCGGAAAGGGGAAATTGTGGGGATTGGTCCGGGGTGTTGATGGTGTGTTCAGGGTGGGATTAGGGTGGGACTAGGCTAGGTGTGTCGATCAATCAACCCTAGCACAAAAAGCCAACAAAGCAGAGGATGGTGAAGAGGATGGCGGCTAGGGATGCAAGGGAAACACTACTGACGACAAAAACACAAACTAAACCAGTGACTAAACAAGAACTAGGGCACAAACTCAACACTACGGACTCCAAAATTGAAATTTGCAAAGGCTAAACACGTGGTTATGGGCGGAGGGAAAAATTTTTTGGGCTTTTCTGTGGACGATAGGATGAACACAAAACAAAACTAACTAAGGGTAGTACGAACCTGATGGTGCACCTGAAGCTCTGATTACCACTTGATGTGGACAAGGGTTCCCAATCTTTCGAAAGGTTCTGGATACGTTGATTTGGTCGGAGGCGACACACAAATCGATCCGGCTTCAGAACAGCACGTTCTAAACCCCGCAATCGCAGCACGACGTCTCCTCTGGTTATCAATCGTCCTAAAACGATTGACCTCGCCGAAAAGGCTAATCCCTGCCTGCAAATCAAGAACACAAGCAAGAACAAAGAAGAAAGCAACACAATTGCAGATGTATTATGAATCTCACGAAGTTGGGGTCTCACAAACCGTGATGACGGCGAAACTGTTATGAACAGAATAATCTAAGCAAAACCCAAACCCTAAGGGTGCGGCGGCGGCTGTATATGAAGACCCTAGGGTCGTGCAAGACCCTCTGGTCGCACCCCTACTTGGGCTCAACTAGATACAAAGCCCAAAGGCCAAAAACAGACGACACAACATCAAAACAGATTCTGGACTCTCTCTTGTTTCGACGATTCCCAATGACTCCAGATGAATTTTTATATGAGACTGGAAGCATTGGAAAGGCCTTCTTCTTATCTTTCCGTGCATATGTAGAACGTCCAAATTCGAGTCCGTATGCGTCTTGGGCATCCGTTTTAGTGCAGACTGGTCCTGAGCCCCGAAACAGACTCGAAGTCGGTTTTGGTTGGGCCTCCACCTTGGCTTCCACGTCCTTGCTGGTCCTCCACGTCTCCAAGTTCTTCTCCCATCATCTCCTGGTCCTCTCCATGGTTCCTAATTACAATATAATCATTAGGTAGCAAACCATTCTCAAAAGTGACATATAATGAAGAATGTAGGAACGAGCTCACCTCTAAATTTAGTCGTCGTGCACGAGCTCTAGTCATTGGACCTGCAAGTCCAAAATTGGAGGAGTGTTGCATGTATCCTTAGGAGTGATGTCCTCATCAAACTAGCCATTGCCTCATGAAATCAGCTTCCTAGGCCTTCTGACCAGACAGTCCGGTCACTGCCTGACCGGACAGTCCGGTCACTGCAGCACAGTACACCAATGGCTCTGACCCGTACTGATTCTCCTACTGACCAGACCGTACGGTCACCTGACCGGACCCTCTGGTCTGTTTCTCTCTCCAGTTCAGGAGCCTTTGTGCAATTGCTTCCTCTCTGCCCTGTGCAAGTCCTACTGACCGGACCGTCTAGCCAGCAGACCGGACCAACCGATCTATACAGACTCTAGCATAGACAGATTCCTCGCTTCTCGTCGAAAGTCCCAAACAACTCCCTATAGTGACCGTACAGTCCGGTCTCCATTGACCCCTCTGTCTGGTCTCTATGTCCAGAAGCCGAAACTTGTCATCCTCGCTTGACTTCGTTTCCCGGGTTCTCCAAACAGCTCCTTGGCTTCTCCAGTATCACCTAGTGTCTGTGATTTCACCAAGCAACCTTGCACATCACTGACTAGACAAGACCTAAGAGAATGACCTAGACCCCTTTGATAGTCCGGTTTTTCCTATAGACTCAAAATTAACAACTAGTCAAGTGTTCCAAATAATTACACCATAGCTTGTTCTCCGCTTTGATCCATCTTCATCAACCCTTGGACTCCATCAAGTTCACAAGCCTTCATGCTTGTGGTCATTTTCATCTATCGTCAAGGCAACCAACATTCATATGATTTATAATAGAGTTAAGAGATGATTCCAACATAGACAACACTCATGTAAATATTAGCCCACAATTTCATAGTTGTCATCTATCACAAAAACATCCATACCTTGGGGATCCTATCACCAATGGTCATGAAGCTTACAATCTCCCCCTTTTTGGTGATTGGTGACAACCACTACTTGATCAATTGATCAATACATAACCGGGCTAAAAGAACTACATAAAGATCAAGAGGAACCATAACAACATATGAGAGAAATGCATAAGGTCCTACTCAATCAAGCATCATCTAGAGATATAAGGAAAAGAGTGAAAAGCATACTCTAGATGAAATATGCATGCATGTCATGGCAATAAATTGAAGGAAAGCATAAGGACATGCAATGCAAGACATGAGTGATGAGATGCAACAAGTTAGCATGGCAATGCATAAGAATTAAGAACAAGCATTCATCATCATGATATTATACACATGCATATAAGATAATTAAAGAATACAAGGCACTGCACAGATAAGGGAATAAACCAAGTGAGATTAAAATGAGTCAAACACAAGCAAAGGAAAATCATGACTCATCAAAATCCACAAACATCGAATAACTCCAACAAAATATGATCCAAATGTGTCTAACTCCCAAAAACCTCGTATGCTCCCCCAAGATACAAGCTACTCTCGATCGCACAGGATCACACTCCCACTCCCCCTAGACCTAGGATTTTCTCTCCCTTTGGCAACGAGCACCAAAAAGTGGAAAAGATGAACATCTACACGCCCGTGGTCGAAGGAAGTGGTGCAGCAACGTCCTCTGAAGGCTCTACTCTGGGCTGCTCTTGTGTTGGATCCTGCTGTGCTCCCTGAGCCTGTGCCGCCTGAGCATCTAGCTGCTCGAAGAAGTCAAGGTCTATAGGTGACTCAGACCCTCTGTCCTGTGCTGCTGGTGTGACTACGGCAGTCTCCAGAGCTAAAGTCTAGAGAAAGATGAGATCTGCCACGTCTTGTTGTGAGAAGCCTCCACGGACAAGATCCTCTGCTGCCTGAGGAGTAAGCATGCTGGCTGTAGCAGTAGGAAGGGAAGTTGTAGCTATAACTGACTCTGGAGCTGGCTAGGAGTCTGCACGAGAAGTGTGCACAATGTCTGAAAACAAACTTTTGGCCGGTATGTGCTACGAGCTGGAGAGTCTTGCCATCTACGAGGTCGATGAGTGAGATGGTGAGACGAACAGCGTAGACACAGAGAATGCTGACATAGGGGAGAACTGAGCTATAGGAAGTGTCTGTCCTGCTCCCCCTGTTGGTAGAACCCCTGAGAGTGACAGTCCACTGGACTGGGCAGTCATCAAAGCAGTGAAGGGTCCTGACTGAGTTTATAGCTGTTGATACTACGGGAACACTAAAGGTCCTGGCTGCTGACCGGCCAGGCTTTGGGTCAACTCCGAAATCTGAGTCATCAGGGTTGTAAGTAGTGTAGTCTACTGCCTCTAAATCTCTGTCTGGCTCCTGATGACATCCACCATCTGACATCTGTCCTCTGACATACTCTGAATGAACTCTCCCAGCCATCCTGCAAGTGCTGTCAAGTGACAGCGTCCTCAGACTGTGAACCTGTCGGCTGGGGAGGTGCTCCTGTACTGGCTGACTCAGGAATCACCGTCTCTGGCTGAGCTGCATGCTCATGAAGTACTGGTGGCTCCTGCTCCTCCTATCTTGTCTGCTAGCTAGAGACCGACTATGATCCCCTAGGGACTCGAGGTACGTAGCTGATAGTTGCCTCTGGGAAAGCCTCGTACTGCTCCTCCGTCACTAGGCCCATCCTCCTCAAGAGATAGTAGATATATGGCCCAAAGACCAAGTGACGTCCTCCAACCCTCTCAGAGATAACCTCCTCCATCCCTCCAATCAACAAATCTGCTAAGTCAAAGTGATGTCTCCTCAGAATAGCTGCTACAGCCCACTGGTGTAGAAGTGTGAACTCCTCTTTGTAGCCAAACATAGGAATGATAGTCCTGGTGACTATCGCTCTCACCACCTTGGCCTCTACGGTGAGTCTCGCAGGGCCTCTCTCAAAGCCTGGTGAGTGTGGGGTGAGAAAGCAATCGACACCATGTCGTCTGAAGGTAGCTTCCTTCCCTGAGGTCTACGGGCTGGCTCTAGTGTACTATAGGCACTCTTGTAGAGCTGGAAGTCTGACACCAGGACTCCTAGGTTAGCTATCAAGTCCTGCTTGGTGACACGCTGTGGCTGCCCTCTGAACAGAAACCAGAACTCTGAGCAATCCCTGGTGACCCATAGTGTGGCATAGAACTCTAGGACCACATCCTCTCTAAACCTGTGTGGAGCAGTAACTAGCTCTGTTAGCCCTGGCAAATATGTGAAGTACTGCTCCATCTTTGTGCCAGTGGCCCTCCTCATGGCCTGGTAAGTTGTGTACTACTGCCGCACCAATGTCTTGTCTCTGCCTCTCACGGCCAGACAAGTCCTACTGACCGGACCATTGCCTTGCGGGGGCGCGGCTTCCTTTTGCACTTTCTTTTTGCTATGTATTCCAAAGGACAGCTCACCGGTCTCTAGGAACTGGAACCCACTGCTCGAAAGGCACCAAGCGAAGTACCTTAAGGTCCTTTGCAGGAACTTTAAGTATATCTGGCTCTCCGGCTGCCTGTAACAGTGTCTGCCACCTCCTGGTGCACACTGCACATGTGCACTATGGGTCTCCTACCCGGTGAGCTGTCCTCTAGGAAACAGTCTGCTTAGCCACCTCAAACTCCTCCTCAGACTGACTCCTCAGAACCTGACTCTGCAGTCTCCTCCTCTGAGGTCTCCTCCTCTGACTCCTCCAGCTACTACCTGGAGGATCCCTGCTCCGCAGTTCTTGATGACCTCTCCTGACGAGAAGTCGGAGTACGCTACGGCCACGGCAGTGGTACAACCCCAACTGCTAGAGGTTCAGTCCTCTGTCTGGTGCTCCTCCTGAGACTCTGGGTGTCACGAGGCTGCTCTAGAATCAACCGTGTCCCTGGTGTCCTCCGTGACTGCTCCATGGCATCAAGGTGCCTAGCAACTCTCCTGCCTCTCTCAGACTTTGGATCCAGTCTTTGTCTCTTCTTGCCCTTGGGCTTCTCAGGCATCTTCCCCTTTCCCTTGTCCTGACCTAATCCTGCGATCACTGCTGCTGCAAACTGCTGTCATTGCATGCACATAGGCATAGATAGGATAAGCATAGAGTCCTAGTACATCTACAAGCAAAGCGCCGCTAGGAAAGAATGTGCAATAGAAATCCTAAGCCTAAATGAAGGACATGATCACTAGGCAAGTATGCAAAGTAACAACAGTGATTATCGACTATTTGTGGCTCGTGCGAGTCATCTAGTCTAAAGTCAGATAATGGATATAAGATCTATTCGTGGACTAGACAGGACACAAACCCTAGATATGCAATTAATAGATAAGCATAGAATTAATTGCAGCTAGATTGAGCCAATTAATCAATTAATGCAACTAAAAGATGGGAAATTTATCTAATTGCATCAATTAACTAAATTGCTTGGAATTCAAGGAAAACATCGATGAAAGAGGGATTAGCACGATACCCTGGAGATCACGAAGTCGAAGACAAATGCCAAATAGGGAATCACACGACCGATCGCCTAAAAGGATGAAGTTTTTGGCTTGCCGGCAATGGAGGTGGTGGAGGGAAACTGAGAAACCTTGCCCTAGCTTTCATTGGCACTAGGCACTGGGCAGCTAGGCGTCATGCGCGCACTAGTGGAAATAGAGCCGCGGCGCTTGGTGGCAAGGTGAACAGCAGTGAGGCCGAGACGGCTGCGTCTCTATGGGCAAGGCGTGAGCAGGTGCAGCGAGCGCGTGGCCTGGCTGCGTGCGAGGGCGAGCTAGGATAGAGGCGCATAGGTAGGGCGAGTGTCAGAGGTGCGGGTGTGGGCTACCAGCGGCGTTGTCGGCAAGAGCGAGGTGTGCGCGTGAATGATGGTGGCAAGGGCGTGTTGCCAGCTCGGTCGAGAAGAAGAAGGAACCGACCAAAATCGGTCAGAGTAATTTTGACCTAGGTCAAAACAGAATGAATGACCGAGATCCATCAAGAAGTAGATCAATGGTCACGATCAGGTATTGCTTCGCGCGATCAACCAAACTGACCGGACGGTCCAATCACTACACCGGACTATCCAGTCAAGTTGGGGTCTGCTGGCCACTGTGCAGACTGGACGGTATGGTCTCTAGGACCGTTTTGTCTGGTCTCTATGACTAGACTCCCCCTAGGCACTGTGCATAGTGCCACTGACCGGACTATACAGTCTAATGACTGGACCGTATGGTCACTTCCAGAAATTTGCTGAGACAAGGAATTTCTCCATTTTCCAAGTGCCCTCGCTAAACACACAAATAAACATTGCACTTGTAATATAGAGGGAACTCTCAAACACTCCTTTTCAAATAGTGGCACTCTATGGCCTTAGAATTTTTGCAAAAGCCAAATGAAGGATCAAGCAAATAAGAACCAAGGCAAATTTAGAACCAAATGGGTATGTATGAGCCTTAGTCCATGAACCGCACGAGTAGATTTAACCTTGGAGTTCATAAGAGCTTGCTCAATGGGCATGAAGCACAATTCTTTCCTTTGGTCAAAGTTATGGAGATGTAATCTCATATAGAGCATGAGGCACAATTATCTCCAAGTGGGACAAGCCTCCTTTGTGTTTCCTATATGATGCATGCAACAAGCATTTTACATATGCAATGAAAGTAAACATGCCATGTGAACACAAGCAATATTAAAAACAAGACACAAAGGAGACCTAACAATGTCAAGTTTGAACACCTCCCAAACTTACTCACTATAAGCTATGCCCTTGCCTTGAGAGAAGTCAAACCACCATCTCAAGCACTCTCCCTTGCTTATAGCTATCTTCGATGGGTTAGACATTGACTAATTTTTATGTGTTTTTCTTTTAGTTATTTACACATGCATGGATGCAAAGCATACTAGTCACAAAGTAGTCCTAATTACCATGCAATGCAAGAGAAAGAAAAATACACTACAACTACCAAGAATAAACACGGTTACCTCCCTCATGAGTAGATAGGTCATTGAGGTCCATGTCACTTGTGGTGGACTTCACATGATCTTCATGAAAGCGCTCGGTCCACCACCACCACCATCTAGGTCTTGTTCCTAGGCACCCACTTGTACGTAGCTGATCTCTCAAGATCAACAATGCACTTAGGCACCCATATGCTCTTGACCTTCCTCGTCTTGTTTGGTAGTCCCAAGGCCTTAGCTTTCACCTTGCCATCATTGTTCCTAAAAAGCTTGAAATGTGTGTTCTCATGGAACAAGTTAGCGTTAGGCAAAGCAATAGAACTTCTCACCACGGGACAATCCTTGGTGGCGTGGTCGTCCTTGTAACACCTCTCGCAATAGTAGTCATTGGCGAGAAGGGGTTTGATCTATGCGGAGATGGAATCACTCATCCCTAAGATGTCGATGGCAGCGGGATATGAGGCAAGTCCACGGTGGGAGACGTTGTTCACAAGGTTCCTCCCAAGAATCTCCTTGTGGATGGATCTACCACGTGTGAGTCTCTCAAAGCCATCCATCACCATCTTCCTCTCCTCCTTGAGCTTGTGATATTCCTCCAAAACAAATGGCTCAAGAGAAGAAACCTCGACCGAGGTGGTTAGTTCATCACACATAGTAGAAGCATCACTCTTAGATGAACTATGGGAGGGAGAGGCAAGTTTCTCAACATTGATGACCTTGTAAGTGATCTCAAGGGCCTTGTACTTCTCATGAAGCTATACATGATCACCCTTGAGTTTGTCATAACTCTTGTTTAGGGCCTCATGAGATGTGACAAGGTCCTTAAGCTCACTCTCAAGCTCACCAACACGGTCCTTAGCCAACTTACACTCTTTTCTTACCACATCCAACATACATGGGCTTTGTTTGATGTGCGGACCAAATGTGCTTAAATGTCGGCTGCCTTCCGGGTGGGCAAATACCTGGACATAAACTGTCATTGTTATTTTGGTTTGTTTCTTTTGAATTTGATGCTTGTTTTTGAAATGTCTCTTCTGCAGGTACACTAACCCCGCATCTTAGTTCATATAGAAACATGATGAGAAACGTGTATGAGTTGCCACCGAGTTCCATTCGGTCATATTTAGTGACCGAGTCTTTTATTATTTAGAGGACGTATGAAATCGTCATATTGAGCATTTTAGCATTCATGCATACCACATGCATTTATTCTTACTTAAACATGTAAAAAGGTCACAAATATCACAAACATGTGAAATGATCAAGCCTTGGGCAATTTTGAATCCCTATGGCACATAAACCAAAAGTTTGAAATCAACCAATAAGAAATTGATTTCTGCCAGAAAAGTCAGTCTCACTAAAATGGGCGTAACTCTCTCAGTTTTAATCAGATGAAGACGTATGAGCACCTGGTGGAAAGATAATGAGTTTCTCTACGAGTTTGGTATACTGACTTTCCCTTGGAAAAATATGAAAGTAGGTCAAAAATGCCAAAAAGAGAAAGGTTTTCTGGAATTTCAGAAAGTGTTCAGTTCTGTCCGCTGACTTCCGACGATCATAACTCTTGGTGTGTTGGTTGGATAGAGCTGTATTTGTAGGCGTTGGAAAGCTAGAGGAATTCTATAGAACTCTCCTAACTAGTAAAAATTCCGATCTTGAACAGATCAGAGTCAAAATTATAAGCTCTTCGGGATTAAGTCAATTCTGACTGCCAAACTGGGAACCTTGAATTTTGGGAAACCAGTTGCATATATTTCTCATATGCAATTCCTTATCATCCATCGGGCATATGGTATTTTGGCATATGTATTTTTCTCTGGTTATAAAGTTTTGACTCTTGTCTCAAAACTTAATGGCATAGATGGATGTTGATCGGCTTCGGGCGGAGATGACCGCTATGGTTGCCCGGCTGCGGGAGGTGGAATCCTAGCTGGAGGAAACCGATGACAAGTATCGGACACTGCAGGCCCAAGATGAGAACCACCGTGTGCGCATTATCTATCTCAAAGCTAATAATTTCTCCCTTAAAAATCAGGTGGCCTAGCTAGAAAAGGAGAAGACCGAGCTGGAAGATGAACTCGAGGAGGTGAAGAGCACCACTGAGTTCATTGAGCAAGAGAAGTTAGAGGCGGTAGCAGAACTTCATCGAACCCGCCTCATCAACCAAAACCTGCAAGGCACAATCCATTTCCTGGAACTCCAGTTGGAGATTGTCCAACACAACTTAGAGGAAGCCAACCATGCGGTGTTTGTGCTTCAGGAGCAGGTGGAGCAAGCTCAGGAGGATCTGGAGCAAATCATCATGCATCAGCAACCCATGGATCCACAACCACAACCGCTAGAAGTGGATGATCAGGATCAGGAGCATGGTGCATCTGGCATCGACTACGAGGCCCCAGCGTCACCTAACGATGTGGACATGCTCTTCGATGATGATAGCCACGCACCCTAGGCGGATGGAGCAGATGGTGTAGTATTGCATATCTAGGTGATGTGATGTGACCTAGTGGTAGTAGAACTTAGATGTGGGACTCACCGCCGTGTACGTGTAGTACCGGTAAATTTTGTTATAGAAACTGAAGTCCCTACCCTCCTAGCTAGCTAATTCTCCGAGGTCAGCGACACGGACAAAACCTCGTGCGTTGTAGTACCTTTCCAACCCGCACTTTTGTTTTGTATAAAGGTGTACCGCTACCATCATGTACAAAACCATGTTTATAAATAAAAATGTGTGTTTTATTATCTAGTATTCAAGTGGTTATTCATTGCTATCGGTGATCTTCTGGAATTTATTTGTTGTTCTTCCTTGCTGTCAGATGAGTTGTCATCGTTCCATAGTGTTCAAATGTTGTATGGGCTAATGATGGATTTGTTCATCTGGTAGATGGTGAACACCCGTAGCGGGGCAGAAACTTCCGGGGACGCATCCGAGGGGTCTCATCGTGGGGTGGAGCACCACGGCCCCCGAACCCTCCTTCGATGAGCCCAATGGAGCAGCTGATTCACAATCAAAATCTGCTCTTCCAAATGTTTCTGGCAGGCCAAAACAACAAGGGAGGTCATGATACATCCGGCCCAGGTAGGGTGGAACAAAGCCCGACACACCGATCCGGATTCCCTGAATCCCGCAATCTTAGCATCACAACTCCTGCCAAAAGCCTGACACACCGACCCGATTCTAGGTCCACGACCCGAATCCGCAGTCTTAGCACCGCAACACCGGCGCCCCCACTCAGGGAAAGGCCCAATCTCCCTAAAAGACTAGTCTGATAGGGGAAGGGTGGCTCTCCCTTTTAAGGTGGCTTCCACCTCCCATGCTAAGCAAGGTGGGATTATTCAGAGGCTCACACGGTCGTCGCCCTAGCGGGTAATAGTGGAGGATGTCCTCATCATTCTCCCCTTCTTAACAAGGGCCTAACTCTGATACCAAATGATACATCCGGCCCAGGTAGGGTGGAACAAAGCCCGACACACCGATCCGGATTCCCTGAATCCCGCAATCTTAGCATCACAACTCCTGCCAAAAGCCTGACACACCGACCCGATTCTAGGTCCACGACCCGAATCCGCAGTCTTAGCACCGCAACACCGGCGCCCCCACTCAGGGAAAGGCCCAATCTCCCTAAAAGACTAGTCTGATAGGGGAAGGGTGGCTCTCCCTTTTAAGGTGGCTTCCACCTCCCAAGCTAAGCAAGGTGGGATTATTCAGAGGCTCACACGGTCGTCGCCCTAGCGGGTAATAGTGGAGGATGTCCTCATCAGGTCAGCTGGTGCATCAACCGTGAGAGCCCTCATACAATGATTTTTGGGCGACTAAACCTCCGCACTTCATGGAAGCCGAGGACCCACTGGAGGCTGACACTTGGCTTCACATCATTGAGTCCAAGTTTGCTCTCATCAACTGCACTGACCACCAGAAGCCATTGTTTGCGGCCCAGCAACTTCACGGATCAGCGAGTGCTTGGTGGGCGAACTTTCTAGACGCGTTCCCTGCTAACCACCAGCTCACGTTGAATGAGTTTACTGAAGCTTTTCGTGCACACCACATTCCCGCTGGTCTCGTGAAGCGGAAGTTACAGGAGTTTCTGAACTTAAAGCAAGGTTCCGGAACTGTGCAAGAGTACATGTGGAAATTTAATCATCCTGCTCAATATGCTTCCCATCATGTCGACACCAACGAGAAGAAGATAGATTGCTTTCGGGCAGGTCTTAGCCCAAAATTACAGGATCGCTTTGCGCGAGTCACCAACGACACTTTTCATGGATTGGTGAACACCGCAATCATACAAGAGGATGCCATGCATGTCAACCAGGAGGATAAGAAAAGGAAACGCATCATGGCAGGCTCATCCAGCACCCCTTCCCACAAGTACAAGCTAGCCATCACTTCACCCTCGGGACAACGGTTGCAGGCTGTGATGCCACCAAGGGGTGGATACCACTCTTCGTCTCTGCAGTAGCAAGGACCATCCCATGGCTCATACCAGCAGCGTGCACCAGCGCCATGTCCCCCACAGCAAGTGTATCAAAATGCTAGGCCAGGACCGTAGCAGCCTTGCTACAATTGCGTCCGGGCCGGGCATTTCGCGAAGGAATGCACCTTTCCGAAGCATTCACAAGGCGGTGGTAACCAGCAGCACCCTAACAACAACAACCACCACTGCCACAACAACAATAACAACCGCTCTCAACCCTCTACACCAGCACCGAAGACCGGCCGTGTCAACTACACTTGAGCCAAGGAAATTCAAGCCGGTGAACCGGTACTTTCGGGTACATTCACTATTAATGATCACTCCGTTCTTGTTCTCTTTGATTTGGGAGCAACACATGATTTTATTAGCCAAGCATGCTTAGAGCAGCTGCAAATCACTCCCATTACTTTGGAAAACCCTTATGTCATCACATCCCTGAGTGGAAAGTTAGCTGTAAATTTTAGAGTAAGGTGAGTGGAACTCAACCTAGGAGGGAAAGTGTATCCTTCCTATTTTATCATGTTGGTAGGACAGGGCATAGATATTATTTTGGGCATGAGTTGGATGAAACGCCACAAAGTCATCTTACATATCGATTCTCGGCAAATCCATTTGGACTCCCCACTACATGGTTCAGCAACCTTATGTTTGCCCCACCCGAAACCTACCACTTCTGAAGTGTACCTAATGGAAGGAAAAGATCTTAAGGACATTCCCGTGGTATGTGAGTTTCCCGAGGTGTTTCCAGATGACTTACCCGGTATGCCTCCCGACCGAGATGTTGAATTTAAAATCGAACTCCAACCCGGTACCGCTCTGAGTGCCCGAAGACCTTATAAAATGGCTCCTAAGGAATTGGCGGAATTAAAAGAGCAGCTAAAGGAGCTTACGGACAAGGGATTCATTCGTCCTAGCTCATCACCGTGGGGCTGTCCTGCGCTATTTGTGAAGAAAAAGGACAAGTCGCTGCGTCTATGTGTCGACTATCGACCATTAAATGCGGTGACAATCAACAATAAGTATCCTCTGTCGCGTAGTGACATTTTATTTGATCAATTAGTTGGTGCTAAGGTTTTCTCCAAGATTGACCTTCACTCCGACTATCACCAAATTAAAATTCGGCCAGAAGACATTCCGAAGACAGCTTTCTCTACGAGGTATGGTCTCTACAAATACCTAGTCATGTCATTTTGACTGACGAATGCTCCAGCTCATTTCATGTATTTGATGAACTCGGTGTTCATGCCGGAGCTGGACAAGTTCATGGTGGTATTCTTCGATGACATCCTCATTTACTCAAAGTCGGAAGAAGAGCATGCTGAGCACCACTGAGTCATGCTCCAACGACTTCGTGATCATGAGCTTTATGCCAAATTCAGCAAGTGTGAATTTTGGTTGTAGCGAGTTCCTTTCCTGGGCCACATCATTTCTGCAGATGGTATTGAGGTTGACCCAAGTAAGGTTAAAGACATACCCAATTGGAAGACCCCAAAGACAGTGAAGCACATCCGTAGCTTCCTCAGACTTGCCAGGTATTATCGGAAGTTTATTCCCAATTTTTCAAGCATTGCCAAACCAATGACTAAATTGCTAGAGAAAGACGCAAAATTCAAGTGGGGTGAGAAATGTGAAGAGGCTTTTCAAACCCTCAAAAGACTTTTGACTACCGCCCCGGTTTTGGCTCAACCCAATCTCACCAAGTCGTTCGACGTGTATTGTGATGCGTCTGGCCACGGGTCTGGGCTGCGTATTAATGCTAGAAAGCCGCCCAATTGCTTATACCTCTCGTCAAATCCGCAAGAATGAGAAGAATTACCCAACACATGATTTGGAATTAGCTTCGGTAGTTCTTGCTCTCAAGACCTGGAGACATTATCTTCTCGGAAATCTTGTTCATCTCAGCCTTAAGTATATCTTCACCCAACAAGAACTGAATATGAGGTAGCAAAGATGGCTGGAATTAATTAAGGACTACAAATTGGAAATCCATTATCACCCTGGCAAAGCTAATGTCATGGCCAATGCATTAAGTCGTCAAAATCAATGTAACTTCATCACACCTTGCCGTATGGAGGAGGGTGCTAAATCTGATCTTGTGGAACCAAGCCTTCGAATTCTTCCATATGGTGCGTTATATAACTTGGCTCTCGTGGCCACACTCTAAGAGGAAATCATTGAAGCCCAAAGGAAAGATGAAGGGATGGAACATATTCGGCAGAATTTGGGTAAGGAAAAGACCAAATGTTTTTGGCAAGATACTGATGGTGTTCTATGGTTCAAGGACTGTCTTGTTGTACCAAAGGATATGGCATTGCGAAAGAAGATCTTGGATGAAGCCCACCTTTCCAAGTATTCCATTCACCCAGGTAGCAATAAAATGTACCGAGGGCTAAAGGAAAAATTTTGGTGGACTCGGATGAAGCTGGAGATCGCTCGGTATGTGGCCGAGTGTGACACTTATCAACGTGTGAAGGCCGGCCATTTGAAAAAGGACGGGACTGCTACATGCATTAAATATTCCCGCATGTAAATGGGAGGACATCTCTATGGATTTTGTGGTTGGTTTGCCGCTCACATCTAAGAAGTATGATTCCATATGGGTTGTTATGGATTGACTAATGATATCATCACACTTTATCCCGGTCCATACAACCTATTCCACCAAGAAATATGTCGAGCTCTACATTTCACGAGTGCTATGCTTACATGGTGTACCAAAGACCATCATCTCCGATCGAGGACCCCAATTTGTTTTACGATTTTGGGAACAACTGCACAGTTGCCTCAACACTACTTTATTGCGAAGCTCTGCATATCATCCGCAAACCGATGGGCAAACTAAACGGTTAATTCAATATTTGGAAGACATGTTGAGAGCGTGTGCATGGGATCATCATGGCAATTGGGATGATTATTTGTCGTTCGTCGAATTTTCTTATAACAATAGTTATCAAGAAACTTCAAGAATGTCACCATTTGAAACTTTGTATGGTCATTCTTGCCGTACTCCACTAAATTGGTCCGAGCTAGGCGAAAGGATTACCTTTGGTCCAGATCTAGTCAAACAAGCCAGAGAAAAAGTGCGAGAGGTTCAAGCTTACATGAAAGCTGCACAATCCCGACAAATTAGCTACGCCAACAAGAGAAGGCGCCCGCTGGAATTTGAAGAAGGTGACCACGTATATCGGTTTCTCCCAATAAAGGCATATCCTGATTCGGGGTTAAAGGAAAATTGGCTCCCCGGTATATTGGTCCCTACCCAATTGTGGAGAAATGTAGTTTGGTCGCTTACCGATTACAATTACCGGAGAAGTTATCTCGTGTCCACAATGTATTCCATGTTTCCCAACTCAAGAAGTGCTTAAAGCCCCCTGTTGATGTTGTCATTGAGGACAGGACACAATTACAAGAAGATTTGTCATATCCCAAACACCCCGTCCGGATTCTTGATCAAATGGACTGGGTGACACGTAATCAGACTATCACCTTCTACAAAGTGCAATGGAGTAATCACTCTGAAGATGAAGCTACATGGGAACAAGAGGAATTCTTGAAGTTGAACTTTCCCGCATTTTTGGATTCACAAGTGAGGTAATGGTTCCATCTTTTCATTTCCCCGCCAACCCTTATTATAATCTCAGGACGAGATTTTCTTTAAGGGGGGAGGGTCGTGACACCCCAGTGTCACTTTGCCGTAATGATATGTCATCTCACTTAATCTACATGCCCAAGAGAACTTTAATGGACTTAAGATTAAATAAGAGATCAAAAATAAGAATAAATTGAGCCCAATTAATGGAAATAAAGGGAGATCACAAAACCAAGTAATTTCAACAGAAGTGTACCAATATTTTTACATAATCATGATGGAAATATAAAAAGGGAATTTATAGGAATTTACCAGAATTTTTGGTCAAGGTTTAATAGCTGGGAAAATTCAGAGAAAGCAGAAAAAATAGAGTTCAGTGTGGAATTTTTATAACTTTTAGGAGAAGAATTACAGGAAACGTTCTATATGAAAGTTGCTCACAATATTGTTCTACATGACCACAAAAATTTGCAGTCCAATAAAAATTCGGGAAGACCTCCAATTGACTCGAACAGTAAGTCTTCAGGAGAGAGAAGAATGGGTTTGACATTTTGTCAAACATCAACACGGCGGCTGGCCACTGGGCAGTGGCAGCAGCGTCCGGCGCCCATACCGCTGACGGTGAGTAGCTGGCCAGCCCGTCCTTCACCCTTAACCCTCGTCCTCGCTTTCTTGGTGTGGCGAGCTGTGTTTTGCTCCCTCCCCCGCGCTCTCTGTCCCTCTATCTCTCTTCCACTCTAAGTTCCGCCGGCCTTATCCGAGGAGGAGAGCTCAAGTCCCCGCAATCATTCCCATCCAGTAGCTGCAGAGCGACCCGTGCACTCCCCAGCATTCCCTTCTGCGCCATGGGCCTCACCAATTTGGGTTCTCTGGCGAGCTATCGGTTTTCTCCCCGGGGATCCCCTGTTTCAAGCCGACGAGCTGCCATGGGCATTGCCATCGGCTGAGGTGAGCACCGCTCAATTCCTCGCACCAGAGCAAGCGCAAGACCCTCATGAGCTCACCGTTCATGTTTAACCCTGGCCGTGCAGGGTGCTCGCCAGAATCGGGATAAGCCAGGCCGCCGCTGTTCACCGTGTGCAGGGGAGCTCACGGTGTCAGCTACCCTCCGGCCTTCCTCGCCCCCGACTTCTTCTTCAGCTAGCTCCGCAGCAGGAAGGTGATAATCTAGAGCCCGTTCCCAAGCCATTTTAGCTTCTGAGCAGCGCGCTCGCTGCCGGCCGCCTTAGCCTCACGCCGCCACTCATCACCGGCGACGCTCAGGTGACCTCAGTCTCCGCCACCACCACCCACCGACTCCTTTCCCCCTCCTAAGCACGTAGAGCAGCATGGAGTCAAGGATCTCACCACTGATTGCTGCCGGCAGGCCAGCCGAGCCGCAGCGCCGCCGCGCCGCACCGGGCTCTGTTTGAAATTTGTCAATGGCATTTTTGTAAATACCATTGAACTTTTGATTAAGTTGAAAAATCAATATCTCCAAAAATATAAGGCCAAAAATTGCAAACTAAATAGTTTTGGAATCCTTGTAACATGAAGTTTAGGATATTGGGATAAAATTGGGAGAATTTAATTCAAAACAAACAACCCTTTGTAAAATAAATAAAATCATAATTTATTCTATTAAAATGATTAAATCACAAAATTTGGCATGCACACTTCTCATGGCATATGTGACCCACTGACAAGTGGCCATACTTAATTTATGCATATTTATATGATTATGTGCATTTCTTGCATTTTAAGTATATGAATTTATATGATTTGATGGCATGGAAATTAATTCTGACAAATTGCATACATGTATATTATGCTTTTATATGTTACTGGAAAAATCCATATAGTCAATTTCCATCTAGAACTATTTTAGTGGATTCAGATTTGCTAATCTCAATATTGCTCTTAACAATTACATAATTATCACTTTAGGCTTATTTGTTAAAATGTCTTTTCTGAAATTTATGCCCTAGCACTGTATTTTATGCTTACCTTCATCATGTAGTATAATAGAGTATTCGATGATACCATGCTCATATTTAAAGTATGCAAACGCTATGGTTGTGGTTGAAAACTGTAGTATTTCTTCTAATTAGAAGTTTGTCCCCTTCAATTAATTGATGGTTCCAACATACATAGTAATGCACAACATTTCATGCATACGCACTATTTCATTAATTTTAATTGTTGAGGAAGTGCCATAAATCATCATACGGATTCTTACTCTGCATTGCATCACATCATTTAGGAAACGAGACCGGAAGCAAGACCGAGGCAAGCAACCCCGAGGAGCCCAGAGTTGAGCTAAACACCGTTGGAGTTACTATCTTCGAACAGCCCCAAGGCAAGCCCCGGTGCATAACCCTTTTTTCTAAGTTTTCGGTTTAATTTAACATTGGTTGAGCATCATAACTTGTGCATTTGCGTGTAGGAATTGATCAAAACCATAGATGCATTAGTAATTCCCTATACCCAAGGTTGGATCAGCTTAGGTATAAGCCTTCCGTTAGCAAGGCTATGCTTAATAATGAGTCACCGGTAGCAACGTCGAGTGGTACGGAGACCACTTGGTATAGGATTTTATAATGGTTAACTCTCACATTTTGATACTTATGAAAAAGAAGGCCGTACGGGAATTGCATGTGTAGGTGAGTGGCAGCAGGGTTCCTCCTTGACTGCCATAGCCCGTACGTGTTGCTTATGGATCGTTGCGACTCCGCGAGCAAGTATCGAACAGTACCAAATGCATACCCTCGTATGGGAGTTGGTAAACTTAGTAGCATGAACATCGTAGTGTTGGCCACTCACTTCCCACTTTGTGCAAAGTGTCGGTCACGGTGGATGCACGGGTTTGTGGAAAGTTGGAGGGTGTATGGTTTAAGCCTTGGGCCCGATGATGAACAATGATCGCAAGGGGGACGTACACCCGGAGTGGGGACCCGGTCCAACTTTATGGTAATCTTGTGAAAGGTGGCCATATGTGTTTTTAAAATATGCGTATGTCGTGGTTTTTTGGTTTCTCCTGCAGAATGTAAATCGATATATATCGCCGTCCCTCGCGGATATGAGTACCACTTGTCTCGAGCAGATTGCAGCATAGTAAGAACTAACGATGAAGATAAAATTGTTGTTTGGATCACTCAATTGCTGTATTGAAACTTTGTTTGATAGGTCACAGCTCATTAAATTTATATTCATGTCACAACCCTATTAATATGGCTAAAAGGTGAATTTAGAAAATAGACAAGTGCTCCTTTGGCAACTAAATTTCAGCATGCCCGGTCAGCCCCATGCATAGTAGGAGTCGGGTTTAGAAAGTCATTTTGACGGGTAAGTCTTGCGGAGTATATTAGATACTCAGGGTTTGTTGTTAAATTTTATTGCATGCATGTATTCCTCTAACTTCTATCTGAGCCATGAACATGATGGGTGGGTCGAGGAACCAAGTAGTGAATGGACCTTTGAGCGGGTTCCTTGCTCACCGAGTCACGGACCCGAGGAGTGAACCATGACTAGGGTTGTTATGGTTTACTTAGGTTTATCTACTATCGTGTTTAATTATCACTTCCGCTATGTGATGTAATAAACTCTGCACTCAGAACATACGTATTGTAATTTCCACTCGGACGTGTGTATGTAAATCTGAAATTCTGAACTTGGTTTGTAAGATTAATCAACACTCGGTTTGTAATAATGCCCATTACTCTTTATGTAACTTTGCAAATGATGGCATGTTTGTGTGTATGTACTGTGTATGTCGGCTTCGTCCGACATCGCCCAAAGGTGATCTTGGATCGGTCATTCCCCTTAGTTCGAGGTGCGGGATGCCACAGGTGGTATCAGAGCTGTTTTGGGAAAAGTACTACACGAAAGAACATTCTTAAATCGAAAACCATATTTTTACGGTAAGGTACGAGTTAGAAAGCCTAATTAAGAATAAATATTAGTATTTCAGGTGGCAAAGCTAACCCTGGGTTATGATTGTTTAATTTCTTGCTTCTATGGACTCTTCAACGAAGGTTGCGCTCTAAACACTAAATGTCTTCCAGGTGGGCAAATACCTGGGCTTTGTTTGATGCGCAGACCGAATGCGCTTAAATATTGGCTGCCTTCCGGGTGGGCAAATACCTGGACATAAACTGTCATTGTTATTTTTGTTTGTTTCTTTTGAATATGATGTTTGTTTCTAAAATGTCTCTTCTGTAGGTACACTAACCCTGCATCTTAGTTCGTATAGAAACGTGATGAGAAATGTGTGTGATTTGCCACCGAGTTTTGTTCGGTCATATTTAGTGACCGAGTCTTTTATTTTTGTGAGGACATATGAAATTTTCATATTGAGCATTTTAGCATTCATGCATACCACATGCATTTATTCTAACTTAAACATGTAAAAAGGTCACAAATATCACAAACATGTGAAATGATCAAGCCTTGGGAAATTTTGAATCCCTATGGCACATAAACCGAAAGTTCGAAATCAACCGATAAGAAATCGATTTCTGCCAGAAAAGTCAGTCTCACTAAAATGGGCGTAACTCTCTCAGTTTTAATCTGATGAAGACGTATGAGCACCCGGTGGAAGGAAATGAGCTTCTCTACGAGTTTGGTACACTGACTTTCCCTTGGAAAAATATGTAAGCAGGTCAAAAATGCCAAAAACAGAATGGTTTTCTGGAATTTCAGAAAGTGTTCAGTTCTGTCCGCTGACTTCCGACAATCATAACTCTTGGTGTGTTGATTGGATAGAGCTGTATTTGTAGGTGTTGGAAAGCTAGGGGAATTCTCTAGAACTTTCCTAACTAGTAAAAATTCCGATCTTGAACAGATCTGAGTCAAAATTATGAGCTCTTCGGGATTAAGTCAATTCTGACCGCCAAACTGGGAACCTTGAGTTTTGGGAAACCGGTTGCATATATTTCTCATATGCAATTCCTTATCATCCATCGGGCATATGGTATTTTGGCATATGTATTTCTCTCTGGTTATAAAGTTTTGACTCTTGTCTCAAAACTTAATGGCATAGATGGATGTCGATCGGCTTCGGGCGGAGATGACCGCTATGGCTACCCGGCTGCGGGAGGTGGAATCCGAGCTGGAGGAAACCGATGACAAGTATCAGACACTGCAGGCCCAAGATGAGAACCACCGTGTGCGCATTATCTATCTTGAAGCGGAAATTTTCTCCCTTAAAAACTAGGTGACCCAGCTAGAAAGGGAGAAGACCGAGCTAGAAGATGATCTCGAGGAGGTGAAGAGCACCACTGAGTTCATTGAGCAAGAGAAGTTAGAGGCGGTAGGTGACGTGATTTCCCATAGACGAATTGATATGGCGTCATACCAATTGGTGTCTTGAATACTGTCCTATATGCCTATAATGCTCCATTAAGCTTTGTGGCCCAATCTTTTCCTTCCTTTGTAACAATCTTCCGCAGAATTCCCTTTAATTGCTTATTTGACGTTTCTGCTTGTCCATTCGTCTGGGGATGGTAGGTTGTTCCAATTCTATGTTCAACTCTAGATTTACTTAAAAACCTAGTAAATTCTCCTCCTGTAGAATGAGATCCTCCATCTGTAATTATTATCCTTGGTACTCCATACCTAGGAAATATCTGCTCCTGAAGTGATTCTCTTGTAGTATTGGCCTTGTATGCCATTGCTTTGACCCACTTGGAGACATAATCAATGGCGGCCAATATATACTTGAAACCATGAGAATTCACAAAGGGTCCCATAAAATCCATACCCCAAACATCAAAGATGTCGACTTGAAGATTGTACTTAAGAGGCATTGCATTCCTACTGTTAATATTTCCTATTTGTTGGCTTTGAGCACATCTTGCAACATACCTTTTTGCATCTTCATGCATAGTAGGCCAATAGAATCCACTTGCCCATACCTTTGCCTGTGTTCTGAAGTAGCCATAATGTCCCCCATAATTCGAAGAATGACACTTTGCTAAAATGCTCGCTCTTTCTTCTCTAGGTACACATCTTCGTACTGCTCCATCCTCACAATACCTATACAAGTATGGGTCAGCCCATATAAATTTTCTAATTTCACTCTAAACTCTTTTCCTTGTGTTTTTGTTCATCATATCAGTTTGTCCCTTATCATCCAATTCTCTCTATGATCAAATGCGGCAAACAACTACTCTTGTTGCATTTTATCTCTTATTGGCTCAGTTGATGATGATTCAAGATGAGATAAATAATCTGCTGCAAAATTTTCTACTCCTTTCTTATCTCTTATCTCCAAATCAAACTCTTGCAGCATCAACACCCATCGCATTAACCGAGGCTTAGACTCCTTCTTTGAAACTAAGTATCTTATAGCAGCATGATCAGTATATACAATTACCTTGGAATTTAGAATGTAGGATCTAAACTCTAAACTTCTCAGTTGTTGTATAATTGATTTGCACCTCATTCAAAGTTTTGCTAGCATATGAAATAGCATGCACTTTACCTTCCTTCCGTTGTCCAAGAATAGCTCCAACTGCATAGTCACTTGCATCATTCATGACAAATTCTGTATCTTGCTTCAACAATTCTGTCAGGAGCTTAGCAATCTTCGAATAATTCTTAACAAATCTTCGATAGAAGTTGGCATGTCCAAGAAAACTACTCAACTTTGTAAGATCAGTAGGGGGAGGTAATTTCTCAACTGTAGATACCTTTGCTTTATCAATCTCTATCCCTCTATTAGAAATGACATGACCAAGTATGGGCAACTGTAGATACCCTTCCATTACCATGAAGTCACACTTCTCCCAATTAAGAATTAAGTCTCATTCAACACACCTTTTCAAAACCTTCTCCAAATTCTCCAAACAACTATGAAAATCAGCACCATGCACGAAGAAGTCATCCATAAATACCTCCATAATCTCTTCTATGAATTCAGCAAATATGGCATTCATGCATCTTTTAAATATGGCGGGCGCGTTGCAAAGACCAAATGACATCCTTCTATATGCATATGTCCCAAAAGGGCAAGTAAAAAGTAGTTTTCTGCTGATCTTCCGGTCTTATAGGTATTTGAAAGAAACCACTAAATCCATCCAAATAACAAAAGAATGAATTCTTTACTAACCTTTCAAGCATCTCATCAATGAACAGAAGAGAACAATGATATTTCTTTGTCACCTTGTTCAAACTTCTGTAATCTATGCACATTATCCATCCAGTTACAGTCCTTTGAGGGATCAACTCATTATTCTCATTAGGTACTACTGTCAACCCTCCTTTCTTGGGCACACAATGTACTGGACTAACCCATTCACTATCAGCAACAGGGTAGATCATACCCGCATTAAGCAGCTTCAAAATCTCCTTTTTAACCACTGGCTTCATTGATTCCTTCAACCTTCGCATCCCTTCAACCACTGGTTTAGCATTCTCCTCCAAATTAAACTTGTGGGTGCAAAATGCGGGGCTGATTCCCTTGATGTCATCCAATGTGTAACCAATGGCTTTCTTATACTTTTTGAGCATAGCAAGCAACTTCTTTATTTCTTCTTTTGTTAGGGCATTGTTTACAATAAGTGGATATGTTCTATTCTTCCCTAGATATTCATAGCGTAGCTCCTTCGAAAGTTCCTTCTGTTCCACTTCTGGCGCTTCATCTGGATCCAGCTCCCCGAGAGGTTTAAAATCAGGATTTTTCCGGTTGAGCTGATCGGCGCAAGCGTCGCACCGATCGGTGCTGGTAGCATATTTGTCAGTTCTGCGTAGGATGTGGTCCAGTGGGTCTCCCATATCCATCCCTATCTTCTCGTCTTCCTCTGGGTAGAATTCCTGATAGTAAGAAGGGTCTTGATGAGACGGATCATTAAACTAAAATTGCACTTCTTCCTCTCCTAGGTGTAGTGTAATTTGACCTTTCCCAGCATCCAAAACAGCTTGTACTGATCTTAAGAATGGCCTTCCTAGAATGATATCTTGCACCCCAGTTTCTTTATTGTCTAGAACGAAGAAATCTATCGGTATTGTTTTCGAGCTGATCTCAATTTCAACATTCTTGATCACTCCCAGTGGCTTGGTCTTCCCTCCATCCGCCATGATGACCTCAAGTTCAGTCCCCATCAGCCATTGTTGAGTTCTATAAGGCATGCTCATGAATGCATCATAAGTCATCAAGCTAACACGGGAACCGAAGTCACACAAGGCTTTCGGAAATTTCTTCCCTGATATCTCACATGGTATATACGGTTCTTCTTCTTCCTCTTCAGTGAGACCTACAACATACACAACACATAATCCTTCATAGGGAGATGGCTCAAAGCAACTGTCTAGCAATCTCTTCGCTTGTTTCACCTCCGTTCTATCAAGCTCTATATCATCCTTGTAAAGCTTACCTAAAACTCTCCCAATAATCCCTTGATCGAAAATTTCCAACTTGAGGCGATTACTTGGGAAATTATACTCAATTCCGGCTTCGGAAGCGTCTTGCGGACTGAAGGATCTTCTCATACTGAGCAACTCGCGTGAAATATCAATAAGAATCCAGTCCATTGGCTCAAATTCATCAAGTGGTTTAGCATTTGCCAATGTTCTATCCCCCTTTGGTTTAGCAAAGTTGCCTTCAAATTCCTTCAGGTGGTTGTCCAGAATCGCAGCTTCTATCTTGGTATATCCCTTGCAACTCGATGGAGTCGTCATGGTGGTCGGTTCTCCTGTCTCCGCGACTGCGCCGATCGGCTCAGAGACTGCGCCGATCGATGCACATGTCAGATCCACAGAGGCGCTCTAAAGTAATCATTGGTCTAGTCTCAAACATCAAGATCTGTTCAGCTGGTGACTCTTCCTTCTACACAACTTCTGGGCATTGCCGATTCGGTTCTAGATATTCTTCCCAATGCTTGTGCAAAGCTTCATTCTCGGCAATTTTACTTAACAATTCGATACCTGCCTTAGCTGTCAATCTCAAAAAACTTTCTTCGTCCGATCCATCCAAATGCATCCTCAATGCCTTATTTATGGCCATGTTTGAAAATGCGTCCAGGCTTCCACGAAAGATAATTTATCTTTTTGTAAGAGGTTCACCACCTCTCTTCTCAACTTCTGCACCTTTGGCAAAGGAAAATAGTGGAGAAAAAAATTTCCAACTAACTCACTCCACTAACCTTTTTCTTCTCGAGATGATGCCTTGTGCCATTCTTTGGTTTTTCCTCCTAAAGAGAATGGGAAAAGCAGCCACTTGTAATATCCTAAGGCACTCCTTCATGATGGAATGTTTGGCAAAGTGCCTCCAAATCTTGTAAGTGAGTATACGGGTTCTCCTCTTTTGCTCCAAAGAACTTGTGTGCTTCAGCCATGCTAATGATAATGGGGTTCAACATATACGAGGAGGCCGTGGCCTTCTCATCTGAGGATTGAGGCACCAGCATGTCTAGAGACGGTAGAGAAAGCTTCGTGAGTGTCGGAGAAGATCCTGTCGTACTCATTCTGAAAATTCACACAAAACACAAAAACAAAAACAACTAGAAAAGAGAGGATTAGACATTAGTAAAATATTAATAGTAAAAGAACTGGCTTGTTCCCCGGCAGCGGTGCTAGAAAAAGGGCTTGTTGATCGTAATTACGCACTCACTTATATACCATAGGAGGATGGTGTACAGTTGTAGCTCTTTTTACCTCAGAGTATTCCAAGGTTATCGAATCCAGAAGGAACGAGCGGAACAATTACTATTAAAGGGTTACTATCAAATTGCAATGGGTTGGTTGGTGTGAATGATGACGGTGAGAGAGTGGAGGGTGAATGTTATTGAATAAGTAACAGGATAATGAAGGATTCTCTCCTTAGGATTGGTTCACTAGCATGCAACCTTATTCTTATCAACTCGAGTGATGACTCTAATATTCTATAAGACATGGTGGTTTTGTTCACCCCGACTGTCACTATAGAGGCTATTAGCTCCCCAATGGTTTCTTGCACTATGTAATGGGCAAAAGTGTATTTGCTGATACACTAATGAAAAAGATAGATAAATATGCAATTAAGTTCATCACATAGTTTAAATTCATCGAGAGAGTATCGATAAGTATGAGAGTTACATGACCAGATCCCTGCACCAGAGAAGAGAATATGAGACTACTCGCTCATCCTTCTGCTAGACATAGCAGAGGGATGAGAAATAGCGTTGGAATGCGCACGAGTCGATCGGCGTGACCTCCGTTTTGGTGGATCTCGTCGGTGTTGACCAACCTTCGCCGCCAATATCCTGGAACCCTAGATGTAATAACCAATTCTCACGATTGCCGTCCCCCTGGCTCTTGATAATTATCTTCCTTTTATACCCGACTAGATTAGGTCAACCTCCACGGACTCTATCTCATATTGGGCTGGGCCTTTGTCTTTCTCGGACTGGATCATGTTTTTGTCATCTGTTCCTTCCGCGCCGATCAGAGCAGGCCTACGCCGATCGGCGCAGCTCCGCATCTGGCCCATCTTTATTACTCTTTAGTTCTTTATCCATAATTGCCCTGTTTTACACCTGTTTCCTGTGATTACATCCAAAATAGAACAACTACAAATATATGCAAATATTGGGTTAATCGTTAGTCCAAACTGCCAAATGAAGACGCAAAATATCCCTTTTTGGTAGATAAATAGGCATCTAGAAACCACCAACAGTGGCGAGGAGCTGAAGATCGCGTTGCGGCCTCTCTGCACGGGAAGCAAGAGTGGGCGCCGGCGTTCCTCGTCTTGGTGTGGAGGGGCCGGAGACCATGCCGCCGCCGGACTTCAAGAGGTGAGAGTAGATTGAGTCGAATGTGGCCTGTGCATTATGAGGGGAGGAGTTGAGGGCGGCGGCGATCTCCTTCTTGGTTTCCGTTTTGGTGGGGGAGCTGGGCAGCTGGAGTAGTCACGATGAGGGAAGGAGTTAAGGATGGCGGCGATCTCTTCTGTCTTGGCGGGCGGAGGCAGGGTTGGTGGAGGTGCAGGCGGAGGCGGGCCTGGGTGGCATTGGATTAAGAATTAACAAAATACATTAGATGACACATTAAGGATTAAGGATGGATCAAAAGACCAGCTCAAAATTATTAGATACTAGAGATAACTGCACTCTCTGACTACTTTTTGAACCTACAAATGTATCATATATAACTGATTACATATGAGAATAAAACCTCAAATATTATATAATAAATAGATTGGACTCGGTAGGGAGAATCGACAAGTACTCTGAATTAATTGCCAGATAAAATTAATATTGACCACATGAACTGTAATTGAACAATATCAATGCATGCATGTGCTCGTTGAAAGAGGGCTAATTAGTTTTAAGGATCGACAACAAGAAAAAAAATACAAATATTGAAAAGAAAGAAATCATGGCTTGTAGATGGAGAAACTCAACAAAGATATAGATAGATGTTAGAAGTTTTGTCATGTGACCGAAATTAATAATTGCAATAAATCTCAAAGGCCCATGTGCACATGCATGACATGGTGGAGGACTTTAGTCCTATACTGTTAGTCTAAGGAGTAGAAGAACAACTTAAATACTTGAGCTATTTCCACCGAGCTAGTAGAGAAGAGGAAGAACACACGCGTGCTCACTCGCCTCGCCTCGCCACGCCACGCCACGCCTTGCCTCGCTGGGCCACGCACGACATGTGCCTGAATGGTTCGGCAAAATCTGAGCCTTGCGTGTGCGGGGTCGCACCTCCCTTTTGCTACTCAGAATTTTTGTTATGCAAGAGATAATTGCGCTGACTATATATGGTAAGCAATCATTCTCACTTAATGATGATTAACGCACCTGCTTAATTGTAGATTAATTGCCATTAGTGTGCAGCACTGTATGTATATAAAAGGGCAAGATGTCGCATCTATAGAATATACGATTATTCTCTTCCTCTGTTGCTATTTTCCACTATGCTATCGCATCGTCTTCCCCATCCTGCCGCCGACGTGCCATCGGTGACGGGAGAGGAAGTCTCTAAAGCCAACATCTCCTCTTGTCCTTGCATGGGGTAGGTGAAAGGATCGAGCAACCGAAAGGGGGAGGGGGTGAGTCGAGATGTCAAACTATGTACCTAATTTGCCAAATACCAAGACTGACCACTCAAACAACTCCTACACAATTCTAGTGGTGATCACACTAACAAGATAATCCTATAAAAGGATAGACAGCCTAAGCATACTAGTGGACACGTAAGGCACACAACTCCTATACAAGCTAGTAATCAAAGAACACGTGGAAGCGCATAACCAGCTAGCAAAGGAGTCTACTCATGCAAAGCTACTAGATCATCAAGTACAAGATAGACATACAAGCATGAGTTGCATAATACATACAAGGGTGAGTAATCAAGCTAATGCAACTCTTACACATGCTAGTGATCAAGTGAAAACTAAGCACAACTAGCAAGTAGAGAAGCCTATTCATGCAAGTCTACAAGTAATCAACTAGAGCAAGGAGACCACACAAGCATGAATAGTACAGTATGTAAAAGCAGAAGGTAATGCATCATAGTAAGGACTAGAGTGAGAGATGGCTCATGATTTTTTCCTAAGGTCTCGGAAGGATGGCGCCTTCCCCTACTTTTTGTTGGACCACTCCCGTCGGAATTCCGGTCCCTCCCGGAACCAATGTGGAGTTCTCACCCACAAGATCACAATCACTCCGGGAGTAAAGACACAGTGCGCATCACCGCTGCCATCAAGGAATAAGCTCCCCTCCCTCGAGAACTTGTCGAACTCCCTAAGCCAACACGGAGGCTCGCTATTGATGCCCCTTTCACCGGTGGGCTCAAACTATGTACAAACGTGTTATGACCTTCACATCCAATCATGATAGGCTCGATCACCAACACCTAACCGATCTAGGTCTCACCATAGACCAAGAGTAACAACCTAGATCACACCCTCAAGGACACGCTTGCCTTAGATGTGCATCAATGCTCAAGTTACTCACACTAGCACTCTCAAGATATGCAATATCTTCTCATAGTGCTCTTCTCTTGGCCCTTTAGCTTCCAATAGATGCTCCCAGCAGTCCTAATGGCCAATGGAAGTCGCCAAGACACCAACAATGAGTTTATATAGGCTTCCAACCTCAAACTAGTCGTTGCTCCACGAAACAGCCTTCTGGATGTACTGACCGAATGGTCCGGTCATTGTCCAGACGGGACAGTCCGGTCTCCACCGAATGGCTCCTCCAGAGCCGTTTCTCTGTCCACCATTGTCTCCATACTGACCATACACTCCGGTCTATAGATGACTGTATCGTCTGGTCTCTATGACCTCTCTATCCGGTCTCTATCTCTAGAAGCTGAAACGCCTCATCCTCGCTTAACTTTGTCTCCTGGCTTCTTCCAATAGCTCCTTGGCTTCTCCACTATCATCTAGTGGCTGTGATTTCATTGATCATCCATGCACATCACCGACTAGACATGACCTAAGAGACATTACCTAGACCCCCTTGATAGTTTGGTTTTTCCTATGGACTCAAAGCCCTAACAACTAGACAAGTGTTCCCAACACTTGCTCCATAGCTTGTCCTTAGCCTTGATCCATCTCTATCAATCCTTGGACTCCATCAAGCTCACAAGCCTCCATGCTTTTGGTCATTATCATCCATCGCCAAGGCAACCATCTACAATCATCATAGAGTAGAAAAGGTTTCCTACATGCACAACACTAGTGTAGGCATTAGTCACATTTCATGTTTGCGATTCATCACCAAAACATTCATACCATGGGGTGACCTCAATGGTCATGATCCTTACAATCTCACCCTTTTTGGTGATGGATGAAAACCACTACTTATGATGATCCAAAATGCACGAGCAACAAGGAACCAAAGGAAAAGAAAGGATTAAAAGGATTACCTTGGTCCTTACCTCGGTAGTAGCCTCCTCCTTGAAATGTGCTTGATAGTGAGGGAGAAATACCCAATCACGTAGCGCACTTGATATCGATCTTGAGTTGAATTTTCACTAAAAGGTTTTAGGGCTAATGCCATGACATTCATTGCAACAATGTAATTTTCGTAGCAATAAGAATGGGTAATTGCAATGAAAGGTAATTTCGGTTGCGATAGATTGGATATATCGCCACGCTTGCATGTGCGTTGTAATAAGGGCAACTTTTTACAACACTTTCCTGTGATTGTTGCAATAAGGTCATTTCACAACAGAAGAACATGGTGTTGTAATAAGATATAGCAACAAAATTGTTAGTCGTTGCAACAATGCATAGATATAGCAATGAAAAGTTGTGTGGTTGCGATGGGGTCTTACATATTGCAACTAAATTGTTAGTCATTGCAACAATGCATCGATATAGCAATGAAAATTCATCTGGTCTGGTCTTATATATTGCAATGCAAATATTTGTCATTGCAACTATACATAGATATAGCAATGATGGAGGGAGTTGCATTATCATGGTATCGCAACAAAAATTAAACTAAAGTCACCCAACGGGGTATTTGATTTCTTTGAACACATATTAAGTTAAAGTCAAGGGACAACATGATCACTCGGCCTACTTCACTCATAATAATTGAGAACATCATTAAAACAACGGAAAACATGAAACATTCACAAGTTAAAATATAATCTGAGTGCATAATCATTTCTTACAAGCAAGTGTTCCACAGTGATCCTCCAAGAAAAACTTAAACTAAACATCAAAGACTAATAACAATAAGAAGGGGGGGGGTGGCTACTTGAAAGATGGGTAGGGGTGGATAAATAGAGGACTTGCAGTTGCAGAGGTGGTTCGGAATAACGATGGCGCCGGGTGAAATTGATCATGTCATAATGCCTAACATGACCGTGGCGACCACCAGCACGGATCTTCACCATTTCTCCATACATATGGTCCGAAACATACAGATATGGTGGAGCCACTTTGTTATTGTCTTTTTCTGGTACAACAAACCAAAATGGATAAATTGCTCCCAGAAAAAGAGAGCGTTCAGCCTGCAAACCTCTCATCTCCGTCCATCCACCATCTTCTCTTCTGTCATAAAATACGACACCATCCACTATACCGCATGCTGACTGGTGGCTCCTTAGTTGCCTATCAGTTGGTGTTCCCCAACAAAATTCTCCCCACAGCTGGATGACCATAGGACGGTTATGATCTGACTGTGCAAGAAACATTGTGGCCTCGTGGTCGCGTCTGAAGTACACTGGATGAGCATAAGGGGGACACTTGACCCATTTAGGAGATTCAATAATAATTGGCTTCATAAACAGGTCTCAAAACATCATGGAACCATATTGACTGATTGCCAACACGTACCGCTCTTCCCAGTAAGGAGCATCCACAAATCTTTGTGCAAGTCAGTATGTATTTGGTAATGTCTTCCACATGCCATCAGTGTGACAACCCTACTTCAAAAAGTAGAGTATGTCACACAGGATCGTCTCGGGAGAAGGTTAACGAAGTAACCATACACAACATTCACACATGAACATTCATCATTTACAAAGTTACATCACTTAGATGCATAATATTACAAGTTTAGAGATCAAATTCAAATGAGTTCAGATCTGATACAATACATATGTCCTTAGTACATGTTTCATAAATTAGCGGAAGCGATGAAACGACAAAACACGATGTTGATTCCTATGGAAACCATGCCAGCCCTATGGTGATGGCTCACTCATCACGGTTACGAGAGCTAGGGACCCATTCAATGGTCCAGTTCTGAGGCTCCTCACCTTCCCACACCACCTTGTTACAACAATCATAGTAGGCAGCTTGAGGAAAACCTGGAAAACAACATAATCGCAAAGCCTGAGTATCTAACATACTCCGCAAGACTTACCCGTCAAAAGGTTTACTAAAACCGACTCCTAGTATGCAGGGGGTTAACCGGGTTTATTTGATACTTGCATAAGAAGCTCCTAATAGTTCTATGCTCCACTTTCAATTCCTTAATCAAGATTTTATTTTTGCTGATTTCAGAATAACAGCTACGGTGAACCTAGCTAGCTGCTAAGACACGAACCTAAATAAAGAGCAATACATCATAGCAATATGTGTCCATAGCATAAGTAAATTTTAGAAACATAGCCACAACTTTACTACTTATCATATCATTGCCGCTGCTCGAACAAGAGGTACTCATAACCGCGAGGAACGGCAATTCGAATTGATTTACATCCTGCAGGGAAAACCCAAATACATGACATACGCATCACTTAAGAACATGTATGACCACCATTCACAAGGTTGCTATAAAGTCGATCCGGGGCCATCGATCCCGAGTACATGTCCTCCCCGCGATACAGTACTTTGTATCCGAGGCTTAACCCATGCACTCTCCAGCGGTCCTCGAACCCGTGCAACCACCGTTCACATCACCTCTGGATCGATGAGTATGGCTGTCCAACAATACGGCACCCAAGTTACTAGGTTTACCAATTCCCATATTAAAGGTATGTACTTGGTACTATTCAATACTTGTCCGTAGAGTTGCAACGATAGGTGCCCCATTTTATCAAGTTCATTAACCAAGTGAATCATAGTTGAATCTATAACCTACCGTTGACTCCACTAGTTTAAGCATAGGAATTACTAACGGAAAGGCTTACTAACACAAACTACTTATAGGTCATTATCGGAGTATGGAAGTGGGTTTCATCCAAGTTCTACACTTAATGCACAATAAAAATATTCCCAACTTGTGACAAAGGAAAAAGGACTCGAAAATTAAATGGGTTATGCACCAGGGCCTGCCTTGGGAGTGATCGTAGTTAGTGTCTTCACCAAAGTTCACTTTAGAGCCTTGCTGATCCGGTGTGATCTCCTCGGTCTCGATCCCTATATGGAATGGACATGCATCAATGCGAAGGAATACACAAGGTTTCATGGAGTTCCTTAACTAAAGATGAAACGGATGGCATGATGATCCATGGCACTTCCTCAGCAAATAAAATTAATGAACTAATCATTTATTCATGAATGTGTGTGCACCCTAAGTATGACATGGCAGCCACTGAATTTGAAGGGGACAAACTTCTAATTAGAGAATGTAGTTTTCAATCATCACAAACTTAGTGTGTGTCTACTCTAAACATGAGCATGGCATAGATAGGGATTACATGGCACTACATGATGATGAGGACATGAAGACATAGCACTAAGGCCTAAATTTCAGAGAGTTTATTTTAAGCACTTAGCAAAAGTGGCCATATGTAAAGGTTAGCACTATACATACAAAGACAAGTTAATTACTTAATTAGCTCTAGGTTCATATAGTTATTTAGGAACCAAGAGTATATAAATGGAGATAAGGATTTCTACTGTAAAGTTAATGTGACCTATTCTTTATGAATATTACAGAAATGAATTTATGCCTACTTTTATTAAATGCACACAAAAAGCAAGATTTTATATGGAAAATTCTTAATTTAACTAACAATTGATTAATTTGGACAGCAAAAGCATACTTAGGTTGCTTCAAATTTTTCATGGAAATTTACAGGAGTGCACAAGTGCATAAGGTACAGGAATATCAAATTTCATACTTAAATTCCCAGCCAATAATTTACATAAATTCAATTACTAAAAATGAAGCTTTATGCAATAATACTGAAAATATGCCTAAACATAAAAATGTGCTTTTTCAGAAAGTTTAAGGATGCCATGAAATGACCACTGAGCAAGTTTCATGAATTTACCATTTATATTTATTTACTTATGAACTTGTTAAGCAAATTTGGGTTGTAAGTTCAGGAAATTAAATAAATTAATTTCTGAGTAAGTTTGGACTTCAACTTGTTTTTCTGGTATAGCAGGATTTTAGGATTTGAACAAAATTGGTTTCATCATTTTTGGACTTTTATTTCTCGAGTTATTGAATTTTAAAGTTTAATCGAAGTTCACTCCTATTTACAAAATTGCCACTAGATTTGAATTAACCCCTAGCGCGCGCGTGGCAGCGTGCGGCGGCCGGCGCCGGCGAGCACGGGCCAGCGGCCAATCGGCAGCGTGGCTTGGACGACTTCCTAACTAGGGTCGCTCGATGTCGCACAGCAGTCCCGTGGCACCGGTCGGTGGCCGACAGGGGGCACCATAGGGTGGCCGGCGGCGAGCGGCGGAGTAGGGGTCAACTACGGCGATGTCGCGCGGTGCATGCAGAGGGCGAGAGGGGCTCGAAGTCGGCCGTGGAGCGTCACCTTGGTGCGGTGATGGTCGGCGCCGAGGAAGGATCCGAGAGGAGCGGCCGGAGGGGGGTTCTCATCAGCGGGGGGAGGGGGGGGGGGAGGATTCCGGCGCGGCGGCGCTCTGTTCTTCCTGAAATCCGGCAAGTTCGTTGCTTGACGGAGGGAGAGGGTCAGAGGGGGGTGAAGTGGTGATCTTGCACATCGATTTGAGACGAACACCAGGGATGAGGAGTTGCCTATGCGGAGCTATGCGTGGCGGCGGCCATGGCGGCGGAGGCGGAGCTTTAGCTCGGGTTTTGCCGGGAAGAGGGAGGGAGAGTGAGTGCCGGCACTCGGGGACGATCTAGAGGGTGTGAGGGATGGTTGCGAGCTGAGCAAGCATGAGAGTGTGGACCAAGCAAGCCACTGCTCTTATCTGGCGATTGGCGGCAGAGAAAGAGAGGGATCGGAGAGAGAGCAGAGGACGGGAGGGAGCTGCGCTGTCGGCCAGAGGATGGCTGCAAGTAGGGGAGCGGCTTTAATTCAGGCCGGTGGCATAGGGGAAGGAGTTGGCGAAGCAGTGGGCGGAGTGGGGCGACAGGAAACGGTGCTGGCACAGTGATCCCGGGTACAACGGTGTCGGGTTGGGGTTGGCCAGGGGAGAAGAGAAGGTGGACTCCAGCTTGACCTAGAACTTTGCTCGGGTTTGGCCATAATTCACAACGTTCCACTACTTCAATCTTCACACCAATTTTTGTGTATGCCCAGGCAAACATGATCTCCAACTTTGCTTTTGGGTGCATTAGCTGAATCGGCGTAGATTAATTTTACCAATTCGAGGATAGAAATGCTCTTTTCTGAGTTTAGAGGAATTTTTAAGGGTATTAAATGGTTATAAAAAATTCTAGACAAATTCTCAAATTCTCTTTTAATGTGGCCATTCAGAATATGCAAAAACATTGGGGTACTTTCATGGGTTTTTGTAATGTTTGAGAAAGGCCCTTATTTGGCTATTCTGGATTTAATTAATTAATTTTTCTCTCTTTATTCATTGGCACCTTGATTATTGATATTTTAATTATCCCTTAATTAACATTGGGTTTAGTTAAGTTCCATTTTGTGACATGGGATGTCACAGCACACCCCCCTTAAAGGAAATCTCGCCCCGAGATTTTGCAAAAGAATGAACCAAAGGGAGGGGTGCGGGTGGTTACCGGTTCTATAAGGCCAAGAATTCCGGGAAGTTGGTTTTCAGAAATTCTTCTTGTTCCCATGTAGCTTCATCTTTAGTATGGTTACTCCACTGCACTTTGTAGAAGGTGATAGTGCGACTGTGAGTTACCCAGTCTTTTTGATCGAGGATGCGGACGGGGTATTCGGGGTAGGAGAGATCTTCCTCCAATTGCTCGGTGTCGGAGATAACCATGTCGATCGGAGGCTTTAGGCACTTCTTAAGTTGGGAAATATGGAAGATGTTGTGCACCCACTCAAGATTTTCCGGTAGCTGCAACCGATAAGCAACGACGCTATGCTTTTCCATGATCGGAAAAGGTCTGATGTAGCGGGGTGCTAATTTTCCTTTGATTCCAAAACGGGACACACCTTTGTTAGGAGAAACCCGGAGATAGACATGATCTCCCTTTTCGAACTCCAGTGGACATCTTCTTTTATTGGAATAACTTATTTGGCGGGATTGGGCGGCCTTCATGTTAGCTTGAATTTGCTTCACCTTCTCTTCGGCTTGTGTGACCAGATCTGGACCAAAAGTGATTCTTTCTCCGGGTTCTGACCAGTTCAGCGGGGTTCGACATGAGTGACCATACAAGGCTTCGAATGGCGACATTCCCAAACTCTCTTGGTAGCTATTGTTGTAGGAGAATTCGGCGAATAGGAGACAAGATTCCTAATTACCACGATTGTCCAGAACACAAGCTCTCAATAAATCCTCCAAATATTGATTTAGTCTCTCGGTTTTAAACTTCTTCTTTTGCTTGGCCTTGGGGTCTTCTTCTTCTTCTTCACTTGAATCTTGTGACTTGAATGTTTCATTCTTAGGCTTTGGGCACTCTCGTAAAAAGTGATTCTTTGAGCCACAATTGAAGCACTTGCCCCTTCACTTAGAAGCAAACTTGTTCTTGAAGTTCTTCATCTTCTTCATGAGAAGAGCCATGTCCTCGGTCAAGTCACCTACATCATCATCTTCTTCATCATCATCCTCAATGATCACCTTCTTCTTGTTCTTCTTGCTCTTGCTAGATTCTTACTTGTCAGCCGGTAGAGCAAGGTTGGATGGTTGAGGATCATCCATCCCCAAGTGGTAGCTCTCAAAGGCGGTGATATTGCCAAGTACATCCTTCACGGTCTTGGTCTCGAGGTCACCTTGCAAGATGAAGGTGATGATGGACTCATACTTGGGGTCCTTGAATAGCCTCAAGAATCTTCTTATCACCTCAACGGGCTTCATCTTGAAGTAATTCCCAAGAGCATTGATCTCCTCCACTAGTACATGAAAACGAGAATAAATAGGGTTAGCTCTCTCATGTGGCAATCTAGTGAAGTTATCATATTTGTTCTTCAGCACATAGTATCTTTCCTCTTGCTTTGACATCACTAGTGCCCTCATGGAGCCCTTGAATCTCAGTTCAGATATCATGTGCTGCGAAACTAGCATCCAACTGAGTAAAAACATCCTTACAGATAGAAGCAAATAGAGCATTCTTGGCCTTAGCATTGCACTTAATAAAATCAGGCTCATGTAGATTCACATCCGCATTGGACTCGTGAGTGACCGACCATATCTCTGGATCAAGGGACTGAAGGTAGGCTTGCATGCGAGCCTTCCAATAAGCATAGTCCTCCCCATTGAATATGGAAATATTCCCCGCCTATCCCGGCATCCTTACTAAAGACGGTGAAGCCTCAAAGATGAGCACTTGGCTCTAATACCACTTGTAAGAACCGATGGCATACCGAGAGGGGGGGGTGAATCGGTAAGCCGCTCACGATTCCAATTACTTCAATTTCCACTACTTGAGTCTAACAATAGAAGCAACATAAACAATTCTAGTAGGCCAAGACCCTATACATGCTAGTGTTCATGATAAGATAAAGCGCGGAAGCCAAACACACTAGCCTATGCAAGCCACAAGTCACCCAAGTCACTATAGCACACAATTGCGGAATAGTAAAGAGAGGGTCAAGGAATGCTCATGATTTTTTCCCAAGGTCTCGGAAGGATGGAGCCTTCCCCTAATCCTTGTTGGACCACTCCCACCGGAGTCCTGGTCCCTCCCGCCACCAAGTGGAGTTCTCACCCATGAGCCCGCAATCACTCCTAGAGTGAAGACATGTTGTGCGTCACCGCTACATAAAGCACAAGCTCGCCTGCCTCGAGAACTTGCCGGACTCCCCGAGCCGACACGGGCGCTCACTAGCGATGCCCCTTTCACCGGCGGGCACAAACCATGTACAAACGTGTGACGACCTTCACAACCGATCACGATAGGCTCGATCACCGACACCTAACCGGTCTAGGTCTCACCATAGACCAAGAGTAACAATCTATATCACAACCTCAAGGACACCCTAGCCTTAGATGTGCAAGATGCTCAAGTTACTCTCCACTAGCACTCTTGTCGAGAGATATTCTCGATAGTAGATCTTGGTATGTGTATGAGTATGAAAGATCGATGGACACAGGACACAAAGTTTATACAGGTTCGGGCTCCCGATGGATAATAACCCTATGTCCTATTTGGTGTTTCTATATTGCTAGGGTTCGCACTGGAATTAGGGTTCCAATACGAGTTTGTCTCTTGCCAAAGGCCCCCTGCCCTCCTTATATATCCGAAGGGCAGGGATTTACATAGTAATCTTTTAGTCGGTTACAACAGATTCTATGTATCCAACATATCTGCTAACCTAACTTGCCGCCTACTCAAACAAGTATCTCAGTAAATATCTTCTAGGCCGAATACACCATACCCGAGCCCCCGGCCCACTCGGCCAATTAGCCGAGTGGTTAAGTATCCCGGGTACATATGTCCCATAGTAGCCCCCAAGCACTTTCCATTTTTAATCGTCGTCTTGATTTGCCTCGGCATCTTATGAAATTGGGAAGTGCTTTTTCTTCTAATAACTCTTATTCATAAATCCCTGAAAAAGACATAGCCTATGAATATAGCCCCCAACTCAGAAGGGTGTTGAGTCTACACCGAAGCAACTTTTGAGTTATTGAAAAATATCCAATTAATCTTGTCCCTTAACAGAAAAAGGGCATAATGTCATCTGAATCTTCCAATTTGTCTAAACAGGCTCCATATTTTCTCACTCGTCGACTGATGCATCACCAAATTAATATTTATATCCATAATGCTGAAGTGTCCTTAATCCGAATGATTAATGACAAAATTCAATTGTCATAGCCCCCAAGATTGGTGATGTATCAATAGTAGTAATATAACACGGAAACACAGCCCCCAAGATTGGTGCCGAAATAATCCGAGTGATTTATCATAAAAATCTCAAAAGTTATAAATTCCAAGGTAGAAACTCCAACAATCCGATTGATTTATCACGGAATTTCAAAAGGCACAATTGCCAAGACCGAAACTACAACAATCTGAGTGATTTATCACGGAATCTCGAAAGGTACAATTTCCAAGGTTGAAACCGCAACAATCTGAGTGATTTATTACTAATGTTAAGATCCACAATATCCAAAATCAACTCTGAAAATGGGTGTCAATAATATAATAAATGCACGTACCAATTAACAAAATTGGACTTAACAGATTACGAGAAGCCTCGGCCCACCAGGTCATTTATCTCTTATAAAAGGACCTCCAAACAGTCGCATCCCTTCATCTTCATTTTGCCGCCGCCACCATTTTGCGCATACAAACCCTAGATCTCAGACTTTCATTTCCTCTCGAAAACTCCACGCAACTGCTTCCCACTGCACTAAACCAAGAGCGATGGCCCCGAAGCGCACCCGCCAAAGCTCTAAGGCACAATCCCAGAAGCAATCTTCTCCTGAGAAGGGCGAGGAAGAAGAGGCAGTTTTTGACATCCCTACCGCCATCAAGGACTTCCCTGCGTTAGCCATGGATTCAGAAAAAATCAACAGACTGGTGATTGATGGCGTGTTGCAGGATCAACAGACCGGAGGATGGATTGAGGCTACAGGTCAGAATTTCTCCAACCTCCCATCGACCAAATCACTGTTTTCTCCTCATTTTTCTATCATGGATTTGGGATCCCTTGTTGCGACTTGTTTAGGGGTCTTCTTTGCTTCTATGGCATCAATCTTGTCAATCTAAATCCGAATTACATTTTGCACATCTCCATATTTATTCACCTGTGTGAAGTGTTCTTGGGTATCTATCCCCATTTTGATACCTTCAAAGAACTCTTTGTTTTGAAGTCAAACAATAATAATGTCATAGGGGGGGCTGGATTCCAATTAAGAAATAAATCCAAGTATATTGATGTGCCACTTCCATCAACCAACAAGGGGTGGCACGCGGACTAGTTTTACCATGGAAACCATGCTCCACCTTTGCCAGAAACTATGACCGAAGCCCCCCAGCCACGACCCGAGTGGTCAGCAAAGGCTCATCCAAACAAGAAGTCTCAGGTTGATTCTATATTAAAGCACATTGCTTATCTCAAGTCGAAAGGATATACCGGCATACACGTTGCCGCAAGCTTCATATATCAATGCGTACAACCTACCAAGAAATGCCATGTTCCGGGATGGAAATTTCAATTGGGCTCAGACCCCATAATGGAAGTACCAGAAATATTGTCAGAGAGGGAATTGACATTGCGTCACTTCTTGATTGGACTCCAGGGAGTGCAAAATCTGGACATCATTCCTTGACTGATAGGAGTGCAGTAAGTCACCCACCTCACTGCTTGTAAAATTAACACCTCTTTCATTATGTTTATTAACGAATTATACATCGCATATGTTGCAGAACCTTGATGTATATGTGTCCAATCCACCATTACCGCCGACGCCACAAAAGAACTCTCCCACACAGCCATCAGCCTCCAAGCGCCACAAGGCACACATTGATGATTCTGACGAAGAAGAGTCGCTAGTTGAAAGATTAGCTAGACTTCAAGAAGAGGCGAAGAAAAAGACTTCAGAGAAAGCCTCCACCACTCGACGGACCATGGATGAAAAAGAGAAAAATCATCTGAGTGAACCAAGCAAGGTAGGCACCCATGAGGCGGCACCAGACACAACAGGTGCCCCAAGGCCAACCAACCCCCCACCAAGAGTGTCAGGCCTAAAATTCAAATGCCGCTCAAGGTAAATAGAACAATGTAACTTGAAGCTTAACTCTCCATTTGAATAAATATGTAATCTCTATCTAATTGACAGGTCGTCCAGGCGGTCGTCACTGGAAGAAGTCCCAATGCAAAGTCCAGTTCCTAAAAAAGACCAGGAGACACCACATGTCGGGTCATCCAGAGATGATGTCCTAGACCACTCGGCAGAGAAACCGAGTGATTTAAAGAGTGCACCCGAATCCACTCAGCCAGAAGATAACCAGGCTAAATCACCCAATATATCGGACCTGAATACGTCTGAGATGGCAACGGGTGCTGATACTCCTGCCTCCACCGAACCAGAAGAGCCATCACTGGTTTTTGAAACTATGCCAGAACCAACATATGAGTATCCAATCGGTCCGGAGGAAAACATCATGCCGACTCCTATTCACCGAGTGGTAAGAGAAGGTGCTTCAGAACAGCCAACACCGACTAGGTCAGTATATCATATTGGCCGATTTGCCATCACCGGATTTGATGAGTCGACAGAGCAAGCGGAATTGAAAATTTTGAAGAACATACTGAAAAAGCCTATCATTCCTTCCAGGTGTTCCACCCTTCTTGTCAATAATAATCACCATTCCTGGCTGTGAAGTTTCAAGCATATAATTCGCCATCATTGCAGGCTCTGAAAACCTATATGGCCAATAAGAGTAAGCTTCTACAACTTGTCGAGAGGCATTGTGCAAAAGCCATCGATTTAGAAGATTAGCTTGCCAAAGAGAGACTGGAAGTCGGGCGCTTATCAGTTGCTCTAAAAGCCCATTCATCTCAAGTTGATGAACTTCAATTCGAGCTACAAGGTATGAGACCAGTAAAGCCTATACCTCACATGCTATCTATGGAATATGAATATTTGACATCGTCCATACAGAGGCATCGCGGTCGCTGGAATTGAAAAAAAAAACAAGATGCCCAGTCGGCCGCTCAAATTGCAAATCTCGAAGGCCGTATAAAAGAACTGGAGTCGTCTGCCTAAGCAATTGAAACTTCGAAGTCCGAGAATCAAGGATTAAAGAAGCAGATCCAGGACTCGGTAGAGATCAAGAAAAATTTTGAAAAGCTAAAAGACAACTTCAAGACAATGCAAGAATCACAAAATTCGTGGAAGAAAAGGGCTGAAGGTAAAAATGAATGTACTTATGCATACAAAAATATATATATGTACTAAAATGTTTGTAACTAGTAGGCATTGAAGAAACAATAAAAAGCCAAAAGGAGAGAAACACAAAGCTAGAAACTGAATTAATCAAGGCTGAAAAGATCTTCAAAAAGGCTGTGGATGAGCTAAACCAATTCCAGAAAGCATTCAAAGAAGTTGAAAAGCTAAAAGAAGAGTATAAGGAAAAGGTTGCCACCCTTGAAGCTGAAAAGGTAGAAGCCAAGAAACACCTAAGAGGTAAGTGTTTATTCATCTAATACCTTTATATCGAAGTTCATTGTACTGGACATATATGATTATTGTACTCCTATAGGATCAAAGAGGTCCTATGAGCTTTTGTAGAAGAAATTTATAGAGAGTGATGAAAACCTTCGATGGTCTCTTGCAGCTCTTCAGAAGAATGCAGAAGTGGTCGCCCAATACATATATCCTGAAGAAAAACCACCTCGATGTCGAGACCTGATGACGAGGCTACAAGGGGCACCCGGTCGACTAAAAGAACATGCTCAACATGTTGCAGAGATGGCCGGCACACAAGTCCTGGCAATTGCAAAGTCCCACATCCCCAGCATAGAGTTAGACGTGGTAGCCAAGGGTTTCCATGAAGATTTCTCGGATGAGCAATGTGAAGCCCTCGTGGCTAAGGCGCAAAATACAACACATATATTAGCCGACCAGATAGAGCTAGATCCCTTACCCAAAGTGTAAGGAATTGTAAAGCTTAAAATACTGTATTACAGCTCTGTTACTGTAATATAACTAATGTTTGATAGACCGCTAAGGTCTAGATTCATTACCAGTATTGTAATGAATTCTTGGGTCGTGCTGCTTTGTATATATATTATATGAACTCGTGTTAAACACTCACGACCAATACACAACTCATGTCAGTCCTCTAAACAACGCTCCCAATAACTGATATGAACCATGGAGACTAAGAACTCACTCGGTCAAGCATATGCGAATTAGGAGAATTGTCTTGGTCCCTAACAGACGGCAAGAACCCTGGGGACTAAGTAACCCGCTTGGTCGACATGCGCGAGTTAGGGTGATACCATGTATCAGAATTTGAGTCATGATGTAAACAATAACAACAATTATTCACAGAAATCATAAATTGCAAAATCAGATATCATGAACACTATGTATATATATTGAATAATAGAAGTACAATAAACTATAATTACTAGGCATAAAAACGACGTAGTTGTGAAACGTTCCAGGAACTTTGAAGGTCCGACCCGTCCTTATTCATCAATCGATAGGCGCCTGGCCGAGTGATTTCCTTTATAATAAACGGTCCTTCCCATGTGTGACATCCCATGTCACAAAAATGAAGTTAACTAAACCTAACATCAATTAAGGTCTAAGCAAAAGTATAATTAATCCATGTGCCAAAGAATAAAAAGAGGAAACCTACTTAATTAAGTCCATAATATTCAAAAAGGGGTCATTCACAAACATTACCAAAACCCATGGAAGTACCCCAATATTTTTGCATATACTGAATGTCCATAATAAAATAGAATTTTGAGAATTTGTCCAGAATTTTTGGTAACCAATTGATACCCATAAAAATTCCCCCAAAGTCAGAAAAGTGTATTTAGGGTTTGGAATTGTCATAATTTCTCAATGCGAATCTAGCTGGTGCACCCAAAAGCAAAGTTGGAGCACATGTTCTCCTGAGCCTACATAAAAATTTGGGTCCAATTTGGAGCAAGGTAACGTGGCAAAACAGAGCAACCCGAGTGAAGGTCCAGGGTCAAAACCGGGTCAATCTTCCTCTTCTCCCCGGCCAATTCTAACCCGACACCGGGTTGTAGCCGGGCACTGTCGCCACCGCCGATTTCCTATCGCCCCATGCCGGCCACTGCACTGCCAACTCACCGCCCTATGCCACCGACCGGGAATTGAAGCCGCCCACCACCGGCAGCCACTCCCCTGCCGACAGCGCGACCCTCCCACCCTCTCTCTTCCTCTCTCACCCGCTCTCGGCCATCACTCCGCCGGCCGAGTCAAAAGGGGAGCAGCGGCAGCAGCAGCACACCAGCCTCATTTCTCTCACTCTCTCAACTCACAACCGGCTCTCACACCGTCCCGAGCACCCCCAAGCGCCGGCACTCACTTCCCCTTCCTCTCCCCGGTGAAAAACCGAGCCAGTGCCCTGTTCTGGCCGCCGTCCCCTCTTTCTTTGCAAATCAACGCGCAAGGACTCCACCCCACTCCCCTCTGACTCCCTCCCTCCCCTGTGCAGTGCCCTCGCCGGAATTTGAGGAGAAAAGACCGCCGCCACCAAAATCGCCCCACCTCGCCGACGGGAACCCTGCTCCGGCCTTCCCCCTCGACGAGTTCCTCGACGCCGACCGTCCCCGGACCACCGCGAAGCTCGTCGACCGAACCCTGGCCTCCCTCTCCCTCGGCACCGTCGCGTGGACCTCGCCGGAGTTGCCTCTGCCGCCGCGCATCATCGCCGGCCACCTCCGGTGAGACCCTCTCCCCTCCGACCCCCTCCACGAGATCCCCTCGGCATGGAGATCATGCGAGTAGCTCACGAGCCCTGGCCATGCCGCCGATCGGCCGCTGGGCCGAGCTCGCCGTCGCCGGCTGCCGCGTGGGTGCGCGTGCGCGCCTGGAAAAATTTGAACCTAGTGGCAAAACTGTAAATAACAGTGAACTTAGAATAAACTTCAAAATTCAATATCTCGAGAAATACAAGGCCAAAAATTGTGAAATTAATTTTGTTCAACTCCTAAAACCTTGCTCTACCAGAAAAACAGGATCAAGTCCAAGTTTATTCAGTAAATTAATTTATTTAATCCATCAAAGTCACAACCCTAATTTTCTTAATAAATTCATAAGTAATTATGTGTAAATGGTAAATTCATGAAATTTGCTCAGTAAGCATTTCAGGGCATCCTTAAACTTTATGCAAAATCACATTTCCATTTACATGCATATTTTTAGTATTATTGCATAAATCCTCATTTTCAGTAATTGAATTTATGTAAATTATTGGCTTAGAATTTAATTATGAAATTTGGCATTCCTGTTCCTTATGCACTTGTACACTTATGAAAAATCCCATGAAAATTTGAAGTTACCTAAGTACAAATTTGCTGTCGAAGTTGATCATTTGCTAAGCAACTAGGAATTTCTTCATATAAATGTTATTTTATGTGTGTATTTAAGGAAAGTAGGAATAAATTAATTTCTGGAAGTCCATGGAAAATCTTGCGGAGTCGGTTTTATTAAACCTTTTGACGGGTAAGTCTTGCGGAGTATGTTAGGTACTCAGGCTTTGCGTTGATGTTGTTTTTCAGGTTTTCCTCAAGCGACCTATTGTAATTGTTGTAATAAGGTTTTGTGGGAAGGCGAGGAGCCTCAGAACTGGACCATCGAATGGGTCCCCAGTTCTCCTAACCTGGATGAGTGAGCCATTGTCATAGGGCCGGCATGGTTCACGTAGGACTAAACGTCGTGCTTCCGCAAATTTGTGTAATATGTACTAAGGACATATGTATTCAGATCTGAACTTAATTATATTTTACCTCTGGACTTGTAATATTATGCACCTAAGTGATATAATGTTGTAAATGATGAATGTTCATGTGTGAATGTTGTGTATGGTTACTTCATTAACCATCTCCCGAGGCGATCCTGTATGACATACTCTACTTTTCAGAGTAGGGTTGTCACAGCTGGTATCAGAGCCGTCTCAGGATAAGATACACACAAATGAGTATTTTAAAACATAAACAAACTCATTACGGTGAGGTACAAACTAGTAGTGCCCATATAAGAGTCTTGTAGGTGGCAAAGCTAACCCCGGGTTATGTTTGTTTAAATTACTTACAACTACGGATTCTTCAATGAAGGTATGTCTTTGTGCGCGGATCGGTTGCGCTGTAAGTATCGAACGCCTTCCGGGTGGGCAAAGACCTGGGCTTTGATTGATACGCGGACCGAATGCGCTTAAATGTCGGCTCCCTTCCGGGTGGGCGAATACCTGGGCATAAACTGTCATTGTTATTTTGGCTTGTTTCTTTTGAATTTGATGTATTGTTTCTGAAATGGATCTCTTGCAGGTACACTAACCACGTGTAGTTCGCTTAGAAGCATGTGAGAGGTGTGTGTGCCACTGAAAAGATCGAGTTATATAATCGGTCAAGTTTTCTTTTTGTGAGGATGTAGGAAATCGTCATATTGAGCATTGGCATCCATGCACATCATATGCATTAAACTTTACCAAAACCAGTAGAAATGTCATTGATACTGTAAACATGCAAAATGACTAATTTTTGGACGAAATTGAACCCCTTTTGCACCTAAACCAGAAATTTGAACCTAACCGGTAAGTGTCCCACCTTACCAGAAAAGTCAATTTCACTAAAACAAGCATAACTTCCTCAGTTTTCATTCAATGGAGGTGAGTAAGTACTTGTTGGAAAGCTGATGTTTTTCTCTACAAGTTTGGTTTAGGAAGTTTGTCTTGAAAAAATCTGGAAGTAGGTCGAATATTGCAAAAACAGAAGCCTTTTTCTGGAAATCAGAAACTGCCTCATTTCTATCCCCTGTCTTTGGATGATCATAACTCCCAGAGACTTTATTGGATGAATATGTGTGAGTATGCGTTGGAAAGATGAAGAAATTCTCTACAACAATTGTAAAACACAAAAATTTTAAGGTTCTCCAGAAACTAAGCGTTTTTGCCCGTTACTGCGGTTCACTCCGTCGACCGTAGAAATTCGTCGTTACCGGTCATTGAACGGATCGGGAACCTCGTATCTTTTCTTTTACCAGTCATCCCTTATGCTATTTAGAGTATGTGTGCTTAGTGGAATATTAAGTTTTGACTCACCCTTGCAAAACTTTATTCCGGCAGATGGATGATGGCAAGCGCATGTTGGACCCGGAGTACCTTGCCGCTCGCGTCCTCGAGTTGGAGCGAGAGCGCGAGGCGCTGCAGTCCACGCTTGTTGCCCGTGATGCCTAGCTCACGGAGCGTGATGCTAAGGTTGCAGCCCTTGTGGGCAAGCTGCACACTAGCAAGTTGGAGCAGGCCGACCTTTTCGAGCAGCTCCATGATGCTCGGCTCATCATCGAGGATGATGCAAGCGGCGTCTTGCAGGAGCAGCTGCACCAATGCAACGCCCAGCTCACCGCTGCCCAAGGAAAGATTTACTCTCTTCATGGTCAAGTTACCGCTCTCTTGGAGGAGCAATGCAAGCTTCAGGCCCAACACGAAGAAGCTCAAGATGAGCGTGATGTCATGGAAGGGAACCTCAACGACGCTCACGCGATCATCGCACAGCAAGAGCAGCTCATTGTACAGCTCCAAGCTGCTAATGCCCAGCTGAACGCCATCCTTAACAATGAGCCACCCATCCCACTCACGGTGATTCCCCCCGATGACGCCGATCTGAGTGAGAACGGTGATTCCGGCACCGACTTCGAAGCACCCACGGGACCAGCAGCTATGGACATGGAGTCCGATGGTGATTGCCACGCCGGGTGACCGAGTAGCCTTATGTACGTAGGATGAAATCTCATGAGACATCGTAGTCATGTGTATATGGTCTGGTAGTGTTATGCTAAGTTGTAACCTAAGCTCTCCGAGATCGTAGGGTGTAGTGTTCCGAGTGATGTAACCGAAGACTTGCTATGTATCGAAAGTTGCATCACATGTATCTATAGCTTTATCATGAGTATGTTGCTTATGGTGTGGAAATTATGGAATTTAAGTTATCTCTTATGTCCGCACCATTTAATTGTCCAGCATTTCAATTTGAGCAATCTGAAATTTTATTTCGTCACTATATTGTAGCCTTGTTATCATGTTGTCTCATATGATGATCGGGCTAACATATTGTTCATATGTCAGATGGTGCAAACTCGCCGTGGTGGAGAGAACACCGGTGATGCTCCCGGCACCTCGAACATTGGCGGAACTGGGCCGCTGCCCAACACGCCACCTCTGACGGCTATGGAGCAGCTTATCCACAATCAGAACGAGATGTTCTGCATGTTCATGGAGAACATGAACCGTCAGGGAGCTCACGGACCACCACCACAGCAGCAGCGGGAATCCTCTTACGCCGACTTCTGGGCGACTCACCCGCCCACCTTCGGAGAAGCCGGTGATCCTCAGGAAACGGACAACTTCATTCGCACGTTGGAGTCAAAGTTTGCACTCCTCCACTGCACCGAGCAGCAGAAGCCCCTCTTCGCCGCGCAGCAGCTCCATGGCTCCGCAAGTGCTTGGTGGGCCAGCTTCACCGCCGCTCTCGCCGCGGGTCACCAAGTTACTTGGATGGAGTTCTGCACTACTTTCTGTGCACACCACATACCCGCTGGACTTTTGAAACGCAAGTTGCAGGAGTTCCTCAACTTGAAGCAAGGCTCCGGAACCGTGCAAGAGTATGCCCGGAAGTTCAACTACCTGGCCCAGTACGCGTCGTATCACGCCGATACGGACGAGAAAAAGAAAGACTGCTTTCGTTTGGGACATACCCCGAAGCTGCAAGACCGATTGGCGTAAGTCACTGCCGGCACATTCAATGACTTGATGAGTGCCGCCATTGTACAAGAAGATGCCATCCGTGCCAATCAAGAGGACAAGAAGAGGAAACGTGCTATGGGAAGTTCATCTAGCTCCGCACCGCCCAAGTACAAGCTAGCAATCACTTCCCCGACCGGACAGATATTCTGGGCTGCGGTATCGTCGGGAGGAGGACCTCACCCGTCATTCTCGCAGCAGCACTAGCGATTCCATAGGGGAAACCAGCAGCAATCTTCTGGTTCTCGCCCATCGCAGCAAAGCAATCAAGTGGTGAAGACCAACTCCTCACAGTCGTGCTACAATTGTGGCCGCACCGGTCACTTTGCTAAGGAATGTCGGTTCCCAAAGCACAACGCGAGCAACAACAACAACTCCAACACTTCCGGGAACAACAACAACAACCACAACAGCGGCAACAACAATAATGGCAGCAATGGGAGTCGTCCTCAGTCGTCTACCCCCACTCACAAGAATGGCCATGGTTCTTTTTGATTTAGGAGCAATGCATGATTTCATTAGTCAAGCATGTGCAAATCATCTGAAAATTACCCCCACCACTATGGGAACCCCGTACGTTATTACGTCTCCCGGTGGAAAAATTAGGGCTCATCTCGAGTTAAGGAAAGTGCCACTTAAGCTAGCCAACAACATATATCCCACTTCCCTAATCATCTTAAACAGCCAAAGCATCAACATAATTCTCGGTATGAAATGGATGACTAATCACAAAGCTGTATTGCACCTTGAGGACCGAGAAGTCTATTTGAACTCACCATTACATGGCCCTTCTATTCTCCGATTGCCGTATCCCAAGTCGTCCACCTCTCAAGTATGTCATGTGGAAGGAAAGGAGCTAGCAAATATTCCAGTGGTTTGTAATTTTCCCGATGTCTTTCTAGACGATTTGCCGGGCATGCCTCCGGACAGGGATGTTGAGTTTAAGATTGAACTCGTACCCGGTACGGCGCCTATCGCTCGTAGGCCGTACAAAATGGCTCCTAATGAATTAGCGGAGTTGAAAGATCAGTTACAAGAGCTTATGGACAAGGGCTATATCCGACCAAGTTCATCTCCCTGGGGTTGTCCCGCTCTCTTTGTGAAGAAGAATGACAAAACCCTACGCCTATGTGCCGACTATAGACCGTTAAACGCGGTAACCATCAAGAACAAGTACCCTCTACCTCGAATCGATATCCTTTTTGATCAGCTAGTAGGTGCTAAAGTCTTCTCCAAGATTGATCTCCGATCCGGTTATCATCAAATAAAAATCGGAGTCGAAGATATTCCAAAAACAGCATTCTCCACCCGATATGGTTTTTTCGAATATCTTGTCATGTCTTTCGGTCTCACCAATGCTCCAGCCCATTTTATGTAATTGATGAATTCCGTATTCATGCCCGAGTTGGATAAGTTCGTAGTGGTATTCATCGACGATATTCTGATCTACTCTAAGTCCGAAGAAGAACATGCCGAACACCTTCGCATTGTTCTACAACGACTCCGAGATCACCAACTTTACGTCAAATTTAGTAAATGTGAATTTTGGCTAAAGCAAGTTCCATTCTTGGACCACATCATATCAGCAGAAGGAGTAGCCATGGATCCTAGCAAAATAGAGGATGTGCTGAATTGGAAGGCTCCGAAATCGGTCAGACAAATTCGTAGTTTCCTTGGTTTTGCCGGTTATTATCGGAAATTCATTCCCAACTTCTCAAGTATTGCCAAGCCTATGACCAAGCTGCTGGAAAAGGATTCTAAGTTCAAGTGGAGTAGTGCATGTGAAGAAGCTTTTCAGTCGCTCAAGAAGCATCTGACAACCGCTCTGGTTTTAGCTCAACCCGATATCACCAAACCATTCGATGTTTATTGCGATGCCTCCGGCACCGGATTGGGTTGTGTGCGTATGCAAGAAGGTCGTGTCATTGCCTATGCCTCACGACAGCTCCGGAAGCACGAGCAAAATTATCCCACTCATGACTTAGAATTGGCCTCCGTTGTTCTAGCCTTGAAAACTTGGCGCCACTACCTGCTCGGTAATCTTGTCAACCTCTACACCGACCACAAAAGTCTCAAATATATCTTCACTCAACAAGAACTGAATATGTGGCAACGTAGATGGTTGGAACTGATCAAGGATTATGAGTTGGAAATTCATTATCACCTCGGAAAAGCAAACGTGGTTGCCGACGCCTTGAGTCGAAGGGACCAATGCAATCACGCGATTGTTTGCTCTATGGAAGCTTGCCCAATTTCATATCCGAGCGAACCAAGTCTTCGTGTCATTCCACACGGATCCTTATATAATTTGGCTCTCATTCCTACTCTTCGGGAAGAAATCGTAGAAGCCCAGAAGCAGGACAAAGGAATGGAGTATATCCGCCAGAAAATCAGGAAGGAAGAAGCTACATGTTTCCGACAAGATGAAGATGGAGTACTTTGGTTCAACAATCGCCTTGTTGTTCCAAAGAATGAGGAGCTAAGAAAGAAAATTTTGGATGAGGCTCACTTGTCCAAATACTCCATACACCCCGGCAGCAACAAAATGTATCGCGGGTTAAGGGAAAAGTTTTGGTGGACGCATGAAACGAGAGGTTGCTCGTTATGTCTCCGAATGTGACACTTGTCAATGTGTGAAGGCCGATCATTTGAGAACAGCCGGTCTTTTACACCCATTGAAAATCCCCACTTGGAAATGGGAAGACATTGCTATGGACTTCATCATTGGACTACCCCTTACACCCAAGAAGCACGATTCCATATGGGTTATTGTGGATAGGTTGACCAAATCTGCTCATTTTATCCCCGTCCATACAACCTACTCTACTAAGCAATATGTCGAGCTTTACATTGTGCGGATTCTATGCTCGCACGGTGTGCCCAAGACGATCATCTCCGATCGAGGCCCCCAATTTATTGCTCGTTTTTGGGAGCAATTGCATGCTTGTCTTGGCACCACTCTCATCCGCAGTTCCGCTTATCATCCACAAACCGATGGACAAACCGAGAGACTAAATCAATATTTGGAAGATTTATTAAGAGCTTGTGTGCTAGACAATCGCGGAAATTGGGAATATTGCCTCCCGTTCGCTGAATTCTCCTACAACAATAGTTATCAAGAAAGTTTGGGAATGTCGCCATTTGAAGCTTTGTATGGTCACTCGTGTCGAACCCCGCTGAAATGGTCAGAGTCGGGAGAAAGAATTACTTTCGGTCCCGATCTGGTCACGCAAGCCGAAGAATAGGTGCAACAAATCCACGCTAACATGAAGGCCGCGCAATCCCGCCAAATGAGTTAGTCTAATAAAAGGAGACGTCCATTGGAGTTCGAAAAGGGAGATCATGTCTATCTTTGAGTTTCTCCCAACAAAGGTGTATCTTGTTTCGGAATCAAAGGGAAATTAGCACCCCGCTATATCGGACCTTTTCCGATCACGGAAAAGCATAGCGTCGTTGCTTATCGGTTGCAACTACTGGAAAATCTTGAGCGGGTGCACAACGTCTTCCATGTCTCCCAACTCAAGAGATGTTTGAAGCCTCCGATCGACGTGGTTATCTCCGACACCGAGCAATTGGAAGAAGACCTCTCCTACCCCGAATACCCCGTTCGCATCCTCGATCAAAAGGACCGGGTAACTCGCAGCCGCACTATCACCTTCTACAAGGTGCAATGGAGTAACCATACTGAAGATGAAGCTATGTGGGAACAAGAAAAGTTTCTGAGGACCAATTTTCCGGAATTCTTGGCCTCCCAAAACTGGTAACCACCCGCAACCCTCCCTCTCGTTTGTTCTTTTGCCAATCTCGGGACGAGATTTCCTTAAGGGGGGTGTGCTGTGACATCCCATGTCACAAAAATGAAGTTAACTAAACCTAATATCAATTAAGGGCTAAGCAAAAGTATAATTAATCCATGTGCCAAAGAATAAAAAGAGGAAACCTACTTAATTAAGTCCATAATATTCAAAAAGGGGTCATTCACAAACATTACCAAAACCCATGGAAGTACCCCAATATTTTTGCATATTCTGAATGGCCATAATAAAATAGAATTTTGAGAATTTTTCCAGAATTTTTGGTAACCAATTGATACCCTTAAAATTCCCCCACAGTCAGAAAAGTGTATTTTGGGTTTGGAATTTTCATAATTTCTCAAAGCGAATCTAGCTGGTGCACCCAAAAGCAAAGTTGGAGAACACGTTCTCCTGAGCCTACACAAAAATTTGGGTCCAATTCGGAGCAAGGTAACGTGGTAAAACAGAGCAACCCGAGTGAAGGTCCAGGGTCAAAACCGGGTCAATCTTCCTCCTCCCCGGCCAATTCTAACCCGACACCGGGTTGTACCCGGGCACTATCGCCACCGCCGATTTCCAGTTGCCCCATGCCGGCCACTGCGCTGCCAACTCGCCATCCTGTGCCACCAGCCGGGAATTGAAGCCGCCCACCGCCGGCAGCCACTCCCCTGCCCATAGCGCGACCCTCCCTCCCTCTCTCTTCCTCTCTCACCCGCTCTCGCCAATCACTCCGTCGGCCGAGTCAAAAGGGGAGCAGCGGCAGCAGCAGCACACCAGCATCATTTCTCTCACTCTCTCAACTTGCAACCGGCTCTCACACCCTCTCGAGCAACCCCGAGTGCCGGCACTCACTTCCCCTTCCTCTCCCCGGCAAAAAACCGAGCTAGTGCCCTGTTCTGGCCGCCATGGCCGCCACTGCCCCGAGCTCTGCCTAGGCCAGCCCGTCCCCTCTTTCTTTGTAAATCGACGCGCAAGGACTCCACCCCACTCCCCTCTGACTCCCTCCCTCCCCTGTGTGCAGTGCCCTCGCCGGAATTTGAGGAGAAAAGACCGCCGCCGCCAAAACCGCCCCACCTCGCCGACGGGAACCCTGCTCCGGCCTTCCCCCTCGACGAGTTCCTCGACGTCGACCATCCCCGGACCACCGCGAAGCTCGTCGACCAAACCCTGGCCTCCCTCTCCCTCGGGACCATCGCGTGGACCTCGCCAGAGTTGCCTCTGCCGCCGCGCGTCGTCGCCGGCCACCTCTGGTGAGACCCTCTCCCCTCCGACCCCCTCCACGAGATCCCCTCGGCATGCAGATCATGCGAATAGCTCGCGAGCCCTGGCCGTGCCGCCAATCGGCCGCTGGGCCGAGCTCGCCGTCGCCGGCCGCCGCAAGGGTGCGCTCGCGCGCCTGGAAAAATTTGAACCCAGTGGCAAAACTGTAAATATCAGTGAACTTAGAATAAACTTCAAAATTCAATATCTCAAGAAATACAAGGCCAAAAATTGTGAAATTAATTTTTTTCAACTCCTAAAATCTTGCTCTACCAGAAAAATAGGATCAAGTCCATGTTTATTCAGTAAATTAATTTATTTAATCCATCAAAATCACAACCCTAATTTGCTTAATAAATTCATAAGTAATTATGTGTAAATGGTAAATTCATGAAATTTGCTCAGTAAGCATTTCAGGGCATCCTTAAACTTTCTGCAAAAGCACATTTCCATTTACATGCATATTTTTAGTATTATTGCATAAATCCTCATTTTTAGTAATTGAATTTATGTAAATTATTGGCTAGGAATTTAATTATGAAATTTGGCATTCCTGTTCCTTATGCACATGTACACTTATGAAAAATCCCATGAAAAATTTGAAGTTACCTAAGTACAAATTTGCTGTCGAAGTTGATCATTTGCTAAGCAACTAGGAATTTCTTCATATAAATGTTACTTTATGTGTGTATTTAAGGAAAGTAGGAATAAATTAATTTCTGGAAGTCCATGGAAAATAACTCAGCTTCACATTACAGTAGAAATTCTCATGTTTTAGTTCTATGCTTTGGTTCTTGATTAACTATATGAGCTAGAACTAGTGATGAAATTAAAAATGCCATGTCTAGGTATAGTGTTAGTTTGCACATGGTTACTTTAGCTAAGTGGCTCAAAAATGAACTCTCTAAAATTTGACCCTAAGTACTACATTGTCATATCCTCATCAGCATGTGAGGTCATTTAATCAACATCTAGGCCATGCTCATGTTAAAGTAGACTTACACTAAGATTGTGATAATTAAAAGTTGCATTCTAGTAATTAGAAGTTTGTCCCCTTCAAAAATTCAGTAGTTACCATTTCATACTTAGGTGTGCACACATTCATGAATAAATGATTAGTCATTAATTTTTATTTGCTGAGGAAGTGCCATGAATTGTCATGCCATGCATTACATCTTTAGTTAAGGAAACTCCATGAAACCTTGTATATTCCTTGGTATTAATGCATGTCCATTCCATATAGGGATCGAGAACGAGGACATCACACCGGACCAGCAAGGAGCTGAAGTGCACCTTGGTGAAGATGCTAACTACGATCACACCCAAGGCAAGCCCCGGTGCACAACCCAGTTTTGTCCTTTGAGTCCTTTTACTTTATCACAAGTAGGAGTATTGTATTGTGCATTAAGTGTAGGACTTGGATGAAACACACTTGCATACTCTAGCAAGGACCTATGATTAGTATGTTAGTAAGCTTTTCCGTTAGCAAATGCTATGCTTAAACTAGTGGAGTCAACGGTAGGTTCTAGATTCGACTATGGTTCACTTGGATAATGAACTTGATAAAATGGAGCACCTATCATTGCAACTCCGCGGACAAGTATTGAACAGTACCAAGTACATACCTCTAATATGGGAATTGGTAAACCTAGTAGCTTGGACGCCGTATTGTTGGATGGCCATACTCATCGATCCAGAGGTGATGTGAACAGCAAGGTGGTTGCACGGGTTTGAGGACCGCTGGAGAGTGCATGGGTTAAGCCTCGGATACAAAATACTATATCGCGGGGAGGACGTGTACTCTGGATCGATGGCCCCGGATCGATTTTATAGCAATCTTGTGAACGGTGGCCATATGTGTTCTTAAATGATGCGTATGTCGTGTATTTGGGTTTTCCCTACAGGATGTAAATCAATTCGAATTGCCGTCCCTCGCGGTTATGAGTACCTCTTGTTCGAGCAGCGGCAATGATGTGTTAAGTAGTAAAGTTGTGGTTAAGTTTCTGAAATTTACTTATGCTATCGATATATGTTGCTATGATGTATTGCTCTTTAGCTATATTCATATCTTAGCAACTAGCTAGACTCACCGTAGCTGGGTTCTACAATAAGCAAAGTAAAATCTTGTTTAAGGAAATTGAAAGTGCAGCATAGAACTAATAGGAGCTTTTTATGCAATTGTCAAATAAACCCGGTCAGCCCCCTGCATGCTAGGAGTCGGTTTTAGTAAACCTTTTGTCGGGTAAGTCTTGCGGAGTATGTTAGATACTCAAGCTTTGCGTTGATGTTGTTTTTCAGGTTTTCCTCAAGCGACCTATTGTAATTGTTGTAGTAAGGTTGTGTGGCAAGGCGAGGAGCCTCAGAATTGGACCATCGAATGGGTCCCCAGTTCTCCTAACCTAGACGAGTGAGCCATCGCCATAGGGCCGGCATGGTTCACGTAGGACTAAACATCGTGTTTTATCGTTTCACCGCTTCCGCAAATTTGTGTAATATGTACTAAGGACATATGTATTCAGATATGAACTTAATTATATTTTACCTCTGGACTTGTAATATTATGCACCTAAGTGATGTAATGTTGTAAATGATGAATGTTCATGTGTGAATGCTGTGTATGGTTACTTCGTTAACCATCTCCCGAGGTGATCCTGTACGACATACTCTACTTTTCGGAGTCGGGTTGTCACACCATGGAGCCGATAGCTTGTGCTTACCGACCTTAGACTGAACTTGCTTCAAAACCAAGTCACCGACGGAAAAACCCCGTGTTTGAACATTTTTGTTGTGATAACGTCGCAAACTTTGCTGGTACTTTGTCGATCGAATTACAGTGGCATCTTGCTGCTCCTCTAACAACAACAAGTCATCACACCTATGGTCGTTGGAGGTTTCTTCTTCATACGCTGCCATACGGGGGGAGGCAAAAAGAATCTCGTTGGTAACATGGCTTCCGAGCCATAAACCAAAGAAAAAGGGGAGTGCCCGGTGGCACGACTTACATTGGTTCTATGTCCCCACAACACAGATGGTAATTCTCGAACCCACCGTCGAGTGTACTTTTCCAGCCGATCAAATATACGAGGCTTAATTCTAGAAAGCAGGAGGCCATTTGCCCTCTCAACCTGGCCATTGCTCTGTGGATGGGTGGCCGAGGCATAGCCAATCTTAAAGCTGACTCGGCCCGCAAACTCTTTAAACTCCTCTGCTGTGAATTGAGTACCGTTGTCAGTGATTATCTTGTGTGGGGCACCGAACTGAGTGACTATTTCGGTCGTAAACTCGATGGCCTTCTTTGCCGAAATCTTATCGACTGGCTTTGCTTCGATCCATTTAGAGAACATGTCCACTACTACGAAAAGGTGAGTAAAACCTCCTTGAGCTTTCATGAAAGGTCCGACAATGTCTAAACCCCATACTGAAAACGACCAAGTTATTGGGATATTTAGGAGCTCTGTGGCAGGTACGTGCATCTGGCGAGCGAAGAACTGACAACCTTCACACTTTCGGACAATGTCCTTGGCATCAGCACCAGCGGTCGGCTAATAAAACCCTTGCCTCATTGCTTTGACCGCGATTGTGGATGGGCCTGCGTGATTCCTACAAATGCCAGCGTGGATGTTTCTTAATATAGCTATGCCTTCATCTTGAGACAAGCATTTCATCAGTACCCCATGTGGGCTTTGCTTGTACAGGTGATGGTCAACTATACAATATGAACGCGACATGCGAATAATCCAGCGGGCTTTGCCTTTGTCGGTCGGTAGTGTATCATGATCTAGATACTCAATGAAGGGAGTGCGCTAATCTACCTCAATGACAGCTACATGCGGTGCTACCCCCGCCTTTAGTGCTGACTGCTCCATAGTTTGTTGGGTTAGTACAGATGGCTTATGCAGATCATCAAGGAATACTCTGTCAGGTATTTTAGATCTGCTAGACCCAAGTTTGGCCAGTTCATCCACCTCTTTGTTATACTTGCGCAGGACATGTTTATACTCAATGCCATCAAACTTGTTTTTGAGCTTCCAAACTTCGGTGCAGTAGGCTGTCATGCTTTCGTGGGAACTGTGACAACCCTACTCCGAAAAGTAGAGTATGTCGCACAGGATCGCCTCGGGAGATGGTTAACGAAGTAACCAAACATAGCATTCACACATGAACATTCATCATTTACAAAGATACATCAATTCGGGCACCATATTACAAGTTCAGAGTTCAAATTAAAAGAAGTTCAGATCTGATACAACATAAATCCTTAGTACATATTACACAAATTTGTGGAAGCGGTGAAACGACAAAACACGACGTTAAGTCCTACGGGAACCATGCCAGCCCTATGGCGATGGCTCACTCATCACGTTTAGGAGAACTGGGGACCCATTCGATGATCTAGTTCTAAGGCTCCTCACCTTCCCACACAACCTTATTACAATAATCACAATAGGTCGCTTGAGGAAAACCTCAAAAACAATATCAACGTAAAGTCGGAGTATCTAACATACTCCGCAAGACTTACCCGTCAACCGGTTTACTGAAACCGACTCCTAGTATGCAGGGGGCTGACCGGGTTTATTTGATAGTTGCATAAAAAGCTCCTATTAGTTCTATGCTGCACTTTCAATTTCCTTAAACATGATTTTACTTTGCTTAATGTAGACAACAGCTACGGTGAGTCTAGCTAGCCGCTAAGACATGAACATAAGTGAAGATCATTACATCATAGCAATATGTATCCATAGCATAAGTAAATTTTAGAAACTTAACCCCAACTTTACTACTTAACATATCATTGCCGCTGCTCAAACAAGAGGTAGTCATAACCGCGAGGGACGGCAATTCGAATTGATTTACATCCTGCAAGGAGAACCCAAATACACGACATACGCATCACTTAAGAACACGTATGGCCACCGTTCACTAGATTGCTATAAAGTTGATCCGGGGCCATTGATCCCGAGTACACGTCGTCCCCGCGATATATTATTTCGTATCCGAGGCTTAACCCATGCACTCTCTAGCAGTCCTCAAACCCGTGCAGCCACCGTGCTATTCACATCACCTCTGGATTGATGAGTATGGCCGTCCAACAATACGGCGCCCAAGTTACTAGGTTTACCAATTCCCATATTAAAGGTATGCACTTGGTACGGTTCAATACTTGTTCGCGGAGTTGCAACGATAGGTGCTCCATTTTTATCAAGTTCTTCAACCAATTGAACCATAGTTGAATCTATAACCTACCGTTGACTCCACTAGTTTAAGCATAGCATTTGCTAATGGAAAAGCTTACTAACATACTAATCATAGGTCATTGCTAGGGTATACAAGTGTGTTTCATCCAAGTCCTACACTTAATGCACAATACAATATTCCTACTCTTGATAAAGTAAAAAGGACTCGAATGATAAAATGGGTTATGCACCGGGGCTTGCCTTGGGTGTGATTGTAGTTAGCGGCTTCACCAAAGTGCACTTCAGCTCCTTGCTGGTCCGGTGTGATCTCCTCGGTCTCGATTCCTATATGGAAGGGAGATGCATCAATGCTAAGGGATACATAAGGTTTCATGGAGTTTTCTTAACTAAAGATGGACCGCATGGCATGAAGATTCATGGTACTTCCTCAACAAATAAATTAATGAACCAATCACTCATTCATGAATATGGTTGCATACTTAAGTATGACATGGTAACCACTGAATTTAAAGGGGACAAACTTCTAATTACAAGAATGTAACTTTTAATTATCACAATCTTAGTGTATGTCTACTTTAACATGAGCATGGCCTAGATGTTGATCATATGACATCACATGCTGATGATGATATGACAATGTAGTACTTAGGGTCAAATTTCACTAAGTTAATTTTGAGCCACTTAGCTAAAGTGACCATATGCAAACTACTAACACTATACATAAAAGTGGCACTTTAATTGCATAACTAGTTCTAGCTCATATAGTTAATTAAGAATCAAAGTATATAACTACAAAATGAGAATTTCTACTATAATATGAAGCTGAGTTATTCTCCCTGGACTTCCAGAAATTAATTTATTCCTACTTTCCTTAAATATACACATCAAGTAACATTTATATGAAGAAATTCCTAGTTACTTAACCAATGATCAATTTCGACAGAGAATTTCATACTTAGGTAGCTTCAAATTTTTCATGGGATTTTACATAAGTGTACACGTGCATAAGGAACAGGAATGCCAAATTTCATGAATAAATCCCTAGCCAATAATTTATATAAATTCAGTTACTGAAAATGAAGATTATGCATTAATACTAAAAATATGCAATAAAATGGAAATGTGCCTTTGCAGAAAGTTTAGGGATGCTATGAAACGCTTACTGAGCAAGTTTCATGAATTTACCGTTTACACATAATTACTTATGAATTTATTAGGCAATTTAGGGTTGAAACTTTGATGAATTAATTAAATTAATTCACTGAACAAACATGGCCTTGAACTTGTTTTTCTGGTAGAGTAAGATTTTTTGGAGTTGAACAAAATTAATTTCACAATTTTAGGCCTCTTATTTCTCGAGATATTGAATTTTGAAGTTTATTCAAAGTTCACTGTTATTTACAGTTTTGCCACCGAGTTCAAATTCTTCCCAGGCGCGCGCGCACCGGCCAGTGACGGCGAGCTTGGCCCAGCGGCCGATCGGCAGCACGGCTGGGGCTCGCATGCTACTCGAATGATCTCCATGCCGAGGGGATCTCGAGGAGGGGGTCGAAGGGGAGAGGGTCTTACCGGAGGTTGCCAGCGGCGACGAGCAATGGCAGGGGCAACTCCGGCGAGGTTCGCGTGAGGGTGCCGAGGGAGAGGGAGGTCGTGACTTGGTCGGAGAGCTTCACAGTTGGCCGGAGATGAGCGGCGTCGAGGAAGAAGTCGAGGGAGAAGGCCGGAGCAGGGCTCCTATCGGTGAGGTGGGGGCGGTTCCGGCAGCGGCGGTCTTTTCTTCCCAAATTCCGGTGAGCTCTCTGCACGAGGGAGGGAGAGAGTCAAGGGGCCATGAGAAGGTTCCTTGGCGCACCGATTTGCAAAAGAAAGAGGAAGGGGGAAGGTACCTAGGCAGAGCTAGGCGCGGTGGCGGCCATGGCGAGGAAACAGAGCTCTGGCTCGGGTTTGTCGGGGAGAGAGAGGAAGAGGGAGGGCAGAGCCGCCTGGCTTCGCGGAAAACCTTCCAGGGAGTTGGACGGGGAGTGTGAGCAGAGAGAGAGAGCTAGGAGAGGCGCACTGAGCGAGTTCCTTTTGTGCCGGCCGGAGTGAGAGAGTGGGAGAGAGCGGAGGGAAAAGGGAGCGTCGTGCTGTCGACCAAGGAGTGGCTCGCCAGCGCTGGGGCTTCAATTCTCCGGTGGCATAAGGGGGAGAGCTGGCGATGCAGTGGCCGGAGTGGGGCGATAGTAATTGATGGCGGCATAGTGATCGGGGTACAATCGGTGTCGATCGGCTGTTGGCCAGGGAAGAAGAGGAGAAAAATTGACTCTTGACTTTGAATAGTGCTCGGTTTTGGCCAAACTTCACCACGTTCCCGTGCTCCAAACTTCACACCGATTTTTGTGTACGCCCAGGAAAACATGTGCTCCAACTTCGCTTTTGGGTGCATCAGCTGAATTGGCTTAGATTAATTTGTAAAATTCCAGGACAGACATGCTCTTTTCTGACTTTAGTGGAATTTTTAAGGGTATCAAATGGTTACCAAAAATTCTAGAAAAACTCTCACAATTCTCTTTTAATGTGGCCATTCAGAATATGCAAAAACATTGGGGTGCTTCCATGGGATTTTGTGATGTTTGAGAAGGGCCCTTATTTGGATATTTGGGATTTTAATTATTTAATTTCTTCCTTTATTCTTGGGCATCTTGATTAATTATATTTTTAATTAGCCTTTAACTAACATTGGGTTTAGTCAAGTTCCATTTTGTGACATGGGATGTCACTGGAACAACACCACTTCTTTGTTACTTGATTTATAACTAGCGCCGAGTCGCCAGAGACGCTTATCCTTTGGACGCCGTGTGAGATAGCTGTCCGAAGTCCATGTAATAGCGCCTCATACTCTGTGGCATTGTTAGAGGCATGGAAGTGCATTCGAAGAACATACCATAACTTGGCCCTGTCAGGAGATACCAGTATAACTCCTGCTCCGGCACCTTCCAGTTGTAAGGAGCCGTCAATCGCCATTCTCCAATAGCATAATTCTTGTGAGTCGAGAGGTAACTCACATTCTGTCCACTCGGTGACGAAGTCCGACAAAGCTTGACCTTTGATCGAGTCACGTGACTTAAAGGTGATATCATATGATCCGAGCTTGACGGCCCATTTGGCGATTTTCCCAGTAGCCTCTCTGTTGTGCAGCAATTCGCCTAGGCCGAACGACGTGGACCTCAATTGGATGATCCTCAAAGTAATGCTTCAACTTCCTAGATGTCATCAGTAATGCATAAATTAATTTTTGAAGCTAGAAATATCGAACCTTGGATTCCGATAAGACCTCACTGACGAAATATACTGGTCGTTGCACCTTTTGAGCCTTGCCATCTTCTGCCCGTTCCACCGCCAGCACAGTACTGACAACGTGTTTGATTATGGAAATATACAGTTGCAAAGGTTCCATTGGCTCTGGGGGAGTTAAGACTAGAGGACAACTAATGTAATCCTTAAAATCGTCCAAGGCTTTCTATGCGTCATCATTCCAGGTGAATGATTCTTGCTTCTTGAGTAAGCAAAAAAAGGGTAACCCTCGGACGCCGAGTCGTGATACAAGCTGACTGAGCGCAACCATACAACTAGTGAGCTTTTGAATGTCTTTTTGCGATGTGGAGGTCCCATTCGTAATATGGTATTTGCCTTTTCTGGATTAGCTTCAATCCCTCTGTGTGATACCAGAAAACCGAGTAATTTTCCTGACGGGACCCCAAAGACACATTTTTTCGGATATAGCTTCATGTTGTATTTCTGAAGGTTGCCGTATATTTCATCTAGGTCAGATATCAAGTCGGTGGAGAGCCGAGTCTTGACTACCACGTCATCGACGTAAGCCTCAACATTCCTGCCTATCTGGTTGTCCAAAACATCGCTGCATAGTCCGCTGGTAGGTGGCACCAGCATTTTTCAGGCCAAAGGGCATTGTTGTGTAACAAAAGGCTCCGAACAGCGTGATGAACGAGGTTTTGAGCTGGTCGGATTGGTTTAAGGGAATCTGATGGTACCCTGAATAGGCATCTAAGAAGCACAACAGAGCACATCCAGCCGTCAAATCGACCACTTGATCAATACGTGGGAGAGTGAATGGATCTTTCAGACAAGCTTGGTTAAGGCCGGTGTAATCCACGCACATCCGCCACTCCTTATTCTTCTTCCGCACTAGAACTGGGTTGGCCAACCAATCGGGGTGGAAAACTTCTTTAATAAAACCGGCTGCCAGTACTTGGCCGATTTCTTTCCAAATCGCATCCTTTCGGTCTTGCGAGAATCGTCTAAGTCGTTGCCTTGCCGGCTTGGCACTTTCGCGGACGTGAAGTTTATGCTCAGCCTTTTCCCTTGGAACACCTGGCATGTCAGAAGGTTTCCATGCAAATATGTCTTTATTATTTCTAAGAAAAAGGATGAGTGCGCTTTCCTATTTATCACCTAAATTGACCCTAATATTGGTGGTCTTGGATACATCATTATCATCTAGGCTAATCTTCTTGGACTCCACGGCGTCCGCCTGTACCGTAGTCTTCAGCACTTTCCTTGGAGCAGGGTCAAGCATGGCCTCCTCCGCCGTTGCGATCGCTTCCTTCAGCTCGGCCAGCTCCGATGCTGCTACTACCTTTTCAGTCAACTCACAACTGCCGTTGTCGCAGTCATATGAGGTCCGCACATCCGAGTGGATTGAGATGACTCCGTTTGGTCCTGGCAGCTTCATTATCATATCAGGATAATTAGGTACTGCCATGAATTTAGCGATGGCTGGCCGCCCTATGATGGCGTGATACATAGAATCGAGGTCGGCGACCTCGAAGGTAATGCGCTCCGTCCTGTAGTTCTCCCGAGTGCCGAAAGTCACAGGCAGAGTGATTTGTCCCAGAGGGACTGTTTGTATGCCCGGGATCACACCATGAAACGGTGATCGACTTGCCTTGAGGTCGGTCAAGGGTATGCCAAGCTCCTTGAAGGTTTTCACAAAAAGGATGTCCAAACTGCTACCATCATCTACCAGTACCCGAATTAGTCAGACTCGGTTAACAGTCAACGTTAGCACTAAGGGATATTTCTTGGGCCTGGGGATGTGATCCGGATGGTCGGACCGATCAAAAGTAATTGGAACCTCTGACCATCGCAGATACTGAGGTATCGCTGGTGAGACCGAGTGAACCTCTCTGTAGAGGATCTTCTACTAGCGCTTTGAGTGGGTCGTAGACCGGCCATAGATGTAATTGACCTCACGTTCGGGGTCTTAGAAGTCCTCCTTATCCTCGTCTTGGTTATCCTTGTCCGAGTCCGTTCTGCCACCCTTGGGGATCTAGGGACGTTCTTTGCAGACCTTCAAGGCGTGATGGGCGAAGTTTTTCAGCTTGAAGCATTCCCTGGCTTTGTAGGCTCCATCACGTAGCAGGCAAGGGCCATCGAGCATCTTGTCGAAGTCATCCTGAGTGACTGGTTTCCTCCTGGTTGGGCGCTCGGTGTTGGCCACCGTTCGGTCTTGCTTGCGCTTCCTATCGCTGTCCTTGCTGTAATCGGACGGACCCGAATGGTTCCTTGAGGTCGCCTCCTTGTACTGGCAAACTTGGAATAGAGCCAAATTTCCAGCAGCATATTTGTCGGTCATAGTGAACAATTCTTTGACTGACAGTCCACCGGCAGCATCCAACCTCCCAATCTTCTTTATTAGGTCATCGTCGTGGAGTCCTCCCTGGAAGGCGGCGACAACTTGAGCATCTGAGATGTTAGGGATGGTATTTTTCACTCGGCAGAAGCATTGAATGTACTCTCGAAGTGGCTCCCAGTCTCGCTGCTTGATCCGGCCAAGTTCCCAGTGATTCCCTGGCCTGTCGAAGGTGGCTTGAAAATTGGCCACGAACTGCCGACAGAGATCTGCCTAGGAGGTGATAGAGTTGTCGGGCAGATTAGTGAGCCAGGTTCTTGCCGCTGGGGCTAAGCAAACGTGCAAGTAGTTGGCCATGACAAAGTTATCGCCGCCGAGAGCTCGTATGGCTGTCGAATAGACATGAAGCCAGTCGCGCGGATCCGTCTTGCCGTCATACTTCTCAATGCCAACTGGCTTGAAGCCGACTGGCCAGCTGACGGTTCAAAGTTCCCAAGTGAAGGCTCGGATACCAGGCTCCTCGTCATAATCGTCGGCGGCCAGAGTCCATTCTCGTTCACGGTCGGCTTCTCGGTGAGATCTATCATCGCGGCGGCCCTCATCCCGTCGATCACGGTAATGATCGTCTCTATGTGGCTGCCGCCTGTTGTCATGTTCGTAGTCAACATAACCGCGCAGGCGCCATTCATCTTCGTACTCTCGACGGGCCGCATCGTCGCGCTCTTGGTATCTGTTGTCCAGTCGTACCCACGCATCACGTGGTGGTATGCCATTGCGTAGGTCGGCGCTTCGATGCCGATCATGGTACTCTACAGTGGGCCTGCGCCTGGGGACAATAGGCGGGGTTGTCTCCCGATTGGAGCGCTATCGGTCTCTTCTATCCTCCCTGGGTACCGAACTAGCGGCCCTAGAAACTGATTTACTCGGCGTTGATCATGCCGCATGCATCTCCAGTACAGCCGCGGCCCTAATGTGCGCTTTCAATTGGATGACCTGAGGTGTCAACTCTAGGGAGACCTGGAACAGGGGCTCTATTGTTTGCAGGAGGGTCACCGCGGCCGTGATGTTGTGCTGTGGGGTCTTGAAGACGTCTTCACCATCAAGCTTTAAGGTGAGGTCTCCTATATCTAGGTTTTGCACGACTTGGGGTCTCTGCTGAGCATCCGGTCTTCGAAGCGGAGGAGTGGCGGCATATGGATCATCGTCTTCGAGGTCGGTTTCATGTTCATCTACGCGCGGCGCGGTACCGCACGCGGCAACATCCGCCGATGTTTCACTGTCTGCTTGCCCCTGGGCAGCAGGTGCCACCATGAATACCTCGTGGAAATCCGAGGAACAACTCTTTGAATCACTCGGCTCTTCAATCAAGTCCAGGAGTGACTCGCTTTCAAGGCCGATTGCTGCAACAATCTTGATTTGTCAAAAAATTTGGGATCTTCGTTTGACTGATCCATGTGATGAGCCGAGAGATCAATCGTAGTGTAACCCAAATCGACCAAGGTTGTCAATCGAGGCATTGCGGACAAGGTTGAGTTGCCGCCCGAGAGGGTTTCCGCCTGGAAAGCTGTCACCGCGTTGTCAAGGCCAAGCGAGAATCGGCCGGCCGGATTGCCCTGATCGGTCGTGGCAGCGACCGAGGGGGCCACGCATTCATGCTTGACGAAGTTCGCGTGCTGATCGGCGACGAAGCTGACAGTGCCAAAGTAGATCTTGTCTCCCGGGCAAAACTTGATGTCGACAAAAGCCATCGATTTCGACGAAGCTACACTCAACGCTGCCCCTTCCTGGCACGCCAACTGTCAAGAGATATTCTCGATAGTAGATCTAGGTATGCGTATGAGTATGAAAGATCGATGGACATAGGACACAAAGTTTATATAGGTTCGGGCCTCCCGAAGGATAATAACCATACGTCATGTTTGGTGTTTCTGTATTGCTAGGGTTCGCACTGGAATTAGGGTTCCAATACGAGTTTGTTTCTTGCCAAAGGCCCCCTGCCCTCCTTATATATCCGAAGGACAGGGATTTACATGATAATCTTTTAGTCGGTTACAATAGATTCTATCTATCCAACATATCTGCTAACCTAACTTGCCGCCTACTCAAACAAGTATCTCAGTAAATATTTTATGGGTCGAATACACCATACCCGAGCCCCCGGCCCACTCGGCCAATTAGCCAAGTGGTTAAGTATCCCGGGTACATATGTCCCACAACTCTCAAGATATGCAATATCTCCTCCTAATGCTCTCCTTTTTTCCTGTTGGACCTTACCAAATGCTCCTAGGTATTCCACTGGCCAAGAGAGATCTCCAAGACCCCAGCAACGAAGTTATATAGGCTCCCAACCTCAAATTAGCCGTTGCCTGACGTAATAAGCTACCTGGGCCATCTGACCGGACAGTCCGATCACTATAGCACAGTGCACCAACGGCTCTGACCCCTACTGATTCTCCTGCTGACCAGACCATATGGTCAGCTGACCAGACCGTTCGATCCATTTCTCTCTCCAGTCCAGGAGCCTTCGCGCAATTGCTTCCTCGCTACTATGTGCAAGTCCTACTGACCGGACCGTCTAGTCAGTATACCAGATCGTCCGGTCTATACAGACTCTAGCACAGACAGATTCCTCGCTTCTGTCTGAAAGTCCTAGACAACTCCCCATAATGACCGTACAGTCTGATCTCTATTGACCCCTCTATCCGGTCTCTATGTCTAGAAGCCAAAACTTGTCATCCTCGCTTGACTTCGTTTCCCTGCTTCTCCGAGCAGCTCCTTAGCTTCTCCACTATCACCTAGTGTCTGTGATTTCACCAAGCAACCTTGCACATCACCGACTAGACATGACCTAAGAGAATGACCTAGACCCCCTTGGTAGTCTGGTTTATAATAGAGTTAAGAGATGATTCCTACAGAGACAACACTCATGTAGATATTAGCCCACAATTTCATAGTTGTCATCTATCACAAAAAAATCCAACCTTGGGGATCCTATCACCAATGGTCATGAAGCTTACAGAAGGCCACCACTAAATCAGTTACATGGCATAAAGGACTGTGTAGGATCTAGACGAACACAAACTCATTAACCATGAGAAATTTCAGATCCCGAAAGATCATCCAGTTCATTGAAGTCCGCCAAATGACATTGTATCAGGCCTGCTACATAGGCAGCAGCTTTCATCCCTTCACCCACATTTGTATCATTCAGTGTTGTCCACAGTGACCATAGAGCAGTAATCATTTTTGATTTGCGTCTCAATATCCTAGCCCCAACATTACGATAGGTCAGCCTTTTATGTGTTACTAGAGGTAGAAAGAATTTACTGAGAGCTATAGTAACACATTTAATAAGTGATCTAAGTTATCCTGTTACTAGAGCATTTTCTATAGTAACACATTTATGTGTAACTGATTGTGAGAAAATATGAAATAAATATATATGTTACTATTTATAATAAAAAATGATACAAATAAATTCTATTGTACCACATATATGTGTTACTACTCAACAAAAGTATTACACTTATGGTACCCAAAAAATAACATTAAATATAAAATAATATCTTACAATCAGAATTGTACTCTGATGGCATACTTCAAGATTGATGCCGACACAAGCCAGGCTATGACACGATTATGATTATAATTTCTAAACATAGAGTTTATAATATTAGGAAGGATATATATGTGCATATATATGTGTTACTACTTGAGAGTGTATGTTACAATATATTTGTTTGGTTGTAGTGAATATTGAATCATATTACTATTTTTTTTAAAAGTCTAATAAAGTTGCTTGCCATGTGGATATATATAAGTGAATTTTGATATTCAACTGCTTGCCATTGAGGCATATGTTGCTTTTGTAGTAGCAAACAAAAAAACTTGTAATAAAAAAACTAAATAATGCATTGTTCATAAAAAGTTGAACTTAGGTGTTTAGCTTTCAAACTTGTGACATTATCACCTAGGCTAAGGTAGAATGTTGATTAACATAAGCATATAATCATTTTATAATCATTAGAGAGCATGGAGTTTTATCCCAACATGAAATTACTAACATATAATTTGGAAAATATTTTTCATCTAGAGCTAAAGTTATTAGAAGATAAAAAAACTAAATGCATTGTCGAAGTAGGAGGCAAGAGATTATGAGGCTCCAACCCTGTAACATTTTTAGTGCAACACTATTTTGTGCAACAACAAGATTTTTCTTTTAACACCTGTACTAGATATGTTACAATAAATAGTAATGTTTGTAATATTTTTAATATAATATCTGTTTTTTTATACTAATATTGCTTCTTGCAACGCATTTTTTTAAAATAAAAATTATATGTTACAAAATTATTTGTAACACATAATTTTTTGTTGCTATAAAATCTAACGTAACACCAATGCCTAAGTGTTAAGTTTGTGTTACTATATGTATGTTCTATAGTAGTGCAAATACAACTGAGAATATCCAGAGATGAATTATGAGCAGCCAACTTACTACGCATGTCTTCCATCATCAGCTCACACCATACATGCCTAGCAAATTTGCATTTAAAAAACAAGTGGCCACCATCCGCATCCAGTTTGTAACACATCGGGCATCCTGTGTCCACATCCATACCTCTGCTCTGAATTCTCCTTCTGAGAGGTAGGCTATGGTGAGCAAATCTCCAACAAAAGTGCTTCACTTTGTTTGGTATTGGCAACCCCCAAGTCTTCTTCCATGGGAATGTTGTCCCAATTGTCGGAATATGAACAGTAGCTCCACTACTAGGTCCATGGCTCACATTTGCTGCATCTCTGCTCACCTCATATGCAGATTTAACACTAAATAGTCCCTTCGCATCAAAGTGCCAAGGTATACAATTTTCTCTGTTGTCATGGATCAGTATAGATAGCACCTCGGCATCATCATTGTTCACAACCAACAATTAGCTCCTCATCCCTTTTATTTGTGACTGGGTAGATAAGTTCGCTAAGACGCTGCACCAGAGCATGGCCCCTCTAGGTACACCCTCCTTCTGACTCCTCGAGGCAGCTATGGATCATGCCACATATTGATGTATTCATCGTCTCCAACTCTCTAGATAATGCCTTTTTTCAATAATTCATTTCCTCTCAAGATACTCCTCCATGTATATGACATGCCTTGTCTTGCAGTAGCATTTAGTACATCACCATCCGCAAAATACTTAGCTCGGAGAATTCTGCCACACAAGGAATCTGGATTCTGTACTAATCTCCAACTCTGCTTTGCTAACATGGCCATGTTGAAATGATGTAGGTCTTTGAAGCCTAGACCACCATCACATTTCCGTTGTAGCAATTTATCGTAGGACAACTAGTGAACTTTGTCTTTATCTTGCACACTACACCAGTAACGACAAATCATCATGCTCAGCTCATCATAGAAGGATTTTGTTAGATCAAAGCACGACATCGCATACGTGGGTATAGCTCGTGCCACTGCTTTCACTAAAATCTCCTTCCCGGTCTTGGATAATAATTTCTCCTTCAACCTTGGATCCTACACCAAATACAATCTTTGATATATTGAAAAGCCTCATTTTTTTATCTACTAATATTTACGGGGAGCCCCAATATCTCTCATTCGTTGTCTCATCTTGTATACCTAGAATATGCTTGACACTTCCCTTTCTACTACTACTTGTATTTTTACTAAACATAATTGCAGACTTCTGTTTGTTTATTTTCTGGCCTGAACACTCTTCATAGAGATCCATAATATATTGCAGCTGAGCAGCATTATCATCTGTGGCCTTCATGAAAATCAGAGTCATTTGTAAACAATAAGTAAGACACATTGGGGGCACCTTGGCAAATCTGAATGCCTTGTAACATATTATGAGGTTCAGCATGTTGCAATAATGATGAGAAGCCCTCTGCACATATAAGGAAAACATAGGGAGATAAAGGATCCCCTTGATGAAGACCTCGCTGAGGAAAGATCTCTTATGCAAGCTCCCCATTCACTTTTATACGATAATTCACAGTTCTAACACACTTCATCAACAGTTCCACAAAAGCATGCTGAAAACCCAACCTCCTCAGCATCAACTTAATAAAATCCCATTAAACACGATCATAGGCCTTGCTCATATCCAGCTTTAGAGCTAAGTACCATTCTCCCCCTCTTCTTTTGTTCTGCAAAAAGTGTGTCATCTCATATGGAATCAATATGTTGTCCGTTATCAATTGACTCAAAAAAATGCACTTTGGTTAGATGAAATAATATCATTAAGAAAGAGTTTTAGCCTATTAGCTAACATCTTAGAGATGATTTTATAGAGGACATTACACAGACTTATGGGGCGCAGATCTTTCAGCTGTTTTAGGTCATCCACCTTGGGAATAAGAACTACCATTATATCATTCCATCCTAACAGGATATCCCCTCCATTCAGTACAGCCAACACCATCTCCTATACTCTCTCCCTCACTGTACTCCAGAATTTCTTGAAAAAAAAGGCCAGCATACCATCTGGCCCTGGTGCTTTTAGATCACCAATATGATTGAGAGCATCGTGGATTTCCTCTACTGTATATGAAGCTGATAGTGAATCATTCATATCCTCTGACACCCTTGACAGCACTCTCCCTAGCACTTCTTGCATATGTTGAACACCCTGAGATGCAAACAACTCCATATATTGGCTAGTAATATAATCCTTGAGTCCTTTTTCCTCCACCCACACTCCATTCACTCTGTGAAGCCTTTCCATTCTGTTTATCTTACGTCAATGTGAGGCCTGGGCATGGAAGAAGCTAGTATTATGATCCCCCTTCTTCAACCAGTTTGTATGGGCCCACTGTCTCGAGTACAAATCCTTTTGTTCCTCCAAACGATCCATCCTGTATCTGAGAACTTGATCGTGATGCACACTTGCATTAGAAATTGTGCTACTCAACACAGCCTCAAGCTCCTTTTTGACTTTATTTATTTTTATGGCTGAACAGATTGCATTGTCATCATGAGTGCAGATTTTGAGCATTTGACTTGGGGTCATGGCAAGCTGAAAACAGATTTCTTCCCAAGTCAAACCGTGCATCCTTTGTGATGAGGACATCACCATGCTGGATATGCACATATCATGGCCTTCCCCAAGTTACAAGTCATCACCAACTCGGTCGCCGTATTCGTCTCGAATTCATTCGATACCCCTTAATGGTTTTGATGATATCTCCCATATCCGACGTCCAAACGAGACGTTCTTTGATGCGTTGAAAAGGGGACGACGACGTTGTCATTTTGATTCTAGTCCTAACTCCAGAAGGGTCATGAGTCATGCTATGTGACCATGACAAGGTGTTGCGCCACCAATTTTGGGCCAACTTGGCCTTGTATCGTGTCGGGCCTTAAGCCCATGTTGTGGGCACCCCCTCCTGGTCGCCCCAACCCTAGGACGCCCCTGGCTCCCTCATAAACTCAGTAGCCGCCACCGTTTAGACTCGGGTTTTGTTTAGTTTGGTTATCTTGAGAGAAACTTGATTGATTCATTGTAACTGTGATGACAAGTCCTTTTACAGTAATCCAGTGCCCCTGTTCTTGTTCTACACCACTATAGCGATTAGTCCTTTTATGTTCAGAGCTTGAATCTTTTTGTTGTGATTTGCTTCATCCATATTTGCAATTTCAGATTGCGTGTTTATCTTTTCTTGCTTGTATTCTCGATTCACTTACAGGAACAATCAAGTTGTGCTTGGTGTAACGGTTGCGGGGTTGGATCGTGTCTGATTCAAGCTGGCTCGTCGACGCCGAGTCTCCATAGTCGAGTTTATCCCCTACCTCTTGGAAGATCGGGCCTCATCTACATCACTTTGAGCCCATGACACTGAGCATTTGATGTTGGGCTTTGGCTTGTTGAAAATAGACTTCTTCCCATATCAAACTTCACATCAATGGTAGCACTGGTTAATGAACATGAGCTGAAAAATGCATTATCAATTGCTGGAGCTTCAGCTTGCAACTGTCCTTCATCCTTTGGTTCAGCAACATTTTTATTTTCACAACCTCTCGCATTGTTGTGAGTAGCACGACTATCTTCAAATCGAAGCCTTGTCCCATGTAGAGGAGTAGCATGTGCAGTAGCCCGCAACTTAAATTCAAATCTTTGTGCAGCAGCACATTCATTGCCATGACCTCACACATTGCCATGGGCAGCAACATCATCACCTCTGCCGAGTCTTGCCCCACGTATTGCAGCAGCATGGGAGGAAACTTCATTGGCAAGATCCTCAAGTCCTCTTCTATGCACATCCTCTGTCCAAGCCTTTACAATATTTTCAGCAATGTTACTCTAAAATTTATTCATGTTGGCATTGAATTGAGTCCTAAAATCTTGCATCAATTGTTGCATTTGGACTGGAGTGACATAACTCGATTCTTTCATTACATCACCTTCCATGGTTAATAGAAGGAATAAACCAAATAAAGTTATGTTGTTGTATGGAAATCACTCAATCTCAACTTCTTTTAGCACCGAAGTTCTTATGTGTCCTTGCTGAAATTGTGAGCCGCACACACCTTGGTTGTAGTCAGAACAACAAAGGTGATAGTTCAAGCGAAATTAAAGTCACAGTGCATTCTAAACAAAGATTTATTTGTGGAGCTTGGAGGGTTATTTATATAGTATGCAAACGAAAACTTTAAGTTATTGTCAAGTTAAGTAAAAATCCAACAAAGATAGTAAAGTCGAGTTGCTGAATTGAAAACAAATGAAATGTCAAATGTATTTAGCAACTCACACACAAAGATGGTGGAACTTGTTGCAGCCAAGGAAATGAGCTATACTAAAAATTTAACTCAAGAACTAAGGTCAATATTACACAAGTTATAGAGAGATACTAGTTGATTGCTCACATAAATGGAAGGGTTATACGATTTGCACAAAGATAACTATATGAGAAACTGAAATAGTAGCAAGCAAGTCAATCAATGTGGTGATCTCGACACTTAATCTTTTTATATTGATTCTTTTGTTTTACTTTTCTTTGTTCATTTTTTTTCTTCTTTTTGCTACTGAAATCAGCACATCAGACTGTATATAACAATGAAGTATTGATGATAACTAATGTTCAGTTTCAGCAAAATGCAAAGCCCCTAAGCAACAACCTACAACTAGTCTCAATAGGTTCAAAGTTTTCATAAAGGATGATATGGTGTACTACTGATATGTACTACCCTTGGTGTACACAAAGGCTAAACTGATACATAGAATTTCAATTTCAGCACAATCTGAAATTTTACCAATAATAGTAGCTAAAACTTTTCATGGATAAATCAATATACAACTTTATGATTCACAACTTGAGCACCTAATATTATGATAGTACTTGAAGTAATCTTTCCAACAAGCTCAAGAACACCAAAAATGGATTTTAGATGTAAAAGTTATGCTTGTTTTGATGTATGGTGGTCAAACTTCAAATCTGAGCGTGAAAATATTTCAGGATGAATGTTGACCTAAACAAGAACACAAGAACGAAGGAGAAAATGCAAATCTTGATGGGGAACAAATGGGAAAACAAATCAGAGGCGAAATACGAGTGGAAACACACAGATTCAACAACCAAACTTGATCTATTGGACTGACACTTAACAAAACTCACTACAAATTCAGATCGGGTTATGGGTAGTGGAAATTTTTAGTACTTGCAGTTTAGAATAGTAAACAAAGGGGGATAAAAAGGGTTAAGATCCTACCAAGGAAATCATAGCTCTAAATACCAAGATGATGCTGGCACTTGCCCGATCTTCTCATCGTAGAATCTGGGGATAACTTGACTCATGAAACCTGACGAATAAATGGCACCAACAACTGCTAGAACAGTCACCTATGACAAATGATTTTTTCCAACAACACATGTTGGTCGACGCCTAAATTGAACCACGTAAATGAGAGGAGATGCTCTTGCAAATCACAAGGAAACACAAGAACAAATGGTAGAGAAAACTCTTAATCCTGAAGGGGAAAACAATGGCACAACCCTAAGGACACGAGCACTTGGCTTCTCTATTTTTCTAAGTTCAATTATTGGTTAGGTTTTCCACCAGGTGCACAAGGGCTATTTATACTCGAAACACCCCTCCTAGCTGGGCCAAATCAAAGTTACATGAGCTTGAAAATATATAGGCAAAGCAAAGTCACATAGGGAAGGAAAAGTAACATGTTATTCGGATTAGACCAGTCTGAATTGACAAAAAGTAACACACCCTGAGATAGAATGATTTTGGAGCAGACTTCACTAAAATGGGCATAACTCTGTCTACAGAACTCTAATGGATGTGTCATTTTTTGCATATGAAAGTATACATCAATACCTTAGCACTCATGTATAACACTCATGCATAAAGTTGTTGGATTCATACAGTTATTGGCTTGAACATTGGACGCATAATCTTTTCATCTTCAGAAATAGGTCTGATCAAAAGGCGGATAAATCTTTCCAAGCAGATTCAATAACTGTGATCTATGTTGCAATCTAAAATATGTTTGCTAATGCTTCTATCCATGTAGGATACTCTTATTGACTATTTATAAATTGGTACAGATCTTGTCTTCAATGTCAGGTACAGAACATGAGCATCATCAGGTTGACAGCAATGTTGATCAGCACTTGGGCAGCCTTCCATGACCTTCCTTTGGACACTAATGACAAGAAATGAACTTTCATTACGTAGTAAACAATTCTTAATAATGACATGTTTGTAATCATTAACGAGTAGAATCACCTCATGTTGTAGCTTTTCTCTTGCATAAGTCATTGACTCCAAGTCAATGATGTTGTCATGTTGAGAACATAACTTGGTGGTATAGCATGAGACATTGTCTTGTTTAAGATGGACCAGCGGTGTATCATGACGGATGTCCTCATCAGGACACTTGTGCAAAAATTGGAGAGCTATCTCTGACCATTGAAGAGAGTAACAAGAGCATCCCTTCATCTCTAACCGTGTAAGGTTATAGAGAATAATTAGTGTTCTTACTCTTGGTCTATGACATGGCCTAGATTGGTTAGGTATTAGTAAAGAGCGTATCATGATTGGTTGTGAAGTCCATCACAAGTTCATACAGGATGGGACCTCGCCTTTGAAAGGAGCGTCAAGGTGAAGCATGTGCCCTTGGGGCAATGGTTACATGACCGTGTCTTCACTCATGGAGTGATGCGGGCTTGTATCCAAGGACTCCACCATTGAGTGTCATGAGGGATTGGTACTCTGGTGGCAGTTGATCCAATGAGGATTAGAGGAAGACGTCATCCTTTTGAGAGCTTGGGCTAAAACTCAATGAGCATTCTCTAAACCCTCTCCTTACTTATTGTCTTTAATTCTACACTTGTGTGTGAGTAGAGATAGTGCTGTCATGGGCTTACATGCTTATTGATTGGCTTGGCACTGCTTGCATTGCATCATTATACTAGAATTCCTAGGGTCTTGACTCACATAGAATTGCATAGGAATTATCGTTAGTGAGGTGTGTAGAATTAGTTAGTGAGTTGACAGCGCACATCTCGCTCCACTACCAAAACAGGTCATAAGCAGCGGCTCTTCTACAATGGTTGTGCTAGAACCGTTATAGAAAGAGTATCTGCAGTGGTTGAGAGAGAGAATAGAAAACAATCCTCGTGCTTTATGATTACGAAACGGTGCAAATACTATGTACAGCAGTTTATATTAGGAACGCTGCTAAAAGTCGACTTCAGACCCAAAATTTTTGTTTGCTTCAACTTTTACTCCCTCTCACGTCCGATTGTCCATCCTATGGCCCCACTTGTCTACCAAAACTGCATCGCAGCTGATCCCTATCCACATCCCCGCCTCTCCGGCCTCTCCACCACCGCTCCTCCCATATCGGTCACCCATCGCTGCCATCGCGCGCCTCCGCCTCACCGGCAGAGCAGGGCCAGGGCATCTCCTCCCTCCCAACATCCCTCTCTCTCAGCCACAATTAGTCAGCACCATACAAATCTGCCGCCATCGCCGACGGAGGTGGAGGCATAGATAAGGGAGGAGGCACAGGTGGGAAGCAGCAGCTGATACGGGGCGGCAGCCGATGGTCGTGCCTACCCCGGCCCCATCTCGGCGCCCTATCCTGCCTCTGCCCCAGCCCCACGCACGAGCCACCGGCGTCCCTACCCCGGCTCCACCTCCCTACCGACGGTAATCATCATCATCCCTCTCTCCTCTGCCTCCCAAGTCTCTCATGTTTCTCTCTCTCTTCTCCTCTCCCAGATCCATGGTGTGGGAGCAGCCAGGCCCTCAAGGAAGCAGCCTTCATGGCAGGATCTCACTCCCCTTGGTGCTGGTACGCTCCTCCTAAGCCTAGATTTGCCGCCTGCTTCACGGAGCTTTGAAATCCTCTTTTGTAGACATGGCTGGATTCCAACACCGCTGGGCAGCGACCTCCACCTGCGTTGGTAATCCACCCTCCCTCTGGTCCCCTCCCATCTGATTGAAAATTGATTCGTGTCCTGTACTGCTTGTTCTGGGAGTCATACAGAGGTGCAGTCCTGCACATGCCCGAGTAGATGGAGGAGTGCGGCATGCTGCAGATGACACACACAAATGCAAGCTCGCGTTGGAGCAGGAGTACTCATAGCAGCTCAGCCTTGAATCCGTGATCCAATTAAATGGAGAGGGGCAGTATTCCAGGTTGCCAAATGTATGGAGTTGAGTTACAACTTACAACTAGTTTAGCTTAATTTTGCTAAGACCTGAGGAGACTTGTGTGATTCAGCTCTGAATGACACAAGGTGAATCAACAATTTTGTGTGCATTCAGTTGTGTTTATGGGGTATGTAAAACTTGTTGATCCAAGGTGACGCTAATTTATTTCCTGCATTCAGTTTATGTTTAAACCTTGGATGCCTTATACTTGATATCGAAGCTGGATGCCTTATACTTGTTTAAACCTCAAGGAGCCAGTTTATGTTTTTTCTCTTTCCATAGTATACTGTCAATATAAAGCAATAGCATTATTTTTTTTTTTTTCCGTTCTTGCTCTGAACCTCAACAACAGATAGGAATAAAACCATTCGACATAGAGATTTTTGCACTATCTCAAGAATGATATTCTTCAAGTAACAAACTGGTTATCATTTAAAGAATATCGTTCTTGAGATAGTACAAAAATCTCTATATGAAATGATTTTACTCCTGGCTCCTTAGTTTCAGGAGCAAGAATAGAACAAAATAAAATGCTAATGCTTTTTTTTTAAACCTCAAAATACTATCAGCAGCTATTCAAAACAGTGAACCGCTGGTGAACCGTTGCTGATAGGTGGAGTATCAGCAGCGGTTCTGAACCGCTGCTATACCCACTTATAAGCAACGTCTTATAAGCAGCGGTTCTGGGCTTCCAGAACCGCTGTTGATCACCTTTTCTGTAGTAGTGCTCCAATTCATCCCCCCCTCCTGCGTCTCTTGGTATTCACCAATCCTTACAGCGGGTTTTGAACATGACCCAACAAACAATGACACTTAATAAATTTCTTGGGTGAGGTTTAGCGGAAGGAAGACAACGTTTGTTGATGAGCTGCTTCGCCAGCGACCGGTATTTCTATGGGAGACGAGCTGAGTATCTAATAGCACAATGTTGAAAACGTGTTTTATTTAATTTACTGTAAACTAATAGATGTATCCCATAAAAATGAGTCTTTAGTAAGTCATTAGCAATGCATTTTAAATCCATATCTCTAATTATTATGCCTCGATTGATGCTTTCTTATATTATTACAAATAGTGTACAACAGGTCTGAAGAAACAATAACTTTATGGATAAATATAGTGTTACATTAAACAGATTTTACTCTAATCCAAGACTTTTTATGATATTGTTTTTGCTTTTTTGTTCATGTTTAGGCCAGATGTAAAATTGTCAGTGTAAGAGAATGTCCTTTTATTCACTGCCTTCATAAAATGACACCTATCCCTGTTTGTCTTAGCCAGACTTAAATAAAAGAAAAATATCTTCTATCATAGTTATGCGGAAATCTTTTTTAATTTGTTATCGCAAAGAAGTCAATTATCTTATCAGTAGCCCATGTCATGATTTCCCCCTGTTCACTACCGGAATCCATTAGTTTGCCGTGTGCCCGCCATACACGGCAAACACCCGATTACACACGGCGAAGTGCTTTGCCGTGCGTAGCCCACGACGAAGGCCTGACGGCAAAGCCGTCTTTGCCGTGTGTCTTTTGTCACTTTGCCGTGTGTCACCACTGGCACACGGTAATGATTGTTGCTTTGCCGTGTGTCTTCAACGGAGACACACGGCAAATCGTTAGACTTTGCCGTGTGCCTTTCTTGTGGTACACGGCAAACATGGATTTACAACCGAAAAAAATAATTGACACTATTTAATTATTTCTTATTCCATCACTTTGTATATACAAAAATTGTTCCATTATTGACATATATATAAGATGTCAAACTTATTTGACATCCTACATAAAAGATTACAAAAACTTTGAAGCTTGAGATGACCAACTAGTGGAAGATGCTAACAACGTTGAATCTGTAATCACATGCAAAATTTAACGAAATAAACAATGAAGCTACAATTTGTAGTTCTACTGACATGTGCTATCTATAACATGAAGCTACAATTTATAGTTCTACTGATAAAACCAAAGTAAACAATGTCCTGTTATTGGGCACATGTGCTAGTTCAATTTGATGCAGCATAGAAGAGTTCAGAAAAGATAAGTACTCACTCCAGTTCCTGACGGAGAGCATCAAACAACTCCCTCTTAGTCTTTTTCTCATCTTCAAGAGTGTTCAAAACTTTGTTTTATTCCACCATCATCATAGTGTTTTCTTTATATCCTCTGAGATAAAATATTCAAAGTTGAATGGCAGGATATTGTCACTCCATAAATCAAGTAAATCAGACATAGTGCAACATCAAGAAACCATGACTAAACACATGTATTTAACAAACCAGTGAATAGGATAACTCTCTGGAGAAACCTTCAATTCACCTCTGACTCCTTCAACCCCAAATCACCCACCACTGCGTTCCCTCAAATTTGTAACCTGTACCAGCAGTAATAGATCGACGATTCCTTCTCATAGTCAGTTTTGAAATTGAATGAAACCAATTTCATTTGAAATATAAAATGTATATCTACAACTTTTATAACTAGCTTATGGTCTAGTTTTGCATCAATAATAATCAGTTTTGAAAAGAATATAAAATGTATATCTACTACAGAGCCATCAGCTAAGCATGACCTGTTAGTGCACATATTTTGTGCAGCTAGATAGTACTGCTACCCTCCAATTCTCTGTTCTACGCATCAGTACTATAATAACATTTGCTAAACGACAGTAAAATTGTTGAAGTTTACATGCATCAGTAATCGGTATCCTCAACCAATCTCCTAAACTCCATTGTCTCACCCAACTTCACCAATCCCGCACCCTGTCCAAAATTCAACACACGCACGCCCAGCTGAACTGCATCCTTCAATTCATCCTAAACAAAATTACATTAGGCATCCAATTTCAGAGATCAATAATTAGCCAGAGCGAGAGTTAGGCGGTGGGATCGTTACCTGCATACAAGTCTCGTCCCAGTAGTGGCCGAAGCGGATGATGACCGCCCATCCCGAGTGCAGATGCGGCAGCAGGTACGACCGTACGACATCTTCGCCCCTGCTCCCCTCGTCGCCGCCGTTGCTGCACTCCTCTCCGGCCGACCCTTCTCCTCCGCCTCCTCTGGCCTGCCCCCTCCTCCTCCTCCTCCTTCCCTGGTCGGCGGTGCGGGGCGAGGAGAGGACCGCGCGGCGTGGGGCGTTGGGCACGGGCGGCACACCATGGGGCGTTGGGCACCGGCGGCGCAGCATGGGGCGGAGCGGCGGAGAGCTAGGGTGAGGCGCGGGTCGACAGCAACGAGAGAGAGAGAGAGAGATTGAGTGAATGAGAGGGGCGAAAATGACTTAAGTCTAAATCGATACTTTGCCGTGTGTGTAGATGTAGGGCACAGTGCCTAGATGCTGCGCACATAGTAAAGATCTCTTCGCTATGAGTCAGGGCATATGATAAATTAAAATAATATAATTGTAGTTAATATTTAAAATTATCAAATAAATAAAAAACACTAAAAATTAAGATGAAACATTTTGTGTTGTCTATTATCTATAAAAAAAAGTTTTACAGTGAAATTTTAATTTAAATCTTATTGTATCTATAAAACTAACCACACCTTCTCTATTCTCTATGAAACTTTTTCAGAGAAGCTTTCAGTTTATAAGCATCGTACATGACAAGATATGTAAAACCTACACAACTATTTACCATAGACTTCTTGTACGATAAAATGATATATCAACAAATCTCATGATTTTCTGACTTTGTTTGAATTTTTTTAAAATTTAAATACTATTTGACCCCACATTCGAGACGAAATTTCATGAATACAACTTTCAAAATTTTATTTCGACTAATGGATAAGGCCTTGCGCTGGACTCAGTATTATGAATATCATTTTTTATCTCACTTTATTCAATTATTTCATGCACTTGCAGTTCTAATTTGACTTATGTGAAATAAATCTTTTGAATGAAATAAATTGGTTAAATATAGTAAACGGAGCCAGAAATACTCTAAATTTGAAATATAAAGTATCAAGAAATATATGTGAAGTGGAGAAAAAATTTTAGATATCAAGGATAATATTTTATTTTTAATTTGTCATGTGTCTTACAAAAAACACACGGCAAAGAAAGGTCTTAAAATAGTGTGTTCGTCATGTGCCAACTGTTAACACACAGTAAAAAAAGATGTTTGCCATGTGTCAACTTTTAGACACACGACAAATAGCCTTTTTACCGTGTGCCTCGTATATACCATGTGCTTTTGAAAAAAACATATAGTAAAAAGGTTGTTTATAGTGGGTCCGACAAAAAATACATGGCAAATAATCTGACACACGGCAAACACGTGATTTCCGGTAGTGGTTGGAGACAGATACGCGTTACCTGAATGCATCAGTAGACGTTTCCCCTAATAAATTAATTTGGTATTGACCTCGAACCATATCCTTATAAGGTGACTCCTGTCACGAGTTGGTACATACTTAAGTTATAGAATAGTTCTCGTTTTCATTCCAGTTATATAATTGAGCGCTTGTACTTGTAGTTATCCAATTTATCCTTGTATATACATTGAAATAATGAACATTGATCTGATCCTTGGACTGATCAATATTACTTGTATATTTTCTTTTTATCTACCATTAGTCACATTCAATTTTTCAAACAATGCATTTAAATGACAGTCAAGGCTTCCACTATAAACATATTTGATAGTCAAGGCTTCCACTATAAATAGATCTCTTGACTAAGGTAACCGAAAGAATAAGTTGATTCTGTAATCAAAGAGTATATTATAAATAAATAAAATATATCCATATTCAACTGACAAATGTAGTACTCTTGACTATGTGAAAGATTGGTAATAGGCCCTAATATTTTCTATTGTGAAAGATAATAGCCTAAAATATCTACTTGAGCTCAACTCTAGGTCGCAATTCATGAGAATATGACATTCTTATAAAGACCTATGAGAAGATTTGGGGGAGATCATTAACGCTCTAGTTAAACAAGGTTGTTTTGACAGACCATTCCCGTGGCCCATTCAGGGCTCTCTTCCATCGCTGAAACCTACGGGCCTGTATTGTTGCTCCGTCTCGGCCTGACCCGAACCATAGTCGTGGTTTCTTCGCCCACTGCGGCTCACGAAGCCCTTATGAAGAATGATGCTGCGCTCGCGGCCCGGCTCGTACCGGACAGCGTGTGTGCCTTATCCTACGCACAACATCCATGGTCTTCCTCCCCAGCTCCAATAAACTTTGGAAGCAAGATCGTGTTATAATTGGCTCCCGTTTTTCTTCCGCTCGAGGCCTTGAAACCATTCGGCCGATCCTAGAACGCCATGCTCACAAACTCATGGAGCACTTCAGGGCTTGCTACGGCAGGCCAGTCATTGTCAGAGAGGCCGTAAATGGAACAGTGCTGAACATCATATCCAATATATACTCTTTTCCAAGGACGTTGTGGACCTGCAGGGACCCCAGACTTTCAAGGGCCTCATTGCGCCAGTGCTAGAAGAGTGGTCGAAATCTAATGTCGCCGATGCCTTTCCTCTCCTCGCGCCGTTAGACCACCTCCTTGGGTCACGGCGCCGCATTTCCATACATCTTGCTAAACTGTTCAGGTTCTTCGATCGGGAGATCATAGAGGAACGGTTAGACGTGCTTCCCAACGCAGACACAAATGGGAAGCACAACGAACGACGTGTTAGACATGCTCCTTGCTCGTCTAGCGCAGTCCAAGCTAACGCGCCAACAAATCACAACGTTTTTGACGGTACGTGGTTGAAGCACTACCTGTACCTCAATTTTATTTTCTTTCATATATACTATTTATTTAAACTCTGACGGGCTTTGAATGTTGACACACAGGACATGTTTATTGCCGCGAGTGACACGAGCACAGTCACCGTGCAACGTGCTTTGGCACAACTGCTTCGCCACCCAGAGAAGATGGAGAAGCTGCGCGCCGAGCTTGTGGCACGCCTTGGGTTTAATGAGTTCATCAAGGCGACAGACCTTGATGACCTGCCATACCTCCAGGCCGTGGTGAAGGAGACACTCAGACTGCATCCAGCGGTGCCACTGATTCCCCGGGAGGTGGTTGCCGATGGAGTGTCTCTAGGCGGGTTCCCGGTGCCTATCGGTAGGGATGAGAAAGCATGGCCACAGCCTGAGGAGTTCGTGCCTGAGGGGTTCCTGGTTGGTTCACCGGTGCACTTCTTCCTGGGCACGGAGAACTTTGCCTACAAACCGTTTGGCGCTGGTCGTAGGGTGTGTCCGTCTACACCGCGCACTCTGTGCCATTGCTGCTGGCGTCACTTCCGCACAAAATGGAATGGAAACTACCTGAAGGCATGGGTCCCGACGATATAGACCTCAGTGACCGATATGGCACAGTCCTGGACCTCGCCACACCCCTTCGGGCAGTACCAGTGTCAGCTGCGTGATGCATACGACCAGAACACTGTTTACATAATCTTCTGTAGTGTCTGTGTGCTCGTTTATTTTCCATAAAAGTTTGATGTCGTGTTGTGCAATGTCCTGTAGTTTAATGCTGAAAATGGTGTGTTTGTGTCGGTGCATAATAAGTGCCAATACAATGTCCACGATATTGTTTTAGTATTTATCCTTCCAAAAATCAGAAAATGCTGCCCGAATCGAGTAATACAAAAAAACAAAAAAAAATATATTCCCTCATTGCTAGTGATAACACAAGTTACCACGTCTTCTTGTTCGCGTGAGCCGCAGCAGTACAAAAGCAGGGACCCCGTGGACATAGCGAAGATAAAAAAATTTGATGCAAAGTACAACGGACGTCAGTTGTTTCGACGAAAAAGACTTGCACATACCCATATTTTAGTTTCAAGTTTTTTCCTTGTAAAATATAACTGGTCGTTGTAACCTGTAACCAATCATAATTAAAATGTGCTTACACAGAAGGTTCAAAATGTCAAGTGATGATGTTGGACCGCAGCAGCAGGCCTGTACCGCTCAGTATTTGGGGCCCCGGGAGAAAAAATAAAATGAGGCCCTACGATCTAAGAATATAAATAATGAGAACAATTTTTGGTAACATACAATTATAATTCAGTCGAAAAGGATACAAGATGAATATATCTTTCTTACCTTTATGATGATCATCTTCTACTCCAAAGCAGTCTGGGTGAGATTTTTTTTTTTTTGAAATAAAATCTTCTATTTTTTGTCTGATTTGTATTGAGATTGGGTTATACTTCGTATTTTTTGACATAATAGCTGATTATGATTGGGATTGGAGTATGTAGCATTTAACAAATAAATACTAAAAAGGTTAGGCCTTAGGGTTGAGGCTCTTATCAGTTACAGTTAGCACGTAAGATAGAGAAGAAATAGAACAAGGTGGCCTCGGTGGCGGTATTACTGATAATATAGAAGATCAGCTGTCAAACTCTACCATGTCCCCGTAACACAGCAAAACTGAAGTCTGTGTTTCTATATCTTCTCCTCTCTCTAATAACTATGGTCCGCCCCGCTCGTGCGTCTCAAGTCTTCGTACGTCTGCTAAAGTGCCAAGTTTGTGTCTTACGTTTTCTTTCCATGCTCTACTTTGATTGGACTAATCCAAACTTAAACTATTGTGATCGTCTTCTGAGATATTGAAAAAAAAAGCAGTCTTGGCATCAGTTGATTGAAATTTTGTATTTTGTTCCATCAGTTTTTTTTGCTCTTGGATCTAGATATAGCATTAAACTTTATCTAGATCCAAGAGCCAAAAAACTAATGGAACAAAATACAAAATTTGCAAACACCATAGTCCTTGCTCTGCTCAGCTATCAGGCCCGCAAAAGTGCCCTACCAGATCCACAAGGGCTACCTTGTTAACAAATCTGTCCAAAAAAAAGAGCCTAAAGAGGTATAGCGAATTCCTTCAATGTAACTAAAATTTTATCTGGTTCCTTCTATGCCATAAAAAGGTAACAAAGTTCTTTTTCTACCATTCACTTAATTTTTATGCCCTTTGTGCCATTACCGTTCAATTATGTTACTAAACGTTACCTTGAGTGATCTATTCATTTTTTCATTACCCAAAATGCCCTTATCTTTTTCACATCTCATCTTTGATTGGTTCTCTTATTTGCAACGAGCAAGCAGGCAATGTTGGTCCCGTGCACAGTTGGAAAGAGGGGCAGGTGCGGGCAGGTACGACAGGCGCCGACGAGGAGGAATGCTGCGGACTCGTCCCCTGTATTGCGTGGCGCTGGACTTGTCCCCTGCTTCCAGACTCCATCACCTCGTGCCATTCGGCGGCACTTGACTTGGAGCCGGATCAGGGCGCGTCTGCTAGTGACGATGAGGGCGGCAAGGCAGGGAGCTCTCCTAGTGCCGGGGATCAAGAGGGGCACTGAATCAGTGATGTAAGAGTTTGCTCCCTGGTGTCGTGAGTTCATGGCAGGAAGGTGGATCTCATCGAGGGGCCGACGGCGGGGAGGGAACGCGAGCATGAACAGGCGGTAGGAGAGCAGCATGGAGGTGGCGGGAGCGGAGCAAGGAGGCTGCACGCGCATGCGGCAAGAAGAGCAGCGGGCAGCGGGGAAGAGGAGCGTGCGCTCCGGCAGGAAGGAGAAAGCAGACGCGGCGGGAAGAAGGCCGTTAGATGGAGAATCGGACCATAGTTGCATAAAGGGCAATAAAATTTAATAAGTGAATGGCATAGAGAGAACTTGGATATTTTTCATGACATAGAGGGAGTTTGAAAATTTTAATGGCACCGAAGAAATTCACTCAAAGACGTATGGAGGTCTGAACAGCCAAGGTCCAAGGCCCTTTATAGCCCACGTTGTACTATGTTGTTGCAAGACTCAGATTTATTTGGATTCTGTTCATATTCTTAGTTAGGCCTGACCCTTGTTTGGTACTAATTGTTGAGTTATCAATAATCGTAGGCACATAGATCAAAATAGAGAATGAAAACTAAAAATAATAAGAATAAAGGAGGTGAAATTTTTTAATCAGTAATTCTGCTAAAATTACAAAGGAGTGTCTTCTTAACTATTTATAAGAGGGAACCCTACTTCATGTTGGGTTAGGATTAGATAAGAAGTCTATATGGACTAGGAGTGCTTCTTCTAGAAGGTGGGTCTGACCCAATAAGCATTTTACAACACTGGCATCGAGTCTTTTTCCGGGTTTTGTAGAACAAAAAATTGATATAGAAAAATAACCAGTTGTAGACAAAATTATTTTATTTATAATATTTTGACAAACAAAATTGTTGGTATGTAAATAACACCTGCGCAATCAAAATCATGTTGTCTCAAACATTTAAATGAAGAATAGATAAATATTACTAGGGAAACTAAAACATCAAGCCTATTTATAATAATTTACATAAATATCAAAGGGTTGTTATTATACAGAAATTGCTAAACTTACAAGCAGTCACAGAGGAAACAAAGAATTCTTATGTTTTAGTTCTTGAATACATGTACCAGCCCACCGATTTTCAGAGAAAGGATAAAAGACAGGTTCTGTTATTGTGTACATCTACAACAACCCTTGTAGCAAATCTTAGTTGAAGGTTATCAAACTTGTCTAAAGTTACAGAAGTTTCAAACTAACTACATAATTGTCAGACATTGCCACAACAGATTAGGTGGTAAAAAAACAACACTACAAACTGTTAATAATGTCACTAGAAGCATGAAATGCACACAACATCATTTAGAATAATTTTCCAAGTACAATTGCAAAACCAGTTACTGAATACAAAATGTGCAAAAAAAAAGAATTAAAACCAAATTAATCTTATTATAAATAAGAAGGAAAATAAATCTGCATCAATTCCACAGATAATGCAACGGATTTATTCATGATTTGGTGCCTTTCAGTTTAACATCATATATCACAGAATACATTTAAGCCTCTCAAACATCATAACTGATATATTTATTTTCTTACACCATATTTTTGTGGTTTAAAGTATCACAAACACCTTTTGTTTCAACACTAAAGATAAAAAATTAGTGAAAAAAATCTAAAATCTATGACAATTTACCTTTGTCATAACATTGTGACGCCTCTAATTTGTCTTATATGACAAATATCTTTCGTCACAATATATTTGTGTCTTAGTTTGTGATGATTTTTTATTAGTTTTTATTACGTAAAACTTAAAATCATCACCGAACAAAACTGACCGTCACAAAATAATGCAGACTGTGACGTTTTGGTAATTGTCATTCTATAATCATCATAGAATGTTAGAGTTTTTATAGTGACATGTCGGACGCACTACCGGAAAACCGGAAATTGCCGTGTGCCAGAAAGTTCGCTGTGAGCTTTATGGCAGACACATAGCGAACAACAGCTTCACCGTGTGCAATTTCACACGCAGACGGCGAAGCCGCGGCACACGGTGAACGGATGCTTCACCGTGTGCTGCCACTAGGGCACACGGCGATCAACCCTTTTGCCGTGTGCCCCCCACCACGGCACACGACGAAATCCCACGGTAATGGCGGCCGTCACTTGTATCGTACTTTGCCGTGTGCCTAAAAGGGGGACACATGGCAAAGAGGCATCTATGCCGTGTGTTTTTTGTGACACACGGCGAAGAGGCATGTCGATAGGCAAAAAAGAACTTCATGGTTTGCCATGTGTCCCAGCCCCGGCGCCCGACCCGCCCCGACACCGATGCCTCCCCGCCTCCAGCCCTGGTGCCCGACCTGCCCCGCCATGACCAGCCTCCGGCCCCTCCCTCCCGCGACGGTGACCTCTGGCGCTTCCTCCCACTCCTCATCCCGTGATGGTGAGTTTTATTTTTGTTAGCAGTAAGTTTGATTAGTTAGAAAAATAGCATGATAATTAAAATGGTTAGATTATTATTAGGTAGAAAAATAGCAAGATTAGTTAGATTAGCACGGTTTTTTTAGCAGTAGGTTAGCATTTTTGGATTACATTAGATGCTCAATAATTGTTAAAGTAAACATTAATTTTTAAAATAGTTAGATTACTATTAAGTTAGAAGATATACATTGTGATGTTTTAGTTGACGGCCATCGATGCCGTTGGGGATGTGGTTGTCGGCCATTGTGCCATTGTGTTGGTGCAGGTTTTAGAAACCTTAAATTATAGGAGAGGTGCTGTCAAAATTTGCCTTGATCACTAATATGTTATTCATTTTCTTGCAGAGGGAGGCTCCGTCCTTGACTAGTCACTTGGCATAGTAGCAAGGTAAGGCATATAAGACCCCTGCTTTGATATCATTTTTATAGGTCACTAACCTAGTTAGGTGTCTCCTGTTCGAAAGAGATACTATTGGAAATATGTATTAGTTTCTATGCTCACGGATGTGTAGATGGGATTAGTTTTTATTCTCCATCGATATTCGAGACAGAGTTTCGGCATCACCTCCTTGTTGTTCTCTGGATACACAATCTCCTCACAAGGACATGTATTTAAAGAATAGCAGGGAGGTGCTACTAAAATTCTGTCTTGAATAGGGGTCGAGCATGGAAAGTATCCCATCTACACATCCGCGGGTGGGATTAGGACCTATCCTCACCTAGTAGATCATGATAGGCATCGTGTAGTTGTAATTAAATTTTATAACATCGAGTGCTATGTTAAAGGATGAATGATCGTGACTGGATATATACGGGCTGGCAGGATAAGCGCGGCTACACCACAGAGTTCATTTACAAGGTCGATGAATTTTTAAAGAAGGCATTTGAATCAGGACAGAGTAAAGCAGTGTGTCCTTGTAGCAAGTGTGAAAACAAGTTGTTTCAAACAAAGTTGAAAATGGGTCAACACATTTGCAATAATGGGTTTGTGGGAAACTACACCCGGTGGATATGTCACGGAGAAGCCCATCATGCGAGAGACGAGGTCGTGAGGCAATGCATCAAGGATTATGATGCTGAAGGCGGGTGCGAAGATATGTTAAATGACTTTCATGAAGCACATTTCGATGAAGTACCTGGTCATGGTGTGGAGGAGCCACCAGAGTCTACTGCAAAGGCCTATTACGACATGTTGTCTTCGGCACAAAAACCTATTCATGATCATACTAATGTTTCTCAGTTGGATGCCATCGGGCGCATAATGGCATTGAAATCCCAGCTTGGCATCAGTCGAGACGGCTTTGATAACATGTTGACAGTTATTGGTAGCCTACTTCCGGGTGGTCACAATCTGCCATCCACTATGTATGAGTCATAAAAACTCCTTTGTGCACTTAAGATGCCATACGAACAGATATATGTTTGTCCTAACGGATGCGTGTTGTTTAGGAAAGAACACGCGGACGCAAAGTACTATCCTAAATGTAAGTCCTCTAGGTACATGAAGGTAGACTCTGGTGATGGTCATAAGAGGCAGCTCGAGATCCTTGTGAAAATCCTACGGTACATTCCCTTCATACCAAGGATCCAACGGCTTTACATGCCTGAGGACACCGCAAAGCAGATGACATGGTACAAAGAAGGCAAATGATACCGTCCTGAGAATATGGTACATCCAGACGATGCTGAGTCATGGAAGTATTTTGATAGCAAGTATCCCGATCAAGCCACGGAAGCTCGTAATGTATGCGTTGCGTTGGCAACAGATGGGTTCAATCCGTACAGAATGTCCTCTGCCCCATACACTTGTTGGCCCGTGTTCGTTATCCCTCTCAATCTTCCTCCCGGAGTTATGTTTCAATGACAAAACATATTTTTGTCATTGATAATTCCTGGAAGCCCTGGGAATAATATGAGCGTCTACATGGCTCCTCTGATTGATGATTTGCTATGTGCTTGGAATGATGGGGTATGGACATACGATCGAGCTACAAAAACAAACTTCAAAATGATAGTGTGGTACATGTACTCCATGCATGACCATCCGACATATGGGACATTTTGCGGTTGGTGTGTCCACGGAAAGTTCCCATGCCCAGTATGCAAGTTGGCTCTTAAATTCTTCTGGCTAGCGAAGGGTGGTAAATATTGTTCGTTCGACAAACACCGACAATTTCTGCCTATAGACCATCCATACAGAAGGGACATAAAGAACTTTACAAAAAATGTCGTGGTTGAGGACCCCCCACCACAGATGTGGACAGGTGCCGCTATTCGTGAATGGTTAGATTCGCTCCAAGAAAATGTTGAAGGTGGTGGTTTTGTGGGATATGGTGTCGATCATGCCTGGACTCAAATCCCAGACTTGTGGAGGCTCCCGTACATGGAGCACATTATTCTTCCACATGTACTTGATATGATGCACACTGAAATGAACGTCGCCCAGGCTTCCTGGTGTACAATCATGGACATTCCTGATAAGACAAAGGACAACGTTAAGGCTAGAGTGGATCAAGCTAGGATATGCAATAGACCAAATGTGTTCAATGGGCTCAAGAGTCATGACTACCACATATGGATTGAGCGGCTTCTTCCGGTAATGGTTCGAGGCTACCTTCCTGACAATGTGTGGCTAGTGCTTGCAGAGTTAAGCTATTTCTTCTGCACCCTTTGCGCGAAGGAGTTATCACGAACTGTGGTTGAAGAATTGGAAAAAATGGCTCCTGTGTTGATTTGTAACTTGGAGAAGATCTTTCCTCCTGGATTTTTCAATCCGATGGAGCATATGATTGTGCACCTTCTGTATGAGGCACAAATATGTGGACCTGTGCATGGTCGTTGGTGCTATTCAATTGAGAGACAACAAAAGTTTCTTCAAACAAAATGTAAAAACAAGTGCAAAATTGAAGCTTCCATTGCAGAGGCATACTGTACTGAGGAGGTGTCTAACTTCACAACAAAATACTACACTGAAACCCTTCCCAACGTGCATAATCCACCCTCTCGTTACAATGCCAATGAAAATGAATCGACCCTCAGCATCTTCGTAGGGCAACTGGGTAGTGCAAGTGGTGGGACTGCTAAGAACTTGCAACATACAGAGTTCCGCACTATCATGATGTATTTGTTGACCAACCTTTCTGAAGTGGATCCGTACATACAGTAAGTTCTCTCCCCTCTATCTTCTTTTCTTTGTAGGGCACCGACCCTGCAACAAGTTGATACCCTTCTTCAAGAGGGCGCGGGATGTGGATTACCCGATTTCATTACTTGGTTCAAACAAAAGGGACAAAACGATGCGTCCATGAGTCCCGAGTTAAGACAAGTGGCCAATGGATGTGGCTATAGGGTAATGACGTACTCGGGCTATGATGTGAATGGATATCGCTTTCGCATAAGAAAGCATGATGAAGGTCGGCCCAATCGGAGTACCACAAATTATGGAGTTTGTACGACAGCCCAAGATGGGGTGGAGTACTATGGAATAATTGAAGAAATATATGAACTCAAGTTTCATGGTTGCATCACTCTAAAGCCTGTCGTATTGAAATGCCATAGGTTTGATCCTAACCAAGTGCGGCGGAACCCCAATGTTGGACTAGTCAAAATTCGACAGTCATCCGTCTATCCAGGAGACGATGTGTATATTGTGGCGCAACAAGCAACACAAGTTTATTATCTCTTATACCCCTGCAAAACCGACAAACGTCTTCAGGGTTGGGATGTTGTGTATAAGGTATCGCCACACGGTAGGCTACCTATCGCAAACCATGAAGATTACAATATAGACCCAAACATATATGACGGAGAGTTCTTTCAAGAAGATAAGTTACAAGGGTGTATTGAGATAGACCTAACCAGAGAAATCAAAATGGAAGTAGAGGAGAATAATGAAAGGATTGATGACGAGGACGCTGGAGATGAGGTTTCCAATGCGAAGGACTGAATATTACTTGAACAATTACAATTAGGGATTGACGAGGACATTCCTCTGTCAGAGCACGTGCCTGAATGTGATCTCGACATGCATGATAGCGATGATGAGACATACGATCCAACTAATCCCGATCATGAGGATTATTTCTAATACATGTAAGATTCATACTTATTTTTAATACACGTAAGATTCATACTTATTGTGTTGTTAAATTTAATATCATGTATTGTTTATTTTGTCTAAAAATATTACATTTTGTTTATATCTGCTAATTTTTTGTCTCTTTCTTAAAACGCAGGTGTAGATGGTGGGCGGCGGAGCGGTGCAAAAATGCACCTCTGTTTGGAGGAGGGTGATGCCAAGTTCCTCCACACCTTTGGGGTCGACCCGAGGCAAGGGTCGGGGGAAGGGTGGCCCAATGGGTCGGGGTCGAGGTCAAGGTCGAGCGACCCACTCTCTCCTAATGCCACCTACCCCTCAGGACGAGTCAGAGTCAGAGGAGGAGGAGGAGGAGGAGGAGGAGGAGGAGGAGCAGCAGCAGAAAGAGGAGGGGGGGTGGGGGTGGGGAATGGGATGGGGAGGGAGGTGGGGATGGGGAGGAGGAGGACGGGGAGGGGGAGGAGCAGCAGGGGGAGCAGCCTGCTGCTATTTGGTTGCGAGGTCCCTCTAGACTCCCGGACAGGCCAAAATACCTCTGGCTGCACGTCCGATGATTAGACCTGTGAAGCCAGCGTAAGTAACTTTATATGTTATTACTATTTTTTCTTTTTAGAATTTAGAAATCATAATTGGAACCAATATTTTATCTTAATCATTTTTTTTGCAGGAGTTGGAAAGTAGTGACCCCAGGTGGTCACAAGCGCAAGGTAAACTGCATCTTGGGTCTTTTATGCAGGGAGCACTTCCTAGGCCAGGTTCACATTGGCACAAGGTACGGGCCAGCGTGGACATGGAAGCACTAAGAATCCGCTCCTGATCAATTGAACCAATTAAACAGGTGCTACACCAGCAAGGCGGATCGGGTAGTGGAAGAGATGTGGGTAAGTTTTTCTTGCAATACACTGCTCAATTCATCACATTCATTGTACACTAAATACATCGTGTTTGTATGTAGGATTTCTACAGGTGTGAGCCGGGGCACGAGGAGGACGCTATGGTTGTGGCTCACAACCGATGTCGTAAGCTCGTGAAGGACATGCATTACGAGGCCCAAGTTCAGTGTGTCATAAACTACACTTCACATGTCATAGGACGACGCATTAAAAAGAAAGAGGCAAGAACTATGAAGCTGACATGGGAACAATACTTGCAGGTATATTTGGATTTTATTCATCGATTTAGTATATCGCTTATTTGATTCTCTTACATGTCAGTCACTTGATCACTTGTAGGTGCCTACGTGGTGGTGTCGTAATGGTGTCCAGTGCTGGGAACACATAGTGGACAAATGGTTCACATCAGAGTGGGAGGAGATGCACAATGCTGGTCGAGAATGGCGTGCGCTTATGCCTGGTCCACCACACCACCAAGGTAGCCTTAGCAACGAGGAGTATAGGGCTCGATGGGTATGTGGATTCATATGTTTGTTAACTCTCAATTGTGTATAAATTGTAAGTAACATGCCTTTTTTGTAGTCTCAGTCACATGATGGCGCTTAATGCCCCGAATTTGTAGGATGGGCTTTGGCACACAAGGGCAAGGTGTCTCAGGCCACTTACGACCCGAATGACCCGCCGTCATCATACACCAATTCCTCCTTCTACTCCCGCATCAGTGCATACACGGAGGTGGGAAAGCAAGTTCACGGCCCAGAGTGGGATCCGACAGTCCACCCTCTTGATGCCGAGGTGATCATGAGGGCGGGAGGAGGCAGGAAGCATGGCCGGTTGATCATAGGCGATGGTACTGTAGACACGGCCAATACTCCCACTCTCTCCCAGATTCGAGCAAGAGACCCGAGCACTGCCCCGGCCATACGCCCACGGCTAACCATGGCACAACTGCAAGTGAAGCAACTTGAGGTTAGTTCTGCTTTATTCATCATTCATTTCATAACTAATCACATATTTGCTTTGCACTGTAACATTGGGATAAAAAATTGTAGGCCCAGCTCGCCGAAGAGAGAAGGCTAAGGCTGGAGTCAAAGGCGAGGCAGCAGGCGGATATGGCCAACCTGCTTGGTTACCTTCAAACCATGCATGCTCAGATGGGAGGATCTCTACCGCCGCCTCCGACTATTTCACGTCCGGCTCTAGCAACTTCATAGCCGAGTTGACTCATTTCTAATATTGTTGATTTCAAAAACCTAGAAACCTAGAATCACTTAGAGACTTAGTTGAACGAATGAATGTTTATATTTAAACTTGCTATCACTTAGAAACTTACAAGTTCTCCCTTCCAATCTTTCATACTTTTGGCAGAATCAGTCGGCGGCATCGAATACACCTGACTTGTCGGCGGGCATCTCACCGACGTCCCCCCGCAGCAGTTGTTCCCACCGCCGCCACAACCATTGCCACACTTCGACTGTCCGTAGTGAATTTATGTTAAATTTGTGATGTTTGTTCAATTTACGTTGTTGAACATGTGGATGATATATGTCATATATGAATGATATGTGTGGCATCTTGATGATATATGTGATATATTAATGGTCTCTATCATTTTTATTGGACATACGTGATAGTGTGATATTATTATGATGTTTCAGTGAGAAGAAACAAAAAAGGCAAATGTCTGGACACTTTGCCGTGTGCCAAAGTCCCAACACACAACAAAGATGCCATAACTTGCGCAACTGGCAACTAGCTTTGCTGTGCGCACAGAAGGAGCACACGGTAAAGAGACCAAAGTTTGTCGTGTGCCTAGTCAGGGCACACGGCAAACTAACCACTAACCAAAGTTTGCCATGCCGCTAATGAGGCATACGGCAAAGTCACCCCCCCACTGCCGTCAACGTGGGTAACGACGCGGGTGGCCGTCAACTTGATTCTTCGCCGTGTGTCGGCTCTCGGGCACACGGCGCAAGTGTTCACCGAGTGCTACTGCTTTGGCACACGGCGAATGCGTCTTCGCCGTCTGGTGTCTTCGCCGTCGGCCCTTTGCCGTGGGCTGCACATGGCGAAGAGTTTTGCCGTGTGCTTTATGGCTTTCACCGTGTGCCTTGGGCACACAGCGAATTCTTGATTTCCGGTAGTGACGTGCGCTCTGAGCTCTTGTCCCAATTTATTTGGTCACGTCGCAGGAGGACAAGGCTGCCGCGCGACATCACGTCTACGTTGTCGTCGAGGAAATCTGCGGCATTGCGGGACACGTAGGGCGCGATGAAGGTTGTTCTCGGCGAACGACGATGCGGCTGGAGATGTTGCTGCGTGGACGAGAAAGAATGTCTTGTGGAGGCAACCAAGATGCCTCGGCGGCACGAAGCCATCCGTTGTGCTGCAAACCCGATGCAGGAAGCCCTTACTCGTGATTTCTCGACGGATGAGGAGCCTGCACGCGGTGGCGCACCGGAAGAGGGTGGCCGCGTCAGAGCGCGCAACTATCTCGAGATGGAGCTCCCAGCTCCATAGGGAGCGTCTCTGTCGCGGACGCGCATGCACGGTGTCGTCGTCGTTGGCATGTTTGTTGTATCTATTTGAGCCGGCGATAGCGAAGGGTTAGTTCACAGCTGCTGTTTACTTAGGAGGCAGACAAGGATCGGATTCAACAGACATCGAATCCGGATCGGTTCCGTGTACATGGAAACAGCGGTAAAGAAATGCAAGGTAACAAAAGGCACGGTTAAGAATAAAAACCCGATTGAATAAAAATAAGAAGAATAAACAGAATTTGATATTTTAATTATCCATATTTCCTAGCTTTCAGTTGATTGAAAGCTTTCAATTAATGTTTGTGTTCATTTGAGTTCTGATTTTTCTTTTATAAGATTATTTATATAATAACTATAAATCATTGGGTCTAAATTTAATGGTTTAAATAGGTAACTGAAAATTACCCTAAACTTTCAGTCAGCTAAAAATTAGCAAGTCCTTTAATTATCAAAATAATTTTCTTGGTATACGATCACCATATAGAAAGTAATTTTGTTCATACTATATATAGTAATGTAGAAAAAGAATATGTACGACGTAGATATATATAATGAGCTCTCGACAAGTATAAATAAACAGAACATCGTCTGTAAAACACGATTTAATGAGCTCAACGCACGTGAGCTTATTCCCTACCGTGACACAACACATCAAATTGACGTCTGCCTTTTTTTCCATATAAGATAAGAAGATATATACACATACATGTACCGCATGCAAATACATGGCAGCAAACCCGGCAATTAGAAAACAAAAACGTGAGAATTAACGAAGAAGCATGTGTCCAGTCGTGCTGCCTAGCTCCCTCAGTCTCTGTGTGGTGTACAACCCACACAAGGCTGGCCACGACCATAGACGGCTCGACACAAAGCCCGCGCCGACGGGATGATCGTCCTCCGGGTCAGGGAAAGGCAGCTCCTGCAGGCAGAAGATCTTGTCGACGTAGCTGAATAGCCTGGTCGGCAGGAGGCCTGCGGGAGCGGTGCAGACGGAGACGAGGAAGTCCACGGTGAGGATCTCGCGATGGAGGAGCTTGCACGTGGTGGCGCACCGGATGAGGGTGGTGGCCTCCGAACGCGCCGCGATCTCCAGCACGACTTCAACCGGGAGTCTCCACACCATCGATGATGGCGATGACACCCCGGCAGTTCGCCCGTGTTTGGGTGGCATCATCATCTTGCTTTCTTGTGCACGTACGTGTCAGTCACTTTGGATTTTTGGATCCTCTAGGGTCTGCAGTATACTGTATATATCTATACACCTTATTAAAAGAGGTGCGGTCGTCTACCGCAGAAATTTTCGTGTTCGTGATATCCGTACTTGGCGCGGATTCCGTCTGTCCACTTTTGTTTCTTATTTCCAAACATGGGAGTCCGCCTTGCACAATTATTTTCGAAACACGATTGGTTTCCATACATGGGAGTCCCCAAGTCTGAACGATACGTCTCAAACAACTTATCCATCTCTCCAATCGAAGTCCTCCTCATGTACGTCATCGCCAAAGGTCTTTCCCAACCCTACGCCATGAGCAGCAAGTCCCTACCTGAGGCCCAATGTCGCATGAAGCGTTGTGCCGGTCTCCATACAAACCAAATGTATTGAGGGGCTAAGGATACATGTTATTGAGATAGAAAACCTTGTGCAGAGCATCAAGATGAGTAGACGTCTAGACGATGCCATATGGTGAAGATCATGGAGATGAAGCTCCTGCACGTCCTGTCCATTGGGCTTCATTGACGTCAACAACTGCGGCAGTGGCAGAGTTAATAGGACGGCATGAGTCTCAAACCCTTCTGTACCTAGACCTGCAGACCCCTTGAGCCCCTTCAATATTTTCACTGCCATGGAAGAAAGGTAGGGGAAGGCTGTTGGCTGGAGGTTGAAGAAAGCCAATTAAATAAATGGGCTAAGAGGTTCGTTGGACCAGTTGGGCTGCAATTTTAGTAAATGAGCTAAAGTACGGTCACCTGGCCAGGTAAGTAAATATGTTATCTGGCCCATCAGCGCAGCAAGAGCCAACCAGTTAGGCCAATAAGCAACACAACATGATCTCAAAAAAAAAAAAAAAGGCAACACAGCAGACAACATACGTGCAATGAAAATAAGCAACATACGTTGTGCGATGCAGACAACATACGTGCAATGCGACAGTGTGGCAAAGAGAAGGGCATTGGTATGAGACTATCGAGCATGTGCTACGATCGAGGCTGCGAGAGCGAGGGCATGTCGCTCTTCGTGATGACATGATGTGTAGCTATGCAGGGACGTCAGACAGTACCTTTGGGCAGGCGGCGACATTCGACAGACTGGAACTCAATTGTGCGTCTGGAGCAGCGTCAGGGAGGCGAAGCGTGAACAAGTCATGATGTCTATGTGCTGCTCCCCAAGTTTAAAAGTCTGAGCTTTGCATTGTCGGTTTGCTAGAATTTGTATTGTTGCTTGCACATCTTTCCTTGGCGAGTGCCTCATTTTGATGTTTGTATAAACCAACAACCAACATAATATTGCCTTGTTTAATTAAGTGTTTGCATTATTGTTGTTTTCTATTTTCCTGTAGAAAACCTTTGCAGATTATAGTGTCTCTTTGTAAAAAGCAACCATAATTTTCTATTTTTTCACGAATGGTTATGTAGAGTTACCGAAGTGAGCTGATGCATTTTTTTAACAAATATATAGCTATAAATGCAACCATTACAATATGAAGAAACGTTTCGTTCCTGCTGCACGCTAACCAATGTGTCATAACTCATCACTATGACGGGAATTATAATGTAGAGACTTACAATCGGAATTCATGTATGTGCCTTTCCTCTTGTCAAGCTAACATAATATAGAGTTTTCCTCTAAAGCTCATGCATGTGCCTTTCCGCGACTCATGCACTATCGTCTTCTTAAGTTTATTGAATAATATTCAATTTTCCTCTAAAACTCATGCATCAGCTTTTCTTTTTCACAACTCAGTTAATGCCTTTGATGAATGTATTAAATGCGTTTAACAAATTGTAATAGATGGTGTGTAACTATACTGTTAACTACATAAAAACTTAACAAAAAATTGAGTCCTTTATATCAATATGTTGTTAGAATCAGTGGTTTTTTTAAAAGACCATAGCAATGCACGGATACTTTGCTAGTCAATATATAGATATTGCAGGAAGCTGAGTCGGATACTGAGACAGATTAATTAGCAGATTCGGAGTCGGACATGGATCATTCACAAGACCATGTTTGTTGCCGAAGTAGACGATCAAACAGACGATAAATTGAAGGATCAAGCTTACGGTGTTTTAGCTAGGTCACAAACATGCGGCGTGCTACTAATTTTTCGTCATCATCACTATAGTGATGGACGTACACTTGGCACTATAGTGATATTTAAAAAAAATAGAGGAAAAGAGGGCATCTAACGATGGCAAACCATCACCGCCATTGTAAATCTTAATGTATGGATGTTATTTTGGTATCTTATATGCAATACGGTGACTATAATATGTGTGCAGCCTTTTCAGAATCTCCCTCAAACCTTGAAATGAGTCAGATAGGCTCCTCCGACTCCCGAGTCGAGCACTCTCGCCCAAGCGCCCAGGTAGGGTTCCTCTGCCACCACCACTGCATCCTCGCCGGTGGTGGGCAGGAGAGGGAAGCCTACCTCTCATAGTCTTAGCTAGTTTAGTAGCTTTAGCCTCTCGTATTTGCAGCTCTTAGAGGGCCATGTGCCGCCTCACTCCCCTCCTCCTCCATGACGCCAAGGCCGTCGGTCTCGAGCTTTTGCTCATCGTGGGCGGCTTCCTCAGCGTCGTCTAGGAGTCGGAGGGTAGTCCCAATGACATAGTAGTATAATTTCCATCTTCCCCACTCCCAATCATCCACAACAGCAAAAACATCCTATAGCGGTGGTTGGTAAGACACTGTAACGGCGGGCAGGCAACCCTGCTGCTACACAAACGCAGCTACAAATAAGCGTTTGTAGCGATAGGTGGTCTGTCGCCCAGATAAACCACCGCTACAGACATATTATTAGCAACGGTTGAAGATATTAACCATCGCTATTGTTAGTTACTATTAGCGACGGTTGACATCATCAACCGCCGCTATTGTTAGCTACTAGTAGCGGTGCTTGACAACATCAACCGCCGCTACTTGTTATTTTCCAAAAAAAAAATATAATTTAGCAAATATAAAGAAATCACAGATACACAGAATTTTACAAATCTCATTACAGATATTTACAACATCTCATCACAGATATTTATATCTCATCGCAGAATATATATAATATTTTCATCAAAATATTTTATAGAGATTACAAAATATTTTATATAAACCCTAATGCATAGTCATCATCTTTTTTTAACACATTGGGCTCATATGGTGCTCTTGAACTAGCCCACTCACAAAGGAATCTATGTTTTGTTGCTAGTTCACTGTTTGAATCGAATAATATCCCTTCTTGACTAATCACCTCTCTTAAAAGAAAACGACAAAGAGAAGCTACAACTAGATATATGGCATTTGTACTCAAATGAACGTGTTCTTGAGGAATCATACCCTTTCTGATCTCTTCGTTCTTCTTCATCTTTGCTTTTCATGATGTCCTTTCTCTTATGGCTCTCTGTGTTAGATGAATAGAGTATGTTAATATGAGATCTTAAAAGTTCATTGTTCGAGTAAAGTAAAATAGACATAAACAAAATCAACTTACCTTTTCATCCGACTCTTCAACGATATGTTCTAGGTAAGCTGACGAGCTAGACACGAATACACACGTGTAGTAGCCACAATGCACACTTCCTATTACTTGCTTATAGCACTATGTAGTAGAGAACATAAGTTAGTTATACTTTATATGATGGATATTACGATAAAGACATGTATATGATGCTTATAAATCTTACCCAAAAGTTATGATGGAAGTACATCTTCTTTTTCCGTCTTGGATGACATTTTCCTCCTGCTTTGACATATTTCTCATAAGCACTAAACGATCGTTAGATGATATTAATATTATCAAATCATATACACATAGACTAGTTTGTTACCTGTCTATGAGTTCCACAATGTAGTTGTACAACTTCTTGTCCTAGTCGAGACTATCTAGCACCAAAGATCTAATGATCACTATAACAATATTGACAACAAGTTACTTACGATTGGATTTAACTTTAACATATAATACATGATGAAGGCAGTAGTGGTCCAAATTACTCGAAGTTGTAGGGGGCCAAGATTCATTGTCTATCTTACCACTTGAGCACTCGCATAAATAATTTATAACCCGAGTCATTGCTTCATTTGTCAAGACCGCCTTCATTCCAGCTATCTCTGTTGGTGTCTTATCCGGGTAGTTATCCGAATTTACAGTTGGGTTTATCGTGCTTTGATTGATGCGGTTCGGGTTGACATAGGCCACCTTCCAATCTTTTCTATCAACCCCCTTTCTTTGGAAAAAAGAGTTCATGCTACAAAAAAAAGACATAAGATATACTGAACTGTGGTTGAAATACAAAGTAGATCGTACGTGAAACTTACATGCACCACAAGGTGATGAAGGTGATGTCCATCCTTCCTAGGTGGAACATCAAGTGGATATCCTCCCAAAATAGGCCTAAGGTTTGTTCATCACCTTCTTCATTGAACACATCATTTGGAATCCTATAAGTGATTGTGGTGACCCTTTCCTTCGACGCCATCATGTACCAGTCGTCCAACTTCCGCATCTCCCACAGGAGTTTCTTTTACATGTTGTTTGATATAAAGGGCTTACCGAATTTGAATATCAGGTAGTCCACATCATCTGTAAGATGGTCCAAAATTTGATTGTTGTACGACACTTTATCTCGAGGATCTTGTTCTTGCAGGATGAGCTTACCAATGTTTGCTAGACATTTTTTCAATCCAGCCAAGTACTTATCAACATTATTTTTTGCTTTTAGGTCCTTTGGCTCTGTCAAAACCGGTAATCGTCTTTGGGATTACCGTAGCCTTGACGACAACTGGTGCAAGCTAGACTTGAATTATTGGAGCCTGAACTTGAACCATCTCAGGTGCTGTTGACGGAGGCTCGAGTTGAACAGTCTCCGGGAGAGGCTCGTTGTCACTATAGATTATGGGACTGAGAGTGTAGCCGTCTTCCACATGAGTGATAGAAGATGCCATAGAGATAGGAGATTGTTGTCCAGCTGCCGTGAGGGGCTGGCTCGCATGAAAGGACCCGTGACCAGACAACAGGGGTGGAGAAGCTCGTGTCAAGAGGACTACATCATGACGTTTCCATATAATGAAGGAGCTGAGCGTATCCTGGAGAGTTTTTGTTCCTGCCTCAAGTATCGGGCATTCGATCTTGTTGTCCTCATAGCCAGATACTATTTCTGACACGGAGACACGCACGTAACCAGGAGGGATATCCTGGTTATGAAGCATCCATCCTGGAAGTGCCATGCCGGATGCAACCTTCATCATCTTCCCCTTGTAACCACAACTTACAAGGAGTATCCTCAGTAAGGTCCTCCATTTCTAGTTGCATCGAGACTGACGGTTCCATGGAGACCGATGGTTGTGTGGATACTGATGGTTGCGTGGATGAGGACATACCACGAAAGAAGACATCCATTGCTGCCTCCAAGTTAGGGTCCAAACGACTACTTTTTGTGTCGACAGCTAGCATCAAAAGTTGTCGCCTCCAAGCTTCCTTAACTTTCTCTTCTTGATCTTTCTTATGCAAGGTATGCTTCTTGTATAGATGAGAGAATGTCTCGGAGAAACCTTCTTTCCATGTGGCCGATGATGACACTCCTCGTACCCGACCACCATGTTCTTTGGTCCCAATAGCCATGGTGAGCTGGTCCTTGTGATACTCAGGTGTAAACAGACTAGCCTCTGTCTGCGTCGTGATGGGACCTTTCAAAGCTTGCACAACTTCACTTATCGCAGGATCCTTCACAATGATCTCTCCTTCTTCGATTAAGGTGGAGCGACCATTCACTCAATTCCTGGTACACTCATTGGTATTTGGCAATGGATCAGGTTTTCCTTCCACATGGAGCTTGGCTTCATGCTCTCTCCAAATCAGAATCTTCTTTTTGTATCTGCTCAGACCTAACCGCGGATTGTACTTGTTCCACTTGTTCAGCTCAACCATATTTTCACTGAGCTCCTTCGAAGCACTGCTCGTCTTCTGCTCAACAAACTCATCCCATTCCTGCTAACTAATATTTCCATGCTTGTCGAATGGAGTTCAATTTTTCTTGACGTATTGGTAGTTGAGCTTGGACTTGTAATCTTGAAAGATGTGATTGAGAGTGCACATTATGGCCTTCTTGGCTTTCTCAAGATCTGTTGGATAGAATCAGATGGTTGCCGTGACATCAGCCCACATATCGTCTTTTCTGCCATCCGGGACTTGGCACCAATCTTGCCACGTGATTTTGCAATGGTCCCTCACCACTTTGCCACAACAGTTCCGCCATTTGGCGTTGACACCAGCGGGTTCAATCGGTTCTCCATCTTTGGGGTCTAGTGCAGAAACCTCGTAGATGCCCTCTGCCTTGTTCGCAGAGTGCTGACCGTGCTTGCGTTTGTGTGTGGCAACTTGGGCAGGCACTTCTTACAATTGCTGCACGAGGTCCTCATCTGTCGCAGCCTCTATCGCAAATAGCCGATGGGCACTTCGTCGAGGGCCCTAGGATATAAGCAGTAGATTTTAGTTTACAAATTAGTTGAACAAATGAGAGAAATATCTTTGACAAGATACCTCATCTTGAGGCATGAAATCAGGATCCGGGCTCCCTAATCGATGTTCCTTTGGTAGTGGAGGATGCGGATCTTTTGGTTCTTCCCAGTGTTCGGTTGATCCTTCATTGTCTGAAGATGACCTCGCTTGTAAGTGCGCCTTGAGGGCGTCTTCCTCTTGAGAGGGCATATTGTCCGCCATGACGAGAAGACTTTGACAGGTAATGTTAGATATGACGACTAGTTTAGAAAACAAGGAGTATACACCTTTCATCATTAAGCATAGAGACAAGGAAAACAAAAGAAAATAATAGCAAAATCAAAATTTGCTCTCAGTGTGGGTTGTCGAATCAACGGCCTTCCAACGCTTTAAGATCTTTGACTCGTACAACAATATATATCTAATATCCTAGGATATGGTCCATGTTGCTACACTAGCCTCACTTAGCCCGCTTTCATCATTGAGCATGGGACGGTTGCCTACATAAAATAGATAAGTAGTATAGAGAGACAAGGAGAAGAATAGAAAAATCAAAATTTGCTCTTAGTGCAGGTTGCCAAATTAACGGCCTTCCAACGCTCTAACATCCTTGACATGTACAGCAGCATGTATCCAATATCCTAGGATATGGTCCATGTCGCTACACTAGCCTCACTTGGCCCCCTTTCATCATTGAGCATCGATCACCTATGTAGAATAGATAAGTAGTACAGAGAGACAAGGAGAAGAATATAATAGGAACATCGCATATATATCATAAGCAGATATATCATAGGCCGCAAGTATATGGCATATATATGCCCACAAGTAAATAATACTACAGATATTTTAGAAATAGCAGCAAATAAGCAACAATTTTTTTATTAGCTAAGCCACAAGAACAGAACAACACACAAGAACACAATTACATAGAAGCTATGATTTCAATAGAGCATATACAAGGCACTTATGCTAAATTATATGAGGGTAGTGAGCATCAAACTACAAACTAAGACAGCAAGTATATGGGGCACCACATGGCAACAAAATAATCATATGGCAGCAAAACTACCGGCAGTGCATGGCAATCATAAGAGTAATCACAAGAGCAGCATTATATGGGACAAAATTATATGGCAAAATAGAATACAAGGACATAAGAACAGAACAACATTTGAACACAATTACGACAGCATTATATGGGGAAGTACATGGCAATCATAAGAGCAATGACAAGAGCAACATTTTCTAAAGCTACTAGAATTCACTGAATTCAGCAAAGCACAATAAGTCTAGCAGCACCAGACATAGCGAAATGCGCATGAATACCAGTAATCACACATTTCAGAAAGAACAGGTAGTTACACTCTGTAGTGTAGCCACTAACAAAAATATGTGACATCCGGCCTTAGTTTTTAGATAACAAAGCATCCAAGAACAGTAACCAGGGAGAGGAGGGGGCTGGCGCGTACCACTGAGAGAAGGGGGACGGCGAGGAGGCTCGCAGGCAGTGTCAGAGAGCACACACGACAACGCTTAGGAAGGCATCGGGGAGGAGGGCACGATGCGGCGGTCGGGGTTGGGGAGGGGGCCCATGCAGCGGCCGGGGTTGGGGAGGAGGGCATGACGCGGCGGCCATGGACAAGGACAGGGGGCACGACACGGCGGCTGGGGTCGGCAGGGGGTCCACACGGTGGCCGGGGTCAGGGAGGAGGGCACGACGCGGCGGCTATCGACGAGGAGAGGGGGCACGATGCTGCGGCCATCGACGAGGAGACGGGGCACGACGTGGCGGTCGGGGTCAAGGAGGGGCCCACGCAATGGCCAGGGTCAGGGAGGAGGCCCACGCGCTCGTCGTGGTTGTTGTCGAGGGGGAGGGAGAAGGTGGCGGCACGGTGGGAGGCGATGAGGGGGTGCTGGACGGAGGGCCGACGAGGAGGCGGCATGGTCAGGGACTTGGGCAGCCTGACGACGTCTTCTTCTCCACCGTGGTTAGGGTTTGGGCCCCGCCACGCCTGTGCTTATTATAAGGTGGGGCTCTTTAGCGGCGGCTCAAGAAGTCAACCGCCGCTAAAAAGAATTAGCGGCGGTTGTTGTTGCGAACCGCCACTAAAAGAGCAGCCCCACAGGCGAGGGGCTCTTTAGCGGCGGCGCAAGAAGTCCACCACTGCTAGTATATTTTTTTTATTAGTTATATTTTAGCCCCTGGTATATTTTTTAAAAGAATCCTTGTTTTTATTATTAGTTATATTCTAGCCCCTGGTATATTTTTTAAAAGAAACCCTAATTTCATTATTAGTTATATTTTAGCCCCTGGTATATTTTTTAAAAGAAACCCTGATTTCATTATTAGTTATATTTTAGTCCCTAGTATATTTTTGAAAAGAAACCATGATTTCATTATTAGTTATATTTTAGTCCCTTGTATATTTTTTCAAAGAAACCCTTATTTCATTATTAGTTATATTCTAGTCCCTGGTATATTTTTTAAAAGAAACCCTAATTTCATTATTAGTTATATTTTAGTCCTGTCAATTTTATACTTAGCCCCTTGTACTTAATAAAAATTATGTTTAGCCCCTAGGATTTGATATAAGAACCCTATACATAAAGAGCAGCCCCTGGTATTTTTTTAAAAGTACCCCTGAGTTCATTATTAGTTATATTTAGTTCTTATAATTTTATTTTTACACTTAGGCCCCTATACTTAATATTTTTTTGATAGCATGTTAAATTTTTTCTTGCACTCTTCATATTCAAATAAGCATAAATTAGATAAACATAATACAAAGTTTGAATAATAAAAGGTACTTAACAAAATAAAATTACATGATGCTTGAGTTAGTCTTGAACGACTTTTCCTTGGCAGTGATCGGTGCGCATGTAGGGCATTCCACCAGCAAAGGAGAGTCTTGCTTCTAAGACTTTAAAATTTTTTGGATCTATGAAACATGGCACCTTGTCATATTGATTGTAGTCATCTCGATCCTCCACATTCTCCACTCCAACGATTCTTTGTTTACCTGGAACAACAATGTATTTCTTTTCGTCCTTTGGATCAAGTACATAAAACACTTGTTCCACGGTCTTGACAAGTATCCAAGGCTCATCTTTGTGACCAACATTGTTAAGATCAACAATTGTGAAACCATATTCATCTACCTCGATGCCATTAGGATGCTTCACCCATATGCATTTAAATATGGGAACGCGTAAATTTGCACCATAGTCTAGCTCCCATATTTCCTCAATGTACCCGTAATACGAGGTTGTCTGGTCCACTTCGTCAATGGCTTCTACTCGTACACCGCTATTTTAACACTTGCTCTTCTTATCCTTCTGTTGGGTGTAGAAGGTAAAACCATCGATGTCGTATGTCTGAAAGGTAACTACGGTTCTTCTCAGGCAGTTAGCTAACTTTCTCAACATTTTCTCTTCCACGGACTCACCACTTGGAAGGTCTAGGGAGCTAAACCATGATGTGTAAGAGCGCTTATGCTCGTCTACAATTCATTTATCTGTCGCATCCTTGTTGTTCTGACGGAGCTCTAATAGATGTTTCTCAAAGTACGGTCCTACAATCTGCGTCTGTTGCTATACGCTGAAATGTGCTTGGTCCACTCATTTGAATTCATGGTCAATGAACGATCTATGTCCTTTCGTACTTTTTCCAGATAATCTACCCTCATGACAATCATAGAACCCTTTGGATGTGAACGAGTACGTACATAGCATTTCAATACATACATGAACCTCTCAAACGGAAACATCTGATGCAGGTAGATGGGGCCTAATGCTGAGATCTGGTCAACAATATGAATCATGAAGTGTTCCATCGTATCGAAAAAGGATGGAGGGAAGACCATCTCAAGTATGCACATTGTTTCCTTCATGTGGGTCTGTAGGTCATTTAACTCGTGTTTAGTTATGACCTTCTTCGATACTGCATTAAAGAAGTAGCAAAGGCAAGTTACAGCTAACTTCAGCCATGGTGATTTAATAGCTCTGATAGCAATAGGGAGAAACACTGAAAGCATTATGTGGCAATTGTGAGTGTTGTACCCACTTATCTTTAACTCTTCCATGTTTACAAGATTCTTGATATTCGATGAGAAACCTATAGGTACTTTAATCCCACTAAGACACTTACAGAATGTTGTTTTCTCTTCAATCATAAGTGTGTAGGCTGCCGGGGGGAGAAAGTACTTTAGATTTGCTCTTTCCTGCGGATGGAGCTCTAATCTTATTCCCATCACTACAAGATCTCTACGTGCGCTGAGTCCATCCTTTGTCTTACCGGGTTGGTCGAGTATAAGTCCGCTACTACTGTCAAATACACCCTTCCCAATATGCATCCAGTTGAAGGCATGATTCACTTCCAATTCTTTCCAACAATTGAAATATACGAATAAAATGGATTTCTTCTTAAACGGCATGAGACCTTTTCCCTTTTTGACTCCCTTTACCGGCTTTCCAAAAACAACATTGATGTTTTTAACAAGGTCAAACACGACCTTGACAGTACAACGACGAGGTTCTATGTCGTTCTCAACATTGCCATCAAAGTGTCTAGCCATCGTGCGATACCTGTGTTTTGCTGGTAAGAATTGGCGGCTTCGCATATACACTAGCTTCTAGGATGCTGGAAGGTACACATTGGATGTATCATCAATGCATACGAAACATGCCGCCTTTCCTTTGACCTGCCCCGATAGCGCCCTTAGTGCCGAGGAATCACTTACCGTGCAAAAAATAATTGCATTTGGCGTGAAGTACTCTCTTAGATACTCATCCCATATACTGACCACCCCCCTAACCGTAGTTTCTGCAGATTTTCGAACAATGGTACTAAGAACACGTCTATGTCATTACCAGGTTCTTTAAGCCCAGATATAAGAGTGGTCAGCAGTAGGTACTTACGCTTATGACTTAACCATGGTGGAATGTTGTACATCGCTAGTATCACTGGCCATGTGCTATGTGGATTCCTCATTTGACCGAATTTTTTCATCCCGTCAGTACTCAATGCAAATCGCATGTTCCTTTTCTCATTAAAGAAGTCTCGATGATCCTTATCAAACTTTTTCCACTGTGTTCCATCTGCAGGATGCCTGAGCTTACCATCCCCCTTATGTGCATGCCATGTCATCATTGCCGCATCCCGAGGGTTGGCGAACAAGCATCTGATGCGATCGACGCGGGTAAGTACCACATGACTAAGGCAGGAACCTTACTGTCATCACTATCATCGACGATAGAACTTCTTTTCTTCTTTTTCCCCTTAGTTATATTCTTCACGCCTCCATTAGTGTCACAATCATTGTTCCTCTTGTAACGATTGCGTTTGCACCTTGGGCATCTCATAGTGTCTTGATGCTCCTTTCGATACAATATGCAATGATTTGGACACGCGTGAATTTTTTGAATGCCCAACAAAAGTGGGGAAATCAGCTTCTTAGCAAGGTATGTTGTCCTTGGCAACAAGTTGGGCTTCGGCAGCGCATCGGAAATAAGTTCTAACAAATCCGTGAAACTAGCGTCCGACCAGCCATGCATGGCCTTCAGCTTCATCAGCTCAAGTACAGTACACAACACGATGAGCTCTTTACCCAAATTTTTGGGACGTCACTGTTCGAGTGAAACAGGGGAGCTGTCGGAATGCGATATATATAGCCTGGGCACTTTATAGCGGCGGTTGGAATTGTCAACCGCCGCTAATATGCCCTAACTAGTGGCGGTTGACAATGCCAACCGCCACTATAAACTGGGACCATTAATAGCGGCGGTTGACAATGTCAACCGCCGCTATAGGGGGCTCTGTAGCGGTGGTTCACACCACGACAGCCCCCCCTAGGCTCCGTAGCAGTGGCTCGATGTCCACCCCTCACTGATGTAAATGGTTCTCACCTCCACTAGACCTGGTGGCCTTTACGCTGGACATATCAGCCTCTACGTCGCCCTCTCCACCAAGATGGTGTCATCCCTCTGGTCGTCTTGTCGAGCTCATGCCTCGCCCACGCCGCCTGCCTCTAAAGAAGAAAAGGATCCACAACACATCACCGTCTACAAACCTTCTCGAACATGTCGACCTGTGATATCTGGCACAACCGCCCTCCTTCCCCGACGAGCCAACTTCACCAGGCGACAACTCCGACGGTGTTCACACCAAGCCACTACCCAGCTTGACATTGGCCCACACGTGGTTTGCAGGGTTAGCCTCCCTTAGAGACATGGCATGCAACGTGTCCTTAGTTTGTGTGTGTAGTGCTCTTCCAGGATCACAAGCACTTAAATCCAAGCTACTCACGATATCTGGATCCTCTATTTCCTCGATGTGACATTTCGTACTCACATTCCTAGTAACGATGACCGCTACATGTGCTCCAATCAATGCAACACGGATCTTGTACATCTAGATTCTCGAGTGTTGCCAACCAAGGGTGCAACTTTTCCCTCTCTCATGCGTCCAAGTGAACATCAATCATATATTTCACCGATGATGACCAATTATGTAAGCACAAGACACCAGCCTTATGCTTGTTCTAAGCGAGACACTCCCGACAACACTTTAAGGACTACCCCGTTGATATATTTACTATGCTCTTTGAGAGCCTTGTCATCTGCAAACTTTTAAGAGTGCCCTGTCTTTGGGGCATGTTCGCTCCAAGATTTGTAATTTTTAATTGAATGAATGCAATCATGAAGTTTGTCAAAATAAACTTGAAAATATGGGTGCGTGCTCTCGAATTTTTTTTATGTGTTACAGCAGAAAAAACACTACAGCAAAACAGGCCTGTATCGGTGGTTCAAAAAGCATTGTAGCAGTGGGCATGCCACTATCAATTTCATCTTTTCCTTTGTATGCAAAGCATCATAAACCTCATTGACAGTTAGTGTGTCATGAATGTATAATATAGTGTCTCTAAACTTTGAATAAAAAGGCAGCAATGAACACAAGAGCATAAGTGCTAAATCCTCATCATCATATGTTACCTCCATGGATGCTAGGTCCAAAACAATCTCCTTGAAGACTAACAGATGAGAGCCCAAAGAATCACCCTCTTGCAGCTTGTGTGTGAATAATTTCATCTTCAAATGCATCTTACTGGTGAGATCCTTAGACATGCAGACCAACTGCAACTGAGCAAATCACTGGTCTTGTCTGGAGATGATGAGGTAGAGGTACATTCGAATCATAGAAACCTCCGATTATTTTCATAATCTTTTATATTAGGGGATGGGCTTTACTCGGACAAATCTTTGTATTTCATTACTCAGGCCGATTCATCATCCCAGTTTCCATATGAGGTGCAGGTATTGTTTTTTAACTATGCATGTTGCCACCATAAAATGTGTCCAAAACTACTACTCTCATTTTGCAGGCTAAATCATACAGGGCAGAGGAAGAGGTAAGCCATGTCATTTTCTTGTGTTGTTCCAGATTGCAAATACTATATTTCCTATTTTTGGGCATAAAGTAATTTGTCTTTCCACTATGCAGGATCACTCATCCCGGCATGAAGATGAGGTATTCAAATTTTTATTGATTTGCTTGCTGGAATAATAAAAATAGTTCACTTTTAGTTGTTTATTAGATTTGATCTAGAATAACAGGCCCCTGTACCAATGCAGCTCGAGAAGGGACCTAAACTGAATGTGAGATGCAACCCTGGAGATGTCGTATTGAAAGTGCATCTAGGCCCCTAATTATGGTTTTGAGTGATTGGCGTCAATACGATTAAAAAGGACTAATATTTCTATTGAGCATGTGTGCAGTTTCTAATTATTGTTGCATATGAGAGCAAGGAAATTAAAAGAGAAAGAAAATAAATAACAACAAAGTAAAAAATCTTAGAAAAGAAGTTTCTACACTCAAGAATCAAGGCTTCATGTTTTTATCTTTCATCTTGAGTATAGGAGCACCATACTATCAAGAGGGACACAAAAGAAATAAGTGTTGAAAGACCAAGTGCTCAAATCATATTCCAAGAGTCAAAAATTTCTCTCCAAATCTTTTTTGTTGGACAATGTCCAGCCCTATTGGACATTGTAGTCGGATTCCAGATTGTTGCACACCTTTTTCCTCTTAGTGTAGTCGGACAATGTCCAAATCAGTCAGACAATCCAGTTGGACTATAGAACCGTACGCAACTCGCCAACCCAGTAAGAGTAGGACAATGTCCGACTCAAGTAGGACAATGTCCGACTCCATAGGACAATGTCTGACTCGAGAAAAATCCGACCCCATCGGTCAATCCATTCGGACTCTAGAACCGTGCAAAACTTGCAAAATGAAGAGGACTCGGACAATGTCTGACTCCATCGGATAATGTTCGACTATTTCCTGACCAGATCAATATCCGAGTCCCTCAGACTATCTTTTCAGACTCCAGAGCCATGCACATAAAATTTATCGGACAATATTCGACCCCAGTAGGATAATGTCCGACAATGTTTTCTCCCAACGGCTCTTTTTCAAGCCTCAGCTATAAAAGGCCACCCGACCCCCTTTGGTCGGCTGACCACTTCCACTACTAAAATAATATACTTCCAACACATCTGAGCACTCCACTCCTCCTCCCTTGGTTCCTACTCTAATCCTTTGTGGGTTTGAGAGAAGATTTGAGGAAATTTGATTGAGAAATACATTCCAATCAAGAGCACTTGGTTCACCCTCAACACTGACGTCCTTTGTGTTTATTACTCTTGGGGATTCATCCCCTAGATGGTTAGGCGTCGCCCAGAGAGCTCCCAACTTTGTGGTTGAGACATGGGATGTTTGTATTGGCCCCTCCTTTGTGGAGTTTTATAGTGAAGTATCAAGCTTGCCTTGGTGGCAGCTTGAAGAGGTTAAGGGTTGAAAGGGACCCGGTCTTTGGTGGATCCCTCAACGGAGAAGTAGGCTTCTTGGTGGAGCTGAACTTTGGTGAAAAATCCTTGTGTATCCTTATCTCTTTTGTCATTAATTAAATCCTGCTTGTGTTCTTTGCTTGTGTTTTATTATCTAGCTAGTTGTAGTGCCTTCATTCCTAGATTTACTTGTGTAGGTTGCTTGCTAGCTAGTGTTCTTTTTTTTTGTTGCTTTCTTACTTGCTTAGCTGCCTACTCCTAGCTTGAATCGTGTAGCTTTGTCCATTTTGACAGCCGATCTGTTTTTTGCTGCGAGTTCGTTAGACATTGTCCTACTCTAAGTCGGATATTTGAAGTAATCGGACAATATCCTACCATAGTCGGACAATCCAGTCGGACAAAGTTTTTCTATGCTATTAATTATTCGAATTAAGTGATTTTTAGAGATAATCGCCTCTTCAACCCTCCCTCTAGGCAACTTTCACGTATTCATCATTGCAATGCTCACTGCTATCGCCGTGCTGCTCAATCAGTGCCCCTAATACTGCAGTAGCAAATCTTGGTCCAGGCAGCTCCTGTCCATGGTAGCTTTTTTATACTTCTGTAAATGCAGGTTGATGTTGTGGAGAGTCAAAACTGGGTACCATAGTTGATGTATAGGACAAACCCAGACACTATGATTTAGAGCATTCGTCCTGGCAAGAAACTGCCCACCATCAGCCCTTAGTTTTTCAGCGTTGTGCTTGATTTGCTAAATGCCGGCGCAACCTGAAAATACATATCAAAAGGTCTGGTAGCAGCTCAAAGACGGGATGAATATGAAGCTAGCTGACGGATGAAGCAAGCTGAGGGAATTACTGCCCGTAAATTCCAACAAAAAACTATCGACATGGGTCTATGCTATAATCATTTTTTTCACTGGATCATAAAATGTTTTTTAATCATAATTATGTGTTCAATCATAAATCATAGTCCTTTATTTATGATCATGCACCCGTGGAATGCTTTTTCCGAATCAGATGTGTGACTGCAAGATCTATATCATTTTACAGTTACATGAAACTATTTTTAATCAACATAGTTTGCTTCTGTTAATAATTATATATCACCAGATCAGAAAAACTACTTGTGCCAAATCATAATATTGTCAATTAATCATAATTCTTTTTTCTTACAATCTGGCCTTTGTCTACTTGCTATCGTGGTATTTTCTTACAAAATCTTATGTTGAGAAAAATTGTTATTTTCTACCAGAGATTATTTGTGACATAGATAAAAAATGGATATTCAATCACATATTTGTGTCTCTACAACTTTTGCGATTAACATTATCAGTTTTTATGCTTGCTGTGGAGGTAGTATATAGATAAGCTGAGATCACAAAGTTCCCAAATAATGTACGATCTCACGGTAATGTGTCATGTCCCACGATTAAATATTATTATATTTTGTGCTCCAGGGAGTTGAATATTTATAAACGTACTCCAATTTTAAAACTAATTTGTGATCATAGTTGATTATACAATTTAAATAATTACACATACTCAATGCTGTTTGTGCATACGTGGAGCTAGTTTTATACTGTCACGTCGATGCACTGTGGTCTCAAATTTTTAAAGTAGTTAGCTTACTTTTAAATGAGTTGACTTTTTGTGTGTAAAGTTGTTAACTTATTCTACACCATAGATTCAAATTCATGTATTTAGTTTGGAGATAAATTGGAGAATTTAGTACGTAAGGGTTTGGGCTCTTAGAATCTAATATATTCTTCTTTCGTGATAGAAATCTATTGGCAAATCCAAGAATCTAGTGTGCCAACCAGTTAAAAAATTTAGTATGTGAACAATTTATAGAATTTAATATACCAAGTAGTTGGAGAATTTAATATGCCAAGCATTTATAAAATTTAGTGTGTCAAACATTTGTAGAATTTATGGTTTGGATTGACTTCGTATGTGCTGAATGGGTGTGGGTGTAGAATATATATATATATATATATATATATATATATATATATATATATATATATATATGGTATTCTACACCCTGCACCTGAACCGCTAGCCAGTTTCTACACTGACCGTGCCCGCGCACCTTATGCTACCGGGCCCGTAGCGCCCGCCGGGTCAGACCCGATAACTGTCAACCTGCATATAAAAGGCACCATATACACCCACCCCCACATGTCATCCATTTTCTCTCCCCATCCTTGCCTTCTTCACCTGAGCAGTTCTAGCCAGCAACGAATGCGGCGGAAGCGAGGCAGGCTGGTGGGTGGCGACGGCCGATGGCGCGGTAGCGGGAGGAGAAGTGGGTTGTGTGGCGCGAGGTGACAAAGCATCGGCTGTTCCCTAGCCCGTGCAAGGGGTGGAGGGAGGCCTAGGTTTGGAACCCTAGCCTTGTATGGGGACGGACGAGAAGGGCGGTGCGGGCTTCGTCGACCATGGCGGAGGCGGGGAGACGTAGCCTCCGTCGCCGCATTGGTTAGGAGATTCGGGCAGTTGCGAGGCGATGAGGGTGGCCCAAGCGCTCTCTGAGCCTATTCTGCTGGTCACACGTGCATTTGATTTGACAAATTAATCCAGGTCAGCGTCGATCCCCTAGCTCTTTGCCCCTAAATGCTCATTATCTCATTTTCCCCTTTGATTTTTTGTTTGATTTGTTGATTTGTTGCGGATTCTGTTGATTGATTTGTGCAATTAATTGTGTGGATTCGAGATATTCATGGTGCGATACTCTAAAGTGCTTGTTGATTCATTAATTTAAATGATTTATTGAGGTAAGCTAGCAGCTCCGATTGAGTGTGGGTTCTGAAGCAGGGGATATCTGTTGAATCCTAGGTGCATGCTTGAACGGGATCGTAGGTGCAGGCTTGATCATATCTGAGTACCTATGTGCGATAATCAAAAGCATGTGCTGCATCGCTATGTAGTTTTGATGTGAGGTTGAATATTTGCTGCTGCATCAGGCAATGTTTGGGTTTATTTATGCTGGATACATTGCAGGCATCAATGAAATAGTTTAGTAATTTTTATCAGTATGACAGATGTCTCAGAATCATCAACTCTGTAGTTTTTGGTTTGCCATTCCATGGGCCTGCACATCTCAGATTTTCCAAAAATGATTTCAGTTTACACATTCATTTGGTATGATGCCGACTATGTGTAGTTCGATTTCAATGTTATATCTGCTCTTTCAGTAATTTTGTTCTTGCACATAATAGTTTTGGAGCAACTAATATTCAAAGCAACGAGGCATAATGAACCATTTCTGCATGAAATTTATTTTTGTTTATTTTGGTACCTTGTTACATTGTGAATCTCTGATTGTGCCCCATTATGCAATTATGATTTCGCCATCTCAGAGCTTTTGTGAGGCGCTTGTAAACTGATTTCCACATGCTACCATCCTTATTCTGTTTTATGTGCTGATAATTCACCAACTGATGAATCTCTTCATAAGTTGATGAGATCTGCTGGATTAATAGCATGTGTGCTTGTATTCATGTGGCATGATAACTCAATCAACAAGTCTCACCCCATTATTATTTTATTTCATGATAACTCAATCAACAAGTCTCATCCTATTATTATTTTATTTCATTTCTTAGTACGAGGACTCTTTTTTTTGTCTTTCAAATAATAATAGATCAATCAAAATAATTACTTCGAGTGCAATTAAGAAACCATGTGGATATGTGCCATGGTTTGCAATATATATGATGAGTAATTGACTTGAGCGAATTTAGTGTTTGAGTTGTAATGCGGGAACCTTGGGATTGCATGAGTTTGTGCATGTCATGGTTATGACTAACCGGAGTTGGTGGAGATATTGGTGATGTTACAGGAGATGGGAAATATGTTTGCTTGTCTCATGATGTGTAGGTCACTGGAGTCGACTTGGCGGTCAACGACGAGAGGATCGGACACAAGTAGGGTACTTGGGGCCAGACTATCGGGATGCCGGGTGAAGTCAAGGGTGATCCACACCGTACACGTGGAGAGGCAAGAAGCAAGAACGGTTTCGCGATTGAGCCTCAAAACCGTGGTGGTGATGAAGACGGTGTGTTGACCAAGTCAAGGCGAGCGGGATATCGGTGCAGGTGATAAGGGGGCCCAATGGACAGGGATGGGAGAGACTTGCCAGTGGTCAGGATCGTGGGACAAGGTGAAATGCGTCAACATCGAGAAGTCGCGCTTTGAGAAGCGTGCAAGGCGGTTTCTCGGTTTGGGCCTCAAAATCGGTGGCAGCGATTGGAGGTGCACGTGGCACCATCGCGGAGCTTGTGTCGAGGCGAAGCAAAGATGTGAAGGGCCCAATGGCATTCAGGTGAAGGAAAAAGAGATGGACAAGTTTGCCCCCAGTGGTAGGTGGCAATGTCATGTAGGTCAAGGGTAGTGTGGTCTTTTGGACAATAGGACCCTAGACCTCTATAAGAAGAGGTGTGACTGGTGGGAGAGGTGCCTCTTCCCATTAGCCTTGTGTTAGAAACTCATTTCAATGTGCTAGGAGAGGTGTTCATCTAATAGAGGAGAGGAGAGGAGAGGGTGTGTGAGAAACATCTCTTGCTCTTCCAAATAGTGGGAGGAAGAGGGTGGCTTCCTAGCCATGTATCCATGTATCTTGACTTGATGAATCAATGATGTGAGATTCAAATTCATGTTCAAGTTCTTTCTCTCTCCCTAAATCCCAAATTTCTCTTTTTCCCTATTTTTGGAGCTATTTTCATGGTGATTTTCGATCTCGATTTTGAGTGAGTTTTGGGATATTTTTTGTGGGGGCTCTTGGTAATATGATGTGCTAGAAAAACCCTATATAGGTCCTTGACCGAATCAAAGGCACTAGCACCTTCGATTTGAAAGATTTCTCAAGTTTCCCCTTTTTGGTATTCTTGGCACAAGATCTAAAATTCATGATGATTCCTTGTGTGTATTGAGTGGATCATTTTAGAGGAGTGTCGTGATGTATTGAGGATGATCTGGTCCAAATTTCGTGATATTTGGAGTTCATTTGATAGGGTTTTGGCAATTTTCTTTCCCGAACAGAGCTGCTGTTTTGTCTAGGACAGAACTTCCGTCACCGTGACGGAACTTCCATCAAAAACCACGGAACTTCCGTGAGTGACAGTACTCCCGTCGCCCGGAACTTCCATGATTGACATAACTTCTGTTGGGGGCTTCGGAACTTCCGTCGGGCACCATGGAACTTCCGTCAGGCTCAGTTTTGTGACCTCTCGTATCTTCCTTGTCTCTCTTTTTACTTCTCTTGTGCTTCCGCTATGTGTTCTTTTGGTTTGAGTCATTCCTATGGTTAGCACATCACAAGTTGGTGTGTGTAATCTTGGTGACTCGGTTAGAGGTTGGTTTGGGTTATATTTGGGACATAGGCCTAGTTCTTGAGAAGAATTTTAATTGGCTCCCATTCACCCCCTCCCCTTTGGTGGCTTTCTCGGTCCTTCAATTGGTATCAGAGCCGGTTTGATCAGTATTTGACCTTCACCGGCTTTGTGATCCAAAGGCGACATGGAGAAACGTACTGTTAAGCTGTGGATATTCGATGAAGAGGACTTCCCCTACTAGAAGTTGCAGACCAAGGCTTTTTAGCTGAGTCAAAAATGTGCTATCTGGGACATCATCGAGCAAGAATACAACATACCTACCAACCTCAATACCGCTCTAGTAGGTGAGTTGAACAGGTATGAGAACAACTCCAATGCTGTCAATATTCTGCTCTCTGCACTTGGTAGGAGTGAACATGATAGAGTTGCACACCTTGACACTACTCATGCTATATGGGATAAGCTTTGCACGTACCACGAGGGTACCAATCAAGTCAAGTCTATGCGTAAGGAATCTTACAATAGATAATACCAAATCTTTGCACAAAAACTTGGCGAGTCACTAGATGACACTTTTCGTAGGTTTGAGGCAATTGTGTGCAACTTGCGGGCTTGTAGTAACCTTGTGTACAATGACAATGATAGAGCTAAGCAACTGTTGTGCTCACTTGATGAAAATGTTTGGGAGGGGTTAAAATTGAAGCTCTAGAAGAAATTGCTGACTTCAACACCTTGAACTGTGAGCAACTGTATAGCAAGCTAAAATCTTATGAACTGTCTAGGAAATCTCGTCCTAATCTTGCTATTCCTGCTTCTAGCATGGCTTTGCTTTCTAGCTCTCAGAAGGGTAGTCACAGTGATGCTTTGTAAGCTTCATGACCATTGATGGTGGAATCCCCAAGGTATGAATGTTTTGGTGATAGATGACAACTATGAAATTGTGGGCTAATATCTACATGAGTGTTGTATTTGCAGGAACCTTCACTATACTCTACTACAAATCTATGTATGATGGTTGCCTTGGTGATGGATGACGATGACCACAAGCATGGAGGCTTGATGAGCTTGATGGAGTCCAAGGGTTAATGGAGATGGATCAAAGTGGAGAACAAGCTATGGAGCAAGTGTTTGGTACACTTGTCTAGTTGCTAGGATTTGAGTCCATAGGAAAAACCGGACTATCAAGAGGGTCTAGGTCATTCTCTTAGGTCATGTCTAGTCGGTGATGTGCAAGGATGCTCGGTGAAATCACAGGTACTAGGTGACAGTGGAGAAGCCAAGGAGCTGTTCAGAGAAGCCGGGAAACCAAGTCAAGCGAGGATGATGAGTTTCAGCTTTGGGACGTAGAGACCGGACAGAGGGGTCAATGGAGACCGGACTGTCCGGTCACTATATGGAGTATGTCTGGGACTTCCAGCGAGGAGCAAGGTTTCTGTCTGTGCGAGGGACCATAGAGACCGGACGGTCTGGTCTACAGACCAGATAGTTCGGTCTGTGTGGGTGAAGTATAGGACAGAGAGGATGCAGTTTGCGGACCTTCCTAAAATGGAGAGAGAAAGTGGACCGGACGGTCCGGTCTAGTGACCGAACAGTCCGGTCAACAGGAGTTCAGCAGTGGGCAGAGCCGTTGGGCTTGGGATTGAAGTGACCGGACGGTCTGGAGGTACTGACCGCACTGTACGGTCAGTAGGCCCAGAAAGCTGATTTCGTGGAGCAATGGCTAGTTTGAGGTTGGGAGCCTATATAACTTCGTTACTGAGGTCTTTGTGACCTCTCTTGGCCAGTGGAATACCTGAGAGCATTTGGTAAGGTCCAAGAGGAAAAGAGGAGAGCACTAGAAGAGGATATTGGATATCTTGAGAGTGCTTGTGAGAGTAACATGGAGTGATCTTGCACATCTAAGGCTAGGGTGTCCTTGAGGGTGTGATCTAGGTTGTTACTCTTGGTCTATGGTGAGACCTAAACCAGTTAGGTGTCGGTGATCGAGCCTATCGTGATTGGTTGTGAAGGCCATCACAAGTTTGTACATGGTTTGAGCCCGCTGTTGGAAGGGGCATCAATAGTGAGCGCCCGTGCCGGTTCGGGGAGTACGGCAAGTTCTCGAGGGAGGCAAGCTTGTGCTTTGTGCAGCGGTGACGCACACCATGTCTTCACTCGAGGAGTGATTGCAGGCTCATGGGCGAGAACTCCACTTGGTGGCGGGAGGGACCAGGACTCCGGCGGGAGTGGTCCAATGAGGAGTAGGGGAAGGCGCCATCCTTCCGAGACCTCGGGAAAAAAATCATGAGCATTCCTTGACCCTCTCTTTACTATTCCGCAATTGTGTGCTCTAGTGATAGGGTAACTTGTGGCTTACATAGGCTAGTGTGAATAGCTTCCGCGCATCACTTTGCATCATGAACACTAGCATGTGTAGGGTCTTGACCTACTAGAATTGTTTAGGTTGCAATGATTCATTAGGTTTGAGAAGCGTGAAACTAAAGTTTTCAGATTCGTGGTCGGCTACCGATTCATCTCCCCCCCCCTCTCGGTAGGCCTTCGGTCCTTATAATTGGTATCAGAGCCAGGTTCTCAATTTGAGGCTTCATCGCCTTGAGTATGGATGCCGGAAAAGGTGGGGAGTGTACCCATATTCGATGGGGAGGACTACATGTGTTGGAAGGCTCGTATGCAAGCCTACCTTGAGTCCCTTGATCCGGAGATATGGACGGTGACTCATGAGTCCGATGCGAATGCTAACCTTCTTCAGCCTGACTTTATTAAGAACAATGCTAAGGCCAAGAATGCTTTGTTTTCATGCATTTCCAAGGATGTGTTTGCTAGATTGGATGCTAGTTCAACAGCACACGGTATCTGGACTGAGATTCAGAGTATCCATGAGGGTACTAGTGATGTCAAAGAGGAAAGATACTATGTGCTAAAGAACAAGTATGATAACTTTGCTAGATTACCATATGAGAGAGCTAATGTTGTTTATTCTCGTTTTCATGTGTTAGTGGAGGAGATCAATGCACTTGGAGATGATTTCAAGCTCAAGCCCGTGGAAGTCATTAAAAGATTCTTGAGGCTTTTGAAAGACCCCAAGTATGAGTCCATCATCACATACACCTTGCAGAGTGACCTCAAGACCAAGACCGCAAAGGATGTGCTTGGCAAGATCACCGCCTTCGAGAGCTACCAGCTAGGGATGGATGATCCTCAACCAACCAACCTTGCTCTACAAGCTGATAAGCAAGAATCAAGCAAGAGCAAGAAAGGCAATAAGAAGGCCTGACAGCGATGATGAAGAAGAAGATGATGATGAGGGTGACTTGACCAAGGACTTGGCTCTTCTCATGAAGAAAATGAAGACATTCAAAAACAAGTTTGCTTCCAAGTCCCGGGGCAAATGCTATAATTGTGGGTCAAAGAATCACTTTGTTCGTGAGTGCCCAAAGCCCAAGAATGAAGCATTCAAGTCACAAGATTCAAGTGAAGAAGAAGAAGAAGACCTCAAAGCCAAGTAAAAGAAGAAGAGAGTCTTCAACAAAGACAAGTCCAAGGGCAAAGGCAAAGCCCAAGACTACAAGAAGAAGTTCTCTCACAAGGCCCTTGTAGGGGAGTGGACAAGCGACAACTCAAGTGATGAGTCCACCTTCTCAAGTGATGAAAAAGTGTCCAGCCTAGCCATGATCAAGACCACATCACCACGTGCTCTCCTTCCTCCTCCCACATGCCTCATGGCTTCGAGCCAACTTGGAGAGAGTGAGGATGAGAGTAGTGATGACAGCAATGACGAAGAGCGCACTTGTGCCGAGTTGTGGAGTATGCTTGAGCAAGCCCGTGACATCGCCGTCAATAAATCCAAAATGTTGGATGTGGTAAGAAAAGAGTGTAAGTTGGCTAAGGACCGTGTTGGTGAGCTTGAGAGTGAGCTCAAAGATCTTGTCACATCTCATGATGCCCTAAACAAGAGTTATGACAAACTCAAGGGTGATCATATAGAGCTTCATGAGAAGTACAAGGCCCTTGAGATTACTTTTGAGGCCATCAAGGTTGAGGACCTTGCCTCTCCCTCCTCTAGTTCTTCAAAGAGCGATGCTTCTACTATGTGTGATGAACTAACCACCTCGGTTAAGGTTTCTTCTCTTGAGCCATTTGTTTTGAAGGAATATCACAAGCTCAAGGAAGAGAGGAAGATGGTGATGGACGGCTTTGAGAGGCTCACATGTGGTAGAGCCATTCACAAGGAGATTCTTGAAAGAAACCTTGTAAACAATATCTCCCACCGGGGACTTGGCTCATATCCCGCCGCCATCAACATCATCGGGATGAGTGACTCCATTCCCGAATGGATCAAGCCCCTACTCGCCGACGACTACTATTGTGAGAGGTGTTGCAAGGATGGCCACGCCACCAAGGATTGTCCTAGGGTGAGAAGTTCCATTGCTTTACCTAATGCTAACTTGTTCCATGAGAACACCCACTTCAAGCTTTTTAGGAACAAGGATGGCAAGGTGAAAGCCAAGGCTTTGGGACCACCAAACAAGAGGAGAAAGGTCAAGAGCATATGGATGCCTAAGTGCATTGTTGATCTTGAGAGATTGACTACGTACAAGTGGGTGCCCAAGAACAAGACCTAGATGGTGGTAGTGGTGGACCGTGCACATTCATGAAGATCATGTGAAGTCCACCACAAGTGACATGGACCTTAACGACCTATCTACTCATGAGGGAGGTAACCGTGTTTGTTTTTGTTTTTGGTAGTTGTAGTGTGTTTTTCTTCCTCTTGCATTGCATGGTAATTAGGACTCCTTTGTGACTAGAATGCTTTGCATCCATACATGTGTAAATAACTAAAAGAAAAACACATAAAAATTAGTCAATGTCTAACCCACTCAAGATAGCTATAAGCAAGGGGGAGTGCTTGAGATGGTGGTTTGGCTTCTCTCAAGGCAAGGGTATGGCTTATAGTGAGTAAGCTTGAGAGGGGTTCAAACTTGACATTGTTAGGTTTCCTTTGTGTCTTATTTAATATTGCTTGCATTCACATGGCATGTTTACTTTCATTGCATATGTAAAATGTTTGTTGCTTGCATCATATAGGAAACACAAAGGAGGCTTGTCACATTAGGAGATATTTGTGCCTCATGCTCTATATGAGATTACATCTCCACAAGTGTGACCAAAGGAAAGGATTGTGCTTCATGCCCATTGAGCAAGCTCTAATGAACTCCGAGGTTAAATCTACTCACGTGGTTCATGGACTAAGGCTCATACATACCTATTTGGATCTGTCGAGAGATATTCTCGATAGTAGATCTAGGTATGCATATGACTATGAAAGATCGATGGACACACAAGACACAAGGTTTAGACAGGTTCGGGCCTGCCGGAGGATAGGAACCCTACGTCATGTGTTCTGTAGTGTATTATTCGGGATGATCTCTCCGAAAGAGCCCCTGTCCCTCCTTATATATCTGGGGGGGCAGGGTTACATGGTAAGTGTCTTAGTCGGTTACAACGTGATCTCCGACTACGACTCTATCTCTAACTTTCTATCTCTAGTATTGACTTGTCGTGTACTCCAAGTAACAATCCAAATAGTTATCTTCATGGGTCTTTATCTTTATTGGACCCTGGCCCACTCGGCAATATATCCGAGTGGCGAGGTATCCCTAGTATATACATACCACAGTAGCCCCCAAGCACTTCCCGTATTGAATTGTCATCTTGGTTTGTCTCGACATCTTATGAAATTGGGAAGTGCTTTTTCTATTAATTCTTATTCATAAATCTCTAAAAAAGATATAGCCTATGCATGTAGCCCCCAAATCAAAAGATTGTTAAGGCTACACTGAAGCAACTTTTGAGTCATCGAAAAATATCCAATTAACCTTGTCCCTCCACAAAAAAGGGCATAATGAGGTCTGAATCTTCCAATTTTGTCTTAACAAACTCCATATTTGACACAATTCTCTTACTCGCCGAGTGATACATCACCAAATTAATATTTACATCCCTAATGCTGAAGTGCCCTTAATCTAAATGATTAACGACAAATTTCAATTGTCATAGCCCCCAAGATTGGTGATGTATCAATAGTAATAATATAACACAGAAACGCGGCCCCTAAGATTGGTGCCGAGATAATCCGAGTGATTTATCTCGCAATTATGGAAGGTACCATTTCCAAGGCTGAAGCTATAGTAATCCAAGTGATTTATCACAAAATCTTGAAAGGTACAATTTCCAAGGCTGAAACTGTAGTAATCCGAGTGATTTATCACAAAATCTCGGAAGGTACAATTTCCAAGGCTGAAACTGCTGTAATCCGAGTGATTTATCATGAAATCTCTAAAGGTTCAATTTCCAAGGTTGAAACTGCAACAATCTGATTAATAAAACTGGACTTAACAGATTACGAGAAGCCTCGGCCCAATAGGTCATCTAGCCCTTATAAAAAGGGCCTCCAAACAGCCGCACCCCTTCGTCTTCATTTCACCGCCGCCGCCTTCTTGCGCACACAAACCCTAGATCTCAGGATTTCATTTCCACCCCAAAGCTCCACGCAACTGCTTCCCACCGCACTCAAACAAGAGCGATGGCCCCGAAGTGCACCCGCCAAAGCTATAAGGCATAATCCCAGAAGCAATCTTCCCCTGAGAAGGGCGAGGGAGAAGAGCCAATTTTTGACATCCCCGCCGCCATCAAGGAGTTCCCTGTGTCAGCCATGGATTCAGAGAAAATCAACAGACTGGTGATTGATGGCGTGTTGCAGGATCATCAGACCGGAGGATGGATCGAGGCCATAGGTCAGAAATTTCCCCAACCTCCCGTCGACCAAATCACGGTTTTCTCCTCCTTTTTCTATCGTGGATTTGGGATCCCTTGTTGCGACTTCTTTCATGGTCTTCTATTCTTCTATGGCATCAATCTTGTCAATCTGAAACCAAATTCCATCTTACATATTGCTATCTTCATCCACCTGTGTGAGGTGTTCTTGGGGATTCATCCTCATTTTGATACCTTCAAAGAACTGTTTCTCTTGAAATCAAACAGCAATAATGTTATAGGAGGGGCCGGATTCCAACTAAGGAATAAATCCAAATACGTTGATGTACCACTTCCATCAATGAACAAAGGTTGGCACGCGGACTGGTTTTACCATGGAAACCATGCTCCACCTTTGTCAGAGACTACGACCGAAGCCCCCAAGCCACGACCCGAGTGGTCAGCAAAGGCCCATCCAAACAAGAAGTCTCAAGTTGATGCCATATTAGAGCACATTGCCTATCTCAAGTCCCAAGCTTATACTGGCGTACATGTTGCCACAAGCTTCATATATCGCCGCATGCAGCCTATTAAGAAACGTAATGTTCCTGGATGGAAGTTCGAACTAGGTTCAGAATCCACCATGGAAGTGCTAGAAACATTGTCAGAAAGGGAATTAACATTGCGGCTGGAAAACATATTTTCTTCACTCCTTGGTTGGACTCCAGGTAGTGTGAAATGTGGACATCATTCCAAGACTGGCAGGAGTTCAATAAGTTATCCACTTCTGTACTTAAAAAATCAACACTCCATTCATTATGTTCAGCAATGAATAATACGTAACATATATTACAGAATCTTGATGTATACGTGTCCAACCCCCCATTGTCGCTGATGCCACAAAAGAAATCTCCCACTCAACCATCAGCTCCCAAGCGCCGCAAGGTGCATATTGAAGATTCTGATGAAGAAGAATCGTTGACTGAAAGAATAGCTAGACTTCAAGAAGAGGCAAAAAAGAAAACTCCAGAGAAAACCTCCACCACTCGACGGGTCATGGATGATAAAGGACAAAATTGTCCGATTGAAGCTAGGAAGGCAGGCACCCATGAGACGACGTCAGACATGACAAGCGCACCAAGGCCAACCAGCCCCCCACCAAGAGTGTCAGGCATTAAATTCAAACGCCGCTCAAGGTAAACAAATCAATATAACGTAAAGCTTAACTATCCATTTGAACTAAATATGTAATTTTTGCCTAATTGGTAGGTCATTCGGGCGATCGTCCTTTGAAGAAGTTCCGGCACAAAGTCCAGTTTCTGAAAAGGACCAAGAGACACCACAGACACAAAGTCTTATTGCCTTGGTTCTTATTTGCTCGATTTTTCATTTGGCATTTACGAAAATTATAAAGGCCATCGAGTGCCACTATTTGAAAATGAGTGTTTGAGAGTTCCCTCTATATTCCAAGTGCAGTTTTTTATTGTGTGTTTGGCGAGGGCACTTGAAAAATGGAGAAAATCCTTGACTCAGCATTTTTTGGTAGTGACCGTACAGTCCGATCTTTGGACCGTACAGTCCGGTCAGTGCCCACGGGCATAGTGTCATGAGTTAGTCTGGTCATAGAGACCGGATAGAACGGTCCTAGAGACCGGACCGTCCGGTCTGTGTGGGTCGCCAGCAGACTCAGGACCTGACCGGACAGTCCGGTCTAGAGACCGTACCGTCTAGTCACTATGGTTGATCACGAGATGCAATTCCCGATTTGAGCCATTGATATTTCCTTGATTGAATCTCGGCCGTTCACTGTTCATTTGACCTAGGTCAAAATTGGTCAGAGGAATTTTGGTTCCTTCTTTGTTCGCCCCTGACGTCGAGAACTCGCCCCCGCCTGATCCCTCGTTGACGCCGCCGCCTCTCCTCAGCGTTGTGTCGTTGTCACTGACCAGCGCAGCCACGCGCTCGTCCTCGTGCAGCCGCACCTGCTCGCCCCGCACCAGCACTCTGCCGCTAGCCCTCGGTCCCGCACGCACACCAGAACCGTGCCACCGCCGCCTATGCCGTCGTGCCGCCCTTCACAGCCGCGAGCCTGCACCGCTGACTCGTCACCGCATACCACCAGCGCCGCCGTCGCCTCTCCACTCTTTCTCCCACGCGCGCAAGAGAAGCTCTACCCCCACAGCCAATTTCGAGGGAAAAGGACTCCCCTTTTTCCTCCACCTCCATTGCTGGCAAGTCCAAAAATCCGAGCTTTTCGGCGATCGGAGCGTGTTCTGAGGTATCATCCTTCTCGCCGTGTTGGATTCCTTCCCAGGGTATTGTGCCATTCACTCCTTTCATTGTTTATACCCTAATTCCAAGTAGATTAGTTAATTGATGCAATTAGCAATAATTCCCATCATTAGTTGCATTAATTAATTAATTATCTCAACCTAGATGCAATTAATTCCATGCCTATCTGTTAATTGCATATCTAGGGTTTGTCTCCTTGTCTAGTCTACAGTTAGATTTATTTCCCATTATTTGACTGTACACTAGATGATTCGCACTAGCCACTTAGAGTCGATGATCATTGTTGTTGCTTTGCATATTTGCCTAGTGATCATGTCCTTCATTCAGTGCTAGGGTTTCTATTGTGCATTCTCTCCTAGCGGTGCTTTGCTTATAGATTTATATAGGACTCTATGCTTATCCTACCTTTACCTACGTGCGTGCAGTGACATCAGCAGCAGTCATATGGTAGGGTCAGGACAGGATAAGGGCAAGGGGAAGATGCTAGAGAAGCCTAAGAGCAAGAAGAGACCGAGACTGGACCCAGAGTCAGAGAGGGCCAGATGACTTAGCAGGCACCTGGATGCCATGGAGCAGTCACACAGGACACCTGGTTCTCTCTTGATTCTTGACCGGCCAGTGGAGACACAGGGCTTGAGGAGGAGCACCATGCAGAGGACAGCTTCTCTAGCAGTTGGAGTGGTGCCACCACCGTGGCCGCAGCGTACTCCGGCTTCTCGTCAGGAGAGGTCGTCGAGAACTGTGGAGCAGGGATCCTTTAGGCAGCAAGAGGAGTCAGAGGAGGAGGAGGCTAAGGAGTCAGAGGAGGAGACCTCAGAGTCTGCGTCTGAGGAGCTTGAGGTTGAGGAGGCTGAGCAGACTATCCCCCAGAGGACAACTCACCGGGCAGGAGACCCGAGGTGCACCTATGTAGTGTACACGAGGAGGCTCCAAAGGCTTGTACAGGTAGTCGGAGAGCCAGATATCCTTAAGGTTCCTGCCAAGGACCTTAAGGTGCTTTGCTTTGTACCCTTCGAGCAGTGGGTTCCAGTTCCCAGAGACCCCGCTGCTGGAGAGAGGTACTGGACTGGCCTCCAGAGGAGGATCGGTGAGGGTCTGAGACGTTACTTTGGCCTAAGAGGCAAGGACAGACTCTTTGTGCCGCAGCAATACATGATGTACGAGGCCATGAGGAGGGCCACCGGCATAGAGATGGAGCAGTACTTCACGTACTTGCCTGGGCTAGCAGATCTAGTTACTGTTCCACACAGGTTCAGAGAGGACGTGGTGCTAGAGTTCTACGCCATACTATGGATTGCCAGAGACCGCTCAGAGTTCGGGTTCTTGTTCAGAGGGCAGCCACAGCGTGTGACTAGATAGGATCTGATCTATAACCTAGGACTTCTTTCGTCAGACTTCTTACTATACAGGAGTGTCTATGGTACACTTGCACCACCCCGCAGACATCAGGGAGGGAAGATGCCAACAGACGAGATGGTGTTGATTGCCTTTCCACCACCTCACACACCAGGCTTTGACAGAAGCCCTGCAAAACTCACTGCAGAGACTAAGGTGGTGAGAGCGATAGTCACCAGGACTATCATCCCTAGGTCAGGATACAGAGAGGAGTTCACACTTCTCCATCAGTGGGCTGTAGCAGCTATTCTGAGGACGCAGCCATTTGATTTGACAGACCTTCTGATTGGAGAGATGGAGGAGGTGATCTCTGAGAGGGTTGGAGGATATCACTTGGTCTATGGTCCCTATATCTGCTATCTCCTGATGAGGATGGGCCTAGTGACGGTGGAGCAGTACGAGACTTTTCCTGAGGCGACCACCAGCTACGCACCCAAAGTCCCTAGGGATTCACAGTCAGCCTCCAGCCAGTAGATAGAAGAGGAGGAGCAGGAGTCACCGTCAGTCACTCACAAGCAGTCAGCTCAGCCAAGGACGGTGGTTCCTGAGTCAGCCAGTACAGGAGCACCTCCACAACCGATGGGCTCACAGTCTGAGGATGCTGTCACTATGGCCGCACTAGCAGGACAGCTTGGAGACTTTATTCAGAGTGTCTCAGAGGACAGACGATAGATGATGGAGGTTATCAGAGGATAGGTAGAGCTTCAGTGCTAGCAGATGGCACTTGTTACCACTCTGATGACCCAGATGGCAGAGATGAGACAGACAGTTCAGCAGTCAGGGCCTTCAGCATAGCCTCAGTACCAGCAGCTGCAGACTCAGCCAGGACCCTTCACATCCTTGATGACAGCACAGTCCAGCGGACTGTCACTCTCAGGGGTTGTACCGACAGGGGGAGCAGGACCTACACTCTCTTCAGCTCAGCTCTCTCCCATCTCAGCATTCTTAGTGCCAGCCTTGTTCGTCTCTCCGTTGCACTCTTCTATCACTCAGATGGCTGGACCCTCCACCTCGCAGCACCTACCGGTCAGGAGTCTATTTTTTGATATTGTACACACTACTCATGCAGACTCTCAGACCGCCCCAGAGATAGCTACAGTGCCCCTTCCTACTGCTACGGTCAGCACGATCACACCTCAGGTAGCAGAGGATCTTGTCCGTGGATGCTTCTTGCAGCAACACGTGGCAGATCTCGTACTTCTCCAGACCTTAGCTCAGGAGACTACCACAGTCACACTAGCAGCACAGGACAGAGCGTCTGAGTCCCAGAGGACCTTGACTTCTTTGAGCAGCTAGACGCTCATGTGGCTCAGACTCAGGGACAACATCAGGACACAGCTCAGGAGCAGCCTAGAGCAAAGCCCATAGAGGACGTCGCTGCACCGCTTCCTTTGACCACGAGCACGTAGATGTTCTTCTTTTCCACTTTTTGGTGCTTGTTGCCAAAGGGGAAGAAGTAGTCATAGGTCTAGGGGGAGTTGGAGTGTGATCCTGTGCGATCGAGAGTAGCTTTGTATCTAGGGGGAGCATACGTGTTCATTGGTTTTGGGAGTTAGATACGTTTGGATGTTATTTTGGTGGTTTTATCGAGATGTTCGTGGATTTTGATGAGTCATGGTTTTCATTCGGTTGTGTTTAACTCATCTTGATCTCACTTGGTTTAGTTTTTTTTTCATATGCAGTGCCTACCTTTCCTTATTTATCCTGTTTGCCTGTGTATGATGCCATGATGATGAATGCTTGTTCTTAATACTTGTGCTTTGTCATTCTATCCTATTGCATTTCATAATTTATGTCTTGCATTGCATGTCTTTATGCTTTCCTTTATTACTTTGCCATGACATGCATGCATTATCATCTAGAGTGTGCTTTTCTCTCTTTTCCTTAAAGCTCTAGCATGATTGATTGAGTAGGACCTTGTGCGTTTCTCTCGTTATGTTTTTGTGGTTCCTCTCGATCATAGCGTAGCTCTTTTTGCCCTGTGGTTTTTCCTGTTTATTTACAATTAAGTAGTGGTTGTCATCAATCACCAAAAAGGGGGAGATTGTAAGCTTCATGACCATTGATGGTGGAATCCCCAAGGTATGAATGTTTTGGTGATAGATGACAACTATGAAATTGTGGGCTAATATCTACACGAGTGTTGTATTTGCAGGAACCTTCACTATACTCTACTACAAATCTATGTATGATGGTTGCCTTGGCGATGGATGACGATGACCACAAGCATGGAGGCTTGATGAGCTTGATGGAGTCCAAGGGTTAATGGAGATGGATCAAAGTGGAGAAAAAGCTATGGAGCAAGTGTTTGGTACACTTGTCTAGTTGCTAGGCTTTGAGTCCATAGGAAAAACCGGACTATCAAGAGGGTCTAGGTCATTTTCTTAGGTCATGTCTAGTCCGTGATGTGCAAGAATGCTCGGTAAAATCATAGGCACTAGGTGACAGTGGAGAAGCCAAGGAGCTATTCGGAGAAGCCAGGAAACCAAGTCAAGCTAGGACGATGAGTTTCAGCTTTGAGACGTAGAGACCGGACAGAGGGGTCAGTGGAGACCGGACTGTCCAATCAGTATGTGGAGTATGTCTAGGACTTCTAGCGAGGAGCAAGGTTTCTGTCTATGCGAGGGACCATAGAGACCGGACGATGCGGTCTATAGATCGGACAGTCCGGTCAGTGTAAGTGAAGCATTGGACAGAGAGGATGCAGTTTGCGGACCTTCCTGGAATAGAGAGAGAAAGTGGACCGGATGGTCCGGTCCAGTGACCGGACAATCCGGTCAGCAGGAGTTTAGCAGTGGGCAGAGCCGTTGGGTTTGGGATTGAAGTGACCGGACGGTCCGGTAAGGTACTGATCGGACTGTATGGTCAGTAGGCCCAGAAAGCTGATTTCATGGAGCAACAGCTAGTTTGAGGTTGGGAGCCTGTATAACTTTATTGTTGAGGTCTTTGTGAGCTCTCTTGGCCAGTGGAAGACCTGAGAGAATTTGGTAAGGTCCAAGAGGAAAAGAGGAGAGCACTAGAAGAGGATATTGGCTATCTTGAGAGTGCTTGTGGGAGTAACATGGAGTGATCTTGCACATCTAAGGCTAGGGTGTCCTTGAGGGTGTGATCTATGTTGTTATTTTTGGTCTATGGTTAGATATAGACCGGTTAGGTGTTAGTGATCGAGCCTATCGTGATTGGTTGTGAAGGCCGTCATAAGTTTGTACACGGTTTGAGCCCGCCGTTGGAAGGGGCATCAATAGTGATCACCCGTGCCGGCTCGAGGAGTACGACAAGTTCTCGAGGGAGGTGAGCTTGTGCTTTGAGCAGCGGTGATGCACACCGTGTCTTTACTCGAGGAGTGATTGCGGGATCATGGACGAGAATTCCACTTGGTGGCGGGACAGACCGGGACTCCGGCTGGAGTGATCTAACGAGGAGTAGGGGAAGGCGCCATCCTTCCAAGACCTCGGGAAAAAATCATGAGCATTCCTTGACCCTCTCTTTACTATTCCGCAATTGTGTGCTCTAGTGATAAGGTAACTTGTGGCTTGCATAGGCTAGTGTGAATAACTTCCGTGCATTGCTTTGCATCATGAACACTAGCATGTGTAGAGTCTTGGCCTAGTAGAATTGTTTAGGTTGCAATGATTCGTTAGGTTTAAGAAGTGTGAAACTGAAGTTTTTAGATTCGTGGTCGGCTACCGATTCCCCCCCCCCCCTCTCGGTAGGCCTTTGGTCCTTACATGCTTCTTATGGAACTAATCCCTCACATGACAAGTCTTCCTTGGAGTTTACTCTGTCTTCTCTTTTTGCAGCTTCCGATGAACAGATGGAGTGCATTCCTGATGAAGAGCTGTCCTTGCTCACAAGGAAGTTCAGGAAGTTCTACAACAACCGAAAGGAGATAAGAGGAGGTGGTTCAAGAACCTGCTTCGAGCGCGATGACCCGGCACACTTCATCGCTGATTGTCCCAAGAAGAAGAAGAGGGCAGGGTACCACGACAACAACATTCAAGACTTCAAGCAGATAAAGAACCGCTTCTACAAGATGGGCAAGAACTCCAAGAAGTTCACCAAGGCCATTGCACGCGCCTGCGTTGCCGCCTTGAGCGATGTCGACCTGACATCAAGCGAAGGCCTTACAAGCTCGGAGGAGGAGGTTGAGAAGCCACGAGTCCAGAGGAAGGATGACTTCACCGGGCTCTACTTCATGGCAAAGAATGACCACGACACCGACTTTGGATCCGACTCCGACACAAGCGAGGTACCTCCCACTCTTGATGAGCTCTCTTCTGAACTTGATCATTTGCGCAATTTTTGCTCATGCAAGATGATAAGCTTCACAGTGCTGTACGTGAGAGTAGAGAGCTTAAGTCTAAGTTAGAGAGTGCTGATTTTGAGATTGCTTCACTTAGGTCTAAGCTTGCTTGTGATGTTACTGCTGTAGAGTTTAAGTCATGTCAAGTTGTGATGAATGATCTTGCACAGAGGGAGAGTGTGCATGCTCAAGTTGCCAGTCAGCTTGAGAGTGCCCTCAAGGAGCTTGATGAATTCAAAGCTAAACCAACTCTTTTGGGTGCATGTCAGAAGTGCCCCAAGCTCACAAGTGAGTTGGAAGCTCAAATCCTCAAAGTCAAAGAGCTCGAGTCCAAGCTGCTCATTGAGACTCGCTCTAAGGTCCTTCCACCACAAGCTTGTATTCACTAGGGAGGAAAACAAAGTCCTAGACCAAGAAAATGACTATCTTATTTCTAGGCTCCAAAGAACCCTAGTGAGTGAGGAGAAGATTGAGAGTGACTTAGTAAGAGTGAAGGATAGTGCTTCTAGGTCAACCTATAACTTGGGCTTAGGATTTGAGAGAGTTGACAAGGAGAGTGAGAATGTGGGTAAGTTTGTGCCTAGCTCTAGCTACAAGGATGAGGAAAACACCATCAAACCCACTGACACATACTGTCCACCCAATCCAAGACCCTCCTTCAACCCAAAACAAGTAGAGAAGTCAAAACCCAAGCCTACCATGCAAACCAAGCCTAATCCTAAGGGTGTCTACATTTGCATGTTTTGTGGTCGCATGGGCCACTTGGATAAATTTTCTTATAGGCGTAAGAGGATTGAGAGGAAGCAAGCTGAGTTGACTAGGGATACTTTTTATGATGATTTTGATTGTTTTCAGCCTCGCTCTGTTTCTCGTGCCTATCATGAATAGGGTCATCCCTCATATGGCTTTGATTCACGAAACAGAGGCTTTGCGCAGCAGCGCTTTGGTGCCCCATGTTTTCCCTATCGTGGTGAACGTCACTCGCGTGGATTTGGTTTTCACACAGATGGTTTCAATTCACAACCCAAGGTTTGAGTCGAGACGCTTTGACAGGCCATGTTTTCCCCATCGTGGTTCTCATCCCATGCGTTTGAATGATAATGTGCAAAGAACTGTGATGACTACTACCGGTCATATGGTTAAGTGTTGGATTCCCAAATGCTTTTTGACTAACCCCAGCACTGAACCATTGACTTTTCTTTCTCGTTCTTTGTAGGCAGGAGGTGGAGGCCTAGAGAACAAATGGTTGATGGATTCCGGGTGTTCGCGCCACATGACTGGAGATGCAAAGTGGTTCTCCAGCCTCACTCCCTTGAAACGCCGGGAGTATGTGACCTTTGGAGATGACAACAGAGGGAGAATGAAGGCAAGAGGCGTGGTAAAGGTAAATGAAAAATTCACTCTCAAGGATGTTGGTTTGGTTGAGCATCTCAAGTACAATCTCCTCTCTATCTCTCAGTTGCTTGATGTTGGTTTGGAAGTGTGCTTTAAGTCAAATGCTTCTTGTGTTCTTGATTTGAGTGGTTCCTTGGTTTGTAGGATTTCTCGCATTGGTAGAGTTTTTCAGGCTGATTTTGCTGGTTCTCTTGGTTCTCACAAGTGCTTGTTTGCTTAATCTTCTTCTGACCTCTGGAAATGGCATAGGAGACTAGGTCACATGAGCTTTGACTTGTTATGTCGCTTGAGTGGCCTAGGTTTGATTCGAGGATTGCCTAAGCTCAAATTTGATAAGGATTTGGTTTGTGCTCCTTGTCGTCATGGGAAAATGATTGCCACTTCTCATCCACCAATTAATTTGGTGATGACTAAACGCACTGGAGAGTTGCTTCACATGGACACTGTTGGTCCTTCTCGGATTTGTTCGACAGGTGGGAAGTGGTATGTTCTTATGATTGTTGATGACTACTCACTCTACTCTTGGGTTTACTTTCTTGAGAGCAAGGATGAAGTGTTACATCACTTTCAGAGCTTAGCTTTGAGGTTGTTTAAGAAACCTTGGTGCATTACGAGCAATTCGCAGTGATAATGGCACCGAGTTCAAGAACTCCTCGTGTTCCCCAGCAGAATGATGTTGTAGAAAGAAAGAACAGAACCTTGGTGGAGATGGCCCGGATGATGCTTGATGAGCATAAGACTCCGAGGCGGTTCTGGACTGAGGCCATTAGCACTGCTTGCTATGTTTCCAATCAGATTTTCTTGCACTCAATTCTTAATGTAACTTCTTATGAGCTGCATTTTGGGAGAAAGCTCTCGGTTTCTCATTTGTGTGCCTTTGGTTGCAAGTGCTTTATTCTCAAGTGTGGCAATCTTGATAAGTTTGAGTCAAGATCTTCTGATGGCATCTTTCTTGGTTACTCTCTTCATGGTCATTCCTACAGAGTTTTGAATTTGGAGACTAACACCATCGTAGAATCCTGTGATCTAACCTTTGATGAATCAAACTCTTGTGCACGGAATGTAATTGAGTCTGCAGGTGACAAGGAGCTGAAGGAAAGCTTCTTTGTAGAAGTGGAACTACAGGGCTTTGATGATGATGACGATGATTCACTTCATCTCTCATCTGAGCTTGTTCCTGCTACTACCACTACTCTAGCAGAGGGTCCAAAAGCTTCTACATCGACTTCAGTGGCTGTCGAGCGAGCTTCAGCTGTGGTTGAGGGGGAGGTACACTCTGAGAGAGAGAGGCCCCCAGCCACATTCAGCATCAACATCCACCTTAACAATTTCTTGGTAATCTCTATGAGAGGACAACAAGGTCAAGGTCTGCACATCTCGCTTGTTTTACCAATTCTCTCTTTGTTGCAACCTTTGAACCCCGAGATGTTGGACACGCACTATCTGACCAACATTGGATTAATGCCATGCATGAGGAGTTGGAACACTTTGAGAGAAACAAAGTCTGGACCCTTGTAGAGCCTCCCAAAGATGTCAATGTCATAAGAACAAAGTGGGTGTTCAAAAACAAACATGGGAAGGACGTGAGGTTGTGAGAAACAAGGCTAGGCTTGTTGCTCAGGGTTTTAGCCAAGTTGAGGGCTTAGATTATGGTGAAACCTTTGCTCCTGTCGCTCGCATAGAAGCCATTAGGATCTTGCTTGCATTTGTTGCCTCCAAGGGCATTAGACTGAGAAACCATGTGGATATGTGCCATGGTTTGCTATATTTGTGATGAGTAATTGACTTAAGCGGATTTGATGTTTGAGTTGAAATGCAGGAATCCAGGGATTGCATGGGTTTGCATATTATGGTTATGACTAATCGGAGTTGGTGGAGATATTGGTGATGTTGCAGGAGATGGGAAATGTGTTTGCTTGTCTCATGATGTGTAGGTCACTGGAGTCGACTTGGCAGTCAACGGCGAGAGGATCGGGCACAAGTAGGGGACTTGGGGTCAGACGATTGGGATGCCGAGTGAAGTCAAGGGTGATCCACACTGTACACGTGGAGAGGCAAGAAGCACGGACGGTTTCACGGTTGTGCCTCAAAACCGTGGTTGTAATGAAGACGGCGTGTTGACAAAGTCAAGACGAACGGGATGCCGATGCAAGTGACAAGGGCGCCCGATGGACAGGGACTGGGAGAGACTTGCCAGTGGTCAGGATCGCGGGACAAGGTGACACGCGTCGACATCGAGAAGTCACACTTTGAGGAGCGTGCAAGGCGGTTTCCCGGTTTGGGCCTCAAAACCGGTGGCGGTGGTTGGTGGTGCACGTGGCACCATCACGGAGCTTGCTTCGAGATTAAGCAAAGACATGAAGTGTCCGATGGCATTCGGGCAATGAGGTAAAAGATGGATGGTTATGCCCCCGGTGGTTGGTGGGTGTGTTTTGTAGGTCAAGGGTAGAGTGGTCATGTGGACAATAGACCCTAGGCCTATATAAGGAGAGGTGTGGCTAGTGGGAGAGGTGCCTCTCTTCCCATTAGCCTTGTGTTAGGACTCTATTCAAAGTGCTAGGAGAGGACTTCATGTTTTAGAGGAGAGGAAAGGGTGTGTGAGAGACATCTCTTGCTCTTCCAAAGAGTGGGAGGAAGAGGGTGGCTTCCTAGCCTTATACCTATGGATCTTGTAAGCACCTTTCTATGATATGAGAAGTATTTTCGTGCTCAAGATTTCCCTCTTCACTTGAATCCCAAAATTCCCTTTTTCCTATTTTTGGAGCTATTTTCGTGGTGATTTTCGATCTCACTTTTGGATGAGTTTTTGGTTCAGATTTCTTGAGAAACTTGTTGCTAGGATGAGCTAGAACAATCCTCTATGGATCCTTGAGCGAATTAATAGCTCTAGGACCTTCGATTTGAAGGATTTATCTAGTTTCTCCTTTTTGGTGTTCTTGGCACAAGATCTGAAATTCATGATGGTTCCTTGTGTTTTTGGAGTGGATCTCTTTAGAGGAGGGTCGTGATGTATTGAGGATCATGTGGTCGAAATTTCATGATTTTTGGAGTTCATTTGATAGGGTTTTGGTAATTTTCTTTCCTGAACGGAGCTACTGTTTTGACCATGACGGAACTTCTATGAGCGTGATGGAACTTCCGTCAAGAACCACGGAACTTCCGTGAGTGACAGTGTTTCCGACGCCCGAAACTTCCATAATTGATGGAACTTTCGTCGGGCACCATGGAACTTCCGTCGGGTACCACGGAACTTCCGTCAGGCTCTGTTCTATGACCTTTTGGACCTTCCTTGTTTTGGTTTTTATTTCTTTTGTGCTTCCGCTATGTGTCTTTTTGGTTTGAGTCATTCCTAGGGTTAACACATTACAAGTTAGTGTGTGTAATCTTGGTGACTCGGTTAGAGGTTGGCTTGGGTTGTAGTTGGGACATAGGCCAAGTTCTCTTGGAGAATTTTAATTGGCTCCTATTCACCCCCCCCTCTGGTCGCCTTCTCAGTCCTTCAATTGGTATCAGAGCCGGTTTGTTCACTAGTTGACCTTCACCGGCTTTGTGATTCGAAGGTGACATGAAGAAGCGTGCTGTCAAGCTGTGGATGTTTGATGGAGAGGATTTCCCCTACTGGAAGTCACGGACCAAGGCGTATCTGCTGAGTCAAGGACGTGCAATTTGGGAGATTGTTGATCAAGAGTATGCTATACCACAAGACCTGAACACTGCTTCTGTAGGTGAGTTAGTCAGGTATGAGAACAACTCCAAAGCTGTCAATATTCTGCCCTCTACAGTTGGTAGGAGTGAACATGATAGGGTTGCACACCTTGACACTGCTCATGCTATTTGGCTTAAGCTCTGCACTTACCATGAGGGTACCAACCAGGTCAAGTCTATGCGTAAGGATTCTTACAATAGACAGTACCAAACCTTTGCACAGAAACCGGGCGAGTCACTAGATGACACTTTTCGTTGGTTTGAGGCAATTATGTGCAACTTGCGGGCTTGTGGTACCCTTGTGTACAACGACAATGATAGATCTAAGCAACTGCTGTACTCACTTGATGAAAATGTTTGGGGGGTTAAAATTGTTGCTCTAGAAGAAACTGCTGACTTCAACACCTTGAACTGTGAGCAACTATATAGTAAGCTGAAATCTCATGAACTGTCTAGGAAATCTCGTCCTAATCTTGCTATTCTTACTTCTAGCATGGCTTTGCTTTCTATCTCTCAGAAGGTTAGTCACAGTGATGCTTCTTATGGAACTAACCCCTCACTTGACAAGTCTTCCTTGGAGTTTGCTTTGTCTTCTCTTGTTGCAGCTTCGGATGAACAGATGGAGTGCATTCCTGACGAGGAGCTGTCCTTGCTCACAAGGAAGTTCAGGAAGTTCTACAACAACCGGAAGGAGAGAAGAGGAGGTGGTTCAAGAACCTGCTTCGAGTGCGGTGACCCGGGACACTTCATAGCTGATTGTCCCAAGAAGAAGAAGAAGGCCGGGTACCGCGACAACAACACTAAAGACTTCAAGCAGATGAAGAACCGCTTCTACAAGAAGGGCAAGAACTCCAAGAAGTTCGCCAAGGCCATTGCACATGCCTGTGTTGCCGCCTTGAGCGATGTTGACCTCACATCAAGCGAAGGCTTTACAAGCTCGGAGGAGGAGGTTGAAAAGCCACGAGTCAAGAGGAAGGATGGCTTCACCGGACTTTGCTTCATGGCAAAGAATGACCACGACACCGACTCTGGATCCGACTCCAACACAAGTGAGGTACCTCCCACTCTCGATGAGCTCTCTTCTAAACTTGATCATTTACGCGATGTTCTGCTCATGCAAGATGATAAGCTTCACAGTGCTCTTTGTGAGAGTAGAGAGCTTACGTCTAAGTTGGAGAGTGCTGATTTTGAAATTGCTTCGCTTAGGTCCAAGCTTGCTCGTGAGGACATTGTTGTTGAGTGCGAGTCTTATCAAGTTGTGATGAGTGATCTTGCACAGAGGGAGAGTGTGCATGCTCAAGTTGCCAGTCAGCTTGAGAGTGCCCTCAAGGAGCTTGATGAGTTCAAAGCTAGACCAACTCTTTTGTGTGCATGTCAGAAGTGTCCCAAACTCATAGATGAGTTGGACGCTCAGTCCCTCAAAGTCAAAGAGCTTGAGTCCAAATTGCTTCATGAGACTCACTCTAAGGTCCTTCCACCACCTTGTGAGGTGTGTGTCTCTCTTAAGGACAAGCTTGTAATCACTAGGGAGGAAAACAAAGCCCTAGTTCAGGAAAATGACTATCTTGTGTCTAGGCTCCAAAGAACCCCTAGTGAGTGAAGAGAAGATTGAGAGTGATTTGGCAAGAGTGAAGGAGACTGCTTCTAGATCTACCTATAACTTGGGTTTGGGATTTGAGAGGTGTGACAAGGAGAGTGAGAATGTGGGTAAGTTTGTACCTAGCTCCAGCTACAAGGATGAGTAAAACACCATTAAACCCACTGACAAATACTATCCACCCAATCCAAAACCTTCCTTCAACCCAAAGCAAACAGAGAAGCCAAAACCCAAACCTGCAATGCAAGCCAAGCCTAATCCTAAGGGTGTCTACATTTGCATGTTTTGTGGTCGCAAGGGCCATTTGGATGAATTCTGTTTTAGGCCTAAGAGAATTGAGAGGAAGCAAGCTGAGTTGACTAGGGATGCTTTTCATGATGATTTTGTTGACCTTCAGCCTCGCTCTTTTTCTCGTGCCTATCGTGGACAGGGTCATCCCCCATATGGCTTTGATTCATGAGACAGAGGCTTTGCGCAGCAGCGCTTTGGCGCCCCACGTTTTCCCCATCGTGGTGAGCATCACTCGCGTGGATTTGGCTTTCACACAAATAATTTCTATCCTCACAACCCAAGGTTTGAGTCGAGACGCTTTGACAGGCCATGTTTTCCCCATCGTGGTTCTCATCCCATGCATTCAAATGGTAAAGTGCAAAGAACTGTGATGACTACTATCGGCCGTATGGATAAATGCTGGATTCCCAAATGCTTTTTGACTAACCCCAGCACTGAGCCATCGACTTTCACTTCTCGTTCTTTGTAGGCAGCAGGTGGAGGCTTGGAGAACAAGTGGTGGATGGATTCTGGGTGTTCGCGCCACATGACCGGAAATGCAAAGTGGTTCTCCAGCCTCACTCCCTTGAAGTGTTGGGAGTATGTGACCTTTGGAAATGACAAGAGAGAGAGAGTGAAGGGAAGGGGCGCGGTAAGGTAAATGAGAACTTCACTCTCAATGATGTTGGTTTGGTTGAGTTTCTCAAGTACAATCTCCTCTCTGTCTCTCAGCTTCTTGATGTTGGTTTGGAAGTGCGCTTTAAGTCGAATGCTTCTTGTGTTCTTGATTCGAGTGGTTCCTTGGTTTGTGGGATTTCTCGCATTGGCAGAGTTTTTCAGGCTAATTTTGCTGGTTCTCCTGGTTCTCACAAGTGCTTGTTTGCTCAATCTTCTTCTGAGCTCTGGAAATGGCATTGGAGACTGGGTCACATGAGCTTTGACTTGTTATGTCGCTTGAGTGGCCTAGGTTTGATCCGAGGATTGCCTAAGCTCAAATTTGATAAGGATTTGATTTGTGCTCCTTGTCATCATGGGAAAATGATTGCTGCTTCTCATCCACCAATTAATTTGGTGATGACTCAACGCCCTGGAGAGTTGCTTCATATGGACACTGTTGGTCCTTCTCGGGTTCGTTCGGCGGGTGGGAAGTGGTATGTTCTTGTGATTGTTGACGACTATTCTCGCTACTCTTGGGTCTACTTTCTTGAGATCAAGGACGAAGTGTTTCTTCACTTTTGGAGCATAGCTTTGAGGTTGTTCAAGGAACTCCCTGGTGCATTACGAGTGATTCGCAGTAATAATGACACCGAGTTCAAGAACTCCTCCTTTGATGCTTTCTGTCTTGAGCATGGTATTAAGCATCAGTTTTTAGCACCTCGTGTTCCCCAACAGAACGGTGTGGTTGAAAGAAAGAAGAGAACCTTAGTGGAGATGGCCCGGACGATGCTCGATGAGCATAGGACTCCGAGGCGGTTCTGGGCTGAGGCCATTAACACTGCTTGCTATGTTTCCAATCGGATTTTCTTGCGCTCAATTCTTAATGTGACTTCTTATGAGCTGCGTTTTAGGAGAAAGCCATCGGTTTCTCATTTGCGTGCCTTTGGTTGCAAGTGCTTTATTCTCAAGCATGGCAATCTTGATAAGTTTGAGTCAAGGTCTTCCGATGGAATCTTTCTTGGTTACTTTCTTCATGGTCATTCCTACAGAGTTTTGAATTTGGAGACTAACACCATCGTAGAATCCTACGATGTAACCTTTGATGAATCAAACTCTTGTGCAAGGAATGTAATTGAGTCTGCAGGTGACAAGGAGATGAAGGAGAGCATCTTTTTAGAAGAGGACCTACAAGGCTTTGATGATGATGATGATGATGATTCACTTCATCTCTCATCTGAGCTTGTTCCTGCTGCTACCACTACTCCAGTAGAAGGTCCAGAAGCTTCTACATCGACTTCAGCAGCTATCGAGCCAGCTCCAGGTGTGATTGAGGGGGAGGTACACTCTGAGAGAGAGGCTCCTCACAATATTCAGCGTCGACACCCACCTCAACAGATGATCTGTAATCTCTATGAGAGGATAACAAGGTCAAGGTCTGCACATCTTGCTTGCTTTACCAATTCTCTCTTTGTTGCAACCTTTGAACCCCAGGATGTTGGACACGTACTATCTGATGAACATTGGGTTAATGCCATGCATGAGGAGTTGGAAAACTTTGAGAGAAACAAAGTCTGGACCCTTATAGAGCCTCCCAAAAATGTCAATGTCATAGGAACCAAGTGGGTGTTCAAAAACAAACATGGGGAGGATGGTGAGGTTGTGAGAAACAAGGCTAGGCTAGTTGCTCAAGGTTTTAGCCAAGTGGAGGGCTTAGATTATGGTGAAACCTTTGCTCCTGTTGCTCGCATAGAAGCCATTAGGATCTTGCTTGCATTTGCTACCTCCAAGGGTATTAGACTCTATCAAATAGATGTCAATAGTGCTTTCCTAAATGGTTTCGTAGAGGAAGAAGTGTATGTGAGGCAACCCCCTGGCTTTGAGCACCACAAATACCCAAACCGTGTGTACAAGCTTCAGAAGGCTTTGTACGGGCTAAAGCAAGCACCTAGGGTATGGTATGCTAGGCTTAAAACCTTGCTAGAGCGTGGGTATGTCATGGGGTGTGTTGACAAAACCTTGTTCACTCTAATGCATGGCAATGACTTTCTAATGGTTTAGATTTACGTGGATGATATCATCTTTGGTGGTTCCTCTTATGCTCTTGTGTCCAGGTTTCAGGAAGCTATGGAATGTGAATTTTAGATGTCAATGATGGGAGAACTCACCTTCTTTCTTGGGCTTCAAATCAAGCAGTGCAAGCAAGGCACTTTCATACATCAAGCCAAGTACACGAAGGATCTCCTGAACAATTTCGACATGGTCAATGTGAAGCCGTTGTGTACACCAATGTCCACTACAACGGCTCTTGACCCTGATGAAGACTATGAAGCGGTGGATCAAAGGGAGTACAAGAGCATGATTGGCTCCCTCTTGTACTGGCAGCGACAAGACCTGACATACACTTTGCGGTGTGTCTTTGTGCTCGCTTTCAAGCTTCCCCAAGGGTGACTCATCACAAGGCTGTCAAGCGCATCTTCAGGTATCTCAAATACACCCTTGAGTTTGGTCTTTGGTACTCTACATCTTCATCTCTTGATCTCATTGGGTATTCGGATGCGGACTTTGCTGAGTGTAGAATTGATAGGAAGAGCACTTCTGGTACTTGCCATTTCTTGGGTACTTCTTTGATTTGTTGGTCTTCTCGTAAGCAGTCGAGTGTTGCCCAATCCACTATAGAGGCTGAGTATGTAGCTACTGCTCACAAATCCTATGGATTGTATCTACCATGAGAGACTATGGGTTGACTTTTAAGGGTGTTCCACTCATATGTGATAACTCCAGTGCCATATGCTTAGCCAAAAACCCAGTCCAACATGGTAAGGTCAAACACATCAATGTGTGATTCCACTTCCTGAGAGACAATGTTGAGAAGGGGGATGTTGAGCTCAAATACATTGATACCAAAAACCAACTAGCTGATATCCTCACCAAGCCCCTAGATGCTTCGAGACATGCTTTTCTTCGGGGGGAACTTGGTGTTTGTCATCCCTATGGCATCATTTGAGGGGGAGTTGGTTTTCTCTTGTATATATGTATCTTACCATTTTTGCATTGCATCTCATATATAATATATGCATTGGTAGATGACATTTGATTCTTATGCTTTCTTGCATTTCTCCTTGCTATGATTGAGCTTGAGCTACGTTGTATGGATGTGATGGTAATCTCTCATGCTTAGATTTTCTAGATGGCCTGTTATAAATTCATGTGAGCAACATGCTAATCTTAAAGGTAAACTGAGCTTCTTGTGAACCTTATGATCTAATCTTGCTAAAACTTGCTCACCATGTGTATAATTGCTTTTATCCTTGTTGAATCTTGCATTGAGGATAGTCTAGAGGACGTCTTGACTTTGGCACCTTGTGTTTGCAAAATGGAAGGCTTTGCAAATGTTTAGCTCATGATGTAACATTGTGGGAACATGTGTTCCTTTTGCCGCAAAGGCATGCTCTTTTGTCATGTGCATAATCCTGAAAAATCTGCTAAGTGCTTTGATCAAGAATTACTTAATAATGCTAAATCCAAACATTGTGACTTGAAGCCTTGGGGTCTTTGCCGTACCCAGTCATGTGACCCTCCGCATGGATAAGAGGACACATGAGGATAAACAATAATCACTTGATCAAACTGAGTCTCTGTTGCATATGTGAGCATTTGTAGAGCTCATTTTCTGCGAGTGCTTGTTGCCCTTGTTGAGATTGAAATTGGCTAGATTCTTATGATTCACTTGGTGCTTGTTTTGCCTTGGATGAGAATACTTACACATGTGGTGGCAGCTTTTCTCATGAGAAGCAAATTTGATTCTATCTAAGCTAGTCAATCTTTCTGCTTAGCCTGTATAGCCCATGGTGTTTATGCCTTGGTATCTATTTTTGATCTTTGCATGATTGGGAGCTATTGCCTTTACACTTCATAGCTGTATGCTTGTGATTAGCACAGTTAAATACTTGTTTGCATAATTGTTGAAGCTCCTTAGGTTTGCATTTTCATGCATTGCATGTTTGCTTGTTCTTTTGCCTCTTTGATGACTTCATTGCCAAAGGGGGAGAAAATATTGGATCATGCACAAATAATGTGAAGGATCGAGAAGGCGACCAGAGGGGGGGGGTGAATGGAAGCCAATCAAAATTCTCCAAGAGAACTTGACCTATGTCCCAATTACAACCCAAGCCAACCTCTAAACGAATCACCAAGGCTATCACACACCAACATTTGATGTGCTAACCCTAGGAGTGATCAACAACAGTGGAACACAGCGGAAACAAGAGAGAACAACAAAGACTTAAAACAGACAAAGAAGCACACACAAAAACACCTTACTGGTCTACCATCGGAAGTGCCGATCACAGCCATCGGCAGTGCCGGTTGACACCATTGGCAGTGCCAGTCACACCCATCGGTAGTGCCGGTTGTAGCTATTGGTCGAGTACAACCAAGAAAAAAGTTTACTAAAAAATCACACAGAAAACATGGAAGAAAAAGACTCAAAAACTGAGCTGTCATGATGAAGAATCGGTAGTGTTGATCAGTTTATCGGCAGTGCCGATCGGCGGTGCTGGTCTAGGCGATCGGTAGTGCTGGTTCGGTCATCGGCAGTGACCACCGGAACTGCTGGTCCTTGCTAGTCCATCGGCAGTTGGTGCCACCGGCAGTAGCCATCGGCACTGCCGGTTGGGCCCGACAGATTCAGAACAGCAACAGTGAACCAGAAAGAAAAATTGCAAAACCTTATCAAACGAACTCCAAAAATCATGAAATTTGGACCAGTGAATTCTTAGAACATCACTACCCTAATCCTAGAAGATCAACTCAAGTGGCTCAAGAAATCATCACGAATTTCAGATCTTGTGTCAAGAACACCAAATAGGGGAAACTTGAGAAATCCTTCAAATCGAAAGTGTTAGAGCTATTGAATCGGTCAAGGATCCATAGAGTATTGTTATAGCTCATCCTAGCAACAAGTTTCTCAAGAAATCCGAGCCAAAAACTCGTCCAAAAATGAGATCGAAAATCACCTCGAAAATAGGTCCAAAAATAGGAAAAAGGGAATTTTGGGATTCAAGTGAAGAGGGAAATCTTGAGCACGAAAATACTTCTCATATCATAGAAAGGTGCTTACAAGATCCATAGGTACAAGGCTAGGAACCCACCCTCTTCCTCCCACTATTTGGAAGAGCAAGAGATGTCTCTCACACACCCTCTCCTCTCCTCTAAAACATGAAGCACTCTCCTAGCACAAAAGGAATGAAACCCACAAAGCTAGTGCAAGAGGCTCAGCTCTCTCCCACCAGCCCTACCTCTCCTTATATAGGCCCAAGGGTTGTCCACATGACAACTCTACCCTTCACCTACATAACACTGCCACCTACCACCAGGGGCAAATCCATCCATCTTTCTCCTCATCGCCCGAACGCCCTCGCGCTCTTCACGACTTTGCTTCGCCTTAAAGCAAGCTCCAATGATGTCACGTGCACCACCAACCACGCCACCGGTTTTGAGGCCCAAACCGGGAAACCGCCTTGCACGCTTCTCAAAGTGCGACATCATGCTCACTTCCACCGAAGCAAGACTTCATGATCTTGATGCGTGTCACCTTGTCCCGTGATCCTCCTTGTCGGCAAGTCTCTCTCCTTCGGTCCATTGGAAGCCTCTACTTGCACTGACAACAGGTCACCTTTGACTTGGTCAACCCCGTCGTCTTGATCATCACCCACGGTTTTGAGGCTCAACCGCGAAACCGTCCGTGCTTTTTGCGTCTCCACGTGTACGGTATGGATCACCCTTGACTCCACCCGGCCTCCTGATCGTCCGGCCCTAGGTCTCCTACTTGTGCCTGATCCTCCTAATCGTCTGGCCCTAAGTGTCCTACCTATGCCTGATCCTCTCGCCATTGACCGCCAAGTCGACTCCAGTGACCTACACATTATGAGACAAGAAAACACATTTCCAAACTCCTGCAATATCACCAATACCTCCACCAACTCTGGTTAGTCATAACCATGATATGCAAACCCATGCAATCCCCGGATTCCTGCATTTCAACTCAAGCACCAAAATAGCTCAAGTCAATTACTCATCATATATATTGCAAACCATGGCACATCTCAACATGGTTTCTCAAAATGCTAAGAAACTTTAAATGATCCATTTTGCACAACATGAGACCTACCACAACTTGAGGGGGAGCATATCATGATCTTGAGCGTTTTCTTGTGCTATTCGCATTCTTTGCGTCTCAAATCACTTTCTTTGCCAACTCTTGGTTTTGTGATCCCTACTTGCTAGATGGTTTGTTTTCACCTTTTCCTTGGGTTTGGCCATTTGGATGAACTTATTCGGTTTCGTATTTCAATCTCTAATATTTGTGCATTTGGTGTTGGCAATGTACTCATCAAGGGGGAGATTGAGAAACTATGTGGATATATGTCAGGGTTTGCAATATATGTGATGAGTAATTGACTTGAGTGAATTTGGTGTTAGAGTTGTAATGTGGGAATCTTGGGATTGCATGAGTTTGTGCATGTCATTGTTATGACTAACTGGAGTTGGTGGAGGTATTGGTGATGTTGCAGAAGATGGGAAATGTGTTTGCTTGTCTTATGATGTGTAGTTCACTGGAGTCGACTTGGTAGTCAACGGCAAGTGGATCGGGCACAAGTAGGGGACTTGGGGCCGGACGATCGGGATGCTAGATGAAGTCAAGGGTGATCTACACCATACATGTGGAGAGGCAAGAAGCACGGACGATTTCACGATTGAACCTTAAAACCGTGGTGGTGATGAAGACGGCATGTTGACCAAGTCAAGGGGAGCGGGATGTCGGTGCAAGTGACAAGGGGCCTGATGGACAGGGACCAGGAGAGACTTGTCGGTGGTCAGGATCGTGGGACGAGGCAATACGCGTCAACATCGAGAAGTCATGCTTTGATAAGCGTGCAAGGTGGTTTCCCGGTTTGGGCCTCAAAACCGATGGCAGCGATTGGAGGTGCATGTGGCACCATCACGGAGTTTGCGTGGAGGTGAAGCAAAGTTATGAAGGGCTTGATGGCATTCGGGCGACGAGGAAAAAGATAGATGGTTATGCCCCCGGTGGTAGGTGAGTGTGTTATGTAGGTCAAGGGTAGTGTGGTCTTTTGAACAATAGGACCCTAGGTCTATATAAGGAGAGGTGTGGCTGGTGGGAGAGGTGCATCTTCCCATTAGCCTTGTGTTAGGAACTCATTTCAAAGTTGATGTGGACAAGGGTTCCCGATCTTCCGAAAGGTTCTGGATACGTTGATTTGGTCGGAGGCGGCACACAAATCGATCTGGCTTCAGAACAGCACGTTCTAAACCCCGCAATCGCAGCACGATGTCTCCTCTGGTTATCAACCGTCCTAAAATGATTGACCTCACCGAGAAGGCTAATCCCTGCCTGTGAATCAAGAACACAAGCAAGAACAAAGAAGAAAGCAACACAATTGCAGATGTATTATAAATCTCACGAAGTTGGGGTCTCACAAACCGTGATGACGGCGAAACTGTTATGAACAGAATAATCTAAGCAAAACCTCCAAACCCTAATGGTGCAACGGCGGCTATATATGAAGACCCTAGGGTCGTGCAAGACCCTCTGGATGCACCCCTATTTGGGCTCAACTAGATACAAAGCCCAAAGGCCAAAAACAGGTGACACAGCACCGAAACAGATTCTGGACTCTCTTTTGTTTCAACGATTCCCGATGACTCTGGACAAATTTTGATATGAGACCAGCGGCATTTGAAAGGTCTTCTTCTTATCTTTCCGTGCATATGTAGAACATCCAAATCCGAGTCCGTATGCGTCTTGGGCATCCGTTTTAGTGCAGACTGGTCCTGAGCCCCGAAACAGACTCGAAGTCGGTTTTGGTTGGGCCTCCACCTTGGCTTCCACATCCTTGCTGGTCCTCCACGTCTCCAAGTCCTTCTCCCATCATCTTCTGGTCCTCTCCATGGTTTCTAATTACAATATAATCATTAGGTAGCAAATCATTCTCAAAAGTGATATATAATGAAGAATGTAGGAACGAGCTCACCTCTAAATTTAGTCGTCGTGCACGAGCTCTAGTCATTGGACCTTGCAAGTACAAAATTGGAGAAGTGTTGCATGTATCCTTAGGAGTGATGTCCTCATCATCCTCCCCCTCTTGAAGTGGAGTCATCCTCGACTCAAGCTCATTCTCTTCTCCCAAGTATGGTTTCAAATCTGAAATGTTAAAAGTAGGACTAACCCCGAACTCGGGAGGCAACTCAAGTTTGTATGCATTATCATTAATCTTCTCAATTATTTTGAAAGGACCATCAGCTCTAGGCATTAATTTAGACTTTCTCAAATCTGAAAATCTATCTTTTCTCAAGTGTAACCATACTAAATCTCCTATATCAAGTTTTACTTCTTTTCTACCTTTACTACCAGCAATTTTATACTTGTCATTCATCTTTTCAATGCTAAGTCTAGTGGTCTCATGCATTTTTAAAATAAATTCAGCACGTTCCTTAGCATCAACATGAACTCTCTCATGAATAGGTAGAGGAAGTATATCAAGTGGAGTACGGGGATCAAAACCATACACTACTTTAAAAGGACTTACCTTGGTAGTAGAATGTGTTGCCCGATTATATGCAAACTCAACATGAGGCAAACATTCTTCCCATTGCTTCAAATTTTTCTTGAAAATAGCTCTCAACATAGTACCCAAAGTGCGGTTCACCACCTCAGTTTGTCCATCAGTTTATGGGTGACAAGTAGTAGAAAACAACAACTTTGTACCCAACTTATTCCAAAGCGTGCGCCAAAAGTGACTCAAGAATTTTGCATCACGATCTGAAACAATAGTAGAAGGCATACCATGCAAACGAACAATTTCTTTGAAAAAGAGATCAGCAATATAACTAGCATCATCAGTCTTATGACATGGTATAAAGTGTGCCATCTTAGAAAATCTATCCACAACAATAAAAATACTATCACTCCCCCTCTTAGTCCTAGGCAGTCCTAAAACAAAGTCCATAGAAATATCCGTCCAAGGAATAGAAGGAACAGGAAGTGGCATGTATAAACCATGTGGATTCAAGCGAGACTTAGCTTTTTGACATGTAGTGCAGCGAGCAACAAAGCGCTCAACATCTTTCCTCATCCTTGGCCAAAAGAAGTGTGTGGCCAAAATATCCTCCGTCTTCTTGGCACCAAAATGACCCATCAATCCACCTCCATGTGCCTCCTGTAACAACAAAAGACGAACGGAACCAACTGGAATGCATAGGCGGTTAGCTCTAAACAAGAATCCATCATTCAACACAAATTTATTCCATGCACGACCTTCTTTACAATGCAGCAATACATCCTTAAAATCAACATCAGCAGCATATTGTTCTTTAATTGCCTCAAGTCCAAAAATTCTACAATCAAGTTGAGACAATAAAGTATAGCGCCTAGATAAAGCATCAGCGATCACATTATCCTTCCCTTTCTTATGTTTAATAATGTAAGGAAAAGACTCAATAAATTCAATCCATTTAGCATGTCTACGATTCAAATTATATTGAGAACGAATATACTTAAGTGATTCATGATCAGAATGAATAACAAATTCTTTGGGCAACAAATAATGACACCACGTCTCTAAACAACGTACAAGTGCATACAATTCCTTATCATACGTGGAGTAATTCAAAACAGGCCTAGTAATTTTCTCACTAAAGTATGCAATAGGTTTACTATCTTGCATCAAAATACCACCAATGCCTATACCACTAGCATCACATTCAAGCTCAAAAATCTTATCAAAATCAGGTAATTGGAGCAATGGTGCATGTGTAAGTTTATCCTTCAAAGCATCAAAAGACTCATGATGTACCTTACCCCAATGGAAATCAATGCCCTTCTTTGTCAACTCATGCAAAGGTGCAGCAATGGTGCTGAAATCTTTGACAAAGCGGCGGTAGAAACCTGCAAGACCAAGGAAACTCCTCACCTGTGTGATAGTTTTTGGTACAGGCCAGCTCTTTATGGCTTCAATCTTCGCCTCATCCACCTCAATTCCCTGTGGAGTCACAACATAGCCAAGAAAAGAGACTCGATCCGTGCAAAAGATGCACTTCTCAAGGTTACCAAATAAACGTGCATCTCGTAAAGCATCAAAAACAGCACGCAAATGATTCATATGTTCATCTATAGATTTGCTACAAATCAAGATATCATCAAAGTAAACTACCACAAATTTGCCAATCAAAGCTCTTAAAACCTCATTCATCAAGCGCATGAAAGTACTAGGTGCATTAGTTAACCCAAAAGGCATTACTAACCACTCATATAATCCAAATTTGGTTTTGAAAGCTGTTTTCCATTCGTCTCCAAGTTTCATTCTAATTTGATGGTAGCCACTATGCAAATCAATTTTAGTGAAAATTATAGCACCACATAACTCATCAAGCATGTCGTCTAGCCTAGGAATAGGATGACGATACCTAATAGTAATATTATTAATGGCTCTACAATCTACACACATACGCCAAGTACCATCTTTCTTAGGAACCAAAAGTACAGGAACAGCACAAGGACTAAGTGATTGACGAACATACCCGCGATCCAAAAGGTCTTGAACTTGTCGTTGTATCTCCTTAGTCTCCTCAGGGTTGGTCCTATAAGCAGCACGGTTTGGCAAAGTAGCACCCGGAATCAAATCAATTTGATGCTCAATCCCTCTCAAAGGTGGCAATCCCGAGGATATCTCAGCTGGAAAAACATCCTCATACTCCTGCAAAAGGTTAGTGACAATAGGAGACACAACACTAGAAGCAATATCATCAAGCGAAAACAAAGTTTCTTTGCATATCAAAGCATAGCAAATATCATCATTATCAGAAATTTCAGCAAGCTCAGATTTTGTTGCAAGACATGAACGACCTTGTAATTTAATTCCAGCGCCCTTAGAACTTGAAGAATCATTAACATTACTAGATGTAGAATTAGAATTAACAGGTTGTTGAATTTCAGGACCTTTATTTTTCAAACTAGCAGCTCTTTCTAAATCAGCTTCTACAATTTCAGCAGGGGTCATTGGTAACAAAGTAATTTTAGTTACTTTATGCATAAAAGTGTACTTATTACTTCTACGATGGTGTACAGCATCATTATCAAATTCCCAAGGTCTACCCAATAAAAGTGAACATGCTTGCATGGGTACGACATCACAATCAACAGAATCCATATAAGAACCAATGGAAAAAGGAACTCTACAAGTTTGTATTACCTTAGCTTTGCCAGAGTCGTTTAACCACTGAATGTAGTACGGATGTGGATGTGGACGTGTGGTCAAAGCAAGCTTGTTGACCACATCAGAACTCACCAAGTTATTGCAGCTCCCTCCATCAATGATGACACGTGCTCGACGGTTCTTGATGACGAAGAAAATCTGGAACAAGTTGTGGCGCTGCATCGTCTCGGGCTGATGAACTTGTGTGCTAAGGACACGTTGAGCAATAATGTTCTTGTATCCTGTGCTGTCTCCGCCTTCAAGGACGAGGTCACTGCCGGTGGCAGCGATGTCCTCCTCCTCATCCTCCATATCGGAGGTGCTCATGTAACCGCCATCATCTGTCGCCACATATGCCCGCCTACTTGGATAATTTTTCTGCACATGACCAAGTCCATGGCAGCGGTGGCACTGAATCCCTGTAGTGCGCCCTGTCGAAGCAACAGAGGAGGCACTACTAGCTGGTACCTGCACAGAAAGTTTACCTGAGCACGTAGAAGGTGCAGGAGCTGATCTTGGGGCTGCAGAAACAACACTGGTTCCCTTGGTAGCTGCTAGTGGGGGCGACCGGAAAGATGGCCTGGGCAGCCCCGAAGTCCCCGTTGAGCGTGGGGGGTAGGAGTTCCTTGACTTGCTGTACTCCTCAAAAGCCTGGAAAAGTCCCTGTGATTCTTTCTCTGCAAGCATAGCATACTGAAAACACTGGGTGAGGGTATAATATTCTTTATAATCAAGGATGTCCTGAATTTCTTTTCTTAAACCAGAATAAAAGCGACAAATCTGATCCTCTACTTTTTCAACTACAGCACAACGAATCAAACCCTTCTGAAGCTCACTAAAATACTCCTGAACAGTTTTATCTCCTTGGTCTAAACGTTGCAGTTTATTAGGAATCTCTCTATAAAAAGAAGGGGGAACAAAACGATCATGCATTGCTACCTTAAGTTCTTCCCAAGTAGTAGGCAAATCAGTTTCAGCAGCTAGACCACTCCACCAAACAATAGCAAAGTCCTTAAACTCACTAGTAGCTTGTCTAACTCTATGTTGTTCAGGAACAAGGTGGGCATTAAATTTTTGTTCTACAGTCATCTCCCAATCAAGATAAACATCACCATCATACTGACCCGAAAACGAAGGAATTGAAAACTTAATTTTAGCATACGGGTCATCTGGAGCATAGTTACCGTGTGGACGACGGTTGTAGTTATGGAAACCACCCATACCTTGAGTATTATGTTGCAAACGACGTCGTAATCGTGCGGTCCTTGTAGCTGACCTATCCACAGTGCCATCAGCCTTATACACCGTGTCTTCATCATGGACGTCTTCAACATCGTTGTTGTTGTTATTGGTGTTCGTATTATTGGTTTTAGGAGCGGTCTCCAACGCAACAACCTGATCGGTTAACTTAGAGACCCGCTTCTCTAACCACTCGATGCTTTCTCCAATGTGAAGCTTGCTGACCGCATCAGTAACGGCTCTGGTGATCGTCTCTGCCAAATCACTCTGAGCAGCCTGCAAAGCCTTCTGGAGCTGCTCTTGGCTCATGCACTCAGCAAATTTTGAGGGTGAAGCCATCTCTCCGTCGTCACTTCCTGCCATCACAAACACCAAAACAGGAAACAAACAGTGAAGGTTATCCCTATAAAACAGCTAAGCAGTGGTGCCTCTCAACACAACAAAAGGAAACTCCTTACAAAGCTCTTACAAAGTTCTGAAAAGCAAAGCAAAGGATACCAGAGAGATGTGTTCCACGATTGCAAGGGTCACAAAATAACCTGTGTGTTGTCCAGAAGAAATATGTAGAGCTAGGAAGGCCAAATATATATATGTGAGTGGCACACAAATAAAAAACAGATAGTAAAGCTGAATAAGTGTCCAAGTAACTTGTCCCTAGTTGCTGGTCTAAGTATGTCCTAGAATAGTAGTGATTGCAAAGTAGAAACAAGGAGACAAAGACACAACAGGCGATAACAGGGGGCTAAGTGCAAAACAGCCAAATCCAGAAATTTCAGGGGGCTAGATGTAGCACTAGTAGAAATCCCAAATTTCTTTTTTTTGATTTTATTTTTTTGATATTTTTCTCCAACTCACTAACAATGGAGGAGAATCCACAAAAAATTTCAGCTCAAACAGAGGTAGGATGTGGCCTACAGAAAATCTTGAACTTGCAGAAAACGTCGGGTTTAAACTTAAATCAATTTTTTCTTTATCTTCCCGATTTTTTTTGAATTTTTTGACGAGGGCACACAGGGCGTAGCCGAGTGTGGGTATGCCCAACTTTGAGTCAAGAATCTCCTGTAAAAATTTCAGCCAAAAAAGACAACCGAGCGAAAAGTTATTCCCGTTTTACCGAAGGGGGGTCGGAGTCGGTTTTCCAGAAACCCGAGTCGGTTAGGGGTCGAGTTTGGAATCGGGTAAGATTTTTTTTGGCGGCGTGGATGCAGCAGAAAGTGGAAATTGTGATGATTGGTCCAGGGTGTTCATGGTGTGTTCAGGGTGGGATTAGGGTGGGACTAGGCTAGGTGTGTCGATCAATCAACCCTAGCACAAAAAACCAACAAAGCAGAGGATGGTGAAGGTGATGGCGGCTAGGGTTGCAAGGGAAACACTACTAACGACAAAAACACAAACTAAACCAGTGACTAAATAAGAATTAGGGCACAAACTCGACACTACGGACTCTGAAATTGAAATATGCAAAGGCTAAACACGTGGTTATGGGCGGAGGGGAAATTTTTTTTGGCTTTTCTGTGGATGATAGGATGAACACAAAACAAAATTAACTAAGGGTAGTGCAAACCTGATGGTGCACCTGAAGCTCTGATACCACTTGATGTGGACAAGGGTTCCCGATCTTCCGAAAGGTTCTGGATATGTTGATTTGGTCGGAGGCGACACACAAATCGATCCGGCTTCAGAATAGCACGTTCTAAACCCCGCAATCGCAGCATGACGTCTCCTCTGGTTATCAACCGTCCTAAAACAATTGACCTCACTGAGAAGGCTAATCCCTGCCTGCGAATCAAGAACACAAGCAAGAACAAAGAAGAAAGCAACACAATTGCAGATGTATTATGAATCTCACGAAGTTGGGGTCTCACAAACCGTGATGACGGCGAAACTGTTATGAATAGAATAATCTAAGCAAAACCCCCAAACCCTAATGGTGCGATGGCGGCTGTATATGAAGACCCTAGGGTTGTGCAAGACCCTCTGGACGCACCCCTACTTGGGCTCAACTAGATACAAAGCCCAAAGGCCAAAAACAGGCGACACAGCACCAAAACAGATTCTGGACTCTCTCTTGTTTCAACGATTACCGATGACTCCCGACGAATTTTGATATGAGACCAGCGGCATTGGAAAGGTCTTCTTCTTATCTTTCCGTGCATATGTAGAACATCTAAATCCGAGTCCGTAAGCGTCTTGGGTATCCGTTTTAGTGCAGACTGGTCCTGAGCCCCGAAACAGACTCGAAGTCGGTTTTGGTTGGGCCTCCACCTTTGCTTCCACGTCCTTGCTGGTCCTCCACATCTCCAATTCCTTCTCCCATCATCTCCTGGTCCTCTCCATGGTTCCTAATTACAATATAATCATTAGGTAGCAAACCATTCTCAAAAGTGACATATAATGAAGAATGTAGGAACGAGCTCACCTCTAAATTTAGTCGTCGTGCACAAGCTCTAGTCATTGGACCTTGCAAGTTCAAAATTGGAGAAGTGTTGCATGTATCCTTAGGAGTGATGTCCTCATCAAAAGTGCTAGGAGAGGTCTTCATGTAATAGAGGAGAGGAGATGGTGTGTGAGAGACATCTCTTGCTCTTCCAAATAGTGGGAGGAAGTGGGTGGCTTCCTAGCCATGTATCCATGTATCGTGACTTGATGAATCAATGATGTGAGATTCAAATTCGTGCTCAAGTTCTTCCTCTCTCCCTAAATCCCAAATTTCTCTTTTTCCCTATTTTCGGAGCTATTTTCGTGGTGATTTTCGATCTTGATTTTGAGTGAGTTTTGGGATGGTTTTTGTGGGGGATCTTGGTGCTATGATGTGCCAGAACAACCCTATATAGGTCCTTGACCAAATCAAAGGCACTAGCACCTTCAATTTGGAAGATTTCTCAAGTTTCCCCTTTTTGGTGTTCTTGGCACAAGATCTAAAATTCATGATGATTCCTTGTACTTTTTGAGTGGATCTTTTTAGAAGAGTGTCGTGATGTATTGACGATCTGATCCAAATTTCATGATTTTTGGAGTTCGTTTGATAGGGTTTTGGCAATTTTCTTTCTCGAACGGAGCTGCTATTTTGTCCAGGGTAGAACTTTTGTCACCGTGATGAAACTTCCGTCAAAAACCACGGAACTTTCGTGAGTGACAGTACTCCCGTCGCCCGGAACTTCTATGATTGATAGAACTTCTGTTGGGGGCTTCGAAACTTCCGTCAGGCTCAGTTTTGTGAACTCTCAGATCTTCCTTGTCTCCCTTTTTGTTTCCCTTGTGCTTCCGCTATGTGTTCTTTTGGTTTGAGTCATTCCTAGGGTTAGGACATCACAAGTTGGTGTGTGTAATCTTGGTGACTCGATTAGATGTTGGTTTGGGTTGTAGTTAGAACATAGGCCAAGTTCTTGAGAAGAATTTTAATTGGCTCCCATTCACCCCCCCCCCTCTAGTGGTCTTCTTGGTCCTTTAGCAATAAAATAGCTAAAATGTGACTGCACCACCTCTCCATCTGGTATTTTGTTATATTTGCCAGACCATATTGTTGTTTGCTAGGTAGGAACCTATGAGTAATTTAACAGTTTGAGGGCACAGCAAAATATCACCAGCCCCCCCCCCCCTTCCCCTACGCTTCAGGAAACTAGTTCATGTAACAACAATCAGGTATTACTTCATGCACTTGTTCAGTAACTCTTCTGTTCTGTAGTTTATATTGACTACGTCAGATATAGTTTTTTCACACCCGCATGCTATATCTTGTATGCCTAAATTCAGTAAAAATTTCACATATGTGATTGATCCTAAGGGTCAGTAATTTCTCATGTACACCGATTATTGCATGAAAGTTTAATCATCATTCAATAACTATTTGCCAATTCACTTTGTTTAATATTTATTTAGTAATTTTAATTGTGTGTTTCACGGATTTTCCTAGCTTTTATGTCTCAGTAATTTCTCATGTAAAATGATTGGATAAAAGTTAACGCCAATGAACTACTAGAAAAGAAGCAGCTGATTACAACTAGATGCCTTCTGTTTTTTCCTACCATGCTAATGATTCTGCTGCTACTCTATCGCTAATTAATAATTTTAGGATCTATAAGTCAGATGTATGTCCTCTAATTTGATCTGCATTAGTGTCATCTTGAAGCAATTGTGACAAAGCTGGAATTGGAGCAGAGCTAGTCAATGGTACCCTCTGCTTCTATTCTATATATTATTACGAATTCCAGTTACTCACATTTGTTAGGTGTTTGCTTCTACCCTTTATTTGTGAATCAATGGATATGGTCACAATCTGATGACTGTTCATTTAGTTATATTAGAAAGGTGCGTGTCGTAGAATAAGCCAACCGAATGTGCTATACATTCTAGAAACCAATAATTTCACTTTGCACACCTTTAGTAATTTTTGAATTCTTCAATAATATTTTCCACACTATGGTTAGTTGTAGTTCAATAATTTGAAAATATTGACCTATACTATTTTTCTGAAATAGTTGATTCTACAAAACATAGTTGAATCAAACTAAGTTTTAGACTCTGGACAGTTGGGATATAGTGGTGATAGCTTAGTTTAAAACTGCATCTTCATATACAGTGTGTCAAACACTAATTGTTTAGACTCTGGATTGTTGGGATACAGTGGTGACTGCTTAGTTCAAAACTGTATTTTCATACACAGTGTGCCAGTAGTTTTATTTGCTCAGTAGTTTCATTCAATAGTAATGTGTTGTGATTTTTTTTCCACTGTTATGTTTTTTCATCCCTGTTCACTAGGTTCTATATCCCAAGGTATTTGTATAGTATAGTTCCAATTGTATAACTGCCTTATCTTGTTTTACAACCCTTTTATATTTACAGAAGTTGTGTTTTGTTGTCCAGTAATTTTACCGCTTTATTCAATAATAACTACATTTTTCATATAGCATTTGGCTTTGAATCTTCACTCAGTAGTTTTTGAAGTTAAATAATAACTATAGTTTTTGGCTTGCCATTTCATGAGACACCACATCTCATATCTTCTAACAATGAAATCAGTTTATACATTCATTTGATATGGTGCTGATTATGTGTAGTTCTGATTTTTATTGTTGTTCTACATAGTCCAAGGGGAGTGACTACAGGGCGGAGCTTCTGCACTACATGATGTTCCATCGCATTAATGAGCTACACAAGAAACCTTCCACCCCAGATTGAGGTCTTCTGACCAAACGGCGTGGCGTGATGTCTAGTTTCATCTTGTTAGTGTATAATGGCCTTTGGATGTAACTGTCTTAGCAGGCTTGTTTGAACATGTATGATGAAGACATCCCTCATGACTACACCTATGAGAGACCAATGACTCGGGCCAAAGCGAAGCAATTACAACATGAGGTGAATCTTTTCCTTAATGATTGTGAACATGCATCGCATAAGAGTCTTGTACTACCTAATAGAGGTACATTACTTGTCCTCAGGTTTGAAGCATAGGTTGAAGACATGGTGGTTACTTGATGCCCAAAGAGAGCAAGTTGAAGTTGATGTGCTAATGCCCAGATTCTGTCCTTCAACTTCATGGTAAATTCTTTATTATTCTAAGAGGTACCACCCTAAGTATTATACATGGATGGAAAGGTCTTGAAGTCTATTTTCATATGCAACAAACGGCCCATCCATTGGATCTCTACAGAGAGAGTTATGCCTCTTTTAGTGAAGACTTCTCCAGCAGTTCAGACATGTCTGAACTGAACAGCTGTTACTTTTTCTTATGGCATGTTACTTTTCTCCGGGAGTGTTCTTTTTCAGTTCGGACTTGTCCGATCTGAACGGATGTTACTTTTTCATAGTTGTGTTACTTTTTCTTACGAAGTGTTCCTTTTTCCTGTACAGACTTGTCCGATCTGAACGGATGTAACTTTTATTTGCCAGTTTCGCAATAGGCCCATGTAACTTCAGTTTGGCCCAACTAGTAGGGGTGTTCCTAGTATAAATAACCCTTGTATAACTTGTGGAAACCCTAATCATGAATTGAACTCAGAAAAATAGAGAAGCATATTGCTCTTATCCCTAGGGTTTGTGCCATAAGTGCTCCATTGAGGATTGAGAGATTTCTCTACCACTTGTACTTGTGTTTCCTTGTGATTTGTAAGAGCATCGCCTCTCCTTTACGTGGTTCAGGTTAGGCATCGACCAAAGCGTGTTGTTGGGTGAAATCTTTGTCACAGGTAGCTGTTCTAGTAGTTGTTAGTGCCACGATTCGTCAGGTTTCACGGGTCATTTATCGGCCAAAGCGTGTTATTGGGCGAACTCATTTCATCAGACTTCACGGGTCAGTTATCCCTAGATCCTACGACGAGAAGATCGGGCAAGCCCCCGCATCACCTTGGTATTCAGAGCTACGGTTTCCTTGGTAGGATCTTTACCCCTTTGTATCCCCTTTGTTTTCCCTGTTGTTCACCATCCTAAACTAAAATTACCAAAATTTTCTACTACCCAAAACCCAATCTAAAATTTCAGTGAGTTTTGTTAAGTTTTGGTCCAATAGATCGAGTTTGGTTGTTGAATCTGTATTTCCCTCTATTTTCTGTCTCTGATTTGTATTCCCCAATAGTTTTCCATCAAGATTTGTGTTTTTCCCTTCATTCTTGTGTTCTTGTTCAGGTCAAGTTTCATGCCGAAATATTTTCGCACTCAGATCTGAAATTTGAACACCATACACCAAAACAAGCATAACTTTTACATCCAAAATCTGTTTTTGCTGTTCTTGAGCTTGTTAGAAAGCTTATTTGAAGTACTATCAGAATATTAGGTGCTCAAGTTGTGAATCATAAAGTGGAATATTTATTTGAGCACGAAAAGTTTCAGTTACTACTACTATTGAAATTTCAGATTATGCTGAAACTGAAATCTTGTGTGTTGACTCATTCTTTATGTACACTAAGTGTAATACATATTAGTGGTATACCAGGCCATACTTTGTGAACACTTTGAACCTATTGAGACTAGCTGTAGGTTGTTGCTTAAGGGCTTTGCACTTTGTTTAAACTGAAGTTTGTTTTGAACATCAATAGTTCATTATTGTTGTATACAATCTGATGTGCTGATTTCAGTGGCAAAAAGAAAAAAAGAGCAAAAAAGAGTGAAAAAAAAGAATTAAAAGAAATAGAATAAGCGCTGAGATCACCACATTGATTGGCTTGCTTGTTATTGTTTCAGTTTGTCATATATTCAGTATTTATGCAAATCTTGTGGCCCTCTCATTTATGAAAGCAATTAGCTAGCGTCTCTCCATAACTTGTGTAGCATTGAGCTTTGGTTCTTGAGTTGAATATTCAGTTTAGCTCATTTCCTTGGCTGTGACAAGTTCCACCATCTTTGTGTGTGAGTTGCTAAACACATTTGCCATTTCATTTGTCTTCAGTTCAGTAACTTGACTTTGCTATCTTGGTTGGATTGTTACTTAACTTGACAATAGCTTGAAGTTTCAGTTTGCATACCACAAAAATAACCTTCCAAGCCCCACAAATAAACTTCTATTTAGAATGCACTGTGACTTTTATTTCACTTGATATATCACCTTTGTTGTGCCCACTACCACCAAGGTTTGTTTGCAGCTCGCAATTTCAGCAAGGATTCATAAGAACTTTGGTGGTAAGAGAAGATGAGGTTGAGTGATTTTCAAACAGCCACATAACTTGAATTAGTCCATTTGTATTGCCAACTAACCATGGCAGGTGGAGAAGGAGATCAACCGAGCTATGTCACACAAGAGCAACTATAAAAGCTAGTGCAAGACTTCAATGCACAACTCAACGAGTAATTTTGAAGAATTCTTCAGTAATTGTGCAAATGTATTTAGTAATTTACAAACACACTATCTTGGTTCATATAGGTCAATTACTTGGTACAATAGTCTGCAATAGATATGTTTCATGTGGTATACTTATGGAAATGGATTATGGATGAATAAGTTATTGAGTAAAGTCATTCTATTAATTATTTCAGTTTTTCTGTTATCAATAATATCAGTAATTCCTTATGTAATGGTCAGTAATTATTGCCAATGTAACATGACAATCAGTAATTTTATAGAATCAGTGATTTCTATTGAAAAGTATCAGTAATTTAGTGTTTATTTATTGTTTAAAGGGGTTGGAGAATTTATTCTGCCAAAGAGTTTGAGAATTTAATATTTATTGACACATGGTTTGGACCCTAGAATCCAACATTATCTCCTACGATGATAGAAATTGTCGGCTCATTGGAAATGTTAGTGTGCAAAGCATTTGTAGAATTTAGTGTGCAATGCATTTGTTGAATTTAATGTGCAAAGGAGTTGTAGAATTTAGTGTTTATTGCCATATAGTTTGGGCCCTAGAATCCAACATTGTCTCCTACGGTGATAGAAATTGTCAGCTCAATGGAGAATTTAGTGTGCAATGTATTTGTAGAATTTAGTGTGTCAAGGAGTTGGAGAATTTAGTGTGTCAAAGGGTTGGATAATTTAGTGTGTTAAGGAGTTGGAGAATTTAGTGTGCAAAGCATTTGTAGAATTTAAATTTTTATTGCCACATGGTTTGGGTTCTAGAATCCAATATCGTCTCCTACGGACATAGAAATTGTTGGCTCCTTGAAGAATTTAGTGTGCAATGCATTTGTAGAATTTAGTGTGTCAAGGAGTTGGAGAATTTAGTGTGTCAAAGGGTTGGAGAATTTAGTGTCAAGGAGTTGGAGAATTTAGTGTGTCAAGGAGTTGAAAAATTTAGTATGTCAAGGAGTTGAAAAATATCAGTAATTCTTTTAGTAAATTTTTAGAATAAGTAATTTCTTTTGAAAAGTATCATTAATTCTTTGTTAGTAATTTTTTAGAATCAATAATTTCTTTTGAAAAGTATCAGTAACTCTTTGTTAGTAATTTTTTGGTTTTCATTATTTTACTAGGGAGTTGGATTTAATGTGTAAAGGAGTTGGAGAATTTAGTGTGCAAACAAATTGTAAAATTTTGTGTACAAAGTAGTTGGAGAACTTGGTGTGCAAAGGTGTTGGAGAAGTGTGCAAAGTGACCGTAATTCTTTGGTAGTAATTTATTGTGCAAAGGAGTAGGAGAATTTAATGTGCAAAGGAGTAGGAGAATTTAGTGTTTATTGTCACATGGTTTGGGCCCCTCGAATCTACACCTTCTCCTCCAGTGATAGAAATCAACGGCTTACCGAAGAATTTAGTTTGCAAAGGAGTTAGAGAATTTAGTGTGCAATGTTTCATTAATTTTTATTAATAAATTTTTAGAATCAGTAAGACTTTTGGTGATTGTTTATAATCAGTAATTGTATAATCACAATCAGTGATTCTATGCAAGTGTTAGTAACTTTTTAGAATCAGTAACAGTTCAATATTTTCTATAACCTTACCAGTAATTTTCTAGAAATACGTTCAGTTATCATGCAAAATCATTCAATAGAATTTTAATATAAGTTCAGTAATTTTGAAATGATGAAATCCATCCATGCGATGGCGCATCAATTGAGCTACCACTATTGAAATAAATTTTCTTCGGACCCTGCACCATTGGAGCCTGAAAGCAAGTGAGTAGAAAGTCAATGACTTCAGTATTTTTTTTAATGTACAAGCAACAATATTATTTGTTTTCAATCAGTCTTCTTTCTTGGATTGAATTAAAGACTTGTATAAATTATGGTGATGGCATGCTCAATGTATAACCAATTTCACCATAAGTTCAATGTATACCATTCTTCGACGAAATATATTAAGAAAAGTTCAGAACAAAGTTACAAGAATAGAGGTGCATTGGGATGGTACCAGTGCAATGCCTTCTACCGACTCTTTGTTTTGGTTTTCTTTAGGCCTAGAAAAGGCCTGATATGATGTTGCTTTAACTTGGGCTATCAATTTTAGTTGGTAGAAAAGGCAGGGGCATGAGTCTGACGGTAGGATAGGACAACTGATAATGTATACTTGCATTCAGTAATTATGGCAGTATCAGATAGTTCCCAATCATAAAAAATATGAAGATCGTTAGCTGATCCTTTAGTTCAAAATACATAGCATATCTTTGTAGCCCCCATCAGTGGCCTCAACCATTATCTTCTGGTCACTAACTGCTATAGGTCATTGAAAAGACAAAGCAGTTCCAGTTGATAGCAAAAATTAGCCTTTCACCTAAATATATTTGCCTTTGACCTTCCACTAATTCTCTTACCACAGCATCGCATCATCAATTAGAAATGATTTGGTAATTCCTGAAATGGAGCAGAACTAGAATGGCGAGCAGAGGTCACGTTGGTGCTGAAGGAGCAGAAGACAATGTGTACCCCCAATACAATGCTACTAACCTGCTCTCTGAGGGTGCATGCAAATACAGGGGATGGGATTAAAGGATCCGTGTGGTCTTCGATTATTGAGGAAGGAGATCAAATTCGTTTGTGCACATTTTGCAGCTTGTTGACATCTCAAATCATCAGGAACGGTGAAAGTCATGCATAGACATCACAATTTGATGAAGCAAGTGTGAGGTGAGAATCGTGGATGCACTCAGACAAGACAGAATGGAGTTTTGAGCGGCGCTTGGAGGCACTACAATGCTGCCGTGCAGACCTCACGGGAAATCACTGAGGCCGTGAAGAAAAAGAGAACAGATCTTCGACGGGATGCAGCAGTTGGTCACGGAAGCGGAGCCCTGGGCCATCAAAGGTCAACGGAGGGTGCTTGGCTGCTTGCACGGGAGCCAGAAGCAGCAGCGGAGTTCATGAGATAGTGGCACCACGGCGACAAGGATGAAGCAAAGCTCCTGTGAAACAGCGCGGCGGAACTCAGGGGCTCAAGGACGGCATACTGCAGAGATGACGAATCGCGCCCAAAGGGAGTGGCGACAGCGCGGCGGGGCAAGGTCACTGCAGGAAGCGTGCCCTGATGGATTTGGACGGCATGCGCTGGGGCAGGGTCTCCAGTCCCGCTAAGACGAGGAGGAAGCGTCCTCGGGGTGCTAGGGACGACACGCAACGGGGCAGGGCCGCCGCTCCCATCGATGAGGAGGAAGCGCGCGGGGGACCAGGGGTGGCATGCGGCAGGGCTTGGGCCGCCGCCCCCGCGGGGTGAAGAGGGAAGACGCGGGGATCTTGGGACGGCACGTGACAGAGAGAAAATGGGTCCCGGCTGATGCTTCTCCTGACCCGTTATGGCTGGCGAGGGCGCGGGGCGCGCTCTGACTTGGGGACAGGCTCGATCGGGTGTTAGGTGCAGGTGTAGAATCTCTACATCTAATTAAATGTGGTGGAGTCGTCCACCAATTATTCTGCCAATGAGAGTCTGATCAGAAGGAAAAACGAAGTCACCGGACGGTATGAGCGTTTCTCTACTCCGTTTGTGACACCATCTAGAAATTGGTTCGGATCCAATATCTATATATAAACGATCTAGGTCGGCAACCGCTGCAAACCCCGTGTCCCCGTCGTTGAGAATCCTGCACAAGCCGTGGGGACGCTGGCGATTTGGCCTTCTCTCTGGCTCAATTTCTATAAGATTGTGAAGATTTGACATTGCATTGTGTATTAATTGGTGATATTCCTTTCATTATTCAAGAGACCTCGAAGGTGCAAAATCATGTAACATGCCAGACGTGTTGCGCCATGCCATTGCTCATGCACCATGTGAGGCAGAAAGAGTTCACGCTGTAGCTGCTACCAGTTCTGAAGGTAAACAATAGATTAACATTCTAGCCTATATATGTGATTCCTGCTAGGCGTGACCAGAAGAATAACGAAAGATAGCAGCACGTATATTAAAGAATGCTACACATCTGGCTGTGTGAACAACGCACATACGGATGCATGCATAGAAGTTAATCGGGTGCATTAGCAAGAGGCCGTATTATATCTCTATACAACTTATTATTTGAGGTGGCGTCATTCTTCCTTGTCTCTTGGTTTATTCTGCCCCGACAAATTTGTACTGTCTTATCTTATTTTTGTGTCTATAATGTCTAGCGTATGTTAGTTCGTACATCATACACGGATACAATACGTAGCTTCCAGATGTTTGTGGGTGAAATATACGTAGCTTCCAGATGTTAGTTCGTACATCATACACGGATACAATACGTAGCATTTCACTCTATTTTTTAAAGCCCGTAGCAACATACAGATACTTTGCTAGTAAGTAATTCTACACTCTAGATGTAGAATAGTTCTATATATATATATATACTATTCTACACCTGGGTGTAAAATAGCTTATTTTACACCCCTCATATCTAACTAGCTATCTAGCCAATCTAAACAATCTATCTGGTCCGTCCAAACCAGCCCAAACCCCCATGCGCGTTATCGACCCCCATGCGCGTTATCGGGCCCGCAGTCCCGTCTCAGGTATGACCCATTAACCCGTCCACAGTACCTACCGGGTTCGACCTGATAAGAAAAGCCCCACCCACTCCTAGCCCCACATGTCATCCATTTTCTCTCACCACCCCTCCCTTCTCTACCGGAGCGGATCCACTTGTCGATAAACACGGCGGAGGCAAGGCGAGGCCTGGCGAGCAGAGGCGAGGCGGGCAGATAGTGATGGCAAGCGACGCGGGCAGAGGCAGGAGTGGCAGGTGTGCGGTGCGGGGCAGTGACGGCAGCGGCGTACCCCAACCCGCATCGGAGGAGGGCGTGGTGTGGAACCCTAGCCTCGCGCGGGTGGGCGAGGAGGGTGACGCGGGCTTCATCGAGCGCGGCGGAGGCAGATGGCATGGACCTTTCGACAAGCACGCAGAACCCAAGCCTCGTCCATATTGGCAATCAGGAGGCGTGCGTCATCGACGAGTGTGGCTGGACGCTGCCCCGAGCATCCATGTCCTCCCTCCCCTGCATTTCCTTCCCGTGAGCATCCATTTCACTACCTCTCCTCAATCCCCTCTATTTGTAAGTCAATTTTTTTTCAGATTTGGATCTCGGAGGAGGTACTGATTTTGCTTAGTGATTGTCCTTATGTTTCACGGAATTGGGTTCGTAGGCTCTGAATTTGGTGGGTGTTGTTGATTTTGGGGAGTCGGGAGTGGGTAGCTGTTATTTGTGAAATAAAGTGGGGTAAGCAGCACCATGTTTCTCTCCCTGGACTGCTTTATTTTGTTATTTTGTGGAGGAATAGGTACTAATCCTCTAGTATTTGGAGCTGACTTCACATTTTTTTGTTTATAGGGCTTCTTAGATTTGTTGGTATAACTATGAATAGTAAAATTCTACGAGTGAGATTTTGCAATGTTGGTGAGCATAAATTGTACCCATCGCCTGCTATGATTCTCCCTATTTTTACATTTATTTTGTTGTTTGATTCATGGACTGCAGTAGTTTTTTATGGATAATCTGGATGCTGGAAGAATTCAACATAATTATTGTAACCATAGTTCTTCACAACTGCAGCAGCTGGAGGTACAAAACCTATGCACTTTCTCAATCATTTGATCTCCTTCAGTAATGTGTGGATTTGGGTTGCTAGGTGATTCGGCTACGAATTAGTAAGGCTATTTGTGAAGAGCATGTGACCCTATTTTCCATACAGATTGTTTCCTTTATGTGGGCAATTGTTTTTAAGATAATTTGTGTGCCAAAGTGACTCTGTTTGAATATGACCATCTGACATATTCAGCACCTTCCAATTCTCTCTTTTTTTTGCATCAATTTGTTTGTTAAATTTCACGGATATAGGTTATGGCTCTTTCTTCTTTTTTTGGTGGATGAAGGCCATTAAAATCAAATTTATGTGTATTTTCAAACCCAGATTAGTTACTAAAATATAATAAATGAATCTCGAGCATTGAGTTTGCTAGCTACCTATGACTGTATCCCTTCCCAATGGATCCTCCTCATTTTTGTTTTTCTGCTTAGCTTGATCTATACTCTGCAGTTGAGCAGTACTCCATGGTAAGACTGCATCACAAGAAATAGATTCAGTATCTCAATAATTTTACAGTTTTTTGCTAAACTGCTATCTTCAGTAATTTTATGTTTGCACCGATGAAGTCAGCCAGTAATTATTGTGTAATGCTCAGTAATTATATGTAATACTGAGTAATTATGCATGTTGTTTAGTAATTTCTTTTTTTGTTAGTAATTTTTATTATCAGTAATTTTGTCTTTAAGCCAAAGTAAGTTCTCTTTCAGTAATTTTGCTTCCAGTAATTTTGTTATTTACAAAAGAAAACTATCCATAATAGTATGCTGTTTTTTTTGTTTGATTTTAGAATGTGTAATTAAACTAGAGTTTGCATGAACCTAAGAGTAGTTATTATATTAATTTTTGTTTATGTTACTATGTGTTTGTTCTCAGTAATTTATTTATGTGTCCTCTGGAATGTTCTTTTTTGTGTCCAGTAATTTTAAGATGTTAGTCTAGTGCCTGATATTATCCCAGTTAGCACATTATCTCTTTCTTTTTACCTTCTCATGTCCAGTAAGTTTTAAGCTGTTTGTCCTAAATATATAGCATTCAAATAAATATACTATGCTGAATATTTCTCTCTTGCTATCTTAGTCATTTTTCTGAGCTTTAGTAGTTTATTTATTTAGTAATTCTCCTGCATTTTTGTTGACATACAAATCTATAGCATTTTATATTCAGACTTGTTTGCAAATGACTCCTGAATTTGTCTAATAGCCCCTACTCATATGTTGACATACTTTTTGATGTAGGATTTTGTTATCATTGGCATCCACTAACTGCAAGTGTCTGAAGTGGTCTGGATTTTTGCCCTTTTGTTGACCACTGCTGTACAAAGAGTCATTTGCTTGCTTCGGCTATTGCGCAGTGGAGGAGAGCTTCCTGGTGATGCATTATTTTAATAATTTAGGTTGTTCTCTTTTTCTTGTAATATGTGTATCCAGATATGTAAAGTAGAGGACTTGATTGTTTTCATTCAGTTGATGCACATGGAGAACAAAGTCTATTTTATTTCCCCTGTATGTGTGTAATGTATCAAAAACATAGTCAGTGCTTTTATGTATACTTTGGAAGGTTATTGGTGTGGCAACTCTGATGTGGTGATGTCAGTGATTACGCTAGGGGAATGTATCTCAACAACATATGTTATGATGCATGTTTGTTGGACAACTCTTCTATATATATATATTTATTTATTTCTGAAGTATTTCTTCCATTGATAGTTTCAACTTTACTATGAGTTATTATGGCATGTGTTAGGGATTATGTCTATAAGTAATTTTTTGGCCTTATGTCTTCTTCGCCCTCCTGTCATTATGCCATTATAATTGTTTTGGCCTTATATCTTCTTCCCCCTCCAGGAAGCTTTAATAATTTTCTAAAAATACTTTAAAATCTTACCAGTAATTTTTTGTAAATTTATTCAGTAATTTTACAAACACTTCAGTAATTGTTGTATCTTTCAGTAATCACATAAAATCATTCAATAGTTTTTTATATATAAGTATAGTAATTTTGAAGAATCCTTTAGTAATTCTGCAAATGTATTTAGTATTTTACTAACACACTATCTTGATCTATGTAGCTGAATTACTTGATACAATAGTCTGTAATGGAAGTTTCATGTTCTATACATATGGAAATGGATTATGGATGAACAAATTATGGGGTGAAGTCATTCTATTAACTATTTCAATTTTTCTGTTAATTCCTTATGTATTGGTCATAAATTATTATCGATGTAACACAACAATCAGAAATTTTATAGAATCAGTAATTTTTATTTGAAAAGTGTCGGTAATTCTTTGTTAGTAACTTTTTAGTGTTTATTTATTTTACAAAGGAGTTGGAGAATTTAGTGTGCCAAGGAGTTTGAGAATTTAGCAAGCATTTGTAAAATTTAGTGTGCAAAGCAGTTGTAGAATTTAGTTTGCAAAGCATTTGGAGAATTTAGTATGCAAAGCATTTGTAGAATTTAATGTACAAAGCATATGTAGAATTTAGTGTTTATTGCCACATGGTTTTGACCCTAGAATCCAACATCGTCTCCTACGGTGATAGAAATTGTCGGCTCAGGAGAATTTGGTGTGCAAAGCATTTGTAAAATTTAGTGTGCAAAGGAGTTGTAGAATTTAGTGTGTAAAGCATTTGGAGAATTTAGTGTGCAAAGCATTTGTAGAATTTAGTATATAAAGGAGTTATAAAATTTAGTGTGCAAAACATTTGTAGAATTTAGTGTGCAAAGCATGTGTATAATTTAGTATGTAAAGTATTTATATAATTTAGTGTGCAAAGCATTTGGAGAATTTAGTGTGCAAAGCAATTATAGAATTTAGTATACAAAGGAGTTGTAGAATTTAGTGTGCAAAGAATTTGGAGAATTTAGTGTGAAAAGCATTTGGAAAATTTAGTATGCAATCATGTGTAGAATTTAGTGTTTATTGCCACATGGTTTAGGCCCTAGAATCGAACATCGTTTTCTACGGTGATAGAAATTGTCGGCTCAGGAGAATTTGGTGTGCAAAGCATATATAGAATTTAATGTGCAAAGCATTTGGAAAATTTAGTGTGTAAAGCATTTATAGAATTTAGTGTGTAAAGAAGTTATAGAATTTAGTGTGGAAAGCACTTGTAGAATTTAGTGTGCAAAGCATGTGTATAATTTAGTGTTAATTACCACATGGTTTGGACCCTAGTATCCAACATCGTGTCCTACGGTGATAGAATTTGTCGGCTCATTGGAGAATTTGATGTGCATAGCATTTATAGATTTTTTTTTAATTAGAAGCATTTGTAGAATTTAGTGTGAAAAGCATTTGTAAAATTTAGTATGCAAAGTATTTATAGAATTTAGTGTGCAAAGCATCTGTAGAATTTAGTATTTATTACCACATGGTTTGGGCCCTAAAATCCAACATCGTCTCCTATGGACATAGAAATTATTGGCTCCTTGGAGAATTTAGTGTGCAAAGTATTTGTAGAATTTAGTGTGGCAAGTATATGCAGAATTTAGTGTGCAAAAGAGTTTTAAAATTTAGTGTGCAAAGTAATTAAAGAATTTAGTATGCAAAGGAGTAGGAGAATTTAGTGCACCAAGGATTTGGACAATTTATTACCACATGTAATTAGTAATTTTATAGAATTAGTAATTTCTTTTGAACAGTATTAGTAATTTTTTGTTAGTAATTTTGTAGAATTAGTAATTTCTTGTTGGCTCATTTGAGAATTTAGTGTGCAAAGGAGTTATAGAATTTAGTGTGCAAAGGAACTGGAGAATTTATTGTGCCAAGAAGTTGAAGAATTTAGTATGCAAAGGAGTTGGAGAGATTAGTGTGCAAAGGAGTTAGAGAATCAATAATTTCATTTAAAAAATGTTAGCAATTCTTTGTTAGTATTTTTTTCGAATCAGTAAACACCTTTAGTGATTGTTTATAATCAATAAAAGTACAACCACTATCAATAATTTCTATGTAAGTGTTAGTAACTTTTTAGAATCAATAGCAGTTTAAGTAATTTCTTAGAATCGGTAATATTTTAGAACTTACATCTGCTACTTCCCAATAATAGAAGATTTCATACTCGTAGACGATCCTTTCGTTCAGTAATTTTTAATAGTTCATTAGCTAGCACAAACTTACAGTTATATTTGAGGGTCTGCTGACAGCTTTTCTAAAGTACGTTTGTGTAGATTCATTTCATTTCTATTCATTGTTTGTCTTTCATCTTTTTGTTATAATATATTCCTAATGCAGTATGTATTTGAGCCATGAAAATCATGCTACAAGCTAAGAGTTGAGACAGTGGCACTGAGCTCACTGAAGCAGATCAATTGAAGATGAGACTGTTTCTACTTTTGCACTAAATCAGAGAAAGGAGCTGCTGGTTGCTTGAAAGTGGAGAAGATCTCCAGTCCATGGCCAAGAGCAGGAGCGTGGGTGCAGGAAAGTGATTCCGCAGTAGGTGCGAGGCGCAGATGGTTCTCCACAATCTTGACATTTAGTCAACCAATCCATGATCCCCGCATTTCTGTCACCTCCATGTATCAATGAGAAGCAGAGCTTTCCATCAGAAAAAACATTCCATCAAAAAAAGAAAACAATTAGCAGCGGAGCAGCCACTGATGAAATCCATTTCCCCCATCGCTGCCTCATAGTGTCGTGCATCATGGCGGATCTGATTCAGTAGCTCGTTGCTGCTCCCGCAAGTAAGCCAAGTGCGGTTGTGAGCAGCTCCATCGAGGACGCCAAAACCAGCTGCTCCACCGGTAAGGGATGCGACAAGGCCGCCGTCTCCAGGGCGCTTCGCCTCGGCTCCTCCACGCGCAACTCCATGGCTTCGATTCTCCTGCTTCCTTGTTGAGAGTATATATATATATATATATATATATATAATATTATTTATATCTGGCCAGATCGAACGCAGCCATCTGATCGATCCTCCCATTCATCCTGGTCCAGACTCACGCACATTCGGTCCGAGTCTGACCCACCAAGCGCACATCCCATTGCCCGTCAACAACCGCAGACGACACGATCCCACGACACAACAGTTGCTGTGAGCCGAGCGGCGCCGCTCTCACCTCTCATTCGTCGTTCGCCTCTCGCCGTCCCCGGAGAACAACCTCCACAGGGCCGCACCGCCGGAGAAGATTGTAATCCAGCATCTTTCACTACCATGGGCCTTCATCCCCCTCATATCTAGGTTTGCTTCACGCCTGTGCTTCTCCCATTGTGGATTGGTTCCTTGCAGCTGCTACGATGCCCCAGCTAGGCGGCGACTGTCCTTCATGAATGGACATTGACAACGAATTTACGTTCTCCAAACCAAGTACCAGGTGTGTACATGTCATATGATTCCCCAGTTCGTTTTTAATTTGGGCCAGTGAACGATGATTAATATATGCTCCTCAATATCCTCCGCAACTCGTTTTCAATTTCTAGATAAATGCATCAGAGGCTACATGCTCTCTCCAATGCGGTTTTTAATTTTGCTCAATCAGTGGATGAATCAGATGTATGTGCTCCCCAATTTCCTCCGAAATTGTTTTTAATTTGCCCAGTATGTTAATTCTTCAGATGCCTGTGCTCCAATTCCTTCCCCACTCTAAATTGGTTTTCTTATAATCTGATCTGTCCCCGTAGGTATATTGTTTGCAGCCTGCCATAAGTTTTTTTTTTTTATTTCAACCTCTAACCCCCTCCGCCCTCTCGTTCCTGATCTATGAGCTGCAGTTCTCCAAATTCTGGGGTTAGATTTGTTTGATCCGTGGATGCACTAAAATAGTATGGCCTCTTGATAACATCCTGTTTTGCACAGATAATAGGATTGTGCTTTGGTTGCTTGTCGATCCCCATATGCACGGTGCTTGTTTGATAGAATGCCTAGTTGAGTGTTTTTTTTTTATCATCATTTTTTTAATCTTTTTTTTTTGTGTCCTAGACTTGCACTAATCCAGCATGTTTGTGGTGTGCATGTCCTGCATTCAAAGGTGAGCAATCACTGAAGCACAATGCTCGTGTCGGCCATGGCAGCGTGGACAACTAGCCTTTGTGGCGGCACAGCTCGGCCTACTTTTAAAGCTATTCTAGTTTCATAGTACATAGTGCATCACTGTACCAGGAATAAAATATTTTTATCTGTAATATCACAAATTTTAACCTTAAAAGTTATCAAGCTAATGAGGTTACTACATGCTAGATAAAATGCTTTTTGGAGACAAAGTTTGTATTGGATATGACTTTGCTTTTTGTCGCAGATTTTCTTGAGAATTCTACCACATTTTCAAGTTCTATCCTAAAATATGTTACTTGATCAGATTTTGTCGAAAGATATTCTCGATAGTAGATCTAGGTGTGCATATGAGTATGAAAGATCGATGGACACAGGACACAAGGGTTATACAGGTTCGGGCCTCCCGAAGGATAATAACCCTACGTCCTGTTTGGTGTTTCTGTATTGCTAGGGTTCACACTGGAATTAGAGTTCCCATACAGGTCTGTCTTTTTCCGAAGGCCCCTTGCCCTCCTTATATATCCGAAGAACAGGGATTTATATGGTAATCTTTTAGTCGGTTACAACAGATTCTCTCTATCCAACATATCTGCTAACCTAACTTGCCGCTTACTCAAACAAGTACCTCAATAAATATCTTCTAGGCCGAATACACCATATCCGAGCCCCCGACCCACTCGGCCAATTAGCCGAGTGGTTAAGTATCCCGGGTACATATGTCACACAGTAGCCCCCAAGCACTTTCTAATTTGAATCATCGTCTTGATTTGCCTTGACATCTTATGAAATTGGGAAGTGCTTTTTCTATTAACTCTTATTCATAAATCCCTGAAAAAGACATAGCTTATGCATATAGCCTCCAACTCAGAAGGTTGTTGAGTCTACACCGAAGCAACTTTTGAGTTATTGAAAAATATCCAATTAATCTTGTCCCTCCACAGAAAAGGGCATAATAAGATCTGAATCTTCCAATTTTGTCTTAACAAGCTTCATATTTAGCTGAATTTTCTCACTCGCCAAGTGATACATCACCAAATTAATATTTACATCCCTAATGCTGAAGTGCCCTTAATCCGAATAATTAATGACGAATTTCAATTGTCATAGCCCCCAAGATTGGTGATGTATCAATAGTAATAATATAACACAGAAACACATCCCCCAAGATTGGTGCCGAGATAATCCGAGTGATTTATCACAAAATCTCGAAAGTTATAAATTCCAAGGTAGAAACCACTACAATCCGAGTGATTTATCACAGAATTTCAAAAGGCATAATTTCCGAAGCTGAAACTATAACAATCCGAGTGATTTATCATGAAATCTCGAAAGGTACAATTTCCAAGGCCGAAACTGCAACAATTCGAGTGATTTATCTCGGAATCTCAAAAGGTATAATTTCCAAGGTTGAAACCGCAACAATCCAAGTGATTTATCACGGAATCTCGAAAGGTACAATTTCCAAGGTTGGAACCACAACAATCCGAGTAATTTATTACTAATGTTAAGATCCATAATATCCAAAATTAATGCTTAAAAAGAGTCTTAATAATATAATAAATACATGTACCAATTAATAAAACTAGACTTAACAGATTACGAGAAGCCTCGGCCCAGCAGGTCATCTATCCCTTATAAAAGGGCCTCCAAACAGTCGCATCCCTTCATCTTCATTTTGCCGCCGCCACCATCTTGCGCACACAAACCCTAGATCCCAGGCTTCCATTTCCACCCCAAAGCTCCACGCAACTGCTTCCCACTGCACTCAAACAAGAGCGATGGCCCTGAAGCGCACCCGCCAAAGCTCTAAGGCACAATCCCAGAAGCAATCTTCTCCTGAGAAAGGCGAGGAAGAAGAGACAGTTTTTGACATGGATTTAGAGAAAGTTAATAGACTGGTGATTGACGGCGTGTTGCAGGATCAACAGACCGGAGGATGGATCGAGGCCATAGGTCAGAAATTTCCCCAACCTCCCGTCAACCAAATCACGGTTGTCTCCTCCTTTTTCTATCGTAGATTTGGGATCCCTTGTTGCGACTTCTTTCACGGTCTTCTTTTCTTCTATGGCATCAACCTTGTCAATCTAAATCCAAATTCCATCTTACATATTGCTATCTTTATCCACCTGTGTGAGGTGTTCTTGGGAATTCATCCCCATTTTGGTATCTTCAAAGAACTGTTTGTTTTGAAATCAAACAGCAATAATATTATAGGAGAGGCTAGATTCCAACTAACGAATAAGTCCAAATACGTTGATGTACCACTCCCATCAATGAACAAAGGTTGGCACACGGACTGGTTTTACCATGGAAACCATGCTCCACCTTTGTCAGAGACTACGGCCGAAGCCCCCAAGCCACGACCCGAGTGGTCAGCAAAGGCCCATCCAAACAAGAAGTCTCAAGTTGATGCCATATTAGAGCATATTGCCTATCTCAAGTCCAAAGGTTATACTGGCGTACATGTTGCCACAAGCTTCATATATCGCCACGTGCAGCCTAATAAGAAACGTCATGTTCCTGGATGGAAGTTCCAATTGGGTTCAGACCCCACCATGGAAGTACCGGAAACATTGTCAAAAAGGGAATTAACATTGCGGCTGAAAAACATATTTTCTTCACTCCTTGATTGGACTCCAGGGAGTGCGAAAAGTGGACATCATTCCGTGACTGGCAGGAGTTCAGTAAGTTACCCACTTCTGTGCTTAAAAAATCAACACTTCATGCATTATGCTCAGTAATGAATAATACGTCACATATATTGCAGAACCTTGATGTATACGTGTCCAATCCCCCACTACCGCCGATGTCGCAAAAGAAATCTCCCACTCAACCATTAGCTCCCAAGCGCAGCAAGGCGCATATTGAAGATTCTGATGAAGAAGAATCGCTAGCTGAAAGAGTAGCTAGACTTCAAGAAGAGGCAAAGAAAAAAACTCCAGAGAAAGCCTCCACCACTCGACGGACCATGGATGAAAAAGGATAAAATCGTCCGAGTGAACCAAGCAAGGCAGGCACCCATGAGGTGGCGCCAGACACGATAGGTGCCCCAAGGCCATCCAGCCCCCCACCAAGAGTGTCAGGCATAAAATTCAAACGCCCCTCAAGGTAAACAAATCAATGTAACTTGAAGCTTAACTATCCATTTGAATAAATATGTAATTCTTTATCTAATTGGCAGGTCGTCCGGGCGGTTGTCTTTTGAAGAAATCCCGGCACAAAGTCCAGTTCCTGAAAAAGACCAGGAGACACCACATGTCGGGTCATCCAGAGACGATGTCCCAGACCACTCGGCAGAGAAACCGAGTGATTTAATGAGTGCACCCGAATCCACTCAGCCAGAAGATAACCAAGCTAAATCACCCAATATCTCGGACCTAAATAAATCTGAGATGGCAATGGGTGCTGATACTCCTACCTCCACCGAGCCCAAAGAGCCATCACTGGTTTTTGAATCTATACCAGAACCAACATATGAATATCCAATCGGGCCGGAGGAAAACGTCACGCTGACTCCTATTCACCGAGTGGTAAGAGAAGGTACCTCAGAACAGCCAACGCCGACTAGATCAGTGTATCATATTGGCCGATTTGCCATCACCGGATTTGATGAGTCGAGAGCAAGCGAAATTGAAAAATTTTGAAGAACATACTGAAAAAGCCTATCATTCCTTCCAGGTATTCCTTCCTTTTTGTCAATAATAATCACCGTTCCTAGCTGTGAAGTTTCAAACATATAATTTGCCATCATTGTAGGCTCTGAAAACCCATATGGTCAACAAGAGTAAGCTTCTACAACTTGTCGAAAGGCATTGTGCAAAAACCGTCGATTTAGAAGATCAGCTTGCAAAAGAGAGACTGGAAGTCGGGCGCTTATCAGTTGCTCTAAAAGCCCGTTCATCTCAAGTTGATGAACTTCAATTCGAGCTATAAGTTATGAGACCAATAAAGCCTATACCTCACATGCTATCTGTATAATATGAATATTTGACCTCATCCATACAGAGGCATCACAATCGCTGGAATTGAAACAAAAACAAGATGCCCAGGCGACCGCTCAAATTGTAAGTATCGAAGGCCGTATAAAAGAATTGGAGTCGTCTGCCCAAGCTATTGAAACTTTGAAGTCCGAGAATCAAGGATTAAAGAAGCAGATCCATGACTCGGTAGAGATCAAGAAAAAGTTTGAAAAGCTAAAAGATGATCTCAAGACAATACAAGAAACACAAAATTCATGGAAGAAAAGGGCTGAAGGTAAAAATGAATATACTTATACATACAAAAATATATATATGTGCTAAAATATTTGTAATTGATAGGCACTGAGGAAACAATAAAAAGCCAAAAAGAAAGAAACATAAAGCTAGAAACCGAAGTAATCAAAGCTGAAAATATCTTCAAAAAGGTTGTGGATGAGCTAAACCAATTCCAAAAAACATTCAAAGAAGTTGAAAAGCTAAAAGAAGAGTATAAGGAAAAGGTTGCCACCCTTGAGGCTGAAAAGGTAGAAGCCGAGAAACGCATGAGAGGTAAGTGTTTATTCAACTAATACCTTGATATCGAAGTTCATTGTACTGGACATATATGATTATTGTACTCCTGTAGGATCAAAGAGGTCCTATAAGCTTTTGCAGAAGAAATTTATGGAGGGTGATGAAAACCTTCGATGGTCTGTTGCAGCTCTTCAGAAGGATGCAGAGGTGGTCGCCCAATATATATATCCTGAAAAAAAACCACCTCGATGTCAAGACCTGATGACGAGGCTACAAGGGGCACCCAGCCGACTGAAAGAACATGCTCGACATGTTGTAGAGCTAGCCGACGCACAAGTCCTGGCAATTGCAAAGTCCCACATCCCCAACATAGAGTTAGATGTGGTAGCCGAGGATTTCCATGAAGATTTCTCTAATGAACAATGTGAAGCTCTCGTGGCTGAGGTGCAAAGAATAGCACATATATTAGCTGATCAGATAGAGCTAGATCCCTTACCTAAAATGTAAAGAATTGTAAAGCTTAAAATACTGTGTTACAGCTCCGTTACTGTAATATAACCAATGTTCGATAGACCGCTAAGGTCTAGATTCATTACCAGTATTGTAATGAATTCTTGGGTCGCGCTGCTTCATATATGTATTGTATGAACTCGTGTCAAACACTCACAACCAATACACAACTCATGTCAGCCCTCTAAACAATGCTCCCAATAACCGATATGAACCATGGAGACTAAGAACTCACTCGGTCAAGCATATGCGAATTAGGAGAATTGCCTTGGTCCCTAACAGACGGCAAGAACCCTGGGGACAAAGTAACCCGCTTGGTCGACATGCGCGAGCTAGGGTGATACCAAGTATCAGAATTTGAGTCATGATGTAACCAATAACAACAATTATTCACAGAAATCATAAATTGTGAAATCAAATATCATGACTACTATGTATATATATTTAATAATAGAAGTATAATAAACTATAATTACTAGGTATAAAAATGACGTAGCTGTGAAACATTCCAGGAACTTTGAAGGTCCGATCCGTCCTCATTCATCAATCGATAGGCACCTGGCCGAGTGATTTCCTTTATAATAAAAGGTCCTTCTTATGGAGCCGACAGCTTGTGCTTACCGACCTTAGATTGAACTTGCTTCAAAACCAGGTCACCGATAGAAAAACCCCGTGTTCGAACATTTTTAGCGTGATAACATCGCAAACTTTGCTGGTACTTTGCCGACCGAATTATAGTGGCATCTTGCTACTCCTCTAACAACAACAAGTCATCACACCTATGGTCGTTGGAGGTTTTTTCTTCATACGCTGCCACACGGGGGGAGGCAAAAAGAATCTTGGTTGGTAACATGGCTTCCGAGCCATAAACCAGAGAAAAAGGGGAGTGCCTGGTGGCACGACTTACGTTGGTTCTAAGTCCCTACAGATGGTAATTCTCGAACCCATCATCGAGCATACTTTTCCAGCCGATCAAATATACGAGGCTTAATTCCAGAAAGCAGGAGGCCGTTTGCCCTCTCAACCGGGCCATTGCTCTATGTATGGGTGGCTGAGGCATAACCAATCTTAAAGCCGACTCGGCCCGCAAACTCTTTAAACTCCTCTGCTGTGAATTGAGTACCGTTGTCAGTGATTATCTTGTGTGGGGCACCGAACCGAGTGACTATTTCGGTTATAAACTCGATGCCCTTCTTTGCCGAAATCTTACCGACTGGCTTTGCTTCGATCCATTTAGAGAACTTGTCCACTGCTACAAAAAGGTGAGTAAAACCCCCTTGAGCTTTTATCAAAGGTCTGACAATGTCTAAACCCCACACTGAAAACGACTAAGTTATTGGTATATTTTGGAGCTCTATAGCAGGTACGTGCATCTGGCGGGTGAAGAACTGACAACCTTCACACTTTCGGACAATTTCCTTGGCATCAGCACCGGCGGTCGGCCAATAAAACCCTTGCCTCATTGCTTTGGCCGCGATTGTGGATGGGCCTGTGTGATTCCCACAAATGTTAGCATGGATGTTTTCTAATATAGCTATTCCTTCATCTTGAGACAAGCATTTCATCAGTACTCCATGTGGGCTTTGCTTGTACAGGTGATGGTCAACTATATGATATGAACGCAGCTTGCAAATAATCTGAAGGGCTTCATCTTTGTCGGTTGGTAGTGTATCATGATCCAGATACTCAATGAAGGGAGTGCACCAATCTACTTCAATGACAGCTACATGTGGTGCTACCCCCCCCCCCCCTTTAATGCCGACTGCTCTATAGTTTGCTGGGTTAGTACAGATAGCTTATGCAGATCATCAAGGAATACTCCGTCTGGTATTTTAGATCTGCTAGACCCAAGTTTGGCAGCTCGTCTGCCTCTTCGTTATACTTGCGCAAGACGTGTTTATACTCAATGCCATCAAACTTGTCTTCGAGCTTCCGAACTTTGGTGCAGTAGGCTGTCATGCTTTCGTGGGAACAACACCACTCCTTCGTTACTTGATTTATAACTAGCGCCAAGTCGCTAGAGACGCTTATCCTTTGGATGCCGAGTGAGATAGTTGTCCGAAGTCCGTGTAGCAGCGCCTCATACTCTGCGGCGTTGTTAGAGGCACGGAAGTGCATTCAAAAAACGTACCGCAACTTGGCTCCGTCAGGAGATACTAGTATGACTCCTGCTCCGGCGCCTTCTAGTTCTAAGAAGCCATCAAACGCCATCTTCCAATAGCATAATTCTTGTGAGTCGGGAGGTAACTCACATTCTGTCCACTCGACGACGAAGTCCGACAAAGCTTGACCTTTGATCGAGTCGCGTGACTTAAAGGTGATATCATATGATCCGAGCTCGATGACCCATTTGGCGATTTTCCCAGTGGCCTCTCTGTTGTGCAGCAATTCGCCTAGGCTAAACGACGTGTGGACCTCAACTGGATGATCCTCAAAGTAATGCTTCAACTTCCTAGATGTCATCAGTAATGCATAAATTAATTTCTTAAGCTGGAAGTATCGTACCTTGGATTCCGATAAGACCTCACTGATGAAATATACTGTTCATTGCACCTTTTGAGCCTTGCCATCTTCCGCCCGTTCCACCGCCAGCATAGTACTGACAACATGTTTGGTTACAGAAATGTACAGCTGTAAAGGTTCCTTTGGCTCTAGGGGAGTTAAGACTAAAGGACCACTAATGTAAGCTTTAAAATCATCCAAGGCTTTCTGTGCGTCATTGTTCCAGGTGAATGATTCTTGCTTCTTGAGTAATCAAAAAAAGGGTAACCCTCGGACGTCGAGTCGTGATACAAACCGACTGAGTGCAGCCATACAACCAGTGAGCTTTTGAATGTCTTTTTGCAAATGTGGAGGTCCCATTCGTAGTATGGCATTTACCTTTTCTAGATTAGCTTCAATCCCTCTGTGTGATACCAGAAAACCGAGTAATTTTCCTGATGGGACCCCAAAGACGCATTTTTTCGAATTTAGCTTCATGTTGTATTTCCGAAGGTTGCCGAATGTTTCATCCAGGTCGGATATCAAGTCAGTGGAGAGCCGAGTCTTGACTACCACGTCATCGACGTAAGCCTCGACATTCCTGCCTATCTGGTTGTCCAAACATCGCTGCATAGTCCGCTGGTAGGTGGCACCAGTGTTTTTCAGGCCAAAGGGCATTGTTGTGTAACAGAAAGCTCCGAATGGCGTGATGAACGAGGTTTTGAGCTGGTCTGATTAGTTTAAGGAAATCTGATGGTACCCTGAATAGGCATCTAAGAAGCACAACAGAGCGCATCCAGCTGTCGAATCGACCACTTGATCAATACGTGGGAGAGTGAACGGATCTTTTGGACAAGCTTGGTTAGGGCCGGTGTAATCCACGCACATCCGCCAGTCCTTATTCTTCTTCCGTACTAGAGCTGGGTTGGCCAACCAGTCGGGGTGGAAAACTTCTTTAATAAAACCGGCTGCCAGTAGTTGGCCGATTTCTTTCCTAATCGCATCCTTTCGGTCTTGCGAGAATCGTCTAAGCCATTGCCTTACCGGCCTGGCGTTTTCGCGGACGTGAAGTTTGTGCTCAGCCTTTTCCCTTGGAACACCTGGCATGTCAGAAGGTTTCCATGCAAATATATCTTTATTATTTCTAAGAAAAAGGATGAGCGCGCTTTCCTATTTATCTCCTAAATTGACCCCAATATTGGTGGTCTTGGATACATCATTGTCATCTAGGCTAATCTTTTTGGACTCCATGGCGTCCGCTTGTACCATAGTCTTCAGTGCTTTCCTTGGAGCAGGGTCAAGCATGGCCTCCTCCGCCGTTGCGAGCGCTTCCTTCAGCTTGGCTAGCTTCGATGCTGCTACTATCTTCTCAGTCGACTCAACTGCCGTTGTCGCAGTCGTATGAGGTCCGCACATCCGAGTGGATTGAGATGACTCCATTTGGTCCTGGTAGCTTCATCATCATATAAGGATAATGAGGTACCGCCATGAATTTAGCGATGGCTGGCCGCCCTATAATGGCGTGATTCGTACAATCGAGGTCGGTGACCTCGAAGGTAATGCGCTCCGTCCTGTAGTTCTCCCGAGTGCCAAAAGTCACAGGCAAAGTGATTTGTCCCAAAGGGACTGTTTGCATGCCCGGGATCACACCATGAAACAGCGATCGACTTGGCTTGAGGTCAGTCAAGGGTATGCCAAGCTCCTTGAAGGTTTTCACAAAAAGGATGTCAAAACTGCTACCACCATCTACCAGTACCCGATTTAACCGGACTCGATTAACAGTTGGCGTTAGCACTAAGGGATATTTTCTAGGCCTGGGGATGTGATCCAGATGGTCGGACCGATCAAAAGTAATTGGAACCTCTCAGTAGATACTGAGGTACCGCTGGTGAAACCGAGTGGACCTCTCTATAGAGGATCTTCTGCTGGCGCTTTGAGTCAGCTGTAGACCGGCCACAGATGTAATTGACCTCGCGTTCGGGGTCTTGGAAGTCCTCCTTATCCTCGTCTTGGTTATCCTTGTCCGAGTCCTTTCTGCCACCCTTGGGGATCCAGGGGCGTTCTTTGCAGGCCTTCAAGGCATGATGGGCGAAGTTTTTCAGCTTGAAGCATTTTCTGGCTTTGTGAGCTCCATCATGTAGCAGGCAAGGGCCATCGAGCATCTTGTCGAAGTCATCCTGAGTGACCGGTTTCCTCCTGTCGGGCGCTCGGTGTTGGCCACTGTTCGGTCTTGCTTGCGCTTCCTATCGCCGTCTTTGCTGTAATCGGATGGACCCGACTGGTTCCTTGGGGTCGCCTCCTTGTACTGGCGAACTTGGAATAGAGCCGAATTACCGGCAGCATATTTGTCGACCATAGTGAATAATTCTTTGGCTGACAGTCCGCCGGCAGCATCCAACCTCCCAATCTTCTTTATTAGGTCATCGTCACGGAGTCCTCCCTGGAAGGCGGCGATGACTTGAGCATCCGAGATGTTAGGGATGGTATTTTTCACTCGGCAGAAGCGTTGGATGTATTCTCGAAGTGGCTCCCGGTCCCGCTGCTTGATCCGGCCGAGTTCCCAGTGATTCCCTGGCTTGTCGAAGGTGGCTTGAAAATTGGCCATGAACTGCCGACAGAGATCTGCCCAGGAGGTGATAGAGTTGTCAGGCAGATTAGTGAGCCAGGTTCTTGCTGCTGGTGCTAAGCATACATGCAAGTAGTTGGCCATGACAAAGCTATCGCCGCCGAGAGCTTGTATGGTTGTTGAATAGACGTGAAGCCAGTCGCGCGGATCCGTCTTGCCGTCATACTTCTCGATGCCGACTGGCTTGAAGCCGACCGGCCAGCTGATGATTCAAAGTTCCCGAGTGAAGGCTCGGATGCCAGCCTCCTTGTCATAATCGTCGGCGGCCGGAGTCCGTTCTCGTTCACGGACGGCTTCTCGGTGAGATCTATCATCGCGGCGGCCCTCGTCCCGTCGATCACGATAATGATCGTCTCTATGTGGCTGCCGCCTATTGTCACGCTCGTAGTCAACATAACTGTGCTGACGCCGTTCATCTTCATACTCTCGGTAGGCCGCATCGTCGCGCTCCTGGTATCTGTTGTCTAGTCGGACCCGCACATCACGTGGTGGTATGCCATTGCGCAGGTTGGTGCTTGGATGCCGATCATGGTACTCTGCATTGGGCCTGCGCCTGGGGACGGTAGGCGGGGTTGCCTCCCGGTTGGAGCGCTGTCGGTCTCTTCTATCCTCCCTGGGTACCGAACTAGCGGCCCCAGAAACTGATTTACTCGACATTGATCATGCCGCATGCATCTCCAGTACAGCCGCGGCCCTGATGTGCGCTTTCAATTGGTTGACCTGAGGTGTCAACTCTGGAGAGACCTGGAGCAGGGGCTCTATTGTTTGCAGGAGGGTCACCGCGGCCGTGATGTTGTGCTGTGGGGTCTTGAAGACGTCTTCACCATCAAGCTTTAAGGTGAGGTCTCCCATATCTAGGTTTTGCACGACTCGGGGTCTCTGCTGAACATCCGCTCTTCGAAGTGGAGGAGTGGTGGCATCTGGATCACCGTCTTCGAGGTTGGTTTCATGCCCGTCTACGCACGGCGCGGTACCGCGCGCGACAGCATCTGCCGATGTTTTGTCGTCTGCTTGCCCCTGGGTAGCAGGTGCCACCATGAATACCTCGTGGAAATCCAAGGAACAACTCTTTGAATCACTCGACTCTTCAATCAAGTCCAGGAGTGACTCGCTTTCAAGGCCGATTGCTGCAACGAATCTTGATTCGTCAAAAAAATTGGGATCTCCGTCCGATTGATCCATGTGATGAGCCGGGAGATCAACCATAGTGTAACTCGAATCGACCAAGGTTGTCAATCGGGGCGTTGCGGACAACGTTGAGTTTCCGCCCGAGAGGGTTTCTGCCTGGAAAGCTGTCGCCGCGTTGTCGAGGCCAAGCGGGAATCGGCCGGCCGGATTGCTTTGATCGGCCATGGTAGCGTTCGAGTGGACCGCGCATTCATGCTTGATGAGGTTCCTGTGCTGATCAGCGATGAGGCTGACGGTGCCAAAGCAGATCTTGTCTCCCGGGCGAAACTTGATGTTGACAAAAGCCATCGATTTTGACAAAGCTACACTCAACGCTGCCCTTACCTGGCGCGCCAACTGTCGAGAGATATTCTCGATAGTAGATCTAGGTGTGCGTATGAGTATGAAAGATCAATGGACACAGGACACAAGGGTTATACATGTTCGGGCCTCCCGAAGGATAATAACCCTACGTCATGTTTGATGTTTCTGTATTGCTAGGGTTCGCACTGGAAATAGGGTTCCAATACAGGTCTGTCTTTTTCCGAAGGCCCCCTGCCCTCCTTATATATCCGAAGGGCAGGGATTTACACGGTAATCTTTTAGTCGATTACAACAAAATTCTATCTATCTAATATATCTGCTAACCTAACTTGCCGCTTACTCAAACAAGTACCTCAATAAATATCTTCTGAGCCGAATACACCAGATCTGAGCCCCCGGCCCACTCGGCCAGTTAGCCGAGTGGTTAAGTATCCCGGGTACATATGTCCCACAGATTTATAGTTGTTCTATGGATGTATGAAATGTCCACTTTTTGCTGCTGCTACATTGATACGTATTGTGAGGAGCTAGACTAAGTGATTGACAAATGCTTGTTGAATTATTTAATATTGCCAATGAGTACTCTATGGTGGAGCACTGATATGTTTCTTTACTTGCTAAATCCAATTTTTATTACTTTACCTGTTCAATCCGAACTGTATGTATGAATCTTTTTTATTTCTTTTCCTGTTAGCAGTGTCTGTGTTGTCTTGTAAATTGTACTCACTATGAGGATTTAGGTGATGACACATGGTAAAACACAAGCAGCATGTTTACTTGTGTTGGATATGCAGGTTTACGTGCTATACTATGAATAATTATTTAAATAAGATGAAAATTGGTCCTGAAAAGCTGCAGGCGTCAAGGTAAAGCAAGCTTATCTACTTATGAAGTGCAGAAGATAAATACTATGCAAACCCCCAAATAATGTGATGGTCTAGATTATTGAGAATTCTATGTTCTGAACATTTGTAAAAGGTCCAAACTGTTTCCCATTGTGAGAATAGTTTGCTAGGTACTTTCTTTGTTGTTAGTGAATCCTGAAGTTATCATTATTATATTGTAAACCATCTGCCATCCTTTACATCTATCCAAATGCAATTTATCACTGATATACTGAAACCAGCGGTGCCCAATAATTGTTGATTCTGCAATGGAGAAATCATTTAGGTTTTGCATTGTTGATTAATTCCAATCTTATGTAGAATCTAGTGATCCTTTTTCATTCCTATTTGATCTTGAATTTTACAAAATTGACCCATAAATTTCAGTTTAAAATCTCACTCTTAATTCTAAGTGCAGCATAAAGGGTCGACGTCCTCACCTTGATAATGTGCTGTTTTGTTTCCTCCAAGTTAAATATATTTATTTTATCTCAATTTCTTTGGGTTGACTGGTGCTTCCAGCCTCTATAGTTGACGGTTATTATTTTTCTTTTCATTCGGAGATGTTCCTTGAGTTGTGCATGACTCCACTTTTTTTTATCTGCAAATGAGCTTATGGTTCTCATTTTCAACTATTTCAAGCCATTAGCATTCCTGGGAAATATGTCCAATCTCAGTTTAATCACTAGTGGAGAAACATATCCAGGCGCTTTGCAGCTTCGTTCAGATTTAAGATGGTGGTGTTGCTCTCACAACCAGTGTTCAACCAATTAGAAGCCCGCATAACCTTTCCCTGTTTTTTTAAATATTTGAATGCAGTGGCAGACCCAGCATGCTGTCCAGGTGTGCCATGGTGCCCCCCTGATTTTGCAGAAATCAGTGTGAATTTGTATGCATATTGGTTAACTCAGAATTATCTAGTACTCTAAAGTACTCTGTGCACACCCTGCTTAAACTTTCTATGTCTGCCACTGTTTGAATGACTTCCTGATGATGTTCGTGGTATGATCATATTGGAGCTACAGGAAGCAAAAGCAATGGTGTGTGGTACGAGTTCCTGTTGTAATGTACACATAGAACAACTGAGTGTATGTGCTTTGCAGAACACATTATAATATGCTAGCGGTAAAAACAATTTGATAATATCATTTTCATTATTATTTTTTATGGTTATTATGCAGCTCATGGTCCGTTGAGTTGCCCAGAGACCCAAAGGACAGGCCCATTAACAAAGTCGGGTACTGTTCATATGCGTGAACAGGACCGCCTTTACTGTAGTAGTGGGCCCGCATATAGATCCTTGCCTATTAAGTTAGATAATATTAGATCTAAGACCTTCCATATTGTAATAGGTTACTTAGGGGTCAAGTTATGTCCTCTCTATATAAAGAGAGGTAGTTTATCAATAAAGGACAAGCAGAATTAAGGGGTTAAACCCTAATCTCTCTCTTCTCTCTCAGCCACCGCCGCCTCCCTCCTCCAGCGCCTAGGACAGCAGCCCTAGGGCTATTGCTCCCCTCCTCCCTCCTCTTTTCCTTCTCTAATTCTCCAATTCTCCTCTTCTTGATTTATGCACATAACACATTTATTCTCTGATGTCTTATTTGCAGTTTGATATGGTGCAGTGTAGCAATTGATGTATTTTTTACTTACAGATTTTGGACAGGAATCCACCCATCATAAAAAGCCAACATGCACGCATGGCAGCTATTTGATTTGGATTCTTGTTATGGAGCTGCTGCTGAACTAAGAAGCTAACCAATTCCCTTGAAGCCGACAAACCTTTGCATCATACATTTAGATGTAAATATATTAGATATTTCTAGTTTTTAGCCATGTTCTATGTTTATGTCATTTCTTTTTTGACAGGTTTGCATGTCAATAGTTGAATGGAAGCAACTAGTTTGACAGAGTGAATTTGTTCCTCTGAGTTGTAAAGTCTAGGATGTAATGTCATTTCTCAATATTATAACTTTTTTCCTATGACACTTGCACTTCCAAGGACTAGTTAATGCCGTAGTGACCAGGTACGGTACATGTACTTCTTGGCCTACTAATTTCACCTGGTACTTTTCCGTGATGAACAGTATTAGGTACTAGGCTTTTGAGATAAAGGAGCTAAGCTTTGTTATACGATCTGTCCAGCTTTAAGAGAGTATTCTTCATGTAGCTACCATGGCAGCTCTTTAAAGTCAATATGGAATGACAGTAGTTTACTAAAATAAACAATTTATTGTAGTATGAGTCTTAATTTGCCACTTCAAGGCGCAGAATTAGTTAAAATGAATATAGAATCGAAAAGATCATACATGATAACCAGAACTTGTTGGAATTGTAGGTACAAATGACGCCAAATCCCTGAAAGGAACTATAAAAAAATCCCCAAAAGGAAAAGAAGACCCAAATGAAAACCGGCATACTCTTCTCCATAACTATCATGTGCTCGTTCGCATGCTGGACACGATGATGAGAGACGGGCAAGAACACCCAAACTACCATTATTTGTTGTCTACTAGCCTGACATCGGTGGGCAGTCGGAACTCGAAAGGAAAAGAAGACGACGCTATGGATGGAGGCCACGATCTGGATGTTGACGGAGTGCGGAAGAAAGGAAGTTGCGTGCTCGTTCTCACGGAAAGGAACGGGGATCCTGAGCAAATGAAGCTTGATTGGTTCAACACGGCTCCAGTTCGGTAATTTTGGAAGAACGATGGTGGGCTATAGGATAGGAAATTAGGAATGTTGGCCTGACAGATCCATGGCGGACAGTTGAATTGAATGATCGTGTCGCATGGATCCAACAAGAGAGATCGTAGGGGACAAACCGATTGGTAGGGCGCGGCTCGGGAATGGATGGAGACCTCCACGGGTGAAACAGATGGGGGAGGGCACGCGGCTTTAAACCGAAATCTGGGTCGGTTTGCTCGGTGGCTTGGGCCTCCGACCTGGCTACAAAATAAGATATTTTATAGCTAGTTACAGATTATATCTACACTATATATATATATATATATATATATATATATATATATATATATATAGACACTATTCTACATCCGCATCCAAGATTCGAATCCATGTATTTAGTTTCGAAATGAATTGGAGAATTTAGTATATAAGGATTTGGTCCCTTAGAATCCAACATATTCTCATTTGGTGATAGAAATCTATGGCAAACTCAAGAATTTAGTGTGCCAACCAGTTAGAAAATTCAGTGTGCCAACCATTTATTGTGCCAAGCATTTGTAGAATTTAGTGTACCAAGAGTTGGAGAATTTAGTGTGTCAAACATTTATAGAATTTAGGGTTTGGGTTGCGTTTGTATCTATTGGTTGGGTGTGAGCTCAAAATAATGACATAGTAACATAATCCTACAAGGCACGTTCGTGCAAGACAAAGGAACTATAGACCAAATCACGAGGCAAAAAGAATAAGAAGGCAAAAGGTTACTGTTGATAGTACATTGCGTGTCCAGGCTATGCATAAAGACAAGTAGCCTTAGTCATTGTGAGCCATTGAGGAAGAATATTATCATGCAAAGCCACCAGAAGGAGAAAAAGAGTACGCACTGAGTGTCCTTGATACAGGAAGATGGAGAATACGTGTGTCCTTCATATAGGAAGATGGAGGTTACGTGTGCTAAATAAATAGGAAGGGAGTACCGCTCGCTCGACTATAAAAGGAGGACCTTGGCTTCGGAAGAAGAACACCCATCGCAGAGTCACCAAGCCATCCACTGCAATCCTCGAGAGCGCTCTTCCGCCTCCGCCACCAAGTAGTAGTAGAATCCACTTGTAAAATAGAGAGTGTAACTCCACTGTAAAATACCGCCTATAAGGTAATTTTCTTTCTTGTGTTTAAGTGTTCGGGGGTTTCCCGAAAGGGAAAACCATATGTAAGCTATATTTGTGGAATTGAAGTAATGTTGTCTTTGAAAATCCCTTGATATGATCTAGTTCTTGCATATGAATTAAGTCTTTATGCTAGGGACTGTGACAACCCTACTCCGAAAAGTAGAGTATGTCATACAGGATCGTCTCGGGAGATGGTTAACGAAGTAACCATACACAGCATTCACACATGAACATTCATCATTTACAAGATATATCACTTAGAGGAGTAATATTACAAGTCTGGTGTTCAAATTAAGCTGAGTTTAGATCTGATACATAATATGAGTCCTTAGTACATATTACATAAATTTAGCGGAAGCGGTGAAACGACAAAATACGACGTTGCCTACGTGAACCATGCCAGCCCTATGACGATGGCTCACTCACCTTGGTTAGGAGAACTGGGGACCCATTCGATGGTCCAGTTTTGAGGCTCCTCCCCTTCCCACACAACCTTATTACAACAATCACAATAGGTCGCTTGAGGAAGACCTGAAAAACAATATCAACACAAAGCCTGAGTATCTAACATACTCCGCAAGACTTACCCGTCAAAAGGTTTACTAAAACCGACTCCTAGCATGCAGGGGGCTGACCGGTTCATTTGATAGTTGCATAAAAAGCTCCTATTAGTTCTATGCTGCACTTTCAGTTTCCTTAAACAAGATTTTACTTTGCTTATCGTAGGACACAGCTACGGTGAGTTTAGCTAGCTGCTAAGACATGAATATAGTTAAGAGCAATACATCATAGCATTGTGTATCCCTAGCATAAATAAATTTCAGAAACTTAACCACAACTTTACTACTTAACATATCATTGCCGCTGCTCGAACAAGAGGTACTCATAACCGCGAGGGACGGCAATTCGAATTGATTTACATCCTGCAGGGAAAACCCAAATACACGACATATGCATCATTTAAGAACGCGTATGGCCACCGTTCACAAGATTTCTATAAAGTCGATCCGGGGCCATCGATCCCGAGTACACGTCCTCCCCGCGATACAGTACTTCGTACCCGAGGCTTAACCCATGCACTCTCCAGCGGTCCTCAAACCCGTGCGTCCACCGTGCTGTTCACATCACCTCTGGATCGATGAGTATGGCCGTCCAACAATACCGCGCCCAAGTTACTAGGTTTACCAATTCCCATATTAAAGGTATGCACTTGGTACAGTTTAATACTTGTTCGCGGAGTTGCAACGATAGGTGCTCCATTCTTATCAAGTTGATCAACCAATTAAATCATAGTTGAATCTATAACCTACCGTTGACTCCACTAATTTGAGCATAGCATTTGCTAACGTAAAAGCTTACTAACATACTAATCATAGGTCAGTGCGGGAGTATGCAAGTGTGTTTCATCCAAGTCCTACACTTAATGCACGATACAATATTCCTAACTTGTGATAAGGAGAAAGGACTCGAGTGATAAAATGGGTTATGCACCGGGGCTTGCCTTGGGTGTGATCGTAGTTAGCGTCGTCACCAAAGTGCACTTCAGCTCCTTGCTGGTCCGGTGTGATCTCCACGGTCTCGATTCCTATATGGAATGGACATGCATCAATGCTAAGGAATACACAAGGTTTCATGGAGTTTTCTTAATTAAAGATGGAATGCATGGCATGACAATTCATGGCACTTCCTCAGCAAATAAACATTAGTGACTAATCATTTATTTATGAATATGTGTACACCTAAGTATGACATGGTAGCTACTGAATTTTTAAGGGACAAACTTCTAGCTACTAGAATGCAAGTTCTTAATCATCGCACTCTTGGTGTATGTCCACTTTAACATGAGCATGGCGTAAATGCTGATTAATTGACATCATGGTTGATGACGACATGACAATGTAGTACTTATGGTTAAATTTCAGAAAGTTCATTTTTGGGCCACGTAGCTAAAGTGACCATATGCAAACTAATACTATACATAAAATGGTTCTTTAGTTGCCTCACTAGTTCTAGTTCATATAATTAATCAAGAACCAAGTATATAATTACACAAGGAGAAATCCTACTGCAATGTAAAGATGAGTTATTTTCCATGGACTTCCAGAAATTAATTTATTCTTATTTTCCCGAAATACACGCATAGAGTATCATTTATATGAAGAATTTCCTAGTTACTTAGCAAATAATCAATTTCTACAGCAACTTTGTACTTAGGTAACCTCAAATTTTTCATGGGATTTTTCATAAGTGTACAAGTTCATAAGGGACAGAAATGCCAAATTTCATGAATAAATTCCTAGCCAATAATTTATATAAATTCAATTACTGAAAATGAGGATTATGCAATAATACTGAAAATATGCATAAAAATGGAAATGTGCTTTTGCAGAAAGTTTAAGGATGCCCTGAAATGCTTACTGAGCAAATTTCATGAATTTACCATTTACACATAATTACTTATGAATTTATTAAGTCAATTAGGGTTGTGACTTTAATGGATTAAATAAATTAATTTACTGAATAAACTTGGACTTGATCCTGTTTTTCTGGTAGAGCAAGATTTTAGGAGTTGAACAAAATTAATTACACAATTTTTGGCCTTGTATTTCTCGAGATATTGAATTTTCAAGTTTAATCAAAGTTCACCCTTATTTACAAATCTGCCACTGACCATTTTCAAATTTCCCCGCGCGTGCGCGCGGCGGGGTGGCTCTGCTGGCTCGCCGGCGGCGATCGGTGGTGAGGCGCGGAACTTGGTGCTGCTCTACGTGATCAGTGACCCAAGGCGGTCACGTGGGTGGTGGTGGCCGGAGCGGGGGCTGCTGGAGCTCTGCCGGCGACGAGCGGCGGCGAAGCTCGACGGTGGCCGACGGCGGTAGGCACGCCCAGAGATGGAATCGGCAAGGGGGAAGGTCCAGAAGCATCACCTGGGTGCCGCGGTGCTCGTCGACGCGCTGGCTGGAGTTGGGGTGGCCGGGAGGGTGGTCGTCGCCGTGAGCCCTTTCCGCGTGGTGGCCGACGGCGGCTCGGGTTCTCCAAATTCCGGCGACGTCTCTGCACGAGGGAGGAAGAGGATCAGTAGGCGGCGAGAGGACTCCTTAGTGCATTGATTTGTGAAAGAAAGAAGAAGGGAGGGGCTGCCTGGTCAGGGCTGGACGCGGCGGCGCTCAGGCGACCCGGAGCAGGGGAGCTCGCCGGGTTTCCTTGCGGCAGAGGAGGAGCACGGCGGCAGCAGCGTTGCGTGACCTTGTAGGAGCACCTGGGGCGTGCGGGAGTGTTGGCGAGCAGAGCAGGAGGGGAATGGGGGGTGGGTGAGCCGCTGCTTCCCTTTTGTTGTGGCCGTCCGAAGAGGGAGCCGAGAGAGGGAAGGAGAGAGGACGACGAGCTGTCGGGCAGGGAGTGGCTCCTCCGGTGGAGCTTCAATGCCGGCCGATGGCACAGGTGCGATTTGGCGGAGCAGTGACCGTGACGGGGCTACAGCGATCGACGGTGGCTCGTACGGGCGCGTCGGTGTCGGGCGGAGACTGGCCGGAGAGAAAGGAAGAGGGAAGGGGCGGTTGACCCGGCTTGACCCAGAACTTGGACTCGGGTTTGGTAAATTACGATACGTGCCCATGCTCCAAAATTGACACAAATGTTTGTGTGTATTCATAAAAACATGTGCTCCAACTTTTCTTTTGGGTGCAGCTGCTAGTTTTGCTTTGAGAATTTATGAAAATTCTAAACCCGAAATACACTTTTCTGACTTTGGGGGAATTTTTAAGGGTATTAAATGGTTACCAAAAATTCTGGAAAAATTCTCAAAATTCTATTTTATTATGGCCATTCAGAATATGTAAAAACATTTGGGTACTTTCATGGGTCTTGATGATGTTTGTGAGTGACCCATATTTGAATATTTTGGAATTTAATTAACTAGGTTTCTTTCCTTTATCCTTTGGCACATGGATTAATCATACTCTAGCTTAGTCCTTAATTGAGGTTAGGCTTAGTTAACTTCATTTTGTGACATGGGATGTCACACGAACCCTATAGGAGAAACCTCTATGGCGTAGTCCTCGTTTTAGCCTAGAATTATGGCGTTAGGGAGGACTCTGTGTGGCCGTAGAGAAGTGTTCCCTTCGGGTGGAACTGCCTAGGGAGACGATAAAAACTTTCTGCATATGCTTGTGACTAGCTAATATGGGGAAAGACTTCGTTACTTCTGAAACAAATTAGCGAGAAGTATGGTGAGTACCGAGTAGGATTTTTACACCTGAGAGCTTATACCGTCCGGCAGTCCGATTGGCCTCGCCAGCCTAAGCAAAGATCCTGAAAGAAGAATAATATTAGCAAGACGCTTAATATAATCGAAGATGTCGCTGTCCGAATAGTAGTGCACAGGAATCTAAATAGTAGTAAATAGTAATTCAAATAGTGCCGAAGCACTAGGTGAGTGCATACTCCACCGTACTAGTGGGCTTGCACTGTAGAAATTCTGAATTTGAATAGTAACCAGAATTTGAATAGTATCCTGAATATAAATAAGCAAACAAAAATATAAATTCTTGCTCCCTAATTATAATATTTGTGAATAGTGGTATCAGAGCCGGTTACAATTGAGAAATTAAAGTATTTGAATTCTGAAGTAAATACTAGAAAGGTAGTGCTCTATATGAAGCGCAGCGCGCTGAATAATATTCAGAGCGCTGGTCGGTTGGTGCAACCCAACCAACTCAGCCGCGATAGTATATTTTATTCCGCGATAGTATATCTCGCTCTGAAGTAGTATATCAGCACAATATATATTCGAGTAATCCTGTGTCTTTCTCTCTCTCCATCCTCATTTTGAATCTTGTCTTCTCTATCCTCTTCTTCCTCTCCTCTCCTCTCCTCTCGTCTGCTTGAGCTCTAACTCGTGTCGTTCGCTCGAGCTCCAGGATCTCCATAGGCAGTAGCAGATTTGGGCAGAGGAGCACATCAGAGAAGCTTAGGGGCGCTCATCCTCGACACTGTTTCTTGATGAGGATGATAGCGCCGCCATGTTGGAGGTGCTGCTATATACAGATGAGGTCGGTACATTCATGGTGGCCGGTCAGACACAGTCTGATGTGCGTCACTACTTGAAGACCACTACTGTGTTCCCGATGAATTCTGTCCACATCACCTTGCACAGGTGACGGTTCTCATCTTTTTCTCTAGCTGGCCGTCCACAACACCTTGCATAAGCTCCATCCACCTGCGCAAGGTCTAGATCTGTGTGCACAAGCTCTATCACAAATTTCTTATTTATCCTATTTTTGGAGCTATTTTTGGGTGAATTTTTAATCTCTATTTTGGCAGTGTTTGGGCTCAGATTTTCTTGGGGATTCAGGTGCTAGGACATGTGAGAACATTTGTGTATCATGGAATGAATCAGTTTTTTCAATAGCACACTTTAATTTCAGATTTCTTATCTTTTCCTTATTCTTTAGAGTTATGTGATTATTCTGAAATTGGTGTTAAATGCTCAATCTTTCTTGGGGCTTTTGGTTGGAATGGATTTCTCATGATGGAGTGAGCATGCTGTTAAAATTATGTGATTTTTAGAGCTGTTCTGATGGGTCTCATGAGTTTTCAGTGAAGGAGAAACTAGCATATCGTGTTTTATATTCTTGATAGAGCAAGCAGTCTTGATAATATATTACTTTAATAATAATATATAATTGTTGATAGTATATTACTTTCTATAGTATATATACTATTTTCTAGTACATATATAATTTCCAGATACGTGAACAAGGAAGAAAGCAAGCACAAAGTATATATACTTTTTGTAGTATATATATATTATTGAACTTGTAGTAGAATAGTATTTTTTTTTCAATGCAATAGTACATCTCTGCTGATGTTGTTGTATTTTATAAATATTCTATTTTATAGTAATCTCAAATAGTATATATACTACCTCTTGTAATCCATTCAGGCCCGGCAACAGGGGCTGCTGTCCTGGGCCCATGAATTCGAGGGCCCCCTCTCAAAGACGTATATGGCCCACATACTTAGCTACATAAATCGCTGGATGAAGCTAAGCCTTGAGTCGTTCTGTCCGTCCGTCTCTTCAAGTTATGGTGTCGTGACGTGGTAGAGAAATGCTAGCGGAGTTTTATTGTCTAAAATACTGGCCAGTAGTTTTCTAAAACTACTGGCCAGTAGTTTGATCTAACGGTATAGATTTCATAATCTAGAATGGTATCTACTGGCTAGTAGTATCTTAATTTGAGGGTAATATCAAAAAAATAAGAGTTATATATTTATAGTAATTAGTTTTTATTGTTATAAATAAAGTTATATTAACAATCTAATTAGTAACTAATATTTTATATTTTTAAGATAAATTAATATTTTAATAATTTGATAGACTTAATATTCTATTATAAAAATAAACATAAATTTATTAATTAAAAGTATAATTACAAAATTACCCTCAAACTACTGGCTAGTAATTTTTTAAAACTATTAGCCAGTATTTTGAACAGGAAAACTCCTCAAATGCTATGGTGGTTGCGGCGCTCTCGCCTGTCGCCCAATGCCACACGTAACCCATTTTCTAGTTTTGCTGATCTCAATTTGCAATGACCACTCATCTGAATCATTGATGCTATTCGCCAGGACGCCGATGCTCACAGCACCTTCAATACAATACCACACCATGCATTGTAGTCCAATCTAAGGCCGCAACTTCAATTATTTATTTGATACTTATTGCTTCATTGTTTGAATTTTGTTTTAACATTTTGCATAGGATAGAAACCATAAATCTAGTGGTGGGTAAAGGAAAGGGGGAAAAGAACGAATGAGTTAACAAAATCCCCAAAATAGGTATTAATAATTCCTTTGAAAGAGTATTATTACACAAAGCAAATTCAAAGAATATTACAACATAATAAGATATATTGGACGACTAGATGAGCTTATGATAGTTACCATAGAGGAACAAGCTACTTTAATTTAGAAAAACAAAGGTAGGGTTCTACTATAGAAATGAAATGGTGATGCAAACATATCGGGTACTGTAAGTGCTAATATTGAGGAGAAATGCTGTAGTTATAACTCAATAGTTCAACCAGTGTTCAATCAAGACATATATAATATTTTTAATCCTACGTGCTATATGATTTTTTCTTGATTAAACAATAATTCGACAAATTGGATTGGACCTATATACCATTGCCCAATATGATCGGTCTGGGCCTCAATCTTTAGTTTTGCCCTGGGCCCCCGAAATGTCAGGACCGGCACTGAATTCATTTTTATATATTTTATGATAGTACGTCTATGATTATATACTGCTTCTTGCTAGTTGTTCTGCAATCTTATATTGTATATATACTATTCTACAATACACAAATAATCACTTTTGATTGTGTTTGCTAAACGTTGATATGGACAGTCGTATATTTTTCTTGATTGTTTACTTCACCTGTGTATATTCAGATGTTGGATGTTGCCTCTGACAACCATTTGATTTTTATTTGTTTTGTTATAGATTTATTTCAATTTTGTTTTTAGATTTACATCATATATTACTGAATCAGTATACTATTATTTAAGATTAATATTTTATAGCTCCTATAAATAAACCAGGTAAGTGTATATATACTATTGCACTTGTTACAGAATAATATTATTTTCAATGTTATAGTATATCCATGATAGTATACGAATTCTGTTGATGTTGATATATTTTATAAAGAATCCATTTTCTTGTAATCTCAAGTAGTATATATACTTACCTCATGATATAGTATATATATTACCTCTTGTAATCTATTTTAAGACTAACAATATACAAAATAGAGGAGTATATATACTAATCAATTTTCTTTCTCTTTTTTACCAGATTTTGATACCCAAGTGCGATACCTTTTTGTCTGCATGTAGCTCACAGATCTTGTTCAGTTGAAACTCTGATAATATTTTAGGGTAGTATTTTAACTTTTGTTCTCTCTGAATTCACACTACAGTGTGCATTGTAAGGTAGTATATATACTCCATGAGAATTTAGGATAGTATTTTATCAAAAATGTGCATCTCTATGAGTGTAAATCTATATACTTATGAGTATGTATATGTATTTATATACTCATAACTATATTTTTTGAAGTGTATACTATAACATTCTATGAGTATATCTTATCTTGGTGATAGTATATCTCTACTAATGGTGTTATGGACATCCTGATAGAATATCTCTACTCCTGTGATAGTATATCTTATCAGGCTGATAGTATATCTCAAAATATACTACCGCAGTATACAATCGCGAAGGTTGGTTTGATTGATTGGTGGTCAAAATAATATGGACCTCAAAATATACGACCACGATAGAAAATATATCACTGTTTACTTGAAAATATACGACCACGATTGAAAATATACTATCATGGAGGTTGATTTGACTAGCTGGTGGTCAAAAAAATATACGACTATTGATCTAAAAATATATACTATCACGATCATACATATACTACCGCGATATATGATCGTAGATGTTGGTTTGACCACCTGGTAATCAAAAAAATATCAATCTGAAAATATACAACCTCGGTAGAAAATATACGACTGATGATCTGAAAATATATGACCACTATTGTACATATACCATCATGTTATACCATCGTAGAGACTAGTATATATATGATTCCGGAGGTTGGTTTGACCAGTTGATGGTGGACAAAGTACTCATACAGCTGCTGACACAAAAAGTAGATGACACAAAAGATTTCTTACATACAGCTTCTGACACAAAAGTAGGAGACCAAGGACACAGCTTAGATGTCATCACTTGCTCTACTGCTTTAACAGCATGCATGCAGCAGACCATAACCCGCCTGGTGGTCAAATGATATATATATATATATAGCTATGCTATATCACACCTGTGTGTGATATATATTATTTCACACCCTAGTCAGATTCTCCTCAAGCCGACCCAACCATCAGATTCTCCTCAAGCCGACCCAACCAACATGCATGTGTTCCACCGTACCAGACGCACACATGCATGCATGCTTGCATTCCAAGGTCATTACTTTCAATTAGCATTAATTAGGCTAAATAATTAGATGTAGTAATTAGTAGCCATAAATCACGTCACATTATTTTCCATTTCTACATATAGCCAGCCATCGGTATCTCATTCATTCTTCTTTCATCCCTTTTTCTCTTGTTCCTTCCTCCGTTGCATGCATCAACAGGGAGCTTGGGTTCCATCAGCAGATGGCGGCGTGAATCCGGAAGAGATGACATAAATGTACCGGCGACGAGTACTAGGAATCCAGGATGATGTGGCTGGCGACACAGGTAACACATGTCACCAAAGGCAACGGCTCGATCGACCTCTTGGTGATGCTCGATCAATCTGCCGGGACGCTAGCGGATGCATGATTTTCTCCTTCTGCTATTCCTTTTCTTTTGTGAAAAATGGAGGATTTATGAGTTCATCGTCTTTGCAGATATCAATTCAACTTGCCATGTGCGCTAGCTTGCCAACCAGACGTCATCGCCGAATGCCAAGAGAAACCAAACGTCTGGCTTCTCGCTTGCACTCCCGTCTATGAGCAGGACGTTTTTCCGGTGGCTGGTGTGCTCTCACGATGCAGGAGGATGAATAAGTGAACGACAGGCCTAAAGCTAGGTCCAGAATACTACTGTTAATTCTCTTTCACTTTCCTAATATGTTTTTTGATGGTTTTAGAGATATTTTGTTGCAGCAGCATGGAGGAGAACCATGAGCTCTATGCTAGCCGAGTTTATAGGCCACAAAAGCCACAATGAATCGGTAGAAACCAACCCGACTGGATTCTCGCCACTATTCTTTGTAATGAGAAACCACACGTGGATCTTGTTCTGTGTTCATGGCTTCATGCATTGTGTCCTGGTGGGATGAAAACGTACCAACTTGTAAATATTGACTAATGAGTATGTACTTGTATTTATAATTATGTAAGAATTTAATTGCATTTTTGGTACCCAATATGAATGACAAAATCCATGGAATTTTGAATTGCATCGAGAATTTTGCGATACAAAATAGTAAAAGTGTAAATACATACAAGCTTATGAAGTTGCAAAATTCACTTAATGTTTTAATAATATACTTATATTTCAATTCAGAGTAAATTGAATAGCAAATAGTCCACTTTTTCTGACGTCAATGGACAACCTCCAATCACAAAAATTGATCAATGGTTCAACATCAAATATTAGTTTTGCCGCCGAGTAAAAGTACCACCACAAATCCAAATAAGCAGAAAAAATATTCTGACTGACATTATGAGTACTGACATATGCATTTCTTTTCGTGCTTTGAACTTTTCAGAATCTATAAGTATAAAAAAGTTGTTATGGTGCATGAACTAAAAATTTGTGTGCTGTGAGTCAACATAAAAATTGATGAAGCTTTGTGTTCAAACAAAATTTCATGATTGCACATCCTTTTTCTTGTGCTCATATGATATTTTGCGGTCACATGGACTTGATTAATGGTAGCATGCCGTTCATGCATGCCAGCAAAAAAGTAGAACTTAGGAAAGTAATTAATAGTTTGATTAAGAGATGACCATGCACGCAATCAACACAGAAAATTAAAAGGGGTGCACAAATATGCATGCATGCGTGCGTGAGTGCTGGTGGGTGTTTGGTTGATTCGGATATGGTGGCTGGGGTATTTGTTTCGAGAATGCATTCAGGGGCTCTTCATTCGATTGAGATAAATGATTATTTTTTATAATCACAAAATGTTCCTTGGATGATAAACTGACGTTCACTTATATGTGTAAGTAACCAATCCAAACTAACATAGCTCAAGAATCAATGTACAATTATAATCTAAAATTACAAAAACAAGGAGCTATGAGTGGAAAAAACAACATATGAATTATGTTTTGCATATGTTGCCAACCAGAGAAACATTTTGCATCCACCTATGTAACTATCTACACTTAGACGCAATCAAGGAAAATGAGTTCACTGTGTTACTCTGCCTTGACTTACTTCTACCATCAAATATTCCCATTTTTTGTTGTGATTAAACACTCAAGTTCATGACATTTTTTCTTCACTTAGAATAATCCATAAAAAAACTACGATTTTCTCCATTGCATGGATGGGTTACAAGGTATCTGCAATTAGGGAACTAACTCAATGCTTGACTACAAATTGTATGAGGTTATCTGATTCCATTGTGGGTATTTGCATTCAGACATGTAATTATTCGTGACCAGAACTACTTCCCGGACGGTTGATGAGGCTTTTTGGGCTTCCGATGGGCGTCATTCATCATGGGTACAAGTATAAAATGATATTGATTCTAGCAATAAAATTATACTTTCTCCAATCATGAAATTCAAACCCGTGAAAGTCCAAGTCTCTAATGATTCATACAGTAAAATACGGTTTGTTTTCTTTCCAAATAATAAAAATTACAATTTTTGTTGTATGAAACTTGTCTAATCATATATTTTCCTTCTAATCATACCAAGGATTTTGACAATAAAAACGTACCAGACATGCTAAAGAATTTAATCACAAAACAAATGTCTCTTACTATTCTAGATAGTTATGTTTTTCTAGTGTGATCGAATCCAAGTAAAAAAAAGATCAACTATAACAGCACAAATCAAACTATATTATTTTGCTATATGTTTTTTTGGGGTACATCCTGCCTTTTGTGATCGAACGACACTGAAAAAATACACTTCCCCTCAATTCTTATATTTGTCTTGTGAAGACACTTACTAGCGGCTCTCCATTTGATAGACATTAATCATCTTTCCAAAATCACAAAATATTCGTCCAAGCATAAATTAACATTTACATGAGTGTAAAAAACCCCATACACTGACGTCCCACAAGAAAATATATAGACATGCACCTTAGAATGGTAATAACCGAGAGCTATGCTCGAAAAAAAAACATACAGGTGATGTTAGGTTTTAGAACAAAAACTTGTGTTCGACTATGGCGTTATATATGCATAGCCACATAAAAAAAAGGAACATAGGGCGTGATGTTAGGTTTCACACCAAATTTTCTGTTCGCCCATAGAAGTATGTCTGCTCACTCGGTATTTTTTTCATAGTTTAAAAGCATAAAATAGTTCCTATGGTTCAATAGTAAATAGCTATGTGTTACTACGCAGAAGTAAAAATTGATAAGCTTTTCCTCACAAAATATTTTAAGTATTTTTATTAACCAGATATTTATGGTCATACGTGTGCAGTTCTCATGGTTGCATGAAACTTTATAGTTTGGAAATAGTTGGTGCTTGCCATCAACTTGTGCCAGCAGAAAAATGTAATTAACAAACAAAGAGTTAAGAATGGATGTAAGTAATTGATAGGCCTAATTAGGAGTGCATGCAACCGTGTAATTAATAGGGCTAATTAAGAGTGCCCGTAGGTGCATCCTCCGATTAAGAGAGACCATGCTTGTGGTTGAGTAGAATGTTCATATGTCTATAACTTAAAGACCCTTTAAAAAAAATTATGATTATCACTCTCAAAAATCATATTTTAAGTATGTGTATATACTCAAAATGATAAATGGGTATGAACACATACCCAAGGTGGTTTTTTAAACGTGGGAGTAACTACACTTGGGAGTAGAATGGAATTACCCTATATATATATATATATATATATATATATATATATATATATATATATATATATATATAACTTATCGTGTTGACAAATTTTCATACGTGCGGTGCCACATGTGCCCAGCTAACAGTGTGCTTCAACATTTAACATATTTTTTTCTTTTTGCAGTAACTTCGGTGGATTCCTAATGAGGCCTTGAGAGGTTCTTGCCTTCTTGGTTGCAAGATGGCAATATTTCTTGCTACTGACGCCAATATTATTTAAAAATGCAATCAAATTAGTGATATCTATATGTTCATAAACTTTGATTATCGGAAAACAATGTGAAGCTGATTTGAACTAATTATCATGTGTTTTTTATGATACAGCTCGCTATCATATTTGAGCATATTCCTTATATGCCACTAAAAATTTACATGGTTCCCTCTGTCATAAAAAATGTCGAAGTTACCTCTGCGCTATTAGTAAACTTTTTTATGCCCTAGGTGACACTACCATCATAATTTCCATCTAAACTGTTAAGTGGCAGGTTAAAAGACCTAAACATCCCTGCTATGTCAGACATGAAAACTTCGCTTACTTTCTTGTAGTGTAGTATGTCACTAGGCCGACAGCGACACAGGTATGGAAAATTTGCTTTATGTTCAATTATTGCCGTCAACATCTCATATTGCCCTGAATAAGAAAATTTCTAAAGTACATGAATAAGTGGGACTACACCAGTGTGACCCCACCATTACCTTCTCTAATCAGCTTGATGTTAAGTATAACATTAGTTTCTACCGAATCCTTCATCTCAAAATTATTAGACAGAAAATCTTTTACCTCCTTAATCATATTAAGGTTGGTCCCAAAAATTAAAATGTTATAAAAAAAAGATAACTCCTTCGCCCCCACCATACCGATAATATACATATTTATCAACTTCATTCACAGTAAAACCGACCGGTATCAAAGTTCTTTCGAACTTCTCGTGCCATTGCTTAGGCGCTTATTTTAGACCGTATAGGGATTTCAGCAATTTGCACACAAGTCCCTTTTGACCATCAATTACAAATCCATCGGGCGGATCCATATAGATCTCCTCCTCTAACTCTTCATGTAGAAAGGTTGTCTTAACGTTCATCTGGTGGACGAGAATACCATGTGAGGATGCCAGGGAAAGTAATACTCGAATTGTGGTCAAATGAGCGACATATGAATAGGTGTCAAAATAATCTTCACCTTCCTTTTATGAATATCCCTTTACCACAAGCCTTGCCTTGTACCGCTCAATAGTACCATCAAGCCTCAACTTCTTCTTAAACACCCATTTGCATCCTATAGATTTACAACCATAAGAGCGCTCAACGACTTTCCAAGTATCATTGGACATAATTGAATCAATCTCGCTCCTTACTGCTTCCTTCTATAGGTCAGCATCAGGAAAGGAATATGCCTCTTCAATGGTGTCGGGTGTGTCATCCACAAGGTATACAATGAAATCATCGCAAAAGGATTTTGCAATCCTCTGTCTCTTACTCTTTCGAGTAATTGCATTGTCATCCTTCTCAGGATTTTTTACAGGGGGTTCCTTATTATGTATAATCGGTGTAAAGATCTCATGGGGAATTATAGAATCATGACCAGAAATGTTATGTTCAATTTTCATAGGAAAATTGATCTCAAATAATGTAGCATCTCTGGACTTAAAAATTGTACCGACCACCATGTCAGGTACACCAGATTTAATAACTAAGAACCTATAACCCATGTTGTTGAAGGCATAACCTAGGAAAATACAATCAATAGTTTTAGGTCCAAGTTTGTGCTTCTTATTGATTAGCACATTCACCATAGCCAAGTAACCCCAAGTATGCAAGTATGAGAGATTTACTTTCCTTTTGAACCATTCCTCAGATGGTGAAATTTCTTTATTCTTTATAGGCAATCTATTCAGGACATGACATTCTATCAATATTGCATCACCCCACCATTCCTTAGAAAGCCCCGCGTCTCTAACATGGCGTCAATCAAATCAGTTATAGTGCGATTCTTTCGTTCTGCGACCCCGGATTCAGGTGAGTAGGGTGGTGTCCCCTCATGAATAATTTCGTGCTCAGCGTAGAAGTCAGAAAAATTGTTGAAAAGATATTCTCCACTGCTATCAGACCTTAACCGTTTTATTTTCCTCTCAAGTTGGTTTTCTACTTCAACTTTATAGATCTTAAACAAATGTAACACTTCACCTTTTTTTTAACAAATAAATATAGCAAAAATAGGAACAATCATCTATAAGAGTCATGAAGTATCTTTTGCCGTCTTTAGTCAACTTGCCGTTCATTTTGCACAGATCGGTATGAACAAGTTCTAATGTTTCTAAGTTCCTTGCCTCCGCAGCCTTATGAGGCTTACGAGGTTGCTTAGATTGCACGCACACATGATATTTGGAACCTTTGACTAAATTAAATTTAGGAATTAAATTCAAATTTGCTAACCGTGACATATACCCGAAATTAACATGACAAAGCCGTGAATGCCAAACGTTTGACTTATTTGAAATCAAGACATTGTTCATAATATTATTACAGATATTATCATATAAAGAAAAGCGGAACAAACCTTTGCATACATATCATTTTCCAACAAACATCCCATACTAAGAAAGTACATATTTATTGGACTCAAGAACAATTTTAAAACCATCTCTACATAATAGAGAGCCGCTAACTAGATTTTTCTTGATGGAGGGGACATGCTATACGTTCTTCGAAAGCACGGTCTTTCCTGAAGTAGCTTCAGAACGACCGTACCAACACCAAGAACACGTGCATGTGAGTCGTTTCCTATCAATAAAGCTCTAGTCATGCCGGTCTGATAAGAAGAAAATAAAGAAATATCAGCACACACATGAAATTAGCCCCAGAGTCCATCCACCATTCAGGCAAAAGACAAACTAAAAGAACAGTAGATAAAAAATTATCGTACCTCGATGTTCCTGTAGTCTCGCAAATTACCATGTTTGCTGATTTTTTTGGCTAGATAAATTTGCGGTCTGGGCATACACTTCCCAATGCTCACTGCTACTGCAAACAAAACAGCCATCGCTTTCTTTTCCCTTTTTCTTCCTAAATATGGTAGTCTGCTTTGGCTTCTCTTTCTTTTTCAGCTTTTTCTTTTTATAGCGAGGTGCATTGGAATTATTTTTGTCCTACGCCACATTGGCGGTAGAAGACTCAACGCCGTTTCCGCGTGTGTCTTTTGCTCTTGCCCTCTCCTCAACCTCAAGAGTTCTAATAAGGTCAGCCATGCTGAAATCTTATCTCTTGTGTTCTAGAGAAGTAGCAAAATCCTTCCAAGAAGGTAGTAATTTGGAGATAATATCTCCAGCCATAAACTTGTCAGGCAACACACAAGGAAATTATTCGAGTTCTTTTGCCAGTGCCTGTACTTCATGAGCTTGTTCAACTACAGAACGGTTCTCAATCACCTTGTAGTCAAACATTTGCTCCATGACGTATAGCTCACTCACAGCATCAGAGACACCAAATTTGACTTCCAATGCATCCCATAATTCCTTGGCAGTTTTACATGTGATATAGGAATCAACATATTTGTCAGCGAGAGCGCTAATTACGGCACCTCTAAACAGGTTTTCGGATGCCTCGAACGCACTCTCCTCTTCAGGAGTGTATTGTTCGGGCTTCCCCTACGCGGCGTGATAGCAGTTCATCATTGTCAACCATAGTATCATCTATGCACGCCACATCTTGTAAAACTTACCATCAAAATCATCGAGTTTCAATGCACCAGCAAATCCTCTAACAGAAAAATATCTATCAGGTTTTTGGATTGTTAAGTAATTAGGCATTCTCATGTTAAATTTGATCCATATCAATCACACAGAAAGCAGCATGCAGTTGATGACAGTTTTGACATACTAGTTAAGATCTCAATAAAACTGGTAATCACGAGGAGTATTAGGATGTACCCTACGGAGGGACCAGTACCGGAGGCACCGGTGGCTCCATTCGCACCAGATATGGTATGTTGCTTGAAGTAGTCGATCATAGTTGTTGCAGGAAGAACATCGATGTCGTGCAGTCCCTCGAACAGCTTCTGAGTGCGCACGCTAGAAAGATGTGAGCAATCGCGCTGTTAAGCGCTTCCCAAAAATCTGATTGCTCGCGCCACCCGAGCAGGTGTCGCCGTGCGAGAGAGGTTCCAGAGGCCTGCCTCCCGAGGGTCCGTGCGCGCGGATCGTCGGGACGGGGAAGACAAGGATGGCAAGTCTAGAGGAAAATGTTGTTTTGCAGATAGACCATTTGGGCAAGTTCGGGGAAGGCTTATATGTTAATAGAATTAAACGCACCACAATCAATCACCATAATAGAAAGAATAATGGTCATTTATTCCATTCCTTAATAGAGACATTGATCATGACCGTTTCTAAAATTAAAACCCCAGCCAGCCTGGCACGACATGCATGCAAGCACGCCCCGCCACGCCACGCCACAACACGGCACGGTTGGGCGACGGCGGCGCGCGCGTGTGGTTCGCCCTTTGTCTTTCTCAACTTCTCTAGGGGATATACTGGTATCCCACCTATTAAGTTGAGTTAGTTAATGATAAAAATCCCATATGAGACTAAATAAATATAGTATTAAATATGGACATAGACTATTTAGAATTAATAAGATTAATATGGGCTTTAATAACTCATAATATCTAACAGTTTTGAACAGAAGGCAGAGCTAGTTCAAATGGGATCCATGGTCAGCCCAACAAGGAGAAAGGGGCATTGTGGGCAGTGTGCTAACGAACAGATGGTCTGAGCCTAGGTAACGGCAAGTGACAAAAACAAACTGTAGTGGCACACAAGGCATAAAAAAATTTAGCTAATGATATAGAGGTAACTTCGATATTTTTCTATGGCATAAAAGGAATCGGATATTTTTTTAGGCATAAAAGGAATCGGGTAATTTTTTAATGGCGCAGAAGGAATTGTATCTTTTTACGGAACTGAAGGCAAGTTTTCTTTTAAAACAAGAACTTTTGATTTTTTGTCACTTTTGCCATTAAGTTTTTTTTCTAATTGTTATTAATAAATATTTTTTCCCTTTAGGAACCCATGAACTGAAGCATATTCCCGTGGCGATAGTTTTCCTTAAGGATAGTCCTGAAGAGGTCAAAGGTGAGTAAGTACAGAAATATCAGTCATTGACATAGTCACATAATGACATAGCCTTCGTCTGACTAAAATGTAATTATTTAAGCCAAATAGGATAGTAGGTAGCCATCCCTTGATTATTGTTTATGATATAATAACCGGCGTCTAGCTGGAGTACGTTTTGGTCGTTGGAAAAATTCACCAATGCTAACTTCATTGGAAAGCTTCGTTGACTAAAATTAGACCACGACCAGTATATGAGGCGCCGGTACGTGCGCCACATCTCATCCACATCCGACTTTGCTCAGGTCGAATGCGGTGATGCCCATAAGCACAAAATTACACTCATGTCTGCACCCATGCCATGCCCGAGGGTGAAATTGTTATCCCTAGACGCTATCCATGCTCACGCCTACATATGGATGAGCCCTATTGGTCTGGCCCCACACTGGGTTGGTACATGTGGAAGTGGATCCCACAAGCGCTTGAGCTTTGGGTAGTGGTCCTCATGTTGTGGGACAATATCAGTGAGCCTGATAGTCTGGTTACATAAAAAAGTTTATTTTAAGGTTTTGAAGAAAAGTTTGTTGGAAATTTTGATTAAAAGTTTAAACAAAAAGTTGTACAATAAATTTTAAATAAGAACTTTTCAAAAATTAAAAGTAAATGAGAATGAAGCTTTCTAGAAAAGAAAGAGCCTCAGCTTGGTCTCCTAGAGCACAAGCTCTAATTAGCACAACTCATCTATTTTAAACTTGTGCTTTATTATATTAAAAAGAAGACAGGATAAGAACCGTACAATACACATCCACACCACTCTAGAGTTTTGTATTACATTCGTACCTTTTAAAAATATAAACCACGACCCAACACACCTCCTAATTGCCTGAGAGGGGGAGGGGGAGGGGCATCAAGGGTGACAACACTCCAGCCCTTGCTACAACGAGAAACATCGCTTCTCACCAGCCGATTTGGTTGGGCGTTAGGTCATCAAAGACACATCCATTACGATGTGTCCAGATGGTCAAAGCACATATCACAATGAGAGAATTGACACCTTGCCAAACCAGACCACATGTCGCTGCACCGATCCCACCATGTATTAAAGGACGGTTCCTCTAGTTGCGTAGAAAAAAAAAGAAGTCCAACCTGCAACTTGCACTTTGCACTAGAGATCTTGCAGAGTAATGTATTGGAATGCTGGGTAGTTAAAAATTTACCAATATTCTCTTTTTTTTGGGGGGGGGGGGGGGGTTGTTGTAAGGATAAAGGAATACCAAGAGGGGGTGAATTGGATCGGTTACATTGATCGTCAACTCAAACTTCACATAGCCAATTCTATACAATCTCTAACAACAAGTCCTATGCAATTCTATCGAGCCAAGATCCAAGCAATACTAGTAGCATGATACAATGCAAGTAGTGCTAGGCCAATCAACAAGCATGCAAGCCCATGTCAGCTCTATCTCTACTTACACACAAGTGTGGAATAGAAGACAATAAATAAAGAGAGGATCTCGAGAATTCTCATGGATTTTAGCCCGAGGTATCAAAAGGATGGTGCCTTTCCCTAGTCCTCATTGGATCGACTCCTGCCGATGTATTGATCTCTACTGCCAGTCAATGGTCGAGTCCTTGCACACAAGGTGGCATCACTCCCTTAAGGACTTCCCACACTCTCCTAGTACAAACACGGGCGCTCTCTTCTTGATGCTCCTTTTGAAGGCGATCCCGAACCTTGTACAAACTTGTGACGACTTTCACAACCAATCACACTTGATAGGCTCGATCACCAACACCAAACTGGTATAGGCCTTGCCATAGATCAAGAGTAACAATAATAATCACTCTCCACAACCACCCTAGGCTAGAGATGAAGGAATGCCCTTGTTACTCTCCTAGACACTCAAAGATTGCTCTCCGATCTTTGCATAAATGTCTTCTCTTCTCCGCTTGGTCCCCGACAGGTTTCTCCAGCAATCCAAATGGCCAATAGCGGTCTATGAAACCCAAGCAATGGCTATATATAGGCTTCAACCACTCCATTCACTGTTGCCAAAAAAGCTGTGAACCTGTAGAGATGTCAACCATAAGTTATGGTGACCTCACTGTATGTTATGGTGACCACTTCTGCACCTAACGGCAACCCCCAATCTCTAGTGCCTCTCTGCACGAAATCCTTAATAGGTCACTGTAACATACAATAACCTCATCGTATCTTTAATAGAGAGCTCTAGTTTTCTAGCCAACTTCTCCTCTAGGTCATCATAACTTATGACATCCCGGCCATAACCTCCAACAACTCTTCTAAGATTTGACCTGTTTCTTCCCCTCATGGACACTATACCTTACGGTGACCGTGCCATCGCATCTCCAAAGACGTTCAGTTTCTAGTTTCCGTTGCTCCTTGACTAATTGTATCTTACGACAACCCTATCGTATATTACGGTGACCTCTTAAGCACCAGTCTAGTGACTTGCAGCCTCTCTATACAACTTTTGGGCAGACACCGTAAGTTATGGTGACTTAACTTCCATAGCGTATGGTGATACCCACATACTTGCCTGTATAGAGAGCCAGTCTCCCATGGACCTTGCGGTGATACCACCATAGGTTACGATGACCTGATCTAAAACTTAAACTCTTTGTCCTTGTTGACTTCATTTCCTTGCTTTCGATCTTGGTCGGTTCTTCTCCACTACCACTTCAAGTGTCCAAGATCCTCACTTGAGCATCCCAATATCATTAATACTAGATAGACCTAAGAGAATGACTCATTCCCTATTGATAGTCCGGTTTTTCCTATAGAGTCAAGCCTATATACTAGTCAAGTGATCACACACACTTGGCCTAGCTATCGTTAGCCTTGATCCATCTCCATTATCACGACTCTCCATCAAGATCCACATGGCAATCCACTGATTCCACATTAATCACCAAGGTGTCCATTCACCGTGTTCATTGTTTTAGTTAATAGGTAGGTTCTACATCCACAACACTAGATGTAGGCATTAGTTTGCATTTTGTGTTGATAATCACGAAAACATTCATACATTTGAGGTTTCCATACTCCAATGGACTTGAAGCTTATAGGGGGGGGGGGTGCATAAAACCCAAATTACCAATGATACTCTATGTCAGTGTCAGTTGTCTGTCTTAGGCCGCAAGTTACTTGTGGCCAATTTGGTTGTGGGCTATGATTTTGGTGACTATTTGTTTCTCGACCCATAATAAATCCCAACCCAATAGCCCAACAAGTTGCATGATACAACCCTACAATTTGATAAAGTTTTTTTTGTGTTTATAAGGTTCTTTATTCAATTATATGACAATCCCTTCTTCTACATGTAAATTAAAATGATGTTCGATGAGAACCCTCTTCTTTTTATGGATAAATTCTCTTTTAGGAGAAAATAGGTAAATGTTAAGCACTAGCACTAATAATTCAAGGAACCGTAACGCTTTGCTAGGTCACCAATTTCCAATTCAAAATATTATAGAAGAAAATTAATTTTCAATAGTAAAAATGTTCTCCACGTTTTACTCTATGTATTTAAAAGGTTCAATAAATTTTAGAGCAAAGAAGGTATTTGTTTCGAGCCGGTGAATAGAAAAAAAATGGTAAGAATTAGCGCTGACTGGCGGCAGTGGCATATAGGGCATGAAAATTTTAATGGATGGCATAGAGGGAACTTTGATGTTTTCTTTGGCACAATGAAAACAATGTGTAACAGAACCGACTTACCACGGAGACGGCTCTGTTACAGGATCTTCTCGGGTGGCAACACGCGCTGTGACGCCAATAGTACAACACATGACAGAGAATATAGTTACATCCAGAACATAGATAGAGTACAGAGTTTTACATGAATCCGAATTTAAAGTTTACAAACCAGAGTTTTTAGAAAATGCGGAAGCGAAATAGTCTACATAATAGATAGCTCGACAGAATAAGTAAGATACATTCGTCCTCTCACGACGATTCACTCAGCATATCTGGCTGTGTAGGTGTTTGCCCAAGCACCGTGCCGGCAATCAACGTGCTAGTCCTCCTCATTGTCGGTGCAAGGCTCCCATTCTATATTCTAGCAGTCGGAGCGCTGGCCTTCCCGGTGGAATCTTCCACCGTAGTGGTAGTCTCCACCCTGGTCATAGAACGTTGTCCTGAGTAACTAGTTTACTCAGCAAGACTGACCCATCAAGATGGCCAACTACAGTCGACCCCTAGACATGCACAGGCTAAGGGTATGGTTTATGTTGCCAAAAGCCAGCCTAAGAGCCTAGTTTTCAAGTTTTAGCCTTAAGTTAAGTTAATAGGTGAAATAGTAAATTTAGTTTGCACTATGACTACAACAATCATGGTTGCAATACAATTAACAATAATGTCCAAATAGAAATATTAAACCCTTTCAACAAATTAATGGCTTCCGACACTATTTCGACGGAGTTATCAAGTGGTGCTCATTACTGTGAGGGGTAGCGACTCGAATCGATTTACATCCTGTAGGAGAACCTGCTTGCATGATCCATATGCGCTTCATGAAAGCCACATCGAGCAACCTTTCGCTGCCGTACCACAAGGTCTTCCGGGTCCAGACTTTCCCGAGGAGGGTCCCCTAACGCGATGCGCCTCGTGCTATTATCCGTGGGTAGATTCCTCCCTCCTCTCAGCCCTAGTCCCACCAAAGAAGGGAGAAGGCTATCTTCCGACCAAGAAGTAGTCGTAGCTACGTTAGTTTATCGGGCTCATAACTCCAGCATGCAAATAGTATGTTCAAACTTTATCCTATGGGCCGGACACGAGGCGTAGCCTTAAGTGACTCGGACGAGGCTACCTCCTTAAAGACAAGCTGTCCTTCCCTTTCCACCTAGTTGCCCGTCCGGTCTTCATTTGTTATCCCATTCCAACTTTCCTTTAATCAATATCATTTCCCGGTGATAATATTTTCTAATCTCTGAGTGGTCTCCATACCACTCGATGAATGATTGTCCCTAGTTAAGCGGAACAACTACCGTCTGGAGACTATTATCAGGTAAAGGGGGCCTACTATAAATTCTAGGTTTTCAAACAACTCCCATAAACTTAATGCACATGCAAAACCTACATCCCTAACTAGTGATAAAATAAAAATATAAAACTGGTGAGATGCACCGGGGCTTGCCTGGAGCTGAGCCCTGGTTAGCGGGTTCTTGTCCTTGCCCTTCTGGCTCCTACTCCCGTCCCGCCTCCACGTGGTTCACATTGGTATCTACATGATGCAAATGTGATGCTGTGCATGAAAGAAAATTCATGGTAGTCTACTTAATTAAGGCTAACATATATGACACACATGGGGTATCAATTAGTTCAGTAATTGTAAGATATATAAGATAGCGATATAGGGCAAGCACGTTTAGTGTATTTTTTTATGGACTCCAGTAAATAAACATGGTAACAAAGTACAAAGATATGAAGTGTTACGATCACGAGCAATAAAAATGGGTGAGACACAAGGAGAGGTAATAAATGGAACAATGTTTTCAGTTTGTTCAGGAGGTTGCTAAATAGGAAAGAACATATATGATACAATGCTTAAGTATCACTATATGACTAATTAAAATATTAAACCTTAAGTCAAATAATTATTTACAGCATGGTTCTGATAAATAAATGGAGATAGGCAACTTACTATTGACAGTACAAGACAGGGGTGACTTATTTGCTAAATTTCAATGGCATGCATGGTTTAATAATTTTTAGAAGTAAAACAATGGAAATAGAGAAATCAATTAATTTGACATGGTTGTGCAGGAGAGATGTCAGTGCTCATTTTTCTATAGGTAAATTAGAGTAGGGATGAGTTTTGAGCCAATTTTCAGTCAGAGCCAATAATTTTTAAATAATCAATCGACTAAAAATATCATATAATTAGTTACGATCAATATACTTGGATTTAAATGGTAGCCTCGCACGGTGGCTGGAAAGTGCTAGAGGAGATCATCTACGGTGGCTGGAAAGTGCTAGAGGAGATCATCTGCCAAACATGTTTAATTTATAAGTATTCATAAATTTATTTATGAATTTATTAGTGCTTCATTTACTTATTTTAGTTATGATAATAATGCTAACATGCAAGGTGGCTTAGCACTTTGGTAAAGTAGTTTAGCACTTTGGTAGATCACTACGTGACCAGATGAATCCACAAAGTTTTATATTTCCTCAAAACCCCTAATATTTCATGAGATATGCATTCATCAAGTCAATACCTATTTTCTGAAATTTTTAAACTGAGAGAAATAAAAGGAGAAATTGCTGGACCAATAGATCTGGGCCTAACCCGGCCAGGCCAAGCGTGGCGAGCGCGTGAGTCGGAGCGAGTGCGGTGGCGCGGCGCCGGCGGCGAGCCAGAGCGACAGCGGGGTTGGCACTCACTCCGGAGAGGATTGGGGAGACCCGGCAGGTGCACGGCGCGTGGAGCTCACCAGGCAGGGGTTTCGGCACGTGCGGGTGGAAGACGGCAGACGGCGGGGATGGAGGCGATGATGGGCGGGGACGGCCAGTGGGCAACGGAAGGGAAAATGTTGGATTCTGGTGACCTCGAAGTACAAATGGGGAATGGAAATGGTTAGGGTAGTGCGGGGGTGAGTTGCACACACACGAGTGAAAGATTGAGGCAGCAAAGCTCACCGAGACCAACGAATTTGGTTACCGGCGGACATGGTGCTCGATGGAGGCCTCCGGGGAGAGATGGGTTCGATTGGCGCAGTTCCAGTGGTGATGGGCTGATTGGACTATGTGGGGAACAAGAGAGCACATGCGCGCAGCTGCCGGTGGCTTCGGTTCGGCCAGGGACAGACTGAAATGGCGGGGCGACGAGTTTGAGCAGGCAGCAGCCATAGCGTGTGTGAGGGAGAGGCAGAGAGTGAGGGCGCACATGGGAGAGGGAAGAGAGGAAAACAATGTACGGGTGAAACCGGGGGCGACTTTCCCCAGTTTTGGGGCCTCGCTTCAGACCAGGTGAGGCAAGCCGGCACAGCGGCAATCACGCGGCGCTGCCGGCCATAGCAGCCAATGGAGGAAGAAGCAGACCAGGGGTGAGCGGCTGACGGGTGGGACCCATGTGGGTTTTCTTTTTTGTTAATGTATCAAATTGTCTCATCTTAACAATTTCATATCTTAAATTCTATAGCTTGTCTGCAAAAACTAAAAATATGTGTGTGTCGAGCACGATGTGCTCTAAATTTCAAAAATGTGCTTGTCCCTTAGATTGAAATCAAATTTGAACGGGGATTTTTTAAATTTAGGGTGTTTTTGAGTCTTTAGGTATTTACTTGGGGCACTTAACCTTAGAACACAAATCCACGATTTTTCTCAAAATTATATTTCATCAATACCTACAACATATATTTCTGGGGGCATTATGTATGTTGAAAATAGTTTACTTGTAGTTCAAATGTCATTCAAATTTGATTAAATTTAATTCAAATTTGGTAAATTTCAGTTCAAATTTTTGTTTAAAAGCTCTTGTGATTTCTAAATTGTTGTTCTTGGAACTTTGTGATACCAGGGGTGTCACAGCCCTCCCCCCTTGAAGAAATCTCATCCCGAGATTAAAGGAAGGGAAAATTTCTAACGTGCTTCCAATGGCTTACCCGATTTATTATTATTATTATTATTATTATTATTATTATTATTATTTATGCATTCGGATAACGGGTTTGTAGAAAATCTTCTGGTTCCGATGTAGCTTCTTATTTAGTATGGTTGCTCCATGAACCTTGAAAAACTTGATTGTCTTGTTACGAGTAACTCATTCCATCTTATCGAGCACATGCACTAGGCATTCGACATAGGTTAAGTAACGTTTCATCTGTTTGGTCTCTTCTAAGATAATGACTTCGTGGCTTTAAACACCTCTTGAGTTATGACACGATGAACATGTCATGCACACTAGCAAGTTCGACAGGCAATTGGACCTTGTATGCTACAGGTCTACATCTCGCAGTAATTGGATATGTGCTAGTGTAACAAGGTGCTAACTTTCCTCAAACTCTAATCTTTGTACACTTTTGGTGGATGACACTCGGAGGTACATAAGACTGTCAACCTTAAACTTGAGTGGACCACACATCTTGTTTGCACAACTATTTTGTCTCGACTCCACGGCTTAGAATTTCCAAAAGTTTGACAGACAGTAGAAGAAATGGATTTTGATATCATGGACAAGTTTAAGAAGTCAACAGGTGATACAAACAAAATTTTGGACCAAAATCAAACTGGGGGATGGAGGGCTAAAAATTTGAGCAATAACAAATCGATGAATTAGGGCGATAGGGGTAGAGGTGTGGGAAAATTCAAAAATTACTTGTGGCCAATAGGTTATCAAATGGGGAATCATGACATGGTGCTCTACAATGTCGAACAAACAAGGAAATCAACCTTATAGACAATTTATTGTAGTATGGCATGAGATCAATAATGCAGGAAGGTTCAAATCAAACGGGCACTCAAATAAAAATAGGTCATCAAGGTATTGGGTCACTTGGTTGCTCCTTAATGGCAATGGTGGTTGTGGAGCAGCCAATAATTTTTTTTTGATAACAGAGAACATCACATCTTGCTCAACATTATTAGTTATTCATGCATTTTTACCATTAATGAGTATCCAAATGTATCCCAATGATCTCCTGAGTGTTATAGTGCAATTCGTGTGCGTGGCATGGTTCCGCGATGCGATGCACATGGATGGTAGTGCACATGAAATAATGCTCTTGCATAATGACATATGTTACACATGAAGATGATGCTTGATGGTGCGTGTGTCATATGATGCATCGATGTATGCATATGAAATGGTGCACACATCATGATGCATATAATATGATGAGTTATGCATGGTGTACATGCAAAATGTTCATGTCGTGATGCAAATGATTACATGGCGCACATATGAATAGTTGCATTATGGTGCACATGATATGGTGCATACATGATGTTTCATGCATGTTCATGAGGCACATGCAAAATGATGCATAACAAATTTGTAATGTTACAATGCACACATTTATACGTATGCACATTACAGAGCAGTAAAGATGCTCATGATTCAAACCTCATATTTTTATTGGAGCAAGAATATGGTAATATATAGGGAAGACATTATTGGAATGCTTGGAAAGAAGTGGAGGATCATCAAGGTTTTGACGGCAAGAGAAGTTACAATGATATTGAGGAGAACATATAACAAAACAAAGAAGTTGCAAAGAGGTTCAACGTGCTCCTCACATGAAAAGTTGTAGCTCAGCAAGGCAAACAACCACAATGGTGATGGGGAGCTATCCCAACTGTTACTGTACCGAAAAGTATACTTGTCCAAAAGTTTCAGAATATGTTCAATTCTGCCCCATCGGTACAACAGCTACTAAAATGTAAAAACGGCAGTCTTAAGTGTATAATCAATAGAACAAATAAATACCAATCTTGTAGAATATTTTATCACCTTTCAAACGAATATTTATACACCTTTATCTAATAAGAGATTTAGGAGATATGAATTTTCTAAGTTGACCGTCAGTTTCTGAAATTCTGCTCCCATCAGATTCTGTCTTCACCGGTAGGTAACATGAAAATGTAAACTGCTCCTTATGAGTGCAAAACTAGTCTTCTGAGTTCATACCAAGGTTATAGAGTATTTCAACACCTTTCCAACGCATCCTTAAACACTCTCATTGGATAAACGATTTAGGAGCTACAAATTTTCTAAGTCACCGATCAGAATCTGAAAATCTGTGTTGGACAACGCTATTCTTGATCTGAAAAGGGTCTGAAATCTAGGTTTGTGTTCATTTAAACTTAGAAGCAAACAATCAGACTTGTAACAAATTTTAGCACGTTTCCAATTCATACTTGTACATCTGCAACACATTTTTAGAACTCAAGATATAATATTTACAACTTGCTACTAGTCTGCTGAACTATTTCAGGGGACAAAATGTTATTGTTCTGAAAATGGGCTCATAAACCTTTCTTACTGGCTTCAAAAAGGAATGGTTAGACTAGAAAAGTTTTAGAACTTTTTCCTATCTTTCCAGAAAATGCTCATACAACCCCATAGGTGGCCTGAGTAAAGAGTTATAAATTTTACAAGATATATCATAATCTGAATTCCCGATTGACATCACTTTGGAATGCTGACTCGAACAGCCTTAACATGGCATTATCCGGATAAATCCAAGGCAAACTTCTTGATGCAAATATCGAGGGTTTGTTTATGATTTTAACAAGTATTTATTTATAAGATTTCAATTTTTGAGTGAGGAGATACAGAGTTTTATGTGCATGACATGCTAGCCGAAATTTCAGTTTTCATGATGAATTGATGCTCTAGATTTTACATGAATGCATATGCTCTCGGCCTGTACGTCCTCACAAAATAAAATTTGACCATGAATAGGACCATACGTATAGTCGGTGGTAGACGATCTCTCAAGTTAGTCGTATGCTACCCGTTTCTTATGCGATTCGTGGTTAGCGTACCTGCAGAAAAATTCCATCCAACCATCCACATTTCAGGCAATTGATATATAGATAGATAGATAATATTTTGACAGAAATTTAAATACACCCCGTATTATTCCATACGGGCTGCATCCTAGGTAGGCCACTTCCTGGATAAAAGCGACCACGGTCTACATCACGTGGCAGGACGTTCACCATGGCGTCGATGACCTGGACGGTCCCATATGTTCCAAAGAACTAGGACTCCCTTTTAACCCACTTGGGTAGGGACACCTCGTGACAATCCGGTAAGCGGAGAGTACGAACATTTTGTAACTTACCTTCCTACCTGAGCGTAGGTGCGTTGTTACGGAATAGTAAATTCTACAGTAATGTAAATCTAGGCCTATGTTGTAGTCAGAAGTTAGCTTACCACCTGTTCAACTATTACAGACCTTAATGGGCACATCCTCACACATTCGTTACAGAGTTTTCAAAAATATGCCTTTGAATGTTGCACTATTCTCGAGATAGCTCTGATACCACGCTGTAACAGAACCAACTTACCATGGAGACGGCTCCGTTCCAGGATCTTCTCGGGTGGCGACACGTGCTATGACGCTAATAGTACAACACATGACAGAGAATATAGTTGCATCCAGAATATAGATAGGGTACAGAGTTTTACATAAATCCGAATTTAAAGTTTACAAACCAGAGTTTTTAGAAAATACGGAAGCGAAATAGTCTACATAATAGATAGCTCGACAGAATAAGTAAGATACATTGGTCCTCTCACGACGATTCACACAGCATATCCGGCTGTGTAGGTGCTTGCCCAAACACCATGCCGACAATCAACATGCTGCTACTCCTCGTTGTTGGTGCAAGGCTCCCATTCTATGTTCCAGCAGTCAGGGCGCTGGCCTTCCTAGTGGAATCTCCCACCACAGTGGCAGTCTCCACTCTGGTCATAAAACGTTGCCCTGAGTAACTAGTTTACTCAGCAAGACTGACCCGTCAAGGTGGCCAACTACAGCCGACCCCTAGACATGCACATGCTAAGGGTAGGGTTTATGTTGCAAAAAGCCAGCCTAAGAGCCTAGTTTTCAAGTTTTAGCCTCAAGTTAAGTTAATAGGCGAAATAGTAAATTTAGTTTGCACTATGACTACAGCAATCATGGTTGCAATACAATTAACAATAATATCCAAATAGCAATATTAAACCCTTTCAACAAATTAATGGCTTCCGACACTGTTCCAGCGGAGTTATCAAGTGGTACTCGTTACTATGAGGGGCAGCGACGCGAATCAATTTACATCCTGCAGGAGAACCTGCTTGCACGATCCATACACGCTTCATGGAAGCCACATGGAGCAACCTTTCGCTGTGGTACCACAAGGTCTTTCGGGTCCAGACTACCCCGAGGAGTGTCCCCCAACGCGATGCGCCCCGTGCCTCCATTCGTGGGTAGATTCCTCCCTTCTCTCAGCCCAGTTCCACCAAAGAAGGGAGAAGGCTATCTTCTGACCAGGCAGCAGTCGTAGCTACGTCAGTTTACTAGCCCCATAACTCCAGCATGCAAACAGTATGTTCAAACTTGATCCCATGGGCCAAACATGAGGTGTAGCCTTAGGTGACTCGAACGGGGCTACCTCCTTGAAGACAAGTTCCTTCCCTTTCCACCTAGTTGCCCGTCTGAAGCTTGAGATCGATAGTAAATATATAGGGCTACATCGAGACTAAGAACTACGATGGTAACATAAGACACCGAGTTATACAGGTTCGGGTCCTCTCGTTGAGAGTAAAAACCCTACGTCATGTGTTCTGTGTGTTGTATTGATGTTGTGAAAACTTGTCTACTGTCGCTACTGTCCCTCGATGGGGGGTACCCTACCGCCTTATATATCCGGTCGGCAGGGGGGTACATGAAGAGTCCTAGTCGTATCCCTTTAGGATTTACATAGAAAGTCTATCTCTACATGTCTTGTGCTCCAAGTAGAGTCGGTCGACTTCCTTGTTGATGAAGTACTCGGGCGGCTACCGACTTAGTCTTGTATGAGGATACCCGTAGAGAAAGTTTCCCACAGCAGCCCCCGAGTGCTTCCTGATTTTGAGCTTTGATTCTCAGAGTGATCTTCAATGTTGATCATAAATTAGGAAGAGCTCTTTATTGAAGTTCCTGATAGATCTGGTGCACCGGTCAGGTGCACCTGATCAGGTGTAGCCCCCGACTCTTGTATAATTTGGAGACTAACAAATAATGCAAGAGTCTAATTATATTAGCTCTTATTATTTTATATGTATTTTACTCAAAACATCAATTCTAAGTCTAACAGACCTCTGGTCATCAAACCAGTATGTCACTTTACAAGGCTTCAACCTTGCCGACCGATTATCAAAAAGGCCGAGTGATATACACTTTTTCCGAGTGACTGGTCGGTCTGAATTTTATGATACCAATCATATTCAATTCATGTGAACCAATATGACATCAATCATATAATGGTATTAAGCTAAATGAGATCAATCATAATATAGCCTTTCCCTAATAATTAGTCACTCTATTTATTCACGAGTCCAATTTTGGCAATTTGGTTATTGACTTCAACTAATACCATAACCTTTGGACTTATATCCATATGACCATCAAGTCCTTTGCTACATGATTATCAAATCATATAGATATGGTTAAACATTTTTCAAATGCTTCTCATCAAAGAAGCCCCCAAGTTTTACTTCTCAAGGTTTTAGTCCCTAAACATGTTTAAGGCCCTTAATTAATCTTCTGATTAATCAAAAAGTAGCGTCACTGTACGGCCCATCCCGGCCCATGGGACCCTTAGGTCAAAAAGCGGGAGTATAAAAGGGCACCGTCAAGTTGACCCTCCGTCCATGCTGCATTTGCGCTCGAACTTTTTGTCTTCCTTGCACCTCCTCTGCTCTCAGCGACGCCTCTGCTTCTCCAGTTAGGGTTAGCGCATTTGCTTCCGGCCGCCACAGATCTCGCCGACTCAGCCCCCAAGCTTCCGCTAGGGTTTAGTACTTGATCCGCCGCGCCCAAAGTAACCATTGCCATGGGTCGCAAGAAGGTTTCCACCCTGATTCCAGCAACTTCCACCGCCGCCGCCGTCTCCTCTTCATTGGAGATCGACATTCCGGAGCAGCTTCGGGAGTTCTCGAAGAGCAGCCTCTCCCAAGCTGATATGAATCAGATGGTGGTCGACGGCATCCTTCCAGAGCAAGTTCGAATCGACTAGAAGGTACCCCACGAATTTTGCCCCATCCCCATTCATAAACAGATTGTTGTGTTCCGCTCATTCTTCGAGCATGGTTTTGGAGTCCCCTGCTATAGCTTCTTGCATGGGCTCCTATTCTTTTATGGGATTGAGCTTGTCAACCTCAATCCCAACTCTATTCTTCACATCACCATCTTTGTGCACATGTGCGAAGCATTTTTGGGCATTCTCCTCCACTTCAATCTATTTTGCCATCTATTCGTCCTCTGACCACTGCCGACCAAGGACAATCAAGTAGCTATAGGTGGCGTTAGCTTCCAGTTGCGCAAGAAGGAAGCCTACATCAATATGCCTTTGAAGACTGGAAACAAGAACTGGAAGGATGAGTGGTTCTATTATGACAACCCTCCCCCTGTTCTTGCCGACTTCACTGGTGCCAAGGCAATTCTCCTGGTGCAATGGATGGAGAAGCCTGATCCGACCGACCCTCAGGTGGTCACTCTGCTGAAGAAGATAGCTGACTTGAAGGCTGAAGGCATTGACGGAATCACCGTAGAGTGCAGCCCCTGAAGCTTTAAAGTCATCCGGCATGGAACTATGTTAATAATGACGAAACCAGGGAGGTGCCAGACCCACCAAATGGTGTACATCGTAAGAAACACCTATTGAAAATGTTTGAAGGGGATATCCTTCAGGATGACTCGTTGATCAGAAAGGCGTATAACAAGGGCACTATACGAGCCCGAGTAAGCCTTAGTTTACTTTGAGCAATCCCTTATTTTCTTGTCTTGATGTCCTGCTTGATATCTTTATTCTTGTGCAGGTTCTAGATACTTATAAATCCCATCCTCTGCTCCCTCCGACTGATTTCGAGGGACCGGATTATGTTGAGAAGCCGCGGCAGACCGGCGCTCGAGGCTCAAGCTCTTCTGCAGGCGCTCAACTTGAACGTGCTAATCCAGTTGTCAACCTGCCTCCCCCCAGTCGACTAGTGAAGCAAACTATTGGGCGCCGACGACAATATGTTGGGGATCAGGGTGATGATGAAGAAATGTCGTCTGCTGATGGCTGTCAACCCACCCCTACTTCCCCCAACCGACCTTCAAGCCAGTCGGAGCCCCCAAGCCAAACTCAGAGTGATGCTGGGGTAGTGGAACAGACCGACAAGGTAGGTAAATCTGCCCAGAAGAGGAAGGAGACTGATTCTCAGTCAACTTGTTCGAAGAAGACGATGTGCCGAATCAAGCTTAAGAAGGCCCCCAGGTTAATTCTTTAACCTTATACTCCTTGTCTCTTATTGCCATCCATAACACATTTTAATCTCCTCCATCTTTGTTTTGACAGTAGTTGGACGAGTAATTCACAAAGTGCCCAAGAGTCTAAAGCCACTTGGTCAGGATCCCCTCCTCGTCCGACTGATCTGCCCAAATCGGTCAGCAAGTCATCAAACATGCCGACCGAGGTGGATAAGCCATCTGACAAGGCAATTCCTGCCTCTATTCTGTCGCCTGCACCCCAACCTACTGATGAGAACATCACTCCTAAGGATACATGCAACACTCCTCCAATTCTGGACTTGCAAGGTCCAATGATTAGAGCTCGTGCACGATGACTAAATTTAGAGGTGAGCTCATTCCTACGTTCTTCATTATATGTCACTTTTGAGAATAGTTTGCTACCAAATGATTATATTGTAATTAGGAACCTTGGAGAGGACCAGGAGATGATGGGAGAAGGACTTGGAGACGTGGAGGACCAGCAAGGATGTGGAAGCCAAGGTGGAGGCCCAACCAAAACCGACTTCGAGTCCGTTTTGGGGCTCAGGACCAGTCTGCACTAAAACGGATGCCCAGGACGCATACGGACTCGGATTTGGACGTTCTACATATGCACAGAAAGATAAGAAGAAGACCTTTCCAATGCCTCCAGTCCCATATCAAAATTCATCAAGAGTCATCAGAAATCATCGAAACAAGAGAGGGTCTAGAATCTGTTTTAGTGCTGCATCGCCTATTTTTGGCCTTTGGACTTTGTATCTAGTTGAGCCCAAATAGGGGTGCGTCCAGAGAGTCTTGCACGATCCTAGGGTCTTCATATACAGCCGCCACCGCACCATTAGGGTTTGGGTTTTGCTTAGATTATTCTGTTCATAACAGTTTCGCCGTCATCATGATTTATGAGACCCCAACTTCGTGAGATTCATAATACATCTGCAATTGTGTTACCTTCTTCTTTGTTCTTGCTTGTGTTCTTGATTCGCAGGAAGGGATTAGCCTTCTCGGCGAGGTCAATCGCTTTAGGACGGTTGATAACCAGAGGAGACGTCGTGCTGCGATTGCGGGGTTTAGAACGTGCTGTTCTGAAGCCGGATCGATTTGTGTGTCGCCTCCGACCAAATCAACGTATACAGAACCTTTCGAAAGATCGGGAACCCTTGTCAACATCAAGTGGTAATCAGAGCTTCAGGTGCACCGTCAGGTTCGCACTACCCTTAGTTAATTTTGTTTTGTGTTCATCCTATCATCCACAGAAAAGCCAACCAAAAAAAAATTTCTCCTCCGCCCATAACCACGTGTTTAGCCTTTGCATATTTCAATTTTAGAGTCCTAGTGTTGAGTTTGTGCCCTAGTTTTTGTTTAGTCGCTGGTTTAGTTTGTGTTTTTGTCATGAGTAGTGTTTCCCTTGCAACCCTAGCCGTCATCCCCTTCACCATCCTCTGTTCTATCGGCTTTCTGTGCTACGGTTGATTGATCGATACACCCACCCTAATCCCACCCTCAAACACCTCGGACTAATCCTCACAAATTCCACTTTCCGCTGCATCCATGCCGCCAATAAAAATATTACCTGATTCCAAACTCGACCCCTAACCCGACTCGGGTTTCTGGAAAACCGACTCCGAACCCCCTTCGGTAAAACGGGCATAACTTTTCGCTCGATTGTCCGTTTTGGCTGAAATTTTTACAGGAGATTCTTGACTCAAAATTGAGCATACCCACATGCGGCTATACTTTGTGTGCCCTCGTCAAAAAATTCAAAAAAAATCGGGAAGATAAAGAAAAAATTGATTTAAGTTTAAACCCGACGTTTTCTGCAACTTCAAGATTTTCTGTAGGCCACATCCTACCTCTGTTTGAGCTAAAATTTTTTGTGGATTCTCCTTCATTGTTAGTGAGTTGGGGAAAAATATCAAAAAAATACAATAAAAAAAAGAAATTTGGGATTTCTACTAGTGCTACATCTAGCCCCCTGAAATTTCTGGATTTGGCTATTTTGCACTTAGCCCCCTATTATCGCCTGTTGTGCCTTTGTCTCCTTGTTTCTACTTTGCTATCACTACTGTTCTAGGACATACTTAGACCAGCAACTAGGGACAAGTTACTTGAGCACTTATTCAACTTTACTATCTATTTTTGATTTGTGTACCACTCACATATATATATTTGGTCTTTCTAGCTCTACATATTTCTTCTGGTCAGCACACAGGTTATTTTGTGACCCTTGAAATCATGGAACACATCTCTCTGGTATCCTTTGCTTTGCTTTTCAGAACTTTGTAAGAGATTTGTAAGGAGTCTCCTTTTGTTGTGTTGAGAGGCACCACTGCTTAGTTGTTTTATAGGGATGACCTTCACTGTTTGTTTCCTATTTTGGTGTTTGTGATGGTAGGAAATGACGACGGAGAGATGGCTTCACCCTCACAATTTGCTGAGTGCGTGAGCCAAGAGCAGCTCTTGAAGGCTTTGCAGGCTGCTCAGAGTGATTTGGCAGAGACGATCACCAGAGTCGTTACGATGCGGTCAGCAAGCTTCACATTAGAGAAAGCATCGAGCGGTTAGAGAAGCGGGTCTCTAAGTTAACCGATCAGGTTGTCGTGTTGGAGACCGCTCCAAAAACCAACAATACGAACACCAATAACAACAACAACGACGTTGAAGACGTCCATGATGAAGACACGGTGTATAAGGCTGATGGCACCGTGGATAGGTCAACTACAAGGAACGCACGATTACGATGTCATTTGCAACATAATACTCAAGGTATGGGTGGTTTCCATAACTACAATCGTCGTCCACACGGTAACTATGCTCCAGATGACCCGTATGCTAAAATTAAGTTTTCAATTCCTTTGTTTTCGGGTCAGTATGATGGTGATGTTTATCTTGATTGGGAGATGACTGTAGAACAAAAATTTAATGCCCACCTTGTTCCTGAACAACATAGAGTTAGACAAGCTACTAGTGAGTTTAAGGACTTTACTATTGTTTGGTGGAGTGGTCTAGCTGCTGAAACTGATTTGCCTACTACTTGGGAAGAACTTCAGGTAGCAATGCGTGATTGTTTTATTCCCCCTTCTTTTTATAGAGAGATTCGTAATAAACTGTAGCATTTAGAACAAGGAGATAAAACTGTTCAGGAGTACTTTAGTGAGCTTCAGAAGGGTTTGATTCATTGTGCTGTAGTTGAAAAAGTAGAGGATTAGATTTGTTGCTTTTATTCTAGTTTAAGAAAGAAATTTAGGACATCCTTGATTATAAAGAATATTATACCCTCACCCAGTGTTTCCAGTATGCTATGCTTGCAGAGAAAGAATCACAGGGACTTTTCCAGGCTTTTGAGGAGTACAACAAGTCAAGGAACTCCTACGCTCCACGCTCGACGGTGACTTCGGGGCTACCCAGGCCATCTTTCCGGCCGCCCCCACCAGTAGCTACCAAGGGAACCAGTGTTGTTTCTGCAGCCCCAAGATCAGCCCCTGCACCTTCTACGCACTCAGGTAAACTTTCTGTGCAGGTACCAGCTAGTAGTGCCTCCTCTGTTGCTTCGACAGGGCGCACTACAGGGATTCCGTGCCACCACTGCCATGGACTTGGTCATGTGTAGAAATATTGTCCAAGTAGGCGGGCATATGTGGCGACAGATGATGGCGGTTACATGAGGACCTCCGATGTGGAAGATGAGGAGGAGGACGTCGCTGCCACCAGCAGTGACCTCGTCCTTGGAGGCGGAGTCACCACGGGATACATGAACATTATTGTTCAACGTGTCCTTAGCACACAAGTTTATCAGCCCGAGACGATGCAGCGCCATAACTTGTTCTAGATTTTCTTCATCATCAAGAACCGCCGAGCACGTGTCATCATTGATGGAGGGAGCTGCAACAACTTGGTGAGTTCTGATGTGGTCAACAAGCTTGCTTTGACCACACATCCACATCCATATCCGTACTATATTTAGTGGTTAAACGACTCTGGCAAAGCTAAGGTAATACAAACTTGCAGAGTTCCTTTTTCCATTGGTTCTTATATGGATTCTATTGATTGTGATGTCGTACCCATGCAAGCATGTTCATTTTTATTGGATAGACCTTGGGAATTTGATAATGATGCTGTACACCATGGTAGAAGTAATAAGTACACTTTTATACATAAAGGAACTAAAATTACTTTGTTACCAATGACCCCTGCTGAAATTATATAAGCTGATTTAGAAAGAGCTGCTAGTTTGAAAAATAAAGGTTCTGAAATTCAACATCCTGTTAATTCTAATTCTACACCTAGTAATGTTAATGATTCTTCAAGTTCTAAGGGTGCTGGAATTAAATTACAAGGTTGTTCATGCCTTGCAACAAAATCTAAGCTTGTTGAAATTTCTGATAATGATGATATTTGCTATGCTTTGATATGCAAAGAAGCTTTGTTTTCGCTTGATGATATTGCTTCTAGTGATGTGTCTCCTGTTGTCACTAACCTTTTGCAGGAGTATGAGGATGTCTTTCCACCTGAGATACCCCCGGGATTGCCACCTTTGAGAGGGATTGAGCATCAAATTGATTTGATTTCGGGTGCTACTTTGTCAAACCGTGCTGCTTATAGGACCAACCCTGAAGAGACTAAGGAGATACAATGACAAGTTCAAGACCTTTTGGATCATGGGTATGTTCGTCAATCACTTAGTCCTTGTGTTGTTCCTGTACTTTTGGTTCCTAAAAAAGATGGTACTTGGTGTATGTGTGTAGATTGTAGAGCCATTAATAATATTACTATTAGGTATTGTCATCCTATTCCTAGGCTAGACGACATGCTTGATGAGTTATGTGGTGCTATAATTTTCACTAAAATTGATTTGCGTAGTGGCTACCATCAAATTAGAATGAAACTTGGAGACGAATGGAAAACAACTTTCAAAACCAAATTTGGATTATATGAGTGGTTAGTAATGCCTTTTGATTTAACTAATGCACCTAGTACTTTCATGCGCTTGATGAATGAGGTTTTAAGAGCTTTCATTGGCAAATTTGTGGTAGTTTACTTTGATGATATCTTGATTTATAGCAAATCCATAGATGAACATATGAATCATTTGTGTGTTGTTTTTGATGCTTTACGAGATGCACGTTCATTTAGTAACCTTGAGAAGTGCATCTTTTGCACGGATCGAGTCTCTTTTCTTGGCTATGTTGTGACTCCACCGGGAATTGAGGTGGATGAGGCGAAGATTGAAGCCATAAAGAGCTGGTCTGTACCAAAAACTATCACACAGGTGAGGAGTTTTCTTGGTCTTGTAGGTTTCTACCGCCGCTTTGTCAAAGATTTCAGCACCATTGCTGCACCTTTACATGAGTTGACAAAGAAGGGCATTGATTTCCATTGGGGTAAGGTACATCATGAGTCTTTTGATGCTTTGAAGGATAAACTTACACATGCACTATTGCTGCAATTACCTAATTTTGATAAGATTTTTGAGCTTGAATGTGATACTAGTGGTATAGGCATTGGTGGTGTTTTGATGCAAGATAGTAAACCTGTTGCATACTTTAGTGAGAAAATTACTGGGCCTATTTTGAATTACTCCATGTATGATAAGGAATTGTATGCACTTGTATGTTATTTAGAGACATGGCGTCATTATTTGTTGCCCAAAGAATTTATTATTCATTCTGATCATGAATCACTTAAGTATATTTGTTCTCAATGTAATTTGAACCGTAGACATGCTAAATGGATTGAGTTTATTGAGTCTTTTCCTTACATTATTAAACATAAGAAAGGGAAGGATAATGTGATCGCTGATGCTTTATCTAGGCGCTATACTTTATTTTCTCAACTTTATTGTAGAATTTTTGGACTTGAGGTAATTAAAGAACAATATGCTGCTAATGTTGATTTTAAGGATGTATTGCTGCATTGTAAAGAAGGTCGTGCATGGAATAAATTTATGTTGAATGATGGATTCTTGTTTAGAGCTAACCGCCTATGCATTCCAGTTGGTTCCGTTCGTCTTTTGTTGTTACAAGAGGCGCATGGAGGTGGATTGATGGGTTATTTTGGTGCCAAGAAGATGAAGGATATTTTGGCCACACACTTCTTTTGGCCAAGGATGAGGAAAGATGTTGAGCGCTTTGTTGCTCACTGCACTACATGTCAAAAAGCTAAGTCTCGCTTGAATCCACATGGTTTATACATGCCACTTCCTGTTCCTTCTATTCCTTGGACGGATATTTCTATGGACTTTGTTTTAGGACTGCCTAGGACTAAGAGGGGGAGTGATAGTATTTTTGTTGTTGTGGATAGATTTTCTAAGATGGCACACTTTATACCATGTCATAAGATGAATGATGCTAGTTATATTGCTGATCTCTTTTTCAAAGAAAATGTACATTTGCATGGTATGCCTTCTACTATTGTTTCAGATCGTGATGCAAAATTCTTGAGTCACTTTTGGTGCACGCTTTGGAATAAGTTGGGTACAAAGTTGTTGTTTTCTACAACTTGTCACCCACAAACTGATGGACAAACTGAGGTGGTGAACCGCACTTTGGATACTATATTGAGAGCTATTTTGAAGAAAAAATTGAAGCAATGGGAAGAATGTTTGCCTCATGTTGAGTTTGCATATAATCGGGCAACACATTCTACTACCAAGGTAAGTCCTTTCAAGATAATGTATGGTTTTGATCCCCGTACTCCACTTGATATACTTCCTCTACCTATTCATGAGAGAGTTCATGTTGATGCTAAGGAACGTGCTGAATTTATTTTGAAAATGCATGAGACCACTAGATTTAGCATTGAAAAGATGAATGACAAGTATAAAATTGCTGGTAGTAAAGGTAGAAAAGAAGTAAAACTTGATGTAGGAGATTTAGTATGGTTACACTTGAGAAAAGATAGATTTCCAGATTTGAGAAAGTCTAAATTAATGCCTAGAGCTGATGGCCTTTCAAAATAATTGAGAAGATTAATGATAATGCATACAAACTTGAGTTGCCTCCCGAGTTCGGGGTTAGTCCTACTTTTAACATTTCAGATTTCAAACCATACTTGGGAGAAGAGAATGAGCTTGAGTCGAGGAGGACTCTACTTCAAGAGGGGGAGGATGATGAGGACATCACTCCTAAGGATATATGCAACACTCCTCCAATTCTGGACTTGCAAGATCCAATGACTAGAGCTCGTGCACGACGACTAAATTTAGAGGTGAGCTCGTTCCTACGTTCTTCATTATATGTCACTTTTGAGAATAGTTTGCTACCTAATGATTATATTGTAATTAGGAACCATGGAGAGGACCAGGAGATGATGGGAGAAGGACTTGGAGACGTGAAGGACCAGCAAGGACGTGGAAGCCAAGGTGGAGGCTCAACCAAAACTGACTTCGAGTCCGTTTTGGGGCTCAGGACCAGTCTGCACTAAAATGGATGCCCAGGACGCATACAGACTCGGATTTGGACATTCTACATATGCATGGAAAGATAAGAAGAAGGACTTGCCAATGCCGCCGGTCTCATATCAAAAGTCATCCGGAGTCATTGGGAATCGTCAAAACAAGAGAGGGTTCAGAATATGTTTCGGTGTTGCGTCGCCTATTTTTGGCCTTTGGACTTTGTATCTAGTTGAGCCCAATTAGGGGTGCGTCCAGAGGGTCCTGCACAACCCTAGGGTCTTCATATACAGCCGCCACCGCACCATTAGGGTTTGAGTTTTGCTTAGATTATTCTATTCATAATAGTTTCGCCGTCATCACAGTTTGTGAGACCCCAACTTCGTGAGATTCATAATACATCTGCAATTGTGTTGCCTTCTTCTTTGTTCTTGCTTGTGTTCTTGATTCGTAGGCAAGGATTAGTCTTCTCGGCGAGGTCAATCGTTTTAGGATGGTTGATAACCAGAGGAGACATCGTGCTGCGATTTGTGTGTCGCCTCCGACCAAATCAACGTATCCTGAACCTTTCGGAAGATCGGGAACCCTTGTCCACATCACCTACCCCAGCTGTTGTCCCTTCACCTCTTGAAAAAGGTAAAGCGATATTGTCTGTAGATATACTCGATCGGCCCAAAGTGGAGGACGTGGAAATTATGCACCAACATCGAGAAGCCAGCAAGGTACTTCAATACTCTACTTTAGCTTTGTCTCAATCTTATCCTTAATCTTAACCCCTTTTTGTATACAGAGAATGTATGCTCTTGTAGAGAGGAAACAGGCTAGGGTGGAATACCTTGAAGCCAAAACTTTTGGTATGTCCTAAACTCTTTGGTCTTCATGTCTTTAAGTTTAAGACTGACACATTGCTGGTGTTATGCTAGTCATCGGTCAGTAGCTTGCCAAAGCACAAAAGGAGATTGAAAAGCTACATACCGACCAAAGAGAGATGACCAAGGCCTTAGACCAAGGCCATGTAGATATAGCTAGTAAGATCACTCACCATCTGTGTTTAAATTATCAACTAATCACTCTAGTGCTAAAAGTTCAAATATTTGTCTTTAGCTCGTGATCAGAAGATTGCCGACCTGGAGAAGTTGACTTCCAATCAGCAAAGGTTTGTTGACGCCTTGAATGCTGAGAAGGAAAACCTCTCTAAGTCAGTCGAGGACTAGAAGGCCGAGATCACTCGGCTGCAGAAGGAGCTGAAGGAGGCTGACACCAAGATAGAGGATGCTAAGAGCACCTCCAAATCCTTCAAATGTAAACTTGCCAGTAAGCCCTCCATTATTTCCCACATCTGCTTGAATCCTCTATTGATCACAATGGCCAAAAATCATCACTCGTAGCTCTATCTTACGCTGTTCGAAAGGCAATGAACTATGTTCATATCGACCGAGTGGAGCAGTCTGGTCACTCCTTGGAGTACTCGCTGGAGCATGCATCGGAAGCTATTGCTTATAATACTCGACGAGTGGCGACCGAGGCTGGGAGTCAAGTTCTGGCGATTTGCCAATCTTGATCTCCTGCTCTGCCATTGGACAAGATCAAGGAGGGCTTCAACCCAGACTTGACCAACGACCAATGCCAGCTGCTCTTGGATTCCATGCTAGAGACTTCCTGAGCCTTGGTTGACAACATAGAGATTAATCCGACCGTGCCTACTCCTCCAGCAACTCCAAAAGTTGAGCTACGAGCTGACTCTTCCTCTCCTTCAAAGGAGCTGTAAATCCTGCAATGCTAGAGAATATTAGTAATATCTATGTAATGAAACAATGTTACCTATATGTAAATTAGTTTCATGCTTAATAGCTTTAAGAGATTGATAAAAATATAATAAGTATGTTTCTGTCATTGAGAAATTCAAATTGTATCGGTCTGCCTTAACATATTAGGTTGTGACTCATAACCACGTAACAAGCAGAGTCAACCAATCGACACATGACCTCTTGCACTTTGGCTATGGGTTTAGTGTAGTGGTAGTCTGATGTGTAGTATAAAGTGTATAACCATAATGTATAGACGTTAGACCAAGAAAATGAAGATCGTATTCAAAGAGAAGAAATCGGTCGAAAAATAGTCCAAAACCAAAATGAGGTTAGACTGAGGTGGGACATTATGACTAGCCACCTTGCTCGATTGTTTAATAAAATAAATTACGGAATCGAGACAATGTAGAATGAAAATCATCAAAAAATCTTTCGTCAAAAAGACCAAAGTTTCATTCAAAAGAATAATATATAAGTATACAAAAGAATAACTAAGTATAGAAACGACGTAGCTGATTTATGTTCTAGGAATTTGGTATATCATCGCCGTCTCCGTACATCAGTCGGTAAGCCCCCGGGCGAGTGACTTCCTTCACCACATATGGTCCTTCCCACTTTGAAGAAAGCTTATACTGGTTCTTCGTTGACTGCACTCGGCGAAGCACTAAATCTCCAACTTGGAAGTGGTGATTGCATACGTTTTTATCATAATATCGATGCAATCCTTGCTGATAAAGTGTCACCAAAATAGAGTGTGATCACGTAACTCCTCTGCTGCAATCAAATCTATCTTTCGGTTCTCCTCAGAAAGTTGTTCATCATATGCCTGAACCCGTGCCAAAACAAGACTGACCTCGGTCGGCAGCATAGCATCTGAACCATAGACCAATGAGAAAAGTGACTGACCAGTTTCCCGACTGGTGTTTGTGCGAAGCCCCCAAAGAACTGAAGGCAATTCTTGACCCGCCGACCGACATAAGGCTTAAGCCTGTCGAATATCCGCGGTTTCAATCCTTGAAGAATCAGACCATTGGCCCATTCGACCTGCCCATTGCTTTGGGGATGAGCCATTGATGCAATGTGGATTTTTATTCCCATCTCATCGGCAAAGTCACGGAACTCCACTGACGTGAATTGAGTGCCATTATCGGTGATGATATCATGAGGAACCCCAAACCGAATGAAGATATCCTTGACAAACTCGATTGACTTCTTCGATGTTATCTTGTCGATCGGCTTTGCTTTGATCCACTTAGTGAATTTATCAATAGCAACGATCAGATAAGTGAACCCGCCTGACGCTTTCTTGAAAGGACCGACAATATCAAGCCCCCAGACGGCAAAGGGCCAAGTCAAAGGTATCATCTGAAGTTGTTGTGAAGGCACATGTGTTTGTTGAGCAAAGAATTGATCACCTTCACACTTCCGAATGACCTGGTGTGCGTCTTCGACCGTCTTGGGCCAATAAAACCCTTGCCGGAAGGCTTTGCCAACCAAAGTCTTGGAAACCGCATGATTGCCACATATCCTGGAATGAATTTCTTCTACCAACTTCTGGCCTTCTGGTATCGAGATGCGTCTCATCAAGATGTTTGAACCTCCTCTTTTATAGAGTTGGTCTCCCACCAACAGATATCCTCGGCATTGAGTTTCTAACCTCCGTTGCTCATTAGGATCCGAAGGCAGCGTTTCCTTGTCCAAATATTGGATGAGTGGGTCGCACCAGTCAGTCTCCATGTTGTCATCACCAACAAGATCAGTGACAACACTCATTAGTACATCCGACCGAGGAGAAATCATGAGGGAATCCAGAGTGTGTAAGAAAACATCTGGCGGGACCGCAGACCGGGATGATCCCATCTTGGCCAATTCATCGTCCACTTGGTTATTGTCTCGAAGAACATGCGTGAACTTCAATCCATCGAATTTGTCTTCGAGCTTCCTTACTTGTTGACAATAAACACTCATATTGTCATCCACAAAGTTCCAATCCTTAGTGACCTGATTAATGACCAAAGCCGAGTCACCAAAGACGTCAAGGCGCTTGATGCCGAGTGACGCGGCAATGCGCAGACCATGTAGAAGGGCTTCATACTCTGCAGCATTATTGGATGCGCAAAACATCACCTGAAGGACATATCAAAGCTTCTCTCCAGTGGGTGAGACAAACACGACTCCTACACCAGCTCCCTGTAACTGGAGAGATCCATCGAAGTACATTTTTCAATACTCGATATCTTGTGTAGTAGGTGGATTTTGAATCTCTATCCACTCAGCAATGAAATCAGCTAACGCTTGTCCCTTTATAGCCGACCGAGGCACGAACGTAATGGTATATTGACCAAGTTCGGCTGCCCACTTGGCAATTTTTCCTTTGGCTTCTCGATTGTGTAGCACTGTGCTGAGTGCGAAGGAGGTCTAGACTTCGATTGGATGATCTTGAAAATAATGCTTCAACTTCCTAGAGGTGATCAACAATGCATACAACAACTTCAAAATCTGTTGATACTTTGCCTTAGAGGCACCAAGGACCACACTCAGAAAATAGATCGGGTGTTGTACATTTTGTATATGTCCCTCTTCTTCTCGATCGACTGTTAAAACAGTACTCACAACCTGAGTTATGGCCGATATATAAAGTTGAAGTTTTTCTCCTGGCTTCAGAGGCACCAATACTGGAATGCTGCTGAGGTAAACCTTCAACTCGTCCAATGCCGACTGCGCCTCTTCGGTCCAAACAAAATTCTCCTGCTTTTTAAGCAGTCCAAAAAGTGGTAACCCTCTAACCCCCAGTTAAGAAATAAAGCGACTCAAGAACACCATGCATCCGGTCAGCTTCTGAACATCCCTTTGAGAATTAGGTGGCCCCATATCATGGATCACCTTGATTTTATCCGAGTTAGCCTCTATACCTCATTTTGAAATGATGTAACCGAGTACTTTCCCGAAGGAACCCCAAAAACACACCTCTTAGGATTCAGCTTCATTGAATAATGCCTCAAATTGTAAAGGTTTCTGCCAGGTCAGAAATAATTTCCTTGACGTTCCGAGTCTTGATAACGATGTCATCAACATACGCTTCTGCGTTCCGACCGATCTGAGTAGCGAGACAGCGTTGAATACCCCATTGGTAAGTCGCGCCAACGTTCTTCAGACCAAAAGGCATTGTGATATAGCAATAAGCGCCGAAGGGTGTTATAAAGGAAGTTTTAATCTGATCTTCGACCTTCAGTGGGATCTGGTGATAGCCGGAATAGGCATCCAGAAAGCTTAAGAGCTCACACCCGGCTGTTGAGTCTACAATCTGATCAATACAAGGAAGAGCGAAGGGGTCTTTAGGACAGACCTTGTTGACATCGGTATAATCAACACACAACCTCCACTCTTTATTCTTCTTGGATACAAGGACTGGATTTGCTAACCAGTCGGGATGATACATCTCTTTTATAAACTTAGCTTCTAATAGTCTAACTATCCCCTTCTTTATGGTGTCCTTGCGGTCTTGTGCGAATCTTCTAAGCCTCTGCCGAACGGGGATAGCCTCAGGAGGTACCCTTAACTCATGCTCAATCTTTTCCCTAGGAACTCCCGGCATGTCAGATGGTTTCCAAGCAAAGATGTCCCTATTTTCCTAGAGGAAAAGAGTGAGCGCGAGTTCCTATTTTTTGTTGAGGTTGGCCCCAACATAAGTTACCTTATCAGGGTCTTCAGGATCGAGCACGATTTTCTTGGTTTAGATGTCATTGGTCTAAATCTTGTCTTTGCTAGGCTTTTTTGCTGGAACCGCCGCTCTAGTCTACTCCTCCATGCCAACTGCCTTCTGGATCTCCTTTTGGTCGGACAACATTAACTGTTTATTGGCCATCTCACAACTCTGCAAATCGCAATCGAAAGAATTCCGAAGATCAGAGTGGAGGGAGATTATTCCGTTCGGGCCTGGCATCTTGAGCGTGAGATACGGGTAACACGGGACAGCCATGAATTTAACCATCACCGGTCGACCGATGATAGCATGATATGCCGAGTCGAAATCTACCACCTGGAAGAGAATGTGCTCGGTCTTGAAGTTTTCACGGGTACCAAAGGTGACCGGTAGACTGACCTGTCCAATAGGAACTGAAGTCTTGCCAGGTACAATCCCATGGAAAGGTGAAGAACTCGGCTGGAGGTCATTGACTGATAGACCGAGCTCTTTAAGAGTCTTGGTGAAGATTAAGTCCAAACTGCTTCCTCCATCAATGAGTACTTTGTTGAACTTTACCTCCTTCATCATAGCAGCAAGCACCAGCAGGTATCGACCCGGCTTCGGGATATGCTTGGGATGATCCGACCGATCAAAGGTGAATGGCATCTCATACCACCTCATGAATTGAGGCGTAGCTGGTTCCACTGAGTTGATCTCCCGAAGATCCATCTTCTGCTTGCGCTTGGACACATAGGCATCCAGGCCGCCGAAGATGAAGTTGACTTCCTTGCGGGGCTCCTGGAACTCTCCTGAATCATCCTTGTTGCCATCGTCCTTGGTCTTGTCTTTGCTATTGCGCCTCGGGGGATCTTTAGCCACCTTGAGCGCAGCTGTTGCAAAACCCTTCAGTCGATAGCAATCATTCGCTTTGTGGTTACCCTTTGGGTGCCAAAGGCACGGGCCACTCAGCAGCTCATCCGTGGACGGTTGGTTTGTTTGAGGGTTCTTTTGAAGTCGGTCCATCATGTGAACCGCGTTGTCAGACTTCCTTTTCTTTTCCTTCTTGGAGGACTTGGGCTTGTCCGACCGCTTCTTCTTGCCTTTTCCCCGGATGTCATCTAATGCCGACTCACCAGATGTGAACTTGTCAGCAATCTCGAAGCACTCTTGAGCGGTCAACTTGAGGTCATGATTCCTTCGATCGATATCTCGAACCAAATCATTGCTGCGGATCCCTCCTTGGAAGGCAGCAATAATTTGTTGGTTCGGGACATTGGGGATCTCAATCTTCTTAGTGCAAAATTGCTTGATGTAGTCATGAAGAGGCTCATTGGTCTTCTGCTTGATCTGAGTGAGGTCAAAGTGGCTGCCCGGTCGATTGTAGGTAGCTTGGAAGCTTTCTATGAGCTTCTTGTTGAGGTCTCCCCAAGACGTGATTGACTCCTCCAGAAGAGATGTGAGCCATATCCGAACAGCTGGATCCAGGCAGACTGGAAGGTAATTAGCCATTACGTAGGAATCACCTCCAGCCGACCGAATCGCCATGCGATTGAGCTGCAGCCACTCTCGGGGGTTGGTCTGACCATCGTATTTTTCGATGGGGACCAGCTTGAATCCTTTTGGCCATCGAGCTATGCGAAGCCTAGGGATGTAAGCTTTGATGTCATCGATCTCGTCGTCGGTAGGCGTTGGCGACCGCTTATGCCATTCTGGAGACGGAGTTGGACGGTAGCCATATCGCGGACCAACATCATCATCATGACGACGTCGTCGATGATCATTATCATCGTTATCATGCCAAACCCGATGGTCACATCGATGATGGTCGTCACGGTTGTCTCTTGGAGGAGGATCTTGACGGTCCTCTCATCGGTTGTTTCGTCAGTTGTCCCGTTAGTCTTCTGTTCTCCAATCACGGCGTTCTTTCTCATAGTGTCGGTTGTCCCGAGCGTGTTCTTCATAGTGAGAGTTGATGGTATCTCATCCATCACGGATACTGAGAGAATTTCTTAGATCTTCACGCCTATGCCAACCTCGTGAAGACGCGTGACTAGAACTTGTGACCGACTGAGATTTTGCGGCCTCTTGAGCTGTAGCAGCCTTAAGCATAGCCACCGCCTTCTGCATCACAGGGGTCTGATAATTCGCATCGATCATTAGAGTGTCTAGCAAAGTCTTAGCCCCGGTGATATTATTCTGAGGAGTGTGGTAGACCTTGACGCCATCTATTTCGAATTCTAGACCAAGATCCAGTCAGCGTACGTTGCGTGAACCACGCGACCCTCTTGGTCGACGGTGGTGACCGACCGATAAGTCATCAACTGGAGGGTTCTCCTCCTATTGACCTCCTTCGGCTGGTTGCCTTGGGTGACCGTCAACGGGGTTACCTTCTTGTTCACCGTCTTGGTCACCATCTTGGTCTCCATCCGCAGGATCTGTTGTATCCACCATGTTGACAGTATGGGGATATGGGTAAGCGGATCTGACCGAGTCCTCATCAAAGGACCGATCCGATCTTGAATCGTTCCCGAAGGAAGGATCTTCTTCCTCAGATCCGAGTGGGACTAATGCAGGGATCAGATCTGACGAACTTGGTGATCGCGCCATAGAGACGGCTGCGGCCGAGTCGGACCTGTGCTGCTCCAGACCTAGGGCTCTGTTGTCGCCAACTATGAAGTCGAGCGATCCGAAGGAGATCTTGAAGTCTAGCGAGTATTGAATAGTGGGAATTTCGGCTATTGTAGTCGACGGAGAATCCTGGCGAACCTTGTCCCCTTCCTGGCGTGCCAACTGTCGAAGCTTGAGATCGGCAGTAAATATATAGGGCTATGTTAAGACTAAGAACTACGATGGTAACACAAGACGCCGAGTTATACAGGTTCGGGTCCTCTCATTGAGAGTAAAACCCCTACGTCCTGTGTTCTGTGTGTTGTATTGATGTTGTGAAAACTTGTCTACTGTCGCTACTATCCCTCGATGGGGGGGGGGGTACCCTACCATCTTATATATCCGGTCGACAGGGGGGTACATGAAGAGTCCTAGTCGTATCCCTTTATGATTTACATAGAAAGTCTATCTCTACATGTCTTGTGCTCCAAGTAGAGTCGGTCGGCTTCCTTGTTGATGAAGTACCCGGTCGGCTACCGACTTAGTCTTGTATGAGGATACCCGTAGAGCAAGTATCCCACAGACAGAATGTGCCTTTGTTCAAAATTCAAGTGGTCACCATATGATCGAGGAAGCAAACAACATAAGGTATAGTGACCTAGCCATTCAATGCCCAGTGCTGAAGTTTGAATACTTTGAGGTCACCATATGGTATGGTGATAGGTCACCATATGATGTAGTAGGTAAGCCTTCAACAAGAGTACTTTTTGGCAACAACTTGTAGAGTGGTTCGAGCCTATAAATTTCTATTTCCCAGATCATAGAGAGCTCTGTTGACTATTTGGATTGCTCGAAGAATCAATTGAGGGTCAAGAGGGGAAGACAAGACACTTATGTAAAGATGGAGAGCCATCTTTCAAGTGTCAAGGAGAGTAGCAAGAGCATCACTTCATCTCTAGCCTAGTGACGTTGTAGAGGTTGATTCATGTTGTTACTTTTATTCTATGGCAGGGCCTGGACCAGCTAAGTGTTACTAATAGAGCCTATAGTACTCGGTTGTGAAGTCCGTCAGAAGTTTGTGCAAGGTTTGAGTTCTCCTTTGAAAGGAGCATCAAGAGAGAGTGAATGTGCTTGCATTAGGAGATTGCAGTATGTTCTTGAGGGAAGGAAGCCAGTGCCTTGGTGGTAGCTGTTATGCGAATGTGTCTTCACTCAGAGTGGCAGGAGGAACTGACACTCTGGCTGGAGTTGGTCGAACAAGGTAGTGCAAGGTTCCATCCATCCGTGACATCAGGCTAAAATCTATGAGCGATCTATAAACCCTTCTCTTACTTACTGTCTTTACATTCCACACTTGAGTGTAAGTAGAGGTATGATTGTCATGGGCTTTCATGCTTGTTGATTCGGTTTGTACCGCATGCATCTTATTATTCCTATAGTATTGCTAGGGACTTGGATCAGTAGAATTGCAAAGGACTTTTTGTTTGTGATGGAGTTGAACCTAATGGTTAGATTGAGTTGAATAACCATGTCCGCCTAGTTCATCCCCCCCCCCCCTGGCTCATTATCGTTACATCTTTGAGCCACGAGAATTGCGACAGTCTAGCTGTCAGCTCCCTGTTGATGCTCATGTACAACCATGACAATGAGAGGGGTGTTCGTCTAGTATTCTATATCGACACAACCCACTAACAATCATTAATGGCTACAAAGATTAAACCTCAAGCAGCCACGTCAGCCAAATTAATTGATCTATCTTATTGTTAAATTTGATCCTTCTGACCATCAGATCTGATCGATTCAAATGTTCAGACATACCAAGCTAGCAAAGAGCAGACACTCCTTCCGCATGCAACTCTTTAGGAAGCTAAACGACACTCATTTGATCTCCATTATTTTATTATTGATCAGCTGTAAAAGTCTAACGCATCAATATTCTCCACTCCAGCTATGGGTCTTTTGCTTCCTAGTCTACCATGGAGTAAATATCACTGCCACACGACTCCTACTTCATGCAGGAGTCCTTTGTCCATATAACAAACACTAAAGAATCATGCAAGTGCTCTCTTCTCTTTACTTTTAGCGTCCTTTTAATCTTTTTGATTTGTGAACAACATAAATTTTCTACAACCATCTTACCATGAGTTCAGTACTCTCTGATTTCATTAATAGTTTTGTGTAGTGCTCTAACGATGTGCCATATTTCATGAATACATGGCATGTCCTTCATAATCTGAATCTGATTCTAACTCCTCACCACTATGTTGGGTTTAGTCTCACATCGGATATTAATGATGGAGGGCAAACATATAAGGTTGAGGGAAGCAAACGCAGCTATTCCTTGCTTGCTTTTTTCCCACTGCTCTGGCAGGCACCAACGGCAGATTGAGGTAAAAACAAATGATCTAATTAGCATCCATGGCCTGGACAAACAAGTACTTTTCTTTGAGTTGAGAATCTAGTGACGTTCTTTTTCCTGCCATACCTAGTTAGAGGGATAGCTTTCTCCTTCTATTGATTGACAACCAGGATGAGGCAGAAGCTTTGACCCAGGCATTGCTTTGTTTACCTGTCCTATAGTATGGAATAAGGTTTCCAAGCCGAGCCTACCGAAAGAGAGAATTAGTCTAAGGGCAAACCAGCTCAACCTCTTCATGGTCACATCCACTTTTCCGATGTTTTTATTGTTATAGACTGCTCACTACTTACCAGACTAGTCTTTTGGATTGAGATGGTTCAGGACCTTGGTTAGGGCTCTAGTTGGCTCAGCGGTTTGGTAGACCCATTATGAGCGACAAGGGCTCATGCACAGACAAGATGGGCAACACTCTATCAAGTGGTATCTATCTGAGCCATGGTTAAAAAACCTAAAACATCACATTGGTCTCACACGATTATCGGACTGTCGGAATCGATCTCCTAGGCCACACAGTTGTTGGTTTGTCCACCCGGGTGTGGAGAGGAAATGAGGCCACCCAATGTGTGATGAGAGAGATTGTTGAGTCTAGTCCTACGTTGGATACTGATGATGGGGGAGCCCATCTTATAAGATGGAGGAAATCTCACCTATTAGACTAGTCTTTTGGATTGAGGTGGCTCAAAACCTTGGTTGGGGCTCTAGTTTGGCCTGTGGTTCGACAAGCTCGTTGTGACCAAGCCATATGGGCTCCTACGCGGACGAGTTTGGAAGCACTCTAACATTCTATACTCTCAGCAAATCTCTATGGCTCTCTCTAATTCGTCCCTAGGATTACATCAATCTCACTCATTTCTTTATGGAACTGGATTATTTTTGTGTTCAGATTTTTTTATTCCAAATGGTTTCCTATTTATAAAAAGTTTAAATGATAGTGGTTGTTAAGTTTTTTTTTTCTGCAGAATTTTGGTTTCTTTGCTCTATTTTTCTTGGCTATCTAACGGAGAAAGAGTTGGAAGACAGATGTCCGAAACAAAACATGCTGCAACACTTAAGTGTCACCATCCATGCTACTGTTCCTTTTCTGACATTCTCACATTGAAAGCACAGCTATGTACTCCATTTTCATGTCATGTAAGATCTGTAAGCCACTAAGCTGTTGTATTATCCTCCTAATGGTAACAAAAAAAAATGTCACTGTTCTGCTCGATTGATCTATTTTATCATGTAATTGAGTGAGGAACGGGAAACTTTATCTGCACTTTTGGCAGCATAGAAAATTGAACTGTAAACCGGTTGTAAATCTCAACTCGTTTGCATATATATCTCTAAGTAATGACGGTAAGATTTGTCTTGAGCCAATGCATATTGTTTTCGGGACTTCATATATATGCTGATAATTCACCATTTTGCCTCAAGTCATTGATAGAACATGCTTTGAAGGAAATTATCACGTCCTTGTTGTATATCGTGACCTGTTAGGAATTTGTTTTTAAGGAAACCATTTCATCGCCGCCAAGTTTGATATTGAATGAATGGTATTCCTCTTCATCGTTTGCCACCTAATTGTTTCCCTCTTAAATGTTCGGGGGAAGGGAATGATATTTGTAGCGAGAACTATATACCATATTCTAACAGTAGAAGAACCTATTGGCATTGTAAGTTTCTTTTTTCATTTGACGTCATGCCTAAAATGCAACTATTGTATTCGATTATGTTTCTCCATAACTCATATTGCATATTATTTGTCTATCCGCAGTAACGTGCGGGTCTTCACCTTCCAATTCGCCACCGTGGGAAGGCGCGGCGAAACGACTAATAATGAAGAGGACGTCGACCCATATCTATATTAACATAATGAACGAGTGAGGGTTAGATTGCCACGGAGAAGTTGAAGCGGGCAAGGAAGGCTGCTTCAACGCACACTCATAGTCATTTATTTCAAGCACACTTCATGTCAGCATCAACCACGTTCATGATTCGTCTTATTTATTTATGTATATATTCAGCCATGTTTGATCCATCCAAACACATTAAACATTGTATCTTACATAATAAGATACTAATAAGATGTGACTAGTCTTCCCATTTATGTTTTGTCATATGAATACTGTTCGAATACTCGACTGGCAGGCTGACAGCAGTAGGTTGCGAACAACTGTGGCACTTGGTTAGGAAGAGACCAACCGCCCCATTCAAACTAATAATATTTTGGAAGGCGACTAGTCTTCGGCCTTTGCCAGCAGTGTTGAAGTTATACAGCTATGGGTCGAAACGTACGAAAGCACCATCTATATATGTAGAAGAGAAGGGGTACGGTAGAGATCAGAGAGCAAGCAGAAACCGAGGAGGAGGACTATTGCATCTTCTTAGAGCAAACAATGGGAGGTGAGGCGCTCTCTCTCTCTCTCTCTCTGGTTTCCTTTCTTTCTTGATCTCTGGCACTTAATTGTTCCCTCTCGGCCATCATTAACTTATTAGCAGTAGCACTTTTCTATCTAGCGTACAAAATAAAGGCTATATTGTTATGTCTGCCGTTAACCGCCTGTTCTGTGTGTGGTGCAGGCGTGCACGGTGTGTGCTACGGCATGGTGGGCAACAACCTGCCGTCGCCCGCGGACGTGGTGGCGCTGTACAGGTCCCGCAACATCTTCGCCATGCGCATCTACAACCCCGACCAGGGGGCCCTCTCCGCCCTCCGCGGCAGCGCCATCGGCCTCATCCTCGACGTCGGCGGCGTCGACGTGGTCCGAAGCCTCGCCAACAGCGCCGACGCCGCATCATCCTGGGTCCAGGCCAACGTGCGGCCCTACTACCCGGACGTCATCATCAAGTACATCGCCGTGGGCAACGAGGTGAACCCGGGCGACGCGTGGGCCATCCTCCCGGCCATGCGGAACGTGCACGCCGCGCTGGTCTCGGCCAACCTCGCCGCAAACATCAAGGTCTCCACGGCCGTGAAGATGGACGTCGTCACCGACACGTTCCCGCCCTCGCGGGGAGTCTTCAACCCGAACATGAGCCAGCAAATGGTGCCTATCGCGCGGTTCCTGGCCGACACGGGCGCGCCGCTGCTGGCCAACGTGTACCCGTACTTCGCGTACAGGGACAACCCGCGCGACATCAACCTCAACTACGCCACGTTCCGGCCGGGCACCACCGTGCGTGACGACGGCAACGGGCTCACCTACACCAACCTCTTTGATGCCATGGTCGACGCCATCTACGCCGCGCTGGATAAGGCCGGGGCGCCCAACGTCAGGATCGTCGTGTCGGAGAGCGGGTGGCCGTCTGACGGAGGGTTCGCGGCGACCGTGGATAACGCTAGGACGTACAACCAGGCACTGATGGACCATGTCAGGCAGGGCACGCCTAGGAAGCCCGGGGTGCTGGAGACGTACGTCTTCGCCATGTTCAACGAGAACCAGAAGCCGGGCGATCCCACGGAGAGGAACTTTGGGCTCTTTTACCCGGACAAGCGACCGGTCTACCCAATCAACTTCCCCAATAATTAATAAAACGGACAGGCCATCGGGTCATACAAGCAACAACGATTTACGAATAAATAAATGTTGCCAGATTAATAAGGGCACTGTCTGCTGTGCCGCCACTATACATACTATATATTCAATAAACAATCGCAATGACGATCCAGAATAATGTATCGTTGACGATTTTGTCATATTTCATCAACTTTTTACTATATATAAAAGCAGCAATTGCCTTTTCTTAAGGGAAAAGGTTCAGATTTATTAATCACACTCAGGTTATTACAATCAGCTGCTATAACATCAGCAGCAAACAAGTCCCGTATTGCTACACGATATGACTAACCATGCCCTCATGGCGACCATGTCCAGCAGAGGTACGACTATTCTTCATGCGAAAGGGAAAGGGCACTATCTATTAGAAGACTTGGGCTATAGTCTAAATAATAATTTAAATAAATCACAGAGATCCATGTGCTCATGCATGGTATGGTGGAGAATTTTAGTCCTATACTACTATTCTAGAGGAAGAGGACCAACAGAGCCGGATTTGGAGGGAGGCAACTGGAGCAGCGGCCCTGGGCCCCCAGATCATAAGGGTCCCGCTCCATGCCATATACATATACAACTATTAATAATTTTAATGATTTGATAGCATACTTACACGATTAAAAATTAATTAACTAATTTTGTGTACATGAAATAAGTAAAAAAGACTATAGATTTATATATATAATGCCCTAATATTTTTGTTGGCCCTGGGCCCCAAAATCTCAGATCTGGCCCTGAGGACCAACTTAAATATGGAGTATTTGAGTAGTCTCCACCTAGAGCTAGTATAAGAGAGAAGAGGAAGAGCACATACAGGTGCTCACTCGCCTTGATATCTTGATATGAACGTTAATGATACAACAATATCGGAGCCTTGTGTGTGTGAGGGAGCCGCAACTTTGTTTCGCTACTCAGACTTTACCCATGCAAGAAAAAATTGTGTTGACCACATATGGTAAGAAAATATTCTCTCTTAGGCCCTGTTTGGTAGGGCTCTGGCTGTGTCAGCTTCGGCTGTGGCTGTGGCTTTTTTGAAAACTCAGTTGTGTTGGTTGTAGCTATGTCTAAAATTGTTTGACGAAACAACTTTTTTTGTAGCTTCTCAAATAGCCAGCTTTTCTGACAGCTTGATGAGGAAAAAAGGCAAATGTTCATATTACCTATAAACATATGGATACACTTTGAGAAATTGTATTTAAATCTCTAAAATATATCTTTAAGTGTTTATAATCAAAATGAATGCACTGATATCTCGTATTTAACCTATCAAATATTCATAAATTTTTGAGATTCTTAATGTCATCTTTTGGATTTTTGAAAAAGAGAAAGAGGAATGATTTTTGAAAGAAGGGCTACATGCCTGCTCCATCCACTCTCGTGTGCAGAAGATGTTGTTTCTAATGGTAGAGAGATGCACGCTGAGACAGGCTACGTCATTTTTGGGTGGGCCAGGAGGGAGAGAAGCAGGAGAAGCTACGTTTTGGTGGCTTCGGGCTTCGCTGCTGCTTTGCCAACAGCTTCGTCCGGGATTTACGGACAACGGACTGCCGAAGCACCACGTTTGGTGAAGTTTTTGGTGAAGCCGCATGCGGAGCCGGAGCTGAAGCGCGGCCAAAGAGCCTCTTAATGTGCACTAACGCAACCGATTAATTATGGATTAATTACCATAAATATGTTATCATGATGTGTTTATATATGGAGAGACATTACCTACAGGAAACACGGTTTCTTGCCTATCTCGCTATTCCCTGCTATGCTGCCGTATTGTCTTCCTCATCCTGCTATCGACGTGACATCGGCATGGGGAGAGCAAGTCTCGAAGCCTATGTCCCCATGTGTCCTTGCACGGGATAGGGGTCATATCAAGTTTTTAGAAAGTGCCTTTGGGACTGCTCGCTATTGATCTTCATCATCCACATCTTGCTGATCAATTATTTTTGTCTCATACTCTTCATCAATGAATCAGACTCTATGATGATCATTGCTGATGCACTTGTCACTCTTTACTATACCTACTGATGGATATATCGAGTGATCTAGGTCTTGTTCCCTAGCCCGTTATTAGTTGTTATGATTAGCAGTTGCTCTCTATTTATGACTTGTGATTTAGTAGTACACATATTTGACATAGGAGGATCGTCTCCATTCTTAGATTATATGTAGTTTGTCTCGTGCTTGTACCTACTGAAATTAGTTTTATCATTACCAAATTGCTCCTATTTGCAACACCAAAAACCTCATAGGTATTTAGTGATGGCTGATTTTGCTGATGCTATGAAACCTAAAAAGGTCAATGGAGTGAACTTCAAGAGATGGCATATGAGAATCCAACTATGGCTCTCGGCTCTAGGCCTCAGATGTTGTGTGCGATCTATAACTCATGGAACAATATCACAACTTCCAACAGGCCCATCAATACCAACTAATTGGGAGGTAGCTCCATCGTTGCAAATTATGTGGCATATCTAAACTAATAAAGGACGAATAACAGGACCAATTTTATCACCACAGACAGCCACCCATCCAACAATCTGAGGCCTCCGTTTAGTATAAACCACCTACATCTAACCATAGGATTTATATGGTCCCACTACGTGTAAACATTGTCTCACTCATTTCTTCACACTAGTACAATGCTCGTGCTAACGCCACGGTAATGACAACTCAATAAAATTTATACGTAGAATTTATTTAAAAAAGGTAAAAAATAAATAGTTGATTATATGAAAACTAATATAATTATAAGGACTTACACAAAATTGTAGGACAAGGAAATGGATTTTGGGTTCAAAACTATCATTGTACCACAATACCTCATCGCTGCATGCCCACATACGAACAGCCAAGTTGAAGCAATCAATATCCATTGGCATATGAACATTTAGTATTTCTTGAAGTCTTTTAAGACTCAAAGAAATTGGATTAGGAATGGCACTTCGAATCCATTCTTTCCTACAACAAATAAGTAATGAGTACTTTGTTAGTGAATGCAAAATTCACCTGTACTATGAATACTTCATGGAAATTTGACTCACTTCAAAGACTCTTCATTGTCAATTGACATGATATATGCGCACATGGAACCCAATAATTCTTGTGTAGTAATCAGTGCTTTGCCTGGAGAAACAACATATAGAGATTTATCTGCTTTTCTTTGAAATGACATATTTTTTTACCTATGTGGGTTGTCTGGGGCTTTAATTATCTGACAGTCGCTTGGACTTTCTTTTCCTTCATTTGCTTGAATAGATCCTTGGTATCTTTTCTTTGTGTTTAAACTTGAGGCCCACAAGATTGATGATAACTTAAATCAAAAATTTGTCATATCATCCTGTAGAGTAATAATGTTTTGGTGATTAAAATGTAGCTCAGATACATACATTGGGCTATATGAGTTATTACCTGAATCACAATATCTGATAGTTGAGAACCTGTCCAATACTCCATAAAGTTTATCATCCATAGACCACATGACATCCTAGATCAATGAATATAAAAGACCTCACTGAGTTATGTTTCTTATATTTTAGGAACAATTTAAAATAGAGCAATTTAAAATACTCTAGATGTTAAATAATACCCATCCTTTTGTATTGGTCGTGTAAACATCTCTTTGCATGGCCATGTCGTAACATTTAGGTCCTTCCACCTATCTTGGTTAAGCTCTTTATTTTTTGCTGCAAGTTTTATTTGCCTATCAAGTCCAATTAGCTGTTACATATAAAAAGAGATATGTTACAATCAAAAGATTAAGAAAAGAGAAACATTAGTGAACTTTTTTTAAAAAAAAAAAGAAAATACAACACTCACAGTCTTGTGTAGGTCATCGCGATCCATTTTCCCCAATGAATCGAGGACTTGTATCTCATATTTTGCAGCATTAACAACTGCCAGGTACCAGTGGCACTCCTTTATATTAATTGGCAAGAAAACCTGCACCAATAATTTAATGCTATACTTAGAACTCTGATATATATCTATATAATATATGGGAGAAATATAATATGTTTACCATGTCGTGCTCCAAATAATTGTCCACCCTTGATTCAATGGAATATGTATTATAACTCATTTGATCCTCTCGTAGGGTACCATCACGCTTAAGAAGGTTTGTAATGAATGTATTTTCTAGGAATACTTTTCCACCATCTCTATGAAGTAGATGGTGTTGTGCCCTGATACAATGAATATATGCACTTATTGCCTGTATATAAGAAGAGAATGCAATTAGCTATTTATATATTTTGGTTCATATTTAAATATGTTTTTCATGCATATAGACATATACTTACATCACCGTCCAGTTTAGTATTAGAATGGAACAGACAGTCCATATGATATCTATCTACAAATGCACCATCAATGTTCAATAAAATTTCATCTTCCTTTACTGAAAGCATTTTTCCAATTATCTCTATATCTTCATCAGTGCAAACATAATCTGCAGTGAATAATCAAATTTAGTTGAGCAAAAGAAAAGGGGCAAAAAAAAAGTAAAAGCTGAAATGAGTATACCTTCCCATGCAACATGCTCTATGTGAGCCTTTTTTGGCTTGTTATGTTCCAATATTTCATTCATTTTGTGCATCTATTTGTGCTCAGCTGAGTTCATATTTTTTCCCATCTCTAAAGAGTCAATACTGGCTGCATCTGCATGCACAATAGTTAAAATTGATAAGCTTGTTACTGGTAAATGCTTTGTAACCATAACCCTTACTACATCTAACAGAAACAAAAACTTACATGGTTTTTCTATGACATCTCCTCTAACTGGCACTTCCACCAAATTGGAATTATAGTTGTCCTGTGGCGTGGCATCAAGCAAAGGTGCAACAATATTGCCAGTAACGACATTTGTTTCCTCCCCATCTATGTCACATAAGTGCAAATTGGAATAAAATGATTTTAGATTTTTTTGAGACTGTATTCATATAATGGAATTTGAAATCATTACAACTTACATGGTTCTTGCCCATCAATGTCTCTTTGAGACACATCAGCTATTTCAGAATCATGGGTGTCGCCTACTACAACATCAAGGTTAGTAACCATACCCCCATTAATATAACTTACAGAAACAAAGTTTACATGATTTTTCCTCGACATCTCCTCTAACTGATGCTTCCACTAAATTTGAATCACGGTTGTTGCTTGTCGTAGCATCAAGCATAGGTGTAACAACATTGTCAGTAAGAACATGTGTTCCCTCTCCATCTATGTCACAAGAGTGCAATTTAGAATAAAATGATTTTAAATTTTTGATACTATATTCATATAATGGAATTTTACATCATTACGACTTACATGGTTCTTGCCCATCAATGTCTACTTCATAAGCTATTTCAGAATCATGAGTGTCACCTGCTGCAGCATCATCAAGGTTAGGCTTTGCAGTAGCATTGGTGCCGGCCATAGTTTTCTTCCCATCCGTGTCCACGGAGATTTGCAGACACAATTTTTTTTGTTGGTCAGAGCCAGATGAATTCTTGGTTTCATGGAGCACCTGTAAATTATTGTTTATCTAAGTGCACTTATTTTGCATCTTGGAAGAACTTATCTGCACCAACTATAATATATTGAAATACACTAACTTAAACTGATTGTGTACACTATCTATATTAGTACGTGACTACAAGGGACTTGTATTAGTACATGACTACTGGGACTGATAGCGATAGGTAGATAATCTCCATAAAAAGTTCCTGTCTAAATTCCGACAACAGAGAGAGTCCAAATCATAGGCATGATCCTACACAGGGGAACAAAGCTCAGCAACAATAGTAGCAGGTAGAGGGAGGGGTGATACCTCTGGATCTCGACATGGGCGTCGTCCGACCAGAGGTGACTTTGGGTCACTGTTGTCAGGGGGAACATCGATTAGCAGGGGTTGGTCCTCCAAGGCCTCAACGACGATGGCATCCTCGTCATCGGCAAGGTCAGCCATGAATGTGAGATGTCGGACCAAACTTTGTGCCTTTGTGGTACAATAGTTGCCAGTCACGGGATTGAGATGGTCTTCCCAGCGAGCCCTGGACGGTATAGGCTGATGATGAGGGCTGGGTAACCTTGTGAGGTCCTGGAGATCATGCGGCACACTCAGTAAGTCTTCTCCATGATTAACGATGGGTTTTGGTAGCACTGCGGGATTCTTAGGCGATGATGAGATCGTGGAGAGGAGGGAGCGGAGAGGAGACGTGGGCGATGGTGAGATCGAGAGAGAGAGAGAGAGAGAGAGAGAGAGAGAGCAGTTGTGCACAGGAGTTCGTGGGCTTAAGGATTATTATTATGCATGTTTTTTTTATTTTCTGTTTAATTAAGAACGATGACTCAAACGTCAGGACTTGTGACTTCCGTGCAGATACATGGCGATGGATTGGGGCAAAGTTGAGGGGGGTGGCCCACAATAATTATTTATGTGCAGTATATTTTTTCGGAAACTCTTAACATCCTCCCCCCCCCCCCCCCCTCCCATGCAGCCCGGCCCAGGAAGTAGGTGCTCAGCGGCAGGAGCGCAGCGTGGCGAGGTGGAGCACGGCGATGGGGCAGGTGGCACGTCGTTGCAGCGAGGGCGCCGCCACCACGCCAGACTGTGGTTTACTACAGGCGGTCGCGATTATCATGGAGGAGCCTTGGTGGCGTAGCGCAGGTGCGGGTGGGCGGCGTGACACGATTTTATGTGGGCGGTGGTGGCAATGACTGACGGCAGCGGAGCACGGGACGGTGGTGGAGCGCGGGGTGGTGTGTCACGGCGGCGAGGGCGCCACCGTGACGCCAATTGGCGGTTAACACCGGCGGTTTAAAGGGTCCGGGTTGTCAGGGGCCGAGGCAATCCGGCGGACCTGGAATGTTCTGGAGGAGGTGGCGGGCATGACGACGACAGGCAGGGTCGGTGGCGAGGGAGCGCAAGGCAGACGCGGCCGAGGCACGAGCTCAGCGCGCGACAGTCTGGGCACACGTGGCGGCCATTACATTACTGGCAGGAGGACACATGCCCTAACGCGTATCGCACGGCTCCATATTTTTTATTGGGCACACCATGTCCATCTTGTGTTTTTTTTTGTAATATAATTCCTTGGCTGTGCAGCTTCAAATCCTCCCCCCCCCCCCCCCCCCCACCCCTCAAAAAAACTTTCGTGTCTAGTAGAGAACCAAGATTGAATATGCACCCACACACCTACATATTTAATATTCCAATTCATTTGATATGCAGTGACAATAATTAGAAATATTTTGATAACTGAAAACTCCGATTTCACATGTATTTAACTATTACATCTGAATGGAGTTCAGCTGAGTGTTGACAAATCAACCACTCAGATGTTATGCCCGTCGTCAGATAAGCGTTCAACAATTATGAGTTCAGCTGAGTTCCTGCAAATCAAACAGTTTTGCTACAGTTGTAATTCAGGGTACTGTGCTACTGTACAAATCACTACAGTACCCTTCCTGTATCTTTTCATTCGCTTATGAAGACCCGGATCCGCGCCCTCCACTAAAACAATTATTTGGAATACATCACATGTCACACAATTTCACAAGTATCTGACCATGACCCCAGTAAAAAGATTTATATAAAAATATTCACCATATTTTTAGTAGACTTATAAAGTCTACAGACCAAGAAAAGTAACTTAAGTGCAAGAATTTATATATTTATAATATTATACATAATCGCCCTAGCTTACACACAAGCGTTAGCATGTCAAACGTGATAGTTTAATCTTAGACTGTAACCTGGCACCCATTTAATCATATGCTCAACAATCTAAGTAATCATCTCCATTGTAGATTGACAGCCTTGCCTAGTGCACTCATAAGCTTGACGCTATAAGTGTCTACTGAAACAGAAAGAGAAAAAATAAGCTTCTGAAACAGTTTTGCAGCTGCAAGTGTAAGTAACAATTCTATTTTCTTCATGATGTGTAATTAATTAGGGAACAAATTAAAATAAAAAGAGTACAAGCAAAAAATATTGACTTTTTAGTAATAATCTCTCACCTTGTTTTACCAGTTAAGGACGTCTCTATACACAATGTTCCTGGTGCTCTTCCCAGTGGCATCTAAATCCTTCTTCGGTTTGGCCAAAATTCTTGTACTTTGCCTTGATACACCTCTCGATAATGCAACATAAAGTTGTCCATGTGAGAAAACAGGCTCTGGAAGGTAGATCCCAACATTTGGTATTGTTTGTCCCTGTACTTTATTAATTGTCATTGCAAAACTCAGACGAATTGGGAACTGTTTCCTTTTGAACTTGAAAGGAAGTGAAATATCATCTAAGGGCGACATAGGGATCCTTGTTATGAACACCCTCTTGCCTTCATGTTGTCCCCCAACAATCTCAGCATCAATTGCGTTGTCTTGCAATGCTCTAACCATCAGTCTTGTTTCATTGCATAATCTGTTGTTAGGATCAAGATTTCGAAGAAGAATCACAGGGCAATTGATTTTTAATTTCAATATATGTGGTGGGAGGCCGTTTGGAGTGATGGAGTTTAGAAAGTCCATAGGATAGTTGTTCTGTGAGTCATCGTCAATAGAGTCAAAACTATGGTAGACCTTCTCCTTGCCTGGAAACTTTTCAATCATCCTTGTGTTCAGCTGATCCACATGGTCATTTTTGGTAGATAGTATTGCCCGTGTGCTCATCTAACCAGCTGACCTTGCATTCTCTTCAAGTGATGGGAATACACCTTGGATGAGTTTGTTTATTGACTCCTCTTTGTCTGTATAAGCAATAACAATATCTTCTGGCAGGCGAACATAATCATCTCCAATTGTTGTTTCAGTTCCATTCCCAATTCTAAGAAGGTAATCTGAAAACCAAGGGTCAGATTGAGCCCTCATGTTACGTGTCAACCTAATCTTCCTTATATGTTCCCATAAATATGACCTTTGCAATGTAGCATCCGTTATCTGTGCTCTAGTACCACGTGTCAATACAGGAAGAACCTGTCGAAAATCTCCACCAAATACTACAACCTTTCCTCCAAGTGGCAAGTTACAATCCATAATGTCTTGTAGGGACCTATCAAGTGTCTCTACTGCTTGATGCTTTGTCATGACCACTTCGTCCCATATAACCAATGAGGCTCTACGTAGAAGCTCTGCTGTCCCACTTTGCTTTGGAAAGTTACATACACTATTGTTAGTAAGCTTAATTGGGATTTTAAACCTTGAGTGTGCAGTGCGTCCTCCGGGTAAAATTGATGCTGCTATACCAGATGTTGCAGTAGCAATGGCTATTAAGCCTTCAGAGCGGACTTTGGCAAGAAGTGCTTTGTATAGGAATATCTTACCCGTTCCACCAGGACCATCCACAAAAAATACTTGGCTCTTGTTATTAAACACATGATGTATTATTTCATCATAGCCTGCACGTTGCTCCTCGTTAAGAGGTGCATAGGCATTTAAATGTTCCTGGTCTATGCCCACTGAGAGTTCCTCCCTAATCTCCCTCATTTGGTCATTTGAAAAATCACCTGAAACACAGCAATAGAAATGAAATGATGTACATAGGGACACTTGATCGATGGTAAATTGAAAATATTGACAAATAAGATGTAAACTAACATGATATTGTTAATCTACTACTTTCCTTGATAAGGTTTCATGAGAAAAAAAAAACATTGAAGACAATATTTTTTGAAAATAACCATCAATCAAATAAAATATACAGTAGCTAGCATGGATTTTTTTTAACCAGACCATTTAGGCAAAACATAGTATATAAAACCATTTTGAGCCACTATGTTTTGGCCAAACCCATTAATTATCTATTGAGTGGGAAATTTAAGAGTCTTGGTTCTGGTATAATTAATTATTGACATAGAAATTAGAAATTATTATTGTACCTGCATCATTCACCTCAGGTAGACCACATGATCCTATATCCTTTCCCATGGAACGAACCATATCATGTATGTCTCTAAGCGCCATTTTATCTACTACAACTTTGTTAGAGTTTCCCCTGGCATAATCTTCTGACAATGAGTCCTTGTGCTTGTCCCATAGTCTACGAATGTTGGTAGCCTCACAAAACACAAGAATAGTGGCAAAGAGTCTTCGAAGAGCACATGGCATTTGGAATGTTGTGGCTTCTGTCAAAGCATCAAGTGTCTTATCTGTCTTTATAAGTCCTCGTTTCTCGCAAGCTTCTCTAAATGTTGAGTATGTGATGTTATCCACCGTTCTCAAATCCTCATATGAGGTTGCGCATGTCACATGATTGAGAAGAACTCTCAAAAAATATCTCTCCCCCTCGGTAGGGTGTGCATACACTATTCGTCCAACCTGTCCTCTTCCTCTCAGCTTTCTTCTTTGCCAAGCCTTTTTTCCATTTATCCTTCTGTAGTATTCAGGGAACTCTCTATATAATAGTGTCCTTGCAAACTCGTCTACTTGATTCATCTTGAAATACTCAGTGAGTGTGGTCATAGAAGATGGCCGTCTTACAACATTATCAAGATCATCATCTCTATCATAAACAACATACTACATGTTAGGTAAATGAAGTTGGAGCTGCAAGACTGATGGATAGACACCAAACATATGGAACCCAAAAATTCTATATACAACTTCTGGTGGCAATATATATCTGGCATCTCTGTACTGGCGTATCTCATTAATTACTCCATCTTCATTGTGAGTAGGATCCACTGAGAATGATGCACGGTCATGGCCTTTGTATACATACTTGAAAAGATATTTAACAGCTTTGATACTTGAGCAAGCCTCCACATTTAAGTGGCAGTTATATCGCATAAGCAACCCGGAATTGTATGGCACCACCCATCTATTATCTAACTCGGCACCTCTAACCTTCAAACGAAATCCATCATCCCTCCTCCTATATACAGGATATGAGTCCTTTCCTTGCTGTGTCGCTGCACAGAACTGTCGAGGATAATGAAAGTGACACTCTCCATCAACCATGCATTTACACTTTGTATTTAGCACACCACATGGCCCATGTAGCATATGCTTGATGACCAGCTTATGTAATATAGGATACTTGTGCTTATCCGGAATCTCTGCCGAAATTACTTTATCATATCCATCTGGGCTTGTTAACTTGCTGCCTGACTTCATGATCAAAAGAAAGTGTTCATGTGGTAGTCCCCTCTTCTGAAACTCAGTTACATGTACATATGCTGCGACCTCTCCAAAATACTTCCTCTTGGTCAATAAATCTGTCATATCCCTCAACTTGGCCCTGAATACCCTTGCAACCAGTTCTGGCCTATCCTGTGGTGTCTGTCCTGGCTTAAGGTTGCTTGTTATCTCCTCCCAATATGCATTACAGGTCATTGTTATGAAGTAATCCAATTTTCCAAAACGTTGGACAATAGCCATTGCATTAAGAAATCTTCTTTGCATATCACGATCGCCACCTGGAAAATTGCGAGGAAGCACAACTCTCTTGCCCACACTGGAAGCCCGTATCTCTCCATCAGAAATCACATCAACCAAACCCTGCAAAATATATGAATCAAATAATGAATATCTTTAGCCACTTATACAATTAAGGCCACAATCATGATGGCATATTGACACAAGATGTGAAAGAATGGTATTTACTGACCTGGTACAACTCTGCTCGTATGAGTTTCTGATGCTTTGGATTAGAGTATCAGTCCAGCCTCATGGACTCAATTTTGATATACATGTCGACCGCCCACTGCTGAAAAAGCCGCCCTCCAAACAATATGATGTTAAAAAGTGCCTTTCTAACTTGCAGCTTGAAACAATATTACTCCCTTGCAGTAACAAATCTTGGAGACTCTGCGGCCTCTGCCACCCTATTTAAGAAATCACCTCCATCCAAATCATTGTCCTCTTCATGTTCGGCTTCACCATTGTCTAAAAAAATAAGATACGTACAAACAACATAGGATGATTGTGCATTTGTGGTTTGACATATTCATTACCACTACTACCTACATGATTATTATGCGTGTCATACTCCATAGCTGGAAGCTATGGAGCTTGCCTGTAACCATGGTGGCCTGTGAATGAAAATAAGAATAAATTTATTAAAAAATCACCTTCAGCCAAATAAAGTCCAAATCACGGCCAACCTTTAAAAAAAATCAGCACAGACAATATATGATTCATAGCACATTTGAGGTTTGGCATATTTTTCACCACTATTACCTGTAGGTTTCTTATCAGTGTCATCGTAAATAGCACGACCTTGCATGTCACTATTGCCTAGCAAACAAAATCAAATATATTAATAGCAAATCACTATCAGTTTATAACCAGCAGAAAAGATATATCAGTGAGTTGGCATAATGAACTGTACACAATGTTCTGAAGAATATGAATAGATACACAATGTTTCTGAACATTAATAAAATAAAAAAAAATACATATTAATCTGTAACAATGAAAGCACAAACCTTGTGCCTCGTTGGATGATGGACCGTCGTATGGCATAAACTGATCCCACCCACTTTCCCCATTAGGGAAGAATAAAGGATACACCAATGGGTCATAACAACCATGATAAGCTCTTATATAGCATGGACGATCACCTTTAGAATATATAATCACACTCCTGTCAAAACTTTTCTGAGGATCATTTCCTTCTTCCCAGATTGCAGCAACCTGTGATGTTGTGGGTACATTATACCTTCGCTGATCAGGCGTTACATTAGTATTGAGCTCAATTTTGTAGTCATCTAAATTTGGAATAGAACCAATACTCTGGAATGTTTGTGCATATGGGTTGTCTTGTAAAAAATTCGCAAGATATTACGAATGAGGTTGATATCAAGGTCAGGCGACCTTTTTACTCTGTGTTCCAATGCACCAGCTTCATCTGTGTCATAAAAGTAAAGCTGCAAATGGCGAGGTCCTTCAGACCCTGGCATCAAGTGATCTAGTCGATGGTACAATGCACCATGCACACGAAATGTATATATTCCAGTCCCGGCTGCAGTGCTGAATCGCGGATCAAGAGTAACTCCAAGACTTGTGAAAGAGAAATAGGAGTTGAAATACCTTATGTTTTTCCTAAAATATTTAGCATCATGGTCTACTTGGCTGGTAAACAACCGTTTTAACTCAGAAGGCACATCAGAATTATGGACTTTTATTTTCCCCCTTCTGCAGCAAAATACAGGAGACTCGTATTGAAATCTCATTGCACCACAATATTGGCAATCAGGCACCTTTCTCAACACATGGTGTCTAGCTGGCAGATTTTGGTACACATAGTCGTATGGATCATCAGCACCGGTAACATAAACACCATTAACAGGAACACGATATGACTCAAAATCTTCATCTGTGAGGAGGAAGAACATGTATCCTTGTCAAAGAGAAATCTCAGAGGATATTAGAATAACCCACAACATATAATATGAATGGTACCTCTTCCAAGTAAAATATTGAGTTCGTGGTCACCCATGTCTGATATGTCTTCACCATTAGCCTCCTCAAGCCGTTCTGTTACATAATGTGGTTAGGACAAGAAAAATAAATAAATTGATATGTGACTAATGGATACAAAATATACAAATACATTTTACATCACCTTCTGCAATATAATCAGGATGTGTGGGCTCATACATCGCATGATCGAACTCTATGTTTTTGTCTTCTATAGTAATCCGTGATCTTCCACATTGTTTGGCACGAGCCACACTCGCACGTATCTCTGAGAGCACAGAATTAGACCCTATGTGTGTGTGAGAGAGAGAGAGAGGAAATTAGCATATATAATAATGCATGTGTAGATTGCAATCACAAAATGCATCAATATATGATTTTCTCACCTGGCCCGAAGAATTGGCCGTTGAATCGGGGTGTTTCTTCAAGGTACCCGCTACCCACTTCTTGTACTCGCAGTTCTTGCGTAACAATGCTTCTTTACTCATCCCATCCATACTATTGTATTTCTCTCTCTTCTGTAGCAGTCTGTCCTTGCCCGAACTGCCACCTGCTCATTAGTTTTGTGAAGCTATCAAATGAAACATGAAAATAAGTTTTAGGTAAAGGGCCCTACTACATGATTCTTTTTTATCTTAAAGTACCTGGATGAGGATTGCAGGAAGCCATTTGACTATATTGTCCACGAATGTAGTTATCATTTCTACATAACCAATCAGTCAGATCATCATCTGGTTCAATATTTCATTACGTGTCATGTGCATTGATTCTAAGATACTTGCATTAAATGGTCTGTGGTATGATTGTGAGATCACCGAAACCCCTGTTCCAAGCCCAAAATGTTGTCCTATGAAGAAGTTAATAAACATATTTAAAAAGTCAAAATAAATAGAGATTGTCAAGGCAGTGTGTTGTATATCAAATGAAAAAAATGCAGAGTACAACTACCAAGGGCAGCCATTCCTGGAGTTGAGGTACCAAAAGTTGTCGGGCTTTGAAGGTATGAGTCATTCTTCCTATTACTATTGTCCACCTGTTAAGTGGGCACCTCAGCACGACGCTTCCTCTGACTTGGTCGCCCACATTGTTGCGCAAGGGCGACAGATGCACGTATCTCAGAGAGGACAGTATTGTTGCTACCCGCCAAAACTACATAATAGAAGGACAATGTTTGAATAATGAAATACTTAATTATTACAACAATAATCTTGACATTATACCAGTTTCATTCCGAGACAACAAGTTTGCTTCAGCCTTCTTTACACGGTACTCACGCATGTATTTGGCCCTTTTATCTTTTTTTTTGTTGCTCCTCATTTCTCTTTGCTTGTTGATCTTTAGTTACTATCGATTGAGATTCTGTTACAGTGACACGAATCAAAAAAAGTAATTACGTATATATCTGCAGTAATTATACATTAATTAATTACTGGAAATTAGAACCAACCTCTGTTGGTAAATTCTCCTAGTGGAGTGCGGCCTCCACTCGGTGTGGTCATGGCTCCGAGTCAGAGCTATATCCGTTGCAATTTTATATGACCTGTACAAGGAAGAAACATGTTTCTCTCTAAGTAAATAAAATAATCTGAACAGTGACACAAGGTAGTAATTCACATATATATATATGGCATTGATCTAGGGAGTGTTTCAGGTGAAAAATGAAAGGAAAGTACCCTAGCACCCTGGTGAGATCGGATTATAACTAATAACTAAAACAAATAATTCCTTGGTGTAAATGGCAAAATATAATATATGCCACCAATCAAAAGCAACCAACAAAAGAGTTATTAGCAACGTGCTAGGGTAAGGGATTGAGCTTGCATAATCATATATTTATTTCTTAAGTTTTTTGTTCATCGTGATTTCTCTGTAATCATCACAATAGAGTTATTAGCAGTTTTTTTATAATAGCTTATCTTTGTTATAGTCATCTCCTTGTTAGCAGTTTTTTATAATAGTTCATCTTTTGTTATTCTCATCTCTCATTGTTAGTAGTTTCTTATAATAACTCATCTTTGTCTCAGTCAAAGCTAAGTTTGTCTGTACTGTTTCTATAATAGCTCATCTTTGTTATATTTCAAGTGAACCAGATCGAAATGAACCAGCTGAATCTATAGGAAGCATGATTTAGACTACAGTCTCAAAATGAAACTGAATGGCGATGCTAATCAAAATATTGAACTGAATCTTTATGAAGCATGATTTAGGCCAGGAAGTCAATCAGGACAAATCAAAAAAATTGCCAAAGGATGTATAAGTAACCTGTTTCAATCGCTTGATGATAATCCCCTGACGAACCTGTATCAATCCCCTGAAAACGGCTTCCTGATTGACTCTCCTAATGTTCGATGGCTGCAACAGAGCGACTCCTCGCTGCGTAGAAGGGCGTCCCGGACCACCGTGGCGAGGCAGTGGCGACGTGATGGACCCCGGCGCCACGGCTGATGCTGGACTGCAGCGACGGCTGCCGCTCCTCGACTGCGTGGCAGGGCGTGCCGGACGCCGACGCCGCGACTGCCGCCACTCCTGATTGAAGGGCCTCTGCTCCAGAGGATGATCGACGACAGTGACGGGCTCCTCTACGATCCGCGGCAGCCCGCGACACTGACGACGTACAGGTCGTTACAGCCGGACGGCACGCCGCTCGTCGATGCTGTGGCAACAACAACGGCAGCGATGGGCTCCTCCTCCTCGGCGATCCACGGCAGCTCGCGGCAGTAATGGCATGCAGCTCCTCTGCGATTCGCGCCAGCCCGAGTCAGGGACGGCATGCCACTCATCGACGCCGCGGCAGTGACGAGCTCCTCTTCTTCTGTGATCGGCGGCAGCGATAGCGTTCCGGTCCTCTGTGATTCACGCTGGCCCAAGACAGGGTCGGCGTGCTGCTCACGCCGCGGCATCAACGCCGCGGCATCAACGGCGTGCCACTTGCAGCCGATCCACAGCTGCAATGGGCTGCCGTTCAGCGCCAATCCAAGGCAGCCCGGGGCAGCAATGTCTGGGGTTCGCAGCGGCAAGGGGTGTGCGATTCAGGAGTGATGCCTTTCTGATCGCCGGCTGCAGCTCGTCTAGGATCTACGGCAGCAGCGGTTGAATGGCCGGCAAGGTTGTACGGGGATGGGGGAGAAGTTTTTCTTTTTTATCGATGAAGAAAAGAGGACCGAAACTTGGGTGGCTTGCGTGGAGGTTGCCTGGTCGTGGGTGGTGGGAGGAGGATGGGAGATCCCAACGTTATCAGCCGTTGGATTGAATGCATCAATGTAAGGTTAATTGCTCACCATTAGATGTGTAATTTCAGAGTCTCTGTGTACAATCAGTGGGGTACATTTAGTTTAGACAAGACTTAAAAGGTTAATTAGGTGCACTTAATTGGGAAACGTGGGAAAATTTCCACGGGTGCTTTTAAGGGGTGGAGAAAAAATCACTCATCCCTCCCTCACACACGCTGTTTTTTCTCACATTCATACCCGCGTACCCACTCCTCGGTAAGAATTCAGCGCGACAGATAGGGCCGCACAGTGTTAGCCTCCGAATCACCTCCCCAACTGCCCTCCCAAAAAAATCTCCTCCTCAACCTAGCTCCAACCTTGCGCCGCCTCCCCTCCCTTCCTCCACTCCACGGCCACGAATCAGCATGCACACGATGCCGCTTCTCTTCCTCGCCACGCACACGTGAAGGTAGAGGCAACCGTCGCCGTGGGCGGATGGGGACAAGCAGATCGGCGGCCACGGATTGCCACCGTCTTCGCATCAGCCATTGACTGAGCTCGCGTTGGCCTGTCGCATCACCACACGCATGGCCACAACTACACGGATATAGCTTCTACACGCGTGCTTTACGATGGCGTCCTCTGCTGGCCACCACAGCTCGTCACATGTTTAGGAGCGCTGTAGTGGCAGGTGGTGGTGAAAGCGGGAAGGGAGGGACAGGCGCGTAGCTGGCCGCCGGTGTTCGCGGTATAAAAGCAAAGCGTGCGGCGGAGGGACCAACGAACGCCTCTCGCTGCTGTTCTGCCTACCTCTCCCGCAAATCTCGACACTGGTCAGTGCCAAAATCCCAATCTCTCTCCTCTCTCTCTCTCTCTCTCTCTCTCTCTCTCTCTCTCTCTCTCTCTCTCTCTTGTGATCTGGGTGGGGAGAGGCAGAGAGGAAGGATCCAAAGGAGGCGTTCGTTCTCTTGTAATAGTGGGGAACTGAGGAACATCAAATTCCAATTAGAAATCCCCACACATAAGAGAAGGAGGCAGAGGGGGGAGGGGAAAGGAAGAGCGCACACCTGGGCATGGGAAGAGCAGATCTTGTGGAGGGTGTCTTGCAAGGTAGAAATGGGACGGTGTTCTGTTATGGAACCACAGGAACCGGTAAGACCTACACTATGCTTGGGAAAATGGAAAATCCTGGTGTAATGGTGCTCGCAATCAAGGATCTGTTCTCCAAGGTGAGACAAAGGAGCTACGACGGCAACCACTCAATTCAACTGTCGTACCTTGAGATCTACAATGAGACGTTGAGGGATTTGTTGTCTCCTTGTAGACCCCTCCACCTGAGAGAAGATAAACATGTACATGAGCTATAATGCTTAACCATGTCATGACTATGAAGTAAAGTTTAGCACAGTGTACTTAATTTGGTAGTGGCCATTCCTACTTACGTAACAATAATTTAGATGGTAATAAAATTAATCCCTTTTGTAGGAAAAAAGGAATATTACATGAAGCAGCCAAATGTGTCAGTTCTGAATATTTTGTACCGTGAACCTAATTTAGCTGTCAGTGCATATAATATGGTAAAAAGTAATCTGTTGTATGGAAGGAGAAGTAGACAAATATGCCAATTATGATTCTTTTTAGTTGAATTTAATTTTTTATTTGATATACTGTTGATATTTGAAATGATTTCAGGAGTTGATTTCAAATGAAACCAAGAGCAGAAGAGGGGAAGAGAGATTTTCAATCATGGGATTGGTAGACTAGGACAGGATTTTTAATTGTGTGATTGAGGAACAATAATAGCAGGTAGATTGCAGAGCAAGACCATGTTTGGGACCTAGACCAGGGATGTGGCAGATGATTTCAACCCCAGGAGGAGGAGAACATTGTGGAAGCACTAATCTAACTGCCACCGTATATTGCATGAGGCTGCAGGTCACTCTTCTCTATTGTTTCTTGGAATTTGCCATGAACAGTTAAGTCAATTTGGTCTGCCTCTCCTTGTTGATTTTTTGTTTGAATAGTGCTTCAGTTTGATCCTTGAACAAATATATCTGGAGAGATTTTACAAGTAAGGAATGACCTTGGTTTCTGGTGATGCATCATGTCTTTCTCAAAGTTATGGGAATCATGTTCTATATTTGGATGATTTGCATTGTTCTTTCTCCATTAGAGCCTATATATCCTGAATATTGGGGTAACCCTGCTAATTATTTACTCTGTAGTTCATGATAAGTAGTGTTAATCATAGATGGCTCATGAGTCCGGTCAGTTCATATTGCTAGGTGTCTTATGTGTGCATGCTACTTTATTGCGTATACTTCTAATGAGATTTAGAAGAATGAGTACTAAGCTCATATTCAATAGCAAAGCCCCAATGGGTACTCATCTTTTTTAGATTTGCGGCATTGGCACCTAAAATCAATTATTGCATAGAATGTTATGATATTAACCGTGAGGTTGTGATCAGGTTGCTTTATGCTGAGAGCTTGTAGTAGAATAAAATATTGGCTTTTTTATAAATTTACTGCAATATTTTTGACACCTCTGACTGGCATGGCTTGTTCAGTTGCTATAGTAGCGCTTAATCTACAAGTAGTATTTGGCAACAAGCAACGTGCTAGACAGTATACCATGAAGCATGACCTCACTTATATTTTGATCTTTTTAATTATGCTAGAGCTAAGTATTGGCCTCACTAATATTCCTCTGATTACCACTAGCTGAGTATTTGGATTACACCAAGGTTTATTATTTCTTGGTAGGGCGCTGACCCTACTTCTGATGTGTTCTTTTTTTACAGAGAAGATGAAACAATGGTTAATTAAGGTCGATCTTATATGGCAAGGGTTCATATATCCAAGTACCAGTAGGTGCTGTACTACTACTACAAGGTCACCAGCAATGTGAGTTCACTTTTGATTCCTCTTTCACGGAGTTCTCTGCTCCGTGATTGGTGGGATTAAGCTTAAAAAGGCCAAGCTGTGTGAGCATAGGAAGGTGACCTGGGATGATCTGCAGCGGCTGGGCAAGGAGTGTGGGTAGTTGGGCTCACAAGCATCGGCGCATGGTTGGGCCTCTGCTCGTGGGTCAGGGAAGAGCACAGTTATGACATACCCTTGTTTTCCTTTCGATGTGCAATATATGCTCACCAGGAATAATGGGAATGCAGTGCTATTTCTGATTCCTTCAACTTTCAACCTGTACAGAAATGTGTTAGTAGAGCATAATCTTGAGGCATGATATTATAGTGATACATGTCCTGAATCAGTAAATTAGATTTTGTCATGATTCTTCTATATCTTTTCTCAATTGATGGAGCCATAGAGGAGGTGCATTTTTTTCCTCTAATTTGATTTTTTTTTAATAAACAGTATCCTCTCTTGGTGATTTTATGAGATTAGTTATAGATGCATTTGCTACATCCTGTTGCATCAGATGGTACCTGGCCTCGAAAAGAATCGTGGATTTGGTGTAGATATTGTTGGTGTCAGCCTGTCAAGTTACTAGGTGGCAGTTTATCAGAAATTAGAGCTGAGTCTATGTCATATCCCATGTATCTGGTGTGGATACGTCTTGCTGCTCAGGTACAGTTTAGTATTTGGTGATTGAGACAAGAAGATGCGAAGAGTTATCTAGGAGTTTAATTTCAGTTGGCAATTAGCTTTTCCTGCAGTTTTATTTTAATGAAAACAATGCTACATGTTACCTGTTGTATCATTTGAATTCTTATGAATATTTATTTTCTTTGTTTTGTTTATGCTCAACAATGATACCACATATTGATATTTTGGGCTTAATACAATGCATTTTTTTCATTTGAGGCTGGAATGCAATGCAATTTGCAGTTACTCAAATTTATACTAGAATGTTATCTGATTTCTAGAAAGGCCATTACTAATGATTGCAAATTAGAAATCAACATAAAAGCTAAAATTTTGATTGGGTTTGGTTTAAATTTGCTTTTGAGAATTTTGATGTGCGGGCTTTCATCAGGCCGAATTAGTTCTTCCCGAGATTTTCCTTTTGCCTCTCTGCTGGGTCGGGTTCGCCGTCCGTGCGCACTTCGATTTGCGAGTTGCTCTAGATTCTTTCCTCGGGCACGAACAGTTCCGCGGCTCTGTACGGCGCAGATCTCGTGCTTTAGTGCTTGATGGTCTCGCAGCGTTGATGTTCGTGGTGTTGACAGAGCTAGCGATCTTCTTATCATATGGATGAAGGGAATTGTAGTAGTGGTTTTGCACCCTTGGGTTTTAGTAGCAAAGTCCGTTTATTAGGTCCTTGACAGGGATTTAGGAACTGTGCCGCTCTCTGCTTCTGGGAACCTTTTCCTCTCCTCGCTGGTTGTTCTGTTGGCCTGTTCCTTTTTCCAGTTACTGCTTTGGATTGCTGCTACGAATTGAGAGTTAATGGAGGCTTTGTGGTATATTACGTGGGATGTTTTTCTTTTCCATTTCTGCCAATAGGATTTGACTGAACCACATATGCTCGCTTCCTGCATCCTTAAGTTGATCTAGCAAGAGCGAGCTCAAAATAGAAAACATATATACAGCTTTTACCTCTCTTTAATCAAATGATTTTTTTCAATGAAGCATAGCAAGCAGCAATATTGGTGTCACTTCTCCTTTAAGTGGCTGGAATAGAAGCTAGCAGTTCTTTGTAGTATAAATTTACTCACACTGTATATTTTTAATGTCTTAACAAATCCTGAATTTGACATCTCTTGGTGGCTGATTCATATGTGGCACGAAAAATCTAGAGCTAGCTGCTGAACAGATCTAAAAGCCCACATTAGTTATGAACCCAATGCACAAAGTTGTGGAAAGCAATCAGGATGCACCTAGCATGCTTTTTAGGCTATGTTGGATATCTGTCCTATAATATTCCATGACAACTGTTTGATAACCTAAGGCAAATTGTAACTATGTTTATGTTTAAACTCTAAAATATTTGAGATCTACTAGGAGGACAAACTTTAGAGAAGCATTATAAGCTTTTGAGTTTCACTATCCTTTATTATTTCTTGATACTTTTGCACATAGATAATTTATTCAACTTTAATTTACATACAAAAATATATTGATTGGATATTTATTTTGTTTTAGAGACTGACATGCTTATTTTATGCAAATAAGACACTACAATGTAGCTAACTGCTTGCATGCTTATTTTATTTGTTACTATTTCTAAGAGTTTTTCTATCTAAACTATTAAAAGACAAATAGAATGCCCAGTTTTCTCACCACAACAGACAGCTACCCACCCAACGATCTAAAACCTCCGTTTAATATGGACCATCTCCATCTAACCACATAATCATCATGGCCCCACAAAGTATTAAACTTCTTACGCTCATTCCTTCACAAAAATTCACTCATCTCTTAACCCCACAAAATATAAAACTTCTTACGCTCATTCCTTCACAGAATCAGCATAGCCCCTTAACACCTGCCACCTACCTCCTGTCTGTACCTGCCATGGGTGTTCTCTCGGATTTTCCCCCAAATGTTTCTTGGTCCATGACCTAAGGTGTAGGTCCAGGGAAGCACAAAGGGCTTATTTGGATCGTGTCCTCAGAATCTTGCCTGAGCTAGGCAGCAATGTCAGGCGTTTGATTTTATGCGCCTGGGGTGGAGATCGATTGCCTGGCTCAGGCATGCTGCCTCAGTCAGAAACCAAACAAGCCCAAACTGCAGTCCCCTCTCATGTTTAGATAGAAACGTCTCTCAGACTCTCTTAGCAGATTTGATGGTCTTTTTACCTTTTCGTTCTGTTAATTGTGATGTGCTTTATGAGATATTCATGGTGGTGCACTGGTGCTGAGGAAATCATGATTTTTTACTCCAAATAAGCAACGGACTTATTGTCATATGCAAGAACTGGGGACTTTTTATTCCAAATAATGATCTACCACAAGGTGCTGTTTCAATTTTTTATTTGGAACATAGCTATATGGGTTTATGTCTCATCCAGATCCTGTGGTGTGTGGTCTGCAGATTACATACTTGATAGCAGAGATCAGATGGCAATAGACTTCATCAAAAACTCTCCGCCTGAAAAAATATTCGTCAATATCAATGGTGACTGGGTCAGCAAAAACACATGGAGTGTTTGATGGACCCAACCGAATTTTTGGTCGACGTTGTATGTATTTCTTCCTGCTATTTATCTGCAGCATGTTTTTTTGTTGGATTATCTGGTCGTTTTTCTTTGTTTTTATACAACATCTATTCACTGCTTTATGTGTTCTTCCTGATGTTGGAGCTCATAAGAATGCTACTGTGAAAACCCAACTCCACTACTCAACATTATTTTGCTTGTTGCTTCTAAAAATGAGCTTTCTATGTATGCATTTTTTGTTTTGAACTGCGTGCCCTGCAATTCCTAGAATGCTAAGCCATTGTGGGTAAGTCAATTTGCAGGATAGAGGTGTACCTTATCCATTTCATTGGGAGCATATACTTTTGATATAACACCAAGGGGGCAATTCATTTTCTGCTTGATATATGTTTAAACCAACCATGCCTTTGTGATATTTGGGTGTGGTAAAAAATATTGCTTGGCCAGAAATCATATTTCCTTTCTAATCTGTGCTTTTATTCAAGATTACAATGGTTCTTTAGATATAATAGGGGTTCTTTTTTTTCATTTACAATTTTCTTGTGTTCCATTTTCTCTTCTACAAGAATGAGTACATGACCAAAATAGTTCTGAATTAGTTCCCTTTTCTATTTCAGGGCGTCATGTGTTGAATCTCCTCTTCGCCAACCAGTTATAGTTGAGTAGGGAAGTCAATGTTGTCCTGGTCCTCACAGGCATGTACGTGATGATAAAATGTTCTAGGGGATGCAGATGTTAGTGTTTTTATCTGCTCATATTGATCATCAGATGTTTGTGTTTCGTGTTTCTGGCTGCTCCAATTTCATGAGATAACATGGGGAATGAATATGTGCTTGATCTTGTAATTGGGATGTAGAATTTTTATTTTCATTTTTGTTTATGATTCGATAATGATTTTCTTGTCTGATTAAATTTTTAGAATTTTCTATATTAATTTATTGATGAACTAGACACTCAAGTGGTCTTAAAAACAAAATAAAACAATGGCTACCACTAAATTTGTAACAAAACTTTAGTAACTGCGCCTCCATCCGATGTCCTAGGCACGTGTACAAACTTTAGTAACCACGCCTCCTTCCGATGCCCTGGGCACTGTGTTACCTACACCGTTAACCAGCTTGTCACCAGCTCACGTCTGTGATAATGGATCTCCATTGATCCTCCTAACAAAATTGAAGCTTTCTTTCCATATATGGTCTCAACATTTCCTATATAATATCTGATATCTGCATATAAATGATTATTACCAAAAAGTATTCTCTCTATACGTAGCATCAAAATTTCCTTCAAATGTGATCAGCGAATATGTAAAATGTTTTCTTTCTATATGTGGCATCCAGATTTCCTACTGACGTGCATGGAGATATTACTTCCATAATTTAGCATTCCATAATTTTGCTAAGCAATAGAAGGAAGGCATCTCAAATCAAGGCATTTTACCATAGGGAGCTAGCACGGGTCGACTAACATAGGGAGCTCATGGATGCCGAAATTATTCTACCGGAGCCACAAACCACCATGGAAGAAAAAAGTGAGGGGCAGGCTATCAACAAGTGTGTGCTGGCTGGCGGGTCAACCAGCAATGTGCTATGCGCATGGCAAGAAGCAAACGACTGCGTCCTACCCTGCAGCAATGACGTGAAACCTCCTGTACTGAGTAGGGTTTAGGCATGTGACGACATGGTTTCCAATAGGCATAGACACATTCGCTTCAGCGAAGTCGGTTCACTCGACATGAACAGAAATTAGGACGTGACGACTGTGATCTTTTGGAACGGTGTAATCCGGGTGTTCAATGGAGAAACTTTTTTATGTGTTATACTACTGGATGAGGAGGTGAATTAGTTTTTTTTTCATATATTCTAACACACAGAATATATACAGATTTAGATATAAATGTTAATGCCGCTTACAAATTGTTTTAGGGTACTAAGATAGAGGCAATTGCATTTGGAGATAGGTGTATGTTTATGATCCAGACGCTTATTCAGAAGAAAACATATGATTTCACTGGTGTCTGTTTTAGGTCCACCACCTATGACGACGCATAACTGACTCATGTTACACAATGTTAGCCATTGTTTAAACATGGTTTTGCTTTTTGTAGGAAAGCTTCAAGACTTTTTGTTTTTTAATGCATGCGTTTGTGGGCTGGTGACAGGATTCTATACAACATGTTGTGCAAAGTAAGTTCTTTGTTTACAAGCATGCTTATCTATTAACCGAATTCCACCGCCAATTTTAAGGTTAATTTTAGAAACCCTATGTTGTGAGGACACACTGTAATGCCCCACGTCCAAAGTCTGCTTACCGCCCAACCCTCTTGTAGGGGCGGGCACGCGTATTCATGCATAACACCACTCTTACGCTTTCATCCTCGCTTCATGTAAAAGGATTAACCCGATGGTGCTATGGTTGGAGCAACGAAGGTTATATGCTGGCCCTCACCCACCTAAACTTCCAATGTGGGACTAATCCCACCTCTACTTCACTTCATGGGCCACTTGGGCCCCATCTATTACTATAGGCTTCTAATGGGTTGAGGTGTTACAGTCACCCCCCCTTAAGAGTTGACGCCCTTGGCAACATACCATATATATATATATATAATCGGCAAGCGGATACCCAAGAGCTTCTCTCGATGAAACGAGAGTTGATGCTCTGATACCACTATAACGCCCCACGTCCAAAGTCCGCTTACCACCCAGCCCTCCCGTAAAGGCGGGGACGCATATTCATGCATAGCACCACTCTTACGTTTTCATCCTCCCTTCATGTAAAAGGGTTAACCCGATGGTGCTATGGTTGGAACACCGAAGGTTATATGCTGGCCCTCACCCACCTAAACTTCCAATGTGGGACTAATCTCACCTCCACTTCACTTCATGGGCCACTTGGGCCTCATCCACTACTATAGGCTTCTAACGGGCTGAGGTGTTACACGCGCTTTGTAATAGACATATCGAAGCTTCGAGAAAATGAATGTGCCGCCAACATATCAGGAGACATCAAAGAAGTATTGGACACCATTAACCAGCAATATTGGAGATAGACGTGTCTCTTCAAATTTTTATTATTAAAATTATAGTTTTGGGATCTGCTTTTACGTTTACATTTGCATCAATTGTTCTTGTCAAATGAGTATAATTTTGGTTGTTTTTGGTTTAAATTCACTTTTTAGAATTCTGATGTGCGTGTCGCATGTGCATCACTACTAGTATGTATATGGGATACTTAACCACTCGGCAATACAGTCGAGTGGGCCGAAGGCTTGGTTGCGGAGCATTGTAGGTCAAAGCCCAGAAGATAACCATTCAGATATTTGTTTAGAGTAGGCTACAAGTTAGGTTAAGAGATATGGTGTATAGATAGAATCAAATGTAACTAAATCAAAGATTACCATGTAAACTGTTGCCCTTTGGCTATATAAGGATTGCAGGGGGTCTCTAGAGATCATCAGAACTCGTATCGGGAATCATTTGCCCAGTATGAACCCTAGAAATATAAGAACATCAAACATGACATAGGGTTTTTATCCACAAGGAGGCCCGAAATTGTATAAACCCTGTGTCATGTGTCCATCGACTTTCATAATCATACGCATACCTAGGATTACTATCGAGATTATCTCTCGACAAATTGCTTGACTAGTTTCTGGTTGGGGGCATTATTCCCAAGTTACATTCAACTTGGAGGTACTATACCACATCTTGGAAACATAAGAGATAGAACATCTTTGTCGAGGATTTGTTAGTTGGTCTTGATGTTGAGGAGAAGGCTCGAGGAAGATGCACTACCGAGAGCACCTGAAGGGTAGTCCAATGCCTATGTGATGCAGTATACTGGTAAGAAGAACCACAAAGGAAAAGAAAAGGCTATTTATACTACTCATTTCAAGAAAAAGAAGGTGAACATGGATGAGATTATATGCTTTGTGTGTGTGTGTTCAGAATGGACACTATGCCAAAATGTGTCGCAACCGCAAAGGCAAGAAAAATCAGCAATGACAAAAGGCTGCCAACATGACTCTTGGTTACTCCAGTGGATCATCTAGGTTTGGTAATATACCTATTGTATTTTTTGTTTATCAATATAATAATTGATGGATAGATGTACGAGCTAATATTCATGTTTGTGTTGATATCTATATGTTTTCTTCTTACTAGGTCGCACGAGGTTCATCCATGATGATGCGGAATGGCTCCCATGCTACTATTCTTGGTGTTGTTTCAGTCGATCTGATGTTCACTTCAGAAAAGATCATTCGGGTAAAGAATGTGCAGCATGCTCCATCAATAAACACTAATCTTGTTAGTGAATACCTCTTTTTTTGAGATGGATTTAAGCTGGTACTTGAGTCAAATAAAGTAGTCATTTTGAGATTTGGCTAACTCATTAGCGAAGACTATGATAGCGGAGGCTTGTTCTGCTTTTACCGATTTGGCTAATTCTTGTAACAAGGTTATGAACCATTGATCTGGTTCAAATAGTTATGAGGTTAATGTATGACATTCCCATTCGTGTCACATTAATTTTGATTGCATGCCTCAGCTATCCTATACGAGTTCAGATCCGAAGTTCTATGTTGTCAAAGTTCTAAATGTCAAGCTTGTGTATAAGCAAAGCAACATCATGAGCCTCACAAGGCTATCAACGAGAGAAACATGATATTATTAGAACTCATACATTCTGAGATATATGAGATTAATCATGTGTTGACAATGAAAGGGAAAAGGTACTGTCAATACTCCATGATACATTATTACCGACCAATCCTAGCAACCAATGGTTGGCTGATAAAAGATGATGACCGACTGTTGGTCAGTAATTCATAGTAAAATGCCACCAGATCGCCCCTAGGAGCTTTGCTATGCCACAAGTATTCTTTCCAAGCACAAAGGTTTTTTAGAAACCTGTTTGCAAAATCACTCCTAACGGTTTCTAATATAGTAATAAAGTTCAAATTATGTTCTTTGGTAAGGTCATAAATGAATTTATGTTTTTTTGGATCTTTAAAACCATCGCTATTCTAGAAAATCCCTCTCAGTTGGAAACCTTTGATTTTTAACTACCCTTCTTACCAAGTCTTATGCCTGTTTTTAAAAGGGAGTGACTTATTTTGTTCGGAATATTATTGCAATCTGGACATGCAGTTTCCAAATCCATTACCTCATCCATAATTTCATCGCACAATGAGCTCAAGATGAGTCTGTCATCCTCTTCTTCTTCCTCAAAATTTCTATACTCGTCATAAAAAATATTCGATGCTTTATCTACTTTTGTTAAACTGACCTTACATCTATTGTTTCTAATGTTTTGATCAAGTCTATAGAGCTATGAATATCAACAAAAGTGTTACCCAATGAAACACCTAGACTATTCATAGATGATACCATAGATTATCTAAAAATTTCAAAAAACAACTCTCTGTTTTGTTGTTGTTACCTTGCTTGATGCTAACATCCAGGTTCCTAGCCACCTTGTGTTTTTCCGCACGCTCCAGCAAGTCCTGATCTGCTGTGTTTGCATGCCTCTTGCTCTTGCGTGAAGGTGTGGTTGCTATTGTATAGAAGCCATGCGTTCCTCCCCTTGCACATCTTCCTGCTCATCAGACTCGCTGAACTATACATACGACCCCATGGATTTCCCGGATCTCTGCCACTGCATCAAAACTCTCATCTTCTGATTGTTCTGCCAATTCATCCCACGCTAAAGTCTCTTGGGGGTCAGGTAAACCTGGTACTGAGGTAAGCCACCGCTTTCTGCGTCCTAGTCTTGCCCTTGGAGTTGTCGATTGTCCCCAATCCAACATTATCACTCTGCTTCGTATTGTTATTAGTCTTCGAGTTTACCCTTTCATGACTGGTGTTAGCTCCTTGCTTGTCCTCCTGTGCTCCATTAGCACCATTGTCGTCTCCAGGACTATCCATATCCATTGGTTCTGGCTTGTTGTCATTCGTAACTGGCACCACTTTGATCTGCAGCCCATAAACATAGTCTCCTACGACTACATCGACAGCCTCCAGTAAGAGCTTAAGGTCCATGACCATCACCTGCATTCTTGAAATGTTGTGGGCTCTAGTGAACATCATGTCCACATCTTTGGTCACTCCAAGAATTGATCTGATCGCCCAGATGACTGTGAATTCACGCAGTTCCTATGGCAGTCCCCGGAATTGCACCCACACCTTAGGCATCTTGTATTTGTAGTGCTCTCCCACACCAGCCTCCTCAAACACCATCTTGGCATTACATGATTTGGCTTGCACTGCCCCCCATTCGATGTTTCTATGCAATTCTGTGGTTGATGGAAACATAGTTTTGATAACATTGTTTCCTGCTGCAACCACTTCCCATTTCCATTTACTTGGGATTATCATCTCCAATTCACAAGTGGCATTAGCTACTATCATGTCACCTTCTGTCACTCTGATAACATCTGCTCTTGCATCATTCGTGGCTTTGATTTTTCTAACATGTGGAATGTAGAATAAACCTAGCCCTTCAACTGCATACCAGCATACTGTGGCATAGTGTTTGTATGCAGCTTTCTATGAAGGGCATCTCACCTTGATGTGCTCTGTACTTTGACATATCTCACACAACAGTTGTGTCACACAGTTGGCTTGTGCATGACCCTTTGTCAGGCATCTGTAGCACCTTGCCATTGCCTGTTACCTCACGGGTTGCACCCTACGCAGAAGATTCAGGGATGTTCAGTGTGGTCTTCACCTTTGGCTATGCAGACTCCTTGGCATTACAAGCAGCTGGAAATGTGGATGCCTCAAAAGTCTGTTGTAGTAGCACTGCTGCCTGTGCCGGGAGCGATGCCATTAGTCTTTATCGCTTTCTCGACTTCAGTTGAACCCTGTTGTGGTGCCACCGATCCACGTTTTCCGGCCCCCTGAAATTGTTGTCCACCTAGAAGTTGTGCTTGTGCTTGCGGCGCACCAGCCAGAAGCCTGACCAAGATTCAGGTTATGGCCTGGTATTGGTGCTCCCGTCATCATTGTATGTCCATCACCCTTTCCTCCAAGTCTGCCATGTTGGAACCTATTGCATCCCCCATAGTTTCCACCCGCCGATGATCCAAATCCATGACCACCTCCACGGCTGCCCTGGTTGCCACACCAACCATAGTTGTGGTGAGTCCACTACTAGCCCACCTCATGAGCTATGAAGTTTGCCTGGCCCCCGCGAGCACCTCCACGTTGCGCACCTCGGTTTGTAGTCCCACCACGAATCATGAACCCAACGCTGTTCTCCATGCCTCCGTTGCAGTTCTGAAGAATAATAGAATCAGACCCGGTACAAGCCGAAAAGGAACTTTGGGATTCCTATGTTGGGCCGGTGATAGTGCATCAAATCATGATTCGACCTATTTGACTTATGTTTTGAATTTTAATCCCCCTTTTTTTATGCGTGATCTGATCAAAGATCGCAACGACGCAAGTCACTGCTAGTGATGGCGTTCGCCGCACCGTGTCAGGAAACAACTTTGCGGGGACAAAGAAGAGCCAGGACGAGGAGAGATTACCTTGAATGTTGCCGCTACAAGTGCATTGCCTAATGTCCGCTTCGGTGACACCCTCAGTGGAGGAAGAGGACTCACCCATGGCTTGATGTTCTGATGTCTCTCCACCAAGGCATCAATGATGCGTTTAGACCTGGAACTTTCCTGGAGTGGATTTCTCACCGGATTCTCTAGTGAAGAGATCTCCAGCCTCACAACAGCAACATCGTCCGGAGTGAACCCTTCCGCTTGCACTTCCTTTATCAATTCAGGCGTAGAAATCCTCTCTTCATCCCTCTCTTCGTCAAATTCATCATCTGAATCTCCACTTTTTTCTCAAAACTTTGATCTCGACCACTATTCAATGTTGTCAACATGTGGTCGAGGTTTCGTCGTCATGGCCAGAGCAGCCTCCGATTCCCTGGCCATTCTTTCTTTACTGTGCTGCCTAGTGTGGCCTCGGATTTCATGCCAGATTAAGGCGTTGAATTCTGAGTACCACCTTTGGCATCGTCGGGCGGTTGCCCGGCTCTTCCCTTCCTGTTGCACCGTATCGCCCCAAGATACGATGATCCCTTTTTCTCGCTCCCTTCAGTTCTCTCCGCATGGTATAGTACATGTGTCAGATGCCTCCTCTTGTTGAAGTTATGTTTTCTAGTCATTGATCTAGAGAAGGGGAGTGTTCATGATTCTTAGATCTAAAAGCTATCTACAGGGAGAGAGAGGAGGGTACTGACCGGATTCGAAGGAATACGAAGCAAAGCCATCGGTGGCCATCTTGTGGTCGGCGGTGTGTCGGCCGCACCCGGGATGGAGGCGGCGTGGGGCATTGACGTGGCATGGCCTGACGGTCTTCCTGTCACTGGCTCCGCTACCCTCAAGATCGGCTAGGGTTTTCTATGGTGCAGAAGTGGCGTGACAAACCTCGTGTTGCGCACCCTGTCCTCCACCCCCTATTTATGTTCTGCACGGTGATGAGGGCCAACCAACCAGTCAGACTGGGCATCCCCGATTAGGACGTGTGGATGAGGGGTCTAATACCATCATGTCCTTTCGGTCGACATTTGACATATTACCCTTTGTCTTCTTCCCTGTTTTGTCATAAAGTCTTCTAAAAACAAGTAATCAGCACTACAAATGATAGCAAACGAATTGGACAAAATAGGATTTTGCTTCAAACTTTGACACAAGGTTTTTCCAACCAAAGGATGTGAAAATTTCATTTACAGGCATCAACCAAATGCCTCATATACACATCACCCTAGTTCACCATATCAGCCATTCTTAAATCAAGGAAACAGATTGTTCAGGTAGGCAATCTACTCACAGACTGTTACAAAATTGCATATCTCGCTCATATAGTCAATGTATTTCCAAACTATTCTACTGATTTTTTAATTTTAAGCACAAGCACCACGGTCTGATAATGCTAAAATTGAAGCACAAGCACAAGCACCATAATACACTCACAAGTTGAAGCATGAGCTTTGAGGAACAAAAGGGAATCATACCTGGGATGCAAGTCACGAAGAGGGCGCAGCTGCTGAACAAGTTGGGAAAGACATGAGCGCCGATGGCTTTACCTGCAATTTTCGGCTCTGGGGATGACGAATCAGGCAGGGTGGGAGGGGGCTGCGGCGAGGGACAATACGGGGAAGAGATGTGTGTTACCTGTTGTCGATTTGGACCGCTGCCGTCGACTTCCAGAGCCGATTTGGGCTGTCACCGGTGAGATTCGCACTGCCACCGCTGCAGCTTCGGATTCCAAGATGGGGATGGACTAGAGGTGCACGGATCTGGCGTCGAAGCTCTCAGAGCGATCACCGGCCCGAGCCAAGACCGGCGCCCCGCTCAACCCTAGCGACGGACGCACCAGGAGCGGCATCGGGAGAGAGGAGTCAGGCCAGTCGACACAGAGAAGGCGGTCAGTTGGAAAAGAACACAGGGGTATCTTCACTTGGCGGTGGCATGGCATGTAATTTCGAGGAAATCGGCACCGCCCGCAACCGCTAGAAGCAAGCCTCTGTCTGCTGTGGAAAATGAACACGGCCAAAGCTGCTTTTCGTGTATAAGGCCGGCAGAAGTTTTGCTCTTTGGTTGACCCAGTGGCTTTTTAGAAGCAAAAACAGGTTAGAAAGCCCAACCAAAAGGACCCTTAGTTTTAGAAACTGATTCTGTTATTTACATTCTTTTAAGAAGGATAAAAATATGACTTCACATACATTATGGAATCATATTATTAATAAACAATTGAATACAAAGGATCATAATATGTGATTAGGGTAAAAATAAAAAGAAGACATCATACAATCTTATTACTCACCGCCTGATGTGGCCATAAAGTTGATGCACCAGTTTTTTAGGGTGACTGTGATGAGCTGCTGGTAAGGATGTTAACTGCACAAAAAAAAATCTTTAGTCAAGGAACAGCGTCACGAATAGAATTTATCTACTGTAGCATCTATTTTTTTTACAATCACTCAATTTTTTGTCTAAACCTAACCAGCGGGCAGCTATAGCATGCATTGTGACTCCTTGACAACATCATCAGGTAAATTTAAGCCAACGCACAGCGTCGTACATCATACCTTTGAAGGATTAATATTACGCAGATCAGATCATGTGGATGTTGAGTGCACAAAAACCGACAGCCTTTTGTAGTAGGTTGATAAGTTGGGTGGGGAGAACGAACAGTGTTGATACGATCGTAGCAAAGACAGAGAACGGTGTGCTCCATTTAACCTCAACCCAACTACGAAAGAATGTCTTTTGAATGCCTGGAGAATGAACGTCGAACTGCGAATGAATGAACGTCTTTTGGATGCCAGGAGAAGGAGCGTCTCGATGTTGCGGTTGCGGTGGCGGCGGCGGCAACACGAGCATCTTTTGGAGTATCGATTGCGGCGTCTGCACCAACACGGCGATCGCGTGGTGTGCCTATGCAATGTTATGTTTCACATACAAGCGAGGAAGTAGTTGAAACCTGAAGCAACCAACACCAGCATTCGTGAACGAGTAAGACTCTACGTACGTACGATGGCAACACGAGTGGGCGAAACCAAAGTCAAAGCAACACGAACGGTAGACCTAACGGACAGAGATGTCACGCTCACCTTAAATTAATAAGAGTTATGATTTTTTTTACGGAAGTTCTAGATAACTATGAACCGTATATTTAATAGACTAGCAAAGTATTCGTGCATTGCCACGGTTTTTTTGAAAAATAAGAGCATCTCTAGCAGGCCTCTTAAACCGGCCTTCTATACTATATTTTGAGAGTTTAGTATAAAAAAAAAACTCTAGCAGACTGACTATTTAAACTCCTATTTTAGGAGGACTCTTAAATCCTTCTACCAGTCTCTCAGATTTTGGAGCCTCTTAAATCAGAACTAGCAGTGGGGTCCATGTCTCCTCCAACCCAATCTCCCCCGTACCCCTTCACTCTCTCGTGCCATTTCTCTCCGTGTGCGTGAAAGCCATCTACCTCCTCGCCGACCACCATGCTGGAGCTCCGCCTAGATCGTCCGCAGTCTGGAGGGTGTGCAATGTGGCTAGATTTGCGCTCGACCATCACAGGCGACATGATTTGGTGCCCCATGGCGACAAATCGAGCTTGCAAGATCGCCGCCGTGAGCATCGCCTCCCCTACCAGAGGGCACCAAATCCGGCATTCCGAGGTCGTCTCCCAGCCGGTCGCGTCGAGCTCTGCCCTTGTCGTTCGTCATGACGAGCGTGTGTCAATGGGTGAGACCGAAGTCCAGAGACCGGGGAGCTGCCATGCATGGTAGGACGCCCGAGCTCCCTCCAAAGGGGAAGAAGACGGGTCTAGGAGGGGCGGCATCTTTCGTGCCCCACGGAGCCGAGGCGAGCTCGCCAAGGTCGAGCGCAGGCGGGGCAGTGGCCCCGGGCACGAACGGCGCTGAGTGCAGGCAGGGTGGCGCGCCTCGAAGGGCGAGTGGGGCGGCGGCAGGCGCTGTTGACGGCAGGCATGGTGGAGCTCGACGGCCGAACTCGACGGTGGCGTGATGGCGCGAGCGGCGGGCGTGGTGGAGCTCGATGGGCAAGCTCGGTGGTGCGACGATCGGCGGCGTGGGCAGCGGGTACAGTGGCGCGACGGCGGGTTTGTTGGTGCTTCTCGGACCGCGCCCTATCACACATAGGTTGGTTGGGTCTCTGACAAGTGGGTCCTACTCGTGGGGAAAAATGAGAGTCGTTGTTTGAGGAGTGCTGCCGGGGATAATGGAAAAAATTAGGCTATTAAAAGTAGGATCTAGCTCTCAAATATAGAAGTAGGAGGTCTAGTTTAGTAGCTACTGCTGGAAATGCTCTAAAATACGTATATGTTTTCCAACTCTTACCTCATTCTCTTAAAAGTTTCTTACTAATCATTCGCATTCTCCAATTTTTTTTTTTTGGAAGCTCAGATTAGCCCCGGCTCTCTCGCACAAAATGTAGACAGTTTCGAAAGAAAAATAGCAGTGAATGTCTGGAAACTCCTGTGCCTTTGAAGATTCTCAGCCAAGTTTCTCACAAAAAAAGATCATCGCTATATTAGTAGACATATAACCTTCCTCCGCACGCTAACAGCAAAGCTCTTCCTATGCGAGCAACCGCTATTCAACGCTGATGCCTGGGTACCGCCTGACAACGGGTAAGCGGGGCTGATTTCTAGGCGTCGCCAGACAGTGTACGTTTGGCGCGGTAGTCAATGTCATCAGCTGCAGCCTAGCGAACCGATAGAATGAGTGATCGTGACGCAGGACCATACGGCGAGAGACGGTGGCCTGCCATGGGCGATGGTCTCAGGTAGCTGTCGTGTACCTTACAAATTGTGGATGACCTAAGGGCTAATAAGGCTTTCTTCAATTACAATAAATCAGATAACTTCACGGACTCTAAATAAATCACGCTGGTTACGGAGTCGGGACAGGGGTAGAAAAATTTTACCTAGAAGGCGCGGACACGAAAAACATGTATAATATGAATAATTATTATCTTTACAATATATTAATTGAGGTGAGGTCATCTAGACTACTTTTTTCATGTTCGAATATGTTCGTAACGTTATTATATTTAATTTCTATTCTACAATGATTCACCAATCAATTTGAGTCGTTTTTAAACCATTTTCTTATCTTTTATTAATCTCTACAATATATTAATTGAGATGAGGTCGTATAGACCACTTTTTTCGTGTCCAGATATGTTCGTAACATTGTCATATTCAGTTTCTATTCCATAATGATTCACCAATTATTTTAAGTTATTTTTAAACTATTTTCTAATCTTTTGTTAAATTGGACTCCAATTTCAATTCGATATTTCATACTAACAACAATTAATCATCTATTACTTGTGTTCATAACGTTGTCATATTCAGTTTATATCCTACAATGATTCACCAATCAGTTTGAGTCATTTTTGAACTATTTTTCTAATCCTTTGTTGAATTGAACTCCGATTTTAATTTGATATTTCATACTAACAACAATTAATCATCTATTGCTTTAGCATTATATTTTACATAGAAACTAATAACAAGAATTCTAATAATAACTCCAAAATTATTATAATAAATATTCTTTATAAAATTAAAAAAGATAAAGCAAAATAAAAAATAGAACAAATGCTCAAACCAAAAAATTGATTAATTGAAAACCTTTTACAGTTAAAAATAACATTCTAACCATAATTTTTTTAATAAAAATCCGTAATAATGTACGGATATTTTGCTAGTATTATATATGTATAGAGATCTCTAGAGCCACTACGATATCTTGCACCTCAGGATCGAATCCGGATTATACATACCATCGAATCGTCGGGCAATTCTGTTCCATCGGATCCTTCAGTTGTCTTTGGCCTCTTTCTTCACTAATAAAAATGTTGACAAAAAACCATGGCACCACGCCGGCAACGCTGCCATGCACGTGCGTCAGCGATGGGGACGCTCCTCACGGAGCTCCTGCTCGAGATTGTCGCGTGCTCTGACGCCACCACCGTCTTCTGGTGCGCCGCCGCGTGCAAGCTACTCTGGTGCGAGATCACGAGCAAGGATTTTCTCGATCAGCTTTGCAAGGCGCCGGACGGCATCGTGCCCCCGAGGCTGTTCGGTCGCCTGAACAGGACGTTCTCCTTGTCCATCCGGCAACGCCGGTCGCCGCATCATTCGCTGAGCGTGTGGCGGGCTTGTGCTCCTACATCGTCGCAATATCAAGTGCGACCAGAACTCATCAGAGCTCACCTCGGACATGTGCGTATACGACCCCATGACCGGCGACCGCAGCTTCCTACCCTTCCCGCCGGACATTGGACCAGACAACCATGCCCTTCGTAGGTACACGTATGTCCTGTTGTCGATGACCTGTATCTGGGTATCTCATATAGAAGGAAAGTGTAGATAAACTCCTACTAGGATAAGAGCAATAGATCGACTAAGACTCCGCCATGTAACCCTGTCCCCCCGGATATATAAGGAGGGGTAGGGGTCCTCCTCAAGAGATAAGCCGAATTAGATAGATCCCACAGAGGACTTCAGCGAATTCCGACGACTCGGCGACATCGCTGCGACTCGACGATTCGACTGCTCACGGCCACATGTACATGTCCGGGGGCTACTTCGCCTTCACCTGGCCACTCGACCGCTCGAAGACGTCTTCGACGACTCAGCACTTCGGCAATCACTGCGACCCGGTCACTTGGCGATATCGCCTCGACTCGGTCACTCGGCGACATTGCCTCGACTCAGTCATTCGGCGATATCGCCTTGACTCGGTCACTCGGTGACATCGCTGCAACACTATGACTTGACGGCTACTCAGCTACTCAGCAACGCTGCCAATTATTTGATACTTTGGGTTTTCATCCACTCGTCTACTCGACGACGCCTGTAATGACATGGCGCTTCGGTCACTCGACCACTCGGCCACACCTTCAACGATTCGGTGTCTCGATCAACCACTCCAAGCTTCGATGATCAGGTGACATGATGGCTAAACTTTGACATTCAACCACTCGCCAACAACATTAGTACGCTTGGGGGCTCATCTTTAACTCGCCAAATTGCAAAACTAAGTATCATTATTCTTTCTCGATTTATTTTTTTGAGATTTTGGGCTCATATCCTTCATACTTTTTTCTAGGACCACTTATTTCTATTTTTTAAGTAGAAGATCGTAGATTTTTTATAAGTAAAGTTGGGCTTTATAATCAGTGCTCTTATTTATGGCTTTATTCATCTTTTTATTGCCTCGATTCTTTAATTATTTGTATTAAACAATCGAGTCAAGGGGCTATTTGTGTATCTATACATGTGTTCCTCCACTTTTTTATGAATCTAGCAGTACATATGTCGATCGGTGATCTTTCAGTAGTGCTTCGGTCCTGACACCATATGACCCATATCGGTCGGCGACCATTCAGTAGTGCATCAGCCCTGACACCATATGACCCATGTCGTTTGTTCTAGTTTCACCTTTTTGGCTTCTACCTCGATCGATATATTGCATTTTATTCACAATTTGGTCTTATTTTTTTATCTTACACCGACTAGCGACTAAGTCATAAAACTTTTTTGTTACGCGACAGACTGCCACTATATTAAATCCAGAGCCAAAGTTGCGAAAGGTCATGTGTCGATTGGTTCTGATTGCTACGCAAGAGTAAATTATGACCGATATTATAGCGGCAGACCAAGCTTCGAGCTCTTTATATTTGTCCTAAGTATCCTACGGTAGATCAATCCAGTTGCTAATGCGCGAATACGCTGCTATGCGCCAGTCGGTCTACCTACAGGAGAAAAATGGATACACACTTGACTTTTCAGTCGACTGATTTGTTTGACTTATAAAAATAAGTTTTCAAGCAAACAATATTAATTATAACTAATTATCCTAATTTTCTTTATTGTCAGGAACATTTTTGATGGATAGGCGGATACACCACTCGATATAGAGTGATTTCCTCGTCTTCATCGGTCGACAATGCCAGCTCCAACTGCTTTCATCGGTCGGCCATGCTAACATGGGCTGTCTTCATCGGTCGGCTTACAGCTCCGACTACTTTCGCCGGTCAGCTACACCAGCTCCGACTGCCACCATCGGTCTGCTACATCATATCTGACCGCCACCATCGATCAGCCACATATCAGACTGTCGGCTTCACTTGGTCATCGCGACTTCGAGTGATTCCTACTTCATCAACGATCGGTAGCTACAACAACCTTGACTGTCTTCTTCATTCGACCTTATCGTCATGAGTTAAGTACCGCTGTTACTCAGACATGATATTCTGAGTTGAGCGTGACCGACACTCATAATAACGATTGTCTTGGGGACTTCTTTGAAAAGAAGCACTTTATATCAAATTTATGGTTGATGCCATAATATATATGATTTGATGATCATATGACAGTGACTAGATGGTCACTCTATCAATATGTGCTTCTTTGAAGAGAAGTGCTTTATCAAAAATGGTTGATACCATAATTATTTAAAGCATGATGTGATGATCATATCGCTATGACTTGAAAGTCATACACGCGAAATATCGAGCATCACTCGACTGATTGAAGTCAGTCTATAATAGTGAAAATACAGCTCAAAGATATGAGTGATTACAATTCTTAAGGAAAGGTTACTTAACCATGGTTGAAGTCATGGTAACTTAGTACTTGGCTATGATTGATGTCATAAAGCCTCGTTCATTCGGTTGTGATTGAAGTCACCCGATTAGAACATAATCATTCGACTGTGATTGAAGTCACCTGTTTGATTCATAAATCACTCATAGGCCACTCGGTCAAAGACTATGTCATTTGGCTATGATTGATGTCATAAAATTACGTTCACTCGGCTGTGATTGATGTCACCCGAATATATAATATAGCACTCAAAAATGATTGAAGTCATTAGTTTGAGTCATCAACCACTCAGCGGTGATTGAAGTCACTCGTTTGAATTATATATCACTCGGTAGTGATTGACGTCACTCTACTGAGTTATTTATCACTCGGATTTGATGATTTGAGTAATTTTTTCTTAAAGAGAGCCAACATGACTATTCTTGTTTTGGACTCTTGCATTATTTGCAGTTTTCAAATGATACAAGAGTCGGGGCTACACCTAATTAGGTGCACCTACTCGGTACACCAAATGAGTTCTCGAAGATATTTTCAGATCTTTGAGATTCTCACAAGCTCGCTGATATAAAGCTGAAGCATTCTACATGACATAAATCAGTTGGGGAACTACTAAAGATTATCATCAAGTTTGCAAGACTCTCGGGGGCTTCTATCGATGACCTGTACCCGGGGTACCTCACATAGAAGGAAAGTGGAGGTAGACTCCTATTAGGATAAAAGCAGTAGACCGACTAGGACCCTGCCATGTAACCCTGTCCCCCTGAATATATAAGGAGAGACAGGGGTCCTCCTTAAGGGATAAGCTAAATTATATAGATCCCATACGTGACATAGATTAGACACAACTAGACATCGTCGTCTAGGTCTATTCTTCTTGTCTAGATCTTTAGATCTAGATATATCAATACAAATACCCACAGAACACAGGACGTAGGGTTATTATCCTTCGGAAGGTCCGAACCTGTCTAAATCGGCGTCTTGTGTTACTATCGTCTCTTGATCTCGCGCATACCCCTATCTATCATATAAATCCATATAGATGAACTACTCTATGTATGATGTCGAGATTAAGTCTCGACACCTGCTCACCGGAGCCGTCGATGACATCGGCTGCTCCTTCCTGCTGCTCGCCGTGGGCTTGGACCTAGGAAAAAAATTTCGGCAAAATTTCACTGAAATATCCGATATATCATATTTATCGGTGAGGTCCGATATATTTTTTATCATCAAAATTTTATTATTAACTATGTTTATTCAACAAAAACTACTTCTATTATATATGTAACTATGATAGTTTAGAGATTATTTAAGATTATTTCTTCTTAAATTATGCAAAATTTTTTAAAAAATAATTTATTTTATTTGCCGAAATTGCCGATATTTATGAAATATCGTGTTTATCAGTGACTACCGATATTTTTTTTCTGAAATTTTTTTTAGGCTTGGACAGTATCGAGCACCGCTTCTGCAGGCGCATCACTGTCCGCTCCATGTCGTCTGACGACGGCGAATGGAGCCCGGTGACTCGTGTTGCCAATCCGAGCCTGCCACCGTGTTTCGTACCCGTGTCGAGCTACTAGGACGCTGCAATAGTCGTCACCGGCGTGGTCCACTTCCTTATGCATCAGTACGTCCTCACCTACGACATCAGCGCGGCGAGGATGGGGATGATAGAGTTCCCCACGGATCGTGACATACAACGCCGCCATCTCAAGCTTGGGTCCACTCCTGACGGGGATCTGCGTTTATTTGGCCCCATCAATGGCTTCACATTATGTTCTGGGTGATGTCAGGAAACTGTTGGTCACAGCGTGTTTATATTGATATACTTCACCTAGGTTGCGCTCGCTAGTGGGGCAGGGGTTCTTCAGAATGTTCTGTGACCAGGTTGAAGTGATGACCATCGGAGATCAGAGGAGCAGTGTTGTGCTGCTGCGACTGCGACTGCGACCTTTTCACTTCGTGCTTGACATAGAGACGGCAGAGAGATACACATGATAGACTATGACAAGTTATGGGGTGTCCCATACACGATCGACATGTTGTCTCGACTATCGTCTGTAAAAATCTTCTAGTTCAACAAACAATACGCGGCCGAGTTTTTCTTCTCTTTCATATGGTAGGGTCAGTAGTAAACTTTACTCTTTCGGTTGGTGAATAATTGTACCATATATGTGGTAGCAAGGCAAATTGTCGGATTGTCTAAAAGCCAATATATCAAGGGGAAATATTTAATACAAGAGACTTAATTTGTGCAATCTGTGCAACACAAACACCCAGCCGTCTATCTGCATCGAGCATTCCTAAAGATTTGGCCACCGGACTCCTTTAGCATTCCTGAACTTATTTTTATTTATAGAACCCCTCGTACAAATCTTTTATTTCTAAAAGACCCCATCAGCTGAGTCTCTCTTCGCTAATCATGTCGTCCCTCCTGACCTCGATCTAGAACAAGGTAAGGACACCGACATTAGTGTATTATGTTGAAAATATGCGTGTTATTATAACTCTAAAATTTAGTTTAAGACAAATTTTATAGACATTCAAACACGTGATGCTAACTAACACTAGCAGCAGGTAGAGCAATACAACAAAAACCAGAGGAGACATTGACTTACGTTGGGTTTGTTGGTGCTTAACTACGCAAATTGTAGATGAAGCAGACCATCGATATAAACGTCGTTGAAGGACCGAGAAGGTGACTGGAGGGGGGGGGGGGGTGTGAATGGGAGCCAATCAAAATTCTCTAAGAGAACTTGACCTATATACCAAAAACAACCCAAGCCAACCTTCAAATCGATTACCATAACTGCACACACAAACTCGTGATGTACTAGCCCTAGGAGTGATCAACCTTAGCATAGAAACACAGCGGAAACAACCATACATAGCAAGGACTCATAATAGTCAAGGGACTCAAAAACCTGACCTCACTGGACCACCACCGGCAGTGCCGATCAGGGCCATCGACAGTGCCGGTTGGCCCCATCGGCAGTGCCAGTGAGACCCATCGGTAGTGCCGGTACGGGGTTTTACAACCCACCGGCAGTGCCGGTCCTGGTCATCGGTAGTGCCGATCGACCCCGACAGAACAGGAAAAACTTTTGGGATTTTGGCAAATCTTCTCCAAAACCTAATCAAACGAACTCCAAATAATGTAATTTTTGGACCAGTAAATCCTTAGCACATCACGACCCTAATCCTAGAAGATCAACTCAATTGGCTCAAGAAATCATCACAAATTTCAGATCTTGTGCCAATAACACCAAAAAGAGGAAACTTGAGAAATCCTTCAAATTGAAGGTGCTAGACCTATAGATTCGGTCAAGGACCTATAAAGGATTATTCTAGCTCATCCTAGCAATAAGTTCCTCAAGAAATCCACGCCAAAAACTCATCCAAAAAGGAGATAAAAAATTCCCACGAAAATAGCTCCGAAAATAGGGAAAAAGAGAAATTCGGGATTTAGGGAGAGAGGAAAATCTTGAGCACGAAAATAAATCTCATGTCATGGAAACATGCTTACAAGATCTATAGATACAAGGCTTTTGAATGGAGTCCTAACACAAAGCTAATGAGAAGAGAGACACCTCTTCCACTAGCCTTACCTCTCCTTATATAGGCCTAAGGTCTATTGTCCACATGACCACTCTACCCTTGATCTACATAATACACCCACCTACCACCGGGGGTATAATCGTCCATTTTTCGTCTCATAGTCCGAATGCCATTAGACGCTTTACATTTTTGCTTCGTCTCGAAGCAAGCTCCGTGATGGTGCCACGTGCACCACCAACCACCGCCACCGGTTTTGAGACCCAAACCGGGAAACCGTCTTGCACGCTTGTTAAAGCATGACTTCTCGATGTCAACGTATGTCACCTTGTCCCGTGATCCTGACCACCGGCAAGTATCTCCTAGTCCCTGTCCATCGGGCCCCCTTGTCACTTGTACCGGCATCCCGTTCACCTTGACTTGGTCAACATGACGTCTTCATCACACCACGGTTTTAAGGCTCAATCACGAAACCGTCTGTGCTTCTCGCCTCTCCACGTATACGGTGTGGATCACCCTTGACTTCACCCGGCATCCCGATCATCCGGCCCCAAGTGGCCTACTTGTGCCAGATCCTCTTGCCGTTGACCGCCAAGTCGACTCCAGTGATCTACACATCATGAGACAAGCAAACACATTTCTCAACTCCTGCAATATCACCAATACCTCCACCAACTCTGGTTAGTCGAAACCATAATCATGCACACACACATGCAATCCTTGGATTCCCGTATTTCAACTCAAACACCAAATCCGCTCAAGTCAATTACTTATCACATATATTACAAACCATGGCATATATCCACATGGTTTCTCAATCTCCCTCTTGATGAGTATATTGACAATCTCAAATGCACAAGATTAGAGAGTGAAATGCGAAACCGAATAAACTCATCCAAATGGCCAAACCCAAAGAAAACGTGAAAACAAGCCATCTAGTAAAATAGGGATCACAAAACCAAGAGTTGGCAAAGAAAGTGACTTGAGACACAAAGAACGTGAAAGGTGTAAGAAAACGCTCAAGATCATGATATGCTCCCCCTCAACTTGTGGTAGATTTTATGTAGTGCAAAATGGATCATTTTAATTTTCTTAGCTTAATTTGTGCATGACCCAATATTTTCTCCGCCTTTGGCAATGAACTCATCAAAGAACAAGCAAACATGCAAAATATGAAAATGCAAACCTAATGAGCTTCAACAATTATGCAAACAAGCATTTAACTTTGCTACCTATACACATAGAGCCATAAAGTGTAAAAGAAATAGCTCACAATCATACAAAGATAAAAAATAGATAGCAAGGTGTAAACACCAAGAGCTATATAAGCTAAGCAGAAAGATTGATTAGCTTAAAAAGAATCAAATTTTGCTTATCATGAGAAAATCTGCCACCACATGTGTAATTACTCCCATCCAAGGCAAAACAAGCACTAAGTGAATCATAAGAATCTAGCCAGTTTCAATCTCAACTATGGCAACAAGCATTCGCAGAAAATGAGCTTCACAAACGCTCACATATACAACAAAAACTCAATTGATCAAGTGTTTATTGCTTATCCTCATGTGTCCTCTTATCCATATGGAGGATCGCACGACTGGGTACAGCAAACACCCCAAGGCCTTAAGTCACAATGTTTGGATTCAACATTTTAGAATTATTCTCGATCAAATGCACTTAGCAGATTATCCATGATTTATTCACAAGACAAAAGAGCATGCCTTTGTGGCAAAAGGAACACATGTTTCCACAATGTCCCATCATGAGCTAAACATTTGCAAAGCCTTCCATTTCATAAACACAAGGTGCAAGTTTCAACAAGGATAAAAACAATTATACATATGGTGAGTAAATTTTAGCAAGATTAGTTCATAAGGTTCACAAGAAGCTAAGTTTACCTTTAAGATTTGCAAGTTGCTCACATGAGTCTATAATAGGGCATCTAGAAAATCTAAGCATGAGAGATTACCATCACATCCTCACAACTTAGCTCAAGCTCAATCATAACAAAGAGAAATGCAAGAAAGCATAAGAATCAAAGGTCATCTACCAATGCATATATTACATATGAGATGCAATGCATAAAAAGTAAGATACATATATATACAAGTGAACACTAACTACCCCTCAAATGGTGCCATAAGGATGACACACACCAAGTTCCCCCCGAAGAAAAGCATGTCTAGAAGCATCTAGGGGCTTGGTGAGGATATCAGCTAGTTGGTTTCTGATGTCGATGTATTTGAGTTCAACATCCCCCTTCTCAACATTGTCTCTCACGAAGTGGAATCGCACATTGATGTGTTTAACCTTATCATGGTTAATTGGGTTTTTGGCTAAGCATATGGCACTAGAGTTATCACATAAGAGTGGAACACTCTTAAAAGTTAACCCATAGTCCCTCATGGTAGATACAACCCATAGGATTTGTGAGCAGTAGCTATATACTCAGCCTCTGTAGTGAATTGGGCTACACTTGACTGCTTATGAGAAGATCAACAGATCAAAGAAGTACCCAAGAAATGACAAGTACCAGAAGTGCTCTTCCTATCAATTCTACACCCAGCAAAGTCTGCATCCGAATACCCAATAAGATCAAAAGATGAAGATGCAGAGTACCAAAGACCAAACTCAAGGGTGTATTTGAGATACCTGAAGATGCGCTTGCCAACCTTGCGATGAGTCACCCTTAGGGAAGCTTAAAAGCAAGCACAAAGACACACTGCAAAGTGTATATCGGGTCTTGTCATTATCAGATATAAGAGAGAGCCAATCATGCTCCTGTACTCCCTTTGGTCCACCGCTTCACAGTCTTCATCAGGGTCAAGTGTCGTTGTAGTGGACATTGGTGTAGACAACGACTCCACATTGACTATGTCGAACTTCTTCAGGAGATCCTTTGTGTACTTGGCTTGATGTATGAAAGTGCCTTGCTTGCACTGCTTGATTTGAAGCCCAAGAAAGAAGGTGAGCTCGCCCATCATCGACATCTGAAATTCACTTTCCATGGCTTCCTAAAATCTGGACACAAGAACATGAGAGGAACCACAAAAAATGATATCATCCACATAAATCTGAACCATTAGAAAGTTATTGCCAGGCCTGAGAGTGAACAAGGTTTTGTCAATACACCCCATGACATACCCGCGCTCTAGCAAGAAAGTCTTAAGCCTAGCATACCATTCCCTAGGTGCCTGCTTTAGCCTGTACAAAGCTTTCTGAAGCTTATACACATGGTTTGGGTATTTGTGGTGCTCAAAGCCAGGTGCTCAAAGCCAAGAAAGTCTTAAGCCTAGCATACCATTCCCTCTGTACATCCAGCAAGAAGTTTTGCTTTAAAATTATTCGGATAATATCATTTTGGGTCTGTCCGAGTCAGCACGTCAATTTGGTGTCGATCTGAAATTCAGATTATTACCTATCTTGTAAAATTCATAACTTCTTGCTCAGACCATCTATAGGGCTGTAGGACTACTTTCTGGAAAGATTACAAAAAGTATTACAACTTTGGTAGTTTGATCATTCCTTTTTGTGGCCTGTAAGACGTTTATGATCCTATTTTTGGAGGAACACCATTCTGTCCATAGAAACAGTTCAGCAAACAAGTAGCAACTTGCAAATTTGATATCTTGAGTTCTAAAAATTTGTTGGAGGTGTGCGAGTATGATTTGGAAATATGCTAAAATTCTCCATGATGCTGATAGTCTACTTCTAAGGTTAAATGGAAATAAGCCTAGATTTCGGACCCTTTTTCAGATCAAACGCAGCGCTGCCCATAACGGATTTTCAGATTCTGACCAGTAACTTAAAAAAAGTTCATAGCTCCTAAATCATTCATTCGATGAGGGTGTGCAAAGATGCGTTGGAAGGATGAGAAAGTTCTCTACAACCTTGGTATGGGCCTGAATGACTAGTTTTGCCCACATTGAGAGCAGTTTACGTTTTCGTGTTACCTATCGGTAAGGCAACAGATTTGATAGGGAGCAGAATTTCAGGAATGGACAGTCGACTTAGAAAATTCATATCTCCTGAATCCTTTATCGGATAAGGGTGTCTGAATAATCACTGGAAAGATATTCAAATTGTCAGCAAGCTTGGTATTCGTTGGTTCCATTGATTCTGCACTTAAGATTGACATTTTTGAGTTTTAGTAGCTGCTATTTGGATAGCACAGAAACGAACGCATTCATCCCTATAAATGACCACTTCTTGCTTTACTTCCACTTCTTGCTTTGCTGCACCTATCTACATTTGGAGCACTCAGGAGTCCCAACACTTTGATCATCTATTAGTTCAATGGCCATTTGTTTCAAACTACCTATGATTATTGATATCTTGCATATTCGAACAAATTGTGTATAAGGTTGGTTCCTTTTGTTTCATCGACCTTATAGAGCACTACACCGTGATTCCCTTTTTGATAACTCCTCGATCCTAGGCAACCTTGAAATATTCCTCCATATCTATTCTCGTTGTCTTAAATCCCTAATAGATGTCATCTTGAAATAGGTTGGATAGTTACAACCCAATTTAACCTACGCGAAATACCCGATAAATGTGATGTAGGAAAAAGGAAGATAATTAAGGTCCTCAAGGTTCAATGGAGCATACTGAAGATAAAGCTATATGGAAATGAGAATAGTTGCGACAAAATCACTATTTGGAATTTCTATGTCAAACCCAACTAGAATATCAAAAAAAAAATGTGTATAACTTATTCTCCCTCTTTTAATCTCGGGACGAGATTTTTTTTAAGGGAGGAGGGCTGTGACACCCTTGGTGTTATGGGAAACCACCATGGCAACCCTAGGCACAACAATTTAATAATAAATGAGTCTATAAAAAAAAACTGAAACCCTTTCTCCCAAGCCAAAGGATTAAATTCAAATCAAAAGTTTGAGTGAAAAATTTTCAAAATAAGGTATGAGTTGGGAACTCAACTTCGTTCCATGAAAGGGTGCCCAAATAAAACAACTGAAATAAACTACATCACAAAAGTGAATTTTAGTGAATTTACCAAAATTTTACAAAGTGGTTTGGACCACCTAAAAGTTCAAACCCGTTTCAAAACAGATTAACTTGGGAATTTTGTATTTCAAAATGTGGGACGTTTCAAAATTTGAGATCTGAAACAAAGTTGTGCAGCAAAGTCTGCAGAACAAGCTCACCAAATTTTGTGATGTTTGGAGTAAGAAAAGGTCACTGTTTGATCGAAATACAGAGGCAGTGTTTGAATTCCAAAAGTCAAAATCCTGAAATCTCTCTCTCTCTCTCTCTCTTCTCCCTTCTTCCCCCTCCCGTCAGACCTTGAAGGCCGCGTGGATGCCGGACAGTCGGTTGATCCTCGGTGTTTGCTGTGTGGGCGACCCCCCTGAGCTCCTATAAAACCTCTCCTTCCGGCCGAAACCCTAGCTGCGCCCACCTTTTCCCCTTCTTCCTCCCTCAGCCGCCACCATTGCTGCTCCCCCTGCAAACTCGCTGCTCAAGCTGCTGCAGACTGTCCGAGCCTGAGCCCTTCTGCTGGAAGCTGTGCAAGGAACCACTGGACCGTTCCCAACTGAAGCCTTGCTCTCCCTCGCGCTCCACGCAGAGATCGACGCCGTTCTTCTCCAGCTCCGGCAGAATGACGCTGACCCCCCACTGCTCTGCTACGCATCAATTCCATGGTGAGCCATAGATCGATTCCTTCCACATGATCCTCACTCACACCCTTTCGTACATCCCTGACCATCTGCTCGTGCAGATCTCGCTGGCATTTCATCGTATATAGAGCTTTCCTTGCCGCCGGCCGAATCCGCCGCCTCGTCATTGAGCACTACCTTCCCGACCTCCTGCGCCTCAACCGACCCGACGCCGACGAGCACCTCTCTAGGGCGAAGCATACTGCACAAACCGCGACTTCTCCCGCGCTCTTCCTCGCAGGCACGGCCTTGCCGAAGGTGAGCTCTGTTCTGTGCACCGTTGCCGGCCGTCCTCTGGCCCCTTCCGGCGATTGCCGACCTACCCATCACGTGAGCAATGGCGAGGGGAGAAATTTACCTGTCGTACCCAACCCCTTCCGAGCCCCGCAGCAAGCTGTGGCGAGCTCGCTGTCGCGCGCCGCTGCACTCCGGCAAGCAGCTCGCCTGCGCGCGCGTTTACACTTTCAAATGTGTTTTGCTTTAAAAGAACAAATCCAGAAAAAGAAATAAAATTGCAAAATCAATTCCAGGAGTTATACACCATATAAAAATGTGAAACAAAATTCTCTGGATTCAGGTAAATGAGGTCTAACTAATGGGATTGGTTGCATACCCTGATCTGTTATAATTATGTTTGAGGATTTATTTTTCTATTATGCATTATTGGTCCATATCTCTTGATATAATGCCTTATAAATTGAATGTCCTTGCATGCTTGTTCCCTGTGCTGGGTGTGACTCATATACGAATTAAAATACTCATAACATGTTATGAAAACCAAAGTTATGCATTTATCTATGTTTAGGACTGTTTAAATGCTAGGAAAATAAATACGCTTACTGTGATGGTCTTTCTTGTTCTGAGAATCTTGTATTACATTGGAATATGTCTTTGTGCATTGAAATCGAATTCTAGTATTTAGCATTTGCATTCCGTGATTTAATTTGCTCCAAGCATGCCTAAAAATTGTTATTTTATAGCAATTAATTCATGAATGATCTAGATGTGAAACTAGTCCTAAAGGTTTATGTTAGGTGCATATAATTGACCTGCAAAGTTTCATACTTGTGACATATGCATCAGTACCAATTTAACATTAAAATTGCTTATGGCATTGTATCTGTGAATTTCATAAGTAAACAAATATTAGGAGTTTGGGGACAAACCAAATTTTTCTGAACTGCTATGACATTGTACAATTGTAGAAAAATGTTACTAATGCATGCTTGTTAATAGTTTTTGCAGATCTATAATAAATAGCTAGAACACACAAAAATTCATATATAGTTCTGTGTAATGGATAAATTCATGTCCTTTTGCTGGTGAGCTTATTTTACCAACCCAAATCACCCTGCAAAGGCTCATACTTTGTTTTTCATTATTTCGGCCAGAACTAATTACTTAGTGTCTAAACTAAAGTAAATATTTAAATTAATGGCTCAATGCATGTCTATGAAACTTGTCACTTTATTCATGGTATGTTCTATTGGTAGTAAATCCCCCATGTGCTTGTGATCTCCAGAACCATGCTAAAGTATTTAGTTGTTGTATAGGGTTAATATTCCCTAATTGTCTATAATATAATTTAAGGTTTACATCATCTAAACGTATCTCATGCATAATAACCTTTCCAACACACTAAAAATATTATTTGTGCGGCGCCCACTCACCATGTACTTCGTACAGTTACATCAGTCATGAACACACCACACACTCGTACTTCCATACAAAATTACCGGATTAAGTACTGGGGTCTAAGAAGGAAATTCACCAACTAAACCCATCCCCTATGCCTCTACTTTATACATTATATTTACTTAATTGATTCCCATTGTGCTCATCATACCTGTCAGTCTTACTTAAGTAGAGTGCCATGAATCTTCTCTCATGCACATCATCGCATTGGCATCATGTAGATAACAAGGTGAACCACATGGAGGCAGGACATGAGCAAGAGTCAGAAGGACCGGGTGGTGATCCAACTAACTAGGAACCCACCCAACGCAAGCCCCGGTGCATCCCACCAGTTTTTCCTTTTTCTTTTATCACTAGCTAGGATGTAGGCTTGTATGTGCATTAGGTTATAGGAGTTGTTTGAAAATCTAGTATTGCAGTAGGTATCCTGTACCCGATAATAGCCTCGGGATGTTAGTCGCTCTACTTAATTTAGGACGACTATTCGTCGAGTGGTATGGAGACCATTCATAGAGTAAGAAACAACATCACATGGGAATGATGTCAAATGAAGGAAAGGTGAAATGGGATAATAAATTAAGACTGGCGGGCAACTAGGTGGAAAGGGAAGGATAATTTGTCTTCAAGGAGGTAGCCCTGTCCGAGTCACACCTAAGGCTACGCCTTGTGTCCGGTCCATAGGATCAAGTTTGAACGTACTGTTTGCATGCTGGAGTTATGGGCCCAGTAAACTGACGTAGCTACGACTACTGCCTGGTCGGAAGATAGCCTTCTCCCTTCTTTGGTGGAATTGGGGCTGAGAGGAGGGAGGAATCTACCCACGGATGGCGGCACGGGGCGTATCACGTTAGGGAACCCTCCTCGGGGGAGTCTGGACCCGGAAGACCGTGTGGTACCGCAGTGAAAGGTTGCTCCATTCGGCTTCCATGAAGCGCGTATGGATTGTGCAAGCAGGTTTTCCTGTAGGATGTAAATTGATTTGAGTTGCTGCCCCTCATAGTAACGAGTACCACTTGATAACTCCGTCGGAACAGTGTCGAAAGCCATTAATTTGTTGAAAGGGTTTAATATTGCTATTTGGAAATTATTATTAATTGTATTACAACCATGATTGTTGTAGATATAGTGCAAACTAAATTTACTATTCACCTATTAACTTAACTTGATGCTAAAACTTGAAAAACTAGGGATTTACTATTAGGCTGGCTTTTGGCAACCTGAACCCTACATTTAGCCTGTGCATGTCTAGGAGTCGGCTGTAGTTGGCCACCTTGACGGGCCAGTCTTGCTGAGTAAACTAGTTACTCAGGGCGACATTCTATGTGGTTTTCAGATGACCAGGGTGGAGACTGCCACTGTGGTGGGAGATTCCACTGGGAAGGCCAGCGACCTGATTGCTGGAACATCGAGTGGGAGCGGTGCACCAATAATGAGGAGGAGTAGACCAATGATTGTTGGCACGGTGTTCGGGCAAACACCTACAAGCCGGATGTTCTGTGTGAATCGTCATGAGAGGGCGAATGTATCTTACTTATCCCGTTGGACCATTTTATGTCCGATGAACTATTCGCTTTCGCACCTTTAAATATTCTGGTTTGTAATTTAAATTTGGATTTATGTAAAACTCTATACTCTATCTATGTTCTCTTTGCAATTATATTCGTCTATCATGTATTATACTATTGAACGTCGTAGCGCATGACGTCACCCGAGAATGATCCTAGAATGGAGCCGTCTCCGTGGTAAGGCGGTTCCATTACATGGTTGTTTTACATAAACCTCTTCCTCTATGAAACCATTTAGGAAAGCACTCTTGACATCCATTTGATAGAGTCTAATGCCCTTAGAGGCAGCAAATACAAGCAAGATCCTAATAGCTTCTATGCGTACAACAGGAGCAAAGGTTTCCCCATAGTCTAAGCCCTCCACTTGACTGAAACCCTAGGCAACAAGCCTAGCCTTGTTTCTAACAACCTCACCTTCTTCGCCATGCTTATTTTTAAACACCCATTTGGTTCCTATGATATTGACATGAACAGAAGGCTCTACTAGGTTCCATACTTTGTTTCTCTCAAAGTTCTCCAACTCCTCATGCATGGCATTAACCCAATGTTTGTCAGATAGTGCGTGTCCAACATCCTGGGGTTCAAAGGTTGCAACAAAAAGAGAATTGGTAAAGCTGGCGAGATGTGCGGACCTTGACCTTGTTGTCCTCTTATAGAGATTACCGATCATTTGTTGAGGTGGATGTTGACACTGAATGTGGTGAGGAGCCTCTCTCTCAGAGAGTAACTCCCCCTTAACCACAGCTGGAGCTCGCTCGATAGCTGCTGAAGTAGATGTAGAAGCTTCTGGATCCTCTGCTGGAGTGGTGGTAGCAGCAGGAACAAGCTCGGATATGGGATGGAATGACTCATCATCGTCATCATCCAAGCTCCATAGGTACTCTTCTACAAAGATGCTCTCCTCCATCTCCTTGGTACCTGCAGTCTGATTCATAAAAGGTTACATCGCAGGAATCTACGATGGTGTTAGTTTCCAAATTCAAAACTCTGTAGGAATGACCATGAAGAGAGTAACCAAGTAAGATGCCATCGGAAGATCTCGACTCAAACTTATCAAGATTGCCATGCTTGAGAATAAAGCACTTGCAACCGAAGGCACGCAAATGAGAAACTGAGGGCTTTCTCCCAAAACACAGCTCATAAGAAGTCACATTAAGAATTAAGCACAAGAAAATCCAATTGGAAATATAGCAAGCAGTGCTAATGGCCTTAGCCCAGAACCGCCTCGGAGTCCTATGCTCATCGAGCATCGTCCGGGCCATCTCCACCAAGGTTCTATTCTTTCTTTCGACCACATCATTCTGCTGGGGAACACGAGGTGCTGAAAACTGATGCTCAATACCATGCTCAAGACAGAAAGCATCAAAGGAGGAGTTCTTGAACTTGGTGCCATTATCACTACAAATTGCTCGTAATGCACCAGGGAGTTCCTTGAACAACCTCAAAGTTAAGCTCCAAAAGTGGTGAAATACTTCATCCTTGCTCTCAAGAAAGTACACGCAAGAATAGTGAGAATAGTCATTAACAATCACAAGAACATACCACTTCCCACCCGCTGAACGAACCCGAGAAGGGTCGACAGTGTCCATATGAAGCAACTCTCTAGGGCGTTCAGTCATCACCAAATTAATTGGTGGATGAGAAGCGATAATCATTTTCCCATGACGACAAGGAGCACAAACCAAATACTTATCAAATTTGAGCTTAGGTAATCCTCGGATCAAGCCTAGGCCACTCAAGCGATATAACAAGTCAAAGCTTATGTGACCCAGTCTCCTATGCCATTTCTAGAGATCAGAAGAAGATTGAGCAAACAAGCACTTGTGAGAACCAGGTGAACCAGCAAAATCAGCCTGAAAAACTTTTCCAATGCTAGAAATCCCACAAACCAAAGAGTCATTCGAATCAAGAATACAAGAAGCATTTTTCTTAAAGCGCACTTCCAAACCAACATCAAGCAGCTGAGAAACAGAGAGGAGATTGTACTTGAGATGCTCAACCAAACCAACATCCTTGAGAGTGAATTTTTTATTTACCTTTACCGCGCTTCTTCCCTTCACTCTACCTCTCTTATCATCTCCAAAGGTCACATACTCCTGCCACTTCAAGGGAGTGACGCTGGGGAACCACTATGCATCTCTGGTCATGTGACGCGAACACCCGGAGTCCATCAACCATTTGTTCTCCAAGCCTCCACCTACTGCCTACAAAGAATGAGACGGAAAAGTCGATGGCTCAGTGTTGGGGTTAGACAAAAAGCATTTGGGAATCTAGCACTTAATCATACGATCGGTAGTAGTCATCACAGTTGTTTGCACATTATCATTTGAATACTTTGGATGAGAACCACGATGGGAAAAACATGGCATGTCAAAGCGTCTTGACTCGAAGCTTGGGTTGTGAGAATAGAAATCATCTGTGTGAAAGCCAAATCCATGCGAGTGACGCTCACCATGACGGGGAAAACATGGGGCGCCAAAGCACTATTATGCAAAGCCTCTGTTTCGTGAATCAAAGCCATATGAGGAATGACCTTGTCCATGATAGGCACGAGAAAAAGAGTGAGGCTGAAAACCATCAAAATTATCCCTAGTCAACTCAGCTTGTTTCCTCTCAATCCTCTTACGCCTATAACAGAATTCATCCAAGTGGCCCTTGTGACCACAAAACATGGAAATGTAGGCACCCTTAGGATTTGGCTTGGTTTGTATGGCAGGCTTGGGTTTTGGCTTCTCTATTTGCTTTGGGTTGAAGGAGGGTTTTGGATTGGGTGGATAGTATGTATCAGTGGGTTTGATGGTGTTTTCCTCATCCTTGTAGCTGGAGATAGGTACAAACTTACCTACATTCTCACTCTCCTTGTCACACCTCTCAAATCCCAAGCCCAAGTTATAGGTTGACTTAGAAGCACTCTCCTTCACTCTTGCCAAATCACTCTCAATCTTTTCCTTACTTATAATGGTTCTTTGGAGCCTAGAAATTAGATAGTCATTTTCTTGGACTAGGACTTTGTTTTCCTCCCTAGTGATTACAAGCTTGTCCTTAAGAGACACACACATCTCACATGGTGGTGGAAAGACCTTAGAGCGAGTCTCATTTAGCAGCTTGGACTCAAGCTCTTTGACTTTGAGGGTTTGAGCTTCCAACTCACTTGTAAGCTTGGGGCACTCCTGACATACACCCAAAGGAGTTGGCCTAACTTTGAATTTATCAAGCTCCTTGAGGGCACTCACAAGTTGACAGGCAACTTGAGCATGCACACTCTCCCTCTGACTCAAATCATTCATCACAACTTGACAAGACTCACACTCTACAATCATGTCATCTTTAGCAAGCTTAGACCTAAGCGAGGCAATTTCAAAATCAGCACTCTCCAACTTAGACTTAAGCTCTCTACCCTCACGAACAATACTGCAAAGCTTATCATCTTGCAAGAGCAGAACATCGCGCAAATGATCAAGTTCAGAATAGAGCTCATCAAGAGTGGGAGGTACCTTGCTTGTGTTGGAGTTGGATTTAGAGTCGGTGTCGTGGTCGTTCTTTTCCATGAAGCAAAGCCCGGTGAAGTCATCCTTCCTCTTGACTCGTGGCTTTTCAACCTCCTCCTCCGAGCTTGTAAAATCTTCGCTTGATGTAAGGTCAACATTGCTCAAGGCGGCAATGCAGGCGCGTGCAATGGTCTTGGTGAACTTCTTGGAGTTCTTATCCATCTTGTAGAAGCGGTTCTTATTCTGCTTGAAGTCTTCAGTGTTGTTGTCGCGGTACCCGACCTTCTTCTTCTTCTTGGGACAGTCAGCAATGAAGTGTCCAGGGTCACCGTACTCAAAGCAGGTTCTTGAACCACCTCCTCTTCTCTCCTTCCAGTTGTTGTAGAACTTCCTAAACTTCCTTGTGAGCAAGGACAACTCCTCGTCAGGAATGCACTCCATTTATTTATCGGAAGCTATAACAAGAGAAGACAGAGCAAACTCCAAAGAAGACTTGTCAAGTAAGGGGTTAGTTCTATAAGAAGCATCACTGTGACTACCCTCCTGAGAGCTAGAAAGCAAAGCCATGCTAGAAGCAGGAATAGCAAGATTAGGATAAGATTTTCTAGACAGTTCATGAGATTTTAGCTTGCTATACAGTTGCTCACAGTGTAGGTTGTTGAAGTCAGCAATTTCTTCTAGAGCAGCAATTTTAACCTTCCAAACATTTTTATCAAGTGAGTATAGCAGTTGCTTAGCTCTATCATTGTCACTGTACATAAGGTTACCACAAGCCCGCAAGTTATATATAATTGCCTCAAACCTACGAAAGATGTCATCTAGTGACTCGCCAGGTTTTTGTGCAAAAGTTTGGTACTGTCTATTGTAAGAATCCTTACGCATAGACTTGACTTGATTGGTACCCTCATGGTACGTGCAAGACTTATCCCAAATATCATGAGCAGTGTCAAGGTGTGCAATGTGATCATGTTCACTTCTACCAAGTGCCAGAGAGCAGAATGTTGATAGCTTTGGAGTTGTGTTCATACCTATTCAACTCATTTGTAGAAGCGGTGTTGAGGTCGGCAGGTATATTGTATTCTTGCTTGACGATATCCCAGATAGCACATCCTTGACTCAGGAGATAAGCCTTGGTCCGCGACTTCCAGTAGGAGAAGTCCTCTCCATCAAACATCCAGAGCTTGACCGCACGCTTCTCTATGTCACCTTTGGATCACAAAGTCAGTGAAGATCAACTAGTGATCAAACCAGCTCTGATACCAATTGAAGGACCGAGAAGGTGACCAGAGGGCGGAGGTGAATGGGAGTCAATCACAGTTCTTCAAGAGAACTTGGTATACATCCCAAAATCAACCCAGTCCAACGTCCGAACCGATCACCAAGACTACATATACGAACTCGTGATGTACTAGCCCTAGGAGTGATCAACCTTAGCATAGAAACACAACGGAAACAACCATACACAGCAAGGACTCAAAATAGTCAAGGGACTCAAAAACCTGACCTCACTAGACCACCACCGGCAGTGCCGATCAGGGCCATTGGCAGTGCCGGTGCAGGGTTTTGCAACCCACCGGCAGTGTCGGTCCTGGTCGTCAGTAGTGCTAATCGACCTCGACAGAACAGGAAAAACTTTTGGGATTTTGGCAAATCTTCTCCAAAAACTAATCAAACAAACTCCAAATGATGTGATTTTTGGACCAGTGAATCCTTAGCACATCACAACCCTAATCCTAGAAGATCAACTCAATTGGCTCAAGAAATCATCACGAATTTTAGATCTTGTGCCAAGAACACCAAAAAGGGGAAACTTGAGAAATCCTTCAAATTGAAGGTACTAGAGCTAAGGATTTGGTCAAAGACCTATGAAGGATTGTTCTAGCTCATCATAGCAATAAGTTTCTCAAGAAATCCGTGCCAAAACTCATCCAAAAAGGAGATTGAAAATTCCAACGAAAATAGCTCCAAAAATAGGGAAAAAGAGAAATTCAGGATTTAGGGAGAGAGGAAAATCTTGAGCACGAAAATAAATCTCATGTCATGAAAACATGCTTATAAGATCCATAGATACAAGGCTTTTGAATGGAGTCCTAACACAAGGCTAATGGGAAGAGAGACACCTCTTCCACTAGCCTTACCTCTCCTTATATAGGCCTAGAGTCTATTGTCCACATAACCACTCTATCCTTGACCTACATAACACACCCACCTACCACCGGGGGCATAATTGTTCATCTTTCACCTCATCGCCCGAATGCCATCGGACGCTTCACATCTTTTTTTCGTCTCGAAGCAAGCTCCGTGATGGTGTCATGTGCACCCCTAACCACCACCACCGGTTTTGAGGTCTAAATCGGGAAACCGCCTTGCACGCTTCTTAAAGCGTGACTTCTCGATGTTGACGAGTGTCACCTTGTCCCGCGATCCTGACCACCGACAAGTCTTTACCAGTCCCTGTCCATCAGGCCCCCTTGTCACTTGTATCGGCATCTCGTTCACCTTGACTTGGTCAACATGACGTCTTCATCACACCACGGTTTTAAGGCTCAACCACGAAACCGTCTGTGCTTCTCGCCCCTCCATGTGTACGGTGTGGATCACCCTTGACTTCACCCGGCATCCCGATCATCCGGCCCCAAGTGCCCTACTTGTGCCCGATCCTCTTGCCGTTGACCGCCAAGTCGACTCCAGTGACCTACACATCATGAGACAAGCAAACACATTTCCCAACTCCTGCAACATCACCAATACCTCCACCAACTCCGATTAGTCAAAACCGTAATCATGCATACACACATGCAATCCCCGGATTCCCGCATTTCAACTCAAACACCAATTCCGCTCAAGTCAATTACCCATCACATATATTGCAAACCATGGCACATATCTATATGGTTTCTTAGTCTTAGTTCATCGATAAGGCAGTGCAGATTGTCACAGATCAGCCTCGAACTGTTGTGCAGATGCGCTGCCCAGAAACCTTATCGCCGCCCCTTGTGCAGGCTTCACGATGGCAAAGGTTCGGCGACTCCGCTCACCCTTTTTCCTCGGTGCATGCTAAAGAATAAGGCCAGTGAAATGGAAGCAGCTCAACACCACAGGACAGCTCTCCCAAGGAAAGAAGAAGAAGAAAATGGAAGAGAATTTTTAGGTTCTGGAAACCTGGATGTCTCAAGGGGCCTAATATATACATGGCTGCCCTCTAGGAGCCGTTTCTACTCTTATTATGCCCACTTATTACCAATTAATAGCAAGGCTGGCCTATTAACTCAAATTATGACAATTAATCATGTATGAATCCACTTGATTAGTACAAAATGGTTTAGGTCATGGAGGATACGAGTGACAAAAAATCACTTAGGCTCGTAGTCACGTCACGCCACGGTCGCAAGTCACAAGTCACGTGAGGCAATAAGCAAAAAAATGTGTATGTGCGTGCGTGTGTACTCATAGCAATGCTCTCTTTCTCTCTTAGTGCTTTATTTATTCAGCCATGGGTAGGAGTGCTATTATCTCAGTTGGTGTGCACCACCATAGACTAGCAAGGTGGAACTAAAATTAGTAGCCACTCGATTATGTTCAGCAAAAATACGAGCACCAATAAGAAGATAGTTGTTCAAGGTGTTCTGGACTTGCAAGCTGAGGCCTATAATGAGAAATATTTTGGCTCCCTGTTTATATTGGAAGATCAAAAAAGGAGTCTTTCCAATTTATCATGGTTGGCAGGAGAAATTGCTTTCAAAGGCGGGGAAGGAAATCTTAATTAAGGTCCTGACGCAAGATATTCCCACCTATGCAATGTCATGTTTCAATTTAATGAAGTCCTACTGTGATGACTTGAGTACTATAATTTGTCGGTATTAGTGGAGCCAACAGGACAAGGATAAGATGCATTGGTTGGCTTAGGAGAAATTGTTGCAACCCAAGAAAGATGGAGGTTTTGGATATCGTGATCTCTATGCTTTCAACAAGGCAATGCTAGCAAAACAAGGTTGGCGGTTAATTCATAATCATCACTCCCTGTGCACTAGAGTGTGCTAGAGTGTTGGGTGCTTGTATTTTCCTGATGGTAATGTTCTCAATGCGCAACATCACAATGGGGTGTCGTACACATGGAGGAGTATCCTTAAAGGCCTGGATCTTATCAAGAAAGGCATGATACGGAGAGTTGGAAATGGAGGAAACATTGATATATGGAGTGACCCTTGGCTGCCGAGGAGCACAACGAGGAGGGTGAGTACACACCAAGGGCCTGTGCTGCTCTAACGTGTGAGTGAATTAATTAGTCTAGTGACAGGTTTTTGGGATGAAGAATTAGTTTGAACTATCTTTGTTCCAAACGACGCAGCAGTGATCTTATCAATAGCATTGCAGGGGCCATATCAAAGACTTTCTTGGCTGTCATTTTGACCCGAAAGGACTATTCAGTGTCAAGTCGGCATACAAAGTTTTCATTCACAATGAAGCTACTGAATATGGGCCAAGTTCTGGAATTACTGTTCACAATCTGACAATACTATTTGATTTTCCATGGAAGAAAAACTAGAACCTGTGCTGCCCAAATAAAGTTAAGCACTTCTTGTGGCTACTCACACACAACAGCTTGCCACTTAAAAGGAATATTCAAGGTCGAGGGATGGACATTGATACGATATGTCCTATGTGCCATACATTGGATGAGGATGGTGGGCATCTTTTCTTTAAGTGCAAACTCGCTAAAGCAGTATGGAGGGATTTACTGCTGGAAGATAGGAGAGCTCATATGGCCTCACTACCATCCGTTGCGAGTGTAGTCAAGCTGATTTTATAATGGGAGATGGATGTTCAACTGAAGGTGATTATTGCTTTGTGGCGGATATGGTCATCGAGGAATGATGTTAATGCTGTAGAAGGACCAAGAACACCAGCTGAGACAGTGGGGGACATACTGAGGTATTACATGGACTTTAGTGAGCTAAGAAAGAAGGACTCTCGTCAGAATATGGTTGTGAAAAAGTGGCAACAGCCGGCAGAGGACTATATAAAGATTAATGTGGATGGATCCTTCACTGAGCTCCATGGTGCAGGAGGCTGGGGCTTCATAGCTCGAGATGAACGAGGTAATATGGTGGGTTCAGAACCCGGGAGAATTGACTTCTGCAGTGATGCTTTACAAGCTGAAGCTTGTGCTGCGCTACATGCACTTTCCTTTGCGGCCGATATTGGGATCTGGCAAATAGAGCTAGAGACGGATGCGCAAAATCTTAGGATTGCCCTCACGACGTCCATGCTTGACTCATCATCAAATGGCATGCTCTTTAGAGATTTGAAGTTCTTGATGTTTTCATAGTGTCTCTGTCAGGATTCTGTATAACCCAAGGACTTGTAATGCGGTATCAGATAGACTTGCAAAAATAGGTGCTAGCTTAGGACCAGGAGCTATCCAAATTTGGCCTGAGTGTAATCCTGCTGCTGTAAACGATATTGTGGCCGCAGATCTAAGGTCCGTCATCAGTTAATGGAAATCTTGTTCCATCTCAAAAAAAGAACCAGTAGCCACTTATTGCTTTGCATTTCTCATGAATGAGCCACATAAAAATGGGTAATATTTCAACATATTCACTACCACAAAAGAAGACTACAACGGTGGGTGGAAATGTACTGTAGCAGCAGGTCAACCTCCCCGCCACTGTGTTTCCGCAGTTAAAAATATAAATTTGTTGTAGAGGGTACTCCATGAGGTAAACACTCCACCGCTGTGATTATTACTGTCGCGGCGGGTGACAATGTCATCTGCCGCTATGAGTATACCGAAAAAAAAATCATGGACCCAGTGGGAGGCCCACCACCATGCCAAGGAGCTCGGCCCACCGCTCGTCCGCCGTCGCACAAGAGCTCGTCCTGCCGTCACACACCGGGGTGCTCGGCCTGCTGCACCTCCACCGCGCTCAGCCTGCTATCGCGCCTTGCACATGAGTGGGGTGGCAAGATCCGGTGCCACCGCTACTCGGCCACTGCGCTCGGCCTGACATCGCAAACGAGGCCGGTCAGCCACCTGCGACTCCACCACCGGCCTCAGTGCCAGTCAAAGAGTGGGGCGGCTTGATCCGGTGCCGCCGCTCCCTCCCGTGCCGCCGCCGCCCGACCACCACGTGGCCCGGCGCATGTTCCATCGCCTCCACTACGAGGCTCGACGCGCGCCACCCCGAGGCCCGCTGCACGCTCTGGTGAAACATACAATCACCAAGGGTGAGTGAGGGAGTGCGAGAGATTGCAGGAGTGGGAGGAGTAAAGAATGATATTGGAAGGAATAAAGAGAAGAAATATATAATCTGTGTGAAACGATTCGATTGGCTGAGGAAGGCCACCACGGATTAATGATGTGGTGCTCTATTTTTAGCGACGGATAACAACTTGAACTATTGCTAAAAAATGATTTTTAGCGATGGCTCACATTTTAAACCGCCGTTAAAAATTAATTTTTAACGACGACTCATATTTTGAGCCACCGCTAAAAATAGAGTTCATTTATAGCGGCGGCCCATAATGAGAGCCGTCCCTAAAAATTGATTTTTAGCGATGGTTTATATAGTGAGCCGCCGCTAAAAATTGGAGGACCAATGTAACAGCGGATCTCTTCAAAATCGCTGCTACTAGCTCTTTTATAATGCCGCTATAGACCCTTTTTATAGTAGTGATTGTAGTTCGATTTATGCACACAATTCACACTTAAGATATATGATACAATATGGGTCAAATCGAGAAACTTGAGTCTACAAATTGTAGGCCCTAGCGTAAGGCTTCTGACAGTGGAGATAGTTCCTGCTCAGCATGGCCATGCAACAAGAAGTTTTTGGTCTCAGCTTCCTCGATATGTACGTGCTGCTCATCGCTAGCCACTAGCACCAGTCTGGCCGGCAGCTAAACCTTTAAACCTTCTAGAGCAAAGATTATTTCTATGTACTCTATATCATTTTTCTTAATAGAAAATACAATATATATCAATGTTTCAGCCTTTGTACCACAGTACATCGTCATATACATGTAACCCTCCCAAATCTCAATTCCTGTGTGAAGCTAGATCAAATTTATTGTGATGAGATATTTGGGTAACCTTGTTCGACTTAAATGGAACAAAACTGAAAAGGGAAGAAAAAAAAATGAATATAAAAACAATCATACCCGTTGTTCAACCATATTGTATCCAATGCGGTGCATGTGGCTGTAGATGTGCGTGCATATATATAGCATGCTAACAAGTATAACAAGTAATTTCAAGCACAAATGTCTGCATACTGAATCAATCAGTGGAGCAGAGTGTGACCATCTCCTCAAGAGTACAGCTAGTCCTCCTTTTTTTTTTTTTTTTTTTTTTTTTGAAATGAGCTAGTCCTCCTCCATGGCGAGCGAAGAAAGGTACAAGCTCTGGTCCATCTCGTAGCCATGCAAGTTCCCCCACAACGAATCACCGCCACCATGCTGGTGGCTCGCCAGCTTCTCTATCTCTTTCTTATCGAGGTTTAGAGCGTACACGTCGCTTGTCTGGTCACTGCTCCCAGCACTAAAGTAGACGACCCCGCTGTTCTCACCGACCCACCGCAGCTTCACGCACTTTGCCTCCGCTGGTAGCGACTGCACCACCGGGATCACCTCCTGAGCATCCCACGTACCTCCAGCGGCGCTCCGTGTGTTGATGTCTAATGCCACGCTTTGTTCCCCAGCCGTTGACAAACCAGCAGGCACATGGTCAATGAGCTGGATGGTGCGCAGCCTCCCGTCCGGCGACACGCCCAGCATGGTGTTCACGGCGGGGTTGTGTCTCCTATGACCGTTCTCGGACATTTCCACGTGTTCTGCGACCAACGTGTCGAGGTGCAGCCCGAACACTTTGGTCCTGGCGTGCCAGTACGCGGCGTTCCCGACGACCACGCCCGCGCCGGTCATCGCCGCCATCTGCTTCTGTGTAATCCCCGAGACGGTGGTCACCTTGGCCTCGGGCCCCCACGCGCCGTCCTCGGACGAGTAGCTCCGGCACGCGGTGAACGTCCGCCGCGTGTACACGATCACCAGCCGGTACGAGGATCTGTTATGATCATTGCTCCCGTCCTCAGCGGTGAGGACGGTGCAGGCGTAGCGGCCGAGGCTCTCCTTGCCGGTGAGCGGCGGGAGGACGGTGACCTCCCCCGTCATTGGGTTGCACACGCACAGCTTGAGCACGTGCTTACGGTCGCACTTCAGCTCCAGGACGAGGAGGCCCTTGCGCGAGCCCACGAGGCGCGACGAGTCGAACAGCCCGTCGTCGAGGCCGTCGATGAGCTCGTTGAGCGATGGCTGCCGGAGGCCGAGGCGGCGGGACGCGGAGGCCGTGGGTGTGAAGCGCGGGACGGCGCCCTTGCGGTGCGTGTAGAAGAAGCCCAGGGCCAGCCCGCGGAGGAAGATCCCCCGCGTCCGGCGCGAATCGCGGGAGATGAAGGCGGACTCGACGGAGACGAGGCGGCGCCACCGCCGGCAGGTGGCCGCGGCGCGGACGATGTCGGCGAGGTCCGGCAGGCCGGCGAAGATGCCGACCAGGATCTCGTCCGTTAGGGGCGTGCCGTCGTCCTCCTCGCCGTCCGCGATCGTCGTCGCTGTCCGCCGCGCCCGCTTCTTGGAGGGCTTGCGCCGGGCGGCCAGCCAGCCACGGTTGCTGCTTGGCTCCGCCGCCGCGACGGAGGAGTACGACCGGGTGGAGCGCCGGGTTCGTCGTGGCGGCTGCATCGCCGCCGCCTGGTTTGCGTTGTGGCCGGGTAAACCGTAATAGATCGACCGGTTCGTTTCCAAGTAACGTCGCCATATCAATCACAGTATCAATTATCTATGGACTTTGATGCTAAGTTTCGAGAAACGGGACTGTAGTTTGAAGGTTCCTAGTTATTAATACTACTATTATTTTGCGACCTCGTTAATTCCTATTTATTTGTACAAGATCGGATCGTGCCTTCCAATTTTATGCAGAGTCACGGAGCACTACAATTTAAGTTTGTGCCAATTAACGCATCCATCAAAGGAGTCTGAAATTTTGACGAGATACGCACTCCCGTCAGTTTTGATCTTTCAGCCGCGCCCGTTGCCGGACGGATCGGAGCTTCACAATTTCCTTTCCGTTTATATGTTGTACAGATACAGTACTCAAAATCAAGATACTTATTACGCCTTGATGATGATGCTAAGCATACAGCACATTTTATTTTACTTTTTACTCTTCTTATTCCTGGAAAATTAACATACTTTATATCATAAACTAGCAAATTGCCCGTGTGTTACTACGGGTTTTAAAAAAAACTTATTTATGTATGCAAAACGTGTTTCGTTATCAAACTATTGTTGTTCCTTGTCATTGATAAGAGATCAAATCATTCGACGCTGGTTTGCATACCTCATTATTAAAGTATAAGTTCATAAATAAGGTAGATGATATTGTCAATAATATCTTGAAAAATAATTTCCTAAGTAAAAATTATTAAATTATTTAAAGAACTATAATTCTTGTTAGTACCTATTTTGAACTATCCTGGTGAGTTCTAGTAATTGTTAGAGCAAGACAGTATTTGTCTGTCCATTGTTTTTTATCGAGTACTTCATTTATTTTATGATAGTTTTTGTTGATGTCTCATTGTACATATTATTCAAAGTCAATTTCTCCAGAAAAAAATTTTGAAGAGAGAGGAAAGAAAATCTTGTGGTGATGAAACACGCTGGATTTGAATGCATAATTTTTCATACTTGATTTGAATACAACTCGTATAATTGAGTGTTCCGTGGACTGGCTAGGGCACGTGACAGTGGCAAACGTTCGGACGATGCTCGAAGAAGGTGTCAGGGACATAGGGTCTAGGAACAAACAACATTTTGATGAGTACACCCTGGCCAATAAGGTATCTAATTAGATATGGATAGGAAAAAGAGATAGTCTCGTGAACTATCCTCGATGAAGATGGCAAAGAGGAGTGCCACATATAAATATCTTTCACCGTCATACACTCCATTGAATGAAAAAAAGATATAGGGATATATTTGCTTCATATAAAGTTATTTGAACAAAATATAATTATGCCTAAAATATTTTTCAAAGTGTCTCATATAATCTGAATCGTATTGTGCTGCTAAAGAGAAAAATATAGATCATTCCTATAAAGTAGTTTGTAAAAGAAAAGGAAAAAAAACTTAAACTGAGTTTCAAATATATATTTGGCTCATCCAACTCTAGCCCACTTAGCCCACTGAAACCAATATGTCAATTTTTTGTCCTAATGCTTCTTCTTCCTCCAGCGGCCTCTCCCGTCCGCCATTGATGGAGGATACAAGCTCTGATTCATCAATAGTAAACTACAACCACTCATAAACAAGTAAAATGGATTACTATTCATCTCTTCCATCATTCCCCTTTGTCAAAACAAGAGCCAGCATTTGTAACTTTCAGGATCTCATAGCAGTAAAAGTGTTAAAACTGAATTGCTTTCTTTTCTTGAATTCTATTTTCTTTAACAAACGGGACAGATTCAACATAACAAACTCGATTCTCAACTGGATCTTTCTTGTATTTAACTTCGACCCTCTGCTGAAGTCGACTTGTTTTCAAGTAACAGAGTCGTATATAGGTAAGGATTCAGTGTTGAATACAAAAACGAGTTGCAAACGGAAAAACGATGACTCCAGACAATGCGATGTATGCACTTTCCACGGACACAGAAATTTAGTGCTAGATGATCACACCTCTCTTAATAAGGTGTAGATATTCTGTCTCATATAATACAATCAATAGATACAAATTAACACCTAATATTTACATTCTGTGGCTATCCGTTTGCAAAGAAAATAGCAAAGCCCGCATCTATACAGCTTTGTTGTACAACTACACATGTACATCTCACTTCCACTTGAGGTATTCTTACAAATCATAATCTCCGGATTTTATGCTCCTTTTGACCAGCTGTGAATTCTGTAACTGCAGTCTCATAGGCTCAGGGGAGGTGCGTCCTGTCGTACATTGGGGCAAAATCTCTCAGAACTTTAGTCATCTGAGAAACAAACGACCACTATGTTGATTAAATGAAATACAAGAAGAAGCCATGTGTCAGCACTTGATTCTTTAAGATGTAAATCATAAAAAAAAAATGAACATGTACCAAGCATATAGAACTTTAAAAAGCTTTAAAACTATTAATAAATTCATTTTGTTGGGTAAATATTAAATAACCTGCGACTTTAAAATTGGCTTTATCATAAATGAATGCAAGGAGCATAATTTTGATATTTTTCATTACTCATAATGTAAAGATCTCACCTTGTGCACAAGATCATGTGCAATGTAGTCGGAGGAAAGAGACACAGACATAAAGCAGCATTTCAAAGGCACAAGCTCATCATCCATATGTTTGTTAGCAGACGCGGACTCATAAGGCTAGTCCCAATAAGTACTTCTAATGATGATTGAAACTATATCTACAATACATAGTTTTATTTTGTTTTTTCCTAGACAATGCATATGTAAGAGAGAACTATCTTGAAAACAGTGTAAACATAGTTTTATCTAGATAAAACTCCTTTCTTCTCTTTCCTTATTAGTGCATAGTTTTATTCCACTATTCTCAAGAGTGCCACATCAGATTTAGACATTTGATTTGATAGATGAAACTACTTCCTCTCTTGGTGCACAATTTTATCTCACGATTTTATAGAGAAGTCATAACATTAAATTATTGCATTAAGATTGGTCAAAATAAGTTCAGATGAAATTTTATATTCTCGATGAAAGTTTCAATAGAGTTTCATGCATATGAAATTGTGTCCTAATGAAACTCATTTCATCTCTTTTATCTTAATTACTTTATCATGTAATCATTTTAGCTGATGTGATATCTTATTTAATGCTTATGAAACTCTCATTAAGACTAGCCTTAATTTCTTGTCACATCATAAAAAATGATGACATGCCACCTTATTTAATAAGAATGAAATAACCTAAGCGTGCTTTGCTAGCTTTGATGCAGCAGAAGCTGCCCTGTGAACAAGGACCTGAAAGCTCTCTCCTCCCGGATCTTTTTTCGATTTCTCATGGCTCTGGTCTAATAACAGAAGTAAAGCACTTTCAGCAGTAGGTCAACAACATGCATGACAAGCATGTCACATCTATTATGCATTGAAAAAGGATTGAGGGTGCAGGTGGTGAGGATATTGGATACTGTAATTGGTCATTGCAATCTTTGCTGCAGCTTTTGCATGTAACACAATTCATATTCTAATTACATCCGGATCAACAGACCGATACACTTTCAGAGACAAGACTCAACTATAACTGCATCAGTACTTTTATACATTCAGAGATATCATATCATTTGTTAGAGAGTGCCAAATGCATATATTTTATAATAAATATTTATTTATTATAAAATTCAAAAGTTTAGAAAAAGTCTTATCATAGGTTGATAGTTGACACAGAAATCCGTCATCAATGGAGCAAAACAAAAAGTTTTGCAATGCTAAACATAACTGACCTGCAATGCCAGAAATAGCTACTTCCACTTCTCCACGTCCTTCAGCGCCTATCATATAAAGTTTACTAGGTTTGGCATTGTCATGCCCAAGTGAGAGGCAGCTCCCAAACTTTGATCTGCCAGCTAATACATAAGACAAAAGTTGTTTTTTATCAAATAAGTTTTGATAAATTATCATCCAACTTTAATCCAGCCAGGTGTTCATCGAGTAAAATAGAACATAAATGTGCCTAACCACAAAGGTGAACCTGTAAAACAAGTTAGATAGAAGAAACACTCATCATCATAAGCTTCACAGATATTTTGGTAGCTCACATAATCTGAGAAGAGTATCCGCTGCAATGGTAATTAAAGATCTTGCTGAATGCTAAAATGAGAGAGAGAGAGAGAGAGAGAGAGAGAGAGAGAGAGAGAGAGGAAACCTTTGGCGGGTTTTGTTGGCTACTCAGAGAGTTGACTCTAGATTATGTACTTGGACTGCTATTGCTTGCCTCACTTTCTTCAGGAAATGCAGCCCCATCATGCACATTTAGAATCACACAGTAGCAGTGTTCAGGATATAACAAAACCTGCTCAATTAGAAGATTTAACACTAGAGTCAACAGAGGCGGTTAAATTTACATGGTGAAAAGTGCAAAACGAAATCATGCCCTTGAGCATAAGCAACTACAATATTTATGACATTTCCAGGACACTTTGTTGTAAAATTTGATACACTTACCACAGCATCAAAAGTATCATCAAAGTCGTCCACTCAAAAACAAATATTGAGATATGCAGGTACAGTTTCTGCAACCTATCAAAAGATACATGAGCTTCTACTATACGAGAACATCTCATTAGAAAGATGACAAAAAAAAGAAACCTTACCTTTCTTTGGTCAAGATGAAAATTTACATGGCTAGGAGATGCATATTTAGTTTTTGTATCCTGTTGCCATAACAAAAATGAGATTGAAATTTTGTTAAGTAATGCAAACAAAACTATCTCTAAACTTTTCTGATGCAGCTACTTTATATAATGCATAATGTCATCATATAAGTGTACAGTTCCCCTAATAAATACATATAAGATTCATCCAAATTAGTTATAAATGCTCACTTGTACTAACCATATAAATTGGAGACAACCACTTGCTTTTGTCAGCACGATTGCAAGGTTCGTCAATGTTGTCAAAGGAGCACATATGGACCAACATAACAAATAGTTGACAGTCAGTAACGTTCATAGTTATCATAAATATATTCAATGGATACGAATACATAATTCTCATTCTAGGATTCATAGGTCCTAAATGCCAGAAAAAATAATGGGAAGATACTGCAGTCCTATACTACTCAGTCTGATAATGTAACATCCCGGGCTTAATCCTCAACTTGGCAGCTCGAATAGAGGACAATATGTTTTACCCAACTTACATCTCAAAAGATCAACATGTGACCGTTAACATTTCATAAAGAATGAAAATCTTGAGAGATGTTGTAAATAGCTAAGCAATTCTTTAACTAATAGACCGCCCAATATCAGATAGTTGTATCATAAGGAACAAAATTTTGCTCATCGGAGCTTTTAGACCCAATTGTTTAGAACCACAAGAACTATCCATTTCAGCTGACCTTTTTTATTCACTAGTATTATTTATTGCTTTTGCTTATGCATTCCTTTTTCTCTTTTTAACTTTTCATTTTGGTCCTTGTGGGTTTCATCTCTATACTATGCCAACATGCTTGGAACTAAAAGTTTTTTTATCATGATCATACATATTGTGTAGCGAAATTGTTACAAAAACATACCAACATATTGCAATAGCCGTAGTGTATGACATGTTTGCAATTAAATTCAAGTAGAAATATCATTCCGGTTCAACCTACATAGTATTAGAATTGATAACGTTGTCAAGTTGCGTCACATGAAATAGACAAGGTCAACTAGCACAAAAAATCAAAAGAAAGTTATTATTTCTTCTATGTCAAACTATATTAAACAAATATAATACAAAGGCAAGAATGTTGAAATTCTAATGTTCCACTTGTTTGCATCACTGATGCAATAAAAGTGCAGCAATGCATCTTTCAACCACATGTACAAAGGGTCAGCTATGATTCCTGAATAGGTTTAGAATAAAAAAGCAACGAATACCTCCCATATAGAAAGTACAGTCAATAATAAATTCAAATCAAGCGAATGAAATCTATTAACTTAACAGATCATAATACATCTTTAATTATTCAGCAGAAGGTTTTTATTTTGAAAGAAATGAACCTAAAAACAATGCACCATGATAAGTATCAACTAAGAAAACAAGAGGATAAAAGGGTGCACTGAAATTTTCAGTCAAAAACTTTCATCAGTCTCACTATACATAAGGAATTCATATCAGAATAGTGAAAAAGCAATGTATCCCACAATAGATAATGTTGCTCAATGCAGTGCATATCTTGTTGCACTATCAATTGAAAACACAAAAGAAAGGAAAGAGCAAGAAGCATGATTTATTGAAAGTATAGAAACACAACAATATGCATCAAGCATTCAGTCATCTAGATGTAATGTAAAGTATAATGAATATTGCTTCATTTACCGTAGGGGCCCATCTTCGCACAAAAAAAGGAAGTGGATCTTCCATATTATCATTAAACCCATAATGATGAAATTAGTGCACCAAACAAATAGTAAAATCAAGTAAGAGTGATGCATGTTCTTAGAATACCAATGAAAATAAGAGGTAAGTTAACATTATAGTGGGTAATTTATTATTAACAAAGAACACAAGGTCATCCTCTTCACTTCTATTTGATGCCTCACTAGGCAGAAAGAAAAGATCAAGCATTTGATGCCAGAATTTGTCATCCATTCCAGCATCTGAGGCATCATCTTCAGCATGAACAATGGTCCACCTAGTCAAATGTGAGTGTTTCTTCACCATACTCAGTAACTCTTTCCTAAAATGAGTGTGCACAAGGATAAAACTTGAACACTTTGTAAAGCTTGTAAAAGTGCCTTAGTACATACAAAGACTATGTAATGTTTCTTCTTCCTTTTTTCTAACTAGGTAAACTATTGAATAAGGACTAAGCATACACTCAAGCAACTACTCGTGTTGCCTAAAGCAACAAGATGTTACAACATCATGGGAAACAACTTCTTATATTGCCTAAAGCAATAGAGGAGGGAGACAAGGCAATGGAATTCACAAAATTAATTGCTCAAGTTTCCTTTTGCCTGATGGTGGCACCCAATCCTAGATATAATCAAATAAGTTGCACAATCTGATAGAAAGAATGAATCTGATCATGCATCAAGGTAGCCCATCTCCATGGTACAATGCATTCTAGGGTATCGGGTTCCCTCCTCTACTCTCGTTCTATCCCTTTCCCCCAATCCTCCTGTCCTATTGAAGAGGGCGTCGAGATGGAGGTAGCGAGAGAGTGCTACACAGACATCAATGGTGATGTGGATGCATCAGCGGTGCTATCTGCTAATGGGTACGTGTCAGATGAGAAGGCAGAGCTGGCATTGGTGGCAGACGGGGCGGTGGCGAGGTCGGGGTCCAAGTATGGAGTTGGGGATGTTGGTTTTATTTTTGGTAGACCATAATGTCACCAACAGAACCGAAAGGAAATCTAATTTCCTGTGGAATTCGGATCTGGACCAATATGGTTAGTTTTGATTCTGCCTTGATCAGGAAACAAAACCTGCAGATAGAAATGGACCCGGCCCCGAGTTTACAGTGCATATAAAAGGAGGGTCACCCCTCGATCGATTCATCCAATCGTAAGTCCACCCAACCGATCACTAAGGCGCTGGAAGACTCAGAAGCTCGTCTTCCAGCCCAAGGGCATCGCCGCTACCGTCCCGAAGGTCTTCGTCCTCGCAAGAAGACCCTCAAGGAACGCCTACGCTACATCCCCGACGACGCCCTCATCACCGAGTCTCCCACCTCTGCACTGACGTCAATGAACTCCTCCACCAGCACCAGTAACAGATCGAACCTACTATTCCGTATTAGTTTTAGTTTACTAGATGTGATCTTAATTGACTAGATGATCCTATTAATTAAGTGTTAATTATTTCTAATAATTGGTATCAGTTAGCCTTAATCTAGTTGATTAGATCCACTGGTTTAAGTTAGACATGTTCGGTTTGTACTAGATCTGTTCATGTTTAAGTGAAATTAGTTGATCTAGTACTACAATCAGAGGATTCTATGCTCGATCTAGTCATGTTTTAGCTAAGTTCTTTAATTATCAGAATAATGCTTATGCCTAGATTAATTAGATCAGTAATGTAGCTAAGTTAATTTTCATGTTTTAGTTTAGATTTAACATGTTAGGGTTTCGGTTAAAGAAAAATTAGGCCATGTCACGGTTAGATCAGAAAAGGGGATTGCGGAAAACACCAAATCAAATAGAATAATCACACCCGTAGATCCCCTAACCCTAACCCTAACCCTAACCCTAAGTTCAAAAAACTCACCTGGTCACGCCGTCGGTGATATGCGTGTGCCTTCAAGGCACACCATCAGATCACGCCGGTTGGCCGTCGCCACCTCTCCCCACCGGCCGCCGACAAGGAGCCACGCGCATCAGATCTTGCGCGCACGCGTCTCGTCGGGACCGGATCGGCCATGCGGTGTAAGTTGCCACACGCGCGCACCCACCGTCGCCCTCCGCGTCATCGCCGGAATGCCGCCGCCACCGGGTCGCTGGAGCTCGCCCTCGTGCGCGCCTCGGCCGACAAACAGGGCACCACGGAGGCACCCCTCGATGGTGTCGCGCGCGACCTAGTCGCACGCGTGCGCTGTCGAGAGGAGCCGCCATGGCGCCGGTGGCGCATGGTATGCGTGAATGGCTCACCGGCCGCCGCCGAAGCTCATCGTGAGCAGAGAAGGGGAGAGAAGAGAGTAAGGCGCGAGAGGGAGAAAGTGAGAGCTAGGGTTTAGTCCGGCTGCTTTCTTCTTTTTTATACTGCCTTTCTTTTCGCTCTGAGCCGTCCATCTAAGTCGACGGCTGAGATCGACGCGGGGGGAGGAGGGGTGCTGCACGTGCATGGGCCTAATTGGTGGCCCGTCCGTGGGTTGGCTTGGCCCATTAGCCGCTGGGCCGCCAGCTGCTGAGCGCGAGCCGTGAGCCGAGCCATCGAGTTCCAGCCACCACTGGTCCGAGCCACGAGCCGATTGCGGTGAGCCGAGCCGCCCGCGCTACGCTGCTGGGCCATGCGCATTTGCTGGGCTGCGCTATGCTGCTGGGCTGTCTCCGCTGTTTGGGCCGCTTGCCGGGCCTTGCCGCGCGCGCGCACACTCGGTCGTGCGGCTGCGCTCGTCCTTGGGCCAAAATTAGCTTAAGTTTTAGGCCGAATTTTAATTCAATTTCATTCATTAAGTTTTAAGTATTTCTTTAGTTAATGATTTAATTGCCTTTCTAATCTTAGTTAAGTAATTTTATTTTAAGCTTAATTATTAAGTATTGGTGTTTTAAGCTATTATATTTTAATTTTAAGTATTAATCCACCAATATACTTTGAGATGCCTCTAAATAAATGGAACCACCGAGAAGTTTATTTAGAGTAAACTTGTGATTATTTCTGACCACCGTTGTTTAGTCATGAGTATTTAGATGAATTTCGTTTGTTTTATCCACCGGTGATGCAAATTGAAATTTAATTGTATGATTATAATCAGACCACCGTAGGGTTATTTTCATGCACTAATTTCCATTTCATTGTATATGCTTACTAAGTTGAGTTTATTTTGCTTTGCTTTTCAGTGAATAATATTAATGTTGTTGCTTCCTACCTCAACAAGATTGAGCCACTCAACAGAGTCAACTATCCGGACTGGAGGGGTATGGTCATCACATGCTTGGCATGGAATGATCTCGATGTTGCACTGAGGGTGGATAAGCCTGCCGCCCCTACTAATAGAGCTGCACCTTCTCCCGTTTTTGAGAAGTGGGAGAGATCTAATCGGATGGCTACCATGGTTATTCTTCAGACCATAAGTCCTGGTATTAAGGGTGCCATCCCAACTAAAAATGCAGCTGGAGTTGATCTGACTGCTAGGGAGCTACTGGCCACGATTGTGGAGAACTTTAAAAGCTCCTCTAAGACTTATGCTAGTACACTCATCATGAAGTTGGTGGGTTGTCAGTATAATGGTCAGACTGGCATAAGGGAGCACATTCTTCATATGTGTGACATGGCCAATAAGCTTAAAGATATGAAGATGGAAATCTCTGATGGTTTCCTTGTTCATTTCATCATGACCTCACTCCAGCCTCAGTGTGCTCCATTTAAAATCATCTACAACACCAACAAGAACACTTGGTCTATCACTGACCTTATAAGTTATTGTGTTGAAGAAGAGGAGAGGCTGAAAACTGAGAAGATGAAGGAGAATGTTGTGAACATGGTTGGCAACCTTAGTCTCAACAATACTCCTAAGAATCAGCATGAGGCAAGCAGCAACAAGCAAGGCCAAAGGAAGAAGAAGAAGAATGGGAACAAGAATTGACCCAACAACAACAACAACTTCAAGAACCACCAGCCTAAGGGTGGTAAGTCATGCTCTTTCTGTGGCTCATCCAAGCACCTTCAAAAGGCTTGTCTAGGCTTTAAGGAGTGGTTGAAGGAGCAAGGTAATGATAAGTTTGATGTTGTTTCTTTTATTGATGAGTTATTCTTAGCGGATTTTTCCCCTAATACTTGGTGGATTGACTCAGGTGCCACTGTGCACATCTCTAATTCATTACATGTACTCTGTTCAATCTAAACTATAAGAAGGGGGGAGCGAAGCCTAAGAGTGGCTGATGGGAACGTCGTCCAAGTTGAAGGCGTTGGGAGCTTCCACTTAGAGTTGCCGGGTGGCTTCCAGCTTAATTTAGAGGATGTTCTTTATGTTCCTAGTTTAAAGAGAAATTTAATTTCTGTATTAGCCTTAGATGATTCGGGACATGTTTGTGAGTTTGGCAACAATAAGTGTGTTATTAAGTTTAATTCAATAAATGTCGGTCTTGCAGTTAGGCAAGGCAAGCTTTATATGCTCTCTCTTGATGATTCTGTGATGAATGTTGCTAGTATTTCACATAAGCGTAAACGTGATGATGAGACTTCTTCGAAATTGTGGCATTGTTGCCTTGTCCACATTTCGAGGGGGAGAATAGAATGTCTCATTAAAGATGAAATAATATATCAATTGGACTTTTTTGATTCAGAGCAGTGCATCGACTGCATTAAGGGAAAATACGCTAAGACAATTAAGAAAGGAGCTACTAGAAGTACAGGCGTATTAGAAATAATACACATAGATATTTGTGGCCCGCTCTCAGTAACATCTGTATATGGCTATGATTCTTTTATAACACTTATCGATGATTATTCCTGTTATGGACACATTTACCCCATTAAGAAGCGTTCAGATGCGCTAGAAATATTTAAGATTTATAAGTTGGAAGTTGAGAAACAACATAACGCTTCCATTAAAATAGTAAGATTAGATCATGGGGGAGAATATTACGGGAAACATGCAACATATGGTCAAATAAAGGGACCATTTGCTAAGTATTTAGAAGAAAATGGCATAAGAGCGCAATACTCCATGCCAGGAGAACCACAGCAAAATAGAGTTGCTGAGCGATGCAATCGCACGTTATTAGATGTGGTGCGTAGCATGCTTAGTCATTCTAATTTATCTATTGAGCTGTGGATGGAAGCATTAAAAACAGTTGCTCATATTCTTAATCGGGTTCCATCCAAGTCAGTTCCCAAGACAACTTTTGAGTTGTGGAATGGGAGAAAATCGTCACTAAATTATTTGAAAGTGTGGGGTTGTCCCGCTGAGGCTAAGCTATTTGATCCACAACATAAGAAACTGGATTCTAAGACGGTAAGCTATCATTTTATCGGATACCCAGATAAGTCAAAGGGATACTGATTCTACTGTCCTGGTCGCTCTAGTAAGTTTGTTGAGACAAGACAGGCTGTGTTTCTAGAGGACTCAGGATCTAGTGGAAGTTCTGCTAAGAGGGATATAAGTCTCAAAGAATTACGAGTTAATCTTCCAACTCCGGATTTCCTAGAGCCTACGGAGGTATATCAGTTTGTACCGCCAACTATTCCTCAACCTAGCAGCACCATGGCAGCCGCTCAGGTACAGGTACCGCCTACTGGGGATCATGCACCAGACATTGATGCACAAGATCCAGCTCAAGAGGAACCTGCGCCAGATGAATAGCCTCAGCCTGATCCTGAACCGGCTGTGAACGAACCATTAAGACGTTCACATCGGGAAAGGAGACGGGCAATTCCTGACATTTATGAGACATATTTAAGTGAGGATCAGTATGATGTCGGGAAAATAAATGACCCAACAAATTTTAGAGAGGCAGTTGAAAGTGAGAATTCCACTAAATGGATTGAAGCCATGGAAGAAGAGCTTAAGTCTATGAGTTCTAATCAGGTTTGGGATTTAGTAGAAATTCCTAATAGAATCAAAATAGTAGGCTATAAATGGGTCTACAAGACTAAACGTGATTCCAAAGGGAAGGTTGAAAGATTCAAAGCAAGACTCGTAGCTAAAGGGTTTACACAACGAGAAGGGGTTGATTACAATGAGACTTTTTCTCCTGTGTCTACTAAAGATTCTTTAAGAATAGTCATGGCACTTGTAGCTCATTTTGATATGGAGTTATATCAGATGGATGTTAAGACTGCATTCCTTAATGGAAATTTGGATGAGACCATTTATATGGCTCAACTGGAAGGTTTTGCCATTAAGGATAAGGAACATATGGGATGCAGATTAAGGAAATCCATTTATGGACTTAAGCAAGCGTCCAGACAGTGGAACCTTAAATTCGATGAAGTCATTAAGAGATTCGGATTTAGGGAGAATGATGCAGATAAATGCATCTACATTAAGAAAAAGGGTGGAAAATTGATAATTCTAGTACTATACGTGGATGACATACTGTTAGCATGCAACGATAAGAACATGTTGTATGAGACTAAGAATTTCTTGTCATCACATTTTGATATGAAAGATCTTGGTGAAGCCTCGTATGTACTTGGCATTGAGATACACCGAGATAGAGCCTAAGGAATACTAGGATTATCTCAGAAAGCTTATATTGAGAAAATGCTTAAGAGATATAAGTTAGATAAGTGCAATACATCACCTGTTCTGATTCAAAAGGGCGATAAGTTAAATGGAAGTCAGTGCCCTAAGAAGGACTTAGAAAGAAAGAAAATGGAGAACGTTCCCTATGCATCAGCTATTGGAAGCTTAATGTATACACAAGTCTGTACGCGTCCAGATTTGGCATTTGTGACCGGAGTACTTAGCAGATATCAGTCTAATCCAGGATGGGTTCACTGGGTAGGTGTCAAGAAGGCATTAAGATATTGCCAAGGTACCAAGGATTACATGCTCACATATAAGAGATCAGATAATCTTGAGATTGAGTGCTACACTAATGCTGATTTTACTGGTGATAAAGACGAAAGGAAGTCAACTTCTGGATATGTTTTCACGTTAGCAGGAGGAGCAATTTCATAGAGAAGTTGTAAGTAGAGTGTAACTGTTGCATCTACGATGCAAGCAGAATTTGTGTCATGTTATCATGCTACAGGACAGGTAGTATGACTTAAGAGTTTTATTCCGGGATTAAGAGTTGTTGATAGTATCTCGAGACCTATCACAATATACTGTGATAATCAATCCACAGTTTTCTTTTGCGCAAACGATAAATTAAGTGGTGCTTCTAAGCATATTGATCTTAAATATCGTGTCGTGAAAGAAAGAAATCAGGATAAAACACTAAAGATTAAGCATATAAGTACTAAGGATAATATAGTGGATCCGCTCACAAAAGGTTTACCACCAACCCTATTTCAGAAACATGTCCTAGGCATGGGGCTAGTAAATACCTTTTGATCAGTCCTGATTTTAGGACCATTTTAATTTCCCCGAATAAGAGTAAGAGTTCTGACAAGGTTTCTCAGTAAGACTATGGGTAATGTTGTCCCAGTATGCCGTGGTGCTGCTGATGACGCATTGGTCTGGTACTTGCTGATTTTCTGAGGAAGAGCTTAAGTTAAGAATAAGATTAAGTTATTGACCTTTTGGTCAGGGGGAGAATGTTGGTTTTATTTTTGGTAGACCATAAGGTCACCAACAGAACCGAAAGGAAATCTAATTTCCTATGGAATTCGGATCTGGACCAATATGGTTAGTTTTGATTCTGGCTTGATCGGGAAGCAAAACCTGCAGATAGAAACGGACCCGGCCCCGAGTTTACAGTGCATATAAAAGGAGGGTCACCCCTCGATCGATTCATCCAATCGTAAGTCCACTCAACCGATCGCTAAGGCGCTGGAAGACTCGGAAGCTCGTCGTCCAGCCCAAGGGCATCGCCGCTACCACCCCGAAGGTCTTCGTCCTCGCAATAAGACCCTCAAGGAACGCCTACGCTACATCCCCGACGACGCCCTCGTCACCGAGTCTCCCACCTCTGCACCGACGTCAATGGACTCCTCCACCAGCGTCGGTAACAGATCGAAGCTACTATTCCGCATTAGTTTTAGTTTACTAGATGTGATCTTAATTGACAAGATGATCCTGTTAATTAAGTGTTAATTAGTTCTAACAGGGGAGGGTAGGCAAGGTTCGAAGCAACCGGCGCAGTCTTGACTCCTACATAGCACAGCATGCCACAAAACACGTGGCATGAGAAGTGGCTGGACTTGGCTGGGTTGTATAAGGGGAGGAGGAGGAGTTCAATTGGACTTGATCAGATAGGCCAAATTCCAATGTGCAGTACATGTACAACTCTTAACCATTGAGTATTGTTTAATCCAAAAGTATGTTTAATAATGAAGTGTGTAATGCGCTCAAAATAATAAAATGTTAAAAGAATGCAATGGTTTGGTGTAACACTAACTCCAGCTTTAAAGTATTGTTAATTCTCCTAAGTCCTAATTTCGGTAAATTCTTCGTGGGATAGAATTATGCATTGCTTCTAATCTAGTTGGAAGAAGTTCTATTTTCCTTCCTCAATTCTTGAAGGAGTTGCTGATTATGTCTCGAATTACAAAATCGGGCAACACAAGTCCCTGAACTATTAGGTTTATTGCAAGTTTTCTTTTCGGATGATATTTTGAGTGGTTTTGAATGACTTAGCATGATGCGGTTCACCTGGCAGCTGGCACATAGGCACTTACTTCTTCTTCCTCCGGTTTCTTCCCAAATCCCACTGCCATCTCCATTTTCATGAGGTGTTGTCGTTGTCACGCGCCAGCCATTGTGCTCGTCACCTCGAGGCTACCGACCGCCCGCCATCTCGACACCCACCCTCCCCCAGTCGCACTCATCACTGCCACCCCTCCTGTCGTGCTCGATGTCGTGCGCCTGAATATGACGTCGGGTTACCTAGTTTCATAATTCAAGACATGGTCTGTAACTCTATGAATAATTAAAGGAGGAAAATAGAACTTCTTCCGACCCAGCCTGCAAACCATCAAAGCACAGCATCATTGCAAGATCCCAATACAAAAGGAGAACAGCCCTAGCCAACTCACGATCTCTACTCATTAATAAGAGAGATATGGTCATCCATTTTTTTCATGGTTGTGGGTGTTGTAACTGATTTGGTGTCCGTCAGTTTCCATATGATCCATACTCTGAAAAGTTTTCTGGAATTCCAGTCCGAAACATGTAGAGTCCAGTTCAAAACAAAAGCTTTGAGGGAAGAAACATAGAACTGCTACGTTTTCATAAATCAGGGGATTAACATCCTTGATTTCCTCCTCAGTTCTCTCAAGCATGGCTAATCTTTATCGCCGGTCATCTCCTTGTGATTTCATGCCACCAAATGAGGGATAGATTTTTCAATTTTGACTAAGAAGAGTAATAAAGGAGACACAAACCACTCTATTTTTGCTTCTTTTACTCGTGTTATGGCCCTTCGATGGTGCATCAGTGCGAGCTCATATGGCAAGAAATGGCGGGAGAGAGAGAAACAGATGAGACTGCTTGCTCCAGGATGAAGAATAAGGTTAAGACATGGGCCAAGTTGGGCCGTGCTCTAGAGCTAATTTTGCAATTTGCATGGGCTCTAAATTCTTGAAGACAAGCCGGTTCCTTCGGCTAAAAGAGCCGTGTTTGCTGAAAATTGAGAAATGGTGCTGACAGCTGAGCTAGAGCTGGCGGACGGCTAGAACAGGAACATCTGGTGTGCGTTTTTTTTTTCTGATATAAAAAGTTTTATATGGTGGTCCATTTTTTGTTTGAGAAATCCATCCATTCTTTCTTATTTGTATTTGGTTCTGTGTAGGCAGAGTCAGTTCAAAGCACAATAACAAATACAAACACGATTCACCTCCGGAAAAAGTCGTGGCGTCATTTTAGTCTTGCGCCATCAGAAGAACTCTCGCGCGATCACGTCCTTTGTTGTATGTGTTGCCTCAGTTTCATTCATCCGTCATTCCCTCCTGCAGAACTAATCCGCTCCGAATCCTAAGTTGTTAAAATGCGTGCGGAAGACTGTCACCAGAACTCTATATACACTCAATTGTGTTTGAACTAATCCACTCTGAATGCACTGATCCATATGTTCAAAGAATTCTAGGGGTTCCGAATACTAAAGAACGTAGGAAGCAAAGGGATAGAGAGATACATGCACAAATGTCTGATAACAAAAAAGAGAGCGGAACAACCAGCATCATAATGAGCATACCATGATGATAAATGTTATCCAACATCCCCACAGTTGCCAAAGGAGGTAACCTGGTTACAGAATCAATTTATTTGGCATCCTACATTATATATGTTTCCAGCAACCTTTTCAAAATATGTTTTGGACGATGACACACTATAATGATCAAGGAAAATACAAATCCAGTACAAAGAAGTGAGCGGTTGCTTGCATAGGAACTATTCACACTATATGGCGCAAAAGAGTTGATCAAAGGAGGTTAAATTAGACAGGTATTTTATCATCTGTTGTACTATATTAACTATGTAGTATCACATAATTAGAAATCTTTACTTCTTAGTAAGTTAGGTAAGGTTGTTGTTGGTTTAGTTTTTTATATTGGCTCTGATCTTTCTGTTTTGATTCGAAGTCGGTTTTCAAACGTCACCACGGAAAGCACCAGTCAAACATTTCCTGTGGAATAATAACATAGAGGAAGGGGAGAGGACGTATCTCAGATCTTAGAATTTTTTTTTTGAAAAAGATGAATGAATAATATGTGCTTTCAAGAGTTCTTGGAGAAAAAGCTTTGAAGAAGGTGAATGAATAGTATTTGCTTTCAAGAGGAGTGAAACAAAAGAGAGTCTTACTCATTTTTATATGAAACATAAGTCTATTTTTTTAAGCCCATAACAACGCACGTATACTTTGCTAGTCAAATAGTATAATAATAGACATGTATGCAATCAGGCGGCCAAACTAGATATTTTCTAGGGCGCCCTATATTTCGTTATCTATAAATTGCTTTGAGATTAATGCTAACTAAGAACGAACGGGACAGGTGCTGTCATGTCGTGGTATCACTAGAGCTGGTATGTGGTTGGAAAAAAAAGAATCAATTTTGACTCTAAAAATATTTTCTCTCAAATCATAAGATCATTTTCAATGCATTTGAACTGTTGTGTTATTTAGATTTATCGATACAATGGGAGATCAAACATGATTTTTTTCAAAATTTAAAATTTTAATAAACATTTTAAATTACTCATTCAACTATTATATCTAATGTGCCAATCTTTTAGATGTGCTATATTAAATTTTTTAAGAAAATATTGAAAGAGTTTTTGTTAATATTGAAACAATTTTATTGACTCGTTGACTTTGTTATTCAAAAGTATTCACTATCCTTTGTTGGCTAATTGGGTCAGATAAGTCAGATATAGTGGGATATTTTGAAATTTAAATGGCTCAGATTTTATAGCAGGTGGATACGCCACATGTCGTGATGCTACTCAAGAGGTGGGACGTTGGATACTTATAATTAGTTTCCAATACTATAAATATATATATTTTCATTTTTAAAACAATAATATATTTAGAATCCACCTGAGCCACCATATTGCATTAAGTTAATACTAAAAAATATTTAGCTGTAAATTAAACAACATTTAAATTTCAAATATGGCCTTTACTTATTATCATAAAATATTAGTCTGATGCATGGTCAGATGGGTTTCTAAGAAAAATAGGGATGTTTTCTAAGTTACCTATAATATGTGAAAGTATCAGCATAATTTCATAGAACTATTTGATCTGAATGCTACATGAAGAACATAAGTCACATGATGGAATGAAGAGACCTAGGAAGTAGAGGATCATAACATGAGAGATTTGAATTCCTTTCTATATATCCATTCATGTGATACCTTTCGTTACTTGGATTGATGTTGTAGAAGGGTGAAGATTATGAAATTAAGTGATAGACAATTATTTCTTCATCTCATACCCGCACCATATAATTACTCTGTTTTGACAAAGTCTCATACTTTTGAAAACAGCTAAGTTGGAGGCGGAACATGTGTTTGAACTAACTAATCACTTTACAGAAACATACCAAATGCATTGTTTAACGACTTTTGTGAGCACATGGGCATGTGCTCTGTACTGACGTGGATAGTCTGAGAGCCCTTCAGTTCTGATCCAATGGCTCAGATCTGACGTGCTAGGATTGCCATGTATATAGTTTTTAAATCTGATATTTCCGTGTATGATAAATTATGGTTTGACATATTAATGAGAAATGTGTGGAACTAATTTGACATGTAACAATAGATTCATAGATTTGATATTGAGCATAATTTAATAGTCGAACTAAAGTAGGCACATCCCTTTGATAAAAAAAAGAAATACTCTAACAACTATAAGCTTAACCTTTATCTAAAGAAAATCTGTCAACATATGGATTGTAGTGAAAGATAAAACTTTTTCGTTAACATAAATCTCTGCCATTCATAGAAAATGATTATAACAAGTAGTAGAAACATACATGGTAAATAAATTGCATTACTTCTGACTTACAGGTGAATAAAAGTGGAACACTACATATGTTTGTATGATGACAATACATTCAAATTATTGAATTATATACTACAATTACAATTTATCTTCCTAGGCTATATGACACAAGCGGGATCAATATAATTTTGAAATCTTGACGTAGCTCATCATTTATGTGGCACTTTATTTGAGAATTAAGAGCTTGTACATTTGACTTGGGAGGAGTTTGCCATGCTTTTGAAATTCAGTTTGTTTTCACAGGATATGTTCCTGTTTCCTTTGCCTAGCTTGCTTGTGTCAAAGTAGTACTTGTGGAGACTGCTTGGGTGGAGAGGCTTCATATGACGGGCCAAGGCAGGGTAATCAGCAATACTACTGACCTTTAGTTCTTGGGTAGTCTCCATGTCGATCTTGAGGAGCCATGCGGGGCTGTTCACAGTTTCTTGCTTCACCATTGTGAGGTATATGGTAAAGGTGTCCTCGACGCTCAGAGCAGGAAAGCAGAGTGGAGGCGGGACATGGTGGCCTCGGTTCGATGATCTGCCTGCTTTGGTACTACTTTCCCATAGCCTCCTGTAGTCGATGGTGTGCGTGATCTTCTCCGGCCACGTGCAACTTCTCTCGTCCAACGTCCAGACGTCGATGGTCACCACTCCAGCATCGCCGCCTGTGCTATCCAAAGTGACAAACCTGACCTCACCACCGCAGCACCCAACACTCCGTGTCTGTTCTGGATTCCTCGTGCAGCACACACCATCAGCACCTTCTGATGTACAAAAGCTTCAAGGAAGGGGAACATACTTGAATTCGGGAACGCCTCTGTTGGTAAATACGTCTGGACACATAAGGATGCCACGCGTGAGATCAACCCACAGCAGCGAGTCCTTGAACGGGATGACACGGTCTGTTCGCCACTCGCACATGTCCTCCTCTGTTGACAAGGGCGAGGTAACTCGCAGCTGGCTCCATGTTTCACTAGTATGATCGGAGGAGGACCACCACCATCGATCAAGAAAGGCGTCCAGCTTCCGAGTATGCAGGTTTACCTCCTGCCGAAGATTGGCCACCACGAAATCACCATCGTTTCCGGGGTCGCGCAGGATGCCGACCGACCGGGCGGACAACATCTCAGGCATGGCCTCGGGAAGCCGGACGACCAGAGGACAACCGGTGCTTGATCGGGAAGCTGTAGACGAAGTAGTCCGTGGGGAAGTTCCGGTGCGTGGTGCGTATGCGGATGAGGGCCAAGTTCTCGTGGGTACACACCACCTCCGGGAACGACAGGATGAGCCGCCCGTCATAAGGGTCCGGCGTCTCCAGCCGGCTCGTGCAGAGAACCAAGGTGCCACCCACGACCTCGAACCAGAACTCCACCTCCCGACCGATGCTCGTGTTCGCCACCACCATCTTGCCATCGTCGGCGACAATAACGTCCTGGGCAACAGTACCATCAGGATCAACGAGGGGCAACACCGCTGCAAGGGAAGCATGCGCCGTGGTCACATCCATGGATTCTCTCTCTACTTGTTGTATTACAAGCTAGTGTTAACACATTGCCTTTTTCTTCTACGCTGTGTGTTGCCCTCCTGCCAGTATATATTATTAACTTTCTTGTGGTTCTCAGTGAAGTTTCAACTTAAAACTTCTTTTCCTTTTGGCTTTGTCATAAGTTTACTTGTTATACACAGGAATGCCTAGAAAAAACAGCTAGCTCTTGGTGAGCTTTTCAGGTTTTAATTCATTTTCTCAAAAGCTAATTTTAATTTTCTAATTTCTTAGAATCTTGGTTTTTTCATCTTCTGACTTTTCAGTTAGAAAAAGCTGAAACGTGCCCTATGTAATAAGTTATTATGCCAAAAGCGAACAAATTCTCTCTTCTACTCTACTGCGCAGTCCATGTGAAACTTTGAGAATTGTTTTACCTACAACCTATGTGAATAAGACTCAATTGTTTTTAAACAACAACTACAAACTTAATTAACTCATCGTGCGTGTCGACCCTGTGGTCAGTTTGAGCAGGCGGACTTAGCTAATTGTTCTGTGTGTCTGCATCTGCCGTCTGTTTTTAATGGTAGGTAGTCAATCGGTGTCGTCCTTGCTTCAAAAACTATAATCTTATTATGTGATTTATACAATATATTAAGTCGAGGTTGCAATTATTTTGGTATCGTGTTAGTACCACTACATGTTGTAAACAACAACGATGAAGGAACAACTGATGTCGCATGTTCTGACTTAACTGGGTGATACCGACTGCTCGAAGAAATAAACTGAAAGGCTTACGCAGGCCACCAAGGGTCCACCAAGGGTTCCCTTGATCTTTAAGACTAAAATACATCGGCTGTCAAGACCATTAGGCTAATATATAAGAACAAGTCATGTAGACAAAATAAGTGAATGAGACAATTTTATAAGTTTTTTTTTTCAAAACTACACAATATAAACAGAAATGGTTCTCACACATACACATATGAGCACTCGTTTATATAAGCATACACCCACTCGGGTTATCTCTGTGAATGGATTCTATGGAAAGAGTTAGTTGAGCATAAGATTCACGAAGCCACCACACATGATTTGCTGTTGATAAACACTAAGTACAAAATAGGCCTACAATGATCTAAAACCCGCCGTTGGAAAGTGTAGAAGTGACATCATAAAAAAATACCATCACTAGGAGTCTATGCTAGTGGGCTCGTGGTGACATCAACAAACACCGCCACTTAACCTAGTGGCGGTTTACACTGATGTAAGCATTTTTGTTCAGCTGTGGCGGCTTGCTGACATCATTAAACCACCACTAGAAATTTAGGCCCACATACCAAACTGAAAAAAGCCCAACCCTAACCAGCACATATATATACTCGATGTCTTAGTTATTTTCCTCAGCTTCCAACCTCATCCCTAACCCCACCGTCTCTCTCCCTATCCCGTCCATCCCTCCTCGGCCGTGCGATGGCGCCGCCTTTTCCCTCACGTGCGGCCTCTTCCACACCGGTCCTTCCTTGGATCCATCAGTGCAAAGGCAGAGATGAGGGCGCGGCTACATCTCTTGCAACCACAGTGCGATGGGAAGGCGGATCCAGGCGCCACTGCCCCACTTCCATGCGCAGTGTGGTAGGCGGGGGGATCCAGGCCTCGTTGCCTCTTCTCCATGCATTGGGCGGCGGGTGGGTGGATCCAGGCACCACCGCCTCTTATCCATGTGTGATGCGGTTGGCGGCGGGATCCAGGTGCTAGCAGGCACGTGTCAGATCCAATCAGCGGGTGGCGTATCCAGGGCGGCGGGTGGCGGATCTAGTCAGCGGGCATATTGGGCTTGGGCCAAAGACCTGGTGTTGTGGTGCCAAGGGGCCTTGTCGAGACTTAATCTCGACAATATATTTATAGGGCTACGTCAGGACTAAGAACTAGATGGTTAAGACACAAGACACCAAGTTATACACGATCGGGCCCTCTCGATGAGAGTAAAAACCCTACGTCCTATGTTCTATGGTTTGTATTGCTATATGAAGTTGTGATTGTCATCTCCCTCGATGGGGAGTTCCTGTCGCCTTATAAATCTGGTCGGCAGGGGGTATATGAAGAGTCATACTCGTAGTCTATAAGGATAAACATAGTAATTCTATCTCTAATTGCCTTATGCTCCAAGCCGACTCGGTCGGTTCCCATATTAGTAGGCCATCCTATCACCTTCCGAATTAAGCATGGCTATGAATACCGGTATGGTAAGTATTCCACACCAGCCCCCGAGTGCTTTCTGATTTGGAGTTGTGACTTGCCGAGTGACCCTTCTTCAGTAGTCATGTGAACAGGTCACAAATTAGGAAGACCTCTTAATGAAGTTCCTAACAGATTTGGTGCGCCGACTAGGTGCACCTGATCAGGTGTAGCCCTCGACTCTTGTATAATTTGGAGACTAACAAATAATGCAAGAGTCTAATAATTTTAGCTCTTTATATTTTGTTATATTCATTCACTCCAATCATCAAATTTGAGCAACTTAGTTCCTGGTCTTCAAACCAGGTACTCGGTCTACTCAACATCAATTGTGCCGACTGATTATATTAAAAGCAGAGTGATATTCACTCTTAGTCGAGTGATCTTTTGATCCTTATGACATCAATACTGTAAAAAATCAAAGAAAGGTTTACGACATCAATCATAACATAATATTAAGCTATATGACATCAATCATATATAGATTTTGAGAACTTTTACGGTGCATATTACAACAAGTAATTACTAGTTGTAATTTTAATCCGATGGTCCAGATTAGTTTTCTCTTATCCGAATTGCTACCAGTAAATTTAAGTAGTAAATATTCTACTGGGGTATTTTCGGAAGAAACAGAATGACATAGTTGTAGTTGTACGAGGATAGGATATTGTTTTGATCTACAGTTCATTCTCATATCGTTCTTCCCCGACGGTGGCAGAGGTGCCTGACGGGAGCATGTGTATGCGTGGTTCTCGAACGAGGCTTTAGGCGGAGGTCCGACATTGCCTCGTCCCTCCCAAAGCTATGTTGTGTCGATGGCAAACGATGACTGGCTGCGAACTCAATGGGAAACGGCATAGGTGATTCTCCAGCGAGGCGCCACCTGTGGCATATGTGCATCGGGTTCTGATGCTGGTACACATCGAGGTGGAGGAGAGCCAACGTCCGGAGTTGTCATCCTCTTCCTTGTTGCATCAGTCGCAGTCCGCCTGGTACATGGATCCTTGGGTCCTAAAAGAACAATATTAAGATTTCCTTCCTGTAGTGCATAAGTCTTGCTTGCCCTCCTCGTTCAAATTATAGTTTGTAATTCTAGTTCAGAATATGACCTGGCTACCAGGAAGCTCAGCCATTGATTTCAGCTCTGTTATTGACTTCGTGATGAGTTTTGAAAATACCATATTAGTGCATAGTGGCCATGGAAGACCCACGAGTCGATGTCGGCTATGGAAGAGGAATAGATCAACAGCGGCCGCGGTGACTAGAGATCTTGCACATAGCCAATCACCACTCGACCTGTACTCCGTCGCTCTGCTGCCTCCCTACTGCTTCAGGATGATGTCCTCAATGAAGTCGTTGCGCCAGCGAGGAGGCGGCAGTTAAGAGATCGGGATAGAGACCGACCCAACGTATCATAGTGGGGCGATGTGGGAGGACTACGCAGCACCACCGGGAAGCGGGAGGCGGCGTGACTGCAAAGCGGAGACGGCGAGACGTGGGCAAGGTGTGCGATGCCGGTGGCTCGATGGGGAACGGTGAGGGACGGTTCGGTGAGGGCACCACCTAGATGGGAAAATGAAGGTCCATCAGCCGACCCAATGGGGAATGGCGACGGGACGTCAGTGCGACGGGGAAGGAGATGGGTCCGTGCGTGAGGACCGGCGAGGCTTCTGACGACTCCGACCATGTTGGAAGTTAATTACTGCTCTACCCGGTCGCGTTACAATGTAAATATGTCGACAGTAGAGCTAATTCCATTAATACCCTTAAAATTATTTACTGGTTGTAATATGCACCATAAAAGTTCTCTAGATTTTCCCGACAGTCTTTTAGATTTAATCCCATGTGACCATCGAGTCCTCTGCTTTGTGATCATTAGATCACACAAATATGAGTTGTATATGATTTTCGAATAAAGGTTCTCATCAAAGAAGCCCCCGAGTTTAATACCCGAATCTATTAAATCAGCAAGAGATCTGTTAAAAGATCATTGCTTTTAATTAACTAGGAAAGTGGAACAACACTATACGGTCCATGCGACCCACTTGGTCCCACCAAAGACTAGGTCAACATGAAGGTATAAAAGGAGCAAGGCGGGTCGATGAAAATCTCACGCCATCATTTCGCCCAAGCTCTTCGTCTTCATTGTGCCTCCCCTGTTCTTGCGACTCCTCTACTTCTCATGCTAGGGTTCGTCAGACATGGCCGCCGCAGCGCCATTGCATCCAAGCCCCTGAGCTCAATAGCTAGGGTTAGGGTTGCCGCATTTAGTCCATGGCATTTTGCTGCTCGCTGACATGTCACGTAGGCTGGTGAAGAACTACAAGAAATCTGCCGCCGTCACTGAATCCTCCTCTTTGGAGCTCGAGATCTCAAAGCACCTCCATGAGTTCCCCGTAAGCACCATCAGCAACTACATATTGAATGCCATGGTGACGGATTGAATCTTGCCAGAGCAGGCACGGCTGGATTGGAAGGTAACAGAATCCGAATCTCATCCCCTCCCGATCCATAAGTAGATTGTTGTATTCCACTCCTTCTTTGACCACAGCTTCGGAGTCCCCTATTATAGCTTTCTGCGCGGGCTCTTTTTCTTCTATGGGATTGAGCTAGTCAATCTCAACCCTAACAGCATTATGCACATAGCCATCTTTGTGCATATGTGCGAAGCTATCCTTGGCATTCTTCCCCACTTCACTCTATTCTGCTACCTCTTCGTTCTCCACCCCTTGCCATCGGCTGCCAATCAAGAAGCCATTGGAGGCGTCGACATTCAGCTCCGAAAGAAGGAAGCCTACATCGATGTGGAAAGGACCGAGTGATCGAGAGGGGGGGGGGGGGGGGTGAATCGGAAACTCGCACTATGTACCAAATTCGCCAAATCCTAAAACCGATCACTCAAAACAACTCCTACACAATTCTAGTGGTGATCACACTAGCAAGTTAATGATCCTATGGAAGGAACAACAAGCTAAGCATACTAGTGGATCACACAAACGCAATACAACTCCTATGCAATTCTAATGGTGATCACACTAGCAAGATAATAGTCCTATGGAAGGAACAATAAGCTAAGCATACTAGTGGATCACACAAAGGCAATACAACTCCTATGCAATTCTAGTGGTGATCACACTAGCAAGATAATAGTCCTACGAAAGGAACAACAAGCTAAGCATACTAGTGGATCACACAAAGGCAATACCACTCCTATGCAAGCTAGTTAACAAAGATACGCGGAAGCAAACAACTAGCTAGCAAGGAGTTCTAGTCAAGCAAAGCTACTAGATCAACAAGCATATAGAAAGCATACAAGCATGAGTAGCACAATACATACTAAGGTGATCAATCAAGCCAAAGCAACTCCTATACATGCTAGTGATCAAGTATGAAGGCTAAGAACTAGTAGCAAGTAAAGAAGCCTATTCATGCAAGTCTACAAGGTAGTCAACTAGAGCAAGGTAAGCACACAAGTATGAATAGCACGGCCTTCACAACCAATCACGATAGGCTCGATCAACGACACCTAACCGGTCTAGGTTTAACCAAAGACCAAGAGTAACAACCTAGATCACACCCTCAAGGACACCCTAGCCTTAGAAGTGCATCAATGCTCATGTTACTCTCACTAGCACTCTCAAGATATCCAATATCCTCTCCCAGTGCTCCTCTCTTGGCCCTTTGGCTCCCAATAGATGCTCCCAGTAATCCCAATGGCTAAAGACAGTCTCCAAGACCCCATCAACGAGTTTATATAGGCCTCCAACCTCAAACTAGTCGTTGCTCCTCGAAACAGCCTCTCTGGACATACTGACCGGACAGTCTGGTCATTGTCCAGACCGGACAGTCCGGTCTCCACCAGATGGCTCCTCTAGAGCTGTTGCTCTCTGTCCATTGTTTCCTCTATACTGACCGGACAGTTCGGTCTACAGACTGGATGGTCCTGTCTTCATAAATATGGGTCCCAACAGAAACTTCTTCTTTGTGTTCTGTCGCCTCCCCTGATGACCGTACAGTCCGGTCTTCACACTGGACTGTCTGGTCTCTTCTCTTCTTTCTCCAAACAGAGACGTCATCGATGCTTCTTCTTCTGTCCGAACCATCTCCATACAGACCGGACCGTCCGGTCTGCACACCGGACTGTTCGGTCTCTATGGTTCTTCCACCAACAGAATTCTTCGCGTCCAACATCTTCACTGTAGACAATTTCCCTCTGATCACCGGACCGTCCGATCTACAAGACCCCCTTGTTCGGTCTTTACCTACAGAAGCTGAAACTCCTCGTCTCCTCTTGACTTTGTTTCCCGGCTTCTTCCAACAGCTCCTTAGCTTCTCCACTGTCACCTAGTGCCTGTGATTTCACCAAGCATCCATGCACATCACCGACTAGACATGACCTAAGAGAATGACCTAGATCCCCTTGATAGTCCGTTTTTTCCTATGAACTCAAAGCCCTAACAACTAAACAAGTGTTCCCAACACTTGCTCCATAGCTTGTCCTCAGCTTTGATCCATCTCCATCAATCCTTGGACTCCATCAAGCTTACAAGCCTCCATGCTTGGAGTCATTGTCATCAATCGCCAAGGCAACCATCAATGATCATCATAAGATATATAAGGTTTCCTACACGCACAACACTCGTATAGACATTAGTCATATTTTATGTTTGACATTCATCACCTAAACAATCATACCTTGGGGTGACCTCAATGGTCATGAACCTTACAAATGTGCACCTGGCAACAAGGAACAAGAACTGGCGGGAGGAGTGGTTCTATTGTGATAATCATCCTTCGGTCATCTCAGACTTTACCAAAGCAAGAGCTTGTACCCAAGCCTCTTGGTGAGAGAAGCCTAATCCGAATGATACTCAAGTGCAAGAACTTCTGAAGAAGATCACTGAGCTGAAGAAGAAAGGGAACGACGACATTACTGTTGCCAAAAGCTTCATCGTGCATAGGGTGCAGCCTCTGAAGCAGCAGCATCATCCAACATGGGAGTATGTCTCAGATGATGATACCAGGGAAGTTCCCGATCCGCTGAACCCTACTCTATGCAGGACTCGACTGAACAAGATGTTTGAGTCGGTCGAACACCGGGATAACGCTCTGATTAGAGAGGCGTATAAGAATGGCACTCTTCGAGCCCGAGTAAGCCTTGTTTTTATTGGTCAATCAGCTATTCATCCTTAGTAGAATGATTTTCTTAATTGTTAATCCTTGTACTTGTCTGTAGGTTCTAGGAAATTATGTATCTCACCTTCCACTACCACCGACTAACGTTGATGGAGTGGATTATGCTCCTAAGCCTCCCCGTCCAACCAATCAAGCTGGATCAAGCTTGGCTAATGGTAGGGTCGTGCCTTAGACCGATCCAATTGGCAAGGCTAGCAGTTCTACCAATCCAGACACTGAGCTTCCTTCCCCTGACCAACAGGTGAAGATATCAGTTGGTCGCCGTTAGCTGTACCTTGGGGATGATGATGATGAACATAATGTCCAAGAGCAGCATCAAGTGGTCGATCAATAGCCCCTGGCACCATTCAACCGACCTTTAAGCTAGTCGATTCCACCAAGCCAAGCGAGCAAGACCACGGAGGTAGTGACAAAGTCTTCTTCGAAGAGGACGCATTCTGATTCCACGACTACTTCCCTGAAGAAGAAGATCTGCCAGATCAAAATCAAGCAAGCCTCCGAGTAAGTTTCCTCACCTCTTCTCTTATTTGTTGAATTAATCCAGAGTATCTTGTTAATGATGAATGCCGCTTGTAGTGAGCATACTACTCGGTCGTCCGAGACTCTGAATGTCTCTATGACAAAAGACTCGGTCACGACTCCAGCATCTCCTCTGACCAATCTGTTCCAGTCTGTTCCCACACCATCAAGCATGCAGACTAGGTCAGAAAATTCTCTTAATGCTTCAAGGCCTCAATAGACCCACCCACCTCAGTCTACGAGCACACCATCAAATGTGCCGACTGAGGTGGTGAAGTCTTCTACCACTCCTGCTGCAGCCAAGGAGGTTTCGCCAACTGCCAAAACACCGACCCCAAGCAAAAGAAAAGTTGCTTTGGTCAATATACCGACTGGGGATCCCGAAGCTATAGATATGGATGTTCTTCAACAACAACGAGAGCTATCCAAGGTACATGAATATGCTGAATTTACCTTTCCTCCAGTATGTTTAGAGTTTTATCCACTCTGTATTTTTTTCAGAAAGTTTACTCTCTTATTGAGAACAAACAATCAAGGATAGACACTCTCGAGGTTTTGTCTTGATATCCAGGAACTCTTTAGACTTAATTATCATTCTACTTTCTTCGGTCTAAGTCCAGGAGACCCAGAATACTAAGAAGAGGCTGGAGAAAGCCATCACTCTATTAAATCAGAAGCAACAGAGTGATGAAGGTAAAGACCTTTTTCTTCTTGCTAGATTGTTTTAGTAACACTCTGTCATGTGCTTTCAGCTTTTTAGAAGAAGATAGCTGAATTGGAGAAGCTCACTTCCAACCAACAGAGGTTCCAGGATGCTCTGAATAATGAGAAGACCAAACTGACCAGGACGCTATCTGACCGAGAAACAGAGTTGAACCTTCTGAAGAAGAACTTGGAGAAGACCACTGAAAAGCTGAAGGATGCCAAGGGCAGTGCTAAAGCTTTCAAAAGTTATCTGACTAGTAAGCCCTTCATTATTTTCCATTACTTCTCTTATGCATTATGTTCTCCTAATTGCCTTTGCAAATCTTGCGGCCTTGTCTTATAGTGCTCGAAAGGCATTGGATTATATCCATGCCAACTACGTTGAGCAGACTGGGCACTTGGTGGAGTACCTTCTGGAGCACGTGTCTGAAGCAATTGAGCAACACACTAGGCAAGTGGCCATTCATGCCGGGAGTCAGGTACTGGCTATCTACAAGTCATGGAGTTCTGAGCTTCCCGAAGACATAGTTAGGGAAGGCTTCAACCCCAAGCTCACAATAGACCACTACCAGCTTTTGCTCGACTCCATGATGGAAACCTCCCGCATTCTGGTTGATAATGTTGACATCGCTCCAGTCATCTCCACTCCTCCAATAACTCCAATTGTAGAGCTAGAAGATGATGCTTCTTCTCCATCGCAAGAGATGTAAATATGCCTGTAATGAAAATACATTAGCAGTATCTTGATGTAGAAACATTTGTTCCATATGTATATAACTATTTTTGTCTTGCTTGGCTAGTTGAATAACAACCAAACAAGTAAAAGCCGACTAAAAAGGTCAAAAGACTAATCTCCTGTTTCCCATTAGTAGACTGGTTAGCACTTAGCTTCATATTGCACTTTCATGCTTATGCCTTCCTACTACAAGGTTTTAGATATTATAACAGAAGATGAATTGGTCTACCTTGTCATTTAATATCATAATTTATCACTATGTAACAATTAGAGTCGACCAGTCGACACATGACTTCTCGCACTTTGGCTCTGGGTTTAGTGTAGTGGTAGTCTATTGTGCAGATCCAACAAATTGTAAGACCTTGTCGTCATCAGCGTTTGGCCAAAAATAAAATAAGATGAGACCATGTCAATATATGAGAAATCTATCAGAAAAGCCCAAAACCAGAATTTGTCAAGGTTAAGGTGCCTCGCGACATTATCACTAGCCCCCTGGCTCGATTGTTTAATATATAAATTAAGGAATCGAGACAAATAAGAATGAAAGCAACTTAGAACATCTTTCATCAAAAAGACTAAAGCTTCATTCAATGATGGTATATGTGAATACATAAAATGACTAAGTACAAAAGTGACGTAGCTGATTAATATTCCAAGAATTGGGCGCATCGTCCCCATCTTCATACATCAGTCGGTAAGCCCTCGGTCAGGTGACTTCTTGTAAGCTTCATGACCATTGATGATTGGATCCCCGTGGTATGGATGTTTTGGTGATAGATGACAACTATGAAATTGTGGGCTAACATCTACACGAGTATTGTCTATGTGGGAATCATCTCTTAACTCTATTGCAAATCATATGGATGATGTTGTCCTTGGAGATGGATGATAATGACCGTAAGCATGGAGGCTTGTGAACTTGATGGAGTCCAAGGGTTGATGGAGATGGATCAAAGCGGTGAACAAGCTATGGTGCAAGTGTTTCGTACACTTGAGTAGTTGTTAGGGCTTTGAGTCCATAGGAAAAACCGGACTATCAAGGGGGTCTAGGTCATTCTCTTAGGTCATGTCTAATCGGTGATGTGCAAGGTTTCTCGGTGAAATCACAGGCACTAGGTGACAGTGGAGAAGCCAAGGAGCTGTTCAGAGAAGCCGGGAAACCAAGTCAAGCGAGGATGACGAGTTTCAGCTTCTGGACATAGAGACCGGACAGATGGGTCAGTGGAGACCGGACTGTATGGTCACTATGTGGAGTTTTTTGGGACTTAGCGCAAAGAAGTAGGAGTCTATCAACAGGTAAGTCTGTATAGACTGGACGGTCCGGTCTACTGACCGGACGGTCCGGTCAGTACAGGTGCAGGGACAACAGAAGAGGTGCATTTCACGGAGGTTCCTGGACTGCAGAGAGAAAGTGGACCGGACGGTCCGGTCCAGTGACCAGACAGTCCGGTCACTACAGGAGGAAGCAACGGACAGAGAGCAACGGCTTTGGAGGAGCCGTCTGGTGGAGACCGGACTGTCTGGTCTGGACAGTGACCGAACTGTCTGGTCAGTACATCCAGAGAGGCTGTTTCGTGGAGCAACGACTAGTTTGAGGTTGGGAGCCTATATAAGTTCGTTGTTGGGGTCTTTGTGCCTACTCTTGGCCAGTGGAATACCTGAGAGCATTCGGTAAGGTCCAAGGGCAAAAGAGGAGAGCGCTAGGAGAGGATATTGGATATCTTGAGAGTGCTAGTGAGAGTAACAAGGAGCTACCTTGCACATCTAAGGCTAGGGTGTCCTTGTGGGTGTGATCTAGGTTGTTACTCTTGGTCTATGGTGAGACCTAGACCAGTTAGGTGTCGGTGATCGAGCCTGTCGTGATTGGTTGTGAAGGCCGTCACAAGTTTGTACACGGTTTGAGCCCACCGTTGGAAGGGGCATCAATAGTGAGCGCCCATGCTGGCTCGGGGAGTACGGCAAGTTCTCGAGGGAGGCGAGCTTGTGCTTTGTGCAGCAATGTCGCACACCGTGTCTTCACTTGAGGAGTGATTGCAGGCTCGTGGGCGAGAACTCCACTTGGTGGCGGGAGGGACCGGGACTCCGGCGGGAGTGGTCCAACGAGGAATAGGGGAAGGCACCATTCTTCCGAGACCTCGGAAAAAATCATGAGCATTCCTTGACCCTCTCTTTATTATTCTGCAATTGTGTGCTCTAGTGATAGGGTAACTTGTGGCTTGCATAGGCTAGTGTGAATTGCTTCCGTGCATTGCTTTGCATCATGAACACTAGCATGCGTAGGGTCTTGGCCTACTAGAATTTTTTAGGTTGCAACGATTCATTAGGTTTGAGAAGCGTGAAACTGAAGTTTTTGGATTCATGGTCGGCTACCGATTCACCCCCCCCCCTCTCGGTATGCCTTTGGTCCTTACAATTGGTATCAGAGCCAAGTGCTCAATTTGAGACTTCACCGCCTTGAGTAAGGATGCCGAGAAAGATGGGGAGTGTATCCGTATTTGATGGGGAGGACTACACGTATTGGAAGGCTTGTATGCAAGCCTACCTTGAGTCCCTTAATCCGAAGATATGGACGGTGACCCATGAGTCCGATGCGAATGCTAACCTTCTTCAGCCTGACTTTGTTAAGAACAATGCTAAGGCCAAGAATCCTTTGTTTTCATGCATTTCTAAGGATGTGTTTGCTAGATTGGATGCTAGTTCAATAGCACACGGTATCTGGACTGAGATTCAGAGTATCCACGAGGGTACTAGTGATGTCAAAGAGGAAAGATACTATGTGCTAAAGAACAAGTATGATAACTTTGCTAGATTACCACATGAGAGAGCTAATGTTGTTTATTCTCATTTTCATATGCTAGTGGAGGAGATCAATGCACTTGGGGATGATTTCAAGCTCAAGCCTGTGAAAGTCATCAGAAGATTCTTGAGGCTTTTCAAAGACCCCAAGTATGAGTCCATCATCACATACACCTTACAGAGTGACCCCAAGACCAAGACCATGAAGGATGTGCTTGGCAAGATCACCGCCTTCGAGAGCTACCCGCTAGGGATGGATGATCCTCAACCATCCAACCTTGCTCTACAAGCTGATAAGCAAGAATCAAGCAAGAGCAAGAAAGGTAAGAAGAAGGCTGACACCGATGGTGAAGAAGAAGATGATGATGAGGGTGACTTGACCGAGGACTTGGCCCTTCTCATGAAGAAGATGAAGACATTCAAAAACAAGTTTGCTTCCAAGTCCCGGGGCAAATGCTACAATTGTGGGTCAAAGAATCACTTTGTTCGTGGGTGCCCAAAGCCCAAGAAAGAAGCATTCAAGTCACAAGATTCAAGTGAAGAAGAAGAAGAAGAAGACCCCAAAGCCAAGCAAAAGAAGAAGAGAATCTTCAACAAAGACAAGTCCAAGGGCAAAAGCAAAGCCCAAGACTACAAGAAGTTCTCTCGCAAGGCCCTTGTAGGGGAGTGGACAAGCGACAACTCCAGTGATGAGTCCACCTCCTCAAGTGATGAAGAAGTGGCCGGCCTAGCCATGATCAAGACCACATCACCATGTGCTCTCCTTCCTCCTCCCACATGCCTCATGGCTTTGAGCCAACTTGGAGAGAGTGAGGATTAGAGTAGTGATGACAACTATGACAAGGAGCGCACTTGTGCCAAGTTGTTGAGTATGCTTGAGCAAGCCCGCGACATCGCCATCAAGAAATCCAAAATGTTGGATGTGGTAAGAAAAGAGTGTAAGTTGGCTAAGGACCATATTGGTGAGCTTGAGAGTGAGCTCAAGGACCTTGTCACATCTCATGATGCCCTAAACAAGAGTTATGACAAACTCAAGGGTGATCATGTAGAGCTTCATGAGAAGTACAAGACCCTTGAGATCACTTATCAGGCCATCAATATTGAGAACCTTGCCTCTCCCTCCTCTAGTTCATCAAAGAGTGATGCTTCTACTATGTGTGATGAACTAACCACCTCGGTTGAGGTTTCTTCTCTTGAGCCACTTGTTTTGAAGAATATCACAAGCTCAAGGAATAGAGGAAGATGGTGATGGACGGCTTTAAGAAGCTCACATGAGGTAGAGCCATCCACAAGGAGATCCTTGGGAGGAACCTTGTGAACAACGTTTTCCACCGGGGACTTGGCTCATATCTCGCCGCCATCGACATCATCGGGATGAGTGACTCCATTCCCGAATGGATCAAGCCCCTACTCGCCGATGACTACTATTGCGAGAGGTGTTGCAAGGATGTCCAGGCCACCAAGGATTGTCCTAGGGTGAGAAGTTCCATTACTTTACCTAATGCTAACTTGTTCCATGAGAACACCCACTTCAAGCTTTTTAGGAACAAGGATGGCAAGGTGAAAGCCAAGGCTTTGGGACCACCAAACAAGAGAAGAAATGTCAAGAGCATATGGGTGCCTAAGTGCATTGTTGATCTTGAGAGATCGGCTACGTACAAGTGGGTGCCCAAGAACAAGACCTAGATGGTGGTGGTGGTGGACCGAGCGCATTCATGAAGATCATGTGAAGTCCACCACAAGTGACATGGACCTCAACGACCTATCTACTCATAAGGGAGGTAACCATGTTAGTTCTTGGTAGTAGTAGTGTGTTTTTCTTTCTCTTGCATTGCATGGTAATTAAGACTCCTTTGTGACTAGTATGCTTTTAGTTATGCATGTGTGAATAACTAAAAGAAAAACACATAAAAATTAGTCAATGTCTAACCCATCCAAGATATCTATAAGAAAGGGGGAGTGCTTGAGATGGTTGTTTGATTTCTCTCAAGGCAAAGGTATGGCTTATAGTGAGTAAGCTTGGGAGGGGATCAAACTTGACATTGTTAGGTTTCCTTTGTGTCATGTTCTTAATATTGCTTGCATTCATAGGGCATGTTTACTTCAATTGCATATGTAAATTGCTTGTTGCATGCATCATATAGGAGACACAAAGGAGGCTTGTCATATTTGGAGATATTTGTGCCTCATGCTCTATATGAGATTACATCTCCATAAGTGTGACCAAATGAAAGGATTGTGCTTCATGCCCATTGAGCAAGCTCTTATGAACTCTGAGGTTAAATCTACTCGTGCGGTTCATGGACTAAGGCTCATACATACCCTTTTGGTTCTTTATTGCCTTGGTTCTTATTTGCTCGATCTTTCATTTGGCATTTGCGAAAACTATGAGGCCATAGAGTGCCACTATTTGAAAAAGAGTGTTTGAGAGCTCCCTCTATATTCCAAGTGCGGTGTTCCTTTGTGTGTTTAGCGAGGGCACTTGGAAAATGGAGAAATTCCTTGACTCGGCATTTTCCTGGTAGTGACCGTACAGTCCGATCTTCGGACCGTATAGTCCGGTTGGTGCCCTCGAGCACAGTGTTCTGGAGAGTCTAGTCATAGAGACCGGACAGTACGGTCCTAGTGGCTGGACCATCCGGTCCGTATGGTTCGCCAGCAGACTCAGAGCAGATCGGACAGTCCGGTCCAGAGACCGTACCATCCGGTCACTATGGTTGATCGCGTGAAGCATCTCCTGATCTGTGACCGTTGATTCATTCCTTGATGAATCTCGCCGTCTATTGCCAATTTGACCTAGGTCAAAATCGATCAGAGACTTTGGTCTTTTCCTTGTTCGTGCCGAAAGCCGAGAACACGCCCTCACCGCCATCTCTCTCTCTCTCTCTCTCACCGCTGCCGCCGTGCGCCGCCGCCTCACCCTGCGCACCGCAGCCGCGCCCCCGCACGCACCTGCGCTCGCCCTCGCCCTCATGCACAGAGCAGCAGCCGCCGCCGCGTGCCTCCAGCCGAGCCGCATGCCACCGCACTCTCTCGCGCTCACCCTGCTCCCGTGCGCAGGTGCCGCCGCCTCCACTCGCGCGAGCCGCCGCCACCGTGCAGCACCTCCCACGCCGTCTCCCTCACTCCCTTGCGCGCCTAGGCAGCCCAAGAGCCGAGCTCCACCCATCTTAGTGCAAGGTTTGCCCTTCTCTCCATTACTGGTGTCAAAAAGTTTCAAGTTTTGAGCTTTCTCGGTGATCGGAGCAAGCCTAAGGTGTTCCTTGTTCTCGGTACATCGACTTTCCTCCTGGGGTATTGCTACTATTCTCCCATTCATCGAATTATGCCCCAATTCGAGTAGTTAGCTTTAATTGATTCAATTGAATTAACTGCTCATGATTAGTTTCATTAATTAGCTAATTGACTCAACCTAGGATGCAATTGAATTCCTACTTATCTCTTAATTGCATGTCTAGGGTTTGCCTCCTGTCTAATCTACAGTTAGAATTAATTGCCATTATTTTGACTATACACTAGATGACTCGCACCAGCCACATATAGTCGATGATCACTGTAGCTATTTTGCTTAATTGTCTAGTGATCATGTCCTTCATTCAGTGCTAGGATTTCTATTGCGCATTCTTTCCTAGCGGTGCTTTGCTTGTAGATGTATTAGGACTCTATGCTTATCCCATCTACACCTATGTGCGTGCAGTGACAGCAGTATAGTCAGCAGGCAGACATGGCAGGGTCAGGACAGGATAAGGGCAAAGGGAAGATGCTTGAGAAGCCTAAGAGCAAGAAGAGACCGAGATTGGACCCAATGTCAGAGAGAGCCCGGAGGTTGGCTCAGCACTTGGATGCCATGGAGCAGTCACACAGGACACTTGGCTCCCATCTGAGGATCAGCCAGCCAGCTGAGGACCAGGGCTTGAGGAGGAGCACCATGCAGAGGACTGCACCTCTAGCAATTAGAGTTGTGCCACCGCTGTGGCTGCAGCGTACTCCGGTTTCCCGTCAGGGGAGATCGTCGAGAACTGCGGATCAGGGATCCTCCAGGCAGCAGGAGGAGGAGTCCAAGGAGGAGGAGACTAGAGAGGAGACCTCAGAGTCAGAGTCTGAGGAGCTGGTTGAGGAGGAAGAGTTAGAGGAGGAGGCAGAGCAGACTGTTCTCCAGAGGACATCTCACCGGGCAGGAGACCCGAGGTGCACCTGTGTAGTGTGCACGAGGAGGCTGCAGAGGCTTGTACAGGCAGCCGGAGAGCCAGATATCCTTAAGGTTCCTGCCAAGGACCTTAAGGCGCTTCAGTTGGTACCCTTCGAGCAGTGGGTTCCAGTTCCCAGAGACCCCACTACTGGAGAGAGGTACTGGACTGGCCTCCAGAGGAGGATCGGTGAGGGTCTCAGACGTTACCTTGGCCTGAGAGGCAAGGACAGACTCTTCATGCCGCAGCAGTACACGACGTACGAGGCCATGAGGAGGGCCACCGGCATAGAGATGGAGTAGTACTTCACGTACTTGCCAGGGCTAGCAAAGCTAGTTACTGCTCCACACAGGTTCAGAGAGGACTTGGTGCTAGAGTTCTACGCCATACTGTGGGTTACCAGAGACCACTCAGAGTTCTGATTCTTGTTCAGAGGGCAGCCACATCGTGTGACTAGACAGGATCTGATCCATAACCTAGGACTTCTTTCGTCAGACTTCTTACTATACAGGAGTGCCTATGGTACACTTGCACCACCCCGCAGACCTCAGAAAGGGAAGATGCCAATAGACGAGATGGTGTCGATTGCCTTTCCACCACCTCACACACCAGATTTTGACAGAAGCCCTACGAGACTCACTGTAGAGGCTAAGGTGGTGAGAGCGATAGTCACCAGGACTATCATCCCTAGGTCAGGGTACAGAGAGGAGTTCACAACACTTCTCCATCAGTAGGCTATAGCAGCTATTCTAAGGAGGTAGCCGTTTGACTTGGTTGACCTTCTGATTGGAGAGATGGAGGAGGTGATCTTTGAGAGTGTTGGAGGACGTCACTTGGTCTACGGGCCCTACATTTGCTATCTCTTGAGGAGGATGGGCCTAGTGACGGAGGAGAAGTACGACGCTTTCCCTGAGGTGACAACCAGCTACTCACCTAGAGTCCCCAGGGGATACTAGTCTACCTCCAGCCAGCACACAGGAGAGGAGGAGCAGGAGTCTCCGGTACTACACGAGCAGGCAGCTCAGCCAGAGACGGTGATTCCTGAGTCAGCCAGTATAGGAGCGCCTCCCCAGTCGACAGGTTCGTAGTCTGAGGACACTGTCACAATGATAGCACTTGCAGGATGATTGGGTGAGTTTATACAGAGTGTGTCAGAGGACAGACGTCAGATGATGGAGCTGATCAGAGGACAGGCAGAGCTTCAGCGTCAGCAGATGGCCCTTGTCTCCGCTCTAGTGACTCAGATGACGGAGCTTACTCAGAGGCAGTCCGGTCAGCAGCCAGGACCTTTAGTGATTCCCCAGTTTCAGCAGCTGCAAACTCAGCCAGGACCCTTTACTGCATCGATGACAGCACAATTCAGCGGACTATCACTCTCAGGGGTCTTACCGACAGGGAGAGCAGGATAGACTTTCTTTTCAGCACAGCTCTCTCCCGTATCAGCCTTATCTATGTCTGCGTTGTTTGTCTCACCCTCACACTCTTCTAGCTCGTAGATGGCAGGACCCTCCAGTTCCCAGCACGTATCGGTCAGGAGTCTGTTCTCATACATAGTCCACACTACTCGTGTAGACTCTTAGACCGCCCCAGAGACAGCTACAGCTTCAGCTCCACCTCTTACTGCCACAGTTTTCACTCTTACTACTCAGGCAGCAGAGGATCTTGTCCGTGGAGGTTTCTCTCAGCAGGATGTGGCAGACCTCATACTACTCTAGACTTCAGCTCAGGAGACTGCCACAGTCACTACAGCAGCACAGGACAGCGGGTCTAAGTCGCCTATAGACCTTGGTTTCTTTGAGCAGCTGGATGCTTAGGTGGCACAGGCTCAGGGAGCATAGCAGGATCCACCTCAGGAGCAGCCAGGAGCAGAGCCCATAGAGGATGTCGCTGCACCACTTCCTTCGACCATGAGCGCTTAGATGTTCATCTTTTGCCGCCTTGTTTGCTTTTTGGTGCTTGTTGCCAAAGGGGAGAAGATACTAGGTCTAGGGGGTGTGGGAGTGTGATCTTGTTACAATCGAGAGTAGCTTGTATCTAGGGAGATCTAGGTTTTTGGGAGATAGACCATTTGGATCTTTTTTTTAGGTGTTATTCGTTGTTCGTGGATTATGATGAGTCATGGTTTTCATTCGCTTGTGTTTGACTCATTTTGATCTCACTTGGTTTATTTCTTTTTCATATGCAGTGCTTGTATTTATTGATTATCTTGTATGCCTGTGTATGATATCATGATGATGGATGCTTGTTCTTAATTCTTATGCATTTTCATGCTAACTTGTTGCATCTCATCATTTATGCTTTGCATTGCATGTCATTATGCTTTCATTCAATATATTGCCATGTCATGCATGCATGTTTCATCTAGAGTATGCTCTTCTCTCTTTTCCTTATATCTCTAGATGTTACTTGATTGAGTAGGACCTTATGCATTTCTCTCTTATGTTGTCATGGTAACTCTCGATCTTTGTGTAGCTTGTTTTAGCCCGGTTATTCCTTAAAGTTTATTTTAAGTAGTGGTTGTCATCAATCACCAAAAAGGGGAAGATTGTAAGCTTCATGACCATTGATGATTGGTTCCCTGTGGTATGGATGTTTTGGTGATAGATGACAACTATGAAATTGTGGGCTAACATCTACACGAGTGTTGTCTATGTAGGAATCATCTCTTAACTCTATTGCAAACCATATGGATGATGGTGTCCTTGGCGATGGATGACAATGACCGCAAGCATGGAGGCTTGTGAACTTGATGGAGTCCAAGGGTTGATGGAGATGGATCAAAGCGGAGAACAAGCTATGGTGCAAGTGTTTGGTACACTTGAGTAGTTGTTAGGACTTTGAGTCCATAGAAAAAACCGGACTATCAAGGGGGTCTAGGTCATGTCTAGTCGGTGATGTGCAAGGTTGCTCAGTGAAATCACATGCACTAGGTGACAGTGGAGAAGCCAAGGAGCTGTTCGGAGAAGCCGGGAAACCAAGTCAAGTGAGGATGACGAGTTTCAGCTTCAGGACATAGAGACCAGACAGATGGGTCAGTAGAGATTGGACTATACGGTCACTATGTGGAGTTATTCGGGACATAGCCCAAAGAAGCAGGAGTCTGTCAACAGGTAAGTCTGTACAGACCAGACGTTCCATTCTACTGACCGGATGGTCCGGTCAGTACAGGTGTAGGGACGGTGGAAGAGGTGCATTTCGCAGAGGCTCCTGGACTGAAGAGAGAAAGTGGACCGGACGGTCCGGTCCAGTGAACGGATAGTCCGGTCACTATAGGAGGAAGCAGCGGACAGAGAGCAATGGCTCTGGAGGAGCCGTCCGGTGGAGACCGGACTGTCCGGTCTGGACAGTGATCGGACTGTCCGGTCAGTACGTCAAGAGAGGCTGTTTCGTGGAGCAACGACTAGTTTGAGGTTGGGAGCCTATATAACTTTGTTGCTGGGGTCTTTGTGACTACTCTTGGCTAGTGGAATACCCGAGAGCATTTGGTAAGGTCCAAGAGGAAAAGAGGAGAGCACTAGGAGAGGATATTGGATATCTTGAGAGTGCTAGTGAGAGTAATAAGGAGCTACCTTGCACATCTAAGGCTAGGGTGTCCTTGAGGGTGTGATCTAGGTTGTTACTCTTGGTCTATAGTGAGACCTGGACCGGTTAGGTGTCGGGGATTTAACCTATCGTGATTGGTTGTGAAGGTCGTGACAAGTTTGTACACAGTTTGAGCCCGCCGTTGGAAGGGGCATCAATAGTAAGTGCCCGTGCCGGCTCGGGGAGTACGGCAAGTTCTCGAGGGAGGCGAGCTTGTGCTTTGTGCAGCGGTGACGCACACCATGTCTTCACTCGAGGAGTGATTGCGGGATTGTGGGAGAGAACTCCACTTGGTGCGGGAGGGACCGGGACTCCGGCGGGAGTGGTCCAACGAGGAGTAGGGGAAGGCGCCATCCTTCCGAGACCTCGGGAAAAAATCATGAGCATTCCTTGACCCTCTCTTTATTATTCCGCAATTGTGTGCTCTAGTGATAGGGTAACTTGTGGCTTGCATAGGCCAGTGTGAATAGCTTCCACGCATTGCTTTGCATTATGAACACTAGCATGCGTAGGGTCTTGGCCTACTAGAATTGTTTAGGTTGCAATGATTCATTAGGTTTGAGAAGCGTGAAACTAAAGTTTTCGGATTTGTGGTCGGCTACCGATTCACCCCCCCCCCTCTCGGTAGGCCTTCGGTCCATACATTTCTTTAACCACATAAGGTCCTTCCCATTTAGGGGATAGCTTGTGATGATTCTTGATTGATTGCACTCGGTACAGTACCAAATCTCCAATATGAAATTGATTACTCACCAAAATAGAGCACGATCACGCAACTCCTCTGCTGAAATCAACTCAATCTATCGGTTATCTTTAGATAGATTTTCATCGTACCCCTTAACCCGTGTTGAAATGAGGTTAACCTCAATCGGTAGCATGGCTTCAGGGCTGTAGACCAACGAGAAAGTTGACTCACTAGTAGCTCGACTAACTTTAATGCACAGGCCCCAGAGGACCGAAGGCAACTCTTTAGCCCACCGACCGGTGTAAGGCTTGAGCTTGTCAAAAATACGGGGCTTCAACCCTTGTAAAATCATACCATTGGTCCATTTGACCTTCTCATTGCTTTCAGGAAGAGCCACTGATGCAAAGTGGACTTTTATTCCCATCTCATCGGAATTCCTCATATGTAAACTGAGTGCCATTGTCAGTAATGATGTCGTGAGGGACCCCAAACCGAGTGAAGACTTCTCTGACAAACTCGAACACCTTCTTGAAAGTGATCTTGCCGACCGACTTTGCTTCAATCCACTTACTGAACTTGTCAATGGCAACAAACAAATGAGTGAACCTGCCTGGCGCTTTCTTGAACGGATCGACAATATCGAGCCTCCAAACTGCAAAAGGCCAAGACATCAGTATCATCTGAAGTTGCTGCAAAGGCACATGTGTTTGCTGAGCGAACAATTTTACAACCTACACACATTCGAACAACCTGGTGTGCATCCTCGAAAGCCATAGACCAATAAAACCCTTGCCGAAAAGCTTTGGCGACCAAAGTCTTGGATGCCGCATGATTACCACATACCCCTGCATGTATTTCTATCATCAACTCCTTGCCTTTCGAAATAGAGATGCAGTGCATCAATATATTGGATCCTCCTCTGCGATCGAGCAGATCGTCCACCATCAAATATCCTCGGCTTCATTCTTCCAACCTTTGTTGCTTATGAGGATCTGTAGGCAGCGTACCCTTAGTTAGGAATTGAACAATCGGGTTGCGCCAGTTGGTCTCCATGTTTGAATCAATTGCTGGATTGACAACATTAGTCGTCAACACTTCTAGTCGAGGCGTGATAGTAGGGATATCCAAGGTATGGAGGAATACTCCAGGGGGGACCACCGATCTTGATGACCCCATCTTTGCTAACTCATCGGCAGCTTGATTGTTATCTCGAAGAACATGAGTGAACTTAAGCCCGTCAAACTTGTTCTCTAGTTTTCTGACCTCTTGACAATAAGCGAACATATTGTCATCCACACAATTCTAGTCCTTGGTAACTTGATTAATTACCAAGGATGAGTCACCAATGATGTCTAGGCGTTGAATACCAAGTTACACGATGATGCGCAGACCATGGAGAAGTGCTTCATACTCCGCCGCATTATTGGATGCCCGAAAATTCATCTAGAGGACATATGTGAGGTTTTCTCCTTGTAGAGATATCAGAGTGATGTCAGTCCCTGCGCCTTGCTACTGAAGCGACCCATCGAAATACATTTTCTAGTATTCCAAGTCTTGTTGCGTAGGTGGTAGCTGAATCTTTGTCCACTCTGACACAAAGTCCACCAGAGCTTCTCCTTTGATCGTCAACCAAGCAATGAACATTATGGTGTACCAACCCAGTTTGACTGCCCACTTAGTAACCTTGTCGACCGCCTCGTAGTTGTGGATCACCTCTCCCAGTGGAAAAGACGTTTGGACTTTGATCGGATGATCTTGGAAGTAATGCTTCAGCTTCTGTGAAGTGATCAAGAGTGCATCAAGCAACTTCAATATCTAGTGGTACCGTAGCTTAGAGGAACGAAGGACCTCACTAACAAAGTACACTGGGTGTTGTACTTTTTGTACATGTCCCTCTTCCTCTTGGTCGATCGTCAGAATGGTACTCACAACCTTGGTTGTGGCCGAAATATAAAGCTAAAGTTTTTCCTGTGGCTCCGGAGGCACTAGGACTAGAATGTGGGTGAGGTGATCTTTCAACTCATCCAATGCCAACTGCGCTTCTGCTGTCCGGACAAAATTTTCTTGCTTCTTGAGCAATTTGAAGAAAGGCAGACCCCTCACTCCTAGTCGGGATATAAAGCGACTCAAAGCAGCCATGCACTCAGTCAGCTACTGGACACCCCTTTGAGAGTTTGGTGGTCCCATTTCAATGATAGCCTTGATCTTTTTAGGGTTAGCCTCGATGCCTCTTTTGGAAACAATGTAGCCGAGTAGCTTTCCTGAAGGCACTCCGAAGACACATTTTTTGGGGGTTCAACTTCACCGAGTAGCGCCTCAGGTTGTCAAACGTCTCTCCCAGGTTAGAGATGAGTTCTTCAACATTCCGAGTCTTCACAACAATGTCATCGATGTAAGCTTCTGCATTCCAACCGATCTGAGTTTCGAGGCAACGTTGAATACCACGTTGGTAAGTCGCACCAGCATTTTTCAGACTGAACAACATAGTAATGTAGCAGCTCCCGCCAAAAGGAGTTATGAAGGATGTTTTGATTTGATCTTTTACTTTTAGTGGGATCTAGTGATAGCCCGAATAGGCATCCAGAAAGCTTAAGAGCTCACTCCCGGTTGTTGAGTCTATGATCTGATCATGCACGGCAATGCAAAGGGGTCTTTTTAGGTAGACCTTGTTCAAATCGGTATAATCAATGCACATGTACCACTCTTTATTCTTCTGAGGCTCAAAGACTAGATTAGCCAACCAATCTGGATGGTACACTTCCCTAATAAACTTAGTAGCTAAGAGCCTAGCTCCTTCTCCATGGCGTCCTTGCGGTATTGAGCGAATCTTCTAAGTCGTTCTCTGATGGGTGTAGCCCCAGGAGGCACCCTTAATTCATGCTCAACCTTTTCCCTAGAAATTCCTGGCATGTCAGAAGGCTGCCATGCAAAGATGTCCCTATTTTCCTGGCAGAAAAGATTTTAATGTGTGTTCCTATTTCTCGCTGAGGTCGGCCCTTGCATAAGTGACCTTAGCAGGGTCTTCGAGACGAGCGGTATTTCTTTAGTCGATAGGTCATCCGTCTAGATCTTCTCCTTGGTAGGCTTCTTCACAGGGATCTCGGCCTCCTCGCTCGCCATAACGTGGACTGCCTTCTAGATCTCTAATCAGTCAGACAACATCAACTGTCGGTCGGCCAGCTCACAACTCTGCACATCACAATCAAAAGGGTTCCAAAGAATAGAGTGGAGGGAGATGATTCCTTTAGGGATTGGCATCTTGAGAGTGAGGTATGGATAATGTGGGATCGCCATGATTTCGCCATTGTCGGATGACCGAGGATGACGTGATAAGCATTCTCAAAGTCTGCCACCTGGAATGTGATTCGCTCGGTCCTGAAGTTCTCTCAGGTGCCAAACATGACAGGCAGAGTGATATGTCCTATGGGAATAGAAGTCTTGCCCGACACTATCCCATGGAAAGGTGAAGTAGTTGGTTTGAGATCGGAAACTGTCAGACCGAGCTCTTTGAGCGTTCTAGTGAATATCAAGTCAAGGTTACTTCCTCCGTCAATGAGTACTTTGTTGAACTTGACCTCCTAGATAGTCACCGCGAGCACAAGTGGATAGCGACCTAGCTTGGGCAGCTGTTTGGGATGATCAGATCAATCAAAAGTAATCGGAACTTCAGACCACCTCATATACTAGGGTGCTGCTGGTTCTATGGAATTAAATTCTCATAGCTCCAGGTTCTGCTTTCTCTTGGACGAGTAGGCGTTGGGCCCTCCGAAGATGAAGTTCACCTCCTTACGAGCCTCTTGGAAGTCTGCCATATCGTCCTTCTTATCATCATCAGGCTTGCCGGAGCCGTTCAGCCTTGGTAGTGACTTGGCCACTTTGAGCGCGGCGGTCGCAAACCCCTTTAGCCTGTAACGATCTCTTGCCTTGTGGTTCCCCTTTGGGTGCCATAGGAACAGGCCACACAACAAGTCATCCAGGGTCTGTTGGTTAGTCCGAGGATTCTTCCTGGATCGGTCTACCGCAGCAGCCAAGTTGTCAGTGTTTCCCTTCTTGTCTTTCTTGGAAGACTTTGACTTGTCTTGACGCTTCTCCTTCCCTTTGCCCTGGATGTCGTACAGAGCTGACTCCCCAGAAGCGTATTTATCAGCGATCTCGAAGCACTCCTGGGCGGTCAGATCCAAGTTGTGGTTACGCCGATCGATCTCCCAAACTAGGTCATCACTCTACAACCCTCCTTGGAAGGCGGTAATGATCTGCTGATCCGGGACATTAGGGATCTCAATCTTCTTGGCACAAAACCGCTTGATGTAGTCGCGCAGGGACTCGTTAGGCTTCTGCTTGACTTGAGTGAGGTCAAAGTGATTGTCCGACCGGTTGTAAGTAGCTTGGAAGTTATCAATGAATTGCTTGTTGAGCTCCCCCCCAAGAGGTGATCGACTTTTCAGGAAGAGATGTGAGCCAAATTTGAACGATGGGCTCAAGGCAGATCGGAAGATAATTGGCCATCACATAAGTGTCTCCTCCCACAGACCGAATGGTTGTGCTATAGATCAGAAGCCACTCCTTGGGGTTGGTCTGGCTATCATATTTTTTTATGGCAATTGGCTTAAAGCTCCTTGGGAACTTGCATATGTGAAGCTCGGGAGCAAAGGCCCTTATTCCATCGAACCCGTTATCATTGGACGGAGAAGATCTGCATCATCGGTCGAGAGAGTTGGAAGTTGAAGGTGAGCGACGCCGATGGCGTGGGCCCACATCATCATGATCATGATGATGATTGTCCTCATTGCGATCCTCGCGGCATTCTTGGTCCTTATTGCGGTGTCGGTCATCGTGGTTATTCCTCTGAGGTGACTCATGACATTATTCATTCCCGCGGTCATCGTGATAGCGGTCATCCCTTCAGTCGTGTCTCTCCTCCTCATGATGATTGTCGTCACGGGCTCGTTCCTCGTAATGAGAGTTTATAATCGTCCAACCATCTTGGACACTAAGAGAAATTCTCAGATCATGACGTCCTCGACGATGTTGTGAAGCCACCTAGCTGGATCTAGCCACCAACTGGGCTGGTTGTAACCTAGCATGGTCTTGAATTATGACAGCATTAAGCATGGCCACCGCCTTCTTCAACGTAGGAGTTTGGTACGCCTTGTCGACCATCAAGCTGTCAAGTAGCGTTCTTGCCCCGGTGATGTTATTTTGTGGGGTAGTGCAAACCCTCTCGCCATTCATCTCGATCTCCAATTCTCCGAGGTCCAGCTCTCTCGCAACAGCACGAGATCCTCAAGACCCCCTCGATCGGTGAGGTAGATGCCTAGCTGATGGAGCCTCTCCATTGTTGGCTCCTCCATTGTTAGCCTCACCATCGACTGCTGCTGGTGGCGGGTTCTCCGCATCATGCTCCTCCACATGTGCCATGTATACGGCGTGTGGATACGGGCAAGAAGAACTGTCCGAGTCCTCATCAAAGGACACGGTTGACATGAAGTCATACCCAATGGGTAGGTCTGTCTCGCCAGATCTGAGTGGTACAGGAAACGGGATTACATCTGTCGAATCTGAGGATCACACCATAGATTTGGCTGCAGTCGGATCGGAACTATTGTTCACCGGCCCTAGGTTTCCGGCATCATCCACCGAGAAGTCGAGCAAGCCGAAGGAGATCTTGAAGTCCGATAAGAATTGGATGATTGGAATCTCAGCCATCTAGATCGACGGAGAATCCCGGCATGCCTTGTTCCCTTCCTGGCGCACCAACTGTCGAGACTTAATCTCGGTAATATATTTATAGGGCTATGTCGAGATCTAAAACTAGATGGTTAAGACACAAGACGCCGAGTTATATAGGTTTGGGCCCTCTCAGTGAGAGTAAAAACCATACGTCATGTATTTTGTGGTTTGTATTATTGTATGAAGTTGTGATTGTCATCTTCCTCAATGGGGAGTTCCTATCGTCTTATATATCCGGTCAGTAGGGGTATATGAAGAGTTCTACTCATAGTCTACGAGAATAAATATAGTAATTCTATCTCTAATTGCCTTGCACTCCAAGCCGACTCGGTTGGTTTCCATATTAGTGGGTCATCCTATCACCTTCCGAATAAGAATAGCTATGAATACTAGTAAGGTAAGTATTCCACAGGCCTAGAGATTTTTTATATTATTTTAATTGCTCCGTAGAGGCGGTGTTGTGGCATTGTCACTATCTTTTTTATATTTTCCAGTGGTGTGGTAGTCGCGATGGAAGAAACCACCACCGTAGGCAGATTTCCACCGTCACTAAAGGAATGTTCTGTACTAGTGAAAATGAGCTCATTATAAGTTGGTACTGAAACCAATAGCAGACCCGCCCTTATTTTTGGAGAGCCGACTATTGAACCAGTATAGGTTGTATTATTTGCCATTTGATTCAGAACCAAAGGCTCTACACAAAGTTTAACATGGGGTATAAGAGTATAATAAGGCTATCTATGTCATATGGAGTATCTTCAAATCATAAATGAAATAATTTGTTTAATACATAGTTCATTTATCCTGAATGAGACCACATATTTAGTTATATTTTATTTCAGTGATTTGTTATATGATGAAATGAAAGTTTGGCTTCAATGTTAATATCATAACTAAGCCTTAGAGCATCTCCAAGAGTGTCCCAAAACCTCTCCCTAAATTGAATAATAGGGGATTTTATATAAAAAACCATCTCCAACAGTGTCCCTAAATCATTCCTATATTTATTTTCTCCCTAAACTTTCCTCACTTGTAGCTAGAAATAGGGGAAAAATTGGGAGGCCCAATCCACCTCTTTTCAAAGGAAAGTTAAAATCTGTAGACCCAAATACTGACATGGACCAATAAAAAAATATTTTACATAATTTTAGGGAAGAACTGTTGGAGGAGGAAAGAATTTTTTTCCCCTAATATTTTTTGGACTGCTTCCAAAAGAAGGTTTTTAGGACCTAATTATTGGGGAGCTCTTGGAGATGCTCTTAGTACTCATATGACACATCCCCACCCCCACCCTCCTTAGTGTACATATAGTACCACCAGTTATTACTTGCGCTATATTGTCATTAATTACTAGTTATACCATCAGTAATTACTGGTAATAATTAGATACTAGTACTAATTATGAAAATATCATTTTGATTATGACTAGTAATTTACTAGTGGTAGTATGTACATAAAACACCTATAAGAATAAATTCGTAACCTAAGTAGATTGTTGCCCCAGTAGCCAAATGGTGCACCTTAAGTGTTAGAGCATCTCCAGCAGATGCTTTAAAATGACCCCATGCTTTAAAATTTGAGAATATACTGCACCAACTCCCTTTAGCAGATGCTCTAAAATCATGTGGTGCTGTAAAAATTTTTAGAGATCCTTTAAACTTACCCCTTCCTGCTTTATATTTGAAGCAGCAACAGGGGTGTTATGCTCTATCCCGATTTCGGGTTGGCGGGAGCGCTTCTCTCTTCCCGCCCGTCGCTCCCGCCATAACTTCCCACAACTGTATCTTCCCTTCCGGCCACCAGAGTACATCGCGCGGCCATGGTCTGACTCCGCTCCACCCACCGTGCCCCCAAATCGACGCAGCGCCACGAATCAACGCTGCTGCCCCAAATCAAATGCGATGTCGGCTGCCCCCACCCCACCCGCCGTCACCATAGCCGCATCTCGCCGCTGCTCTCGACGATGTTGCTGCGCCCCCAAGACGACGACGTGCCCCTAAATTGACGCCGCGCCACCAGGACCTCTCGAGTGCTTGACACTGAGAGCTCCAGCCTCCAGGTGTGTGTTGTGCCTCGGACACCACCGAGCTCTCGGCATCCCTTCCGTGCAAGTGTAGGGACGAGTCGGAGGCGAAGGCGATGGAGAGGTCGCGTGAACCGATGGTGGAGAAGAGGGGCCCTGCAAGCCCGCATTTGGAGGTCGCACTAGAGCTCCCGTGTGGAGAAGCTCCGTTCTGCAGCGCGCTCATCGCCCGGCCGCCGAAGACAACGTTGGTCCCCCCAAGGCAATGACAACGACACCCGATGCAACGTGACCTCAGCTCGCCTCCACGCCCTTGATGATAGGGAGCTCAATGGCCTGTGTGTGCTTCGGAGAGAAGAGGAAAGGGGCCTGTAGCTCATCGATGGTCTGGAGCCTTCACCATCAACTCGTCGGTAATCTGGTGGCTTTCAGAGCACCTCACCGCTGGCTTCCTCTTGACGACCACATGCTGCTCGATGAAATGACTCAACAAGGGAAGCAAATATAAAGCACTTGTTATACAGTAGCTGCTGGAGCAGTTGATTCTAGATCTTTAAATATGCAGTTTACAGGATCTTTAAAACTAGTTATAAAGCACCAATTTTAAAGTATCTGTTGAAGATGCTCTTAGGTGCAGGACCTGTGAACTACTACCGATTTTGTTTTTTCATAAATACGACATTGATGGGTCATTTTTTTACTCTTTTTTCTTCTGTGCGTGGAGCTGGTTGTACGCCTTGGATTATTTATCCCTTGCTTTGGTATAATTTCTGTGGCGTTCCTCATGCCCACGGCTCTCAACCTTTTAAGCAGTAGGTTTCACTGAGCTGCGCAGGTATGTACCCCATCAAATTTCTGACTTGTAATTTGATGCTATACACAGTACATATAGATCGTTCTTGTCCTAAAGATTTCTGTTTCTTAGTAACGGGCGTTTTCGACCACGCTTGTTCCTTTCTATTAGACATGGAAGTATGGAACCTTCTTCTTGCTTCCCAGTTTAATTTGGATCTATTTGAAGATATTGTTGTTCTGCATCTAACGAATTTCAGTCTCTTTTTACAAAGCACCGGGGCTTGATCCGCGGTGATGGAACTGAATGATGAAGAAAACAGCTGGCAGGAAACCAACGCCGAAGACATCTTTAATGATTGCTCGGTTGACTCAGTCAGCTTATCATCTCAAAGGAAGCGCAGCTTGAAGATGGGGAAGCCGGACGTTGTTGCTCAAACAACGCCTTTGCACGCGCAAGAGAAGGTTTTCTGGAAAATAGATGACGGAAACCAAAATACTTGTAAGTCTAAGCAGTTCATCCAATTTTTTGACATTCTGAAATCAGGAGGTATTCATGTCTTGAGCTATTGATTGGTCAGACAGTATATATATTTGAAAATATACAACAATTTTGGTTTTGCCACCATTCCTTCGCAGTTCTCTAGTGTCATATGGAAAACTGCAGTTTTCCTAGCACCTTCTTTGTAACTTTAGATTTGTTAAGGTAATTCTTTGTAAAAGTAATCTTTTAAAACTTTACTTTACATCTGTATTTTAACAGTCATCAGGAAACACTTCTGCTATGTATTTAACGAAATCATGTTCTACTTCTATATCACCTGAGTTTGCAATTGGTCATATCTGCAACACCACTAAATGTTTTGTTTCACGCAGCAATACATCCGCTTCGCAATTGGGTACCAAGTGCTACTTGTCGTGCCTTGTGCAGATGCTACCCTGCTCAAGCGTTACAAGTCTACGACCTACAGATTAGCTGCAGTGATAAAAGACTATATGAAAGCGCAGATATTTTGGGTTTTTTTGCTGTTCGAGACTTCTATGACAAGCGACAGATTAAAATATTCGATCAGATGACAAAGCCTACCAAAATAAATTTTGCTGGTGTAAGTTATTCAATAGAACTTCCTATATTATACGTGATAATTTTTGGGTCACGTAGTGAATGGAATCTATCTATAACACGTTCATATGGTGTTGCACATAGATCGAGTCCTAATATGATTCTGCGCTCAATTGTGTTTGGCATGGAAATAATACAAATTCAGAATCCTAGCCGAACAAAAAAGAAAAATACAACTACGTCAGCTGAACTTCTCTATATACGTGGCAGACAACCTGTATTAACTTACGAGCTCCTAGGCCACATCTAGCCGATCAGGATTTCAATAGCGAACCCGTTGCCTCCACCAGGACATACTTGGGAGGAAGGCCATAGATCGAGACAAGATCATGTCTGTTTCATTGCCAAACACCAGGAGTCCCGAATGAATGCCGTGCAACTAGCCATCATTGTCGTCCTTGATCCACACCACCCAACAGTAGAGAGAAAAAACACAATCGGTCTAGCAAGGTTTAAATCCTCATCTGAGTATTCGATGAGACTAGCATCAAGTTATGAACGCCTCCATTGGCCTTGATCGTAGGCTTCGCCTTTAATCATTGGTCTTAGCATTGGTTGACAGCCGGCAATTCTGGCTCAACGGGTAAAAAATCATCCATGTTCATCTATGTTTTACACTCCTTTCCTTCCTTTATATCTACTGGTCACTGCCACATATATCAAATCATGTATAATGTTTAACAACTATTGTTCTATAAGAACAACAATACTATGTTACAGTGAATGTCATTATTTAATAAACCATGTTTTTTATGTATGCACGATCATTGATCAATTTTACTTATCAATCAAGTTTTGACATTTGTTTTATTGATAATAAATGAAAAACTTTATTTATTAGTGTTATTATTTTGCTTAATCTTTATTGCAAAACCTAATCTTTATGACAACTTCCCCTAATAAGTGAAAAAAGGTTTACTGTTAAGCTTTCTTATTATGATCTGAATAATGCTTGTTCCCTATGTGCACTTTGTATGGGTATCTGATTTTGAAGAATCAAAACTTGTAGAAATTTATTTCATAGATTGACAGAGCAAATTGTTTCATCTATAAGTGTGAGTCTATATATCACGTATATTTTATTAATATCCGTACCAACGTATGGACGCTTTGCTAATAATAGATTATAATTGATGTCCAAAGTAGAAGAAAATGTGTGTTACAGAATCAATCATTACTTTTTTTGTTGCAGAAATTCATTATTTTTTCTGTGATTTTGATAATGTTATTCTTTTGTAGGGTGCTGGCTATGTAAATTTAACCCCTCCGAGTCGTGGCATACTTTACAGTGATCTTGTTTTCGAGTATGACTTGTTATTAAAAGGCAGCCATGGGGGAGGAGGTCCCCAGAACACGCTTGACCGTCGTATCCAAGGGGCTGTACTGTACAAGGTGGGAGAAAATACCCTTCCTTACTCGAGCCCAGGTAAAATTGTATACGCGGAGATCCCAGTCGACCTTCTCACCAAAATGACCCTCAAGTTCGTTCGGTTCGCTCAAGCGATCGAGGCTGTGGTAACAATCAAGCCCCCCATCGGTTTGGAGTTCTGCCTTACTGCTAGCATGGCCGACATTACTGATGAGATTCAACTGTTTAGCGGTAAATATGTGGCTACTCAAGACCAAAACAAGAAGTTCGTCCTTGTGGTGCCATTCGATGACATCTTGGAGCTCAAATTTATTGACCTTGCAAAGGAAGGGAATACGACCAAGTTATACGCGTATAATTCATTCTTCCATGGTCGCAATTTGGAAAAGGTAAAGCTGCCATCTGGGATAGAAATTGACATGGAAATCAAGTGGTCTAGAATGTAACTATGTGTCATTATCGTGCTTTTCTAGAGATTTTGTTACCAATTGGCACTAAAAACACCTTCGTTATTGGACCTATAGTGTTTTTTTAAAAAAGGGAATATATTAATCAATATTCCGGCCTCTGTATCGATTGGTACATGTAGCCCTTAATTATTACAAACGAGAAAACCGAATAAAAGCACACTATGGGATTTCGAACACAAAGTTTATATCCATTGGGATAAGACTAAAACATTATTCTATTGGAGAAGCGTCATCCATTATTGACAAAAATCTCCATGTCTGTGGTCTCAAGCCTCGTGCATGTGTAGGGGAATGGGTAGGCTACGATAGCATATAAAATTTCTACCGTTCAACCAGGAAACCTTGCAAGAGAGGATCATGGATCGTTACCACTAGACGCGCAGGCGGAGCGGAAGCGAATGTTGGAGCAGCTCGATCCAACGTAGTCGCGCGTCGGTGTAGAGGAAGTAGTCGATCACGTCAATCGTCTCCTTCTAGTCCAGCCGTCGGCACCGCAGCAGCAGCAGCGCCTCCTCGCGGTATCCACACGTACGGGGTTGGAGCACCGTGCGCGGCATGCTAGCACCGGCAACACGGTTAGGGTTTTGTGGGCGAGTAAGAGGAGCACGGCGGCTAGGGTTAAGGACTGGTGGAATCACCTGCGCCCTAAGCCCCTCCTCCACTTAAATAGACCCTTCTAATGGGCCTCGACTAGTTGGCCCATTAGTGGACTAATTCCTCACACGGATCAATATCCGTATGACGCTCACATACGGATCAAATCCGTATTGTCTCTTGGGCATATCTCCAACAATCTCCCACTTGCACTAGAGACAATCACATAGGCAAGCGACGTTCCAACCCGTTAAGTGTGTGACCCGTTAGGTTCACATGTACACGACAATGATGTGAAAACCATTTTTCAAATCATAAATCAATAGCGGCACCTAGCAGCACATACTGATTCTCGTGTACACATAAAGATCATATCAGCTGAACCTTTGACATACGCAGTCAGCGATCCCTTTGCCTCACGATATTAGTCAAGCTTAAGGCAAGATACGTGTCATCCCTATAATAGCTCGACCATTCACTCGAACGTCTAGTGGATTTATCATGACTAACTTTTAGTCATTATGATTAACTTTTAAACACATTGGCATGGCCATGCACTTCTAAATCCATCTAACTCGAGGGGCCCAGAGATATCTCTCCTGTTATTAGGAGGGGCAAATTCCATCTTGACCGCTCACACCCCACGACATGTTTTATAGCATACCCGAAAATTACCTTTATAACTACCCAGTTACGGAATAGCGTTTGGTAATCCCTAAATATGCTATTATACATTCTGGGAATCAATGACAATCTCAGGTCTAAGGATCCCAAAGGTACATCATACAAGACAACAATTGATGACACAATAATAACATCTCAGCAAAGTCTATTAGTGGGTCAGTCCAACACTATGTTCTCCAACATGTGTTCACATTATTGATTTGATATCTCCATATCAATGATCTGTGAAACACGATCATCAACCAATACATGTGCTAGTCCATGAATCATTATTGTCCAACACAATGATAAGGAACTAGGGATCATTTAGGATAATATTATAAAAGAACAATGAGTTTCACAAACAAGTCACGCACTTGTCAATCAATGCAATAATTATTATCCATAGAACAGAATAACACTTTATTCAATCACACATAAACATAGACATTACACAATCTCTCATACATTAATCATGCAGATATCTAATACCCATGGATCTCATATGTGCCTCATGCTTGGGCTGAGAGAGAGGTTTTGTCAACGGATCAGCGATGTTTGAGTCCGTGTGCACCTTGCATATCTTTACATCACCTCGAGCGACGATGTCCCGAATTAGGTGATAACGCCGTAGTACGTGTTTGTTCTTTTGATGCGCTCTAGGCTCCTTGGCTTGCGCAATGGCACCACTATTATCACAATAGAGGTCCATTGGACTGGATGCACTAGGAACCACACCCAACTCAGAAACAAATTTTCTGATCCAAACAGCTTCCTTTGCAGCTTCTGAAGCGGCAAGGTACTCAGCCTCCGTTGTTGAGTCAGCAACCGTATCTTGCTTGGAACTCTTCCAGCTCACCGCGCCTCCATTGAGGCAAAACACATATCCAGATTGCGATCTCGAATCGTCTTTGTCGGTTTGGAAGCTAGCATCAGTGTAACCATTTACAACGAGCTCTTCCTCACCTCCATAGACTAGGAACATACCCATAGTCCTTCTCAAGTACTTTAGGATATTCTTATTAGCTCCCCAATGAGCTTCTCCTGGATTTGACTGGTATCTGCTCACAGCACTAAGAGCGTAGGCTACATCTGGGCGAGTACTTATCATGGCATACATGATGGACCCAACAGCCGAAGCATATGGAATCGCTCTCATTTTCTCTTGCTCATCTGGTGTCGAGGGACACTGAGTCTTCCTAAGAGAAACCCCATGTGACATGGGCAAGAAACCTTTCTTGGAATCCTGCATATTGAACCGTTTCAATACCTTGTCAATGTACGTGTCTTGGCTTAATCCAATTAGCCTCTTTGATCTATCTCTATAGATCTTAATGCCCAAAATGTAAGCTGCCTCTCCTAAGTCCTTCATTGAGAAACTCTTTCTCAAAGAAGTCTTAACAGCTTCAAGCATTAGAATATCATTACCGATCAGCAATATGTCATCCACATAAAGGACCAGAAAGACAAGCGCGCTCCCACTAGCCCTTTTGTAAACACAAGGCTCTTCTTCGTTTTTAATGAAGCCAAACCCTTTGACTACCTCATCAAAGCGAAGATTCCAACTCCGAGATGCTTGCTTTAGTCCATAAATGGACTTTTGAAGCTTGCATATCTTCCTAGCATTTTGTGGATCGACAAAACCTTCAGGCTGTGTCATGTACACATCCTCACTTAGGTTTCCATTAAGGAAAGCTGTTTTGACATCCATTTGCCATATCTCATAATCATAAAATGCGGCAATTGCTAGAAGGATCCGTATAGACTTTAGCATAGCGACGGGCGAGAAGGTCTCATCATAATCAACCCCTTGAATTTGCTTAAAACCTTTCGCCACCAATCGTGCCTTATAGATGTGAACATTTCCATCCATGTCTATCTTTTTCTTAAAAACCCATTTACACTCAATGGTTTTTACACCATCAGGCGGATCTATCAAGTTCCAAACTTGATTCTCTCTCATGGATTCTAATTCGGATCTCATGGCTCCAAGCCATTTCTCAGAGTCCGGTCCCATCATTGCTTCACTGTAAGTCTTAGGCTCATCATTGTCTAACAATAATATGTCTCGCTGCCCCGTGGTTAGGAGCGTGAACTTTTCAGGAGCGCGACGTGCCCTTTCTGACCTACGCGGGGCTGGTGTTTCAACAATTGGTTCAACAACAATTTGTTCATCCAATTGTGGTATAGCGGAAGAAGAAACATTTTCTGGAGCTTCTTGAACTTCTTCAAGTTGCACCGTTCTCCCACTTACCCTTTTGGAGAGAAACTCTTTCTCTAGAAAAACACCATTACGAGCGACAAACACTTTGCCCTCTTCCCGGTTGTAGAAATAATAACCTTTGGTTTCCCTAGGGTATCCTACAAAGAAGCATTTATCAGACTTGGAAGAAAGCTTATCAGACGTCATACGTTTTACATAAGCCTCACATCCCCAAATCTTAAGAAAAGACAACCCGTGACGCTTCCCAGTCCATATCTCATATGGTGTCCTTTCCACGGATTTAGATGGAACCCTATTAAGTGTGAAAGCGGCAGTTTCTAGAGCGTATCCCCAGAAGGACAATGGAAGATCACTTTGGCTCATCATAGACCTAACCATGTCTAACAAGGTTCGGTTCTTCCGTTCGGATACTCCATTCCATTGGGGCGTTCCTGGCGGAGTCCATTGTGGAACAATTCCACATTGCTTTAGATGTTCACCAAATTCATGGCTCAAATATTCACCACCACGATCAGATCGTAGGCATTTAATAGTCTTGCCCAATTGATTTTGTACTTCATTTTGAAATTCTTTGAACTTTTCAAAGGATTCAGACTTATGCCTCATTAAGTAGATGTAACCATATCTACTAAAGTCGTCGGTAAAAGTTATGAAGTACTGAAAACCACCTCTGGCCGTGCAACTAATTGGTCCACATACATCCGTATGTACAAGTCCCAATAGTTCACTCGCCCTCTCACTATTTCCTGTGAAAGGCGACTTAGTCATTTTGCCAAGTAAACAAGATTCACATGTATCAATTGATTCAAAATCAAAAGAACTTAGAAGACCATCTGTATGGAGTTTCTTTATGCGCTTCTCATTTATATGACCTAAACGACAATGCCAAGTATACGTGGGATTCAAATCATTAGGCTTGAGCCTTTTCGCATCAATGTTATAAATAGGCTTATTCTCAAGATCTAAGTAATATAATCCATTCACCAATGGGCAATTACCATAGAGAATATTATTCAAATAAATGGAACAACACTTGTTCCTTATTATGACCTCATAACCATCATCTTCCTCCAAACATTTTGAAGAAATAATGTTTTTTCCTAAGGCGGGAATATAATAACAATTATTTAACTCCAAAACTAATCTTGATGGTAATGAGAGTGGATAAGTTCCGACGGCCAACGCAGCAACCTTTGCACCATTGCCGACGCGAGCATCCACCTCGCCTTTTGCACATTTCCTTGCTTCTTTAAGCCCCTGCAACGATTTGCAAGTATGAATCATCGATCCGGTATCAAATACCCATGAACCATAAGGACATGTAGCAACATTATTAATTTCAATAACATTGATACCTGAATTAGAAGTGTCTCCACCCTTCTTCTTCAGCTCTTCCAGATAAAGCTTGCAATTCCTCTTCCAATGACCGGGTTTCTTGCAGTGAAAACAAGGATCACTACCCGCCGGTTTAGGCTTAGGAGCTGCTGCAGGCTTAGGCTTAGTGCTAGAGATCTGATCTGTAGCCTTAGCCTTAGTCTTGCGCTTTCGTTTCTTGCTATCCTTTTGAACCAAGTTAACTTGACTTGGACCAGATTTTTTGATGCTTGCCTCAGCTGTCTTAAGCATCCCATGCAACTCAGCCAATGTCTTCTCTAAGCTATTCATTTGAAAGTTCAAAATGAAAGGCTCATAGCTTGCAGGAAGCGACTGGAGAATCACATCTGTGGCCAAATCAGGGTGTAGAGCAGCACCAAGTTTCTCCAGATTCTCAATGTAACCAATCATCTTGATCACATGAGGACTGACAGAACCGTTTTCAGCTAGCCTGCACGCAAACAAGGACTTTGAGATGTTATACCTCTCAGACCTTGCTTGGTTCTCAAACATGCCACGAAGTCCCTCAATCATATTGTGGGCATCCGCGTTCTCATATTGCTTCTGAAGCTCAGAGGACATAGTGGCAAGCATGAGACAGCTAACATCAACTGCATCATTGGTATGTTTCTCATACTCCCTTTTCTGAGTGGCAGTAGCATTTTCTGGCAGATCATCAGGATAGGGAAGCTCTAGAACATATTCCTTTTTCTCTTGCTTGAGAACAATTCTCAAGTTGCGATACCAATCAATAAAGTTTGTTCCACTAAGCTTTTCTTTTTCAAGAATGGAGCGCAAATTGAAAGTGTTACTAGCGGTTGGTGCCATGATCTACAACAGAAAATATGCAAATATAAGCACTATGTAAATATAAAACTCTTATAAACATTTTAACAAAAGTTCATTATTCCACTATATGCTTGGAATCGTTTTCCCTCAAAACGACATATAGTGGTTCAAGATCCATATTCAACTTAGATCCTAGTGAGCTTTGGCATCACCGCTAGAAATCTAGTGACATAGGTAAGCAACACTTTGCTAATCACATCCTTATGTGACTCTTGTTTGTTGGGTGGCATCACATGCCCCGGCGCCAACACCATGCCCCAAAGCCCAAAACCGTTTTGATAGCTTTGTTAATTAAACCAATACTATGCATATAAATGTCCGACATTTATCCTAATAATTAAGATAGTTGAGGTACTCTACTTTGGCAGACCTACCATACAACGATCATAATTTTAATAGGTGCAGCTATTGGAAGGGCATATAATTTAATTTTTCTTGAGGGAACCTATTCTAGCATGTTAATCATATCTAATATAAATAACATATGAAAGAATAGGATGATAGGAACATCATCACAGGCAATCATATTGACTGTGAAATAGTATGGCCCCTTTCAATTGGTGATCTCCATCTCCATTGTCATCGCCATGTCTCCCGTCCCTTCAACCATCATGCTTGAGGCCTCCATGAACTAATACTTAGCTACTACAACTAATAGCTAGTAATAAATTACATGAGAATATCAAGCATCACAGATCGACACGCAGGCCGTTATACAATAATATGACAGCCTCAACCCAGCTGTAATTAATCATGGCACGCAGGCCATGCAAATCACATATATACATCACATGCATCTTTTGGGCCATACTATTCACAACATTCTCTGCCAAAACAAGTTAGGCGAGAAGCGAATGCTAACATGTGGCCAAAAAGGGTTGTAACAATCTAGGCGAAAACCTCATAGGATTTCACAGATCGTATCTATAAAATCACAATGGAAATCCTATCGGGAAAATCATATTTGCCCGATTTTGAGTCATTCACAATGGCTTTGTTTTCCATTAGGTTTTCATGAGTAGACTGCGGTACATGATTATGATACTATTGGCTCCTCTACTGGCGCACGCAGTTAGTCCCGATGGTGATTCCAGCCGGTAGGGACAAGTCGCGCGCGCACGAAGAAGGAACACAAATAAATCAATGATGCATGTATTGCTATCCGCCCATTACCTTATGAACCTCCCTATCATCATTGATCTAATCAATCCGAACACAAAACATGTAATAGATCTCATCTAGTACATCAACATATCAACTATATGCACAAGATCTAGATCACAAACTACACAAGGTCGGCTCTGATGCCACTGTAGGGGAACGGGTAGGCTACGATAGCATATAAAATTTCTACCGTTCAACCAGGAAACCTTGCAAGAGAGGATTATGGATCGTTACCACTAGACGCGCAGGCGGAGCGGAAGCGAATGTTGGAGCAGCTCGATCCAACGTAGTCGCGCGTCGGTGTAGAGGAAGTAGTCGATCACGTCAATCGTCTCCTTCTAGTCCAGCCGTCGGCACCGCAGCAGCAGCAGCGCCTCCTCGCGGTATCCACACGTACGGGATTGGAGCACCGTGCGCGGCGTGCTAGCACCGGCAACACGGTTAGGGTTTTGTGGGCGAGTAAGAGGAGCACGGCGGCTAGGGTTAAGGACTGGTGGAATCACCTGCGCCCTAAGCCCCTCCTCCACTTAAATAGACCCTTCTAATGGGCCTCGACTAGTTGGCCCATTAGTGGACTAATTCCTCACACGGATCAATATCCGTATGACGCTCACATACGGATCAAATCCGTATTGTCTCTTGGGCATATCTCCAACAGCATGCACCCTGCATCAATGGGCGATCCTCCTCCTTCAGTAGTAGGGACCAGAATCTCGCCCAATGAGTTCCTCTGAAAAGAATCTGAAGAAGAGTAGGCACCAGAATTGTCAAGATTTCGAGTAGCTACTGCCTTCGAAGATTTGATCATGGAATCCATGTCAGCAACATGAGCTGAACGCTTGCTCCGCCTCACATGAGACATCCTGGACCCAGAGGCCGAGAGCTCCCAGGTGAAGTCAGACCCCAGTGGCGAGGCCACCCCAGAAGCTGCTACACCTGCAGAAAGAAACTGTTCCGTACCAGAGATGCCATCCTCAATTTTCTCCCTAATGGCAGGAAAACACGCTCCTCCCAGCATGTCATCAACATCAGAATGTATAGTGTGCGAGGCGGCAGAGGAACAGGCGAGAGGCAGGGCTGGCGCATAGGACTGCCCAACCACAAGAGCATCTGGCCCCTCCCGCAGCCTAGCTGAGGTGCTGGCTCGCGCTCCCTTCAGGGACCCCTGCTTAGCTTGACCCGACAGCGAAGTCTTGGCCTGAGAAGCGTCAGTCGCATGCTGACACGACAGCTTGGAAGCGCCCACTTTAGAGTTCAGGGGTTGAGCTGATGAAAGTTGCGCTGAAGCTACAATCGAATCTGCGCCAACACCGATGACAGGTGATCCCAGCGCTGCATCCGAAGACCTACTTGTCTGCTCATCCAACCCTTTCAGGTTAGCAGCCACCACAGTAGCTCCCAACGAAGAAAGGGAGGACTTGATACCTACAGCCGATTGGCTTGGAGTCACATAGACCCGAGCATTATCATTCTGCACCACATGTTTAGAACTCAGTGTTGGTGCTTTGAGCACATTAATTGGTTCATCTGGATGGACATTTAGAAACCTTTTCATTTCAGCTACCTCGTGATCTTCACCTAGAAGGTCATCGTTTTCCCAATCATGGTTCGAAAGAATTTCTCCCTCTTCAATCGTACCAGACAAATTATTGCCATCATTAGAAGACAGCAAGATAGGCTTAGTAGCCACTTCCTTATGGAGGCATGCATCATGCATTATAGTATCATTCTCCTTCTCATTCCCTTTGTCATCACCATCATCAAAGTCATCTGGAAGGAGTCTAGAGATGTCGGGGCTAAGACCAAAAGGTCCTACTTCAAACTTAAGTTGGAAATACCTATTCCCAATAATCACATCCATCCTACTGGGGATGAGATCCGGTTCTAAAACGGCAACACAAAACCGGCCAAACTTATTAGCCATGGTAGTCATCATGTCTACTTTTTGAGTTACCCCAAACATTGTCCCTAGAGCCCACAGAATTCTAAAATTCCTCAGAATGGAAGGTAAGTTAGTAACCCTCATCCAGACTGTAGCCAGCAGATGCCCAAAGTATTCCTCTTCTTCCTTGAACTCCTCAAATTTAAGAGTTGGACCATTTGGCACTTTGGCATTAACCCAGTAAGTAGTTTGGAGTAACTCAGTCCGATTGGGGAACTCAACCCTAAAAAATTTACTACTGACTCGTGTGACTTCCTAGGCAACATCATCTCTGACGATCAATTTTAAATGATGTACCAGCTCAGCTTTCGACAGCTCACCATCTATCACTGAGATAAGAGCCGTTCTAGAGTTAGCGACAGTAAGTTGGATCGGAGGATTTTCAATGTAATACGCACCTAGCGCATCCACCGCATACCCCACCGACAATGTGATCTGTTTGGGAGTATCCTTATATGGGCATCTAAATGTAACATGATCCGATGCTAGCACAGACATCACAAAGAAGCCCCACAGAACACTGGCCAATAAAGTGACCTTTTTCCCCCACATCTATAACAAGTTTGATTCTTGTTCGCTTTCTCCCCTTTAGCACCCGAATCATCAACCTCAGCCTTGGAATTAACAGCATCAGAGAGGTTCTTGACAAGCTTACCCACCAACTCTGACTGAGTCATCACTGAGGAGGTCCCAGAGGACGACGACGCCCCCTTGTCCAGAGGCTAAAATGCACCTTTTCCTTTTGCCTCGGAGGAAGCTTTCATCACATCTGCCGCAGGAGGGACAGCAGAACCCCCCTGGGCGGCTGGAGGCAACGGCAGCCTGCTGGTCTGCGGCACATGTGGCCCAGCGCCTATAGTGTTATCTTTCAAATTTTGTGGTTTTATATATTGTATTAAGTAGTTACATTTTGGATTTTGGGATATTTTGTTTTGGGCCATTCAGTGCATCTCTAAACAAGTCACATAAACTCTCTGTAAATCAAATTAACAGGGTATAATCTAAAAACGATCTCCAAAAGCTTCACAAAATAACTAGCAGATTTATACTCTCCTTAAATTTACCTTATTTGTAGCTAAAAATAAGGAGAAAATTGGGGGGGGGGGGGGATAATCCTTGTATTTTCAAGAGAATTTATGTTATTATGGCCTCAGATGCTGACGTGACAGAATCAAAAGTTTTCTTGATGCATTTTTAGAAAGAACGGTTGGAGAAGATAAGAAAAATTATCTCCAATAATTTTTGAGCTGCTACCTAAAATCATTCTTTTGGGGTATATTTTTTGGGGAGCTTTTGGATGCTCTCATGTCCAAATGCGTGTATGCTTCACACTGAGAAGATAGTGTGATGAGGATGACCAAAAAACTTTTTCCAACAATGCTTGCACTTGTGAAACCATTTTATTTTTAATAATTACAAACCACAAAAGACAACGATAATAATGTATACCTAGATCAAGGAGGGCGGCTAGTGCATCACATGGTCATTTTCTGATATCACTTTCAAAAACTCCGTCCGAAAAGAAACCAAACTTTGCATGATTAAAAGAAAACCAGGAGCATTCAGGCCTCGGTTATTCAGCCACTATAGCTATCCATCAATAGAGTAGGATAGAAGCAAACACATACAAGGTGCTCCATGCTACTCATCAGGTTACTCATATTACAAAGGGTTCATTGCTGCCTTTTTGAAACAGTCCAATACTTCGCCTTAGCTGTAATTTTACCTCACATACCATTTTAATTTAGTTAATTCACCATATAAAGAATAAGCAAATAAAAACAGGTATAAGGAGCAGAATAGAGCTCAACGGTTGTAGAGAACCTGATTTGGAGCTCAAAGATTGCAGAGAAAACAAGCCATGTCAATTTAGTTAATCATACTGTACTCATTTGTCTCCACACTCCTCATATTATAGATTAACCTGATTTTAGAAAGAAAAAAGGATGGTAGTAATCAACTATACAATTTCTGTTTCTTGCATAAGGTTTGATCTGTTCTAGTGTCCGGGGAAGAAAATTGGTAATACTTAAAAATAGCAGAGCAGCAAATTAAGTTCTTATAAAAATAATCATTTATGACCAAGAGAACATGACCAATAAATTCTCGAACCAAGGGATTATGTACATATCATTAGTTTCTTTCCATCTCACCATCACTAATTTCAGGATCTATTTTAATTTTTGGGGACTCCGAAATGCATCATGCCACCATAATTTTAATTTTCAGTATCTATTTTCTTATCTCACCATCACGTGTAAATCTGGCATCACAAACTATCAAACTGATACACCTTATGAACTGAAAGGAGCATGGCAAAGGAGGCACAGTCAACCAAGAAATTTAGTTGATGTCCATATAGATTAATCGGGAATGCTACTTTTCAGTCGATTGAAAAGTAGCATTGATGGTCTTTTTAGTGTTATTTCTTTTGTATTTTTTTATTTCTTTTATTATTTTTTATTTGTAGGATTATTTGTATTGACTGATGTTATTAAAATAGAACTACAACATATATTAAGATAGTTTTGTCATGACAATAATAATATAAATGACACTGTTACACGATATCAAACACAATTTGGTTATAGTCTCAAAAGTATATGAAAGACAAGACCTCACAAACTACAATTTTGATTCAGAAATTAGCTAAAAGTTTAGCTTAACAAAGGAATTTAAGATTGGTGAGAGAAGAGAGGAGTGAGTACCTGGGTGTCTTATGTCAATATTGTGGGACGTGGACCAGCAGACACCACACCACCCACCTTAGCCCTCGGCGCCTTGGACTCGTGTCGACTCCTCCTCCTTAGCATCCGCCGCCGCTAGAACCGCAGGAGCGGTGTCCTCGGAACAGGTCCGTCTGATCACGGCCCCCAACTCCCCAACGCCGGCGGCCACCTTCACTCCTCTGCCCCATTCTTCTTCGATGCCGCTGCACCGACGGTGGTGGGGGTCTCGCAATCACCGTCCTCCATACCACGGATCGACCGGACGTCAAGCGGCGAGTTGTGCAAACCATAGATGGAGGGTTCTTTCTGGAGAGCAGCTGCTGGACGTGGAGCTAGGAAGGAGGAAAGTTTTACGGGAAATTAAGGAAGAGATAATTTTGAAAGAGAAAATCAAGGAAAGTAGAGCGTGTGGGTACGTGGACAGAGGTGGGTAGGCATGTGAGAGAAAACCGGGCAGGAGGAGGGATGAGTGAATTTTTGTGAAGGAATGAGCGTAAAAAATTTTGTATTAGTGGGGCTAGACTGATCTTGTGGTTAGATGAAGATGGTCCATATTAAATAGATGCTCCAGATCGTTGGGTGGGTAGCTGTTTGCGGTGAGAAAACTAATCCTGTTATTCGTCCTTTAATAGCTTAAATATGTTTCACAAGAACAAAATTGGTTAGACACATATATAAATTTTAATATCACATAAATAAAAGAGAAAAGCTCAAAATAGTTTAATATGAGGTGATTACTGAGTAGTACAATGTAGACAGTAATCACACAGTTTGTATTGATTCATCTCCCGATTTTTTACATGTACATAGAGTCGGTTGCTCTCAAACAAGAGATCCTAAGATCTAGAAACATGGGCGGAAGACCTAGATGTATACAAGCGCTAGTCTAACAAACAATTAGATCAGCTATTCCTATATACAGCAATATTTTTAATGACGAATGCGAAAGGTGGATATTTTTCTAGCGAGCATCTTTAAAAGCTCTTTAAAAAATTGATTTAAAAAAGTATTTTTAGTAGTACCTCAAAATTATTAGGAAGAAGTTTTCTTCTCTACTTCAATAGTTCTCCATAAAAATAGATCACGAAAATTTTGATTAGATCATATTATTATCTGGGACCACAACAACATTAATTTTCTTGTAAATACAAGGATTGGAGCCTCTAATTTTCCCCTTATTTATAACTACAAATAAGAAAAATTTAGAGAGAGAATAAATCTGTGAGTTGTTTTGGAAAACTATTGGAGATGGGTTTTTAGATTAAACCCCATTAATTTGGTTTATGGGGAGTTTATGGGATTAGACTCCACCGAAAAGAAAACATTGTCATATTGTTTTTTTTTTCTTTTGAAGCTGACACTGATAATTTTTTGGATGCGTGGATTTGGATTTGAGCAATCCCATTGATTATTAGAAACAAAAGCAAATTAACGTGCTATGTTATAATGGAAAAAAAATTGGCATACTATATAGAGGGTTATACCATACTCACTCTGTTAGGTCTATAGATTTTGCAGATGCATCTTCAGTTGACAACAATAGTATATTTTAAAAATTAGCTTGCTGTGAAAACAATCTATAATACCTTTTGATGCAGAGTACATATTCTCGTATAAGCTTAAATGCCAAAAGACTTCGTTGAGCCTCACGACCAGAAGTATTGAGGCAACGTGATGTCAAACTTTTCAACTAGGAGAAAATACATTAGCAAAACAAATAATATTATTGTACCAAGACTTTGGCAAAACTTGCAACGTAAGGGGAAAAAGTTAGAACAGAGAAAAAACGAATTTGCAAGGGTGGAGACAGAGTGATCTGCGACGAGTGCTGCTATAGGTCCAACCCCGGACGTCCTAGACATTGTCACTTTGAAAATTATGCATCCAGCTACTGTAGATTCATCAGAGTTGTACGCGAGTGGAACGTCCGGGTGGGACCTACAACAGAGAGAGAGAGTTGTCTATTCTAATAGAACTGAGCTAGTAAAAAAAACGAGCTCACCGTCCTTGTTGGAATTATATGGACTTGGCCCATTAATAATAATAATAATTACTGAAAATATCAAAGACTCATTCATGAGTGGTGGGAGTGTAAAGGTTTAGTCCCACATTGCTAGTGGAGGTGGAGGGAGTCCAACTTATAAGGTTAGTTGCTCTAGCATCTCTTGCAAGTGTGTGGATGGGAGGAAGGAAGAACACACGTACGCGCTCGCTTGCCTCGCCGGGCCAGACGGGGCGTGGGCGTGCGATGGGTGTGGCCACGTATCACCTGCGTGAATAGTCCGCCGAAATTCGGTTCCTTGTAGATGATTGGAAAGAAACTGTTTATAGTGAGATGGACTCTATTCTTTCTAATGGAACTTGGGAAGTTGTCGATAGACCATATTGGTTATAAACCTGTGGGTTGCAAATGAGTGTTCAAGAAAAAGCTTAAGTCTGATGGTACTATAGACAAGTATAAGACTCGTCTTGTGGCTAAGGGTTATACTCAGAAAGAAGGCGAAGGCTTCTTTGATACTTATTCACATGTTACTAGATTGACCACTATTCGTGTATTACTTGCTCTGGCTGCCTCACATGATCTTATCGTTCATCAGATGGACGTTAAGACAGCTTTCCTTAATGAAGAGTTGGATGAGAAAATCTATATGGATCAGCCAGATGGATTTGTAATAAAGGATCACGAAGACAAGGTGTGTAAGTTGTTAAGGTCTTTATATGGTCTGAAACAAGCTCCTAAGCAGTGGCATGAGAAATTTGATTCAACACTTCTAGCAGCAGGCTTTTCAGTCAATGAGGCTGATAAATATGTGTACTACCACCATGGTAAGGGTCAGGGAGTTATACTGTGTTTGTATGTTGATGACATACTCATCTTTGGAACAAATCTTGACGTGATCAATGAGGTCAAGACTTTTCTATGCCAAAGCTTTGATATGAAGGATCTCGGTGAGGCTGATGTTATCTTGAACATCAAGCTAATCAAAGGAGAGAATGTGATTACTCTTACGCAATCTCATTATGTTAAGAAGCTTTTGAACCGTTTTGGTTACAAGGATACCAAGTCTTCTCCAACACCTTATTATCCCAGCTTGATCCTTCGAAAGAATAAGAGAATTGACAGAGACCAATTAAGATATTCTCAGATAATTGGATCACTTATATATTTAGCTAGTGCTACTAGGCCTGACATCTCGTTTGCTATGAGCAAACTAAGCCAGTTTACTTCTTGTCCGGGAGATGATCATTGGCGTGTGATTGAGCGGGTATTGCACTATTTAGTTGATACTATGGATTATGGAATTCATTATTCTGGATATCCAGCAGTACTAGAGGGCTATAGTGATTCCAATTAGATATCTGATGCTGATGAGCTGTATGTCATGAGTGGATATGCATTTACTCTTGGTGGTGCTACTGTTTCATAGAGATCATACAAACAGACTATCTTAACGAGGTCTACCATGGAAGCTGAGCTTACCGCACTAGATACAGCTACAGTTGAGGCCGATTGGTTACGTGAACTCTTGATGGACTAGCTTATTATCGAGAAACATGTGCCGGCAATCCTCATGAATTGTGACAATCAAACTGTGATAGTCAAAGTGAATAATTCTAAGGACAATATGAAGTCATCAAGACATATTAAGAGACGTTTGAAGTCTATCAGGAAAATGAGAAACTCCAAAGTCATATCAGTAGAATATATTTCAACTAGTGAGAACCTGGCAGATCAATTCACCAAGGGGCTGTCACATAATGTGATAGACAGTGCATCGAAGAAGATGGGTATGAGACCCATATGTGCTATTCCATAGTGGTAACCCAACCTATATGATCGGAGATCCCGTGAAGTAGGATCTGGGAAGAACAAACTATTGGTTAGCATGAGAGTAACCTTTTTATGACCCACTTGAGAAGCGATATATTACTCTCGATATCTGTATGGCAGGTTGGTTGTTGCTTTAATATATTCAGTTGGTTTTAAATAGCGAAGATGTTGTCCTACAGAATATTCTTGAATGAATACACCTATATGAGCCCGATTGTTGTAAGGTTACAATCTGTGAGATTTGGGTGATCTCTATTAAGCTCATGAAAGACCAAGGGAGTATGACCTATATGCTCCACCCACGGAGAAGCCTAATAGAGGTCAAGTATCAGTTATGACAATAAGTGAAACTTGTTTGCACAAAACTTGTAATTCAAGGCGTAGTCCATTGTTCAAGTTATGAATGAGTGTAGCTTATTGTTCTAAGTGGAAGTTCAACTTAACAGTCTTCACTGAAAACACTGGTATATTAAACAATAGTGGGGTGAGGCAAAGTCTAGCTGGGACTTTGAGATCTAGTGGGGGATTGTTGGAATTATATGGGCTTGACCCATTAATAATAACAATAATTCCTGAAAATCTCAAAGGCCCATTTATGAGTGTTGGGAGTGCAAAGATTTAGTCTCATATTGCTAGTGGAGGTGGAGGAAGTCCAACTTATAAGGTTAGTTGCTCTAGCATCTCTTATAAGTGTGTGGATGGGAGGAAGGAAGAACACACGCGCGCGCTCGCTCGCCTCGCCTCGCCTCGCCTTGCCGGGCGGGCGGGGCGGGGCGTGGGTGATAGGCGCGGCCGCGCATCACCTGCGTGAATGGTCCGTCGAAATTCGGTCCCTTGCCTTGCGGGGGCACGGCTTCCTTTTGCACTTTCTTTTTTCTGCGTATTCCATATATTTAATTATAGAAACCGATATATTAATATGGTAACTGAGTCGGTTGCGGAACGTCCAACCCTAGCGGTTCCCCCCTATAAATACGTACGGGTACCGCCGCAAATCATATCACGCAACCGCTTAGGGTTTTGTCTCTCGCTACTGTTGCGCCGCTAAGTCTTCTCCATCCCGATTGTTGGCATGCACCGACGAACGGGAGAGCAGGTCTCCGAAACCGCCGTCCTCTATGATCCTGCACCGGGAGAGGACGAATAAGGTTTTTGGGAAGCGCTCTGCACGACTGCTCGATTACTCTTCGTCTTCATCAAGCTCGTCACCACGTCTCGTCTTCCTCGTCGTCGAGTCAGTCTCACCCGCCGTCGTCAACAACGTGACGGTGCTGCACGTCGTCGTCGCCTCCTCTACCCAGTCCAGAAGGAAACGTTCGTACTCTCATCTCACACCATGTCTTCCATACTAGCTTTCGTAGTCTATTTGTCTATGATGGATGTCGCTAGTATGGTAAATGCTATGCTTTTGTCTGTCCTAATAGACATGTCTAGATTTTGCGTAGAATTATCTAATTCATTATGCAATCTGTTAATTATATTTATGATTTATTTCTGGATTAATATAAAATTAAAACTGCTAATTTATCCAACAGTCCTGGTCCTGCCCCCAATCTTCGTCGCCATCAGTATGCCGCCGCCGCCAATCTGTAGTAGCACGCAAGCCCGGTCCCGTCGGCCGCCGCCCATGGAGCACCTCCTCCTCCGGTCTCCTCCCGCCGCGCCTGCTGCCATGCCCGCCGGTCTCCTCCTATAGCGCCTACCACAAAATCCCACCGCCATCTGTTTGCCGAATCCCGCTGGCGCCTGTTTGTCGAATCCCACCGTGCCTGCCGGTCTCCTCCCATCGTGTCTGCCACCGAATCACACAGCCGCGCCCACAGGTCTCCTCCCGCCGTGCCTGCCACCAAATCCCGCTGTCGCTCGATGTAGCCGCCAGTCTGCTCATGCCGCGCATGTCCACCGGATCCCACCGCCGCTCGACACCCCTGAGCTGCCCATGGCACCGCCAGTTCCCGACCTGTGCATTGCTGCTGCTGCCCTACTTGTGCACCACAGTCACTTGACGCGCCCGCTGCGGGCCGCACCACCGCTGCTCCTGAGTAAGAGAAGCCAGGTAGTGAGTGAGGTAGAGAAGACACCGAGGAGATGGGAATGAGGTGAATAGCTCCCGTGCGGTGAGAGAGTGAATGAGAATGACAGAGACGGGGAGGAGAGGGAGTGTGTTTGAAATAGAGTCTGCCGAATCTATTGATTTCCCTATGAGAAAAAGGCAGAGCTCAAGGGAAAAAAATTCTAGGGAACCGGTGGATTCCAGTAAAATTTTATACGGAACCGTCTCAATTTTCGTAACACTAAAAGTTGACCTATAGAGACGGGGATTCCACAGTCCCAACAAAGCACCAGTCTAGAGACAGTACATATCCTCCGTCCCTAATTCTTTTAGTGAAGGGATTTTAGGTCCCGTCACTAATTTTTATAGATGGGTAAAGTAAACTTGTACAGACATGTTTAAAACCTATCACTATCTTTAGCGATGGTTGCCTATAAGCCCGTCACTATTGTGTCCTATAGAGATGTATTAACAACAATTCTCCATCCCTAATGATAAATATATAAAAAACGAATAAAAATATCACTTTTTCTCCATTCCATCTACATAAACATTATTACAATATTACTATATATTGATTCACAACCATTATTACAAAATTAGTAAATATTCTGCCCAAAATCAGTAACCATTTCTCAAATACAGTTTACAAACACTAAAATAAAAAGGCTCTATAGCGGCACTTCCAAAATGAGACTAGTGGCGGTAAAACAATCCCCCGCTGATACAGGGTTTTGGATTTTTAAATGGTTTTAAGAGTAATCCGTGGTTAAAAAAACTTTTTAGTGACGATTTATAATATGGGCCGCCGCCACAAATAAATAAAGCATTTGTAGTAGCGGCATATTTTTCAATCTGCCGCTACGCAGCCCATTAGCCCAAATGGCCCAACAACTATAAAAAAGATAACCCTAACCGGCTAACCCTCCCATTTCCTCCCTCATCGTCGCCTCTCCTCCCTCAGCCACCGCCGCCTCCTCTCTCATCCACCTCTCCTGCCTGTAACACCCCGGCTCAGGGCTTAATAAGATTTATAGAATATCATACCAACAAGTGCAACTCCTTTTTCAGAAGCTCATCTCTAAAAAATTCCAAAGTTAAGCGTGCTTGGCCTGGAACAATTTAGGGATAAGAGACTGACCGGGAAGTTTGTCCCGGGTGCGCATGAGTGAGGACAAAGTGCATAGAAAATACTTGTGTTTGTCTGTGAGGGCAGTCTTGAGATGCTAGAGAGCTGCCAGATGTAAGCGGGCCTAACCTCAGAGAGGCGGGATATTACAGTTGGTATCAGAGCTGACCCTTGCGGTTTCACGGGCGCGTGAGGTCGCAGTTGTGCAGGCATGGTATGCATGGCTGGTGTGGACCCGGAGTTGTCACACAACATGGTATATGCACTGGCACTGGGCCCACAGACATGGCCAAGAGGGGACGTTCCTGGCCTGGGGTTGACCGACGAGGGCGTCGGTCCCCTAAGGGGGTGAGAGTGTAACACCCCGGCTCAGGACTTAATAGGATTGACTGAATACTTATACCAACAAGTTACAACTTATTTTCCGAATGCTCATCTCCAAAGAACTCCAAAGTTAAGCATGGTTGGCCTGGAGCAATTTAAAGATGGGTGACCGATCGAAAAGTTTATCCCGGGTGCGCATGAGTGACCATAAAGTGCGTAGAAAAGACATGTGTTGGTCTATGAGGGTAGTTTTGAGAGCCTACAAAGCTGTCAGGTGTAAGCGGGCCCGGCCTTGGAGGGGCAGGATGTTATACTGCCCGCCTCTTCCTTGTCCCTCACTCGCCTCACCCGATCGCCGCCTCCTCCTCCTCCCTCCCCCTCCTCACCAGCCCATCACCGCTTCTTCTCCCAGTCGTCACCGCCTCCTCTCCTCCTCCCTCCCCCTCCTCACCAGCCCATCGCCACCTCTTCTCCCGGTCACCGCCGCCTTCACCTCGTCCCACCCTCCTCTCGCGGTGCGGCAGCCTTATCAGCGAGGCACGATGGCGGGCGGTGACAGATTTGAGCCATGTGGTGGCCAGATCCTCCATGATGGCGCGCAACAAGAGGAGGTCGAATCCAGCTCATCCACCTCCTCCATGGTGGCGCGCGGCAAGGGGAGGCCAAATCTGGTGCCCTCCTCTCCTTCGACGGCAACGTGCGGCAAGAGGAGGTCGAATCCATCTCCTCCCCCTCCTCCGATGGTGGTGCGCGCCATGGGGAGTGTGACAACCCTACTCCAAAAAGTAGAGTATGTCGCACAGGATCGTCTCGGGAGATGATTAACGACATAACCATACATAGCATTCACACATGAACATTCATCATTTACAAAGTTACATTACCGAATGCATAATATTACAAATTCGAGAGTTTTAGCGGAAGCAAGTTCAGATTACAATACAATACAATACATATGTCCTTGGTTTATATTACATAAATGTGCGGAAGCGATAAAGCGACAAAACACGATGTCGATCACCTACGTGAACCATGCCAGCCCTATGACGATGGCTCACTAATCAGGGTTAGGAGAGCTAGGGACTCATTCAATGGTCCAATTCTGAGGCTCCTCACCTTTCCAAACCACCTTATTACAGCAATCACAATAAGTAGCTTGAGGAAAACCTGAAAAACAACATAATCGTAAAGCCTGAGTATCTAACATACTCCGCAAGACTTACCCGTCAAAAGGTTTACTAAAGCTGACTCCTAGTATGCAGGGGGGCTGACCGGGTATGTTTGATAATTGTATAAAAAGCTCCTATCGGTTCTATGCTGCACTTTCATTTCCTTAGTCAAGATTTTACTTCACTTATTGCAGAAAACAGCTACGGTGAGTCTAGCTAGTTGCTAAGACTTGAACATAAGTAAAGAGCAATACATCATAGCAATATGTAGCCATAGCATAATTAAATTTCAGAAACATAACCACAACTTTACTACTTAACATATCATTGCCGCTGCTCGAACAAGAGGTACTCATAACCACGAGGAACGGTAATTTGAATTGATTTACATCCTGCAGGAGAAAACCCAAATACACGACATACACATCACTTAAGAACACGTATGGCCACCGTTCACAAGATTGCTATAAAGTCGATCCGGGGCCATCGATCCTGAGTACACGTCCTCCCCGCGATACAGTACTTCGTATCCGAGGCTTAACCCATGCACTCTCTAGCGGTCCTCAAACCCGTGCAATCACCGTGCTGTTCACATCACCTCTGGATCGATGAGTATGTCCGTCCAACGATACGACACACAAGTTACTAGGTTTACCAATTCCTATATAAAGGTATGTACTTGGTACTGTTCAATACTTGTCCGCGGAGTTGCAATGATAGGTGCTCCATTTTATCAAATTCATTTATCATGTGAACCATAGTTGAATCATGTGATCCCATAACCTACCGTTGACTCCACTAATTTAAGCATAGCATTTACTAACGGAGAGGCTTGCTAACATAAACTAACCATAGGTCATTTACCGGAGTATGCAAGTGGGTTCCATCCAAGTCCTACATTTGATGTATAATACAACATTCCTATCTTGTGACAAAGTAAAAAGGACTCAAAAATTAATTGGGTATGCACCGGGGCTTGCCTTGGGAGTGATCGTAGTTAGTGTCTTCACCAAAGTTCACTTCAGATCCCAGCTGATCCGGTGTGATCTCCTTGGTCTCGGTCCCTATATGAAATGAACATGCATAAATACAAAGGAAAACACAAGGGTTCATGGAGTTCCTTAATTAAAGATGAGATGAATGGCATGATGATTCATGGCACTTCCTCAACAAATAAAGTTACAGAGATGATGATCATGCATGAATGGTGATGCGCTCACATGCATGAGATGACAACATTTAGTTTTGAAGGGGACAAACTTCTAATTAAAAGAATATGGAATTCACTCATCGAAAACTTAGTGTATGTCTACTCTAAACATGAGCATGGCATCGATGAGGACTACATGGCATTATATGATGATGGTGACATGAAAATGTAGTACTAGGGCCTAAACTTCAGAAAGTTTATTTTTAAGCAATTTAGTTAAAGTGGCAATATGCAAGTGACTAGCATTATATATGAGGTGAACAAAGTTAAATTACATAACTAGCTCTAGGTACATATAACTAATTAGAAACCATGAGCATATAATGGAGAATGAGGACTTCTTCTGTAAGTCAAGATTAATATTCTGCATGAACAGCTCTTGAGATGAATTTATCACTAATTCAAACTATATGTATATATAAGGCAATATTCACAGGGAATTTTCCTAAGTTAATTGTTGAGTAATCAATTTGACAGCAAAAGCATATTTAGGGTGCTCAAAATTTTACATGGGCTTTTATAGAGATGTAAAAATGTATAAGGAACAGGAATACCAAATTTCAGAAATAAATTCTTAGTACATAATTTATATAAATTCATTTACTAAAAATGAAGATTATGCAATAATACTAAAAATATTCATATAAATGGAAATGTGCTTTTGCAGAAAGTTGAGATATGCCAAGAGATGATCACTGAACAAGTTTCATGAATTTACCACTTATATATATTTACTTATGAATTTATTAAGCAAATTAGGGTTGGAAATTTAGGGATTTAAATACATTTTTGTACTGCATAACTCTGGTACTCAACTTACTTTTCTGGTTAAGGGAAATTTAAGGAGTTGAAAAAAATTGGTTTCATGATTTTTAGACTTTTATTTTTGGAGTTATGGAATTTTGAAGTTTAAACCAAAGCTCACTACAATTTACAAAATTGCCACTAGCCATTTCAAAATTCCCCGCGCGCGTGGCGGTGCTGCGGCTCAGCTGGCTGGCAGGTGGTGATCGGCGGCGGGACTTGGAACTTGGTGCTGCTCTACGCGATCAGTGGCTCATGAGGGTCACGTGGGTGGTGGTGGTCGGAGTCAGGGTGGCCGGAGGGCTGTCGGCGGCGATGCGCGGCAGCGGCCGACGGCAACAGGCGTGCACAGGGGCTAAGCTGGTGAGGAAGAGGGTCCAGGAGCATCACCTTGGTACCGCGGTGCTCGCCGAAGGATGGGCTAGGGTTGGGGTGGCCGGGAGAGGGGTCGTCACCGTGAGCCTCCTCCGCGCGGTGAACAGCGGTGGCTCGGGTCTCCTCCAATTCCGGCGAGGGGGCTGCGATCAAAGGGTAGCACGTCAGGGGGGAGTGAGAGGAGTTAATCGCACGCCGATTTGTGAAAGAACCAGCGACGGGGAAGCTACCTGGATGGAGCTTGGTGCGGCGGCGTTCGGGCGGCTCTGAGCAGGGGAACTCTAGCGGCGCTCGCTGGAGAAAAGGAAGGAAGGGGAAGCATAGGCGCTTGGCTTCGCTGGAGAGACTTGGGGAGCTGAGCGGAGCGTGTGCGAATGAAGGGAGACGAGAAGGGGATAGTTCTGGGCGGCAGCTGCCTTTAACGCCGATCAGCAGGGAGAGAGAGAGAGAGAGAGAGAGAGAGAGAGAGAGAGAGAGAGAGAGAGAGAGAGAGAGAAGGCGATCTGCCGGCCTGAGAGTGGCTACCTGGGGAGGGGACTTCAATTCGGCCGGTGGCACAGTAGGGAAGCGGCGGTGCAGTGGCCGGAGTGGAGCTGCAGTGGCCGTCCTGGCGCTGCAGTGTTTGACGGTGGCGGTACGGCTGCGCCTCAGTGACGATCGGGGAGTGGCCAGGGGGAGAAGAGAAGAATTGACTTCCTTGACTTTGAATAGGACTCGGGTTTCATGAGAATTGGCCAGGTTCCATTGCTCCAAACTTCAAGCAGATTTTTGTGCATGCCCAGAGAATCATATGCTCCAACTTTTCTTTTGGTGGCATGATCTAATTCGGCTTAGATTAATTTTGAAAATTCCAGAACAGAACTGCTCTTCTTTGACTTTAGGGGAATTTTTAAGGGTATGAAATGTTTACCAAAAATTCTGGGAAATTTCTCAAAATTCCATTATTATATGTCCATCCAGAATATGCGAAAACATTGGTACACTTTTATGGGTTTTTGTGATGTTTGAGAATGGCTCTCATTTGGATATTTCTGGATTTAATTAATTAATTTCCCCCTTCATTCTTTGGCACCTTAATTAATTCTATTTTCAATTAGCCCTTAATTAGTATTAGGTTTAGTTAATTACCATTTTGTGACATGGGATGTCACAGGGAGAATTTGGCGCATCACCTCCCCTCCTCCACGACAGCGCGTGCAAGGGGAGGCGTGATCCGGCGCCTCCCCCTCCTCCGACGGCGGCGTGTGGCAAGGGGAGGACGGATCCGATGCCTCCCCATCCTCCATGGTGGCGCGTGACAAGGGGAGGGTGGATCTGGCACCCCAACCCCCCCCCCCCCCCCTCGTCCACGGCGGTGTGCGCCAAGGGGAGGCCAGATCCGGCTCTTCCCCTCCTCCAACGGCGACGCGGGGCACCGGGGGCCTTGGTGGAATTATGGGCATAGGGCCCAGGGCCTCCTTTTTTTGGTTTTGGGTTCTATCGGTAGCAGCGGGTGAAGATGTCACCCGCTGCTACTATTCCGGTTGTAGCGGCGGTTTGTTCTGTCCTCAGAATGATCCGTCAGAATGATCGTGTGCTACCATATTAGCGCTGGATCTCGATAGAGACAGCAAGGGTCTCCTAGAACCACTGCGTACCATGACCCCATCGCCCCACCAGCTCGCATGGTCCCCGGCTGCCGCACACCACAATTCAGTCGCCCCACCAACTCCCACGGTCAGTGGCTGCCGTGCACCGCGACCTCGTCACACCCTGCCATTGCTCGGTCAGGAGGTGCTCACATGGAACCCTGGTCGCAGGCGCATAACCCCGTTGCTCACCATTGTCGCCCAGATAGGATGTGCCCATCACGGAGCTCGGCCGGGCAGGATAGTTGCCCACAAGCGGTGTGCCAGGGCCTCCTCCTCCACGCGGTAATGTCGCAGCTGCCTCCTTGTGCAGCTTGGTTGTGTGGATCAAGATCGGAAACAGAGAGAGAGGAACAAAACTGAAGCGCGGCAGAAATGAGAGGAGGGGTCGCACTAGCTAGGGTTAAGGAGAGAAGTGGTGAGTGGGCCGACATGCAACATATGGGCCAGTAGATGACAAAGCAGGTAAAGTAAAATATTAAGAGGATCTAAGTATTTAAAGAACGGCTTACTATCCCAATGAAGTAGTTAGATTATTTGTCTTTCAACCAAGGTTCTGAGTTCAAACCCACACTATGAGAAAATTGTTGTTTAGTCGAGTGCCCCTCATGAGATTTGTTCGGATGTGATGGTATCACAAGTGGAAGCTACGATAAAAAATAAGAGAAGATTTTGCACAAGTTATCACATATGTTACTTACAAAACAAAGAATCTCCAAATAAGACTTAGAGTTGACAATGAGTTATTAAGATTTAGAGTCAAATTGATGTTCAAATTTGAATTTGACTTCAAATCATTCTATATAGACAAAAGATCAGATAAATCTTTGTGATGTAAATTTTTTTTATTATTTGAATTTTTTTATATTTTAAAATTATTTTTTTACAGTTACAGACATAATGTTTACCGAGTGCCAGGCGGTTGACACTCCGCAATCAGAGCCGAGTGCCTCCACCTGCCACTCGGCAAAGTAAGCCTACGTATATTTATATTGACTGAGCGGGATGCAAAAATTTTCATTACCTCTCAACCTTATCCCTCTCCACCTTATCCCTCTCTCTCTCTCTCCACCTTATCTCTCTCATGTGCATGGAGGCAAGAGGTGGCTGGCGGCAGGGTGGCTCGGGCGGCACGGCGCAGAGGACCCGGCGTGTCGACAGCAGCCCCAACCTCAGACGGAGGCCCCGACCTCGGGCGGCTCCCATGCGGCGGAGCCGGGTGGTGTGACACAGAGGATCCAGCACGGCAGCGGCCTCAAGATGCACGGTGCAGAGGACCTAGCGCGACGCGGAGATCCGACGCGGCAGCGGAGGCCCCGACCTCGGGTGGCTCCCATGCGGCGGACCTGAGCATCGGCAGCGGCTTCGAGCAGCGTGGCGTGGCGGCGTCATCGGGCGGCGTGGCGTAGAGGACCCAGGTGATGTGGCGCGGAGATCCCGGCGTGGCAGCTGCCTCAGGCGGTGCGGCAGCCCCAGCCTCAGCGACGGTGGCAGGCCGGCAAGGGGCGGCGAGAGGTAGGCCTGCAGCAGCTGGCCGCTGTTTTTTTTTTAATTTCAAAAATGGATTTGTCGAGTGTTGGCCTGACACTTGGAAAAGACTTTGCTTTCTTACCGTGTGCCCGAGAAAAGGCACTCGGCAAAGAGTCTTTTGCCTATACTTTTTTATCAAGTACGGTTTATCGAGTATACACTTGGCAAAGTCTTTGGCGAGTGCAAACAAGGCTTTGCTGAGTGCTTTTGGCATTCGGCAATCGGGGGAATTCCTGTAGTACCAGCTACGATTGTTATTTTTTTTTCTGCCTGAACCTGTAACGACGGGGAATGCAGTGCCTCGTCTCAAGGATGATGTGCCAAAGTGAAAAAAAAAGTTGAGCGCGTGGTGCAGGAAAAATAGAGCACCGCATCACGACACCATCTGTAGGGATAGTTGTAATATTAACATCCCTATTACTTTAACATATAGCGATGGGATTTGAAACCACGTCCCTAAATCTCCAACCATTAGTGACCGAAATACAAAATCCGTCTCTACTGCTGAAACCTATAGGGATGGATATCTATAATTCGCCACTAAATCCTTAGGTTTTAAAGACGGATTTTCAAAAGTCGTCACTACTACTAAAACCTATTGCTAAAATTTGAAGCTATAGGGACGGATTTTTGCTACCTGTCATGAAATCTTTTGCTACAGACGGCTTTAAAAATCCATCACTATAGATGATCTAGTGACATGGTCTTTTTAGTCGTCATGAAACTCACATCACTAAAGCCCGAATCTGCGGTAGTGAATTAGGTGCATAAACTTTAGAGTGGGAAGCTAGGTAAAAACTTGGACGGAACGGTATTAATAAAAGAAAAAGACTTTGGTAGTGTTAGGTGCATAAAGCTATGAGAAATAGGAGATAATGACTTGTAGTAGGCTGTGATGTAGATTTTGTCTGCTAGTTAGGATTTAAACTCAAGATCTTTGACCCTAATATCATACTAAGCTATTATGCATCGACGTGTTGTGTTCAAATTAGAAGCTTAAACTGTGAGTATACTTTCAACTTAGATACCATTAGACAAACCTCGGAAACCTTTTGAATAAGGAGGAATTCGGAGATCCTCGGAATATAGGACACGTAGGGCTTTGAAATCAAATATGTTGTCCATAACGAAGTAAACATGCATGTCTAGGGATAATGATCCCTTATTCTCAGGATTCATTTCTTCAATGAACTTTGATTTATTTTAAGAGACATGGATAGGATACCATGATCCAAGTATTAGAAAGAAACATTGCCCAGCAGATTGTTGCTCCATTAATGGAAACAATATTGTAAGAAGGCAAGGTATAAGCTTGAGAGTCCGCAGTCTCTTGCACAGAGAGGCCACGTGATGTATCTGAAACCCATCTCAACTCATGCATCCCTTCTGCTACTATCTTGTGACGCCTGATCCGTTCTGGACGAATCCAGTCAAATGGACACAGTACTAGATTGTTCCCATATTATGACCCCTAAAGCTAAATAGCTAATCATCTACAGGTCGTCACAATTATATATATATAAAGATGACAACTTGGAGTGGAAACATTATTTCCATGGGTCACCGCGTGCTGTTGTTTGGTTGAGTCGTCTCGTTGACCCAAAATGGTCATGTTATTACTTCTGATCAAAACGCGTATGTTCAGAAGATTAATTTATGAAAGGAACAGGCAGAGACAGAACATGTATAAATTGAGGGGTATCCTCTCCTGAGATTCATCATTCTGTTAAGAGGTTCTTGTCACAAAATAAGAGGTTGATTAGCGCGTCCGGAGCTGATCCAGTCCAGTGCACGGGGTATGCAACACAAAGAAAGGTCGGAGGGATCCATGGGTGCCGCCGGCACTGATGACAGCACGGCGATGGTGTCGACTCAGACCGAGCAGCCTTCCGCCGAGATAGGTCTGTGTGCCTGAATCATTTACCTGTTTCCCTTTTCCCTTCCCCAAACAACTGTATTGTGGTTTGTTCTGGATTGTTACGTACTCCAAGAGACAATGCGATCTATCTAATACATCGATCATTCCTGCTGTATTGGTTCCATTTCAATTAGGCAGCTGCTGTAACCTTTCATCCTGAACCCAAACTTAGATCAAAATAGCTTGTCAATCTATTGTAGCTCCCATCATGCATCCCGGTCATAGGCATCTACCACCCTTTCTTTCACCAAACACGAAAACAGAAGTAAAGTTGAAGAGTTATTTCACCATATATCATCCATGAAATATAAATCATGCCTCAACAGTCATGCACATTTAAGATCCGAATTTGACGTGTATGAACTTGGCAATCCATGGATATAATTCAACAAAGGAACAAGCTTGCTTTGGGGGTATGAGAAGTGAGAGAAAATGGCTATGAGGTAAGGTAGTGGCACAAACAGAAATTTTTATATAAATATAGGATGCACCTGGTGACACTATGGGCAACCACCACGTTCCACAAAAGCACTAATATGACTTAACCAAATGCCAACTTTCAGTTAACTAAAAACTAGCTGAGGATGTCTCCATATTAGGTGAGTAAGGTGACTGAAATTTTGCTAACCTCTCAGTCACTTTTTTAGTCATTGTTATTGATCAAACCACCGGGATCAGATTTTTCATAGACTTGTGTCAAAAAATGTTTTATGGAAAAACAAAATTGGTCCACTTGGTGAGTAATTGTTCCAGTAGTATAGCTTTATTGTTTCAATTGTATATTTACATTGTTCCAGCAGCATATTTTCATTGTTCTAAAATTTTAGTTAACTAAAGATTACCAAATCTGTTAATTAAAATGACCTTTCAGTTAGGTGGAGGTCAGTTTTAGTTCGTGGACTTTGTTTTAGCTCCACCTTGAAAAATTAACTTACACCCATATGTACATCTCAAGGATAGTAGAGTTCTTATTAGCACTTGGCACAATTAAGAGATGACTTTATATGGAGAGATTGTTTTTTAATTATTGTGATTCGAATTTAAATATAAAGGAAAAATATTTTAGTCTCCTAAACAATCTACTTTATCCATTTACAACTCTAAACAAAATATTGTACCAATTTACTCCCTGAAATGATTCAAGTCAATGCAATCTACTCCTTTTGTAATTTCTTTTATTTTTCTATGTGCGATAGAATTTGAAGCACAAAACACTATGTAAAAAATATTTTACATTTTTGATAAATATTTTGTATACAATTTTGAAACTTCATAGTTAAGAAAATAGTAAATGTTATATTTCTTTAGTGTACCTTCATGTGGAAGCTATCATTGTGTAAATTTTGTGAAAGCTATCATTAGTGTACCCTCATGTGGAAGCTATCATTTTTTTTTTGTAGAGATTGCGGACTCTCTATCCAACAAACCTTGGCTTATATTGTTTTTAGTGTACCTTCTTGTGGAAGCTAAATTTTGATCACTAAATTCAGAAACACTAACAGTAAATTACATCAGGGGTGGATGGTATTGACTTGAATTATTTGAGGGGGTAAAATAAGGCAAGGTTTTGTTCAGGGACTTAAATGACAAAGTAGATTTTTTGGGAAGTAAAATAGACTATTTCCAATATGAATGTATGTGCATAAAGAAAATTTTAGCATGACGGTGCAAATAAATTCTTTTGACTGTGGTGATTTGCATGTATTGTCTGTCTTACAGAGGAGGATCATCCTCTTGATGCATCTACTTTATCACAAGAAGCCAGCATAAAAAAATCCAAGGTTTGGCTGTTGCTGCGCATTTTTCAATGTTAAGGTAGTAAGATATGTTAATTCAATATTCATCACCTTACACGCTGATTGCATATATGCATTGCTGACAATGCAGATTTTGCTAACGTCGTGCCGGTGGACTTTTGAATATTTGAATGTAAATGATGATAGCGACAGCGTGGAAGAAGTGAAACGTAAGGTACAGGAAGAGAAAGGGATTCCCGTTGATGAGCAGTGGCTTATTCTTGGCGGGGAACCATTACAGCCGGGTCATAAATTTCTCAGAGATTATAATCCATTTGGACATCAGGCGGTCACCACGATACATGTCTCCCGAAAGGTGAGCGACTGGTAAGTGCTATGACGAAGGTGGATAAAGTTCACATGCACAATATCATTTGATGATACATAAACTGATTCATATAGTCCATATCTGCAGGTTTCTGGAGATGACGCTACCGGATTTCAAAGCACAAGCGGCATCCTTGACGCGCAGTGTTCCTATACCAGAAGGGCAGGTGTCATCAGCGACTGTTTGGGTGCTTAGCGAGCTCGGCCGGAGAATTCTTCACGGGGTCATGTCTTGCTTCCTTAGAGCGCATGAAGCTGGCTCAGCGTATGATGGTCTGTGCAAGATGGACAACATGATGGTTGCCGTACATAGGACACGAAAACCGTCGTGTCAAAAGCTGCCCTCACTGGTTGTTTCCAGGGTCTACATCAGAAATGGAATGATACCAAGTGCACTTGACAGTAGGAGCCAAAGAAGCGATTACAGACAGCTCCGCAAAATAATAGCTTGGCTTTTCGGGCCATCAGATGTTCCTCTGCATGTCAGAAGCATATTGGCGCTCCTTGCTAACCTTAGTGCGATCCAGTCAACAGACATCACTATGGAGAAGAGCACCAGGCTGCTGCAAGCATACGCTGCAATGGTAGATCCCGTCCCGGTGGCAAGCATGTGCCTAAACCTTAAGAGATTCTACGACCAACTGGACGCACTGCAGAAGCCCAGATTGGAAAAGGCCATGGAGACAGCGCAGAACAAAACGGATTCGCTGATAAAGGTAGTTCAGCGCCAGTCCTTATTTCAAAAGGTTTATGATCACGTACCATTATATTCGAATGGAATTATTAGTGATCAAAACGCTACTAACACTGCTGCGGGAGCTGAAGTGAACAGGAGACCAACAAATCAGTACACAGGGAACACAGGAATGGAGCTGTTCAACTTCGCCAGAAATTGGTTCACACATGTACCAACCGAACGTTGGGTACGTAAAGCTACGTTTATATTCGCTGTGCATGAAACTTTTTTCATTTGTTTTGCATAATTACGTACATTAATTAAATAATTCTAGCCATCGGGCTTAAAATATATATCTGTGCCTATGTATATATTGCTGAAGTATCAATGCTTCCTGCACTATAAAATGCATGACTGATATCATAATGTGCATTATCTTTCATTTTGTTTCCATGAATGCAGCTTAGCAGCCATGGGATAGAAGCATTTGAAGGACTGCCACATCTAGACCACATTTTCACTCACCATTTCAGTAATTTCATGCCAGAAGCTCTACTGCAACTTTATAAGAACTTTGATGATTATGATATGATCACAAACGTGTAAGTACATTATAGTCCTTTTTTTCCTTCCCTCTCAAATGTGTGTGCAACTATTAATATGAATGAATCCATTTTGCAGCCTTGTTCCTTTTGCTTGAAGGGGATTGGATCAACGCCCAGATAATATATATATATATATATATATATATATATATATATATATATATATATATATATATATATATATATATATATATATATATAGCCTTACAATGTCATCAACCGACGAACCGCAACCATGAGAGTTTTTGTGTGCTAGTTACTCTTTTATTTCATGAATCGCTGAAGCCCATACCTCTGATCGTCATACGTCCACATAATCAATGTATATCTATATACAGGCTTTTAAAGCAATGTAATATCTTTCGGCTGAAAACTGTTTCTAGGCGTACTCTTTACTGCAGAAGAAAGCCCATTTCTCCATATACCACCTGATTTTTTTTTCCATTTTTAATGTTGTTTGTGGTAAATATCATGTATTTTCATCATTCTCAAACAACTGAATTTTTCTTCTCAATTAATGGTCTCGCTACAACCTTTTTGTTGTTGTTGATTGTTCTTGTTGTTGGTCTCGCTATAGCCTGCACAATAAAAGCGTACAACAAGAATCAGGAAATGACGATTTTTTATTTAAAATAATTATTTTTAATCTATTATTACAAAAAAGTCTACATAAAACTAAAATTTTAGAATCTAGATGTTTTTAACACGCTAATTATTTTTGACGTATTTTATATATAAAACACGCCATATTGATTGGCGTCATTGGATCCACGTCAGCATCAACCGCCACGTCGGATCCAACCGGAGACTGAGGTTGGCCATAAACACGCCAATCTATTTGGCGTGTCTTATGCATGAAACACACCATACAGATTGACATGTTTTGGACTTAATACTCTTTGGACGGTCCAGAAGTAGACTAAGGTTAATTAAGTCATGCTAATTTATTTGGCGTGATTAATAAAGGGCACACGCCAAAGCCATTGGCGTGTCTCAATGAAATCAGAAAATGGACATGTCTCTTTCATGATGACGTAAGAGAATAAAGTGATACAAGTTTCTTTAAAATGTTATAAATCATTCATATAGTATCCATTTTTTATTTCGCTTTCACCCGTGTGTTCTACATGACGATACGAACAAAACTATATCTCAATTGCACATGTTTCAGAAAAAAATAAAAAATATATTTTTATAAAAAATATTATTTTTTTCTAAAATATATGCAAGTGAGATCTAGTTTTATTCGTATCGTTATGAAGAACATAACGATAAAAACAAAATAAAAAATGGATACTATATGAAAGATTTATAACATTCTTAAGAAAATTGTAACACTTTAATCGCTTATGTCATCATGAAAGGGACATGTCCATTTTTTGGTTTCATTGAAAGGGACATGTCTATTTTTTGGTTTCATTGAGACATAGTCACGCCAAATGAATTAACGTGACTTAATTAACCTTAATCTACTTCTAGACCATCCAAAGAGTATTAAGTCCCAAACACGCCAATCAGTATGGCGTGTTTTATGCATAAGACACGCCAAATAGATTGGTGTATTTGCGGTCAACCTCAGTTCCGTTTCGGATTTAATGTGGCGGTTAACGCTAACGTGGATCTAATGATGCCAATCAGTATGGTGCATTTTATACAAGAAACACGCTAAAGTGATTATCATGTTTAAAATGTCTAGATTCTGTAATTTTAGTTTTGTGTAGACTTTTTTTATAATAATAAATTAAAAATGATTATTTAAAAAAAAAGACACGGAAACGACTCCAACCAGCAATGACCCAATCTGATAAAAGGAGAACAACTGGAGAGGAGGCCGACAGGTTGGGACAGAGAGATGATGTAGCTTGGAGACTCTAGAACTTTTCTGTATCGGGAACGTATCAGGTGGAAACTCAGTAGCCTATGCAAACTTTGCAAACTCTCCATCAACACCACAAGATCCCCATCCGAGTGCTTAGGGAGAGAGATGGGCTTCTTTTGCAAATCAACGCCCGCCAGCCCCTGCTAATCATGTCTTCCTTTACAAATTACCCCCTGCCGCCAGCCCCTTTGCTAATCAGGTTCCCCGGCCAGGCCGTGACGTACGCGATCGCCTAGCGCGCCGCCTCGCCCTTGGAGATTGCCTAGGCCACACCGATCGTGATCGCAGCCCGCCGCGCCATGCAGTCCGACGCAAATCATGATATGAATTTTCAGCAGATCGTATTATATTCTGGATTGGTAGAGAGAATTTATAGACATGCTAAGACTCATACAACTGTTGCAGACATGCACTAATCATCACTGGTGATTCACACGACTCGAGGAGGCAAAGATTGGCCTACCCTCATGCTGTGGCCTGGTGGCCTCGATTGATAATTCTGTGCTCTGAGAGCCAGAAGAAAGTCTGCCATGCCCCCACACGTGATGACGTGAACGGATCTGTAGCGCAAGCAATGATTTATCTATACCCTGTACACGCATGATGGGTATTGTTACTCATGCATAGGAGCACTAGTTCGGACTGCAGGATGGCGCGGCGGGCTGCGATTGCGAACGGCGGCGCGCTGGGCGATCGCGAACTGGCGCGGCGTGGGCGATTACGTACGTCACGGTCTGGGCGGGGAACCTGATTAGCAAAGGGGCTGGCGGCAGGGGGTAATTTGCAAAGGAAGACATGATTAGCAGAGGCTGGCGGGCATTGATTTGCAAAAGAAGCCCATCTCTCTCCCTAAGCACTCGGATGGGGATCTTGTGGTGTTGATGGAGAGTTTGCAAAGTTTGCACAGGCTACTGAGTTTCCACCTGATACGTTCCCTCTTCTTCATCATGCTTAAAGACTTTTTTGATAGTTCACCAAATCTTGTCGTCTTGTTCTGATCGATTTCACAATATTCATCAACATGTATTTTCGTCACAGTATGTCAAGTGGTACCAAACAATGTTTCAATTCAGATCTAAAGGTTGCGCGTAAGGAAGGAGTATCAAACTATATAGAATACGTCCTGGTATTATCTTGAGGCTGCTGTCGCATCTCATTCTCTCGCGCGAGGTGACGTTGCGATCCATGCTGTGGCACATATGGTTCTCCGCCCGGTTGAGGACAAGGGGAAACAGAAGGAGTCTATTGCGTGGGATATTACCAATAATTGAGATGAAAATACTATTTTAATTTTCGTAGCTTAGCTCTTGTAATGTCTGTCTCTGAGCTATTGGTGGACAGCGACGTTGCCAAGGGGTTAAGTTTTCATTTTGAATGATTGACGACAGGTTCATTTCATATAGGCTGTGAAGTCTGGCTTTCCTGATACAAGAGGTCAAACTTTTGGAGAGCAAGAGAGAGACGAGAGACACTCACTGCAGGAGGTGATGATGGTTAATTACTAGCGGTGACTTCTTTGTGGTGTGATTTTGAAATGCTCTGTTCTTCTTCAATCGGCGGCCACGTTGTTGGCTCTGCCCTTAGATTGCTTTTTTTTTTTTTTGTGACATGATGTGCGGTCTCACTCATGTGCTAGCTATCTGATGTGTGTTTCTCATGAAGCCAGGGATCAAGGCATATTTTGGTAATGAAGAGGGGCATGGCTACTTATTATGGGCATCCTGGGCTCTTGATGAGGACATCCTCCACTATTACCCGCTGAGGCGGCGATCGTGTGAGCCTCTGAATAATCCCACCTTGCTTAGCTTGGGAGGTGGAAGCCACCTTAAAAGGGAGAGCCACCCTTTCCCTATCAGACTAGTCTTTTAGGGAGATTGGGTCTTTCTCTGAGTGGGGGCATCGGAGTTGCGGTGCTAAGACTGCGGATTCAAGTCGCGGACCTAGAATCGGGTCGGTGTGTCGGGCTTTTGGCAGGAGTTGCGGTGCTAATATTGCGGGATTCAGGGAATCCGGATCGGTGTGTCGGGCTTTGTTCCACCCTACCTGGGCCGGATGTATCATTTGGTATCAGAGCTGGGCCCTTGTTAAGAAGGGGAGAATGATGAGGACATCCTCCACTATTACCCGCTGAGGCGGCGATCGTGTGAGCCTCTGAATAATCCCACCTTGCTTAGCTTGGGAGGTGGAAGCCACCTTAAAAGGGAGAGCCACCCTTTCCCTATCAGACTAGTCTTTTAGGGAGATTGGGCCTTTCTCTGAGTGGGGGCATCGGAGTTGCGGTGCTAAGACTGCGGATTCAAGTCGCGGACCTAGAATCGGGTCGGTGTGTCGGGCTTTTGGCAGGAGTTGCGGTGCTAATATTGCGGGATTCAGGGAATCCGGATCGGTGTGTCGGGCTTTGTTCCACCCTACCTGGGCCGGATGTATCAGCTCTCAGAGCGACGGAGTCGGTTGATATGGATTGCATGGTACGTCTTGGCGCACGGCGTAACAAACACAACGGGAGTTGAATCTTCTTTCAACGATTTAGGCACGAAGACTTTGTCAGCTGTGCTCTTAGTTGGTTTGCTGCATCGGAGGTCAACAGATCGTGTTTCCCTCTGTTGGACACACTACGAGGTATGGCAATGGGTCGCCATATCTTAGGAAGCCAAGCATTGGGATCCTAAAGAAAAACAGCAGAGGGGCGCGACGATGGAGCTCATGGCGTGAGATTAACTTGGGAGTTCTCTCACACCACGGTCCAGACTCCAGACCACTTCGAGAGATTTTTAATACTACCGCACTTCCACAATCACAAAAAGGAAAAGCATCAGATGACAACTAGTACATCACTGCAACACGCCGCATGAGTTGGATGAGAAGATCATTGGTGGTTGTTGCCATAGCGATCGATGCATGGTCCAGCATGAATTGCTTCTAAGCATCATGCCAGTGTTACATGCACTGAAGCATCCACAGCTGAAGTTAACAAAAATTTTACATGCATACACATAGGACAGAAATGGCTTTTGTCTGTATCCTGTGTTCTGCAGCAGCTTTGGAGTTTTCAAAATGCCTTCATGTCACGCACCGCTGAAGATAACAAGTCTGCCCTTGGAGGTTACAAATTGCTCTGTTAAGCATCTGATGGACACTAATTGTGCTTCAATTGCACCATTCATAGCTAATATGCCTTCTTTTTCCTGTAGAATTCAAAGATCTATCTCTGAAGTGAACTCTCTCCAAACCATTAACAATTGGATCAGCATATTGAGATGTCTCATAATCAATCTTATTGCAACTGTTTCTCTCTTCCAGGATATATCAAGACACTGAGTGCAATGCTTCCAAAACAGGGTACATGGCAGCGATTCATGTAGTGTGCAATTGTGTCTATGCATATAAAATCAACAAAGCACGGTGGAAAAAGAAGCTCAAAGCTGAAACAGAAAGAAATAGAACAGGAGTGGATCCTCAAAAATCAATTCATGCGATCACCTGATCATTGATCATTGTCCATGAGCACTATCTCAACCTGAAGGGGCTCAGGTGGCACCGTGCTCAGGGGCCAATTTGTGCAGATACTTGGATACATTGCTGGGGTAGGGAGCATTCCTGTGACCGCAAAAGCCTGGGTGATCTGCAATGGCTCTCAGTATTAGATCCTTGGAGGCCATGTCAGTTCGAAGCAGCCATGCCTTGTTCTGTGTGGCCACCGTGAGGTAAAGGATGTTGCTGTTGTTCAGGCACAGAACAGGGAAGCGCAGGGGGTGCTGCTCCCATGGCGGCAGAGAACCATGAAACTTGGGCATTGACTTAATGTCTGCCCAGAGGCATGGATAGTCGACGGGCACAGTGATCTTGGTGCTCCAGGGCCACCCACCATCAAAGGCATGAGCTTGCAGAGTCCAAATGGAAATGCATACAGTACCGTCATGAGGATTTTTCCGAAGGTTGACAAGCTTGAGCTCGCCATTGCAGCGGCCTACAGTCCGAAATGGCTTGCAGTCCCTCCTGTGGTCCGCATCACTCGGGTTCAATGCTGGATACAGGTCAGGCGGGAGGGCGAGATACTTCAACATGGCATCTTGGTTACTGCGACCAGGCAGAAGGTTGGGGCAGCGTAGGATGCCTCCCCAAAGATCAATCCAGAGCAGGGAGCCATCGAAGGGGATGACAAGATCAGTGTGAAACGAGCGTATGTACTCCTTCTTACCCTTGGGGAAATGCAGGGTGACCTCGTCCTGGCTCCATTCGATGGCCTTCCCCAAGGAATAACACCTGTCGAGGAATGCCGACACTGCATTCGGGCTTGATTCGATGCGAAGATTGACTACCACATAACCGCTGACATTTTTGCCTTTACAGGGGGCGCGCAGGCGCAGAATGCCAACTGACCTGGCCGACGCCATCTCCGGCGCCACATCGGGAAGCCGCACAACGGAGGGCTGCTCGGCTGTGGCTCCAGGCGGCGGGAAGCTGTAGACGAAGTAGTCTATGGGGAAGTTCCCGTGATTGGTGCGGATGCGGAAGAGGACGAGGTTCTCGTCGGCGCACACAATCTCCGGGAACGACTGGATGAGGCGGCCGTCGTAGGGGTCCGGCGTCTCCAGGTTGCTCGTGCAAAGAACCAAGGTGCCGCCATGGACCTCCAACCAGAACTCTACTTCTTGCCCGATGCTCGTGTTTGCCACTGCGACGGCGGTCGCGCGGCGGCCTTGCGTGGCGTCGCGGTTGCGGGGGACACCTTGGGGGTCGAGCAGGGGAAAGTGGACTGGAGCCACCGCCGTCCTCGATGGCATCGCGGAATTGAATCGGCGACGAGTTCGAAGGGGAAGGTAGGGTTTTGGTTGGGTGTATGGTGAAGGAACAGAGGAAGCGGGCAAGCGCCGGCGGCGGCGCGAGGTTAGGGAAGAACAGAGTTGGGATGAGATCGGCTGGGCTTACGAAGCAAGCTGAGGCCCAACTGTGAATAAGGCCCACAGCCTAAAGCTTCATATATCGATTGAATTTGGAAGAAGTCCTATTTTCGTCCCTCAACTATTGTCATCGTGCGGTTTTTGTCCCTCATTTATAAAACCATGCACTCAGAGTCCTGCAACTACTAATTCCGTTCGTTCGTCACCCCCAGACGGTTTGAGCCCCGGTTTTGTCCGACGTGATGTTGTTTTGACCGTTTGACTAGCTGAGTCAGCACATCCCCCTTTAAAGCCTTGGCATGTCTTCCTGGTCGTGACCCGTGACCATTTCTTCCTCGTCCTGCTTCCTTGCCTAGGCAAGACCTAACCCTAGCTTGTCACCCATGGCCGCCGCGAGCTCCAGCACGTCACGCAGCTCGAGCTCTCGCCTGTTGGAGGAGAGGAGGCATTCTCCTATTCCATACCGTATGGGGCCGCTGGAGTACGAGCCCCCTGTGTTCTGCCACTGCAGGCGGAAGGCGACGCTTTGGATCTCCTGGAGCGACGATAACCCGGGTCGCCGATACATGAAGTGCTACTGTGCTCGGGTATGTTGATTTGGTTGCCCCTGGCGCCGTAGTAATCTTTGTTTTGGTTTGATTTGAGCCATGTTCTCTGCTGCAGGAGGGTGGCTGCGACATGTATGAGTGGTATGAGGGTCCGGTGGATCCATTTGTGAGTACGCTTCTGGTGGATCTTCGAAATGATGTCTGGGCGTTGAAGAGACAGAAAGGTGCCTTGAGAGAGGCATTGGCTGAAGCTACATGGAAGGTGCAACACAAGGAGAGAGAGATGGAACAACTGAAGCTGGAGCTGGATGTTGTTGACGCTGAGAAGGAGGAGATGCATGATACGCTGAAAAAGCTGCAGTTTCGCAGGAAGATTAGGAACTTTTTATTTGTCATTGTAGTTGTTTGTGTTGTGTGGCACCTGCTCGGCTAAATCCGTGGACATGTTGTATCTCAAATTGACCATGTCTAAGTGTTTGTCTGAACCTTCAGTATTTCTGTCAACATCGGTTACCATCTCTAAATTGACCATGATTGAACATAAGTATGTTACATTACAGTGGCATACATAAGTCCACATCTGGGATACAAGTTTCAATGAATAAAGTGGTTTATGTCTGAACATAAGTAGGTTTATGTCTGAACACAACAATATAGAATACAAGTTTCAGTGAATAAAGTGGTTACAAAAGTAGACTTCAAAGAAATTGATGCTATCATAGCTTGGCAGAGTCCCATGGAAGAATTGTCATCATGCCACTAGGCCTATGCCTCTTGGTTGTAAGCTTCCTTCGTAACGGAGAAGTGGTGGAAACCTGTACAGATGCCGAACCAACATTCTTGATTGTCACTGATGAGGTTGCTTGAGAGTTCGGTTGCGATACAGTCACAGTGATTGTAGCAGAAGCCCTATGAGCGGTAGTGGCTGTTGCCTTGGCAACACTCTTCACCAAATGTTGTCATTGAAATAGATAGTACAAATGTAACTAAAATATAACTAAAACATGAACCATTTTCAGTTAGAATAAATTTGTAAATTAATTACCTGGGTTTGAGAATCTGTGGACAGATCAGTTGTCTTCCTTTTATTTGTTCTTGAGACACTTTGTTGACTGCGTTGTGCTGGTATAATTGCATGGGGTGCTGCAGATGACTCGACTCCAGAGCCAGCCCTTGTCTCACAAGTGCTTCTATTATGACCAACTTGCTTACATTTTGTGCATCTTATCACTGTCCCCACCTTAGACACTTTGGTTGCCTTTGGCTGCTCATGAACCTCCCTTCTCCTCTCTTTCTTAGGCCTTCCAGGCATCCTAACATAACCTGGTGCCTTCAAAGGTTGTTTATCAGATGTTGGCCAATTGTTCATCCCCTCAACTGGCATCAAACAATGACTATAGGTGCTTCGAAAGTTTTCAACAGAATAGCAACTTGCAATGTACTCAACTAAGGAGTTAGTCTTGAAAAATATGCATGAAATTGCATGACAACAAGGTAGCCCAGCTAGCTGCCAGTACCTGCAAGAGCACTCTTTTTGTTCTAGGTCCACAGTGAATCTGTTATCATAGTGCTTCACCTCATACTGTGCTGCACCATTGCAAATTGGATGACAAAAACCAGACTCTGATATGTAAGCATTCAACTTCTTCAAGATGTTAGGGCAGATTAGAGTTTGCCACCTGTCTATCTTATATCTTTGATCATGAATCCTCACCATAACCTTTCTTCTAATAGTCTCCAACATTGTGATGATTGGAAAAAATCTAGCCTCAACAATCCACTTGTTGAAAGACTCACATATATTGTTATCTATTGAGTCACAGTTAGAGCCTAACCTGAACCAAGCTCTACTCCAATGTTGTGGATGAGTGTTCAATATTGCTTGTGCTCCTTCATTAGTCTCTCTGGCCAGCTTTGCTCTAGCCAAGTTGAACATCATAAGACATGGAGCCTTGGCACAGGCCCAAAATTTCTTTTGCCACTCTTTGTTCCTGAAATGTTTCTTCCAATTTGCATAAATGTGCCTAGCACAGTTCCTATGCTTAGCCTCTGGAACCCATTTACTGACAGCATCTAGGATACCCTACAAACAAAGAAATGTGGTTGTTGTAGTACAAACAAAGAAATATAGCACATGAAAGCAAGCAAAGTGATTGTTGTAGTACATACCTTTTGTTGGTCAGAAATAAACACCCACCCAGCTCCACCAGCCACACAAACATCTTTGCATAACAAGGCACAAAACCAGTCCCATGAAGCATTATTTTCCACTTCTACAACAGCCCAGACAATAGGATACATTTGGTTGTTAGCATTCCTTCCAATAGCACACAATAGTTCACCATTCATTGCACCTTTGAAGAAACATCCATCCAACCCAATAACTTTCCTGCAACCATCCATGAAGCCTCTCTTGCAAGCAGCTAGGCATATGTACATCCTTTGGAAGGTTGGTCGGTCCATATTAGGAACTTTGTGCACTATAACTGTGGAACCAGGGTTGCTTCTAAGTAATTCTAGCTGGTAATCATACATCCTTTCATATTGTCCCTTACTAGAATCCAAAGCCTTATGCATCACCATAGCTTTTGCCTTCTTCAACTTAGAAATTGATACATTAGCAAACATCTCCTCTTGTATAGTTTGTTGCATTGCTGTAAGGTTCCATGAAGGGTTTGCAATGATAAACTTTTCATACCTCTCTGCTATCCTAGCAGCAGTGACATGCCTGTTGTCTCTTCTAGGAGGACATGTGTGTAAATCATGAAAAGTTGTTATTTGCCAACTATCAGTTCTAGAAGTATCTGATAGGAGGCACACCTAAGGACATGTTGGCCAATCACACTTTGCTCTGATCCTCTTTGCATCATCCTTCTTGAAGTTTATTACTTTTCTCTCAGCTAAAGTATATCTGATGATAGCTTTCTTGAACACCTTCTTTCCACTAAACTTCATGCCCAAACAAAATTTAGGCACATCTTTGGTCTTCTTAAAACGTGGGTACTCATTATGTTTCCTAGTGTACTCACCATCACTGCCCACCTCATCCATACTCTCTTCATCATCACTGTTAAAGTATGGTGTTCCATTGCCATCATCTTCTAAACCAACAAAACCACCTGCTGCCATAGCTGTTGCCTCACCAAGAACAACATCATCCAAGGTAGCTGCCTCACCTTTCTTTAGTTTCTTCTTAAAAGCCTTGAACTTCCTTAAAATGTCTTGTGCCTCATCATCTTCTTCTAATGGAGCCTCATCCCCAGGAAAATATTCATTGTTTGAGCTTTCATCTCCACTACTTGTATCTTCTTCGTTCAAACCTTCTTCCTATGGTTCCTGTTGTGCTTTCATCTCCAGTATTTGTATTGCTTGGCTGCTACCTGTTGTGATCCCTTTCCCCTTGAGTTGACTGACTGGTGGTGCCTCAACATAAATATCAGCAACACCACTCTCAACAATACAGTTAGCCATCTCTAAAACAGACTTATCATCATACAACACCTTGAACCCTTTACTAAGACTCATACCAGGAAACTGCCAATGAAGTAGTGTCCCCTCTGCAACCTCGATGTGGTCTCTTAGATGCCCAACAATTTCTCGATAGCTAACCTTGTCCCGGTCTATGTAAGACATAGCCTCCCTTCCTCCGACAAACTGAACTATCCTCCCTTTGTTAAGAAACTTGCCATCCACGTGAAATCTAACCACCAGCATGTTTAGAACATCCATCTTACTACTGCAAAAAGCACGTACACAATTAAAATACTGCTACTAATCATGACAATTAAAAAACTGTCAACTTGATATCAAAAGAGCCTCCCGCACTGGTCGAACCATCAAAATTGGTGCTACTACATACTGCTCACGGACCCCAATTGAATGGCCAAGACATTAAAATAACATTCTCTAATTAATTAACCTAATCTATCCACAGCTATTTCTATAAACAAAGCAATGAGAAGGCGGGATGAGTTGACCTCTTTCATATCCATTGCTTCAGCCGTCGCAGCAACCGAAAATCGACGCCACCTGGTGTCGATTTCATCTCCTCCGCCTGAATCGCCACAACAAGCTTTCAACCGCCGCCAGCCACCACTGCTCGCAAGTGTTAGGGTTCACGGAGGGGATAAGTGGATGGCAATGCTTCTCCTGCCTCGGTGACAAAAGGCTTTTACGAGGGATGTGCTGTCTCAGCCAGTCAAACGGTCAAAACAACGCCACATCGGACAAAACCGGGGCTCAAACCGTTTGGGGGTGACGAACGAACGGAATTAGTAGTTGCGGGACTCTGAGTACACGGTTTTGTAAATGAGGGACGAAAACCGCACGACGGCAATACTTAAGGGACGAAAATAGGACTTCTTCCATTTAATTTCTTCCACAAATTTACATCTCAGTTTTGATTCAATTCCTTTTCGTTTTTTTTTAAGATTCAATTCGTTTGCGTAGATAACATCTCATCCCATAGCTCCAAAGGTGGATGCGATGAAGGTCTGGAATTGCAGCTCCATAGGCCGAAGTTGGCACTCGCTTGAGATTTTATATGACCGAGATTTCCTTATCTGCCTCCTATATATAGTAAGGATTTGTTTGTTTGTCAGCGAAATTATTTAATTTGAACTACAATACTAGATTATTTAAGATGAATTAATTCTTCTGAATTGGAGATGTTTGTTTATCCAGACTATTTGTGTTGAAATTATTTTTTATAGATGTGAGAAGACAATAGTACTCTTGATTATTTGTTATGGTTTTCTACGTGATCAACGAGTAGTTCAAGTTTACAAGGGGCGGTAGGCGCAGCGGCAAAAGTATGACAGAAGCAGCACATGAGCAAACCCGGCGTGGCATGTACGTTTTTTTTGCCGTGGCGTTCTTGATTATTGCACGATTGCTGATAATAATATGATGCACGGCAGTGTTAATCATCTGCTGGTGTGCGCTTGTTTAGCATGGTAGTCTCGTCAGCTGACCCGTCCGTGGTGCGGCGTCAAAGTTTTGCACGGCGAGCCAGTCAAAGAAAGAACAATGGACCTCTTCTCGCTCGTGCACAGCACTGCAGGATACAGTACACCCTGCTTACCTACGGATCGTCCCAACGCTTTCGAAGTCATGCAAATTGCATGCCTAACCTATGACGAACGATCGGTGCAAGCTGCAGCCACGGCCATGGGGAGCTGTCGTAAGTCCTATGTATTCCTACATTACCACAAAATGGGTTTATAGCAGCATTTTAGAAAAAAAAATTACTGTTATTATGCTCCTTTAATTTTAACGGTGGCCTATGTGATTCGCCTATAAAAATTAACTTTTAGCGGTGGGTCACATTATGATCCGCCGCTATAAAATGAGGCCCATTCAACTCACTCCTGTACCCCACTATAAGTCGCCACTATAAAAACAAACAAACCCTAGTCTTCTCTACATCCGCCCTCCTCTTCTCCACTTCTCTTTGCCAGCCACCACCACCTCTTCTCTCCTCCTCTTCCTCTTCTCCCGGCGTGACAACCAAGCAGCTGGCCCGATGACCTCCTCTTCTCCAGGCATCGTGATCTCCTCCTCTCCTGGCTCCGATGACCTCCTCTCCTCCTGGCCCGGTGACCACCTCTCCTCCGGGCTTCGTGAAATCCTCCTCTCCCAGCTCGGGCGACCTTCTCTCCTCCCGGCTCCCGCCGCGGCGGGCGAGTGACCGAGTCGCCGATGCCTCTCCCTCCTCTCCTTCTGGATGGACGCGCGACGGGCGGGCCGGCAAGCGGGGCAGACAGATCTAGCCAGCCCCCTTACTAGCGGCGCGGTGGCGGTTGCGGCGGCCGGATATGGCCAGCCCGGTGTGGTGGCGGTTGCAGTGGCCGGATCTGGCCGCCCCTCCCCCTAGCGGCCATAGCGGGTGGCAGCCATGATGACGACCTCTATCGGATGGCGGCGGCAACCATGCGGTGGCAGCTTCATAGGCAGCAGCCGCTGCAACGACCTCTATCGGATCCGGGCTCTTGCGGGCGCGTGAGCTCTTGCAGGCCTCTGAGTTTTTTTCTGTTTTCGGGATGAATAGGTAGCGATGGGTGAAGGTATCACCCACCGCTACTAATGTATTTTTAGCTGCGATTAGTTTGGACTGTAGATTGTCCGCCGCTATTGTTTGTAATCTTTAGCTACGATTGTGTAACGGCTGTTTGGCGAACCTGCCGCTATAGTAGATATTGGCTCATCGCTACAGTATGTTTTTGTTATAGTACTAGCAATACCCAATATTTATACCATAGCTTTAAGTATATAGATGGTTCCAACAATAGAGTATAGGAAAAAGCATTTGATTTCATTCAAATACTCTCTAATTTCTCTTGCCTGGATGAGATATACTATTTAGAACAACTTAATATTAATTTTTTAGCACCATAGATTTTCTTTGCATTTGTGATTAAACATATTTTTTATGGTTGGGAATACCCTGATATTTTGTTCTGCCTCCGCAACTAGCCATGGCGCCGGTAGAACTGGCGCACGACTTCGACGTTGCACTGGTGGTGGTGCCCTGGGTGGCACGCACTTTCGATCTGCCTCTAGGACTCGCGGAATCATAAAAGGAAATGTCTGGTATAGCTTTTGATTTGTAGTTAGGTTTTTAGAGAAGGAGAAGAGAAGAGGGGTGGAGGCAAAGGTGGAAGAAGACCAGAGGTCTCGTGCGTGGGCATGGGGTTTCTGATCGCGTCGGCTGACAAATTATTAGACAGTAGCAAAATCGGATAATTTGGTCCACCTTATCAAGGATAATGGGTCTTTTAGTAAAATAATCTAAAATAAACATATCTTTAGAATATTATTGGATTATCATAATCTGTACTCTAAATTAATTAATCTGACATTATAATCTATCCTATTTATTTGTCCTCTTAGATTATTTGATTTAGATTAAATAATATAGACACAAATAAGCTGAAACAAACATGCCATAAAACGGCAGAACATCTGCCTCTTTTCATTAAAAAATATTACCTAATCCATCTTCTATGTATTAGTGTTCCTAATTATTCTGAGTGAGTTGGTATCTACATTAATGACACGTTTGGTAGCATGTACTCCTTCTGTCTATGTCTCAGTTTATTTGATATTCTGACTCTGTTTTTTGATGTTCAGATTCATAACATTTAATATGAATCTAGATAAAACTGTTATCGAGATTCATAGCATTTTTTTATAAACCTGACATAGACCTAAAACATCAATTATTTAGGAAAAAAATGGAATATCACACGTTCAGACTCATTGGATGTAACACGTCAATGATTGGTTCCTTGGACCGAGGGCCGCTCGTGCAAAAACTGACCCGAGTATGGCTCCATAGAAAATGAAGTCTGTTTTAAGGCCAAACAACTTTGGTTCCAATTTATGATACAAGATTTTTCAAACAGATTGAATAACAAAACATATGACCATAAACACCTTTAAGCCATTTTCAGTAGTTCTTTTCTTCCTCATCCTTACACTGTTTGTCCGATAAGTTCTTTTTTGTCAAACAAGTTTGAATGGATAAGTTAGAATAAGTAAGATAAGCTATTTTAATAAATAAATCACAGCCAAAACCATTTTTTTACATAAACATAAGTCCTACAATATTCGAAAGTGAATTAAGACATAATATGATATATTAACTATTGTATTGGACTTGAACCAAATAAATTATTTTAACACTTATTTTTTATTTTATAATTAAGATATAATAGATAATTGTGCAGACAACCTAACAGTATATCCTCTTAGTTTGACTGAATAGATACGGTCAATCAATCAAAGGAATCTGTTTTTGGAAAAGAAAAAAAATCAAAGAGATATTGCATACACTCGACCACCAAATCATAAGGATAGTCGTTCGTTCCATTTTGTGTCACATTTTGCATGAAGACTTATCTTCTAGTATTAATAATAGTTCTTTATAATACTTAATATCCTTATTATTATATATTTTTATTTCATTCAAATATTCTTTATATTACAACCTTAAAGAGGATTGCAAGGCAAGAGTTAAATCGCGTTCTTAGGACGTTGCGCTTCTATGGATGGGATAAATATTAAATCTATGATCAGTTTGAGCTCTGTCCCTACGCTGGATGTTTTTTTTATTTTAGCCATTTTCTCTCTAAAATTTTAAAAATGATCCCACTCGAACTAAATTTCTAGAATGTGACCTCTTTTAGTCATATCAAACTACTTGACGTGACATATGAATACGATCATCTTAAACATTTCGACGTGACCAAATGTGACCTTAGTCAATCCTTACATGTCAAGCCTATTTTTCTATATGTTATTTGGTCATGTCAAAGTGTTTGGCATGATCATATTCATGAGTCACGTCATTTAATTTGGAGTGACTTAAAAGAACCAGATTCTGTAAATTTAGTTTAGAGGGAATTATTTTTAAAATTTTATTAGATAGAAAAGGGCCAAAATAGAAAAAAAAATCCCTACGCTGCCGTCTGGCTCCCTACTGGCGCCTTCTCCCAATGGCTGCTCCAGGTCTCCCCGCTCCAGTTGACGGCGCTCGGCGACCCAGGGCAGTGCCTCCACCCTTATGTGCCAGGAACGCGCAGTTTCTCACTGAGAGTATACTCCTTACCGATCTGCTAAGGTTCTTAATTCAAATAGCGATTGCACCTACCTGTCCTTGCTGGGAGAAGTTCCACACCACATGATCGGTCTGTTACAACACGCTCAGCAGTAGCTGTTGAAACTAGAAGAGTAAGAAGCAACTGGAGCAATCTATCAATCAAGTGAAAGACTCTATGATGTTCCGTGACAACAAGGCATCGACAAAGCTTAGCTAAGGTTGCAATTATTTTAAGATCATCACTTCTAGAAGCCTCCTCAACAAAATGGTTTAACTGGTACTCTAGTCCAATTCTTTCTTGTGGGGTAAAATCTGCTAAATAGTATTTCTCAACCATTTTACATATGTCACAAGCTTCAAAAGATGCAAATCCACTTTGTGGAACTAGTATAAGATTAACGGATAAAAGATCCATCATCTTCTCATTAAACCTCAGATTTATTTTAGTCAATTGAGTGTAAAGTGTTGCCCGAAATACCTCCACTCTAAAATAATAATCCATTGTAAAGTGAGTAGGTTGACGACGAGCACGACCACCACACAAAATGTATATTTCTTTCATATTTAAAATAAGAATTTCATGAACCACACAAAACTCAACAACCATACAAATAAATTTTTCCCAACCACCATCTGATCTCATTTTCTCAAGAAGAATTTTTGTTGAGTACACAAGACGGATAGCATTTACTATATCTTGTCTTTTCTTTTGTAAAGTTTGACCAAGTTGCTCAGTGATCTACAATATTTCTCTCATCATACATAGAATGAATACAAACTCAAATGTTGTCATATAGTTGAAAGGCACTATCTCCATCGGTACGGTATGTACTAGTTGTAAAATCTACGGCCAAATCTTGTACAACTGCACTAACAGGATCAAACATGTATATGAGACTGGAAACAGAACCTAAGTGAGAATCCCACCTAATATCTCCTGAATGTTTCATTGAGCAGATTTAATTTGTTCCTTAACCTATCTCAATATCATCAATAGGCAATAACCGTGCAAGTTCAACAATTTGGACATCAAGAAGCTCATCATGATGCTTTAATGATGAGCCAACTATGTTAACAATAAACAATAATTTCTGAAAAAAAATTAAGTAACTAGAACAACATCTTTTGCTACGGCTACAAGAGAAAATTATAAATGATATACATAGCAATGAACATAATAAACATACAGACACTCTTTAATCATAAGTGATTGCAATCCATTCAATTCTCCTCTCATATACTAGCACCGTCAGAGCATCTCCAAGAACTTCCCAAAAAATTACTCCCAAAAACTTCTTTTTAGGAGTAGCTCAAAAAATAACAGGATCAAATTTTCTCTCCTCCTAACATTTCCCCTAAAAATAGACAAAAAAATCATTTTAAATTAGGCCACATCGAACATGGTGTAGTCTGTTGTCCTAGGTCACCTCCGATCTGTGCATCTACCGGCCGCACGTGCTCATCCTGCCATCGTCCTCCCCCATCGCGGCAGCACGCGCTCACTCTGCCTTGCATTGCATGATTGCTTTTTTGCTTCCTTCTCTTCACTGTCTCTCAATCGTGGAAGGCTCCAGATTTTGTCCATGCCCGTGCGGACATTTGCCCATGATAGTCTGGTCAGGGATCCCACCTTCCCCGATAGTTTCTTGCATATCCAGTGAGCCATTTCACGGTCCGAGAGCAGGGGATCTTGTTTGGTGGCGGCCAGAGCCTCCGCGTGCACGAGTTGCTCCAGGGCAGCGGTCTCGATTCCATGGCCAAGCTTGTGGACGCCTGGGATGTTGCTGACACATAGCCCATGTCCCCATCGTTGTCTTCCAGTCGGCATCGTTGACCTCGTCCGAGGCGGACTCACGGGCATAGAGACGACTGGAGGCCGGACGAGGAGTGGAGACATGACGCTTGGAGGAGGTGTGGCGGTGCACCTTCTGGAGGAGGAGCGGGGGCGTGTGGAAGCTCACCGGTCGGAGGGACTCATGGAGGCGGCGTGACCGAAGGAGGAGCGGGGGCGCGTCGGCCAGAGGTCCTCGCGAAGGCGGCGCTGGTCGAAGGAGGAGCAGAGTGTTTTGCCAGGAAGGATCTTATTTTGTCAGGGAGTATAGTGCCAAATTTGCCGCCAGGTGGGACAATAGCTATTGGGATCCCAATTCATTCTCTTGATTTATCTATAAATTGAGGTTGTTTTAGGAAGAGGATAAAAATAGGGAGGTGTTTAAGAGAGCTGTTGAAGAATAATTTTTAGAATAAATTCCAATAATTTGATGTAGAGATACATATTGGGGAGCTCTTGAAGATGCTCTCGTACCCTTGGCCCTCGAAGGTTCTACAAATCAAAACCATGACTGGACAATACACAACATATTTCCGCTTTCAATGTCAATGCTTTTGTGTTCTTCACATGATTCAACTCAAAGAACTATTCTTGTAAAACACCTTCAATATCAACAAATCTGAGAACTATTTCCATTTGCTCTCTATTTGAAACATCACATGTTTTGTCCACAAGAATAGAGAATTTTGCATCACCTATTTCCTCACAAATACGCTGCTTGATTTTTAATGTAATAATACTTAAGATTTCCTTCCGTATGTCAGGTGATGTATACTTAGCATATTATGGAGCATTCTCCAAAACAACACTTGTAATTTCAGGATTAAATTCTGCAAGAAGTTTGATCAGTTCAACAAAGTTTCCTCTGTTTTTTGATTGGGGTGTCTCGTCATGACCTCTAAAAGTACAAGATTGAAAGGTCAACCACTTAAGAGCTGTAATAGATGTTCTCAAACGCAGATGGTTTCTTTCCTTCTACTCCTTTCCGCTCTTCTCCAAAGCATAATGGATTTTGATGGCAAATATTTAAAGAAACTAAAACTAGAAATTAAGTAAAGGATTCAAAACTAATACTTATTTATTTAGTGCATAAACATCATAAACATAATTAAAACAAAATGTAGTAAAAGCAATTAAAGCATATATCTTAAACATTAATATTCTCAGCAAAATAAAAGAATAAATAATATATTGTAAAATAATAATTGAAAAAAACATATATCTTGATTAAAACCTAATTGCAATGGAAAACATTCAACATTATTAGGCAATTAACTTATTTTGAATAATCCAAAGCACGATAACTTCATGAGAAAGGCTTATTTTGGGTGACACTTTAATTTAAATTGGGGAAAACCAACTTAATATAACCAATAATATTAACTCAAATTAAATTAGCTCATGAAAGTCTAAAAGAGTATTCCTATTGCTTATTTTAATGGTTATGGAATAATAAATAAACTTAATATTCTGTATAAGAAGAAAGTTTTCATGTGCTAAATTAACATGCCCAAAATTTAGTTTAAAAATAATAGCTAAATTATCTTATATACTTATATGTCTTTAAATATGTGAAAATAGAACATACAATAAATCTAAATATGGGGTAGGCCCGATATATTATACTCGAAACTAGAAAAATGGCCCGCGCGCAGGCCAATTAACACGCACAAATTACAACCCATCACAACGGAAGCGTTAGATTTTTTTTAATGCTAAAGCTTCATGGCCGAAACCAGCCCATTAAATTGATCCAAGAACCGCGGCCTAGTGCGGCCCACTCAGCACACGAGCAGGTCGGGGCTTTGGCCCATTAGAATCCGCACCCCTTTAGCTTTGATGGCCCAGGCCCACGCCTCTTATGTGCGAGCGATCTGAGCCACTGGCTCAGGGTGGTGGGAGCACGTGTCCAGGATCGATTGGCAGACTCAGGATAAAAACTCGACAGCCAAAACCCTAGGGCCAGCTCTCCACTGCCACTGCATCTCTGCTCTCTCTTACTCCCTCCCTCCCATGCTTCTCTGATTCAAACAACAACGAGGACCCACGGGCCCTCACCGGTAGCAGCCGTGCCGAGTCCTATTATCGGTGGACACGTGCGACTTGGTCACACGTGCTTCCTTTGATAGGTCCCATTGCGGTGCCCTGATGGCGGGGTCGTGCTCATGCGGCGATGGTAGATGGCAACCCAGCGGCGTGACAATGTTAGCCGAGGCTCACGACATCGGTGCCATGTCGAGTGGGTGCCACGTGCGAGGGCAATTGATGCCGACAACAGTTGTTCCGGTCTCGGCAAATCGACACATGCGGCAGGGCTCATGTCATGCAGTACCTCATAGGCGACATGCTAGAAGAGGTCAACGGTGTCAGCAACATCCATACACAGTGGTGCTTATGCCACGGTGGAGCGACGAGCCGAGGTGAGTCTTAGGGTTAGGCTCAAACTTAGGGTTAGGGTTTTACACAAGAAAACTTGAGGAGTTTTACCAACTTAACTTTATTTGCCAAAATCATCTCCTTCTACTTGCTTATGCAACTTGATTTAAAGTTAGGTTGTTTGGGGTAGCACTAACTAAGATCAAAATTTGGCACTGTTTTAGCATAACCGTAGGCTGAATCACCCTGTTTGATCCCTAACCAATGCTTGATTAACACTAATGGCATACTGATCTTAGCTAATCAACATTAGTTCTTTGAAACTAATTCTAAACTAATCTAGTTACTAGAGCACATAATTGCGGAATAGTAAAGAGGGGATCAATAAATGCTCATGATTTTTTCCCGAGGTCTCGGAAGAAAGGCGCCTTCCCCTACTCCTCGTTGGACCACTATCGCCGGAGTGCCGGTCCCTCCCGCCACCAATGTGGAGTTCTTGTCCACGAGCCCGCAATCACTCCCGAAGTGATGACATGGTGCGCGTCACCACTGCCACATATGCACAAGCTCGCCTCCCTCGAGAACTTTCCAGAATCCACCAAAGGGGTCTCCTAGAACTACCATGGTGTGACCAGGAAGGCGATCTGCACTCGATTTGTCGCTAGACGACCTCACCATGATGTAGCCAATCGATCTCCAGTATAGGCGCTTTCTAATCCAATTCATCTCTCATTTCACATGTCCCACATCACTAGTAAGGTATATGTTCAAACTATTCCTTGACAACGCGATCCAATCAATGGAAACACGCACATATGTTTTACACTATCTGTGCAGCCGCAGTCTCTACAGCTTTAATCTTGCATATCATTTGATCCACAACCCCGATTTAGATGTTTCTTCCACCTACGTTCTTGTATCCAAATAAACTATCCAATTTTAAACTTTTTTCAACCCTACCCAATTGTTATATACCTTGCATTGTGTATTTATTGTATGTATGCTTTATATGTCTTGCGCGAATAGGATTTTTATGCACGAGAATCATACGAGTACCAAGATCAAGATTTGTTATCACTGAGTAGCAACCCACGCAAGATGAAGGCAAGTGTCCTTGATGCATTTTGTACCAGTTATGAATATTATTTTAGAACTGCATGCTTGTCAAATGAATGGGTACCTATTGTTAGGGTTTTCCTAGTATTGCTTGATCCTTTTTCTTGTCGTCTTGAACTAGTTGGTGGGTTGATCATGGGTAGATAATGTAAGTGTGCAAGTGCTTGGCCGGCATGATAGGATGGAGATTTAGTCACCTAGAAACAAGGGATGAAATCGCTTCTCGTGGGGAATGTGTACAACCTCTGCAGAGTAAAAACTATCATGACAGTCGTGCTCACGGTCATGAGAGGCATGGATCCTCACAAGATTAGTGGGTTATGGGATGGAATGGTTGGGATTGGACTTGGTTTGGTTAACACCCTATGGATTAGATGTTGGGATGACCTCACCTAGTAATTAGGATGCTTAGGAAATTAAAAGCTCATACAATAAACCCTATAAGCCTTCCTTGTCTTTAGCTCCATGTCATATTTTCCCCCACTTGCTGAGTATGACATGTACTCACCCTTGCACTATACCATATTGCTGCTCAGCTACAGGAGAAGGATGGTACAACTATAAAGACGATGGAGGAGTCTAGGCATGCGGTCTTCCGATCGACTTCCTATAGAACTGAAGGACACCAACTATTAGTTTATTCCACTGTAATGTAATCTTTTTCTTTTGACCTATGGGTCACCTTTGTAATAATGTTATTGATTTAATAAACATATTGTTCTTTTATCACAATAATTGTCCTGTGTACATGAAAACTTGATCCTAGGCACGTATACAGATGCATTCAGTTTCGATCGTTGAAACCGGGTGTGACAAGGCATGGTGTGTATGGCTGGTGTGGGCCTAGAGTGGTCACACAGCATGGCACATGCGCTGGCACTAGGCACACGGACGTGGCCAAGAGGAGAAAGTTCCTGGACTGGGGTTAATCGACGAGTACGTCGGTCTTCTAAGGGGTTGAGAGTGTGACATCCTGCCCCAGGGCTTAATAGGATTGATAGAATACTCATACTAACAAGTTACAATTCTTTTCCGAAAGCTCATCGCTAAAGAACTCCAAAGTTAAGCGTGCTTGGCTTGGAGAAATTTAGGGATGGGTGACCGACTGGGAAGTTTATCACGGGTGCGCATGAGTGAGGGCAAAGTGCGCAGAAAAGGCATGTGTTGGTCTGTGAGGGCAGTCTTGAGGTCTGAGAGAGCTGTCAGGTGTAAGCGGGCCCGACCTCGGAGGGGTGGGACGTTACACCCATCCAAGGCAAAACAAGCATCAAGTAAATCAAAAGATACTAGCCATGCTCAATATCAATTGGGGCAAAAAGCATTCACAGAAAATAAGCTCTACAAACGCTCACATATGCAACAGAGACTCATAAGAAAAACGGAAAGCATTATTCTTATGTGATCCTCATGTATCTTCTAATCCATGCGGAGGGTCACACGACTGGGTACAACAAACACCTCCAGGCTTCAAATTACAATATTTAGATTTAGGGTTTTTTATGTTACTTCTAATCCATGTGGAGGGTCGCACGACTGGGTACGGCAAACACCCCGAGGCTTCAAAGCACAATCAACTTATTTTGCAAATTAGAAGCATAAGGATATGCATGCCATTGCGCCAAAAGGAACAAATGTTCCCACAATGTTCTATCATGAGCTAAACATTTGCAAAGCCACATTTTGCAAACACAAGGTGCCATGGCCAAGATATCCTCTAGACTAGCCTCAATGCAAGTTTTAACAAGGATAAAAGCAATTATACACACGGTGAGCAAGTTTTAGCTAGATTAGTTCATAATGTTTATATGAAGCTAAGTTACCTTTAGGATTAGCAAGTTGCTCAAAAGAGTCTATAACAAGACATTTAGAAAATCTAAGCATAAGAATCAAAGCTTATCTACCAATGCATATATTACATATGTGATGCAATGCATAAAAGGTAAGATACATATATACAACAGAATACCAACTCCCCCTCAAATGATGCCATAAGGATGGCAAACACCAAGCTCCCCCCCCCCCCGAAGAAAAGCGAAACGTGAAGCATCTAGGGGCTTGGTAAGGATATCAGCCAGTTGGTTTTTGGTGTTGATGTATTTGAGCTCAACATCTCCCTTCTCAACATTGTCTCTCACGAAGTGGAATCGCACATTAATATGTTTGATCTTACCATGTTGGACTAGGTTCTTGACTAAGCATATGGCACTGGAGTTATCACACATGAGTGGAACATTCTTAAAGGTTAACCCATAGTCTCTCATGGTGGACACAATCCATAGGATTTGTGAGCAGCAGCTAGCGGCAGCAACATACTCAGCCTCTGTGGTGGATTGGGCTACACTCGACTGCTTACGAGAAAACCAACATATCAAGGAAGTACCCAAAAAATGACAAGTACCAGAAGTGCTCTTCCTATCAATTCTACACCCAGCAAAGTCCGCATCCGAATACCCAATGAGATCAAGAGATGAAGATGTAGAGTACCAAAGACCAAACTCAAGGGTGTATTTGAGATACTTGAAGATGCGCTTGACAGCCTTGCGATGAGTCACCCTTGGGGAAGCCTGAAAACGAGCAAAAAGACACACTGCAAAGTGTATGTCGGGTCTTGTCGCCATTAGGTACAAGAGGGAGCCAATCATGCTCATGTACTCGCTTTGGTCCACCGCTTCACAGTCTTCGTCTGGGTCATGTGCCGTTGTAGTGGACATTGGCGTTGATAACGACTTCACATTGGCCATGTCGAACTTCTTCAGGAGATCCTTCGTGTACTTGACTTGATGTATGAAAGTGCCTTGCTTGCATTGCTTGATTTGAAATCCAAGAAAGAAGGTGAGCTCGCCCATCATTGACATCTAAAAATCACTTTCCATAGCTTCCTAAAATCTAGACACAAGAGCATGAGAGGAACCTCCAAAGATGATATCATCCACATAAATCTGAACCATGAGAAAGTCATTGCCATGCTTTAGAGTGAATAAGGTTTTGTCGACACACCCCATGACATACCCACGCTCTAGCAAGAAGGTCTTAAGCCTAGCATACCATGCCCTAGGAGCTTGTTTTAGGCTATACAAAGCCTTCTAAAGCTTGTACACACGGTTTGGGTATTTGTGGTACTCAAAACCAGGTGGTTGTCTTACATAAACCTCTTCCTATATGAAACCATTTAGGAAAGCACTCTTGATATCCATTTGGTAAAGTCTAATACCCTTGGATGCACCAAATGCAAGTAAGATCCTAATGGCTTCTATGCGTCCAACAGGAGCAAAGGTTTCCCCATAGTGAAATCCTGGGCAACAAGCCAAGCCTTGTTTCTCACAACCTCACCATCTTCTCCATGCTTATTTTTGAACACCCACATGGTTCTTATGGCATTGACACCAATAGGAGGCTCTACTAGGGTCTACACTATGACAACCCTGGTATCACAAAGTTCCAAGAACAACAATTTAGAAATCGCAAGAGCTTCAAACAAAATTTTGAACTAAAATTTACCAAGTTTAAATTAAATTTAATCAAATTTGAATGACATTTGAACTACAAGTAAACTATTTTCAACATACATAGTGCCTCCAAAAATATATGTTGTAGGTATTGATGAAATATAATTTTGAGATAAATCGTGGATTTGTGTTCTAAGGTTAAGTGCCCCTAGTAAATACCTAAAGACTCAAAAACACCCTAAATTTGGAAAATCCCTGTTCAAATTTGATTTCAATCTAAGGGACAAGCATATTTTTAAAATTTAGAGCACATCGTGCTCGACACACACATATTTTTAGTTTTTCCAGACAAGCTATAGAATTTAAGATATGAAATTGTTAAGATGAGACAATTTGATACATTAACAAAAAAGAAAACCCGCATGGGTCCCACCCGTCAGCCGCTCACCCCTGGTCTGCTTCTTCCCCCATTGGCTGCTATGGCCGGCAGCGCCGCGTGATTGCCGCTGTGCCGGCTTGCCTCACCTGGTCTGAAGCGAGGCCCCAAAACTGGAGAAAGTCGCCCCCGCTTTCACAGGCTATGGCTGCTGCCTGCTCAAACTCGTCGCCCCACCATTTCAGTCTGTCCCTGGCCGAACCGAAGCCACCGGCAGCTGCGCGCATGTGCTCTCTTGTTCCCCACATAGTCCAATCAGCCCATCACCACTGGAACTGCACCAATCGAACCCATCTCTCCCCGGAGGCCTCCATCGAGCACCATGTCCGCCGGTAACCAAATTCGTTGGTCTCGGTGAGCTTTGCTGCCTCAATCTTTCACTCGTGTGTGTGCAACTCACCCCCGCACTACCTTAACCATTTCCATTCCCCATTTGTACTTCGAGGTCACCAGAATCCAACATTTTCCCTTCCGTTGCCCACTGGCCGTCCCCGCCCATCATCGCCTCCATCCCCGCCGTCTGCCGTCTTCCACCTGCACGCACCGAGACCCCTGCCTCTCCTCATGTGCCTCACCCATGAACAAACTGAAAACATTTTAATTAGTCACATAGTGATACTTTAAGAATTATATCATATATGTTCTTTCCTATTTAGCAACCTCCTGAACAAACTGAAAACATTGTTCCATTTATTACCTCTCCTCATGTGGCTCACCCATTTTTATTGTTCGTGATCGTAACACCTCATATCTTTGTACTCCGTTACCATGTTTATTTACTAGAGTCCATGAAGAAAATACACTAAATGTGCTTGCCCTATATTGCTACCTTATATATATTACAATTACTGAACTAATTGATACCCCGTGTGTATCATATATGTCAGCCTTAATTAAGTAGACTACCATGAATTTTCTTTCACGCACATCATTGCATTTGCATCATGTAGATACCAAGGTGAACCACATGGAGGCGGGACAGGAGCAGGAGCTAGAAGGGCAAGGAGAAGAACCTGCTAACCAGGACTCATTTCCAGGCAAGACCTAGTGCATTCCACTAAGTTTTAACTCTTTTTATCTTATCACTAGTTAGTGTGTTGTAGTCTTGTCTGTGCATTAAGTTTATAGGAGTCATTTGGAAACCTAGTATTACAGTAGGTTCCCTTCACCTAATAATAGCCGTAAGACGGTAGTTGCTCCGCTTAACTAGGGACGAGCATTTATCGAGTGGTATGGAGACCACTTGTAGATCAGCAAATACTATCACCGAGAAATGATATGTATTGAAGGAAAGTTGGATGGGATAATAAATAAAGACTGAACGGACAATAAGGTGGAAAGGGAAGGACAACTTGTCTTCAAGGAGGTAGCCCCGTTCGAGTCACCTAAGGCTATGCCTCGTGTCTGATCCTAAGGATATGTATTGTTTGAATGCTGGAGATACGGGCCCAGTAAACTGACGTAGCTACGACTACTGCCTGGTCGAAAGATAGCCTTCTCCCTTCTTTGGTGGAACTGGGCTGAGAGGAGGGAAGAATCCACCCACGGATGGCGGCACGGGGCGCATCGCGTTGGGGGACCCTTCTCAGGGGAGTCTGGACCTGAAAGACCTTGCGGTACCACAGTGAAACTTTCTCCATGCGGCTTCCATGAAGCACGTATGGATCGTGCAAGCAGGTTTCTCCTGTAGAAAGTAAATCGATTCAAGTCACTGCCCCTCACGGTAACGAGTACCACTTGATCGTTGCTCCAGAACAGTGTCGGAAGCCATTAATTTGTTGAAAGGGTTTAATATTGCTGTTTAGACATTATTATTAATTGTATTGCAACCATGATTATTATAGTCATAGTGCAAACTAAATTTACTATTTTGCATATTAACTTAACTTGATGCTAGAACTAGAAAACTAGGGATTTACTTTTAGGCTGGCTTTTAGCAACATAAACCCTATCCTTAGCCTGTGCATGTCTAGGGGTCGGCTATAGTTGGCCACCTTGACGGGTCAGTCTTGCTGAGTAAACTAGTTACTCAAGGCGACGCTCTATGTGGTTTTTAGATGACCAGGGTGGAGACTGCCACTATGGTGGGAGGTTCCACTGGGAAGGCCAGCGCCACGACTGCTGGAACATAGAATGGGAGCCTTGCACCAACAACAAGGAGGAGTAGCATATTGATTGCCGGTATGGTGTTTGGGCAAACACCTACAAAGCCAGATGTTCTGTGTGAATCGTCGTGAGAGGACGATTGTATCTTTCTTATTCTGTCGAGCTATTTATGATGTTAGACTATTTCACTTCTGCACTTTTAAAAACTCTGGTTTGTAATTTAAATTCGGATTTATATAAAACTTTGTACTCTATCTATGTTCTCTTGTAATTAAATTCATCTGTCATGTGTTGTACTATTAGTTGTCGTAGCGCGTGATGTCACCCAAGAATGATCCTGGAATGGAGCCGTCTCCATGGTAAGGCAGCGCTGTTACACACACTTTGTTCTTCTCAAAGTTTTCCAACTCTTCATGCATGGCATTAACCCAATGTTCATCAGATAGTGCGTGTCCAACATCCCGTGGTTCAAAGGTTGCAATAAATAGAGAATTGGTATAACAGGTGAGATGTGTAGACCTTGACCTTGTTGTCCTCTCATAGAGATTACCATTCATTTGTTGAGGTGGATGTTGACGCTGAATGTGGTGAGGAGCCTCTCTCTCAGAGCATACCTCCCCCTTAACCACAGCTGGAGCTGGCTCGACAGCTACTGAGGTCGATGTAGAAACTTTTGGACCTCTGCTGGAGTGGTGGAAGCAGCAGGAACAAGCTCAGATGTGGGATGGAATGACTCATCATCGTCATCATCCAAGCCCTATAGGTCCTCTTCTACAAAGATGCTCTCCTCCATCTCCTTGGTACCTGCAGTCTCAATCACATTGCTTACACAAGAGTTTGATTCATCAAAGGTTACATCGGAGGACTCTACGATGGTGTTAGTTTCCAAATTCAAAACTCTGTAGGAATAGCAATTGAAGGGTGTAGCCAAGAATGATGCCATCAGAAGATCTCGACACAAACTTATCAATATTGCCACGCTTGAGAATGAAGCACTTGCAACCAAAGACACGCAAGTGAGAAACAGATGGCTTCCTCGCAAAACGTAGATCATAGAAAGTCATATTAAGAATTGAGCGCAAGAAAACCCGATTGGAAACATAGCAAGCAGTGTTGATGGCCTCAGCCCAGAACCGCCTCGGAGTCCTATGCTCATTGAGCATCATCCGAGCCATTTCTACCAAGGTTCTGTTCTTTCTTTTGACCACACCATTCTGCTGAGGGACACGAGGTGCTAAAAATTGATGCTCAATACCATGCTCAAGGCAAAAAGCATCAGGGGAGGAGTTCTTAAACTCGGTGCCAATATCACTATGGGTTGCTCGTAATGATCCAGGGAGTTCCTTGAATAGCCTCAAAGCTAAGGTCCAAAAGTGATGAAACACTTTATCCTTGCTCTCAAGAAAGTAAACCCAAGAGTAGCGAGAGTAATCGTCAACAATCACAAGAACATACCACTTCCCACCCGCCGAACGAACCCTAGAAGGACCAATCGTGTCCATGTGAAGCAACTCTCCAGGACATTCAGTCATCACCAAATTAATTGGTGGATGAAAAAGCGGTAATGATTTTCCCTTGACGACAAGGAGCACAAACCAAATCCTTATCAAATTTGAGCTTAGGCAATCCTCAGATTAAACCTAGGCCACTCAAGCGACAAAGCAAGTCAAAGCTCATGTGATCTAGTCTCCTATGCCATTTCCAGAGCTCAGAAGAAGGTTGAGCAAATAAGCACTTGTGAGAACCAGGAGAGACAACAAAATCAGCCCAAAAAACTTTCCCAATGCTAGAAATCCCACAAACCAAAGAGCCATTGGAATCAAGAACACAAGAAGCATTTTTCTTAAAGCGCACTTCTAAACCAACATCAAGCAATTGAGAGACAAAGAGAAGGTTGTACTTGAGATGCTCAACCAAACCAACATCCTTGAGAGTGATTTTTTCATTTACCTTTACCGCGCCTCTTGCGTTCACTCTCCCTCTCTTGTCATCTCCAAAGGTCACATACTCCCGATGCTTCAAGGGAGTCAGGCTGGAGAACCATTTTGCATCTCTGGTCATGTGGCGCGAACACCTAGAGTCCATCAACCATTTGTTCTCCAAACATCCACCTATTGCCTATAAAGAACGAGAAGGAAAGATTGATGGGTCAATGTTGGGATTAGTTAGAAAGCATTTGAGAATCCAACACTTCACCATACGACTGGTAGTAGTCATCATAGATCTTTGTAAATTATCATTCGAACGCATGGGACGAGAACCATGATGGGGAAAATGTGGCCTGTCAAAGCGCCTCGACTCAAACCTGGGGCTGTGAGGATTGAAATCATCTGTGTGAAAGCCAAATCCATGTGAGCGGCGCTCACCACGATGGGGAAAATATGGGGCGCCAAAACGCTGCTACGCAAAGCCTATGTTTCGTGAATCAAAGTCATATGAGGGATGACCCTATCCATGATAGGCACGAGGAAAAGAGCGAGACTGAAACTCAACAAAATCATCATGATGCACATTTCTAGTTAACTCAGCTTGCATCCTCTCAATCCTCTTATGCCTATAACAGTACTCATCCAAGTGACCCTTACGACCGTAGTACATGCAAATGTAAACATTCTCATGTTTAGGCTTTGTTTACACAGGAGGTTTGGGTTTTGGTTTCTCTGTTTGCTTTGGGTTGAAGGAAGGTTTGGAGTTTGGTGGATAGTATGTGTCAGTGGGCTTGATAGATTGTTTCTCATCCTTGTAGCTAGAGCTAGGCACAAACTTACCCACATTTTCACTCTCCTTGTCACACCTCTCAAATCCCAAGCCCAAGTGGTAGGTAGACCTATTAGCACTTTCTTTGACTCTTGCTAAGTCACTCTGAATCTTCTCCTCACTCACTAGGGTTCTTTGGAGCCTAGAAACAAGATAGTCATTTTCTTGGACTAGGACTTTGTTTTCCTCCCTAGTGATTACTAGCTTGTACTTAAGAGAGACACACACTTTACATGGTGGTGGAAGAACCTTAGAGCGAGTCTCATTTAGCATCTTGGACTCAAGCTCTTCGACTTTTGAGGGTTTGAGCTTCCAACTCACTAGTGAGCTTGGGGCACTTCTGACATGTACCCAAAAGAGTTGGTCTAGCCTTGAATTCATCAAGCTCTTTACGGGCACTCTCAAGCTGACTGGTAACTTGAGCATGCACACTTTCCCTCTGTGCAAGATCATTCAACACAACTTGACAAGACTCACACTGAGCAACAATGTCATCCCTAGCAAGCTTGGACCTAAGTGAAGTGATCTCATATTCAGCACTCGTCAATTTAGACTTAAGCTCTCTACTCTCATGTACAGTGCTGAAGCTTATCATCTTGCATGAGCAAAACATCACGCAAATGATCAAGTTCAGAAGAGAGCTCATCAAGAGTGAGAGGTACCTCGCTTGTGTTGGAGTTAGAGCCAGAGTCGATGTCATGGTCATTCTTTGCCATGAAGGAAAGCCCGATGAAGTCGTCATTCCTCTTGACTCGTGTCTTCTCAACCTCCTCCTGAGAGCTTGTAAGGCCATCACTTGATGTGAGGTTGACATTGCTCAAGGCTACAACGCAGGTGCGTGCAATGGCCTTGACAAACTTCTTGGAGTTCTTGCCTTTCTTATAAAATCGGTTCTTCTTCTGCTTGAAATCTTTAGTGTTGTTGTCGTGGTATCCAATCTTCTTCTTCTTCTTGGGGCAGTCAGCGATGAAGTGCCAGGGTCACCACACTTGAAGCAGGTTCTTGAACCACCTCCTCTTCTCTCCTTCCAATTGTTGTATAACTTCCTAAACTTTGTTTGTGAGCAAGGACAATTCCTTATCAGGAATGCACTCCATCTGTTCATCAGAAGCTGCAACAAGGGAAGAAAGAGCAAGCTTTAAAGAAGACATGCATCCAAGCAGTTCATGCAGCTATAGTTTTGTCATCGTCAAATTCAACTATTATGGCCCTTCGATGCTTAGTGGCAGGGGGGTGCTCCTTCGATCCTTCACAGGTTGGTGGAGGCAATAGAGGGACCGATTGAAATCGATCTGAACTCTAAATGGGTACGTTATACCAGAATGCAGTGAAATTCATAAGGATGGAGCAAGTTTTCAATTGGGTAGTGATTACCTATTTTCTGTTTCTAGTTGAGTGCAATCCACATGTTTTGTTGGCAACAACCCAGTTTAGCAAAGATAAGAAAATATTTGCCAGCCTTCCTATTAATTCCCTTTCAGACATAACATCAGGAACCTCTCATGTCGGATCTAACTCCATGTTAAACATCCAACTGGGATGATGTCGCCTCTTCATTGGTTGAACTCGTTGGTATATGAAGCTTGTGGCGACATGAACACTAGTCAGATGGTCATTTTTTGAATTGCTTAATGAATTTAAGTAATTTTTCAACTTTATTTTTCATTTGCGGGGAAGACTTCACTATCTAAGAAGGTTGCGGGACTGTTGGTTGAGCAGAGAACTCTAGCAACAGAGGTGCGTGATTGCCATGAAAGAACCATTCAGCATGCCACCCTTTATTGGTTGTTGGTAATGGGACTTCAATATATTTTGTTTTATTTCTCAATTGAAATCCAGCACCTCCTATCACACTCTTACTATTGGCCTTCAAGACAAACAACTCTTTGAACAAATGAAAGTGGGGATGAATACCAATGCAGATTTCATAGAAATGGATAGAAATAGCAATATACAATATGGAGTTTGGATTCAGATTCACCAAACTAATCCCATAGAAATATAGCAGGTCACAGACAAATCTGAGCAGGGGAGCCTAAGTTCGCGATAGAAAAAAGATAAGAAACCCAGAGTTTGATAGACAGGCGGTTGAGGAATAGGCTGACCAAGGTTTTTTTTCCAGTCTGTCGTCTCTTGATCCTGGAGTACTCCATCAATCACAATCTTGTTGATCCTTTCCTTATCAATGATAGATGCAAGGAACTCTCTAATCCCCTATGGAATATCTAGGCAAGGATCATTTTCCACACGAACATGGGAAGAAGCAGATTTCTCCTTCGGTGATCCCTTGGTAGCTTGCTGGGAGCATTTAGGAGCCATTGGAGTGGAAGCGAGGCGTCAAAATGGAGTACAGGTGAAGGTGAAGGTGGAATGTCTGGTGCGGATCTAGGGTCTGGAAGCTGGCGGCGGTGGCTTCGCAAGAAGAAGAAGAAGTAGAAGGGTCAAGGTGTTCTGCAGGTGATGACATGAAAGTGTTTATATAACACATTTAACCTAAAATGAGGCATCAATTAATGTTACAATTACCCAGTTGCGATACTATTTGCTATCATTAATAACAAAGCGTCATGAAGGACATGACACGTTTCAGTGATTTATCCTTGAAATCACTCAGATAATAAGTAGTTCCATGATTGGGGCCATAGTACATTTATTTTAGTGAAATCACTCAGACAGTATGTAGTTCCATGCCTGGGGCTACAATACATTTATTTTAGTGATTTATTAGTGAAATCACTCGGATAATACATAGTTCCATACTTGCGTGCTACAACACATTTACTTTAGTGATTTATTAAATCACTCGGATGATATGTAGCTTTATCTTTGGAGGTTACCCTGTGATTTTATTTTGTGATTTATTGGTGAAATCACTCAGATAAAGAGTCCCTCCATATTTGGGGGCTACATATTATCTGGTTTAGGTTTGTTATTGTGAAAATCATTTGAATAATAGCATCAAATCATCCGGAGGTGAATTTTGGACAAGCATGAAGGATTATTCATTTGGCTCATAAACTATTTTGACTAAAATAACTTCTAAGTTGGGGGCTACATCTGGTTAGGTGCATTCTGTTTTGCATCACTCGATAAAGAGACTGTTGATCTTTGGACTCACAAGGCATTTTATTGGTTAAATACCTTCTGAGTCGGGGGCTATACTCATAGAGTACACCTGATTAGGGGACCATGGAGAAAGAAAGTTTTCCTTTTTGATCAAGATAAAGATGATGAGTCAAGAGAAGTACTTTTCAATTTTAAGAAGTATCAAGACAGTTCAAAGCTTTGATTCAAAATTGTAAAGTTGTTTGGGGCTACTATGGGATATGTATACCAGGGATACCTAACTAGTCAGATATGTTACCGAGTGGGCCGGGGCTTGATTGTGAAGTGTTGGAGATAAAAGCCCAGAAGATAGTTACTCGGACCTTTACTAGGAGTAGGTGACAAGTTAATGTTGAAGATATAGCTTATAGATAGAATCTGTTGTAACCGACTATATAAATTATCATGTAACCACTGCCCTTTGGATATATAAGGAGGGCAGGGGGTCTTTGGATGATCAGAAGTACTCGCACTGGGAAACCCTAACCCTAGTGCGAACCCTAGCAATACAATACCTCAAACTGGACGAAGGATTGTTATCCTCACGGAGGACCGAATCTATATAAACCCCGTGTCTTGTGTATATCGACTTCTATAGTCATACGTATACCTAGATCCATTTCGAGAATATCTCTCAACACCAGGTATCAAGCCATGTTGATCTTTCACCTGATTGAGTTCTTGCTTTCCAATAGTCACCAGCCTGATGGCTGCAATCCCATCCACCAATCTGACAATACTCTCTGAGAGAGCAAGAGGAAGCGAATGCCATCGACTGACCCTAAAACAATAGTACGAACCAAATTCAAGTCACGCTGGTAATATCGTAATAGAAACTATAAAGTAGGTTGAAAGTTACACTAAAGTATATTCCTATCGATATATCTATGCATTGTTACAATGGTAAAATCTTTAGGCCACAATACATACTCAAAGGAGGTAAATCAATAATACTTGACTATAGAAAATAGATTGTCCAATTCTTTGAGCAAACAATTAGTTCATGAGTGCAAGTCGACGAGCATGAATTCCAGCTCGTTATAGCATGGGAAATAACGGCCAAAGGAGCTTCTTGAAATTGTGCCTCAGTCTCAACATAATGCACAAGAGAATCACAAAGGAGGTGCTACTCTTCTTTCTTAACAGATAATGAACATGGCCAAAAGCTAAGTCCTAGTTGGAAAGATTGATAATTAATATATATGCCTGTGAGGTTTTAACAATTATACACTTATACTGAAAGGAGAAAGGAAGAAGGCACACACTGTGAAGCTCTAACAATAATTATACACTTATACTGAAGGGACGAAGGCAGGTAGCACAAACTGCACACACTAACGGAAACAAAACACAAGTTCAGGGAACATAAACATGATGACATATGATCGGTGATCATGAGAGAAAAATAGTTGATGGTGATCTTCTCTACGGCAGTACTTCTCCCAACCTAGCATGGAAGATCAAAACCAAATGGTTCATCACAGAAAGGTATTAAGCCTCAACATCAATATGATTTCATGAAGCTCCGACACTCGGTCAAGATGCTCTAGAAAAACTGCCAGCAGCTCAGTTTATGATTGTATCCTTGTTATTTTCTCATTAAACAAACGATTTGATTTGCTAGAGCATCTTGACCGAGTACGCGCCTTTAATAAAAAAAAAACAATACTTCGCTGAAGATGTTGGAAATAATAGCAGTTTAGTGATGATAAATCTAATTCCAGTAGGTACAAATATTACATAGACTATACGTAATCTAGGTATGCAAATAATCAAGAAAGCCCCTATCTCAATTGCGTGTACTAGCAGATCATGAGACAAACAATGGACAAACGCGAATCACAGCGACTAGCAATAACCTAGGAACAAAGCCTAGATCACTCGATCTAATCATCAAAAAAGGTTAAAGGATGTCTTACACAGAAGTGTTTAGGTGATGGTCGTAGTAGAGTCTACTCCGTCGATGAAGACGACGATGCAGATGTAGGCGATCGGTCGGCAAATAGGATATGCAGATCACAAGTGCGCAATCGTGATGCCTCGCACATCCCAAAATTTCCATTTTAGAATGTGAACCATTTTCCAACATTAATTTTAATTTTTAAGAGTTTAAAGGATGATTTAGTAATCTTTTATGGATTAATAAATGATTTGATTTGGTTTCATGAATATTTTATATACCAATGAAACGAAGGATTTCATTTTGTACCAAAACCACTCTTATATAAATAAAATTATTGTATCTTATTTAATATTTATTATTTTTGTCATTTTTGGATTTGATTCTAATTTGATAAATTGAAATCCTTTTCCTTCAAATTTTAGAAGTATCCATTTTGTTTTGAATTATGGGGCTCAGTCATCTATCTCTTCTTTGCTCATGTGTATGCATGGTTGACACCATCATTCTACTCATCTCTGTAACATCGTGTCTTCCTTCATCGTACTTTCCTTCTGACAATACTTGGACATATCTCTACTCGATATCATCCACATTCTCTCCACCTACCACAAGCATGAACCTAGACACATTGATCATGCAAGTTCATTCCACCAATCGCGTGCAATCAAAAGGAAAGAAAATGAGCAATTAAACATGCAATCAATGGCATTAATCACTTTGTTTCCTCCTTCCTTTTGTTGTCCCCACCAGACCCAGCCCTCCAATATATACCAGACCTCTCCCATGAAATCCCCACCCCCTCAAACCCTCACCACACCGCCAGGTTGCCGCCGCTCCACCCTGCTCTTGCGTCCAGCAATGCTGCCACCAATTGACGTCGATGTTCCTGGCAATCCACCCAACCAAATTCCACACAATTTGGTCTGGGGGTGAGCCAAGATGTTACCTACAAAATATCCAAAAATAGGATCCATTGGAGTCCGTATGCCTCCGGGATCTGCATCGCAATGCTGGCTGCTCCCGGTTCCTGATCTGTCCAGCACGCGCATTGGTAATTTGATCCTTTTTTCTATTAATTGAAGCACTTGATTGATACAAACTCTGATCCAAAATGTGTTCCAGGGTATTATCATCATTTCCATCAAAGGATTCTCTAAGATCTGTCTTGGTTTGATCGAGAACACAGTTGGCGTAAAACCCACCGCTACGTGACCTTGTTTTGTTCTTACGACAAAATCTCCAGATCAGGTCAATTCCTATGACATCAACCCAGACATTCATGTGCTCCACTGCACGAACAGTACATATGTTCAACTATTTGTTCATATCCATCTGGAATAACCGAGAACACACATGTCTTCTTTGTGTTCTTTGCAGATGGCTGCTATTTGCCATTTGTTCATATGCTGTTCCTGCATGGATCCTAGTAATTCTGATCTATGTTCTACCCAAACCATTCGTGTTCTTGATGATAGCCCTATACCATATCGTGTTGGGAAGTTAGCTGCTTGTTCACAGAATCATGTCTCAAGATCTACTACGATGCCTCCAGGAACAACGTTAGTGTTCAAACTGTCACTAGCCACCCTTGCCCTGCTCAAACCCATTGATTCCAGTACAGATGATTTTTGATCTAGTTCACCTTGCATTTCAAATGTCGCACATCACTAGGAAGATTTTTGTTCAAACTATTACTTGAGAACTAGAGACAATCAATGGGAACAAACATATATATTTTGCACTGTCTGTGAACAGCCGCAATCCTTGCAGCTTTAACCTTGCATATCTTTTGATCCACAACCCCGATTTAGGTGATTCTTCCGCTTATATTCTTGTATCCAAATAAAATAACTCATTACAACCTTTGTTCAACCATACCCAATTGTTCGATATCTTACATTATGTATTTATTGTGTGTATGCTTTATATGTCTTGCGCAAATAGGAATTTTACGCACGAGAATCGTACGAGAATCCCCAAGAGCAAGAGTTTGAAGTGCTTGAGCAGCAACCCGCGTAGGACGAAGGCAAGTGTCCTTGATGCATTTTTCTTGTATTATGAATAATTATTTTATAATTACATGCTTGTGTAAAATGAATGGGTACCTATTGTTAGGGTTTACTAGTATTGCTTTATCTTTTCCTTGTCACCTTGAACTAGAGGTTTAATTAGCTATAGGTAGACATGGTTAGTTGCTTATTGGGTCATTGGGTTCAATTAATCTTGACTAATGAAGAATGTCATATTGAGAATAACTTGGTAACCCTTTTGGCAACATGGACTTGGGGATCTAAATATGCTAGATGGAATGTATGTGGTGTCAATGGCACATGTTGGGTGGTGGTAGCTTGTTGTAGATCGTAAGGACCGGTTCTTAGAGCGATAACCCAGGACAACAGTGCCATCACAAGGCTTCTATGGAATGGCTTGACATATTAATTAGGAGTTCTCCTAGTGTTACATGAGCATATGGTGGAGCGGGGAATGGAAGTCAGAAGGACTATCCTTGTATCTGAATGGCTCAAGAGGGGGCTCCTAGGGTGATGAGCTGCCCATTATGGGCTATCATGTATGGGTGGGAGTGAAACTTTAGTGGGTGAGTATGTACTAGGAGACCCTTTATAAAAGCCTCGTAGTGATCTCCTGGCTGCACACATAAGGAAGTGTGCTAGTGCTTAGCCGGCATAGCAACACAGAGACTCTAGTCCACCTGGCAATATAGGATAAAATCACGACTTGTGGGTAAAGTGGCGCAACCTCTGCAGAGTGTAAAATTATCATGATAGCCATGCTCACATTCACGAGCAGCCTGGATGCCTCATTTGATTAGTGGTTATGGGTTGGGATCATTGGTTGGTGGATGGGTTTGGACTTGGCGTGGATAGCACCCTGTGGATCGATTGTTGGGATGACCTCACCTAGTAAATAAGATGCTTAGTGAATTAAAAGCTCATGCAATAAACCCCTATAAGACTTTCTTGTCTATAGCCCCATGTCATCTTTTCCCCCACTTGCTGAGTACGACATGTACTCACCCTTACACTATACCACATTGCTGCTCAACTACAAGAGAAGGATGGTACAACTATGAAGATGATGGAGGAGACTAGGCATGCGGTCTTCTGATCGACTTCCTGTGAGAACTGAAGGATGCCAACGCTTAGTTTAACCATTGCAATGTAATCTTTTTCTTCTTTGACCTACGGGCCACTATTGCAATAATATTATAGATTTAGTAAAGATATTATTCTTTTATCACAATATTTGTCCTATGTGCATGAAAATTTGATCCTGGGCATGCATATAGATGCATTTGGTTTCGGTCATTCGGATAATAGCACTTCTCAAAAACCTGATACGTCCCCTACCCCGTGCAAGAACACGAGGAGACGTAGGTGGCACCAATGGCATGTCAGCGGCAGGATGGGGAAGATGATGTGGCAGCATAGTAGTGAATGGCAAGAGAGTCAAAAAACCATGTGTTCTGTAGAGGCGACATCTCTCTCTCTCTATATATATATATATATATATGCACCGTCCGCAGAGTAGTCTCCTAGATTCGTGCCGGCTGGCTCACTAATTATGCCTACAGTTTCAAAAGAAAAAACTAATAATGCCTACAATCCCAGTAGAGTATATGGTCCACAGGACACGATGGGTCCTGCAGTACTTGAGGACCAGTCCAGGCGGTACGCTGCACACAAATTAGTGAACCAGATGAGTACTTGCCACAGAGCAAGAGAGCATGGGTTCATGCATTCATTTTGAAGTTCTAGGATAGTGTACCTGTGCAACAGTGAATTAAAAGCGATCAAAAATAATTGACCTCAATTGTTCATTTTGTACAAATTTCTGAAATGACTCATCGAAATCGAAATTTCTTTGCGTTCTTAGAAAGCTTCAATTTTGCATGCCCAAACCTTCCCGCCAACAACTTTAGCACTACTATTCCCTATAAGTGGCACGAGCTCATCCGCTGCTAGTAACCCATTCAGTCCGCCCGCCTCGATGCTCCTATTGGTGAGTTACCACAATCTCATTCTCCTATGCCCCCCCCCCCCTACCTAACATTCACTTTCTTGTGTTCTCTTCCAGCCCTTTGGTGCTATCCATGCAACGTCAGAATGCAGGAAACATGAGATGGTTCAACCGGGCAAAGAGAAGTCCCCGGGAAAGTAATGTAAAGCCACCCACATCCATGACACCTTCTCCAAGCATGAACCAACAAACATTCGGTAACTCTGTTCTTTTTAAGCATCTCAATGATATTGTGAGTTTGTTTACCGACGAGCACCATGAGATTTGCCGCTCTATTGGTTCGTATAAAAAAGTGCGCATAGGAGACTCATCGACTGCCCTAGCTGTGCGTTTAGCACTGGCACCATCGACCGAACAGCCAACGTCTGTGTTTGCGTCCATCGTCCACCTCTTCATAGTCAGGCCAGGTGGCAACTCAGAAAAGTTGTAGTGAACAAGAACCTAGGAAATTAACAGAAGATTTTAACATAAAATAAAGTCATACGGAGATCATGTAAACAACAACAAAAATGACGTATACCTTCAGGATATGCCTGCATGGTACTCCAGAATGTTCGAACATCTTGCACTGGCAAAAGAAGTCCTTCCCGTTAGGGCTATAGCCGACCCGATACTCTACCATTCCATTGTCCATGAAAGGGTGGTGCCGTTTAGGATCACACGATAGTCATCATCAGCCTCGCCAGGAATGCACGAAAATGAACCATACTTGAACAATTCCTTTGAAAAGCGGTCATACATAGCTCTTGTATAATCCCTTGCTGCATGGGCCTCAATCGGGACACCAGCCCTCAAGTTTCGAGACACCTGCTTTGGGTAAAATAGATTTGTTTAAGAACCTAAACAAGTATTAAGTCGCACAAACAAGAAATGTCAGTAAAATAATAAATTACTCAAAACCTGTTTTGTGACATGATCTTCCTTCCCCTCGTCCGCCTCCCGATCTATAATCATGCGGCTATACTGGGATACAAACACATGCATGGGAGCGGCTCTTGGGATATAGGTATTAAGAAGGTGATTAGCACTCTCGCTCCGCTGTGTACTGGTCATACCAGCACAAAATGTGTCTGTGAAATAAGGCTTTGCCCACATAGCACGGTTATCAAAGCACCTATTTAGGAACTGGTTGTTCTCGAGACCATAGAGGTCAATCAGGGCGGCCCAATGGTACTCAAACTCAGGGACACATACTACTTCATCCAAGAGATCATGAAGACCACGCTTGAAGTCAAAATTCTTACTATAAAGTGCACCAAGGGGCTCTTTTGCTTTACGTAGGACATGCCATTTGCACCACCGATGCTGAGAAGCTAGTGTAGGGGAACAGGTAGGCTACGATAGCATATAAAATTTCTACCGTTCAACCAGGAAACCTTGCAAGAGAGGATCATGGATCGTTACCACTAGACGCGCAGGCGGAGCGGAAGCGAATGTTGGAGCAGCTCGATCCAACGTAGTCGCGCGTCGGTGTAGAGGAAGTAGTCGATCACGTCAATCGTCTCCTTCTAGTCCAGCCGTCGGCACCGCAGCAGCAGCAGCGCCTCCTCGCGGTATCCACACGTATGGGGTTGGAGCACCGTGCGCGGCGTGCTAGCACCGGCAACACGGTTAGGGTTTTGTGGGCGAGAAAGAGGAGCACGACGGCTAGGGTTAAGGACTGGTGGAATCACCTGCGCCTTAAGCCCCTCCTCCACTTAAATAGACCCTTCTAATGGGCCTCGACTAGTTGGCCCATTAGTGGACTAATTCCTCACACGGATCAATATCCGTATGACCCTCACATACGGATCAAATCCGTATTGTCTCTTGGGCATATCTCCAACAGCTAGGAGCTCAGTCGCTATGGCTGCCCGCATAGCCTGACATTGATCTGCAACAAGCCTTGATTCATTCAGTAGAGGAACGTGAATAGTAAAGGTAGTCACATAAATTTAACTCACTAATTGCTGGTCTCGAAGTGATACGTACCTGTGAGAATTGTTTTAGGCATGACACCATCCATGGCTTCCACGAAAGTACGGAAAGTCCATTGGAACGCTTCTATAGTCTCCTCGGTAAGCAACACTGCAGCAAAAATAACCGTCTGGAAGTGGTTGTTCGCCCCAACAAACGGACCAAATGGCAGATTGTATAGGTTCATCCTATAAGTGGTGTCAAACACAATTGCATCTCGAAAACAGGCAATTAAACTTGCTACAACCGTGACACCAAAACATAGACTTAACCCGTTTGTCCCTATCAAATTGCAAACGAAGTACCATACCCGGATCCTGATCCCTCATGGTGTTAAACAACTCCATCGTCTTGTTCATGTCCCCTTCTATGAATTCCTGAGCTAATCTCCCACACAAAGACCGTATGGATTGCCGACTAAAAGGCACATACTGCAACGCACCGTGGAGACTACTAACAATAGAGCATACACGAGAGATCTGCACATTGTTTGTCCTAAGATTACGAACAAGATCGCGCGTCAACGGGTCTATCCTATTGTGGGAGTTCCATTGCTTACATTCACCATAGCTAACGGACATAGGGTGGTTGTGCTCGCGGTATCGACTGATGTACCAAGAATCATCTTCCTTACGCAACAACCATATCATGGTCCCACATCCGCTTCTAGCACTACGGGCATCAGAGGAGGCATCGTGCCCCTGCAGGCAACCAAACTCAGAAATTGAGACCGACCACCAACAAAACTCAGAAAATAAGCCAAACACACGTCGGCAAATAAATGTAGATTGCAGCTAACCTCACAGGCGTTGACTATGTCCTGCCTTGTGCGCCTGCCTCTTTTACTTGTTCTGCTACGACCAAAACGAATACCAAAACCCTCTTCCCAGGAGAACATGTTGTAAAACTCGTTACCCTTCTTGCGGTGAATCAAACACAGCACCCACGGATGACTCAAATATTGGCTGGCCTCCTCGATCGTTGGCCTCACGTAGAGCCCTCTCAACAGCACCATAATTCCAAGAAGCTGGAAGTCTACGCAATAGATGAACTGGGTTATACCAACGCTACAAAATGAAACAAAAAAAACCGAAGCACCACAAACATGACTAACCGAACACCAATAGGATTCAAGGCCATTGGAACAAGACTAGCTTCCTGGTCCATGACGAAGACAGGTGAAGGGTATATATAGGCAGACGAAAAAGTTTACCGCCAAATCTTGGAAAAATGTAGGCGGGAAGTGTTTGGCAGGAGGAAATTTAGTTGCAAACGCCGCGTTGATCGGAGCAGTACCATCGCAGCAGATGCTATTTGATTCCCTAGTCGCAGTTTGGTCAGAGGCCTTCAACACAGCACTTACTCAGACTAGCACTAAAACCTCATGCAGATTATGTACAACAGTACCATGCATCGAGTACTATGCAAATAACGCACGTCGTATGGAGCCCACAGGATTTGTGAGTCACGGCCAAGAATCTTCGCACGAAGTCATTCACGCTACATACCTACGAAGCAGTACACTAACACCTACATCGGCTCCATCGTGCATCCATGCATCATTGTCAGTTAGCCATAATAGTGCATCCATGCATCATTATTTCCTTGTCACTAAATCAACAAGACTGTAGCACGAATCATGACAGGTCAAGATCAACGGCTGCGGACCGGGTGGAGAGGTACCCACCGTTGTAGCAATTCCGCACTCGTGTGTGTGTCTATATATATATATATATATATATATATATATATATATATATATATATATATATATATATATATATATATATATATATGGCTATGCTATTTAGCACGTAGCGTGCTAAATAGTTATTATTTAGCACCCTCACGCGTGACAAAAAATCTTTTACACTCAATCATAAATATTTTATCTTACAACCATAAAATTATGAAAAATAGTTTCCGCAACCATAAAATTTTTACACCGTGACCATAAAATTTTGTGAAGTTGTTCCCACAACCATAAATATTTCAGTATTGATCATAAAAATTTTTATTATGCTAAATAACATATTTTAGTCGTTGTGTTAAATAGGAGTTCTATATATATATATATACAGACACTATTCTTCGCCCGGCTCCAGGGCCATGTATTTAGTTTCAAAATATTCATGGCCTAAGGTATCACTCTCAAAAATCTTGTTGGTGATAGAAATCTACGACAAACCCAAGAATTTAGTGTGCCAACCAGTTGGAGAATTTAGTGTGCCAACCAAATGGAGAATTTAATGTGCCAAGCATTTGTAGAATTTAGTGTGCCAAGAGTTGGAGAATTTAGTGTGTCAAGCATTTATAGAATTTAGTGTGTCAAGCATTTGTAGAATTTGGGGTCTGGGTTGCGTTTGTATCTGTTAGTTGGGTGTGGGTGTAGAATAGTTCTACCCTATATATATATATATATATATAGCGACATCACACTTATGGTAATTAATCCATAATTAAGTAGGCACGTAAAACATCATTAAGAGAGAATAATTGCTTACCATATAAGGTCCACACAATTATCTCTTGCATAACAAAAATCTGAGTACTAAAAGGAAGCTATGAACTCGCATAAACAAGGCTCGTATTTTGCTGAACCATTCACGTGCATGTCATGCACCTGCGCCCTCTGCCCTGCCCCGCCCGGTCCAGCCTGACGAAGCGAGGCGTGGCGTGGTGAGATGAGGTGAGCACGCCTGTGTTCTTCCTCTTCTCTTATACTAGCTCAACTAGGTGGAAACAACTCAAGTATTTAAGTTATTCTTCTCCTCTCTAGACTAGCATTGTGGGACTAAAGTCCTCACCATATCATGCATGTGCACATGGGCCTTTGGGATTTATTAGAATTATTGATTTGAGCCAGCCCAAAATTTCTGACAATCCCCCACGAGATCCAAGAGGCTCATGTCATTTTTCCCATCATACCAAGGTACTATCGATATATCGACTTTTTAGTGGAGGCCAGTGAGGGTTGAAACATCCATCTAGAGCTACAAGCTACACTCATCCACAACTGTGCAATATACATTGCCTTGAATTGATAGTTTGGTATGAACAAGTTTCACTGATAGCCTTGACTAGTACTTGGCTGCAAAGAGTCTACTAAGCGGGTGGAGCATATAAGTCATACTCCTATCTCACTTCATGAGCTTATTAAATAATTCCCAATTCTTATAGACTGTGACTAATGATCAAGCTCACATAGGTGTGTTCTTGCAAGGACACTTTGTAGGACAGTATCTTGCTCATGAAAGAACCTCAGAACACATTAAGACAAAGTCATCCTACCTTACATATATGAGAGTACTGCATCTCCAATGGAGTGGGTTAAGGGTATTGATTGTACTCTTCAGTTAACTAATAGTTTGTTCTTCCCAGGTCCTAATTCATGGGATCTTTGATCACATAGGTTGGGTTGCTACTTGTAAGGACCGAAGGCGTACCAAGAGGGGGGGGGGGGTGAATCGGTAAGCCGCTCACGAATCCAATTACTTCAAGTTCCACTACTTGAGTCTAACAAGATAAAGAAACCTAAGCAATTCTAGTAGGCCAAGACCCTACACATACTAGTGTACATGATAAGATAAAATGGGGAAGCTAATCATACTAGCCTATGCAAGCCACAAATCACCCTACTCACTAGAGCACACAAATGCAGAATAGTAAAGAGAGGGTCAAGGAATACTCATGATTTTTTCCTGAGGTCTCGAAAGGATAGCGCCTTCCCCTAATCCTCGTTGGACCACTCCCACCGGAGTCCCGGTCCCTCCCGCCACCAAGTGGAGTTCTCGCCCACGAACCCGCAATCACTCCTAGAGTGAAGACACGGTGTGCGTCACCGCTGCACAAAGCATAAGCTCACCTCACTCGAGAACTTGTCGGACTCTCTGAGCCGACACGGGCGCTCACTAGCGATGCCCTTTTCACCGGCAGGCTCAAACCGTGTACAAACGTGTGATGACCTTCACAACTGATCATGATAGGCTCGATCACCGACACCTAACCGGTCTATGTCTCACCATAGACCAAGAGTAATGATCTAGATCACACCCTCAAGGACACCCTAGCCTTAGATGTGCAAGATGCTCAAACTACTCTTCTCTAGCACTCTCAAGATATGCAATATCTCCTCCTAGTGCTCTCCTCTTTTCCTCTTGGACCTTACAAAATGTTCTCAGGTAGTCCACTGGCCAAGAGAGGTCTCCAAGATCCTAGCAACAAAGTTATATAGGCTCCCAACCTCAAACTAGCAGTTGCTCCATGAAATTGCCTTTCTGGACATCCAGATCGGACTGTCCGGTCACTGCCTGACCGGATCGTCCGGTCACTCTGGTAATGGTTCCCAGAACCATTGGCTTCTCTGTCTAGGCAATTTCCTGTACTGTGACACCCGAGGTGTCTCACTTCTAATAAACAAACATGAAGAGCACAAATCATGATCAATATAACATGAAATGATAAGAGCCCATCCATTGATTTAATTGTAGGCAAATAAAAACCCTTCAACCAAGTTATTGAAGCAATTTAAAATTTAAATACAACTCATGCCAAATGAATTCATCAACAGTTTGGAAATAATAAAATAGAATATTATGAATTTATTAGGCATATTATCTGTTTAGCAAGACCTATAATTAATTAATTAATTCTTAAGTAACTAATTAATGCATTTATTAAATTCTAAAAATATTTTTATGAGAATTACAAATAAACTTCACCAGAGTGTTCTCCACCATTTAAATATTCAGTCCATCAAATTTCACTATTTTTGGAAATTCCTAACTATTTTATTTTGAATTATTAAAAATCAGCTTTGACTAGGGACATGTTTGCACTAAATCTTATCTTCCAGGGGGTGCAGCACAAAATCCTCCTCCTTCTTCCTCCATTGGGCCGGTGCAGCTCTGCCCCTCCCCCCTGTCGACACCGGCGCACCGCGCGGGTAGTTTTCACTCGCCCCGGAACTCGGAGCACTATAGTGCGCAGCGCCGTTGACCCCCTCTGCCCCTGCCCCTTCTACCCTCCACCACGCACCCGCCCAATGGACTCCTCTTTCCCCCAGCACGCCACTGCCATGGCCGCTATAATGGCTTCAATTCCGCCCGCCTTCCTTGCTCCCGATGCCCCAACCACCCCTACCCTCTGCGCCACTTGAAAGCGCACCGAAAGGCTCACAAGCACACCTCTCTTTCGTGCTCTACTCTCTGCTTTCTCTCATTTCCCTCTCTGCCTCCCCATTCCACCATTACAGAGCAAGCTCGAAGTTGCTGCTCGTTCGCTCACTGCCTCCCTCACAAGCTACGCCTCAAACCGCTGCGCATAGACCTCTGCTCCCTTTCCGCGTCCTCGCTTGGGCAGCTCCTCGCACCCCAAGATCAAATCACAGAAAGGACCGGGCCCTGCTTCCCGGTGACCTCCTCTGCCGTGGGCCAAAATTCCCGGCCTCCGGTACGTTTTGTCCTCTCTTTCCTCTTCGCTCATGCCCGCAACTCACTACGGAGCACTCCTAACTCTTTTCCCTCTTGTTTCTCTCGCGAGGCCCCGGCAATTTCCTTTTTCCCCGGCCGCCATCTCTGCTCCACTGAAACCCAAGCTGCCTCATCGGTGAGCTCCTACCTCTGACCCTTCTCGTCCGACTTCGACTCGATGCCGATGGTCACCTCGCAGCCGTGAAGCTCTGAGGCTTGACCACGACGGATTTGCTACCTCCAACCGATCCCGCGACATAGCCGAATACCTCTGCTCCGTCGTCTCTCATCATTGACCCCCTTCCGGTGAGCCTCCGTCCTCGCCACCCCCCCAGACGTGTTCACCTTGACGTGCACGTCATGTGCGTAGTCCCGCGGTGAGCTTTCCTCCCGCGCAACCGTCGGCGGTGAGATTGGACCACTCTCCGGCGAGTCCCCGGCACGGTTGACCCCCTGCACACTGGCGCCTACTAGCAGTTGAGGTGTCACCGACGTGTCCGCTGATGTGTTGCATGCGTGGCATTTCTTTAAACAAAAAATTCCCAAAAAATCCCCAGAAAATGCATAAACCTTTGAAAACTCAAATTAAATCGAGTTCAAATCCAATGGAGCCCAAACAAAATTTGTTAGATTCATCTTAAGGAGCTCTAATTTAGTAAAAGGATAAATCAATGTCTCTGTTCATCTAATTTTATTGATTCATTTAATTGTCCAGACACCAATTAATTCACCAGAAATTCTAGGAATGAAATTAAATCCTGATTTTTGGCATGCTAAGTAAACACAAGAACATCTATAACCCCAAATTTTGGTTGGTAAGAATATGAATTATTTTAGGCTCTGGAATTTATTTAGTGTGTTTGCTTAAATTAATTCTAGTAATTATTCTGTAAATAATTTGCACATGCCACTTGGCCTAAAAATCACTCATATAAGTCTCTGTATATAGTAAATCACTCATGTCCAGAAACATAAATTTACTTAAGTAATTAATTTAATTGCTCATATCACCCTTTTACTTAGTTTAGATGCATAAAAGAATATATATACCTAAATTCCTAATTAACGACCCAACTTCTCTGAAGCATATGGCTTCGAGAACATAATAATAATTTTAATTGACATTAAATACAAGGTGCTTACATGCATCATACCATTACAATCAACGATATTTCGATAATGTCGTTAATACAATTCTATCATATAGGCAACGACAACCAGGAGCCAGAAGAGGATTTTCAGAAGGACGTTGACCCTCAAGATCAGGAAGTAGAAGTTGCTAACACTAGTGTTGATCCAGACAAGCTCCGGTTTACATTCGCCTTTTTACAAAATTTTGCTAGTTTATCCTACTAGTGTCTATACTTATTGTTGCATTAGGTCATAAGAGTTAATTGAAACCCACCTTGCATGATACCCAAATGACTTATGCTATTGTCTTAGAACTTGGTAGAATCGGTACTGTTATGCTATGCTTAGTAATTGCTAGTCTCGTTAAATACCATTATTACTAGGGAATGAACTTGATCACTGGAACAGGAACTAATAAAAGAAAGTTATTTTGATATTATGACCGGGCAGGGATTAAGCATGTGTAGGTTTGCAGCAACACATGGGTGTTGACTGTGGTAGCCCTGCCTTGTCGAACCTAGAACCCGTCCATGGTCGGCCCCTTGATCAAGTATTGAATAGTACCGAATGCATGCTAGCCTATGGGCACTAGTAAACCGATGTAGCATTAAAAGTCACTTGCATTGAGGACGGTTAAGGTGCGTTGGTCATTGACCCTCCTGCTGCTGGAGTGGGCGGTTCAGACCACGAAGTACTATTGGCAGAACGGCATGCCCATTCGACGTCACCACACCCGGGCTGAGGTGTAGGTGCTTTTCTTGCGAAAGGTTGCCATATACGACCTTAATTGGTGCATATGTGTCGTGCATCTCGGGTTTTCCCCAGCTGGTGTAAATCGATTGCAATTGCTGTCCCTCGTAGTAATGAGTACCGCTTGGTCACCGCGCTAATCACGTAGTCGCATTTGATACTTGGAAATTGATTATGATGTTTATTGTTGATTATGATTATTGCTACTCTTCTGTTGTACTTACTTTTTGTATTATTCTATTATCTTTTGTTGCCACTAAAGTTACATTTCAGTTCAACCCATTAAATTGGCAAATAAAACTTGATAGAACTAATAGGTTGCTCAGCGCGAGTCCTTTCAAACAAGCCACCTATTAGAGCCTGTGCATGTTTGGGTGTTCGACGGGTAAGTCTTGCTAAGTAATTAGTACTCAGGGTTTGTGCCATTGTTGTTTTCAGGTAATGAAGATTTAGAGTTACCTGTAGATGTGCTGCCCTAGGACATGCAAGTCCCTGAGGGTTAGACTGCCCATTGGGAGTCCGACTTGCCGCCGCAGTGACGTTGCATGTTGCTAGAATGATGGTTCTTCGGGCATGAATCATTACTATGCTGTATCATCGAGCTCGTAGTCTTATCGTACTTGCTTCCGCTGTTTTCAAAACATTCATGAACTTGTAATATTCCGCTGCACTCTGAATCACCGTATTCATGTAATATTCAACTTAAATTCAAACCAATGTTGTATTATCAAGTGTCTGCGCTATCAGAACCTTCGGGATCTCGATCCTCCGGGAAGGGGTGCCACAGCTGGTATCAGAGCTGTGGTCCATGATAATACAACATTTAAATCATATTTTCAAAAACTACGATGTTTGCGAGTGAGAATACGGTAGTATTGCCCATATAGATAGTAGGGTGGTGACAAAGCTAACCTGGGTTATGAGTGTTTATATTACTTGCATCTACGGCTTCTTCAACGAAGGTACGTGCGTACTTAATCGACACGCGTGATATCGATGTCTGTGCTCGCAGGTGGATACGAGACACTGTTGGCTCGTGACTTATCACGGGACGATCCTTTCCATGGATCATTACTAGTAGACTTGTGCTTATTTTTGTAGTTTCTTTTGAATTTGATGTATTGTTTCTACAATGGATCTTCTGCAGGTACACTAACACCATTAGTATAACACTTAGATTGACTTACGTGTTGAGCGCGTGTCGTCACCGAATATTCGTGCCGCTAAGTAACAGCAAAAATATGCGTTGTGTTGAGAGGAACGCTAGGATTATAAAATGAAAATTTTGCATCATGTATCCCAATATAACTAAACTAAAATTTGGTTCTCTCCTTGCTCACCAACCTCTGATAAGTATAAAATTCTGAATTACAAGGTTAACAAGAATCTGCCCTATTTTTAGCTGCCAACTTCAAAAATTCATAACTATTAATTTACTCAACCAAATAAGGCATACAAATACTTTTCAGAAAGGTCTCAACATCCCCTGTCACCTAGAATTTACATTAAAATTCGATCATAACAGTAACAACCTCAGAAATAGAGAACAAGTGCAATCTGTCTACTCACTGTTTTCAGCATGACCTTGAACTTAAAAATTTCATAACTAAAATTGTACTTCAAATTTGCAAGAGTTTAAACCCAATATGGAAAGACCTTGAAGTCTATTTTCATTTCCATTAGGTTTCATAATTTTGTTGTGTCCTCTCTGTCCAGTAGATCCAAAACACTCAGCCTCTGTCATCCTGAACCAGAATCTGCCAACCTGAACTTGCAGAATTCTTAAGTTCAGATTTACTTGGGATTTTTGAGAATATAAATACAATCTAGAAAGCTATGAAAGTATAGTATAACTTGGTTCTAGCCCCCAGTTTTTAAGACCTTGTTTTCTGTTCAAAATACCCATTTTTCTGACTGTTGTATAGTCAAGACAAAATTTGTTTTAAAACCCATTGCCGTATTATTGACCCTTGAGGCTGGAAAAATGTGAACTAAAACTTTATTTCTGTATTTCATTTCTGTATTTCATAGACTTATACGAAATGCATTGTTACTCATGGAACATTGTACTCACCATTGGGTTCATGTTCCAGATGGGTGACCACGGTTTTGAGGAGCTTTCACACGACGGGTGGCGCTACACCACCGGTCTCCACCACCGTGGCTTTCCTACACTTTTGTGGGACCTGCTACACTTGTTGGGCTACGACGAGCCGCCCTCCTACAAGGGCCGTGAGATCCGCCGCCACGGGGTGACCCTTGCTGAGGTGCACATTAGCGTGCCCACTCACCCGCGCAACCTCGACATGGCAGGGATGGAGAGCACGACGACTTGTGGGAGCCTCCCTGAGGGCTTGGAGAGAGTCGCCCACAGGGCTCTCACTCACTTCTACGTGCGCCACACAACAACGCTCTCTGGGACTCCATTTGAGATGATTCCCATCTGGCACCAGGCCAACCCGGTCTGGCAGAGGCGCGTGAGGCGCATCGCCTGCGACGACTACCCAGCGTATCACGCGGGGTACCACCGTGTGTCATGCTACTCCGAGTACCTCCTCAACTTGGATGAGGAGGCTAGCAGCCACAGTAGGATTTTGCTGGCTAACGCTGAGTAGGCCTGGGTGCAGAGGAATGATCTGCAGACACAGGTTGATGCACAGCAGAGGGAGATTCAGCGGCTGACCGCCGCTCTTGAGGCGAGCGAGACTCGCATTACTGAGGTCACTTGACAGCGTGACACCCTCGCGTTGGAGGTTGACAGGCGCGGCTTGATTATGCAACAGCGCACCAACCACAACGAACACCTGCAGCATTAGTTGACGGCTGCACAGCATGAGATGGAGCTCATGGGAGAGGATCTAGAGACCCTGGCTCACGAGAACCAGGGCCTACAGCAACAGCTAGAGGTGGTTCTGGCGCCACCAGCAGCACCCGAGGAGGAGGATCCGTAGGAGGACATGGATGAGGAGTCTGACATGGACTATGAGGAACCAGCCAGAGACATGACTTAGGGGATCATGCTAGACCGGGCTAGATCGAGTAGGCAGGACAAGCTGGGTAGGTAGCTTTTGTCGACCACACGAGGTTGTGGTATTTTGGGGGATCACTGTGTGAGATGCTTTTGCAACTCTGTAGGATACTTGGTTTATGGGTATCCTCATACAAGGCTAAAGTCGGTGGCCGACCGGGTACTTCATCAACAAGGAAGCTGACCGACTCGGCTTTGAGTGCAAGACAAGAAAGATTAGACTTGCTATATAGAACCATTGTAGAGTACGACTAGGACTCTGCTTGTACCCCCCTGCCGACCGGATATATAAGGCGGCAGGGTACCCCCCATGGAGGGGAGGGAGATAGTTAGAGGCAATTTAGGCTTAACATCTCGTGACAATCAATACAATACAGAACACAGGACGTAGGGTTTTTACTCTCATTGAGAGGGCCCAAACCTGTATAATTCGGCATCTTGTGTAACCATCATAGTTCTTGGTCTCGACGTAGCCCTATATATTTACTACCGGTCTTGAGCATCGACAGTTGGCGTGCTAGGAAGGGGACAAGGCTCGCCGGGATTCTCCGTCGACTACGATGGTCGAACTTCCCATCATCCAATACTCTCCGAACTTCAAGATCTCCTTTGGATCGCTCGACTTCACGGTCGGCGATAATGGAGCCCTAGGTCTGAACAACTACAGATCAGACTCGACCGCAGCCAGCCCCATGGCGTGATCACCGAGTCCGTCTGACATTATCCCTGCATTGGTCCCACTCGGATCCGAACAGGAAGACTCCGCCTTCGGATACCACTCGACGTCAGATCGGTCTTTTGATGAGGACACGCTCAGATCGACCTACTAGTATCCCCATACAGTCAACATGGTGGATATAGTAGATCCTGCTGCTGGAAACTAGGATGAGGATCCAGATGCCAAAGAAGAAGGGAATCCAGTCGGTGGTCTCCAAAACCAACCGATCGAAGGAGGCTCATAGGATGATAACCTGCCAGCTGATGAATTATCGGTCGGTCACCGCCGTCGATCAAGAGGGTCGCGCGGATCGTGTAATGCACGCCGACTGGATCTTGGTCCTGACCTTGAAGTGGATGGTGCTAAGGTCTACCACACCCAACAGAACAACATCACCGGTGCCAAGACATTGCTTGACACCTTAATGGTTGATGCCCACTATCAAACTCCTGCTATGCAGAAGGCGGTGGCTATGCTCAAAGCTACAGCGGCACAAGATGCTGCAAAGTCTCAGTCGATCACAAGTTCCAGCCATGTATCTCCTTAGGGTCGGTGAAGGTGCGAAGATCTGAGAAATTCTCTCAGCCTCCTTGATGGACGAGACACCATCAACTCTCACCACGAGGAGCACGCTCGGGACAACCAACGCTATGAGGAAGAGCGGCGTGAACGAAGAATGGACGCCCAACGGGAAGACTGGTGGGATGACCGACGAGAAGACCGACGGGACAACCAACGGGATGATCGTCAGAACCTTCCTCCAAGAGACAATAGTGACAACCGATGTCGACATGACGATCGAGATCGGCGCAATAATGATGGCAATCGATGATGTCGTCATGACGAGGATGTTGGCCCACGCTATCGTTGTAGCCCAACCACGTCCCCAGACCGACAAAGGCGGTCACCAACACTGACTGATGATGAGATCGATGGCATCAAGGCTTACGTCCCTCGACTTCGCATTGCTCGATGGTCGAAAGGATTCAACCGGTTCCCATCAAAAAAATATGATGGACAAACCAATCCTTGAGAGTGGTTACAACTCTATAGCATGGCGATCCAGTCAGCTGGACGTGATTCCTTCCGGTCTGCTTAGATCCTGCCGTTCGGATATAACTCACATCTCTACCTGAGGAGTCAGTCACATCCTGGGGAGACCTCAACCGGAAACTCATAGAAAGTTTCCAAGCAACTTGCAACCGACCGGACAACTATTTCGACCTCACTCAGATCAAGCAGAAAGGAGACGAGCCTCTTCGTGACTACATCAAGCGGTTTTGTGCTAAGAAGACTGAGATCCCCAACATCCCCGATCAGCAAATCATTACTTCCTTCCTGGGTGGAATTCGCAGTGACGATCTGGTCTGAGAAATCGGTCGGAGGAACCATGATCTCAAGCTCACCGCTCAAGAGTGCTTCGAGATTGCTGATAAGTATGCATCAGGGGAGTCTGCACTTGATGATATCCGAGGAAAGGGCAAGGAGAAACGGTCGGACAAGCCTGAGTCCTCAAGGAAGGACAAGAAGAGAAAACCTGACAATGCAGTCAACACAGTGGACCGGTTTTGAAAGAATCCTCGGATGAACCAGCAGTCTACTGATGAGTTGCTGAGTGGCATTTGCCCTTGGCATCCCAAGGGAAACCACAAAGCAAAGGATTGCTATTATCTGAAGGGTTTTGCAACAGCTGCGCTCAAGGTGGCCAAAGATCCCCCGAGGCGCAACAATATCAACAAAGATAAGCCTAAGGATGATGATGACAAGGATGATTCAGGAGAGTTCCAGGAGTCCCGCAAAGAAGTAAACTTCATCTTCGGAGGCCCGGATTCCTATGCATACAAGTGCAAGAAGAAGTTAGAGCTTCGAGAGATTAACTCGGTGGAGCCAGCTACACCTTAGTACATGAGGTGGTCTGAGATGCCAATCATCTTTGATCGGTCGGACCATCCAAAACATCTACCAAAACCAGGTCTCTACCCATTGGTGCTTGCTGTGACTATGAAGGAGGTGAAGTTCAACAGAGTACTCATCGATGGAGGAAGAAGTTTGGACCTAATCTTCACTAGGACCCTTCAAGAGCTTGGTCTGTCAATCAATGACCTCCAACCGAGTTCTTCACCCTTCCATAGGATTATGCCTGGCAAGACTTCAGTCCCAATTGGACAAATCACTCTGCCAGCCACCTTTGGCACCCATGATAATTTTAGGACAGAGCGTATCCTCTTCCAGGTGGCAGACTTCGAGTCAGCATACCATGCTATCATCGGTCGACCGGCGATGGCCAGGTTTATGGCTGTTCCGCACTATCCGTATCTCACCCTCAAGATGCCAGGCCCGAACAAAATAATCTCCCTCCACTCTGATCTTCGGAATTCTTTTGATTGCAATGTACAGAGTTGTGAGATGGCTACCAAACAGTTGATGCTGTCAGACCAAAAGGAGATCCAGAAGGCGGTCGGTATAGAGGAGCAGACTGGAATGGAGGTTCCTACAAAGAAACCTACCAAGGACAAGATCCAGACCGATGACATCCAAACCAAGGAGATTTCGCTCGATCCTGAGGACCCCGATAAGGTGACTTATGCTGGGGTCAACCTTGATGAAAAATAGGAACTCACGCTCACTCTTTTCCTCCAGGAAAATAGTGATATCTTTACATGGAAACCATCTGACATGTCGGGAGTTCCTAGGGAAAAGATTGAGCACATGTTAAGGGTACCTCTAGGGGCTACCCCCGTTCGCCAAAGGCTTAGAAGATTTGCGCAAAATCGCAAGGACGCTATAAAGAAGGAGATAGTTAGATTGTTAGAAGCTAAGTTTATAAAGGAGGTGTATCATCCCGACTGGTTAGCAAATCCAGTCCTTATACCAAAAAAGAATAAAGAGTGAAGGATGTGTGTTGATTATACCAATCTCAACAAGGTCTACCCAAAAGACCCCTTCGCTCTTCCTCATATTGATCAGTTTGTAGATTCGACAGCCAGGTGTGAGCTTTTAAGCTTTTTGGATGCCTATTCAGGCTATCACCAGATCCCACTGAGAGTCGAAGATCAGATCAAGACTTCCTTTATAACACCCTTCGGCGCCTATTGCTATATCACTATGTCGTTTGGTCTAAAAAATGCTGGTGCGACTTACCAATGAAGTATTCAACGCTGCCTTGCCACTCAGATCGGTCGGAACGCTGAGGCGTATGTTGATGACATCATTGTCAAGACTCGAAAAGTTGAAGAACTTCTCTCTGACCTGGCAGAAACCTTTGACAATCTGAGACATTATTCAGTGAAGCTAAATCCTAAAAAGTGTGTTTTTGGGGTTCCAGCAGGAAAGTTACTCGGTTACATCATTTCGAAACAAGGTATAGAGGCCAACCCAGATAAAATCAAGGCAATCTTTGATATGAAGCCGCCTAATTCTCAAAGGGACGTTCAGAAGCTGACTGGATGCATGGCATCTTTGAGTCGCTTTATTTCCCGATTGGGGGTTAGGGGGTTACCACTCTTCCGGTTGCTTAAAAAGCAGGACGACTTTGTTTGGACTGAGGAGGCACAGTCAGCATTGGATGAATTAAAGGTTCATCTCAGCAGTATTCCAGTGTTGGTGCCTCCAGAGCCAGGAGAAAAGCTTCAGCTTTACATCTCGGCCACAACCCAGGTTGTGAGTACTATTTTGACAGTCGACCGAGAAGAGGAGGGACATGTGCAAAAAGTACAACATCCAGTCTACTTTGTGAGCGAGGTTCTTAGTGCCTCTAAGACAAGGTACCAGCAGATCTTGAAGTTATTATATGCATTGTTGATCACCTCGAGGAAGTTGAAGCACTATTTCCAAGCTCATCCAATTGAAGTCCAAACTTCTTTTGCACTTGGGACGGTATTACATAACCGAGAAGCTAAAGGAAAAATAGCCAAGTGGACAGTCGAGCTTGGTTAGTATACTATTACGTTCGCGCCTCGGTCGGCTATAAAGGGACAAGCGTTAGCTGAATTCGTTGCCGAGTGGACAGAGATTCAAAATCCTCCTACTACCCAAGATATCGAGTACTGGAAAATGTACTTTGATGGTTCCCTTCAATTACAAGGGGCAGGTGCGGGAGTTGTATTTATCTCACCAACTGGAGAAAGGCTTCGATACGTCCTTCAAATCATGTTTCACGTGTCTAATAATGCTGCGGAATATGAAGCTCTCCTACACGGTCTGCGGATTGCTGTGTCACTCGGCATTAAGCGCATCGATATATTTGGTGATTCGGCCTTGGTCATCAATCAGGTTACCAAGGATTGGAATTGTGTAGATGATAACATGAGTACTTATTGCCAAGAAGTGCGAAAACTAGAAGACAAGTTTGATGGATTGAAGTTCACACATGTTCTCCAAGATAATAACCAGGCGACTGATGAGTTAGCCAAGATAGGATCATCTCGGTCTGTAGTACTGCCGGGTGTTTTCCTACATGTTCTGAATTCCCCAATGATTTCTCCCCGGTCGGACGTGTTGATGAGTATTGTTGCTGATCTTGTTGACGATGACGTCTCCAAGACCGACTGGCGCGACCCACTCCTTTAGTATTTGGATAAGGGAACGCTGCCCTCGGATCCTGATGAGCAGCAAAGATTGGAGATCCGATCTCGAGGATACTTGTTGGTGGGGGACCAACTTTACAAAAGGGGTGGTTCCAACATTTTGATGCGATGCATCTCAATTCCTAAAGGCCAGAAGTTGGTAGAAGAGATTCATTCGGGAATATGCGGCAATCATGCAGCTTCCAGGACTTTGGTTGGCAAGGCTTTCCGGCAAGGGTTTTATTGGCCCATGGCGGTCGAAGATGGACACCAAGTTGTTCGGAAGTGTGAGGGTTGTCAATTCTTCGCTCAACAAACACATGTGCCTTCACAGCAACTTCACATGATACCTTTGACTTGGCCTTTTGCTGTTTGGGGGCTTGATATTGTCGGTCCTTTCAAGAAAGCGCCAGGCGGGTTCACTCATTTGTTTGTTGCTATCGACAAATTCACCAAGTGGATTGAAGCAAAGCCGGTTGGCAAGATTACAACCAAGAAGGCAATTGAGTTTGTCAAAGATATATTCACTCGGTTTGGAGTTCCTCATGATATCATTATCGATAATGGCACTCAATTCACTTCAGTGGAGTTCCGAGACTTTGCCGATGAGATGGGAATAAAGATCCACTTTGCATCAGTGGCTCATCCAAAAAGCAATGGGCAGGTCGAACGGGCCGATGGTATGATTCTTCTAGGATTAAAGCCGCGGATATTTGACAAACTCAAACCTTATGCCGGTTGGTGGGTCAAAGAGTTGCCTTCAGTCCTTTGGGGGCTTCGGACAAACACCAGTCAGGCTACTGGACAATCACCTTTTTCATTGGTCTATGGCTCAGAAGCTATGTTGCCGATTTAGGTCAGTCTTGTCTCGGCACGAGTTCAAGCGTACGATGAAAAGCTTTTTGAGGAGAACCGAGTGATTGATTGGATTGCGGTAGAGGAGTTGCGTGATCGCGCTCTGTTTCGGTCGGCACTCTACCAACAAGGCTTGCGTCGTTATTATGATTAGAACGTCCGCAGTCGCCGTTTTCATGTTGGAGACCTAGTGCTTTGCTGAGTGCAATCGACAAAGAATCAGCATAAGCTCTCGCCAAAGTGGGAAGGACCGTACGTCGTGAAGGATGTCACTCGCCCAGGGGCTTACCGACTGATGTACGAAGACGGCGATGATATTCCAAATTCCTGGAACATAAATCAGCTATGTCGTTTCTATACTTAGCTATTATTTTGTGTATTTATACATTATTTATGAATGAAACTTCGATCTTTTTTAATGAAAGATTTTTTTATGATTTTCATTCTATATCTGTCTCGATTCCTTAATTTATACTATTAAACAATCGAGCCAGGGGCTAGCAATAATGTCCTATCTCGGTCTAACCATATTTTGGTTTTGGCCTATTTTTTGACCGACTTATTATCATAGGATCTTGAGATCTTGAGTTTTGGTCTTTATTATTGTGGTCTTACGCTTTTACATCATGGTTAAATACTTTGTACTACACATCAGACTACCACTACACTAAACCCAGAGCCAAAAGTGTGAGAGGTCATGTGTCGATTGGTTGATTATGTTTGTTACGCGGTTACGGGTTACAACCTAATATGTTATGGTAGACCGATGCAATCATTGTTTCTATTGATAGAAACATGTCAATGATATCTTTGTCAAACTTCTAAAGCTATAAAAGCATAAGATTAGTTTATACACAAGTATCATTAAAAAAATACTACTAATGTTTTACAATATTACAGGATTATATCTCCTTTGAAGGAGAAGAAGAGTCAGCCCGAAGTTCGACCTCTGGAGTTGCTGGGGGAGTCGGCACAGTCGGATTGATTTCTATATTTTCGACCAAGGCCTAGGAAGTCTCTAGTCTGGAATACAGGAGTAGATGACATTGGTCATCGGTCAGGTTGGGGTTAAATCCCTCTTTGATCTTATCCAATGGCAGAGTAGGAGACCAGGATTGGCAAATCGCCAGCACTTGACTCCCGGCTTCGGTCGCCACTCGCCGAGTGTTATGAGCAATGGCTTCCGAAGCATGCTCCAACAAGTAGTCCAGAGAGTGACCGGTCTGCTCTACTCGGTTAGCATGAACATAGTTCATTGCTTTCCGAGCGGCGTAAGATAGAGCTGCAAATAATAATTATTGGTCAGTATGATCAACAGAAGAATCAAGCAGAAGGAAGAAGTCAAAGGCTTACTGGCAAGTTTACATTTGAAAGATTTGGAGACAGCTTTAGCCTCCTCTATCTTCGTGTCAGACCCCTTCAGCTCCTCCTACAACCGAGTGATCTCGGTCTTCTGGTCTTCAGCCAATTTGGAGAGGCTTTCCTTCTCAACCTTCAAGGCGTCAATGAACCTCTGTTGGTTGGAAGTCAACTTCTCCAGATTGGTGATTTTTTTATCATGAGCTATAAGTGAAGCTTTTAGCGTTAGAGTGGTCAGCAGATTGCTTAAATATGGATGGAAGGAAAACTTACCAGCCAAATCTGCACGAACTTGGTCTAAGACCTTGTTTATCTCTTGTTGGTCGGCCAACAGCTTCTTGTTTTCCTCTAGGGCCTTGGAGAGCTGCTGACCGGTGACTAGCAAGACAAATAAGAAGTTAGTCTAAAACATAAAGACAAGAAGATTAGGCGACCAAGGACACACCGAAAGTTTCGGCTTCAAGATATTCCACTCTAGCCTGCTTTCGCTCCACAAGAGCATACACTTTCTGATATGCAGAAGATAAATGAGCTAAAAGATAAGAGCGAAGCAAGGTAAAAGCATAATGTTGAGTTACCTTGCTGGACTCCCAGTGTTGGTGCAAAATCTCCGCATCCTCTACCTCAAGCCGACTAAGAATATCTGCAGGAAGAGTTCTTTTACCTTTGTCAAGAGGCAAAGAGATATTAGTCGGAGTGGTCTGAGACAGAGGCTCAAGAGTGGAGGTAGGAACCGTCTGTTCAAACAGTTTATCCACTTCGGTCGGCGTGTTTGAAGACTTGCCAACCAAATGGGACACACTAGTCGGACAAAGTGGGAGCGTAGACCGAGTATCCTCAGATCCCTGAGCACTCTGAGAATCACTTGTCCGACTGCCAAGAATAAATAATTAAATAAAAGAAAGAGATCAGGAGATGTTGAGATCAACAATAAGAGACAAGGAGTATAGGGTTTAAAGATTAAACCTGGGAGCCTTCTTGAGCTTGATCCGGCATAGCCTCTTCTTTGAAGAAGTTGACTGAAAATTAGTCTCCTTCCTCTTTTGAGAGGGCTGGTCAGTCTTGCCAGTCTGCACAACCTCTTCCGTTGACCTCTGAGTTTGGCTCGAGGGCTCCGATGGGTCTGAAGGTCGGCTGGAGGTTGCAGGAGCAGGTTGACCAGCATCTGCGGCAATTATTTCTTCATCGTTGTCCTGGTCCCCCACATATTGGCAACGGTGTGTGATGGTCCGCTTCTGGAGCTTGTCAGGGGAGGCCAGAGTAACGACGGGAGTGACGCTGACTGGCCGAGCGCCTGCGGAGGAACTTGAACCCCCAGCGTCGGTCAGCGGTGTCTTCTTGACATAATCAAGTCCCTCAGTATCGGTCTGAGGGAGCGGGGGATGAGATACATAAGTATCCAGCACCTGCATAAAGATCAAAACAATGAGTACAATCTCAAGATAGGATAACAAGGGCTAGCTAAAGGCAGACTGAGGCTTACTCGGGCTCGCATTGTGCCCTTGTTATACGCCTTTGAGACCAAAGAATGGTCCTGAAGGATTTCCCCTTCAAACATCTTCACCAAGCGTCTTCGACGGAGTTTGCCATTTGGTGGATCCGGCACCTCCCTGGTCTCATCCTCGTTAACATAGTCCCATGCCGGGTGACATTGAAGCTTCAGGGGCTGAACTCATCGGATGATAAAGCTTTTGGCCACTGTGATGCCATCGACGCCTTCAGCCTTCAGATCGGCAATTTTCTTAAGCAGGGCGACCACTTGAGGATCGGTCGGATCGGGCTTCTCAGTCCAATGCTCCTGGGGAATAGCCTTTGCACCAGTGAAGTCGGCAAGAACAGGGGGAGGGTTGTCACAATAGAACCACTCGTCCTTCTAATTCTTGTTTCTGGTCTTCAATGGGACATTGATGTAGGCCTCCTTCTTGCAGAACTGGACGCTGACGCCGCCTATGGCCACTTGGTTTTCCTTGGTGGGTAGTGGTCGGAGGACAAACAGATGGCAGAAGAAATCAAAATGGGGGAGAACGCCAAGAAAAGCTTGACACAAATGTACGAAGATGGCAATATGAAGAATGGAGTTGGGATTGAGGTTGACAAGCTCAATTCCAAAGAAAAAAAGGAGCCCGCGCAAAAAACTGCAGCAGGGAACTCCAAAGCCATGCTCAAAGAATGAGCAAAACACTACGATCTGCTGGTGAATGGGAATGGGGCAGGATTCACAGGGTACCTTCCAGTCGATCTGAGCCTGCTCTGGAAGGACGCCATCCAACACCATCTTGTTCATGTCAGCCTGTGAAAGGCTGCTCTTTGAGAACTCCCGAAGTTGCTTCGGTATGTCGACCTCCGACGAGGACGACGCAGCGGCAGCAGAAGAAGCTAGGATTGAAATGGAAGTCCTCTTGCGATCCATCGTGAATAGGATTGAACACGGTGAAGGAGTTCGAAAAACTTCGCCAAAGCTCGGGGGCTAAACGCGGCGGAATCTGTGGCGGCCGGAAGCAAGAAAGCTAACCCTAGCCGGAAAAACAGAGGAGTCACGAGAGCAGAGAAGGCGCAAGGAAGATGAAGAGTTCGCGGGCAAATGCGACGTGGACTGAAGGTCAACCTGGTGCAGCCTTTTATACCCTTGCCTTTTTGACCTAAGGGTCCCATGGGCCGGGGTGGGTCGTACTGTAGTGCGACCCTAATATTAACTTAGAGGTTAATTAAGGACTTAACCCCATTAGGGTTACAAACCCAGAAAAATGAGACTCGGGGGTTTCTTTGATGAGAAGTACCCGATAAATATTTCGCTATATCTATGTGATTTGATGATCATGTGGCAAAGAACTTGATGGTCATATGGTACAAGTTCAAAGGTTATGGTATTGACTAAAGTCAAATAACCAGAATTACCAAATTTGGACTTGAATGGGTGATTGGAATTAGGGAAGAGCTATTTTGACAAAAGTCATTTAGCTAAATATTGAATATGACTAGAGTCATAAAATTCCAACCGACCTATCACTCGGGAATAATATGTGCCACTCGGTCGGTGTAATGATCAGTCGGCAAAGTGGTCACTTAGAAATAGGACCCAAGGGTTTGATAACTAGAGGTCTAAAAGATTCAAACTTGATGGTTTGAATATCTATAAACAAATTAATAAGAGATAATACAATTAGACTCTTGCATTATTTGTTAGTCTCCAAATTATACAAGAGTCGGGAGCTACACCTGATCAGGTGCACCAGCCCGGTGCACCAGATCTATCAAAAACTTCAATAACGAGGTCTTCCTAATTTATGATCTTTAGATCATTCGGAGAATTAAAGCTCAAAATCAGAAAGCACTTGGGGGCTGCTGTGGGATACTTGCTTTATGGGTATCCTCATACAAGGCTAAAGACGGTGGCCGATCCGGTACTTCATCAACAAGAAAGCCGACCGACTCGGCTTGGAGTGCAAGACAAGAAAGATTAGACTTGCTATATAGAATCATTATAGGGTACGACTAGGACTCTGCTTATACCTCTCTGCCGACCGGATATATAAGGCGGCAGGGTACCCCCCATGGAGGGGAGGGAGATAGTTAGAGGCCATTTAGGCTTAACATCTCGTGACAATCAATACAATACAGAACACAGGACATAGGGTTTTTACTCTCATTGAGCGGGCCCGAACCTGTATAATTCGGCATCTTGTGTAACCATCGTAGTTCTTGGTCTCGATGTAGCCCTATATATTTACTGCCGGTCTTGAGCATCGACAAACTCGATGGTCACATATTCTGAGTTTATGTACTTAAGACTATGTTGACTCATGATATGTATTGGTTGTATTCTTTTCCGCTGTTGTTGTTGCACCAGAGTTTCATAAGAATTCTAGCTTGATCGTACTCTTTGACTCAATAGAAGTACTTTCCTTGTAGATGGCTGAAAACACCAATCAACCACCACCAGGTTGGGAGATCACCGACGGCCTAGAGTTCACAGGGATAGTTCACCTGTTTTGGAGAGTTCTCCAGAGATTCGGATATTCCATTCCTCCCACCTATGTTGGCAAGGAATTTCAGGAGCATGGAGTCCCCTCATGTGTCATCCATGTGGCGGTTCCCGCCAATTACTCGGTCATTCCCGCAAGGAAATCTTGGACCACTAGCATAATCGAGATAGATCTGCCTTCCACCTAAAATGTAGCTGCATTCAAGGCACTTACTCAGTTCTGTGAAGACCACAAGCATGATGTTGCTAGAACACCCGTCGCCTTGCTGCCCATTAATGATGTGACGGACTTTGAGTGGATTAGGCTTGTGGATTTCATCTTTGATCTAAACCATCGCCACCATGATCCTATGCTACCCACAATAGAGTATTATGGCTTATCCACTTTCGCCTTATGCACAAACTTGTGCCGGCGTCTAGATGTATTTCATGCTGCACTTCGACTTTCTGAAGTCAAAAAACAAGCTAAGGATGAGGAGATTGCAAAACTGAACCAACAAATTCAAGCAAAGAATAAAGGGATGGATGCAATTATAGAAGAACGTGACCAAGCCTTGCTAGATGCAGCAGATCTTAAGCATGATATGATTGAGGCTCAAGATGACTTGGACACATTCAAGGCTGCCCACCTTCCTATTGAAGGAAATTGGGACGAGATCATCATAGAGTATGGAGAACAAGGGGATGTAGGGATGGCGCCGGTCGATAGTAATGATGTGGAAATGATGGATCTGGAGGAACCAGAAGAGCTAGAAGACATAGGCCAGGAGTAGTTGGATCACTACACCCCGGTGTATGGTCGTGTAATACAAGTATTCCTAGTTCGATGTAGGAGTGTGAATCTTGCACTATGTGTCCGTAATACCGTAGCTAGGCGTTGGCACGTATGTGTAAGAAATCATGCGATGATGTCCTTTTAACAACCGTGTGGTCTGAATTAAATTAATGGAGATGGTTGTCATTCTGGAATTTTATTCATGCCCTTGCAAATTTATATTCCTGCACATGTGTTTTATGGATTATTTTAAGGAATAACTAATGTGCGACCATATAAATTGCAGCATGGTGCGTACTCAGAATCAGGATGACCCTGAAAGCTCTCAGCAAGGAGCTCATGCTGAGCCCTCGCTTGCTGAGGTGTTGGCTGCTGCACTCAACCGGCAGCAAAATGGCTCTCAGATTCTTCGTCGGCTAGTGGATATCACGTCCCACCTAGCTGGACAGGGAGGCCACCGTAACAACAATAATCACCCTCGATAGAGCACCTACTCAGATTTTCTAGGTACTCACCCGCCAACCTTCGAGCGTGCTAGAGAACCTCTGGATGTCGATCACTGGTTGCGCCATACCGAGACAAAGTTCGGTCTGCTGGAATGCACAGAGCACCCGAAGGTGCTATTCGCCGCCCAACAACTCCAGGGCTCTGCTAGCGCCAGGTGGGCAAACTATGAAGCTTCTCTGCCCGCTGGACGCCGTGTTAAATGGAATGACTTCAAGACTGCATTCCGTGCTCATTTCATCCCAGCTGGCCTCATGCAAAGGAAATTCCAGGAATTCATGGATCTAAAACAAGAAGGGAGGAATGTCCTCCAATATTCTGAAGCTTTCAATCACCTTGCTTAGTATGCCACTGAGTATGTTAATACTGAGGAGAAGAAGAGATACACATTTTTGCGTGGGATGAATGCCACACTCAAGGAACGTCTGACTTGGCAGGCAACCGGCACGTACAACGACTTGGTCAATGCTGCTATTATCCAGGAAGGCGCCATGCGCCAAGTTGAAGAGGAAGATCGCAAGAGAAGGGCCCCTGCTAGCGCCTCTGCTGCCCCATAGGCGAAGCATCGCCTGATTTATACCTCGCCGACCAGACAGCGTTTTCGAGCATCTTCGCAGCAGCCGTATCAGCGGCGACATGGACAGAACTATTCGAGGCCACCCCAGCAGCAGAACTTCCCACCTCGTGCACCGTACCAATGGCAAAACACTTAGTACCGTGCACCATACTAGCAGCAGGGAAATCAGACTGCCCGTGCCCCACAGCCTACTGATCGAGGAAGCACCTACCTGTGCTACAACTATGGTCATACCGGCCATTTTGCTAAGAACTGCACTGCACCTAGGCGCAACAACAACAACAACAACAACAAACCGCGTCAGAGCCCAAACAAGAATGTGAATGCACCGTCATGTGGTGCCCAATTGAAATACACCAATGTGGAAGATATCCCTCAGGGCGAACCTGTGCTGACCAGTACGCTCTCGTTCTATCGCTAGCCTGTCCTTGCACTCTTTGATTCTGGTGCTACGCATAACTTCATTAGCAAAGCTTGTGTGCAAAAACATAAACTCCACACCACCGTCATATATAGATGCTACACCGTCCGCTCTCCAGCTAGACAAATTCTTGCTAACAAAGTAGTGTGTAATTCTCCACAAGAAATTAATCAAAAGATCTACCCTACTGATTTTATCATGCTCAAGGACCAAGAGATCGACCTGATCATAGGTATGATCTGGATGAAAACCCATAGAGCCATGGTAGACATTGAGCCTCGCATCGTTCACATCAACTCTCCCTTGGATGGGAAGGACACACTTTCTCTAAATGCCAATTCATCGAAAGCCTTGGTTGTCCATCACTTGGAAGGGCAATCACTCGAGAGTATTCCCATCGTTCGTGAGTATCCGGATGTGTTTCCCGAGGACACCTCTTGTCTATCGCCTGACCGTGATGTGGAATTTAAGATAGAGCTTCAGCCAGGAACTTCTCCAACATTCCGTCGCCCATATAAAATGGCCCTGAATGAGCTGGCTGAGTTGAAAAAGCAACTGAATGAGTTATTGGAAAAGGGATTCATTCACCCAAGCACTTCACCCTAGGGCTGCTCTGCCATTTTTGTGAAGAAGAAGGACAAGTCTTTGTGTCTTGTCATTGACTATCGGCCTCTTAACGAAGTCACCATCAAGAACAAATACCCATTACCCCGTATAGATATCCTCTTCGACCAATTTGTTGGTGCTAAGGTCTTTTCAAAGATTGACCTCCGTTCGGGCTATCATCAAATCAAGATCAGAGCCGAAGACATTCCGAAGACCGCCTTCTCCACTAGATATGGATTGTTTGAGTATCTAGTAATGTCATTCGGATTGACCAATGCCCTTGCCATTTCATGTACCTCATAAATTCGGTATTCATGCCCAAGTTGGACAAATTTGTGGTAGTATTCATTGATGACATTCTCATCTATTCTAAGTCCAAGGAAGAGCATGCTGAACATCTTCGCATTGTTCTTCAACGCCTCTGAGATCACAAGCTGTATGCAAACTTCAGCAAGTGTGAATTTTGGTTGGACCATGTGCCATTTCTTGGTCACATAGTCTCTGCGGAAGGTATCTTGGTGGATCCTAGCAAGGTTCAAGATGTTTTAGATTGGAAGTCACCAAAGACGGTTCATCAAGTACACAGTTTCCTCGGGCTAGCTGGATATTATCGTAGGTTCATTCCAAATTTTTCTCGGCTGACCAAACCCATCACGGAGCTGTTGAAAAAGGATAAGAAATTCAATTGGAATGATAGTTGTGAAGAAGCATTTCAAGAATTAAAGAAATTATTGACCAGTGCCCCAGTACTGGCTCAACCAGACATCACCAAGCCGTTCGACGTGTATTGTGATGCATCTGGGACAGGACTTGGATGTGTGCTCATGCAGGAAGGTCGTGTCATTGCCTATGCATCTCGACAACTACGAAAGCATGAAGAGCACTATCCAACTCATGATTTGGAACTAGCTACGGTTGTACTTGCACTAAAAATAAGGAGGCATTATTTGCTCAGAAACTTAGTGCACATCTACACGGATCATAAAAGCTTGAAATATATCTTTACCCAGACTGATCTGAACATGAGACAATGTTGGTGGCTAGAACTGATTAAGGATTATAACCTAGAAATTCATTATCATCCAGGCAAGACCAATGTAGTCGCCGATGCGTTGAGTAGGAAGGTACACTTCCATCACTTAGTACTGGAATATCAAAACAATGGCAACCATGTCACTGCTTCAGAACCCAGTCTTCACGTTTTGCCTGCTATAGTGATTAGCAACCTTAGTGTACATTCTAGTATTCATGAAGAAATCATTGCTGCATTGAAAAATGACATTGGTATGAATCATATCTGATGAGGACATCACTCCTAAGGATACATGCAACACTCCTCCAATTCTGGACTTGCAAGGTCCAATGACTAGAGCTCGTGCACGACGACTAAATATAGAGGTGAGCTCGTTCCTACGTTCTTCATCATATGTTACTTTTGAGAATGGTTTGCTACCTAATGATTATATTGTAATTAGAAACCATGGAGAGGACCAGGAGATGATGGGAGAAGCACTTGGAGATGTAGAGGACCAGCAATGACATGGAAGCCAAGGTGGAGGCCCAACCAAAACTGACTTCGAGTCTGTTTCGGGGCTCAGGACCACTCTGTACTAAAACGGATGCCCAGGACACATACGGACTCGGATTTAGATGTTCTATATATGCACGGAAAGATAAAAAGAAGACATTTCCAATGCCGCCGGTATCATGTCAAAATTCATCCGGACTCATCGGGAATCGTCAAAACAAGAGAGGGTCCAGAATCTGTTTCGGTGCTACGTCGCCTATTTTTGGATATTGGACTTTGTATCTAGTTGAGCCCAATTAGGGGCGTGTCTAGAGGGTCTTGCACGACCCTTGGGTCTTTATATAAAGCCTCCACTGCACCATTAGGGTTTAGGTTTTGCTTAGATTATTCTATTCATAATAGTTTCGCCGTCATCATGGTTTGTGAGACCCCAACTTCGTGAGATTCATAATACATCTGCAATTGTTTTGCATTCTTCTTTGTTCTTGCTTGTGTTCTTGATTCGCAGGCAGAGATTAGCCTTCTTGGCAAGGTCAATCTTTTTTGGACGGTTGATAACCATAGGAGACATCGTGCTGCGATTGCGGGGTTTAGAACGTGCTGTTCTGAAGCCGGATTGATTTGTGTGTCGCCTCCGACCAAATCAACGTATCCAGAACCTTTCGAAAGATCAGGAATCCTTGTCCACATCAATATCCGTCAAAACATTAAGAAGGGAAAAGCAAAATGCTTCACTCCAGACTCCGACGATACCCTATGGTTCAATAACCGTTTGGTAGTACCAAAAGACTTCGAACTGAGATGGAAGATCTTGGATGAAGCACATCACTCCAAGTACTCCATCCATCCGGGTAGTAATAAAATGTACCAAGATTTGAAGAAGAACTTTTGGTGGACAAGAATGAAGCGAGAAGTGGCTCGATATGTTGTAGAATGTGATACTTGCTAGAGAGTTAAGGCTGACCATTTGAAACAAGCCGGATTGCTTCAACCATCGAGTATTCCCGCTTGGAAATGAGTGGACATCAGCATGGATTTTTTTGTTGGCCTACCTCTCACTTCGCGTAAGCATGATTCCATTTGGGTCATTGTGGACCGACTCACCAAATCTACTCACTTCTTGCCGGTCAACAATAGATACAACATACGGCAGTACGCGAAGCTATACATTGCAAGAATTCTGTGTCGTCATGGTGTACCCAAAACCACCATCTTAGATCGTGGTTCGTAGTTTGTTGCTCGTTTCTGGGAACAGCTGCATGCATCTTTGGGTACAGGCTTAATTCGTAGTTTTACTTACCATCCCGCCACCGATGGACAGCTAGAGCGTGTCAACCAAATTTTGGAAGATATGCTTAGGGCATGTGTTTTAACACATGGTGGTACCTGGGATGAGTATCTACCCTATGCTGAATTTTTGTATAACAACAGTTACCAGGAGAGTGTGAGAATGTCACCATTTGAAGAACTCTATGGTCGCAGTTGTAGAACACCATTAAACTGGTCTGAATCTGGAGAAAGGGTAACCTTTGGTCCTGATCTTGTCAAGGATGCAGAAGAAAAAGTACGTACCATTCAGGAAAATCTTAAAGCTGCTAAATGCCGCTTGGAGAAGTATGCAAACAGACGACACAGGCCATTATATTTCAATAAAGGTGACTACGTCTATCTCCGCGTGTCACCTGTGAAAGGTATCCAACGGTTTGGAGTCAAAGGAAAGTTAGCTCCCTGTTATATTGGGCCATTCCAAATTTTGGAATGGTGTGGAAAGGTAGCCTACAAGCTAGAATTACCCGCCAATCTATCTGGAGTTCATAATACCTTCCATGTCTCTCAGTTGAAGCGGTGTTTCAAACCAACCATTGACAAAGCCCTGGAAGAGTATGACCAACTCCAGCCCGATCTCACATACTCCAAACAACCGATAAGGATCCTCGATGAGAAAGAGCGTACAACCTGTAAAAGAACACTCAAATTCTATAAAGTTCAATGGAGTAATCACTCAGAAGATGAATCCACTTGGGAATCTAAAGAATTTCTGAGTGCGCATTACCCGAAATTTTGGTCGTCATACGCAAGTATGTTTTGACCACCGTACTTCCCTCTAGTTTGCCTTGTTCATAATCTCGGGATGAGATTTGTTTAAGGAGGGAGGGCTGTGACACCCCAGGTGTCTCACTTCTAATTAACAAACATGAAGAGCACAAATCACGATCAATATAACACAAAATGATAAGAGCCCATCCATTGGTTTAATTCTAGGCAAATAAAAACCCTGCAACCAAGTTATCGAAGCAATTTAAAATTTCAATACAACTCATACCAAATGAATTCATCAACAGTTTGCTAATAATAAAATAGAATATTATGAATTTATTAGGCATATTATCTGTTTAACAAGACCCATGATTAATTAATTAATTCTTAAGTAACTAATTAATGCATTTATAAAATTCTAAAAATATTTTTATGAGAATTACAAATAAACTTCACCAGAGTGTTCTCCACCATTTAAAGAGTTAGTCCATCAAATTTCACTATTTTTGGAAATTCCTAACTATTTTATTTCGAAGTATTAAAAATCAGCTTTGACTAGGGACCTGTTTGCACTAAATCTTATCTTCCAGGGGGTGCAGCACAAAATCCTCCTCCTTCTTTCTCCATTGGCCGGCGCAGCTCTGCCCCTCCCCCCTGCCGACGCCGGTGCACCGCGCGGGTAGTCTTCACTCGTCCCGGGACTCGGAGCACTACAATGCACAGCGGCGTTGACCCCCTCTGCCCCTGCCCCTTCTGCCCTCCACCGCGCACCCGGCCAACAGCCTCCTCTTTCCCCCAGCACGCCACCGCCATGGCCACTGCAACAGCTTCAATTCCGCCTGCCTTCCTTGCTCCCGACGCCCCAACCACCCCTGCCCTCTGTGCCACTTGAAAGCGCACCGAAAGGCTCCCAAGCACACCTCTCTTTCGCGCTCTACTCTCTACTCTCTCTCATTTCCCTCTCTGCCTCCCCATTCCACCATTACAGAGCAAGCTCGAAGCTGCTGCTCGTCTTCTCACTGCCTCCCCTGCGCATAGACCTCTGCTCCCTTTCCACGTCATCGCTTGGGCAGCTCCTCGCACCCCTATCTCGAATCGCAGAAAGGACCGGGCCCTGCTTCCCGGCGACCTCCTCTGCCATGGGCATAAATTCCCGGCCTCCAGTACGTCTCGTCCTCTCTTTCCTCTTCGCTCGTGCCCGCAACTCACTACGGAGCACTCCTAACTCTTTTCCCTCTTGTTTTCTCTCGCGAGGCCCCGGCAATTTCCTTTTTCCCTGACCGCCATCTCTGCTCCGTCGAAACCCAAGCCGCCTCGTTGGTGAGCTCCTACCTCCGACCATTCTCGTCCGACTCCGACTCGATGCCGATGATCACCTCGCTCCCGTGAAGCTCTGAGGCTTGACCACGATGGATTTGCTGCCTCCAACCAATCCCGTGACATAGCCAAAGACCTCCGCTCCATCATCTCTCGTCGTGGACCCCCTCCCGATGAGCCTCCATCCTCGCCACCCCCTAGACATTTTCGCCTTGACGTGCGCGTCACGTGCGTAGTCCTGCGGTGAGCTTTCGTCCCGCGTAGCCGTCGGCGGTGAGATTTGACCGCTCTCCGGCGAGTCCCCGACGCGGCTGACCCCCTGCACACTGGCGCCTACTGGCAGCTAAGGTGTCACCGACTTGTCCGCTGATGTGTCTCATGCGTGGCATTTCTTTAAACCAAAAATTCCCAAGAAATCCCTAGAAAATGCATAAACCTTTGAAAACTCATATTAAATCGAGTTCAAATCCAATGGAGCCCAAACAAAATTTGTTAGATTCATCTTAAGGAGCTCTAATTTAGTAAAATGACAAATCAATGTCTCTGTTCATATAATTTTAATCATTCATTTAATTGTCCTGACACCAATTAATTCACCAGAAATTCTAGGAATGAAATTAAATCCTGATTTTTGGCATGCTAAGTAAACACATGAACATCTACAACCCCAAATTTTGGTTGGTAAGAATATGAATTATTTTAGGCTCTAGAATTTATTTAGTGTGTTTTCTTAAATTAATTCTAGTAATTATTCTGTAAATAATTTGCCCATGCCACTTGGCCTAAAAATCACTCATATAAGTCTCTGTACATAGTAAATCACTCATGTCCAGAAACATAATTTTACTTAAGTAATTAATTTAATTGCTCATATCACCCTTTTACTTAGTTTAAATGCATAAAAAAATATATATACCTAAATTCCTAATTAACAACCCAACTTCTCTGGAGCATATGGCTTCGAGAACATAATAATAATTTTAATTGACATTAAACACAAGGTGCTTACATGCATCATACCATTGCAATCAACGGTATTTTGATAATGCCGTTAATACAATTCTATCATATAGGCAACGACAACCAGGAGCCAGAAGAGGATTTTCAGAAGGACGTTGACCCTCAAGAACAGGAAGTAGAAGTTGCTAACACTAGTGTTGATCCAGACAAGCCCCGGTTTACATTCGCCTTTTTACAAAATTTTGCTAGTTTATCCTACTAGTGTCTATACTTATTGTTGCATTAGGTCATAGGAGTTGATTGAAACCCACCTTGCATGATACCCAAATGACCTATGCTATTGTCTTAGAACTTGGTAGATGCTTAGTAATTGCTAGTCTCGTTAAATACCATTATTACTAAGGAATGAACTTGACCACTGAAACGGGAACTAATAAAAGAAAGTTATTTTGATATTATGACCGGGCAGGGATTAAGCATGTGTAGGTTTGCAGCAACACATGGGTGTTGACTATGGTAGTCCTGCCTTGTCGAACCTAGGACCCATCCGTGGTCGGCCCCTTGATCAAGTATTGCATAGTACTAAATGCATGCTAGCCTATGGGCACTAGTAAACCGATGTAGCATTAAAAGTCACTTGCATTGAGGACGGTTAAGGTGCATTGGTCATTGACCCTCCTGCTGCTGGAGTGGGCGGTTCATACCATGAAGTACTGTTGGCAGAACGACATGCCCACTCGACATCACCACACCCGGGCTGAGGTGTAGGTGCTTTTCTTGTGAAAGGTTGCCATATATGGCCTTAATTGGTGTGTATATGTCATGCATCTCGGGTTTTCCTCACCTGGTGTAAATCGATTGCAATTGCTGTCCCTCACAGTAATGAGTACCGCTTGGTCACCGCGCCAATCACGTAGTCGCATTTGATACTTGGAAATTGATTATGATGTTTATTGTTGATTATGATTATTGCTACTCTTCTGTTGTACTTACTTTATGTATTGTTCTATTATCTTTTGTTGCCACTAAAGTTACAATTCAGCTCAACCCATTAAATTGGCAATTAAAACTTGATAGAACTAATAGGTTGCTCAGCGCGAGTCCTTTCAAACAAGCCACCTATTAGGGCCTGTGCATGTTTGGGTGTTCGACGGGTAAGTCTTGCTGAGTAATTAGTACTCAGGCTTTGTGCCATTGTTGTTTTCAGGTAATGAAGATTTAGAGTTACCTGTAGATGTGCTGTCCTGGGACATGGAAGTCCCTGAGGGTTGGACTGCCCACTGGGAGTCCGACTTGCTACCGCAGTGATGTTACGTGTTGCTAGAGTGATGGTTCTTCGGGCATGAATCATTACTATGTTGTATCGTCGAGCTCGTAGTCTTATCGTACTTGCTTCCGCTGTTTTCAAAACATTCATGAACTTGTAATATTCCGCTGCACTCTGAATCATCGTATTCATGTAATATTCAACTTAAATTTGAACCAATGTTGTATTATCAAGTGTTTGTGCTATCAGCACCTTCGGGACCTCGATCCTCCGGGAAGGGGCGCCACATGTACTGATCGGACTGTTCGGTCCACTTTCTCTGTCCATTCCAGGAGCCTCCGCGAAATGCACCTTCTCTGTCGTTCCTGCACTCCTACTGACCGGACCGTCCGGTCTGTACGGAGTCTCCTGCTGACAGAACTCCTGCTCCTCGCACTAAGTCCTGGACAACTCCACATAGTGACCGTACAGTCCAGTCTCCACTGACCCCTCTGTCTGGTCTCTATGTCCAGAAGCTAAAACTAGTCGTCCTCGCTTGACTTCGTTTCTGTAAGGACCGAAGGCGTAACGAGGGGGGGGTGAATCGGTAAGCCGCTCACGAATCCAAATACTTCAATTACACTACTCAAGTCTAACAAGATAAGTAAACCTATGCAAGTCTAGTAGGCCAAGACCCTACACATGCTAGTGTTCATGATAAGATAAAGTGCGGAAGCCAATCACACTAGCCTATGCATAAGCCACAAGTCACCCTACTCACTAGAGCACACAAATGTAGAATAGTAAAGAGAGGGTACAGGAATGTTCATGATTTTTCCCGAGGTCTCGGAAGGATGGTGCCTTCCCCTAATCCTCATTGGACCACTCTTACCGGAGTCCTGGTCCCTCCCGCCACCACGTGGAGTTTTCGCCCACGTGCCCGCAATCACTCCTCGAGTGAAGACATGGTGTGCGTCACCGCTGCACAAAGCACAAGCTCGCCACCCTTGAGAACTTGCCGAGCTCCCCGAGCCGGCTCGGGCGCTCACTAGTGATGCCCCTTCCAACGGCGGGCTCAAACCGTGTACAAACGTGTGACGACCTTCACAACCAATCATGATAGGCTCAATCACCGACACCTAACCGGTCTAGGTCTCACCATAGACCAAGAGTAACAATCTAGATCACACCCTCAAGGACACCCTAGCCTTAGATGTGCAAGATGCTCAAGCTACTCTTCTCTAGAACTCTCAAGATATGCAATATCTTCTCCTAGTGCTCTCCTCTCTTCCTCTCAGACCTTACCAAATGCTCTCAGGTATTCCACTGGCCAAGAGAGGTCTCCAAGACCCCAGCAACAAAGTTATATAGGCTCCCAACCTCAAACTAGCCGTTGCTCCATGAAATTGCCTTTCTGGACACACTGACCGGACTGTTCAGCCACTGCCTGACCGGACCATCCGGTCTGTATGGAGTCTCCTGCTAACAGAGTCCTGCTCCTCGTGCTATGTCCTGGAAAACTCCGCATAGTGACCGTATAGTCCAATCTCCACTGAGCCCTCTATTCGGTCTCTATGTCCAGAAGTCGAAACTTGTTGTCCTCGCTTGACTTGGTTTCACGGCTTCTCCAAACAGCTCCTTGGCTTCTCCACTGTCACCTAGTGCCTGTGATTTCACCGAGCAACCTTGCACATCACCAACTAGACATTACCTAAGAGAATGACCTAGACCCCCTTGATAGTCCGGTTTTTCCTATGGACTGAAAGCCCTAACAACTACTCAAGTGTTCCAAACACTTGCACCATAGTTTATTTTCCGCTTTGATCCATCTTCATCAACCCTGGACTCCATCAAGTTCACAAGCCTCTATGCTTGTGGTCGTTGTCATCAATCGTCAAGGACACCATCATCCACATGATCTGTAATAGAGTTAAGAGATGATTCCTACAAAGACAACACTCATGTAGATGTTAGCTCACAACTTCCTAGTTGTCATCTATCACCAAAACATCCGTACCATGGTGATCCAATCATCAATGGTCATGAAGCTTACAATCTCCCCCTTTTTGGTGATTGATGACAACCACTACTTAATTTAAATTAATGAATAATCGGATTAAACAAGCTAAACAAAGATCGACAGGAACCATAACAACATATGAGAGAAACGCAAAAGGTCCTACCCAATCAAACATAATCTAGAGATATAAGGAAAAGAGTGAAGAGCATACTCTAGATGAAACATGCATGCATGTCATGGAAATATATTGAATGAAAGCATAAGGACATGCAATGCAAGGCATAAATGATGAGATGCAACAAGTTAGCACGGCAATGCATAAGAATTAAAAACAAGCATCCATCATCATAATATGGTACACAGGCATCAAAGATAGTCAATAAATACAAGCATTGCATATGAAAGGAAATAAACCAAGTGAGATCAAAATGAGTCAAATACAAGCGAATGAAATCCATGACTCATCACAATCCACGAACAACGAATAACTCCTCAAAATAAGAACCAAATGGTCTATGTCCCAAAACCTTGTAGCTCCCCCTAGATACAAGCTACTCTCGATCGTAACAAGATCACACTCCCACTCCCCCTAGACCTAATGTCTTCTCCCCCTTTGGCAACAAGCACCAAAAAGCCAAAAAGGCGAGAAAAGATGAACATCTAAGCGCTCGTGGTCGAAGGAAGTGGTGCAGCAACATCCTCTGTGGGCTCTGCTCCTGGCTGCTCTTGAGGTGGATCCTGCTATGCTCCCTGAGCCTGTGCCGCCTGAGCATCCAGCTGCTCAAAGAAACCAAGGTCTACAGGCGACTTAGACCCACTGTCCTGTGCTGTTGTAGTGACCGTGGCAGTCTCCTGAGCTGACGTCTGGAGTAGAATGAGGTCTACCACGTCCTGCTAAGTGAAGCCTCCACGAAAAAGATCCTCTGTTACCTGAGTAGCAAGAGTGGAAACTATGGCAGTAAGAGGTGGAGCTGACGCTGTAGCTATCTCTAGGGTGGTTTGGGAGTCTGCACGAGTAGTGTGCATAATGTCTGAGAACAGACTCCTGACCGGTACGTGCTGTGATCTGGAGGGTCCTACCATCTACGAGCTCGAGGAGTGTGAGGGTGAGACAAACAACGCAAACATAGAGAAGGCTAACACGGGAGAGAGCTGTGCTGAAGAGAAAGTCTATCCTACTCCCCCTGTTGGTAAGACCCCTGAGAGTGATAGTCCGCTGGACTGTGCTATCATCAGTGCAGTGAAGGGTCATGGCTGAGTCTGTAGCTGCTGAGACTGGGGAAAGACTGAAGGTCCTGGCTGCTGACCGGCCTGCCTCTAAGTAAGCTCCGTCATCTGAGCCACTAGAGCGGAGACAAGGGCCATCTGCTGACGCTGAAGCTCTATCCTCTATCATCTGGCGTCTGTCCTCTAACACACTCTGTATAAACTCACCCAGCCATCCTGCTAGTGTTGTCACTGTGAAAGTGTCCTCAGACTGTGAACCTATCGGCTGGGGAGGCGCTCCTGTGCTAGCTGACTCAGGAACCACCGTCTCTAGCTGAGTTGCCTGCTCGTGTAGTACCAGTGACTCCTGCTCCTCCTCTCCTGTGTGCTGGCTGGAGGTAGACTGGGATCTCCTGGGGACTCTAGGTAAGTAGCCGGTGGTCACCTCAGGGAAAGCGTCGTACTACTCCTCCATCACTAGGCCCATCCTCCTCAAGAGATAATAGATATAGGGCCTATAGACCAAGTGACGTCCTCCAACCCTCTCAGAAATGACCTCCTCCATTTCTCCAATGAGAAGGTCCGCTAAATCGAAGGTCTGACTCCTCAAGATGGTTGCTACAGTCCACTGGTGTAAGAGTGTGAACTCCTCTCTGTAGCCAGACCTGGGAATGATAATCCTGGTAACTATCATTGTCACCACCTTGGCCTCTACAGTGAGTCTAGCAGGGCCTCTCTCAAAGCCTAGAGTGTGAGGTGGTGGAAAAGCAATCGACACGAGGTCGTCTGAGGGTAGCTTCCCTCCCTGAGGTCTACGAGGTGGCTCCAGTGTACCGTAGGAACTCCTGAAAAGCTAAAAGTCGGAAGCAAGGAGTTCTAGGCTGGTGATCAGATCCTGCCTGGTGACTCACTGTGGCTGCCCTCTGAACAAGAACCAGAACTCTGAGTGGTCTCTGGCAACCCACAACGTCGCGTAGAAGTCGAGGACCACGTCCTCCCTGAACCTAAGTGGAGCAGTGACTAGCTCAGCTAGTCCTGGCAGGTACGAGAACTACTACTCCATGTCTGTGCCTATGGCCCTCCTCATGGCCTGGTAAGTGGTGTACTGCTGTGGTACAAGCACCCTGTCTCTGGTCCTTAACGCCACACAACGTCTCAGGCCCTCTCCTATCCTCCTCTGGAGCACTGTCCAGTACCTCTCTCCAGCAGCGGAGTCTCGGGGAACTGGCACCCACTGCTCGAAAGACACGAACCAAAGTACCTTAAGGTCCTTTGCAGGAACCTGGAGGATGTCCGGCTCTCCGGCTGCTTGTACTAGTCTCTGCAGCCTCCTAGTGCACACCTCACAAGTGCACCTCGGGTCTCTTTCCCGGTGAGCTGTCCTTTGGAGAACAGTCTGCTCTGCCTCGTCCTCCTCAACCAGCTCCTCAGACTTAGACTCTGAGGTCTCCTCCTCTCCAGTCTCCTCCTCCTCAGACTCCTCCTACTGCTTGGAGGATCCCTGATCCACAGTTCTCGATGATCTCCCCTAATGGGAAACTAGAGTATGCTACGTCCATGGCGGTGGCACCACTCCGACAGCTAGAGGTGCTATCCTATGCCTAGTGATCCTCCTAAGACCATGTGTCTCACGAGGCTGCTCTAGGATCAAGCGTGATCCTAGAGTCCTCCATGACTGATCCAAGGCATCTAGGTGCCTGGCCACTCTCCTGGCTCTCTCTGACTCTGGATCCAGTCTCGGTCTCTTCTTGGTCTTGGGCTTCTCAGACATCTTCCCCCTGCCCTTATCCTGTTCTAACCCTGTCATCTCTAACTACTTCTCTACTGTCACTGCACGTACATAGGTATAGATGGGATAAGCACAGAGTCCTAATACATCTACAAGCAAAGCACCGCTAGGAAAGAATGCGCAATAGAAACCCTAGCACTGAATGAAGGACATGATCACTAGACAATTATGCAAAGTAACAACAGTGATCATCGACTATATGTGGCTGGTGCGAGTCATCTAGTGTACAGTCAAATAATGGCAATAAATCTAACTGTAGACTAGACAGGAGACAATCCCTAGAATTGCAATTATCAGATAATCAATGGAATTAATTGCATCTAGGTTGAGCCAATTAATTAATTAATGCAACTAAAGATAGGAATTACATCTAATTGCATCAATTAACTAACTACTCGACAATCAGGGCATATATTGATGAGTGAGTGATAGAGTATGATACCCTGAAGATCACGAAGCCGAGACCGAACGAAGAACCGCAACCGATCGCCTAAAAGGCCGGATTTTTGCAGGCTATGGAGGTGGAGGGAAAAAGGAAGGGGAGTTTCCCTGGCAATTGACTGAGGGGGAAAGAGCTGCTCTTGCATGCGCGTGAGAGAAAGTGGAGAAGCCGGCACTGATCGTTAGTGGTGGCGCGGCTAGCTGCTGCGGCGGCTCTTGAGGCGCGCGGTGGCGAGGCCGAGGCGGAGCGACGCGTGCGCGGGTGTAGTGTGGGAGCAGTGCGGTGTGGTGGCTTGCACGTGTGAGTGCAGCCCTCAGGAGAGATTGGCGGCTCGTCGACGGTGAGGGATGACGGGTGCTCGACGAGGCGTGGCGAAGGAGTAGGCGGCAGCGACGGTGAAATCAGCGGAGACGGCGACGGCGCGCACTCGGCGTTGGGAATGGAACGGGGAAGAGACAAAAAGGTATGATGCCCCTTTGACCTAGGTCAAATTGACAATGGACGGCCGAGATCAAACAATGAATAGAACAGCGGCTCAGATCAGACAGCATGTCACGCGATCAACCGTAGTGACTGGACCGTCCGCTCATTAGACCGGACTGTCCGGTCACTTCAGGGATTCTGATAAAATAGAATTCTGGAGGACTAGAACATGGGCAGATCGGACTATCCGATCTTAAGAAGGGTTCTGTCCGGTCTCCATTTTCTCCCCGAAGCACTGTGCATTGCTGCACAGACCGAACTGTACGGTCATAGGACCGGACCGTACGATCACTACCAGGATTTTCCTGAGTCAAGGGAATTCTCCAAATTCCAAGTGCCCTCGCTAAACATACAAATAAACACCGCACTTGGAATATAGAGGGAACTCTCAAACACTCATTTTCAAATAGTGGCACTCTATGGCCTCATAGTTTTCGCAAATGCCAAATAAAAGATCAAGCAAATAAGAACCAAGGCAACTAAGAACCAAAGGATATGTATGAGCCTTAGTCCATGAACCACGCGAGTAGATTTAACCTCGGAGTTCATAAGAGCTTGCTCAATGGGCATGAAGCACAATCCTTTCCTTTGGTCACATTTACGGAGATGTAATCTCATATAGAGCATGAGGCACAAGTATATCCAAATGTGACAAGTCTCCTTTGTGTTTCCTATATGATGCATGCAAAAAGCATTTGACATGTGCAATGAAAGTAAACATGCCATGTGAATGCAAGCAATGTTAAAGACATAACACAAAGAAAACCTAACAATGTTAAGTTTGAACCCCTCCCAAGCTTACTCACTATAAGTCATGCCCTTGCCTTGAGAGAAGTCAAACCACCATCTCAAGCACTCCCCCTTGCTTATAGCTATCTTGGATGGGTTAGACATTGACTAATTTTTATGTGTTTTTCTTTTAGTTATTTACACATGCATGGATGCAAAGCATACTAGTCACAAAGGAGTCCTAATTACCATGCAATGCAAGAGAAAGGAAAACACACTACAACTACCAAGAACTAACACGGTTACCTCCCTTATGAGTAGATAGGTCATTGAGGTCCATGTCACTTGTGGTGGAGTTCACATGATCTTCATGAAAGCACTCGGTCCACCACCACCACCATCTAGGTCTTGTTCTTGGGCACCCACTTGTACGTAGCCGATCTCTCAAGATCAACAATGCACTTAGGCACCCATATGCTATTGACCTTCATCTTCTTGTTTGGTGGTCCCAAGGCCTTAGCTTTCACCTTGCCATCCTTGTTCCTAAAAAGCTTGAAATGTGTGTTCTCATGGAACAAGTTAGCGTTAGGCAAAACAATGGAATTTCTCACCGTGGGATAATCCTTGGTGGTGTGGCCATCCTTGCAACACCTCTCATAATAGTAGTTGTCGGCGAGAAGGGGTTTGATCCATTCAGGGATGGAATCACTCGTCCTTATGATGTTGATGGCGGCGGGATATGAGCCAAGTCCACGGTGGGAGACATTGTTCACAAGGTTCTTCCCAAGGATCTCCTTGTGGATGGCTCTACCACATGTGAGCCTCTCAAATCCGTCCATCACCATCTTCCTCTCTTCCTTGAGCTTGTGATATTCCTTCAGAACAAGTAGCTCAAGAGAAGAAACCTCAACCGAGGTGGTTAGTTCATCACACATTGTAGAAACATCATTCTTAGATAAACCAGAGGAGGGAGAGGCAAGGTTCTCAACATTGATGGCCTTTTAAGTGATCTCAAGGGCCTTGTACTTCTCATGAAGATCTACATGATCACCCTTGAGTTTGTCATAACTCTTGTTTAGGGCATCATGAGATGTGACAAGGTCCTTGAGCTCACTCTCAAGCTCACCAACACGGTCCTTAGCCAACTTACAATCTTTTCTTACCACCTCCAACATCTTGGACTTCTTGTTGGCGATGTCACGGGCTTGCTCAAGCATGCTCCACAACTCGGCACACGTGTGCTCCTCATCATCGCTATCATCGCTGCTCTCACCCTCACTCTCCCCAAGTTGGCTCACGTTCATGAGGCACGTGGGAGGTGGAGGAAGAGCTCGTGGAGGTGTAGTCTTGATCATGGCTAGACCAGTCACTTCTTCATCACTTGAGGAAGAGGACTCATCACTTGAATTGTCGCTTGTCCACTCTCCAACAAGTGCCTTGCGAGAGAACTTCTTCTTGTAGTCTTGAGCTTTGCCTTTGCCTTTGCTCTTGTCTTTGTTGAAGTATCTCTTCTTCTTGTGCTTGGCTTTGGGATCTTCTTCTTCTTCTTCACTTGAATCTTGTGACTTGAATACTTCTTTCTTGGGCTTTGGGCACTCTCAGACAAAGTGATTCTTTGAGCCACAATTGAAGCACTTGCCTCTTGACTTGGAAGTAAACTTGTTCTTCAAGTTTTTCATCTTCCTCATGAGAAGAGCCAAGTCTTCGGTCAAGTCACCCTCATCATCATCTTCTTCATCAACATCCTCAATGATCACCTTCTTCTTGTTCTTCTTGCTCTTGCTAGATTCTTGCTTGTCAGCCGGTAGAGCAAGATTGGATGGTTGAGGATCATCCAACCCCAATTGATAGCTCTCGAAGGCGGTGATCTTGCCAACTACTTCCTTCATGGTCTTGGTCTTGAGGTCACCATGCAAGATGAAGGTGATGATGGACTCGTACTTGGGATCATCCCCAAGTGCATTGATCTCCTCCACAAGTACATGAAAATGAGAAAAAACAGTGTTATCTCTCTTATGTGGCAATCTAGTGAAATGATCATACTTGTTCTTCAGCATATAGTATCTTTCCTTTTTGACATCACTGGTGCCCTCATAGAGCTCCTGAATCTCAATCTAGATACCATGTGCTGTAGTACTAGCATCTAGCTGAGCAAAAATATCCTTAGAAATGCAAGCAAACAAAGCATTCTTGGCCTTAGCATTACACCTAATGTAGTCAGGCTCAAGTAGGTTCACATTCGCATCGGACTCGTGAGTGACCGACCATATCTCTAGATCAAGGGACTGAAGGTAGGCTTGCATGCGAGCCTACCAATAAGCATAGTCCTCACCATCGAATATAGGAACACTCCCCGCCGGTCCCGGCATCCTTACTCAAGGCGGTGAAGCCTCAAAGATGAGCACTTGGCTCTGATACCACTTGTAAGGACTGAAAGCGTACCGAGAGGAGGGGGTGAATCGGTAAGCCGCTCACGAATTAAGTCTAACAAGATAAGTAAACCTATGCAAGTCTAGTAGGCCAAGACCCTACACATGCTAGTGTTCATGATAAGATAAAAGTGTAGAAGCCAATCACACTAGCCTATGCAAGCCACAAGTCACCCTACTCACTAGAGCACACAAATGCGGAATAGTAAAGAGAGGGTCAAGGAATGCTCATGATGTTTCCTGAGGTCTCGGAAGGATGGCGCCTTCCCCTAAACATCGTTGGAGCACTCCCGCCGGAGTCCCGGTCCCTCCCGCCACCAAGTGGAGTTCTCGCTCATGAGCCCGCAATCACTCCTCGAGTGAAGACACGGTGTGCATCACCGCTGCACAAAGCATAAGCTCACCTCCCTCGAGAACTTGCCGGGCTCCCCGAGCCGGCACGGGCGCTCACTAGCGATGCCCCTTCCAACGGCGGGCTCAAACCATGTACAAACGTGTGACGGCCTTCACAACTGATCACGATAGGCTCGATCACCGACACCTTACCGGTCTAGGTCTCACCATAGACCAAGAGTAACAATCTAGATCACACCCTCAAGGACACCCTAGCCTTAGATGTGCAAGATGCTCAAGCTACTCTTCTCTAGCACTCTCATGATATGATATGCAATATCTTCTCCTAGTGCTCTCCTCTCTTCCTCTTGGACCTTACCAAATGCTCTCAGGTATTCCACTAGCCAAGAGAGGTCTCCAAGACCCCAGCAACGAAGTTATATAGGCTCCCAACCTCAAACTAGCCGTTGCTCCATAAAATTGCCTTTCTAGACACACTGACCGGACCGTCCGATCACTCTGGTAACGGCTCTCCCAGCCGTTGGCTCCTCTGTCCAGGCAAATTCCTGTACTGACCAGACTGTTTGGTCACTGGACCGGCCCGTCCGGTCTACTTTCTCTCTCCATTCCAGGAAGGTCCGCAAACTGCATCATCTCTGCCGTCCTTGCACTCCTACTGACCGGACCGTCCGGTCAGCAGACCGGACTGTTCGGTCTGTATGGAGTCTCTTGCTAACATAGTCCTGGTCCTCGCGCTAAGTCCTGGAAAACTCCCTATAGTGACCGTAACGTCCGGTCTCCACTGACCCCTCTATCTAGTCTCTATGTCCATATGCTGAAACTTGTCGTCCTCGCTTGACTTGGTTTCACGGCTTCTCCGAACAGCTCTGGCTTCTCCACTGTCACATAGTGCATGTGATTTCACCGAGCAACCTTGCACATCACCGACTAGACATGACCTAAGACAATGACCTAGACCCCCTTGATAGTCTGGTTTTTTCTATGGACTCAAAGGCCTAACAACTACTCAAGTGTTCCAAACACTTGCACCATAGCTTGTTTTCTGCTTTGATCCATCTTCATCAACCCTTGGACTCCATCAAGTTCACAAGCCTCCATGCTTGCGGTCATTGTCATCAATCGCCAAGGACAGCATCATCCACATGATCTGCAATAGAGTTAAGAGATGATTCCTGCAAAGACAACACTCGTGCAGATGTTAGCCCACAATTTCATAGTTGTCATCTATCACCAAAACATCCATACCACGGACATCCAATCATCAATGGTCATGAAGCTTACAATTTCCTGGCTTCTTCGAACAGCTCCTTGGCTTCTCCACTGTCACCTAGTGCCTGTGATTTCACCGAGCAACCTTGCACATCACTGACTAGACATGACCTAAGAGAATGACCTAGACCCCCTTGATAGTCTAGTTTTTCCTATGGACTCAAAGCCCTAACAACTACTCAAGTGTTCCAAACACTCGCACCAAAGCTTGTTCTCCGCTTTGATCCATCTCCATCAACCCTTGGACTCCATCAAGTTCACAAGCCTCCATGCTTGTGGTCATTGTCATCCATCACCAAGGCAACCATCATCCATATAATTTATAATAGAGTTAAGAGATTATTCCTACATAGACAACACTCATGTAGATATTAGCCCACAATTTCATAGTTATCATCTATCACCAAAACATCCATACCTCGGGGATCCAATCATCAATGGTCATGAAGCTTATACCACTGTAGTGTAAATTGTGAGGGTCTCAATCCCATCTCCTTCAATGAATTATCTATCACAATGTGTGATAATCCATTAGTAAAGGGATCTGCCAAGTTTTTAATTGATTTAATGTATTCCACAACTATTACACCGGAGCTCCTTTGTTTCCTAATAGACTTCAATCTATGATTCACATGCTATAACACCGGTGCTCCTTTGTTTCCTAATAGACTTCAATCTATGATTCACATGTTTGCTGGACTTCATATTATCCTGATTGCTAGTCACCTTCCTGATAACTATTTGATTATCACAGTTCATGAGAATAGCAGGGATTGGGTTTTCAACCATCGGCAAGTCCATCAAAAGTTCTCTCAACCACTCTACCTCGGTGGCAGCTGTTTCTAGAGCAGTGAGCTCTGCCTCCATGATTGATTTAGTCAAAATTGTTTGCTTATACTATCTCCATGAGATAGCACCACCAATAAGCATGAATAGGTATCTAGTAGTGGCCTTCAACTCATCAACATCTGTTATCTAGTTTGAATCACTATACCCTTCAAGTACACCAGGGTACCCTAAATAGTTAGTTTCATAACTCATTGTGCCCTTTAGATAGCGCAAAACTCGATCAATTCCACACAGTGATCATCCCTCGGGTTAGAGTTAAACCGGCTTAGTTTGTTAATGGCAAATGAGATGTCAGAGCAGGTTGCATTAGCTAGGTACATCAGTGAGCCAACAATTTGAGAGTATCATAGTTCATCCTTTTCTAGTCCTTTATTCTTTTGAAGTATTAGACTAGCATCATACGGGGTTTGAGAAGGTTTGTTTTCCAAGTAGCCAAAGTGACTCAAGACTTTCTCCACATAATCGGATTGCATAAGACTAAACCCATCCTCACCCTTCTTAAGTTTAATATTAAGGATCACATCTGCTTCTCCCAAATCTCTCATGTCAAATGTTGGGATAAGAATGATTTTACATCATTTATCTTATCGATACTAGTTCCAAAAATTAGTATGTCATCGTCATACAAACACAGTATAACTCCTTTACCCCCACCATAGCAGTAGTGCACGCGGGTGTCAGCCTCATTCACAACGAACACAATGATAGCACATTTATGGTAATTAATCCACAATTAAGCAATCACATTAATTACCATTAAGAGAGAATAATTGCTTATCATATATGGCCTATACAATTATCTCTTGCATAACAAAAAAATTGAGTAGCAAAAGGAAGTTACAACCCTGCAAACGTAAGGCTCGGATTTTATCGGACCATTCAAGTGCATGTCGTGCGCCTGCGTCCTTCGCCCCGCCCTGCCCAACAAGGCGAGGTGAGGCAAGCACGCGTGTGTTCTTCTTCTTCGCTCCTTCTAGCTCAACTAGGTGGAAACAGCTCAAGTAATTAAGTTGTCCTTCTCCTCTCTAGACTAGCAGTGTGGGACTAAAGTCCCCCCACCATGTCATGCATGTGCACATGGGCCTTTGGGATTTATTGGAATTATTAATTTGGGTCATAGCCTAAAACTTCTAACAGAAGATGGGTGCATTGTCACATTACATCATCATATAAGTTGGAAGCTCAAATTATCCTTTACAATTAAAATCTTTATGTGGTATATATAATTAAATGAGTGATCCTAAAAGACAACTACTTAGCAAACCAGGGATGGAAAGAGAGTATAAGTTATTATTCTTACAATAACAATGAAACAATTTGATGTCTCTTCTTTATTAATTATCAAAATGCAAAAATTCTATGGATTATACAAAAAAAAATTTGGATTTGTCAGCACACTCAAAAAACATATATTTATCTATAAGACACCGCATCGGATGACTTTGTCTTCTGGACACTGCAAAAAATTATATTTGTATGTAGGACACCACACCAAATAAATAAATCATTTGAATCATAAAAGATCGAATTGCCCCTATCTTATGTTCTTCCTTCTCGTCGACTGTAGATGTAGCTCACCCTGCAGCAGCATGTGTATACACTTGTCGATGAGCACCACAATGTGCTAATCCGGCGCCAAAAACTCGTCACTCGTCACGCTGCTAGAGACGGTCGCCTTTGTCGTTGTCAGATTCACGCCCGTGTAGAGCTTGATGCGGAATGTGATGAGGAGGGAGGTGAAAGCAACAAGATTGATAGAGTTGAGTGCGGGTCGGTTTTGCAGTAGATGAGTTAAAGACATTTGTGTCATTTTAAACATATTATGTCTCCTTATTGTTGACGGTCCTTAAATGCTAAATCTGACTGTCAAACCCTTGCATAAATAACATAAAAGAAATAACCAACATAGTGGTAGGGGTTTATTACCAATAATTTCCACTAGTGTTGATGATTATTTGTATGATGGTGATAAAAGGCCATGACCGAGTGAGGTTAGTGGATGTTTGGCCGAAAACGGGTGTTCATCCGAACAATATTGAGGCCCACTCGGCCCAGGCCTGCTCAGGGAGTCTCCCACCGCCTTTTGAAGGTCGGATTCCCCGCATAGGGCTGCAGTTACCGCCTCTAGGAACTGCCTTTGGGCCCTATATAAGGAGGTGAATGCCTCCACTCTCCACACAACAGAAGAAAATGAGTTTAGAGCTCGACTCCAAAGGCTTTAGCACTACCAAAGTTCTTAAAAAATAGGGAGGGAGTGAAGGAGAGTTAGGAGGAGGTCCGGGCTTGTTGGTGCCTTCTCCACGCTTGTACCTAGACATATGCTTTCTTTTCTTAGTAAGTATTCTTGATTTTCCTTTGGTATTTAAGTTTCCTTTATACGTAAGTTTTTTCCTTAGTTGCTTACGAGATCATCGCTCTAGTTAGTTAGAGTATCATAGTCTTCTATAAGCATGACATCGAGACTTTGATAGTAATTAATAGTGTAGATGTGGTGTCTATGCTAGAGGTTACCTTTGTTTGCCGCGTGCCCCATGGTTTGTAGAGGTAGTTGGTAGATGGTGACAGCCCTATCTGGCCTTAGTAATCCTCCATATTCGGGTACGTCATAGAGCTGTTGGCCAGAGTCGCATGTGGATGCAGGGGTAAGCTGTGTTCGAAGTAAGCAGTTATAAATTGAACCTATCTTATTTTAGGATCTTTTACCATAGGAGTCCTCTTTATACTATGTCTACCATATTCTTGTTGTCCTTGGACAGATTAGGATAGGAGATTAGACACAAACATTCCCTGTGAATTTGATACATTGGAATACTCTTAGATGCTACAGCGGTATTCATGCGCTTGCGGATTTATCTGTGATCGTAAGAAATACCAACAAGCATGTCTGGCACCGTTCCGGCGAACGCTTGTCGTTCTATCTTTGAACCTTGTTTGTTCTCGTATCTTTTTGTCTTTCATTTTTTTCTTTCCCCATTTGTATAATGGAGCAAACTACTATCCAATCTTTCCCTACTCCAAAGGGCGAGTTCTATGAGCCATCACCGTCGGTGAACCCAATTAGTCCATCCAGCTATGAACTCCACCCTGGCTTTATAGCCATGGCTCAGGAGCAATCCTTCTCTAGCTTAGAGAGTGAAAACCCATACCATCACCTACGAGAATTCGATCAACTGTGTTTGTGCCTTTCGATAAAAGGCATGATACAGGAAACTCAAAAGTGGAAATTGTTTCCCTTTTCCCTCATGGAGAGAGAGAAACAATGATACACTCATACTGTCAAGAGTGGAATTGGTGATTGGGAGTAACTTCATGATAAATTTTGTCTAGCCTTCTTCCCTACGTCTCGTATTGTCTCCCTTCGTATGGAAATTCTCGGTTTTTGCCAGGGTGAGAAGAAATCTATAGGTGCAGCCTGGGTTAGGCTTAATTTCCTATCCAAATCCATACCCGACCTTGCCATTCCCGATCTGATGTTGCTTCAACGTTTTCATGAGGGTTTGAACAAGGAAACTGCCCTATACCTCGACATTGCTGCCGGAGGATCATTCATCTACAAGACCGTGATAGAAGAAAGAGAAATCCTAGAACATATCCTAGAAAACACTTTGTTTATCTCCGATCATGTTGAACCCCTCCTGGAGGAAGCCAAGTTGAGCCATGAGGAACACTTGATAGCCAAATCCAAACCTATTCCTTGCATATCCCAAGATTCAACCATTAAGCCCTCGCCCGAACCAGGAACACCAAGAGAAGAAGAAATTCAACCCTCAGAGTTTCCATTTGACTTTGAGGAAGAGCTTTTCGAAGATTATGGAAACACCTCAAAGTATTATTTCCAAAAGAAACCCTTGACTCCCATCTCTCCTCCTGAGCCACTTGAAAAGGCATTCCTCCAAGAGATGGTGAAGGAGTTAACTATAATTATGAGCCATGAATGGTTGCGAGAGGTTGAACCATCCTATGAAGATATTCGAATTTACTCTTCTCTCTCTCTCTCTCTCTCTCTCTCTCTCTCTCTCTCTCTCTCTCTCCCTCTCTCTCTCTCTCTCTTCAACCATTTGATGTGACATTAGAGGAGTCATGGTGGAAGTTCTTTATAATCCCACTGTTGGTGCCAACATAGTTCTAGTGCCTTTGCACTTGACATTTTGGGCGATACGCCATTGGCACCGAATCGTAAATCCTTCAAGAGCCCCTTTGGCCCCACTTTAGAAGGATGCGGGATTTTGCAAGACGTGACCGTAAGCCTTGGAAACATCGAGGTTGTCCTAGACTTCCATGTCTTTCATGTTCAGGACTTTGATGTCTTAATCAGGCATGCCATTGAGAAATTACTCATGTAAGTACCGATGTTTGGAAGTCTCAATGTAAAACTTGAGGGAAAAATTTTTTCTGTCCCAATCTCCTGATCGAGGAACACTCTACTAGTCCTCCCCCAGAGGATGAGCCAATCGAGGAAGTAATGGTTGTTCTCCCATTTGAATCTTTGAAATCCCTTCTAGAAAGAGATGCTAAAGAGTTCATGCAAGAGGAGGATGCATTTCAGGAGACAATTGAACTACCCATTGAAGAACCACCATCACGACCTCTGATTGAGCTTAAGCCCTGGCCCTTTGGCCTATGCTATGCTTTCCTAAATGGCGACCCCAAAGCCCCTGTTATCATAAGTGACAACCTATCCTGGGAAGAAATTGCTAGACTTATAGCCATCCTAGAAAAGCATCATTATGTCCTAGGCCACTCACTCCAAGAACTTAAGGGAACTAGTCCTGCTCTTTGCATCCATCACATTCCCATTGATCCTAATAGCACACCTTCTAGGGAGCCTCAGAGGAGGCCAAATAATGCAATGAGAGAGGTTGTTAAGAAGGAGGTATTGAAACTTTTGCATGCCGGGATAATTTATCTCGTTCGTCATAGTGAGTGGGTTAGCCCTGTGCAAGTAGTGCCTAAGAAGGGAGGCATGACGGTCGTTAAAAATGATAGAAATGAGTTAATCCCTCAATGCACCGTCACGGGATGGAGGATGTGCATCAACTATCGGAGGCTCAACAAGGCAACAAAAAAGGATCATTTCCCACTACCCTTCATTAATGAAATGTTGGAGCGGCTTGCCAATTATTCCTTCTTTTGCTTCCATGATGCATACTCTGGTTGCCATCAAATTCCCATTTATCTCGATGATCAAAGCAAGACTACCTTTACATGCCTTTACGAAACCTATGCCTATCGTAGAATGTCATTCGAGTTGTGTAATGTTCCCACTTTGTTCCAAAGGTGCATGATGTCTATCTTCTCTAACATGATCAAAGAAATCATGGAAGTCTTCATGGATGACTTCTCTGTTTATGGGAAAACTTTTTTGTGGGATACTTCCCTTACGGGTATCCATAGATATGCTTAATTTGGTAGTAGACCGGGTACTTCATCAATAAGGAAGCCGACTGACTCGGCTAGGAGCGCAAGGCAATCCTTGTAGATTATGAGTAGGACTCTTCATGTACCTCCTGCCGACCGGATATATAAGGCAGCATGGTACCCCCATCAAGGGAGACGACAACATTACAAGCAATAAAATCCACAGAACACATGACGTAGGGTTTTTACTCTCATCGAGAGGGCCTGAACCTGCATAACTTGGTGTCTTGTGTCAACCAACGTAGTTCTTAGTCTCAACGTAGCCCTATATATTTACTGCCGAAGTCAAGCTTCGACATTTTTATCATTGTCTTGAGAACCTAGATAGGGTCTTACAAAGATGCTAGGAAAAGGACTTGGTACTTAATTGGGAAAAGTGCCACTTTATGGTCTGAGAGGGCATTGTTTTAGGACACCTTGTGTCCGAAAGGGGGATAGAGGTGGATAGAGCCCAGATTGAAGTCATAGAAAGGCTTCCACCTCCGATTAATGTTAAGGGGATCCATGGTTTCTTCGGACAAGCAGGGTTTTATTGGCGTTTTATCAAGGACTTTTCCCAGATCGCTAGACCCCTAACTAGTCTTTTGGCTAAGGATGCTCCCATTGATTTCGATGATGAGTGCCTGCATTCCTTTAATATCCCTAAGAAGTCACTCATCTCAGCTCCAATCATTCAAGATTCAACCCCCCAATTTGATGTCGCCTTTCAAAATCATGTATGATGCTAGTGACTATGTTGTTGGGGCCGTTCTTGGCCAAACCAGAGATTAGAAGCATCACACCATAGCCTACGTGATGAGGACATCCCAGTCATTCTTGTAAACCAAGCAAGCCATTGTGTAAATCATGCTCCAAGCCAAGGCGATGTTACAAAGTACATCATGTCATCAACACATACACAGATTAAAGCATGTTGCAGTGTTGGAAGGCTTGGTTACATCACGACATGTTCTGTTGTCGCAACACCGATATCACAAGGTGAATTGCATCCTTCATGAAACTATTCCACTTTGAATAAGAACTTTCTACTACCTAAGTCTTCTACGCTTATCGTGATAAGGTTTACACACAAGGAGGGGCTCACTGGACCAACCAATATGGAGTGCACCAAGGAGGACATGAGTTCATAGAAGCTGAACAATCTCATTAACAGCTGACATCAGCGGCAAATTCCAAGAGTCACGTGCACAAGACTTTAAATATTCTGCCCACATAATATACATGGCTGGAAATATAATCAAGTCTACTTTCACCTCCAACAAATGGCTTGTCATTTGGCCTTCCCACTAGGGAGTAATGATCATTTTAGTGGAGACTGCCAAGGAGGCTCATAGTCACGCGAGACTTCACGGGACTGCTGTTTTCATACCATTCACCTACTTTCTAATTAGTAGAAACTCCTGAGCGTTTCACACCCAACTAGGAGGGATGTTCCTAGTATAAATAAAACTTGTATCTCAGTCATTTGGAACAACTTTGATAATAGAAAAGAACCCCCTTTGGTTAGCCGAGTGCTATCAAATTCAGAGAGTGATCTCTACCCCTTTGCTCTTGTGATTTCCCCGAGATTACATAAGCGACGTTCGATGTCACCCAATTGGTGCTCTTGCTCCATTTGATTGCAGGTTGTGTTGGTTGGTAACTCAAAGTGTGGTTGGGCGAATCCTCGATTTAGGTTGCTGTATAAAGACGGTGGTTGGCTTCGGGTTGATTTCATCAGGTTGCACTATTATCCCAGGTGCTTGCAGCTAGTTATCTTGGCTTCTTTTGAAGCTAGTTATCTTGTTCGTGATCCTACGTTGTGAAGATTGGTCCACAGTCTCATCATTTGGTATCAGGAGCCATCGTTGTCACGGTAGTATTTTTCTTTACCCTTAGCTACATATATTTGTTATCATCCTATCCACAAAAGCCATAAAGAAATATCCATAGCCCTTTGTTTTGATTTGTTATTGTGGTGAGTTTTGTTAATTTCAGTCCATTAGAGTCTTTGTTTAGTTGCTGATCATATATGCCTTTGCGTGTCCTTTGTGCCTTTTCGTTTATCTTGCTATAATATGAAAATCTGAAAAAGAAAACCTTAGTCATTCCTTTACGTAAACTTTGTTCCTATCTAGCTATTGGTTGCATTTAGTTATATATAAGTATGCAAGTGTCATATCTGGTCTTATTTAGTATTGTGCCAAAAAAAGAGTCAAAAAAAAGTTGCAAAAAGAAAATTGTTGTTGAGAAAGTTGCAAAAGAAAAGAGAAGGATCAGATTGTTCGTATGCACATGTGCTGAATTTTCATATCAAGTTGTGTAACCAATTTGCTATCTTTCTTTGGTGCAATTTTGCTAGGAGATTCATTGTGAATCATCCATCCCTAGCATAATCCTTGTTTGCATCAAGTCTAAAAATTCATTTGCACGTGTGTTGCATCGGTTACATCTTTCATATCTTGTGATCAGCACTAGACCTTGAACTTCTAGTTTGGATTATTACTTAACATTACAACAACTTGAATTTTAGATTATATCTTGTGCATCATCCCCCACCAATCTCCACATAAAAGCCACCATAAATGGAATCGTGTTCGTGTATTCGCTTAACCATCACTTGTTACTGCCACACATTACTTTTGTAATCTACAAGGAAGCCATAAGAGCTTTGGTTGGTAAGAGAAGGTGAGCTTGAGAGATTCCACATATTTGTGTTACTATTCCACATGTTTGCTTGCTATTGTTACAAAAGAATTTTGTGACACTAACCATGGCAGATCGCATGGGTACATGCATTCCATTCTATGGAAGTTCTGATCCGAAGGAATTTCTTGATTGGAAAGAAGAAATAAAGTATGAGTTTGGACTCAAAAATGGTTCAGGAATAAGAATACATCCAGTCACACTTCAGTTCAGAGATTATGCTCGTGATTGGTGGAGATGTTATCAACAAAAGCATCTTATAAGAAAATGGGAAGATCTTTACACTATCATGAGAAAAGAGTTTGTTCCTCAAGAGTATGAGCAAATTTTACTACGTCGTCTAAGACACAAGAAGCAAGGATGCAAATGTGTCCAAGATTTCTACGATGATATATCTTTTGCTATGCACCGAGCCAACATCATGGATGACATAGAAGCCATGACATATTTCAAGAGAGGTTTGAACTCTAGTATTGCTGCTACTGTGAAAGAAAAATACTTTTTGAGTATGCATGACATGCTGAGTTATGTCATTAAGGTGGAAAAGAGAGTGAAGAAGCAGCAAGAAGACATGATACATTGCATTAAGTTGTGCCAAGATTTTGTTGCTAGAAGAAAATCAGATTGTCAGTACAGTAGCATCATTTCTTGTAAAAATCATAAGAGCAAGAATTATGATGAGCCATCCCATGTTGAGTTAAAAGGGACAATAGATATTGGGAGTCGTATGCTTGAGAATTTTTCCACTCATGAAGATGATTGTGACCCAGCGGAGGAAAGGATTGAAAAGTTCATATCAGAAGCTGAAATGAAAAGGAAATTTCTACTACTATAGTTGTGGCTTGTGATCATCATGTTGAAGAGAGTATTGCACAAGAAGAGAAAAATGTTGCTTTTGTCCATTGTGTGAGAACCACTATTCCAAAATGTGAAAGTAACCAACATTCTTCCATTCTAAATGTTGGTGCTTTGAGTACACAGTTGAAGCAAGTTGAGAATCTTGAGTGTCATAATTTGTTGCAAACAACAACAAAATTCAAAGCCAAGCAACTCATGCATGAGCAAGAGCCAAACAAATTGAATGAAAGGAACGAGGTTGCTGTTGCATGTTCTCCATGTGCAAATCCAAAATCTGCGATACAAGAACTTAAAGAATTCTCCACTCAGTTGCAGATCACTCAAGAATCATGCATGAGAAAGGCCTCGTGTTGTGAAATGCCACCAGCTGCTACACCAATGGAACTCATGACAAATGGGGAACTTTCGATGGTTCCAAGCATGTCACAAACTGTGAAGTTCGATGACAAGGAAATTATTGGTAATGCTGCAATCAATAGGGCTGTTCCAATCTCATTGGAGGAGGCCATAAATCAAGCAAATCAAGTCCATAATGGTCTTGAATGTGAAGTGAAAAGTGTGATTGAGACCATGAACAATATGAGTGAGAGAGATACGCCACACATCACAAGAGGGATTGATCGTTTAAATTGTGAGGATTATTTAGAAACTAACACAATCACACCTACATATTGTGTTGTTCATCTTAATGTGTAGGATTCTAGGAAAGATGAGGAGGAGCTGGTTGCTCATGGATCCAAGAAGGTAACAGTTGCACAAAATAGAGTTGTTTCCAGCCAAATATTGAATCATGACGGTGAGAATAAAGGTAAGGACTTGGAGATGATTACCACAACCAAAGAACAATCACAAGAATTGGAAGGTAATGTTTTTACTAGCCACAAACCTGAATATGTGGAACTGCTTACTCATGATGAAGTACGCACTAGAATTTCGCTTACTGAATGTATATGCTTTGTCATTCTTGATAATCATATTGTGCTTGATGAAATGCTTTCAAAAGTTTCTAAGATAGCATCCATGAAATCATTGTATAATCAGAACTACAACAAGTATACATTTAATCTCATTGGATATCATGTTACAAACAAGTTCTTTGTCTCTGGAATTTGCATTACTTGTGACAATCTTGTTGATTTGAAAGTGAACAAAATATTAGAGCCATGTTTTTCTTAGTGTGAGTTGAATAAATTTCTACATGTTTGCTGTTCAAACAAAGATTTGTTGTACCATACTTCATTTTTTTTTAGAAAATAAACAAGATAAGTATGTTTCCGAGTCACTTACAATTCATTCTACCGTTCTCGAAATGTTTGACATTGCTCGGATAAAATTTCATATCTCCAATCAGTTGTGTGGTTTAAAACAAATTTTTGTTCTACCATCCACTAACTTGTTTGCAGGTTCACAAAATAGTAGAGAAAGATTTGATCACCATGTGGATGGCAGTAAACTAAATAGTTTTGATCGTTCATCATCTATAACTCATTGGCCATATGTAAATGATAGTATCTACTGCAAGGAGGACCATGATTTGTCAAATAAAACTAAAAGTAACATTTTTCATGAGCCCTCTTGTTTGTATAGAATATGTTTAGGCATACAAAAGCCAAGGACGGCTTTTTCTCAAGTGGGGGAGTATGATGAGGACATCCCAATCATTCTTGTAAACCAAGCAAGCCATTGTGTAAATCATGCTCCAAGCCAAGGCGATGTTACAAAGTACATCATGCCATCAACACATACACAGATTAAAGCAAGTTGCAGTGTTGGAAGGCTTGGTTACATCACGACATGTTCTGTTGTCACGACACCGATATCACAAGGTGAATTGCATCCTTAATGAATTTAATTCCACTTTGAAAAAGAACTTTCTACTACCTAAGTCTTCTACACTTATTGTGATAAGGTTCACGCACAAGGAGGGGCTCACTTGACCAACCAATATGGAGTGGACCAAGGAGGACATGAGTTACATAGAAGCTGAACAATCTTAATAACAGCTGACATCAGAGGCAAATTCCAAGAGTCATGCGCACCAGACCTTAAATATTCTGCCCATATAATATACATGGATGGAAAGATAATCAAGTCTACTTTTACCTCCAACAAACGGCTTGTCATTTGGACTTCCCACTAGGGAGTAATGATCATTTTAGTGGAGACTACCAGGGAGGCTGATAGTCACGCGAGACTTCACGGGACTGCTGTTTTCACACCATTCACCTACTTTTTAATTAGTAGAAACTCCTGAACGTTTCACACCCAACTAGGAGGGATGTTCCTAGTATAAATAAATCTTGTATCTCAATCATTTGGAACAACTTCGGTAATAGAAAAGAACCCCCTTTGGTTAGCCAAGTGCTATCATATTCAGAAAGTTATCTCTACCCCTTTGCTCTTGTGATTTCCCCGGAGATTACATAAGTGACGTTCGACGTCACCCAATTGGTGCTCCTGCTCCATTTGATTGCAGGTTGTGTTGGTTGGTAACTCAGAGTGTGGTTGGGCGAATTCTCGATTCAAGTTGTTGTATAAAGACGGTGGTTGGCTTCAAGTTGATTTCGTCATATTGCACTGTTATCCCGGCTGCTTGCAGCTAGTTATCTTGGTTTCTTTTGAATCCCGGCTGCTTGCAGCTAGTTATCTTGGTTTCTTTTGAATCTAGTTATCTTGTTCGTGATCCTACGTCATGAAGATCGGGCCATAGTCTCATCATTACGCTAGAAAGACCTTGGCAGGAGCACATCTTAATTATGCCACTACAAAAAAAGAGGTCCTTGTCGTTGTTTTTGCAATCGATAAATTTAGGTCATACTTAGTAGGAGCAAAGGTTATTGTTCACACTGATCATGCTGCTTTAAAATACCTGCTCACTAAGAAAGATGCTAAACCAAGGCTAATTAGATGGATTCTTCTACTTCAAGAATTTGACCTTTAAATTAGACATAAGAAAGGAGTAGAGAATTTTGTTGAGGATCATTTGTCACGTATGCAAGTGACTAACATGCAAGAAATTCTTATAAATCTTCCTCCTCGACGACATGCTACTACAAGTGACGGACTCCAACTCCTGGTATGCAGACATTGTGAATTTCATTCTTATAGGGTATGTACCACCAGGGGAGAAGAAGAAGCTCATCTATGAGAGTCAACATCACATGTGGGATGATCCATACCTCTACAGAGTATGTTCTAACGGGTTGTTAAGAAGATGTGTCCCAAGAATCAAAGGCACCAAGATAATTGAAAAATGCCATGGATCTCCATATGGAGGTCACTATGGTGTATTCCGCACCCAAGCAAAAATCTGGCAGAGTGGATTCTTCTGACCAACAATGCATGAAGACACAAAAGAATTCATTCGAAGATATGGGAATTGCTAGAAGCATGAAGGGATTACTCCTTGTAATGCAATGCACCTAACATACAACCTTCAAGTGGAATTATTTAATGTATGGGACATTGACTTCGTGGGACCATTTCCAAAGTCCTATGATTGCGAGTACATCTTGGTGGTCGTTGATTATGTATCCAAGTGGGTAGAAGCAATGCCCTGTAGAGCTACTGACTCCAAGCACGTCCGGTGAATGTTCCGCAAGATCATATTTCCTCATTTTGGAATGCCATGGATGGTGATAAGTGACGAAGGGTCTCATTTCGTTGATAAGACCTTCCGGAACTTCTTAAGAGATGTTGGAATAAAGCACAACATTGCAGCTCCATACCACACTCCATACCACCCCCAGACAAGCGGGCAGTTAGAAACTTCAAATAAGCAAATCAAGAACATTCTGTAGAAGACCATGAATGAGATTGGGAGTGGATGGAAGATGAAGCTACCAGATGCAATATGTACATACAGGACAACATACAAAACACCGATTGGTATGTCTCCCTTCTAGCTCATATATGGAAAAACATGTAATCTACCAGTCGAGCAAGAACATAGAGCACATTGGGCCATCTGAAACTGGAACATGGACTTTAGGGACGTCGGGAGACATAGAAAAATGCAGCTGTCCGAGTTAGAGGAATGGAGAGAGAAGGCTTATTATAGTGCCAAGATCTATAAGGATAGAACCAAAAGATGGCACGACTAAAAGATCAAGCCTAAGGAGTTCAAGCTAGGTGACAAGGTTATAAGGACCGAAGGCGTACCGAGAGGGGGGCTGAATTGGTAAGCCGCTCACGAAACCAAATACTTCAAATCCCACTACTTGAGTCTAACAAGTTAAGCAACCTAAGCAATTCTAGTAGGCCAAGACCCTACACATGCTAGTGTTCATGATATGATTAAGTGTGGAAGCCAATCACACTAGCCTATGCAAGCCACAAGTCACCCTACTCAGTAGAGCACACAATTGTGGAATAGTAAAGAGAGGGTCAAGGAATGCTCATGATTTTTCCCGAGGTCTCGAAAGGATGGCGCCTTCCCCTAATCCTCGTTGGACCACTCCCGCCGGAGTCCTGGTCCCTCCCGCCACCAAGTGGAGTTCTCGCCCATGAGCCCGCAATCACTCCTAGAGTGAAGACATGGTGTGCGTCACCGCTGCACAAAGCACAAGCTCGCCTCCCTCAAGAACTTGCCGGACTCCCCGAGCCAACATGGGCGCTCACTATCGATGCCCCTTTCACCGGCGGGCTCAAACCGTGTACAAACGTGTGACGACCTTCACAGCCGATCACGATAGGCTCGATCACCGACACCTAACCGGTCTAGGTCTCACCATAGACCAGGAGTAACAATCTACTTCACACCCTCAAGGACACCCAAGCCTTAGATGTGCAATATGCTCAAGTTACTCTCCACTAGCACTCTCAAGATATGCAATATCTCCTCCTAGTGCTCTCCTCTTTTCCTCTTGGACCTTACCAAATGCTCTCAGGTATTCCACTGGCCAAGAGAGATCTCCAAGACCCCAACAATGAAGTTATATAGACTCCCAACCTCAAACTAGTCGTTGCCTCACGAAGTTGCCTTTCTGGACCCAATGACCGGACTGTCCGGTGACTCCTAGACCGGACCATCTGGTCTCTCTGGAATGGTTCCCAGAACCGTTGGCTGCACTATCCAGACAACTTTCCTGAACTGACCGGACAGTCCGGTCCATTTCTCTCTCTAGTCTAAGAGCCTTCGCGAAAATGCTTCCTCTCTGCCCTGCTGCATCCCTACTGACCAGACCGTCCGGTCAGTAGATCAGACCGTCCGGTCTGTACAGGGTCTCCTGTTGACAGACTTCCTGCTTCTCGCTCTAAGTCCTAGACAACTCCATATAGTGATCGTACAGTCCGGTCTCCACTGACCCCTTTGTCCGGTCTCTATGTCCAGAAGCCGAAACTTGTCGTCCTCGCTTGACTTTGTTTCCCGGCTTCTCCGAACAGCTCCTTGGCTTCTCCACTATCACCTAGTGCCTGTGATTTCACCGAGCAACCTTGCACATCACCGACTAGACATGACCTAAGAGAATGACCTAGAACCCTTGATAGTCTGGTTTTTCCTATGGACTCAAAGCCCTAACAACTAGTCAAGTGTTCCAAACACTTGCACCATAGCTTGTTCTCTGCTTTGATCCATCTCCATCAACCCTTGGACTCCATCAAGTTCACAAGCCTTCATGCTTGTGGTCATTGTCATTAATCGCCAAGGCAACCATCATCCATATGATTTGCAATAGAGTTAAGAGATGATTCCTACATGGACAACACTCGTGTAGATATTAGCCCAAAATTTCATAGTTGTCATCTATCACCAAAACATCCATACCTTGGGGATCCAATCACCAATGGTCATGAAGCTTACAAAGGTGTTGCTCTTCAACTCCAGAGTCAAGTTGTTCGGACACGGGAAGCTTCAGAGTAAATGGGAAGGACCATTGACCATCATTAACGCTGCATCGCATGGAGCAATCACACTCCAAGATGATAGAGGGAATTAGTTTAAGGTAAATGGTCATTATTTAAACGTCATCCTAGAGCCAGATGACAACCAAGGTAAGGGTGTAGATGTGATCAATTTAATTGATTTCAATGCTCTACCCTAGCATTCCTCTCTTTGTTTTTTCATTTGAATAAATTTAGACTCCCTGGTCCTAGACCCGGTAGAGTCCCTTTTGTTCCACAATCCTTTGTTTGTTTTGTATAAAAAGCAGCCATTTACAAGAATAGGTGTGGGGGAGGCCTCTTAGGCTTTCCGATGCGCAAACAAAAGAGGTCAACATCATGAAAAAGAGTGTGGTGGCTAGGCACATCCCAGATCCCATATCCTCTTCACTATGACGGTTTGCGCACTCAATCCCTTCATCTCCCTGATTTGCGAGTTAAAATTATTTCCTCTTGAATCAATCATAAAAATTTAACTCGAAAACTAAAATGAACCTTGTGGAACCATCATTTCATATCATATTTCTATTTGGTTAGGCTTGCATGCTCTTTATTCCTAGTTCATAGACCTGTTGCTTGTGAACTATATCATTAGGAAAGCATGTCACCCAGTGTCGAGGGTAGAGATCGGGGTGCCATGTGGCATCCCCTAAGAGCCCGAACGCGTCCGACCCGAGGGGCCCATAGGATCACGAAAACACTGTCTGTATGGGCCCTACCAGAAGGCGTTCGCACGACAGTTGCACCTTGGTCGCGAAAGTCACGCCGCACCCTGACTCGCCCGACCTCTGAGCGGTTAGAGGTCAGTTGCATCTCGCTCGACTCCTCTGCGGGGGTCGAGCGATCCGCCACACTCGACCCCTTGGCAGGGGTCGAGTGATCCACTACACCACGCTGCGCTTGACTTCTTGGAGGGGGCCGAGGACGAACCGCCTCGCGTGGACGAACTCAAACACGGCTCTCCTATCCAAGCAAATGACTCGGTCACTCGCCCGAGCCTATCCACTCCGGAGCAAGGATAGACGCACCAGCGTGATTGCCCGTTAGGCTTCTTGCACTACCAACTCCCGTTAGTGGGGCCTAATCCTAGATGAGATGGGACAAGGGAACCCTGCCCAAACCAGGAATAGTGGAATGGAGAAACTTGATTGCCCTGGTAGAACAAGACAGATCCCAACTCTAAGCGGGCCCGGGCAAACCTGACTTGACATCATAACCCCGGCTGAAGGGGGTCGAGCAAGCCGGTGGTCATCAACCACCAACAACTCAGCCTTAAATGCTAAACCAGCTGCGCATACACAGTATCGGGGGGGGGGGGGGGGGTCAAATCTCCCTGTACGCCTCACCACCCCCGTCATCACCCACGCTCGCTGACGAAAGCGGGCGTGATAGGGCATTCGATGGCGCCAACTCCCGATGACACCCCTAATAGTGGATAGACAGGACAACCAATGAATAGCAGGGTTGTTCACCACCTGGACAACGTGACATCGCCCATGATGCGCCTCACTGCACCTGACGGAGCACACCATCGACAGTAACAAGGAGGACTTGGCCCAACGACTGAAGTTGGGGGCATGCCCGAGCACAGTGCCCTCCCTCTGGTACGGTGACCAGGACGACGAGCCCACGAGGACCAAAGACCACACCGTCGACCAAGAATTTTGCCGTCTCCCACACGCCTCTGCCAACTCTACACGTGTAGAACTGTCTTCTCTCTCTCTCTCTCTCTCTCTCTCTCTCTGTGTGTGTGTGTGTGTGTGTGTGTGTGTGTGTGTGTAAATGGGACCATTCCCTTGAGGTATAAAAGGGGATACCCATTCTTCTCTGAGGAGGACAAGAAGAGAACACCCGATCATTCACACACGCACACCACTCGCACCAGACACTTGGAGCACCATCCTCTCTCGCCACCGTTGTAATCTTGTCCGGAGCAAGTAACACGAGCAGGCTAGAGAACTAGACGTAGGGGCCTTTCCTGAACCACTATAACCCCCCGTGTCCTCTTGCTTAGCCATCACAGAGTCCAAAACATGCATCCCCATGAACAAATTCTACTAGCCGGTGATCTAAACACCGACACCCAGGTAGTTGATGTATGAGATATGGTTTGACAAAATGAATCTTTCTATTATGCTTGATGTGCTTGGGAATTTTTCTTATAAAAATTAAATTCAATAGCTTGACTTCTTAATGATTATATTTTCCTACCAAGGCCATATGATGAACTCATTGAAAACCTTATGCATATGCCGCTTGTTGTCTTGTTAAACTTTGCCAAATTGTTGTGACCCTAGTGAGTTACTCTTTATGACTTTTTGATCAAGATTATGTGCACACCACTTTGCTAATACTTCTTCACTGGAAGTTAGCATCGCCATATCCATCATCCATATGGTAAATCTTCTACACTGGAAGATAGCATTTCCATGTGTTCATCATCCATCTATTAAATAAAGTAGTCTAACATATTCTGATGAACTCCCTCTCTGAATATCCTTATAAATGAGACATGGGATATTCATGATTCAAAAAAAAGAAAAAAAGAGAGAAAAAATTAGCCCATGTTCTCAAATGCTTATCTAATAGAAGGGAGGGAGTATCTCAGAAAGGGAGTACTCACATCCATCCATCTTCCATCCACATATCCACATGTGCACATGCTTGATCAAAAGTTCATGAATTGTTCTCCATGGATCCGGTTTTTGACTTAGTGATATATGAGACATAAGTATGCCTCTTTTTTACCCCTACCTTGAGCTCCACATAAAGCCATATTTAGAAGTAGGATGAAAAGTGGCAGTGTCAATGCCCTGGTGAGGAACCATACATATTGAGTGATCTGAGAGAATCATTTGAGGAGTACAGCTATGATTTGTTTTGAAAATCTTTTTAAAAACCCAAGTTACATAACAGAATGAGTGAAGATGATTGGAGTCAGGACCGTTCCATTCCTCAACCACCCAAGGTAACATGATACACACTTCAAAAGTTCATGGTATTGATACGACATGGGATAATTTGCATGCTACCATCACACCAATTGAAGTTATGATCCACCTTAGTCTTCAACCTTTACTCGAGGACGAGAAAAGATTAAGTGTGGGGGAGTTTGTTGATGGTTCTTAAATGCTAAATCTGACCATCAAATCCTTTCATAAATAACATAAAAGGAATAACCAACATAGTGGTAGGAGTTTATTACTAACAATTTCCATTAGTATTGGTGATTATTTGTATGGAGGTGATTTATCCACAGAGTTAAGGAAAAATACAAGTAAATAGTGGAGGAAACACACTCCCGGTCAATGAGAGCGTAGCACAAGGATCCACAGGACCATAAACAGAGCAAACTAACATACCAAAAGGCCTAACACGTGGATTGTCAAATGGGGACAGTAAGTCAGTGCCTTGGAGAATGTCGTGGCCGAGTGACATTAAGGCCCACTCGGCCTAGGTCTGCTCAGGGAGTCTCCCACCGCCTTTCGAAGGTCGGTTCCCACGCTTAGGGCGGCAGTTACCGCCTTTGGGTCCTACATAAGGAGGGGGTGCCTCCACTCTCCACACAACACAAGAAGAAGAGTTTAGAGCTCCACTTTAAAGGCTTTAGCACTGCCAAAGTGCTTAGAACATAGGGAGAGAGTGAGGGAGAGTTAGGAGGAGGTTTGGGCTTGTCGGCGCCTTCTCCATGCTTGTACTTTAGCGGATGCTATATTTTCTTAGTAAGTATTTGTGATCTTCCTTTGATATTTAAGTTTCCTTTTTGAGTAAGTTCTTTCCTTAGATGCTTACGGGATTATCGCTATAGTTAGTTGGAGTATCATAGTCTTCTATAAGTGTGACGTCGAAACTTTGATAGTAATTAATAGCGTAGACATGGTGTCTAGGCTAGAGGTTACCTTTGTTTACCGCGTGCCCCATAGTTTGTAGAGGTAGTCGATAGGTGGTGACAGTCCTATTCAGCCTTAGTAATCCTCCACGTTCGAGTACGTCGTACAACTGTTGGCCGGAATCGCCTGTGGATGCAGGGGTAAGCCGGTGCCCGAAGTAAACAATTTTAGATTGAACCTATCTTATTTTAGGATCTTTTACCACAGGAGTCATCTCTACCCTCTGCCTAATATATTCTTGTTGTCCTTGGACAGATTAGAATAGGAGATTAGACACACACATTCCCTGTGAATTCGATACCTTGGAATACTCTTATGTGAAGTGCTACAGCGGTATCCGTGCGCTTGCAGATTTATCTGTGATCATAAGAAATATCAACACTTACTAAACGAAAATGATTAAAATAGTGATAGTGGTGTCTTATAGACAAAATTCCATTTTTCACAGTGTATAGGAGACAAAGTTACCCGACGCGGTGTTCTAGAGATAAATACATATTTTTCTGTGTGTGATGTAGACATTAAAATCATTTGTTTTAATATACCCCCTGCTTTGAAGTGCCTCATATATGTTCCACAGTAGGTCACGGTGTAGAAAGAAACTTTTTATATCAAGTTTAGTCGTAATGATGTGACTTTTAACAAGTCATGAGTTTTTTCTTCTTTTATGTGCTATTTAAAGAAACACATTGAATTCAGTTTTGGTTATCTATATAGAGCAGGGGGGAGAACATAGAATGAGGATGTCGTGCTCTTTAGAAAACAATGACAATTGAATTTTTTTCCTCCAATAGACAGTGTTTTTTTTTTTTCAAAATATGAGCAGCAGCACTGCTCTTTCATTTGAAAAGAAAGCAAGTTTAACAGTACATATGTTTTGGTTAAGTTACATTAGTCAGTAGCCAAACACTCTGAAACGCACAGCATAAGTCTACTCATTCTCTCGTTGACTTACTCCCTCTTCAGCATGCTCACCACCAAACGCCATCTCGTGAGCCTTTACCTCAATATAGACGGTGTTTCTGTATAGGATTTCGAATGTGTAATAATCAACAAAACCAGACGTGCCCATTTATGTTCAATGGATGTTATAAATTGTCACATTTTTCCGTTAATTGATATAGAAGCAAAAGAATACGGAAATGCTATTTTATGATCCAATCAGAAAAACATCAATTACTAGTACTTTACACGTGCGGCACGCTATCCTCACACAAAAAATATATTTAATGAAAAAAAACACAGATACCCCTGTGCTTTGGAGAGGTCTTTCTTACAGCATGGCCTTATGTAAAACATTGCTCCAGCATCCACTCATATACTCATTTTGGGCCAGAGATAACAGATCCTACAACAATTCACTATACAACGAAAATATAGGCCAAGACAGACACACGACATGGCGTCTAGCAACAATTGTTGCTTTGAATTGTACCCTTTGCAAATCTAGGAACCTAACAACAATACAACATGGTAGAAGGATGTACCCTTGGAAAAGCCCTAGGGTCAATAAATCATTCTATTGTATAGGCTGTGAATCCTGCTGCCTGAGTAGAAACTGTATCGATGGATAGTGCCGAAGAGATCTCGAAAGATCCACATCTGCATATCTATTGCCGGGATAGCCATAGACAAATCCTCAGTGGAGAATGGTATACTGCACCAAACAAAACATGTAAGTGCAAAACTTCAAACCTATGATCTATGAAGTAGTTTTAACCCTAGCAAATATCATGTGTAACGCAAATCTCATTCTCATGAAGCATTATTGAGAAGCAGATATAGTTTTGCATACCTTAAGTCATCATCAAGAAAAAAGGAATTTGACATGAGATTTTGGGTGTCTTTGTTTACCATCTCCGGCATTGCAGGAACCACTTGTTAAAACTTAATCTTTTTAGAAAAGAAAGAAAAGGATTCCTGAAAAGTAAAGGCTTCCAGGTTCCAAGGCAAAAGCACCTAACTCAGTTGATATACTAAGGGTGTTGTACTTGTCATCCCAATACATCGAGCATATTCTATAGATTTGATGAAGACTCAAGGCCTGGACAAAACAAGAAGAAACAATCAATGATTATCTGCTCTGGATGAGGGTAACTGCAGAAGCAGACATTTAACATGTTGCCATACCGGGCAAAGATCTTGCATGTCTTCTTTCTTTTTTGTTGTATAACCTGCATTGTGCAAATCATCAATGAGAGTTGCATAACCAAAGTACAATATAAAATGATCATATGTAAGGGTTGCAAAAATGATTACCAAAACCTCTACAGCTTGTCTGATATAATTTAGCTCATGGCACGATTTTCCTACAAACTAAAAAGATAAAATACTTATGAAGAAAACTGAAAAGACTTAAAACTAACAAAAAAATGTTATCCAATATCAGATATGAAGCGCCATCAGTGACCATTTTTCCTCGAAGCACAAAATTGATAATTACCTCTTTTGTAACATCAGTAATCCACTTCGCCAACAACGACAGCCCAGCTTTCACATATTCTCCATTGTAACATACAACATTCACGCCGGAGAAGAAGGCTAACAGAACAGAGTAGTTAGTAGAATGCCATTTTTAGTTTATATTTTAATTTCATCCCAGCCATATGAACAAGCATTTTATCCATCACACCACCAAATAGTATTCAATCACAATAGCTACATTACTTGACTAAAAAATACAGGCCATTTTTCTCAAAAATAATAATGTAATGATCTAACCACAAACTTAGCAGAGACAGTTATATTATCCATTTAATTTTGTTGTCGTTATAAGGACCTATCCCTAGAAATTTACTGGCTAGTGTAGACACATTATTTTGCATGTTTGCATACACCAACCAAGGAGAAACTTTCACAAATAAGAAAACTACCTGTTAAACAGCTGTATATTGATGAATGAGAATAAGAGTGAGAAGTTTATGAATAAAGAAGGCTGGCACCTGCAGAAACATGGACATAACTCATGTTAGACTCACTTGGACAAGGCTGTAGAGGCAAATGATCCCTCTTTGATGAAAGTAGCAAAACTTTTATAACTCTTTCTCAGAATAAAGCAACTTGAAGTCTTATATAATTATGTTGGAGTTCGATGGTGGTTGAGCACCAACCCCTGGTGACCTCGATGCTTTTACTGAATGTCCACGTGTTGATTTGAGCACCAACCCCTGGTGACTTCGATGCACCATTACTTCCAACGATGGGTAATCTAGCAAACATAAAACAAAAAGAAGTTCACCTGTTTCATGTGAAATTAATTCCTGAAGAATATTGTTGACTTATAGTTTGGTAGTGCTCAACAAAATAAAAAGAAGTTCCTTGAATATGGACATACCACTAAAAAACAATTGACGACTTCTTTTATTTGACGAGTTAGACAGCCATCCAAGTGCCTCCAACTCTCTGAGTCTTCTCTAGCCTTTCCCGCTCCATGCCCTTCTTCAGTTCTGCTGCAAGCCTCTATGACATCCTCAAAATGATCACCAGTTTTGCGTGCACACCTTTGTTCTTAAAAAATGATGAACCTTTGGGATAGTCACCGGTCACTGCTTCTCTACTACCTAAGCTACCTCCAGGGTAATCAGCATTCAAGTAAAACCCATGCCACTTGGAGCTTCTCTCTGAATCAGCATTCTGCAAGTGCATTGTAGGTATCTTCATAATAAAATTACTTCATCAAATGTAGGACTTAAAACAAAGGGGAAACACGTATATTCTAGCTTCTTACTTTTTGTCACTGTTTTAACAGGAGACACGAACATTGAGGTGTGGCTCGTCTTTGACATACCTCTGCCAGAGCAAGCGCCGTTAGTATTGTTGCTGCAATCAATCAGAGAAACATTAGAGACGTCCATAGTTTCCCTCGACCCAAGTGAATGGAAATAAAGCCACTGCATGTCAGGATAAAGAAAACATTAACATTTTAAATTTCTATAAACATCAATCCAGAGACCAGAAAGGGCTAACACTGCATATGGTTCATTACTTTATAAACACAGTAATATTTTGTTGAAAAAACAAGCATTTGCAATAGTTTGCATTGTACAAATCTTCTAAATACAAAAAACAAAAAAATCTATAACCAAAATCAAAATATTTTCTTGAATGTTGTGAAGCTTTGTTTTCACAGAAAGAAACAGAGTTACTTACTTTTCCATAGTATCCATGTCCGAGAGAAATCACGTGAGCAATAATGTCAAGCACACCGCATAATGAAAGGAAACCGATAGATTATTCTTCAATACTAATTTCAGATGGAGTGGGGCAGAGTTCATTCCATATGCTTATGAATTCACAATTATGATTACTTATAGCACCGTGAAGCACTGCTGCTCAGCTTAAAGCAGTATCTATTAGCACAGTGAAGCAGTTGTGCTTCCTCTAAAGAAAAGCAAAATAACATATTCAGCTACTATTACTTTGAAAAATATAAAAACCTGACCAGGTTTCATAAAGTAGAATTAACTTAACCTAAACTGCATAGTATCACTTTGAACTCACCTTATATCTTCGAACTTGATCATATATTCATTCAGATGCAATTGTTTTTGCAAGCAAGTACGGAGTAATAAAGTCTAATGCACTTCTATTGCCTACAGTTCATCGATTCACACATTATGCTATTTGTAGAGAAATTTTAATAACCTGGAAGAAGTTTCTAGTAATAGTAACTCTCAAAGTCTCAACGGATTCATCTAAAATCAGTGTTTCACCAGCAATCACTGTAACATTTATTAAAAAAGAAACCTACAGCTCTTCTGTTCTTATTTAATATTACAAATTAAAGGAAATTGAATAAGCAACCAACTACTAAGGACACTGCTCGGCTAGCACACTGTCCACCTATAAGATCACAAGAATTTCATACAAACAATGGCATGCATGAACAAAAAATTATACATGCAAGATAATTTAGAAATTAAGTCGAGGAGTATCGTAATCTAAACTTACTGGATTGAGTCAGTGGTCCACAACCAGCATCTCCTTATCGTAAGCATTCTTCTTGATAGTCCTTGTTTTACAGAATCAGTATCAACTCACATCTCATTGTGCATATAGGCTTAAGAATTCCATTGAAGTCCTAGTCTTGATCAACTTAAAATAGAACTCGTCAAGTTGTTGAATGTTGCTTCTCCTTCAGTTTCTACATTTAATCAAGCATGTAAAGAAATTTACATTATGATCATCGATACAGGCTATTGTCAAACTAATATCAGGGATCTCAGTCTAAGATTGATCTTATTAGTCCAACTGTTGTATGATAAACAGGGCAAACAAAGATAGTTTATTGTCACCCATATGAAACGCTTGTATACAGCATGAAGATCATATAATGGACGGCATACATGTTACATATCTGTTGTATATAGCCTGAAATATAATGCTTGAAAAAGAGAGAAAGATATAGTTAAGAACATGCATGTCACAAAAGAAAGAAAAGGAAAAGGAAGTTAAGAAATATGCTCAATTCCAAGAGCCATACAACATAGCATAAATATTGTTAGTAGTAATATAAAGATAAAATTTAGAAGTGCTCCTGACATTGGCATTGCATCAAACACGTTATAGGCAACCCCTTCAGCGCCATTCATCACATGCAGTGGCAATGAAAAAATTCAACGCAAAAAGTAAGAAATTGTAGAGTTTATTGATAAAACAACTCATTTACATAGTGCAATACACAAGCAAACAACAATTTTACCTAGTACATTATACTTGCTCTTGGGCTGCATAAAAGATCAAATAAAAAAACAAGGAGGACTTCCGCCCATCTATTCCAGCAGCTGAGCTCCACCTCCCGTTAGTGGTTTGTATCTATTGGATCTAATTTATCAGATTGATGGGGGTTTGGGGACCTAAGGCAGTGGAATTATTAGAGGTGAGGTAAGGTGAGGTGATGTACCTTTGTTATGGTGCCGCAGATCATGAAGCCCCATAGCCATCACCATCAGCAATTCCAAATCATTGTCGAGAACCTAAAAGCTAGGCCGTCGCTGATGCCATCAGGGTGGGGAACGGGCTCGCCGAGGGTGAGATCCATGCGGAGGACGGGAGGCCGGTGCTGGTCCGCAGCAGAGGCACCACAGGTGGCAGCGATGACATCACATTTAGGACATGAATGAAAACCCATGATTCTGTGTGATGAGGACATCCCTCATGATACACCGCTGGTCCATCTTGATCAAGACATTGTCTCATGCTATACTACCAACTTATATGCTCAACATGACAACATCTTTAATTTGGGGTCAATGACTTGGGCAAGAGAGAAGCTACTACGACATGAGGTGATTCTGCTCCTTAATGATTATAAACATGCCATTACTATGAATTATTTACTACCTAATGTAAGTTCCTTTCTTGTTATTAGTGTCCAAGGGAAAGTCATTGAAGGTTATCCAAGTGCTGATCCAAGTTGCTATCAACCTGATGTTGCACACGTCCTATACCTAACACTGAAGACAATGACTGTACCAATATATAAACTTTCAATAAGAGTATTCTATGTGGATAGAAGCGTCATGAATCCTATATTCCTTTGCAACAAAGATCATGCCCATTGAAGCTGGATGGAAAGATTTATCTTCGTTCTAATCAGAGTTGTTTCTGAAGATGTCTAGATTCTATCCTTCAACTTTATGATGAATATTGTATCTTTCTAAGAGGTATCACCCTAATTATTATACATGGATGGAAAGGTCTTGAAGTCTATTTTCATATACAAAAAATAACGCATCCATTGGATCTCTATAGAGAGAGTTATGCCTATTTTAGTGAAGACTGCTCCAGACTCTTTCCATCTCAGCGTGTGTAGCATTTGCTCAGGGTGTGTTACTTTTACTACAGGAGTGTTCCTTTTCAGTTTGGACTTGTCTGATCTGAACTGATGTTACTTTTTCTTAGGTCGTGTTACTTTTTCTTAGGAAGTGTTCCTTTTTACCAGTTTGGACTTATCCGATCTGAACAGATGTTCTTTTTATTTGCCTGTTTCGCAACAAGCCCATGTAACTTCGGTTTGGCCTAGCTAGGAGGGGTGTTCCTAGTATAAATAACCCTTGTACACCTGGTGAAAACCGAAACCACGAATTGAACTCAGAAAAATAGATAAGCATATTGCTCTTATCCTTAGGGTTTGTGCCATAAGTGCCCCCTTGAGGATTGGGAGATTTCTCTACCACTTGTTCTTATGTTTCCTTGTGATTTGCAAGAGCATCGCCTCTCCTTTACGTGGTTCAGGTTAGGCCTCGACCAAAGTGTGTTGTTGGCCGAAATCTTTGTCACAGGTGGTTGTTCTAGCAGCTGTTGGTGGCACGATTTATCAGGTTTCACAGGTCATTTATCGGCCAAAGCGTGTTATTGAGCGAACTCGTTTCGTCAGGCTTCACGGGTCAGTTATCCCTAGATCCTATAATGAGAAGATCGGGCAAGCTCCGCATCATCTTGGTATCAGAGCCACGGTTTCCTCGTTAAGATCTTTACCCCTTTGTATTCCCTTTGTTTCCCCTGTTGTTCACCATCCTAAACTGAAAATACCAAAAATTTCTACTACCCAAAATCCGATCTGAAATTTCATTGAGTTTTGTTAGGTTTAAGTCCAATAGTTGAGTTTGGTTGTTGAATCTGTGTGTTTTCCTCTATTTTCCACCTCTGATTTGTATTCCCTAATAGTTCCCCATCAAGATTTGTGTTTTCCCCTTCGTTCTTGTGTTCTTGTTCAGGTCAAGTTTCATTCCGAAATATTTTCGCGCTTAGATCTGAAATCTGAATACTATACACCAAAACAAGCATAACTTTTGCATTCGAAATCCGTTTTTGCTGTTCTTGAGCTCGTTGGAAAGCTTATTTGAAGTACTATCAGAATATTAGGTGCTCAAGTTGTGAATCATAAAGTAGAATATTTATTTGAGCATGAAAAGTTTCAGTTATTACTGCTATTGAAATTTTAGATTGTGCTAAAACTAAAATCTTGTGTGTCGACTCATTCTTTATGTACACCAAGTGTAATACATATTAGTGGTACATCAGGTCATCCTTTGTGAACACTTTGAACCTATTGAGACTAGCTGTAGGTTGTTGCTTAAGGGCTTTGCACTTTGTTAAAACTGAAGTTTGTTTTGAACATCAATAGTTCATTATTGTTGTATACAATCTAATGTGCTGATTTCAGTGGCAAAAAGAAGGCAAAAAAAAAAGAGCAAAGAAGAGTGAAAATAAAAAAGAATTAAAAGAAATAGAACAAGCGCTGAGATCACCACATTGAGTGGCTTGCTTGTTATTGTTTCAGTTTACCATATATTCAACATTTGTGCAAATCTTGTAGCCCTCTCATTTATATAAGCAATCAGCTAGCGTCTCTCCATAACTTGTGTAGCATTGAGCATTGTTTTTGAGTTAAATATTCAGTTTAGCTCGTTTCCTTGGCTGCATCAGGTTTCACCATCTTTGTGTGTGAGTTGCTAAACACAGTTTCCCATTTCATTTGTTTTCAGTTCAGCAACTCGACTTTGCTATCTTGGTTGGATTGTTACTTAACTTGACAATAGCTTGAAGTTTCAGTTTGCATACCATATAAATAATCCTCCAAGCTCCACAAATAAACTTCTGTTTAGAATGCACTGTGACTTTGATTTCGCTTGATATATCACCTTTGTTGTTCTTTTTTACTAGTTCGGACTTGTCCGATCTGAATGGATGTTACTTTTATTTGCCTGTTTCACAAAAAGCCCATGTGACTTTGGTTTGGCCCAGCTAGGAGGGGTGTTCCTAGTATAAATAACCCTTGTACACCTGGTGGAAACCGAATCCATGAATTGAACTCAGAAAAATAGAGAAGCATATTGCTCTTATCCTTAGGGTTTGTGCCATAAGTGCCCCCTTGAGGATTGGGAGATTTCTCTACCACTTGTTCTTGTGTTTCCTTGTGATTTACAAGAGCATCACCTCTCCTTTACGTGGTTCAGGTTAGGCATCGACCAAAGCATGTTGTTGGGTGAAATCTTTGTCCCAGGTGGTTGTTCTAGCAGCTGTTGGTGCCACGATTCGTCAGGTTTCACGGGTCATTTATCAGCCAAAGCTTGTTGTTGGGCGAACTCGTTTCGTCAAGCTTCACGGGTCAGTTATCCCTAGATGCTACGATGAGAAGATCGGGCAAGCCCCCGCATCACTGTTGCTCTTGCAACAACTCCTCTAGGAACCTCTTGTGTGGCTGCAATCCAATCCATTAATCTCATCCCATCAAACCAGCACAGGATAAAAAGAACTTGATTCAGAGGATGAATCTGGCAATGAAGAAACAAAAAGAAGTGAAGGAGGAGAGATTTGGGGTGAGGGCATCACCATAGTTGAAGGCGTGGGGGGTTGTCGCCTTGACCTCAACCACATCGGGCTCATAGAGGCTCGATCTCGCACTAGGCGTTGCCTCCCTTGTGCACTAGCACCGGAGCTCACAGCAGCGCTCGTCCTCCCCTTCCCTTTCACCTCCACCACCTGTAGCAGTCCTTCCCTCTGTCACCACCGTCCGCCTAGCCCCCCGTGCCCAATGGCCCACCACCATGGTACCTGCTGATTTGCCTCCCGGGGTTTCTGCTCCCCGCCACCTCCTTCATCGAGCACCCATGGTGTAGCCCTAGCACGCCCTCCCGCTATGGCAGCTCGTCGTATGCGAGATCTGGAGCCGGGTGCAGGCGAGGTAGAGGAAGAGAGGACTTGAGGGCGAGGACTCAAAGGACGATGAGTTGAGGGAGAGTGGATTCCCCACCGTCATCACCACGAGCCTGGCAGGTTGCGCACCATCGCCTTCGATCCCGGCCTCCCATGCACCACGCCTTGTCATCATCATTCGATTTGGGAGCCCCATTGCTGGATCCTCGTCGATCTATAAAAAACTGACTAGGTTTCATAAAGTAGAATTAACTTAACCTACACTGCATAGTATCACTTTGAACTCACCTTATATATTCGAACTTGATCATATATTCATTCAGATGCAATTGTTTTTGCAAACAAGTACGGAGTAATAAAGTCTAACGCACTTCTATTGCCTACAGTTCATCTATTCACACATTATGCTATTTGTAGAGAAATTTTAATAACCTGGAAGAAGTTTCTAGTAATAGTAACTCTCAAAGTCTCAACGGATTCATCTAAAATCAGTGTTTCACCAGCAATCACTGCAACATTTATTAAAAAAGAAACCTACAGCTCCTCTGTTCTTATTTAATATTACAAATTAAAGGAAATTGAATAAGCAACCAACTACTAAGGACACTGCTCGGCTAGCACACTGTCCACCTATAAGATCACAAGAATTTCATACAAACAATGGCACGCACGAACAAAAAATTATACATGCAAGATAATTTAGAAATTAAGTCGAGGAATATCGTAATCTAAACTTACTGGATTGAGTCAGTGGTCCACAACCAGCATCTCCTTATCGTAAGCATTCTTCTTGATAGTCCTTGTGGTACAGAATTAGTATCAACTCACATCTCATTGTGCATATAGGCTTAAGAATTTCATTGACAGTCCTAGTCTTGATCAACTTAAAATAGAACTCATCAAGTTGTTGAATGTTGCTTCTGCTTCAGTTTCTACATTTAATCAAGCATGTAAAGAAATTTACATTATTATGATCGACACAGGCTATTGTCAAACTAATATCAGGGATCTTAGTCTAAGATTGATCTTATTAGTCCAACCAACTGTTGTATGATAAACAGGGCAAAAAAATATAGTTTATTGTCACCCATATGAAACGCTTGTATACAGCATGAAGATCATATAATGGATGGCATACATGTTACATATCTGTTGTATATAACCTGAAATATAATGCATGAAAAAGAGAGAAAGATATAGTTAAGAACATGCATGTCACAAAAGAAAGAAAATGAAAAGGGGGTTAAGAAATATGCTCAATTCCAAGAGCCATGCAACATAGCATAAATATTGTTAGTAGTAATATAAAGATAAAATTTAGAAGTGCTCCTGACATTGGCATTGCATCAAACACGTTATAGGCAACCCCTTCAGCGCCATTCATCACATGCAGTGGCAGTGAAAAAATTCAACGCAAAAAGCAAGAAATTGCAGAGTTTATTGATAAAACAATTCATTTACATAGTGCAATACACAAGCAAACAACAATTTTACCTAGTACATTATACTTGCTCTTGGGCTGCATAAAAGATCAAATAAAAAAACCAAGGAGGACTTCCGCCCATCTATTCCAGCAGCTGAGCTCCACCTCCCGTTAGTGGTTTGTATCTATTGGATCTGATTTATCAAATCGATGGGGGTTTGGGGACCTAAGGCAATGGAATTATTCGAGGTGAGGTAAGGTGAGGTGATGTACCTTTGTTATGGTGCCGCAGATCACGAAGCCCCATGGCCATCACCGTCAGCAATTCCAAATCATTGTCGAGAACCTAAAAGCTAGGCCGCTGCTGATGTCATCAGGGTGGGGAACGGGCTCGCCGAGGGCGAGATCCATGCGGAGGACGGGAGGCCGGTGCCGGTCCGTAGCAGAGGCACCAGGTAGCGCCCGTCCGCAGCAGAGGCACCATAGGTGGCGGCGGTGACATCACATTCAGGACATGAACGAGAACCCATGATTCTGTTGCTCTTGCAACAACTCCTCCATGAACCTCTTGTGTGGCTGCAATCCAATCCATTAATCCCGTCCCATCAAACCAGCACAGGACAAAAAGAACTTGATTCAGAGGATGAATCTGGCAATGAAGCAACAAAAAGAAGTGAAGGAGGAGAGATCTGGGGCGAGGGCATCACCATAGTTGAAGGCGTGGGGGGTTGTCACCTCGACCTCAACCACATCAGGATCATAGAAGCTCGATCTCGCACTGGGCGTTGCCTCCCTTGTGCACTGGCACCAGAGCTCACAGCAGTGCTCGTCCTCCCCTTCCCTTTCACCTCCACCACCTGTAGCAGCCCTTCCCTCTGTCACCGCCGTCCACCCAGCCCCTCGTGCCCAATGGCCCACCACCGTGGTACCTGCTGATTTGCCTCCCGGGGTTTCCGCTCCCCGCCGCCTCCGCCATCGAGCACCCGTGGTGTAGCCCTAGCACGCCGTCCCGCTATGGCAGCTCATCGCATGCGAGATCTGGAGCCGGGTGCAGGCGAGGTAGAGGAAGAGAGGCCTTGAGGGTGAGGACTCAAAGGACGATGAGTTGAGGGAGAGTGGATTCCCCGCCGCCATCACCACAAGCCTGGCAGGTCGCGCACCATCGCCTTCGATCCCGGCCTCCCACGCACCACGCCTTGTCATCATCATTCGATTTGGGAGCCCCATTGTTGGATCCTCGTTGATCTATGCGATGCGTTGCCACCATCAACAAGGGAGGCTGCCCGCGCCGCCGCTGAGAGGGAGAGTGGAGAGAGGAATAGAGGAGGTGGCAGCACGATCTATGAAAGACGGGAAGGACAGAGGAAAATGGACGCGAATTGCGGCCAGGGACGTGCAGGCGGATAGGAGAGATCGCTGCGGAGAAAAAAATTTCGAAGTCGGACGACACACAACTTGAAAAGATGTTACGCTCCAAAAAATTGAAGGCCCACTAATCATACGATCAATTATTATTTGTGCCATAGTGATCAAAATAGCGGGCCCATAATTAGATGATAATCAATGACTAATAGGATGAGGATGGGTATAATCTCAGATTAGTGATTTTAGAAAGAATGTTTAATCTTTATAGTATAGATAATCCTACTATTAAATATATTAACAGAAGTTCCTATACAGGCTTCAATAAATTTAACAATTTGTGTTATATAAGTAGCAAGTTGTCTTTGTCAACAAATATTTTCATAATCTAGGAAATATGGGAACTAAAATTTTATGTAATATCTTTGAAATATATGTAAAATTCATTCCCACGAGTATATAAATAGCCTAAGCAACAATAAAAACAGACAATATGTGAAGTAGACGTGGCCCAAAACTAACAAGGGTGTGTCATATCAGCGGTGGATCTAACAAAAAAAAACGTTGCGTAGGGTGAAGCCGTGACAAAAATTTGATCGAACAACAAGATTAAACTACACAAGTATATATACATATATACGAATACACAAGATCTCAAAACATTGAACAAACAAAAAACCGAACATTTTTTATGTTCTACTTAGAGAGATAAAATAAATAATACAAATGATAAATAAATCAATTTGAAAGATAAACTAGTTAATAATGATATCTAAATTACCATATATTGCAAATAAGAGAGGAAATTATAATAAGACCATAACATTCCTAGGACACTAAGCATGCCAATTCTAATTTTAATTTTGTGCTCTTTCATGGCTTGATTTAGAGGAGGAGAGGGATTTAAGTTTGTGCTGGAGGCAAAGATGATTTTGAAAATTTAAGGTCCAATGGATACGAAGAAGATTGGTCCTGACATCGGGACTATGATTGATAGTAGGTAAAAACACGTCGTTTTAGGAGGCCCTTCTTGGCCCTATATCTCTTCATTAGCCTTCTTGGCCCTATATCTCTTCATTAGCCTTCTTCTTCCTTTAAACTGAGACTCGATACATATAACGCACCCCATTTAGCACACGAGGCTATCAGCTACATAGAATGTATTCGGTGTTAAATGCTTCAAAAATATGGTTGAGAAAGGGGATTCACACTTCTGAAGCAAAAATTTTGAAGAAATGAGGTTATCACTAGACTACATCGAACTGTTTAAGTTGAAAAAACTATAATATTATTTAATATTTAACGGGCCATGTCGTGCCACCTATTGGGTCACACCTCCAATCCAAACACGACACGACAAAATGTTCAAGACCGTGTTGTGTCCCGAGAAAAAAATATCATACTTCAGGCTATCCAGTTAACACAGTATATTTAAAGTCGAACAACTATACTCTCACGATATCGGCTCACACGTTTAAGGTCTTGTTTAGATCCAGTTCAGATTCTTAAAATCTGATTTTCATTTTAAGATATCAAAATTTGGATTTTGAATAAAATCTGGATGGTGATGTTTGGATACCGATCAAATTCTTAAAATCCGAAGAGTTTTGACTATTTGGACATATAAAATATGGCTCTAGTTAGATATAATCAGATTATGAGATTTCTCAAATCGGGGATCTAAATTTTAAAATTTAGAAAAAAAATATGTCATATTATAAGATTCTATAATCTGGATTCCTAAAATCTCAGTGTATCCAAACAGAGCCTAGATGATGGCAGATCTCTAAAACTCGCCGGCCTCCTGGAGCAAGATGCCCTCCAGTTTGTAACCTGTATAGAGTGGGTCCTGCCTGCTTAGTGATCACCATCAAGATCATTGATAAAGCTTGAGTGAAAATAATAGCAGTCTTTTCGCAATAATTACTAGTGCAACCTCACCTCTTTTCCCCGTACACTACAACAAAACGATACTGTAGCGGTGGTTGGAAAGGGCCTGTAGCGGCGGGCAGGCCACCCCGCCGCTACGCAAATGCCGCTACAAACAAGCATTTGTAGCGGCGGGCAGGCCACCCCACCCCACCGCTACGCAAACGCCGCTACAAACAAGCGTTTGTAGCGACGGGTGGTGCGTTTGTAGCGGCGGGTAGTCTATCGCTCATATAAACCGCTGCTACAGACAAATTAGTAGCGGCGGTTGAAGATATCAACCGCCGCTGTTGTTTGATATTAGTAGCGGCGGTTGAAATCTTTAACCGCCGCTATTATTGGCTATTAGTAGCGGCGGTTGACAACATCAACCGCTACTACTTGTTATTTTTCAAAAAAAAATTAGCAAATATATAGAAATCACAGATTATGCATACACAAAAATCTACAAATCTCGTCATAGATATTTACAACATCTCATCATAGGTATTTACAATATCATCACAGAATATATATAACATCATCATTAAAATGTTTAATCAAGCTTATAAAATATTTTATATGAACCCTAATGCATAGTCATCATCTTTTTTTCGATACATTAGGCTCATATGGCGCTCTTGAACCAGCCCACTCACAAAGGGACCTATATTTTGTTGCTAGTTTACTATTTGAGTCAAAGCACTTCCCTTCTAGACTAATTACCTCTCTCAACATAAAATGACGAAGAGAAGCTACAACTAGATACATATTATTTATACTCAAGTGAACGCGTGATTGAGGAATCATACTCTTTCTAATCTCGGTGTTCCTCTTCATCTTTGCAGTCCATTGTGCCTTTTCCCTTATGGCCCTCTGTTTCACATAAGTAGAGTATGTTAATATGAGATCTCAAAACTTTACTATTCAAGTAAAGTAAAATGGACATAAACAAAATTAACTTACCTCTTCATTAGACTCATCAACGATATGATCTAGGTAAGATGAAGAGCTAGATGCGAACACACACATCTAGTAGCCGCAATGCACACTATCTTTTTGTTGCTTAAAGCACTATATAGTAGAGAACACAAGTTAGTTACACTTTATATGATGGATACTACGATAAAGACATGTATGTGATGCATATAAATCTTACCCAAAACTGATGACGGAAGTACATCTTCTTTTTCCGTCTTAGATGATATTTCCCTCTCGCTATGACATATTTCTCATAAGCACTAAACAGTCAACAAAAGCATCTTTAGATGATATTAACATTATCAATTCATATACACAGAGTAATTTGTCACCTATCTATGACTTCCACCATGTTGATGTACAACTTCTTGTCATAGTCAAGACTATCCAGCACGAGAAGGTACCCATTTTTGGGAATTATCATAAAACAAATCCAATGACCGCTAGAAGAATGTTGACAACAAGTTACTTACGATTGGATTTAAGTTCAACATATGATAGATGACAAAAGTAGTAGTGGTCCAACTTACTTGAAGTTGTAGGGGGCTAAGATGCATTGTCTATCTTACCACTTCAGGAAGCACTCGTATAAATAATTTATAACCCGAGTCCTTGCTTCATTTCTCATGACCGCCTTCATTTCACCTATTTCGGTCGATGTCTTATTCAGATAATGATCCGGATTTACCGTTGGGTTTATACTGCTTTGGTTGATGCGGTTTGGATTGACGTAGGCCACCTTCCAAGCTTTTCTATCAACCCTCTTTCTTTGATAAAAAGAGTTCATGCTACAAAAAAAAGATATAAGATAATATATTGAATTGTGCTTGAAATTCGAAGTAGATCGAACGTGAAACTTACATGCACCACAAGGTGATGAAGGTGACGTCCCTCCTGCCTTGGTGAAACACTAAGTGGACATCCTCCCAAAATATGCCTAAGGTTTCTTTATCGTCCTCTTCATTGAACACCTCAGTTGGAATCCTACAAGTGATTGTGGTGACCCCTTCCTTCGACGCTATTATGTACCAGTCATGCAACTTTCACATCTCCCATGGCAGGTTCTTGTACATGTTGTTTGATATAAGGGGCTTACCTAATTTGAATGTTAGGTAGTCCACATCGTCCACAGGATTGTCCAAAATGTGATCGTCGTACGACATTTTATTCCGAGGATCTTGTTCTTGGATGACGAGCTTGCCGGTGCTTGCTAGACATTTTTTTCAATCCAGCCAAGTACTCATCAACATCATTTTTGGCTTTTGGGTCCTTTGGCTCTTTATCAAAACCGGTAATCATCTTTGGGATTACCGAAGCCTTGACAACAATTGGCGCATGCTGGACTTGGATTACCGGAGCCTAAACTTGAACCGCCGCAGCAGCTGTTGACGGAGGCTCGACTTGAATTGTTTCTTGAGGCTGAACATTGTACGAAAGAGGCTCGTTGTCACTATAGATTATAGTACTGTGAGTCGAGTTAGCTTCCGCATAAGATTGAGGCTTGTTTCCCGAGGCTGCCGCAGACATAGGAGACAGTTGTCCACCTGTATTGGCTGGCTGGCTCCAATGAAAGGACCCGTGCCTAGACAACGGGGGTGGAGAAACTCGTGGTGAGAGGACAACTTCATGGCATTTCCAAATAATGAAAGAGCCGAGGGCATCTTGGAGAGTTTCTATACCCGCCTCAGGTATCGGGCATTCGATCTCGTTGTCCTCATAGCCAGGTACTATTTCTAACACGGTGACACGCACGTAACCTGGGGGGATATCTCTGTTATGGAGCGTCTCTCCTGGAAATGTTGTGCCTGATGCAACCTTCATCGTCTTCCCCTTGTAACCAAATGGCACATGCAACTCGCAAGGAGTATCCTCAATGATGTCATCCGTGTCTGATTGCATGGAGACTGATGGTTGACCGGAGACTGATGGTTGCGTGGAGATGGATGGATGTGTGGATGTGGACAAACCACGTAAGAAGGCATCCACCGCAGCCTGCAGGTTGGGGTCCAAACGACCGCTTTCTTTGTCGATAGCGAACATAAGAAGCTGTTGCCTCCAATCCTCCTTGGATTTATCTTCTTGCTCTTTCTTATGCAATGTATGCTTCTCGTAGAGGTGTGAGGATGTTTCAGAGAAACCTTCTTTCCATGTTGCCGATGATGACACTCCTCATTCTCGACCACCATGTTCTTTGGTCCCAATAGCCTTCGCTAGCTCATCCTTGTGATACTCTGGTGTAAACAGAGCAGCCTCCGTCTGCGCCGCGATGGGGCCTTTCAAGGCTTGCACGACTTCACTTGTCGCGGGATCCTTCACAATGATCTCTCCTTCTTTGGTTAACTCAGAGCAACCATACACCTAGTTCCTGGTATGCTCATTGGTATTTGGCAATGGATCAGGTTTTCCTTCCGCGCGGAGCTTGGATTCTTGCTCTCTCCAAATTAGAATCTTCTTTTTATATCCGCCCGGACCTAACCGTGCCTTGAACTTGTTTCGCTTGTTTAGCTCAACCATCTTTTCACTGAGCTCCTTTGAAGCACTGCTCGTCTTCTACTCAACAAACTCATCCCACTCCTGCTGACTAATATTTCCATGCTTGTCGAATGGGGTTCGATTTTTCTTGACGTATTGGCAGTTGAGCTTGGACTAGTAATCTCAAAAGATGTGATTGAGAGTGGACATTGTGTCCTTCTTGGCTCTCTCGAGATCTGCTAGCTAGAACTGGATGGTTGCTGTGATGTCAGCCCACATATCATCTTTTCTGCCATCCGGGACTTGGCGCCAATCTTGCCACGTGATTTTGCAATGGTCCCTCACCACTTTGCCGCAGCGGTTCCACCATTTGGCGTTGACACCAACGGGTTCAATCGGTTCTCCATCTTTGGGGTCTAGTGCAGTAACCTCGTAGATGCCCTCTGCCTTGTTCGCGGAGCACTGACCGCGCTTGTGTTTCTACGTGGCAACTTGGTCAGGCACCTCTTCCACTCGCTGCTCGAGGGCCTCATCTGTCACAGCCTCAGCTGCAAATAGCCGACAGGCACTTTGTCGGGGGCCCTAGGATATAAGTAGTAGATTTTAGTTTACAAATTAGTTGAACAAATGAGAGAATTATCTTTGACAAGATACCTCATCTTGAGGCACGAAATCAGGATCCGGGCTCCCCAATCGACGTTCCTTTGGTAGTGGAGGATGCGGATCTAATGGTTCTTCCCAGTGTTCACTTGATCCTTCATCGTCTGAAGACGACCTCGCTTGTGAGTGCGCCTTGAGGGCGTCTTCCTCTTGAGAGGGCATATTGTCTGCTATGACGAGAAGACTTTGACAGCTAATGTTAGATATGACGACTAAGTTAGAAAACAAGGAGTATGCACATTTCATCATTGAGCATAGAGACAAAGAAAATAATAGAAAAATCAAAATTTGCTCTCAGTGCGGGTTGCCGAATCAACGGCCTTCCAACGCTCTAAGATCCTTGACTCATACAACAATATATATCCGATATCCTAGGATATGGTCCATGTCGCTGGACTAGCCTCACTTAGCCCGCTTTCATCATTGAGCATGGGTCGATTGCCTACGTAGAATAGATAAGTAGTACAGAGAGACAAGGAGAAGAATAGAAAAATCAAAATTTGCTCTCAGTGCGGGTTGCCGAATCAACGGCCTTCCAACGCTCTAAGATCCTTGACCTGTACAACAACATGTATCCAATATCCTAGGATATGGTCCATGCCGCCACACTAGCCTCACTTAGCCCCCTTTCATCATTGAGCATCGATCGCCTACGTAGAATAGATAAGTAGTATAGAGAGACTAGGAGAAGAATAGAAGTAAATAATAAGTATAGAGAGACTATAGGGCAGTAAGTAATATGGTATATATATGGCCACAATTAAATAGTAAGTACAGAGAGACTATGGCACCCAGTACACACAAGCACTCTCTCTAGACTTTTTATATGTAATTTACTGAATAAAAAACCTAGAGAGAATGCTTGTGTGCACACGTGCACACAAGCATTCTCTCCAGACTTTTTATATAGCACACAAGCATGAAATATAGCAGCAAGCATGAAGTATGACATATGGCAGCAAGCATATAGCATATAGCCCACATTAGATGGCAGAAATGGCATATAACAGCAAGCATGAAGTATGGCATATGGCAACAAGCATATAGCATATAGCACACATTAGATGGCAGAAAAATAATTAGATGGCAGAAAAATAAATATATGGTAGAAACTAGGAGAAGAATAGAAGTAAATATAGAGAGACTATAGGGCAGTAAGTAATATGGCATATACATGGCCACAAGTAAATAATAAGTATAGAGAGACTATGGCACCCAGTACACACAAGCATTCTATCCAGACTTTTTATATGTAATTTATTGAATAAAAAGCCTAGAGAGAATGTTTGTGTGCACCTGGTGCACACCAGCATTCTCTCTACACTTCCCTTGTTAGAGCAGTTACTTAGCAACTATAGCATATGGCAGCAAAAGAAATACCAAAGGCAGCAGCTCGCTCTTAGTATTGAGTATATAAGGCAATGAGCATCAACCTAGTATACAAGGCAGTGAGCATCAACCTATCTCAGTATAGCGACAAGTAAATAACACTGCGGATTATTCAGAAATGGCAGCAAAGACCTATGGCAGTGACAAGTATAGCGACAAGTAAACTACAACCATAGTGAGCATAGTGAGCATGACAATGAGCATCTAATATGGCAGCAAACAGTGAGCATTTTCAGATGCTACCATTTAGTCCCAATGCAAAAAAAATAGCATATATGGGAGCAAGTAAACTACATGTATAGCGACAAGTGGGCATAGTGAGCATGACAGTGAGCATATGATACTATACAATCTATAGAAATCCAGTTTCATAGATACAGAGCAAAAGCAATCAATGTGGATCAAGTCAATTGCTAACAGTTTATAATCCAAGCAAAATGTGGATCAAATCCATTGCTAACAGTTCATACTAGGCTATTTCTTAGAATTATTACTGATATCATGTTATTAGTTAGAGCACAGAGCACATGAGCACAAGAGCATAAGGGGTGACTGATATAATGTTAGAGAACAGTGAGCATCTAATATAGAAGCAAAGACATATGGCAGCATAGAGCACAAGAGCACACTTGAACTAGGTAGCATCGAGCACAGAGCACAAGAACACAGAGCACGTGAGCACAAGAGCACAAGATCATAGTAAGCATTTAACATATATAAGTAGCATCTACGAAAAATAGTGAGCTAGGAGGGCATCAGAGAGGAGGGGAGAGGGGAGGAAGAGGAGGGTGTGGCTCTTACCAGAGAGAAGGCAGAGGTCATCAGAGGAGGGAGCCCGTGCCTGCGGCGATGGAGCTCGGGGAGGAGGGGGCGCCGTGCCTGTGGTGGCGAAGCTTGGGGAGGACGGCAGCCCTCGATGCGGTGGCGCTCAGAGAAGGAGGGAGGCACGCATAGAGCTTGGGGAAAGCTCGGGGAGGAGGGGGAGAGGGAGAGGGGAACGGGCCGGACGCACCTGGTGCAGAGGCGTCGGGGAGGAGGGCACGACGTGGCTCGCTTGGGGAGGCATTGGAGAGCACATGTGGCGGCGCTCGCGGAGGCGTCGGGGAGGAGGAGGGGGCCCACGGTGGCAACCGTCATGGCAGCGCTCAAGGACGAGGAGGGAACCCGCGCGGCGACCATCGATGCGCTCGAGGACGGAGGAGGGGGCCAGCGCCGGCGGTGCTCGAGGACGAGGAGGGGGCCCGTGGCAGCAGTACTCGGGGAGGAGGAGGGGGCCCATGGCGGCAACCATCGAGGCAACGCTCGGGGATGAGGAGGGGGTCCGACGGAGGAGGGGGCCAGCGGCAGCAGTGCTCGGGGACGAGGCGGGGGCCTACGGCAGCGATGCTCGAGGACGAGGAGGGGGCCCGTGATGGTGATGCTCAGGGAAGGACGATGGGGCCTGTGTAGCGACCGTCGAGGCACTCGGGGAAGGACAAGGGGCACAGCGGTGGCCGGCGGCAGTGCTTGGAGAGGAGGGGAGGCGGAAGTCGGGTAGCCTGTCGGCGTCAAAGAATAGCGTCGAAAGTTAGAGTTTGGTCCCCGCTACACCCCTGCTTATATGGGGGTGGCCACTTTAGCGGCGGTTCACATACCCAACCGTCGCTAAAATGGAATAGCGGCGGTTGGTTTTGTGAGCCGCCGCTACAAAGTTGTCATTTTTTTTAACATAAAGTTATTCATTTTCCAAAAATTGTATTATTCATTTTTCCCCTGATTTTTTTAAAATAATATATTAGCCCTAGAATTTTACAAAAGAACCCTTGAGTTCATTATTAATTATGTTTTAGTCCTGTTTTTTACAATTAGGCCCCTATACTTAATAAAAATTAATGTTATGTCCTAAAATTTTGTAGAAACAACCCTATACTTTTTATTAATTATAGTTAGTCCTAAAATTTACCTTTTAGCCCCTAAAACTTCAAACTACATGATGCTTAACAAAATAAGTTACACAATATTTATATTCAAATAAGCATAAATTACAAAGAACATATACAAGGTTAAAATAATAAAAGGTACTTAACAAAATAAAATTATATGATGCTTGAGTTATCCTTGTTAGACTTTTCCTTGGCAGTGATCAGTGCGCATGTAGGGCATTCCATCAATAAAGGAGAGTCTTGCTTCCAAGACTTTAAAATTTTTCGGATCTATGAAACATGGCACCTCATCATAATGATTGTAGTCATCTCGATCCTCCACATTCTTCACTCCAACGATTCTTTGTTTACCTGGAATAATAATGTATTTCTTTTCGTCCTTTGAATCAAGTACATAAAACACCTACTCCACGGTCTTGGCAAGTATCTAAGGGTCATCTTTGTGACCAACATTGTTAAGATCAACAATTGTGAAACCATATTCATCCACCTCGATGTCATTAGGGTGCTTCACCCATTTGCATTTAAATATGGGAACCTGTAAATTTGCACCGTAGTCTAGTTCCTATATTTCCTCAATGTACCCATAATACGAGGTAGCCTGGTCCTCCTCGTCAATGGCTTCTACTCGTACACCGCTGTTTTGACACTTGCTCTTCTTATCCTTCTATTGGGTGTAGAAGTCAAAACCATTGATGTCATATGCTTGAAAGGTAACCACGGTTCTTCTTGGGCGGTTAGCTAACTTCCTTAACATTTTCTCTTTCAGAGACTCGCAACTTGGAAGGTTTAGGGACCTAAACCATATGTGAACGAGCGCTTGTGCTCGTCTATGATCCATTTATCCATCGCATCCTTGTTGTTCTGACGGAGCTCTAACAAATGTTTCTCAAAGTACGGTCCCACAATCTACGTCTATTGCAATACGCTTGTTTGAAGTCACGGTCAATGAATGATTTACATCCTTTCGTACCTTTTCCAGATAATCTACCCTCATGATGAGACACGGGGAGACCAATTGATCTGCTACCATCATTAATGTAATCTGAGCAACATTCGATGATCTCCTCAGTTGTGTAGCCCTCAATCATAGAACCCTCTGGATGTGAACGAGCACGTACATAGCGTTTCAATACATACATGAACCTCTCAAATGGAAACATCTGATGTAGGTAGACGGGGCCCAATGCAGAGATCTGGTCAACAATATGAATCATGAAGTGTTCCATCGTATCAAAAAAGGATCGAGGGAAGACCATCTCAAGTATGCACATTGTTTCTTTCATGTGGGTCCATAGGTCTTTAACTCGTCTTTAGTTATCACCTTCTTTGATACCGCGTTAAAGAAGTAGCAAAGGCGAGTTACAACCAACTTCAGTCATGGTGATTTAACAGCTCTGATAGCAATAGAGAGAAACACCGAAAGCATTATGTGGCAATCGTGAGTGTTGTACCACTTATCTTTAACTCTTCCATATTTACAAGATTCTTGACATTCGATGCGAAACCCGTCGGTACTTTAATCCCACTGAGGCACTTGCAGAATACTTTTTGCTCCTCAATCATAAGTGTGTAGGCTGTCAGGGGGAGAAAGTACTTTCTATTTGCTCTTTCTTGCGGATGGAGCTCTGGTCTTATTCCCATCACTACAAGATCTCTACGTGCACTGAGTCCATCCTTTGTCTTACCGGGTTGGTCGAGTACAAGTCCGCTACTACTGTCAAATACACCCTTCCCAATATGCATCCAGTCGAATGCATGATTCACTTTCAATTCTTTCCAATAATTGAAATATTCGAAGAAAATGGATTTCTTCTTAAATGGCGTGAGACCTTTTGCCTTTTTGACTCCCTTCACCGGCTTTCCAAAAACAACACTGATGTTTTTAACAAGGTCAAACACGACCCTGCTAGTATAACGGTGAGGTTTTATGTCGTTCTCAACTTTGCCATCGAAGTGTCTAGCCATCGCACGATACCTGTGTTTTGCTGGTAAGAATCGGCGGCTTCGCATATACACTAGCTTCTGGGATGCTAGAAGATACACATGGGATGTATCATCAACGCATACAAAACATGTCGCCTTTCCTTTGACCTGTCCTGATAATGCCCTTAGTGCCGGGGAATCACTTACCGTGCAAAAAATAATTGCTCTGAGCGTGAAATACTCTCTTAGATACTCATCCCATAAACGGACCCCCTCCAACCATAGTTTCTGCAGGTCTTCAAACAATGGTACTAAGAACACATCTATGTCGTTACCAGGTTCTTTAGGCCCAGATATAAGAGTGGTCAGTAGTAGGTACTTACACTTATGGCATAACCATAGTGGAATGTTGTACATTGCTAGTATCACTGGCCAAGTGCTATGCGGATTCCTCATTTGACCGAATGGGTTCATCCCGTCTGTACTCAATGCAAACCGTAGGTTTCTTTTCTCGTTAGAGAAGTCTCGATGATCCTCAAAGAACTTTTTTCCATTATGTTCCATCTGCGGGATGCCTGAGCTTACCATCTCTCTCGCGTGTATGCCATGTCATCATTGCCGCATCCCTAGGGTTGGCGAACAAGCGTCTGATGTGATCGACCATGGGTAAGTACCACATGACTAAAACAGGAACCTTACTGTCATCACTGTCATCGATGATAGAACTCCTTTTTTTTCTTTCTCCCCTTAGTTGTTTCTTCACGCCTCCATCGGCGTCACAATCGTTATTCCTTTTGTAACGACTGTGTTTGCACCTTGGGCATCTCACAGCGTCCTGATGCTCCTTTCAATATAATATGCAATGATTTGGACACGCGTGAATTTTTTAAACACCCAACAAAAGTGGGAAAATCAGCTTCTTAGCAAGGTATGTTGTCCTTGGCAACAAGTTGGGTTTTGGCAGCGCATTGGAAATAAGTTCCAACAAATCCGTGAAACTAGCGTCCGACCAACCATGCATGGCCTTCAGTTTCATCAACTCAAGTACAGTACGCAACATGGTAAAATCTTTATCACATCCCTTAGATTTATCATATAATGGATCTTTTGATGCCTTCTCTATTCTATGAAAATTATCAAGCCCTTTAGTTGTACCGGCATTGATCAACACTTGCGGCTCAATGTGACACCACAACTCCTCAACATCAAAATCAGCTTCACCAGGCGAATCCATCGCATCTGCACGAGACGAATTGACAGCCTCGACTTCAACTTCAATATGCTCATCAAATTCCATATCAACCACACTGTTCTCACCATGTTTTGTCCATCTCGTGTACCCCTCAACAAAACCCCTCCGTACCAAGTGTGATTTTATTACTTCTATATCATTCCATAGCTTCTAATTCTTGCAATCAAAACACAGACAATATATATCAGTTGTCCGTTCACGTCGAACATGTACTGCGGCCGTTTCGATGAATTTAGTAACTTCTCATAAAAATATTGGACCCGATCTAGGTGCCTCGTACATCCAAGATCTATCCATCGCGAACGACCTTGAATGTAAACCCAAAAATTAATTAATAACACAAAATTTAAATATTTATTAAATATATAAACATTGAAATATAATATACATGAAGTGAAAAATATTATGCAAGGTAAAATCAAAAAAGCATCAAATTATTTTATATATTATTTAACTTTTATCATAATCTATCCAAAATATTATAAATTAATTAATTAATTATGTGTAACAAAAAATATAAATATTCACTAAATATTTAAATATTAAAATATAATATACATTAAGTGAGAAATATTATGCAACGTAAAATAAAACAAATATTAAATTATTTTATATATTATCTAATTTTTATCAAGAAATAATAAAATAATTAACATCCCTCCTGCCCTAATACTACCTTCTCTCTCTTCTAAAAACCAAACTAGATCTAGATTCTCATTGACATAAAACAAGCCAGATATAATAAGTTTTTTGTGTAGTGATGAAAAGAGATAATGTATGCCTTCATTAAACTTCAACTATATCCAAATAGAACCATTCAAATCAAACAAATTTAGCTAAAATTTGAATAAAAACTAATAAACTTAAACCCCAAAATTCTACTTGATTTCAAAATTAGAACACAAAAAGACCAATGGGATGAGTTCCCCTCACCTCAAAGATCAAATTTCTGCAAAAAAAAACTCAAAACCTTCCCCCTTTGATTTTTGTGATTTGCCCAAATTTTCAAGCCGCCACTGTTCGAGTGAACAGAGAAGCTGTCGGAACGCGGTATTTATAGCTTGGGCACTTTATAGTGGCGGTTGACATTATCAACCACCGCTATTATGCCCTAAATAGTAGCGGTTGAAATTGTCAACCGCCGTTACAAACTTGGGCCATTTCTAGCGGCGGTTGACAAATGTCAACCGCCGCTATTAGGGGCTCTGTAGCGGTGGCTCAGACCGCGGCAGGTCCCCTAGGCTCTGTCGGCGGCTCACTTTGAGTCGCGCCGCTGTGGCCTTTGGGCTGCCGCCACTACAAACCTGTTTTGTGATAGTGGTAATACCTCTGAAATTAATCTGTCTTCAATGACTTTGGGTCCATGTACCTCTGGGTCATTGGCACAAAGAAGATCAAGGTTCAAATAAAGTCGGTACACAGTGTCCCCAACGGTTCAACTGCTTCAGCCGTGTCTTAATATCCTTGCCATTCACGGAACTGATAAGTACACACAAAACAGCAACAATTCTCAACATTTTACTCTGATTATTTCTTAGCACCTTATTTCTTTGGAGGACTTGTCAAGATAACTAGGCAATAACTTGACACAGCACTAGCTTTGAATTCTTCATGAAAGATGAAGCACTAGCTCTCATAGCGTTTTTTTAGACATGCATCTAAACCGTTTAAATAGTCTTTGATCATCTACACGTAGCCTCTAAATATGTTTTGGTCACGTTTAAACAACGTATTGTGCATCTAGACATCTGTTTAGAAAGTGATTCATATAGTTATTAGTAAAAGAAAATGAGAGATACTGATGATTAATAATTTATTTAACCATCAGATATTTATGAACTTGCAATCTATGTGTTATTTAGGATGCTTTTATATTTATGACTTTTAAAAATTATAATTATTAATGTATTTAATTATTAATTTATCTATCTATCTTTGATTATTGTCATTTGCTATGCTATATATTTATTATTTTTTTGCTGCTATAATAGAAATATGTGTTATATATTTAATTTTTTACCGCTTCAATTCTAAATATGTGCTATATATTTACTTATTTAGCTCATGTAATACACATACATCTATTAGACATTGTCTAGACTCTAGTCACCAACTCGTCATCTGTCTACGTCTTACGTCTAAAAAATACTGCTCATACTACAACTCAAGCCATTTAGAATACCACTAGAAATTATGCGCTGCATTGTCATGCTTATTTCTTTGTTACCTTTTGTATTAACCCATCTTTTGTTATGTTAGAATATCATTTCACATGCAGTAGGTAAACATATGAATGGAAGTTCAATAGCTATAGCTCCTATATTGCACTCTCTGTTTTATTAAATTTTATCTAAAAGACACTTATTGGATGTACGGAATAATAAAGTGGATATATATACAAAGATTATTCAATACCTGACAAAATTTAGCACTCATGGTGTTAATTAAGTTATTCAACACCTTGTAATTTTTTATGATCACAGGTGAGACATTTACGATCGGCAACAAACTTTTATAGAAAAATTTATGGTTGTATGTAGGAAGGAACTTCCAAACATAGGACTACTATAAAATGAAAAACACATGGCTCGCATAAACATAACAAACTGAACTATAAACAACGCAAATAATCCAACCCAATTGAATTCATGTAGTACAGTATGCTATGTGGCAAATATCATGTCATCGCTCAAGCCTGGGACCTGGGTAGTAGTAGCACATAGCAATGCCATGACGAGAGATTTGACAATTGTAGCCAATTACAAACTCAGTACCACAGCATGTCGTGGAAATTACACGGAAAAAGAAAAGAAATGCAATGGCACTTTGGTCAAACCGGTGTGGGTTTAGCAATACTGGACGACTAGAGCGGTGAGTTAATGAGGAGCACGACTGGACGGGCGTGGGTTTAGCAATACTGGACGACTAGAGCGGCGAGTTAATGAGGAGCACGACTGGACGTTGATTTTTAGATTTGTTTTATTAAATATTATAATATTAATTAGAAGTATTAAATATATATTATTAATAAAACTTAATCTATAACTCCGTCTTAAATAATAAAACAAATTTATTAAAACTAATTAGTTCATAATTAAATAATATGATACTATAATAATTATCTCTTAATAATAATTTAATTAAATTTAAAAAATTTATTATTAATACATTTAATTTTATAATTAATTTTGTATTAATATATATTTAATAATTATATAAAATATTTTAATAATTAATATAACTCACTAATTTTAGACCCAATAAACAAACACACACTCAGCCCTGGGCTCGGCTTCGTTCGATCCGGTCGCTGCTGTGCTCTGCTCTTCCTCCTCTCCACGGCCGGCGCGGGGCGGCGCGTCAGGGAGCCGGGGCGCGAGCCAGATAGCCCCACCTCAATTCCGCAGCTCCCCTCGCGTCGCCCCTGCCTGATTCCTCACCTCAATGGACGCGCTTGCCGCCTCCTGCTACTGCTCCCGCCGCCGCCGCCTGCTCCTCGCCGCGGCTGCTGCCGCCTCTGGATACGGTGTCTACCGCCTCTACCTCCACCACCGCCGCCGCATCGTCGCCGCCCTCTCCCTCGCTGACGCCGTCTCCCAGGTCGGCTCCGACCTCGCTGAGTTCCTCCGCTCCGACTCCGACCAAGTCCCGCAGAGCCTCCTCCAGCTCTCGAAGCTCGCCGCCTCCGAGCCCGTCTCCTCCGCTGCGTCAAGCCTCTCCGAGTCCGTCGCATCCGGGGTTCTCCGCGCCATCTCCTCACACCAACAACCGCAACAGCTCCGGCAGCAGAACCCCCAATCCTCGCTCCAAGATCGAATCTTGGACCGGCTCCTCTCCCCCGCCGGTGCCGGCTTCGCTTCCGCTGTTGTCGGAAGCTTCGCCAGGAACCTCGTCTTGTCCTCCTGCAACGGCCGCGCTGCCGAGGCCGGCGCCCGCGGGGAACCGGAGTGGCTGGCGGCGCTCTGCAGCACAAGGGGGAAAGAGGCCGCGGCGGACCTCGTCCGAGTCTTCGTCAGCACCGCCGTCGCCGCCTACCTCGACCGGACTGCCGTTGTGCGCAGCAACGACCAGGCGGTGGTTGGCCTCTCTGATCCCAGACACGAGGCCAGGGTCAAGGACCTCGCCGTCGCTGTCTGCAATGGCGCCGTCGAGACCTTCTTACGGACGTCGAGGCAGCTGGCCAAGGAGGCCTCCGTTGCTCGGGTTGAGGCGGTGGAATTGGAGAGTGAGGGTCGGAGTTCTGGCACGAATGGCGTGATCCACAAGGTGTCAAGTACCCTAGCCATGCCGAGCAACAGGAGGTTCGTGCTGGATGCTACAGGCAGGGTGACTGCAGAGACGGTCCGGTCATTCCTTGACTTCTTGGCACAGCGGGTGTCCGATGGGGCGAGGAAGAGCATGGTCGTTGCTCGTAGCGAGGTTGCCGAAAGGGGGCTTGTCGCCGTCAAGTACCTTGGCGCCAAATCCATGGCCATCTTCACCATCTCCCTGGCATTGTGCATGCACATTTTGATGGGAACGAGGTTTCTATTGCCGGCCTAGCGGCCTATCTGGTTGGGAGCCAGAATTCCATTTACAGATGATTGCTTACCACTTGTCTTGATTGTAGATGCAGAGTAAATTGTGTAGATTATAATTGGTTGTGCATTCGCTGTTATTGTCATTTTGTGTGTTGGTAAAAAGTATGAAATTGCAGCTAGAGTGTAATTTGTAGTTGGGCGGTTGTATGTTTGTGATTGTTTGGTTGGTTCAAGGAGGTATATGTATGCAGCTAAAATGACACTTGCAACTTCTGCAATGTTAGGTCTGAAACTTGTAGTGTTGTTTGATGGCCGTTGTCACTAGCTAGTCGCAACTTGTTATTTATGTTCCTAAGCTGGCTTCTGTGAAACAACCAGCTGCAGCAGCAACTTGTTTGCTTGTGCTTGAATTTTTTTCTCTGCTATGATTTGTAACAAAGGAGATATGCCAGTTTCTGACTTTATCTCTCTGGTCTCTGCTATGATTTGTATAACAAATGAGATATGACATCAATAGAATAGTTATGGGTGGAGGTTTCTTGTCTCTCTAGTCTTTTACTTTGTTCTTTTGTTATGTGTTAGTGCCTCATGTTACGGTGAGCACTTCATCAAAATCAATTGAAGGTGAACCGGTATTGCAATTACTAGATATGCCTTATGATGACTAAGCAGCTCTTTTTTGGGCATTGACATTTGATTTCTACTTAGCACCGATGATTTGGTGTTTATAATACTGATGCATTACATGTCATATTTGCCTTTCATTTTTAGTTTTCCAGTTCACACAGTGTTCAAGTTTTTGTTAGTAGTATTGAGTATGCTCTTCCTGTCCTGGGTGAAGTAGGCAATGCAGATTGAGTTACTAGGCATTGACTACCTCACCAAAAAGTTTATAGGGAATCATTTATACTTCAACACTTCCACTCGCATGTGTGCTCATTTGGTTCGTAGACGTAGAATGAGTCGGATGCAATGTATTTAATAAATTGCACCTGCCAGGATTAAAACACATGACCTCAGGTCCTGACATCACATTAGCTAGTTAGCTACTGTACCCTGACCAGAACAAAAAGCCTAAGCTAATAGTTCATGGTGTAGAGGAAATTCTGTATGCCTCCAACTCTGTACATTGCATGTGCCACCCTGAGCTAAACAGATGAAGTTACCTTCCTAATTAGTACTTATTATGGTTGAATTGATTGCTGCAATAGGAGCAGACATCAATGTAAGGTTGGCCGGTTTATAACTCTATATATTACCATAATATTAGACTTGAGCAGCCTTCCCTCTAGTGCTACAATCATGGGCCATCCCACATGGGAGACTTGTACACTAAAAAAAATGAAGTTGATACTAACGGTGCTTCTCAGAATACAAATAGTCAGCTTGGGTTCAGAATGGGTGGTACCAGAAATGTTAGTCGCTGCTCATGCGTGAATTCTTCACCTGGTGTGGTAAAGTGTTAGACAGTCAGAGTGCTGCCATCCTTCCTCAAAGAAATGTGGAATCTATTTTATTTTTCTTGAATGCGCGGAAGAGCTACGTATCTTTGTATTTAAGAAGAAGAATGAGCGGTCCCGTACAAAACTTCACCCCTCACTCCGAACCGAGCAGTGAGGGGCTGACTTACAAATAGGTTGTAAACTAATAAAACACACACGATGCAATGCCTGATGTGAACTCATACACACCTAGACCGGGTTTGCACTGTCGGCCAGGGCTCGCAACGAGTGAGCGCCCACAAAACACCACAAATGCTTCTCATTTCAAACTCGTACAATGGCACTTGCACCAGGACTAGCACCATCAAATACACAGGAGTTTTGATGTTTCCAAAGGGTCCATGCGCCTAGAATAATTATCGAATTGAAGCCTTTTCTAATTTCTTTCAGAACCTTCTTGCTAGCTTTGCGCCACCATTCAGCGAACACTTCTCCTCGGTGATCAGGTGCTCTAGCTTCAAGACCAAAAGACAGCAGGACCTTATACCAAAATTCTCGGGTAAAAATATAATTGGTGAAGATGCATTTTGCCGGTGCCCATGTTTTCTATAATTTGTGCCAAGGCTCAAATACCACCGAGCCGTTGACGAGGTCTTGGTAGGTGGATTTAGATGAGAAGATAACCGACTTATCAAACTGTCATTCATGGCGATCATCGGCATCGGAGAGGGCAAAGTCATGGGGTGCATCCCACATCTAGAAGTACCCATATAGACCAATTAGAGATAAGCCTCCTTGTATGTCAGTGGGCCATTGACGGTCCGTGATGGCCTCTAAGACTGTGTGCTGCTCCCGAACCTTGAGAGAGAGCAGCCACTACCAAAGGTGCAAGGTCTCCAATGCAACAACCAAATAGCCATTTATCTGTTCAAAAGAGAGTGTTGCTGCCATTAGCAACATGCGACACCACTGATGTGTTGAAAAGGGCAATAGCATTTGGATGTATAGGGATTTCGAGCCCCTTCCATGGCCGATCTGCTTCGGTTTTCACAAACCGGAGCCAACATACTTGCAGTGCCCAACTCATATTCAAGATTCAAAATTCCCAGGCCTTCATACTCCACAGGTCATTGTACCCGCTCCCAAGCCACAAGGCAAGAGCCACCATTGGCCTGGGCACGACCTTTCGAAGTAAAACCTCTGTGTATTTTATCCGCTGCCCGAATAAACCATTTTGACACTTCCATTGCAATGAGAACACAAATAAGCACAACCGAGAGCACAAACCAAACCCAAGCAACCCTTCCGGCCATATTCATCAATGAAGCCTTCCAACCGGGTAGTTTGTTCCCGATCTTTTCAATCCACGATAGCAGATTAGATTTCCATAGCTTTTTATCCGAGATTGGTAATCCCAAATAGGTGACTAGAAAAGATGCCGGCATACAGGGAAGAGTTGTGCCTACTGTATCCACCTGCTCTTGTTCACACCGTATTGTGATTGGGATGACTTGGCTCTTTTGTAAATTAGTTTGTAACCCACAAGCTGCACCAAACTTGTTTAGAATTTGCAATGTAAGATCCATCTCCTCTTCCACCGGGCGAATAAACAAAGCGACGTCATCCGCATAGAGTGAAATCCGTTGATAGTGATTGATAGTGATTCCGACGTGTCAATGGTTGAAGGAGACCAATTTTCCTGGCCTTAGTGAACAAACTGTTCAACGCATCCATCACAAGGATAAACAACATGGGCGAGAGAGGGTCGCCTCGGCGAAGACCCCTCTGATGTTGAATCTCTTCTCCCAGCTGTCCATTAAGCAAAATGCAAGTAGAAGCCGTGCGAAGGAGGTTAGAAACCAGTGCGTACCATCTAGGTCTAAAGCCCAAATATCCAAGAATATCCAAAAGAAATGATCAGGCAACTGAATCAAAAGCCTTAGAAATATGTAACTTCAAGAATAAACTAGGTACCTTCTATTTATGGCGGCTTGATGGTCTGATGCACCAGTATATAATTGCCATGAACACTTCTCCCTCTTATGAAGGCATTTTGGTTATTGGTGACCAGAGAATTCAGATACGGTGTGAGACGATTAGCCATAATTTTATTGACAAGCTTGGCGAAGCTATGAATAAGGCTTATAGGACGAAAATCCTTGCAAGTGAGGGCTTCATCTTTCTTCAGAATGAGAGTAAAGTATGCTGAGTTAAGGAGCCATAATTTCCTGCCATCACCTTGTTGCGAAGTAAGGATCACAACCATGATATCTGCCTTGATCAACAACCAACAAGATTTATAGAATCTACCCGTAAAACCATCCGGGCCGGGGGCACGATCCGAGGGCATAGCCTTGATAGTCTCCCATACTTCCTCTTCTAAGATTGGCTCGTCCAAGATCGAGAGATCGACACCCGCTTGGTGAAAAAAATTCAGATTCAAAGTACAATCACGAGATAGAGCTGTACCCAACACTACAACATTACCTACTTTTGCCAACACCTACTACAGTCGGCGAAGGTCTCCTTAAGAGGCAGACAATCTGTCAGCAAAAGGCTACACCGAGACTTAGCAAACAGTCGGGTTAGAAGCCATCGGCAAAACCTTTGCTGACACTTAAGTGGAAGGCAAACCCTCTTTCATCGTGCAATGGCAGCCAAATTATTATTTCATATAACAAATCATGCATGATTAAAAAACTGATATTTATCCACATTATCCATGATCCATCAGGGAACAAATATTATTATATAATTATTTAAATCCACATTATCCATTAACATCACACAGTACATTCGTCCGAACAAATGGTTCCAAATCTCCATCTTCATATATGCATCATAAGTCATAGTTTAGACCCATACATATACAACTACAGTTAGCTGATGTATGACTGAAGGTGCCCAAGTGATCATGAGCAAAACAGGTCATCCCTCCAAAATACTAGATCGGACATAGAACTGCTAATGTTTAGCAGAACAGAGTATAGACCAACTCTGATATAATTAGCTAATGTTTGACTGAAGGTGCCCAAGTGGTCACAAGCACAACAGATCATCCCTCCAAAATACTACCACTCCTGTGCTGCTCAAAAGGTTGCAACTCCAAAATGTTGGTAACTCCTTGTTCCTAGATAAATACATAACAAGGAAAAAAATTAAAGTATGAGCACAAGGTAAACTTCTAAAAGCTCACAAAAATAATGTTTAAATGCTAAAAAATAAAGTATTATAAAGTTACATACACCAAATGTTTAAAAGCTCTCAGAAAAATAAAATTTTAACTGGTGTAATTTTACAGATATTTAACTTGATTTGTTTGATAAATGTTGTATGCTGGAAGCATATCATATTGTGTACAAGTAAAAATAGCCCAAGATTCAAGTGTAGGCCATTAGCTGGAACTATTTGTTCAATGGCAAGAACAAGTGCTCATGCAAAATTTCATTTATCCCTATCAAAAATTATTATTTCATATAACAGTCTTGTTGAGGTATCAAGAAACAGCAACGTGTAGTAAACATGAACAAAAAGACTCGACCTTTCAAAGCATCTGCATATTCAAGAAATGGTTATTTACTTCTAAGATTATTGCTCTATAAAATTTCACAACAATATAGCCTTCACAGAGCACACCATAAAAATAATACCAGACATGGCGCAAGCAGCTCAAACGCTGAATGCTTTGAGCCTTCCTCGTCAGGTCCCCTCTGAAATCAATCCCAAAACAAGAAATCCATGTGGTCGCATCTCCCTCCTGCAACGAACGAATCAGCTTAATTAACAAGAAAATATTGCACCTAAAATTAGCAAGAGGTGCAGGATGGAAAAGAGAAGTGATTGGAAGCCGTGGGGATAGCAGATCAGACCGTGGTGAGGATGCACGGCCAGCGGGAAAAGCAGAGAGCAACCCCTGAGCAGCAGGAACTCCAAGGCATTGAAGGTGCCCAGATCTGGACTAAGGAGAGGCAACCGGAGTTCAGTGCCATGGATCTGCACAGAGATGGGATGCTATCCAGTGTGCCTTGGAGCCAGAGCTGGTGGCAAGTTGCGCCTGCTGCTCCTGCCCATGACAGTGTATGCGGGTGTGGGCATCGTGGCGCTTCTGCTGCTCGCACGCCTCATGGCGGCAGTCAGCTACGGTGCTTCTGATGCACCTGTACATGGTTGCGGCGCGGCAGCACGTGGTGTTGCGACGGGCAGAGCACCAGCGCCTCCGTGTTGTGATGGGCGGCGCTGTTAGGAAGGGGAAAGGAGGAAGGCAGCGGCTGATGGTGGCGTCATGCTGACCTGCGGGCTGCGGCGGCTGGTGTGCAGCGTTGAGACGCTGGGGGAGGGTAGGGCTAGAGTTAGCTGGTTTGGTGGGCTGGGCCTTAGCTGAATTGGGCAGGCACGGTTCTAATGCCAACAGATCTTTGGAGGTAGATGGCTACCCCGATAGTTTCTCAGTCGTATGAGTAACGTCGACAGTTAGTTAGTTGTTTAATGACATAATTACCGACAGTTAAACTGAGGTAGAAAGAAAATACATTTACCCACAGATAACTAGTCAAAGATTAAACATCTTTCTCCACAGTTCACTGTAGGCAATAGCTGGTTATGGTGTAGTGCAACAGATCATTGAAATAGTTGAACATAGCCTCGTGTTTTTCCTCCTGACCAGTGAGAACATTATCTTCATGGATCAATTTGGGAATGTAGTTTTTCTATTTCTGAAATTCCGTTGTTCTATGAAAAAGAGCGGTATTAGCATTGCTGTCCTTCGGAAAATGGATTGGTGAGCGAAGTCTAGCAATTGTCCATTCTAGAGAAGCCAGTACGAGACAATGCCGCCTAACCGCATGCCGCAACCAATCCTCATCTGCTGTTAGGGGCCAAGAGTCCTGTGCAATTTCTAATCTGTGCAAAATTTCTCGTGCGATGCCGAGTTGGGATTTGATATGGCCCACCCGCTTCTGGCTCCAAGATTGGAGAGCTTTTACGAGCCGCTTGAGTTTGATAGAAATCCGCTCAAGAGGACATGTACTCACAGCCGGCGCGTTCCAAGAATCAGCGATCGTATCATGATAACCATCGAGTTTTTGCTAAAAGCTTTCAAAATGGAACATTCTCATGCCATGAACGCCCTCCCTGAGCCCGAGTACTAAGGGACAGTGATGAGAGATCTCTGTGGCTTGGCTCTGAGCAAACACTCTGGATACAATGCTTCCCAATCAGCCGAACACAAGGCCCGGTCAAGCTTGACCAGCGTTGGTGCATCGTGTTCATTAGATCAAGTGTAGCGATGTCCAAGAAGAGGCACTTCCTTTAAATCAATATCATTCACAAAGCGTCTGAAGTGACCCATCATGTCTCGGTTTAGATTTTCGTTTTTCTTGTCTTCCGCGGAGTAGATCTCGTTAAACCTGACCTCACGTAATTCATTTAAGAACTCAATCTTCTCAGTGTCTCGCTGTGGGCCATAAACACCCGTGAACCACCATTTTGGTTCGTCTTGAGACACTACAGGAAACCCGGTTGGCACACAGCACAACCTGCCTAGCCCATGGCACTGATCTGCCATGGGCCGCCCACAACACAAAGCCGATGGCATCTCACAGACGGCATATAGTTTGTGCCGTGTGCCAAATATCGCGCCCACGACATAATCTGTACCGTGAGTCGAAGCGGCCAACGACAAAAAGCCTACCGGGCCGTTAGGTCTGACGGCCAAACTCCCCTTTGCCGTGTGCCCGACTGTAAGGCACACGACACACATGGAATCTGTGTGTGTGCCCGCTGCCTTAGAACATGGCACAAATCGAATTTGTGTCGTGTGCAATGGTTTCTGCACACGGCACAGATGGTTCCCAGTAATTGCATCTGTGCCGTGTGTCATAGTTTTTACACATGGCATAGAGGCTAAATATAGACACAAATTATTTAATATTAGCGTCCCCGGTCCATCACAAATATGATACATAGCACAAATTATCATCCATCATAAATATCTATTAGAAACATGGAAATAAATAAAGTATCATCACAAACTCCATCACAAACATGAAACTAGCTTAGTGCCCCCCCCCCCCCCCAAGCGTTCGTTGCTGCTGCCCGGCCCTGTCCCATGGCGACCATTGATCTGGCAGTTCATTCGATGCCGCCGAGGGATTCTGCACAAGTGAACGCACACAAAGAGAGGTATTAAACAAGTTAATGTTATTATCACTAACAAATGAAGAAATGAGTGTTGAAAGCTATTATCGCTACTAAATGAATAAGTGAGAAGTGAATCCTATTATTACTAAATGAAGCTATTATCACTACTATTTGATGCAAGAACAATAGAATGCTAGTAGCACTAGGGTTTTGAAGCAAGAAATGAGTAAATGAGAAGTGATTCATATTATCACTCACCAGAGTAATAGCAGGAGGGGTAGACGCCGGAGACGGTGGGAACAAGTTTGTTGGAGGTGTTATGCCCATCTACGACGCCATCCACGGGAGCATCCGTTGTTGGTTCTCCTCGGCCCTCTGTCGATCCTCCTTCATCCTCAGCTCCATCTGACATAGGTTCTCCTCGGACCTCAGTCGATCCTCCGCCTGTAGGCCTTTTTCTTCATCCAGCTGGGTCTACAAAATTTCAGCCAAATGTTACATTGCACATCAAACATGTGTAAAAAGACATCAATGACAAATGCCACTGAGTTAACCTAAAGTGCCTGTAGCTGGGACATTGTAGTGGTCGGCCGAGTGCGGATAGCGGGGCTCGAGCTTGTGCTCCTCGCTCGAATCTAGGAGAGACTAGGAGTACTAGCCGTGTTGATAATGCTGTGGCCAATATAGTATCGTCCATGATTCTTTCCACCTCTAAGCGTCATCGCCAGCTCGCCATCAACGTCCTCGGTGTTTGGATCCCACTATGGCCCATGTAACTGCCTTGCCATCTCTGTGTATTCACTAATACGGCTGTGAACAGCCGCATTGCTGAACGACTCCGGAGGATCGTCCAAGCTGTAGTCGACGGTGGACGTTACCTTGCCCTTATGGGCCAAAGCCCATCCCTTCAAAGTCCCCAACTGCTGGCCACCATGTGCCTCCAATTGTGAAACAAAGAAAACACATGAAGATCATTAGTATCACATGTAATATACATAACCAATTGAGTGATGAAAGAAATAGGAAAAACCGAATTCGCGTACCGATGAAGACATGTACTCGTTGAGTGTACGGCTGCCCTGGTGGTGTGATGGACCTTGCATCATCAGACGCCGCTCCCCCGCAACATAGTACCTCTCCTCCCAATCGGGAGTGCACCACTAGGAGACCACCACAGCACTCTAGACTTTGCTTATCTATACACCACCTTGGAGGCACCTACACATTATCATAAGTAAAGACAAGAAGATATAAGAATTTCAAATGAGTATAGTTATTATCATAATTAAAGATAGTTATATATTTACCATTTTGTATTGCTCCTTAGTGAGCACCATGTTTCTAGCTTCCTTTTTGGTGACCTTTCTCTTGTTCACGGTGGCGTTGTAGATGATCACCGCCGAGAGACGCGCCTCGTAAAGCATTTCCTTCACGATTTTAGGACATTGCTTATAAGCCTAAAATTAACCGAAATTAATCTACCAAGAGACCCAAGGAAACTAATCTACCAATAAAATTAACACTAAAATATTACTAACATGCACTAGAATTATTACTACAATTAATTAACACTAAAATTATTAATAAAACTAAGCTAACACTAACACTAAGCTTAACACTAACCTAACCCTAACACTACAACTAAGCTAACCCTAATTACTAATTTACACTAATCTATTGTTAAAAAAAATTACCTCAGTTCAGCAAGGCGGTCGTGCTCGGGGACGAGGAGGCGGCGCGGGCTTCAGGGCGGCGGTCATCGCCGGGCTCAGGAAGGCGGCCTTGCTCGGGTCGTAGGGGCCGTGGAGGGGACTCGCCTGGGGAAGCTCCCAGCGGCGGGCGGCGGAGGCACCATCAGGCTTGAGCTCCCGGAGGCACGAGCGGGCTTGTCGTGGCGGGCTTGACGGTAGGTGGGGAGGTGGGCTAACGTGAGGACGGCGGGCAGGGAGGGCCGAGGCGTGGCGGTGGCATGCTAGGCGGAGGCGGCGGCGTGGAGGGCGGAAGCGGCGGCGGAAGGGCAGAGGCAGGGGAGTTTTGGCGCGCAGGAAGGACAGAATTACTTATGTGAAAACATTTATGCCATGTGTCGCGATCCAAGACACACGGCACAAAATGGCGTTGACCTATTGTGACGTGTGTCCTAGATCGAGGCACACGGCACAAATTGTACCGTGAGCCAGGACCAGGGGCACACGACACAGTTCTCCCCAGATTCAAATTAATATTTCAAGTTTTATATAATTTTTTATATATAACTTGAAAATAACTTGCTAATATGCTTCACAAAATTAATATATGAGAATTCATAAAAAAGAACCTATTATTTCATGTATTTTTTCTCTCAATTTCAATGTTCTATCACTAAAATACTACATTTGTAAAAAAATAAAAATTTCAAACAAATCTGAAAAAAAACCAAACTTTGACATGACACATTTTATGTGATTTATCACCTACATAAAAATACTTGTCTTCATATTCAAACTAGACCGTAAAAAAATTTCTGAATCATAAGAATGCTTCTCTCATCAACTCTCAAACTTATACGGAGATAGTTCGTTTAGTAAGCAATATACGTGACAACTTATACGAAACTTTGTCAACTTTTTACCACAATATCCATGCATGAAATAATGATGTCAGGTGCAATATCATGATTTTAATACTTTATTTGCATTTTCTATAATTTAAACACCGTTGGACAACACGTTGGTCGCGATATTTCATGCATAAGATTAGCGATATTTGCTCTCATTACATGTATACGGCTTCAAATAAGTGTTACGAACATGAATATAAAGTTTGTTCCTACTATACTTTAATATTTCAAACACTTCTAATTCAAGTTTGAATTATCATGAAAAAACACTAATAATAAAATAAATGCATCAAATATATCAAATTATGCTAGAAATGCACACATTTGTAACATGAGCTACCAAATAGAGTCTTTATAGCACACAAAAAAAAATGGGGAGAAAGAATCTCAAAAAAATTGTGCCATATGCCTAAATAATACACACAACGCCAATATCTGACACACGACACAATTGCTGCCATTAACCCCCACACGACACAGAGCTGACACCGTTCAAATGTTTGATGGCACACGGCACAGAGGGTTGTGTCGTGTGTCCATTATATGGCACACGACACATATTTATTTGTGTTGTGTGCTAAGTTTTTACACACGGTAGAAAATGTTATGCCGTGTGCTCATATTATACCGTGTGTAATATGCATGGCACACGGCATAACATCCCTTGTGTCATGTGCCCGATAGAAAGCACACGGTATAAAGTTTGGTACTCGGTATATACCTGTTTTCTGGTAGTGGGATATGAATCTGACGGTCACCGAATGCCGATGGACTCGGTGGTAATCAGAAGAGAATGATCCCTCCCGTCACGCCACCAAGATCCAGTCCCGTGTCCCTTGTGCCGGGAGAAAGACGAATTCTCTGAAATCCACACCCAAAATCGACCTCACATCCCATTCATCAATAAGTGCCAGTGTTGTTTCTTGAAGGCAAACCACTGTCGGGCAGCAAGCTTTCACGACCAAGCGCACAATGTCACGACGAAACCTCTTGTTCAGCCCACGCACATTCTAGATAAGAAATTTCAGAGAATCCATTGATACAATTTAGAAAGAAACCAGACCCAAGAGACCGTAAAACATTATGCTGTTACCACAACATCTTGGGGGTGAGCAAGAGTATCAGCGGGATCTCTTTCCCCAACAATGCAGCCAATGCCTCAAAGATGGTCTCTACTCAGCGGGTTTTCAAAAAAACTTAGACATCCGCAAAACCAAGGCGACGAGACAAACAGTTGCTGCAGTTTCAGTATTCATTGCCGGAGGCATCTTCGCGATGCGCCTGCTGCGGCGGGGTGCGTGAGAAGTTGTGGCAGCACGCCGTTGACGCCGCTGAGCCGTCGGGTGGGGAGCACTATGGGAATAGACCTGCAGATGTTGGTGAGGAATTAATCTGTCCGTGATTGTTCTGGAGGTTGCGATTGTTGAGTTTCCGATGTAATTGTCCTTTGCCTGCGAGAGTACAGAACCATAACAGGAGGGTCTTGTTGGGGTTCTGCCACCTCATAGACTAGAGGTTCAGCAGATAGGACATCTTCGGCTGGGAGCCAAGTCAGAGGAGATGGAAACATTCAAACCAGCTTGTAACTCCCGCTCTTGGGAACACAAGAAGTGAGTTGGTGGCGGCGGAGACGGTTCGGGAGTCGGAGAGCTGCCATCAATGGGTTGTGCCGTATTAATGTGGAATCTAAGCTCCCATTGATCCTAGGAAGAAGTAAAACACTAGTACTTACTCCATCCCAAAATATAAGCATTTGAAGGGTTGGTTCAGATTCATAGCATCTCTAATAAATCTGGACACAAAACTGTCCAAATACATCAAGATTACTATGAATCTGGACACTCTTACTCCTACCCTCAAATGCTTATATTCTGGGACATATGAAGTAGTTTTGTTAGTATATTGGAGGTCTTATTTTTTAGGCACCTCATTTAATACTGATGAAACTCCACTAAGACTGGACTTAAAGTTAAATCACATATACCATGCATAGTATTTAGAAAAGATCTTATAAATATTATATATTTTATTGTGATTTATTTTATCACTAAAGGTATGAACTTATCTTTTAAATAAAATGAATAGTCAAAATTAACGGCGTCAAATAAAAATGATGAGGGATTAGTGATAGCAGTTAATTTGAATGTTCCTGGACCGTTCGTCTCAATCATCAACTAATTTGAGCACCAGGCCGTTTCTTTTCCCCGTAAGCTCGGCCGTTACTGTCTTTTGTCGTACTACAAACGAGGAAGTTGTTTCACGAAATAAGTTTGTATTTTTTCATTCCATGACTCGTCCTCTGATTTTGGCTTTGTCGTACCTCGTGTATATATGTTTGGAATCCAGGTGCATTTCTGCTGTCTTCTTATATACTCCAAAGTATTTGGTTTTTTACATTTAGTGATCTTTAAAGCATCACAAGTAGCTACCTTATCTCCTCTTTGTTTTTTTTAAACTCCCAATATAGGACAAAGGAGATGGGAGTAGTCCGGCAGATTGCTTGTCTCATTCTCTTTTTCAAAACTTTGTAAACAATTGCTTATATTCTTCCCTCCATTGCTCAAACACGAGGAGATACCCCGCCCCCTCAACCAGGGCCGGCCCTAAAGCTTGGAAGGCCCTAGGGCAAACTCAATCTGGGCCCATATGGCCATGCCAAAGTATATATTTCAACTCACAAAAACATATCAAGGAGATTGATACTTTTGTGCAGAAAATTCATTTTAATTGTGTGACACTTTAAGTAGAGCAAGTCATTTAATTAAATATAGTATAAATTCTCAAAAACATCTGGGCCCCTTCTAGGGCTGGGCCCTAGGCTATCGCACTCATGGCCATGCCCTAGAGCCAGCCCTGCCCCCCACCCCCTATTGCTTATACACTAGAGCCGGGAGGAACACTAAGCTTATACACTAGAGCACAAGACGCGGGAAGAAAACTACCATCCGACAATCTTGTAATGGCTCTCCCATCCCTTCTTGTGATTCCTGTTGTAAAATGCTTGTTGGGCCAGGCCCACCTTCTAGAAGAAGAAATCCTGGTTCATGTGAGATCGTTATCAAATCTGGGCCCAAAATGAAGTAGTGTTTCCCCCTTATAAATAGTTGAGAAGACACCCCTTTGTAATTTTTATCAAAATTATTGAATAAAAAATTTCATCTCTGCTATTGTTATTGCTTTAGTTTTCATGCTTTGTTGATCTACGTGCCTACGATCCATTGATAACCTAACATGTTATCAGCACACTCTAATCGAGCCAATGTAATCTAATTGGTGATCTACAGTGTTGACAGTCCTTCAATACCAAATTTGACCATCAATTACTTGCATTTAAGAGCTAAAATAATTAATCAGCATAGTGGTAGGAGTTTACTACTAACGAATTCCACAAGTGTTGGTAAATATTTGAGTGCAGGTGAATTATCCATGAATTATGGGCAAACCCACATCATCAATCCAAGAAAATACCAAAGCGGCCAAACAAGAGCCAACATAAGGATTGCATACGTGGAAACCTAGGATTTCCTCGCACAACTCTGGAGCTAACCAACATAAATGAAGATGAGGCGCACCTATCAGCCACCTGCCAGAAGCAGAAGGCCAAAGGGCCTAGGGCCAGGTCGGCCAACCTACCCCTTGGTCGGCTGACCTGGTCTTGTGGCGGTTCGGCCCGAGCTTCCACATGTCACTTCCTCGTTCATTTCCTGAAGTCGGTACGTCGAGGTTCCATGACGGTTACTCTCTAGTATCGACCTATGTGTAAGCTTCATGACCATTGATGATTGGATCCCTGAGGTTTGAATGTTTTGGTGATTAATGATAATTATGAAATTATGGGCTAATATCTACACGAGTGTTGTCTATGCAGATATCATCTCAATACTCTATTACAGATCCTATTGATGATGATGGTTGCCTTGACAATGGATGACAATGACCACAAGCATGGAGGCTTGATAAGCTTGATGGAGTCTAAGGGTTGATGGAGATGGACCAAGCCAAAGGACAACTAATGGAGCAAGTGTTTGGATCACTTATGTAGTTAGGGCTTTGAGTTCATAGGAAAAAATGGACTATCAAGGGGGTCTAGGTCATGTCTCTTAGGTCATGCTAGTCGGTGATGTGTGTGGCTCCTCCTACACTAAACTCCACTAGGACTAGGGAACTACTAAGTGAAAGAGGGAAATGACTAGCTCTTGAGTGTGTATATGTGTTGCAGTGGAGCTTTCCCCTTCTTTTTATAGGAGGGATAAGTCGGTACTGAGAAGTAACCGCCACAAAACTGCCATGCACCAACATTCCAAAGGAGCTCAGGAGTCGACACATGGAAGCCCTCCCGAAATGGGCTTAAGACCTGGTCCGCCGACCAGGCCCCTAGGTCGGCCGACCTGGGAGTGGGCTCCCTCGGGGTGTGCTTCCTCAGGGTGGCTGCTAGGTGGGTCCTCTTCTATTTTGACTCGGTGTTTCCTGGAGGAATCCCATGTAGCCACATATGCAATCCAAGGGAGGTCCAGGTGGCATCGTCTCATTGGCAGGACCTGTGTTTTCCCGAATTGTGCTCCATTTATCCACATATATTCTATCAAATCACTACATGCACATATTTCTCCAAGGACAAGTGGGATCTTATTATTCCTAACTAACATGCAAGTATGGAATGCTAAGTCTTCCTACTTGAATATTGATGGTCAGAATTGGTATTTAATGACTGTCAATAGACATGGCCAATCTCACTCTTCTCTAGGCTTCAGCTGCATAGGAGACAACCACAATTACACCAGCAGGACAGGACAAAGGGTTTGATTCACCAGTGGATCTCGCGTACTTTGAGCAGCTCGATGCTCAGGTGACACAGGTTCAGGCAGAGCAACAGGATCCAACAAAGGAGCAGCCCAGAGTAGAGACCTCAAAGGACATTGCTGCACCACCTCCTTTGACCATGATCCACGAGTGCTGAGTTGTTTTTTTCTTCTCCTTTTGGTGCTTGTTGCCAAAGGGGGAGAAGACATAGAGATAGAGGGAGTGTGATCCTGTACCGATCGAGAGGAGCCTGTATCTAGGGGGAGTATACATGGTATATAGGTTTTGAGAGTTAGATACATTTGGATCTTATTTTAATGGATTTATCGATGTTCATGGATTTTGATGAGTCATGGTTTCATTCGCTTGCGTTTTGCTCGTCATGATCTTACTTGGTTTATTTTACATATGCAGTGCTTCGTCTTTCATTAATTATCATATATGCCTGTGTATGTATTCATGATGATGATTGCTTGTTTTTATTTCCTTGCATGTTTCATGCTATCATGTTGCATATCACCATTCATGTCTTGCTTGCATGTCTTTATGCTTTACTTAATATCCTCACATGTCATGCATGCATATCATCTAGAGTGTGCTTTTCTCTCTTTAAACTTTTAGCTCTTGATGATGCTTGATTGAGTAGGACCCTGTTTGTTCTTTGCTTATGCTTTTGAGGTTCCTCTTGATCGTAGTGTATCTCTTTTAGTCCTGATATTTTATGATAAGTAGTGGTTGTCATCAATCACCAAAAAGGGGTAGATTGTAAGCTTCATGACCATTGATGATTGGATCCTCGAGGTATGAATATTTTAGTGATTAATGACAATAGTGAATTGTGGGCTAATATCTACATGAATGTTGTCTATGCAGATATCATCCCTATACTCTACTACAAATCCTATTGATGATGATGGTTGCCTTGGTGATGGATGACAATGACCACAAGCATGGAGGCTTGATGAGTTCGATGGAGTCAAAGGGTTTATGGAGATGAATCAAGGCTAAGGACAAGCTATGGAGCAAGTGTTTAGAACACTTGTCTAGTTGTTAGGGCTTTGAGTTCATAGAAAAAACCAAACTATCAAGCGGGTCTAGGTAATGTCTCTTAGTACATGCTAGTCGGTGATGTGTGTGGATGCTCACTGAAATCACAGGCACTAGATGACAATGGAGAAGCCAAGAGTTGTTTGGAGAAGCCGGGAAACAAAGTCAAGTGAGGACGAGGAGTTTTAGCTTTTGAATGTAGTGACCAGACAGAGGGGTCAGTGTTCATACTGTATGGTCACTAGGAGATCAGAGAGAAGGACTTTGCGAGGAATCTGTCTATGCTGGGGTCTACAGACTGGATGGTCTGGTCTACAGATCAGACGGTCTAGTCTATATGGACTTGCAAAGGACAAAGAAGAAGCATCTTCGGGAGCTCTCTGGAATGCATAGGATTTAAAGAGACCGGATGGTCTGGTCAGTATAGGAAAGTCGCCTAGATAGAACAACCAACAATTCTGGGAACCGTTCCAGAGAGACCAGACGGACCGGTCTGGCAGTGACTGGATAGTCCGGTCATTGGAGTCCACAAAGGTGATTTCGTGGAGCAATGACTAGTTGGAGGTTGGAAGCCTATATAACTTCGTTGTAGGGGTCTTGGAGACCTCTCTTGGCCAGTGGAATAGCTTGAAGCATTTGGTGAGAGCCAAGAGGAAAAGAGAAGAGCACTAGGAGAGGATGTTGGATATCTTGAGAGTGCTAGTGAGATTAACTTGAGCATCTATCCACATCAAAGGCTAGGGTGTCCTTAGTGTGTGATCTAGATTGTTAATCTTGGTGTATGGTGAGACATAGACTGGTTAGGTGTCGGTGATCAAGGCTATTGTGATCGGTTGTGAAAGTCATTACATGTTTGTACCCGGTTTGTGCCCGCCAATGAAAGGGGCATCGCTAGTGAGCGCCTGTGTCGGCTCGGGGAGTCCGGCAAGTTCTTAAGGGAGGCGAGCTTGTGCCTTGGTGGCAGCAGTGACGCAACTGTGTCTTCACTCTGGGAGTGATTGCGGGCTTGTGTGCGAGAACTCCACTTGGTGGCGGGAGTGGTCCAATGGTCTATGGAGGTAGGTAGTAGGTGACGGCTTAGCTAAATAGTGATTAGTATCTTAGGCATGATGCTTAGGTTAGAAATCATCTTTCATCACCACATAATCCACGGTCTACAGAGGTAGGTAGTAGGTGGTGACAACCCTATCTATCCATTGTACTCCTCCATCTTCGGTTGCGATATGTGTCCAAGATGGAGTTGCCTTGTGTATGCCGGGCATGAATCGATACATGAAGCAATAATTCGAACCGGAACAACACAAGGTGCAATACTTTCTTTTACATACACCTTTTCAAGTACTGCTTGAACTTGGCACTGAATTTCTTATTTCTTTGAGGTTCGTGTGATACGATGGGCAAATTAGATGGTAAGTTGTTAGTTGACAAAAGATTATATTAGCACAAGAGCACAAATAATATGGCATTAGGTTCTCTTAAATTATTCATTCTTTGTTCCTAATCATTTTCACTAAGCCATGTTTTCCATTGGTTTGGTTCTCTGTGGCTACGGAGTTGTATTTGGCTTTGGATGCACTTACACACTATTTTTGCTGGATTCACTCAAGTGATTCTCGCACTCTCGTTGTTTTCTTTCATGATAATCCATCATAATTTCTTCTGAAATCAATGGAAGAAATGAGATGCACTGTCGTTTCTACATGAGAATAACCTTGATGAAATGGCCACATATTTGAGCTTCACGATCATGTAACCAAGGTCTTCTCAATAATAGTTGGCATGCTTGGATCAGTATCATGTCACATTCCACTTGATCGTGGAACTTCCTATCTGTGAATTGCATGGTCACCATATTGTTCACAAGCCTTGCACCACTATCGGTAAGTCATTGTATATTATATGGAGCAGGGTGATGATGTTGTGTTAGTCCCATTCTATCAACCAATTCTTGGCTTTCAATGTTATTGCAGCTGCCATTATGCACCATGATTCGACACAGTTTGTTCTTGATCATGCCATGAGTGTGAAAATGATTGTGTTGCTGCCCATTGTCTACCTTTCCAATATCAACACTAAGCCCTCTACGAGAAACAAAGCAATTCTTCTCATCCGCATTAGCAGAACTCTGTTGCATTGCCACTTGGCTCTACATCTGAATACTCATCATATTGTGGTTTACAAGATGATTGCCACTCATTATTTTCATTGACAAACATGGTCCTCCGATTAGGACATTCAAAAGCAATATGTCCATAGCCTTGGCACTTTGTGGCACTAAATATCTTGACTACTATATGAGGATGCAACTAATGCTACCCCTATGGCTACAGCTTGGCCCTTGTTGTCAATGCGTGGTGCCGGTGAGGAAACTGAAGATCTGTTTTAGGAGTCATGGAAATTGGAGAACTCTTTGCTGTAGCACCCTGAGAACGACCTCTAGAGAATGATGTATTTGCTTGTTGTTGATGTCAAGGCACCACGAGAAATGTTCTACCACGCTTTTCTGTCTGAATCTTCCTTTTCATGTGCGTAGCTTGATCAACAAGTTCTTGTAAAGTGGTACAAGTAAATATCTGTACAAAGTCAGAGATCTCAGAATTTAGACAATGCAAAAATCTTGCCATTCTCGATTCAGCATGTTCTCTAATTCTAGGGAAACCAAGAGCAATTCCATTTTCGTATAATATTCATCAACTGATTTTGTTCCATGCTTTGGATTTTGTAACTTATTGCGAAGGCCGCGTTGACAACATGATGGCACAAAGCATCCTCTCATCACTTGTTTCATCTCAGCCCAAGTATCGCGCACATCCTAATACATTCTAATTCTCTTGAATTTGATTCCACCAAGTGAGTGCATAATCTGACAATTCGACAGAAGCAAGGTTCACTCACCATCAATCAGAGGGACCATGCACCTTGAAAATCTGATCACATTATTCCTCCCATTCAAGATATGCATCATGTTCTTCTTATCCCTTAAATTTAGGGACACTCAACTTGATTCTTGCAAGATTATCTAGATCATCCCTGTGATGATGATGAGGCAAATCATGGACAACACCCCTATGATGATTATTGTGTTGTCTAAACAGCCCTCAGTTTTCAAAGAGATTCACATGATCATCATACTCATCATAATAATTAGGGATTGCCATGAAAATCATCATTGAAGTGCACACGGGGGCCAAAACCATGCCCGCGAGCACCTCCTCCATGTTGTCCACCATGACCAAATCAACCTCCATGACCTCAACGATGAGCAAAGTAGTAATCTACGGCAGCGCCCAATGAGTTTTCATCTGCAAATTCACCATGAGGATTTGCATGTTGTTGTGGAACTCAGCCATCAGTAGCAAGGAGACGCTCGTTGAGCAAAGTCTCCATCACATGCATCATCGTCTATTGGAGTTCCCATAGTTCTGGACGCGCCTGGGATACTACTCAATCTTCATCACGATTTCACCCATGAACACTCAAATTAGATCCTTCCATGTTAAAGCAATGTGCAGAAATATGTGGAACAAATTTATATGTTGAAACTCCGCCTCACCTCTTACTCACCGAAATTCTTACGTGTTCTTAAAGACTGTAAGTGTGCTCGTGTAGCACTACCACGATTGTGATTAAATGGTTTAATGGTTTACGAGTTGAGAGGTTAGGTTTTAGTATTTAGTGGAGCTTGGATGGATGAATAAAAAAGGCGCTTGTAATGCTACTAATCAAGTGTTGTAAACTCACACAAATGACGTGTAAATGTTGCAAGCTTCTTCACTCTTTTCTTATTTTGTAACACTTTTTTTTTACTTCTGTTATATTTTCCTCTATTTTTTATACAATGGAACATTAAGGTGGGTACCAAGTGAAAATAAAGTAAATGCAGATGGTGATCAGCAACACAACAGTGGAAACAACACAAGATCAGCAGCACTATTCAAATGTTTGGGTTATTTTTATGGTTGTTTTGTGGACTATAGGTTAGGAACAAAAAGATGGTGATAAGAGATGAGATGGAATGTTGATGGTACCTACCATGACAACCTGAAATCTGATACAAAATGATAGGAGAAACCCCGTGGGTTGGTTTGATCTTCACATCAGTAGGTACGATGAAAAGTATAAATAGTTAAAATCAGCCGGGGTAACTAGTTTATACTTAACAAAGGTGGCGATGTGGCCAAGTAATGTGAGAGAGGCTGAAAGTTGCCAAGACAGAGGGGGGGGGGGGTTGAATAGGAAAACACTCATGCGAACCACTAATTAAAACAATTAGTACAGACAGAGGCCGGACTAAGACGCAAGTGTTGCGGTCTAAGTCCGGGCTGGCGTCTTAGTCCGTTAGGGTTAGCGTTTAAGTTTGGGTCCTACACATGATAGATTATGAAACAAGCTCTAAATAGAATTCTAATGAGCAACTAAAATACCAGGAGCTAGAGACAAGTAGTAGCAAGTACAAGGAAGCTTAAAACAGTACAAGAGAGCTAGTGAAGAGACTACACAAGATTTAAGAGAGGCACAACAATATAGCATAAATAGTGAAGGTCAACAATAAGAACAAGAACAAGCACACAAAACACAATGATTTGTTCACCGAAGTTCAATCCCATAAATAAAACTACATCTTCATTGGGGAGTCCACTAAGGACCGGGTTGCTCTCAACCCTAGAACCTCTTCCAAGCAACCACAAAGGTCAAGCTTGGTTTTCCACTATGAATCCTTTGCAAGGAGGGCAATACAAACTTTTCGGGTCTTCAACCACAAGCTTGGGAGCCCTGCGCGATGCCTAGCTATCTAGGGGATGAATTCTCAAGTGTAACATACACAAGAAACGGTGGCAGTGAAGAGAAACCAAAGTGCTCCAATGCAATATGAGGTGGCTCATTCAAATCCTCACAAATCTCCTCTCAATCCCTCAAGAATCGAAGTAGCAAGCTTGGGGGAGAGTTGGAGAAGCTCTTGAATGATCAAATGTGTTTTCCAGCTTAGTGGAGTGGCCAACGGCACTTTGGGGATGAAGGGGTATACTTATAGTTGAGTGGAGAAATAGAGCCGTTGGAATGACAGGGGCGTCTTAGTCCGGTATCGGGGCCCAGACTAGTTCGGCCCTAGAGTTCAAGCACAACACAGGCGCTCACATGACCCTAGAAAAACAACTAAGTGTTAGTGACCCAGACTAGTCCAAAAAGTCCCATCCTAGTCCGAACCAAGCAAGTCCCCAAGAAAATTACACCCTGGATTGGTTATTTTGTGTCTTAGTCCGGCCATAGCCGTTTTAGTCCGACTTGGTTGTTTACCCGGCTTAGTCTGGAAAGACCCAGCCTAGTCCGGATGGAACCAAGACCAGAAAAGGTGCACCCCCGGGAAAGGCTCAGAGCTGGCTTAGTCCGGTTGCTTCCGTCCTAGTTCGCCTTCCCTTGGTTTCCATCTTAGTTTGGATTTTGATGTCTTAGTCCAGCTAGGTCGATTCCAGAACCAAACATGTTCTGTTTTGGTCCAAGCCGGCTTAGTTTTCCCATTTCTGGACTAGTTCGGGTCCAGAGAAATTCAGAGGAAGTTAAGGGTTTTGGGAATGCAATATGGTGTTAGAAATTTGAGCACTTGGTCAATTTTACCACTTTCTTTGTTGTGTCCCTCTTGATAGTACGGTATACCTATGACTCAAAAAGGAAGAATAAAAACTAGGAGTCATTGGTTGCCTTCTTCCTTTTTCCTTTTCATTTGCCTTCTTTCTTTTTCCTTTTCATTTTGGAGGGTCGTCTTTGATTCATTAAATATTCGCCCTGCTCATATACTTAGCAAATATCATTAATCCTTTAATTCTTCATCATTAATCAACCAAAACACACCCCTTTTTTGGTGATTGATGACAACCAGTTAAAGCTCACACCTGAAATAAAAAAAATTTGATTCCAACGAATATATGTAAAGCTCCCCTAAATTTATGCAACAAATATTCATACAACAACAGTCCATATGCATACTAAGACATCAATTTTGAAAGCTTATTCATATATTCATTGTAACCGTGGGGTGCCTGAAAGGTGTGATCAAGTGATATATAAGAGTGAATGAATAATAAAGAGCAAACACATATAGCCAACAAGCATCATTCATCAACACATCTACCATAGAATATAGTAATTACATAATGATCACAAATAGGTCTTACATAACCAAATGACAACATAAGAGGAAGGCACACCACATATCATTCATACATCACGTAGTCTTAAACATTACAAATTTTTGAAATTAAAATAAGTCCATGATCAACTAGGTAGCTTTCTTCTCCCCCTTTGGCATCAAGACACCAAAAAGGAAGAAGAATGGTCGAAGAGCATGATCACTCTCTCCCATCATACTCGCTCTCACTAGGCTCACCCTCATCATCCTCATGGCCATCGTCATTTCCATCACTCTCATCTTCACTCTCACCAACAGCACCGGTAGCCTCCTCTATGTCCCTCTCGGTGATGCCAAAGTACTCACTGTCTTCCCTAGTGAAAGAAAGAGCGGGATGCAGATATTGTCGTGGAGGTCAGTCATTGTCCTCGAAACCGGCAGGAAAGCGGGCTGTACTGAAGTGATATTGTGTAGAGAGTTGCTTGAGAATCCTTGTGTTTTTCTTCCTTTCTCTCCACTCATTGTCAAGCTTCATATTTGCATCACGCCCAAGCCAAAACAAGTGGGAAAGGAACTTGAAGAGAGTTTTGCTTCCACGAGAAGAGGATGGAGCAGCTGAACTAGACCTCTCACCTCTAGTAGCTCTGGAAGAAACTAAGGAGACAGGCTTCTGAGGCCTCAAAGGCTTGTGAGGCACATCCTTGACAAAGGTGAGCTCGCTGACTTCCTCGATCATCTTCATAATATAAGGTCCATAGGAGCAAGACCGAGCCGGAGTGATTGATATAGCATAGATCTCTTCCCAAATGAAGCCAAAAGCATTGAATTTGGGTTTTCCATGAAGCCTTGCTAGCAAGTTCCTCAAGTTGGTAGGAACACTTGATGCATCTCCATCTCTTGGGCCTAGAGTCTTCCTCACACAACGGTTGAGAACCGTGAAGAATGGAAGAAAACATGAACATTTGGAGGGGCCACTATAACTCCTCTCTCAAACATGAAAAACATTTTATCCAGGCTCATCACTGTCTCCTCATGAATGTGCTTGGAGGACTTGAGGCATTGTTGGAGACCAAGAATGGAGGCAAACCGCTTGTTGGTGATAGTGTATTTCTCACCGTTAGTCATCCATGTCATCTTAGGATTGCTACCTCCGGTGGTGAAGTAGACCGTGGAGAAGAACTAAGTGATAACTTCTTTGTTTCAAGGGTATGAAAGGGCCATCAAGTAATATACTCCATGGTGCTTGCAAGTCTCTGCCACTTCTAGAAACTCTGGGATACCTCTATTCTCCATATAGTCCCAATCGACCCATTGAGCTTCAATCACCGGAGTCACTTTGTGGAGATAGGCGGAGGAGTAGATATTCATATGAAAGTGACTCCAAAAGCGAGGGTCAGGGGATTCCTGAGGCATAGCATACAAATCATCATCCCTCATCCTTGATGCTACACCCAGATCCTTAGTGTAATCCTTGACTCTCCTAGGATGGTGGGGGTCCTCAAGTGGTGGAGCCATGACAAGAGGACCTATCTCCCCCTGAGGGGGTGCCTGCTTCTGCTGTGGGACATCCGCAACCGGATCCTCTTCAATCACATCATCTATGGGCTGCAAGAAAATATCCCTAGTTGCCGCACTACTGTTGCTACCGGCACGGGCGGTCTTTGCTTTGGGGTGACGTTGATAGCCCTACATGTCGGCACACTTCTTGTCCTTGCCCTTATCTCCATTAGTGGCCATGGCTCCTAAGGGATATGAATACAGTGGATAAGGACCAATGGGTAGGAGAGATCAAATGATACTCAACACAACAAATAGTGTAGTGCATTCTACCAGGAGGCGGACTAAGACACCATAAGGCCGGCTTAGTCCAGACAAAATAAACTAGACAATCTGTTATCCTAAGCATCCAATAGGCACAAAAAAATGGTGTGTTGATTTGAAGAAAACATCAGAGATTTTGACTAGTAGTACGCGGACTTAGATGGGACAGAGCCATCCTAGTCTAGGTCCTGTCAGTGCTAAACCCTAACAATGGTAGCAAATCAACCAATCAACATCCCCCTAATCATGTGAAGCACTAAGTACACAAATGATGTCATAGGAGTCATCTACACCATTCACATTGAAGAAAATCCTAGGGCATCTAAGGATTGGATGAAACAATGGAGGAAACCCTAGGTACCTTGAGAGAGGAGAAGAGAAGCTTCAAATCAGTGGGGCCCCAAACTTGTCTGTGCCCCAAGGAGTCTTTTCGGTCGAGAGCTTCTTCAAACCAATGGAGGAAGAGAGAGATTGCCAGAGAGGTCGCATGGGTACAGCTTGGGGAGAGACGAGTCGAGTTGGGGAAGAAAAGGGAGGAGGGTTGACCAAACGGGTAAGTCCCCAATGGTTATAAGTGAAAACCCAATACCGGACTAAGATGCTAGGGTTGGCGTCCTAGTCTAGCTTCTGATTGAAGCTCGTAGAAAATAACAGGGCTGGACTAATACACCGATAGGGCCATCTAAGTCCGACATCTGTTGATACAAAGAGCACATTTATGTGTATAATTTATCCTTTAGATAGTGAGATCTTGTTGAACATATTGGACACAATTTTTCAAAATAATGTATCATTGAGTGAGACCAGCCACAAACAACCAAACCAACAATGGTCCCACTCAAGTCAACATGATACACAGATCAATTCCAAAGAGTTTTCAAAACAAAAGAAAAACAACCAATATTTTGCTATTATTTTCTTTCACAAACATCTATCCTATGCCACAACAGATATGCAACCTTTCAAGCCACATTCCTAGAATCAATGATATTTAGTTCATTCCTAAGCTCACAAAATCTTTTCTCATCTAGTGGCTTGGTGAATATATGGGCCACTTATTAATCGGTGCGCACATGGCTAATCAAGATATCCCCTTTGATAGTATGATCTCCAAGAAATGGTGTCTAATATCTATGTGTTATGTGTGGTTTTGATCAATGGGGTTATTAGCTATTTTGATAGCACTCTCATTGTCACATAGGAGGGAAACTTTGTCCATAGTATAACCAAAGTCCTTTAGAGTTTGTCACATCCATAGAAGTTGTGCACAACAACTATCAGCTGCAACATACTCCACTTTGGTTGTGGATAAGGCAACGGAATTTTGTTTCTTGGATGACCATGATACAAGGGACCTACCCAAGAATTGGCATGTCCTGGACGTGCTTTTCCTATCAACCTTACACCCGGCATAATCGTCATCAAAATAACCAATAAGCTTAAATGTGGAGCCCTTAGGATACCAAAGCCCTAGGTTGGGAGTATGAACAAATAACACATAATTCTTTTAACAGCCCTTAAATGGCACTCTTTAGGAGCAGCTTGAAACCTTGCACACATACACAGGCTAAGAATGATATTGGGCCTAGACGCACAAAGGTAAAGCAAAGAGCCAATCATGGAGTGGTATACCTTTTGGTCAACTACTTTGCCTCCCATTCGAGGTCAAAGTGCCCATTTGTGGCCATGGGCGTCTTGATGGGCTTGGCGTTCTTCATGTCAAACATTTTGAGAATATCTTGAGTATACTTTGTTTGACTTATGAATGTCCCTTCCTTGAGTTGCTTCACTTGAAAACCAAGGAAGAATGACAGTTCACCCATCATAGACATCTCAAACCTCATGGTCATGATAGAACTAAACTCATCACAAAAAGCTTTGTCAGTAGAACCAAATATTATGTCATCGACATAAATTTGGCACACAAATATATCATCATCAACTCTTCTTGTTAAAAGTGTGGAATCGACTTTGCCAATCTTAAAACCATGATTAATGAGAAAATCTCTAAGGCATTCATATCATGCTCTAGGTGCTTTCTTAAGCCCATAGAGCGCCTTTTTGAGTTCAAATACATGGTTAGCATATTTTTCATATTCAAAGCTGGGTGATTGCTCCACATACACTTCCTCCTTAATTGACCCGTTGAGGAAGGCACTTTTCACATCCATTTGATATAACTTGAAATCATGGTGAGTAGCATAGGCAAGTAATATTCAAATTGATTCAAGCCTAGCTACGGGAGTGTAAGTTTTATCAAAATCCAAACCTTCAACCTATGAATAACCTTTTGCCACTAGTCGTGCCTTGTTTCTTGTCAGTACACCATGCTCATCTTGTTTATTGCGGAACACCCATTTGATACCCACAACATTTTGCTTTGGTCTCTCCACCAAAGCCCATAATTCATTTCTTTCAAAGTTGTTCAACACCTCTTGTATGGCCAATACCCAATCCGGATCACGTGGTGCATCTTCTACCTTAAATGGCTCAAAAGAAGATACAAAAGAGTAATGTTCACAAAATGTAGCAATGTGTGATGTAGTTGTTACCCCTTTTCTCAATATCACCAAGAATGTTGTCCATGGGGTGATCTCGCTGCACACTTTGATGTACTCTTGGATGTGCAATTTGTGGTCTTATATCATTTACATCTTATTCATCTTCTCCCCCTTGATCATTGCCATCATTTTGATCTTGATCTTCATCTTGTGTGGGTGGAGAAGCTTGATTTGATGATGGATCAACTTGATCATCATTTGGATCATGTGGTTGAACATCACCTATGGCCATTCTTCTCAATGCATCACATGGAGCATCATCATCATCTAGCACATCAAGATCAACTTGTTCCACTTGAGAGTCATTAGTTTCATCAAATTGCACATCACTCATGACTTCAACACAACCAGAGTCCTTGTTGAAAACATGGTAAGCATGCGAACTTGGGTCATAACCAAGAAAAATGCATTCATAAGCTTTAGGGTCATAACCAGAGTCTTTTGTTAAGTGCAAAGCATTTGCTCCCAAAGACACGAAAATAAGAGTGAGGAGCTCATATGATATTTTCATTTGGATTTGATAGAGATATTGTCAGTTTGCGGCATGAACGACCGTGTTGATAGCTTCGGCCCTAAAACGGTCAGAGGTCTTGTATTCATCAAACATTGTTCTTGCCATCTCAATAAGTGTGCGGTTCTTTCTTTCGGCCATCCCATTTGATTGTGGAGTATAGGGTGCCAAAAATTCATACTTGATGCCTTCTTCTTCAAGAAACTCTTCTACTTGAGTGTTCTTAAACTCCGTCCCTTTGTCACTTCTTATCCTTTTGACATTCAACTCAAATTCATTTTGAGCCCTTCTCAAAAATTTCTTTAGTACTCACTATACCACGGTTCACTTTTGATGACGTGCGGTTGGTCGGTAAAAGGCCCTTCAACAACTTACAATCGGTCGCTAAAGGTCTTTACCGACCTATGTATCGGTCGGTGTAAGCCGTGTTAGTAAAAATTTTTAGCGACCGACATGTTTATAGCGACCGATGATCGATCGGTAAAGATGAAGAAATACCGACCGATGGTGCATTGGTACTAGTTGAATTACTGACCGATTGTCCATCGCAAATCTTGACATGATCACTTTTTAAAACATCATCATTAGTAGTAATCTCAACATTGACAGTAATCAACAAATAATTATCCATAAAGTTTGCATTGTGGTGATTCTATTTGCACCATCCATTAGCCCTCATAGAAACAATATAGTAACATTCATGAAGCCCAAACAATTAATTTTCTTCAAATGACATTCATACAAGTTGTTTTCATGAGACATATAACACACGTTACTTCAGCTTTCAAGCTGTCACAAGGTACATTACAAAATAATGGTTCATAGAATTCTGCTAGTTCAAATATAGCACCAGATTCAATTACAAAAGTGGAGCAACCATGTTGCACACCACATACACAGCCAATAATCATTCAGCAAAATGAGTCACTACAACTTAATCCATAGTTATTACTTCTAGTCACACACAAAATGCTTAGCTTCGACTTTCGAGTCATCATATTGTCATGGATGGTTCATACAGTAGCTATCAACGTCCAGTACTTTCTACAAAAAGCATGACCAAGCAATCAGTTGATATGCTCATATCAGTAGTAATATATGACAAAAAAAACATGAGAAACTTACAATCTAGAATGATATGGTACGCAGAACTAATATTCAGAGATAAAAAACATGTCTGGAATCAGCTTAGCATTACTTCTTGTTCTATGAACACTCATTCATTTATTTTTGGTCAGAAGTAAAAATGAGAGTGTGATACCTGAAAGTGGTGTTGATGCCTTCCTGTTAATCTTGAGCTGCAAAAAATAAGAGCATTATAAAAGAATGATCACTCTTATACCTCAAAATGAAAAAAATACAGTTCTTATTACTTTCTTGTATGGCCATGCGATTGACATCATTTTAGCATCAGACATAGTATCCATATCACCATATGGACGAGGCAAAATCTGATCTCTTTTCATCACACATGTTACAATGACTTCACAAAATTCTCTTCCAAGGGGCTCGCCTCCAAGTATGGTGCTTGGTTTTGTTGAAATGATTGTTCCCTTAGCCACGGGTTGATCGGATCTCAACAAGGCATATAAAATGACATCCTTTCCAACCTGATCAAAATGGTTAATCAAAACTGAACACATGCAGTGAATTATAAAACGACAAGTACAAAATATGCTAGAAGGATGGGAATATTACCAAAGCATCATGTTCTGAGCGAGAATGATCAATATGGCTCCTTGGTGCTGTTGTAATGAGCCTTGCAGATCTTGACTGATGGGCTGAATCATGCACCTATCTAGGGAAGTCCTGATCATCATCATAGCATTCTTCCTCTTCAGAAACATCCTCCTCATCTTGGTCTTGTTCAAGAACACCAATATCTTGCAAGCTTACGTTCTGCATTAAACATTTCAATAATTTCTAAGGACAATGAATAAATAAACATTCTTTTGTGTATGAATAAAGAGCAGCATTACATTATGACGTGTAGTAGAACCATTTTGTGACATGGGTTCTAAACTTGCCCTTTCTTGTTGTGTCCGTTGCTCTATGAGGTCAATTCGGGTTTGTAGATGATGTACACGTTGTTCTAGAGCGGCTTTCTCATTTTCAACCTTCTTACGAGCAAAAATCTCAATTTGAAGTCTTGTGGGTGCATAACACTTCCACCCAGGGGTGCGAATATCTTGAGGAGTTGGGCCTAACCCCAGAACACGAACATATCCTCTTGGCTCTTTCTCTCCACAAACAGCAGCAAATGCATCACCTTCTTGAATTGTTGGCTCCTTCAACTCTAGGTGTGCTTCAACAATTTCTTTCAATTGATTCTAGGAAATTGAACATGAACAATTTGTCTTAGAAAAATGCGTAGCAGCAAAAGCATACTAGAACCATCTGTTAGGAAAAAAACTTACTATTATTGGTGCTGCCTTCTTTGAAGGAACTCCAGTTTTTCTTGTGTGGGTTTTTACAAAGTTTTCATCTCTTCGAGGGGGGTGTCCCAGTTCAACAGCCTAAGATACTTTTATTTTTAGTAACAAGTATGAAAAAGCATTATTCAAACTAGCTTCAACTAAATAGAGTATTACCAAATCATATTCTGAACAAGCATAGCTCACGCTGTCTGATGTGTGGTGCAAGTCCAACTTTGCCCCATTTTTTTTTGCTATTTCCGAGTGAACCTAACATAGAATTAAAACTAGTTAGTAAATATCATATAGGTTTACAGCTCCATTTACTAAATGAAAGCCATATTAGATGTTTCTTACTTTAAATTCAGGAGACATCCAATAGTCGAATAGAAATTTCCAATCAGCATCATTAATCCTTTTATCACGACTTTCACCCACTTCCTCTATAGTCATTTCAGGTTTCAAATACAACTCCTTTATAGTTGCCTTAAATTCTTTCCACTTCCTTGCAGCAGTTCGCATAAACCAGTTCATGCCATGATCATCAATATCATAAAATTCCTGTTGTATAGAAAATTAGGATATGGATAATAAATTTGTAGAATATGAAGAATAGTACAATGGAATACCTTTATATCAGTCCATAGCTCATACTTCTTGACCGCATCAACAAGCCTCCAATCGAGAGATGCAAGTGACAATTTTCTTCTAACATGACACCCAATGATACTAGAAAGTTGTCTAGCATTTTTACCAATAGGCTGACCACAATCATTAAGTAAGATCATGATTTTAGGCATATCAGGTGTTCTTGAGAATATGTCATCCTTCATAGTTATGCCCCTTCCTTTTTCTCTTATGTTCTGTGCCTTGGCTTGGGTTGTTAGTGCGAATATCTAGAACAAAATAGCACAAGAGAAGTACTGAGCAAAGAAAAGGATTTGAAGAAATCTAAAAAATTGAGTACTCTTGTACCTTCATTGTTGTCAAGAAAATCTCCAACGGGATGCAATTCAGCAAGCACCTGTTCCTGTCCATGTTGAGCATAGTTTCTTCGTTGTCGTGGGCGCAAGTTTGGAGGTTCAGTTGTTGCAACACTTCTGTTGTGTTTTTTCTACAAGCAATTAACATGTCAAACAAGTGTTAAACTTACAAGAAGATCATGTACAGCAAGATTTTGCACTATACTTTTGCAGTTTCCTAGGCTGGTCTTGCTGTGACATACTGTTTATTGTTCTACGGCTGTCAAGTTCTGCCAACTTTCTTTTGTTGCTTTGAACAATTTCATTTCTCTGCTGTTCGTATTCATTAAGTGAGCCACCATTATTGTTTTCTTCTGCGCTTGGCATTTTGTTTCCTGAAAATAAGAGAGTGAGATTAGATGATGTACTGAAATGTTAATACAAACATGATCATCATATACAAGAGACCAACAAGTGAAATAAAAGATATAGTAAAACTTACTTTCTAGTTTTTTTCCCATGTTTTATTCCACTAACAATTATACCATCTATGTCTGTTCTAGCACAAGGGACACAACAGATCAGGAATTGTTTGCTCACATTATATCCCCCCAAAAAAAATCAATACAGTATATCTCAATACAGATGTGAATAGTTCATCTGTTAGAAGCAAATCAATAGTTTATCTCAATACAGTATATCCTGAAAAAATTAATCACTAGATAGCCAACTTACATTGGATGGGCAGTGCACTAGGAGGCTGGACGTTCTTGCTGCATATGTCCAGATTGAGCCCGTCACATTGCGTGCTGCTCGGCAATAGGAGCCTGCAAGTCAATTGTGAGCCTGCAAGTCAACCGTGAGTGCTGGACTAGTGCGCATCGACAGTGCAGCGGCCGGTGGCGTTGCTTGCTGCCGGAAAGTCTGATGCGTGCCTAGCAGCACCGCAGCAGTGCGAGGTTGTAGTTTGCACAGGGAAGGCAGATGCGTGCAGGCAGCTCGCTGGCAGCGCGAGGGCGTCGCCCGCTGCCGGGGCAGCCGATGCGAGCACGGCAGCTCGGCGGCGGCCGGAGGGCGCGGCTTACTAGCTGGAGGGCACGGCAACTGGAGCAACGGCCGGAGGGTCTGATAGGAGGCGGCGGCAAGAGCTGGAGTGAAGGGGAATTTTTTGGATCTAATCCGTTCACACGAATGGAGAGGGATAGAAACAAGCAGCGGCGGGGTGATGAAAACATTAGGGTTTGGCGCGTCGCGATGTGTTTTTCCGCATGTTTTTTTTATTAGTCTAGTGAAAATTTTTATCGACTGATTGTTCAATATTGTTTTAGATATTTAGTGATCAAGGATTCAACGGTAAAGGTTAAAACTATTACCGACCAATAGTATATGTAGAATTACCGACCAACAGTTTATTGTCTACTTTTAGCGACTAACACTTGGGGCCTAGTATAGGTCGGTAATAATGCACCATAGTATAGTGACTCCTTGTGTTTCATTTTTGTCATGCAAAAAGAATACACAAGTGAAATGAGTAAAATCATCAATAATTACTAAATCAAATTTGTTACCGCCAGTACTTATGTAGGCAATTGGACCAAATAAATCCATGTGAAGTAATTTCAATAGCCTTTTTGTAGTCATCATATTTTTAGCGGGATGTGGAGCTCCAACTTGCTTTCTGGCTTGGCATGCCCCACAAGGCCTATCTTTCTCAAACACAACATCGGTTAGTCCTAGGATGTGACCTCCTTTTTGGGGTTTGTGAAAAATTCTCATACCAACATAGGCATGCCTTCAATGCCATAACCAATCCATGTTAGCTTTCGCTATCAAGCATGTGTCAAGTTCCTCTTCATCTGAGGAAAAATCCACAAAGTAAAGCTTCCCTTTTAACACACCCTTAAAAGTGAGCGAGCCATCACTTCTCTTAGAGGCGGTCACATGCTCATCGTTGAACAAACAAATGTAACCCATTCCACGAAGTTGTCAACAAGCAAAACCTTAGAAAGAGAATGCTTGGGAGAAATAGAAATGTTACCACTTTCCAAGACTTTTCTTTGATTATTATCACCAAAAGTGATCCATGAGTTTTAGTCGCTTTCTTGAAATGTGTTGAACATACTCTTGTCTCCGGTCATATGATTTGTACATCCACTATCAATCACCCAACTTGATCCGCTAGAGGAGTAGTCCTACAACACAAATTAAGCCTTGGGTTTAGAGACCCAATTTTTCTTGGGTCCTTTCACATTAGTAACAAGTTCCTTGGGCACCCATACACAAGTCTTAGGACACTTGTTGCATGGCCCAACATATTTGGCAAAAACATTTCCATACTTGTTTCTCATTAGCACATAAGAGACATCAAAATCATGAAAAACTGCAGGATTCACTCTAGAAGCATTAGCATTGTAATCATAAAAGAAATCATTAGTGGCTTTGGGCTTTTCTTGCTTCTTTGAATATTGCCTCCTTTGGTAAATTTTAGGAACTCCTTTCCATTTTTCACCTCTCTAGCATTGTGCTTGGCACCATGTTTGAAACCAATGCCATCCATGATGTGAGGACGCCTTGTGTTCATGTATACACCTCTTGCATACTTGATCTTTTCTTCATCACTTGATTTCTTTTTCTATTGTGCTTGGCTTGTTAGACCTTCAACTTTCTTTTTCAAATCTTTAACCAATTTGATATTAGTAGCACAAGAATCAACATCAACATTGTAATCTTCATGATCATTGATGATTGGATCCCCAAGGTATGAATGTTTTGGTGATAGATGACAACTATGAAATTGTGGGCTAATATCTACATGAGTGTTGTCTATGCAGGAATCATCTCTAAACCCTATTATAAATCATATGGATGATGGTTGCCTTGGCGATTGATGACAATGACCATAAGCATGGAGGCTTGTGAACTTGATGGAGTCCAAGGGTTGATGAAGATGGATCAAAGAGGAGAAGAAGCTATGGTGCAAGTGTTGGGTACACTTGTCTAGTTGTTAGAGCTTTGACCCCATAGAAAAAACCGGACTATCAAGGGGGTCTAGGTCATTCTCTTAGGTCATGTCTAGTCGGTGGTGTGCAAGGTTGCTCGGTGAAATCATAGGCACTAGGTGACAGTGGAGAAGCCAAGGAGCTGTTCGGAGAAGCTGAGAAATGAAGTCAAGCGAGGACGAGGAGTTTTAGCTTCTGGATGAAGTGACCGGACAAAGGGGTCAGAGGTGACCAGACTGTACAGTCACAAAGTGGTTTTATCCGGAGACTACAGCGTGCAGCGAGGAAACAGCCAAGTCTAGGAATCTCTAGTGATCGGATGGTCCGGTTAGTAGGGATGAGACTTGGGCAGCAAGGAAGCCAGCGTCGAAATATTTCTGGACTGGAGAGAGAAATGGACCGGTCAGGTGACCGTACGTCCGGTCAGCAGTGGAATCAGCAGTGGTCAGAGCCGTTGGGGCATAGTGTTGTAGTGACCGGACGGTCCGGTTAGGCAGTAACCGAACTGTATGGTCAGTGGGCCCAGAAAGCTGATTTCATGGAGCAACGACTAGTTTGAGGTTGGGAGCCAATATAACTTTGTTGATGGGGTCTTTGTGACCTCTCTTGTCCAGTGTAATACCTGAGAGCATTTGGTAAGGTCCAAGAGGAAAAGAGGAGAGCATTAGGAGGAGATATTGCGTATCTTGAGAGTGCTAGAGGAGAGTAACTTGAGCATCTTGCACATCTAAGGCTAGGGTGTCCTTGAGGGTGTGATCTAGATTTTTACTCTTAGTCTATGGTGAGACCTAGACCGGATATGTATCGGTGATCGAGCCTATCATGATTGGTTGTGAAGGCCGTCACACATTTGTACACGGTTGGAGCCCGCCGTTGAAAGGGGCATCGCTAGTGAGCGCCTATGTCGGCTCGGGGAGTCCGACAAGTTCTCGAGATACGTGAGCTTGTGCTTTGTGCGGTGGTGACGCACATCATGTCTTCACTTGGAGAGTGATTGCGGGCTCGTGGGCGAGAACTCCACTTGGTGGCGGGAGGGATCGGAACTTCGATGGGAGGGGTCCAACGAGGAGTAGGGGAAGGCACCATCCTTCCGAGACCTCGGGAAAAAATCATGAGTATTCCTTGACCCTCTCTTTACTATTTGCAATTGTGTGCCCTAGTAACTAGGTTGAATTGTGGCTTGCATAGGCTAGTGTGTTTGGCTTCTGCGCTTTCTTTCACCATGAACACTAGTATGTGTAGGGTCTTGGCCTACTAGAATTGTTTAGGTTGCAACTCTTGTTAGACTGAAGAAGTGTAAATTGAAGTATTTGGTTTCGTGAGCGGCCTACTGATTCACCCCCCCCCCCCTCTCGGTATGCCTTCAGTCCTTACAAGTGGTATCAGAGGCAAGTGATCATCTTTGAGGCTCACCTTGAGTAAGGATGCCGGGACAGGCGGGGAGTGTTCCCATATTCAATGGGGAGGACAACGCTTATTGGAAGGCTCGCATGCAAGCCTACCTGTAGTCCCTTGATCCAGAGATATAGATGGTCACTCACGAGTCCAATGTGGATGTGAACCTACTTGAGCCTGATTTTATTAAGTGCAATGCTAAGGCCAAGAATGCTCTATTTGCTTGCATTTCTAAGGATGTGTTTGCTCAGTTGGATGCTAGTTCCACAACACATGGTATCTGGACTGATGTTCAGGGGCTCTATGAGGGCACCAGTGATGTCAAAGAGGAAAGATACTATATGCCGAAGAACAAGTATGATAACTTCACTAGATTGCCACATGAGAGAGCTAACACTGTCTATTCTCGTTTTCATGTACTAGTGGAGGAGATCAATGCTCTTGGGGATGACTTCAAGATGAAGCCCCTTGAGGTGATAAGAAAATTCTTGAGGCTATTCAAGGACCCCAAGTATGAGTCCATCATCACCTTCATCTTGCAAGGTGACCTCAAGACCAAGACCATGAAGGATGTACTTGGCAGGATCACTGCCTTCAAAAGCTACCAGTTGGGGATGGATGATCCTCAACCATCCAAACTTGCTCTACCAGCTGACAAGCAAGAATCTAGCAAGAGCAAGAAAAACAAGAAGAAGGTGATCATTGAGGATGATGATGAAGAAGATGATGATGAATGTGACTTGATCGAGGACTTGGCTCTTCTCATGAAGAAGATGAAGACCTTCAAGAACAAGTTTGCTTCCAAGTTTAGGGGCAAGTGCTACAATTGTGGCTCAAAGAACCACTTTGTTCGAGAGTGCCCAAAGCCCAAGAAAGAAGCATTCAAGTCACAAGATTCAAGTGAAGAAGAAGAAGAAGACCCCAAGGCCAAGCAAAAGAAGAAGAGGCACTTCAACATGGACAAGAGCAAAGGCAAAGCTCAAGACTACAAGAAGTTCTCTCGAAAGGCCCTTGTTGGAGAGTGGACAAGTGACAACTCACATGATGTATCCTCTTCCTCAAGTGATGAATAAGTGGCCGGCCTAGCCATGATCAAGACCACACTCCCACGAGCTCTTCCGCCACCTCCCACGTGCCTTATGACCGTGAGCCTACTTGGGGAGAGTGAGGATGAGAGCAGTGACAACAGCGATGATGAGGAGCTCTCATGTGCCGAGCTTTGGAGTATGCTTGAGCAAGCCCACAACATCACCGTCAAAAAATCCAAAATGTTGGATGTGGTAAGAAAAGAGTGTAAGTTGGCTAAGGACCATGTTGTTGACCTTGAGATTGAGCTCAAGGACCTTATCACATCACATGAGGCCCTAAACAAGAGTTATGACAAACTCAAGAGTGAACATGTAGAGCTTCATGAGAAGTACAAGGCCCTTGAGATTGCTTATGAGGCCATCAATGTTGAGAACCTTACCTCTCCCTCCTCTAGTTCATCTAAGAGTGATGCTTCTACCATATGTGATGAACTAACCACCTCGATTGAGGTTTCTTCTCTTGAGCCATTTGTTTTGGAGGAATACCACAAGCTCAAGGAAGAGAGGAAGATGATGATGGATGGCTTAGAGTGGCTCACATGTGGGAGAGCCATCCACAAGGAGATTCTTGGGAGGAACCTTGTGAACAATGTCTCCCAATGGGGACTTGGCTCATATCCTGCCACCATCGACATCATAGGGACAAGTGATTCCATTCCCACATGGATCAAACCCCTTCTCGTCGATAACTACTATTGCGAGAGGTGTTGTAAGGATGGCCACGCCACCAAGGATTGTCCTATGGTGAGAAGTTCCATTGTTTTGCCTAACGCTAACTTGTTCCATGAGAACACCCATTTCAAACTTTTTAGGAACAAGGATGGCAAGGTGAAAGCTAAGGCCTTGGGACCACCAAATATGAAGAGAAAGATCAAGAGCATATGGGTGCCTAAGTGCATTGTTGATCTTGAGAGATCGGCTACGTACAAGTGGGTACCCAAGAACAAGACCTAGATGGTGGTGGTGGTGGACCGAGCGCTTTCATGAAGATCATGTGAAGTCCACCACAAGTGACATGGACCTCAATGTCATATCTACTCATGAGGGAGGTAACCGTGTTTGTTCTTGGTAGTTGTAGTGTGCTTTTCCTTCTCTTGCATTGCATGGTAATTAGGACTCCTTTGTGACTAGTATGCTTTGCATCCATGCATGTGTAAATAACTAAAAGAAAAATACATAAAAATTAGTCAATGTCCAACCCATCCAAGATAGCTATAAGCAAGGGGGGGTGCTTGAGATGGTGGTTTGACTTCTCTCAAAGCAAGGGTATGGCTTATAGAGAGTAAACTTGGGAGGGTTCAAACTTGACATTGTTAGGTTTCCTTTGTGTCTTGTTTAACATTGCTTGCATTCACATGGCATGTTTACTTTCTTTGCACTTGTAAAATGCTTGTTGCATGCATCATATAGGAAACACAAAGGAGGCTTGTCCCACTTGGAGATATTTGTGCCTCATGCTCTATATGCGATTACATCTTTATAAGTGTGACCAAAGGAAAGGATTGTGCTTCATTCCCATTGAGCAAGCTCTTATGATCTCCAAGGTTAAATCTACTCGCGCGGTTCATGGACTAAGGCTCATACATACCCATTTGGTTCATAATTGCCTTGGTTCTTTATTGCTCGATTCTTCATTTGGCATTTACAAAAATTATAAGGCCATAGAGTACCGCTATTTGAAAAATGAGTGTTTGAGAGTTCCCTCTATATTCCAAGTGTAGTGTTTATTTGAGTGTTTAGCGAGGGCACTTGGAAAATGGAGAATTTCCTTGATTTAGCAAGATTCTAGAAGTGACCATATGGTCCGGTCGACGGACCATACAGTCCGGTCTATGCAGCGATGCACAGTGCTTCGGGGATCAGAAATAGAGACCGGACGATATGTCTTGAAAAGACCGTACTGTCTGGTCTATACCAGTTCTGTTCATCCAGAACATTGGTTTCTAGTTCCCCCAAAGTGACCTGACTGTCCAGTATAATGAGCAGACCGTCCGGTCAGTTTGTTTGATCGCGTGAAGCAATCTTCCAGTCTGGACCATTGAGTGATTCCTTGTTTAGATCTTGGCAGTCTCTTCGTTTTTTGACCTAGGTCAAAATTAGTCAGAAGAGGATTGTTTTCTTCATCATTCGCTCTCGAAGCCGAGAACATGTCCTCGCCGATGTCGCCTCCACCTTGCCGTCACCGACCCGCGTCGCCGCCCATCGACCACCTCGCTGCCCCCACTCGTCCTTGTGCACAGTGCCCATGCAACAGCCGCTCTCACGTGCCCGTGCCACCACATCCAGCAGTGCTGCCTCGGCCCTACTGCCGTGCACCAGTTGTTGTTGATGCTTGCTGACGACCAGCGCCGCCGCCTCTGCTCCCCGCCCCCTCACGCGCGCGCTCACCCAAAGCCATCCCTTACCAAACTCCATTGGTCCTAGGGCAAAGTAATCTTTTCCCTCTTCCTCCACTACCGACAAGCAAAAATCCGAGTTTTTAGGCGATCGGTTGCATGTTCTCCAAGGATTCGCATCGATTCTTCTCCCAGGGTATTGTGCCATTCACTCCTTTCATCTTTTATGCCCTAATTTCAATCGATTAGTTTTAATTGATGCAATATTGGATAAATTCCAAGTCTTTAATTGCATTAATTAGTTAACTTGGCACAACTTAGAATGCAATTAAAGTCCTGATTATCTATTAATTGCATGTCTAGGGGTGTCTCCTGTTTAGTCTATAGTTAGATTTATTGCCTATTATTTGACTGCACACTAGATGACTCGCACCAGCCACATATAGTCCATGATCATTGTTGTTGCTTTGCATATTTGCCTAGTGATCATATCCTTCATTCAGTGCTAGGTTTTCCATTGCGCATTCTTTCCTAACGGTGCTTTGCTTGTAGAAGTACTAGGAATCTATGCTTATACTGTCTATACCTACGTGCGTGTAGTGACAACAGTCAGCAACAGATGACATGTTCAGGTCAGGACAAGGGCAAGGGAAAGATGTCTGAGAAGCTCAAGAGCAAGAAGAGACAAAGACTGGACCCAGAGTCAAAGAGAGCTAGATAGGTTGCACGGCACCTAGATGCCATAGAGGAGTCACGTAGGACACCTGGCTCATGTTTGATCATCAGCCAGCTAGCTGAGGGTCAGGGTCTCAGGAGGAGCACAAGGCAGAGGACTGCACCTCTGGCAATAGGAGTTGTACCACCACCATGGCCGTAGCATACTCGGACTTCTTGTCAGGAGAGGTCGTCGAGAACTGTGGAGCAGGGATCCTCCAGGCAACAGCAGGAGGAGTCAGAGGAGGTCAGTTCAGAGGAGGAGACCTCAGAGTCAGGATCTAAGGTGTCAGAGTCTGAGGAGGAGGCTGAGGAGACTGAGCAAACAGTTCCCTAGAGGACAGCTCACCGGGTAAGAGACCCGCAGTGCACCTGTGTAGTATGCACGAGGAGGCTACAGAGGCTGACAGGCAGCCAGAGAGCCGTACATACTTAAGGTTCCTGCAAAGGACCTTAAGGTACTACGTCTGGTTCCCTTCGAGCAGTGGGTTCTAGTCCTCAGGGACCCCGCTGCTGGAGAGAGGTACTGGACAGCCCTCCAGAGGAGGATTGGAGAGGGACTGACACGCTGTCTGGCCATGAGGGGCAGGGATAAGATGTTTGTGCCTCAGCAGTACACCACCTACCAGGTCATGAGAAGAGCCACCGGCACTAACATGGAGCAGTACTTCACGTACTTTCCAGGGCTAGCAGAGCTAGTTACTGCTTCATTCAGGTACAGATAGGGCGTAGTGCTTGAGTTCTACGCTACGCTATGGATAGCCAGAGACCACTCAGAGTTCTGGTTTTTGTTCAGAGGGTAGCCACAGCGTGTGACTAGAGAGGATCTGATTGCTAGTTTTGTGTTCCTTGCTTTAGATCTCCAGCTCTACAGGAGTGCTTACCCCTCACTAGAGCCACCTCACAGACCATAGGGAGGGAGATTACCTACAGACAACATGGTGTCGATTGCCTTTCCACCACCACACACCCCAAGCTTTGAGAGAGGCCCTGTGAGACTGACCGTAGAGGCTAAGGTGGTGAGAGTGATAGTCACCAGGACTATCATCCCCAGGTCAGGCTACAGAGAGGAGTTCACACTACTCCACCAGTGGGTAGTTGCAGCGATACTGAGGAGACAACACTTTGACTTGGCAAATCTTCTGATACAAGAGATGGAGGAGGTTATCTCTGAAAGAGTAGGAGGACGTCACTTGGTCTACGGTCCATATATTTGCTATCTCTTGAGGAGGATGGGCCTAGTGACAGAGGAGCAGTACGATGCATTCCCTGAGGTGACCACCAGCTACGCACCTCGAGTCCCTAGGGGATCGCAGTCCACCTTGAGTCAGCAAATAGGAGAGGAGGAGTAGGAGTCACTGCCAGTCCCTCACGAGCAGGCAACTCATCCTGAGACGGTGGTTCCTGAGTCAGCTAGTACAAAAGCACCTCCCCAGTCGTCAGGTACACAGTAAGAGGACACTGTCACTATAGCAGCACTTGAAGGATGCCTGAATGAGTTCATTCAGAGCATAGCTGAGGACAGGGGACAGATGATGGAGGTCATCAGGGGAGAGGCAGAGCTTCAGAGACAGCAATTGATGGTGATGTCAGCAGCCAGGACCTGCAGTGTTTTCACAGTTCCAGTAGCTGCCGACTCAGCCAGGACCCTTCACTACCTTGATGATAGCCCAGTCCAATGCACTATCACTTTAAGGGGTTATATCGATAGGGGGAGCAGGACAGACTCTTTCTTCAGCTCAGCTCTCCCTCGTGTCAGCTTTTTCTGTGTCTATGTTGTTTGTTTCTCCTTCACACTCTTCGACTTTGCAGATGGCAGGACCTTCCTGCTCCCAACACTTACCAGTCAGGAGTCTGTTCTCAGACATAGTGCACACCACTCGTGCAGACTCCCAGCTGGCACCACAGTCAGCTATAGCTCCACCCTCCACTACTACAGTCAGCACGATCAAACCTCAGGTAGCAGAGGATCTAGTCTACGGATGCTTTTCATAGAAGGATGTGGCGGATCTCATCCTTCTCCAGACTTCAGCTCAGGAGACCGCCACAGTCACTCCAGCAGCGCAGGACAGAGGGTCTGAGTTGCCTGTGGACCTTGACTTCTTTGAGTAGATAGATGCTCAGGTGGCATAGGCTCAGGGAGCACAGTAGCAGGCAGGAGCAGAGCCCACAGAGGACGTCGCTGCACCACTTCCTTTGACCACGAGCGCTTAGATGTTCATATTTTTCCCGCATTTTGGTGCTTGTTGCCAAAGGGGGAGAAGGACGTCACAGGTCTAGGGGGAGTTGGAGTGTGATCCTGTTGCGATTAAGAGTAGCATGTATCTAGTAGGAGAATACGTGTACATCGATTTTGGGAGTTAGATACATTTGGATCTTCTTTTGATGCAGTTATTCGATGTTCGTGGATTTTGATGAGTCATAGTTTTCATTCGTTTGTGTTTGACTCATCTTGTTCTCACTTGGTTTATTTTCAGATGCAGTGCTTGTCCTTCTTTATTTATCCTATTTGCCTTTGTATGATGCCATGATGATGAATGCTTGCTCTTATTTCTTATGCATTGCCATGCTAACCTGTTGCATTTCATCATTCATGTCTTATATTGCATGTCCGTATGTGTTCTTTAATATCCTATCATGAAATGCATGCATTATCATCTAGAGTGTGCTTTTCTCTCTTTTCCTTGTCTCTCTAGATGTTGTTTGATTGAGTAGGACCTTGTGCGTTTCTCTCGATCATAGTGTAGCTCTTTTAGCCCAGTTGTTTCTTGTTAAGATTATGATAAGTAGTGGTTGTCATCAATCACCAAAAAGGGGGAGATTGTAAGCTTCATGACCATTGATGATTGGATCCCCAAGGTATGAATGTTTTGGTGAAATTGTGGGCTAATATCTACACGAGAGTTGACTATGCAGGAATCATCTCTAAACCTTATTATAAATCATATGGATGATGTTTGCCTTGGCGATAGATGACAATGACCACAAGCATGGAGGCTTGTGAACTTGATGGAGTCCAAGGGTTGATGAAGATGGATCAAAGCGGATAAGAAGCTATGATGCAAGTGTTGGGTACACTTGTCTAGTTGTTAGGACTTTGAGTCCATAGGAAAAACTGGACTATCAAGAGGGTCTAGGTCATTCTCTTAGGTCATGTCTAGTCAGTGATATGCAAGGTTGCTCGATGAAATCACAGACACTCGGTGACAGTGGAGAAGCCAAGGAGTTGTTTGGAGAAGCCGAGAAACGAAGTCAAGCGAGGACAAGGAGTTTCAGCTTCTGAACGAAGTGACCGAACAGAGGGCTCAGAGGTGACCGGACTATACAGTCACTAAGTGGTTTTGTTCGGAGACTACAGCATGCAGCGAGGAAACAGCCAAGTCTGGGAATCTCTAGTGACCAGACAGTTCGATCTGTAGGGATGACACTTGGGCAGCGAGGAAGCCAGCACCGAAATGTTTCTGGACTCGAGAGAGAAACAGACCAGACGTCCCGGTCAGGTGACCGTACGGTCCAGTCAGCAGAGGAATCAGCAGTGGTCTGAGCCGTTGGGGCACAGTGTTGCAATGACCGGACGGTCTGGTCAGGCAGTGACTGGACTGTACGGTCAGTAGGCCCAGACAGCTGATTTCGTGGAGCAACGGCTAGTTTGAGGTTGGGAGCCTATATAACTTCATTGCTGGGGTCTTTGTGACCTCTCTTGGCCAGTGGAATACCTAAGAGCATTTGATAAGGTCCAAGAGGAAAAGAGGAGAGCACTAGGAGGAGAAATTGCATATCTTGAGAGTGCTAGAGGAGAGTAACTTGAGCATCTTGCACATCTAAGGCTAGGGTGTCCTTGAGGGTGTGATCTAGATTGTTACTCTTGGTCTATGAGACCTAGACCGGTTAGGTGTTGGTGATCGAGCCTATCATGATTGGTTGTGAAGGCCATCACACGTTTGTACACGGTTGCAGCCCACCGTTGAAAGGGGCATCGCTAGTGAGCGCCCATGTCGGCTCGAGGAGTTCGGCATGTTCTCGAGGGAAGCGAGCTTGTGCTTTGTGCAGTAGTGACGTACACCATGTCTTCACTTGGGGAGTGATTGCGGGCTCGTGGGCGAGAACTCCACTTGGTGGTAGGAGGGACCAGAACTCCGGCAGGAGTGGTCCAATGAGGAGTAGGGGAAGGCGCCATCTTTCCGAGACCTCGGAAAAAATCATGAGCATTCCTTGATCCGCTCTTTATTATTCTGCAATTGTGTGCTCTAGTAACTAGGTTGAATTGTAGCTTGCATAGGCTAGTGTGTTTGGCTTCCGCGCTTTCTTTCACCATGAACACTAGTATGTCTAGGGTCTTGGCCTACTAGAATTGTTTAGGTTGAAACTCTTGTTAGACTCAAGAATTGTAAATTGAAGTATTTGGTTTGGTGAGCGGCCTACTGATTCGGCCCCCCTCTTGGTACGCCGTCGGTGCTTACAAACATTGTAGCACCTAGCACATCCTTGACTTGTGGAGGCTTCAGAAGAATGAGATGCACTTGAGGAAGAAGAGGGTTTAGTAGACCAAAGAACATCAAATTGCACTTTAAGTTCCTCATGTTTCTTTTTCAATACAACATGTTCGCCTTGAAGAACAACATTTGAGTCCTTAAGACTAGTAATAGTCTCCTTGCTTTTGGCAAGTTCTTTGTCTAACACCTCATTCTTATCTTGCTCAAGTTTTAAGAGATTCTCAATCTCAAGGTTTCTCTCCTCTCCAAGGATGAGCAAGTCTCCTTGTTTCTCAAGAATCTCAGCTCTTTCTTCCAATTCCTCCACTAGCTTTTTAATCCCGTAGAGAGCATTTTTACATAACAATTCAAGTAAGGGCTCAAATTCATTATCACTATCATCATCACTTGAGGTATATTTGGGAGAAGGGGAAGGTTGTGATGATACCATGCATTTGCTCTCCTTTGCCATGACGCACTTGTGGTTGAAGCCCTTCTCTTCATTGAGGTTGGAGAAGAGAGTCTTGCTTGATGAAATCTTGTGGATGGCCATGGTTGCTACATGACCATTGTCATCATCAGAATCCTCATCATTGGAGTCCCATGTTTTTCCAATGTGTGCTTCACTGGAATATTTCTTTTTGTTGTTCCTTCTATCTTTGTTGTCATCCGTTTCTCCTTTCCTCTCATTTGGACAATTCGCAATGAAATGTCCCGGCTTGCCACACTTGTAGCAATTCCTATTGGTTCTTTATTTTGACTTTCCCTTCTTATCACCATGATGTTCTATTCTCATGAACTTCTTAAATCTTGTCATGAAGAGAGCTATGTCTTCATCATCACTTTTGGAGCTTGAGCTTTTATTTTCTTCTTCACTTAAGCTTTCTTCGTGTTTCTTCTGTTTGCTTGCTTTGAGTGCTAGCTCATTGTTTTTCAACATGGCCTCACTTCTAGCAAGATTCTTCACATATTCGGCCCATCTCTCCATCATTTCTTGATTGATGAATATTCCAAGGACTTCATCGGGGGTCATCTTTGTCAAACAATGGATGCTCACATATCAATGTGCAAATTATGGGGTTCCTCACGGTGAAAGCTCTAAGCATCCTTTTGCAAACTTCATGATTGATCCAAGCTTTGCTTCCATAGGATCTAATTTTGTTCACCATGACCTTGAGGTGGTTGTACATAGCTTGAGGACTTTCATTGTCCTCAATCACAAACCATCCCAACTCTCCTTCAACCAACTCAATCTTGGCCGCTTTTATTGTCTTGTTACCTTCATGGGGCATTTTGAGTGTATCTCAAACTTCCTTAGCAACCTCTAAACCATCAACCTTGTAAAATTGCTCTTGGTTCAAGTTGGATAGAATGATGGCGGTTGCTTGAGAATTGCGATGAATGTCATGGTGCTACTCTGTTGAGAGTTCTTCATCATCATTGCTATACGGCAGCTCAATACCTATGTTCACAATTTTCCAAAGACTCGGATGCACCAATATTAAATGCAACTTCATGTTTTGCCTCCACTTGGTATAGTGCATCCCATCAAAATGGGGCGGCTTACCCATGTGGATGATCATGAAGTTGGAGTTAGGATTTAAATGATTATGATCAAAATGAATTGCATGAAATTTCTTATCTTCCTTTTTCTTCTTCTTGGTGTTGGTAGAGCAAGAACATCCATCACTTGAGTCATCACCAACATTTGTTGTGCTTTCTCTTGGCTTTGAGCTCTTGCCGCTCTTGTTGCTCCTGCTTTTGCTGCCGTTCTTGTGAACCTTTGGGTTCTTGCCGTTGTAGTCATCTCCGTATGTTTCTAGAATTGTTTTTGGATTATCCTAGGGGTTCGTCATCTTTGATCTTCAAGCGGTGAGGCCTTGTAGGAGATACTTGCTCTAATACCAATTGAAAGTTGCCTAGGGGGGTGAATAGGCAAACACTCCTGTGAACCACTAATTAAAACAATGAGTACAGACAAAGGCCGGACTAAGACGCAAGTAATGGCGTCTAAGTCCAGGCTGGCGTCTTAGTCTGCTAGGGTTAGCATTTAAGTCCGGGTCCTACACAAAACAGATTATGAAACAAGCTATAAATAAAATTCTAATGACCAACTAAAATACCAGGATTTAGAGACAAGTAGTAGCAAGTACTAGGAAGCTTAAAACAGTACAAGAGAGCTAGTGAACAAGCTATACAAGTAATTTAAGAGAGGCCCAACAATATAGCATAACTAGTGAAGTTGAACAATAAGAACAAGAACAAGCACACAAGACACAATGATTTGTCGGGTTGCTCTCAGCCATTCAACCTCTTCCAAGCAACCAGAAAGGTCAAGCTCGATTTTCCACTATGAATTCTTTGTAAGGAGGGCAATACAAACTTCTTGGGTCTTCAACCATAAGCTTGGGAGCCACTAGCGATGCCTAACCGTCTTGGAGAGAAATCCCCAAGAGTAACAAACACAAGCAACGGTGGCGGCGAAGAGAAACCAAAGTGCTCCAATGTAACAAGAGGTGGCTCACTCAAATCCTCACAAATCTCCTCTCAATTGAAAACATTGCTATATGGGTATTTTTGTTGCGATAATAAACTATCGCAATAATGTCATGTCATTGGGAGGCGTTGCAAGTAGTCGCGCTGCGATAGCACATTGCATCGATTTTTTGTATCATTGCGGTAGCTGTGGCTTGTTGCAACAACATGTGGCATTGTGTATAGGTGATATGGCAATGATGGTTGCGTTGCAGTAGGATGAATTCGCAATTACGCGCATCATTGCTATAATGGCTATTGCATCAATGTTGCCTAGTTGCAAATATGCAATATTGCAATGCTCTTGAGGTGTAGCGAATCCCGCAATTGCCATGTGGGTGCTCGTCGTGATATCTGACCCAAATTGCAACAACCTCCTCCACGTTGCTATACGTTGATCTACAATCGCAACACCGGTCATACCGTTGCTATAGCCTCACCTGCAATCACGACGAAAGGATGTGCCGTTGTTATACACCTAAATGGAATCACGACGCCTGTCATGCCATTGCTATACGCTCACCTGCAATCGTGAAGGAAGGATGTGCCGTTGCTATGTGCTCAATTGGAATCACAACGACAAACGTGTCAAAGCTATTCGCTAAACTACAATCGCAATGACTAACATGTCGTTGCTAAATGCTCAAAGGGAGTCACAACGGCAAACATGTCATTGCTATACGCTAAACTGGAATCGCAACGACAAACGTATCATTGCTATACCACCAAAGGGAATCACGACGACGTACCTGTCGTTTCTACAGGTTTAAAGGGTATCACATCAGAATAATAGTTGTTGCTATATAGATAGAGGGTATCACATCAATATAACAGCCGTGGCAATCTGTGTTTAGTGTATTGCAACGAAATCAATAGCGTACATCAATCCAATATTGTTAGTTACATCAATCCAGCATTCACTCATACAACCCATTCAAATTCAGAACTACAATTGTATCCACAGAAATTTCTGCATGCCAAAATGATAACAATGAAGGGAGAATTAAGGTTGCTTCGTACCTAGGTACTAAGCAATCCTGAACCTTGTATATCGCCTCGCCAAATCTCAATGTTCCTTTCCAAATAAGAGACATATAGGGTTTCTAGTGAGATGAGGATTACAGCTTGTGGAGGTATATAGAAATGCATTGATAACAATTAAGACAATTATGAATGAAGGTCTATTTCCAATTCTTACATGTTGATTCCTTTTGCCTCCTCACGTTCTACTTAGAAATATCATCTCATTTCGAGAGATGAAATTTTTTGATGACTCATGATCACGATATTCCTTCACCAAATTCTTTGACAGCTTGGTAGGTTTTGGTTTGCGAGCTGGAACATTTTCTTTTTGTGTTGTGATAATGCTTCTTGTATCAAACTGGTATAAAGACATTGGAATATTGTTAGCTATAATTCAAGCACCACATCATCATGATTGTCATACTTGTTCAAAACCATTACCTGCTCCGGCTCGAGTGTTCGAACAGTGTTATGCACTGGTGTTGCACCAATGTTGTCCTCAGTGTTCCTAGCTTCACATTATGTTGTATTACAGCTTATTATATTGTCCGTCCCTTCATTGGTCTCCTCTGCAATTATGCCTTCAGTGGTCCCGAATGCAATGTTGGTTTCATTGGTAGCAGTCTGCAAATTACAAAACATAGAACAAATTATGAAATATGACAAATTTAAAAGTAGTCGAGATTTTGACTATAATCATTGTGAGCAATTTCAGAAACTTTTAGGAGCATTATTAATCTTTAATTGGCAACAGAGCTTGGCAGTGGCGGAGCTAGGCCCAAGCTCTAGGTTAGGCCAAATGCTATCAGGCTGGTTTGGGTGGGCCAAATGAAAAAATGCCAAAAACAGATGTAAAAAAAATAGATCTTTCGGATTTGAGGGTGGGCATGAGAGTGTTAATTACCTCCGGATTGCAGTTTTGTGGAAACATTGCTGGAAACTCTTACAACAACTTTTCTTGAAGTTTGGCCAGGAGTCGCTCCTCCTCTTCTTCCTTATTGGCAGCTTGCTTTGCAAGAAGCGCTTTTAGTTGCTCAAGCTTAAGAGCTTGTTCTTTGACTCTTTCCTTAAGCAGTTGCTTTTTATTTGGATTACGCATGTAACCTTGGCCACGTAACCTGCTTGATTTGGCACTGGTTGTTTCCATGTACGATTGGTGGAGAACAAGGCCCTCTTTACCACATGCAGATGTGTTAGTTCTTGCTTCGTCAGAACCCAATTCAGATGATTCAGCCATATGCAATCTCCTGCCTACATTGCTATGAGGAAAAGAAACAAATATATGTGATCAATGTACGTAATGTTGTGACAAAAAGTAAATTAGTTCACAAAGTTTATAGCACTTCCACAAATACATTCAGACATCTCATTTGACCATTGTCCATGCTTCGTGTGAGTAACCTTAAAGAGTTCCATAGGGCCTGGCTTAGCACCAGTTTTGATATCTCTCTACAAATGCAAGCATACACATCACTAATATATCAGATTAATGTGTTATAAGCAGAGAACAATCATGACAATGTTTACCATTTCCCAACTACACTGAGAGAAAGGCTTCGAACCCATCACATGCATATTTTTCATTTTCTTACGATTCGTAGAGTTCTGGCTGCTGATCTTCCATAAAAAGTTAACAATTATAGTTAGGACACTTAGACTACCACTGCAAAACATAGAAGGTCAGGACTTTCCAATAGTTCAATATACAGATGATACGCTCCTAATAAGGGACAATGATAGAATGGAGGTCCCGACTAACACAGTTGGGTGTAATGTGGGAAATTTGCCATTCACATACCTATGATTGCCACTATTAACCACAAAACCAAGATTAGGGGATTTCATCCCACTTGTCCAAACAGTTGAGAAAAAGACTCAGAAGCACTTCAAATTATCTATCACAAGTAGGCAAACTAGCTAGAAATGAACAATGCAACACACTTTCATCCCTGCCTGCTTGGGACATGCATGATTACAAGGCCAAAAAAATAAGGTAGTCTGGAAATCAAGAAATTAGCAACACAGAATGATACACTCCTGGTAATGGAAGCCTCCCAAGACGCTAGCTCTGAAAGCCCTACTACACACATTTGCTGAATTAACAGGCTTTAGAGAGTAATAGATCACAACAAATCAATCATAGTTGTACTAAATGTAAGCAATGACAGAATGGAGATCCTGGCTAACACAGGTGGGTCTAATGTGGGAAATTTGCCATTCACATACCTATGATTGCCACTATTTACTACAAAACCAAGATTAGAGGATTTCATCCCACTTGTCCAAACAGTTGAGAAAAAGACTCAGAAAGCACTTCAAATTATCTATCACAAGCAGGCAAACTAGCTAAAAAAGGACAAAACAACACATTTTCATTCCTACCCGCTTGGGACATGCATGGTTATAAGGCCAAAAAAACAAGGTAGTCTGAGAATCAAGAAATTAGCAACATAGAATGATACGCTCCTGGTAATGGAAACCTCCCAAGACGAGAGCTCTGAAAGCCCTAGTACACACATTTGCTAAATTAACAGGCTTTAGAGAGTAATAGATCACAACAAATCAATCAAAGTTGTACTAAATGTGGGAAATTTTCCATTCACATACCTATGATTGCCACTATTTACCACAAAACCTAGAATATAGGATTTCATCTCACTTGTCCAAACAATTGAGAAAAAGACTTACAAGTTACCTTGAAGCATTTGGACTACAAGAAATGAACACTGTGTTACCTTGAACTTTGAGGTTCCAAAGTACTTGATTAAATAGTGTCACTCTACAATGTACAGGTCTTCAGGCTTATGCTTCATTCTGGCATCATAACTCTTGTATGCCTTATATGTAGTACTGAAAGTGGATCTCCATCCTTTGTAGCGCTCTTGCGCAACCTTCAATATCTTTTCCTTAGCATCACCAATGTGCTCCATGTTCCATCCTTCCTATTGTAAGTCACTCATGTTAATATATTGTCAACAACTTATAAATGGTTTACAAGGAAATTAACATAACATAATGCTTTCTGTGATGTGATTCTTGATTTCTTCGCTTACATCTCCACTGTCCAACTCCAATTAATGGAGTCTTTGTCCTTGTAAACGTAACCACTTCATCCACAAATGCACGTCTATTTTTTCCACAGGGACCACTCAAAGTTGGCAAAAAATTGAATTTGCACTTTCACAATACTAGCCTTACATCTCCTAGTAAATGCAGCTAGACCTTTCATGGTACCACGACCGACAATCTTGCCATTTCCTAATAATCATAAAACAAATAGCTATGAGATATTGTGTAAGTACCAAACTACAAGGTTTCAGGGCTAATGCTATGACATTAATAATAGCTATGCTAATTAATATATATATATATAGCTATATATATATATATATATATATATATAGCTATGCTAATTCACACCCAGGGTGTGAGATAATATTTCACACCCCAACCACATTCCACTCGCGCGAACCCAGCCAACAATTCGTGCATGCAGGCATTTCACCCGTCAAGCCACACATGCATGCATTATTCCACCACTCATTACTTCCATTTTTCATTAAATAGCTTCATTAGTATAGGTATTAATTAGTAGCCATAATAGTGTGACAATTTTCTTTCTACTTATAGCTACCAGAATCATTATTCCATCCATTTGTATTTTGTTACTTCATCTCTCGCACCTAGAAAATGCAGCTAGTAATTTGGATGCACGGAAGCCGATGGCAGCTGCATAGGAACGCCGTGTTATCAACATCCTCTTCGTAAAACCAAGGCAAGGATTTTAATCTGCGTAGTTCCAATGGCTGGCCGGATTCCTTACTCTATACGTATTTTGCATTGTTCTTTTTCTTTCTCATGTCGTGTCTATTTTCTCTCAATAATTTTCTCATTGTTTTGTGAATTTTTTTGAACAGTCGTGCGGAGGAAAATAATGAGCAACTGGATGGCCGGAATGATCATACGAGGACTACCGCGGCTCCAGCACCGCCATTCGACATTCATCCAAGTTTGACACTCCCATTCGTGTTCCCAAATGCACCAGCAACACAGATCCCCATGGTGGCAGGCTACGCCATAACAACATCCTCGTAACAGCGGTTATGCACATGCTATACTGAAAGCAGCGGCCGTCAACCTCGGTTGCGATTGGCTTTGTGATGATGATTGATTCATCTCCTGAGACACTCATTTTATTTTTGTGAAAATGGAGGATTTATTTGTTCATGGTCATTGCAGATGTCAAACAAGTTGTCATGGCTGGTGCGACCTTGATCGCAAATGTCAAACAAGTTGTGACTGGTGCGATCAAGAATTTGTGGGAGAAAGCATTGTTAAACAAGTTGTCATGGGGAATGGCAAGAGAAACCAAAGGCTCGATGTCGTCACTTGCCAATTGTGGCAGGTCCAATTTCTTCTCGCTCTCATCTCTCAATTGAACATATTGTACTGTCCTCAATGGCTATTGTACCAGATTGTTCAAGGAGACATTTATGCTCATATGTTGTCATGCTATACTGTCTTCATGCATGATTTGTGTGTAATTGAACAATTTATGTTTACATGACACTATCTAAGATCATGATATTACAATATTTGCAATTTAAATAATCGAGGATGTGGTTCGCACACACCGATTGACTCCTGACCACATAGCTTATTTGTTGAGCTGCAACATTTACTCAAGCACTTACCTTTTTTTTTGCAATCAAACACCACTCTGAAAAAAAAGACAATTTCAAAGTTCCCCTCAACACTTATGTTTGTTTCAAGAATACACTTAGCCGCATCTGAGGCGGCAAAGCATAAAATCTAACATTCACTTGAGCACAAAAACCCATCACGCACTAACGTCTCAAGAAAAAGATATAAGACATGTGTCCTAAAATAGCAAAAACCAAGAGCTATGAGTGGAAAAACATTAGAACCATGTTAGGTTCCACATAAAATTTTGTTTTTGTCTTTACCAATGTAACTTATTATGTTTGACGCAATCAACAAATTATGTAAATTGACCTACTTTGTTCTACTATCAACTTGACTTTACATCAAGATTAAATGACAATATGGATGCTAATTTTCCGCATCATACAGTTCCAGTGAACACGTCACAAGCATGTGTGCATGATCACGATGACTCCGGTCTAAAAGTAGTTTTCTTCACCTCAATGAGGTGCTCATGTGGACTCGAGATATTTTTGTGTTCTCAGATATGATTATTTCAATTGTGTAACTCATATTTAATTATGAGTATGTATATTTCTCAAACTTTATGATTTGAGAATAATTTACTCTCATAAAAAGAGGATTTTGCTGTTATAATTGATAATTTTACTGTTATAATTAATGTTTAAGAAATAAAGAAAAACACCTTCAATAGTAAAACTTCATGCCCTCATGTACAAACCATATGTTAGGACCCTATATATTTAATCTACAAGAATAAAAATTCTTATTGTGCAACAGCAAATAGCTCGTGTGCTATGGATCAACTTTAAATGTGATTCAACTTCTGTGATCAACATTTATTTTTGTGATTGAACATGTGTTGTTCTTATGGTCACATGAGATTTTACAATCATGTGGTTTGGAATTAATCAGAGTTTGCCATGAAGCTGTGCTTGGTAAAATAGGAATTATCTAAGCAATTAGCAGCAAATGGTGAGCACGCATGCATGATATGGTGCTGGACAAAATTAATGGGTTTCCCAATTCGCATGAGCATAATTGTGTGGTTGCAATAATGCATAAATAGTTTCTTAATTTGCAGCATTGACTCCCGTGCAAACTCACACTATTTTTGTAGTCTAGTCTTATGTAATAATATTTTTGTTATAGCATTGACACCATAAAGTAGAAAAGTTCTTATGTGCAATAGCAAATAGCTAATTTTGTAACAAATCAAAATAATAATCAACCAAAATGTAATAATATTTTTGTGATCACTCATGTGTGGTTCTCATGGCTGCACTATTTTACTATCACATGCAGCTTTGTTGCGGTTAACAAAGTAATTAAGAGGCATGCATGCAATTAGGCCTTAATTAACAGTGGGTGGATGTGCATGCGTGTGTAACCTGTGGGTGCATGCTGTAATTAAGAGAGGTCAGTGCATTCATGCATGCGGTTGTGGTTAGTGGGTGCTTCGGTTGGGTCTGATGTGTGGGCTAGAGTGTGACTTAATATACCACATCCAGGGTGTGATTTAGCGCTGTCCTATATATATATATATATATATGGTCATTCTTTTTCTCCTGAACCGCTGCAACCAGTGCCCTCACCATCTACTTGTGTAGGCTCCCTATAGTTTTTATAACACACTAAAACATTGCAAATATAGATGTCTTAGTTAAAGAAAAAAACATGTTTATAGAACAAGAAGTCAGAATGAGAAAAGAGTTACTTATGTCTCTAAGGAGGCCTTTCTCCTTCAGCCATGCAGTGTTTGCTGTAATTCAACCATCCCGGTCTATATTGTAAAGACCTTCAAGATACCAACAATAGGACTACGTCAAGTAGGAGAAAAAATATAGTTTATATGTGGTTTGTGAAGTACAAAAAGAACATGTATACCTATATCAAATCCTTGCTTCTAAAGCCAATCTTTTCAGGGGTGTAATGCTAATCATCAGCATTCTCATCACCAAGACTATCATCATCATCATCATCAGCAGCAGCAGCAGACTCAGACTCCCTCACTCATTTCAGGGGTGTAATGCTAATGTCTCCATTAGCTGATTCATCAAATGTTGTCAATAATATCCTAACTTTCTTCTCGACCCTGATGCAATCAATTAACTTTTCTAAATCTTCTGGGAAATCAAATGGCTCGAGACTTGCTGAGCTATTTCCACTTCTCTTCTTGTAGTAGAGGTAGTTCCACGCACTATAACCAAGCATGTGTTTTATTGACATAAGGCCTTGAAATGTCAGTCAATCCTCGTCCAGACGACCCCGGTAGGTTCGATGTTCCTTGTTTCTTCCCGTGCATTCGACAACTAAAGTCCATGTTTCACCACTCAATGGGGGGCAGGGGTTGTGCATGTGTACATAAATACTGTCAATATTAGGGACATCTTGATGTCTAAGAAGTTGTATAAGAGTACTACATACAATAGCAAGTGCAAGTTACTCACCTTTCGCTTGCTGGATCAAGCTGGTCTGCTTCAACATCTTGTCGTCCTCTCGCGGCTGCGCCAGTCGGTGGATCGGTTGTCGGAGATAGTCATGGCGGTAGAAGTTGCACGATTAGTGCTCAGAGCAACGCCGTGCAGCAACCAGCCATCTCTCCTTGTTCGCCTCAAAAGATTATGCAAAAAGGTAGCAGCGGCTGTGAGTTTTATCCTTTTGAAATGCCGCTGTCAGTTTTGAGTAGGTGGCATAGGCCGAACCACTTTAATTTGGAGTGGCTGAGTTGAATTAGGCGGGCTCATGAAAAATTTTCACCCACGCACACCTAAAGTTTGGAGGGAATATTCCATCTAATAAAAAAATCAAACCTTGCTATAAGTTTTAATTGCTTGAAAGTTAAGGAACCTTTTAAGCAGTGCTATTAACCATATGAGATGTAGTTAACTTCATTAAATCACCAATATTAAAGAACCATCGAATGGACATCATGTTGATTAAAAGTTTCTTTGCTTTGAATCACGTGAAAACAAGTACAGTACAGACGTAACAACTTTTAATACCTTCGTGAAAATACAGATTAGTATTCAATTATTTGACATTGTTTTGCATAGAACAATGATTGAAAGCAAGTGATTAGTTTTGAATTATTTGTCAATTTTTTGAGTCAGTTGCAACTAACAAGGGCGAAGCTACCTTGTAGCTAGTGGGTACAAATGAACCCACAACAAAATGAAAAATCTGTTGTCACCATATTAGCAGTCAAGAAAACAATGAAACAGTAGCAGCTAGGTTGTAGTAGCAGCATTCCCTTACTTTTCCCAGGAAACAAACATGTCCTTAGCTAGTAGCACACCAGAACATATAATACATTAACAAAATAACGTAATTCATCCAGTTCAACCACGAGGTCAATAAAACATAATTAGAATTGTTGAATACAAATATACAACTGCAAAGAAAAAAAAGCAACAATGATAACGAGACTTGAAACTAGCTATGCGACGAGGAGGGGACGACGAGCATCCACGGAGGCGAGCGATGACGGCGATGACGAGGGGACTCATCAGTCGACCCGAGAAATCTTACGGTGCATCTCGACGACGTCAGGCCTCCCCGCATTGTTGGGGTGGCTAATGAACCGAGACACGTGCATGATGATCGACATGCTGGAGTCGTACTCCTGGTCATCATTGCAGAACGAGCACCGGTACCAATACTTGCCGGAGGGGGTGGACAGGGAAGGAATGCACAATCCGGCGGTGAAGGGGGGCTCTTCATCACTACTGTGGTCAGTGGTGGTGTCGTCATCGCTGATGGTCGCCTTGACGACCTCCATCGGTGGCGCCTCCTCCTCCTCTACCACTGGGACGACTACCTCCTTCCTCTTTGTGGCTGCCGAGGCAACCTCCTCCTCCTTCACTGCCGCTGAGGCGACCTCCTCCTCCTCCTCCTCCTCCTCCTCCTCTGACACCGGGACGACCTCCTCCTCCTCCTCCTTCGCTGCCGTCGAGACGTTTGGGGCTAGAGCACCGTGGATGTGCTTCAGTGAAGGTGAGCGCGACTCGCCGCGGCGTGCTCCAGCCACAGAAGAAGACAAACCGCCTCTCTGTAAAGAGTCAATGAATAGTAAAACAATTCCCATTCCATAAATCATGATGTATCGACTCAATAACTAAATCAAAGCAAAAAATAGTACCGATGTTGGCCTAAAAGAGTCGATAATCATAGAGATATTGAGCAAACAAAAACCCCCTAAAATTGTACAAAAATCATGGAACATGGACAGGAGCATACCACGGACTCCAGGAGGAGAGGGGTGCGGATGTTGCCATTGCCAACGGCCTCCCTTGAGTCCCCCATGGGCACCATGGCAGTTGATCATGGCGAGCGGCGAGCGAGGGTTTGAGGTGGTTTGAGCGCGGCGAAGAAGACGAGAAGCAGGAGAGTGGAGTGATGGCGGAAACGGGAGTGCGCCCCTAGTATGGGCATGAGATTGAGAGGCGCCTTCTCTCATACTAGCACGCTTAACACACTGAAACATGGGTCCACGAAACACGGTCCCGCATATCCTTGAGTCCTAAGTAGAACTTCAGTGTATGTCGTAAAAAATGGAAGGCAGAAAGTTTTTCCTTCTTTTAGGCTCTGTTTGGATCTATCTTGTTAAATTTTAACAAGGTGTTAAAGTTTAACAACTTAAAAAATAAGGTGCTAAAATTTAACATCCATCTGTTTGGATCCATGTTAAAGTTTAACAAGTTTCATCAAGTATTTCTCAAGATAGGTACCTTTTAACAAGTTTTACCACCTCAAAATTAGGTAAAGATTTTGAGGGTGTTAAACTTTAACATCTCCCTTTTAACAGGAGTGTTTGGATGTTTTTTTTGTTGAAAGTAGGTAAAACATGGGTGTTAAAGTTTAACAAGATGGATCCAAACACCCCCTTAGTCAGGAAGGCAGAGGCCTTCTTTGGAACACAGGAATCCAAAAACATAGGAATAGGAAAAACAAATGATTTTTGCATTGCATTCCTATGGGAATTCAAAACACAGGAAATTTTCCTAGCAAGAGTTTGGTAGCAACACAAGAAAAACACAATCTGAAGAGAGATAGACTTATAGGAATTTTACAAGAGGCTGAACCTCTTGCTTTTTTTCCTCCAAAACTTACATGTAGGAATGTAATCCATAGGATTTGATAGGATTGAATCCTGCATTCCAAAAGCCCTTGTAGGTATATAAACATGTGAGATAAATAGTACCATATAAGGAGTTTGGTCGATAGAGAACAAGATTCCAACTGGATTGTCACAATGCAAATGGATTGAAACATGTGAAATGGTTGTTTTCCATGTACTTCGTTCCAAATGCGATCCGAACTTCATACAAATTTCAAAACTTTGGAATGAATGCCTCCATCAATATATATAATGTTTTATGATGGATATATAACATGGTCACTAAAAGCCAAATTTAAGGTGAAATATAATGACTTATCTTAGAATCTGATTTGCCTTTCAATTAGTAATGATCTTCTATAGCATTTTTTCGGCAACATGACATACATGCACTACTAGAAACATACCCCTGTAGACACGTTTTATTTAAGGGTTAGATATGTTTATTTCATCTCTACTATAAAATAGAGATGTTTTCACAAAACCTATTTTAGGCGTCACCGCACAGACCGTGTCATGTTCTTGTATATATGGATTTTAAAATCGTATCTAGAACATATGAGATGTTTTATTGAGACGATATAAACAAGTTTACATGTCTGCATACGCTTTTTTATAGTTACGTTCTGTGACATGTCAACTATTCTAGATATATATTTATGACGTGTTAATAAACCTGAACATGATTTTCATTGATATATTTTATATTACGTATCTATTAATATAGACACATTTTGTATAATTTTTTTAAAAAATATTTTTTAGTTGTTGTCTGAAATGAGGGAGTTATTTCTGCAAGCAACAGGGTTTGAACCCATGACCTGTTTGTTTAGTGTAAACTCATTTAACCATCTCATCCGGCAAGCAATTTTGATTGTAGTTAAGACATTTTTTCTTTTGTTTCATGTCTTCTAAATCTTTTAACGTTTCTAGAATTCTCAATAGCATGTCAAAAATGTCTTTAAATAAAAGTATATATGACTAACATATGTCTAATATTGTCTCACTTTTATACGTATCCATATCGTGCCACTTTGAGTTATAAAAACGCATCAAAAAACATGTTTATTTTTTTACCAACGTTGTACCATAATAGGGCCCAATCTAAGATCAAATCAAGAGCATATTAGGTCGTATCTCCCTGCTTTGAGAGAAATTTAGTCAAAGTGCTCATATAGAAGAGCTCCGGGATTGCTTCCAATTGAATTTAAAGTAAATGGTGTTTTGAACTCATGGTCAGAGTGCAGCCACTAGCATGGTGCCACCTCACCTCACCTCCATCCCATTAGTGGAGTAGTAGGAGTATAGCATTTGAGGGATTCAATTTTTTCCCACAATATACTAGTACTTACAGTAAAGTAGTATATTCACTTGGGAATGGGTGCATCTGCACCCACAACTATCTACTAGTACTAGTACTGCACGTAGCTTCACCAGTGTTATTGAGTGCTCTACTACTATTATACTTCGTAGCCCTGCTCCCTCCGATGGCAATTACGTACTGAGCACATGCGCATGACTCACGAACCATGTGAACGTACAAAACTGGATGGAGACCATATATGAGTTGAACGAGGCAGTACAGGCCTATGTCCCTCTATTTTTTCCCTTGGTTTCTGTGTAGTAGGACGGAGAGGGTAGATTGTCGTATCTTTGTGCTTTGAGAAGAAGGATGCCAAAGTGCTCATAATGAAAGAGCTCCGAGATCCAGATCCAGATCGAGATTATGCATTTGTCATTTGGGTAGTACCATAATAAGAGAAATATACACAAGTTCATATAGGTTTTACTAGAATCAAAAGGCTAAATACCAAGAACACCTAAACATGAATCTCAAATTAAGTTATTCATAAAAAAAGAATCTCTAATTAAGTTGGCTTCCCCCATCATAGGCTTTGCGTGTGTTCGCTTCCCCATTGTAGGCTTTGCGAGGGAAGCCAGTAAATTTCGACATGGGTGGTGCCGCTCGCCTCAATTCGAGTCAAGCGACATGACCATTCACAGTCAGCTTCTACTATCATTACTCTGCGCAGGGCCATGAGACCGGAATTAAGCAAAGTCAAGTGATCGGACCGAAGGCGTGTCAAGTGATAGTCCTCACCAAAGCATATCCAATCACTATATCTTTGATGGTGGTTGTTATATACTAGGAGTATTACTTTTGCCAAAATAGTGCTAGTTGCCGGGAATAACTGGACTCCATGGATGGAAGATGAGGAAAAGGGACTGTTATTTAGTTGTCCAATGGCCAATAAAATAGTATGTGCAACCGTCTCAAGAAATAAGCAAAACTTCAATACAAAACCTTTATTCTATGAACATATTATTCCTATGTTTTCAAATCTATAATGGTGGTTGTTAATCTAAATCATAAACTTCTTTTTGTATATATTGATTCCTTTACACAATATATAATCAACTTTATTTGTTTTATTTCTTATTATGATACACTTCAAAAAGTAAACCTTTATTCTATTAAAAAAGATTATTCCTATTTTCCATACGAACAATGATTGTTAGCAATGTAAACAAAATTTTATTTTATATACTTGTTGTACACCTACATCTCATTATGCACCACATACTTATTTATTATAAAAAACATTTTATATAGTGAAAGAATTGAAAATTAATCTTGATAGAATTGCCACGCAAATGCGCATTCAACTATGTAATTAATTTTATATTTAATTATTGTATTTAGCGTTCAAATGATTGATGTGACCCCTCTAAAATTTAGACCCCAAGAAACGAATCCCGCCACAGATCCTAAAATACACATGCCATGTCCATTGATTACTAGGCAAAAATTGCTACAAATAACTCTTTGATGATGGTATTTTCTGTAAAGCACTCCTCAATTCTGGTTTTGCTAGAAACCACACTTCAATTATAGTTATTTGCTAAAATACACTTCAGCTATAATAATCATGAGCAAACTCGCTGTTGGACACTTTTCTTTTGTGGTCTTTGCTAGAGGACACTCTTTAAATGAGTCTTTGCTCACGGACACTGCTTACTTGTGGTAATTGGCCAAAAGACACTATGGTGAATAGAATATGACTTCTCATGCATAAAAGAGAGAAGATTTCACAAATGGCTAAATTGCCCTAGAAATTATTTTAGCAAATTTGACCATATATAATTATATTTTATAAATTAAATATCATAAATATTATTAAATCTGAGCATATAATCAAAGACTCAGATTTAATCAAAAATTTGATTATATGCTAAGATTTAACAATATTTATGATATTTGATTTATAAAATACAATTATATGGTCAAATTTGTTAAAACAATTGCAAGGTTAATTTAGCCATTTGTGAAATCTTCTCTCTCTTTCATGCATGAGAAGTCATATTCTATTTATCATAGTGTCTTTTAATCAATTACCACAACAATCCCTCAAGAATCAAAGTAGCAAGCTTGGAGGGAGTTGGAAAAGCTCTTGAATGCTCAGATGTGTTTTTTAGCTTAGTGGAGTGGCCAACTGCACTTTGGGGACGAAGGGGGATATTTATAGTTGAGTGGAGAAATAGAGCCGTTGGAATAACTGGAGCATCTTAGTCCGGTATCAGGGCCCGGACTAGTCTGGCCCTGGAGTTCAAACACAACACAAGCGCTCACATGACCCAAAAAAAAAATAGCTAAGTTTTAGTGACCCGGACTAGTCCGGAAAATTTCATCCTAGTCCGGACCAAGCATGTCCCCGAGAAAATTACTCCCTACATTGGTTTTTTTGCGTCTTAGTCACGGCCATAGCCGCCTTAGTTCGGCATGGTTGTTTACCTGGCTTAGTTCGGAAAGACCCAGCCTAGTCCAGATGGAACCAAGACCATAAAGGTGCACCCCCGGGAAAGGCTCTAAGTCGGCTTAGTTCGGCTGGTGCCGTCCAAGTCCAGCTTCATTTGGTTTCCGTCTTAGTTCGGATTCTGGCATCTTAGTCCAGCCAGATCGATTCCAAAACCAAACATGTTCTGTTTTGGTCCAAGCCGACTTAGTCCGCCTGTTTCCGGACTAGTCCGGGTCCAGAGAAATCCAGAGGAAGTTAAGGGTTTGGGAATGTAATATGGTGTTAGAAATTTGAGCACTTGGTCAATTTCACCACTTTCTTTGTTCTGTCCCTCTTGATAGTACGGCATACCTATGACTCAAAAAGTAAGAATAAAAACTAGGAGTCAACAATTTCCTTCTTCCTTCTTCCTTTTCTTTTTGCAGGGTTGTTTTTTATTCATTAAATATTCACCCTACTCATATACTTAGCAAATATCATTAGTTATTTAATTATTCATCATTAATCAATCAAAACCCACACAGAGGCCTAGATGCACTTTCAGAGGAACCGAATCCTTGGACTCGACTGAATCTCACAAACTCAGGAGCACAATCCAGGAATCTTTAGACCTGGCCAATGTTGGATGTGACAGAGTGATGGGGACAGGCATCAAAACCTTCAACGACTTTGACTTGATCTCCAAATGATCACCGAACAACAAACCGGGACTAATCCACGCAAAATAGTGCAGCTAAACTGGAATTCGTAGAACACAAAAAAGGAGGCCCCAGAGGAATCTTCACATATACTGATGATCAGACTCTCATGGCATATGTAGAACTCACAAGAAATTTTTGGTAAGTCACTCAATAGCTCTTAGCGGGAACATGATGTGGATATCTATACTAGGAACACCCTCCTTGCTAGTTGTGGATGAAATGTAACTTATTCATGAAGGAACAAAGATAAAAGGTGTGAAAACTATCATTCTTGAGAGGTCTCAGGTGACCTTCAGCCTTCTTGACAGTGTTCAGTAAAATGGTCATTACTCCTTGATGAAGATTCCAAATGTCAAGTTAAAAGAAGACTTAATTATCTTTCTATCCATGTGAATCATCGAAGGTGAAACCCAAAAGTGTGGTGCATAATGTAGCTTTGGGGACATGAACCTTGAGTCAGCAAGCAGAGTGTTGGTTCAGCTTCCGTATAAACTCATCTTCTCCTTGACGTTACTCATCTCCTGTGTGTCATGTTCAGCAAGCTTATGTATTGAACACACACTCCCCAAAAATCATTGTCTTATGTGCTTTTCTTTTTCATTATTCAAAGTAGATACCCATCAGTTCTAAATAATTGTATTTTAGCTCTGTATCAGACTCATAGATGATACTATAAATCTAGACAAAGCTTAGATAATGCTATGTATCTAGATAAAGACTATGTTCAAAATAATGTATGAATTGGGACGGAGGGAGTAGTTGCTAATATCTTAGATGAGTGTTTGTTTCTTGGGGTCTAAATTTTAATGGGGTCACATCAATTATTATAATACTACATATGATTATTAAATATATATTAAATATAAAACTAATTACAGAGTTGAATGCACATCAGCATAATAAATTCATTGAACTTAATTAAGTTATCATTAAGAGATATTTACTATAGCATCACATTATCTAATCATAATTTAATTAGTCTTAATACATTTGTCTCGTCATTCAGAGAGAGAGGGTAATAGACTAGGTTTTTTTAATAATCTATATTTAATACTCTTAATTAGTATCATAATATTCGATAAAATATATTTAAAAATGTGAAAACAAACACCCCTAAGTCTGCGTTACGGTCATCCAGCATGGTCATCAACTCATCACATGCTCGTCATGGTCAGTCTCACGGATGCGCCTGCGTGTGGGCTAGGCGCCTAGGCCCCTCGTTCCATACGTCAGTGCGGCATTCGAGAGCGCAGCCGGTCAAGTCATCTTTTGCTGATGCGTGCGTGCATCAGAACGGAAAAAGCCGCCACCTCTCTTGTCCTCTTCATGTGCGGTTCGTCATGGTCCTGGGCGCGCACCTCATGGCTCACGATTCACGAATCCCTGGACCAAGTCCACATTCTACAACCATCTCTCCTTTCACTGCTATCACAAAAGTACAGCACAGCGAGGTGGATCCGGTCGAGGCTCACCTCTTAGTACGTCGAGTAAAACCTTCCATGGAGATTTTCACACGTTTTCGCGCTGACAAGTACTATCTCTAGATTTTTAATATTGACGTTGAGACAGAAACGCCAACTCAAAAATGAACTAGATGTGCTGTTAGGACGATAGCAAAAAAGAAAAAAAAATACAGAGAGAGCACTTCTGAAGAAAACTAGAAGCAGCAAAATATACTACTATAAAACTGGCCTATAGCGGCGGTATAAAAAATTACGTAGCGGCGGACTAAAAAAAACCCGCTGCTATAGTGGGTAAATAATTTATAACAGCGGCTGATAATATGACCCATAGCCAAAAATCAAATTTTAGCTGTGGTTTATATTGTTAACCGCAGCTAAAAAAAAGCAACAATTTAGCTGCGGTTCACACAATATGAACTGCAGCTAAATTTCAATTTTTAGCTACGGATCACATTATCAACCGCAGCTACAAATAATTTTTAACAACCGGTCTAAACATCAACCACCGCTAAAAAATACTACTCCCACATACAAGCATGCAGCTACCCTGCCATTGCTGCATTTCTTTTGCCATAGCATGTGGGCAAGCACAAGACACTAAGACTGACTGTATCCATGGTACTCTAAATACATTCTCTAAAAGAATATTCTCTCCCAGTTATCAAGATTTTTTTCTCTATATCTATTTTTCCCGCACCCGTCATACTCTATACTCATCTTCTATCCTAACTACCTCTTATATGGGACCCACACGTCAGCCTCATCCTCATTCTTTTTTCTCTCCCTCTCTCTTTCCTTCCCCCGTCTCTGCCTTTTCTCTTCTTCCATGGCGCGAGGCTCCCCAAGCTCCCCTGCAGCACACGCCGCCGCTCGCCGGGCCCCTCCCCCACAGCACGCGCCACCGCCCGTCGAGCCCCTCCTCTCCTTCTCCCCCACACCGTTGCCGCCGGGCCTCTCCTCCTCCCCCGCGTGATCCCGCCACCGGCTCCCTCCCTCCCTCCTCTCGCCCTGCAAGCACGACCAGGGCGCAGATCCGGTAGCCAAGGCACAGATCCGGCCGCCGAGGCACGGATCCGGTGGCCAAAGCACGACGCCCCGAGGTGGCCCCGCCGTGCCCCTCCTCCCTCTCCGCCCGCCTCCTCCTCCTCGAGCTCCCCCACGCGTGTCTCGAGCTCACCCGCGCGTGACGTCGCCGACCGTTCTCCTTCTCCCGCGCGGACACCTCCCTCTCCAGATCCGGTGGAGGCACGAGCTTGGGCATGGGTCCCGAACTTAGAGGCGGCGGCTCGATCGAGGCGGAGCTCCGACCATCCATCCGCGTCGGTCGTCGTCCACCCACGCCGGCCGCCGAGGTGGAGCTCCATCTACGCGCGGTGCAAGGAGAGGCAGTGGGTGGCTTAGGGAAGAGAGGCAGTGGGCGGGAGGCGCAGAAGGTTGGGTGGGCCCATGCCATGTCCGTGCATAGCGCGCCTCCTCTATTGCGCCAGATTTGGCGGAGTCGGAGGCCTCCGCTACCATCACGTACAGGATAGCGGACGCTGCTGTAGCAATTTTTTTCCGCGGTAGCCAGTCTAAGGCACATGCATGTGACCCACCTATCATATTCTCAAAAGAAACACACTTCTTGCCATGTCAGTGATCCGGTACCCATTCAACAGCTCCCAATCGACACAAAAGATACATCAGTCAAAAGCACATACTCCGGTGCATCCTTATCTTCTTCAGGTTGCCATCAGCCACGACATAGGGGCATGGCAGCTCAGCAGAGGGGTGCAGCAGAGGGGAATAGCTCCTGCTGGCGGCAACTTGGGCCACGGCGACGGCGATTCGAGCCACGACGGAGAGGACTCGGGCTACAGCGACCGTAATTCAGGCCACTGCGATCCAAGACGGGAGGTGGCTGCGCGGACGTGTGGCCTTGCTCCTGCCAGCGACAACTCAAGCCAGGACGGCGTCGCTCCTGCCGGTGGGAGGTGGCCTCGCGGCGGACGGGAGCGCAACAACTCCATCAGCAGCCGGATGCGGCCTCATGATGGCAAATCGGGCCCCTACGATTTGGTCAGTGCGGTGGGCCGGGCGGCAGCGTCCTCCTGCTCGAGCGGCGGCGACAGGCGGCAGCAGTCTCGTGCAAGTGGCGGCGACGGGGCGGCTTCGCGAGAGGCCGGGCAGGGGCGGCGTCAGGCGATGCGATGGGGTGCCTTCGCAGGAGCCGGGCGGTGGCGGCCTCGTGCAAGTGGCGGCTTCACAGGAGGCCGGCGGCGGCGGCCTCTTGCGCGAGCAGCGGAAGATCAGGGCCCATGGGCACGGTTGCTCGGACGGGCCTAGATATGGGCTCGTATGCGGCTTTTTTGTTTTGTTTTTTGGTCTGTGGGAGTTTACAGCGGTGGGGTATTTGGCTCATAAAATATCCGTCATAACAAAATTTCATTTTTAAGTTGCGTTTGAACTGCGGCGGGTTGGCCCGTCGCTATAGTGCATATTTACCCCTGCTACAGTACATATATGTGATAGTAATAGTTTGTAAAGAAAGCTGCATGTTCGTACTGGCCATTTCAAGCTGAGTTTAGTACCAATATATGTAAAGCTACTACTTTATCTATTTCAAACTATAAACATTTTAAAATTTTAAACATCATGTTTAATTTGACTATTCTTATTGATGTTAGCGCACAGTCAATGATTTTTTTTTTCAAGCCTGGTGGCGGGTGTAGACATCAGCGAGCCATCACAAATAGTTTTAGAATATTAACATGTCCGTGAACCCATTTTATACCCAAATTAATGTTCCAGTATAGAAATTCAAATAGAAGGCCAAAACCTGAACAATTTCTCTCTCTCTCTCTCTCTCTCTCTTGCCATCGAACGTCCTCCTCTCTCCATCCGAGCTTTCGAGCACCTTCGTGCCTCCCCTCCGTATGATTAGTTCCATGTTTGGGTTGGGCTTGGCTCGGCCCACCTAGGCCCTACTTTTTTTTGTTTTTAGATACGGCCCTTGTGGAGGTGGAAGATAACATCATCTTCCGCACCACTGGGTTTTGGTTGTCAATGATGGTGCTCGAACCCGCCACTGGGCTTGGCTCCTCCCAGTGCAGGAGCTTAGTGGGCTTGTTTTGTAGTAGTTATGATTGTAAATTTGAAAATAGGTAGTGTTGGAAAGTAAAAGAAAACATGCAAACCATAATAGTGTCATCTCAATAATTTCAAAAGGACATAAACAGCCAAATTATAAATATTTAATGAAGAAAACATATGGATTGCGCCCGAAGCAGGAGAAATGGTTTAGCAATGCAATTTAACAAGAAATAAAAACTGATGATGTCATCAGTTTGTATTGTTACTTCATCAGCTTGTATTCATTGCTAGTTGTAACGTTACTGTTGGTCATAATTACCCACCCACTTATATAGGTAAGAGGACGGTGTATAGTTGTAGCTCTTTTTCCCTCAGAGTATTCCAAGGTTATCAAATCCACAAGGAATAAACGGAATAATTATTATTAAAGGGTTATTAACAAATTGTAATAGGTTGGTTGGTGTGAATGATGATGGTGAGAGAGTGAAGGGTAAATATTATTGAAGAGGCAACAGGATAATGAAGGATTCTCTCCTTAGTATTGGTTCACTAGCATACAACCTTATTCTTATCAACTTGAGTGATGACTCTAATATTCTACAAGACATGGTGGTTTCGGTCATCCTGGTTGTCACTACAGAGGCTATTAGCTTCCCACTGATTTCTTACACTATGTAATGGGCAATGGTGTATTGGCCGATACACTAATGAAAAGAATAGATAGATATGCAATTAAGTTCATCACATAGATTAAATTCATCGAGAGAGTATCAGTAAGTATGAGAATTACATGACCAGATCTCCGCATCAAAGAAGAGAATATGAGACTACTCACTCATCCTTCCGCTAGACCTAGCAGAGGGATGAGAAATAGCGCTAAAAAGCGCACGAGCCAATCGGCGCAAGCGTCGCGCCGATCGGCGCGTCTTCCCTTCTGGTGGGTCTCATCGGTGTTGACCAACCTCCGCCACCAATATCCTGAACCCTAGTTCTAATGACTAATTCCCGCGATTGTCGTCTCTCTGCTATTCGTACTTGGCTCTTAATAATTATCTTCCTTTTATACTTGACGGGATTAGGTCAACTTCCACCGACTCTAACCCATACTAGGTTGGGCCTTCATCTTTCTCAGATTGAGTCATGTGTTCGTCATCTTTCCCTTCCACGCCGATCGGCGCGGCTCCGCATCTGGCCCATCTTTATTACTCTTTAGTTCTTTATCCAAAATTGCCCTATTTTACACCTGTTTCCTACGATTACATCCAAAACAGAACAACTATAAATATATACAAATATGGGGTTAATTGTTAGTTCAAACCATCAATTTAAGACATAAAACATCCCTTTTTGGTAGATAAAGTAGGTATTTAGAAACCACCAACAATTCCCCCACACTGAAATCATTGTTAGTCCTCGAGCAATACAAAATCAAATATATAACAAAAATCTTCGCACCATCTATCATGCAATCAATCTCAATCATCATTTTTACTCGTTATCCCTCCATAAAAATTTTCTCTCATCTCCTTTTAACCAATCGGTACATCATACTTGAACTTAATCAAATTACCACAAAACATTTTCAAAAACAATTTTAGTTCTTCTCGACTCATCTTTAGCATCAAACATCAGGCATTTGGTCCTCTCTAGATCTCTCAAGTGTATTTCTTTCCCTCTCCTATCTAATCAAGGATTGTATGTGGATCTTGGAGGGCTATATAACTCAATTAAACCATAAGATTAACCATATCAACAATGTGCTCAATCATGCCCACTAAGAAAGAATTTTCTTAGAAAAGAACATTAATGGAGAAGAGGAATCTAGAAGATCTAAAGAAAAGAAAGAAAAATGTTTCAATGAGAACAATGACAAAGAATTAGAAATAATCAGAACGCTGCTTTCTTCGATGACCTTATTGCCTCTTAGAGAATATATTTTCTCTTTATCTCCCTTTTTTTATATTTTTTTTCTTTCTCTTCTTTTTCAACAACGCCGATCGGCGCAACACTGTGCTGGTCGGCGCGGTCTATATATTTTTTTTCTTTTTATTTCACTCTTTTTCTATTCCTGATATAATCAGCAATTTCTGTTTTGTATCAGCAACGGAAATTTTCTGAATTCCCTTTTATTGAGAATATAGGTTGTATCAAGGAGAAGGGAGAAACAAAGATGTATGGGCTCCATGATAGCAAGGAATTTGAATGGATAAAAACGGCTAGAAATACAGAGATAAACAAATAGATCATCCTTTCCAAACTTGGTTGAAATCATGAGCAAAAAGTTGACAAAGTTACTTACAATCTAATTAGTTCAAATGTGTAGCTTGCTCTCATTCACTCGGCTACGTAGGCATATTTAGACCTTGCTTTTGCTTTAGCTTATGATGAGTCAAAAAAAATTTTCATAGATACAAAGCCCAAAAGTTATGTGGCAACCAACTAATTTAAATAATCAACCAATCGATCATCAAAAAGACAAGATAAATAGTATGAAGCGCTTTTAATTTAATAATCGATACTAACTTTATTAAAGATAATGCAATAATTCAAACTACATAAAAGACCTTGAAGCAACTCTCAACATGACTCATGACTCTCTTAAGCACACATATAAACTTAAATAAACACTCATAAGAAAAACAAACGAGAAACTAGACTCAAAAATACTTAAAAACTATGACTAATGGCAAAGCCCTTCCCCCACACTCAAAATTTGCAATGTCCTCATTGCAATAGAAAAAACTCAACACACTAATCATGCAGACCATGCCTATTCAAGACTCGGAAAATTCGTCTTATATTCCTTATGAGAAAAGTATAGTCCGCTTCGTTCATCTCGATTGTATCCAGGATTCTGCGATCCACCTCCCTTTGATGCCTGTAAGCATGATCTCTGTCTAGATACAGGCACTCAATGTTTCTTCGGCAGACAGGATAGCAAGCAGGCAGTTGCAGGTTATGATTTTCAACGTTGTAAGAGGAGGCACTGTTCAAACTCCTCTGAGCCAATCGACGCAAAGGCTGAGCTGATCGGCACAGTGGTGTTCTTTCACCATTACGACTTCCTCCACCTCCCACTACATGACCATTAACTCTCGTTGAAGTTCCTGCTGCCCTGTCATTGCTGCATTCTGCAGGTGTTCCCTAATTTTCAAACTTAGGACTACCAAAGGTTCTTCGTATATCAGAATCATCACCAAAATATCCAAACATAATCACCACTCTCCAAAGTTTCCAAATAGTATGATGGATCAAAGTCGCTATCCCATTCAGAATACTTTTGAATTGGCTTACCCGATAGTCTAGCGGATCTGTGAACCTCTGGTGTAGTCTTACACTTCTTTGTAGCAGGCTCTTCATCTTCACTTGGCAGAGCCGTCAGATCAATAAATTCACCCATCTTCAGGTCGTGTTGATCGGCTCTAGTGTCACGCCGATCGGCGCAGCTGGCATCTTCCTTCATATACTCAGCTAACTGCTCTAGATTATGCTCACGGATTGCCTTATTCTGTTGCCCTTGTAAAATCTCATCGTTAATCTCCTTAGACATCCTCCCTCCAGGAACTGCGCGATCGCCATCATCATATAACAAATCTCTAGGTATGAAAGTTGGATCTTCCACCAATTGGAGTTCAACATTGCATTGAAGATCTTTAGCACAAAAGAAGCACTTGCAACCCTCAATACAACTGTTCGTATGAATCTTATTTTCTTGAAAACTTTCCCAATCGGTAAGAACCCTAGGAAAGGATTCATCCCTTTTAGCTTGAAGATCCTTTTCCGCATCTTGCTCGTACATGGCTTCTTCGGCTTCCTCTCGCAGCTTGAGTTCATACTTGGCGGCAATGTCATGTTCACTATAAAGTTGGCACCTATGGATTGTGAGAAAGCTCTCCTCATCTAGCTCTTCCTTCTCTTGATAAGTCAATGATCTTTTGAAAAATAGAAAATCCTCATACGACAAGGGCTTAGCAAGATTAAGAAGATTTTTCATGGTATACCTTTGAGAAACAGCTTCACTTTTAATAGGCGCTATAGATTTTCCTTTGCGCACCAATACTCTCTTCATCATCTGTCGAAGTTCATTTTCCATTTTCACCCTATCGGCGTTCCACGCGTCAGCTTTGCTTTTCTTCATGAATTTCTTCTACAGGTTTGACCAGATGAGAGGATCATCTGGTGTTGGCCTCAGCACTTCATCGACTTCTTCCCAGGACCAATTTGTAGAGGGCTGTGAAAATCTGCCGCCGAGCTGATCGGCGCAAGTGTCATGCCGATCGACGCAAGCATTGCGTCAATCGGTGCTGCCTTGGTTGTTGCCCGATGCATCGCCTACCATCGCTTCTGCTCTTAGGGTTTTGTTCTGGTGATGATGTAATGCGAGTTGATCTGTGGGGTTGCTGTACTCTTATATTTATATCTCTTGATTTCCAACTAGACTAGGACTCTATCTCTTTTCGTGGAATTTAACGAGTCTTAAAAGGGCAAGGTCCAAAACCGACTCTGAAACCAAAAAGATTCCGCCGCGCCGATCAATGCAGGGCTACACCGATTGGCGTAGCAATGCACCGATCAGCACGACACACTAAATTACTAAATCAGAAATAGAAAAAATACAAAAATCAAAATACATACAGAGCTTTTGTTTTATGTCGTTAAGCTTGTAGCGGTGGCGAAAGTCGTGGTCAGTAAGGACATGACACCAGGGCTTGTAGATGATGGAGGTGTGGAAGAGCTTCTATGGCTCTTTCGGTGGGAGGCGGAGGAGGATCTTGGCGATGGTGTCTTCGTTGAGCTCTAGCAGCGGTGGCGCCATGCCCCTGGTCAGTGGGACTCTGGCGGTGGCGAGGATTTCGGTGGGGATCGATTGGGAGATGCGAACAGAAAGGACAGATGAGTGAGAGTGTGAGACGTGGGAGAGGGAGAGTGGGAGAAGGAGAGGAGAGGAGAGAAGAAAGGAAAAAAGAAAAAGAAAAAATAATGGGCCTCATCTGCTGACTCAGCATTGAGCGCGTGCGTGATGCTGACTCAGATAGCTGACTGGATCAAAACCACTATCAAAACTGGACAAGGAGTGAAAATGAACCAAGTATAAGAGTTCAAAGTGTCAGATATTTGGTTTTATAGATGAGGGAGACTAAGTGTTCTACCCATGGAGTTAAGGGAGATAAATAGAACTTTTCTCAAAAAAAAATGCTGCCTGCGATTTGTTTATTAGTTGGGCTGGATTTTCGCAACTTAGAAGGCCATAAAGCAGGTAAATGGGCCTAGCTTGTTTAAACACATTGATTTTTGACGAAGCACGGATCCGATTTCTTATTCTCATAGGCGATTTTCTTCTACATTTGAGAGCTGATTTCATTTTCTAATATGGTGTTGGATAAATACTTGAATCCAGAACTTCACCTAAGACAGAATTCTCATAGGCAATATATTAGTATGCTTCTCGTTTTTTCATCATGTTGAGTGTTCATGGAAATCAGTGAAGTCTCGAGATATGGAGAACTCACAATACTACTGCAGTATTAGGATACATTTGACACTATTTATTGAACATAAGCACTTTTAATAAATAGTGTTGAACACATTCTTAATATACTTAAATGATATTTTCCCGCGATCCTCACAAATCCAGGACCCTTTATTGGGGATTCACACTGCCACTGACATGTTCCTCCAGTATCATAGTTGTGCGCCATAATTGTCGGTGTTGTGACAAACATATTTTATTTCCCAACCCATAATAACATTACTTGTCGTAAGACAGCAACTGGACCCAACAACTCGTCGCAGTAAGCTGGTCCGTCCATTTCCACTTGTGAATCAGAAGCGCTGGGTTGCACTCGAATTTCCTTATGGAGGCTGGGAGCTTCCAGTTCCACGAAGGAATCGATATCAAGAAAGCTCAAGGTGACTCCGAGAGCAACAAAAGTCCGTCATGCATGCCTACACAGATGCTTCGGGGAGAGTTGCTGCCTTCTGTAGATCCAACAGTAAGCTTCTGCTAGAGTTTCTGCCGTGTGGGACACGAGTCCATCTAGATCTTCAGTATTTCTAGCTCCTGATGGTGTAACAACCTCAAAGGAATGCTTTTTTTTTTCTTTTGCTTACGACTTGGATTGGAACGAGCCATACATATCTTATCCTTTCAATGTCCATGCATGTCACCATCCACGACGACATATATTCAGCCTGCTAGCAGATACTACTTACTGTGTGCGTGCCTAGTTGTTCATTAGCTCGTTTTTGGCATCATATCTCTGGTCTTTCTCCATCTGCATCTAGTTTCCATCTGCATCTAGTTTCAACTACATATATTGATCTATACATACATCCTTAATTCAGCCCCCTCTGGTTAATTCTTTCCCCCACATTTTGTTGACTTATATATCCTAAACACATCACCAGGCATCAAAGACCATTATAAGCAAGCCAGCTTGAGTTCCAACGCGCGACGTATGCCGGCTAGGTGGTAGACGACATGCACATGTCGCTCTCGTCGACGCTCATCAAATATTGTTTCGTTTCTATATGCAAGCACGCAAGCGCCGGTTTCTCCGAAAACCAACCGAGAACATCTAGGGTAGCTTACGCCATCAGTGACCGCATTCAGATATCAATGTAACAGTGGTCAGTTTACTTTCTTCCTTTCTTGTCGCCTTACTTCTATACATATTCCACTTAACCTCATCGCGCTGATCCCGTCTGTCAATTCAAACTAGACAGCTCAGTTATTTTGTTCGAGACAGACATACAGCGGTTCTAGAAATATTTTTTTCTCAAAAAGAATTTCAATTCAAATTTTCTTATGCGGTTCTTTGGATTTATTCAGCTGGATTATGTAAATGGTCCCAAAATACTGTCGTGGAATTCATTATCAGTGTTTTTAATTTCTTCACAATCTCTACTGGGGACGGAAACACTAATTCATGTCATACAAGAGAAAATCTCAGGACAAGCCATAAATCCGTGGGCTATAGCTAGCTAGAAGCTGGTGTAAATCAGTACACATGGTCCAAGACCAATTGACTCAAGGCCCCCCTCCTTGCTAGTGACCCTTATGATATGAGGCCGGTCTCAGTGAAACTTTTCATAAATATTAAATGTTATATCATATATGTATGTTTTTGCTGACATGAAAAAAATATTATAAAATAAGAGAAAAAAGACTTTCATCCTATATAAGAGGTTTTTCGTCCTGATGAAAAGATGCTGACTCATCTACCTAACACTTTGTTTTATAAAAGATGCAATGAAAGGGTGTGTATTGAGACTGCCCCGATGCCCACTAGCATATCATCGGCTCATCCATGCCATATGGTTGTTGGTCCAGCATGGTGTGCCATCTGGTGCAGTAAAATCAGCTTATCATTTTGCATACGAGATTGTAATGATGAGCGGCCCTATGTATCGATCAATACAACAACTAGAATTTTAATATAGATTATCTTTTCTAAAAAAATGATTGTAGAATTAAAATATTCATGAAGACACGGAATACTTAAATAAAGGCAAGAAATTTTGAGGGTGACCATTGAAGCGGGTGTCCATATCTCTACTCCTTAATAAAACAGGTGTGATCTTCCACTTTTTTATTTTCATTGGCATCCACTTTTTTTATTTTTGTTGGTGTCCACGTTTTCTCTAATCTCTACAATCTATTAATTGAGGTATGGTCGTCCACTTCGTATCCACAAAGTTAGAGATTGAATCCAAATCAGTTTCATACCTTCTATATCAAGTACCGAATTTTAAAAATCATAACTTTCACGTCCGAAGATCAAATGAGTCAAACTCGAATTCTATCTCATAGCTCTCGAAAAGTTCTACAACTTGGTATTCAATAGAAGTCTAGATCCCACAGTTTTGGTTTCCAAATATGTGATGTAAAAATATTTGTTCTAATTCGGACTCCTCTGCACATGTCTCTGTGCGGGGCTCATATCTCCTAGCTCCGTGGTGTAAATAATATGATCCTATATATGTTTCGAAAAGGTCTCAACGAGATCTACAACTTTTATGTTTTAACTTTTTCCATTAGAACAAGTCTACAATTTCAAAATCATGTTACAATACAGTGCTATTTCTGGACTCCGTGAATTAATTTTTTTTCCGGATAAAGCTTCTAGAATATGGTAAAAAATGGTGATAAAATTGTTATTTTTGACATATAAAATGGTATATTAAGAAGCACCAACGGTAATACAAATATAATCTTTCATGTAAAAAATATCAATAGTATATATCTAATAATTATATTGTGTAAATAATTTATATTTAAATTATAAAGAGTGTTTTGTCTTTTAAGTCCGTAGCAATGCACGGACACTTTGTTAGTATATGAATGATTTCCAATCTGAGGAGTATGTAGTTGACACTATGCCAAACACATTTCATTTTTTTTTTGGAAACAAATATCAAATATGTATGAGATTATTTCCTTTCCTCATAACATCCTTCCCATATCTACGAAGATCTCTCTCGATTGACTTCGTTGAGAAGGTCTCACAACATGCACAGCCGGTCATACAGTTGCACTCTATATAAAGTGTAGCATAGGTCGCAGGTGAATAGAGTGACGGACAAAGAAACAAGAATCATATATAGATAATAAAAGCTAGGGCGGGAGGCAGGCGGTGCCACACAGCTGCAATGGCACGCTATTCGTCTTCCCCCGCCTTGGGGTGCTCAACACTCGTCCTCCTCTCGGGGGTGCTCCTGGTCATCGCAAGCTGCTGGTGCGAGGCGGCGGAGGCGCGTCGGAATGTGATCACGCACATCAAGGGGTTCGAAGGCCCTCTGCCCTTCCACCTAGAGACAGGGTAACCGAGAACTTGTTCCATGCATATTGTGGCTCTCATCGATCGGCTCATGTTTGTTCGCTCTTCAGTTTGGATATCGTCACATGCATACATATATGCAAAAACTCATGTGTGTCGCAGGTACGTGGAGGTGGACGAGGAGCACGGCGCGCGCCTCTTCTACTACTTCATCGAGTCGGAAAGGAACCCGGCCAAGGACCCCCTCATCCTCTGGATCACCGGCGGGCCAGGATGCTCCGCCCTCTCCGGTCTGCTATTTGAGATCGGTTAGTATATCTCACACTGCCTTGTCAATTTCTTTTTCGCCTTCTCCGCCTAGAGCTAGCCTAGCTAGCAGTCTCGACCAAACAGTTCATGGTCATGGCCGACCGGCCGGCATGCACACGGTGTATATATGTTTGAGTACTTACATTTTTGTATGCTGGCGGCCTGCAAAAAATCCCGTTGTCCATCATAATTAACCCCGACTAACAATTAGTACATATTTTTTTCGTATGCCGGCGGACTGCACAGAATCCTGTTGTCCATCATAATTTTTTTTTCTTGATTGTCCTAGCCTGTCTATATCCTGTAAAATGAAATGATAAAATGATATGTAACGGACGATGCGTATGTGCATATATAGTACACACGAGCGGCAGAGTGATTGTCCCTAGTCCGTCTATCCTCTAGCTAGTTGCCGAAGCAACGGGTTCATCGGTGCGGTGCCAAGCGGCGACAAAACACGTGACAACGGCGACGACGACACGGTTGTGTTGCTCAAGCACAGCGCAGCCAAACTACACTAGCCAACCCTACACTATAGCTTTCGTTTTCTACGGATCTCTTTTCTCCTCTCTTGACAGCAACCGACGGAACCTTTTGGTCTCCTGTTAGCCTCCCATGGCGACTTCTATTCAGGACCACCTGTTTGCTTCTTTCGTATATAGCGATGTTGTGTAGTGAGCCGTCCTAGCCCTTAATCTAAGGTTCCAAGTAAAAGCCGGCGGAGGGTTCGATCTCCTGTCCCGCACAAAGCCTCCAAAGAAGAAAGTGACAAAAGCTGTATTAATAAAGAAAAGTAAAAGAAAATTAACAACAACCACTAAATGGGCTCCAAGGGTTAATTTTGGCTTTGGTAATACTTCAGTAATATTTAGCACCCTAAGTAGCTGCAGTAATTGGCAACGGAAGTTATTTTTTGGAGACCGGGGTTACTTAAGAGTTTGCGTGTGTGATGATACAAGCAATAGAAAATCCACACTTTTCTTTTTTTTTTAGATAATCCAAACTTAACATATCTAAACAAGCTAGATAGCTGTTCTACAGCTTGTTGGATCCTCAGCACATTTACAAAACACAACTTAACCACCGATTCTTTTATCTAAAATATATGTCTGAAATATAGGTAAGCATACTACATATTTGAAACTATTTCACATGTTAGTACTTGTGATGTTGGGACGATGGAGCAATAATACGGGAGATGGTAAGTGAGTATGACCACTCGAACTAGAGTTCAAATTTCAGTTCACATAACAAACGCATGTGCGTGGTTTTAACTAAAAAAATTGTGAAACCTAGGATGTAGGTATGCTCGCTCAGTGTGGAGAACACGTGTGTCACCTCGACTCTTAAGATACAAAGTTCTATATTGCTCGGCTTCATTAATAGACCATCACTTATTTGTGACTGTGTTAAGGAGTGCGTAATTATATAACTCGCATACATATATGTGTTTCAGGCCCTCTCAAGTTCGACGTGGCGGGGTACACGGCGGGGTTCCCACGTTTGGTCTACTTCGAAGATTCATGGACAAAGGTACTAGATCCTACCATCCGAGTAACTAGCTACTTCATATATTGACTGATGAAAGCAATGATGATCTTGTAATAGGTGAGCAACGTGATTTTCCTGGATGCCCCGGTGGGTACGGGTTTCTCTTACTCGGTGGAGGAGGCCGGGTACAACGTGAGCCTGACGGGGTCCGGGCGGCAGCACCACGTTTTCCTCCGGAAATGGCTTGCCGAGCACCCGGAGTTCGCGTCCAACCAGCTGTACATCGGCGGCGACTCCTACTCCGGCTACACCGTCCCCGTCACGGCGCTGGACATCGCCACCAACAACCACGACCCGAAGCTGAACCTGGCAGGCTACCTGGTCGGCAACGCGGCCACGGACGACCGGTACGACACGGGCGGCAAGGTGCCCTTCATGCACGGCATGGGTCTCATCTCCGACGAGCTCTACGAGGCGGCCCGCGTGGGGTGCGGCGGCGATTTCTACAGGACGCCCGACCCGAGCAACGCGCAGTGCGCCAACGCGCTCATGGCCATCAACCTCGTCACCTTCGCCGTGAACCCGGTCCACATCCTCGAGCCGTTCTGCGGCGCCGCGGTGCGCTTTCCGGGACTCAGCATCTTCCAGGGGTACGGGATTGGAGGCAGGCGTTCCATGCTGCTGCAGGACAACGTGGACCACCCGGACTTCTTCTCCACCACGCGGGTGAGCAGCAACGGCAGGGTCGGCCTCCCAGTGGAGTGCAGGGACAACGGGTACCGACTGTCCTACATCTGGGCAGACGACCCGGAGGTGAGGGCGACGCTGGGCATTCACGAGGGATCCATCGGGTCATGGAGCCGGTGCACGATGCTGATACACTTCAGGCACGACCTCTCCACCGTCATCCCGTACCATGTCAACCTCACCAAGGCAGGATACCGGGCCCTGGTCTACAAGTAAGGCGATCGATTATTTGCCATTGCTATTTTTTTTTCCATATATACATGTTTGTAACCAACGCAAGCTTCAATTCATCCCCCCCTTGCAGCGGCGATCATGACCTGGACATGACCTATGTGGGCACGCAAGAGTGGATTAGGTCGATCGGGTACCCCATCGTAAGCGACTGGAGGCCGTGGTTCGCCAACCGGCAAGTCGCAGGGTCAGTCTTCTTTGTTCTAGAGCCACATTTCAGTGACTCGATTCTCTGACGCAACTGGTCATCTCGTTGTTGATCATGCTTATTATTATGTTCTCGTCAGTCGATCTTAATTAATTCCGTGTACACAGATTCACAAGGACTTATGCGTACAACCTCACTTTCGCCACTGTCAAGGTTTGGATGATATACCATAGTTTATTTATGTAAGGATATACAACTGTTACCACCTAATTTATCTACTCTCTTTATTGCCCATGCATGAACAATAGGGGGGAGGGCACACAGCTCCTGAGTACAGGCCCAAGGAGTGCCTGGCCATGCTGGATCGATGGACATCACCGGCTGGCCAGCTCTGAATCGTTCGGTGGGAGACCAGCCCAATCCTACTTCGACTTCAACGTGCGCACAGATTTTAATCATACTGCATCTCCTAGCTAGTATACTCTCAGATAATAAAATTAATTAAACAAGACCCAATTCAGTAGGAGAGATCATTAAGTAACCATTTGCCGATCTATGTAACTCTTTCTCCATTCTAAATGCCATATACTTGTAATGAAAATTTAGTGGGAGAGAATTTAACTAGGAAAAATAGGATCGGCTTATTCTCGACGGCACACTATTTTTATACCATTATTGAAACTATCAAACACTTCTTATTATTCTCGTGGGACAGAAGCAACTTATGTACTACGACAAAGATTGCCAGACTCTTTCATTTTTGCTCAATTTCTAGAGGGTTCTAAAGATCATTTATCGTTAAGAAGAAATATTGGCTCACAAAGTGAACTGTTAATTACCAATCGAAAAATCAAGGCGGGCTGGACGTTGTCAACCTGGCCAATAATAAGAATATTTGCCTACTAAGCAAGTGGCTTCAAGCTTCATAGGCTACTGCATGAGGATAGCATTTGGCAAGAATTAGTGAAAAAACAAATACATTTGGATCAAAATCACTTACTCCAGACACTGATAAAACAGGGGATTCTTTTTTTTAATCTAAACTAACGAAAGTAAAGGATGAATTCTCAAAATGAGGCCCATTCCAGGTTTGTGGCAACAAACAGACTACATTTGGGAAGATATATGGATCTCAAAAAGGCCACTCAAAGATCAATATCCTTCGTTAATCATATAATATTGTTCGTAGGAAAAATACTTTGATGGCGGTCATGTGTTCTGTCCCATTATCGGATTCCTTCAATAAGTAGACCAATTATTGGATTCCTTCAATAAGTAGACCAATTATGGGATATAAATGATGAGTTGAGTGCAACATATGACTGAGAAACTAATTAATGTCAATATTACTGATGAACATGATACGTTTTGGTCAATATTACCGTCAATGAATATTAGGATGAATGGATAGACACTTCACTACTTAATTCAGGGTTGGAGAAGCAGTTCATTAATCAACCAATAAATAGATAAATATGAAAGCTAGATGGTGATCGGTTTAAACTAAACATTTGTTTTATGGCACATATATAATCAATGTTATTGCCACGGAGAGTAGGCAGTGCAAGCTATAACTTTAAATTTCCAATTGGAAGGCATCTAGACGACGAAAACGCGCTGGCTGACGCTAGCTGGTTTGGAGGGTACATATGATTTTTGTTTCTTAACGGAACGCGCTTCAGCTCCTTGTCCTAAACAAATCTTGACAAGAATAAAAAAGAACGGGCTAACGCATGCGATTTAGACAGCATTATCCGCAACCGCAACAGGAGTAATTTATTCAAAAAGAAAAACAAAAAGAGCTGCAGACCAGCTACTAGCAAAAACGAGTAATGCCATGGTCATGGAAGGAGCTCAACAACATAGACGTCCGTCAGGAGAAGTAACACACGCAAGCACAGAGACGGACAAAACAAAAGAGAGAGGAGAAAAAACAAACACTAGAAAAAGAGTATAAGCTGGAACCCCTGTGTATTCGACCTCCACCAGTTGGCATCGTCTCCGGATCGGCCACAATGACACCGCCGAGACCAAGTTCGGGAGAAATCTGGTGTTGGATGTTCATCATCCTCTGCTGCTTATCCTCGTCCTATTCTTCGTCTTCCTCCTCCGGCCCAGTCAACCAGAGCAATAGCAGCAGGGTCATCACTCATCTCCCTGGATTCGATGGACCCCTCCCCTTCCACCTCGAAACAGGGTACCAATTCAACCAGTTCGATATGAACAGGATTACAAATAATCGAATTCACAATTGATCACTGAACATTATGTGCAGATATGTGGAGGTGGACGAGGGCAATAGCGTACACCTTTTCTACTACTTCGTTCGCTCCGAGCGCAGCCCCGCTGATGACGCTATCATGCTCTGGCTCACCGGCGGCCCCGGATGCTCTGTCCTCACGGGCCTTGCCTACGAGATTGGTACATACCATATATGTTCATTCAAATAACTCCTGCTGATCATTCGAACTACCTTTTTTTTCCTTCTCTTTTTCTCCAACGCAAAAAAGAATATTCTAAAGCGGCGGTCAATGCTCTCTCTCTCTCTCTCTCTCTCTCTCTCTCTCTCTCTCTCTCAGCCTTGTTAACGGAAAGATACCGAAGCCCTTTGTTGACGGTCCTAGCTCTTGTTAATTCTCCTCCATAAAATATGTATCTTTTTCATATCATACCATTCATGCCCATCCACATAGCATATATAGTACGAGGTTAGCGGTGCATGTAAGCATCAATCTTGTTCCATTCGAAAAACGAAGAAGAAGAAGAGGAGGAGGACGTGCACACTCGTTCATAGAGACATAATAATTTTGTTAAATTGTTTTCAGGCCCTCTCAGTTTTGACCTTAACGACGCTGGTGAGTTGCCTAAGCTGGTATACAGACAAGATTCATGGACAAAGGTTAGTACTTTGCATGTTTACCTGTCCTCCATGTCCATGACAAAAATGTAACTTTTCGTTTATTTTTCCTTTGCTGTTGCACAGGTGAGCAGTATCATTTTTCTTGATTCTCCAGTTGGTGCTGGATTTTCATATTCCGACACAGAGCAAGGGTACAGATCAAGCGACACTAAAGCCGTTAACCAGATTCTCATTTTCCTCAGGAAGGTACCTATAGTCTCACGCACTTATTTGTATTTAACTTCGGGTTATTAGAGGGTTTTTCAAGAATGCTAAGTTAGAGCGTTACCAAATCTGCAGTGGTTCGTTGAGCATACAGAATTCCTGTCAAATCCTCTTTACATTGCCGGTGATTCGTACTCTGGTATGATTGTGCCAACCGTCGCCTCACGAATCGCCAGAGGTTACTTCTCCAATGCTTTTGGCTTCGGTTTTATTTATTTACTTATTTCTGCTACTCAAGCATATTCTTTCCTTCACATTTCCCTCTGAAAGGAACTTGATGCTGAAAACGTGTTTTTCCCAGGTATAGAAATTGGTAGTGAACCATCTCTCAATCTAAAGGTTTGAGAATTCAACCCCAAGCTGATCACTATAGCTCTCAACTTGAAGTTTTGACAATATTTTTCCCATCTTGTTCAGGGCTACCTCGTAGGCAATCCTGTCACAGATTCAAACTTTGATAGTCCGTCGAAAATTCCTTTTGTTCATGGTATGGGTCTTATATCAGACGAAATGTTTGAGGTAAGAGTAGACATTGTCCTAGTTTTCTGTTGAGGTTTCATCCTGTGTAACTCATAAATAAGTAGGTCCTGCAAATTGGGTCCTTGCCTAAACTGCACGTCCGTTAATTTTCTGAGGATCAATGTGCAAAAAATTTTGATGATAATTATCGAAGCAAATGAATGTCTGCTCTTCCCTATGTGTATAATCTCGTCTTGCTGCTTCAGGCGTACAAAAAGAGCTGCAGTGTCGGGGACAACAGCTACCAAAGCGTTGAATGTGCATACAGCCTCGCCGCCATAGATGAGGCATATATATGAACCCTATCCAATTCTATTTTTTTTTAAGCATGACTGGTCTCTACTTCTCCATAGATACTGCTAATCTGTTTCAAAGTGATTGACAGATTCTTTTTAAAGTGTGTCAAGGGCATATGCCCGAATCAGGTTTTGGAGCCCCTCTGCACTTTTGCTAGTCCTCATCCTTATAAGCCAACGGTCAAGCTAAATTCAAGTGTGCGGGAGATGCTCCAGCTCCAGGAGTACACCTCAAATGCAGAGCTTCACTTGTCTGAGATTTCGTTACAGTGCAGAGTTAGTGACCAAATGCTACCTTACCCCTTCCTTTTCTTTTATTTTCAGTACTATATTTTACATTCTGGACAAGCAAGTGATCCCTAACTATTGGAAACAATTACATTCTTGTGCTTGGCAGACGGCAGGATACCTAATGTCCAGGACTTGGGCAAACAATAAAAGTGTAAGAGAGGCTCTTGGTATTCACAAGGTATGACCTGACGCAGCACAGCCTCTTGTTATTGAACGATCTGTTTCTACTTGCTTACAAGTTTGCAATGCTCATGCTCATGCCAGAGGCAGTGTTTCAATGTATCAGAGTACATGTTGTCGTGTGCAGTAAATAAATTTTATGGAACTTGTCCTCCTGTTGCCTTTGGAATGATAAACCAACTTCATTATACGCCCGTTGCAGGGAACCGTTCCTTCTTGGATAAGATGCAACTATGACATACATTACACTGCCGATATCCTAAGTACGGTGAAGTACCATCTGGATGTGACTACTAAAGGCTATAGAAGTCTAGTTTACAGCGGTGATCATGACATGGTTATACCTTTTATCGGTACTAATGCTTGGATTAAGTCTCTAGATTTCTCTGTTGTCGATAAGTGGAGACCATGGTACGTCGACGGGCAAGTCGCAGGGTGAGTAAGAACTTTGTTTTACTTCTCAATAGGGGTGTGCCCCTCCAGAGCCGGATCCACTGACATAAGTTAGTGGGAAGTCCGTCATTGCACATGGGCCATACGTGACCACTGGCCCATCCATCAGCGATAGTGACTTACGTTAGTGGATGCCGATCCCTCCTCCTCCTCCCCCCCCCTCTCCTCCTCCTCTTCCACTATTATCGAAAGGATTTTTAGTGGCACTTCCCTAAGTGGCAGGCATAGGGCAACCAGGACAACCCATCGCTACAAACACGATGTGTCGGCCCCATTAAATACCCTAACTAGAAATAACTCAACAATAGGTCTCTTAAAAGCCCGCCATTGCAACACAACTCACTTATAGTGAGAAACCTCTTAAGCGTCCGTCACTAAAAAGCTGATCTATAGTGGCTTAAGCGCCCACCACTAGAGGTTGGTGACAGTGCAATGGCATGTGGTAGCTATGGTACCGGCTGGGCTTTGGCCTTTTTTTTTACTTGGCTAGTAGATCTGTAGTGGATGCTAGCCACTACTCCTTTATAGTTTTCTAAGTGGATCTGTTGTGATGGATGCCTGATCAATGTTACCAATAGGGGGTTTGTAGTGGCTTTTATATAATTACAGATAGAGTGGTCACTACAAAGGGCTATGGCTCGACACTAGAAACCTATTTGTAGTAGTTTTCCAATCAAAAAGTAAAAGTTGTAGGGTGAGAACATGAACATCAAACCAAATTCTATTTTTTCCCACTGATATAGATGAAATCATTTTTTCCTACATGATAATAGTACTTTGAGCACTGAGTTATTTATCACTCATTAGGACAAGTTTGTGACCCTTGGAAGATCACTCTACCATAGAAAGTCTGATAATAGATATGTCTGGTGCAGATTTACAAGGTCATATTCTAATAACCTCACATTCACAACTATAAAGGTAAGAACGTCGTCATTCCTTATCTTCTGAATTATCTATTTTGTGTTCCTATGGGACTTCTACATAATGAAATGGACTCCCAAGAAGATGGTCTTGATAGACATTATTGTTGAATACATTTGTTTGCATAGGGTGGTGGACATACTGCACCAGAATACATGCCAAGACAATGCTTTGTGATGTTTGAAAGGTGGATTTCTGGTGACGCCCTTTGATATTGCACCTTGTAGTTCAAGGTGTAGTTTCTGTGTGCATCAAAGTGCAAAGAGAGTTGTACATTCCTAGACAACAATATTAATTGAAAGAGATAATTGCAAGGAAAGCAATGTTGTTTTTGCCTGTTGAAAGTGTTCATGATTGTTGCTATTGAAATATGATCTGAATTAGAGACCTCGTTGGAAATGTCTAGGAGCTGTGAGGGTGGTGGAGTCCTCCTCTCGTGTTAGGGATATATTGTTTAGGGAGTTTATCTCTAATTTCTTCTCTTATATATACATCTTGTACTGCTAGGAAGAGTTGAGAGAGAGAGAGAGAGAGAGAGAGAGAGAGAGAGAGAGATTCATTGTATCTCCTATGTAGTAACTCTCCTCTAATAGTGATGATTGTCGGTTGGCACCCGTGATTTTTCCACATTAAAGTTTTGTCGTGTTTTGATCTTGGTTATGCATTATTTGCTAACAGTTGCATATCTTCTGGTGCAACATATGGTGGCCAATCATTTCCATGTATATTGAGCAGGGATAGAACTTCACTAATAGGGCCAAAATTGGCCATGCCCCTCCCCCCCCCCCCCCCCCCTCCCATTTTGAAAATTTTTCTTAACAAATGCTTGATCTTGTTCCTTAAATGATTAAAACTTGCTAATCTGGTACCCTCTATTAAATCTTGTCAACTGACCCCCCACCCCACCCCTCTAAACTACTCCATGCTCCGTCAATATATTAAGATGTTGTCTGAAATAGGGATAACTTATTCTTTACTACTATAGCAAATTAATCAATCAACCAATTGAAACTGAATATGCAGTGGTGGATCCAACATTTCAAATAGTGGTGCATAATAGTTTACAAAAGTTTTTCCTTTTCTTTTGGTGTGTGTGTGTGGGGGGGGGGGGGGGCACTATACCTGTTGACACTAGTTAGTGTGGCATTTTATGCATCAAAAGAATCATGTTTAGAGCATAAATATCACTATTATAGGTCATTAAACCCCTGAAAATGGTAGCATATTTGTACAATTGTCGTTCTAGACATTTATTATAGAAATATGTGAAAAGACGATATTTTGGGACATTTCTAATGAACTTGGACCTTGAAGAGGTGAATTATAGCAGAGAAGGCCCAGGTGCCAACCGGCACGTGTCCGTGAGAGAAATGAGTATTAACGACGGTATATGTGGTCGTTAAAAGTCCACATGTGGTTCTTAAAAGTTAGTAACGACCACAAAAATGTGGTCATCCATGGTCGTTAAAAGTTCCGTCTTTAATTGTTATAACGACCACATACAATTTCCGGTCGTTAAATGTTTAACAACAGGATAGTCAATCATCGTTAATTGTGCAGCATTAACGACCACAATTGTAGTAATCACGACCATATTTGTCATCGTTGATAGTTATATACCAGCTGAAATGAAGCATTAACCAACATATTTTTAGCTTTTAACGACCACATTTGTATCTTTAACCACCATATATGGAGTATTAACAACCATGTTTGGCAGTTTAACGACCACAACAATAATGTTGACAACCACATTTTTTGATCAATAATATCGTCAAACAAACGACACGGGCACTTATGTAATACTAACAACCATATTTTCAGTCATAAATATTTTCAATTAACATCACCGACCATTATTCAATTGGTACTAAATTTACATTAGGATGCACTAACAAGCCCTTTGTGGTCAGTACGACCACACTTGGGACAACAAAATAATATAAAATATATTAACTAAGCAATCTGATTCTTACATATGAAGCTCAAGACCATGTATTTTCTATCGCATGGAAAAGTAAAAGTTCACTAATCTAAATGACTGCTTCCTTTTTTTTAAACTACTACTCAATTTATGCTTTAATTCTGCCCAGTCTTCTTTTCATACAGATCACAACCTCATTTTCTCTCTTCTCCAAGCTCGTTCTTTCCTCTTGCAGTCGTTGCTCATCCTATTGAGCTATTCCACCAATTCAGCCATGGTAATAGCTGTGCCGTAGAGATCCCTTCTTTTTCTTCCACCACCCCATCCCATTTCGATGGGAACTGTTTATATATAAGCTCTGCATTAGAAAGAGAAGGATGTGATGACATTTTGAAGGGAACTGTTTATCCATAAGCTGTGCCTGGAATAAAAAGAAGTCCTAATTTGACAGCTTGTATTATGATATAGTACTTACAAATAAAATCTATAGGATTCTATAAGCTCACTGTTTGCTTATGAGTGAGAAATAAAAAAAACATTAGGCATCCAAATAGGAAGCCTGTTTTCCTTACTGCCCTAGTATGGCATGGATTCCTTACTGTCCTAGTATGGCAGGGAGTATATGTAAGTAAAATTGACATGAAATAGAAAGAAAAACTAGTTATAACACATGGAGATTAACTGCTAAACCCTTATACTGTCATAAATCATTATTTATTCTCTATTGTTTACTTCTACTGTTCTTTATCCATCTGGTTTTATGAAATTGTTGACCCACATGCAACCAAAATAAATGCACATACCTTACACAAAAAAAATTGAAGATCAGTTATCTCTGTTAACATGCCATAATATTCTGCAATGTTAACATTCATACTTCCATCTGAAATAAAAATAATCCCACTGCTATGTGTGCTTCGATATCATTCATGACTCTCTCTAATATCTGAACCCACTCATGCCATAGGCTGTAATACATGTTGTGTGTTAATCTATAATATTCCTTTGTACGTTCTCCCTAAACCACTTAATAAATATTTTGTTCCTGGAGGATGTATACCGCGGCAATGAAGAGCCCTCCTGAGTCCTGACCGTTGCTGTACTCGCTGCAAAGCAGAAGCAACATTAGAATCAGAAACCAAAAGAAAATGATTAAAAAACAACCTCAGACGCGTTTACCCATCCAAATAAGCATCTGTTTTGTGTCAGACCATTCAATAATTCAGTATTGAGATTATCATCAACTGGATCCATTCATAAATCCTATGGTGCCACGGATATATATTAATGATGGCTTATGAACCTCTGCAAATCCATTCGTTATTGAAACAGATTTATTTATCATTCACTAACGAATTTTGCCGAAATTTGCATTTACAGAACACAGATGTTTATTGATCACGGACAGGCAAACCTATTTGCTATATAACAGAGGCATTTGTGTGAAAAATCGTCACTGCATGCCAATGAAAAATTCCAATAGATCGGACCATGAATCCACTTGAAACTAAACTATACTCAGAAATCAATATAGAATAGTACGCACCTTCAACATGACCAATTACAGTTCGTAGTTGATGAGGCATCTGGGTCAGGGTGGTGGGGGAGATGGTTGCGGAGAGGGGATAGCAGGTCGATGGACGTAGGGCAGGCAGATGGACGCACGGGAGGAGGCGATTGACCAGGGGCGCCGCCGCCTCTGACCAATTTTTCGATCTGCAGATGATATTTGCACAGGGCAGAAGAGGATGGGAAGACGTGGTAGTTAAGTTTTTTTTCTCTTTTGGCCCTTTTGACGTGGCCTGGAGGATGGGATATTCAGCGGCAATTAATTCTGGTCGTCGGCAAACAGTATCGTCGTTAGTTACTTTACTTAGCGACCACATGGATCATTTGAAGGGACGACCGTAGCTTTTGTGGTCGTCGGTTGGAAACGGTTATCGCACAACAGGACCTCTCAAGCACCTAACGACTGTATATTGTTGGTCGTTGTAATTTTTTGGTCGTGAATAGTCCTTTCTCTTGTAGTGGCACATGGGTGATCCTGGCTGATTAACACTGATCCACTCCTTCCACTCCTTAGGACCTTTTAGAAGAAATATATTCACATAAATCTTATAGATATACTTTGTGAAAAAATAAAAGAAAATTTCAATATCTTCAATGTGTAATATAAGACTTTACTTAGAAGAATCTGATGAGAGGATTCATATGAAAGTTACAGAAGGCTTAGGAACCGACTCAAAAGAGAGATGTGGCCAAATATGGAGTGTGCTGATTAGAACATCCACCGGGTCGATCGGCACGTAGCCCTTTTCCCAAGAAACCAAATCTATCTTGAGTGATACCTATATAAATACTGGTAAATCCTAAGGCCAACGGGAACGTCGCCAAGGGACAACAGCTCTCGTGAGTTTAGAGCCACCGAGACTTATCTTGTTCTTCATATCTCTAGTTGCTAGGATTAGCTTGACTAACCTAGCCAAGTCAATGATCGCAAGGTCCTAGGCTTGAAATTTTAAGAATCACTGATGTTTGAGGTGATCCATTAAAGTAGGTCAACTAGATGGTGATGAATCTTGTACTATATATCATATTGAAGTAATGTTAAGTATGTTGATGAATGATTTTGGTTACTTGATCATCTGGATTTGATGTTCTTACATGTACTTATTCCATACTTAGTACATAGGCTAAGTATTTAGATGTAATCTTAATCATGGTGATTAGTTCGGATCTTATGTGAACCAGATTTGCATGTTTCTCTACTTATACATGGTAGTAGATATGTGTAGAGTAGAGGGTGGTAGACCGATTAAGGTGATTGGTCATGACAAGGCTTGTCAAAAAAGCGCCACAATCTATCCATCTTCGGCTTCAAGTAATTCTATTTATGATACTATTTTATTACACTTCATGATTATGATCTCAACTAGCAGATATTTGATTAAACTCACTAAATAGCTTTCTTTAAGCCACTCTACAAATTAAAACGGCTTTCATATAAAAAGCCGTCATGCCGATCGACACACCTTCAGCCTACCGACAAAACAACCTCATCTTTAGAAGCTTAATTAGATCTTTTATTAATGGCTTTGCTTGATTTTCACTGGTCTCTATGGATTCGATTAAACTTTGGAATACTCTACGAAAAAATATGCTACAATTATAGACCATTCTCTTATGGTATATAAGTAGATGCGTAACTACTACTAACATAACCCACTTCCTCCCCCCCCCCCCCCCCCCCTAAATCTACCCTTGTGATATAAATACAACATATGATGCCGCTAGTATAATACCAGTGGTATTCTAAAGGAACATTTTGCAGTTAGGTATTAGGTATTTATTTGTAAATTACTTTATGCCACCAAAGATATTGCCATTATTTTCAATTTATCATCGTGAGATACACATACTCGCCCTCGCTGTCACAATTTTGCACCCGGAACCACCTTCAACACTACTATACTTTGCGGACACTCTTCAATCATCCTATCCAATCGATTATATGCATGGACATGTTGTTGGGTTTCAGGCAGCGGCAAAACTATGTTGGCTTTACTCTAGTGCCATACTGGTGAGGGTTGTTTGTGGAGAGGAGAAAATTTTCTCACGATAATTTTCTTAAATTGCTACAGAAAACAGAGGGGCTATTTTATGGGGATCTTGTGAAGATGATCTACCCATGAATAATCTATTAAATTCAAATTATTTATTGCTCAATGACCCAGGATGTTGCATAATTATTACTCCCTCCTATTTATATAATACAAATTTAGAACTGGCACAAAGAGCAACTCATAATAATTATTATCAAACATTTATGTGGACACAATAAATAAAACACAAAAGTATCCAATGACCAGCATGTGTATTAATTATGGAGCCAAAACAAAGAGACATTCATTAATAATCTACAAGCAGATTAATCATTATCACAACAACAAAAAGGTCCTATAGCGACGGTTGGAAAGGCACTATAGCGGCGGATAGGCCACCCCGCTGCTACAAACGCTGCTACAAATATGCGTTTGTAGCGATGGGTGGTCTGTCGCCCATATAAACCGCCGCTACAAACATATTAGTAGCGGCGGTTGAAGATGTCAACTGTCACTGTTGTTAGCCATCAGTAGCGGCGGTTGAATTCTTCAACCATTGCTATTATTGGCTATTAGTAGCGGCGGTTGACAACATCAACCATGCTACTTGTTATTTTTCAAAAAAATAAAATAAAATTTAGCAAATATCCAGAAATCACAGATTCTGCATACAGAAAAATTTACAAATCTCATATGTCGTTGTCGCAGCCTCAGCTGCAAATAGCCGACGGACACTTTGTCGGGGGCCCTAGGATATAAGTAGTAGATTTTAGTTTACAAATTAATTGAACAAATGAGAGAATTATCTTTGATAAGATACCTCATCTTGAGGCACGAAATCAGGATCCGAGCTCCCCAATCGACATTCCTTTGGTAGTGGAGGATGCGGATCTTCTGGTTCTTCCCAGTGTTCGCTTGATCCTTCATCATCTGAAGACGACCTCGCTTGTGAGTGCGCCTTGAGGGCGCCTTCCTCTTGAGAGGGCATATTGTCCGTCATGACGAGAAGACTTTGACAGCTAATATTAGATACAATGACTAGTTTAGAAAACAGGAGAGTATGCACCTTTCATCATTGAGCATAGAGACAAAGAAAATAAAAGAAAATAATAGAAAAATCACAATTTGCTCTCAGTGCGGCTTGCCGAATCAATGGCCTTCAAACGCTCTAAGATCCTTGGCTCGTACAACAACATATATCCGATATCCTAGGGTATGGTCCATATCGCTGGACTAGCCTCACTTGGCCCACTTTCATCATTGAGCATGGGTCAATTGCCTACGTAGAATAGATAAGTAGTACAGAGAGACAAGGAGAAGAATAGAAAAAAAAAATCAAAATTTGCTCTTAGTGCGGGTTGCCGAATCAACGGCCTTCCAACGCTCTAAGATATTTGACCTGTACAGCAGCATGTATCCAATATCCTAGGATATTAGCCCCCTTTCATCATTGAGGATCAATCGCCTACGTGGAATAGATAAGTAGTACAGAGAGACTAGGAGAAGAATAGAAGTAAATAATAAGTACAGAGAGACTATAGGGCAGTAAGTAATATGATATATATATGGCCACACGTAAATAGTAAGTACAGAGAGATTATGGCACCCAGTACACACAAGCACTATATCCAGACTTTTTATATGTAATTTACTGAATAAAAAGTCTAGAGAGAATGCTTATGTGCATCTGGTGCACACAAGCATTCTCTCTAGACTTCCCTTGTTAGATAGTATAGCCAGAAATGATAGCAAGTATAACATACAAGCATGAAACACATGTATGGTAGGAAGCATATGGCAGCAAGCATAAAGTATGGCAACAAGCATATAGTATATAGCACACAAGCATGAAACTATGTAATACAAGCATGAAGTATGGTAGCAAGCATGAAGTACGGCAGCAAGCATATAACATATGGCAACAAGCATGAAATATAGCAGCAAGCATATAGCATATGACAACAAGCATGATGAGGTAGCAGCATTAGTAGAATAAATTGTTCGAGATGTCCAACAGCAATAACATGGCCTGATAGGAAGCAACTAGGTACTACAAGCATATAGTAGTGAGCATAGGACTATACAGGCAACAAGCATAAGAGCATAAGAGCAATCACAACTAAGAGCATATATACAAGCACTATGAATAAACTAAACAAGCACTCACTAAACAGCAACAATACTCACTCACTAAACAGCCACAAAAACAGAGCAGGGCAACAAGGCTCGGCCACACAAGTATTGCACATCAAGTCTGTTGGAGATATGCCCAAGAGACATTACGGATTTGATTCGTATGTGAGGGTCATACGGATATTGATCCGTGAGAGATTAGTCCACTAATGGGGCAACTTGTCGAGGCCCATTAGAAGGGTCTATATAAGTGGAGGCGGGGCAAGGGGTGCACCCACCCACCAGTCCATAACCCTAGCCGCCGCGCTCCTCTCTCTCTCGCCCACAAACCCTAACCGTGTTGCCAGTGCTAGCACGCCATGCACGGTGCTCCAACCCCGTACGTGTGGATACCGCGAGGAGGCGCTGCTGTTGCTGCGGTGCCGGACGGCTGGACTAGGAGGAGACGTTGATCGACTACTTCCTCTACACCGACGCGTGACTATGTTGGACGAGCTGCTCCAACCCTCGCTTCCGCTCCGCCTGCGCGTCTAGTGGTAACGATCCATGATCCCCTCTTGCAAGGTTTCCTAGTTGAACGGTAGAAATTTTATATGCTATCATAGCCTATCCGTTCCCCAACAGTGGTATCAGAGCCGACCTTGTGTAGTTTGTGATCTGGATCTTGTGCATATAGTTGATATGCTGATGTATTAGATTAGATCTATTACATGTTTTTATGTACGAGTTGATTAGATCAATGGTGATAGGGAGGTTCACAAGGTAATAGGCAGATAGCGATACATGCATCATTGATTTATTTGTGTTCCTTCTCCGTGCGCGCGTGACTTGTCCATACCGACTGGAATCACCATCGGGACTAATTGCGTGCGTCAGTAGAGGAGCCAATAGTATCCTGATCATATACCGCGGTCTACTCTTGAAAACCTAATGGAAAACTGAGGCATTATGAATGACTCAAAATCGGGCAAATATGATTTTTCTGATAGGATTTCCATTGCGATTTCATAGATACCGCGGGACCTCCGTACGGACACGCCTAGATTGTTACACCCCTTTTTGGCCACACGTTAGCATTCGCTTCTTGTCTAACTTGTTTTTGCTGAGAATGTTGTGAATGGTATGGCCCAAGATATGCATGTGATGTATGTATGTGATTTGCATGGCCTGCGTGCCATGATTAATTACAGCTGGGTTGAGGCTATCATATTATTGTATAACGGCCTACGTGTCGACCTGTGATGCTTGATATTCTCATGTAATTTATTACTAGCTATTAGTTGTAGTAGCTAAGTGTTAGTTCATGGAGGCCTCAAGCATGATGGTTGAAGGGATGGGAGACATGGCGATGGCAATGGAGATGGAGATCACCAATTGAAAGGGCCATACTATTTCATAGTTAATATGATTGCCTGTGATGATGTTCCTGTCATCCTATTCTTTCATGTGTTATTTATATTGGATATGATTAACATGTTAGAATAGGTTCTCTCAAGAAAAATTAAATTATATGCCCTTCCAATAGCTGCACCTATTAAAATTATGATTGTTGTATGGTATGTCTGCCAAAGTAGAGTATCTCAACTATCTTAATTATTAGGGTAAATGTCGGACATTTACATGCATAGTATTGGTTTAATTAACAAAGCTATCAAAACGGTTTTGGGCTTTAGGGCATGATGTTGGTGTCGGGGCATGTGATGTTGCCCAACAAACAAGAGTCACATAGGGATGTGATTAGCAAAGTGTTGCTTACCTATGTCACTAAATTTCTAGCGGTGATGTCAAAGCTCACTAGGATCTAAGTTGAATATGGATCTTGAACCACTATATGTCGTTTTGAGGGAAAACGGTTCCAAGCATATAGTGGAATAATGAATTTTTATTAAAATATTTAATAAGAGTTTTACATTTACATAGTGCTTATATTCGCATAATTTCTGTTGTAGATCATGGCACCAACCACTAGTAACACTTTCAATTTACGCTCGATTCTTATAAAAGAGAAGCTTAGTGGAACAAACTTTATTGATTGGTATCACAATTTGAGAATTGTTCTCAAGCAAGAGAAAAAGGAATATGTTCTAGAGCTTCCCTATCCTGATGATCTGCCAGATAATGCTACTGTCGCTCAGAAAAGGGAGTATGAGAAGCATACCAATGATGCAATTGATGTTATCTGTCTCATGCTTGCCACTATATCCTCTGAGCTTCAGAAGCAATATGAGAACGTGGATGGCCACAATATGATTGAGGGACTCCGTGGTATGTTTGAGAACCAAGCAAGGTCTGAGAGGTACAACATCTCAAAGTCCTTGTTTGCGTGCAAGCTAGCTGAAAATGGTTCTGTCAGTCCTCATGTGATCAAGATGATTGGTTACATTAAGAATCTGGAGAAACTTGGTGCTGCTCTACACCCTGATTTGGCCACAAATGTGATTCTCCAGTCGCTTCCCGCGAGCTATGAGCCTTTCATTTTGAACTTTCAAATGAATAGCATGGAGAAGACATTGGCTGAGTTGCATGGGATGCTTAAGACAGCTGAGGCAAGCATCAAGAAATCTGGTCCAAGTCAAGTTAACTTGGTTCAAAAGGATAGCAAGAAGCGAATGTGAAAGGCTAAGGCTAAGGCTACTAATGAGATCTCTAGCACTAAGCCTAAACCTGCAACAGCTCCTAATCCTAAACCGGCGGCTGGTGATTCTTGTTTTCACTGCAAGAAAACCGGTCATTGGAAGAGGAATTACAAGCTTTATCTGGAAGAGCTGAAAAAGAAGCGTGGAGACACTTCTAATTCAGGTGTCAATGTTATTGAAATTAATAATGTTGCTACACGTCCTTATGATTCATGGGTATTTGATACCGGATCAATGATTCATACTTGCAAATCGTTGCAGAGGCTTAAAGAAGCAAGGAAGTGTGCAAAGGGTGAGGTGGATGCTTGCATCGGCAATGGTGCAAAGGTTGCTGCATTGGTCGTCGGAACTTATCCACTTTCATTACCATCAGGGTTAGTTTTGGAGTTAAATAATTGTTATTACATTCCCGCCTTAGGCAAAAACATTATTTCTTCAAAGTGTTTGGAGGAACATGATGGTTATGAGGTCATAATAAGGAACAAGTGTTGTTCCATTTATTTGAATGATATTCTCTATGGTAATTGCCATTGGTGAATGGATTGTATTACTTGGATCTTGAGAATAAGCCTATTTATAATATTGATGCAAAAAGGCTCAAGCCTAATGATTTGAATCCCACATATACTTGACATTGTCGTTTAGGTCATATAAATGAGAAGCGCATAAAAAAGCTCCATACAGATGGTCTTCTAAGTTCTTTTGATTTTGGATCAATTGATACGTGAGTCTTGTTTACTTGGCAAAATGACTAAGTCGCCTTTCACAAGAAGTAGTGAGAGGGCGAGTGAACTATTGGGACTTGTACATACGGATGTATGTGGACCAATAAGTTGCACGGCCAGATGTGGTTTTCAGTACTTCATAACTTTTACCAACGACTTTAGTAGATATGGTTACATCTACTTAATAAGGCATAAGTCTGAATCCTTTGAAAAGTTCAAAGAATTTCAACATGAAGTACAAAATCAATTGGGCAAGACTATTAAACTCCTACGATCTGATCATGGTGGTGAATATTTAAGCCATGAATTTGGTGAACATCTAAAGCAATGTGGAATTGTTCCACAATGGACTCTGCTAGGAACGCCCTAATGGAATGAGGTATCCGAACGGAGGAACCAAACCTTGTTAGACATGGTTAGGTCTATGATGAGCCAAAGTGATCTTCCATTATTCTTCTGGGGATACGCTCTAGAAACTATTGCTTTCACACTTAATAGGGTTCCATCTAAATTCGTGGGAAGGACACCATATGAGATATAGACTGGGAAGCATCCCGAGTTGTCTTTTCTTAAGATTTGGGGATGTGAGGCTTATGTAAAACGTATGACATTTGATAAGCTTTCTTCCAAGTCTGATAAATGCTTCTTTGTAGGATACCCTAGGGAAACCAAAGGTTATTATTTCTACAACCGGGAAGAGGGCAAAGTGTTTGTCGGTCATAATGGTGTTTTTCTAGAGAAAGAGTTTCTCTCCAAAAGGGTAAGTGGGAGAATAGTGCAACTTGAAGAAATTCAAGAAGCTCTAGAAAATGTTTCTTCTTCCGCTGTTCCACAATTGGATGAACAAATTGTTGTTGAACCAATTATTGAGATAGAAGCCCTGCATAGGTCAGAAAGGGCACGTCGCGCTCCTGAAAAGTTCACGCTCCTAACCATGGGGCAGCGCGACATATTATTGTTGGACAATGATGAGCCTAAGACTTACAGTGAAGCAATGATGGGACCGGACTCTGAGAAATGGCTTGGAGCCATGAGATCCGAATTAGATTCCATGAGAGAAAATCAAGTTTATAACTTGATAGATCCGCTTGATGGTGTAAAAACCATTGAGTGTAAATAGGTTTTTACGAAAAAGATAGACATGGATGGAAATGTTCATATCTATAAGGCATGATTAGTGGCGAAAGGTTTTAAGCAAATTCAAGGGGTTGATTATGATGAGACCTTCTCGCCCATCGCTATGCTAAAGTCATCCTTCTAGCAATTGCCGTATTTTATGATTATGAGATATGGCAAATGGATGTCAAAATGGCTTTCCTTAATGGAAACCTAAGTGAGGATGTGTACATGACACAAGCTGAAGGTTTTGTCAATCCACAAAATGCTAGGAAAATATGCAAGCTTCAAAAGTCCATTTATGGACTAAAGCAAGCATCTCGGAGTTGGAATCTTCGTTTTGATGAGGTAGTCAAAGGGTTTGGCTTCATTAAAAACAAAGAAGAGCCTTGTGTTTACAAAAAGGCTAGTGGGAGCGCGCTTGTCTTTTTGGTCCTTTATGTGGATGATATATTGCTGATCGGTAATAATATTCCAATGCTTGAAGCTGTTAAGACTTCTTTGAGAAATAGTTTTTCTATGGATGACTTAGGAGAGGCAGCTTATATTTTGGGCATTAAGATCTATAGAGATAGATCAAAAAGGCTAATTGGATTATGCCAAGACACGTACATCAAGAAGGTATTAAAACGGTTCAATATGCAAGATTCCAAGAAAGATTTCTTGCCCATGTCGCATGGCATTACTCTTAGCAAGACTCAGTGTTCTTCGACACCTGATGAGATAGAGAAGATGAGAGTGATCCCATATGCTTCGGCTAATGGATCCATCATGTATGACATGATATGTACGCGCCCAGATGTAGCTTTTGTTCTAAGCGTTGCAAGCAGATTCCAATCAAACCCAGGAGAAGCTCACTGGGTGGCTAGTAAGAATATCCTAAAGTACTTGAGAAGAACTATGGATATGTTCCTAGTCTATAGAGGTGAGGAAGAGCTCATTGTAATTGGTTACACTGATGCTAGCTTCCAAATCGACAAAGACGATTCGAGATCGCAATCTGGATATGTGTTTTGCCTCAATGGAGGCGCGATGAGCTGGAAGAGTTTCAAGCAAGATACGGTTGCTGACTCAACAACGGAGGCCGAGTACCTTGCCGCTTCAGAAGCTGCAAGGGAAGCTGTTTGGATCAGAATTTTTTTTTCTGAGTTGGGTGTGGTTCCTAGTGCGTCCAGTCCAGTGGATCTCTATTGTGACAATAGTGGTGCCATTGCGCAAGCCAAGGAGCCTAGAGCGCATCAAAAGAATAAACATGTACTACGGCGTTATCACCTCATACGGGACATCGTCGCTCGAGGTGATGTAAAGATATGCAAGGTGCACACAGATTCAAACATCGCTGATCCGTTGACAAAGCCTCTCTCTTAGCCCAAGCATGAGGCACATATGAGATCCATGGGTATTAGATATCTGCATGATTAATGTATGAGAGATTGTGTAATGTCTATGCTTATGTGTGATTGAATAAAGTGCTATTCTGTTCCATGGATAATAATTATTGCATTGATTGATAAGTACGTGACTTGTTTGTGAAACTCATTATTTTTCATAATATTATCCTAAATGATCCCTAGTTCCTAATCATTATGTGGGACAATAATGATTCATGGACTAGCACATGTATTGGTTGATGATCATGTTTCACAGATCATTGATACAGAGATATCAAATCAATAATGTGGACACATGTTGGAGAACATGGTGTTGAATTGACCCACTAAAAGACTCTGCCAAGATGTTATATTTGTGCCATCAGTCATTGTCTTGAATGATGTACCTTAGAGATCCTTAGACCTGAGATCGTCATTGATTTCCAGAATGCGTAGTAGCATACTTAGGGGTTACCAAACACTACTCCATAACTGGGTAGTCATAAAGGTAGCTTTTGGGTATGTTATGAAACATGTCGTGGGATGTGAGCAGTCAAGACGGAATTTGCCCCTCCTAATAACAGGAGAGATACCTCTAGGCCCCTCGAGTTAGATGGATTTAGAAGTGCATGGCCATGCCAATGTGATTAAAAGTTAATCACGATGACTAAGAGTTAGTCATGATAAATCCACTAGACGTTCAAGTGAATGGTCGAGCTATCACAGGGATGGCTCGTATCTCGCCTTGAGCTTGACTGATATCGTGAGGCAAAGGGATTGCTGAATGCGTATGTCAAAGGTTCAGCCGATATGATCTTTATGTGTACACGAGAATCAGTATGTGCTGCTAGGTGCCGCTATTGATTTATGATTTAAAAAGGGGTTTTCACATCATTGTCATGTACATATGAACCTAACGGGTCACACACTTAACAGGTTGGAACATCGCTTGCCTATGTGATTGTCTCTAGTGCAAGTGGGAGATTGTTGGAGATATGCCCAAGAGACATTACGGATTTGATTCGTATGTGAGGGTCATACGGATATTGATCCGTGAGGGATTAGTCCACTAATGGGCCAACTTATCGAGGCCAATTAGAAGAGTCTATATAAGTGGAGGGGGGGCAAGGGGTGTGTGCACCCACCAATCCATAACCCTAGCCACCGCGCTCCTCTCTCTCTCGCCCACAAACCCTAACCATGTTACCGGTGCTAGCACGCCGCGCACGGTGCTCCAACCCCGTACGTGTGGATACCGTGAGGAGGCGCTGCTGTTGCTGCGGTGCCGGACGGCTAGACTAGGAGGAGACGTTGATCGACAACTTCCTCTACATCGACGCGTGACTACGTTGGACGAGCTGCTCCAATCCTCGCTTCTGCTCTGCCTGCGCGTCTAGTGGTAACGATCCCTGATCCCCTCTTGCAAGGTTTCCTGGTTGAACGATAGAAATTTTATATGCTATCGTAGCCTACCTGTTCCCCAACAAAGTCTACCAATAGCTTCTAATCCCACTCACTAAACAGGCCAAACCACTCACAAGCCTTGAACAGAGGGGAACAGGCGCACCATTGATCAGAGAGGCAGAAGGAGGGGGAGAGGGAGAGGGGAACGGGCCGGGCGCACCTGGTGCAGAGGAGTCAGGGAGGAGGCGCTCAGGGACGATGTAGAGGATTCGGGGAGGCTGGTCGGGGATCGTACAGAGGTGTTGGGAAGCCCGCACTCGGAGAGGCGTCGGGGAGGAGGGCACGACGTGGCTTGCTCGGGGAGACGTCGGAGAGCACACGCGGCGGTGCTTGGGGAGGCGTTGGGGAAGAGGAGGGGGTCCACGGCGGCAACCGTCGAGGCAGGGCTCGAGGACGAGGAGGGGGCCTGTAGCAGCGGTGCTCGGGGAAGGATGGGGCCCGCACGACGACCGTCGAGGCGCTCAAGGACGGAGGAGGGGGTCGGCGGTGGCGGTGCTTGGGGACGAGGAGGGGCGATGCGGCGACGCTCGGGGATGAGAAGGGGGCCCGTAGCGGCGGTGCTCGAGGAAAGACGGACCCGTGCGGTGACCATCGAGGCGCTCAAGAACGGAGGAGGGGGCCGGCGACGGCGGTGCTCGGAGAGGAGGGGAGGCGAAAGTCGGGCAGCCTGTCGGCGTCAAAGAATATAGCGCCGGAAGTAGGGTTTGGTCCCCGCCACACCCATGCTTATATGGGGGTGGCCAATTTAGCGGCGGTTCACAAACCCAACCGCCGCTACAAAGGAATAGCGGCAGTTGGATTTGTGAGACGCCGCTAAAAGGTTGTCGTTCCCCTGATTTTTTAAATAGAGTTATTCATTTTCCAAAAAATGTATTATTCATTTTATTCTCCTGATTTTTTTTATAAATAATATATTGGCCCTAGAATTTTTACAAAAGAACAATATGAGTTCATTATTAATTATGTTTTAGTCCTATCTTTTTACACTTAGGCCCCTATACTTAATAAAAATTAATTAATAACACAAAATTTAAATATTGATTGTATATATAAACATGAAAATATAATATACATGAAGTGAAAAATATTATGCAAGGTAAAATAAAAAAAAGCATCCAATTATTTTATATATTATTTAACTTTTATCACAATCTATCCAAAATATTAGAAATTAATTAATTAATTATGTGTTACAAAAAATTTAAATGGTCACTAAATATATAAACATTGAAATATAATATACATGAAGTGAAAAATATTATGCAAGGTAAAGTAAAAAAAGCCACAAATTATTTTATATATTATTTAGCTTTTATCATAATCTATCCAAAATATTAGAAATTAATTAATTAATTATGTGTAACAAAAAATTAAATATTTACTAAATATATAAACATTAAAATATAATATACATTTAGTGAGAAATATTATGCAAGGTAAACTGAAACAAGTATCAAATTATTTTATATATTATCTAATTTTAATTAAGAAATAATAAAATAATTAACATCCCTCTTGCCCTAATACTACCTTCTCTCTCTTCTAAAAACCAAACTAGATCTAGATTCCCATTGACATAAAATAAGCTAGATATAATAATTTTTTTGTGTAGTCATAAAAAGAAATGATGTATGCCTTCATAAACTTCAACTATATCCAAACAGAACCATCCAAATCAAATGAATTTAGCTAAAAATTGATGAAAACCTAATAAACTTAAACCCCTAAATTCTACTTGATTTCAAAATGAGAACACAAAAAAACCGAAGGGATGAGTTCCCCTTATCTCAAAGATCATATTTCTGTAAAAAAAAAACTCAAAACCTTCCTCCCTTGATTTTTGTGATTTGCTCAAATTTTAGGCCCACCACTGTTCGAGTGAGAGCCGGAGCTGTCCGGAGAGGCTTTTATAGCCTGGGCACTTTATAGCGGCGATTGATGTTGCCAACCGCCGCTAGTATACCCTAAATAGCGGTGGTTGGCATTGTCAACCGCCGCTATTTGGTGTCCTGTAGCGACGGTTTTAGTTGGGGCAGTCCCCATTGGCTCTGTAGCGGTGGCCGACTTTGGCTTGCACCGCTACGGCAGTTTGCCTGCCGCTGCTACAGGTCCTATTTGTGGTAGTGTATGCTTATCAAACGAGGATTCAATTGAAATATGCACTATATTTGTGGAAAAACATTTTGATAAATATGCCTATATACATAGAAAGAGGGAGTAATGTTAATTGCAATGTTCTCTACACCTCAAATTAATTACTTTTTTATCATAGTCATTTCCTACCTCAAATATATATGCATAACAACTGTTCTTGACAATTATTCAAACTTAACTTTAGGTTACTTGTCTTTTTGCTTGGTTGGATAACTTTGAGTCGGGAATTTTGTTTATGTATCTCATTGTATTCTAGCAGTTTTATATATGCATGTATTTACTTTTTTTTACATTATAACTAGGTCAATCATTCATCGGATACGCAACCTTGGACCACTTATCACTCCTTGACTGTCAAGATTGTAAGGACCGAAGGCGTACTGAGAGGGGGGGGGGGGGGGTGAATCGGTAAGCCGCTCACGAATCCAAATACTTCAATTTCGCTACTCATGTCTAACAAGATAAGGGAACCTATGCAAGTCTAGTAGGCCAAGACCTTACACATGCTAGTGTTCATGACAAGATAAAGTGGGGAAGCCAATCACACTAGCCTATGCAAGCCACAAGTCACCCTACTCACTAGAGCAAATAAATGCGGAATAGTAAAGAGAGGGTCAAGGAATGCTCATAATTTTTTTCTGAGGTCTTGGAAGGATGACGCCTTCCCCTAATCCTCGTTGGACCACTCCCGCCGGAGTCCTGGTCCCTCCCGCCACCAAGTGGAGTTCTCGCACACGAGCCCGCAATCACTCCTCGAGTGAAGACACGGCATGCATCACCGCTGCACAAAGCACAAGCTCGCCTCCCTTGAGAACTTGCCAGACTCCCCGAGTCGACACGGGCGCTAACTAGCGATGTCCCTTTCAAAAGCGGGCTCAAACCGTGTACAAACATGTGACGGCCTTCACAACCGATCACGATAGGCTCGATCACCGACACCTAACCGGTCTAGGTCTCATCATAGACCAAGAGTAAAAATCTAGATCACACCCTCAAGGACACCCTAGCCTTAGATGTGCAAGATGCTCAAGCTACTCTTCACTAGCACTCTCAAGATATGCAATATCTCCTCCTAGTGCTCTCCTCTTTTCGTCTTGGACCTTACCAAATGCTCTCAGGTAATCCACTGGCCAAGAGTTGTCTCTAAGACCCCAGCAACGAAGTTATATTGGCTCCCAACCTCAAACTAGTCGTTGCTCCACAAAACAGCCTCTCTGGACGTACTGACTGGACAGTCCGGTCACTGTCTAGACCGGACAGTCCGATCTCCATCGGACGGCTCCTCCAGAGCCACTGCTCTCTGTCCGCTGCTTCCTCCTGTAGTGACCGGACTGTCCGGTCATTGGACCAGACCGTCCGGTCCACTTTCTCTCTCCAGTCCAGGAGCCTCCGTGAAATGCACCTCTTCTGCCGTCCCTGCACCTGTACTGACCGGACCGTCCGGTCTGTACAGACTTACCTGTTGACACACTCCTGCTTCTTCACGCTAAGTCCCAGACAATCTCCACATAGTGACCGTACAGTCCAGTCTCCACTGACCCATCTGTCCGTTCTCTATGCCCAGAAGCTGAAACTCGTCGTCCTCACTTGACTTGGTTTCCCGGCTTCTCCGAACAGCTCCTTGGCTTCTCCACTATCACCTAGTGCCTGTGATTTCACCGAGCAACCTTGCACATCACCGACTAGACATGACCTAAGAGAATGACCTAGACCCCCTTGATAGTCCGGTTTTTCCTGTGGACTCAAAGCCCTAACAACTACTCAAGTGTATCAAACACTTGCACCATAGCTTGTTCTCCACTTTGATCCATCTCCGTCAACCCTTGGACTCCATCAAGTTCAGAAGCCTCCATGCTTGCGTTCATTGTCATCAATCGCCAAGGACACCATCATCCATATGATTTGCAATAGAGTTAAGAGATGAGTCCTACATAGACAACACTCATGTAGATGTTAGCCCACAATTTCATAGTTGTCATCTATCACCACAACATCCATATCTCGGGGATCTAATCATCAATGGTCTTGAAGCTTACAATCTCCCCCTTTTTGGTGATTCATGACAACCACTACTTAAAATAAACTTTATGGAATAACCGGGCTAAAACAAGCTACACAAAGATCAAGAGGAACCAAGACAACATAAGAGAGAAATGCATAAGGTCCTGCTCAATCAAGTAACATCTAGAGATATAAGGAAAAGAGAGAAGAACATACTCTAGATGAAACATGCATCCATGCCATGGCAATATATTGAATGAAAGCATAATGACATGCAATGCAAAGCATAAATGATGAGATGCAATAAGTTAGCATGAAAATGCATAAGAATTAAGAACAAGCATCCATCATCATGATATCATACACAGGCATATAAGACAATCAATAAATACAAGCACTACATATGAAAAGGAAATAAACCAAGTGAGATCAAAATGAGTCAAACACAAGCGAATGAAAACCATGACTCATCATAATCCACGAACAACGAATAACACCTCAAAATAAGATCCAAATGGTCTATCTCCCAAAAACCTTGTAGCTCCCCCTAGATACAAGCTACTCTCGATTGTACAAAATCACACTCCCACTCCCCCTAGACCTAGTATCTTCTCCCCATTTGGCAACAAGCACCAAAAAGTCACAAAAGACGGGAAAAGAGGAACATCTAAGCGCTCGTGGTCGAAGGAAGTGGTGCAGCGATGTCCTCTGAAGGCTCTGCTCCTGGTTGCTCCTGAGGTGGATCCTGTTGTGCTCTCTGAGCCTGTGCCGCCTAAACATCCAGCTGCTCAAAGAAACCAAGGTCTACAGGCGACTCAGACCCACTGTCCTGTGCTGCGGTAGTGACTGTGGCAATCTCCTGAGTTGAAGTCTGGAGAAGAATGAGATCTGCCACGTCCTGCTGAGAGAAGCCTCCATGGACAAGATCCTCTACTGCCTGAGTAGAAAGAGTGGAAATAGTTGTAGTAAAAGGTGGAGCTGTAGCTGTAGCTGTCTCTGGGGCGGTCTGAGTCTGCACGAGAAGTGTGTACAATGTCAGAAAACATACTCCTGACTGGTAGGTGCTGCGAGGTGGAGGGTCCAACCATCTGAGTGGTAGAAGAGTGCGATGGAGAGACGAACTAGGCTGACACAAACAAAGCTGACGCGGGAGAGCGCTGAGCTGAAGAGAGTGTAGGCCTTGCTCCCCCTGTCGGTAGAACCCCTGAGAGTGACAGTCCGCTGGATTGTGCTGTCATTAAGGCTGTGAAGGGTCCTGGCTGAGTTTGCAGCTGCTGGTACTGAGGCTATGCTGAAGGCCCTGGCTGCTGAATTGTCTGTCTCATCTCTACCATCTAGGTCATCAGAGTGGTAACAAGTGTCATCTGCTGGCGCTGAAGCTCTGCCTGTCCTCTGATAACCTCCATCATCTGCCGTCTATCCTCCGAGACACTGTGAATAAAGTCTCCAAGCCGTCCTGCTAGTGCTGCCATACTGACAGCATCCTCAGACTGTGAGCCCGTCGGCTGTGGAGGTGCTCCTGTACTGGCTGACTCAGGAACCACCGTCTCTGGCTAAGCTGGCTGCTCGTGAGTGACTGGCAGTGACTCCTGCTCCTCCTTTCCTGTCTGCTAGCTAGAGGCTGACTGTGAACCCCTGGGGACTCTGGGTGCGTAGCTGGTGGTCATCTTAGGGAAAGTCTCGTACTGCTCCGCCGTCACTAGGCCCATCCTCATCAGGAGATAGCATATAGGGACCAAAGACCAAGTGACGTCCTCCAACCCTCTCAGAGATCACCTCCTCCATCTCTCTAATCAGAAGGTCTGCCAAATCAAATAGCTACCTCCTTAGAATAGATGCTATAGCCCACTGATGGAGAAGTGTGAACTCCTCTCTGTATCCTGACCTAGGGATGATAGTCCTTGTGACTATCGCTCTCACCACCTTAGCCTCTGCAGTGAGTCTCGTAGGACTTCTGTCAAATCCTGGTGTGTAAGGTGGTGGAAAGGCAATCGACACCATCTCGTCTGTCGGCATCTTCCCTCCCTGAGGTCTGTGGGGTAGTGCAAGTGTACCATAGGCACTCCTATATAGTAAGAAGTCTGACAAAAGAAGTCCTAGGTTATGGATCATATCCTGTCTAGTCACACGCTGTGGCTACCCTCTGAACAAGAACTAGAACTCTGAGCGGTCTCTGGCAACCCACAGTGTGGCGTAGAACTCTAGCACCATGTCCTCTCTGAACCTGTGTGGAGCAGTAACTAGATCAGCTAGCCCTGGCAAGTATGTGAAGTACTGCTCCATCTCTGTGCTGGTGGCCCTCCTCATGGCCTCATAAGTCATGTACTACTGTGGCACAAAGAGTCTGTCCTTGCCTCTCAGGCCAAGGTAACATCTCAGACCCTCGCCGATCCTCCTCTGGAGTCCAGTCCAGTACCTCTCTCCAGCAGCGGGGTCTCTAGGAACTGGAACCCACTACTCGAAGGGTACCAAGCGAAGCGCCTTAAGGTCCTTGGTAGGAACCTTAAGGATATCTGGCTCTCCGGCTACCTGTACAAGCCTTTGCATCCTCCTCGTGCACACTGCACAGGTGTACCTCGGGTCTCTTGCCCGGTGAGCTATCCTTTCGGAGACAGTCTGCTCAGCCTCCCTAACCTCAAGCTCCTCAGACTTAGACTCTGAGGTCTCCTCCTCTAACTCCTCAGCCTCCTCCTCCTCTAACTTCTCCTGCTACCTGGACAATCCCTGCTCCACAGTTCTCGACGATCTCCCCTAACGGGAAACCGGAGTACGCTGCGTCCACGGTGTTGGTACCACTCTGACAGCTAGAGGTGTTGTCCTCTGCCTGGTACTCCTCCTTAGGCCCTGTGCCTCACGAGGCTGCTCAAGGATCAAGCGTGATCCCGGAGTCCTTCATGACTTGTCCATGGCATCCAGGTGCCTAGCCACTCTCCTGGCTCTCTCTGACTCTGGATCCAGTCTCTGTCTCTTCTTGGTCTTTGGCTTCTCAGGCATCTTCCCCTTGCCCTTGTCCTATCCTGACCCTACCATCTCTGACTGCTGCTATTGTCACTGCATGCACATAGGTATAGATGGAATGAGCATAGAGTCCTAATACATCTATAAGCAAAGCACCGCTAGGAAAGAATGCGCAATAGAAACCCTAGCACTGAATGAAGGAAATGATCACTAGGCAAGTATGCAAAGTAACAACAGTGATCATCGACTATATGTGGCTGGTGTGAGTCATCTAGTGTACAGTCGAATAATAGCAATAAATCTAACTGTAGACTAGACAGGAGATAAACCCTAGACATGCAATTAATAGATAGGCATGAATTAATTGCAGACTAGGTTGAGTCAATTAGCTCATTAATGCAACTAATCATGGGTAGATAACTCAATTGCATCAATTAAAACTAACAACTCAAGATTAGGGCATAAATAATGAAAAAGGAGATAGGCTCAATGCCCTGGGAGAGAACCAACACACCGAGAAGGACAAACACCGTGAAAGTGCTCCGACAACTGAAAAGCTCAAAACTCGAAGCATTTTGATGCCAGCAATAGAGGTGGAGGGGGAAAGCCTGGCTCTGGGGCACGTGCGCATGGGAGTGCGGGAGCAGAGGTGCTGGAAGACGCGCGGCGGCGTGGATGCACGGTGGCGGTGGCTCGCGCGAGTGGAGGCGGTGGCGCTTGTGCGCGGGGGCAGGGCGAGCATGGCACGGGCGCGTGGAGTGTGGCGGCACACGAGGCGAAGATGGCGGCTTTGGCTTTCTACGTGGGCGAGCGGCGACAAGGTGGAGGCACACGGCGGCTCGGGCGGCGAAGTCGACGAGGAGAGAAGGGCGAGCGGCAGTGTTGGGTGCGTGCTCTCAGCGTCGGTTACGAACGAGGAAGAAACCAATTTAGCACTGACCGATTGACCTAGGTCAAATAACCAACGGACGGCCGTGATCCATCAAGAAACGATCAACGGCTCGGATCTGAAATTGCTTTGCGTGACCAAGCGAACTGACCGGACTGTCCGGTCTCTATACCGGACTGTCCGGTCACCTTGGGGTCTGCTGGTCTTCTATAGACCGGGCTGTCCGGTCTTTAGGACCGTTCTGTCCGATCATTGTGACCAGACTCCCCCTAGGCACTGTTTCCAGTGCCAATGACCGGACTGTACGGTCTAAAGGTCGGACCGTATGGTCACTTCCAGAAATTTGCTGAGTCAAGGAAATTTCTCCAAATTCCAAGTGCCCTCGCTAAACACACAAACAAACACCGCACTTGGAATATAGAGGGAACTCTCAAACACTCATTTTCAAATAGTGGCACTCTATGGCCTCACAGTTGTCGCAAATGCCAAATGAAAGATCAAGCAAATAAGAACCAAGGAAAATAAGAACCAAAGGGTATGTATGAGCCTTAGTCCATGAACCGCGCGAGTAGATTTAACCTCAGAGTTCATAAGTGCTTGCTCAATGGGAATGAAGCACAATCCTTTCCTTTGGTCACACTTACAGAGATGTAATCTCATATAGAGCATGAGGCACAAGTATCTCCAAATGTGACAAGCCTCCTTTGTGTTTCCTATATGATGCATGCAACAAGCAATTTACACATGCAATGAAAGTAAACATGCCATGTGGATGCAAGCAATATTAAGAGCAAGACACAAAGGAAACCTAACAATATCAAGTTTGATCCCCTCCCAAGCTTAGTCACTATAAGCCATACCCTTGCCTTGAGAGAAATCAAACAACCATCTCAACCACTCCCCCTTGCTTATAGCTATCTTGGATGGGTTAGACATTGACTAATTTTTATGTGTTTTTCTTTTAGTTAATTACACATGCATGGATGCAAAGCATACTAGTCACAAAGGAGTCCTAATTACCATGCAATGCAAGAGAAAGAAAAACACACTACTACTACGAAGAACTAACACGGTTACCTCCCTTATGAGTAGATAGGTCGTTGAGGTTTATGTCACTTGTGATGGACTTTACATGATCTTCATGAAAGCGCTCGGTCCACCACCATCACCATCTAGGTCTTGTTCTTGGGAGCCCACTTGTACGTAGCCGATCTCTCAAGATCAATAATGCACTTAGGCACCCATATGCTCTTGACCTTCCTCTTCTTGTTCGGTGGTCCCAAGCCCTTAGCTTTCACCTTGCCATCCTTGTTCCTAAAAAGCTTGAAATGTGTGTTCTCATAGAACAAGTTAGCTTTAGGCAAAACAATGGAACTTCTCACCATGGGACAATCCTTGGTGGTGTGGCCATCCTTGCAACACCTCTCGCAATAGTAGTCATCGGCGAGTAGGGGCTTGATCCATGTGGGGATGTAGTCACTCGTCCCTATGATGTCGATGGCGACGGGATATGAGCCAAGTCCCCGGTATGAGACATTGTTCACAAGGTTCCTCCCAAGGATCTCCTTGTGGATGGCTCTACCTCATGTGAGCCTCTCAAAGCCGTCCATCACCATCTTCCTCTCTTCCTTGAGCTTGTGATATTCCTTCAAAACAAGTGGCTCAAGAGAAGAAACCTCAACTGAGGTGGTTAGTTCATCACACATAGTAGAAGCATCACTCTTTGATGAACTAGAGGAGGGAGAGGCAAGTTTCTCAATATTGATGGCCTCATAAGTGATCTCAAGGGCCTTATACTTCTCATGAAGATCTACATGATCACCCTTGAGTTTGTCATAACTCATGTTAGTGCCTCATGAGATGTGACAAGGTCCTTGAGCTCACTCTCAAGCTCACCAACACGGTCTTTAGCCAACTTACACTCTTTTCTTACCACATCTAACATTTTGGATTTCTTGATGGCGATGTCGCGGGCTTGCCCTAGCATACTCCAAAGCTCAGCACATGAGAGCTCCTCATCATTGCTATCATCGCTTCTCTCATCCTCACTCTCCCCAAGTTGGCTCGCGGCCATGAGGCACGTGGGAGGTGGAGAAAGAGCTCATGTAGGTGTGGTCATGATCATGGCTAGACCGGCCACTTCTTCATCACTTGAGGAAGAGGAATCATCACATGAGTTGTCGCTTGTCCACTCTCCAACAAGGGCCTTGCGAGAAGTCTTCTTCTTGTAGTCTTGAGCTTTGCCTTTGTCTTTGCTCTTGTCCTTGTTGAAGAACCTCTTCTTCTTGTGCTTGGCCTTGGGGGTCTTCTTCTTCTTCTTCACTTGCGTCTTGTGACTTGAATGCTTCTTTCTTGGGCTTTGGGCACTCTCGAACAAAGTGGTTCTTTGAGCCACAATTGAAGCACTTGCCTCTTGACTTGGAAGCAAGCTTGTTCTTGAAGTTCTTCATCTTCCTCATGAGAAGAGCCAAGTCTTTGGTCAAGTCACCCTCATCATTATCTTCATCATCATCATCCTCAATGATCACCTTCTTCTTGTGCTTCTTGCTCTTGCTAGATTCTTGCTTGTCAGCAGGTACAACAAGATTGGATGGTTGAGGATCATCCAACCCCAATTGGTAGCTCTCGAAGATGGTGATCTTGCCAACCACTTCCTTCATGGTCTTGGTCTTGAGGTCACCGTGCAAGATGAAGGTGATGCTGGACTCATACTTGGGGTCTTTCAGTAGCCTCAAGAATCTTCTTATCACTTCAACGGTCTTCATCTTGAAATCATCCCCAAGTGCATTGATCTCCTCCACAAGTACATGAAAACAAGAATAAACAGTGTTAGCTCTCTCATGTGGCAATCTAGTGAAGTGATCATACTTGTTCTTCAGCACATAGTATCTTTCTTCCTTGACATCACTGGTGCCCTCATAGAGCCCCAGAATCTCGGTCCAGATACCATGCTGAGGTACTAGCATCAAGCTGAGCAAAAACATCCTTAGAAATGCAAGCAAACAAAGCATTCTTAGTCTTAGCATTACACTTAATGTAGTCAGGCTCAAGTAGGTTCACATCTGCATTGGACTCGTGAGTGATCGACCATATCTCCGGATCAAGGGACTGAAGGTATGCTTGCATGCAAGCCTTCCAATAAGCATAGTCCTCACCATTGAATATGGATACAATCCCTGCCTGTCCCGGCATCCTTACTCAAGGCGGTGAAGCCTCAAAGATAAGCACTTGGCTCTAATACCACTTGTAAGGACCGAAGGCGTACCGAGAGGGGGGGGGGGGGTGAATCGGTAAGCCGCTCACGATCCCAAATACTTCAATTTCACTACTCAAGTCTAACAAGATAAGAGAACCTATGCAAGTCTAGTAGGCCAAGACCCTACACATGCTAGTGTTTATGATAAGATAAAGTGCGGAAGCTAATCACACTAGCCTATGCAAGCCACAAGTCACCCTACTCACTAGAGCACACAAATGCGGAATAGTAAAGAGAGGGTCAAGGAATGCTCATGATTTTTTCCTGAGGTCTTGGAAGGATGGTGCCTTCCCCTAATCCTCATTGGACCACTCCCGCCAGAGTCCCGGTCCCTCCAGCCACCAAGTGGAGTTCTCGCACACGAGCCCGCAATCACTCCTTGAGTGAAGACACGGTGTGCGTCACCGCTGCACAAAGTACAATCTCGCCTCCCTCGAGAACTTGCCGGACTCCCCGAGTCGACACGGGCGCTCACTAGCGATGCCCCTTTCAACGGCGGGCTCAAACCGTGTACAAAAGTGTGACGACCTTCACAACTGATCACGATAGGCTCGATCACCGACACCTAACTGTTGGCACTTCCCAGGTGCCCCTTTCATATGTGAATATCACCCCAATTAGAGTATAATTGATACTAATTTAGGCCATTTACCTATGATATTACCTATATATTTGTATATGCGTCGTTTTGAAGCTTTATTACAGAAACATGTAAAATTTGCTATTAAAGTGATGCTGTACAAGACAAGAGTCCAGAACCGACAAAAAGCACTGAAGAAGCCCAGTGCGCCTATCGGCGCCAGCCTATGAGCCGATCGGCGCAAGGGTATTTTGTCCACAGAAGTGACCGAGGCCCATTCCGATGGAAGTTTATCTGCGCAAGACACTTGAAGATATTTGCTTAGAAGATTTATGGAACTTCAAGATCTCGACGTGCGGTACAAGACTTTATCTCGAAGGAAAATGCCCACATGGCAGCTGTGGAAGACAGAGGAACCGACTCGGAGCAAAAACCAGAGAGAACACAGCTTGCGCCGATCGGCGCAATCCTGCACCGATCGGCGCAACCGACTTATTTGCTAGAAACCGGGTCCTTCACGAGTAGAACCCATATATATACTTGTAACCCCTAGCCGCGATCAGTACCCCGAGGAGGAGGCAACAGAGGGACAACAGATTCGTGAGTTAGAGCCACCGGGGCTTGCCCTGTTAGAATAGATCTCTAGTTGAGTTTCAAGAACCATTGGTGTAAGAGTTGATCCGTCAAGGTAGGCCATCTCGACGGTGATAAATCTTACTCTATGTATCTCAAGGATGATTGAATATGTTGATGATGGTTTTGGTGATTTGTCTATCTTGATTCTATAATCATGCATGTGCTTATTCTCATTGCTTGGTTCTAGGCTAAGTAAGTTGATATTATCTTAATCGTGGTGATTAGGATAGTATTCAGACATTGTATTGATTATGGTTGCTTGATGATGTCGGTAGTGTGGTTTAGCGGTGACAGCACTAAACCTGTGCAGCACTATTGGATAGTTGAGTAGGGTAAGTTACTCGCGTGATTAAGGGTTTCCTCTCGGCAGCAATAAATTGGGAGCCGCTTGGAAAGCAGGGTGATCTTATTCATTATAGGTTTTCATTGATAAATGTAATTATCCATTATGATGTTGTTTAATTAGACTATCTGGTTACGATCTCACTAGTAGATATCTAGCTACTCACCGAATAGTTTTAGCTTTGGCTTTGACTTGCACTCTAGTTCAACTTCGCTTGAGTGCCGATCGGCTCAACACCTGCACCGATTGGCTCAACAACATAGATCCGCAACAGTGCCGATCGGCTCAACACCTGCGCCGATCGGCTCAACAACTTAGATACGCAACAGTGCCGATTGGCTCAACCCTGCGCCAATCGGCGCAATGATAGAATTGCTGTCTGGCGCACCTTTGTGCTGGCCAGTCTCCCCTTCATACAACCTGAACTTGATAGTAGTCTTGATTAGATCTTTTACTCTTGTGGTATATAACTGGGTGCGTAGCACGTTTTTCTGGCGCCGTTGCCGGGGACCGTAGCAGGTTTTTAAACATTGTTTGATGTATTAGTGTTTAGTCATTGTGCTTCTTTTTAGTACATATATGTTGTTAAGTAAAATTAACAGGTATGGACGGTCCTAAGTCAAACAAACCCTCTAATTACACCAATGATCCAGAAAAGCTCTTACGCAAGAAGAGAATAGCGGAAAAGAGGAGCAAGTCACTTGGAGATTTAGCTGGAGAACCAGTTAGTGCCATCCCTCGAGTATTATTCACACTTGCAGATCCAGAAGCAGGAGTGATGGTGGACCAGCCCTTGGTTAATAGTTTCAAGCCTCAATTGGATAAGGTTGTCAAGACAGATTTCCAAGAAGCTCAAGATCATGCTTCATATCAACTAGAGAGGTACGTCGGATTAGTGGCACAACAACCGTTCACAGGTTCGGAAGATCCCAATCAGTATCTGTAGCGCTTCCTTGAAGTCTGTAGTACATTCAAAGTAGCAGGATTGACCAGAGATCAAGGACGTGTGCGGCTGTTCCACTTCTCTCTAGATGGACGCCTTAAGCAATGGTACAATAGCTTGGAAAACGCAGTAAAGACTGTATGGGAAACCTTCGCAGTTGCATTCTTAGCCAAATACTTCCCTCCTGGTAAGACTCAAGCTTTGAAGAATAAGATTCTTGGATTTACGCAGAATATTGATAAGAGCATTGGAGAAGCTTGGGAAAGATACAATGAATATATGGATGCATGCCCTCATCATGGTCTTATAGTTGGTGAAACTGTTGAGAGATTCTATGTGGGATTAAATATCCCCTCCCGTCAATACTTAGATGCTTCAGCTGCGGGTTCATTCATGTCAAAGACTCCCACTCAAGCTAAGGAATTGATCAAATTGCTAGTTGAAAATCAATCATGGGATAGTGAGAGAAGTTCAAGGAACCTACAACCTTGAGTAGCAAAAAGCGTGATTGAGAGGACTCATGAAGACTTGGTTATGGATCATCTTGATGCTATTCAAAGAAGGTTGGACAATAATTCTCATATCCCTAAGGAAGAGTCACTCAGGCTAGCAGAATCACGCTCCACTTGTGATGAGTATGGAGAATTCGGCCATGTGCATAAAGATTGCCCTGAAGAGATGAAGATGCTAGAATATATAAAGAATAGTGGATCGAAACCCCAATATCAGCAACAAAGGAGTTCTTTCTCTCCTAGTTCGTCCATGCAAAACTCTATCCCACTTCGTCTCCAATTTCATGAGTTCTTTCAAGCTCAAGAAAAGATCAACAAGGATAATCAAGCTAAATTGAAGGAGGTTGATCGTGTTCTTGAAGGGATTAATGACAAGGTGATAGAAATTGGGAGCTCCAATGAGCAGATTTTGAAGCATACCAAGATTATGGAGCAACAGATGGGACAGTTATCACAGGCCATTCAAGGCAACAAAGAGGTTATTCTTGGTAATACAATGTCTGCAGAGCAGTTAAAGGCAATAGCTACACGGTCAGGAAAGAAAACAGAAGATCTAGAGCACTCCGCGGGAGCAAGGAAGACCCGCACCGATCGGCGTGATGGTACTGTTAGCACCGATCGGCTCACTCATTGCACCGATCGGCGTGAGGAAGAGATTGACCTCTCTGGACTGAAAATGGGTATGGAAATAGAGGAGCATGGCCCTACCACATTCTTGGATACTCAACTACTGACAAAGACAGATAGAGTGCAGCAACACGACAAACAATTTGCAAGGTTCATCGATGTTATGAAGAAGCTTTACATCAATGTCCCTTTTGTTGATGCTATTCAAGTACCTACCTATGCCAAGTACATTAAGGACATGATGCAAAACAAGAAGTCTCTAGCTTCTGAAGATGTTGTGAAGGTCACTAAGGAACTTACAGCGGCGATCAATGATGTTGCACTTAAGAAGAAACCTGACCCTGGATCACCAAGCATCAAGTGCATAATCGGAACAAGGATATTTGATAGATGCTTGTGTGATCTTGGAGCAAGTGTAAGTGTTATGCCCAGTCATATATTCACAAGTCTCAATTTGCCTGAATTGGAGCCTACAGGTATGTGTTTGGAGTTAGCCGACCAATCTGTACGCTTCCCTAATGGAATTGCTGAGGATGTGCCTGTTCAAATTGGAAATCACATCATCCCTGTTGATTTTATTGTGCTTGATATGGATAAGAGGATGAGAACCTCGTTGATCTTAGGCAGATTCTTCTTGAGGATAGCAAAGGCAAGTATTGATGTTGGGAGTGGTGAGATAAGCTTTGATATAAGTAGAACTCCCTACTCTTTCAAATTTTGCCAAAGGGGAGAAGAGTATCGTGCTATTGATGAAGTGAAGAGGTACAAGACACCGAGGCAATGTGGCATCGAGAGTGATTGGAGGGGATGTAAGGATAGGTCATCCAAGGTATATGAGCTATTAAGATAAGTGAACCTTGTTGTGTCGCGGTCTTACACCCCGCACTATGACACTAAGGATTGATTGCTCGTGGGGAGGTCAAGCTCTTTGACCTCTAAATAACTAGAGCGCTCTTGGGAGGCAACCCAATTGTCGGGAGATTTAGAAGTTGTTTAGTGCTTACGGGAGGGCAACCCATCTCACTTAGTTAATTAATGCTAGCCGGGAGGGCAACCCGGTGTTTTTAATTTGCTTTCTTGTAATAAAAACAATCTCCCGAATAAAAGAATTAGAAAAAGTGTGTGCTTAATTCTTGTGTGCTCCTGCATTCTCTGTTTATTTGTGCAAAACTCTCTCTCTCTATATATATATATATATATTGTAGACTAACAATGTAGAAATAAAAGAAAAAGACCAAAGACAGGAAGGAACAGAGCTTGCGCCGTTCGGCGCATTGATAACAAGTCAGGACAGAAGGCTGACAACGCCCAGAATGGAAAAGATGCTGAAAGCCAACCAGCACATCAATTTTCAGAAATAGAGCTAGTTTCAAGATGAAGAGCGACATCTAGCGAAGAAGCGAGGGGCCAGGAGCAAAAGTGGACAACACGCCGATCGGCGCGAGACGTTGCACCGATCGGCACTGTCACCAGATGGGCCCCGCTTCATGTGCCAATGCTACAGGAACATTGGGAAGAGTGGATATTAGGTGAAAGAAATGAACATGAGGCATCAGGATTAGAGCCAGACCAGAAGACGAGATGCAAGGAACGTGCGCCGTTCGGCGCACTTTTGCGCCGATCGGCGCTGGTATCCATGCTGTGCCCAAATTGGTGACATATTCGGCAGACACTGATTCTTAGGAACAGGTATGATTTTTATACAGGTTTCCAGTATAGAGGAGACATGGAATTGAACAGAAGCTGAAAAAGAGATGGCACGCCGATCGGCACTGGCCAGAGCCGATCGACGTAGTCAATCAAGACAACAGGATTCCGTGTTGTTCCCCTGCCAGCCGACATGGTGTACCAGGAAAAGACAAAAAGAATGGAAACAACGAAAGTGAGGAGAATCAGGAACCAGAGCGGTCAGAGAATTCAAAATTTGAAATGTGCCGATCGGCGCAGTGACCACACCGATCGGCGCAACCCCAAATTTTGGAAATTTTAGGCGGGTCCTTCTCCTGGATGTTTCCCACAATATAAAAGGGAGGCCAGGCGCCCCCAGTTCGGCACACCATCCCGGTAATCTCTTCACCTTCCCCACTACCCACGATCTCGCACACGTTCCGCATTCCTCGCAGATGGATCATCTCCGCTCCTCCATTGGCAAGTTGGGCAAGAGGCTGCGTCAGGGAAGCAGTTCTGGCGGCGGCGGCGAATCGAGCGGTGACTCCTCGGCTAGGGGGGGCTCTGGCGCTTGTGATGACATGTAGGTGGATGGTGCATCCACTGGCTCGGCATCGGCAACATATGAGATCCGCACCTGCCACTCCGTCTCCGGTGCGCCCCTTCCAACGGGGCGTGCTACGAGGAGCCAAACGGTGGGAAGCAGTGGGGTTCCCAGATCACCACCATCGTCGGCATTCATGCCGCGCACGGTGGAGGAGGGCTTCACCCTCCTAAGCGCGGAGGAACAGCAGCACTACCTCGCGGTGAGAGGAAGGTTCGTCCCCAACTTCGACATGGACGAGACCTTCCTTACCACGATCGGCGTGTGGGAGGACATAAGGAGGATGCTAGACAACCTCGGCTGGGTGGACTTCAACCATCTCCCCATGGACTTCAACATCGACATCGTCACCGAGGTTGCCTCTACAATGAGGATCGGCTTCGACGATTACGGCAACAATGTCATCAACTTCCACGTCCACGACATTAGCTACATGGTGACCATGGAGGCGGCGGCTCATGCCTTCGGCTTCGACGCCAATGACGATGTGGCCGGCATCTTGGGACGTGGGGAGTTAGACTCCTTTTGGGGGCGGCTCTCGTTTGTCGAAGAGACGAAGCGCGGCAACATCCGTAACCCGACCATTCAAATCTTGCATCAGTGGTTGGCGGCGCGTACATGCGACAAGGTTGACTCCAGCAACGTCACCGATGCGGACTTGTGGTGGCTATTCAACGCCATCGTGAGCCCGTCTCACTGCAACCCTATTCGGTGGTGGTGCGGGGTTGGTTCGAGAAGAGGGGCAAGAAGAGCAAGAAGTTGGCCTTTGGGGGCTATCTTCAATGCCTGGCAGCCCACGTCTGCGGCAACGATGGACCGGGAGGATGCGAAGACAAGTGGGAGCTTGCGACAGAGATCGGCAAGACTATGACTCATGGCAACATTGTCACGGGAAGTGTTCGCGCCGGCTTCCATGTCGGCGGCACCAATATTAGGCTCCCATGTGCGGAGCTAGGAGTTTTTCTCCCTCGCAAGCTAGAGGGAGGAAATTGGCTTGAAGAAGGTCTCCTGGAGGGGGGCCGAGTTCTCAGGGACCGCCATGGGCGGATTTGACAACCGGTGACATCTACAGCAGCCGGCAGTGAGTGGAACTCATGGGGGTCACACCAAGAGCCTCAACAGTACCAGACAGGGTGGAGCGACGCAGCGGGCAGTTCACAGCCCACTGTGCCGGTCGGCGCAGGCGGTGCGCCGATCGGCACACCCTACTTCAGCACAGGCGTTGACTATAGGTACCAAGGACGGGTACCTGTGGTGCCTCCGGTGCCCGGTGCAGACTTCTTCGTGCCCATGCAGGGGTACCTCGACAACAACATGTACCACATCAAGCACATGGAGGACACCATGTCCCAATGGAGGAACAACCACAATGCGATAGTGGAGGAGTTCGAGCGACTCAAGGCGCGGTGCTATGGCTTTGATCAGCCACCGTCTCCACCTCCGCTTGATTAGAGTGCCTAGGAGTGGGCATATGTATCGGTTTCCCGGTTTGTGTTTTCTTTATCTTTTGCAATCTTTTTCTTTATTTGCTTATGTGTGTGTGAGTGGGTTGGGAAACCATGTATCGGGTGTGTTTATTTTCATGCATATGTGTTAGTAGTAGTTTTATTTTCATGCAGGTGTGTTAGTAGTAGTTTTATTTTCAGGCATGTGTGTTAGTAGTAGTTTTATTTTAATGCAAGTGTGTGCGAAAATTATCACCATATATTTAAGTTTCGATCTTAATATAATGGTGGCGGTTATGCTCTTTTAGAAGAATTGAATTACCTATTGTTTCTTGACAAGTGTTGATGAAGATCGAATAATGTTGAGCATTGAATAAAATTTCGAAGTTACACTTAATTATTATTCAGCAAATATTTCTTATGTGGAGCAATTCTAAATACCCATGTGCTTCATTTGCATTGTCCAATTTATAATGATAACTTAGTACCAATCTTTTTATAAATAAATTTTCATGTTGTGAACTTTGGAATTTATTATTTCCAAGATCCTCACCTACCAATATCATATTTTGAGCAATATTCATGAACCTTTGATATGAAGATAAGCATTAAATTGATGGCTGAGTTCGGTTAGGATTTAATTCTTTTTGGTATAAACTTTACTAGGATGGCCAAATCCTTGTGTATCTTTTTAGCATTGAATTACTCATGCAAATCTCCAATTCCGCTGAGTATTCTATTTTAAAAAAACAAAGTCTTGTTGAGTATCATTCCTTGACCACATCCTATGTTCCTGGCTGTATTTGAACTTTGAATAAATTTTGAAGCCAGATGAATCAAATACCAACAAAAGCTGGTAAATTCAGGTTGAGAGCCGATCGGCGAAGCAGAGAGCAAAAAAAAACTTTGTTGTTTGCTAAGGGACTAGCAAAATTTTAAGTGTGTGCGGGGGGTGGTATATGACATGCTTATTCTCGAAATTCATTCTAATATAGCCATGAATCATTCCAAACATGTGCAATCTGATAATGGGAGTTCCTTTTTTTTCCAAGATCAAATTTTTGATATACATGTCCACATATCCAAAGTGTGAGTCCTGTCTTAATTTTCTTTGGCCATCTTGTTATGTTTTTGTAATTCCAATAAAGAATAATCTCCTAGCTTTACAATATATTGTTGATTTATGTTTGCAATCCTTGAATTATCTCACCTAACTACTCATATAAGCCTTACATTTAATTATTTGATCATTATGATGTAGTATATAGGTTGAGTGATTTGAAAGATGAGTTATTACTTGGATTATTTGGAAGATAGATTCTTTATGTTCACAATAATCTTTTAAGTGATTTAGATATGTGGAAAAGTTATAATTTGTGAGTTGGACATGATATTTTGCTTTGGGGAGAAATTTTGAGCTTTATGCCCATATTTATATTATTTTGTTGAATACCCATATGAAATACACTACAATAGAACAATGCTCAATATTTGCTGATTTAAGATATCTTTCATGATAAGAAGAGTATGTTCTCTGATTTTTCTCTCTTTTACTTTACTCGGGACGAGCAAAGGTTTAAGTGTGGGGGAACTATTGGCACTTCCCAAGTGCCCCTTTTATATGTGAATATCACCCCAATTAGAGTATAATTGATACTAATTTAGGCTATTTACCTATGATATTACCTATATATTTGTATATGCGTTGTTTTGTAACTTTATTACAGAAACATGTAAAATTGGCTATTAAAGTGATGCTGGACAAGACAAGAGTCCAGAACCGATGAAAAGCACTAAAGAAGCCCAGTGCGTCGATCGGCGCCAGCCCATGAGCCGATCGGCACAAGGGTATTTTGGCCCACAGAAGTGACCGAGGCCCATTCCGATGGAAGTTTATCTGATGTTTATGGAAGTTTATCTGCGTAAGACACTTGAAGATATTTGCTTAGAAGATTTATGGAACTTCAAGATCTCGACGTGTGGTACAAGACTTTATCTCGAAGGAAAAGGCCCACATGGCAGCTGTGGAAGACAGAGGAACCGACTCGGAGCAGAAACCAGAGAGAACACGGCTTGCGCCGATCGGCGCAACCAACTTATTTGCTAGAAACCGAGTCCTTCACAAGTAGAACCCCTATATATACTTATAAACCCTAGCCGCGATCAGTACCTCGAGGAGGAGGCAACCGAGGGACAACAGATTCGTGAGTTAGAGCCATCGGGGCTTGCCCCGTTAGCATAGATCTCTAGTTGAGTTTCAAGAACCATTGGTGTAAAAGTTGATCCGTCAAGGTAGGCCATCTCGACGGTGATGAATCTTACTCTATGTATCTCAAGGATGATTGAATATGTTGATGATGGTTTTGGTGATTTGTCTATCTTGATTCTATAATCATGCATGTGCTTATTCTCATTGCTTGGTTCTAGGCTAAGTAAGTTGATATTATCTTAATCGAGGTGATTAGGATAGTATTCAGACATTGTATTGATTATGGTTGCTTGATGATGCCGGTAGTGTGGTTTAGCGATGGCAGCACTAAACCTGCGCGGCACTATTGGATAGTTGAGTAGGGTAAGATACTCACGTGATTAAGGGTTTCCTCTCGGCAGCGATAAATCGTGAGCCGCTCGGAAAGCAGGGTGGTCTTATTCATTATAGGTTTTCATTAATCCATGTAATTATCCATTATGATGATGTTTAATTAGACTATCTGGTTATGATCTCACTAGTAGATATTTGGCTACTCACCGAATAGTTTTAGCTTTGGCTTTGACTTGCACTCTAGTTCAACTTCGCTGGAGTGCCGATCGGCTCAACACCTGCGTCGATCGGCTCAACAACTTAGATCCGCAACAGTGCCGATCGGCTCAACACCTGCACCGATCGACTCAACAACTTAGATCTGCAACAGTGTCGATCGGCTCAACCCTACGCCGATCGGCGTAACGACAGAATTGCTGTCTGGCGCACCTTTGCACTGGCCAGTCTCCCCTTCATACAACCTGAACTTGACAGTGGTCTTGATTAGATCTTTTACTATTAACTTTATTTAATTATCCCTAAGGTCTCAATGGTTCAATAATACCTTGGAATACTTTAAGGGAAAAAAATGCTACAACTGTACACGGTTCTCCTGTGGTATATAAGTGGGTGCGTCGTAACGACCAACACTAACCGGTCTAGGTCTCACCATAGACCAAGAGTAACAATCTAGATCACACCCTCAAGGACACCCTAGCCTTAGATGTGCATGATGCTCAAGCTACTCTTCACTAGCACTCTCAAGATATGCAATATCTCCTCCTAGTGCTCTCCTATTTTCCTCTTGGACCTTACCAAATGCTCTCAGGTAATCCACTGGCCAAGAGTTGTCTCTAAGATCCTAGCAACGAAGTTATATAGGCTCTCAACCTTAAACTAGTCGTTGCTCCACGAAACACCCTCTCTGGACGTACTGACCGGACAGTCCGGTCTCCACAGGACGGCTCCTCCAGAGCCGTTGCTCTCTATCCGCTGCTTCCTTCTGTAGTGACCGGACTGTCCGGTCACTGGACCGGACCGTCCGGTCCACTTTCTCTCTCCAGTCCAGGAGCCTCCGCAAAATGTACCTCTTCTGCCGTCCCTACACCTGTACTGACCGGACCGTCCGATCAGTAGACCGGACCGTCCGGTCTGTACAGACTTACCTATTGACTGACTCCTGCTTCTTCGCGCTATGTCCCGGACAATCTCCACATAGTGATCGTACAGTCCGGTCTCCGCTGACCCATCTGTCCGGTCTCTATATCCAGAAGCTGAAACTCATCATCCTCGCTTGACTTGGTTTCCCGGCTTCTCCGAACAACTCATTGGCTTCTCCACTATCACCTAGTGCCTGTGATTTCACCGAGCAACCTTGCACATCACCGACTAGACATGACCTAAGAGAATGATCTAGACCCCCTTGATAGTCCGGTTTTTCCTATGGACTCAAAGCCCTAACAACTACTCAAGTGTACCAAACACTTGTACCATAGCTTGTTCTCCACTTTGATACATCTCCGTCAACCCTTGGACTCCATCAAGTTCACAAGCCTCCATGCTTGCGGTCATTGTCATCAATCGCCAAGGACACCATCATCCATATGATTTGCAATAGAGATAAGAGATGATTCCTACATAGACAACACTCATGTAGATGTTAGCCCATAATTTCATAGTTGTCATCTATCACCAAAATATCTATATCTCGAGGATCCAATCATCAATGGTCATGAACCTTACACAAGATACATGAGTTTTCTTTTTTTTTTTGTAGAAAATTTTATTGTTTCTCATTTTTAGATAATGGAAAGATTTTATTAATCTTCACTTTGGCTCTCTAGAAGGCAACACAGTTCATGAGAGTTACAACCAAGTCTAAACATCCATCATTGTACATGTACAGTGGTCCTAATAACAAAGGAACAAATACTCTCTATAACTTTATTGATATCATTAATATAGATTTACTGTTGAACATCCCATGCAACACCATGACGAATGGAAATCTAAGAATCTGTGAAATCTCATGTGCCACAAGGTCACCATGGATGCCATCACCATGATCTGATCCTCAAAAGTGTGACAGAGAAATCGATCCAGAACACCACATGTTGATGACTCCACCGTCGTTAGATTGACAATCCAAAGTGGCTTAATCCCCCCAAAGTATGGGAGGAAGAACGCCACTCAGGCTTGTCTCAATGGGGTATTTCATTTTGTTGTTTTCAAGAGTGACATGTCATCAAAAACAAAAATGAAACAATTTCTCTAATGTATGGTTTTATTTGGGTGTTTTATTACACTTAATTCAATGTTCTTTTATTGGTTGTATATAGGATAAAATGAAACTTCTCTCCTCCAATACTAGTATCATAGTGTTTTATTTGTAGGAAACTATGTATATCTAGTTTCATCTAAATAAAACTTCATCCCTCTCTCTTCTTATAATTTTATTGTCATGTCATCAAAATTGCTTATATAACACCTTATTTATTGAAAATAAAACTCCTATTGGAAGTAGCCTCAACGATGTCTATCACCACCGCGATGATGACGCACAAGTAATGCCTCTGTGCTCCAATCCCCCAAAGAATGAGAGGGGAACCAGCCACCAATGCCAGCGCAAGTAGCCAATCAACGACAAATCTGCCAATAAATTCACTCGTCATTCGTCCGCATAGTTGCAGTCCTCGTAGAGTCGTCTCCGTCCGTCTAGACTCTAGACAAGTGGAATACTACCATAGAGCGGTGATGGTGGCAGCCGATCCACAGCCATCAAAGGCTAGGACACCACCGTCCTCCTTGATGCACACATCGACGCATGGCGGGAGAGCACGGGGTGCCAATGGCAGATGGGACGTTGGATGGTCACTAGTTGGTCTTCCTGGCTGGGCACAACTATGATGGGCCTGCGGCTCGCCCAACAATTGCACGTGGATTTATCGGCGGCATCTCGCGCAGTGTTGAGCCTTGATCCACCTAGCTGGAGGGAGATCCGTCACCACAACTCCTCACTCCATTGCCAATTGGTTAGTCTCTTACTGTCGCAAATTATTCTTCATGTTGATTCCTGTCGATGTAGTATGTTTCACATAGCTGGTTTTCTTATATTTATTGTGGTTTGAAGCAAGTTTTTGTTACATCTATGTATGATAGACAATGATCACATGCAGTGTCCATATTTATTTATTTTGTAACACGATTCCTCAATGGCAATACGAGATTACAATTTTCTTCAACGATAAGGTCAAAATCCATATGATTGTTTTTGTTGTTATCTTGTGGTATGGTGTGCTGCAGAATATACTTCCTTTGGATTTTAATTGTTGACGCCGGTGACTTTTTTAGCTATGTTTGACTATTTGTCTTATTTAAAAAATAATAAATATAAAAATTATAACATAGATTAAAACTTTCTTTAATGATAAACAAATCGTAACAATATATTTGATAATTTTTAATTTTTTTTAAATAAGATAAATAATCAAATGTAACTAAAAAAGTCACTTGTGTCAACAATTTAAGTCCAGAAGGAGTAGTTAGTTACACAAATGTTTTTGTTCCTAGTGTATTTTTTTATCTTTTTATGAAACTAGTGTAATTTTTGTTGTAATGGATCATAAAAAGATGCTGTGAAATGAAATAACAACTAAATAGAAAAGATTACCCAGAGGCGCTATTCCACCCACCAGTTGGCATCACCTCCGTATCAACCACAAGGACCCCGACAAGACCAAGCAGAGCACTATGGCTCTTCATCTTCTTCTGCCGCTTATCCTTGTCCTATTCTTCATCTTCCTCTTACAGCCTAATCAACAAGAGCGACAGCAGCAGGGTCATCACTCATCTCCCTGGATTCGATGGACCCCTCCCCTTTCACCTCCAAACAGGGTACGCACACTACAACAACAACGCTATATTGTGACGGTTTCCAAAGTACTGTAGCTGAAAAATAAGGTTTGTAGTGGCAGAGTTCATTGGAAGGAAATAAATCGCCGCTACCTAACGAATAGCAGCGATCGCTACCTCCAACCAAAATAATAATAAAAAAAATCCCGCGGCCGAGTCCATCTAGGCCCGCCGCCTCTGTCCGCGGCGCCGTGCCCACAGGCCCCGACCGTGTCGTGCTTCGGATCTGGCCGCGACCAAACCGGATCCCGCGCCGCTTGGTGGAGGAGATGAGATCGGCCCGCCACCACCCCCATAGTCAAGGAGTCGTCGGATCTGCCGTGGAGGCCGCCTCCGCACCGGAGCTCCTCCGGATCTGCCGCCCCGCCTCGTGGTCAAGGAGGTCCTTATTGGATCTGGGAGGCGACGGCCGTTAGGGAGGGGCCGGGGAGGCGATGGCCTTCGGGGATGGGCTGGGCCGGGAGGCGAGGATAGGAGGGGAGGCGGCGATGCTTCCTTTGCTACCGCGTGTCGCTGTCATCATGCGCCCGGGCTGGGCCACCACGCAGCACCATCGGCCAGATCTGCGCGTGGGCTGCGGTGCTGGCCGAGGGGAGAGGGAGGAGGACGGGACAGGAGGCAGCGATGCTTCCCTTGCCGCCGTCGTCACACGGCCCCGGGCTAGGGCCACTGTGCAGCGCCATCATGGATCCGGTCAGGAATTGTGCTTGTGCGCGTATTGTGGTTGTGGTGATGGTAGCTGGAATCCAAGGAAAAGGAGGAGAGCGAGGCATCATAGTTTTAGGAGCAACAGGACAAGACAAGGAAACACACGATCCGTGTGTTCGTCAATGCAAGCGCCTGATTGGTGGAGAAGTGGAAATGGGATTTCGTGCTGGAGTGAGGACTGTAGAAATTTAGGATCACAACACAACATAGGGAAGGACTGCTTTCTCATCCGCCGTTAAACATAACGTGGCGACGGGCCACTTTCTCGCCCGTCATTAAAAACTGATTTATAGCTACGGGTGACTTAGTGAACCATCGTTATAAATATATTTTCATTTGTAGTTGCGATTTACTATTGAGCTGCCGCTAATGCGTTTTGACTGCTGCCTCTATAGACTGTTTTTGTGGTAGTGGCAGTTACCTCCAGTCAGTTCAAATTTGATCATATTATTACATATACCTATGTGCAGGTACGTCGAAGTGGATGAGGGCAGTAGCGTCCGCCTCTTCTACTACTTCGTCCGCTCCAAGCGCAGCCCCTTGGATGACCCTCTCATGCTTTGGCTCACCAGCAGACCCGGATGTTCTGTCCTCATTACGGTCACCGGCCTCGCTTACAAGATCGGTTTGCAAACTCTTTTTTATTGCAAACTGACTTCATCTCATTTGGTTAGTGTCTTATGAGGCCTCCCGTCAGTTTTAAATTTTGATGTGCATAAATTTGTGGAAATAAAATAAAAACTCCACATTGACAGACTGAAATATAGTGGCGATGGCGTAGACTTGGGTGTCTGGTTAGTTTGGGCTCTTCTAAGAATAGTTGCAACAGTCGCCAATATATGGTCAATGATATTCGACCTAAGTATCTATGTGGTCTTATAAGGTGATACCGGGGTTCAAAGATTTTTCTTAACCGGAGAAGATTGAGCTTCTCTATTAAAGAAAGCTGTAGGGATGGTGTTAGCCCCACCGGTTGAGTTTTTTTTTTTCTAGTTGCTTTTCCAAAATAATTATTTTCTTCTTTTTCTTTGCAACTTGTATAAGTATTTGTTACACTTTAAACTTTGTTCCCCCATATTAGTAGAATATTCACTATCAATATATACGATGGAATCTTTCGTGCACTTTTCCTGATGTCTATGTAGAGAGCACCTAAACGCTCTAGACCACCTGATCTCATCTCGTCCAGAGCATAGAGCATATCTATAGCCATATACGATGTTCCACTTGTTACTTGCATTCATCACTGCAGCCCTAGTAGCACCAATGATCTCGACCATAATTTTGATATATTATTTACAGGACCTCTCAGTTTCGACCTTAAATGCTGTGCCCATGGATTTCATAAGCTGGTTTACAATCAAAACTCGTGAACCAAGCTGAGCAATGTCATCTTTCTAGACTCCCCAGTTGGTGCTGAATTATCATATTCCAACACGGATCAAGGATACAAGTCAAGTGACACCAAGGCTGTCAATCATATATATCCTCATCTTCCTCAGGAAGGTCACGTCTCTTGTGCGCTTGATTTAGCCATTCAACTATCAAAAGCGCAGACTAATATTCTGCATGCTAAATTAGAGTGCCACTTTGTTTCAGTGGTTTGACAAGCATCCAGAGTTCTTGTCAAACCCTCTTACATTGCCGGTGATTCTTACTCTGGTATATGATCGTGCCAGTCGTCACATCTCAAATTGCCAGAAGTAATATTTTTTTTCTGCTCAGGCTTCAGATTTGTTCTTATTTCTTCTGCTTATTAGGTTAGTCTCAATGGTAGTTTTATTTGTATTAAAGAAATTGTCACATCAGCAAAATAGATGACATGACAAAATAATTAAGATGAAAGAGTGAAAATGGGTTTCATAGAATGAAACTCATTTGGCACAATTTTATCTGCATGAAACTCAATTTTTTTTGCAGATATGCATGAAACTCAATTGAAATCAACATTGATAGCATACAGTTCATCCTTACATGTTTTGACTAATTCTAATATAAAAAATTTTAATGTTATGCGTTGTCTATGAAATCATGAAATAAAACTATGTATTAAAAGTGACTATTTTATTTATTAAATTAAAATTCTAAATCTGATATGACACTCTTAAAAATAATAAGATGAAACTATAAAATATAAACTATGCACATTTTTACTCTGCTGTAACTTTGATTTAAAAGGTTGGCTTTTCCCAGGTATACAAGTTGGTAGTAGCGAACGATCTCCCAATCTGAAGGTGGGAAGCTTTACTTTTTACGCAAATGAATATTTTGGATTGTGTGAAAAAGGTTAAACTAGTCATTGATTACAGGGTTACCTCGTAATCCAGTCACAGATTCCAGCTTTGATAGTCCATCCAAAATCTCATTTGTTCACGGGATGGGTCAAATATCGGACGAAATCTACGAGGTACTGATCATCTGGACCCTTGAGGTTCCGCTATTATTTTATTCCTGTGCTGTCCTGGAGTACTCCCGCTCATGGAGGCGCCACATCCACACCTCAGGCTATCCCTTGAGGTATTCCTCTGAAAAATAAATAACGAAAAAAAGGGAACGTGTTTTCTTCATACTTCATTCAACTACGCCGGAAACACTGCTGAGGATGTTCTGACGTTTTTTCGAATGGTGGGTGATTATAAAAGAAATGAATTGTAAGTTGACCGATGTTTACATGCTGCTTTCATGCGTACAGTAAGAGCTGCAGCCCGGGAGACTACAGTTGTTAGATATAATATGGGCTGGCCCATATTTTATTTAATAATTAATAAAGTCTAGACCCATATTAAATATAATGGTTTAATTTCATATGGAGTATTTACTATTTCTTGACTCGACTTAATAGGTGGACTCCTGTTACACCTATTAGAGAAGTTGAGAGGGACAAGAGGCGAGTCATACGCACGCGCGCCACCGCCGCCGCCGCCGAGCTATGATGTGGCGCACGTGTCCTGCCACGCACGTGCGTGTTTGATTGTTGCATGCGTCGGTTTCCTGTTTTATCGCCTGCAGTTTCTTATTTTCTTATTTTTAAAACACTGAGACTATATATACGTGCATCCCGGCACTGCCTCAAGTGCGCGAAAAAAACACATTCCTATTCTCTGTCGAGTTGTCTTCCGAGTCTTTCCCGTCCCGATGATCCGCGCACACGGAGCTTCGGGAGAGCAGGCCTCCGGAACCTCTCCCGTAAGGCGACACCTGCTCGGATGTGCGGGCGATCAGGTTTTTAGGGACCGCTTGACGGCGCGACTGTTCAACCTCGTCGACTTCTTCCCGGCGCGTCCCTGATCCACGACTCAACTTCCTCCCGGCGTTGTTCGAGGGACTGTACGGCAATGATGTTCTACCTGCATCAACTAAGATCGACTACTTCAAGTAATGTATCGTGACGACTAGTACGAATGAAGCCGCCGGTGTCTTCAGCACTGGTCCCTCCGTGGGGTACATTCTTACTCTTCTCGTGCTTACTAGTCTGATTGCGATCATAACTAGTAACTGCAAATTTGTGAAACTTGTCATCACCTATATGCTGCTAATAACATGGATTAAATTCAACCTGAAAATGCCTAATTTTCTAACAATCCAAAAACCTGATAGGTATTTTTCTGCTAGAGGATTTGCTATTGCATTAAAACCCGATAGTTTTGATGGTACGTTTTACAAGAGGTGGCGTGCACGGATGATACTGTGGTTGACAGTGATGAATTGCTATCACACCGCATAGGGGAAGTCCGAACAATTCACTCTTGAAGAGGAGAAAGCGTTCGAGGCTGCCAACAACCTGTTTTGAGACGGTATGATTAGCGCTCTCGCTGACAAGTATGTTGATTCCTACATCACATGTAAAACTATCAAAGAGTTGTGGGATGATTGGATGCTAAGTTCGGTGTCTCTGATGCTGGGAGTGAGCTGTACGTCATGGAGCAAATATTTGACTACAAGATGGTTGAGAACCGTTCGGTAGTTGAACAAGCTCATGAAGTACAGGCACTAGCAAAAAAACTCGAACAATTTCCTTGTGTGTTGCCTAACAAGTTTGTGGCAGAGGTATTATTTCTAAATTACCATCCTCTTGGAAGGATTTTGCTATTTCTCTAAAACACAAGAGACAAGAGTTCGTCGTGACTGGCCTTATTGGGACTCTTGATATTGAGGAGAGGGCGAAAGCAAAAGACACACGTGGAAACGGCGTTGAGTCTTCTATCGCCAATGTGGCGCAGAAGAAAAATAATTCCAATGCATCTCGCAATAAAAAGAAGAAGCGGAAAAAGAAAGAGAAGCCAAAGCAGACTACCATGTTCAAGAAGAAAAAGGGGGAAAAATGAGGGTTGTTTTGTTTGCGGCAGCAGTGAGCACTGGGCAAGTGCATGTCCAGACCGTAAATTTATCCAGCCAAAGAAATCAGCAAACATGGTAATTAGCGAGACTACAGGAACATCAGGGTATGGTAATTTGTTACCTACTGTTCTTTCAGTTTGTCATTCACCTGAGTGGTGGATGGACACTGGAGCTAATGTACATGCGTGTGCTGATATTTCTTTGTTTTCTTCTTATCAGGCCGGCGTGACTGGAGCTTTGTTGATGGGGAACGGATTGCATGCGCGTGTTATTAGTATTGGTACGGTCATTCTCAATCTTACTTCAGGAAAGACCGTGCTTTTGAAGAATGTCCAGCATGTCCCCTCCATCAAGAAAAATCTAGTCAGTGACTCTCTACTATGTAGAGATGGTTTTAAGATTGTTCTTGAGTCAAATAAATACGTACTTTCTAAGTACGGGACATTTGTTAGAAAATGCTATGATTGTGGAGGCTTGTTCCGCTTCTCTTTGAATGACAATGTCTGCAATAATGTTGTGAACAATGTCTTGATTTTGGATGAGTCAAATATTTGGCATTCACGGCTTTGTCATGTTAACTTTGGTTGTATAACGAGGTTAGCAAATTTAATTGAATTCCTAAATTTAACTTAGTCAAAGGTTCCAAATGTCATGCATGCGTGCAATCTAAGCAACCTCGTAAGCCTCACAAGACTGCGGAGACGAGGAACATAGAGACATTAGAACTTGTTCATACCGATTTGTGTGAAATGAACGATGAATTGACTAAAGGCGGTAAAAGATACTTCATAACTCTTATAGATGATTGTTCCCGTTATTGCTATATTTATCTGTTGAAAACAAAAGATGAAGCGTTGCGCTACTTTAAGATCTATAAAGCTGAAGTAGAAAACCAACTTGAGAGGAAAATCAAATGATTAAGGTCTGATCGCGGTGGAGAATATTTTTCCAATGAATTTTCCGACTTCTGTACTAAGCACAGAATTATTCATGAGAGGAAACCGCCTTACTCACCTGAATCTAATGGGATCGCCGAACGAAAGAACCGCACTCTAATTGATTTGGTTGACGCCATGTTAGAGACTGCGGGACTATCTAAGGAATAGTGGGGTGAGACGATTTTAATGGCATGTCATGTCCTGAATAGAGTGCCAATAAAGAACAAAGAAATTTCACCATTTGAGGAATGGTTTAAGAGGAAAATAAATCTTTCATACTTGCGCTCTTGGGGTTGTTTGGCCATGGTGAACGTGCCAATTAACAAAAAGCACAAACTAGGACCTAAAACTATTGATTGTGTTTTCCTAGGTTATGTATTTAACAACGTGGGTTATAGATTCTTAGTTGTTAAATCTGGAGTACCTGACATGGAAGTCGGTACAATTTTTGAGTCAAGAGACTATATTTTTTTAGAGTAATTTTCCAATGAAGAATGAACATAGCATTTCTAGTCATGATTCTATAATTCCCCATGAGATTTTTACACCGGTTATACACAGCGAACAACCCCATGTGAGCAATCCTGAGGAGGATGACAATGAAGTCACTCGAAAGAGTAAGAGACATAGGGTTGCAATATCCTTTGGTGATAACTTCATTGTGTACCTTGTGGATGACAGTCCTAGTACTATTGAGGAGGCATATTCCTCTCCTAATGCTGACTTATGGAAGGAAGCAGTAAGGAGCGAGATGGATTCTATTATGTCTAATGGCATTTGGGAAGTCGTTGAGCGCCCTTATGGTTATAAACCTATAGGATGCAAATGGATGTTTAAGAAGAAGCTGAGGCCTGATGGTGTCGTCAAGCGGTACAAGGCAAGGCTTGTGGTAAAGGGATATTCACAAAAGGAAGGTGAAGATTATTTCGATACCTACTCACCTGTCGCTCGTTTGACCATAATTCAAGTATTACTTTCCCTGGCAGCCTCACATGGTCTTTTCGTCCACCAGATGGACGTTAAGACAGCTTTCCTACAAGGAGAGTTAGAGGAGGAAATCTATATGGATCAACCCGATGAGTTTGTAATTGATGGTTAAAAAGGACTCTTGTGTAAATTACTGAAATCCCTATACGGCCTAAAACAAGCACCTAAGCAATGGCATGAGAAGTTCGAAAGAACTTTGATATCGGCCGGCTTTGCTGTAAATAAAGCTTACAAATGTGTATATTATCGGTATGGTGGGGGCGAGGGAGTTATCTTCTGTTTATATGATGATGACATTTTAATCTTTGGGACCAACCTTAATGTGATTAAGGAGGTAAAAGATTTTCTGTCTAATAACTTTGAGATGAAGGATTTGGGAGAAGCTGATGTTATACTTAACATCAAACTGATTAGAGAAGGTAATGGTGGGGTCACACTGGTGCAATCCCACTATGTGGAGAAGGTCTTGAGTCACTTCGGGTTTAGCGACTATCAACCTGCTCCAACACCTTATGACCCTAGTGTGCTATTAAGGAAAAATCAGAAAATAGCAAGGGATCAATTAAGATACTCCCAAATCATAGGTTCACTCATGTACTTAGCCAACGCTACGAGGCCTGACATCTCTTTTGCTGTAAGCAAATTGAGTCGATTTGTATCAAACCCGGGGGATGATCATTGGCATGCTCTTGAGAGAGTAATGTGTTACCTAAAGAGTACAATGAGCTATGGCATTCACTATAACGGGTATCCAAGGGTACTAGAAGGTTATTGTGATCCCAACTGGATATCTGATACTGATGAGATGTATGCCATGAGTGGATATGTGTTTCTACTTGGAGGTGGCGCTGTTTCCTAGAAGTCTTGTAAGCAGACCATCTTAACGAGATCAACCATGGAAGCAGAACTAACAACATTGGATACCGCCACAATTGAGGCTAAATGGCTTCGTGATTTCCTGATGGACTTACTGGTGGTTGAAAAACACATACTAGCTATTTTCATGAACTGTGATAACCAGACTATGATAGTCAAGGTGAAAAATTCTAAGGACAACATGAAGTCATCCAAACATGTTAAAAGGCGGCTGAAATCTATCAGGAAAATGAGAAACTCCGGAATAATAGCATTGGACTATGTCCATACATCTAAAAATCTGGCAGATCAATTCATAAAGGGACTGTCATGTAATGTGATAGATAGTGCATTGAGTGAGATGGGCATGAGACCCACCTGATAAACTATTTCAGTGGCAACCTGTTCCATGTGATCGGAGATCCCGTGAGATGGTGAGAATCTCTAGATGCTCATGAAAGGGCCAGGAGTATGACTTATACGCTCCAACTAGAGGGGATGCTCTTGGCAACCAAGTATTAGTAAAGAGTTTTGGTGAAACTTTTTTCGTACAAAACTGTCAATTCAAGGCTTAGTCTATTGTTCAGTTGTGAAAAAGCGTAGGTTCTACTCTAGATGAATGTTCAACTTAACAGTCTCCATCGAAACACTGGTATATCAAACGATAGAAGGGAATGCGAGAACATTTCTTATGAACTCTAGACTTGGTGGGGATTATTAGATATAATATGGGTTGGCCCATATTTTATTTAATAACTAATAAAGTCTAGGCCCATATTAAATGCAAAGGTTTAATCCCACATAGAGTATTTACTGCTTATTGACTCGATTTAATAGATGGACTCCTGTTACACCTATTAGAGAAGTTGAAAGGGGCAAGAGGCAAGCTACACGTGCGCGCGCACCGCCGCCGTCGCCAAGCCGTGTCCCGTGGCGTGGCATGACGTGGCGTGGCGAGGCGTGGCGTGCGTGCGTGCGAGCGAGCCGAGCCGAGCCGTGTCGTGCCTGCATGCCACGCGCGTGCGTTTGGAAGTTTTGCAGCGTGGAAACGGAAAGGCAAGATTCGAGGAAACCGAAATCCTGCTTTGATTGTTGCATGCATCAGTTTCCTATTTTCTCGCCTGCAGTTTCCAAAATGCTAAGGCTATATATACATACATCCCGGCACTGCCCCAAGTGTGCAAAAAAAAACACATTCCTATTCTCTGTCGAGTTGTCTTCCGAGTCTTCCCCGTCCCGGTGATCCACACGCACGGAGCTTCGAGAGAGCAGGCCTCCAGAACCTCTCCCGCAAGGCGACACCTGCTCAGGTGTGCAGGAGATCAGGTTTTTGGGGAGCGCTTGACGGCGCGACTGCTCAACCTCGTCGACTTCTTCCCGCCGCGTCCCCGATCCACGACTCAACTTCCTCCCGGCGTTGTTCGATGGACTGCACGGCAACGATGTTCTACTTACATCAACTAAGATCGACTACTTCAAGCGATGTACCATGACGACTGGTACGAATGGAGCCGTCGGTGCCTCCAACACTGGTCCCTCTGCAGGGTACATTCTTATCCTTCTCATGCTTACTAGTCTGATTACGATCATAACTAGTAACTGCAAATTTGTGAAACTTGTCGTCACCTATATGTTGCTAATAACATGGATTAAATTCAATCTGAAAATGCCTAATTTTCTAACAACAGCCACCAAAGCGTTGAGTGCGCAAACAGACTCGACGAAATAGATGAGGCAGATACTGCTAACTGAATTCTGAACACTAGTATTCAATTGCCATCTTTTTTTAAGCAGAACATTTGTATGCGCTTCTCCCAGACAAATTTATTAACAGATGGTTTGTAAAGTGTATCAAGGACATCTAGACGAATCACATTTTGGAGCCCCTCTGCACTTTTGCCACTGCAGATGCAGAGCTTCAGTTGTCTGAGATTTGTTTGCAGTGCAGAGTTAATGACCAAATGCGAGCTCCCCTTTTTTCTCTTTTATTATCAATACAAGTATTACTTGTTAAGTACGTTTTATTATCTGACATTTGGAAATAATTATACCATACTCGACAGACGGCAGGATATCTACTGTCCCAGACATGGGGAAACAACGGAAGTGTACGAGAGACTCGGTATTCACAGGGTATCACAGCTTGAACTCTTTTTTTTAGATAATGGAAAACTTTTCTGCTTTTGTGAGTCCGCACACAGCATATAACTTATTACAAAACTCAGCCTATGCTGATTAAACCAGGAAATAAACAAAAAATTATGCAAGACAAAGTCTATTATTAATTTTTCATCCGTGTGAAGCATAAAGCTCCAATAACATGGTCTCTAATATTCTGCTGACCCATCAGAAAAAATCCTTTGTCTTGTCATCACAGCATGAACTCATGATGGACAATCTTTCCAATTAACAATGATCCGCTCATGCCTGAGGCTACACTGTGCAACCAGGAACAGCAAAAATTTTGTGGTACCAAACCTGATTTTAACACAAAACTACATCACGGTGCATACAATTACCTAGATCCGATGTCAAATTTGATCTTTTTTTAAAACAAAATAGAAGAGTCTTCCCACCTCTACGTTATCGCACAGTGTAGACCAAAAAACCATGGCCTAGAATTGGGTGACAAAAGTTTAAGTTGAAATCCTCTTATGCAAGGAAGGACAAACCCACATGTGCACAAGATTGCACAATAGATGATGTTCATAAAATGATTAAGAGGTAAAAAATAAAGTACTCAAGACAAATCAATTGTCTAAGGGGATTTAATACAGGAGGAAGTGGAACCCTTCTCCATTTGAGTAGATTGATGCTACTCGTCATGTAGGAGTAGTTCTCTTGTTCTCTCCTTAGTAAAGGGGGATCGTATGTAAATCTCGCAACTTGAACTCTTATATCATTTGGAATGTAGGTATTTGCTACATTTACTTGTTTTCATAACTTTGAGTTATCTAGCAAGGTATCAGATAATCTATCCTTACCGATCCGTTACATATGTATAGGGAAACCAGCGAGCAAACGATTAAGAGTGCGACATGTGATAGATGTTGAACCGAGCACATCAACAGTATAGTAGGACTACCAATCATTTACTGTGATAATGGTAACATTAGGGAAATTTGCTACATGAAAGCTAGGATGTGGGAGAGAACCATAGAGCAAACGATTAAGAGTGGGGCATGTGATAGAAGCTGAACCGAGCACAACATCAGCAATATAGTAGTACTACCAATCATTTATTGTGATAAGAGTTACATTAGGGAGATTTGCTACATGAAGCTAGGCTGTGAGAGAGAAGCTCTCAGCATCTTGATCAAACCTTTTTTTTTTGTTTTCATTTACATGAAAGTAGAATTCTCTCTCTGGTTTGTCTTTCTTACACTTTCATATAAATCTATTTATTCATTTGTTAGTAGACTAAGAATTAGGTAAAGTTCCACTTGTTCTTTATGGATTCGATATAAATAATGGGATACACTAAGAAAAAAGCTTCAATTGACTTGTTGTTGACACCACATGTCATAGCCAATTTATGTGTCAATAACAATCTTATTCTCATCATATTTATGTGTTATTACGACTAACCATGATAAGTTCTACATATAGTATTGTTTGAGTGTTTTGTTGCAAAAACATGTGAAAATAAGACATACGGGCTCAATCTAGAGATGAATGAATATGAGGCCTTCCCAATGCAAGAAGGTATCTATAAGTTTATCATGACACTTTAAATACTTCCCTAGATGTTCATGAAGCCAAATATGTAAGCCCAAGGTTGTTGCCCAATGTCTAAGGCTTTCTAGAAGATTTATCCAAGATGAAAGATCTATTCGTGCAGTCCAAACATAATAATTTATTGCATCATATTTTTTGGGTTTAAGGTGGGCTCAAATGAAAAAAGTAAGAATACCGAAGTTGCCTATCTCATTGAAAAATTTCCAGCATATATGGATGAACCTGTTCAGATTTTGGAGCTAGGAGAAAAGGGTCGCACAGGAGGTGTTGTGCAGAGGTGTCCAAAGCTGGACACATCTTTGGGCAATTTAGATTCCAAGCCAGCTTGGCAAATAGTGTTTGGATAGCCACTTGTATCATGGGTTAGGATCTCCTACTTGTATCAAAGAGGCATAATCTAGAAGCTTAGGGGCCTTCTTCTAAAGTCTGAGTACTTTTGTTTGTAATATTCAATCCCATAAGTGGAATAAATACCAACACCCCCTCTCTACTCTCTCTCTCTATATATAAAGAGAGGCAGGACTGAAGGGGTAGGGTTCTTGGCTATTTACTTTTTTGCTCTCTCTCTCTCTCTCTCTCTCTCTCTCTCTAGGGGTGAAAACCCACAACAAATAGTACCAAAGTTGTAGATCTTTTGAAGATCTATGAGATAGGCTTCGTGTTTGCCAAACAAGTGAGTTATGATTTTTGGGTGTTAGTTGTAAATAAGGAAAGTCGAGAACTGACTCAGATTCACGTGTCTCTATTATTAATTATCTATTTTACCAACTATTTATCTTCATGTTAGGAGTGATTCGTTAGACAAAGTAGAAAACCATAATCATATTTTCTTGTTAGTCCTTGTGTATTGATGTAACTTAGAATATTCTAAAGAAAAACCTACAATAATCACATTCAATGTTCGCAATATTGTTTGTATCACGTCGGTCCCATTTTTTCAAGGCCTTTTCTTTCCCTTCTTCAAGAGTCGCTCTTAGATCCAAGAGTCGTCCAACCACAACATTCATTTCAGGGTGTCCATCAAACTTCTCTTGCAGACACTCTTTTGTTATTTTTCCAATACCTTCAAGAATCTTCATGTACTCTGCATTTCTAATGTCTGGATCGAACAACTCTCTTATTGTTTTCTCTTTTGCTGAGAATGGAACAAATCTTTCAACAATGTTTTTTTTTTATGTTATCTGTTGGCTTTGTCTTGGTAACTAGCTCTATCAGAACAACCCCAAAGCTATCAACATCAATTTTTGGGGTAACACATCCCTTCTTGACTAATGCTGGATCCATGTAACCAATACTCCCATTCAAATTCATAGTCCAGTCAGTGTTGCCTCCTACAGAAAGAAGCCTTGCTAATCCAAAATCTGATACTTTTGCATGCAAATTGTTATCCAATAGAATATTGGACAGCTTGATATCACCATGAAGAACACGTCTATTCATGGAATACATACACCATAAAGCTTTTGCACATTCTATAGCAATGCTCAATCTTGTTTCCAGTGACATTATATCACTGCCACAATGGAGGTGATCGCTAAGGTTACCTTTAGCCACATTCTCAAATACCATTGTTAGCAAATAATGCATAAACAAGAGCGAAATGAGACACAAATTTTTATGTGGAAAATCCTTGCGGGAAAAAAACCAAGGGTGCCAACCGATAATCCTTACTATATGATGGAGAGTTATAAAAGCAGGGAAAATACAATGAGTCTCTTTCTCAACTCTTCTCGTGCAACACACAACATATATATATATATATATATATATATATATATATATATGAGTGGATAACTAAAGAAATAAATCTCTACACAATATGACCCGTAACGTGGGAGGACTCCACCTCTCACACCTCCTAGGAGTCCCCAGCGGGGCTAGAATTTGGATCATATTTCAACAAACTCCACCTTGAGACAAATTCTATCTTGTATCAAATGAAGGATCATCAATGAGCTCCCTTCAATAATAAATAGCACCGTGCGCCAACAAGACATTATGACTTAAACTATAACACCAACTAAGTTTGAGCAGTGGGAATTGTCATCATATCAGCAGGATTAAAATGAGTACTGATCTTCCATACTTTAATATCACCAAGCGTAATAACATCTTGGATAAAATGATACCTCACATCAATATGTTTTGTTCTCTCATGGAACATCTGATCTTTTGTAAGGTAAATAGCACTCTAACTATCACAGAATATAGTAGTGCACGAATCGTCTCTACAAAGCTCAGTATATAAACCTCGAAGCCAAATAGCTTATTTACAAGCTTCAGAAATAGCCATATATTCAGCTTCAGTAGTTGGTAAAGCAACAGTAGACTATAAGCAAGCTTTCTAACTAACAGCACAACCACCAATGATGAAAACAAAACCTATGAGAGACCTCCTTCTGTCCAAATCACTAGCATAATCTAAGTCAACATAACCAACTATTCCATCTCCAAATTTCCCAAACTGTAAACAAGCACTAGAAGTACCACGCATATATCTCAAAATACATTGAACTGCTTTCCAATGCTCTCTACCAGGATTAGACATGTATCTACTAACAACACTCAATGCATATGATAAATCTGGGTGAGAGCAAACCATAGCATACATAAGAGAATGCGCTGGCATAAGGAACTCTAGACATGTACTCAATATCATAATCTGACTCAGGACATAGAGCTGAAGATAATCTAAAATGTGGAGCTAAAGGAGTACTTAGTGGTTTAGCATTATGCATATTGAAACGATGAATGACCTTTTCAATGTACCCTTTTTGACTAAGATATAACTTGCCAAACTGCATCTCTCTAATAATCTCCTTGCCAAGAATTTTCTTTGTTGCACCCAAATCCTTCATCTCAAATTGATTACTCAATTGTGCTTTTAATCTGGCTATTTCCGACTTATCTTTTGCAGCAATCAACATATCATCAACATAAAGATGTAAATAAATAGCTGAACCATTAACAGTCTTCAAATAAACACAACTATCATAACTAGAACACTTAAAACCATGAGAGAGCATAAATGAGTCAAAACTCTTATATCACTGTCTAGGAGATTGTTTGAAACCATAAAGATATTTCTTTAACTTTCAAACAAGGTGTTCTTTTCCAGGAATAGCAAAACCTTCAGGTTGATCCATATAAATGTCCTCATTCAACTCTCCATGTAAGAATGCAGTTTTAACATCTAATTGCTCAAGCTCATAATCATGCATAGCAACAATACTGAGTAAAGTGTGAATAGAGCTATGTTTCACAACAGGAGAAAAGATATCATTATAGTCAATACCTGGAATTTGACTATAGCCTTTGACAACCAACCTATCTTTATACCTTCATGTTTCATTAGGAGAAACCGGCTCCTTTCTCTTGAAAATCCACTTGCAACGAACGAGCTTCTTCTCTTTGGGCATTGGTACTAAATCCCAACTACCATTCTTTTCAAGTGACTCCATCTCATCTTGCATAGTGGTAACCCAATTGTTGCAATCCGCAAAAGAAATAGCCTCAGAATAATTAGAAGGTTCAGCACTACCTTCAACATCTTCTGCGCAACTCAAAGCATAAGCAGCAATATTACATTCCTCAATTAACCTCTTGGGTCAAGCATGAGGTCTCCTGGACCTATTAAAGGCAATAGAACATTGTGGAGACTGCACGATGGGAGAAGAATGTGGGAGAACAGATGAATCATCATCAATAGGTGCATTTGTGACATCAATATCTAGTGTATGTGCTGAATCAATAACATGCTTGTCGAGACTTGATCTCGGCAATATATTTATAGGGCTACGTCAAGACTAAGAAGTATGATGGTTGCAAAAGATGCCAAGTTATACAGATTTGGACCCTCTTGATGAGAGTAAAAACCGTGCGTCATGTGTTCTGTGGATTGTATTGCTTGTAATTTCTCTGTCCCCGATGGGAGATTCCATGCCGCCTTATATATCCGGTCGGCAGGGGGTACATGAAGAGTCCTACTCGTAATCTACAAGGATTTACATAGAAAGTCTATCTCTAATTGCCTTGTGCTCCAAGCCGACTCAGTCAGTTCCCTTATTGGTGAGGTACCCGGTCGGTTGCCAACTTAAGCATATCTATGAATACCCGGAAGGTAAGTATTCCACAGCAGCCCCCCAAGTGCTTTCTGATTTTGAGCTGTGACTTGCCGAGTGGTCTACAATGTTGATGCGAACAGGTCATAAAATTAGGAAGACCTCATGATCAAAGTTCCTAGTGGATCTGGTGCACCAACTAGGTGCACCTGATCAGGTGTAGCCCCTGACTCTTGTATAATTTGGAGACTAACAAATAATATAAGAGTCTAATAATATTAGCTCTGAACATTTTGTTACATAAATTTAACTCAAACCTTCAGGCTCGAGCTGTTGATCCTTGGGTCATCAAACCAAAGGATAGTCTACATGACATCAATCATGCCGACTGATTTAAAGTTATGCCGAGTGATTTACACTCTTATCCGAATAATTTATAGACTCAAAATTTCATGACATCAATCATGTTATAGTCTATATGCAAACTTATATGACATCAAAAATATAATCAGTAAGCCAAATGACATCAATCATGATATAGCCTTTCTTTAAGAAATTATTACTCGAATTAAAACAAGCCCATCGTTGGTAATTACTTATTGACTTCAATCAATAAGGTACTTGTGAACTTGAACCCATATGACCATCAAGTCCTCTTGCTATATGATCTTCAAATCATATAGATATGGATAGTATATATACATTTTTTTAAATGGATATTTCATTGCTTCTCATCAAAGAAGCCCCCGAGATCAAGTTCTCAAGGTTTATTGCATTAGTTCTTTTTAAAGAACAATGCCTCACCATTTTTTTATAAGTAGAGAAAGCCTTGCATTGTACGGCCCACCAAAGCCCATGGGGACCTCAAAGACTAAGTCAAAAAGGCAAAGGTATAAAAAGGGCAGAGGGTTGTTGACTCCAAGTCCATGCCACCATTCGCATGCAATGCTTCGTCTTCCTTGCGCCTCCCCTGCTCTCGCGACTCCTCTGCTTAAAAGCTAGGGTTAGCCTTTTTCCCCCGCTGCCACTAACCTTCTTCCACAGCAACCTTTTAGCCCCTGTTAGGGTTAGCTCCTTTCCTCCAGATCCAGCGCGCCACTTCTTCATCAACCATGCCTCACAAGTCGTCCAAGAAGGCCACCGCCACTGAGTCGTCTTCCTCGAAGTGGGAGATCCCAGAACAGTTGTGAGAGTTTTCTAAGAGCAGCCTCACCACCGCCGATCTAAACACAATGGTGATGGATGGCATCCTCCCGGAGCAAGCGCGTATAGATTGGAAGGTACCAAAGGAAACTCGCCCCCTCCCAATCCATAAACATATCATAGTTTTTTGCTCCTTTTTTAGCATGGTTTTGGAGTTCCCTGTTGCAGTTTCTTATGTGAGCTCCTTTTCTTCTATAGGATTGAGCTCATTAATCTCAATCCCAACTCCATTCTTCACATTGCCATCTTCGTACATCTGTGCAAAGCTTTTCTGGGTGTTCTGCCCCACTTTACTCTGTTTCGCCATCTCTTCGTCCTTCGATCGCTGCCAACTAAGGAAAACCAAGTCGCCATTGGTGGAGTTGGCTTCTAGTTGCGCAAGAAGGAGGCTTATATCAATGTGCCGCTGAACAACGGGAACAAGAACTTGAGGGATGAGTGGTTCTACTATGACAACCCTCCCCTTGCTCTTGCTGATTTCTCTGGTGCTAAAGCCACTCCTCAAGCACGGTGGTCAGATTGACCGGATCCGACAAACCCCTAGGTGGTTACTCTGCTAGAGAAGATTGCAGAGCTAGAGAATGATAGGGTTGACGATATTACTATAGCAAAGAGCTTCATAATTCGTCAAGTGCAGCCCTAGAAACAGCAGAGTCATCCCACCTAGATGTATGCCTCTGATGATGAGACGGGGGAAGTGCCTGATCCACCGAACTCCACTCTGTGATAGTCATGACTGTCGAAGATGTTCGAAGGAGAAATTATTCAAGATCACTTCCTAATAGCAAAGGCATACAATGTGGGCACTCTACAGGCCCGAGTAAGCTTTGGTCATTCTGAGTATTTCTGATATTCTTTTTGAAAACTGATCATAACATATGATATCTTCATGTTTCTACACGTTTTGGACACTTTTGTGTCACACCCTCTGCTCCCTCCGACTGATTCCGAGGAACTGGACTATGTTGAGAAGCCATCGCAGACCGGTGCTGGAGGTCCGAGCTTATCAGTGAGCGTGTGGCCGTCCACAAGGGTCGTCGCAAGCATCACTACCCCATCTCCTATCAACTTGCCCTCCCCAAGCCGACGAGTGAAGCAGAATGCCCGTCATCATTGGCAATACATGGGAGACAATGATGATGAAGAGGAGGAGCTACCCCAAGACGCCAATCAGCCAACCCCTGCACACTCCGACCGACCATCAAACCGGTCAGAGCCCTCGAGCAAAACAACGAGTGATGCAGGAGCGGCGAAGAAGATCGATGAAGTCGGTAGGTCTTCCTAGAAGAGGAAGGGGACTAACTCGCAGACCACTTCTTCAAAGAAGAGAGTCTGCTGAATCAAAATCAAACAAGCCTCTAGGTAATCATAGTGGTAGTTAATAATAACATTTTAGTCTTTAATGTTATACTCTTCGGTGATCATAGCGGTTGGTCGAGTGATGCTCAGACCGCCCAAGGGTCTGAAGACACTCGGTCAGCTCCTACTCCATATCCGACCGACTTACCTCGGCCAGTCTGCACACCGTCAAGTGCACCGATCGAGCCGAGGAAGTCTCCCAAAGCTTCAACTTCTACACCGACGCCAGCACCGACACCTCAGACTATCAATCCTTCCCACACCGGCATTTCTTCCCCTCTCAACAAGGGTAAATCCATGTTGGTCGAGGATTTAGTGGGTCGGCCTGAAGCTGAAGATATGGAGATTATCCATCAACACCGAGATGCCAACAAGGTACATTAATACCAAGTTTTTTCTTTTCTTGGACCTAATCCTTCAACTAACCATGCCCTCCTTCTCATTCAAAAAATATATTTTCTTGTGGAGAGGAAGCAGGCCAGGATTGAGTATCTTGAAGCCGAGACTTTTGGTATGCTCTAGATTCTTTTAAGTCCTTTCATCATGATATTGACTTGTCGTTGGTACCTTGTTAGTTACCGGCGAGCAACTCTCCCTGGCCAAGAAACAAATTGAAAGGCTACAGACCGACCACAAGGAGATGACCAAAGCTCTAGAGCAAAGTCGTGCTGATGTCGTCAGTAAGATCTCATACCAACTTTCAGTCACCAACCTGGAGAAGTTGACTTCAAACCAGCAGAGATTCTTGGATGCTCTAATTGGTGAGAAGGATGACCTCTACAAGTCAGTCGGAGAGCAAAGCATCGAAATCACTCGGCTGAAGAAGAAATTGGAGGAGGTCGAAGAGATGATAGAGGAGGCTAAGAGCATCTCCAAATCTTTCAAATGTAATCTTGCTAGTGAGCTCTCCATTGTATCTTCATTATTTCTCTTTGCTGACTTTAGATTCTGATGCTCTGAAAATCTTTTGCAGCATTGTCTTACGGCACTCGGAAAGCATTGGATTATATCCATGCCAACCAAGTGGAAAAGACCGGTCACTCCTTGGAGTATCTACTGGAGCATGCATCAGAGGCAATTGCTAACAATACCCGGAGGGTGGCGACCGAGGCCGGGAGCCAAGTGCTGGCTATTTGCCTGTCTTGGTCTCTTGCATTGCCATTGGATAAGATCAAGGAGTGCTTCAACCCAGACTTGACAGTAGACCAATGCCAATTGCTTATGGACACTATGCAAGAGACCTTTCGTGCCTTGGTTGACAATGTAGAGGTTGATCCGATCGCGCTGATTACTACAGCATCTCCAGAAGTAGAATTGCAGGATGGTGCCTCCTCTCCTTTGAAGGAGTTGTAATATATGTAATGTCAAAAAACATTAGTAGTATTTATGTAGTAAGACAATATTATCTCCATGTAAATAATAATTCTTATGCTTGCTTAGTTTGTAAACAAGTTAAAAGATCGACAAAATAGTCATAAGACAGTCTCCTGTTACATAAAGCAAAATGATTAGTACTTAGCTGCATTACTCGCTTTAGCACTTAGATCTCTTTACCAAAAGTTTTTCAGAGATAAAGCCTAAAGTTGCATTGGTCTGCCTTAGCATATTAGGTTGAAACTCATAGCTATGTAACAAGCAGAGTCGACCAATCGACACATGACCTCTCGCTCTTTGGCTCTGGGTTTAGTGTAGTGGCAGTCTATTGTGCATTATGAACTGTATAACCATGATGTTAGACGTTAGACCAAAAATCTTAAGATCATATCAAAGATATGAGAAATCGGTCGAATAAAATCCAAAACCAGAATTTATCAAGGTTAAGGAGTAGTGGGACATTATTACTAGCCCCCTGGCTCGATTGTTTAATATGATAGATTAAGGAATCAAGACAAATAAGAATGAATATCATCAATAAATCATTCATCAAAAAGGCTAAAGTTTCATTCACTAATAATGTATGAGAACACAAAAGATATACTAAGTATAAAAGCAACATAGCTAATTTATGTTCCACGAGTTTGGTATATCATCGCCATCTTCATACATCAGTCAATAAGCCCCCGGTAGAGTGACTTCTTTGACCACATAAGGTCCTTCCCACTTAGGAGAAATCTTGTGTCGATTTATGGTTAATTGTACTCGATGCAGTTCTAATCCCCAACATGAAACTGGTGACCATGTACATTCTTATCATAATAACGTCGCAGGCCTTGTTAATATACCATTGACCTAAATAGAGTACGATCATACAACTCCTCTGCCACAATCAAATCAATCTCTCGGCTCTCTTTAGAAAGCTTCTCGTCGTATCCCTTGACTCGTGTTGATATGAGGTTTACCTTGGTCGACAGCATAGCCTCGGAGCCGTAGACCAACGAGAAAGGTGACTGACCAGTAGACCGACTGATGTTAGTATACAGCCCCCAGAGAACTGAAGGTAGCTCTTGTACCCATCGACCGGCATAAGGTTTGACCCTATCAAATATCCGGGGCTTCAACCCCTGAAGAATCATACCGTTGGCCCGTTTGACCTGCCCATTGCTTTGAGGATGAGCCACTGATGCAAAGTGGATTTTTCTTCCCATCTCATCAGCAAAGTCACGGAATTCCTCAGATGTAAACTGAGTACCATTATTGGTGATGATATCATAAGGGACCCCAAACAAAGTGAAGACATCTCTAACAAACTAGATCGCTTTCTTCGAAGTAATCTTGCCGACCGGCTTCGCTTCAATCCACTTGGTGACTTTGTCAATAGCAACAAATAAATGAGTGAACCCGCCTGGCGCTTTCTTGAAGGGACCGAGAATATCAAGCCCCCAGATTGCAAAAGGCCAAGTCATAGGTATCATCTAAAGTTGATGCAAAGGCAGATATGTCTATTGAGCAAAGAATTGATAGCCTTCACACTTCCGAACGACCTGGTGTGCATCTTCGACCACCGTAGGCAATTAAAACCCTTGCCGAAAAGCCTTGCCGACCAAAGTCTTGAAAGCTGCATGATTGTCACATATTCCTAAATGGATTTCTTCCATCAACACTTTGCCTTCTGGTATCGAGATGCACCATATCAAGATGTTCGATCCTCCTCTTCTATAAAGTAGATCGTCCACCATCAAGTATCCTCACATTTAGCCTTCAACCTCTGTTGCTCATTAGGATCCACAGATAGCGTACCCTTGCTCAAAAATTGGACAATCGGGTCGCGTCAGTCGGTCTCTATATTGTCATTGCTTACGGGCTCAGCAATACCGATCGCCAAGACATCAAACCAAGGAGAAATAGTGGGGGAATCCAGGGTGTGTAAGAAAACACCAGGCGGGACAATCGATCGAGACGATCCCATCTTGGCTAATTCATCAGCCGCTTGATTGTTATCTTGAAGAATGTTGGTAGTCGTAAATACCCTTTTTCGACTACCAATTTACAATAAAAAGTTGGATCTTAATTCATAATGTAATGAAAATTATCTTTGTACTCATGAGTTTCACAAGTTTTGATACCATGTCGGCTGATCACGGCTGTGAAACAGCCATTTTCTGACAGCCGACAGGGTCGTTAACAACCAGAATCAGCACCCAGTCAGGTCATCACCAAGTAAAATTGTCAATTAGCCGAATCATAAGCTATCATCACCTGGCAGCGTGAATCAAGTGTTCAACCAATTCCCGGTCGTACGACAACATGACCTAGGACCACCGGCTGATTTAGAACATCACCCCCTCACCTGGACGACATGCAAACACCATCGCCATGAAGCCGTTTCCTAACTCCGGTCCAAAAGTTTTTCAAAGAGACAAAGGAAAGAGGTTGACACATGGCCTAACCGGGAGAAGGGAAGGACAACTAGGCCACAAGGCCAAAGGGCTGCCGCCCAAAAATGGGCCACCGCCCGACGGGCCTTGCCACCCGGCGAGTTGTGTCGCCCGACGGGCTTGCCACCCAGGGTTGCCAGCCCATGAGGCCCATGAAGCATACCGGACCCAAAATGAAGAGTCGGTGGAGACCGAACCAACAACTGCCTTTGGGATGCATTCCTAGCCATCGAGAGAAGATCAGTCGGGAAACCGACATGATCCAAGAGCCGCATGGTGGTGCATGCCCCAGGCATGCCAGGCCGCCCGTCACACGGGGTCGCCCGGCCTTGCCCACTGCCCGGTGGACCGACTTTGGCCTACCGACTCTCCTTCACTTACAAGTACCTCCCTGCCCACTGCCACCTATAAATAGAAGGGAAATTCAACAGAAAAGATCAACAATTGAAGAGGAGAACAACAAGCGACGTGCTGCAGAAATGTATTAGAATAGGGAGTGAGAGTGAGTGGTAGAAGTCCGGGAGGGAGCCGGGGATGTCTGCTCCTTCTCCACCTTGGGCCTCGGGGATGATTCTCCACCAAGAGTAGAGTCCCCGTCCTTCGGCCGGGTAACATGTAGACATTCTATTGTTCATTTAATCATTGAAGCTTTCTTTATTTATATCTTGTTTATGGGTTCTTAGTCCATGTTAGATAAAGTCTTTTACTTTATTTGACTATGGTTACTCTACCTTTAGTTAACATGGTTAGAGTAGTAAATATAAGTGTATATGTGGTGTATAGACTTAGAATTATTTAAGTTTGCTCCCAACCCCATGGGCTGTGTGGTCGGTAGTTAGATGGTGACAATACTGAGCTATCCTCTGTATTCCACCACGTTCGGGTTGGGCTCATATGCGTTGATGGTAGTTTTAGCCGATGTCCCTTCTCATCCCTTTCTATACCTTGGATGACTATGCCCCTAAGTAAACAAGAGTAAATATTGCAGTCTGGTGATTATTTGGATATAAGTTGTCACATGAAGCCAAGGCTGGAGGAACCTCTCAACCCGTTGTTATCCTTCTCTTTTGTTCACTAGAATTAGATTAGGATAGAATTTCACTTCTCATTCCCCGTGGATTTGATACCTTGGAATACTCCTAGGTGAAGGCTACATTGGCATCCGTACACTTGAGGATTTCTCAGTTAGGCATAAGGATCGCCAACAAGCTTTCTGCTGCCATTGTCGGGTGTAAAGACCGAAGGCGTGTCAAGAGGGGGGTGAGGGGTGAACCGGTAAGCCGCTCACGAAACCAAATACTTCAATTCACACTACTTAAGTCTAACAAGCATTACAACCTAAACAATTCTAGTAGGCCAAGACCCTACACATCCTAGTGTTTATGATAAAAGCAAGCACGGAAGCCAAACACACTAGCCTATGCAAGTCACAATTCAACCTAGTTACTAAAGCACACAATTGCGGAATAGTAATAAGAGGGTCAAGGAATGCTCATGATTTTTTCCTGAGGTCTCGGAAGGATGGCGCCTTCCCCTACTCCTTGTTGGAGCACTCCCGCCAAAGTCCCGGTCCCTCCCGCCACCAAGTGGAGTTCTCGCCCACGAGCCCGCAATCACTCCCCGAGTGAAGACACGGTGTGCATCACTGCTGCTACCAAAGCACAAACTCGCCTCCCTCAAGAACTTGCCGGACTCCCCGAGCCGACATGGGCGCTCACTAGCGATGCCCCTTTCAACGGCGGGCTCAAACCATGTATAAACGTGTGACGGCCTTCACAACCAATCACGATAGGCTCAATCACCGACACCTAACCGGTCTTGGTCTCACCATAGACCAAGAGTAACAATCTAGATCACACCCTCAAGGACACCCTAGCCTTAGATGTGCAAGATGCTCGAGTTACTCTCCACCAGCACTCTCAAGATATGCAATATCTCCTCGTAGTGCTCTCCTCTTTTCCTCTTGGACCTTACCAAATGCTCTATGGTATTCCACTGGCCAAGAGAGGTCACAAAGACCCCAGCAACAAAGTTATATAGGATCCCAACCTCAAACTAGCCGTTGCTCCACGAAATCAGCTTTCTGGGCCTACTGACTGGACCGTCCGGTCACTACAACATCAAGCTCCAAAGGCTCTGACCCCTCTGCTAACTCCTGTTGACCGGACCGTACGGTCAGCTAACTAGACCGTCCGGTCTGTTTCTCTCTCCAGTCCAGAAACATTTCTACGTTGTCTTTCTCGCTGCCCAAGTCTCATCTCTACTGACCGGACCGTCCGATCAGTAGACTGGACCGTCCGGTCACTAGAGCTTTCCAGACTTGGCAGTTTCCTCACTGCCCGCTGTAGCCTCTGGACAAAACCTATGAGTGAATGTACAGTTTGGTCACACTGACCCCTCTGTCCGGTCACTTCATCCTGAAGCTAAAACTCCTCGTCCTTATTTGACTTCATTTCCCGGCTTCTCCAAACAGCTCCTTGGCTTCTCCACTATCAACTAGTGCATGTGATTTCACCGAGCAACCATGCACATCACCGACTAGACATGACCTAAGAGAATGACCTAGACCCCCTTGATAGTCCGGTTTTTCCTATGGACTCAAAGCCCTAACAACTAGGCAAGTGTACACAACACTTGCTCCATAGCTTGTTCTTAGCCTTGATCCATCGTCATCAACCCTTGGACTCCATCATGCTCATCAAACCTCCATGCTTGCAGTCATTGTCATCAATCGCCAAGGGAATCATCATCCATATGATTTGTAATAGAGTTTAGAGATGATTCCTATATAGACAACACTCGTGTAGATATTAGCCCACAATTTCATAGTTGTCATCTATCACCAAAACATTCATTCCTTGGGGATCCAATCATCAATGGCCATGAAGCTTACACCGGGGAACGGTAGCTGACATTTATCCGAACCCGATTATTTTTACCTTTCCTTTTTATTTTCTTCTATTATTTTCATTCCATCCATGAATCCCCCATCCATCTGCAACTTCTCAGCCCCTAGGAGCGAATTCCTAGAACCCATACCCTCTTCACTCTCAATCACAGCCCCGAGCTATGAGATTCATCCTGATCTCATACTTTTGATTCAGAAAACACCATTTACAGGGGCAAAAAATGAAAGTCCATATACTCACCTACAACAATTTGAGCTTTGTTGCTCCACTCTTGCCATTGAAGGGTTTCCTCAAGAAACCATGAAATGGAAGTTGTTCCCTTTTTCATTAGGCAGGGTAGCGAAAACATGGTATTTTAACCATGTAGGTGAAGTAGATGGAGTTTGGTCCACCTTAAGAGAGCATTTTTTGCGCAAATATTTTCCTCTCTATAAGATAGTTGCTCTAAGGAAAAAGGTTATCAATTTTGAGCAAGATGACCACGAATCACTAGGAGCATCATGGGAAAGGTTCCTATCCTACACCAAAAAAAGGGTAGGTTTAGGTATAGGGGAGCCTATAAGACTACAACATTTTTTCTTTGGTCCAAGGCCCGATAGTGCAAATTTTTTAAATGTTGCGGCCAAAGGTGCTTTCTTTTGCGCAACACGTTCAGAGGGAATGGAGATCCTAGGCAAAATGATCCAAAATCTCGCAAATGAGTCATCCATCTCCCCAGAACCTACCAACCAAAGCACCCAAACTTCTAGCCAATCCAAAGAAAAAGAAGACAAGTGCCTCCCAGAAAAGGCTGAAGCTCCTATGATAGCCTCACTCCACTCACCACACACTGATGTTGTGGAAGAAGACACACACTTTCTACCACCTCAGTCCTTTGAACTCGATGGTGAACCAATGTTAATCAAGAAGAGCGTAGTGGACAGGACTACAACAGGAAACAAGGTGATCTGTTGCTAAATCCTTCTATTGTAAAGAGGCAAGAACACTTCAGGGAGTCATCACAATTCCCCATAATGGCTGCCAAGGAACATTCCCAGAACTCCCCTTCTAGTAGTGGTCCAATTATCCTTGATCTCCCTAATTCACCATGGACTAAAATCATAGAAACGCGTCTTTCAAACAAAAATGGTGTCCATTTTTGGATTTATACCCAAACCTCATAGCTAAGGTTCGAGCGGTCCTCTTTACTGGGAGAAGTCATGAAGACCCCTATGCCCATCTTCGTAATTTTGAGGAGACTTGCTCCACCTTCCTAACTACTGGGTTATTAAGCGAAGAGCTCATGTGGAGGCTCCTTTTCTACTCATTAGATGGTCGTGCCAAGGACTGGTACCTAAGGTTCATCAATGATAGGGAGTGGTATATCATTCAAACACCATGTCCCTTGAAAGGTCTATGGGAACTACTAAAGTACCATTTTTGTGAGAGTCTTTTTCCTCATGAGAAGCTTTGTTGTATAATGACAAATATCAAAAACATTAAGCAAGAGAATGAGGAACCCATAGAAGCTTGTTGGGGTCGGTTTATTTCCCTTGTCTTTAGTGGTCCTAGTCATGACACTCCACTAGAAAAGCTCTTGTCCTATTTTGTTCATGGTCTTCATAAAAGGAGTGCCAAGCTATTGAACAAATGCTCTCAAGGTCTCTTCCATAGAAAAAGCATAGAAGACGCGTGGGCTGTTATCAACCATATTACCCGACTCACCCATCGCAAAACACCTTCAATTGCTACTAAAAAGCCAGTTTTAAACCATGTGGCAAAAGATGAGAGAAAAGACCATGAGTCGTACTTTGCTTCATCGGCCAAACTACACCAATCCATGAACCACATAGGCCTTGCCATCCCGCACCAATCCTCCCAAATACCCCAAGGATCCATGTTCTACCTAATGGAGGCACCGCAAGGCTATCATCAACTGATGGAAAAGAGGTACTGAAGCAACCAAAGGATGATCTACAGAAGGTAATCTTTGAATAGGATCAATCTATGAAGCATGAAGGGCAATACAAAGTTTGGTCCATAGAAATTCATGAGGCTTCAAATTTAGAGTTAAAAGGAATTCTCCCACTATGTGAAGGAGTCGTACTTTAGAAAATTCACTTACTCCTCACTCACACAAAAGTTTTCCAACCACAACAAAGATTTATGATGGTGGTACACAAGAGGCCTACAACCGCTCTACCCCTTGTGGACACAGTAATTTCAAAGGGGTGGTTGTAGATACATTTGTTTATCAGAAACATTGCAAATTCCGGTATCCATGTCATATGCCTTAGTTGTGCAATGATTAATTAATGTTTGGTGATGGCGGGAGCCACATTGCCAACCCAAGCTAGAAGTTGAACTAGTGCTCCCATGGTCAAATTTACGACCTTAAATAAATACTAACGGGAGGTAACCCGTTCTGTTTTCCTTTACTAGGATTTGTTAGTTTCTCATTTGAATTAAAAAAATGCTTTGTTCCTTCTCAACAATAAAGTTTACTCGGCAATAATAGTGGCACAACTTTCGGCTTGTTCCTTCGGGTATTTTGTTAGCAAACCTTTACAGGTTAAAGATGAAATGGAACAAGAAGACAAGGTACGAAAGAACAACAACTATTTCATTATTCCTCATATCACCTACCCCTTGCTGTTTTCATGTCTTTCTATGAACTGATTTTTTTTTTTTGGCAAGCATGATACATGGCAACTAAAATATAACTTCCTTCTCATTCATGCTTGATATATAAATATTGTTCCCTGCTTTCTTTCATTACCCTTGGGAAACCCGCATTGTGTAGGAAAACCTTGTCTAAATTGTTGGTAGATGTGATATGACCATAGAGAGCTTAACCTTTCTTGGAACCAAGTGAACTTCCTTGATTTTTAATCTTCAAAAGATTATAAATGAGAACTCCAGATTCACAATCTTCTCAATGATGAGTTATTCCTACCAAAGCCAGATGATGATCTTGCTAAAAATCTATTGCATTTGCTACTTCTATTTTCATTGAACTTTGTCAAATTGTTGTGACCCTTGTGAGATGCTTATTATGTGTTATTGATCAAGTTCATGTGAACACCCCAACCACTCCATATGTTGAAGCTTCTACACTGGAAGTTCCCATCCATCATCGTCACAAATCCACTCAAGGAATAAAGTGCTCCACTATATTTGTTAATCTCTCTCCAACAATCATTCCAAAAGGGATATGGGCTATATAGCTATTTGAAAAAAGAAGAAGTAAAAAAATGAATCATGAATGCTAAAATAGCCCATGTAAAGAAATATAAATCAAATGGAAGAGAGAGAGAGAGACATCACTTCAAACAGAGCACTCGCCATCCATCATCCATCCATACATATCATAATTGTGCACATGGCTTGATCATAATTCATGACTTGTTTCCTCCTTGGGTCCAATTTTTGACTTAGTGATATATGAAATACAAGTATGCGGCCTTAATATTCCCTACCTTGAGCTCCACATAAGCCTTAGTATATAGGGAAATTGTGGCCACTGGCCTAAGTGAGGAATCAAAACCACATTGAGCGAGTCGAGCGCATCAATTGAGAATAACTTGTGATCTGGAGCTCTATTTTTATTGAAAAAAAGCAAACAAAATTGAAGTTCCTTGGGAAAAAAAAAGGTAAGACCTCACTATGTTGTTCCATCTCTCAACTTTTCAAGACAAGGTATTTAGCCACCTAAAACCCTATGGCATGAGGAGTCATGGAGTAGTCTTTATGTATGCAAAGCATGATGAGAATTTCCTTAGATCTTGCTCATTCCTAGTCTTAACTTTTACTTTGCTTGGGATGAGAAAAGTCCTAAGCGTGGGGGGTGTGGGGGGTGGTAGTCACAAATTCCCTTTTTCGACTACCAATTTACAATAAAAAGGTGGATCTTAATTAATAATGTAATGAAAATAATCTTTGTACTCATGATTTCCACCAGTTTTGGTGAAATATGTGGTTGCAGGTGCTATAGGGTCAAAATATGCAAAAACAAGTGAAAATACCATGTCGGCCAATCACGGCTGTGAAACAACCGTTTTCTGATAGTCGATAGGGTCGTTAACAACCAGAATCAGCACCCGGACAGGTCATCACCAAGTAAAATTGTCAATTGGCTGAATCATAAGCTATTATCACCCAGCAGTGTGAATCAAGTGTTCAATCAATTCCCAGTCATACGACAACATGACCTAGGAGCATCGACCGATTTAGAAGTTCACCCCCTCACCCGACTGACATGCAAACACCATCGCCGTGAAGTCGTTTCCTGACTCCGCTCCAAAAGATTTTTAAAGAGACAAAGGAAGGAGGTTGACACATGGCCTAACCAGGAGAAGGGAAGGACAACTAGGCCACAAGGCCAAAGGGCTACGACCCAAAAATGGGCCGTCGCTCGGCGTGCCTTATCGCCCGGCGAGTTGTGCCACCGGTGGACCTTGCCGCCCGGCGGGCTTGCCACCCGGGGTTGCCAGCCCATGAGGCCCATGAAGTCTACCGGTCCGAAAATAAAGACTCGATGGAGATCGACCCAAGAACCGCCTTCGGGACGCAATCCTAGCCATCGGGAGAAGGTCGGTCGGGAAATCGACACGATCCAAGGGCCGCTCGCCTGGGCTGCTACCTAGCGGTGCATGCCGGCCGACATGCCAGGCTGCCCGGCACACGTGGCCACCCGGCCTTGCCCGCCACCCAGCGGACCAACTTTGGCCTATCGACTCTCCTTCACCTACAAGTACCCCCCCCCCTGCCCATTACCACCTATAAATAGAAGGGAAATTCGGCAGAAAATGTCAACAATTGAAGAGGAGAACAACAAGCACCACGATGTATAAATGTTGTAAGCTTCATGACCATTGATGGGATCCCTAAGGTATGAATGTTTTGGTGATAAATGACAACTATGAAATTGTGGGCTAATATCTACATGAGTGTTTTTTTTGTAGGAAACATCTCTAAACTCTACTACAAATCATATGGATGATAGTTGCCTTAGCGATTGATGACAATGACCGCAAGCATGGAGGCTTGTGAGCTTGATTGAGTCCAAGGGTTGATGGAGATGGATCAAAGCTGAGGACAAGATATGGAGCAAGTGTTGGAAACACTTGTCTAGTTGTTAGGGCTTTGAGTCCATAGGAAAAACCGGACTATCAAGGGGTCTAGGTCATTTCTCTTAGGTCATGTCTAGTCGGTGATGTGTAAGGTTGCTCGGTGAAATCACAGGCACTAGATGACAGTGGAGAAGCCAAGGAGCTGTTAGGAGAAGCCAGAAAATGAAGTCAAGTGAAAACGACAAATTTTAGCTTCTGGTCATAGTGACCGGACAGAGGGGTCAGTGGTGACCAGACTGTACGGTCACTAGGTGAAGATGTCTAGAACTTACAGCAAAGAAGCGAGGAAACTGCCAGGTCTGGAAGACCTATAGACCAGACAGTCCGGTCAGTAGGTCTAGGACTTGGGCACCTAGGAAGCAGCGCTGGAAATGTTTCTGGATTGGAGAGAGAATTGGACCGAACGGTCCGGTCAGTTGACTGTATGGTCCGGTCAGTAGGAGATCAGCAGGGGTAGAGTTGTTTGTGCTGAGGATTGCAATGACTGGATGGTCTGGTCAGGCAGTGACCAGACAGTCTGATCAGTAAGCCTAGAAAGCTGATTTCGTGGAGCAATGGCTAGTTGGAGGTTGGAAGCCTATATAACTTCGTTGCTTGAGTCTTGGAGACCACTCTTGGCTAGTGGAATACATGAGAGCATTGGGTATGGTCTAAGAGGAAGAGAGGAGAGCACTAGGAGGAGATATTGCATATCTTGAGAGTGCTAGAGAGTAACTAGAGCATCTTCCATATCTAAGGCTAGGGTGTCCTTGAGGGTGTGATCTAGGCTGTTACACTTGGTCTATTGTGAGACCTAGACTGGTTAGGTGTCGGTGATCGAGCCTATCATGATTGGTTGTGAAGGCCATCACAAGTTTGTACCCGGTTTGAGCCCGTCGGTGAAAGGAGCATCAATAGTGAGCACCCGTGTTGGCTCGGGGAGTCCGTCAAGTTCTCGAGGGAGGCAAGCTTCTGCCATGATGGCAGCGGTGATGCACACTGTGTATTCACTCTGGGAGTGATTACGGGCTCATGGGCGAGAACTCCACATCGGTGGCAGGAGGGACCGGGACTCCGACGGGAGTGGTCCAACAAGGAGTAGGGGAAGGCGCCATCCTTCCGAGACCTTGGGAAAAAATCATGAGCATTTCCTGACCCCCTCTTTACTATTTTGTAATTGTATGCTCTAGTATTTAGGTTGAATTGTGGCTTGCATAGGCTAGTGTGTTTGCTTCCGCGCTTGCTTTCATCTTGAACACTAGCATGTGTAGGGTATTCGCCTACTAGAATTGTTTAGGTTGCATTGCTTGTTAGACTCAAGTAGTGTGAATTGAAGTATTTGAACTCATGAGTGGCTTACCGATTCACCCTCCCCCCCTCTCGGTACACCTTCAATCCTTACAAGTGGTATCAGAGCCAAGTGCTTATCTTTGAGGCTTCACTGCCTTGAGTAAGGATGCCGGGACAGGTGGGGAGTGTTCCCATATTCAGTGGGGAGGACTACGGGTATTGGAAGGCTCGCATGCAAGCCTACCTGGAGTCCCTTGATCCAGAGATATGGATGGTCACTTAGGAGACTGATGCGGATGTGAACCTACTTGAGCCTGATTTCATTAAGTGCAATGCTAAAGCTAAGAATGCTCTGTTTGTTTACATATCTAAGGATGTCTTTGGTAGATTGGATGCCAGTTCTATAGCACATAGTATCTAGACTGAGATTTAGAGTCTACATGAGGGTACCAGTGATGTCAAAGAGGAAAGATATATATGCTGAAGAACAAGTATGATAACTTCACTAGATTGCCACATGAGAGAGCTAACACTGTTTATTCTCGTTTTCATATAGTAGTGGAGGAGATCAATGCTCTTGGGGATGACTTCAAGCTGAAGCCTGTTGAGGTGATAAGAGGATTCTTGAGGCTATTCAAAGACCCCAAGTACGAGTCTATCATCACCTTGACCATGCAAGGTGACCTCAAGACCAAGACCATGAAGGATGTACTTGGCAAGATCACAGGATTCGAGAGCTACCAGCTGAGTTTGGATAATCCACAACCATCCAACCTTGCTCCTCAAGCCGAGAAGCAAGAGCCTATCAAGAGAAAGAAAAGCAAGAAGAAGGCAGAGGTTGATGATGATAATGATGATGATGATGATGATGATGATGATGATGATGATGATGATGATGATGATGACTTGACCGAGGATTTGGCTCTTCTTATGAAGAAGATGAAGACTTTCAAGAACAAGTTTGCCTCCAAGTCTAGGGGCAAGTGCTTAAATTGTGGGTCCAAGAACCAATTTGTTCGAGAATGCCCCAAGCCAAAGAAAGAAACTTTCAAGCCTCAAGACTCAAGTGAAGAAGAAGAAGAAGACCCCAAAGCCAAGCAAAAGAAGAAGAAGCACTTCAAAAATGAAAAAGGCAAAGGCAAAGCTCAAGACCACAAGAAGAAGTTCTCACGCAAGGCCCTTGTTGGAGAGTGCACAAGTAACAACTCAAATGACACATCCTCTTCCTCAAGTGATGATGAAGAAGTGGTCGGTCTAGCCATGATCAAGACCACACTTCCACAAGCTCTTCCTCCACCTCCCATGTGCCTTATGGCCACGAGCCAACTTGGGGAGAGTGAGGATGAGAGCAGCGATGACAACGATGATGAGGAGCTCACTTGTGTCGAGCTTTGGAGTATGTTTGAGCAAGCCCATGACATTGCCATCAAGAAATCCAAAATGTTGGATGTGGTAAGAAAAGAGTGTAAGTTGGCTAAGGACCGTGTTGGTGAGCTTGAGAGTGAGCTCAAGGACCTTGTCACATCTCATGAGGCCCTAAACAAGAGTTATGACAAACTCAAGGGTGATCATGTAGAGCTACATGAGAAGTACGAGACCCTTAAACTTACTTTTGAGGCCATCAATGTTGATAACCTTGCATGTCCCTCATCTAGTTCATCTAAGAATGATGCTTCCACTATGTGTGATGAACTAACCATCTCGATCCAGGTTTCTTCTCTTGAGCCATTTGTTTTGGAAGAATATCACAAGCTCAAGGAACAGAGGAAGATGGTGATGGACGGCTTTGAGAGGCTCACACGTGGTAGAGCCATCCACAAGGAGATTCTTGGGAGAAACCTTGTGAACAATGTCTCTCACTGGGGACTTGGCTCATACCCCGCCGCCGTCGATATTATTGGGATGAGTGATTACATCCCCGTATGGATCAAACCCCTTCTCGCCGATGACTACTATTGTGAGAGGTGTTGCAAGGATGGTCACACCATCAAGGATTGCTCTATGGTGAGAAGTTCTAGTGTTTTGCCTAACACTAACTTGTTCCATGAGAACACACATTTCAAGCTTTTTAGGAACAAGGATTGCAAGGTGAATGCTAAGGCTTTGGGACCACCAAACAAGAAGAGAAAGGTCAAGAGCATATGGGTGCCTAAGTGTGTTGTTGATCATGAGAGGTCAACAAAGTACAAGTGTGTGCCTAAGAACAAGACCTAGAAGATGGTGGTGGTGGTGGTGGACCATGAGCTTACTTGAAGATCAAGTGAAGTCCACCACAGGTGGCATGGACCTAAACGTCATATCTACTCATGAGGGAGGTAACTGTGTTTGTTCTTGGTAGTTGTAGTGTGTTTTCATTCTCTTGTATTGCATGGTAATTAGGACTCCTTTGTGATTAGTATGCTTTGCATCCATGCATGTGTAATAACTGAAAGAAAAACACATAAAAATTAGTCAATGTCTAACCCATCCAAGATAGTGTCACACCCGGAGGTCAAAACTGAATGCTTCTGTATACGTGCCTAGGATCAAGTTTTCACGTATACAGGACAAAAGTGAAATAACAATAAGTAACCAATGTCATTATTATTATTATATCATATCATTATTACATAGTCTGGATTACATCAAGAAGATAAAAGAAACAGCGGAAGACTCCATAACGCCACAGGCAGTCAACCGGGGGTCGCACTCCTAGTCGAAGTAGTCCTCATCCACGTAGTCCATCTCGCCAGCGTCGTTTGAGCAGCAGTAATATAACAGCAACAACACAGGGAAACTAAAACGCGTGAGTACATAAAGTACTCGACAAGTGGGGGGAAGTAATGACATGCAGGCTAAAACAAGAATAGGCTTGACACAGGTTTACTGCACTACGCATCCTTAGCCTATGATTTTAATTATTCAAGCATCCTATTTACTAGGTGAAAAGTAGCCCAATAGGTTAACCACCTATCCAACACTATCGGCTGCCCACCGATAGTAAAACTATGAGTTACCCACCCATATCGGACAACTACAGGTTACCCACCTGTAGCACCTATGACCTTACCACCCAAATCTGGTTACCCACCAGATCCACCCAACCATCCAACTAATCGTGTGAGGATCCAGGCCGCTCTTGACCATGAGCACGGCTGTTATAACAGTTTTACACTCTATAAAGGTTGCACAACTTTACCCACAGGTTGGTGATTCCATCACCTGTCAGTGACTAAAGTCTTCCTGTTGCCAACACACTACAGTTGGTGTGAGGCCAAGAGATCGTCACATGGTCTTTCAAAGAGCTCCCCAGGTTGCAAAATGTCCCCGCTAAGGTTTCATCATTGCGGGATTAACCATCCCTACAGAAGCCCTTCATCACCTGAGGCTGAAAGTAACCCTCTCATCCTCCTTCCTTGAACGCCCACAAAACTAGGAAGACATCTACTACCGGATCACACCTACCGATATCAGCCCTGTGCTTTGCGCTATTTTCCTGGGTAGCCGCTCCATGAATTAGTTTTTATGACCACAAGCAGGCACTACCACAAACCAAATAGTACATTACCCGTACCTGTGCATACCCACACCATCATCAACATCCTCCTGCTTGGGTCATCTAAGTTACTCAAATGATAATTAGGTTCAAGTGAATATTAATCAATTTTATTATTATTCAGTTTTATACCCCCAAAGTATTGCACTAGCATGACGTACCCAAACTCAACCAACAAGCCCCATGCCAGGCGACAAGGACAAGATAAATCAATTTCTAGTCAACCCTAACATAGGATTCAAAATTAGAAAAGCATGCATCAAAAGTAAACTAAAATTCTTAATAGGTGCAATATGGTCAAGGACACTTGCCTTGTTCTCCCGCTGGCTGCTGCTCAAACTCAAGGTCTTGGAAATTCTGGAGCTGCTCCTCTTCTAATATCGATAAACACCAAAAAAGCACACATAAACAAATAAGAAATACACCAAGCAATACCTAATGACTATAAAAACAGTACTAAAAGATAATAATCGTTCCTATGATTCCGTGAGAGTAAAAATCACCTAAATTGGAGTTCCAGATAAAAAGTTATGAAGGTTTGAAGACTAAGGGTTTATTAGCAGAATTACATATCAGGAAAATAATTAACCTAATGGATTTTATAAGTCATAAAATAAAATAAAGTTTAGTTTTATTAAATATAGATACTATAGTTTGTTTTGCAATCTAAACGTAAAAGAAATAGATTTTATTCTACAAAACATATATTTTAATTATTATGTAGGAGTAGAATGATTAAAGTCTAGGGCGTTGTATGTAATTTTAGTAAAGTATAGGGGTTTGAGTGTAAAAATACTAGGACTGGAGCATAAGTTATAAAATGTATGGGGGTGTTTCTAAACAAATACAGGACCTAAACATTACTTTCTTCAATTGGGCCTAAAAGCAAAACTAGCATTCATTAGGAATTACTTGACTTAAAATAAATGCTAAATTGGGTGGACTAAGTCCCTGGTTTTCACGGACTAGCTAAGCCTACGGGTTTACTCGTCAATCATAGATCGGGCTTATAACCCGTCGGGGTCTTCTAATATTGGCCATTGATTACAAAACTAACGGAGGGGAATGGTTTCGACGAGGCGAGCGACGGTGGTAGAAACAGTGATGCCATGGGCAGCGGTGTTGGAGCTCACCAAGAAATCACTCGAAGGCTCCGTTTTCTATGGTTCTTGGTCCAATTTGAAACGTGGAATGAGGGGAGGCTTACAAGGCGGTCACGAGAGGCTTGGAGAAGCTTGAAAGCGTGTCGAAGGGTGGCAATGGGTGATGATAGAGCTGGTTGGGCATGGGGCTCCCAAGGTCGCAGCTCGTATTCAAGGACCGAGGCACTCTCCTGGAGCTTTTGCATAGGCTAGGAAGAAGGAACGATGCATGACGGTGCAACCCACCGGGAAAGACGACATTCGAGGAGGTGTTTCTACACCGGGAAAGGCAAATGTAACCAAGGGCCTGAGTGGAGCTCACCGGAAATCAATGGTCGCATGGCCATCGATATGCGCGATTAAGACCACTAAGGTATGGGAGAGGAGGAGGGGACGTAGGGAAACCGCTTGCAAGTTTGGTGGGTTGTTTGGAAACGGGGAAGAGAGGATACGGAGTGGCGGCTGCGGTTTCTTGGTGGCGGTGATTTTTGAGAGAGGGGATGAAGAAGACGTCGGCGCCTGACTGAGCCGTGCTAGTGGGTCGTGCTGCCGTGAATAACTCGGATGTGGGGATTGGGCCAAAACATTATTTAAATTAAGCTCAGAGGTTTAAACAGAAAAGAGCCATCTATCCAAAACTAAAGAAGTTAAAACAAATCAGAAACCCATGAGCCAAGTCTACGGGTCTCATGGACCAGCGCTAGGTTGCGGTCTATAGTCCATGGTGGACTGGTGGCTGGTAGGCAGCTCAGCTGCTGCTATGGACAGAACAATAGATTTGCTTGGCCTGCACATTCCCAAGAATGTACTACATCCACTGATCTAAACCTTGAACTTTTTTGTCACACAAGTTGTGGAACATGATACTGTCAAACTGGTTTAGATGTTGTCTCAACTGATATAGAGATTGAGAGGTTGGAACAGGGCAAGGACGTGGGGCAACAGTTCACGGGCCAAACACGTTCCTGGAGTCGGGGAGGCTGATCTCTGCGAGGGCTCCTGGAATCGTGAAGAGCGCTTCCTGGAACACAACAAGGATAAAAGGTCAAAGCTTAGGACCCTAGGGATTCATCAAACCAAGGCTCGAAATTACCATGTCAGGCGCTGTCTATGAACTGACCGGGAACAACGGCCATGTCGAACAAGATCCTGGTTGCTTCGGGGCTCCAATTGATGTGAGATTTGGATATGTTGCAGAGGAGTACCAGGCGCACCTTCTGGTTAAATTTGGTCAAGTTCTATTGGGTAGAAGGCCGGGAACATCGATTAGAATGTGGGGCATGGTGTCTGGTCGTGAATGGCAGCATGGAAAACGAAGAGGAACTCAACTCCACAAGTCGAGCTAGAGAGTGGGGAGGCAGGGGGGAAGGAGTCGTCTGCTGTGCAAATGAGAGCCCAGGTGTGGTTTTATAGGCCAGGGAAGGGAGGGGAAAGGACAAGGACGAGCTGAAACAGCCAGCCATAGTGGAGCTGCGAGTTATGGTCATCAAGTCGTCGGTTTTCCTCATCTGTTGGTGGGAATTGACTCAAGAGGCTAGTGGGCAACCATTAATTGATTGTGGATGTGGGTGCAGTTTTATTAGGCACTAGTGGAAGCTTTAAGGAGGGCTGTCATGGTGAAGGAGGGAGAGGAGAGGGCAAGGAGGAACTGAGATGATCAGCCATGAGGGAATAGATGCAATGGCCATTATCATTGATAGTTTCCTGTTTTCTTGATGGGAAATTGATGAGGAGTGGAGTGGAGGACAATTCAAATCATTAGTCGGGCAAGGGAGTTTGTTAGCAAGAACCAGGTTGTTCAAATTGATGGTTCTTCTTCTTATTGAAATCTTCAGAGTTGTTGTCGTGGTATCCAGTTTTCTTCTTCTTCTTGGGGCAGTTAGTGATGAAGTGTCCAGGGTCATGACACTCAAAGCAGGTTTGTGAACCACTGCCTCTTCTCTCCTTGTGGTTGTTGGAGAACTTACTGAACTCACTTCTAAGCAATGATGGCTCCTTGTCGGGTATGCACTCCATCTGTTCATCGGAAGCTGCAATAAGAGAAAACAAAGCAAACTTCAAGGAAAACTTGTCACGCACCTTGAAATCACAACCATTCAATCATCAAAAAACTCTTTCATTTGGCCGCTCACGCCTTGCATCGATGTTGGACTCCATTCATGTCACGCTCAGGCATTATCACCGGGGCCGGGCGGCCCGCACTCCTGATATAATGACAAGCAACCGAATGGGCTCAACGCCAACTCCGAAGCGCATGAAAACGTCCAGACGAAGGTGGTGGTCTCTTTGATTCCTTTCACTGTAAATTGTCTCCACTAATCTCTGGCCATTAGCATTTATAACCTAAAATGATCATTCTATTTTTCTTCGTTTACTAATACAATCAATCTCCTTGACGTTCACTAACATCCATGATTCTTAATGAATATCTCAAATTGAAGAGCTTTCACTCCTTCCTCTGGAAACAGTCCCACCAATGCACTCCACGTCCCATCAAATCATACTAATGAGTAGTAACTCCAACGAGATAATGCTGGACGCCTAGAAATCTCATTCACCAATCACGCTAATATTTATACCACCAACAGTGCACTATAGCAGCATACAAGCCATCCGTGTGTGCCCTGGCGGAGCCAGACATAGAGGCAAGAAGCATCACTACCACTGTTCATTCCTCTAAGAAATGTTGGCTTGAAACTGCCTCCACTCCTGCGTGTGTGTGCCTCCCAAGTCCCAAGTATCTATGGTCAGAGCTCCCATGTTTCTACCACGCCGTATTGGCACTCTAAAGCACAGTACTTAATCTCACAACTTGCCGCAAGGTTTCCTCCATGCATTTGTGTTGACCTCAAGAATGCTCACTTTCAAGAGCTATGTAGGGCATCGTGATTAAGAAGCGTTGAGATCACTATCTCCTTCGTCATCAAGACACCAACCCTCTGTGCAGGACAATGTGAAGCAAAATACATTCTATCCTTCTCATGTTGTTTGTGGTTCCCTTTCATATGTACTGTATCCCGGTAATCATAGTGTCTTCTCCTGTTTATGAACACATGCCATGGAAATTTCTCATTGCTACCCACAAATGAAGAGGCTTCTTAAGATTCATGTTTGATACCTCATAATTCAATGATGTTTGCAGCCATTACAGCTGCAAAGCCATAATTTCACATTTGAAAATGTTTATTTTTATTTATCATAAGGACTTCGTTCACCATGATTATCCAATGGCTGCAGGGGGCATTGAGGCTGTTCATCAGTTTTGCATTATTTAGCCTTATGACTGATTTTGAACGTCTTTATTTAAGATAAAGTCTTCATACCAATAATTTACTAACATTTTTTCAAGATCGTGTCTTCTTAACAATACAACTTTTGTCCTTTGCAGAGTGGATGTTTCTTCTTTGCCTCCTCTCTAATAATTTAGTGGTGGTTCATGTAGTGCTACAATTGTTCACCTCCAGATGTACGTTAGTAACTCTTGCATTAGTTCACCCTCATGCTTCAGTGAGAAACGGTGATTCCATAGTTGATGGAGGAAAAGATCAGTAGTGATATCTTACTAGCTACTGTTATTCTCAAAATCTATTACTTTAAAATAATTTCTTTGATCTCTAAACATTACTACAAACCATGCCCTATATTTTACACTAATTTAATTTCACCTACTTTCCATGCCATACAATGAATTAATTTGCCTAATTAGAAGTTAACTGAAATTGGGGAATTCAACTAGTATAATATATGACGATGGCCATTTTTCTTTGGTGCAATTAATAGTTTCCTGGCCTATTGGTGCCACCACATATTGCATGAGGGTGCAGGCCACTCTTCTCTGTTGTTTGATCTCACAATTTTCATGGAAGATATTGGATCTATGAATTTTCATATGAAATGTCTCAGTGCTTCAGTTCCCACAATGTAAATTATCACTGATTCAATACCTGTTACCAGACAATGCACTATTACATTGCTAAGCTACCATTACTAATTTATCTAATTTCATCCGCACTATCAAGCTATAATAATTTTGATTATTGATATAGAATATCTTGAATTAATCCAGATTGCGGGTTTTTTCACCAACAACAATTGTCGAACATAGTAGAACCTACACGGACTCACACTAGAGGGTGACGGAAGGTTATGTAAGTACATAAGCTGTTGTTTAGATTTATACATCGATCCTAATTTTTTTTACTTCACTGCTTTGCAGTTGAAATGACTTGAACCATAATACTAAAGTCTTAGCTCTGATGATTTTCTTTTCTTCCATAAAATGCACCTGTTAAACTATTGACTATTTGAAAAGTGTTGCAAATAGTGAAAGTACACCTGAATTTCTGGTTTTTATTTTGTTTTTGTGTACTTGAGAATGAGTCATCTTTTTGCTGGTAAAGGAAACAAACAAGAAAATTGATTTTCTTTTTATGCAACTGAAATAGCATTCAGCTAGTGCTTGCAAATTTAGTTTTACACTGGGTAGTTAAAGTTTGGATGCAAGGCATGATTATTGGTTTGTCTTCTCTTTCAGATAGTTTCAGAAAACTCAATAACTTATATTTCTATTGTTAAATTTGATTTATTCTCCTGACAGAAGGAAGTTTGTTTTTGGCTGTTTATTTTGAATCACTTAAGAGTTTGAGAAATTGCATCATGCAAGTGGAAAAATTGTAGGCTGTCTTTTTTTCCTTACATCATGGTTCATACTGTATAGTTGTTACCACTGTACTATTAGTCTTTAAATTCTGTTGCAATAATTGTTTGTAAACGTGGAACAACCAGCTTGGTGTCACCCTATATTTTGTGCTAAACAATCTTGTTGTCATAACCTCCACTATGGGTTCTTGCCAAAGTTTAAGGTTCGCATTCTAAACAACTATATAATCAGAACTACTGGTTTCTTGCCAATTTCCACAATCAGGTACGTGTTCTAAACTACTGGATTCTTGCCAATTTTTTGACAGTGGTCAAGCCTCTGATTGTATTGAGATTTTGACTACACCTCTAAAAAAGATGAAACTGGTATACCAATTGAGTAATGATAAAGTGACCACTGCAATTTTCTCGGTCAGCCTATCAATTATCAATACTTTAAAGGCTCTATATGAGTGTATCCTCTTTCTGTGCAAGTATATTGTTGTGATTGATGATGCTGAAGCTTTGCAGTATGTCCTCCTTACTTCACATCCTAAAAGCTTTGCAGTATACCCTCTTATGTACTAAATACTTCAGAGTGCTTGCTAACTCTCCATCATGATTGTTTTAACACACGGGAGTTCGTGAAATTGCTTTCCATGTTACTTCATTTTTTGTAGATTATCATCATCACTTTATTGACCTAATATTTTCAGTATGCATCTCTTATTTTCTCTGACATAACTTATAGACTTGTTAATATATTTTTAATATTTATTTCTGCTTTCTCAGCTCGATCTTATCCCAATTCTCTGCAGTCTACAAGCATTTGGGTTCCTGTAAGAAGCTTGATGTCGTGAAATTATCGAAGACCCTTGATTACTAACCCATTATGCTCTACAAAATCTCTACTGTCAAACAGATAATCATATCACACTTTTATCATTGAATTTTGGTGCTTTGATTGATAAAAAATTATAGATACAATTTTCCCCATTTACAAGTCTTGTTGCCTCATATAACAAGCAGTCCTCTTAGACTATCCTATGGTAATACATGAAGCACAATTTGGTATGTTGGAGATAAAACTTATTCTTTCTTATGTCATGCAGTATCATGCTTTATTCTAACAAGGTTGTTGTTTGCAGGAAAGCTTCAGACTTTTTTGTTTTTTCAATGCATGTGCATGTGGACAGAAGGTAGGATCATATACAAACTAATTTTGCGAAGTAAATTCTCATTTAGACGCATATTTATCTATTTACCAAGTTTTATCACTGCTTTAAAATCTAATTTTGCAAGTCACATATTGTAATGACAACCTTTATAGACATGTTAAAGTTTGAAGAAAATGAATGAGATGGGAACATGCCAGAAGATGTCAAAGAAGTCATTGACAATATTGTTGCAGCAATGAAGATAGACGTGTGCATTTACTTTTTTTTTTGGAATTTGTCTATGTGATTTTGGTTATCTTTAATTGAAATTTATTACAATAGTCCTTTCAAAAATGAGTGAGCATACACTTTTAGTTCATTTCATTAATCAGAGAAGTTTGGTTATCTTTTATTTAAATTCATGCTCGATGATTTGTACGTGTGTGTCACACGTGTATTACTACTAGTATCAACCAGGATTTGAGTTAGGATTGTCTTCTCAACCTTCACACATGTGTCATACTAACATGACAAAGGACTAAACAAGTCATATAATATTATTCAAGTCTATATTCTTTTGTGTGTGGTTATTTTCTCCGTTTGCTCGCTTGGTGGCATAAGGATAAGTACAGTTGGGCTACAGTTATAGGGAGTTGATGATAGACGAATCAAGGACATCCCAGTGACATGTATTGAGCAAGAGGAATGTGGGCTCCTCAGTGACCATGAGCACCTAATGGCTAAGCGCCTAGAGAGATGTATGAAACGAAAAGTAAGGCAAGACGGTATAGAAACAAGGGTGCACACATATCATAACTAGGTCGGGATAGGGTTATATATCACATTAATTTGTTTACTATGTTAGACAAAACCTGTGTAAGGTTAAGAGAGACAATCTCAACTCCATCCCAACCTATATTAGTAAATTGGGATTAAAATACCAGTTAAAAGTATAAAACAGTCTAGTTTCATGAATAATAGGGATAAAACAAACGAAACAATAGTTTAGAGGGTTGTTTGAACTTTTTCCATATTTAAAAAGAGTAAAGTGGACTTTATCCTAAAAAGAACCCAGCTATACATCCAACTCCGACCACTACACAAGCATCACGACATGGACAAGTTGCACCGTGAAAGGGATGCCAGCATCTAAATTAGCTTCAAATTGAAAGCATCACAACATTGCGATCGTTACAAAAATAAAGTTCAAAGTTGCGTGTCATTTTCATGATTAAGGGTCCCTTAGGTAGGGATTATATACCAGCTTCATGAGCTGTTTTCAGCTAAAGCTGTACTAAAGACAAGAATTGGAAAACAGCTTACCCGGAGAAGCGGTTGTGAGCACGCTTCCATTTGGGTGGGCGAAGCGGTGAAAATCTGCTTCTCCCCGCTCATGCCATTGATTCCCTTCTGTACCTCTCCAAAAAAAGAAAAAAACAATTCGTTCTCTCGTACTCTCTCCCGTACCGAGTGCTTCTCTGTTTTCTCTCCCTCTCGTTCTCCTCCACCGAATGCTCGTGCTCCCCAAATCTCCATGAATCCGCCGCAGTCGGCAAGGGATGGAGGGGCGATTGGAGGGCAAGTAGGGAGATCTGTCGATGGAGGAGCTCAGCCAAGTGCCACGGGCACAGGTGGGGCCGCGCATCTGGGCGCCACCACGTATGGTGGATTTGGTGAGGTGACGACGGCGGCCATCCTGGGCATCGGCACAAGCATGGCGGCGGCCGCGGCTGTGGGTGGGAATCCCGCTGCCCATGGCGGCGGGTGGAATGGCTCCTCGCCCACTGGCAACTGGCTCCTGGGCATCGGCATGATATGGCAGTCATGGGAACGCGTCCCCTTGCCGGTCCATTCTTCGGCTCGCCGCCTGGGAGTAGCTCCGTGACGTGGCCAGCAGATTGGTGGTCAGGTTGTGCCGCCGCAGGTCTGAATCCTGATTTTTCATTCTCCAATCTGCAATATGGCGTGTTCAACACCGGTTGCGGATATGAGGATGCGCCTAATTCAGAAGATGAGGTGTCAATTCTAGTTTGTGCATCTTTTGCTCGTCGTGGACGAGGACATGGACGGTCCAGCAACCAGGGAGATAGACCGACCAGAGGCCAAGGAGGTGGGCGATGTGGTGGACGACCTGGAAAACCACCCGCTCCTGTTGTACATGTTGCTTTCGATGAGGAAGAGACACCCGCAAGGTGAGCTTGGCACTGAATGTAGAATTTTGTTTTAGTCAAAAGATTACACAATCATTCTAGATTAAACAACACTTATATTGTGCATGTTGTTTACATGTCATATATATGCCCAAGTGATACTAGTATATATTGTGCTTGTTGTTTACATGGCATATATATGCCCAAGTGATACTAGTATATATTATTGTGCCTGTTGAGAATAACAATCGGATAGTATGTGAATTGTTTGCCAATGAGTGTCGGCTTGGGAATCGTTCAAGCACACATTTGAACAAGGCTGGATACAAAAATGTTATCAAACATTTTAAAGACAAGACGGGGCTGTCATACATCTGATTGCATTCAAGAACAAATGGGACAGGTTGAAAAAAGACTAGTATTTGGAAGAAATTAACAAAGCAAACCGGTCTAGGATGGGATGAGTCAGGCAAGAATATTAGTATGACACAAGAATGGTGGAAGAAAACAGTGAAAGTGTCATTTACCTCTAGTATTTGCCATATATGATTGATAACAATCATTTTCTTTGTCATGAAAAATGTTTTGGTTTCTATTTCAGGATATAAAGGGATCCAGCAGGTTTAGGGAGAAAGGGCTGCAATATGAGGATAAATTGGCAATTATGTTTGAAGACCTTCACAACACCGGTGAGGATAATTGGTGTGCTTCTAGTGGTGTTGCACCATTCCATGGAAGCCCTTCTTGTGATGAAGAAGAAGAGCAAGAAGCAGTAGAAGAAGAGGAGGAAGAAGATGTTGATGATGAGGATGACAGTGAGCCCGAAGAGGTGACTCCAACTAGCGCTCGAGGAAAAAGAGTACTACCAATAGCTGCTAATGTAGACAAAGGAAAGCAACCTAAGACTAGTGGAGGTCATTGATTTCAAGAACAAATGGGAAAGCTAACAGAGATGAATGAAAAGACAACAACGTCCTGCGAGTCCTTTGCAAAGAGGGAGGACAGATATGATGCCTCCATCCAAGATGTAATGAAGTTGGTTAAAGAGTGTGGTGCAACTCCCGGGACACATGAGCATTTCATTGCATCAATTGTTTTTACCAAGAGGGCTGAAAGGGAGATGTTTCTGACTATAGATACCCCTGAAGAAAGGTTCAAATGGTTGAGGATGAAATATGAGTGGATGACCAGGAATGATGTGCCTAAGTAGAGGCACTTTGTTTCATGTTTGTGCCATGAAACCATGTATCTTGCAATGCTATTTTTTATTTTTCCTTGATGTTTCTTTGTGATAGTTTGTATGCCCATCAAAACTTGATTTGTTTATGATTGTTTGAGAATAATGATACTATTTGTATGGCACAATCTGATATTGTCTTATGTATTATGTACAGATCCGGTGGTTTTTCTAATTCTGAAATGGATGATAGTGTTGATGATGATGAATGGAATGTAAAGGCTATTGAATTGTTTCTATCTGCTCAGAATAATATTTATGGGGCTATGTTGCTTGCTAGCAAATATTATTTCACATATATTGACAAGGCTGAACCAACAATTTCTGGGCAGAGTGGCTTTGGTTGGACCATGGACATGTTGAGAGCTCCCAAAATGAGTCAGAAGATGTTTAGAATGAATGCAATATTATTTTATAGCTTGCATGATCTTCTAGTAAGCAATTATGGACTGAAATCATCTCTTCATGTGAGCTCTACTGAAGCACTTGTCATGTTTCTTGTTACTTGTGGTCATGGATGGTCTAATAGTGCTACACAAGGTGTCTTTAAACATTCCAGTGAAACAATTAGTCAGAAATTTGGAAAGGTACTAGATTGTATAGTTGCTATGTGTGTGCATTACATAAAGCCTATTGATCCCAATTTCACCAGTGCACATAGTAGAATTACTAATGATTCTAGGATGATGCATCACTTTAAAAATTACATTGGAGCACTTGATGGTACTCACATTTTAGCAACTCCAGCTCCTGAAGATTATGTTAGATACATTGGAAGAAGTGGTAAACTGACCCAAAATATTCTAGCGGTGGTTGATTTTGACATGAGATTCACATATGTTTCAATTGGACAAACCGGATCTATGCAAGACACTAGTGTTCTCTTCCATGCTATAGAGAATGATGACAAATTTCCACACCCTCCTCAAGGTATGAACATGCTCATGATGTTACCAAGCGTAATGTTACTTCTATGACATGCATGAACCTAGTATTTAGATTACATATGTATGTGTAGGCAAATATTATAATGTAGATGCGGGGTACCCTAATCGAGATAGATATTTGGTACCATACAAAGGAGAAAGATATCACATTCCAGATTGGAGAAGGGGTCCGGCGCCACGTGGTGAGCAAGAACTCTTCAATCATTTGCATTCAAGTATTAGGAATGTGGTGGAGCGCACATTTGCTGTGTGGAAAAACAAATATAGAATACTTTACAAGATGCCAACTTACCCTTTGGATAAACAGATGATGATTGTTGCTGCCATTATGTGTCTCCATAACTATATTCACGAGATCAATGCAGAAGATAAGAATTTTCGGAAATGTGATAGGAATCCAGAGTATGTTCCAACAATACCTTCAAGATATAGAAAGTATGTTCCATCCCATAATGCATCAGATATATCAACAACTCAAGCTAATGATTGTTCAATAGATAAGATACGTGATAAAACTGCTAAGGCAATTTTTCTTTCTAGATCAAGATGAACTTGTATCGTTTGATCTATGGCTGCATGCTACATAATGTATATTTTGATGATTGTATTTATTGGATCATGGAGAACTTGTAGTAATGTATATTCGATCACTAATATCTTCTTCTTTTATCAAATTATTTTACTTATTTAATTTATTTTAATACTGCATTAAAAATCACCTAAAACATATGACTATACTTGTCTTTATTCCTAGGGGCATGATAGTCATTTGACATATAGAATCTATTTTTGAAAATACAACATAAGTTGTTTTGCCAAACGGTTTGACTAGATAATCTGCATAAGCCAGAGTAAGCCAAAAATTTACTTTTGACTGATAATCCAAATCTAAAGCTGTTTTTTGAGTGAGCTAAAGCCCCTACCAAACAGACCTTAAAGTATATGACGAGTTATATTCAACATCCCAAAAGAAAATTAGTTATTATATTATCAAAAACACTCCCGGTCCAAATTGGTTGTCATTCTGGCATTTAAATAATGTTCCACAATAGATCTTATTCTTATTTCTCTCTCTCTTCTCTTCTCTCTGTCACCGTGCGACGTGAGTAACCACCAAAGACGTCTCAAACGATCCCCACAAGCAGGAACGAGCGCGCCTCGACTTGCTTGACCTCCACGAGCGGGATCAAGCGAGTTCCGCATTGCCTGAGCCCATGACCGAGGTCGAGCAATTTTCACAGCGCCTGATCCCCACGAGTGGGGTCAAGCGTGTCCCACATCGCCCGACCCCATAAGCGAAGTCGAGCGGCTTCCATCTCGCTTGACCCTCGCGTGCGGGGTCGAGCACGGCATAGATAAGGATGCCACCATCATGACGCACGCGTGTGCATGCATAGTATTGTTGACGCCATGCACTATGCCGCTGGCTCCTATCAACAGTCCTGACCATCACAAGAGACAAGGCGCTATATTGCTGCGTTATGCAGGATTGACGGAGTGGAGAAGCTCGCTCAGGCTGGTATGAGTGGTTGGCTCCGGTATGAGTGGTTGGCTCCGCTCCAATGGTAACTCCCTAAACACTAGACAAAACAACGCTAGACCCCGTGTCAACAACTCGACCCTTGCACGCCTCACACGACCGCTGGCGACGGGGTCGAGCGAGGCTGAAAGTGAACAACCACCCCTGATCCGCATTTAATGTCATACCGGGCGTGCATCAACAGTATAGATGGATCAAATCACCCTGTAAGCCTACCCCTATCGACATCATCTCCCCGCAGCATGACATGATGACCGTCGCTGTGTTGTGCCCCGTCCTTTATGGGTCGATCGAGCGGTGATTGCGCCATGACTGTGACAAAATCCATAGTGACTTGCGCCAGACATTGGATAGGTCCGACGGGACATATCGACTCGGGAGTACGCCGAGTCGATATTCATCTCAAATAAAATTTGAAATTCATCTATTTTTAGCGTGTGATTAAACTTTATTAATAGTTCAAAACTTGTCATAATTCTATAGATTTGCAATATATCCCAAAGAAAATTAATTTTTTCCAAGTTCAAGTAATAGCCATTCAAGTAACACTGATGAGCGGTGAGGACTGAAGTGAATTTATAAGACGAATTTATGTATTGTCAAATTTAGAAACAAAATAATTTAACCTGATGTTAAGTCGTCTATGGTTGAACTCTCCCCCGCCCCCTGTCTAACAATTTTGATCTGGATCCGCCACTGCTCAAAAACAATATCATTGCTAGAGGTTAAGTTGTATAAACGAGTGAATATTTTCACTTAAATGATGGCAAATATGAAATATGTGACGATAACGAAGCCATCCGTGTCTTATCTTGTGTCTTAGCCGTCGCCATCATCTGCATGGTACGAGGGACACAAGAAATAAACAATCTCGTGGAGCAAACAAAGAAAAAGAATCAATTAAAGCAAAATTAGTCAGTCGACTAGAAAGGCAGCTTTGAACTGATTGGTGGTGGTCTGAGTCAAAGTCAACTCCTATATAGTTGCGCGCACCTTCAGCTTATAATCCACTTAAATTAATTAATCTAGCTTAATTAATTCTATATTCAAACAAACAGGATAAATTATTAGGTCAGATTAATTAATCTAAATGATAGATTATTATAATCCAATAATCTGTTATAGATGTGCTTATTTGTGATTATTTTGGACAAAATCCCACTATCATATTAAGTTGATCTTCTTACATTAAAAATAATTTGATATGGCTTAAGTAATTTAGAAAAATAAACAATTTCTTTAGATTAATTTAATTTAAATTAAATAATATAGTACTATAATCTAGATTAATTAATCTGCTTAGTAAACAAACCAGAGTCGTTGCCAGCATGGCATGAGGGACACAAGAAATAAAAAATCTCGTACAGACAGCAAAAAAAAAAAATCAATTAAAGCAAAACTAGTCAGTCGACTTGAACGGCAGACTTGAGCTGATTGGTGGGGATCGGGGTCCTCTGAATTGATTCGATCAATTCACAGGCAGCATTAGCCCCCCATCTCAGCCGTTCACTAGAAACAAGCAGTATTGAAGGATTGTGATTTCTTATGTAATAAATGTAACAGTAAAGTGGGTACAAAGCAGCTGGACTGTAAAAAACGCCAAACACATATCTTTGGCGCGAAAACATTCTGCTCCCTCCCGTAGTGTTCTCATCTACATCTGGTCTCCTTCTCCTTCTATTCTTCCGGTCCCCTTCTCCTTCTCCTATTCTTTTTCTTTTCCACTCTGCATCCATCTGGTCCCCTCTCTTGTTTGATTTTGTCCAGCTTCGTGTTGCCATGTGAAGATCACCCGAAGGGAGTAAAAAAGCGGTGTGGATTGTGAGTCACACAAGTAAGTCAAAAAAAATTATTTTTTTTATCTAATTTCGTTTGGGTGACTAAACTGAAATTTAGTATAAGTTCTAAGTCATAAGTTAGATAAGATAACAAATTAATTAAAGGAGATTGGGTTTTCTCTTTGTTCTACAGAATGGATAATCCACCTTCTTGGATGCCAAGGATCGGTATGAAGTTTAATAGTGTAGATGAGACTTGCAATTTCTGGGTTGCCTATGGTGGTACAGTAGGTTTTGACATAAGAAAGCAATATAACAACAAAAGCACAATGGATGGAAAATCTACTTCTTGCAGATTCGTGTGTGAAAATGCTGGTTTTAGAGAGGAGGATAAAAGAGATCATCAAACAAAGCGTCCCCGGGCTGAAACAAGAACTGGTTGTAAGGTTAGGATGGGCATTACATTAAATAGAGAAGAAGGAAATTACGAGTTATATGACTTGATGCTTGAGCACAACCATATCCTTCAGCTCAGTGTAACATGTCATATGATGCCTTCACAACAGAGGATTTCGAGTGTGCAAGCTTGTCAAATCGACATGACAGATGACTGTGAAATTAGGCCAAAAGATGCTTATGAGTTAGCAAGTAAACAAGCTGGTGGTCCAAATAACCTTAGTTACACATGGATAGATCACAAAAATTATTTAAAAACAAAGAGAGAAAGGAATATAAAGTATGAAGAAATAGGAAGTATCTTGAAGTATTTTCAAAAGGTCATCGACGAGGTCGCGAGATGTTGCTGAGGTCGTCGCCGCTGATTGTCGCATCGGAGAGAGCTCCGCCGCGGTGGCTGGTGAGCAGTCGTCGTCGGTTGCGTCGATTGGGATGGATAAGGTGCGTGAGGCAGAAAGAAACATGGAGAATAGATGTGGGTCCTGGCTAGTTATTTGTTTTAACAATACAAACAGTGCGCATCCGTTGATCTGAATACGAACGGCTGAGATGGAGGGCTAATGCTGCCTCAGAGGACCCCGACCCGATTGGTGGTGGGTTGAGTCAAAGTCAAGTGCACACAGTAGCGCACGCTGTCTGTATTGGACCAGAACAGAGCATGGAGCACATATGTAAGAATAATCTGGAGGCGCAGAGCGAGACGATTATCAGATCTGAAGCAGCTTCCCGGAAGGTCGTCACGTCATATTTGACTGAGTCAAGAGGATTAGCTTCCCGGAAGCAGCAATCTGCGAGCTCCATCCATTAATTATTTTCTGTTCTTGCGGGTTTAGTTTGCCAGAACGGAAAGAAGAGAGGAACTCGATCGATCTCCCGTTATTGAACCTGAAGCTATAACTAGTAGTAATTACTTACACACGGCGCGGAATTTACATCTTGATTAATTTGTCACAGAGGAAGGAAGATGAACTCTGAACTCGATCTCAGTTACTGTCCAGCGATGTGATGAATTGGCAAATACTCCTCCTAATCGTCCTGGACGCAGAAGATTGTTGGCTTGACAGGCTCTGTGATCTCGACGGAGCCCTCGAGCATCTTGGCCACCTTGCCCATGGACGGTCTCATCTCGGCGCGGTCCTGCAGGCACCACATGGCGGTCTTGACCATCCGCTCGACGGTGGCGACACTAGCAGCATCATCATACGACGCGGCGATGCGCGGGTCGAGGATGTCGTCGATGCGGCGCTCGACGTAGACCTTCTCGTAGGCCCACTTGGGGAAGTACCAGTCCTCGGATCCCACCGATTCCTGGCGGAACCCGTAGTTGCGCCTGCCGGAGACGATCTCGAGCAGCACCATCCCGAAGCTGTAGACGTCGGCCTTTGCGGTGATGGGCTCCCGGTGGATGACCCACTCGGGCGCCATGTACCCGCGCGTGCCCCGGATCCGAGACATGGTGACCTTGTCGCGCTTGGAGGTGAGCTTGGACAGCCCGAAGTCGGAGACTTTCGGGCAGAAGTCGTCCCCCAGGAGGATGTTCTCGGGCTTGATGTCGCAGTGGAGCACCCACTCGAGGCACTCCTCGTGGAGGTACGCGATGGCGCGGGCGACGCCCAGCGCGATGCGGTAGCGCGTGTGCAGGTCCAGCAGTGGTGTTTGCTGGTTGAGAGGCTGGCTGGCATCCGCATCGGCCTCTGCTGCTGCATCTCCATCGTCGTTGTTGGCATTGGGATTGGGATTGGGATTGGGATTGGGAGGAGCAGCGGAGGTGTTGGGCGTGGCGACGAAGAGGTACTTGTCGAGCGAGCCGTTGGGCACGTACTCGTAGACGAGCATCCTCTGGTCCCGGTCGGCGCAGAACCCCCACATCCTCACCAGATTCAGATGATGCATCCTCGCAATGATTGTGACCTCCGCCCAGAACTCCGCCTCGCCTCCCCCCACCCCGTGCAGCTGCTTGACGGCCACGGCGCGGCGGTCGGTCAGCTCCCCGCGGTAGACGGTCCCGTACGCGCCCTTCCCGACGACGTCGGAGAAGTCCTTGGTTGCGGCCTTGAGCTCGGCGTAGGAGAACCGGCGCGGCCCGCCGGCGGGGAGGTACTCGAGGCCGAGCGTGCGTGCCATCTCCCGGTACTGCGAGTACTTGCGCAGGAACGCCCAGAAGGAGAGCACGCCCGCCAGGAGCTCCACCGCGAACAGCGTCGTGATGATGGCCACGTTCCGGACCGTCGTCTTGGGCTGCTTGGGCGGGATGGGGAGCGCCAGGGTCACCGGGCACACGGTCTGGATCATGTCCGTCATCCCCGTGAACGGGTTCGGGTCGGAGTCGGAGGCGGCCACGCGGAGGAAGGTCGACATCTCCGTGCCCGGCGACCACCACCCGTCCGTGAGGCCCCAGAAGTGCAGGCAGGTGCGGTCGCCGCCGAACTTGTACCCGAACGCGACGCAGCTCGTGCTCCGCTGACAGGCGTTCTGGCAGTCGTGGAGGTTCTGCGGGGACAGCTTCCGCATCAGGGCACCCGGGTCGGAGGCGGAGGTGGGCGCGTTCCCGGAGAAGGAGATGAAATCCATGCGCACGAACTTGTCGTCGCCCTTCCCGCTGATGCTCTTCTTGGGCACGCACCGGCTGGTCGCGTCGCCCGCGGTCTCGTTGCGGTACCCCGGCGGGCAGACGCAGCTGACCCCGTCGGCCCCGACGGGGACGCAGATCCGGCCCTCGGTGCAGGTCCCACGGATGGTGCAGAGCTCCTGCACCTGCTGCCACACCACGCGCCACTCCCGCCGCGGCTTCAGCACCAGGCTGTACAGCCGCAGGTTGCCGTCGTCGTCCAGCTTCAGCCGGCGCAGCCGTTTCGCGCCCATGTCGGACGCGATCAGCTGCGGCGGGGTCCCGCCGCTCAGGGTGAGCGTGCCGTCTCCGGTGAGCCTCACAATCGCCGCGCTGATGTTGGAGTAGATCAGGCCGCCGCCGTTCTGCTGCTGCAGCTGCAGGGACTGGGCGCCCGTCAGCGCGTACCGCCCGTTGCGCGACCGCAGCGTCGTCGTGCCAGTGGCGTTGCTGCCGGCGCTGCTCGGGATGTCCTGCCCCGGCATCAGCGTGTCGGTCGGCTCCAAGAAGCTCTGCCACGCGCCGAGGACCAGGCTGCCCGTGTCGTTCAGCTGCAAGGCGCCAGCGGAGTTGTTGCCAATGGGACTCCAGATGCTTGTGTTGCCGGAGGGGTTGGTCCAGGAGAGCACGCCCGCCGAGTCGAAGCCCAGCCTGGACGCGCCGTCCCCTTCGAGGACGGAGTGGTTGTTGCCGCCACGGTCGTGGGCGTACCAGATGACGGCGTTGTCTGGGTTGCTGCTGGAGTTGGAGGCCACGACCCACACGGCGAAGCTGTACTTGCCGGGCGAGGTGGGCACGAACCCGGCGGCGAAGTCCCCTTTCTGGGACACAAGGATCAGGTTGCTGTTGGCTTGCCAGGCCGAGTCGTTGGCGGAGAAAGAGAGCATCTGCCGCGGCCGCTGCTGGGCCTGGGCGCCGACGAGCACGAGGCAGAGGAGGAACGCCGAGGCGGCGCCCGCCACGGAGCAAGGAATCATCGCCGCTTGCTACTTCTCCCTCCGGGCCGGAGATGGAATGGAATTGATTGAGCAGAGGCGGCTGCCTGCTGCTACTGCTACTCTTACTAGTCGCCGAAATGGAGGAAATTCTTATCCATGATATGGAATGGACCGGCGCCAAAGACCGGGTTAGCGATCGCGATCTCCAGTCAACCGGCCTTTAGTTTGCTCTTTCGTCCAGTCGCCGCTGGGATTTGGAATACTACTAGTACTGGATGAATTGATTCAGTTCTTCGCTTCCTTCAATGCTCGCTTTATTGCTGTTACAATAATGGCGTAGCCGACTTGCAAGGGTAAATACCGGAACAAACATATCGCGCATCATTGACACGTAGGCCCCACTCCAGGCTGGAACGGCTCGGGAATCGGCGGAAGCCACACGGCAGAGGCGCCTTGGTGGACTTGTCCTCGACTCATAATAATTTAATTTATTATAATAATTTAGTTTTATTTATAAAGACAGCGGACAGTCACGATTGGGTCCGTGGCGGCTTAGAAAAGGAGAAAGGGACCGAAGACTTGACCTGGATTATGATACTTAGAAATACCACGGGCAGCCCTAACATAAAACCAAGCACAGCGATGAACTACACTGTCCGTGCATTAAAAAAAAAACTACACTGTCCATCAGTTCATTTTATTTCTTTTATCGGTGTTTAGCTAAGCTGTAGGATGTTTGATTGCAACAAGATTATAGGAGCGTAGGGAAAGCTTCGCAATGTTTATTGTTTAAGACCATGTAATTATACAAAAGAAAAGTTTCATGGTAACATACACGCGAATGTCATTTTACAAATAGTACTCCCTCCGTCCACATATAGAAAACGTATAAAGGTCACCGATTTTTCCAACAGAATAGAGTGTGTTTCCGTTTCTCATCATCGTAGTCTGTGCGGCACTGTTTTAGCTTTTAGCTATAATTAATTACAGAGTAACCTAAGCTTTTTACGTACTCCCCATCCATCTCACCCTTTATATTTCTTCCTGTTCTCATGACTCACCGAGTTGCTTAAGTCATGTTCCCACATCTCATCCTTTCTTCTCCTTTCATCCAAAGTGCCTCCCAGCTCATCCCTCTCGTCCCCATCGTGGCATTTGAGCAAGGGTCTGTCTGTGGGAGCATGAAGAAGCAGTATCAGTGTGAGTTAGATGCACCGTTAACGGCGCGTGATGGTGATCCATCTTCAGGTGTTGACGAAGACGAGGATTTCATGGGCAGCGGCGAAGATGAACCACACTCAGCTGTCGATGAAGATGAGATTTTCATGGGCGGCGGTGAAGATGAACCACACTTAGGTGGCGATGAAGCTAAAACTCCTATTGGCGGCACGGTAGATGAACAACAGTCAGGTATTGACGAAAGCAAGGTTTTAGTGGGCGGCGGCCAAGATGAATCGCACTCCGATGGTGCAGATGATTGGGTCGATGCTTCTAGCGTCGACATCAGAGGACACACACAGCTGTCGGATGATTTTGATGACAGAGCGTACCGCATATGGAGCGAAGAGGAGTTGCAGGATGCCTGTGAAGGTGTGCAATTGTGGACAACAATGATGCCAGAGTTGATTATTTCATCAATAACATTGTGGGAGGATTTGAACAGCAATGTTGGATGACATGTGGGCCCATTGAAGGAATGTTTCCATGCAGAGAGATGCGTGTGAGTCTTAACTGCATGGGCTAACAAAACGTTCCACTTATATCGAGAGATTAATGGAGAGAGTTAACACGAGCGGTTGCCTTCTTGGTCTCTGGACCTAAGGGGAGTGCGCCCTCTATAGATAGACGGAGGGAGTATGTTCCATCCTAAGAGTTTGATCCTAAAAAGCTCCACCCGGCAGGGGAAAACCCCACCGCGAGGCATGTGATCCCAACCATAATAAGCAAATCAAAGTTGGTCAATAAACAGCTGACATCAGAATTTAACAAAATACAACAATTATCTGCAACATAAAATTAAGTCTCAAAAGGCTGTGATTCACTTCAGTGTCTCGAGCACTGAATGAAAAGGTCCTGCCTTACTTGAGAGAGTTAAGTTTGCTAATCAAGCATATATGCAATTCAGTTTAGCGCAAGATCATGACATGACCAAATAAAACAAAATTAAAAGCTTATATGTCATTGCAAGGGGCGGAGGCGCAAGGCTACTTCCCGTGTTGCAGCACCCCTTTGTCTCAAAAAATTAGTCTTGGTAACTAAGAACAATGCCATGTAATATACATCTAACAAGCCCAATGACATGCACAAAAAGAGAGAGACCAACACCCCCTGAAGTTCTATGTGGCTCCACCCCTGCATCATTGGATCCCTTGTCATCCCCTGCATAAGTGCTGCTGACCCCAAAGTTCCTTCTTACTTTATTGGGGCACTAATGCCCTCGTGGTTCTCCCTCACGTTCTGTCCATCAATGAGCTCTTCGGCTTTGAGACCATACGTACCGGGATACTCTATCCCATCCTCCAGTATGGGAATAGTGTTTTTTCTCCCGCATCAGGGGACGCTATCCCATACGCCATTGGAGCGCACCGCCTCCCGCACGCTAAATCCAGCGGAGGTAGTGTTCCTATGCTACCAACCGACTGGTGTGGGGCCCGCAAAGCTGCGTGCCATCTGTCGACGCGGATGGACAATGGCCGACGTAGGAAGAGGAGAAGGCGCGTCGGTGTTGGGAGGAGAGGTGGGATCGGGGCCAGATCCGGCCGCCCAGGACCTACCCGGTAAAGAGAGGGGCAACACGAAGGAGTTCGAAGGTTGCCAAGACACAACCCTCGTCGTTGCCGTCGGGAGGAGAGGGAGAGGCACCGAGGACGGCGAGGAGATGGAGAGGCGCCGAGGACCTAGCTCGAGGCTAGATCTGGCCGCCACCTCCAGTGCTTGGGCCTCAGGGAACCCGCGCCATGCCGCTGCTTGGGCGTCGGGGAGCCCGCGCTGCCGCCACTTGGGCCTCGGAGGAAGGAGGGAGGTGGAGCTCACCAGATCCGGGCCAAGAGAGCTCGCCGCGTGGAGGAGGAGGTGTGGTATGGGCATCGAGATGGCGAGCTCGCAGGCACGCGTGGAGGAGGAGCCGCGACGTGGGTGCCGAGGCAGGGAGCTCCGGTCGGAGGAGAGGGCGACGATGGGCGGGCAGGTCGGGCGAGCGAAGTCGTGCACGGGCAGAGGAAGAAGAGAAAAGAGAGGTTGGGGAGGAAGGGAAGAGAGAGAGGGGAAAGAAAAAGAGGTTGACATGTGGGTCCCATAGAGAGTTAGTTGAAATAGAGGATGAGATCTAGAGTATGACAGGTGTGGAAAAAATTTGTATAGAGGAAACAATATTGCTGACTAGGGCAGAATATTCCTTTTAGAGGATGAATATAGAGTACCACAAGTGCACATAGTCTGAGAAGGAAAGCTAATGCTTGGGCCAATAGAATAGCTGAATGGCATGCTTCATTATTTTCTTCTTTTAGCTTGCATATGTAGTACATCATAGGAAAAATTCATAATGTTCCTAGGTTTCAAAAGGTTCCATTTTTACAACACCACAATAACACCGGGACGAGCCAATAATTCGAAAAGGAGGGCTCAAATAAGCCAAAAGGATTGAAAATTTCAAGAGAAAAAAATAGAAAAAATCCCAAGGCAATATTTGTAACATCATGAAAAATTCTTATCATAATGTCTTCGTTGGACAAGTGCAAATATTTAGGGTGTGTTCGTTTCCACCTCTCTGATTTTTAGACCTGTCCCATCGAATATTGTGATACTAATTAGGAGTATTAAATACAGATTACTGACAAAACCCAGTCCATAACCCTCCTTCTGAATGACAAGACGAATCTTTTAAAACTAATTAGGTCATGATTAGATAATGTGATGCTACAGTAAACATCTTTTAATGATAACTTAATTAAGTTTAATGAATTTGTCACGCTGATGCGCATTCAACTCTATAATTAGTTTTATATTTAATATATATTTAATAATCATATATAGCATTTTAATGATTGATGTGACCCCACTAAAATTTAGACCCCAAGAAACGAACACACCCTTATTCTACATAATGATTTTTACATCCTTACTTTTAAAAGGGGCATTTTGCATAAGTGATCGTATTTTCGAATTCAATTGCATATTTGATCCCTTTCATAGGGTTTGCATATTTGAACTAGTTTTTTTCTTAATAACCTGCATGATTGACCAAGTCATTTTTCAAAAAGTAAGTGAAAGTCGCCTAGAGGGGAGGGGGGGGGGGGTGAATAGGCGATTATCCCTGAAAGTCACTTAATTTAAATAATTAATAGCACAGGAAAAACTTTGTCCGACTATATTGTCCGACTATAGTAGGATATTGTGTGATAACTTCAAATATCCGACTAGAGTAGGACAATGTCCGACGATCTCGCAGTGGAAAATAGATCGACTGTCAAAATGAACAATGTTGCACAATTCAAGCTTGGAGAAGGCGGCTAAACAAGCAAGGGAGCAATAGCAAAAGGGGCACTAGCTAGCAAGCAACCTACACATGCAAATCTAGGAAAGAAAGCACTACAACTAGCTAGGTAATGGAATAATAATAAAGGCACACAAGCGGAGTTAATCAAAACAATAGAGAGACAAGGAGACATAAGGATTTTTTACCGAATTTCAGCTCCATCAAGAAGCCTATGTCTCCGTTGAAGGATCCACCAAAGACTGGGTCTCTTTCAACCCTTAACCTCTTCAAGCTGCCACAAAGGCAAGCTTGATGCTTCACTATGAATCTCCACAAAGGAGGGGCCAATACAAACGTCCCGCGTCTCAACCACAAACTTGGGAGCTCTCTGGGTGACGCCTAACCATCTAGGGGATGAATCCTCAAGAGTAACAAACACAAAGGATGCCGGTGTTGAGGATGAACCAAGTGCTCTTGAGTGGAATGTATTGCTCAATCAAATCTCCTCAAATCTTCTCTTAAACCCACCAAGGATTGGAGTAGGAACCAAGGGAGGAGAAGTGGAGTGCTCAGATGTGTTTGGAATGTGTTTTTGAGTTGTGGAAATGGCCAGTCGACCAAAGGGGGTCAGGTGGCCTTTTTATAGTCGAGACAAGAAAAAGAGCCGTTGGAGAAACCATAGTCGGACATTGTCCGACTAGGGTTGGACATTGTCCAATAAATTTGATGTGCATGGCTCTGGAATCTGAGAAGATTGTCCGAGGGGACTCGGATACTGCTCTGGTGACTGGATAGTCGGACATTGATCGATGGAGTCGGACATTGTCTGACTCAGTGTATGCACATGGTACTGGAGTCTGACGAGATTGACCGATGGGGTCGGATTTTCTGGAGTCGAACATTATCCGGCTGAGTCGGACATTGTCCGATGGAGTCGAACATTGTCCTATAGAGTCGGACATTGTCCTGCTCCTCTGGAAGAATTGAGTTGTGCACGGTTCTGTAGTCCGACTACATTGTCCGACTGAGTCGGACATTGTCCGACTACACTGAGAGGAGAAAGGTGTGCAACATTCTGGAATCCGATCACAATGTCCGATTGACTCGAACATTGTTCGATGAAAAAGATTTGGAAGGGGATTTTTGACTCTTGGTATATGATTTGAGCACTTGGTCTTTCAACACTTATTTCTTTTGTGTCCCTCTTGATAGTACGGTGTACCTATACTCAAGATGAAAGATAAAAACATTAAGCCTTGATTCTTGAGCGTAGATACTCCTTTTCCAAGATTTGCACTTTGTTGGCTTTTCTTTTCTTTCTCTTTTAGACTTCCTTGCTCTCATATTCATCAATAATTAGAAACTGTACACATGCTTAATGGAAATATTAGTCCTCTTTAATTGTGTTGACATCAATCACTCAAAACCATAGTTAGGGGCCTAGATGCACTTTCAATCTCTCCCTTTTTGGTGATTGATGACAATACAACTAAAGTTCACAGTTCATAGATAAAAGAGCATTAAAAGAGTGAACAAATAAATAGGAGCTTCCCCTTAATGTGCATGAATTGAATTTCAAATTGGGCATTAACAACCCATATGCATTGTTTCACATAATTTTAATAGAGAGAAGGACAAAAATGCATATGACATGTCACTCACACAAATGTAACTAAAAGGGAAACAAATAACATTACATCAAACCACATAGTTCAACACAAGGAAAGCATAAATAAGTCTTACACAATTAAGATCCATGAAAGAGTTCAAAACACAAAAAAATGACATGTCCAAATGAGATCACAAGATAAAAAGGATAATCTTCAACTTCTTGACCCTTCTTCTCCCTTGGCTGAACTTCTTCTCCCCCTTTGGCATCAAGACACCAAAAAGAGAAAGAGAAGAAATCACTCATCCTCATCATAGTCATTGTCCTCCTCATCTTCATCATCATCTTCATTTCTCCCTTGTGGTGGTGCCTCCTCCATAATCTCATCCTCATCCTCATCATCAAACCTAGTGTGGGAGGGACCAACACTACTAGTACCAGCTATAGCAGTAGGATAGGCATAGGAGGGGATGTAGCCAAAGTAATGAGACTCCTCATCAGTGAAGGTACTCCAAGGATTCTCAACTGGAGGAGGATATGGGGCAGGAACAGGGGATGGAGAGCGAGGAGGCTGAATAGCTAGGTGATCAAAGATGGCCTTCTGACGCTTATTCAACACATCTTGACACTTCTCAATGTTGTCAAGCCTAGCGTCAAGTCTGTTGCAGATACTGAAAAGTCCCCTAAGCATCTTGAAAAGGCCTCCCCTTTTCTTGCTGGAACCACTACCTCTACGCTGGTGGGAAGGGCCTGAAGTAGAGCGGGCTGAGAGTGCTAGAGGTGAGTTAGGCTCGCAGGAGGGAGCCTATCTAGGAGTGGAAGCACCACTGGTAGCACCAGAAGGGATGTTGGGCTTGAGACTCTTATGTTCACACTCTTTCTTGAAGGTCTTCTTGGTCACCTTCTCAATCATGAACATGATGAAAGGAGCATAAGCACAACCATGGCTAGTTGTGATAGCCACATGCCACATCTCTGAGTAGATGAAGTCAAACACATTAAACTTCAGAGAGCCGCCAATCCAATCAAGAAGATCCTTTTCAAAACCTGGAACATAATCAACATTCCCACCCCTTGGAGCAATAGAGACTCTCACCATCCTATGAAGCATATTGTAGAAAGGTTTGAACCCAACAGCATATGGTGGGTTGCAGTCATCTTCATTGACATACATGTACTTCATTTCTGAGGGGAGCATTGTGTGTCCATCATGAATACGCTTTGGTTCATCATAGGAGTCCCTTATACCAAGCAAAGTGGCAAAGCAAGATAGAGCACAAGAATACCTCTCGCCTTCTGTCATCCAAGTCAACTTCTTTGCCCATTCATCAAAGTACACAGTGGAGTAAAATTGTGACACAATCTCTTGATTCTAGTTGTACCAGAACCCCATAATGCCCTTGATTCCATGGAGCTCACAAGCTTCAATGATTTCCTTGAACACCGGATTTTTCTTACATTCCATGTACTCCCAGTCAATATATTGCATGGCAATAGTGGGATGCTTCTTGCTCTTGTAGGCACACATGCACCAATCTGTGTGAAAGTGAGACCAAAACCTAGGATCAATGGCCTCTTTCTTAGCTGCATAGCAGTTGAATTCCCTCGCCTCACGACATGCCTCTTTAGTGGCCTTCACATAGTTAACACGCTCTCGGTCCATATTAGGGGCAACAATCACATTGCGCATGACACTGTTGATCTCGGTGGGTTCTTCTTCCTCACAAGGCTCAGCATATCTAAGATGCACGGTGCGAGGCTTCCTTCTTTTGGATTTGCTACCTTCGGCATCATCCATATACTTGGAGCGCTTCTCCCTCTGAGACCAAGTGTCGGACATCCTGACAAATAGATAGGTAGGTGTTCAGGATGAGAAAGTGAAAGAGTTTGAAGACAACATGGCCACAAGTGAGAAAACAGAAATTTTCAGAGAAATTTGGAAAGAGTTGGATATTGTCTGACTGAGTCGGATATTGTTCGATGTCGGACATTGTTCGACTGACACGAACATTGTTTGACTCCCCCAAAATTTCCACAAAAATTTGGGTTTCCTCAAATCTAACCATAACTCCTAGCCATATTGCATACAAAGCATCTATAGCATCCTAAGAAACATCTCCATGGGCTACAATGGTAGTGGACTAAGGATTAAACCTAACATTGCAAAGTCAAACCCTAGCCCTAGGTGAGAGAAGGGAGGGAGAGGAAAAACCTTGCAACAATGGTGCTCTTCGGACTTTATCCGATGGAGGGAATCTTCTCCCCCTCAAACTTGATCTTCTTGCCGATGGAAGAGGGAGATCGCCACTCGGATGCCTTGGCCGCCGGTTTGAAAGAAGTGAAAGAGAGTTATGCCTTGGCCGCCGGTTTGAAAGAAGTGAAAGGAAGTGGAAGAGGGAGGAGAGAATGAAGGTTACGTTCGGGTCCTGATATGGGTAAAAATCCGCTGATTCAGATAATATCTGACTCGGTCGAACATTATCCGATGGGATCTAGGTGTCGAACATTATCCGATTGAGTCGGATTTTGTTCGACCTTGGTAAAACTAACTTGCCCTACTTTGGCAGAAATGTCTGAAATTTGTCACCTCCTTCTTCAGCAATACTTAAGTAGGCATCTTATGAATCTCATGAACATGCCTAAGTTTGAAAAGGTTTTAGTGGATATAACTAGCCACAATCAATCATACCAATAATAATTACATCCACATCAACAAGATCTAATGATCAAGAACCAAATGATTTTCCAAAAACAAACCAATCAATATTTTGCAACAGTTTTATTTTTGAAAAATTTATCCTATGTCACCATAGATGTGCAAGTCTTCAAACCACATTGCTAGAATCAAGAATATTTAGCTCACTCCTAAGATAGCAAAATATTTTCTCATCTAGTGGCTTGGTGAATATATCGGCTAATTGATCTTCGGTTCGCACATGACTAACTTCTATATCCCCCTTGATAGAATGATCTCTCAAAAAATGGTGGCGTATATCTATATGCTTTGTGCGCGAATGCTCAACGGGGTTATAAGCAAGCTTTATGGCACTCTCATTGTCACATAGGAGAGGAACACGATTCAACTTGTAACCGTAGTCTCTTAGAGTTTGTCTCATCCAAAATAATTGTGCACAACAACTACCGGCTGCAACATACTCCGCTTCGGCCGTGGAAAGTGCAATGGAATTTTGTTTCTTGGATGACCATGACACTAGGGACCTACCTAAGAATTGGTATGTCCCAAGGTGCTCTTTCTATCTACCTTATCCTTAGCATAATCCGCATCGGAATAGCCTAATAGGTTGAACTTTGAACCCTTGGAGTACCAAAGCCCTAGGTTGGGTGTGTGAACCAAATATCTCAAGATTCTCTTAACGGCCACCATGTGACACTCCATAGGAGCGGCTTGAAAACGTGCATACATACACACACTAAGCATGATATCAGGCCTAGATGCACAAAGATAAAGCAAAGAGCCTATCATGGAGCGGTATACCTTTTGATCAACGGGCTTATCCTTTTTGTTGAGGTCGAGGTGGCCATTTGCATGGGAGTTTTGATGGGTTTGGCCTTGTCCATGGGTGTGTTCGTTTTCACCCCTCTGATTTTTAGACCTGTCCCATCGAATATTGTGATACTAATTAGGAGTATTAAATATAGATTACTGACAAAACCTAGTCCATAACCCTTCCTCTGAATGTCGAGACAAATCCATTAAGACTAATTAGGTCATAATTAGATAATGTGATGCTATAGTAAACACATCTTAATGATGACTTAATTAAACTTAATGAATTTTTCACGCTGATGCGCATTCAACTCTGTAATTAGTTTTATATTTAATAATCATATGTAGTATTTTAATGATTGATGTGATCCCACTAAAATTTAGACCCCAAGAAACGAACACACCCCACGTCAAACTTCTTTAATAGGTCTTGTGTGTACTTGGCTTGACATATGAAGGTGCCCTCCTTGATTTGCTTCACTTGGAAGCCTAGAAAGTATGTCAACTTCCCATCATGGACATCTCAAACCTCTTTGTCATTATCTTGCTAAACTCATCACAAAAGTTTTGGTTAGTAGAACCAAATATTGTGTCATTGACATAAATTTGGCATACAAAAATATCATTACTAACATGCTTAGTGAAGAGGGTTGCATCGGCCTTGCCGATGACAAAACCTTTTTTAACAAGAAAAATCCCTAAGGCATTCATACCATGCTCTTGGAGCTTGTTTAAGCCCATAGAGCGCCTTATGGAGCTTGTAAACATGATTAGGATACTTGGGGTTGTCAAAGCCCAGTGGTTGCTCCACATACACCTCTTCCTTTATTGGCCCATTGAGAAATGCACTTTTCACATCCATTTGGTACAACTTAAAATCATGGTGAGTGGCAAAAGCAAGTAATATTCTAATAGATTCAAGCCTTACTACGGGGGCATAGGTTTCATCAAAATCCAAACCTTCAACTTGTGAATACCCCTTTGTCACGAGCCTTGCCTTGTTTCTTGTCACCACACCATCTTCATTTTGTTTGTTGCATAACACCCATTTGGTGCCCACAACATTCTTATTCTTTGGTCTTTCTTCCAAAGTCCACACTTGTGAAGTTGTTCAATTCTTCTTGCATGGCCATCACCCAATCCGAATCCTCAAGTGCCTGTTCTACCCTAATTGGCTCCATAGAAGGGACAAAAGAGTAATGTTCACAAAAATTACTAACTCGAGATCTAGTGATTACCCCCTTATCAATGTCTCCAAGAATTTGTTCGACGGGGTGATCGCGTTGTACATTTTGATGCACTCTTGGGTTTGGTGGATGTGAACTTTCTTGACTACCATCTTTATCAACCTCTTGATCATGTCTTTGAGAGTCATCACTTGATACTTGTTCATGATCCCCAACATCTTGATCTTGACCACTTGCATGATCAATTTCTTCATTTTCATGACGTTGGTCTTGTCTTAAGGGAGAGGGTTGATTTTCAATACTTGATGTTTCTTGTGGTCTCACATCACCAATGGCCATTCTTTTTATTGCATTTCTAGGAGCTTCAATATCTACATTGTCAATAGCAACTTGCTCCTCTTGAGAGCCATTAGATTCATCAAATGTCACGTCACATGAAATTTCAACACAACCGGTGATTTTGTTGAACACACGATAGGCATGAACATTTGATCCATAGCCAAGCAAGAAAACTTCATCAACTTTTGGAGCAAACTTTGAAGTCTTGGGTTTCTTGTTTAGCATAAAACACTTGCTCCCAAAAACTTGAAAGTATGAAATATTAGGCTTGTTACCGGTTAGTAGCTCATATGGTGTTTTTCTTCAGGAGTCGATGGAGAGACCGGTTGGAGGCATGGCACGCGGTGTTGACGGCTTCGGCCTAAAAATGGTCAGACGTCTTGTCTCATCAAGCATTGTTCTTGCCATCTCAATGAGTGTACGATTCTTTCTTTCGGCCACCCCATTTTGTTGAGGGGAGTAGGGTGTCGAGAATTCATGCTTGATGCCTTCTTCATCGAGGTACTCCTCAACTTGAGTGTTCTTGAACTCGGTGCCGTTATCACTTCTTATCTTCTTGATCTTCACTTCATACTCATTTTGTCCTCTTTTCATGAATATTTTGAGTACATCTTTCACTTCACCATTATCATGCAAAAAGAATACCCACGTAAAGCAAGAAAAGTCATCAACAATTACAAGACAAGACCATATTTGTTACCACCAATGCTTATGTAAGAGATGGGGCCGAAGAGGTCTATGTGTAACATCTCTAATGGTCTTGTGGTTGTCAACACGTTCTTGGAGGGGTGTGAAGCTCCAACTTGCTTCCTGGCTTGACATGCGCTACAAATTCTATCTTTCTCAAAGCACACATTGGTTAGTCCTATGATGTGGCCGCCCTTTTGGAGTTTGTGAATATTTTTCATACCAACATGGGCAAGCCTTCTATGCCACAACCACCCCATGTTGGACTTTGCTAATAAGCATGTACCAAGTCTAGCTTCATCCATGGAGAAATCCATAACATAAAGCTTTCATTTAAGCACACCCTTAAAAGCAACAGAGCCATCACTCCTCTTGTAGATGGTCACACCACATTCATTGAACAAGTAATCATAGCCTAGTTTATAAAATTGTAAAATGGACAAAAGATTGAAGTCAACGTGATCAACGAGCATAACCTTAGAAAGTGAATACGAGGGAGTGACAGGGACTTTACCATAACCTACTACTTGTCCCGTTCCATTGTCACCAAATGTGATATATTCATTGTTGTTGTGACTTGGCTTAAATGACATGAACATCTTTTTGTCTCCGATCATATGATTAGTGCAACCACTATCAATCACCCAACTCGACCCTCCAGAGACATAGTCCTGCAAAATAAGTTAAGCTTTGTTTTTAGGTATCCAAATTTGCTTTGGTCCTTTCATATTAGTCACAAGTACTTTGGACACTCACACAAGCCTTTGGCCTCTTGTTGCGTGGACCAACATATTTGGCATAGACTCGACCATGCATGTTCCCCATGAGCACATATGAAGCATCAAAGTCATGAAAGAGTGCACAAGTAGCATTAGGTACATTAGTACAAGAATCATTAACAAAATAAGAATGGTTAGTGTTCATGTTCTTGGCTTGCTTCTTTTGATAAGACCCTTCCTTGGTGAACTTAAGGAATTCCTTCCCATTCTTGTTCTCCCTAGCATTGTGCTTGGCACCCTCAACATAACCAATGCCATCCATGACATGAGGCATTCTAGTATTTGAGTATGCACCTCTTGCATACTTTGCCTTTTGATTGCCAACAACATTTTTGTCATGTTGTATTTTGCTTTCAAGAGCCCTCATTTGCTTGTTCAAATCATCAATTAATTTCACATTAGTAGCACAAGCATCAATATCAATAGTATAGCACCTATCACATCCTTTGCTAGTGGAAGCATGAGAGTTGTTGGTGGAGGATGTGAAGGTTGAGAGAATTCTATATTGCTCTTCAAGAGACTCATGAATCTTTTCTAAATCCTCATGCTTCTCTTGAAGTTCATCTTTAGTACTTTTAACATTCTCACAAGCATTCTCAATTTTAGTGAGAGACATGGTTAATTCTTCATTTTTCTTTCTTTCAAGTTCAAGAAGCTTCTCTAGTTCAAGGTTTCTTTTCTTTTCAAGAATAAGCAAGTCTTCTTGCTTTTCAAGAAGCTCCTCTTGTCTATCATTCTCTTCCTTTTGTTTTTCAAGTAATTCCATAAACTCAAGCATTTTAGGAAGTGAAGCATTAGCAATGTTATCATCATCATCACTACTACTAAAGTATGAAGAACGCTTATGTTTGGATTTAGATACCTTGGATCCTCTTGACATGAAGCACTTGTGGGTGTTATAGTCTTCATCATCACTTAAACTCCCAAATAGAGAAGTGTTGGTGGGAGTGACGCCAATGACAAGTGTAGCAATTCCTCCCTCATTCGAGTCGAATTTGGAGGAGGAAGATGATAAAGAGGATGAGTCATCGGAATCCCATTCTTGGCCAGTATGAGCTTCACCTCTTCTATGTTTCTTGTACTTCTTGTGGTGCTTGTCTTTTCTTCTCTCTTCCTTGTTTTTTCTTCTTTAGACATTCCGTAATGAAATGTCCTTCATCACCACATTCATAGCAAGTTCTCTTTGATCTTCTCACTTTGCCTTTATCATAGCTTTTCTTCTTGTAGCCATCTTTCTTGAGAAATGACTTGAATCTTCTAACAAGCAAAGCCATCTCATCATCACTATCTTCATCACTAGAATCAACTACTTTCTTTTTCTTCTTCTTGTCCTTCTTGTCATTAGTCTCATGACATGCTTTGAGTGCTATTTCTTTCTTTTCTTCTTCACCTTGTCCCAACAAGTTGTTCACTCTTGTTGCTTCTTCATCTCTCTCTTTGTAGGTGAGCAATCTTCCTAGTACTTCATCCGTACTAAAGTTCTTAAAGTTTTCTTTCTCTCTAACAAAGTTGCAAGCACTTTGATTCCATGGTTGCAAGGCAAGAAGCAACCTCTTGTTAACCTCAATGGTGTCAAGTTTGATCCCTAGAGCCTCTTAGTATGTCTTCTCTTACTTCTCTATACCTTTGGTCCCTTCATAGATAACCTCAAGCTTTTTCCAAATGTCATGAGCTTTCTTGATTCCTATCACCTTTTCATACTCCTTTAGTGATAGGGTGGAAACAATGGCGGATGCGGCATGATCATTGTGAGTAAGCTTGATCTCATTATTGGGAGTTGGATTTTCTTCATTTTCCAACTCAAACCCTTGCTTCATCGTCTTCAACATTGGTCCTCCCATAGAGCCCAAATATAGTTCCATTCTATATTTCTAATGGTCATAGAATGTTCCATCAAAGTATCGTAACTTTCCGGAACCATTACCAACATACTCATTTTTGAGCTCATTGCAGTTAAATGGTAAAGCATTGTAGCTAACTCCGGAGTCATCTTTACCACCTTCGGTTTTGACTCCGGTTGTGTCATTTGGTGGAACTCCTTTTTCTTTCGTCATCTTTTATCTTCAAGCGGTTAAGCCTTCAAGAAGATTCGGCTCTGATACCAATTGAAAGTCTCCTAGAGAGGGGGTGAATAGGCGATTATCCCTAAAAGTCACTTAATTCGAATAATTAATAGCATAGGAAAAACTTTGTCCGACTAGATTGTCCGACTATAGTAGGATAAATATCCGACTAGAGTAGGACAATGTATGATGACCTCGCAGTGGAAAACAGATCGGCTGTCGAAATTGACAACGTTGCACAATTCAAGCTAGGAGAAGGCGGCTAAACAAGCAAGGGAGCAACAGTAAAAGGGGCACTAGCTAGCAAGCAACCTACACATGCAAATCTAGGAAAGAAAGCACTACAACTAGCTAAGTAATGGAATAACAATAAAGGCACACAAGCGGAGTTAATCAAAATAATAGAGAGACAAGGAGACACAAGGATTTTTCACCAAATTTTAGCTCCACCAAGAAGCCTATGTCTCCATTGAAGGATCCACCAAGGACTGGGTCTCTTTCAACCCTTAACCTCTTCAAGCTGCCACAAAGGCAAGCTTGATGCTTCACTATGAATCTCCACAAAAAAGGGGTCAATACAAATGTCCCGCATCTCAACCACAAACTTTGGAGCTCTCCGGGCGACGCCTAACCATCTAGGGGATGAATCCCTAAGAGTAACAAACACAAAGGATGCCGGTGTTGAGGATGAACCAAGTGCTCTTGAGTGGAATGTATTGCTCAATCAAATCTCCTCAAATCTTCTCTCAAACCCACCAAGGATTGGAGTAGGAACCAAGGGAGGAGAAGTGGAGTGCTCAAATATGTTTGGAATGTGTTTTTGAGTTGTGGAAATGGCCAGCCAACCAAAGGGGGGTCGGGTGGCTTTTTATAGTCAAGACAAGAAAAAGAGTCGTTGGAGAAATCATAGTCGGACATTGTCCGACTAGGGTCGGACATTGTTTGATAAATTTGATGTGCGTGGCTCTAGAATCCGAGAAGTTTGTCCGAGGGGACTCGGATATTGCTCTGGTGACTAGATAGTCGGACATTGATCGATGGAGTCGAACATGGTACTGGAGTTCGATGGGATTGACCGATGGGGTCGAATTTTCTAGAGTCGGACATTGTCCTATATAGTCGGACATTGTCCTGCTCTGCTGGAAGAATTGAGTTGTGCACGGTTATGTAGTCCGACTACATTGTTCGACTGAGTCGGACATTGTCCGACTACACTAAGAAGAAAAAGGTGTGCAACATTCTGGAATCCGATCACAATGTTCAGTTGACTCGGACATTGTCTGATGAAAAAGATTTGGAAGGGGATTTTTGACTCTTGGAATATGATTTGAGCACTTAGTCTTTCAACACTTATTTCTTTTGTGTCTCTCTTGATAGTACGGTGTACCTATACTCAAGATGAAAGATAAAAACATTAAGCCTTGATTCTTGAGCGTAGATATTTCTTTTCCAAGATTTGCACTTTGTTGGCTTTTTTTTTCTTTTTTAGACTTTCTTGCTCTCATATTCATCAATAATTAGAAACTATACACATGCTTAATGGAAATATTAGTTCTCTTTAATTGTATTAACATCAATCACTCAAAACCATAATTAGAACCCTAGATGCACTTTCAGTAAGGTCAAACATGTAAACTCTAAAAAGTACGATCAACAAAATAGTTGAACTTAAAAATAGGACCGCCAAAGCAATTATCCTATTTTATATTTTGTAAATGTATTCTCATTTGGAGTGTTGCCGTCACTGTCGTTAAAGGTGGCCAAAGAGGCCGGACCGAGTGGGTCGGCACGAAGCACGTAAAAAAAAGCATGGTCCGAGCATGGCACGGCCCATTCAATTTAAGGCCCATGTCGGCACGGCCCTATGGTAAGGGCCGTGCTTGGGCCGATGGTCAGGCCCTAGGGCCGGCACGGCACGTCCGATAAAGATTGTTTAAATATAATTATATTTATAATATAGTCAAAAAGAGTTTTTTAGTATGTTGATAAGTCATTTTATTACTTTAGTGGAGGTTTTGAGTTTAAATCCCACCATCAATCTTATTTCTCTTTATTTTTCATCACTTTTAAGTGTTAATGAGCTATAATTGAATTATTGAATCTATTTAATTACATATCTAGTGGGTCGGCCCGGTACGAATTTATATTTTAGGGCCATGCCATGGGCTGGCAATAAAGCCCTAAGGCTGTCTCGGCACGGCCTGAAATGGCCCGTGAGTCATGTTAGCCTTATATAAAACGTGCCGGGCTTTTTAAAACCTGTGCCGTGCCGTGCCAGGCCGCCTGTTTGACCACCTTTAACTGTCGTTTGTTAAACATTGAGACAAAATTGGACTGGGCCTCTGGCTACATGAGCCTATATTGGGTTGACGTGAGTGGTGGACCGGAAGACGGAAGTTGCTCGCAGAAGTTCGTCTCTGGAATTCTGGATTTTCGGTTCCGGTCATGGGCCGGGCAATTTTCCTTTCTGCTCGATTTCAATCCGTGGATCAGATTCCTACCACGCCCACGCCCACTTCCTTTCCCAATTCGCTCCGTGCTCGAGCGAGAGTTCGAGAGAGATGGGGCGTCGTCAAGGCAGCGGCGCCGGCGGCGGCCGTGGAGGCGGCAGGGGTCGAGACCGAGGAGACGAGGAAGACCTTCCTCTGCACAGGGCTGCACGGTTGGGTGATGCGGCGGCGGCGGATTCGGTGTGCGAGTCCAACCCTCTCGCTGTCAACTCCCGGGATCGCCACTCCCGCACCCCGTGAGCACCACCAAAATCCCTTTCTCTCCCTCCACCTATCGCTGAGCAGAGTAGCCATGCCCTGTGCTGAAGCCTGGAGGCCATTATTATCATTCATTCAAATTTCTAGTATGCTCTTGGTCGCCGGACCTAAAACGACAAGCATGTATATTGTTTTTCTGACCTGCCATTATTTGTTAGGCCTGTTTTCCTTCTGCAGTTGATTGACAGTAACTTCTTCTTTTTCCAAAATTCAACTAGACTATAACAAAACACTATTTCTATTCGTCTTAGTTTTCTTATGGTTAAATCATAGACTCGGAAGTGGGTTCAATCAGCATTCCACATGGCTGGTAACCCTAATTGCTGAATCCAGAGGTTATAGATTTATTATGAACAAGTAGTTATTGTCCTAGTTAAACCTGTCAGTTAGGTCAGCGACTAGTCTATTTACATGGACCATTTTCAAGATCAGTTGAGCCAACATAGCTGACTGTAATGGGCAACCTTAAACATTGTTTATCTGTTCGATATGAGATTTTTTGGCCGTGAAATAGATTAGACTGCAGAAAATACCACTACATGCTCCATTTTATTCTGTATATGCAAATGAAAATTTCCAAGATATTGTAGTGTTTTCCCAAATTTGTTGAGTCACTGCATCAGTAAATGTGGAGCGTCCAGGTAAATAGCAAATCATACTTTTGCTGTTGCGAATTTGAGATACGTTTGGGGCATAGAAAAACAGATCTTTTTTTTTTTGACAGAAATAATACAAAAACAGGTTTGTTGCCGCAAAAAGCACAATGTGATTAGAGGTTTTTTACTCACAGATGAAAATCATGTACATGCGTGATGCATCCATAAAAGTTACTTACATAGGTACTGTGCTTATAATGTAGTTTTTTTTTCTTAGCCTGAAAGGGGTGAAGTTTTTTTGCATCTAGTAAAATACACAAAGAAGAGTACAATTAAATAGACACACCCCACAATTTTTGCAGCCATCAGGTTTGGGTGCAAAAGATCCAAATTCAAAGAAAACTTGTGTCATTACTCATAATGCTTGTTGCTTGTTGGATAAAAAATAAAAGAACCTGGCTTTGAAGAACAGTATTATGTTGAGAAATTGGTTGCATCTCTTGGTGAAAAGTACTTCAAATCTGAGAATACTTAATTATTGTAGTTTGAGACTTAAGGTGTATCCAATTGCTAATAAACATAATAAAGATCAGTGGTTCAGTATGTACAAATAAAATGCAAGAGACTTGGTTAGCTGGAATTAGCATGTGAATATAATCGAAAAGAATCTGAAAAGCCTCGAGCACCATGTAAATAGACTACCCCTGCACTAGTGATATAAATAACTGCATGAGTATCTCAGAGACTGCTAACATAGTAGATTTCTCTTTACTAACTGATGAATCGAAACGTCATGGGGCAGGCCTACTAGCTGTAGCAGTCTGAAGTTTCTTCTCTCTCTCTCTTTTTTGCAAATGGAAGTTTCTTCTAATTAGGAAAACAACAAGTTGCATTATCTCTTGAATTCAGTTTATGGCAAGGGTTAGGACTAGTCACAGTCGGATGACATACTGAATATTGTCAACAAACTTTAAAATTCTGCTCTCATCCATCTTGTGCCACCCTTCCCTGTATAGTGTTGCATGCTTCAGTGATGATTGCTGTTACGCTAAAATAACTGAAGCCCTGTTACCAGACATGGCACAGCTGAAGTGCTAACCACCTGTGCAACCAGGGGAGATTAAGTGGGACTGCTGAGTATTTTTCTATCTCGTCCACTTGTGTAGAATTATTGGGAATTTTCTCGACACTAGTGGCAAAATAGTTTATTAGTATTTTTTTACATGAAAACATGACTATGAAAATCAGTCTTCTAACTTCAGATGAGATGGGCATCCTATTATTTTTCTCTGTCAAATTTTATCTTCTTGTGACACAATTGATCTCTTCATCCAGACTCCACTTGGCTGCATGGGCTGGGCATGTTGAGGTTGTGAGATGCCTTTGCAAGCACAAAGCTGACGTCGGGGCTGCAGCAATGGATGACACCGCTGCAATTCATTTTGCTTCCCAGAAAGGTCATGTAGAAGTGGTCCGTGAGCTGCTGGCTTCTGGGGCCTCTGTGAAAGCAAAGAACAGGAAAGGCTTAACTGCATTGCACCTTGCCGCACAGAACTCCCACCTGGACCTTGTGAAGTACCTTGTCAAGAAAGGTTCAGACATCACAACGAAGACAAAAGGCGGGCAGACAGCTCTACATGTTGCAGAAAATGATGATGTGCGTGCGTTCCTGAAAGAGTGTGAGCAGTCACTAAAGAAGGGAGCGGAGCTAACATCGGTGAAGAAGGATGATGTGTCAACAACAGCCGAGAAGGCCGATGACAACAAATCTTCAAGTGAGGTTACCAAAGATGGAGACGATGTGGGGCAGGGCGAAAAGAGGAAAAGTGATGGAGTTGCGGGGTCTAGTTCTTCTGAGTTGAAAAAGGCCAAAGTTTCACTTGGTCATCTAGTTAGTGAAAATGACGACGAGGAAGAGGAGTAAAATTGAACGGCCTTGAGGATATAATTTGATTGTGCCAACTTGTATGCTTTGTTATCCTCTGTTTTAATATGGAACGTAGAGATGGGTGCTAAGTTCTAGTTGCATCTCACTGATTGTACTGGTCGATTCTCAAATATGGTCTGATGAGATGCTGCTCTTCGAAAAAAAAATGTCGAAAGCTAGTCCTAATGACGGATTTTATTTTTTCTAAGAGCGCCATGTTATCTAAAATGTTTATTTTTTCTAAGAGCGCCATGTTATCTAAAATGTTCTGGTAGTAAGTATATTTGCATCTTGGAAGTAGGTGACAACGCCATGGTTGGTTAGGTGGAAGTACACAAAGGGCACCGGCGCCGAGGTAAGCCTTTGCTTGATGGTCAGATTAAAAATGGGCATTTACTGTTAGTAAATTGGTGATGACTTGTAAAAACGTAATGTCACTGTTTTAAGATCTCATACAAAATTTAATATTCTAATAAAATGTTTTGGAACTGTTGTATCTTACTACTTAGGACAGGTACAATACTACACGTAAGCGGTTTATAGGTCATCTTATGTATTGTCATGTAAAATTTTTGATAACGTGGAAGATAGATAGGGTAGTGAGAGTAAGAGGTGGTTGTTTCATGAGGCAATCACCTCATGCGCTAAAATATGATACGGCTTTCGTATCATTGTACGTGTTTTATTAGTCTTCTAAGTCATAAATATTTTTTTTGATATTTATAAATTAAGAAGTCATATAATTAATAAGAAACAATCAAATAGACTATTTGCTATATAAGTTGTCTCATAACATGTTTTAAAATACATGTCATGCATAAAACAATCTATAAAATAACTTGCCCTTATATCGTCTGGTGATAGTCTCCGTTTTTAAATTTAGGTTATCAAGTTGTTACTTTACAAAACAATAGCCTTTTCTCTCGCATCTTTTTTATGTTGCCGTCTGCTCGCCCGCTGCAGCCTGCAATCTTGCTCACCCATTGTCGCTGCAGCCTTCTCTTCCGTCGACTCCACCGCCTACTGGCCCGCCACCGACGCTACCGCACATGACCTTCAGTTTCGGAGTCACGGGCTCGTATGGGTTTGGTTCGGACAAGGGGAACATGGGAGTTTTGGGCAGGGGTAGTTTGGTCTTTTTTGTTTTTCTTTTTTTTAAATCGTTTATTTGTTTTTGTTAAAAATCCTTATGATGAATTATTGACCAATCATGTCACTTCATTAGGATTATAGTATAAATATATCATTAGTGTGAACATAAAGATTACTTGATCTCCACTCTTTCTTCCTACTATAAATTATACTTATCATCATCAATAAAGAATACAATTTATTATCTTTATATTGTCTCATTTACATTCAACACGTTATCTGCACTTTGCTCTCCTCTTTTCACTGACCATGGAGAGGCGGTTGCTATTTTCTACAACTGCTAGTCGGCAATGAGAAGAACAGAGGCCCAGATGATGAGAAGCAGATGCGATCTTCATGATTCGCTGCTTCTCCACAGCCACCGTCCACATGCAATCGGCAGAAGACAATCTCGTTGGCATCTTCTGACGAGAGGCACCATCGCTTCTGAAGAATAGAAGTCTGTTTCTTCCCTGCATCAACATGGAGAAACCATTTTCTTCATCAACCAAGTGAGGAAATCGCTCTGCTTGCCGGCGTAAGGCTTCTTACGCGTTCAAGCGGATGAGGCTGAGGCCCGTCCGAATGACCGCGAGGAAGATTTTCTGGCCATGGCAGCGTCACCACCAACTGCAGCGGCACCCGCGTGGCTTCGCGCCGCTAGCTTACATCCGACAGCAGTCTAATCCGACCAAAGCGGCGAAGTCGGCAGCACATCAGGATGCCCTTGCGGACGAGGCGACTGTCCGTTCTGCATGTCGTCCGTACACACGACTGCGACTTTTATTCGGCACTCGCGACGGTTCGGCCATCCTTCCGGTGACCCGATCATGATGTTCCTTCTAGGAACAACTAGATAAAGAGAAATGGGTAGGCTATGATACTATATAAAATTTTTACTGTTTAACCAGTAAATTTTGTAAGAGGGTATTATGGATCGTTATCATTAGATGCGCAGGCGGAGCGAAAATGAAGGTTGAAGCAGCTCGTCCAACGTAGTCGTGCGTTGATATAGAGGAAGTAGTTGATCACAATCGTCTCCTCCTAGTCTAGCCGTCTGGTATCGCAGCAACAGCATCGCCTCTTTGTGGTATCCACACGTACAGGATTGGAGCACTGTGCACGGCGTGCTAACACCGGCAACACGGCTAGGGTTTGTGAGCGAGAGAGAGGAGCGTGGTGGCTAGAGTTCTAGACTGGTGGTCGCGTGCACCCCTTACCCCGCCTTCACTTATATAGACTTTTCTAATAGGTCTTGACAAGTTGGTTCATTAGTTGACTAATCCCTTACGAATCAATATCCGTATAGCTCTCACATACGGATCAAATCCATAATGTCTCTTGGGCATATCTCCAACAATCTCCCACTTGCACTAGAGACAATCACATAGGCAAGCAATGTTCCAACCTGTTAAATGTGTGACCCGTTAGGTTCACATGTACACGACAATGATGTGAAAACCTCTTTTCAAATCATAAATCAATAGCGGCACCTAACAGCACATACTGATTCTCGGATACACGTAAAGATCAAATCGGCTAAACCTTTGACATACGCATTCAGCGATCCCTTTGTCTCATGATATCAGTCAAGCTCAAAGCGAGATACGTATCATTTCTATAATAGCTCAGCCATTCACTCGAACGTATAGTAGATTTATCATGACTAACTCTTAGTCATCGTGATTAACTTTTAATCACATTGGCATGGCCATGCACTCCCAAATCCATCTAACCCGAGGGGTCTAGAGATATCTCTCCTATTATTAGGAGGAGCAAATTCCATCTTGACTGCTCACACCCTATGACATGTTTCATAACATATCCGAAAGCTACCTTTATGACTACCCAGTTATGGAGTAGCGTTTGATAACCCCTAAGTGCGCTACTACATATTCTGGAAATCGCTGACGATCTCAGGTCTAAGGATCCCAAAGATATATCATTCAAGACAACGACTGGTGGCACAAATATAACGTCTTAGCAGAGTCTTTTAGTGGGTTAATTCAACATCATGTTCTCCAACATGTGTTCACATTATTAATTTGATATCTCCATATCAATGATCTATGAAACATGATCATCAATCAATACATGTGCTAGTCCATGAATCATTATTGTCCCACGTAATAATAAGGAACTAGGGATTATTTAAGATAATATTATAAAAACAATGAGTTTCATAAACAAGTCACATACTTGTTAATCAATGCAATAATTATTATTCATAGAACAGAATAACACTTTATTCAATCACACATAAACATAGATATTACATAATCTCTCATACATTAATCATGCAGATATCTAATACCCAAAGATCTTATATGTGCCTCATGCTTGAACTGAGAGAGAGACTTTGTCAATGGATCAACGATGTTTGAATCCGTGTGCACCTTACATATCTTTACATCACCTCAAGCGAAGGTGTCCCGAATGAAGTGATAACACCGTAGTACGTGTTTGTTCTTTTGATGCGCTCTAGGCTCCTTAGCTTGCGCAATGGCACCACTATTGTCACAATAGAGATCTATTGGACTAGACGCACTAGGAATCACACTCAACTCAGAAACAAATTTTCTAATCCAAACAACTTCCTTTGCAGCTTCTGAAGCAGCAAGGTACTCGGCCTTCGTTGTTGAGTTAGCAACCGTATCTTGCTTGGAACTCTTCCAGCTCACCGCGCCTCCATTGAGGCAAAACACATATCCAGATTGCGATCTCGAATCGTATTTGTCGGTTTGGAAGCTAGCATTAGTGTAACCATTTACAACGAGCTCTTCCTCACCTCCATAGACTAGGAACATACCCATAGTTCTTCTCAAGTACTTTAGGATATTCTTACTAGCCACCCAGTGAGCTTCTCCAGGGTTTGATTAGAATCTGCTTGCAGCACTTAGAGCAAAAGCTACATCTGGGCGCGTACATATCATGGCATACATGATGGATCCGATAGCCAAAGCATACGGGATCGCTCTCATCTTCTCAATCTCATCAGGTGTCGAAGGACACTGAGTATTGCTAAGAGTAATGCCATGCGACATGGGCAAGAAACCTTTCTTGGAATCTTGCATATTGAACCGTTTCAATACCTTGTCGATGTACGTGTCTTGGCATAATCCAATTAGCCTTTTTGATATATCTCTATAGATCTTAATGCCCAAAATGTACGCTGCCTCTCCTAAGTCCTTTATAGACAAACTCTTTCTCAAAAAAGTCTTAACGGCTTCAAGCATTGGAACATCATTATCGATCAGCAATATGTCATCCATATAAAGGACCAGAAAGACAAGCACGCTCCCACTAGCCTTTTTGTAAACACAAGGCTCTTCTTCGTTTTTAATGAAGCCAAACCCTTTGACTACCTCATCAAAGCGAAGATTGCAACTCTGAGATACTTGCTTTAGTCCATAAATGGACTTTTGAAGCTTGCATATCTTCCTAGCATTTTGTGAATCGACAAAATCATCAAGCTGTGTCATATACACATCCTCACTTAGGTTTCCATTAAGGAAAGCCGTTTTGACATCTATTTGCCATATCTCATAATCATAAAATGCGGTAATTGCTAGAAGGATCCGTATAGACATTAGCATAGCGACGGACGAGAAGGTCTCATCATAATCAACCCCTTGAATTTGCTTAAAACCTTTCACCGCCAATCGTGCCTTATTGATGTGAACATTTCCATTCATGTCTATCTTTTTCTTAAAAACCTATTTACACTCAATAGTTTTTACACCATCAGGCGGATCTATCAAGTTCCAAACTTGATTTTCTCTCATGGATTCTAATTCGGATCTCATGGCTCCGAGCCATTTCTCAGAGTCCAGTCCCATCATTGCTTCACTGTAAGTCTTAGGCTCATCATTGTCTAACAATAATATGTCGCGCTGCCCCGTGGTTAGGAGCGTGAACTTTTCAGGAGCGCGACGTGCCCTTTCTAACCTATGTGGGGCTGGTGTTTCAACAATTTGTTAAACAATAATTTGTTCATCCAATTGTGGTATAGCGGAAGAAGAAACATTTTCTGGAGCTTCTTGAACTTCTTCAAGTTGCACCGTTCTCCCACTTACCCTTTTGGAGAGAAACTCTTTCTCTAGAAAAACACCATTACGAGCGACAAACACTTTGCCCTCTTCCCGGTTGTAGAAATAATAACCTTTGGTTTTCCTAGGGTATCCTACAATAAAGCATTTATCAAACTTGGAATAAAGCTTATCAGACATCATACGTTTTACATAAGCCTCACATCCCCAAATCTTAAGAAAAGACAATCTAGGATGCTTCCCAGTCCATATCTCATATGGCGTCCTTTCCACGGATTTAGATGAAATCCTATTAAGTGTGAAAGCGGTAGTTTCTAGAGCGTATCCCCAGAAGAACAATGGAAGAACACTTTGGCTCATCATAGACCTAACCATGTCTAACAAGGTTCAGTTCCTCAGTTCGGATACTCCATTCCATTGGGGTGTTCCTGGCGGAGTCCATTGTGGAATAATTCCACATTACTTTAGATGTTCACCAAATTCATGGCTCAAATATTCACCATCACGATCAGATCGTAGGAGTTTAATAGTCTTGCCTAATTGATTTTGTACTTCATTTTGAAATTCTTTAAACTTTTCAAAGGATTCAGACTTATACCTCATTAAGTAGATGTAACCATATCTACTAAAGTCGTCGGTAAAAGTTATGAAATACTGAAAATCACCTCTGGCCGTGCAACTCATTGGTCTACATACATCCGTATGTACAAGTCCCAATAGTTCACTCGCCCTCTCACTATTTCCTGTGAAAGGCAACTTAGTCATTTTCCCAAGTAAACAAGACTCACATGTATCAATTTATTCAAAATCAAAAGAACTCAGAACACCATCTGTATGGAGCTTCTTTATGCGCTTCTCATTTATATGACCTAAACGATAATGCCAAGTATATGTGGGATTCAAATCATTAGGCTTGAGCCTTTTCGCATCAATGTTATAAATAGGCTTATTCTCAAGATCTAAGTAATATAATCCATTCACCAATGGGCAATTACCATAGAGAATATCATTCAAATAAATGGAACAAAACTTGTTCCTTATTATGACCTCATAACCATCATGTTCCTCCAAACACTTTGAAGAAATAATGTTTTTGCCTAAGGCAGGAATGTAATAACAATTATTTAACTCCAAAACTAATCCTGATGGTCATGAAAGTGGATAAGTTCCAACGGCCAACGCAATAACCTTTGCACCATTGCCGACGCGAGCATCCACCTCGCCTTTTGCACACTTCCTTGCTTCTTTAAGCCCCTGCAACGATTTGCAAGTATGAATCATTGATCCGGTATCAAATACCCATGAATCATAAGGACGTGTAGCAACATTATTAATTTCAATAACATTGATACCTGAATTAGAAGTATCTCCACGCTTCTTCTTCAGTTCTTCCAGATAAAGCTTGCAATTCCTCTTTCAATGACCGGTTTTCTTACAGTAAAAATAAGGATCACCAGCTATCGGTTTAGGATTAGGAGCTGCTGCAAGTTTAGGCTTAGTGTTAGAGATCTCATCTGTAGCCTTAGCCTTAGCCTTGCGCTTTTGCTGCTTGCTATCCTTTTGAACCAAGTTAACTTGACTTGGACCAGATTTTTTGATGCTTGCCTCAGCTGTCTTAAGCATCTCATGCAACTCAGCCAATGTCTTCTCCATGCTATTCATTTGAAAGTTTAAAATGAAAGGCTCATAGCTCGCGGGAAGCGACTGGAAAATCACATCTATGGCCAAATCAGAGTGTAGAGCAGCACCAAGTTTCTTCAAATTCTCAATGTAACCAATCATCTTGATCACATGAGGACTGATAGAACCATTTTCAGCTAGCCTGCACACAAACAAGGACTTTGAGATGTTGAACCTCTTAGACCTTGCTTGGTTCTCAAACATGCTACGGAGTCCCTCAATCATATTGTGGGCATCTACGTTCTCATATTGCTTCTGAAGCTCAGAGGACATAGTGGCAAGCATGAGATAGCTAACATCAATAGCATCATTGGTATGCTTCTCATACTCCCTTTTCTGAGCAGTAGTAGCATTATCTGGCAGATCAACAGGATAGGGAAGCTCTAGAACATATTCCTTTTTCTCTTGCTTGAGAACAATTCTCAAGTTATGATACCAATCAATAAAGTTTGTTCCACTAAGCTTTTCTTTTTCAATAATCAAGCGCAAATTAAAAGTGTTACTAGCAGTTGGTGCCATGATCTACAACAGAAAATATGCGAATATAAACACTATGTAAATGTAAAACTCTTATTAAAGATTTTAACAAAAGTTTATTATTCCACTATATGCTTGAAATCGTTTTCCCTCAAAATAACATATAGTGGTTGAAGATCCATATTTAACTTAGATTCTAGTGAGCTTTGGCATCACTGCTAGAAATCTAGTGACATAGATAAGCAATACTTTGCTAATCACATCCCAATGTGACTCTTGTTTGTTGGATGACATCACATGCCCCGACGCTAACACCATGCCCCAAAGCCCAAAACCGTTTTGATAGCTTTGTTAATTAAACCAATACTATACATGTAAATGTCTGACATTTACCCTAATACTTAAGATAGTTGAGGTATTCTACTTTGGTAGACCTACCATGTAATGATCATAATTTTAATAGGTGCAGCTATTGAAAGGGCATATAATTTAATTTTTCTTGAGGGAACCTATTCTAGCATGTTAATCATATCCAATATAAATTACACATGAAAAAATAGGATAACAGGAACATCATCACAGGCAATCATATTAACTATGAAATAGCATGGTCCCTTTTAATTGGTGATCTCCATATACATTGTCATCGCCATGTCTCCCGTCCCTTCAACCATCATGCTTGAGACCTCCATGAACTAACACTTAGCTACTACAACTAATAGCTAGTAATAAATTATATGAGAATATCAAATATCACAGGTCGACACGCATGCCATTATATAATAATATGACAGCCTCAACCCAGCTGTAATTAATCATGACACACAGGTCATGCAAATCACATACATACATCACATGCATCTTTTGGACCATACCATTTATAACATTCTCTGCAAAAACAAGTTAGGCGATAAGCGAATGCTAACGCCTGGCCAAAATGGGGTGTAACAATCTAGGTGAGAAGTGAATGCTAACCTCACAGGATTTCACAGATCGTATCTATGAAATCGTAATGGAAATCCTATCGGGAAAATCATATCTACCTGATTTTGAGTCATTCATAATGTCTCAGTTTCCATTAGGTTTTCATGAGTAGACTGCGATATATGATCATGATACTATTGGCTCTTCTACTGGCGCATGTAGTTAGTCTCGATGGTGATTCCAGCAGATAGGGACAAGTCATGCGCGCACGGTGAAAGAACACAAATAAATCAATGATGCATGTATCGCTATCCATCCATTACCTTGTGAACATCCCTATCACCATTGATCTAATCAACCCGTACATAAAAGCATGTAATAGATCTCATCTAATACATCAGCATATCAACTATATGCACAAGATCCAGATCATAAACTACACAAGGTCGGCTCTGATACTATTGAAGGGGAACGAGTAGGCTACAATAGCATATAAAATATCTACCATTCAACCAGAAAACCTTGCAAGAGAGGATCATGGACGTTACCACTAGACGCACAGGCGGAGCATAAGCGAAGATTGGAGCAGCTCGTCCAACGTAGTCACGCGTCGATATAGTGGAAGTAGTCGATCACAATCGTCTCCTCCTAGTCCAGCCGTCTGGCATCGCAGCAACAGCAGCGCCTCCTTGCGATATCCACACGTACGGGGTTGGAGCACTGTGTGTGACGTGCTAGTACCGGCAACACGGCTAGAGTTTGTGGACGAGAGAGAGGAGCACGGTGGCTAGGGTTCTAGACTGGTGGTTGCGTGCACCCCTTGCCCCGCCTCCACTTATATAGACCCTTCTAATGGGCCTCGACAAGTTGGCCCATTAGTGGACTAATCCCTCACGGATCAATATCCGTATGGCCCTCACATACGGATCAAATCCATAATGTCTCTTGGACATATCTCTAACACTAGAGGCGCGCAACCCTCTGCACAAGTGCACAACCATTAAGTACAGGCGAGAAAAGAACATGCCAGAAGACTACTGTTCGATTATGCAGCGGCCACAACCGTTCACAACGAACCCAATGATGGTCCGTTCAAAATGGTTACTCCGACTGCGATGTTGTTTTCCGACAACCTGCCACTGCCAACGGTGGCGCAAATGGCACCTCCATGCGGCAACAGGCTGACTCGCTGGCACTGTACTCGGTAGCTCGCTTGAGCGCCAAAGATGCGCGACAATTGCCCGCCCTGCACATTAACTTTCAACTCACATGGGGCCAATGACCGAATGACTGGCAATGACGACGACCCTCTTCCTCAAGGCGCCCTCGACCAAAACGATGGTGAGATCTTCCATGGCATCCACAACACACATGGACGTGGCTCTGGCCCGTTCTGCACGGCGCTCACGGTGCCCACGCGAACGTGGCTCCAACCCGTCCTGTATGGTGCTTGCGGTGACTGCGCACCCACGCGGATGAGGCAAAAGCTATCTGACAAGACTCTTTGCTCGCCGGTAACGGACGACGCCCGACCATGTGGACGTGCGACTACACTTCCATACTCGATGGGTAACCATCACATGGCGGCGTCCACTTGGCGCCCCATCCGTAAGTAATGACAATGCCGACTGCAGTGACGGCTCATCCCGACCACAGTGACGTCTGTTGGTGGCGCCACTAGCGCCTCGACATGGCTAGCGACTCGGCGTCCACGCGGATGCGGACTAGCCCATCCCGCATGATGATCGGCCTGGCCACCGAACGACGACAGCGTCTTCGCGGCAAATGGCGCGACGGCGTCAACTGCCGTTATTGGTAGTGGCGCACGCTGGGATGATGGCGGATGAAGTTTGCACTCTATAAAATTTACAAATGTAAATTATCACCTAGTTTGCTCATGAACATTCCTAAATGTGCAAATTCAAATCCAGAGATATTATTTTCTGGATATTGTATGTCCAATCAACATTCCCTATGACATAAAAAATAATTACATTGTATATAGTGATTATGTTGTAAATTATAATCCACTATGTGGATTAAAATCATGTCCCAAGTGTTTGTCCGATGTGCATCTCTATGACATGTATTATTGATAATTTCTTATGAATTCTTGCAATTGAGATATCAAAATGTGTTTCTTTTGTTTTGCAATTGATATATTAATTTCTTGCAAAGCACGGTATTTTAGTTCACTATTATAAAGCCCAATGTGCTTAATCAAAGGAAAATTAAAATTTAAACACATGTAAATATTTACAATATTTTCAGTTTGCAAGTGAGATTTATATCTCTTGCATATCACCATTTAATGAACCGCCATTAAACCCAATATGCTTAATCTAAGGAATTAAATATAAAACACAATACAATATACTCCCTTCGTCCATGTATAGAAGACGCATTTGGGTGTGGCACTATGACCAAGGACAACTCAAATAGGTATGGGGACTACTACTACGTGCATGTGGGAAAAGTGAGAATAGTTGCATGCAAATAGGCTGCATGTGAACGGAAGTGGAGGAGTATTCAATGACATGCATAAATCAAAGCAACAACAGCATTTAATCATTAGGAGAAGAGAAATGCGCTTAAATTTTTTGGAAAACTCTAAAACACTAATGCGCCTTCTATAGATGGACAGAGGGAGTAATAATTTTGAAATTGAGATTTATTTTTTGCAAAATTCAGATTTAATTCATCTAAATTAGGTCTTATGCACTTGGTACAAGGAGAATTAAAATCCATATAAAATTCGAGTGATTACCTTTAATTATGTTTGAAAAACACATGGGAGTGGAACTATGAAATTGTTGACACAAAAATTATCACGTGACCTGAGAGATCTGCTTAACTCCAGTACAGGATCAATACAAGGAACCAGGACATGCAAGTCAATTTTCCCTACAAATCGACAAAGAGACAAACGATCAGAAGGCGCGGGTCACCTGCCCAGGACAGGCCGACGAAGAAAGCCGATAGTCACTATTCGTGAGATTAACCAATGCAACTATATGAATAAATAAAATAAGAGAAATTAAACTAATCGACTGATTATATCGGCTTATCGATAAAATTTTATTCAATAAATGATTTTAAATCATAGATGTCGATAAAGAATCAAATCGACAAGACAGAGTTGATAAACCAACAGTATTCATGAAGCAATTAGCCAAGTTGATGTAAGGTGCTAGAGTCGATACAGCTGAGTCGATAGTTCTACAGTAAATACGCATAGACTCGCTCTATCGATGGCGTTAGGTCGATAGATCTAATTAGCTGGTATTACAAATATGCTTCAAAATCATAAATCTATCTTATTTTAACAACGGGACAAATGACTATCAAAGTGAATGATATGATCAATCTAAGCATCAGAAAGTCGATTGAACCATGATAACCTATCGACTAAACGCCCCGATAGAACTCTATCGATTCTACCTATAAACGGATCGAATCTAACCCTATCTACCTAGTAAGAGATCGAAATCGATGCAGCCTTGCTGATTCAAACCGATCGAACTTAATCAAGACAGTTTTCAAACACGGTAGATAGAGCTAGATTTAACCTATTTATGGATAAAATCAATAAAGTGACTCAAATAATAGATCTAAATTATACCTTTAGAATCTACTAAAATCATAATAGATCGGTTTCAATCAGGCAGTATCGTAATCGGAGTCAATAGAATAGGTATAAAGAAAATCTAATTACCGGATAACTAAAAATTCTAACAATAAGAACTAGAATATCAAATCAATGAGCCAATGCAGCCCAAACGAGACGAGGATTTCGTGGAGTAGGAAAGATTGGCGATGCGCCGAATTGTATTGAATGAAAGTTTTGTTTTTCTCGTACAGATCCTATTACAAATTTATAACTCCATGCAAGGGGTTCTGACCTGACTCGGTCAGAACTCTTAAACAAATCGACTAGGTTTATTTCTAAACTAAATTCAAACTAACCAAATAAACGAAAATAAAACCCTAACAAGCCCACGTTATTCTCTCCGCCATTGGGCACCAATGACTTCGGCTGATTCCCAACTCCATGCAGCTGACCATTGGGCCCGGTCAAATTCCGATGCCAACACATGTCCCTCGAGTCTGGTGTATGAAATTTTCGTGCACAGATTCATCTCCTCATTTCCTGCGTGCCTTTATTCGCGCCCGCAGTTACTTGTGAGCCATCCACTGTCAAATTTTGTCTTTTAGTATAATTCCCAACTATTCACGCCCTTCTTAATTGTAGCTCACTGTTTTCCTATGCCGCCTCGACTGCTGATTTTCACTTTTTGATTGTCTTCGTGCTTATCCTTCCTCCTCAAACTTCATCGCTTCCTATTCTCCCAATCAATGCAGAGCAGTGTTTGGATTCTTCAAAGGTCAAGCCTAGACCCTATAAATAGTTCCTTTTGCCAGCTTCTTCCTCTCATGTTGACATCTTCGACCATGGGTCTTCTACTGAGAGCCCTGATGGAAAAATACCATTTATCTCTAAATCTGCTAAGTTTATTATGGCGAATACTCTTCGCCTCTTCTGCCCCCAGAGCGATCCTTTCAATCCAAAGTTCGCAGCTGCCCCCGCCTAGAAATCAACTCACTAGTTGCCTTTAGATGGAGGCACAGGTGTCCAGAATGGCATCGGCGGCGTGGCACTCTCTTCCCCTTGTCCGTTGGGTGATGTCTGATGATGATGACACTCTTCCAGGGAAGCAGAGGAAGCTGCTTATATGTTTTTCTTCTTCTATGCATCTCCTTCCTTGTATTTGGGAGGATAATAATTACATCTTTATCCCCTAGTTGTAATAGGAGAATAGGTTTATTCAAAAACCAATTACCTGCGAGTAATCCATCCATCTTCATTCTGTAACAATGCTTATCTGTAACTTCTTCTATGAGTGATGTTCTCAATATCGTTACTGGATAAATATTCTATAATATTGTATTTTCTTAAACGTGGCGTTAATATTTTTCTGCTAAGGGCAATATTCTCAATATCGGCCATCTCAAGTCGATGAACATCCATCGGCTATCCATATGGATGAAATTTATAACATCGGCCATGATCCAGTAATCGAGCTCATGCGCCAATCCAAACACTTGTATGATATTTCTTCAAGTATGTACCATTAATTGCTCTTTCGAACTCTTCTCCTTTTATTCCTTACAAAAACTACGTGTTGCCTGGCGTACATCGGATCACTTTGAATGGACCCTCCCACGTTGGCGACCATTTTCCAAAATGATTATCTCTAGAACTGATGGGCATAATTAACTTCCAAACAAGATCCCCTTCTGAAAATGATTATCTTAGAATCTAGACACACAGGCTTTATTTTATTGAATCTTTTCTAAGGCTTTCATCCGATGTTGTGCTACATCTTCCAATTCATCCAACATAACTTGCCTGTAATCATCGACTGTTAAATAATCTTGCATCTCCGTCCTTCTGGACCCTAGATTTATCTCCTATGGTAAAACAGTTTCATGCCCATAAACCAACTTATAAGGTGGCACTTTAATCGACCCATGACAAGCCATCCTGTATGCTCATAAAGGCTCAACCAATATCGTATGCCACTTCTTTGGTTGTTCATCTATCTTTCTGTTAATCAATTTAATCAAACTCTTGTTAGATGCTTCTGCTTGATGATTGGCTTGAGCATAATAGGGTGATGAATTCAAAAGCTTGATTCCCATACTATCAGCAAAGCTTTGAAACTCTTCTGAAGTGAATACAGAGCCTTGGTCAGTCGTAATAGTCTGTGGTACACCAAATTTGTATATAATATGCTCCTTCACAAAGTTGATCACTTCACCAGTAGTAACATTCTTCATATGCACTGCTTCGACCCACTTTGTGAAGTAATCTGTAGCCGCCATAATATATTTATGACCTTTGCTTGATGCTGGATAATTTTGGCCAACCATATCCATACCCCAACCTCTAAAAGGCCACGGCTTAATGATTGGATTCATAGCCGACGTCGGTGCTCTCTGAATCGCTCCAAACTTCTGACAATCCTGACACCCTCTATAATACTTAAAACAGTCTTCCAGCATGGTAGGCCAATAATATCCAGTTCTCTTAAGCAACCATCTCATCTTATGGGCAGACTGATGCGTGCCGCATATCCCATCATGTACTTCGCACATAACAAGTTTGGCCTCCTCTTGATTTAAACACCTTAGCAATACACCATAACCTGTCCGATAATAAAGTTTCTCTTTAAGTAAAACATACCGCAATGCCATATATGAATCTTCCAAGGAGTTCGTTGAGCTGGATCCTTGAGGTATTGGATAATCTTGAACCTCCAATCTTCTTCATCGACATCAGCTATATTAATAATAACTCCAGTAGTGTTCAATTGATAGCCCGATGCTTTCTGTGCTAGATCATTTGCTTCCATATTTTTATTCTCTTGGGACATGCTTAAATCTCAGTGTCTTGAAGCATTGCAACACATCTTGACACTCGGCATATAATATTCTTAACATATCATTCTTACATTCAAATTCTCCTACTAACTTCCCGAGCACCAGTAATGATTCTCCCATGACTTTAACCTAATCGACTTCAGCTTCCTTCAATATCTACAACCCCTTAAGCACAACTCTATATTTAACTTGATTATTAGTCAACACCTCGACTGTAAATGCAAACTCAAATCTTGCCCCCCTCCCCTGAGGCGATATGATCACGAGCCCGATACCACATCCACTCTTGCAAACAAAACTATCAAAGAACAGTAACCATGGCACTGGCTCCACCATCGATAGTTCAGATCCGCAATGCTCAACAACCAAATGAGCCAGAACTTAACCTTTAACAGCCTTAACAAATTCATAAGTAAGATCATATTTGACTAGAGCAAGCATTGACTTGCCAATTCTCCCTTTAAAGATAGGAGCCGATAGCATATACTTGATGACATCAGCTTTGCAAACCACCACACACTCAGTCGATAACAGATAATGCCTCAACTTCACACATGATAAATACAAGCATAAACATAACTTTTCAAACTCTGTGTACCTGGTTTTAGCATCAACCAACCTCCAACTTAAGTAAAATACAATCCTTTTTTACCATCTTGTTCTTGAATTAAAGTTGACCTGATTGACTTCTTGTCAGCCGTAAGATAAAGCTTTAAAGGTAATCCTTCTCTTGGTGGCACCAATACAGGTGGGGAAACCAAATACTTCTTGATATCATCCAAAGCTTTATGGTGTTCCGCCTCCCACACAAACCTCTGATTTGCCTTTAATTTCAATAACGGGGTAAACACATCGAGCTTCCCGGTCAAGTTTGAACTAAACCTCCTGATGAAATTTACTTTGCCGATCAAAGATTGAAGTTCTATCTTGTTGATCGGTGGCTCAATATCATTAATAGCTTTCATGCTCTTTGGCCCAATTTCAATTCCTCTTTCATGCACAATAAACCCTAGAAGCTGACCAGCCGATATGCCAAAAGCACACTTCTTTGGATTCATCTTCAAGCCATACTTCCTGGTCCTCTCAAGCACTTCCCGCAAATCAGCTATATGATCTTCTATTTTCTTAGATTTAACCACTACATCATCAATATAAATTTCCACTAACATGCCGATCAAATCATGGGATATGTAATTCATGGCCCTCTGATACGTGGCTCCAATATTCTTCAATCCAAACATCATAACCACTCATTCGTACAACCCAATCGCTCCCGGACACCTGAAAGCAGTCTTTGGTATGTCTTCTTCTGCCATGAAAATCTGATTATAACCAGCATTACCATCCATAAAACTAACAATCTTATGCCCTATTGTTGCATCAATCAGAAGATCTGCTATTGGCATTGGGTAGTCGTCCTTCGGAGTAGCTCTATTCAACGGGAGAAAGTCGATACAAACTCTCAACTTGCCGCACTTCTTGAAAACATGTACAATATTTAAAACCCACTCCGGATATCAGCAAGGTCTAATAAACTTAGCATCATATAATTAGGTAATTTCAGCCTTGACATCATCATAAATTTTTGGGTCAATTCTTCTCGGAGGTTGCTTGTAAGGTCGATATCTAGGTTTTATGGGCAACTGATGTTCGACTATGGATCGGCTCAAACCGGGCATCTCAGAATAATCCCAAGCAAAACAATCCTGATACTCTTTTAATAATTTTATTAATTCAACTTTAAAATCTTCACCCAACTTCTTACTAATAAATGTCGACCTCGGTTTGTCACCATCTCCTATATCGACTTCCTATAGCTCATCGGCCGACATGAATCATTTTCCCAATTTCCCATCTTCTGCAAAATTCCATTGGGGTGCCTGTCAGAGAAACAATTTAGAATTTGACTGGTCCATTACCTCAAGACCCTGTGTAGCAATCTTAACATAATCCCCATCCCAGATCTTGCCAGACAAACACTCCATATCATCTGCATGCCATGGCACTAAATCGGCCGATACAACATTGACAGTTTCATCGCTGGGATTACCTCTACTTGATCGCCAATCCACTAGGCCAGAGACTGGTGCATTGTCGATGGAACACAACAATTCGCATGTAACCAATCACGACCCAACATAAGGTTGTAGCTTCCCTTTCCATCAATGATGAAGAAAGTAACCGGCAAAGTTTTACTACTGATTGTAAGTTCCACATTTAAAACTCACATGGTTGCTGCAGTACGCCCACCATAATCCCAAAGAATTATATTTGTATCGATCAAATCTTCTTTAGTCTTCCCTAATTTCCTGACAGTAGTGATCAACATTATATTTACAACAGCACCTCCATCAACCATCATCGATCCCATCGACATCCCATTGACGAATCTCTTCAAGTACAAAGCCTTCAAGTGCTGATGTCTAGACTCATCCGGTTTATCAAATATTGCTTGTTGAGTATCAAATATCAATTGTGGTGTATCTTCTTCATCAGCAAACAATTCTTCTTCCGAGGCCATAAACTCTTGAGGCAACATCATCACCATACTCACTAAAGCACTTGTTGCTTGTATTTGTGATTTCACCTTTGGCCTCCAGACCTTCTTCGGTGGCTGATCATCACCACAATAATAATAATATTTGCCAGCCCTTATCTGCCTGCAACGCATTCTCTGTATCTTGCGCTTTTGGCTCCTAGAGAAAATACCAGATGGGCACCACTGATCAGTTGTAACCTTCAAGACTATTGATGATTGGATCCCCAAGGTATGAATGTTTTGGTGATAGATGACAACTATGAAATTGTGGGCTAATATCTACACGAGTATTATCTATGGAGGAATCATCTCTAAACCCTATTACAAGTCATATGGATGATGGTTGCCTTGGTGATTGATGACAATGACCATAAGCATAGAGGCTTGATGAGCTTGATGGAGTCCAAGGGTTGATGAAGATGGATCAAGGCTAACGACAAGCTATGGTGTAAGTGTTGGGTAAACTTGCCTAGTTGTTAGGGCTTTGAGTCCATAGGAAAAACTAGACTATCAAGGGGGTCTAGGTCATTCTCTTAGGTCATGTCTAGTCGGTGATGTGCAAGGTTGCTCGGTGAAATCACAGGCACTAGTTGATAATGGAGAAGCCAAGGAGCTGTTCGGAGAAGCCGAGAAATAAAGTCAAGCGAGGACGACAAGTTTCAGCTTCAAGATAAAGTGACCGGACTATACGGTCACTAAGAGATTTTGTTCGGAGACTACAGTGAAGAAGTGAGGAGACTGCCAGAGTTGGGAACCGTAGATACCGGATGGTCTGGTCTACAGACCGGATAGTCCGGTCTGTATAGATCACTCTGGGCAGTGAGGAAGTTGTTGCGTGCAATGTTTTTGGACTAGAGAGAGAAATAGACCGGACGGTTTGGTCAGCAAGAGTCAGCAGAGGGGTCAGAGCCGTTGGAGCTTGATGTTGCAGTGACCGGACGGTCCGGTCAGGCAGTGACCGGATAGTCCGGTCAATAGGCCCAGAAAGTTGATTTCGTGGAGCAATGACTAGTTTGAGGTTGAGAGCCTATATAATTTCGTTGCTGGGGTCTTTGTGATCTCTCTTGGCCAGTGGAATATCTAAGAGCATTTGGTAAGGTCCAATACGAAAAGAGTAGAGCACTAGGAGAAGATATTGCATATCTTGAGAGTGCTAGTGGAGAGTAACTTGAGCATCTTGCACATCTAAGGCTAGGGTGTCCTTGAGGGTGTGATCTAGATTGTTACTCTTGGTCTATAGTGAGACCTAGACTGGTTAGATGTCGGTGATCGAGCCTATCGTGATTTTTCCCTGCCAGGGTTTTTAAAAGATGATATTAAATGACATAATATTGTCTCTAAACTCTCTTATGGATTTTTCCTCGAAAGAGTTTTTCCATATGAGTTTTCAACGAGGCAATATCTAATATATGTTGTATCAATTTCTCCTGATTTTCCCACTGGGTTTTAAGAAGTATTCACAGCGGATCAAAATATATCTCCTCATATTTTTTCCCACGATGTTTTGGAGGAGTTGTATGATGGTGTACGATAACGATCGATTGATAAGGGAGGGGGGGGGGGGGGGGGCGTTAAGAATCCTTGTGATGGATTATTGACCAATCTTGTCACTCCACTAGGATTATAGTGTGAACACATCATTGGTATGAACACAAAGATTACTTGGTCTCTACTCTTCCTCCTACTATAAATTGTACTCATCATCATTAATAAAGAATGCAATTCATTATCTTCCTGTTATCTCATTTACATTCAACAGTTTTCATCTCACTCATGGCAAACGGTGGCTTCAAGTGAAAAAAAAAATATATGGTAAAATCACAAAATCATAGATTCGAAATTAGAATCACAATTAACCCTCTAAATGATGATAGAAACACAAATTTCTGAAATTAATAATACAAATGAGACAATCAGTTCCAGTCTAGTCCAGCCTTAAGGGTCATGCTGTGTAAATTTAGAATATAACTAGCAAAGTGTCCGTGTGTTGCACCGGAAAAAAAACACATTGTATGGTTTAAATATAAAAATATTTATATAATATATTTATTAAACATATATAATATTATTAATACTTTTACATGAAAGATCATATTTATATTACTGTTTATGCTTCTTAGTATACCATTTTATATACAGAAGTAATTATTTTTTCACCATTTTTCACTATATTCTTATCATAAGTATGTTTTTTTTCTCTGATATTGACGATTTCGACATATAGTGTTATTTGAGATGATGCAGAATTAGGTGAAATAACACTAAAAAGATTCAAAGATAAGAAGTAGCGATATAAAGCCCGACTTCAGATTTCCCATAAGCCTATGGCACCTACAAGATAGCTCTGTATGTACATGAAATCCAACATGCAATACCAAGATTGTGACCCAATGACTACGGATTTCTAGAAGATTTATCTGAAACAAAAAATCAATTTACGCAGGCCAGAAATAGCATTGTATTGCATTGCAGTTTTAAACTTTAAAACTTGCTCCAATGGGAAAAGTATGACTATAAAAGTTGTAGATCTCGTCGAGAGATTTCTGGAACATATATACATCATATTATTTGGACTCCAGAGCTATGAGATATAGGACCCACAAAGAGATGTGCATACAGGAGTTCAAATCGGAAAAAATATTTTTTCATCGTATATTTGGATACAAAGATTTTCGAATATGTGAATCCATTGAATAACAAGGATGTAAACTTTTTAAGAGCTACAAGATAGAGTCCAAGTTTGTCTCATTTCGACTCCGGATATGGGATTTATGATTTTTGAAAGTTAGTGCTTATTATGGAAGGTATAAAACTGATTTGGATTCAATCTCTCATTTTGTGGACACAAAATGGACGACAAATTATCTTTCGTGCAGCATTTTATAGAAACGAAAACCGTCTTCCGTATGTATACTGTATGTAAATATAAAGGAGCCGACTGGAACGTCCAACTCGTGTCCAACTACATCTAATCTACGGCTGTTGGACTGTGAGTAATACTTGCTAATGGATGTGATTCACCAGTCGTACCTGAGTCTACCACTCTGGTCACTTATAAAAGGGAAAAATTCCCTGGAGACCAGCCACAGAAGCCTCTCCGTGCGGCCCTGGTTCAGATGTGTGATGCGTGGACGTTTCCTCCATCCGACAACGCCAGGCAATCGATCGACTCCCACGGCTCGCTGGCTCTCGTACGAGTAGTTTGCATCGGCTCATAGTCAAGGCAATGCATTCGGATGTACAAGCCACTCATAGCCCTCGTCTACGTAAGGCATCGATCATGATTGTTCTGCCGCCGCCAAATATCATCGTCCTCAACCCTAGCAGTCGACATGGAGACTGAACCATGCATCATGACAGCCGGCGTGGAGGACGAGCCATCCTTCATTGATCCCTGTGCATTGGGCAAGGAGGCCGATCAATCCATTAATAGCACTTTCGTTCTTGCTGATGGCAGATATCACAGTATGAATGTCGGCGATTCTTCAACCATCGATGATCACGCTAAAACATGGGTATGTGGATTAATTGGGTCCCTGTAATCTCTGATTTGTAGTATGTTTTATAGAGACAAACTCAAAAATGTGTTGTGTTTCATCGCTCAATAAGCTCTTATTCGATAACCCATTTGCATCTAGCTAGGTACAGGTAGAAAAGGGTATTGCTAAATTAAAGCACTCCATAATTCAAGAGAACAGGAAAACAATTGCCATTGGATAGATGCATATGATCAATCCAATAAGTAGCTTAGATCAATCTTCTTTGATTGCAGAACCACGTCAAATGCTAGATTTTTTCAGAACATCATATCAGGAAGATTTGTGCCGCCCTTAGCATCTTATGTAGACAGCCAAAACTATGACCATAGTGGAATGTAGACAGTAACGCATATATTTAACGGCTGGGCAGGTCGATGGAGTTTATGTCCAACATCTCGATTAAGTAAATATAAGATAATTGTTTTTGTGCAGGAGAGCATCCATACAGTTACTATGCCCATGATGGAACACATCATAACTGAGTCAACATCCACATTGACCACAACTACTTCAGTTGAATTGTCGGAGGATTTGGCACAATTGCCTCGTCAGGTATGCCATGTTGATCCCATATTATGCATACTTTAAAATTTTCAGTTTCTGATTCATGGTAGCACATGTATTTCTAATCATGTTTTTATCCATTGTTCATTAGGTTTCGATTGTTTCTCAAGTTAGAATGGCTTTTAAATCCGAGGATGATGCTTATGAGATGTACAATACCTATGCTGGTAAGATTAGGTTTAGCATTCGAAAGAGCACAACAAAGCGTGGAACCTCTGATCGTACTGTGTATCAAAAACATATAGTATGCAGCAATGAAGGATTTGGGGAGACTGATTCATCAAAAGGCACAACAAAGACAGGTTACAATGCTCGTGTTCAGCTTAGTGTCGGCAAAGAGGGGGTTTGGACAGTGCAAAAAGTTGTACTTGAGCACAATCATTATCTTGCTAGTCCAAATAAGAAGAAAAACTTGAGGTCGCAATGACGTGTCACAGAAGCGGACAGACAACTAATTGGGCAAATACGAGAAGCTAGGATGAAACCTGCCCAGGTATTTGAGTTCATGAAGGAGTTCTATGGAGGAGCAGACAAAGTTCCATACTCAAGGATGGATTGTAATAATGAGATTGGTCATGAGCGGAAGAAGTACTTAGAATCCAACAATTCACAAACACTATGCAACTATTTGAAGAATAAACAACTAGAGGATCCTACGTTTTTTATGCAGTTGATATAGATGAGCAAACTGGTCGTATAGTTAATTTCTTTTGGACAGATGATCAATCTATTATGGATTATGCATGCTTTGGTGATGTTGTGACATTTGACACGACGTTTCAGACTAATAAGTTTGAAATGCCATTTGTTCCACTCCTTGGAACGAACCATCACAAGCAAACAATAATTTTTGGAGCTGCATTGCTTATGTATTTCAGATCATTTGTGTGGTTGTTTGAAACCTTCCTAATGGCAATGTCAGGAAAACATCCAAGCACAATTTTTACAGATCAAGATGCAGCCATGGCAGGTGCAATTGCTTATGTATTTCCAAACACAGCCCATCGTCTTTGTTTATGGCATATTTATCTTAATGCTGCTAAACATCTTGGGAATGTAATTAAGGACAATCCTGAGAAGAACTTTATGGCTACTTTTAAGAGTTGTGTCTATGAAGATAGATTAGAGGTTTATTTCAACAAGAAGTGGAATGACTTGTTACAAGACTACAACCTCAAGGAAAATGAATGGATGAAAAATCTATATGGTTTGAGGAAAAAGTGGGCTATTGTTTACCGGGACTCTTTCACAGCTGATATGACCTCGACTCAAAGGAGCGAAGGAATGAATAATGTCTTCAAGAAAAGATTTCATAGGAAACTTGGTCTTTCGGAGCTTCTTGTAGAATGTGAGAAGGTTTCTGCTAGTCTTCGTGAAAATGAGTTGAATGCAAATTTTCAATCACGTCGAAAGGACCGAGTTACTTATGTCCAAAATTTACCTATGTTGAAGACCGCAGCTGAATCCTATACAATGCGAATGTACTCAGAGTTTGAGTTAGAGTTCAAAAGCCAGCTTTTATTCACTGGTACCTCGGTATAAACTGAAGGGTCAATCTTGACATATATGGTGAGGCATATGCAATCTGATCATGGAGCCACAGTTTTATTCAACATTGAAGATATGACTATTATATGTTCCTGTAGAAAGTATGAATCTATTGGTATGTATGCAAATTTTGAATTTATTATAGTTTATATTACAAATTGATGAATAACAACATCCATATATATATAAGGAATATTATGCAAGCATGCCCTCAAAGTCTTTAATATAAGGGATGTTTTCATTTTGCCATCACAATACATACTGCACCGATGGACAAAATATGCAAAAAGAGGATTTTATGTTGAGAAACAAGGATCTGAGAAGGAAAATGTGAAAATCCAAGCTGCACGTATCTCACGAAAGGCGACCTCCGTTGCCTTGAAGTGTTCGCTTTCGAAAGAGCTTCTTGATGAATTGGAGAAAGCCATAGACAAGTTGGATTTAGAAGCAGATAGTTCTATAAGCAAGGTGCAAAAAAAATCTAATGAGGTTTGTTTAGTTGAAACTAATTGTGTTACAGATGCATTAACAGGTAAAATATCATTTAGAGTGCCCCGAGTGATAAAAGGCCCAAAAAATAAGCGATCAACTATCGCCCTAGGAAAGAGAAAGGGGAAGAAAAAGAAAATTGATAATAAGAAAGGTATGGCTCTTAGCAATTTTAGCATTTGCGCATTCTATGGTTCTATATTTTTTCCTCCAACTTATATTTCTAATTGTAGGAGAAGAGCCATATACTATGGTAGAAAATATAGATGAAGGTGCTGATACAGAACAATTCATGGTAAGTCATTTGACTTGGACTCACTATACACCATCTTATACTTTATTTACTTACAAGTAAAATGTTGTATTCTATGACACAAGATATGAATTCTTCTACTATTGGTGCTAATAATACAATGCCACACTTTGCAACTAATGTGTATGTACAATCTTTAACCATGGCTACTCCACTGATGCCACACTATAATATGCACCTGAGTTCTTCTGCCATAGGCGCCACTCCATATTTACAAGGAGGATATACTGGTCTCTTATTTGGAGTTGATCAAGATGCCACACTGGCTGCCAGAAAATTATGTTTTGATGGAGTGCCTAATAATGAAGATATATGATTGTATTTTTTTATTATATGTTTATTTAGTGTATCCATGAATTTTAAAGGATGAACATGATATTCTGGGTTTTATTTCCAACAAAAAATCAGATGTTTCAGATTTCAGTTTATTTGACACACTCTCTTGAGCCTGCCTGGGCATATGTCATATTGTTGACAAACAGATTAAAATGCAGAACACATCTGTGATTCCCAAACATCAATTTTTATTTCAGAACAATATTTTTGAATATATCACACACGGTATAATTTCATAGGCACGCAGTACATCAGGCTGAGAAGCCATAAAAAAGCTTGATATTCCTACAACATCAAGCGTAGAGGTAGGCTGCATCGGCTGCCACTGCAATGTTCCCTGAACAAGTGCATTAGCCATCTTCGGTCCATCAGACTATATACTCGTTGGACTCCCAATCCATACGATTGTTGTTGTTAGTCTTGTTCGGTAAATTCATAAAGTAGTCATCTCTTACCATTGTTGAAAGTGCCTAAAATATAAATGCCACATCAGTTCAGTTTATCAAACCTGAATACATAAGCATTTGTACTGTCAAGACACAACACAATAAAACTGAAAATACTGAAAACGGTGATAGCTTAGAACTGAAAAGACCCTGCAGACTTGTGTTGCAGAAAATTGCTCCCAATTCATAAGGCATCAACATCAAAATTACCTTATTTACTGAAAGATAAATATAGGATACCTATCAACTGTGAAAACAGAGCATCATCAAACTTGAACTAGCGAAACATTGTAGAGCAGATGACATTTCTATGAAGATTACAGAGCAGATGTCATTGCTTAAAAAATGGTAGAGCATGAGAATTATATTCATGGGAGAATCACGCCTCTGCCACTGCCTCAAAGTATCACGCCTTTGCCACTGCAACTATGCAGAAGATCCATCGCAGGCAACACTGAACGAGCAGGCATCGAGCAACACCTCAAGTTCAAGGCAACGGACTCGCCGCTGAGAAACCTTGGAAGCGGTGGGGGGATTTGTGTACGCTCAGAGATGGCTCTGAGATGCAACAAAGGACAGCCGGCTACGATGGTGCTGGACGAGATGCAGATATAGAGATAAACTGATGAGGCGAGACGCCAGTGTTGACGCCCTTGTGCCCTCGGGAGCCGAGTGCCAAGCCGATTAGAGGCGAGTGCCTGCGAGCCGAGGCACTCGCCATGGTGTCGAAGCGTATCAGCCAGCGAGCCGCGGGAGTCGATCGATTGCCTAGCGTCGTCCGATGGAGGAAACGTCCACGCGTCATACATCTGAACCAGGGCCGCACGGAGAGGCTTCTGCGGCCGGTCTCCAGAGAATTTTTTTCCCTTATAAAATAGAGAAACATGGGATCATTTTTACAGCAAAAGGAAAGGAGGCAAAAGTAACGCCAGAAAGCGAGTGGAAACCCACCGGGCTCAATAGATCGGGGATGCCGGCGCCGGCGCCCTCCGCCGCCTCCTCCGGCGCGGCTTGGCGCCAGCTCCTCCTCCTCCTGACGGTCCTCCCGCTCACACTCGCCGCCCTTGCGTTTGTGCTACAGTGGCGCGGCGGTGGCGTGGACGACCCAGCCGCGCGCTGGCCCTCACACGCCTTCCCCGGCATGGCCGAGCCCACTCCGCCGTCCCTCCCCTTCTCCTCCTGCGCTGACGTTCTCGTCGGCTCCTCCGTCCCCTCCTTCCCCTACTTCCGCGGCTGGTCCTTCCCCTACGACTCCGGCGAAGGCCTGCAACCCAAGGTATCCCTCTGAATATCAAGCGCACGTTCCTTTCGATGCCCTGTCCTGTCCTCATACCATGTTCCTCGCTTCGCATCAGATATGCGTGCAGACGAGCACCTCCGCAGGGCTGGAGCAGATCCTGCCCTGGCTCTTCTATCACAAGGTCATCGGCGTATCGCAGTTCCTGCTCTTCGTGGAGGGGAGGGCGGCCAAACCACATGTGTCTGGGGTCCTCGAGTCAATTCCTGTGGGTAACCGATTTCGAGACCATGTTCTCCAATTTTTCCGTTGCATTCCTCACTTGAATGCCCCCCTTTTTTCCTTGACGCTGCAGGGGGTAAAAGTGGTGTATAGAACCAAGGAGCTCGAGGAGCAACAGGCGCATAGGTCAGCTTCTTCTTGCCAGATCATTGTATACAATCAAAACTTTCTTTGTTCATCCTGCTGCAAACAAGATAAATATTCTTTTACGTTTCATTTCTTAAAGTAAGAAGAACAGTAGGCAAATGGTTTTTGGTGGAGCCATACAAAAAAAATGAGTCAGAGCGCATTAAACCACTAACAAAGAGGGATGAAAGAAGAATTATGTTGATTAGGAATCCAATAATTAGAAATTTTGTTGCGAGAACTTTATTGAGAAATGACTGCATTTAAAACAAATGTTGCAGCATTTGTGTCCTACAATTTATACCTGTGGTTGAAAAGGCATTGAAATATCACTTGTCGTGGCATCTTCTTATGATATTGTTGTGGGAAAGAAACCTTTCTAGATTTCTCCTTTTGCCCTGAGAATCCTTCCAGCCAGAATAGTAAAGCCTCTATTAGGACATATCATTGTGCAATATCTTAACTGTGCTGATTGCTGAGTAGCCAAGTAGCATCTAGGTTGGCATGCTCCTTAATAGACTCTGTGACTCACTAGTCTCTTTTCTTGTGTGGTTGAAGTCGAATCTGGAATGAGACTTGGCTTGCAGGATTTTTCTACAAACCTTGCAACTATGAACTCTTTGTAAAGCAATCACTCAACATGGAGATGGCTATTGTTATGGCTCGGGTATGTCTCTTGTGAAATGTTTCCACTGTTATATGATTGAACTTCACTTATAGTTTGAAGTTAGCCAATGGGCTGCTATGCAACAATTTAGGCTTGTAGTTTCCCTTTAGGTACTCAACACTAAGGACAATGTTATTCGTTGAAGGATGCTGGCATGGATTGGATTATACATCTAGACACTGATGAGTTGCTATATCCTGGTGGAGCTGCTGAGTATTCTGTTCGACATTTGTTAGGGGAGGTCCCTCGTGATGTTGACATGGTTATCTTTCCAAATTATGTAAGTTCAAAAAGAAAGTCAAGAATAGGTATTGCACTGCTATTCATGCCTATGTCTGTCTTCAAAGCTCTAAGTATGAAATAATTTTAATGTCTGCAGGAAAGCAGTGTCGAGCGTGATAATATAAAAGACCCATTCAGTGAAGTAAGTCTTTTTAGTGATATCCTAATTTACTTTCTCAAGCTCAAGCTAATATATAACTGGCTGCAACTTGCAGCAACCTTGTGCATCGACGATTAATGCCTTTAATGATCTTGAACTTGCAATGCACCTGCATTGAGATTCTGCTCCTAGGACGAACAACTTTATTCCCCTAATTGTGTTAACCTGCTGAACACTCAACTTATTTTTGTGTATTGAAAATTTATTTAATTTCAGTGACATTTCTGAATGATTGGATGTATAGTTTCTGTCCGTCTTTATAAAGAATCCATGAATAGGATATTTTATATCCTTTTCTTGTTTTCTCAGAACCTCACTTAACCATTCCTGCTTGAGGTTACTCTGACTCTAATTATTTTGTGATTATCAATCTAGTCTGAACTTGCATTCCCAGTTCTTGGTCAGACTTTCATTTAGACAAGATATATGAACACTTTGTACTTCCTTTGCCAGTTTCAATTAAAATTAAAGCCTTTTTAGTTTATTCTGGACATGAAATCTAGCCAGTTCAGCAAATTGTTTACTTCTGTAGGAGGTTTAATTGGTTGTGGTGATTGTGGGTTCTCCTGCAGGACAAGTATATGCATATCTGTATGAATGATTTGAGTTACAATTTGAGAAACCGCAGATAGGCTGCAACATTGTTAGCATGCTTCATATATAAGGGTAGTCATTCATGTGTTTTGAACTCTGCAGGACTGCTTCATGCCAATGCTAGTTTTGAAATTCCTTCGAAAACTCTGCTCATCGCCCACTAGATTGTTTCTGGGAAATTCTTGTTATTTTGTTTTGACGTTTTGAACTTCTGGTATCAGGGGCCAAGCTGTGGACAGTCAGGGTCAGCTGAACCCGATGACTCCCTGCGCAGCCCATGTAACTCCATGTGTATGAATTTGTTTGACATCAGTACAACAGTGTACCAATAATCCTTGTAACAATGCTGAGCCCTGTGCTCTAAATCCCTGGCCCCACCCCTGTTTGGTGTGATTATTTTCAAGCTCTCTCATCTTAGTTATGCGAAATGAAAAGAATGAATAATAGAGATCATCCTATTGGGGCAACAAACAACAATAGATCAAGATATGTAGATAAGATACACATTTTTGTGCAAAATACTTATCATAGTATTTACCATATATATATGTTAGATACTTGTATATTTAGTTGTGTTTAACTATTTTGTAATATCACTTGCCACAATCTTTAGAAAGGGAAAATGTCTTGTATGCGACTAGCTACTAATCGACACCGGTTATAATATAACTTGGCAGCTGTATAGTGCATGAGCAGTAGTACTGAATACTGAAGTCATAAGTGTATTCCAGACTTTCTACAGTTAATATGATCTTATCGTGAAAATTCTTATGTGTGTTGCAATATCTTACCAGGTGTCTATGTTCAAAAAGAACTATGATCATCTTCCTAAAGATACTTACTTTGGCATGTATAAGGAAGCAACACGTGGAAATCCTAACTATTTTCTTACTTACGGTAATGGCAAATCTGCTGCACGAATCCAAGATCATCTCCGTCCTAATGGCGCACACAGATGGCATAACTATGCAAAGAGCCCAAAGTATGTACCTTTCTGTAACTAACAGTTTTTTACTTTATCATATGCATTGATTATTATTTTCTCGGGTTACAAGTTGTTTCAAATGTGCAGTTAATTACAATTTTAGATGACATTCCCTGGGATTGAGAACATGGAAATCATATGCATAGATTTGACTCAGAAGGTCCTTTCATAATATTACAATTATAATGGGTTTTGTAAAAAATAAATAGAACATTACTGGACAATGTTGTAGACCATCTTGATGTTAAAACAACATTTATTTGTGACTTGAGGGAGCATCTTTTTTTTTTTCTCGAACACGCAGGAGAGCTGCGTATCATTGCATTAATAGAAGAAGAGAGTACAAAGTTAGTTGATTACATTCGCGCTTTTAAGTAACACACAACCCGACCTGGAACTACACACCGTGGTGATCTAACCACCACTTTCCTGAGCATGACCGAGCAGCAAGGGGAAGTTCTTGCACCCAGCCATGCTTCACCTGACACTGTCCTCCCCAGCCGTGATCAAGACTTTAGCAAGGTTAGGAGGGGTTCCCTGAAACACACATTCATTCCGGTGCTTCCACAATGTCCAAGCTCCAAGGATGATGACTGAGTTGAGCCCTTTGCTAGTTGTACAGGCCCTGGTCTTGCTCCACCATTCCTGAAATACATCGTCCGAGGGCTGAGGAGAAAAGGCTGCTAGACCGACCTGTTGCAGGAATACACTCCAGAACTGCCTTGCAAACACACACCCCACTAAAGGTGATCGATGCTCTCGGGTTCCTGGTCACACAGTGGGCAATACTCTGGATGTGGAAGCCCTCTCCTCGCTAATCTATCTGCGGACCAACATCGGTTATGCGCAGCGAGCCATATGAAGAATCTGCACTTGCCTGGAGCCCAGGTTTTCCATATGCGCTTCCAGGGACCAAACACCGTCGCTCCTTGAAACAAGGCCGCATAGGCTGATTTCGCCGTGTATTTCCCATTGGTAGTGAAGCGCCATAGATGCACATCCGGGATATCTGGGTGGATGGTGACCTGTGAGATGATGGTCCCGAGACTTACTACTTCAGCAATTAATTCAAGAGTGGCCACCCCATGTATATCTCTTAGCCATGACAGGTCCACCAGAGCCTCTGAAACTGTTCTCCTATTAGATATCCTAGTGGGAATCATGCTGAAAATCAGTGGGGAGAGATCCTCAATGCGCTGTCCACGAAGCCATCTATCCTTCCAGAACAAGGTACTTGATTCATCTCCCACTTCTGTAACCACTGCCATTGAGAAAAAGGCTTGGAGACACTCATTTGCTTGAATTGGAAGTGCTGCCCAAGGTTTGCTTGGAGCATCTTTTATTTATACTTGGGAATAGACATAGTGGAGTATCCTTAGTTCCTTACTAAGACTGTTGACTGGTCGTCACATCACTAACAGTGAGATCAAGTTGGAGGAGGCTGCAGTTCTGCATTATACATATACAAAGTTTTCAGATCTAACATCTAGACGTGATCGATGTGGATGCAAGCCTACAAAAGAAGATGTTAAAAGATGTTTTATGCTGGATTTTGATAGAGCGGTAAGTAAATATGATTTATTATGATGCTCAAAGAAATATATGATGTTAGATGATAATTTAAACTCACATTATTTCAATAAATACCTTTATTATTAGGGATTATTGTTTTGTATAGTTAACCACTGTCTCTTGTACCATCTAATATTATGTTTGTTGTGCAGGCATTTATAATTGCATCAACTGCTAGTGAAGAGGAAATGCTTCGCTGGTAATTTATTGTTTTCTTTGGTTACTTTTTCTAATGTTGTACAGGTGTCAGGGCACTTCTTTTAGGCCAGCTAGTGCTGTAGTAGTTGCGAGATACTAAAAGTTAGTTTCCTTGTCTAAATTAGTTTTTCCTTGACAAACTTTCTATGTGTGGCAAGTTAATTTCCTTAACTTATTCAAAGGTTGTTTCTTAAGGGTCTAACCAAAGTCAAATAAGGGATCACATTGTGTTCCAATCACCTATAATCTATCTCTCCCTATCATAGCATGCCAAGCTGAACCAGCTAGTTACTTCTAGCTCATAGCGTCAAGTGGGTATGTAATGATTCACTTGGCCCAATTTAGGGTCAATATGCTAACCTCAATGGAATCACATAGTAGTGTTCAAACAACCAACATTTGGTGGGGTTGAAATGTCTGATCTAGAAACACATGGGCTCTAGACTAGCTCGACATGGTTTTCTTCGAAGCTCAAAACATTGAGAAACATTTTCTCGATAAAACACTGTGTTATTATTTTTCTTACGGAATATATGTGTACCATAATTTGTTCCCTCGCATCACCTCGGGCTGAAGAGACTGACAATAATGCTAGGCTGAACCTTTCCATATACATGTAGTCATGAGCAGCATTCCTGCTGCTTCTTTATTTAAGTTAAATCCGCTAAGTTTTGCTATTATTTCCTTTTTGTTTTCAAGTTGTATCATTTGTCCAAAATGTGGATATGCAGCACACGGCATGTTTTGTTATTTATCATTTTCTCTATATCTATTTATCACACTTTCTTTCTTTTTCTGACCCAGGTACAATGAACGTGTTGTGTGGAATGATAAGCAGCTCAACCTAAAGCTTCTCAGGAAAGGAGTGTTAACTCGCATATATGCCCCAATGGTGTGTAATAATTCTGACGTGAAGTCTATCAATTTCTATTTGATGCTTATATACTTTTTTTTTCTTTGTTAGGCAATTGTTCAAGGTTTGCGTGAATCTGGTGTGTTCACTTCTGTCATTGAAGCTGGGCAATCTGTTGTGAGTGATAAACTCTCAGCAAAGAAAGCCATTGTCCAGAGCCAAAATGTTACTAGACCTGGAGATTTACCAAGAAAGCTAATAGGAGCTAATTCTGTGGCATCTACTAGGAAAATACTGCAAACTGCTGAGTCCGCCATACGGGATACCGATGTAACTGCTGTTCCACCCTTGTCACCACCGAGTTTGGATGATCACCACAAACATACATAGTGAATAATCTTCCAAGACCAAAAGGATATTGGCATGCAATTTCCTGAGGGTACTGACATCAGCATGGATGATAGTCTTTGTTACAACGTGCAGAAGCTGAATTTTGGGGAGCTTCTTTTTTACCAAAAGGATACGGTGACAACGGTGATAGATTTTGTGCTTTTTTTGTCACACAATTTAGATAGGAAATTTTGTACATGAACATTATAGCTATTAACATGAGGTTTACTAGAGATGTCTTGGTGCTGGCAAGGGTTGATATTCTCATAGTAGAACCAGAATTGTTCCTCTCTAAGCACTCTTTTGTCGTTTCCAAAACGAGAATTAAGATGGTACTGCATAGTACTGCCACTACTGCACCAGTGCAGTAATATAATCACCGAATTTTTTTAAAAATAAACTCTTTTAAACTAATATTTTAATAATAAACCGTATCAATTTATATTTTTAAAATCTAGATCATTTGATCACACCAAACTGGCCGGTGTGACTTGTAAAACAGTCATGCCAAATAGTATGGTGTGATTCACGCCATGTTGATCAAAATTTCCACGTCGGATAGATGACAAACTCGGATGGCAAACGAGTCGCGTCAAAATAAATGGCGTGATTAAAATATGAGTCGCGCCAATGTGTTTGGCATGACTAATACTTACAGAAATTCAAACATACTGTCTTCATGTTTAATTAGTCCCAGTCATTAATTTTAAAAAATTTATACAGGCCAAATTAGAACTCGATCACAAAATAAAAAGTGTTCTACATAACATGCTCTCCAAGTATAAAAAGTTTCAAAAAATAATAAGTCATATAAGTAATTTAATTATTGTCTTAAATATAGATAATCGTCAACAATATCAGATTGAAATTCAAACATTATGCTATGATGTTTTTTTAGTTTAAGTCATCTATTTTTAGAACTTTATATAAAAGATATTAGAACTTAACCACAAAACAAAAAGCTTTTTACATATCATGATCTCTAAGCAAAAAAAGTTTCAAAAATTATTAAGCTATATAAGTAATTTAATATTTGTCTTAAATAGAGCTAATCATTAACGATATCAGACTGATTCAAACATCCTGTCTTCATGTTTAATTTGTCTTAGTCATCTATTTTTATAAATTTATATTTATTAAATTAGACGTTGACCAAAAAATAAATATTGTTCTACATAACATGCTCTTCAAGAAAAAAACATGTCAAAAAATATTAAAGTACATAAGTATTTTAATTTATGTCTTAAATAGACCTAATCGTTAACAATATTATGAATGATTAGCTATGTTTAAGATAAAATTTAAATTACTTATGTAGCTTCATATTTTTTGAAACTTTTTATATTTGAAGAGCATGTTGTGTAGAACACTTTTTGTTTTGTGGTCGTGTTCTAATTTAGTGTGTATAAATTTTTAAAAATAGATGACTTAGGCTAATTAAACATGATGACAGGATATTTGAATTTCACCAAGTGTTAGTCACGCCAAACACATTGGCCCGACTCGTGTTTCAATCACATCATTCGATTTGGCGTGACTTGTTTGCCATCCGAGCTTGCCATCTATCTGACGTGAAAATTTTGATCCACGTAGCGTCAACCGCGCCATACTATTTAGCGTGATTGATTTACAAGTCGCGCCAGATAGTTTGGCGTGATAAAATTGTCTACATTCTGAAAATATAGATTGGTACAATTTACTATTAAAATATTAGTTTAAAAAAGTTTATTTTTTAAAAAAAGTTCTACAATCACCCCTGAGTTCGTGCGTGCATCTGGTGACATTTATCGCGGGAGAGGTACCGGTCCGAGCCGTAGCCGTCTTTTAGTTGGACATGCAAGCGTAGCTTGTGCCAAGTTATTAGTATATGAAATATAAATGAATGAATCACAAGAGCAGAGTAGTCAAGGAATCTCATGTGCACAGTACGCACCACGGCGCCAGCAGGCAGTCGGTACATTGGTATCAGCATTGTATTGATGGTGGAGCATGTTACTCCATACTTTCCTTATGTGCACCATGAGTGAAGGACAGTTGCGTGCACGACAGACGACGGCCGGCGTTGAAAATAATCGCGTAACTCGTTGCTGCTGCCTACCTGCTACCAGCAAACGGTTCAAATTCGTCGTCGTCGCCCATCCAATTAAATCGATAACCATACTTACACCATGCTGCATGCGACGCGTACACATCTCCATCCCGAGCACATCACACGTAGTCAAATCAGATGCATGCACAGCAACACTTGTAATGCTTCCTGACCTGGACAGGAATTGAACGCGACCAACACATATAACTGTGATTTCCCAAAAAAAAAAAACACTATGTGGTGTGGACAGAGAGCAAAAGTGTTTAGATAGAGTACTCATCATGTATATAGATGCCTACTCCATGTACTGAAGTATAAATATTTATAGGTTTGGTCAAAATCAGATCTTAAGAGTTAAAAGATTTGACTTTGACTAAACTTAGAAATGCTTATATTGTAAATGGAGGGAGTATCATTATTAAGATGTAGCATATAGTTAAGAACTTTTTGAGAAAACATATGGTTAAGAACTTTGGACTGGCAATTTTTTGTAGTATCGTTTCTCCATATCAGAGAGAATCATTTTTTTTCAGTGCATCATATGCCAGGATTTAGCATCCATGGTTGAACTGTCAGATCAGATTTGGATGTCCGGCTATCAAAGACTTGTATTAAGTTAATGGATCATTATTATGCATACATGTGTAAGTTCGTTCAGAAATGACAATAAACAACAACACTTGCATATAGACGCGCCCATCGACATGACTACGTTTTTATCGGCCTCACTCAACAAGTTCCATAAAAGGTCACGTGCACATCAGCTAGGATGTCAGCGCAGCTCTTACACCTCTTAACATTGCTAGCTCCTGCTTCGTTACAGTTTTGTAACGAAACATGTACTTGTGATCTGAGAGAGAGAGAGAGAGCGAGAGAGAGAGAGAGATAAGAAGTTAACTGTTTATTATTACTTCATTCCGTGATAGTTAAACATACGTATCACTCGTGCTTGGTATTACAATCTCATTTTCAATAGATGTTAGCCTTCTTTAATAATGTGGCAAGTTAATAACGACGAAGATAAAGAAAACGCCCAGTTTCCTCCGTGGTACAAGGGGGGATGCAAGATCACATAAAGATAGTATAGGAACGCCCTGCTAAGCAAGTGCTATAGCTGGTTTTAATTTGCATGTTGTCCAGTTGAACAGCTTACTCGAGTCTTAAACAATAACCTAAGGTATCAGTCAGCTGATATATATATAGTTAACAATTATTGCAGTAGGATTTCATTTAGAATTGTTTTCCTTGATCCTAGAGAATCAAACTGTAATCAGAGTTTGGATGCCTGGCTGTCTTTTCATTTTCATTTTTTATTTTGTTACTTTTGCGATGGGATATCTATTTATCAAAAACTCGAGTAAACTATGGATCGTCATGCATGGGTTCGATCAGCCACAACCCACATTTAAACGCTAGCTCGGCAGTTATTAGAGATCTCCCCTGTTATTATCGGCCTCACTCTGGCACTCACAATTCCATAAGAAATCACATCAGCTAGGATGGCAGCAGTTATTATCATAGCTATAGCTCCTGCTTCGTTACTTTTCTGTAACACACCTTTGATCAAATAGATGTAATAAATAAGAAGTTAATCATTTGTTACTTTATCTGCTTTGTTACGGTTGAAACATGTACAAAAATAGGAATTGCTAGCATGTGCATAGATATCTCTATAGACCTTTTGTTCGGAAGTCCACAAGATGGGCCATGCATATATATGCATGAAACATGAAGGAAATATATAAGGTCTATATATCATGGTTCATATTGATTGGACCCTTTGACGGAATTTCACTCATATATATAGGTATAAGGGCTGCTATTGTATCATGACAAAAGTTATTATTATTAATAGGCACGTATCACAATCACAAACCATGCGTACATATTTAATTTTGGCTGCCTAACAAAAAGATTCGTGTGTGAATATAGGCTGCTTCTTAGTAAGCCTTAATGAAATATATTGATACGCGCTGAGATTGTGAGAAGAAAATTAGACACAGACCACCGAAACCAAGCTGTCAACTCATCAGATGAGAGGAAAATATCTACACAGCAAATTATTGGATGGCGTACATACACGACATATGGAAGGGACATGTGGGAGGAATTCCTGTTGAAACGAAGTTGGTTTTTTGTACTCTACGTAGTATACGACTAGATATGTGACAATCAAATGGCGGAAATAAACGTACGGTGTATACTGCTGTCGTACAGTTTGGACGGAGAGTTGAGATATTGATAATGGATCTTTCTTCATATTCCTCTGGAAATGTGAAGCTAGCACGCAGACAGCACAACGCATAGACATACTTTATTATATATGAGAAGATCAGTTGGAATTTTGAAGATAGTGTACTGGGAAAAAAAACAGTGGAATTGAAATGTTATGAATTTAAGTGATTATTAGTATATCTTTTTTTAAGAAAAAAAGAAAGAAAATGTACTGTACACCGCCCCTACGCTAGATCACCTGGGTCCGTCCGGCCGCTGCCTTCGTTTGCATCGACGGGACACGGGACCATGCATTTCGGATCCGCCATCACAACACTGTCCTTGGTTATTAAGTGTGTGTTTTAATTTGTTGACGTGGAGAAAAGGTGTGTACCTTTACTGAGTTTGAGACCATTTCTCGTCCGACGATGAAAAAGCATTATTGGACCATGTATATGTTGTCGTCGATCGATCCCGGGCTGGCTGCAAATCGGTCTATATAAACACAGGAGAGCCCGCCACCGTGAGCAATCTCGTCCTTGTTGCCTTGCTTTCTTAATAAGCAATATAATAGCGACTGTAGTAGTGATTGCTCTGTCTGTCTCTGTTTCTGTCCCCCTCACTCACTCTCATGGAGGCCTGCTGTGTGCGTGCCCCCAACCCGGCCTCCATGTTATCATGGAAGACACCTCGGCCATCAGCTAGCTTGGCCTTTCGCCGGCCGATGATAGTCACGAAGGCCACAACGACTTTCAGCAGCAGCACGCTGCAGGAGACGATGACGCCGCCTGCCGCGGAAGAGGTGCTTCGTTCGCTTGAGGGCTGGGCCGAATCCAACCTCCTCCCTCTCCTGAAGCCCGTGGACCGGTCGTGGCAGCCCCACGACCTTCTCCCGGACTCCTCCTCCCCGGGCTTCCGCGACGCCGTTGACGAGCTCCGGGCCCGGGCCCAGGAGATCCCCGACGACTACTACGTGGTGCTGGTGGGCAACATGGTGACGGAGGAGGCCCTGCCCACGTACCACGCGGCCCTGAACAGCTTCGTGGGCTACGACGACCCCGGGCGGTCCGACGCGTGGGCCCGGTGGTCCCGCGGCTGGACCGCCGAGGAGAACCGGCACGGCGACCTCCTGAACCGGTACCTGTACCTGTGCGGGCGCGTGGACGTGCGGCGCGTGGAGCAGACCATCCACCACCTCATCAACTCCGGGATGCGCCTCGCGTCGGACAAGTGCCCCTTCCGCGGCTTCATCTACACGAGCTTCCAGGAGCGCGCCACCTTCGTCTCCCACGGCAACACGGCCCGCCGCGCCAAGGAGCTCGGCGACACGAACCTGGCCAGGATCTGCGGCGCCATCGCCGCCGACGAGAAGCGGCACGAGGCGGCGTACACCAAGGTGGTGGAGAAGATGTTCGAGATGGCGCCCGACGCGGCGGTGCGGGCGCTGGGATACATGATGAGGGAGCGGATCCTCATGCCGGCGTACTACATGTTCGACGGCCGGGACCCGGACCTGTTCCGCCACTACGCCGCCGTCGCGCAGAGGCTCGGCGTCTACACCACCGCCGACTACGCCGACCTCGTCGACTTCTTCGTCGACAGGTGGGGCGTCGCGGACCTCGCCGGAGGAGGGCTCACCGGGGAGGGGAGGCGCGCGCAGGAGTACGTGTGCAGGCTGCCGGAGAGGATCAGGAAGATGGACCAGCTGGACGCCACCAGGAGGAGGCACGAGCCGCGTGAGGTCCCCTTCGCATGGGTCTTTGACAGACAGGTCGAACTGCAGCTCTGACGATCATCTCCTCCCACAACGCAACCAGTCTGTCAATCACTATAGCTACGTTAATCCATCCCCACTACTACTGCACTGCAACTAGTACTTTTATTTTACAGTACCCTACCTTGTGTACTGTTTTTATATATACTGCTTCTTCTGTAATGTACTACTCCTTTGTCGGCCCGTCATCTACATCCTTCCTTCTTTTAATTACCATACAGTACGCGTGCTCTGACGATCTCGTGTACTCCTTTGTGGGTCCATCGTCGTCGTCTTCCTAGGAATGTATATTTTATTTCCTTCGTTTACCTACCTCTATGTGTTGCCAAAACTGTACGCATGCTCTCATCTCTCTCTGGCTACATGTATAATGGATGTGCTTCGAAAATCAACTTATTCATTGTGTGACCACCATTACGGAGTACTTTGGGCTTCTTTCTCAAGAGTACAAGTACGATGACTTGATTATGTTTTGTTTCCTTAATTATCTCTATAATTTATTAAATTAAGTGAACATGTTTAAATCTGCCGTATGCCCACAAAGTTAGAAATTGAATTCAAATCGGTTTAGTACCTTTTATCAAGTATCAAATTTAAAAAAATCATAGATTCCTCGTCCGGAGTTTAAACTAGGCAAACTCGGACTCTATCTCGTAGCGCTCAAAAAGTTCTATAACTTTGATATTCAATGGAAGTCTTTTGGTTTTCAAATTTACGATGCAAAAATATTTGTTCAGATTTGAACTGCTCTACGCACATCTCTGTACGGAGCCTATATCTCCTATATTCAAACTCTAAATAATATGATCCACATATGTTCCAAAATGGTCTCGACGAGATCTACGACTTTCGTGTTTTAACTTTTCTTATTAGAGCATGTTTTCAAGTCAAAAACCGCGTTGCAATACAGTATTGTTTCTATTATACGTGAATTGATTTTTCCTATCAGATAAAGCTTCTAGAAATTTTTAGATATTAGGTCACGACCTTGGTCTTGCATGTTAGGTTTCATAGAGATTCAGTGGTATCTTGTAGACATCATGAGCTTATCGGTACTTCTCATACTTGAGTATTTTTTTAATGCCATTTTACTTAATTTTATAACATAGCACTTAAACGATACTACATGTGAAAATCAATAATATTAGAGGTAAAAAAAATATTTATGATAACAATACGATAAAAAATAGTAAAAAGATTGTTACTTATGACATATAAAATAATACACTAAAAAGCACCAATAATAATATAAATATATTTTTTTATATAAAAAATATCAACAACTATATTGTGTAAATAATTTACGTTTATAAATCATAAAGAATGTTTTGTTTTTTTTAACCCGTAGCAGACACTTTGCTAGTTAATATTATACTTCTGATGGCAACAAAATAGTTTCCACCAAACCCAACAACCTAAACCTCAAATTGGATGACGGCCAAACAATAAAGGAATTAGTTGCTTCAGAAAAAAAAAACATGAATCATCAGGGGGGAAATGCATCATTAAGGTCAAACACATTATATGGCCATATATATCACTTCCCTTCAAAAGAAAATGGTCATAGAAATATCATGTACAACAATGTTCACGAAAAAAGACACAAAACAGCATGTTCATTCACATGATTTACATTTTATATACTTTATAGAAACACAAATGGATGAAAAGAGTAAATTTGGCGTAGTTCAGTTGGTTAGGTGTGAGTGTGAGATCTACCCACCTAAGCTTGAATCCTAAATTCGCCAGGTGTGTGTTGCCTAGGATGAATTGGCATGGCAAATGTAGCTCTCTCTCTCTCTCTCTCTGACCGTGTAGTAGGCAGGGTCCACATTAGTATTTGCTAAACGGCTAGAGCGCGGGCGGGATCTATCGGAGTAAACTCTGGATAAGGAACAAAACACCTAACTTAAAACAACATTGTAGCTTGTAATAACTGCACTCATAAATCGTCCTTTTCGTTTCCGTACTTCCCACAAGCTGTTTGCCGGCCACTTGCTCTTTCAACTCGGATGCAAAACCGTTTCGAGGGGCTGGATCAACATTACTCCTCGTGGTACACTGGTACTCCGTCCCAAAGGGGAGGGGTGCATCTTTTCAACTTCCAACAGCTTCCAGGTGCCTATTCTGCTCCGTGCATGCATGCACGCACATGCACTGCTCCGCTTTTCACTTTTCAGTGCAAGACTAGACTATTAGTAATATCGTGCTCGGCAGAAGACAGGCAATTTATGTGGAGGCAACTCGATGCACTTCAATAACCGGTGAACCGGTTACAAACCGCCAGAAAAGCGGTAGGTTAACCAGAATATTGACCGATTAACCATTTAGCTACAGTAGTATCTATGGTTTTTCTCAGCTAACCGGTCACGGCTAACCGGTCAGCCGGTGCAACGAGTCCGAACCAGTTATCTGGTTAAACGGGTTAATCAATCAGTTTCTACGGATTATTGAAACACTAATTAAGCATTGAGAAGTCTTGGAGCAAACCTTGTTAAAATTTCTAAACTGCAAAGTTTCTAGGCTATAAAACGAAAATATCACATCAGATACTTTTCTGTAACTCTCCACTTCCAGGCTCCAGCTATAAGTCAACACAGATGCAAACGATTCTGCATGTTTCGCTTTTGCCGTCCACGGCACGATCGAGCAAAAAAGTCCTGCTGTTACATCGACGACAGCTAGAATCATGTAATGTCCCTAGCTAAAAAGCACGTTACAATTTCTTTCTGGACTAGCACCAAGTCAGGAATGCTGCTTCCTCTCCCATTTACCTTCTCTCCTGGCAGCGCCTGTAGCACCCTCTCGCTCTCTCCGCTCCACGAGTTGCCTGCTGGACAATGACGACTTGTTGCCGCTGCTCCGTGGCCCATGCTGTCTCGCGCCATCGAATTCAGCATCTCCGATGCTGCTGGCATCGCCGGAGTCCCTGCTGCCGTCGCCCCAGGCGTTGTCCTCATCAGCGGAGCGCTCGCGAGGCTGCAGGATCGTTGGAAGGTTACCTCCTGAAAATGTTCGAGATCCGGCAAGCACAACAGTTGGACCAGGGCCCCCAGCTGGTGCCACCGTCTGAGTGGAGCCTCCACCCTCATGTCCACGGCTGCTTGACCTCAAGCTCCCCTCCTGCTGTGATCTGCCACCATCCCTTTCACGGCACCTCTCCCGGGACCGGCTGCATAACAAGAAAGTTACAAAAAGGTAACTGCCATGGAGCAAATGGGAATGAATCACACCAGGACATGATGCGAAAAATGGGTAATGCAATGATAATGATGTAGAACAACATTGCACAACCTGTTAGGATTGGCTGAGTACTCCCGCCGTGCTGACCGCCCCATCTCAACTTGCTCCAGTTCACGTTGAAGCTCTCGCTGAAAATCACAAAACTATAAATCTCACAATGCAATTGTTCTACTGGTTTCATGCACTGAGGATTGTTCGCAACCATCTGTCTAAACATACACAAGTTGTGCAAACTAGAAAAAATAAAGTTGCACTGTACCTGAGTTTGTTTTTCTTTTTCCATATCAAGGTTGAATTGCAGTTCTCTTGACTTTGCACGCTCAATGTCTAGTTGTCGTTGTCTTTCGATTTCATGTTCCATCTCAAGAGTTCTTTCCCTATGAAGAGATGCAACAAGAAATTGGGCCAAACATCTCTGTCGTTACAACATGTCAAAGAAAAAAAGAAACAAGTCCAAACCTATCAAGCTCTTGCATCAGCTCCAGTTCCCTCGACCTTGTCTCTTCTAAGTACTTTTCACGAGCATGTCTTATTAGCAGCTTCTTTTGTCTGCGTGCTGTGATTTCCTCTTTAAGTCTGGACCTTTCCCTAACAAATTCAAATAGAATTATGAATACATATTAAGAGTTAATATGCTATCTCGAATCTATCAAATTTGAAGGGTCACGTCTTGCAAACTTACAGGGAACGTATATTTTCCCGTATTTCCTGGAGCCGTTTATCATCCTTATGATCTGTAAATGGAATTATATTAAGATATGTCACACCAAAAGATAAACTGGGAAAAAATAATCATTATATCATTTGAGCTCACATGGTGGCATATCAGGAACCACGGTATCATGGGGATGTCCGGCTAAGGCACGATCTGCTTTCTCTTTTTCAATAAGCTCCAATTCAATCTCAGCTTCTTCACGTTCCTTGGTGTTGTATTCAATCAAGTGTCAGAACTCAGGCAAGGATTTATAAAGCAAGGTGCCCAAAAAGGAATGGATGTTGCATTTCAAACCTGATTTTCTTGATCCGACCTGGCTGAGAAGAACTCAAAATATGCATTGACAGAACTCAAAGAGGACAGTACCTGTCAAAATGAGTTTCACAAGTTTAGATAGAAAAGCTCTAATCAAAGCAAAAGTTAACACCATCTGGTCACAGCAACTTATAGCACAATATGATTGTGATAAAGCATACTTTACAATGAGAACTTAATTCGAATAAATAGCTGAAACGGATAAAAAAGCAAGAAAGTAGAAAAAAATTTGAAGAAAAGAAAGGAGAAAGTGAAACAAGTAGAAGGGCTGGAAAATTTAGAACCGATGCAGATATTTGAAGTATATAATTTAGATGGCGAATAAGGAAAAAGTATAAGTTTCGATGGCAAATAAGGAATAACATGTACAACCATACAGATGCAAAAGACAGGAATCATTCAGAAGATTATGACCTGTAAAATTGATTCACGGATGCTCTTAAAATCAGAGCTCATAGGTTTTCTGGTACATCCTGAGAGAACTTCTTTCAGGTCCTAAAAGGAACAGATCATGAGTCAGTATTAGATAATCAGAAGATGCATGAAACATTATTAGAAACCTGTTAGGAACTCGCATACTAAGCTTGCAACGACTAAGCTCCAGAAGCCATAGTTTTTGTAGTGTTGTTGACACAGCTTAGTGTGCCTAACTTCTTAGTCATTAGGCCAACATGTCATAGGATGAAATATTTTGGACCGACTTTGCTTAGGGTTAATTAGTCAATTTTCTTGTCACAAAGGTGTGACAAGACTAACCTTAATAACCTTAGGCAAGAATGTGTGGCAAAATCAGTTTCAACCAAGAAATTTTCAGTGTAAAATAAGCCAAACTGAAAAGCGGGAGGAGGGTTGCTAAAAAAAAAGGCAGGAGGAGGGAGGGGGAGGGGAGGCTACCGTCTTAGCATCTGATTCATTTCTTAGTTGGCACAGAGCTTGGCACAGTTCTTTCTCCATATAACTAAAACCACCTGGTACGATACAAAAAAAAAGCGGAGCTCCAGTAATGAGAAGAGACCAACAAAATTCACATATGTTGCACAGAATGTGGATAATCTGTATCATAAATTTACCAGTTGATGTCTGCATTCTTTCCAACTTCCTCCAAACAAATTCAGGTATCAAAGCGATATCTTCAGGAGCAGAATAAAGACACGCCTTAGAAAGTAACAACAAGGACATTCGTGTCATATAGCCCTCTTCTATTACACCAGAAAGTGGACCCGCACTATTCAGGATGCTGTTGCTGGATCCAAGAAAAGACTGCAGATGCTTTGTATCAACAAAAGGCACATATTCTATAAGCAATGCCATTGCATGGTTCCTCAATAGCATAGAAGAGTCATGGAGAGCCAATGCTACTACTCTATCCCATGTATGAGTAGCCAAAAAGGCAGCAACTTTTGAATCAGATCTGATGACATTTTGATCACATGTAGAAGATTTTGAGTCAGCTTCAGCATGACTTGTTGAGTTGATTATCCTCCCTAATTGTTGTAACGCAACAGAGCGTTGCTCTGGTTCAGAATGACTCAACATTATACAGAAAAGATCAATCAAACAGATCTCTTCGTTCTTGAAGTCCTCGATTTTACCACAGACCAATAATGGTAGCCACTTCTCTGTCTGAAGCCTCCAAGATATCCTAGGCGCATGAGTGCAGAAGTTCTTGACTGCAGAGCATATGCTGTTAAGAACTTTACCCCAAGTAAGGATGCTCGGTATCTTAATTATATAATCAAGCATAGCTGATGCCACCTGCCAGCATTGTGTTTCCTGATTTAATAATATAATTTCGATGAGACCATCCAGGGCACTTTCCCAGTGCTTTTGTGCAAGCTCGCAGGATATATTCATAGCAACATCTTGTTCACTGCTACTAGATATCAAGTCTTCTTGTAAAATGGACTTCAAAAATTTTGCAAACAATAAACATTTTGCAATAGATAAAGAGAGCCTGGAAGCCAACTGGTGGTGCCATTTCCAACTACTTTCAATTGATGCAGGAAGGTGTGAAATAAACTTCTCCAGGGCGCCACAAAATTCTTTGATACTATTCAGATGTAGAGAATATACAATCTTATGACTTTCACCACTCTCGCAATGTTCTGTGAATTTCTCTACATCCTCTTCACTATCCTGTGCCTTCTTGAAATGTTGCATGATGCTATCAACAACTAAGGGGGGAGAAGATTCTACGGAATGGCTTATCGCAGAAAGGATTCTGATACCAAAGAACTCAATATGCTGCACTAATACAGTCTCGCAACCATCAATAAGTGCCTGGAAGCTTTGAAGATAACTGCATAACAATGACGGTGGACCAGAATTGAGATAATCCGTCCAACCTAACATGGACCCCAATATTTGGGTCCTCCTCTCAAACGAGAAATCGGGGAACATTGAACCCAAAATGAAGATAAGCAAGGGTACCTGAATCTTATCTCCAGTTGTATCATCTGAGAGTTTATCACACTGGATAATTTCAAACAACTCTTCAAAACAAAGGAACTCAAAATCACTGCATTCTGTTGCATGACCCAATACTTTTTTATCATCAGCTCTGTTCTTCAAGTAGTAGGAGATGAGTGGCTTCACTAGACACAGCACATAGTTGAGGAAATCCACATCAGTATAAGAAGCTCGACAAAGTGACACAAGGATGTGCACTATCCTTGGCATTTCCGGGATAATAGCCTCCACATGCTCAACAACAATAGACTCAAGTAGGTACAAAACAACAGCTTTCGCGTTAGCTGCAACATTTCCTCTTAAATAACTCACTCTATTTGCAGATAAAAGATGCTCCTTAATGCGTTCAAGATAAGGCCACAAGCACATCTCAGAAAACCAACAAAGCACATCTTGTACTGCACTGTTGGGGAGACATTTTAACTGGAACCCAACAGCCTCCAATATGCTCTCTCCAAATGCATTAAACAATTTGCACATGCTTGGAAAGAAGAAATGCAACTCTGGAAGTAAAATCTTAAACTGTTTGGTCATGTTTGGTTGAGCTGACAGGGCAGTTTCCTTCTTAAGGAGCAAGTGTTTGCTGCAATCTTCATGTTTTACAGGTGTGGCCTTCTGTGTTGCAACTCGATCCACCAATGAGAGCTCATCCATGTAAATTGACAGCAAAGACGTAAGCTGCGAGAAATCAGAAGCAAGAAACAACCTCTCATTTAAATATTCCTTGGCATAACGAGAAATTGCCATCCATCCAAGAAATCGAGGGAGTGGGCCAGAAAACCTAGAGAAATCTGGTATCTTCTGTATCCATGCTGATGGAGGGACTAAACTTCTAAAACGGAAACCATCTCTTTTAATGTTGACAAGTTCTCTAGTACTATCACTGCCAGATGATGCTAAAACCAACTTCTGGAGGAGAGTCCAACGTCTTCTTAGACTATGCAGCTTTACCCTATCTAATTTCTTATTGACTGCATTAATGCAACTGTAAAGACACGAAAGCTGCTCATTGAGGTTTTCCGCAGACTTCAAAATTATATCAATTATATCCTCTGGTGGACAAAATAGATCAGTCGCTGAATGCAACAAGAACAACAAGCTCTGGAGAAGAATTTCACTATGTGAATGCTCTTTCCTTTGAAACTGCTTCATAATAAAATGCCAGAGCATAGCCTGATTCTTTCGGACCAAAGTTACCGCATCAGCAGACTGTAGGGCTTCTGCTGAAATGTTTACAGACTGTTGGTCATCTTCAGAGGTATCTGGATAAGGTTCCCATTCAGGTCCCTTTTTATGGTACTCACAGTCAAATCTTGCAGCTTGCAGGAGTAAATCTATGACAGATTTATCCCGCTTGTTCTCCAGATTATAGATTGTTACTGGGTCTAAATCTTTCAAGCGCAAATCTTTTGGCTCAAAGGAAACATTCCCTTGCATCAACTCTGAATGGATACATTCAATTTTTTTCAGAGGCTCTGAATTAAGCCGGAAATCCAAGAGAAAAAATGGGTTAACATAACATTCTGCAGCTAGCAGCAGAGCATCAATACCAACATTATGCCCTTCAAGCGTAGGTTCTTGTTGCATACATAAGTTCAGCGCTAAGCGCTGAAACTCTTGAGCCCGTAACTTACAGTCCTGGTGATTCATCAGCTGTTGATAATCAGCTTGTGCATCAAAGTAGTCAGCAGCAGTAATATTATCTAACTGGAAAGGGTTTGATGATAATTTCTCATTACTTGGTCTGTTTTCAGGCATCTCCAGGTTCAAACTTGTTTGAGTTGTTCCATCATGTCCATTTCCATTCAAAGTAAGCTTCATCAACTCAGACTGCTTTAACTCTTCAGGAGCAAACAAAGAATTGCATTGTTCAAAACTTTCAGCTCTAATGATTGTTCCAGATGTATCATGCCCATCAATATTTTCAGGGTTGGATGACTGTGGTGCAGGATAATCCGAAACAGCCAAAGATTCATGAGCAGTTTCATTTACTGTACTTTTGCAGAGGTCTATGTCAGGAGGAAGTGGCATATGTGGATCCAAGATGGAAAGAATTACACTGCAAACAAAAGTTAGGTTTACCATGTTATACCAGCATGCATAATAGAAGCTCCATGCTAGAGAGGTTATAGTCCAAGGTTAAGAAATTTGCAACAAGGTCTTGAAACGTAAACTATATTTATCGTATTAAGTGTTGTATAAGTGTATAGCATTCCTTAGTCCAATAGTCATAAACTGATGATAGCTCAGTTGGTTAGAGCCTCGTGGTGAGTCCTCCCACAAGGGTTCAAATCCTTGTGTGCACAATTTGTGGAATTAAAAAAAAATCCACTCATTGTGTCCCATTTACTCATTTTGAACTGATCTGTGATGAGTGGGTCCTCATGTATGGGGTGGCGGGTGGGCTCAAAGCACGAGTTAAGGCCCAAACCACAGGAGGCGGGGGCGACTCCCTGAGGATGGGAGCAGGGTTCGAGGATTTTCTCGGCTGGAGAAGGTTGAGATTCTCCAACAAAGAAAGCCGTGGGGGCAGTCTTACTTTTACCCCCACCGATCAAGTTTTTAAGTTTAGTCCAATAGTCCAAAATATGTCTCAAACACTTTACCTCCAAATGGAGCAGCCAAACTATCTGTAAAATTTGTTTTCTAATTTCCATTATCAATGGTAATGGAAAGGGGCATGGCCCATGTTGGGAAAAAAATGGAGAACTCAGTCTGATCTAGCTAATCAACACCATAAATCTAATCTAATGATGTGTGTCAGAATAGATAATAGGAGCTAGAGCAGCCAATAAGTGACATTAGATAAAGGATCTTGATTTTTGTTATAATCCCTTAACCGTACATCAACAGAATAATCCCTTAAGTGTACATTGCTCATTGTATACTTTATAAGATCACTGCTGGAAAATGCAAAATGGGTCTCCAGTCCTGATTAAACAGTATATTTGACAACCAGTCAAAAATAAATTGTGTTTCAACTTGTTAAGAGTGCCAAGATGCTTTTACCACAATATAGATAGAGAATATTAGTAAATCAATATGCACCAAGCCATATGAAGTTACAGTTTGATTTTGATAAAGTATGTTAGCTTTGCATCTGTCATGTGAAATGGGTGGTTACAGCAGGGTTTAAAAAACCGATTGAACCGTGGAAACCGGATCACACCGGTTTTACGGTTTTCGTGATAAAAACCACTCGATAAACCGCTCAAATATCAAAACCTAAATTTGAACGAAATTTTAGAGCCAATCGGTCGGTTTCTCCGGTTTACTGCTCGGTTTATTGAGAAAATTTCTTCTTTTGAAAAACCGCTCGGTTTCTCTGGTTATCGCTCGGTTTCTTGGTTTATCGCTCGGTTTTACCGGTTTTCAAAAGTACAATTTTTTTCAAATTTTCAAAATTTAAAAAATAATTCGACCGAAAACCGGTCATCCGCTGAAACCGGACCGGACCGGTTTGGTCGAAAACCACGAAAACCGACCGGTTTTTGTCGGTTTTTCAATCCATGGGTTACAGTGTCAAACATAGGTTAAACTTACAAATAGATATTAGTTTACCAACCTTGGGGCAACAGCTCCTCGTCGCCATTCAAGTTCCAAAGAAGGGAGAACAGCAGCCCTCTTAACTGCTGTTCGAATAACATTTAAGGCAACATCGCAATCACTTGTCTGCTTCTCCAAATATATAGCAGAGATACCACCAAACATTATTGTGTCCTTCATGATATTTGTAGAGGGGTCGATAAACGGATCTAGCATCTCCAGAATGAAGAGTAACTTGTGCACAACTTCCTGAAAGTAGACAAGTTAGGGAAGTAGTGAAGCAGTCACAAGAAATAACCACTTTCAGTAAGGGAAACATGATGTTACTTTATATTCTGTGAGCACATCATCCATGTGCCCAGAAATTGCCAATACAAAATACTTCAGCGCCGCACGAGAACGAGCAAGAGATCGACCAGCTTCCTAACCAACATAACAAAGAAAACAGTCAATAATTCACCACAAAAATATGGAATGGTAATCGTATTAAAAAGTTCTGACTTCTGAGGTAGTTTAGTAAGACATTGATGTCAATTTAGGAGTCAAAAACATAAATATGGAGTGGCAACAGTTATAAAAGTCATGAAGTAGTTTTATAAAGCAAGCATTGATATCCAATTTGGAATGCCAAAAGGGAAAGGCATTGCTGGTCATGGTCAAGTAGTCAATATAGTATCAACTGCTCAGTTGTGACTGTATCATCCCAAATACAGGCACAATCTTTCAAGAGAATTAACACGGGAAATATAAATATACCTGGATGATACAAAGTAGATACTCCACAAGCTCAACTGCAAAATCTATCTGTTACGAGAGTATATGAAAAATTATCGATTGGCCACAAAAGAATGAATCACAGAAACACCATAAGTTCTGACAAGTTAGAAAAGAGACCTTTGCTGTTATCATGGGTATCCATGTTATCAATGGCCCCCTACACAAGTCGAGCAAAATGCAGGCTGCTTTTGCCTAATAAGTGGAGGGAAAAGAAACATGAGTAACTTTCTAAGGATCCTTTCGACAATACTATAGCAAACATGTGACAAAACCATGAACATTCTTCCTGAAAATAAAAAAAAAATTACAGCAGAGATAATTACGGACATGTGATGAAAGGTAGGATGAAAGATAACCAGAACAGGCTCTGAGAAGAGGATGAAAAACTGATGATGATGCCGACATTGTAACAACCTGCAGGCATAGTTTCTTGAGGAATGGTATAACAAATTACATATCAATCAAAGCCATTAAGATACCTGGGACAAAGCAGTCTGAACGGTTGGATGATTCCATTGATTAAAAGAATCATCAATCTGTTCAGTAAGGCCAGGACTAAGTGGAGGACGAAGGGCTACAAAGGTAAATCAATAGCATACTATCAGTTACAGGATAAGGCACACGTGCACTCAGGTAGTACAGGACAGCCTGCCTGCAATCATATTTAAGTCTCACAACCTCAGAGTTCATGCAACCAAGATCTGGAAAATACATAAATAAACCTACTATACCATGTGGTCAGCAGGACCCAGATAATGCCTTGAGCCATAAGACACAAGTGTCACGCCAGTTCACATAGCCAGATTGGTCTGACATCACTTAGTATGATATACTCCCACAAGTCAAAAAAAAAAAGGAAAAGTCATGGAATCTAAGAAGTAAAATCATTTTAATTCTGAATTTGTTGTAGCTGTTTAAGTCGGTCACGCAAGACATGGTATATCCTTCAGAAAAACATTTATAACATCGTATCTATATACTCTGTAATGCAAAAGAAATTGATAACAAAAATTATATTTATGATCACATCCATCCACGTCATAAATGTCGTCTTTTCTGTGACTAGAGCACCCAGAGCAAACATCCTAACTCATTAAAGTTTAAGTAAGTTTCCATGAAGAGTAGTAAAGAAAATGTGACAACCAAGCATTACCTGGAAGTAGAGCTTGAACCAGTGGTAAGACAGACCACATGTCTGAAGAGGTTTCAGCAAGCTTATGGCACAACAGAGGCTATATTTACAAATCAAGATAACAGTTAGTGTTTTTTAATAGACTAGTACATACATGATGGTGAAATATGTGAGGGTGGAACAATAAAGACAGTTAACCTGTGATGCAGCTGCGTATAGGACATGAAGAATACCTTCTTCAACAGAAGCAATATCCAAAATATTTAGGTATGAATCATCAAATTGATTTTCTGATATGCTGAATTCTTCTCCAAATAAACTAGAGTAGTCGGTCGAAAGTAATAGGCTGGGAGAGTCACTTTTTGTAATTTCATCACCATTATGATTCGATAGCATGCCACCATTCGATATCGATTTGTCTAAAAATGGCTCAGGCTGCAAAAGTTTTTGCAGCACCTTTGATGCCTATGTTGAAAGAAACAACTACTGAGAAAATCCTCATGAGGATATCACATAACCAGAATTAGAAAATAAAGCGCTAGGAAACATACTCGGAGGCAAACCATTCCAAGGGTTTTGTCCTTAAGTGCTTTTCTTAGGAGCAGTACAGATGTTTCAGAACGAAATGCCAGCAAGTATGAAGAAGGCTGAACAGAGGATGGGCTCCGTGATCGCCGAGGTTGAGCCTGGACAAAATGGAAGAGTTTAGAATGCTAATGTCAGGTGGAAATATTCGTCTCAAAATGGATATAAGGTGGAAATATTAAGCGGAGTGCCTCTCTGTTTCTGAAGAAAATAGAGAACAGAGACTTAATTTTTTGTTGTTGATATACTGAACATATCCTCTCGACTACAATTATTGATCTAGGCAGCAGTTTTGTCTCAGTGGTAAAAGAGGCACATTGCTTGAATGAAATAAAGGGATGCACACCTTGTATGATGGCCCTGTTTTGGTACAATAAAAATGTAATTATTTGTATTATTATTTCTCCTCACGGAACAGAACAAGGTATAAGTTACCATTTCTTTCATGCCAATGACTCTTGCAGAGTTATAGGAAAAGGGTTGGTAGAAGAAAATTGGTTCTTGCCAAGGAAAATAAGATGCACTAGGACCAAGGTTTTTCTTATAAAAAAAAACAGTATCAACATTGCGAGTGATCCCAGATACAAGGAGTTTCTTCACAGTTTATAATGATATAGATGTTATTTACATTTCACATTCTTGGGAAACCATCAGGAAACAAGTCACGGTAAGAAACCAGAACTATTCTGTTTGGAACATTGTCCACGAACAGGATTGTCAGACAAAAGACATAACCATCTGCCATAAATGAATGACCGATTTTGGTGGTACAAGGTTCTTGCAAAAAAGTTAAGAAAAGGTAGTATTTTGGCTTGTCAATACCTAGGCACGGTCAACAACAGTTTTTGCCATGTGATGATAAAGATTGCAGGAAGATACTAGATATAACATTTAACATGACATGTGAGAGCTGATGACATCCCTTAACCGCGGGCATTTTTCTAGCATTTTGTATTGGCTGTCTTGTATTTCTAATAAGTTGTTTAACTGTTGGCATGTCATATGTACATAGAAAAAAAATGGATTGGTTTAGATCGATCTTAACTTGATGATTCATCATCATGAAGTTGAAATGTCGTATGTATAAAGAAAAAAATGGATTGTTTAAGATCGATCTTAACCTGATGATTCGTTATCATGAAGTATTTCTATTTTCTATAAAATCGCATAAAACCCAAATTTAGGTTTGAAATAAATTTACAGGAAATTCAGCCACTACCAATCCTTCAACATTGTCAACAGCCATTCTCTCGCATGCAGATTGGAATATTGGATAAGCACACAGTCTTTTGAAAACTCACAAAGGAGCTCCATACATATGCTTTCAGTCAGCACTATCGTTACCGAAACTCTGTTCAGGACAAAGGGAAAAAAGGACTAAAGAGAAAAGATTGTTTCAGACAGTACAAATAACTAAGAAACGGCATAAGGCTAAGGCCACAAATGCAGCAACATGCGATCAAGCTTATAGCCTACATCATTGGTTTGAATGCAATGCAGTAGTTGGAGTAGAAAAACAGACAAACATAAGCATGCAGAGCCACATGCCTGGAAATTTGAGGAAACTGTTGGAGTAGCAGCCACACTAGTTCTTAGGGGATCTGAATCGGCAGAACTGATCAAAGTTTTTGAAGGATCCCTGTAAATTAGGACATGTTTTAGATATCACTTCCCACACAGACAAAGCAATGCAAACATGTGGACAGGACATAGTGTATTAAACTATAAAGTAATATATGATGGCAGTCAACTTGGCATGTATCACAAATACAAACTGTTATATAGCTGGATGTTGAACAAGGAACCCAGACCTTTCATTTATAAGGTAAATGATTGGATAAAATGGCCCAGCAAGCAGAGCCAGAAACCGCATACTGCTCTCCGGGTTGTCCGTGATGCTATTAAGGTCAGTCTGCACTAAATAAACAACAGCGTGTTAAAAGGGCAGTTCACACACAATGCATCGATAATATAACAAGGAGAGCAAAAGGCTGCCTTCACCTCAATCTGGGGTAGGAACGGCGGTAGCCTGGTTGTAATGTCTTTAAGTAACTGGAATTAAGCAAACCCAAATGGAGGCATTACAGAAGACGAAAGAAACGAAAGTAGCAAGAAGCAAATGGCAGTGGAGAAAGGACCTGGAGGTGCACATTCTGAGACGGAGGCTGTTTGCTGGATGTGATTTGAGGCAGCAAATAGTTGACCAGAGGCTGAAACTCGGGCTCCAGCCCAGGTACCGGGATGCCAATGAGCTGGATGAAGAAGATGGCGATGGGGTTGCCGCGCAGGCAGGAGATGCGAACATAGCGGCAAGGGGTGTGGTTGCCGGGGTACACCATGTCCCGCTTGGGCGCCTCGCAGCGAGGCCGGACCTTGAAAAAGGCATCGGGCTTGTAGCGCAGCCCCGCGGTAAGCTCCCATTCCAGGACGGACTTGTTGTAGATACGGACATGGGACAGGAGGCACGGTTCCTGCAAGCAGCACCTCGGTGAGTGAGTGGCTGACTGCTCAATTCGATTCGGGGGAGAAGTAGAAGAGGAAGGAAACGACGAGGCAGGAACAGTGGAAGGCATGGACCTGGAGCTCGAGGAGGATCCACTCCTTGGTGTTGGTGCCGGTGGACCAGTGAGAGCGCAGGTCGGGCTCCACCACGTTGCTCGCCTTCTGCGACGCCGACTCGCGAGAGGACGCCTTCACTCGGAAACTCAGTGACACCGCTCCATCACCCCAGTCCGCCGGCGTCTCCCTCTCCGCCGGCGCAGCCTCCATCAGCGACGATTGGTCTCCCTCTTTTCTTCCTTTTTTTTTTCTTTTGAGACCTCTTTTCGAAGTGAGGAAGACGATGAACAACAAGAAGCCCCCTCTCTCCTAGTTGGGTTGGGGCGTTGGGCTCGGGTCGGCCCATGCCCATAATCATTTTGTACTCTTTGCATAATGTAAATCCGTTCCGTTCCAAAGAGAGAGAAAACATTATTCCCGCTGAAAATAAAAATATTACTATTCGTAGCATTCAAATTTATCCGCAAACAGAGCATGTACAGTACAGCGGTAATTATTTATTGTATAAAAGTCTTTGACTTTGAATTATGACATACCATTTTTCAAAATGGCTTGTAGTCAGATGCGCAATAATCCGTTTTTTTCAAGCCGCAAAAACATACTACTCCATCCCGGAATGGAGGGAGTAGCTTTTTGTGGAGGGAGTGGCTTCCACCTCTCCCCATTGACATGCATAATCCATTTCAAAAAATTGTTTTGCTAAACATTTTCAATGGATAAGCCAACATAAGATGTTTTAACAGATAATTTGAATTCCAAACTGATTTTTGCATAATCCAAGGTCGTACCAAATGGTACCTAAAACGTGTCAGAGAGTAAATGAGAGAAAAGTAGTCTCTTGGTGAAGACACGGCTTCACACGATAGATAACTAAGCACAACTTATAGTGTTTAATAAACAGCAATGCAACTTTTGTACATATCATCTATACGTAACATAATTTTAGGATGTGTTTGGTTGAGCGTTAAGGTGGAATAGAACAGAATCATTCAGAATATCATGGATAAGCTCTTGTTGTCTATGATGTTTAGTTGGATGGATGGGGTCATTCATGATTTTTGTTTGGCTAGAGGGACGAGGACGAGAGGGACAATAATTAGTCTTAATTATATCTTAATGTATTATTAATAATATTTTCATTATTATCAACTAACATATATTAATATTATCTTAATATAATTATCACTAATCAATAAAAATAAACTAATCAACATTAATTATTCTCAAATTAATTCACAAATTACCTATCAATTAATATATTAGTACTTATAAATACTAATTATTTAATTATATATCTTAATTATTCATACAATCTATTTAGATATCACTAATCTTCTACTAATAAGCATGATCAGGTGGATGGCTTCATCCCACCAATTTTGAGGGATGTATTCTCTAGCATATTGAGAAAATATTCTCTGATTGATAACTCTATCCCTATTTAACTCTCAACCAAACACATGTAAAAGTGGAATGATCATGTCTTGTCCCTCTTCATACATCCAAGCAAACACATCTTAGTGTAGAGTTCTCGAGAGCTCTTGCACCTTCGATTGTGGGCGACGAAGTGTTCTCGGGTGGAGAGACGGATAATTTTTTTTAGAGCTGTCCAAGGGGTAAATGTTGACCTTACAGACCTCAAAAAATAAAAGCATGAGCATCTTATGGATAGTTCCCCTTGGTTTGTTAGTCTCATGCATCTATCACATGTTTAGCTTCTCATGTCACTATATTAGGCTTGTCATGATTCGTCTAATAATTTGCTAGTGTGTTGTTCTTTCTAGTTATCTAGCACTAGCATGTTTAAGGTTGTTATCTATATTATAAAGGCTAAATTTTGTGTCTAATATGCTTAACTTTTTTATATACCCATCCCTAAACAATGTGTCATTGATCTGATCTGAATTACGGGCCGCTAATTCTTACTTCCATGCTTGATCTCTTTGTTTTCGTCTGATTAATGGGTCCAGCCCCTAAATGTAACACAGTCCACGCATCGTAGAACTGCATGTCGTCCTTTTTTTCCCGGCTTTTCTCACCGACGAGTTGTCGTACCCGCCCGCAGACAGCGCTCAGAAGTTTTCCTTTTTGACGTGCGTGATTGACGGATCCCCTAAGGGAAAGCGATTGCTTTCTTCGTTATTCTGAATTTTTTTGATACAGCTGAACGCCGCCTTTGCATATGGCTTCTACCTCCCCGTAGCCTGGTATTGCGTATCCAGATCGGCCTCTCCTTGGTTTCTCACGATAAGTTTGATCTTCCTCATTGATAGTTTCATAAGCAGGACAGCAGGCGGCTGTGTTTGTGGCCATCCGGATTAGTTTGATCTTCCCCATGGATTGTTTCATCGCCACCGATTCAAGCAATTTTGATTGTATCGTGCCGCTTGGAGATTGGCTCAGCCTTGTGAGGTACTCCTCCAGATTTAAATTGTTGATACAGTTGATTTTTTTAGCTATATTTGATTATTTATTTTATTTAAAAATTTTGAAACATTATCAAATATATTGTTATAATTTTTTTTGTTATTAAAAAAAAAGTTTTAATCTATTTCATAATATTTTATATTTGAATAAATATTTTGAATAAGATGAATTATCAAACATAACTACAAAAGTCAACTATGTCAACAATTAAAATCCAGATGAAGTAATATGTTTTCCCTTCACTCATGACTTTCTTGTTTAATTCTTTTTATATGGCCATTGGATTTGAGTAGTTTGTCATGTTCCTGTTTTCTACTATCTTTGTCATGGCCCTGTAGTGGACAGGTACCAACTTCGTATTTGGCGATACTGATTAGTTTATTCTTCGTCGTTCAGAGGTTCGTTCATAGCTTGGACTGTTGGTATTCCTTGCGCATGTGTATTTGCTGTTAGGATCTTTCAGTTATGTCGTTTCAATAGATAGCTTAGTTGAGATTTAGTTAGTTTGTTTTATCTGTTCTGGTTTGATTCTCCTCGTTAGAGATAGATTGTATTAGGCTATAAATACTTAGCAATGCATATGAAATATATAATGAAAGAAATGTATTGTGCACGTTTCAATAGATAGCCTCATCAGGTTCATCAGGAGAAACATCGGTTGTCACCGCAGAGTTGGAGAAGAGCAAGTTTGTTGTTGGATACGCAAGGCCGTATTTAGCGGCAGTAAAGAAGAGGAAGACACGCATTGTGCTTGTGTACCCGGAGGGGTTCACTCGGCCGCTACAAGGGTCGGATTTCTATCCTCCGCTGGGGTTTGGATTTCAGCGGGTGTCCTGTGACTGTGAGCCCCCCAGCCGAGCCCGCCGAGGAAGTTACAGGAGACGGATGAGCTGCAGACACTAGAGTCTCAGCTCACATCCAGAAGCAGAATCTACATCATCAGAAGGCACATTTTGGTTTATTTTATTTTAACATGACAATTGTTATTTCCCATCTCATTTACCCTTTCATTTTCAAATGTTACCTGATATATCGGTTAGGCTTAGTTTGGCAGCAAGGGGCATGCTACCCCGGCATGGAACCCCCGACGGGGGTGTTCCCTGCCCTAGACCACCCCCACGACACGCTGCCCGGTCGGGAGCGGTTTGCCCGCTTGCCTTTGGGAGCGGAGGGTACAAATCCTGGCAATTTAGGTGAAATCAAGAAAATGCCTGATTGAGTTTGAGACCAGCTCCGAAAATTCAAGAAAATGCCAAAAAATTGGAACAAATAAAAACTGCTATAAAAATTCAGAAAAAGGCATAATATGCTTAAAAAATTATTAAAATCAAAATAATGCACCAGAACATGAGTCTTTTTGACTTAACACTAGCATCATTTTGATAAGCAAATTTCTTCTTCCTCCAGCACAATGCCTCACTTCGACAAGCAAATAAACAATCCGCAGAACATGGTCATTTTGACAAGCAAATAATGCACCAGCATCAAAATTTAATGTCCGGTAACTTGCACGAATTCATAACAGCATATGATTAAAACATTTATTACATCATTGGTGCAATATCCAGAGAACGTGACCCCTACGTCAGAGCATTGTGAAACCTTCTGGAATGGGTAGCAAAAGACAGAGCAACAACTTAAAATAATCTTATCAGGTTTGCTCCAATATTTGAATCTTGAAGCTAATCATATTACATCAAGGTTCAGGGCAGAACAAAATAGAGCAGCAGAGGGCAGAACAAAACAGAGTAGCAGCTTGGTATATTTGGGCATGGTGCATGATGACAACAAATCTGCACACGAAAAGCAAAAGTCAAGGTGAGTCTGTTAGCAGCAAATCCAGTGTGTCCTATGATCTATCAGCAAGACCGATTTTCTCACAAAAATAGCTTTATTTGGGATATAGTGAAAAGGACAGTGACTACTCACAACTCAAATTAATAGGCTAAGCTGAACTGAACTGAAAAAAAAATCCTAATGAATGAAATGGAGCTGAACTAGCATCCTAATCAGCCTTCTAGTAATTCCCTGGTCAAAATGGAAAGCTTTATGAAGTAATGTACAATTCTAAACACACAGATAATCTAAAATCATGAAGGACCAAGAAGACGACCAAAGGGGGGGTGAATGGGAACCAATCAAAATTCTCCAAGAGAACTTGGCCTATATCCCAAAAACAACCCGAGCCAACCTCCGAACCGATCACCAAGACTACACATACTAACTCGTGGTGTACTAGCCCAAGGAATAATCAACCACAGCAAAAAAACACAGCGGAAACAAAAAGGAAAGATGAAATACTAAATAGTCTAGAACTCAATACTCATCGGCAGTACCAATCCCTGCCATCGGCAGTGCCAGTCGGCATCGGCAGTGCCGGTCACGCCTATCGGCAGTGCCGATACGCATCATCGGCAGTGCTGGTCCCACCTATCGACAGTGCCGGTGCGGGATGCAGTCTCACTGGAACCTACAGACTAGACCAATCGGCAGTGCCGGTCCTGGTCATCGGCAGTGCTGGTCGACCCCTGACAGAACAAAAAAACTCTCGGGATCTTCTCAAATCTTCTCCAAAACTCAATCAAACAAACTCCAAATGATGCAATTTTTGGACCAGTGTATCCTCATCACATCACGACCCTAATCCTACGAGAACATCTCAATTGACTCAAGGAATCATCATGAATTTCAGATCTTGTGCCAAGATCACCAAAAAGAGGAAACTTGAGAAATCCTTCAAATCGAAGGTGCTAGAGCCAATAATTCCATCAAGGATCCATAGAGGATTATCCTAGCTCATCCTAGCAACAAGTTTCTCAAGAAATCCGGGCCAAAAATCCGTCCAAAAGTGAGATCGAAAATCACCATGAAAATAGGTCCGAAAATAGGAAAAAGAGAATTTCAGGATTCAAGTGAAGACGGAAATCTTGAGCATAGAAATACTTCTCATATCATAGAAAGGTGCTTACAAAATCCATAGGTACAAGGCTAGGAAGTCACTCTCTTCCTTCCACTATTTGGAAGAGCAAGAGATGTCTCTCACACACCCACTACTCTACTCTAAAACATGAAGTCCTCTCCTAGCACTTTGAATAGAGTCCTAACATAAGGCTAATGGGAAAAGAGGCACATCTCCCACTAGCCACACCTCTCCTTATATAGGCCTAGGGTCTATTGTCCACATGACTACTTTACCCTTGACCTACATAATACACCCACCTACCACCGGGGGCATGACCATTCATCTTTCACCTCATCGCCCGAATGTCATCGGATGCTTCACGTCTTTGCTTCATCTCGGAGCAAGCTCCGTGATGGTGCCATGTGCACCACCAACCACCGCCACCGGTTTTGAGGCCCAAACCGGGAAATCGCCTTGCACGCTTCTCAAAGCACGACTTCTCGATGTCCACGCATGTCACCTTGTCCCACGATCCTGACCACCGGCAAGTCTCTCCCAGTCCCTGTCCATCGGGCTCCCTTGTCACTTGCACCGGCATCCCGTTCGCCTTGACTTGGTCAACACGCCGTCTTCATCACCACCACGATTTTGAGGATCAACCGTAAAACCGTCTGTGCTTCTTGCCTCTCCACTGTACGGTGTGGATCACCCTTGACTTCACCCGGCATTCCGATCGTCTGGCCCCAAGTCCCCTACTTGTGCCCGATCCTCTCGCCGTTGACCGCCAAGTCGACTCCAGTGACCTACACATCATGAGACAAGCAAACACATTTCCCATCTCCTGCAGTATCACCAATATCTCTACCAACTTCGGTTAGTCATAACCATGATATATAAACCTATGCAATCCCTAGATTCCCGCATTTCAACTCACACCAAATCCGCTCAAGTCAATTACTCATTACAAATATAGCAAACCATGACACATCTCTACATGGTTTCTCAATCTCTCCCTTGATGAGTACATTGACAACACCAAATGCACAAAGATTAGAGATTGAAATGCGAAGCCGAATAAGCACATCCAAATGGCCAATCCCAAAGAAAAGGTGAAAACAAGCCATCTAGCAAGTAGGGATCACAAAATCAAGAGTTGGCAAGGAAAGCAACTTGAGACACAAAGAATGTAAAAAGTGAAAGAAAACGCTCAAGATCATGAAATGCTCCCCCTCAACTTGTGGTAGGTCTCATGGAGTGTAAAATGGATCATATTAAGTTTCTTAGTATGATTTGTGCATGACCCAACAATTCTCCCCTTAGGCACTTATTTCTCCCCCTTTGGCAATGAACTCATCAAAGAGGCAAAAGAACAACCAAACATGCAATACATGAAAATGCAAACCTAAGGAGCTTCAACAATTATGCAAACAAGCATTTAACTTTGCTAACCATAACCATAGTGCCGTGAAGTGTAAAGGCAATAGCTCCCAATCATACAAAGATCAAAAATAGATAGCAAGGCATAAACACCATGAGCTATACAGGCTAAGCAAAAAGATTGACTAGCTTAGATAGAATCAAATTTGCTTATCATGAGCAAAACTGCCACCACATGTGTAAGTACTCCCATCAAAGGCAAAACAAGCATCAAGTGAATCATAAGAATCTAGCCAGTTTCAATCTCAACAAGGGCAACAAGCACTCGCAGAAAATAAGCTCTACAAACGCTCACATATGCAACAGAGACTCAGTTGATCAAGTGATTATTGTTAATCCTCATGTATCCTCTTATCCATGCGGAGGGTCGCACGACTGGGTACGGCAAACACCCCAAGGCTTCAAGTCACAATGTTTGGATTTGGTATTATTGAGTAATTCTTGATCAAAGCACTTAGCAGATTTTTCAGGATTATGCACAAGACAAAAGAGCATGCCTTTGCGGCAAAAGGAACACATGTTCCCACAATGTTACATCATGAGCTAAACATTTGCAAAGCCTTCCATTTCGCAAACACAAGGTGCCAAAGCCAAGACATCCTCTAGACTAGTCTCAACGCAAGTTTCAACAAGGATAAAAGCAATTGTACACATGGTGAGCAAGTTTTAGCAAGATTAGATCATAAGGTTCACAAGAAGCTCAATTTACCTTTAAGATTAGCAAGTTACTCACATGAGTTTATAACAGGCCATCTACAAAATCTAAGCATAAGAGATTACCATCACATCCACACAACTTAGCTCAAGCTCAATCATAGCAAAGAGAAATGCAAGAAAGCATAAGAATCAAAGCTCATCTACCAATGCATATATTACATATGAGATGCAATGCGAAAATGGTAAGATACATATATACAAGAGAAAACCAACTCCCCCTCACCAAATCCGCTCAAGTCAATTACTCATCACAAATATAGCAAACCATGGCACATATCCACATGGTTTCTCAATCTCCCCCTTGATGAGTACATTGACAACACCAAATACACAAAGATTAGAGATTGAAATGTGAAGCCGAATAAGCACATCCAAATGGCCAAACCCAAAGAAAAGGTGAAAACAAGCCATCTAGCAAGTAGGGATCACAAAACCAAGAGTTGGCAAAGAAAGCGACTTGAGATGCAAAGAATGTGAAAAGTGCAAGAAACCGCTCAAGATCATGATATGCTCCCCCTCAAGTTGTGGTAGGTCTCATGTAGTGCAAAACGGATCATATGAGTTTCTTAGCATTATTTGTGCATGACCCCAAAATTTTCTCCCCCTTTGGCAATGAACTCATCAAAGAGGCAAAAGAACAACCAAATATGCAATACATGAAAATGCAAACCTAAGGAGCTTCAACAATTATGCAAACAAGCATTTAACTTTGCTAACCATAACCATAGTGCCATGAAGTATAAAGGAAATAGCTCCCAATCATGCAAAGATCAAAAATAGATAGTAAGGCATAAACACCATGAGCTATACAGGCTAAGCAAAAAGATTGACTAGCTTAGATAGAATCAAATTTTGCTTATCATGAGAAAATCTGCCACCACATATGTAAGTACTCTCATCCAAGGCAAAACAAGCACCAAGTGAATCATAAGAATCTAGCCAGTTTCAATCTCAACAAGGGCAACAAGCACTCGCAGAAAATGAGCTCTACAAACGCTCACATATGCAACAGAGACTCAGTTTGATCAAGTGATTATTGTTTATCCTCATGTGTCCTCTTATCCATACAGAGGGTCGCACGACTAGGTATGGCAAACACCCCGAGGCTTCAAGTCACAATGTTTGGATTTAGCATTATTGAGTAATTCTTGATCAAAGCACTTAGTAGATTTTTCAGGATTATGCACAAGACAAAAGAGCATGCCTTTGCGGCAAAAGGAACACATGTTTCCACAATGTTACATCATGAGCTAAACATTTGCAAAGCCTTCCATTTCGCAAACACAAGGTGCCAAAGTCGAGACATCCTCTAGACTAGCCTTAATACAAGCTTCAACAAGGATAAAAGCAATTATACACATGGTGAGCAAGTTTTAGCAAGATTAGATCATAAGGTTCACAAGAAGCTTAGTTTACCTTTAAGATTAGCAAGTTGCTCACATGAGTTTATAACAGGCCATCTAGAAAATCTAAGCATGAGAGATTACCATCACATCCACACAACTTAGCTCAAGCTCAATCATAGCAAGGAGAAATGCAAGGAAGCATAAGAATCAAAGCTCATCTATCAATGCATATATTACATATGAGATGCAATGTAAAAATGGTAAGATACATATATACAAGAGAAAACCAACTCCCCCTCAAATGATGCCATAGGGATGACAAACACCAAGTTCCCCCCAAAGAAAAGCATGTCTCAAAGCATCTAGGGGCTTGGTGAGGATATCAGCTAGTTGGTTTTTGGTATCAATGTATTTGAGCTCAACACCCCCCTTCTCAACATTGTCTCTCAGGAAGTGGAATCGCACATTGATGTGTTTGACCTTACCATGTTGGACTAGGTTTTTGGCTAAGCATATGGCACTGGAGTTATCACACATGAGTGGAACACCTTTAAAAGTCAACCCATAGTCTCTCATGGTAGATACAATCCATTGGATTTGCGAGCAGCAGCTATATACTCAGCCTCTGTGGTGGATTGGGCAACACTCGACTGCTTATGAGAAGACCAACAAATCAAAGAAGTACCCAAAAAATGACAAGTACCAGAAGTGCTCTTCCTATCAATTCTACACCCAGCAAAGTCCGCATCCGAATACCCAATGAGATCAAGAGATGAAGATGCAGAGTACCAAAGACCAAACTCAAGGGTGTATTTGAGATACCTGAAGATGCGCTTGACAGCCTTGCGATGAGTCACCCTTGGGGAAGCTTGAAAGCGAGCACAAAGACACACCGCAAAGTGTATGTCAGGTCTTGTCGCTGTCAGGTACAAGAGGGAGCCAATCATGCTCCTGTACTACCTTTGATCCACCGCTTCACAGTCTTCATCAGGGTCAAGAGCCGTTGTTGTGGACATTGGTGTAGACAACGGCTTCACATTGACCATGTCAAACTTCTTCAGGAGATTCTTCGTGTACTTGGCTTCATGTATGAAAGTGCCTTATTTGCACTGCTTGATTTGAAGCCCAAGAAAGAAGGTGAGCTCTCCCATTATCGACATCTGAAATTCACTTTCGATAGCTTCCTGAAACCTAGACATAAGAGCATGAGAGGAACCACCAAAGATGATATCATCCACATAAATCTGAACCATTAGAAAGTCATTACTATGCTTGAGAGTGAATAAGGTTTTATCAACACACCCCATGACATACCCACACTCTAGCAAGAAGGTCTTAAGCCTAGCATACCATGCCCTAGGTGCTTGCTTTAGCCCGTACAAAGCCTTCTGAAGCTTGTACACATGGTTTGGGTATTTGTGGTGCTCAAAGCCAGGGGGTTGCCTCACATACACTTCTTCCTCTATGAAACCATTTAGGAAGGCACTCTTGACATCCATTTGATAAAGTCTAATGCCCTTGGAGGCAGCAAATATAAGCAAGATCCTAATGGCTTCTATGCGAGCAATAGGAGCAAAGGTCTCACCATAATCTAAGCCCTCCACTTGGCTAAAACCTTGAGCAACTAGCCTAGCCTTGTTTCTCGCAACCTCACCATCCTCCCCATGTTTGTTTTTGAACACCCACTTGGTTCCTATAACATTGACATTTTTGGGAGGCTCTGCAAGGGTCTAGACTTTGTTTCTCTCAAAGTTTTCCAACTCCTCATGCATGGCATTAACCCAATGTTCATCAGATAGTGCATGTCCAACATCTCGGGGTTTAAAGATTTCAACAAAGAGAGAATTGGTAAAGCAAGCAAGATGTGCAGACCTTGACCTTGTTGTCCTCTCATAGAGATTACCGATCATCTGTTAGGGTGGCTGTTGACGCTGAATGTGGTGAGGAGCTTCGCTCCTAGAGTGTACCTCCCCCTCAACCATAGCTGGAGCTTGCTCAACAGTCGCTGAAGTTGATGTAGAAGTTTCTGAACCCTTTGCTGGAGTAGTGGTAGCAGCAGGAACAAGCTCAGATGAGAGATGAAGTGAATCATCATCATCATCATCATCAAGGCCCTGTAGGTCCTCTTCTACAAAGATGCTCTCCTTCATCTCCTTGTCACCTATAGACTCAATCACATTCCTTGCACAAGAGTTTGATTCATTAAAGGTTACATCGTAGGATTCTATGATGGTGTTAGTCTCTAAATTCAAAACTCTGTAGGAATGACCATGGAGAGACTAACCAAGAAAGATTCCATCGAAGACCTTGACTCAAACTTATCAAGATTGCCACGCTTGAGAATAAAGCACTTGCAACCAAAGGCACGCAAATGAGAAACCGAGGGCTTTCTCCCAAAATGCAGCTCATAAGAAGTCACATTAAGAATTGAGCGCAAGAAAATCCAATTGGAAACATAGCAAGCAGTGCTAATGGCCTCAGCCCAGAACCGCCTCGGAGTCCTATGCTCATCGAGCATCGTCCGGGCCATCTCCACTAAGGTTCTGTTCTTTCTTTCAACCACACCATTCTGCTAGGGAACACGAGATGCTGAAAATTGATGCTCAATACCATGCTCAAGACAGAAAGCATCAAAGGAGGAGTTCTTGAACTCGGTGCCACTATCAGTGTGAATCGCTCGTAATACACCAGGGAGTTCCTTGAACAACCTCAAAGCTAAGCTCCGAAAGTGATGAAACACTTCATCCTTGCTCTCAAGAAAGTAGACCCAAGAGTAGCGAGAATAGTCATCAACAATCATAAGAACATACCACTTCCCACCCGCCGAACGAACCCGAGAAGGACCAATAGTGTCCATATGAAGCAACTCTCTAGGGCATTCAGTCATCACTAAATTGATTGATGGATGAGAAGCGGCAATCATTTTCCCATGACGACACGGAGCACAAACCCAATCCTTGTCAAATTTGAGGTTAGGCAATCCTCGGATCAAATCTGGGCCACTCAAGCGACATAGCAAGTCAAAGCTCATGTGACCCAGTCTCCTATGCCATTTCCAGAGCTTAGAAGAAGATTGAGCAAACAAGCACTTGTGAGAACCAGGAGAACCAGCAAAATCAGCCTAAAAAACTCTGCCAATACGAGAAATCCCACAAACCAAGAAACCACTCGAATCAAGAACACAAGAAGCATTCGACTTAAAGCGCACTTCTAAACCAACATCAAGAAGCTGAGAGATAGAGAGGAGATTGTACTTGAGATACTCAACCAAACCAACATCCTTGAGAGTGAATTTTTTATTTACCTTTACCGTGCCTCTTGCCTTCACTCTCCCTCTCTTGTTATCTCCAAAGGTCACATACTCCCGCCGCTTCAGGGGAGTGAGGCTGAAGAACCACTTTGCATCTCCGGTCATGTGGCGTGAACACCCGGAGTCCATCAACCATTTGTTCTCCAAGCCTCCACCTGCTGCCTACAAAGAACGAGAAGGAAAAGTTGATGGCTCAGTGTTGGGGTTAGTCAAAAGAGATTTGGGAATCTAGCACTTAACCATACGACCGGTAGTAGTCATCATAGTTCTTTGCACATTGTCATTTGAACGCATAGGACAAGAACCATGATAGGGAAAACGTGACCTGTCAAAGAGTCTTGACTCAAACCTTGGGTTGTGAGGATAGAAATCATCAATGTGAAAGCCAAATCCACGTGAATGACACTCACCACGATGGGGAAAACATGGGGTGCCAAAGCGCTGCAGCACAAAGCCTCTGTTTCGTGAATCAAAGCCATATGAGGAATGACCCTGTCCACAATAGGCACGAGAAAAAGAGCGAGGCTAAAAGTCAACAAAATTATTATAAAAAGCATCCCTAGTCAACTCAGCTTGCTTCCTCTCAATCCTCTTACGCCTATAACAGTATTCATCCAAATGGCCCTTGCGACCACAAAACATACAAATGTAGACACCCTTAGGATTAGGCTTGGTTTGCATTGCAGGTTTGGATTTTGGCTTCTCTGTTGGCTTTGGGTTGAAGGAGGGTTTTGGATTGGGTGGATAGTATATGTCAGTGGGTTTGATGGTGTTTTCCTCATCCTTGTAGCTGGAGCTAGGTATAAACTTACCCACATTCTCACTCTCCTTGTCACACCTCTCAAATCTCAAGCCCAAGTTATAGGTTGACCTAGAAGCACTCTCCTTCACTCTTGCTATCGAGACTTAATCTCGATAATAGACATAGGGTAGTTTATCTATGTGGATTTATAAGTAGGATATGGGTATGCACGAGATTAAGAGACGATGGTAACACAAGACGCCGATTTAGACAGGTTCGGGCCTCCCGGAGGATAAAAACCCTACGTCCTGTGTTCTGTGGTATTTGTATTGATATGTCTAGACCTAAAGATCTAGACGAGAAGGGTAGTCCTAGACGATGATGTCTAGTTGTATGTCTAATCTATGTCCCTTGCGGGATCTCTAGTTGAGGACTTGTCTGATTGTCCTATGTCTTGTCTACTTGAGAACTTGTAGTTCAGCTTGTAGAACTTGTCTCTTGAGGAGGACCCCTGCCCCTCCTTATATATCTGGGGGGACAGGGTTACATGGTGGAGTTCTAGTCGGTCTCTGCTCTTATCATAGTAGGAGTCTATCTCCACTTTCCTTCTATGTGAGGTACCCTAGGATACAGGTCATCGACAGAAGCCCCTGAGAGTCTTGCAAGCTTGATGATAGTCTTCAGTAGCTTCCCGACTGGTTTATGCCATGTAGAATGCTTCAGTTTTGTATTAGTGAGCTTGTGAGAATCTCAAAGATCCAAAAATATCTTCAAGAAATCTAGTGGTGCACCGATTAGGTGCACCTAATTAGGTGTAGCCCCCCGACTCTTGTATCATTTGAAAATTGCAAATAATGGAAGAGTCTAAATCAAGAATAGTCGTTATGAGTGTCGGTCGCGCTCAACTCAGAATCATGTCTGAGTGGCAGCGGTACTTAACTCATGACGATAAGGTCAAATGAAGAAGGTAGTCAAGGTTGTTGTAGCTGCCGACTGCTAATGAAGTAGGAATTACTCAAAAGTCGTGATGACCGAGTGAAGCCGACAATCTGACATGTGGCCGATCGATGGTGGTGGTCAAATATGATGTGGCAGACCGATGGCGGCAGTCGGAGCTGATGTAGCCGTCCGATGAAAGTAGTCAGAGCTGTAAGCCGACCGATGAAGGCAGTCCATGTTAGCATGGCCGACCGATGAAAGCGGTCGAAGCTGGCATTGCCGACCGACGAAGACGAGGAAATCACTCTATATCAAGTGGTGTATCCGCCTATCCATCGTAAATGTTCCTGACAATAAAGAATATTACAATAATTAGTTATATTTAATATTGTTTATTTGAAAACTTAATTTTATAAGCCAAACAAACCAGTCGACTGAAAAGTCAAGTGTGTATCTATTTTTCTCCTTGTTGGTAGACCGACTGACGCATAGCAGCGTATTCGCGCGTTAGCAACCAGGCTGACCCGCCGTAGAATACTTAGGAAAAAATATAAAGATCTCGGAGCTCAGTCTGCCGCAACAATATCGGTCATAATTATTCTTGCGTAGTAATCAGAACCAATCGACACATGACCTCTCACAACTTTGGCTCTAGGTTTAGTATAGTGGCAGTCTGTCGCGTAGCAAAGAAGTTTTATACCTTAGTTGTTAGTCGGCGTAAGACCAAAAATAAGACCAAATCGCAAATAAAATGCAATGTATCGATCGAGGCTAAAGCCAAAAAAGGTGAAACTAGAACAGACGACATGAGTCATATGGTGTCAGGGCTGATGCACTACTGAAAGGTCACCGACCGACATGTGTATTGCTAGATTCACAAAAAAGTGGGAGAACACGCGTATAGATATACAAATAGCCCCCGGGCTCAATTGTTTAATACAAAGGATTAAAGAACCGAGGCAAAAAAGATGAATAAAGCCATAAATAAGAGCACTGATTAAAAAGCTCAACTTTACTCATAATAAACCTATGACCTTCTGCATAGAAAACAGAAATAAGTGGCCGTAGAAAAAAGGTATGAAGGATATAAGCCCAAAACCTCAAAAATAAATCGAGAACGTATAAAGATACTTAGCTTTGCAATTCGGCGAGTTGAAGAGGAGCCCCCGAGCATGCTGATGAGGTTGGCGAGTGGTCGAATGTCGAAGTTGAGCCATCATGTCGCCAAAACATCAAAGCTTGGAGTGGTCGACTGAGACACCGAATCGTTAAAGGTGTGGCCGAGTGGTCGAGTTGACCGAAGCACCATGTCATTGCAGGCGTCGTTGAGTAACCGAGTGGATGAAAACCCAAAGCGTCAAGTAATTGGCGGCGTCGCTGAGTAGCTGAGTAGCCGTCAAGTCGTAGTGTTGTAGAGATGTCGCCGAGTGACCGAGTCGAGGCGATGTCGCCGAGTGACCGAGTCGAGGCGATGTCGCCGAGTGACCAAGTCGCGACAATTGTCGATGTGCTGAGTCGTCAAAGACGTCATCGAGCGGCCGAGCAGTCGAGTGGCCAGGTGAAGGCAGAGTAGCCCCCGGGCATGTACATGTGGCCGTGAGTGGTCGAACCATCGAGTTGCGGCAATGTCATAGTCGTCAGAATCCACCGAAGCATCGAGTTGTCGAAAGCATCGTCATAATGGATGATGTCGCTGAGTTGCTGGAGGCGTAGTATCGCGGTAATGTTACCGAGTTGCGGCAATGTCGTCGGGTCACGGCAATGTTGCCGAGTGGCCAAGTAGCGATGATGTTGCCGAGTGGCGTAGTCAACTGGTCGTCGTCGAGTAGCCCCCGGACATGCCCATGTGGCCACCGAGCGGTCAAGCCGTAGAGTTGAGGCGATATCGCCGAATCTTGAAGCTCGATGTAGTTGACCAAGACATTGTTGCCGAGTGGCCGAAACCATCGTTGTAGTGCGACGATGTTGCCGAGTGGCGGTCGTCCTCGTTGAAGGTGTCGTCGTGTAACCGAGTGGCTGAAAGTCCAAAGCGCCAAGTCGTGACGATGGTGCCGAGTGACTAGCTTTGTCCAAGGTTGTCATCGACGCTTGCTTGCTTGTCGCTAAATAATTGTCGATGTTGAATCCGAGTCGAACGAAGCCCCCGAGCGTATTTGATCTGAGCTCGTGATTACGAGTTGGAGTCAAAGAAACGCAAACTGAACGGGATTGTGGAGCAACCAGGTTGTCCAATCACCGTGCCTCGGTTATTTTTGGATCAAGTTTCCTGGGATGACAGTCTGTACCATCGTGTTTGGCCTTGCTTTTGTGTAACTCGTGTCCATGCAAAACATCATCACAAGATTAGTTTATCCAGACTAGTAATCGGATTGATTACCATAGATGGAAGGAATAAAATAATATAGAAAGAATAAAGAAAGGAAAGAATCTTCCCGGGTGGCGCACATGAGTGCCTTGCTTCCATAGCGCCGAGTGTTTGACTCGGTTTTTGCTTCTATGTATGGCCACACGAATTGGACTCCAAGTCTGCTGCACGGGCTAACCAAAACATGGAAATTTTGTTGATTCCTTAACTCGCCGACTTGCATCAATTGTAGCAGGAAAACTCGACGTGTCATCGCGCTGCACGTTTGCATGCTGCCTCGTCAGATGGATTTATTTCCTCGACTTGACCTAGCATAGTCCTCGATGTCATGATGGAGCTGTCAACTTGGACGACCGATTGATCGATCCGACTGGCCGGCAACATGTACCAGAACTTTGAATATGAAGATGCAGTCGTCAACTTTGGTCATCAGCGTCTTGACAAAGACACAATGACTTGTGCGATGATATGATGCTTCAACATCGGTCTGCTGGTGATTAGATTTTGAAGAAGAAATCTTTCGAAAACGCGGTGACTCATGCGCTTTAATACCGGTCTGCTCGTGATAAGATCTTGAAGAAGATTAAAGCCATCGAACTCGACATACCGACCATCGCGCTTGTCCCTACCTGGCGCGCCAAATGTCGAGACTTAATCTCGGCAATAGACATAGGGTAGTTCATCTATGTGGATTTATAAGTAGGATAGGGGTATGCGCGAGATCGAGAGACGATGGTAACACAAGACGCCGATTTAGACAGGTTCGGGCCTCCCGAAAGATAAAAACCCTACATTCTGTGTTCTGTGGTATTTGTATTGATATGTCTAGATCTAAAGATCTAGACGAGAAGGGTAGTCCTAGACGATGATGTCTAGTTGTATGTCTAATCTATGTCCTTTGCGAGATCTCTAGTTGAGGACTTGTCTGATTGTCCTATGTCTTGTCTACTTGAGAACTTGTAGTTCAGCTTGTAGAACTTGTCCCTTGAGGAGGACCCCTGCCCCTCCTTATATATCCGGGGGGACAGGGTTACATGACGGAGTCCTAGTCGGTCTATTGTTCTTATCCTAATAAGAGTCTACCTCCACTTTCCTTCTATGTGAGGTACCCTAGGGTACAGGTCATCGACACTTGCCAAATCACTCTCAATCTTTTCCTCACTCACTAGGGTTCTCTAGAGCCTAGAAACAAGATAGTCATTTTTCTAAACTAGGACTTTGTTTTCCTCCCTAGTGATTACTAGCTTGTCCTTGAGGGTGACACACACTTCACACGGATGTTGAAGAACTTTCGAGTGAGTCTCATGAAGCAACTTGGACTCAAGCTCTTTGACTTTGAGGGAGTGAGCTTCCAACTCATCTGTGAGCTTGGGGCACTTCTGACATGTACCCAAAAGATTTGGTCTAGCTTTGAACTTATCAAGCTCCTTGAGGACACTCTCAAGCTGACTGGCAACTTGAGCATGCACACTCTCCATCTATGCAAGATCACTCATCACAACTTGATAAGACTCACACTCTACAACCATGTCATCCTTAGCAAGCTTAGACCTAAGCGAAGCAATTTCAAAATCAGCACTCTCCAACTTAGATTTAAGCTCTCTGCTCTCACGAATAGCACTGCGAAGCTTATCATCTTGCAAAAGCGGAACATCGCGCAAATGATCAAGTTCAGAAGAGAGCTCATCAAGAGTGGGAGGTACCTCGCTTGTGTCGGAGTCGGATCCAGAGTTGGTATCGTGGTCGTTCTTTGCCATGAAGCAAAGCCCGGTGAAGTCATCCTTCCTCTTGACTCGTGGCTTTTCAACCTTCTCCTCCGAGCTTGTAAGGCCTTCGCTTGATGTGAGGTCGACATTGCTCAAGGCGGCAACACAGGCTCGTGTAATGGCCTTGACAAACTTCTTGCAGTTCTTACCCTTCTTGTAGAAGTGGTTCTTCTTCTACTTGAAGTCTTCAGTGTTGTTGTTGCGGTACCCGGCCTTCTTCTTCTTCTTAGGACAATCAGCGATGAAGTGTCCCGGGTCACCGCACTCGAAGCAGGTTCTTGAACCACCTCCTCTTCTCTCCTTCCGGTTGTTGCAGAACTTCTTGAACTTTCTTGTGAGCAAGGACAACTCCTTATCAGGAATGCACTCCATCTGTTCATCGGAAGCTGTAACAAGAGAAGACAAAGCAAACTCCAAGGAAGACTTGTGAAGTGAGGGGTTAGTTCCATAAGAAACATCACTGTGACTAACCTTCTGAGAGCTAGAAAGCAAAGCCATGCTAGAAGTAGGAATAGCAAGATTAGGACGAGATAGATAGTTCATGTGATTTCAACTTGCTATACAGTTGCTCATAGTTTAAGGTGTTGAAGTCAGCATTTTCTTCTAGAGCAGCAATTTTAACCCCCCAAACATTTTCATCAAGTGAATACAGCAGTTGCTTAGCTCTATCATTGTCATTGTACACAAGGGTACCACAAGCCCGCAAGTTGCACACAATTGCCTCAAACCTACGAAAAGTATCATCTAGTGACTCGCCTGGTTTTTGAGCAAATGTTTGATACTGTCTATTGTAAGAATCCTTACGCATAGACTTGACCTAGTTGGTACCCTCATGGTAAGTGCAGAGCTTAACCCAAATAGCATGAGCAGTGTCAAGGTGTGCAACCCTATCATGTTCACTCCTACCAAGTGCAGAGAGTAGAATATTGACAGCTTTGGAGTTGTTCTCATACCTGACTAACTCACCTACAGAAGCAGTGTTCAGATCTTGTGGTATAGCATACTCTTGACCAACAATCTCTCAAATTGCATGTCCTTGACTCAGCAGATACGCCTTGGTCCGTGACTTCCAGTAGGGGAAGTCACCTCCATCGAACATCCATAGCTTAAAAGCACGCTTCTCCATGTCGCCTTCGGATCACAAAGCCGGTGTAGGTCAACTAGTGATCAAACCGGCTCTGATACCTATTGAAGGACTGAGAAGGTGACTAGAGGGGGGGGGGGGGGGGGTGAATGGGAGCCAATCAAGATTCTCGAAGAGACCTTGGCCTATATCCCAAAAACAACCCGAGCCAATCTCCGAACCGATCACCAAGACTACACACACCAACTCGTGGTGTACTAGCCCTAGGAATAATCAACCACAGCAAAGAAACATAGTGGAAACAAAAAGGGAAGATGAAATGCTCAATAGTCTAGAACTGAACACTCATCGGCAGTGCCGATCCCTGCCATCGGCAGTGCCGGTCATGCCTATCGGTAGTGCCGATGCGCATCATCGGCAATGCTGGTCCCACCTATCGGCAGTGCCGGTGCGAGATGCAGTCTCACTAGAACCTATAGACTAGACCAATCGACAGTGCCGGTCCTGGTCATCGGCAGTGCCGGTCGACCCCCGACAGAACAAAAAAAATCTCGGGATCTTCTCAAATCTTCTCCAAAACTCAATCAAACAAACTCTAAATGATGCGATTTTTGGACCAGTGTATCATCATCACATCACGACGCTAATCCTAGGAGATCATCTCAATTGACTCAAGGAATCATCACGAATTTCAGATCTTATGCCAAGATCACCAAAAAGAGGAAACTTGAGAAATCCTTCAAATCGAAGGTGCTAGAGCTAATAATTGCATCAAGGATCCATAGAGGATTATCCTAGCTCAACCTAGCAACAAGTTTCTCAAGAAATCCGGGCCAAAAATCCGTCCAAAAGTGAGATCGAAAATCACCATGAAAATAGGTCCGAAAATAGGAAAAAGGGAATTTCGGGATTCAAGTGAAGAGGGAAATCTTGAGCACGAAAATACTTCTCATATCATAGAAAGGTGCTTACAAGATCCATAGGTACAAGGCTAGGAAGCCACCCTCTTCCTCCCACTATTTGGAAGAGCAAAAGATGTCTCTCACACACCCACTACTCTCCTCTAAAACATGAAGTCCTCTCCTAGCACTTTGAATAGAGTCCTAACACAAGGCTAATAGGAAGAGAGGCACCTCTCCCACTAGCCACATCTCTCCTTATATAGGCTTAGGGTCTATTGTCCACATGACGCTTCTTCCCATAACCTACATAACACACCCATCTACCACCGGGGGCATAACCGTCCATCTTTCACCTTATCGCCCAAATGCCATCGGACGCTTCACGTCTTTGCTTCATCTTGAAGCAAGCTACGTGATGGTGCCACGTGCACCACCAACCACTGGTTTTGAGGCCCAAACCGGGAAACCGCCTTGCACGCTTCTCAAAGTGTGACTTCTCAATGTCGACGCCTGTCACCTTGTCCCGCGATTCTGACCACCGGCAAGTCTCTCCCAGTCCCTGTCCATCGGGCCCCCTTGTCACTTGCACCGGCATCCCGTTCGCCTTGACTTGGTCAACACGCCATCTTCATCACCACCATGGTTTTGAGGCTCAACTATGAAACTGTCCGTGCTTCTTGCCTCTCCACGTGTACGGTGTGGATCACCCTTGACTTCAGCCGGCATCCCGATCGTCTGGCCCCAAGTCCCCTACTTGTGCCCGATCCTCTCACCGTTGACCGCCAAGTCGACTCCAGTGACCTACACATCATGAGACAAGCAAACACATTTCCCATCTCCTACAGTATCACCAATATCTCTACCAACTCCGGTTAGTCCTAACCATGATATGCAAACCCATGCAATCCCTGGATTCCCGCATTTCAACTCAAACACCAAATCCGCTCAAGTCAATTACTCATCACAAATATAGCAAACATGGCACATATCCACATGGTTTCTCAAATCACAGCATTCATAACACATCTAGCCTGAAAATAAACTGAAAAGCAGTTAGAATGGGGGTACTTACTGACAAAACTGAAGAGGGAATGCGACACATGTTTTCCTCGTCTCAAGAAGATCAAATCTTCTTGCATATTTGCATATTCACATTCAGAACTATTTTCAGAGAGAGAGAGAGAGATAGAGAGAGAGAGAGAGAGAAAGAGAGAGAGAGAGAGAGAGAGAGAGAGAGAGAGAGGAGCAGACCATACTGAATCTTTCTATGGAGCCAAATGAGTCGCATATTGAGATTGTTCAGATTCATAAACACCTCTCTGTTGACGTCTTTCTCAAAAATTTCTGCTGCAATAGCGTGTTCTTCATCTGTCTACTCACTCATGCCATCAACGATGTCAAGACACTTTTTAATAGAATACTCTTCCTCACGAACCTTCTTCTTTAGCAAAGCCTCCACTGTCTTCTCTGATTGTGCCTTCTTGTGATCCAAATAATCATCAAGAACAGTAGAAACTTGACTTTGCTTACGCCTTTTCCCATTGTGGTCTTGTGTAGAAGCACCAGAAGGTGCTGACTGAGCTTCAGGAGCTTCCTGAGCACCCACACTTGGAGCTGATATACCAACACCTGTAGAGCTTATAGCCACAACACCCATGCTTGTAGAACTTGCAGCAGCAGCCACATTTACAGCAACTACACCCACACTTGCTTCTTGACCCACCCTTGTAGCCTCACGATTCCCTTGTTAAAGATTTTCAGTAGCATGAATAACTAGATTAGTGGACGTGAAGCACAAGTCACCTGTGGCAATGCTCCCTATTCCAAAGAGTAGAAACAAGAAATGAATATATGTCTAAATTATAGTTGAGTTCAGATAAGATGTTAAGATGTTGAGAAATGACAAGCAAAGGATTGGACTGATATTTACCTTCATACAACAATTCATGAAGATGTTTCTAGGATCCCCTAGTGGGTTTTGGTGTACGATGATGAAAGATTAAAATTGTGCTAACTTGTTCATGAAGTAAATGTGCAGATAATCAAAATTGTTGTAGAATACCACATTTGCACATTGTTGTTTACTCCCAAAAAGAAAGAAAAGGATATGGACTCGAAAGCACTTCAAAGAATAGTTCTTTAATTTATCTTGAGTCATAGGTATGCCAAACTATAAAGGGGGGTAAAACAAACTTGCTAAGAAGGGAAATGTGTGTGCTCAAGCCTCCAAAAAGTTTTGTGAGAAGTATAGCCAACAAAGCCATAGAACTAGTTTTTTCTGAGCCAAACGGAGAGTGATGGAAGTTCCGTGAGTCTACCCAAGGAAGTTCCGTCAGCATTGGGTTCCTACTTACTGCCTTCCCGAGAGTGACGAAAGTTCTGTCATCTCCTGACGGAAGTTCCGTCAGCTTCGGGTTGTTGCTTGCTGCCTTCTCGAGAGTGATGGAAGTTCCGTCATCTCCTGATGGAAGTTCCGTCACCAGAATCTCCGTGGCTCTCACGGAAGTTCTGTGAGCCTTTTTTTTGTCTACCCGAGAGTGACGGAAGTTCCATCACCCCCTGACGGAAGTTCCATCACAGCATCTGGCTTCTCTCCCAGGCTCGTGCAACGGCTAAATTTGAAATGATGGAAGTTCCGTGGGTAACCACGGAAGTTCCGTCAGACCCAAAAAAACACTATAACAACTAGTTTTTGGAGAGCCCCTATTTATAGCTCACCCCTTCCCCCGTGGGAAGGGTTGAATTCCTTGCCATTTCATTTACTCTTCAGATAGAGCTCTCTCCTCTCACTCCTAGACTTGTTCTTGAGATTCAAATCAAAGTGAGAGAGATCCAACCTCAAAAACATTGAATCCATCCATTCAAAAGCTTGAGCACATCTTTCCCTCCCCATCAAGATTTGATTTGCTTGTTACTCTTGGAGACTTGGTCTCCTAGACGGCTAGGTGTCGTCCTTGAACTCCCAACTTTGTGTGGTGAATCGGCGACGTTTGTGAAGGTGTGGTTCACCTCTGGAGGAAATGAATCAAGTGAAGAAAGAAATTCAAGCACAATATTTTGTAAGGTTCATGACCATTGAGGTCACCCCAAGGTATGGTGTTCGGGTGATGAATGACAAACATGAAATAAGACTAATGTCTACACGAGTATTGTCCGTGTAGGAAACCTTTTCTATCTTATGATGATTGTCGATGGCATCCTTGGCGACCACAAGCATGGAGGCTTGTGATCTTGATGGAGTCCAAGGGTTGATGGAGATGGATCAAAGCGGAGAACAAGCTATGGTGCAAGTGTTTGGAACACTTGAGTAGTAGTTAGGGCTTTGAGTCCATAACAAAAACCAGACTATCAAGGGGGTCTAGGTCATTCTCTTAGGTCATGTCTAGTCGGTGATGTGCAAGGTTGCTCGGTGAAATCACAGACACTAGGTGACAGTGGAGAAGCCAAGGAGCTGTTCGGAGAAGCCGGGAAACAAAGTCAAGCGAGGACGACAAGTTTCAGCTTTTGGACATAGAGATCGGACAGAGGGGTCAGTGGAGACTGGACTGTACGGTCACTATGTGGAATTGTCCAAGACTTAGCACAAGGAGCAGGAAGTCTGTCAGCAGGAGACTCTGTACAGACCAGATGGTCTGATCTGCTTACTGGACGGTCCGGTCAGTAGGAGTGCAGGAATGGCAGAGAGGGTGCTTTTTGCGGAGGCTCCTGGAATGGAGAGAGAAACGGATCAGATGGTCCGGTCCAGTGATCGGACAATCAGGTCAGTACAGAAAATTGTTTAGACAAAACAGCCAACAGCTGGGAGAGCCGTTACCAGAGTGACCGGACGGTCCGGTCAGGCAGTGACTAGACAGTCCGGTCTGGATGTCTAGAAAGGCAATTTCGTGGAGCAACGACTAGTTTGAGGTTGGGAGCCTATATAACTTTGTTGCTGGAGTCTTGGAGACCTCTCTTGACCAGTGGAATACCTGAGAGCATTTGGTAAGGTCCAAGAGGAAAAGAGGAGAGCACTAGGAGGAGATATTGCATATCTTGAGAGTGCTAGTGAGAGTAACTTGAGCATCTTGCACATCTAAGGCTAGGGTGTCCTTGAGGGTGTGATCTAGATTGTTACTTTGGTCTATGGTGAGACCTAGACTGGTTAGGTGTCAGTGATTGAGTCTATCATGATCGGTTGTGAAGGCCGTCACACGTTTGTACATGGTTTGAGCCCGCCATTGAAAGGGGCATCGCTAGTGAGCGCCCGTGTCGGCTCGGGGAGTCCGGCAAGTTCTTGAGGGAGGCGAGCTTGTGCTTTGTGCAGCGGTGATGCACACCATGTCTTCACTAGGAGTGATTGCGGGCTCATGGGCGAGAACTCCACTTGGTGGCGGGAGGGACCGGGACTCCGACGGGAGTGGTCCAACAAGGATTAGGGGAAGGCGCCATCCTTCCGAGACCTCGGGAAAAAATCATGAGCCACCCCTTATTCTATTCCTCACTATGATGCTTTACTTTCTGCATTTACATACCGTGCTCTTCATGCCTTTGTGTTCTATTAGTTCTCTTTGACTATCTTGTAGACTTGCATGTTTACATGTTTAGACTCCTTACTTGCTAGTAGTGTTTAAGCTTCCGCATTTGATGATTAGCATGGGTAGGAGTTGCATGTGTGCTTGATCACTAGAAGTGCATAAGAGTTGTATTGACTTGTGTGATCCACTAGTATGTGTTGGTTGTAACTACGCACCCACTTATATACCGCAAGGGGACGGTGTACGATTGTAGCACTTTTTCCATTGATTTTAGTATTCCAAGGTTTACCGTATCCACTGGGACATTAGGGATTATTAAACAAAGTTAATAGTAGAAGATCTAGTCAAGGCTACTATCGAGTTCTAGTTGCATGAGAGGAGACTGGCCAGCGCAAAGGTACGCCAGACAGCAAATATGTCATTTGCGCTGATCGGCATAGAAGTTGAGCCGATCGGCACACTACCGAATCTGTGATCGTGCCGATCGGCGCTGGAGTTGAGCCGATCGGCACACAAACGAATCTAAGTCAAAGTGCGCCAAACACCTCGTAAGCCTAAGCTGTTAAGTGAGTAGCCAGATATCTACTAGTGAGACCATAACCAGATAGTCTAATCAAATAGCATCATAATGGTAATTACATGGATCAAAGAAAACCTATAATGAATATGACCACCCACCTTTCCAAGTGTCTCTCAATTTATCGCTGCCGAGAGGAGACCCTTAATCGCGTAGGTATCTTACCCTACTCAACTATCCAATAGTACTACGCAGGTTTAGTGCTGTCACCGCCAAACCACACTACTAGCATCATCAAGCAACCATAATCAATACAATGTCCGAATATTATCCTGATCACCACGATCAAGATAATATCAACCTACTTAGCCTAGAACTAAGCAATTGGAATAAGCACATGCATGATTACAGAATCAAGTTAGACAAATCACCAAAACCATCATCAACATATTAGATTATCCTTGAGATACATAGAGTGAGATTCATCACCGTCGAGATGGTCTACCTTGACAGATCAACTCTTACTCCAATGGTTCTTGAAACTCAACTAGAGATCTATTCTAACGGGGCGAACCCCGGTGGCTCTAACTCACAGGTTTGTTGTCCCTCCGACGCCTCTTCTTTCACAACCAGGGGTTTACAAGTATTTATAAGGGTTCTACTCATAAAGGACTTGGTTTCTAGCAAATAAGTCGGTTGCACCGATCGGCGCAGGATTGCGCCTATCGGTGCAAGCCATGTCTCCTCTAGTTTCTGCTTCGAGTCGGTTCCTTTGTCCTCCACAGCTGCCATGTCGACCTTTTCCTTCGAGATAAAGTCTTGTACTGCAAGTCAAGATCTTGAAGTTCCATAAATCTTCCAGGCAAATATCTTCAAGTGTCTTGCGTAGAAAAACTTCCATAAGCATGTGGAATGGGCCTCGGTCACTTTTATGGGCCAAAACACCCTTGCACCGATTGGCTCATGGGTTGCACCGATTGGCGCACTAGGCTTCTTCAGTGCTTTTCGTTGCTTCTGAACACTTGCCCTCTTCCAGCATCACTTTAATCACCAATTTTTCCTGTTTCTGCAACATAGCTCCAAAACACCGTATATACAAATATATAGGCAAAATCACAGGTAAATGGTCTAAATTGGCATCAATTATGCTCTAATTGGGGTCATATTCACATATAAAATGGGCACTTAGGGAGTGCCAACAGTTCCCCCACACTTAAACCTTTGCTCGTCCTGAGTAAAGTAAAAGAAAGAAAAATTAAAGAACCTACTCTCTCTATCATAAAAGATATCTCAAATCAGCAAATGTTGAGCATTGTTCTATTGTGGTGTATTTCATATTGGTATTCAGCAAAATAGTTCAAATATGGGCATAAAGCTTTAAAGTTTCTCCCCAAAGCAAAGGATCATGTCCAACTCGCAAAATACAACTTTTCCACATATGAAAATCACTTAAAAAGATTGTTGTGAACATAAAGAATCTATCTTCCAAATAATCCATAGTAACAACTCATCTTTCAAATCACTCAACCTATATCTACATCATAATGATCAAATAATATTTGTGTAAGGCATATATGAGTAGCTTGGTGAGGTAATTCAAGGATTGCAAACATAAACCAACAATATATTATAAAGCTAGGAGATTATTCTTTACTGGAATTACAAAAGCTTAACAAGATGGCCATTTTAGAAAGAAAATTTTAAGAATGGAATCAAACTTTGGATATGTGGACATGTGCATAGCAAAAATTTGATCTTGGAAGAAAAAAGGAACTCCCATTATCAGATTGCACATGGTTGGAATGATTTATGGCTATATTAGAATGAATTTCGAGAATGAGTATGTCATATACCATCCCCCACACTTAAAATTTTGCTAGTCCCTTAGCAAACAGCAGAGCTTTTCCTCTCTCTCTCTCTCTTTTTAACCCCCCCCCCCCTTTTTTTTTAACTCTGCTGCGCTGATCGGCGCCTGCGGTGCGCCGATCGGTTCTCAACCCGAACACCAATCACTTGTTGGTATTTGATTCGTTTGGCTTCAACATTTATTCTAGAATTAAAAATAGCTAGAAATATAGGATGTGGTCAAGGAATGATATTCAACAAGATATTTTGGGTTTATGGTGGAATACTCAGTGAAATTGAATTTTTGCATGAGTAATTCAAGGCTTCAAAAAGATACACAAAGATTTGGCCATCTTAGTAAAGTTCATACCAACAAGAATTAAATCCTAACTGAACTCAACCATTAGTCTAATGTTTATCTATAAATCAAAAGGTATTTCTCAAAATATGGCATTGATAGGTAAGGATCCTGAAAACAATAAATTCTATAGTTCACAACATGAAAATTTATTTATAAAAAGACTGGTACTAAGTTATCATCATGAATTGGACAATGCAAATGAAGCACATGGGTACTCAGAATTGCTCCACATAAAACATATTTGCCGAATAATTGTTAAGTGTAAGTTCAAATTTTATTCAATGCTCAACATTATTTGGTCTTCATCGACATTTTTCAAGAAAGGATAAGTACTTCAATTCTCCTAAAAGAGCATAACTGCCACCATTATATTAAGAATGAAAGTTGAATACATGGTGAGGATTTTTGCACACACTTGCATGAAAATAAAACTACTACTAACACACTTGCATAAAAGTAAACACACTATTAACTACTACTAACACACTTGCATGAAAATAAACACACCCGATACATGGTTTCCCAACCCGCTCACACACACAATCAAATAAAGAAAAAGATTGCAAAAGATAAAAGAAAACGCAAACCGGGAAACCGATACATGTGCCATCTCCTAGGCATTTCTAGTCAAGCGGAGGTGGAGACGGTGGCTGATCGTAACCATAGCATCGTGCCTTGAGTCGCTCGAACTCCTCCACCATCGCTTCGTGGTTGTTCCTCCATTGGGATGCGGCGTCCTCCACATGCTTGATGTGATGCATGTTGTTGTCGAGGAACCCCTACATGGGCACGAAGAAATCTGCACCGGGCACTGGAGGCACCACAGGTACCCGTCCTTGGTACCTGTAGTCAATGCCCACACTAAAGTAGATGGCGCCGAACGGGGCGCTGCCTGCGCCGACCGGCGCAGAGGGCTGGGAACCACCCGCTGTGTCGCTCCACCCTGACTGGTACTATTGAGGCTCTTGGCGTGACTTCCAGGAGCCCCACTTGCTACTGGCTGCTGCAAATGTTGCCAATTGTCGAACCCGCCCACGGTGGTCCTTGGAAATTTGGCCCACTCCAGGAGACCTTCTTCAAGTCAATTTCCTCCCTCCAGCTTGCGAGGGAGAAAAATTCCTAGCTCCGCACACGGGAGCCTAATGTTGGTGCCACCGACATGGAAGCCGGCACGAACACTTCCTGTGACAATATTGCCACGAGTCATATTCTCATCGATTTCTGTCGTGAACTCCCACATGTCATCACGCCCTCCCGACCCGTCGCCGTCGCAGACGAGGGCTGCTAGGCGCTGAAGATAGGCCCCGAAGGCAAACTTCTTGCTCTTCTTGCCCCTCTTCTGGAACCAACCCCGCACCATTACCATCATGGGGTTGCAGTGAGACAGGCTCATAATGGCGTTGCAGAGCCACCGCAAGTCCGCATCGGTGACGTTGCTGGAGTCGACCTTGTCGCATGTGCGCGCCGCCAACCACCGGTGGAAGACTTGGATAGTCGGATTGCGGATGTTGCCGCGCTTCATCTCCTCCACGGGCGAGAGCCGCCTCCAAAAGGAGTCCAACTCCTCACGTCCCATTATGCCGGCGACCTCGGCATTGGCATCGAAGTCGAAGGCTTGAGCCATCGCCTCCATGGTCACCGTGTAGCTGACGTCACGGACGTGGAAGTTGATGGCCTCGTCGCCGTAGTCGTTGGTGCCGATCCTCATCGTAGAGGCAACCTCGGTGACGATGTCAAGGTTGCAGTCCATAGGAAGTTGGTGGAAGTCCACCCAGTCGAGGTTGCTGAGCATCCTCTTCATGTCCTCCCACATGCCGATCGAGGTGAGGAAGGTCTCGTCCAAGTCAAAGTTGGGGACAAACCTTCCCCTCACCGCGAGGTAGTGCCCTTGTTCTTCCACGCTCAGGAGGATGAAGCCCTCCTTCACCGTGCATGGCGCAAATGCCGGCGGTGGTGGTGATCTGGGAACCCCACGACTTGCCGCCGTTTGGCTCCTTGTAGCACGCCCCGTCGGAAGGGGCGTGCCGGAGACGGAGTGATGGGCGTGGATTGCTGCCGACGAGCCAGTGGATGCATCACCCACCGACATGTCATCTTAAGCGTCAGAGCTCCCCCTCACCAAGGAGTCGCCGCTCGACTCGCTGCCATCGCCGGAACCGCTTCCCTGGTGCAGCCTCTTGCCCAACTTGCCGACGGAGGAACGGAGACGATCCATCTACGAGTAATGCAGAATGTGTGCGAGATCGTGGGTAGTGGGGAAGGTAGAGAGATTACCGGGATGGTGTGTCGAAGTGGGGGCGCCCGGCCTCCCTTTTATAGCATGAGAAACTTCCAGGAGAAGGACTTGCCTTGACATTTCAAAATTTGAGAGCGTGCTGATCGGCTCAGGGCCACGCCGATCGTCGCAATTCAAATTTTGAATCTTCTGAATTGTGGTTCCTGATTCCCCTCCTTTATGTCGTTTCCAGGTACATCATGATGGTTGGTAGGGGAACAGCACGGAATCCCAACGTCTTGATTGACTGCGCCAATCGGCTCAGACCTGCGCCGATCGGCATGCCGTCTCTTTTCTAGCTTTTGGTCAATTCCTTATCTCCCCTGCACTGAACGTTTGCATAGAAATCATACCTGTTCCTTGAAATCAATGCCTACCGCTTCTGTCGGCCATTTGGGAAATGTACGGGTACCCGCACCGGTCGGCGCAGTGGTGCGCCGAACGGCGCCAGTCCCCTGCATCTCGCGTTGGGGTCCAGCGCTGATCCTAATGCCTCGTGTTCATCTTCTTCACCTAATTTCCACTTTCCCACTGTTCCTGTAGCATTGACACACGTAAAGGGGCCCATCTGGTAGCCGCGCTAATCGGTGTTGTCCTGCACCGATTGGCGCATCATCTATTTTTTCTCTTGGCCCCTCGCTTCTTCGCTAGATGATGTCCTTCCTTCTGTGCTGGTTGTCTTCTAGCACCCCTTTCTAGGTGTTGTCAGCCTTCTGTCCCGACCTGGGCAATAGTACGCCGATCGGCTCTGGAGTGCGCCAATCGGCGCGAGCTCTGTTCCTTCCTATTTTTGGTCTTTTTCTTTTTATACACCTGCGTTGTTAGTCAACAATATGTATATACACAATTTTGCACCCATGAACAAACAATACAAGAGCACACAAAAATTAAGCACACACTTTTTCTAATTCTTTTATTGAGGAGATTGTTTTTATTACAAGCAAGCAAATTAATAATACCGGGTTGCCCTCCCGGCCAGCATTAACTAAATAAAGTGGGTTGCCCTCCCATAAGCACTAAGCAACTTCTAAATCCCCCGATCATTGGGTTGCCTTCCAAGAGCGCTCTAGTTATTTAGAGGTCAAAGAGCTTGACCTCCCCACAAACAATCAATCCTTAGTGTCATGGTGCGGAATGTGAAGTCGCGATACTACAAGGTTTTCTCATCTCTATGGCTCATATACCTTAGACGTCCCATCCATACATTCGCTCCAATTACTCTCAATGCCACGTTGCCACGGTGTCTTGTATCTTCTCACTTCATCAACAGCACGGCACTCTTCTCCTTTTGGGCGGAATTGGAAAGAGTATGGAGTCCCACTTATATCAAAGCTTATCTCACCACTTCCAACATCAATACTTGCCTTTGCTGTCCTCAAGAAGGGTCTTCCTAAGATCAATGGAGTCCTCGTCCTCTTATCCATACCAAGCACAATAAAATCAACAAGGATGATGTGATCTCCAATTTGAACAGGAACATCCTCAGCAATTCCATCAGGGAAGCGTACCGATTGATCAGTTAACTCCAAACACATACCCGTAGGCTCCAACTCAGGCAAACTGAGACTTGTGAATATATGACGGGGCATAACACTTACACTCGCTCTAAGATCGCACAAACACCTATCAAATATCCTTGTTCCAATCATGCATTTGATGCTTGGTGATCCAGGGTCGGGTTTCTTCTCACGGATCTGTTGTCCCTCCGATGCCTCTTCTTTCGTGACCAGGGGTTTACAAGTATTTATAAGGGTTCTACTCGTAAAGGACTCGGTTTCTAGCAAATAAGTCGGTTGCGCCGATCGGTGCAGGATTGCGCTGATCGGCACAAGCCGTGTCTCCTCTGGTTTATGCTCTGAGTCGGTTCCTTTGTCCTCCACAGCTGTCATGTGGGTCTTTTCCTTTCAGATAAAGTCTTGTACTGCAAGTCAAGATCTTGAAGTTCCATAAATCTTCCAGGCAAATATCTTCAAGTGTCTTGCACAGATAAACTTCCATAAGCATGTGGAATGGGCCTCGGTCACTTTTGTAGGCCAAAACACCCTTGCACCGATCGGCTCATGGGTTGCGCCGATCGGCGCACTGGACTTCTTCAGTGCTTTTTGTTGCTTATGGACTCCTACCCTCTTCTAGCATCACTTTAATAATCAATTTTACCTGTTTCTGCAACATAGCTCCAAAACATCGCATATACAAATATATAGGCAAAATCACAGGTAAATGGCCTAAATTGGCATCAATTATGCTCTAATTGGGGTCATATTCACATATAAAAGGGCCACTTAGGGAGTTCCAATAGTATGCATAGGGTGCCCTTCTTTCATATAAGCAGGTTGTTAGTGTGATCAGCACTAAAATTGTGTCGGAGTTGCTTTGAGTGCTATTGGTAGGTTGTGATTGGTAAAATTGGTTCATAGTGGTAGTTCCCGATTCACCCCCCCCCCCCCCCCCCTCTCGGTCACTACGATCCTTTCATCTTTGTGATTGCTTGGTAGGGAAAAGGGTTGAGAGAGACCCGACCACTTTGTGTGGCTCCTCAACGAGGACGTAGAAACTACTTAGTATGGTTGTCGAACCTCAGGTTAAATCTCTTATGTCTCTCTTTGCATTCCTGCTTATATATTTGTGCTTGTTCATTTCTTTCATATTATTGTGCTTGTATCACTTGTTATTTGTGTTGCTAGCTATTCGATCAAGAACTCTAGGTTTACATTACTATAGCCTCACTTCTATCAAGTTAGTATTTCCTCCTCTTTATTATCCGTATTAAGTTCATTGCTTAGAGGAAGGTTAGTGAGATGTTCTGTCACTTGAACTTCCGTGGTGACAGAAGTTCCATCATTACTGACAGAAGTTCTGTCATTCCTAGTTATTTGATAAAGCTTTAGTGCTTTTTCAGGATTATTTTTAGATTGCCTATTCCCCCCCCCCTCTAGGCAACCTTCAATTGGTATCAGAGCCAGAATCTTCTACATGGCTTGAAAGCTTGAAGATTAAAAGATGTCAAAGCCGGGAGAAGGTGACAAGCCTCAAGATGTTGCCTCAGCAAGCAAGGGAAGTGAGTTGTACACATCCATCCCCTTCAATAATGCCGATGAGGCAAATATCCATGGTAGTGGAAGTGAAAGATTGCCTTACTTTGAAGGCAAGGATTTTAGTTGGGACAAGCATGACATGAAGATGTATCTCATGTCAATTGGTCCACCAATTTGGGAAATTGTGGAGAAAGGATACACCTTGGAAGACAAGGACAAAACTATAACTATGGACCAACTCAACATACATCGCAATGCTCAAGCGGTGTCCGCCATTTTCTCTTCCTTGAATCCTAAGGAATATTCAAGAGTTGTCGGAATTGTCAATGCCCAGAAAATGTGGAAGAAACTCATATGTGCTCATGAAGGAGTAGATGTTGTGAAGAAGTCAAGACTTTAAGTTTTCAAGAATCAATTCAACTTCTTTGTGATGAATAAGGGAGAAGAGCCTCAACAAACTCATGATAGGGTCATGGACATTATAAATGAAACAAGATCTTATGGAGACAACATCAAAGATGAGGAAGTCAACTATAAGCTCCTCATGGCTCTTAGAATGTGGAATCCCACACTTTGCACCATCATTGAAGAGAAGGATGGTTTTGATAGCTTCACAATGAATGAAGTCATTGGAAGAATAAATGCCCACAAAAGTCGTGATGATGAGGGCAAGAGACTGAATGTGCTCATAGGGGATGAGAGCACAAGCAAGAAGGACTTGGCGCTCAAAGCCAAGAAAACTCAAAATGACAATGATGATGATGATGAAGAGAATGATGATAAGGAACAAGACAACAAAGAATTTGGCTTATTTGTCAAAAAGTTTGGCAAGTACATGATCAAGAATGGCTTCACCAAAAGAAGCTTTGACAAGGCAAAATCTAGAAGAACAAGTAGAAGATGCTATGAGTGTCATGAACAAGGACACATGATTGCCGAGTGTCCAAGGCTAAATGGTAAGGGCAAAAAGAGTGAAAAGTACAACAATAAGACAAAGCCCAACAAGAAGCCATATAACAAGGGTCAAGCTCACATTGGTCAAGAGTACATCTCCGATGATGAAGATGAAGATGACGAGGGCGGCATCGCCAACATTGCCATTGGTCTCCCACCGGCCAAGAAGTCACTCTTCAACAACCTCACCAATGATGAGGATGATTCCCCCCCCCCCCCCCCCCCCCGATGCTTCATGGCCAAGGAAAGCAAGGTAGCCCCTCACACTGATTTCATTCCTTCTTGTTATAGTGATGAAGAGGAAGACTTGGTCCCCTCTATGCATGAAATGGTGAAAATACTAGATAAGCTACAAGGGGAGTTGGACAATCAAGAAAGAATCATTGATAGACAAGAAGAGTTGCTTGATGAAGAAAGAAGCAAGAACCTTGAGCCCACCAAGCAACTTGAGCAAGAGAATGAGAAGAGCAAGACCTTAACCAAGGACCTTACAAAGGTCAATGAAACAAGTGAATCATGCACCACAATGACCAAGAAGTATCAAGAAAGGTGCAACTCCTTGCAATAGGAGAATAAGGCCTTAATAAAGGCCATTGAAGATCTCAAGACAAGCTGTCGCTCATTATTGAAGAAGCTTGAATCCTCTCAAGCCTCAACAAGCAAGGGTTGTGGAAGGTGCCACAACAATGATGATGATATGATTGCCAAGCAAGATGCAATCATTGAGAAGTTAACCAACCAAATCAATGAGCTCAAGAAGAAAGCTCAAGTGGAGACCACCACAAAAATAGTTGGTGGGCTAAGAGCCTCTCATGACAAGAGAGGATTGGGGTACAACAAGAATATACCCAAAAGAAGGCACAACAAAGGAATCAACTTTGGCACAAGAACAAGGGAAAGCGAGTGGCACAAGAGATTACTATCAAGCCCAAGAATGCTTCTCAAGTCAACAAGAGCACCAAGAACTCTATCGTATCCTTTGATGATTTTGATGCCTCTTATGTGCTAACCTATAATGCTTATCGTAGAGTAGTTGCCAAGTTCATTTGGCCACATGATGCGAGGTGGAAACCTTGTGTGTGGATGCCTAAAGCTCTGTAACTAGTGTTAAAGGACCCAAACCAACTTGGGTGCCTAAAACACGTGCTTGATTACCTTTGTAGGAATACTCCTCCGGTGGTGCAATATGGGTGCTTGATAGTGGGTGCTCAAATTATATGACCGGAGAGAGATCAATGTTCTCCACACTTGATCACGACAATCTACTAAGTGGAGTCATATCATTTGGAAATGACAACAAAGGAAAGGTAATTGGTCGTGGACGGATTGACGTCACCCATGACCTTTCAATTAGTAATGTTTATCTTGTGAATGGTCTAGGGTACAACTTGATGTTCATCTCACAACTTTGTGAAATGGGCTATAGTTGTCTCTTTGGTGATGATGGTGTGACCGTCTTTAGGAAGAAAGATTCCTCAATAGCCTTCAAAGGGTATTTAGGGGACAAGATCTATCTTGTTGATTTTACCAACAAAGAAGGATCTAACCTAAATACTTGTTTGGTCGCTAAAACCACCTTGGGTTGGCTATGGCACCGCCGGCTAGCTCATGTTGGAATGAGAAATCTTTTCAAACTCCTTAAAGGTGGCCACATCGTTGGACTAAAGGATGTTGCTTTTGAGAAGGACGAAATATGTAGCGCATGTCAAGCCGGAAAGCAAGTAGGAGCGGCACATCCATCCAAGACAATGATGACAACGACAAGACCATTGGAAATGCTCCACATGGACCTATTTGGACCAGTCACCTACATAAGCATTGGCGATAACAAATATGACCTTGTAATTGTTGATGATTATTCTCGTTTCACTAGGATATTCTTTTTGAAGGACAAAAGTGAAACACAAGGTATCCTAAAGAAGTTCTTGAGAAGAGCCCAAAATGAGTATGAAGTAAAGATCAAGAAAATAAGAAGTGACAATGGAACCAAGTTCAAGAACACACAAGTTGAAGAATATCTTGATGAAGAAGGCATCAAGCATGAATTCTCAACTCCATACACTCCACAACAAAATAGGGTAGCCGAAAGGAAGAACCGTACACTCATAGAGATGGCAAGAACAATGCTTGATGAGTACAAGACACCGGACACCTTTTGGGCCGAAGCCATCAACACCATATGCCATGCAACAAATAGATTATATCTTCACAAGATCTTGAAGAAAACACCATATGAGCTTCTCACCAGTAACCTTCCAAATGTTTCATACCTTCGTGTCTTTGGGAGCAAATGTTTTATTCTTAACAAGAAACCTAAATCCTCTAAGTTTGCTCCTAAGACACATGAAGGTTTTCTCCTTGGATATAGAACTAACGTCTATGCATATCGAGTTTTTAACAAAGACACCGGAGTTGTTGAAATCACCCGGGATGTGCAATTTGATGAATCTAATGGCTCTCAAGTGGAGCAAGTTAATCCAAGTAATGTAGGTGATGAAGCTCCTTGTGATGCAATAAGGAATATGGCAATAGGAGAGATAAGACCACAAGACCCAAACTCAAGGCAAAATGAACCATCTTCTTCAAGACAAGATGATTCATCTCCACAAGAGCCACATGATGAACAAGATCAAGGAAGAAACCAAGATCATGGTGACGATCATGGTCAAGGCAATAACCAAGATCAAGCTCAAGATGGTGGGGATAGAGACACTCATGATGATATCAATCAAGAAGAAGAAGATGCATCTACGCCAATTCATCCACGAGTACGACAAAGCATTCAAAAGGATCACCCTGTTGACAACATTCTTGGTGACATCCAAAAAGGGGTAACTACTAGATCCCGAATGGCTACATTTTTTCATCATTACTCGTTTGTTTCCTCTATGGAACCTCTTAGGGTGGAACAAGCACTTCAATACTCGGATTGGGTGATGGCCATGCAAGAAGAGTTGAACAACTTTGAAAGAAACAAGATGTGGTCATTAGTAGAAAGACCCAAGCAAAATGTTGTAGGCACAAAATGGGTCTTCCGTAACAAGCAAGATGAGTATGGTGTGGTTGTGAGAAACAAGGAAAGACTTGTTGCAAAAGTCTACTCACAATTAGAAGGTTTGGACTTTGGTGAAACTTATGCACCCGTAACTAGGCTTGAGTCAATTTGTATTTTACTTGCCTATGCTACTCACCATGGTTTTAAGCTTTTTCAAATGGACATGAAAAGTGCATTTCTTAATGGCCCGATTCAAGAAGAGGTGTATGTACAACAACCTCCGGGGTTTGAAGACCCAAAGAAACCAAACCATGTGTAAAAGCTTCACAAAGCTCTCTACGGCCTCAAGCAAGCTCCTCGAGCTCGGTATGAACACCTCAAAGGATACTTGATCGACAAAGGCTTCATAATTGGCAAGGCTGATCCTACTTTCTTTACAAGAAAAGTTGATAATGATTTATTTGTGTGCCAAACATATGTCGATGACATTATATTTGGTTCTACTAATCAATTTTTTTGTGATGAGTTTGCCAAGATTATGACTAGGAGATTTGAGATGTCCATGACGGGGGAGTTGAAGCTCTTCCTAGGTTTTCAAGTCAAACAACTTGAAGAAGGAACATTCATAAGTCAAACCAAGTACACTCAAGACATACTCAAGAAGTTTGACATGGAGAATGCTAAGCCTAACAAGACTCCCATGAAGACAAATGGACACCTTGGGCTAGATGTAAATGGTAAACCCATGGATCAAAAGGTATATCGCTCCATGATTGGCTCTTTGCTTTTTCTTTGTGCATCTAGGCCCGATATCATGCTTAGTGTGTGCATGTGTGCAAGATTTCAAAGTGCTCCTAAGGAAAGCCACTTGGTGGTTGTAAAAACAATCTTAAGATATTTAGTTCACACCCTAAATATAGGATTGTGGTATCCCAAGGGATCTAAGTTCAAGCTAGTCGATTATTCTGATACCGACTACATCGGATGTAAAGTGGATAGGAAGAGTACCTCCGGGACGTGCCAATTCTTGGGTAGGTCCCTTGTGTCATGGTCATCCAAGAAACAAAATTCCGTTGCCCTATCCACGGCCGAAGCGGAATATGTTGCAGCCGAAAGTTATTGTGCACAACTACTTTAGATGCGACAAACTCTAAAGGACTTTGGATACACTATGACCAAAGTTCCACTCTTATGTGACAATGAGAGTGCCATCATGATTGCATATAACCCTATTGTCATAATAGAACTAAGCATATAGATATCCGCACCACTTCTTGAGAGATCATTCTACAAAGGAGGATATTGATATTAGCTATGTTAGAACCGACAAACAACTAGTCGATATATTTACCAAACCCCTAGATGAGAAGCGGTTTTGTGAACTTAGGAGTGAACTAAATATTCTTGACTCATCCAACTTGGAGTAGAATCTTGTGCTCTGTTTGGTGTATTGATCATGAAAACTTGTTGAAAATAAAATCTCTTCAAAAATTTCATATTTTCTTTGATTTCAAACAAAATTCTTTGATCAATAGATCGTATTGCCGATACTTGTGAATATAGTTTTGATTGTTGAATTGTAGCTATTCACAAGTTGACACAAGCCTTATATTCCCTATGTAACTTGTCCAAAAGTTCAAACTTGAAAGAGAGTTTTCTGCTTCAAACAGAGAACGATGGAACTTCCGTGACCCATTCACGGAACTTCCGTCACCTCTGTTCTGGCCGGCTGTTTTAAGCCGAGAACAACGGAACTTTCGTGACCCATTCACGGAACTTCCGTCATCCGTAGAAGTTCTGAGACAACTTCCGTGACTCCTTCTTGTGCGTGTGTCTCAACCCGAGACTGATGCAACTTCCGTCGCCCATTGACGAAACTTCCGTCACTCCCAGGTTAAGTCGCCCAAGCCTCTCCTTCTTCCTCCTCCAACCGGTCATTCTCTCTTTTCTCTTTCTCTCTCTTCTCCTCAAACCCTAAGTGGCGATTTGCGGCGATTTGGAGGTTCAACCAGTGATTCCCTTGGATTTGGTGGAGATTCAACTCCTTCCCCACGGAAGTTCCATGATCTCCATCAACTTTCTCCTCTCCATTGCCCTAGGTATGAGATTTGACCCCTAGATCTTGGTCTTTAGGTCAAATGTTCAAAATGCTCTTTAGTATCACTTTGGCTTAGATAGAATAGTCACTCTATGATTAGTCTATCCTCTCTTAGCAACATTTTGACTCTTGCGGTAGGATTTAGGAGTTAGGGCAAGGTTTAGGGCAAACTACACATGATGGAAGTTCCGTGGAAACTTCCGTCACGATGGAACTTCCGTGGTCTGTCATGGAACTTCCGTCACCTGTAGTTCAGTGCCTTGAATCTTACCTACTTCTTCATTATTACTTGTGACACATTACTAAAGCTCTTTGTTCCTTATTTCTTGCTTCTTAGGTGTGTGAAAATGCCCTGCACCAAGATTGCCTCCAATGACCCATCCATTCAAGAGGAATCAAGTGAAGAGGAACAACAAGTTGCACCTTCTAAGTCCTCCTCCTCACACGAGGATCTAGTGCCCCTTGCCAAGAGACGAAAAGCTGTGATTTCTAGAAGGCAAGGACAGGGAAGCAGTCAAGGTGCTCAAACTGTCACAGTTGATCAAGGAGGGACTCTTCCTCCTAGAAGGGTACTTGATAAAGGGAAGAAATTTGATAAAGGGAAGCAGCCAACCAAAGAGAGAAACCCCAAACCTCGCAAGGGCAAGTCAAGGAGCAATGAGCCCTTGAACATTGTGAGGGACCTTCGAGTCCATGATCCAGTCTATCCACCTCATCATGACTTCAAGGACTACAAGAAGGATGCAAAGGGACTGAATGCAGCCAGGCGGAGAAATCAGTATCTTGTGGCTGACAAAGAAGCGAGTGACACCCGGTTTCTCACTTGGTTTTAGCAGGACGACTACATGTCCATGCTCATTGACATGAATAGGAAGAACCGGTTAGCCACTCATCAGTGGATTGATTGGAAGTACATGGAGGACAAGGATGAGACTACCTTCAATGAGATTATGGGAGCTTGCAAGGCCAGACATGTATATGATCTCATGGGTTTCAGCTATGATTGGAATGAGGAGGTGATCTATCAGTTCTACTCCACTCTTTATATTGATGGGAGAGGATATGTTCATTGGACGACACAGGGTGTGCAGTACATGGTGTCCCCCTCTCGCCTAGCCACTTTCTTTTTCCAGGATGATGATGATGCTGCCAGGGACCAGCTCTCCTGTGAGTCAGTGTTGAAGGATTCAGAGTTGACTTTCATGTATGAGGATCTTCAACCAAAATATCTGGGAACTACTCATGGGATGCACAACTTCTATTTCACCCTCAACAGGATGCTCAGGGTGACTATTGCTCCAAAGGGTGGGTATGCCACTTCACTTGTTGAGTACTCCAGGAACATTCTTGCTAGGTTCAGAGATGGAGCTACAGACTTTAGTGTGATGGATTTCATTGTTTAGGAAATCTACTCTACCTCTCTAGATACAAGGAAGGTGCTTCCTTTTTCCCCATATCTTATGAGGATGATAGAGTTTGAGACAGGATTGGTATTTGAGAAGGAGTGCAAGCATCAGCCTTTGAGACCTCGTATGCCAAGGCTCACTCGCCCTCATCATGACACTATCCGGAGGGAGTTAGCAGTAGAAAAGGCAGCACGGGCAGAGGCAGCAGCACCTCGTGCATCATCCTCTTCTCCTCCATCCGAAGCACCACGCCGCTGCCCATCATCTACCATTGCCTCTATGCTCAAGAGCATCTTGAATGTTTGTTGCTTCAATGCTAAGGAAAACTGGGAAAACAAGAGGCACATTAAGAAGCAAATGGGGTGCTACAAGAAAGACCAAAGAGCTCAAGGCCATGAGGTGTCTCCGGATGGCTCCGAGTGTGAGCCCGATGGTGAGCCACCGGTCTTTGAGGATCCACTTGCCGGCTATGATTGGGATGATATTGCTCCTCAACCCGCTCCTCCTCCCGCTCAAGACGAAGAAGGCAATGAAGACCAAGAAGAAGCAGGCGACCAAGAAGAAGAAGGCGACAAAGAAGAAGAAGGTGATGATGAAGAAGAAGAAGAAGAAGATGTTGATGCGAGCATTGATGATGATGAGTGATACCTTCTCTTATCTCCTCCTCCTTTCATTCTTTTTGGTGCGTTGATGCCAAAGGGGGAGAGTTGAGATGAAAAGGATGTAATAGGATAGTGATGAACCTATGGACTAGTTATCCTTTCTATTTGCTTTGTGTGTGAAAACTATTTGTGAACCTTTGTTGTAATAACTCTATTGTTCTTATGTTATGTGTGGTGCTTGTTTTAGATTACCTTTTGTAGATTGATTGTGTCAAGAGTGTTGTTTGTTTATTGCTTTATCACGTTGATACACACTTGTACATTTTTAGGCACCCCACTCATTGCAAAATATATGGGGAGCTCCCTCACATGTTTGTGTGAATCACGCATATCTTTAGGGGGAGTTCCGCTATATGTTGCTCTTTGTCTCTTTTGATTATCCTTTTTATATCCTTTTTAATCTATTGTCATCAATCACCAAAAAGGGGGAGATTAAAGATGCATCTAGGATCCCCTAGTGAGTTTTGTTGTACGATGACGAAAGATTAAAATTGTGCTAACTTGTTCATGAAGTAAATGTGCAGATAATCAAAATTGTTGTAGAATCCCACATTTGCAAGTTGTTGTTTACTCCCAAAAAGAAAGAAAAGGATATGGACTCAAAAGCACTTCAAAGAATAGTTCTTTAATTTATTTTGAGTCATAGATATGTCGAACTATAAATGGGGTTAAAACAAACTTGCTAAGAAGGAAAATGTGTGTGCCCAAGCCTCCAAAAAATTTTGTGAGAGGTATAGCCAACAAAGCCATAGAACTAGTTTTTTCTGAGCCAAACAGAGAGTGACGGAAGTTCCGTGAGTCTACCCAAGGAAGTTCCGTCAGCATCGGGTTCCTGCTTACTGCCTTCCCGAGAGTGATGGAAGTTCCGTCATCTCCTGACGGAAGTTCCGTCATCTTTGGGTTCCTGCTTGCTGCCTTCCCGAGAGTGATGGAAGTTCCGTCACCAGAATCTTCGTGGCTCTCATGGAAGTTCTGTGAGCCTTTTTCATGTCTACCCGAGAGTGACGGAAGTTCCGTCACCCCCTGACCTAAGTTCCGTCATAGCATCTGGCTTCTCTCCAAGGCTCGTGCAACAACTAAATTTGAAATGATGAAAGTTTCATGGGTAACCACGGAAGTTCCGTCAGACCCAGAAAAGCACTATAACGGCTAGTTTTTGGAGAGCCCCTATTTATAGCTCACCCTTTCCCCCGTGGTAAAAAAGAAATGCCATTTCATTCACTCTTCAGCTAGAGCTCTCTCCTCTCACTCCAAGACTTGTTCTTGAGATTCAAATCAAAGTGAGAGAGATCCAACTACAAAAACATTGAATCCATCCATTCAAAAGCTTGAGCACATCTTCCCCTCCCCATCAAGATTTGATTTGCTTGTTACTCTTGGAGACTTGGTCTCCTAGATGGCTAGGCGTCGCCCTTGAACTCCCAACTTCATGTGGTGAGTCGGGGACGTTTGTGAAGGTGTGGTTCACCTCCGGAGGAAAAGAATCAAGTGAAGAAAGAAATTCAAGCACGATCTTTGTGATTGCTTGGTGGCGAAAAGGGTTGAGAGAGACCCGACCACTTTGTGTGGCTCCTCAACGAGGACGTAGGAACTACTTAGTGTGGTTGCCGAACCTCGGGTTAAATCTCTTGTGTCTCTCTTTACATTCCCGCTTATATATTTGTGCTTGTTCATTTCTTTCATATTATTGTACTTGTATCACTTGTTATTTGTGTTGCTAGCTATTCGATCAAGAACTCTAGGTTTACATTACTATAGCCTCACTTCTATCAAGTTAGTATTTCCTCCTCTTTGTTATCCGCATTAAGTTCATTGCTTAGAGGAAGGTTAGTGAGAACTTGACAGAACTTCCGTGGCGATGGAAGTTCCGTCAATACTGACGGAAGTTCTGTCATTCTTGGTTATTTGATAAAGCTTTAGTGCTTTTTAAGGATTATTTTTAGATTGCCTATTCAACCCCCCCCCCTCCCCCTCTAGGCAACTTTCAATTCACAACTGTTGTAGTGGAGGAACCCTTTCTTGCGAAACTTCACCACTTTTTTATGAAACTATCAAATGTAACACAACATTATGTCAGTACACATTTGGTCCACCAGTTACCTTTTCTATTTTGTAAACAACTGAATTACCTTTTCAATTTTGTCCCACACATTTGGTCCACCAGTTACCATGCCACTTGATGAATCAAAACCTGTCCCACTTTCCTTCCTTGCATCTCTTATAGCTCTATATGTAGCTTTCAGACCTTTATTCTTTTCTTGAAGATGTGCTTTCATGTAATGTGCTCGTGGGAACATCTCACTGAACTTGCAATGGATACTATTCCAGCCCTCCGTTGTCCATCCATTCTGAGTGACAAATCGGTTCTCAACCTTGTGCTGATTCAGAATATCAAGGAAGCCCTTCTCCTGGATATAGTTCCAACTAGCCCTTGTAGCTTCTTCTGCCATAGCTGCATTGAAAAAAAAATCATGTAAGCTAAGACTGTATACATGATAGTTGTTTAAAAGAAACAAGGTATCACACAAATATATCAACAAAAAAGTACCTAAACATTGTGTGCAGCCCACATCTGCATCGCAATTTGGTCCCTTAAATTGTTTCCATCAATTGACTCTAATTCATTCGGGTAGTTTTCATCACCCTCCGGGACATCAACATATTGGTTAGGTTGGATGTTAGCTGGGAGGTGATCTAACCAACCTTCATCACCATGCTCCTTTCTAATGATATTGTGAAATATAGCCGCTGCAGCTGGAATATTAATTTGGTTCTCAATAGGATGGAATGTGCGGACTTTTAGAATGGGAAATCTCTTCTTGACAACCCCAATGGCCCTCTTTATGTAATTGCGAAGGGTTGCATGCCGATGGTTAAAGAGTTCCTTACAGTTCCTATATGCACGACGGCTCCTAAACTCACTAAGGTGGTACCAAACTCCTCGATATGGGGCAAGGAACTATGGTGCATTTGCATACCCACCATCTACAAGATAAAATTTCCCTTGCGGCACATGAAACCCATTGCTAAGGGCAGATCAAAGGACCCCGGCATCTGATACAAATCCTTCCCATCCACATGAAATGAATGTGAAGTTAAGATCAAAGTCACAGGCTACCATAACATTCTGAGATAAGGTTCCTTTCCTATTCCAATATGGAGCAGCCCTACTTTCTGAAATAGTGATAGGTACGTGTGTGCCGTCAATGGCACCAATGCAGTTCTGTATGCAAAGAAAGAGGAAATAGGGTATGAAGATAAGGTGAAGATTTAAGAAAAGAATAAAAAAGTAATGGTTAGAGAACTATTTATATGGCTGACCTAAAAATAGGGCATAAAGCAATGATCTTATGCAATAATGGTAGGGGTTTGGAGTGGACTTGGTTGCTTGATGAACCGATTAGTCAAGGCAGGAATTATGTTGAAAACTTCAGTTATCTTCCTATGGATTGATTGTCACTATGCTGAAACCACATATGTAGGTCACTATTACTAGCGTTATGAGAAAGCATGTACAAGAACATGCCAAGTTGCTCCTCAACGCGAACACCTCGTGTGTCCCTTAAAAGATTTTCTCTTCTAAGCAAGTCTGCTATGGCTCTAAAGATCTCCGACTCCATCCTAAATTCAACCTTGCACCAAGATTCATGTCCTTCTAAGATTTCTTGAACCTTCACAGCGCTAGGAAGGGAAGAAGTGTGGACCCGCGTTTTCTCCTCTTGCATGACTGAGAGTACAGCGGGAACGAGGACAAAGAAAAGCTCATCATCCTCTTCTTCCTCTTGCAATAAAAATTGTTAGCTTCCTCCTCCTAGGAACTCATAGTCTACTATATATGCAGATACAAATATCTTGGTATTAAAAACAAGCAAGAGATAAAGTCCAGAATTATTCTTAGTTGTATAAGAGATAGTGCACCTAAGTCCTGAATTCTGTTATCACTCCTTGCTGTAGTCACATGCCTTAAAATACAGGGAGTGATTGCATAGCCAACAAAAAGTATTGTCCATCAGCCAACAAAGTGTCCAAGGTAATTACAGATCAGGACAAGGTTTAGTTTTGTGAACAGAGACAAAACCCAAGGCACAGATCAGAACAGAACAAATTAAAAGCAGCAGCAGCTAGACCTAACTCAATCCAATTCACATCTACTTCTACCTCCATGAAAACACAAGTTTTCTAATATAGTAGAGAGAGAGAGAGAGAGAGAGAGATTACCGTGAGGATGAGGAGATGTAGATCGACGAGCACTGGCACTGCTGGCTGGGTTATGGGGTAGTCAAGGTAGAGGCAGCCGGTTGTGCATTGTCAACAGGAAGAAGAAGGTAGCTATCTATAATTCAAGCCTGCATAAGCAGAGAAAGATAATAATTAAAAAATGAAAAAAAGAAAATAATAAAACAAAGTTAGAAAACAGAAAGGACATTTTTAAAAATGTGCCTAAGACATTGGCTCCTAGAACTTGTCCAGAATTTGTTAACATGCTTCACCAAAGACAAGTTATATATGTTACTGTGCTGCTAAATACAAACTGAAGAAACTACTGCCAGACATTACGAGCACACAACAGGTGCACAACATATAGTTTATAGATGGCTACTAATAGAACTTGCCCCTATACATCCTACACAAATGTCACTAATGTAAGAGAATTAGAGGCATAGTTATGCTACTACGGTGTATTAGAGGCAAAGTTATTCTACGAGCATTCCCTAAGCTAGTTGACATTTGTGTTCTTGCCTGTTTGTTTTCTAATTGCAGGCTGTGATAGAGTGTCACAAGTCAGAAAAAAAATATATCTATAACATACATTCTTGTAGCAGGGACATCACAGGAACAGTTCAGAAAGAACTACAATGACTACATAAATACATCACACGGACAGTATATAACAAATAACAGCGATGACTTCCTATCAGTTTCATAGGAAAAGAATTGACATATTGGGAGATGAAAACAAGCTAATTTCAGTAGCATAAACACAGGTTTTGCAATATAAAGTGAATGAAATACATAAACTTTGTTGGCTAACGACACAAGCAACAACATATGAATGATCCAGCATCAGTCACAGATGGCAGAAGCAGAGAAGCTAAATACATCACATTGAAACAAATGAATAACTTCTGTACTACTATGTTCTAGTAAGTGTAGGATCGAAGGACCCCGGCTAGAGGGGGGGTGAATAGCCGAATTAAAAATTAAAAGCTAACTATCCGACTAATTGCGGAATTTAAAGACAATTGGATAAAAGCAAGCACAAGACAACTAAACCTAGGTTTGAACTAAAGTAGGTTGACAATCCTAGGTGACATACATCATGCAACTTCTAGTATGTAAACAACAAAAGAACAACACGACAAGAGACAAAGGATATTTTCCCGTGGTATCGGTGATTTGCCGATCACCCCTAATCCACGTTGAGGTGGATCCAAGCGTATGATGTGCTACTCTCCTCAAGTATCCACTTCTCCACCACCAAGAAGTGCTCACAAAGAACAACTTGAGATATAACACAATCAATACCTTGAACCTCTCCAAACCTCGATTCCACTAGGGTTGCTCTTCACCACTCCGGCGAGGCGAGCACCGCACCTCTCACAAGAGTCCGGGCCTCCTTCACACACTTCTTGAAGGGCTCACGGATTTGACTCCTCCAAGCCGTCTAGGAGGCGACAACCTCCAAGAGTAACAAGTCGATGACGCTTGCTTGAGGATCCTAAGTGCCACAATGCTCAACTCACTCAAGTTTAGGGCACTCACACTCACACACTTGCAATCTTTCCACTAGGACTTCGTGTGAGAGAGGAATAAGCTCCAAAGGGTGTACAATACTTTTCAAATGGCCAACCTCCTCTCTATGCACGGCATAGAGGGGCTATAAATAGCCCATTCTTTGAAAACTAGCCGTTACAGCTTTCTGTGCGCTGGACGGTCTGACCGTGACTCCACACGGTCGGACCGTCGTACAACCCAACGGCTAGTTTAACTTTCAAACTTGCTCTGACACGAGCCTGACGGTCAGACCGTGGATCCCCACGGTCAGACCGTTGGGACACTTTTAGTTTTCACCCGAGGCCAGCTTCTCTGTCGACACCAGACAAGTGACAGCGGTCAGACCGTGGCTTGGGACGGTCAGACCGTCGGGCCATCTCCCGAGCCACCAGAGAACTCAATCCTCTGCCCGTCTCTGGGGAGCATCCACGGTCAGACCGTCGGGCCACCACCCGAGCCACCCGAGGACCAACTTCTCTGGCCGTCTCTGGGAGGCACCTACGGTCAGACCGTGGATCCCCACGGTCAGACCGCCAGGAGCGTTCTGCCAGCCCTCCTTTCTATATCCCTTAGTTGTCTCTCAACGAACCACTCACAACGATAGGCTTTGAGCATTTGTGGCAACCATGGATACTCAAGGTCATCTCATCGACCCCTCTTGATAGTACGGCATTTAACCTATAATCCGGTCACTCAACTCTAATCTCCTTGTGACCGGCAAAACAGAAAAACCCTATCAAGATACCTTTGCCTTGAGCCATCCATATGTATACCACTTCGTCCATCATTCCATTCCTTATTATGACTACAACCACAATTATCTCAACAACGTAGTTAGTCAAAAATAAGGGTCGTCATTAATTACCAAAACACTAAAGCGGGCCTAGATGCTTCAATCTCCCCCTTTTTGGTAATTGATGACAACATAAGAAGTGATATAAAGCCAAATGGTAAAACTCCCCCTAAATTGGTGCATTGATCAAGATATATCAAACATGGCAATGCATATTTTCAAAGGAACAAATTGGTAGAGTTTACCTTGTACCATTGGATGCGAGGAGGCAAAGAATAACCAATATATAACAATATTGAACATTACAAGTAAGAACACCCTCATCATCCACACATTTGAACCATTAAGATGAGATGAGCACAGATAAAAGAGCAAATGGTTCAAGGTGCATAAAGAAATTACAATCCAACAAAGTTACATAGTTCAACAAACACAAATAAGTTCAAATGTGCATGAAAGTAAGATATGAGATGCACATGCAAATGCAACAAGATAGATAGATCAAGAATCATGGCTTGCATCTTTGTTTCCTTTTCTCTCCCCCTGACTCTAGCATCTCATCATAGCATCACTTCTTCATGTTCTCCCCCTTTGGCATCAATTGACCAAAAAATGGTCAAGACTTCAATCATCTTGAGGAGGAGGTGGAGGGGCATACCATGGTGGCTGGAAAAACTCTGGAGGTGGCACTGGTGCAGGAAAGTAGCTATAAATGTGTGAAGATAGAGCATCATAGTTAGACTCTAAACCCTGCATCCTAGTGGTGAGATCATCAATAGAAGTCCTCGCTGCCTCATAGGATGTTCTAGCTGCCTCATATGAAGACCTGGCTGCCTCATAGGAATTACGAGCCTCAATACTTGAGGCTTGTATCTGATCAAACCTCTGCATCACAGGCTGAAAGTACTGATCAAGATAAGGGGTCATCCCTGCAAAGAATGCCGGAGGCGGAGGAGCAAACTGTGACCAATCCATCTGGGGAGGTGGTGGCATCTGAGGACCCTGTGGTGCCTGAGGAACCTCTGGCTGAATATTTTCCTCTTCTTCCTCACCTTCTACAGCTGGTGGTGCTACGAGTTCATGCTTTACCGAGCTAAAAGGCTGATATCGAGGATGTTTCTTAAAAAGATACCAAGTTGGAAAATTGCTCTTCTGGAGAATTAGAGACATAATATAAGGAGCATAGTAAAGACTAGTCCTTACTGCCATGCTGTAGCTCTCTATCTCCTTCATCATCAGGAGGACCACATCAAACACTTGACCTTGCATGATATAGTCAATTATGTTCCAATAGTAGTCCCGAATAGCATCAGAGTTTCCACCTCGAGGATAAAAGGTCATCCTCACTATCTTGTTGATGACCTTGGGCATATAGAGGAGACCACTGACATTACCCAATTTCCTTATGTGAGGATCATCAACATAGTACTGAACCCACTCAGGCTCTTTAAGTAGCTCCTGCTCAAACACATCAATTTGATCATGAGTGACATTATAGTCAATTTCATTTGCCTCAGCAAACTCTGCAAATGTGGCAGTGAACCTCCTTGAGTTAGTCATCCATGTCAACGTTTTGTTGGGGAAATCAACTTCAACGATGGCATAAAATTGTCGGATCACAGTTTCATTCCAATCTTGCTTATGTGCCACAAAAGCATGCAATCCCAAGTTTTGAAATTTCTCAAGTAGAGGACTAACAGTTGGAAATTGTGCAAGGTATGACCAGTCTGTGTACTTGTGAGTGAATACAGTTTTGTCCATCAACATACCATAGAATGCATCATGTTGCACTCGAGTGTGAAACTGAGGAGTGGGTGAATCTGGATCCTGAGAGTAAGCCACCTCCTGTCTCGCTCTGTAGTACTCATGTGATGCCCACTGCTTCTTCTCTCCAGTGTATGCTGTGGGATCAAACAACAGATCATCTCCATGTGCCTCATCCATCTCTACTTCATTAGTGGACTGACCCAATTCAGAAGCATCGTCAGTTGCACTTTGAGAGGGAGAATAATCATAATCTGAACGGGGTGCCCTTCTCTTCTTGCTTGAACCGGCTTTGAACACGGACACCACCACTTTTCTTACAGTGCGGCGATTACTGAAAATGAGCGAGCAATAATCATGTATAAGCAACCGATAATTAGTGGTCAAACATATACGCATTGGATTGCCATAAGAAAAGCTGAGTTTGTACTGTCTGTCCTGCCCTGACGGTCTGACCGTGAGACTGGCGGTCAGACCGTCGGGTGAGGTTCGGCTGACAACTAACTGCACTTTGAAACTCTAGCCAAAATCTCAATGGTGCCACTAATTCTTCTCATATATGTTCAAAGATGTACTATGAAGCATTTCCACCCATCAATTTCACTAATCCATGGCCATAATCAATAATCCCTAAAATGTAACCCTAGCATCAATGTTCATGAGAGCCACCAAATCAACCCTTAAAACTTTGCATAGATGTTGTCATTGGGTCTAGGAATCACTTTCCAATCATCAAACAAACAATCCATGTCTCAAATATTCTATCCCTAGCAACAGCCCCTTCAGAGAGAACCAATCGAAACCATGGGGAGAGAGGAGAAAACGATGAAATACCGGTCACTCATGGCGGAGAAGTCCTTGGTGAGACCGGATCCGCTCTCAGTTGGACCGAGGAGCCTAGGGATGGAGTTCTTGCAATGGAGGTCCTTGGAGGGCAAGGGAGAGTCTTTAGAGGAGCTACTTTCGGTTTTGGGAGAGTTGGAGACGAAGGGGTATGAGGAAATAAGAGAGTCACAAGGGACAGGTGGGTTTTGACTCGGCCGACACTGGCGGTCTGACCGTGGGCGGACGGTCTGACCGCGGGGACAAGAAGAAAAAATCTCCACCTTTCGGTACTCAGATGGCTGTCTGGCGGTCTGACCGTGGCATATGGCGGTCTGACCGTGAGGGTGCTTTCAGATTGTTGACAGCTGCTTTCAAGTTTCTCATCCAAATCAATTCAAACCTTCTCCAATCATTCCATACTTTGTTCAAAACGATAGCTTAATGAATTTCATCATATCCAAGATAACTTCAACTCTTCAAGAAATATAACCATGATTCTTGATCATCCATGATATGAATTATGCATGTATGAATGAAACAAAGATAAAAACAAGCAAAATTGCAATAACTTGCACAAGTGTCCAAAAAGATGGAATGAGGATATTTTTGGGAATGTATGAGTCACATAAGCATTTTGGAACCAATATATATGAAGATATATGATCCAATATGCTAAACTCACAAGATGCCATATTAGGTTAGAAAGGTGACCAAAAGAGGTTTTCATGACGAATTTCAAACCCAAATTTCTCTTAAACGATGGATCATCTCAACAAGTTGTGAATACCAATTATGTTTATGATCACCATCATTACAAGTTTTGTAAAAGTACTTTTCTCAAAAAAGATTCGATAAGAAATTGAGAGAATAGGTGAGAAAAGGCAAAAGAGGATCTTCAAAAGAGCTCAACCTCATTTTGGTGATAGGAAAAAAAACTTCCAAAACATAACCAAGAGGCATAAAAGTATTTTGGAACAATAACAACCATTTTTCAACCAATAGAACCCAAAAATTTGACTTTTTGAACAAAATGAGCAAAAGCAAGACTAGTATGGCATCTTTGTTGATTTGTCCACATTGTGAGGGTAGCAAGACACATGAGTGGTATAGTGCTCCCCCTAAATGTGTGAACTAACTTTCAATGCAACAACATGGCATAAATGGCATGGCAAGATATACAAAATAGGTAGGCATGCATATATGAAGAGTATGACATAAAGCAACAAAACAAGGATCTAGGAGATATGTGAGAGGTCAAGAATATTTAGCTCACTCCGTAGCTTGCAAAACTGAGCTTCTTCTAGAGGCTTGGTGAAGATATCCGCCAATTGATCATCGGTCCTCACACTTTCTATGACTATATCACCTTTGCTCACATGATCTCTTAGAAAATGATGCCGAATATCAATATGCTTGGTCCTCTTGTGTTGAACTGGATTTGTAGCAATCTTCACGGCACTTTCATTATCACACAAGAGAGGTATGCAATCAAAGTTAACCCCATAGTCCATTAGAGTTTGCTTCATCCACAATAATTGGGCACAACAATTTCCCGCGGAGACATATTCGGCCTCGGCGGTTGATAAAGCTACCGAATTTTGCTTCTTGGATGACCACGAGACTAGAGAAGTTCCAAGCAATTGACAAGTACCGGAGGTACTCTTTCTATCAATTTTGCAACCGGCATAATCCGAATCTGAATATCCAATGAGAATAAATTGACCATCATTTGGGAACCACAAACCCATATCTTGAGTTTGCTTCAAATATCTCAATATTCTCTTGACGGCAATCATGTGCCTTTCTTTAGGTGCGGCTTGAAACCTTGCACACATGCAAACACTAAACATAATGTCCGGCCTAGATGCGGTGAGGTATAGCAAGCTTCCAATCATAGACCTATATAGCTTTTGATAAACCGGTTTGCCTTCTTCATCAAGATCAAGATGTGCATTCTTTCCCATAGGAGTAGACATTGATTTTGCACTTTCCATTCCAAATCTCTTGAGAAGATCATTCGTATATTTGCTTTGATAGATGAATGTCCCATTATTGATTTGCTTCACTTGTAGACCAAGGAAGAAACTCAATTCACCAATCATGGACATTTCAAATTCTCGGGACATCATTTCACCAAATTCTTCACAAAATTCTTGATTGGTTGATCCAAAGATAATATCATCCACATAGATTTGGCATATAAAGAAATCTTTGCCAATTTTCTTGGTGAATAGAGTGGTGTCCACCTTTCCAATTTTGAAGCCCTTTGAGACAAGAAAATCCCTTAATCTCTCATACCAAGCACGAGGTGCTTGCTTGAGTCCATATAAGGCCTTGGACAACTTGTAAACATGATTTGGCTTCCTTGGGTCTTCGAAACCCGGTGGTTGCTCCACAAAGACAAGCTCACTAATTGTGCCATTCAAGAAGGCACTTTTCACATCCATTTGATATAGCTTGATCTTGTGATTAGTTGCATATGCAAGTAAAATTCTAATTGCCTCAAGTCTAGCCACGGGAGCAAATGTTTCATCAAAATCCAATCCCACAACTTGAGTATAGCCTTGTGCAACCAATCTTGCTTTGTTTCTCACAACTATTCCATTCTCATCTTGTTTGTTCTTGTAAATCCACTTTGTGCCAATAACATTGTGATCTTGTGGCCTTTTGACTAACTCCCAAACTTCATTTCGTGCAAAGTTGTTCAATTCTTCATGCATAGCATTTACCCAATCCGGGTCTCTCAAAGCTTCTTCTACCCGAGTTGGTTCACCACAAGACACAAAAGAGAAGTGTTCACAAAATGAAGCAAGTCTTGATCTAGTTTGAACACATTTGCTTAGGTCACCAACAATTTGATCTACCGGATGATCTTTTGCAACGGCATGGTGAATTGTTCTAGCATGGTGTGATGGAGTGGAGGTTGAGCCATTTTCCGGTTGAAGATTTGACTCACCACCATCACTAGCTTGAGCTTGAGCACTAGAGGTTGATGAATCTTGGTTCACTTGAAAGAGAGGGGAAGAGGTCACATTTGAGTCATCTTCATCCTTAGGCCTCACATCACCAATTTTCATGTCCTTCATAGCATTTCTCAATTCTTCATTTCCCACATCATCCAAATTTTCTTGCTCATCTTGTGATCCATTTGTTTCATCAAATTCCACATCATATACTTCCTCTACTAGTCCCGAATTTTGATTGTACACCCTATATGCCTTACTATTTGAGGAATACCCAAGGAGAAATCCTTCATCACACTTGCTTTGGAATTTTGATAATCTTGCTCCTTTCTTCAAGATATAGCATTTGCATCCAAAGACACGAAAATAGGAGATGTTGGGCTTTCTTCCAATAAGCAATTCATAAGGTGTCTTTTTCAACAACCGGTGGCAATATAATCTATTTGATGCATGACAAGCGGTGTTGATTGCCTCGGCCCAAAAACTATCCGATACATTGTACTCGGAGAGCATTGATCTTGCCATTTCAATCAAAGTTCTATTCTTCCTCTCAACAACTCCATTTTGCTTCGGGGTGTACTTGGTTGAGAATTCGTGTTTGACTCCCTTTTCATCACAATAATCTTCAATTATTGTATTCTTGAATTCGGATCCATTATCACTTCTAATCTTCTTGATATTGAATTCATATTCATTTTCGGCTCTTTTGGCAAACCCTTTGAATATGGTGAATACAATTGATTTGTCACTAAGGAAGTACACCCATGTATATCTTGAGAAGTCATCAACAATGACAAGGCAATAGCTATTTCCACCAATGCTTTGATATTTGGTAGGGCCAAATAAATCCATATGCAACAATTCCAAAGGCCTTGAAGTTGACATGACACTCTTGGTAGGATGAGTATTAGCCACTTGCTTCCCGGCTTGACAAGCACTACATAATTTATCCTTTTCAAACAATACATCATCCTTCATACCAACAACCAAGTTGTGCTTCACTAATTTCTTGAGTTGGTTCATTCCAACATGGGCAAGTCTCCTATGCCATAACCAACCTTTGGATGACTTGGTGAATAAACAAGTGCTCAAGCTTGCATCACTAGAAGAGAAATCCACAAGATAAAGATTGCCATGACGAAATCCCTTGAAGATAAGACTATCATCCTTCACACTTGTAATCACAACACCACTTGATGAGAATTTGCAAATAAGATCAAGATCACACAATTGAGCCACGGATAGCAAGTTGTAGCTCAAAGATTCAACTAGCAATACATTTGAGATTGAGAGGTCATTTGAGATAGCAATCTTTCCCATTCCTCTCACTTTTCCTTTGCTATTATCACCAAAGGTGATCCTTTCATAATCCGAACTTCCTTCTTCAATTGAGGTGAACCTTTTCCCATTTCCGGTCATATGTTGAGTGCATACACTATCAAGCATCCAATGCCTTCCTCCGGACTTGTAGTTCACCTACAAAACAAGTTTAGTTGTTCTTAGGTACCCAAATTTGCTTGGGTCCTTGTAGATTAGTCACCAACACCTTTGGCACCCAAATGGACCTTTTCTTCATTCCATTTCCAAATGTGCCATTCATGTTTGTCCTAGTATGAACATTATTTTTACCAACAAACTTAGCATGCACAACACCATTGGATGATTTAACAAGCATGTAAGGAGCATCCATAGCAACATTAGCAATTCTCTTACCGATACAATCTTTTGCAAGATGTCCGGTATTCTTGCACATAGAGCAATACAAGCCACTTTCTTTAACAAATGTGGACTTTTTAGCAACAAAGGCATTTTTGTTTTTCTTGGGGATATATCCAAGACCTTCATGCTTGAGAGTGAACCGTTGACACTTCCACATTTCATTAAAAACATTTTCACCCTTATGACACTTAGCAAGAGCATCAACAAGGTGATCAACGGTATCCCTTAATTCATGATTTTCAACAATAAGCAAGGGATCACAAGCATTCACATTATTCATGCAAGTATCAATCTTAGAAGGGCATGGTATAGTAAGTAAATCATCACATGAAGTAGATATGCTAGAAGATGTAACACGAGCAATAGGCATATCATCAATCAAATTGCAAAACACACCGGCATCAATTTGGACCTTGTTGGTGTGTTGGGCTACATAAATCTTATGAGTTTCCTCAAGCTTCTCATGAGTTTCTTTTAGATCCTCATGAGATGACTTTAGCTCATCATAAGCTTCTTGGAGAGAAGAGTGCTTTCTCTTCAAGTCCTTGTACTTGCTCTTTATGCCACCCAACACATCATCAAGTTCACTAAGCATTTCAACTAGTTCATCATAAGAAGGCTCATAGTCATCATTGCATACCTTGGATTCACCTTTTGCCATGAAGCAATAATGTGAATCGAATAGGGATGGAGCTTCCTTGATAGCAATGCCGGCAAGACCCTTCTTGGAAGGCTTGTCATCTTCATCATCGGAATCGGTATCCGAACTAGCATCGGAATCCCATTCAACATAATAAGCCTTGCCATTTTTCTTCTTGGAGAACTTCTTGAGAAACTTCCTTTTTACAAATTTCTTGTTCTTTCTTGGCTCATCATTATCATCATCACTATGGATTTTCTTCTTGCAATTTGTAGAGATATGGCCAAATTCTCCACACTCATAGCATTTCTTGTTTGCAAATGGATTCTTCTTGGATGACTTGCCATTTTTGTTGAATCCCCTATATGTGCCTTTCTTCATGAATTTCTTGAACTTCCTCACCATCAAGGCAACATCCTCATCATCATCATCGTCATCGGACCCACTCTCTTCATCATCATCATCATGAGAGACTCTAGCCTTGAAAGCAACACTCTTCTTCTTCATATCGACTTGATCATCCCTAGACGCCACTTGAGATTGCTTGAAGATATCATGAGTGAGAACTTCACCCAAGATTTCCGAAGGAGTTGTTTCTTCCAAATTTGATCTCACAAGCATGGTAACAATTGTTTCATACTTGGATGGCAAGGCTCTAAGGAACTTATGAGATATATCAACATCGGAAACTTCATGACCAAGATCCTTGAGATCATTCACCATGTTGTTCAATCTTGCAAAGGCGGCCTTCAACTCTTCATTGGGCAACAATGTAAATCCTTCAAATTTGCCCTTGCAAATAAACAACTTGGCACTCTTGACCATCTTGGTGCCCTCATGGGCTTCCAATAGAGTTTTCCACATCTCATATGCGGTCTTGAGCTTGCACACTCTATGATATTCCTCCTTACATAGGGATCGAATGAGAATGTTCTTGGCTTGAGCATTGGCCTTGATATTTTCCTTGTCGGCGGGTGTGGGATGTGCCGGATCAAGAACCACATAACCTTCTTCCACAATGTTCAACACGGTCTCCCCCACGGCCTCAAGATGAATCAACATACATGTCTTCCAATAATCAAAGTCTTGACCATCAAAGAATGGCGCGTGACCAATGTTCACCGTGTTACTAGCCATAATCCTTCTCCCGAAAGATGAATTCCAATCAATTTAGGGAGAACCGGCTCTGATACCACTTGTAGGATCGAAGGACCCCGGCTAGAGGGGGGGTGAATAGCCGAATTAAAAATTAAAAGCTAACTATCCGACTAATTGCAGAATTTAAAGACAATTGGATAAAAGCAAGCACAAGACAACTAAACCTAGGTTTGAACTAAAGTAGGTTGACAATCCTAGGTGACATACATCATGCAACTTCTAGTATGTAAACAACAAAAGAACAACACGACAAGAGACAAAGGATATTTTCCCGTGGTATCGGTGATTTGCCGATCACCCCTAATCCACGTTGAGGTGGATCCAAGCGTATGATGTGCTACTCTCCTCAAGTATCCACTTCTCCACCACCAAGAAGTGCTCACAAAGAACAACTTGAGATATAACACAATCAATACCTTGAACCTCTCCAAACCTCGATTCCACTAGGGTTGCTCTTCACCACTCCGGCGAGGCGAGCACCGCACCTCTCACAAGAGTCCGGGCCTCCTTCACACACTTCTTGAAGGGCTCACGGATTTGACTCCTCCAAGCCGTCTAGGAGGCGACAACCTCTAAGAGTAACAAGTCGATGACGCTTGCTTGAGGATCCTAAGTGCCACAATGCTCAACTCACTCAAGTTTAGGGCACTCACACTCACACACTTGCAATCTTTCCACTAGGACTTTGTGTGAGAGAGGAATAAGCTCCAAAGGGTGTACAATACTTTTCAAATGGCCAACCTCCTCTCTATGCACGGCATAGAGGGGCTATAAATAGCCCATTCTTTGAAAACTAGCCGTTACAGCTTTCTGTGCGCTGGACGGTCTGACCGTGACTCCACACGGTCGGACCGTCGTACAACCCAACGGCTAGTTTGACTTTCAAACTTGCTCTGACACGAGCCTGACGGTCAGACCGTGGATCCCCACGGTCAGACCGTTGGGACACTTTTAGTTTTCACCCGAGGCCAGCTTCTCTGTCGACACCAGACAAGTGACGGCGGTCAGACCGTGGCTTGGGACGGTCAGACCGTCGGGCCATCTCCCGAGCCACCAGAGAACTCAATCCTCTGGCCGTCTCTGGGGAGCATCCACGGTCAGACCGTCGGGCCACCACCCGAGCCACCCGAGGACCAACTTCTCTGGCCGTCTCTGGGAGGCACCTACGGTCAGACCGTGGATCCCCACGGTCAGACCGCCAGGAGCGTTCTGCCAGCCCTCCTTTCTATATCCCTTAGCTGTCTCTCAACGAACCACTCACAACGATAGGCTTTGAGCATTTGTGGCAACCATGGATACTCAAGGTCATCTCATCGACCCCTCTTGATAGTACGGCATTTAACCTATAATCTGGTCACTCAACTCTAATCTCCTTGTGACCGGCAAAACAGAAAAACCCTATCAAGATACCTTTGCCTTGAGTCATCCATATGTATACCACTTCGTCCATCATTCCATTCCTTATTATGACTACAACCACAATTATCTCAACAACGTAGTTAGTCAAAAATAAGGGTCGTCATTAATTACCAAAACACTAAAGCGGGCCTAGATGCTTCAGTAAGTCGCATTGAAACAAAATGGAGCCAGATTTTTTCAATCAAGCAAGCAAGCAAGCAAAAGAAGTTGCGGTAGAAACTAGTGAATTCTTGAAAGAAATAAGGTGAGAGATATTGACTGGCGGAAGAGCTCCTTGTCGTAGCAGTCCGAGGTGGTACTTGGGCGTGAAATCGGTGTTGAAGATGCCGAAGTTCCTCTCGACGACCGGGCCGGGCTTCTGGTTCTCGTGAAGTCGGAAGAAGATGTAGGTCGATGTGGCCCGAGCAGGTGCAGGTCAGAGGCGTCCGGCATCATCGAGGCGGCAGCGCTCCATCGGGATGAAGGAGGCGGCGGTGGCGCTCGGTCGGGAAGAGGCGGCGGCGTCGCAAGATCAGCAGAGGAGAGGAGGTGGCGGCGTTGATGGGTTGGGGAAGAGGCGGCGGCACATCGCAAGATCCGGGGAGGAGAGGCGGCGGTGGTGGCGTTGCTCAGACTGTGGAGGAGAGGCGGCGGCGTCGCTCGGCCAGGGTAGGAGAAGCGTTGGCGTCAGCATCTGCGTGAGATCTGGCGAGGGGCAATGACAATGGCGGCGTTGCTCAGACTGTGGAGGAGAGGTTGCTGCTTTGCTCGGTCGGGAGAGGAGAGACGGCGGCGCGAGATCTGGCGAGGGTCGGCGACGACGGCGCGAGATCTGACGAGTGGCGGCGGTGACGCTCGGTTGGGGGAGACGAGGTGAGCGAGGAAGGCGGCGTCATGAGCAAGAGTGAGGGTTTCTTTCCCTGTGATCCGAGACGATTTTTTCCTTCCCGGGGAAATGGGCCGAACTCGGGGCTTGCCTTCCCCTGACGATGGGCTCCCAAAGGCCACCGGAGATATCCCCGGGCTGTTTCCCTGGCGAGCCGAGTTCCCTGGGATTGGAACGGGATCCCCGTGGGGAAGGTCGTTCTCAAACGAGGCCTTAGTATTGGTTCAATATCTACCATTTTGTTTCTTTTCTTTTCTTTTGTTACCTCGCTGATAATTCGAAATAGCAAAAGTGAATAACCATTTCATAATTTACGTATGTATGTTTGTTACATGATCAACTGAGCTTGTAGACCTTTCTTTCTCACATTTAAGTGGGCATTCTGGTTCTTGAAGATATATAATTGTGTGTTATTTTGTTTGCTATTCTGATTTCTTTTTTTTTTGAAAATTCAAACTTCCTGTTGCAGTGGCATGAGGACATCGTTTGCATAGCCTTCTGGGATATCGCAAATAGAATGTATTCATGTTCATTTCTTGTTACTGTTTTGGATTAGACATTACATAGCATGACACTTATCAGATTTGTTTTTGCCGAATTACAGGAATTATTTATTGCTGATAGTGAAAGTAGTTCCTTTCAAGCGGTTAATCTGAAGACAAGAGCTTCAAGACTGCTGGCTCGGGGAGATTCAGTATCTCTAGGAAATTTGTTTGGGATATTTTTTCTGTCAAGATGGGTACTTGCTAATTTCAGTGACAGTAAATTGGCCAAACATTTTGAGTCATTCTTTTGATCTGTTCAGTTTGGATATTTTGATGGGATTGGCTCAGATGCTAACATCCCTTGGGTGTTGTTTCTTAAAATCACAAGGTATTTGTTTATGAACTTAAGATACTGTAATAATCTGCCTATGATGCGTGCAGCTAAGTTGGTCTTATGGCATATATGCTGCACCTTGCAAATTGTATTTCTATGCTGAATTAGGAGTAGGGTCCCTGATTTGTTCCTTTGCATTCAATTATATTCGCCTTCTATGAACTACACTAAGCTCTTACATGATACTACAGTTTAATTGATCTATTTTGATTTTGGATACTTTTTTCTCGGATTTAATTTCAGTTATTATTATGTTCTTTAGCCTACCCTAACTTATTTAGAATTAAAGGCTTAGTTATTGTTATTTTTGTTGTTTGTAATTTCAGTTATTCTAAGATGAAGCAGTTCTAGAGCTTCAAATGTTTGTAACTTTGTAATGTAAATTGTATATTTGTATTACATATTCACTTGCCAAGTTATCAAGATATTTTTTTCTTGTTTTAATATGGTGCAGATCAAAAGGCTAGATCATGTTATAAGAAAAGTTACAACAGGTTGTTGGCATTGGACGTGCTGGATACAAGGATGGTCCAGGCTTATCTGCATAAGAGTGCTGAAAATTTATTTTGTTATTTTTTTATCAAGTTGATAATTTTTTTTAGGGATATCATTTTTTAGATTAATTTATCAGGGTCGTCAGTATAAATGTGATAGTTTTTTATGGTGTATTGATATACTATTACATAGAGAAATTCTTAGGTGCACAGAAATATAATTAGCCGGTGAAATTGCTGCTAAGAACATATTGTACCATAAATTATGAGCATTCAAAAATAATTGTTTGTTAGTTGTTCTTTTTTATTATTTTAGATTTATTATTACTATCAATCATACGTGTGTAATCACTTTTGTTGCGAGTAAAATGTATGTTATCTTAAATTGATTATTTAGTATTTACTTTTGGTTTTATGAATAATAATTATCTTTATTAAATATTAATACTAGAAAGATAGCATGTGCATGTTGCACGTGCAAAGTACTAGTAGTTATAGTGATCATCTCACCCGTAAAACACTTTGCTAAGCTAAGGACAAGAGTACAAGAGATTAAGGATTAGGCATCCACCTCGCAATCAAATGGTCTTAGTTCTTACTACCATTTACCTCATGATAGTTTTTTGAATTGCAACTTTCATCTCTTGCATGCACTTGATATATAAAAAATTACTCCCTCCATCCCAAAGTAATTGATATGAAAATGCTCTCCCTCCCAAGTATTAGAAAACACTATGGGCTTCTTTGGAATACAGGATATGAAAAATATAGGAATAGAAAATACATAGGAATAGGATAGGATAGGAATACACGTGCAAAACAGAGGATTGTAAAACATAGAAATTGCGCAAGACAAATCGTTTGGATAGACCATAGGAAAAATATAGGAATTTTGTAAGGTTGAGAAGCATAGCAAAATTAATTAGAGTTATAAAAACATCATTATGAGCTTAATTGAGAGTAGAGCCAACGTTGGTAGGCAAGCTAACGAAGAGACACTGCCTCGATCCTACGCGAGCTGAAAAAAAAATGAGGTCGAGTGGATGCTTTTTTCCCTGTGAATTTCCTCCAAAATCAATCTCAAAGGAAATTTTCCTTTCACTTTTCCTGTGAGCCAATCCTGCAAAACAAAGGAGGCTACAGTTCCAAAATCCATAGGAATCTGAATTCTATGTTTTTCCTTCAATCCAAAGAAGGCCTATATGTATCTTAAGACGGTGCACAAAACTGCCACGGAACACTTCAAGCATTGTCTTCCATTAATCTATCCAGTTCTCGATAAAATAAATTAATCATAATATCTGATAGAATGCATTTGAAGAGGACATCACCACCACAGTATACATATTATTGATATTGATATACATTACAACATTTACACTCAGGAAAATCAAGAATGGTGTAGTCTCTCACAAGGTTCAACGCGCAGCTGCCATGTTTCTTTCCTGCCTTATTCAAAGCTAGGCTGGACCAGGCCATCATCTACTCTCCTGTCCTGCCGCTATTTCTAACTCTAGTCAAATTAGTCACTATGATACCTACATAATTGACATCACCTTCGCAACACCTATTATGCAATACTAGATATAAATGCGTACATGAAAAAAAGCATCCTACCCGGTTGCTTCACCCAGTAATTGTCCAAGGAGATGATATTTTAGTTTCTATATGTATTGTACATGTATAATGTCAAGATTCAAGATGAGAAGCTTCACCCGGCCAAATTAATCCTCAAGCACCGGAACTACTGCAGATGACAGTTCAATATGCGACATACGAACTGCACCAATCAGTCGTTCGGGGAGCTCCTCGTATGTATTGCCCTGTCCAGAACACACACTTTAGCACTTTGACAAATGATTACCTAATTTTTTGCGCAGACCAATGAATGAAACAAGTATTTGAAGCACCAAAATGCCTACCTGGACGAGGAAAGCCATGTCAACAACTAGTGTTGTGATTACACCACAAACAAGCCCCAAAACTCCGTTTGCCACTGTAGATGAACCAATGTCCACATCTATCTGTGTACATTCATAGCCGTATTACAACATGCATTCTGTCAGTCCATGGTTCCCAACTATTTTCATAAGCAAAAGAGAGGAAAGGCAAATTGCAGAAGATTTCTCATAATCTTACTTCTAAATAGTTTGCGCCACGGATGTAAGTGATGTCAACTGCTTTGCCTAACAGACAAGGTGTGCTGCCCACACTTTGACGGACAATCCATGATCCCTGAAATTCAAAAGGCCTTACTGTCAGACAAAAGGATATAAACTCGCTAGCAACTAGTAGTAAAGTGATTGAACTTGTCCCACCAATCTCACCAGATTTAAAAATAATGACAGCCAAAGAGCATCTTACCTTAGGTACAGATGGAATCAGCTTGAACCTACTATTCCGAAATTCATCATCACCATCAACAAAACGTTGCAACAAGGAATTTGGTATCAATCTCTTCGTAACAAAGTAGAAAACCATGCTATAGTTAGTTGTGCCCGGAACCTACAAATGCAAGCATACTCACATCAGTAACCATATATATGGTAAGCTAAAGGACATTGTCTATATCATCTCTCATTGCTGGCATGTCAAATACAGATAAAGATACCACAGACATGTCTAATTGGCGCCACAGCTGGAATAAGTAGCATAATTATTTGACATGCCATTCTAACATGAGTGTACGAAACACACAAGAGGAGTATCCTAGACAAGCAAAATAATGTCCTCAACACATTTTATCAAACACATGGCATGGGAATACATACTTGTAGATTTATAGCCAATGCAAAAAGGCCCTTCTCAGCAGCAACCTAGAAAAGGAACAAAAGATCATTAAAAGGACAAAGTAATTGACTTAGCAAGTGCTGAGTTCCACTGAATCAAAGTTTCATGGTTAAGCATAAAACCTCAGAAAAAAAAGAACGAGAAAAACTATCAGCGACTGAATATACAGTGTTAAAAGTAAAAAACCAAAACGTAGCTCTCAGTGTAATAAATTAATGGTATGCTAATTCCACATACATGTACCACCCCCAATACTCAACCAAGCAAAAGCATAATCCAGCCAGATCTCACTTTATCCATTAAGCAGCACATACTACATATTACTATATTAGCACCGACAGCAGCAACAACAATTAATAAAATCAGGACTAAAGCATAAACTCACTTGAACGGCACAGCCTTTTCTTCTAGAAACATGATCCATTCGTTTTGTATCCTTAAACCAGTCAACAGCAACAAGTTCCATAAGAGGCTTTCCTGCAGGAACCTATCAATAAAGAATGAACTTAATAAATAACAGGGCCTATAAAAAAACAGCACATGATTCTGCGGCACTCGTAGCACCATGATGAATTTGGTCTAGTGATGATAAAGAATGCAACCTTGCTTTTATCATATACAAAATTCTTGCTTCGCACTCTGAAGTTGTTCCCATCAGATATTCTCCAGCAGTCACGACTATTATCCCGGTCATCCCGACGTAAGTTTCCAGAAAAGCCAGACAGATCAATCTGATCATCCTCTTCATCCAGAACTAGAATATATTGGGTTAATCAGAATCTTAGCACTAAAATCTTGTTACAGCAAAGATAGCATCAAGGAAATGGAAATATGATATACCTGGCAATCTAACATCTGAAGAAGTCTCTTGTGTTGATGGCTGCATAGAAAACATAATCCTGTTTAAAAACCATTAAAGATCCACTAATAAAAACTATGTGCAGTTCATCAACCTCTTGCTCAGATTCAGGTAACTGAAATTCCTCATCTTCATCAGATTCCTCATCAAGCATTGCAGAATGTCTGCTTTGATCCATTGGGAGGCTGGTTTGCATACTATTGTCTTGTCCTTTTCTGCCTTTCTTAGACGAAACAGGCGGAGCCATGTTCACCATAACAGGAATCCTAGGAAGCACTTGATTTTCGTCACTTTGCGAGAACCATTCTCTGAGTCCTATCAGAGGAAAAAGAAGGCACAATGTAAGCAACAGAGCAAACATCAGGTTCGGCACTTCAGCTACCCACAAAGGTAAATGCATCATGTGCCCATGCTAGTCATCCATGGACCATAATGGCAAGTCATAGGTGTAAAGGCAAATGAAAATAGTACTGATTACATTACTAGACCTTATAAGATATATACAAAGGGCAGTTTCAAAAAAAAAGATATATACAAAGGGCGTGCTGTTAATGAAATGCTAAACTTTTGCAGGATAAGTCAAACATCCAAGTTCGTGAAATATTGGTACTGCATAAAATATGGAATATGATATGAGAGATCATACATAAGAATTTTTATGCAACCATCTCCTAGTTGTGCCATGCATGTCAAAAGCACATATAAAATATAGGAAGAAGAAATCAAAATTACTCCCCTCAAGTTTGCTCCGAGTCTAGATAAAACACTAAACTATAAAACTGTTTATTTAAACCCCATGTTTCCTATAACCAGATCACTTCACACCTTTGCTCCAAAACAAAACCGGTTTTGCATACACGAAAAAAAAAACTCGACCTGCTGGGGTAAGACTGCCCCAACGGCATTGTATTAAGAAGGACCTTCTCATACAGGCCCCGAACCCCTGTCCCACCCTTACACAACCCTTACACAGGGAGCCGCCACCCTGTGAGTACAGGCCGGCTCTTTCCCATATGCTTTGGCGTGGTAGCAGGCGAGGGGATTTTTTTGGTGAGAAGTGGGGGTCGAACCCCCAACCTGTAGGTTGCCAACGAGCAACACTACCAGTGGGCTGAAGCCTGCTTCTCGTTTTGCATACACGAGACTGGTTTTGCTCCACAATTGTACTAAACCACTCTCATGTATGCAAAACTATTTTTATTTTGGAACGAAGGTGTAAAGTGATCGGGTTTTATGAACAGTGAGGGTTAAAAAAAACTGTTTATAGTTCAGGGGGGTATCCAGACCCGGCTCAGGGCGAACTCAAGGGGAATCATTTGGACTTCTTCCTTTATGGCAGCCGGTGAACAGCAGTTAACACACAGAACTATTCAGAAGCTTATTCTACAAGAAGTTGTACCAGCAACACTGTTCAACATATGAAGAAGGCAATGCTGCTGAAATGAAGGTACGTAACCAACTCCCCAACCCTTCAAATCAATCTGCATAAGATGCTGCACTTGCGTCCGGACTCTTCCATTACGGGATTTCAGTGGAGAAATATTGAAGCCGCCACCTACAATAAATGTAAAGAGTGAAATATGAAAAGGTTAGGAATACTAAATCTGGTAGCTACACATTCATAATACACATTGTATCTGGTAGCTACATGCAAAAATTATGATGCCGTGAACTCTTTAGTGTAATTTTCTTACTCTCGATATGTGCCCTCACAAATCCTGGTTGTGGACCACAGTTTGGGTGCTCTCTGGATTGAAACAGCACAACTGCATATGAAATTACAATGACCAATTATTAATGTAGTCATGAAAACAAATTACAACATGCAGGAGTACATATCTGGGGCATGTGCACATGACTATGTGTAACCCCATGGGTACCAACCATAGCTTCCATCATCATTACGCCTCCAATATCGTACATAACACAAGTCACGAGGCCAAACAAACCTAGTAAAATATTTATTGAATCCTTGTCAGACTTAAGAAAATAAACAAACTATTCTGAAATACAAATTTATGGTATACTTTAATGATAAAAATAAAAGTAAATATAAAGTTTAAAGCCCTGATAACAGACAATGTAAATTTGTTATGATCCTTAGATCATTAAGGGGGAAAAGAGGAAGGCCGGCCGGTGTCGAATTCTTGCAGGGAGACTAGCCTATATCAAGGAGATTCTTTTAATTGATTCTTCATTGCTTAATGAATCATGATACAATCCCCATCCATATATAGATGACTTAACTCTTAAGAAGCTAACCCCTACAGCTAAGGAAACTACTTGGGCCGGCCCTGTGGGAGGGCAAAAGGGGCAGCCGCCCTGGGCCCCCAAAACTGAGGGGCACCACCCCATATATGTACATTATAGCCCAGCCCAGTTCGTCAATTCCAAAAAAATATCTACAAGGGAAATGAGGCCCATAATATTTTAACTGAAGCAAAACCAGCCCACAGATCCGACCAGGATCGTATGATATACTGTAGTATTTTTTTAGGCAATATACGATGTGTTGTTTTGGTGTCGGTTGTTTCTTTCCTTTCCAGCTTTCCTCCAAATCTGGCGTCAATTGTTTCTTTGCAAGAGCCGACGGCTCCAGCCATCAACGATCAGGCCTACCATCTGCCAAGTGCGATCTGGACATTGGCCATCAGGCAAGTGCGGCAGTGGCACTGCACTAGCACTCCCCTCCGGCGACAGGCCTGTCCGGCGATCAGGTTTGTGCGCCCAACGCTGCAATGCCCTTACTTTTTTTTTCCTAATTGGCTAATCGCCAGGTGCTAATGAAGTAATTGTTTCATTTGATTGATTATTTTTACAACCAGACATGTCGAGTAGAAAGTATCTATTTGGGATTGCGAAAAAAAGAAGAAGAAAAAAACAACAGAATTATTTCTTGGAATCACAGAATGGGGTTATGGACAAATCTCTTAAGATTAATACAAGCACTTCAAGTTCAAGAATCCCAGATCAAAATGAGTTAGCAATGGTTGTTTTTGAGAAACAGGAACACACTGATTTTAATATGGAATAGGATGATCAGGTCCTGGCAGAAGACAATACTGACATTGATATGAATGATGGCAATGTAAGTGATCATAATGACAACTCCAATCCATCTTCTATAGATTCTGTTGGTATTGATGAGCAAAATGTTTTTACTACGAATATTTATGATCCGAGAAATTGGGGTAGTCTTGATAACAAAGCAAGAGATATATTGGTGGAAAAGTGGCCTATAAGAGAAGAAAATATTAAATTCCCTCTGGATGGCAATGCAAGACATTTTTCTTATGCATGCTATACTAGAAAGATGAACAACAGAGAAGAAATTATTGGATGAGATTGATATCGACACTATCATTACTGACTTTGTAACTAGAAATGTCCGAATGAACTTTTAAGGTAATATAAAAAATCATTTGCACAAGTTTCACTTTGATATGTCATTTATTTTGATGAGTAAAACTATTACAATATATTGGTAAACAAATAATTCCTATATACATATATGTATAAAGGGCCCAGGGTTTGAGCTTCGCCCTAGGCCACCGAAAACACAGGACCGGCCCTGCCGGTTCCTAACCTTAGCCATCACTACAGTAACAGGTTGCGGTACACAGGGGTGTTCAAAACAGTTTGAGTTAAACCGGTGTCAAATCGTATAGCTGATAAATCAATTGCAGATGAGTAAACAGGCACATGAGCAGTAATTCACAACATTTTTTTGGCTTGCTGATTTTTTTTACGGTTCTCCTGACCGTGGTTGGACAGGGCTAGTGCTACGGTAACCCACTGGCTCATGGTACTTAGCCGGCTGGCTTGTGCCCATGACAAAATTAGTATTTAATCCATACCCCAATAAGGCTGTAACTATATTTTACCAAATTAAAGCAAAAAAAGGTTATCAGCTGCATAAACAATTATCCTTCATGAAAACAACATAATGGCATGTTTGTTGTAAACCAAGAAAACAAAATGTCTAAAAGATTGTGCAGTGACCTCGCAGTTCTTGTGTGAGTACTATAGTACAACTGGAAACGAGACAAGTGTTTGCAGCAAAAAGCAAAACATACATTGGGAACCAATCCAGTTGTAGCCTATGGTAAAGTATTGCAGTGTGGCCATCTACCTCCTCGACTAGACTACCATACTGAAAGCTGCAGTCCCACCTGCAAAAAAAAAAAGGAAAACATTATGGGAAATTTTGTAAATAAAGCCATAGCTCATAATTATGGAACTAATTCATCATAAGTCAAAAGAAAGAGATTGTACTCAAAACGTGTTGTGTCCATGCTCATAACAAGCTGAAATATAGCCTCACAGGTGGCCTCGACCACACCGACAGCCTTCATTGCTCTGCTACAGCTTCTTGCCTGTGAGTCACAAATGTTAACAAAAAAGGGAAGCCAGATACTTGAACAACCTGTACATACCAAAAATAATCAACTTACAAGGTAATCAACATCTTGGAGCTCTTCAAAAATGCGGAGACCTGAAGAATTAATACCAAGTTAGAAGAGCAGCCCAATTACACAGCAGAGAATCATAGTAAGGGGCAAAATGTGAGTTCTTGCCATTCTGGCATCTGATAAGGCGCCAGTGCCTTTTAGAGAAAACTTGTTCAGGGCTTCCCTGGTTAACTATTCCCGTATCATTTTCACGAGTCCAATCATATACTGACTCTGGAGGACCTACAAAAGGCAGACAATTCTTTGTTAAGCACATGAACAAAAATCATATGGAGGATTGTTGGGGTAACAGACAAGCCATGCTAGTCATTACAGACCATTCCCAATTGTTGTTCTCCTCAGTAGTGATCGTTGATTCTCCTCCTCCTCTTCTTCTTCATCATTACTGTACCTGCAAGGACATAACAAAGGATTGATTCTGACTTGTTGTCATGGAACAGAAGGGAACAAGGCAGTCATGCTCCAGCGGAATATGAAGTCTGTCAAGTATACACAAAATTGCATGTTTTAGAACAATTTCCTCAACACAGGTACAGCGATTTAAATATTCAATGTTATTAGACATAATTGTTAAAGAATTTTTATATGTTTCAAGTCCATATTTCCTTCTTTCTGATCCAATGGAACAGAAATGCCTGTGACACAGGGGAATGCATAACTGGAATGAGTCATGGTAATCTGTCACTTACTGGCTTTCATGATCAGAGGAAGACGATTTCCTTCCATTTTCTAAGCCAACCTTTTGTTGCGATGAGGTAAAGGCTCTATTACCATCAGCAGGCACTGCTCCTTGTTGCTGCAATATTCAGAAAATTGAATTTATTACATGAGAGGAGCAATGTGCAATTGAATTGATTGGCACCAGGTTGAAGGGAAAGAAATATAAGGTTTATTTTTCACTTTTAACCAGTCTAATAATCAGTTTCAAGCAGTAGCTTGACAAATAGGTGATGAGATTTAGAGTTTCCACATGTCAAACCTGATCAATGACCGTCTCAATTTTCTCCTTCCAAATTAGTGCCTCCTGTATGTTGAATGCCGCCATCTGGGACATGTCGCAGAAAGGAAATTCAGATAAACGAATGAATGCCAGGTGGACATAAAGCCAGCCAGCCTCAAGAACATTTCAGCACAAAAGAGATGATACTGCACGAACAGCAGTTCAGTAGCATAGCTAGGATATTCAGGTGATGACATGATGCAATTTACCGTGTATACGGTTGACACTTGACTGTACTAAATATGGAGAAGAAAGCTAGTAGTCTGATTGCCGATTTGCCTTGAGAATTCGTGAGATTTTGTCAACTATGCTAGAACAAATGAAGCTCCAACAGTACTAAGATCATGCATGGCAGTCCATGAATATGGAAACTATCAGATGTCAACTGGCCCAATGCGGAACTAGTAAAGAGCTATTTGAGAAAATATGGAACTATAATCATGATATCCAAATGAACATCTGGGTACTACTATGGAGATGGTGATCAACCAGAATAAGGTCAATGCCGGTGAGCGTTTGGCCACACTGAGGAAGTGTGCAACTCAATCAAGTTCCATGTCCACGAATATCAAAAAATGAAGAAATAGGGAACAAATCAGAGACACAAGAGGAATGTGAGATGGGAAGTACCACCGGGTCACGTTTACAAGGTGAATGTAGATGGCGCCTTCTGGCCTGCTAGGAGAAGTGGGGGATGGGCCTTTGTAATCAGAAACGGAGTCGGTGAGGTGCTGGAAGCAGGAGCTGGGAAGATCGAATGGGCACAGGACGCCCTACAGACAGAAGCTCTCGCTGCAATGAAAGGCCTGGAGAAGGCAGCCTACTGGGGAATGCCGCGTATCATCCTGGAAACGGATGCGGCAAATTTGGGAGGTGCCCTCACTTCTGAAGTTTGGGATGATAGCCCGAATGGCAACATTTTCAGAGGTCTGAGGGACGTCATGGCAAGTAACTTTGCCTCTTGTACTGTTAAAGTGTGCCCTCGTGATTGTAATAGGGTAGCTGATGGTCTGGCAAGCCATGGTTGCAAGGCTGTGCCTGATGGTGAGCCTGTATTCTGGTGTTCAACACCAAGTATTGTAAGGGACCTGGTGTCCGGTGATATGCCGGTTTCTAGCAATTGAGCCGGAGCTTTGCTCTGTTTTCAAAAAAAAAAAAAAGAATCATGAATCGCAGCAAATAGAATTACCGTGATGCGGTGATGCTTCTCCCTTTTGTTGTAGACGCATAAAACATAAAGCATCTGCAGCAGCAGGACAGGAATGGATTCATCGTAGACAGAAGAGTAACAAGATGAAGACCAGGAAAGGGAAGGAAGATACATGTCCGTGGTGCATCTTGAGCCCCCTGTCCTCGACCCTGCAGTTGCCGTCGATGTGGAGGGACTTGATGGGAAGCTTGCCGCCGCCGCCGGCCTTGTCCTTGTGCTGCGGCTTGCGCTTGTAGTACGACAGCAGCCGCGGCTCCAGTACGAAGTAGCGCATGTGGATGAAGGACCGCCCGATCTTGCGCCGCCCGTAGCGGACCATCCACCCCTCGTACACCACCCCTGAGGACGACGACAACGACATCTTCCTCTCCTCCTGCTCAGATCCCTCCCCTTCTCTTGTTGCTCAATCGCAGTTCAGTAGCACAGCAAAGCATCAAGAGGCGATCGATTCGATCCGCCTGCCACTATTGCAACCGATGTTGCTGCTGATGAAGCGGAGTCCAGCGGTGGACAACTCCTAGTCGCCTCCTCCCTCCCTCGGCCACGATCGATGGAGGCAGGGAGAGGCCATGGACGCGACGCAACTCAGGACGCAGACTGCCAATTGCCAAACCAGCGTGCGTGGCGTCTAGGTCGAGATGGGCCAGGCTACTCCGGAATTCACCATGGGCTTAGGTCCATGCCATCGTTCCTTCTGTTAACTAGATGGGCTAATAAGGGCCTGTTTGGCATGATCCAGCTCTGAGATCCATGATTAGTGCTGGCCAAAAGCACAAAGCCCATGGGCCGGCCCGAAGCACGTAAAAAAAGCCCAACACAACAATTAGTGTATATATATATACATATATCTTTTACTTATACGCAACAGCTAGCGTAGCTAGTGGTGTAGTGTTTGCCTTTAATCCAACTGGTCGCTACTTCAATTCTTGCCCACGGTCACAAATTTTTGCTCCATTTACTCTTGATTTGAGACTAATGGGTCACATATTTAATTTCGGGCTGTCATTTTTATGTCGTGGGCCAGCACGGCATGACCCATTACATATTGCATGTCGTGCCAGCCCGAAATGTAATGGGCGGTGCCATTTCGTGCTTGGGCCAAGTCGGACCGTGCCGGATAGCCCGTTTGGACAGCAATATCCATGATGGACTATAGTTTGTAAAATAGATTTAAAATAATTTATATTCTTATTTTAATAAATCTAAAACAAAGGTTAAATGAATCAACAAAATATTCTTGATTTATTTATAGCTTTAGCTTCAAAAACTTCCAGAGTTAAGTATGAGTAGCTCCAAAAACTTCATATTATATTTTAGAGTTGGAGACATACCAAACACACTGTTGTGTCGCGCCAGCTCTGATCCAGAGATCGGGGTCACGCTGAATTTGCGCTACCACAAGATTTGTAGAGTTAGAAACACCTTCGAACAACCTTGCATTTCGCTCCATCCAAATGGACCAAATGACTAGAAGAAACAACATGTTGAAGCCTTTGTGTTTCCCTGTAGGTCCTTTGTGTTTCCTGTAGATTGCCTGATCAGTTGTTGCCCCCACCAATCTTGCATCGACGATGGCTGGTTGAATGAGCATGAGCATTGTGCCCATTGCAGAACTTCCCACCAGATGACTTTAGAGAAGGGGCAGTTAACCAGGATGTGGTCGCAGGTATCCGGATCCCGATCGCAAAGGAGGTAGGTGTCCAGCGCGGTCAGGTTGTGCCGTTGTCGACAGTCTACAGTCTAAATGCGGCAGAGGGGCCCATGAGTTCCAGATTCGCTTGGAGCCCTGCATTTCGGTTTTCCCTTTGTGCATCATGAGGTATGCCGATTTAGAGTAGTTGTCATTGTTGGAAATTGATCTGTGGTAAAACAATAAAAGAAAGTTAAAAATGAAAGCCCACAGAAATTCAAATATGAAGACCATAGTTTTGAAATAAATACTAAACTATGAGAATATTTTTTACTGGTTTTGAAAAAAGTCAAAACCAATTAGGTTCAAACATTTTTGCCCGTGATCAGTGGGCACAACCGACTTACATGGTGTCGGTTTCCCCTCTGTAGATTAAGGCTATAAATGGAGATGCATATTTTGCTAAAAATGTAAGAGAAAAAGATAGCAAGTCTCCAAGATTCTGATCAATTGGCCTATTCTCAACAAAGGGAAGAACCAGATCACCACCGAAGTTGATGGTTTTTAAACCTAATGCAGATGTTGAAGTGATTCAAACAAAGCTAGTGATCCTGTAAGTTATTCTAACAGTGGCATCAGAGCCGTTCTAGTTTCTTTTTGAATCCAGATTATGCCTAACTATATGTTAGTGCCCAATTTTTATGCTTTATGCAAACATGCCTCAGTTTATTGTAGAACAATACAACTACTTAAACTAAATATATAAGTTCATGCTTGTTCTTGCCTTATGCTCTACTGTTGCTATGATTTTATGTTTGCCATGCATGTTTTTATGCAAATTGATGATGCTGATAGCTAGGGTTGCTGATTCATGCCTGTAAGCATGAAGGAGGGGATTTGAACAAAAAATGAGCTAGATCTTGTTGTAAAATCCTCAAATTGATGAACCATAACCCTAGCAAATGTTGAAATCCCCAAAATGATGAAATCGAACCCTAAAGAAGTGAAGGTGGTGGGTTACCTAATGAAGAAGAGGGCCGCTTCCATCGCCGTCATATTCGTCGGCGACCTCATGGCCATCTCCCACCACCACCCACCACGCTAGCTCATGCGCGAGGCCTTCGGCTCGCGGATCACGACGCAGAATGTCGTGCCCATTGTCGCCGTTGTCCCGACCCGGGCGATGATGTTGCTGTTGGGAGCTCGCCGGGCGCCGTGGATCTAGATCCACCGCGCGCGTGCGCGCGTCGCTGGTGGCAAAAGGCACCGACGAGCACCGCTCAATGGAGCCATGCACAGGCTAAGCCGCACGCGTGCTTCAGCAAAGGGGACTCACCGGCGCTGCCTCTCTCTCTCTCTCTCTCTCTCTCTCTCACCTGGTCGCCAGCGCTCAGAGGAGAGAGAAGGGGAGGGACAAAATGAATTAGGGTTCTCGGGGAGGAGGCAGACGATGTTTTTGTTCAGCCCCAAATAGATCACTGTCATTGGATTCAGATCAACGGACTAGAAGAGGCGGCAGCACTCGTGGGCTACGTGCACCGCGTGGGAGCGTGGCTTCCCTGGCCCAAGCCCAGGAAGCTGGGCTCTTAGCCCAGGTGGATTCGCAGGATGGCCTAATTAGGCCAAAAGAGATACGGGCCGACTTCGGTTGGATGTGGCTTGTTCTAAAAATAGTAATGTTTTTCTTTATCCTACGAATAAATGATGGGCTAAATAAGTTATGGGCCACTTTTGTTTGATGCCGGCCCATATGAACAGTAAAAATTTATGTTTTTCTTTAAGCTGAACAATTCAGCATTTAAGTATGATTTAATAAAATCAAACTTTTGAGTAATAATGTTTCATGATTATTGGGAAAAATAGTTGAGCAATTATTTATTATTTGGTTCTTCCTCTAATGTTTTATGTTTCCGCTATACTTAATAATATTGTTGAGAATATTTATGCCTCATTTTAAAGTGTAAAATTTATTCATTTTTCTACCCAAAGCTGATAAATGAATACTTTTTATAAATTTTATTTTTCCTGTTCATTTCTGGCCAAAGCTGATATGAACTGGATTAATAAAAGAAGTTTTTGAGGCATATATTTAAAAGTGTAAAACTTATCTGTTATTCTGGCCAAAGCTGATTAATGGATAATTTTTGCAACTTTTATTTTTCTAATCCATTTCTAGCCAAAGCTGATGTGGGTTGGATAAATAAAAGAAAGATTTTGAAGGCATATTTTAATGTGTGAATTTTATTCATTATTCTGGTCAAAGCTGATAAGCGGATAATTTTCACAAATTTTATTAATCATATTCAATTCTAGCCATAGCTGATTTGAATGTGATTAATAAAAGAAGTTTTTGATGTTGCTCATTAATGTGTTTCTCCTTTTATGTATGCAGCATTTTTCAATGCTAATATTGCCGGTATAATAAACGCCATTGAGCAACTTAATGGGAGCAATTATATCTATTGGAATAAGAAATAATGATGATTTTTGCTCTAATTAATTATGATTATAATCTTAATGATGCTCCTAATGAACCATAAAAGGTTCAAGCAATTAAGATATATTTCACTAGAAATATGAGTAAATCAGGAGGAGCAATTAAGTTATGTGTGTCTCATGATTATAAAAGCACGTTTATTGAAAATCTAAGAGGCACAATTAAAAGAGCATAATATAAAAGAAGTGCAATAGTTATGAAACTAATGCTATTGGAAATTATAATTTCCAAGAATGATTTATGATGCATTTCATTTTGTCCTTATTACCTTTGTGATTTTCCCCAATTATAGAGGCAATAATGTTATTACTCTAAAAGAGGACATGAAAAAGAGAGCAAAGAAAAGTAAAGTTATTAATGAAAGTTGAAGTTAACCTTAAAGAGTTGGTGTTTTTATACTAACATTTTACAAATGTTCATGAACTTCAACTTAATGATATAATTTCATTCATGCAAAAGAAATATCATTTCAATATTATGAATGAATTATGATGGCTTTAATGTAATTTTGGGAATAAGAGAAGAATGGTTATATACAATATCAATAATGTTGCTCTTGTTTTATGACAAGACAATTTTATCTTATTTTCTTAAAATTTGTCATCTATACATCAAAAGTTTTGATGAGACTAATTCAAAATTATGACCTCTTATGCCATGTTTCAAGGGGGAGAAATAAGAGTCTCATCACCATTCCAAGAAAATACAAAATAGGAAAGAAAATACAAAATAGGCAATACAAAGAATGCTTTCGATTTATAATGCTCATTTACTTTTGCTCCATTTAATAAAGACTTATCATAAGAAAAATTTTATGATAATGTGGAGTTTCTTATGGCCATATTCCTGAATGTTTGCACTAAAGCTTTATAGGAAAATGGCATAACTAGTTAAGACTCTACAGTATTGAAATTGAGAGACTCAATGGCATTTTTTTGTATTCTTATGTTTTGGTACAATGATATAGAGCCTTCTCATAATGTGTTCATGGATTGAAATTAGTATGACAACTTTGTCAGATAAAGCTCCCAATAAGTTAATATTAACAAATTAAAGATTGGGAGAAAGTATACCTAAATAATTTTGGGTTATACAAGTTAAAAGTTTTCAATCCAAATATATGAACTAAATTATGACCCCAAGAATGTTAGTTGCCAATCTGGCTACTCTAATGAACTAATGCATTGTCCACAATGATGTCTCATGCTCATGAATACAAGATAACATTGTTGTCTTGGAAGTTGAAATTATGAAAGGAAATTATGAGAGCAGATTTTATATCAAGGAAAATAAATCTTGAATAAAGTGGAACTTTGTTCCAACATAATGATTATTATTTAAGAACTTATTTTCAAATGCATGTTATTGATGCAAAAGTTTTAGGAAAAATCACAAATAAATTATGATAATCTGCTATCTCAAGTGACTATGTCACTTATGAATGAGTTGATTTTGGATGTTGATCCAACATTATGGAAGTCATAAAAATGGATATACTTCTTAATGACTTATGTCATGAAAGAAGAAATGATAACTATGAGTATTAAAAAATTAGCCAAAGGGTCTACAAGGTGTAAGTGACTTCATAGGTAATATTAAATATTTAAAGTAAAACTCATAGTTTATGACTTCACATAGAGGAAAGACTTTTTTAATTGTCTAATTTCTTAAAAGCGACTCATTCAAAAGAATAATGATGATGCTTGTAGCATATTAAGAAATTATGATTCTCTCAAAATTTGAGATATATCTTTATGATCTAAAGACAAGCATCAATATTATAACATCACAAATGAATATGCTGGACAATTGAATGCTATGTTGATGGGGAGTGGCTTTATATCAATGGTATTTCTCCTCAAAAGTTTAGTAAAGATAATCTTGGTAAAAGACATGTTTAGATTTTCTTATGCACCAAAAGGTATCTAATGAGATATGGGGTTTTATGAAAATGCATATTGTAAATATATTGGTGAAAGTACAATATGCAGAATGTTTATGGTCTTGCCTATTCAAATAAGTCAAGGGCAATAAAGTTAAGACATATCAATGTCTGAAAGTAAAGTTGCGCAAAATGTTCTGTATGCATTGACATTCGGAAATATGATGTATGCACAAAATGTGCTAATTGCCCTAACTAAATATCATAACTGGGATAATTATGATTTCATGCTTACATGTAAAAAGATCTGGTATTCTTGATATTTTAGGATATTCAGATATTATTATGAGTTGCATTATTATTAAAATAAAGTAACACACTCACATAAGGAGCAGTCCTTGTTAGAAAGCTCAGAAAGTATGTATAGTATGATATCAGGCCCCTGAACAGGCAATATGACAAATCAATCCTATCCCAGAATAAAGAAAGGTGAACATTATTCATCTTATATTGTGGCAATCAAGTCACAATATTTCTATCAAGTAACAACAAGTCAAGTGGTTTTGCCAAACACTTTGACTTCTGGTACCAAGTTGTAAAAAATAGATTCCAAGATCAAACATTAAGTTTAATAAAGTTGATGAGAATTCCCTAAGACCAACCACCCAATAAAGTTGCTAGTATGGGTGATGTAGAAAAGCCTTTGATCTTGGAGATAAAGTAGAACTATTATGACACCGTCTCCCCATAATGACTAAGATAGTTTGTCTTTAGATGTAATGGGAACCGTGGTCAATTGATTCAATAGGACTTAATTGACTATATAAATTTATTGATCCGGTGTACTATTCTTCGAAAAGCAAACTATTATGTTTTTTCTAAAATTTAAAGTTTATGGAGCTCTAAATATTAAAAAAGTTTGTTTTGATATGAGGTGGTATACAATAGCAACTGTGTTTCATTGGTATATTAAATGACTGTTGAGAACCTATTGTCTTTGCCTACCATTTTATTGACAAATAAGTTTTTAATGTTCTAACCTTATGATCAAGGGGGAGAATGTTGAAAATTGATCTATGGCAAAACAATAAAAGGAAGTTAAAAATGAAAGCCCATAGAAATTCAAATATGAAGACTACAGTTTTGAATTAAATTCTAAACTATGGGAATGTTTTTCACTGGTTTTGACTTTTGTCAAAACCAATTAGATTCAAATGTTTTTGCCTTGGGCACAATTGACTTACATGGTGTCGATTCCCCCTCTGTAGATTACGCTATAAATGGAGATGCATATTTTGCTAAAAATGTAAGAGAAAAAGATAGCAAGTCTCCAAGATTCTGATCAATTGGCCTATTCTCAACAAAGGGAAGAACCAGATCATCACCATCAACTTCTTTGATGGTTTCTAAACCTAATGCAGATGTTGAAGTGATTCAAATGAATCTAGTGATTTTGTAGGTTATTCTAACAGCCATCAGCGGTCTGGTTCTTGATTCGGCAAGACGTCGGTGATATGTTTTCAGAGGTGGATGAACTCCGTGATGAGTTGAACGTTGTTGGCCTAGATACGTCCACTACTCATTAGCAATTTTGCAAGGCCGAAGCCACTGTCCTTGAGTTTCTAGTGCACAAAGTCACCGCGTTGCTGACGGCAGGAGCTATCTCATTCATAGAAATTTTCAACGGCTCCATTTTGAGGTGAAACATGAAAAGGCATTGTGCATCCCTGTTTCCTCGATTCAAGATAACAGAATTCTGTGATGTGGACCAGCTCGATCTGGGCAGCTCCTAACAAAGTAAAGGAACATGTAGTAGTTGATGACGAGAAGTTGTTAATGAGGTAGAGTAAGTTAAGTAGTCAGCGAGCCAAAACCTTACTAGACAAACTCCTATGTGGCAAAACAATAAACTTTTGCCCTACAAAATGGATAGTATGCTCGCCTTCTTTAAAGGAAAACAGTTCTTTAGAAGGTAGAGATCAAAGAACAGTTCTACTATTTTAAAGAAAAACACACAAGGTTCAAAAAGATTCATCCAATCTTGTAGGGTTCAAACAACTGAATTACTCTCCCTCACTTTTTCATCGGCAGTTGAGCTCTCAGCAGTTGCTCCTCCACCGTCCATTCTCACATAGCAAATCCTATGGCTCTTCAGGCATCAGTTCAACGAATTTTTTTAACCCAGTAATAAGTAGTATGATTGCCACAACAGCCATCCGGCTTAAAATAAGATTTCTAGCAATATATTAAATATACTAATTTAATGATTGTAATGTTCCTAAGTTTTTTTCCCACTGTTGTAGGGATCAAATTCAAATGATATTGACACTAAGGAAAAAATTTTAAACAATGTATAAGACATATTTTCTATGTTTGTCAAATCTATGGGTTTTCACATTTTATTTTACTATATGATGTGGTCTCAAACTAGTGATATTTTGTATGTAATAGCGGTATTGAAACTTAGAAATTTTTCTCTTCTTTTGGGGCTATTTAGCTCAATTTAGTGATGTGCTTCAACTCTGTTCCAATCAATACACTTTTAGACAGGCAGCATGCAACATTTGCATTTTTTTGTGTGGCTAAACGGATGTTTTTTTTTTTTGAGATGAAAGTTGCCTTTCATTAGATCAGTTGACTATGGAGGTCATTTACAATCAAGTCACGAACACACGAAGGGGTTACATGCCACACACCCATTCTATCCGTGCTCGTTACCTGTTTAGCTAGCACATGGGCAACTCGATTACAATCTCTACTGACAAAGGACAAAGAAAAAGACTCAAACACACACTCGCTTCTTCAAAGTCCATTAGCAGTGGGGCTATATAGGATCTCTGCAACGCCTCCATCCCATAGCTGCTTCACTTCCAAGCAATCGGTCTCCATTTGAATCTTTGGCAAGTTGTATTGTGCAGCAAAAAACAGCGCATCGCTGCACCCCATGGCTTCCATCGTACAGGCATCCGCCACATTCTCATACCACATAGCACTCCCTCCCAAGAATCTCCCTTCTGCATCTCGCAAAACACACGCCATAGCATCATGTCTTGTTCCTGCATTATAGGCCGCATCAGAATTGCATTTGACCCATCCTTCTTCAGGTGGCTTTTCCACTGCTTTTTTTTTCTGACAACAGGCTGGCGCATGTTGGCTCTGCTAGCTTCCACAGATCAAAGACTCAGATGCCCAGTTTATGGCCTGCCTGATTGACATTGCCTCTTCTCCATGCCTCCTCTTATTCCTCAGCATCCAAAGTACCCACATGCCGTAGAGAATCACACATCTTTCTTTATCTGTAACAATTTCAGACAGAACCACACGTGCGAATGTAGTTGTAGGGGAAAGGGGAGCTATGATAGCACGAAACAGTTTCTACCAAGAAGCAACGTCCAACATAGTCGTGCGTCGATGTAAAAGATATAGTCATTCACAGCAACCGTCTCCTCTTGATCTAACCGAAGCATCACAGCTGTAACGTCTTCTTGCGGTATCCACACGTATAGGGCAGAAGACCGTGCGCAATGTGCTAACACCGGTGGCATGGTTTAGGGTAACGTGAGAGAGAGAGGGAGGTGGCGGCGGCTAGGGTTTTTGGCTAGAGGATCACCTACGTCTTAAGTCCCTCCTCTACTTAAATAGACTCTTCTAATAGGCCTCGACTAGTTAGCCTATTAGTAGACTAATTCCTCACGGATCAATATCTTCGAACGCGGTGATCTACGGGCGGGTATCTTCGGACACGGGTGAAAAAAGTCACCCAAAAACAGATGACACGCTGTTATGAGAGGCATAAGGAGCGTAACATTTTCTCATCGGGCCCAATGTTTAGAGGACAGTAATTAGTTCAAATGTGGAAGAAAGAAAATCTGGGTCTGCCATTCAGGTGGGCATAAGGACTCATAGATCTGGACTGTGTATATATTCAGGTAAGGAGTATTAGACACAAAGTTTAGCCTTTATAGTATGGGACTTGCTAATTTTCAGAGTCATTAGATTTAGATTCAATGGTTTATAATTATTATACAGATAATCCTATAAAAGAAAAATCAAAACACAAACTAACAAACCATTGACTGAAAAGTTTCAGCTAATTGAAAGCTAGGAAATTATAGTATAGATTGAACAAATTCAGTTTACCAACAAAAATAGATGGGACCAAACTTCCACCTCTCATGCATAAATGCACAAAGCAAATGACATGTAATTTGTAAATAGATTGTGAATTTGTGATGTCACGTCACACGACTGCATCAGAATAGGGCTTATATGGTAGTGACTCCATTTTGAGCATCCCATTGGGATGGAGTGCACTCTCAGTCCTCAACTTGAGGTGTCATTTAGATCCTTGAAATTTCAAAATGCATTTCCAGTCATTAAACTTTCTGAGGTATATCATCTAGAACCAGTCTCAAAAGAATCAGCCACAGTCACCGACGTGGGTGCTAATTGAGAACGTTTTTTTCATACGATCTCTCTTCATATCAGCATCGTCATCACAAGTAACAGTAGAAGGACATTATTTGACTATATCATCATAGATAAAGAGATGACAAGCATCCCTACAAGGAGGCACATCAGCAACATAAGGACATTATTTTTTTACTATTTGCTCATCAATCAACCAGATTTAGTTTTGTGTATATCAAGTATCAAGTCAAGTAGCCAAATATAGTGTATTAGTGAATATGTAGAAGTGTATTGTGATGATGCATATAAACCTGTCCTGTACTTGGGTTGATCCCTAAAAAAAGAAACAAACATGTAGTTATCATCGTCCTTTATTCCTTTGCCCAGGATCGGCTGGCTACATAGCATGTTTAATTTCCCTCTTTCCTTTTCACTCACTTCTTTTTTTGTTTGGGAACATAGCTAATTCATGAATATAAATATTTAAATAATATGTGAATGATCCATTGTACACACACGTATGAATGAGCATCTCAATTGAAATACCAAGTTATACTATGTAGCAGTACAAATAAACGATTTTTCATACACTCTCTCACTATAAGAAACATGGCTTTCAGTGACATGATATATATCACAGAAAATAAAATTTATGTCTTGGAAACAAATCTGTGATATAGGATTGACGAAACAATAAATGTTACTGAAAGTGTGTCGCTACTGGCAATCTATGATAAAGATGAAGGTAATTGTCACAAAGTACTTTATGGCATAAGTACATGCGTGATAGATCTATGACAAGCATACCGTATCACAAATAGAAAAGTGTCTTATGACAGACTGCAATAGATTTTATGATAATATAAAAATGTCATTGCTTTTAAAGTTGTCCATGATAATTTGTTGTGTCACAAAACACAATTCTCATGCTGTCGTAAACAAGGTGGTAGTCTTAGTGACGATTTATCCTGCCATTTTAGGACAGTACATTTCATTGATGTCACAAACATTTTACCAAACCTATTAACGTCATAAAATATGGGCTTTTAGTGATGTTTATCTAGTTTGTTACCCAAATTATGTCACTGAAAGCCATATTTCTTGTAGTGTCTCTTCATATCAGCATCGATTAACAGTATGACATTATTTGATTACACCATCATAGATAAAGAGAAGACAAGCATTCCTACAAGGAGGCACATCAGCAACATAAGGAATATGTTCTGGATTTTTGCTATTTGCTCATCAATCAACCAGATTTAGTTTTGTGTATATCAAGTATCAAGCCAAGTAACCAAATATAGTGTGTTAGAGAATGAATATGTAGAAGTGTATTGTGATGATGCATATAAGCATGTCCTGTACTTGTGTTGATCCCTGAAAAAAGAAACAAACATGTAGTTATCATCATCCTTTATTCCTTTGCCCAGGATCGGCAGGCTACATTGCATGTTTAATTTCCCTCTTTCTTTTTCACTCATTTCTTTTTGGTTGGGAACATAGCTATAATTCATATGTAACGCCATAATAAATTTAAATATTTAAGTAATATGTGAATGATCCATTGTACACACACATACGTATGAATGAGCATCTCAATCGAAATACCAAGTTATACTATGTAGTAGTACAAATGAACACTATATATATGGAGTAAACTTACAGTTGCCTCTTGGTATACGAAACTTTACGTCTCCTATATAACTGGTCATACAAAAAGAATTGACTGTAATTAATGGCAAAGAAAGAGTAGAGCTATCGGATCCTATACGAAGTTGTACTCATTTATTTATTTTGGTAACTAGTATGAAACTTGTTGTATCATCAGACTCAGAGTGTTCATCTTCATGTCTCTGTTGTGCTGGACAATGGCGAAGCGCCTTTGGCCTGACCATACTTTGAGCTTGTTGTTTCGTTTCCTTTGAATCCATTCCTGGCCTTGATAGAACATCCAATCCAGGTTGAGGCTACTGATTTGTGTTTGTACTTGAATCCTCCTGGTCCTGGATGATAATATATGAATAACTGTGTCACTGCTTTCCTGCCCAGAGCTTTTTCTGGCAGATGAGGATCTTTTCCTTGTCAGCCTTGTTCTCGGTGTCACGCTTGTCGCAGGTCCACCTCATTCCTTTGGCAATGGTAGCTACAGAGTCCAGGAAGTAGGTGGTTTCCCGGATTATGGCGTAACCGGTGGGGCGAAGGATGCGGTCCATCTCTAGAAGCACGAACTTCATCTCACACCTGTGCAATGAATGAACGGCGGTGTAGTGTTACAAATAAAGGAAAGTTTAAACTTCAATGTGCACCGACATGTCTGCTTGTTTGGCATTGCTAACTGAATGAAAATCACCTGTGAGATTCTGCCGTGAACAAGCCGTCAAGGTGCAGCAGGTCGTAGGTGCGTGGGTATGTGGAGAACGCCTCGCACCTGCATTTTGTATTTATGTGTAACAAAAAAAAGGAGGGTACTTTGTATTTACTATAATTTTTTGTAATTAAAAGAAAACACAGCACAGAGAGAGAAAGGTTGGTTACCAGTCGTGGTTGGTGCCGATGAGTCCTCTGTCGTAGACGACGCCGAGCGAGTTGGGCCCGTAGGAGGAGACGACGTTCATGACCCATACGGGGTCCTTGATGAGGCTGGCGGCGAAGCCTCCGTAGACGGTGTTCATGTCCATGACGTTCCTGATTTTATCGGATCCCAGCGCGGGGAGCAGCGTCTTGTAGTGCCTGGTCCTCTGCTTCCACTTTGCGTCGTCCTGCTTGAACGCGCCTGAGCTGCTTCCGGGCACGACGTTGATACGTTCCGGCGCGACGCTGAGGCGCTGCGGCCACTTGGGCGTGGCGCCGAGGCCGAGCTTCTTGTACTTGGCGCTGGGCGCGGTGAGGCAGGCCCGCATGGGCACGTACCATGCCGCGTCCGGGTCGACGCTGTCGTCGCACTTTGCCGGTGTCGTGACAGGGTTGAGCTTGTCGTAGCAGGACGAGGTGTCGAGCTTCTGCCAGACGGCGATGTCGCCCTTGACGTTGTATAGCTTGAAGCACATGGACGCGAGCATCTTCTTGAGACGGTCAAAGTCCGCCTTCTGCGCCTGCGCCGTGGTGTTCCATCCGTGCCACCGGTTCTCGTAGTTGATGGGCGGGCCGGAGAGCACCCAGAACCCTCCCGGGCGGACCACGCGTGCGATCTCGAGGAGGTAGAGCCCCCCGAACTCTGTCCACGGGATGAGGCACCGCGAGCAGTGCGCCATGTCGAACGCCGCCGAGGGGAACGGCAGGCGCTGCGTGGATATGATCCCGAGGATGGCCGGGATGCCGCGCTCGAGCGCGAACTGGACCTGCGCCTCGTGGTTGTCGCGCGGGGCGAGGGAGACGGTGAGGATGTTGCGCGACAGGAGGTCGCCGCCCCATGAGGCGACGCCGCAGCCCGTGTCGAGCGCCGTGCGGACGGTCCCGTCGCGCATGCCAGGGATGAGGGACTGCATGTGGTCCACGTACGCGCCCACGCCGTTGGGGAACATGGTTCCGCCGCCGGGGAAACGGAACCGGTCGCCCTCCTTGACGAGCCAGTGCTGGTTCGACTTCTGGCTGTTGATCCAGTCGTAGGGAACGTTGCGGTACCAGCAATGGTCCTTGCTCTTGGGCCAGCGGATCGGGGGCTTGTACCCCTTGGGCGCAGGGACGAGGCACGCCTGACGCTCAGGCATGGCAGGGCAGTGACGCTCCATGAAGCTCAGGCGGTAGTTGCCGTACTTGCGCCAACGCTTCGGGTCCGCGCAGGGGGTGTAGTCCTGCAGCTCCGCGGGGCACTCCGGGAACGAAACCGCCATTAAGGCCTTGCTGCTCTGTTGTTGCTGATAAGAGGTGGTGGTGGCGGCAAGGGTGAGGAGAGGCGGCGCCGGCTGGATGGCGTCCAGGAGGCTGCGCCCCGTGCTGTAGATGCCGCCGAGGTAGAAGGAGAAGGCGCAAAGCACGATCACCACCAGGGCCACGGGCACCGCGCGGGAACCGGACCCGCCGCCCGCACGCTCGGGCTTGGCCTCCTTGGTGTACTTCATCCCTTCCTCCGCCACCTCTGCTGTTTCGAGATCACCTCTCTCTCTCTCTCTCTCTCTCTCTCGCCTGAACAAATATGGCGTTACGATTAGGAGATCCAAAAGCCCGATCACCGCATAGTAAACAAAAACAAAAACATGTATCCTGATTAAACTCCCTCATCCTACCACGCAAGATACGCCGGGGTTCCTGCTAACTACTCCTAGATAGCATAAATAAATAAAAAGAAAACAGAATGCAGGAAAGATTTACCTTTGGAACTGATGAAGTGAGCTCAAGGACGTCCGCCCCTCGCCACCGCCGACACGGGTGAGGAGACGAGATCGGTGATAGGATATATAGCGGAACAAAGCTGGTGGTGGATGTCGGCCACCACAGTTTAATCTAATAACCTAACGGCGACGGATGAGATCTTGTCTTTCTTTCTTTAACCAAAACACAAGAAGACGACGAACACAAGAATTCGATTAATTGAAGCTAGGACATGGCCCAGGAATCCAAGGACGGAAAAAGGCGGGCGAGGTCTGGCAATGGCGACTCTGTGGCGGAGGTGAGGGGAGAGGAGAGGGAGGGGTGCCCGGGTGCTGCGTGGTCGCTCTGTTTATTTATCTCGTCAGATTAGGCAGTGGACGTGTAACAAACAAACCAAATCGGCCACAATTAACAAACATAATAACAAACAGGCAACCTCGACCCCCTCCGTTTCTGCGTTGCGTCCGTCCAGATTCAGGTCACGACTCACGAGGAGATTTTTAAAGGCAAATAATAATGCAGCCACCACAGTTGCACAACACTACTACATTAGTAATGATTATATTCGTTTATTACTGGCTGTGGGTAGGCGCACGCCCACTCGATATTGAAACCTCAATTACTAGTGAAGTTGCAACTCGGCTGCCTGCCGACGATGAGATCCTTTCAGATTCATCAGAAGTGGAACGGTACATCCGTTATGGTGCACGTCGCTTTCTCCATCATTCAACGCTCTGGGCCGGGGTGCGCATTCCCCAATTTTGTTTCTTTATTTTTGACCATTTTTCTGTCGAAAATCCGAAAGCCAAATTTTCGGAAATAAAAACCAACTTGTTTTTAATAACCAATGAAAAATATCTTCGAAATCATTCCAAATCAGTAAGAAAACTTGTACAGATTTGAAACCACCCCAGCCCGGAGCGAAAGGGGGGCTAATTCCTGGACCAGATCACGGGCATTAACGCTTGCCACTATAATAAATGAATGAGCGAGTTTGACATGGACGTGGACCACCGCACCACACGGTCCAGACAGTGCCCATCATACACAGCTATAGTATAGTGATACACGGTTTCGTTAGGCGTCCGGGCTCATACGGTAAATTCTGGTACCAGCACACCACACTCATCCATCATCTATGGGTTCGGCAGATCGCACTTGCACTGAGCTGGGAGAGTGAGGGGAGTGGGGAGTGAGTGCGGTGGCAGCTAACCCGACGACCGCCCTCTGACCTCGTTTTGACGCGGGAAAACGTGCAGCAGGCGGCGGGTTCGCGTCGCGGATCATGTGATGCCCATCGACCGATTTGGCTGTGAGTGACCAGCTGATGCTGTGTGCGTGACAGCGACCGTACCAATCGGTTGATTATTAGTATTAATGAATCAGATGGGTAGTGTGTGTCCTTGCGCCGTGTGACTGGAACAAAACATGCCACATGCTGGCATGCATCATCCATGGATAGAGTTTAGATCCGAGAATTTGTTTATTTCTTCCTCTTGTTTTTCTTTTGACAATAGCCCATATTTCTGCCAAGCTTCTATAATATCCGAAAGAGGAAAAAAGGAGAATGGGGATCGAACGATCGGTGGAGTTAGATGTATGGCGATGAATACGAGTGAGCGATCGATGACACTGCACTGAGGGTAGTGGTACCACGTACTGGTTCCCGTTCCCGGCGTGGAGACGGGCCCCCGGCTGGACTCCAATTCCATCGCCCACCACACCAGCACCAGGTACAAGGAAAGGAAAGGTTAATCATAGTAGTAGAAGGGAAGTCGCAGGCAGAAGGAAGACGACGAGCCAGACAGGCAGGCAGGCAGGAACCGCCGCGCCGCGCCGAAGCGGGAACGCGCGTGACCTTTTTTTGTTTGGACGCCATCGGATCCGAGATCCCGTTCGCCTGTTGATGCCCGCCACTGCCAGTCACTCACTCGCACTGTGTGACAGTGTGAGTGTGGGAAAACCAGTAGAATATTCAGAGTGCTGGTTCGATCTGTCTGTCGGTGCCGCTGCTGGCTCGCTCGTCATTACTGCATCCGAGGTGGCAGCGGCGGCGTCGGTACCTGCAGGTTCGTATTTTCCACGGAAGCTCTAGCTGTTCATATACGTACGTACAAATGGTGGGGCTGCGAAGAAGAAGAAGGAAGTGGGCGCAGACACGTAAACTACGGAGGCGTTGTTGTATTTGATCCCAGCTAGAGCTAGCTTTGTACTACCACGCATAGCATACGTCCTCTTGTGTGTACTACTGTATTCGTTGACACATGCCAGTCGGTTTGTGCTAGGTCAGCCGTCGCACTCGCTGCTAGTTGTCAGGCAGTCCCGCGGCGGTTGATCCGTGGGTCGGATTGGGTCCATCCTGTCTCGCGGATGCCGGATGGATCCATGGGTGGATGGATTCTTTCATGTCAAACAGTAGAACTGTAAGTTTCCACTAGTCTGTTGGTACGACAACACGTAAGTTGTAATTCCACACGCACACGGACCCTTCCGTTCAGAAGTATTGATATATTTATAGTTTCGTAAAAGTTAAACCTTTTTCAGTTTTTTGACTGATAATAATAATAAAAAAAATTCAAAAGTGAGGTACTAAGTTTATTGTGCAATAAAATATAAGAATATGTTGTCTTTTTTACTTACTAAATGATTCATTTCAATAAAAATAACTGGTGAACAAAATTTTGACTTCGATTAAACCTACTAGTAGAAATGCTAACATTATTTCTAGACCAAGGGAGTAAAGTTTGTGCGTGCGCATACATTAGATTACATGTCATCTACGTGATATCTTGTCGCATATCCGAAGAAGCCATATATACACACGCTCCGTGCGAATGAATCGAAACTCGATGATTGAAAATGTATAAAGGGTGTAGCTTGCCGCGGCATAAAAAAGAGAAAAAAGGGATTGATTCATCAGCATGCAGATGTGATTTTCTTGCTTTGGGTTGTAATTGCGTGGCAGTGCACCCGGCCCGAAGCAAATGAAATGCTGGCAAGCCTGAGTCAAGCCCAAACCACCCAGGAAGAAATTGCAAGGAATATTCGGTTTCCTATTCGGTACGGCCCACGCAAGGGAATCCCGCGCAAGGCAACGGCACCCAACAAGACAGCCCATGTAATATTGCCAAGCCCACATATACAGCAGATTTGATTTCATTTTTCTTTGAGTAAAGTCCTATTTGAACAATATTTTGAGGTGCCTGATGTCTGATTTTGTAGGAGATGGAACTAAAGTGAAACACCCTTATTAGACATAAAACTTTGAAAGTATAATGTTCATTTTCTTAATAAATATGTAGCAAATATGCCAATTAAAATTTGAATGATGTCCATAAATTTTGAGATTTGACTATACTTTTTATAAAAATTAAGATGAAGTAGACTCATAAAAATCTTTAATAATATTGAACTTATTTAATTCAATTTTATTTTGAATTTATATCAATTAAAACATATAACATCAATTACACGTGTTGAGTGGGGTTAGTTTTGTAATAAAATACAATAGGAAGTTGAAGATTTGCAATAAAAAGACTTATGAGTGAGAATCTAAAACTATGTGATTTACGGAGTGGTTTATGCAATTATCCTTTAAATTAGGTATAAAATGCTCTATGCTTCTTTCGGAAAAAAAGAAGTGTTTATCTCTTTGGAAAAAAATAAAGGGAATAAGAAAGAGAAGGGAGAAATACTTTCCTATTTTTCTCCATGTCACTCTACCATTTTCAAACAAACAAGAATCTTTCGCAGGAGTGGTAAAATTCTTAAATGATTGACGACGACGAGGGTGGTACACGCTCAACTATAACCCTAATAACTATCCATCTAGAATGCAAGAAAAGTGTCTTGCGTCGTTTTAAAGGGGCGTGCGTGGCATGATCTAGAAAAAAAGAAAACGAAACATGAGATGGGGCGCGTGAAAAGTGTGCGATGGTGCGGCAGCTGCAACAGGCCGGGTCAGAGTCAAAAACAATTCATCCACGCGGGGAGACGGCGGCCAAGCAAGCCAAGCCATGGAGGCGGGCGACCAGGCAACGAAGAAGAACGATACATACACCCACGCCCCACCTACCCTCAACTGCTCTGACTTTCTCTCTATTCATCGCCTCTCGCCTCTCTTTCCTCCTCTCCACTTTCCGGGAAGGGAATCGTCAATCGTGTCGTGTGCCCGCCCCTCGACCTCTCCTCGCCCGCCCTTGTGCTCACCACACGCGACGCGACCGACAGACCGCATTGCGCTTGCCGTTCCAGAGGAAGAAGAAGATCTCCGTCGCCCGCTCGCCCTTCGCCTTGCTGCTTCCGATCAGAGGTGACCTCTCGTTATCTGTTTCCCGGGTCTCTCGTCTTCATCTCTTCCCCTCGCCTCTGTTCTCCCCCCTTCTGTGACGAACATGGGATTAGGACGTAGAGGGATTGCTTCTTCCTCTTTTGGAGAGAGGGGATTCGATTCAAGAGTCAATACGGAATATGCATGCGGTTGACGCTAGGCGAAGGAATTAGTTAACATCCGTAAAACTAAAGATACAATTCAGGCCTACAGGTAGGAATTCTGATCCGGCCTAATCTGTTTATGATGAATTGTATCCCTTCCCGTTTCCTCTTGTCATTCTATAGCGACTACGGCCCCTCTCCACATTTCGAGAACAACCGATCACCCGGGAATTCGGGTGATTTTGCTCGGTGGGGATCGTCTCCTGCGCATGCGCATGTGCTTAACTGCTGTTAGGTAGGTCGGCAGGCGAATAATCAACAAGTGCCACCTAATTGTTTACCTGGAAGTACAACTAATACTCAACTCCAACTCCAACCCTACCAGATTCATACTTACAAGACCACTCAAAAAGAAAGAAAAAGTCATGCTTTAAGCTTGCCTTGCCAGCTAAATTTATCTGTGCAGCGGCTCACTGTTTGGCTTCATCAGACTATCTCTTTTGTTCTACCATACCATTAATCTAGTGTCAGGTTGACTTTGCACATGGTGATCAAACCTTTCTCAGACCTCATCATCGACTTTGCATTACCTACCCTTCTTATTTTTCCCAATTGATGCTAAAAATGATGTCTTGCAAACCCATAATCTTGTGGCTCATCCATTAAGAAGCAACTTGGTGTGGCTGGACAGCAGTACCTTCTCATACTCTTGGCTCACGTTGCTGCACTTGCAGGTTGAGTTGCTGGCGATATTCATATGGATTCCATTTTTCGAAGAGCTCTCGGTGAATCCACATGCTCAGAAGAGACCGTCGTCCAGCAAGGAATTGAAAGATGCCCATTTCTGAGGAACATCAATGAGCCTACAAGCTTTTCTTTCTCGTCTTCTAACTTTCCTGTTCCCGTATGTTCCTTCCTCTCGGTTCCTCATATTATATATGGGTTTATGACACTCGATTGTGTTCCGTATGTTATTTCTGAATTGTGTTTTTTTCTTAATACTTGTGAAGGTAAGAGGAGCCAAGGGTCCAATTTTCGAAGATGGACCTAATTTTGACACGGCGTTCCGCGTTTTCCATGGTAGAGATGGGGTCGTTCCCCTTTCAGAAGGATCATTGGCAAAGATTGAGAAGCCATTGCCAAAGCCCAATCCTGAATTTAACCCCTTGGCAGCCAGAGCAGCAACCATCAGTCTCTCTGCATTTGGAGGATTCTTCAGCTTTGGCGATTTCTCAAATAAACGCAACAAGAAAAACTCCAACAAAAAGAACCCCAACAACCTCCCCCAGGTAATTTATCTTGGCAACAGTAGCCTCATATTATATACGAGTTTGTGAATTGTCCCGCAATGCAACTGAGCATGTTGTTCAATCACCTGATATTGCTTTGCTTTCCCTGCCATTTCAGAATAAGGCACCTCAGAATAAAGGCCAATCTAACAATCATGAAGCATTGAGCAATGAGTGGCTGGAAAATGGCCAATGTCCACTTGCAAAATCATATCGGGCATTAGGCGGCATTGTACCTCTTGTCGCAAAGATGATGACACCCCCAGCTGGTGTGAAACTGAAATGCCCAACTGCGGTGGTTGCTGCCCGTGCAGCACTATCCCGCACCACCTTTGCAAAGGGTCTTCGCCCTCAACCCCTGCCAACAAAAATACTGGTGATTGCATTGCTTGGTATGGCTGCAAATGTTCCTCTTGGCATCTGGAGGGAACACACAAAGAAGTTTTCAGTGCAGTGGTTTGCAGCAGTGCATGCTGCGGTGCCTTTCATCGGGATGCTCAGGAAGTCTGTGCTTATGCCGAAGACAGCCATGGCCCTTACTATAGCTGCCTCAATATTGGGTCAGACTATTGGATCACGAGCTGAACGTATCAGATTGAAGCGGGTAGCAGCAGCAAAATCCACAGCAGAGGGCCATTATGATACTGCTTCCTGCATTAGAACGCCTATCAGTCTCAAAACCGGGAACCCAGGTGCTGTCCAGTTCTGGGACCCCCTTGCCCTCAAAGTTGAAGGCACCATTGGCGAAGGGTCATCAGCAGTTCTTGTCCCTGCGGTTGGTGCCTTCAACTGATGACTGGGTTGGCCTCATTTTGATTGTATTGTATCAATTTACTGTTGTTGTATTCATTATTGTACATTGAGTCAATAAATATTCGTGACCCCATTTTGGAGGGTAAATTGCAGGCAATAACGACATAATGTGTTGGGAAGTGACAGCCGTTTGCTCTTGATCTATCCGAATGTACATTTGTTTTTTCCAGCCAATAAAGCTGAAATGTATACTGTCATTGGGCAAGATAAAATAACGTAACATGCTATTATTTGCTTGCTGAAACTTTTTTGACTGACTTGGCTTGGCTTCTAACTGGGTTTGCTTTTCGATTGGCCAAATGTGTGACTGGTCTTTATTCAACGTGCCAGACCTGAAATGGTCAGAACAAAACATCCAGATCATTTCAACCCTCATCCCATCAAAAGCAATGCAATGTCAAGCACAGCTATCAGGACGAACCGCCTGCTCAAAACCAACATTCAGCTAACAACATGGGTGGGAAACCAGGTCAATAAGCTACTTCTAGTGGCTAGGAGTACATCGTCTTTGTTTGATTAAAATGGCTACATGAGATCAAAAGAAACTGCTTGTCACACAAAATACAACTTATAGACTAGTATATCTCATCATCTGGGACATCTGGTGTAAGAAACTTTTGCGGATCCTTGTACAACTCTTCATAGTTATATTTAGGCTTCACTCTCTCTGGGACAGGCTCAAGGGGGATGATGGTGTCACCATCGATCACACCATCAATGAGTCCATAATCAACAGCCTCCAGGGGACCCATATAACGGTCTCTGTCAATGTCTTTCTCTACCTGCTCCAGAGTGCGGCCTGTGAATCCTGACACTAGGCGGATGACATTTCTCTTGTTGGCCAGTATCTCCTTGGCTTGGACCTCAACATCTAAGGCCTGTCCACTGGCACCTCCCACGGGCTGATGGATCATAATCCTGGTGTTGGGCATGGCAAATCGCTTGCCCTTTGCGCCACCACCAAGGATTATAGATGCTGTCGATCCAGCTATGCCCATCCCAATAGTGGAGACATCTGCCCTCACAAGTTGCATGACATCATAGATGGCCATCGTTGCACTGAAAGGTTAACCAAAATGTAGGTCACAAAATGGTTTTGAATAGACAGAGCTATGATAAGGTAATTGGTTGTAAACAATCATATATGCTATAGTTCGATGATCTGCAAATAAGAGCACAAAACTGACACTAGTTACGGTTCATCAGCGAACCAGTGATAGAAAGTTACGCAGCATATGGAAACACGGTGCTGCAAGCAGATTTCAATTATTTGCTCAAGGATTTAGCCATGATTATGGTCGATTTCAAGTGCATGCAAGATTTTACTAGTCTAGCAAGTAACAATAATCTTGAGGAAAAAACACTAAAGTAGAAAAGTGTGGAATTGAGAACAAGATAAATTTAACAAAATATATCAAATGATGATAACCGTGCACAGAGATATCAGTAGAAATAGTAACCTAAAGAATTGTACAAAATCTAGCAGGTCCGGAAGGGTGAATCTAGGCCACTCAGTGCTGCAAGGATGCAGTGAAATAAGAGTAAAGAATCACACATAGAGGATTGGCAACATCAGTGGTCCACCAAGTACATTCTACAAGCCATGATTAGCACAGAACGGTATTTCTATTTTTCCTATCAGCCAGAGAACATTGGCATCTCCACCAAAAGAAATGAAATCAAATAACTTATACTGCTTTATATCTATTCCCATTCGACCAACGAGTTTTGTTAATGTATTTTGATTTCGACCAACAAGTTTTGCCAATGTATTTTGATTTCCACCAACAAGTTTTGTCAGTATATTTTGATCAATGCATATCACCTCAAGACCAAAATGTGAAGCCTGTAGATGAATGTAGTTGTGAGTTGTGACTAGCACATCTGCACATATCGATGGAGTATGCCCACACCTCGTCCGTTTTCAGTTGTTAAAAGAAAAGGAATATTGATTCATGATTCATGGTTTGGGTAAGCTAAACTTGAGCAATTAGCATTGAGTCGAAGTTTGCATGTTGCAAGATGATGCAACTGTGAGAGGTCGATGAGACGACTGAATGAGGAAGTGGTGGCATAAAATGGAAGGCAAGGTTAGACCTTAGGGATCCTCCTGGGGAGTTGACGAAGAGGCGGATGTCGGATTCCGGGTCGACGGCGTCGAGGAGCAGAAGCTGGCTGACGACGGCGTCGGCGAGAAAGTCCTCGATCTCGTTGCCGAGGAAGACGATGCGTTCCCGGAGGAGGAGACCCATGACGTCACCGGCGCCGGCTCCACCACCCGCAGCATCCGACTCGGCTCTCCAAACAGGAGAAGACGCCGCTGACAGTGAGGCGCAAGGCTTGAGCTTGAGGAGGGGCCGTTGCAGCCACGGGGAGGAGGCCGTCCAAGTGGGAGCGCGTGCGCATGGCTGCCTGATGCGCAGGGCAGCCGCCGCCGCGACGGAGAGGGACGCGGTGGCGCTGGCACTCCCCGCCGCCATATCCGTCCTTCGGAGCTTGACTGGCTGAAGCGGCCGGCGGCGGCGGCGTGCTGATGCTGCTACACTAGAGAAGAGGGGAAAGTGTGGATAACACACAGACTAGAGTAGTAGGCTAGTTCTGCTTCTGCAGGAGAGGAGAGAGATGGAGGGGAAGAAGACGTTGGGCCTAACGCTATATGGGCTAGAGCAACCTTCTCATTGGGCCTAACATGAATGTGGGCCAGAGCCGCACTGGATGTGTTCGTTATCGCTGGTTGGTGGTGGTCCAGCAAGTGAAGCAAAGCAGGCCGCACGTCCAGAGCCCACTGCAGGGTGGGCGTCGGAGAAGAGGAGGACGGCGACGACGGCGGCGAGGTCAGCTTCGGCGTCGGGGATGGAGGACGGCCGCGCCGGCGGCGGCGGCTCGAACCGCCCGGCGTGGCTGCAGCAGTACGAGCTGGTGGGGAAGATCGGGGAGGGCACCTACGGCCTCGTCTTTCTCGCGCGGCTCAAGCCGGCGCACCCAGCCCCCGGCCGAAGGGGTCCCCCCATCGCCATCAAGAAGTTCAAGCAGTCCAAGGAAGGGGACGGGGTCTCGCCCACCGCGATCAGGGAGATCATGGTCCGTGTCTTTACGTTGCTTTGCTTCCTGCTTCCTCTAGCACCTCCCCTCACTACGATCTATGGCACCAAACCCTAACCCCCATCTGGGCATATGGCAGCTCCTGCGCGAGATAAACCATGAGAACGTCGTCAAGCTCGTCAATGTCCATATCAACCACGCCGACATGTCCCTCTACCTCGCGTTCGATTACGCCGAGCACGATCTCTATGTCCGTCATCATGTCTTCACTTCTCTTTGAATCCAATTCCACGTGTTTGAGCTCTGTCCTGATTGTATAACCACAAACCCAATCGCAGGAGATTATCAGGCATCACAGGGAGAAGCTAAGCGCCCCCATTAACCAATACACCATCAAATCCTTGTTATGGCAGCTGCTCAACGGCCTCAACTATCTTCACAGGTAAGTATTCTGTCCCCCTAAATTTTCAGTTACGTGGATAAACAGTCGGATTTCTCACAACTAAAATAGATGGTCCTTTTTCTTCTCTCTCTGGAATGTCTTATCTAAATGCAGTAACTGGATTATACATCGAGATCTCAAGCCTTCTAACATACTGGTAGAACACTACTTGCCACTTACAAATAAATCTGTACAACATTGTGCAGCTTTACCTCCTTCTGAACGTGTTGCCGTGCATTATAATAGGTCATGGGAGATGGAGAAGAACATGGAATTATAAAAATTGCTGACTTTGGGCTTGCCAGGATTTATCAAGCTCCACTTAAACCATTATGTGACAATGGGGTGAGTACACATCTGTGTGCCATTTTCATGCTCCTTTTCTATGTTCCTCTTTCCAAGAATACAAGGAAAGTATACACGATACATGATAGTCAGGCACATACCCATTGCATTACATATTTTTGATAAAATTTGAGGCTTAGATGATGCATACACCTATATCACATTTGTATCTTCTCATTATTTTCTCGTGCTCATGGGAGCACATGGTTTGTTACCATTTATCAAGATACATTACTCACATATGTGGCTCATGAAAATTTTCAGGTTGTTGTAACTATCTGGTACCGTGCTCCCGAGCTGTTACTTGGGGCAAAACACTACACGAGCGCTGTTGGTATCCTTGCAGAGAGAGCAAAAGAATCTTCTTTTATGCCTTCAGTTTCTGTTTTTCTGCTTCAGTTACTTCCTTAATCATTTCCAGATATGTGGGCCGTTGGTTGCATTTTTGCTGAATTGCTTACACTTAAACCACTATTCCAAGGTGTTGAATCCAAAGTTACCCCAAACCCCTTCCAAGTATGGGCACATACACTCAAGTAATCACTATTGTTACCTTTTTTTTTCAGATAGACCCCTAGACCAAAATTGCTACGTTTGGCATGAGCTGTCTCATGTCATGAAACCTTCCTGAGAACAAATCAAGCAGTAGATATTATAGTTTTTTTTACCTTGCATATTTTGCTGTTTTACTTTGTAGAAGCTTTCTTGTCCGTGCCATCTATTAATCTCACGCTTGGTTTACATATCTTGTAGCTTGATCAACTGGACAAGATTTTTAAAGTCTTAGGTACGAATGCCTCGTTTCTGCATGGGTATTGTTTGGCCATATATAATTGTATCCTAATACAGTTTTTCTATAGGTCATCCTACGGTTGAAAAGTGGCCTACCCTTGCGTATCTTCCGTGCTGGCAAAATGATCAGCAACATATTCAGGGGCATAAGTAGTATGTCAGACATTTGTTTTTAGTACTGGATAGAAACTTGAAATATTGTGTCTTTTCTTCTATCATTTCTGAAGGTAATCATTTCTCTGTTGCAGTGAGAACCCAGGTCTCCACAACATTGTTCACTTGCCGCAGAAGAGTCCTGCATTTGATCTTCTCTCAAAAATGCTCGAGTCTGTGACCTGCTCATTGTTTTCTAGCCTTGATTGTGCTCAGCTTTTGTTTTGATTTATCGTCCTGATATATTCTCCTGTTACAGGTATGATCCTCGAAAGCGTATAACAGCTGCACAAGCTTTGGAGCACGAGTAAATAACTAAGAATCTTCACATACTCAGTGTTCTTTTATCTGGCCTTATTGTATACTTTTTATTCCCAAATTGCATACAAGTAGTCCTTTGCCGGATTCGTCTGAATAACCCCCTGAAACTACCATGCTTACTGCTTGCATTTAACATATAAATTTATGTAAGGCGGAAGTCCAAATGTCTCCCTCCTCCTCCCCCCACCCCACCCCTCAGAAAGGAAAGAAATAAACAAGAGTCTAGATAGGCCCCTGAAACTGTAAAACTGTCTATTCAACACCCACCTTTCGCAAGACCGGATCACTTTTACACCTTTGACTCTAAAACAAAACCGGTTTTATATAAAGAATAGATGACCGGTTTTATATAAAGAATAGATGGATATTGTTTCCATTCTGAAACGTTTGCGAAGCCTCCCTTGACTAGTGTTGTTGGTTACTAGTTTTCAATGCATCTACTCTTATGACTTTACTTTCTTCACATAGGTACTTCCGGATGGACCCGCTGCCTGGTCGAAAGTAAGTTATGTGTGTGAGCAGTCTTTATTGCATTTACCTATCCAAGGAAATACTTTGCGTTGGTACATCCACATGTTAAATAATTATCAGATGTTTGGCATAGCATTTCATTTGGGTAGTGAAGTATCTCAGCCTCCTGACTAGAATCCCATTTTGGTTAGTGCGCTTCTACCGTCCCAGCCAGGGGAGAAAGTTGTGCAATATCCTGTTCGTCCAGTTGATACTACAACGGATTTTGAAGGAACAACAAGCCTCCAACCAACTCAACCGGTTAGTGCAAGTTTTGAGGAACTCAATCTGTTAGGTGCAACACATCTGCGTGCAGCATTGATGTGGAATCTTGTCACTCAGTCTGTATGATGCAACAAATCTCTGTATTTCAGCCATCAGGGAATGCCCCTCCAGGAAGTCAATCGGTGCCGAGACCCATGCCAAGACAAATGCAACAACCCATGGTGGGGATGCCAAGAGTGCCAGCTGGGGCGAATATGGCTGCCTTCAATGCGGCGCAGGCTGGCATGGCTGGTCTGAATCCTGGTAACATTCCCATGCAGAGAGGCCAAGGTGGCCAGTCTCATCCGCATCAGGTACTTTTTGTTGCTCCAGTTATTTGAAGATGCTTGTTAAAGGCTTGTGATTACTAAAGCACCTTTGTCTCTGTGGGTGACAGTTGAGAAGGAAAGCTGATCAAGGGATGGGGATGCAAAACCCTGGTTATCCTCAGCAGAAGAGGCGGTTCTGACACTGACAGGGGAGGGCCGTCCTCACCCACCCTGGCTACTAACTGATTATACTCAGTTGTGATGTATATCTGACATTTTAAACACGTAGGTTATGTTGTATGGTTGTAATTTGTTCTCAGCATTTGAATGAGAATGTTGGTGAATCGTAGAACATGAAATCAGTGATCTTGAGAGATAATACCAGTACTAGACATCCTAACAGCCTCAGCTGCTTGAATTTTGCTGCTTGAGTTGCTCACAAGATTATCCCAGATGGACATCGTTACCGTTTATACTTTTTTTTTTTTTTGCATAGGGGTAAGATAACTTTAAGCACACAGAATTTAGACATACACATTACTATTTTTGGAACTGCAATGGTGAGAATAACATGTTTATAGTTGTGCAAGTACATGTATATAGGCTTCGAATATATTAAAGACGTACAAGGTGCTATAGCAAGATCCTTCTTGTTTTATATTAATCTTTCATTGTGATTTAGATCAACATGTAGAGCGAGTACATATGCAGGGACCTGGTGTTTACATGGATTGCATATTTAGCTCAACTTGGAGATGGTAAGAAAATTCTCATGCTTTGATAAGAGACCTAATTATTGGTTCGGTTACCTTAGTGTTACAATATTTTTTGCAAAACGGAATGTCAGTTTGATCTGTATACTACAAACCAAACATCTTTTTGCAATGAAATGATAAATGAAAAATAAAATATAAAAATTATGTTAGATATAAAACCAAAGACTCTTGGTATTGATATCGCTCTGTGATGAATGCAAAGGAAAATGGCTGTGGACGACAGGTTTACAATAAATCCAACCGCTGTTTACAACTCTATATTAGAGTACCTCTAACAACTCCCAAAACACAGTATCTTGTACTTGGTTTTGGGTGTGATAAAAAAAAAATCAGACCACCAACAAATTCTAAAAAAAAAACTCTTAATATTTTCGCACTCTCAAAACGGCCCTCGTTAATTCCAGCTTTTTGCACTAGCTAAGGGCGCTCCCAATCTCCGATATCACAATGTTAGTGCAACCAAAGACTAAGGGCGGGCGTATTTGAGAGAGCTCCGCTCCAAAAAAAATAGCTCCACTCCATCAACTCTACCATTTTGTAACCTCACTCTATCAGCTCAAGAAAAATACAGAGCCGGTGAACATGTTTACCAAATTACGTGACTCTAGCTCTTAAAAATATAGTAATTGATGTGAATTATCCTCTATGCCCCTTGTAGACATGGTAATTTTTTCGCAACTACTACAGTACCCATGCGCTACAGTATCGTGTATCTACAGTGTACATGCAATAATGTTGGCGTGCTACAGTACCGATCAGTTTTTCTTTTCATAAAGAAGTGTGCGTGTAACCGGTGGCATAGTGGGTAATTTTACTATAACTTCATGGGAATGTCTATAGGCCAAATTTGCTCATGGACATCCTTCAATTTTGGTATTTGCTCTAGGATACTACTCAATCTCATATTTGCTAGAAGACACTATTGAATAGTGGTAATTGACTAATAGACACTTAAATCATTAGAATATTGATTATCTTGTATGAAAAAGAGATAGAACTTTCTAAATGATCATTTTGCCCTTGTAACCAATTTGAACAAATCTCACAATAAATCATATTCTTAAATATGTAATTAACTATGATCATGTAAAATATATTCTTTTTTTAAAAAATATTATTTTATACAAATATTAAAAAATTGTACAAGTATTATCAATTATATTTCAGAAGAGCTATACTACTTTTTTAAAAAAATCAAGCTATACTAGATTAATATTATGTTGAATATATATTATTAATAATGTCAATATTTTAATAAAAATGATAGTTCTTGTAAAATATTTAAGTATCATTTGTTACATCTTATGCTTAATTATATGTCAAAAACTATATTTTCATTATCTAATATGTTAAAATTCTTTGCAAGGGTAAAATGCTCATTTTAAAAATTTTCTCTCTTCTTCATATAAGATAATCAATATTCTAATAATTAAAATGTCTATTAGCCAATTGCTATAATTTAATAGTGTCTTCTAGCAAATATGAGATTGAGTAGTGTCGGGGGTAAATATCGGGGTGCCACGCGGCACTCCCTAATAACTAATAGGGACCAAAGTGGGCCCCATGTGAAAAAATCTCACGCGATGAAACCCCACTCTGAACCACGAAGGCCATGCTGCGCTCCCGACCCGCTCTTGCCTTAAGCGGACGGTGACCGGCCATGCCGCATGCGACCCCCCGGGAGGGGTCGGGCAACCCGCCGTGTTCGACCCCCTTCGCGGGGGTCGAGAGCCCTGATACGCCTCGACCCTACGGGAGGGGTCGTGAATGCTCATCATGGGCCCCACGCGGTCACCATGCAGGCGTCATCCTCGCCAACCCTTAGACCGGGAGCCTTTACCCTGACAACGTGAAGACCACAGATGGTGGGATGGACAAACTCGATTACTCGGACAAACAAGACTAGTCTTAACCCCAAATGGGCCCGGGGGAGTCTGGCGCCGCGTCCTCCCCCTAGCCGAAGACAAGTGACCGAGTCGCTGGCCCTCAACGGCCAACCGTTCGGCCTTAAATGTTGTACCCGCCATGCTTCCACAGTATCAAGAGGTCAAATCCCCCCGTACACCCCATCATCACCGTCGCCGCCCACGCCCGCTGGCGCCAGGGAGTGCGGTATGGCGCTTGATGACGCCTTCGCCTGATGACACGTGCAACAGTGGTAGTGTAGGACGATGGATGGACGGGGCGGTCATCAACGGGCCGCATAACATGACGACGCCCATGAGGTGTTGTGCCATGCTCCACGAAGCACGTCGCCAACAGTGGCCAAAGAGACGTGACCGGACGGCGGGAGGCGGGGGTAGACCTACGGCATAACGTCACCCCTAGTCCCCCAGACGATAGGGCTGGACGGTCAAGACTTGAAAGCCACGAACGCCGGCCCAGAGCTCGACCTCCTTCAACACGGCTTCAATAACTACGCACGTGTAGATCTCTCTCTCTCTCTCTCTCTCTCTATGTGTGTGTGTGTGTGTGTGTGTGTAAATGGGCCCATCCCCTTGGAATATAAAAGGGGGCATCCATCCTCTCTCAAGACAGCTAGATAGAACACAACACACTCACCCGCACCAGAGACTTGGAGCACCCCCTCCTCTCTCACCACCATTGTACTCACCCCCGGAGCAAGTAACACGAGTAGGCCCGAGAACTGGACGTAGGGGTTCACCCCGAACCAGTATCACCCCCGTGTCCTCTTGCTAAGCCATTACTGATTCTAAAGCGCGCATCCTCGGAACAATTCTACTAGCCGGTGATCAAAACACCAACAGTTGGCTGCTAGGAAGGGGAGCTTTTGCGTGCTTTACCTCTCTTTTTTGGTTCGGATGGCTACTTTCCCTCCTTTCTGGGCTTCCGGCAGCAACATCTTCTTTGGGAGCCTCGAGTTCGTCGCCACCGCCGACCGAAAACTACTCTGCGTCAGCATTCCAACGCCTCCGTCGTCCCTGGCCTTGGCGCCCGCCAACGAGGCGCCGCGCCCGTGCCATGGCCCGCAACGTCCAACAACGCGTCATCGTCGACGACCATGGGCCTCCGCAGTTCGCCCGCGTAGGATAGAACATAGCGGCGACAGCCATGTTGCTCAAAACCCTCCCGGAGCCCGCTATGCCTGAGGCAAAGCGGGCCCAACGCGAGATGGCTGCGCTCCTCGCCAAGGCCGCTGAACTTCAGGCCAAAAGCTCGCTCCGACGAGCCGCTCAATCCAGCCAATAGATCTCCATCTCCAAGCGTAGGGGGGGAGACGGCGCCGTTGGTTCACAGCAGAACTCGGTCCGGTAGCCAGCCCCCGCGGGGGGCACGCCCAAGAAAGCCTCGGTCCACGACTGAATCAGGGCGAAACACGACACGCGCCACACCCTCAGGACGCACGAGCGGGAGAAGGAACGGCTCCACGAAGAAAGGGGATGTTAGCCGTGTCGCGGTGGCCAGTACGATGACACCGACGAGGACCAGAGCCAAAGTCCGAGCCATCCCGGGCCGCGGGTCTTCAGTCGACGCATCCGCACCGCCGAGTTCCCCCAACGATTTCGCGCCCCCGCGACCGTCAGCAAATACACGGGGGAAACGGACCCGGGCCTCTAGCTGGAGGACTATCGGCTCGCACGCCAGGCAGGGGGAGCCACTAACGACCTGGCCATCATCCGCAACCTCCCCCTGTACCTCGCAGACTCGGCCCGTACGTGGCTCGAGCATCTCCTCGAGGGCCAGATTTATAACTGGGGCAATTTGAGGGACGTCTTCGTCGGCAACTTCTAAGGGACATACATCCATCCGGGCAACCCTTGGGACCTCAACAACTACCGGAAGAAGGTCGACGAGTCTCTCAGGGATTATATCCAGCATTTCAGCAACAAATGCAATGAATTGCCCAACGTGGGCGATGCGGACATCGTCAGGGCCTTCATCTCCGGCACCACATCGGAACAGCTCATCCACAAGCTGGGACGAAAGGGCCCGCGCATGGCGTGTGAGCTCTTGGACATCGCCACGAGCTTTGCCTCCGACAAAGAATGCGTTGGGGTGGTCCTCTAGCGAACGCCGGAAAGCAAAGGCAAGGGCAAGCACGAGGAAGTGGCCGGTGATGGCGCCTCTGATCATCCAAAGAAAAAGAAGAACAAGTGTCGGAGCGCACGTGTTGGTGGCCCATAAAACCCAACATCGGCCACCAACCGGTCGGGAAATGCAAGGTAGAGACCAAAGTTTTATGAATATTTGTTTAAACTAATAAAGTTTCACGAGTTCTGGTGACATATGTGTTTGCAGTGTCAAAAGGGCCAAAATTATGTAAAAACATGAAGAAACACCCCGTCGATCGATTCTGCCTTAAAACAGCAGGCTGACAGGGTCATATGAGGCTAAAAACAGGGCCCGGCAGGGTCGTGATGACTGAAATCAGAACCCAGCCGACAGGGTCATATCAGGCTGAAATCAGCCACCCGGTGGGTCAAAACAGAGTCGTCATGAGGCTGATGGATGGCAAACCCTGCCAACCCTGTAAAACACTCCAAAACAAGGTCGTTTTCCATTCCCGAACTAAGGAGGGTAAAAGTGGAGAAATAAAGGAGGCATTCATCTGGCATAACTTGGACAAGTCAAAACATGACCCGAAGGGGGTCGGCACCCGAAAGGGGCTACCGCCCGGCAGAGGCCGCTGCCCGGCCTAGGCTTGCCGCCCGACACAGGCCGCCGCCCGGCCTGTGCTTGCCGCCCGGCCTGGCTTGTTGCCCGACCTGGGTTGGCCACCCAGGGTTACCAGCCCATGAGGCCCATGAGGCTTACCGACCCCAAAACGGAGATTTCGGGGGAAACCGACCAAGGAACTGCCATCAAGACAAGATCTGAGCCGTTTGAAGCGAGTCGATTGGAAACCGACCAAATCCCATGGCCGCCCGGCCTAGGCTGCCGCCCAGCGGTGCATGCGAAATAAACTTATTATGGATCGTTGTCGTGCCCTGAAGTAAACTTATTGGTGAAAGACTCTAGGCTGTATCATGGATTTGGTGTAAGCACTCAACCCGAGTAACTAGGAATTTTGACGCTTGACTTAGATATAATAGGAAGATATAATCTTAGGAATTTTGACGCTTGACTTAGATATAATCTTAGGAATTCTAGAGTTAGACTCGTTGTCCTCCCGGCTTGCTTAACCGATCTCTTTATCTATCTTAGTGTAGATTTCTCCTGCATCACTGCTACCCCTACTATTATTATTGAACATCCTTACCCCCGTCTTTGATCAGTTGGTATAATTCTTATAGTTATATCTTTGTTAAACCAAGATACTCTTATGCCTAGCTTTCCTACAAAAAATAAATACGATACCTTGGAATACTCCCGGGTGAAATGCTACAATAGATGTTCCGTGCGCTTGCGGGTTGGTTCACTATTCTCTTAAAGCATAACAAACATCAAATCATTTCTGACGTCGTACGAGGGATAGCGATATTCTTGATGTGACATTAAGAAATGCCAACAAGCATTTCTGGCGTCGTTGCCAGGGAAGCAATAGGTTAAGATATCGGAATTTTAACATTGATATTTCTATTGAGGGAGTTACCGCTTTCCTTAGCGGGCTTACCCTTGTTCTATTTATTTGTGGTGTAAACAAGACGCTTTATGACTGGTTTTGACCTACTAGACAATTACCACAATGATCCGGAGGCTTTGTTGAGGAGAGTGCGCCAAAGACTCACCCCTCCTCGGCCCGTGCTTTCTCTTGAAGCACCTGTGCTTGCTCTTGCAGCACCTCCGATCACTCAAGCTCAGCTGCGAGTCCCGTCTCCATCCGCTCAACCAATCATGGCTAAAAAGATGATCCGTGACTACTCCGCCCCATTTGTAGACAACATCCACACCGGTTCGAATCCGAACATGGGGAACGGAAGCTATGAGCTAAAACCGGCCTTAATCAACATGGTTCTGGCCAGTCCTTTCTGTGGCAAGGCATTAGAAGACGCAAATGCCCACCTCCAATAGTTTTTAGCGGTGTGCAGCACTTTCACCATGAGGGATGTGACCCCTGAGGCCATTCGCCTTCGCCTTTTCCCATTTTCACTCTTGGGGAAAGCGAAGCAATGGTTCTACAGCAATCAAGAAGAGCTCACCACATGGGACAAGTGCTCCAACGCCTTCCTTACCAAGTTCTTCCTGCTAGGCAAAACCAATGCCCTACGGAATAAGATTTCAAGTTTCCAACAACTAACCAATGAAAGCATCCCTGAGGCATGGGAGCGCTTCCAAGAGTACACACTGGCATGCCCACATCACGGAATGCAAGATTGGTAGCTGATTCAAAGCTTTTACCATGGGCTCAATCGCCCTGCTCGTGAGCACCTAGATGCAGCCGCTGGAGGCTCTTTCTTCTCTCTGAAGGTCAAATAAGCTTAAACTCTCATAGAAAAGATGGTCGCCAACTACAGTGGCTATGATGAGAGACAGAACTAGCCACAACCCAAGATGAGGGGAGTCCACCAAGTTGATGGTATTGACATGTTAGCAATCAAAATGGATCAACTTTTCCCACCTCCAACAGTTTTTGGCGGTGTGTAGCACTTTCATCATGAGGGATGTGAACCTGAGGCCATTCGCCTTCGCCTTTTCCCATTTTCACTCTTGGGGAAGGTGAAGCAGTGGTTCTATAGCAATCAAGAAGAGCTCACCACATGGGACATGTGCTCCAACGCCTTCCTTGCCAAGTTCTTCCCGCTAGGCAAAACCAATGCCCTGCGGAACAAGATTTCAAGTTTCTAACATCTAACCGATGAAAGCATCTCTGAGGCATGGGAGCGCTTCCAAGAGTACACTCTGGCATGCCCATATCACGGAATGCATGATTGGTTGTTGATTCAAAGCTTTTACCATGGGCTCAATCGCCCTGCTCGTAAGCACCTAGATGCAGCCGTTGGAGGCTCTTTCTTCTCTCTGAAGGTCAAAGAAGCTCAAACTCTCATAGAAAAGATGGTCGTCAACTACAGTGTCTATGATGAGAGACAGAACCAGCCGCAACCCAAGATGAGGGGAGTCCACCAAGTTGATGGTATTGACATGTTAGCAATCAAAATGGATCAACTTTTGAAGAAAATGGACGGACCTCAAACTGTCCAATCCTTGGACTCTCGCATGACTTGCGAAGTCTGTGGAAACCTTGGACACATGGGAAGCCACTGCCTAGAGACTCAAGAAGAAGAAGTGAACTACCTCAACAACAATAACAACAGCAACAACAATGGGTTTAGGCCCCGTACGAACAACCTCGAATGGGAGTCCAAGCCAAACCTCTCCTTTGACAAGAACATGGGTAACTCTGGAAACTTTACTCGTAATGAACCTTCCTTCCGTGATCTTGTTCTAGGACAATCTAAAATCAATGAAAGTATTAGTAGGAAATTTATTGCTACTGATAAAGTCCTAGAAAGCATAGATTCTCATATGGAAACCTTCAAAACCAGCTTAGTCATAACAAAGTGTTAGAAACGCATATCGCTCAGCTGGTCGCTTCTATTGTTAAGCCTAACGCGGGCAAGCTCCCCGATCAGCCGGAAGCAAGCCCTAAAGAAAATGTTAGTGCGGTCACAACTAGAGGCGGAAAATCCACACAGGATCTGCCAAATCCTAACATTACAGGAAAGACCAGGGAAACCGATGAAGAATTAGAAGGAGAGGAGGAAATGGAAGTTGAGGAGATAAAGGCACCTCTCAAGAAGGCGCCACATGAGTTCTATGATACCCCGGTGTTGCCATTTCCCTCTCGACAAAGGAAGCCAATGGTGGACGAACATTTCGGGAAGTGTGTGGAGGTAATAAAGAAATTATATGTCAACATACCGCTACTTGATGCTATGCAGGTTCCTACATACTCCAAGTACCTAAAGGACATCCTCAACAACAAACGTCCAATGCTGTCCACGGAAATTGTCAAATTAACCGAAGAGTGCAGCGTCGCTATCTTGAACTACATCCTAGAAAAGAAGCGAGATCCGGGATGCCCAACCATCCCATGTTCCATCGGAAGGCAACAATTCAAGAACGCCCTTTGTGACTTGGGGGCGAGCGTGAGCATCATGCCAAAGGTAGTGTATGACAAACTTGATGTCAATTCATTATCCCCTACAGCAATGTGCTTGCAGCTCACCGACCAATCAGTCCGCTACTCGGCAGGCATTGCGGAGGACGTACCTGTGAGGATAAGGAACTCCCTAGTTCCTATCGACTTTGTGGTCCTAGACATGGAGGCCGATGTAAAGACACCTCTTATACTAGAAAGGCTGTTCCTTAGCACTGCAAATGCCAACATTGATGTTGGGGCTGGAGAAATCCACCTTAACATTAATAGGCACGACGAAAAGTTCGCCTTCAAGCCCCGAACAGAACAATGCAATCAGGTACGCATCTTTTATGACAAAAATCCTAACACGGTGCAGAAAATTGAGGTGTATCCAATTCCACCAAAATTGGGTGCACCGGCAGTTAAAGTTAAGAGCATACCACTGCCGCCCATGAAGAAGAATGAGCCACAAGAAATGAAGAAAAAGGTCACCGCCAAGCCAAAGAAAATCAAACAAGTATGGCGGAAGAAGGAAATTGCACCAATCGTGGAAAACTCTCCATCCACGACGGGCACCATGAAGAATTGAACGCGGAGAACGTCCTATTCGAGACATAAAATTCGAACCCTCGTCAGAAGATAACCGATATTTATTCCCCTTCCCTTATACATACCATTAGATTAGGTTGATTTTTTATTCCTAATCTTTAACCATTAAACTAGAATTTTTTAAAACTATTTGGTGATGATTCGGCCAAGTCTCCTCACCGGGAGGTCGTTTTCGTTTCAAAACAACCATCCGGGTGCTGATTCAGGGTTGTAACCCAGCCTGAAATAACCCAGTCAAATTTCAGCACCCGGGAGGTCATTTTTCATGAAAATTGACCCCTGGCTGGGTCATTTCTACCGCCCGGCACATTTTTTCTTCGGATTCTTGGCCCTTTTGCAGCAAGAATGATGGCCATGAGTGGATGAGGAGTGGCCATCTCTTCACTTGTGAAATTTTTTCACCTAGAGCTCTATTTGCCAAAAACAAGTGAATGAGAGCCACACAAATTATTCCATCTCTTAATCATCCACTCTCACCTGCACTCTATTCACCTAGGCTTTATAGAGGGCAGAACACTCATTGCAAAATTCTAACTTTGGCCATCCTATCAATCCTTCCTTGCTCTCTATCCTCTCTACTTTTTTCGGAATAATGGAGGCATACAGTTCACATGGCACCTATTCCAGCAAAGTGGTCACCAATAATGCGCCCAAGTGGGAGGAAATGACCTGCTGGCCGGCATGGGCTGCCGCCCGGCCATGCCTGCCAGCCGGCAAGGGTCACCGCCCGTCATGGCCCACCGGCCGGCTTGGCCACATTGCCTCCCAAGGCTCCTCTTGAGCCTATAAATAGAGGGCTCACTCTCCTTTGGTTCTCCACTCAAAGTATTCGGCTGAAAACTTCCTCTCCCCCTCACAAACTCTCTCCCTTTGCACTCTTTTCCTCACTCAACTAGCTCTCTCTAGTAAGTGCACTTTGCATTTAGCAATAAAAGTGTTCTGCAATAAAACCAACTAGAGAGAATTTGTTGTCACCCTTGCGTGTTCGAACGACTAACACTTGGACTACTAACCGAACGATTAACCACTAACCATTATCATCATACTGTCTTTCGGGTATTGTGTCCAAGTAACCCTTTTACAGGAATGGTAAATATTTGGAGAGGCCTCTACACCAAGTTCAGCAACAGCAACAGCAGCTCAAGCCGTGGGAGGTGCACATCAAGTGAGCGCTCGGAAGCAGAGCACTCCAGAGCTTCACATGGGCATGCTCCGAGTTATCTCTCGGACTCAATGTCCATATCTGAAGCTCCAACGGAGCAAAGTGTGCAAAATGAAGAGTTTGACAAGTTCATGGAGAGTGAAGAGAATATGGTGTTCAATGATTACGACGAGCGAAGCAAATTCACCGCCATTCGGGACCGGGAGTTCACATCCGTGCGCAAGTTCGACCATAATTTCCTCGAGCAAATCGGCGTCTTCGCTGATTTCGAGTACACGCTCAACACAACCGGATGGTATGACTTCTACCACCTTGATGATTACGGTTCCAAATGGCTTACCATTGAATTCCTTTGCACCTTAAAAGTCCTCACCACTTTATCAAATTAGGAACTCTCTACACATTTCATCTTTTTGGTGAAACCTATGAACGGTCTTTAAAACAAATTAGTACTTACCTTGGTTTTGACCGTAAGGCCGTAGTAGACATTGATAAATTTAAAGGTTTCACCCCTCAAGGACTTTGGGCTAAGATAGGAAGTCTTGTCACGGGGCAGGAGCGTACTAGCGACATTCATAACCCTTCACTCCGTGTAATTCACCGTTTCATCACTCACTACCTCACCCCTCGGGGTGATGTACGTTCAATGAATAGTTTGGACAAAGCCTATCTTTATGCTGTGATAAAGAAAATTAGAACGAACCCCACTTTCTTCCTCATCAACCATTGGCTCACTCTAGCATTTAAGCAGCATGGACCTATCACTTTTACACCTTTTGTCACTAGAATTGCTAGAAAGGTTGGCGCGCTCCATAGAGCTAGAACAAATCGTCTCCCTAGTGCTCCCTTGCTAGGGAAGGACCACTTTTGGCATGCCCACCTTTTGAAGGAAGAGAACAATAGGTTCTACATGCTTTATCTAGCCCAAGACACAGAGATAGAATTGCCTAACCCCGAGCTTACCATCATTGGTAAAAAGAACTTTCTGTACAATTGGCAAGCTCCCGTGTAGCGTGCACGACACAGTGTTTCAGGGGATAGACCACGAGCAAGGGCTCCTCGAACGGGTAATTCGGGAAGCTCTCAATACCATTGGGAGCAACCACAGTACCTCGAATTTACTAGCTCGTCAACATACTACACTAGCTCATCCCATGAAGAGTTTGAACCATCCAATCCTTATGGGACGGGAAGTTACTATCAACCCCATGGAGGCATAGGAACTTCACGTTCTGCCCGATTCACATCATACAACTTCCCGGAGTTGGAAGGTGACATGCAATACTTGGCTGCAAACGCTTATGAGACCAACATACGAACCCAAGAAATACAAGAAGCCATACGGGATATGCAAGTATGGCAGCAACAAACATCGGAACAACTTCAGACAAACCTCTCCATGATGGATCAACTGTTCGGCCACTTCAACATCGACTATCAACCGCCGCAGTGAATGTCATCCAAGCATAAGTCTTGCAAAGACCTAAGCTTGGGGAGGTACGTGAAGTAAGGTACGCCAATTGTCCTACCCTCTCTTCCTATTTTTTTAGTTAAGTTGTTTTATTTCCTTTATATATTATAAACAAAAATCCAAAAAGATTTTCAGTTTTGATAGAATTTAAGAAAACCCAAAAATATTTTGCTTTCAAGGAAAACCATAAAAATTTGCAAAACTAAAAAGAATAAAAAGATTTCCCTTTCCAAATAAAATTGATAACTTGGTCTCTACCTTGCCTATGGAAATGATGAATAGTTGCTCTGTTAGCTCCCTATGAGTCTCAAGTACACCACCTCTACTCTTCATTTTGGTGGGTAATGGTAGACCGGCATGATGATAATGCTAGTCTCTCTATGTTTTAGTGGGCGTAAAATGGCTAATAAACACCAAGTCTAGTTGTTGAGATTCATGATATAGCATGTTTTGGATGAGTCTATGATCTCCTCTTGATTAGAGTCCAATAATTTCTTTCAAAACCATGCTGCAATAAAACCCCCTACTTGGTGTAATTCTTTCCTATGATAAGAAAATTTCCTACCAAGGCCAGATATTAATTGTGAACCCACTTTTATGTCATCCATGTATGCATTGAGTTTGGTTAGGATTTGATCCTTATTAGGGACTTTCACTTTCAAAGCCAATCATTTTCCTTCGCGTTATCTTTGAGTTCTCAAACAATCATGCTTGGTTATGCGGTTTCCACATTGGATTCAAGCATCCACTTCACCAAGCATGTCAGCCAAAAATCTCTCCTTTGCGAAAACCTTGATCCTATGAGAAAGATTTTGGTTCTCCCAAAATAAATGCTCAGAAAAAGTTTGCAAAAATATTTGAACCGTTGAACTAGCTTCCCTACACTATGAGAGCTGAAAAGAAAGAAAAAGAAGAAAAAAAAGTTATCAACTTTCATAGATGTACAAATGTCAAGTTTTAAGGTTCAATCTTTGAGCAAAATAAAGGACCATCCTTTCACTCTAGCACAAAAATCTAGTCTTTGTTAAAGATTTTCTCTATTGTGCTAGTCCACTCATTCGCGTGAGTTCATTCTCTCCCTCTCCCCTGGACATTATTTCCAAATGGTTGGAATGAGAAAGTGCAAAGTCTTTTCGCTAGGACCATCTCTTAACTTAACAAAATATGCATATTAGATGTGCCATCCTACCAAGCTTCACATATAAAGCCAAATTTCATAGAGTATGATGAGCACTTGGTGAGGAAATACACTTTTTGAGAGATGAGAGTCATAGTGAAAGATTGCACCAAGAGGGAAAATTTCAATCTTATACAGCATTACAAAAACTTTGGACTCATGATCATGTTGGAGGTTAAAATGACAAAGTCTAAACTAGTTGTTCTGAGTTCCAACCGCTCATGACAAGGTCATAAAATGTCTAAGAGCCCCACTTACAAGGAGAAAGACTTAGTGATCAACTTGTGCTGGTTTACCATTATCCCTATGTTGTAGGAGTATGTGATTGTGCACTTGATCCTTGTAGGGCTCTAATATTGAAGCAACTTCTGATCCATCACTTCCAAGTTTTAATTTGCTCGGGACGAGCAAAGGTTTAAGCTTGGGGAGGTGTTGGTGGCCCTTAAAACCCAACATCGGCCACCAATCGGTCGGGAAATGCAAGGTAAAGACCAAAGTTGTATGAATATTTGTTTAAACTAATAAAGTTCCACGAGTTTTGGTGAAATATGTGTTTGCAGGGTCAAAAGGGCCAAAATTATGTAAAAACATGAAGAAATGCCCCGTCGGCCAATTCTGCCTTAAAACAGCATGCCAACAGGGTCATATGAGGCTAAAAACAGGGCCCGGCAGGGTCGTGATGACTGAAATCAGAACCCAGCCGACAGGGTCATATTAGGTTGAAATCAGCCACCCGGTGGTCAAAACAGAGTCGTCATGAGGCTGATCACCCGACCCTGCCAACCCTGCAAAACACTCCAAAACAAGGCCGTTTTCCATTCCCTGACTAAGGAGGGTAAAAGTGGAGAAATAAAGGAGGCATTCATGTAGTATAACTTGGACAAGTCAAAACATGACCCGAAGGGGGTCGACACCCGATAGGGGCTGCCGCCCGGCACAAGCCGCCGCCCGACCTGGGCTTGCCACCCGGCAGGGTTTGCCGCCCCGCCTGGGTTGGCCACCCAGGGTTACCAGCGCATAAGGCCCATGAGGCTTACCGACCCCAAAACGGAGATTTCGGGGGAAATCGACCAAGGAACCGCCATCAAGACAAGATCTGAGCCGTCTGAAGCGATTCAGTTGGAAACTGACCAAATCCCGTGGCCGCCCGGCCTGGGCTGCCGCCCGGCGATGCATGCCGCCCAGTATGCCCGGCCGCCCGGCACACATGGCCGCCCGGCGTGGCCCACTGCCCGACGGGGGAATTTTCGCCCATTGACTCTCCTCCACGTTGAAGTACCCGCCAAGTCTCCGCCACCTATAAATAGAGGGGAATTTGGCAAAAAAAGAACATCAAGCAAGTGAAACACATTGGAGTCCATTTCCCACTACTTTTCTTACTAGTAGAGTAGGTTAGTTAGTCGGGAGTTAGAGTCTAGCCGAGAGCATCGCTCAGGATTCTCAAAGTCGTCTCGGAGTCTTGGTATGAGCTCTCTTGTATCTTTTCTCTTTTTGTAAGACTTATCCCTTATCAATATAAATATATTTTCTTATTTATCTTGTCAAGTATTTATCTTTACTTAGTCAATTTCCGCAAGTTACAATTACTGGGAAAGAACTTTAAAGCATAGTTTACGGGATTCCCGGCTAGGATTTAATTAAGTTTAGTTCATGAATAGAACTTAGACTTGGTTATTCCCCGGCTATTCTTCCGCTAGGCCAACTAAAGAATATCTAGTGAAAACGTAGGCGCGGTGCCTAAGTTAACACTAGATGGTTTTGCATTCATCCCCACGGGCTGTGTGGTAGGCGGTAGGTGGTGACAGCCCTGTCCGTTCATTTAGTATTCCACCACGTTCGGGAAGTCTCAAGCAAGGTTGTCTAGCGGTAACGTGCCCACTAGTGTACGAGGTTAGTTACCGACCCTATTATGGATCATTGTCATGCCCTGAAGTAAACTTATTGGTGAAAGACTCGAGGCTGTACCATGGATTTGGTGTAAGCACTCAACCCGAGTAACTAGAAATTTTGACGCTTGACTTAGATATAATAGGAAGATATAATCTTAGGAATTTTGACGCTTGACTTAGATATAATAGGAAGATATAATCTTAGGAATTCTAGATTTAGACTCGCTGTCCTCCCGGCTAGCTTAACCGATCTCTTTATCTATCTTAGTGTGGATTTCACCTATATCACTACTACTCCTACTATTATTATTGAACATCCTTATCCCCGTCTTTGGTCAGTTGGTATAATTCTTATAGTTATATCTTTGTTAAACCAAGATACTCTTACGCCTAGCTTCCCCGCAGAAAATAAATACGATACCTTGGAATACTCCCGGATGAAATTTTACAATAGATGTTTTGTGCGCTTGCGGATTGGTTCACTCTTCTCTTAAAGCATAACAAATATCAAATCATTTCTGGCATCATACCAGGGATAGCGATATTCTTGATGTGACGTTAAGAAATGCCAACAGCACGCGGCCACGTCGTGGCCGCCACCGCCCGCAAGCCGCCGAGGCCTACAGCCGGGGAAGCTCCGAACCACTTCGAGAAGAAGTGGAATGGCCTGTGTCCCAATCACAGGTTCCCCGTCAAGCACCTCCTTAAGGACTGCTCCATGATTAAGAAATTCCTCCGAGTGGAAATCAAGAAAGGAGACACGGGGAAGGCGTCGGGGCCCGAGATGTGGGACCCCACGGGCAACGGCGACGATGAAGAGCAAGAGGGGCCGGTCTTCCCTGATCCGAAGGCCTGCCACATGATCTTCACGGGACCCGAGTTCCGGGGAAGCCGTCGAACCTCGAAGCTCGAGCGCCGCGCGGTCTTCGCGGTAGAGCCCGCCACCCTGACGTTCCTTAAATGGTCGAACTCACCGATCACCTTCGATCGATCGGATCATCCCTCGCACGTGCCACGTCCGGGTCGGTACCCACTCGTGGTCGACCCCATCATCGCCGAAGTTAGACTCACTAAGGTGATGATGGACGGGGTAGCTGCATCAACATTCTCTATGGTGACACGCTCGACCTGCTGGGCATCAACCGATCAAGCCTCTAGCCGCCTGGAGCGCCGTTCCACAGGATCATCCCAGGGTGACAGGCCATGCCTCTGGGATGAATCAGCCTGCCAGTCACGTTTGGGACCCAGTCAAATTTTCAGACCGGGGACCTCATGTTCGAGGTCGTCGACTTTCCATGGGTCTACCACGCCCTCTTGGGACGCCCGTGCTACGCCAAGTTCATGGCGGTCCCCAACTACACCTATCTCAAGCTCAAGATGCCGAGACCCAAAGGGGTCATCACCATCAACGCGTCGCTCCAGCGTGCCCTTCAGTGTGAAACGGAGGTGGCATCCGAGGAGCTCGAGGCCATATGAGTCTGCCTCGACGAAGGGACTCCCGATGCCAGCCACAAGAACGCCTCCTTCAAGCCCGCGGAGGACACCAAAGAAGTATGGATCGATCCTGACGACGACAAGACCAAGACGGTGAGGGTGGGGGCTTCCCTTGCTCCAAAATAGGAAGACGCGCTTGTCAACTTCCTCCACGCCAATGCCGACGTTTTCGCATGGAGGCCCTCGGATATGCCTGGCATACCGAGGGAAGTCGCCGAGCACTCCTTGAACATCAGTCCATGCTCCAGACCGGTGAAGCAGCGTCTGCGTCACTTCGACGAGGAGAAGCGCAGAGCAATCAGCGAGGAGATCACCAAGCTAAAAGCGACCGGTTTCATCAAGGAGGTGTATCACCCTGAGTGGTTAGCTAATCCTGTACTAGTAAAAAAGAAGAACGGGAAATAGAGAATGTGTGTTGACTATACGAGCCTAAACAAGGCATGTCCAAAGGATCCTTTTTCTTTGCCACGCATAGACCAGATAGTCGATTCCACGGCGGGGTGTGAAACCCTTTGTCTCCTGGACGCGTACTCTGGGTACCACCAGATCGTGATGAAAGAATCCGACCAGCTCACGACATCTTTCATCACTTTGTTTGGTTCCTACTGCTACGTAAAGATGCCTTTCGGACTCAAAAATGCCAGCGCAACCTTCTAGCGCTGTATGCAAAGGTGTTTTGATCACCTGATTGGCCACACGATCGAAGCCTACGTAGATGACATCGTCGTCAAAACGCAAAAGGCGGACACCCTCGTGGCTAACCTCGAGCGAGTTTTCATGAAGCTTCACGAGAACGGGGTCAAACTGAACCCCGAGAAATGTGTCTTCGGGGTCCCAAGAGGTATGCTTCTCGGATTCATCGTCTCCGAGCGGGGAATCGAGGCCAACTCCAAAAAGATCTCCGCAATCGAGCGGATGGGACCGGTTCAAAACCTTAAGGGGCTACAACGCCTCACGGGTTGTCTGGCAGCGCTCAGTCGTTTGATCTCCCGCCTCGGCGAGAGAGTGCTTCCACTATACAGGCTCCTGAAGAAGTTCGACCACTTCGAATGGATGCCCGAGGCGCAATCGGCCCTTGATGATGTCAAGCGCATACTGAGCAACGCCCCGGTGCTAGCACCCCTGACCCCGGGTGAGACGTTGTTATTATATATAGCGGCGACAACCCAAGTCGTAAGCTCAGCGCTAGTAATCGAGCGAGAAAGGGAAGGTCACGCTCTAAGAGTTCAACATCCCGTCTACTACGTCAGTGAAGTCCTGTCGGATTCAAAGACTCGATACCCCCAAATTCTCAAGATCCTCTATGCGGTCATGGTGGCCCAACGCAAGCTCCGTCACTACTTCGACTCCCACCCGATACACATTGTAAGTTCCTTTCCTCTCTGAAAAATTATTTAGAACAGGGACTCGGCGGGCAAGGTCGCCAAGTGGGCGCTCGAGCTGATGGGGCACGACGTCACGTACCAACCACAAGCGGTGATCAAATCAAAGGTGTTGGTGGACTTTGTGGCAGAGTGGACCAAAGCGTAACTCCCGCCAGCCCCCGTCGACCAGGAATACTGGGTCCTGTATTTTGACGGATCACTTATGCACACGGGAGCAGGGATCGGCCTCATCTTCGTCTCTCCACTCGGGGTACGTATGCAATACGCCATTCGTTTATATTTCCCTGCTTCAAACAATGTCGCCGAGTATGAAGCGTTAGTCAATGGGCTCAAGATTGCCGCTGAGCTAGGTATCCGACGGCTGGAGATCCGGGGCGACTCCCAGCTTGTGGTCGACCAGATCATGAAAGAATCTAGCTGCCGGACCGACACCATGGCACTCTACTGCCAGGAAGTCCGCAAGCTCGAGGGCCATTTTGACGGGCTAGAGCTGAAACATATCCCGTGGCGCCTCAACGAGGCGGCTGACACGTTGGCCAAGATGGCATCCAGCCGAGGGCAAATCCCGCCCGACGTCTTTGCGAACGACCAGCGCAGCCCCTCGGTCCGCCCAAAGGTGCCCGCAGTACCCCAAGGGGAGCCGGGCGATCCCGAGGAGCTCGCACGGACGACTGAGAAATCACCCTTGGAGACTCCACCGCCAGCCGACGTAATGGAGATCGACGGGCTCGAAGACTCGCGCGAGTCGGACGGCTCGGGGGTCAAGCGAATCGCCCCCCAGGTCGAGCAGGACGAGCCCCCTCGCGATTGGCGAATTCCGTTTGTGGAGTTCCCGACCCACGGCACGCTACCCGCCGACGGGACCGAGGCAAAGCGACTCTATCGTCACGCCAAATCATTCACTTTGATCGACGGAGAGCTTTATAAGCACAGCATCACCAAAGTCATGCAACGGTGCATCTCCAACTCCATATTTTTTTGTGGATTTTCAAATCTGGAGTTTCTGGAGCCAGACGTGTTTGACAAGGAGTTCGCGGAGCGGGGTTTAAAAAGTTAGAGTGGAGCTCTCCCAAACAAGCCCTAATAAATAACCATGTGAACCAGACCTCAGCTCCGCACGTGTTTTTTTAGGGATAATTGCATAAACCACCCCATAAGTTACTTCGTGTTTGAGATTCTCACCCATAAACGTTTTTGTTGTAAATTTTCACCCATCCAATGAGTTTAGTTGCAAATACCACCTAACTTGACACATGTTTATTTGATTTTATATGTTTTTATTGATATAAATTAAAAAAATAAACAAAGCTAAATAAGTTTAATGTTGTTAAATATTTTTAGTGTGCAATTTCTCTTATTTTCACAAAAAATATATTCAAATTTCAAACTTTATAAAACACTGTTTGGGCTTTAATGACATGTTTGCTACATATTTTTTATAAAAAAATATGAAGATTATACTTGTCAAAATTTTATATGTTTGATAGAAACATCATTGGTTACTTCAAATAAACAAAAATATGTTAAATAAATTAAATATGTGCATATGGGATAGTTTTTGGAACTAAACTCAATAGGTGGGTGGGGATTTGCAACAAACTGACTTATGAGTGAGAAACTCAAACTTCAAATGAATTATAGGGTGGTTTTTGCAATTAAACCTTGTTTTTATTCATAACAAGTACAAAAAGAAAACAAAAGGTAACTCAATCAACCTCAAACCAAAAGCTAACTCAATTGGGAATTAAAGAACAAAAGCCATCCTCTAAAGCGAACTGAAGTGGGCTGGATGGTCCTCCAACAGAGAAATACACGGCCCAAGACAGCTCAAAGGAAGGAAGCTGCCAGCTCAACTTCCCTGCTCGGGGGGCTCGGTCCGTCTGATGGTCTGCGTCGTCCACCCTCCCACTTCCGTGTCCGAGTGGGAAGGGAAGGAATCGAAACGGAGACGGGGGGCGGCTTCTCGGACGCCTTTCTCCTCCCCGGCCGGCATCATCCGATATCTCCTCCACCAATTCCTCGCCGTTTCTTCACCGATTGACGCCGTCTCTGGCCATCCTCTACTGCCGGGTTCGTTCTTGTACCTCAATCCCCTTTCCTCCTCGATAGCGGTATTCTAGTTTTCAAACCCTAATCCCTCTTCCTCCGTCCTCCCCTAGAACAGAGCATATAGATTGATATATTTGCGCGAAGGTTTAATTTTAACGAATCTTGTTTTCTCCTTCCCCAGGGCCCGCCCATCCTCTTCGTTTTTCTCCTGATTCGATCCGATTCGTTTCCATGGCCGGCTGGATCAGTTCCACGGGCTCCGGAGTCGGCAACTGCACCGGTCGAGGAGCTGGAGGGAGAGGCTTCCCAAACCGCCACTATAACAGCGACACCGTCCAAGGTGGTAGCAGCAGCGGCAGCGGCAGGTGGAGAGGGGAGAGGTCAAGGGGGAGGCAACCTCCACAGCCTCAATATCGGTACCGCCCTGTCGACACCGCTAATCGCCAGTCCTCAGCCTCTGCCGGAACCGAACAGGAGACTTCATCCGCCTCGACCCGCCATGTGCAGATGACTCATCCAGCCGCAGCCACTGACAAGTCTCCCTCCTCGGTCGAGACAGTGGCTCCTGCCAGTAGTAACAAGGAGCCCGACGACAGCGGGAGCCGCAGCGCCGCCAACTTCGAGTGCAACATCTGCTTTGACATGGCCCAGGAACCCGTTGTCACCAAGTGTGGGCACCTCTTCTGCTGGGAGTGCCTCTATCAGTGGCTCCATGTCCACTCCCAAGCCCGTGAGTGCCCTGTCTGCAAGGGAGAAGTCGCCGAGGATGCCATCATACCCATCTATGGACGTGGTGGCTCTGGGGCCTCCATGAAAAATGCACCGCCGAGGCCCACTGGAGCTAGGGTTGAGAGCTCCAGGCAACAGCTGCATACTTTGCCTCAAGACATGGTGTATATGGAGGATGATGATGAAGAACACAACCCCTTTGATTTCCCGAGTATGGTCGACTTTGGTTTTGGAGAAGGTCCCTCTATAAGAGAAGCTATGAGGAGCTTCATGTCTCCGAGCTTTCATGATGTGGATATAGACGACCAATATGATGACTACTCCTATGAACTCAACCCTGAAGATTTTGTATACGACTACGGCCTGATGGGTTTTCCAGTGTTTCCATCTGCTGGGACTGAGGCTGGCAACCCCAGCTCCTCACACATGCATGCTGATATTATGGATCTTACGGACAGCGCCATCCCAGTTCACTATGGAGAGTTTAGCTACTCTGGCGCACCACAATCCCGTAATCGAGGACGGCACGGCCGCCGTTCTCATGCAAGAGCATCAGCAGATCAGTCAAGCACTGATGCAATGGTGACAGGGGCTAGCAGCAATTTTCACTGTGATAATAGTGCCAATTCTAACGGTAGTGTGGGTGCTTCTTCTCGGCCAAATACTGGCTGGGTTGAGAGAAGAGGAAGGAGCAACCGTAATTCAAATTCAGCAGGTGGAAGAGGGGTGTATGATGGCAGGAGACAATGGTAGCTGTGTTGAGATAAACAAACAAACTTGTGAATTCTTCTCTGCTTTCTTCCCCCCCGCCCCCCTCGATTCATCCTTTTTGTAATCCATGGCAATGTGCACCTTGTTAAGGATATTCTGGATTTTCTTTCTATGTTTTCTTTTCCTGATGGGAGTACCTGAAAGAATGTTTACCGGAAGTGCTCTTCTTGGTTGATGTTAATTCAGTCGTATACATTCTTGCATTACCTCTGCATTGGACTCTTAGTTACAACAGGCGGCTTTTATTTTTAAGTTGTACAGGCAAATGTGGGCTGAGATGCCTACAAACAGCTAGCGATCGCTTTCTTGGGGTGATTTTTTTTGGCGGGAATCATTATACTGTTTTAGCAATTTCATCAGGAAGCACATGAGTATTGCATCTGAATAATTCCTTCTTGAGATGTTTGGAAGCAAATAAATGAGTAAATTTTATAAAACTATAGGTTTTATGGTAAAACTATCATAAAACTACAGATTTAAGATGTATCATAAAACTACAGATTTAGTGCATCTGTGTCAAAAAACTACAGATTTAATAAATTATATCACAAAACTACAGATTTAAGATATCAATTCATCACAAAACTATATGTTTAACCTTTGTAAAATCTGTAGTTTTATGATACATATGGACACTAAATATGTAGTTTTGTGATACAATTTATTAAATCTGTAGTTTTATAATACAAAAGTGCACTAAATCTATAGTTTCATGATACACCTCTTTAAATTTGTAGTTTTGTGATAGCTTTACCAACAAACTTATAATTTTGTGAAATTTACTTCAAATAAATTATTTACAGGAACAACGAGATGTAATAGTTGCATACTACATAGCATAAGCCGTACAGGAATGGATGGTTATATAATAAGGCATTCAAAACATGGTTAGTTGGTTGGTTGGTTCCTATGTAGATATATCATAACATCAAACAAAGCAAATCATATAATTTCATTGCATTAACGTGGAACAAACCTGTGAGCTAAAACTATTTCAATGCTACAACTGCTGCTGATACAAATTCAGCAGTGGATGGTTGGTACAGCAATCTACTCTACTCGCAGGAGCTGAGCCTCTGCTTGTTGTAGGTAGGTAGGCTAGGCTTTAGTTGTCGTCTCCGTAGGCGAGGAACTTGTATCGCTCCTCGTACGGCCCCTCGAAGTGGAGGTCGGCCTCGAACCAGCGCGGGTAGCGCACCAGGTCCCCGGCCACGAAGTGCATGAAGTGGTCGCCGTGGACGGCGCTGGCGGGGATGACCTTGACCTCGCCGGAGACGATGTACACCAGCTGGTCCACCTGCCAGTCCCACGGCATCACGCACCGCCCGCCCGTGCGCCACGACGACCACGTCTCCATCACCCGCAGCGCCTCCACGCGCGCCGCCGCCGTCGCGCCACGCTCCACCCGCACCTTGTACACCGACTCCAGGGGCCGGCCCAGGAGGACCACCGGTGCCGGCGGCGGCGGCGGCGCGGTGTCTGCTCGTAACCTTCCTCTTCCCGTCCCTCTAATGATGCTGCTGCCCGGAGGAGGAGGAAGCATGCGCGCCGCCGGGAGCGCGAGGTGGAATCCGCCCGTGCGGGGGGAGGAGGCGACAAGGGCGGGCCTCATCTCGAGACGCGCAGCTTAGCTTCGCAAGAGGGAACAGGCCGGCGGCTGCCTTATCCTTTGCTTCTGCTTGCTCTGTTTCTTGACCTGAGTAGGCTGTAGGCAGGCGGGAGATATCGCTGACCAAAATAGACACGCCGATACTCTTCTACAATCTCATTTCTTATTAAAAAAAAAGAACTAGGAATGTTATCCTGACGCTGCACAATAAAACCGGAGCCATTGCTCTTCGACTCGGTTGCTCCTGCATTGTTATCCAGACCAGTGATTTGATTCCAACCAAACCATATGCCAGCAGGCTATACATTGGTAGCAAATTCAGCTGTCTGTTTAATCCAGATCAGTAATAACCAAAACCATTTCAGAGTACATCCAGATCATCAACGCATCTCAACCACACAAGCACATCGGGGCCTTACATTCCATTTTCTCAGATTTAAAACAAGAGTGTCATGTAATCAGTGGATGTATTTACAATCACCCCCACACAATGAAATGGAACATGGTGTTGATGCACTTTCAACTAGGGCACAGGTATATGACGGCCTTAGCTTCAGCGTCTCTTCTAGGCAAACACATCACCAAATACCAATAGCCCACTGATAACTACATCTCCGTGGACCAAGCCTTGCCATGAGCAATGGGCATCACCCATTTCAAAGCAGGTAAGCATAGCTACACAATAGAGCGAGCACAAAAAGGAAAATAAAAACAGCAGCGAGATGATCCTTCAATCGGCGTATCACAAGGATCAAATGTTCATTCTATTGCTATTTCTTGTTCAGGATGACGATGATGTTGAGGTTAACCGTCCAGTAGCTCGCATTTCGTCCAGGGTAGTCGCTAACCAGTCCAAACCTTCATATAGGCCATCACCTTTAAGAGCACATGTGCCCTGGATGTGCCAGATGCGATTGGTCAGGTCATACAGCCCCAGACCCTCGCACACTTCCATCGGAGTCATTGCTCCCCTCTGCATTAACAGACGCATTAGAAACAATTCAGTCAGAACTGGACCATGTCTCCACAGAGTAGAATTACTTTATAGCTTAGTAAGTGCAGTTCAAACCATCACCGATATTATCCTACCATACAAACGTTGGCAACAATGCAAAACCCACACATCAGCAACTTTATGTTTCAGCCAAACAATGGTATTGCCATGTGCTCAAAAGGAAACAAAAAAGGCAGCAGAAGCTAGAAAAATAGATCCACAAGTACACATATGGACATGGTTGCCGAATAAAGAAAGAAATAGGATTTTGAAACTGTCTACATCTAAGTCAAATCATTCATTGATTATATAATTACAAAAAAAAATCAGGTTTAAACATACTAAATCATAAGCCAGAACTAGATGACCTATAAGTGGACAAGGCTGCAAACCAATGTTCTTAGGGTTCGTTTGGCTGAGTGAAACGTTTCAGATTCAAGGCTGAATCACTTCCAAACAGCAAAAAGGTGAAACGTTTTCAGGGGTAAATCACTTGAAACGTTTCAAGTTTTTTACACTACCAACCTGAATCACCCAAAATGGTGTTCACCTAATTCATGAATCACTTAGGATGTGTTTGTTTCGAGGGCAAGGTTGGATTGGATATGGTCATTCACATTTTTCTGGATGGGATGATCCAAGTTATGTGTTTGATTGGGTGGATGGGATGATCCAGCTTTGTGTTTGGTTGGATGGATAAGAATGGACTGGATAAGATCAAATAATGAAATTGTATATCTTATTATTAATTAATAATAATTAACTATACACTAATTAATATATTCTAACACTTATTGATCTTAATTTTATCATAATAATTTTTTATCAATAATAAAATATAATAATCATCGTTAATCCTAGTATGATTGAGCTTCTATAATACATTAATCAACACCTTAATGCTTGTCAATTATAATATTATAATAATTATTATCATTTAATATTAAATTATGCTAATAATATCTAATTATTTTAGTAAGTATCATCGTGACACAACGTGGACAGGCTCATCCGGCCAATTTTAGCGGATGAGCTCATCCAGGATCTTAAGAGAATATTCTCTTCTCAATGCAGTCCTATCCACCCTGACCGTGAATCAAACACTGGATTGGATGGTCCTGTCCAAGTCTATCCAATCCAATCCAGTGAAACAAACACACCCTTAGTTCGTTTTGCTTCAAGAATCCAAATCCAGGATTTTTGCCAAATGTTTTCAGAAAATTAGAGTGATTCACTAGAGAAACGTTCCAAGAGAAAAATTGAAATGTTTCTGATTCAAGGTGAAATTGGAGCTGTACCAAACGCACCCTTAGTCTATTAACAAAATTCCAATAAAAAGTAAATGTTCGACGACTGAACATACCATGTCTTGCTTGTTAGCAAACACCAAGAGTACACTGTTAAGCATAAAAGGGTCATTGATTATAGCCTGAAATGAAAGAGATAAGATTGAGACAAGTTATAAGAGACAGAATAAAGAATCTCACTGCACGATAATAAAAAAAGATAGAAACCTGAAACTCAGCTCTGGCTCTTCCGATTCTCTCTCTATCCAGAGAATCGACCACGTAAATCTGCAGGGCAAGCAAACAATTACATTCAGAGAAAGAAATGTATGCACAATTAAATGCAGAGTAACCAAACCAAAGTTAAACTAGAAAAATACAGAGTTGTGAGAATTGGATCCAGAAAAATTAAGTGTATTTCCTATAACAATTTTAGTAATTTTTAGCCAACTAACTAATCAAGAGGGGAAAAAAGATGCCAAGTAACATAGGCTCAAGTGAAGTATCAGTTTAAGAAGTTAGGCAAACATGCTTTCGAGTGGCACAGAAATTGCAATTGCACTCTGAGCTGTGTACTAAATCAAAGAGGGCACAAATTATACAATGAAACTTCTACACTCTTATGCCCAGGAAAAAAATTTGAATACGCCAGGGAAACAAAATGAGAGTATGACCAGAGCATCAGTGTTGTTGAAGTAGTGCCTCCACAGGGGCCTCAGTTTCTCCTGGCCCCCAACATCCCACACAGTGAAGACTACATTCTTATACTGAACCTTCTCAACATTGAAACCTGAAACATGAGAATTAATGGTTAGCAACAGTTCAAATGGAAAGAGAAGAAACAAATTAATACACAAGCATACAGTGTACCTATGGTAGGGACAGTGGAGAGGACTTCACCAATGTGCAACTTATAGAGTATGGTTGTTTTACCAGCTGCATCCAACCCAAGCATCACAACCTGTCAACGACGGAAAGGCCCTGCTCTATTAAGTTAAACTACTATGAGGTTATGGTATCAATCTCAGAGAATATGAATTGAGGAGACCAAGCATGAAGCATAGCAAGTGACGGGGATTCTGTAACAACCCCAAAGGCAAATCTATCTAAATAAACCTAAAACTCCCATTAAGATTTTTTTATTGCCTGCTATTCCTGCTACTCCTGCTCTAGTGTAGGCTTACTTCACATAGGCCTAACAGGTCATTTGAAAAGCATCTCTCAAGAAAAGGTTTGGATTGTATCTATTTTTATGTGGGTTTTCAGTGTTCACCCCTACCTTATAGCCTGTGAAATGAATGCAGTCTAGTCAAGCACCGAAGTCAGGGAAAAGAGTTGGGTTGATCGACTGGGAGAAGCAAAGCAAATCAGGATTTGGCCGAAAAAGATGCAACGTTATGGATATCATGACCGATCACCATCGAGAAAGAAGATTTTTGTTCTTCTAAATCACTTCGGAAGTGCCTACATTAACATGTGAAGGAAACAAAGCAGCCTTGCATTTGTGTTGTGCAGTGTGGTACATATGACCGAAAGGCGTAATTTCAGTTAAGAAGTGAAGTAGGATTGTAGGAATCCATCAACTGGCCCTAGTATGATTTTTCCCTTTATAAATAGAAGATCACACTATGGCTCGTCAGTGAAGAAGTGAAGTAGGATTGTTGGGGCCTAAACTTGTCACGGCCCACTTGTAATACAGAATAAAAATCAAATGTAACACAGGACAGTTACATGCAGGTTAAGATTACGAGAGCACACTATGGTTCATCAGTGTCATCGCAACTCGCTTGTTTGCCTATCCGTGGGTGTTAACTATCAGTAGCCCGACAGATTGCTGACGATAGATATGATTTAGTACTAAAAATTCAGCACCAAAACCAAATCTAACTCCATCCCAGTGAACGGAACCGACCGATTCATCAAGTAGCCCATGAATCCGAGTCTCTTGTTGTACGAAAGGAAGGGATGGAGGGCGCAAACATGTCGTACCCGCATCTCCTTATTGCCGAAGAAGGCGTCGAAGAGCTTGCGGAAGGCCTGCCCCATGGTATCCCTCGCCGAGCTCGCGGATCTGACACAGGTGCTCCGCACGGAGCAGGGACGTCTTACCTAGGATGGAAGGAGGGTTCTAGAAGAATCGATTCGGGGCTTGTGGGCTGCTAGGTCTGGGGGACGAAGGATCGGAAGGAGGCAAGGATGATGCTTGCGGGCCGAAGCGAGGAGGGAGGGAGGAGACGACCTGACCTGGGTGGTCTGGTCCACTGGATTCGGTGCGTCGCCGAATCGAGCAATCTGGACCGTCCACTTGAGATGCGCACCAAACTGGACTCTGCTGGCGCGAGGAAAAGTAGTTCGGTTTGGTTGCAAAGCAAAGATTTGGTGGACAGGACAGGCTAAATGCGTTGTTGCGTCGAATCATGCTGTTGTTTCTTGAACCAGTAGTTCGCGGTTTCTTGATGTATCTTTTTGCTTACATACATAGTAGTACATCTTAAATCAATAGTCTGGTGTGTCACTTGTACAAATAGAGCACATATAGCAGAAGAAACAACTAACAATGCCTTCATTTTACAGGCACTAATTGTAACCAAACACTGTTACTGTATATCCTATTATTAGCTTAGCTAAACCCACACTAATCGAAATCGTTGTAGTCTGTATGACTGTACCATCGCTCTAGAATGTAACCTCGTACAGTTTACATCGTCAGTTGCAATCAATCATTCATCCGTGCTGGAACTGGAAGTGGTGCCAGAGCCGGAAGCGGAGGATTGCTGCGGCTGGACGGCGGCCACCTGCTTGGGCGTGTACCGCGAGGCTAGCAGCACGTAGAGCAGCAGGTTGGCGACGCTGATGATGGTCCAGAGCCAGAAGTAGTAGTCCAGGTGTCCCTGGTTGAGGTCGGGCGCGAGCCAGCCTGGCTTCCCCGTGACGGCGGCGACGAGCGTGACGACCAGCGAGTTGACGTAGAAGCCGAGCGAGAGCGCGAGGAAGGAGAATGCGGAGCAGATGCTTCGCATGGACGCGGGCGCCTCGCCGTAGAAGAACTCGAGCTGCGCGATGCCGCAGAAGACGTCGGAGCCCGCGACGAGCAGGAACTGCGGCACCTGCCACGCGATGCTCATCCTGTTGGGCCCGGCGCGCAGGCGGCGGCGCTCGACGAGGGCCGCGGTGCCGAGGGCCAGGACGACGAGGAACCGGCCCACGCCCATCCGCTGCAGCTGCGTGAGCCCGCCGGGCCGGCCCGTGGCCCGGCGCGCCAGCGGGATCACCGCGGCGTCGTGCAGGAACACCCAGAGCAGCATGAAGACCACCTCGACGGAGACGAGCGTCGCGACGGGGATCTTGAACCCGTGAACGACGCGCGTGTCCATGGCCATCCCCTGCTGGATGAAGGTGGTGGTCATCTGGCCCAGCGAGCCCGCGTACAGCACGCACGTGGCCCAGATCGGTAGCATCCGGGCCAGGGCCTTCACGCCCTCCACCTCGCTCACTGTGCACAGCTCCCACGGCCCGTCAAGCCGCTTCTTCTTCGTCTGAGTCTTGTCCTCCTCCTCGTCACCATCAACCACTACGGCGGCGGCCTTGTCTAGGCACCGCAGGCCCTTGGTCCGCGCCAGCCGCTGCTGCTGCTTGTCGTCATCGCCTTCCTCCACTTCGTGCATCCGTACCACCGTCCCGTCCAAATTCACTTTGCGCTTCCTGAACGCGGCGACGAGCACCCGGATAATGTCCCTGAGCGGGCTGCCCGCGGGAACCTCCACGCGGTACCACGGCGTTCCCGCCACAAAAGCCGCGGCGGCGACGGCGAGACAGGCGGTGCCGACGCCGAATCCCAGGGCCCACGCCACGTTCTGCTGCAGCCAGGAGACGAGCGTCCCGGCGACGAAGATGCCCAGGTTGATGGCCGCGAAGAACCAGCTGAAGAAGGCCTGCTTCCGCTCCGGGTGCTCCGTATCGTCGTCGTCGTACTGCTCCGCGCCGAACGGCAGCAGCGCCGACTTGACGCCGCCCGTGCCGACGGAGGTCAGGTACAGCGACAGGAAGAACACGGCGAACTGGGTCTTGCTCGCCGGCGCGCACGTCGTCGCCCCCGCATCGCACGGCGTCGAGGGGCGCAGCGACGGGATCGCCGACGACACCGTCAGCAGCACCAGGCCCTGCATAGTCTTCAAGATTCAGCTCACCGATGACTCGATGAGGAAGAAAGGAATGGGGATTAATTGGATCAAACTTACGACGAGGTAGAATGCGATGGAGGCGAGGATGGTCCGGTACTTGCCCCAGTAGCTGTCGGCGAGGAAGGCGCCATTGACGGGGAAGATGAAGGTGGTGCCGTTCCAGGTGTCCACATGCGCCGCGTTGAACGCAGTGCTCCCATGAAGGACCGTGCCCAGGTACACCACCAGATTCAGAGCGACACCGGAGAAGGCGATGCTCTCAAGCAATTCGAACACTACACCATTCACCAGATCAAATTTTACTTACTAGAGCGATTCGGCCACTAATTCAGAAAGAAAAATCAGGATCCTCAAGAACTCGAATTCTTACCGAGAACGATTGTGGGCGCCTTCCAATTGAAGCGCCTCCTCGGCGCCGTCCCTGCTTCCTCTACGCCGCCGCCGGAAGAAACCGGGTGCTGGAGCTGGCCATTGGACCCAGGAGGCGGCGACATGCTGCTCCTCTGCAGAAACGGGGGCGGAACAAGGAAGAAGATGATGAACACTATTTGTCCGGCAAGCTTTTAACTAACAGTCAAGGACAGAGGAGTGATCTGGAATAAGCGGTGGCCGCATGAAGCCAGCAGGGGAGGACTAGGATGAACGGCTGAATGAAATTTTGGATCCCAGGCAGGCAGGCTGATGATGGATGACACTGATGCCAACCTGGAGGTGGACCGGTGACCTCAATTTCCCCTTCTCCCTGTGGAAATTGTTTAATGGGGTACGTGTATGAAACCAGCGAAGTCAAAGGAAACTAGGGGACAAGAAAGAAATAGGCGTCGCCATTGCCGAGCTTATCGGCATTGCCTTAAGATTGACTGAACTCAGAGGCTGCACCTACAGTCGTTGAGTCCTAGAGTAGAGTACACGCGCGAGAAGGAGCGGAGTTGCATAAACAAAATCAGGCGGAAAAAGATGGCAAGATTACAAAAACGTGTGACGGGCTTGGAGATGTCAGTGGTGGGCGGCTGCAGCATACAGTATGCCACCACCAACATATATCTCGTCTGCCAACCACCCGGCCCAGCATCATCAACAGCCGCGGTATGTTAATGCGACTCCAGCCATGCAACTGCAGGCATCTCTCTCTATGACTATGACTGGTTAAGTTAACAACTTGACAGACGAGGCAGACGAGTTGCAGCAGGGAATGAAGCAGAGGAAGAGGGAGCTCGAGAGGAATGGAAGCCCAGTTATTACAGTTACCTGACGCTCCGGAAGCAGAGCGCTCTCGCTCGCACGGCTGCTGCTGCTGCTCCTCCTCCTACCGCCGCTGCCGCCCATGCCTGGTTGTTGGTGTCCAGCTGAAATCCAGCGCAAGCTTGGATACGTCAGCGTCACGTCCACTCCCTTACAACCCAAGAATTTTTTTTTTTGGAGAACTCTTTTCGTGTAGCTAGAGCTACAGCGCAACCAACGGCAGTTCAGCTATCGTCTCCATGGAACACGGAAATGAATCCTCTCCAAACAACAACTCTACTACAGAGGAAATGGAAATGTTTCATCGCGAGGACGGCACTATATATATGAACAAACAAAAGAGACATTTGCAAGTGCTGTACTAGATGAGAAGGATTCGTAACTTTGGGTGCATTGTTCGTGTTGGGGAAAGCCTATCCTTTAATTTTTCTGAGGTAGCTTATCAACAAGAAACAAGGTTTAGGTGGACCAATAGCTCAAAGGACCTTTGACCCAATAGACGACCAAAGGTCGTACGACATGGCGGATACTAGGCGCAGACTTCAGAGAGTGATAACCGGGTGCAAGTACCGGATGAAGATTAAAGTACTAGAATACCCTTAGATCACGCAGTAGGATGTGTAACATAAGGCTCGGGGCAAATCTGTAAACAGACCTGGGGCCAGGTGAGCATAGATCTATAAATACTCACCCGCGGCTCTGACCGGAGAGACATCTCTCTGTCACCAGAACTTTCATGTACTATTCTGACCAGATAATATAAAGTTTGTTAGCCGAGGGGCGCCACTCCAAGCCCTTCGGTGTAGTGTTATTGTTCAGTCTTGTTCGCTCTCTTAAAAGCTTGTCCGAGGGGCCTTCGGTCTTACCAGCCCTCGGCTCGCCCACAGCTGGCGCCGTCCGTGAAGAGTTGAGCATTAAAATGCGTAGCATAGCCAGAGGCAAGAGACCGCCTGCTTCAGGCCTGTCGCAGTAGGCAACGACACGAAGCAGAGCGGCAGTGGAAGTTGCTCGGGCGGAGACGTCAGCAGCAGCCAGAGCGCGCCCGTTTCGGGAAGAGGTCGAGGGGCTCGTCGAAGAAGCGTTTGATGAGGTCAATGAAGGTGGGCAAGAAGTTGTGGTCGAGGGAGAAACCGCAGAGGGGCAGCTCACTCGAGAGGAGACAATATGCAAGTCGGGTGGCAGATGAGCGTATCAGAAAGCAACAAGAAGATGCACTACAGAAGGAGGAGAATGTGAGGCTGATGGAACAAGAAGTCGAGAGGCAAAGAAAAGTAGCTGAAGAGCAGATACTACGCGCACAGGCTCTACAAAATCTGGCGTAGTAAGAGGCTGATTGTACTCAGAGAATTGAAGCGGCTAAGAGACGGCAAGAGCAGCTGAACAGACAGTTAGAGGTCCTTCGGAAAGGTGGGATTCCAGAGGATCGGGCTCCGGTGTATGAGGAATTCCGCAAAGACGGGGCGAGGGCACATTCAACCGGAAGCCTTCACCCGGTGCAACCAGCATATCCTAATTCTCCTCTAGCAGCCGAGTTACAGGCGGTGCAGTGGCCCGCGAGGTTGGCTTCGGTCAAGCTTCCAATGTTTGCAGGGACCTCTGACCCTAGGGAGTTTTTCATGAGATACGAAACAACTGTGGAGTCGGCTGGGGACAATGATGCAGTAAAGGCTAAGGCTTTTCCGCTGGCACTGGAAGTGATAGCTGGCACTTGGTATGCCAAGCTAGCACCGGGGAGCATTCGATCATTGGCACAACTCAAGGAGGGAGTCACGGTGCATTTTAGGGGAAATCATGCCAGGCCAATGGGTGCCCGGGATTTGGCTGCATGTGTGCAGAGAGAAGGTGAAACACTGCCCAACTATATTTGGAGGTTCATATATTTGAAGTGCCAAGTGTCTGACATTCATGAAGCTACGGTAATTGAGTCTGTAGCTAAGGGGCTCCGGATGGGAGTGGCCAGGAGTGCTATTCGGGTGAAGCAACCTTAGACCCTAGATCAACTATTGAGCATCCTGGAAGGACAGGTACGGTGGAGGAAGACGAAGAAGAAGAGCATCGGAAAGCGCACTCAGAAGTGATGATGGGATGAGGGCAGGGTATGAACACCGGAGGATGGCATCCAAATTAGGGCGGAGCAGGCCGCGGTTTTACTCGGTGCAAGGTTTTCAATGTCCAGCATGGGGGGGCCTCGGGGTCAGCGCCCAGGTGTCCTCAGCCAGCTCCTGCGTCTGGGACCAAGGCATCCTCGGCCGGGTCAACTCTCCTATTGTGCGTTTCACGGCCCGGGGTGCACGCATAGCTCTAACTATTGCCCTGATATTAAAGCATTGTCCAAAGCAAGAGTTCGGCGAGAGACTGAGCAAGCCAGGCTGGTGTTGCATACTCAATACACGCATGCCGCTGCCTTTTATCCTCCACACCCGTATTTTCACCAGCCGCCATTCTCGCAGTACCACCATCCTGTCCCACCGCCACAAATGGTTGCATTGCCATCCCCTCCGGCTCAGCTCGCGCTTCTGGCCCCTCCGACAGAGCAGTTATCGTCTCCACCACAACTGAAGCCGGAGGATCGTCCGGAAAGGGCACAATCCGTACAACACATTTAGAATCTGGGGGCATCTCGCGGCACAATCTTTGCTATTACTGGAGGATCAGGTCATGAGTTCCCTTCTAAGAGGCAGTGTTGAGAACACGTTCGGCAGGTAAATCATGTAGCTGCATGTCCTCCGGTTGGGGTTACTCGGTGGATGGACGTGCCCATTTCATTCTCTACGGCTGATTTGAGACCGATGATCTTTCTGCATGATGATGCATTCGTGATGGATGTCAACATTAATGGCTTCGATGTACGAAAAGTCTTGGTTGACGGGGAAAGTTCGGTAGATGTTATTCTCTTGAGCACTATTGAGAAGATGGGTTATAGCAGATCTGACCTGCAGGCCTCTTCAGTTCCACTGCAAGGGTTCGGAGGTGACCCAATTCATGCGATAGGCAGTATCGTTCTCAAAGTATCATTCTCCGGACTGGGGGGCACCGCACAGAGGATATTCGATTTGATGTGGTAGAGATGAACTATCCCTACAATGCTCTATTGGGTCGAAGGGTTATCAACAAATTTTTGGCCGTACTTCATCATGGCTATCTATACATGAAAATGCCCAGACCGAAGGGTGTCATCACGGTGTACGGGGATCAAGCCGAGGCTCGGAGGCTGGAGTTTGGGTTATCACCTGGGCAACATCACATACATGTTATAGCTGAAGATTGCCAGGGCAAGGGCCTTGCGGTGGAACCACCGACAGCACCTAAGTGGGTGCCGAAGGTCACATCAGTTGAGGGCACCAAAGAGGTTATCCAGTGTACCGGTAGGCCGGATAAAACAGTGTTGATTGGCAAAGAATTATCGCAAGCCGCAGAGGGGGAGCTGATGCAGTTCTTGAGGAACAATGTAGACGTCTTTGCGTGGTTGCCTAAGGACCTCCCCGGTATTGATAGATCCATTGCTGAGCATCGGTTGGATGTTGATCCGAAGGCCCGTCCAGTCAAACAGCAAATCAGAGTCTGGACAGAGGAGAAGGCTAGCATCTTGAGGGCTGAAGTGCAGAAGTTGCTGGATTCAAACATCATTCGGCCTATTGATAGAACAACTTGGCTATCAAACCCTGTATTGGTTAAAAAACCAAATGGTCAGTGGCGTATGTGCATTGATTTTACAACATTGAACAAGCACTGCCCGAAGGATGATTTTCCGCTGGCTCATATAGACCAGTGGTGGATGCCACGACATGATGTGCACTGATGAGTTTTCTGGACGATTACTCAGGATTTCATCAGGTCTGGTTGGCTACCGAAGATCAGGCTTTGATAGCCTTTCAGATACCAGGGGGACTTATTGTTACAACCGAATGTCCTTCGGGTTGAAGAATGCCGGAGCGACCTTCTCTCGTAGTGTTAAAGCTACATTGGGTACGTAGATGGGCCACAACATGGCAGCCTATATTGATGATATTGTTGTCAAAAGTGTTGAAGAGGGGGACCATGTGGCAGATTTGGCATAAACATTCGCTAATCTTCGGTGAGTTGGTATGTGATTGAATCCGACGAAATGCATGTTCGGGGTGCGTTCGGGCAAGTTGTTGGGTTACCTGGTGTCAAAGGAACGAATTAACCCGAACCCAGTCAAAATCAAGGCAATCATGGATATGCAGCCTCCGGCCTCTATTCGGGAGTTGCAGAAATTCACTGGCCGTGTTGTAGGGTTGAGCAAGTTCATCTCTAGACTGGCTAAAAAGAGTTTGCCTTTCTTTGAGGCACTTCGTGGTCATCGGGCATTCACATGGACTGAGGAGCAACAACTAGCATTCGAGGCACTCAAGAAGTATCTTGTCGAACTCACCACTATCAAACCACCGCCACCGAAGGCTCCTTTGCTGCTATATATCACTGCGGCGCCGAAGGCAGTAAGTGCAGTGTTGGTCTATGAAGCACCGAGGGGCGGTGACGTATTTCAGCAGTTGCCGGTGTACTACGTGTCTAAAATGTTGACGACATCACATTGTAACTACACTGTGATAGACAAGATGTTGTATGCTGTGGTCATGGCCTCACGTAAGTTGCGATAGTATTTTGATGATCACGCTATCACCATACCTACCAGATACCCACTACGAGACGTGCTGACAAATGATAAGGCTTCCAGTGTTGTGATGAAATGGGCGGCTGAGTTGGCTCAGTATAACATCACCTTTATTGCTCGCAAGGCCATCAAGTCCGGAGTGTTGGCGGAATTCGTGGCTGAGTGGACTCCTCATGGCGAAGCCGAAGAGTTAGCCCAGGCTGTTCCCGAGGACCCAGTTTGGACAGTATACACTGATGGTGCTTGGGGGGCCTCCAGGGCAGGATGTGCTGCAATTATTACATCACCCGAAGGGCAAACCATGCGATTCTCTGCCAAGTTGGCTTTCCAAACAACAAACAATGCTGCGAAATATGAAGGCATATTGTTGGGTCTTCGGTAGGCTCAGTTGGCAAAAGGAAATCAAGCTAGGGATCTGGAGATAGCTCGGTATATCAGTAAGGTGAGGGAGATGGACAAGTACTTCTTGGGCTTTGAGGTTCGCAACATTCGTCGCACTGAAAATAGAGAGGCAGATGCATTGGCTAAGGCTGCGGCCGGACAGCGTCTGGTCGCCGGTGATGTGCTTCATAAGGTTATGAGTGAATCAGCAACTGCTCCGGAGGCAAAAGGCTGAAAGGTTCTAGCCATCATGGTAGAGGATTGGCGGGCTCCCATTCGAGCATGTATCGAAGGGCGCTATGTCTCTGATGACAAAGAGGAGCGGCAGAGGATATTACATCGTTGTCGGGGGTACAATATTGTTGATGATGTCCTATACAAGGGGGGTGTTTGTGCTCCTCTGCTTTGCTATCTCAGCCGGCCCGAGGGGCAGAACTTGTTATGAGAAATCCATGAGGGGCTGTGTTCGTCACACCTGACCCGAGGGCATTGGTCGCTAAAGCATTTCGCCAAGGGTTCTACTGGCCTACTGCCATTCGGGATGCTGAAGACCTGGTCAGGGTGTGTGCTAGTTGTTAATGGATGGGCCGTCAATCTCATCTACCTGCCACAGTCCTGCAGCCAATCCCTCCGATTTGGCCGCTCGCTCGATGGGGGATCGACATTGTGGGACCGCTGCCTACGGCTCTGGGGGTTATTGGTTTGCTGTGGTGGCCATAGACTATTTCTCTAAGTGGGTGGAGGCCGAACCGCTGGTTCAAATAACAGCTGGAAATGTCAAAAAGTTTTTTTGGAAGAATGTGGTCTGTCACTTTGGGGTTCCGCTAGAGCTAACTGTGGACAATGGTAAACAATTCGAGGGGCTTGAGTTCAAGGAATATTGCCTTAGTCTGGGGGTCAAGAAATGTGAGGTCCCTGTCATTAACCCGAGGGCCAATGGGGCTATAGAACGAATGAATGGTACACTGTTCTCCGGGATCTCTCGCTCATTGATTGGCTTGCCGAAGGGCAAATGGGTGGAGGTGCTGCCGAATGGTCTCTGGTCTATCAGGACAACTGCTACAAGGTCCACTGGTTTTTCTCCTTTTTGGCTGTTGTGTGGTGTCGAGGTGGTCACGCTAGAGGAGATACATGCCGAGTCATTGCGCACACTCAGGCCTCACGTCAATGAAGATGCTATGGCAAAGGACATATTGGAAGAAGTGTGCATGCAAGCAGTCGCTAACCTACACAAGTACATCGTGTCCTTTGAGAGAACATACAATCGCAAAGATCACCCAAGGGAGTTTGCACCGGGTGATTTAGTCCTTCGACGTAATCCTAACCCGATCAGTGTCGACAAGTTGTTCAGCAAGTGGCTAGGACCTTTCATTGTGGATCGATCAAACAGGCTGGGGGATTATAATTTGCTGGAGTTGGATGGTTCTCCGATGCGGCACACCTACAACACCGATGTCTTGAAACGGTTTCACATGTAAGTTGTCACAGGCCGCTTCGGCAGTAACAATGTCTGTTTTGGTGTAACAAATGTTGGGATTGAGCATGTGTGCTCCTGGGGCTATGCTTAGCCCGGTTAGTGTTATTCCGGGCAGGGTCCCGAGGAGCCATTCAGGCCGCGTCGTAAGAAGTTGTTCCGGGCTGCGTCCCGAGGAGTGTTCCAGGCTGTGTCCCAAGGAGTCGATCGGGCTGTGTCCCACACCCTTTTGATTCAGCACGGATTAGCTTGTGTTTTGGTAGGTTGCTGTCTTCGGGGTGGTGGCACGGAGGGTTGGCAATGTTTATATGCCAAGAGGTTGTGATCCCTGTCTTGTGGTCCAACATTTTGTGTACCGTGTCATCTATAGCAGCCGCTCGGTGGTTGGTCCTATGATTGATGCATGTCAGTAAAATTCTGTAAGGTGAATGGGTAAGGTCCCCGTGTGGTGGTAAGTTGTGATGTAATTTTTAGCATTTTTTATCCTTCTCACGACAACTATGGCCTAAGGGTCCCTGAGGGGACGCGTCATCTATGTTTGTCATATGGGCAACTACGGCCCTTATCCGAACAACTACGGTTCGATGTCGGACAACTACGGTCCGATGCTCCGGAAGGATAGGCCCGGAAAGACGGGTGCGACACAGGCCCGATGCCGAACAACTACAGTTCGAAGCTTGCCAAGGCCTGACGAGGCGCTTGGCACGTAGAATAGCATTTGGTAGGCAATTTCCCATTTCAATGTGCTTTGAAATAGTTAGAGTTACAAATAAGCTTACAATTTCTAAGTGTAATAAGGGCCCAAGGGCAAAGGAGTACAGGGTTTTGTCTGAAGGCATCAGGTTTACAAAAGCCCGAAGGCATAGAACATACAACAGCCCGAGGGCTTGAGGCACTAAGAAGTCGAAGGCCTTTGTAGTGAGAAAGTCCGTTCACGACAAGCGTTTCAATTCGCCTAGCATGTCTGACAGCTCACGATGTCGCTCGGCCAAATCGTCAAGCGCAGCCCTCGACAGTTGTATTCGGCGATTGGCTCGCGTTATGCTTTGCCAGTGTCGCTCCAAGTCGGCGAAAATCTACAAGCGGCCGAAGGGTGTCTGTGTGGCTTGCCGAAGAGCTTCAACATCCATGCCAGATGAGCTGCTAGACGAGGCATCATCCCGAGAAGGGCTTGGACTGCCGCTTGAAATTTCGATAGGCTCTGCTTCGGCGCTGGTGGCAGAATAAGGGGTTCAGTCGCAATGCTACCGCTCACTCTCCGGGCGTCGCGAGCTACGCGTCGTCGGAGTAGCTCCTCCAGGGATATACACTGGCATGTTGCTTTGATGCGTTCGTTGTCCTCATCCACGAAGGACAAGAACTCTACAAACCCTCCTTCGGGGTGTTCACGTTTCCAACGCCTCCACTGCACGCCGCGGATCAAATAATCGCCAGGGGCTTCCCCGACCCCTGGCACCTTGATAGATACGGGAGTTATGTCCAGTATCATGGTGTCCAGCGGAATGGGTGACGCGTCTTCGGAAGGCGCGCTCTAGAGAAAAAGAGAGTCATAAATTATATATAAGAAAGAAGACGGCACAATAACTAGCAAGATAATTCAACTTCATTCAAAACAAACACCCAAGTTACAAAAGCAGGGTTGTCGGAGCGCTAGACGCTTACGACGGCAACATAGTATCCTATGCCTAAGTACGAGTTAGTCGAAGAAGTTGCGGGTTCTAGTGAGAAGGTGAGTTCACACATGCGTCTCTGGAAGTGCCGACGAAGGCTGCTCAGGGCCATGTGGGTCGGCAGCAGCATCGGAGTCGAAGGCAGCAGTGCCGAAGGTGCGGACAGCGGCCTCTTTAGTTTCTGCAACTTTAGTAGCGGCGGGACGGCCCGAGTCACCAGGGGCTTCGGAGGCGGTTGTGTGGGTATTAGGCACCGTTGAGGCAGGCTCACTCCGGTCGCCGGAGGCAATAGTGTTATCAGTAGCAGAGGCAGAGGCGGCTAGTTGATTAGCTGTGTCCCGGGCAAGGGCTTTGACAAGCTCGGTGCCGAAGGGCCGCCAGAATTCTCAACCCAGGATATTGCCAATGGGGCTCAGCCGTTCTTGCATCTGGGTGTACTCCACGGTATTCCCCTGGCAATTGGATAGGAGTTGATGGGACGCGTTACGGATATCACTGCGTCGAGGGGTAGCCAGCGACTCTAGCGTAGCGTAGGCTGTTGTCCATTCTATCCGAGTGCAGATAGTGTCGTAAGAACGAAGATCGTCTTTGGCTCGGTCGAGGCCCTTGGACAGCCAGCTGATACTATTTATGCCTTCCCCCTCGGCATGCCCAGGCTCCCGGGACGCTAGTCCCATCCCAGCGAAGAAGTGCCACAGTTGCCCTATCAGACCGAACAGGCCCCGGCTCATCGTCTCGGATTCATCAATATAGACGGAGGCCTGTTCTAGAGCCTTTGTCAACTTCTGGTTATCAATGTGAAGCATCAAGTTGTCGGCCCCTAGTGTCCAATTGTCTTCGCGCAGCTTTTCTAGTTGCTTTCCCAAGTCCTATGTAGACTTCTTTGCCTCTTCGGTCAGCTGCTGGATTTTCTTTTCGGCCTCCGAGAGCGCGTCCTCTAGGGCCTTTTCGCCGTCGTAGAGGTCGAGCATCCGCGAGGCGTACCCCCAGTGTCGTTGAAGCTTCGGAGTGGCCGCTGAGATCGGCGGCACACAGGTTTGCCTCGACGTCCTCCGGTTGCACGCCCGAAGGGAGCACACCCATGAAACCCTTGCCGCTGCCAGATTTCCGCGTTCGCGTCAGGGGAAGCTCTTCGGACTCCTCTTCCTTGTCACTGCTGATGTTCTCGACCTATTGGTCCTCCCCATCTTCAAAGGCTTCGCTGCCTTCGGTCGAGTTGTCGCTTCGGCTGTTCGATCCGGAGCCTTCGCCCCCGGATTCTGACTCGGAGCGTGCACTCACGGCCAACTCCTTGGTCTGTTGCTGTTCGGGGGCATCTTCGGTACCACCCTCGTGTTGCCCTGCTAAAACCAAGAAAACAGATTGTTAAAACACTAGAAACAGCACTCGGCAACATAACAAATAGTCAGAAGGATCGGAGCACCTGTGCAGACCGATGGACTGTCTGCGCCGAAGTCCAGCGATGACATCTGGATGTCGGGTGAGCGGGGTAGGGGTGATGCTGTGCCTCCCGAGCCCCCCTCGTGTCTTTCGCCAAACCTGTCCGGGATGACGCCCACCAGCACATTCAGGAGAGGTGCGCCTGCTGCTCCAGGCGTCGGGGGCATCGGGGTCGTCTGGATCGGCATGGAGGCGATAACCTCGTGGTCGGCTATCGCCTCACTGGGGGTCGCCGGGCTCCAAGGGGTCTCCTCATATTGCTTCCGAAGGCACCGGCGCTTGGACTGCTTCGGTGCGGGTGAGGGTTCGACCGAGGTTGTCCCAGAACATGTCTTCTTCTTCCTTTGGCTAGAAGTACCCTCATTCGGTTGAATGCTACCCCTCATGTTTAGGGCCCGCTTCATCCCTTGCTTTGATTGCCGCAGCGCTGGTGCGGCAGCCTCTACGTCCCCCTTCCGAGCCGCAGGCCGCTTGACAACAACCTTCACCCACCTCTATGGCACAATAGATGTGGCAATTTCCTCCTCCTCCTCCTCCTTATCGTCCGTGTCTTTGTCCGCCCCGCCTCCGGGTTGTCGACCCTCGGCACTATGCGGCTCACGCGGCGGCAAAACGGCCTCCGCATTGTACAGTTGCACAATGCGGTTGATTCGGTTTTGGCGCCCCATCTCACCCAGCAGTTCCCATTCCTTTTGGATTAGAGGGCCGAGGTAGTGGATCGTCTGTTGTTCTATCTCGGCGACATTGATCTTCGGCAGCAGCTCCCGGGCAAGCCGTAGATCCCCGTTTATGGGGTCCCGGGTGATGAACCGCACGTGCCAGTTGACCCGAAGGGGATCAATGCACGCGGTGCAGAACTCCTCCACCAAGTCACGCATACTTAGTCGCTCGGCGATCCGGGACAATAACTGAACGTGGGTGGTAAGTCCACTGTCCTCCGGGATCATAGGCTTCAGTATGTATAAAATCTCCGCGTTTTGGCTGCGCAAGTTGCTCTCGGTGCCCACATTGTAGTAGAACTAGCCGGCGGAGATCCGTTTCCCCCAGTGTTGCCTTGACCTCTTCGCGGGCACGTCGCGTTCGTGGCACAGCCGGAGGGTGATTGTCAGATAATTCTATACCATGTTGGCGTCCCCGGGACAAGCGTGTTCCGTTGGGAGGCCAAGTGCGTGGCAGCGAACGCCCAAACATGTGGCTCGGTGCCTTCCATCCTGAAGGCCCACTCGAAGCAGGCCAGCCAGGTAATGCTGTTCGGAAGGACCTGTTGTATCTCGAGCCCGTAGAGAGCTAGGACATCTCCGACAAATCAGGAACAAGGAAATCGGAGCCCTGCTTCGAAGAACCGCTTGAAGACTACAATGGTGTCGGGCCGAGGTTGGGGCACGGTTTCGCCGTCCTTCGGCGCTAACGCTCGGGACCTCTCGAACCATTGCTTCGGTTCGGCAGCCCATGTGTCTAGTAGCTCTTCGGTGATGGAGCTCGGCCCCAGATACGCACTTTCGGCCCTCTTGTCGTTTACGCGTTTTGGCTCAGATCCGGGCACGAGCTTAGCTTTCCGAGGAGCCATCGGTTGCCGAGGGGTGTGATCGAGTAGTCCGAAGAAAGGATGTCACGCAGCCTCCGGTGCGAGCAAGTGCGCGCTAAGCGGTGCGCAAGAAAGGGTTCGCAGCGAGGCGCTAGGGTTTTACAAGCATTGAAAAACTCAAAGTGAAAGTAAAAAGAGAGGGGGGTGAATGCCTGGCTTATATAGCCGGTAGAGCACGGGTCACGCAGTGATCTCTCGTGTTCGATCGCGCGCTCGCTGGCCCGATGGCCGACACGTGGTGCGAAGGCGGCATTTATGCCTGCGCGCCCGTTCGATCGCGCGCTCGCTGGCCCGATGGCCGACCGTGTGGGGCGCATTTATAGCAGATCGGCGCGTGGAATGCATTTATGACAGCATGATTTGTCGTGTTTTAAAGAATGTCGCACGGCACGACTAACGAGGGCAGGAAATCCGAAGGTCAATCGGGTCGGTGGAAAATAATATGGTGAATACTGTCAGCGTGCCTTACTCTTGGTGGTTAACTAACTTCGATGAATATGATGATGTTTGGCAGTTTCAGGTTCTCGGAATAAGGATGGCCTCCAGACAGGCCCGAAAAGGGGGAAAACTAGGGGTGATCATTTCGCATGATCACGATTTCGGTCCTGCCGAAGGCGGATCTCACCCATGAGGGGCTACTATTGAGGGAAAGCCCACCCCTTAGTCTCCCCAATGCCACAAGGCAGCTCATCAACAAGAAACAAGGTCCAGGTGGACCAATGGCCCAAAGGACTTTCGGCCCAATAGATGACCAAAGGCTGGTACGGCCGAAGGCCGTACGGCACGGCGGGTCCCAGGCGCAGACTTCAGAGAGTGACAGCCGGGGCCATGTACCGAATGAAGATTGAAGTACTAGAATACCCTTAGGTCACACAGTAGGATGTGTAATATAAGGCTTGGGACAAATCTGTAAACAGACCCGGGAGGTAGGTGAGCATAGATCTATAAATGCTCACCTGCGGCTCTGACCGGAGAGGCATCTCTGTGCTACCAGAACTTTCGCGTACTATTCTGACAAGATAATATAAAGTTTGTTAGCCGAGGGACGCTTCTAAGCCTTTCAACATAGTGTTATTGTTTCAGTCTTGTTCACTCCCTTAAAAGATTGTTCGAGGGGCCTTCGGTCTTACCAGTACTCGCTCGCCCACTACGTGTCTGTTCTGGACCTGTAACCACAACAGCTCATTCTTGGAAAAAAGGATTGATTCTTCCTTCCTAAAAAAAAGGTACTTATATTTATTATGACGAGCAATACTACATAAACTAGTGGGTATATATATAAGAATGCATCTTTGGTCAGTAGCTGCGCGGATAATTTGGCTCGATCAGCTCGGTCACGGGCAGGCAAGCGCCGAACCTCACGTTGCCTCACATGTCTAGTGGCTGTAGCTTATTGCTTTAATTCTCTGTCTCTTTGATGGAGTGACAGCAACTGGGGACTAGCTGCTCCATCGTTTTTCTGAAAGATCTGAACGGCCGTTTTATTTATCGAATCGGTGCAAGGTTATCAATGCCTGCGAATGCTGGTGACAGCCAGAAATCATGTGACGTGACGAGCTCTTTGTCAAGTTAATACAATAAACAAACCGGACCCGGCCAGCATTCTGAGACAGTGAGGAAGCAAGTCAATGCTAACCGCCTGCCTTGGTCAGCGGAAACTGGTGTCACTCAACTTGATGCTCAAAACAAATGCTGCTCCCTGTTATCCAATATAGCAAGCGTGCACTCTGCTTTGAACTGAACACCAAGCACATGTACCGAGTTACATACTCCTAGTACATTACTGCGAGCTAGCAGTTCCTTGAATGAGCTGTTTTGCACAAAAAAAGGGTATTTATCATGTTCATGTATCTCATTTGAACAGACAGGCGTAGCGTACCAACCAAACCAACCAGATCATTACTATCATTTTGACCTCAAAAGTCAATACGGATTGCACGAAACCTCATCTGCCCACTCGTTTGGGAGAGAAACTGTTGCGAAGTTACATTATCCTTCACTGCTGATGGACTCACCAAAGCGGCAAGCATCAAACCAAATAACCAATGTACTTACTGCAATCTCCATGTACAAATGTTTATACAGACTGCAAAATAATAAGAAAAGAGTATGATGAATCGTTACAGTACAGAGGACACTATATTTATAGATGTCGTGTATTCACACATGGTCCCGAAGAAGTATATAGTACAGCAGGATACAACATATATTCATATGCAGAGCGAGCTTATTGAGATTGTGGCAGCGACCTTGCTTACTGAGGGACGACCTTCTTGATTGTATACTTCTTTGCAAATGCCGTGTACACTACAAAGTTCACAACACTGATCCCCGTCCACAACCAGAAGTAGTAGTCTAGGTGACCATCGTTCAGATCAGCAGGAAGCCAGCCCTGCCTACCACCGGCCTTAGTCACAACAGCCACGATAGAGATAACTAGCGTGTTCACGTAGTAAGCAAGTGACATGGCAAGGAATTGGAACGCCGAGCACAAGCTACGCATTGAAGCAGGTGCCTCGGAGTAGAAGAATTCAAGCTGTGCTATGCCACAGAACACATCGGAGCACGCCAGGATCACAAACTGGGGGAGCTGCCACCCAATGCTTAAATTGTGGCCGGCTTTGACACTGCGCAATCTCCACATCTCAACTAGTGCAGCTGCACCCAATGCTGGAATTGCTAGAAAGCGACCGATACCCATTCGCTGCAGGAGCGTAAGACCTGCAGGATTTCCGGTGTATTTTCTGGCTAGTGGGATCACAATGCTGTCCTGGAATGCAACCCAAATCATCATAAATATCACCTCAGCAGAGTTCAAAGAAGCAGCAGGCACAGAGAAGGATCCGATCTTGGTGTCCATTGCATTCCCCTGCTGAATGAAAGTCGTGGCAGTCTGGCACATTGCGGCTGAGTAGAAAACACAGGTGACCCATATAGGAAGCATCCGTATCAGAATCTTGACCTCCTCCACCTGAGTTACTGTGCATAGTAGCCATGAACAACGGCCATGCTTTATCTCTTGGTCCTCCAAAACAACAGCAGCCTTATCTAAGCACCTGAATGATTCAAATACCCAGTGTTAAACATAACTTCGACAAAAGTTGCAAATAAGGATCTCAAAAAAGGAAATGCACTTTACAGCCACGGGACTTGTATTTTCAGCATGAGCTACACTTACTAAGGCACAAAGCACTTGACTTAATGTAATAGAATGATAAAAAATGCATTTAACAGTTACTAATTAACTCAACCGGTGAGGGTAAGATTTTTTTTTAGATAATTCATCATTTCAGGATCATTGGAAGTACACTAACTCCTCATGACCATAGGAGGTATATAGTTAAAGGAAGGCTTTCCTATCATCCTATGAGCAGCTTTGTAGACAATTAAGGTATCAATCAACAGAAGATCGATTGTAAGCTGATTTCCCAACAATTTTAGCTACCTTGGTATTCTGATTCCATATCAAGAAGGTGATAAATATACCTGAATTCATTTGTATGTGCTAATTTGTTTGGCACCACCATGCTTAAGTCAGTATCATCCCCTTCAAACAACAGTGAGCCATCAGCAGGAATCTCCACTTTTCTCTTCTTAAATGAGGCAACAAATACCATTATGATACTCTTCAGCGGGCTTCCACTTGGAAGTTGAACCCTATAGGTTGGCGTTCCTATAAAAAAGGCAATTGTGGCAATAACAAGGCATACTGATGAGATGCCGAATCCAAGAGACCAAGCAACATTTTGCTGTATCCAGACAACAACAGTGCCCGAGATGAACACTCCAAGGTTGATAACAATGAAGAACAAACTGAAGAACGATTGCTTTTGTTTACTCTCTTGGAGGTTAGAATCATTATATTGGTCGGCTCCGAAGGGAAGCAAAGCCGACTTGACCCCGCCCGTCCCAATGGAGACAAGGTACAATGAAGCAAAGAACACAAAATACTGAAACCCTGTTGCAGGAGGGCAAGATGTTCCTTCACATGAGGCAGGTCTCAGAGATGGAATGATGGCAGAGGCCGTAATGACAAGCAAGCCCTGTATTTGGAAACTACAAAGTATGAGGTAGTAATAACAAGATAAAACTAATAGAGATCTTTTACGGTGTTTGCGAGGTATTTAGAGGTACCAAGAGGTATGAAGACATTTCCTATTTTTACTCATACGCAAATGGTAACATAAGTGTTATGGAAACAATGTAAACAGGAACATATCACGAACTAATAGATTGATACCCGTCAAGATTTATCGTAGATAAAAATACATTTTTACCCTCACTACTTAAGTACTTTGATTAATATTCAAGTACCTTTCGGTTGATACCTTTAATTATGATCCATTAGATCTAAAACAATGGACGATTCATATTACTTGCAAACACCATAAAAGATCTCAAATAAATATAGGAATTTGTACTGGGTGCACTTACACCAAGATAGAAAATTATAGAGATGGCAATGGTCTTGTACTTTCCCCAGTATGTATCAGCAAGAAATGCTCCAAGAATCGGCGTGAGAAACGTGGCACCGTTCCAGGCATCAACATTTGCTGCGTTGGAAGCGGTACTGCCATGGAGGACGGTCCCAAGATACACAACCAGGTTGAGGGCAATACCAGAGTAGGCAATGCTCTCCAAGAATTCAAAGGCTGCGGTCGCACAAAGTGTTTAGATACGCAGATATATAGTAGAATTGAGACGTACAAATTAAATTGAAAATAATGGTGGTGCTCAAAATATGGTAATGGTACTCTGCATCGATGGGATGAGATATATGTATAATGTATTTCGTACCCAAAACAATGGCAGGAGCCTTCCAGTTGAAGGGCTTGTTGTAGTGCTGATTCGCCGAGGAATCCTGCAGGGAAGAAGGAAAAAATGGAAGTAATAAGCATGCAGGGCCAAGAATCAGCTACGGTGAAGAATCAGTGAATAATTTGAGAGAGATACGAACTGCTGAAGAAGACCAGTGAAAAAAAAATACTCTAGCAGCAGGCAGGGCCTGGCTGGAAGGAGCTAGCGGAAGATTGGGTCACCTGCGGGTGGTGCAGCAGGGGCGACCGGGCGCTCCCGCTCTCCGCGTCCATGGCTCAGCCGCTTCGTCTCCTCCTCTTCCTTCCGTGAGAAAGGAAGCTAGAAACTGCTCTAGCTTCACGAGGACCCCAGGACCAGGTCCAAGACGAGATGACCAACTCAGCTCACGTGCTGTTACTACTTAATTGGCCTCGCGTTGCTCATGTCGCCAACTACACAGGTTTAGTATCATATTAGATATTAATAATATGAGAACTTAACTTATAAGATGGAGAAAATCTTATTTATCAGACTAGTTTTTTAGGTTGAAATATATTAGAATTTTGATTAGGGTTTTAGTTGGATCGATCTGGACTGACGATATGGGCTCGTATACGGGACGAGCCGAATCGCACACTAACAAGTGATATCAAAGCTATGATAAAAAAATAAAACTGAAAAATCCCATAGACCTCACACGGATATCAGATCGTTAGATTAGATCTCCTATATCATAGGATTATCAGGTTATCGAAAAGATATCCACCCGTATGAAGGGGAAACAGGATCACCCGATATATGATGGGAACCGGACCACACACTAACAACTATGCCTTGAACGGGATCGGAAAATAGTCCCCGTGTGGTGTGATGATGCCGAGCGCCGACGACTTCTACGGAGAAGAAGAGGACGAGGAAGGTGAGGTGAACTGAATGACACGTGGGTCCGACCGGCTGTGCTGCTGCTCATTTGGTGCGTCATTTTTCACTGTGCTGCTCAGTGCTCACTCGACTCTAATGACTCGACTAAAACTGCAGAGAGTCACTTTCACGACTTTCACGTGCCTAATTATAAACGGAGATCTTTTCTCCACGAAGAAGAAAATCATTCCAATCCCCACCCATCGTTTTGCAGATCTCGACTGCTAGCTACCACCATCAATTATTACTCAAGGAAAATCTCCATCATAATTTGGCAGTGTAGCTGTCATAATAGTCCAGCCTGTAAATAGTCTGCTGCCACTGAAGAATGGCAACATGTCTTGCGCAGTCGTGGGCTCGTAGCAGCCATAAATCAGTGGACCCACTGGTTACTGGATCGTGATAGAGTCATCGTGATATCACGAAGCTTAGTGGGCCTTCATGAGGCCCAACAAACAGGCCGAGGTAACATTTGATCAGAGTATATTTTTCATTATCCTGGGCTCTTGGGCTTTCTGTCTCTCGCCCTATTCTTTCGTCTAAAATGATGGATTGTTAATGCCCCAAACGGATGAACCCTAAGGCCTGCCAAGCGCACTCAGCAAGCAGAGAAGGAGCTGCGGAGATCGATCGATGCGGCGGTGGTGGTCCGCCGCCGGCGGCCTGAGCCGCCGCGTTCTCTCCTCGCCCTCCGCCGCCGCGACCTCTCGTCATTCCCGGCCTCTGCCGCCACCAGTGATCTCGAAAGCTCCCTTAGTATCGTTCCCCTTCGCCTTCGCCTGCCGGCGGCACCACTCCCTGCTCGCGCCTCTGCCCCAGGGGTTCTTCCATCCGACCACCGCCCCCACTTTCTCCCCGCCGGTGAGCTCCCTTATTATCCCCTCTCCTCTGCTGTCTTGTCACCGAGGACCGGTCTGATTAATGTTCATTTCTTTGGTGGTGTCGCACAGTCGGCGCTGCAGCAGCAGGTGCGGCACTACGCCAAGAAGGATAAGAATCCGCGCGCGCCGCTCACGCCCACCAAGTCCAAAGTCAAGAAATACAAGCTCAAGGCCCCCTCGTAATCGCCCACTCTTTCCTTCCCTTTTCACACCCTCCTGGCCTTCTCAAGCTCCTTAAGCTGCTTCTGCTGCTGGTTAGGTCCATGAAGTTTCGATTCCGGACCATGAACGACGGGCAAATTCGAAGGTGGAGGGCCGGCAAGCGCCACAATGCACACCTCAAGGTACATTCAGTCACAATTATTCCTTCATTTTCGCAACAAAACTATTACTATTAGCATGCTGCATTAGCTGATATTGATTACCATGTAACTGTAAACCACACCGAACTGCACTTTAAGTGGCATTTCTTTGAGTTTGTGCCTGTGGAATCTCAAAGTAGAGATAGAGCACTAGATATTCTAAAGGAATAAGTCTACATGCCCCAAACTATTGATTTTCATCTACTCCCGTCCACAAATATGAAACTAGGTATTCTATGTTGCAAACTGTCCAAAGCCTCGCTAGAGAGATTTTAGAGGCCGTTTTGTGTACATTGCGGTACATGGTACACTTGAGCGATGCCATGCACAATATCATTTTCTTATCGCCTCTTCCTTCTGTTTTCTCTCTCTTACGCTTGGACCCATGAATATCTTCATCCTTTTCCTTTGGGTGTGTTCGTTTCCATCCCTCTGATTTTTAGACCTGTCCCATCGAATATTGTGATACTACTTAGGAGTATTAAATATAGATTACTGACAAAACCCAGTCTATAACCCTCCCTCTGAATGACGAGACAAATCTATTAAGACTAATTAGGTCATGATTAGATAATGTGATGCTACAGTAAACATCTCTTAATGATAACTTAATTAAGCTTCATGAATTTGTCACGCTGATGCGCATTCAACTCTGTAATTAGTTTTATATTTAATATATATTTAATAATCATATGTAGCGTTTTAATGATTGATGTGACCCCACTAAAATTTAGACCCCAAGAAACGAACACACCTTTGAATACAAACTTGAAGCATCACTGTCCATTCACTTGCTCTTGCTTGCATGACATGATCAAATAATTCTTCACATCTAATAAAAAATATCAATCTTCTATACAAAATCTGTGAGTTGATCTCACTATATGATCGATAATTTGCAACTGGTTTCATAGGTAAGGGGATGGGGGCAGGACACCTGGTTTCATAGGTGAGGAGGTTTCGTAGGCAAACCTCAATAGATGAGGAGGTGAAGTGGACTTATTCTTATGCTGGAAAACATCAGTCAGGATACCCTGTTTTGGATTTCAGTTGCTTTTTCCACTCTGCGAAACATTTAGAGTCAATGATGCATTGGCATGGTGAAAATAGGGATGGTGTTGGTGTAAAGTTGAAGAAAGGAAGGCAACACACTGCTGACTTATGCAATTGTCCATATTTTTATGGCTAATATGTTTCATGATCGTTGAAAACAACTATATATGATAGAGTACTGGAATTTATAGCCTCCATTTTGTTCCTCTATAATCTATATAATCTGATGTCATCAACGTCCAATGCAAATCAAGCTGAGCAGTTCTGAAAACAGCTTTAGCACTGCCACTTAGAAGGGGCCTGGTGGATGTTAAAAATGTAGACTAATGCTACATAAGCTACATTTTCTCCTATTTGCTATGTAAAGTGGAAGATACTTCCACAGTCAGGGTTTGGTTGGGATGCAGAAATAACTTTACATGGGAATAAACCCCATGTCAGATTTTTCCAGCATCATGTCATCTTGTATCCAAAACATTTTCCAGAGCAATGGTCCCTGTGAAACACTTGGAAGATGTGGCCGTGAACTAAAAAAAACGAAAGTTATCAGAACTCCCAAAAGAATCAACAACCAAGTCATATCTCATATGGTTTTTTCAAGGCATGCGCTCAAATCAATGACAAATACAGTTCAAATCAGCTTCAGGATCAAACTTATCGAAATCCAAATGACCAAGTAGTTTATGTCATTCCATTCAGTAGTTCAAGCAAATTTATTTGCCTTCATTTTAGCTGGTTTAGTTCCTGGGGTGGAGCCTGCAGTGCAGGAGGGGGGAGGCAGCATAGAGGCGAGTGCAGTGGTGGAGGCGCCATGAAGGTGAAGACTCAATGGCAAGCGCTGGGGTTGGAGGTGGTTGTGCCTCTGCTATTGACCAAGGAGGAAGAATGAGTTGTCTCTAATGACGGGAAGAACCGAAGAAGTGTCTGGGCTGTGCTGAAACCATTTTCATCCCTATGGAAATGGTAGTTCCTGGGTCATGGAATCTTGTGCTTCTAAACAGAGCTTCTGGCCCAATGGGTGCTGGCTGTGCTCCTTGCAGGGTATCCACCCCTGTGAACTGGCTGGGGCCCTGCTTGAGCATTGGGATTGCAGAGCATCCTTGATGTGATCCATAGGACTGTCAATTCTGAATATCATGAAACGTTGTTTCAGAACATTTTGATGCATCCATGTAGGTCTGGATTCCCTGTTTCTGTACACAGTTGCTGATATTCGTAGTCACCTTTTCACCTGATGTGTTTCTACATTGGAATTAACTTATTTATGAATATGGTATTGCAGTCCAAGGAAGCAAAGCGAAGACTTCGGAAACCTGCATTGGTGCATTTAGCTTACGCAAAAGTTATAAAGAAGCTCAACTTCTGTGGTTAGGAAATAAAGGCAATCAGGACGGAGTTTGGCAGGGGAAAATACTGACGGATATTGACTACCTCCATCCTCATGCAGTTTCTAGATGCTGCAGCTGCTTTAGTTCCTTGCCATTTGATACATTATCTCTTGTGCTCTCGCCTATTCAGAGATTGATGAGCATTTTACAGTTTGTTTTCCAAAAAAAAAAACATTGTTGATAAATCTCTGCTTTGGTATGTTATGTTACACATTCTCAAGAATATTCATCAGAGCAATGTGGAAACTGGTAGCTAGTAGTAAATAAGCACCATGGAGTTTTATTTTAGAAATTCAGCGGGCAGTTCTTATTTATCTGGAATTGATGCTAATATGATTGTAGTTCTGGGCAACATGTTGAGGCTTTCGGTGTAACATGAATGTTGTAGCTCAGTGATCACGGAACAACTATAGGTGCAGAGAAAAATGTCGTGGCGGAAACAAAATGGAGTTTTTGGATTGAATCTTGTGGAAAGGCCCTTACAACGTCCAGTCTCTTCAGCAACTATGAGGAACAGCGGTTGCATATTTGCAATGCGGTAAGGAGATTCTTCTTGTCGATAGAACTTTTTATCCAAGAATTCTGTCCGCAGGTTCTCCTTTCGTTCTGTTGCGCTTTTCTTTTTCTTCTTTTTTCTTTATACCTTTTGCTGGGCTAAACAGTGTTTTTGGACTTATATTTGCCATCAATCATGAGGACCGCAGACTCGGAAACTTGAAATGACAAATCGAGATTCAAAACTTGAAGTTCATGAATTTTCAGAAAGAATAGGTGTACAAAAGATGTCGTTCTTTTCCCTTGGGTAATAAAGGAGAAACGCAATAAGCGGAAAAAAGAGGATACATAGTCCAATACTCGAGGAGAATAGTTAAGATTAGCAGTAGGATCTCTTCTCGAGACGCCGCGGTGGTTGCATAGAAATTCAGCATCCCAGCTAGTATATGCATATAGAGATCATTTTTCTGGATTAGGATTAAGAACTAACTGATGGATTAGCTAGTGGCTAGGGCAACCCATCATCTAAGTAAAACCACCTTTATTTATTATTTGCCTCTCAGATCCCAAGATTCCCAACTGAAGCGTCAACCCAGTGGAAGAAGCTGAAGCTGAAGGGATCGAACAGCTGCTGCTTGTTATCTTGCTCCAAGGGATCATCGTCACCACCAGCAGTGGCATGCTGTTGCTGCTGCTTCTGTGGGTTGAAGTTGGAGGCGGTCATGATGTTGAGGGTACCGTCCATATCGGCAAACATGTCAAGGTCATGATCAGCAGCTGTATCCTGCTCGGGCCTCGGATGTTCCATCACGTCGAGCACCTCCTGTTTAGGCAGCTGCTGCTGATGAACATTGTTACCAATGTTGTTGCTCGTCGGAGTGTCACTTTCGACGACGACGCCGTTGGTGTAATGATGTGGCGGTGGCAGAGGAGCGGCGGCAGCTGTTGAGCGATGTTGATGGCTCTTGGCGGCGGCGGAGGAGGAGGACGCCGGCGGCCTGGTGGAGCCGGCGAGCGCGCTGCGCTGCGTGGGCCAGGGGTGGTTGTGGTCGGAGGTGTAGGTGATGACGAGCATGGAGGGGTCGGTGCGGCTGCGCTCCACCTGCTTCCGTGCGGAGCAGCCCTTGGAGCTGCTGCACCGGTAGTAACCCCTCGGGTACGGCGACCCCTTGATGGGCTTCTGCCCGTACTTGCGCCACGCCCAAAGGTCCGACGGCACCACCTCGCCGCTCGTGCTCGGCCGCCCGCCCACCCCCGGTGGCGCCGCCGTCGGAGCCGGGATGCACAACACCTTCTTCGTCTGGCTCTTCCTGAATTCATACATCATCATGCAAGAGCATCGTGTTTATATATGTCATTATAGTCATTATTAGTACATACTGATACAGACAATAACACAAAATAATAACCATATGATCGTGCATGCATATATATAAGTAATAAAGACAAACCTTCGCTTGATCGCCGGAGCATGAAGAGGATGAGCGTCCATTGCCATGTCCAGGGCGTGCTCGTCCATCTCTGGCGTGGCCATGCCACATTCCCCTTCAACAACGCCGGCAGCGCCCACCAATTGTGGCGGTGGCCCGGACAACATGACATGCCGAGTCAGCCCCGCCATCTGCAGGAGATCCGGCTGTGGATACGGCGGCGACGACTCTAACAAGAGTGGATCACAAGAGGAGCTACTGCTGTTGCTGTTCACCATGACCCCCATGCCATTGCCATGTTCAACAAGCTGCTGCTGCTGCTGCAAGTGCGCTTCATCATGATCATAGCCGCCGCAGCGGTTTGCTCCTTGCATCTTCCCCTCTTTCTCCGGCAGATGATCATGGCCGGCGCCCGACGATTCATGGCTGCAGGCGGTGGTGGCGGCGCTGGGAATCGCAGCCGTTGGCAGTTGCTGCAGACTTGCCCGGACGACGTCGGAGAGGTCCCCTTGGTCGGCCGGCGGCAGCCAAAAGAAGTCACACATGACTTTGTTCTTCCACTAGAAATTGCAGATGGCTAATGACTTACTTGGCCGGCGACAGACAAGTAAAGGATCGACCGTCAAGACAAGCACATGAAGGCAGCCACCCATGGAGGGAGAATTGTAATGGTCAGGCAGCAGCAGCAGCACGCATATATACTGGAGCCAGCAGCGTTTACTACTGCACAACGGCTGATGGAGTGGTAGCCTAGCAGGTAGCAGCTCACTGTCAGTCTGCATCCACGGTCCAGATCAACCTCAACTAGACTGATGAGGACATCACTCCTATGGATACACACAACACTCCTCTAAATCTGGACTTGCAAGGTCCAATGACTAGAGCTCGTACACGACAACTAAATTTAGAGGTGAGCTCGTTCCTACGTTCTTCGTTATATGTTACTTTTGAGAATGGTTTGCTACCTAATGATTATTTTATGATTAGAAACCATAGAGAGGACCAGGAGATGATGGGAGAAGGATTTGGAAACATGGAGGGCCAGCAAGGGCTTGGAAGCCAAAGTGGAGGCCCAATCAAAACCGACTTCGAGTCTGTTTCGGGGCCCAGGACCAGTCTGTACTAAAACGGTCGCCCAGGACGCATACGGACTCGGATTTGGACGTTCTACATATGCACGGAAAGATAAGGAGAAGACCTTTCCAATGCCGCCGGCCTCATGTCAAAATTCATCCGGAGTCATCGGGAATCGTCAAAACAAGAGAGAGTTCAGAATCTGTGTCGGTGCTGCGTCGCTTATTTTTTGTCTTTGGGCCTTGTATCTAGTTGAGCCCAATTCGGGGCGCGTCCAGAGGGTCTTGCACGACCCTAGGGTCTTTATATACAGCCACCGCCGCACCATTAGGGTTCGGGTTTTGCTTAGATCAATTCTGTTCATAAACAGTTTCGCCGTTCATCGGTTTGTGAGACCCCAACTTCGAGAGTTTAATCATACATCTGCAATTATGTTGCATTATTTGTTGTTCTTGCTTGTGTTCTTGATTCGCAGGTAGGGATTAGCCTTCTCGGCGAGGTCAATCGTCTTTTGGACGGTTGATAACCAGAGGAGACGTCGTGCTGCGATTGCGGGGTTTAGAACGTGCTGTTGTGAAGCCGGATCGATTTGTGTGTCGCCTCCGACCAAATCAACTTACCAAGAACCTTTCGGAAGATCGGAAACCCTTGTCCACATCAAGTGGTAATCAGAGCTTCAGGTGCACCGTCAGGTTCATACTACCCTTTAGTTTTGTTTTCGTGTTCTTCCTATCGTCCACTGAAAATACCAAAAAAAAAATTTTCCCCGCCCATAACCACGTGTTTAGCCTTTGCATATTTCAATTTCAGAGTCCGTAGTGTTGAGTTTGTGCCCTAGTTCTTGTTTAGTCGCTGGTTTAGTTTGTGTTTTTGTCGTCAGTAGTGTTTCCCTTGCAACCCTAGCCGCCATCCCCCTCACCATCCTCGGTTTTGTCGGCTTTGTGTGCTAGGGTTGATTGATCAACACGCCCACCCTAATCCCACCTTAAACCTACCCTCACCACCTCGGACCAATTTTCATAAATTCCACTTTCCGCTGCATCCACCTCGCCAAAAAAACTCCCTACCCGACCCCAAGCCCGACTCGGATTTCATTGAAACCACCGGGTTCTTCAAAACCGATTCCGACACCCCTTCGGTAAAACAGCCATAACTTTTCGCTCGGTTGTCCGTTTTGGCTGAAATTTTTACAGGAGATTCTAGACGAAAAGTTGGGCATACCCACACTCGGCTACGCCCTGTGTGCCCTCGTCAAAAAATTCAAAAAAAATCGGGAAGATAAAGAAAAAATTCATTCAAGTTGAAACCCGACGTTTTCTGAAACTTCAAGATTTTCTGTAGGCCACGTCCTAGCTCGGTTTGAGCTGAAATTTTTTGTGGTTTCTCCCTCTTTGCTAGTCAGTTGGAAAAATATATCAAAAAAATAAAATAAAAAAAAAGAAATTTGAGATTCCTACTAGTGCTCCATCTAGCCCCCTGAAATTTCTGAGTTTGGCTGTTTTACACTAAGCCCCCTGTTATCGGCTGTGTCCCTTTGTCTCCTTGTTTCTTCTCTGCTATCACTACTGTTCGAGGACATAGTTAGACCAGCAACTAGGGACAAGTTACTTGGGCACTTATTCAGCTTTACTATCTGTTTTTGATTTGTGTGCCACTCATATATACATATTTGGCCTTCCTAGCTCTACATACTTCTTCTGGACAGCACATAGGTTATTTGGTAACCCTTGCAATCGTGGAACACTTCTCCCTGGTATCCTTCGCTTTGTTGTTTTCAGAACTTTGTAAGAGCTTTGCAAGAAGCTTACTTTTGCTGTGTTGAGAGGCACCACTGCTTAGTAGTTTTGTAGGGATAACCTTCACTTTTTTGTTTCCTGTTTTGGTGTTTCTGATGTCAGGAAGCGACGGGGAGGGTGCTTCACCCTCAAAATTGGATGAGTGCGTGAGCCAAAATCAGTTACAGAAGGCTTTGCAGGCGGTTCAGAGTGATTTGGCAGAAACGATCACCAGGGCCGTCACCGACGCCGTCACCAAGCTTCACCTGGGAGAAAGCATTGAGCGGTTGGATAAGAGAGTCTCTAAGTTAACCGATCAGGTTGTCGAATTGGAGACCGCTCATAAGACCAACAACAACAACAACAACAACAACAACAACAACAACAACAACAACACCAACAACAACACCAACAACGACGTTGAAGGCGATCATGATGAAGCAACGGTGTATAAGGCTGATGGCACCGTCGATAGGTCAGCTACAAGAACCGCAAGGTTACGACGCCGTTTGCAATGTAACCCTCATGGTATGGGTGGTTTCCACAACCACACCCGTCGCACACAAGGTAACTATGCTCCAGATGATCCGTATGCTAAAATTAAGTTTTCAATTCCTTCGTTTTCGGGTCAATACGATGGTGATGCTTACCTTGATTGGGAAATGACGGTAGAACAAAAAATTAATGCCCACCTTGTTCCTGAACAACATAGAGTTAGACAAGCCACTAGTGAGTTTAAGGACTTTGCTATTGTTTGGTGGAGTGGTCTAGCTGCTGAAACCGATTTGCCTACTACTTGGAAAGAACTTAAGGTAGAAATGCGTGATCGTTTTGTTCCTCCTTCTTTTTATAGAGAAATTCGTAATAAACTGCAGCGTTTAGATCAAGGAGATAAAACTGTTCAGGAGTATTTTAGTGAGCTTCAGAAGGGTTTGATTCGTTGTGCTGTGGTTGAAAAAGTAGAGGATCAGATTTGCCGCTTTTATTCTGGTTTGAGAAAAGAAATTCAGGACATCCTTGATTATAAAGAATTTTATACCCTCAACCAGTGTTTCCAGTATGCTATGCTTGCAGAGAAAGAATCACAGGGACTTTTCCAGGCTTTTGAGGAGTACAGCAAGTCCAGGAATTTCTACCCACCACGGCCGACGGGGACTTCGGGGCTGCCCAAGCCATCTTTCCGGCCGCCCCCACTAGCTAGTGTTGTTTCTGCAGCACCAAGATCAGCCCCTGCCCCTTCTACGCGCTCAGGTAAAAATTCTGTGCAGGTACCGGCTAGTAGTGCCTCCTCTGTTGCTTCGACGGGACGCACTACAGGGATTCAGTGCCACCGCTGCCATGGTCTTGGCCATGTGCAGAAAGATTGCCCAAGTAGGCGGGCATATGTGGCGACAGATGATGGCGGTTACATGAGCGCCTCCGATGTGGAGGATGAGGAGGAGGATGTCGCTGCCACCAGCGGTGACCTCGTCCTTGGAGGCGGAGATACCACGGGCTATATGAATATTATTGTGCAGCGTGTGCTTAGCACACAAGTCCAGCAACCCGAGATGATGCAGCGACATAACTTGTTCCAGATTTTCTTCGTCATCAAGAACCGTCGGGCACGTGTCATCATTGATGGAGGAAGCTGCAACAATTTGGTGAGTTCTGATGTGGTTAAGAAGCTTGATTTGACCACACGCCCACATCCACATCCATACTACATTCAGTGGTTAAATGACTCTGGAAAAGCTAAGGTAACACAAACTTGCAGAGTTCCTTTTTCCATTGGTTCCTATGTGGATTCTGTTGATTGTGATGTTGTACCCATGCAAGCTTGTTCACTTTTATTGGGTAGACCTTGGGAATTTGATAATGATGCTGTACACCATGGTAAAAGTAAAAAGTACACTTTTATGCATAAAGGAACTAAAATTACTTTGTTACCAATGACCCCTGCTGAAATTGTACAAGCTGATTTAGAACGAGCTGCTAGTTTGAAAAATAAACGCCCTGAAATTCAGCAACCTGTTAATTCTGCTTCTACACCAAGTAATGTTAATGATTCTTCATGTTCTAAGGGTGCTGCAATTAAATTACAAGGTCGTTCATGTCTTGCCACAAAATCTGAGCTTGCTGAAATTTCTACTGATGATATTTGCTATGCTTTGATATGCAAACAAGCCTTGTTTTTGCTTGGTGATATTGCTTCTAGTGCTTTGCCTCCTGCTGTCACTAACCTTTTGCAGGAGTATGAGGATGTTTTCCCAGCTGAGATACCCCCGGGATTGCCACCTTTGAGAGGGATTGAGCATCAAATTGATTTGATTCCTGGTGCTACTTTACCAAACCGTGCTGCTTATAGGACCAACCCTGAGGAGACTAAGGAGATACAACGACAAGTCCAAGACCTTTTGGATCGTGGGTATGTTCGTCAATCACTTAGTCCTTGTGCTGTTCATGTACTTTTGGTTCCTAAGAAAGATGGTTCTTGGCGTATATGTGTAGATTGTAGAGCCATTAATAACATTACTATTAGGTATCGTCATCCTATTCCTAGGCTAGACGACATGCTTGATGAGTTATGTGGTGCTATAATTTTCACTAAAATTGATTTGCGTAGTGGCTACCATCAAATTAGAATGAAACTTGGAGATGAATGGAAAACAGCTTTCAAAACCAAATTCGGGTTGTATGAGTGGTTAGTAATGCCTTTTGGGTTAACTAATGCACCCAGTACTTTCATGCGTTTGATGAATGAGGTTTTAAGACCTTTTATTGGCAAATTTGTGGTTGTTTACTTTGATGATATCTTGATTTATAGCAAATCCACGGATGATCATATGATTCATTTGCGTGCTGTTTTTGATGCTTTGCGAGTTGCACGTTTATTTGGTAACCTTGAGAAGTGCACCTTTTGCACGGATCGAGTCTCTTTTCTTGGCTATGTTGTGACTCCACAGGGAATTGAGGTGGATGAGGCGAAGATTGAAGCCATAAAGAGCTGGCCTGTACCAAAAACTATCACACAGGTGAGGAGTTTTCTTGGTCTTGCAGGTTTCTACCGCCGCTTTGTCAAAGATTTCAGCACCATTGCTGCACCATTGCATGAGTTGACAAAGAAGGGCGTTGACTTCCATTTTGGTAAGGTACATCATGAGTCTTTTGATGCTTTGAAGGATAAACTTACACATGCACCATTGCTGCAATTACCCAATTTTGATAAGACTTTTGAGCTTGAATGTGATGCTAGTGGTATAGGCATTGGTGGTGTTCTGATGCAAGATGGTAAACCTGTTGCATACTTTAGTGAGAAAATTACTGGGCCTGTTTTGAATTATTCCACGTATGATAAGGAACTATATGCACTTGTACGTTCTTTAGAAACGTGGCGTCATTATTTGTTGCCCAAAGAATTTGTTATTCATTCTGATCATGAATCACTTAAGTATATTCGTTCTCAAGGCAATTTGAACCGTAGACATGCTAAATGGGTTGAGTTTATTGAGTCTTTTCCTTATATTATTAAACATAAGAAAGGGAAGGATAATGTGATTGCTGATGCTTTATCGAGGCGATATACTTTGTTGTCTCAACTTGATTGTAGAATTTTTGGACTTGAGGCAATTAAAGAACAATATGTTGTTGATGTCGATTTTAAAGATGTATTGCTGCACTGTAAAGAAGGTCGTGCTTGGCACAAATTTGTGTTGAATGATGGATTCTTGTTTAGAGCTAACCGCCTATGCATTCCAGTTGGTTCCGTTCGTCTTTTGTTGTTGCAGGAGGCGCATGGAGGTGGATTGATGGGTCATTTTGGTGCTAAGAAGACAGAGGATATTTTGGCCACACACTTCTTTTGGCCAAGGATGAGGAAAGATGTTGAGCGTTTTGTTGCTCGCTGCACTACATGTCAAAAAGCTAAGTCTCGATTGAATCCACATGGTTTATACATGCCACTTCCTGTTCCTTCTATTCCTTGGGCGGATATTTCTATGGACTTTATTTTAGGACTGCCTAGGACTAAGAGGGGGAGCGATAGCATTTTTGTTGTCGTGGATCGTTTTTCCAAGATGGCACACTTTATATCATGTCATAAAACTGATGATGCTAGTTATATTGCTGATCTTTTTTTCAAAGAAATTGTACGTTTGCATGGTATGCCTTCTACTATTGTTTCAGATCGTGATGCAAAATTCTTGAGTCATTTTTGGCGCACGCTTTGGAATAAGTTGGGTACAAAGTTGTTATTTTCTACAACTTGTCATCCACAAACTGATGGACAAACTGAGGTTGTGAACCGCACTTTGGGTACTATGTTGCGAGCTGTTTTGAAGAAAAATTTGAAGCAATGGGAAGAATGCTTACCTCATGTTGAGTTTGCTTATAATCGGGCAACACATTCTACTACCAAGGTAAGTCCATTCAAGGTAGTGTATGGTTTTGATCCCCGTACTCCACTTGATATACTTCCTCTACCTATTAATGAGAGAGTTCATATTGATGCTAAGGAGCGTGCTGAATTTATTTTGCAAATACATGAGACCACTAGACTTAGCATTGAAAAGATGAATGAAAAGTATAAAATTGCTGGTAGTAAGGGAAGAAAGGAAGTAAAGCTTGATGTAGGAGATTTAGTGTGGTTACACTTAAGGAAGGATAGATTTCCAGAATTGAGAAAGTCTAAACTAATGCCTAGAGCTGATGGTCCATTCAAAATAATAGAGAAGATTAATGATAATGCATACAAACTTGAGTTGCCTCCCGAGTTCGGGGTTAGTCCTATTTTTAACATTTCAGATTTGAAACCATACTTGGGAGAAGAGGATGAGCTTGAGTCGAGGACGACTCCACTTCAAGAGGGGGAGGATGATGAGGACATCACTCCTATGGATACACACAACACTCCTCCAAATCTGGACTTGCAAGGTCCAATGACTAGAGCTCGTACACGACAACTAAATTTAGAGGTGAGCTCGTTCCTACGTTCTTCGCTATATGTTACTTTTGAGAATGGTTTGCTACCTAATGATTATTTTATGATTAGAAACCATGGAGAGGACCAGGAGATGATGGAAGAAGGATTTGGAAACGTGGAGGGCCAGCAAGGGCTTGGAAGCCAAAGTGGAGGCCCAATCAAAACCGACTTCGAGTCTGTTTCGGGGCCCAGGACTAGTCTGTACTAAAACGGTCGCCCAGGACGCATACGGACTCGGATTTGGACGTTCTACATATGCACGGAAAGATAAGGAGAAGACCTTTCCAATGCCACCGGCCTCATGTCAAAATTCATCCGGAGTCATCGGGAATCGTCAAAACAAGAGAGAGTCCAGAATCTGTGTCGGTGCTGCGTCGCTTATTTTTTGTCTTTGGGCCTTGTATCTAGTTGAGCCCAATTCGGGGCGCGTCCAGAGGGTCTTGCACGACCCTAGGGTCTTTATATACAGCCACCACCGCACCATTAGGGTTCGGGTTTTGCTTAGATCAATTCTGTTCATAAACAGTTTCGCCGTTCATCGGTTTGTGAGACCCCAACTTCGAGAGTTTAATCATACATCTGCAATTGTGTTGCATTATTCGTTGTTCTTGCTTGTGTTCTTGATTCGCAGGCAGGGATTAGCCTTCTCGGCGAGGTCAATCGTCTTTTGGACGGTTGATAACCAGAGGAGACGTCGTGCTGCGATTGCGGGGTTTAGAACGTGCTGTTGTGAAGCCGGATCGATTTGTGTGTCGCCTCCGACCAAATCAACTTACCAAGAACCTTTCGGAAGATCGGGAACCCTTGTCCACATCATAGACCATCATCGATCCTGCCCTTTGAATGTATTTAGACAACGACATTGATGAGTAATGACCTCTACCCAATGTCATGTCATCCATCATTTCCTTTGATAACCCGGCCTTGCTTTTTTTTTCTTCTTCTTGATTTATCTTGGGCTCCATCCATCCATCATGCAGATGAGATCATTTTTGTATCCGTCCACATCCGTCATCGACCGACCGATTCATTTGATGATGGTGCTCCATGTAGCATGCAGCTATCTGGGATCCGTCAATTTGCAACTGCTTATTATGACTTTGATGAACAGGGAGGACATCTATCCATGCCTCCAAAAAGTACCTTTGCCTTTACATATCGTTCCCTCTATTCCTTTGTTCTTTTGAAAAAAAATATATATACTCATATATTTTTTTGTGAGAATATACACACACATCTGATTAAATCTAAAACATAATTCATTTTTCTTTATTGTTATTTTTTCTGTAAAATTATCTTTTCTTTTACTTATTAAGGTAGCTTAGAAATGACGGGCTTTATATCTCCTGATTATATTATTCAAATAGTCAGTGAGCGAAATTAAGGAAAATAGAGTATGCATGTGGTTTAGCCATTGATGACATTGTCGCTTGATGCAAGTTTTGACAGCCTGTATGTCTGTGATACTACACTTGATTGCACAATCAATCGATGAAGTAAAGTCATTGCACGGTGACTGGTGAACAAGCAAGCTGGCCAGTCGACTGTCAGATTAACCCGGCCGGGGTCCTCTCCACACACATCATGGTCATGTTAAGATCGAACATCAGCTGTACCAAAAATATCATCGCAGCAACAAGTTGATGGCCACTATTACTGCATCATGTAACCGTGAAATTAGTACCTATAGGTCAGTATATTCTCGCCTATTTGATCAGACTTATAATACATAATAGTATTACATAATTTAACAGGCAACAAGACCATGATGAAATACATTGGGAATCACAAATGGGAGGTTGTGTTCCTATTGGCGAACAGGTGAATAACATGTAACAACATAGTACCCTCCGGAGGAGAGCCGCAACAACGGCTGAGGAGAGCAATAATGCCCAGGTTGGTGGTTCCCTGTCTATCTCACATGAACGAAATGAAATTAGGATGATAATCAGGGTCACGTCATGTATACACGAGAAATGAGCGATGCCAATTAATCAATGAGAAATCAGCGCAGAAAAAAAATTAACCAATGAGAAAGCATAATATAAAGAAGTTAACCGCTGTAGAGATTGGATTTGACAGGCATCGACATGACCGGGCCGATGCATATAACGTCGTCGAAGAAGAGAAGAGAGGTATAGCCTCGGATCGTGCGCACGATGGAATATGGATGATGATGATAGTTGAGACGACATGGACAGGCATTGTAAATGCATAAAAGGGAGAGAGACGCATGACGAGACTGATCGACCGGGAAAAAGCACTGGATCACATAACCCCCCGTGTTGGTTACTACACACGCATGTGTCGATCGTCAAATTATCGACATTTTCTTTTGCGACGAGTGTAATTATTGGCACTCTGAATTGTTATTACTCCATGCAACATTGCCGCCCTCAGAGCCTCACCCGGTCGACGACCATGAATCTGGGATCTGGAGTGCGCTCACTAATTACACAAGTAATCTCAGAGAGTAGCTACCTAGCTAGGCAGACATGGATAGCTCGTGATGATTGATCCATCGAATTGCTGCATGTGTACATTCCATATTCTTCGAAGCTTTCTTCAGCGACGGATATCACCACCTTTATTTTTTTTTCTTGTCGTCTGTGAATGCAGCGGAGATTCCATCGGAGCGGGCCGGTTGCAGGAGATTCCTCAATGAAGTCCAGCCCATGAGAAAACAACTTATGGGCCGGAACCCATATCGAAAGCAGAACAGAAGGGAGAGGCAGCCCGCTACGAGGCAGACGGCGGGATCACGGGAGTCGTCTTCGATTCAGCTTTGCAGTTTGCACGCGGACAGACGACACATCTCCTCTCCGCTGCTCCGGCGAGTTGTTCGTCGTCGTCCATGGCTGCGGTGGTGCGGGGCGTGCTAAGGGGCATAAAGGAGAAGGGCCTCTCCAACTTCATCCGCGACGTCCGTGAAGAAGGCTACTTGTAAGCTCCATGCAGTCCCCTCCGCAACTTCCTTTTCTCCCTCATCCATTTCCGTCTCCACCCGGTCTCGATCCAGATCCCTCTTACCTCATGCTACTGTTGATTCTCCCCCTTGTTTATTTGATTAGTCATTCATCCAACGCACGCTAGTTTTTGTTTACTGCGGATCTGATGGACCGATCGGTTCCTATCCGTTCGGATTAGGTTCATCCTGCGCTGTGTCATCCTTGGATTGAGAAATTAGATTTACGGTCCGTTGCTTAAACCAGTACAGAACAGATTTTCTGTCCACGCGTATTGGCGACATTACTATACTGTAGCTGATGCAATCCCACACAGCACCACAAGAACTACAGAAATTCAGTCTAGGATTCGGAATTGGGATATATTGAAATTACATTCTTCCTGTCGCTGCTTCTTTCATTCTCATTCACCGATTCCATTGCCACTTGTATTTATCTTTCCTTCAGACCTTCATTAAAACGCTTGTTTGAATAAAATCAACGAACATGGACTTTAGGGAAAATAAACTAATTCCCCTCTTATGGATTGAAGGGGGTTCTCAATCCAACGAGGCCCTAAACGTCGTGCAAACCATTCTTTTGTGATATAAATGAAAAATCATATGAAATATGTGCCTGGTATTGTAGAACAGAATGTTTATACTCTATTGCCACAGCTAAACCCGGTTGCCAGTGTCACTCTAATCGTTATGTTTTCCCCTGTTCTTTAGCTTGCTCCAAGTTGATTACTCTAACTGATCTTGTTGGAATGTACATGGTTCAATTCATGATGTTATTACTTATTAGGTGGCATTTGGATTGCTTGAAATAGGGGGTGGAATTTGGGAAATGAGGAAGCCTGGATATCATTTGACGTATTAGTTTTTAGGGATGGGAAAATGAAGGCCTCATATCTAGAAGATCTCAACCTGATGGGAAGGGTGGGTTTAGATCAGGAAATGGTCGCTGGACACAGATGCCCATTCCGCCATTCATCAGAGCCCCACCGCTGCTGTCACACCTGCATGCCGTCGACCCGTGTCGCTCGTCATCAGACACACTCGCTATCAAGCACTCAAGCCTCTGATGTCTGGAATCCCGTCACCTGCACCTGCCTTCCACCATTCCGCAGCGCTCCATGCGGCCATGCCTACCACTGCCAAAATCCGTCACAATCTCACTCCCTTCGCACAATCCAGTTGATGGTGGTGGATGCTAATTCAAAATTTTGGCCAAATGCTTAGCCCGTTGGCTGCATTTGTGCATGGATCTGCCTGCTTCTTAACTTGGGTCAGGCAGAAGCTCCAACGAATCGTATGGAGGCTGTTGAAGTTGAAGCTGTCTGGCTACTGTTTATTTTAATTCTTAATTCTTGTTGTCTGATCTCCGCTGATGTGCCTCGTGTTTGCATCCAACACTCTGTTCTGTCGCCTGCGGCTGATAAAAGCTGCTGAAGCAAACTTGGTTTAGATATACGCATGTTTGCTGCTTGGTGCTTGCTGTCTCCTTCGTTACATGTTCCTCTTCTTTCTCTTTTTATTTTTTCACATTGCTACTCGTTGCTTGCTACTTGTATTTTGCTTGGATTGAAGAGCACCGTTGAGGATTGGACTCATGGACTGAAATTAATATGATTTTTTTGCTTTAATTTTGTGAGGGGCACTTTGGTCATAAAAGAGTAATTTCCTTTCCTTTTCCCCAACCTGTTATATAACAAATGCTGGAAAGGGAAATGATCTCATATCCCTAGCCTAAACCTGCCTCATATCCCACCACATTTCCATTTCCCCAACTAAATCTGCATCCAAACGCCATCTTATTGTCTACCACCTTTTGATGTCCTTCAAAAGGATGTGCTGCCACCTATTTCAGTTTTGTAAATGCTTACACTGGACACGGACACTTTGCTGGCATCCATCTGTGATCTGTTGCTTTTCTGCAAAGGAGCGCCACCATGTTTGTGACATGTTTATAATTTATATTTCCTGCAACCCTTCCTTTCACTCAGTTCATACCATGCTTGATTCTGAACTCTCCAGTTTGGGAGAGATTAATTCTACTTTTGTTGCATTGCATTTGTGATTGAGTTGCCATAAGTTTCTAACATGGTGTAATTTGCAGCAAATGCCTTCTGGATGGGAACCTGTTGTAAGTGGTCACCCTCCTTGCTCTCCCTCCAATTTAAAAGGAATAGATCTGACTATGAGTATCAGCACAGATTAATTCTTTTCTCTTGTTCTTTCCAGGCAAACAAAAATTCATGGTATTGGTGCAACACTTGTGGGTGTTGACAAGTTTGGAAACAAGTACTATGAGAAACTACATGACACTCAGTATGGTAAGTGATACTTTGAGTTGGTCCAGTGTTTTTTTTATTCATACTTACGATTGAATTTACATCATGAAAAATGATAGACTCGCTGGGTTCTAAAAATATAGCCACTTTAGCGAGTTTAGATAATCGGTATATTTTGTTTATGTTGCTGTTCATTTCCCCAGATGGTATGCCAAAACGCTAAGCATTCGTTAATTTTGCAGGAAGGCATAGGTGGGTAGAATATGCAGATAAAGGCCGGTACAATGCATCCCAAGTCCCGCCGGAGTGGCATGGATGGCTTCATTTCATCACAGACAGCACTGGGGATCAGGCAAGTTTTTGTCTGCATGTTGCTTCCAGTTTTTACTGTATAGTGTTTGAGCTTGGCTCCATACAGTACTTGTGCTCGTCATTTGTTTCGTGCAATAGAGCGATAAGAAGAATTATTAAAATTCTTAGGAAATATACTCTGCTAGTGTGGATGTGGGGTGCCCGTTGTTTATTCAGTGCAATAGAGGTCACCCTTTTTTATGAGATATTACTCTGCTGGTCTGGATATGGTGGCCATTGAGAATTTTTCTTTCAGTACAAGAAGATTCTAAGGCAGTGATATTTGCATTTGTTAGTCGAAACCACTTAGCTGATATTGTTTCATTCCCCTTTCCCTGAGTAACAGCTGCTGGAGCGGAAGACTGCTAGGTACCTTGTGGAACACAAGCAGAACTTCACAGGTGAGGGTGAGGAGTTGATCTACCACTCCAAGGGGCACGCTCTAAACCCAGGACAGAGGGACTGGACAAGGTACCAGCCTTGGGAGCCGAAGAAAGAAATCTCCTCCTGAGTACGTCGGGGCGAAGTGTATCGAATCTTGTTTGTGTTTTTTGTTGTTTGTCTTGTGTTGGGTTCGTGAGCTGAACCTGAATAATGTACGCCGTTATCTGACAGCAATACTCACCATATAATTGGATCATCTCTATTTTGTTTTGAAAGATTGGTACTGCTGTTGAATAAACTTTCTAGCATTTTGTTGCTTCACTGTGCTGCTATTACTATTAGTTCGTAATCTCTGAAAGGTAATGACAGATCAACTGTATCCATCTCTTATATGTGTACCCCCTTTATACTTTAAAAAGAAATCGTTCTGGGTCTATAGTTGATTTTATAAAAACAAGTCGTTTTTGATATAATTGGATCATCTCTATTTTGTTTTGGAAGATCGGTACTGCTGTTGAATAAACTTTCTAGCATTTTGTTGCTTCACTGTGCTGCTATTACTATTAGTTCGTAATCTCTGAAAGGTAATGACAGATCAACTGTATCCATCTCTTATATGTGTACAGTATGTGTCAGTGATTAATTGAATTAAATGTGACCTGGGTGGTTAGTGATTATCAGCAAGATGCCGGTGGAACCGGTTTACGGGATCAACCTTTTGTCTCGTCAATCTTTTGCTGTAATCTTTCATGTGACTGGCGGGTCTGATGGGTGTTGGTATGGTAATTGCGCTGGCCTATCTGAGAGGAGAGGACTCGGGGCTGCGCTGAACTGAATGAAACTGGACGTGAGCGCGTGCCACGGCGAAAGACGTGGCCGCTTTCTTCACCCCTGTTCCTCCCCAGCTACCAACCCAGCGAGCGTCCCAACTCCCAACCCACGCAAACCACGCAGCCTCAAACCGGGAGACCATACCAGTTTGCGCCCACGCGACGCAGACGACGAGGAAGACGAAGCTGACCTCCTCCGATGGCCTCAGGCAAGGTACATCAATCTTAGCTGCCACTCTCTCCCGCTTTCAATTTCAGTACCTACAACTGAGTAACTTGTTCGATTACTTGGCCAGCAGGGGCAGGGTGACCTTGTGGAGGAGATCCATGTCTCTTCCGGCGGCGTCCGAAACGACGAAGACTGCGAGAACCGGCGAGCCTTGCTGCCCAAGCCTCCCGCGCACGCCGAGTGCTACTCCGTCTCCGCCGCCATCCTACCGTGAGCAGTTCTCCTCTTCTTCCCTCCGTTCTTCCGCTAAAACCCACCCTACCTACCTCTCGCGCCACATGTGCTTACTGCTTACTATGAGTCAAAGTTTGTAGCTTATATCGAAACGGAATGGATTGATAACTCACTGCGTGTCGTGTCTCTTTAATTGTTATTATTACTGGATTTGTCGCTTCTGTTCAAGTAATCCTCTTTTCTTTCCTTTGGAGCCCATCACATACGTCGCTGCCCCAATCAACAATTTGTCTCCCAATTAGATACTGAAAAATATCTGCAGCCAAAGTATCTAGTATTCCTGACATTCAACAAATTTATGAAGACTTGATCATTGTAACCGTGTCACATCTAGATTTAATATTTCTCACAGTAAACTTACGAAAGCCTTCAACTTTGTTGAACTGTATGCAGCTTCTTCTTTCCAGCCTTGGGAGGCCTTCTCTATGGTTACGACATTGGGGCAACATCTGGTGCAACTATATCACTCAAGGTATAACAGTACTGCATATCTTGTGCCTGCTTTCTTAGCAGAAGTGCTGAATCGTTAATTCCACATCAACTCCATCGATATTACTTGCTAATAAGATTATCATCAATTCCACTTTGCAGTCAGCGGCATTCAGTGGCACAACTTGGTACAATTTATCATCTGTGCAAACTGGCCTTGTGGTAATTCTCTATTCTACATCATACGAGAACTTTTGGTTCGTTTCACTTTCTAGTATGCTGTTGCTAAATGATCTGGTCTCTCTTTTGCATGGTGCAGGTCAGTGGTTCGCTCTATGGTGCTTTGATTGGCTCTATCTTGGCATTTACCATTGCAGACCTTTTAGGTCTATCCCCTCTCTCCTTCTATATGCTAATTATTTTCTATATTGTAATGTACTCTGGTCTTCTGATATTACTTTTGCTTATTGCTTCCTACAGGACGGCGCAAAGAGCTTATCCTTGCATCTATTTCATATTTGATTGGAGCCCTTCTGACAGCAGCAGCACCCAACTTCCCTATCATGGTGGTTGGGCGCTTTTTATATGGCATAGGAATCGGACTGGTACTGGAACCAAATATTCTACTCCCAATCATAGTTGACATTAATAAACAGATGAACACAAACATTTCATTATGACTTTATGAAGCTTATGTGAGATGCTTTCATCAGGCCATGCACGCTGCTCCAATGTATATTGCAGAGACTGCTGCAAGCCAGATAAGAGGCATGCTCATTTCTCTGAAGGAGTTCTTTATTGTTTTAGGGATGCTTGTAAGTGCAGATTATAACCCATCCTAATATTCCTTTTTTTTTAAAAAAAAAGAAGGCACCCCCTCCCTCCTCTTTGAGTCATCATTTACACTATTCTTATTTAGATTCCTACCTGCAGCTTGGTTATATTGCAGGCAATTTCTATGTTGAAGTGGTTTCTGGTTGGCGTTACATGTATGCCACCAGCATACCGTTATGTGTCATAATGGGAGTTGGCATGTGCTGGTTACCCTCTTCGCCTAGGTGGCTCCTGTTATGTGCTATACAAGGGAAGGGAGATTTGCCGGAGGCAAAAGAAACTGCGATCCAGTGCTTATGTCGATTGCGAGGTGTTTCTTCTGATTTGGTCTCGGATCAGATTAGCTTGATTCTCGAAGAACTTTCATATGTTGATGAAGAGAAACAAGTTGGCTTCAGTGAGATCTTTCAAGGAAAATGTCTTAAAGCAATGATGATTGGATGTGGTCTAGTGTTCTTCCAGCAGGTGATTTCTTAAATCTTTCATTCATCATGTATTACTTTGCTTCTACTAATTCCATGATATGAAGTTTTTTTGTCTATCGAGAAAAATGTTGCATCGTTCCATCTGATCCTGCCTTATGTATATCCAGGTCACTGGTCAACCAAGCGTACTGTATTATGCTGCTACAATCTTTCAGGTACTGTTGGTTTTCAATATGAAAGTAGCCAGTTCAAGCATGTCCTAGTGTTATTATACAGTTTCTTTGTAAATGAAGCCCATTTTTTTGGAAACTTCTATAATGAATACCAGTACAGGGGGGGGGGGGGGGGGCGTCAAGGGTTAAATAAATTGTCAATCTAACTTTCAGGGGGGTGAATTTATTTGTCAAACTTCTGTTGGCAGCTTGCTCTGTCAGGACTATTTAAATGCTAGCTTCTGTTTCGTTTTTTATACCTCATAGCTAACACTGTTTGTAACCAGAGTGCTGGATTCTCTGGAGCATCAGATGCCACTCGTGTGTCGATTCTTCTTGGTGTACTGAAGGTACATGTCAATACTCACGCATAAGGCGTGTTTGAATTACAGAACTGATATTTTGCAACTTTAAGATGATCTATAGATGCCTAAATAATGGTTTTTACAGCAATTCATTATAGAACTTCATCATTACATAGTGAATGAAGCGTATTGTAGTTACTTGTTTTGTAAGGTTGCGTGCATGACCAAAGAAAACCCGCTCTTACTGTTTCTATATATCATTTGCACCCATAACGAAAATTTATTGTCCTTGAAGTAGTTATGATATTTCTTACTGTCCTCTAATGATGTGTTGGTTTCATTACTGTAGTTGATCATGACTGGATTGGCAGTCCTTGTGGTTGACAGACTTGGCAGAAGACCGTTACTCATTGGAGGTGTCAGTGGAATTGTAAGTTTTCTTTGATGCTCATCAGACAGTCTATTTTGCATTTCATTATTATACAATTGTTTTTACTGGAGATGCTGCTAAGTGCTAAGGTTACTGAATTTTCAGGCTGTTTCCCTATTTTTGCTGTCCTCGTATTACACTTTACTGAAGGATGTATCTTATGTGGCTGTAATAGCACTTCTACTATATGTTGGCTGTTACCAGGTACTTTCTCCTTTTTTAATTCGCATACCGTATTTGAGAATTCTGATGAGCTGTGCACTGGCCTTTGTTAAGTAGAATGGATTGCCCTGCACCAATGTTTTAAGGAATACGATCTTGTACTTTCTATGTGTGAGTTTGGTGACCTTCTGCTGAAGCAAACTTACTGTGCAGCTGTCATTCGGTCCAATTGGTTGGCTCATGATCTCGGAGGTATTCCCATTGAAGCTGCGAGGTCGTGGACTGAGCATTGCTGTCCTTGTGAATTTTGCGTCCAATGCGCTGGTCACCTTTGCCTTCTCTCCACTGGAGGTACGAGCCTGTCCTGTTGTTACTGCCATTTGGAGTGTTATGTTGCTACGGCAAGATGTTGCTTGCATGAAGTTAATTGGTTGTTAATAACTGTGTTGTATGTATGGTGTAGGATTTGATTGGAACGGGTTTGCTCTTCTCTGGATTCGGAGTGATCGCTGTGGCGTCTCTCGTCTTCATATTCTTCATTGTCCCGGAGACGAAAGGGCTCACACTGGAAGAGATTGAAGCCAGTCTGTAGTGTAGTTTATGAACTGAACTGAAGGGATTTATGTAGCCCGCTACTTACGCTACTTACAGATTCTGCAAGTCATCCGCAGGATTATTTTCTCCTGTTTGTTGGGCTAACAAAGCAGTGGACGGGCCGTGTGCTTCAAGGATAATAGAGCTGGGCCATACTAGGCAGGCCCAGAAAATAAAACAGAATAGAACTGCCCATATTGGGCTAACCACCTTTTTCTTACCAATATATAAAGGAGAGGGTCGTCATCGTCATCGCTCCCCACTGACCCGTCGCCCGTCAGACACCGTTTGATTTCAATCGAACGACTCACGGTTAGCCCACCCCTCGCCATAACCCGTTGCTCCATCACCCGCGCCGACAGGTAGGACCCACGCTCTTGCACCCGCCGCTCGCTCGACTCTCCTCGCCAACCCTAATTCTCGGCCTTCTCTCCCCGCTCCTTCGCCTCCTCTCCCTGGCCTCGAGCCGCAGCCCCGCCGCCACCGTCGCTGCAGCATCACGCTGCGCTCTCCTCCTCCTCCTCGAGCAGCCGCCGTCATGGCCGCTACAGCGTTGTGCCACACTCTCCTCCTCCTCCGTCAGTCGAACCCTAGCCAAACCGAAGTTGCGGCGGCTGGATCCACTGCCTACGCGCCGAAGGAATCTCGTCGAGCTCACCGCGACGGTCACCTCCCCTTCCTCTCGTCGTTCTCGATGAAGAGGACGGTCACCTCCCCAAGCCATCCTGCCTTCCATGTCGCAAGCGTCGACCGCGTCGTCAACCGCCCCTTGCCGTCTTCTTCCTGGTCGTGAAGTTGCGACCTCGACGGTGACCTAAAAGGGTGGCGACATTGTCTGCATCTCCGGCATTGGCGGCGACCAAAGGCAAGGGTGGGCATTGGCGGCGACCATCCAGGTCGAGCAGCACCTCCCCTGCCTCCTGTCCCCTCCCAACACCGCTCTGGTCGCCACTGTCCCCGGCCGGCCATTCTGCTTCGCTCCCCTCCCTCGATCTGGCACCACAAGCAGCTCTGCTCGAACCTGGCCGCCGACCATCACTGTGCAGCTCCGGCCCCTCCACCGCCCTCCAACATGCGCCTACCGTCTCGTCCTGCTCTACGAACGTGCCGCCACCCCGTTAAGGTGAGTGCGAATGTTTGTCTTTGTGTGAATAAAGAAGCGGTGGAGGGGCCGGATCTTTAGTAACGGATCTTTGAATTTGTGTGAATATAGGAGCGGTAGATGCATCCTGCTGAGATCCCCGAAGGATAAGACTCGAATCCTGATTTCTTTCCATGGCAATAGACTCGCTTCGACATGCAGCGCCTCGAATGGACGTGCTTGATGCCAAGATCCCCCGCTGGATTCTACAAGGGGACACAAGGAGGAGAGGAAGCAGTCGCATCCTTGATCATCTTCCGTCTTCGCGGTGAGCATCAGATCCTCTCCACACTGTTTATCCCTTCTCCTAGGACGAGACTTCATGTTGCCTGTAAGGTGTTTGAGGAAATGCCACAATTTGATTCTGCTCAGGAAGCTAGTGCATCACTGCCATGTCTTGTGTAGCTTGCTCTAGCCAGGCCAAGAACAACTTGCTTAGCGTTGTGTTGGACCTCTGCCTGATTTGGCATGATTAGTAGTAGGATTAGAGGTTGTAGGTGGAGGTATTGGAAACTCAGTTCTGCATGGTCTTTGATGGATTTATTGAAGAATATTAGGACGTGTTATTTAGTTAAGTGTAGTTCAAAAGTAGATCACTGTGCATTGAAACTTCTTGTTCGCATTAATGTGAGATGCTGCGACTGCAATTGTCATCTCTGCCTGGCGCCATGGTTATTGTAGGGCTTGGTTCTGCTTAGGCCTTAGGATGTTGTTCTTGTTGGAGGCTTAGCAGCTGCGGGTGGAGATCGGGTCGATGACGATGCAATGCTGTTGTGAGGGCGTGAACAAGTACTGGTTGGTTCACTATTTTTATCACTTTTGAAATTCTAATGGCTAGAACTAGCGAAACACTATATTTTTACACAAAGTATTTTTATCAATAATTAATTTATTATTAATGTATCTTGCAGTGATAAATTAAAAATAATCATGCCTATAGATTGGAGACATTTATTAATATATTAACGTATATATTACTGATAATTGATTTTATTGTTGTTAATTATGTGTGGGTTGTCATTATGACTGCAGTTCTGAAACAAGCTGGGTCCAGCAATGAAAACAATAGAGGAATATCATGTCGATTCTAGATTAGGAAATGCTTAGTTGATTTGCTTGTACAATGAAGCTGCCCCTTCAAGTGAGTAAGTCAACTCCCCTTTTTGTTTGTACATTCGTGTATATAGTGATAGAAAGCGGTGTTATGATACTGCTACTTTGTCTATGACGTGTGCCTACGTGCTACTTATTTGATGACATCATGATGTTTAGTAGGCATCTTATCATGTTTCACCGATAGCATGTGAGAAACTGAGAAAATGAACTTTCCCTTAACCTGATATGGCAGACTCGTAGTAAAGCCCGTAATTTTTTTTACATGTTGCCATATCTGTGTCTGCATCAAGTAGCTTTTTTTTTATAATATAATTCTATTTTCCAACAAAACATATATGAGAGATTGATTGTTTGGTTACCAGGTGGATTATGGCCAGGAGAACACCATGCTTGCGACCATACACAGGAGAATTCATTACACAGGTACAGATTTTGAAGAATTGCCATGACTTCCTGTCATTTTTTTCATCATGTGGAAGGAAAAATAATCTACCTTTTTATTTGAGTGTTTCTTTATCAGCCACCGGATATTTATCAGTTTACAGTGGGATATAGCTTTGGAACCTAATGGTATTCTGCAGGTTGCTAGAAGTAGGTTTCCTTTTTTTCATACTTTCTATTTCTTTCATATCTTCACTTTTAACGATACAGTTATATTTTGTGGTGGTGCCTGTACAATTAGCTTAACATTTTTCAAAATATCAGACAGTTGTGACAGTAGTAATATTGTAGTGCTGCTTGTGGATATAGCTATGTGCAATTTTTAACTTATCTGAAGTGCACATGCTTGTGGGTAGAGCGTTGTAGCAGTACAATTAGATTTTGCTATGTATCTTGTAATAACAAACCAAAGATAAATAAGACACTTTGTAAAGTCTGCATTTTAGCCACAATTTCATTATTGAGAGACAGTCTGCATTTAATCACAATTCATGCTCGAGAGAATAGAGGGATATATAGTTCGTTATGTTTTAGTGATAGTTTTTGGGTCCTACAACTGCAGCTTTATTGCAAGTATCTGAAATATTTATGCTAATAATAGTTGTTTTGGATGATTTAGAGACACCGGTAATGTAGTGGAAACTGTAGTAAGCATCTGGCAACTAAACTAACATTGGCTTATGTAAAGGAGGTCTTCCAAGTGTCCAGGTTTTAGGTAAATGTTATTGTTGTACATGATTGAAATTTGCATTCAAGTACTTTTTCAGGACATGGTACAAATAGAAGTGCTCCGGTATATATCGGTGTTTTTTGTTATATACTGAAGGGAATGCAACTGAATTTGCTGCCAAATAAACAATCCTTGTTGTTAGATATTCTTATCTTTTATTTTTTATTTCTTCTTAAGAGAGTTTATCAGTATATAGGAAATTAATTACAAAGTCCCAACTATGACCGTCAATATCTGCATGTATATGTAGCGGTACAAATTATTTCCTATTTTTTTTTAGAATATTCGCTTCTTTCTGACTAGAAAAGTCTACACATCTTAAATTATTATCATATGTGTTAATTATGAAGCACATCTTTGTTCCCTCACCTGGCATCAAACTCAAATGATATATTCTTGTTTATAGATATAATTTTATCTTAACATTTACCAGCAGCTTTAACATAAGTGACTTGTCATTTTTTTATATATAATAATTCTGAATCAATTAGTATTGCCATATAGTAAACTTGTTGATGTTTTTTTTTTCTTTTGAATCGATGTCACTTGCATTGACAGAAGCTGCAATTCATGAGGTCAGATTATCACCGTACCCTGTTTACCACTTTCTTAGTTTGTTCTGTGCTTTTTTAGATGAATAATAATAATAATGCACATTAACAGTACTTTTCTAAAATGGCTTCTCAGCTTGTGTAGGCAATGGCAAGAAAGATAAGTCATGTGTTGTAATAATCTTATATATATATAAAATGTCACTAGAACTGCTAGATTTTTCTTTAAGATGGTGGGATTTAAGTGTCACTTAAAATGTGATGAAAAATAGAGATGGTTCTGTTCTGTTTGTAATGCCACATGCCATCTTGCTTTAATCTGGTACTCGAAGGTCTCGCTGGAGTGGTTCTTTTAGGTGCATCAGTTTCATACTGCCATCTTACTTTAATCTGGTCCTGCATATGTTGCTTCTGTTCTAAATTCAATGCTTTACTTCTCATCTTTGCAACTGCATTATTGTGCATTTTCTATGTGTGTCAACCATGAAAGCATTCTTTACTATGCTTTGGATTATATATGTTTATTAGTAAGCCTTTGTTTCCATTATTTCTCTTTTCTATGATTGTTAAAGGGAAAATATATGTTACTCCTACAAATGATGCAGTAATTCATTTTCACTTTTTCAAGCAACAAAGAAACAAATTCTTAAATGTTGTGAGGCTTATTCAAACAAAGCAAAGTATAATTTATGAATATAAGAACTATCCTATCTGCTGAATCTTAGCCACTATTTTTGTGACTCCCAGCACAACCCTAATGTAAACATAAGTGTATTTTAATTGCTTGAGAATAATAACCATATTTTACAAATAGGTTGGAGAGTTCAAATTGGTGCAATTGCAGGACACACCACCAATGCATACTGGATGAAGCAATTTTAAAGATAAGAAGACACATGTGATTTCACCACTTCTTATTCTTCCAGTTGCAGATTGTGCCTTGCTATTTGCATTTTACTGACGTTATGTGATTTAGGAGGACTATATCAATCGTCAGATAGGTGAGTTTTCCACAGTTGTGGAGAATCCTGGGTTTCCTTTTACTTCTATTTAAGAAGAGAGAGCAAGTAACACAATGTATTATTTTTTACGGTGGAATAGTAAGAATATTATATGATGATTATTGGAATTTGTGATCCCAGTCTGATGTTGAACAAGATTAATTTGTAGTTGTATGTTTATCGGTTGGAGGTTTATTTATATTTGTATATGAATAATATATATATTATAAACCACGCTCGTAGCAACGCAGGGGCATTACCCTAGTTATAACTAAAACATCAACCTGTCATTGCAACATCTGTAAACGCAAAAGAATTTGGGCGAAATCTACTTAACCAAGGAAGATTGACCTAGAAAAAGAAATTAACCAAGAAAGAAGTGTCTTTCCAAGGTTAGATTAGATAAGAGAAACCTTAAGACATGTTATGGGACTACTTAATCAAATAAGTACAATGATACCATCTTATAAGTTTTCTTATGCAGGACATGTAATCATAAGATAGATTATGAAATAATTTATATGATAAGTGGTTTGTTAAGTTGTTTTTTTATTAATTATATGGCCTCTTAACTTATAAATATAAAAATAAATATTTATAGGTTAAAAGACCACTAGAATTCGTACAATAGTGTGAGGGCTGTCATACTTTTAAATTTTAGCGCATGAGATGGTTGCTTTGCGAAACAATCATATTTTATCTTAGCATACTTTTTCTTGTCCACATCATTAAAAATCTTATGTGACACTGCATGAGACGTACTATGAGATAATCTATGTGTAGCATTATACCTGTCCTAATCTGTGCTACCATCAATTGTATTTTTTTTCTTTGTCATTCTAGCAATTTTATGGAAACAAAGCCTCGATAACAAGAGGTGAGAGAGAGAGATGTATGTACGTGGCTCCTCGCAAGAATAAAAAAAAGGTTCATGAGGTATGTGTCTATATTGATGTGGGGCAGGAAGGCTTTGGTTTATTGGTTTTTTAATAATATTATTTTTAAACATAATTGTAGAATTGGTGCATCTTTTACTAAAATTGTAAGAGTGGGAGCCAGTCGGTAATTCCTGACCGGTTAGGAAGAAATCGGTCATCCAATAACCGATTAGCACTTATCAGGTGCCCGAGACCCGATAAGTCTGTCCCCCTAGCCACGTCATTGCCGTGTAGGAAGTCGAGGTGTTCGTAGCCATGACAGACCTATCGGTTATAGGAGAACCGATACCCCTCTGTCGCTATGTGAACAACCAACGGAGGAGGCGGCGGTGGTGGAGGAGGAGGCAGAGTCGGGTTTGGGGAGGGGCCGGGTCGGAGGCGAGCGGCTGGCAGCTCCATCTCGGGGGGGGGGGGAGAAGGTATATATTTTTTTTTCCATTGACTTTATTTGTTTTGTAGTTATAGTTTTTCATTCTATTGATGCAATGCACAATAAGAAACAGATTTAGGTACCTGTAATAGCAATATTTCTTGGGTAAATAGTGTATGTAAAAAAAAGTTAGGTGCCTTGAACAGATATAGGAACTAGGTACTTGTAGTAGTAGAAAATTATAATGTAAGAATTAGGTACTTCGATTAGCAATATTTATTCAGTAAATATTACAATGTAGGAACTAGGTACTTATAATAATAATATTTGATCATAGCAATATATAATATAGGAACAATATTTGATATTAGGCCTATTCCAACTAATTGGTTACTCAATAACCTACTAGCTAATATGAAATGTTGTATGACTAGTCGGTCACTGGAAAACTAACTAGTCCCACGCCCATGGGCTAGTTGGTTATCCAGTGACCGATAGGTCTGTTTGAGCCCAACAGGGCCCACCTCACAACTGCAAGTGGTGCCAGGTCACTACCACGGAGGATATTGGTCACTAGATAACCGATTCATCCTAGCGGTGTAGTCACCAATAGACATCTATTTTCATAATTTATCCTATCCCTACCTCAAAAATGCAATTATGTTTAATAATAATATTATTATTTTTAACAAAACCCGGTTTATTGTCACACATTGTGGTACATCTTGGCAAATTGTTTGTCTAAGATGTGGCGAAACATTTGCTCATGACACCTCACGTAAAATTTGACAATGTACTGGGTAAATGTGATGTTAGCTTCCAGTTGTCACAAGCAACCATGAGATGTGATAACGTGTGGCTACAGATCAAGCATGCACTGAATTCATCTGTAGAAGCACATTTGATTACGAGAAGAGTGTTGTAAGAAAAAAAAAAGCAGCGCATGACTAAAGGGATGATGCGCCCCATGTTTTGCAATCTAAAGTATTGTCTCTTTGCTCGAGGGTCAACATCCACGGGATGAGACGCACGGCCTCCGATCCCCATGTGACGGTCGCATTCACGATGAGCCCAGTCCTAGCCAGACAGCAGACACCAACCGCTTCGTCGTTCTCCTCCAGCGGCTAGAATAGCCTTGTTTGCGTTACAGGCGTGCAGGCTGGCCAATGGCCATGATCGAGTTGGTGCAAAAGCTAAGCACATCGTCACATGGATGGGCGGCCCCTTCCCTCCCGCCGTCTGTTGAACATATCCACTGGCTTGTTGGCGTGTACGCGATGCATACATGTGGTGTGCTTCATCTTATCTATCTGTACCTTCAAAAAGAAAGAAGAAGAGATGCTAATGACGAGTTCAGTTTCATTCCTTGCTGCCCGTTCCTTCCTCCGCCTAATCATTCCTTGCGTCGTTACCGCTAACCCGGTCGCGTGATTAGCGGCCTTTTCCTTCGTGTCCCGGCCGGAGCCCGTGAACCGGACGGACGGATTTGTCACCACATTGTGCATGTGAATGGGAAGTTCCAAAAGCTTCCGGTCACATATCTAAATCGTCCATGTTGGCTGACTGCCTCACTCCGGAACGGAGCAGAACACGGGGCCCCAGCCGAAGAAACAGTGAAGAATTCCGTCCCACTCCAAAAAGGCCACGCCGACAAACAGGCGAACAAACCGGCTGTAAACCAACTGTGTCAAGCAGCACTAGCACCGCACCATTGCGGGCTAATCACGCGACTTGGCATCTCTTCCTCCTCCACTGCATTCCTCCTGACGCGTCATTAATTTTCTTCTCCGTTCCCTGCTAAGAATTCAGTGAGGAGGGAAGGGGCCTAGCAGTCTAGGAGCAGTAGCAGCAACCAATTCGAATTCAGTGAGGAAGGCGGGGCCATGGCGTCGCTGGAGGACCTGGGCGTGTCGGCCTTCATCAACATCCTCGGCGCGCTGGTCTTCCTCATCCTCTTCGCCGTCCTCCGCATCCAGCCCGTCAACGACCGCGTCTACTTCCCCAAGCTCTACCTCGCCGGCAAGCGCGCCGCCACCCACGACACCCGATCCGCCGTCCGCCGCTTCGTCAACCTCAACCTCTGCACCTACGTCAGGTTCCTCGGGTGGGTGCCCGGCGCGCTCCGCATGACCGAGAACGAGCTCGTCGCCCACGCCGGCCTCGACTCCGCAGTATACCTCCGAATCTACACGCTCGGGTGAGTCAGTCCTCGTCTCTGCTCTTCTGAATGATGATTTTTCCCATTTACTACCTACTTGTGCTTGTGCTGATGCTTCTTCCGTTACCAACAAATTCTTGCTCGGCTTTCCTTGCTACCGGTGCTTGTGCAGCATCATGAGTTGAAATTCTGCTCATTCTTGACTAGTAGAGGCGCAATCTTTGCTTGATTCTGTTTTGAGTTCTGCATGCGACCTGATGATGGCATTGTTTCGCACTGAAATGCAGCACCGTTTGCATCCTTTTTTTCTTGTTTGGTTTCTGTTTTCAAAATAAAAAAATAATAATCAAGCACGGGAAACTTCCGGGGATGAAATTCCTCTCTCTTCAACCGTAACGGCCGCCGAATTAGCTTTCTTTACCGTATCTTCGGCTGAAATGAAGTCATGCCAACTAGTATGACGGTTTCAAGATTTTTGCCTTTGCCTGGCTGGACGCATGCTGTGCTGGTGGTTTGCGTGTGGATGCTGCATTCCTTTCTGCAACTTGTTCGTTTGCATGTTAAAAAAAAAAATGCGGTCTTTCTAGTCTTTTGGAGATGATCAACTCTCACTGCACTCTTGGATTTCACAAGCTTCATCGTTTCACATTCTTTGGTCGTCCCTGGAGACTGGCATGTTTCATCGTTTCACATGAAAGAAAGAGGCCGCACAGTACCTAGGTTATCTGGAGACTGCAAAGCCAAAACAAAAGCATGAAGGTTGCTTCTCCAGAGAATTGCTTGTGTTTGATGACAGAGTTGCTAATAATGTTGTCGTTAGCACGTTGTGGCAATGCTGTTATCCCGGTCATTTCAGTCGTGCGTTGAAAACGGTGTCGTCAAATAATAGTTCACCGGCGCACGATTCCTGGCTTTCTTTCAGGATGGTACAATGTTCGGTGATTTTATTACTACCACTACTGCTCCTTAGAACCTGGTAGTAGGCTACATATCATTGATGGAGTGTCAAACTTTAGACTATTCTTTGGTAGTGCTCGCCCACTAAACAACACCGCTATTGCGTCGCAAGGGTAAGGACAAACTTTGTGCCGTTATCACTGCGATGGTGGTGGCACCAACCGATTCTCTCCTGCTGTGGGGACCGGGTTTCACGACTGTCGACTGGTGATGCTTTTCTTGGTAGTTTGGAACTTTTGGATGAAATTTCCACTGAAAAGGTTTCCCTATTCCGATTGTAACTGTGACCCAAAGAGGACATGCTCCAAACGTCACCGGCGTTCTCACATCTCACGCCGTCTCTGCTACCATAGACTGAATAGAGAATAATTTCACCGTCACGTGTTCTGCAGTTAATTAAATCTCAAGCTTCTAGTGCACATGGGTAATGATTGCTTTGCATTTACACAAAATATGCGGATAATTTCAACATTTGCTCCTCGGAACTCTGAAGGACCATCTGTTAGTGCACTACAGAGCACAGAAGATGGATCCAAGATCTAGATTTTAGGTCACTCCAGTCTAGTGTGAGGTTTTATATCATGCAATTTCATTTAGCCATGATGCAGTTTATAGAAACTGACCTGTTTGTTTGGAGGCACTCTAATTTTTAGAAACCAGTTTCTTAAAGACTGAACGGATCCAAACAGGACCTTTTGTATGCTGACACATATTTTACCATCTGCTTCTCAGACTCAAGATATTTTTGCCTATCACGGTTGCTGCATTGCTGGTTCTTGTTCCAGTCAATGTGTCTGGTGGTACCTTGCTCAGTCTAAGAAAAGAAGTTGTTTTCAATGATATTGATAAGCTTTCTATATCAAATGTTAGCCCTGGATCTAACAGGTAAGAATCATATGAACACTACTCTTAACTAATATCCTTTTTTCATTCTACATGGGTGTGACTGCAAGTTTGCTGTTGCAATATATTTAAAAATCTAACCACTACCATTGATTTTCATTTCAGATTCTTTATTCATCTTCTAATGGCATATGTGTTCACATTTTGGACATGCTTTATGCTGTACAAGGAATATAGCAATGTTGCATTTATGAGACTGCATTTCTTTGCCTCGCAGAAGCGTTGTGCCGAACAGTTCACTGTAAGTACATTGAAAATGAATGCTATGATATACGTATAATCTATGCCATCACGATCTAGCTCTGTGTCATTTGCGGCAAAGAATTAGGAAAATAATGACCGAACAGATTTGTTGTCAATATCTGAATTTGATACGCTGAGTGAAATATGTATTGATTGTGATATTTGTTTTTCTTTGTGATATATTACTAATTGCAACTGTGACCTGGTTCCACTGTAGTATTTAAGATTCCTTTTAATGGCAGGTTATTGTTAGGAACATTCCTCATGTTTCAAGTCATTCAACATCTGAAACGGTGGATGAGTTCTTCTGTAGGAACCATCCAGATCACTATCTTGGTCAGCAGGTATATGATCCTCTGTTTAATCCTGAGTTCTTTTAAACCAATCTTAGCAAATGTGCTGATTACAAGGCTAATCTTATTTTGTATGGTCAGGCTGTTTACAATGCAAACCGATATGCTAAACTCGTAAAGCAAAGAGAGAGGCTCCAAAACTGGTTGGATTACTACCAGCTGAAATATGAAAGGCACCCTGACAAAAGACCATATGGAAGGGTATTCACATTGATTTTGTTCATTCTTTCATTTGTAATCTTTATAAGTTCTTATGCCTCGGCATTTTGGTGTTGCAGACAGGATGCCTTGGTTTCTGTGGCAAACAGGTGGATCAGATTGACTACTACAGGGCTAGAAGCAGCGAGCTTGAGAAGAGGGTGGGTCTTCAATCCTTGACAATTGACATGATGGCTTCTCATCAAAGACATGCACAATGCATTTTTTACGTTATGGGTGGTAGTCATGTTAACCATTTTAACAAATGTTGTTCATCATTCTGATATTTTCAGATGGCATCTGAGCGCCAAAAAGTTCTAAATGACCCAAAAGCTATAATGCCGGTTTCTTTTGTGACGTTTGATTCAAGATGGGGTGCTGCTGTATGTGCACAGACACAACAGTCAAAGAACCCGACCCAGTGGCTAACTGATTGGGCTCCTGAACCTCGGGATGTTTATTGGCCAAACCTTGCCATCCCATTTTTCTCTTTAAGTATCCGGAGATTTTTAATATCTGTTGCGGTCTTTGCTTTAGTATTCTTCTACATGATACCAATTACATTTGTGCAATCACTTGCCAATCTTGAGGGTCTTGAAAAAGTTGCTCCCTTTCTGAGGCCAGTAATAGAAGTGTAAGGCTTCTTTCTCCTGCTTTGTTTCCATCAACTCTTTCAGTGTTACTTGTATCATATCGTTCCATTTTGCTATCGATTTATATACTTTCTCGTTCAATAATTTGCAGGCAAGTGGTGAAGTCCTTCCTGCAGGGGTTTCTTCCTGGTCTGGCTTTGAAGCTCTTTCTCTATATCCTCCCTACGGTTCTGATGATTATGTCAAAAGTTGAAGGCTATGTCTCTTTATCATCACTGGAAAGAAGAACTGCTTCAAAATATTATTACTTCATGCTGGTGAATGTGTTCCTCGGAAGCATAATTGCTGGCACAGCATTTGAACAACTATATTATTTTCTCCACCTATCTCCTAACCAGTAAATTTCTTCACACATCTTTTCCACATATTTTGTGTACTTTCCTTGTTATTTGGTTTGTCATGCAAAACAAAGAAATTGCATTACTGCTGCTGCTTCTACCTTCTCAAAGTTGTGATTTTGGATGTGTTTGTAAACTGTAACAAGGTTCTTCTTTGTGCAGAATACCAAGGACCATCGGTGTAGGTATCCCAATGAAGGCTACATTTTTCATGACGTACATAATGGTTGATGGCTGGGCTGGCATTGCTAACGAGATTCTCAGAGTGAAGCCATTGGTGATATACCACTTGAAGAACATGTTTATCGTGAAGACGGAAAGGGATAGAGAGAAGGCAATGAATCCTGGCAGCATTGGACTTGGAGAAAACCTTCCATCGCTGCAGCTGTATTTTCTGCTTGGGCTCGTATATGCTGTTGTCACGCCCATTCTCCTTCCATTCGTAATCATCTTCTTTGGTTTTGCTTTCCTTGTCTACAGACACCAGGTCAGCTAATCTCCTAGTGATTATGAAATCTCTAGCGTTGCATCCTGTTTCACTCACCTCCATTAACTTGTCCTCCTCTTTGGTTATTGCTGGTTTCAGATCATCAACGTGTATAATCAGGAGTACGAGAGTGCTGCTGCATTTTGGCCTCAGGTGCATTCCCGCATAATAGCAAGCCTGCTGATCTCCCATCTGACTCTGTTTGGTTTGCTGGGCACAAAGAAAGCAGCCTACTCCACCCCTTTGCTCATTTTCCTACCATTTCTGACGTTATGGTTTCACAAGTACTGCAAAAGTCGGTTTGAACCTGCATTCCGGAAGTATCCTCTAGAGGTCAGCCATGTTTTACAGCAACATTCCTTCTCTCTGCTGCTATATGTGTGTGAGGCACAATGACTGATGTTTGCAATGTTGCTATTGTTTTGTTCTGTCAGGAAGCAATGGAGAAGGACAATATGGAGCGTGCCTCGGAGCCTAACTTGAACCTGAAGTCCTACTTGGCTAACGCTTATCTTCACCCCATTTTCAATCTTTTCGAGGTGGCAGACAAAGAGGAGACGGTAGAGGTGCGAATCGATAAAGCCGAAACCGAGCACCAGCACCAGCATCACTCGGAGGATCATATGAGGAGCTCATCACAGTATCACGAAGAGACTCAATTGAGGAGCACACATCAGACGACGTATTACCATGAGGAGAGCTACCATCAGGAGAGCCATGTCAGGAGCAGCCAGTATCATGAGGGGATTCACGTGAGGAGCGACATGGATTTGCCATCACCGCCACACTATGTGTATCACTAGGACCTTGAGCCTTGATGATTCTGAGAAGCAGCTGCCTCTAACTTGATTTAGTTGTTCTGGTTATTTTGTGAACGCTTAGTTACCCAACAACCTCTAAGCTGAATAGCTGATGCAGATGAACAGGTGAGTATACATGATTTGTTACATGTACATGGGAGTGTGTGTCGTGCAGTAGTAACTGTAAAGCATATATGACATGCCTCAACATTGATTCCCTCGAGCAAAATGACGAGAAATCGCCATATATTAGAACGAGTGTTCTTGACTATATGAGAGAATGTCTTCCTCTGGAGTGTTAGTCTGAAGATGTGCCATTTGATTTCAGTACAGATTTACCCATTTACAACAGAGCATAGAAGAGCAAGCCTCCACCGCGTTCTGCATGCATTTAGTTTAAATTGTCAAGCTTATCATATCGGTAATAAAGTTATCATATGGGCAATTGTGAAATAAAAAAATGACAAACTTGTAAATGTTATTTTTTTTCCGTATGGTCAAAAACATAGTACTGCAATTTCTGGTAGTCTTTGGATCCGCCGGTAAGAGCTTCTCCAAAGGTTGATTCTAAGCTAGCTTTTAGAATTGTTTATTGGAGAAAAAGAAGAGAAAGAAGGTAGCTAGCTCTTCATAAAGAGTAAAATAAGAGACTTAAATATGGACCCCACTTCTCATCAATCTTTTGTAAGAGCTTGCTACTAGCTCTTAGCTAACTCTATCTTTGGAGAAGCTCTAATGGAGCTAGTGTGGCACCCGGCGCCAGCTCTCGTTGTCAAGGCCGGTCCACAAGCGGATCCTATGCCGCGTGATGGGGACCGGATCCTGAGGGCTCCTGTAGGTGGCTAAATGGGATGGCTTGGCACATTGTGCTTATTGGCCCGTGCCGAGGCAGCTTAGGGGCTAAGGTATCGGCCCACGACACTTCATGCAAGAACTTAAGCGTGCTGGGTTGGCCCATTACGCCCCTAAGAACACTTGACCCGCTTTCGCCCGCCAGGCACACGAGCCTGGCCTCGAGCTTGGTGACATGGAGTGGAGGAGCAGGTGTGGCACTCGCCTAAGGAGGCCGGCCTCGTTGGCGCAATGCTCGTCTGAGGAGGTAGATCTCAGTGGCGTGTGACGCCGAGGTGGATGTGGCGGCTCACAAGCAAGCACCGGTGCCACCGAGAGCTAGCGAGCAAGGAGCGACACAAGCGAGTGAGGAGGGACGTGACAACAAGGGGAGCGCAAAGCTGCAAGTCAGCGACCTAGAGTGAGAAGCGCCGTGAGCAAGCGTGGAGTGTCACGACGACACGAGGGAGGAGCAACATAGAGAGGAGCGGCGTGCCCGAGCTAGGCTTCAGTTGCATCGGCTCGACGTCGATTCGGCTAAAATGCTTAATGGTTTTGGTGGGCCATTATTAGGCCATGCTACCTGTACGTGCCGCTTCTTAATCGGTTCATATCCGCGCCGTCCATCGGGTTGACCCCTCGGCCCAAGCATAGTCTATGCCACTGTGCACAAATTATTTCAGACCATGCCATGCTTGGGCCAGGCCTAAAAATTTGAGCTTCATGCTTGCCCAATTAGCCTAGCCCATTTGGCCATCTATAGCTCCTATACACAGAGCAATCTAAGCGAGATACGTAATAGATTGGTCCATCAGGGCCCATGAATGTCCATCACCCATGGCCCATGAAGAATACAAAGTGTAGATGTATTATAATTTTTTTTCTGAATTTGAAACCATAAAATTGAATTCAATAACTTGAAATAGTTTTCAATATTTTTTCTTCAAATATGCTTCAACATCTTTTAATATTTTTATAAATTCATATCAACATTTTAAAAAATAAAGTCAATATTTTTATAAAAATGTTGACTCAAAATATCTAAATTGTTGATATTGTATAAACAAATAGGGAAATTTTGCAGTTGGACACTATTTAATTGTGAAATTTGCTGTTGGACACTGAGATAGGTTTTGTTTGCAGCTGAACACTAACAGACAACTATACATAGTGTCCAGCAGCAAATGAAACTTATTTTAGTGCTCACCAGTAAATATCACATTTATACCATGTCTACCAGCAATTTTTGTCAAACAAGTATTGAAACGATACAATAAAAAATATTTATGAAAATTTGTGTTTTTTAAATAAAAATACTCATATTGGATCTCATTTTATAGAACTAATTTTGAACAATATGATCATGAGAAGTAAATATTAGTGACATTGCTAAGGATATGATCATAATATTATTAGCGACAACCAAACTGAAAGAATCAAGTGTCCGAGAAGGAGGGTTGAATCAAAACTCAAGTTATAACAACCACATTTGAAATTCTCTACCAAGCACTCAAATCAATTCGTAAGCAGTTCTAGTGATCACACAAGTAAGATGAAGGAGTCTAAAAAGCTAACAACAACCTACACATGCTAGTGGATCACACATCAAACAACTTCTATGCAATCTTGTGATAGCAATCAATCAAGACAAGTGTTGGTATTTTTAATAAATGCAGTTAAATCCACAAGTGCACGAAGAATAAAGTTCTAGCATTTCACCTGGAAGTATTCAGGATATCATATTTTATTTTATCCTAAAGAAAGGTAGGGGGATCAAGACAATTATCATGTTCTAGTATTGCATAATAGATTATAAGATAATATTCTCATAAGAGTAAGCATAAAAATAATCAAGGGTAGTGGACACATAGATATCATACTCTACATAAATAAAGATTAGTCTAGTGTAGAAGGATAAAAAAAAAGAGCTAAATTCCTATGTTGCTTTCATATAGTTACATAGTTTGTATTATATACTATTATACAAATACATAAGCAATGCAAGACAATAAGATCATCACACTCTGAGCATCCGGTTTTTCCCTACGTCCACAGTACAATTCCGATCAAGAGCCTATTGTATAGCCAAACATGGGGGATTTTAAAGGATAGATAGGACTGTCACCACCTACTGCCTACCTGTTAACGCTAGTTAGCATGCCATTTTACGCTCAAAAGCGCCTTGTTTAGACTTTAAATATCATGATTATAGGCTCCTAGCAAGACTCAAGCTTTGAAGAATAGGATCCTTGGATTCACCCAAAATACTAAAGAGAGCATCAGAGAAGCTTGGGAAAGGTTTGGAGAATACAGAGACGCATGCCCACATCACGGTCTAGACAAATGGGAGCTAATTGAAAGATTCTACACCCAAAATACTGAAGAGAGCATCAGAGAAGCTTGAGAAAGGTTTGGAGAATACAGAAACGCATGCCCACATCACGGTCTAGACAAATGGGAGCTAATTGAAAGGTTCTAGACTGGATTAAATCAAATGTCCCGTCAACATCTAGATGCTTCAGCTAATGGGTCAATAATGGATTCGACACCGACGATAGCTGAAGATCTCATCAAGAATATTGGGCAGAATCAAGCATGGAGTTGCTAGAGGAACACTGATAGAAGAAATCTCCAACCCTTCTTTGGAAAGATGAAGAGCATAGTGGCAATGACCTATGATGAGTTTCTCATGGATAAGCTTGATGCTATTAAGAGGAGATTAGACAAGAACGACCATATCCCTGATAATGACACCGTCAAGCTAGTTGAGTCTCGCTCCACGTGCGAGGAATATGGAGAATTCGGTCATGTAAGCAAGGATTGCCTTAAGGATGCAAAGATGCTTAGCTATGTAAATAGCCACGGTTGCAAACCTCCCTATCAATAGCAAAAGAGTAGCTTTACCCCTGGATCATCTATGCAAAATGCAATCCCTCTTCGTATTCAATGCCAAGAGTTCTTTCAAAATCAGGAGAAGATCAACAGGGACACTTCAACTTAGTTTAAGGAGGTTGATCGAATTCTTGAGGGAATCAATGACAAAGTAATTAAAGTTGGGTGTTCGAACTAGCAAATCTTCCAGTTCATGAAGATGGTGAAAAATAGATGGGACCATTGTTGGAAGCTATACAACGTGATAAAGAGACTATTCTAGGAAACACCCATTCGTTTGAGCAGTTGAAGGCAGTAGAAACAAGGTCTGGAAAGCAAATAGTGTTGGAGATATGCCCAAGAGACAATACGGATTTGATCCGTATGTGAGGGTCATACGGATATTGATCCATGTGAGGAATTAGTCCACTAATGGGCCAACTAGTCGAGGCCCATTAGAAGGGTCTATTTAAGTGGAGGAGGGGCTTAAGGCGCAGGGGATTCCACCAGTCCTTAACCCTAGCCGTCGTGCTCCTCTTTCTCGCCCACAAAACCCTAACCGTGTTGCCGGTGCTAGCACGCCGCGCACGGTGCTCCAACCCCGTACGTGTGGATACCGCGAGGAGGCGCTGCTGCTGCTGCGGTGCCGATGGCTGGACTAGAAGGAGACGATTGACGTGATCGACTACTTCCTCTACACCGACGCGCGACTACGTTGGATCGAGCTGCTCCAACATTCGCTTCCGCTCCGCCTGCGCGTCTAGTGGTAACGATCCATGATCCTCTCTTGCAAGGTTTCCTGGTTGAACGGTAGAAATTTTATATGCTATCGTAGCCTACCCGTTCCCCAACAGTGGTATCAGAGCCGACCTTGTGTAGTTTGTGATCTAGATCTTGTGCATATAGTCGATATGTTGATGTACTAGATGAGATCTATTACATGTTTTGTGTTCGGATTGATTAGATCAATGATGATAGGGAGGTTCACAAGGTAATGGGCGGATAGCAATACATGCATCATTGATTTATTTGTGTTCCTTCTCCGTGCGCGCGCGACTTGTCCCTACCGGCTGGAATCACCATCGGGACTAACTGCGTGCGCCAGTAGAGGAGCCAATAGTATCATAATCATGTACCGCAGTCTACTCATGAAAACCTAATGGAAAACTAAGCCATTGTGAATGACTTAAAATCGGGCAAATATGATTTTCCCGATAGGATTTCCCCCTCGACCCCCCGCCCGCTGACCGGCCAGCGGGACCGCCGTACGGACACGCCTAGATTGTTACAACCCTTTTTGGCCACATGTTAGCATTCGCTTCTCGCCTAACTCGTTTTTGCAGAGAATGTTGTGAATGGTATGGCCCAAAAGATGCATGTGATGTATATATGTGATTTGCATGGCCTGCGTGCCATGATTAATTACAGCTGGGTTGAGGCTGTCATATTATTGTATAACGGCCTGCGTGTCGATCTGTGATGCTTGATATTCTCATGTAATTTATTACTAGCTATTAGTTGTAGTAGCTAACTGTTAGTTCATGGAGGCCTCAAGCATGATGGTTGAAGGGACGGGAGACATGGCGATGACAATGGAGATGGAGATCACCAATTGAAAGGGGCCATACTATTTCACAGTTAATATGATTGCCTGTGATGATGTTCCTATCATCCTATTCTTTCATGTGTTATTTATATTAGATATGATTAACATGCTAGAATAGGTTCCCTCAAGAAAAATTAAATTATATGCCCTTCCAATAGCTGCACCTATTAAAATTATGATCGTTGTATGGTAGGTCTGCCAAAGTAGAGTACCTCAACTATCTTAATTATTAGGATAAATGTCGGACATTTATATGCATAGTATTGGTTTAATTAACAAAGCTATCAAAACGGTTTTGGGCTTTGGGGCATGGTGTTGGCGCCGGGGCATGTGATGCCACCCAACAAACAAGAGTCACATAGGGATGTGATTAGCAAAGTGTTGCTTACCTATGTCACTAGATTTCTAGCGGTGATGCCAAAGCTCACTAGGATCTAAGTTGAATATGGATCTTGAACCACTATATGTCGTTTTGAGGGAAAACGATTCCAAACATATAGTGGAATAATAAACTTTTGTTAAAATGTTTATAAGAGTTTTATATTTACATAGTGCTTATATTTGCATATTTTCTGTTGTAGATCATGGCACCAACCGCTAGTAACACTTTCAATTTGCGCTCAATTCTTGAAAAAGAAAAGCTTAGTGGAACAAACTTTATTGATTGGTATCGCAACTTGAGAATTGTTCTCAAGCAAGAGAAAAAGGAATATGTTCTAGAGCTTCCCTATCCTGATGATCTGCCAGAAAATGCTACTGCCACTCAGAAAAGGGAGTATGAGAAACATACCAATGATGCAGTTGATGTTAGCTGTCTCATGCTTGCCACTATGTCCTCTGAGCTTCAGAAGCAATATGAGAATGCGGATGCCCACAATATGATTGAGGGACTTCGTGGCATGTTTGAGAACCAAGCAAGATCTGAGAGGTATAACATCTCAAAGTCCTTGTTTGCGTGCAGGCTAGCTGAAAACGGTTCTGTCAGTCCTCATGTGATCAAGATGATTGGTTACATTGAGAATCTGGAGAAACTTGGTGCTGCTCTACACCCTGATTTGGCCACAGATGTGATTCTCCAGTCGCTTCCTGCAAGCTATGAGCCTTTCATTTTGAACTTTCAAATGAATAGCTTAGAGAAGACATTGGCTGAGTTGCATGGGATGCTTAAGACAGCTGAGGCAAGCATCAAAAAATCTGGTCCAAGTCAAGTTAACTTGGTTCAAAAGGATAGCAAGAAACGAAAGCGCAAGACTAAGGCTAAGGCTACAGATCAGATCTCTAGCACTAAGCCTAAGCCTACAGCAGCTCCTAAGCCTAAACCGGCGGGTAGTGATCCTTGTTTTCACTGCAAGAAACCCGGTCATTGGAAGAGGAATTGCAAGCTTTATCTGGAAGAGCTGAAGAAGAAGGGTGGAGACACTTCTAATTCAGGTATCAATGTTATTGAAATTAATAATGTTGCTACATGTCCTTATGGTTCATGGGTATTTGATACCGGATCGATGATTCATACTTGCAAATCGTTGCAGGGGCTTAAAGAAGCAAGGAAATGTGCAAAAGGCGAGGTGGATGCTCGCGTCGGCAATGGTGCAAAGGTTGCTGCGTTGGCCGTCGGAACTTATCCACTCTCATTACCATCAGGATTAGTTTTGGAGTTAAATAATTGTTATTATATTCCCGCCTTAGGAAAAAACATTATTTCTTCAAAATATTTGGAGGAAGATGATGGTTATGAGGTCATAATAAGGAACAAGTGTTGTTCCATTTATTTGAATAATATTCTCTATGGTAATTGCCCATTGGTGAATGGATTATATTACTTAGATCTTGAGAATAAGCCTATTTATAACATTGATGCGAAAAGGCTCAAGCCTAATGATTTGAATCCCACGTATACTTGGCATTGTCGTTTAGGTCATATAAATGAGAAGCGCATAAAGAAACTCCATACAGATGGTCTTCTAAGTTCTTTTGATTTTGAATCAATTGATACATGTGAATCTTGTTTACTTGGCAAAATGACTAAGTCGCCTTTCACAGGAAATAGTGAGAGGGCGAGTGAACTATTGGGACTTGTACATACGGATGTATGTGGACCAATTAGTTGCACGGCCAGAGGTGGTTTTCAGTACTTCATAACTTTTACCGACGACTTTAGTAGATATGGTTACATCTACTTAATGAGGCATAAGTCTGAATCCTTTGAAAAGTTCAAAGAATTTCAAAATGAAGTACAAAATCAATTGGGCAAGACTATTAAACGCCTACGATCTGATCGTGGTGGTGAATATTTGAGCCATGAATTTGGTGAACATCTAAAGCAATGTGGAATTGTTCCACAATGGACTCCGCCAGGAACGCCCCAATGGAATGGAGTATCCGAACGGAAGAACCGAACCTTGTTAGACATGGTTAGGTCTATGATGAGCCAAAGTGATCTTCCATTGTCCTTCTGGGGATACGCTCTAGAAACTGCCGCTTTCACACTTAATAGGGTTCCATCTAAATCCGTGGAAAGGACACCATATGAGATATGGACTGGGAAGCGTCCCGGGTTGTCTTTTCTTAAGATTTGGGGATGTGAGGCTTATGTAAAACGTATGACGTCTGATAAGCTTTCTTCCAAGTCTGATAAATGCTTCTTTGTAGGATACCCTAGGGAAACCAAAGGTTATTATTTCTACAATCGGGAAGAGGGCAAAGTGTTTGTCGCTCGTAATGGTGTATTTCTAGAGAAAGAGTTTCTCTCCAAAAGGGTAAGTGGGAGAACGGTGCAACTTGAAGAAGTTCAAGAAGCTCCAGAAAATGTTTCTTCTTCCGCTATACCACAATTGGATGAACAAATTGTTGTTGAACCAATTGTTGAAACACCAGCCCCGCGTAGGTCAGAAAGGGCACGTCGCGCTCCTGAAAAGTTCACGCTCCTAACCACGGGGCAGCGAGACATATTATTGTTAGACAATGATGAGCCTAAGACTTACAGTGAAGCAATGATGGGACCGGACTCTGAGAAATGGCTTGGAGCCATGAGATCCGAATTAGAATCCATGAGAGAAAATCAAGTTTGGAACTTGATAGATCCGCCTGATGGTGTAAAAACCATTGAGTGTAAATGGGTTTTTAAGAAAAAGATAGACATGGATGGAAATGTTCACATCTATAAGGCACGATTGGTGGCGAAAGGTTTTAAGCAAATTCAAGGGGTTGATTATGATGAGACCTTCTCGCCCGTCGCTATGCTAAAGTCTATACGGATCCTTCTAGCAATTGCCGCATTTTATGATTATGAGATATGGCAAATGGATGTCAAAACGGCTTTCCTTAATGGAAACCTAAGTGAGGATGTGTACATGACACAACCTGAAGGTTTTGTCGATCCACAAAATGCTAGGAAGATATGCAAGCTTCAAAGGTCCATTTATGGACTAAAGCAAGCATCTCGGAGTTGGAATCTTCGCTTTGATGAGGTAGTCAAAGGGTTTGGCTTCATTAAAAACGAAGAAGAGCCTTGTGTTTACAAAAGGGCTAGTGGGAGCGCGCTTGTCTTTCTGGTCCTTTATGTGGATGACATATTGCTGATCGGTAATGATATTCCAATGCTTGAAGCTGTTAAGACTTCCTTGAGAAAGAGTTTCTCAATGAAGGACTTAGGAGAGGCAGCTTACATTTTGGGCATTAAGATCTATAGAGATAGATCAAAGAGGCTAATTGGATTAAGCCAAGACACGTACATTGACAAGGTATTGAAACGGTTCAATATGCAGGATTCCAAGAAAGGTTTCTTGCCCATGTCACATGGGGTTTCTCTTAGCAAGACTCAGTGTCGCTCGACACCAGATGAGCAAGAGAAAATGAGAGCGATTCCATATGCTTCGGCTGTTGGGTCCATCATATATGCCATGATAAGTACTCGCCCAGATGTAGCCTACGCTCTTAGTGCTGTGAGCAGATACCAGTCAAATCCAGGAGAAGCTCATTGGGGAGCTAATAAGAATATCCTAAAGTACTTAAGAAGGACTATGGGTATGTTCCTAGTCTATGGAGGTGAGGAAGAGCTCGTTGTAAATGGTTACACTGATGCTAGCTTCCAAACCGACAAAGACGATTCGAGATCGCAATCTGGATATGTGTTTTGCCTCAATGGAGGCGCGGTGAGCTGGAAGAGTTCCAAGCAAGATACGGTTGCTGACTCAACAACGGAGGCTGAGTACCTTGCCGCTTCAGAAGCTGCAAAGGAAGCTGTTTGGATCAGAAAATTTGTTTCTGAGTTGGGTGTGGTTCCTAGTGCATCCAGTCCAATGGACCTCTATTGTGATAATAGTGGTGCCATTGCGCAAGCCAAGGAGCCTAGAGCGCATCAAAAGAACAAACACGTACTACGGCGTTATCATCTTATTCGGGACATCGTCGCTCGAGGTGATGTAAAGATATGCAAGGTGCACACGGACTCAAACATCGCTGATCCGTTGACAAAACCTCTCTCTCAGCCCAAGCATGAGGCACATATGAGATCCATGGGTATTAGATATCTGCATGATTAATGTATGAGAGATTGTGTAATGTCTATGTTTATGTGTGATTGAATAAAGTGTTATTCTGTTCTATGGATAATAATTATTGCATTGATTGACAAGTGCGTGACTTGTTTGTGAAACTCATTGTTCTTTTATAATATTATCCTAAATGATCCCTAGTTCCTTATCATTGTGTTAGACAATAATGATTCATGGACTAGCACATGTATTGGTTGATGATCGTGTTTCACAGATCATTGATATGGAGATATCAAATCAATAATGTGGACATATGTTAAGAACATAGTGTTGGACTGACCCACTAATAGACTTTGCTGAGATGTTATTATTGTGCCATCAATTGTTGTCTTGTATGATGTACCTTTGGGATCCTTAGACCTGAGATTGTCATTGATTCCCAGAATGTGTAATAGCATATTTAGGGATTACCAAACGCTATTCCGTAACTGGGTAGTTATAAAGGTAATTTTCGGGTATGCTATGAAACATGTCGTGGGGTGTGAGCGGTCAAGATGGAATTTGCCCCTCCTAATAACAGGAGAGATATCTCTGGGCCCCTCGAGTTAGATGGATTTAGAAGTGCATGGCCATGCCAATGTGATTAAAAGTTAATCATAATGACTAAAAGTTAGTCATGATAAATCCACTAGACGTTCGAGTGAATGGTCGAGCTATTATAGGGATGGCACGTATCTTGCCTTAAGCTTGACTGATATCGTGAGGCAAAGGGATCGCTGACTGCGTATGTCAAAGGTTCAGCCGATATGATCTTTATGTGTACATGAGAATCAGTATGTGCTGCTAGGTGCCGCTATTGATTTATGATTTGAAAATGGTTTTCACATCATTGTCGTGTACATGTGAACCTAACGGGTCACACACTTAACGGGTTGGAACATCGCTTGCCTATGTGATTGTCTCTAGTGCAAGTGGGAGATTGTTGGAGATATGCCCAAGAGACAATACGGATTTGATCCGTATGTGAGGGTCATACGGATATTGATCCGTGTGAGGAATTAGTCCACTAATGGGCCAACTAGTCGAGGCCCATTAGAAGGGTCTATTTAAGTGGAGGAGGGGCTTAAGGCGCAGGGGATTCCACCAGTCCTTAACCCTAGCCGTCGTGCTCCTCTTTCTCGCCCACAAAACCCTAACCGTGTTGCCGGTGCTAGCACGCCGCGCACGGTGCTCCAACCCCGTACGTGTGGATACCGCGAGGAGGCGCTGCTGCTGCTGCGGTGCCGACGGCTGGACTAGAAGGAGACGATTGACGTGATCGACTACTTCCTCTACACCGACGCGCGACTACATTGGATCGAGCTGCTCCAACATTCGCTTCCGCTCCGCCTGCGCGTCTAGTGGTAACGATCCATGATCCTCTCTTGCAAGGTTTCCTGGTTGAACGGTAGAAATTTTATATGCTATCGTAGCCTACCCGTTCCCCAACAAATAGAGTATCCCACAACCGCTACTAGAGGCAAGAAGGGTCGTGCCGATCAGCATGATGAGTGTGCCGACTAGCACAGAAAGGATGTCGATCGACACAGTGCTGCTGCCGATTATATTAAGGATATTGACCTAATATGGTTGATGATGGGTAAACATGGTCCTGCTACCTTTCTAGATACGCAACTTCTCACCAAGACAGAAAGGACTCGTCCTCCTAATGAGCAATTTTGTCGATTCATAGACATTATGAAGAAGTTGTACATCAATGTACCATTCCTTGAAGCCCTTCAAGTGCCCACCTATTCTAAGTATATCAAGGAGATCATGCAAAGCAAGAAGCCGCTGCCATCTGAGGGAGTAGTGAAGATGACTAAGGAAATGACAATGGCTATCAATGTTGTTGGCGGGCCCAGAAATTAAACTATGGGTATTCAAAATTTAAAATGATATAAAGTTTTTTTTTGTAGTCTAAATTATGAATTCATCAAACATAATTAAATATTAGATGATCAATGTGTAAACTAAATAGAGGACAAAACAATAATAAGATAATAAATTTTACTTACTTTTGTTGTTTCTATACATATATATCTAATATATTACATATAAAAACTCTATTGTCAAAAATAATGGGTATTCATTTGAATACCCTTGACTAAAGGCAGGCCCGCCCCTGAGTTTTGCTCTAGAAAAGAAAGCCAACCTAGGATCCCCTAGCATTCATTGTTTGATTGGATCACAGAATTTTGAGGGAGCTCTATGTGATTTGGGCGCGAGCGTAAGTGTCATGCTTTGCTATATTTTCATGAATCTAAACTTGCCTGAGTTAGAACCTACAACTATGTGCTTGGAGTTAGCTGACCAGTCGGTTCGTTATCCGGACGGTATTGCAAGAGGCGTGCTTGTTCAGATTGGAGATCATATCGTCCCTATGGATTTTATTGTGCTTGATATGGATTGAAGGATGAATACACCTTTGATTTTGGGCAGGCCATTCTTGAGCACAACACAAGCAAACATCAATGTTGGAAGCGGAAAAATCAGTTTTAATATAAGTGTAGCTTCTTACAAGTTTAAGTTTTGCCCAAAGGGAGAAGAATGTCACGAGATCACCACCGTGGAGAGATATAAGTCAGCTTACCACAAAATAGTTGGTGGTGATTGGAGAGAAGATAAGGAAAAGCTCCATAAGATGAAGAAAGAAGGAATCGAAAACCTTGTAGGTGTCGCAGACATGTTCCCCAAACAGCGGTACTAAGGAGTGATTGAACGGGGAGCTCAAGCTCTATGACCTTTTTAACTAAGAGCGCTTTTTGTGAGGCAATCCAATGTCCAGGAGTCGAGTACCTAGCGCGTGTCTTTTTAGTATGGGTTTAAACTCCCATGCAAGACAAGAAGATGTCAGAACTTTGCTTGATTCTACTAGAGTGGATGTTGTTTGTCTTGAGGAAACGAAGATGCCAATCATCACACAAGGCAATGTTGTTGCGATGCTGGGTGCAGACTTCAGTCATTATTGTTTACCATCCGATGGTGCCAGTGGAGGAATTCTTGTTGCATGGAGAAGAGATATACAAAGCACATGCTCTCACAGAATAGATAATCATAGTGTGTCTATGCAATTCTCCAATATTTCAGGACGACATTGGTGGCTAACCTATGTGTATGGCCCTCATGGTAATGACAGGAAGATAGAGTTTCAGCAAGAACTCCTGAGACATCAGACAAATCTATCAAGGGCCATGGGTTGTTGTTAGTGATATCAACTTAATCTACAAAGATGAAGACGAGCAATAATAATTATAACCATGCTATGATGGGTCTCTTCCAGCGGTTTATCAATGATCTCGCTCTCAAGGAATTACCAATGCAAGGGCGGAAATTCACATGGGCTAATTTTGTAGTGTCAGTCAAGCTTGATAGAGTGTTATGTTCAGTCGACTGGGATGATCTCTTCAATTTGCCTGCTGTAATCTGCAGCATCTGATGACTCGGACTATTGCCCTTTGCTCTTGGGTTTGCAGGACATCCAGCCAGGCAGAAGAAGATTTCACTTTGAGTCCTTTTGGCTGTAGCTTGATGGGTTTCAGGAAACAGTGCAGGCCGCATGGAGCTCGACACCCACTTGTTCTTGCCTGTTCTACACTTTAGCCCGCAAATTACAAGCAACAGCAAGGGGGCTTCAAAGTTGGAGTCAGAAAAATGTGGGTCATATCAAATGACAACTTGGCACAGCAAGAGAAGTCCTACATCAACAGAAAATTGCTCAAGATGGTCGTGTGTTAACACCGGGAGAATTATGGCTAAAAGCTTATCTCAAGAAGCACTCACTTGCTCTCTCTTTGCTTCTGAGGACTATAGCTCGCCTCAGGTCAAGGATCGGTTGGCTACGTGATGGTGATGCCAACATCTCCCTGTTTCATGCGCAATCTCACTATCGTGAAAAAACTTTGTGACACAACTAGTACATGAGGGACATGTGCACATAGACCAGGCTCAAAAAGCAGAAATTATAGATGACTTTTATCTCAACCTGCTGGGAAAAAATGCAGCAAGAAATAGCACAATCAATTTGGAAGTTCTAGGAATTCCCACTCATGATCTTTCAGCGCTAGATGCCCCGTTTTTAGAGGAAGAAGTGTGGAATACTATCAAAATGTTTTCTCAAGATAAAGTGCCAGGTCCGGATGGCTTTATGGGTCATTTCTATCGAGTGTGCTGGCAGATCATCAAGAAGGAAATCATGGAAGCTGTCTCTGCTGTTTGGAGCTGAAAGTTTAGAAATTTTGAGACTCTCAACTCGGCTTTCATTACGCTGCTGCCCAAGGTTGCTGGAGAAAACTGTGCCAAGGATTTTCACCCAATTAGTCTTGTTCATAGTTTTGTGAAGTTGATAACAAAACTATTGGCAAATAGACTGGCTGATCGGCTACAACAGATGGTCTCTCCCAACCAAAGCGCATTCATTAAGGGGAGGTTTGTTAAGTATTTAGGCAATTTCATGATTAATTTAATCCAGAAATACACGTAGATGGTGATGATGATTAAATACTGAATAAACAAATAATATAGTAAGGGTGAAAGGTATACCCCATGGAGGGACCTTTGCCGTAGGCACTGGCGGCTCCGTTCTCACGAGTCATTTTCATGAGTATGTTCGATGTAGTTGATCTTAGTCGATGCGGGAAGTCTTAGTCGTTGCAGAAAGAGGTACGCAATGCAGTCCTATGAACGGCCTCCTGGAAGTAGTCATCGTAGTTTGTCGTGGTGGATTGATTGGCGAGCAGTCGCGAAGACGCTCCCCAAAAACCTGATTGCCCGCACACCCAAAGCAGATGTCGCATGCGGGAGAAGGTTCTGGAGGCCTGCTCTCCCTGCCCTCGGTGCGCGTAGAGGAACTGGACGGGGAGGACTCAGAAGGCAACTCGAGAGGAAGAAGGAAAGTGGTGATCTCGCGATTGGCTTTCAGGCAAGTCTGGAGAAAGGATTATATAGCGTGTCCCAAATTGATGGAACTAAAGGCTCCGTAATCAACACCGTAACAGAAGGTATAATTGTAATTGATTCCCTCATGTAACTGAAATATTAATTACGTCCATTTCCAAAAATTGAGACCACGCTAGCCAAACTTGATGCGACACGATGCAATACGTCATGCACGCAGCAGCAGCGAGCCAGCCAGCCTCGCCTCGCCTCGCCACATCATGTCACGCACGCACACCCGCCCGTCGCGGCACAGCACGACACGACACAACTCAGCTCGGCGGTGGCAATGGTGGCGCGCGCGTGTGTGGCTCGCCCTTGCCCTTTCTCAACTTCTCTAGGGGATATGTTGGTATTTCACCTAATAAATTAGGACAATAAATGATAAGAATGTCATATGGGACTAAATCATTATAGCATTAATATGGGCCTAGACTATTTAGAATTAATAGGATTTATATGGGCTTAAAGGCCTATAATATCCAGCAGTCCCCACCAAGTCTAGTGCTCATAGAAAATGCTCTCAGAAAGCTTCCTCTAGTTTGATATATCAGTGTTTCGGTGGAGACTATTAAGTTGAACTTTCACCTAGAACAAAGGTTCCGCCTTTTCTCAACTGAGCAATGGACTAAGCCTTGAATTGTCAGTTTTGTGCAAAAAGGTTTTACCTGAGTCCTTTACTGATACTAGGTTGCCAATAAGCATCCGCTCTGATTTGGAGCATATAAGTCATATTCCTGGCCCATTCATGTGTATTTAGAGACTCCACCATCTCACAGACTGCGACTAGCAGTCGGACTCATATAGGTGTGCTTCCTCGATAGATATCCTGTAGGATGATGTCTTTGCTTCTTATAAGCCATTTGGAACACATCAAGGTTAAAACTAGCCTACCATACAATATTAGGAAAGAAGTACATCAGAGATAGACCGGTTAAGGGTCTCTCCTCTCAGACTATTACTAGCTTGTTTCAACATTCTATTTCATGGGATCTCCGATAGCATAGAACAAGTTACCACTATAATAGTCTATCAAGTGGGTCTCAAGCGCATCTCACTCGATGCCTTTTCTATCACATTATGTGATAGCTCCTTGGTAAATTGGTCTGGCAGATTCTTAGACGTATGGACATAATCTAACGCTATAACTCCGAAGTTCCTCAATTTTCTGATAGATTTTAGCCGCCTTTTTATATGCCTTGTGGATTTCATGTTATCCTTAGAACTGTTCACCTTGACTATCACTGTTTGATTATCACAGTTCATGGGAATAGACGTATTGGTTTTTCAACCACCGGTAAGTCCATAAGGAAATCATGAAGCCGCTCAGCCTCAATGCCGACGGTATCCAAAGCTGTAAGTTCTGCTTCCATAGTTGACCTCGTTAAGATGGTCTGCTTGCAAGACTTCCAAAAAAACAATGCCACCTCCAAGCAGAAACACATATCCACTCATGGCATACATCTCATCAGCATCAGATATATCCAGTTTGCATCACAATAACCCTCTAGTACTCTTGGGTATCCGGAATAGTGAATGCCATAGCTTTCAGTACCCTTAAGATAGCGCATTACTCTCTCAAGAGCACACCAGTGATCATCTCCTGGTTTGACACAAACTGGCTCAGTTTGCTCACAGTAAACGAGATGTCAGGCCTTGTGACGCTAGCCAAGTACATAAGCTAACCAATGATTTGGGAATATCTTAATTGATCCCTTGCTATTTTCTGGTTTTTCCTCAATAGCATACTATGGTCATAAGGCGTGGGAGCAGGTTTACAGTCACTATATCCGAAACGACTTAAGACTTTCTCCACATAGTGGGATTGTAGAAGTGTAACCCCACCACTACCTTCTCTTTGTAGCTTGATATTAAGAATAACATCTGCTACTCCCAAATCTTTCATCTCGAAGCTTTTGGACAAGAAGTCCTTTACCTCCTTAATCACGTTAAAGTTGGTTCCAAATATCAGTATGTCATCAATGTATAGACACAGGATGACTCCCTCTCCCCTACCATACCGGTAATACACACATTTGTCAACTTCATTCACAACAAAGCCAGACGATATCAAGTCCTTTCGAACTTGTCGTGCCATTGCTTAGGAGCTTGTTTAAGGCCGTACAGGGATTTCAATAATTTACACACCAAACCCTTTTGACCATCTATTACAAACCCATCAGGCTAATCCATGTAGATCTCCTCATCTAAATCTCCATATAGGAAAGCTATCTTAATGTCCATTTGATGAACAAGAAGACCATGTGAGGTTGCCAAGGAAAGTAATACTCGAATCATGGTCAAACAAGCAATAGGTGAGTAGGTGTCAAAATAATCTTCACCCTCATTCCTCCTACTCGAATCATGGTCAAACAAGCAACACCGTAATGAAAGGTATAATTGCAATTGATTCCCTCACGTAACTGAAGTATTAATCGCGTCCGTTTCCAAAAATTGAGACCACGCCAGCCAGACTTGACATGTCACGCACGCAGCAGCAGCAACAGCCAGCCTCGCCTCGCCTCATCATGTCATGTCACGTCACGTCACATCACGTCACGTCACGTCACGTCACGTCATGCCCGTCTGCACGCCCGCCCCACCATGACACGGCTCAGCTCGGCTCGGCGACGGCAGTGGTGGTGCGCGCCCGCGTGTGGCTCATCCTTGCCCTTTCTCAACTTCTCTAGGGGATATGCTGGTATTCCACCTAATAAGTTGGGATAATTAATGATAAGATAACTTCATGCTCGTTCAACATACAACGAGATTTTTGAACCAACAAAAACTCCAACGTTTCCTGCTCAAGTTGGATATCTGCAAGGCGTTTGATTCAGTGGAGTGGCCTTTTTCTAATCGAGGTTATGCGACAATTGGGCTTTGGGCAAATTTGGCGAGATATAATTTGTGGATTGCTTGACTCTTCATCAACTTGGGTGCTGCTCAATGGAATTCCCGGAAGGGTGATCTGGCATCGGCGTGGATTACGGCTGGGGAACCCCCTCTCCCGGATGCTTTTTATTTTGATGATGGATGTGCTCGGTCATATGGTGGATAATGCAGCTTCTAACGGGTTGCTACAACTGCTCTCATCTATAGCTCTCCAACTCAGAATCTCACTCTATGCCGATGATGTAGTGCTTGTTCTTCATCCACAGGGAAATGATATTGTTATAACCATGGATGTTCTCAATCTATTTTGAGAAACATCAGGCCTCAAAACCAACATTACCAAGAGCAGCGCCTTCCCCATTCAATGCCAAGAGGAGAATGTACAAGTAATTCAGCAACATCTGCCACGTGAAGTCCAAGAATTTCTCAATCTATTTCATTGATTGCTTGGCTGATCAACTCCTTGGATGGACATCTTAACTTACGTGTAGGGCAGGTCGGGCAATTCAAGTACAGTATGTCATGACAGCTATGCTTATTTATTTGGTAATGGCGTTGGATCTGCCACAGTGGGCTCAAAAGGCAATTAACAAAATTAGAAGGGGTTATCTATGGAGAGGAAGGAAAGAGGCGAAGGGTGGCCACTGCCTTGTAGCTTGTGGAAAAGTTGCATGACCAAAAGAGCTCGGCGGATTGGGTATTTCTGATTTGAAGAATTTAGGATGGCTCTGAGAATGAGGTGGTTGTGTCTGCAAAAAACTGAGCCGCATCGACCATGGAGCATGTTCCCAATCCAAGTTCCTGAGCAAGTGAAATCCTTCTTTGCAATGGCAATGGTTTCTAGAGTGAGAGATGGAACTCACACATTATATTGGGAAGACAAGTGGCTGCATGGGCAGAGCATCAAAGATATCACTCCTTCTCTATTCTTATTACTGTCTAAAAGGAGTATAAAAAAAAGAACAGTGGCAGAGGCAATAAATGAACATCTATGGTTTGCCGATGCGACAGGGGCTATGACAATAGCAGCCTTACTTTGGGACATCATTATGGACATTTCGTTACAATCTAGGACTGAGGACATGCACCTATGGCGCCTTTCTCCCTCAGGACAGTACTCAACAAAATCAGCATATGAGAACATGTTTCAGGGAGCTATGCAATTTCAACATTGTGAATGGATATGAAAGACCTGGGCACCAGGAAAATGCAAATTTTTTCTATGCAATTACAATCTAGGACTGAGGACATGCACCTATGGCGCCTTTCTCCCTCAGGAAAGTACTCAACAAAATCAGCATATGAGAACATGTTTCAGGGAGCTATGCAATTCCAACATTGTGAACGGATATGAAAGACCTGGGCACCAGGAAAATGCAAATTTTTTCTATGGTTGGTGGCACACAATAGGTGTTGGTTGAGTGGCCGTCTGGCTCAATGAGGGCTACCACACCCTGAGTGTTGTCTTCTTTGCAACCAAGAGCAGGAATCAATTAATCATGTTCTAGTATCTTGCCCAATCTCACTACAGTTCTGGTACACCATCTCTCCCAAGTTGGGCTCTAGGCACTGGCTCCCTAGCCGGTGGACTCTGAATTTCATGACTGGTGGTACAAAGCATGGCATGTAGCTTCTGATCAGCAAAAGAAAGGTTTTAACTCACTCGTCTAGCTAGGAGCCTAGACCATTTGGACTCATCGAAATGCTTGCATCTTTGATGGTCTGTCTCCAAGCATGGAGAGAGTTCTCACCGCTACAAATGTTGAAGACACCTTTGGGAAATGGCAGGCACACGATGCCTCTCTTCCCTGGACGGTCAAGTTCCTGCACCATAGCTAGTGCTTGATGGTTGTTTTCGGTTTTTAAAGGTGCAATTATAAACAAGTAGCTGTGCAAAATGGTGCGTGTGGTGTGTGTTGGTGCAATGATATTTGAGGATAAGAAAGTATAAGGCGAGGCCAAGGAAAAGATATACGATGCCTACCAGCACCACTACGGTGCCGATCGGTACAATCAGACAAGGGAATCTCCATAGTTTAGAAGCAACAAAGGATTTCACTAGAATTTTATGTTTGAAGTTGGAACCTATCTGACATTATATGGCCTCTGACGGTGCATAAAGCGTAGTGACAAACTGTGTTGATCGGCACCCCTCTATGCCCACCGAAACACATGACGATGTGTCAGTAGGGGTAATAAGTGCAGGCACATAGGAAAGAAAGGAAGTCTTAACAATGTAGTTGTCGGGCATAGAAGGGGACACTGAATCAGGCAGAAATCAGGAAGAGAGGAAGTGCCGACCGGTACAGTCTCCGTGCTGATCGGCATGCATCTGTAACATGCATATCTAGCACTGTACCCCGGTCCAACAACACATATGGCTGAAATCAAGCATCGGGAGGATAAAAGGAAGGCGTTGCAGCCAAGGCGTAGCATAATCAAGGAAATTTTGAATTCTGCCAATTGGCAGGCCTTGGTGCCGATCAACACCGAGGGGATTTGAATCGCCTCAGGTTCCTTCCCTTGGAAGCCTTGGCCTGGCCTATTAAAAGAGGGCACGACCCCTCATTCTCGCCATGACTCCCTAGTAACTCCTCCCACTACTCCACTTTCCCCACTCACACAGTTTCCTTCATTTTCGCAGAAGATGGACAAGATCATGGAGGCCGCAAAGTGGTTCGACAAGAGGGATCGCCAGAGTTCAGAATCCAACAGCTCCCACTCCAGCAACCATATCAACTCCGACTCCTTCAGTGACTACAGGGTGAGCTCCGCTGGAGACGGGAGCAGGGAGATGGAGATTGCACCTCCACGTGGGTGCAATGACGACTTTTTCATCGGTCGTAGTGACATCAGCCTCCCCAACATGCCAAGGATGCGAACAAGGAGCAGAACCGCCACCACAGGATAGACGGGCAGTTCTATAGGGGAGGCCTCTTCACAGCCACCGGTATATGTGCCACACATGGTTGCAGAGGGGTTCACCCTTAGGAGCGCAGGGGAGGAGCGGACGTATGACAATGTGCGAGGACGCTTCATCGACAAATTTGATATGGATGAAGCATTCCTAGACAAGATTAGGCTATGAACCGACATCCAACAGTACCTCAACAACCTAGGGTGGATGCTCTTCCACGAGCAAGGCACCGGCTTCACCCTCGACGTCATCATTGAGTGCACCACCATGATGGCATAAGGGAACAGTGTGATCAAGTCCCATGTGTGGGACATGGCCTACTCTATTGGGGTCGGAGAGCTTACGATGCTCTTTGACTTTGATGAAGAGGCCCCATTGTACGGTGAAGTGGTGAAAGAGGAGCTCGACGCATTCTGGTTCCGCATCATTGACCAAGAGGAGCGTAAGAGGGGGCACATAAAAAACCCCATGATCCAGATCCTGCATCGATGGATTGTTGCCTGCATGACGGGGCGGGTTGACTCCACCAACATCTCCGACAAGGATCTATGATGGCTGTACAACGCCATTGTAGGTCCGTGCAAGTGCAACCCACTTCTGCTGATGGTGGCAAGTTTTTTTTCCGATAGAGGAACAACTCAATGGGTAGGTTTGCCTTTGGACGCTACCTCCAAACTATGATCTTCCACAAGGCCGGTGCCAACCTCATCACGGATCCGACACAGTGGGTGCCCTCGATCATCCTCAATGACTCCATGACGAGGGCAAGACCATCACTGACAGCGCAAGGCTGGGGGAGTTGGGACTCAACCTCTTCCTCTTCCTCTCGCACAAGTATTCGCCTGCCGTGCCCTGACCTCAACCTCTTCCTCTCGCACAAGCTCCATGGGTGTAATTGGCTAGAAGTTGATCTTCGTGAGAGCCACAAGATCGGGAAGAACAAGCGCGGGAAGAAGGAGATCCTTGGCTATGCGATGTCCAGCATAGCAGCAGAGGACTGGGGGAGTTGGGACTCTGTAGGGGCCACCCCTAGCCAAACCACGCACCACACCAGTGTGCCGATCGGCACATTCTATGTGCTGACCGGCATTAACACCAGGTATGCAGGATTGTCCCCTAGTCATTCTCTCCCTACAAGTCCAGCAGCTTTTGACTTTGACCCCATGCATCGATACGTCAACAACAACATCTAGTACGTCGATCATATCGACAACTTGGCAAGGGAGATGAGGAACAACACCGACTTGATGGTAGAGAAGTTCGAGCGGCTGAAGGCAGGATACTATGGCTTTGATTATCCACCACCGCCATCATTTGAGTGATGTGTCACCTTCAAGTGACACTTGTATCGGTTTCCTGGTTCGTGTTTTCATTTCACTTTTTGTGTGATTTTTCCATTTATTTGATTATGTGTGCGTGAGTGGGTTGGAAAACCATGTATTAGGTGTGTTCATTTCTGCAAGTGTGTAAGGTTCATGGCCATTGAGGTCACCCCAAGGTATGATATTTTGGTGATGAATGACAAACATGAAATGTGACTAATATCTACACTAGTGTGTTTATGTAGGAAACCCCTTCTACCTTATGATGATTGTCAATGGCAGCCTTGGCAATTGATGACAATGACCACAAGCATGGAGGCTTGTGAACTTGATGGAGTCCAAGGGTTGAGGGAGATGGATGAAGACTAAGGACAAGCTATGGATCAAGTGTTGGGTACACTTGTCTAGTTGTTAGGGCCTTGAGTCCATAGGAAAAACCGGACTATCAAGGGGGTCTAAGTCATTCTCTTAGGTCATGTCTAGTCGGTGATGTGCAAGGTTGCTCGGTGAAATCACAGGCACTAGGTGACAGTGGAGAAGCCGTGAAACGAAGTCAAGCGAGGACGACAAGTTTTAGCTTCTGAACATAGAGACCAGATAGAGGGGTCTGTGGTGACCGGACTGTATGGTTACTATGTGGAGTTGTCTAGGACTTCCAGCAAGGAGCAAGGAATTTGTCTGTGCGAGGGACCATAGAGACCAGATGGTCCGGTCTGTATGAGTGAAGCACGGGACAGAGAGGAAGCCAACTCTTTGGAGTCCGACAAGGAAGTTCGATGTGTCGGACTTGTTCGACAGTGGTACAGACCGGACGGCCTGGTCAGTACAGGGAGATTGCTTGTGCATAGTTGAGCTAATGGCTGGGAGAGCCGTTACAGGAGTGACTAGATGGTCTGGTCAGGCAGAGACTGGACAATCCGGTCAATGCGTCCTGAAAGGTGATTTCGTGGAGCAATGGCTAGTTTGAGGTTGGGAGCCTATATAACTTTGTTGCTGGGGTCTTTGTGACCTTTCTTGACTAGTGGAATACCTGAGAGCATTTGGTAAGGTCCAAGAGGAAAAGAGGAGAGCACTAGGAGGAGATATTGCATATCTTGAGAGTGCTAGTGGAGAGTAACTTGAGCATCTTGCACATCTAAGGCTAGTGTGTCCTAGAGGGTGTGATCTAGATTGTTACTGAAGCGCCCTGGGGATTCCCGGTGCTAAACACTTTATTATACGAGTCCCTGGATCAGTCGCTGGTACAACAAGTCTTACAACAGGTGATATTACAAGCCTTATTCATGAAGCGGTCGAGACACAAGTGACCGAACGACATACGCTACAAACATGAGAATTACTACGATGACCCAAACAAGCACATCTATAAACATGGCGGAAGCAGCTAGGCGGCAATACAACTCCACAGGCAACTTGGGTGCGGACGAAACCAAATCTTAAGCGTCTTCCTCACCGTCAGCGTCGACGTAATCGGGGTCTTCCTTTGTAACCAACAAGCAAGGGTGAGTACAAAAGTACTCAACAAGCCTCAACCCTTGCCCTACCATCAAGGGATAAGATATGCACTTTGCAGTAGCAAGGATTAAGCCATAAGGTTGTCATTGCGAAAAGCAATACACATGCAAGGGTTCATTTTATAAAAGCATTTGTAAAATCGTCAAATTATATTAATTTAAGTTGTTCAAATTTTAATGTTGCCGGAGTCCCCGTCCACAGCAACCTTCGACGAGAGGCCGGACCTATTCCAGAAAACACTCACACATCAAGGAATACTACCCATGCTAGTGATGAGACCGAACCATAGTCCTGTCCGTGACCGTGGACGCGGCTATCCGAATAGATTTCACTCTGCAGAGGGTGTACGCTGTACCCACACGCTGAGTACAGCCACATACCATGGCCGTAGCCTGTGGTAGCACTGACTCACAAAGCCATTACCCATCACAGCATCATCCCAACTAATCGCCCGTGGGAGTAGCCAGGGGTTCCTGACCTTTAATCTAGGTCTCCAACCGGGTTGCCAAGTCTGCACCACTTGCACCTGCTCCTGGGCTCCCACTGCTCTCTACCCTCAGACGATTAACAGACTAGCTGGCGGGGATTACACTAAGCCATGCCTCATACATGGTCATGTGGTCGCACTGGAAAATGACTAGGTAGGATGTCACATCAACTCAGTCCTAAATCGAGCCAAGGCAATCATCTCCACCATGAACTTACCATAAAGGTAGCGTTCATCTCCCAACACCAATCCTGGTAGCCTGCCACACAGGCAGCGCTCACCAACGACATCACCTCGGCTCTAACCCACATTCATTCATATTCTTTCCTTTAGTTCATCACCCACCCCAGCTATCTCTACGTCCTATCACATCACCAAGACACACGCCTTTTATTTATAAAAACTACTAGTGAAGGTAAGATTAAGTGATAACACAGCCCTAAGCACTTATCTAATCAAGGCAATCATTTTAGGCACATAATAGATACTGCCTAAATGGGTCCTATGTTTAGCAAGGAATAAATAGGTGGAATAAATATGGCTAAGTAGTCTTGGTTATACTACACAATGGTTTTGCAATCCAGTCAAGCATTTTATGCAATAAAATGGCTTCTACGGGACATTTTATAAAACTAGGATCAATATGATCAAAGGAAAACGGATTGAGTCTTGCCTTCATTGACGTCCTCGATGGGGTCCTGTTCGAACTCCTCGTTCCCCGGTTCCTCCTCCTCCTCGTACTCTCCGTTCGCTAATTACACGTGTACCGACAAATAACAAACAAACACCAATAAATACAAACAGCAAGGCAAATGGATTGTATAAAATATGAGAAGGGTCAAAATGGATAGGGAATGATTTTAGATGAATTTAGGAGAAAGAATCAGGTCAAACGGAGTTCGGATGGGGGAGATATGGATTTTTCAGTGTTGGCATTAGATTAAATCCGGAAACAAAAGAAAAGGAAAATAGAGGTGCGTGTGCTGGGTTGCTGGTGTTTGGGCTGACGTGGGAGGTTTAGTGGCCTACGGGCCTTCTTGGCCCATGCTGGACATTAGCATCGTGGGGAGAAAACAGAATGGGATCGGAACATAGGAGCTGGTGCTCTGCTTCTTCGTCTGCCATGGACAGGCTTCTGGAGCTCAAATAACAGCGGGGAGAATGGGGGAGGTCGGCCGGGGAGTGGGGGAGTCGGAGGCTTAGGCTATGACGCATCCATCTGAGGCGAGATTTGGGTCGGGGACGCGGGATAGTGGGGGATTTTGGAGGAGAGGCGGCCTTGTCCGGAGGAGCTCGTTGGTGGCTCGATTGGGAGAAGAAGAAGGACTGGGGAAGGGTTGGAGCTCACCTTGACGACGGCTCGGCGATGCTGAGGCGTGGTGGAGGTTGCAGGCCGCGTTTTATAGGCGGAGGAGAGGAGAGGGCTTGCTCTGCTCCAGCGAGACGGGACAATGGCGGACTGTGCTAAGTCATCGCTGGCAGGCTGCGCTCAGGAGGACTGTGCTTGGGTCATCAGCGTTGTGCTATGCAGCAGGCAAGCGTGCAGCCTGAGGCTGGCGTGTACGGGGAGACGGAGTGAGGCAGCACGACGTGCGGAGGCAGCTCTTCGCTCAGCGAAGCAGTGAAGCGATAGCAGCGCTAACTGCTGTGCTTGACGCGATGAGAGCGGCATGGCTGGAGTGGTCGACACGGTGAGGCGTGGGCAGAAGGGAGTAGGTGATGGGATTGCTCGGGTAGTGGCTCAGTGAGGAATCAGGTGCTTCTGCAAAGAGGTGGTGTAGGGGCTGAGCGCCATTAGCGCATGGTAGCGAAGATCACTAGAGCTACGCGTCGTGTTGCTAGTTAAGCGGGCGAGTGGGTTGGCAGGTGGGCACGGTCAGCATGGTGCACGGCTGTGGGCAGCAGGACGACCGCGACAGAGGAGGTCGGGAAAGATGTGGCTGTATGCGTGATTGGAGGAGCGGGGTCGTCATGCGGTGCGTGCGCGAGGAGGGAGAAAGGCGGAGAGAGGGAGCGAGTAGGGGTCCGGCTGATGTGGTAGTTGGGCTCGATAGGGAAGAAGAGTAAAGCATACGAGGCCAAGGTTGCACCGATTTCATGGAGTGAGATCGATTTAAATCAGATAAATTTGGGAATGAGGCAAAGAGAGAAATAGATGAGGGAATACTTCAATCGAATTTAGCAAGTTCAATTTAATTTAATGATTTATGTTAAAAGTTTTACGGGTTAATTTTTGGGGTGTTACAAACCTACCTCACTTAGAGGAATCTCGTCCTCGAGATTCAAGCTCGTCCTGAAAGAGGTGGGGAAATTCCTTCCTCAAAGCATCTTCATGTTCCCACGTGGCTTCTGCTTCGGTGTTTCAGCTCCATTGTACGCGACATAACCGGACTGTTGACCCTCTGGTATGTCGGGTGGTCACATCCAATATCTTAATTGGGACTTCTTGATACCGAAGGTCATCCTTTATATCTAGAGTCTCCACAGATACATGCTCTTCATGGATCCTCAGACATTTCTTTAGCTGGGATACGTGGAACACATTGTGCACATCTGCTAACTCACGGGGTAATTCAATCTTATAGGCCACGGCACCAATTCTCTTTATGACTCGATATGGTCCAATGTAGCATGGCACTAACTTGCCTCGAACTTGAAAGCGACGTGTGCCTCTTATTGGGGCGACTTTAAGGTACACATAATCTCTAGCCTGAAAACTTAATTTTCTCCTCCTTTTATCCGAATAGCTCTTTTGATGAGATTGGGCTGCCTTCAGCTTTTCTGTAATTTCTGCAACCTTTTCCTCAGCTTCCTTAATAACTGATGGTCCTATTAAGGAACGCTCTCCAACTTGAGACCACATCAAGGGTGTTCTGCACTTTCTACCATATAACACCTCAAAAGGAGACATTTTTAGACTGGCCTGGTAACTGTTGTTGTATGAGAATTCTGCATAGGCAAGACTCTTCTCCCAGTCTTTTCCATACGTGAGAGCACATGCTCGCAGCATATCTTCAAGGATCTGATTTATCCTTTCACTTTGTCCGTCTGTTTGTGGGTGATAGGCAGTGCTAAAATCCAACTTAGTACCCATAGACTTGTGTAGGCTTTTCCAGAATCTTGAGGTAAATTGAGTACCTCTATCTGAAACGATTCGGCTGGGTACACCATGTAACTTCACTATGTGGTCAATATAAAGTTGTGCCAATTTGTCTCCTCCATAGTTGGTTCGTACGGGAATAAAGTGGGCGACTTTAGTGAGACGATCCACTATTACCCATACAGAGTCACATCCCTTCTTTGTCTTGGGAAAACCAACTATAAAATCCATGCCTACTTCATCCCATTTCCATATAGGAATTGGTAAGGGCTGGAGTAATCCTGCTGGCTTTTGATGTTCTGCTTTAACTCTCTGACAGACATCACATTCTGCTACAAACTTAGCTATATCTCCCTTCATTCCATTCCATCAATATTTCTCCTTCAGATCAAGGTACATCTTAGTGGATCCTGGGTGGATGGAATAAGCTGAGTTGTGAGCTTCGTCCATGATTAATCCACGAAAATTTCCTTCTTTTGGCACACAAAGCCTATCCTCGTACCAAAGGGTACCTTTATCGTCCACTCTAAAGTTAGGGGCTTTGTCCTCTCCAGTGTGTTTCTGGATCTTCATTATCTCTTGATCCTTTGGTTGGGCTTGTTTGATTTGTTCGTCCAGTGTGGGCTGCACACTTAGGTTATTCACTGAAGCTTGGGGTATTATTTCCCAGTTCAACTTCTTCATCTCATTTAACAGGTGGCTGTTATGAATCATGAGATGGTTGCAGTATGCTTTCCTGCTTAATGCGTCTGCCACAACATTTGCTTTTCCGGGGTGGTAGTGAATTTCCAAATCATAATCTTTAATTAACTCTAGCCATCTCCGTTGTCTTAGGTTTAAATCTGGTTGGGTGAAGATGTACTTTAGGCTCTTGTGATCTGTGTAGATTTCACATTTATTCCCAATTAAGTAGTGTCTCCAAATCTTGAGGGCATGCACTACTGCAGCTAATTCCAAATCATGAGTTGGATAATTCTTCTCATGAGGCTTGAGTTGTCTTGATGCATAAGCTACAACTCTACCATCTTGCATAAGGACACATCCTAGCCCATGTCTTGAGGCATCACAATAGATGACAAAATCTTTGTGGTTGTCGGGTAAGACTAGCACTGGGGCAGTTGTTAGTCTACGCTTCAATTCTTGAAAGCTTCCTTCACAAGACTTGGTCCATTCAAACTTCTTGTCCTTCTTGAGGAGTTCAGTCATGGGTCTAGCTATCTTGGAAAATCCTTCAATGAATCGACAATAATATCCTGCTAATCCAAGAAAGCTTCTAATTTCTGACACATTGGTTGGTTGCTTCCAATGAGTGACTGCTTCGACTTTTTCAGGGTCTACAGCAACTCCTTCAGCTATCAAAATATGACCAAGGAAGGCAACTCTATCGAGCCAAAACTCACACTTGCTAAATTTGGCATACAACTTGTGAGCTCTAAGTTTCTCCAAAATTACTCTCAGATGCTGCTTGTGCTCTTGGGCACTCTTAGAATAGATTAGTATGTCGTCAATGAAGACAACAAAAAATTTATCTAATTCTTCCATGAACACCTTATTCATGAGATTCATGAAATATGCAGGTGCATTGGTTAGTCCAAAGGACATAACCGTAAACTCATATTGCCCATATCTGGATACAAAGGCTGTCTTGGGTATATCAACTTCTCTAATTTTTAGCTGGTAGTATCCAGACCTCAGGTCAATCTTAGAGAAGTATTTTGCTCCTTTTAATTAATCAAAAAGATCATCAATTCTAGGTAGAGGGTACTTGTTTTTGATGGTTACTTCATTCAGGGATCGGTAATCCACACACATCCTCATACTTCCATCCTTCTTCTTGACGAAGAGAACTGGTGCACCCCAAGGTGAAGAGCTGGGCCTAATATATCCCTTTTGTTGAAGTTCTCTCAATTGTTCCTTTAGTTCAGCTAACTCTGCAGGAGCCATACGATAAGGTCGTTTGGCTATGGGGGCAGTTCCAGGGATGAGATCAATGATGAATTCAACATCTCTATCTGGTGGCATTCCTGGTAACTCCTCAGGGAATACGTCTAGGTATTCATTTACTACCAGCACTTCCTCTATGGTCTTGGTTTCCATGGTATACACCATAGGGTCAGGTTTGTATCCAAGGGCTTGACAGACTACTCGGGTTCCTTCATGGTTGGTTACAGTTACCGTTCTTTTTGAGCAGGCTATGACACCATCATACTTGTCTAACCAATCCATTCCAAGGATTAGATCTATTCCCTTGGACTTAAGGACCACTGGGCTAGCTAGGAACGCTACCCCACTTAAAGTGATTCTAATCCATGAACAACCCAAGTGACATTTGATGTCAGCTCCGGGTGAACGGGTTATTAGAGGTTTCTTAAGAAGTACTGTAGGTATCTTGTGTTTTTCCACAAAACTAGATGATATGAATGAGTGTGATGCTCCAGAATCAAATAATATTGTTGCAAGAACTGATTCAACTAGGAACTCACCAAGCACAACTTCAGGTGCATCCTGAACTTCCTGGGCGTGGATGTGGTTGACGCGGGCACGTCCAAAAGACTGTTGCTGCTTTGCTGGCTGGTTGGAAGCATTGGAGTTTCCACGGGTAGCTCCAGATGCCACGGGTCTTGGTCCATTAACAGTGTTGGACTGAATAGAAGGAGCGGTCCTGTTCTTCAGTGGACAGTTGGCAATGAAGTGCCTAGTGTCACCACAGTTGTAGCAAGCTTTGGTCTGATTAGTCACTTGACCAGTGCTGAAATTCTGGGTCTTGTTGTTGCTTTGACTCTTCGGGGGAAAGTTGACCTGATGGGAAAGGGACGCTGGGGTCCTGAATTGCATTGGAGATTGAGTCTTCTGTCCCAAAAAGGAAGAGGTTCTAGGTCTATGGAATCTTCCCTGTTGACGGACTTCTTGAGTCGCAAACTTGCGTTTCTTTTCTTTAGACTCTTTAGTCATTTTCTCCTCAGTCAGGATGGTCATGTTCATCAGGGTGTTGAAGTCAGGGTAGATGAGGGGTGTCATGGTTGTCCCTAACTCTCCTGATAATCCTTTCTTGAACTTGTTCTGTTTCTTCTTGTTAGTTGAAACTTCCTCTGAGGCATAACGAGAAAGTTCAATGAACTTGCGGATATACTGATTCACAGACATGTTTCCTTGCTTCAGCTTGCGAAATTCATCAGCCTTCAGTTGCATGGTTCCTTCTGGGACATGGTAGCGACAAAATTCTTCCACAAATTCTTCCCAAGTGATGGTGGAGGCATCCTCAGTTGCTTCACAATAGTTCTCCCACCATGCTAAGGCCGTCCCAGTGAGCTGATGGGATGCAAGGAGAACTCTATCCCTACCAACACAGTTGATTGCATCAAGCTTCCTCTTGATGTTTCTTAACCAGTCATCAGCTTCTAACGGGTCTTCAGATCCTCCAAAGGTAGGTGGCTTGATTCTTATGAACTCAGCCATCTTGCTCTAGAATCCATGTCCATTGTTGTTTTGGCGAGGTCGGTTATTTCCTCTCACAAATTCTTGCAGGAGACGGGTTTGTGCTGCCAAAATAGACACTAAGTCATTGAGAGGGGGATCCTGAAAATCCTCGTTGTTGGAGTCCTCTGCTTCATCTTCTTTCATTTCTTCTTCGTGTTCTTCTTCTTCTTCTTCCTCCATACGGTTGTTCCTGTTGTTCTCTTGACGCTCACGGCGTTGGCGGATCCTGGTAGAGCGCTTTGGGGGCATCTATTGTGGATTTGAAAGGGAAGAGTATAAGAGTGGGATTTAAGATTCTCTTTATATTGTTATTCTTGTTATCCTTGTTGTCATATATAAATAGATGCAGGGCACTAGGCCTTGCTAGCACACAATGAAAAATCCACACAAGGAAATGCACACAATCAAATAGCACACAAGCGTCTCTGCGTACAATACTAGCGAGAAACTCAAGCAAATACAATGCTGCTACAAGGGGATTTAGTGGGGCTAACTACCAATAGGTGGATAGGCATACACTTTCTAAGGGATCTCATGAACTCAGACCATTGCGGCTTCATTCCGTGACGGTGGGGTCCTCGTCTTAAGTGGATGTTGATGGGTCTTGGGAATCGTTTAGATTGGCAGGGTCTTGCACTTCTTTAGTTGGGGAGACTTCACGCGAAGGAGTGGGGACGTGGTCGTCCTTCTCCGTTGGTGCAGGCTGGGTCAATGGGAGGGGTTCTTCTTCATCAATGACAGGAGGCTTCTGCGTTAGGGGAAGGGGTTCCTCTCCTTCATCAACTTCGGTTGGTGGCGGTGCTTCTGGCACGGACTCAACAAGCTTCCTCTTGGTGCTTCCCAGGTGGGAAATGGGGATTCCCTCAAGCACTAACAGCTCTTTGATCATAGGGAGACGAGGAAGTCTTCTATGGGCATGACCCATGAGATATGCCTCATTAAGCATACGGGTGTGTTGATCTTCTGCAATCCTGATGGCTTCAGTGGCCGCAATTGTGCGGCTTTCAGCCTCTGCAGCTTGGGCCCTTGCTTCTGCGAGCTGGATACGCAAAGTTCTACCCTGCGTCTCAGCTTCTACTGCCCGTTGGATGCATGCTCGCAGCTTGTCTGCTTGCATGTCAAACAACTCATCCAAGGCAAGGAGATAGCGTGTCATGACCACAATAGTTGGGTCATTTTCACGAATCCCCAGACCATCTAAGGTATTCATGCGGGCCTTCCAAGCAGGTTGGTTCCTCTCCATTGGTGGGAAGAACCTCATGGTTGTACGATCAATGACTCTTTGGTACATTTGGCACAAGTACCTTAGAGCCTTGCGCGCTACTAATTGGTAGGTATCCGAGAAGCGGAATCTCGTCGTAGTCACATTCCAACACAACATGTCGGGATAGTCTTCACTGGCCGTAATGTGGATGGTGACTTCACAACGCTCAATGCCAGATTCTTCATATTCTCTACCAACATACTCTGGGTGTTCCATAATGCCAAGCCTATTCATGGCAGCATATAGGACTTTTGGAAATCCAGGCTGATCCAAGCAGTAGCTAACGGTCCATCCCGCTTCTTCCATCTGTGTAGGGAAAGGCAAGCAAAGGGTTGACCGAGGGGGTTAAATGGAAAAAGGGGTTTTCCTAAGTCTTTCAAGGAGGGTTTCCACAAAATCAAGGCCTACGGTCTCGCTTATACCTATGATCACGTCCTACAACCAAGTACGGCTCTGATACCACCTGAAGCGCCCCGGGGATTCCCGGTGCTAAACACTTTATTATACTAGTCCCTGGATCAGTCGCTGGTACAACAAGTCTTACAACAGGTGATATTACAAGCTTTATTCATGAAGCGGTTGAGACACAAGTGACCGAACGACATACGCTACAAACATGAGAATTACTACGATGACCCAAACAAGCACATCTATAAACATGGCGGAAGCAGCTAGGCGGCAATACAACTCCACAGGCAACTTGGGTGCGGACGAAACCAAATCTTAAGCGTCTTCCTCACCGTCAGCGTCGACGTAATCGGGGTCTTCCTCTGTAACCAACAAGCAAGGGTGAGTACAGAAGTACTCAACAAGCCTCAACCCTTGCCCTACCATCAAGGGATAAGATATGCACTTGGCAGTAGCAAGGATTAAGCCATAATGTTATCATTGCAAAAAGCAATACACATGCAAGGGTTCATTTTATAAAAGCATTTGTAAAATTGTCAAATTATATTAATATAAGTTGTTCAAATTTTAATGTTGCCGGAGTCCCCGTCCACAGCAACCTTCGGCGAGAGGCCGGACCTATTCCAGAAAACACTCACACATCAAGGAATACTACCCATGCTAGTGATGAGACCGAACCATAGTCCTGTCCGTGACCATGGACGCGGCTATCCGAATAGATTTCACTCTGCAGAGGGTGTACGCTGTACCCACACGCTGAGTACAGCCACATACCATGGCCGTTGCCTGTGGTAGCACTAACTCACAAAGCCATTACCCATCACAGCATCATCCCGACTAATCGCCCATGGGAGTAACCAGGGGTTCCTGACCTTTAAGCTTGGCCTCCAACCGGGTTGCCAAGTCTGCACCACTTGCACTTGCTCCTGGGCTCTCACTGCTCTCTACCCTCAGATGATTAACAGACTAGCTGGCGGGGATTAGACTAAGCCATGCCTCATACATGGTCATGTGGTCGTATTGGAAAATGACTAGGTAGGATGTCACATCAACTCAGTCCTAAATCGAGCCAAGGCAATCATCTCCACCATGAACTTACCACAAAGGTAGCGTTCATCTCCCAACACCAATCCTGGTAGCCTGCCACACAGGCAGCGCTCACCAACGACATCACCTCGGCTCTAACCCACATTCATTCATATTCTTTCCTTTAGTTTATCACCCACCCCAGCTATCTCTACGTCCTATCACATCACCAAGACACACGCCTTTTATTTATAAAAACTACTAGTGAAGGTAAGATTAAGTGATAACACAGCCCTAAGCACTTATCTAATCAAGGCAATCATTTTAGGCACATAATAGATACTGTCTAAATGGGTCCTATGTTTAGCAAGGAATAAATAGGTGCGTGTGCTGGGTTGCTGGTGTTTGGGCTGACGTGGGAGGTTTAGTGGCCTACGGGCCTTCTTGGCCCATGCTGGACATTAGCATCGTGGGGAGAAAACAGAATGGGATCAGAACACAGGAGCTGGTGCTCTGCTTCTTCGTCCGCCATGGACAGGCTTCTGGAGCTCAAATAACAGCGGGGAGAAGGGGGGAGGTCGGCCGGGGACTGGGGGAGTCGGAGGCTTAGGCTATGACACATCCATCTGAGGCGAGATTTGGGTCGGGGACGTGGGATAGTGGGGGATTTTGGAGGAGAGGCGGCCTTGTCCGGAGGAGCTCGTTGGTGGCTCGATTGGGAGAAGAAGAAGGACTAGGGAAGGGTTGGAGCTCACCTTGACGACGGCTCGGCGATGCTGAGGCGTGGTGGAGGTTGCAGGCCGCGTTTTATAGGCGGAGGAGAGGAGAGGGCTTGCTCTGCTCCAGCGAGAGGGGACAATGGCGGACTGTGCTAAGTCATCACTGGCAGGCTGCGCTCAGGAGGACTGTGCTTGGGTCGTCGGCGCTGTGCTATGCAACAGGGAAGCGTGCAGCCTGAGGCTGGCGTGTACGGGGAGACGGAGTGAGGCAGCATGACGTGCGGAGGCAGCTCTTCGCTCAGGGAAGCAGTGAAGCCATAGCAGCGCTGACTGCAATGCTTGATGCGACGAGAGCAGCAGGGCTGGAGTGGTCGACACGGTGAGGCATGGGCAGAAGGGAGCAGGTGATGGGATTGCTCGGGTAGTGGCTCAGTGAGGAATCGGGTGCTTCTGCAAAGAGGTGGTGTAGGGGCTGAGCGCCATTAGCGCATGGTAGTGAAGATCACTAGAGCTACACGTCGTGTTGCTAGTTAAGCGGGCGAGTGGGTTGGCAGGTAGGCACGGTCAGCACGGTGCACGACTGTGGGCAGCAGGACGACCGCGACAGAGGAGGTCAGGAAAGATGTGGCTGTATGCGTGATTGGAGGAGCGGGGTCGTCATGCGGCGCGTACGCGAGGAGGGAGAAAGGCGGAGAGAGGGAGCGAGTAGGGGTCCGGCTGATGTGGTAGTTGGGCTCGATAGGGAAGAATAGTAAAGCATACAAGGCCAAGGTTGCACCGATTTCATGGAGTGAGATCGATTTAAATCAGATAAATTTGGAAACGAGGCAAAGAGAGAAATAGATGAGGGAATACTTCAATCGAATTTAGCAAGTTCAATTTAATTTAACGATTTATGTTAAAAGTTTTACGGGTTAATTTTTGGCATGTTACAGTTACTCTTGGTCTATGGTGAGACCTAGACCGGTTAGGTGTCGGTGATCGAGTCTATCATGATTGGTTGTGAAGGCCGTGTAAGGATCATGACATATGAGGTCACCCCAAGGTATGATGTTTTGGTGATGCATGACAAACATGAAATGTGACTAATGTCTACACAAGTGTTGCCTGTGTAGGAAATCTGTTCTACCTTATGTTGATTGCTCAAGGCTGCCTTGGCGATTGATGACGATGACTGCAAGCATGGAGGCTTGTGAACTTGATGGAGTCCAAGGGTTGATGGAGATGGATCAAAGCGGAGAACAAGATATGGTGCAAGTGTTTGGTACACTTGAGTAGTTGTTAGGGCTTTGAGTCCATAGGAAAAAACCGGACTATCAAGGGGGTTTAGGTCATGTCTAGTCGGTGATGTGCAAGGTTGCTCGGTGAAATCACAGGCACTAGGTGACAGTGGAGAAGCCAACGAGCTGTTCGGAGAAGCCGGGAAACCAAGTCAAGTGAGGATGATGAGTTTCAGCTTCTGGACATAGAGACCGGACTGTATGGTCACTATGTGGAGATTGTCCGGGACTTAGCGCAAAGAAGCAGGAGTCTATCGACAGGTAAATCTGTACAGACCGGACGGTCCGATCAGTATAGGTGCAGGGACGGCAGAAGAGGTGCATTTCGTGGAGGCTCCTCGACTGGAGAGAGAAAGTGGACTGGACGGTCCGGTCCAGTGACTGGATAGTCCAGTCACTACAGGAGGAAGCAGCGGACAGAGAGCAACGGCTCTAGAGGAGCCGTCCGGTGGAGACCGGACTGTCCGGTTTGGACAGTGACCGGACTGTCCGGTCAGTATGTCCAGAGAGGCTGTTTCGTGGAGCAACGACTAGTTTGAGGTTGGGAGCCTATATAACTTCATTGCTGGGGTCTTTGTGACCGCTCTTGGCCAGTGGAATACCTGAGAGCATTTGGTAAGGTCTAAGAGGAAAAGAGGAGAGTACTAGGAGAGGATATTGGATATCTTGAGAGTGCTAGTGAGAGTAACAAGGAGCTACCTTGCACATCTAAGGCTAGAGTGTCCTTGAGGGTGTGATCTAGGTTGTTACTCTTGGTCTATGGTGAGACCTAGATCGGTTAGGTGTCGGTGATCGAGCCTATCGTGATTGGTTGTGAAGGCCGTCACAAGTTTGTACACGGTTTGAGACCGCTGTTGGAAGCGACATCAATAGTGAGCGCCCATGCCGGCTCGGGGAGTCCAGCAAGTTCTCGAGGGAGGTCAGCTTGTGCTTTGTGCAGTGGTGACGCACACCGTGTATTCACTCGAGGAGTGATTGCGGGCTCGTGGGCGAGAACTCCACTTGGTGGCGGGAGGGACCGAGACTCCGGTGGGAGTGGTCCAACGAGGAGTAGGGGAAGGCGCCATCCTTCCGAGACCTCGGGAAAAAATCATGAGCCAACCCCTTCTCTACTCCTCGCTATGATGCTTTACTTTCCGCATTAACCCCTTCTCTACTCCTCGTTATGATGCTTTACTTTCCGCATTTACATACCGTGCTATTCATGCTAGTGTGTTCTTCTAGTTGACTATCTTGTAGACTTGCATGTTTAGGCTCCTTACTTGCTAGTAGTGTTTAAGCTTCCACATTTATTTACTAGCATGAGTAGGAGTTGCATTGATGTGATTGATCCACTAGCATGCATAGGATGCTCTTATCTTTCATAAGACTATATTGCTAGTGTGATCTCCACTAGAATTGTGTAGGAGTTGATTGAGTGCTATCAAAAAGTTGTATTCGGCAAAATTGGTACATAGTGGTAGTTCCCGATTCACCCCCTCTCGGTCACTACGATCCTTTCAAGTGCTATGAGAGCCAAGTGCTCATCATAAGGCTTAACCGCCTTGAGTAGTGACCGTATTGAGTTGGGATGTCATCCCATTCGGGGCCGGGTCATGGCTCATGGAAGGATCGCTTTAAAAGCTACCTAAATGCCATGATTCCGGATGAGTTGATGGATACTCTTGTGGACTTTGCCAATACCTTTACCGATGATCATGTGTATGATGATTGTGATGATTGCGTGGATGTGCCTTGTACTAGTGAGTGCCTAGACCCTTCTAGCATTGACTTCATAGGTTGCTCTACTAGTATGTCTAACATGATGATTGATAATGATCTGTCTCTTGATCTTTCTTGCTCTACTAGCATTGATGATGTTTGTGAGTCTCCTATTGATCATGCTAGTAGTTCTATTGTTGAGGAGTTCTTTGCTTTTCATGCTAATGATAATGAGGACTTACTTGACTCTCTTATTCGCTTGCGAGGTATTGTGGACAGGATTGGGGTAACTTCTTTCGAGCTTCCCAAGATTGTGATAGTTGAGAAGATCCCCTCCTTGCTTCCGAGTAGCAAGCTCTTCTACATCACTCTTGACCTTCTCATGGAGAGGGGCCTCTCCGTTGAGGACGTGATTGAGCTACTCTTCAAGGATGAGGAGATTCCCGCGAGCATGGCGTGGAAGAGGACATTCAAGGCAAACCATGAGGCGTCCTCAAGAAAAGGGAAAGAAGTAGCTTCGAGCTCAAACTTCTTTGATCCCTCCACAAGATTGCCTTGCAATGACTTCTACAACCCCTTCGGAGCAAGACACTCATCGGGCGCTTTGTCAAGCTCTACCTCAAGTGTCATTCCAAGTTCTACTCCAGGCACATTGGGTGGAGCAAGCATTGGCATAGGGGGAGCACCAACAACAATGCTCGCTCGATCATTTGAGATGATCAATCTTGCGGCTTCGGCTCCGACGCCTCTACCTCCTCCACCACAAGATCACCTTTGGCATCTTCGTCGAGCTCACCAACAAGATCTTCTCTTTAAACTCGGTGAATTTGTGAGAAATCCAAATGTTGACCTTTGTGAGAATCTATTGAGCATATATGATCTTGTGTGTAGAATTAACTCTTTCAGGGGACTTCGAAGGATTGCACCACATGAAGTGATTGACAAGCTCCTCCAACAAATCACAACTCCTGAGAGGGGTTTCATACTTGAGGAGGTAGTCAACAGGAGACATGAGCTCTCAATTGAGAGAGCAATGGAGATGATACTTGTACTCCATACACAAGTGGGACATGTGCTTGAGCACATCACTGGACTCTATGATCCTCCCCATTACTACATCAACCTTGACAATGTGCACATGGGGGATGATCATGGACATTGGAGATATCATGCTCCGCACTATCCCATTAGAAGGAGACTATTGGACCGGATTGCAAGAATCCCTATCTATGAGGATGGTCTTATTGCTCGATACAATGAGGTTAGTACTAGTCAATCATGTAATGCTTTCAATACTAACCCTTCTTCCTCTAGTGCTTGTCTTATGGCTATCACCAGGGTTAACTGCACGAGTGGAGGTACCCATTGGATTCTTGATAGTGGGTGCACTCAACACATGACCAGGAAGTCAACCATGTTCACCGATATTGATGAAGACGAAGATAGTGAGAAGGTGACTTTTGGGGATAACTCAAAGGGGAGAGTGAGAGGCTCAGGCAAGGTGGCCATTATAGATACCTCCATCTCTCCAAGGTCTTTCTTGTGGAAACCCTCAACTTCAACCTTCTATCTATTGGTCAACTTTGTGACATGGGTTTCAAGTGCACATTTGATGAGGACGGTGCAACTATTGAGAATGCCAAGAGAGGGCTAGTATTTCATGGAGTGAGACATGGGAACTTGTATGTCACGGACTTCAAGTCAAGAAATATGCCACCAAGCACTTGCCTATTCACTAAGGCATCCAAAGGATGGTTGTGGCATAGAAGACTAGCACATGTTGGAATGAATCAGCTCAAGAAGATTGTCAAGAGGAATCTAGTTGAAGGAATCAAGGATGTGGCCTTTGAGAAGGATAGATTGTGCAGCGCTTGTCAGGCGGGGAAACAAGTTGCATCTTCACATCCCACCAAGTCATTCATGTCTAAATCTCGTCCTCTAGAGCTTTTGCACATGGACTTGTTTGGGCCAACACATTACAAGAGTCTAGGAGGCAATCTATATTGCTTGGTGATTGTTGATGATTTCACGAGATACACTTGGACCTTCTTTCTTGTGGACAAATCTCAAGCCAGTGGTATCTTCAGAAAGTTTGCCAAGAGGGCAAAGAATGAGTTCAATGCTAGTATTGTGAACATAAGGAGTGACAATGGGACGGAATTCAAAAACACCATAGTGGAGGAAAATTGTGACAAGAAGGGGATCAAACATGAGTTCTCTGCTACATATACCCCCGAGCAAAATGGAGTAGTGGAGAGGAAGAACAAGACGCTCATCACTCTTGCTCGTGCCATGTTGGATGAGTATGGAACTCATGAGAGGTTTTGGGCTGAGGCAATCAACACGGCTTGCTACACTTCCTGATGAGGACATCCTCCACTATTACTCGCTGGGGCGGCGACCGTGTGAGCATCTGAATAATCCCACCATGCTTAGCTTGGGAGGTGGAAGTCACCTTAAAAGGGAGAGCCACCCTTCCCCTATCAGACTAGTCTTTTAGGGAGATTGGGCCTTTCCCTGAGTGGGGGCGCCAGAGTTGCGGTGCTAAGACTGCGGATTCAGGTCGTGGATCTAGAATCGGGTCAGTGTGTCGGGCTTTCGGCAGGAGTTGTGGTGCTAAGATTACAGGATTCAGGGAATCCAGATCGGTGTGTCGGGCTTCGTTCCACCCTACCTGGGCCGGATGTATCATTTGGTATCAGAGTTGGGCCCTTGTTAAGAAGGGGAGAATGATGAGGACATCCTCCACTATTACCCGCTAGGGCGGCGACCGTGTGAGCCTATGAATAATCCCACCATGATTAGCTTGGGAGGTGGAAGTCACCTTAAAAGGGAGAGCCACCCTTCCCCTATCAGACTAGTCTTTTAGGGAGATTGGGCCTTTCCCTGAGTGGGGGCGCCGGAGTTGCGGTGCTAAGACTGCGGATTCAGGTCGCGGATCTAGAATCGGGTCGGTGTGTCGGGCTTTCGGCAGGAGTTGTGGTGCTAAGATTGCAGGATTCAGGGAATCCGGATCGGTGTGTCGGGCTTCGTTCCACCCTACCTGGGCAGGATATATCACTTCCAACCGTGTCTACCTTCACCAGTTGTTGAAGAAGATGCTATATGAGCTATTGGTGGGACGGAAACCCAATGTTTCCTATTTTTGAGTCTTTGGATGCAAGTGTTACATTCTCAAGAAGAGGAGAAAGCCCGGGAAATTTGAGAGTAGAACTTATGAAGGCATTCTTATTGGGTACTCTGGGACTTCTAAAGCATATAGGGTCTACAACGCAGCCACATGATGTGTGGAAGAATCCTATGATGTGCAATTTGATGAGTCAAATGGGTCTCAAAAGGAGGATGAATTTCATGAAGTGAACATTGGAGATGAGCCTATGAGGGAAGCTTTGAGAAACATGCCCGTGGGCGAGGTTTTACCCCATGAGGCCAATGATGGTGATGTTGATGAGCCCTCTACTCCACACCTCAACCTACCTCCTTCTCTGAGGTACAACAAACAACCCAAGATGCCACAAATACGCCCACAAGCTCCTCCCAAGATTCATTGAGAGTACATCCACCAAACAATGAGGAAACCCGAGTGAGAAGTGAACCACAAGCCTCTCCACATACACCATCTCGAGCTACCTCACCAAGTTCCTCAAATGAAGTATGCCCATCAAATTCAAGATCCAAGTCCAAAGCTAGAGAGCCTATGAGAGATTCACCCACCTCTCTAAGAATCCAAGACACTCATATTTCAAGAGAGCAAGCCATCCATGATGCCCAAGATACCTCACCTAGATCTCCTCCCACTCAACAAGAACATCATCCTAGACCCAAAGCCATAATCAAGGATCATTCACATGACTTGATCATTGGGAGTCCATCTCAAGGAGTGAGGACAAGGAGAAATCAATACAAGCCCAACTATGTGAATGAAGATGATGAGGATGTGAATGTTGCTATTAAGAACTTCTCTTTTGTCTGCATGATTGAGCCTACAACAATTGAAGAAGCAATGAATGATCACAAGTGGGTTATTGCCATGCAAGAAGAATTGAACAATTTCCAAAGGTGCAAAGTTTGGAAGTTGGTTGAAAGACCCAAGAATCATAATGTGGGTGGCACCAAGTGGGTCTTCAAGAACAAACAAGATGTGAAAGGAGCCATTGTCAAGAACAAGGCTCGCCTAGTGGCAAAAGGATATTCTGAAGTAGCGGGCATTGACTTTGAAGAAACATTTGCTCCCGTGGCTCGTCTTGAGGCAATTTGGATCTTGCATGCTTATGCTTCACACAATGGTTTCAAGCTCTATCAAATGGATGTGAAGAGTACCTTCTTGAATGGGGAGATCAATGAGAAAGTCTATGTGGAACAACCTCCGGGGTTTGAGGACCCCAAGTGTCCTAGACATGTGTACAAGTTGAAGAAAGCTCTCTATGGCCTCAAGCAAGCTCCAAGGGCATGATATGAACACTTGAGAAACTTCCTACTCAAGAATGGATTCACCATTGGAAGCATTGATAGCACCTTGTTCACAAGGCATGTTGGGAAGGATCCCTTTGTGTGCCAAATCTATGTGGATGATATCATATATGGGTCAACTAATGAGAAGTTCAATGAGAAGTTCTAGAAAATGATGGCAAGGGAATTTCAAATGTCTATGATTGGAGAACTTCATGTGTTGCTTGGCTTTCAAGTGAAACAATTGAGGGAAGGGAACTGCATCTACCAAGAAAAATACACCAAGGATCTTCTCAAAAGATTCAACATGGAAAATAGCAAGCCTTTGCACACTCCTATGGCAACTAGCAAACCCTTGGACATGGATGAGAAGGGAAAACCCGTGAACCCTAAGCTCTATAGGTCTATAATTGGCTCCTTGCTCTATCTCACCGCTTCAAGACCAGATATCATGTTTAGTGTGTGCTTATGTGCACGCTATCAAGCAAATCCAAAGGAATCTCACTTGAAGGCAGTGAAGAGAATTCTTAGATACCTCAAGTACACACCTACTATAGGGTTATGGTACCCTAGAGGAACAAGCTTTGAGCTACTTGGTTATTCGGATTCGGACTTTGTGGAATGCAAAGTGAACAGAAAGAGCACATCGGGAGGTTGCCAATTCCTTGGAAGAGCTCTTGCCTCTTGGAGTTCGAAGAAGCAAAACTCGGTGGCTCTATCTACAACTGAGGCGGAGTATATGGCAGCAGGAGCATGTTGTGCTCAACTTCTCTACATGAGGCAAACTCTCTCGGACTATGGTCTCAACTTCACTCAAATGCCACTCTATTGTGATAGTGAAGCGGCAATCAAGATGACTCTTAAAACTGGAGATCATGGTCATGCAAAACATATTCAAGTGAAGCACCACTTCATTCGTGATCATGTTGAAAAGAAGGACATTGACTTGGTGCATGTGCGTACTCATGAACAATTGTCGGATATCTTCACCAAGCCACTTGATGAGAAGACCTTCAACGAGCTAAGGGGAGAACTCAAGGTTCTCGACCTCTCCAACTTTACTTGAGTAACCCTAAAGCTTGTCTCTTGTACATTTGTATAGTTTTGCTTGTTTGTTTTGTTGTTTGTGTCTTTGTTTTGTGCTTGTTTCTCTTCTCTTTGTAGGTCAACTTCGGACCTCCTTGAGATAGCAATGGACATGGGTTAAGCTTGGAAAGGTGGTTCATGGTGCACCCAAGGCTTTGAAGAAAGGTCCATTGTGAGTAAGCTCGAGAAGGGAACAACTCGTCGTTGGCACTTTGGTTTGTAGCAGTTCTCTCTCTTTCTTTTAGCATCACGTCATACATTTGTATACTTGTTGCATTTGCATTTGCACTCTTTGCATTCATACATTCTTGCATCGTGATACTTTATATGCTTCCAAGCATGTTTCTAGGGGGAGTTGCTTATTTACAATATAAGTACATGACCCTCTAGATGATCACATAGTGATCTTTGTGCTTCATGCCCATTGAGTCATGTTCGACCGAGCTCCGAGGTTAAATTACTAGCGTGGCTCAAAGATAAGTGGCTCATACATTTCCATCACACTAATGACTAACCTTTGTATTCTTGGAGATTTTGTTGTTGAGTCATGTGTGTAGGGGGAGTTGTGGTAAAACACCATCGTTACCAAGAAGGAGCACCAAGAAAGGGGGAGTTTTCCTAACTCTTGCCATTTATTATTTGCTCTTTTGTTCCCTTGTGTTTTGTCTTTGGTTTTTGGTGATAGGTGAAGGGGGAGAAGGAACATGAAGATCCAAAAGCCAAGTATACATTGACAACACAAAGGTGGAAAAGGACATGAGAAGAACATGAAGATCAATCACCAAGTAGGCGAGAAGGAACATGAAGATACAAGCAAGCTACAAGGTGACAAAGGGGAGAATGGTGCATGTTCACATGGAATACACATGAAGATCATGTCAAGATTGGACGTCCCCACCAAAATAAAGAACAACGACAATGCATGTCTACAACAACAACGTACATCTACACCGACATGAACGTCTACGTCTTTGGTGCGTGTATACTTCAACAAGAACATCAATCACGACACCAAGACGGGCGCAAAATTCAACTCAAGACCGACATCTAGTGCGCTACATAAGTGGGTAGTTCTCCTTCAATACCTAGCACATCTCAAGAGGGAGACTACTTCCAAGGTAAGGACCAAGGTATGCCTTTCAATCTTTTCTTTTCCTTTGGTTCTTTCTTGCTCATCTATTTTTGGATCATTATAAATAGTGGATGTCATCCATCACCAAAAAGGGGGAGATTGTAAGGATCATGACCATTGAGGTCACCCCAAGGTATGATGTTTTGGTGATGCATGACAAACATGAAATGTGACTAATGTCTACACGAGTGTTACCCGTGTAGGAAATCTCTTCTACCTTATGATGATTGTTCACGGCTGCCTTGGCACTTGATGATGATGACCACAAGCATGGAGGCTTGTGAACTTGATGGAGTCCAAGGGTTGACGGAGATGGATCAAAGCGGAGAACAAGCTATGGTGCAAGTGTTTGGTACACTTGAGTAGTTGTTAGGGCTTTGAGTCCATAGGAAAAACCGGACTATCAAGGGAGTCTAGGTCATTCTCTTAGGTCATGTCTAGTCGGTGATGTGCAAGGTTGCTCGGTGAAATCACAGGCACTAGGTAATGGTGGAGAAGCCAATGAGCTGTTCGGAGAAGCCAGGAAACCAAGTCAAGCGAGGACGACGAGTTTCAGCTTCTGGACATGGAGACCAGACAGATGGGTCAGTGGAGACTGGACTGTACGGTCACTATGTGGAGATTGTCCGGGACTTAGCGCAAAGATGCAGAAGTCTGTCGACAGGTAAGTCTGTACAGACCGGACGACAGAAGAGCTGCATTTCGCGGAGGCTCCTGGACTGGAGAGAGAAAGTGGACCGGACGGTCCGGTCCAGTGACCGGACAGTCTGGTCACTACAGGAGGAAGCAGCGGACAGAGAGCAACGGCTCTAGAGGAGCCGTCCAGTGGAGACCAGACTGTCCGGTCTGGACAGTGACGGGACTATGTGGTCAGTACGTCCAGAGAGGCTGTTTCGTGGAGCAACAACTAGTTTGAGGTTGGGATCCTATATAACTTCGTTGCTGGGGTCTTTGTGACCTCCCTTGGTCAGTGGAATACTTGAGAGCATTTGGTAAGGTCCAAGAGGAAAAGAGGAGAGCACTAGGAGAGGATATTGGATATCTTGAGAGTGCTAGTGAGAGTAAAAAGGAGCTACCTTGCACATCTAAGGCTAGGGTGTCCTTGAGGGTGTGATCTAGGTTGTTACTCTAGGTCTATGGTGAGACCTAGACCGGTTAGGTGTCGGTGATCGAGCCTATCGTGATTGGTTGTGAAGGCCGTCACAAGTTTGTACACGGTTTGAGCCCGCAGTTGGAAGGGGCATCAATAGTGAGCGCCCATGCCGGCTCGAGGAGTCCGGCAAGTTCTCGAGGGAGGCGAGCTTGTGCTTTATGCAGCGGTGATGCTCACCGTGTCTTCACTCGAGGAGTGATTGCGGGCTCGTGGGCGAGAACTCCACTTGGCGGCGGGAGGGACCGGGAATCCGGCGGGAGTGGTCCAACGAGGAGTAGGGGAAGGCGCCATCCTTCCGAGACCTCAGGAAAAAATCATGAGCCAACCCCTTCTCTACTCCTCACTATGATGCTTTACTTTCCGCATTTACATACCGTGCTATTCATGCTAGTGTGTTCTTCTAGTTGACTATCTTGTAGACTTGCATGTTTAGGCTCCTTACTTGCTAGTAGTGTTTAAGCTTCCGCATTTATTGACTAGCATGAGTAGGAGTTGCATTGATGTGATTGATCCACTAGCATGCATAGGATGCTCTTATCTTTCATAGGACTATATTGCTAGTGTGATCTCCACTAGAATTGTGTAGGAGTTGATTGAGTGCTATCAAAAAGTTATATTCAGCAAAATTGGTACATAGTGGTAGTTCCCGATTCACCCCCCCTCTCGGTCACTACGATCCTTTCAGGCCGTCACACGTTTGTACATGGTTTGAGCCTGCCGGTGAAAGGGGCATTGCTAGTGAGTGCCCATGTCGGCTCGGGGAGCCCAGTAAGTTCTCGAGGAAGGCGAGCTTGTACTTTGTGCAGCGGTGACGCACACCGTGTCTTCACTTGGCGAGCTTGTACTTTGTGCAGCTCTTGGGCGAGAACTCTACTTGGTGGCGGGAGGGACCGGAACTCCGGTGGGAGTGGTCCAACAAGGAGTAGGGGGAGGCGCCATATTTTCGAGACCTCGGGAAAAAACCATGAGCCATCTCTTACTCTACTTCATACTATGATACATTACTTTCCGCACTTACATACCGTGATATTCATGCTTGTTTGCTTGCCATGTTCTAGTTGATTATCTTGTAGACTTGTATGAATAGGCTTCTTGCTTGCTAATAGTGTTTTAGCTTCCACATTTGATCACTAGCATGTATAGGAGTTGCATTAGCGTGTATGTGTTGTACTACTCATGCTCATGTGCACTAGCTCCTTATCTTGTAGAATTGCATGAGTAGGCTCCCGTGCTAGCTTGTGGTGTGCTCCCGTGTTTCTTTATTACTAACTTGCATAGGAGTTGTATTGCCTTTGTGTGATCCACTAGTATGCTTAGGTTGTTGTACCTTTCATAGGTTCATTATCTTGCTAGTGTGATCACCACTAGGATTATGTAGGAGTCGTTTTGAGTGGTCGGTTTTAGGAATTGGCGAATTTGGTACATAGTACGAGTTCCTGATTCACCCCTCCTCTCGGTCACTCGGTCCTTTCAAGTGGTATCAGAGCTAAGTACTCATCATAAGGCTTAACCGCCTTGAGTAGTGATCGTATTGAGTTGGGATGTTATCCCATTTGGGGCCGGGTCATAGCTCATGGAAGGATCGCTTTAAGAGCTACCTAAATGCCATGATTCCGGATAAGTTGATGGATACTCTTGTGGACTTTGCCAATACCTTTACCAATGATCATGTGTATGATGATTGTATGGATGTGCCTAGTACTAGTGAGTGCCTTGATACTACTAATGTTGACTTGATAGGTTGCTCTACTAGTGTGCCTAATGTGTTGAGTGATAATGATGTGTCTCTTGATCTGTTTGCTCCACTAGCATGACTAGTATTGATGATGATTGTGAGCCTCTTGTTGATCATGCTAGTAGTTCTCTTGTTGAGGAGTTCTTTCCTTTTTATGCTAATGACAATGAGGACTTACTTCACTCTCTTATTCGCTTGCGAGGTATTGTGGGTAGAATTGTGGTAACTTCTTTTGAGCTCCCCAAGATTGTGATAGTCGAGAAGATTCTCTCCTTGCTGTCAAGTAGCAAGGTCTTCTACATCACCCTTGATCTTCTCATGGCGAAGAGTCTCTTCGTTGAGGACATGATTGAGCTGCTCTTCAAGGATGAGGAGATCACCGCAAGTATGATGGGGAAGGAGTCACCCAAGACAAACAATGAAGCATCTTTGAGCAAAGGGAAAGAAGTAGCTTCGAGCTCAAACTTCTTTGATCCCTCCACAAGATTGCCTTGCAACAGCTTCTACAACCCCTTCGGAGCAAGACATTCACCAAGATCATTATCAAGCGCTTCATCAAGCTCTATCTCAAGTGCCGTTCCATGTTCTACTCCAAGCACTTCGGGTGGACTACGCATTGGTGTAGGGGGAGCGCAAACAACAATGTTCACTCGATTATTTGAGATGATCAATCTTATGGTTTCGGCTCCGACATCCCCACCTCCTCCACCACAAGATCAACTTTTGCAAATGCGTCGAGCTCGACAACAGGAGTTTTTCTTTGAATTTGATGAAATGGTGAGAAACTCAAATGTTGACCTTTGTGAGACTTTCTTGAGGACTTATGATCGTGTGTGAAGGATAGACTCTTTCAGGGGCCTTCGGAAGATAACATCAATTGAAGTAATTGACGAGCTCCTCCAACTAATCACAGCTCCTGAGAGGGCCTTTCTACTTGAGGAGGTTGTCAATCGGAGGCATGAGCTCTCAATTGAGAGGGCGATGGAGATGATACTCATGCTCCACTCACAAGTGGGACATGTGTTTGAGCACATCACTGGCCTCCATGATCCTCCCCATTACTACATCGACCTTGACAGTGTGCACATAGGGGATGATCATGGACATTGGAGGTATTGTGCTCCTCACTATCCCATCAGGAGAAGACTTCAGGATGGGATTGCAAGAATCCCTATCTATGAGGATGGTCTTATTGCTCGACACAATAAGGTTGGTGCTAGTAAATCAAGTAATGCTTTGGATACGAACCCTTCTTCCTCTAGTGCTTGTCTTATGGCTACCATCAGGGTCAACCAGAAGAGTGAAGGTACTCATTGGATTCTTAATAGTGAGTGCACTCAACATATGACCGGAAAGCCAACCATGTTCACCACCATTGATGGAGACGAAGACAATGAAAAGGTGAATTTTGGGGATAACTCAAAGGGGAGAGTTAGAGGCTCGGGCAAGGTGGCCATCACAAATGACCTCCATCTCTCCAAGGTTTTTCTTGTGTAAACTCTCAACTTCAACCTTCTGTCTAGTGGTCAACTCTGTGACATGGGTTTCAATTGCACATTTGATGAGGATGGTGCAACGATTGAGAACGCTAAGAGAGGGCTAGTATTTCATGGAGTAAGGCATGGGAACTTGTATGTCTCAGAATTCAAGTCACGCAATATGCCACCAAGCACTTGCCTATTCACTAAGGCATCCACGGGATGGTTGTGGCATAGAAGACTGGCACATGTTGGAATGAATCAGCTCAAGAAGATTGTCAAGAGGAATCTAGTTGAAGGAATCAAGGATGTGACCTTTGAGAAGGACAGACTGTGTAACGCTTGTCACGCAGGAAAACAAGTTGCATCTTCACATCCCACAAGGTCATTCATGTCTACATGTCGTCCTCTGGAGCTCTTGCATATGGACTTGTTTGGGCCAACAGATTACAAGAGTTTGGGAGGTAATCTATATTGCTTGGTGATTGTTGTTGATTTCACAAGATACACTTGGACCTTCTTTCTTGTGGACAAATCTCAAGCCAGTGGTATCTTTAGAAAGTTTGCAAGGAGAGCAAAGAATAAATTCAATGCTAGCATTGTGAAGATAAGGAGTGACAATGGGACTGTGAAGGACCGAGAAGGCGACCAGATGGGTGGGGGGGGGGGTGAATGGGAGCCAATCAAAATTCTTCTAGAGAACTGGGCCTATATCCCCAAATCATCCCAAGCCAACCTCCAAGCTGATCACCAAGACTACTCACACCAAATCATGGTGTACTAGCCCTAGGAGTGATCAACTACTGCAAACGAATATAGCGGAAACACCAAGAAACAGCAAAGACTTGAGATAGTTGGAAACCTCACAAAGCTGTACCTTTTGGACCACCACCACCGGCAGTGCCGATCAGAACCGTCGGCAGTGCTGGTTGGCCCCATCAACAGTGCCAGTGAGACCCATCGGCAGTGCTGGTGCGGGGTTTTGCAACCCACTGGCAGTGCCGGTCCTGGTCGTCGGCAGTGCCGATTGACCACGACAGAACTGAAAAACTTTTGGGGTTTTGTCAAATCTTCTCCAAAACTTATTCAAACGAACTCCAAATGATGCGATTTTCGGACCAGTGAATCCTCAGCACATCACGACCCTAATCCTAGAAGATCAACTAAAGTGGCTCAAGAAATCATCACAAATTTTAGATCTTGTGCCAAGAACACCAAAAAGAGGAAACTTGAGAAATCCTTCAAATTGAAGGTGCTAGAGCTCTTGATTTGTTCATGGACTTATGAAGGATTGTTCTAGCTCATCATAGCAACAAGTTTCTCAAGAAATCCGCCCCAAAAACTCATCCAAAAAGGAGATAAAAAATTCCCACGAACATAGCTCTGAAAATAGGGAAAAAGGGAAATTCGGGATTCAAGGGAAGATAGAAATCTTGAGCACGAAAATACTTCTCATATCATAGAAAGGTGCTTACAAGATCCATGGTTACAAGCCTAGAAAGCCACCCTCTTCCTCCCGCTATTTGGAAGAGCAAGAGATATCTCTCACACACCCACTACTCTCCACTAAAACACGAAGTCCTCTCCTAGCACTTTGAATAGAATCTTAACACAAGGCTAATGGAAAGAGAGACACCTCTCCCACTAGCCACATAACACACCCACCTACCACCGGGGGTATAATCTTCCATCTTTTTCTTCGTCGCCCAAATGCTATCGAGCCCTTCACAACTTTGCTTGCCCTCGACGCAAGCTCCGCGATGGTGCCACGTGCACCTCCAATCGCCGCCACCGGTTTTGAGGCCCAAATCAGGAAATGGCCTTGCACGCTTCTTAAAGCATGAGTTCTTGATGTCGACGCATGTCACCTCGTCCCGCGGTCCTGACCACCGGCAAGTCTCTCCCAGTCCCTGTCCATCGAGCCCCCTAGTCACTTGCACCGGCATCCCGTTCACCTTGACTTGGTCAACACGCCGTCTTCATCACCACCACAGTTTTGAGGCTCAACCGTGAAACTGTCCGTGCTTCTTGCCTCTCCATGTGTACGGTGTGGATCACCTTTGACTTCACCCGGCTTCCCGATCGTTCAGCCCCAAGTCCCCAACTTGTGCCTAATCCTCTTGCTGTTGACCGCCAAGTCGACTCCAGTGACCTACACATCATGAGACAAGCAAACACATTTCCCAACTCCTGCAACATCACCAATTCCTCCACCAACTCCGGTTAGTCAAAACCATGATATGCACAAACTCATGCAATCCCCGCATTTTAACTCAAACACCAGATCCGCTCAAGTCAATTACTCATCACATATATTGCAAACCATTGCACATATCCACATGGTTTCTTAATCTCCCCCTTGATGAGTACATTGACAACCTCAAATGCACAAGATTAGAGAGTGAAATGCGAAACCGAATAAACTCATCCAAATGGCCAAACCCAAAGCAAAGGTGAAAACAAGCCATCTAGCAAAGTAGGGATCACAAAACCAAGAGTTGGCAAAGAAAGCGACTTGAGACGCAAAGAATGTGAAAAGTGCAAGAAAATGCTCAATATCATGATATGCTCCCTCTCAACTTGTGGTAGGTTTCATGTAGTGCAAAATGGATCATTTTAAGTCTCTTAGCATTAGTTGTGCATGACCCAATATTTTCTCCCCCTTTGGCAATGAACTCATCAAAGATGCAAAAGAACAAGCAAACATGCAAAGCATGAAAATGCAAACCTAAGGAGCTTTAACAATTATGCAAACAAGAATTTAACTTGGCTACCTATAGACATAAAGCCATGAAGTGTAAAAGCAATAGCTCACAACCATGCAAAGATCAAAAATAGATAGCAAGGCATAAACACCAAGAGCTACACAAGCTAAGCAGAAAGATTGACTAGCTTAGATAGAATCAAATTTGCTTATCATGAGAAAATCTGCCACCACATGTGTAAGCACTCCCATTCAAGGCTAAACAAGCGTCAAGTGAATCATAAGAATCTAGCCAGTTTCAATCTCAACTAGGGCAACAAGCATTCGCAGAAAATGAGCTGCACAAATGCTCACATATGCAACAGAAACTCAATTGATCAAGTGTTTATTGTTTATCCTCATGTGTCCTTATCCATACGGAGGGTCGCCCAAATGGGTACGGTAAACACCCCGAGGCTTAAAGTCACAGTGTTTGGATTAGCATTTCAGAATTATTCTTGATCAAAGCACTTAGTAGATTATTCAAGTTTATATACAAGACAAAAGAGCATTCCTTTGTGGCAAAAGGAACACATGTTCCCACAATGTCCCATCATGAGCTAAACATTTGCAAAGCCTTCCATTTTGCAAACACAAGGTGCCAAAGCCAAGATATCCTCTAGACTAGCCTCAATGCAAGTTTCAACAAGGATAAAAGCAATTATAGACATGGTGAGCAAGTTTTAGCAAGATTAGTTCATAAGGTTTGCAAAAAGCATATTTTACCTTTAAGATTAGCAAGTTGCTCACATGAGTCTATAACAGGCCACCTAGAAAATCTAAGCATGAGAGATTACCATCACATCCACACAACTTAGCTCAAGCTCAATCATAGCAAAGAGAAATGCATGAAAGTATAAGAATCAAAGCTCATCTACCAATGCATATATTACAAATGAGATGCAATGCAAAAATGGTAAGATACATATATACAAGTGAACACCAACTCCCCCTCAAATGATGCCATAAGGATGACAAAACACCAAGTTCCCCCCGAAGAAAAGCATGTCTCGAAGCATCTAGGGGCTTGGTGAGGATATCAGCTAGTTGGTTTCTGGTGTTGATGTATTTGAGCTCAACATCCCCCTTCTCAACATTGTCTCTCAGAAAGTGGAATCACACATTGATGTGTTTGACCTTACAATGTTGGATTGGGTTTTTGGCTAAGCATATGACACTGGAGTTATCACACATGAGTGGAACACTCTTGAAGGTTAACCCATAGTCCCTCATGGTAGATACAACCCATAGGATTTGTGAGCAGCAGCTAGCAGCAGCTACATACTCAGCCTCTATGGTGGATTGGGCAACACTCGACTGCTTATGAGAAGACCAATAGATGAAAGAAGTACCCAAGAAATGGCAAGTACCAGAAGTGCTCTTCCTATCAATTCTACACCCAGCAAAGTCCACATCCGAATATCCAATGAGATCAAGAGATTAAGATGCAGAGTACCAAAGACCGAACTCAAGGGTGTATTTGAGATACCTGAAGATGCGCTTGACAGCCTTGCAATAAGTCACCCTTGGGGAAGCTTGAAAGCGAGCACAAAGACACACCGCAAAGTGTATGTCGGGTCTCGTCGCTGTCAGGTACAAGAGGGAGCCAATCATGCTCCTGTACTCCCTTTGGTCCACCACTTAACATTCTTCAGCAGGGTCAAGAGCCGTTGTTATGGATATCGGTGTAGACAACGACTTCACATTGACCATGTGGAACTTCTTCAGTAGATCCTTCATGTACTTAGCTTGATGTATGAAAGTGCCTTACTTGCACTGCTTGATTTGAAGCCCAAGAAAGAAGGTGAGCTCGCCCATCATCGACATCTGAAATTCACTTTCCATGGCTTCCTGAAATCTGGACACAAGAACATGAGAGGAACCACCAAAGATGATATCATCCACGTAAATCTGAACCATTAGAAAGTCATTGCCATGCCTGAGAGTAAACAAGGTTTTGTCAACACACCCCATGACATACCCACGCTCTAGCAAGAAAGTCTTAAGCCTAGCATACAATGCCCTAGGTTCTTGCTTTAGCCCGTACAAAGCCTTCAGAAGCTTGTACACACGGTTTGGGTATTTGTGGTGCTCAAAGCCAGGTGGTTGTTTTACATAAACCTCTTCCTCTATGAAACCATTTAGGAAATCACTCTTGACATCCATTTGATAGAGTCTAATGTCCTTAGAGGCAGCAAATGCAAGCAAGATCGTAATGGCTTTTTTGCGTGCAACAGGAGCAAAGGTTTCCCTATAGTCTAAGCCCTCCACTTGGCTAAAACCCTAAGCAACAAGCCTAGCCTTGTTCCTAACGACCACACCATCTTCCCCATGTTTGTTTTTAAACACCCATTTGGTTCCTATAACATTGACACCAACAGGAGGCTCTACTAGGGTCCATACTTTGTTTCTCTCAAAGTTATCCAACTCCTCATGCATGACATTAACCCAATGTTTGTCAAATAGTGCATGTCCAACATCCTGGGGTTCAAGGGTTGCAACAAAGAGAGAATTGGTAAAGCAGGCGAGATGTGCAGACCTTGACCTTATTGTCCTCTCATAGAGATTACCGATCATTTGTTGAGGTGGATGTTGATGCTGAATGTGGTGAGGGGCCTCTCTCTCAGAGTGTACCTCCCCCTCAACCACAGCTGAAGCTCGCTCGACAGTTGCTGAAGTAGATGTAGAAGCTTCTGGACCCTCTGCTGGAGTGGTGGTGGCTGCAGGAACAAGCTCAGATGAGAGATGAAGTGAATCATCATCATCATTATCAAAGCCCTGTAGGTCCTCTTCTACAAAGATGCTCTCCTCCATCTCCTTGGTACCTGTAGTCTCAATCACATTGCTTGCACAAGAGTTTGATTCATCAAAGGTTACATTGCAGGACTCTACGATGGTGTTAGTTTCCAAATTCAAAACTCTGTGGGAATGACCATGAAGAGAGTAACAAAGAAAGATGCCATCGGAAGATCTCGACTCAAACTTATCAAGATTGCCACGCTTGAGAATAAAGCACTTGTAGCCAAAAGCACGCAAATCAGAAATAGATGGCTTACTCCCAAAACGTAGCTCATAAGAAGTCACATTCAGAATTGAGCGCAAGAAAATCTGATTGGAAACATAGCAAGCAGTGCTAATAGCCTTAGCCCAGAACCGCCTCGGAGTCCTATGCTCATTGAGCATCGTCCGGGCCATTTCCACCAAAGTTCTGTTCTTTCTTTCGACCACACCATTCTGCTGAGGAAGACGAGGTGCTGAAAACTGATGCTCAATACCATGCTCAAGACAGAAGGCATCAATGGAGGAGTTCTTGAACTCGGTGCCATTATCATTGCGGATTGCTCATAATGCACCAGGGAGTTCTTTGAACAACCTCAAAGCTAAGCTCTAAAAGTGATGAAACATTTCATCCTTGCTCTCAAGAAAGTAAACCCAAGAGTAGCGAGAATAGTCATCAACAATCACAAGAACATACCACTTCCCACCCACCGAACGAACCCGAGAAGGACCAACAGTGTCCATATGAAGCAACTCTCCCGGGCGTTCAGTCATCACCAAATTGATTGGTGGATGAGAAGCAACAATCATTTTCTCATGACAACAAGGAGCACAAATAAAATCCTTATCAAATTTGAGCTTATGCAATCCTCGGATCAAGCCTAGGCCACTCAAGTGACATAACAAGTCAAAGCTCATGTGACCTAGTCTCCTATGCCATTTCCAGAGCTTAGAAGAAGATTGAGCAAACAAGCACTTGTGAGAACCAGGAGAACCTGCAAAATCAGCCTAAAAAATTCTACCAATGCAAGAAATCCCACAAACCAAGGAACCACTCGAATCAAGAACACAAGAAGCATTCGATGTAAAGCGCACTTCAAAACCAACATCAAGAAGCTGAGAGATAAAGAGGAGATTGTACTTGAGATACTTAACCAAACCAACATCCTTGAGAGTGAATTTTTCATTTACCTTTACCGCGCCTCATGCCTTCACTCTCCCTCTCTTGTCATCTCCAAAGGTCACATACTCCCGCCGCTTCAAGGGAGTGAGGCTGAAAAACCACTTTGCATCTCTGGCCATGTGGCGCGAACACTCGGAGTCCATCAACCATTTGTTCTCCAAGCCTCCACCTACTGCCTACAAAGAACGAGAAGGAAAAGTCGATGGCTCAGTGCTAGGGTTAGTCAAAAGAGATTTGGGAATCTAACACTTAACCATACGACAAGTAGTAGTCATCACAGTTCTTTGCACATTATCATTCAAACACATGGGACGAGAACCACGATGGGTAAAGCGTGGCCTGTCAAAGCGTCTCGACTCAAACCTTGGGTTATGAGGATAGAAATCATCTGCGTGAAAGCCAAATCCACGCGAGTGATGCTCACCACGATGGGGAAAACATTGGGCGCCAAAGCGCTGCTGTGCAAAGCCTCTGTTTTGTAAATCAAAGCCATATGAGGAATGACCCTGTCCACGATTGGCACGAGAAAGAGAGCGAGACTGAAAGTCAACAAAATAATCATAAATAGCACCCCTAGTGAACTCATCTTGCTTCCTCTCAATCCTCTTATGCCTATAACGGAATTCATCCAAGTGACCCTTACGACCACAAAACATGCAAATGTAGACACCCTTCAAATTAGACTTGGTTTGCATGACAGGCTCGGGTTTTTGGCTTCTCTGTTTGCTTTGGGTTGAAGGAGGGTTTTGGATTGGGTGGATAGTATGTGTCAGTGGGTTTGATAGTGTTTTCCTCATCCTTATAGCTGGAGCTAGGTACAAACTTACCCACATTCTCACTCTCCTTGTCACACCTCTCAAATCCCAAGCCCAAGTTATAGGTTGACCTAGAAGCACTCTCCTTCACTCTTGCCAAATCACTCTCAATCTTTTCCTCACTCACTAGGGTTCTTTGGAGCCTAGAAACAAGATAGTCATTTTCTTGGACTAGGACTTTGTTTTCCTCTCTAGTGATCACAAGTTTGTCCTTAAGAGAGACATGCACCTCACCGGTGGTGGAAGGACCTTAGAGCGAGTCTCAATGAGCAGCTTGGACTCAAGCTCTTTGACTTTGAGAGTTTGAGCTTCCAACTCACTATTTGAGCTTGGGGCACTTCTGACATGCACCCAAAAGAGTTGGTCCAGATTTAAATTCATCAAGCTCCTTGAGGACACTCTCAAGTTGATTGGCAACTTGAGCATGCACACTCCCTCTGACTCAGATCATTCATCAGAACTTGACAAGACTCACACTCTACAACCATGTCATCTTTAGCAAGGTTAGACCTAAGCGAAGCAATCTCAAAATCAGCACTCTCCAACTTAGACTTAAACTCTCTACTCTCACGAACAGCACTGCGAAGCTTATCATCTTGCAAGAGCAGAACATCACACAAATGATCAAGTTTAGAAGATAGCTCATCAAGAGTGGGAGGTACCTCACTTGTGTCGGAGTCGGATCTAGAGTCGGTGTCGTGGTCGTTCTTTGCCATGAAGCAAAGCCCGGTGAAGTCATCCTTCCTCTTGACTCGTGGCTTTTCAACCTCCTCCTCCGAGCTTGTAAGGCCTTCGCTTGATGTGAGGTCGACATCGCTCAAGGCGGCAACGCAGGTGTGTGTAATGGCCTTGGTGAACTTCTTGAAGTTCTTGCCCTTCTTGTAGAAGCGGTTCTTCTTCTGCTTGAAATCTTCAGTGTTGTTGTCACGGTACCCAACCTTCTTCTTCTTTTTGGGACAGTCAGCAATGAAGTGTACCAGGTCACCGCACTCGAAGCAGGTTCTCGAACCACCTCCTCTTCTCTCCTTCCAGTTGTTGTAGAACTTTCTGAACTTCCTTGTGAGCAAGGACAACTCCTTATCAGGAATGCACTCCATCTGTTCATCGGAAGCTGCAACAAGAGAAGACAAAGCAAACTCCAAAGAAGACTTGTCAAGTGAGGGGTTAGTTCCATAAGAAGCACAACTGTGATCAACCTTCTGAGAGCTAGAAAGCAAAGCCATGGTAGAAGCAAGAATAGCAAGATTAGGACGAGATTTCCTAGATAGTTCATGAGATTTCAGCTTGCTATACAATTGCTCACAGTTCAAGGTGTTGAAGTTAGCTGTTTCTTCTAGAGCAGCAATTTAACCCCCCAAAACATTTTCATCAAGTGAGTACAACAGTTGCTTAGCTCTATCATTGTCATTGTACACAAGGTTACCACAAGCCCGCAAGTTGCACACAATTGCCTCAAACCTACAAAAGGTGTCATCTAGTGACTCGCTAGGTTTTTGTGCAAATGTTTGGTACTGTCTATTGTAAGAATCCTTACGCATAGACTTGACTTGATTGGTACCCTCATGGTATGTGCAAAGCTTAACCCAAATAGCACGAGCAGTGTCATGATGTGCAACGTGATCATGTTCACTTCTTCCAAGTGCAGAGAGCAGAATGTTGATAGCTTTGGAGTTGTGTTCATACCTGGTTAACTGACCTGCAGATGCAGTGTTTAGGTCTTGTGGTATAATATACTCCTGCTCAACAATCTCCCAAATTGCACGTCCTTGACTTAGCAGATACGCCTTGGTCCGTGATTTCCAGTAGGGGAAGTCCTCTCCATCGAACATCCACAGCATAACAACATGCTTCTCCATGTTGCCTTTGGATCACAAAGCCGGTGAAGGTCAACTAGTGATCAAACTGGCTCTGATACCAATTGAAGGACCGAGAAGGCAACCAGAGGGGGGGGGGGGGGTGAATGGGAGCCAATCAAAATTCTTCTACAGAACTTGGCCTATACCCCAAAAATAACCGAAGCCAACCTCCGAGCTGATCACCAAGATTACACACACCAACTCGTGGTGTACTAGCCCTAGGAGTGATCAACTATTGCAAACAAACACAGTGGAAACACCAAGAAACAATAAAGACTTGAGATAGTTGGAAACCTCACAAAGCTGTACCTTCTGGGCCACCACCACCGGCAGTGCCGATCAGGACCATCAATAGTGCTGGTGAGACCCATCGGCAGTGCCGGTGCGGGGTTTTGCAACCCACAGGCAGTGCCGGTCCTGGTCGTAGGCAGTGCCGATCGACCCCGACAGAATAGGAAAAACTTTCGTGATTTTGTCAAATCTTCTCCAAAACTTATTCAAACGAACTCTAAATGATATGGACCAGTGAATCCTCAGCACATCACGATACTAATCCTAGAAGATCAACTCAAGTGGCTCAAGAAATCATCACAAATTTCAGATCTTGTGCCAAGAACACCAAAAAGGGGAAACTTGAGAAATCCTTCAAATTGAAGGTGCTAGAGTGCTTGATTTGTTCGTGGACTTATGAAGGATTGTTCTAGCTCATCATAGCAACAAGTTTCTCAAAATATCCGCCCTAAAAACTCATACAAAAATGAGATTGAAAATTCCCACAAAAATAGCTTCGAAAATAGGGAAAAAGAGAAATTCGGGATTCAAGGGAAGAGAGAAATCTTGAGCACGAAAATACTTCTCATATCATAGAAAGGTGCTTACAAGATCCATGGTTACAAGCCTAGGAAGCCACCCTCTTCCTTCCACTATTTGGAAGAGCAAGAGATGTCTCTCACACACCCACTACTCTCCACTAAAACATGAAGTCCTCTCCTAGCACTTTGAATAGAGTCTTAACACAAGGCTAATGGAAAGAGAGATACCTCTCCCACTAGCCACACCTCTCCTTATATAGGCCTAGGGTCTATTGTCCATATGACCACTCTACCCTTGAACTACATAACACACCCACCTACCACCGGAGGCATAACCATCCATCTTTTTCTTCATCGCCCGAATGCCATCGAGCCCTTTACAACTTTGCTTGCCCTCGATGCAGGCTCCGCGATGGTGCCACGTGTACCTCCAATTGTCACCATCGGTTTTGAGGCCCAAACCGGGAAACAACCTTGTATGCTTCTTAAAGCACGACTTCTCGATGTCGACACATGTCACCTCGTCCCACGATCCTGACCACTGGCAAGTCTCTCCTAGTCCCTGTCCATCAGCCCCCTTGTCACTTGCTCTGACATCCCGTTCGCCTTGACTATTCAACATGCCATCTTCATCACCACCACGGTTTTGGGGCTCAACCCCGAAACCGTCTGTGCTTCTTGCCTCTCCACGTGTACGGTCTGGATCACCCTTGACTTCACCTGGCTTCCCAATCGTTCAGCCCTAAGTCCCCAACTTGTGCCTAATCCTCTCGCTGTTGACCGCCAAGTCGACTCCAGTGACCTACACATCATGAGACAAGCAAACACATTTCCCAACTCCTGCAACATCACCAATTCCTCCACCAACTCCGGTTAGTCAAAACCATGACATGCACAAACTCATGCAATCCCCGCATTTTAACTCAAACACCAAATCCGCTCAAGTCAATTACTCATCACATATTGAAGGACCGAGAAGGCGACCAGAGGGGGGGGGGGGTGAATGGGAGCCAATTAAAATTCTCCAAGAGAACTTGGCCGATATCCCAAAAACAACCCAAGCCAACCTCCGAACCGATCATCAAGATTACACACACCAACTAGTGGTGTACTAGCCCTAGGAGTGATCAACCACAGCAAGAAACACAACAGAAACAACAGAGGCTCGAGATAGTCAAACACCCCACAAACTGCACCTTACTCAACCACCACCGACAGTGCCGATCAGGACCATCGGCAGTGCTGATCTGGCCCATCGGCAGTGCTGGTGTGGGGTTCTGAGACCCACCATCAGTGCCGGTCCTAGTCGTCGGCAGTGCCGATCGACCCCGACAGAACAACATAAACTTTTTGAAATTTGGCAAATCTTCTCCAAAACCTAACCAAACAAACTCCAAATGATACGATTTTTGGATCAGTGAATCCTCATCACATCATGACCCTAATCCTAGAAAATCATCTCAATTGGCTCAAGGAATCATCACGAATTTCAGATCTTGTGCCAAGAACACCAAAAAGGGGAAACATGAGAAATCCTTCAAATCGAAGGTGCTAGAGCTATTGATTCGGTCAAGGATACATAGAGGATTGTTCTAGCTCATCCTAGCAACAAGTTTCTGAAAAAATCCGAGCCAAAAGCTCATCCAATAATGAGATCGAAAATCACCACGAAAATAGCTCCGAAAATAAGAAAAAGGGAATTTCGGGATTCAAGTGAAGAGGGAAATCTTGAGCATGAAAATACTTCTCATATCATAGAAAGGTGCTTAGAAGATCCATAGGTACAAGGCTAGGAAGCCACCCTCTTCCTCCCACTATTTGGAAGAGCAAGAGATGTCTCTCACACACCCTTTCCTCTCCTCTAAAAACATGAAGTCCTCTCCTAGCACTTTGAATAGAATCCTAACACAAGGCTAATGGGAAGAGAGACCCCTCTCCCACTAGTCACACCTCTCCTTATATAGGCCTAGGGTCTTTTGTCTACATGACCACTCTACCCTTGACCTACATAACACACCCACCTACCACCGGGGGCATAATCGTCCATCTTTTTCCTCATCGCCCGAATGCCATCGGACGCCTCACGTCTTTGCTTCATCTCAAAGCAAGCTCTGTGATGGTGCCACGTGCACCACCAACCACCACCACAGGTTTTGAGGCCCAAACCAGGAAACTACCTTGCACGCTTCTCAAAGCGCAACTTCTCGATGTTGACACATGTCACCTTGTCCCGCGATCCTGACCACCGGCAAGTCTCTCCTAGTCCCTGTCCATCGGGCCCCCTTGTCACTTGCACCGGCATCCCGTTCACCTTGACTTGGTCAACATGCCTTCTTCATCACCACCACGGTTTTGAGGCTCAACCGCGAAACCGTCCGTGCTTCTTGCCTCTCCACGTGTACGGTGTGGATCACCCTTGACTTCACCCGACATCCCGACCGTCTGGCCCCAAGTCCCCTACTTGTGCCTGATCCTCTCGCCGTTGACCACCAAGTCGACTCCAGTGACCTACACATCATGAGACAAGCAAACACATTTCCCATCTCCTGCAATATCACCAATATCTCCACTAACTCCAATTAGTCATAACGATGATATGCAAACCCATGCAATCCCTGAATTCCCGCATTTCAACTCAAACACCAAATCCGCTCAAGTCAATTACTCATCAGAAATATAGCAAACCATGGCACATATCCATATGGTTTCTCAATCTCCCCCTTGATGAGTATATTGACAACACCAAATGCACAAAGATTAGAGATTGAAATGCAAAGCTGAATAAGCACATCTAAATGGCCAAACCCAAAGAAAAGGTGAAAACAAGCCATCTAGCAAGTAGGGATCACAAAACCAAGAGTTGGCAAAGAAAGTGACTTGAGACGCAAAGAATGTGAAAAGCGCAAGAAAATGCTCAAGATCATGATATGCTCCCCCTCAAGTTGTGGTAGGTCTCATGTAGTGCAAAATGGATCATATGAGTTTCTTAGCATTATTTGTGCATGACCCCAAAATTTTCTCCCCCTTTGGCAATGAACTCATCAAAGAAGCAAAAGAACAAGCAAACATGTAATGCATGAAAATGCAAACCTAAGGAGCTTCAACAATTATGCAAACAAGCATTTAACTTTGCTAACCATAACCATAGTGCCATGAAGTGTAAAAGCAATAGCTCCCAATCATGCAAAGATCAAAAATAGATAGCAAGGAATAAACACCATGAGCTATACATGCTAAGCAGAAAGATTGACTAGCTTAGATAGAATCAAAGTTGCTTATCATGAGCAAAACTGCCACCATATGTGTAAGTACTCTCATCCAAAGCAAAACAAGCACCAAGTGAATCATAAGAATCTAGCCAGTTTTAATCTCAACAAGGGCAACAAGCATTCACAAAAAATGAGCTCTACAAACGCTCACATATGCAACAGAGACTCAGTTGATCAAGTGATTATTGTATATCCTCATGTGTCCTCTTATCCATGCGGAGGGTCGCACGATTGGGTACGGCAAACACCCCGAGGATTCAAGTCACAATGTATGGATTTAGCATTATGAGTAATACTTGATCAAAGCACTTAGCAGATTTGCTCAAGATTATGCATAAGACAAAAGAGCATGCCTTTGTGGCAAAAGGAACACATGTTCCCACAATGTTACATCATGAGCTAAACATTTGCAAAGCCTTCCATTTCGCAAACACAAGGTGCCAAAGCCAAGACATCCTCTAGACTAGCCTCAATGCAAGTTCCCACAAGGATGAAAGCAATTATACACATGGTGAGCAAGTTTTCGCAAGATTAGATCATAAGGTTCATAAGAAGCTTAGTTTACCTTTAAGATTAGCAAGTTACTCACATGAGTCTATAACAGGCCATCTAGAAAATCTAAGCATGAGAGATTACCATCACATCCACACAACTTAGCTCAAGCTTAATCATAGCAAAGAGAAATGCAAGAAAGCATAAGAATCAAAGCTCATCTATCAATGCATATATTACATATGAGATGCAAAGAGAAAATGGTAAGATACATATATACAAGTGAATACCAACTCCCCCTCAAATGATGCCATACGGATGACAAACACCAAGTTCCCCCTGAAGAAAAGCATGTCTCGAAGCATCTAGGGGCTTGGTGAGGATATCAGCTAGTTGGTTTTTGGTATCAATGTATATATCGAAGCTTGAGATTGGCAGTAAAATGTATAGGGCTACGTCAAGACTAAGAACTATGATGGTAACACAAGACACCGAGTTATACAGGTTTGGGCCCTCTCGATGAGAGTAAAAACCCTATGTCCTGTGTTCTGTGTATGGTATTGATGTTGCAAAACTTGTGAACTTCTGTCCCTCAATGAGGGGTACCCTGCCGCCTTATATATCCGGTTGGCAGGGGGGTACATGAAGAGTCCTAGTTGTAACCCCTTAGGATATACAAAGAAAGTCTATCTCTACATGTCTTGTGCTCCAAGTTGATTCGGTCAGCTTCCTTGTTAATGAAGTACCCGGTCGACTACCGACTTAGTCTTGTATGAGGATACTCGTAAGGCAAGTATCCCACAGCAGCCCCTGAGTGCTTCCTGATTTTGAGCTTTAATTCTCAGAGTGATCTTCAATGTAGATCACAAATTAGGAAGACCTCTTTATCGAAGTTCCTGATAGATCTGGTGCACCGGTCAGGTGCACCTGATCAGGTGTAGCCCTCGACTCTTGTATAATTTGGAGACTAACAAATAATGCAAGAGTCTAATTATATTAACTCTTATTATTTTGTATGTATTTTACTCAAACCATCCAGCCTGAGTTTAACAGACCTCTGGTCATCAAACCAGTAAGCCAACATGCAAAGCTTCAACCTTGCCGACCGATTATCAAAAGGTCCGAGTGATATACACTATGTCCGATTGACTGGTCGGTTTTAATTTTATGATATCAATCATATTCAATTCATGTGAACCAATATGACAACAATAATATAATGGTACTAAGCTAAATGACATCAATCATAATATAGCCTTTCCCTAATAATTAGTCACTCTAATTATCCATAAGTCTAATTTTCACAATTTAGTTATTGACTTCAATCAATACCATAACCTTTGAACTTATTCCCATACGACCATCAAGTCCTTCGCTACATGATCATCAAATCATATAGATATGGTTAAATATTTTTCAAATGCTTCTCATCAAAGAAGCCCCCGAGCTTTATTTCTTAAGGGTTTAGACCCTAATCATGTTTTAAGGTCCTTAATTAATCTTTGCTTAAGAAAAAAAATCATCATCACTGTACGATCCACCCCGGTCCATGGGACCCTTAGGTCAAAAGGTGGGAGTATAAAAGGCAGCATCGAGTTGACTCTCAGTCCACGCTGCATTTACGCACGAAATCTTCGTCTTTCTCGTGCCTCCTCTGTTCTCAGCGACTCCTCAACTTTCCAGATAGGGTTAGCGCTTTCACTTTCAGCTTCCATAGATCTCTCCGTGCTTTGCCCGCAAGCCTCTGCTAGGGTTCAGCATTTGATCCACCACGCCCAAAACAATCATCACCATGGGTCGCAAGAAGGTTTCCACCTCGATTCCTGCCACTTCCACCCCCGCCGCCACGTCCTCCTCGTCAGAGATTGATATCCCAGAGCAGCTTCGGGAGTTCTCGAAGAGCAACCTCTCCCAAGCTGACATGAACCAGATGGTGGTCGACGGCATCCTTCCAGAGCAAGTGCGGATCGACTGGAAGATACCCCGTGAATCTTGCCCCATCCCTATTCATAATCAAATAGTTGTGTTCTGCTTGTTCTTCGAGCATGGTTTTGGAGTCCCTTGCTGTAGCTTCTTACGCGGGCTCCTTTTCTTTTATGGGATTGAGCTTGTCAACCTCAATCCCAATTCCATTCTTCACATCACCATCTTCGTGCACATGTGCGAAGCATTTCTGGGCATCCTTCCCCACTTCAATTTATTCCGCCATCTGTTTGTCCTTCGTCCGCTGCCGATCAAGGACAATCAAGTAGCTATAGGCGGCGTTGGCTTCCAGTTGCGCAAGAAGGAGGCCTACATCAATGTGCCATTGAAGACTGGGAACAAGAACTGGAAGATGAGTGGTTCTACTATGACAACCCTCCCCCTGTTCTTGCTGACTTCACTGATGCCAAGGCAATTCGTCTGGCGCAATGGACAGAGAAGCCCGATCCGACCGACCCTCAGGTGGTCACTCTGTTGAAGAACATAGCCGACTTGAAGGCTGAAGGCATTGACGGAATTACCATCGCCAAAAGCTTTATAGTACGCAGACTGCAGCCCCTGAAGCTGCAGAGTCACCCGGCGTGGAATTATGTCAATAATGACGAAACCAGGGAGGTGCCTGACCCGCCAAATGGTGAACTCCGTAAGAAATGCCTGTAAAAAATGTTTGAACCGGATATCCTTCAGGATGACTTGATGATCAAGAAGGCGTTTAACAAGGGCACTATACGGGCCTGAGTAAGCCTCAGTCTGCTTTAAGCAATCCTTTATTTTCTTGTCTTGATGCCCTGCTTGATATTTTGATTCTTGTGCAGGTTCTGGATATTTATATATCCCATCCTCCGCTCCCTCCAACCGATACCGAGGGACCAGATTTTGTCGAGTAGCCGCAGCAGACCGGCACTGGAGGCTCGAGCTCTTCTGTAGGCGCTCGTGCTGATCCGGTCACCACCCTGCCTCCCCCCAGTCGACTAGTGAAGCAGACCATTGGGCGCCAATGACAATATATAGGGGATCAGGGTGATGATGAAGAATTGCCATCTACTGATGCTGGACATCCCACTCCTACTCTCCCCGACCGACCTTCAAGCCAGTTGGAGCCCCCAAGCCAAACTCAGAGTGACGCTGGGGTGGTGGATCAGACCGACAAGGCAAGAAATTCTACCCAGAAGAGGAAGGAGACTGATTCTCAGTCGACTTCTTCGAAGAAGAGGTTGTGCCGAATCAAGCTCAAGAAGGCTCCCAGGTTAATCCTTTAACCTTATACTCCTTGTCTCTTATTGCCATCCATAATACATTTTAATCTCTTCCATCTTTGTTTTGACAGTAGTCGGATGAGTGATGCTCAGAGTGCCCAAGAGTCCGAAGCCACTCGGTCTGGACCTCCTCCTTGTCCGACTGATCTGCCTAAGTCGGTCGGCAAGTCATCAAACACGCCGACCGAGGTGGATAAGCCAACTGACAAGGCAATTCCTGCCTCCATTCCGGCGCCTGCACCCCAACCTGCTCGTGCCGTCATTCCTTCACCTCTTGACAAAGGTAAGGCGACATTATCTGTAGATTTGCTCGGTCGGCCCGAAGTGGAGGACATGGAAATTATGCACCAACATCGAGAAGCTAGCAAGGTACTTCAATACTCTACTTTTGCTTTGTCTTAATCTTTCTTTTAAGCTTAACCCCTTTTTCTATACAGAAAATGTATGCTCTTGTAGAGAGGAAACAGGCTAGGGTGGAATACGTTGAAGCCGAAACTTTTGGTATGTCCTAAACCCTTTTGTCTTTAAGTCTTTAAGTAAGACTGACACTTTGCTGGTGTTTTGCTAGTCACCGGTCAGCAGCTTACCGAAGCATAAAAGGAAATCAAAAAGCTACAGACCAACCAAAGAGAGACGACCAAGGCCTTAGACCAAGGCCGTGCAGATTTAGCTGGTAAGATTACTCACCACCTGTGTTTAAATAATCAACTAATCACTCTAGCGCTAAAAGTTCAAATGTTTGTCTTTAGCTCGTGATCAGAAGATCGCCGATCTAGAGAAGTTAACTTCCAATCAGCAAAGGTTTGTCAATGCCTTGAATGCTGAGAAGGAAAACCTCTCCAAATCGGTCGAGGACCAGAAGGCCGAGATCACTCGGCTGCAGAAGGAGCTGAAGGAAGCTGACGCCAAGATAGAGGAAGCTAAGAGCACCTCCAAATCCTTCAAATGTAAACTTGCTAGTAAGCCCTTCATTATTTCTCACATCTGCTTGATTCCTCTTTTGATCATACTGACCAAAAATCATCACTCGTAGGTCTATCTTATGCTGCTTGAAAGGCAATGGACTATGTTCATGCCGACCAAGTGGAGCAGTCTGGCCATTCCTTGGAGTACTTGCTGGAGCATGCATCGGAGGCTATTGCTCATAACACTCGACGAGTGGCGACCGAGGCCGGGAGTTAGGTTCTGGCGATTTGCCAATCTTGGTCTCCTGCTCTGCCATTGGACAAGATCAAGGAGGGCTTCAACCCGTACTTGACTGACGACCAATGCCAGCTGCTCTTAGATTCCATGCTGGAGACTTCCCGAGCTTTGATCGACAACATAGAGATCAATCCGACCGTGCCTACTCCTCCAGCAACTCTTGAGGTTGAGTTATGAGCTGAATCTTCCTCTCCTTCAAAGGAGCTGTAAATCCTGTAATATTAGAGATCATTCGCAATATCTATGTAATGAAACTATATTACCTATATGTAAACTAGTTTCATGCTTATCATCTTTAAAAGATTGATAAAAATATCATAAGTATGTTTATGTCATTAAGAAACTCAAATTGCATCAGTCTGCCTTAACATTTTAGGTTGTGACTCGTAACCGTGTAACAAGCAGAGTCGACCAATCGACACATGACCTCTCGCACTTTGGCTCTGATTTTAGTGTAGTGGTAGTCTGATGTGCAGTATAAAGTATATAACCATAATGTATAGACGTTAGACCAAGAAAATGAAGATCGTATTCACAGAGAAGAAATCGGTCAGACTAAGGTGCGACATTATTACTAGCCTCCTGGCTCGATTGTTTAATAAAATAAATTAAGGAATCGAGACAATATAGAATGAAAATCATCAAAAAATCTTTCATCAAAAAGACCGAAGTTTCATTCATGAATAATGTATAAGTATACAAAAGAATAATTAAGTATAGAAACGACGTAGCTGATTTATGTTCCAGGAATTTGGTATATCATCGCCGTCTTCATACATCAGTCGGTAAGCCCCCGGGCGAGTGACTTCCTTCACAACATATGGTCCTTCCCACTTTGGAGAAAGCTTATGCTGGTTCTTCATTGACTACACTCGGCGAAGCACTAAATCTCCAATTTGGAAGTGGTGATTACATACGTTTTTATCATAATATCGACGTAAGCCTTGTTGGTAAAGTGCCAACTGAAACAGAGCGTGATCACGCAACTCCTCTGCTGCAATTAAATCAATCTCTCGATTCTCCTCAGGATGCTGTTCATCATACGCCTGAACCCGTGCCGAAACAAGGCTGACTTCGGTCGGCAGCATAGCCTCTGAACCGTAGACCAATGAGAAAGGTGACTGACCAGTTGCTCGACTGGTGTTTGTGCGAAGCCCCCAAAGAACTGAAGGCAATTCTTTGACCCACCGACCGGCATAAGGTTTAAGCCTGTCAAATATCCGTGGTTTCAATCCTTGAAGAATCATACCATTGGCTCGTTCGACCTGCCCATTACTTTGAGGATGAGCCACTGATGCAAAGTGGATTTTTATTCCCATCTCATCAGTAAAGTCACGGAACTCCACTGATGTGAATTGAGTGCCATTATCAGTGATGATATCATGAGGAACCCCGAACCGAGTGAAGACATCCTTGACAAACTCGATTGCCTTCTTCGATGTAATATTGCCGACCGGCTTTGCTTCAATACAATTGGTGAATTTATCAATAGCAATAAACAGATAAGTGAACCCGCCTGGCGCCTTCTTGAAAGGACCAACAATATCGAGCCCCCAGACAGCAAAGGGCCAAGTCAAAGGTATCATCTGAATTTGCTGTGAAGGCACATGCGTTTGTTGAGCGAAGAATTGACAACCTTCACACATCCGAATGACCCGGTGTGCATCTTCAACCGCCATGGGCCAATAGAACCCTTGCCAGAAAGCTTTGCCGACCAAAGTCTTGGAAGCTGCATGATTGTCGCATATCCCAGAATGAATTTCTTCTACCAACTTCTGGCCTTCTGGTATCAAGATGCATTTCATCAAGATGTTTGAACCTCCTCTTTTATAGAGTTGGTCTCCCACCAACAAATACCCTCGGCATCGGGTCTCCAACCTCTGTTGCTCATTAGGATCCAAAGGCAGCGTTCCCTTGTCCAAATATTGGATGAGCGGGTCGCGCCAATCGGTCTGCATCTTATCATCACCAATGAGATCAGTAACAACACTCATTAATACATCCGACCGAGGAGAAATTGTGGGGGAATCCAGAGTGTGTAAGAAACACCTGGCGGGACCACAGACCGGGATGATCCCATCTTCGCCAATTCATCAGCCGCTTAGTTGTTGTCTCAAAGAACATGCGTGAACTTCAATCCATCGAATTTGTCTTCGAGCTTCCTTACTCCTTGACAGTAAGCACTCATATTGTCACCCACACAGTTCCAATCCTTAGTGACCTGATTAATATCCAAAGCCGAGTCACCAAAGACATCAAGGCGCTTGATGCCGAGTGACACAGCAATGCATAGACCGTGTAGAAGGGCTTCATACTCCGCAGTGTTGTTGGACACATGAAACATCACCTGAAGGACATATAAAAGCTTCTATCCAGTGGGTGAGATAAACACGACTCCCGCACCAGCTCCTTGTAATTGAAGAGATCCATCAAAGTACATTTTCCAATACTCGATGTCTTGTGCAGTGGGTGGGTTTTGAATCTCTGTCCACTCGGCAACGAAATTAGCTAACGCTTGTCCCTTTATAGCTGACCGAGGCGTGCATGTGATGGTATATTGACCAAGTTCGACTGCTCACTTGGCGATTTTTCCTTCGGCTTCTCGATTGTGCAGCACTGTGCCGAGTGCGAAGGTGGCCTAGACTTCGATTGGATGAGCTTGAAAATAATGCTTCAACTTCCTGGAGGTGACCAAAAATGCATACAACAACTTCAAGATCTATTGATATTTTACCTTAGAGGTGCCAAGGACCTCACTCACAAAATAGACCGGGTGTTGCACTTTTTGTATATGTCCCTCTTCTTCTCGGTCGCTTGTTAAAACAGTACTCACAACCTGAGTTGTGGCTGATATATAAAGTTGAAGTTTTTCTCCTGGCTCCGGAGGCACCAATACTAGAATGCTATTGAGGTAAACCTTTAACTCGTCCAACGCCAACTGCGCCACTTCAGTCCAAATGAAGTCCTCCTGGTTTTTAAGCAGTCGGAAAAGTGGTAACCCTCTAACTCTTAGTCAGGAAATAAAGCGACTCAAGGACGCCATGCATCTGGTCAACTTCTGTACATCCCTTTGAGAATTAGGTGGCCCCATACCAAGGATCGCCTTGATTTTATCCGGGTTTGCCTCTATACCTCGTTTTGAAACGATGTAACCGAGTAGCTTTCCTAAAGGAACATCAAAAACACACTTCTTAGGATTCAGCTTTATTGAATAATGTCTTAGATTGTCAAAGGTTTCTGCCAGGTCAGAAATAAGCCCTTTGATGTTCCGGGTCTTGACGAGGATGTCATTGACATACGCTTCTGCATTCTGACCGATCTGAGTAGTAAGGCAGCGTTGAATACCTCGTTGGTAAGTCGCGCTAGCGTTCTTTAGACCCAAAGGCATTGTGATATAGCAATAGGCGCCGAAGGGTGTTATAAAGGAAGTTTTAATCTGATCTTCGACCTTCAGTGGGATCTGGTGATAGCCTGAATAGGCATCCAGAAAGCTCAAGAGCTCACACCCGACTGTCGAGTCTGCAATCTGATCAATACGAGGAAGAGCGAAGGGATCTTTAGGACACACCTTGTTGAGATCAGTATAATCAACACACATCCTCTATTCTTTATTCTTCTTGGGTACAAGGACTGGATTTGCTAACCATTCGGGATGATACACCTCCTTTATAAACTTAGCATCTGATAGTCTAACTATCTCCTTCTTCGTGGCGCCCTTGCGATCTTGTGCAAATCTTCTAAGCCTCTGCCGAATGGGGGTGACCCTAGGGGGTACCCTTAACTTGTGCTCAATCTTTTCCCTAGGAACTCCCGGCATGTCAGATGGTTTCCATGCAAAGATGTCCCTATTTTCCTGGAGGAAAAGAGTGAGCGCGAGTTCCTATTTCTCGTCGAGGTTGGCCCCAGCATAAGTTACCTCAACGGGGTCCTCAGGATCGAGCATGATTTCCTTGGTTTGGATGTCATCGGTCTGAATCTTGTCTTTGGTAGGCTTCTTTGTCGGAACCACCGCTCCAGTCTGCTCCTCCATGCCGACTGCCTGCTGGACCTCCTTCTGGTCGGACAACATCAACTGTTTATTGGCCATCTCACAACTCTATACGTCGCAATCGAAAGAATTCGGGCCTGGCATCTTGAGGGTGAGATATGGATAATGCGGGATAGCCGTGAATTTAGCCATAGCCAATCGACCGATGATAGCATGATATGCTGAGTCAAAATCTGCCACCTAGAAGAGAATGCGCTCGGTCCTGAAATTCTCACGGGTTGCGAAGGTGACTAGCAGACTGATCTATCCAATAGGAACCGAAGTCTTGCCAGGTACAATCTTGTAGAAAGGTGAAGAACTCGGCTGAAGATCATTGATTGACAGACTAAGCTCTTTGAGAGTCTTGGTGAAGATTAAGTCCAAACTGCTTCCTCCATCAATGAGTACTTTGTTGACCTTTACCTCCTTCATTGTAGCAGCAACCACCAGCGGGTATCGACCTGGCTTCGTGATGTGCTTGGGATGATCCGACCAATCAAAGGTGATTGGCATCTCAGACCACCTCATGAATTGAGGCGCAGCCGGTTCCACTGACTTTATCTCCCGAAGTTCCAGCTTCTGCTTGCGCTTGGACACGTAGGCATCCGGGCCATTGAAGATGAAGTTGACTTCCTTGCAGGGCTCCTAGAACTCTCCTGAGTCATCCTTGTCACCATCGTCATTGGTCTTGTCTTTGTTATTGCGCCTCGGAGGATCTTTAGCCACCTTGAGCATAGCCATTGCAAAACCCTTCAGTCGATAGCAATCCTTTGCTTTGTGGTTTCCCTTTGGGCGCCAAAGGCATGGGCCACTCAGCAGCTCATCTGTGGACGGTTGGCTTGTTCGAGGTTTCTTCTGAAGTCAGTCCACCATGTGAACCACGTTATCAGGCTTCCTCTTCTTGTCCTTCTTGGAGGACTCGGGCTTGTCCGACCGTTTCTCTTTGCCTTTCCCCGGATGTTGTCCAATGCTTACTCACCAGACGCGAACTTGTCAGCGATCTTGAAGCACTCTTGAGCGGTCAGCTGGAGGTCATGATTCCTCCGACCGATCTCACGAACCAAATCATCGCTATGGATCCCTCTTTGGAAGGCGGCAATGATTTGTTGGTCCGGGACATTGGGGATCTCAGTCTTCTTAGTGCAAAATCGCTTGATGTAGTGACGAAGAGGTTCGTCGGTCTTCTACTTGATCCAAGTGAGGTCAAAGTGGTTGCCCGGTCGATAGCAGGTAGCTTGGAAACTTTCTGTGAGCTTCCTATTGAGGTCTCCCCAAGATGTGATTGACTCCTCTGGAAGAGATGTGAGCCATATCCGAACAGCTGGATCCAGGCAGACCGGAAGGTAATTAGCCATTACATAGGAATCACCTCCAGCCGACCGAATCACCGTGCTGTAAAGCTGCAGACACTCTTGGGCTTGAATCCTTTTGGCCATCGAGCTATACGAAGCCTAGGGATGTAAGCTTTAATGCCATCGATCTCATCATCGGTCAGCGTCATCGACCACCTATGCCAGTCTGGGGACGGAGTTGCATGGCGTACGTGTCACGGACCAACATCATCATCATGACAATGACGCCGATGGTCGTTATCATCATTATCGCGCTGATCCTGATCGTCACGTCGATGACGGTTGTCGCAGTTATGCCTTGGAGGAGGATCTTGATGGTCCTCTCGTCGGTTGTCCCATCGGTCGTCCGTTCTCCAATCATTGTGTTCTTCCTCATAGCGTCGGTTATCCCGAGCGCGTTCTTCATAGTGAGAGTTGATGGTATCTCGTCCATCATGGAGACTGAGAGAATTTCTCAGATCTTCACGCCTATGCCAACCTCGCAAAGATACGTGACTAGAGCTTCTGACCGACTGAGATTTTGTGGCCTCTTGAGCTGCAGCGGCCTAAAGCATAGCCACCGCCTTCTGCATCGTAGGGTCTGATAATTTATGTCGACCATTAGAGTGTTGAGCAAAGTTTTGGCCCCTGCTGTGATGTTATTCTGAGGAGTGTGGTAGACCTTAATGCCATCCACTTCGAGTTCTGGACCGAGATCCAATTGGCGTGCGTTGCGTGAACCGCGCGACCCTCTTGGTCGATGGCGGTGACCGACCGATAAGTCATCAACTGGGGGGTTTTCCTCCTGTTGACCTCCTTCGGCTAGTTGATTCGGGTGGCCATCAACGTGGTTACCTTCATGTTCACCGTCTTGGTCACCACCTTGGTCTCCATCCGCGGGATCTGCTATATCCACCATGTTGACAGTATGAGGATATGGGTAAGCGGATCTGACCGAATCTTCATCAAAAGATCGATCCGATTTTGAATCGTTCCTGAAAGAAGGATCTTCTTCCTCAGCTCCGAGTGGAACCAATACGGGGATCATGCCAGACGAACTCGGTGATCACGCCATGGAAACGGCTACGGCCCAGTCGGATCTATGGTTCTCCAGACCTAGGGCTCCGTTGTTGCTGATTGTGAAGTCGAGTGATCCAAAGGAGATCTTGAAGTTTGGTGAGTACTGAGTGATGGGAATTTCGGCCATCGTAGTCGACGGAGAATCCTGGCGAGCCTTGTCCCCTACCTGGCATGCCAACTGTCGAAGCTTGAGATCAGCAGTAAAATATATAGGGCTATGTCGAGACTAAAAACTATGATGGTAACACAAGACGTCAAGTTATACAGGTTCGGGCCCTCTCAATGATAGTAAAAACCCTACATCCTGTGTTCTGTGTATCGTATTGATGTTGCAAAACTTGTGAACTTCTGTCCCTCGATGAGGGGTACCCTACCACCTTATATATCTGGTCGACAGGGGGGTACATGAAGAGTCCTAGTCATAACCCCTTAGGATTTACATAGAAAGTCTATCTCTACATGCCTTGTGCTCCAAGTTGAGTCGGTCAGATTCCTTATTAATGAAGTACCCGGTCGGCTACCGACTTAGGCACTGGAGTTATCACACATGAGTGGAACACCCTTAAATGTCAACCCATAGTCTCTCATGGTAGACACAATCCATAGGATTTGCGAGCAGTAGCTACATACTCAGCCTCTATGGTAAATTGGGCAACACTCAACTGCTTAGAAGAAGACCAACAGATCAAAGAAGTACCCAAGAAATGGCAAGAACCAGAAGTGCTCTTCCTATCAATTCTACACCTAGCAAAGTCCGCATCCGGATACCCAATAAGATCAAGAGATGAAGATGCAGAGTACCAAAGACCGAACTCAAGGGTGTATTTGAGATACCTGAAGATGTGCTTGACAACCTTGCGATGAGTCACCCTTGGGGAATCTTGAAAACGAGCATGAAGACACACCGCAAAGTGTATGTCTGGTCTTGTCGCTGTCAGGTATAAGAGGGAGCCAATCATGCTCCTGTACTCTCTTTGATCCACCGCTTCACAGTCTTCATCGGAGTCAAGAGTCGTTGTAGTAGACATTGGTGTAGGCTGATGTGGACAAGGGTTCCCGATCTTCCGAAAGGTTTTGGATACGTTGATTTGGTCGGAGGCAACACTCAAATCGATCCGGGTTCAGAACAGCATGTTCTAAACCCCGCAATCACAACACAGCGTCTCCTCTGGTTATCAACCGTCCTAAAATGATTGACCTCACTGAGAAGGCTAATCCCTGCCTGCGAATGAAGAACACAAGTAAGAACAAAGAAGAATGCAACACAATTGCAGATGTATTATGAATCTCACGAAGTTGGGGTCTCACAAACCGTGATGACGGCGAAACTGTTATGAACAGAATAACCTAAGCAAAACCCGAACTCTAATGGTGTGATGACGGTTGTATATTAAGACCTTAGGGTCATGCAAGACTCTCTTGACGTGCCCCTAATTGGGCTCAACTAGATACAAAGCCCAAAGGCCAAAAACAGGCGACGCAGCACCGAAACAGATTCTGGACCCTCTCTTATTTCGACGATTCCCAATGACTCCGGATGAATTTTGATATGAGACCGGCGGCATTGGAAAGGTATTCTTATTATCTTTCCGTGCATATGTAGAACGTCCAAATCCGAGTCCGTATGCATCCTGGGCATCCGTTTTAGTGCAGACTGGTCCTGAGCCCCGAAACAGACTCGAAGTCGGTTTTGGTTGGGCCTCCACCTTGGCTTCCACGTCCTTGCTGGTCCTCCACGTCTCCAAGTCCTTCTCCCATCATATCCTGGTCCTCTCCATGGTTCCTAATTACAATATAATCATTAGATAGCAAACCATTATCAAAAGTGACATATAATAAAGAACGTAGGAAGGAGCTCACCTCTAAATTTAGTCATCGTGCACGAGCTCTAGTCATTGGACCTTGCAAGTCCAGAATTGGAGGAGTGTTACATGTATCCTTAGGAGTGATGTCCTTATCATCCTCCCCCTCTTAAAGTGGAGTCGTCCTCGACTCAAGATCATTCTCTTCTCCCAAGTATGGTTTCAAATCTGAAATGTTAAAAGTAGGACTAACCCCGAACTCGGGAGGCAACTCAAGTTTGTATGCATTGTCATTAATCTTCTCAATTATTTTGAAAGGACCATCAGCTCTAGGCATTAATTTAGACTTTCTCAAATCTGGAAATCTATCCTTTCTCAAGTGTAACCATACTAAATCTCCTACATCAAGTTTTACTTCTTTTCTACCTTTACTACCAGCAATTTTATATTTTTCATTCATCTTTTCAATGCTAAGTCTAGTGGTCTCATGCATTTTCAAAATAAATTCAGCACGCTCCTTAGCATCAACATGAACTCTCTCATGAATAGGTAGAGGAAGTATATCAATTGGAGTACGGGGATCAAAACCATACACTACCTTGAAAGGACTTACCTTAGTAGTAGAATGTGTTGCCCGATTATATGCAAACTCAACATGAGGCAAACATTCTTCCCATAACTTCAAATTTTTCTTCAAAATAGCTCTCAACATAGTACCCAAAGTGCGGTTCACCACTCAGTTTGTCCATCAGTTTGTGGGTGACAAGTTATAGAAAATAACAACTTTGTACGCAACTTATTCCAAAGCATGGGCCAAAAGTGACTCAAGAATTTTGCATCACGATCTGAAACAATAGTAGAAGGCATACCATGCAAACGTACACTTTCTTTGAAAAAGAGATAAGCAATATAACTAGCATCATCAGTCTTATGACATGGTATAAAGTGTGTCATCCTAGAAAATCTATCCACAACAACAAAAATACTATCACTCCCCCTCTTAGTCCTAGGCAGTCCTAAAACAAAGTCCGTAGAAATATCCGTCCAAGGATTAGAAGGAACAGGAAGTGGCATGTATAAACCATGTGGATTCAAGCGAGACTTAGCCTTTTTGACATGTAGTGCAGCGAGCAACAAAGCGCTCAACATCTTTCCTCATCCTTGGCCAAAAGAAGTGTGTGGCCAAAATATCCTCCGTCTTCTTGGCACCAAAATGACCCATCAATCCACCTCCATGCGCTTCCTGTAACAACAAAAGATGAACAGAACCAACTGGAATGCATAGGTGATTAGCTCTAAACAAGAAGCCATCAGTCAACAAAAATTTGTTCCATGCACGACCTTCTTTACAATGCAGCAATACATCCTTAAAATCAACATCAGCAGCATATTGTTCTTTAATTGCGTCAAGTCCAAAAATTCTACAATCAAGTTGAGACAATAAAGTATAGCGCCTAGATAAAGCATCAGCGATCACATTATCCTTCCCTTTCTTATGTTCAATAATGTAAGGAAAAGACTCAATAAACTTAATCCATTTAGCATGTCTACGGTTCAAATTACATTGAGAACGAATATACTTAAGTGATTCATAATCAGAATGAATAACAAATTCTTCGGGCAACAAATAATGACGCCACGTCTCTAAACAACGTACAAGTGAATATAATTCCTTATCATACATGGAGTAATTCAAAACAGGCCCAGTAATTTTCTCACTAAAGTATGCAATAGGTTTACTATCTTGCATCAAAACACCACCAATGACTATACCACTAGCATCACATTCAAGCTCAAAAATCTTATCAAAATTAGGTAATTGCAGCAATGGTGCATGTGTAAGTTTATCCTTCAAAGCATCAAAACACTCATGATGTATCTTATCCCAATGGAAATCAACGCCCTTCTTTGTCAACTCATGCAAAGGTGCAGCAATGGTGCTGAAATCTTTCACAAAGCGGCAGTAGAAACCTGCAAGACCAAGAAAACTCCTCACCTGTGTGATAGTTTTTGGTATAGGCCAGCTCTTTATGGCTTCAATCTTCGTCTCATCCACCTCAATTTCCTGTGGAGTCACAACATAGCCAAGAAAAGAGACTCAATCCGTGCAAAAGGTGCACTTCTCAAGGTTACCAAATAAACGTGCATCTCGTAAAGCATCAAAAATAGCACGCAAATGATTCATATGTTCATCTATGGATTTGCTATAAATCAAGATATCATCAAAGTAAACTACCACAAATTTGCCAATGAAAGCTCTTAAAACCTTATTCATCAAGCGCATGAAAGTACTAAGTGCATTAGTTAAACCAAAAGGCATTACTAACCACTCATATAATCCAAATTTGGTTTTGAAAGCTGTTTTCCATTCGTCTCCAAGTTTCATTCTAATTTGATGGTAGCCACTACGTAAATCAATTTTAGTAAAAATTATAGCACCACATAACTCATCAAGCATGTCGTCTAGCCTAGGAATAGGATGACGATACCTAATAGTAATATTATTAATGGCTCTACAATCTACACACATGCGCCAAGTACCATCTTTCTTAGGAACCAAAAGTGCAGGAACAACACAAGGACTAAGTGATTGATGAACATACCCACGATCTAAAAGGTCTTGAACTTGTCATTGTATCTCCTTAGTCTCCTCAGGGTTGGTCCTATAAGCAGCACGGTTTGGCAAAGTAGCACCCGGAATCAAATCAATTTGATGCTCAATCCCTCTCAAAGGTGGCAATCTTGAGGGTACCTCAGCTGGAAAAACATCCTCATACTCCTGCAAAAGGTTAGTGACAGCAGGAGACAAAGCACTAGAAGCAATATCATCAAGCGAAAACAAAGCTTCTTTGCATATCAAAGCATAGCAAATATCATCATTATCAGAAATTTTAGCAAGCTTAGATTTTGTAGCAAGACATGAACGACCTTGTAATTTAATTCCAGCACCCTTAGAACTTGAAAATCATTAACATTACTACGTGTAGAATTAGAATTAACAGGTTGCTGAATTTCAGAACCTTTATTTTTTAAACTAGCAGCTCTTTCTAAATCAGCATGTATAATTTCAGCAGGGGTCATTGGTAACAAATTAATTTTAGTTCCTTTATGCATAAAAGTGTACTTATTACTTCTACCATGGTGTACAACATCATTATCAAATTCCCAAAGTCTACCCAATAAAAGTGAACATGCTTGCATGGGTTACGACATCACAATCAACAAAATCCACATAAGAACCAATGGAAAAAGGAACTCTACAAGTTTGTTTTACCTTAGTTTTGCCAGAGTCGTTTAACCACTGAATGTAGTACGGATGTGGATGTGGACGTGTGGTCAAAGCAAGCTTATTGACCACATCAGAACTCACCAAGTTATTGCAGCTCCCTCCATCAATGATGACACATGCTCGATGATTCTTGATGACGAAGAAAATCTGGAACAAGTTGTGGCGCTGCATCATCTCGGGCAGATGAACTTGTGTGCTAAGGACACATTGAACAATAATGTTCATGTATCCCGTGGTGTCTCCGCCTCCAAGGACGAGGTCACTGCTGGTGACAACGACGTCCTCCTCCTCATCCTTCACATCGGAGGTGCTCATGTAACCGCCATCGTCTGTCGCCACATATGCCCGCCTACTTGGACAATCTTTCTGCACATGACCAAGTCCATGGCAGAGGTGGCACTGAATCCCTGTAGTGCGCCCCGTCGAAGCAACAGAGGAGGCACTACTAGCTAGTACCTACATAGAAGTTTTACCTGAGCGCGTAGAAGGTGCAGGGGCTGATCTTAGGGCTGCAGAAACAACACTGGTTCCCTTGATAGCTGCTGGTGGGGGCGACCGGAAAGATGGCCTGGGAAAGTCCCTGTGATTCTTTCTCTGCAAGCATAGCATACTGGAAACACTGGGTGAGGGTATAATATTCTTTATAATCAAGGATGTCCTGAATTTCTTTTCTTAAACCAAAATAAAAGCGACAAATCTAATCCTCTACTTTTTCAACTACAGCACAATGAATCAAACCCTTCTGAAGCTCACTAAAGTACTCCTGAACAGTTTTATCTCCTTGTTCTAAACTCTGTAGTTTATTACGAATCTTGAAGTTAGGATGGAGAATCTATAGAAAATTTCAGCTCCAATAGAGGTAGGATGTGGCCTACAGAAAATCTTGAAGTTGCAGAAAAAGTCGGGTTTAAACTTAAATCAATTTTTTCTTTATCTTCCTGATTTTTTTTGAATTTTTTGATGAGCGCACACAGGGCGCAGCCGAGTGTGGGTGTTCTCAACTTTGAGTCAAGAATCTCCTGTAAAAATTTCAGCCAAAACAGACACCCGAGCGAAAAGTTATGCCCGTTTTACCGAAGGGGGGTCGGAGTCGGTTTTCAAGAAACCCGAGTCGGGTTTAGGGTCGGGTTTGGAATCGGGTAAGATTTTTTTGGTGGCATAGAGGCAGCGGAAAGTGGAATTTGTGGGGAGTCCGGGGTGTTGACGGTGTGTTTAGGGTGGGATTAGGGTGGGACTAGGCTAGGTGTGTCGATCAATCAACCCTAGCACAAAAAGCCAACAAAGCAGAGGATGGTGAAGGGGATGGCGGCTAGAGTTGCAAGGGAAGCACTACTGACGATAAAAACACAAACTAAACCAGCGACTAAACAAGAACTAGGGCACAAACTCAACACTACGGACTCTAAAATTGAAATATGCAAAGGCTAAACACGTTGTTATGGGCGGAGGGAAAAATTTTTTGAGCTTTTCTGTGGACGATAGGATGAACACAAAACGAAATTAACTAAGGGTAGTGCGAATCTAATGGTGCACCTGAAGCTCTGATACCACTTGATGTGGACAAGGGTTCCCGATCTTCCGAAAGGTTCTGGATACGTTGATTTGGTCGGAAGCGAGACACAAATCGATCCGGCTTCAGAATAGCACATTCTAAACCCCGCAATCGCAGCACGATGTCTCCTCTGGTTATCAACCATCCTAAAACGATTGACCTCGCCGAGAAGGCTAATCCTTGCCTGCGAATCAAGAACACAAGCAAGAACAAAGAAGAATGCAACACAATTGCAGATGTATTATGAATCTCACGAAGTTGGGGTCTCACAAACCGTGATGACGGTGAAACTGTTATGAATAAAATAATCTAAGCAAAACCTGAACCCTAATGGTGCGGCGGTGGCTGTATATGAAGACCCTAGAGTCGTGCAAGACCTTCTGGACGTGCCCCTAATTGGGCTGAACTAGATCCAAAGCCCAAAGGCCAAAAACAGGCGACGCAGCACCGAAACAGATTCTGGACCCTCTCTTGTTTCGACAATTCCTGATGACTTCAGATGAATTTTGATATGAGACCGGTGGCATTGGATAGGTCTTCTACTTATATTTTCGTGCATATGTAGAACGTCCAAATCTGAGTCCGTATGCGTCCTGGGCATCCATTTTAGTGCAGACTGGTCCTGAGCCCCAAAACAGACTCGAAGTCGGTTTTGGTTGGGCCTCCACCTTGGCTTCCACATCCTTCCTGGTCCTCCATGTCTCCAAGTCCTTCTCCCATCATCTCCTGGTCCTCTCCATGGTTCCTAATTACAATATAATCATTAGATAGCAAACCATTCTCAAAAGTGACATATACTGAAGAACGTAAGAATGAGCTCACCTCTAAATTTAGTTATCGTGCACGAGCTCTAGTCATTGGACCTTGCAAGTCCAGAATTGGAGGAGTGTTGCATGTATGCTTAGGAGTGATGTCCTCATCATAGACAACGGCTTCACATTGACCATGTCGAACTTTTTCAGGAGATCCTTTGTGTACTTGGCTTGATGTATGAAAGTGCCTTGCTTGCACTGCTTGATTTGAAGCCCAAGAAAGAAGGTGAGCTCTCCCATCATCGACATCTGAAATTCACTTTCCATAGCTTTCTGAAATTTGGACACAAGAGCACGAGAGGAACCACCAAAGATGATATCATCCATGTAAATTTGAACCATTAGAAAGTCATTGCCATGCTTTAGAGTGAACAAGGTTTTATCAACACACCCCATGACATACCCACACTCTAGCAAGATCTTAAGCCTAGCATACCATGCCCTAGGTGCTTGCTTTAGCCCGTACAAAGCCTTCTGAAGCTTGTACACACTGTTTGGGTATTTGTGGTGCTCAAAGTCAGGGGGTTGCCTCACATACACTTCTTCCTCTATGAAACCAATTAGGAAAGCACTCTTGACATCCATTTGATAAAGTCTAATGCCCTTGGAGGCAGCAAATGCAAGCAAGATCCTAATGGCTTCTATGCGAGTAACAGGAGCAAAGGTTTTACCATAATCTAAGCCCTCCACTTGGCTAAAACCTTGAGCAACTAGCCTAGCCTTGTTTCTCACAACCTCACCATCCTCCCCATGTTTGTTTTTGAACACCCACTTGGTTCCTATTATATTGACATTTTTGAGAGGCTCTACAAGGGTCCAGACTTTGTTTCTCTCAAAGTTTTCCAACTCCTCATGCATGGCATTAACCCAATGTTCATTAGATAGTGCGTGTCCAACATCTCAGGGTTCAAAGGTTGCAACAAAGAGAGAATTGGTAAAGCAAGCAAGATGTGCAGACCATGACCTTGTTGTCCTCTCATAGAGATTACCGATCATCTGTTGGGGTGGATGTTGACGCTGAATGTGGTGAGGAACCTCTCTCTCAGAGTGTACCTCCCCCTCAACCACAGCTGGAGCTTGCTCAACAGCCGCTGAAGTCGATGTAGAAGCTTCTGGACCCTCTGCTAGAGTAGTGGTAGCAGCAGGAACAAGCTCAGATGAGAGATGAAGTGAATCATCATCATCATCATCAAAGCCCTGTAGATCCTCTTCTACAAAGATGCTCTCCTTCATCTCCTTGTCACCTATAGACTCAATCACATTCCTTGCTCAAGAGTTTGATTCATCAAAGGTTACATTGCAGGATTCTACGATGGTGTTAGTCTCCAAATTCAAAACTCTGTAGGAATGACCATGAAGAGAGTAACCAAGAAAGATTCCATCGGAAGACCTTGACTCAAACTTATCAAGATTGCCATGCTTGAGAATAAAGCACTTGCAACCAAAGGCATGCAAATAAGAAATTGAAGGCTTTCTCCCAAAACACAGCTCATAAGAAGTCACATTAAGAATTGAGTGCAAGAAAATCCGATTGGAAACATAGCAAACAGTGCTAATGGCCTCAGCCCAGAACCGCCTCGGAGTCCTATGCTCATCGAGCATCGTCCGGGCCATCTCCACTAAGGTTCTGTTCTTTCTTTCAACCACACCGTTCTGCTGGGGAACACGAGGTGCTAAAAACTGATGCTCAATACCATGATCAAGACAGAAAGCATCAAAGGAGGAGTTCTTGAACTCGGTGCCATTATCACTGCGAATTGCTCGTAATGCACCAGGGAGTTCCTTGAACAACCTCAAAGCTAAGCTCCGAAAGTGATGAAACACTTCATCCTTGCTCTCAAGAAAGTAGACCCAAGAGTAGCGAGAATAGTCGTCAACAATTACAAGAACATACCACTTCCCACCCGCCGAACGAACCCGAGAAGGACCAACAGTGTCCATATGAAGCAACTCTCCAGGGCGTTCAGTCATCACCAAATTGATTGGTGGATGAGAAGCTGCAATCATTTTCCCATGACGACATGGAGCACAAACCAAATCCTTATCAAATTTGAGCTTAGGCAATCCTCGGATCAATCCTAGGCCACTCAAGCGACATAGCAAGTCAAAGTTCATGTGACCCAGTCTCCTATGCCATTTCTAGAGCTCAGAAGAAGATTGAGCAAACAAGCACTTGTGAGAACCAGGAGAACCAGAGAAATCAGCCTGAAAAACTCTGCCAATACGAGAAATCCCACAAACCAAGGAACCACTTGAATCAAGAACATAAGAAGCATTCGACTTAAAGCGCACTTCCAAACCAACATCAAGAAGTTGAGAGACAGAGAGAAGATTGTACTTGAGATACTCAACCAAACTAACATCCTTGAGAGTGAATTTTTCATTTACCTTTACCGCGCCTCTTGCCTTCACTCTCCCTCTCTTGTCATCTCCAAAGGTCACATACTCTCGCCGCTTCAGGGGAGTGACGCTGGAGAACCACTTTGCATCTCCGGTCATGTGGCACGAACACCCGGAGTCCATCAACCATTTGTTCTCCAAGCCTCCACCTGCTGCCTACAAAGAACAAGAAGGAAAAGTCGATGGCTCAGTGCTGGGGTTAGTCAAAAGAGATTTGGGAATCCGGCACTTAACCATATGATCGGTAGTAGTCATCACAGTTCTTTGCACATTATTATTTGAACGCATACGACGAGAACCACGACGGGAAAAACGTGGCCTATCAAAGCATATCGACACAAACTTGGGTTGTGAGGATAGAAATCATCAATGTGAAAGCCAAATCGATGTGAATGACGCTCACCACGATGGGGAAAACATGGGGTGCAAAGCGGTGCTGCGCAAAGCCTCTATTTCATGAATCAAAGCCATAAGAGGAATGACCCTGTCCACGATAGGCACGAGAAAAAGAGCGAGGCTGAAAGTCAACAAAATCATCATAAAAAGCATCCCTAGTCAACTCAGCTTGCTTACTCTCATTCCTCTTACGCCTATAACAGAATTCATCCAAGTGGCCCTTGCGACCACAAAACATGCAAATGTAGACACCCTTAGGATTAGGCTTGGTTTGCATTGCAGGTTTGGGTTTTGGCTTCTCTGTTTGCTTTGGGTTGAAAGAGGGTTTTGGATTGGGTGGATAGTATGTGTCAGTGGGTTTGATGGTGTTTTCCTCATTCTTGTAGCTGAGCTAGGAACAAACTTACCCACATTCTCACTCTCCTTGTCACACCTCTCAATTCCCAAGCCCAAGTTATAGGTTGACCTAGAAGCACTCTCCTTCACTCTTGCCAAATCACTCTCAATCATTTCCTCACTCACTAGGGTTCTCTGGAGCCTAGAAACAAGATAGTCATTTTCCTGAACTAGGACTTTGTTTTCTTCCCTAGTGATTACTAGCTTGTCCTTGAGGGTGACACACACTTCACATGGATGTGGAAGAACTTTCAAGCGAATCAAATGAAGCAACTTGGACTCAAGCTCTTTGACTTTGAGGGACTGAGCTTCCAACTCATTTGTGAGCTTGGGGCACTTCTGACATGCACCCAAAAGAGTTGGTCTAGCTTTGAACTCATCAAGCTCCTTGAGGGCACTCTCAAGCTGACTGGCAACTTGAGCATGCACAGTCTCCCTCTGTGTAAGATCACACATCACAACTTGACAAGACTCACACTCTACAACCATGTCATCCTTAGCAAGCTTAGACCTAAGCAAAGCAATTTCAAAATCAGCACTATCCAACTTAGACTTAAGCTCTCTACTCTCACGAATAGCACTACGAAGCTTATCATCTTGCAAAAGCAGAACATCGTGCAAATGATCAAGTTCAGAAGAGAGCTCATCAAGAGTGGGAGGTACCTCGCTTGTGTCAGAGTCGGATCCAGAGTCGGTGTCGTGGTCGTTCTTTGCCATAAAGCAAAGCCCGATGAAGTCATCCTTCCTCTTGACTCGTGGCTTTTCAACCTCCTCCTCCAAGCTTGTAAGGCCTTCGCTTGATGTGAGGTCAACATCGCTCAAGGTGGCAACACGAGCGCGTGCAATGGCCTTGGCAAACTTCTTGGAGTTCTTGCCCTTCTTGTAGAAGCGGTTCTTCTTCTGCTTAAAATTTTCAATGTTGTTGTCACTGTACCCGGCCATCTTCTTCTTCTTAGGATAGTCAGCGATGAAGTGTCCTGGGTTACCGCACTCGAAGTAGGTTCTTGAACCACCTCCTCTTCTCTCCTTCCGGTTGTTGTAGAACCTCCTGAACTTCCTTGTGAGCAAGGGCAACTCCTTGTCAGGAATGCACTCCATCTGTTCATCGGAAGCTGCAATAAGAGAAGACGAAGCAAACTCCATGGAAGACTTGTCAAGTGAGGGGTTAGTTCCATAAGAAACACAATTGTGATCACCCTTCTGAGAACTAGAAAGCAAAGCTATGCTAGAAGCAGGAATAGCAAGATTAGGATGAGATTTCCTAGACAGTTCATGAGATTTCAGCTTGCTATACAGTTGCTCACAGTTCAAGGTATTGAATTCAGTAGTTTCTTCTAGAGCAGCAATTTTAACCCCCCAAACATTTTCATCATGTGAGTACAACAGTTGCTTAGCTCTATCATTGTCATTGTACACAAGGTTACCACAAGCCCACAAGTTGCACACAATTGCCTCAAACCTACGAAAGGTGTCATCTAGTGGCTCGCCAGGTTTTTGTGCAAAGGTTTGGTACTGTCTATTGTAAGAATCCTTCCGCATAGACTTGACTTGGTTGGTACCCTCATGGTAAGTACAGAGCTTAACCCACATAGCATGAGCAGTGTCAAGGTGTGCAACCCTATCATATTCACTCCGACCAAGTGCAGAGAGCAGAATATTGACAGCTTTGGAGTTGTTCTCATACCTGACTAACTCACTTGCAGATGTAGTGTTCAGGTTCTGTGGTATAGCATACTCCTACTCAACAATCTCCCAAATTGCACGTCATTGACTCAGCAGATATGCCTTGGTCCGCGACTTCCAGTAGGAGAAGTCCTCTCGATCGAATATCCACAGCTTAACAACATGCTTCTCCATGTCGTCTTTGAATCATAAAGCCGGTGAAGGTCAACTAGTGATCAAACTGGCTCTGATACCAATTAAAGGACCGAGAAGGCGACCAGAGGGGGGGGGGGTGAATGGGAGCCAATCAAAATTCTCCAAGAGAACTTGGCCTATATCCCAAAAACAACCCAAGCCAACCTCCGAACCAATCACCAAGACTACACACACTAACTAGTGGTGTACTAGCCCTAGGAGTGATCAACCATAGCAAGAAACACAGCGGAAACAAAAAGGAAACAACAGAGACTCGAGATAGTAAAACACCTCACAAACTGCACCTTACTGAACCACCACCGGCAGTGCCGATCAGGACCATCGGCAGTGCCAGTTGGCCCCATCGGCAGTGCCAATCTGGCCCATCAGCAGTGCTAGTGCGGGGTTCTGAGATCCACCAACAGTGCCGGTCCTGGTCGTCGGTAGTGCCGATCGACCCAGACAGAACAGCAGAAACTTTTGGGAATTTGACAAATCTTCTCCAAAACCTAACCAAACGAACTCCAAATGATGCAATTTTTGGATCAGTGAATCCTCATCACATCATGACCCTAATCCTAGAAAATCATCTCAATTGGCTCAAGGAATCATCATGAATTTCAGATCTTGTGCCAAGAACACTAAAAAGGGGAAACTTGAGAAATCCTTCAAATCAAAGGTGCTAGAGCTATTGATTCAGTCAAGGATCCATAGAGGATTGTTCTAGCTCATCCTAGCAACAAGTTTCTCAAGAAATCCAAGCCAAAAGCTCATCCAAAAATAAGATCGAAAATCACCACGAAAATAGCTCCGAAAATAAGAAAAAGGGAATTTCGGGATTCAAGTGAAGAGGGAAATCTTGAGCACGAAAATACTTCTTATATCATAGAAAGGTGCTTATAAGATCCATAGGTACTATTTGGAAGAGCAAGAGATGTCTCTCACGCACCCTTTCCTCTCCTCTAAAATATGAAGTCCTCTCCTAGCACTTTGAATAGAGTTCTAACACAACGCTAATGGGAAGAGAGGCCCCTCTCCCACTAGCCACACCTCTCCTTATATAGGCCTAGGGTCTTTTGTCCATATGACCACTCTACACTTGACCTACATAACACACCCACCTACCATCGGGGGCATAACCGTCCATCTTTTTCCTTATCGCCCGAATGCCATCGGACGCTTCACGTCTTTGCTTCATCTCGAAGAAAGCTCCGTGATGGTGCCACGTGCACCACTAACCACCGCCACCGGTTTTGAGGTCCAAACCAGGAAACTGCCTTGCACGCTTCTTAAAGCATGACTTCTAAATATTGACACGTGTCACCTTGTCCCGCGATCCTGACCACCGGCAAGTCTCTCCTAGTCCCTGTCCATCAGGCCCCCTTGTCACTTGCACCGGCATCCCGTTTGCCTTGACTTGGTCAACACGCCATCTTCATCACCACCATGATTTTGAGGCTCAACCATGAAACCGTCTGTGCTTCTTGCCTCTCCACGTGTACGGTGTGGATCACCCTTGACTTCACCCGACATCCCGATCGTTTGGCCCCAAGTCCCCTACTTGTGCCCGATCCTCTCGCCGTTGACCGCCAAGTAGACTCCAGTGACCTACACATCATGAGACAAGAAAACACATTTCCCATCTCCTGCAATATCACCAATATCTCCAACAATTCTGGTTAGTCATAACCATGATATGCAAACCCATGCAATCCCTGGATTCCCGCATTTTAACTCAAACACCAAATCTGCTCAAGTCAATTACTCATCACAAATATAGCAACCCATGGCACACATCCACATGGTTTCTCACATATATTGCAAACCATGGCACATATTCACATGGTTTATCAAACTGAGTTCAAGAACACCACAGTAGAGGAATACTATGACAAGAAAGGGATTAAGCATACATTCTCCGCTACATATACTCCCTAGCAGAATGGAGTAGTGGAGAGGAAGAACAAGATGCTTGTTGGTTGTTACTACGCACCCACTTATATACCGCAAGAGGACGGTGTACAGTTGTAGCACTTTTTCCCTTAGAGTATTCCAAGGTATTATCGAACCACTAAGATCTTAGGGATAATTAAACAAAGTTAATAGTAAAAGATCTAATCAAGGCTACTATCAAGTTCATGCTGTATGAAGGGGAGACTGGCTAGCGCAAAGGTGTGCCAGACAACAATTATGTCATTGCACCGATCGGCGTAGGGTTGAGCAGATCGGCACTGTTGTGGATCTAAGTTGTTGAGCCGATCGGCGTAGGTGTTGAGCCAATCGGTACACCAGCGAAGTTGAACTAGAGTGAAAATCAAAGCCAAAGCTAAAACTATTCGGTGAGTAGCCAGATATCTACTAGTGAGATCGTAACCAGATAGTCTAATTAAACAACATCATAATGGATAATTCCATGGATCAATGAAAACCTATAATGAATAAGACCACCCTGCTTTTCGAGCGACTCCCGATTTATCGCTGCCGAGTGGAAACCCTTAATCACGCGAGTATCTTACCCTACTCAACTATACAATAGTGCTGCGCAGGTTTAGTGCTGTCACCGCTAAACCACACTACCGGCATCATCAAGCAACCATAATCAATACAATGTCTGAATACTATCCTAATCACCACAATTAAGATAATATCAATTTACTTAGCCTAGAACTAAGCAACGAGAATAAGCACATGCATGATTATAGAATCAAGATAGACAAATAACCAAAACCATCATCAACATATTCAATCATCCTTGAGATACATAGAGTAAGATTCATCACCGTCAAGATGGCCTACCTTGACGGATCAACTCTTACACCAATGGTTCATGAAACTCAACTAGAGATCTATTCTAACGGGGCAAGCCCCGGTGGCTCTAACTCACGAATCTTTTGTCCCTCTGTTGCCTCCTCCCCCTGGGGTTCTCATCGCAGCTAGGGGTTACAAGTATATATAGGTGTTCTACTCGTGAAGGACTCGGTTTCTAGCAAATAAGTCGGTTGCGCCGATTGGCGTAGGATTGCGCCAATCGGCGCAAGCTGTGTTCTCTCTGGTTTATGCTCCGAGAGGTTCCTCTGTCTTCCATAGCTGCCATGTGGGCCTTTTCCTTCGAGATAAAGTCTTGTACCACACGCTGAGATCTTGAAGTTCCATAAATCTTCTAAGCAAATATCTTTAAGTGTCTTGCACAGATAAACTTCCATAAACATTAGATAAACTTCCATCAAAATGGGCCTTGGTCTCTTCTGTGGGCCAAAATACCCTTGCGCCGATCGGCGCACTAGGCTTCTTCAGTGCTTTTCGTCGGTTCTGGACTCCTGTCTTGTCCAGCATCACTTTAATAGCCAATTTTACCTGTTTCTGCAATAAAGCTCCAAAACAACGCATATACAAATATATAGATAATATCATAAGTAAATGGCCTAAATTAGTATCAATTATACTCTAATTGGGGTGATATTCACATATAAAAGGGGCACTTGGGAAGTGCCAACAGTTCCTCCACACTTAAACCTTTGCTCGTCCCAAGTAAAGTAAAAGGGAGAAAAATCAAAGAACATACTCTTCTTATCATGAAAGATATCTTAAATCAGCAAATGTTGAGCATTGTTCTATTGTAGTGTATTTCATATTGGTATTCAGCAAAATAATTCAAATATGGGCATAAAGCTCAAAGTTTCTCCCCAAAGCAAAAGATCATGTCCATCTCACAAATTATAACTTTTCCACACATCTAAATCACTTAAAAGATTGTTGTGAACATAAAGAATCTATCTTCCAAATAATCCAAGGCAATAACTCATCTTTCAAATCACTCAACCTATATACTACATCATAATGATCAAATAATATTAATGTAAGGCTTATATGAGTAGCTAGGTGAGATAATTCAAGGATTGCAAACATAAATCAACAATATATTGTAAAGCTAGGAGATTAATCTTTATTGGAATTACAAAAACTTAACAAGATGGCCAAAGAAAATTTAGGAAAGGACTCACACTTGGGATATGTGGACATGTGCATCAAAAATTTGATCTTGGAAGAAAAAGGAACTCCCATTATCAGATTGCACATGGTTGGAATGATTCATGGCTATATTAGAATGAATTTCGAGAATAATCATGTCATATACCAGCCTCCCACACTTAAAATTTTGCTAGTCCCCTAGCAATCAGTAGAGCATTTTTTTATACTCTCTGCTTCGCCGATCGGTTCAAAACGGCGCCGATCGGCTCTCAACCTGAATTTACCAGCTTTTGTTGGTATTTGATTCATCTGGCTTCAAAATTTATTGAAAGTTCAAATACAGCCAGAAACATACGATGTGGTCAAGGAATGATACTCAACAAGACTTTGTTTTTAAAATAGAATCCTCAGTGGAATTGGATATTTGCATGAGTAATTCAAGGCTAAAAAGATACAAAAGGATTTGGCCATCCTAGTAAAGTTCATACCAAAAAGAATTAAATCCTAACCGAACTCAACCATCAATTTAATATTTATCTTCATATCAAAGGTTCATGAGTATTGCTCAAAATATGGCATTGGTTGGTGAGGATGTTGGAAACAATAAATTCCAAAGTTCACAACATGAAAATTTATTTATAAAAAGATTGGTACTAAGTTAACATCACGAATTGGACAATGCAAATGAAGCACATGGGTATTTAGAATTGCTTCACATAAGAAATATTTGCTGAATAATCATTAAGTGTAAGTTCAAAATTTTATTCAATGGTCAACATTATTTGATCTTCAATTCTTCTATAAGAGCATAACCGCCACCATTATATTAAGATCAAAACTCGAATACATGGTGATGATTTTCGCACACACTTGCACTAAAATAAAACTACTACTAACACACATGCATGAAAATAAAACTACTACTAACACACCTGCATGAAAATAAACTACTACTAACACACCTGCATGAAAATAAACACACCCGATACATGGTTTCCCAACCCGCTCACACACACACATAAGCAAATAAAGAAAAAGATTGCAAAAGATAAAAGAAAACGCAAACCGGGAAACCGATACATATGCCCACTCATAGGCACTCTAATCAAGCGAAAGTGGAGACGGTGGCTGATCAAAGCCATAGCACCGTGCCTTGAGTCGCTCGAACTCCTCCACCATCGCATCGTGGTTGTTCCTCCATTGGGACGTGGCGTCCTCCATGTGCTGAATGTCGTGCATGTTGTTGTCGAGGTACCCCTGCATGGCCATGAAGATGTCTGCACCGAGCACCGGAGTCAATGCCTGTGTTGAAGTAGGGTGCGCCGACCGGCGCGCCACCTACGCCGACCAGTGCAGTGGGCTATGAATCACCCGCTGCATCATTCCACCCTGTCTGGTACTGTTGAGGCTCTTCGTGTGACCCCCATGAGTTCCACTCACTGCCAGCTGCTGTAGATGTCGCCAGTTTTCGAATCCACCCACGGCGGTCCCTAAGAACTCGGCCGCCCTCCAGGAGACCTTCCTCAAGCCAATTTCCTCCCTCTAGCTTGCGAGGGAGAAAAACTCCTAGCTCCACACACGGGAGCCTAATGTTGGTGCCGCCGACATGGAAGCCGGCGCGAACACTTCCCGTGACAATGTTGCCATGAGTCATATTCTCGCCGATCCCTGTTGTGAGCTCCCACTTGTCTTTGCGTCCTCCCAGTCTGTCGTCGCTGTAGACGTGGGCTACCAGGCGTTGAAGATAGCCCCCAAAGGCCAACTTCTTGCTCTTCTTGCCCCTCTTCTCGAACCAACCCCGCACCATCACCGACATAGGGTTGCAGTGAGACGGGCTCACGATGGCGTTGAATAGCCACCACAAGTCCGCATTGGTGACGTTGCTGGAGTCAACCTTGTCGCATGTGCGTGCTGCCAACCACCGATGAAAGATTTGAATGGTCGGGTTACGAATGTTGTCGTGCTTCATCTCATCGACGAACGAGAGCGGCCTCCAAAAGGAGTCCAACTCCCCACGTCCCAAGATGCCGGCCACATCAGCGTTGGCGTCGAAGCCGAAGGCTTGAGCCGCCGCCTCCATGGTCACCATGTAGCTAATATCGTGGACACAGAAGTTGATGGCCTCGTTGCCATAGTCGTCAGAGCCGAGCCTCATTGTAGAGGCAACCTCGGTGATGATGTCGACGTTGAAGTCCATGTGGAGATGGTTGAAGTCCACCCAACCGAGGTTGTTGTTGGTGGTTTCTAGCTACCCATTTTATCTACTAAAAAGGGATGTTTTACGTCTTAATTTGGTGGTATTGACTAACAATTCACCCCATATTTGCATATATTTGTAGTTGTTCTGTTTTGGATATAATTGCAGGAAACAGGTATAAAACAGGGCAGTTATGGATAAGGAATCAAAGAGCAACAAGGATGGGCCAGATACAGAGCCGCGCCGATCGGCGCAGGCCTGCTGTGACACCCCAGGTGTCTCACTTCTATCTAACAAACAAGAAAGAGCAAATCATGAACAATATAGCATGAAATGATAAAGCCCAATTATTGCATTAATTCTAGGTAATTAAAAACCCTACAAAACAAATTGTGAGCCAAATGAAATTTTATTATACAACATATGCCAAATAATTTCATAAAAAAGATTGGTAATAATAAAATAGAATTTTATGAATTTAGTGAGCATTTTACTAATTGTGGAAATACCCCAAATAATTAATTAAAGTCAAGGACCCTTTCAAAATTGAATTTAATTACAAAAATCTCCAATGGGTCCAACAAGAGCACCACAAATATCCCATAGGACCTTTGTGCAAAATCCCATAAATTTAGGAGCTTCCTAGCTATTTTATTTGGGAATATCTTTGACCAGGGACTTGTTTGCAAGAAATCTAGTAGTACACAGGGCGCAATGCAAAATCCCCTTCCTTCTCCCTCCACTGGCGTAGAGCTTCTCCTCCTGCCGACGCCAGCGCTCCGCTCGCCATCCCCCGCGCGCCTACCTCCCGCCTTGGGACTCCTCGTGCTACAGCGCGCCTGCCACCCCTCTGCTCTTCTGCCTTGTCCTCTCAGCCGCAAAGTCGCCCAACGGCCTCCTCTCCTCCCCCTCTCCTCTGCACGCCATTGACATGGCCGCCTGCAAAACCTTCAATTTTGCCCACCCTTCTCGCTCTCATCCCCCACTCACTACTTCCCCCTCTGCGCAACTGGAAGGCGCACCCGCGAACTCCTGAACTCATTCATTCTGTCGCTCCCTCTGCTCTCTCTCCCATTTCTTCTCTTCCCCTTCCCCATTCTGCCATTGCAGAGCAAGCCGAGCTCGATCTTGCATTGCCGTCGCTCACCTGCTTTCCGAGCCCAGCCGAGAGTATCCACGCACCTGTCCACTTCCCCTCTAGCTCCCCAGGACACTCACTTGGGCACTCCCTGTGTGTGCTCACCCAATTCGAGGGAAAACCAAAGCATGCAACTCCAGTGACCTCCTCTGCTGTGGCCAAAAATCTCCGGTCTCTGGTACGCCTCCTCCCTCCCCTCCTCTTCGCGCGAGCACGCAACGATTCCGCGAGCCCCTCTGACCTTGTGCCTCTCTAAATCCTAGTGCGAGCTAGGCATATTTCCTTTTTTCCCCGGCCGCCGCCTCTGCTCCGACGAGTCCAACGCCGCCTCCACAACGAGCACTACTCTCTGGCACTTCCCTAACCGATCCGACTCGATGCCGAGCCTCTCCGAGTCACCGTGAAGCTGTAGGAGCAAGCCCCGACTGATTTGCTACCTCCTACCATTCCCGCAACACCGCCAAAGACTCCTTTCCGCCGCCCCTCGCCACCGGCCACCTCCGGTAAGTACCCGGTCTCGCGAACCCCACCAAGTCCTTCGCCTCAACGTGTGCGTCACGAGCGTAGTCCCGCGGCGGGCTTCCATCGTGTTTAGACGCCGGCGACGAGCTTTGACCGTGCTCTGGCAGAGTCCCGGTGCTGCTGACCCCGTGCAGACTGGCACCTACTAGCAGCCGACGTGTCACCCACATGGCATCGACATGTCACCTATGTGGCAACCCATAAAACCAGAAATACCAGGAAAAAGCCAGAAAATGCTTAAAACTTCCAAAACTCATAGTAAATCAAATATAAACCCAATGAGGCCCAAACAAATTTTGTTAGATTCATTTTGAAGTGCTCTATTTTAGTAGAATAATAAATCATTGTCTTTGTACATGTATTTTTACTAATGCATTAGTTTGTCAAAACACTAAACAATTCACCAGATATTCTAGGAACAGAATTAAATCCTGATTTTTGGCATGCTTAGTAAAAACATGATTATCTACCATCACTAATTTTGGTTTGGTAAAATATGAAATTTTTTGTTCTCTGGAATTTATTTAGTGTTTCTTCTTAAAGAAATGCTAGTAAATAATCTATAAATGTTTTGCTCATAAAACTTGGTGAAATTATTTCTCATGAGTGTCTCTATCCACAGTAAATCACCCATGTCCAGAAACATATTTGCACTATACTAATTAATTTAATTGCTCATATCACTTGTTTACCTTGTTTAATTACATAAAGAATAATATACCTAAAATATTAATTAACAACCCAACTTCTCTGAAGCATATGGCTTCGAGAACATAAAATAATTTTTAACTGAAATTAAAACACGATGTGCTTGCATGCATCATATCATTGCATCCAACGGTATTCCGATAATGCCATTAATTCAATTCCGTCATATAGGTAATGACAACCAGGAGAAAGAGGAAGACTTCCAGAAGGACGTTGACCCTCAAGAGCAGGAAGTTCTAGTTGCTAGCACTAACATCGATCCAGGCAAGCCCCAGTTTTCATTCGCCTTTTTACAAAACTTTGCTAGTTTATATTACTAGTGTCTATACTTATTGTTGCATTAGGTCATAGGAGTTGATTGAAACCCACCCTGCATGATATCCAAATGACCTATGCTATTGTCTTAGAACTTGGTAGAATCGGTACTGTTATGCTATGCTTAGTAATTGCTAGTCTCGTTAAGAAGCTATTATTACTACTAAGGAATGAACTTGACCACTGGAATGGGAATTACTAAAAGAAGTTTATTTTATGTTATGACCGGGCAGGGATAATGCATGTATAGGTTGGCAGCAACACATGGGTGTTGACTGTGGTAGCCCTGCCTTGTCGAACCTAGGACCCGTCCGTGGTCGGCCCCTTGATCAAGTATTGAACAGTACCGAATGCATGCTAGCTTATGGGCACTAGTAAACCAATGTAGCATTAAAGGTCACTTGCATTAAGGATGGTTAAGGTGCGTTGGTCATTGACCCTCCTACTGCTGGAGTGGGCGGTTCAAACCACGACGTACTGTTGGCAGAACGGCATGCCCACTCGACCCGGGCTGAGGTGTAGGTGCTTTTCTTGCAAAAGGTTGCCATATACGACCTTAATTTGTGCGTATGTGTCGTGCATCTCGAGTTTTCCCAGTTGGTGTAAAATCAATTATAATTGTTGTCCCTCGCAGTAATGAGTATCACTTGGTCACCGCGCTAATCGCGTAGTTGCACCCAATATTATGGAATGGATCATGTTGCTTATTGATGTTGATGATAATTATTATTATTATTGTTCTTATGTCATATTAATTTTATATATTGTTTATTATCCTTGATGCAACTAAAGTTACATTTCGGCTCAACCCATTTAAATTGATTATTAAAATTTGATAGAACTAATAGGTTGCTTAGTGCGAGTCCTTTTAAACAAGCCACCTATTAGAGACTCTGCATGTGTAGGTGTCCGACGGGTAAGTCTTGCTGAGTAATTAGTACTTAGGCTTTGTGCCATTGTGTTTTTTAGGTAATGAAGAAATAGAATTGCCTGTAGATGTGATGCCCTGGGACATGCAAGTCCCTGAGGGTTGGACCGCTCACTGGGAGTCCGACTCGCCACCGCAGTGATGTTGCTTGTTGCTAGGGTGATGGTCCTTCGGGCATCGATCACCACCAGGCTGTACCGTCGAGCGTAGTTCCTTTACGTATTCGCTTCCGTTGTTTCAAAACATTTATGAACTTGTATTATTCCCGCAGCACTCTGAATCATCGTATTAATGCAATATTCAACTTAAATTTGGACCAATGTTGTATTATCAAGTGTCTACACTATCAGCACCGTCGGGACCTCGATCCTCTGGGAAGGGGCGCCATATCTGGTATCAGAGCCGTGGTCCATGATAATACAACATTTAAATCATATTTTCAAAAACTACGATGTTGCGAGTGAGGATACGTTAGTATTGCCCATGTAGATAATAGGATGGTGACAAAGCTAACCTGGGTTATGATTGTTTATATTACTTGCATCTACGGCTTCTTCAAACAAAGGTACGTGCGTGCTTAACTGACACGCGTGATATCGGTGTCTATGCTCGTAGGTGGATATGAGATACTGTTAGCTCGTGACTTATCACGGGGTGATCATTTTCCATGGATCGTTACTAGTAGAAATGTGCTTCTTTTTGTAGTTTCTTTTGAATTTGATGTATTGTTTTTGGAATGGATTTTCTGCAGGTACACTAACGTCGTTAGTATAACATTTAGATTGACTTATGTGTTGAGTGCGGGTCATCACCAAGTATCCGTGCCGCTAAGTATCGGCAAAGATAGACGTTGTGTTGTGAGGAAAGATAGGTTAATAAAATGAAAGTTTTACATCATGCATCCCATTATAACTAAACTAAAACTTGTTCTCCTCTTGCTCACCAACCTCTGAATAAAAATATTCATAACTATTAATTTACTCAACTAAATAAGGCATACAAATACTTTTTGGAAAGGTCTCAACATCCTCTATCACCTATAATTTAAATTTAAATTCGATCATAACAGTAACAACCTCAGAAACAGAGAACAAGTACAATCTGTCAACTCACTGTTTTCAGCATGACCCTGAACTTAAAAATTTCATAACTAAAGTTGTACTTAGAATTTACAAGAGTTTAAACCCAATCTGAAAAGCCCTTGAAGTCTATTTCAGCTCCAATAGGTTTCATAATTTTGTTGTTTTCCCTCTGTCCAGTAGAGCCAAAACACACAGCCTCTATCATCCTAAAACAGAATCTGCCAACCTGAACTTGCAAAATTCATAAGTCCAGATTTACTTGGAATTTTTGAGAATATAAATACAATCTGGAAAGCTATGAATGTGAGGTATGACCTGGTTCCAACCCCTAATTTTTGAGACCTTGTTTTCTGTTCAAAATACCCACTTTTGTGACTGTAGTATAGCCAGATAGAATCCGTTTTAAAACCCATCGCCATATTATTGCCCTTTGAGACTGGAAAATGTGAACTAAAAACTTGGTTTCTGTATTTCATAGCACTTTATATGAAATGCATCCTTACTGTAGGGAAAGTTTGACTCAATCAAATTATTGTGATATAGTTTTTCTATCATTACCAGCACCATGACAGTTGTTAGTGATATGCATTTTGCCCATGGAACACTGTACTCACCATTGGGTTTTTGTTCCAGATGGGTGATCACGGTTTTGAGGAGCTTTCCCACAATGGGTGGCGCTACACCACCGGTCTCTACCACCGTGGCTTTCCTACACTTTTGTGGAATCTGCTACACTTGCAGGGCTACGACGAGCCGCCCTCCTACAAGGGCCGCGAGATCCACTGCCATGGGGTGACTCTTGCTGAGGTGCACATCAGCGTGCCCACTCACCCGCGTAACCATGACATGGCGGGGATGGAGAGCACGACAACTTGTGGGAGACTTCGTGAGGGCTTGGAGAGAGTCACCCACAGGGCCCTCACTCACTTCTACGGGTGCCACATAGCAGCGCTCTCTAGGACTCCGTTTGAGATTATTCCCATCTGGAACCAGGCCAACCCGGTCTGGCAGAGGCGTGTGAGGCGCATCGCCCGTGATGACTACTCGGCGTATCACGCGGGGTACTACCGTGTGTCCCACTACTCCGAGTACCTCCTCAACTTGGATGAGGAGGCTAGCAGCCACAATAGGATTTTACTGGCTGACACAGAGCAGGCCTGGGTGCAGAGGAATGATCTGTAGACATAGGTTGACGCACAGCAGAGGGAGATTCAGCGGCTGACCGCTGCTCTTGAGGTGAGCAAGACTCGCGTTACTAAGGTCACTGGACAGTGTGACACCCTCGCGCAGGAGGTTGAAAGACGTGGCGTGATTATGCAGCAGCACGCCAACCACAACGAGCACCTGTAGCATCAGTTGACGGTTGCACAGCACGAGATGGAGCTCATGGGAGAGAATCTAGAGACCCTGGCTCACGAGAACCAGGGCCTGTAGCAGCAGCTAGAGGCGGTCCTGGTGCCACCGGCAGCACCCGAGGAGGAGGATCCGGACGAGGACATGGACGAGGAGTCTAACGTGGACTATGAGGCACCAGCCAGAGACCGGACATAGGGGATCATGATAGACTGGACTAGGCCGTGTAGGTAGAACAAGTTGGGTAGGTAGCTTTTGTCGACCACGTGAGGTTGTGGTATTTTGGGGATCACTGTGTGAGATGCTTTTGTAACTCGATGGTCACATATCCCGAGTTCATGTACTTACGACTATGTTGACTTATGATGTGTATTGGTTGTACCCTTTTTAGCAACCATTGTTGCAACAGAGTACTTTCCTTGTAGATGGCTGAAAACACCAATCAACCGCCACCAGGTTGGGAGATCACCGACGGCCTGGAGTTTGTAGGGATGGTTCACCTGTTTTGGGGAGTTCTCCAGAGATTCGGATATTCCATTCCTCCCACCTATGTTGGCAAGGAATTTCAGGAGCATGGAGTCCCTTCATGTGTCATCCATGTGGCAGTTCCCGACAATTACTCGGTCATTCCCGTATGGGAATCTTGGACCATTAGCGTCATCAGGACAAATCTGACTTCCACCTGGAATGTAGCTGCATTCAAGGCACTTACTCGATTCTGTGAAGACCACAAGCATGATGTTGCTGGAACACCCGTCGCCTTGCTGCCCATTAATGATGTGACGGACTTCGAGTGGATTAGGCGTGTGGATTTCATCTTTGACCCAAACTATCGCCACCATGATCCAATGCTGCCCATAATAGAGTATTATGGCTTATCCACTTTCGCCTTATGCACAAACTTGTGTCAGCGTCTGGATGTGTTCACGCTGCACTTCGACTTTCTAAAGTCGAAAAATAAGCTAAGGATGAGGAAATTGCAGAACTGAACCAACAAATTCAAGGAAAGAATGAAAAGATGGATGCAATTATAGAAGAACATGACCAAGCCTTGCTGGATGCAGTAGATCTTGAGCATGACATGATTGAGGCTCAAGATGACTTGGACGCATTCAAGGCTACCCACCTTCCTATTGAAGGAAATTAGGACGAGATCATCATGGAGTATGGAGAACAAGAGGATGTAGAGATGGCGTCGGTCGGTATTAATGAGGTAGAAATGATGGATCTGGAGGAACCAGAAGAGCCGAAAGACATAGACCAGGAGTAGATGGATCGCTACACCCTGGTGTATGGTCGTGTAATATAAGTATTCCTAGTTCGATGTAGGAGTGTGAATCTTGCATTATGTGTCCACAATACCGTAGCTAGGCGTTGGCACATATGTGTAAGAAGTCGTGTGACGGGGTCCTTTCAACAACCATGTAGTCTGAATTGAATTAATGAAGATGGTTGTTACTTGTGAAATTTTATCCGTGCCTCTTGCAAATTTATATTCTTGCACATGTATTTTTATGGATTATTTTGAGGAATAACTAATGTGCAACCATATAAATTGCAGCATGGTGCGTACTCGGAATCTGGATGATCCTGAAAGCTCTCAGCAAGGAGCTAATGCTGAGCCTTCACTAGCTGAGGTATTGGCTGCTACACTCAACCGGCAGCAAAATGACTCTGAGATTCTTCCTCGGCTAGTGGATATCACATCCCATCTAGCTGGACAGGGAGACCACCACCACAACAACAATCAGCCTCGATAGAGCACCTACTCAGATTTTCTAGGAACTCATCCGCCAACCTTCGAGCGCACCAGAGAACCTCTGGATGCCAATCACTGGCTGCGCCAGACCGAGTCAAAGTTCGGTCTGCTGGAATGCACCGAGCACCAGAAGGTGCTATTCGCCGCCCAACAACTCCAGGGCTCTGCTAGTGCCTGGTGGGCAAACTATGAAGCTTCTCTACCCGCTGGACGTAGCGTTGAATGGAATAAGTTTAAGACTGTATTTTGTGCTCATTTCAATCCAGCTGGCCTCATGCAAAGGAAATTCCAAGAATTCATGGATCTGAAACAAGGAGGGAGGAATGTCCTCCAATATTCTGAAGCTTTTAATCATCTGGCTCAGTATGCTACTGAGTATGTCAATACTAAGGATAAAAAGAGATATGCATTTCTACGTGGTATGAATGCCACCCTTAAGGAGTGCCTGACTTGGTCAATGCTGCTATTGTCCAGGAAGGCACTATGCGCCAAGTTGAAGAAGAAGATCGCACCAAAAAGGCCCATGCTAGTGCCTCTGCTGCCCCACAGGCGAAGCACCACCTAATTTACACTTCACCTACCGGACAGCGTTTCCGAGCATCTCCGCAATAGCAGTATCAGTGACGATATGGTCAGAACTACTCGAGGCCACCCCAGCAGCAGAACTTTCCACCCCGTGCACCGTACCAACAGCAGAACACTCAGTACCGTGCACTATACCAGTAGTAAGGGAATCAGACTGCTCGTGCCCCACAGCCTGCTAATCATGGAAGCAGTTATCCGTGCTACAACTGTGGTCGTACCGGCCATTTTGCCAAGAACTGCACCGCATCAAGGCGCAACAACAACAACCACAACAGCAACCAGCGTCAGAACCAGAGCAGGAATGTGAATGCACCATCCCGTGGTGCCCAAGTGAACTACACCAATGCTGAAGATATTCCTCAGGGTGAACCCGTGCTAACCGGTACACTCTCGCTCTATCGCCAGCCTGTCCTTGCACTTTTTGTGATGAGGACATCACTCCTATGGATACACACAACACTCCTCCAAATCTGGACTTGCAAGGTCCAATGACTAGAGCTCGTGCACGACAACTAAATTTAGAGGTGAGCTCGTTCCTACGTTCTTCGCTATATGTTACTTTTGAGAATGGTTTGCTACCTAATGATTATTTTATGATTAGAAACCATGGAGAGGACCAGGAGATGATGGGAGAAGGATTTGGAAACGTGGAGGGCCAGCAAGGGCTTGGAAGCCAAAGTGGAGGCCCAATCAAAACCGACTTCGAGTCTGTTTCGGGGCCCAGGACCAGTCTGTACTAAAACGGTCGCCCAGGACGCATACGGACTCGGATTTGGACGTTCTACATATGCACGGAAAGATAAGGAGAAGACCTTTCCAATGCCGCCGGCCTCATGTCAAAATTCGTCCGGAGTCATCGGGAATCGTCAAAATAAGAGAGAGTCCAGAATCTGTGTCGGTGCTGCGTCGCTTATTTTTTGTCTTTGGGCCTTGTATCTAGTTGAGCCCAATTCAGGGCGCGTCCAGAGGGTCTTGCACGACCCTAGGGTCTTTATATACAGCCACCGCCGCACCATTAGGGTTTGGGTTTTGCTTAGATCAATTCTGTTCATAAACAGTTTCGCCGTTCATCGGTTTGTGAGACCCCAACTTCGAGAGTTTAATCATACATCTGCAATTGTGTTGCATTCTTCGTTGTTCTTGCTTGTGTTCTTGATTCGCAGGCAGGGATTAGCCTTCTCGGCGAGGTCAATCGTCTTTTGGACGGTTGATAACCAGAGGAGACGTCGTGCTGCGATTGCGGGGTTTAGAACGTGCTGTTCTGAAGCCGGATCGATTTGTGTGTCGCCTCCGACCAAATCAACTTACCAAGAACCTTTCGGAAGATCGGGAAACCTTGTCCACATCAAGTGGTAATCAGAGCTTCAGGTGCACCGTCAGGTTCATACTACCCTTTAGTTTTGTTTTTGTGTTCTTCCTATCGTCCACTGAAAATACCAAAAAAATTTTTTCCCCGCCCATAACCACGTGTTTAGCCTTTGCATATTTCAATTTCAGAGTCCGTAGTGTTGAGTTTGTGCCCTAGTTCTTGTTTAGTCGCTGGTTTAGTTTGTGTTTTTGTCGTCAGTAGTGTTTCCCTTGCAACCCTAGCCGCCATCCCCCTCACCATCCTCGGTTTTGTCGGCTTTGTGTGCTAGGGTTGATTGATCAACACGCCCACCCTAGTCCCACCCTAAACCTACCCTCACCACCTCGGACCAATTTTCATAAATCCCACTTTCCGCTGCATCCACCTCGCCAAAAAAAAAAAAAAACCTCCCTACCCGACCCCAAGCCGACTCGGATTTCACTGAAACCACCGGGTTCTTCAAAACCGATTCCGACACCCCTTCGGTAAAACAGCCATAACTTTTCGCTCGGTTGTCCGTTTTGGCTGAAATTTTTACAGGAGATTCTAGACGAAAAGTTGAGCATACCCACACTCGGCTACGCCCTGTGTGCCCTCGTCAAAAAATTCAAAAAAAATCGGGAAGATAAAGAAAAAATTCATTCAAGTTGAAACCCGACGTTTTCTGAAACTTCAAGATTTTCTGTAGGCCACGTCCTAGCTCGGTTTGAGCTGAAATTTTTTGTGGTTTCTCCCTGTTAGCTAGTGAGTTGGAAAAAAATATCAAAAAAATAAAATCAAAAAAAAGAAATTTGGGATTCCTACTAGTGCTCCATCTAGCCCCCGTGAAATTTCTGAGTTTGGCTGTTATACACTAAGCCCCCTATTATCGGCTGTGTCCCTTTGTCTCCTTGTTTCTTCTTTGCTATCACTACTGTTCTAGAACATAGTTAGACCAACAACTAGGGACAAGTTACTTGGGCACTTATTCAGCTTTACTATCTGTTTTTGATTTGTGTGCCACTCATATATACATATTTGGCCTTCCTAGCTCTACATACTTCTTCTGGACAGCACATAGGTTATTTGGTAACCCTTGCAATCGTGGAACACTTCTCCCTGGTATCCTTCGCTTTGTTGTTTTCAGAACTTTGTAAGAGCTTTGCAAGAAGCTTACTTTTGCTGTGTTGAGAGGCACCACTGCTTAGTAGTTTTGTAGGGATAACCTTCACTTTTTTGTTTCCTGTTTTGGTGTTTCTGATGTCAGGAAGCGACGGGGAGGGTGCTTCACCCTCAAAATTGGATGAGTGCGTGAGCCAAAATCAGTTACAGAAGGCTTTGCAGGCGGTTCAGAGTGATTTGGCAGAAACGATCACCAGGGTCGTCACCGACGCCGTCACCAAGCTTCACCTGGGAGAAAGCATTGAGCGGTTGGATAAGAGAGTCTCTAAGTTAACCGATCAGGTTGTCGAATTGGAGACCGCTCACAAGACCAACAACAACAACAACAACAACAACAACACCAACACCAACAACAACACCAACAACGATGTTGAAGGCGATCATGATGAAGCAACGGTGTATAAGGCTGATGGCACCGTCGATAGGTCAGCTACAAGGACCGCAAGGTTATGATGCCGTTTGCAATGTAACCCTCAAGGTATGGGTGGTTTCCACAACCACACCCGTCGCACACAAGGTAACTATGCTCCAGATGATCCGTATGCTAAAATTAAGTTTTCAATTCCTTCGTTTTCGGGTCAATACGATGGTGATGCTTACCTTGATTGGGAAATGACGGTAGAACAAAAATTTAATGCCCACCTTGTTCCTGAACAACATAGAGTTAGACAAGCCACTAGTGAGTTTAAGGACTTTGCTATTGTTTGGTGGAGTGGTCTAGCTGCTGAAACCGATTTGCCTACTACTTGGGAAGAACTTAAGGTAGAAATGCGTGATCGTTTTGTTCCTCCTTCTTTTTATAGAGAAATTCGTAATAAACTGCAGCGTTTAGATCAAGGAGATAAAACTGTTCAGGAGTATTTTAGTGAGCTTCAGAAGGGTTTGATTCGTTGTGCTGTGGTTGACAAAGTAGAGGATCAGATTTGCCGCTTTTATTCTGGTTTGAGAAAAGAAATTCAGGACATCCTTGATTATAAAGAATTTTATACCCTCAACCAGTGTTTCCAGTATGCTATGCTTGCAGAGAAAGAATCACAGGGACTTTTTCCAGGCTTTTGAGGAGTACAGCAAGTCCAGGAATTTCTATCCACCACGGCCGACGGGGACTTCGGGGCTGCCCAAGCCATCTTTCCGGCCGCCCCCACCAGCTAGTGTTGTTTCTGCAGCACCAAGATCAGCCCCTGCCCCTTCTACGCGCTCAGGTAAAAATTCTGTGCAGGTACCGGCTAGTAGTGCCTCCTCTGTTGCTTCGACGGGACGCACTACAGGGATTCAGTGCCACCGCTGCCATGGTCTTGGCCATGTGCAGAAAGATTGCCCAAGTAGGCGGGCATATGTGGCGACAGATGATGGCAGTTACACGAGCGCCTCCGATGTGGAGGATGAGGAGGAGGATGTCGCTGCCACCAGCGGTGACCTCGTCCTTGGAGGCGGAGATACCACGGGCTATATGAATATTATTGTGCAGCGTGTGCTTAGCACACAAGTCCAGCAGCCCGAGATGATGCAGCGACATAACTTGTTCCAGATTTTTTTCGTCATCAAGAACCGTCGGGCACGTGTCATCATTGATGGAGGAAGCTGCAACAATTTGGTGAGTTCTGATGTGGTTAAGAAGCTTGATTTGACCACACGCCCACATCCACATCCATACTACATTCAGTGGCTAAATGACTCTGGAAAAGCTAAGGTAACACAAACTTGCAGAGTTCCTTTTTCCATTGGTTCCTATGTGGATTCTGTTGATTGTGGTGTTGTACCCATGCAAGCTTGTTCACTTTTATTGGGTAGACCTTGGGAATTTGATAATGATGCTGTACACCATGGTAAAAGTAATAAGTACACTTTTATGCATAAAGGAACTAAAATTACTTTGTTACCAATGACCCCTGCTGAAATTGTACAAGCTGATTTAGAACGAGCTGCTAGTTTGAAAAATAAACGCCCTGAAATTCAGCAACCTGTTAATTCTGCTTCTACACCAAGTAATGTTAATGATTCTTCATGTTCTAAGGGTGCTGCAATTAAATTACAAGGCCGTTCATGTCTTGCCACAAAATCTGAGCTTGCTGAAATTTCTACTGATGATATTTGCTATGCTTTGATATGCAAACAAGCCTTGTTTTTGCTTGGTGATATTGCTTCTAGTGCTTTGCCTCCTGCTGTCACTAACCTTTTGCAGGAGTATGACGATGTTTTCCCAGCTGAGATACCCCCGGGATTGCCACCTTTGAGAGGGATTGAGCATCAAATTGATTTGATTCCTGGTGCTACTTTACCAAACCGTGCTGCTTATAGGACCAAGCCTGAGGAGACTAAGGAGATACAACGACAAGTCCAAGACCTTTTGGATCATGGGTATATTCGTCAATCACTTAGTCCTTGTGCTGTTCCTGTACTTTTGGTTCCTAAGAAAGATGGTTCTTGGCGTATGTGTGTAGATTGTAGAGCCATTAATAACATTACTATTAGGTATTGTCATCCTATTCCTAGGCTAGACGACATGCTTGATGAGTTATGTGATGCTATAATTTTCACTAAAATTGATTTGCGTAGTGGCTACCATCAAATTAGAATGAAACTGGGAGATGAATGGAAAACAGCTTTCAAAACCAAATTCGGGTTGTATGAGTGGTTAGTAATGCCGTTTGGGTTAACTAATGCACCCAGTACTTTCATGCGTTTGATGAATGAGGTTTTAAGACCTTTTATTGGCAAATTTGTGGTTGTTTACTTTGATGATATCTTGATTTATAGCAAATCCACGGATGATCATATGATTCATTTGCGTGCTGTTTTTGATGCTTTGCGAGTTGCACGTTTATTTGGTAACCTTGAGAAGTGCACCTTTTGCACGGATCGAGTCTCTTTTCTTGGCTATGTTGTGACTCCACAGGGAATTGAGGTGGATGAGGCGAAGATTGAAGCCATAAAGAGCTGGCCTGTACCAAAAACTATCACACAGGTGAGGAGTTTTCTTGGTCTTGCAGGTTTCTACCGCCGCTTTGTCAAAGATTTCAGCACCATTGCTGCACCATTGCATGAGTTGACAAAGAAGGGCGTTGACTTCCATTTTGGTAAGGTACATCATGAGTCTTTTGATGCTTTGAAGGACAAACTTACACATGCACCATTGCTGCAATTACCCAATTTTGATAAGACTTTTGAGCTTGAATGTGATGCTAGTGGTATAGGCATTGGTGGTGTTTTGATGCAAGATGGTATACCTATTGCATACTTTAGTGAGAAAATTACTAGGCCTGTTTTGAATTATTCCACGTATGATAAGGAACTATATGCACTTGTACGTTCTTTAGAAACGTGGTGTCATTATTTGTTGCCCAAAGAATTTGTTATTCATTCTCATCATGAATCACTTAAGTATATTCGTTCTCAAGGCAATTTGAACCGTAGACATGCTAAATGGGTTGAGTTTATTGAGTCTTTTTCTTATATTATTAAACATAAGAAAGGGAAGGATAATGTGATTGCTGATGCTTTATCGAGGCGATATACTTTGTTGTCTCAACTTGATTGTAGAATTTTTGGACTTGAGGCAATTAAAGAACAATATGTTGCTGATGTCGATTTTAAAGAGGTATTGCTGCACTGTAAAGAAGGTCGTGCTTGGCACAAATTTGTGTTGAATGATGGATTCTTGTTTAGAGCTAATCGCCTATGCATTCCAGTTGGTTCCGTTCGTCTTTTGTTGTTGCAGGAGGCGCATGGAGGTGGATTGATGGGTCATTTTGGTGCTAAGAAGACAGAGGATATTTTGGCCACACACTTCTTTTGGCCAAGGATGAGGAAAGATGTTGAGCGTTTTGTTGCTCGCTGCACTACATGTCAAAAAGCTAAGTCTCGATTGAATCCATATGGTTTATACATGCCACTTCCTGTTCCTTCTATTCCTTGGGCGGATATTTCTATGGACTGTATTTTAGGACTGCCTAGGACTAAGAGGAGGAGCGATAGCATTTTTGTTGTCGTGGATCGTTTTTCCAAGATGGCACACTTTATATCATGTCATAAAACTGATGATGCTAGTTATATTGCTGATCTTTTTTTCAAAGAAATTGTACGTTTGCATGGTATGCCTTCTACTATTGTTTCAGATCGTGATGCAAAATTCTTGAGTCATTTTTGGCGCACGCTTTGGAATAAGTTGGGTACAAAGTTGTTATTTTCTACAACTTGTCATCCACAAACTGATGGACAAACTGAGGTTGTGAACCGCACTTTGGGTACTATGTTGCGAGCTGTTTTGAAGAAAAATTTGAAGCAATGGGAAGAATGCTTACCTCATGTTGAGTTCGCTTATAATCGGGCAACACATTCTACTACCAAGGTAAGTCCATTCAAGGTAGTGTATGGTTTTGATCCCCGTACTCCACTTGATATACTTCCTCTACCTATTAATGAGAGAGTTCATATTGATGCTAAGGAGCGTGCTGAATTTATGTTGCAAATACATGAGACCACTAGACTTAGCATTGAAAAGATGAATGAAAAGTATAAAATTGCTGGTAGTAAGGGAAGAAAGGAAGTAAAGCTTGATGTAGGAGATTTAGTGTGGTTACACTTAACGAAGGATAGATTTCCAGAATTGAGAAAGTCTAAACTAATGCCTAGAGCTGATGGTCCATTCAAAATAATAGAGAAGATTAATGATAATGCATACAAACTTGAGTTGCCTCCCGAGTTCGGGGTTAGTCCTATTTTTAACATTTCAGATTTGAAACCATACTTGGGAGAAGAGGATGAGCTTGAGTCGAGGACGACTCCACTTCAAGAGGGGGAGGATGATGAGGACATCACTCCTATGGATACACACAACACTCCTCCAAATCTGGACTTGCAAGGTCCAATGACTAGAGCTCGTGCACGACAACTAAATTTAGAGGTGAGCTCGTTCCTACGTTCTTTGCTATATGTTACTTTTGAGAATGGTTTGCTACCTAATGATTATTTTATGATTAGAAACCATGGAGAGGACCAGGAGATGATGGGAGAAGGATTTGGAAACGTGGAGGGCCAGCAAGGGCTTGGAAGCCAAAGTGGAGGCCCAATCAAAACCGACTTCGAGTCTGTTTCGGGGCCCAGGACCAGTCTGTACTAAAACGGTCGCCCAGGACGCATACGGACTCGGATTTGGACGTTCTACATATGCACGGAAAGATAAGGAGAAGACCTTTCTAATGCCGCCGGCCTCATGTCAAAATTCGTCCGGAGTCATCGGGAATCGTCAAAACAAGAGAGAGTCCAGAATCTGTGTCGGTGCTGCGTCGCTTATTTTTTGTCTTTGGGCCTTGTATCTAGTTGAGCCCAATTCAGGGCGCGTCCAGAGGGTCTTGCACGACCCTAGGGTCTTTATATACAGCCACCACCGCACCATTAGGGTTCGGGTTTTGCTTAGATCAATTCTATTCATAAACAGTTTCGCCGTTCATCGGTTTGTGAGACCCCAACTTCGAGAGTTTAATCATACATCTACAATTGTGTTGCATTCTTCGTTGTTCTTGCTTGTGTTCTTGATTCACAGGCAGGGATTAGCCTTCTCGGCGAGGTCAATCGTCTTTTGGACGGTTGATAACCAGAGGAGACGTCGTGCTGCGATTGCGGGGTTTAGAACGTGCTGTTCTGAAGCCGGATCGATTTGTGTGTCGCCTCCGACCAAATCAACTTACCAAGAACCTTTCGGAAGATCGGGAAACCTTGTCCACATCATTTTGATTCTGGTACTACGCATAACTTCATTAGCAAAGCTTGTGTGCAAAAACATAAACTCCACACCACCATCATAAATAGATGCTACACCGTCCGCTCTCCTACTGGACAAATTTTTGCTAACGACATAGTGTGTAAGGCTCCACTAGAAATTAATCGAAAGATCTACCCCACTGATTTCATCATGCTCAAGGACCAAGAGATCGACCTGATCATAGGTATGATCTGGATCAAAACCCATAGAGCAATGCTAGACATTGAGCCTCGCATCGTTCACATCAACTCTCCCTTACATGGAAAGGACACACTTTCTCTAAATGCCAATTCAACGAAGGCCTTGGTTGTCCATCACTTGGAAGGACAATCACTCGAGAGTATTCCTGTCGTTCGTGAGTATCCGGATGTGTTTCCCGAGGACATCTCTGGTCTACCGCCTGACCGTGACGTGAAATTTAAGATAGAGCTCCAACCAGGAACTTCCCCGATATCCTACCGCCCGTATAAAATGGCCTCGAATGAGCTGGCTGAGTTGAAAAAGCAATTGAATGAGTTATTGGAAAAGGGATTGATTCGCCCAAGCACTTCACCTTGGGGCTGCCCTGCTATTTTTGTGAAGAAGAAGGACAAGTCCTTGTGCCTTGTCACTGACTACCAGCCTCTGAACAAAGTTACCATCAAGAACAAATACCGATTACCCCGTATAGATATCCTCTTCGACCAATTGGTTGGTGCTAAGGTCTTTTCAAAGATTGACCTCTGCTCGGGCTATCATCAAATCAAGATCAGAGCCGAAGACATTCCAAAGACCGCCTTCTCTACTAGATATGGATTGTTTGAGTATCTAGTAATGTCATTCGGATTGACGAATGCCCCTGCCCATTTCATGTACCTCATGAATTCGGTATTCATTCCTGAGTTGGACAAATTTATGGTAGTATTCATTGATGACATCCTCATCTATTCTAAGTCCAAGGAAGAGCATGCTGAGCATCTTCGCATTGTTCTTCAACGCCTCCGAGATCACAAGCTGTATGCAAAATTCAGCAAGTGTGAATTTTGGTTGGACCGTGTGCCATTTCTTGGTCACATAGTCTCTGCGGAAGGTATCTCGGTGGATCCTAGCAAAGTTCAAGATGTGTCAGATTGAAAGTCACCAAAGACGGTTCATCAAGTACGCAGTTTTCTCGGGCTAGCTGGATATTATCGTAGGTTCATTCCAAATTTTTCTCGGCTGACCAAACCCATCACGGAGCTATTGAAAAAGGATAAGAAATTCAAATGGAAGAACAGTTAGGAAGAAGCATTTCAAGCATTGAAGAAATTATTGATCACTACCCCAGTACTAGCTCAACCAGACATCACCAAGTCGTTCGACGTGTATTGTGATGCATCTGGGACAGGACTTGGATGTGTGCTCATGCAGGAAGGTCGTGTCATTGCCTATGCATCTCGACAACTATGAAAGCATGAAGAGCACTATCCAACTCATGATTTGGAACTAGCTGCAGTTGTACTTGCACTAAAAATATGGAGGCATTATTTGCTCAGAAACTTAGTGCACGTCTACCCGGATCATAAGAGCTTAAAATATATCTTTACCTAGACTGATCGGAACATGATACAACATCGGTGGCTAGAGCTGATTAAGGATTATAACCTGGAGATTCATTATCATCCGGGCAAGGCCAATGTAGTCGCCGATGCATTGAGTAGGAAGGTACACTACCATCACCTAGTACTGGAATATCAGAACAACGGCAACCACGTCACTGCTTCAGAACCCAGCCTTCACGTTTTGCCTGCCATAGTGATTAGCAACCTTAGTGTACATTCTACTATTCGTGAAGAAATCATTGCTGCACAGAAAAATGACATTGGTATGAATCATATCTGTCAAAACCTTAAGAAGGGTAAAGCAAAATGCTTCACTCAAGACGCCGACGGTACCCTATGGTTCAATAACCATTTGGTAGTACCGAAAGACTTTGAACTTAGGCGGAAAATCTTGGATGAAGCACATCACTCCAAGTACTCCATCCGTCCGGGTAGTAATAAAATGTACCAAGATCAGAAGAAGAATTTTTGGTGGACAAGAATGAAGCGAGAAGTGGCTCGATATGTTGCAGAATGTGATACTTGTCAGAGAGTTAAGGCTGACCATTTGAAACAAGCCGGATTGCTTCAACCATTGAGTATTCCCGCTTGGAAGTGGGAGGACATCAGCATGGACTTTATTGTTGGCCTACCTCTCACTTCGCGTAAGCATGATTCTATTTGGGTCATTGTGCACCGACTCACCAAATCTGCTTACTTCTTGTCGATCAACAATAGATACATCATACGGCAATACGCAGAGCTATACATTGCAAGAATCCAGCGTCGTCATGGAGTATCCAAGACCATCATCTCAGATCGTGGTTCGTAGTTTGTCGCTTGTTTCTGGGAACAGCTGCATGCATCTTTGGGTACAGGCCTAATTCATAGTTCTGCTTACCATCCCGCCACCGATGGGCAGATAGAGCGTGTCAACCAAATTTTGGAAGATATGCTTAGAGCATGTGTTTTAACACATGGTGGTAACTGGGATGAGTATCTACCCTACGCTGAATTCTCGTATAACAAGAGTTACCAGGAGAGTGTGAAAATGTCACCATTTGAAGCACTCTATGGTCGCCAATGTAGAACACCGTTAAACTGGTCTGAATCTGGAGAAAGAGTAGCCTTTGGTCCTGATCTTGTCAAAGATGCAGAAGAAAAAGTTCGTACCATTCAGGCAAATCTTAAGGCTGCCAAATGCCGCCAAGAGAAGTACGCAAAACGATGACGTAGACCACTGTATTTCGATAAGGGTAAGTACGTCTATCTTCGAGTGTCACCTATGAAGGGCATCCAACGGTTTGGAGTCAAAGGAAAGTTAGCTCCCCATTATATTGGGCCATTCCAAATTTTGGAACGATGTGGAAAGGTAGCCTACAAGCTAGAGTTACCCGCTAATCTATCTGGAGTTCATCACACCTTTCACGTCTCTCAACTAAAGCGGTGTCTCAAACCACCCATTAACAAAGTCTTGGAAGAGTATGACCAACTCCAACCCGATCTCAAATACTCCGAACAACCGATAAGGATCCTCTATGAGAAAGAGCGCACAACCCGTAAGAGAACACTCAAATTCTATAAAGTTCAATGGAGTAATCACTCAGAAGATGAATCCACTTGGGAATATGAAGAATTTCTGAGTACACATCACTCAAAATTTTGGTCATCATACACATGTATGTTTCGACCACCGTACTTCCCTGTAGTTTGCCTTGTTCATAATCTCGGGACGAGATTTCTTTAAGGAGGGAGGGCTGTGACACCCCAGGTGTCTCACTTCTATCTAACAAACAAGAAAGAGCAAATCATAAACAATATAGGATGAAATGATAAAGCCCAATTATTGCATTAATTCTAGGTAATTAAAAACCCTGCAAAAGAAATTGTGAGCCAAATGAAATTTTATTATACAACATATGCCAAATAATTTCATAATCAGATTGGCAATAATAAAATAGAATTTTATGAATTTAGTGAGCATTTTACTAATTGTGTAAATACCCCAAATAATTAATTAAAGTCTAGGACCCTTTCAAGATTGAATTTAATTACAAAAATCTCCAGAATAATTCTAACCCAATGGGTCCCACCAGAGCACCACAAATATCCCATAGGACCTTTGTGCACAATCCCATAAATTTAAGAGCTTCCTAGCTATTTTATTTGGGAATATCTTTGTTAGGGACTTGTTTACAAGAAATCTAATAGTCGAGGGGGCGCAGTGCAAAATCCCCTTCCTTCTCCCTCCACTGGCGCAGAGCTTCTCCTCCTGTTGATGCCAGCGCTCCGCTCGCCCTCCCCCGCACACCAACCTCCCGCCTCGGGACTCCTCGTGCTACAGCGCGTCTACCACCCCTCTGCTCTTCCGTCCTTTCCTCTCAGCCGCAAAGTTGCCCAACGGCCTCCTCTCCTCCCCCTCTCCTTTGCACGCCATTGACATGGCCGCCTGCAAAACCTTCAATTCTGCCCACCCTTCTCACTCTCGTCCCCCACTCACTACTTCCCCCTCTATGCAACTTGAAGGCGCACCCGCGAACTCCCGAACTCATTCATTCTCTCGCTCCCTTTGCTCTCTCTCCCATTTCTTCTCTTCCCCTTCCCCATTCTGCCATTGCAGAGCAAGCCGAGCTCGATCTCGCATTGCCGTCGCTCACCTGCTTCCCGAGCCTAGCTGAGAGCACCCATGCACCTGTCCACTTCCCCTCTAGCCCCCAGGACACTCACTTGGCCACTCCCTGCGCGTGCTCACCCAATTCGAGGGAAAACCGAAGCATGCAACTCCGGTGACCTCCTCCACCATGGCAAAAAATCTCCGGTCTCTGGTACGCCTCCTCCCTCCCCTCCTCTTCGCGCGAGCACGCAACCATTCCACGAGCCCCTCTGACCTTGTGCCTCTCTAAATCCTGGTGCGAGCTAGGCATATTTCCATTTTTCCCCAGCTGCCGCCTCTGCTCCGACGAGTCCGACGCCACCTCCACGACGAGCACTACTCTCCGGCACTTCCTGAACCGATCCGACTCGATGCCGAGCCTCCCCGAGTCGCCGTGAAGCTGTAGGAGCAAGCCCCGACTGATTTGCTACCTCCTACCGTTCCCGCGACGCCACCGAAGACTCCTTTCCGCCGCCCCTCGCCGTCGGCCACCTCCGGTGAGTACCCGTCCTCACGAACCCCACCAAGTCTTTCGCCTCAATGTGTGTGTCATGATCATAGTCCCGCGGCGAGCTTCCATCGAGTTTAGACGCTAGCAACGAGCTTTGACCGTGCTCCAGCACAGTCCCGATGCTGCTGACCCCGTGCTGACTGGCGCCTACTGGCGGCCGACGTGTCGCCCACATGGCATCGACGTGTCACCTACGTGGCAACCCATAAAACCAGAAATACCAGGAAAAAGCAAGAAAATGCTTAATACTTTCAAAACTCATAGTAAATCGAATATAAACCCAATGAGGCCCAAACAAATTTTGTTAGATTCATTTTGAAGTGCTCTATTTTATTAAAATAATAAATCATTGTCTCTGTACATGTATTTTTACTAATGCATTAGTTTGTCAAAACACTAAACAATTCACCAGATATTCTAGGAACAGAATTAAATCCTTATTTTTGGCATGCTTAGTAAAAACATGATTATCTACCATCACTAATTTTGGTTTGGTAAAATATGAAATATTTTGTGCTCTAGAATTTATTTAGTGTTTCTGCTTAAAGAAATGCTAGTAAATAATCTATAAATGTTTTGCCCATAAAACTTGGTGAAATTATTTCTCATGAGTGTCTGTGTCCACAGTAAATCACCCATGTCCAGAAACATATTTTCACTATACTAATTAATTTAATTGCTCATATCACTTATTTACCTTGTTTAATTACATAAAGAATAATATACCTAAAATCTTAATTAACAACCCAACTTCTCTGAAGCATATGGATTGAGAACATAAAATAATTTTTAATTGACATTAAAACATGATGTGCTTGCATGCATCATGTCATTGCATCCAACGGTATTCCGATAATGCCTTTAATTCAATTCCGTCATATAGGTAACGACAACCAGGAGCAAGAGGAAGACTTCCAGAAGGACGTTGACCCTCAAGAGCAGGAAGTTGTAGTTGCTAGCACTAACATCGATCTAGGCAAGCCCCGGTTTTCATTCGCCTTTTTACAAAACTTTGCTAGTTTATCTTACTAGTGTCTATACTTATTGTTGCATTAGGTCATAGGAGTTTATTGAAACCCACCCTGCATGATATCCAAATGACCTGTGCTATTGTCTTAGAACTTGGTAGAATCGGTACTGTTATGCTATGCTTAGTAATTGCTAGTCTCGTTAAGAAGGTATTAGTACTACTAATGAATGAACTTGACCACTGGAACGAGAATTATTAAAAAAAGTTTATTTTATGTTATGACCGGGCAGGGATAATGCATGTGTAGGTTGGCAGCAACACATGGGTGTTGACAGTGGTAACCCTGCCTTGTCGAACCTAGGACCCGTCCGTGGTCAGCCCCTTGATCAAGTATTGAACAGTACCGAATGCATGCTAGCTTATGGGCACTAGTAAACTGATGTAGCATTAAAGGTCACTTGCATTGAGGACGGTTAAGGTGCGTTGGTCCTTGACCCTCCTGCTGCTGGAGTGGGCGGTTAAAACCATGATGTACTGTTGGCAGAATGGCATGCCCACTCGACGTCACCACACCTGGGCTGAGGTGTAGGTGCTTTTCTTGTGAAAGGTTGCCATGTATGACCTTAATTGGTGCGTATGTGTCGTGCATCTTGGATTTTCACAGCTGGTGTAAAATCCATTGCAATTGCTGTCCCTCACAGTAATGAGTACCAATTGGTCACCACGCCAATCACGTAGTTGCACCCAATATTATGGAATGGATCATGTTGCTTATTGATGTTGACGATCATTATTATTACTATTGTTCTTATGTCGTATTAATTTTATATATTATTTATTATCCTTGATGCAACTAAAGTTACATTTTGGCTCAACCTATTTAAATTGACAATTAAAACTTGATAGAACTAATAGGTTGCTTAGTGCGAGTTCTTTTAAACAAGCCACCTATTAGAGCCTCTACATGTGTAGGTGTCCGATGGGTAAGTCTTGCTGAGTAATTAGTACTCAGGTTTTGTACCATTGTGTTTTTCAGGTAATGAAGAAATAGAATTGCCTGTAGATGTGATGCCCTGGGACATGCAAGTCCCTTAGGGTTGGACCGCCCACTGGGAGTCTGACTCGCCGCTGCAGTGATGTTGCTTGTTGCTAGGGTGATGGTCCTTCGGGCATGGATCACTACCAGGCTGTACCGTCGAGCGTAGTTCCTTTACGTATTTGCTTCCGCTGTTTCAAAACATTTATGAACTTGTATTAATTCTGCTGCACTCTGAATCATCATATTAATGTAATATGCAACTTAAATTTGGACCAATGTTGTATTATCATGTGTTTGCGCTATCAGCACCGTCGGGACCTCGATCCTCCAGGAAGGGGCGCCACACCTGCGCCGATCGGCGCAGGAGGGTAAAAGACAATGAAAAGCATAATTCGGTCCAAGGATAGAGGCCCAGCCCAATACAAATCGAAGTCGGTGGACGTTGACCTAATCTTGCCAGATATAAAAGGAAGACATCTATCAAGAGCTAAGGGAGGAAGGAGAGAGACAGCAATCGCGATATCCTGTTGTTAGAACTAGGGTTTTAGGATATTGGTGGCGATGGTTGGTCAACACCGACGAGAACCACCAGAAGGGAGGTCGCGCCGATGGGCACGTGTGCGTTCGAGCGCTATTTCTTGCCCTTCTGCTATGCTTAGCAGGAGGATGAGCGAGTAGTCTCATATTCTCTTCTCTGGTGCGTGGATCTGGTCATGTATCTCCCATACTTATTGATACTCTCTTGATGAATTCAATCTATGTAGTGAACTCAATTGTGCATCTATTTCATTAGTGTATCGGCCGGTATACTTCTGCCTATTGCATAGTGCAAGAAACCAGTGGGGAGCTAATAACCTCTGTAGTGACAACCGGGGCGAACGAAACCACCATGTCTTATAGAATATTAGAATCATCATCCGAGTTAATAAGGATAAGGTTGCATGCTAGTGAGCCAATCCTAAGGAGAGAATCCTTCATTATCCTGTTACATCTCTAATAACATTCATCCACCACTCTCTCACCATCAACATTCACACCAACTGAACCATTGCAATCTGTTAGTAAGCCTTTAATGGTAATAGTCCCGCTCGTTCCCTGTGGATTCGATAACCTTGGAATACTCTGAGGGAAAAAGAGCTACAACTGTACACCGTCCTCTTGCGGTATATAAGTGGGTGCGTAACTACGACCAACAAGCATCATTTTCTGGCGCCATTGCCGGGGAACAAGCCAGTTCTTTTAGTATTCATATTTTACTAACGTCTAATCCTTTTCTTTTCTAGTTGTTTTTTTTTGTGTTTTGTGTGAATTTTCAGGATGAGTATGACGGAACCTTCTCCGACACTCAGGGAGCTTTCTTTGCCATCTCCAGACGTGCTGGTGCCTCAATCCTCAGACGAGAAGGCCACGGCCTCCTCGTATGTGTTGAACCCCATTATCATTAGCATGGCTGAAGCAAACAAATTCTTTGGAGTGAAGGAGGAGAATCCATATACTCACCTACAAGATTTGGAGGCACTTTGCCAAACATTCCACCATGAAGGAGTGCCTCAGGATCTTTACAGATGGCTGCTTTTCCCATTCTCTTTGGGAGGAAAAGCCAAAGAGTGGCACAAGGCAGCATCTCGAGATACGAAAGGTAAGTGGAGTGAATTAATTGGAAATTTTTGTCTCCACTATTTTCCTTTGCCAAAGGTGTAGAAATTGAAAAGAGAAGTGGTGAACTTCTTACAAAAAGATGAAGAATCTCTCGCGGAAGCCTGGACGCGTTTTAAAACATTGTTGAAACAAGGACCTGACCTCGGCATTGATGAGAATATGTGCGCTCAAACCTTCTACATGGCCATAAACAAGGCATCGAGGATGCATTTGGACAGATCGGACAGAGGAAGTTTTCTGAGGTTGACAGCCAAGGTGGGGATCGAATTGATAGGCAAAATTGCTGAGAATGAAGCTTTGCATAAGCACTGGGAAGAATATATAGAACCAAACAGATCTGTATGTCCGAGAGTAGGACAATGAGTACTCCAGAGCATAAATTTGAAGAGATAGGGCCCGTCAGACCCACTTCCATGGATCTGACACGCGCGCTGATTGGCGCAGTCTCTAAGCCGATCGGCGCAGTTGCAACAACAGGGGAACTGATCGTCCTGACAACTCCGTCAAGCTGCAAGGAATATGCCAAGATAGAAGCTGTGATTCTGTACAACCACCTGAAAGAATTCGAAGGTAACTTTGCTAAACCAAAGGGGGATAGGACATTGGCAAATGCTAAACCACTTGATGAATTTGAGCCAATGGACTGGATTCCTATTGATTTTTCGCAAGAATTGCTCAATATGAGGAGATCCTTTAGTCTGCAAGACGTCTCTGAAGCCGGAATTGAGTATAATTTCCCAAGTAATCGCCTCAAGTTGGAAGTTTTCGATCAAGAAATTATTGGAAGAGTCTTAGGGAAGCTTTACAAGGATGATATAGAGCTTGATGGAACAGAGGTGAAACAAGCAAAGAGATTACTAGACAGTTGCTTTGAGCCATCTCCGTATGAAGGATTATGTGGTGTGTATGCTATAGGTCTCACTGAAGAGCAAGAAGAGGAGTCGTACATACCATGTGAGATATCGGGGAAGAAATTTCTAAAAGCCTTATGTGACTTTGGTTCCTGTGTTAGCTTGATGACTTACGATGCCTTCATGAGCATGCCTTATGAAACTCAACAGCGATTGATGGGGACTGAACTTGAGCTCATCATGGCAGATAGAAGGAAGACCAAGCCACTGGGAGTGATCAAGAATGTTGAGGTAGAGATTAGCTCAAAAACAATACCAGTAGACTTCTTCATTCTAAATAATGAGGAAATTGGAGTTGAATACATCATTCTAGGGAGGCCATTTTTGAGATTAGTATAAGTTGTTCTGGATGTTGGGAAAGGTCAAATTACGCTACACCTGGGAGGTGAAGAAGTGCAATTTCAATTTAATGATCCGTCTCATCAAGACCCTTCTTGCTATCAAGAATTCTACCCAGAGGAGGATGTGAAGATAGGGATGGATATGGGCGACCGACTAGACCACCTCATGCGCGGAGCTAACAAGGATACTGCCAGCACCGATCGGCGTGATGCTTGCATCAGTCGGCTCAACCAGGAAAATTCTTATTTTGAACCTCTGGGTGAGCTAGATCCAGATGAAGCACCAGAAGTAGAACAGAAGGAACATCCAAAAGAGCTACGCTATGAATATTTAGGGACAAATAAAACATATCCAGTTATTGTGAATAACGTCCTAACGAAAGAAGAAACAGAAAAGCTGCTTGCTATGCTCAAAAGGTATAAGAAGGCCATTGGTTACACATTGGATGACATCAAGGGAATCAGCCCCGCATTTTGCACCCACAAGATTAACTTGGAAGAGAATACTAAACCAGTGGTTGAAAGAATGCGAAGGTTGAAAGAATCAATGAAGCCAGTGGTCAAAAAGGAGATTTTGAAGCTGCTTAATGCAGGTATGATCTACCCTGTTGCTGATAGTGAATGGGTTAGTCCAGTACATTGTGTGCCCAAGAAAGGAGGGCTGACAGTAGTGCCTAATGAGAATAATGAGTTGATTCCTCAAAGGACTGTAACTGGATGGAGAATGTGCATAGATTACAGAAGTTTGAATAAGGTGACGAAAAAAGATCACTATCCTCTTCCGTTCATTGACGAGATGCTTGAAAGGTTAGCAAAGAATACATACTTTTGTTATTTGGATGGATATAGTGGTTTCTTTCAGATACTAGTAAAACTAGAAGATCAGCAAAAAACTACTTTTACTTGCCCTTCCGGGACATATGCATATAGAAGGATGCCTTTTGGCCTTTGCAACGCACCTGCCACATTTCAAAGGTGCATGAATGCAATATTCGCTGAATTCATAGAAGAAATTATGGAGGTATTCATGGATGACTTCTCCGTACATGGTGCTGATTTTGATAGTTGTTTGGAGGATTTAGAGAAGGTTTTGAAAAGGTGTGTTGAATGTGACTTGGTTCTTAATTAGGAGAAGTGTCACTTCATGTTGACAGAAGGAATAGTACTTGGTCATGTCATATTGAATAGGGGGATACAGGTTGATAAGGCAAAGGTATCTACAGTTGAGAAATTGCCTCCCCCTACTGATCTTACAACTTTGAGTAGTTTTCTTGGACATGCCAACTTCTATCACAGATTTGTTAAGGATTATTCGAGGATTGCTAAACCCTTGACAGAATTGATGAAGCAAGATACAAAATTCATTATGGACGATGAAAGACTCTTTGCCTTCAGAAAGTTAAAGGAAGCTCTATGCTCTGCGAACATCATGCAGCCACCTGATTGGAGTTTACCTTTCGAAATTATGTGTGATGCAAGTTATTATGCAGTTGGAGCTGTTCTTGGACAACGGAAAGAAGGTAAAGTGCATGCTATTTATTATGCTAGCAAGACTTTGAATAAGGCACAGATCAATTATACAACAATTGAGAAGGAGATGTTAGCTGTTATATTTGCTTTTGAGAAGTTTAGATCTTACATTCTAAATTCTAAAGTGATTGTATATACTGATCATGTTGCTATAAGATATTTGGTTTCAAAAAAGGAATCTAAGCCTCGGTTAATGTGGTGGGTGTTGATGCTTCAAGAATTTGATTTGGAAATAAGAGATAAGAAAGGAGTGGAAAATTCTATAGCAGATCATTTGTCTCATCTTGAGTCATTATCAACTGAGCCAATAAAGGATGAAATGCAACAAGAGCAGTTGTTCACTGCATTTAATCATAGAGAGAGTTGGATGACGGATATTATCGAAGGTTTCAAGGGCCAAACTGATATGATGAACAAGAATACAAGGAGAAGAGTTAAGAGCGAAATGAGAAAATTCATATGGGCCGACCCATACTTGTATAGGTATTGTCAGGATGGAGCAGTGAGAAGATGTGTACACAGAGAAGAAAGAGCAAGCATTTTATCAAAATGTCATTCTTCGGATTATGGGGGACATTACGGCTATTTCAGAACACAGGCGAAAGTATGGGCGAGTGGATTCTATTGGCCTACTATGCATGAAGATGCAAAAAGGTATGTTGCAACATGTGCTCAATGCCAACGAATAGGAAATGATAACAGTAGGAATGCAATGCCTCTTAAGTACAATCTTCAAGTCGATATCATTTATGTATGGGGCATGGATTTTATGGGACCATTTGTGAATTCTCATGGTTGTGAATATATATTGGTTGCCGTTGATTATGTTTCCAAGTGGGTTGAAGCAATGGCATGCAAGTTCAATACTACAAGAGAATCAAGGAATATACTTCAGAAGCAAGTTTTCCCAAGGTATGGAATACCAAGGATAATAATTACAGATGGAGGATCGCATTTCACAGGAGGAGAATTTACTAGTTTTTTAGCAAGATCTGGGGTTGAACACAGAATTGGAACAGCTTATCATCCTCAGACAAATGGACAAGCAGAAATGTCAAATAAGCAATTAAAGGGGATTCTGGAGAAGATAGTTACGAAGGAAGGAAAAGATTGGGCTATAAAGCTTAACAGAGCATTATGGGCATATAGGACAACATTCAAGACACCAATTGGTATGACGCCATATCAATTTGTCTATGGGAAATCATGTCACCTACCGGTGGAATTGGAACATAAGGCTTATTGGGCTATAAAGGAAATGAATTTGGATCTTAATGCCGCCGGTATCTAGTTGTTAGAACTAGGGTTTCAGGATATTGGCAGCGATGGTTGGTCAACACCGACAAGAACCACCAGAAGGGAGGTCGCACCGATCGGCGCGACGGTTGCGCCGATCGGCACATGCGCGTTCTAGTGCTATTTCTCGCACCGTGGACCCTTCGGTCAACGCCGGTCCACAGAGCCGTGGACCTGGTCGATGAATTTTATTTCAAAATTAATTCAATAAATTGTTAGCAGTTTTGCATTTTAGCCCCTGTGCTTAGTTTAAATTAGGTTTATGCCCCTGTTCTTGTGCAGAACCAATAGAAAAATTATATTCAAGCCCCTGAACTTTATAAATAATTATTTTTAGCTCTACATTTTTATAGAAAAGCCCCTATACCTTTAAGAAGTTATATTTTAGCCCTATAAATTGTAGAAACCCCCTGGAATTGTTTTAAATTATATTTTAATCCAGTCTTTTTATATTATTAATTGTATAAATATTATTTTAGCCCTAAAAATTTACAGAAACACCCGTATACATTATTAGAACTATTATTTGACCTTGTAATTTTACAAAAACACCCCTGGACTGATTTTAATTATGTTTTAGATCCTAGAATTATTTTAAATTATACTTTGCCTTATTAATTGCACAAATATTATTTTAGCCCTAAAAATTTACAGAAACATCCCTGTACTTAATTTTAATAATAATTTGGCCCTATCTTTTACACTTAACCCCCTACACTTATTATTAATTATGTTTAAATTCTAAAATTTGGCAAAAACAACCTTATACTTTTTAGTAATTATTTTTCAGTTCTAATAATTTACACTTTAGTCCCTATATTCTATAAAATTACAAATAGGTCCTTAAAAACCCTATTTTACCCTTCTGCCCCTAAATCTTCAAAGTAGCATAACTTTTTCCTCGTAACTCCAAATTAGGTGATTCTTGCGCCAAAATTCTTGTAGGAGCATAACCTTTGCATTCATTGCATCTACATACTGTTTTTCCTCTGTTGCATATTGTGTATTGATTTTATATGTTTTGCTTGTGTCGGTATTTCATTACATAAAGGCGAGCATACACAAGGACCACCCTACGAGGATTTTCAGGAGCAGGAATTTGAAGGGTTAGAGCAGCCTTCTGCGTAGGACGAAGGCAAGTGTCCTTGATGCATATTGCACCTATTGCAATGTTACTATAGAATTGCATGCTTGTGTCAATTTATTGGGAACCTATTGTTAGGATTTTCCTTAGTATTGTTTTTACCCTATTCCTTGTCACCTTGAACCAATGGGTGAATTGTGGGTAGATAATGCTTAGATGGCTTATGGGATGTGGGTTGATATTAATTTTGATTAATGAACAATGTTACGTGGGAAATGTTTGGTAAATTTTTAGCAACATGGCTTAGGGATCTATGCAAGCCAGGTGGAAAGGATGTGGTGCCGTGGGCACATGGTTGAGGTGGTAGGCTTGTTGTAGATCCTAGGAACTGGTTCTTGGAGTGACAACTCTGGAAAACAGTGCCATCACAAGACTGACATGGGTAAGGCTTGGCCTAGTAATTAGGTATTCTCCCAGTGTCGGTGCAGCATTTGGTGGAGCGGGGAATGGAAGTCGAGAGGACTGTCCTTGTATCTGAAAGGCTCAAGAGGGGGCTCCTGGGGTGATGAGCTGCTTGTTGAAGGGCTATCACTTAAGGACGGGAGTGGAACCTTAGTGGCTAGCATGTACTGGGAGACCCTTTGGAAAAGCCTCGTAGTGAAACCCTGCCACACACCAAAGGTAGTGTGTAATGTGGGTCGCGTCCACGGGCACCAAGGGAATCACGACTTGTGGGTAAGGTGGTACAACCTCTGCAGAGTATCAAACTATCATGATAGCCGTGCTCACGGTTAAGAGAGGCCTGGAATCCTCACAAGATTAGTTGGGGATGGGTTGGTATGGTTGGAAAGGTGGGATGGATTGAGACTTGGTTAGTATAGCACCATGTGAAATCATTGTTGGGATGACCCCACGTAGTAAATAGGATGCTTAGGTTAATTAAAAGCTCATGCAACCCACTCTATAAAGCCTTTTCTTGACTATAGCCCCATGTCATCTTTTCCCCCACTTGCTGAGTACGACATGTACTCACCCTTGCTATACCACGTTGATATTCAGCCCAGGGAGAAGATTGGAGCCAATACGAAGATGAAGGAAGCGAGTACTAGGCGATGATCCTCCAATCGATGCCTGTGGAGTTTGGGATATCTACGCTAACTACTTTCCGCTGCATTGATGTACTTTTCTTCTAGATCCACGGGTCCTTTTGTGATAAGGATACAATGTAATAATTAAAGGATATGGATAATTATTCTGTTTACCATTGATGATGTACCGTATGTGTGTGTAACTTGATCCTGGGCACACGTATGGCTGCACCCATTTTACTTCTTAAAATGGGTGTTACAGAAGTGGTATCAGAGCCATATCGACTGCAGGACGTCAGCCTAGTTAGCCATGGACGCATTTAAGGACCCTATTTTATCTTATATCAATACAAACTATTTTAACAAAATATTAATCCTTGTCGCTTTCTTATTTTGTTGCTTTTGTTAAAAATTCAGATTTTTTTTAACCATTGCTTATTCATGCCTTGTGATTTTAAAATGTAGATGGCCCGCACCAAACAGACCGCTCATAAGGCTACGATTGGACGCCACTGTGGACTCCTGGCCCCTAGATAGGTTCGAAAGGAAGGAAGTGAAGAAGTAAATCAACTTGAACGCGAGAAGACCCCAGTGATGGATGAGACGCTTCCAGAAGAACCATAGGAAGACCCCAAGGAACCTGAAGAAGAAGAAGAACCAGAAGAATATGAGCAAGAAGAGGACCCTGAGGAACCACAAGAGGAAGAAGACCCAGAAGAGCCTGAGGACCTTGAAGATCCTAAGAATGGTGATAACTCGGAGGAGGACGAAGACCTAGCCGTCTGTATGGCTGAGAAGTACCGCTCTTTTGGACTAGAGGGTGAGACCTTCTCCAAGACTCTGCGAAAGCTACTTGAGAAGATTGGCATCACCAACAGGCCTCAGTACTTCATCAAGAAAGTGGATCATCCTTCTCGTGAGGAATGGACAACGGAGGTCAACATCTACGACGACGACCGTGTCATATCTACGCATCGTGGCCGCACCCCTAGGGCTACTCGTGGGGCCACGGTAGACGACGCTGCTTGGAGGGCTCTCACTAGCCTCTGCTACACTCACCGCCATGGAATAGCAAGGACAAGTTTTGCACACATTTCCCGTCGGAAGCCAGGCACGGAGAAGTACACCGTCGCTCCTACAGAATGGTATGTGAGCACCAGGGAGATGGACGAGACTCAGGGAATAGCGGTGGACTTAAGCCGCGCTATGGAGGCACTACAGAGGGAGAACCACACTCTTCGGAAGAGGCTGCGTGATACTGAGGATTACATAAAGCGCCACCAGCGAGTCAAGATGGGCGAGCAGAGTGACCTCTACTCCTCTGGTATTCGTACTTGGACTGCAAACTCCCCGAAGCGCGCAAGTTCCCTACCTTCGGTCTCCGACAAAGTCAACTCCCATGCCTAGGAGATTCCCTTACCATGAATAAAGATTGTAATAATCAAATGCTTAGATTGATGTACTTTCATGGTGTGATGTAATGGACTCTGTGGCTTGGTCAAATAAGTGTGCTTGATATGAGTTGTGGGATGCCTCGGCACCTTGTCCACAACCTCATCGTTTGGTTGCTCATTAAATAAACTATATTTTACTTATCATTCCTTGATACATTTAGATGGGGATCTTTCTTTTCGTTATTACCACACCTCATCCCACACTAACCCCACCACCTATTCTATCAGATGGTTTGCACTAGAGGCCACGCTGGAGGTAGCAATCAGAACAACGAGGATGGCAATAATGCTTCGAACCTTGAGCAATTCTTGGCCATGCAGACTCAGCTCATGCAGACAATGATCCAAACTTTGGGTGCTATACAACAGAACCACAACAACCAGCAGAACCACAATGCACCTCCACCTCCACCTCCACCCCAAAATAGATTGGGGGAGTTCCTAAGGACTAGGCCACCTACCTTTTCCCAATCCAAAGATCCGATGGAAGCGGATGATTGGCTCAAGGCGATTGAGAAGAAGTTGATGATCGCTCAATGCAATGATCGAGAGAAGGTTCTCTTTGCCGCTCATCAGCTGTATGGTGTAGCCGCAGACTGGTGGGAAGCGTATTGTAATGCTCATGCTGATGTGGAAAGCATCACTTGGATTGAGTTCAAGGATAATTTCCGCTCTCACTATGTCCCTACGGGCATTAAGTTGTTGAAAAAACAAGAATTTCAAGACCTGAGATAGGGAAACATGTCAGTAAGTGAATACCTGAATAGGTTCATATAGCTGTCCAGGTATGCTCCCGAGGACGTGAACACCGATGGGAAGAAGCAATATATGTTTATGAGGGGATTGCAGAACAACATCCAATTTCAGTTGATCAACAATGACTATGTAAACTTCCAAAAACTGGTGGACAAGGCCATTGTTGTGGATAACAAGCGCAATGAGATTGAGAGGGAAGGCAAGAGGAAGATGCCATTCCAAGGACAATCATCTAGTAGTAACACTCGCCCCGCATGATGCCATCTCCCAACCCATACCACCGTGCTCCCAACACTGTCAGGCCACCTATGCAAGCTCCACGCCCCAACTTTCCAGTGCAACGCTCCAACTACCAGGCACCTCACCCTAACCAGCAGCAGGCACCTTGCCCCACCTATTAGCAAGCACCCTGTCCCACCGCCCCAACAGCTCCCCAAAACCAGAACCGCCCTACCTCTGGAAACACTAATGGTGTGAAGCGCGGATGTTATCACTACGGACAGGAAGGTCACTTTATGGGACAGTGTCCCCAACGAAACAACGCACCAAGGCAAGCCCCAACCAACACGCTCCCAGGAAATCGAGGACATTAGAATTATGCTCGAGGGCGTGTCAATCATGTCACTATTGACAAAGCTGAGCAAGCTGCAGATGTGGTGCTCGGTATGTTTTTAGCTAACTCTCAACCTGCAACCATTTTGTTTGATTCAGGAGCATCACATTCATTCATAACATCCACATATGTGGCAAAGCACAACCTACCGATTGCTCTTATGAAGTATACCATGCTAGTTAGCTCTCTTGGTGGAGAAATGAGAACCAATCAAATATGCCCAAAGGTCGCCCTCAAAATAAGGGGGGTAGACTTCTCAGCTAATCTCATAATTCTAGACTCCAAGGGGATAGATATAATACTTGGAATGGATTGGTTATGCAAGTATGATGGAGTGATACAGTGCGCCAAGCAGTCAGTACAGTTGACTAGTGCAGAAGGTACCAAGGTTGAATTCATAGCAGCCAACTCTACTACCAAGGAAGTCATACTAAACCAAACCACCGGCACACCCATAGAAGAGATACGAGTGGTTTGTGAATTCCCTGATGTCTTTCCTGAAGAACTTCCAGGTATGCCACCAGACCGTGACATAGAGTTTGTTATCGACTTAATACCAGGAACTGCTCCTATATCTAAGAGCCCCTATAGGATGCCAGTTAATGAGTTGGTAGAACTAAAGAAGCAATTACATGAGATGCTAGAGAAAGGTTTCATTCGCCCTAGTTCCTCACCTTGGGGAGCCCCCGTACTCTTCGTCGAGAAGAAGGATAAGACTCAGAGGATGTGTGTGGACTATCATTCTCTTAATGATGTGACCATCAAGAATAAGTATCCACTACCATGGATTGAAGACTTGTTCGATCAGATGAAAGGAGCTTGTGTATTCTCTAAGATTGATCTGCGATCCGGGTATCACTAATTGAAGATCAGACCATCAGACATACCCAAGACGGCTTTTCGAACAAGATATGGGTTATATAAGTATACGGTAATGTCATTTGGGTTAACCAATGCACCGGCTTACTTCATGTACCTTATGAACAAGGTGTTCATGGAATACTTGGATAAGTTTGTTGTGGTTTTCATTGACGATATCTTGGTGTTTTTAAAGAATGAAGAAGAGCATGAGGGACACCTGAGGCTAGTTCTGGAGAAGCTACGTGAACACCAGCTGTATGCCAAATTGAGCAAATGTGAATTCTGGTTGAAGGAGGTAGCATTTCTCGGTCATGTGATCTCTGCTAGAGGAGTGTCAGTCGATCCAGGCAAGGTAAAGGATGTTCTAGACTAGAACCCACCACAGACAGTAAAGGAGATTAGAAGTTTTCTTGGATTGGCCGGATACTATCGGCGATTCACAAAGGACTTCTCCAAGATAGCAATGCCAATGATGACATTGTTAGGGAAGGACAGGAGTTTTGAATGGACTCCGTGTTGTCAAGCCAGTTTTGAAGAATTGAAGAAGAGATTAACGTCAGCACCTGTCTTAATCTTACCTGACATCAGTAAGAGTTTCGACATATACTGTGATGCATCCAGGCAAGGACTAGGATGTGTGCTCATGCAAGAGGGTCATGTTGTGGCATATGCCTCTAGGCAATTATGGAAGCATGAAGAGAAGTACCCAACACACGATTTGGAATTAGCGGCAGTGGTACATGCTCTAAAAATTTGGAGGCACTACATTCTTGGTCATCGTTGTGAGATCTATACGGATCACAAGAGTCTCAAGTACATATTCACTTAGACGGAGTTGAACCTAAGACAACCACGTTGGTTAGAGTTGATTAAGGACTATGATGTGGGTATTAACTATCATCCAGGGAAGGTGAATGTTGTTGTGGATGCCCTAAGTAGAAAGACCTATTGCTGTCAGTTAATCGTGGAAAGGCTACCGCCAGCACTCTGCAAGGAGTTTGAGCGACTAAACCTTGGGTTTGTGAATGAGTTAGAGGCCATCCCAATGGAAGTGAAACCAACTCTCGACGATGAAATTCGCAAAGGACAGCTAGAAGATGAGAAGTTAAGTGAGATCAGAAAGCTCATTAAGGAAGGAAAAGCTACCGACTTCACAGAAGATGAGAAGGGTATTATATGGATAGGTAAAAGAATATGTGTGCCCGACAAAAAGCCCCTTCATGACATAATCCTACAGCAAGCACACGATTCTACATACTCCATTCATCCAGGAAGTACTAAGATGTATCAAGACTTGAAGACTCGCTATTGGTGGCATGGCATGAAGCGTGATGTCGCAGAATATGTTGCGGTATGTGACACATGTCAATGTGTCAAGGCAGAACACCAACGACCCGCCGGATTACTTCAACCTCTAAAGATTCCCGAGTGGAAATGGGAACAAGACGGTATGGACTTCATAGTTGGATTACCCCGTACACAGTCGGGATATGATTCTATATGGGTTATAGTTGATCGTTTAACCAAGGTGGCACGCTTCATTCCCATCAAGACAACTTATAGTGGTGCGAAGCTGGCAGAACTATACATGTCAAGGATAGTGTGTTTACATGGAGTCCCTAAGAAGATAGTATCCAACAGAGGCTCTCAGTTCACCTCGAGGTTTTGGGAGAAGGTACATGAATCTCTTGGCACCAAGTTGAACTTCAGCTCTGCATATCACCCTTAGACTGATGGACAGACCGAGAGGATGAACCAGATACTGGAAGACATGTTGAGAGCTTGTGCATTGAAATATGGAAAGAGTTGGGACAAGAGCTTACCCTACACGGAATTTTCTTATAACAACAGTTATCAAGCAAGTATAGAGATGGTGCCATTCGAGTTCCTATATGGAAGAAAGTGTAGGACACCTCTATTCTGGAATGAGACAGGAGAGAATCAAGTCTTCGGACCTGAAATCCTAGAAGAAGCGGAAAGACAAGTTAAGATTGTACGCGAGAACCTAAAGATTGCACAGTCAAGGCAGAAAAGCTACACCGATCATAGATGAAGAGACCTATCCTTCGAGATTGGAGATTTCGTGTATCTCAAGGTATCACCCATGAGGGGTGTTAGACGCTTCAAAGTCAAAGGGAAGTTAGCACCACGTTACATCGGCCCTTTCAAGATCCTCGAGAGAAGAGGAGAAGTTGCATATCAGTTGGGGCTACCCTCACATCTCACGGATGTACATGACGTGTTCCATGTGTCCCAATTAAAGAAGTGCTTAAGAGTGCCTGAAGAACAACTCCCTATTGATGAAATAGACCTTCGGAAGGACCTCACATATACGAAACAACCAGTCAAGATCCTAGAAGTCATTGAGAGAGTTACCAGAAATAAGGTGATCCGGATGTGCAAGGTGCTCTGGAATCATCACACGGAAGAAGAAGCCACCTAGGAGGGTGAAGAAGAATTAAAAGTTGAGTTTCCCCACCTCTTCACCGATCTTTCCGAATCTCGAGGGCGAGATTCAATGTAAGGGGGGTAGGTTTGTAACACCCTACTTTTACAAATTCTAAAAATGCCAACTATTAGCATTTAGGAGTTTAATTAAATAACCTAGGACAAATTGTTTTTATAATAAATTAAATTAATTGTTGCATTTGCATAGCATGACATGTTCATATAGGCTTTTGATGGCATTATGCATTTAGTTATTTATTAATTATTTACCAGGAATATTAGGAATAGAATTAGAATAGAATTTAGAGAGGAAAGGAATTAGTAAAGAGAAGAAAAGAGAAAAAGCCAAAACCGGGCCGCACCCCCCAATTCAGCCCACCCCTCCCCACTCCCCACTCCCTCTTCCGGCCCAGCGCCCGCACTGGCCCAGGCCACCTCCCCTTTCCCTTATCTCCCCCAGCCCAACCAGCCCCGCGGCCCACCTCCCGGCCGGCCCAGCACGCGCACGCCGCGGCCCACTCCTCCCGCTCTCTCTCTCACGCTGGCACATAGGCCCCGCCTGTCATCACCCTCCTCCCGCCCTTCTCTCTCCCTGCCGCCGGCAACCGAACCGGCCCCGCCGATCTCCCTCCCTCGGCCTCCCCGGCTCCCGAAAACTGCTCCGCGCGCTCCGCACCCTCCCACTCCCCATCTCCCCCACTTCAGCGCCTTAAACATGCATTAGCGCGCGTTACCGCGCTCAACCGGCCGCCGCCAGCCGTTACTCCCGACGAACTCGAGCCGCTCGCCTCCCCTCCCTCTCTCCCCTATAAAACTCCCCTCGGCACCGCACTCTTCCGCCACTCACATTCCCCTCTTTCCCACCGCTCGTGACACCCCGGAGGCCCTCCTCGCCGAGCTCCGATCACCGCCGCCTCTGAGGCCCGCCGCTGACCGCCTCCCGGCCTCCCCCGCGCCCGCCTGACCCTCCCTCCCCTCTCTCTTCCGGAGACCTCGCAGCTAGGAATGGCTGATCGGAGCGCCGTTCCAGTCGACCTCCGGCGAGCCCGCCGCCGCCACATAGCCACCGTCGGCCGTCGCCTGGCCGCCTGACCCCCGATGCCGTCCATCTTGAAATCTAGGGCCCAGATTAGAAGGATGAAGGGGTATTCCCCCTGGTCCACCAAGGACCCGTGGACCCTTCGGTCAACGCCGGTCCACAGAGCCGTGGACCTGGTCCACAAATTTTTAGTTCCTGGATATTGTTAGCAGTTTTGCATTTTAGCCTCTGTGCTTAGTTTAAATTAGGTTTATGCCCCTGTTTTTGTGCAGAACCAATAGAAAATTGTTTTTAAGCCCAGGGAGAAGATTGGAGCCAATACGAAGATGAAGGAAGCGAGTACTAGGCGATGATCCTCCAATCGATGCCTGTGGAGTTTGGGATATCTACGCTAACTACTTTCCGCTGCATTGATGTACTTTTCTTCTAGACCCACGAGTCCTTTTGTGATAAGGATACAATGTAATAATTAAAGGATATGGATAATTATTCTGTTTACCATTGATGATGTATCGTATGTGTGTGTAACTTGATCCTGGGCACACGTACGGCTGCACCCATTTTGCTTCTTAAAATGGGTGTTACACAAATATCCTTGTTCCGATTATGCATTTGATGCTTGGTGATCCAGGGTCAGGTTTCTATTCAAGTGCAACATCATTGATCGTCGTCGTAAGTTCCTTAGTGACCTTCACAACCTCTTCAGAAGCTAGAGACTTCTTGTTTTGCATCATGTCCTTAATGTACTTGGCATAGGTAGGTACTTGAATAGCATCAACAAAAGGGATATTGATGTAAAGCTTCTTCATAACATCGATGAACCTTGCAAATTGCTCGTCGTGTTGCCGTACTCTCTCTGTCTTTGTCAGCAAATGAGTATTCAAGAACGTGGTAGGGCCTTGCTCCTCTGTTTCCATACCCATTTTCAGTCCAGAAAGGTCAATCTCTTCCTCGCGTCGATCAACGTAATGAGTGAGGCGATCGGTGCTAACAGTACCATCGCGCCGATCGGCGCCAGTGGTGAGCCGATCGGCGCGGGTCTTCCTTGCTCCCGCAGAGTGCTCTGGATCTTCTGTTTGCTTTCCTAACCATGTAGCTATTGCCTTTAACTGCTCTACAGACATTGTATTACCAGGAATAACCCCTTTGTTGCCTTGAATGGCCTGTGATAACTGTCCAATCTGTTGCTCTATAATCTTGGTATGTTTCAAAGTCTTCTCATTGGAGCTCCCAATTTCTATCACCTTGTCATTAATCCCTTCAAGAACACGATCAACCTCCTTGAATTTAGCTTGATTGTCCTTGTTGATCTTTTCTTGAGCTTGAAAGAACTCATGAAATTGGAGACGAAGTGGGATAGAGTTTTGCATGGACGAACTAGGAGAGAAAGAACTCCTTTGTTGCTGATATTGGGGTTTCCATCCACTATTCTTTATATATTCTAGCATCTTCATCTCTTCAGGGAATCTTTCTGCACATGGTCGAATTCTCCACACTCATCACATGTGGAGTGTGATTCTGCTAGCCTGAGTGACTCTTCCTTAGGGATATGAGAATTATTGTCCAACCTTCTTTGAATAGCATCAAGGCGATCCATAACCAAGTCTTCATGAGTCCTCTCAATCATGCTCTTTGCTACTCCTTTAGAAGATTCTAGGTTCCATGAACTTCTCTCACTATCCCATGATTGATTTTCAACTAGCAATTTGATCAATTCCTTAGCTTGAGTGGGAGTCTTTGACATGAATGAACCCGCAGCTGAAGCATCTAAGTGTTGACGGGAGGGGATATTCAATCCCACGTAGAATCTCTCAACAGTTTCACCAACTGTAAGACCATGATGAGGGCATGCATCCATATATTCATTGTATCTTTCCCGAGCTTCTCCAATACTCTCATCAATATTCTACGTAAATCCAAGAATCTTATTCTTCAAAGCTTGAGTCTTACCAGGAGAGAAGTATTTGGCTAAGAATGCAACTGCTAAGGTTTCCCATGCAGTCTTTACTGCGTTCTCCAAGCTATTATACCATTGCTTAGGGCGTCCAACTAGAGAGAAGGGGAACAGCCACACACGTGATTGATCTCCGGTCAATCCTGCTACTTTGAATGTACTACAGACTTCAAGGAAGCGCTACAGATGCTGATTGGGATCTTCTGAACCTGTGAATGGTTGTTGTGCCACTAATTCGATGTACCTCTCTAGTTGATATGGAGCATGATGTTGAGCTTCTCGGAAATCTGTCTTGACAACCTTATCCAATTCAGGCTTGAAACTATTAACCAAGGGCTAGTCTACCATCGCTCCTGCTTCTGGATCTGCAATTGTGAATAATACTCAAGGGCTGGCACTGACTGGTTCTTTAGCTAAATCTCCAAGTGACTTGCTCCTCTTTTCCGCTATTCTCTTCTTGTGTAAGAGCTTTTCTAGATCATCGGTGTAATTAGAGGGTTTATTTGACTTAGGACCGTCCATACCTGTTAATTTCACTTAACAGCATATATGTACAAAAAAGACAAGTAAAGCACAATGACTAAACACTAATACATCAAACAATGTTTAAAAACCTGCTATGGTCCCTAGCAACGGCGCCAGAAAAATATGCTTGTTGGTCGTTACTACGCACCCACTTATATACCGCAAGAGGACGGTGTACAGTTGTAGCCCTTTTTCCCTTAGAGTATTCCAAGGTATTATCGAACCACTGAGGCCTTAGGGATAATTAAACAAAGTTAATAGTAAAAGATCTAATCAAGGCTACTGTCAAGTTTAGGTTGAATGAAGGGGAGACTGGCCAGCGCAAAGGTGCGCCAGACAGCAATTCTGTTGTTGCACCGATCGACGCAGGGTTGAGCCGATCGGCACTGTTGCAGATCTAAATTGTTGAGCCGATCGGCGCAGGTGTTGAGCCGATCGGTACACCAGTGAAGTTGAACTAGAGTGCAAATCAAAGCCAAAGCTAAAACTGTTCGGTGAGTAGCCAGATATCTACTAGTGAGATCGTAACCAGATAGTCTAATTAAACAACATCATAATGGATAATTACATGGATCAATGAAAATCTATAATGAATAAGACCACCCCGCTTTCCGAGCGGCTCCCGATTTATCGCTGCCGAGAGGAAACCCTTAATCACGCGAGTATCTTACCCTACTCAACTATCCAATAGTGATGTGCAGATTTAATGCTATTACCGCTAAACCACACTACCGGCATCATCAAGCAACCATAATCAATACAATGTCTGAATACTATCCTAATCACCACGATTAACATAATATCAATTTACTTAGCCTAGAACTAAGAAATGAGAATAAGCACATGCATGATTATAGAATCAAGATAGACAAATCACCAAAACCATCATCAACATATTCAATCATCCTTGAGATACATAGAGTAAGATTCATCACCGTCGAGATGGCCTACCTTGATGGATCAACTCTTACACCAATGGTTCTTGAAACTCAACTAGAGATCTATTCTAACGGGGCAAGCCCCGGTGGCCCTAACTCACGAATCTGTTGTTCCTCTGTTGCCTCCTCCCCCTGGGGTTCTCATCGCGGCTAGGGTTACAAGTATATATAGGGGTTCTACTCGTGAAGGACACAGTTTCTAGCAAATAAGTCGGTTGCGCCGATCGGCGCAGGATTGCGCCAATCGACGCAAGCCATGTTCTCTCTAGTTTCTGCTCCGAGTCGGTTCATCTATCTTCCACAGCTGCCATGCGGGCCTTTTCCTTCGAGATAAAGTCTTGTACCGCACGTGGAGATCTTGAAGTTCCATAAATCTTCTAAGCAAATATCTTCAAGTGTCTTGCGCAAATAAACTTCCATAAACATCAGATAAACTTCCATCTGAATGGGCCTTGGTCACTTCTGTGGGCCAAAATACCCTTGCGCCTATCGGCACATTGGGCTTCTTTAGTGCTTTTCATCGGTTCTGGACTCCTGTCTTGTCCAGCATCACTTTAATAGCCAATTTTACTTGTTTCTGCAACAAAGTTCCAAAATAACGCATATACAAATATATAGGTAATATCATAGGTAAATGGCCTAAATTAGTATCAATTATACTCTAATTAGGGTGATATTCACATATAAAAGGGGCACTTGGGAAGTGCCAACAATGCTCATCACTCTTGCTCGTGCCATGTTGGATGAGTATGGAACTCATGAGAGGTTTTGGGCGGAGGCAATTAACACGGCTTGCTACACCTCCAACCGTGTCTATCTCCATCGGTTATTGAAGAAGACACCATATGAGCTATTGGTGGGACGGAAACCCAATGTTTCCTATTTCTAAGTATTTGGCTGCAAATGTTACATTCTCAAGAAGAGGAGAAAGCCCGAGATGTTTGAGAGCAGTTTTGATGAAGGCATTCTTGTTGGGTACTCGGGAACTTCTAAAGCATATAGGGTCTACAACTCAGCCATAGGTTGTGTGGAAGAATCATATGATGTGCAATTTGATGAGTCAAATGGTTCTCAAAAGGAAGATGAATTTCATGAAGTGAACATTGAGGATGAGCCTATGGGGGAAGCTTTGAGGAACAAGCCCGTGGGCGAGGTTTTACCCCACGAGGCCAATGATGGTGATATTGATGAGCCCTCTACTCCACCACCTCAACCAACCTCCTCCTCCGAGGTGCAAGAACCAACCCAAAATGCCACTAATACACCCACTAGCCCCTCCCAAGATTCATTTAGAGTTCACCCACCAAATGATGAGGAAACCCAAGTGAGAAGTGAGCCACAAGCCTCCTCACATACTTCACCACAAGCCACTTCTCCTAGATCTTCACAAGATACTCTCCCATCCACCTTGAGCTCCAAGTCCAAAACAAGAAAGCATAAGAGTGACTCTCCCACCTCTCTTAGGATCCAAGACACTCATATATCAAGAGAGCAAACAATACATAATGCACAAGATACCTCACCATGGGCTCCTCCCACTCAAGAAAAATACCATCCTAGACCCAAGGCTATCAACAAGGATCATTCTCGTGACTTGATCATTGGGAGTCCATCTCAAGGAGTAAAGACAAGGAGAAATCAATATAATCCCAACTATGTGAGTGAAGAGAATGATGATGAGGCCAATATTGCAATTGAGAACTTCTCTTTTGTCTCTATGATTGAGCCCACTACCATTGATGAAGCTATGGATGATCACAAATGGGTTATAGCCATGCAAGAAGAGTTGAACAATTTCAAGAGGTGCAAAGTATGGAAATTGGTTGAGAGGCTCAAGAATTATAATGTGGTTGGCACCAAGTGGGTTTTCAAGAACAAGCAAGATAAGAACGGAGCAATTATCAAGAACAAGGCTCGCCTAGTGTCCAAGGGATATTCTCAAGTGGCCGGGATTGACTTTGAAGAAACCTTTGCTCCCATGGCCCGTGTTGAAGCTATTCGGATCTTACTTGCCTATGCATCACACAATGGCTTCAAGCTCTTTCAAATGGATGTCAAAAGTTCCTTCTTGAATGGAGAGATCAATGAGAAAGTCTATGTGGAATAACCTCTGGGGTTTAAGGACCTGAAACATCAAAGACATGTATTATGGCCTCAAGCAAGCACCAAGGGCATGGTATGAACACTTGAGGAACTTCCTACTCAAGAATGGTTTCAAGATCGGAAGCATCGATAGCACCTAGTTCACAAGGCATGTTGGGAAGGATCTCTTTGTGTGCCAAATCTATGTGGATGATATCATCTATGGGTCAACCAATGAGAAGTTCAATGAAGAGTTTCGAGAGATGATGGCTAGGGAATTCCAAAATGTCAATGATTAGAGAGTTGCATGTATTCCTTGGTTTTCAAGTCAAGCAATTGAGAGAAGGAAACTTCATCTATCAAGAGAAGTATACCAAAGACCTTCTCAAAAGATTCAACATGGAAAATTGCAAGCCCTTGCACACACCTAGGGCAACAAGCAAACCCTTGGATGATGATGTGAAAGGAAAACCGGTGAACCCCAAGCTCTATAGATCTATGATTGGTTCTTTGCTCTATCTCACCGCTTCGAGACTGGACATTATGTTTAGTGTGTGCTTGTGTGCATGCTACCAAGCAAATCCAAAAGAGTCACACTTGAAGGCCGTGGAGAGGACAATGAGATATCTCAAGTACACACCTACCATGGGCTTATGGTATCCTAGAGGAACAAGCTTTGAGTTACTTGGGTATTCAGATTCAGACTTTGTGGGTTGCAAAGTGAATAAAAGAGTACATCAGGAGGTTGCCAATTTCTTAGAAGATCTCTAGTATCTTGAAGCTCAAATAAGCAAAACTCGGTGGCTCTATCTACAGCCAAAGTGGAATGCATGGTGGTGGGAGCCTGTTGTGCCCAACTTCTCTACATGAGGCAAACACTCTCAGATTATGGCCTCAACTACACTCAAATTCCCCTATATTATGATAGTGAGGCAGCAATCAAGATGGCTCTCAAAACTGGAGATCATGGTCATGCAAAGCACATTCAAGTGAGGCATCACTTCATAAGGGATCATGTTGAGAGGAAGGACATGGAGTCGGTGAGTGTGCGAACTCATGAACAATTGGCGGATATCTTCACCAAGCCACTTGATGAGAAGACCTACAACAAGCTTAGAGGAGAACTCAATGTTCTCGACCTCTTGTAAGGCTCATAACCATTGAGGTCACCCTAAGGTATGATTGTTTTGGTGATGAATGACAAACATGAAATATGACTAATGTCTACATGAGTGTTGTGCGTGTAGGAAACCTTATCTATCTTATGATGATCATTGATGGTTGCCTTGGCGGTTGATGACAATGACCACAAGTGTGACACCCAGGTGTCACCATTTATTTAACTAGCATGCTAAGCTTGAAATTGAACTCAAGTAAAAGCATGAAATCATGAGAGCAAGTTGAAAATTTGGATTTCCTTGAGTTAAATAAAAACCCTCCAACAAAAATTTGGAAGCAAATTAATTTCCTATAAAACATAGGCCAAATAATTACATCAGAACTAAGAAAATGATAAATTAGAATTTTGGGCCAAAAATCAGAATTTTATTCTATTAGGAAACCCATCAAATAATTAATTTAAGCCTAGAAATGATTCAACTTTAATCTTTAATTCTAATTAAATTATTTCCATTCAGATCGAATAGACTTCACTAATAAATTTCCCAAGTTCTAAAAGGCCCAAAATAAAAATTTTCTCATTTGGAGGCTTGTAGCATAGGGAAATTAAACAAAACTAAAAACCAGGGACCTTTTTTAGAACTTTTCAAAAGCTGGAGGGCCCCTCTGCAAATTTCATCTTCTTCCTCCCGTCTCCCGCACGCGCGCGCACCCGCGCAAATTTTCACCGTCGCCACACCTCCGCTGTCGTCCAGCTGCTAGCGCCACGGCCTTGCGCCCCCTTTTCCGCTACCCTAGACCGATGCGACTCCTCTGCTATGCCATGAATTTCTATGCCGACAACCGCCGATACCCCTCTGCCGTCCTTGGAACTCGATGCCTCTCCCTTCTGTTCGCATACGTCGCTTCGCCGTTGCTCTTGCTGCTGCTCCCAGCTCGCCAGCACGCCGCTAAATGCCGACTCCGTGAGTTCCTTTCACCACTGCCTAACGTCACTACGCCTGACAGCTCCCGCTGCTCCAACACCCCTCAGTCCCGTGCATGATCGTCACATCGCATCGCCATCGCCCTGCCGCTACTCGTTTCCACGCCGCCCGTCGCTACCCGCCACTACGGCGAGTTTCTTTCCCTCTGCTGCACTCTGCCATTGCCACCGCACGGATGCCGTGTTCCTCGATCCCCCGCGCCAATGACTCCAGAAGCCCGACAGTGCCCAATTTGCGCGCAAGCACTTCACGCAGCCGTGCCGCTCCTCCCTGGCCTCTCCTGCCTATAAAATCCCCCCCTCCCCTCTGCTCCTCTTCTGCGTTCACTGCCTCCGCCATTACTGCCTCGAGCTCGAGCTCGACCACCACCGTCCCACTGCCTCCCGAGCCACACCGTGAGTACCAACACACGCGCCTACTCCCCCACTGCACTCCCACGCCATGGCTTGACCAATCCTCCTGTGAGCTCGGTCAATTCAAAGAAATTCCAAACCTTGCTCCCCGACGGCCACAATCAACTCCATTCCAAAATCCGACGACTCTTTTGAGCCTCCCCATTTCCTTTTCTCTTCGCAGGGTCGCGCAATCACCTTCTGATCACGTCTAACCCTTTTCCCCTAGGATTTTTGCACGAGATCGCCGGCGCCACTGTTTTTCCCCGGCTGACCTCCTCTGTGCCACCAAATCCAAGCCGCCTCCACGGTGAGCATCCCCTTCCGGTCCTCCTCGGTGGACGACAACATGATGCCGATCACGGCTGTGCCTCCGTGATGCCGTAGGAGCAAACCGCACGTGATTTGGTGTTCCCTGGGTAAAACACGACGTCGCCGGCCTTCCTCCTCCACTGCCGCTCATTGCCGACCTATCTCTAGTGAGTTCTCAACCTCGTGAACCACGCCATCTTTTCCACCTCACCGTGCACACCATTTCCCCTCTCCCGTGGTGAGTTTCTGGTCACCATAGCGCCCTGCGGCGAGCACTCTGGCCAGTCCCGGCAGCGCGCCGCCGCGCTCAGGCGTAGCTTCTTGGCAGCTGAGCTGGCGCCTATTGGCAGCCTGCATGGCACTAACGTGGTCCAACGTGGCTGCTCGTGTTGGTCTCAATGTCAACTAATAAGCCAGAAAAACCCAGAAATGTGCAAGAAATTAATTAAAACTTCTAAAAAGCATAATAAATTCATTTCAAGACCAAATGACCTCAAACCAATTTTTCTAGTTTCATAATAGTGTGATTTATTTTATTAAAATGATAGTTAACTGTCTCTGTCCATATATTTTAATAATTTAATTAACTCATGTAAACACTAATTAATTCATTATTAATTCTATAAATGCAAATTAATTGTAATCTTTTGCATGCACTGTTATTTCACGGTAATAAACCACCATGATTTTTGGTTAAGCTAAAATTGCAATAGTTCATACCTTAGAATTTATTTAGTACCTTAACTTGAATAAAATCTAGTAAATAGAATATTAATGTCCAAAAGCTATAACTTGGTAACAGTGAAGTTCATATATGTCCCTATACATATTAAATCACTCAAGTCCAGAATCACTTGTTTACTATTTTAGTTGCACTATTGTTCATAAAACTACTATGACCCTAATTAATGGTTAACTACACGTAAAATAATGAAGTTCTAAATTTCTACTTTGAAGCATATGGCTTCCAGAACTTGTTAATAAGGTTGTTAGCACCAAAACACTAACGCAATATGCATCCATCATATCATTGCATGTAACGGTGTTGTGATAATCTTGTTAAATCCATTGTTCATCAATAGGTAACAACACCCAGGAGCAGGACCCCGATGTCCAGCAAGACCAAGAGCCTGAAGAGCAGAAGACTGTAGTTGCTAACACTTGCGTGGATCCAGGCAAGCCCTAGTTTGCATTTGCCTTCTTAAAAGTTTTGCTAGTTTTGCAACACTACTAGTGTCTATTTTTATATTGTTGCATTCGGTCATAGGAGTTAATTGGAACCCACCTTGCGTGTTACCCCGAGTGACCTATGTTGCTACTAATAGAACTTGGTAGGCTTGGTACTGAACTACTCTGCTTAGTAATTAATAGTTTCGATAGAAATTATTACTATGGAATAGACTTGATCACTAAATTTGAACTTATAAAAGAAGTTTACTTTTGATGTATGGCCGGGCAGGGAATTATGCATGTATAGGTTTGCAGCCACACATGGGTGTTGACTACGGTAGCCCTGCCTTGCCCACCCTAGGACCCGTCCGTGGTCGGCCCCTTGGTCAAGTATTGAACAATACCGAATGCATGCTAGTTTATGGGCACTAGTAAACCGACGTAGCATTAAAGGTCACTTGCATTAAAGATGGTTAAGGTGTGTTGGTCGTTGACCCTTCTGCTGCTGGAGTGGGCGGTTCATACCACGAAGTACTGTTGGCAGAACGGCATGCCCACATAACATCACCACACCCGATCTAAGGTGTTGGTGCTTTTGTTGCGAAAGGTTGCCGTATATGACCTTAATTGGTGCATATGTGTCGTGTATTTCGGGTTTTCCCAGCTGGTGTAAATCAATTGCAATTGCTGTCCCTCGCAGTAATGAGTACCGCTTGGTCACTAAGTCGTCACGTAGTTGCACATGATATTATAATGATGGATTATGTTGGTTATTGCTGATTATTATTATTATTATTACTATTCTTATGTTGTGCTTACTTTCATGCATTGTTTTATTACCTTACGATGCTTCACTAAAGTTACATTTCTGCTCTACCCAATTAAATTGAGAAAATAAAATTTGATAGAACTAATAGGTTGCTTAGTGCAAGCCTTCTCAACAAGCCATCCTATTAGAGCCAAGGCATGTCTAGGTATTTGACGGGTAAGTCTTGCTGAGTAATTAGTACTCAGGCTTTGTGCCTCTGTGATTTTCAGGTACTGAAGAGATAGAATTGCCTGTAGATGTGTTGCCTTAGGACATGCAGGTCCCTGAGGGTTGAACTGCCCACTAGGAGTCTGACCTGCCGTCGTAGTGACTGTTGTGTGCTGCTAGAGTGATGGTTCCTCGGGCATGAATCATCACTACGCTGTATCGTCAAGCTCGTAGTTCTTATCGTTATTTCACTTCCGCTGTTTTCAAAACATCATGAACTTGTATTTCTGCTACACTTTGATGTATTAATGAAACTTAAATTTGGATAATTTTTGTATTATCAAGTGTCTGCATTATCTGCACCTTCGGGACCTCGATCCTCCGGGAAGGAGCGCCTCAACTGGTATCAGAGCCGTGGTCCATGGTAATACAACAATTAAAATGTATTTTCAAAAACTACGATGCTACATGTGAGGATATGTTAGTATTGCCCCTAGTAGTTATTAGGGTTGGTGACAAAGCTAACGGATTATGCTTGGGTTGGCTTTTTATTTGATTTTCTTCTAGCATTTAAAGTTTGCTCGCAAGGACTGTGGCTTTGCGGGATGATTCCTTCCATGAATCGTTGCCATCATATTTTATTTTTGGCTCCGTGAACAAGTATTGGAGCGTAGAGTTCACTCGTGAGGGCTGTGGTTTCGCGAGACGGTTTCTTCCATAAACCGTGCCAACTTTTTCTTAGTAATGCCCATCATGGTAGGTTTATGAGCATGGGTTCGCTTGCGAGGACCGTGGTTTCGCAAGGCGGTTCGTTCCATGAACCGTTGTAGTATTACCCTTATTTTGGTAGTTTCTTTTGATTTAATGTACTGTTTCTGCAATGAGTTTTTCTGCAGGTATACTGACGCCATTAGTACAACACTTAGTTGACTTACATGATGAGTGCGGGTCGTCACAAAAGTTTCATGCTGCTAAGTACCAGCAATATAGGTGTGTGTTATGAGGAACGATAGGTCAATAAATTGAAATTTTTGCATCATGCATCCTTATACAACTCAACTAGAATTTTGTTCTCTCCATACTCACCCACCTCTGAATAAAAATTTGCAAGCATGTTGAGTATAAAATTTCTAAGTCCAATTGTTAAGTTAACAACAATTTGTCCCATTTTTAGCTGCTAACTTTAAAAATTCGTAGTTATTAATTTACTCAACCAAATAATACATATAAACACTTGTTAGAAATATGTAAACATCCTCTATCACGTAAATTTTAAATTAATTTTTGAACATAACAGAAACATCCCCAAAATCAGCCTAGAAGTACAATATGTCAGCCTCCTATTTTCAGCATGTCCCCGAAATTAGCAATCTCATAACTAGAGTTACACTTAAAATTTAGAGGTGTATGAGCCAACCTGGAAAGCCTTAAAAGTCTATTTTCATTTCCAATAGGTCCCAGCATCTAATAATTTTTCCTCTGTCCAGTAGAGTCGAAACACTAGGCCTCTGTCATCCAGAAATTAAAACTGTCAATCTGAACTTATAAAAATTATAAATCCAGTTTTACATGGAATTTTTGGGAGTATTAATACAATCTGGAAAGCTATGAAAGTCTACTGTAACATGGTGCCCTTCACCAGTTCTAAATATTTTGTTTTCTGGTCAAAATACTCACTTTCTGACTGTAGCACAGTCAAGACTGATTGTGTTCCCTCATTGAACTTGGTTAAAATTGGTGGCAAGCGTGATTGAAAATTCTTTTTGCTTATTTGCACCAGGATCTTCCTTATATGCTAAACCATTTAGCATATTTCAGTGATGAGCATAATGTTTAACCATGCTCAAAAACTTGTTCATGTGAGCATCATATTCTTTTTCTAGTTCAACTTTCTGAAGTCATATCTTCTCTTACATTTATCACATTAGGGTGATTAATGTCGCTTTGGAAAGATGACAAAGATAACTTTATCCTTCATACTCAACAAAATTCTATGTTTGAACCATCTATAGAAGATTTTTATGACTGCCATATCAAGTCAGAATTGCACCTCTATCACTTGGTACTTACCATCGGGTGTACGTGTTGTGTTAGCCTGTATCCTTCAATTCTAACCGGATCCACTTCATGATGTTCATTACCATGCTTACTTGCTGGATTGAGAACCAAGTTTGTACAAATTCTATCTTCCATAGGTCACCTTTGATCGTGCAAATAAAGTTCATGTTTGGAATGCACACATCACTGAACTTGCACAACCATTGTTGCAACAGACCAGAGTTTCATTCGATTGCTACTAAGTTTTCCAGACCAAGTTCAGTACTCTTGATCTCCTCGGAAAGCAGCCCTAATTTTTCTCTCAACTGCTACACCATCAAATCAGATTATCGACTCATTTCAGGAAGTACTATGAATCGGTCGTTCCTTTTCAGCTACTGTTGTTGCAACTAATATTCATAAAAATCCAAAAGTATGATCATACCTTCTTACTCAATATGTCATGTTCACCCGACTAAAAGATATTCAGACGTCTTATGACCTTGCATGTTCTTTACAAACTTTCATTTTCGTGGTCTTGTATAATGTGATAATTTTCTTCTCCTTGACCTAATGTTCCCCTACAACATCTCAAATCCATTCCACAGTTTTCTATTTAGATTATGTCATCAATCAATCATATATATGGCTAACCTTGGCTGAATCTTTAGGTGATTACTATTTTTTTCCAGACCCTAACCATTACAATTAGATATGATGGTAGTAGAGAACATAGTTAAGTCAACAAATATGTTTTAGAGACTGCCCGAACATCATGGACCACCATCATTGCCCTGTTCATGCAAAGCTTGCCTTGACTTCATATGGCCACCAAGGACTCAAACAATTTGTAGCAGAATTTCCACTTAGATACGAACCTAGTAAGAGGCCACCCAATATATGGAAGACTACCAAAAGTCCAATAAACTAGTTACTCCTGACTTTGTCAAACCTTGTTGCCTTCCAATTGGCTTGGCTCTTATTTACAGGACCACCACATTAATGCCCTAGTAAGTTTGCCCCTACTCATGGACCATTGAGGCTTGCTCCACAAATTTGACTTGTAACCTTTAGAAGATCAGCTACAGTATTAGTAAAGGTTTCTCATATTGTGTTCAACCCTTCAAACACTTCTCCCCCTTATTGGTGTTTGTAACCCGAGCTCAACCAAACAACTTCAATTGGACGGTGTGTTTATTTTATAAATCACAATTTTATCTTGAATTGTGCCGGTTCACCCAGGTGCTTCTCAACCTAAAATTTTGATGCAAGATGTGCACGTCCTTAGTGGAATTGGTACAAGGAATCCGGTATAACATTCTTTTGAACGAATGGCGTATTGTCTAGTATGCAACCGGAAGGAAAATGTAATGCATGGAGTCACTTGTTGGTACCATTTGTCATTCCCCTCTCTGAAGCTTGTAAAAACTCCTAGACCAAGGCCACATAAACATAGTTATATTCAACTCCAACCCTTACTTCCTACCTGGTGTAGCTTGCACATATTACAATCTTACTATGGGTACACTCCAAAACTTAGAAGCTACAATCCCCCTTGTATGTCCATAAATTTGACTCTCATGGTCTGAATATCATAACTAAGATTTTCACAAATGGCTCTATGATTATCCATTATAATCTGAACAGTTAGCAAAGTACCTTTCTTACCACGCATTGAACCTCATTTGTCCATAACCGAGGAATTCTAGAATCATCAACCAACTCTGAGGATCCTTCCAACCTATTACTATTATCTGATCAAAATGTATCCTTAGAAACCTAAAAGATCCAGAAGTCCTCTACAATCTTGGTATTCATTGATTTCTTTCAACTAACCTTTAAATTGTCCAAGTAACTTGACCAAGCTTGACACTAGAATTTACTAAGTTCAGGCAGTTTCAACTAGAATTACAACATCTCAGAAACCCAATTTCTATTCCATTTATCATATCTACGTATTTGAATATTCATTGGAGAGATGATTCTGTCCTCTACAACTTTGGTATTCAAATCTTCCTTGCAATCATCCTCTAATTGTTCAGATCTGATTTCAACTTAAGATCCACAATCTATTTTTTGTTTGGAAATCCGATCAGCACATCATTTGCAACTTCACTTATACACCTTGTCTTGAGGCTTGTAAATACTCATTGTAAAGGCACGAAAGTTCTATGTGGCTTCCGTATTCTAAGTTTCATTTGCTTCCACCTTCAGAATGTTTCAAAGCTGATTTTTATCGACTATATTTCAGTTAGGACCGATATAATGGATATCATTGCCAACATTTGTATGTTCAAGTTATCTTGTACACGGTGCATAAACTGGTCATGTATGGTCATCCAAAATTTACTAATGATGAACAAGAGCATTTCTCTATTTCTCCCAATTGAACACACCTTGACCTCGTCCATTTTGACGCCTCTTTATAACCTTATAGAAATATCTTCACCCCATATGACCCGCACATCAGCAATAATTGCTCAAAATTAGTTAATAATTTTCCACTCTATCATAAAATCTCTGACCTAGCATATCAATCCAAGTTTTCCATCCATTGAGGCAGTTATATTTGTACACGACATTATTCAAGACGCCGAGGAAAAAGTTTGAGTTATTCCAGCTAATCATGAGCTACAAAAACCCATCAAGAAACAAAGGCTAATAAAAGGCATCGAACCCTTTCTCTTGACATAGGAGATTATGTCTATTTATGAGTATCACCTATGAAAGGCATTCAATGCTTTGGCATCAAAGGAAAATTAGCACCCCGCTATATCGGCCCATTCAAAATCTTGGAGAGATGTGGACAAGTAGCCTACAAGCTGGAGCTACCTGCTACTCTATCTGGAGTTCATAACATGTTTCATGTATCACAACTAAAAAGGTGTCTTAAACCTCCAATAGATGTTGTCTTGGAAAAACATGATCATCTTCAACCGGACCGCACATATTCTGAACGACCAATAAAAATCCTTGATGAGAAAGAATGCACAACCCGCAAAAGAACCATCAAATTCTACAAAGTACAATGGATTAATCACTCAGAGGATGAATTCACCTAGGAATCAGAAGAATTTTCGAGCACTCATTACCCGAAATTCTGGTTTTCGTTCACAAGTAAATTTTTGCCCCTCTCTAGTCCGCTTTGTTCTTAATCTCGAGACGAGATTTCTTTAAGGAGGGAGGGCTGTGACACCTAGGTGTCTCCGTTTATTTAACTAGCATGCTAAGCTTGAAATTTAACTCAAGTAAAAGCATGAAATAATGAGAGCAAGTTGAAAATTTGGATTTCCTTAAGTTAAATAAAAACCCTGCAAACAAAAATTTGGAAGCAAACTAATTTCCTATAAAACATAGGCCAAATAATTACATCAAAACTAAGAAAATGATAAATTAGAATTTTGGGCCAAAAATCAGAATTTTATTCTATTAGAAAACCCATCAAATAATTAATTCAAGCCTAGAAATGATTCAACTTTAATCTTTAATTCTAATTAAATTATTTCCTTTCGGATCAAATAGACTTCACTAATAAATTTCCCATGTGCTAAAAGGCTCAAATATAAAACTTTTCTCATTTGGAGGCTTGTAGCATAAGGAAATTAAACAAAACTAAAAACCAGGGACCTTTTTCAGAACTTTACAAAAGCTAGAGGCCCCCTCTGCAAATTTCGCCTTCTTCCTCCCGTCTCCCACCCACGTGCGCGCCCACGCAAATTTTCGCCGTCGCCGAACCTCCGCTGCCGTACCATGAATTTCGACGCCGACTCCTCTGCTGTGCCATGAATTTCGACGCCGACAACCGCTGATACCCCTCTGCCGTCCTTGGAACTCGATGCCTCTCCCTTCTGTTTGCATACGTCGCTTCATCATCGCTCTCGTTGTTGCTTCCCACTCATCAGCACGCCGCTAAATGCCAAATCCGTGAGTTCCTTTCACCACTGCCTGAGGTCGTTGTGCCCGACAGCTCCCATTGCTCCAACATGCCTCAATCCCGCACGTGATCATCACATCGCATGGCCATCGCCCTACCGCTGCTCGTTTCCGTGCCGCCCATCGCTACCTACCACTGCGGTGAGTTGCTTTCCTTGAACTGCACTCTGCCATTGCCACCGCGCCCATGCCGTGCTCCTCGATCCCCCGCGCCAACGGCTCCCCGAAGCCCGACTGCGCCCAATTCGCGTGCAAGCACTTCGCGCAGCCATGCAGCTCCTCCGTAGCCTCTCCTACCTATAAAATCCCCCCTGCTCCTCTTCCACGTTCACTGCCTCTGCCATTACTGCCTCGAGCCGCCACCATCCCACTGCCTCCCGAGCCACACCGAGAGCACCAACGCACGCGCCTACTCCCCCATTGCACTCCCACGGCATGGCTTGACCAATCCTCCTGTGAGCTTGGTCAATTCAAAGAAATTCTTAACCTTGCTCCTCGATGGTCGCAGCCGACTCCATTCCAAAATCCGGCGACTCTGGTGAGCAATCACTTTCTGATCACGTCTAACCCTTTCCCCTGGAATTTTTGCACGAGATCATTGGTGCCACTGTTTTTCCCCGTCTGACCTCCTATGCGCCACCGAATCCGAGCCGCCTCCACGGTGAGCACCCCCTTCTAGTCCTCCTCGGTGGATGACAACATGATGCCGATCGCCGTTGTGCTTCCGTGATGCCGTACGAGCAAACCGCGCGTGATTAGGTGTTCCCTAGGTAAAACTCAACGTCACTGGACTTCCTCCTCCACCGCTGCTCATCGCCGACCTATCTCTGATGAGTTCTCAACCTCGTGAACCATGCCAACTTTTCCACCTCACCGCGCACACCATTTCCCCTCTCCTGCGACGAGTTTTTGGCCACCATAGCTCCCTGCGTCGAGCACTCCGGCCAGTCCTGACCGTGCGCCGCTGCGTTCAGGCGCAACTGCTTAGCAGCTGAGCCGGCGCCAATTGGCAGCTTGCGTGGCACTGACGTGGTCCGATGTGGCTGCTCGCGTGGCTCTCAGGTGTCAACTAATAAGCCAGAAAAACCCAGAAATGTGCAGGAAATTAATTAAAACTTTTAAAAAGCATAGTAAATTCATTTCAAGATCAAATGACCTCAAAACAATTTTGCTAGTTTCATAATAGTGTTCTTTATTTTATTAAAATAATAGTTAACTGTCTCTTCCCATATATTTTAATAATTTAATTAACTCATGTAAACACTAATAAATTCATTATTAATTCTATAAATGCAAATTAATTGTAATCTTTTGCATGCACTGTTATTTCATGGTAATACACCACCATTATTTTTGTTAAGATAAAATTGCAATAGTTCATACCTTATAATTTATTTAGTACCTTAACTTGAATAAAATCTAGTAAATAGAATATTAATGTCCAAAAGCTATAACATGGTAATAGTGAAGTTAATATATGTCCCTGTTCATATTAAATCACTCAAGTCCAGAATCACTTGTTTACTATTTTAGTCGCACTATTGTTCATACAAATACTATGACCCTAATTAATGGTTAACCGCACGTAAAATAATGAAGTTCTAAATTGCTTCTTTGAAGCATATGGCTTCGAGAACTTGTTAATAAGGTTGTTAGCACCAAAACATGAACGCAATATGCATCCATCATATCATTGCATGTAATGGTGTTGCGATAATCTTGTTAAATCCATTGTTCATCAATAGGTCACGATACCCAGGAGCAGGACCCCGACGTCCAGCAGGACCAAGAGACCGAAGAGCAGGAGACTGTAGTTGCTAACACTTGCGTGGATCTAGGCAAGCCCCGGTTTGCATTTGCCTTTTTAAAAGTTTTGCTAGTTTTGCTATGCTACTAGTGTTTATGTTTATATTGTTGCATTAGGTCATAGGAGTTAATTGGAACCCACCTTGCATGTTACCCCAAGTGACCTATATTGCTATTAATAGAACTTGGTAGGCTCGGTACTGAACTGCTATGCTTAATAATTAATAGTTCTGATAGAAATTATTACTATGGAATAGACTTGATCACTAAATTTGAACTTATAAAAGAAGTTTACTTTTGATGTATGGCTGCAGGGAATTATGCATGTATAGGTTTGCAGCCACACATGGGTGTTGACTGCGGTAGCCCTGCCTTGCCCACCCTAGGACCCGTCCGTGTCGGCCCCTTGGTCAAGTATTGAACAGTACCGAATGCATGCTAGTTTATGGGCACTAGTAAACCGATGTAGCATTAAAGGTCACTTGCATTAAAGATGGTTAAGGTGCGTTGGTCATTCACCCTTCTACTGCTGGAGTGGGCGGTTCATACCATGAAGTACTGTTGACAGAACGGCATGCCCACTCAACGTCACCACACCCGATCTAAGGTGTGGGTGCTTTTCTTGCGAAAGGTTGCCATATACGATCTTAATTGGTGCGTATGTGTTGTGTATGTCGGGTTTTCCCAGTTGGTGTAAATCAATTGCAATTGTTGTCCCTCGCAGTAATGAGTATTGCTTGGTCACTGAGTCATCACGTAGTTGCACATGATATTATAATGATGGATGATGTTGGTTATTGCTGATTATTATTGTTATTATTGTTCTTATGTTGTACTTACTTTCAAGCACTGTTTTATTATCTTATGATGCTTTACTAAAGTTACATTTCTCCTCTTCCCAATTAAATTGAGAAAATAAAACTTGATAGAACTAATATGTTGCTTAGTGCAAGCCTTCTCAACAAGCCATCCTATTAGAGCCAAGGCATGTCTAGGTGTTTGACGGGTAAGTCTTGCTGAGTAATTAGTACTAAGGCTTTGTGTCTCTGTGGTTTTCAGGTATTGAAGAGATAGAATTGCCTATAGATGTGTTGCCTTGGGACATGCAGGTCCCTGAGGGTTGGACTGCCCACTGGGAGTCTGACCTGCCGCCGCAGTGACTGTTGTGTGTGCTAGAGTGATGGTTCCTCGGGCATTAATCATCACTACGCTGTATCGTCGAGCTTGTAGTTCTTATCGTTATTTCGCTTCCGCTGTTTTCAAAACATCATGAACTTGTATTTCCGCTGCACTTTGATGTAATAATTAAACTAAAATTTGAATCATTGTTGTATTATCAAGTGTCTGCGTTATCAGCACCTTTGGGACCTTGATCCTCCGGGAAGGGGTGCCTCAACAAGCATGGAGGCTTGATGAGCTTGATGGAGTCCAAGGGTTGATGGAGATGGATCATGGCTAAGGACAAGCTATGGAGCAAGTATTATGTACACTTGCCTAGTTGTTAGGACTTTGAGTCCATAGGAAAAACCAAACTATTAAGGGGGTCTAGGTCATTTCTCTTAGGTCATGTCTAGTCGGTGATATGCATGAATGCTCGGTGAAATCACAGGCACTAGGTGACAATGGAGACGTCAAGGAGTTATTCGGAGAAGCCAGGAAACAAAGTTAAGCGAGGACGACAAGTTTCAACTTCTCGACATAGAGACCGGACAGAGGGGTCAAAGGTGACTGGACTGTATGGTAAATATTGGGAGTTGTCTGGGACTTTCAACGAGGAGCAAGGAATCTGTCTATGCCAGAGCCTATATAGACCAAACAGTCTGGTCTACTGACCAAATGGTCCGGTCAGTAGAGCTTGCACAGGGCAGAGAGGAAGCTATTGCGCGAAGGTTCCTGGACTGGAGAGAGAACCGGACCGGACGGTCCGGTCAGGTGACCGTACAATCTGGTCAGCAGAGGAGTCAGCAATTGTCAGAGCCGTTGGTGCACTGTGTTACAGCGACCGGACGGCCCGGTCAGGGAGTGACCGGACTATACAGTTAGTAGGCTCAGAAAGCTAATTTTGTGGAGCAATGACTAGTTTGAGGTTGGGAGCCTATATAAACTCGTTACTGTGGTCTTGGAGACTGCCTTTGGCCATTGGGATTGCTGGGAGCATCTATTGGGAACCAAAGGGCTAGGAGAGGAGCACTAGGAGAGGATATTGGATATCTTGGAAGTGCTAGTGAGAGTAACATGAGCATTGATGCACATCTAACGCTAGGGTGTCCTTGAGGGTGTGATATAGGTTGTTACTCTTGGTCTATGGTGAGACATAGACCGGTTAGGTGTTGGTGATTGAGCTATCGTGATCGGTTATGAAGGCCGTCATATGTTTGTACATGGTTTGAGCCTGCCGGTGAAAGGGGCATCGCTACTGAGCGCTCGTGTCGGCTCGCGGAGTCTGACAAGTTCTCGAGGGAGGCGAGCTTGTGCTTTGTGCAGCGATGATGCACATAGTGTCTTCACTCAAGGAGTGATTGCGGGCTCATGGGCGAGAACTCCACTTGGTGGCGGGAGGGACCAGAACTCCGGTGGGAGTGGTCCAACGAGGAGTAGGGCAAGGCGCCATCCTTCCGAGACCTCGGGAAAAAAATCTTGAGCCATCTTTTACTCTACTTCTTACTATGATGCTTTACTTTCCGCATTTACATACCGTGCTATTCATGCTTGTGTGCTTGCCTTGCTCTAGTTGACTACCTTGTAGACTTGCATGAATAGGCTTCTTTACTTGCTAGTAGCGCAAGGCATACAAGACTAAGTTGGTAGCCGACCAGGTACTTCATCAACAAGGAAGCCGACCGACTCAACTTCTAGCTCAAGGCATGAAGAGATAAACTTTCTATGTAAATCCTTGTGAGTTACAACTAGGACTCTTCATGTACCCCCCTGCCGACCAAATATATAAGGTGGCAGGGTACCCCTCATCAAGGGACAAGTTCACAAGTATCACAGTATCAATACAGTACACAGAACACAAGACATAGGGTTTTTACTCTCATCGAGAGGGCCCAAACCTATATAACTCGGTGTCTTGTGTTACCATCATAGTTCTTAGTCTCGACGTAGCCCTATACATTTTACTACCGATCTCAAGCTTCGACAGTTGACACGCCAGGAAGGGGACAAGGCTCGTCGAGATTCTCCGTCAACTACGATGGCCAAAATTCCCATCATCCAGTACTCACCGGACTTCAAGATCCCCTTTGGATCACTCTACTTCACAGTCGGCGACAACGGAGCCCTAGGTCTAGAGAACCGCAGATCCGACTCGGCCGCAGCCGTTTCCTTGGCGCGATCACCGAGTTCGTCTGGCATGATCCCCACATTGGTTCCACTCGGATCTGAGGAAGAAGATCCTTCCTTCGGGACAATTCAAAATTGGATCGGTCTTTTGATGAGGACTCGGTCGTATCCACTTACCCATATCCCCATACTGTCAACATGGTGGATATAGCAGATCCCGCGGATGGAGACCAAGATAGTGACCAAGACGGTGAACACGAAGGTAACCCCGTTGATGGCCACCCGAATCAACTAGCTGAAGGAGGTCAACAGGAGGAGGACCCCCCAGCTGATGACTTATCGGTCGGACACCACCGTCGACCAAGAGGGTTGCGCGGTTCACGCAACGCACGCCGCCTGGATCTTGGTCCAGAACTCGAAGTGGATGGCGTCAAGGTCTACCACACTCCTCAGAATAACATCACGGGGGCCAAAACCTTGCTCAACACTCTAATGGTCTACACGAATTATTAGATCCCCGCGATGCAGAAGGCAGTGGCTATGCTTAAGGCCGCTGTAGCTCAAGAGGCTACAAAATCTCAGTCGGTCACAAGCTCTAGTCACGTATCTTTGCAAGGCCAGCATAGGCGTGAAGATCTGAGAAATTCTCTCAGCCTTCGTGATGGACGAGATACCATCAACTCTCACTATGAAGAACGCGCTCGGGATAACCAACACTATGAAGAAGAACGCCGTGATTGGAGAATAGATGACCGACGGGACGATCGACGGGACAACCAATGAGAGGACCGTCAAGATCCTCCTCCAATGCATAACCGCGATGACCGTCGTCGATGTGACGATGGGGATCGACACGATAATGATGATAATGACCATCGGCATCATCGTCATGATGATGATATTGGTCCGCGACACGGCCGCCGTGCAACTCCGTCTCCAGACTAGCATAGGCGGTCAATGACGCCGACCGACGATGAGATCGATGGCATCAAAGCTTACATCCCTAGGCTTCATATAGCTCGATGGCCAAAAGGATTCAAGTCGGCCCCTATCAAAAAATACGATTGTCAGACCAATCCCCGAGAGTGGCTATAGCTTTACAGCACGACGATTTTATCGACTGGAGGTGATTCCTATGTAATGGCTAATTACCTCCCGGTCTGCCTGGATCCAGCTGTTCGGATATGGCTCACGTCTCTTCCAGAGGAGTCAATCACATCTTGGGGAGACCTCAACAGGAAGCTCATAGAAAGTTTCCAAGCTACCTACAATCAACCGGGCAACCACTTCGACCTCACTCAGATCAAGCAGAAGACCGATGAACCTCTTCATGACTACATCAAGCGATTTTGCGCTAAGAAGACTGAGATCCCTAATGTCCTGGACCAACAAATCATTGCCGCCTTCCAAGGAGGGATCCGTAGCGATGATTTGGTTCGTGAGATCGGTCGGAGGAATCATGACCTCAAGCTGACCGCTCAAGAGTGCTTCGAGATCGCTGACAAGTTCGCGTCTGGTGAGTCGGCATAGGATGACATCCGGGGAAAAGGCAAAGAGAAGCGGTCGGACAAGCCCGAATCCTACAAGAAGGAGAAGAAGAGGAAGCCTGATAACATGGTTCACACGGTGGACCGACTTCAGAAGAACCCTTGAACAAGCCAACCATCCACAGACGAGCTGCTGAGTGGCCCATGCCTTTGGCACCCAAAGGGAAACCACAAAGAAAAGGATTGCTATCGACTAAAGGGTTTTGCAATGGCTGCGCTCAAGGTGGCTAAAGATCCCCCGAGGCGCAATAACAAAGACAAGACCAATGACGATGGCGACAAGGACGACTCAGGAGAGTTCCACGAGCCCCACAAGGAAGTCAACTTCATCTTCGGTGGCCTGGATGCCTACGTGTCCAAGCGCAAGCAGAAGCTAGAACTTCGGGAGATCAACTCGGTGGAACCGGCTACGCCTCAATTCATGAGGTGGTCTGAGATGCCAATCACCTTTGATCAATCAGATCATCCCAAGCACATCCCGAAGCCGGGTCGATACCCGCTGGTGCTTGCTGCTACAATGAAGGAGGTAAAGTTCAACAAAGTACTCATTGATGGAGGAAGCAGTTTGGACTTAATCTTCACCAAGACTCTCAAAGAGCTCGGTCTGTCAATCAATGATCTTCAGCTGAGTTTTTCACCTTTCCACGGGATTGTACCTGGCAAGACTTCAGTTCCTATTGGATAGATCAGTCTGCTGGTCACCTTCGGGACCCGTGAGAATTTCAGGACCGAGCGCATTCTCTTCCAGGGGGCGGATTTTGACTCAGCATATCATGCTATCATCGGTCGATCGGCTATGGCAAAATTCAGGGCTATCCCGCATTATCCATATCTCACCCTCAAGATGCCAGGCTCGAACGGAATAATCTCCCTCCACTTTGGTCTTCGGAATTCTTTCGATTACGATGTACAGAGTTGTGAGATGGCTAATAAACAGTTGATGCTATCCAACCAGAAGGAGATCCAGCAGGCAGTCGGCATGGAGGAGCTGACCGGAGCGGCGGTTCCATCAAAGAAGCCTACCAAAGACAAGATCCAGACCGATGACATCCAAACCAAGGAAATCATGCTCCATCCTGAGGACCCGATAAGATAACTTATGCTGGGGCCAACCCCGATGAGAATAGGGACAACTTTGCATGGAAACCATCTGACATGCCGGGAGTTCCTAGGGAAAAGATTGAGCACAAGTTAAGGGTACCCCCTGGGGCTACCCCCATTCGGCGAAGGCTTAGAAGATTCGCACAAGATCACAAGGACGTCATGAAGAAGGAGATAGTTAGACTATTAGATGCTAAGTTTATAAAGGAGGTGTATTATCCCAACTGGTTAGCAAATCCAGTCCTTCTACCCGTGAAGAATAAAGAATGAAGGATGTGTGTTGATTATACTGATCTCAACAAGGTCTATCCTAAAGACCCCTTCGCTCTTCCTCATATTGATCAGATTGTAGACTCGACAGTCGGGTGTGAGCTCTTGAGCTTTCTAGATGCCTATTCAAGCTATCACCAGATCCCACTGAAGGTCGAAGATCAGATTAAAACTTTCTTTATAACACCCTTCGGCACCTATTGCTATATCACAATGTCTTTCAGTCTGAAGAACGCTGGCGCGACTTACCAACGAGGTATTCAACATTGCCTTGCTACTCAGATCGGTCGGAACGTAGAAGCATATGTCATTGACATCGTCATTAAGACCTGGAACGTCGAAGGGCTTATTTCTGACCTGGCAGAAACCTTTGACAATCTGAGGCATTATTCAATAAAGTTGGATCCTAAGAAGTATGTTTTTAGGGTTCCTTCAGGAAAGCTACTTGCTTACATCATTTCGAAACAAGGTATAGAGGCCAACCCGAATAAAATCAAGGCGATCCTTGGTATGGGACGACCTAATTCTCAAAGGGATATACAGAAGCTGACTAGATGCATGGCATCCTTGAGTCACTTTATTTCCCGACTGGGGTTTAGAGGGTTACCACTTTTCAGACTGCTTAAAAAGCAGGAAGACTTTGTTTGGACCGAAGAGGCACAGTTGGCATTGGATGAGTTCAAGGTTTACCTTAGCAGCATTCCAGTATTGGTGCCTCCGGAGCCAGGAGAAAAACTTCAACTTTACATATCAGCCACAACTCAGGTTGTGAGTACTATTTTAACGGTCGACCGAGAAGAAGAGGGACATATACAAAAAGTGCAACACCCGGTCTATTTTGTGAGAGAGGTCCTTGGCGCCTCTAAGGTAAAATATTAATAGATCTTGAAGTTGTTGTATGCATTGTTGGTCACCTCCAGGAAGTTGAAGCATTATTTTCAAGCTCATCCAATCGAAGTCCAGACCTCCTTCGCACTCAGCAAAGTGTTGCACAACCGAGAAGCCGAAGGAAAAAATCGTCAAGTGGGCAGTCGAACTTAATCAATATACCATCACGTTCGCGCCTCGATCGGCTATAATGGGACAAGTGCTAGCTGATTTCATTGCTGAGTGGACAGAGATTCAAAACCCACCTACTGCTCAAGACATCGAGTATTGGAAAATGTACTTTTTGATGGGTCTCTTCAATTACAAGGAGCTGGTGCAGGAGTCATGTTTATCTCACCCACTGGAGAGAAGCTTTGATATGTCCTTCAGGTGATGTTTCACGCGTCCAACAATGCTGCGGAGTATGAAGCCCTTCTACACGGTCTGTGCATTACTGCGTCACTCGGCATCAAGTGCCTTGATGTCTTTGGTGACTCGGTTTTGGTTATTAATCAGGTCACTAAGGATTGGAACTGTGTGGATGACAATATGAGTGCTTACTGTCAAGAAGTAAGGAAGCTCGAAGACAAATTTGATGGATTGAAGTTCACGCATGTTCTTCGAGACAATAACCACGCGGCTGATGAATTGGCCAAAATGGGATCATCTCGGTCTGTGGTCCTGCCAGGTGTTTTCTTACACACCTTGGATTCCCCCCATGATTTCTTCTCGGTCGGATGTATTAATGAGTGTTGTTACTGATCTCGTTGGTGATGACAACATGGAGACCGATTGGCGTGACCCATTTATCCAATATTTGGACAAGGGAACGCTGTGTTCGGATCCTAATGAGCAACAGAGGTTGCAGACCCGATGCCAAGGGTATTTGTTGGTGGGTGACCAACTCTATAAAAGAGGAGGTTCAAATATCTTGATGAGATGCATCTCGACATTAGAAGGCCAGAAGTTGGTAGAAGAAATTCATTCCGGGATATGCGGCAGTCATGCAGCTTCCAAGACTTTGGTCGGCAAAGCTTTCCGGCAAGGGTTTTATTGGCCCATGGCGGTTGAAGATGCACACTGGGTCATTTGGATGTGTGAAGGTAGTCAATTCTTCTCTCAACAGACGCATGTACCTTCACAGCAACTTAAGATGATACCTTTGACTTGGACCTTTGTTGTTTGGGGGCTCGATATTGTCGGTCCTTTCAAGAAGGCGCCAGGCAGGTTCACTTATCTATTTTTTGCTATTGATAAATTCACCAAGTGGATTGAAGCAAAGCCGGTTGGCAAGATTACATCAAAGAAGGCTATCGAGTTTGTCAATGATGTCTTCACTTGGTTTGGGGTTCCTCATGATATCATCACCGATAATGGCACTCAATTCACATCAGTGGAATTCTGTGACTTTGCCGATGAGATGGGAATAAAAATTCACTTTGCATCAGTGGCCCATCCTCAAAGCAATGGGCAGGTCGAACGGGCCAATGGTATGATTCTTCAAGGATTGAAACCATGGATATTCGACAGGCTTAAGCCTTATGGCGGTCGGTGGGTTAAAGAATTGCCTTCAGTTCTATGGGGGCTTAGCACAAGCACCAGTTGGGCAACTGGTCAGTCACCTTTCTTATTGGTCTACGGCTCAGAGGCTATGCTGCCGATCGAAGTCAGCCTTGTTTCGGCACGGGTTCAGGCGTATGATGAACAACTTTCTGAGGAGAATCAAGAGATTGATTTGATTGCAGCAGAGGAGTTGCGTGATTGCGCTCTGTTTCAGTCGGCACTTTACCAACAAGGCTTAGGTTGATATTATGATAAAAATGTACGTAATCACCACTTCCAAGTTGGAGATTTAGTGCTTTGTTGAGTGTAGTCAATGAAGAACCAGCATAACCTTTTTCCAAAGTGGGAAGGACCATATGTTGTGAAGGAGGTCACTCACCCGGGGGCTTACCGACAGATGTATGAAGACGGCGATGATATACCATATTCATGGAACATAAATCAGCTACGTCATTTCTATACTTAATTATTCTTTTGTATACTTATACATTATTCATGAATGAAACTTTGGTCTTTTTGATGAAAGATTTTTTGATGATTTTCATTCTATATTGTCTCGATTCCTTAATTTATTTTATTAAACAATTGAGCCAGGGGGCTAGTAATAATGTCCCACCTCAGTCTAACTATATTTTGGTTTTGGACTAGTTTCTGACCAATTTCTTCTTTTTGAATATGGTCTTTATTTTCTTGGTCTAACGTCTATACATTATGGTTATATACTTTATACTACACATCAGACTACCACTACACTAAACCCAGAGCCAAAGTGCGAGAGGTCATCTGTCGATTGGTCGGCTCCGCTTGTTATGCGGTTACGAGTCACAACCTAAAATGTTATGGCAGATCGATACAATTTGAGTTTCTCAATGACAGAAACATACTTATGACATTTTTATCAATCTTTTAAAGATGATAAGCATAAAACTAGTTTACATATAGGTAATATTGTTTCATTACATAGATATTGCTAATGATCTCTAATATTACAGGATTTACTGCTCCTTTGAAGGAGAGGAAGATTCAGCTCGTAGCTCAACCTCAGGAGTTGCTGGAGGAGTAGGCACGGTCGGATTGATCTCTATTTTGTCGAACAAAGCTCAGGAAGTCTCCAGCATGGAATCCAAGAGCAACTGGCATTGGTCATAAGTCAAGTCTGGGTTGAAGCCCTCTTGATCTTGTCCAATGGCAGAGCAGGAGACCAAGATTGGCAAATTGCTAGAACCTGACTCCCGGCCTCTGTCGCCACTCATCGAGTGTTTTGAGCAATAGCCTCTGATGCATGCTCCAGCAAGTACTCCAAGGAATGGCCAGACTGCTCCACTCGGTCAGCATGAACATAATCCATTGCCTTTCGAGCGGCATAAGATAAAGCTGTGAGTGATGATTTTTGGGTTGTATGATCAAAAGAGGAATCAAGCAGATGTGAGAAATATTGAAGGGCTTACTGGCAAGATTACATTTGAAGGATTTGGAGGTGCTCTTAGCTTCCTCTATCTTGGCGTCAGCTTCCTTCAGCTCCTTCTACAGCCGAGTGATCTCGACCTTCTGGTCCTCAACCGATTTGGAGAGGTTTTCCTTTTCAGCATTCAAGGCATTGACAAACCTTTGCTGATTGGAAGTTAACTTCTCCAGATCGGCGATCTTCTAATCACGAGCTAAAGACAAAAACTTTTAGCGATAGAGTGATTAGTTGATTATTTAAACACAGGTGGTGAGTGATCTTACCAGCTAAATCTACACGGCCTTGGTCATCTCTCTTCGGTCGGTCTGCAGCTTTTCAATTTCCTTTTGTGCTTTGGCAAGCTGCTGACCGGTGACTAGCAAAACACCCGCAAAGTGTTTCTTACTTAACGACTTAAAAACCAAAGAGTTTAGGACATAGCAAAAGTTTTAGCTTCAAGGTATTCTACCCTAGCCTATTTCCTCTCTATGAGAGCATATATTTCTGTATACAAAAAAGGGTTAAGCTTAAAGGCAAGATTAAGACAAAGCAAAAGCAGAGTATTGAAATACCTTGCTAGCTTCTCGATGTTGGTGCATAATTTCCACGTCCTCCACTTTGGGCCGACCGAGTAAATCTGTAGATAGTGTCGCCTTACCTTTGTCAAGAGGTGAAGGGACAATGGCAGGAGCAGGTTGGGGTACAGGCGCTGGAATGGAGGCAAGAATTGCCTTGTGAGTTGGCTTATCCACCTCGGTTGGTGTGTCTGATGACTTGCCGACTGACTTGGGCAGGTCAGTTGGACGAGGAGGAGATCCATACCGAGTGGCTTCGGACTCTTGGGCACTCTGAGAATCACTCGTCTGACTACTGTCAAAACAAAGATGGAAGAGATTAAAATGTGTCATGGATGGAAATATGAGACAAGGAGTATAAGGTTAAAGGATTAACCTAGGAGCCTTCTTGAGCTTGATTCAGCATAACCTCTTCTTTGAAGAAGTCGGCTGAGAATCAGTCTCCTTCCTCTTCTGGGCAGATTTTCCTGCCTTGTTGGTCTAATCCACCCTCCCAGCATCACTCTGAGTTTGGCTCGGGGGCTCCGACTGGCTTGAAGGTCGGTCGGAGGGAGTAGGGGTGGGATGACCAGCGTCAACAGATGGCAATTCTTCATCATCATCCTGATCCTCTATATATTGCCATCAACGCCCAACGGTCTGCTTTACTAGCCGACTGAGGGGAGGTAGGGTGGTGACCGGATCAGCACGAGCGCCTGTAGAAGAGCTCGAGCCTCCACCGGTCTACTGCATCTTCTCGACATAATCTGGTCCCTCGGAATCGGTCGAAGGGAGCGGAGGATGAGAAATATAAGTATCCAAAACCTACACAAGAATCAAAATATCAAGCAGGGCATCAAGACAAGAACATAAAGGATTGCTCAAAGCAGACTAAGGCTTACTCGGGCCTGCATAGTGCCCTTGTTATATGCCTTCTTGATCAGCGAGTCATCCTCAAGGATATCCCCTTCAAACATTTTTGACAAGCGTTTCTTACGGAGTTCACCATTCGGCGGGTCAGGCACCTCCCTGATTTCGTCATTATTGACATAGTTCCGTGTCGGGTGACTTTGCAGCTTCAGGGGCTGCACTATGCGTACTATGAAGCTTTTGGCGACGGTAATTCCGTCAATGCCTCCAGCCTTTAAGTTGGCTATCTTCTTCAGCAGAGTGACCACCTGAAGGTCGGTCGGATCGGGCTTCTCCGTCCATTGCACCAGAGGAATCGCCTTGGCACTGGTGAAGTCGGCAAGACAGGAGGAGGGTTGTCACATTACAACCACTCATCCTTCCAGTTTTTGTTCCCGGTCCTCAATGACACGTTGATGTAGGCCTCCTTCTTGCGCAACTGGAAGCCAACGCTGCCTATAGCTACTTGATTGTCCTTGGTCGGTAGCCGACGGAGGACAAACAGATGGTGGAATAAATTGAAGTGGGGAAGGAAACCCAGAAATGCTTCGCACAAGTGCACGAAGATGGTGATGTTAAGAATGGAATTGGGATTGAGGCTGACAAGCTCAATCCCATAAAAGAAAAGGAGCCCGCGCAAGAAGCTGCAGCAGGGGACTCTAAAACCATGCTTGAAGAACGAGCGGAATACAACTATTTGTTTATGAATAGGGATGGGGCAAGATTCACGGGGTACCTTCCAGTCGATACGCACTTGTTCGGGAAGGATGCCGTCGATCACCATCTGGTTCATATCGACCTGGGAGAGGTTGCTCTTCGAGAACTCTCGAAGCTGCTCCGGAATGTCGAACTCCAACGAGGAGGACGCGGTGGCAATGGTGGAAGTGGCAGGAATCAAGGTGGAAACTTTCTTACGACCCATGGCGATGATTGTTTTGGGCATGGCGGATCAAATGCTGAACCCTAGCAGAGGCTTGGGGGCTAAGCGCGGCGAGATCTGCGGCGGCCGGAAGGAAAGACGCTAACCCTAGCTGGAAAGTTGAGGAGTCGCAGAGAACAGAGGAGGCGCGAGGAAGACGAAGATTTCGTGCCCAAATGCGGCGTGGACTGAGAGTCAACTCAACGCTGCCTTTTCTACTCCCGCTTTTTGACCTAAGGGTCCCATGGGCCGAGGTGGGCCATACAGTGATGACAATTTTTTGCTTAAGCAAAGATTAATTAAGGACCTTAAAGCATGATTGTGGTATAAAACCTTAGGAAATAAAGCTCGGGGGCTTCTTTGATGAGAAGCATTTGAAAAATATTTAACCATATCTATATGATTTGATGATCATATAGCGAAGGACTTGATGGTCGTATGGGTATAAGTTCAAAGGTTATGGTATTGATTGAAGTCAATACCCAAATTGTCAAAATTGGACTTATGGATAATTAGAGTGACTAATTATTAGAGAAAGGCTATATTATGATTGATGTCATTTAGCTTAGTACCATTATATGATTGATGTCATATTGGTTCACGTGAATTGAATATGATTGATATCATAAAATTCAAACCGACCAGTCACTCGGACATAGTGTATATCACTCGGACCTTTTGATAATCGGTCGGCAAGGCTGAAGCTTTGCAAGTTGGCTTACTGGTTTGATGAGTAGAGGTCTATTAAACTCAGGCTTGATGGTTTGAGTGAAATACATACAAAATAATAAGAGCCAATATAATTAGACTCTTGCATTATTTGTTAGTCTCCAAATTATACAAGAGTCGGGGCTACACCTGATCAAGTGCACCTGACCGGTGCACCAGATATATCAGGAACTTCGATAAAGAGGTCTTCCTAATTTATGATCTACATTGAAGATCACTCTGAGAATTAAAGCTCAAAATCAGGAAGCACTCGGGGGCTGCAATGGGATACTTGCCTTACGGGTATCCTCATACAAGACTAAGTTGGTAGCCAACCGAGTACTTCATCAACAAGGAAGCCGACCGACTCAACTTCTAGCGTAAGGCATGAAGAGATAGACTTTCTATGTAAATCCTTGTGAGCTACGACTAGGACTCTTCATGTACCCCCCTGTCGACCGGATATATAAGGCGGTAGGGTACCCCTCATCAAGGGACAAGTTCACAAGTATCGCAATATCAATACAATACACCGAACACAGGACGTAGGGTTTTTACTCTCATCGAGAGGGCCCGAACCTGTATAACTTGGCGTCTTGTGTTACCATCGTAGTTCTTAGTCTCGACGTAGCCCTATACATTTTACTACCGATCTCAAGCTTCAACAGCTTAGCCTTCATACTTGATCACTAGCATGCATAGGAGTTGCTTTGGCTTGATTGATCACCCCAGTATGTATTATGCTACTTATGCTTGTGTGCTTTCCATGTGCTTGATGGTCTAGTAGCTTTGCTTGAGTAGGACTCCTTGCTAGCTAGTTGTTTGCTTCCGCGTATCTTTGGTAACTAGCATGCATAGGAGTTGTATTGCCTTTGTGTGATCCACTAATGTGCTTAGCTTGTTGTTCCTTCCATAGGACTGTTATTTTCCTAGTGTGATCACCCACTAGAATTGCATAGGAGTTGTGTTGCCTTTGTATGATCCACTAGTATGCTTAGGTTGTTGTTCCTTTCATAGGTTCATTATCTTGCTAGTGTGATCACCACAAGGATTTTGTAGGAGTTGTTTTGAGTGATCAGTTCTAGAAATTGGCAAATTTGGTACATAATGCGAGTTCCCAATTTACCCCCCTTCTCGGTCACTCGGTCCTTTCAAGTGGTATTAGAGCCAAGTGCTCATGATAAGGCTTAACCGTCTTGAGTAGTAACTGTATTGAGTTGGGATGTCATCCCAATTGGGGCCTGGTCATGGCTCATCAAAAGATCGCGGATGACTGTATTGAGCAATTATTGGTGGTAGCCATCAATCCTAAATGCCATGATTCTGGATGAGTTGATGGATACTCTTGTGGACTTCACCAATACCTTTACCGATGATCATCCGTATGATGATGATGATGATTGTGTTGGTGTGCCTAGTTCTTGTGAGTGCCTAGATTCTTCTAGTGTTGACTTGATAGGTTGCTCTACTAGTGTGCCTAATGTGATGATTGATGATGTGTCTCTTGATCTTGCTTGCTCCTCTAGCATGACTAGGATTGATGATGATTGTGAGCTTCTTATTGATCATGCTAGTGGCTTACTTGTTGAGGAGTTCTTTGCTTTTCATAATAATGATAATGAGGACTTACATGACTCTCTCATTTGCTTTCGAGGTATTGTGGACTGAATTGAGGCAACTGAAGAACCTTCCAAGCTTCTAAAAATATTGATTGTCGAGAAGATCCTCACCTTGCTCCCTAGCAGCAAGCTCCTCTATATTACCCCTGATATCATCATGGACAAGAATCTTTCTGTTGATGATGTGATTGGGCTGGTCTTCAAGGATGAGAAGATCACCACAAGCTTGACAGGGACGAAGTCATTCAAGGCAAACAATGAAGCATCTTCAAGGAAAGGGAAAGAAGTAGCTTCGAGCTCAAACTTCTTTGATCCCTCCACAAGATTACCATGCAATAACTTCTACAACCCCTTTGAATCAGACCTACACCATGTTCATCATCAAGTTCATCATCAAGCTCTATCTCTAGTGTCATTCCAAGTTCTACCCCAAGCACTTCGGGTGGACCACGCATTGGTGTAGGGGGAGCGCCGACCATAATGCTCACATGATCATTTGAGATGATCGATCTCACCACTACGGCTCTGGCGCCTCCACCTCCTCCACCACAAGATCAACATTCGCATCTTCGTCGAGCTCACCAACAGGATTACTTCTTTCAATTTGATGAATTTGTGAGAAATCTAAATGATGACCTCTGTGAGACTCTCTTATGCATTTATGATCTTGTGTGTAGGATAAACTCTTTCAAGGGGCTACAGAGGATTGCACCACATGAAGTGATTGACAGGTACCTCATGCAAATCACAACTCATGAGAGGGGTTTCTTGGTTGAGGAGGTAATCAATAGAAGGCATGAGCTCTCAATTGAGAGAGCAATGGAGATGATACTTATGCTCCACTCACAAATGGGACACGTGCTTGAGCATGTCACCAACCTCTATGATCCTCCTCATTACTTCATCGACCTTGACAATGTGCTCATGGGGGATGGTCATGGACAATGGAGGTATCGTGCTCCCCACCATCCTATACGGAGGAGAATTCAGGAAGTGATTATGAGAATCCCTAATTATGAGGATGATCTCATGGTTCATCATGATGAGGTTAGTGCAAGTCAATTGAGCAATGCTTTGGATACTAACACTTCTTCCTCTAGTGCTTGTCTTATGGCTACCACCAGGGTCAACTACAAGAGTGGAGGTACTCATTGGACTCTTGACAGTGGGTGCACCCAACATATGACAGGGAAGCCAACCATATTCAACAATGGTCAACTTTGTAACATGGGATTCAAGTGCACATTTGATGAGGATGGTGCAATGAGTGAGAATGCAAAGGAAGGACTACTATTCCATAAAGTGAACATTGGAGATGAACCAATGGGCGAAGGTTTGAGGAACATGCCCATGTGCGAGGTCTTACCCCATGACGATGATATTGGTGAGCCCTCTACTTCACCACCTCAACTAACCCCATCCTTTGAGGTACAAGAATCAACCCAAGGTGCTAATGACACACCTTACACATCCTCCCAAGATTCTATGAGAGTGCATCCACCTCGCCATGAGGAAAATTAAGAGAGAAGTGAGCCACAATCCTCTCCACATACTTCACCTCAAGCTAATTCCCAAAGCTCTTCACGTAACATTCCCACATCCATTCCAAGCTCTAGTTCCGAGACAAGAAAGCATATGAGTGATTCCCCCAACTCATTGCAAATTCAAGAGACTCATATCTCAAGAGAGAAAACAATCCATGATGCACAAGATACTTCACCTAGACCTCCTCCCACTCAAGAAGAAGGAGACCCCAAAGCCAAGTGCAAGAAGAAGAGGTACTTCAAAAAAGAAAAGGGCAAAGGAAAAGAGATCAAGAAGAAGTTCTCATGCAAGGCTCTTGTTGGGGAGTGGACAAGCGGCAACTCAAGTGAAGCATCCTCCTCTTCAAGTGATGATGACGAAGTGGCCGACCTAGCCATGATCAAGACCACACTTCCACAAGTTCTTCCTCCACATCCCATGTGCCTCATGGCCACGAGCCAACTTGGGGAGAGTGAGGATGAGAGCAGCGATGACAACAATGATGAGGAGCTCTCCTACGCCATGCTTTGGATTGTGCTTAAGCAAGCTTGTGACATCGCCAACAAGAAATCCAAAATATTGGAAGTGGTAAGAAATGAATGTAAGTTGGCTATGGACTGTGTTGGTGATCTTGAGAGTGAGCTCAAGGACCTTGTCATATCTCATGAGGCCCTAAACAAGAGTTTTGACAAACTCAAGGGTAATCATGTAGAGCTATGTGAGAAGTATAAGGCCCTTGAACTTACTTTTGAGGTCATCAATGTTGATAGCCTTGCCTCTCCCTCCTCTAGTTCATCTAAGAGTGATGCTTCTACTATGTGTGATGAACTAACCACCTCGGTCAAGGTTTCCTCCTTTGAGTCATTTGTTTTGAAGAACTATCATAAGTGATGAGGATATCACTCCTAAGGATATATGCAGCACTCCTCCAATTCTGGACTTGCAAGGTCCAATGACTAGAGCTCGTGCACGACGACTAAATTTAGAGGTGAGCTCGTTCCTACGTTCTTCATCATATGTCACTTTTGAGAATGGTTTTCTACCTAATGATTATATTGTAATTAGGAACCATGGAGAGGACCAGGAGATGATGGGAGAAGGACTTGGAGACGTGGAGGGCCAGCAAGGATGTGGAAGCCTAGGTGGAGGCCCAACCAAAACCGACTTCGAGTCTGTTCTGGGGCTCAGGACCAGTCTGCACTAAAGCGGATGCCTAGGACGCATACGGACTCGGATTTGGACGTTATATATATGCACGGAAAGATAAGAAGAAGACCTTTCCAATGCCGCCTGTCTCATGTCAAAATTCATCAGGAATTGTCGAAACAAGAGAGGGTCTAGAATCTGTTTCAGTGTTGTGTCGCCTGTTTTTAGCCTTTGGGCTTTGTATCTAGTTGAGCCCAATTAGGGGCACATCCAGAGGGTCTTGCACAACCCTAGGGTCTTCATATACAGCCACCACCACACCATTAGGGTTCAGGTTTTGCTTAGATTATTCTATTCATAACAGTTTCGCCGTCATTACAGTTTGCGAGACCCCAACTTCGTGAGATTCATAATACATCTGCAATTGTGTTGCATTCTTCTTTGTTCTTGCTTGTGTTCTTGATTCGTAGGCAGGGATTAGCCTTCTCAGCGAGGTCAATCATTTTAGGATGGTTCATAACTAGAGGAGACATCGTGCTACAATTGTGGGGTTTAGAACGTGTTATTCTGAAGCCGGATCGATTTGTGTGTCGCCTCCGACCAAATCAACGTATCCAGATTCTTTCGGAAGATCGGGAACCCTTGTCCACATCAAGTGGTAATCAAAGCTTCAGGTGCACCGTCAGGTTCGCACTACCCTTAGTTAATTTCATTTTTGTGTTCATCTTATCATCCATAAAAAAGCCCAAACAAATTTCCCCTCCGCCCATAACCACGTGTTTAGCCTTTGCATATTTCAATTTCAGAGTCCGTAGTGTTGAGTTTGTGCCCTAGTTCTTGTTTTGTTGCTGGTTTAGTTTGTGTTTTTATCGTCAGTAGTGTTTCCCTTACAACTCTAGCCGCCATCCCCTTCATCATCCTCTGTTTTATTGGCTTTTTGTGCTAGGGTTGATTGATCGACACACCTAGCCTAGTCCCACCCTAATCCCATCCTAAACACACCATCAACACCCCAGACCAATCCCCATAAATTCCACTTTCCGCTGCCTCCACACGGCCAAAAAAAATCCTACCTGATTCCAAACCCGACCCCAAACCCGACACGGGTTTCTTGAAAACCGACTCCGACCCCCCTTTGGTACAACAGGCATAACTTTTCGCTCGATTGTCCATTTTGGCTGAAATTTTTACAGGAGATTCTTGACCCAATGTTGAGCATACCCACACTCGGCTCTGCCCTATGTGCCCTTGTCAAAAAATTCAAAAAAAATCAGGATGATAAAGAAAGAATTGATTTAAGTTTAAACCTGACGTTTTCTACAACTTCAAGATTTTTTGTAGGCCACATCCTACCACTGTTTGAGCTGAAATTTTTTGTGGATTCTCCTCCATTGTTGGTGAGTTGGAGAAAAATATCAAAAAAATAAAAAAAAAAGAAATTTGGGATTTCTACTAGTGCTACATCTAGCCCCCCGAAATTTCTGGATTTGGCTGTTTTGCACTTAGCCCCCTATTATCGCCTGTGTGCCTTTGTCTCCTTGTTTCTACTTTGCTATCACTACTGTTCTAGGAAATACTTAGACCAGCAACTAGGGACGAGTTACTTGGGCACTTATTCAACTTTGCTATCTGTTTTTGATTTGTGTGCCACTCACATATATATATTTGGCCTTCCTAGCTCTACATATTTCTTCTGGACAGCACATAGGTTATTTTGTGACCCTTGCAATCATGGAACACACCTCCCTAGTATCCTTTGCTTTGCTTTTTTGAACTTTGCAAGAGCTTTATAAGGAGTTTCCTTTTGTTGTGTTGAGAGGCACCACTCCTTAGTTGTTTTATAGGGATAACCTTCACTGTTTGTTTCCTGTTTTGGTGTTTGTGATGGTAGGAAATGATGACGGAGAGATGGCTTCACCCTCACAATTTGCTGAGTGCATGAGCCAAGAGCAGCTCCAGAAGGCTTTGTAGGCTGCTCAGAGTGATTTGGCAGAGACGATCACCAGAGCCGTTACTGATGCGGTCAGCAAGCTTCACATTGGAGAAAGCATCGAGCGGTTGGAGAAGCGGGTCTCTAAGTTAACCGATCAGGTTGTCACATTGGAGACCGCTCCCAAAACCAACGATACAAATACCAATAACAACGACGTTGAAGACGTCCATGATGAAGACACGGTGTATAAGGCTGATGGCACCATGGATAGGTCAGCTACAAGGACCGCATGATTACGATGTTGTTTGCAACATAATAGCCAAGGTATGGGTGGTTTCCATAACTGCAATCATCGTCCACACGGTAACTATGCTCCAGATGACCCGTATGCCAAAATTAAGTTTTCAATTCCTTCGTTTTCGGGTCAGTACGATGGTGATGTTTATCTTGATTGGGAGATGACTGTAGAACAATAATTTAATGCCCACCTTGTTCCTGAACAACATAGAGTTAGACAAACCACTAGTGAGTTTAAGGACTTTGCTATTGTTTGGTGGAGTGGTCTAGCTGCTGAAACTGATTTGCCTACTACTTGGGAAGAATTCAAGGTAGCAATGCGTGATTGTTTTGCTCCTCCTTCTTTTTTATAGAGAGATTCGTAATAAACTGCAGCGTTTAGAACAAGGAGATAAAACTATTCAGGAGTACTTTAGTGAGCTTCAGAAGGGTTTGATTCGTTGTGCTGTAGTTGAAAAAGTAGAGGATCAAATTTGTCGCTTATATTCTGGTTTAAGAAAAGAAATTTAGGACATCCTTGATTATAAAGAATATTATACCCTCACCCAATGTTTCTAGTATGCTTTGCTTGCAGAGAAAGAATCATAGGGACTTTTCTAGACTTTTGAGGAGTACAGCAAGTCAAGGAACTCCTACCCCCCACGCTCGACGGGGACTTCGGGACTGCCCAGGCCATCTTTCTGGCCGCCCCCACCAGCAGCTACCAAGGGAACCAGTGTGGTTTCTGCAGCCCCAAGATCAGCCCCTACACCTTCTACGTGCTCAGGTAAAACTTCTGTGCAGGTACTAGCTAGTAGTGCCTCCTCTGTTGCTTCGACGGGGCGCACTACAGGGATTCAGTGCCACCGCTGCCATGGACTTGGTCATGTGCAGAAAGATTATCCAAGTAGGCGGGCATATGTGGCGACAGATGATGGCGGTTACATGAGCACCTCCGATGTGGAGGAGGAGGAGGAGGACGTCGCTGCCACCAGCAGTGACCTCGTCCTTGGAGGTGGAGACACCACGGGATACATGAACATTATTGTTCAATGTGTCCTTAGCACACAAGTTCATCAGCCCGAGACGATGCAGCGCCACAACTTGTTCCAGATTTTCTTCGTCATCAAGAACCGCCGAGCACATATCATCATTGATGGAGGGAGCTGCAATAACCTGGTGAGTTCTGATGTGGTCAACAAGCTTGCTTTGACCACACGTCCATATCCACATCTGTACTACATTCAGTGGTTAAACGTCTCTGGCAAAGCTAAGGTAATACAAACTTGCAGAGTTCCTTTTTCCATTGGTTCTTATGTGGATTCTGTTGATTGTGATGTCGTACCCATGCAAGCATGTTCACTTTTATTGGGTAGACCTTGGGAATTTGATAATGATGCTGTACACCATGGTAGAAGTAATAAGTACACTTTTATGCATAAAGGAACTAAAATTACTTTGTTAGCAATGACCCCTGCTGAAATTGTACAAGCTGATTTAGAAAGAGCTGCTAGTTTGAAAAATAAAGGTCCTAAAATTCAACAACTTGTTGATTCTAATTTTACACCTAGTAATGTTAATGATTCTTCAAGTTCTAAGGGTGCTAGGATTAAATTACAAGGTCGTTCATGTCTTGCAACAAAATCTGAGCTTGCTGAAATTTCTGATAATGATGATATTTGCTATGCTTTGATATGCAAAGAAGCTTTGTTTTTGCTTGATGATATTGCTTCTAGTGCTTTGTCTCCTGCTGTCACTAACCTTTTGCAGGAGTATCAGGATGTTTTTCCAGCTGAGATACCCCTGGGATTGCCACCTTTGAGAGGGATTGAGCATCAAACTGATTTGATTCTGGGTGCTACTTTGCCAAACCGTGTTGCTTATAGGACCAACCCTGAGGAGACTAAGGAGATACACCGACAAGTTTGAGACCTTTTGGATCGTGGGTATGTTCGTCAATCACTTAGTACTTGTGCTATTCCTATACTTTTGGTTCCTATGAAAGATGGTACTTGGCGTATGTGTGTAAATTGTAGAGCCATTAATAATATTACTATTAGGTATCATCATCCTATTCCTAGGCTAGACGACATGCTTGATGAGTTATGTGGTGCTATAATTTTCACTAAAATTGATTTGCGTAGTGGCTACCATCAAATTAGAATGAAACTTGGAGATGAATGGAAAACAGCTTTCAAAACCAAATTCGGATTATATGAGTGGTTAGTAATGCTTTTTGGTTTAACTAATGCACCTAGTACTTTTATGCGCTTGATGAATGAGGTTTTAAGAGCTTTCATTGGCAAATTTGTGGTAGTTTATTTTGGTGATATCTTGATTTATAGCAAATCCATAGATGAACATATGAATCATTTGCGTGCTATTTTTGATGCTTTACGAGATGCATGTTTATTTGGTAACCTTGAGAAGTGCACCTTTTGCACGGATCGAGTCTCTTTTCTTGGCTATGTTGTGACTCCACAGGGAATTGAGGTGGATGAGGCGAAGATTGAAGCCATAAAGAGCTGGCCTGTACCAAAAACTATCATATAGGTGAGGAGTTTTCTTGGTCTTGCAAGTTTCTACCGCCGCTTTGTCAAAGATTTCAGCACCATTGCTGCACCTTTGCATGAGTTGACAAAGAAGGGCATTGATTTCCATTGGGGTAAGGTACATCATGAGTCTTTTGATACTTTGAAGGATAAACTTACACATGCACCATTGCTGCAATTACCTAATTTTGATATGATTTTTGAGCTTGAATGTGTTGCTAGTGGTATAGGCATTGGTGGTGTTTTGATGCAAGATAGTAAACCTATTGCATACTTTAGTGAGAAAATTACTGGGCCGGTTTTGAATTACTCCACATATGATAAGGAATTGTATGCACTTGTATGTTGTTTAGAAGACATGGCATCATTATTTGTTGCCCAAAGAATTTGTTATTCATTCGGATCATGAATCACTTGAGTATATTCATTCTCAATGTAATTTAGAAGACATGCTAAATGGATTGAGTTTATTGGGTCTTTTCCTTACATTATTAAACATAAGAAAGGGAAAGATAATATGATCGCTGATGCTTTATCTAGGCGCTTTACTTTATTGTCTCAACTTGATTGCAGAATTTTTGGACTTGAGGCAATTAAAGAACAATATGTTGCTGATGTTGATTTTAAGGATGTATTGCTGCATTGTAAAGAAGGTCGTGCATGGAACAAATTTGTGTTGACTGATGGATTCTTGTTTAGAGCTAACCGTCTATGCATTCCAGTTGATTCCGTTCGTCTATTGTTGTTACAGGAGGCGCATGGAGGTGGATTGATGGGTCATTTTCATGCCAAGAAGACGGAGGATATTTTGGCCACATACTTCTTTTGGCCAAGGATGAGGAAAGATGTTCAGCAGTTTGTTGCTCGCTGCACTACATTGCAAAAAGCTAAGTCTCGCTTGAATCCACATGGTTTATACATGCCACTTCCTGTTCCTTCTATTCCTTGGGTAGATATTTCTATGGACTTTGTTTTAGGACTGCCTAGGACTAAGAGGGGGAGTGATAGTATTTTTGTTGTTGTGGAAAGTTTTTATAAGATGGCACACTTTATACCATGTCATAAGACTGATGATGCTAGTTATATTGTTGATATCTTTTTCAAAGAAATTGTACGTTTGCATGGTATACCTTCTACTATTGTTTCAGATCATGATGCAAAATTCTTGAGTCACTTTTGGCGCACGCTTTGGAATAAGTTGGGTACAAAGTTGTTATTTTCTACAACTTGTCACCCACAAACTGATGGACAAACTGAGGTGGTGAACCACACTTTGGTTACTATGTTGAGAGCTACTTTAAAGAAAAATTTGAAGCAATGGGAAGAATGTTTGCCTCATGTTGATTTTGCATATAATCGGGCAACACATTCTACTACCAAGGTAAGTCCTTTCAAGGTAGTGTATGGTTTTGGTCCCCGTACTCCACTTGATATACTTCCTCTACCTATTCATGAGAGAGTTCATGTTGATGCTAAGGAGCGTGCTGAATTTATTTGCAAATGCATGAGACCACTAGACTTAGCATTGAAAAGATGAATGGCAAGTATAAAATTGCTGGTAGTAAAGGTAGAAAAGAAGTAAAACTTGATGTAGAAGATTCAGTATGGTTACACTTGAGAAAGGATAGATTTCCAGATTTGTGAAAGTCTAAATTAATGCCTAGAGATGATGGTTCTTTCAAAATAATTGAGAAGATTAATGATAATGCATACAAACTTGAGTTGCCTCCCGAGTTCAGGGTTAGTCCTACTTTTAACATTTTAGATTTGAAACCATACTTGGGAGAAGAGGATGAGCTTGAGTCGAGGACGACTCCACTTCAGGAGGGGGAGGATGATGATGACATCACTCCTAAGGATATATGCAACACTCGTCCAATTCTGAACTTGCAAGGTCCAATGACTAGAGCTCGTGCACGATGACTAAATTTAGAGGTGAGCTTGTTCCTACGTTCTTCATCATATGTCACTTTTGCGAATGGTTTGCTACCTAATGATTATATTATAATTAGAAACCATGGAGAGGACCAGGAGATGATGGGAAGAACTTGGAGATGTGGAGGGTCAGCAAGGATGTCGAAGTGAAGGTGGAGGCCCAACCAAAACCGACTTCGAGTCTGTTTTGGGCTCAGGACCAGTCTGCACTAAAACGGATGCCCAGGACGCATACGGACACGGATTTGGATGTTCTATATATGCACGGAAAGATAAGAATAAGACCTTTCCAATGTCATCGGTCTTATGTAAAAATTCATCCGGAGTCATCAGGAATCGTCGAAACAAGAGAGGGTCCAGAATCTGTTTTGGTGTTTCATCGCCTATTTTTGGCCTTTGGGCTTTGTATCTAGTTGAGCCCAATTAGGGGCGTGTCCAGAGGGTCTTGCACGATCCTAGGGTCTTCATATACAGCTGCCACCGCACCATTAGGGTTCGGTTTTTGCTTAGATTATTCTATTCATAACAGTTTCACCGTCATCACGGTTTGTGAGACCCCAACTTCGTGAAATTCATAATACATCTGCAATTGTGTTGCATTCTTCTTTGTTCTTGCTTGTGTTCTTGATTCGCGGGCAGGGATTAGCCTTCTCGGTGAGGTCAATCATTTTAGGATGGTTGATAACCAGAGGAGATGTCGTGCTGCGATTGCGGGGTTTAGAACATGTTGTTCTAAAGCCGGATCAATTTGTGTGTCGCCTCCGATCAAATCAACATATCCAGAACATTTTGGAAGATTGGGAACCCTTGTCCACATCAATAAGCTCAAGGAAGAGAGGAAGATGGTGATGGACGACTTTGAGATGCTCACACATGGTAGAGCCATCCACAAGGAGACTCTTGGGAGAAACCTTGTGAACAATGTCTCCCACCGAGGACTTGGCTCATTTCCCGCTGCCATTGACTTCATCAGGACGAGTGACTCCATCCCCACATGGATCAAACCCCTACTCGCCAATGACTACTATTGTGAGAGGTGTTGCAAGGACAACCACACCATCGAGGATTGCCCCATGGTGAGAAGTTCCAATGTTTTGCCTAATGCTAACTTGTTCCATGAGAACACACTTTTAGAGCTTTTTAGGAATAATGATGGCAAGGTGAAAGCAAAGGCTTTGGGACCACCAAATAAGAAGAGAAAGGTCAAGAGCATATGGGTGGCTAAGTGCATTGTTGATCTTGAGAGATCGATGAAGTACAAGTGGGTACCCCAGAACAAGACCTAGAAGATGGTGGTGGTGGTGGACCATGAGCTTACATGGAGATCAAGTGAAGTCCACCACAAGTGACATGGACCTCAATGTTATATCTACTCATGAGGGAGGTAACCATGTTTGTTCTTGGTAGTTGTAGTGTGTTTTTCCTTCTCTTGCATTGCATGGTAATTAGGACTCTTTGTGACTAGTATGTTTTACATCCATGCCACTAAGCAGCGGTTAATCAGACATTCCAGAGAGCGAGAGGTCCTTCGGGAAAGCCTAAAATTCCTAATAACAAACCAAAATCCCCTACACGCCGCTATGCTCGTCCTGTCCTCTACTCTAGCGCAAGGTCTGAATCACTTTAGTTGGCACTAAATATCCATGTGTAAAAGAAAAAAAAACACATAAACGGTTAGTCAATGTCTAACCCACTCAAGATAGCTATAAGTAAGGGGGAGTTCTTGAGATGGTGGTTTGGCTTATCTCAAGGCAAGGGCATGGCTTATAGTGAGTAAGCTTAGGAGGGGTTCAAACTTGACATTATTAGTTTCCTTTGTGTCTTGTTTTAATATTGCTTGCACTCATATGGCATGTTTACTTTCTTTGCATATGTAAACTGTTTGTTGCATGCATCATATAGGAAACACAAAGGAGGCTTGTCCCACTTGGAGATATTTGTGTCTCATGATCTATATGAGATTACATCTCCACAAGTGTGACCAAAGGAAAGGTTTGTGCTTCATGCCCATTGAGTCATGATCAAACGAGCTCCGAGATTAAACCTACTCGCGCGGCTTAAAGACAAGTGACTCATATATTTCCCACACACTAATGACTAAACATTGCTTTCTTGAAGAAATTTTTATTGAGTCATGTGTGTAGGGGGAGCTATGGTGGAACACCATCATGACCAAGGAGGAGCACCATGAAAGGGGGAGTTTCCTAACTCTTGCCATTTATTATTTACTCCTTGGTTCTCTTGTGTTTTGTCTTTGGCTTGTGGTTTTTGGTGATAGGTGACAAAGAGGGAGAAGGAACACGAAGGTCCAAAAGCCAAGTCCAAATTGATAACAGAAAGGGTGAGAAGAACATGAAGATCCAAAACCAAGTCGAGAAGAACATGAAGATCAAAAGAAGATGAACAATAGAAGATGAATATGGAGAACATGAAGATGATCAAGACAATGGTGCATGGTCAATTGGAGTACATATGAAGATCATGACAAGATGAACATTTACACCAACATGGAGAAGAACAACAATGGTGCATGTCTACAACAACAATGAACATCTACACCAACATGTACATCTACGTCCATGGTGCGTGTCTACATCAACAAGATCGACTACCACGACACCATGATGGGCGCAAAATTCAAATCAAGCTCAATATCTAGTGCGCTACGTATTTGGGTAGTTTTCCCTCAACGCCTAGCATATTCTAAGGGGGAGACTACTTCCAAGGTAAGGACCAAGGTAATCCTTTCAAACCTATCTTTTATCTTGGTTCCTTGTTTTCGTTCGAGTCTTTTGTCCTTTCCTTCTTATTCTTTCGGGACTCGTTCATTTTGGATCATCATAAGTAGTGGTTGTCATCCATCACCAAAAAGGGGGAGATTGTAAGGCTCATGACCATTGAGATCACCCTAAGGTATGATTGTTTTGGTGATGAATGACAAACATGAAATGTGACTAATGTCTACACGAGTGTTGTGCGTGTAGGAAACCTTATCAATCGTATGATGATCATTGATGGTTGCCTTGGCGGTTGGTGACAATGACCACAAGCATAGAGGCTTGATGAGCTTGATGGAGATGGATCAAGGCTAAGGACAAGCTATGGAGCAAGTGTTATGTACACTTGCCTAGTTGTTAGGGCTTTGAGTCCATAGGAAAAATCGGACTATCCAAGGGGTCTAGGTCATTTCTCTTAGGTCATGTCTAGTCGGTGATGTGCATGAATGCTTGGTGAAATCACATACACTAGGTGACAGTGGAGACACCAAGGAGCTATTCGGAGAAGCCGAGAAACGATGTCAAGCGAGGACGACAAGTTTTAGCTTCTGGACATAGAGACCGGATAGAGGGGTCAGAGGTGACCGGACTGTACGGTCACTATGGGGAGTTGTCTGGGACTTTCAGCAAAGAGCGAGGAATCTATCTGTGCTAGAGCCTATATAGACCGGACGGTCCGGTCTACTTACCGGACGCTTCGGTCAGTGGAGCTTGCACAAGGCAAAGAGGAAGCTGTTGCGCGAAGGTTCCTGGATTGGAGAGAGAATCAGACCAGATGGTTCAGTCAGGTGACTGTACGGTCCAGTCAGCAGAGGAATTAGCATTTGTCAGAGCCGTTGGTGCACTGTGTTGCAGTGACTGGATGGTCCGGTCAGGGAGTGACCGGACTATACGGTCAGTAGGCTCAAAAAGCTGATTTCATGGAGCAATGACTAGTTTGAAGTTGGGAGCCTATATAAACCCGTTGATGTGGTCTTGGAGACTGCCTTTGGCCATTGGGCTTGCTAGGAGCATCTATTGGGAGCCAAAGGGCCAGGAGAGGAGCACTAGGACAGGATATTGGATATCTTGAGAGTGCTAGTGAGAGTAACATGAGCATTGATGCACATCTAAGGCTAGGGTGTCCTTGAGGGTGTGATCTAGGTTGTTACTCTTGGTCTATGGTGAGACCTAGACCGGTTAGGTGTCGATGATCGAGCCTATCATGATCGGTTGTGAAGGCTGTCACATGTTTGTACACGGTTTGAGCTCGCCGGTGAAAGGAGCATCGCTAGTGAATGCCTATGTCAGCTCAGGGAGTCCAGCAAGTTCTCGAGGGAGGCGAGCTTATGCTTTATGTAGCGTGATGCACACCGTGTCTTCACTCGAGGAGTGATTGCGGGCTCGTGGGCGAGAACTCCACTTTGGGGCGGGAGGGACTGGAACTCCGGCAGAAGTGGTCCAACGAGGAGTAGGGGAAGGCGCCATCCTTTCGAGACCTCGGGAAATAATCATGAGCCATCTCTTACTCCACTCCTTACTATGATGCTTTGCTTTCCGCATTTACATACTGTGTTATTCATGCTTGTGTGCCTACCTTGCTCTAGTTGACTACCTTGTAGACTTGCATGAATAGGCTTCTTTACTTGCTAGTAGTGCTTAGCCTTCATACTTGATCACTAGCATGTATAGGAGTTTCTTTGGCTTGATTGATCACCCCAGTATGTATTGTGCTACTCATGCTTGTGTGCTTTCCATGTGCTTGATGGTCTAGTAGCTTTGCTTGAGTTGGACTCCTTGCTAGCTAGTTGTTTGCTTCCATGTATCTTTGGTAACTAGCTTGCATAGGAGTTCTATTGCCTTTGTGTGATCCACTAGTATGCTTAGCTTGTTGTTCCTTCCATAGAACTATTATCTTGCTAGTGTGATCACCACTAGAATTGCATAGGAGTTGTATTGCCTTTGTGTGATCCACTAGTATGCTTAGGTTGTTGTTCCTTTCATAGGTTCATTATCTTGCTAGTGTGATCACCATTAGGATTGTGTAGGAGTTGTTTTGAGTGATTGGTTTTATGAATTGGTGAATTTGGTACATAGTGCGAGTTCCCGATTAATCCCCCTCTCGGTCACTCGGTCCTTTCACCTCTCCAACTTAACATGAGTAACCCTTGAGCTTGTCCTTTGTAAATATGTATAGTGTTTGCTTGTTTTGTTGTTTGTGTCTTTGTTTGTGCTTGTTTCTCTTCTTTTGTAGGTTGACTTTGGACCTTCTTGAGATAGCAATGGACATGGGTTAAGCTTGGGAAGGTGGTTCATGGTGTACCCAAGGCTTTGAAGAATGGTCCGCTGTGAGCAAGCATGAGGAGGGAACAACTCATTGTTGACACTTTGGTTTGTAGCGGTTCTCTCTCTTTTGATTAGCATCATATCATGCATTGTATACTTGTTGCATTTGCATTCTTTGCATTCATGCATCTTTGCATTGTGATACCATACATGCTCCCAAGCATGTGTCTTGGAGTTTGCTCATTTACAATGAGCAACCCTATATTTGCACATTGGATTATGAGACAAAGTCCTCACAGGGGTAAAGATAAAGATAAACATGATAGTGGACACATAGATAGCATCCTCAAGTTACATAAATATTAGTCTACTAGAGAAGGACAAAGAAAGAGCTAACTTCCTATGTTGCTTTTATATAGTTACATAGTCTACATTATATACTATTATATAGATACAATGATCATGCAAGACAATCAGATCATCACACCCTGGGCATTGGTTTTCCCTTGCATCCACAGTACAATTCCGGCCAAGAGCCTATTGCATAGCCGAACGTGGGGGATTTCAAAGGACAGATAGGGCTGTCACCACCTACTGCCTACCCCTAGCAATCCATGGGCTACACAACAAATAATGCATTCTATTGATCTAAGCACCACACTTATATCTCTAGAACAATACTCCTAGTCCCTTAAGAGATGGATCAGAAAAGGAGTAATCACATTCAAGTGAACCCTAAGCACATGGAAATGATCTAAGTCACACATTAGTCATGCATCATTATAATGATTAAAGACTATAGTAAGGGCTTATGTCTAACATGGTAATATAGTATGACTACATTACTAACATACAAGCATAATAACCACATACATGAATGGATCATATAATAAAATAACAAACACATGACCCAAACATAACTATATAGAAAGACTAAATATATTAAATAGAATAAAGTCTTACAAAAGGAGAAATATACAAGAGCCATACCACAACCCAAGGAAGAGTTGGGAACTGAAGAAAACTCCATTCTAAGCCTAACTCCACTGAAACTAAAGGGAATCATGAAATGGTAATGAGAGTAATGCTTCTTGGTGTGTGTTTTGGAGTGAGGCCTCTCCCTTCTTTTTATAGTTGTCAAAAGGCGATTCTGAGGTTGGTAAATCTCACTCTAAGGGGGTCAACATCCTTTGGGGAGTCGCTGGGGAACAAACTGAAGAAGATGGTCCTCAGTGGGCTGGCCCTCTGTTCGGCCGAACACTCCTGTTCAGTCGAATGGGGGGTGAGCCCACTAAGGTCCTGCTCCCTCGGGAGCCCTTCTAGGTTGGTCCCATTGCTCAGGGATACTGTAAGGTTGGTTGTTGACGCGGTTTGCTTCTGTAGGTGGGCCACTCAATCCGTGTACTTGGCTGTGATTGGCCGAAAGTTCATTTCCACGGATCATGAGACACTTCTTCACTCCTTTTATGTACTTTCCCTACATGTCAGTGTTTCTCCAAGCAATAGTGGATATTTATTGTTTCTAACTAAAATGTATGGTGGGAATATACAATCCTTCTTTATTTTGAGTAATGTTGATGGCCGGAAATGGTAGTTAACGACCGTCAACAAACTCCTTCAAGGTGAACCTTTGCTCGTCCTGATGCAAAGATAAAACTTTAGATTGTTGATCATGAGTTGCTCCAATGCTTTATATTCCCCCATAGTACCAAGTGCACAACAAAATATTCTACCTTTTATTGAATAAGTTGGCATTTGATAACTCACCCTTTTTACCTTAGTCCCTATGGGGCTTTTGGCTTCTCTTCATCTTGGGTGGTTGAAAGACATAATGGTCTTTTGTAGGACACCATTCTCTCATCCCTACGTTCCACTTTTCATCTGGAGTTCTTCAATAGTTTTTTTTTTAGATAAAACTTTAGTTCCTCCAATGATTCACTCAATCACTCAATGTGAATAAATCCTTACCGAGGCATTGAAGTGGCCTCTTTTTGTTCCTACCTTTAAATAAGGCTTATGTGGAGCTCTGAGTAGGAATAAATAAGACATACTTGTAACACATATATTGCTAGACCAAAAGACTGAACCCACGGAGAAACAAGTCATACAATCTAATCAAATGTGAATGTGTGGAATTCAGTGGAATGATGATGGAATGGTGGATACTCCATTTTGAGTAGACTCTCTCTTTCTTTAATTAGCATTTTGGCATGGCTATTTTTGTCTTCTTTTTTTTCATCATGCTCAAGATTGAGAGCAAGCATTTATTCTATTTTTGATAGCCATGCCTTCCATGCAACCAATAGAGAGAGAGTTGTAACATGATATTCATGGAGTATTTATTTTGCTAACTTCTGGAATAGAAGTTAAACATATGGTGGTGGATGCAACGGAATGAAATTGCTATCACCCGGTGTAGGAGCATTAGCAAATGATAGTGGATGTGTACGTGAATCTTGATCATAAAAGCATGAAATGGATCTCACAAAGGTTGCAAGCATTTTGATAAAGCTCAATGTGAAAACAAGCAACATCTGTGGAAGGTTTTGCAATGGAATACAACATATGGCCATGATAGGAATTTTCATCATTGAGAAACTTTTTAATTTTATTATTTTGAAAATCAAAATCTCCGAATGTAAAGCTTCACTCTGGGACAAAGATCATAGCTGCCCTATTCTAACCATATCATGCCTTACAACAACCTAGACTTAGATCATGAACTTTGCAATCCACAAGTATTCAAGTTCAAGGCAAGCATGTTTAACCAACAGACTCAAAAATTGGGAGAGTACTAAGTTGTATAAGAGAGACTACAGAAAGATATACAACAGAGAAACTATTCATCATCTCAACATGAAGGCATGAACATCCCTAGCATGCATGACAACATATTATTTTTGTTCTTTTAAGTTTTGGATTTTCTAGTATTATTTTATGAGGGTAAGTCTGGCAAAGAAAAAAAAGAAAGAAAGGAAAGATACAAGTAACCTTGGTGGGGGTGCTCCCCAATCTTGCTCTTATTTATGGTTGTTGGTTAGGATCAAATCCTCTCCAACAGTAGTATGACGCCGTGTAGCCATAGTGCTCTCGTAGCTGTTCCTGGAGGTGACAAAACTTGTCATCACTGTGCTGATGCCACTCTCTGGTGGTCCGGGTGTGAGTAGGAAGGGTGTTTTGCATTTACCCTATTCTCACATCCAGATCGTCCATCCTCCTTGTAAGGTCCCTCAATTTTGAACCATAGTCATGATGACTAAAGTCTAAAAATGAGTGACGTCTGTCGTGATGTGGAGGCGTCCCGATGGACTCTAGGACATGTCCCCATTGTGCACTACTAGCCTGCTGCCAAGACGAACCTCCAGTCTCATACTGTTGTGGCGTGAACATCCAAGCGGGGTCAAGGAAATGCTTTGAGCCTGTAGTGTAATCATGTATTGGTGGTGTGGTCCTAGCTGCACTAGTGGTGACATGCCTGACGCTTTGTCGTGTGTGTCGATTGGCGGACCTGCCAGACATTCCTTCTCTCTGCAGCTGTATGGTTAGTGCCCTACAATTATACAAATGATATCCTAGGCTAGGGAGCATGATTTTGTTTGTATAGACGGGGTAATAAAAGATGATAGAACCATCAGGACCCTTCTTTAATGTGTGACGCTGCTCAAGAAATTTATAGTCTATAATGAGACGAGGCTCAGAGAGATAATCAAATCTAGAGTTGGATAAAGCCCCAACCCTTGCAGCAATACAGGCCACTAAAGAAGTGCACTTAATGGGTCCTAATCCTTTATTATAATCTAACCATTGATCAATCATAGCTTGAACAGGAGCAATAGGAATTTTAGTAATTGCAACAAACAAGACATGCAATTCATCATTATAGATAGGTATAGTGTCTTGTCTAGGGAAACAAGTCATAACAAGCCACCTATGCCACAATTGTAGAGTTGGGTTGTGAATGTCACTCGCCATAAGACGTTCACAAGAATACTCCCCCAAAATCCTATGCCAAAAAGATCCCTTTTCAAAACCCGTGGTTGCACCTTGTAAGTTAGTGTTGCAATAACTTTTAAATTTAGGAATTATGCTAAGGTCTTTCCAAGTGAGACGATATTCTTTATTTAACAAGCGGAAAAGTACCCCCTCGTTATCTTTCAGCAAGGTGCACAAAAACTGGATAGTGAGGAGGAGTGAGCCTGCCTCACTGATGTGTGCAAATTCGGTCCAACCTAATGTTTTCCAAATCGAAAGGAACTCAGAGTCCATACCTATAATAGAGAGTAGGTCATCGTCATACGCCTTGGTGTGGATGAAATTGCGGTTGCATAGGCGGTGATAGACTCGTCTGTCCCATTCATCCAGCAGCTCGAGGTTAGTGTCGGCAAGAAGAATGTGTGGCTCATCCTCCATATCATCCTCAACGGGCGTATACCTCGTTGGTTCATCCTTGATGGAGAAGTGTGTGCTCGAGCTACCATGTGAATGGCGTGAACTCGAACACGTCACCCGCTGCATCAATGTCTTAGCCTTCTTCATCTGCACCCCTTATGAAAAAACACAAGAACAACTCGAACGCGGGTTATGGGTTAGCAAATAAAATCTACCGGCCATGTTGATCTTGCCAAACCTTGCAAAGGACTTGAACAATCTAAAAACAAAGCAAACTGAAAAGGGAAATATTTTTGGTGGTTTTTCGCATGACAAATTTGGAGAAGCAATGTGAGAGCTCAAGAGAAAATGAGTGAAGGAGGGAGTGAAATGAGAAGTGAACATGGAATGGCAAAACACTCTCCCCCGGGCACTCAATTTATTGGAAAAATTCCAAACGGTCAAAAACGGCTAGTGGGGGGGGGACCAAATCCAACCGTTGGCAAAAGGCCAAGGTTGGTGGGGCCCACACCCCTTTGGCCGAACATGGTTGTTCAGCCGACCGTGGGTGGGTCCCACTGGTCCCCCACTTTGGCCCATAACTCTCTAACAAGTATATTTTTCTGAGCTCCAAGGGCTAGGTCCAAAGTTTTGACGTAATTGTTGCTCAGAAAAATATTTTCTCAAAGTTGGAATCCGAAAACCGAATTTTGTATTTTTATCAAACAATGAAGAGGGTTGGAATAAATACCAACATGCATGTGTGAAATCCAAATATGCAAATGCAGAGGAAAATTTGAGAGAATCCACAAGTATTTAAAAAATCAAATTTGCAAAAATTGAGGAAAACCAAATATGAGATAAATACCAATTTATCTTTGGCAATGGCTCACCAATTTTTAAAGTCTGATGAGCGGGACATTTCTCCATATCATTTAGTTTGATGTTGCAGTGTCTGGTCCTCGAGACGTGGATGCGGATGGCTGTATTTCTTTCACTCGCCACACCTTCTTCATTTTTGGTGTGGTCGGTGGCTTCTTCGATTTAACAGGCTGTGGCTTTGCCCACAGTCCTGGCCTCACCGTAGGTGGAATCTTCTTCTCAAAATGGCACGACATCTCCTTAACCATGATCTTCTTCATGTAGAGAATAAGGCTATCCTTCTTTGGGGGTATTACTTCGACCTCTTGAATATTCTTTGTGTTTGGCCTGTACTTGATCTTGGTCATTGAGCACTGCTCTCTCCTTGGCCAAAAATTAAACATCTCCTCCTTCCCATTGATGAGGAAATGGATTTCTCTGGCCCCAACATTATTGTGTGCATTAGTGGTGCTTAGAAACGGGCGCCCAAGAATGAGTGGCATTTCCTTCTCAGCATCCATGTCGAGCACCACAAAATCCACACGGATGAAGCAATTCCATATTTTCACTGGAACATCTTTTGCAATCCCCTCAGGATAGCGGACCGATGAATCGGCCAGCTGAAGTTGCATTGGTGTAGGGGATAGAGTTGTATAGTTTAGCTTGTCAAAGGCCACCTTAGGCATCACACTGACACTCGCACCAAGGCCGCACATGGCTTGGTCGAATTTCTACGCCCTGATCGAGCAAGTGATCCTGGGGCACCCTGAATCTTCCGTCTTTTCATGAAGCAGGTTGAGTATAGTTGCGTTATACTCTTTCATTAACTTCACAACTTCTATGGTGGGCATCAGACGCTTGTTGATGAGGATGTCCATGAGGTATTGGGCATAAGTTGGTACTTGCATCACATCCAACAAGGGCACGTTGATGTGGATCTTCTAGATAACTTCAACAAAGTGAAGAATTGATCATCCATAGTCGGCTTCCGATTAGGACGGGGAAACGACATAGCTGTGGTGTCAAAAAACTCAAGTGGAGCCACCTTCCTGTCATGAAACACTTCATCCTTGTCACATGGTCTCTCTTTTTCCTTGTCCTTCCCTGTAGTGTTAGGATATGGCGGGTCCCGAGTGGTCTTACCCCTTCTCGTGGTCACCGTAATAATATTTTCAATGGGAGACTCGGGTTGCCCCGGAATCTTCCCTGATTCTAAGGGAGGAACAACAGTAGCTAGCTGGGCAAGTTGGATTTCTAGCATTTTATTAAAACTAAGCTGATTTTTAAAGGAAGAAGCATTTTATTAAAACTAAGCAAGACCTTCTAGCTTAGCATTAACACTTTCTAAAGTCTTATCATTGGCGGCAAGCTTTTTAGTGAAGGTTTCATTGATTTTTGCCTCGCCTAAGACAAGATCTTTTAAGGAGGGTTGATTATTGAAAGAGTTAAAGTTGTTAGCTTCTTGATAATACAGGTGTGGTTGATTCCACCCATTGCCTCCTTGTGGATGATAGCCATTGTTGTTTTTGTTGTTGTTTTTCATATATAAACATCCTCATGAGGCTTAGGGCAGTCATTGCTCAAGTGATCCATGTTGTTGCAGACCACACACGTCATGCGAGAGTCTAAGGCGTTGACGGTGCCGACTTCATACCCTTTGGCTTGTCCGTCCATCTTCTTCATGAGGAGGTCCATTTTAGCGGGTAACATGTCCACCTCCTTTACGGTGTGCATGCCCCACTGGCATGAGTGAAGACGGTCTTCACTCCATCCTTGGTTGGAAACCATCTTTTCAATAGGTTCTTTTTCCTTTTCAATGGTCAGTGAGAAGAAGGCTCCTCACATAACAGCATCAATATGATCATGAGCCAATAGAGTCAGCCCCCTGTAGAAGTTCTAGATGATAAGCTATTCATCCATCCTGTGATGAGGATAGATGGCAATGTATTCTTGTAGCCTCTTAGGACTCGAAGATTGACTCCTTGGACTCCTGCTAAAAGCTTGAAATTCTTCCATGAAGGGCGTTGGTTTTGACCAACGGGAAGAACAGCGAGGAACACCTTTGAACACTTTTCCAGGTATTCATAGCATTCTTGCTCGCATAGAACCACTATTTTGCCCTCCCCATAAGGGAGAATAGAAATAGACGAAGGCGAATGGAGTCTTGAGAGACTTTCTTCATCTTGAAGGTGCTGCAAATCTCCTGAAATTGTTGCAGATGGGTGCTGGCGTCCTCATTGGCCGTCCCACAGAATGGGTTGACCTACACCATGGTAATGTGACCCGTCTTGATCTCAAAATTTGCATCACTCATGATGTTTGGTGCAAGAGGAATGTTGGACGCCGAGGGAGCGGAAAAAGCACAAAGAATCTTCTAGGCTATGAACTTGAATCTTGATGGTGCAGAAATGTCTGGCTCACTTGCAGACACGAACTTATGAGGAGGGACGAGATGTGCACGTACCCTTCTCAAGAGTTTCTCGAAATCTTCAATATAATTTTCATGCAAGGTGAAGCCGATCAGTGGTCTCGCCAGGTGTTTTCTTACACACTCTAGATTCCCGCATGATTTCTTCTCGGTCGGATCTATTAATCAGTGATGTTATTGATCTCGTTGGTGATGACAACATGGAGACTGATTGGCGCGACCCGCTCATCAAATATTTAGATAAGGGAATGCTGCCTTCGGATCCTGATGAGCAACGAAGGTTGGAGTCCCGATGCCGAGGGTATTTGTTAGTGGGAGACCAACTCTATAAAAGAGGAGGATCAAACATCTTGATGAGATGCATCTCTATACCAGAAGGCCAAAAGTTGGTAGAAGAAATTCATTCCGGGATATGTGGCAATCATGCAGCTTCCAAGACTTTGGTCGGCAAAGCTTTCCGGCAAGGGTTTTATTGGCCCACGGCGGTTGAAGATGCACACCGGGTCGTTTGGACATGTGAAGGTTGCCAATTTTTCGCTCAACAAATGCATGTGCCTTCATAGCAACTTCAGATGATACCTTTGACTTGGCCCTTTGCTGTTTGGGGGCTTGATATTGTCGATCGTTTCAAAAAGGCGCCAGGCGGGTTCACTTATCTATTTGTTGCTATTGACAAATTCACCAAGTGGATTGAAGCAAAGCTGGTCAGCAAGATTACATCAAAGAAGGCTATTGAGTTTGTCAAGGATGTCTTCACTCGATTCGGGGTGCCTCATGATATCATTACCGATAATGACACTCAATTCACTTCAGTGGAGTTCCGTGACTTTGCCGATGAGATGGGAATAAAAATCCACTTTGCATCAGTGGCTCATCCTCAAAGCAATGGGCAGGTCGAACGGGCCAATGTATGATTGTCCAAGGATTGAAGCCTCGGATATTCGACAGGCTTAAGCCTTATGCCGGTCGATGGGTCAAAGAATTGCCTTCAGTTCTTTGGGGGCTTCGCACAAACACTAGTCGGGCAACTGGTCAGTCACCTTTCTCATTGGTCTATGGCTCAGAGGCTATGCTGCCAACCAAAGTCAGCCTTGTTTCGGCATGGGTTCAGGCGTATGATGAACAACTTTCTGAGGAGAATCGAGAGATTGATTTGATTGCAGCAGAGGAGTTGCGTGATCGTGCCCTGTTTTGGTCGACACTTTACCAACAAGGCTTACATCATTATTATGGTAAAAACATACATAATCGCCACTTCCAAGTTGGAGATTTAGTGCTTCGCCAAGTGCAGCCAACGAAGAACCAGCATAAGCTTTCTCCAAAGTGGGAAGGACCGTATGTTGTGAAGGAAGTCACTCGCCCGGGGGCTTACCGACTGATGTATAAAGACGGCGATGATATACCAAATTCTTGGAACATAAATCAGCTACGTCGTTTCTATACTTAACTATTCCTTTGTATACTTATACATTATTCATGAATGAAACTTTGGTATTTGTGATGAAAGATTTGTTGATGATTTTCATTCTATATTGTCTCGATTCCTTAATTTATTTTATTAAACAATCGAGCCAAGGGGCTAGTAATAATGTCCCACTTCAGTCTAACCATACTTTGGTTTTGGACTACTTTCTGACCGATTTCTTCTCTTTGAATACGGTCTTCATTTTCTTGGTCTAACGTCTATACTTTATGGTTATATACTTTATACTGCACATCAGACTACCACTACACTAAACCCAGAGCCAAAGTGTGAGAGGTCATGTGTCGATTGGTCGACTCTGCTTGTTACGCATTTACGAGTCACAACCTAAAATGTTAAGGCAGACCGATACAATTTGAGTTTCTCGATGACGGAAACATACTTATGGCATTTTTATCAATCTTTTAAAGTTGGTAAGCATGAAACTAGATTACATACAAGTAACATTGTTTCATTACATAGATACTGCTAATGATCTGTAATATTACAGGATTTACATCTCCTTTCAAGGAGAGGAAGATTCAGCTCATCGCTCAACCTCAGGAGTTGCTGGGGGAGTAGGCACAATCGGATTGATCTCTATATTGTCGACTAAAGCTCAGGAAGTTTCCAGCATGGAATCCAAAAGCAACCGGCATTGGTCGTCAGTCAAGTCTGGGTTGAAGCCCTCCTTGATCTTGTCCAATGGTAGAGCAGGAAACCAAGATTGGCAAATTGCTAGAACCTGACTCCCGGCTTCGGTCGCCACTCATCGAGTGTTATATGCAATATCTTTCGACGCATGATGTAGCAAATACTCCAAGGAATGGCCAGACTGCTCCACTCGGTCAGCATGAACATAGTCTATTGCCTTTCGAGCGGCATAAGATAGAGCTGCAAAAGATAATTTGTTGGTCAGTATGATCAAAAGAGGAATCAAGCAGATGTGAGAAATAATGAAGGGCTTACTGGCAAGTTTACATTTGAAGGATTTGGAGGTGCTCTTAGCTTCCTCTATCTTGGCGTCAGCCTCCTTTAGCTCCTTCTACAGCCGAGTGATCTCGGCCTTCTGATCCTCAAACAACTTGGAGAGGTTTTCCTTCTCAGTATTTAAGGCAATGACAAAACCTTTGTTGATTAGAAGTCAACTTCTCTAGGTCGGCAACCTTCTGATCATGAGCTAAAAGACAAATATTTGAATCTTTAGGGCTAGAGTGATTGGTTGGTTATTTAAACAACAGGTGGTGAGTGATCTTACCAGCTAAATCTTCTCGGCCTTGGTTTAAAGCCTTGGTCATTTCTCTTTGGTCGGTCTGCAGCTTTTCAATCTCCTTCTGTGCTTTGGCAAGCTGCTGACCGGTGACTAGCAAAACACCAACAAAGTGTTAGTCTTATTGAAAGACTCGAAGGAGGACATACCTAAAGTTTCGGCTTCAAGGTATTCCACCCTAGCCTGTTTTCTCTCTACGAGAGCATACATTTTCTATATACAGAAAGGGGTTAAGCTTAAAGACAAGATTAAGGCAAAGCAAAAGCAGAGTATTGAAGTACCTTGCTAGCTTCTTGATGTTGATGCATGATTTCCACATCCTCCACCTCGGGCCGACCGAGCAAATCTGCAGATAACATCGCCTTACCTTTGTCAAGAGGTGAAGGGACGACGGCAGGAGCAGGTTGGGGTACAGGCGCCAGAATGGGGACAAGAATTGCCTTGTCGACTGGCTTATCTATCTTGGTCAGCGTGTTTGATGACTTGCCGACCGACTTGGACACTTGAGTCGAACAAGGAGGAGGTCTAGATCGAGTGTCTCCGAACTCTTGGGCACTCTGAGAATTACTAGTCCGACCACTGTCAAAACGAATATCAAAGAGATTAAGATGTGTTATGGATAGCAATGAGAGACAAGGAGCATAAAGTTAAAGAATTAACGTAGGAGTCTTCTTGAGTTTGATTCAACACAACCTTTTCTTCGAAGAAGTTGACTGAAAATCAGTCTCCTTCCTCTTTTGGGCAGATTTTTCCGCCTTGTCGGTCTGATCCACCTTCCCCGCCTCACTCTGAGTTTGGATCGGGGGCTCCGACTGGCTTGAAGGACGGTCGAAGGGAGTGGGGGTGTGGTGACCAGCGTCAGCAGACGATAACTCTTCATCATCATCCTAATCTCCTATATATTGCCTTCGGCACCCAATGGTCTGCTTTACTCACCGACCGGGGGGAGGCAGGGTGGAGACCGGGTCAGGACGAGCGCCTGCAGAAGAGCTCGAGCCTCTGGTGCCGGTCTGCTATGTCTTCTCAACATAGTTCGGTCCCTCGGAATCGGTCGGGGACCTTCAGCCCTTGACGATGGTAATTCCGTCGATACCTTCAGCCTTCAAGTCGGCTATCTTCTTTAGCAGAGTGACCACCTGAGGATCGATAGGATCGGGATTCTCTGTCCATTGCGCCAGAGGAATCGCCTTGGCACTGGTGAAATCGGCAAGAACAGAGGGAGGGTTGTCACAATAAAACCACTCATCCTTCCAGTTCTTGTTCCCGGTCTTCAATGGCACGTTGATGTACGCCTCCTTCTTGTGCAACTGGAAGCCAATGCCGCCTATAGCTACTTGATTGTCCTTGGTCGGTAGAGGACGGAGGACAAACAAATGGTGGAATAAATTAAAATGGATTCCTAGAAATGCTTCGCACATATGCACAAAGATGGTGATGTGAAGGATGGAATTGGGATTGAGGTTGACAAGTTCAATCCCATAAAAGAAAAGGAGCCCACGCAAGAAGCTGCAGCAGGGGACTCCAAAGCCATGCTCAAAGAACGAGCGGAATTCAACTATTTGCTTATGAATAGGGATGGGACAAGATTCACGGGGTACCTTCCAGTTGATCCGCCTTGCTCTGGAAGGATGCCGTCGACCACCATCTGATTCATGTCAGCCTGGGAGAGGCTGCTCTTTGAAAACTCCCAAAGCTGCTCCGGGATGTCGATCTCCAATGAGGAGGACGCGGCAGCGGCAGTGGTAGTGGCAGGGATCGAGGTTGAAACCTTCTTGCGACCCATGGCGATGATGGATTTGGGCGTGGCGGATCAAACACTGAACCCTAGCAAAGGCTTGGGGGCTAAGCGCGGCAAGACCTGTGGCGGCCGGAAGTGACAGTGCTAACCCTAGCTGGAAAGCTGAGGAGTCGCTGAGAACAGAAGAGGCTCGAGGAAGACGGAAGGTTTATGCGCAAATGCAGTGTGGACTGAGAGTCAACTTGACGCTACCTTTTATACTCCCACTTTTTTACCTAAGGGTCCCATGGGCCGGGGTGGGCCGTACAGTGATGGCAATTTTTTGCTTAAGCAAAGATTGGTTAATGACCTTAAGTATGATTAGTGTCTAAACCCTTGAGAAATAATGCTCGGGGGCTTCTTTGATGAGAAGCATTTGAAAATTATTTAGCCATATCTATATGATTTGATGATCATGTAGCAAAGGACGTGATGGTCATATGGATATAAATTCAAAGGTTATGGTATTGATTGAAGTCAATAACCAAATTATCAAAGTTGGGCTTATAGTTAATTAGAGTGACTAATTATCAGGTAAAAGTTGTATTATGATTGATGTCATTTAGCTTAGTACCATCATATGATTGATGTCATATTGGTCCATCTGAATTGAATATGATTGAAATCATAAAATTCAGACCGACTAGTCACTCGGACATGATGAACGTCACTCGGCCTATGTGATAATCGGTCGGCAAAGCTGAAGCTTTGCAAGTTAAATTACTGATTTGATGACTAGAGGATTATTAGGCTCAAGCTTGATGGTTTGAGTAAAATAAATACAAAATAATAAGAGCTAATATAATTAGACTCTTGCATTATTTGTTAATTCTCCAAATTATACAAGAGTCGGGGGCTACACCTGATCAGGTGCACATAATCGGTGCACCAGATCTATCAGGAACTTTGATAAAGAGGTCTTCCTAATTTATGATCTACATTGAAGATCGTTTAGAGAGTTAAAGCTCAAAATCAAGAAACACTTGGGGGCTGCTGTGGGATACTTGCCTTACGGGTATCCTCATACAAGACTAAGTCGGTTGCCGACCGGGTACTTCATCAACAAGGAAGCCGACCGACTCAACTTGGAGCGCAAGGCATGTAGAGATAGACTTTCTATGTAAACCATAAGGGGTTATGACTAGGACTCTTCATGTACCCCCCTGCCGACCGGATATATAGCAGGGTACCCCTCATCGAGGGACAAAAGTTGACAAGTTTAGAACATCAATACAATACACAGGACACAGGACGTAGGGTTTTTACTCTCATCGAGAGGGCCCGAACCTGTATAACTCGGCGTCTTCTGCCGATCTCAAGCTTCGACATAGGGTAAGATACCTACATGATTAAGGGTCTCCTCTCGGCAGCAATAAATTGAGAGACGCTCGGAAAGGTGGGTGGTCTTATTCATTATAGGTTTTCATTGATCCATGTAATTACTATTATGATACTATTTGATTAGACTATCTGGTTATGATCTCACTAGTAGATATCTGGCTACTCACTTAACAGCTTAGGCTTACGAGGTGTCTGGCGCACTTTGGCTTAGATTCATTTGTGTGCCAATTGGCTCAACTCCAGCGCCGATTGGCGTGATCACAGATTCGATAGTGTACCAACTGGCTCAACTTCTGCGCTGATCGGTGCAAATGGTAGATTTGCTGTCTGGCGCACCTTTGCGCTGGCCAGCCTCCTCTCATGCAACTAGAACTCGACAATAGCCTTGACTAGATCTTCTACTGTTAACTTTGTTTAATAATCCCTAAGGTCCCAGTGGATACGATAAACCTTGGAATACTCAAATGAAGGGAAAAAGTCCTACAATCATACACCGTGCTCTTGCGTTATATAAGTGGGTGCGTAGTTATGAACAACAATATGGCACTAGAGTTATCACACATGAGTAGAACACTCTTAAAGGTTAACCCATAGTCCCTCATGGTAGATACAACCCATAGAATTTGTGAGCAACAGCTAGCAGCAGCTACAAACTCAGCCTCTGTGGTGGATTGGGCTATACTCGACTGCTTATGAGAAGACCAACAGATCAAAGAAGTACCCAAGAAATGTCAAGTACCAGAAGTGCTCTTCCTGTCAATTCTACACCTAGCACAGTCCGCATCTGAATACCCAATGAGATTAAGAGATGAAGATGCAGAGTACCAAAGACCAAACTCAAGGGTGTATCTGAGATACCTGAAGATGTGCTTGACAGCCTTGCGATGAGTCACCCTTGGGGAAGCTTGAAAGCGAGCACAAAGACACACCGCAAAGTGTATGTTGGGTCTTGTCACTGTTAGGTACAAGAGGGAGCCAATCATGCTTCTGTACTCCCTTTGGTCCACCTCCTCACAGTCTTCATCAGGGTCAAGTGCCGTTGTAGTGGACATTGGTGTAGACAACGGCTTCACATTGACCATGTCAAACTTCTTCAGGATATCCTTTGTGTACTTGGCTTGATGTATGAAAGTGCCTTGCTTGCACTGCTTGATTTGAAGCCCAAGAAAGAAGGTGAGCTCACCCATCATCAACATCTGAAATTCACTTTCCATGGCTTCCTGAAATCTGGACACAAGAGCATGAGAGGAACCACCAAAGATGATATCATCCACGTAAATCTGAACCATTAGAAATTCATTGCCATGCCTGAGAGTGAACAAGATTTTGTCAACACACCCCATGACATACCTGCGCTCTAGCAAGAAAGTCTTAAGCCTAGCATACCATGCCCTAGATGCTTGCTTTAGCCCGTACAAAGCCTTCCGAAGCTTGTACACATGGTTTGGGTATTTGTGATGCTCAAAGCTAGGTGGTTGTTTTACACAAACCTCTTCCTCTATGAAACCATTTAGGAAAGCACTCTTGACATCCATTTGATAGACTCTAATGCCCTTACAGGCAGCAAATGCAAGCAAGATCCTAATGGCTTCTATGTGTGCAACAGGAGCAAAGGTTTCCCCATTGTCTATGCCCTCCACTTGACTGAAACCCTGGGCAACAAGCCTAGCCTTGTTTCTAATAACCTCACCATCTTCCCCATGCTTGTTTTTAAACACCCATTTGGTTCCTATGACATTGACACCAATAGGAGGCTCTACTAGGGTCCAAACTTTGTTTGTCTCAAAGTTCTCCAACTCCTCATGCATGGCATTAACCCAATGTTCGTCAGATAGTGCGTACCAACATCCCAGGGTTCAAATGTTGCAAAAAAGAGGGAATTGGTAAAGCAAGAAAGATGTGCAGACCTTGACCTTGTTGTCCTCTCATAGAGATTACCGATTATTTGTTGAGGTGGATGTTGACACTAAATGTGGTGAGGAGTCTCTCTCTTAGAGCGTACCTCTCCCTCAACCATAGTTGGAGCTCGCTCAACAGCTGCTAAAGTAGATGTAGAAGCTTCTGGACCCTCTGCTGGAGTGGTGGTAGCAGCAGGAACAAGCTCAGATGAGAGATGAAGTGAATCATCATCATCATCATCGAAGCCCTGTAGGTCCTCTTCTACAAAGATGCTTTCCCTCAGCTCCTTATCACCTGAAGACTCAATCACATTCCTTGCACAAGAGTTTGATTCATCAAAGGTTACATCGCAGGATTCTACGATGGGGTTAGTTTCCAAATTCAAAACTCTATAGGAATGGCCATGGAGGGTGTAGCCAAGAAAGATGCCATTGGAAGATCTCGACTCAAACTTATCAAGATTGCCACGCTTGAGAATGAAGCACCTGTAGCCAAAAGCACGCAAATGAGAAATAGATTGTTTCCTCCTAAAACGTAGCTCATAAGAAGTCACATTAAGAATTGAGGGCAAGAAAACCCGATTAGAAACATAGCAAGCAGTGCTAATGGCGTCAGCCCAGAACCGCCTTGGAGTCCTATGCTCATCGAGCATCGTCCGGGACCTCTCCACCAAGGTTTTGTTCTTTCTTTTGACCACACCATTCTGCTGAGGAACATGAGGTGATGAAAACTGATGCTCAATACCATGCTCAAGACCTAAAACATCAAAGGAGAAGTTCTTGAACTCGGTGCCATTATCATTGCGGATTGCTCCTAATGCACCAAGGAGTTCCTTGAAAAACCTCAAAGCTAAGCTCTAAAAGTGATGAAACACTTCATCCTTGCTCTCAAGAAAGTTAACCCAAGAGTAGCGATAGTAGTTGTCAACAATCACAAGAACATACCACTTCCTACCCGTAGAACAAACCCGAGAAGGACCAACAGTGTCCATATGAAGCAACACTCCAAGGCGTTGAGTCATCACCAAATTGATTGGTGGATGAGAAGTGGCAATCATTTTCCCATGACGACAAGGAGCACAAACCAAATCCTTATCAAATTTGAGCTTAGGCAATCCTCGGATCAAGCCTAGGCCACTCAAGCGATATAACAAGTCAAAGCTCATGTGACCTAGTCTCCTATGCCATTTCCAGAGCTCAGAAGAAGATTGAGCAAACAAGCACTTGTGAGAACTAGGAGAACTAGCAAAATCAGCCTGAAAAACCCTGCCAATGTGAGGAATCACACAAACGAAAGAACCACTCGAATTAAGAACACAAGAAGCATTCAACTTAAAGCGCATTTCCAAACCAACATCAAGAAGCTTAGAGACAAAGAGGAGATTGTACTTGAGAAACTCAACCAAACCAACATCCTTGAGAGTGATTTTTTCACTTACCTTTACCGCGCCTCTTGCCTTCACTCTCCCTCTCTTGTCATCTCCAAAGGTCACATACTCCCGCCGCTTCAAGGGAGTGAGGTTGGAGAACACTTTGCATCTCCGGTCATGTGGCACGAACACCTGGAGTCCATCAACCATTTGTTCTCCAGGCCTCCACCTGTTGCCTACAAAGAACGAGAAGGAAAAGTCGATGGCTCAGTGCTGGGGTTAGACAAAAAGCATTTGGGAATCGAGCACTTAACCATACGACCGGTAGTAGTCATCATAGTTCTTTGCACATTATCATTCAGACACATGGGACGAGAACCACGATGGGAAAAACGTGGCCTGTCAAAGCGTCTCGACTCAAACCTTGGGTTGTGAGGATAGAAATCATCTGTGTGAGAGCCAAATCCACGCGAGTGACGCTCGCCATGATGGGGAAAATGTGGGGCGCCAAAGCGCTGCTGCACAAAGCCTATGTTTCATGAATCAAAGCCATATGAGGGATGACCCTGTCATGATAGGCACGAGAAAAAGAGCGAGGCTAAAAGTGAACAAAATCATCATAAAAAGCATCCCTAGTGAATTCATCTTGCTTCCTCTCAATCCTCTTACGCCTATAACCGAATTCATCCAAGTGGTCCTTGCAACCACAAAACATGCAAATGTTGACACCCTTAGGATTAGGCTTGGTTTGCATGGCAGGCTTGGATTTTGGCTTCTCTGTTTGCTTTGGGTTGAAGGAGGGTTTTGGACTGGGTGGATAGTATGTGTCAGTGGGTTTGATGGTGTTTTCCTCATCCTTGCAGCTGGAGCTAGGTACAAACTTACCCACATTTTCACTCTCCTTGTCACACCTCTCAAATCCCAAGCCCAAGTTATAGGTTAACCTAGAAGCACTCTCCTTCACTCTTGCCAAATCACTCTCAATCTTTTCCTCAGTCACTAGGGTTCTTTGGAGCCAAGACATTAGATAGTCATTTTCTTGGACTAGGACTTTGTTTTCCTCCCTAGAGATTACAAGCTTGTCCTTAAGAGACACACGCACCTCACATGGTGGTGGAAAGACCTTAGAGCGAGTCTCATTTAGCAGCTTGGACTCGAGCTCTTCGACTTTGAGGGTTTGAGCTTCCAACTCACTTGTGAGCTTGGGGCACTTCTGACATGCACCTAAAAGAGTTGGCCTAGCTTTGAATTCATCAAGCTCCTTGAGGGCACTCTCAAGCTGACTGACAACTTGAGCATGCACACTCTCCCACTGACTCAGAACATTCATTACAACTTGACAAGACTCACACTCTACAACAATGTCATCTTTAGCAAGCTTAGACCTAAGCGAAGCAATTTCAAAATCAACACTCTCCAACTTAGACTTAAGCTCTTTACTCTCATGAACAACACTACGAAGCTTATCATCTTGTATGAGCAGAACATCGCGCAAATGATTAAGTTTAGAAGAGAGCTCATCAAGAGTGGGAGGTACCTCGCTTATGTCGGAGTCGGATTCAGATTCGTTGTCGTGGTCGTTTTATGGCATGAAGCAAAGCCCGATGAAGTCATCCTTCCTCTTGACTCGTGGCTTCCCAACCTCCTCCTCCAAGCTTGTAAGACAAGACCTTCGCTTGATTTGAGGTCGACATTGCTCAAGGCGGCAACGCAGGCGTGTGCAATGGCCTTGGTGAACTTCTTGGAGTTCTTGCCCTTGTTGTAGAAGTTGTTCTTCTTCGGCTTGAAGTCTTCAGTGTTGTTATCGCGGTACCCGGCCTTCTTCTTCTTAGGACAGTCAGCAATGATGTGTCTCGGGTCACCGCACTCGAAGCAGGTTCTTGAACCCCCTCCTCTTCTCTCCTTCTGGTTGTTGTAGAACTTTCTAAACTTCCTTGTGAGCAAGGACAACTTCTCATCAAGAATGCACTCCATTTGTTCATCAGAAGCTGCAACAAGAGAAGATAGAGCAAACTCCAAAGAAGACTTGTCTGTGAGGGGTTAGTTCCATAAGAAGCATCACTGTGACTACCCTTCTGAGAGCTAGAAAGCAAAGCCATGCTAGAAGCAGGATTAACATGATTAGGACAAGATTTCCTAGACAGTTCATGAGATTTGAGCTTGCTATACAGTTGCTCATAGTTCAAGGTATTGAAGTCAACAGTTTCTTCTAGGGCAGCAATTTTAACCCTCCAAACATTTTCATCAAGTGAGTACAACAGTTGTTTAGCTCTATCATTATCACTGTACACAAGGTTACCACAAGCCCGCAAGTTGCACACAATTGCCTCAAACCTCCGAAAGGTGTCATCTAGTGACTCACCAGGTTTTTGTGCAAAGGTTTGGTACTGTCTATTGTAAGAATCCTTACGCATAGACTTGACTTGATTGATACCCTCATGGTACGTGCAAAGCTTAACCCAAATAGCATAAGCAGTGTCAAGGTGTGCAACGCGATCATGTTCACTCCTACCAAGTGCAGAGAGCAGAATGTTGACAACTTTGAAGTTGTGTTCATACCTGTTCAACTCACCTATAGGAGCAGTGTTGAGGTCGTCAGGTATGTTGTATTCTTTCTCGACGATGTCCCAGATAGCACGTCCTTGACTCAGGAGGTAAGCCTTGGTCTCCGACTTCCAGTAGGGGAAGTCCTCTCCGTCAAACATCAAGAGCATGACCGCATGCTTCTCCTTGTCACCTTCGGATCACAAAGCCGGTGAAGGTCAACTAGTGATCAAACCGGTTCTGATACCAATTGAAGGACCGAGAAGGCGACTAGAGGCGGGGGGGGGGGGGGGGGGGGGTGAATGGGAGCCAATCAAAATTCTCCAAGAGAACTTGGCCTATCCCAAAAATAACCTAAGCCAACCTCACAACCAATCACCAAGACTACACACACCAACTCTTGGTGTACTAGCCCTAGGAGTGATCAAACACGACAAAGAAACGCAGCGGAAACATAATGGAACAAGAAGAGCTCAAAATAGGTCAGTACTGGATTCCCATCGGCAGTGCCGACAACAGCCATCGGTAGTGCCGGTTGGCACTATCGGCAGTGCTGGTCACTCCCATCGGCAGTGCCAATGCAGGGTTCTCAGAAGCTACATACAGGGTCCATCGGCCGTGCCACTATACCCATCGGCAGTGCTGGTGCGGGGTTCTGAAACCCACTAGGAGTGCCGGTTCTGGTCGTCGGCAGTGCCGATCGACCTCGACAGAACAAGAAAAACTTTCGGGATTTTGGCAAATCTTCTCCAAAACCTAATCAAACGAACTCCAAATGATGTGATTTTTGGACTAGTGAATTCTTAGCACATCACAACCCTAATCCAAGTAGATCAACTCAATTGGCTCAAGAAATCATCATGAATTTCAGATGTTGTCCCAAGAACACCAAAAAGGGGAAACTTGAGAAATCCTTCAAATTGAAGGTGCTAGAGCTATGGATTCGGTCAAGAACCTATGAAGGATTGTTCTAGCTCATCATAGCAACAAGTTCCTCAAGAAATTTGTCCCATAAACTCATCCAAAAAGGAGATAAAAAATTCCCATGAGAATAGCTCCGAAAATAGGGAAAAAGAGAAATTTGGGATTTAGGGAGAGAGGATGATCTTGAGCATGAATATAAATATCATGTCATGGAAACAAGCTTACAAGATCCATAGGTACAAGGTTAGGAAGCCACCTTCTTTCTCCCACTATTTGGAAGAGCAAGAGATGTCTCTCACACACCCACTACTCTCCTCAAAAACATGAAGACCTCTCTTAGCACTAAATGAAGACCTAAGGCAAGGCTAAGGCTAAGGGAAAGAGAGGCACATCCCACCAGCCCTACCTCACCTTATATAGGCCCAAGGTCTATTGCCCATATGACAACACTACCCTCGGCCTACATAACACACCCACCTACCACCGAGGGCATAATCGTCCATCTTTTGCCTCATCGCCCGAATGCCATCGAGCCCTTCACGACTTTACTTCACCTCAAAGCAAGCTCTATGATGGTGCCACGTGCACCACCAACCACCGCCATCGGTTTTGAGGCCCAAACCGGGAAACCACCTTGCACGCTTCTCAAAGCATGACTTCTCGATGTCAACACGTGTCACCTTGTCCTGCGATGCTGACCACCGGCAAGTCTCTCCCAGTCCCTGTCCAACGAGCCCCCTTATCACATGCACCGGCATCCCGCTTGCCTTCACATGGTCAACACGCCATCTTCATCATACCACGGTTTTGAGGCTCAACCACGAAACCGTCCGTGCTTCTTACCTATCCATGTGTACAGTGTGGATCACCCTTGACTCCACCCGGCATCCTGATCGTCCGGCCCCAAGTCCCCTACTTGTGCCCTATCCTCTCACCGTTGACCGCCAAGTCGACTCCAGTGACCTACACATCATGAGACAAGCAAACACATTTTCCATCTCCTGCAACTTCACCAATACCTCCACCAACTCTGGTTAGTCAAAACCATAATCATGTACACACACATGCAATCTCTGGATTCCTGTATTTCAACTCAAACACCAAATCCACTCAAGTCAATTACTCATCACATATTGCAAATCATGACACATATCCACATGGTTTCTCAGATTTCTTCAAGAACATTCAAACCCTGGAGCTTTCGGTAAAACCTCAAATTCATGATGAATTCTTGAGATTTTTGTGTGATTCCACTTGGAGAAGGAACATCCTACCATGAGACATCTGCTGTCCAAGTTTCGTGATTTTTGGAGTTCGTTTGGATAGGTTTTGGTAATTCCCTTGCCAAGTTTTGAGCACAGTTTTGGTTCTATAGTGTCGATCGGCATTGCTGATGGCTCGACCGGCACTGCCGGTAGCCTGAACTCACAGTGACACACCAGTGACTCAAATCTGAACCCCACACCAGCACTGCCGATGCGCTCCTTTTCTGAGTCCAGAGAACCTCGCACTAGCACTGCCGATTGGTGTGACCGGCACTACCGATGGTCTCGACCAGCACTGCCGATGGGTGATGAGGACATCACCATGCTGGATACGCACATATCATGGCCGTCCCCAAGTTACAAGTCGTCACCAACTCGGTCATCGCGTTCGTCTCGGATTCAGCCGACACCCCTTCATGGTTTTGATGATATCTCCCACATCCGACGTCCAAATGAGACGTTCTTTGATGCGTTGGAAAGGGGACGACGATGCCATCGTTTTGGTTCTGGTCCTAGCTCCAGAAGGGTCGTGAGTCATAATATGTGACCATGACAAGGTGTTGTGCCACCTATTTTGGGCCAACTTGGCCATGTATCGTGTCGGGCCTTAAGCCCATGTTGTGGGTGCCCCCCTGGTCGCCCCCAACCCTAGGACGTCTTTGTTTCCTACATAAACTCAGTAGCCACCATCTTTTAGTTTCGGGTTTTGTTTAGTTTAGTTTTCCAGAGAGAAACTTGATCGAATTATTGTAACTCTGGCGACAAGTCCTTTTACAGTAATCCAGGGCCCCTGTTCTTATTCTACACCACTGTGGCGATTAGTCCTTTTGTGTTTAGAGCTTTAACCTTTTCTTGTGATTCACTTCATCCATATTTGCAATTTCAGATTGCGTGTTTATCCTCTCTTGCTTGTGTTCTCGATTTCACTTGTAGGAACAATCAAGTTGTGCTTGGTGTAACGGTTGCCGGGTTGGATCGTGTCTGATTCAAGCCGGGTCGTCGACGCCAAGTTCCCCAAATTCGAGTTTATCCCCTTACCTCTTGGAAGATCGGGCCATATCTACATCAATGGGAGTCTAGAGAGGTCTGACTTGTGTGCGTTTCTTGACTATTTTGAGTCTTTTCAGTTCTCTTTTGTTTCCGCTATGTTCCACTGCTGTTGTTGATCACTCCTAAGGGTAGCACATCACAAGTTGGTGTGTGTGGTCTTGGTCATCGGTTTTGGAGTTGGCTTGGGTCGTAATTGGGATATAGGCCAAATTCTTGAGAAGAATTTTAATAGGCTCCCATTCACCCCCCCCCCCTGGTCGCCTTCTCGGTCCTTCATAACCTTATCTTCTAGATTATCTTTTTACATTCTAGTAGCATGCATGCTGTAGGATGAAATATTAATAGTCACTCGATGAGTTTGCCTTGCATAATTTTCTTGCTTATTTGGTTATCTACAATATTGCCATGAAACTATTGTAGTTAAGGAATCAACAAAACAATTGCTCTAGATGACGGCTACATTGAAACCCATGTTTTGTTGTGATTTGCATTCTTGCTGAACCAAAGAAGCTAGTCACTATGTTTTCTTGTTGATCAATGATGCTCACCTTACTTGTGCCTTCCATGATATCTGAACCAAAATGCTAGTTGTGATGTTTTCTCTGTTAATCAAACATTATAATATTCTAGGCCTCAACTAAACTTAATTCATGCATCATGTCGTATCAATCATATTTATTCTCCTCCATGTTTTGCTAACTAAAAATGATGACTCTTATTCCAGAGATCTTGTTAAGTCATGCATGTTACCATAAAGTTGATAAAGTTCATGTTTGCTCTGTTATTTAACTTGTATGAACATGCAACATGTTAATCATGCTTGATTTTGTGCGCTTGGTAAATTGATAAAACCTATGCTAAAACTTAAGTTTCATGCTATTCTAATTATGTGCAAAGTCTCATTATGTTATCTCATTCCTAAGTGCATGTTTTGTGTTAATTACCTAAATGCTTAAGCAACTTGCAAAAATCATAACTAAATAATTATAATTGATATCAGGGTGAATAAAGTTCTAAAAATCATGTTTTAATGTACCTCATCAACTAAAAATGATCCTATGTCCAGAAAGTTTCTACAAATTTTCTCCAAATGATTAATTGCCTAATTTAACTAAACTTAACCGATTCTGGATAGACCTTAGTGTTTCATTAATAACTCAAGTTATACAATTCCAAATTGAGTAATTCCAATTGCATTGTGTTCATAATTTCATTATCTACCTCTCTGGAAAGTTTGATATGATGCATCTTGCATCACATCATGGCATGCATTTTCATACAGACATATTTTTTGTATCTAGTGATCTATATATCGGAGAGCAACATGGGTGCAATGAGGGGATGAAACCACTGTGATTGATTGATATTTGAAGCTGCTGTGATTGATTGTTGTGGAACACCTGCAAACCCCAGGCCAGCATCATGCATATTTCTACCCTTATTTGGATGAGTCTAATATTGAAGTGTGCGTCTATGTTTGCATTAAGTCGGGCACTAGTGGTACTTATGAGTTGAATCCTATTTGCTGCATTATCACCTCCTTGTTATTGTTATGTCCTTGTCCTTGATGTGTTGCTGGTTCAGTTTGGGTTGGTTTATTATGGTCTTTTGTCAAATGCTTAGCCATGCTTAGATCGGGTATAGAAAACTTGTATACACTTGATGATCGGTTCAGATTTTGTTTAATTAAGATGATGATTAATTTGATGACTGGGAGAGGGATAGGTAGTAGCCTCTCTTGGTCGATTAAGGACCCCACGATGTTCTCGTTGGCCTAAGCACTTTTCCATTCTGACTACATATCGAATATAATGGTAAAACAAGCCGATTATCTCACTTTATACAGGCTGTTGGGTTACAACTTCATTACTTGATTCACACGCACGAGTATCTATGTTGGGTACCTCCAGAGAAGGTCCATAGTACTCCCTGTGATGAGGGTTTTCCAGCTGTCTGGGAATGGGTGTGAAAAAGGTCGACATGAGTGCCCCCTTATGTGACTTTAGCGGTTGCATAAGCCGCATGGTCCTCTAGTCATGTGGGTATATTGAAACTCCCCTATAGGGTGTAAAATCAATTTGAATTGCCCTGATCTCGGTCATGATCATGCTTAGTGTTTCATTGAGCTTCGTCATAATAATTAGACTTTCACTTGAGATGATAAAATTGATAATGTAGGAGATGGTATATGATGATGCTTGGCTTTGGGATACATAGTTGTATGGGGCTGTTTTAGGTGTCTTGTGCCCATTAGATGGTCTTTTATTTATGCTTATGTTCACATGTAACTTTATACCTATTATAGCTTTATGCAAAAATGTCATCCTATGGTTTTATTCCTTGCTACAACCAAAATGCATAATCCTTTGGAGTAAGGACTAGCCCACGGGTAAGTCTTGCAGAGTACCTTCATACTCATGTTTGTTTGCTTAAGTTTTTTGCAGGTGTGATGTTCTTGCTGTCCCGTTTTGGTGCGAGTTGGTGGTGTTCGTGGGCTGAGCACTATCTACGTTATTTGACTTTGTTTTCAAAATCTTCCTCTACGTACTCGTCATTATTTATGCTAGAACCAGAACCAAATAGTTGGCATTATTTCTCACTCATGTTCTAGTAAATTTGATAGTTGGAATTAATTATATTGCTCTCATTCTTATAAAATTTCAGAACCTATCCATTTTGTTGTATCACTTGTAATATGATGTTATGGCGTGTAAAATTTTGTAATATGGTATGTGTGACTCCCATGTGATATATGCAATGTTGTTTACTGATGTGCTATGTTCTTAGGCGTTGTTTGGGAAGCACATCGGAGGACTACTCGGGTTGGATTCTTATTGGTTGAATTATTGGCCTACATGTTGTTCATGAATAGCAAGCTAATTCAACTAATTTGGATTTAACTTGGGCAGTTCTCCACACAACCCCCAGACCGTGAAGGGCCAAGTGAGGGGGATCATCTGAAGGGCCTGAGCCGACAGGTGCATCTGGCGGGCGTGATACTGGGAACCTTTGCAGGTTTTGACTATGCGGGTTGCATTGCCCACGACAATCGGCCAGTAAAATCCTTGGCAAAAAGCATTGCCCACGAGGGCTCGAGGCGCCGCATGATGGCCACAGCCCCCCCCCCCCCCCCCCCCCCCCCCGCCCGGTGGATATCGATGAGAAGCTTGATGCCTTCGCTGATGGGGATACATCGCTGCATGATTTTGGTGATGCTACGCTCATAAAGCTCCCCATTGAACAAAGTGAATGACTTAGGGCGGCAATAGAGTCGTTTGGCCTTAGTCCCATCCAGTCATGTGGGAGCTCAGCTAGTTCAACCTAGGGGTCAATTCGTTCGATCCCCGGATTCTCCGGCTGGTCGTCCAGCTTGCTCGAGTCAATCGGTCGGTCGATCTCCATCATGTCCATGAGTTGTTGGGTCATCGAAGGCGATTCTTCGACCCTCTGGTCAGGCGCTGCGGGATCGCTCGACCCCTCCTTAGGCCTCGCGGGCTCTTTGGGTCGAACCGAGGGCTGGTGCTGGTCGTTAACAAAGATGCCCGGAGGGACCTGCTCCCAACTAGATGCCATCTTGGCTAACGTGTTGGCCGCCTCATTGAGGTGTCATGGGATGTATTTGAGTTCTAGCCCATCGAACTTATTCTCGAGCTTGCGGACTTCCTGGCAGTAGAGTGCCATGGCATCGGTTCGGCACATAGACTCTTTCATGATCTGGTCGATCACGAGTTGGGAGTCACCCCGGATCTCAAGCTGCTGGTTGCTAAGCTCGATGGCGATCTTGAGCCTGTTGATGAGCGCTTCATACTCGGTGACATTATTCGATGTGGGGAAGTGTAAACAAATTGCGTATTTGATACGCACCCTGAGTGGAGAGATGAAGACGAGGCCGACACCCTCCCCTATATGCATGAGTGATCCATCGAAGTACATGACCTAGTATTCTTGATCAACAAAAGCGAGCAGGAGTTACGCCTCGGTCCACTCTGCCATGAAATCGACAAGCACCTTGGATTTGATGGCCGCTTGAGGTTGATATGTGATGTCGTGTCCCATCAGCTCGAGCACCCACTTGGGGACCTTGCCTATCGAATCCTGGTTCTGTATAATCTCTCGGAGAGGAAAGGAACTTATGATGTGTATTAGGTGGGAGTCGAAGTAGTGCCAGAGCTTGCGCTTTGCAACCATCACTGCATAGAGGATCTTGAGGATCTGAGGGTACCTGGTCTTTGATTCAGAGAAGACCTTGCTGACATAGTAGACAGGTTGTTGGACTTTGAGAGCATGTCCCTCCCTTTCTTGCTCGACCATGAGGGCCAAGCTCACGACATGGGTTGTCGCAGCTATGTACAGTAGTAGCACCTCTCCCGGGACTAGGGGCGTCAACACTGGTGTATTGCTCAATATGCGCTTAACGTCGTTGAGGGTGGATTGCGCCTTGGCAGTCCACTCGAACCGGTCGGACTTCTTCAGGAGCTTGTACAACGGGAGCACCCTCTTGCCAAGGCTGAGATAAAGCGACTTAACGCCGCCAGGCAGCCTGTGAGATGCTGCAACCTCTCAAGGATCTAAACCAGGCCCATCTGCTCGATCACGGAGATCTTCTTGGGATTGGCCTCAATGCCCCATTCGGAGACGATGAACCCAAGAAGCATGCCCCTCAGCACCCTGAAAACACACATCTCAGGGCTGAGTTTGATGTCGTTGGCGTGTAGTTTGGCGAAAACGCACTTCTTAGGCATCTGTCTTTCTGGACTTGATGACGATGTCATCCACATAGGCTTGCACCGTGTTACCTATCAAGTGGTCAAAGCACCATTGCATACAGCACTGAAAAGTCGCACCGGAATTCTTGAGCCCAAAAGGCATTGTCACGTAGTAGTAAGAGTTGAACGGTGTGATAAAAGATGTCATGAGCTGGTCGGATTCTTTCATCATGATTTGGTGGTACCAGGAGTACGCATCCAGGAAACAAAGGGTCTCGTATCCCGCCCTCGAGCTGACTATCTGGTCTATCCATGGCAAAGGAAAAGGATCCTTTGGGCATGCCTTATTTAGGCTTGTATAGTCAACACACATTCTCCATTTCTCATTCTATTTTTGTACAAGGAAAGGATTAGCTAACCATTCGGGATGATACACTATTGGTCGTAGTTACGCACCCACTTATATATCGCAAGAGGACGGTGTACAGTTGTAGCTCTTTTTCCCTCAGAGTATTCCAAGGTTATCGAATCCACAGGGAACGAGCGGAACTATTACTATTAAAGGATTACTAACAGATTGCAATGGTTGGGTTGGTGTGAATGATGACAGTGAGAGAGTAGTGGACGAATGTTATTGAAGATGTAACAACATAATGAAGTATTCTCTCCTTAGGATTGGTTCACTAGCATGCAACCTTATTCTTATCAACTCTAGTGATGACTCTAATATTCTACAAGACATGGTGGTTTCATTCACCCCGGCTGTCACTACAGAGGTTATTAGCTCCCCACTGGTTTCTTGCACTATGCAATGTGCAGAAGTGTATTGGCCTATACACTAATGGAAGGGGATAAATAGATGTGCAATTAAGTTCATCACATAGATTAAATTCATCAAGAGAGTATCAATGAGTATAAGAGTTACATCACCAGATCCCCGCACCAGAGAAGAGAATATGAGATTACTCGCTCATCCTCCCGATCAGCGCACACAAGCCGATCGACGCAAGCGTCACGCCGATCAGCGCGACCTCCCTTCTGGTGGTTCTCGTCGGTGTTGACCAACCGCCACCGCCAATATCCTGAAATCCTTGTTCTAACAACTCAATATGGCGATTGTCGTCTCTCTGTTGCCCCCTTTGCTCTTGATAGTTATCTTCCTTTTATACTCGACGGGATTAGGTCACCTTCCATCGACTCTGACCCATATTGGGTTGGGCCTTCGTCTTTGCCGGACTTGGGCTTGTGTTCGTCATCTTTTCCTCCTGCGCCGATCGGCACGGCATTGGAGCCGATCGGCGGGGTCAAGTATCTGGCCCATCTTCGTTGCTCTTTAGTCCGTTATCCATAATTGCCCTATTTTACACCTGTTTCCTGTGATTACATCCAAAACAGAACAACTACAAATATATGCAAATATGGGGTTAATTGTTAGTCTAAACCACCAAATTAAGGCGCAAAACATCCCTTTTTGGTAGATAAAATGGGTAGCTAGAAACCATCGGGGCACCCCTCATCGAGATGGGCTCGTATTGTCTCGAGCTCTCCAGCGGAGGCCACCATCGCTGCGGCGAGGTCGCCGCTCTCCGATTCACACTGGAAGGCGTGCTGGAGGGACGCACTAATAGTGATGACCCCCTTCGGGCCCGTCATCTTGGGCTTCATGTAGGTGTAGTTGGGAATAGCCATGAACTTGGTGTAGCACGGACGCCCTAGAAGAGCGTGGTATGCTCATGGGAAGTCGACAAACATGAAGACGAGGGTCTCAGTCCGAAAATTGGATGGAGTCCGAATGTGACGGGCAGGCTGATGCACCCGAGCAGCATGCCTTGTCATTCCGGGATGATCATGTGGAAGGGCGCACTAGCCGGCTATAGGCGCGATCGATCAATCTTGAGCAGGTCAAGCGTGTCGGCGTATAGAAAGTTGATGCAGCTGCCCCCGTCCATCATTACCATGGAGAGACAGACCTCGGTGATGATGGGATTGATCATGAGCAGGTAACGGCCCGGCCGTGGTACGTGCGGGGGATGGTCTGACCAATTGAACGTGATCGGCAGGTCCGACCACTTGAGGAAGGTCGACGTGGCAGGTTCTGCAGCAAAAATTGCGTGACGCTCGACTTCTGAAGTGCGCTGGCTTCCTCGAGACTCGGATCTCGTGAAGATCATATGACAGGCTTTGGTGTTGGGGAATACCGGTCCCCCTTGTTCGTCGTTGCCATCTGCGGGGTCTTGGACCCCTGGCTCTGGTGCCTTCTCCGGGTCTCCCTTATTTGCCTCCTCCCGGATGAATTTCTTCATCATCAAACAATCCTCGAGGAGGTGCTTGATGGGGAATCCGTGGTTAGGGCATGGACCATTCCACTTCTTCTCAAAGTGATACAGTGTCTCCCTTGCTACCGGCCTCTGTGCCTTACGCTCGGTGGCGGCCATGACCGGGTCACGCGTAGCTCGTGCCTTGTTTTTCTTCTTCTTCGGGCGGTCAGAGGTGCCGTCACCGGGTCCCTCTTCTCGTTTGCCCTTGCCCTTGCCTTCTGGTGCGTGCTGGAGGACCGCTCCCACGCACTCTTCACCGGAGCCGAAGCTTGTGGTGATGTCGAGGAGCTCGTGGCAGTGCGCTGACCCTTTTTGGCCTAGCTTGTGGATGAGCTGTTCCGACATTGCACCAGAGATGAAGGCCCCGACAATATCCGCGTCGCCCACGTTGGGTAACTCATTCCACTTCTTGCTGAAGCACCGGATGTAGTCGCGGAGCGACTCGCCGACTTTCTGCTGGCATTTCTTGAGATCCTAGGGGTTGCCCGGCCGGACATGGGTCCCCTGGAAGTTCCCCATGAAGATGTCCCTCAGGTCGCCCCAGTCGTAGATTTGGCCTTCAGGGAGATGCTCGAGCCAGGCGTGGGCTGAGTCCGTGAGGTATAAAGGGAGGTTGTGGATCATGGCGAGGTCATCGATGGCTCCGCTCGCCTGACACGCAAGGCGGTAGTCCTTGAGCCAAAGACCCGGGTCCGTTTCGCCCGCATATTTGGTAACGGTCGTGGGCGCCTGAAAGCGCTATGGGAACTCGGCGTTGCAGATGCGCGAGCTGAAAACCCGTGGCTTGGGAGGGCTCAGGCTCCGACTTCTCTCCTCATTGGTGTCATCGTACTGACCTCCGCGGTGTGGTTGGCAGCCTCTTTCTTGGTTTAGTCGCTCTTTCTCACGGTGGTGCGCCTTGAGAGTGTAGCGCGCGTTGCGGTAAGGCCCGACTCGGTCATGAATTGAGACTTTCTTGGGCATGCCTCCAGCCAGAGTCGATTGCCGAACCGAGTGCTATTGAGAGGTGTGGTATTGGCGCCTCCCGCGTGCCTGGACGTACTGATCTGTTGGCTAGACTGAGTGGCGTGTCGCTACGAGCTCGCCGCTAGAGCTGGGCCACCTTGCTTAGAAAGGCCACAACCTCTCACTGGGCCTATTAGGCCTCCAGAGTCACAGGCTCGGGCAGAGTACTAAGAAGAGTGAGGGCTGCCGCTATGTTTTGTCCCACTCGCGCAAACTATGGAGGGCCCTGGTCATTAGCGATGATACATTGTTGAATGTCGCGGGCCATGGCGTGAGCACATCCGCTCGGATCGGGGCGTGCTAGTTCGCGATCTATCTCCTCCTTTTCATGCTGTAGCTGGCGCCAGGTTTCTTCCAACTCCGCCTGTCTCGCCCTCAGTGGCTGCTGAAGGTCGTCGGGTTGAGGCGCGGTCTGTGGCTCCCCTACTGTGGTGACGGGGATGTTGACCGTGGTTCCTCCTACCGCCTTACCGTTTGTCGGGTTTGCCGGAGTGGGAGTTTCAGGGTTTTCCACGGCCCTAACGGCCGAGGTGTCGGCGTCTCCCTTGGTCGGGGTGGGCACAAGTTGCACCATGTTGCATCCTCATGGGGTGTCACAGCTTCTCGCGTAGCTCCCGGACTTGGAGCTGGAGCCTCCCGTGGACCCCATGTCAAGGAGGTCAAAGAAGGACTTGTCCGGGTGCTCGATGTTGGTGGCCCTTAAAACTCAATATTGGCCACCAACCGATCGGGAAATACAAGGTAAAGACCAAAGTTTCGTGAATATTTGTTTAAACTAATAAAGTTCCACGAGTTTTGGTGAAATATGTGTTTGCGGTGTAAAAAGGGCTAAAATCAAGTAAAAACATGAAGAAACACCCCGTCGGCTGATTGTGCCTTAAAATAGCAGGCCGACAGGATCATATGAGGCTGAAATCAGGGCCTGGCAGGGTCGTGATGGCTAAAATCCAAACCTAGCTGACAGGGTCATATGAGACTGAAATCAGGCCCGACAGGGTTGTGATGGCTGAAATCCGAACCCAGCCGACAGGGTCATATCAGGCTGAAATCAGCCACCCGGTGGGTCAAAACAGAGTCGCCATGAGGCTAACCATCCGACCTAGCCGATCCTGCAAAACACTCCAAAATGAAGCCGTTTTCCATTTTTGGACTAAGGAGGGTAAAAAGTGAAGAAATAAAGGAGGAATTCATGTGGCACAACATGAATAAGTCAAGACGTGACCGGGGGGGGGGGGGGGGGATCGGCACCAAAGATGGGCCGCCGCCCGGCACAGGCCGCCTCCTGGCCTGGCTTGCCGCCCGGCCTGGGTTGGCCACCCAGGGTTCCCAGCCCATGAGGCCCACAACTTCTACCAACCCCAAAACGGAGATTTTGGTGGAAACCGACCAAGTAACTGCCATCAGGACAAGATCTGAGCCATCCAAAGAAAGTCGGTTCGAAATTGACCAAATCCAGTGGCCGCCCGGCCTAGCCTGTCGCCCGGCGGTGCATGCCGCCCGGCATGCCCGGCCGCCCGACGTGGCCCGCCGCCCGGTGGGGGATTTTTTGCCCACCGACTCTCCTCCACTTTGAAGTACCCACCAAGGATCCGCCACCTATGAATAGAGGGGGAATTCGGCAGAAACAAAGCATCAAGCAAGTGAAACATATTGGAGTCCATTTCCCACTACTTTTCTTACTAGTAGAGTAGGTTAGTTAGTCGGGAGTTAGAGTCTAGTCGAGAGTATCGCTCAGGATTCCGGAAGTCATCTCGGAGTCTTGGTATGAGCTCTCTTGTATCTTTTCTCTTTTTCAAGACTTATCCCTTATCAATATAATTATATTTTCTTATTTATCTTGTCAAGTAGTTATCTTTACTTAGTCAATTTCCTTAAGTTACAAATATCAGGAAAGAACTTTGAAGCATAGTTTACGGGATTCTCAGCTAGGATTTAATTAAGATTAGTTCTTGAATAGAACTTAGGCTTGGTTATTTCCCGACTATTCTTCCGCTAGGCCAACGAAAGAATATCTAGGGAAAGCGTAGGCGTGGTGCCTAAGTTAGCACTAGTTGGTTTTGCATTCATCCCCACGGGCTGTGTGGTAGGCGGTAGGTGGTGACAGCCCTGTCCGTCCATTTAGTATTACACCACGTTCGGGAAGTCTCGAGCAGGGTTGTCTAGCGGGAACGTGCCCACTAGTGTATGAGGTTAGTTACCAACCCTATTAGTGGATCGTTGTCGTGCCCTGAAGTAAACTTATTGGTGAAAGACTCGAGGCTGTACCATGAATTTGGTGTAAGCACTCAACCCGAGTAACTAGGGATTTTGACACTTGACTTAGATAAAATAGGAAGATATAATCTTAGGAATTCTAGACTTAGACTCGCTGTCCTCCCGGCTAGCTTAATTGAATCTCTTTATTTATCTTAGTGTGGATTTCTCCTGTTTCACTGCTCCCCTTGGACTTTGTACTTAGCAATAAAAGTGTGCTGCTCTAAAACCAATTAGAGAGAATTTGTTGTCACCCTCGCACGTTCGAACGACTAACACTTGGACTACTAACCGAATGACTAACCACTGACCATTATCATCACATTGTCCTTCGGGTATTGTGTCCAAGTAACCCTTTTGCAGGAATGGCAAATATTTGGAGAGGCATCTACACCAAGTTCAGCAACAGCAGCAGCTCAAGCCATGGGAGGCGCACAGCAAGTGAGCATCGGAAGCAGAGCACTCCAGAGCTTCACATGGGCATACTCCAAGTTATCTCTCGAATTCAATGTCCATATCTGAAGCTCCAATGGAGCAAAGTGTGCAAAATGAAGAGTTTGACAAGTTCATGGAGAATGAAGAAAATATGGTGTTCAATGATTATGACGAGCGAAGCAAGTTCACCGCCATTCGGGACCGGGAGTTCACATCCGTGCGCAAGTTCGACCACAACTTCCTCGAGCAAATCGGCATCTTCGCGGATTTCGAGTACACACTCAACATGGCCGGATGGTATGATTTCTACCACCTCGATGATTACGGTTCCAAATGGCTTACCATTGAATTCCTTTGCACCTTAAAAGTCCTCACCACTCCGTCAGACAAATTAGGCACTCTCTACACATTCCGTCTTTTTGGTGAAACCTATGAACAGTCTTTAAAACAAATTAGTACCTACCTTGGTTTTGACCTTAAGGCCGCTGTAGACATTAATAAACTTAAAGGTTTCACCCCTCAAGGACTATGGGCCAAGATAGGAAGTCCCGTCATGGGGCAGGAGCGCACTAGCGACATTCATAACCTTTCGCTCCGTATAATTCACCGTTTCATCACTCACTACCTCACCCCTCGGGGTGATGTACGTTCAGTGAATAGTTTGGACAAGGCCTATCTTTATGCTGTGATAAAGAAAATTAAAATGAACCCCACTTTCTTTCTCATCAACCATTGGCTCACCCTAGCATTCAAGCAACATGAACCTATCACTTTCACACCTTTTGTCACTAGAATTGCTAGAAAGGTTGGCGCGCTCCATAGAGCTAGAACAGATCGTCTCCCTAGTGCTTCTTTGCTAGGGAAAGATCACTTTTGGCAAGCCCACCTTTTGAAGGAAGAGAACAATAGGTTCTACATGCTTTATCTGACGCAAGATGCAGAGTTAGAATTGCCTAATCCCGAGCTCACCCTCATTGGTAAAAAGAACTTTCTATACAATTGGCAAGCTCCCGTGCAGCGTGCACGACATAGTGTTTCAGGGGACAGACCACGAGGAAGAGCTCCTCGAACGGGTGCTTCAGGAAGCTCTCAATACCATTGGGAGCAACCACAGTACCCTGAATTTACTAGCTCGTCAACACACTACACTAGCTCATCCCATGAAGAGTTTGAACCATCCAATCCTTACGGGATGGGAAGTTACTATCAACCCCATGAAGGCATAGGAACTTCACGTTCTGCCTGATTCACATCATACAACTTTCCGGAGTTGGAAGGTGACATGCAATACTTGGCTGCAAACGCTTATGAGACCAACATGCGAACCCAAAAAATACAAGCAGCCATAAGGGATAGGCAAGAATGGCAGCAACAAACATCGGGACAACTTCAGAAAAACCTCTCCATGATGGATCAACTGTTCGGCCACTTCAACATCGACTATCAACCGCAATAGTGAATGTCATCCAAGCTTAAGTCTTGCAAAGACCTAAGCTTGGGGAGGTACGTGAAGCAAGGTACACCAATTGTCCTACCCTCTCTTCCTATTTTTTTTAAGTTGTTTTATTTCCTTTATATATTATAAAAAAAGAGAGAGATTTTTGGTAAAGTTTAAGAAAACCCAAGAATATTTTTCACTTTCAAGGAAAACCATAAAAATTTGCAAAACTAAAAAGAACAAAAAGATTTCCCTTTCCAAATAAAATTGAGAACTTGGTCTCTACCTTGCCTATGGAAATGATGAATAGTTGCCCTATTAGCTCTCTGTGAGTCTCAAGTACACAACCTCTACTCTTCATTTTGGTGGGTAATGATAGACCGGCATGATGATAACGCTAGTCTCTCTATGTTTTAGTGAGAGCAAAATGGGTAATAAACACAAAGTCTAGTTGTTGGAATTCATGATATAGCATGTTTTGATGAGTCTATGATCTCCTCATGATTAGAGTCCAATAAATTCTTTCAAAACCATGCTGCAATAGAACCTCCTACTTGGTGTAGTTCTTCCCTATGATAAAAAAAAATTCCTACCAAGGCCAGATATTAATTGTGAACCAACTTTTATGCCATCCACGTATGCATTGAATTTGGTTAGGATTTGATCCTTATGAGGGACTTGCACTTTCAAAGCCAACCATTTTCCTTCGCGTTATCTTTGAGTTCTCAAACAATCATACTTGGTTACGCAGTTTCCACATTGGATTCAAGCGTCCACTTCACAAGCATGTTAGCCAAAAATCTCTCCTTTGCGAAAACCTTGATCCTACAAGAAAGATTTTTGTCCTCCCAAAATAAATGCTCAGAAAAAGTTCACAAAAATATTTGAACCATTAAACTAGCTTCCCTACACTATGAGAGCTAAAAAAAATTCAGCTCTCATAGATGTACAAATGTCAAGTTTCAAGGTTCATTCTTTGAGCAAAATAAAGGACCATCCTTTCTCTCTAGCACAAAAATCCAATCTTTGTTAAAGATTTTTGCTATTGTCCTAGTCTACTCCTTCGTGTGAGTCCATTCTCTCCCTCTCCCCTGGACATTATTTCCAAATGGTTGGAATGAGAAAGTGCAAAGTCTTTTCGCTAGGACCATCTCTTAACTTAACAAAATATGCATATTAGATGTGCCATCCTACCAAGCTCCACATATAAAGCCAAATTTCATAGAGTATGATGAGCACTTGGTGAGGAAATACACTTCTTGAGAGATGAGAGTCATAGTGAAAAATTGCACCAAGAGGGAAAATTTTCAATCTTATGCAGCATTTCAAAAACTTTGGACTCATGATCATGTAGGAGGTTGAGTGACAAAAATCTAAACTAGTTGTTTTGAGTTCCAACCGCTCATGACAAGGTTATAAAATGCCTAAGAGCCCCACTTGCAATGAGAAAGACTTAGTGATCAATTTGTGCTGGTTTACTATTACCCCTATGTTGTAGGAGTATGTGTTTGTGCACTTGATCCTTGCAGGGCTCTAATATTGAAGCAACTCCTGATCCATCACTTCCAAGTTTTAATTTGCTTGGGACGAGCAATGGTTTAAGCTTGGGGAGGTGTTGGTCGCCGTTAAAACTCAATATTGGCCACCAACCGGTCAGGAAATACAAGGTAAAGACCAAAGTTTCATGAATATTTGTTTAAACTAATAAAGTTCCACGAGTTTTGGTGAAATATGTATTTGCAGGGTAAAAAGGGCTAAAATCAAGTAAAAACATGAAGAAACACCCCGCCGGCCGATTCTGCCTTAAAACAGCAGGCCGACAGGGTCATATGAGGCTGAAATCAGGGCCCGGCAGGGTCGTGATGGCTGAAATCCAAAGCCAGCCGACAGGGTCATATGAGGCTGAAATCAGGGCCCCACAGGGTCGTGATGGCTGAAATCCGAACCCAACCGACAGGGTCATATCAGGCTGAAATTAGCCACCAGGCGGGTCAAAACAGAGTCGTCATGAGGCTAACCATCCGAACCAGCCGATCCTGCAAAACACTCTAAAATGAAGTCGTTTCCATTTCTGGACTAAGGAGGGTAAAAGGTAGAGAAATAAAGGAGGAATTCACGTGGCACAACATGGACAAGTCAAGACGTGACCCCAGGGGGGGGGGGGGTCGGCACCAAAGATGGGCTGCCGCCCGGCCTGGGTTGGCCACCCAGGGTTGCCAGCCCATGAGGCGTACAACTTCTACCGACCCCAAAACGGAGATTTTGGTGGAAACCAACCAAGTAACCGCCATCGGGACAAGATTTGAGCCGTCCAAAGAAAGCCGGTTCGAAACTGACCAAATCCAGTGGCCGCCTAGCCTGGCCTGCTGCCCGGCGGTGCATGCCGCCCGACATGCCCGGTCGCTCAGCATACGTGGCCACCCAACGTGACCCGCCGCCCGGCGTGGTTTTTTTGCCCACCGACTCTCCTCCATTCTGAAGTACTCGCCAAGTATCCGCCACCTATAAATAGAGGGGGAATTCGGCAGAAACAAAGCATCAAGCAAGTGAAACATATTGGAGTCCATTTCCCACTACTTTTCTTACTAGTAGAGTAGGTTAGTTAGCCGGGAGTTAGAGTCTAGTCGAGAGCATCGCTCGGGATTCCGGAAGTTGTCTCAGTGTCTTGGTATGAGCTCTCTTGTATCTTTTCTCTTTTTGTAAGACTTATCCCTTATCAATATAATTATATTTTCTTATTTATCTTGTCAAGTATTTATCTTTACTTAGTCAATTTCCTTAAGTTACAAATATCAGGAAATAACTTTGAAGCATAGTTTACGGGATTCCTAGCTAGGATTTAATTAAGTTTAGTTCTTGAATAGAACTTAGGCTTGGTTATTTCCCGGCTATTCTTCCGCTAGGCCAACGGAAGAATATCTAGTGAAAGCGTAGGCGTGGTGCGTAAGTTAGCACTAGCTGGTTTTGCATTCGTCCCCATGGGCTGTGTGGTAGGTGGCAGGTGGTGATAGCCGTGTCTGTCCATTTAGTATTCCACCACGTTCGGGAAGTCTCAAGCAGGGTTGTCTAGCGGGAACGTGCCCACTAGTGTACGAGGTTAGTTACCGACCCTATTAGTGGATCGTTGTCGTGCCCTGAAGTAAACTTATTGGTGAAAGACTCGAGGCTGTACCATGAATTTGGTGTAAGCACTCAACCCGAGTAACTAGGAATTTTGACACTTGACTTAGATAAAATAGGAAGATATAATCTTAGGAATTCTAGACTTAGACTCGCTGTCCTCCCGGCTAGCTTAACTGAATCTCTTTATTTATCTTAGTGTGGATATCTCCTGTATCACTGCTCCCCCAACTATCATTATCAAACATCCTTACCCCCGTCTTTGGTCAGTTGGTACAATTCTTATAGTTATATCTTTGTTAAACCAACTTTTACGCCTAGCTTCCCTGCGGAAAATAAATACGATACCTTGGAATACTCCCGGGTGAAATGCTACAATAGATGTTTCGTGCACTTGCGGATTAATTCATATTTCTCTTAAAGCTTAACAAACATCAAATTATTTCTGGCATCGTACCAGGGATAGTGATATTCTTGATGCGACGTTAAGAAATGCCAACACTCGATCACACCGACAAACCCAGAGCCCGCGGAGGTAGGAATCATGAGCTGCACGATCGCGTCTTGGAAGCACTCTGCAGTGTTCCGCAAGCCATGCAGGCATCCCTCTGAGGGCATCTCTGTGGGCCAGCTCGGATGGAGGGGTTTTCCCCCAAGGAGCTGTCCGTGGATGTTCGCTAAAGCGAACACGAAGTAGCGGAGGTTATCTTGGTCAGGCGTTGGGCCCAAGTAGCACTCTAAGTGGAGCCACAGCTGGTCACCATATCCGGGCGATGTCATGGAGCGGGGGTGACACGCGACCTGGCCGGATCGAGCCAAGCCGTGTGCACCTCCTCATCGGCGATTGCAACGGCCACCGCAATAGGATCCGGGAGTGACTCGTTGATGACTTGCAGCGTCCCGTCTGCCATGACTGTGAAGTCGAGCATGTCACCCATATCCTCGAGCCATCATGAGAGCGCCACCTCAGAGGTGGGTCCCGGGGCCGGAGGTGGCGAAGACGTCAGAATGCTGACGCATGGCAGCTTCCGGTCCACAGTAGCAATGAACTCTAGGCTCCCAAAGAACACGCTGCTGCCGGGAGCCCAAAAGGCAAAGGAGGTGGCCATCCAAACCAGGGAGTGATGAAGCAAAAGTGCGCAAAAGCCCCTACCTGGTGCACCAACTATCAGTGTTTAGATCACTGGCTAGTAGAATTTGTTCACAGGGTGCGTGTTTTAGGCTCGGTGATGGCTACGCAAGAGGACACGGGGGGTTATACTAGTTCGGCGAAAGCCCTTACATCCAGTTCTCTAGCCTACTCGTTTTACTTGCTCCGGTATGGAGTACAATGGTGGTGAGAGAGGAGGGAGCTCCAAGTCTCTGGTATGAGTGGTACGCGTGTGTGTGAATGATCAATTGTTGACTGCTTATTGTAGATAAAAGAGTGGGTCTCCCCTTTTATACTTCAAGGAAATGGGCCCATTTACATAGAGAGAGAGAGAAAGAGAAGAGAGTCAGGTTCTACACATGTAGAGTTGGTGGAGGCGTGCGGTTGAAGGCAAAGTTCCTAGTCGGCGGCATGGTCTTTGGTCTTTGCGGGCCCATCATCCTGGTCTCATGTCAGGGGGTGGGCACTATGCCTAGGTGTGCCCCTATTTCCCGTTGTTGGGTTGAGCTGCCCTTGTCACTGTAGATGGCAAGTTCTGCCATATATGGAGAAACGCATCATGTGCGCTATCACGTTATCCGAATGGCGGTCAATCGGGTTGTCCATCACTTCATCATGCATCGCCATGCTTAGGGGGTGTCATCAGGAGGTATCATCACAGACCGCCATGTCACGCCTGCTCTCATCAGCGGGCGATGGTGATGATGAAGGCAGCAGACATACTGACGGATTTGACATCCCGATACTGTATGGGCATTGCATGTATGGCATTTAAGGCCGGGTGGTTGGCGGTTGTTGATCAGCAACTCTCTACGACCCCTTCTGCCCAGGGTCATAGCATCGAGTTAGGCCTGTCTGATCCCACTTGGAGTTGGGATCTGTCCCATCCTGTCAGGATAGCCAGTCTCTCCACTTCGCCACTATTGGGTCGGTCAGGGTCCCTTCTCCTGTCTCGTCTAAGCTCGAGTCCTACCGACGAGAGTTGGTGGTGGTAGAGTTTATCCGGTAATCATGAGGGGCCCACACTGTCAACATGACTGTTGCGGCAATGGAGCGCCTGTCCTTCCTCCGGACTGGACATGCTCGGGCGAGCAGCTTAGTCATCTACTTAGAAAGGCGAGCCATGCTCGAGTTTGGTCGGGCGTGGAGACTTGTCCTCGACCCCCTCTGGTGGGTCGAGCGAGGCGCAGTGAATCACTCGACCCCAGCCTAGGGGTCGAGCGAGGTGGAACTGGCCCCTGACCACTCAAGGGTCGAGCAAGTCGGGGTAGTGGCACGATCTGCGCGGCTAAGGCGCGACTGTTGTGTGGATGCCTTCTGGTGGGGTTTGTACGAACGGTGCCTTAGCGGTGATCCTGCGGGTCCCATGGGCGGGACTCATGTGGTCCTTCGGGGGGTGCCACATGGCACCCCAATCTTTACCCTCGACACCACCAGACTGAGCTCCACTGAAAAACCTAGGGCAAAATTTGCCCCTTCCTTTATTTCTGGTGATCAAGTTCTTCTCTGGCTATCGACTCTGAGTTGCTTGTGATGCCGAGCTCAACTGCAAAACCTAGGGCAAAAGGTTTTACAAAATTAGATAGAGGAAATGAAAAAGATGTGTGGCTTAACATGGTCGAGAGAAATAACAATTAAAGTTTGTTGGTGGGTTGCATCTTCTAAAGATATGTAAACTAAATTATTAAAATTATACCTTAATAAATTATAGCCTCCTCCTCCTCGACTTTCTGGTTGTGAGGGAGAGATAAATAGGTCATCGTCGCCGCCGCTAGTATTCCTGCCTTCTCCAATCTGCCTCAGGCTCCCTATCTCACTGCTTTCGCCACACCAATCTTTGCCATTGCCGGCTTGCCCGCCTCCCTCACTGGCAAAATAAAGCTCCCTTCACCGCATATGCTCTCGTCTATATGTCTGATGCCGGCATCTCACCTTCTTTGCTTTTAATTTTGTTCTTCTTTGATTTCCTCCTTACCATGTTGGCATTTCTGCCTTAAGCAGTGGAGTCACCAATGCTGGATGTAATTTGTATTCTTTCTCACTTGCCTGTACGCATACTTGCTGCCTATGAACAGATCTCATGCGTATTTTTGGACTTAAGCGCTGCCACCCAAAGCCGATCACGTTCCCACCATCAGGTGGCTATATGTGTAATGCACATGCGTTCACTTCAATACACCTGAAGTTCAGTAGTTTTGTTGCGGTCTTGTTGCACCACAGCGATGCTGCCATTAGCAGATTGGGTGCGGCCCTAAAGCACATTTTATATACCCCCATTGAGTTGTGTGTGGCCCGATGTCCTAATAGGTTTTCATCATGATCATTCACTGTCATGTAACGCAACATACTACTAGGCCATCTTCTTACACCAGCCGAGTCCTCACGTGGCTATAAGCTTTATGACCATTGATGATTGAATCCCTAAGGTATGAATATTTTGGTGATTAATGACAACTATGAAATTATGGGCTAATATCTTCATGAGTGTTGAGTACACAGGAATCATCTTCTACTCTATTACAAATCCTATTTACGATGGTTGCCTTGGCGGTTGACAACAATGACCACAAGCATGGAAGCTTGATGATCTTGATAGAGTTCAAAGGTTGATGGAGATGGATCAAGGCTAAGGACAAGCTAGGAGCAAGTGTTTGGAACACTTGTCTAGTTATCAGGGCTTGTGTCTGTAGGAAAAACTAGATTATCAAGGGTGTCTACGTCATATATCTTAGGTCACGCTAGTCGTTGATGTGCACGGATGCTCAATGAAATCGCAAGGCAATAGGTGGCAGTGGAGAGGCCGAGGAGCCGCCGGATGAAGCTGGGAAACAAAGTCAACCAAAGACGAGGAGTTTCAGCTTGTGGAGATGGAGACCGGAGAGAGACATCATGGAGACCGGACTATACGGTCATTAGAGAAGATGTTAGATCAGTGAGGACTTGCTGTGAGGAATCTGTCGGTGTGAAGACCCATAGAGACCGGATAGTGCGGTCTACAGACGATACAATACGGTCTGTATGGTTGGGAACAGGATAGAAAGGAAGAAGTTTTGTGTCGCGTCTAGAATGAACATGATTCGTAGAGACCAGATAGTCCGATCTACAAGTCGGACAATATAGTCTGTACAGGAGATACCACGGACAGGAGCATAATAGCTCTAGAAGAGCCATCCAGAGGAGACCGGACGGTCCGGTCTAGTAGAGATCGAGCTGTATGGTCTGTACGTCCGGAAAGGCTGTTTCATGGAGCAACGGCTAGTTTGAGGTTGGAAGCATATATAAAGTCATTGCTGGGGTCTTGGAGACCTCTCTTGGCCATTGGGATTGCTGGGAGCATCAGTAGGGAGCCAAGAGGAAAAGAGAGGAGCACTAGGAAGAGATATTGCATATCTTGAGAGTGCTAGAGAGTAACTTGAGCATCTATACACATCTAAGGCTAGGGTGTCCTTGAGAGTGTGTTCTAGGCTGTTACTCTTGGTCTATGGTGAGACCTAGAGCAGTTAGGCGTCGGTGATGAGCCTATCATGATCGGTGGTGAAGGCCGTCACACATTTTACATGGTTTGAGCTCGTTGATGAAAGGAGCATCGATAGTGAACACCCATGACGGCTTGAAGAGTGTGGCAAGTTCTTGATGGAGGTGAGCTTGTGCATTGATGGCAGTGGTGACGTGATCGTCTCTTCATTACCGGAGTGATTGCGGGCTCTTGGGCGAGAACTCCACTTGGTGGTGGGAGGGACCCCTCTCTTACTATTCTGCAATTGTGTGCTATAGTTGATAGCTTGACTTTAGGTTTGCATAGGCTAGTGTGTCTTAGCTTCCACATTGGATTCATCATGAACACTAGCATGTGTAGGATCTTGGTCTCCTAGAATTGTTTGGTTGCAATGATTGCTAGGGTCGAGCGAGGAAGTTGAAGTTTGTTGATTGTGATTGGCTTACCAATTCACCCCCCTCTTAGTACACCTTCGATCCTTACAGTGGCTTGCACCAATGTCGTCGTCTTGAAGACAAGAATGTCACCTTCGGCATGTCACAAATGGGCTCTGCACCTTGCGCAGCTGGCTTTGACAGCTCGACCATATGCATTCAGTTGCATTGTAGCCCTCGTGCCCTTCATGAGGCTCTAGCCTAGACCATGTGGCCCACCTAAAGAAGCGCAAATCCACATATATGCTAGCCATCAATTTTCCATCTCTGCAGCCAATTTTTTCATTTGCTATACTTTTACATTAACCCCCTAAAGTTTATGGTTTTCATGTAACTATTAGTTTCAGTGGCAGTAACTATGAGTAGTAGCTTATGAATATTTGTAATTGGCCAAAACTCCCCTGAAGTTTGGTTTATTTACAATTTTTTTGGTGAGCAATAACATGTATACCCCTGAAGCATTGAGTCTTTGCTCAAATGAATATTGCACTCATATATTTGATATACATTTTTATGTATTTATGTGAAATTTCCTTAATTAGTGTCCTACAACGCCATGTTGTTTTTCTTTTTATAAGACTTTTTATGCTTTAGCTATGGGTTATATAACCCTAACGTATTATTACCCAAAAGGCTCGTTATTGTATCAGTTGCACACATTTGAATGCGTGAAAGACTCTAGAAAATTGATGAAAAATCTATGAATATAGATAACAACACTTTACTCCTTGCACACCTTATTTGTATTTTCTCTTCTTTTCCTGAAGTAAAATGAATGCAAGAAATTTGGATGGCCTATTATGACATCTAATCTAGGATATTATATATCCTGAATGGCATGTATATCTTATCTTGATTATAATGTAACATCAAACTTTAGGCATACAATATCAGTCAGGTTATTGTATGACTCAAAGTCGGCATAAATTCTTTTACTACTAAATAATCATGAATCATAATTGAGTGGTTGTTTTCTTCAAACTATAACTTCCTGATTGTGAAAATAAAGCAATATTGCATACATCTCCAGCAACAACATGAAGTTTGTTGTATGAGTGTCTAAATGTTCTATATCCTTATAGATTCTAACTTGCTTTGTGCGAAAAAGGGTTGTAGTTCCCGAAGAAGCACTACACTTATAGTACTATTGAATTCTCGTTGCTCCTGAAGTGCATAGATGTTTAAAATTATTTTGCCCATGGTAACTGAAAAGATCATGGGAACCTGGAAAAAAATGAAGGATGTATTGTCAAATATTAGAGTAAGCTGAATGGTAAGTTTAGTTCATAATGGGCATGAGGGGTAAGGTGTTTTTTTGGTCAACAGTCCTAAATCTTACACATCATGTACCCTTAAATACATACATAATGGTATGTTTGCCATCTTATATGAAAGAAAGATTGAAAAACAATGTATTTGAATCTCGCATCACTACATAGCTGGAAGCTAATGTTGGTCTTGACTCATACTTATTGATCAAGGCTCTAAAATGTCATTTTGGAAGCTTGTAGCTAACATAGTTATTGATCTCTCTTTCGTGTTAATTTGGTAATGGACCTTGAAGATTTTTCAGAGGCCTGCAACATTCTCCTAGATTTTCCCAATCTAAAATATCATTTGACTCCAAGAGATGCAACAAGTGTTTTTTTTTGGAGTTTATCCTTGAAGGTCATGTATGCTTTTGCCAAGCAGTTGACCTTTTTGCTTAGTATAAGACTTTGCATTAGAAATATGTTGTTGAATGAACAATTTTTTGGGGGTATTTCTTGCTCTACCTAAAGGTTTACCTTTGATGTTGAAAGATCAAAATTTATAGTAAACCATTGAATGAACAGGTTTAGTATATGATCAAAGGAGCATATAAGCCTTGAAGGCAAATGCACCACAATTGTTATTCTTATGGAAACTTATTATCAAGTTGTGTTGGCATAACCCATATGGTGTCGTGTGCTTGTAGACGTCGATTGTGCTCTTCCTATATATTGTTCATTGGTTGAAGTCATGATTGAACTTTGCTTATGTGCGGAACACATGCCAACCACAATTTTTTTCTGTGTGTCATGTCTGACACCCATGTTATGGTGACACTAATCATTCACCAAAAGTCTGGCTATGCATCGATCATGTTCCAATGAGTTACTTTTAATAGCAGACATGGGGTAGTTTTTCATGCCTCTACATTCATACCAAACTCCAGGCAAAATGAATGACAACCACCACTCCTAATCAAGTGCATGAAATTTCCCTATTATATCATCACCGTAGCATTCATCTATGGGCCACTACCTATAGTTTTGGATCTGCTGAATCTGAAATTCCTTTGATCTTGAGCCCATATAAGGGGATTGACAGTATGCTATAATGAAATATCTCAGCATTCAGGGGGGGGGGGGACTTATTTTATATGGAATGCCTTGATATTTTTGAATAGTATAATATGCACAAGCGAAGTTGAACTTGAAGTTTAGCTCCTACTCCTATATGCAATAGGCAAGGGATATGCCAGAAAATATTGATATAATGAGGAGTAACCTGATCAGTCTTTACCTAAAGTAAATACTTCTACTTGAACTAGATTGTGGATATACCCGGGATGAAATAAAATCATATCCATTTATGACTTATTGGCAGTTGATCGAATTCTACAGGGACGATTGTAAATAAGAGATCAATCAGCCTTAGTGGAAGCATATTCTTATGAAAGAAATCCATAGTATGTGTGATAATTCTCCCCTGATACTGAAGAGAATTCACCTAGAAAGTACCTGTTGATGAATTAAACCCGATGATTACTGTATGCATATTATAGCACTGGGAATGCAGAACAACATATCTATCATTTTTAGGAAATTATGAAGATCTGCAAAATAGTGAAAAGTAGGAATTAATCTATCGACACGTATTTGCCTCTATAATTGCTAATGATTCTCCTAAATAGACTCTGGATACGAAATAAAGTCCATGGCACAAATTCTTGAAGCACTTAAATTGGGTCAACTAAAATATGCAATAAAGGCTGAACCAAAACCGCCAAGTAATTGCGAACATGAAGTCACTATTGATATACTAACTTGGTGGCCAAGCAAGAGAGGACATGACCAGAGGCTATATAAACACCATATGACGTCCAAGAGAGGACAACAAGAGGGAGAATTAGGCTATAGGAGCCGCTGCACATCACCAGCAGGCAGCCTTAGTTGAAGAGCCACCAAATTGAAGAGGTATAGTCTAGTCGGGTAGGGTCCCTGCGTGGTGCACTACACCGGAGCTAGGAGAAGTAGAGTCATGTAGCTTAGGAGTCGTGAACGATGCATCTTGGCTGCGATGATCGACGCACCAGTTGTGCCAATCGGCGCATCCCTGATGGTGATGAATATTGGTACAGTTATCAATTTATGTTATCTATCTGGATTATATTCTTGGCTGCAATTTGTGTTCGTTCGGATTGATTGATGTTGCATACGCTTATTTAATTGCTTAGATGTACATCTAAGTATTTAGATGCTATCTTAATCATGGTGATTAGGCTAGTATTCGGATCTTGTATGAATCATGATTACTTGATGATGTTAGGGTGTGGTTTAGTTGTGATAGAGCTAAACTTGCGCAACACTTTTAGATAGTCATGTAGGGGTTAAGACGCTCGCATGATTAAGGGTTTTCTCCCGGCAGCGATCAATCAGGAGCCGCTCAGAAAGCAGGGTGGTCTTGCTCATCTTCGATGTTTACCGATTGTTTAAAGTGCCAAGTAAGCTAGGATTAAGATGATAACGACTACTGCTTCAGTGCCGATCGGCACACTAGTTGCGCCGATCGGCACAACCTTTCTCCGACCGCTAGATGCATATAGGCTAGCTCCAGGTAATACTCCTTGGTCGATGTGTATGCTCCTACTCCCACAATGGCCCGATCTTCCGAGAGGTAAGGGGATAAACTCGAATTTGGGAAACTCGGCGTCGACGACCCGGCTTGAATCAGACACGATCCAACCCACAACCGTTACACCAAGCACAACTTGATTGGTCCTACAAGCGAAATCGAGAACACAAGCAAGAGAGGATAAACACGCAATCTGAAATTGCAAATATGGATGAAGCAAATCATAAGAAAAGGTTCAAGCTCTGAATACAAAAGGACTAATCACCACAGTGGTGTAGAACAAGAACAGGGGCCCTGGATTACTGTAAAAGGACTTGTCGCCACAGTTACAATAATTCGATCAAGTTTCTCTGTGGAAAACTGAACTAAACAAAACCTGAAACTAAAAGATGGCAGCTACTGAGTTTATATAGGAACCAGGGGCGTCCTAGGGTTGGGGGCGACCAGGGGGGCGCCCACAACATGGGCTTAAGGCCCAACACGATACATGGCCAGGTTAGCCCAAAATAGGTGGCACAACACCTTGTCATGGTCACATATTATGACTCACGATCCTTCTGGAGCTAGTACCAGAATCAAAATGACGGTGTCGTCGTCCCCTTTCCAACGCATCAAAGAACGCCTCATTTGGACATCGGATGTGGGAGATATCATCAAAACCATGAAGGGGTGTCGGCTGAATCCGAGATGAACGCGGCGACCGAGTTGGTGACGACTTGTAACTCGGGGGACGCCATGATATGCGCGTATCCAGCATGGTGATGTCCTCATCATCCTCCCCTTCTTGAATTGGAGTCGCCCTCGACTCCATCTCATTATCAATCTCCTGCAAAAGGTTAGTACTAGCAGAATGCAAAGTACAAGATACATGATCATCGATCGAAGATATATCACGACAAAGCATAGTATAGCAAGGTGCATCATGATTATCACAAAGTTCAGTAACAGTAGATGTCATAGCAAGAAAAGGACCTCCCTTTAACTGAATAGCCTTATGTTTAACATCAGAAAGTTGTTTGATATTATGTTTATTCTCAGTATTTTTAGCAAGCAGTTTAAAATGATTTCTAATATCAGCAGGTAATAACGGACGTAAAGTAATATTCCTGTCCTTATGCACGAATGTATATGTATTAGTTCTACCATGATGGGCAGCATCCGTATCATATTCCCATAGATGACCTAATAAAAGCAAACATGCTTGCATAGGTACAACATGAAAATCAGCAGAGTCTTGATAAGAACCTACTGAAAAGTTTATGCGTGCTGATCGAGTTACCTGTGTCGTAGCACTATTGTTGAACCATTTGATGTGGTAGGGCTGATGTAGTGCATGCGTGGTCAAGCCAAGTTTGTTTACCAAATCAGAACTTATCAAGTTGTTACAGCTTCCAGTACCAATGATGGTGAGAACACGGCGGTCCACGATAATGAGGTACATGTAGAATAAATTGTTGTGTTATTGTTCTTCCTCTTGTCCCACCTGAGTGGTCAACACACGCTGTACAATGAGACTAGGAAAGCCCGTGGTGGTAGCAATGGAATCAATGGCGGTAGTCTCCTACTCCTCCGTCGAATCTGCAACAAGGTTAGGCATACGAGCAAATTCATCTTCAACATCACTACAACTTTCATACCAATTAGAAGTAGCGATGAAAGCACGACGACTAGGGCAATCCTTCATGACATGTCCCATGCCCTTGCAGCGGTGGCAAATAATGGTGGTGAAGGTGATGAGGACATCACTCCTAAGGATACATGCAACACTCCTCCAATTCTGGACTTGCAAGGTCCAATGACTAGAGCTCGTGCACGATGACTAAATTTAGAGGTGAGCTTGTTCCTACATTCTTCATTATATGTCACTTTTGAGAATGGTTTGCTAACTAATGATTATATTGTAATTAGGAACCATGGTGAGGACTAGGAGATGATGGGAGAAGTATTTGGAGATGTGGAGGACCAGAAAGGACGTGGAAGCCAAGGTGGAGGCCCAACCAAAACCGGCTTCGAGTCTGTTTTGGGGCTCAGAACCAGTCTGCACTAAAACGGAGACCCAGTACGCATACGTACTCGGATTTGGACGTTCTACATATGCACGGAAAGATAAGAAGAAGACTTATATCAAAATTCATCTGGAGTTATCAGGAATCGTTGAAATAAGAGAGGGTCCAGAATCTGTTTTGGTGCTGCGTCGCCTGTTTTTGGTCTTTGGGCTTTGTATCTAGCTGAGCCCAATTAGGGGCGCGTCCAGAGGGTCTTGCACGACCCTAGGGTCTTCATATATAGCCGCCACCGCTGCACCATTAGGGTTCGGGTTTTGCTTAGATTATTCTGTTCATAACAGTTTCACCGTCATCACGGTTTGTGAGACCCCAACTTCGTGAGATTCATAATACATCTGCAATTGTGTACCTTCTTCTTTGTTCTTGCTTGTGTTCTTGATTTGCAGGCAGGGATTAGCCTTCTCGGCGAGGTCAATCCTTTTAGTACGGTTGATAACCAGAGGAGACGTCGTGCTTTGATTGCGGGGTTTAGAACATGTTGTTCTGAAGTCGGATCGATTTGTGTGTCGCCTCCGACCAAATCAACGTATCTAGAACCTTCGGAAGATCAGGAACCCTTGTACACATCAAGTGGTAATCAGATCTTCAGGTGCACCGTCAGGTTCGCACTACCCTTAGTTAATTTCGTTTTGTGTTCATCCTATCATCCACAGAAAAGCCAAAAAAAAAATTCCCTGCGCCCATAACCACGTGTTTAGCCTTTGCATATTTCAATTTCAGAGTCCGTAGTGTTGAGTTTGTGCCCTTTCTACTCCAGTGCATTGCTGGAGAGATTGCTTAGTGTTGGACCTGCAAAATTGTTATGGAAGGCATCCCTGTACTTCTCGTTCAGCCTTAAGAGTAATATGATATAATTGGCTGAACCTATTCCACTCTTTATAGTCAACAATATTCTGGATATCACGGTTCAAACCACCAAAAAATCTAGCACTAGTTTCAACATCATCTTCATGTATATCACAACGTGTTAAACCAATAAGCATTTCGTGATAATATTCCTCTACTGTTTTACTACCTTGTGTCAAAGATTGTAATTTCAAACATAAATCAAGTTGGTAATAAGGAGGAACAAAATGAGATTTCATGCGTTGTTTCAAAACAGGCCAAGTGGGAGGTATAGCAGCATTAGTATTGCAAAGATCATTCCACCAAAAGAGAGCAAAACCTATAAACTCACTAGCAGCAAGTCTAACTCTATGCTCAACAGGAACTAAATAAGAATTAAATTTCTGTTCAACAGCAAGTACCCAATCTAAGTATGCTTCGGGATCAGCACTACCAGCAAAAGATGGTATGTTAAATTTGGGCTTAACAAAAGTATCAGTACTACCACGATTGTTATTACCTCCCATACCGTGTCGATTACGGCGAAGACGGTCTGCATCACGGTCAAAATCATCATCAGCAGCAGCTCGTTGAGGTGGAGGTCGTCATTCAACATCCTCAGTATGGTGGGCAACAGTGTTGATGTGACCCATTAACTTGGTAAACTTTGTTTCCATGAATGTACGCTGGTCCGTAAGAAGCTTCGTGAGCTCGGCCTTGGACACACAATCATTGAAGTCTATAGGGGACTCCAACTCTCCAGGTGTACCTTTCCCTTTCTCTGACATGGTTAAAAGCAAAAGACAAGACTAAACAAAAAGATTAGCCCCATCAACTAGCAGGCAGCAGAGGGTGTAGAAAGTGGAAAACAATATTAGAAGTAATGTATCACAATCTTGCAAGTGTTCTTACCAAAGCCAAACAGGTCAACACAATCTGTAGTTGAGCTTGGGTGTAACAGTTGCAAGAAAGAAACCTGTGCTACAATATGTATAGCTTGGAACGCTAATATGTATGTCAATGGAGCACAATTCAATAACAGATAGTAGCACTGAATAAATGTCCAAAACAGTGACCTAATTGCTGGCAATAGAATCGTGTTCAAAAATAGTTGTGACAGCAAGAACAATGGCAAAGAACAATGGCAAAGGCAGTAAGGATCAAAATAGACTTCACAGACTTGATTTTCAGGGCAGGGGGGGTGCAAATCAAAATCTTGATTTTTTTGTATGATTTTTCTACTATTTTTTTGTGATAGAGGAACACAAAGGAAGGAACCACAAGAAGTTTCAACTCAAACAGAGGGAAAACAAAGGGTAGGCACACAAAGTTTCACCGAAAGCGCTATTTTTGACTTGACAATTTTTTTCTGTTTTTTCCCATTTTTTTTGAATTTTTTGACGAGGGCACATAGGGAAAAGCCTAGTGTGGGTCACCTCAACTTTGAGTCAAGAATCTGCTATAAAAATTTCAGCCCAATTGGAGCAACGAGCGAAAAGTTATGCCTCTTTTACCAAAGGTATGTCAAGATAGGGTTTGAGGGGTGAGGGGGGGGGGGGAACAGAATCGGGTAGGGTTTTTTTGTTGGCAACGGATTGTGGGTATGGTGGGTGGGTGACATGATGGTGAATCCAATAGAAAACACGATGGTGATGGTGGTGTGCAGTGAAGATCAAAACACAAACCGAATCAAAATACAAATTCAAACCAGCAACTGAACTCAACTACGACACAAACTCAACACTACAGACTCTGAAATTAAATTATGCAAAGGCTAAACAATGTCTGGGATGGTGGGGAAATATTTTTTTGTAGGCTATTTCATGCACAAAAGGTGATGAACACAAACGAATCTAAAGGGACGAACACGATAATACCTCATGGGGAATCTAGAATCTGATACCACTTGATGTAAATATGATCCGATCTTCCGAGAGGTAAGGGGATAAACTCGAATTAATCCTTTATCTTTTAATTGCATATACCCTGTTTTTCTTTGTTTGTGTGTCCATTGAAAAACAGGTACAAAGCTAGGCACACAACCTCGACTGGAGCATGACAACATAGTTGCTTGTGCTGATCGGCGCCGCATCAACGCCAATGCCGACGATCCCGCTCTTCGTCGACTCTGTTGCTCTGTAGCAGTAGGTGCTAACTCTGTTAGCGGCCCATCATCTGCTACGGAGTCCATGTCCATGCAAGACTTGCTTGTGCCGATCCATGCAACGCCCATGCCGATCGGCACCTCACCACTCCATGAAAAGGGAGGTATGCTCCTTGTGTCAATATTTTTTTACTAATGCTTTGCAAGGATTCTATCTTGTTCACGGAAATAGATGATGGGAGAAATAGATAATTGAGAGAATGTTCTATCCACTGAGCAAAAGAAGGTATGCGAAATTCTACAAAGAATTGAAAGGCCTACAAATTTGATATTGTGAAAGAGCATCAAGTCTAGTTTCCAACGGTTTAAACCTCATATTATTTGAAGTTTTCTACAAGGATTTATGGTCAAAATACGAGACTCTGTGCAGGCTGTTTGGATATTTCGTGAGAGTTGCAAACAATTGGATGTTTGAGCCAAATATGGAATTAAAGTCCTATATCCACATGATCTATGAGTTTCCATACATTTAGAAGACTTCCTTTTGGTCATAAACACGGATTCATATCGTTCCAAACACGGAATTTGAATATTTGGAAGGATTGAATTCAATTCGAATTCATCGTGAGACAGTCTGACATACCTTTAGAAAGAAGGTCATATCTCTCACATACGAAGTCCAATTTGGACGCATGAGTACTGCTTAGAAAGATAATTTGATGCCTGACGCAATGGCACAAGTTTCAACCCCTAATTCCATCTGGTCGTGGCGCAATGTCAGAAACAAGACATCGGTTCAGGAAAATGACAACAGATTTTTCAGATTTCTTCACCGTCGACTTGATGGATCATTGTGTAAGAATTGAGAAGTTGCATCTACTTTTCATCATCAAGACTTGCTGGTGCAACAAATATCAAGATTCACATGTCATAGGACAAGCCGACATATGCTCCAATGCTTAAAAGATGAAGTGATCAAGATTTTCCATCTGAAGATGAAGATGACAACAAAGATAGCTCGAGCAGTTCTCCTACAAGCAAATGATTGGAAGTTGAACAATGTTGAAGACTCCAGAGCATTATATCATACACACACATCAAGCATTATACAACACAATGAAGACGGGCAATGAGCGAACCACGATGAAGTTTGCATAAGTACAAGCTGCATGGAAATCTTTGGATCTTACACCAAGAACCATGGCTTCGCGACAACAAGAATTATGACAACATTCATTTAGCAATTTTGTGTGAACTGTCTGTGCTGATAGGCGCAACCTTGTGTCGATCGGCGCTCCCTCGCTGCCCCTGCTATTAATCTTCTCTCATGCAATCTAGTAAGATTTTAAACATGGGGGAGGCACATGCTGCGCTTCAGTTGATTTAAAATACGGTAACATCCCTTTGATTCTTCACTTCTCATAATCTTATTTTCTTCTCAAACCTGTAAATGCCATCTGCTTTTGACTTGGATCTTCTCTCTCCTTTTCTTTTGTGATACCCTTATCGTTTTGTTCATGCAAAAGGTTATTTATAATTTTTCACATAGAACATAGAATGGACAATGACATATCCCTAATAGCCACCTTAGGGTGACCAAATGTCATTAATTTATCTAGAGGAGCTTGCCTGTATCATCACTGTTGTCTTATAATGCTTTCATGATGAATAAATGCATAATTTTGATGAGAATCTTTGCTAGAGATATGATGAAAGTTGCTATTGTTATTGGAACTTGCATGATTCATTGCACATAATTGTCCACCGCCGAATTTTTAACTAAGCACCAATTCTATGTACTCTATTTGCTTTAATGGTGGTATTATTTGACAGATGTTTTGATAAAGACCCCATATGGTTGAATTGTTTGTCATGACAATATGCTTTGCTCTCTAAGAAGAAAACTCCAACAGAGCTAGTGTACTTTATAATTTTTGGAAAACTGTTACATGTTGTCTCTAATCCTAGCAAATTTTGCTCTCTTGCATTGATCATACCTACCAAAGCCAAATATACTACACTTATATGATAAACCTGTAGATTGCAACTTGTAATTTGGTGAGTTGTTTCAAGTTTGTGTTCTTTTGATATGAGACTTGGAAGTTGACCATTTTGTTTGCGTAACTATCACTTGTTTGCTAGCCCTTTCACATATAGCAATGCTCGCTGAATATTCCCACCTATAAACCTATATTTCTTTCAGTGTTGTCCTCTCCTTGTCCACAACCTATGATATGAGTTTCTCATCGAGCCGTTGCACTATTTCTATGGTTTTATGCACAAACTACCAAGACCTCTTGCTGAAGACGAAGATTTTCATCAATAACCACCTCTAAAGACTCTCTAAAAGTGCAACAGAGCAATACAAGGAGAAGACAAGGCGAATTAGAAGTGCGCCGATCAGCGCAACTCTGCGCTGATCGGCGCAAGGACTCAAAAATTCAGGAAGCGCTCTGTTATCTCCAGAAAGCAATTATAAGTGTTTCAGATGGTCAAAGAGAAGGAATAACAGATTCAGCTATTGCTCATCTTTTCCACTCCCTTTGCTCGAGGACAAGCAACATTTAAGCATGGGGGGATGGACGTCATTCATCATTCTGAAGCACTAGCTCCGAAGATTGTTGATGGAAGATCAAGAATGTTCAATCAAGTTGCAAGGGAGGAATTCATACAAGATTTGTGCATAGGCCATTATTCTTCAAGTAAGTGCATTCAATTGGCTGAAACTCTATCACTTCAACCATGTGCAATCCGATTTCGAGAACTTCGTTTGTGTCTTGAGATCATTCTTTGTCTTTTGCACATGTCCACCTTTCTAAAGCGTGTGTTTCTCCTCTTCTTCATATTGTTTTCCAATGGCCTTTTTGACAAGTCTCAAGTAAAACCAATTAGAACTATCTCTTGATATGACAATACTCTGAGTTACATTGTTGCTAGTTGTTTTCCTACCAAGCTACACATAAAGCCTTTCACCAAACATTTGTAGATACGATCACTTCTAGTTGTTTGGTTTGTAAGATTTGTAAGATGAGTGTTTCCTTGACTCTTTGCAAGAGAGCATTTTGTTTGGATAATGAGACTGAATTTTTGGAAAAACTTTATCATCTAAGGCCTAGTTGGAGGAGTAATCTGATTTGAGAGTTGAAGCTACTTTATTTGATCATTGTGGTTGGTTCTTAATCATAATCTATTCCCCACTTTATCTTTGAGTAGTAGAATTGGTGCAATATAAAATTATTTGTACTACACTCTTAAAGCGGGTTGGATATGCATGAGTCTTGAGGAATGCAAGTGAAGATAACATGATTGCAACGCTGATCTCTTCTTGAGGGTAATTTATTTGCTCAAAGATCAGCAAAGGTTTGAGCATGGGGGAAGTGTTGGTGGTTCCTGAATACCTGTTTTATATGCCAATAACCACAAATATTGTACCATATTCTCGTCATAATCATGTATTTTACCTCTAACATTGACAATTTCCACATGTAGTGTCGTTTTAGTGCTTTATTGCAGAAACAAGTGAAAAGACGATAAAATGGCTCTTATATGAGAAGCACCGACATGAAGCCCGACTCGCCGTGCAAGGAGGGCTTCCCACTGGCCTATGAAGGATGAAAGACACTCCAGGACGTCTATGAGATCCAATGTGCAAGTTCAAGGTCGTGGCTTAATGCCTAAGGATTTCTGGAAGGTTTATCCGGAAGGAAAGTTCATTCGTGGAGTCCAGAAACAGCACTGTATTGTCACGTGATTTTGGAGCCCAATACTTGGCCAAATAGGAAAACTCAGTATACCAAAGTTGAAGATCTCGTCGAGTGCTTTCTGATATATGATTTGCATTTATTGGACTACGGAGCTTGGAGATATGGGCCCCCATAAAGCAGGCTGCGCAGAGGAATTCGAATCAGGACAGATATTTTGGTATCGCAATTTTGGGTATCTAAACATCCGAATCTGAGGATCCAAATAATACTAGAGTTGTATATCTTTTGAAGCTCCATGAGATAGAATCCAAGTTTGCTTCATTTGGACTATGGAATTGTCGATTATGATTAAAGTAAATCGGCGCTATTTATGGAAGGTACGAAACTGAATTGGATTCAATCTCTAAGAGATAAACTTGGTGGTCAAGCAAGAGACAACGTGACCAGAGGCTATATAAACACCATATGACGTCCAAGAGAGGATAATAAGAGGGAGAATTAGGCTATAGGAGCTACTACACATCGCCAGGAGGCCACCGGAGTTGAAGAGCCACCAAATTGAAGAGATGTAGTCTAATCGGGTAGGGTTCCTGCGTGGTGCACTACACCTGAGCTAGGAGAAGTAGAGCCATGTACCTTAGGAGTCCTCAACGATGCATCATGGCTGCACCAATCGGTGCACCAGTTGTGCCGATCGGCGCGTCCCTAACGGTGATGAATATTGGTACAGTTATCAATTCATGTTATCTATCTTGATTCTATCCTTGGCTGCAATTTGTGTTCGTCTGGATTGATTGATCTTACGTGCGCTTATTTAATTGCTTAGATGTACATCTAAATATTTTGATGCTATCTTAATCGTGGTGATTAGGCTAGTATTCGGATCTTGTATGAATCATGATTACTTGATGATGCTAGGGTGTGGTTTAGTTGTGATAGATCTAAGCTTGCGCAACACTTTTACATAGTCAAGTAGGGGTTAAGACGCTTGCGTGGTTAAGGGTTTCCTCCCGGCAGTGATAAATCATGAGCCGCTCGGAGAGCAGGGTGGTTTTGCTCATCTTTGATGTTTACCGATTGTTTAAAGTGCCAAGTAAGCTAGGATTAAGATGATAACGGCTACTGCTTCAGTGCCGATCGGCACACCAGTTGCGCCGATCGGCACAGCCTTTCTCCGACCACTAGAAGCATATAGGCTAGCTCCAGGTGATACTCCTTGGTCGATGTGTATGCTCCTACTCTCAAAAGCCTTGGCTAATTAAGCATCTGGCGCACTTAGGCTTACTAAGGAATCAGGCGCACTTTGGCTGAGGTTTGCAACTTCGACTTTCATCTTTTTCGACTCTCTTGCATGTGCAATATATACTTAATGATAGGATTGATTTTTTAGATGAAATAGTAAACTCTGAACACGGTTCTCTTGCTGATCCTCATGGATTCGATTATACCTTGGAAAACCCTGAGAGAAAAAGTGCTACAATGTACACCGTCCTCTTGCGGTATATAAGTGGGTGTGTATTAACGACCAACAAGCTCTTTTCTGGTGCCGTTGCCGGGGATTGGCAACTCGAACCTGTTTAGAGGGATCTATCTAGTTTATCGAATTAATCCTTTATCTTTTTATTGGATATACCCTATTGTTCTTTGTTTGTGTGTCTATTAAAAAACAGGTACAAAGCTAGGCACACAACCTCCACTGGAGCATGACAATATAGTTGCTTGTGCCGATCGGCGCAAACATGTGCCGATCGGCACCGCATCAACGCCAACGCTGATGATCCCGCTCTTCATCGACTCTGTTGCTCCGTAGCAGTAGGTGCTAACTCTGTTAGTGTCCCATCATCTGCTACGGAGTCCATGTCCATGCAAGACTTGCTTGTGCCGATCGGCACCTCACCACTCCATGAAAAGGGAGGTATGCTCCTTGTGTCAATATTTTTTTTACTAATGCTTTGCAAGGATTCTATCTTGTTCACAGAAATAGATGATGAGAGAAATAGATGATTGAGAGGATGTTCTATCCGCTGAGCAAAAGAAGGTATGCGAAATTCTACAGAGGATTGGAAGGCCTACAAATTTGATATTGTGAAAGATCATCAAGTCTAGTTTCCAACGGTTTAAACCTCACATCATTTGGAGTTTTCTACAAGGATTTATGGTAAAAATACAAGACGCTGCGCAGGCTGTTTGGATATTTCGTGAGAGTTGCAAACAATTGGAAGTTTGAGCCAAATATGGAATTAAAGTCCTATATCCACATGATCTATGGGTTTCCATACATTTACAAGACTTCCTTTTGGTGATAGACACGGATTCATTTTGTTCCAAACATGGAATTTGAATATTTTGAAGGATTGAATTCAATTCGAATTCATCGTGAGACAGCCTGACATACCTTTAGAAAGAAGGTCATATCTCCCTCATACGGAGTCCGATTTGGATGCGTGAGTACTGCTTGGAAAGATAATTTGATGCCCGACGCAATGGAGCAAGTTTCAGCCCCTAATTCCTTCTGGTCGCGGTGCAATGTCAGAAACAAGACATCAGTTCAGAAAAACGACAACAGATTTTTCAGATTTCTTCACCGTCGACTTGATGGACATTGTGTAAGAATTGAGAAGTTGCATCTACTTTTCATCATCAAGACTTGCTGGTGCAACAAATATCAAGATTCACAAGTCATAGGACAAGCCGACATATGCTCCAATGCTTAAAAGATGAAGTGATCAAGATTTTCCATGTGAAAATGAAGATGACAACGAAGATAGCTCGAGCAGTTCTCCCACAAGCAAATGATTGGAAGTTGAACAATGTTGAAGACTCCAGAGCGTTATATCAGACACAGATATTAAGCATTATGTAACACAATGAAAACGGGCAATGAGTGAACCACGATGAAGTTTGCATAAGTACAAGCTGCATGAAAATCTTTGGATCTTACACCAAGAAACATGGCTTCGCAACAACAAGAATTATGATGACATTCATTTAGCAATTTTGTGTGAACTGTCTGAGCCGATAGGCACAACCTTGTGTCGATCGGCGCTCCCTCGCTGCCCCTGCTATCAATCTTCTCTCATACAATCTAGCAAGATTTTAAGCATGGGGGAGGCACACGCTGCGCTTCAGTTGATTTAAAATGCGGTAACATCCCTTTGATTCTTTACTTCTCCGAATCTTATTTTCTTCTCAAACCTGCAAATTCCAACTGCTTTTGACTTGGATCTTCTCTCTCTTTTTCTTTTGTGATACCCTTATCATTTTGTTCATGCAAAAGGTTATTTATAATTTATCACTTAGAACATAGAATGGACAATGACATATCCCTAATAGCTTCCTTAGGGGACCAAATCGCCAGGAGGCCACCAAAGTTGAAGAGCCATCAAATTGAAGAGATGTAGTCTAATTGGGTAGGGTTCCTGCATGGTGTAATACACCTGAGCTAGGAGAAGTAGAGCCATGTACCTTAGGAGTCATCAACGATCCATCATGGCTGCACCAATCAGCCACAGTTGTGCCAATCGGCGTGTCCCTGACGGTGATGAATATTGGTACAATTATTAATTCATGTTATCTATCTTGATTCTATCCTTGGCTGTAATTTGTGTTCGTCTGGATTGATTGATCTTACATGTGCTTATTTAATTGCTTAGATGTACATCTAAGTATTTAGATGCTATCTTAATCATGGTGATTACGCTAGTATTCGGATCTTGTATGAATCATGATTACTTGATGATGCTAGGGTGTAGTTTAGTTGTGACATAGCTAAGCTTGCGCAACACTTTTACATAGTCAAGTAGGGGTTAAGACGCTTGTGTGATTAAGGGTTTCCTCCCGGCACTGATAAATCGTGAGCCGCTCGAAGAGCTGGGTGGTTTTGCCCATCTTCGATGTTTACCGATTGTTTAAAGTGCCAAGTAATCTAGGATTAAGATAATAACGGCTACTGCTTCAGTGCCGATCAGCATAGCCTTTCTTCGACCACTAGATGCATATAGGCTAACTCCAGGTGATACTCCTTGGTCGATGTCTATGCTCCTACTCCCACAAGCCTTGATCACCTTGGTCGATGTCCATGCTCCTACTCCCACAAGCCTTGGCTAATTAAGCATCTGGCACACTTAGGCTTACTAAGGCATCAGGCGCACTTCAGCTCAGGTTTGCAACTTCAACTTTCATCGTTTTTGACTCTCTTGTATGTGCAATATATACTTAATGATAGGATTGATTTGTTAGACGAAATAGTAAACTCTGAACATGGTTCTCTTGCTGATCCTTGTGGATTCGATTATACCTTAGAATACTCTAAGGGAAAAGGTGCTACAATGTACACCGTCCTCTTGCGGTATATAAGTGGGTGCGTATTAACGACCAACAAGGGAAGCGCAAGTATGAAAGATAGCCCTTGTTCGATACTCTAGAGATTCTTGAAATATTATGATTTGTCCTGAAGACATATGTTGTACTTTTTTTTCTTGGTGATTTTTTCTAAAGTTTCTCACATGAGGTTTTTAATGAGATAACAATGTGCAATACATAATACGACAATAATGCACTCTTTCTTCATATTTTTCCCAATGGGTTTTCTTAGAGTTTTAATGAGGCATCAGTTGGTCATGGTGTACGTCCAAGGAGGAATGTTAATAATACAAAGAGGTTTGTGGGCTTTAGGCCTTCAACTTCCTACCCCTGAAGGGTCACCTCTCTATCTATATATATACTTGATGTATTCACTATTGGAGAAGACTAACAAAGAGAATGAGATAGAGACCGGAAGATCCACCTATGCATTGTGTTGATGTGTCTCTCTTTGAGGAATTAGAATGGGGAACGATCTACTCCACCTTCTCGACGCCTCTCTCTCTTGGATTGATATTAGGAAAAATAGATTTGGTGATCTATATCAAGATTTTCTCAACAAGTCGCACCAACAGGTATATAAGGTGCACCAAAAGATCCTCTCTTCAGAATTTTATACAAGAGAGTTCAGTATACTATTGTATATTAATGTAAAGTGTATTTCAAAATAACAAATATCTCACAAAAAAAATTGTCCACCAAAAAACTAACAATGGAGATTTATGAATTGCAATAAATGAAACATTATATAAAGATTGAAATGTCATCCTATGCTTGAAGTTTTGCACAGTGAACATGCAGTTTTGTCTACTGTTTTTAGAAATTAGAGTGTCTCTCGCAAATAAAAAATGTGCCTCACGTGTTGATGGAAAGTGGAAGTATATATATCATGCAGATTATTGTGTAATCCAGCACTGATGCCAATAATGTTTGATGGTAGGAGTTAGCTGGGCCAACTTCTTGACACTAGGTTTGCAACATCTCAACATTTCTTTAGTGTAAAGAACTTTATTGTGGCTATTCACTAAATCATCAAGTGGGACCGTACAATATGATCCCTAAAGCTGTATCCATTTTGTTTAATTTCTTTAATTATTTGTGCATGAAAAGGGTGCCTTCATTAATAACTAGTAGTCAGTTCCTCTTTCTAATGTACAATTGACTTTCACTATTTAGTTTCATTATCTATGTGTGCCACTTTGACCGTTGACTTATATATGCTCCATGAATATGGAATGTTGCTTTCTTTTAACGCATCATTCATCAGTTATATTCTGAAAAATTCTGCACGATTATTTTCAATTTGTATTAGGAGCTAGAAAGGATAGTCCTATGTCTTTGTCAATCGAGCCAATAAAGAAACCCCTTGTTATCAGATCCTGCACCGATCAAAAGTTATCCCAAAGTAGAGCATTAATTTGATGATTCTTATACTGTATAAATGTTAAAAAGGCATTCTCATATTTTTGCACACATGCTCATGCCAGTAGCCTAGTACGCGTTCTTTATATTATATTTGTTCATATGTTTAAGTTTTTATTCAAGGATCTTGCGCCGCTCCTTCTAGAAACTTTGGAAGAGCAAATAGCTCTATAAGAAGAAAAGGACGATTTCAAATCTAACAAAATTGTTAAAGACTTATAAAAGTGTTGTCTTTACAAAAACAAAGGGAAGGCCCCTGCGTGAGATGCATCTGATTCCAGTCTACTACATATTACCTATTATTTTGGTGTCTTGAACAGACCAATCTGAAACTACGCCTAGCTTTTTTTTAAGGATACATGCCTAGCATTATATATATAGTGCCATATACAATGAAAAAAAAAAGTTGTGAGCTGCTGTATGGATCTGGTCCGTGATGAGTCAAGCTAACGAAATCTCCAAATACCTTTGTATCTGGTCCTCTGCGTGATTCAAATGCCCTAATTGAGAAAAATATACATAGTGAGCACGTAAAACATAAATTATACGTACCTGATGGGTACATATCTCAGGTACTTAAGACAGATGGTACTCTCAGTTTTCTAAAATGCAATACATGATGAAAAGTAACCCTCAATTAACAAAAAAAATTATTTGAAGCATGTGCATATGCAGATCCTCTAATCAGCAGCCTAAAAATGACAGTATAATACTTTGCAATCACTATAAGACGATGCGGGTCACGAGTGTACTTGATAGTGTATACATAGAGAATAGAAACCAAAATTATACCTGCAAAGGCGCTGAAGGCAAGGAGTGTGGTTCCATTAATTCCAAGTATCTATCACTGTAATTTTAGAGTTGTTTTGACAAGTATAGAACAATATTCAATTTTGTGGTATGTAAGAATTTATACATATGTACTAATTCATGAATAATAAATATTACATTATGGAACAAAATTCATTTTTTTATTTCATGGTATATAAGTAGAGACAGTTCCTTACATGGCCCTAAAAAAGTCACCTCTTCCTTTCTTGGCCTCTTTTGAGTGGAACTTCCTTATATTAACAAGAAGTTAATTTTCATTCCTTTCTTGGCCATTCCGTCATATTTTAACTACTAATGGTGTCAAGATAGGGATCAAATAACCATTTTACCCCTAACTAAAAAATCAAATATAAAACTTTTAGTTTCTTTTTATGATAATATCACAAATATTATTTTTATATCATAGTTGCCCAAAATATCTATGTTATATTTTTCTTTTATGTTGAAAAATATAATACAAATATTTTATACAACTGTAAACTGCAAAAAAATATCTCTGCGATTGTCACAAATAGAGACTAAAACGCTAATATATTAATACCGTTAGTAGCCATTTCACCCTTCACTTGATGCCGTTAAAATAGTCATTTCACCTCTTACTTAATGCCATTTGTAACCAAATCTAACATAAAGGTCAAGAAAGGAACAAAAAATAGCTTCCTGTCCATATAGGGAAGTTCATTTCAAAAGAGGATAAGAAAGGAAGACGTGACTCTTTTAGTGGCCAAGAAGGAATTCTCTCAAACATTCTTGATCTTTCATAAACAATCCTTGAAGTCTGTTAGCCAGTGCTTCGAAATGTGAATGATGATCCAACTCCCCCATGCTTAAACAATGCCTGTCCTCAAGCATAGGAAGTAAAAAAGGTAAAAAGCAGTGGCTAAATCTTTTATTTCTTCTCTTCGACCATCTGAAACACATATTTGATTTCTGAAAAAAACAGAGAAAAGCTTGTTGACACTTGGAGAGCTCGTGCCAATTGGCACTCAATGTGTGCCGATCGACAAGCTTCTGATTTTGTCATGTATTCGTTTCATATTGGTCTTTCGAACTTCAGATAGTCCTCAGAGGTCATTATTGATGAAAATCTTCGTCTTGAGCGAGATATCTTGATAATTTGTGCATAAAACAATAGAAATAGTGCAACATCTCGACGAGAAACTCATATCATAGGTTGTGGACAAGGAGTGGATAACATCAAAAGAAATATGGATTTATAGGTGAGAATATCCAGTGAAGTATACACACATTCTAGAGTAGAATAGGTAATGCTGAATATGAAAGAAGGCTAGCAAACAAGTGGAAGTTACACAAACAAAATTACCAAGTCTTAGTGTTTTGATCACCGGCTAGTAGAATTTGTTTAGGGGATGTGCGCTTAGGCTCTGTAATGGCTATGCAAGAGGACACAAGGGTTATATTGGTTTGCAGTATCCCCCTACGTCTAGTTGGAGTAGCAGCTTGTGTTACTTGCACCCGGGAGTACAATGGTGGTGATAGAGGAGAGTTCTCCAAGTCTTAGTGTGTGAGCGAGCGTGTGTTTGCGAGTGTATATTGTGTCTACGTGCCTAAGAAAGAAGATAGGCCTCCCCTTTTATATTCAAAGGGGACGGACTCATGTTACAGTGAGAGAGAAAGCATGAGATACACATGTGGTCTTGATGATGCCGTGCCAGGGTAGGAATGGTGCCAGTCGGTGGCACGGTCTTTGGTCTTCATGGGCCCCGCCATCCTGGTCCCTGCATCAAGGGGGCACTCTGTCAAGTCGTTCTCCACTTAATCCACCAATGAGTCGAGCTATCGCATCCCTGTATGAGGTGGTGCAGCATGGGGGACATCATGATGCTTAAGCACGATCAGGTCCCTACTGTCCATCGTGCCGTCCTACATCGTCACTGTTGAGGGTGTCATCGAATCATGGCATCAGGAATGCAGCGCGGGCTTCCTGGCAATGTTACGCTCTGTCCCATCGACGAGAGGATGATAGTGGGAGTAGATTTGCAGGAGAATTTGATCCCCTAATACTGTGGATGCATGCTTGGTACGACATTTCAGGCAAGGTAGTTGGTAGTTGTGGACCTTCGCCCCGCTAGACCCTCCTGTCAAGGGTTGAATTGTCAGGTTGCGTTTGGCTGGGCCTACTTGGAGTTGGAGTATGTCTTGTCTTTAGCAGTGCAATCAAGTTTCTCCATCCTGCCACTCCCACATAGTCAGCAGTCCGGAGAGTTGTCCTGTCATAGGATAGGACCCACTAATAGGAGTTCCTAGGAGCAGAGCTAATATAGTGGTCGTGAACCCGCTCGTGCTGTCACAGTCACAACAGGGATGAAACGGACGTCCTTATCTTCCACCTGCTTGGTTTGGATAAGGAGAAAGGTTGGCTGAGTCGAGCAAGACGTGGTGTCTTTGCCCCTTAGTGGGTCAGTCGACACTGCTTTGATCCTCGATGGGTCGAATGGTATGGGGGTAGTGCTCGACCCTTGGTTGGTCGAGCGAGGCGAGGGTAGTTCTCGACACTCAGTGGGACAAGCGAGGCAGGGCAATTTTTGGCCTTGCCCTCGGGACCCATTCGGCTTGTGGACCCCATTTGTGTCACCATGACTTTTGTGTGCCATACGTACTCCCGCGAACTTGCTGGTCAAGTCATATTGGTGTGCCTTTATCAAGCCTAATGGGCGCCATTTGGCACCACCGATTTTTACTCCCAACACATACCAAAAGAACACAAACTTGAATTAACTCACCAAATTACATGTTGCAATCTATAGGTTTATCATATAAGTGTAGCATATTTGGTTTCAGTTGGTATGATCAATGTAAGAGAGTAATATTTGTATGCACTAGAGACATAAAAAGTTATAGTTTTTCCAAAAATTAGGAAGGACACATGTTTTGTTGGAGTTTTCTTTTTAGCGAGTAAAGCATGTTGTCATGAAGAACAATTCAATCATATTGGGTTTCTATCAAATTCTCTATCAACAAACACAGCCACTAAAGCAAATAGAGTTCATAGAATTGGTGCTTAGTTCCAAATTTATTCAAAATTTAGCGAGGGACAATTATATGCAACGAATCATACATGCATGTTCCAACAATAATTGCAACTTTCATAATATCTCTAGCAAATATATCCTCATCATAATCATGCACTATTTGGAGTGAAAACTCAAACTCAAACAAATGACAGTGATGCACAATAACATGCTGCCCTAGATAGAGTAATGACATTTGGTCACCCTATGGTAGCTATTAGGGATATGTCATTGTCCATTCTATGTTCTAAGTGACAAATTACAAATAACCTTTTGCATCAACAAAGCGAGAAGGGTATCACAACAGAAAAGGGAGAAAAAACCCAAGTTGATAGCAAATGACACTCGCATGGATGAGAAGAGAACAAGATTAGAGAAGAGAACAAGCAACAAGATGTTACCGCCTTTAGATGAATTGATGTCTAGCGTGTGCCTCGCCCATTCTTAGGATTTTGATTATTTGCATGAGAGAAACTCAATAAAAGGGGTAGCAAGAGAATGCCGATCAACACAAGTAGTGGCGCCGATCAGCACACTCCATCTTCGACTTCGTACTTGTTCATATCCATGTTGCTGCTGTCCCGATTCTTCCTATTGTAAAAGCGGTTGTTTCTCCATAATCATTCAATCTCCTTCTTGTGAGAGCGATTCTTTCATTCCTGCAAAACAATTAAGTGCACATACTACTCTTGTGGTGGGAGTAGAAACAATATCGTCCATCTAGTAACAACCTCAAAGTTCAACTTGTGGCCAAACTTATTCTAGTAGATAATAAAACAAATATAAACCTATTGGGTGTATGTGTGTGCATAAGTGTGGATACATAAAGTTAATTTCATAATGTCTGTCAAACAAGACCATAACAATGTTGTTCAACAATTTAGTCTAAACACAATGTTCACGCTAAATTGCTAAATGAATGTGCAGCCTACACAGTTCTAGAAACAATAGTATTCATCATTTAGTCTTGAAATAAAGCAAACTAAGTGAAGAAAAAGTTTTATGATGTTAGCAACAAACCTTAGAGGCATGGACACTAAATAAAAATAATGTTTACAACTAGCTCTAAGCACCATGTTTACAAATAAATGACTAGCAATCTAAACGAAATTCTATAACAACCAAAGTATAAAGACCATGTCATGACTTAGCTATTGTAAAACTTTAGTGATCTTAGAGAGATAGCACAATGAAAAAGACTTCTAACCAACCAATGCAAATGATGCAACACATATCAAGGCAAACAAATTATCTTCAAAGAAAGCTATTGTGAGTGGAAAGGTGAATATGAACATGCAAAGTCAGAGGCTCGTGCAAAATCAAATGAAAACATGTTATGTGTTGGCGATGGAATGCATAGAAAAGTATTTGGGCATTGTACCGACTAGCAATGGAGTCGTGCCGATCAGCACAAGGAGATGGGCTCGGTATGTCATGAAAAATGAAGAGTGGGAGGCTTAGGTGGGCTGAAATCATATGGTTAAATGTATGTAGACAGAGAAAAATCATGCAAATACAAAACAAAAGAAAATGATCATATACTGATCTTGAGTCTTCAATTATGTTCATTCGCTGATCATTTCTCATGGGTGAATTGCTCAAGCTATCTTCATTGTTGTCATCTTCTTCTGCTTCAATCTTTCAAAGAATCTTCATGACTTCATCATTTTTAAGCAATGAAGCATATGTCGGCTTGTCCTATGACTTGTGAATCTTGATCATTGTTGCACCAATGAGGTATGATAAGGTAGAGTGGATGCAACTTCTTAATGCTTGCCTAATGATCCATCATGTTGACGGTTGGAAGTGAGTCTTCCATGTCTTCTTGCACTGACAACTTGTTGATGCTTCAGATCCGCGACCAGAGAGAATTAGAGGCTGAGACCTTCACCATTGTATCGAGCATCAAATTATCTTTTTAATGAGTACTCACACATTCTCATCAAACTCCGTATGAGGGAGATATGGCCTTTTTACTAAAGATATGTCAGGCTGTCTCGTGATGAATCCGAATTGAGTTCAAACTTTCCAAATATTCAAACTCCATGTTTCGAACAAATTGAATCCATGGACAACATCAAAAGGAAGTCTTCTAAATGTTCGGAAACCCATGAACCATGTGGATATGGTCCTCTAATTCCATATTTGCTTCAAGCTTCCAATTGGTTGCAATTCTCACGAGATACTCAAGCAGCCTGCGGAGTGTCTCTTGTTTTGGCCATAAATCCTTGTAGAACGCTCCAAATAAGGTGAGGTTTGATCCATTAGAAACTAGACTTGATGAAATTTCATAAAAAACTTTCTAGGTCTTGAAAACCTCTATACAATCACAAACATCTTCTTGAAATCAGCGGACAAAACATCAACCCTTGTTCAAGAGCATATCACTACTACAATAAAAAACCCATCAGCTGCGGTTCAAAACCCCTCATTAGCAATAGTTCTCGATGCACTGCTTATAAGGCGTTGCTGATAGTCGGCTTATCAGCAGCGGTTCATTAGTAGCGGTTCAAAATTGTGAACCGCTGCTGATAAACAATTTTGAACCGCTACTGATACTCTGCACATCAGCAGCGGTTCACTATTCTAAACTACTGCTAATATAGATTTTTAGGAAAAAAAATTAATTCTCCAAGCTATTTTTGGTCTCAACAGAAATAATAGTCTCCATACATAAATCAACATGTAATCTCAACAAACAAGTACACACATATATATATGTCATACAAATCCACAAATAAGCGTGTCACATAATCATACAAGTCCACAATACCTGTCCAACAATTTACATTGTAATTTATAGAATATTGTGCATAACAGATGCTAGCAAGGCCGAAAATAATGGACATGTGCATTTCAAGAACATGACGTAGACAAAGAATACAAGGGGAAAACACACAAGTGTCGGTGGTCGGTGCAGCCTTGAAATCCTGGGCAATCTCCCTGATATGGAGGGGAAAACACACAATAGTACCTTCCATTAATAAAGAACTGAACCACAATAATATCAGTGTTGTATGAAAGAAAAATACCAAATTTCACCTTGAAATCCTAGGCAATCTCCCAGACAAGCCTCTAGAAGGGAAGCTTCTTTACGAGCAGATCAACAGGGGAGGCGGTGTCAAGGTGCGTTGGGCAGGGCAGGTAGAAGCGACATTGGTAGGGGAGGCGACGACGGGCTTTAGGGGAAGAACACTTGTAAAAATGATGGAAGAAATTGTGCTCGGGTGCACAGAAACAAAGAGAATGGGAGTTATGTTATCAGCAGCGGTTCATTTAAGTGAACTCCGCTGCTGATATATAGCCTACAATAAATATATTATCACTAGCGGTTTGAAACATGCCCTCCCCCCGAGCGGTTCGAAACATGCCCCCCCCCCCCCCCCCGTCGAGCAATAATTGCGGCAATGAATCGCTGCTAATAATTTTAAAACTTATTAGCAGCGGTTCATTTAATTGAACCGCTGCTGATACCCGTTATCAGTAGCGGTTCATTGATGTAGCATTTATTGGTCTGAACCAAAGTTTTTGACAGACTCCCCGATCCGACACGGGCGCTCACTAGCGATGCCCCTTTCACTGGCAGGCTCAAACCGGGTACAAAGGTGTGATAGCCTTCACAACCAATCATGATAGGCTCGATCATCGACACCTAACCAGTCTAGGTCTCTCCATAGACCAAGAGTAACAACCTGGATCATATCCGCAAGGATACCCTAGCCTTAGATGTGCATCAATGCTCAAGTTACTTTCACTAACACTCTCAAGATATGCAATATCTCCTCCTAGTGCTCTCCTGTTTTCCTCTTGGCTCTCACCAAATGCCCCAAGAAATTCCACTGACCAAGAGTGGTATCCAAGACCTCAACAATGAAGTTATATAGGCTTCCAACCTCCAACTAGATGTTGCTCCACGAAATCATCTCTCTAGACACCATTGATCAGACTGTCCGGTCATTGCCAGACCGGACCGTCCGGTCTCTCTAAAACAGCTCCCAGAGCCGTTGGCTGCTCTGTCAACATGATCTCCTTGTACTGACCAGACCGTCCAGTCACTCTGTGTCTTTTGCATTCCAGAGAGCTCCAGTTTGATTCCTCTCTATCCCGGGCTTCAACCCTATTGACAGGACCGTCCGGTCACTAGACTGTACCATTTAGTCTCTAGGGTTTCCAGACTTGATAGATTCCTCGTAGACTCCTCACTAATCTCCTAGTCATCGTACAGTTCGGTTTCCACTGACCCATCTGTCCGGTCACTACGTCCAGAAGCTGAAACGCCTTGTCCTCACTTGACTATATTTTATGGCTTCTTCGAACAGCTCCTTGGCTTCTCCACTATCACCTAGTACCTGTGATTTCACTGAGCATCTATGATATCACCAACTAGTATCACCTAAGAGACATGACCTAGACCCCCTTGATAGTCTTGTTTTTCCTATGGACTCAAAGCCCTAACAACTAGACAAGTGTTCCCAACACTTGCTTCATAGCTTGTCCTTAGCTTTTATCCATCTCCGACAACCCTTGGACTCCATCAAGCTCATAAGCCTCCATACATGTGATCATTGTCATCAATTTCCAAGGCCGCCATCATCCATATGATTTGTAGTAGAGTTTAGAGATGATTCCTACATAAACAACACTCATGTAGATATTAGCCCACAATTTCATAGTTGTCATCTATCACCAAAACATTCATACCTTGGGGATCCAATCATTAATGGTCATGAAGCTTACAATCTCCCTGTTTTTGGTGATTGATGACAACCACTACTTATCATAATCTTTATCATAAAACAACAGGGCTAAAAGAGCTACACAATTATTGAGAGGAACCTCAAAAGCATAAGAAATGAATGAACGAGGTCCTACTCAAACAAGCATCATCAAGAGCTAAAAGGAATAATAAAGAAGAGCACACTCTGGATGATACGCATGCATGTCATGTGAAGATATTTAATAAATCTTAAAGACATACAATGCCAGACATGAATGATGATATACAATCAGGATAGCATGGCAATGCATAGGAATTAAAAGCAAGCAATCATCATCATGGAATCATACACAGGCATACAAGATAAATAACAAAAGACAAAGCACTACATATGAAAATAAACCAAGTGAGATTATGACGAGTCAAACACGAGAGAATGAAAAACCATGAGTCATCAAAATCCACAAACATCGATAAATCCATCAAAATAAGAACCAAATGTATCTAATTCCCAAAATCCATGTACACGTATGCTCCCCCTAGATACAAGCTACAGACTCTCGATCGCACAGGATCACACTCCCACTCCCCTGGACCTATGACTACTTCTCCCCCATTGGCAACAAGCACCAAAAAGAGGAAAAGGAAACTACTTCACGCTTGTGGTCGAAGGAAGTGGTGCAGCGACGTCCTTTGAGGGCTCTGCTCTGGGCTACTCCTGTGCTAGGTCCTGCTATTCTGCCTGAGCCTGCATCACCTGAGCATCCATCTGCTCAAAGTACTCAAGGTCTGCTGGTGACTCAAACCCTCTGTCGTGCCCAGCTGGTGGGACTGTGGATGTCTCCTCAACAATTGTCGCCTGAAGAAGAGCAAGGTCATCCACATCCTCCTGAGTGAAGTCTCGACGGACAAGAGCCTCTGCTACCTCACGTGTGACTAGAGTGGTGTCTGTAGCAAAAGAAGGTGAAGCTATAGCTGACTATGGGGCTGTCTGGGAGTCTGCACGTGTGGTGTGCATTATCTTAGAAAACAGACTCTTGACTAGTGGCTACTGCTACTGGTGTTGGGAGGTGGTAGGCACTGTCCTCTATGAAGCTGTAGATTGTGTAGGTGAAGAGAACAACATAGAGACTGGGAAGGCTAACATAGGGAGAACTGAGTCACTGGCAAGAAGATCTGTCCTGCTCCCCTATCGATAACACCCTGATTGTGATAGCCCACTGGATTGAACTATCATCATAGCAGTGAAGGGGCCTGGCTGTCTCTGTGGCGTTGGAAACTATGGAATAGTAGAAAGTCCTGGCTATTGGCTGGCCTGTCTCTGAGTGAACTCAACCATCTAGGTCATCAGTGTAGTCATCAGCATCATCTATTGTCTTTGAAGCTCTGCATGTCCTCTGATGACCTCCATCATCTGATGTCTATCCTCAGCTGTGCTCTGAATAAACTCACTCAGGCATCCTACAAGTGCTACTATAGTGATAGCGTCCTCTAACTGTGTGCCTGTAGGTTAGGGAGTCCCTCCTGTAGTAGCTAACTCAGGAACCACCATCTATGGATGAGCTGCCTACTCATGATTGACTGGCAGTGACTCCTGCTCCTCCTCTCCCGTCTGCTGACTCAAGGTTGACGGCGATCCCCTAGGGACTCGAGGTGAGTAGCTGGTGGTCACCTCAAGGAACGCATCGTACTGCTCCTTAGTCACTAGTCCCATCCTCGTCATAAGATAGCATATGTATAGACCGTAGAATAAGTGACGTCCTCTGACCCTCTTAGAAATAAGCTCCTCCATCTCACCAATCAACAAATCAGCCCAGTCAAACGGTTGTCTCCTCAGTATGGCTGCCACTGCCCAGTTGTGTAGAAGTGTGAACTCCTCTCTGTATCCATACCGTGGGATGATAGTCCTGGTGACTATTCCTCTGACCACCTTAGCCTCTGCGGTGAGCCTAGCAGGTGGTCTGTCAAACTCTAGAGTGTGTGGTGTTGGAAAGGCGAGTGACACCATCTTGTCTGGAGGTAGCGTCCCTTCCTGTGGTCCGTGGGGTGGAGCAAAGGTCGGGTAAGCACTCATGTACAACTGCAAGTCTGAAGCAATGAATCTGAAGTTAGCTTTGAGATCCTCCCTGCTCACACATTGTGGCTGTCCTCTGAATAGAAACTAGATCTCTAAGCGGTCTCTAGCTACCCACAGTGTAGCATAGAACACTAGGAAGATGTCCTCCATGTACCTGTATGGAGCAGTAACTAGCTCTGCTAGCCCTTGCAAGTATGTGAAGTACTGCTCCATGTCAGTGCTTTTGGCCCTCCTCATGGCCGGGTACAACATGTACTGATGTGGCACAAATAGTCTAGCCTTGCCCTTCCTAGCAAGGTAGCGTCTCATTCCCTCACCGGTCCTTCTTTGAAGACCCGTCCAGTATCTCTCCCCTGCAGCAGGGTCCCTGGGGACTGGAACCCACTGCTCCAAGGAGACGATACTGAGTAACTTAAGGTCCTTCCCAAGAACCTTAAGAATATCTAACTCTCCAGCTGCCTCTACAAGTCTCTGTAGCCTCCTAGTGCACACTGCATAGGTGCACTGCGGGTCTTCTACCCCATGAGCTATCCTCTGGGGTATAGTCTGTGCTAGCTGCCTAGTCTCCTGCTCCTCAAACTTCTCAGACTCCTCAGACTCTGAGCTCTCCTCCTCCTCCTCTAACTCCTCATGCTATCTGGAGGATCCCTGCTCCCCAAGTCTCGACGACCTCTTCTAACGAGAAGCTGGAGTACCCTGCGCCCACGATGGTAACCTCACACCTGTATATAGCTCTAGGGCAGCTGTTCTCCGCCTGGTGCTCCTCCTGTGACCCTGGTCATCGGTCTGTGTACCCGTAATCAATAGTGACCCAGGTATCTTGCGTGAAGTCTCCATGGCATCCAGGTGTTGTGCTAACTATCTGGCCCTCTCTGACTCTTGGTCCAGCCTAGTCCTCTTCTTGCCTCTGGGCTTCTCTATCACCTTACCCTTTCCCTTGTCCTGATCTGATCCTCCCATCTCTACTATCAAATGTCACTGCACGCACGTAGGTATAGACAGGATAAGTATAGAACCTATATAGATCTACAAGCAAAGCATCGCTAGGTAAGAATAAGCAATAGAAATCCTAGAACTGAATGATGGACATGATCACCAAACAAATATGCAAAGTAATAACAGTGATCATCGACAATAAGTGGCTGGTGCGAGTCATCTAGTGTGTAGTCAAATAATAGGAAATAAATCTAACTGCATACTAAATGGGACACAACCCTAGAATTGCAATTAAAGAATAACCATGTGATCAATTGTGACCTAGGTTGAGCTAATCAACTAATTAATGCAACTAAGAGATAGACAATCCTCTTATTGCACCAATTAAAGCTAACTGCTCGAAATCAGGGCATAATCAATGAATGGGGGATGAAGCACAATACCTTGTGAAAGTCCAAAGTCGTGGTGACGAGAACCACGTGACTGATTGCCTAAAAGGTGGAGTTTTTTTTGTTAGCCGGCAATGGAGATGGGAAGGGGAAAAGAGAAACCTTTGCCCTAGGTGAAGTCGAGCTCAGCTATGCTTGCTGGGTGCACGCGCGACTGCGAGGGAGAGCGAGGCGATGACGCTTGGCTAGGTAGCGACGATGCACAGCAGCGAGCTGCATGGCGACGGCTCTACCACGATGTGACATCAGCTGTGCGCATGCGAGCTGCGGGCACGGGTGCGCGCGAAGGAGGCGAGGGGGTGGGGCAGTGGCGGCATAGGCACGTGGGTGAGCTGGGCTCGGCGAGAGACGGCGCAGCGATGGCGAGGTCGACCACGGCGGCGTTTGGGGCAAGCTCTCGGCAACATGAGTGAACAAGGAAGAAACCAAAATAGAGATTCCCAATTTTTTACCTAGGTCAGAACATTGATGAACGGTTGAGATTGAGCAAGGGAATGATCAACAATTCAGACTAAGAACTATGTTGCGTGATTAACCATAGTGATCGGATGGTATGGTCTCTAGAATAGACGGTCCGGTCTGCTCTAGGTCTACGGCACTCTATACAAACCAGACAGTCCAGTCACTAGGACCGTTCTGTCCGGTCTCTATGACCGGACTCTCCAGAACACTATGCATGGAGGCACTGACCGGACTGTACGGTCCGAAGATCGAACTGTACGGTCACTACCATAAATTTTGCAAAATATGAAATTTCTCCAATTTCCAAGTGCTCTCACTTAACACACAATTAAACACTGCACATGGAGCATGAACGGAACTCCGGAACACTCGTTTTCAGACAGTGGCTCTTTATGGCCTTATAATTTTCACGAATGCCAAATGAAGAATTAAGCAAATAAGAACCAAGGGAATTAAGAACCAAATGGGTATATATGAGCTTTAGTCCATGAATCGCGCGAGTGGGTTTTAACCTTGGAGTTCCTAAGAGCTTTCTCAGTGGGCATGAAGCACAATCCTTTCATTTGGTCACACTTATGGAGATGCAATCTCATATAGATCATGAGGCACAAATATCTCCAAATGTGACAAGCCTCCTTTGTGTTTCCTATATGATGCATGCAACAAGCATTTTACATATGCAATGAAAGTAAACATGCCATGTGAATGAAAGCAATATTAAACAAAACATAAAGGAAACCTAACAATGTCAAGTTTGAACCCCACTCAAGCTTACTCACTATAAGCCATACCCTTGCCTTGAGAGAAGCCAAACTACCATATCAAGCACTCCCCCTTGCTTACAGTTATCTTGAGTGGGTTAGACATTGATTAATTTTTATGTGTATTTCTTTTAGTTATTTACATGTGCATGGATGCAAAGCATACTAGTCACAAAGGAGTCCTAATTACCATGCAATGCAAAACAAGAAAGAACACACTATAACTACTAAGAACAAACACATGTACCTCCCCCATGAGTATATATGATATTGAGGTCCATGTCACTTGTGGTGGACTTCACTTGATCTTCAAGTAAGCTCCAGGTACCACCACCATCTTCTAGGTCTTGTTCTTGGGCACCTACTTGTACTTCATTTACCTCTCAAGACCAACAATGCATTTAGGCACCCATATGCTCTTGACCTTTCTCTTCTTGTTTAGTGCTCCCCAAGCCTTAGCATTCACCATGCCATCCTTGTTCCTATAAAGCTTGAAATTGTGTTCTCATGGAACAAGTTAGTGTTAGGTAAAACAATGGAACTCCTCACCATAGAACAATCCTTGATGGTGTGACCATCCTTGCAACACCTCTCGTAATAGTAGTCATCGGCGAGTAGGGGCTTGATCCATACGGGGATGGAGTCACTCGTCCAGATGATGTCGATGGCGGCGGGATATGAGCCAAGTCCCCGGTGGCAGACATAGTTCACAAGGTTTCTCCCTAGATCTCCTTATGGATGGCTCTACCACGTGTGAGCCTCTCAAAGCCGTCCATCACCATCTTCCTGTCTTCCTTGAGCTTGTGATATTCCTCCAAAACAAATGGCTTAAGAGAAGAAAGCATGATCGAGGTGGTTAGCTCATCATACATAGTAGAAGCATTACTCTTAGATGAACTAGAGGAGGGAGAGGCAAGATTATCAAAATTGATGGCCTAAAAAGTAAGTTCAAGGTCCTCGTACTTCTCACGTAGCTCTACATAATCACCCTTGAGTTTGTCATAATTCTTGTTTAGGGCCTCATGAGATGTGACAAGGTCCTTGACCTTGCTCTCAATCTCACCAACACGGTCCTTAGCCAACTTACATTCTTTTCTTACCACATCCAATATTTTGGATTTCTTGACGGTGATGTCAAGGGCTTGCTCAATCATACTTAAAAGCTTGGCACATGAGAACTCCTCATCATCACTGCCATCGCTGCTTTCATCCTCACTCTCCCCAAATTAGCTCGTGGCCATGAGGCACATGGGAGGTGGAGGAAGAGCTCGTGGAAGTGTGGTCTTGATCATGGCTAGGTCGGCCACTTCTTTATCATTGTTTGAGGAAGAGGATGTGTCACTTGAGTTGTCACTTGTCCACTCTCCAACAAGGGCCTTGCGTGAGAACCTTTTCTTGTGGTCTTGAGCTTTGACTTTTCCTTTGCTCTTTTCCTTGTTGAAGTACTTCTTCTTCTTTTGCTTGGCTTTGGTGTCTTCTTCTTCATCATCATCATCACTTGAATCTTGGAACTTGAAAGCTTCATTCTTTGGCTTGGGGCAATCTTGAACAAAGTGGTTCTTGGACCCATAGTTGACACACTTGCCCTTGGACTTGGAAGCAAACTTATTCTTAAAGGTCCTCATCTTCTTCATGAGAAGAGCCAAGTCCTCACTCAAGTCATCTTCATCATAATCATCATTATCATTCACTGCCTTCTTCTTGCTCTTCTTGCTCTTGATAGGCTCTTGCTTCTCGGCTTGAAGAGCTAGGTTGGATGGTTGAGGATTATCCATACCCAACTGATAGCTCTCAAAAATAGTGATCTTCCAAAGTATATCCTTAATGGTCTTGATCTTGAGGTCACCTTGCTAGGTGAAGGTGATTATGGACTCATACTTGGGGTCTTTGAATAGCCTCAAGAATCTTCTTATCACCTAGACAGGCTTAAGCTTGAAGTCATTCCCAAGAGCATTGATCTCCTCCACTAGTACATGAAAGCGAGAATAAATAGTGTTACCCCTCTCATGTGGCAATCTAGTGAAGTTATCATACCTGTTCTTTAGCACATAGTATCTTTCCTCTTTGACATCACTAGTATCCTCATAGAGACCCTGAATCTCAGTATAGATACCATGTGCTATCGAACTTGCATCCAATCTAGCAAAATCATCCTTAGACATGCATGCAAACAGAGCATTCTTGGCCTTAGCGTTGTTCTTAATGAAATCAGGCTCAAGCACGTTCACATCCGCATCAGACTCATGGGGCACACCCCATATCTCTAGATCAAGGGACTCTAGGTAGGGTTGCATACAAGCCTTCCAATACTCATAGTCCTCCCCATCGAATATGGGAACACTCCCCACCTGTCCCGACATCCTTACTCAAGGTAGTGAAGCCTCAAAGATGAGCACTTGGCTCTGATACCACTTGTAAGGACCGAAGGCGTACCGAGAGGGGGTGGTGAATCGGTAAGCCGACCACGAATCGGAATACTTCAATTTACACTACTAGAACCTAGCAATCATTGCAACCTAACAATTCTAGGAGGCCAAGAGCCTACACATGCTGGTATTCATGATGAAAGATAGCACGGAAGCCAAACACACTAGCCTATGCAAGTCACAATTCAACCTAGTTACAAGAGCATGCAATTGCGGAATAGTAAAAAGGGGAACAAGAAATGCTCATGATTATTTCCTGAGGTCTCGAAAGGATGGCACCTTCCCCTACTCCTCATTGGACCACTCTTGCCGGAGTGTCGGTCCTTCCCACCACCGGGTACAAACATGTGATGGCCTTCACAACCAATCATGATAAGCTTGATCACCGACACCTAAACGGTCTAGGTCTCACCATAGACCAGGAGTAACAACCTAGATCACAACGTCAAGGACACCCTAGCCTTAGATGTGCATCAATGCTCAGGTTACTCTCACTAGCACTCTCAAGATATGCAATATCTCCTCCTAGCGCTCTCCCCATTTCCCCTTGGCTCTCACCAAATGCCCCAAGCAATTCCACTGGCCAAGAGTGGTCTTGCAGACCTTAGCAATGAAGTTATATAGGATTCCAACCTCCATCTAGCCGTTGCTCCATGAAATCATCTCTCTAGACACCATTGACTGGACTATCCAATCATTGCTTGACTGGATCGTCCGTTCTCTCTGAAACGGCTCCTAGAGCCATTGGCTGCTCTGTCCAGATGATCTCCTTGTATTGACCAGACCGTCCGGTCAGCTGACCGGACTGTCCAGTCACTCTGTGTCCTGTGCATTCCAAAGAGCTCCAGTTTCCTTCCTATCTGTCCCGAGCTTCAGCCCTACTAACTCGACCGTCTGGTCACTAGATTGTATTGTCCGATCTCTAGGGTTTCTAGACTTGATAGATTCCTCACGGACTCCTCTCCGATCTCCTAGTGACCGTACAGTCCGGTCTCCACTGACCCCTTTGTCCAGTCACTACATCCAGAAGCTGAAACTCCTCGTCCTTGACTTCATTTCCCAGCTTCGCCGAACATCTCCTTGGCTTCTCCACGGTCACCTAGTGCCTGCGATTTCACTGAGCATCCATGCACATCACCCACTAGTTGACCTAAGAGACATGACCTAGACCCCATTGATAGTTTAATTTTTTCCTATGGACTCAAAGCCCTAACAACTAGACAAGTGTTCCCAACACTTGTTCCATAGCTCATCCTTAGCTTTGATCGATCTCCGACAACCCTTGGACTCCATCAAGCTCACAAGATTACATGCTTGTGGTCATTGCCATCAATTTCCAAGGCCGCCATCATCCATATGATTTGTAGTAGAGTTTAGAGATGATTTCTGCAAAGACAACACTCATGTAGATATTAGCTCACAATTTCATAGTTGTCATCTACCATCAAATGGTCATGAAGCTTACACCTTGGATGTCTTCTTCCCCGTCAAGCTTGTGGTGATTTCCTCATCCTAGAAGAGTAGCCTGAACATATCATCAATAGAAAGATTCTTGTCCATGATGAGATCAAGCGTGATGTAGAGGAGCTTGATTCTAGGGAGCAAGGTGAGGATCTTCTTGACAATCAATATCTTTGGAAGCTTGGAAGGTTCTTTAGTTGCCTCAATTCGGTCTACAATACCTCGCAAGCAAATGAGAGAGTCAAGTAAGTCCTCATTATCATTAGCATGAAAAGCAAAGAACTCCTCAACCAGTGAATCACTAGCATAATATTTAAAAGGCTAGCAATCATCATCAATCCTAGTCATTCTAGAAGAGCAAGCAAGATCAAGAGACACATCATTATCAATCATCACATAAGGCACAGTAGTAGAGCATCCTATCAAGTCATTGCTAGAAGGATCTAGGCACTCACTAGAACTAGGCACATCAACATAATCAACTCCTAAGAGACCACTTGAAAGGACCGAGTGACCTAAAGGAGGGGTGAATCGGGAACTTGCACTATGTACCAAATTCACCAATTTCTAAAACCCAACACTCAATCAACTCCTATTACAATTCTAGTGGTGAACACACAAGTAAGATAATAGTCCTATGGAAGGAACCACAACCTAAGCATACTAGTGGATCACACAAGGCAATACAACTCCTATGCAAGCTAGTGATAAAGACACGTGGAAGCAAACAACAAGCTAGCAAAGGGCCCTACTCATGCAATTCTACAAGATAGGAAACTGGAGCACATAAGCATGAGTAGTAGAAGATATACAAGGGAGAGCAATCAAGCCAATGCAACTCCTATACATGCTAGTGATCAATTGCGGAAGCTAAACACTACTAGCAAGTAAAGAAGCCTATCCATGCAAGTCTACAAGGTAATCAACTAGAGCAAGGTAAACACACAAGCATGAATAGCACGGTATGTAAATGCGGAAAGTAAGGCATCATAATAAGGAGTAGAGTAAGAGATGGCTCATGATTTTTTTCCCGAGGTCTCGGAAGGATGGCACATTTCCCTACTCCTTATTGGACCACTCCCGCCAGAGTACGGTCCCTCCCGCCACCAGTGGAGTTCTCGCTCACAATCCTGCAATCACTCCCAGAGTGAAGACATGGTTGCGTCACCGCTGCCACCAAGGCACCTCAAGAACTTGCCAGGCTCCCTGAGCCGACACGAGCGCTCACTAGCGATGCCCCTTTTACCGTCGGACTCAAACTGAGTACAAACATGTGATGGCTTTCACAACCGATCATGATAGGCTCAATCACCGACACCTAACCGGTCTAGGTCTCACCATAGACCAAGAATAACAACCTAGAGCACACCCTCAAGGACACCCTAGCCTTAGATGTGCAAGATACCTAAGTTACTCTCACTAGCACTCTTAAGATATGCAATATCTCCTCCTCTTGCTCTCCTCTTTTCCTCTTGGCTCTCACCAAATGCTCCAAGCAATTCCACTGGCCAAGAGCAGTCTCCAACACCCCAGCAATGAGTTTATATAAGTTTCCAACCTCAAACTAGCTGTTGCTCCACAAAGCAGCCTCTCTAGACATTCTGACTGGACAGTATGGTCTTCACCGGATGACTCCTCCAAAGCCGTTTCTCTCTGTCCAATGTTTCTTACATACAGACCAGACAGTCCGGTCTACAGACCGGACCGTCCTATCTTCATAATTCTGGATCCCAACAGAAACTTCTTCTCTGTGTTCTGTCACCTCTTCTAATGACCGTACAGTCTAGTCTCTTCTCTCCTTTCTCCAAATAGAGACGTTGCCGATGCTTCCTCGTCTATCCGAACTATCTCCATACGTACCGGACCGTCTGGTCTGCACACTGGACTATCCAGTCTCTAAGGTTCCTCTACCAATATAATTCCTCACTTCCAACATCTTCTTTGTAGAGAATTTTCCTCAAATCACTGGACCGTCTGATCTCCAAGACCTCTCTGTCTGGTCTTTACCTACAGAAGTTGAAACTCCTCATCTCCTCTCGACTTCATTTCCCAGCTTCTTCCAACAACTCCTTGGCTTCTCGACTCTTACCTAGTGCTTGTATATTTCACTAAGCATCCACACACATCACCGACAAGCATGACCTAAAGAGACATGACCTAGACCCTCTTGATAGTCCGGTTTTTCCTATGGACTCAAAGTCCTAACAACTAAACAAGTGTTGTGAACACTTGCTCCATAGCTTGTCCTTAGCCTTGATCCATCTCCATCAACCCTTGGACTCCATCAATCTTACAAGCCTCCATGCTTGTGCTAGCCTGAAGAAGGAAAATGATCTCTTGCGTACCACTTATGCTGAGTGCATTAAGAAAGATATGCAAATCTTGAGAGATACTCCATGTGGTACTTGTGAGCACCTCAATTCTCTAAATGAGGTTTTGTGCTCAAGTATTGCGAGTGTTTACATGCTAAGTCTTTTGATTCATGCAATTCTTCTCACTCAAATGTTGTTGATGTTTCTAAAAACTCTTCTTTGCAATCAGAGTTGGAATCTAATTATATTGAGCGTGAGTCTTTAGATGTTGGCATTTGTGCTATTGCTTTGGACAAATCTTCTTTGGCTAGTTCTAAGCTTGTTGGATCTTTTGGTGTTACCCAAGGGATTTCAGTTGACAATGGTGCTTCTTGCTCAAATGGTACTTATAAGATCTCCAAAATAAAAGTACCATTGCACCTTTTGTAAGAAACATGGGCATGTGATTGAGTATTGCTCTCGTCATGTCAAACACGAGCGTCGAATGCATGCTAAAGCTTTTAGGTACACACAACGTCCTTCTCATGGCATGTGTGAACCTAATCTTGATTCTAAGTTGAAAGATGCGTCTTCTTCTTGCATGACCCGAAGGACTTCTCACATGAGCGAGAGTGGTGCTTCATCCTCTCAAACCATGCCTCCTTATTGGCTTTTGTTCCATTACACATATTATGGGAAGGATGCACATCAATTTGAGTTCTGCTTTAGCCATGCTAGAGACATGCGCCGATCTCGTGCTTCATACTCTTTGGGTAATTGTATCTTTTCTCATAGCATGAACACTCATGAGCATAGCATGAGACATTGCTTTATTGATGGATTCTATGACTCCTTTTCTTGTGGCTCAAGACGTGTTCGTGACATTATCCTAATACTTGTAATGTTGATTCACAACATGTTTTCATGATGCTTGTATTGGTTCTTCTTGCATTGTCTCCTTAAGAGGTTCTCATCGTGTTTGTAACGGTTGCACTCATTTTTCTTCTCGAGTTGCTAATTTGTAGCATGCTTCAAAGGGTGATTCAAGGTCTTTTGATTTGAACCATAATTTGCATCATGCTAACCCTTATGATAATTTGAGTGCATTTATTGCTCATGTGTCCAAGTCATGGGTTCCCAAGTATTTTCCTACTAACCCTTCAGGATCCAAGACTGGAGCACCTCTCTCTTGTCATATGTAGGTTCAGGGACGTGGGACGGAGAACATGAGGCTGATGGATCTTGATCTTTTGTATGATTGAGATGTGATGGTTCTTCGTACCCTTTTACATGGCCTCCAAGAGGCTTGTATGTCTTTATCTATTTTGTGAGCTTTCTCATACACTCACCCTTTTACATTCATGTACATTACTGTGGTGTGAGGTGCTTGTTCATGTGCTCACCTTATCATCTTGGCATGCATATCTTGTATCATGCTTTAGTTCTCTGATTTACCCTAGATCACTCTTACTTTGATGCTTTCCTGACTAGCATGTGTATATCTTGATTCACTCATCTTATGTCTTGATAGCTTTGTATATGCTCTGGTCTTCTGGATTACAGTTTCATGTTACCCAATGTGACCCATGCTATATCTTCTCATTCTTTGCAAAATCTGCATAGGTGCTTCCCTCTTGAGATTTGTGCTTCTTATGCCATCATATTAATACCTCCCTTACTTTTTCACGAGTCATGAGTTGCTCTCTTTGTATAGTCATGTTGCCCTCTTTTCAATTGATTCATCATTTGTTTTGTTGAGGGGGAAACTAGCTTGGTTAAGGGCGAGTTGTTCTTTGTTGAAGATTTGATATTAGTTGCTCTTGTGGTTTGATGATTTTGAGCTTTATGCTTGCTATCCCTCTTGTTCCATTTGAGGGGGAGTTGCTCTTTTACCTTGGAGTTGACGCTTTCTATATACATGTATCTTACCTTTCCGCATTGTATCTCATATGTAATATATGTATTGGTAGATGAGCTTCACTTCTTATTCCTTCTTGCATTTTTCATTGCTATGATTGAGCTTGAGTTAAGTTGTGTGGATGTGATAGCGATCTCTACATGCTCAGACTTTCTAGATGGCCTGTCATAGATTCTTTTTGAGCAACCTGCTAATCTTAAAGGTGAACTTGGATTTTTGTGAACCTTATGAACTAATCTTGCCAAAACTTGCTCACCATGTGAATAATTGCTTTTATCCTTGCCAAAACATGTGTTGAGGCTAGTATAGAGGATGTCTTGGTCATGGCACCTTGTGTTTGCAAAATGGAATGCCTTGCAAATGTTTAGCTCATGATGGAATGTTGGTGGTTTCTAGATACCCATTTTATCTACCAAAAAGGGACATTTTATATCGTTATTTGGTGGTTTAGACTAACAATTAACTTCATATTTGTATATATTTAAAGTTGTCCTGTTTTGGATGTAATTGCAGAAAATAGGTGTAAAACAGGGCAATTATGGATAAGGAACCAAAGAACAACGAAGTTGGGCCAGATGCAGGGTCGCGCCGATCGGCTCCAATGCCACGCCGATCGGCGCAGGAGGAAAAGATGACGAAGACAAGCCCAAGACCGGCAAAGACGAAGGCCCAACCCAATATGAGTCAGAATCGGTGGAAGTTGACCAAATCCCGTCGAGTATAAAAGGAAGATAACTATCAAGAGCCAAGGGGCAACCGGAGAGACGGCAATCGTAACACTGAGTTGTTAGAGCTTGGGTTCCAGGATATTGGTGGCGAAGGTGGCTCAACACCAACGAGAACCACCAGAAGGGAGGTCACGCCGATCGGCATGACGCTTGTGCTGATCGGCTCGTGCGCATTCCAGTGCTATCTCTCATCCCTCTGCTATGTCTAGAGGAAGGATGAGTGAGTAGTTTCATATTCTCTTCACTGGTGCGGGGATCTGGTCATGTAACTCTCATACTCATTGATACTCTCTTGATGAATTTAATCTATGTGATGAACTTAATTGCGCATCTATTTCCATTAGTGTATAGGCTAATACACTTCTGCCCATTGCATAGTGCAAGAAACCAGTGGGGAGGTAATAGCCTATGTAGTGACAGCCGGGGTGAACGAAACCACCATGTCTTGTAGAATATTAGAGTCATCACTCGAGGCAATGAGAATAAGGTTGCATGCTAGTGAACCAATCCGAAGGAGAGAATCCTTCATTATCCTGTTACATCTTCAATAACATTCATCCACCACTCTCTCACCGTCACCATTCACACCAACCCAATCATTGCAATCTGTTAGTAATCCTTTAATAGTAATAGTTCTGCTCGTTCCTTGTGGATTCGATAACCTTGGAATACTCTGAGGGAAAAAGAGCTACAATTGTACACCATCCTCTTGCGGTATATAAGTGGGTGCGTAACTATGACCAACAAGCTCAATTTTCTGGCGCCGTTGCTGGGGAACAAGCCAGTTCTTTTACTATCAATATTTTACTAACGTCTAATCCTTTCTTTTCTAGTTGTTTTTTGTTTTTGTGTTTTGTGTGAATTTTCAGGATGAGTACTACAGGACCTTCTCCGATGCTCAGGGAGCTTTCTTTGCCATCTCCAGACGTGTTGGTGCCTCAATCCTCAGACGAGAAGGCCATGGCCTCCTCGTATGTGTTGAACCCCATTATCATTAGCATAGCTGAAGCAAATAAGTTCTTTGGAGCAAAAGAGGAGAACTCGTATACTCACTTACAAGACTTGGAGGCACTTTGCTAGACATTCCATCATGAAGGAGTGCCCCAGGATCTTTACAGATGGCTGCTTTTCCCATTCTCTTTGGGAGGGAAAGCCAAAGAGTGGCACAAGGCAACATCTCGCGAAGCGAAAGGTAAGTGGAGTGAAATAGTTGGAAATTTTTGTCTCCACTATTTTCCTTTGCCAAAGGTGCAAAAGTTGAGAAGAGAAGTGGTGAACTTCTTACAAGAAGATGAAGAATCTCTCTCGGAAGACTGGACGCGTTTTCAAATATTGTTGAAACAAGAACCTGACCTTGGCATTGATGAGAATATGTGTGCTCAAACCCTCTACATGGCCATAAACAAGGCATCGAGGATGCATTTGGATGGATCAGCTGGAGGAAGTTTTCTGAGATTGACAGCCAAGGCAAGGATCGAATTGTTAGGCAAAATTGCCGAGAATGAAGCTTTGCACAAGCATTGGGAAGAATACCTAGAACCAAGCCGGCAATGCCCAGAAGTTATGCAAAGGGAAGAATCGCTGGCTGAATAGATCTTTATATCCAAGAGTAGAGCAATGAATACTTCAGAGCATGAAGTCGAAGAGATAGAGCCTGTCAGACCCGCCTCTATGGATCTGACATGCACGCCGATCGGCGCGGTCTCTGAGCCGATCGGCGCAGTTGCAACAACAGGAGAACAGATCACCCTAACAACTCCGTCAAGTTGCATGGAATATACCAAGATAGAAGCTACAATTCTAGACAGCCACATGAAGAAATTTGAAGGTAACTTTGCAAAAACCCCAAGGGGGATAGGACATTGGCAAATGCTAAACCACTCGACGAATTTGAACCAATGGACTAGATTCCTATTGATTTGTCGCAAGAGTTGATCAATATGAGAAGATCCTTCAGCCTGCAAGATGCTTCTGAAGTCGGAATTGAATACAATTTCCCGAGTAATCGCCTTAAGTCTGAAGTTTTCGATCAAGAGATTATTAGGAGAGTTTTAGGGAAGCTTTACAAGGATGATATAGAGCTTGATGGAATAGAGGTGAAACAAGCAAATAGATTACTAAACAGTTGCTTTGAGCCATCCCCCTATGAAGGATTGTGTGGTGTGTATGCTGTAGGAGTCACCGATGAAGAAGAAGAAGAACCATACATACCATGCGAGATATCAGGGAAGAAATTTCTGAAAGCTTTGTGTGACTTTGGTTCCCGTGTCAGCTTGATGACTTATGATGCATTTATGAGCATGCCTTATGGAACTCAACAGCAGCTGATAGGGACTAAACTTGAACTCACTATGGCGGATGGAAGGAAGACCAAGCCTCTGGGGGTGATAAAAAATGTTGAAGTTGAGATCAGCTTGAAAACAATATTGGTGGATTTCTTCATTCTAAGTAATGAAGAAACCGGGGTTGAAGACAACATTCTAGGAAGGTCGTTCTTGAGATTAGTACAAGCTGTTCTGGATGCTAGGAAAGGTCAAATTACGCTGCACCTAGGAGGTGAAGAAGTGCAATTTCAATTTAACGATCCATCTCATCAAGACCCTTCTTGCTCTCAGGAATTCTACCCAGAGGAAGACAAGAAGATAGGGATGGATCTGGGAGACCCACTTGACCACATCATGCGCGAAACTGACAAGGATACTGTTGGCGCCGATCGGCGTGATACTTGCACCGATCGGCTCAACCAGGAGAATCCTTATTTTGAACCTCTGGGGGAGTTGGATCCAGATGAAGCACCAGAAGTGGAACAGAAGGAACTTCCGAAGGAGCTACACTATGAATATCTAGGGAAGAATAATACATATCCAGTTATCATGAACGACGCCCTAATGAAGGAAGAGATAGAGAAACTGATTACTGTGCTCAAAAGGTATAAGAAGGCAATTGGTTACACACTGGATGACATCAAGGGAATCAGCCCCGCATTCTGCACTCACAAGATTAACCTGGAGGAGAATGCTAAACCGGTGGTTGAAGGGATGCGAAGGTTGAAGGATTCAATGAAGCCAGTGGTTAAAAAGGAGATTCTGAAGCTGCTTAATGCAGGTATGATCTATCCTGTTGCTGATAGTGAATGAGTTAGTCCAGTACATTGTGTGCCCAAGAAAGGAGGGTTGATGGTAGTGCCTAATGAGAACAATGAGTTGATCCCTCAAAAGACTGTAACTGGATGGAGAATGTGCATAGATTACAGAAGTTTGAACAAGGTGATGAAGAAAGATCACCATCCTCTTCCGTTTATCGACGAGATGCTTGAAAGACTAGCAAAGAATTCATACTTTTGTTATTTGGATGGATTTAGTTGCTTTCAAATATTGGTAAGACCAGAGGATCAGCAGAAAACTACTTTTACTTGCCCTTTCGGGTCATATGCATATAGAAGGATGCTATTTGGTCTTTGCAATGCGCCTACCACATTTCAAAGATGCATGAATGCAATATTCGCTGAATTCATAGAAGATATTATGGAAGTATTTATGGATGACTTCTCCGTACACAGTACTGATTTTGATAGTTGCCTGGAGAATTTGGAGAAGGTTTTAAAAAGGTGCGTTGAATGCGACTTAGTTCTTAATTGGGAGAAGTGCCATTTCATGATAACAGAAGGGATAGTACTTGGTCAAGTCATATCTAACAGAGGGATAGAGGTTGATAAAGCAAAGGTATGTACAGTTGAGAAATTACCTCCCCCTACTGATCTTACAACCTTGAGGAGTTTTCTTGGACATGCCAACTTCTATCGCATATTTGTTAAGAATTATTCAAAGATTGCTAAGCCCTGGACAGAATTGTTGAAGCAAAGTACAAAATTTATCATGGATGATGAACGACACTTTGCCTTCAGAAGATTAAAGGAAGCTCTATGCTTAGCACCTATTATGCAGCCACCTGATTGGAGTCTACCTTTTGAATGCTATTTATTACGCTGGCAAAACGTTGAATGAGGCGCAGATCAATTATACAACAACTGAGAAAGAGATGTTAGTTGTTATATTTGCTTTTGAGAAGTTTAGATCCTACATTCTGAATTCTAAGGTGATTGTATATACTGATCATGCTGCTATAAGATACTTGGTTTCAAAGAAAGAGTCTAAGCCTCGGTTAATGCAATGGCTATTGATGCTACAAGAATTTGATTTGGAGATAAGAGATAAGAAAGGGGTAAAAAATTCTGTAGTAGATCATTTGTCCCATCTTGAATCATCATCAACTGAGCCAATAAAAGATGAAATGGAACAAGAGTAGTTGTTTGCCACATTTGATCGTAGAGAGAGTTGGATGATGGATATTATCAAAGGTTTCAAGGGACAGACTGATATGATGAACAAAAACGCAAAGAAAAGAGTTGGGAGTGAAATGAGAAAATTTATATGGGCCGACCCATACTTGTATAGGTATTGCCAGGACGGAGCAGTGCGAAGATGTGTACCCAGAGAAGAAAGAGCGAGCATTTTGGCAAAATGTCACTCTTCGGATTATGGGGGACATTATGGCTACTTCAGAACACAAGCAAAGGTATGGGCGAGTGGTTTCTATTGGCCTACTATGCATAAAGATGCAAAAAGGTATGTTGCAACATATGCTCAATGCCAACAAAGAGGGAATGTTAACAGTAGGAACGCAATGCCTCTTAAGTATAATCTTCAAGTTGATATCTTTGATGTTTGGTGTATGGACTTCATGGGACCATTTGTGAATTCTCATGGTTGCGAGTATATATTGGTTGTCGTTGATTATGTCTCCAAGTAGGTCGAAGCAATGGCATGCAAGGCTAATACCACAAGAGAATCGAGGAGTATACTTCAAGAGTAGATATTCCCTAGGTATGGAGTACCAAGGATAATAATTACAGATGGAGGATCTCATTTTACAGGAGGAGACTTTACTAGGTTTTTGGCTAAATCTGGGGTTGAACATAGAATTGGGACAGCCTATCATCCCCAAACAAATGGACAAGCAGAAACATTAAATAAGCAATTAAAAGGGATTTTGCAGAAGGTTGTTACAAAGGAAGGAAAAGATTGGGCCACAAAGTTTAATGGAGCATTATGGGCATATAGGACGGCGTTCAAGACACCAATTGGCATGACACCATATCAATTTGTCTATGGAAAATCATGTCACCTACCGGTGGAATTAGAACATAAGGCTTATTAGGCAATAAAAGGGATGAGCTTGGATCTTAATGCCGCCGGTGTGAAAAGGAAAATACAAATAAGTGAATTAAAAGAGATGCGATTGCGTGCATATGAAAATGCAGCAATATATAAGGAAAGGACAAAGAGGTGGTATGATAAGAAGCTTTTGAAGAAGGAATTCAAGGAAGGAGATCAGGTACTCTTATTTAATTCGTGATTCAGATTATTTGGTAAAGGCAAGCTGCAAAGTAAATGGGAAGGGCCTTGTCTTGTGAACACGGTGTTACCTTCGGGAGCTGTAATCATAATGGATGGCAAAAGAAACAAGTACACAGTGAATGGACAACGTCTGAAGGTACATCTAGAACCCGACACATTTATATTAAAATCTTTTGATGTGTACTTCACTGCTTAGTGCCATGTATGGTCGAGCTTAACGACGTAAAACAAAAGCTCTGTATGTGTTTTTGATTTTCGTGATTTTTCTATTTCTAATTGGGTAAATTAGTGTACCGCGCCGATCAGCGCGATGCTGCACCGATCGGTGCAGTCCTCCACCGATCGGCGCGGCAGAGTCTTTTTTATTTTTGAGTCGGTTTCGGACCTTGCCTTGTTAAGACTCATTGAATTCCGCAAATAAGAGATAGAGTCCTAGTCTAATTGAAAATTGAGAGATATAAATATGGGGCTGCGGCAATACCACGGATTATCTTGCATCACAAGTAGTCACCGGAACAGACCCTAAGGGCAGAAGCAATGGAAGGCGGCGCGTCGGGAAGCAACCAAGGAGGCGCCGATCGGCACGACTCTAGAGCCGATCGGCTCGGCGATGGTTTTCCACAGATCTCTGCCGTTTGGTCCTAGGACGAAGTAGATGAGATGTTGACACCAACACAAGATGATCTTGTCGTCTGGTCGAATCTGAAGAAGAGATTCATGATGAAAAGTGAAGATGACGCGTGGAATGCAGAAAAGGTGAAGATGGACAACAAACTTCGGCGGATGATGAAGAGAGTATTGGTGCGCAAGGGAAAATCTATAGCGCCTATTGAAAATGAAGTTGTTTCTCAAAGGTACACCATGGAAGGCCTTCTCGATTTTGCTAAGCCCTTGTCATATGAAGATTTCCTATCTTTCGAAAGTTCATTGACTGAGCAAGAGAAGGAGGAACTAGATGAAGAGAGTGCTCTCACAATCCATAAGTGATGGCTTTACAGTGAACATGATATTGCCGCCAAGTATGAACTCAAGCTGCAGGAGGAAGCCAAAGAAGCCATGAATCAGCTGAATGCGGAAAAGGATCTTCAGGCTAGAAAGGATGGGGCCTCTCCCAGGGTTCTTTCCGATTGGGAGGGTTTTCAAGAAAACAAGATTCATAGGAACAGTTGCATCGAAGGCTGCAAGTGTTTCTTTTGTGCTAAAGATCTACAACATAAGATTGAACTCCAATTGGTGGAAGACCCAACCTTCATACCTAGGGATGTTTTATATGATGATGGCTATCGCGCAGTCCCTGGAGGAAAGACGCCTAAGGAAATTAATGATGAGATTTTGCGAAGGCAACAGAACAAGGCGATTCGTGAGCGTAATCTAAAACAGTTGGCTGCGTATATGGAGGAAGCCGCCGGCTGTGCCGATCGGCGCAACGTTGGAGCCGATCGGCGTGACACTGTTGGCACTTCCTAAATGCCCCTTTTATATGTGAATATCACCCCAAATAGAGTATAATTGATACTAATTTAGGCCATTTACCTATGATATTACCTATATTGTGACACCCCAGGTGTCACACCCCAGGTGTCTTACTTCTATCTAACAAACAAGAAAGAGCAAATCATGAACAATATAGCACGAAATAATAAAGACTCACTCCCATATTTACTTAATTCCAGGCAATTAAAAACCCTGCAAACCAATTGTGAGCAAGATAAAAATTTTATTATATAACATCTGCCAAATAATTTCATAATCAGAATGGTAATATTAAAATAGAATTTTATGAATTTAATGAGCATTTTACCAATTGTGGAAGTACCCCAAATAATTAATTAAAGTCTAGGAACCTTTCAAAATTGAATTTAAATACTAAAGTCTCCAGAATAAATCTGAGCAATTGGGTCCCACCAGAGAACCACAAATATCTCTAAGGGCCTTTATGCCAAATTCCATAAATTTAGGACATTCCTAGCTATTTTATTTGGGAATATCTTTGACCAGGGACTTGTTTGCAAGAAATCTAAAAGTCCAGGGGCGCAGTGCAAAATCTTCCTTCTTCCTCCCTCACTGGCGTAGAGCTTCCCCCCCCCCCCCCCCCCCCACCGATGCTAGCGCCTGCTCGCCCCTCTACCGCACGCCTCCGGCTCTGCCTCGGGACCTCGCGTGCTACAGCGCCACCTGCACCCCTCTGCACAGTCGCCCAACAGCCGCCTTCTCCTTCTCCGCACGCCAGCGACATGGCCGATCGACAACTTCAATTTTCACCGCTTCTCCTGCTCTCGCCCCCCCCCCCCCCCCCACTTGCCCCTCTCCTCTCTGCGCAACTTGAAGGCGCACCCGTGAACTCCCGAACTCATTCATTCTCTCGCTCCCTCCGCTCTCTCTCCCAGTTCTTCTCTTCCCTTCCCCATTCTGCCATTGCAGAGCAAGCCGAGCTCGAGCTCACATTGCCGTCGCTCCCCTGCTTCCTGACACGCACCCGTCCACTTCCCATCTAGCTCCCTAGGACACTCACTTGGCCACTCCCTACGCGTGCTCACCCAATTCAAGGGAAAACCGAAGCAGGCAACTCCGGTGACCTCATCCGCCATGGCCAAAAATCTTCGGTCTCTGATACGCCTCCTCCCTCCCTTTCTCTTCGCGCGCACGCGCAACCCATCTACGAGCTTCCCTGAGCCTTCCTTACCTTGTTTTCATTGCGAGATCGCCAGCACCGCTGCTTTCCCCGGCCCTGATCTTCTCCGCCGGCAGGACCAAGCCACCTCCACGACGAGCACTGCTCTCTGGCACTTTCTAAACCGATCCGACTCATTGCCGAGCCTCCCCGGATCGCCGTGAAGCTGTAGGAGCAAGCCCTGACTGATGTGCTACCTCCTAGCCCGAACGCGACGCCGCCAAAGACCACCATTCCGCTGCCTCTCGATGGCGGCATCCTCCCGGTGAGAATCCGTCCTCACGAATCCACCTAGCTCTCTGCCTCGGTGTGCGCACCATGCTAGCACCGCCGCGGCGAGGTTTCTTCGTGTGTAGCCACCAGCGGTGAGCGTTGACCACGCTCCGACGAGTCCCCGGCAGCCACTGGCCCCTGCACACTGGCAACCGATTGGCATCCGATGTGGCGTCTATGTGGTGCCTATGTGTCGCACGTGTGGCACTGATGTGTCATTAGATAAGCAAGAAATGCCAGAAAATCCTTAGAAAATGCTTAAAACTTTGAAAACTCATAGTAAATCGAATATAAACCCAATGAGGCCCAAACAAATTTTGTTAGATTCATTTTGAAGTGCTCTATTTTAGTAAAATAATAAATCATTGTCTCTATTCATGTATTTTTACTAATGCATTAGTTTGTCAAAACACTAAACAATTCACGAGATATTCTAGGAACAGAATTAAATCCTGATTTTTGGCATGCTCAGTCAAAACATGATTATCTCCCATCACTAGTTTTGGTTTGGTAAAATATGAAATATTTTGTGCTCTAGAATTTATTTAGTGTTTCTGCTTAAAGAAATGCTAGTAAATAATCTATAAATGTTTTGCCCATAAAACTTGGTGAAAATATTTCTCATGAGTGTCTCTGTCCACAGTAATCACACATGTTCAGAAACCTAAATTTATTTTACTAATTAATTTAATTGCTCATATCACTCAATTACCATGTTTAATTACATAAACAATATATATACCTAAAATCTTAATTAACAACCCAACTTCTCTGAAGCATATGGCTTCGAGAACATATAATAATTTTTAATTGACATTAAAACATGATGTGCTTGCATGCATCATATCATTACATTCAACGGTATTCCGATAATGCCATTAATTCAATTCCGTCTTATAGGTAACGACAATTAGGAGCAAGAGGAAGACTTTAAGAAGGACGTTGACCCTCAAGAGCAAGAAGTTGTAGTTGCTAGCACTAACATCGATCCAGGCAAGCCCCGGTTTACATTTGTCTTTGTACAAAATTTTGCTAGTTTATATTAATACTAATATCTATAATTACTATTGCATTAGGTCATAGGAGCTGATTGAAACCCACCTTGCATGATATCCAAATGACCTATGCTATTGTCTTAGAACTTGGTAGAATCGGTACTATTATGCTATGCTTAGTAATTGCTAGTCTTGTTAAGAAAGTATTAGTACTACTAAGGAATCAACTTGACCACTGGAACTTGGTAGAATCGGTACTGTTATGCTATGCTCAGAAATCACTAAGTCTCGTTAAAAATTATTATTACTAAGGGACAAACTTGACCACTGGAATGGTAATTGTTAAAAGAAGTTTATTTTTATGTTATGATCGGGCAAGGATAATTCATGTGTAGGTTTGCAGCAACCCATGGGTGTTGACTGTGGTAGCCCTGCCTTGTTGAACCTAGGACCCGTCCGTGGTCAGCCCCTTGATCAAGTATTGAACAGTACCGAATGCATGCTAGCTTATGGGCACTAGTAAACCAATGTAGCATTAAAGGTCACTTGCATTGAGGATGGTTAAGGTGCGTTGGTTATTGACCCTCCTACTGGAGTGGGCGGTTCAGACTACGAAGTACTGTTGGCAGAACGGCATGCCCACTTGACATCACGACACCCGGGCTGAGGTGTAGGTGCTTTTCTTGCGAAAGGTTGCCATATACGACCTTAATTGGTTTGTATGTGTCGTGCATCTTGGGTTTTCTCAGCTGGTGTAAATCGATTGCAATTGCTGTCCCTCGTAGTAATAAGTACCACTTGGTCACCATGCCAATCGCGTAGTTGCACCTAATATTATGGAATGGATCATGTTGCTTATTGATGTTGACAATCATTATTACTATTATTGTTCTTATGTCGAATTAATTTTATATATTGTTTTATTATCCTTGTTGCAACTAAAGTTACATTTCAGCTCAACCCATTTAAATTGACAATGAAAACTTGATAGAACTAATAGGTTGCTTAGTGCGAGTCCTTTTAAACAAGCCACCTATTAGAGCCTCTGCATGTGTAGGTGTCCGACGGGTAAGTCTTGCTGAGTAATTAGTACTCAGACTTTGTGCCATTGTGTTTTCAGGTAATGAAGAAATAGAATTGCCTGTAGATGTGATGCACTGAGACATGCAAGTCCCTGAGGGTTGGACTGCCCACTGGGAGACCGACTCGTCGCCGCAGCGATGTGCTTGTTGCTAGGGTGAGGGTCCTTCAGGCATGGATCACCACCAGGCTGTACCGTCGAGCGTAGTTCCTTTACGTATTTGCTTCCGCTGTTTCGAAACATTTAAGAACTTGTATTAATTCCGCTATAGTCTGAATCATCGTATTAATGAAATATTTGACTTAAGTTTGGACCAATGTTATATTATCAAGTGTCTGTGCTATCAGCACCATCGGGATCTCAATCCTCCGGGAAGGGGCGTCACAGCTGGTATCAGAGCCTTGGTCCATGATAATACAACAAATAAATCGTACTTTCAAAAACTATGACATTTGCGAGTGAGGATACGTTAGTATTGCCCATGTAGATAATAGGGTGGTGACAAAGCTAACCTGGGTTATGATTGTTTATATTACTTGCATCTACGGCTTCTTCAAATGAAGGTACGTGTGTGCTTAACCGACACGCGTGATATCGGTGTCTGTGCTCGCTGGCGGATACGAGACACTATTGGCTCATGACTTATCACAGGGCAATCCTTTTCCATGGATCATTACTAGTAGAATTGTGCTTATTTTTGTAGTTTTTTTTGAATTTAATGTATTGTTTCTGCAATGGATCTTCTGCAGGTACACTAACGCCATTAGTATAACACATAGATTGACTTAAATGTTAAGTGCGGGTCGTCACCAAATATTCGTGCCGCCAAGTAGCAGCAAAGTATGTGTTGTGTTGTGAGGAACGATAGGATCATAAAATGAAAATTTTGCATCATGCATCCTAATATAACTAAACTAAAATCTGGTTCTCTCCTTGCTCACCAACCTCTGAATAAAAATATTCATAACTATTAATTTACTCAACCAAATAAGGCATACAAATACTTTTCAGAAAGGTCTCAGCATCCCCTGTCACCTAGAATTTAAATTAAAATTTGATCAAAAGAGTAACAACCTCAAAAATAGAGAACAAGTACACTCTGTCAACTCACTGTTTTCAGCATGACCCTGAACTTAAAAATTTCATAACTAAAATTGTACTTCGAATTTACAAGAGTTTAAACACAATCTAGAAAGCCCTTGAAGTCTATTTTCAACTCCAATAGGTTTCATAATTTTGTTGTTTTCCCTCTGTCCAGTATAGCCAAAACACTCAGCATCTGTCATCCTGAAACAGAATCTGCCAACCTGAACTTGCAAAATTCATAAGTCCAGATTTACTTGGAATTTTTAGAATATAAATACAATATGGAAATATATGAAAGTGAGGTATAACCTGGTTCCATCCCCCAAATTTTTAGACCTTGTTTTCTGTTCAAAATACCCACTTTTCTAACTGTGGTACAGTCAAGACAGAATCCGTTTTAAAACCCATCGCCGTATTATTGCCCCTTGAGGCTGGAAAATGTGAACTAAAAACTTGGTTTCTGTATTTCATAGCACTTTATATGAAATGCATCTTTATTATAGGGAAAGTTTGACTCAATCAAATTGTTGTGATATAGTTTTGCTATCCTTACCAGCACCATGACAGTTGTTAGTGATATGCATTTTGCCCATGGAACACAGTACTCACCATTGGGTTTTTGTTCCAGATGGGTGACCATGGTTTTGAGGAGCTTTCGCACGATGGGTGGTGCTATAGCACTGATCCCCACCACCGTGGCTTTCCTACACTTTTGTGGGATCTGCTACACTTGCTGGGCTACGATGAGCCGCCCTCCTACAAGGGCCGCGAAATCCGCCGCCACGGGGTGACTCTTGCTGAGGTACACATCAGCGTGCCCACCCTCCTGCGCAACCTTGACATGGCGGGGATGGAGAGCACGACAATTTGTGGGTGATGAGGACATCACCATGCTAGATACGCGCATATCATGGCCTTCCCCAAGTTACAAGTCATCACCAATTCGGTCACCGCGTTCGTCTCGGATTCAACCAACACTCCTTCATGGTTTTGATGATATCTCCCACATCCGACGTCCAAACGAGGCGTTCTTTGATGCATTGGAAAGGGGACGACAACGCCGTCGTTTTGTTTTTGGTCCTAGATCCAGAAGGGTCGTCAGTCATAATATGTGACCATGACAAGGTGTTGCGCCACCTATTTTGGGCCAACTTGGCCATGTATCATGTCGGGCCTTAAGCCCATGTTGTGCGCCACCCCCCCTGGTCGCCCCCAACCCTAGGACGCCCCTGGTTCCTACATAAACTCAGTAGCCATCGTCTAGAGAGAAACTTGATCGAATTATTGTAACTGTGGTAACAAGTCCTTTGTGTCCGTTATTGCCTGCTGATATTAGAAATCAATTTAAACTGCTTGCTGAAAATACTGAGAATAAACATGATAACAAACAACTTTCTGATGTTAAACATAAGGCTATTCAGTTAAAGGTAGGTGCTTTTCTTGCTATGACATCTACTGTTACTGAACTTTGTGATAATCATGATGCACCTTGCTATAGTATGCTTTGTCGTGATATATCTTCAATCGATGATCATGTATCTTGTACTTTGCATTCTTCTAGTACTAACCTTTTCCAGCAGATTGATGATGACATGGAGTCGAGGGTGACTCCAATTCAACAAGGGGAGGATGATGAGGACATCACCATGCTGGATACGCGCATATCATGGCCTTCCCCAAGTTACAAGTCATCACCAACTCGGTCGCCGCGTTCGTCTCAGATTCAGCCGACACCCCTTCATGGTTTTGATGATATCTCCCACATCCGACGTCCAAACAAGACGTTCTTTGATGCGTTGGAAAGGGACAATGATGCCGTTGTTTTGTTTCTGGTCCTAGCTCCAGAAGGGTCATGGATCATAATATGTGACCATGACAAGGTGCTGCGCCACCTATTTTGGGCCAACTTGGCCATGTGTCATGTCAGGCCTTAAGCCCATGTTGTGCGCGCCCACCCCCCCCCCCCCCCGCCCCCTGGTCGCCCTAACCCTACGACGCCCCTGGTTCCTACATAAACTCAATAGCCGCCGACTTTTAGTTTCGGGTTTTGTTTAGTTCAGTTTTCTAGAGAGAAACTTGATCGAATTATTGTAACTGTGGTAACAAGTCCTTTTACAGTAATCTAGGGCTCCTGTTCTTGTTCTACACCACTGTGGCGATTAGTCCTTTTGTGTTCAGAGCTTGAACCTTTTCTTGTGATTCGCTTCATCCATATTTGCAATTTCAGATTGCATATTTATCCTCTCTTGCTTGTGTTCTCAATTTTGCTTGCAGGAACAATCAAGTTGTGCTTGGTGTAACGGTTGTGGGGTTGGATCGTGTCTGATTCAAGCCGGGTCATCGATGCCGTGTTCCCCAAATTCGAGTTTATCCCCTTACCTCTCAGAAGATCGGGCCATATCTACATCAAGTGGTATCAGATTCCTAGGTTCCTCGTGAGGTATTATCGTGTTCTTCCCTTTAGATTCGTTTGTGTTCATCACCTTTTGTCCACGAAAAAGCCTACAAAAAAATATTTGTGTTCTTCTATCACAGAAAAATAGTGGAAAAATCATACAAAAAAATAAGATTTTGATTTGCACCTCCCCCCCCCCCCGCCCTGGAAAAATCATACATCAAGTCTGTGAAGTCTATTTTGATACTTGCTGCCTTTGCCGTTGTTCTTTGCCATTGTTCTTGCTGTCACAACTGTTTTTGAACATGATTCTTTTGCCAGCAATTAGGACACTGCTTTGGACATTTATTCAGTGCTACTATCTGTTATTGAATTGTGTTCCACTGACATACATATTAGCCTTCCAAGCTATACATATTGCAGCACAGGTCTCTTCCTTGCAACTGTTATACCCAAGTTCGACTACAGATTGTGTCGACCTGTTTGCCTTTGGTAAGAACACTTGCAAGATTGTGATACATTGCTTCTGATATTGTTTCCACTTTCTACACCCTCTGCTGCCTGCTAGTTGATAGGGCTAATCTTTTTGTTTAGTCTTGTCTTTTGCTTTTAACCATGCCAGAGAAAGGGAAAGGGACACCTGGAGAGTTGGAGTCCCCTACAGACTTTAATGATTGCATATCCAAGGCCGAGCTCATGAAGCTTCTTGCGGACCAGCGTACATTCATGGAAACGAAGTTTGTCGAGTTGATGGGTCACATCAACACTGTTGCCCACTCGCATTGAGGATGTTGAACAATGACCTCCACCTCAACGAGCTGCTGATGATGATGATTTTGACCATGATGCAGACCGTCTTCACCGTAATCGACACGGTATGGGAGGTAATAACAATCGTGGTAATACTAATACTTTTGTTAAGCCCAAATTTAACATACCACCTTTTGCTGGTAGTGCTGATCCTGAAGCATACTTAGATTGGGAACTTGCTGTTGAACAAAAATTTAATTCTCATTTAGTTCCTACTGAGCATAGAGTTAGACTTGCTACAAGTGAGTTTACAGGTTTTGCTCTATTTTGGTGGAATGATCTTTGCAATAATAATGCTGCTATACCCAACACTTGGCCTGTTTTGAAACAACGCATGAAATCTCGTTTTGTTCCTCCTTATTACCAACGTGATTTACGTTTGAAATTACAATATTTAACACAAGGTAGTAAAACAGTAGAGGAATATTATGAGGAATTGCTTATTGGTTTAGCATGTTGTGATATACATGAAGATGATGTTGAGACTAGTGCTAGATTTTTTGGTGGTTTAAACCATGATATCCAGAATATTGTTGACTATAAACAGTGGAATAGGTTCAGCCAATTGTATCATATTGCTCTTAAGGCTGAACGAGAAAACAGGGACGCCTTCCACAACATTCTTGCAGGTCCAGCACTGAGCTATCTATCCAGCACCGCACTAGAGTAGAGAACTTGAAGAGTCATGTTGCTAAGCCACCAACAACAACTCTTCCACTTGCGTCTACTTCTGAAGTGCAATCATCTAGTATGCAGCACCAACACTAGAAGAAGGTTACTACTTCCGGTACTAGGAGCGGATCCTCCACCACCATTATTTGCCACCGCTGCAAGGGCATAGGACATGTCATGAAGGATTGCCCTAGTCGTCGTGCTTTCATCGCTACTGCTAATGGGTATGAAAGTTGTAGTGATGTTGAAGATGAATTTGCTCGTATGCCTAACCTTGTTGCAGATTCGATGGAGGAGCAGGAGACTACCGCCATTGATTCCATTGCTGCCATCGCGGGCTTTCCTAGTCTCATTGTACAGCGTGTGTTGACCACTCAGGTGGGACAAGAGGAAGAACAACAACGCAACAATTTATTCTACATGTACCTCATTGTCGTGGACCGCCGTGTTCTCACCATCATTGATACTGGGAGCTGTAACAACTTGGTAAGTTCTGATTTGGTAAGCAAACTTGGGTTGACCACACATGCACTACATCAGCCCTACCACATCAAATGGTTCAACAATAGTGGTAAGGCACAGGTAACTCGATCAGCATGCATACACTTTTCAGTAGGTTCTTATCAAGACTCTGCTGATTTTCATGTTGTACCTATGCAAGCATGTTCGCTTTTATTAGGTCGTCCATGGGAATATGATACGGATGCTGCCCACCATGGTAGAACTAATACATATACATTTATGCATAAGGACAGAAATATTACTTTGTGTCCGTTATTGCCTGCTGATATTAGAAATCAATTTAAACTGCTTGCTGAAAATACTGAGAATAAACATGATAACAAACAACTTTCTGATGTTAAACATAACGCTATTCAGTTAAAAGTAGGTGCTTTTCTTGCTATGACATCTACTGTTACTGAACTTTGTGATAATCATGATGCACCTTGCTATAGTATGCTTTGTCGTGATATATCTTCAATCGATGATCATGTATCTTGTACTTTGCATTCTTCTAGTACTAACCTTTTGCAGCAGATTGATGATGACATGGAGTCGAGGGTGACTCCAATTCAACAAGGGGAGGATGATGAGGACATCACCATGCTGGATACGCGCATATCATGGCCTTCCCCAAGTTACAAGTCATCACCAACTCGGTCGCCGCGTTCGTCTCAGATTCAGCCGACACCCCTTCATGGTTTTGATGATATCTCCCACATCCGACGTCCAAACAAGACGTTCTTTGATGCGTTGGAAAGGGACGATGATGCCGTTGTTTTGTTTCTGGGCCTAGCTCCAGAAGGGTCATGGATCATAATATGTGACCATGACAAGGTGCTGCGCCACCTATTTTGGGCCAACTTGGCCATGTGTCATGTCGGGCCTTAAGCCCATGTTGTGCGCCCCCCCCCCCTGGTCGCCCTAACCCTAGGACGCCCCTGGTTCCTACATAAACTCAATAGCCGCCGACTTTTAGTTTCGGGTTTTGTTTAGTTCAGTTTTCTGGAGAGAAACTTGATCGAATTATTGTAACTGTGGTAACAAGTCCTTTTACAGTAATCTAGGGCTCCTGTTCTTGTTCTACACCACTGTGGCGATTAGTCCTTTTGTGTTCAGAGCTTGAACCTTTTCTTGTGATTCGCTTCATCTATATTTGCAATTTCAGATTGCGTGTTTATCCTCTCTTGCTTGTGTTCTCGATTTCGCTTGCAGGAACAATCAAGTTGTGCTTGGTGTAATGGTTGCGGGGTTGGATCGTGTCTGATTCAAGCCGGATTATCGACGCCGAGTTCCCCAAATTCAAGTTTATCCCCTTACCTCTTGGAAGATCAGGCCATATCTACATCAGTGGGAGCCTCCATGAGGGCTTGGAGAGAGTCGCCCACAGGGCTCTCACTCACTTCTGCGGGTGCCACACAACAGCGCTCTCTGGGACTCCGTTTGAGATGATTCCCATCTGGCACCAGGCCAACCCGGTCTGCCAGAGGTGCGTGAGGCGCATCACCCACGACGACTACCCGACGTATCACGCGGGGTACCACCATGTGTCCCACTACTCCGAGTACCTCCTCAACTTGGATGAGGAGGCTAGCAGCCACAGCAGGATTCTACTGGCTGATGCTGAGCAGGCCTGGGTGCAGAGGAATGATCTGCAGACACAGGTTGACGCATAGCAGAGGGAGATTCAGCGGCTGACCGCTGCTCTCGAGGCGAGTGAGACTCACGTTACTGAGGTCTCTGGACAGCGCGACACCCTCGCGCAGGAGGTTGACAGATGTGGCGTGCTTATGTAGTAGCGCGCCAACCATAACTAGCATCTGTAGCATCAGTTGATGGCTGCACAGCACGAGATGGAGCTCATAGAAGAGGATCTAGAGACCCTGGCTCACGAGAACAAGGGCCTGCACAGCAGCTAGAGGCGGTCCTGGCGCCACCGGCAGCACCCGAGGAGGAGGATCCGGACGAGGACATGGACGAGGAGTCTGATATGGACTACGAGGCACCAGCCAGAGACAGGACTTAGGGGATCATGATAGACCAGACTAGGTCATGTAGGCAGGACAAGTTGGGTAGGTAGCTTTTGTCGACCACGCGAGGTTGTGGTATTTTGGGGGATCACTGTGTGAGATGCTTTTGTAACTCGATGGTCACATATTCCGAGTTTCATAAGAATTCCAGCTCGATCGTACTCTTTGACTTAATTGAAGTACTTTCCTTGTAGATGGCTGAAAACACCAATCAACCGCCACCAGGTTAGGAGATCACTGACGGCCTGGAGTTCACAGGGATGGTTCACCTGTTTTGGAGAGTTCTCCAAAGATTCGGATATTCCATTCCCCCACCTATATTGGCAAGGAATTTCAGGAGCATGGAGTCCCCTCATGTGTCATCCATGTGGCAGTTCCCGCCAATTACTCGATCATTCCCGCATGGGAATCTGGACCATTAGCGCCATCGGGATAGATCTGCCTTCCACCTAGAATGTAGCTACATTCAAGGCACTTACTCGGTTCTATGAAGACCACAAGCATGATGTTGCTGGAACACCCGTTACCTTGCTACCCATTAATAATTTGATGGACTTTGAGTGGATTAGGTGTGTGAATTTCATCTTTGATCCAAACCATCGCCACCATGATCCTATGCTGCCCATAATAGAGTATTATGGCTTATCCACTTTCGCCTTATGAACAAACTTGTGCTAGCGTTTAGATGTGTTTCATGCTGCACTTCAACTTTCTGAAGTCGAAAAACAAGCTAAGGATGAGGAAATTACAGAACTGAACCAACAAATTCAAGCAAAGAATGAAGAGATGGATGCAATTATAGAAGAACGTGACCAAGCCTTGCTGGATGCAGCAGATCTTGAGCATGACATGGTTGAGGCTCAAGATGACTTGGACGCATTCAAGGCTGCCCACCTTCCTATTGAAGGAAATTGGGACGAGATCATCATAGAGTATGGGGAACAAGAGGATGTAGAGATGGCGCCGGTCGGTATTAATGATGTGGAAATGATGGATCCAGAGGAACCAGAAGAGCCCATGGAACCGGAGGAACCAGAAGAGCCGGAAGACATAGGCCAGGAGTAGATGAACCGCTACACCCCGGTGTATGGTCGTGTAATATAAGTATCCCTAGTTCAATGTAGGAGTGTGAATCTTGCATTATGTGTCCGCAATACCGTAGCTAGGCGTTGGCACATAAGTGTAAGAAGTCGTGTGACGGTGTCCTTTTAACAACCATGTAGTCTGAATTGAATTAATGAAGATGGTTGTTACTTGTGAAATTTATCCGTGCCTCTTGCAAATTTATATTCTTGCACATGTGTTTTTATGGATTATTTTGAGGAATAACTAATGTGCAATCGTATAAATTGCAGCATGGTGCGCTCGGAATCAGGATGATCCTGAAAGCTCTCAGCAAGGAGCTAATGCTGAGCCCTCACTAGCTGAGGTATTGGCTGCTGCACTCAACCGGCAGCAAAATGACTCTGAGATTGTTCGTCGGCTAGTGGATATCAAGTCTCATCTAGCTGGACTGGGAGGCCACCGTAACAACAACAATCAGCCTCGACAGAGCACCTACTCAGATTTCCTGGGTACTCACCTGCCAACCTTTGAGCGCGCCAGAGAACCTCTGGATGCCGATCACTGGCCGCGCCAGACCGAGTCGAAGTTCGGTCTGCTGGAATGCACCGAGCACCAGAAGGTGCTATTCGCCGCCCAACAACTCTAGGGCTCTGCTAGCGCATGGTGGGGAAACTATGAAGCTTCTCTACCCACTGGATGCCGCGTTGAATGGAATGAGTTCAAGACTACATTTCATGCTCATTTCATCCTAGCTGGCCTCATGCAGAGGAAATTCTAGGAATTTATGGATCTGAAACAAGGAGGGAGGAATGTCCTCCAATATACGGAAGCTTTTAATCATCTGGCTCAGTATGCTACTGAGTATGTTAATACTGAGGATAAAAAGAGATATGCATTTCTGCGTGGTATGAATGCCACACTTAAGGAGCGTCTGACTTGGCAGACCACCGGTACATACAATGATTTGGTCAATGCTGCTATTTTCTAGGAAGGCGCTATATGCCAAGTTGAAGAGGAAGATCGTAAGAGAAAGGCCCCTGTTAGTGCCTCTACTGCCCCACAGGTGAAGTACTACCTGGTTTACACTTCACCTACCGGACAACATTTCCGGGCATCTCCGCAGCAGCAGTATCAGCGACGATATGGTCAGAACTACTCGAGGCCATCACAGCAACAGAACTTTCCACCCCGTGCACCGTACCAACAGCAGAACACTCAGTACCATGCACCATACCAGCAGTAAGGAAATCAGACTGCTCGTGCCCCATAGCCTGCTGATCGTGGAAGCAGTTATCCGTGCTGCAACTGCGGTCGTACCGGCCACTTTGCCAAGAACTGCACCGCACTGAGGCGCAACAACAACAACCACAACAGCAACCAGCATCAGAATCAGAGCAGGAATGTGAATGCACCGTCTCGTGGTGCCCAAGTGAACTACATCAATGCTAAAGATATTCCCCAGGGCAAACCCGTGCTAATCGGTACACTCTCGCTCTATCGCCAGCCTGTCCTTGCACTTTTTGATTCTGGTGCTACACATAACTTCATTAGTAAAGCTTGTGTGCAAAAACATAAACTCCACACCACCGTCATAAATAGATGCTACACCGTCCGCTCTCCTGCTGGACAAATTTTTGCTAACGAGGTAGTGTGTAAGGCTCCACTAGAAATTAATCGAAAGATTTACCCCACCGATTTTGTCATGCTCAAGGATCAAGAGATCGACCTGATCATAGGTATGATCTAGATGAAAACCCATAAAGCCACACTAGACATTGAGCCTTGCATCGTTCACATCAACTCTCCCTTCCATGGAAAGGACACACTTTCTCTAAATGCCAATTCATCGAAAGCCTTGGTTGTCCATCACTTGGAAGGGCAATCACTCGAGAGTATTCCCGTTGTTCGTGAGTATCCGAACATGTTTCCCGAGGACATCTTTGGTCTACCGCCTGACCGTGACGTGGAATTTAAGATAGAGCTACAGCAGGAACTTCTCCGATATCCTGTCGCCCGTATAAAATGGCCCTGAATGAGCTGGCTGAGTTGAAAAAGCAATTGAATGATTTATTGGAAAAGGGATTCATTCGCCCAAGCACTTCACCTTGGGGATGTCCTGCTATTTTTGTGAAGAAGAAGGACAAGTCCTTGCGCCTTGTCATTGACTATCGGCCTCTTAACGAAGTTACCATCAAGAACAAATACCCATTACCCCGTATAGATATCCTCTTCGACCAATTGGTTGGTGCTAAGGTCTTTTCAAAGATTGACCTCCATTCGGGCTATCATCAAATCAAGATCAGAGCCGAAGACATTCCGAAGACCGCCTTCTCTACTCGATATGGATTGTTTGAGTATCTAGTGATGTCATTTGGATTGACAAATGCCCCTACCCATTTCATGTATCTCATGAATTTGGTATTCATGCCCAAGTTGGACAAATTTGTGGTAGTATTCATTGATGACATCCTCATCTATTCTAAGTCCAAGGAAGAGCATGTTGAATATCTTCGCATTGTTCTTCAACACCTCCGAGATCACAAGCTGTATGCAAAATTCAGCAAGTGTGAATTTTGGTTGGATCGTGTGCCATTTCTTGGTCACATAGCCTCTACGGAAGGTATCTCGGTGGATCCTAGCAAAGTTCAAGATGTGCTAGATTGGAAGTCACCAAAGACGGTTCATCAAGTACGCAGTTTCCTCGGGCTAGCTAGATATTATCGTAGGTTCATTCCAAAATTTTCCCGGCTAACCAAACCCATCACGGAGCTGTTGAAAAAGGATAAGAAATTCAGTTGGAACAACAGTTGTGAAGAAGCATTTCAAGCATTGAAGAAATTATTGACCACTGCCCCAGTACTGGCTCAACCAGACATTAGCAAGCCGTTCGACGTGTATTGTGATGCATCTGGGACAGGACTTGGATGTGTGCTCATGCAGGAAGGTCGTGTCATTGCCTATGCATCTCGACAACTATGAAAGCATGAAGAGCACTATCCAACTCATGATTTGGAACTAGCTGCAGTTGTACTTGCACTAAAAATATGGAGGCATTATTTGCTCGGAAACTTAGTGCATGTCTACACGGATCATAAGAGCATAAAATATATCTTTACCCACACTGATCTGAACATGGGACAACATCAGTGGCTAGAGCTGATTAAGGATTATAACCTGGAGATTCATTATCATCCAGGCAAGGCCAATGTAGTCGCCGATGCGTTGAGTAGGAAGGTACACCACCATCATCTAGTATTGGAATATCAGAGCAGCGGCAACCACGTCACTGCTTCAGAACCCAGCCTTCACGTTTTGCCTGCCATAGTGATTAGCAACCTTAGTGTACATTCTACTATTTGTGAAGAAATCATTGTTGCATAGAAAAATGACATTGGTATGAATCATATCTGTCAAAACATTAAGAAGGGTAAAGCAAAATGCTTCACTCAAGACTCCGATGGTACCGTATGGTTCAATAACCGTTTGGTAGTACCAAAAGACTTTGAACTTAAACGGAATATCTTGGATGAAGCACATCACTCCAAGTACTCCATCCATCTAGGTAATAATAAAATGTACCAAGATCTGAAGAAGAATTTTTGGTGGACAAGAATGAAGCGAGAAGTGGCTCGATATATTGGAGAATGTGGTACTTGTCAGAGAGTTAAGACTGACCATTTGAAACAAGCCAGATTGCTTCAACCATTGAGTATTCCCGCTTGGAAATGGGAGGACATCAGCACGGACTTTATTGTTGGCCTACCTCTCACTTCGCGTAAGCATGATTCTATTTGGGTAATTGTGGACCGACTCACCAAATCTGCTCACTTCTTGCCGGTCAACAACAGATACAGCATACGGCAATATGCATAGCTATACATTGCAAGAATTTTTTGTCATCATGGAGCACCCAAGACCATCATCTCAGATCGTGGTTCGCAGTTTGTCACCCGTTTCTAGGAATAGCTGCATGCATCTTTGGGTACAGGCATAATACGTAGTTCTGCTTACCATCCCGCCACCAATGGCCAGACAGAGCGTGTCAACCATATTTTGGAAGATATGCTTAGGGCATGTGTTTTAACACATGGTGGTAACTGGGATGAGTATCTACCCTACGCTGAATTCTCGTATAACAACAGTTACCAGGAGAGTGTGAAAATGTCACCATTTGAAGCACTCTATGGTTGCAGTTATAGAACACCGTTAAACTGGTCAGAATCTGGAGAAAGAGTAACCTTTGGTCCTGATCTTGTCAAGGATGCAGAAGAAAAATTTCGCACCATTTAGGCAAATCTTAAAGCTGCCAAGTGCCATCAAGAGAAGTACGTAAACAGATGATGTAGACCATTGTATTTCAATAAGGGTAACTACGTCTATCTTTGAGTGTCACCTATGAAGGGTATCCAATGGTTTGGAGTCAAAGGAAAGTTAGCTCCCCGTTATATTGGGCCATTTCAAATTTTGGAACGATGTGGAAAGGTAGCCTACAAGCTGGAGTTACCTGCTAATCTATCTGGAGTTCATCACACCTTTCACGTCTCTCAACTAAACCGGTGTCTCAAACCACCCATTGACAAAGTCTTGGAAGAGTATGACTCCAACCCGATCTCACATACTTCGAACAACCGATAAGGATCCTCGATGAGAAAGAGCGCACAACCCGTAAGAGAACACTCAAATTCTATAAAGTTCAATGGAGTAATCACTCAGAAGATAAATCCACTTGGGAATCTGAAGAATTTCTGAGTACACATCACCTGAAATTTTGGTCGTCATACACAGGTATATTTTGACCACCGTACTTCCCTCTAGTTTGCCTTGTTCGTAATCTCGGAACGAGATTTCTTTAAGGAGGGAGGGCTGTGACACCCCAGGTGTCTCACTTCTATCTAACAAACAAGAAAGAGCAAATCATGAACAATATAGCATGAAATAATAACTCACTCTCATATTTACTTAATTCCAGGCAATTAAAAACCCTGCAAACCAGTTGTGAGCAATATAAAAATTTTATTATATAACATATGCCAAATAATTTCATAATCAGAATAGTAATATTAAAATAGAATTTAATGAATTTAATGAGTATTTTACCAATTGTGGAAGTACCTCAAATAATTAATTAAAGTCTAGGAACCTTTCAAAATTGAATTTAAATACAAAAATCTCCAGAATAAATCTGAGCAATTGGGTCCCACCAGAGCACCACAAATATCTCCAAGGGACTTTGTGCAAACCCCATAAATTTAGGAGCTTCCTAGCTATTTTATTTGGGAATATCTTTGACGAGGGACTTGATTGCAAGAAATCTAAAAGTCCAGGGGGCGCAGTGCAAAATCTTCCTTCTTCCTCCCTCACTGGCGCAGAGCTCCCCTCCTACCGATGCCAGCGCCTGCTCGCCCCTTTGCCGCATGCCTCCGGCTCCGCCTCGGGACCTCGCGTGCTACAGCGCCACCTGCACCCCTCTGCATTGTCGTCGCGTCGCGTCCGTCCATCACACAGTCGCCCAACGGCCGCCTTCTCCTTCTCCGCACACCAGCGACATGGCCAATCGATGACTTCAATTTCCGCCGCTTCTCCCGCTCTCACCCCCCAACCCCACTTGTCCCTCTCCTCTCTGCGCAACTTGAAGGCGCACCCGTGAACTCCCGAACTCATTCATTCTCTCGTTCCCTCCACTCTCTCTCCCATTTCTTCTCTTCCCTTCCCCATTCTGCCATTGCAAAGCAAGCCGAGCTCGAGCTCACATTGCCATCGCTCCCCTGCTTCCCGAGCCCAGCTGAGAGCACCCACGCACCCATCCACTTCCCCTCTAGCTCCCCAGGACACTCACTTGGCTACTCCCTGCGCATGCTCACCCAATTTGAGGGAAAACCAAAGCAGGCAACTCCGGTGACCTCATCCGCCGCAGCCAAAAATCTCCGATCTCTGATACGCCTCCTCCCTCCCTTTCTCTTCACGCGCACGCGCAACCCATCTACGAGCTTCCCTAACCCTTCCTTACCTTGTTTTCATCGCGAAATCGCCGGCACCGCTGTTTTCCCCGGCCCTGATCTTCTCCGCCGGCAGGACCATGCCACCTCCATGACAAGCACTACTCTCTGGCACTTCCCAAACCGATCCAACTCGATGCCGAGCCTCCCCGAGTAGCCGTGAAGCTGTAGGAGCAAGCCCCGACTGATTTGCTACCTCCTAGCCCGAACGCGACGCCGCCGAAGACTTAATCTCTGCAATAAACATAGGGTAGTTCATCTATGTGGATTTATAGGTAGGACAGAGGTATGCGCGAGATCGAGAGACGATGGTAACACAAGACGCCAATTTAGACATGTTCGGGCCTCCCGGAGGATAATAACCCTACGTCCTGTGTTCTGTGGGTATTTGCATTGATGTGTCTAGATCTAAAGATCTAGATGAAAAGGGTAGACCTAGACGATGATGTCTAGTTGTGTCTAATCTATGTCCCGTGCGGGATCTCTAGTTGAGCTTGTCTATTGCTTGTCCAATGCTATGGCCCGTCCCTTGAGGAGGACCCCTGCCCCTCCTTATATATCCGGGGGGACAGGGTTAAATGGTGGAGTCCTAGTCGATCTACTATACATATCCAAGTAGGAGTCTACTTTGCTTTCCTTCTCTGTGAGGTACCCCGATGGTATGTATCATCGACAAGCCCCCGAGAGTCTTGCAAGTTGGATGATAATCTTCAGTAGCTTTCCGACTGGTTCGTGCCATATATAATGCTTCAGCTTTATATCAGCAAGCTTGTAAGAATCTCAAAGATCTGAAAATGTCTTCAAGAAATCAACTGGTGCACCGAGTAGGTGCACCTAATTAGGTGTAGCCCCTGACTCTTGTATCATTTGGAAACTACAAATAATGCAAGAGTCCAAAACAAGAATAGTCGTGTTGGCTCTCTTTAAGGAAAAATCGCTCAAATCATCAAATCCAAGTTATAAATAACTCAGTAGAATGACATCAATCATTACCGAGTGTTAAATGACTTAGTTGAGTGACTTCAATCACCGCTGAGTGGTAGATGACTCAAACCAATGACTTCAATCATTGTCGAGTGCTATATGATATACTCGAGCGACATCAATCACATCCGAGTGAACGTAAGCTTATGACATAAATCATAGCCAAATGACATAGTTTTTGGCCGAGTGGCCTGTGAGTGATTTATGAATCAAACGGGTGACTTCAATCACAGCCGAATGATTATGTTCTAAGCGGGTGACTTCAATCACAACCGAATGAACGAGGCTTTATGACATCAATCGTAGCCAAGTACTAAGTTACCATGACTTCAATCATGATTAAGTAAGCTTTCCTTCAGAATTGTAATCACTCATATCTTTGAGCTTTATTTTTGCTATTATAGACTGACTTCAATCAACGAGTGATGCTCGTTATTTTGCATATATGACCATCAAGTCATAGCGACATGATCATCAAATCATGCTTTGATGATTATGGCATCAACCATTTTTGAAAATGCAATTCTCATCAAAGAAGCACATTTGATAGAGTGACCATCAAGCCACTGTCATAAGATCATCAAACCACATATTTATATATTATGGCATCAACCATAAATTTAATATAAAGTGCTTCTTTTCAAAGAAGCCCCCGAGACTATCGTCATTATGAGTGTCGGTCACGCTCAACTCAGAATATGTCTGAGTGGCAGCGGTACTTAACTCATGACGATAAGGTCAAGTGAAGAAGACAATCAAGGTTGTTGTAGCTACCGACCGCTAATGAAGTAGGAATCACTCGAAGTCACGATGACCGAGTGAAGCCGATAGTCTAACATATGGCCGACCGACGGTGGCGGTCAGATATGATGTGGCAGACCAATGGTGGCAGTCAGAGCTGGTGTAGCCGGCCGATGAAAGCGGTTAGAGCTGTAAACTGACCGATGAAGGCGATCGGAGCTGGCCTGGCCGACCGATAAGAGCGGTCAGAGTTGTAAGCCGACCGATGGAGGCAATCAGAACTGGCACGGTCGACCGACAAAAGTGGTCGGAGCTATAAGTCGACCGTTGAAGGCAGTCGGAACTATCATGGCCGACTGATAAGAGCGATTAGAGTTGTAGGCCAATCGATGGAGGCAGTCAGAACTGGCACGGTTGACCGACGAAGGTGGTCGGAGCTATAAGTCGACCGATGAAGGCGAGGATATCACTCTATGCCGAGTGGTGTATCCGCCTATCCATCAAAATATTCCTGACAATAAAGGAAATTAGGATAATTAGTTATAATTAACATTGTTTGCTTGAAAACTTATTTATATAAGATAAACAAATCAGTCGACTGAACAGTCAAGTGTGTATCCATTTTTCTCTTGTAGGTAGACCGACTGGCGCATAGCAGCGTATTCGCGCGTTAGCAACCAGATCGATCTACCGTAGGACACTTAGGACAAATATAAAGAGCTCGGAGCTCGGTCTGCTGCTACAATATCGGTCATAATTTAGTCTTGCGTAGCAATCAGAACCAATCGACACATGACCTCTCGCAACTTTCGCTCTGGGTTTAGTGTAGTGGCAGTCTGTCGCGTAGCAAAGAAGTTTTATGCCTTAGTTGCTTGTCAGCGTAAGACTAAAAAATAAGACCAAATCACGAATAAAATGCAATGTATCGGTCAAGGCAGAAGCCAAATAAGAGGTGAAACTAAAACGGACGACATGGGTCATATGGTGTCAGGGCTGAAGCACTACTGAAAGGTCACCGACCGACATGGGTCATACGATGTCAGGGCCAAGGCACTACTGAAAGGTCACCGACTGACATGTGTACTGCTAGATTCACAAAAAAGTAGGAGAACATGTGTATAGATACACAAATAGCCCCCTGGCTCGATTGTTTAATGTGAAGAATTAAAGAACCGAGGCAATATAAAGATGAATAAAGCCATAAAAAAGAGCACTGATTTAAAAGCCCGACTTTACTCATAAAAAATCTATGACCTTCTGCTTAGAAAACAGAGATAAACAATCGTAGGGAAATATAATGAAGGACATGAGCCCAAAATCTCGAAAAGTAAATCGAGAAAGCATAAAGATACTTAGCTTTGCTATTCAGCGAGTTGAAGATGAGCCCCCGAGTGTGCTGATGTTGTCGGCGAGTGGTCGAATGTCGAAGTCGAGCCATCATGTCGCTGGAACACCAAAGCTTGGAGTGATTGACCGAGACACTGAATCATCGAAGGTGTGGCCAAGTGGTTGAGTGGGTGAAACCCTAATGCACCATGTCATCGTAGGCGTTGTTGAGTAGCTGAGTGGGTGAAAACCCAATGTGCAAGTCATTGACGACATCACCGAGTAGTGTAGCAATGTCGTTGAGTCATCATAGTGCAGCGATGTCGCCGAGTAGTCGAGTCGAGGTGATGTTGCCGTGTGACTGAATCAAGGCGATGTCACCGAGTGACCGAGTAGAGGCGATGTCGCCGAGTGACTGAATCGAGGCGATGTCATCGAGTGACTGAGTTGAGGCGATGTCGCCGAGTGACCGAGTCGAGGCGATGTTGTTGAGTGACCGAGTCGCGGTGATTGTCGATGTGCTGAGTCGTCGAAGACGTCGTCAAGCGGCCGAGTGGCCAGGTGAAGGCGGAGAAGCCCCCTGGCATGTACATGTGGTCGTGAGCGGTCAAACCGTCGAGTCGTGGCGATGTCGCTGAATCGTCGGAATCCGCCGAAGTATCGAGTTGTCAAAAGCATCATCGTAATGGATGATGTCACCGAATAGCGGTCGTCCTTGTTGAAGGTGTCATCTTGATGAAGACGTGATGATTTGTGCGATGACACGATGCTTCAACATCAGTCTGCTCGCGATTAGATCTTGAAGAAGAAATCTTTCAAAAACGCGGCGACTCGTGTGCTTCAACGCCGGTCTGCTCGTGATGAAATCTTGAAGTAGTTGGTTGAAACCGCCGATCTCGACGATCCGACCATCGCGCTTCCCCTACCTGGCGCGCCAACTGTCGAGACTTAATCTTGGCAATAGACATAGGGTAGTTCATCTATGTGGATTTATAGGTAGGACAGGGGTATGCGTGAGATTGAGAGACGATGGTAACACAAGACACCGATTTAGACAGGTTCAGGCCTCCCAGAGGATAATAACCCTACGTCCTGTGTTCTGTGGGTATTTGTATTGATGTGTCCAGATCTAGACGAGAAGGATAGACCTAGACGGTGATGTCTAGTTATGTCTAATCTATGTCCCGTGTGGAATCTCTAGTTGAGCTTGTCTATTGCTTGTCCAATGCTATGGCCCGTCCCTTGAGGAGGACCCCTGTCCCTCCTTATATATCCGGGGGGACAGGGTTACATGGCGGAGTCCTAGTCGATCTACTATACATATCCAAGTAGGAGTCTACTTTGCTTTCCTTCTCTGTGAGGTATCCCGATGGTATGTATCATTGACAGGCATCCGCCCGGTGAGAATCCGTCCTCGCGAACCCCACCTAGCTCTCCGCCTCGACGTGCGCACCACGCTAGCACCCCCGCGGTGAGATTTCATCGCACGCAGCCGCCAGCGGTGAGCGTTGACCATGCTCCGGCGAGTCCCCGGCAGCCACTGGCCCCTGCACACTGGCATCCAATTGGCATCCGATGTGGCAATGATGTGGCATCCGATGTGTCATCCGATGTGGCAATGATGTGTCATTAGATAAGCCAGAAATGCCAGAAAATCCCTATAAAATGCTTAAAACTTTGAAAACTCATAGTAAATTAAATAAAACCCAATGAGGCCCAAACAAATTTTGTTAGATTCATTTTGAAGTGCACTATTTTAGTAAAATAATAAATCATTGTCTCTGTACAAGTATTTTAACTAATGCATTAGTTTGTCAAAACACTAAACAATTCACCAGATATTCTAGGAACAAAATTAAATCCTGATTTTTGGCATGCTTAGTAAAAACATGATTATCTACCATCACTAATTTTGGTTTGGTAAAATATAAAATATTTTGTGCTCTAGAATTTATTTAGTGTTTCTGCTTAAAGAAATGCTAGTAAAAAATCTATAAATGTTTTGCCCATAAAAATTGGTGAAAATATTTCTCATGAGTATCTCTGTCCACAGTAAATCACACATGTCCAGAAACCTAAATTTATTTTAATAATTAATTTAATTGCTCATATCACTCAATTACCTTGTTTAATTACATAAAGAATATATATACCTAAAATCTTAATTAACAACCCAACTTCTCTGAAGCATATGGCTTCGAGAACATAAAATAATTTTTGATTGACATTAAAACATGATGTGCTTGCATGCATTGTATCATTGCATTCAACGGTATTCCGATAATGCCGTTAATTCAATTCCATCATATAGGTAACGACAACCAGGAGCAAGAGGAAGACTTCCAGAAGGACGTTGACCCTCAAGAGCAAGAAGTTGTAGTTGCTAGCACTAATATCAATCCAGGCAAGCCTCGGTTTACATTCGCCTTTTTACAAAATTTTGCTAGTTTATATTAATACTAGTGTCTATAATCACTGTTGCATTAGATCGTAGGAGTTGATTGAAACCCACCTTGCATGATATCCAACTGACCTATGCTATTGTCTCTAGAACTTGGTAGAATCGGTACTGTTATGCTATACTCAGAAATCACTAAGTCTCGTTAGAAAGTATTATTACTAAGGGATGAACTTGACCACTGAAACGGGAATTGTTAAAAGAAGTTTATTTTTATGTTATGACCGGATAGGGATAATGCATATGTAGGTTTGCAGCAACTCATGGGTGTTGACTATGGTAGCCCTGCCTTGTCGAACCTAGGACCCGTCCGTGATCGGCCCCTTGATCAAGTATTGAACAGTACCGAATGCATGCTAGCTTATGGGCACTAGTAAACCGATGTAGCATTAAAGGTCACTTGCATTGAGGACGGTTAAGGTGCATTGGTCATTGACCCTCCTGTTGCTGGAGTGGGTGGTTCAGACCATGAAGTACTGTTGGCAGAACGGCATGCCCACTCGACGTCACCACACCCGGGCTGAGGTGTAGGTGCTTTTCTTGCAAAAGGTTATCATATACGACCTTAATTGGTGCGTATGTGTCGTGCGTCTCGGGTTTTACCAGCTGGTGTAAATCGATTGCAATTGCTGTCCCTCGCAGTAATGAGTACCACTTGGTCACCGCGCCAATCGCGTAGTTGCACCTAATATTATGGAATGGATCATATTGCTTATTGATGTAGACAATCATTATTATTATTATTGTTCTTATGTCATATTAATTTTATATATAGTTTTATTATCCTTGTTGCAACTAAAGTTACATTTCGGCTCAACCCATTTAAATTGATAATTAAAACTTGATAGAACTAATAGGTTGCTTAGTGCGAGTCCTTTTAAACAAGCCACCTATTAGAGCCTCTGCATGTGTAGGTGTCCGACGGGTAAGTCTTGCTGAGTAATTAGTACTCAGGCTTTGTGCCATTGTGTTTTCAGGTAATGAAGAAATAGAATTGCTTGTTGATGTGATGCCTTGGGACATGCAAGTCCCTGAGGGTTGGACTGCCCACTGGGAGTCCGACTCGCCGCCGCAGTGATGTGCTTGTTGCTAGGGTGAGGGTCTTTCAGGGATGGATCACCACCAGGTTGTACCGTCGAGCGTAGTTCCTTTACGTATTTGCTTCCACTATTTCAAAACATTTATGAACTTGTATTAATTTCGCTGCACTCTGAATCATCGTATTAATGTATTATTCAATGTATTATTCGACTTAAATTTGGACCAATATTGTACTATCAAGTGTCCGCGCTATTAGCACCGTCAGGACCTCGATCCTCCGGGAAGGGATGCCACATATATATTTGTATATTCGTTGTTTTGGAGTTTTATTGTAGAAACAGGTAAAATTGGCTATTAAAGTGATGCTGGACAAAACAGGAGTCCAGAACCGACGAAAAGAACTGAAGAAGCCCAGTGCGCCGAACGGTGCAGCCCATGAGCCGATCGGCACAAGGGTATTTTGGCCCATAGAAGTGACCAAGGCCCATTCTGATGGAAGTTTATCTGATGTTTATGGAAGTTTATGTAACTTCAAGACAGAGGAACCTACTCGAAGATTTATGTAACTTCAAGATCTCGACGTGCGGTACAAGACTTTATCTCGAAGGAAAAGGCCCACATGGCAGCTATGGAAGACATAGGAACCTACTCGAAGCAGAAACCAGAGAGAACACGGCTTGCGCCGATCCTATGTCGATCGGCGCAACCGACTTATTTGCTAGAAACCGAGTCCTTCACGAGTAGAACCCCTATATATACTTGTAACCCCTAGCCACGATCAGTACCCCGAGGAGGAGACAACAGAGGGACAACAGATTCGTGAGTTAGAGCCACCGGGGCTTGCCCCGTTAGAATAGATCTCTAGTTGAGTTTCAAGAACCATTGGTGTAAGAGTTGATCCATCAAGGTAGGCCATCTTAACGCTGATGAATTTTATTCTATGTATCTCAAGGATGATTGAATATGTTGATGATGGTTTTGATGATTTGTCTATCTTGATTCTATAATCATGCATGTGCTTATTCTAATTGCTTAGTTCTAGGCTAAGTAAGTTGATATTATCTTAATCGTGGTGATTAGGATAGTATTCAGACATTGTATTGATTATGGTTGCTTGATGATGCCGATAGTGTGGTTTAGCGGTGACAGCACTAAACCTGCGCAGCACTATTGGATAGTTGAGTAGGGTAAGATACTTGCATGAGTAAGGGTTTCCTCTCGGCAGCGATAAATCAGGAGCTGCTCGAAAAGTAGGGTGGTCTTATTCATTATAGGTTTTCATTGATCCATGTAATTATCCATTATGATATTGTTTAATTAGACTAACTGGTTACGATCTCACTAGTAGATATCTGGCTACTCACCGAATAGTTTTAGCTTTGGCTTTAGCTTTGGCTTTGACTTGCACTCTAGTTCAACTTCGCTGGTGTACCGATCGGCTCAACACCTGCGCCGATCGGCTCAACGACTTAGATCCGCAACAGTGTCGATCGGCTCAACCCTGCGCCAATTGGCGCAATGACAGAATTGCTGTCTGGCGCACCTTTGCGCTGGCCAGTCTCCCCTTTATATAACCTGAACTTGACAGTAGCCTTTGATGAGGACATCACCATGCTGGATACGCGCATATCATGGCCCTCCCCAAGTTACAAGTCGTCACCAATTCGGTCGCCGCGTTCGTCTCGGATTCAGCCGACACCCCTTCACGGTTTTGATGATATCTCCCACATCCGACGTCCAAACGAGGCATTCTTTGATGCGTTGGAAGGAGTACGACGACGCCGTCGTTTTGGTTCTGGTCCTAGCTCCAGAAGGGTCGTGAGTCATAATATGTGACCATAACAAGGTATTGTGCCACCTATTTTGGGCCAACTTGGCCATGTATTGTGGCGGGCCTTAAGCCCATGTTGTGGGCACCCCCCTGGTCGCCCCCAACCCTAGGACGTCTTTGTTTCCTATATAAACTCAGTAGCCACCGTCTTTTAGTTTCGGGTTTTGTTTAGTTTAGTTTTCCAGAGAGAAACTTGATCGAATTATTGTAACTGTGGCGACAAGTTCTTTTACAGTAATCCAGGGCCCATGTTCTTGTTCTACACCACTGTGGCGATTAGTCCTTTTGTGTTCAGAGCTTGAACCTTTTCTTGTGATTCACTTCATCCATATTTGCAATTTCAGATTGCGTGTTTATCCTCTCTTGCTTGTGTTCTCGATTTCGCTTGCAGGAACAATCAAGTTGTGCTTAGTGTAATGGTTGCGGGGTTGGATCTTGTCTGATTCAAGCCGGGTCGTCGACGCCGAGTTCCCCAAATTCGAGTTTATCCCCTTACCTCTCGGAAGATCAGGCCATATTTACATCAGCCTTGATTACATCTTTTACTGTTAACTTTGTTTAATTATCCATAAGGTCTCAGTGGTTCGATAATACCTTGGAATACTCTAAAGAAAAAAGTGCTAGAACTGTACACCGTCCTCTTGCGGTATATAAGTGGGTGCGTAGTAACGCCCAACAGACACAGAGGCCGATCGGCGAGATCTGAAGATGGCTGAATTCATTGATCTAATAGCTCTACCGTGTGACGATGAAGAACCTACTGCAAAGAAGCGTAAGACTACACCCGAGGTTCAAAGATCCGCTAGACTATTGGGTAAGCCAATTCGAAAGTATTATGAATGGGATAGCGACTTTGATTGATTATATTGTTTGAAAACTTTGGAAAGTGACCCTAGTATGTCTGGATATTTGGGGGATTATACTGATATGCAAAAAAGCTTTGGTAGTCCTAAGACTTAGAGTTGGGGAACACCTGTAGAATGTAACAATGATGGGGCAGCAGGAACTTCAACAGGAGTTAATGGTAATACAGAGAGGAATAGAGGCAGTCGCAGTGATGAAAGAACACCACCACGCCGATCAGCTCAGCCATTGCGCCGATTGGCTCAGAGGAGTTAGAATAGTGTCTCTCCCTTAAGTGTTGAAAATCATAATCTGTAACCACCCGTTTGTTGTCCTGCCTGTCGAAGGAATATTGAGCGCTTGTATCTAGACAGGGATCATGCCTATAGGCATCAAAGGGATGTGGATCGGAGAATCCAGGATGTAATCGAGATGAATGAAGCGGACTAAACTTTTCTCATAAGGAATATAAGACGGATTTTCCGAGTCTTGCACAGGCATGGTTTGAATAATTAGTGTGTTGAGTTTCTTCTCTTGCAATGAGGACATTGCAAATTTTGAGTGTGGGGGAAGAGCTTTGCCATTAGTCATAGTTTTTAAAGTTTTTAAGTGTTTTTGAGTCTAGTTTCTTGTTTGTTTTTCATATGAGTGCTTATTTTTAGTTTGTGTGTGTTTAAGAGAGTCATGAGTCAATTGAGAGTTGCTTCAACATCTTTTATGTAGTTTGAATTATTGTATTGTCTTTAATAAAGTTAGTGTCAATTGTCAAATTAAAAGTGCCCCATACTATTTATCTTGTCTTTTTTATGATCGGTTGGTTGATTACTTGAATTAGTTGGTTACCACTTAACTTTTGAGCTTTGTATTTATGAAAAAAAATTCAACTCATCATAAGCTAAAGCAAAAGCAAGGTGTAAATATGCCTACAACAGCAGAGTGAATGAGAACAAGCTACATATTTGAACTAGTTAGATTGTACGTAACTTTGTCAACCTTTTGCTCATGATTTCGACCAAGTTAGGAAAGGATGATCTATTTGTTTATCCTGGTATTTCTAGCCATTCTCATCCATTTAAATTCCTTGCTATCATGGAAACCATACATCTTTGTTTCTCCCTCCTCCTTGATTCAACCTATATTCTCAATAAATGGGAGTTCAGAAAACTTTCGCTGCTGGTATGAGACAGAAATTGGTGGTTATATCGGGAATAGAAAAAGAGAGAAAGAAAGAAAAAAATAATAGACCACGCTAATCGGCGCGATGCTTGCGCCGATCGATGCCGTAAAAAAAAGGAAAAAGAGATAAAGAGAAAAAGAAAAAAAAATATTCCCTGAGAAGCAGTAAGGTCTTTAAAAAGAGCAGCTTTCTGATTATTTCCAATTCTTTATCATTGTTCTCATTGAAACATCTTCCTATAACTCCTCTTCTCCATTAAAGTTCTTTTCCAAGAAAATTCTTTCTTAGCAGGCATGATTGAGCACATTGTTGACATGGTTAACCTTATGGTTTAATATAGTTATATAGCCCTCCAAGATCCACATATAATCCTTGATTAGATAGGAGAGGGAAGGAAATACACTTGAGAGATCTAGAGAAGACCAAATGCTTAATGTTTGATGCTAAATATGAGTCAAGAAGAACTAAAATTGTTTTTGAAAAGGTTTTGTGGTAATTGATCAAATTCAAGTATGAAATGCTGATTGGTTAAAAAGAAGATGTGAGAAAAATCTTTGTGGTGGAATAACAAGTAAAATTGATGACTGAGATTGATTGCATGAGAGATGATGTGAAGATTCTTGCTACATATTTGATTTTGTATTGCTCGAGGACTAGCAATGATTTGAGTATGGGGGAACTGTTGGTGGTTTCTAGCTACCCATTTTATCTACCAAAAAGGGATGTTTTACGTCGTTATTTGTTGGTTTAGACTAACAATTAACCCCATATTTGCATATATTTGTAGTTGTCCTGTTTTGGATGTAATTATAGAAAACAGGTGTAAAACAGGGAAATTATGGATAAGGAACCAAAGAGCAACGAAGTTGGGCCAGATGCAGGGTCACGCCGATCGGCACCAATGCCGCGTCGATCGGCGCAGGAGGAAAAGATGATGAAGACAAGCCCAAGACCGGCAAAGACAAAGGCCTAGCCCAATATGAGTTAGAGTCGATGAAAGTTGACTAAATCCCGTCGAGTATAAAAGGAAGATAACTATCAAGAGCCAAGGGGCAACCGGAGAGATGGCAATTGCAACATTGAGTTGTTAGAGCTAGGGCTCCAGGATATTGGTAGCGGAGGTGGGTCAACACAGATGAGAACCACCAGAAGGGAGGTCACGCCGATCGGCGCGACGCTTGCGTCGATCAGCTCGTGCGTGTTCCAGCGCTATCTCACATCCCTTTGCTATGTCTAGCGGAAGGATGAGTGAGTTGTTTCATATTCTCTTCTCTGGTGCAGGGATCTGGTCATGTAACTCTCATACTCATTGATACTCTCTTGATGAATTTAATCTATGTGATGAACTTAATTGCGCATCTATTTCCATTAGTGTATAGGCCAATACACTTCTGCCCATTGCATAGTGTAATAAACCAGTGGGGAGCTAATAGCCTCTGTAGTGACAGCCGGGGTGAATGAAACCACCATGTCTTGTAGAATATTAGAGTCATCACTCGAGGCAATGAGAATAAGGTTGCATGCTAGTGAACCAATCCAAAGGAGAGAATCCTTCATTATCCTGTTACATCTTCAATAACATTCATCCACCACTCTCTCACCATCACCACTCACACCAACCCAATCATTGCAATCTGTTTGTAATCCTTTAGTAGTAATAGTTTCGCTCGTTCCTGTGGATTCAATAACCTTGGAATACTCTGAGGGAAAAAGAGCTATAACTGTACACTGTCCTCTTACGGTATATAAGTGGGTGCGTAACTACGACCAACATGGAACATTGTGAGAATGTGTGTTCCTTTTACCACAAAGGCATGCTCAGTAATTTGACTTTAATATGAAAGATAAATTGATCAAACTCAAAATGCTAAATCCAAAAATTGTGCTTTGATGCCTCGGGGTGTTAGCCATACCCAGTAATGCGACCCTTCGCATGGAGAAGACGTTACATGAGGATCAATTAATTATAATGTGTCTCTGTTGCATATGTGAGCATTTGTAGAGCCAATTTTCTATGAATGCTTGTTGCTCTGGTTGAGATTAAGACTGGCTAGTTTCTTTTGATTCACTTGATGTCTATTTTACCTTGGATGGGAGTACTTATACATGTGGTGGCAGCTTTTTTCATGATGAGCAAATTAGATTCTATCTAAGCTAGTCAATCTTTTTGCTTAGCTTGTATAGCTCTTGGTGTTTATGTCATGCTATCTTTTTTTGTGTTTCTATGACTGTGAGCTATTGCTTTTACACTTCATAGATCTATATTTGTGATTAGCAAGGTTAAATGCTTGTTGGCATATTTGTGAAGCTGCTTAGGTTTGCATTTTCATGCATTGCAAGTTTGTTCTTTTGCTTCTTTGATGGGTTCATTGCCAAAGGGGGAGAAAATAGTGGGTCATGCATAAATAATGCTAAGAAACATAAGATGACCTCATTTTGCATTACATGTGAACTACCACAAGTTGAGGGGGAGCATTTCATGAGCTCAAGTGTTTTCTTGCGCTTTTTACAATCTTTGCATTCTCAAGTGGCTTTCTTTGTCAACTCTTAGTTATGATATGGGAAAATTCCTTCTATGCCACTGGCATAAACTTCAATCCCTTATCTGCCACTTAAAAAAGTCTTATCTCTTGAGTGCCATTGGTTTTAAATTTTATTTCCTTCATTGCCATTTTTATCATATTAAATTGTAATAAAAATGTAAAAGGACTATTTTGCCCATAGGTCCACATGTCAGTTTCTTGTTCTTTCTTCCATCGTCTTCTTCCCCCATCCCACGCCATTCCTTCCTCCACGCATGGTGGCGCCGTACTGCTCCTCCGCACGCGACGGTGGTGCGATGCCCCATCCCGCCTCGCCCTCCTCCACGCACAACGGCACCACCCTGGCCCACCCTACCGCCTCCTGCTTTGCGTGTGACGGCGGTGCGCTGCTCCTCCCTGCCGCCCCTTTTCTCCCCATGCATCGGCGGTGCACTGCCCCTCCCTCCTCCTCTCTGATGGCAACACACTGCCCCATCCTTGCCGCCCCTTCTTCTATGCGCGATGATGGAGGTGTGCTGCCCCATCCCGCCTCGCCCTCCTCCACGCACGATGGCGCCACCCTGACCAACCCTATCACCTCCTCAATGTACTCATCAAGGGGGAGATTGAGAAACCATATTGATATGTGCCATGGTTTGCAATATGTGATGAGTAGTTGATATTGGTTGATTTGGTGTTTGAGCTAAAATGCGAGAATTTGGGGAATGGATGAGTTTGAGCATGATTATGGTTTTGACTAACCGGAGTTGGTGAAGGTGTTGGAGAAGTTGCAAGAGAAGGAAAATGTGTTTGCTTGTCTCATGATGTGTAGGTCAATGGAGTCGACTTGGCGGTCAACAACGAGAGGATAAGCCACAAGTTAGGGACTTGGGGCCAGACGATCGGGAGGCTGGGAGAAGTCAAGGGTTATCTACATCATACATGTGGAGAGGCAAGAAGCACAGATGGTTTCGTGGTTGAGCCTCAAAACCGTGGGAGCGATCAACATAGCAAGGTTGACCAAGTCAAAGGTGATAATGTGTCGGTGCAAGTGTAAAGGTTGTCCGATGGACTGGAAGGGGGAGAAACTTGTCGACGAGGAGGATCATGGGACGAGATGACACACATCAAGATCGAGAAGTCTTGTTTTGGTGGAAGCAAGCAAGAAGTCATACATTGAGAAGCGTGCAAGGCAGTTTTCTGGTTTGGGCCTCAAAACAGTGCTGGGGATTGGTGGTGCACATGGCACCATCACGGAGCTTGTGTCGAGGCAAAGCAAAGACGTGAAGGGCCTAAGGGCGTTCAGGCGAAGGAAAAAGAGATGGACAAGTTTGCCCTTGGTTGTAGGTGGCAATATATTGTAGGTCAAGGCTAGTGTGGTCTTTAGGACAACTCTAGGCCTATATAAGGAGAGGTAGGACTGGTGGGAGAATAAGCCTCTTCCTATTAGCCTTGTGCTAGGTTTTCATTCCATAAAGCTAGGAGAGTGCTTCATGTTGTAGTGGAGAGGAGAGAGTGTGTGAGAGACAATCTTTTCTCTTTCATAGAGTGGGAGGAAGAGGGTGGCTTCGTAGCAATGTATCCATGAATCTTGTATGCAAGAATCAATGATATGAGATTCAATTTTGTGCTCAAGGTCTTCTCTTCTCCCTAAATCTCGAATTTCTCATTTTCCCTATTTTCAGAGCTATTTTTGATGGTATTTTTTTTATCGTGATTATGAGTGGGTTTTGGGACGAATTTCTTAGGAGATCTTGGTGCTAGGACATGCCTAAACATTCCTTGATGGATCCTTGATTGAATCCTAGGCAAGAGCAACTTTGATTTCATGGATTTCCTCAAGAACATTCAAACCCTAGGTTTTTTTTGTAGGAGCTAAAATTCATGATGAATTCTTGAGATTTTCGTGTGATTCCACTTGGAGAAGGAACTCCTACCATGAGACATCTTCTAACTAAATGTCGTGATTTTTGGAGTTTGTTTGATAGGGTTCTGGTATTTTTCCCTTTGAAGCAATGCCCCTGATTTGACCCTAAAAGAACTTATGTCGACCAAGAAACTTCTGTCGTGACCCTGAAGAAACTTCCATCGGCGAAGGAACTTCCGTTGTGACCCTAAAGGAGCTTACATCAACAACGGAACTTTCGTCAAGGTCCAGAATTGCAATTTCTCAGATCTCCCTTGTTTCCCTTTTTGACCCTCTTGAGCTTCCGCTATGTGTCCTATTGTTTTGAATCATTCATAGGATTATCATATCACAAGTTGGTGTGTGTGACCTTGGTGATTTGCTAGAGGTTAGTTTGGGTTAAAATTGGGACATAGGCTAAGTTCTTGAGAACAATTTTAATTGGCTCCAATTCACCCCCCCCCCCCACACCCCCTGCCCACCTCTGGTCGCCTTCTCAATTCTTCAGAAATGAAAACTATCATTTACAACAACATTAATCGGGATCTTAACATATGAGATTTTTTAAACTATGGCACGAAGGATGATCGTGCATGCCTTGTTCACAATATGTTTATTCTTGTATAGTTTTATTAGAAAAGTTGCTTGTTTTGTGCCAAGCATGTCATAATGAAAGATGACTAGGCACATATATAGACACAAATTAAGCAAAGAACATTACAATTGAAAGTTGTAGAACTACTAATAATTTATCTATAGAACTACTAATTTATTACTAGACCCTATGTGTTCAATGAAAATTTAATCAAAAAACAAAAACAGAAACCAACATTTTCCGAGTTCCATGTGGCAGTCACTCGGCAAAGCTTTGCCAAGACCCATGGGCTAGGCACTCGACAAAAGCACAGTTTGCCGAGTGCCCCACATCAGACCCTCGGCAAAGTTTTAACGGCCGTTACGCGCGTTAACAGAATTGGAGTTTGCCGAGAGTCGGAAGTGGTCACTCGGCAATGATTTGCCTTTTGCCGAGTGTGAGATGTTTGTCCAGGGCTTTTTCCATCTTTGTCGAGTGTCTCCCTATAAGTACTCGACAAATTGTTAATTATATCGAGTGTCAACTTTTTGCCGAGAGCAAAAGGATTGTTTGCCGAGTGCCCGAGGTAATGCTCTCGGCAAAGACTGTGGCACTCGGCAACAAGCCGGTTTCTGTAGTGTTTATGACTACTTAATCTACAGATATTGAGAGTGAGTGTATAAAAGCTGAGAACACTTTCTCAATCTTTAGGTGAGCATCAATCAGGAGGTACAGCATAATAAAGTGCTGTATATCATGACGTAACAATAATGAAATTAGTACATAATAAAGTGCTTCATAAGACCAGCCCTCGCCACTTAAATTAACACCACGTAATATTATCCCAGACACATGCATACTATCTTGCAAGCAGTTGCCTTCTGATGATGATATTTCATGCAGTACAGCATATCAATCAGAAGGTTGTCGCTAAGAAGCCATATATGGCTCCAATCATTTTTAGAGTTTAAATATGGCTCCAATCATAGCAAGTGATTATCGGCAGGTAGTTCTATTAAACCTTATTCCCGTCGCTCGCCGCCGCCGTTGCGCAGCAAGTCCTGCAGCACCTTGTCATCCAGATACTCAAGCTCGATCACAGATCCTCCAGCACCTTGCTGTGCCTGCTGGGAAGACGACGATCCGCGCACGTAGTTATGCGCCTCGCTGGGAAAGTTGAGCACAGCGAGGTGTCCCCGCATGAGATAGGCTGCACGATCGTACGCCCTTGCCGCCTCCTCGGTGGTATCGAACGTGCCAAGCCAGATGCGCATGCTCTGCCGTCGCGAGTCACGAATCTCCGCGGCGTACTTGCCCGACAGGCGGCGCCGCACGCCGCGGTACTTGGTGGCCTCGCCGCTGTCCTTCCCGCACTCACAACCCTCCATCACGCCTATGTCTTTCAACCGACCTTACAATCGATGGTGCCCTAGGTAGGTTATACTCCACACAACAAGAAGAAACCTGCTTCTACCTTACTGATGCTCCTGTACTAGTTTCTTTGGATGTTTCTGCTATAGGATACACCGTATTTAAAGGTGAGCGGCCTGTGCTTGTATGCCCTAATGGAAGGGAAAGCCAGGAGATGCGGATTCGTTCAGCTGGTGGTGCTGACATTATGGAAGGCTGGGACCTTCAGATTTGACCATTCTTTGGGAAGCGTATCTGCTATATGCAATGCCATTCTGAACTGGGGGCCCACATACATAGAAAATCAGTTAACTCAATTTGTAAATCATCAGTTAACTTTTAATGTTAATCCATTACATTTCAAAACGTATAACATGTTAATTTATTTTCAATAAGGTCATAGAATCTTTTCATTTTCAATAAGGTCATAGAATCTTCAATGCACGCACGTACAAAAGGATTAAGTAGAAATAATACAAAGCAAAGGAAAGTACAAAGACCTAGATAGATCATGTTCTTTTTTTATTTTTTGATCGAGATCATGTTGATCTCGAAAACATTACAGGCATATTCGGTAGTAGAAGAAGTGCATAACGTATTTTACTAATATATAAATAAATGTAATAGAAATAAAGAGCATGGCCGAAATAATATAAAAGTGAGTTTATTACTGCACGATCCAGATCCCAATTGTTATCTGAGTTTTATGACATATGATGCAAAAATATATGATAAAATAAAGTATAGCAAGTCATCTAATTTACTACAAATTAGCTACCCGGTTCAATTGGCCTTGTAAGTCAGACTCTTTACATTACATCTGCGATTAATAAGGTACGGTGGTGACTGGAAAATAATATACGTTTTTTCTTTACTTGACAACAGTTAGAACAAATACTTGTTAATCAGTGACAACCATAACAAAAATATGGAGATAGTACATTCTTCTATGATAAAAGAAAGACTGCACATTATCCACAATTGTTGAATCATAAGACTAGTCATGCATGTTTACCCTTTGGCAGGATTAAAAATTAACTTGATATAGCACATGCAGACTAAAGTGTCTTCGATCAGTGTTTTAATAGAAGGCACGAGCTGCGCCTGTACCCATAAGTGCGAGTGTGCTTTGTCATTGAAAAAGGAAACCCGGTCATAGAATAGGAGAAATCAGATCTTGTAATAAATACAATATATGTAGATGCAAAATTAAGCTGGAGCCTTTATTTCACCACCAGTACACGGTATTTGGGACTGGTTTAAGTATAAATTATAATCAAACAGGGAAGATGCCCCATGGAAGTTTCTATATGTATAAATTCCATCATGAACTCGTTTCATGTGTACGTATGTACTGTATAGTTAATTAATCAAGATGCGTAATGTATTGATTATTTCGTCCTACTGCGTACATGTTGATTACTGGCAACAATTTTGTGACTGTCCTGTTCTTTGTTTCATGGAAAGAGAGCACTACATGTGTTGCACGTTTCGTTGTTTGACGAATCCAATACATTCGTGACCCAACAAACAAAGTTCGGATTCTATGCTGCCCTATGCTAGCTAGCTCGATCTTTTTGTCCCATCTTTCCCATATGCAAAATAAAATCCTGCTAGGCTGCAAAATATATAGTGCGCCGACTAAGAGAAGCTAACCAAAGAAATAGGTTCCCTTTATGTAGTTTGGGGCTGATATCCCAACATGTTTATTGAGTAACGTTATTTTTTGTCTTCTAGATCTATTAATTGCTTGTTGATAAAGTGTATTGTCATTTATCCCAAACAATGGTAATGATATTTTTATAAGGGTTTAGGATCCAGACACCTAATATATGCCCCATACGTTTGTTTTCTTTTGACAACTGGCACTAGTACAATACTCAACGCTATTGTAGCGGAAACTGCAATATCGGAATATCGGACATGTGATGTCATCATGTCTGATATTGCTGTGAAACACAACAATATCAGTAGGATGACATTATGTTATCCGCTATTGATGTGATTTTAAGAAAAAAAAAGCCCCTATTACCTCTAATCTGCTGTGGTGTCAGATTAGAGGCAATAGAGCTCAATACATCTCTACTTCACATTAGTAAAGAGAGTAGATTAGAGGCAATAGTGGATTAACAATGAATAAAAATGAAGAGAACAATGTAGAATAGAAGCATCAGAGAAATGGATTTACATGTATATAGGTCTGATCATAGCATAAAGTTCAATTCTCTTATAAACTGGAGACTGTTGATGTTCTTACAAAAAGTTACCCTACATTCAACACTTACAAATGCTACAATTTAGCCTCTGGTTTAGGTAGGCAACCAAGGAAGCAGAAAAAGTAACGTAAAATAATTGAATTGAGTGAATCCATCCTAGATGTAGACAAACAAAACTACAACCATGAAATCAAAGAACTTAGTTTTTCAGTTTTACCTGAACACCAAAGCATTGTGTCATCTCCCTTGCAACCAACCAAAGGGCAACACATAATTGAAATTTATGAGTCATCACAATATGAACAATTAGTATTGGACATAGAAGAAATTCATGAGTAAAAAATTACAGGGATCAAGTATGACATGTTTACCTCAGAATTCCCACTGTCATATGTAGCAGCGAGAAAACCTTTATGGCTAAGAGCAATCTGGATCAGAAATAAAACTATCATTATCTGAATTTTACCTCAATTCAGTGCTACCATGAAGCCTAGGTATACAATCTGTCAGAACACTATTGGTTTCAGGTATACAACTAAACCTAATAATGTCATACTGGCTTCCTAAAAAATTTGATGTTAGATATTGTGTTTGTACAAATTTAGAACTGATCTTTATTCAAATTTGTAGAAGTCCATAATTTTGATAGCATTTCTACAAAATTCTTCATACCATGGTGTAATGAAAAATTACTAGTAATATGCTCTGCCGGATGTTACTCCAGCTTAGTTACCCTTAACACTGGTAAGTGTCTTACTGTTCGATACCAAGAAATGAAACTGCAAAAACTAGAGCTATAACAGTATTTGCTTATTGCACCATTACTGGCATGATTTATCATACCCATTTTATAGTACCAAACACATCTTGTTAAAGCTCTTATGCTAATAACTAATACTGATCCTAGATATACTATACTTGGCCTTGTCTACTCATTATTACAATGTGTGTTAACAGTCTTATGAGACTGCTTTTAATTCCCTTATAATGAAAAATAGGGTGTTTATGTGTGTGAATTTGTGCGCTCCTTTTTCATTACTCTTTAGTGCTGATGATGTGCAGGTTATCCTATGCTTATATGACAAAATTTTCTTGTATTTCTTGATGGTTCCTCGACCCACAAGATTAGTCACTTAATTGATGGTTCATGGTTGTATGATATTGGCACTCGAATCTGTCGAACATCACTTGGCTTTGAGTTGAATTTTGGAAAAACTCCTATAATTTGAATGATTGTCTTTTCAAATCTCTAGAGGTTGTTTATTTCCTATCGCTAAGTCAAATGAAAAGATCATTTTAATTGAAAGAGAGTTTTGTCAACATCATCATAACCATGATTTTGATTATGTTAAAAGAGTACTCTTCATTTGTGTTACCACTGTTTGCTAAACTTTTTTGTCCTATCATGGATATGATTTAGTTCTGTGCACCCAAAGACTACCAAGCAACTGTCCCACGTTGGTCTGCAAACGTACTGTTATGACAATTTAAACTCTTATGTACTCGATATGAAGGACTACAAAGGATGAACAGGGTTTTACCACCTACGGCGCCTGCCTCTAAAACCTATGGACTACACTAACACCTATTACAAACCAAAGCACCATGCTTGCATTGCCAAATACTCCCTCCATACTGAAAAAATATGTTGCTTTGGGTCAGGTCAATGTTTTATGAATAGAAGTCATTCTGGTTTGAAATCAACTATGTAGACAAAACTACTCCTGCAATTTACTTTGTCTCTCCCACCCACGTGCAGTCCCGAAACAAATTAATCACGCTGTGTGGTCATACTCCCTTTTGACCCCGAGGCCACTAAAGGGAGCCAGCGTGATTTTGCCCATCCCCTTGCGCCGTAGTAGCTCTCGCCCCAAATATCGCTCTCATGCCACGCGCGTGCTTACAAAATGAACGAAAAATTTTTTGGCGACGCACCAGCCACGGCAAAAAAAATGGCACGCGCAACAATGGAGCAAACTAACTGCATGCGCGCAATGCAAAACGGTCACGCATGTCATGCAAAATTGCACCTCCGCACATGCAAAAGAAAACGATGCATATGAAATGGATGGAACCTACGACCAGTTAGATGATAGGTCATGAAGCTAGCGAGTCAGACAGACGCAAAGGACTGATGGAGGCAGCCCCAATTAGCCATTTAATAAGGGTAGACATGATAAAATATGTTCTAATTAATCACTCATTGGTATGTTAAATTATGTTCTAAACTAAATGGACTCATCATTCTCAATAACCGCATAGCAAGCTTTTGCCAAAGGCGGTAATATTGTTGAAATGCTCACACGATTCACAAGGGAACCACAAAGAGCGCTAAGTTGTTTGTGAAGGGACTTGATGATAGCAACATTCTACAAACAAAAAGAAAACTATTAAACAAACACCAACGACATGAATATCAATGTTGAACAAACAAAAAGGAAGTAAGCAAGAAAGAGCCACAATGACACAATAACACAAACCTTCAAACCATTGATAAACAAGCATTAGAACACAATAAGATTATAAAGCCTCTCAGTTCTAGAAGGGGCACACTAGCATGGTATAAGATCCTAGAAATAGTAATAAAAACAATCTACACATGCTAGTGATCCACACACCAATCAACTCCTATTGAAGCTAGTGTTTAGTCAAGCAACCAATCAACACACCTAGCTAGTCATGGTCCTATGCATGCAAGTCTAGTAGGTAAATGATACGAGCACGACTAGCAATCAATCAATTGTATGAGACCAATAATACAAGCACAAGATGAGAAATAGTAAATGCAAGTAGTGAAGGAGACAGTGTCAAAGGAGGCTCATGGATATTCTTAGTCTAAGGTCTTGGAAGGATGGTGCATTCCCCTACTCCTCATTGGACCAACTCCCGCCAGAGTGTCGATCCCTCCTGACACTCAAAGAAGAAGTCTTTGTCCACAAGCCCGCATCAAACCAAGTGAAGATACGGTCGCATAATCGCTGCCACCAAGGCACATGCTCTCCTCTCTCAAAGACTTGATGCACTCTCTTAATGCAAGCACATGCGCTCTCTTCTTGACACTCCTTTCAAATGTGATCCCTAACCTTGTACAAACTTGCACTCGTAGAAATGTGTACAATAATGATGTTTTGCTAATGACATTTTAAAAATTCTTCATAGAAGATGACTCTACTATGACAAAAAACAGTGGACCATCACGGTACACAAGTGACAAATTTTCTATGACAAAATTTATGAACAAAATTTATGACGGAGTCTGAAATGGTGTTGTAGAAGAGAACAACCAGAACGTCATAGAACACCAGCCCATTCGCGCCACATTTTTGTGATAGTTTTGATTCATCATAGCACCGCAGCAGCTGACACATGTGCCATATGTGGGTCTAGGGATGAAAGCGGTTGGAAACGATCAGAAGAAGGCTCAATTGTTTTTGCTTTCATATTTTTTCTAGAAGCGAAATTGATAACAGTATTGACGGAAATGAATACGGCATCAGTATTTTGATAAACTCGGAAATGATAAGAAACATGAATCGTGTAGTATAACAATGATATAACAAATATTTTAATAATTAAGTATGTATGATTAAAAAAACTTTATATGATATAAGCACTAGCATAATTGTGCATCTAAGAATAAATTGAAACTAAGTTATTGCAATCTAGAACTTCAATCTTTTCTTCATTTCCCGGTGCTGGCCAATAGCGGAACCCCAGGCCCATCATCATCATCACTTGCCAAATCTTCTTCCTGCAGTTTAGCCTTGCATTAGTTTATTTTCATGTGTAAAAAAAGAGATAATGAGACAAAGGACACAGCAATACCTCAATCATAAGAACATTCTCAATAGCCTCAAGAATCTCCAGATCAGTGAGCATTGAAGAAATATTCTTAGAACCTAGGGAAAAAAAGCAATTGCATTAGAAAAAACAAATTGATACGCTCATGATTTGTGAAACAAGGATAGATTTTTGAAGTTTTCACCTTTTCTTGCAGCATCTATCCAATCCCTGCTGCAAATCCAAGGATAGATCTCAGCGACTACGAAATGGATCAATAACACGACCACCAGAACTAAAAGCTGATTCTGAAGCAACTGTTGAGGCTTGCATGCCCAACACATCACGAGCTAGGTTTGACAGGATAGGATACTTATCTTGCCTGTCTTTCCATTACATTAGAATATCAAATGTATGTTGATCACCTTTGGCTACTTTTAGTGGTGGATCCTGTAAGTATTTCTCCAAGTTATTTAGTTCATGGTCAAGATCAGGACCCTGTGATTCATCATATAGGAAACTATCCAACTCGTCATCTTCATTGTCCATAAATGTATCTGTAGCTAATGAAGCTACTTTACTCTTTGAAGATGGAGCAAAAACAACATAGCATTGGTACATCTTCTTTAACACACTATTAAATTTCTCAAGTTCAAGCTGATAGGAATCTTTATCAAGCTTCATCAAGTAAAACTCTACAACTTTCCTCTTATACCTAGGATCAAGAACATTTGCCACGGCTAGTGCAGTGTTGGATTTCTTCCAATATTTGTCAAACTTAGCAGTCATAGACTTTGCCATGTTACAAATAGTGGGATCAACATGATTGTGCCAACCAATGAGCAAAATTTTGATCTCACAAAATCCTCTAAAAAATTGTTTGCAGTTGGATATAATGTACCAGAAAATAGTTCAGTAAGATCAAAGAACTTCTTCAAGAATGGAATCAGTGTTTGTGCCATGTTCCAATCAGTAGAAGAAGGAGCAATCTTTTCATACCTGCGGCGTTCATAGGAACTGAGCCTCTCAAAAGCAGGCTTATAATATAGGGCATCCCTCAACATCATGTATGTTGAATTCCACCGTGTACAAACATCAAGTGATAGACCTGTCTTTGTGTACAATCCGCACTCACTAGCACACTTAAGAAACTCCTCCCACTGCAACGGAGAGCCCTTTATAGCTACTACAAATGCCCTGATATTCTCAGTTGCTTTTGCAATCACACGCATACCATCTCTCGCTACCAAATTAAGGATGTGGTTGGCACATCTAACATGAAAAAAGAGGCCATCACAGATTAAAGGACTGTGCTTCTGGAGTTCTAAAATGACATCCTTAACAGCAATATCATTTGCAGCAGCATTATCTAGCGTTAATGAAAACATCTTCTTCTCTACATACCATTTCAAGAGGCATGAACTGAGACTATCTGACAACTTTTCACCTGTGTGACGTCCCGTCACATGAAAGAAATTGACAATTCTCTTTTGTATTTTCCAATCAGTATCAATCCAATGAAGAGTAACACACATATAACTCTTATTTTGGTTGGAGGTCCACATATCCATAGTTGCACTAAACCGGCACTTGATGGTTTTCAAATACTCATACAACTTATCCTTTTCTTTCAAATAGATGTCCATTATATCTTTCCTTACACTGACACGGGACTTTAGAGGAAAGTCAGGGCGCATAGATTTCACCCAGTCAATGAAGTACTCATGCTCAACTATATTAAAAGGATACTCATGCAAGATTATAGCAATGTACAACTTTTTCAAGCTTTGTTCTGGATCATACTTGAAGCGTTCAACAACAGCTACTCCTTTCTCAGTATCAGTTCCTGTCTTCAGTTGTTGTTGGCCTTTAACAATGCTGTGATAATTGCTCAGATGTGTCCAAAACCCAGTAGTCCCAGATCTGTCATTAGCTCTATTTTTGCTAGTCTTGTTATTACACCCTTTGAAATTGCATTGTGCCCACGTCTCTATAATCTGCTTCCCATTCTTCTCAACTACCACATTATATTTGGTGAAATATTGCCAAACATCTGACTTGCATTTTTTTTGCTTCTTTCCGGGTGGCCCATCATCAGTTTCCACGTCGGTTATATCATGAGCTGCTCCATCAGTTTCAGGTGCTGCTCCTGTTGGAGCTGTTGCAGCTAACGAGGGAACCCCATCTGTAGAAAACATAACACTTTTATTTGCAGATCTCTTTGTATAGAACAGTTCATATTAATAAGCATAATAAAGAAGTATAGATCGCACCTCTCATACATGAACTACGAACTACTGGCAATTAGTCCACTAATGCATGGATTATTAAAATTTGGTAGCTTCACGTGAAGAATAATCATAATCATTGAAGTATGCAAAGGAACGAAGGCAGTGGACAATGCGTCAATACCTGCACAGCTCCCGGCAACACAATCCTGAGTGGCCGACGGCGTGTCACGAGGTGGCGGTGGGTCCAGAAGTTGCGATGAGGCTTCGTCTCCTGCTGGTGCCATGCTCGGCTCGACGGCGGTGCAGTGCAGCCGTACAGAGACTATTGGACTAGGGTAAGCTGGGTAACGTATTGATTATGATTATTGAATAATTGTGTAGACATATGGAAATTGAATCTACAAAACAGAAAGTAGACAAAATTTCTTAGAAGTTGATAATTTATTTTAGACTAGAAGTATCACTTGCCTTCTAAAGAGATTAGCTATACTATAATCAAGATACATAAATCGGTAATTGCCAATATTGCTCTACGGTAATTTTTACGTTAAAATGGAAATTTGCGAAAATGATCGAAAGACCTCAAAATTGTTTTCACTACCACTTCCACGAATTTTTATCATTTTTGCTTCCACTTCTTCGGAAAACCATTTTCGGGTGTTGCGGTCGATAAAATACGAAAATGAGCATCGGTAAACCGATTATTACCATTTTTGCTTTCATCCCTATGTGGGTCCAACATTCCAACATAGACTAAGAAGCGTGTGCTAGGTCCACGTGTAAGCTCTCTCAATCCACATATGGCACAAATCATGCTCGACAAGTTTTTTGTAAGTTAAAAACAAACTACGGGTGTCAGGTCTTGAACCCATGACCTGCCCCAGGAAACTGATAGACTTACCACTGAATTGGACCATTTGTAGGAAATACGACCATCTTAGAAAATTCAAACAACAATTTCTTTCAGATCAATTCACTGAGAACAACAAAAGTCTACATCAACTTATAGCACAACACAAGAATAATACGGAACTGTATCACTAAGACTACATACTTCCACTCGATTTTGCCAACTACATCAACTTTCTTCAGCGGCTTGTTAGTATCAACAGGACCAATTGAATGAGGTTTGTTGAAATCTAGAACCACAACATCAAATATTGGATACCTTTGGTAGCATGCACCAGGGTATCGAGTTACTTGCTTCTGACATTCTAGCCAACTGCGGTAGACTCCAGGCCTTCTTCCTACGAAAACTGCATAGCAGCTAGCCATATCTCTGCATCATAGTGGAATCAAACATCCAACATCAACAGTTGATGCACAAACCAAGAACAGAACAGACCACGAATCACAGATCTAGGTAGAAAAAGGAGCGGGCGAGTTCTTCAAATCATATCGTCATCGGGGAAGTTTAGGTCTTCAACATGGGGTAGGTGGTCCCGCTGGTGTCGATGCGGCGGGTCTCGAGGTGGTCGATGTAGGGCGGGTGGTCAAGCTGGCGTCGATATGGAGTTGAGGGTGATTTGCGAGGAAGGATGTGGATAGGCTTTTGAGGTTGATTGGCGAGGAAGGCGATATGAGTCAATGCCAAGGGGGTCCACAACACAGTCTGGTCCCATGACTCAGTGATGACGGGAGAGAGAGTGCACGCTAGGGTTGGGCCTGGAGGCCCCTTCGTGATAATTAATATAGAGTGATAATGTTAAAAATAATGATAATTAAGCAGCATAATGTCCAATAACACCAAATATTAAAAAATATGATAAAAAACATTGACAACAAAGAGGCCCGCTCAATCGCTCCTCCAACCCCTGTCCCGAGAAAGCATGCGGTGCTTTTGTGCTGCCAGGCTGGCTTGACCCCTTCCCCGACGATGTTGTGAAGAATCACCACAACATGGAGATGAATGCCCCACGTTGTGACCGCCTCAAACTGGCAGATGGGGCAACGGTACCACCTCATAACGGACGGGGTAGTTGTAAAGGAGATGTGCATGCGGGGCTGACTGGCGTCCTCGAACGACGCCTCCTCCTCCTCTTCGTTGCTATCCGGGTGGCACCGCACACGGCTGGGGCTAGCACCACCTGAGGATGGACCACGCACGACCGGTGCAGGCGGGGCCGAAGCAGTAGTAGGTGACCGAGTGCGTCCCGGTGGCACTGCCGGAGACACCGTCTGATGTTGCTCATGTGCCAAGGTGGCCTGCCTCTCCGCTAGGAGCATCACCATGCCAAGGCCACACAGCATCAGCATGAGAACAAATACGCTCGGTCAGCAGTACGCTGGTGGCGATGATGGAGGCGGCGAAGAGTGGGACAACGACGAGCATGGAGGAGATCGTCTAGATGGATACATGGTCCTGCACGGAGGAGAGGGCTGATGAAGGCGAGGGGCGAGGAAGGCAAGAGGAGTTTGGTTATGCAAGAATGGCAAGGAAGGTGATGGGAGAGACCACTTGTCTATAGGCGGGGACGGCCAATGACCATTGGGTCAACTAAATGGCAAGTTCGAGGCCACTGATGGAAGGGTGGTTCTGATGGACGTGTAGCTCTGATGGATGGGCACTGATGTGGGTGGACAGTTCATTTCTAACCTGGCCACTGATGGGGGTGGACGGATCATCTGGGGCCACAAGTCATGGACTTGGGCGAGGCAGTCAATTAGTTGGTCATGGAAGGCGAGGCGATTGTGGGGAAGGCAAGGCTGTTGCAGTCATGCATGGAAGGCTAGGTGTTGTGGTCATGCCTCATACGTCGTCTTCACCGTCACTGGCGCTGCACCCCCATCCTCGCCGCTGTCATCGTCACCATGCCCACTGCCGCCACACTAAGAATGCATGCGAAAGCATTTGAGTGTGCATCATTTCTATGTCTCGAGGGAGAGGAGGAGATTTGGGTGCACGGAAAGATTTGAGCATGCACAGCGTGACGAGAGCGCACTCGGCACGACGAGAGCGCGCCTGACTCGTCCGCGGCGAGTTCCAAAAACATAAACACACAAAAATATATTAAACAGAAAATTGAAATACACAAACATGCATATACCCAAACTAACATTCAAAGTACAGGGAGAGTTCGACAACCGATGACATGACAAACTTAAAACAAAGATGTAAAAACATGACCCAATGACTCCATGGTGCCGACCACGACTCCCAACACACACTCCCCATGACACGACGATGACGCCCATGATGACATCAGGCCCCAGCATCCACCAACAGGTCATCGACTAGCTTCCTGTGCTGATGCTTGCTGTACCGGGACAATAGGTTGTCAGGGGCCAACATGACGGTGTGGAGGATCACCTCTTGCCTATTCAGCATCTCACCGACGTCGTCACAGGGCACCGGAGGAGACGAAAGGCACAGGGGGCAGCGGAACCACACCATTCCTACAGGCATGTTCATGAAGAGGGCACGGAGGCAAGGCGGACCGTTGTGACTGTCACCATTGTCCTCGTTGTTGTAAACGACTGGCGGAGGTGCGGCGCTGGCGGAGCCAGTGGGAGTGGAGGCAGGGGAGGTGCAGGCACCTGTGGAGTGGAGGCGCTTCGGGGGAGGCGACGGAGACCGTGATGGGCTTCCGTGATGCTGGCTCTACATGAACAGTACAACAAGAACAATACTGTTAGATAGTCACAACATCCACAAAATGGAGCAATAGATCCAGCAAAATAACCTATACTGGAGATTGGCATCATGAGGCGGAGGCCATGGAGTCCATGAAAGCGGCGGAGGTAGAGCAGCGGTTGCGGAGGGGGAGGAGCAGAGAGGACCGGAAGCGAGTTTGAAGTGGGGAAGAGTATGGCATGCAGGTTTGGTCTATAGGGTGCAGAGAGGCTAGGGGGCTCCAGATGCGTACCCGCTTGATCGATCTATATATCCACTCTCTAACGTGTGGGCTCGTGCTTTTGCGCACCCCACAAGTCATTGAAGTTGTTTGTTGAATTGGGTCTCCCACTAACCCACAATTGGACGTGGAGGACAGACATGGGGTTATGTGCATAAATGAAGAGTGCGCAAGTCATTGATGTGCACCGGAGATGCAAAGGCATGTGGTGGCCTGTTTATCTACTCGCTGAGATGTGGGCCTAATATTCATTGACAGATGAGCCCCACTGTCAGTAGCGGATAAGTCACACTCGGACTAGCCCATTGAATTCATTGTCTCTGGGCTTGTTTCTAATAATACATTTTGGTACTTCCTAATTATCAATTATATATTTGCTATCTAACAGAATATGTCGATTCATGCAGTGCAATTTTGTGAGACCATGTACGATACACTCCTCCACTTTTAGTAATTTTGTCAATTTTTACACAATTTTCATGTCGTGTAGGTGTTTTTAATTTGTATTTATGTGATGGGTAAAATATGATGTGCCAATGGACAAAAATATTCTAAAAATTCCAAAATAGTTATTATAGCTTAGGATACATATGTTTCATCTCTATATGAAGTTATGGCTATGGACCCGTGATTTTTGCAAGACACAAAAAAATAAGAAAATGGCTAATTTTCCTATATTTCACACATTTTTATCTCACAGGTTACAATGAATTGTAGGTTCTAATTTGGCACATGTAGTGTATATGACCCAATACACATGTACAAATTTTGTTACATTTTTTGAAAACTTTTATCGTTGCATGTGTTTTGAAACCTAAGAGTCATGTTCAAGTGATATGGAGTATGGGAGCAACTTCACACTTAACGGAACACACATAAGTTTCAATTGTTGTAAACATCTCTGCAGTATCCTAAGATGTTCAGGTGCATAAGATTTGTATGTTCACAAAGTTTGGTAACCAAAATCATTTTTGTGTGATATATGCAAATCTTTTTTTGATGTTGATGGATATTAACGTTAACTAGTTCATAGATTTTAACTACGTTATAGGAATGAAAAAGATGCACTGCAATATAAGAGAATTTTAGAAACAAAAATGAACTCATTTGGATCTTATATGACCAATCTATTCATGTTTTAGTTGTTAATTGCGAATAAAAAAACATATTGTCTATCAAGAACAGGAGATGAACTAGGACACTGCATGACATGTGGGTCCAACAAGAGTCGGGCATGAAACCACCTGTGAAAACTTGGAGCCTCCAAAATTTTGAACATGAAAGGTTAGTAATACAGCTGACTCAATTTTTTTTAGCTCTGACTACTCATGGGCATAACTGCCAATTCATGTTGGGCCGCCATGGTCGAATATATTCTCTCATGTCGTAGTAACAATTCAAATCACTTCTCCTCCACCTCCACACCATCGCCGTGCCGGATCTCTACCTTCTCCTTGAAACTATTGCACCATACCTCCTTGTCGACGTCTTCGCCGTCGTCCACCCCGTCACCCTGCATCGGAGCTCCGCCTCGTCCATACCGTCGCTCTTCTCCGGATCTCCTTCGCCTCATCATCGACCTCTTCCACATCATTGGGGAGCACCGGACCTCCTCCTCCTCCTCCTCCTCCTCCTCCATCGACTACCTCATCTGCTATCGATTCAGCACCTCATCCGCTACCTCACCTCGCTCGATGGGAAGATGCAGTCGTGGACGACGACAAGGCTACAGATGGCGCATAGTGCAAGGTACGATGAATAGGGCTAAAATTTTTATAGGGTTACAGATTGGCATCAGTAGTTTAGTTTATGACAATCTAACACATAAAATTTGTTGACAACTTTAAGAAACTCCAACAATTGATTATGAATGGGGTCGTGAAGCTAGTATCAGGGATAATCTTAGAAGAATAGCTTATTTGGGGCTTCATGATTTAGCGGCATCACTTAGACTATCCTCAATCCCACTACTGTAATGATCTGACTCATGAGATTACCTTCGTGAAGCTGAAGACAATGTTCAGGGGGATGATGATACACATTTAGAGGTGGAGGAGCCCCAAACACTTGCAATCGAGGTAGATGTTTTGCTTATTTTGGTGGTGGTGGGAAAAACTGATTTCTTGTCATTAGCATGGATTATTGTTGTATGACACACTTGTCATTAGCATGCATTACTGTAGTATGACACACTTCTCATTAGCATGCTTTACTATTGTATGATACACTTTTCATTTGCATGCTTTACTATTGTATGACACACTTGTCATTACCATGCTTTACTATTGTATGACACACTTTTGTATGACACACTTGTCATTACCATGGCTTACTATTGTATGACACACTTTTGTATGACACACTTGTCATTAGCATGGCTTACTATTGTATGACACACTTGTCGTTATCATACTTTACGATTGTATGACATAGTTGTAACACATATACTTTTCCTACATCAAGCTCCTCCTTTACAAACTAGGCGTTGCAAGGTCTGTGCAACAAGGTCGAGAGGCAACATTGGCATGGCGGGCCCTGAAGGCACTCGAACGAAAAGAGTCAGGCCAGCCAACCCATCAGAAGCTGTTGGCGGTGTGAGAAAAAGGTCATCCAAAATACTGCATACTGATCACCAACGCCAACACCTATCTACAGTAACAGAGGAGCCTAGCACTGAAGGTCCAGAGGGGGACCCTGAATTAGCAATTCCTGCTATCCCTATTCATGACTAGAGACCTCTAGAGCACCTTGATGGTTTTGTTCAAGAGCAACATGATGATGTTGTTCAAGAGCAGCATGATAATGTTGGTAAAGAGCAGGACCCCTTAGCATATCAAGGTTGGTGAATATCATCAGTACTCTCCGGGTCGGCTCTGGGCTGGGGCAATAAGGGCAACCACCTAGGGCCTAGCCCAGGAGGGGCCCCAAAAAAATTTAGGACATGTGTATAGTATTTAGCCCAGGTCTGCTTGTGTCTAGCCCAAATGTACAACAGGCCCAAGCAACAACAACCCAAAGCTAAAAACTGAAATGACGCCGACGATTCCCTTTATACGCACGCCGTAGCTGCCGCTACCGATCAATCAATACATGAAGAAAATCTCCTATTCTTGGCAAATGGCGATTTCTTTGATCCCCTAATTTTTTTCTTCCATTGGCTCTTTAATCGAACTTTAATACTAATTGTGATCATCGTTGCTGGATCGCTTAAAATCTCCTAAGCATTTCTGACCTGTGATGATTTGGAGAAAGTAGGGCTTACGGTTCACTCCAAAGCAAGACACTGCAAGAGGTAAAAATCTTATTCGATTGGCTGGTTTCTTATATTTTTCTTCTGTCGCTAATTAGTTGCTTGCCTGTATCTAGTTAATTAACACTACTACAATCATAAACAACGCCCTATCAACAGCAGTTGCTCTGGAACCGCTGCTAAAAAATTATCAGCAGCAGTTTTAAAACTTTGGTCCTGACCAATAATTGTTTCCTCAATGAACCGCTACTGACAAGTTTGAAACTTATTAGCAGCGGTTCACTTAAATGAACCACTGCTGATAATATATTATCAGCAGCGGTTTGGGACATGCGGGCCCTGAGCAATAATTGCTGCAGTGAACCACTGCTGATAATAAATGAACCGCTGCTCATAACCTTGCATTCTCCCCTTCGGTGTGCCATGACCTCGCTGTATTTATCAGATCAAAGAGGAGCCTCACTCATTCACTCCCACTTGGTTGCTTTGCTTGCTCACCGCTCTTCTTCGAACTCATTGGGTGGTCATCGCCCACAGGAGGAGACAAACCAAGGTGGTTCCATTCTTGTCATTGTTCTTGCTTTGTCTCACACTGCCTTGCCCCGCTTTGCTCCCCTCCCCAGCTTGCCTCTTCTGGAATGGAGTCGATTGTCTTTTTCCTTTCCTTGCTCGTTTTCTTTTAATCTCTATGATAATGTTAAACCATGCTTGCTTGTTTTGTGCTCTGCTCTCGCGCCATTAATTCCTGCTTGGCATTGCCATTCATGAGGCCATGCTTGACCAAACTACTAGCACCTACTAGTAGTAGTAGGAGAACCACTCAATAGCACTGACGGTGCATTGTTGCTGCACCATCACTTGTTGCTGCATTGTGCTCCGTTTTTACTTTTTAGTTCCAATAAAACTCACCTCCCGTTCTCCCATGTTTTTCCAAATTTTACAAATGCTTGTAACTCATCTGTAATGGGTTAGATGGGGCCATCTATATTCCATCAACATAAACATCAAGTAGGTACATCTCTACACCCATTAATCATAAAACAATATATAGAAAACTAGGATATACAATGTAAACATTACTTTTTTCCCCATAAAAAACACATCAGCAGCGGTTCATAATTATGTACCGCTGCTGATATATAGGGTATCAGCAGCGGTTATGTACCCATCAATAGCGGTTCTAGAACCACTGCTGATAATTGTACTATCGGCAACGCCTAATTAGCAACGGTTTGAGAACCGCTGCTGATGAGGTGTTTTGTACCGCTGTTGATGATCATTTCTGTAGTAGTATAAATAACAAATTTTAGGTTATGTTGGGGGAAAATCAAGAATGTTGCCGAGGAAATATATGTCTGGTGCTGCAAAAGGGAGGAAAAGAAAACAAGAAGATGAGTTCATTCAATCACAAAAGGATGCTATATGTAAGTTCTTTCCAATTCCAAGTAATGTTGTCTCTAATGAAAATTCAGAGGAGTTAGGACATTCTGGTAATGAACAACCAGATCCTGAACTGCCTTTGATGCTAGAGAATGTTAGTGAGCAAGATCATGAAAATTTAAATGCTGAAAATGAGGACAATAATCCTACAGAGGAGCAACCTGAAAATGTGCAGCATTCATCTCATTTTGAATATGCAAATGATGATGAACAGGAAGCTTCACCTTTATCCATCTATGATCCTAGGTCTAGGGATAGTCTTGATAACAAGAGAAGACAAAGTTATTATGTATCTATGTAGTTTGAGGGCCCCAGCATCAACCTTGCCCTAGGGCCTTCCAAAAGATAGAGTCGACACTGAGTATTCTCAATCTTTCATTTATATAAGTAGAAATATAACAATTGTATGTGAACTTAACAACTTCAAGGACTAAGCGGTCGAGGGGCCATACCAAGGGAGTTCTACTCGACCACATGACTAGTTCTATGGGTCAAAAGCTGCATATCACTGTTCCTGAGGGTTTGTCAAGGCCCCAGCAACCTACACAAGCTACCAATTTTGCATCCGATGCTGGAGTTATTATTAGAGATCAAGTCCCTATCTTGCCCCACATGAAATATTACAAGAATACTAAGTACTTTGACAGTTTTGTCATGAGGCTTTCTGAAATATTACAAGAATACTAAGTACTTTGACAGATTTGTCATGAGGCTTTCTGTAAATGTCTGATGAACAGTGGTGCCAGCTTGTTGAGATGAGCTCAAGTGCAAAGAACAAGGTACGGTTCTTTCTAAAGTCTCTTTTTACATGGTATTCTATTCTCCACCGCTGGCGCGGTCTGTCTTGCCATTCTGCTTTAGGAAACTGCTGAAATGAACAAGAGAAAAAAGTATCATCGCGCAATTGGATCGCGCTGTTATGTTGCACACATTCATGAATATGTAGGCCTAACAAGCACTAGGGATATTGTCTATGCTTCATTTTTTGTCAATCTGACAAGCACTTTTGTCCAGATGAAGCACAAGGATGGTCAGGCAGCACAGCAGCATGAAGGTGCGGAAGGACTAGAAGGAGCAAGAGAAGAAGATGATGATGAAGAGGAGTTCAATGTAGTCAAACTGTTCAGGGTGTGCCATACAAGCAAGAAAAATGGCATTAGTCCTGTGGCAAGAGAAGTACTGGTAAGGCTTGTTACAACCATATATGCTTCTCTATATGTGGTGCCAAAGATGTCCATTGCTTCTCTATGTGTATTGCCAAAGATGTTCCTCTACTCATTTCATTTTGAGCCTTTGACACTGTCGGTAATCTATTTTCCTCTCCAATTTGCAGTCGTCTATGGAGACTATGCAGACAGACGCTCCAACTGATGCAGAGCCACCACTGCATAGTGTTGAGGTTGTCTCAAAGGTTCTGTCCTAGAGCAGCTGCACTAGCACTTTTCTGAGGAATGCCGGTCTATCACTGATCCATCAAGAGATAGAGGCTCAGCGGGAACTTCAACAACAACTTGCTGCTGAAAAGGATTGTCCGACTTCTCTTGCTGTGGAACTAGATGCACTGAACAGGAAGGAGACCAAACAACAGGAGTTCGAGGTGTATTAGAAGAGGGCAGAAGAGAACAATACTCTCGTTCGGCATATCCATAGTTTGAATGGTGCTGGTAACTCCTCTCAACCTATAGTTGTTCCATGATCCTATGATGATGTGTGATGAACTCTGCTGCATTCTGATACATTTTGATGATCTATGATGAACTTTTCTGATGATTTGTGATGAACTCTGATGCATTGTTATACATCAAGTGTATATGTTGAAGGACCAAGAAGGTGACCAGAGGGGGGTGATCTAGCTCGTGGTGTACTAGCCCTAGGAGTGATCAACCACAACAAAGAAACACAATAGAAACAAAATGGAACAAGAAGCGCTCAAAATAGGTCAGAACCAGATTCCCATCGACAGTGCCGACAATAGCCATCGGCAGTGCCGGTTGGCACTACCGGTAGTGCCGGTCACTCCCATCAGTAGTGCTGTTGCGGGGTTATCAGAAGCTACATATAGGGTCCATTGGCAGTGCCGGTAACACCCATCGGCAGTGCTGGTGCGGGGTTCTGAAACCCACCGGCAGTGCCGATCATGGTCATCGGCAGTGCCGATCGACCACGACAGAACAGGAAAAAGTTTCGGGATAAAGCAAAAACTTGGTCAAAACCTAATCAAACGAATGCCAAATGATGCAATTTTTGGATCAGTGAATCCTCAACACATCACGACCCTAATCCTAGAAGATCAACTCAATTGGCTCAAGGAATCATCATGAATTTCAGATCTTGTGCCAAGAACACCAAAAAGGAGAAACTTGAGAAATCCTTCAAATCGAAGGGGTTAGAGCTCTTGGTTCGGTCATGGACCTATGTAGAATTGATCTAACTCATCATAGCACGAAGTTTCCTAAGAAATCTGCCAAAAAACTGATCCAAAAAGGAGATCAAAAAAATTCCCATGAAAATAGCTCCGAAAATAGGGAAAAAGAGAAATTCGGGATTTAGGGAGAGAGGAAGATCTTGAGCACAAAAATAAATCTATGGGACATATGTACCCGGGATACCTAACCACTCGGCTATATGACCGACTGGGCCGGGGGCTCGGTTATGATGTATTTGGCCCATGAGATATTTACTTAGATATTTGTTTGAGTAAGCGGCAAGCTAGGTTAGGAGATATGTTGATAGATATGATCTGTTGTAACCAACTAAAAGATTACCATGTAAACCTCTGTCCTTTGAATATATATGGAGGGCAGAGGGCCTTCGGTAAGGCAGAGACTCGTATTGGAACCCTAATTCCAGTGCAAACCCTAGCAATACAGAAACACTAAACAGGACATAGGGTTGTTATCCTTCGGAAGGCCCCAACCTGTATAAAACCTATGTCTTATGTCCATCGATCTTTCATACTCATACGCATACCTAGATCTACTATCAAGAATATCTCTCGACAAATGGCGCGCCAGGAAGGGGCAGTGTTAAGTCCTACCCCATTGAAATCGATGGCTTTTGTCGACATCAAGTTCTGCCCGGGAGAAAAGATCCGCTTTGGCACCATCAGCTTCATGGCCGATCAAAGCGGGGACCTCGTCAAGCAAGATCATCCAACCCTCCCTGTAGTTGTCGTGCCTTCAGATCAGGCGTCAGCAGAGCTTTGGCGGCCAACCGGACCTATTGGGCCGATCGGTTCCCACTCAGCCTCAACAACTCGGCGACGACTCTCCAAAGGGAAACCCTCCCGGGCCCTTGCTCAACGTTGCTCACAACAAACCGATCGGCAACCTTGGCCAACTCGGACCTCACTACGGTAGATCTCTCGGCTTTTCATACGAATCAGTCGGATGAAGATCCCAATTTTTTCTACGAATCAAGATTAGTAGTAACAATCGGCCTTGAAAACGAGTCAGTTCTGGACTTGATTGAAGGGCCGAGTGATTCGGAAAGTTACTTGTCGAATTATCACGAGGTGTTCATGGTGGCACCTACCGCCCAAGGAGGCACTGATGGAGAAACATCGGCGGCAGCCGCCACACGTGCAAATGTGCAGCCCTGTGATAGACAGGAAACTGATCCCAAGGATGATGACCTAGACACTATCACTCCCCCGCTCAGACGGCCGAACGCTCAGCAGGGCTCTCGGGTTGTGCAAAATCTGGACATGGGCGACGTCACCTTAAAATTCGATGTCGAAGACGTCTTCAAAACTCCACAGCACAACATCACGGCTGCGGCGGCCCTCTTGAGCTCCACATAGCCCCTGCTCCAAGTCACCCCAGAATTGACACCTCAGGTCAACCAGTTAAAAGCGCACATCAGAGCCGCGACAGTACTGGAGATGCATGCGGCATAATCAACATCGAGCAAGACAATATCCGGGGCTGCCAGTTCGATACCCAGCCAGGAAAGAAGGGACCGGCAGTGCTCTAACTGGTAGGCAACTCCACCAACCGCATCAAGCCGAAGGCCCATTGCGGACTACCATGATCAGCATCCGGAAGCCGACCTACGCAATGGTATACTGCCACACGATGCGCGGGTTCGATTGGACAACAGATACCAAGAGAGGGATGATGTGGCCCACCAAGAATATGAGGATGAACGACACCGTGGTTTCGTTGACGATCGGTACTACGAGCGCAACAACAGAAGAGAGCTACCCAGAGACGATCGATACCATGATCGATGGGACGAGGGTCGCCGCGAGGACAGATTCTACCGAGAAGATGGTCGTGAGCGGGAGCGAACCCCCATCCTCGAAGACTACGATGATGAGGCTAGCATTTGAGCCTTCACTCAGGAGCTTCAGACCGTCAGTTGGCCGATTGGTTTCAAGCCAGTCGACATTAAAAAGTATGACGACAAGACGGATCCGCATGACTGGCTTCACGTCTACTCAACCGCCATACGAGCACCCGGCGGCGATAGTTTTGTCATGGCCAATTGTTTGCATGTATGTCTGGCTCCAGCGGCCAAAACCTGGCTCACTAATCTGTCCAACAATTCAATAAGTTCTTGGGCAGAGCTCTCTCGGCAGTTCACTGCCAACTTTCAAGCTACCTTGACAGGCCGGGAATCATTAGGAACTCGCCCGGATCAAGCTGCAGGACTAGGAGCCGTTGCGAAAGTACATCCAATGCTTCTGCCGAGTCAAGAATACCATGCCCAACGTCTCGGAGGCTCAAGTCATTGCCGCCTTTCAAAGTGGACTTCATGATGACGACTTGATCAAGAAGATCGGTAGGTTGGATGCCGCTGGAGGGTTGTCGGCCAAGGAACTCTTCACCATGGCTGAGAAATACGCGGCTGGCAACTCGGCTTTGTTCCAAGTCCACCAATACAAAGACGAGGCACCCCAGAACCGTAATCAATCGAGACCGTCTGACCAAAACAACGACGGCGACAGGAAGCGCAAGCAAGACCGAACGGTGGCCAACACGGAGCGCCCCACCAGGAAGAAGTAAGTCACTCAGGATTACTTCGACAAAATGCTTGATGGTCCTTGTCTGTTACATGATGGCGCTCACAAAGCCAAGGAGTGCTTTAAGCTGAAGAACTTCGCACATCATGCCTTGAAAGTCTACAAAGACCGCCCCTGGATCCCCAAGGGCGGTAGAAAAGATTCAGATAAGGACAACCAAGATGAGGATAAGAAGGAATTTCAGGATCTCGAACGCGAGGTCAACTACATCTGTGGTAGGTCCATGGCAGATTCAAAGTGCCAGCAGAAGATCCTATACAGAGAGGTCCATTCGGTCTCACTAGCGGTCCCTCATTACTTACGCTGGTCTGAGGTTCCGATTACCTTTGATCGGTCAGACCACCCGGATTATATCCCCAGGCCCGGGAAATAACCCTTAGTACTGACATCGACTGTCAACTGAGTTTGGCTGAATAGGGTCTTGGTGGACGATGGCAGCAGTTTGGACATCCTCTTCATGAAAACTTTCAAGGAGCTCAGCATACCTTTGACTGACCTCAAGCCCAACCGATCGTCGTTCCACGGCGTGATCCCTAGCATGCAGACAGTTTGCCTGGGACAAATCACTCTGCCAATGACTTTCGGCACTTGGGAGAATTACAGGATGGAGCGCATCACCTTTGAGGTTGCCGACTTCGATTCTACATACCACGCCATCATAGGGCGGCCAGCCATCGCCAAGTTCGTGGCCATACCTCATTACCCATATATGATGATGAAGATGCCAGGACCAAATGGAGTCATTTCACTTCATTCGGATGTTCGGACATCATATGACTGCGACAACGGCAGTTGTGAGTTGATAGAGAAGAAGGTGGCGGCATCAGAGCTGGCCAAGTTGAAGGCAGCAATCGCAACAATGGAGGAGGCCATGCTCGACCCACCCCCTAAGAAGGCGTTGAAGGCTACGGTGCAGACGGATGCCATGGATTCCAAAAAGATTCACCTAGATGATGTTGATGTAACCAAGACCACCAATATTGGGGTCAATTTAGGTGATAAATAGGAAAACACGCTCATCCTTTTCCTTAGAGATAATAAAGACATATTTGCATGGAAACCCTTTGATATGCCTGGTGTTCCAAGGGAAAAGGCTGAGCACAAACTTCACGTTCGAGAAAATGCCAAGCCCGTAATGCAGCGACTTAGACGATTTTTGTAGGACCAAAAGGACGCGATTAGAAAAGAAATCGGCCGACTGCTGGCAGCCGATTTTATTAAGGAAGTCTTTCACCCCGACTGGTTAGCCAACCTAGTCCTGGTGCAAAAGAAGAATAAGGAGTGCCAGATGTGTGTGGATTACACCGGCCTTAACCAAGCCTAGCCAAAAGATCCGTTCACCCTCCCACATATTGATCAGGTAGTCGATTCAACGGCTAGATGCACTTTATTATGCTTCTTAGACGCCTATTCAGGGTACCATCAGATTCCCTTAAGTCAATCTGACCAGCTTAAAACTTTGTTCATCACACCATTTGGGGCTTTTTGTTACACAAAAATGCCCTTTGGTCTTAAAAATGCTGGCGCCACCTACCAGCGAACCATGCAACGATGCCTGGACAGCCAGATAGGAAGAAACATTGAGGCCTACGTGGACGACATGGTGGTCAAAAGCTGGCTCCCGTCTGACTTGATATCCGACTTGGACGAAACATTCGTGAACCTTCACAAATATATCATGAAGCTTAATCCATAAAAATGTGTCTTCGGCGTCCCATCAGGAAAATTACTCGGTTTTCTAGTGTCACATAGAGGGATAGAAGCAAATCCAGAAAAGGTAAACGCCATATTATGAATAGGACCCCCGCATTCGCAAAAGGACATTCAAAAGCTAACCGGCTGTATGGCTGCACTCAGTCGATTCGTGTCACGACTCGGCATCCGGGGACTAACTTTTTTCCGGCTACTCAAGAAACAAGAATCATTTGTTTGGAACGATGATGCACACAAGGCTTTGGACGACTTTAAGGCCTACATCAGTGGTCCTTTGGTATTAACCCCCCCTAGCCAAAGGAACCTTTGCAGGTATACATCTCCGCAACCATACACATGGTCAGCACCGTGCTGGTGGTGGAACGGGCGGAAGATGGCAAGGCTCAAAAGGTGCAACGACCGGTTTATTTTGTCAGCAAGGTCTTATTGGAATCCAAGATACGGTATTTTTAGCTTCAAAAGTTAGTTTATGCATTACTGATGACATCTAGGAAGTTGAAGTACTACTTTGAGGACCATCCAATCGAGGTCCATACATCATTCGGTTTGGGTGAACTGCTCCACAACCAAGAAGCAACCGGAAAAATATCAAAATGGGTCGTCGAGCTCGGATCATACGATATTACCTTCAAACCTCGTGACGCGATCAAAGGTCAGGCTCTGTCTGACTTCGTCACTGAGTGGACAGAATGCGAATTACCACCCACCCCGCAAGAACTAAGCTATTGGACAATGACGTTTGACAGTTCCTTACAACTGGAGGGCGTCGGAGCAGGGGTCATATTGACATGCCCAGATGGTGCTAAGTTACGGTACGTTCTCCGAATGCACTTCCGCACATCTAACAACGCTGCAGAGTATGAAGCCTTGTTACACAGGCTTCGGATAGTTGTGTCACTCGGCGTCCAAAGATTAAGCGTCTCTGGTGATTTGGCATTAGTAATTAACCAAGTCACAAAGGAGTGGTGTTGTTCCCATGAGAGCATGACAGCCTACTGCACTGAAGTTCGGAAGCTAGAAGATAAATTTGATGGCATCGAGTATAAACAAGTCCTCCGCAAGTATAATGAAGAGGCGGAAGAACTGGCCAAGCTTGGGTCCAGCAGATCTAAAATACCTGATGGAGTATTCCTCGATGATTTACACAAGCCATCTGTACTACCCCAGCAAACTGTGGTGCAGTCGGCACCAAAGCAAGGAGCAACATCTCAAGTAGTTGTCATCCAAGTAGATTGGCGCACTCCATTTATTGAATATTTAGACTGCGGTACAGTACCGATTGATAAAGACGAAGCCCTCCGAGTTATTCGTAAGTCCCGGTCATATTGCATGGTCGACCACCTCCTGTACAAGTCCACATGGGATATTGATGAAATGCTTGTCACGAGACGAGGGCATAGCTACACTAGGAGAAATTCATGCCGGCATATGTGGCAATCACGCGGGCCCATCTACGATTGCAGCCAAAGCAATGAGGCAAGGATTTTATTGGCCGACCGCTTGTGTTGACGCCAAGGACATCGTTTGGAAGTGTGAGAGCTGCCAGTTCTTCGCCCGCCAGATGCACTTACCCGCCACTGAGCTTCAAAACATACCAATAACTTGGCCGTTCTCAGTATGGGGCTTGGATATTGTTAGACCTTTCATGAAGGATCAAGGAGGTTTCACTCACCTATTCGTGGTGGTGGACAAATTTTCTAAATGGATTGAAGCAAAACTAGTTGGCAAAATTTTGGCGAAGAAGGTCATCGAATTTATGACCAAAATAGTCACTCAGTTCGGCGCCCCATACAAGATGTTTACTGACAATGGTAGTCAATTCACGGCAGAAGAGTTTAAAGAGTTTGCGGGCCGGGTGGCTTCAAGATCAGCTACGCTTTGGCTGCCCATCCGCAGAGTAATGGCCAGGTTGAGAGGGCAAACGGCCTCCTGTTGTCTAGAATTAAACCCTGTATATTTGATCAATTGGAAAAGTATGCTCGGTGTTGGGTTCAGGAGTTACCATCGGTGTTGTGGGGTCTTAGAACCAATGTAAGTCGCGCCACGGGACACTCCCCCTTCTCTTTGGTTTATGGTTCAGAAGCAATGTTACCAACTGAGGTGTTATTCGCCTCCCCACGCGTGGTAGCATATGAAGAACAAACCTACAACAGTCATAGGCGTGATGACCTTCTAATTCTAGACGAACAACGAGACGCCACTTTGGTTCGGTCGATGAAATATCAACAAAGCCTGAGGCGTTATCATGACAAGAATGTTTGACACGGGGTTTCTCGGTCGGCGATTTGGTTCTGAAACAAGTCCAGTCTACGGTTGGTAAGCACAAGTTGTCGGCTCCATGGGAAGGAACTTTTATTGTAAAGGAAGTCACTCGGCCAGGTGCATATCGATTGATGCGCGAGGATGGGTCGGACCTTCAGAGTTCGTGGAACATATCACAGCTACGTCGTTTCTATGCTTAGTTTCCATAGTTTATTGTAATCTGTTCATTTTATATCATTTACATACATACATACATACACACACACACACACACACACACACATATATATATATATATATATATATATATATATATATATATATATATATATATATATATATATATATATATATATATATATATATATATATCATGGGGTCATGATGCTTTGAATTTCTGATTTCTATGAGATAATTGATGATATTATATCAATCATGACTCCAATGCTAACAGTTGGTATCACCACAACTCGTACATGTCAACCAAGCGGGTTACTTAGTCCCCAGGGTTCATGTCGTCTGTTGCGGACCAAGGCAATTCTCCCGGTTCACATATGCTTGACCGAGTGGGTTCTTAGTCCCCATGGTTCATATCAGTTATTGGGATCATTGTTTAGAGGGCTGACATGAGTTGTGTATTGGTTGTGAGTGTTTAACACGAGTTCATACAATACATAAACAAAGCAGCACGACTCAAGAATTCATTACAACACTGGTAATGAATCTAGGCCCTAGTGGTCTACTGAACTGAGTTATACTACAATATTAGTAGTGCAACATAATATCCAGTGAAGTCTTACAAATCCTTACACCTTTGGTAAGGCATCTAACTCTATATGGTCAGCTAATACGTGAGCAGTTTTTTGTGCCTCAGCCACAAGAGATTCGCATTGATCATCAGAAATGTCTTCATGGAAACCTTCTACAACCACATCCAGATCTATGCTGGGGATTTGAGACTTTGCTATAGCCAACACTTGAGCGCCGGCCAGTTCCGCAACATGTCGCGCATGTTCTCTCACTCGGTCCGAAGCTTCCTGCAATCGAGTCAGCAGATCTCGGCACCGAGGTGGTTTTTCATCAGGGTAGATGTACTGAGCGACCACTTCCGCATCTTTCTGCACAGCTACAAGAGACCATGGAAGGTTTTCATCACCCTCAATAAATTTCTTCTGCAAAAGCTCATAGGACCTTTTTGACCCTACAAAAACGCTATAATCACATATGTCCAGGCACATATGAAATCGGCGATAAAGGTATTATGAGAACAATATTTACCTCTTAGACGTTTCTCCACATCTAATTTTTCAGCCTCGAGGGTGGCAACCTTTGCCTTGTAATCTTCCTTGAGCTTCTCAACTTCTTTGCAAGTATGTTGGAATTTGTTTAGCTCATCTATGGCCTTTTTGAAAATTCCTTCGGCTTTGGATAGCTCAGCCTCTAACTTTGTATTTCGCTCCCTCTGAGTCTTTATTGTCCCTTCAGCCTCTGTCATTTATAAACATGTCAGTTTATAGAATAATCCCCATGTGTATAGGTACATCACTTTTTACCTTCTGCTTTCTTTTTTCAATGGGCTTGGGATTCTTGCACAGTTTTGAAGCCATCTTTAAGCTTTGCAAAGTTGTTTTTGACTTCTTCCGAGTCCTAGAGCTGCTTTTTTAAGCCTTGATTTTCGCTTTTTAAAGCCTCGATTGCCAAAGCTGATGACTCCAGCTCCTTTATGCATTCCTGCCATTTCGCGATCTTTGTGGCCGAGTCAGCGTCTTCTGTAAGTTTTTGCATCAGCGCCTGTGATACCTCTGTAATGGAGAGGTCAGATAATTGTGGCCAACAAATAGAATGTATGGTTTGGAATTTCCAGTTTTCGTACCATGAAGCTTAAATTGAAGTTCATCTATCTAGGATGAACGGGTTTTCAGATCACTCGAGAGGCGACCCACTTCAAGCCTTTCCTTAGCAAGTTGGTCCTCTAGATCCACAACCTTCGCACAATGTCTTTCGACAAGCTGCAAAAGCTTGCTCTTGCTAGTCATAAGGGATTTCAAGGCCTGTAGCAACATTAGGATGAAGATGTGTTAAATGATAACATTGCTTAATTTTCTCCAAGAAGGAAAGCATACGTGGAACGAATGGTAAGCCTTTTTGGTGTATTCCTCAAAGGTCTTCAACTCGGCTTGTTCCGTCGACTCATTAAATCCTGCAATTGTGAATTTACCGATATGGTATACCGACCTCGCAATGGGAGCTTCTTCTGAAACACCCTCTTTTACCACTCGGTGAATGGGAGTCAGCGTGATGTTTTTTTCTGGACCATTGGGATATTCGTATACTGGTTCTGGCATCCTGTCAAAAATCAAAGATGGTTCTTCGGGTTCAGGGGAAGTATAAGTACCAGTAGTTGTGGACATTTTAGGAACGTTTAGGTCCGGCATAGTTGAGGCTTTGGAATGGCTGACCTCTTGATGAGTAGATTTGGGAGCATTCTTCGGATCACTCGGTTCCATTGTCGAGTGACCTGGGACATCATTTCTGGATGTCTGGTCAGTCAGAGCAGCTGGTCCTTTTCAGGAGCTGAGATTTGTGGTGGTTCTTTACATGAACTGACATTATAAAATTAGGAATCATGATTATTTTGATTTGGTTACCTTGAGCGGCGTTTGAATTTCAAGCCTGACACCTTGGGCAGGGGGCTAGTTGGTCTCGGATCATCTGTTGCTCGATATACCTTCCTTGCTTGTTTGTTCACTCGGATGGACTTGTTCTTTTACATGTTCTACCTTATTGTCTTCTTTCATGGTCCATCGAGTGGTGGAAGTCTTTTCTAAAGACTTTTTCTTTGCTTCTTCTTGAAGTCTAGATGTCCTTTCAGCTAGAGACTTTCTTCATCAGAATCTTCAATGTGTGCCTTGCGACGCTTGGGGGCTGATGGCCATGTAGGTGATTTTCATGGAGGTGTCGGAGGCAAGGGTGGATTGGACACATAAACATCAAGGTTCTGGAATATGTACAAAATATTAATCACCGCTAAAGATAGAGGATATAGTATCAACTATCGAAGAGGTGAACAGATAACTTACTAGACTCTGGTCAGTTTCGGAATGATGTCCGCATTTGGCGTTCCCTGAAGTCCAACCAAGTAGTGAGGAAAATATGTTCTCCAACCGCAAAGTCAATTCTCTTTCTGATAATTTTTCTAGCACCTCCATCGTGGGATCTGAACCCATTTAAAATTTCCACCCTGGAATGTGTCTTTTCTTAATGGGCCACACGTGACGATATATGAAGCTTGCGGCAACATGTACTCCAGTATATCCTTTTGACTTTAGAAATGCAATATGCTCTAGTATGGCATCAACTTGGGCTTTTTTATTGGGATCTGCTTTCGCTGACCACTCGGGTCGTGGTTTGGGGGTTTCGGCTGTGGTCTCTGACAGAGGCGGAGCATGGTTTCCGTGATAGAACCAGTCAGCATGCCAACCTTTGTTTGTTGAGGAAATTGGCACTTCAATGTATTTCAATTTATTCCTCAGTTGGAATCCAGCCCCTCCTATGACACTATTGTTGTTTGATTTCAACACAAATAGCTCTTTGAAAGTATCAAAACGGGAATAGATTCCCAAGAATACCTCGCATAGATGGATAAAAATGGCGATATGTAATATGGAGTTTGGGTTCAGATTGATGAGGTTTATGCCATAGAACAAAAGCAGACCTCAAAAGAAGTCGCAACAAGGGACCCCAAATCCACGGTAGAAAAAGGAGGAAAAAACAGTGATCTGGTCCACTGGAGGTTGGGGAAATCTCTGACCTATAGCTTCGATCCATCCTCCGGTTTGTTGATCTTGCAGCACTCCATCAATCACCAGCCTGTTGATTTTCTCTGAGTCCATGGCTGAAGCAGGGAACTCCTTGATGGCGGCGGGGATGTCGAAGATGGCTTCTTCATCGCCCTTTCCGGGAGAAGATTGCTTTTGGGATTGAGCTTTGGTGCTTTGGCGGGTTTGTTTCAGGGCCATCGCTCTTGTTTTCAACGAGTGGAAAGCAGTCGCGAAGAACTTTCAGGTGGAAGTGAAAACTCATGATGTAGGGTTTGTATGTGCGAGGCGGTGGCGGCTGCGAAATGAAGACGAAGGGATGCAACTGTTTCGGGGGCGGCTGTGAAATGAAGACAAAGGGATGTGACTGTTTCGGCGGCACCTTTATAAGGGAAGGATAACCTAACGGGTCGTGGGTTCTCATAACCCGATAGTCCAGTCTCGTGAATCGGTAGGTGCATTTATTGTGCTATTGAGAATCATTTCAGCGTTAACCTTGGACGCTATGGGTCTCGATGTTAGTGATAAATCCCTGGGATTGTTATGGTTCCACCCTTGGAAGTTGTACCTTTTGAGATTTCGTGATCAATCACTCGGATTATTGCGGTTTCAACCTTGGAAGTTGTACCTTTTGAGATTTCATGATAAATCACTCGGATTGTTATGGTTTCAACCTTGGAAGTTGTACCTTTCGAGATTTCATGATAAATCACTCGGATTGTTACGGTTTCAACCTTGGAAGATGCATCCTTCAAGATTTCATGATAAATCACTCGGATTATCTCCGCACCAATCTTGGGGGCTGTATTTTTTGTGTGTTAAAATACTCCAACTGATACATCACCAATCTTGGGGGCTACTGAATTTGTATTTCGTGATAACTCACTCGGATGGAGGTAGCATCAATATTGGGATTGTAGTTTGTAAATTGATGATGCATCACTTGGCTTATGATGGAAAATTATCTGAAGACTGTACAATTGAGCTTTGAGGATTATTATGGGGAGTGGAAGACTCGGATATTGTCATGTTTCAGCTTATAAGATATTTTCTTCAAAATGACCTTCTGAGCTTGATGCTATGATTGAATCTGGATGTCGGATATTTATTTTTTATGAACTCACAAGTTTCTTCGGTAAAGACTCAACACCTTCTGAGTTGGGGGCTGTACTCGTAGAGTATGCCTTTTTCTTTCCAGGCGTCTATGAAGAAAAGTTATCAGCTACAACAAAATGAGTATTTTCCAATTTCAAAAGATGTCGAGATGAATCCAGGCGATGTTTTCAAGTTGGAAAGTTCTTGGGGCCTACTATGGGACATATGTATCCGGGATACCTAACCACTCGGCTATATGACCGAGTGGGCCGGGGGCTCGGTTATGATGTATTTGGCCCAAGAGATATTTACTTAGATATTTATTTGAGTAAGCGGCAAGCTAGGTTAGCAGATATGTTGATAGATAGGATCTGTTTTAACCGACTAAAAGATTACCATGTAAACCTCTGCCCATCGGATATATAAGGAGGGCAGAGGGCCTTCGGCAAGGCAGAGACTCTTATTGGAACCCTAATTCCAGTGCGAACCCTAGCAATACAGAAACACCAAACAGGACGTAGGGTTGTTATCCTTCGGGAGGCCCGAACCTGTATAAAACCTGTGTCTTGTGTCCATCGATCTTTTATACTCATACGCATACCTAGATCTACTATCGAGAATATCTCTCGACAAAATCTCAGGTCATGGAAACATGCTTACAAGATCCATAGATACAAGACTAGAAAGCCACTTGAATGAAGTCCTAATACAAGGCTAATGGGGAGAGAGACACCTCTTCCACTAGCCTTACCTCTCCTTATATAGGCCTAGGGTCTATTGTCCACATGACCACTCTACCCTCGACCTACATAACACACCCACCTACCACCGGGGGCATAATCGTCCATATTTCACCTCATCGCCCGAATGCCATCGGACGCTTCACGTCTTTGCTTCGTCTCAAAGCAAGCTCCGTGATGGTGCCACGTGCACCACCAACCACCGCCACCGGTTTTGAGACCCAAACTAGGAAACCGCCTTGCACACTTCTCAAAGCATGACTTCTTGATGTTGACGCGGGTCACCTTGTCCTACGATCCTGACCACCGACAAGTCTCTCCCAGTCGCTGTCCATCGGGCCCCCTTGTCACTTGCACCGGTATCCCGTTCGTCTTGACTTGGTCATCACCACCACGGTTTTGAGGCTCAACCGTGAAACCGTCTGTGCTTCTTGCCTCTCCACGTGTATGGTGTGGATCACCCTTGACTTTACCCGGCATCCCGATCATTCGGCCCCAAGTCCCCTACTTGTGCCCGATCCTCTCGCCGTTGACCGCCAAGTCAACTCCAGTGACCTACACATCATGAGACAAGCAAACATATTTCCCATCTCCTGCAACTTTACCAATACCTCCACCAACTCCAGTTATTCGAAACCAAAATTATGCATGCACACATGCAATCCCAGGATTCCCGCATTTCAACTCAAACACCAAATCTGCTCAAGTCAATTACTCATCACATATTGCAAACCATGGCACATATCCACATGGTTTCTCAATCTCCCCCTTGATGAGTACATTGACAACCTCAAATGCACAAGATTAGAGAGTGAAATGTGAAACCAAATAAACTCATCCAAATGGCCAAACAAGTCATCTAGCAAAGTAGGGATCACAAAACCAAGAGTTGGCAAAGAAAGCGACTTGAGACGCAAAGAATGTGAAAAGTGCAAGAAAACTCTCAAGATCATGATACGCTCCCCCTCAACTTGTGGTAGGTTTCATGTAGTACAAAATGGATCATTTTAAGTTTCTTAGCATAATTTGTGCATGACCCAATATTTTCTCCCCCTTCGGCAATGAACTCATCAAAGAGGCAAAGGAACAAGCAAACAAGCAAAACATGAAAATGCAAATCTAAGGAGCTTCAACAATCATGCAAACAAGCATTTAACTTTGCTACCCATAAACATAGAGCCATGAAGTGTAAAAGCGATAGCTCACAATCATACAAAGATCAAAAATAGATAGCAAGGTATAAACATCAAGAGCTATACAAGCTAAGCAGAAAGATTGACTAGCTTAGATAGAATCACATTTTTCTTATCATGATTTCTGCCACCACATGTGTAAGTACTCCCATCCAAGGCAAAACAAGCATCAAGTGAATCATAAGAATCTAGCTAGTTTCAATCTCAACTAGGGTAACAAGCATTCGTAGAAAATGAGCTCTACAAACGCTCATATATGCAATAGAGACTCATTTGATCAAGTGTTTCTTGTTTATCCTCATGTGTCCTCTTATCCATACGGAGGATCGTACGACTGGGTGCGACAAACACCCCGAGGCCTCAAGTCACAATGTTTGGATTTAACATTTTGGAATTATTCTTAATCAAAAGCACTTAGCAGATTATTTATAGTTTATTCACAAGACAAAAGAGCATGCCTTTGTGGCAAAAGGAACACACGTTCCTATAATGTCCCATCATGAGCTAAACATTTGCAAAGCCTTCCATTTCACAAACACAAGGTGCCAAAGCCAAGATATCCTATAGAGTAGCCTCAATGCAAGTTTCAACAAGGATAAAAGCAATTATACACATGGTGAGCAAGTTATAGCAAGATTAGTTCATAAGGTTCACAAAAAGCTTAGTTTACCTTTAAGATTAGCAAGTTGCTCACATAAGTCTATAACAGGCCATCTAGAAAATCTAAGCATGAGAGATTATCATCACCTCCACACAACTTAGCTCAAGCTCAACCATAGCAAAGAGAAATGCAAGAAAGCATAAGAATCAAAGCACATCTACCAATGCATATATTACATATGAGATGCAATGCATAAAAGGTAAGATACATATATACAAGTGAACACCAACTCCCCCTCAAATGATGCCATAAGAATAACACACACCAAGTCCCCCCCCCCCCCCCCCCCGAAGAAAAGCATGTCTAGTAGCATCTAGGGGCTTGGTGAGGATATCAGCTAGTTGGTTTCTGGTGTCGATGTATTTGAGATCAACATCCCCCTTCTCAACATTGTCTCTCAGGAAGTGGAATCGCACATTGATGTGTTTAACCTTACCATGTTGGATTGGGTTTTTGGCTAAGCATATGGCACTGGAGTTATCATACATGAGTGGAACACTCTTAAAAGTAAACCCATAGTCCCTCATGGTAGATACAACCCATAGGATTTATGAGCAGCAGCTAGCGGCAGCTACATACTCAGCCTCTGTGGTGGATGGGGCTACACTCGACTGCTTACGAGAAGACCAACAGATCAAAGAAGTACCCAAGGAATGGCAAGTACCAGAAGTGCTCTTCCTATCAATTCTACACCCAGCAAAGTCCGCATCTGAATATCCAATGAGATCAAGAGATGAAGATGCAGAGTACCAAAGACCAAACTCAAGGGTGTATTTGAGATACCTGAAGATGCGCTTGACAGCCTTGTGATGAGTCACCCTTGGGGAAGCTTGAAAGAGAGCACAAAGACACACTGCAAAGTGTGTGTTGGGTCTTGTCGCTGTCAGGTACAAGAGAGATCCAATCATGCTCATGTACTCCCTTTTGTCCACCGCTTCATAGTCTTCATCAGGGTCAAGTGCTGTTGTAGTGGACATTGGTGTAGACAACGGCTTCACATTGACCATGTTGAACTTCTTCAGGAGATCCTTCATGTACTTGGCTTGATGTATGAAAGTGCCTTGCTTGCACTGCTTGATTTGAAGCCCAAGAAAGAAGGTGAGCTCGCCCATCATCGACATCTGAAACTCACTTTCCATGGCTTCCTGAAATCTGGACACAAGAACATGAGAGGAACCACCAAAGATGATATCATCCACGTAAATCTGAACCATTAGAAAGTAATTGCCAGGCCTGAGAGTGAACAAGGTTTTGTCAACACACCCCATGACATACCCGCGCTCTATCAAGAAAGTCTTAAGCCTAGCATACCATGCCCTAGGTGCTTGCTTTAGCCCATAGAAAGCCTTCTGAAGCTTATACACACGGTTTGGGTATTTGTGGTGCTCAAAGCCAGGTGGTTGTTTTACATAAACCTCTTCCTCTATGAAACCATTTAGGAAAGCACTCTTGACATCCATTTGATAGAGTCTAATGCCCTTAGAGGCAGCAAATGCAAGTAAGATCCTAATGGCTTCTATGCATACAACAGGAGCAAAGGTTTCCCTATAGTCTAGGCCCTCCACTTGGCTGAAACCCTAGGCAACAAGCCTAGCCTTGTTTCTAACAACCCCACCATCTTCCCCATGCTTGTTTTTAAACACCCATTTGGTTCCTATGACATTGACACCTATAGGAGGCTCTACTAGGGTCCAAACTTTGTTTCTCTCAAAGTTCTCCAACTCCTCATGCATGGCATTAACCCAATGTTCGTTAGATAGTGCGTGTCCAACATCCCGGGGTTCGAAGGTTGCAACAAAGAGAGAATTGTAAAGCAGGCAAGATGTGCAAACCTTGACCTTGTTGTCCTCTCATAGAGATTACCGATCATTTATTGAGGTGGATGTTGACGCTGAATGTGGCTGGGGGCCTCTCTCTCATAGTGTACCTCCCCCTCAACCACAGCTGGAGCTTGCTCGATAGCCGCTGAAGTCGATGTAGAAGCTTCTGGACCCTCTGCTAGAGTAGTGGTAGTAGTAGGAACAAGCTCAGATGAGAAATGAAGTGAATCATCATCATCATCATCATCAAAGCCCTATAGGTTCTCTTCCACAAAGATGCTTTCCTTCAGCTCCTTATCACCTACAGACTCAATCACATTCCTTGCACAAGAGTTTGATTCATCAAAGGTTACATCGCAGGATTCTATGATGGTGTTAGTTTCCAAATTCAAAACTCTGTAGGAATGACCATGAAGGGTGTAGCCAAGAATAATGCCATCAAAAGATCTCGACTCAAACTTATCAAGATTGTCACGCTTGAGAATGAAGAACTTGCAGCCAAAAGCATGCAAATGAGAAACAGATGGCTTCCTCCCAGAATGTAGCTCATAAGAAGTCACATTAAGAATTGAGCACAAGAAAACCCGATTGGAAACATAGCAAGCAGTGCTAATGGCCTCAGCCTAGAACCGCCTTGGAGTCCTATGCTCATCGAGCATCGTTCGGGCCATCTCCACCAAGGTTTTGTTCCTTCTTTTGACCACACCATTCTGCTGAGGAGCATGAGGTGTTGAAAACTGATGCTTAGTACCATGCTCAAGACAGAAAGCATCAAAAGAGGAGTTCTTGAACTTGGTGCCATTATCACTGTGAATTGCTCGTAATGCACTAGGGAGTTCCTTGAACAACCTCAAAGCTAAGCTCCAAAAGTGATGAAACACTTCATCCTTCCTCTCAAGAAAGTAAACCCAAGAGTAGCAAGAGTAGTCGTCAACAATCACAAGAACATACCACTTCCCACCCGCCAAACGAACCCGAGAAGGACCAACAGTGTCCATATGAAGCAACTCTCCTGGGCATTCAGTCATCACCAAATTGATTGGTGGATGAGAAGCGGCAATCATTTTCCCATGACGACAAGGAGCACAAATCAAATCCTTACCAAATTTGAGCTTAGGCAATCCTCGGATCAAGCCTAGGCCACTCAAGCGACATAACAAGTCAAAGCTCATGTGACCCAGTCTTCTATGCCATTTCCAGAGATTAGAAGAAGATTGAGCAAACAAGCACTTGTGAGAATCAGGAGAACCAGCAAAATCAGCCTGAAAAACTCTACCAATGCGAGAAATCCCACAAACCAAAGAACCACTCGAATCAAGAACACAAGAAGCATTCGACTTAACGTGCACTTCCAAACCAACATCAAGAAGCTGAAAGACAGAGAGGAGATTGTACTTGAGAAACTCAACCAAACCAACGTCCTTGAGAGTGAATTTTTTTCATTTACCTTTACTGCGCCTCTTGCCTTCACTCTCCCTCTCTTGTCATCTCCAAAGGTCACATACTCCCGCCGCTTCAAGGGAGTGAGGCTGGAGAACCACTTTGCATCTCCGGTCATGTGGCGTGAACAACCGGAGTCCATCAACCATTTGTTCTCCGGGCCTCCACCTGCTGCCTACAAAGAACGAGAAGGAAAAGTCGATGGCTCAGTGCTAGGGTTAGTAAAAAAGCATTTGGGAATCCAGCACTTAACCATACGACCGGTAGTAGTCATCACAGTTCTTTGCACCTTATCATTCGAACGCATGGGATGAGAACCATGATGGGGAAAACGTGGCCTGTCAAAGCATCTCGACTCGAACCTTGGGTTGTGAGAATAGAAATCATCTGTGTGAAAGCCAAATCCACGCGAGTGATGCTCACCACGATAGAGAAAATGTGGGGCGCCAAAGCGCTGCTGCACAAAGCCTCTACACAAAGAGCGAGGCTGAAAGTCAACAAAATCATCATAAAAAGCATCCCTAGTCAACTCAGCTTGCTTCCTCTCAATCCTCTTATGCCTATAACAGAATTCATCCAAGTGGCCCTTGCGACCACAAAACATGCAAATGTAGACACCCTTAGGATTAGGCATGTTTGCAGGGCAGGCTTGGGTTTTGGCTTCTCTGTTTGCTTTGGGTTGAAGGAGGGTTTTGGATTGGGTGGATAGTATGTGTCAGTGGGTTAGATGGGGTTTTCTCATCCTTGTAGCTGGAGCTAGGTACAAACTTACCCATATTTTCACTCTCTTTGTCAACCCTCTCAAATCCCAAACCCAAGTTATAGGTTGACCTAGAAGCACTCTCCTTCACTCTTGCCAAATCACTCTCAATCATTTCCTCACTCACTAGGGTTCTCTAGAGCCTAGAAACAAGATAGTCATTTTCCTGAACTAGGACATTGTTTTCCTCCCTAGTGATTACTAGCTTGTCCTTGAGGGTGACACACACTTCGCATGGAGGTGAGAGAACTTTCGAGTGAGTCTCATGAAGCAGCTTGGACTCAAGCTCTTTGACTTTGAGGGATTAAGCTTCCAACTTATTTGTGAGCTTGGGGTACTTCTGACATGCACCCAAAAGAGTTGGCCTAGCTTTAAATTCCTCAAGCTCCATGGGCAATCTTAAGCTGACTGGCAACTTGAGCATGCACACTCCCTCTGTGCAAGATCGCTCATCACAACTTGACAAGACTCACACTCAGCAGCAGTATCAACACAAGCAAGCTTAGACCTAAGCGAAGCAATTTTAAAATCAGCACTCTCCAACTTAGACTTAAGCTCTCTACTCTCACGAACAGCACTGTGAAGCTTATCATCTTGCAAGATCAAAACATCGTCCAAATGATCAAGTTCAGGAGAGAGCTCATCAAGAGTGGGAGGTACCTCACCTGTGTCGGAGTCGGATTCGGAGTCAATGTTGTGATTGTTCTTTGCCATGAAGCAAAGCCCGGTGAAGTCATCCTTCCTCTTGACTCGTGGCTTTTCAACCTCCTCCTCCAAGCTTGTAAGGCCTTTGCTTGATGTGAGGTCGACATCGCTCAAGATGGCAACGTAGGCGTGTGTAATGGCCCTGGCAAACTTCTTGGAGTTCTTGCCCTTCTTGTAGAAGCGGTTCTTCTTCTGCTTGAAGTCTTCAGTGTTGTTATCGCGGTACTCGGCCTTCTTCTTCTTCTTGGGACAGTCAAGTCAGCAATGAAGTGTCCCAGGTCACTGCACTCAAAACAGGTTCTTGAACCACCTCCTCTTCTCTCCTTCTGGTTGTTGTAGAACTTCTTGAACTTCCTTGTGAGCAAGTACAGCTCCTCGTCAGGAATGCACTCCATCTATTCATCGAAAGCTACAACAAGAGAAGACAGAGCAAACTCCAAAGAAGACTTGTCAAGTGAGGGGTTAGTTCCATAAGAAGCACCACTGTGATCACCCTTCTGAGATCTAGAAAGCAAAGACATGCTAGAAGCAGGATTAACATGATTAGGATGAGATTTCCTAGACAGTTCATGAGATTTCAGCTTGCTATACAATTGCTCATTGTTTAGGATATTGAAGTCGGCAGTTTCTTCTAGAGCAGCAATTTTAACCCCCCCAAACATTTTCATCAAGTGCGTACAGCAGTTGCTTAGCTCTATCATTATCACTATACACAAGGTTACCACAATCCCGCAAGTTGCACACAATTGCCTCAAACCTACGAAAGGTGTCATCTAGTGACTCGCTAGGTTTTTGTGCAAAGCTTGGTACTATCTATTGTAAGAATCCTTACACATAGACTTGACTTGATTAGTACCCTCATGGTACATGCAAAGCTTAACCCAAATAGCATGAGCAGTGTCAAGGTATGAGATGCGATCATGTTCACTCCTACCAAGTGCAGAGAGCAGAATGTTGACAGCTTTGGAGTTGTGTTCATACCTGTTCAACTCACCTATAGGAGCAGTGTTGAGGTCGTCAGGTATGTTGTAGTCTTTCTCGATGATGTCCCAGATAGCACGTCCTTGACTCAGGAGATAAGCCTTGGTCCGCGACTTCCAGTAGGGGAAGTCCTCTCCATCGAACATCTAGAGCTTGACCGCACGCTTCTCCATGTCGCCTTCGGATCACAAAGCCGGTGAAGGCCAACTAGTGGTCAAACCAGCTCTGATACCAATTGAAGGATCAAGAAGGCGACTAGAGGGGGCAGAATGGGAGCCAATCAAAATTCTTCAAGAGAACTTGGCCTATATCCCAAAAACAACCCAAGCCAACCTCCAAACCGATCACCAAGACCACACACACCAACTCATGGTGTACTGGCCATAGGAGTGATCAACCATAGCAAAGAAACACAACAGAAACAAAATGGAACAAGAAGCACTCAAAACAGGTCAGAACTGGATTCCCATCGGCATTGCCGATAACAGCCATCAGCAGTGCCAGTTGGCACTATCGACAGTGCCGGTCACTCCCATCGGCAGTGCCGATGCGGGGTTCTCAGAAGCTACATACAGGGTCCATTGGCAATGCCGGTAACACCCATCGGCAGTGCCGGTGTGGGGTTCTAAAACCCACTGGAAGTGCCGGTCCTGGTCGTCGGCAGTGCCGATCAACCCCGACAAAACAGGAAAAAGTTTCGGGATGAAGCAAAAACTTGGTTAAAATCTAATCAAACGAACTCCAAATGATGCGATTTTCGGACCAGTGAATCCTCAACACATCACGACCCTAATCATAGAAGATCAACTCAATTGGTTCAAGGAATCATCATAAATTTTAGATCTTGTGCCACGAACCCAAAAAGGGGAAACTTGAGAAATCCTTCAAATCGAAGGTGCTAGAGCTCTTGGTTTGGTCATTGACCTATGTACAATTGATCTAGCTCATCATAGCACGAAGTTTCCCAAGAAATCCACCCCAAAAACTCATCCAAAAAGGAGATTGAAAATTCCCACGAAAATAGCTCTGAAAATAGGGAAAAATTGAAATTCGGGATTTAGGGAGAGAGGAAGATCTTGAGCACGAAAATAAATCTCATGTCATGGAAACATGCTTACAAGATCCATAGATACAAGACTAGAAAGCCACTTGAATGAAGTCCTAATACAAGGCTAATGGGGAGAGAGACACCTCTTCCACTAGCCTTACCTCTCCTTATATAGGTCTAGGGTCTATTGTCCATATGACCACTCTACCCTCGACCTAGATAACACACCCACCTACCACCGGGGGCATAATCGTCCATCTTTCACCTCATCGCCCGAATGCCATCGGACGCTTCACGTCTTTGCTTCATCTCGAAGCAAGCTCCATGATGGTGCCACGTGCACCACCAACCACCGTCACCAGTTTTGAGGCCCAAACCAGGAAACCGCCTTGCACGCTTCTCAAAGCATGACTTCTTGATGTTGACGCGGGTCACCTTGTCCTGTGATCCTGACCACCGGCAAGTCTCTTGATGAGGACATCACTCCTAAGGATACATGCAACACTCCTCCAATTTTGGACTTGCAAGGTCCAATGACTAGAGCTCGTGCACGACGACTAAATTTACAGGTGAGCTCGTTCCTACGTTCTTTACTATATGTCACTTTTGAGAATGGTTTGCTACCTAATGATTATATTGTAATTAGGAACCATGGAGAGGACCAGGAGATGATGGGAGAAGAACTTGAAGACGTGGAGTACCAGCAAGGACGTGGAAGCCAAGGTGGAGGCCCAACCAAGACCGACTTCGAGTCTGTTTCGGGGCTCAGGACCAGTCTGCACTAAAATGGATGCCCAAGACGCATATGGACTCGGATTTGTACGTTCTACATATGCACGGAAAGATAAGAAGAAGACCTTTCCAATGCTGCCGGTCTCATATCAAAATTCATCCGGAGTCATCGGGAATCGTCGAAACAAGAGAGAGTCCAGAATCTGTTTCGGTGCTGCATCGCCTGTTTTTGGCCTTTGGGCTTTGTATCTAGTTGAGCCCAAGTAGGGGTGCGTCCAGAGGGTCTTGCACGATCCTAGGGTCTTCATATACAGCTGCCACCGCACCATTAGGGTTTGGGTTTTGCTTAGATTATTCTGTTCATAACAGTTTCGCCGTCATCATGGTTTGTGAGACCCCAACTTCGTGAGATTCATAATACATCTGCAATTGAGTTGCTTTCTTCTTTGTTCTTGCTTGTATTCTTAATTCGCAGGCAGGGATTAGCCTTCTCGACGAGGTCAATTGTTTTAGGATGGTTGATAACCAGAGAAGACGTCGTGCTGCGATTGCGGGGTTTAGAACGTGCTGTTCTGAAGCCGGATCGATTTGTGTGTCGCCTCCGACCAAATCAATGTATCCAGAACCTTTCGGAAGATCGGGAACCCTTGTCCATATCATCTCTCCTAGTCCCTATCCATCAGGCCCCCTTGTCACTTGCACTGACATCCCGTTCGCCTTGACTTGGTCAACACGCCGTCTTCATCACCACCACGGTTTTGAGGCTCAACCGCGAAACTGTCCGTGCTACTTGCCTCTCCACATGTACGGTGTGGATCACCCTTGACTTCACCCGGCATCCTGATCGTCCGGCCCCAGGTCCCCTACTTGTGCCCGATCCTCTCGTTGTTGACCGCCAAGTCAACTCTAGTGATCAATCAAGCCAAAGCAACTCCTATACATGCTAGTAATCAAGTATGAAAGCTAAGCACTACTAGCAAGTAAAGAAGCCTATTCATGCAAATCTACAAGGTAGTCAACTAGAGTAAGGTAAGCACACAAGCATGAATAGCACGGTATGTAAATGCGAAAAGTACTACATTAAAGTGTAGAATAAGAGATGGATCATGATTTTTTTTCCCGAGGTCTCGGAAGGATGATGCCTTCCCCTACTCCTCGTTGGACCACTCTCACTGGAGTCCCGGTCCCTCCCGCCATCGATGTGGAGTTCTCGCCCACGAGCTCGCAATCACTCCCGGAGTGAAGACATAGTGCACGTCATCGCTGCCATCATGGCACAAGCTCGCCTCCCTCGAGAACTTGTTGGACTCCCCGAGCTGACATGGGCGCTCACTATTGATGCCCCTTTCACCAGTGGGCTCAAACTAGGTAGAAACTTGTGACGGCCTTCACAACCAATCATGATGGGCTCGATCATCGACACCTAACCGGTCTAGGTCTCACCATAGACCAAGAGTAACAGCCTATATCACACCCTCAAGTACACCCTAGCCTTAGATGTACAAGATGCTCTAGTTACTCTCCTCTAGCACTCTCAAGATATGCAATATCTCCTCCTAGTGCTCTCCTCTCTTCCTCTTGGACCTTACCAAATGCTCTCAGGTATTCCACTAGCTAAGAGTTGTCTCCAAGACCCCAACAATGAAGTTATATAGGCTTCCAACCTCCAACTAGTCGTTGCTTCGTGAAATCAGCTTTCTGGGCATACTGACTGGACTATCCGGTCACTGCAGACTCTGGCTCTAATGGCTCTGCCACTTCTGATCTCCTACTGATTAGACCGTCCGGTCAGCTAACCAGACCGTCCGATCAGACTTTCTCTCTCCGTTCCAGAGAGCTCTCAATTTGCGTCCTCTCTATCTCGGCGTGTCTCCATACAGACCAGACCGTCCGGTCACTATTGATCCCTACGTAGACAAATTCCTTGCAAACTGCCCTCTATCCACTAATTACCGTACTGTCCGGTCTTCACTGACCCCTCTATCCGGTCACTTTGTTCAAAAGCTAAAACTCCTCGTCTTCGCCATACTTCGTTTCCCGGGTTCTCTGAATAGCTCCTTGGCTTCTCCACTGTCATCTAGTGCCTGTGATTTCATCAAACAACCTTGCACATCACTGACTAGACATGACCTAAGAGAAATGACCTAGACCCCATTGATAGTCCGATTTTTTCTATGGACTCAAAGCCTTAAAAACTAGACAAGTGTTCCCAACACTTGCTCCATAGCTTTTCCTCAGTTTTGATCCATCTCCATCAACCCTTGGACTCCATCAAGCTCACATGCCTCCACGCTTGTAGTCATTGTCATCAATCGTCAAGGCCGTTGTCTACAATCATCATAATGTAGAGAAGGTTTCCTACATGATAGGCTCGATCACCAACATCTAACCGGTCTAGGTCTCACCATAGACCAAGAGTAACAGCCTATATCACACCCTCAAGTACACCCTAGCATTAGATGTGCAAGATGCTTTAGTTACTCTTCTCTAGAACTCTCAAGATATGCAATATCTCTTCCTAGTGCTCTCCTCTCTTCCTCTTGGACCTTAACAAATGCTCTTAGGTATTCCACTGGCCAAGAGTTGTCTCCAAGACCCCAGCAACGAAGTTATATAGGCTTCCAATCTCCAACTAGCCGTTACTCCACGAAATTAGCTTTCTGGGCCTACTGACCGGACTGTCCGGTCACTACCTGACCGGACCGTCTGATCACTATAGACTCTGGCTCCAACGGCTTTGCCCATTGCTGATCTCCTACTGACCAGACCACCCGGTCAGCTGATCAGAGCGTCTAGTCAGACTTCTCTCTCCATTCCAAAGAGCTCCCAATTTGCGTCCTCTCTATCTCGGCGCGTCTCCATACAGACTAGATTGTCTGGTCTGCTGACCGGACCTTTCGATCACTGTTGATCCCTGTGTAGACAAATTCCTTGCAAACTCCTCTCAGTCCACTTAGTGACCGTACAGTCCGGTCTCCACTAACCCCTCTATTCGGTCACTTCGTCCTAAAGCTAAAACTCCTCGTCTTCGCTTGACTTGGTTTCCTGACTTCTCTAAACAGCTCCTTGGCTTCTCCACTGTCATCTAGTGCATGTGGTTTCACCAAGCAACCTTGCACATCACTGACTAGACATGACCTAGGAGAAATGACCCAGATCCCCTTGATAGTCCAGTTTTTCCTATGGACTCAAAGCCCTAAAAACTAGACAAGTGTTTCGAACACTTGCTCCGTAGCTTGTCCTCAGCTTTGATCCATCTCCATCAACCCTTGGACTCCATCAAGCTCACAAGACTCCACACTTGTGGTCACTGTCATCAATCGCCAAGGCCACCATCTACAATCATCATGATGTAGAGAAGGTTTCTTACACGAACGACACTCGTGTAGATATTAGTCACATTTCATGTTTATCATTCATCACCAAAACATCATACCTTGGGGTGACCTCAATGGTCATGATCCTTACACACGTGTCGCCGCACGAAAGAGACACATGACTCGGTTTCAATGAGACATGTGTCGCTCTGAAAAATGGACACATGGTGTCCTATGAATGGGACATGTGGGGCAAGCCCAAGACGACATGTGGCGCCTGCAAAATGGACACGTGCAGCCCTAGTAACATGCCACATGGCTTCCTCAGCTACTGACACGTGGTGTGGACGCAGCACGTGGTGTTTGTGAAAGCGGACGCGTGGTGAAACTAGGAGGCAGCACATGACACTCTGCATTGATGACACGTGGCTCTTGCCACATCATGCACCAGCGTGGTCAGTGCCATGTGAGCTTGCCGCATCGGTGCCACAGTGGCGCGGAGCCTCTTCAATGGCGTTTTTATTCACCATCATAGAAGTAAAATCAGTTATGACAGCCTTCACAACCAGTCACGATAGGCTCGATCACCAACACCTAACTAGTCTACACCCTACCATAGACCAAGATTAATAACACTAGACACTCTCTACAACCTCCCTAGGCTAGAGATAAAGGGATGTCCTGTTACTCTCCTTGACACTCAAATATAGCTCTCAAATCTTTGCAGAAGTGTGTCCTCTCTTCTCCTCTTGGCTCTCTACTAATCCTCCAACAATCCAAATGGCCACAAGAGCTCTCCATGAGCCGGGCAATAACTATTTATAGGCTCCAACTTCTCCATTAGCCGTTGACAAAAAACTAACTGTTGCAGAATCAATGACCATACCTTATAGTGGCATGTTATCATACCTTACAGTGACCTCAAATTACTCAAACTTCAGCACTAGTTGTTGAATGGCTAGGTTACCATGACTTCTTTCCCATTCTTACAACGACCCCTAAAACTCTATACTAAGGCACTCCCTCTATGTATAATTTTCTTTTTGGTCCACCGTACCTTACGACACTTGCATTGTAGCCTTCACAGAAGAATCTGTGTTTTGTCTCATTATGCCATCGTACCTTATAGTGACTCTTTCTTCCATCATACAGCGATACCTGAAATTCCATATAGAGGCACTGCTTCTTTGTATAACTTTCCTCTAGTCCACCATAACTTATGCAACCCTGCTTCCATAGAAACCTTCTATGTTTCTGGTCTTCTTCTGCTTCTTTGTAGCATATGATTACCTTGTTGTTCCTTATGGTGACTTATGCGCTTTCTCCAGAGACTTGAATCCTCTCTATACAAAACTCAAGCACTCACTATAACATATGGTGACTCAACCTTCATATCTTAGGATGATACCCACATACCTAGTGTACAGAGAGTCCATCTCTCCTAGATGCCATCTTGTTCTATAACCATACCTTACAGTGAGCTCTCCTTGACCATACAACAACATCCACTATGTGAATCATTCTCTAAGTAACTCTCAGTTGCCTTTACTGTATCCTATAGTGATCATGCCATATCTTACAGAGACATGTCCTGAAGCAAAAACTCCCTTGTTCACTTGACTTTGTTTCCTAGCTTCCCAACCATGGTCAACCCTTCTCTCCATTGCCTCTTCTAGTGTCCAAGAGAAACATTGAGCATCCCAATGCTCAAACACGAGTGAGACCTAAGAGAATGACTTGTGGCCTCTTCATAGTCAGGTTTTTCCTATGGATTCAAGCCTACAAACTAGCCAAGTGATCACAATACACTTGGACCTATCTATCTTAGCCTTGATCCAACTCCATCACCGTGACTCCTCATCAGGATCTTCATGGCAATCATTTGAATCCATATTGATCAGCAAGGCAATCAGTCACTAAGATCATCTATTGAGTTGATAGATAATTTTACTACATGCACAATACTCTTGTAGACATTAGGTGCATTTCAGGCTTGTCATCCAATCACCAAAACATTCATTCCTTTCCGGTGGCAACAGAAGCTTACAAAGATGGAGCCTTGATGTGGTCATAAATTGGATCAGTGTCGTCTAAATGACCTTAACCAAAGTTTGGAAGAGAATTCTCAAACTCTTCTTCATTACCAAGAGATGCAAAAAAGGTAAATTATTACACCTAGAAATCATAAAAAAATAAGGAGTTCTGCAGCCCTTGAACCCTCAGTCAAAGGGCCACCATCACAAAATGAATACGACGAAAATGGCACGGTCATGATAGCCTTATCAAATGTATTGCCCTTTCCCTTCGCACACTTCATAGTAGGACCAATGTCCAAACATGGCGAAGACCCTCTATTATTAACGAGCAATGGTAGGTGGATCATCTTCAATCAACTTGTGATCATCATGAGGTTGATTCCTTCGTTTCAATGATCTGTTAAAAATATGAGTTAGCAACACCTTGACGCGGCCCTTGCTTTCCTTTAATTAATTTTCCAAGCAAATCCGTGGCCTTCTTCTCCACAACAGAAATCGTAAAACTAGAAGGTAGAAAGAAAACAAAAGCAAAAGAGGTAAGACAATCATAAAACATGTACATGACATAAAGTAAAAAAAACATGAAATCGCAAATACCATCACCAGTCAGAACATAGTGATAAAGATCATTAGGGTCATTGTCCATAGAAAATGAAAGCTCCAAACAACAAGAAAGATGATTGACTTCAATAGAGATCAAGTCCTTGACATGATCCAAGGACCTCAAGCAATGAGAAACGTGGAATAATGTGTCCCTACAAGTTCTATAAGTAGCGTCCGGTGAAGCCAATGGAACCGTCTTCCAGTTAGTACTTTGCGTAGTGCTTCACAAACTGCTATCAGCATTGACTCCAAAATAAAACCAACTGCCTTCTAGCTACCCTTCCTTATTCTACAAACCAAATGATGGCCAATGAAATCCAATTTGATGATCAAAGATGATAACCCCAAATCTATTACCATTAGGCTGATAGTGAAGCATATTCTACGCAACAAACGAACCCACACTAGGACTACGCCTTCGAAAAGCACATAGCCATTGGGCATAGGATGTGAAATATCCAAGTTATGTGCCTTGAAAATTCCCTTTAAAAGATAAATAGTGGGCTACCAAAGCTTGCAAGTGAAGAAATTCTCAAAAACAATAGTGTCGCCATTGTGTATATTAGGAATGGCTAAATTGCCAGCCTCATGACCAAGCAGACAAAAGGTTACTCAATAAACCAACAAAAAACTTGTCGGGAATCACTGCGAATGACTGAAGTCATGTCTAAGAACCATATGGACAACCATATTTGTAGCCATTCACATCAAAAGGCGAAGGAAGCAGATGATTGAGCGTAGGAAAAAGAGCTATAGGAAATACAAACAACGGTGAATGAAAGCAACAAAAAGTGAACAAATAAGAGGTCGTGCTGAAACTGAACAGGGACAAAACAAGCCAGTATAAACCACATGGAAAATCTTAGTCGTGAAGACAAAATGGCAGACAACCTAATTCAGGATAAGTGCATTGATTAGCCTTCTGCATGGGCTAATTGATGTGCAATATTGTGAGACCTTGAATTGTGATGCCTTCAGATCTTATGGACTATGAAGTGGATGTCCTGGTTATTGTTCATTGAACTCGTGTAGTGGTTGTCATAGCTGATAGCCTCTTAGATGCACATGGAACTCGTGTTTTCATAATGTTGTGACCAAAGTGCTTCACTATTTGATGCCTATGAGTTGTGGTGATTCTTGAGGCTAATAAGATGGTAAAGCCTCTACATGGAGTTTCACACCCTGTTTTAATGGCCAAAACTGAATGCATTTGTATGCATGCCTAAGATCATCTTTTCACACACACATGAAAATTATTATGAGAAAAGAATCATATCTTTGTTATATCGAACAATCATTACAAGGATGACCTGTAGATTAAAATTAAAACATTACAAATGGAATGAGATAAGCTAAACATTGGTGTTCTTTAGCACCCAAAGGATGTTGATCGAAAGACTCACAAACCTTGATCTTCACCTCTCAATCTTTAGGAAATCCTTGATGTCTTGATCCACTGAGTGTCAAACAATAGTTATATTCTGGTCTACATGAGTACATTACATACTCCAGAATTGGGGGAAAGTATGACATGTTGGCTACTAACAAGAAAGGTTTATGGGGCTTTATCTGCATAAATGTTGTTAGGTAAAAAGTTTCACAAAGAAACTCCTAGTTACGTTGTGAGATCCCCAAACAACAAGAACAAGGAGGTTACTCCACCCAATCATATATACAGGTCACTCCACATGTACATCTATGGATATAAGAGTCACCCCACTATGATTGACCAACAAAACTTATCCATCCATCCCAACTAATTGTGTGAGAGCCAATGCCACTCTTGACCATCAACATGGCTATCATGACAATTTTTCACTCTATAGAGATTGTACACATGCCCGATCAGAAGCTATTTCATCCCTTGTTCCGAGGTAAGTAAAGTCTTCATCTTGTCCTTGGCAGCCAAATACTTGCACACTTCCTTTGGTGTGCGGCCAGTAGATCACTTTAAGGCTTTTCCATTGCTTACTCTAGATTGGACATGCCCACTAAGGTTTCACCCATAAAAAATAACCATTAATCTAAGAAACCCCCTCTTGAGCCAGATGGTTTCAGGATCCTGTTGCTCGATCACACATCACCATGGGATTACCGTTACATAGCCCCCATTATCTTCACACAGACAAAACTGGCATCCACCATATACTACATCAACCCATGCACAAAACTAGTCCTTGAAAGAATCCAAACTATTCAACCAACATATTAAGGGACCGTTGGTAACCCCATATATAGCCTCCTAACTACCCATAACCCTAGACGTATTTCACATACCAAGCACTAATCATCCAAATCCTAAGCTCAATGTTGCTAATCTAATATAAAATTACCCATTAATTTTGATGCGATGAAGTTTAATTAGTCAAGTTATAATAATCATACCCATAACCGACACAAAGCAAGGCTAAGCAACAATTCACCCAATAACATAAACAAACAAAGGCTACAAGGAATGATATGGAAATAATAGTAAACCCTACCAATATGTACGCAAGCATATGGTTCAAGAAGGCATGTTTGCAAACAAAACATTAATTTATAAACTAGGCACATAATGGTCAAGGAGAGTTGCCTCCAAATGGATTTAGTTGCTGAATGATTGCTTATCTTGATTTTTAAAGATACTTCTAAAATATCAGTGTGTAAAGAATGTATTTGCGCAAAACATACAAAATAAACAAAAAATAAGTACACAATGTAAGGTGAAATGATAAGATATGGAGGAGCAAATTCTATGGTTTGATAGTTTGTTTTGATTTAAGAATCTAGTCACTATAATATCCCAAAATAGAGTTATAGATAATTATAGTGTAATTAAACTAGAGTTTCTAGGGGTTTGTACAAGATTTAATCGGTTCACTGCTACAAAATTTATTACTGAAACAATAGAGGCTACACTAAAAAGGATGAATTTATTGGAATTTATGGATTTGTTTGAAATAGGAAAATACTATGGATGAGGTCCATGACCCCGTGGACCATAACTGATGTGTTGGTCAACTATGGACCGGGCACCTAGGTGGAGTGTGGCCACACACAGAAAGATATTTACATGCCTGGAGGTTGGTTGTAGGTCTTAGACTTGTATGCTAGGGTATGCCATATAAAAATTATTCAAAAAATGATATTATTTCCTTTATGTTCATATAAACATGTGTTCATTTCTATGAATTTAGTTAATAAATTATTCTTTTTATACCTACTCTACACTATGTGTATTAATATTTACCGAAATCTATGATATGCCATGGCATATATGGCATACCTTCTAGGTCCGCCCCTACGTAGGTATCAAGAAAGGACTTGAACTGGAATATATGTATTGATGTGGACAATCATAATGGTCTGATCTATTGGATCAGAAATCACCTGATCTGCAGTTGCATGGTTGAAAGATAGCAAGGTCACATGGTGGCAGTTGATACGCCAAACATGTTCCTACAAGGGTAACCATTTGGATAGCCTTCTTTCGAACCATTCATGCTAAAAGGCAAAAAGCGCTCTAGGAAGTATAAATGGCAAACTGTAGTAACAGTGATCCAAAACAACAACACAAGTGAACAAAGAATAGGCAATGGTGAAAATTTATGAGGGATGCCATCAGATGCCATGCAGTAAATCTCAATCATGATAATGAAATGACATACAACCATATTCAGGAACAAACAAGAGAAGGGATAAATTGGGCGTCACTATGCTCTACCAAAGTGAAAATAATTGCCAACGTGCATGCTTCACATATATTTCACCAGTTGAGTGCTAGTGTCGAGAGAACCAGCGGAGGATTGACCAAAAGGAGCACATGAATAGGCAAACAGACACGCCAAGCAACAAGGGGCCTTCATCATACAATTGAAGCCTAGAGTGCTTCACCAACCCTTAGAGTGTAGGAACATGTGTCTAGTAGAGTTAATATGGTAATTGTACTTTGTGAACTAAGTTTAGCCTCCCCTATAAAAGGAGAGGGCAACGGTCGATGATGGTTTTGAAATACACTATTCCGTTATATTTTCATTATGTCTCACTTTACTATTGATTAGCTGATTTTAAGTGCTCCATCCCTTAACAATTTTGGGTTGAGGGTTTTGTCACCAACAACAGCGATAAGGTATGGTGTGCTCTTGCTTTCTCTTAAAATGCTTATTTGATGGGGCTAGAGTCTTTGCATATTAGAACTCAACCTGTAAGTGGGCCGAGACCCAAACCAGTGGCGAGTCTAGAGGGTGGGCCAAGTGGGCCATGGCCCACCCCTAGATTTCGCCATGCAGCCCACCTCCACTACCGAAATTGAATTTTTAGTGTCTCCTATATTTGTGTGAGCAGTCCACAGAGAAACGTGCACTGGACAGTCCAGCCCATAAAACCAGAGCCATATCCATGGTTTGTTCTTTCTCACACCCGAGTACCCGACGCCGCCGGATCGCTGCTGGATCCGTGGCGGCCATGTCCATGTGGCCGTGCCAACAAGATCCATGGCGGCAGCTTCTAGCACCTCCAAGGCGATGCTAAGCTCCATGGTGAGCTGCCTTCCCGCTGGACCATGGGTGAAGGCAGAGGGATCAGAGTAAATCTTGCTCACTGTCCTTATCTGCCTCCGTGATTTTGATGGCTCTGATGTGAGGAGATCGAGGAGAAAAGGATGTAGAGTTTTTCTTGTGACATCTGGATCTTGTATTTATAAATTGATTATTTTTTGTAATTTCTCCCGTCATTTGTGATTATCTTTAATCAAGACATCCAGGGTAAATTTATCCTTATTGTGCAGGCAACCAATCAAAATCTTGTGCGAGCCTGGTCATATTGAGAAATCAACCAAACACTGCCATTTCTCTAAACTGCAAGTTTGTCTTACTTGTATATGTAAAGGATATATAACTAAATCGGTGCAATATCCCTGAACCTGTATGATGTGATTTGTTTGTGCCACTCAAATTTCTCACGGATGGGGTTCTAAATCTTTTTTAAAATCTTGCTAGAATATATTTTTTGTGGGTTGGCCGTCAGTCACGAAAAACATTTCTGTCAGTACTCCGTCAAAAAGTTGAAATTTACACTTGAATTGAATTGTATGCCGGACAAAAGCAAGAAGAAATAGTTTTCTTCTTTTGTTCAATGTAAGTTATACTACACCATTGTTGTTGACTTTGTTATACTTTAAAGATATTTTCTAAGTATTTGTAATTTTTGTTGTTATATGTCATGTTAAATTTATTATATATTAGAAAAAAAATTCAACACACCCTCAATCTTAAAGCTAGACTATTATTCTGTTGTACACACAGCCCAGCCCACACCAACCCACCAATTCATTTATCAAAACCAAACCAAACCAAACGAAATGAAAAAGCGACCCAACCCACACCAGCCCAGTTTCTCCCACTTCTGTTTGAAACTGATTCCAACCCGTTTGTTACTAACAGTTCCATCCGATGGGCGGCGATCCGCAGGTACAGGCCGTATACGCACGAGGAGTTCCGAATAACAAGAGGCTGACTTTTTTCTAAAAAATACAGGATACGTATACATATGAACACTTATCATGTACATGCCGTATATGTTGTGAATGTACGTCTGAATGTACACTTCGGAGACACGTTTCAGAGATGTAACATTTCCAGATCAAGCGCTGACTTGCAAGTCATCTTCTACACCATTATATACTGCATTTAATTTCTATTTTATCTGAAAAATATACTGTATTTTCTTTGGAAAATGGATGCCAGTGAAACACGACTGTGGCAAATTTCATTTTTCTTTTTATGGTTGACAAGTCTCATAGTATTAGTTTTTTTTAGGTAATAAGTATCATATTGGTTGCAACTGAAGTAAGGTCATCATGTCGTGTTAGGCATGGCAAACTAATCAAGCAGCGGCAGCTGTGAAGAACGTGAGCAAAAGTTGACTGGTCTCGCTAGAAACACCGGCGTCTTGAACATCGAGAGACGAAGAAAAACGCTATTGTTCGCGATGTGAGTCAACAAACGTGATCACTCCGAGCGCCGAGTGGCCGTCTTCGTCAGTGGTTTAGGGTATGTTTGTTTTAGATTATAATCCATCTAATTATATAATCTGGTTTAATTAATCTAGATGGCAAACAAACAAGGCAGATTATGCCTGGGATTATATAATCCTAAAGGGCAGATTATAATAACCCATAATCTTCTCATAATGAGCTTTTTTCAGATTATTTTGATAAAAGACTCACTACCCATGGTTAAGTTATGTAAAATTACCCGCAATGCCATTGTAAAAAAATGATTCGTTTGTTCCAACCCCGTACAGGCATCACATCTCCCTGCACCTCCTCCCGTTCTTCTTCCTCCTTGCCTCCTCCTCCTCCAAACCCTAGCCCCAAACCGACGACCTCAACCTCAGATGTGGCACAAATGGATGCTCCCAAAGGTCCTGATCCGGAGGACAATCTTTCGCAAGCTCTGGAATACCGAAATTCATTGCGGAGATCTTTGTTTGAGGAGGAAGAGGATGGACTGCAGCTAGCCCCACGCCGGGCGGCCTGGGCGGGTGAGGCGGGCTAGGCGTGCGCGGGGGGCTGGGCGGTTGCGGCAAGAGTCCCGGCCTTGGCAGCCTGGCCGGGTGCGATGGCACGATTGATGTTTGACTTGTTGCTCAATTTTATCTTAGAAAATCATAGGGTTGTTGAATTTGTTCATGTTTTGTATATGATGCTCATCATTGTGAATTGTTGTATGCATGTTTACATAATTCAATAGAGACAAGTTTATGACAAGGCAGATTGGTCATTCGAAAATACTAGAATTTTTTGTGAGATTTGCATTGAAGTGATCAATGATAGGAATAGGCCTAATGGAACTATGATTAACCATGGGTACAAGAACTTAGCTGATAAGTATTTTAAAAGAACTCAGTTACATCACTCAAAGCTTCAATTGAAGAACAAGCTGGTTTTACTTAAGGGCATGTATAGTTTTTTGTCGCAATTGCTGAATGACACTGGTTTAGGATGGAATGAAGCCTTAGGAACCGTGGTTACAACAGATGATTATTGGGAACGTACAACCAAGGTATGAATTCATTCATATTGTTCATAGACATTTTTTGATATATTATTTTATTTCTTAGATTGTACTTACTTAATTTTTTCATATGGTGCACGGACATTCTCTTTGGAAACAACTCAGGAAGGGTCCTCCTAACCATGAAGAGTTGCTGCAGAAAATGTTTGGCGGGGTTGTTGTTGATGGTTCTGGCGCTTGTGTACCCAAACAAGTTCTTGGGCATGAAGACAATGATAGGAATGTGGGAGGAGGGGTTAAAGAAGGATTTTTTGGTGCAGGTAGTGAAGAAGGAATTGTGGGAGGAGGGGCTGCTAGTGGTGGTGATGGTGATGTGGGTCGTCCACCGGCTGCGAGTGGTAGCTTGTTACAAAACACCCGTGCAGGGGGTCATGGTGGAAGCCAAGTAACGGTTACTAGTCCATTGAAGGGAACCAAGAATCCTATGGTGAGAGTGATGAAAAATATTCATGCAACCTTAGAGGCAAACTGTGCTATTGCAAACAAGGTGATGCTAGGTGAACATTTGGAGGCCAAGATGAAGGAAGTTTCGGATTTTACTGTTGAGTGTGGGGCTAGTGAAGGATCTGCTGAACATTTCATGGCAACTTGCTTGTTCAAATGTGCTAAAAATAGAGCTACCTTCAAGGCATTAAAAACCAATGAAGCAAGACTTCTTTGGTTGAAGAGACACTGTGCGAAGGAAGGCCTAGTATTTCAATATTTTTTTATATTTCAATAGAATATCATACTTCATTACATTGCATGAACTTGTTATGTACTATTTTGGTTGAGACCTTTGTGAGACAATATTTATTTCGATGACCTTTATGGGACTACATGAATATTCTTGTGCTTTATCAAAACATTTTGAAGTACTTGTTGCATTCTTTGTAGATGGATAATGATGGAACTAATGATGAGGAGGATATGTCTGTAACTATTGCACGTGGTCGTGTTGGTGCATTGAGGACATTTAGAGTTGTTACTATAACATTTGGTATGTACTACGCTGCAACCTTTTTGAACAAGTCTACAAGAAGGGAATTTCTTGATTTACCGGGTTATATTTGGGTACATCGAACCTTAAATGATGCAACCTCATGTTATGAGATGTTTGAGATGAGTAGACCACTATTTGATAAGTTGCATAATTTGTTGGTCTCATCATATGGTTTGGTTTCTACTTGCAAAATGACAACTGTCGAGATGTTAGCCATGTTTCTATGGATTGTTGGTGCTCTACAGTCATTTGTTCAAGCAAAGAATAGGTTTGAGAGGTCAAAAGAAACTATTGGTAGAAAGTTCAATAAAGTTTTGGAATGTTTGTATCGCATGGCTAGAGACATTGTGAAACCAAAGGACTCCACGTTCACAACAGTCCGCCCAAGAGTTCTTGGTGATCGTTTTGCACCATTATTCAATAATTGTATAGTACACATGTTCCTGTTGTTGTTCCCAATTCAAAAGTTAGTGCAGCATGTAGGCCGACATGGATATCCTACTCAAAATGTGTTGGCCATATGTGATTTGGACTTGAGGTTTACTTTTGTTGTTGCGGGATGGCCTGGCTCAGTGCATGATATGAGGGTTTTCAATGATGCACTGCACAAGTATCATGACATATTTCCTCATTCTCCTCCCGGTATAACATCCTCGTCAAACTTGCATATTATTCCATTTATATTAATTAATTATTCATCCCACATATTAATATGCATGTAGGAAATTTTTACCTTGTGGATTCTGGTTATCCAAACCATCATGGTTATCTAGCTCCATATAGAGGTGTAAAGTACCATTTGCAAGAGTTTAGAGCGGGACGTAGTGCAAGAGGGAAAAAAGAGGTATTCAATCAGTTACATTCCTCGCTTCGCGATCATATTGAACGCTCTTTTAGTGTCTTGAAAATGAAGTGGAGGATTCTATTGGACTTACCAAGCTACCGAATGCTCAAGCAATAAAAAATAATACATGTTTGCATGACTCTACATAATTTTATTCGAGAGAGAAAAATAGCCGATGAAAAGTTTGATCGTTGCCATCAAGATGAAGACTATAACCCATTTCCTTAAACTCATCAAGCAACTGCAAGCCAATTGGGTAATAAAGAGGGAGCCATGAATACATATTGTGATGAAATTGTTAATGCTTTATTTGTATGATGAATGTAAATTTATATAATTTTAATTATATTTATATGAACTTTGAGTTGTACAGATTATTTGATACTAATTTACGATTGTAAAAGTTTATTTAAAGTGCTTTAAAGTATTTTAATATATATAAAAAGAAATAAGACATGAAAAATAGTCAAGGGTAGTGTGGTCTTTTCATATCTAAAACCAATAATCTACATATAAATAATCTATGTAAACAAACAACCCCATCTAGATTATATAATCTCAGAATATAATTCAGATTATATAATCACCTTGAGAAACAAACAGGGCCTTAGGCTCGAAGTCTCGAACCGTCCGCACCCGATGGTTTAGTACCCGGTTCCAATCCGTTGCAAACTCCAACCATATAGATCCACACCAAATCAAACTGAACCGTTTCTCGTGCTAAACCAGTCCAAACCAAACTTTTAACTACTTCAGCTCATTTTGCAACCAACACAACAACAAAAAAGGCTTGTATGGGTGGTTTGAAAAGCCCTATAACGGTGGACAAGCCACCCCGCCGCTACGCAAATGTAGCTATAAATAAGCGTTTGTAGCAGCGGGTGATCCCACGAAGAAACAAACCGCCGCTACAGACCACTTTATAGCATTTATTAAATACCTCGTACATCCAAAATCTATCCATCACGAATGAAGAATCAAAAATATTTTCAAAAGAAATTAATTTATTTTGTGTAATAAACATATTAAATATTCATTATATATATATATATATTGAATAATAAATACATAAAAGTGAGAAATATTACGCAAGGTAAAATAAAACAAACATCATGTTATTCTATATATTATTTAACTTTTATTGAGAAATAATAAAAATAAATATCCCTCTTGTCCTAACACTCTCTCTTCTAGTAACCAAACTAGATCTAGATTCCTATTAACGTAAAAGATGCTAGATATAATAATTTTTTTATGTAGTGATGAAAATAGATGATGTATGCCTTCATAAACTTCAAATATAACCCAATAGAACCATACAAATTAAATGAATTTTGTTAAAATTTAAAAAAAATCTAATAAACTTGAAATACAAAATTCAATTTGATTTCAAAATAATAGCACAAAAAATATATGGGATGAGTTTCCCTTACCTCAGAGAGCAAATTTTTGTAAAAAAATAAACTCAAAACCTTCCCCTCTTGATTTTCGTGATTTATCCAAATTTTTAGACTGCCACTGTTTGAGTGAGGGCCGAACCTGTCCGAACACAGCTTATATAACTTAGGCACTTATAGCAACGACCAACGTTTATATAACTTACAGCTTATATAAAGTCCAGTCATTTGTGGTGATGGTTAACATTGTCAAATGCCGCTATAAGGGGCTCTTCAGCGCCGGTTTGAGTGCGGACAGGGACCATGGGCTCTATAGCAACGGCCAACGTTCGCTCACGTTGCTACGACATTTTCCTTGTCATTGCTAGAGGGCATATTTATGGTAGTGCAACCGCTCTAAACCCAAATGAAAACCGATCCAGTCAAACCAGTTCCACACCAAGCCGTTAGCAGGTTTAATTAGAACTTCGTGTCCCGCTGTTACCAGTATAGGCATGGTGGCATGCTGCTCATCCGGGAACGCCACATTGGTAAAGCATGTAGTCATGGTCAAAAAAGTTAGGGGGTAATTGCAGGCTGGTTGTGTGTGTTACTTTTGGTCGATGTGCCTTGTAGTTGGCAAGGTTATGATCACTACAACAAATATGGCATTCAATAATGATTATGGAGTATCATTTAGTAAAAAAGTCACAGAGTAGTTTATTTTATGACATTTTGTTTAATTTCACAATGATAATTTCAAGTGTATCGTAAATTCATATAGAAATCATGGCAAAATTAAAATAATGTCATATTGCGACAAATCATTGTTTGTCATAAGAAGCAAACTCGGACGTCGCTATTTACAACACTAGTCAATCATCGCAGATAGGGATTTTCGTCACTAATGTTTTATTTTATTTTTTAAAATATGTATAGGCTCATTTGGTGGGATAGTAAAAATTTTCTCTTAAAAACATCTCTTTATATAAGAAATATTTTGTTGTATTAATGATGCATGCCTTTGATGGAGAAATTTGAAAAAAAAAATAGAATGATAAAAGCGTAGAGGAAAAAAAACCCAGCTAGGCAATAGCCAAAAAATTATTTCAAATGATGAGTTAGGTTTGACGTAATGTTGCACTAGTAATTAAAATATGTTGAATGTAAAAGTAACCTATACTTGGACACAATAAGTTATTAATTAATTAAAAGAATCTTTATAGAAGACAGGAGAAAAGGGAAAAAGAAGATCGTGCGCATGCAATCTGAGCTGCTCCTACATATTGGAGCGGGCTGCTCTGTTTAGACATGGATGGGCTCTATCTAAATATGGGCTGCTCGGGCGCGATTAATGGGCCTATCACTGGAAGAAATTTTCAGTTGGTCCACTCTGGCCTGTCGGTAGTGAATCACTAGAAATGTCATGCGGCATTACCGCGTGCCCATTGCTAGCTCTGTTGTGTTGCTCTCATATCTTTCTTTTATTGATAAAACCTATACTGTTGATTTAATATGTTTTATTTTACACGAGTTCTTGTTAAATGTGTATGGATATCATGAGGTTTTATATTTCTTAATAACTATTTGAATAAACAACTAAAGGTCATTCAACTTTGTCGTTCCGCTGTTAAAAAAAAAACTTAAGTTCCCATGCTATGTTGACAACTTTTCTTACAGAGAATATTACAAAGTATAGAGAAATGTAGTAGTGATCAAGATACATTTTCTTTATAACATAGATGTCAGTAAGCTTATAGCATTCGTGTAGTACAAATGGTAGAGATATGACAATTTTAAAATGGAATGGAAAATGTAAGAGAAAAGTGTTGCATTGTAAGAGTTGGTGTTTGCAATTTCTTCACCCTCTGGAACAGCATGGAGAAACATTAAGAGGAGGCTAAAGCTGAAACTTTACACAGCCGACCATGGACATATGCACATATAAATAATATATGTTCGCTCACAAGTGCTTTGACTATTTATTAGTCAATAGCTTTGGTATGGCTACATTTGGTTTCTGCTATCAGCTTATTCACATCCATTCATTCAATCTAATGCCTCCAAAATGCAGATGATATGATATCTGTTAAATAAATGATGATAATAAGAGAACAATATATAAACAAGCTGCTAGCCTATAATACTAATACTATTTTGTACAGGTATTTATCACAATTGACAACAATTTAAGATTGTTAATAAACATTGTATTGTGCAGAGGAAGAATTTTCATATCCAAGTAAAATATTCATTGTTCAATGGGGCATAAATTTATATATTATTGTATCTCAGTACTTTTGTTTTTGAAGTGAATGCAGCTTGAGAATATCTATTAATATTGTCAAAGTTCAACACGTCAGAATGCTTGTTTGGTGTTGTGACATCCATAACATCTGTAGGCCATCTTACATGTTGATGCATCTCAGGACAAAAATAAGAATTTTGCACTTTTATGTAACAAGCACATTGAAATTATCAACCTCGTGTCCGTTGTATTGGTACACGAACCTTAAACTCACTTAAGTAAGATCCAGTTTTCTTTTTAGGCAGTCAGGCAGTGTACAAACTAATTCGTTACATGGAAGAAGAAAAAATTGATAGCATGGAAGCATCAGACTTAGGCAAGATGCAGTTTTCTTTTTGGGCAATCAGGCAATGTACAAACTGATTGCTTGTAGTACAGACTTAACCCGCCATCAGGTACCAATCTGAAACGGGCAGCGCACCGGCTCGGTGGTTAGCAAGTGCAGTGACAGCTTCTGCACGTCGCTTATATTTCGATCTCCTGTTGCGCAGCCTACATCGATGGCCTCCTAGCACCTTGCCCTCACCATTCTGATGCGCCCTCGCCTCGCTGAGCTCGTCGACCTGAAGGCCGTGTTGAGGTCGCTGTTGGGGACGGCTAATGCCAAGGTCGCTTGGGGACGGCTAATGCTAAGGTCGTCGGGCTGTGGCTCAGTAGCCGACGATTTTGATAGGCTATGGACTGACTCGCATCTTCCAGTAATCTGAAAATGTATTCATTGATACAGGTGGCTAACAATGTGTGAGCGAGCCAGCCAAAATCAGAGACCAGAAACAGCACACGCTCCACCGTTAGTTCTTAATCTGATGGTATAATTTAGGCTGACGTGGTCTAATGAGCTTTGAAAGAATGCACAACATTTAATATAGATAGATAGATTTGTTGCACAGGATCACGCTTTTACTCCATTTTCTTACTCCACAGGCCAGCTACAAAGGAGCCACTGACAAGCGGGTTTCACCTGTCAGGGCAGGTCACAGGCAAAGTTCTTGCTTTGCTATTTGCTTTTTTTATTTTGATTTATCTTTAAATATTTAAGCATGTATTTATTTCCTGTATAAAGTTCAAATCAGTTGATTCTTTTCTCTTTAATAATCTTATATAAATATGTTTTATCTCTTGGGTGCAATTCATACCTGTATAATGGTGATTAGTATTGCACTTATTAAACCATTCATTAATAGTAACTTCCCAAGGTTTCTTCACTTTTTGGTAAATCTCAAACAAATTTTAATTTGTCAATGAAATTTTGTATATATGTATAACTTGTACATTTCTACCCATATATTTTTTGGTCAAAAATTTTAGAAACAACTACACCAATGTGAGTTCTATTTGCCCTAGAGTTGACACTAGAGTTCATATGGAATATGATATATATATATATATATATATATATATATATATATATATATATATATATATATATATATATATATATATATATATATATACTCAATTTATAGTACACATTAATTGAAAAGACATTCAAAATTTATATAAAAAAAGTTATAGAGGTTGAAATTCATATGGGACAATCCCATGACAAATTTGAGTTCAATACTCAACATAGTTTCCATCATAAAAAAGTTTGAAACAATTCAAAAATTCCTATTAATTTGCCATTTTTATACCTCTCAACGTATGATGACTTTTGAGCTGATACTTTGCAAAGTATGTAAGTTTTAGTATGAATCCACTGAGATGTCGAAATCCTAGCCGCGAAGCTTTGCAAAAACTGATTTCTTTGTATTTGTTTACAAGAATGTTTTGTTTGGTTCAACTCTACACTTAATTTAGATAGCTTAATCAGTGCATTCATAGTTTCTGTGATTTTCTGCCGCTGTAGCGAGCAAGTATTTTTTGTTTGCAAGCATGCTAGTAAAGGCGGCAAGAACCTGACATGTTTTTCTTGCTTCGTGCCTTTTCATATGAGTGCTAGCTCATGCATGTTTAGTTCCTATCTGGATTGATGACTTACTAGTTGGATGGTTAGATGAGCAGCGTGCTTGGGGATTCCTAGGAGCGGCCCTGGTGAGTTTGTGGTGCTGTCGTTATGACTACTACCAGGAATGGAAGTGATGAGTACCCAGGTTGAGGCGCCTGCATATTTGCATAGTTCAGTACCTCCTCGACATTGCTGAGCGAGTCCATTAATTAAAGTGAGCTCAATGCTGCTTGTGCTAATTTACTTTACAGACTAGAGCAAATTTTGTGTGTACAATGATAAGTGTAAAATGTGCTAATTGATTTAAAAAAGAAGTGGTACTTTAATTTAACTACATAGTTCTTTTGCTGCCTGAAACTGTAAAAGAGGCCTCAAATTTGAATGTCATGTCTGCCTCAAATTTAACATCTTTAATCGTGGCAGTGTGTGCTCTTTTACAGTTCATTTTGTTTCCCAATGAGTCTATATATGTTTTACTTATAGGTGACTTTAAATGTGGAAACCTTGCTTCCTATCGGTTTGTTAAGCTATGCTTCATGTAGTTGTGATATCATTGTATCGTGATTTTGATTTGTTGTGATTGCATTTTCAGTTCTTTGATGGTTGTTGAAAGTGCATCTAGACACCTAATTTTATTTTGGTGATTGACGTCAATATAATTAAGAATGGACTAATGCTTTTATTGAGCATGTGTGTAGATGACTATCTTAGATTGATGAGTGAAATGCAGTGAAACTACAAGAGAAAAGAAGATGGTCATTTGACTCTTGTTGAAGGTCCAATATGCACTCAAGAATGAAGATCATGAAGTTTTTATTTTTATCTTGAGTGTAGAAAAACGGTACTATCAAGAGGAGTACAATTTGCAAGTTGTGGTAAAATCAAAATGCTCAAAATTTCAACCAATTCAATTCGGTCAAGCCCTCTGTTTTCCACTCATCGGTAGTGTCAATCCCTCCTTCCAGAGGCACTGTAAAGACTAGACAACTCTCTGACTCCTATCTTGCTAGCATCGATAGTGCCAATGTCCCCATCGGCAGTGCCGATGACCCTCATCCAGAGAGATCCCTTCTATCTGGCTATCTAGGTGTAGCTGATTGGCAGTGCCGGTCACCCTGATCAACAGTGTCGGTCATGCTTTCTAAAGAGACACACCTTCTATCTAGCTCTGGCTTGTTCCATCGACAATGCTGATTCTTTTGATCGGCAGTGCCGGTCCTCCCTTCCAGAGAACTATTTTCCTTGGGTTCTCTGGTGAACCTTGATCGGTAGTGCTGATTATCTTGATCAGCAGTGCTGGTCAGGGTCCACTAGAGACCACTTATCTTCTCTGTGCCAGCCTATCGGCAGTGCCGATGCCTTGATCGGTAGTGCTGATGTGAGTCATGACAAGCTTGTACAATGGTCTGATAGTTGTTAGAAACCCTAACGGCAGTGCTGGTGCAAGGCATCCAGACACAACAACGACTCTTTCTAGGGCCATAGTATATAAGCCCCAACCCTCACTTCGGCCAAACACTCTCCACTCTAAAAATCAAAAGGCATCTTTGAGCTCCACTCTCCCTCTCCAAGTCCAAGCTTTATCCTATGAGCTAGGATTTGAGTGAGCATAAGATTTCCATTGATTGAGAGCACCCATTCCTCTATTGAGCATTCAACTTTGACATACTTGTGATTTGTACTCTTGGAGCTTGGCTCCTAGATGGTTAGCAGTGCCCGTAGAGCTCCCAACTTATGTGGTGACGCCTCAGAAAGTTTGTATCACATCCCGTAAGGGATTTGCTAGTGGAGAACTCAAGCTCGATCTTTATGGTCGCTTGAGTGAGAATAGGGATGAAAGAGACCCAGTCCTTGTGAACTTCTCATCGGAGACGTAGAGTTCTTTGTGAGCTCAAACTTTGGTAACAAATAATGTGTCTTCGTGTGCTCCTTTTATTACTTGCTTGCATTTCTTTATGTTCTAGGGTTTGCTTTTGTATTAGCTTCAATTTGTTCGATCTACTTGTGTAGACTTATTTTGTTGTTGCTAATATATTGTAGTGCCCTAAATTAACTATTGTAGTCTTCTCTTCCACTTACTAGCCGCGGAACCAGGTTATATTTACTTTTGGGCAGTTATCTGTACCTCCATCGGCACTGCCGATTAACCATCGACATTGCCAGTAGTACTAATAAAAGTGGTAAGTATAATTTTGCAGGATTTTTAGATTTGCCTATTCACCCCCCCCCCCCCTCTAGGCAAATTTTAATTGGTATTAGAGCGGGATCTTCTGAAGTCTTAATCACTTGAAGATAAAGATGACAAAACCGCAAAAGAATAATCCGGAGTCAGTATCTGGCTTTGGGTCTAGGGGAAGTGGAGGTGATTCGGGAATAATTCTCAAGGCTATTACCTTCAACTACAATGAGCTCAAGGATGAGATGTTGGTAGTGGCTCTGAAAAGCTACCACATTTTGATGGGACCTATTATGATCATTGGAAATATAGAATGGAATTGTATTTGGGGTCTATGGGAAGATCAATATTGAAAATTGTGGAGCAAGGATTTGAGTTAGAAAATGAAGAAAATCCAACCACCAATGATGATATCAAGCTAACTCACAATAATCATGCCGCATTCGCCATTGTTTCTGCCCTATCACTAGAAGGGTGCGAAAAGGTGATAGGAATAAAAAAAGCTTATGACATTTGGAAGAAACTTGAAGTTATCTATGAAGGAACTGAGGGTGTGACAAAAGCTAGAGAAGACATCTTTAGAGGGAAATACAACTTGTTCATCAAGAAAGCTAGTGAAGGGCCACAAGAAGTTCATGATAGACTCATGGAGATTGTGAACAAGAGAAGAGCTTTGGGAATCAAAATTGACACTATTGAAGTCAACAAGAGATTACTTCAAGCTTTGCAACCATGGAATCAAAATGTTTGTGACTTTGTAAGGGAGAAACATAATTTCAAGAACTTTAGCACGGATGAAGTACTTGTAAGATTAACCACTTACAAGGAAAGAGATGAAGAAGCAAAAAGAGTGAATACCTTGTTGGGACAAGGTGATGAAGAAAAGAAAGAAATAGCTCTCAAAGCTACTCAAGAGACGAGTGAGAAGAAGGACAAGAAGAAAAAGAAGGAAGTGTTTGATTCTAGTGATGAAGAGAGTGATGATGAAATGGTTGCGCTAGTGAGAAGATTCAAGTCATTTCTAAGGAAAGGTGGACATAAAAAAAAAGCTATGGCAAGAGCAAATCTAGAAACTCCAAGAGAACTTTCTTGGTGAAGGAGGCCTACTGCAATATTAGTGTTTCAAACAACTCCTGTCCACTTAATACACAGACAAGCCTTCATCACACCATCTAGTGATAAAATAAAAATGGTAAAAACTGGTGGGATGCACCGAGGCTTGCCTTGATCCTATTCCTGATTAGCAGGATCGCCTCCTTTCCATTCTGGCTCCTGTTCCATTCCAGCCTCCACGTGGTTAACCTCGGTATCCACATGACACAAATGCAATGTCGTGCATGAGAGAAGATTCATGACAACCTACTTAAATAAGTCTGATAGGTATTATGAGTACGGGGGGTTGATTGGTCAAGTGATTATAATGTATGAAGTAGAGGTATAGGGTGAGTGTGTTTAGTGAATTTCCTTCATGGACTACAATAAATAAAAGCAGTAATTTGGTATAAAAAGTATGGTGTATGCGTGCTCAGGATCGATATATCCATGCTAGGTGCATGATGAGTGGGCATTGATCCAATAATATCTTCAGTGTGTTGGGCATGTGATGATGCACAAATAGGTAGATATGAGATAAAATCCTAAAGTATGATATAAATTAATTAGGAATATTGATCCTATGAGACAACTAAATAATTTTGCATGGTTCTAGAAGTCAATTGCACATGGGTGATTTACTGTAAATAGGACATATCAGGGATGATTTATTGGCCAAATTTCACTAACATGCATTGAGCCACTAATTTTAAATACATAAAACAATTAAAAGGCCAATTAGTTAATTGTGACAAATATACAGAGAATTACAAGGTGTGCATTTGCAGGGCAACTAAGTATGTCAAGGTAGGATTATTCAACAAGTTTCAAGAATTGATCAGCGTCGTGGATTTATTTATGATTTTATTAGGGTAAACCATATTTATTTTTGTTCTACCAAAACCGGGTCGAGTTACCAGTTGCGTACTTATCTGCCATGGCCAATCTGTTAGGCTTCCTGCGGCATCTAGCCTTCCGATCTTCTTGATCAGATTGTCATCGCAAAGTCCAGCTTAGAAGGCAGTGACAACCTAAGCATCCAAGATGTTCGGGATAGTGTTCTTCACTCGCAAAGCGCTGGATGTAGTCCTGCAGTGGCTCTCAGTATCGCTGTCTGATCCTGGCATGTTCCCAATGATTGCCAGGTCGGTCAAACATCGCCTGGAAGTTGGTGGTGAACTGCTTGCACAGCTCCCCTAGGAACCGATGGAGTTGGCTGGCAGGTTTGTGAGCCATGTTCTAACTACCGCTGCTAGGCACACGGGTAGATAGTTGGCAATGACGAAGCTATCACCATCGAGTGCCCGGATGGCAGTCGCATAGACCTGAAGCCAATCATTGGGGTTTGACTTGCCATCATATTTCTTGATGCCAACTGGCTTGAAACTAGCCAGCCAGCTAATTATGCATAGATCCCGAGGGAAGGCTCGAATGCCAGCTGCACCATCATGATCCTTGAGGGGTGTATTTGGGTTCCGCTCTCGCTTGCGGCCATCTTCTTGGTGGCGTCTATCATCATTTCACCCAATGTATCAGTAGTCCCGGTGATGGTCGTCCCGAGGCGGCTCCCATCGGCCGCCTCGTTCGTAATACCGGTCATCGACGAAACCATGACGATGTCGTTCTTCTTCCTATTCTTGACGGGCCGCATCTTCCCTATCCTGGTAATTGTTATTCAGTTGGATATGAGTGTCACGTCATGGTATGCCATTGCTCAAGTCAGCGTGCGAGTTCTGATCATGGAATTCAGCGATGGGCCACCTCCGTGGCTCGGTCGGTGGGTTGGCTTGTCGATCATGTTGTCGCCGATCTCTTCTTTCTTGACTAGGAACTAAACTTGCGGTACCGGACATCATTTTGCTTGGCGTGGTGAGGGTTGCGTGCATCTCCAATACGGCTACAGCCTTGATGTGTGCCTTTAGTTTGTTGACCTGTGGGGTCAACTCCGGATTGGCAACGAGCATCTGCTCCAGCGAGTTTAGCAGAGTTGCCGCAGCCGTGATGTTGTGTTGCCGGGTCTTAAAGACCTCTTCACCATCCAGCTGTAAGGTGAAGTCGCCCATGTCTAGTTGTTGCACGACTCTAGATCCGTCATGGTGGTCGTGTCAAAGGGGAGGGGTCTTTGTCTTTGGATCATCATCGTTAGGTTCAGTCTCATGTCCATCCTGAAGATTCGTCCCCGCCTCAGCCCTAGCAGTAGCCGTTGTGGATGTCTCTGCACGTGCACTGCCATCTGGAGCTGATGGCGCCACCATGAAGACCTCATAGTAATTCGGCTAGTGGCTTTCTGAATCACTCAGCTCCTCGATCAGATCCAAGATTGACTCATGATCGGCACCAATTGTGGCTACTAGTAGTGAATCAAGAAAAAAATTAAGATGTCCATCCAACTCCCCTATGTAGGGAATCAGGAAATTAACCGAAGATGCATCTGAGTCGGTGTTGGTATTTCTTATGACCACAGATAAATCCACAAGCGCAGAGATACCGATGTAGCACTTCACCAGGAGTATTTCAGGTTATCGAATCATAGGGAACGTGTGTGTATTAATCTTCTAAGCTAGTCCATCCAAGGGAAACAATAATATGGTAGGTAGAGGACAAAGAGGATTCTTAATGGTCAATGATCCTATAGTAAGATAGGTTCGGTCTATTACTATTTACTTCGGACATCGGCTTGCCCCTGCATCCACAAGCGACTCTGGCCAATAGCTCTTCGACGTACCCGAACATGGAGGATTACTAAGACCTGATAGGGCTGTCACCACCTACCGACTACCTCTAACAAACCGTGGGGCACACGGTAAACAAAGGAAACCTCTAGCATAGACACCACATCTGTGCTATCAATTACTATCCTAGTCTCGGTACCACGCTTATAGAAGACTAAGATACTCTAACTAAATAGAGCGATGATCTCGTAAGCAATAAAGAATGGAACTTACTTAAATAGGAAACTTAAATACCAAAGAGAAAACACGAACACTTACTTTAAAAGGAAAGCATCAGCCAAGGTACAAGTGTGGGGAAGATCGCCGACAAGCCCGATGCTTCCCCTCATTCTCCCTCACTCTCTCCCTATTTTCTAAGCACTTTAGCAGTGCTAAAACCTTTTGAAGTGGAGCTCTAAACTCTCTACTTGTGTGTTTTGGAGTAGAGGCACTCCCATGCTTTTATAGGGCCCAAAGACGGTTCCTGGAGGCGGTAACTCCCGCCCTAAGGGGAGGAACCGATGTTGGAAAGGCGGTGGCAAACTGCCACAAAAAAGATGGGCCTCATTAGGCCCACTTTTTGTTGGCCGAACATATGTGGGGCCTAATTACCCCCATTCTTCTCTGGAACACTGTTAGGTGGGCCCCCAAGTCATGTACATGGGTTAGGTCGGTTCTTGAGGCGATTTAGACCATGTACTGGGCCCACAAATCCATGTACTGCGCTCTGATTGGCTGGGAGTGTGTTTCTTCCTCCAATTACATTGGTTTTCCCTTTACTCCATGGATAAATCACCTACATACAAATTGTTGGCTCTTATATTACATTGGTTTCTTCCTCCAATTACATTGGTTTTACCTCTAATATTGATCGTTTTAGTGCTTTATTGCAGAAACAAGTGAAAAGATGACAAAATGACTCTTACATGAGAAGTACCGATATGAAACCCGACTCGCCGTGCAATGAGGGCTTCCCACTAGCCCATGAAGCTTACAAGACATACCTGAACGTCCATGAGGCCCAATGTGCAAGCCCAAGATCGAGGCCCAATGCCTAAGGATTTCTAGAAGGTTTATCCGGAAGGAAAGTTCAAATCGCGGAGTCGAAAAATAGCACAGTATTGTTACATAATTTCGGAGCCCAAGACATGGTCAAATAGGAAATCTCAGAATACCAAAGTTGAAGATCTCATCGAGGGCTTTCTGAAACATATATGATTTGCATTTATTGGACTCCAAAGCTGAGAGATATTGGCCCCACAAGGCAGGCTGCATAGAGGAATCCGAATCAGAACAGATATTTTGGCATCGTAATTTTGGTTATCTAAACGTCCAAATCTGAGGATCCAAATAGTACCAAAGTTGTAGATATTTTCAAGGGCTACGAGATAGAGTCCAGTTTTACCTCGTTTGGTCTCCGGAAGCATCAGTTATGATTAAAGTAAGTCGACGTAGTTTATGGAAGGTACAAAACCGACTTGGATTCAATCTCTATGAGCTAAACTTGGAGGCCAAGCAAGGGAGGACGTGACCAGAGGCTATTTAACACCCATATGACGTCCAATATAGAGGAGGATGAGAAAAGGGAGGTGATCAAGACATAGGAGCCACTGCACATCGCCGAGAGGCCGCCAGAGTTGAAGTGCCACCAAATTGAGAGATGTAGTCTAGTCGGGTAGGGACCCTTCGTGGTGCACTACACCGGAGCTAGGAGAAGTAGAGCCATGTACCTTAGGAGTCGTCAACGATGCATCATGGCTGTGCCGATCAGCACACCAGTTGAGCCGATTAGCGCTCCTCTGACGGTGATGAATATTGGTACAGTTATCTATATATATGTTATCTATCTTGATTCTATCCTTGGTCATTTGTTAAATCTCTTTCGGTGAATTCAGTCTATGTGGTGTACTTAATATCTATCTATTCCCATTAGTATAAATTGCAATTACGCGTTTGCTCATCGCATAGAGCAAGAAACCAAGAGGGAGCTAATAGCCTTCGCATGTGACAAGCTGGGGTGAACGAAACCACCATATCTTGTAGAATACTAAGTTTATCATTCGAGTCAATGAAGTGCCAAGTAAGTTAGGACTAAGATGATAATGATTACTGCTTCAGTGCCGATCGGTGCACCAGTTGTGCCGATCGACACATCCTTTCTTCAAGTACTAGATGCATATAGGCTAACTCCAGGTGTTCCTCTTTGGTCAATGTGTATGCTCCTATAACCCCTTTTACTAGGTAAGCTTTCGTGTCGATCGGCACACCTGTTGAGCTGATCGGTGCAACCTTCAACTTTCACCTCTTTTCATACTCACGTATGTGCAATATGTACTTCATGCTAGGATTGATTTGTTAGACGAAATAGTAAACTCTAAACACCGTTCTCTTGCTGATCCCTGTGGATTTGATTATACCTTGGAATTCTCTAAGGGAAAAAGTGCTACAATATACACCATCCTCTTGCGGTATATAAGTGGGTATGTAGTAACGACCAACACAAATAATCACCAACACTAGTGGAAATTGTTAGTAATAAACACCTACCTCCATGTTGCTTATTCCCTCTTTATCATTTATGCTGGGATTTGATGGCCGGATTTGTCATTTAAGCACCGTCAACAGTTGGCCAAGCTTGTTGGTCGATCAATCGTGGGCAACACTGAGATAGGACCTAGAAGGGTTTCCAGCTGAAGAGCGCGGTACTCCGCCGCCGCGTTGCTGAGGCCGAGTGGAAGTCGGTGCGTTAGGCTGATCTTGCGATGAACCGGTGAAGCCTTGCTGACGCCTAGATCTGAAGGCGCGACAGTCGCCGGAAGGACTATTGGATCTTGGTTGACGAGGCTCCTGCTCTGATCAGTAGTGAAGCTGAAAGCGTCAAAGCGAATCTTGTCTCCCGAGTGCAACTTGACAATGATGAAAGCCATCGATTTCAACAAAGCTGAACTCAACGATGCCCCTTCCTGGCATGCCAACTGTCGAGAGATAATCTTGATAGTAGATCTAGGTATGTGAGTATGAAAGTTGATGGACACAGGACATGGGGTTTATACAGGTTCAAACTTCCCAGAGGATAACAACCCTATGTCCTGTTTGATGTTTTTGTATTGCTAGGGTTTGCACTAGGGTTAAGGTTTCCCAATGTGAGTTCCGATGATCTATGAAGACCCCATGCCCTCCTTATATAGCTAAAGGGCAGTGGTTTACATAAAAATCTATCATTCGGTTACATTCAATTCTATCTATGCATCAAATCTATTAACCTAACTTGTTGCCTATCCTAAACAAATATCCGAGTAGTTATCTTCTGGGCCTTAATCTCCAATGCTTCATAATCAAGTCCCAGCCCACTTGGCCATATAGCCGAGTGGATAGATATCTCGGGTATACATGTCCCACAACACATGAGTTGTGCTATGCATTGACGGTCGTCCTAGTACAAATGTCAACGTCTATGACATTTTTGGTAGTGATGTTTAGAAACTCCATCATAGAACTGGACCCTTCTATGATGGAACAAAATGATTCATCGTAGATGATAAGTGAGATTCAGAAATGGTTTTTCTATGTCGAAGCATATCAAAACATCATAGAATATCTGAACCCCAACGCGGCATATGCATGACACTTTGGATTTGTTATTAAACTACACCATGTGGCATGTGCAGCATTTATGGGTCCAACATTTCAATGTGGCTTCATTGTCCATTTATTGGGTCCACATGTAAGGACTACAGGTCCTGTTGTGTCTAGTGTCAGGGTCCACATGTTTGACACTTTGGATTTGTCATTAAACTACACCATACAGCATGTGTAGAATTTGTGGGTCCAATGTTCTAATGTGGCTTCAGTGTGCATCTATTGGGTCCGTACGTAAGGGTTGTGGGTCCCGTGGTGTCTAGTGCTAGGGTCCAAATGTAAGGTTTACCGGTTCCACTTGTCGCTGTTGTAGGTGCCCTGTGGTAACGACACAATGGCGGTGTCCGAGGATTTGTCTATCTTTCACAGTACAGGATAGCAAGATAAATTTATAATGAAAGTAACCTATTATTGAAGTCAGAACAAATTAGCAATTTAAAAACATGCAAGTATTGAGTGGACAATAGTAGTGTCTGCCAATACTGAATACCAATCAAAATCACAACAGTAAAATTTATAGATAAATTATTCTCCTACTATAAAGTGATAGCGGCTTGAAACAATTAGATGGTTCTCATAGCAGTACTTGAATATGTAGATAAATCTCTATAGAGCCAAACTAGTAGCTACAGAATAGAGATAGCAAATCAAGTAAATTAGCATTTCCCTACCAGTGGCTCCATTAAAGCACGATCAAAGAAGACTCCTAGAGGAATCACAATACACATCCAGAAAAGTGATTTCCTAATCATGCAACCATACAATCCTTAATGGACTGGCTTCACTCCATAACAGATGGGATCGGCATATCCTAGCTGGAGCGATAGAAAGAAAACACACGATAATTAACCTGCCCTTGATACATGGCTGCTTGGTCATCAAGGTGATCATTCATCATGTTCATATTTGATATTCATATTTGAGTTAACAGTTTGTAATACATCCACAACACTAGAGTAGACATTAAACGTATTTCATGTGTCTCATCTAATCACTAAAACATTCATATTTTTTGAAGTAATTAATAATGATCATGAAGCTTACACAAACGTCTCCACCATGCCTGAATTCCTTGAGTGGTGTCAAATATCTCCGCCTCACGAAAGGGCATATAGCCTAGTGGTTACAAAAGTCTCCGTAGCACCTTAAGTTCTAGGTTCGGCTTTTCGTGGAAGTGAATTTTTTAGAATTTAACAGCATTATGCTTTCAGTAGTAGGCGATGCTCCCGTCGATAGCGAGACGCCAGCGGTGACTTCGTCAATTTAGAGGATTTATCGGTTCAATCTTCAAAAATACTTATAGGGGTAATATTTATGTACATATGTATATAAGAGTGAGTGTGCATATTATAAGTATTTGAGTTATACTATATAATTAAAAAAAAATTCCATCTCGATTGACCCCATTCATAAGAGACAGAGTGCTTCCGCCTCATCCGACCCCCGCAAGTGGGGTCGAGCACCTTAGCCTCACCCGAACCTCGTGAATGGGGTCGAGCGCATCCGCTTCTTTCGGCCCCGCGAGAGGGGTCGAGCGCCCTCGCTTCATCCGCTTTGCCTGGCGCCCACGACTGGTGTCGAGCGCCTCCTTCTTGCCTAACCCCCTCAGAAGGGGTCGAGCGCATTGACGACTGACGCAGGCATTTGAGCCACGTGAGGACAAGCCACTCAGAGTAGACCCTCCATTTATATTTACATATTATTCTAAAATTTTTAATTTTTCTATAATTATATATCATTCTTGTTTTCTAATGCATATTTCTTTTTTTCCAATATAATATTTTTTTTATCACTACATCTCTTTCTCTATTTCTTTTCTTCTTATTTTTAGTACATCCATCTTTTTACTTCTCCTTATTTCCCGTGTCCAACTCCAAAACGACATCTAAATATGAACGGAGGGAGTACGTCACTCATACCGACAATAAGCTACTACCTTCATTCCAAAATATAAATATTTATTGACTTTTAAGAATTAAGTTTAATAATTTGTTTTATTTAAAAATTTTATAAAAATATTATTTATTTTATTATAATATGTTTTATTATTATAAATACTTCAGATGTAACTAATTTGTTTTTATATTTTTTATAAATAGAGTGAATAAGACAAATAGTCAAATGTAATACTCATAGTCAATAAATATTTATATTTTAGAATAGAAGTAGTATGATTCAACAATGACCTGTCCCGGAACGACATGACACTCAGAGTACAACGTGATGACACGGTGACAGAGTACAACGTGATGACATGGTGACCGAGTAATGACATAAACAAGAATGGCGGACCCTACAGCCAATGGAGACCACATGCCTTCACCAAGCATGGAGATTTTTCTCCCTTTCTCTCACTTTTCTCTCTCTATAACTAAGCCCGTTCCCTTGATGTCTAAAACGAAATGAGCCCCATGCTTTTTTTTAGAAAAAGGAATATATATTAATATTTTAACCTCTGTATCGATAGATACATATGACCGTCTATTATTATAACCAAAATTATCAAAGTTATTTTAGAAATAAAAGACAGAAACCAATGAACCTTATTACACAGTGAGTCTATTACTAAAATACCATCCATTGGAAATAAAGATTTGTATCATGATAGTCTCAAGAACACGGCAACCATTCTGAAAGAACGGTCCCTCCCCTTCCTTTTACAACAGTGACCACACCCGTGCACACACACCTTCTCACATTCATCCACCTTTAGAGACTTGGAAGTTCTTTTTCCCCTTTGGCATGTTGTAACCCTCTGTATAACCCAACACAAGTAACACGAGAAACTCAAAATTGGACGTAGAGGACTCTTAAAACCAGATTAATTCTTGTGTTCTCTTACGAATCATCTGGCCTTAAATGTATAATTCATGGAAATTTACTAGTCGATGATTTTAAACACCATTTCAAAAACAGACTTATGAGTAAGGAGAAAAAGACATTTCAAATTTACAAACTGGTTCCTTTTTCTCCCTCCCACCTGCCCCAACCAGAGTTTGACACATAGCAGCATGTGAACCATTGCCTGAATCTTAAACACTGATCTATTTTCTCTAGATCTGTTTCTTCGGATGTTCGGTGGTGCAGGATAGTTTCCACTTTAGGCCTTGTTCAGTTATCTCAGAATGGGCTGGGAGCGTGGCCCATATCCCATGGATCATCCTGGCTTAAAATGAATGCGAGCCTGATAAGAAGTGACTATTTGTTTAAGGTCGGTTTGGATTCCAGTCCAATCCGTCTCGACCATTTTGTCATTTTATATCTTGAAACAAATCTCCATCTCCTACCTCCATAATGGATATTTCCCAAATCCTAGCTATGAATGAAAAGAAGGACGGATTCTTGATGTCAAATGAGGCTTTAATAAGATGGCTATTACACTGGCCGCTAGTGTAAATTTAGCTTGGTTATAAGGAAAAAATGGTAGTTTCAAATGCTAAGGATGTGTTTGGTTGAGCTTTTTCTGGTTTTGACTTTTCAGAAAAGCAAAAAACCCAATCAAAGAGATTCTCTTTCAGAAAAAATCAAAGTCAAAAACATCTTTTAACTAGTTCATTTCTGAAAACAGATAGAAAAGTTTTGGCTTTTGCTTTTACAAGTTTGGATTTTTTTGTCAGAATTTTCAAAAAACAAACTTTTTAAATTCTGACAAAAAGTTTTCTATGGTTGCGGAATAAAGTCTCTCGGTGGTATACATGGTCGGCAGCTTCTGTTCAGCTTTCTCTGATTGCGCGACCTCCGTACGTCCAGCGCTCAGTCACACTTCTCGTGCTACACGGCAGATACGACCAGGACGAGCCGTACGCCCATGCCCGAGCTGCACTGCACGGCCACCGGACGTGCGATAAGGAATACAGCATGAATAGAACTCTAAAAAGGAATACAGCATGAAGAGAGCCGTTCCCGCTTCTTCATGATCATCTGGTTGATTGCAGTTACAATGCAGGCGAGCGAGCACCATGAGAATGGTCTCGTTCTTCCGTTTCTTCATGCCCTCTGCCCTGCATGCGGGCAGGCAAATGTACAACGTGGCCTCGCCAAATTTGGAACGGCTTTGGCGTCGATCCAAATGTACGCCAAATCAGCATTGGCACGCCAAACTTTGGCAGGCTAGCGTATTAGTCTAGTTCGAGCAAGTTGTTGGATCGACGACTAGATATAACAGGTTGTTTGTCCTGCTGCCGGCGGCGGCAGCAGATCCATCGTTCTCCATGGATAACGTTACTGAACATCGATGCATCAAGCATAAGGATCGCCGTCCGTCCCAGCTTGTTCTTTTCTAAAGCCTTCATGCAAACAAAATAAGGTACTAGTAAATTGATCAAAACTGAGATCGGGCCCTTGTTTAACTGAACTTCACTCTGATCCGTCCCTTGTTTAACTAAACTTCACTGATCCGTCCCTTGTTTAACTGAACATCCACAAGTTGAGATTGAGATTCCTTGTCTCACTATCACAAACAGGCACTACAGCGGCAGCAGGGAAAAAACAGTAACGGCGTGGCCAAAAATGGGTCGCTGCTATAAATCAGAATCATTTTTAGCGATGGCTCAAGAAGCGAACCACCACTACTGTATTTTATTGCGGCGGCCTAAAAAACTAACCGTAGCTACTTTATTACCCAGTGACCCAACCCACTATCACCTCGGCTGTATATAATAAGCAAACCCTAGTGCCTTCTCATTCTCTCTCTCTTTGTCCCTCACTCTCTCTCTCTCCCGGACTCCACCCACCGCCGCCTCATCCCCAAACACCCTCTCTCTCTCCCCAAACACATCTCGGGCACGTAGATCCAGACGACAGCGGCCTTGGCCGGGTGGTGGTCTCGCAGGTGGGAGCGGCCGGTGGAGGGCCTTGGCCTTGCGGCCCTGGACGGCGGGCAGGCGGAGGCTTCGTCGTGGCTGACGGTAGAGGGCCTTGGCCTTGCGGCCCTGGACGGGGGGCAGGCGGAGGCTTCGTCGTGGCTGGCGGTAGAGGGCCTTGGCCTCGCGGCTCTGGACGGCAGGCGAAGGCCTCGTGGCTGGCGGCACCGGGCGGAGGACTCATGATTGGCGGTGACGTCGCGATTGGCGGTGGCGGGCGGGCGGTAAGGCTCGAGGGCGGGCGGACGGAGGCCTCGGGCGATGGATCCCGGCGACAAGGCTCGAGGGTGGGTGGGCGGAGGCCTCGGGTGACGGATCCAGGCGACAAGGCTCGAGGGTGGGCGGGCGGAGGCCTCGGGCGGCGGATCTCGGCGGCAAGGCTCAAGGATGGCAAGTTTGATCAGGTGACAGGCGGCCAAGCAGTGCATCCCGGGTAGAGGCACAACGACCTAGGCAACCCCGTCACCTCTGCACGCGAGATCTGGCCTCGGTCCTCACCTCTCTCCCTGGATCCTCCCCTCCGACGGCCTGGCACATCCTCTCCAGCGACCTCTCCGGCACATCCCGCCCCTCTCCGGTGTCCCCCTCCCCCGTCACGGGTCCGGCCATGGCGTGGCCAGATCCGTGGCCATGGGCGGTGGCACGAGCGGGGGGAATGGGTGGGGCATGATTTTTTTTTATTTTTCACAGTAAATGCATAGCGCCCGCTGTTACTGTATGTGTCTTAGTGGCGGGTTATTTATCTCTCCGATGATCCGCCGCTATAAAATATTATTTTTAGCTGTGGAATCATAGCAATGGCTACTGTAGCCCGCTGCTATAGTACATTCTCACCCGCCGTTATACCTACTTTTGTTGTAGTGTCTGGTTCTCTCCTGCATGGCTGCATGGATAAACGAGAGAAAAATACCAGCACGAGGTTTTAGTGCATTGTTCTAAGGGGATATGATCCAGCCTGTGATTAACCGAACGTCGCAAGTTGAGATTCCTGGATGCATGCATAAACTCAGACGCCGCTCCAGAGCATCCACACGCATCGCTGGATATATACCTCTGCTAGGCGCACCCACAGACTACATAGGTGAACCAAGAATTTTTTTCTATTTTATTTTTATTTGAAATTCACTGTTTATTTATACAAAACATTTGAAACTTCTCAACAGTGACATGAACTTCTGCAAATTTATTTGAAACTACTCTTTCAAATCATCTTGGTTTTATTTAACCTAACTTAAGTTGAAACTTTTTGGCTTGAAACATATTTAACTTGACTTACATATTTTTGAATTGGCTTGAAAGTTTTGGATGTGGAACAATTTTAACTTGACATGAATTTGTTTTGAACAATGACATGAAACCTTTGGACTTAAAACTAATTTTGACTTGTTTGTAAATTTTTGGAATTGCTTTGACTATTATAACAAATATTGAAAAAGTATATAAACGGTTCTATTAGGTTAACTTTTAATACAACTTTCGTAATTTGTTGTCAAAATTCAAAATGTTTGACTTTGACCAAACTCATAGATGTTTATATTTGAAACAGAGGAAGTACATGATTTAGGCAAGATTCTTAGAATAGAAAACCAAGTTGAACCAATAATTGCTTACAGCGTAAACCAAAAAAAATAAATCTTTGAGAACATTAATTAAAATACACATACAATGAAACAAATATCATCTTGTATCATGTTACTCTTTTGTGGACATACAACTTTTAGAAATTAAATTAGCAACAGAAAACTTTTCTTAATATTCTTGTCATTCAAGAACTTACTGTAGCATTACTATCGGGCTATATATGTATCCGTCAAAGCTGCAACGCGAGCAAACTCTTTCTTCAATGCTGCTGGCTCCTTAGCATGTGCTGGACCGTGGACAACCCTCTTCTTGTCCCTTTTCTCTACCATCACTCTCACTATTTTAGTCAACAGACCAGCTCACCTTTCTGTTTTGTCCTCCTCGTGAACTGATTTGTAACCGTACAAAAAATGACTTAAAACTTTGATATACCATTTCAAAATGACTTGAAACTTTTCTATAACTGATGTGAAACCATTTGATTTTGACTTGAGATTTCCATGCATGGTTTAGCTCACGGGTTTGGAATAGATGCGACGAGCAAGGAGCAAGTCAAAACAGAGACAATGCAAAACGTTGTGGTTACCCACAACCCTAATTACAATGCCAGGAGAAATGATACTAGTACATTGGTAGAATGATCGAATGCATTGTCTAATATGTCAGGTATCAACTCGCAGCAATTGCAAAAGCTTTGGGGTGTTATGGTATCATGGAGCAGAGCTGCAGCACGTACGGGCTTGCATCATGAGACTATTTTTTCTTCAAATAATATTAGTTTATTCACAATAAAAAATTAGTATTAAAATCTATGAAATTACAGAAGTAATACTCTGCCATATGTTCAATGTGTAAAACACAATTTGGTACGTTGAAGGTACACAAATAAAATTTCCGTACTTCAAATATGCAAGAATATAATTTTGGAACTTTGAATGTACGAAAATATAGATATTTTGTATTTTGGTTCCTTAGATGAACAAAAATATATAAAAATGCAACATTTGACAAGTTTTATAGTTTGGTTGTGTGAAAATACATTTTTAATGTACCAAATGATTGACAGTAGATCCTGGTACACAAAAAAGGCAAAATACTTGTAAAAAGAAATACATGTTCATTAATTTTCATATTATGAGTATATGAAAATAGAAATTATAATTTTTTACTAATATTTCAAATAGTTTCGAATGATATGATGTAAGCCTTATGTTGTTAAGGTTCACAAGTTCTTAATATCATAAGTACACGATATAGAGTATGGCTTTGGGTAGTAGTCTAAGGTTTTTTCAAGAATGATTATAAAATGTTATTGGAATTATTTAGAAAACATATCATTTTTCTTGTTTCTACTTTTCTCAATAGTTACGATAAACTTTTACAAACACCTATTTTTTTCTGGTGCGAAACACGTCCAAATTAATGAAATTAAGGCTTGCATCATAAAATGGATAAAACAAAATTGAACTTCAATGTTTTTTTAGTTTCTGCATTCCATAATATGATATTTAGCATTATGCAATTTTTTATTTTCTTAGTGTGTACCAAGACCTATTGTTGAATATTAGGTACACGAAAATGTATTTTCACACAACCAAACTATAAAAATAGTTGTCTGTTGCATATTCTAATTTTTTGTCCATTTAGGACATGAAAACCAGATATTTATATTTTTGTATACTCAACGTATGCAAATTATACGTTTTGCATATCAAAAATGGAAAAACTACCATATATTCGTATCTTATGGTAGAACAATTAATTTTTTGGTAGACAACTAACGTACCACAGGATATTTTCTTTTGTAATCTATAAAGTTAGATCTTATTTTTATTATAAATTATGAATAAAAGTTTTATTTTGTAAACAAAATATTGCTTCTTGGACCGATTCTAGGTATCATATGTCAGCGATGATTGTGTTCACCGTATGTTCCTCTGGGCATGGTGACATGGTGTCTTACCACAACTCCATGAAATGACACTGTGGATGTCATTCGAGGCCATGTTCTTCTTTTAAGATTGGTGTTCTCGCTCCGGCGGGCACATCGCACTCGCCAACGTGAGGCAAAGCGAAGTTTCGCACAAGCTTTCCATCCTTTGCTGCCACATGGGACCACTCTGTTCTTCTTCCTCCCTACTTAGTCCAACAAAGGCCAAATCACGTTGTCCGTTGTCCATGTTCATCATCGGTCCAAGATTCTTTAGTTGCGTTGGGTTCGTACCCTGGAGTTCATCCTCCCGTTGGACATAGAAACCGGAGGAAGGCCAATATGCGGTGTGTGGGTGGGGCGGCGAGCGCGCCACCGGCCATGGTGGTGGTCACCGGTGGTGGGAGGAGTAGGGGCGGTGGTGGGTGGGGGGGGGGGGTTGAGGTGAGGGGGGAGGCATCTGTGGCGAGGGCGTGGTGGTGGTTTGTGGGGCGGACATCTAGTGGGAGCATTGGAGCCGAAGGGTTAATAGTGGGCTAGTGGCCGATGCGGGAGTTGGTGGTTGGAGGGCGGCAGGCAAGGTGGCAGGAGCTGTTTGCCGATGTTGGAGGAGAAGGTGGCCTGGATGAGGGGTCGCCGCGTGATTGGCGAAACAAGGCCTCTGTCTCACACACGCAAGGACAATACGATGCCCTTGCTCTGTTGCTTCCAGCCATGTTCACAAGCGATTCCAATGCGACCCTGAACATAGGCTATGGCCGCTACCAGTGGCGGATCTAAAGGTGGAGCAGGGGAGGCTTGAGCCCCTCCTACTTCTCCTAGCACAGAGGAGCCCCCCTACAATTCCCCCTTGATTTTGCTAGCCATGGAAGAGAGATTGGGGGCTGGAGGTTGAAGAAGATGGAAAAAACATGTTTGTCCATAAGTTGGGCTCTAACCGAGCAGAATAATGAAAAAATGAGCACTATTTGACCCAAATAGAAAAGAAAAAACCCAGCAAACGAGGTCCAATGCTATATGGCCTGTCTATGGCCCATACATAACTCCTAGCGCCTGGCAGCTTCGACTCGACTCCAGCGGCGCGGCTTTGATGGTTCGACATAGTCGCCAAAACAGATGGCGGCGGGAGGCGTGAGCGTGGCTTGGTGGCTGGCTTCAGTCAGCGGCGTGGACGCGCGGCCAGACGGGACGGGAGGGCGCAGCCAGGTCCAGCACGCGCCGCATCTAAGGCAGGGCCACAGGACCTCACGGGCACGGTGAACACTGCAGATGACTGCAGCTGTAGGATGTGGCACTCAGTGAGCGGTGGCGATTGGCAACAAGCAGGACCGGCGGGCACGGTGTGCGCGAGGTGCGAGCGGGACCGGCGATAGCCGACAGGTAATCCCTCTGTCCAGAACTTCAAATTGGCTGCAAGGTGCTAGAATTTGTAGATTGTAACAAATTAATTTCTGTTGTTAATTTGTAGATTTCAAGATATCCAAGCAGACATTGTTAACCTATTTCTTAAGTTCAAACAAGGGTAACTGTGGTACTACTAGCACTCCAAAAACACCCATAAGAGCACATATGTAGAAAACATGATAATTGAACAAGAACCAAGAGAGCTAAAGTGGAATTTCATTTCTCAAATATAGTTGGCGACCCAGGCAATCGCAAACTAATTGAGCATTATGCATCTGAAGTTAGAGATCAAGGAAAGAGGAAATATGCTTTGGGGGGTCCAACTCAACCAATTAATTATTGCTTCCCTTGTAGATGGAAAAGTGATGCATGGAGATCTTTTCAAACAGCATGGTATGATAAGTTTGATTGGCTGGAGCATAGTATTAAGGATGCGGCATTTTGCTTGTATTCTTACCTTTTCTTTGAGCTAGGAAAACTATCTAAATTTGGGAATGATTTGTTTTCTGAATCCGGTTATACCAATTGAAAGAAGGCTATGAGTATTTTTGAGAAACACAACAATTGCAAAACTCATAACAACGTAAGGTTAGAGTGTGAGGACTTTATGAACCAAAGAACAAGTGTTACAACAAAATGGGTCGATACTAGCAAGCAAGAAGAAATTCGTTACAAGATTAAAGGTGACAAGATATCTAATTGAGCAAGGCGATGCATTCCGAGGACATGATGAGTCTGAATCTTCTCTTAATAGGGGAAAATTTAGAGAGATGGTTGAATGGTATAAAAACAAGAAGCAGTCACTGAAGGATGCATATGACAATGGCTGCACCCAGAATCAAATGTTGTCTCATAATATTCAAAAGGACCTCACAAAGGCTTGTGCACGGCAAGTAACGACGGTGATCATGGATGAGCTTGGAGATAGGAATTTCTCTGTGTTTATTGATGAGTCTCGAGATATATCAATCAAGGAGCAAATGGCTGTGATTTTGAGGTTAGTATTTGTATTTTGTTTTCTAATTTTCTATGGTTAGTATGTGTATTTGTATTGTTGTACTAACTTATAAGAACTTGTGTGCTGCAGGTTTGTTAATGATCAAGGCAAGGTTGTGGAGAGATTGCTTGGTTTTCAAAATATCGAAAAGTTGTACAGCTGCTGCCATAAAAGAAGCTTTGGTTAGTATGTTTTCTTTTCATAAGTTAAGCATCTCTAGGATTCGAGGGCAGGGTTATTATGGAGCATCAAACATGAGAGATGAATTTAATGGTGTCCAGAAATTTATTGGGAACTTAAATCCTTATGCTTTCTATGTGCATTGTTTTGCCCATCAGCTGCAATTAGTGGATGTTATCGTTGTAACTTCTAGTCCAGTCATTGCAGATTTCTTTAACTATGTCCCTTTGATAATAAACATCATGGGTGCATCATGTATGAGAAAGGATGATTTACTTGCAAAGCATCATGATGCTATGTTAGAAAACGTGGAGAATGGTGAGATTAGCACTAGAAAAGGATTGAACCAGGAAAGAAGTGTAGCTAGGCCTGGAGATACTAGATGGGGTTCACATCTTAAAACATTGCTTCGTATGTTTCATATTTAAGATGCCATCTTGGAGGTGCTTGAGATTGTAAAGAAAGATTCTGTTAAACCTACATGCAATGGTGGAGCATTTGGTCTGATTGGTAAAATGCAAAGCTTTGATTTTGTATTCATCATGTTTTTAATGATAGACTTGTTGAGCATAACTGATGACTTATCATGTGCCTTGCAAAGGAAGGGCCACGATATTATTGAAGCAACAAGTCTAATTATGGAAGGGACAATGGATGGGAGCCATTATTCAATAGAGTGAAGTCTTTTTGTGACAAAAAAAATGAGATTAAAGTGCCCAAAATGGCAAGAAAATAGAAGCAAAAGGGATATATTCACGTAAAAGGCAAAAGGTAACAAACATGCATTTCTACCATGTTGGCATTTTCATTCCTACCATAGATTCTATTTTGACGGAGATGAATCGCTTTAATGAAGTTTCTTCAAAGTTACTAGTATGCATGGCTGCTCTAAATCCAAGAAAGAACTTCTCTAGTTTTGATGTGAATAAGCTTGTCAGACTTGCTGAAATTTATGTTGAAGATTTCACAATAGCTGATTGTTTGTTGTTGAGAAATCAACTTCAAAGCTTCATTCTCAACATTAGGAGAAGTGAGGATTTTCTTGGTTGTGGAGACCTTGCAAAGGTTGCACAAAGAATGGTTGAGTCTGGAAAGAATAGATCTTCCCAATTGGTCTATCACCTCATTGAACTCATTTTGATACTTTCGGTGGCAACGACATCAGTTGAGAAGTATTTTCAGCTATGAATATTATAAAGACAGATTTGCGCAGCAAAATGGGAGATGAATGGCACAATGACTTGATGATATGTTACACCGAGAAAGATATTTCGAAGCATTAGTAATGAAAAAAATCATACAAGAGTTTGAAGTCATGAAAAAACGCTGGATGTTAGTGCAAAAAATAATTAAGTGGTATGCAATCTTTTTCCATTTTTCTGATTTATTTGAAGTAATGAAATATTTAAATTAATATTTATTTACTCTCTCTCTTTTTTCATAGACAATTGTTACACATGAGGATTAATGGGTCCTAGTAGTGTGCCTTGTCATTTTTTTATATGAAATTTGTTTGAATATTCAAATTTGAAAATTATCTTAAACAATTTGAACTTGTGTTAATACTTCTTAGCCCCTCCGCCCCTGTTGGCGGCTGATAAAACCCAGAATCGGCCACCAACCGGTCGGGAAATACAAGGTAAAGACCAAAGTTTAATAAATATTTGTTTAAACTAATAAAGTTCCACGAGTTTTGGTGAAGTATGTGTTTGCATGCATAAGAGAGCCAAAATATGCAAAAATATGAAGAAACACCCCGTCAGTCGATGACAACTGTGAAACAACCGTTTTCTCCGGCCAACAGGGTCGTTTTCAGGCTGAAATCAGGAACCAGCCGACACGGTCATATACGGCTGAAATCAGCCACCTGACTGGTTAACTGGGTTGTTTTCAGGCTGAAATCAGGAACCAGCCGACAGGGTCATATATGGCTGAAATCAGCCACCCGACTGGTTAATAGGGGTTGTTTTCAGGATGACCATCTGACCCGGCTAGTTTTGCAAAAACACTTCACCATGATGCCATTTTCTCCTCCTGGATTAAGAATGATGAAATATGACTAAGGAAAAAAAGCCCAACAAGTGGCCTAACCAGGAGAAGACATGGGGCAACTCGGAGTGGGTCGACACCCGGCCTAGGCCACCACCCGGCATGGCCCGCCGCCCGGCCTGGCCTGCTGCCCGACCTCGGGTTGCCACCCGGGGTTGCCAGCCCATGAGGCCCAATATGCCTACCGGCCCTTAAATGGAGAATTTGGTACAACCGACCAAATAACCGTCATCGGGACAAGATCGAGCCAACCAAAAGAAGTTGGTCGCAAACCGACACGATCCTACGGCCGCCTGGCACACGTGGCCGCCCAGCATGGCCCACCGCCCTATGCACCGACTTTGGCCAACCGAACCTCCTTCACCTACAAATACCCCCCGGACCATCGCTACCTATAAATAGAGGGGGAATTCGGTAGAAGAAGGGCATCGAAGCAAGAAACACATCATTGGAGTCCATTTCCCACTACTTGTGCTACTTAGTAGAGTAGGTTAGTTAGTCGAGAGTTAGAGTCTAGTCGAGAGCATCGCTCGATATTCCGGAATTGTCTTGGAGTCTTGGTATGAGCTCTCTTGTATCTTTTCTCTTTATGTAAGACTTACCCTTTATCAATATAAATATGTTTTGTTTTATATCTTGTCAAGTATTTATCTTAACTTAGTCATTTTCCTTAAGTTAAAATTATCAGGAAGAAACTTTGTTGCGTAGTTCACGGGTTTTCCGGCTAGGATTTAATTAAGTTTGGTTCTTTTCCAAACTTAAACTTGGTTATTTCCCGGCTATCCTTCCGCTGGGCCAATGGAAGAATATCTAGTGAAAGCGTAGGCGCGGTGCCTAATTTACCACTAGATGGATTTGCATTCGTCCCCACGGGCTGTGTGGTAGGCGGCAGGTGGTGACAGCCCTATCCGTCCCTTTAGTAATCCAGCACGTTCGGGAAGTCTCAAGCAGACTTGTATAGCGATAGTGTAATCACTTGTAGAGAGGTTAGTTATCGACCCATATTAGTGGAACGTTTTCGTGCCCCGAAGTGACCTAATAGGTGAAAGACTTGAGGCTGTACCAAGAAACTGGCATAAGCACTCAACCCGATTAACTAGAATTTGACGCTTGGCTTAGATATACTAGGAAGGTATAATTTTAGGAATCTTAGATATAGACTCACTGTCCTCCCGGCTAGCTTAACCAATCTCTTTATTTATCTTAGTGTGAATTTCTCCTGGTGTTGCTACCCTATCATTACCCCCGTCTTTGGTTAGTTGGTATAATTCTTATAGCTATATCTTTGTTAAACTAAGATAATCTTACGCCTAGCCTCCCTGAGGAAAATAAATACGATACCTTGGAATACTCCCAGGTGAAATGCTACAATGGTGTTTCGTGCGCCTACGGATTAATTCACATTATTCTTAAAGCATAACAAACGCCAACAAATATTTCTGGTGTTGTACTAGGATTAGTGATATTCTTGACACGATGTTAAGAAATACCAACAAGCATTTCTGGCGCCGTTGCTGGGGAAGCAATAGGCTAAGATATCAGAAATTTAACATTGATATTTCTTTCAAGAAGTTACCGCTTTCCTTTGTGGGCTTACCCTTGTTCTGTTTATTTGTGGTATAAACAGACCGCTTTATGAATGGTTTCGACCTACCAAACAACTACCACAATGATCCGGAGGCTTTGTTGAGGAGAGTGCATCAACAACTCACCGCTCCTTGGCCTAGACTTGCTCTTAAAGCACCTCCGACCACACTAGCTCAGCAGCAAGATCCTTCTACATCCGCTCAACCAACCATGGCTGAAAAGATGATCCATGATGAGAAACCATGTGGAGATGTGCCATGGTTTGCAATATATGTGATAGTAATTAACTTGAGCAGATTTGGTGTTTGAGTTGAAATGCGGGGATCTGGGGATTGCTTGAGCTTGTGCATGTTATGGTTTTGAATAACCGGAGTTGGTGGAAGTATTGATGATGTTGCAGGAGTTGGTAAATGTGTTTTCTTGTCTCATGATGTATAGGTTAGTGGAGTCGATTTAGCGGTAAACGATGAGAGGATCGGGCAGAAGTAGGAGACTAGGGGTCGGACGATCGAGATGCCGGATGAAGTCAAGGGTGATCCACATCGTACACATGGAGGGGCAAGAAGCACGGACAATTTCGTGATTGAGCCTCAAAACCATGGTGGTGATGAAGACGGTGTGTTGACCAAGTCAAGGTGAGCGGGATGCCGGTGCAAGTGAAAAGGGGGCCCGATGGACAGCGACTGGGAGAGACTTGCCGGTGGTCAGAATCGTGGGACAAGGTGACACGCGTCGACATCGAGAAGTCGCGCTTTGAGAAGCGTGCAAGGTGGTTTCCTGGTTTGGGCCTCAAAACCGGTGGCGACGATTGGAGGTGCACTTGGCACCATCGTAGAGCTTGCATCGAGGCCAAGCAAAGTTGTGAAGGGCTTGATGGCATTCGGGCAACGAGGGGAAAGATCGACAAGTTTGCCCCTGGTGGTAGGTGGCAATGTTATGTAGGTCAAGGGTAGAGTGGTGATATGGGCAACCCTTAGGTCTATATAAGGAGAGGTAGGTTTGGTGGAAGAGGTGCCTCTCTTTCCCTTGGCCTTGCCTGAAGTCTTCATTGAATGTGCTAGGAGAGGTCTTCATGTAATAGAGGAGAGGAGAGGGTGTGTGAGAGACATCTCTTGCTCTTCCAAATAGTGGGAGGAAGAGGGTAGCTTTCTAGCCTTGTATCTATGGATCTTGTAAGCATGTTTCCATGATATGAGATTAATTTTCGTGCTCAAGATCTTCCTCTCTCCCTAAATCCCAAATTTCTCTTTTTCTCCATTTTTGAAGGTATTTTCGTGGAGATTATTGATCTTGTTTTTGAGTGGGTTTTGGTACGAATTTCTTAGGGGATCTTGGTGCTAGCACATGCCTAAACATTCCTCTATGGATCCTTGATTGAATCCTAGGCAAGAGCACCTTTGATTTAATGGATTTCCTCAAGAACATTCAAACCGTAGAACTTTTGGTAAATCATCAAATTCACGATGAATTCTTGAGTTTTTTTGTGTGATTCCATTTGGAGTAGATGTGTCCTAGCATGATGTATCTCTAGTACAAATTTCATGATTCTTGGAGTTTGTTTGATAGGGTTTTGCAATTTTTCTTTGCGATTCACTATTGTTGTTCTGAACCTGTGGGGCCCAACTGGCAGTGTCGATGGCTACTGCCGGTGGCACCAACTGCCGATGGACCAGTAGGACCAGCAGTGCCAGATCGAACCAGCACCGTCGATCGGGACTGCTGATAACCTGATCGGCACTACCGATTCTCTGTTAGAACAACTCAGTTTTGAGTGTGTTTCTTCCATAGTTTTGTGCCTTGGTTGTCCACCTTCATTAATTGTTTTCTGTGTGTTTTTTCCATAGCTTTGTGTCTTGGCAGTACTCAACCGGCACTATCGACGATCTAATCGCGCTGCCGATGCTTTGTCAAATTTGTCGATCGGCACTGCCGATGACATGATCGGCACTGTCGATGCAAGTTCAGAACTGTTTTGATTTGAGTGTGACTCTCCCATAGCTGTGTGCCTTGGCTGTTCTCTTTCACCTCTCGTGCTTCCGCTTTAGTCTTTCGCTGTAGTGAGTCATTCCTAGGGTTTGCACATCACAAGTTGGTATGTGACCTTTGTGATTTGTTTAGAGGTTGGCTTGGGTTGTATTTGGGATATAGGCTAAGTTCTCTTGGAGAATTTTAATTGACTCCCATTCACCCCCCCTCTGGTCGCCTTCTCGGTTCTTCATTTGGTATTAGAGCCAGTTTGATCACTAGTTGACCTTAACTGGTTTTGTGATCTGAAGGCGACATGGAGAAGCGTGTTGTCAAGCTCTGGATGTTTGATGGAGAGGACTTTCCCTACTGGAAGTCACGGACCAAGGCTTATCTATTGAGCCAAGGATGTGCTATTTGGTAGATCATTGAGCAAGACTACGCCATATCGGCCAACCTCAACACTACGCTTGTAGGTGAGTTAAACGGGTATGAAAACAACTCCAAAGCTGTCAATATTCTGCTCTCTGCACTTGGTAGGAGTGAACATGATCGCGTTGCACACCTTGACACTGCTCATGCTATTTGGGATAAGCTTTGCACATACCACGAGGGTATTAATCAAGTCAAGTCTATGCGTAAGGATTCTTACAATAGACAGTACCAAACCTTTGTACAAAAACCTGGCGAGTCACTAGATGACACTTTTCGTAGGTTTGAGGCAATTGTGTGCAACTTGCGGGCCTGTGGTAACCTTGTGTACAATGATAATGATAGAGCTAAGCAACTGCTGTATTCACTTGATGAAAATGTTTGGGGGGTTAATATTGCTGCTCTAGAAGAAGCTGCTGCTTCAATACCTTGAACTGTGAAGAACTGTATAGCAAGCTGAAATCTCATGAACTGTCTAGGAAATCTCGTCCTAATCATGTTAATTCTGTTTCTAGCATGGCGTTGCTAGAACTAACCCCTCACTTGACAAGTCTTCTTTGGAGTTTGCTCTGTCTTCTCTTGTTGCAGCTTCCGATAAACAGATGGAGTGCATTCCTGACAAGGAGCTGTCCTTGCTCACAAGGAAGTTTAGGAAGTTCTACAACAACCGGAAATAGAGAAGAGGAGGTAGTTCAAGAACTTGCTTCGAGTGCGGTGACCCGGGACACTTCATTGCTGATTGTCCCAAGAAGAAGAAGAAGGCTGGGTACCGTGATAACAACACTGAATACTTCAAGCAGAAGAAGAACCGCTTCTACAAGAATGGCAAGAATTCCAAAAAGTTCACCAAGGCCATTGCACGCGCCTGCATTGCTGCCTTGAGCGATGTCGACCTCACATCAATCAAAGGCCTTACAAGCTCAGAGGAGGAGGTTGAAAAGCCACGAGTCAAGAGGAAGGATGACTTTACCGGGCTTTGCTTCATGGCAAAGAACAACCATGACACCGACTCTGGATCCGACTCCGACACAAGCAAGGTACCTCCCACTCTTGATGAGCTCTCTTCTAAACTTAATCATTTGCGCGATGTTCTACTCATGCGAGATGATAAGCTTCATAGCGCTATTCGTGAGAGTAGAGAACTTAAGTCTAAGTTGGAGAGTGCTGAGTATGAGATCACTTCACTTATGTCTAAGCTTGCTAAAGATGACATGGCTGTAGAGTGTGAGTCTTGTCAAGTTGTGATGAATGATCTTGCATAGAGGGAGAGTGTGCATGCTTAAGTTGTCAGTCAGCTTGAGAGTGCCCTCAAGGAGCTTGATGAATTCAAAGCTAGACCAACTCTTTTGGATGCATGTCAGAAGTGTCCCAAGCTCACAAGTGAGTTGGAAGCTCAAACCCTCAAAGTCAAAGAGCTCGAGTCCAAGTTGCTCATTGAGACTCGGTCTAAGGTCCTTCCACCATCATGTGAAGTGTGTGTCTCTCTTAAGCACAAGCTTGTAATCACTAGGGAGGAAAACAAAGTCCTAGTGAGTGAGGAGAAGATTGAGAGTGACTTGGCAAGAGTCAAAGAGAGTGCTAGTAGGTCAACCTACAACTTGGGCTTGGGATTTGAGAGGTGTGACAAAGAGAGTGAAAATGTGGGTAAGTTTGTGCCTAGCTCTATCTACAAGGATGAGGAACAATCCATCAAACCCACTGACACAAACTATCCACCAAACCCCAAACCTTCCTTCAACCCAAAGCAAACAGAGAAGCCAAAACCTAAACCTCCTGTGCAAACAAAGCTTAAACATGAGAGTGTCTACATTTGCATGTTCTATGGTCGTAAGGGTCACTTGGATGAGTACTGTTATAGGCGTAAGAGGATTGAGAGGATGCAAGCTGAGTTAACTAGGAATGTGCATCATGATGATTTTGATGGTTTTTAGCCTTGCTCTTTTTCTCGTGCCTATTGTGGACAGGGTCATTCTTCATACGGCTTTGATTTACAAAACAGAGGCTTTGCACAGCAGCGCTTTGGCGCCCTACATTTTCCTCATCGTGGTGAGCGTCGCTTGCATTGGTTTGGCTTTCACATAGATGATTTCTATTCTCACAACCCCAGGTTTGAGTCGAGATGCTTTGATAGGCCATGTTTTCCCCATCGTGGTTCTCATCCCATGTGTTTAAATGTTAATGTGCAAAGAACTGTGATGACTACTACTGGTCGTATGGTGAAGTGCTGGATTCCCAAATGCTTTTTGACTAACCTAGCACTGAGCGATCGACTTTTCCTTCTCGTTCTTTGTAGGAAGCAGGTGGAGGCCTGGAGAACAAGTGGCTAATGGACTCCGGGTGTTCGTGCCACATGACCGGAGATGCAAAGTGGTTCTCTAGCCTCACTCCCTTGAAGTGCCAGGAGTATGTGACCTTTGGTGATGACAAGAGAGGGAGAGTGAAGGCAAGAGGCACGGTAAAGGTAAATGAAAAAGTCACTCTCAAGGATGTTGGTTTGGTTGAGCATCTCAAGTACAATCTCCTCTCTGTTTCTCAGCTGCTTGATGTTGGTTTGGAAGTGCGCTTTAAGAAAAATGCTTCTTGTGTTCTTGATTCAAATGACTCTTTGGTTTGTGGGAATTCTAGCATTAGAAAAGTTTTCCATGCCGATTTTGCTGGTTCTCCTCGTTCTCACAAGTGCTTGTTTGCTCAATCTTCTTCTGAGCTCTGGAAATGGCATAGGAGACTAGGTCACATGAGCCTTGACTTGTTATGTCGCTTGAGTGGACTAGGCTTGATCCGAGGATTGCATAAGGTCAAATTTGATAAGGATTTGGTTTGTACTCCTTATCATCATGGGAAAATAATTGTCGCTTCTCATCCACCAATTAATTTTGTGGTGACTGAACGTCTTGGAGAGTTGCTTCACATGGACACTATTGGTCCTTCTCGGGTTTGTTCAGCAGGTGGGAAGTGGTATGCTCTTGTGATTGTTGACGACTACTCTCGCTACTCTTGGGTTTACTTTCTTGATAGCAAGGATGAAGTGTTTCATCACTTTCGGAGCTTAGCTTTGAGGTTGTTCAAGGAACTCCCAAGTGCATTACGCCAAAACACAGTGATAATGGCACCATGTTCAAGAACTCCTCTTTTTATGCTTTCTGTCTTGAGCATGGTATTAAGCATCAATTTTTAGCACCTCGTGTTCCCTAGCAGAATGGTGTGGTCGAAAGAAAGAACAGAACCTTGGTGGAAATGGCCCGGACGATGCTCGATGAGCATAGGACTCCGAGGTGGTTCTGGGCTAAGGCCATTAGCACTGTTTGCTATGTTTCCAATCAGACTTTCTTGCGCTCAATTCTTAATGTGACTTTCTATGTGCTACATTTTGGGAGGAAGGCATCTGTTTCTCATTTGTATGCCTTTGGTTGCAAGTGTTTCATTCTCAAGCGTGGCAATTGATAAGTTTGAGTCTAGATCTTCTGATGGCATCTTTCTTGGCGACACCCTTCATGGCCATTCGTACAGAGTTTTGAATTTGGAAACTAACACCATCGTAGAGTCCTGCGATATAACCTGTGATAAATCAAACTCTTGTGCAAGCAATGTGATTGAGACTACCGGTACCAAGGAGATGGAGGAGAGCATCTTTGTAGAAGAGGACCTACAGGGCTTGGATGATGACGATGATGAGTCATTCCATCCTACATCCGAGCTTGTTCCTGCTGCTACCATCACTCCAGTAGAGGGTCCAGAAGCTTCTACATCTACTTCAGTAGCTATCGAGCGAGCTCCAGCTGTGGTTGAGGCAGAGGTATGCTCTGAGAGAGAGGCTCCTCACCACATTCAGCGTCAACATCCACCTCAACAAATGATCGGTAATCTCTATGAGATGACAACAAGGTCAAGGTCTGCATATCTCACTTGCTTTACCAACTCTCTATTTGTTGCAACCTTTGAACCCTGGGATGTTGGACATGCACTATTTGATGAATATTGGGTTAATGCCATGCATGAGGAGTTGGAGAACTTTGAGAGAAACAAAGTATGGACCCTAGTAGAGCCTCCTGTTGGTGTCAATATCATTGGAACCAAGTGGGTTTTCAAAAACAAGCATGGGAAAGGTGGTGAGGTTGTTAGAAACAAGGCTAGGCTTGTTGCCCAGGCTTTCAGTCAAGTGGAGGGCTTAGACTATTGGGAAACCTTTGCTCCTATTGCACGCATAGAAGCCATTAGGATCTTTCTTGCATTTGCTGCCTCTAAGGGCATTAGACTTTATCAAATGGATGTCAAGAGTGATTTCCTAAATGGTTTTATAGAGGAAGAGGTTTATGTAAAACAACCACCTGGTTTTGAACACCACAAATACTCAAACCGTGTGTACAAGCTTCAGAAGGCTTTGTACGGGCTAAAGCAAGCACCTAGGACATGGTATGCTAGGCTTAAGACTTTCTTGCTAGAACGCAGGTATGTCATGTGGTGTGTTGACAAAACATTGTTCACTCTCAAGGATGACAATGACTTTCTAATGGTTCAGATTTACGTGGATGATATCATCTTTAGTGGTTCCTCTCATGCTCTTGTGTCTAGATTTCAGGAAGCTATGGAAAGTGAATTTCAGATGTCGATGATGGGTAAGCTCACCTTCTTTCTTAGACTTAAAATCAAGAAGTGCAAGCAAGGCACCTTCATACATGAAGCCAAGTATACGAAGGATCTCCTGAAGAAGTTCAACATGGTCAATGTGAAGCCGTTGTCTACACTAATGTCCACTACAACAGCACTTGACCCTGATGAAGACTATGAAGCGGTGGACCAAAGGGAGTACATGAGCATGATTGGCTCCCCCTTGTATCTGACGGCGACATACACTTTGCAGTGTGTCTTTGTGCTCGCTTTGAGGATTCCCCAAGGGTGACTCATTGCAAGGCTGTCAAGCGCATCTTCAGGTATCTCAAATACACCCTTGAGTTAGGTCTTTAGTACTCTTCATCTTCATCTCTGGATCTCATTAGGTATTCAGATGCGGACTTTGCTAGGTGTATAATTGATAGGAAGAGCACTTCTGGTACTTCCCATTTCTTGGGTACTTCTTTGATCTATTGTTCTTCTCGTAAGCAGTTGAGTGTAGCTCAATCTACCACAGAGGCTGAGTATGTTGTTGCTGCTAGCTGTTGCTCATAAATCCTATGGGTTGTATCTACCATGAGAGACTATGGGTTAACCTTTAATAGTGTTCCACTCATGTGTGATAACTCCAGTGCCATGTGCTTAGCCAAAAATCCAATCCAACATGGTAAGGTCAAACACATCAATGTGCGATTCCACTTTCTGAGAGATAATGTTGAGAAGGGGGATGTTGAGCTCAAATACATCGACACCAGAAACCAACTAGCCGATATCCTCACCAAGCCCCTAGATGCTTTGAGACATGCTTTTCTTCGGGGGAACTTAGTGTTTGTCATCTTTACGGCATCATTTGAGGGGGAGTTGGTGTTCTCTTGTATATATGTATCTTACCTTTTATGTATTGCATCTCATATGTAATATATGCATTGGTAGATGAGCTTTGATTCTTATGCTTTCTTGCATTTCTCCTTGCTATGATTGAGCTTGAGCTAAGTTGTGTGGATGTGATAGTAATCTCTCATGCTTAGATTTTCTAGATGGCCTGTTATAAAATAATGTGAGCAACTTGCTAATCTTAAAGGTAAACTAAGCTTCTTGTGAACCTTATGAACTAATCTTGCTAAAACTTGCTCACCATGTGTGTAATTGCTTTTATCCTTGTTGAAACTTGCATTGAGGCTAGTCTAGAGGATGTCTTGGCTTCGGCACCTTGTGTTTGCGAAATGGAAGGCTTTGCAAATGTTTAGCTCATGATGGAACATTGTGAAAACGTGTGTTCCTTTTGCCGCAAAGACATGCTCTTTTGTCTTGTAAATAAACCTTGGATAATCTGTTAAGTGCATTTGATCAAGAATAATTCTAAAATGCTAAATCCAAACACTGTGACTTGAGGCCTCGTGGTGTTTGCCGTACCCAGTCATGCGACCCTCCGCATGGATAAGGGAACACATGAGGATAAACAATAATCACCTGATCAACTGAGTCTCTGTTGCATATGTGAGTGTTTATAAAGCTCATTTTCTACGAATGCTTGTTGCCCTAGTTGAGATTGAAACTGGCTAGATTCTTATGATTCACTTGATGCTTGTTTTGCCTTGGATGGGAGTACTTACACATGTGGTGGTAGTTTTTCTCATGAGGAGTAAATTTGATTCTATCTAAGCTAGTCAATCTTTTTGCTTAGCTTGTATAACTCTTGGTGTTTATGCCTTGCTATCTATTTTTTATATTTGTATGATTGGGAGCTATTGATTTTACACTTCATGGCTCTATGTTTATCTTTAGCAAAGTTAAATGCTTGTTTGCATAATTATTGAAGCTCCTTAGGTTTGCATTTTCATGCATTGCATGTTTGCTTGTTCTTTTGCCTCTTTGATGAGTTCGTTGCCAAAGGGGGAGAAAATATTGGGTCATGGACAAATAATGCTAAGAAACTTAAATTGATCCATTTTGCATTACATGAGACCTACCACAAGTTGAGGGGAGCATATCTTGATCTTGAGCGTTTTCTTGTGTTTTTCACATTCTTTGCGTCTTAAGTCACTTTCTTTGCCAACTCTTGGTTTTGCGATCCCTACTTTGCTAGATGGCTTATTCTCACCGTTTTTTGGGTTGAGCCATTTGGATGAGCTTATTGGGTTTCATATTTCAAATCCTAATCCTTGTGCATTTGGTGTTGTCAATGTACTCATCAAGGGGGAGATTGAGAAACCATGTGGAGATGTGCCATGGTTTGTAATATATGTGATGAGTAATTGACTTGAGCTGATTTGGTGTTTGAGTTGAAATGCGGGGATCAGGGGATTGCATGAGTTTGTGCATGTTATGGTTTTGACTAACAGGAGTTGATGGAAGTATTGGTGATGTTGTAGGAGTTGGGAAATGTGTTTTCTTGACTCATGATGTGTAGGTCACTGGAGTCGACCTGGCGGTCAACGGCGAGAGGATCGGGCACAAGTAGGTGACTTGGGGCCAGACGATTGGGATGCCCGGTGAAGTCAAAGGTGATCCACACCATACATGTGGAGAGGCTGTAAGGATCATGACCATTGAGGTCACCCCGAGGTATGGAGTTTTGGTGATACATGACAAATATGAAATGTGACTAATATCTACACGAGTGTTGTTCGTGTAGGAAACCCTTTCTATCTTATGATGATTGTCTACGGCGTCGTTGGCAATGGATGACAATGACCGTAAGCATGGAGGCTTGTGAACTTGATGGAGTCCAAGGGTTGATGGAGATGGATCAAAGCGGAGAACAAGCTGTGGTGCAAGTGTTTGGAACACTTGAGTAGTTGTTAGGGCTTTGAGTCCATAGGAAAAACTGGACTATCAAGGGGGTCTAGGTCATTCTCTTAGGTCATGTCTAGTCGGTGATGTGCAAGGTAACTCAGTGAAATCACAGGAACTAGGTGATAGTGGAGAAGCCAAGGAGCTGTTCGGAGAAGCCGGGAAACCAAGTCAAGCGAGGACAACAAGTTTCAGCTTCTAGACATAGTGACCGGACAGAGGGGTCAGAGGTGGCCGAACTGTACGGTCACTATGTGGAGTTTTACAAGACTTAGCACGAGGAGCAAGGACTCTGTCTGCAGGAGACTCCATACAGACTGGACGGTCCGGTCTGCTGATTGGAAGGTCCGGTCAGTAGGAGTGCAGAGACGATAGAGAGGATGCAGTTTGCGGACCTTCGAGGAATGGAGAGAGAAAGTGGACCGGACGGTCCGATCTAGTGACTGGACAGTCCAGTCAGTACAGGGGATCGCCTAGACAGAGGAGCCGATGGCTGGAGAGAGCCGTTATAGAGTGACTGGATGGTCCGGTCACGCTGTGACCGGACAGTCCAGTCAGTGTGTCCAGAAAGGCAATTTCGAGGAGCAACACGACTAGTTTGAGGTTGGGAGCCTATATAACTTTGTTGCTGGGGTCTTGGAGACCTGTCTTGGCTGGAGGAATACCTGAGGATAATTGGTAAGGTCCAAGAGGAAAAGAGGAGAGCACTAGGAGAGGATATTGGATATCTTGAGAGTGCTAGTGAGAGTAACATGGAGTGATCTTGCACATCTAAGGCTAGGGTGTCCTTGAGGGTGTGATCTAGGTTGTTACTCTTGGTCTATGGTGAGAACTAGACCGGTTAGGTGTCGGTGATCGAGCCTATCATGATTGGTTGTGAAGGCCATCAAAAGTTTGTACACGGTTTGAGCCCGCCGTTGGAAGGGGCATCAATAGTGAGCGCCCATGCCGGCTCGGGGAGTATGGCAAGTTCTCGAGGGAGGCGAGCTTGTGCTTTGTGCAGCGGTGACGCACACCGTGTCTTCACTCGAGGAGTGATTGCGGGCTCGTGGGCGAGAACTCCACTAGGTGGCGGGAGGGACCGGTACTTCGGCGGGAGTGGTCCAACGAGGAGTAGGGGTAGGCGCCATCCGTCTGAGACCTCGAGAAAAAATCATGAGCCATCTCTTACTCTACTCCTTGCTTTGATGCATTACCTTCCACATTTACATACCGTGCTATTCATGCTTGTGTGCTTATCTTGCTCTAGTTGACTACCTTGTAGAATTGCATGAATAGGCTTGTTGCTTGCTAGTAGTGCTTGAGCTTCCGCATTTGATCACTAGCATGTATAGTAGTTGTTTTGGCTTGATTGCTATCCTTGAATGTGTGGTACTACTCATGCTTGTTTGCACTCGTTCCTTGTCTTGTAGAATTGCATGAGTAAGCTCCTTTGCTAGCTTGGTGTGTGCTTCCGCATTGTTTCTTTTCTAGATTGCATAGGAGTTGTATTGCCTTGTGTGATCCACTAGTATGCTTAGTTTGTTGTTCCTTTCACAGGACTAATATCTTGCTAGTGTGATCACCACTAGAATTGCATAGGAGTTGTATTGTGTTTGTGTGATCCACTAGTATGCTTAGCTTGTTGTTCCTTCCATAGGATCATTATCTTGCTAGTGTGATTACCCCTAGGATTGTGTAGGAGTTGTTTTGAGTGATCGGTTTTAGGATTTGGTGAATTTGGTACATAGTGCGAGTTCCCGATTCACCCTCCCCCCTCTTGGTCACTCGGTCTTTTCAAGTGGTATTAGAGCAAAGTGCTCATCATAAGGCTTAACCGTCTTGAGTAGTGACCGTATTGAGTTGGCATGTCATCCCATACGGGGCCGGGTCATGGCTCATGGAAGGATCACTTTAAAAGCTACCTAAATGCAATGATTCCAGATGAGTTGATGGATAGTCTTGTGGACTTTGCCAATACCTTTATCGATAATTATGTGTATGATGATTGTGATGATTGCGTAGATGCGCCTTGTACTAGTGAGTGACTAGACTCTTCTAGCAATGACTTGATAGGTTGCTCTACTAGTATGCCTAACATGATGATTGATAATGATGTGTCTCTTGATCTTGCTTTCTCTACTAGCATTGATGATGTTTGTAAGTCTCGTATTGATCATGCTAGTAGTTCTATTGTTGAGGAGCTCTTTGCTTTTTATGCTAATGATAATGAGGACTTACTTGACTCTCTTATTCGCTTGCAAGGTATTGTGGACAGGATTGGGGCAACTTCTTTCGAGCTTCCCAAGATCATGATAGTGGAGAAGATCCTCTCCTTGGTTCTGAGTAGCAAGCTCTTCTACGTCACACTTGACCTTCTCATGGAGAAGAGTCTCTCTGTAGAAGATGTGATTGAGCTGCTCTTCAAGGATGAGGAGATTGCCGCAAGCATGGCATGGAAGAGGACATTCAAGGCAACTTATGAAGCATTCTCGAGCAAAGGGAAAGGACTAGCTTCGAGCTCAAACTTCTTTGATCCCTCCACAAGATTGTCTTGCAACAACTTCTACAACCCCTTTGGAGCAAGACATACATCGGGTGCTTCGTCAAGCTCTACCTCAAGTGTCATTCCAAGTCCTACTTCAAGCACTTTGAGTGGACCGAGCATTGGCATGGGGGGAGCACCAACAACAATGCTCGCTCGATCATCTGAGATGATCAATCTTGCGGCTTCGGCTCCAACGCCTTCACCTCCTCTGCTCCCTCCACCACAAGATCATCTTTGACATCTTTGTAGAGCTCACCAACAAGACCTCCTCTTTGAACTTGGTGAATTTGTGAGAAATCCGAATGATGACCTTTGTGAGAATCTATTGAGCATCTATGATCTTGTGTGTAGGATTAACTCTTTTAGGGGACTTCAGAAGATTGCACCACATGAAGTGATTGACAAGCTCCTCCAACAAATCACAACTCCTGAGAGGAGTTTCTTACTTGAGGAGGTTGTCAATGGGAGATATGAGCTCTCAATTGAGAGAGCAATGGAGATGATACTTGTGCTCCTCTCTCAAGTGGGACATGTGCTTGAGCACATCACTGGACTCTATGATCCTCCCCATTACTACATCAATCTTGACAATGTGCACATGGGGGATGATCATGAACATTAGAGATATCATGCTCCTCGCTATCCCATTAGGAGGATACTATTGGATGGGATTGCAAGAATCCCTATCTATGAGGATGGTCTCATTGGTCGACATCATGAGGTTAGTGCTAGTCAATCAAGTAATGCTTTGGATACTAACTCAACTCCTCTTCCTCTAGTGCTTGTCTTATGGGTACTACTAGGGTCAACTACAAGAGCGGAGGCACTCACTGGATTCTTGATAGTGGGTGCACTCAACACATGACCGGGAAGCCAACCATGTTCACCACCATTGATGAAGACGAAGAGAGTGAGAAGGTGACTTTTGGGGATAACTCAAAAGGGAGAGTTAGAGGCTCGGGCAAGGTGGCCATCACAAATGACCTCCATCTCTCCAAAGTCTTCCTTGTGGAAACCCTCAACTTCAACCTTCTATCTATTGGTCAACTTTGTGACATGGGTTTCAAGTGCACGTTTGATGATGATGGTGTAACAATTGAGAATGTCAAGAGAGGGCTAGTATTTCATGGAGTGAGACATGAGAACTTGTATGTCACGGACGTCAAGTCAAGCAATATGCCACCAAGCACTTGCCTATTCACTAAGGCATCCAAGGGATGGTTGTGGCATAGAAGGCTAGCACATGTTGGAATGAATCAGCTCAAGAAGATTGTTATGAGGAATCTAGTTGAAGGAATCAAGGATGTGACCTTTGAGAAGGATAAATTGTGCAGTGCTTGTCAGGCGGGGAAATAAGTTGCATCCTCACATCCCACCAAGTCATTCATGTCTACATCTCGTCCTCTAGAGCTCTTGCACATAGACTTGTTTGGGCCAACACATTACAAGAGTCTAGGAGGCAATCTATATTGCTTGGTGAATGTTGATGATTTCACGAGATATACTTGGACCTTCTTTCTTGTGGACAAATCTCAAGCCAGTGGTATCTTCAGAAAGTTTGCCAAGAGGGCAAAGAATGAGTTCAATGCTAGCATTGTGAAGATAAGGAGTGACAATGGGACAGAATTCAAAAACACCACAGTGGAGGAATATTGTGACAAGAAGGGGATCAAACATGAATTCTCTGCTACATATACTCTCGAGCAAAATGGAGTAGTGGAGAGGAAGAAGAAGACACTCATCACTGTTGCTCGTGCCATGTTGGATGAGTATGGAACTCATGAGAAGTTTTGGGCGGAGGCAATCAACACGGCTTGCTACACCTCCAACCGTGTCTATCTCCACCGTTTGTTGAAGATGACACCATATGAGCTATTGGTGGGATTGAAACCCAATGTTTCCTATTTCCATGTCTTTGGATGCAAGTGATACATTCTCAAGAAGAGGAGAAAGCCCGGGAAGTTTGAGAGCAGAACTCATGAAGGCATTCTTATTGGGTACTCTGGGACTTCTAAAGCATATAGGGTCTACAACTCCACCACCGGATGTGTGGAGGAATCCTATGATGTGCAATTCGATGAGTTAAATGGGTCCCAAAAGGAGGATGAATTTCATGAAGTGGACATTGGAGATGAGCCTATGAGGGAAGCTTTGAGAAACATGCCCGTGGGCGAGATTTTACCCCACGAGGCCAATGATGGTGATGTTGATGAGACCTCTGCTCCACCACCTCAACCTACCTCCTCCTCCGAGGCACAACAAATAACCCAAGATGCCACAAATACTCCCACAAGCTCCTCCCAAGATTCATTGAGAGTACACCCACCAAATGACGAGGAATCTCAAGTGAGAAGTGAGCCACAAACCTCCCCACATACTTCATCACAAACCACTTCTCCTAGTTCTTCACAAGATAACCTCTCATCCACCTCAAGCCCAAAGTCCAAAACAAGAAAGCATAAGAGTGACGCCTCCACCTCTCTTAGGATACAAGACACTCATATATCAAGAGAGCAAACAATTCATGATGCTCAAGACACTTCACCAAGGGCCTCTCCCACATAAAGAAAACACCATCCTAGACCCATGGGCATCAAAAAAGATCATTCACAAGACATGATCATTGGGAATCCATCTCGTGGAATAAAGACAAGGAGGAATCAATACAAGCCCAACTATGTGAGTGAAGAGAATAATGATGAGGCCAATGTTGAGATTGAGAACTTCTCTTTCGTCTCTATGATTGAGCCCACTACTATTAATGAAGCTATGGATGATCACAAGTGGGTAATTGCCATGCAAGAAGAATTGAACAACTTCAAAAGGTGCAAAGTGTGAAAATTGGTTGAGAGACCCAAGAATCATAATGTGGTTGGCACCAAGTGGGTCTTCAAGAACAAGCAAGATGAGAAAGGAGCAATTGTCAAGAACAAGGCTTGCCTAGTGGCTAAGGGATATTCTCAAGTGGCGGGGATTGACTTTGAAGAGACCTTTGCTCCCGTGGCCCGTCTTGAAGCTATTCGGATCTTACTTGCCTATGCATCACATAATGGCTTCAAGCTCTTTCAAATGGATGTCAAGTCTTGAATGGAGAAATCAATGAGAAAGTCTATGTGGAACAACCTCCAGGGTTTGAGGGCCCAAAACATCCAAGACATGTATACAAATTGAAGAAAGCTCTCTATGGTCTCAAGCAAGCACCAAGGACATGGTATGAACACTTGAGGAACTTCCTACTCAAGAATGGATTCACCATTGGAAGCATTGATAGCACCTTGTTCACGAGGCATGTTGGGAAGGATGTCTTTGTGTGCCAAATCTATGTGGATGATATCATCTATGGGTCAACCAATGAGAAGTTCAATGAAGAGTTGGCTAGGGAATTCCAAATGTCAATGATTGGAGAGTTGCACATGTTCCTTGGATTCCAATCAAGCAATTGAGAGAGGGAAACTTCATTTATCAAGAGAAATATACCAAGGACCTTCTCAAAAGATTCAACATGGAGAATTGGAAGCCCTTGCACACACCTATGGCTGCAAGCAAACCCTTGGATGATGATGTGAAAGGGAAACCGGTGAACCCCAAGTTATATAGATCAATCATTGGGTCTTTGCTCTATCTCACCGCTTCGAGACCGGACATTATGTTTAGTGTGTTCTTGTGTGCATGCTATCAAGCAAATCCAAAGGAGTCACACTTGAAGGCCGTAAAGAGAATAATGAGATACCTCAAGTACACACCTACCATGGGCTTATGGTATCCTAGAGGATCAAACTTTGAGTTACTTGGGTATTCCGATTCCGACTTTGCGGGTTGCAAAGTGAATAGAAAGAGTACATTGACTGGTTGTCAATTTCTTGGAAGATCTCTAGTTTCTTGGAGCTCAAAGAAGCAGAACTCTGTGGCTCTATCTACCGCCAAAGAGGAATATATGGCGGCGGGAGCTTGTTGTGCACAACTTCTCTACATGAGGCAAACACTCTCGGACTATGGCCTCAACTACACCCAAATGCCACTATATTGTGATAGTGAGGTGGCAATCAAGATGGCTCTCAAGACGGGAGATCATGGTAATGCGAAGCATATTCAAGTGAGACATCACTTCATAAGAGACGATGTTGAGAAGAAGGACATCGAGTTGGTGAGCATGCAAACTCATGAACAATTGGCAGACATCTTCACCAAGCCACTTGATGAGAAGACCTTCAACAAGCTAAGGGGAGAACTCAATGTTCTCGACCTCTCCAACTTCACATGAGTAACCCTTGAGCTTATCCTTTGTACATATGTATAGTGCTTTGTTTGTTCTTGTTTGTGTCTTTGTTTGTGCTTGTTTCTCTTCTTTTGTAGGTGGACTTCGGACCTTCTTGAGATAGCAATGGACATGGGTTAAGCTTGGGAAGGTGGTTCATGGTGTACCCAAGGCTTTGAAGAATGGTCCTGTGGGATATATGTACCCGGGATACCTAATATGGCCGAGTGGACCAGGGGTTTAGTTTTAGATATATTCGGCTTAGAGATATTTATGTAGATATTTGTTTGAGTAAGCCGCAAGTTAGGTTTACAGATATGTTAGTTAGATATAATCTATTGTAACCGACTCGGATATTACCTTGTAAACCCCTACCCTTTGGATATATAAGGAGGGCAGGGGGCCTTCGTCGAGAGGCAGACTCATATTGGAACCCTAATTCTAGTGTGAACCTTAGCAATACAATAACACCAAACAGGACGTAGGGTTGTTATCCTCCGGGAGGCCCGAACCTGTATAAACTCCGCGTCCTGTGTCCATCGATCTTACTTACTCATACGCATACCTGAATCTACTAACGAGAATATCTCTCGATAGTTGGCGCGCCAGGAAGGGGCCTGCGTTGAGCATAGCATCGTCAAAATCGATGGCTTTCATCGACATCAAGTTTCGCCCGGGAGACAAGATCTGCTTCGGAACCATCAGCCTCATTGCCGATCCACACGGGGACCTTGTCGAGGAGGAACGCGTGGTCGATCAACAAAATCTAGCCAGCCGATTCCCGCTCGGGTTCGACAACTCGGCGGCAACTTTCCAGGCGAAAACCCTCTCGGGTGACAACTCAACATTGCCCACAACACCCCGATCAACAACCTTGGTTGATTTGGACTTCACTGCGATCGATCTCCCGGCTCATCAGCCGGACATAGATCTCAAACTTTTCGACGAATCAAGGTTCGTTGCAACAATCGATCTCGGAAGCGAGTCACTCCTGGACTTGATTGAGGAGCCGAGTGATTCAGAAAGCTGCTCCTCAGACTTCCATGAGGTGTTCATGGTGGCACCCGCTACTCAAATTGCAGACGACGGAGAAACATCTGCCGTGGCAGCCGCACGCGGCACCGTGCCACGTGTAGATGGACAAGAGACAGATCCCAAAGACGGTGACCCAGATGCGGTCACCCCCTCACTCCGTAGACCAGATTCCCAGCACAGATCCGGCATCGTCCGAAACTTAGACATGGGCGACTGCACCTTAAAACTTGATGGTGAGGATGTCTATACAACCCCAGAGCATAATATCATGGCCGCGGCAGCCCTCCTGAAAACCATAGAGCCCTTGCTCCAAGTCTCCCCAGTGTTGACACCTCAGGTCAACCAACTGAAAGCACACATCAGGGCCACGGCGATGCTGGAGATGAATGCGGCAAGACCAGCACCGAGTTGGTCAGCTTCTGGGGCTGCTAGTTTGATGCCCAGGGAAGAAAGAAGAGATCGACAGTGTTCCAACCGGGAGGCAACACCGCCTATTGCCCCCAGACGCAGGCCCATCACGGAGTTCCACGATCGGCATCCAAGCGCCGACTTGCGCAACAACATACCACCACGTGACGCGCGGGTCCGACTAGATAGCAGGTACCAGGAGCACGATGACGCGACCTAACGAGCACATGAAGATGAACGACGCCGGCATGGAGATGTTATCTATGAGCGTGACGACAGGCGGCCGGTATATCGGGACGAGTATTACTGTGATCAACGGGACGAGGGCCGTCGCGACAATAGGCCCCACCGAGATACTGGCCGCGAGCAAGAACGATCCCCGATCATAGATGACTATGATGAGGAGGCTGGTATTCGGGCCTTCACTTGGGAGCTTCGAACCGTTAGCTGGCCGGTTGGTTTCAAACCAGTTGGCATTGAGAAGTACGACGGCAAGACGGATCCGTGTGACTAGCTCCATGTCTACTCGACAGCCATACGGGCCCTCGGCGGCGACAATTTTGTTATGGCGAACTACCTACACGTTTGCCTAGCCCCAGTCACAAGAACTTGGCTCACTAATCTGCCCGATAGCTCCATCAGTTCATGGGCAGATCTTTGTCGGCAGTTTGTTGCCAACTTTCAAGCAACCTTCGACAGGCCAGGAAATCACTGGGAACTAAGCCGCATCAAGCAGCGAGATCAGGAGCCGCTTCGAGATTACATCCAACGATTCTGTCGAGTGAAGAACACCATCCCCAACATCTCAGATGCTCAAGTCGTCGCCGCTTTCCAAGTAGGGCTTCGTGACGATGATTTGATCAAAAAGATTGGAAGGTTGGACGCGGCCGGCGGACTGACGGCTAGAGATCTGTTCACCATGGCTGACAAATATGCTGCCGACAATTCGGCACTATTCCGAGTCCGACAATACAAGGAGACGACCCCAAGGAACCAGTCAGGTCCGACCGACTACAGCAAGGATGGTGACCGGAAGCGCAAGCACGACCGCACGGTAGCCAACATTGAGCGCTCATCCAGGAGGAAACCAGTCACTCAGGATGATTTCGACAAGATGCTTGACGGTCCTTGTCTACTTCACGATGGCGCTCATAAAGCAAGGGAATGCTTTAAGTTGAAGAACTTTGCCCATCACGCCCTGAAGGTCTGTAAGGAGCACCCCTGGGTCCCCAAAGGCGCTAAGAAAGACTCAGACAAGGATAACCAAGACGAGGATAAGGAAGACTACCAGGACCCCGAGCGCGAGGTTAATTATATCTACGGCCGTTCCATAGCAGATTCCAAGCGCCAGCAGAAGATTCTTTATAGAGAGGTTCACTTGATCTCACTAGCAGTACCTCAGTATTTGCGATGGTCAGAGGTCCCGATTACCTTTGATCGCTCGGACCACCCAAACCACATTCCTAGGCCCGGGAAATACCCTTTAGTACTTACGCCGACTGTTAATCGAGTCCGGCTAAACAGGGTACTAGTACATGGTGGCAGTAGTCTTGACATCCTTTTCTTCAAGACCTTCAAGGAGCTTGGCATACCCTTGACCAACCTCAAGCCAAGCCGATCGCTGTTCCACGGCATTAGACCAGGCATGCAAACAGTCCCTCTCGGGCAAATCACTCTACCTGTAACCTTCGGCACTCGGGAGAACTTTAGGACGGAGCGTATCACATTCGAGGTCACCGACCTCGACTCTGCTTGTCACGCCATTATAGGGCGGCCAACCATCGCTAAGTTCATGGTAGTACCTCATTATCCTTATATGACGATGAAGTTGCTAGGACCAAACGGAGTCATTTCACTTCACTCAGATGTGAGGACATCATACGACTGCGACAACAACAACTGTGTGTTGACTGAGAAGATAGAGGCGGCATCAGCATTAGCTGAGTTGAAGGAGGCGATCGCAACAGCTGAGGAGGGCATGCTCGACCCTGCTCCCAAGAAGGCGCCAAAGACCGCGGTTCAAACGGACGCCGTGGATTCCAAGAAGATTAGCCAAGATGATAGATAGGAAAGCGCGCTCATCCTTTTTCTTCGAAACAATAAAGATATATTTGCATGGAAACCTTCTGACATGCCAGGGGTTCCAAGGGAAAAGGCTGAGCACAAACTTCACGTCCGCGAGAATGCCAGGCCTATAAGGCAACGGCCTAGACGATTCTCGCAAGATCAAAAGGATGCGATTAGGAAAGAAATCGGCCGACTGCTGGCAGCCGGTTTCATTAAAGAAGTTTTTCACCCCGACTGGTTGGCTAATCCGATTTTGGTACGAAAGAAAAATAAGGAGTGGCGGATGTGCGTGGATTACACCGGCCTAAACCAAGCTAGCCCAAAAGATCCATTCACCCTTCCACGCATTGATCAGGTGATCCATTCGACGGCTGGATGCGCATTATTATGTTTCATAGATGCCTATTCAGGGTACCATCAGATTCCCTTAAATGAATCCGACCAGCTTAAAACCTTGTTTATCACGCTGTTCAATGCGTTTTGTTATACAACTATGCCCTTTGGCCCAAAGAACACCGGCGCCACCTATCAGCGGACCATGTAACGGTGCTTGGATAGCCAAATCGAAAGAAACGTCGAAGCCTATGTGAATGATGTGGTAGTCAAGACTCGGCTTTCCGCTGACTTAATATCCGACCTAGAGGAAACATTCGGGAATCTTCGGAAATACAATATGAAGTTGAATCCGGACAAATGCGTCTTCGGGGTCCCAACAGGAAAATTGCTCGGTTTTCTAGTATCACATAGAGGGATTGAAGCTAATCCGGAAAAGGTTACTGTCATATTGCGGATGGGACCTCCACATTCGCAAGAGGACATCCAAAAACTCACCGGTTGCATGATAGCACTCGGCCGATTTATCTCACGATTAGGCGTTCGAGGGTTGCCCTTTTTCCGGTTACTCAAGAAGCAAGAATCATTCACCTGGAATAATGACGCTCAGAAAGCTTAGGATGATTTTAAGGCCTATATTAGTGTTCCTATGGTGCTAACCCCTCCAAAACCAAAGGAACCCTTGCAGGTGTACATCTCCGCAACCACACACGTTGTCAGCACCGCGCTGGTGGTGGAACGGGACGAAGATGGCAAGGCTGAAAAGGTGCAGCGGCCCGTCTATTTCGTCAGTGAAGTCTTATCCGAGTCCAAGGTACGATATTTCCAGGTTCAGAAGCTAATTTATGCATTATTAATGACATCTCGGAAGTTGAAGCATTATTTTGCGGATCACCCGATCGAGGTCCACACGTCATTTGGCCTAGGCGAATTGCTACACAATAGAGAGGCCACTGGAAAAATTGCTAAATGGGCTATTGAGTTGGGATCGTATGATATCACCTTCATGTCCCGTGATTCGGTCAAATGTCAGGCTTTGTCAGACTTTGTTGCCGAGTGGTCAGAATGCGAGTTACCGCCTAGCCCGCATGAATTAAGCTATTGGCAAATGATGTTTGACGGTTCCTTACAACTAGAAGGTGCCAGGGTAGGTGTTGTATTAACATCTCCTGAAGGGGCCAAGTTGCGATACGTTCTTCGTATGCACTTTCGCGCGTCTAACAATGCTGCAGAGTACGAGGCACTACTACATGGGCTTAGAATGGCTGTTTCACTTGGAGTTCAGAGATTGAGCATCTCTGGTAACTTGGCGCTGGTGATTAATCAAGTAACAAAGGAGTGGTGTTGTTCCCACGAAAGCATGACAGCATACTACACTAAAGTTCAGAAGCTAGAAGAGAAGTTTGATGGTATTGAGTATAAACACGTCCTTCGTAAGTATAATGAAGAGGCGGACGAACTAGCCAAACTTGGGTCTAGTAGGTCTAAAATACCTAACGGAGTATTCCTTGATGATCTCTATAAACCATCTGTACTAATCCAGCAAACTATTGAGCAGTCGGCACCGAAGGCGGGACCAACACCATATGTCGCTATCATTATAGTAGATTGGCGAACTCCTCTCATCGAGTACCTGGATGGTGGTACACTACCGACTGATAAAGACGAAGCCCTGAGGATTATTCGCAAGTCTCGGTCGTATTGTATTGTTGACCATGGTCTGTACAAACAAAGCCCACATGGGTTGCTGATGAAGTGCTTGTCTCAAGACGAAGGAAGAGTCGTGTTAGGGGACATCCATGCTGGCATTTGCGGGAACCACGCAGGCCCATCCACAATTGCATCCAAAGCAATGAGACAAGGTTTCTATTGGCCGACTGCTGGTGCCGATGCCAGGGAAATTGTTCGAAAGTGTGAGGGTTGCTAGTTCTTTGCCCGCCAGATGCACGTGCCTGCCACAGAGCTTCAAAATATCCCAATAACATGACCATTTTTAGTATGGGGTCTAGATATTGTCGGGCCTTTCATGAAGGCTCAGAGGGGTTTCACTCACCTTTTCGTGGCAGTAGACAAGTTCTCTAAGTGGATCAAGGCAAAGCCAATCGGAAAGATTTCAGCAAAGAAGGCCGTCGAATTCATGACTGAAATAGTTACTCGGTTCGGTGCACCACATAAAATCATCACTGATAACGGCACTCAGTTTACAGCGGAGGAGTTCAAAGAATTTGCGAGCTGAGTGGGTTTTAAGATTGGCTACGCCTCGGCTGCCCACCCGCAAAGCAACGGCCAAGTTGAACGTGCAAATGGCCTCTTGCTATATGGAATTAAGCCACGTACATTTGACCAGCTGGAAAAATATGCTCGACGTTGGATTCAGTAACTGCCAGCAGTACTGTGGGGGCTTCGAACTAATGTAAGCCGTGCCACAGGGTATTCTCCTTTCTCCTTGGTTTACGGGTCAGAAGCCATGTTACCAACTGAGATTTCGTTCACCTCCCCTCGCGTGGCTTCGTATGAAGAAGAAACTTCCAATGACCACAGATGTGATGACTTGTTGCTACTAGAGGAGAAGCATGATGCCACGTTACTGCGATCGGCAAAGTACCAACAAAGCTTGCAATGTTATCACGACAAAAACGTCAGAGTGCGAGGCTTTTCAGTCGGAGACTTGGTCTTGAGGCAGGTCCAATCCACGGTAGGCAAGCACAAACTCTCGGCCCCATGGGAAGGACCCTTTATTGTAAAGGAAATCACTCGACCGGGTGCGTACCGTTTGATGCTCAAGGATGGGTCAGATCTTCAAAGTTCCTGGAACATATCACAGCTACATCGTTTCTATGCTTAGTATTTATAGTTTTTTGTAATTACCTTTATTTGACTTTGTATAAATTATGGTAATGACGACTGGTTTGGCAATTTTTGAATTTTTATGGATCATTGTTGTTGTCGTTTAAGTCATGATTTAAATTTGGACACTTGGTACCACCTCAACTCGTGCATGTTGACCACCTCTACTATCGAGAATATCTCTCGACAGGTCCATTATGAGCAAGCTTGAGAAGGGAACAACTCGTTGTTGACACTTTGGTTTGTAGTGGTTCTCTCTCTTTTGTTTACCATTGCATCATGCATTGTTTACTTGTTGCATTTGCACTCTTTGCAATTTTGCATCCTTGCATTATGATACCATACATGCTCCCAAGTATGTGTCTAGGGGGAGTTGCTCATTTACAATGTGAGTACATGACTTTCTAGATGATCAAATAGTGACATTTGTGCTTCATGTCCATTGAGTCACGTTCGATCGAGCTCCGAGGTTAAATCTACTCACGTGGCTCAAAGACAAGTGGCTCATACATTCCCACCTCCCTAATGACTAACTCTTGCACATTTGAGAAAATCTTTTGTTGAGTCATAAGTTTAGGGGGATCCACGATGGAACATCACTACAACCAAGAAGGAGCACCATGAAAGGGGGAGTTATTCTAACTCTTGCCAATTATCTTATGCCTCTTGGTTTTTGTTATGTTTTTGTGTGGTTTTTGGTGATAGGTGACAAAGGAGGAGAGAAAACATGAAGATCCAAAAGCCAAGTCGTCTAGGTCAAAGAGGGAGAAGAAACATGAAGACGGCGGTTGATAACACAAAGGGGGGAGAAGAGAACATGAAGATTCAAATGAGAAACCCGTGAAGCATGGAACATGAAGATCACATCAAGATGAACATGAACATGAAGACAACAACGATGGTGCGTGTCTACAGCGACAATGAACACCTTCACCGACATGAGCATCTATGTCCTTGGTATGTGTCTACATCAACAAGATCGACTACCATGACACCAAGGCGGGCGCAAATTTGGCTCAAGCTCAATATCTAGTGCGCTACATAATTGGGTAGTCTTCCCTCAACACCTAGCACATCTTAAGGGGGAGACTACTTCCAAGGTAGGGACCAAGGTATGCCCTTCAATCTTTTCTTTTCCTTTGGTTCTTTCTTGCTCATCCAGTTTTGGATCATCATAAGTAGTGGTTGTCATCCATCACCAGAAAGGGGGAGATTGTAAGGATCATGACCATTGAGGTCACCCCGAGGTATGGGGTTTTGGTGATGCATGACAAACATGAAATGTGACTAATATCTACATGAGTGTTGTTCGTGTAGGAAACCCTTTCTATCTTATGATGATTGTCTACGGCATCCACGGCAATGGATGACAATGACCGCAAGCATGGAGGCTTGTGAACTTGATGGAGTCCAAGGGTTGATGGAGATGGATTAAAGCAAAGAACAAGCTATGGTGCAAGTGTTTGGAATACTTGAGTAGTTGTTAGGGCTTTGAGTCCATAGGAAAAACCGGACTATCAAGGGGGTCTAGGTCATTCTCTTAGGTCATGTCTAGTCGGTGATGTGCAAGGTTGCTTGGTGAAATCACAGGCACTAGGTGACAGTGGAGAAGCCAAGGAGCGGTTCGGAGAAGCCGGGAAACCAAGTTAAGCGAGGACAACAAGTTTCAGCTTCTGGACATCGTGATCGGACAGAGGGGTCAGAGGTGACCGGACTGTGCAGTCACTATGTGGAGTTTTCTAGGACTTAGCGCGAGGAGCAAGGACTCTGTCTGCAGGAGACTCCTACTGACCGGACCGTCCGGTCGGCACTAGAAAACTCCATACAGACTGGACGGTGTGTGATCCACTAGTATGCTTAGCTTGTTGTTCCTTCCATAGAATCTTTATCTTGCTAGTGTGATCACCACTAGGATTGTGTAGGAGTTGTTTTGAGTGATCGGTTTTAGAATTTGGCGAATTTGGTACATAGTGCAAGTTCCTGATTCACCCCCCCTCCTCTCAGTCACTCGGTCCTTTCAGAGGCAAGAAGCACGGATGGTTTTACGGTTGAGCCTCAAAACCGTGGTAGTGATGAAGACGACATGTTGACCAAGTCAAGGCAAGTAGGATGCCGGTGCAAGTGACAAGGGGGCCCAATGGATAGGGACTGGGAGAGACTTGCCGATGGTCAGGATCGTGGGACAAGATAACACACGTCAACATCGAGAAATTGTGCTTTGAGAAGCGTGCAAGGTGGTTTCCTAGTTTGGGCCTCAAAACTGGTGGCGGCGATTGGAGGTACACTTAGAACCATCGTAGAGCTTGCGTCGAGGCCAAGCAAAGTTGTGAAGGGCTCGATGGCTTTCGAGCGATGAGGGGAAAGATGGACAAGTTTGCGCCCGGTGGTAGCTGGCAGTGTTATGTAGGTCAAGGGTAGATTGGTCATGTGGACAACCCTTAGGCCTATATAAGGAGAGGTAGGGTTGGTGGAAGAGGTACCTCTCTTTCTCTTAGCCTTGCCTTAAGTTTTCATTCAAAGTACTAGGAGAGGTCTTCATGTAATAGAGGAGAGGAGAGGATGTGTGAGAGACATCTCTTGCTCTTCCAAATAGTGGGAGCAAGAATGTGGCTTCCTAGCCTTGTACCTATGGATCGTGTAAGCATGTTTCCATGCTATGAGATTTATTTTCATGCTCAAGATCTTCCTCTCTCCCTAAAATCCAAATTTCTCTTTTTTCTCTATTTTTGGAGCTATTTTCATGGAGATTTTCAATCTAGTTTTTGAGTGGGTTTTGGTACAAATTTCTTGAGGAATCTTGGTTCTAGGACATGCCTAAACATTCCTCTATGGATCCTTGATTGCATCCTATGCAAGAGCACCTTTGATTTCATGGATTTCCTCAAGAACATTCAAACCTTAAAACTTTTGGTAAATCCTCAAATTCGTGATGAATTCTTATGTTTTTTGTGTTATTCCACTTGGAGTAGATGCATCCTACCATGATGGATCTCTAGTCCAAATTTCGTGATTTTTGGAGTTGGTTTGATAGGGTTTTGCAATTTTTCTTTGTGATTCACTATTACTGTTCTGAACTTGTCGGGCCCGACCGGCAGTGCCGATGGCTACTGCCGGTGGCACCAACTGCTGATGGACCAGCAGGACCAGCAGTGCCAATGTCACTGCCGATGACCGGACCAGCGCTGTCGATCGCCTGGACCAGCACCGTCGATCAGCACTGCCGATAAGCTGATCGACATTGCTGAGTGTGTTTCTTCCATAGTCTTGTGCCTTGGTTGTCCACCTTCATTAATTGTTTTATGTGTGTTTTTCTCATAGCTTTGTATCTTGGCTGTACTTGACCGGCACTACCGATGCTCTGTCAAATTTGTCGATCGGCGCTGCCGATGACATGACCGGCACTGCCGATGCAAGTTTAGAACTGTTTTGATTTGAGTGTGACTCTCCCATAGCTATGTTCCTTGGGTGTTCTCTTTCACCTCTCGTGCTTCCACTTTAGTCTCCCGCTGTAGTGAGTCATTCCTAGGGTTAGCACATCACAAGTTGGTGTGTGTGACCTTGGTGATTTGTTTAGAGATTGGCTTGGGTTGTATTTGGGATATAGGCCAAGTTCTCTTGGACATTTTAATTGGCTCCCATTCACCCCCCCCCCTCTGGTCGCCTTCTCGGTCCTTCACGTGATCTGTAGACAACATCCGCACCGGTCCAAACCCGAACATGGGGAAGAAGCTATGAGCTGAAACCGGCCTTAATCAATATGGTTTTGGCCAGTCCTTTCTGTGGCATGGCATCATAAGATGCAAACGCCCACCTCCAACAATTCTTGGTGGTGTGCAGCACTTTCACCATGAGGGACATGACCCCTGAATCCATTCGTCTTCACCTTTTCCCATTCTCACTTTTGCGAAAGGCCAAGCAGTGGTTCTACAACAATCAAGAAGTACTCACCACATGGGACAAGTGCTCCAACGCCTTCCTTGCCAGGTTCTTCGCGCTAGGCAAAACCAATGCCCTGCGGAACAAAATTTCAAGCTTCCAACAGATGACCAAAGAAAGCATCCCTGAGGCATGGGAACGCTTCCAAGAATACACATTGGTGTGCCCACATCATGGAATGCAAGATTGGTTGCTAATCCAAAGCTTTTACCATGGGCTCAACCGCCCTGCTCGTGAGCACCTAGATGTAGCCGCTAGAGGTTGTTTCTTCTCACTGAAGGTCAAAGAAGCTCAAACTCTCATAGAAAAGATGGTCGCCAACTACAGTGGCTATGATGAGAGGTAGAGCCAGCCGCAGCCCAAGATGAGGGGTGTCCACCAAGTTGATGGCATTGACATGCTAGCAATCAAGATGGATCAACTCTTGAAGAAAATGGACTCACCTCAGACTCTCGCATGGCCTGCGAAGTCTGTGGCAATGTTTGACACACGGGAAGCCGCTGCCAAGAGACTAAAGAAGAAGAAGTAAACTACCTCCACAACAACAATAACAACAATGATGAATTTAGGCCCTATACGAACAACTTCGGATGGGAGTCCTAGCCAAACCTCTCCTTTGACAAAAATACGGGTGACTCTAGAAACTTCACCCGTAATGAACCTTCCTTCCATAATCTTGTTTTAGGACAATCCAAAATTAATGAAAGTATTAGTAGGAAATTGATCACTACTGATAAATTCCTACAAATTATAGATTCTTGCATGGAAGCTTTCAACACCTCTCTGCAAAACCAACTTAGTCATAATAAATTGTTGGAAACACAAATTGCTTAGCTGGCCGCTTCTATTGTTAAGCCTAACTCGGGCAAGCTCCCCGGTCAGTCGGAAGCTACCCCCAAAGAAAATGTTAATGTTGTTACAACTAGAGGCGGAAAGTCTACACAGGATCTGCCAAATCCTAACAATCCAGGGAAGGACAGGGAACGCAATGCAGTGTCAGAGGATGAAGAAGAAATTGAAGTTGAAGAGGCAAAGGCACCCCTCAAGAAGGCACCACATGAGTTCTATGATACACCGGTGTTGCCGTTTCCCTCTCGCCAACGCAAGCCAACAGTGTACGAACAGTTCGGGAAGTTAGTGAAGGTAATGAAGAAATTATATGTCAATATACCCCTACTTGATGCTCTGCAGGTCCCTACCTACTCCAAGTACCTAAAGGACATCCTCAACAACAAACGCCCAATACCGTCCACTGAGATTGTCAAATTAACGGAGGAATGCAGCGCTGCCATCTTGAATTCCCTCCCAGAAAAGAAGCGAGATCCGGGGTGCCCAACCATCCCATGTTCCATCGGGATGCAACACTTCAGCAACACCCTCTGTGATCTTGGGGCTAGCATGAGCGTTAGGCTGAAGGTGGTATATGACAAACTTAATGTCAATTCATCATCCCCTACAGCAATGTGCTTGCAGCTCACCAACCAATAAGTCCGTTATCAGGTGGGTATCACGGATGACGTACCCATGAAGATAAGAAACTGTCTCGTTCCCGTTGACTTTGCGGTGCAATACATGGAGGCCGATGTAAAGACACCTCTCATACTAGGAAGGCCATTCCTCAGCACCGCAAATGCCAACATTGACATTAGGGCTGGAGAAATCCACCTTAACATTAATGCGAATGAAGAGAAGTTTGCCTTCAAGCCCCGAACGGAACAATGCAATCAGGTATGCATCTTTTATGGCAAGAATCCTAACATAGTACAAAAAATAGAGGTGTACCCATTCCCATAAAAAATGGGTGCACCTGTGGTAAAAGTGAAGAGCACACCACCGCTGCCCAAGAAGAAGAACGAGCCACAAGGAATGAAGAAAAAGGTGCCCGCCAAGACAAAGAAGATCAAACAAGTATGGCGAAAGAAAGAAGTTGCACCGATCGTGGAAGATCCTCCATCCATGAAGGGCACCATGAAAAATTGAATGCAGAGAACGTCTTGTTCAAGACGAAAAATCTGGACCGTCGTCCGAAGGTAAACCGATATTTACCCCCCCCCTTTCTTTTGTACATATCATCAAATTAGTTTGATTTTATTTCCTTAATCATTAAATTAGGCTAAAAAAATTGGTGATGACTCGGCCAAATTTGCTGGCCGGGAGATCCAATTTCATCAAATACGACCATCCGGGTGATGATTCAGGGCTCTAACCCAGCCATTTAGTTTTCAGCACCCGAGAGGTCATTTTTCATGAAAAATGACCACCCGACTGAGTAACTTTTAAGTTGCCCAGAATCTAACCCGGCCAGTCAGTTTTCAGCACCCGGGAGGTCATTTTTGGGGAGAAATGATCACCCGGGTAGGTAATTTTGAGCCACCTAGGCTGAAATAACCCAGTGCAATTTTAGCACCCTAGAGGTCATTTTTCATGAAAAATGACCACGCGGTTGGGTGATTTTGGTGCCGCCCGGCCAGGTTTGCCGCCCGTCAAGCCATGCCTCACGGCCATGATTTTCTTCAGATTCCTTGCACATTTACTTCATAGATCATGGCCATGAGCGGTGGAGGTGTGGCCAGCTTTCCCTTTATGCAAAATGCTCACCAAATTCGCCAACTAGGAGTGAAAGTAAGTGAAGGAGAGCCACACATGTCGCCTCACTCCTTCACCACCCACACTCACCTGCCATCCGACTCCCCTAGGCATCATGAGAGGCATGATATTCATTGCAAAGATACAACTTTGGCCATCCCATCACTCTATCCTTGCTCCCTACACTCTCAACACGATTCTGAACAAAGTGAGCAAGGGAATCACATGGCGCATAGACCTAGTCATCTTTCATCACCACCAAAGCAATAATGGAGCAAGTGGAGGAAAAAGGCCTGCCGGCCGACATGGGTTGCCGCCCGGCCTGGAATTTTTTTCCCAATGCTCCATTTCGAGCCTATAAATATCGGGTGCCCTCTCACTCATTTCTCCACCCCTCAGCCTTTAGATGAAACTTCATTTCTCCCTCAGTCCCTCTTTACACTTCATTCCTCACTCCACTAGCTTGCTTAGTAAGTGCACTTTCAACTTAGGAATAAAAGTGTGCTACAATAAAACCAACAAGAGGAAATTTGCTATTTCTCTTGCACGTTTGAATGGCTAACACTTAGACCACTAACTGAACAACTAACCACTAAGTATTATTATCATATTATTCTTTGGGTATTGTTTCCACGTAACCCTGTTGCAGGAATGACAAACATCTGGAGAGGCCTCTACACCAAGTTCAGCAGCAGCAGCTCAAGCCGTGGGAGGCGCACACCAAGTGAGCACTCAGAAGCTGAACACTCAGGAGCTACACATGGGCTTGCTCTGAGTTATCACTTGAAAACAATGTCCATATCCGAGGCCCCAACGATGGTAAGTATGCAAGATGAAGAATTCAAGAAGTTTATGGAGAGTGAGGACAACATGGTGTTCAATGACTTCGACGAGCAAAGCAAGTTCACTGCCATTCGAGACTGGGAGTTCACGACCGTGCACAAGTTCGACCATGACTTCCTTGAGCGAATCGGCGTCCTCGCCGATTTTGAGTAAGCGCTCAACAAGCCGGATGGTATGATTTCTATCGCCTCAATGAATATGGTTCTAAATGGCTTACTATCAAATTTCTTTGCACTTGAAAGTTCACGCACATGACTCAAATAAAATAGACACTCTCTATGAATTTCGTTGTTTTGGAGAAACTTATGAACGGCCTTTAAAAGAAATTAGCACTTACCTTGGTTTAGACCGTAAGGCCGCCTTAGACATTGATAAACTTAAAGGTTTCACATCACAAGGACTTTGGGCAAAGATAGGAAATTCTGTTACGGGGCAAGAACGCACTAGTGACATTCACAACCCATCGCTCCATATAATTCACCGTTTTATCACTCACTACTTAACCCCATGGGGTGATGTACGTCCGGTGAATAGTTTGGATAAAGCCTATCTCCATGCTGTAATCAAAAAGATTAAAATGAACCCCACATTTTTCCTCATCTACCATTGGCTCACCTTAGCATTCAGACAACAAGGACCCATTACATTTACCCCTTTTGTCACTAGAATTGCTAGAAAGGTTGGTGCACTTCATAGAGCTAGAATAGATCTCCCTAATGCGCCCTTGCTAGGAGAAAATCATTTCTTGCAAGCCCACTTGTTGGAAGAGGAAAACAATAAGTACTTCATGCTTTATCTGGGGTATGACACAGAAATTGAATTGCCTAACCCCCAGCTCACTATAATTGGTAAAAATAACTTTGTATACAAATTGCAAGCTCCCTCGCAGCATGCAAGACATAGTGTTGCAGGGGATAGGCCAAGAACAAGAGCACAACTCCGTCGAGAAGAGCAACAACATGAAACTGCGATGAACTCACCTTAAACGAGTGGATCGGGAGGTCCCCAATAAAATTGGGAACAACCACAATTCCCCAGTTTTGCGAGTTAATCGACCCACTACAGTACCTCCTCCTATGACAACTATGAGCCCCCTAATCCCTATGGGATGGGTAGTTACCATCAACCCCATGGAGGCATAGGCACTTCTCGTTCTGCCAGATTCACATCATACAACTTTTTGAAGTTACAAGAAGATATGCAATACTTGGCTACCAATGCTTATGAGACCAACATGCGAACTCAAGAAATACAAGCAGCCATAAGGAGAGAACAAGAATGGTAGCAGCAAGCATTAGAACAACTTCAGACAAACATCTCCATGATGGATCAACTATTCGCCCATTTCAACATCAAGTATCAACCACCGTAATGAACGCCTGTTGACATGAATATCACCATGCGTGACCTAGGAGATTTGCTTAACTCCAGTGCAGGCTCAATACGAGAAACTGAGGCATGCTAGTCGATATTCCCTACAAACGGACAAAGCGATAAACGGTCAGATGACACGGGTCACCGGCCTAGGACAGGCCGATGAAGAAAGCCAATAGTCACTATTCATGAAATCAGTCGAGGCTATTACATAAAATAAAGAAAATGAAAGAATTTAGGCTAATCGGCTTATTGTATCGGCTTATTGGCAAAATTTAATTCAATAAATAGTATAGGATCTTTTAATGCCGATAAAAGAATGAGTTGACTGGCCAGAATCAATAAATCTACGGTATTCATGAAAGGACTGGCCAAGTCAATGAAAAGTGCCAGAGTCGATAAAGCTGAGTCGATAGATCTACAGTTCATATGCATACACTTGCTCTATCGATGGCATAAGGTCAATAAATTTAATTAGCTGGTATTGCAAATATGTCTCAAAATCATAAATCTATCTTGTTTAAACAAGGGGGCAAACGACTATCAAAATAAATGATATGATCAATTAAGCACTAGAAGTCGATTGAACCGTGATAACCTATCGGCTAAACGTCCGATAGAACCCTATCGAGTCTACCTATAAACTGATAGAACCTAACCCTATCTGCCCAGTAAGAGATCGAAATTAATACAACCTTACTGATTTGAATTGATCGAACTTAATCAAGATAGTATTCAAACACGGTAGATAAAACTAGATTTAACCAATTTATAGATAGAATCAATAAAATGACTCAAATAATAGATCTAAATAATACCTATAAAATCTACTAAGATTACAATAGATCGGCTTCAACAAAGACAATATTGCAATCAGAGTCGATAGAGCAAGAATTAAATTGATCTAATTACCGGATAACTAGCAATTCTAACGATAGCAACCAGAATATCAAATTAATGAGAAAGTACTAGTTGAAATTGATAGAATTAACGAGGGTGACTAATCCAAATCTCACGCCAAGATCGGAGCCGATGCAGCCCGTGCGAGACAAGGGTTCATCGAAAAGGTTGGCGATGCGTCAAATTGTATTGAATGAAGGTGTTATTTTTCTAAATAGATCCTATTACATATTTATAACCTCATGCAAGAGGTTTTGACCCGACTCGGTCAGGACTCCTAAACAAACCACTAGGTTTTTAAAAAAAAATAAAATCTAAACTAGAAACAGAAAGAAATAAAACAACCCTAATGGGCCCACTTAACTTCCTTTGGTCGGTTAATATCATTGACTCCAGCCGATTTTAATTTCCCGCCTCTGATAGATAGGACCAATCAAAATCTGGTGCCAACACATGCCCCCCGAGTCTGGTGTATGAAATACTTCGTGCACCGGATTTTATTTTCTCGTTTACCATGTGCATTTACTGGTGATCCACCCACTGTCAAACTACGTCTTATATATACCCCCCAACCACTCTTGCTCCTCTTAATTGCGACTCATCGTCTTCCTGCACCGTCTTGACTACTGGTTTTCTTTTTGACCGTCCTCATTCTTACCTTTTCTCCTCGAACCTCTCCACTTCTTACTCCCCCTAATTAATGTAGATCGGCGTCTGGGGTTTTCAAAGGTCGCGTGCATTCCTTATAAATAGCTCCTTCGATCGACTCCCTTTTCATCTCAACTCCTTCAACCATGGGTCTTCTTCTGAGAGCTTTGATAGAATAATACCACCTATCCCCAAATCTGCTAAGTTCATTATGCCGAATACTTTTCGCCTCTTCAATCCCCAGAGTGATCCTTTCAATCCAAAATCCACAGCCACTTCAGCGTCATAAATCAACTAACGAGTTGTTAGATGACCCAATCATGAAGAATGGCATCGGCGAGGCCGCCTTCTCTACCCCTTGTCCGTCGGGTAATGTCTGATGTCAGCGATACTCTGCTGGGGATGAAGAGAAAGCTGTTGAACCACCTTTTTTTTCTTAATCATGTGCTCTTTTTCTTGTTCTTGGGATAGTAATAATTACATCTTCATCCATTAGCTATAATAGGAGAATATATTCCTTCAGAAACTGATTACCTACGAGCAATCAGTTCTTCTGTACCTTGTACTTGATGATCACTTATATATATATTTTCTGCAAAGGGAGATATCTGAATATCGGCCATCTCAAGTCGATGTATGACCATCGGCTCTTATCCCTTAAAAAAATATTGGCTATCAATCAATGACAAAATCATGAATCAACCCAAACACTTGGATGATATCGTTTCAAATATTTACCATTAATCACTCTCCCGAACTCTTCTCCATCCAATCCTTGTAGAAAATATGCATTTCCTGGCGCACATCGGCTCACCTAAATGGTCCTTCCCAAGTTGGTGACCATTTTCCAAAACGACTATCTCTAGAGCCGATGGGCATGATTAACTTCCAGACGAGGTCTCCCTCCGAAAAACTTTTGGGCACCACCTTTTTATTGTAAAACTTAGAGACCCGAGTCTTATTTTCTTGAATCTTCTCCAGGGCCTTCATTCGATGTTGTACAACGTCTTCCAATTCATCCAACATAACTTGCCTGTAGTCATCAACTGATAACTGGTCCTGCATCTCCACCCTTCTGGACCCCAGATTTGTTTCCCATGGTAAAACTGACTCATGTCCATAAACCAGCTGATAAGGTGGCACCTTAATTGACCCATGATAAGCCATCCTGTATGCCCATAAAGATTCAACCAATGTTGTATGCCACTTCTTAGGTTGTTCATCTATCTTCCTCTTAATCAACTTAATCAAACTCTTGTTGGATGCTTCTGCTTGACCATTGGCTCGAGCATAATATGGCGATGAATTCAAAAGCCTGATTCCCACACTATCAGCAAAGCTTTGAGACTCTTCCGAAGTGAACATAGAACATTGGTTAGTGGTAGTAGTCTATGGTAGACCAAATCGATATATAATATCTTCCTTCACGAAGTTGATCACATCACCAGTAGTAACGTTCTTCATAGGCACGACATTGACCCACTTCATAAAGTAATCTATAGCTGCCAGAATATACTTATGATCCTTGCTTGATGCAGGATAAATTTGGCCAATCATGTCCATACCCCAACCTCTAAAAGGTCACGACTTAATAATTGGATTCATAGCCAATGCTGGTGCTCTCTGTATCGTTTCAAATTTCTGACACTCCTGACATCCTTTATAGTATCTGAAGCAATCTTCTAGCATAGTCGGCCAATAATACCCAGTACTTTTTAACAACCACCTCATCTTATGAGCCGATTGATGTGTTCCACATATTCCTTCATGAACTTCACACATAATGACTTTGGCCTCTTCTTGATTCAAGCATCTTAACAGTACACCATCAAACGTTCAATAATAAAGTTTTTCTTCTAATAAAACATACCACAAAGCCATGTACCGAATCTTCCGAGGCACTCGTTGGGTTGGATCTTTAAGATATTGAATAATCCCAAATCTCCAATCTTCTTCATCGACATCAGCTACATCGACAATAATTTCACTATCGTTCAATTGATAACGCGACACCTTTTGTGCCAGATCATTCACCTCCATATTCTATTCTATTAGGACATGCTTGAATCTTACTACTTTAAAGTGTTACAATATACTTTGACACTCGGCATGAAATAACCTTAACATATCATCCTTGCACTCAAATTCCCTTGCAAGCTATCCGAGCACCAACAATGAATCTCCTATGATTTCGACACAATCAACTCCAGCTTCTTTCATCATCTGTAACCCCTTAAGCACATCTCTATCCTCAGTCTAATTATTAGTTCATACTTCAATAGCGAATGCAAATTCAAATCTTGTCCCCCGAGGTGATCTGATCACGAGCCTGATACCACATCCGTTCTTGCAAACAGATCCGTCAAAGAATAATAACCATGGCACTTGCTCCACCATTGACACTTCAGATCCACAGTGCTCAATAACTAAATTAGCCAGCACCTGACCTTTAACAACTTTAGCAAATTCATAAGTAAGATCATATTTGGCTAGAGCAGGCATCCATTTACTAATTCTCCCTTTTAAAATAGGAGCCGATAGCATATATTTGATGACATCGGCTTTGCAAACCACCACACACTCGGTCGATAACAAATAATGCCTCAATTTCACACATACACATAAGAAATATAAACATAAACATAACTTCTCAATCTCCGTGTACCTAGTTTCAGCATCAATCAGTCTTCGACTTAGATAAAACACCACTCTTTCTCTGCCATCTTGTTCTTGGACTAAAGTTGATTCGATTGATTTCTTATCCGCCAGAAGATAAAGCCTGAAAGGAAATCCTTCCTTTGGTGGTACCAATACCGGTGGGGACACCAAATACTATTTAATATCATCCAAAGCTTTCTGATGTTCTGCCTCCAACATAAACCTTTGATTTGCCTTTAACTTCAGCAATGGGTAAATGCATCAAGTTTCCTAGATAGATTTGAAATAACCTCCTCATGAAATTCAATTGGTCGATTAAAGACTGAAGTTCTGTCTTTTTAGTTGGCGGCTCAATGTCATTGATAGCCTTCATGCTCTTCGGCCCAACTTCAATTCCTCTTTCATGCACAATGAAACCCAAAAACTGACCAGCCAAAACACCAAAAGCACATTTCTTTGGATTCATCTTCGAACCATACTTCCTGGTTCTCTCGAGTACTTCTCGTAAATCAGCTATGTGATCTTCTACTCTTTTAGATTTAACTACTACATCATCAATATAAATTTCCACCAACCTGCCGATCAGATCATGGAATATATAATTCATGGCCCTCTGATATGTAGCTCCAGCATTTTTCAACCCAAAGGTCATGGCCACCCATTCATACAACCCAATAGCACCAGGACATCTAAAAGCAGTTTTCGATATATCTTCTTCTGCCATAAAAATCTGATTGTAACCAACATTACCATCCATAAAGCTAACAATTTTGTGTCCTACTACTGCATCAACCAGAAGATCTGCTATCAGCATTGGGTAATTATCTTTTGGAGTAGCTTTATTCAATGGGCGAAAGTCAATACAAACACTCAATTTGCCACACTTCTTGAAAATAGGCACAATATTCGAAACCCACTCTGGATGTCGGCAAGGCCTAATAAATTTAGCATCATATAATTTAGTAATCTCAGCCTTGACATCGTCATATATCTTTGGATCAATTCTTCTTGGGGGCTGCTTGTAAGGTCAATATCCAGATTTAATGGTCAACTGATGTTCAACTATAGATCGACTCAGACTGGGCATCTCAGAATAATCCCAAGCAAAGCAATCCCGATACTCTTTCAATAACTTTATTAATTCAACTTTAAACTCTTCATCTAACTTTTTGCTGATAAATGTCAGCCTTAGTTTGTTACCATCTCCTATATCAACTTCCTGTAACTCATCGGCCAACATGAATCCTTTTCCCAACATCCCATCTTCTGCGAATTCCATTGGTGTGCCTGCAAATACCATTGGGGTGCCTATTAGAGAAATAATTTAGAATTTGATCGGTCCAGTACTTCAAGACCCTGTGTAGTGATCTTGATGTAATCCCCGTCCGAGATCTTGCCAGACAAACACTCCATATCATCCGCATGCCATGGAACTAAATTGGTCAATGCGACATTGAGGGTTTTGTCGGCCGGGATCACCTCTACTTGATCACCATTCCATTGGGCCAGAGATTGGTGCATCATTCAAGGAACACAACAATTAGCATGTATCCAATCACATCCCAACAAAAGGTTGTAGGTTCCCTTTCCATCAATCACAAAGAAAGTAACCGGCAAGGTTTTGCTGCCAATTGTAAGTTCCACATTTAAAACTCCTTTAGCTGCTGCAGTGCGACCACCATAATCCCTTAGAATCATATTTGTATCAATCAAATCTTCTTCAGTCTTCCCCAACTTCCTAACAGTAGTGATCAACATGGTATTCACGACAGCACCTCCATCGACCATCATCTTTCCCATCGGCATCCCATTATCAAACCTCTTTAAGTACAAAGCTTTCAAGTGCTGATGTTTAGACTCATCTAGTTTATCAAAAACTGCTTGCTGAGTATCAAATATAAGTTGTAGTTCGCTCTCTCCATCAGCAAACAACTCTTCTTCTGCAGCCATGAATTCTTGAGGCAGAATCATTACCATATTCACAGAGGTACTTGGCATCTGTTCTTGTGATTTCACCTTTAACCTCCAGACTTTCTTTGGCGGCTGATCATCTTCATCATAATACTAGGCATCCCTTATCTACCTGCAGCGCATTGTCTGTATCTTGTGTTTCTGACTCCTAGAAAAAAATACAAAAAGGGAACCACTGATCAGCCTGTTCTTGTACCTCCTGCATCTCCTCATCGACTTCCTTATCAAATTTAGCTTCATCGCTTGTCTTCTTTGTTCCGAGTCGATCAAACATAGAAACCCTTTGTTGTCGATCGGCTGATCCCACCATTGACTCTCTAGAATCATTCACATGATGTTGGTACCGATGACCTGCTGTAGCTTCTCTATACATATGATCCGCACGCTTACTGCATCCAGGGCAATTGTCGATTGATGGTAGTTTCATATTGTGATCCTAGCAATACTGAAACAACGAGCACTCCCAATGTGGATCAAACTGTGATTCCTTTACTTCCCTGTCTCTCTTTTTCTGGTATCTTTTGATAAATGCCTCCACATTATCGATACTAGCCATATTAACATTTGCAGGAAAAGGATGTCCATCAATCGTCATAGTACCTGTGGGATATATATACCAGGGATACCTCACCACTCGGATATATTGCCGAGTGGGCTGGGGACCAATAAAGATAAAGCCCATGAAGATAATTACTCGAATTATTACTTGGAGTAGACGACAAATCAATATTAGGGATAGAAAGTTAGAGATAGAATCCTAGTCAGAAATCATGCTGTAACCGACTAGGTGACTTGCCATGTAACCCTGCCCCCCGGATATATAAGGAGGGGCAGGGGCTCTCTCATTGAGACCCAGAATATACAACACAATACACCACAGAACATAGGATGTAGGGTTGTTATCCTCCGGAAGGCCCGAACCTGTCTAAACCTTGCATCTTGTGTGTCCATCGATCTTACTTACTCATACGCATACCTGAATCTACTATCAAAAATATTTCTCGATAGTTGGCATGCCAGGTAGGGGGCTACGTTGAGCATAGCATCATCGAAATCGATGGCTTTCATCGACATCAAGTTTCGCCCAGGAGACAAGATCTGCTTTGGAACCGTCAGCCTCGTCGCTGATCCGCACGGGGACCTTGTCGAGGAGGAACGCGTGGCCGATCAACGAAATCTAGCCAGCCGACTCCCGCTCGGGTTCGACAACTCAGCGGCAACTTTCCAGGTGGAAACCCTCTCGGGTGACAACTCAACGTTGCCCACAACACCCCGATCAACAACCTTGGTTGATTCGGACTTCACTGCGATCGATCTCCCGGCTCATCAGTCGGACAGAGATCTCGAACTCTTCGACGAATCAAGGTTCATTGCAATAATCGGTCTCAGAAGCGAGTCACTCCTGGGCTTGATTGAAGAGACGAGTGATTCAGAAAGCTCCTCCTCGGACTTCCACGAGGTGTTCATGGTGGCACCCGCTGCTCAAACTACAGACGACGGAGAAACATCTGCCGCGGCAGCCGCTCATGGCACCGCGCCACGTGTAGACGGACAAGAGACAGATCCCGAAGACGGTGACCCAGATGCGATCACCCCCTCACTCCACAGACCAGATGCCCAGCACAGATCCAGCATCGTCCGAAACTTAGACATGGGCGACTGCACCTTAAAACTTGATGGTGAGGATGTCTATACAACCCCAGAGCATAATATCATGGCCGCGGCAGCCCTCCTAAAAACCATAGAGCCCTTGCTCCAAGTCTCCCCAGCGTTGACACCTCAGGTCAACCAACTGAAAGCACACATCAGGGTCGTGGCGTTGCTGGAGATGAATGCGGCAAGACCAGCACCGAGTCGGTCAGATTCTGGGGCCGCTAGTTCGATGCCCAGGGAGGAAAGAAGAGATCAACAGTGTTCCAACCGGGAGGCAACACCGCCTACTGCCCCCAGACGCAGGCCCATCGCAGAGTTCCACAATCGGCATCCAAGCGCCGACTTGCGCAACGGCATACCACCACGTGACACGCGGGTCCGACTAGACAACAGGTACCAAGATCGCGATGATGCGACCCGCTGAGCACATGAAGATGAATGACGCCGGCGCGGAGATGTTATCTATGAGTGTGACGACAGGCGGCCGGTATATCGGGACGAGTATTACCGTGATTGCCCATCATAATACTAGCCAACTACCTACACGTTTGCCTAGCCCCAGTCGCAAGATGGCGACATTTTGTTGCCATCTTTCAAGCAACCTTTGACAGGCCAGGAAATCACTGGGAACTAAGCCGCATCAAGCAGCGAGACCGGGAGCCGCTTCAAGATTACATCCAACGCTTCTGCCGAGTGAAGAACACCATCCCCAACATCTCAGATGCTCAAGTCGTCACCGCTTTCCAAGCAGGGCTTCGTGACGATGATTTGATCAAAAAGATTGGAAGGTTGGATGCGGCTGGCGGACTGACAGCTAGAGATCTGTTCACCATGGCTGACAAATATGCCGCTGACAATTCAGCACTATTCCGAGTCCAACAGTACAAGGAGATGACCCAAGGAACCAGTCGGGTCCGACCGACTACAGCAAGGATGGTGACCGGAAGCGCAAGCACGACCGCACGGTAGCCAACACTGAGCGCTCATCCAGGAGGAAACCAGTCACTCAGGACGATTTCGACAAGATGCTTGACGGTCCTTGTCTGCTTCACGATGGCGCTCATAAAGCAAGGGAATGCTTCAAGTTGAAGAACATTGCCCATCATGCCCTGAAGGTCTGTAAGGAGCGCCCCTGGGTCCCCAAAGGCACTATGAATGACTCGGACAAGGATAACCAAGACGAGGATAAGGAAGACTACCAGGACCCCGAGCGCGAGGTTAATTATATCTACGGTCGCTCCACAACAGATTCCAAGTGCCAGCAGAAGATTCTTTATAGAGAGGTTCACTCGGTCTCACTAGCAGTACCTCAGTATCTGCGATGGTCAGAGGTCCCGATTACCTTTGATTGCTCGGACCACCCAAACCACATCCCTAGGCCCGGGAAATACCCTTTAGTACTTACGCCGACTGTTAACTGAGTCCGGCTAAACCGGGTACTAGTAGATGGTGGTAGTAGTCTTGACGTCCTCTTCGTTAAGACCTTCAAGGAGCTCAGCATACCCTTGACCGACCTCAAGCCAAGCCGATCGCCGTTCCACGGCGTGATACCAGGCATGCAAACAGTCCCTCTCGGGCAAATCACTCTGCCTGTAACTTTCGGTACTCGGGAGAACTTTAGGACGGAGCGTATCACATTCGAGGTCGCCGACCTCGACTCTGCTTATCACGCCATTATAGGGCGGCCAACCATCGCTAAGTTCATGGCAGTACCTCATTATCCTTATATGACGATGAAGTTGTCACGACCAAACGGAGTCATTACACTTCACTCGGATGTGAGCACATCATACGACCGTGACAATAGCAGCTACGAGTTGGCTGAGAAGATAGAGGCGACATCAGCATTAGCTGAGTTGAAGGAGGCGATCGCAACATCTAAGGAGGGCATGCTCGACCCTGCTCCCAAGAAGGTGCCAAAGACCACGGTTCATACGGACGCCATGGATTCCAAGAAGATTAGCCAAGATGATAGTGATGTAACAAAGACCACCAATATTGAGGTCAAGTTAGGTGATAAATAGAAAAGCGCGCTCATCCTTTTTCTTCAAAATAATAAAGATATATTTGCATGGAAACCTTCTGACATGCCAGGGGTTCCAAGGGAAAAGGCTGAGCACAAACTTCATGTCCGCGAGAATGCCAGGCCTATAAGGCAACGGCTTAGACGATTCTTGCAAGATCGAAAGGATGCGATTAGGAAAGAAATCGGCCAACTGCTGGCAGCCGGTTTCATTAAAGAAGTTTTTCACCCCGACTGGTTGGCTAATCCGGTTTTGGTACGAAAGAAAAATAAGGAGTGGCGGATGTGCATGGATTACACCGGCCTAAACCAAGCTTGCCCAAAAGATCCATTCACCCTTCCACGCATTGATCAGGTGATCGATTCAACGGATGGATGCGCATTATTGTGTTTCTTAGATGCCTATTCAGGGTACCATCAGATTCCCTTAAATGAATCTGACCAGCTTAAAACCTTGTTTATCACGCTGTTCAGCGCGTTTTGTTATACAACTATGCCCTTTGGCCTAAAGAACGCTGGCGCCACCTATCAGCGGACCATGCAACGGTGCTTGGATAGCCAAATCGGAAGAAACGTCGAAGCCTATGTGGATGATGTGGTAGTCAAGACTCGGCTTTCCACCGACTTAATATCTGACCTAGAGGAAACATTCGAGAATCTTCGGAAATACAATATGAAGTTGAATCCGGACAAATGCGTCTTCGGGGTCCCATCAGGAAAATTACTCGGTTTTTTAGTATCACATAGAGGGATTGAAGCTAATCCGGAAAAGGTTACTGCCATATTGCGGATGGGACCTCCACATTTGCAAAAAGACATCCAAAAACTCACTGGTTGCATGGCAGCACTCGGCCGGTTTGTCTCAAGAAGCAAGAATCATTTACCTGGAATGATGACGCTCAAAATGCTTTGGATGATTTTAAGGCCTATATTAGTGGTCCTATGGTGCTAATCCCTCCAAAACCAAAGGAACCCTTGCAGCGGTACATCTCCGACACCACACATGTTGTCAGCACCGCGTTGGCGGTGGAACGGGACGAAGATGGCAAGGCTCAAAAGGTGCAGCGGCCCGTCTATTTCGTCAGTGAGGTCTTAACTGAGTCCAAGGTACGATATTTCCAGCTTCAGAAGCTAATTTATGCATTATTAATGACATCTCAGAAGTTGAAGCATTATTTTAAGGATCACCCGATCGAGGTCCACACGTCATTTGGCCTAGGCGAATTGCTACATAATAGAGAGGCCACTAGAAAAATTGCTAAATGGGCTGTTGAGTTGGGATCGTATGATATCACCTTCAAGTCCCGTGATTCGGTCAAATGTCAGGCTTTGTCAGACTTTGTTGCCGAGTGGTCAGAATACGAGTTACCACCTAGCCCGCATGAATTAAGCTACTGGCAAATGATGTTTGACGGTTCCTTACAACTGGAAGGTGTCGGGGCAGGTGTTGTATTAACATCTCCTGAAGGGGCCAAGCTGCAATACATTCTTCGTATGCACTTTTGCGCGTCTAACAATGCTGTAGAGTACGAGGCACTACTACATGGGCTTAGAATGGCTGTTTTACTCAGAGTTTAGAGATTGAGCATCTCTGGTGACTCGGCGCTGGTGATTCATCAAGTAACAAAGGAGTGCTGTTGTTCCCATGAAAGCATGACAGCCTACTGCACTGAACTTCGGAAGCTAGAAGACAGGTTTGATGGTATTGAGTATAAACACGTCCTTCGTCAGTATAATAAAGAGGCAGACAAACTAGCCAAACTTGGGTCTAGTAGGTCTAAAATACCTAACGGAGTATTCCTTGATGATCTCTATAAACCATCTGTACTAACCCAGCAAACTATTGAGCAGTCGACACTGAAGGCGGGACCAACACCACATGTCGCTGCCATTACAGTAGATTGGCGAACTCCTCTCATCGAGTACCTGTATGGTGGTACACTACCGACTGATAAAGACAAAGCCCTGAGGATTATTCGCAAGTCTCGGTCGTATTGTATTGTTGACCATGGTCTATACAAACAAAGCCCACATGGGATGCTGATGAAGTGCTTGTCTCAAGACGAAGGAAGAGTCGTGTTAGGGGACATCCATGCTAGCATTTGCGGGAACCACGCAGGCCCATCCACAATTGCATCCAAAGCAATGAGACAGGGTTTTTATTGGCCGACTGCTGGTGCCAATGCCAGGGAAATTGTCCGAAAGTGTGAGGGTTGCCAGTTCTTTGCCCGCCAGATGCACGTGCCTCCCACAGAGCTTCAAAATATCCCAATAACATGACCATTTTCAGTATGAGGTCTAGATATTGTCGGGCCTTTCATGAAGGCTCAGGGGGGTTTCACTCACCTTTTCGTGGCAGTAGACAAGTTCTCTAAGTGGATCGAGGCAAAGCCAGTCAGAAAGATTTCAGCAAAGAAGGCCGTCGAATTCATGACTGAAATAGTCACTCGGTTCGGTGCGCCAAATAAGATCATCACTGATAACGACACTCAGTTTACAGCGGAGGAGTTCAAAAAATTTGCGAGCTGAGTGGGTTTTAAGATTGGCTACGCCTCGGCTGCCCACCCGCAGAGCAACGACCAAGTTGAACGTGCAAATGGCCTCTTGCTATCTGGAATTAAGCCATGTATATTTGACCGGCTAGAAAAATATTCTCGACGTTGGGTTCGAGAACTGCCAGCAGTACTGTGGGGGCTTCGAACTAATGTAAGCCGCGCCCCAGGGCATTCTCCTTTCTCCTTGGTTTACGGGTCAGAAGCCATGTTACCAACTGAGATTTTGTTCACCTCCCCTCGCATGGCTTCGTATGAAGAAGAAACTTCCAATGACCACAGATGTGACGACTTGTTGCTACTAGAGGAGAAGCGTGATGCCATGTTACTGCGATCGGCAAAGTACCAACAAAGCTTGCGACGTTATCACGACAAAAACATCAGAGTGCGAGGCTTTTCAGTCGGAGACTTGGTCTTGAGGCAGGTCCAGTCCACGGTAGGCAAGCACAAACTCTCGGCCCCATGGGAAGGACCCTTTATTGTAAAGGAAATCACTCGGCCGGGTGCGTACCGTTTGATGCGCAAGGATGGGTCAGACCTTCAAAGTTCCTGGAACATATCACAGCTACGTCGTTTCTATGCTTAGTATTTATAGTTTTTTGTAATTACCTTTATTTGACTTTGTATAAATTATGGTCATGACGACTGGTTTGGCAATTTTTCGAATTTTTATGGATCATTGTTGTTGTCTTTTAAGTCATGATTTAAATTTGGACACTTGGTACCACCTCAACTCGTGCATGTTGACCAAGCGGGTTACTTAGTCTCCAGGGTTCTTGCCGTCTGTTGGGGACCAAGACAATTCTCCCAGTTTGCATATGTGTGACCGAGTGAGTTCTTAGTTTCCATGGTTCATATCGGTTATTGGGAGCGTTGTTTAGAGGGCTGACGAGAGTTATGTATTGGTTGTGATTGTTTAACATGAGTTCATACAATACATATACGAAGCAGCGCGACCCAAGCATTTGTTACAATCCTGGTGACGAATCTAGACTTTCATAGTCTATTGCACAGATGTTACATTACCACAACAGAAATGTAACATGGTCTTTTAAATTTTACAATACCTTACATTTTTTGTGACGGATCTAGTTCTATTTGATCAGCTAGAAAGTGCGCCGTTTTTTGCGCTTTAGTTACGAGGGTTTCACATTGTTCGTCAGTGAAATCTTCGTGGAAACCCTTGGCTACTACATCCAAATTTATGTCAGGGATGTGAGACTTTGCTATAGCTAAGACCTGTGCCCCAGCCAGTTCTGCAACACGTCGAGCGTGTTCTTTCACTCGGCTGGGTGCCTCTTGTAGCCTTGTCAATAAATCTCGACACCTGGGTGGTTTTTCTTCTGGAAGTATATATTGGGCGACTACCTCTGCATCTTTCTGGAGAGCTGCAAGAGAGCATCGGAGGTTTTCATCACCTTCTATGAATTTCTTTTGCAAAAGCTCGTAGGACCTCTTTGATCCTATAAGAGTACAATATTTACAATTATCTGGGACAATGACTTTGGTATGACGATAATTAAATGACTATTTACCTTTTAGTCGTTTCTCAGCTTCTGCCTTTTCAGCTTTGTGGATTGTGTCACCGACTCCAGCTCTTTGATACGGCTTTGCAGATTTGCAATTTGAGCAGCCGACTGAGACTCTTGATTGTGCTTTAGTTCCAGCACCCGTGACATTTCTGAGTGGAAGAGTTCAAAATATTTAAGATCTGGAAATAGTATGCCAAGGATTATGCTGTGTTTTTACCTTGTAGCTTGAATTGGAGTTCATCAACTTGAGATGAACGGGCCTTCAAATCTACTGATAATTGCCCAACTTCTATTCTTTCTTTGACCAGTTGATCTTCTAAATCGACTGCTCTTGCACAATGCCTTTCAGCAAGTTGCAGGAGTTTACTCTTGTTGGCCATCTGAGTTTTTAGAATCTGCACTACGGATGAGTTGTATAGACATCATCACACAACATTATTATTATTGGGGCCATTTTTCAAGAAGGCAAGGGTACCTGGAAGGAATGAAAGGCCTTTTCAGTAAGATCTTCAAACTTCTCTAATTTTGCTTGCTCTGCCAACTCATCGAACCCGGCAATGGCGAAGGGGCCACTATGGTACACCATTCTGGTCGGTGCAGGTTGTTCTGTGACACCTTCATTTATTACTCGATGAATTGGCGTGGGAGCCACATATTCCTCCGGACCAATGGGATAATCATATATTGGCTCCGGCATCGTTTCAAATATCAGCAATGGTTCTTCTTGTTCGGTCGCCGTCTCGGGCATGTCCAGATCTGGGACATCGAATGACTCGGTTTGTCTAATTTCTAGCCGAGAAGACTCTGGTGCATCCTTTAAATCACTCGGTTTTTTAGCCGAGTGACCGGGGATATCATCTTTTGATGTCCCCATAAATGGTGCATGTCGATCTTTTTCAGGAGCCGCACTTTTTGTTGGGATATCTTCATATGATGCTCCCCCGGTTGACCAATCCAGAGAATGAAGATTACACAGTTGTTTATTCGAAAGTTGTGCTTTAAAATATATCATTTTACTTACCTTGTTTGGCGCTTGAATTTTAAGCCTGACACCTTTGACGGGGGGCTAGTTGGTCTTGGGTCACTTGTTATGTGGGGTGTTTCCTTCTCAGGGATTGTCTTGTCTGACTCCTTTGGATGCGATTGCTCCTGAGTGTTCGTATTCACTGGCCACCGAGTGGTCGTTTTCTCAACAAATTTCTTCTTTGCTTCCCCTTGCAGTCTAGCTATTCTGTCAGCCAGCGACTCTTCTTCATCAGAGTCTTCAATGTGAGCTTTACGACGTTTGGATGATGGCTGAGTGGGGGATTTCTTTTGTGGCGTTAGTGGCAGTGGAGGGTTGGATACATATACGTCAAGGTTCTGCGACATATGCGAGGCATCATTTGTTATTGACAAATAAGGAAAGCAGTATTGATTTTCTAAAGAGGATCAGTGGCTAACTTACAACACTTCTTCCAGTTTTTGAATGATGGCCAGATGTTGCGCTCACTAGAGTCCAATTTAGAAGCGACGAAAATATGCTTTCCAGTCGCAAAGTCAGTTCCCTTTTTGACAGTACTTCTGGTACTTCCATAGTAGGGTCTGACCCTAGTTGGAATTTCCATCTAGGAACGTGGCGCTTCTTTATGGGCTGCACACGGCGATATATGAAGCTGGCTGCAACGTGAACGCCAGTATAGCCTTTTGACTTCAGATAATCCACATGTTTCAAAATCTCATCAACATGTGCTTTCTTGCTTGGATGTGGCTTCGTGGACCACTCGAGGCATGGCTTGGGGGCTTCTGCTATCGTTTCTGACATTGGGGGGGCATGGTTGCCATGATAAAACCAATCTGCGTGCCACCCATTGTTGGTTGATGGGAGTGGTACATCGATGTACTTGGATTTATTCCTCAATTGGAATCCAGCACCCCCTATGACATTACTGCTGTTTGATTTCAACACAAACAATTCTTTAAAGGTGTCAAAATGAGGAGGGATACCCAAAAACACTTTGCAAAAATGAATAAAAATAGCGATGTGTAGAATGGAATTTGGGTTCAGATTGACCAGATTAATGCCATAGAAAAATAGAAGACCTCTAAAGAAGTCGCAGCACGGAAGGCCAAATCCGCGATAGAAAAAGGAGGCAAAAACTGTAAGTTGGTCGATGGGAGGCTGAGGAAATTTCTGACCTATGGCTTCAATCCACCCACCCGTCTGTTGATCTTGTAGCACGCCATCTATCACCAATCTGTTGATTTTTTCTGTGTCCATGGTTGATGCTGGGAACTCCTTAATGCCAGCAGGAATATCAAAAATCGATTCTTTGCTTTCACCCTTTCTAGGAGAGGTCCCTTTTTCAGATTGAGCCCTCGTGCTTTGGCGGGTGCGCTTTGGGGCCATCAAAACCGATGCGGGAAGCTTTTGGGGGATGGAGATCAGGGTTCGGAACCCTATCTTTGAGCTTCAGCGTGCGAAATGGCGGTGGCGGACAAATGGAAGTTCCAAACATAGGGTTTACGCGTGCGAAATGGTGGCGGCGGTGAAGTGGAAGCTTTGGATCTAGGTTTTGAGAATGGCAGACTCAGGCGGCGATACAAAGGTGAAGGGTTGCGACTGTTTGTAGGCACCTTTTATACGCGTCTGATGACCTATTGGGCCGCTACTTGGATCAGCATAGTTACATTACACCGGTACACGGATTTATTATGTTTTAGATATTCTGTTCAAGTGCAAACATTGAGTGCTGTGGATTGAATAATGATTGATAAATCACTCAGACTAATGCATTTTAGTCTTGGGAGATTGTATCTTTTGATTATTTGTGATATAGTAATTTTTTCAGCATCAATCTTGGGGGCTGTCTTTTGTATGAATACTAGTGATACATCACCAATCTTGGGGGCTACGGCAGTTGACGTTCGTAGCATATCAATTGGGTTATATGCATTTTTATGGATATAAATATTAGTTTGGTGATTCATCACTCGGTGATCAGGGAAATTCATTTATTAATGAGTTTTGGTTTAATTGGATAAAGCGAAAGCCTTGGATATCATTTTTAAGGATCATGTTTGAGCTGTTATCTTGGGGGCTCGTCTTTGGCTCACTGGATATTAAGCATAGCTATATCAACTGGAGCTATTTTATTGACATCACTCGGTTTTGTTATTCCGAGTTATTGGATCATTGAGCTTCATTATTGGATCACTCGGCCTTCTTGTCTCGAGTTGTTATATCATTTGACTATATTATTGGATCACTCGGCATTGATAACTTATGATCTTACTTAATATTGGAGAGCCTTGCAAGAGTTGTTCTTTTTCACATGAAATCACGCCCGGGGGCTGCTGTACTTGTTATATTTAATCAAGTATTGTTTGGATATTTTTTATGGCTTTTATACTTGTTATATTGGATCAAGTATCACCCGAATATTTTGATGACTGCTATACTTGATATATCTGATCAAGTATCACTCAGATTTATTAGTACCAATGGTTTCTTTTGTTGGGGAGAATGGTAGAACCAATCTTGGGGGCTACCGTATTGAAACTCCTCATCGAATCAGTCGGAGAAAGTGGTAGATCCAGATTTACATACGGTGTTATTATTTTTGACTCACAAGATATTTTATGATCTAAATACCTTCTGAATCGGGGGCTATACCTACACCTAGTAGGTGGATTTTTTCCCCGCATGTAGATATTATTTGGCGCATAATTCTTTTTGAAGATTCTTGGAGACCTTTACAAGTTTGTTGTTGTACAAGAAAAAGTTAATCGTATTCATGGCGAAGCATTAGTCAATATATTGAAGATCAACAACTAACTTGCAAATCTCTTGGGGGCTACTGTGGGATATATATACCAGGGATACCTCACCACTCGGATATATTGCCGAGTAGGCCGGGGACCAATAAAGATAAAGCCCATGAAGATAATTACTCGGATTATTACTTGGAGTAGACGACAAGTCAATATTAGGGATAGAAAGTTAGAGATAGAATCCTAGTCGAAAATCATGTTGTAACCGACTAGGAGACTTGCCATGTAACCCTGCCCCCCGGATATATAAGGAGGGGCAGGGACTCTCTCATTGAGACCCAGAATATACAACACAATACACCATAGAACACAGGACGTAGGGTTGTTATCCTCCGGGAGGCCCGAACCTGTCTAAACCTTGCATCTTGTGTGTCCATCAATCTTACTTACTCATACGCACACCTGAATCTACTATCGAGAATATCTCTCGACAGTACCTTTAGTGAATTTGATCTTGCCCTACTCAATTGCCAACTGAATTTGCCTCCTGAACACTTGCAGTACCTCATCTTCTTCAAATCTTCAACCGGAGGAATCACATGGTTTGATTGGCAACTGAATGTACTTTTCTTGCAGTAACATATTGAATATCTTATCGGCCTTGGTGACATCAAAATCATATTTCTCTTCAGGTTCGTTCTGCTTCACCCACAGGCACGACAATGTATTCTTGTTTCTAGTCCATTCGGCCATATCAACTTTGACAGTTTCTTCATCAAACTCAAACCCATAATCATTAAAATTGATCTGAATCGGCCTTGAACGTGCCCCCCCCCCCCCGAGTCAAATTCTCTTGTATGGACACCTTCTGCACTAATGACAAGCTTTCAAATTCAGCAGAGGGAAACTTTTCTCTTAAAGAGGCAACCAAACCACTGAATGCTATTTCTACCATCTGATTATCAGTTAACTGTAGGCTGAAACATTTGATGCGCACATCTCTAAATCTCTGCACGTTATCATGCATTGACTCTCCAGCTTTTTGCCTCACATCAATCAAATTTGATAACTTCAACTCTCTAGTTTCAGCAAAGAAGTACTTATGAAATTTCTGTTCAAGATCGGCCCAAGTAATAATTGAGTTTGGTGGCAACGATGCAAACCAAGAAAATGCCAATCCGGATAGAGACAATGGAGAAGTATTACCAGCTTCTCCACATTGCACTGAAAATCGGCTAATATGCTCAACTGTAGTAGTATTATCTTGTCCAATGAACTTAGTAAATTCTGGAGGTCTGTATCGGCTCGGCATCAGAATCAAAGCATAGCTTGGAGGATATAGAGGTCGATATATATACGTTTGCTGCTTAGGCTTCAATCCAAACTGTTCCCTCATTACTTTAGCAATCTTCGAAGCCCAGTCATCAGTCGACACATTGACATTTGGAGTAGTCAATGCAGGACCAGATGCTGGTATAGGCGAACTGAAATTAATAACTGTATGATGGCCTCCTAATTCTCCTAGTAGTGCAGATGACGATGGCACTCCAAACATACTCGACTCGACACTAGGGTAGTACTGTATGTCACATTCGGCTTTGTAGAGTCTTATTTGTAGTGCTGTGGCTATGTCTGTGGAGTAGTCTTTTGTAATATGCGAGGCGTCCCAGCATCAGCATCCTTGGAAGGTGGAGTATTTTCTGAAGGCCTTTGACTTGAACTCGCCGCATGAGCTGTAGGCCGAGGAACATTCCCGGACACATGGAAATACATCAGCCCACGAATTGGATCATCAAATATGCAACCCTCCATAGTCCGAACAATCAAAGCCCTCAAAGTATTAACCAACACAGGTGACTGGTTAATTAATGCATGATGTACCGCTGTGTGGATCATGTTGCTCAGAGCCTCTTCATCAACAGCTTCTATTGGTTTATTGGCAAGTGACTTCTCTTCACCTTGAACCAGGACAGCAGCAGGCAACTTTCCTTTCTGGATGACACCATTCCTTGTTTTGCCAAAAGTTCCCAACATAAGCTTTTCAAACTCAGCAAGTCTCTGATCAATCTGTGCCTTCACTTCATCACTCAGGTCATCTCTGACAATAGGTAGCACATGTTCATTCCTCAGCTCAGCATTGACGTTGTGTTTTGGTTGTGAGTCTTCAGGAGCTTTTGGCATTCCAAGTTCAGGCATGATGTAGAGTTTGAAGTTCTTTGTCCTACTGGGCGTGCCAAAAAGTGTGTTGACATGAAAATCACCACGCATGACCTGGGAGATCTGCTTAACTCTAGTGCAAGCTCAATATGAGAAACCAGGGCGTGCCAGTCAATTTCCCTCTAAACCGACAAAGAGATAAATGGTCAGATGACACGGGTCACCGGCCTAGGACAGGCCGATGAAGAAAGCCGATAGTCACTATTCATGAAATCAGCCGAGGCTATTACATAAAATAAAGAAAATGAAAGAATTTAGGCTAATTGGCTGATTGTATCAACTTATCAGCAAAATTTAATTCAATAAACAGTATAGGATCTTAAATGCCGATAAAAAAGACGAGTTGACTAGCCAGAATCGATAAATCTACGGTATTCATGAAAGGACTGGCCAAGTCGATGAAAAGTACCAGAGTCGATAGAGCTGAGTTGATAGATCTATAGTACATATGCATAAACTTGCTCTATCGATGGCATAAGGTCGATAAATTTAATTAGCTAGTATTGCAAATATGCATCAAAATCATAAATCTATCTTGTTTAAACAAGGGGGCAAACGACTATCAAAATAAATTATATGATCAATTAAGCACCAGAAAGTCGATTGAACCGTGATAACCTATCGGCTAAATGTCTCGATAGAACCCTATTGGTTCTACCTATAAACTGGTAGAATCTAACCCTATCTGCCCAGTAAGAGATCGAAATTGATACAACCTTACTAATTCGAATAGATCAAACTTAATCGAGACAGTATTCAAACATGGTAGATCTAAATAATACCTATAAAATCCAATAAGATTATAATAGATCGGCTTCAACCAAGACAATATTGCAATCAGAGTCGATAGAACAAGCATTAAATAGATCTAATTACCTAATAACTAGCAATTCTAACAATAGCAACCAGAATATCAAATTAATGAGAAAGTACTAGTTGAAATTGATAGAATTACCGAGGGTGACTAATCCAAATCTCACGCCAAGATCGGAGCCGATGCAGCCCGCGCGAGACGAGGGTTTCGTCGAAAAGGTTGGCGATGCACCGAATTGTATTGAACGAAGGTGTTATTTTTTTTGTACAGATCCTATTACATATTTATAACCTCATGCAAGAGGTTTTGACCCGACTCCTAAACAAACTGACTAGGTTTTTTTAAAAAAAAATAAAATCTAAACTAGAAACAGAAAGAAATAAAACAATCCTAATGGGCCCATTTAACTTCCTTTGCCCGTTAAATATCATTGGTTCTAGCCGATTTAGTTTCCTGCCTCTGATAGATGGGACCCGTCAAAATTTGGTGCCAACAACGCCATCTAAGCTAAAGTCTTGCAAAGACCTAAGCTTGGGTAGGTACCCAAACCAAGGTGCGCTAATTGTTCTATTCCTCTTCCTCTAGTTGAGTCACTTCATTTTTAGAAAATTTAAGAAAATCCAAAAATATTTTTTAGCTTTCAAAGAAAACTATAAAAATTTGCATAGCCAAAAAGAACAAAAAGATTTCCCTTTATAAATAAAATTTGAGAACTTAGTCTCTACCTTGCCTATGGAAATGATGAATAGTTGCTCTATTAGCTCCCTTTGAGTCTCAAGTATACAACCTTTACTCCTCATCTTTCGTGGGTAATGGTAGACTTGCATGATGATAACACTAGTCTCTCTATGTCTTAGTGGGTACAAAATGACTAATAAACACCAAGTCTAGTTGTTGGAGTTCATGATATAGCATGTTTTGGATGAGTCTGCAGTTTCCTTATGATTAAAGTCCAATGATTTCTTTCAAAACCTTTATGCAACAAAAACCCCCTACTTGGTGCACATATTACCTATGAGAGATAATTTGCTACCAAGGTCAAATATTAAGTATCAAAACCATGTCTACGCCATTTATGCATGCATTGAGTTTAAGAATTTAATCCTTATCAGGGACTTACACTTCCAAAGCCAATCATTTTCCTTTGCATTATCTTTGAGTTCTCAAATTAATCATGCTTGGTTATGCGGTTTCCATATCGGAATCATGCATCCACTTCACCAAGCATACCAACCAAAAATCTTTCTTTTTTGAGCCTTTGATCCTATTAAACGATTATGGTTCCCCCAATTGCTCAGAAAAAGTTTGCAAAAATATTTGAACCATTGAATTAGCCTCTTTACATCATGAGAGCTGGAAGAAAGAAGAAAAAAAAAGAGAAAGAAAAAGAAAGGAAAAATTTATCAGCTCTCATAGATGTGCTATATCAAAAAGCTTCAAGGTTCTACAAAAATAAAATATTTCTTTCAGAAAAAATAAAAGGACCATCTTTTTCCTCTAGCACAAAAATCTAGTCTTCGGGATAAATCTGCACCCAAGATCATTGCAATTGTGCTAGCCCAATCCTTCGCGTGATTCCATTCTCTCCCTCTCCCCTGGACATTATTTAAATGATTGGAATGAGGAAGTGCAATGTCTTTTGTTAGGATCATCTCTTAGCTTAATAGTATATGCATGCTAAATGTGACATCCTACCAAGCTCCACATATTTAAGCCAAACTTTTAGAAAGTAGGATGAGCATTTAGTAAGGAAATACACACTTTGAGAGATGAGAGCCATAGTGGGAGATTGCACCAAGAGGGAAAATTTTCAATCTTATGCAGCATTACAAAAACCTTGGACTCATAATGGAGAAGGAGATTGCATGACAAAGTCTAAACTAGCTGTTCTAGATTTCAACCGCTTATGACAAGGTTATAAAATGCCAATAAGATCCATTGTACATTGAGAATGACTTAAGTAACATAATTGTGCTGGTTTACACTTACCCATATTGTGTTGGAGTATGTGTTTGTGCACTTGACACTTGTAGGGCACTAATATTGAAGCAACTCCTGATCCATCACCTCTAAGTTTTAATTTGCTTAGGACGAGCAAAGGTTTAAGCTTGGGGAGGTGTTGGCGGCTGATAAAACCTAGAATCGGCCACCAACCGGTCAGAAAATACAAGGTAAAGACCAAAGTTTAATATATATTTGTTTAAACTAATAAAGTTCCATGAGTTTTGGTGAAATATGTGTTTGCAGGCATAAGAGAGCCAAAATATGGAAAAACAAGAAGAAACACCCCGTCGGCTGATCACAACTGTGAAATAGCCGTTTTCACCGGCTGATAGGGTCGTTTTCAGGCTGAAATCAGGAACCAGCTGACAGGGTCATATACGGCAAAAATCAGCCACCCAGCTGGTTAACCGAGGTCATTTTCAGGCTGAAATCAAGAACCAGCCGACAGGGTCATATACGGCTGAAATCAGCCACCCGGCTGGTAAACCGGGGTTGTTTTCAGGCTGACCATCCAACCCGGCCAGTTTTGCAAAAACAGTTCACCATGATGTCATTTTCTCCTCTCGGATTAAGAATGACGAAATATGGCTAAGGAAGAGAAGGTCAACATGTGGCCTAACCAGGAGAAGACAAGGGGCAAATCGGAGGGGGTCGGCACCCGGCCTAGGCCGCCGCCTGCATGGCCCGCCACCTGGCCTGGCATGCCACCCGGTCTGGCCTGCTGCCCGACCTCGGCTTGCCACCCGGGGTTGCTAGCACATGAGGCCCAATACGCCTACCGCCCCCAAAACAGAGAAGTCGGTACAAACCAACCAAATAATTGTCATCGGGACAAGATCTGAGCCAACCAAAAGAAGTCGGTCATGAATCGACACGATCCTACGGCCGCCAGGCGGTGCATGCCACCCGGCATGCCCGGCCACCCGGCACACGTGGCGAACCGGCATGTCCGCTGCCCGGTGCACCGACTTCGGCCAACCAACCCTCCACCTACAAATACCCCCAGGACCATCGTCACCTATAAAAGAGAGGGAATTCAGCAAAAGAACGGCATCGAAGCAAGAAACACATCAAGGAGTCCATTTCCCACTACTTGTGCTACTTTGGTCAGTTGGTATAATTCTTATTGCTATGTCTTTGTTAAACCAAGATAATCTAACGCATAGCTTCCCTGAGGAAAATAAATACGATATCTTGGAATACTCCCTGGTGAAATGCTACAATGGTGTTCCATGTGCTTGCGGATTAATTCACATTATTCTTAAAGCATAACAAACACCAACAAATATTTCTGGTGCTGTACTAGGAATAGTGATATTCTTGATGCGACGTTAAGAAATACCAACACTCCCCCCTTCAATTTTTGTCTGGATCCGCTAATGGCTACTGCTTCCCATCGACCCTATTAAAGCTTTGCATGCTTACCTAACCAGTTAATATCTTGTCCCTGTGCCATTCCTGCTTACGCCTCCATTCTCTGGACGATGTTAATTGTTTGCACCATCTCCGTGCATGGACAGTGGGCCAAGCTCACGTAGCATTAAAGACGGTACCAGTGTTAATGCGGTGGCCTCTGATGTCAAACCCTGCAATACCTAGATCATCTATATGTGATTACCAATGACATTTGTTGTAGTAGTGTGTTACAGTTGTTTCAATGCACCTTATTGAATTATTGATCATTGTAACCTTATGTTCAATAGAACAGAGCATGTCGAAAGTCACCTTAGGAACACGATTGAGGGAGTTGCATTTTTAGAATTGACTAAAAACACACTCTAAAACAAATTATTAGGATTTAATACAAAAACTATCTCCAATAGAACCTTTAAATAACCCTATTATTTTATTTTTCCTAGAATCATCTTATTTGACTCTAAAAAAATCATTTTATTTATAGCTAAAAACAAGGAATGAGACAGTGTTGGTTGTTTATACATACTCATTTATATACCACAAGTAGACGGTGTAAATTGTACTCTTTTTCTCTTAGAGCATTCCAAGGTTTAACAAATCCACACAGACTAGTGGGAAATAAGCAGAATTATAAGTAAAATTTATAATCTAGCTTTCTAGTGAGCGTGAGCATTGGTTTTGGACAAATGGAGGGTTGTGTCGATCGCCGCATTGGTGTGCCGATCGGCATGAAAGGTGTTTTAGTAAAGGTTTTTTAAATTCATGGAAATACTTAAGAAAACTGTTTAGTAAGTTAGCCCTCTTGTGCTAGTTGAGATCGTAATCACAAACTGTAATCAAATACTTTCATAAATGGAATTACTGGGATATTAGAAAACGAAGATTGGTAGATGAGAGACGCCTTTCCAACAAGCCCTATCACGACTAGTTGTCTCATTCAGTCTACCACCTTTTACTCTACACACATCTACTACCATGTATAAGTAGAGACACAAGCAAATAAGGCATATACAAGATCGGGAGTACTACCCTAATCACCACGATCAAGATAGCATCTAAACACATAGCCTATATACTAAACATTGGAACAAGCACATGCATGATAAAAAAATTCAAGTAATTAAATAACCAAAACTATTCATCTACTAATACATAGCACAAGAAACAGCACCATCTAGTAGGCCTACCTTGAATGATCACCTCTTGAAACTCCAAATCTATAAGCTTGTGATTGTCGACTTGGCTAGGTTAGCTAAGCTAAACCCTAGCAACTAGAGATCATGAAGAACATGGCATAGCCCGGGAGTGTTGTTGTCCTCTGACATCGGCTTCCCCCACCCTAGGGTCTTACAAGTATTTATAGGGTTGTACACGAGATGGAGTCTGAATCTAAGGAAATGGGTTGTGTGATGATCAACATAGAGTCGGTGCCAATTGGTAGTAGTTGTGTTTAGTCTGGTTTCTTTTTGTCGAGACTTATTCTCAAAAATAGATTTATAGGGCTGCACGAGACCAAAAACATGATGGTTAAGACATAAGACGTCGATTTATACAAGTTTGAGCCCCCTCGATGAGAGTAAAAGCCCTCGTCCTCTGTTTTGTGGATTGTATTGAATTGTGTTGTGATCTCCCTTAAAGGGGGGTTCTTGTAGCCTTATATATCTGGTTGGCAGGGGGTACATGAAGAGTCCAACTCATAATCTACAAGGTATTATATAGTAAGTTTATCTTTAAATGTCTTGCACTCCAAGCTAACTCGGTTGATTCCAATATTAGTGGGCCATCCCATCGTCCACTGACTTCAGCATAGCTATTGATACTAGGAAGGTAGGTATTCCACAGCAGCCCCCAAGTGCTTTATGATTTAGAACTGTGACTTGCCGAGTGATTCCTCTTTAATAATCATGCTAATAGATAGCAAATTAGGAAGACCTCTTGAATGATGTTTCTAATAGATCTGATGCACTGAGTAGGTGCACATGATCAAGTGTAGCCTCCGACTCTTGCATCATTTGGAGACTGACAAATAATGCAAGAGTCTATTAATATCGACTATTTACAATTCGTCTTATAAAAAGTAGATTCTTACTCAAACCATCAAGCTTGAGCAATTAACCTCCTGATCTTCAAACTAGGGGTTCGGTCTGCAAGACATTTATCAAGCCAACCGATTAGTATAATCAACGTGATATGCACCCTCGTTTGAGTGTTTTCTAATTTGGATATCATGACATCAATCACGTAAAGAATCAAAGGGAAGTTTATCACATCAATCATAACTCGGTACTAAGCTTCAATGACATCAGTCATAATATAGCTTGTCCTTAAATAACATCACTCGGATATCATAAGCTTGATTTTTACTATTAATAACTGACTTCAATCAGCAACATAACATGTAAACTTATATCCCATACGACAATCAAGTCCTCTGCTACGTGATCATCAATTCACATAAAAATGGGGAATATTTAGTGGTTTTAACCACAACTTATCATCAAAGATGCCCCTGAGTTTAATACTTGAGCTTCCTTAATCAGCAAAGAATCTTTTAAAGATTTTTTGCTTTATTTGATTAGTCACAAGAATCAAAAAACATCTGCATTGTATGGCCCATGATGGTCCATCCGGTCCCCCATCGTTAGGTCAAACCCAATGTATAAAAGGATGGAGGTGAGATGATGAAATCTCCATGCTGTCATTTCCCACACAGTCTCTTCGTCTTCCTTGCGACTCCTCTACTTCCCCTATTCTAGGGTTCGCTCGCCTTCAGTTGCCGCCGCAGATCTCAACCGCATCCCGAGCCCTCGAGCTTCCTGACAGAAAGGTAGGGTTGGGTTAAGGTGCAAGATCCACAACTTCACTTTGTTTGCGTGCCATGCTAACTTGTCAAGGGAAGGAAGGGGTCTCCCACCACCATTGACATTTCTTCTTCAGAGCTAAACATCCCGGAGAACTTGCGCGAGTTCACCAAGAGCTCCCTCAACTTCGACATGCTGAACTCCATGGTCATCTATGGCATTTTGCTAGAACAGGTGCGCCTCAACTGGAGAACTACAGATTCTGAATCGCAGCCTCTCCCTATCCACAAACAAATAGTGGTCTTCTGCTCTTTTTTTGAGCATGGATTTTGAGTGCCCTACTACAACTTCCTACGCGGGCTTTTATTCTTATATGAGATCGAGCTGGTGAATCTCAATCCCAACTCAATCCTCGACATTGCCATCTTCGTGCATTTGTGCGAGGCATTTTTGGGCATTCTGTCCCACTTCTCTCTATTCGTCCTCTGCCCTTTGTCGTTGGTCACCAATCGAGAAGCCATTGGTGGCGCCAGAATTCAGTTTTGCAAGAAGGAGGTGTACATAGATGTCCAGCTAGCCACAGTGAACAAGCATTGGTGAGAGGAGTGGTTCTACTCTGAAAACCCTCCTCCTCACAATTCTGATTTCACTGGAATGAAGGCCAGCCCCTGAGCATCTTAGTCAATAAAGCCAGATCCTAACAATGTTCAAGTGAAGGACTTGTTGACCAAGATCACTGAGCTGAAGCAGGCTAGAGTTGAAGGCGTCACCATTGCCAAGAGCTTCATTGTGTGTCGACTGCAGCCGCTCAAGCAACAATGCCACCCAGGATGGCAGTATGTCTCTGATGATGAGATCAGAGAGGTGCCCAACCCGCTAAACTTAACTTTGCACCGAGCTTGCTTGAACAAGATGTTCAAGTCGGTCGGACCTCAAGACCATGCCTTAGTCAAAAAGGCATATAACAAGGGCACTCATTTAGCCCAAGTAAGCTTTATCTTTTAATATACCTTCAATATCCATCCTGGTAGAATGATCTTCATGAACATTATCTTCATGTTTATATGCAGGTACTCAACGCTTATGTGTCTCACCTCCCACTCCCCCCGACTAACACAAAGGGAGTGGACTATGCTCCCAAAGCTCCGCGTCATCATACTGGCCACATGGAGTCTAGCTCCACAACTACAGAGGGCATGTGTCAAACTGATTTGGTCGGCGATGCAGGCGACTCTACGACTCTAGTTGTTGCTCTGCCAACTATTGCTCAATGTGTGAAGGTCACCACCACTCGTTGATGAAAATATTTCAGCGCTGATGATGATGAAGATGATATGGTGGATGGACCTATTGAGAATGAGCAGCATCCTCCTGCAGCCACCGACCGACCATCAAGCCAGCCAGAACCACCGAGCCGACCAACTAGTGATGCTGAGGCGGTGATGAAGGTAGCAGATGTCTCAACGCAATCTTCTGAAAACAGGAAGCATTCAAAGTCATTGATGACATCATCAAAGGAGAAGGTCTGCTCAATGAAGATCAAGCAAGGCTTCGAGTAAGCTCATTCATATTCTATTTGTTTTTGTTTTGATCTTGAGTAGATTCTTAGATCTGTATCCTGTATGCAGTGAATATACTACTGGGTCAACCGGGATGCCGAACGTCCCTATGCCTAAAGATCCACTTCCGACCCCGGCGCCTCGTCCGACAGATCCACCTCAATCTATCGTCACGCCATCAAGCGCGTAGACTGGGGTGGTAAAGCCTTCAGGTAACCTGGCAGTGCTCCCTAAGAGCATTCCAACACCAAGTGCCAAAGCGCCAACCCCTGACAAGGGTAAGGTTGCCCTGGTCAAAAAAGCATCAGAGCACTCAGATGCCTCGGACCTTGAATCCTTCATCAACATCGACAGCTATCCAAGGTACATCAATACCCCAAACCTTCTCGCACCCTAGTTTGATATGAAATATTATATTCACTATGCTCCTTCTCCTAGAAAGTTTACTCTGGTGGAAGCTAAGCAATTGAGGATAGAGTCTCTCGAGGCTGAAGCCATTGGTGAGTATTTACTAAAGTCTTCAGTAATACCTTGTTATCTTGGAAATCTTCTAATTTATAATATCATTCTGATTTTTGCAGCCGACTCAGTTGTCCCAGTGCACCCAGAAAGAGCTAGATAGATTGAAGGTTGACTATGGGTCAGCCACCAATATGCTAGAACATAGCCGACTGAACCACGAAGGTAGAGTCTTTGTAACTTTCCTTCAGTACTGGACGCCTGTTAAATCCTTGTGCATTTTCAGCTCATGAATAGAATGTAGTAGACATGGAAAATCTCACTTCTAATCAGTAGATTTTTAGAATCTCGGGCTAATGAAAAAGATGGGCTGATCAAGGCACTTCCCGAGCAGGATGCTGAAGTCGCCTCATTGAAGAAAAGCTTTGCAGAGACCAAGGAAAAGCTAAATAATGCCAAAGGCAGCACAACAACTTTCAATGTAATCTTGCCAGTAAGCCTTCGTTTATTTTCTCCATGTCTTCTTTGTAAATTTTATCTTCTAACTTCTTTGTAATCTATAGCCTTATCTTACAATGCTCAAAAGGCTTTGGATTATATCCATGCCAACCAAGTTGAGTAGACCGATCACTCACTGGGGTATTTGTTGGAGCATGCTTCTGAGGCGATCGACCATCACACCAAGAGGGTGGTTGTAGATGCCGGAAGTCAAGTGCTAGCCATTTGCTAGTCTTGGAATCTTGAGCTTCCACTGGATAAAGTCAGGTGGGGCTTCAACCCCAAGCTAACAATAGACCAGTGTCAGCTGCTACTTGACACCATGGTGGAAATATCCTATGCCTTGGTGAAAAATGTTGATGTGACCCCAGCTGGTCCTACTCCTCAAGCTTTGCCAGCGATAGACTTAGAAGATGACGCTTCCTCTCCTTCGTGGGAGCTGTAAATGTACATGTATTGAAATACATTATTAGTATCTGGATGTGGCAGCAATTTGTTCCTTATGTAAATATATATCCTCTCTTTCTTAGTTAATTGAGTAATTACTAAACAAGTAGAAGCCGACTAAAAAGTCATAAGAGCAATCTTCTGCATCTTAATAGCACTTAGACCCTCCTATTATAAGGTTTTAGAGATTAAAACAGAAGATGCTTGGGTTTTCTTTAACATTTGAGGTCGTAATTTATAACTGTGTTACAATCAGAGTCGACCAGTCAACACATGACCTCTCACTCTTTGGCTCTAGGTTTAGTACAGTGGTAGTTTGTTGTGCAGAGAAAATTGTATGACCTTATTGTTTTAGCATTAGACCATAAAAATAAAACCATGTCAAAACATGAGAAATTGGCCAGAAAAGCTCAAAACTAGAATTTGTCTAGGTTAAGGCGCATTGGGACATTATTACTAGCCCCCTGGCTCAATTATTTAACATATAAATTAAGAAATTGAGTCAAATAAGAATGAAAATATCTTCCATCAAAAAGACTGAAGTTTCATTCAATAATAGAATATATGAATACATATAAAACAACCTATGTATAAAAGAGACATAGCTGGTCAATGTTCTAGGAGTTCGGTATGTCATTGCTGTTTTCATACATTAGTCGATAAGCCCCCATGTCGAGTGACCTCCTTGACCACATAGGGACCTTCCCACTTGGGGGATAGCTTATTTTTGGTATTTCTTATGATCACAAATAAATCGGCAAGCGCACGGATACCAATGTAGCACTTCACCAAGAGTATTCCGGGTTATCGAATCACAGGGAACATGTGTGTCTATTCTTCTATCCTAATTCACCCAATGACAACAAGAATTTGGTAGGAATAGGGTAGAGAGCACTCCTATGGAAAAAGATCCTAAAATAAGATAGGTTTGGTCTATAACTGCTTACTTCGGGCATCGGCTTACCCTTGCATTCACATGTGACTCCGGCCAACAGCTCTACGACGTACCAAACATGGAGGATTAGTAAGGTCGGATAGGGCTATCACCACCTACTGACTACCTCTACAAACCGTGGGGCACGCTGCAAACAAAGATAACCTCAATCCTAGACACCACATTTACGCTATTAATTACTATCAAAGTCTCGACATCGCACTTATAGAAGACTATGATACACTAAGTAACAAGAGCGGTGATCCTATAAGCAACATATGCATAAAGTTTTCAATAAATCATAAGGGTCACAAGAATCTGACAAAGTTCAATGAAACAACAAGCAACATATGCATAAGGTTTTCAATAAATCTATCATATGGCTCTGGTAGGAAATTCACATCATTCAGGAGAGGGCCATTCATTTTTATTTTCAAAGAAAATTGCCAAGCACTACAAGCATAAGAGGAGATTTCTTTCATCACACTATATCTCATAAGTCAACTACTTAGGTGACATGCTTTCCTAAAGATGTAGTTCACAAGTAGCAAGTAATGAACTAGGAATAAGGAGCATGCAAGTCAATCAAAGAGAAACATGATGGAGAGGGTCCACAAGATTTTATTTTAGTTTTCAAGTTAAAATTATTGATTCATTCAAGATAAGTTTGATTTAACAAGGAAACTATGAGGAAAGGGATAGAGTGTGCAAACCATCACTCTTGAACGGGTAGAGGTCAAGAGGAACCATGGCTGGGTCAACTGCCCTTGTAGGTTGGTCGACGTCGCTTGGAGCTCGATGGCCTTGCCCTATGTCATGTTGATTTAAGAGATGATGTGCAATGTGTTGGTTAGAAGCCTTGTATTGTTTGTGCAATTATGTTTAGAGGTATTGCCCTATGGCTGCTTTATTTGAAGAAAAAAAACAAAAAGGGTGAAAAGCAAAAGGTACTCCACCGGCTTTATTGGCCTGATAGAGTCACAACTTTATTTATTTATTCTTTTCTAGGCGCACTATAAGATTGAATTGAAAGGCAACAAAAACAAAAAATAAACTAAAGTGCCTTTTAATATTTTTTTATAGCAAAGCATGAAAGCAGGAACTAGCAATACCTCTAAACTAAGATATAATTCGTAAGAATGGAACTGGCTACGAGATACTTACAGATTCCCCCCCCCCCCCCCCCCACACACACACACACTTGGATTTTTGTATCATGAGATGCTGAAAGTCAAGTGTGTAGTGTTGTAGCGTTCTTGTAGTGGGTTCCATCACCAAAAGTACCATGGTGTTCAAGTCAATGTAGCTCCCATGTTCTCGGGGATAGAGTGACCATCGTTCTTGTTAATCTCAACCTGAAATGGTTAGCGACCAAAAATACCCGAAGGCAAACATACCCTAAAACACTTTCTTGCTTTTATTGAAGAAAAAAGAAAATGATAATCTGGGCCATCTCCGGGCTTGTTTCGGTCAGAAGCTCGACCATGGGGACTTCATGTTGCAGCTGCTATTGACGATGTAGTTCCCAGTCCACCGCCAATTTTTGATGCGTTATTAAAGCTTGAGCTGCAAGGTTAGTGCCAAAGTACAACTATGATGTTTGCAATATTTATGGTAAACAAATGCTTTTACAATGATCCTAACAAATATTTTGCTAATGAGGCTCTTGAGGTGGTTGTAGTCCTTGTAGTTGCGATTGGCACAAAGGTTTATCGACTCTATAGATTCATTAAATAAGCATGAATCATGTGTGTTTTCAAGAAACAATCTCTCTCATGCTCACTTATTGAATATTCTCCTCCTATTTCAAGAGTTAATGGCTCAATTAATCCAGCGGCCCAAAGTTTCTCCTTCTCAGGAAATCCATCGATGAAAGTCACGGTTCATTTATGATCACTGTTGCGAAAAGAGTAGTGAGGGCTAGAGGAAAAAGGCTTAGGCAAGCAAGGTGACGGTTTAGTTTCAATAGGATTTGGAGTTACTCCTAAATCATCTCCATCTTGGGTGAAAAACTTCACATCCTTAGAAGGAATAGGCTTCGGTGATGCAAGTTGGGAAACAAACATCACTTTCTTAAGCGAGGGATGCTCGAGATGAGACCTCACCAAAGGATATTCTAAGAAAAGGCTCTTGGTGGCAAAAGCAGTCTCCCTAAGCTTTTTAGTGCGGCTCCCTTGAGATGTACCTAGTAGGTGGAGTTTTTCTAGTGGGTAGCCAAGGAGGAGTTCAAAGTCAATGATTGGGAAGACATGAAAGTCTAGGTGAAGCTCAACTTTGCCTATCTCAATTGGTATAGCCCTTGCGATCCCTCGACATGTATAGGCTACTCCCAAGGAATCCTTGAAGAGAGATTCGATCGGCTCTAGAGGTATATCATCCACAAGTTGTAAAACTATGTATTCGGGGATGATGTTAACTCCTACGGTGGGATGATAAAGGGTCTCTACGGCATTTCCCAGTATATGACAAGGAATGGTTGTGGAAGGCAAATGGATTTGGCTAGCTTTGAAATAGCGCTTTTCTTACTTGAACCAGTACTTCTTCATAGCCTCCTTTGGAATTGCTTCTTGGAAAGGACTAGGAGGCAAAGCAAATAACGTAGGCTTGTTTTGCCAGATGTAATTCGAGGTTTTTCTATGATCATCTGGTAAGCTTTCCTCGAATTCAACTGGCAATCTTGAAGGTATAATTTCTTCTTCCTTCCCAGAGGTATCAACAGAAAAATTTAAAGATGAGAGAGCTATGGGTTCAAACTTAGCTATTGAGGGACCCTCGTGGGTTGGATTTTCATCCCCTCGAGAATGAGGAGGACATACGGGGCGGGTTCTTCTTGGAACAATAATTCGAGGTGTTCCCAAAGTATTGAAAAAGACCTTCCTCGAATTCAAAAGAGAACTCTAGAGGTTGAATTTCTTCTTCCTCCAGTGTTTGAGGTTCAGGGAACAGTTCAAAAGTCAAATCTAAGGATGACTCAGATTGGGATATTGAGGGGTCCGTGCGGCTCGACGTAGCTTCCTCCTAGAGGGGCTCAATATGGTCAGCTAAAAAGGATGAGTTTTCTAAGATATGGTCTAGAATTGCTCTTCCTTCTATTGCAGTCTTATGGATGAATGACCCTCCAGTGGTGATGTCAAGGTATTGGGCATATTCCTTGTTTAAACCCGAATAAAAGTGTTGAAGCAACATTTCATCGGGTACAGACAAGTCTAGGCCGGATTGTAGTAGCAAAGAGATCCTGGCCCAAGCTGATCTAGTAGATTCCATTTCACCTTGGCAAAAGCAGAGAATTTCCATACGAAGGGAGACAATACAACATTGTGATAAGAACACAAGACAAAATTTATACCGCAACTTCTCCCAATCATCATGTACACTCCCAACAGTTGGAGTGTACCATTGCTTCGCCCTCTCTATGAGGGAGAAGGGAAATAATTTCCACTTTAGAGTTTCATGTGTCATGCCATCAATGAACACACATGAACACAAATACTCAAATTCTCGCAAATGATGGTAAGGATTTTCAAGAACTTGGCTAGAGGAGGATTGCTCCCGAACCATGGCGATAAAGCCATGGCGGAGTTCGTAGCCAGATGTGTGAATTTGGTCTGCGCATGGCGGTGGCTCAAAGAATTCGCCTTTCTGAGCAGAAAAGGATAGGATGGTGGGTTGCTCCATGGTAGAAAAAGGAAAGAAATAAAAAGAAAGGAAAAAGAAAAAGATACGAGGACGAATAAGGTTTGAAGATGATACAACAATTGTTCCCCAGCAACAGCGCCAGAAATGCTTGTTGGTATTTCTTACGGTCACAGATAAATCCGCAAGCACATGGATACCGATGTAGCAATTCACCAGGAGTATTCCAGGTTATCGAATCATAGGAAACGTGTGTGTCTAATCTTCTATCCTAATTCGTCCAAGGATAACAAGAATTTGGTAGGCAGAGGGTAGAGAGGACTCCTATGGTAAAAGATCCTAAAATAAGATAGGTTCAATCTATATCTGCTTACTTCGGGCATTGGCTTACCCCTATATCCACAGGTGACTCTGGCCAACAGAAACATGGAGGATTACTAAGGCCAGATAGGGCTGTCACCACCTACCGACTACCTCTACAAACCGTGGGGCACGTGAAAAACAAAGGTAACCTCCAGCCTAGACACCACGTCTATGCTATTAATTACTATCAAAGGTTCGACGTCACACTTATAGAAAACTATGATACTCTAAGTAACTGGAGCGATGATCCTGTAAGCAACTAAGGAAAGAGCCGAGGTACAAGCGTGGAGAAGGCATCGACAAGCCCAGACCTCCTCCTAACTCTCTCTCACTCTCTCCCAATTTTCTAACCACTTTGGCAGTGCTAAAGCCTTTTGAGTGGAGCTCTAAATTCTCTTGTTCCTATGTTGTAAAATAAGAGGGAGAGGGGCTGGCTCTATTTATAGTGGGAGATGACTTGGGGGAGTGGAGACGCCTTCCTAAGAATAAGGGAATATTACTTGGACTATTTCTCATCCTTAGGGGACAAGTAATGGGCTTCCCCACTCAGCCAAGCAACCAGAACTGTCATTCTCTTCCCTCCCGCGTGTGCTTTGTCGGTTTCAGCTCAAACACCTGATCTTTTATGGTTCATAACTCTCACATCCGAAGTCCGATTTAGGCAAGTTATATATGCGTTTCAATCGGCTCGACGAGAGCTTCAATATGGTGAGGTCTAATTTATTACTTGAGAACTTCTCACTTCATGTTTATCTGCTTTTATTATTTCTCCTCTTATTACTCTAATATTTCCTTGAATTTGATTATAAATCACCTGCATACAAATATTCACCAACACTTGTAGAAATTGTTAATAAGAAACTCCTACCACTATGTTGATTATTTATTTTATATGTTTTATGCAGGAAATTGACAGTTAGATTTAGCATTTAAGTGGACCGTAACACTTTTGTTGATTCTTGGTTGACTGCACTCGACACAATACCAAATCTCCAACACGAAACTATTGACTTCTAACATTCTTGTCATAGTAATGCCACAAGCCCTGTTGGTATAATGCTGATCAAAATAGAGCGCAATCACGCAACTCTTATTGAAACGAGGTTTACCTTGGTTGGTAACATGGCTTTAGAGTCGTATACCAACGAGAAAGGTGACTGACCAGTAGCCCAACTGACATTGGTGCGCAGCCCCCAAAGGACCGAAGGTAATTCTCGAACCTACCGACTGGCATAAGGCTTCAGTCTGTAAAAAAATCTGAGGCTTCAACCCTTGAAGAATCATATTGTTGGCCCATTCGACTTGCCCATTGCTTTGAGGATGAGCCACTGATGCAAAGTGATTTTTTATTTCCATCTCATCGACAGTGTCCAGGAATTCCTCAAATGTAAACTGAGTTCCATTGTCGATAATGATGTCATGAGGAACTTCAAATCGAGTGAAGACCTCTCTAATGAACTCAGTCGCCTTCATAAAGGTTATCTTACCGATCGGCTTTGCCTCAACCCACTTGGTGAACTTGTCAATAGCAACAAACAAATGAATGAACCCACCTGGTGCCTTTTTGAACAGACCGACAACATCGAGCCCCCACACTGTAAAGGGCTAAGTTATAGGTATCATCTGAAGTTGCTGTGAAGGCATGTGTGTTTGTTGAGCAAATAATTGGCAGCCTTTGCATGTCCAAATGATCTGGTGTGCAACTTAAACCACCGGGAGCCAATAGAACCTTTGCCGGAAAGCTTAGCCGACCAAAGTCTTGGATGCCGCATGGTTACCGTATGCTCCTGCATGAATCTCTGCCATCAACTGCTTGCCTTCAAGAATCGAGATGTAACACATCAAGATATTTGATCCTCCTCTAGATAAAGAAGATCATCTACCATCAAATATCCTTGACACTTCGCCTTTAGCCTTTACTACTCGTTAGGATACATAGGCAGCATACCCTTAGTCAAGAATTGAATAATTGGGTTGCGCTAGTTGGTTTCCATATTTACATCCATTACTGGCTCCGCAAAGTCGATCGTTAGAACGTCAAGCCGAGGAGAGAGAGTAGGATTATCCAAGGTATGAAAGAAAACACCCGACAGCTTCATCTTGGCTAACTCATCGGCAACCTGATTGTTGTCACGAAGAACATGTGTGAACTTAAGTCCATCAAACATTTTGTCCAACTTTCTGACTTCTTGGTAATGTTGTCATCAAAATAGTTCCAATCTTTAGTCACATGGTTGACTACCAGAGCCAAGTCACCAGATATCTAAACGCTGAATGTTGAGTGATATGGCAATGCGTAGACCGTGAATGAGTGCTTCATACTCCGCCGCATTATTGGATGCTCTGAAATTCTTCTGGAGAACATATCTGAGCCTCTCTCTCCTTGAGGTGATATTTGCATGATGACAGCCCCCAACCCTGTAACTGGAGTGACCCATAAAAGTACAATTACCAGTATTCGAGGTCTTGCAGTGCAAGCGACATCTGAATTTCTGTCCACTCAGAGACAAAATCTGCCAGAGCTTGTCCTTTGATCACCGAGCGAGCTATGAATGTTATGATGTACTGACCAAGTTCAATCGCCCACTTAGCAACTTTGTCGATTGCCTCATGGTTGTGAAGCACCTCTCCAAAGTAGGAAAGATATATGGACTTCAATTGAATGAGCTTAAAAATAGTGTTTTAGCTTCCTCGAGTTGATTAAGAGCACATAAAGTAGCTTCAAGATCTTTGGGGTACCATACCTTGGAGGCACTAAGGACCTTGCTGACGAAGTACACTGGGTGATGCACTTTTTGTACATGACCCCCTTCCTCTTGTGACACCCCAGTGTCACTACATTCTTTTGATCACATAAATTGGACCTAGTTCTGATTCATCAAGTCATAATTCAATTTTGGTTGCATTTCAAATTTAATTGAATTTGAATTTAAACCCAAGTATGGTTAAGTTATGAAGCAACTTTTAAATTTGGTATACAACCTGGTGCTGCCAAAAATCAATTTTCTCAGAATTTTATTCAAAGAGGAAATACCCAATAAAATTCCTAGAAGTTTGAATTTTGTTCATATTCAAATATTTGGCAAATTCAAACCTTTTGATTTTGAAACTGGACACCTGTCACATTATGACCTACACATTTCAAACTTTCTGTACAAATTTTCCCAAGTCAATTTGGAGTTTGGGGCTATTTTAAATCAATTTTTGAAGTTGTGTCCGAGTTAAATTCTGGAAATTGTTAAAACCTTCCAGTGGGACTCAGCCATCAGTCTCTCTCTCTCTCTTTCCCTTCGCTCTCTCGCTGGCACCCAATGCCATGCGCGCCGACACGCCACCTCTCGCGTGTCACCCCTCCTCTGCCGAACCCAGGGGTTAAAACTGCCGCCTCGATCCTCCGCCCGGCTCTCCTCCTCGGCCCCTCCGTCTTTTCCTCGGCTCCTCCACGCGAAATCCCCTCCCGTCTTCCTTTCTCCTTCTCTGTTCTTCCGCCATTGCCGCCACTCTCTGGAGCTTCACCCACGGTCGAATCAGTCCACCCAAGCTCAAGATGGAACCGTCGTGAGCTGAAAAAAACTCTAGAAGAAATCCCATCGCAATCCATTTCCTGGTTAAGGAGAATTTTGAGAAAAATCAGAGTTCTCTGGTTCATGGCCCCCGAACCATGAATCGGTGAAATTCTTGTTCACAGGTGAGTTTGATGGGTTCATTTCTCTTCTCGTTGATGCGCAACTCTTTGACGCATGTCCTTGTCTTGATCTGGTTTCTATTTTTTCCTTGAGGTCGTCGCCATTCCACTTTTCCCCTTCCGCCGCCGTCGGCCACCATGGGAGCTCCACGGTGACAGCTGCATCCGGCTCTTCTCCGTCGCCTCGGTGACTCCGTCAACCTTCACCGGAGTCCACTGGTGCTCTCCGACCACTCCACCTCTCTCCTCGACCCTCACATCGAGCTTGATCTATCGCCGGTCTTCTCTGTTCCGCCACCGCTCGACGTCGACGTATCTCCGATGAGCATCTCGCCTCGCGAACCCCACGAGCGTGCTCCTCGTGTCATGCTCTACGCTTGGGTGAGCACGGAGTCCAACTCCGGTGACTCCAGAGCCCGGCGACGAGCCCCCAAGCCACTCCGGCAGCCACGCCGCCACGCGAACGCGAGCGCGCGCTCGGTTCAGTTCAAAAAATGAACTGATGGCATTTTCGTAATTACTTCGAAGTTCAAATAAAAATCTAGAAAAATGCTTTAATCTTGTAAAATCCATATCTGGAGATTTATAGCTCCAAAAATTGCAAAATAAATTTTGTTGGATTCCTTGTGATGAGTACTAGGCATTTAACATGTTACTTTGCATATTTTATATGAAAAGTTTTGATGTATTAATTAATTAGTTTAAAGCTTAATAAATTCATATCTTTAGTTGTAGATTGGATAAAATAGTAAATAAAATTGTTCTGGTATTCACTTGACTTGCCTAGTTTGTATGATAAATTGATGACCCTAGTTTCTGGACATGAAATTAAATATGATTTTATCCTTGAAATGCTTGGAAATGCATTATAATGATTTCTGTAAACATTTAGAGTTTATGCTTGTGCACAAAACCCATTCTTGTCATATTGCATCACCATGAATTTTTGGAGGAATTTATCTGCTATTCATATTTTACTAGAATTTATTTACTCTTATATCTTGCTAAATGTATTATTAATTAATGGCTCATTATATATTAATGAAACTTGGGAAATTTGCTAAACATACATATATCAATCACCTTTAGATCACTCATGTCCAGTAGCATATTTTTATGTTACTAAATGAATTAATTTCATGTAATGTTTAAATAACCATATGTAAAGGCAATAGGAAAACTTTATGTGTAATTTTCTATTTTTAGACTTGCTAGCTCTGAAGCATATGGCTTCGAGAACAATGTGGAGTAACAAATTTTACTGTTATGCTCATTCTTCATGTGCATCACATTTTGTTGCATTATCTATGCATTCACCTCGTTGACATATCGGTATTGTGATAGGGAACGTTGATGTGCCAGGGGATAATATTCAGAAGGCCTCCTCGGAATTCTCAGCACAAGAAGATCCTAACTTCAGTACTAACTCCGTGGTTGTAGCCCAAGGCAAGCCCCAGAACATTCCCATGTTTTAATTTGATTAATTCCAGTAATTAAATTGCTAGATATGCATAGGTTGTTTGTGCATTAAGTTTAGAAGTTGGATGAAAACCCACCTGCATTTTCTAGAAATATCCTATTTTATTTTAGACATGGTATACATGTACCGGTAGTTAATAGAGGAATTATTATGCTTAGTTGTAGTATGGGCACTATTATGGTACTTGAAATTTTAGTAACATGATGGTAGTGATAATGTGAAGTAAGAATGATAAAATTTGGACTAAACGGGTCGGTATGGGAAAGGGCGAAGGCAAAGTACCTGTGGTGGTTTTTGTCTCGCAAGGTGGCAGTCCGTTTGGATCAGCAACTAAAATTTGAGACATGGACAAGCCCCGTAGGTGAAAGGGCAAAGATCATGTACCTTCAGAGGACATGGCTTGCAAGGCTGTAGCCCTGTCTGTGTCGACCTAGGACTCGTCCGTTGTCGGCCCTGTTGAGCAAGCATTGAACTATACCGAATGCATGCTAGTATATGGGAAGTAGTAAACTGATGTAGCATTGTCATATGCATGCTTGGACGATAACTTAAAATTCTTGGTCATGTGATCCAGTAGGAGTGGATAGATTCCCGACGTTACCGTGAAATGGCTACCCACTCAGGACTTTTAGATTCGGATCGACATGTATTATGACTTTGCGAAAAGTTGTCATACGTGTTCTTAAATGATGCGTATGTCGTGTATTCAGGTTTTCCCAGCTGGTGTAAAACGATTGCAATCGCTGTCCCTCGCAGTAATGAGTACCGCTTGTTCACTGCGTCACATCGTAGCTTAAGAACTTCACTAATAATAATTAATGGAATGTTGGGATGAAGAATATTGAATTTTAGTGAATCTGAACTGAAGTTCTTTGTTACTTAATTAAATCTTCAGATTGCTTGTTATACTTATTACTTTGACATGCAAGTTATCTTACACTATTATAGTTATTAGAAGGTTCACTAAATTTACTATTATCCATCTCTGAGCCTTTGCATGCCTAGATTTAATTACTTGTCGGGTAAGACTTGTTGAGCTTAGTAGCTTAGGCTTTGCCATGTTGTTGTTTTCTTTATTTTAGGTAATAACACTGATGCTTATGATCTACCTATGGGTGTTCTTCCTTGTGATATGTCTATCTCTGTGGGATGGTCTGCCCATTGGGAGACTGAGTAGCCACTGCTGTTGTGTGATGCTAGGTGATAATCCGTATGGGCTCGGATTTATCACACTTGCTATTATCGTCGAGTTGTAAATTGTAGATGTTTAATCACGTTATCTTCCGCTGCTTTTAAAACTGAACTTTGTAATATTTCCGATGCACTGAAGTACTTAACTCTGATGTATAATAAATAACACTCTTTTTACATAATTTGAACTTGGTCGGTTGTTGTATTATCTTGTGTCTGCTTAATCCGCACCTCGGGAACTTCGGTCCAAGGGGGTTGTGACACCTCTCGGTCGACCAGTGGAACGGTACTCACAACCTGAGTTGTAGCTGAAATGTAAAACTGAATCTTTTCTTCTGCTCTGGGGCACTAAGACTGGAATATGGCTGAGACGAGCTTTTAGCTCATCCAAAGTCAACTATGCCTCTTCTGTCTTGATAAAGTTGTCCTGCTTCTTGAGTAGTTTGAAGAATGGTAGACCCCTGACTCCTAAACGGGAGATGAAGTGGCACAGGGTGGCCATGCACCCGATCAGCTTCTACACATCCCTTTGAGAGTTTGGTGGCCCCATACCAAGGATCGCCTTGGTCTTCCCTGGGTTAGCCTCTATGCCTCTCTTGGAGCTAACATATCCGAGCAGTTTTCCCGAAGGTACCCAAAAAACAAACTTCTTGGGAATCAACTTCATTGAGTATCGCCTCAGATTATCGAACTTCTTTGTCAGGTCAGAGATGAGTTCTTCATCGTTTTGAGTCTTTACAACAATGTCATAAACATAAGCTTCAGCATTCCAACTGATCTAACTCTTGAGGCAGCATTGAATACCTCATTGGTAAGTCACGCCAGCATTTTTCAGACTGAACGACATAGTGATGTTACAGTAGGCGCCAAAAGGAGTTATGACAGAAGTTTTGATTGATCTTTTACTTTTAGTGGGATCTGGTGATAGTCTGAATAGGCATCTAGAAAGCTTAAAAGCTCGTTGGCTATTGAGTCTACGATCTGATCAATGCATGGCAGACTAAAGGATCATTAGGGCAAACATTGTTCAAGTCCGTATAATCAATGCACATACGCCACTTTAATTCTTCTTAGGTACAAGGACTGGATTAGCCAGCCAATCAGGATGATGCACTTCCTCAATAAAATTAGCAGCTAAAAGCCTAGCTATCTCCTTCTTCATGGTGTCCTTGCGGTCTTCAGTGAATCTTCTAAGTCATTGTTTGACAGGTGTAGCCCTAGGAGGCACCTCTAATTCTTTCTTAATCCTTTTCCTAGGAACTCCCGACATATCAAAAGGTTGCTATGCGAAGATGTCCCTGTTTTCTAGCAGGAAAAGAGTGAGTGTGAGTTCCTATTTATCTCCATGATTTGCCCCTACATAAGTGACCTTAGCAGGGTCTTCAGGGTCGAGCGAGATCTCCTTCATTGAAACCTCATCCTGAAAGGACCTTGATGTCGTGAGGGGTGTGAATAGGCAATTCTATCAATTTTTATGAAATTAGACTTAACAAAAGGAATCAGTACGATCGGTAGTGCCGATGGAACCGATCGGCAGTGCCGATGGCTACTGCTGATGCTCAATCGGTAGTGCCGATAGTGGTATAAAAAGTCACCCAAAAGTAAATCTAAGTTGGTTTTGCAATTACTAGATTGACGGAAAGACTACAACAATTAATATGAAGCACTACAACAATATAGCAACTACTAGACACAAGCTACACAAGTAGATCTAGTAATTTAAGCAAATACAAGAGCAAACCCTAGAGCATGAAAAAGTAACAAGTAAATAAAGGAGCACACGGAGACACAATATTTCTTTACTGAAGTTCAGACTCCTCAAATGAGTCCTACATCTCCGTTGAGGGGCTCAGTCACACTTGATCCAGGTCTCTTTCAACCCTTTTCCTCGAATTTTCTTCTCTTGATTCCTTTCCTTTCGGAGGTCAATCAAAACCTTCACAAACTTCCCGCGGCTCACCAAAAGCTTGGGAGCTCATCAGGCAACATCTTGTCGTCTAGGGGATGAATCCCCAAGAATAACAAATGCCACAACAATTGCTTACATGCTCAAGTGCCAAACAATGGAGTTTTGCTATTTCTCTCTCAATCTCACACTCAATCTCACCCACAAGGTATAGCACTAAACAATGGTGAGTAGAGAGGTGTTTTCTTGGCTCAAATGGATGTTTCTTTGATGTGTTTTCAGCACCCCAACCGTTAGGAACAAAGGGGGTTTAAATAGGGGAGGCTTAAAAACTAGCCGTTTGGGCTCTGGACGCCCCCACATTGGCACTGCCAATGCTCGGATCGGCACTACCGATAGGATAGACTCAAAAACTAGCCGTTGGGGTTCTGGATGTCCCACATCGGCACTACCAATCCCCGGATCATCACTGCTGATGAGGAAGTCACAGAGGGCATGAAAAAGATGTTATGTTGAGTTTTCGATCAGCACTGCTGATGCCTGGATCAGCACTGTCGACTAGAAAAAAAATAGACAGACAACCAAAAGAGAAATGCCCATAACTTTTGACTCCGGAGGCCTATTTAAGTAATCTTGGACTCTACGGGAAGATAATTTAAAGGGCTATCCAACCCAGCTATTACCAATCTCCAAAATCACACATAGGTTTGCTAAACACTCCCCCAAAGGTTATTGGATCAATTTGAGCACCGAGACATAAGTAAAACTTTCAAAGTTGCATCCCTCTTTATAGTACGACATTCCTATGCTCGATACCAATTAGAAAATCTATGTCAATAGGAACACCTTCATATCATCTTCATTCTTCTTTATGAGGGTCGCCAATTCCATAAGCAATTGATCATTTTGGATATTTATTTGATTAGTCATCAATAAGCATATATATCAAATATTATACCTTTGGCTTGAGTAATGTCCATATAAGATAGACTTGATGTTCATGCACTTATAAAGTTTCACAACTTCTTATGTTCAAGCCAATCGATCTTCTTTTGACATTGTATATTCACCTTGAGTTGTTTTGTCAATTGCACTCATTGTGACATATTAACATCATCTTCTTGTTCTGTTAAATGAGTGATGTGGATAATCCATATCTTCACATGGTCTTGCACGGTTCATCGTGCTAAGCCTTAACTCACTCTTCACCATTGCCTTTGGTCCTTCGGCGCCAAGCCTCTTGCTTGCCCTTCACCCTCGCACATGGGTCCATAATAGCCGAGTCTTGCCTTATCTTCATTGCCTTTCCATGCAACACTACTTTGTATCCAACATCAACAATGTATCTGATGAGGACATCACTCCTATGGATACACACAACACTCCTCCAAATCTGGACTTGCAAGGTCCAATGACTAGAGCTCGTGCACGACAACTAAATTTAGAGGTGAGCTCGTTCCTACGTTCTTCGCTATATGTTACTTTTGAGAATGGTTTGCTACCTAATGATTATTTTATGATTAGAAACCATGGAGAGGACCAGGAGATGATGGGAGAAGGATTTGGAAACGTGGAGGGCCAGCAAGGGCTTGGAAGCCAAAGTGGAGGCCCAATCAAAACCGACTTCGAGTCTGTTTCGGGGCACAGGACCAGTCTGTACTAAAACGGTCGCCCAGGACGCATACGGACTCGGATTTGGACGTTCTACATATGCACGGAAAGATAAGGAGAAGACCTTTCCAATGCCGCCGGCCTCATGTCAAAATTCATCCGGAGTAATCAGGAATCGTCAAAACAAGAGAGAGTCCAGAATCTGTGTCGGTGCTGCGTCGCTTATTTTTTTTGTCTTTGGGCCTTGTATCTAGTTGAGCCCAATTCGGGGCGCGTCCAGAGGGTCTTGCACGACCCTAGGGTCTTTATATACAGCCACCGCCGCACCATTAGGGTTCGGGTTTTGCTTAGATCAATTCTGTTCATAAACAATTTCGCCGTTCATCGGTTTGTGAGACCCCAACTTCGAGAGTTTAATCATATATCTGCAATTGTGTTGCATTCTTCGTTGTTCTTGCTTGTGTTCTTGATTCGCAGGCAGGGATTAGCCTTCTCGACGAGGTCAATCGTCTTTTGGACGGTTGATAACCAGAGGAGACGTCGTGCTGCGATTACGGGGTTTAGAACGTGCTGTTCTGAAGCCGGATCGATTTGTGTGTCGCCTCCGACCAAATCAACTTACCAAGAACCTTTCGGAAGATCGGGAACCCTTGTCCACATCAGTATCCACTTTGTCAATTTGATCTTCAAGATCATGTTTCCAAATTCATGACTTTTATCTTCTTATAAATGATCACTAGAAATCCATGTTCCAGCTTTATAATAACATCCTTGCCTTGACCATAGTCACTTATTAACTCATGGATTCCAACTAATACTTGCATTAATATTTCCATTTAATACCAAGTATTAACATAACTATTTTGACATCATCAATAATAGGGATGTCTAATTCTCATTCACGAAGTGCCTTGATCTTCTTTACGTATATGTGCTGCTTGTATCAACAATCAACATTGTCATCACTATCATCCCTTGTCATGAATCAATAATATGTTGTGTTTGACCTTTGAACATGTGATGTGTCTTCATCTTTAAGAACGGGTGTTGATTATGTCCATCGACACCTTTATCAACACATTGATTACCATCATCCTTGGTCAAGCATCTTCACCATATAATATGATAATTTCCAACATACAATATATCAATTATCTTGTAATGGGTCCATAGCCTTTATGAATATGTTAGTCTTGACCTTTGATTGATGTCGGAACATAACCTAACATTGAACTCACAAACTTATATAAAAGGTTAGTTCCAACATGCATTGTCTAGAGTAAACCCTATAGCATGAAAAAGTAACAAATAAATAAAGGAGCACACGGAGACACAATATTTGTTCACCGAAGTTCAGATTCCTCAAATGAGTCCTACGTCTTCGTTGAGGGGCTCGGTCACACTTGAGCCAGGACTCTTTCAACCCTTCTCCTCGAATTTCCTTCTCTTGATTCCTTTCCTTTCGGAGATCAATCGAAACCTTCACAAACTTCCTGCAGCTCACCACAAGCTTGGGAGCTCACCGGGCAACGTCTTGTTGTCTAGGAGATGAATCCCTAAGGGTAACAAATGCCACAATGATTGCTTTCTTGCTCAAGTGCTCAACAATGGAGTTTTGCTCTTTCTCTCCCAATCTCTTAATCAATCTCACCCACAAGGTATAGCACTTAGCAATGGGGAGTGGAGAGGTGTTTTCTTGGCTCAAATGGATGTTGCTTTGATGCGTTTTCAGCGCCTTAACCATTGGGAATGAAGGGGGTACATATAGGGGAGGCTCAAAAACTAGCCGGTTGGGCTCTGGATGCCCTGCATCAGCACTGCCGATGTCCAGATCTGCACTGCCGATAGGATAGACTAAAAAACTAGCCATTGGGGTTCTGGACGTCTACTATCAGCACTGCTGATTGGTCCCATCGACACTGTCGATCATACTAATTTTTTTTGTTAAGTCTAATTTTGCATCAACTATTGATCGGCCAGGTCTCAACTCTGCACATCGCAATCAAAAAAATTCAGAAGATTAGAGTGGAGGGAGATGATTCATTTAGGGTCGGGCATCTTCAAGGTGAGGTATGGATAATGAGGGACCACCATGGACTTCGCCATTGACTATCGGCCGAGGATGACATGATAGGCGGACTCAAAGCTGGCCACATGGAAGGTAACCTGCTCGGTTCTGAAGTTCTCTCGAGTGTCGAAAGTGATGGGCAAAGTGACTTGTCCTATTGGAAGAGAAGTCGCTTAACACTATTCCAAGAAAGGGTGAGGTACTAGGCTTGAGGTCATAGACTGTTGTTGATGGTCGTTAAATACCAATTTTGACCGTCAATATACTCATAAAAGTGGGAAGACTTAGCATTTTATACTTGCATGTTAGTTAGGAATAATAAGATTCAACTTGTCCTTGAAGATTAATGTGCTTGCAGGGATTTGATACAATATATGTGGAGAAATAGAGCATAATTTAGGGAAGCACCATTCTGACCAATGAGACGGTGCCAACTGGACTTCACTCGGATTGCATACGTGACTGCACAGGATTCCTCCAAAGACCGACTTATTTCATAAGAGAACCCACCTACCAATCACCTCGAACAAGCACACCCTAAGGGGGCCCACTCCCAGGTCGGTCGACCAGGTCTTGAGTCCGTATTGAACGGGCCTCCACATGTCGACTCCTGAGCTATTTTGGAAGGTTGGTACATGGCAGTTCCATGGCAGTCACTCCTCAGTACCGACTTATCCCCCGTATAAATAGAAGGGGAGAGCTCCACTCCAACACACACACACTCAAGAGCTAGTCATTTCCCTCTTTCACTTTGTAGTTCGCTAGTCCTAGTGGAGTTTAGTGTAGGAGGAGCCTTGCTCAAGTCTCCAAGTCATAGGAGTATTGGTATGGCTCTTGTATCTTTACCTTTATTCTTTTATATTATTATTATGACTTTGCTCTATTCAATTAATATAGTTCTTCGTTATAGTTATGTTTATGATATGTGTTCCTAGTTTGGTTATATATCATATTCATGTCATAGGACTTTATGCTTTCATGATGATTTAGACTTGCTACCTTATTGTCATGATTGTCATATACCTTGTCTATAGTCTAAATGTTATAATGCTAGTTGTACTTTAGTCTAGTTGTTATGATTCAACATGGGTTTGATATCCAATTTGGATTGCAATTGCTTAGCTCATGACTTGTTAATCCGTGGGGTTAGAGTTATGTATGCTTTAGTTCTTGTTAATACAAAAGGTGATTCTAGTGTTTGATCAATGCTAGAATTCTACTTAAATGTGTAAGTGCGGTGCTTTGACGGCCAGGTAGTATTGATCACCTCGTAATTCATGGTTTGTAGAGGTTGGAAGTACGTGGTGACAGTCCTATCTATCCATTGTACTCCTCCATGTTCAGTTATGATGTGTGTCCAAGATGGAGTTGCCTTGTGTATGCCAGGCATGAATCCGTACACAAAGTGTTGAATGCATGAGACTATGACTAGTATAACCTTGGATATAATTATTTGACTAAGTAACTATATAGGTAGACTAACATTAGAGAAACAGCTTTGCTTGCCTAACTAAAATTCCCTAGTGACTTCGGACTTTTTTTATCTTTAGGAATGATTGCTCTATGTGTGTCACACTACCCCTATCCATTATTATATAGTTACCCCTGTATGAGCTCTAATTATTCATACCAATCTTTATGACTACATTACTATTAACAATCATATATTTATGTTATAGCCTTCCCATGGTAGGACTATAAATGACAAGCTATTGGAGCAATCCAATAGTGAAATGCTACAACACTATTATTCGTGCGCTTGCGGATCTTACCATATTGACACTAAAGTGCATCTTTATAATTATGTTTGGTGCAACGTTAAGAAGTGCCACAAGCATTTCTGGTGCCTACCTGGGGACAATTATATTGATGTAACTTAGTAAACATTAGCAAGTGTCAACAACTATCAAGACCAGCTCTTTAAGAGCCTTGGTGAAGATCAAGTCAAGGCCGCTTCCTCCGTCGATGAGTACTCTATTGAATTTTACCTCCTGAATTGTAGCCGCAAGCACAAGTGGGTAGTGACCTAGCTTGGGCAGGTGCCTAGGGTGATCCGACCAATCAAAAGTAATCGGTATCTCAGACCACCTCATGTACTCTGGAGCAGTCGGTTCTACAAAGTTGATCTCACATAGTTCTAGTTTCTGCTTGCGCTTGGACAAGTAGGTGTCGGGTCCTCCGAAGATAAAATTCACCTACTTTCGGGCCTCCTAGAATTCACCTCGAGTGTCCTTCTCGTCGTCGTTAGGCTTGTCATTGCCATTCCTCCGAGGTGTAGATTTTGCCACCTTTAGAGCGACAGTCGCAGAACCGTTTAGTTGGTAGCACTCCTTGGCTTTGTGGTTTCCCTTGGGGTGCCACAAGCATGGACCGCTCAGCAAGTCATCCATGGTCTGCTGGTTCATCCAAGGATTCTTCCTAGATCGGTCTACTACAGTGACCATGTTGTTGGTCTTATGCTTCTTGTCCTTCTTGGAGGACTCCGGCTTGTCTTGGCACAACTTCTTCTTCCCCTTCCCTCGGATGTCTTACAAAGCCAACTCTCCTAAAGCATACTTATCAGCAATCTTGAAGCACTCCCGAGTGGCCAGTTCCATGTTGTGGTTCCGCCGACAGATCTCCTGAACTAAGTCATCACTTTGTAACCCTCCTTAGAAGGCAGTAATCATCTATTGATCTAGAACATTGGGGATCTTAGTCTTCTTGGCGCAAAAATGCTTGATGTAGTCACGCAAGTGTTCGTCAGACATCTGCTTGACCCGGGTGAGGTTGAAGTGGTTGCCTGGCCGGTTGTAGGTGGCTTGAAAGTTGTCGATGAACTTCTTGTTGAGATCTCCCTAGGAGGTGATTGATTGTTTCGGGAGAGAGGTGAGCCAAATCCAAACGTCTGGCTCAAGGTAGACTGGCAGATAGTTGGCCATCACAAAAGTATCTCCTATGGTCAATCGAATAGTTGCGCTATAGATCTGAAGCCACTCCTGAGGGTTGGTCTGACCATCATATTTTTTTTATGTTGATAGGCTTGAAGCTCCATGGCCACTTGCAGATGCGAAGCTCAGGCGCAAAGGATTTTATACCATCGAATCCTTCATCACTCAGCATGATTGATCCACACCAATGATTAGGTGAGCGAGAGACTGAAGGTGTTCGTCGCTGATGGCGGGGTCCCACATTATCATCGTGATGGCGCTATTGGTTGTCCATGTTGTGATCCTCGTGTGGGTCCCGATCGTCATGACAACATAAGTCATCACGATCCTCCCTCCGAGGTTGATCATTCCGTCGATCATCCCTACGACCGTCGTGAGGTCGATCATCCCTGCGATGCTCTTCAGAGTGACGCTGACTGTTATAGGCCCGCTCTTCATAGTGGGAGTTGATGATCTCTCGATCATTGTGAACACTAAGAGAGTTTCTTTGATCTTGGCAACCACAATGGTTTTGAGGCTCTACACGGCTAGAACCGGCAACTGATTGAGACGGTTGTGCCCTAGCCTGATCTTGGATTGTGGCAACATCAAGCATGGCCACCGCCTTCTTCATCAAGGGAGTCTGGAATGCCTGATCGTCCATCAAGCTGTCAAGGAGCGTTCTTACCCAAGTGATGTTATTCTACGGGGCGGTGATGTGGACAAGGGTTCCCGATCTTCTAAAAGATTCTGGATACATTGATTTGATCGGAGGCGACACACAAATTGATCTGGCTTTAGAACAACATGTTCTAAACCCCGCAATCGCAGCACGACGTCTCCTCTGGTTATCAACTATCCTAAAATGATTGACCTTGCCGAGAAGGCTAATCCCTGCCTGCGAATCAAGAACACAAGCAAGAACAAAGAAGAAGGCAACACAATTGCAGATGTATTATGAATCTCACGAAGTTGGGGTCTCACAAACCGTGATGACGGCGAAACTGTTATGAACAGAATAATCTAAGCAAAACCCAAACCCAATTAGTGTGGCGGCGGCTGTATATGAAGACCCTAGGGTCGTGCAAGACCCTCTGAACGCACCCCTAATTGGACTCAACTAGATACAAAGCCCAAAGACCAAAAACAGGCGACGCAGCACCAAAAACAGATTCTGGACCCTCTCTTGTTTTGATGATTTCCGATGACTCCGGATGAATTTTGATATGAGACCGGTGGCATTCGAAAGATCTTCCTCTTATCTTTCCGTGCATATGTAGAACGTCCTTATCCGAGTCCGTATGCGTCCTGGGCATCCATTTTAGTGCAGACTGGTCCTGAACCCCGAAACGGACTCGAAGTCGATTTTGGTTGGGCCTCCACCTTGGCTTCCACGTCCTTGCTGGTCCTCAACGTCTCCAAGTCCTTCTCCTATCATCTCCTGGTCCTCTCCATGGTTCCTAATTACAATATAATCATTAGGTAGCAAACCATTCTCAAAAGTGACATATAATGAAGAACGTAGGAACGAGCTCACCTCTAAATTTAGTCGTCATGCACGAGCTCTAGTCATTGGACCTTGCAAGTCCAGAATTGGAGGAGTGTTGCATGTATCCTTAGGAGTGATGTCCTCATCATCCTCCCCCTCTTGAAGTAGAGTCGTCCTCGACTCAAGCTCATTCTCTTGTCCCAAGTATGGTTTCAAATCTGAAATGTTAAAAGTAGGACTAACCCCGAACTCGGGAGGCAACTCAAGTTTGTATGCATTATCATTAATCTTCTCAATTATTTTGAAAGGACCATCAACTCTAGGCATTAATTTAGTCTTTCTCAAATCTGGAAATCTATCTTTTCTCAAGTGTAACCATACTAAATCTCCTACATCAAGTTTTACTTCTTTTCTACCTTTACTATCAGCAATTTTATACTTGTCATTCATCTTTTTCATGCTAAGTCTAGTGGTCTCATGCAATTTCAAAATAAATTCAGCACGTTTCTTAGCATCAATATGAACTCTCTCATTCTAATTTGATGGTAGCCACTATGCAAATCAATTTTTGTGAAAATTATAGCACCACATAACTCATCAAGCATGTCATCTAGCCTAGGAATAGGATGACGATACCTAATAGTAATATTATTAATGGCTCTACAATCTACACACATACGCCAAGTACCATCTTTCTTAAGAACCAAAAGTACAGGAATAGCACAAGGACTAAGTGATTGACGAACATACCCACGATCCAAAAGGTCTTGAACTTGTCGTTGTATCTCCTTAGTCTCCTCAGGGTTGGTCCTATAAGCAGCACGGTTTGGCAAAGTAGCACCCGGAATCAAATCAATTTGATGCTCAATCCCTCTCAAAGGTGGCAATCCCGGGGGTATCTCAGCTGGAAAAATATCCTCATACTCCTGCAAAAGGTTAGTGACAATAGGAGACACAGCACTAGAAGCAACATCATCAAGCGAAAACAAAGCTTCTTTGCATATCAAAGCATAGCAAATATCATCATTATCAGAAATTTCAGCAAGCTCAGATTTTGTTGCAAGACATGAACAACCTTGTAATTTAATTCCAGCACCCTTAGAACTTGAAGAATCATTAACATTACTAGGTGTAGAATTAGAATTAATAGGTTGTTGAATTTCAGGACCTTTATTTTTCAAACTAGCAGCTCTTTCTAAATCAGCTTATACAATTTCAGCAAGGGTCATTGGTAACAAAGTAATTTTAGTTCCTTTATGCATAAAAGTGTACTTATTACTTCTACCATGATGTACAACATCATTATTGAATTCCCATGGTCTACCCAATAAAAGTGAACATGCTTGCATGGGTACGACATCACAATCAACACAATCCACATAAGAACCAATGGAAAAAGGAACTCTGCAAGTTTGTATTACCTTAGCTTTGCCAGAGTCGTTTAGCCACTGAATGTAGTACGGATGTGGATGTGGATGTGTGGTCAAAGCAAGCTTGTTGACCACATCAGAACTCACCAAGTTATTGCAGCTCCCTCCATCAATGATGACACGTGCTCGGCGGTTCTTGATGACGAAGAAAATCTGGAACAAGTTGTGGCGCTGCATTGTCTCTGGCTGATGAACTTGTGTGCTAAGGACACGTTGAACAATAATGTTCATGTATTCCGTGGTGTCTCTGCCGCTAAGGATGAGGTCACTGCTGGTGGCAGCGACGTCCTCCTCCTCATCCTTCACATCGGAGGTGCTCATGTAACAGCCATCGTCTGTCGCCACATATGCCCGCCTACTTGGACAATCTTTCTGCACATGACCTAATACATGGCAGCGGTGGCACTGAATCCCTGTAGTGCGCCCTGTCAAAGCAACAGAGGAGGCACTACTAGCTGGTACCTGCACAGAAAGTTTACCTGAGCGCGTAGAAGGTGCAGGGGCTAATCTTAGGGCTGCAGAAACAACACTGGTTCCCTTGGTAGCTACTGGTGAGGGCGGCCGAAAAGATGGCCTGGGCAGCCCCGAAGTCCCTGTCGAGCGTGGGGGGTGGGAGTTTCCTGACTTGCTGTACTCCTCAAAAGCCTGAAAAAGTCCCTGTGATTCTTTCTCTGTAGGCATAGCATACTAGAAACACTGGGTGAGGGTATAATATTCTTTATAATCAAGGATGTCCTGAATTTCTTTTCTTAAACCAGAATAAAAGTGACAAATCTGATCCTCTACTTTTTCAACTACAGTACAACGAATCATACTGACCTGAAAACGAAGGAATTGAAAACTTAATTTTAGCATACGGGTCATCTGGAGCATAGTTACCGTGTGGATGACGATTGTAGTTATGGAAACCACCCATACCTTGAGTATTATGTTGCAAACGACGTCGTAATCATGCGGTCCTTGTAGCTGACCTATCCACGGTGCCATCAGCCTTATACACCGTGTCTTCATCATGGACATCTTCAACGTCGTTGTTGTTGTTATTGGTGTTTGTATTGTTGGTTTTAGGAGCGGTCTCCAATGCGACAACCTGATTGGTTAACTTAGAGACCCACTTCTCTAACCGCTCTATGCTTTCTCCAATGTGAAGCTTGCTGACCGCATCAGTAACGGCTCTGGTGATCGTCTCTGCCAAATCACTCTGAGCAGCCTACAAAGCCTTCTGGAGCTGCTCTTGGCTCACGCACTCAGCAAATTATGAGGGTGAAGCCATCTCTCCGTCGTCACTTCCTGCCATCACAAACACCAAAACAGGAAAAACAAACAGTGAAGGTTATCCCTACAAAATAGCTAAGCAGTGGTGCCTCTCAACACAGCAAAAGGAGACTCCTTACAAAGGTCTTACAAAGTTCTGAAAAGCAAAGCAAAGGATACCAGAGAGATGTGTTCTATGATTGCATGGGTCACAAAATAACCTGTGTGATGTCCAAAAGAAATATGTAGAGCTAGGAAGGCCAAATATATATATGTGAGTGGTACACAAATCAAAAACAGATAGTAAAGCTGAATAAGTGCCCAAGTAACTTGTCCCTAGTTGCTAGTCTAAGTATGTCCTAGAGCAGTAGTGATAGCAAAGTAGAAACAAGGAGACAAAGGCACAACAGGCGATAACAAGGGGCTAAGTGCAAAACAGCCAAATCCAGAAATTCCAGGGTGCTAGATGTAGCACTAGTAGAAATCCCAAATTTCTTTTTTTGATTTTATTTTTTTGATATTTTTCTCCAACACACTAACAATGGAGGAGAATCCACTAAAAAATTTCAGCTCAAACAGAGGTAGGATGTGGCCTACAGAAAATCATGAAGTTGTAGAAAACGTCGGGTTTAAACTGAAATCAATTTTGTCTTTATCTTCCCGATTTTTTTTGAATTTTTGGACAAGGGCACACAAGAGTAGCCGAGTGTGGGTATGCTCAACTTTGAGTCAAGAATCTCCTGTAAAAATTTCAGCCAAAACGGACAACCGAGCAAAATGTTATGCCCGTTTTACCAAAGGGGGGTCGGAGTCGGTTTTCCAGAAACCCGAGTTGGGTTAGGGGTCGAGTTTGGATTCGGGTAAGATTTTTTTTTTGGCAGCGTGGATGCAGCGGAAAGTGAAATTTGTGGGGATTGGTCCGAGGTGTTTGAGGGTGGGATTAGGGTGGGTGTATCGATCAATCAACCCTAGCACACAAAGCCGATAGAACAGAGGATGGTGAATGGGATGGTGGCTAGGGTTGCAAGGGAAACACTACTAATGATAAAAACACAAACTAAACCAACGACTAAACAAAAACTAGGGCACAAACTCTGAAATTGAAATATGCAAAGGCTAAACACGTGGTTATGGGCGGAGGGGAAATTTTTTTTTTGGCTTTTCTGTGGATGATAGGATGAACACAAAACAAAATTAACTAAGGGTAGTGCAAACCTGACGGTGCACCTGAAGCTCTGATTACCACTTGATGTGGACAAGGGTTCCCGATCTTCCGAAAGGTTCTGGATACGTTGATTTGGTCAGAGGCAACACACAAATCGATCCGGCTTCAGAACAGCACGTTCTAAACCCCGCAATCATAGCACGACGTCTCCTCTGGTTATCATCCATCCTAAAACGATTGACCTCGCCGAGAAGACTAATCCCTGCCTACGAATCAAGAACACAAGCAAGAACAAAGAAGAAGGCAACACAATTGCAGATGTATTATGAATCTCACGAAGTTGGGGTCTCACAAACCGTGATGACGGCGAAACTGTTATGAACAGAATAATCTAAGCAAAACCCAAACCCTATTGGTGCGGTGGCGGCTGTATATGAAGACCCTAGGGTCGTGCAAGACCCTCTGGACGCACCCCTAATTGGACTCAACTAGATACAAAGCCCAAAGGCCAAAAACAGGCGACACAGCACCGAAACAGATTCTGGACCCTCTCTTGTTTTGATGATTCCTGATGACTCCGGATGAATTGACTGGCGGCATTGGAAAGGTCTTCTTCTTATCTTTCCTTGCATATGTAGAATGTCCAAATCCGAGTCCGTATGCGTCCTAGGCATCCGTTTTAGTGCAGACTGGTCCTGAACCCCGAAACAGACTCGAAGTCGATTTTTGTTGGGCCTCCACCTTGGCTTCCACGTCCTTGCTGGTCCTCCACGTCTCCAAGTCCTTCTCCTATCATCTCCTGGTCCTCTCCATGGTTCCTAATTACAATATAATCATTAGGTAGCAAACCATTCTCAAAAGTGACATATAATGAAGAGCGTAGGAACGAGCTCACCTCTAAATTTAGTCGTCGTGCACGAGCTCTAGTCATTGGACCTTGCAAGTCCAGAATTGGAGGAGTGTTGCATGTATCCTTAGGAGTGATGTCCTCATCAGATGGTGTAAAACCTTCTCGCTATCCATCTCGATCTCCAAGTCTCCGAGGCTTAGTTCCCACGTGATGTTACATGATCTACGAGATCCCCTCGGTCGGCGTGGTTGATGACCTATTGACGGGGCTTCTTCCTGATCTGCGTCACCGTTGTTTTCCTATGGTGGAGTGCGTTGAGGCTCTACCATGTACACGACCCATAGATCATGGTAGGAAGAACCAGCTGAGTCCTCTTCTGCGTTCTAGATCAACTTATAGTCGTTCCCGGCAGGCAGGTCTATCTCACCGAATTCGAGTGGTACTAGTGGTGGGATCGGATCTATTGAGCCCGATAATCATGCCATAGAGTTGGTAGCGGTCAGGTCAGATCCTTGGTTGTCCCGGCCTAGGCTTTCGGCGGCATCGACTACGAAGTCGAGTGAACCACTAAGTTGTTGTAAGATGCACCGTAACATACGACGACTATGTTGTAACCTTCATAGTTTCATCTGAGTCCTGGCTTCCTTGATCACCATAGCTTAGAGTGACGCCACCATAGCTTCAACGGAATCATCCTTTATTTTGTTTCTTTCTCCTCTCTGGGTCACCATACCTTAATGCGACCGCACCATAACCTCAAAAGAGAGCTCTAGAATGTGGCCATTTCCACTCTTCTGGATCATCATACATTACGGCTACCTCATCAGAACTTCCATAGTTCCATCCTCAGGTTTGGCCACTTCTTCTCTTCTAGGTCACTTTACCTTACGGCGACCCCATCGTAGCATTAACAATGAGCTTTGCATTTGGTCTTCATCGCTCCTTGACTCGCCGTATCCTACGGCGACCACCACCATATCTTACGGTGACCTCCACTCATTCAAACCAGAGCCAAGGTTGTAGCATGGATTCTTCTTGACTCCATCATCTTCACTCACTGTATCATATGGTGACTACACCGTATCTTATGGTAACATCTGGAAGACCACCTTTCTTCATTAACTAGCTTACAACACTTGAGACAGCACTATATCCATGAGACTAAACACTTTGCACAGTAGTAAACCTTGTTAGTCCCATTGACTATGTTGACATCAATCACCAAAACCTATGAACCCTACTCTAGGATCACCAAAACACTTTGCACAGTAGTAAACCTTGTTAGTCTCAAGGATCACAAAACATAGGATAGACTCCCTCTAAATATGTGCATGCAAGTATTTGAATAACTTGTAAGGACAATGCACTATGTATTGAAAGACAAGATAAGGAGCACACCTTGTATCTTGGATCAAGGCACATAAAGGTATGAATCAAGAAACGAAAGGAACTCACACATTACCTATATACTACCTTACCATAGAGGATTTGATGAAGTACTTGATGAACTTGAACTTGGCTCTCATAGAAGTTCTTCATCTTCACTTGTAAGACAAGCCTCCAAAACTTGATGAACTTGTCCTGAAACTCATGTGCATAGTATGCTCCCCCTTGAGATGACCTTGGTCATGGTGTTGAAGACGTTCTCCCTCTTTTCCACCATCAACTCGTTGTTGCCATGGGGACAAGCACTTGATGTTGGTGCACTTGATGGTGAGGTTCAGGTCGGTGTAGTCACTTGATGTAGATGTGCACTCCTTGTTTAATTCCATTTGATGCTTATGTGCACTTGATGTAGAGCTTGATGTAGCGCTTGATGTTGGTGTACTTGTTGTTGTGGACATAGCCTCGATCACTTGTGGATGTGCACTTGGTTGCTTTGTGTAGATGCACTCTTGTCCACTTCTTTGTCACGTAGAGGTACACCATTTTCATCAATCTTGTAGTGGAAAGCACCACCTTGGTACCTTGTCGGAGGTGAAGATGATTTTTTTATTCCTCCCATTTTTCATGTTCCTCCTTGTTCCTTGTAATGATCTTACAATCTCTAAAAAGAGAACAAGAAGAGTAAATATCAAATACACACAAGAGCTACATGAATCATGTCCTTTTGAGTGGAAGGCATTTGGACCATGTTTATGAAGCCTTATAACATAGGCTAAACTCCTACAAATCTGCATACTTTTGGTGGAAGGAAATATAGATGCATATCATTGTGTGAAGAACATGGGGTAGTTTAAACTATGTTATGGATGGTAGCTAGAAAAAATGAAGCTCAATTAAAAAGGGATTCTAGGCATATCTTTTGGAGAGAGCACATTGTGATATCACGTTTGTCATAGCATTGTTCATCCTTATCATATAAGGAGGCAAAACAAAGTACATAGGTTGATATTGTCCTTTTTTTATTTCCTATTGATGCAATGCATGAGCAAGTATAACTTGCAAACACATGAACACAAATATGCCATGATGAATGCATGCAAGATTAAATATATTGCATAAAGGAAACCTACTCAATGTCAAGTTTAAATCCCTCTCAAGATTACTCACTATAAGCCATACCCTTGCCTTGAGAGAGAACAAACCACCATCTCAAGCACTCCCCCTTGCTTATAGCTATCTTAAGTGGGTTAGACATTGAACTAATCTTATAGTAATTTACTTTTAGTTCATTACACATGATGCATGGATGCAAACATACTAGTACACAAAGGAGTCCAAGAAACCATGCAATGCAAGAAAGAAAAACACTACCACTACTAAGACACAAGAATCCCTCCTTTTTGAGTAGATGTTGTAGTTGAAGTCCTTGACACTTGTTGCGGACTTGACCAAATCTCCAAGTAGGCTCATAGTCCACCACCACCATCCCTCCAGTTTTTGACCTTGGGGATCCACTTGGGCTTTGTGGACCTCTCACGATCAACTATGCACTTGGGGACCCATATTTGCTTAACCTTCCTCTTCTTGTCTGGCGGCCCCAATGGTTTAGCCACCACCTTCCCACACTTTTTCTTATAAAGCTTGTAATGTGTGTTCTCATGGAACAAGTTAGGGTAGGTAAAAACTTGGAACTTCTCACCATGGGGCAATGCCTCTTGGAGTGGCCATCCATGTGAAAATGATCACAACAGTGATCATCGGTCAAGTATGGTGCCACCCATGAGGGGATGGTATCGCCGGTGTTGATGGTGTTGATAAGGGAGGGGTAGGATCCTATCCCTTTCTATGCAATGTTGTTGATGATATTGTGGCTTAGGATCATCTCCTTTTGCGCCATCCTCCCTCTTGCAAACATTTTAGACTCATCCATCACCATCTCACATTTCTCCTTGGACTTGTGATATTTCTTCGAAACAATAGGCACAAGAGCAGAACTCTCCTTGGAGAGGGTTTGTTCATCACACATAGTAAACATTGCATTTTGATGAACTAGAAGAAGTGGGAGCAAAGCCATCCAAGTTGATAGCACCATATGCAAGCTCAAGACCCTTCCACTTCTCAAGAAGCTCTACATGATCGCCCTTGAGTTTTTCATAACTCTTGTTTAGAGCCTCATAAGAAGTGCCAAGTTCCTTGAGATCATTCTCAAGCACATCAACTTGGGACATAGTAAACTTATACTCTTGTTTTACCTCTTCCACCTTCTTCTTTTTCTTGATGATGTGCTTGAGTACCTTCTGAAGCCAGTTGTAAATCTTGTTGTACGAAGGCCTATCATCATCATCATCGCTGTCGTCGTCATCATCATCGCTTGAATAGCCGTCGCTACTGTCCACATGATGTCTCTTGGCCATGAAGCACATAGGAGATGGCGATAGAAGTTGAGGTGGAGGAGACTCCACAATGGCTAGTTCGATTGTATCATCTTCGCTTGATGAAGATGATCCACTTTAATCATCATCACTCATCCATTGTCCCACTTGAGCCATGTGAGATGATTTCTTCTTTTCTTTTCCTATGCCCACGTACTTGTATTGGTATTTAGCCTTGTGCTTGCCAAAGAATTTATTCTTCTTGAACTTGGGCTAGGGCTCTTCCCCCTTCATCACCTTCATCTTTACCATAGCAACTATCTTGTTGGTCTTCTTCTTGATAAGGTGGAAGCTTGCACGTGTGATTGAAGTAGCAAGTATCTTGAACTTGAAGCTTTATCTTCTTCATATCTTGCCCTTTGATAGATAGATGCTTGCATAACGATGTAGCTTGTTCATATGATATGATTTTGCATAGGATTTCTTCAAATGTGAGCTTCTCAAGATCTTCATGTTTAAGTGCAAGAAAGATGGTGCCATGTCTTGTGTGAGGAAGAGCTTGCAACATCTTCTTGATAATCTCACCACTTGATATCTTTCCCTTAACATATGAGTAGATCCACTTAACTATGAAAAACAAGCAAAAACACAAGTCAATTAGTGTTTCATTAGAGGGTATAGAAGATTATCAAATTTATCACATAGAGCGCAAAAAGACACCTCAAAAGAATACTAGCCACCTCATCATTATGCTCAACAAAGGCACTATGCACAACATAACCAAGATCAAAAGAACACTATCATGATTATTCCTGGATATGTTGAGAACAACACGATCACAAGAGCACTCAAAAGCATAAGCATCATCATTACCATACAAACACATTACACTAGTCGAGCAACCTAGCATATGATCAATAGAAGGAACTAGGCACTCACTAGAACTAGACGAAGCATCACACAAATCATCATACACATGATCCTCGGTGAAGGTGTTAATAAAGTCATCTAGATTGTTCAGCAATTCACTTGGAGTCATGGCTTCTAGGCAGCTTCTTAAACAATCCTTCCATGTGCCATGACCCAAACCCGAAAGGGGTGACATCCCTACCCCCAACGGTCACTACTCAAGGTGGTTAAGCCCTGTGATGAGCACTTGGCTCTAATACCACTTATATGGATCGAGTGATCGAGAAGGAGAGGTTGAATTAGGAACTTAAACGAATAACTTTTTCACTAACTTCTAAACCAAGCACTCAAAACAACTCGTATGCAATACTAGAGAGAGCACACTCGCATGATATATGTGTGGGACATATAAACTCGGGCTACTTGTCCACTCGACTATATGGCCAAGTGGACCGGGGGCCCGATTATGAAATACTGGGGGATTAAGGCCCCGAAGATAATTACTTGGATATTTGTATAGACTAGACGACAAGTTAGGTTAAGAGATATGGTTTATAGATAGAATCAGATGTAACCGAACAATAGATTACTATGTAAACCACTACCCTTGGGATATATAAGGAGGGCAGGGGGTCTTTGGCATTCATCATAACTTGTATTGGGAATCCTAACCCCAGTGCAAACCCTAGCAATACAAGAACACCAAATATAACGTAGGGTTGTTATCCTCTGGGAGGCCCGAACCTGTATAAACCCTGTGTCCTGTGTCTATCGACTTTCATACTCATACGTACAACTAGAACTACTATCAAGATTATTTCTCAATAATATAATCCTAGAAAGGTACAACAACCTATACATGCTAGTGTGTTACACACAAATACAACATCTATGGAAGCTAGTGATTAAGCTAAGCATCTGATCAACGCACCTAGCTAGCAAGAGTCCTATGTATACAAGTCTAGTAGATAAGAAGAAGGCACAACAAGCAGGCACTTGATCAAGCAACCAAGGGTGGTTACTACTAGCAAGGTAAATGCGGAAATGTAAGTGCAAGTAGTAAAGGAGAGAGAGTCTAAGAATGCTAATGATTCTTAGCCCGAGATCTCGAACAGGTGATCCCTTCCCCTACTCCTCGTTGGATCGATTCCCGCCAAAGTATTGATTCCTCCCGCACTTGGCAAAGGCCTAAATACGGAAAACTGGACCTTTGTCGAGTGCTAGGGGCCCTCAGCAAAGGCCTAAATACACTTGGCGAAGTCTTTGCTGAGTGTAATACTTGGTAAAGAGCAAACAATAAAAATTTACTCAACAAATAACTTTTGGCCAAGTGTTTTCCATCGACTTTGTCGAGTGTCAAAATACACCCGACAAAATGTAAAACACAAAAATAACAAATAAAATAGCAAATAAACAAGCATGTTTGTCAACTATTTTCTGTGTTGCACTCGGCAAAGAAAGTTTTTGCCGAGTGTTTTTGTTTTTGACACTCGGCCACAAAATACACTCGGCAAACATCTAGACCCTTTAGATGCCAAGAGACCATGCATATATAACTCTTACACAATACGTGCCTGTTGGGCTGGTTGTTTGCACCGAATCACTACAAATTATTTGGAGAGCTTCGTCAATGCATATTCTAGTTTTTATAAATGAGTCATGCTTGCCTTTGTTCATTATGGAAGGTAAGAGAGGAGATAAGAGCAATTCCAGTACAGCATGTAAATTTAGTCTTCCAAATTTAATTTTGCAGGTCGGCCTGTAAAATTTAGAAGCCAAAAATTACAGCAAACTCGAGTGAAGCATGCAGTCTAGGCTCCTATTTTTCATGGGGCTCATCTATTAACATGAAAAAAAATTCTTAGATCTTTCTTCTCCGACGGCAGCCGCCCTATCATCGAGTTCCTCTGGCGTGCCACTGCTGTGAGTTGCTCTGACGGCCTCACCCGCCATCGACTCCACCGCGCTCGCATCCGCCGGCCCCGGCCCCAGCGCTGCCTACCCATGCCCACCCAACGGTCCCTAGTGCTGCTGCACACAGCCCCGCCCCCTAGTGCCGCCCACCATTCATGTGACAAGAGAGAGAGAGAGAGATGGAGAGGTCAGTGGAGCGGAAAAAAAGAATTAAGAAAAATAGATGGGGTCCATATTTGGGGTGGGAATAGGACGGAGACTCCAAATTTGGGATTGAGAGGAGTGAATTTGGTAGCCCATGCAAAATGCATGTTCAAGTAGGGATCCTGTTAGAGCAATTTTTTTACTTGGTATATAAATTTTAAGATAGTGGCTTGAATGCATGCCTCTACTAGAGATGCTCTAAGAGGATTCAAGAAGTCAGGATAAGTAAACTAACAGGATAAAATGGAAGTTTATGATCAGACGATCGTTGGCTTGTTGATGATATGCTCAACGTCGTTGCAAAGATGTTAATGCCGTGTAGTGGGTTGCACTCGTATAGATGCCTGAAAAGGAGCAAAATGTGATCCATTGATGCCTTCGGTTTCTTTGAGGAGTGTCGAAAACAAAGACAATCCAGTAGTCATAGGTGAAGACTAAGGCCTAAGGGTATTTGTACTAGTAACAGAAAAATCACTTGTGATGAGCGTATCAAAGCAAATGGGTCAACAACCCAGCGGTAGTGCTTCCCGTTGAGGAGCCGTCGGTCTCGGGTTCGAGCGCTGCTCGGCACGAAATTTGTACCAAAAAAATCCCCTCACCTCTCCCATGTCCAAAACACGTGATAACTCGTCCAGCTTGTCCTGGCGTAGATGTTGCGTTACTTGCACCGCTTTGGCTGCACCAATGCACTTTGCGACGGTCAGTCTTACCTGGTGTTCGAGTTCGTGTAAGGGTGAGAGAGGGGTTGGGGGTTTTCTCGGCCTGAGTGAGAAAGTCTTCTCCTTAGTATGCCGAGGGCTGTCATACTTCCCGCGGGTCGAGTTTTTGATGACGTATCAAAAAGTGTTAGAAATTTTGTGGCTTGACCACTCTACTTTTAAATAGTAAAAAGAAAAGAGAGAGAGGCGTTTTCCCACTGATGGAAGGGGGATTGATGAGGTTGCACGTCATTGTTGAGGGACGACAGTCCACGCTTCTCTGGTCTCCAGGTAACTTGCCGACAAGTGTTTGCACTACTGGCCACTACACGTCGAACATTTTGGCAAAAAATATCTTCCTTCCAGTTCTGTCATTTCCTCCACAAAGAAATCTGGTGGCTCTTTAATGAGCATCAAATTGCACTAAACCAGACCACATGAAACGGATCACCGTTAGTGCCGACACTGCATTACTTTCAGGACAGATATTATGGCCCTCGACCGGCAAATCCATCCACACAAGCAGCCTTCACTGTGGCCCCCACGCCCATCACCCACCTCTATAAAGATGGATAACATCAAGTTCACTCCCCGTGCTACCCTGACTCCAGCTTTAAAGCAGAAAAGATCAGGAAAAGAAGCAAAGAAGTAGCGATGGCAGAGGGCAACAACTCCGGCGACCTGATGTCCAGCGGCAAGCTGGTTGCAGGGGCCGCCGTGTCGATGTTCCAGCAGAAGAGCACTGACAACGTCGACAAGAAGGAGGTCGCCGGCGCTGCCGCGGAGCTCCTGCACGCGGCGTCGACGTACGGCAAGTTCGAGGACAAGCCGGCCGGGCAGTACATCGAGAAGGCCGAGGGGTACCTGAAGGAGTTCAGCTCTGGGCCAGGCGCCGGAGCCGAGAAGGAGAAGGCCCAGACCCAACCAGCAGGCGACGCCCCCAAGTCTGAGGAGGAGCCGCCGAAAGAGCCAGCACCTTCACCTCCTGTTGCGGAGGAAGGCAAGTCGGAAGGGTTCGGCATCGGCGACGTGGTCAAGGGCGCCGAGTCTCTGATGCAAAAGCAGGGCGGCGGCGGAGAGAGCGCCGACGGATCCGCCGGTGGGCTTTTTAAGATGGCCCAGGGGTTCATGAAGTAGAGCGCATATGCAGCTTCATGAGTGCACCGTTTTCTTCCTAATCTTTTTTGTTTGTATTGTCATTGTGTTAAGTTTGTATGTAATTATAACCGCTAATAATACCCCACGGTGTTCTCCGTGTATGGAGGGGGGGGGGGGGGGGGGCTCCGGCCATGCCTATCCACTTTGTGTGTGATTGAAAACATTATTAAATGTGTTGTATAAAGATGCTGCTGCAGAGCTTGTTAAAAATGCTGTTGATGGTTCTGTTGTTAACTAATCTGAAAACATAACATATGGTGCGACTTCCTTGATTTCTCTGACTGTGTTGCATGCCTCGTCTCGCAGTTATATTTAGGGTGTGTTTGGTTGTGCTGTGTTTGTATAAAAGATTGTTGTGGGTTGTGAACTATGAAAAAAGCTGTTGTAAGATTTTAGTTGTGAAAAAATAAAAAGTTGTTTGGTTAAGATGACTGGTTGTGAAAAAGCTGGTTATGACTGTGGAAATGATTATAATATTCCTGAATGTTTGAGAAATAATTTATATAAAAATTGATCATAACAAAATTTTTTTTCAAATATTAACAAGTAAATGACCATTTTAGAAAGTTAGAAAGATGATCTTAAATATTTTGTAGTGTTGCATCCATAATATTTTGGTCCACATAAATATAATGATTACATTATTCATATGAATAACCTCCAATAACATAATTATCTCCCTCTTACACTGACCAAAGGATCGGTTATCCTAGTATGAATGGTATTCATGGTATCCTTGGTCTCACCATATACATTCTTATCTCCTTGTATATATGATGTGACATGTGTGGCATGTGGTAGGTACTCCTCATCTCCATCACATCTATCAAATAACTTATCTCTCAAGTTGCTATCACGAATTAAATTATATAATACCATACAAGCTAGAATGATATGTGTTTGAATACGAATAGGAAAACTTGACATGGCCTTCAAAATATGCCACTTCTTCAATACTCCAAAAGAACATTCAATAACATTTCTAAGAGGTAAATGAAAAAAATTAAACATCTCGTACTTTCCTTATAGAGGATGCCCAACCCGAGCTCGGAATTCCGGTATATGATATGTGCTTCCTTTGAAAGGAGCAAGATGTGACACCCCAGTGTCACTTTGCCATAGTAATAGCGCAATTACACATAACCTAATGTTTTCAAAGGAGACAGTATAAGTAGAATTAAATACAAGAGTAAAAAGCAAATAAATTAAACCTAAATAATTGAAATCAGGGGTGCACATATCTAAAACATTTTCAACAAAAGTGTGCCCATATTTTTACATATTCATGTTGGGCATATTAATTGGAATTTTAAGCAATTTACCAGAAGTTTTGGTAAAAATTTGATAGAGCAGAAGTACAGAGTTCAGTGTGGATTTTTTTCATTAATTTTGGGAAGCAAAATTACAGGAAAGTTACTATACGAAAGTTGCCCCAAATGTTATGCTACACCACCACAAAAATCGGCAGGCCGAACAAAAATTGGGAGGACTCAGAATTGACTGGAACAGGGAGCAGCAGAATGGGAGGAATTGAATTTGACCGAATTCAAAGTAGCTACAATGGCGGCGGGCCACTGGCAGCCTCTCCGGTGCTCCGGCGCCCATGCCACCGGACGGGGGGTGGGTGAAGCAGCCGTCCTTCACCATTAACCCTTGTCCTTGCTCCCCGGCATGGCGAGCTGCCATTTGCCTCTCCCTCTTTCTCGGCCTTCCCTTCCTCTCCGTTCCGCCGGCTTTATCCGAAGGAGAGAGGACTCGAGCTTGCTAGTCATCGCTCCACAGCAGCACCGCACCATGCCCACTCCTTGGCGATGCGCTGAGAAATTCCATGAGCTGCATACTTCCTTCCTCTCCTGTCGAGCAGCAGTGAATCGGGAATTTTCCCTATTCAGTCCTCGTAGCGCCGCCATGGCCGCCGCCGCCGTTGTTTGAGGTGAGCACCCCCCAATTCTTTCTGGGGGAGGGTGCGCAAGGACCCTATCTTTATCCATGTTGAAGCAATTGCTCTCTTTTGCAGCGAGTTCGCCGGACCTGGGGAAGGCAGAGCTGCCGCCATCGCCATGAGCATGGGAGCCGTCGGCACCGACCCCCCCCCCCCCCCCCCCTCCGGTCTTCTTCGGTTCTAGCTGCCCCCGCTCCAAGCACCGTGACCGGCAGGTGATGCTCTAGGACCCTTTGCCTCGTGATTCTGAGATCTGTACGCAGTGCTTGCCGTTTGCCATGTTTGCCTGTCGCTGCTACTCATCGCTGGCGGTGCTCCGACGACTGTTGCAACAACCCCGCCACCCATAGAACCCCAATGAACCCCTGAGCACGGAGAGCAGCACGAAGTCATGGGTCTCGCCGCCGTTCATCACTGGTGAGCAGCCCTAGCTGCGGTGCCGCGCACGCGCATGTTGCTCAATTTGAACTTGCCCAGTGGCAATTTAGTAAATAGTACTGAACTTTTGATTAGAAAGAAAGTTCAATATCTCTAAAAATACAAGGCCTAAAATTGCAAATAAAAATATTTTGGAAATCCTTGTGACTTGCACTTTTCAGTGGTTAGCATGAAGTTCAAGGATTCGGTAGAAAAATTGTGAAATTAATTAAAAACAAATCACAATTTTGTTAAGCCAACTAAATCATAATAAATTATCTAAAAATGTTTAAATCACAAGGTTTGGCATGTACACTCCCCCTGGTATATGTGATCCACTGACAAGTGGTCATAATTAATTTATGCACATTTTCATGGTTATATGCATTCCTTGCATTTCCAGTATATAAATTCCTATAATTGAATAATATGGAATTTAATTCCGGGGCTTGGTTTACGTGTATTATAATTTTGTGTATTACCAGAAATAGCCATGAATTTAAATTCCTGCTAGAACCATTTTAATTAATTTTTACTTAATGATCCTGATATTGCATATAGGAATTATATGAGAACATATTCTTTTTACTTATTAATGTTTATGGTTGTTTTCTGTAAAATAACTCTATGTCACTATTCATAAGCATATGTAGGTTTATATATACCAGCATGAGTGCTCTCTCTCCATTGAGTTCTTTAAATTATAAACTATCTTTATGGAACATGTTTATATGTCATATGTGGGACATATGTACCCGGGATACTTAACCACTCGGCTAATTGGCCAAGTGGGCCGGGGGCTCGGGTATGGTGTATTCGGCCCAGAAGATATTTACTGAGATAATTGTTTGAGTAAGCGGCAAGTTAGGTTAGCAGATATGCTGGATAGATAGAATCTGTTGTAACCGACTAAAAGATTACCATCTAAATCCCTGCCCTTCGGATATATAAGGAGGGCAAGGAGCCTTCGGCAAGAGACAGACTCGTATTGGAACCCTAATCCCAGTGCAAACCCTAGCAATACAGAAACACCAAACAGGACGTAGGGTTATTATCCTTCGGGAGGCCCGAATCTGTATAAACCTTATGTCCTGTGTCCATCGATCTTTCATACTCATACGCATACCGAGATCTACTATCGAGAATATCTCTCGACAGTTGGCGCACCAGGTAGGGGCAGCGTTGAGTGTAGCTTCGTCAAAATCGATGGCTTTCGTCGACATCAAGTTTTGCCCGAGAGACAAGATCTGCTTTGGCACCGTTAGCCTCGTTGCCGATCAGCACGGGAACCTTGTCAAGCAAGAACGCGTGGCCCGCTCGGTCGCTGCCACGGCCAATCAGAGCAATCCAGCCAGCCGATTCTCGCTTGGCCTCGACAAGGCGATGACAGCTTTCCAGGCGGAAACCCTCTCGGGCGACAACTCAATGTTGTCCACAACGCCCCAATTGACAACCTTGGTCGACTCGGGTTACACTATGGTTGATCTCCCGGCTCATCACATGGATCAGTCGGACAAAGATCCCAAATTTTTTGACGAATCAAGATTCGTTGCAGCAATCGGCCTTGAAAGCGAGTCACTCCTGGACTTGATTGAAGGGCCGAGTGATTCAAAGAGTTGTTCCTCGAACTTTCATGAGGTATTCATGGTGGCACCTGCTGCCCAGGGGCAAGCAGACGGCGATACATCGGTGGATGCTGCCACGCGCGGAACTGTGCCGCGCGTAGACGAACATGAAACCGACCTCGAAGACAGTGATCCAGATGCCGCCACTCCTCTGCTTCGACGACCGGATGCTCAGCAGAGACCCCGAGTCATGCAAAACCTAGATATGGGAATCTCACCTTAAAACTTGATGGTGAAGACGTCTTCAAGACCACACAACACAAAATCACGGCTGCGGCGACCCACCTGCAAACAATAGAGCCCCTGCTCTAAGTCTCCCCAGAGTTGACACCTCAGGTCAACCAATTAAAAGCGCACATCAGGGCCGTGGCTGTACTGGAGATGCATGCGGCATGATTAACGCCGAGTAAATCAGTTTCTAGGGTCGCCAGTTCTGTACCCAGGGAGGATAGAAGAGACCAACAACGCTCCAACCGGGAGGCAACCCCGCCTACTGTCCCCAGGTGCAGGCCCATTGCAGAGTACCATGATCGGCATCCGAGCGCTGACCTACGCAATGGCATACCACCGCGTGATGCGCGGGTCCGACAGGATAACAGATACCAGGAGCGCGACGACGCGGCCTGCCGAGAGTACGAAGATGAACGGCGCCGGCGCGGTTATGTTGAGTACGAACGTGATAACAGGCGGCAACCACATAGAGACGATCATTACCATGATCGACGGGACGAGGGCCGCTGCGATGATAGATCTCACCGAGAAGCTGACCCCGACCATCGACGACTGTGACGAGGAGGCTGGCATCCGAGCCTTCACTCAGGAACTTTGAACCATCAAAGAACTCATAAAGAAGATTGGGAGGTTGGATGCTGCCGGCGGACTATTAGTCAAAGAACTGTTCACTATGGCCGACAAATATGTTGTTGGTAATTCGGCTCTGTTCCAAGTTCGCCAGTACAAGGAGTCGACCCCAAGGAACCAGTTGGGTCCATCCGATTACAGCAAGGACGGTGATAGGAAGCGCAAGCAAGACCGAACGGTGGCCAACACCGAGTGCCAGACCAGGAGAAAACCAGTCACTAAGGATGACTTCGACAAGATGCTCGATGGCCCTTGCCTACTATATGATGGAGCCCACAAAGCCAGGGAATGCTTCAGGCTGAAAAACATGGCCTATCACGCCTTGAAGGTCTGCAAAGAACGTCCCTGGATCCCCAAGGGTGGCAGGAAGGACTTGGATAAGGATAACCAAGACGAGGATAAGGAGGACTTACAAGACCCCGAATGCGAGGTCAATTACATCTGCGGCCGGTCTACGGCAGACTCGAAGCGCCAGCAGAAGATCCTCTATAGAGAGGCCCACTCGATCTCACCAGCGGTACCTCAGTATCTACGACGGTCAGAAGTTCCAATTACTTTTGATAGGTCCGACCATCCGGATCACATCCCCACGCCCAGGAAATATCCCTTAGTGCTAACACCGACTGTTAACCGAGTCCGGCTAAATTAGGTACTGGTAGATGGTGGTAGCAGTTTGGACGTCCTCTTTATGAAAACCTTCAAGGAGCTTGGCATACCCTTGATCGACCTCAAGCCAAGTCGATCGCCGTTTCATGGTGTGATCCCGAGCATGCAAATAGTCCCTCTGGGACAAATCACTCTGCCTGTGACTTTCAGCACCCGGGAGAACTACAGGACGAAGCACATTACCTTCGAGGTCGCCGACCTCGACTCTACTTATCATGCCATTATAGGGCGGCCAGCCATCGCTAAATTCATGGCGGTACCTCATTATCCTTATATGATGATGAAGCTGCAAGGACCAAACGGTGTCATCTCACTCCACTCGGATGTGCGGACCTCATACGACTGCGACAACGGCAGTTGTGAGTTGACCGAGAAGATAGTAGCAGCATCGGAGCTGTCCGAGCTGAAAGAAGCGATCGCAACGACGGAGGAGGCCACGCTTGACCCTGCTCCTAGGAAGGCGCTGAAGACTACGGTACAGGCGGATGCCGTGGAGTCCAAGAAGATTAGCCTAGATGATAATGATGTATCCAAGACCACCAATATCGAGGTCAATTTAGGCGACAAATAGGAAAGCACGCTCATCCTTTTTCTTAGAAATAATAAAGATATATTTGCATGGAAACCTTCTGACATGCCAGGTGTTCCAAGGGAAAAGGCTGAGCACAAACTTCACGTCCATGAAAACGGCAGGCCGGTAAGGCAACGGCTTAGATGATTCTCGCAAGACCGAAAAGATGCGATTAGGAAAGAAATCGGCCGACTGTTGGCAGCCGGTTTTATTAAAGAAGTTTTCCACCCCGACTGGTTGGCCAACCCATTTCTGGTGCGGAAGAAGAATAAGGAGTGGCGGATGTGCATGGATTACACCGGCCTTAACCAAGCCTGCCCGAAAGATCCGTTCACCCTCCCACGTATTGACCAGGTGGTCGATTCGACGGCTGGATGCGCTTTGTTGTGCTTCTTAGATGCCTATTTAGGGTACCATCAGATTCCCTTAAACCAATCCGACCAGCTCAAAACCTCATTCATCACGCTGTTCGGAGCCTTCTGTTACACAACAATGCCCTTTGGCCTAAAAAACGCTGGTGCCACCTACCAGCGGACTATGCAGCGATGTTTGGACAACCAGATAGGCAGGAATGTTGAGGCTTACGTAGATGACGTGGTAGTCAAGACTCGGCTCTCCACCGACTTGATATCCGACCTTGACGAAACATTCGACAACCTTCGGAAATACAACATGAAGCTAAATCCGAAAAAATGCATCTTTGGGGTCCCATCAGGAAAATTACTCGGTTTTCTGGTATCACAGAGAGGGATTGAAGCTAATCCAGAAAAGGTAAATGCCATATTACGAATGGGACCTCCACATTCACAAAAAGACATTCAAAAGCTCACTGGTTGTATGGCGGTGCTCTGTCAGTTTGTATCACAACTCGGCATCCGAGGGTTACCCTTTTTTCGATTACTCAAGAAGCAAGAATCATTCATCTGGAATGATAATGCACAGAAAGCCTTGGATGATTTTAAGGCTTACATTAGTGGTCCTCTAGTCTTAACTCCCCTAGAGCCAAAGGAACCTTTGTAGTTGTACATTTCCATAACCAAACACATTGTCAGTACTATGCTGGCGGTGGAACGGGCGGAAGATGGCAAGGCTCAAAAGGTGCAATGACCAGTTTATTTCGTCAGTAAGGTCTTATCGGAATCCAAGGTACGATATTTCCAGCTTCAAAAATTAATTTATGCATTACTAATGACATCTAGGAAGTTGAAGCATTACTTTGAGGATCATCCAATTGAGGTCCACACGTCGTTCGGTCTAGGTGAATTGCTGCACAATAGAGAGGCCACTGGGAAAATCGCCAAATGGGCCATCGAGCTTGGATCATATGATATCACTTTTAAGTCACGTGACTCGATCAAAGGTCAAGCTTTGTCGGACTTCATCGCCGAGTGGACAGAATGTGAGTTACCTCCCGACCCACAAGAATTATGCTATTGGAGAATGGCGTTTGACGGCTCCTTACAACTAGAAGGTGTCGGAGCAGGAGTCATATTGATTGTCTCCTGACGGAGCCAAGTTGCGGTACGTTCTTCGAATGCACTTCCGTGCCTCTAACAACGCCGCAAAGTATGAGACGCTATTACATGGACTTCAGAAAGCTATCTCACTTGGCATCCAAAGGATAAGCGTCTCTGGCGACTTGGCGCCAGTTATAAATCAAGTAACGAAGGAGTGGTGTTGTTCCCACGAAAGCATGACAACCTACTGCACCAAAGTTTGGAAGCTCGAAGACAAGTTTGATGGCATCGAGTATAAACACGTCCTGCACAAGTATAATGAAGAGGCGGATGAACTGGCCAAACTTGGTTCTAGCAGGTCTAAAATATCTGATGAAGTATTCCTCGATGATCTGCATAAGCAATCTGTACTAACCAAGCAAACTATGGAGCAGTCGGTACTAAAGGCGGGGGCAGCACCGCATGTAGTTGAGTATTTGGATCGTGATACACTACCGACCGACAAAGACGAAGCCCTCCGAATTATTCGCAAGTTGCGTTCATATTGTATAGTTGACCATCACCTGTACAAGCAAAGCCTACATGGGGTACTGATGAAATGCTTATCTCAAGATGAAGGTAGAGCTATATTAGGAAACAACCATGCTGGCATTTGTGGGAATCACGCAAGCCCATCCACAATCGCGGCCAAAGCAATGAGGCAAGGGTTTTATTAGCCGACCGCTGGTGCTGATGCCAAGGAAATTGTCCAAAAGTGTGAAGGTTGTCAGTTCTTTGCCCGCCAGTTGCACGTACCTTCCATAGAGCTCCAAAATATCCCAATAACTTGGCCATTTTCAGTATGGGGTTTAGACATTGTCGGACCTTTCATGCAATCTCAAGGGGGCTTTACTCACCTTTTCGTGGCAGTGGACAAGTTTTCTAAATGGATCGAAGCAAAGCCAGTCGGTAAGATTTCGGCAAAGAAGGCCATCGAGTTTATGATCGAAATAGTCACTCGGTTCGGTGCCCCACACAAGATCATTACTGACAATGGTACTCAATTCACAGCAGAGGAGTTTAGAGAGTTTACGGGCCGAGTCAGTTTTAAGATTGGCTATGCCTCGGTCACCCATCCACAGAGCAATGGGCAAGTTGAGAGGGCAAACGGCCTCCTACTTTCTGGAATTAAGCCTCGTATATTTGATCGGCTCGAAAAGTACGCTCAATGGTGGGTTCGAGAATTGCCATCTGTGTTGTGGGGTCTTAGAACCAATGTATGTCATGCCACCGGGCACTCCCCTTTTTCCTTGGTTTATGGCTCGTAAGCTATGTTGCCAACCGAGATTCTATTCGCCTCCCCACGGCTGGCAGCTTATGAAGAAAAAACTTCCAACGACCATAGGTGTGACGACTTGTTGTTGTTAGAGGAGCAGCGAGATGCCACCTTAATTCGATCGGCAAAGTATCAACAAAGATTGTGACGTTATCACGACAAAAACGTTCAATCTAAGGTCGGTAAGCACAAGCTGTTGGCCCCATGGGAAGGACCTTTTATTGTAAAGGAAATCACTCAGCCAGGCACCTATCGATTGATGAATGAGGACGGGTTGGACCTTCAAAGTTCCTGGAATGTTTCACATCTAAGTCGTTTTTATGCCTAGTATTTATAGTTTATTGTACTTCTATTATTGAATATATATACATAATGGTCATGATATCTAATTTCATAATTTATGATTTCTGTGAATAATTGTTGTTATTGTTTACGTCATGGCTCAAATTCTGATACTTGGTATCACCCTAACTCGCGCATGTCGATCAAGCGGGTTATTTAGTCCCCAGGGTTCTTGCCGTCTGTTAGGGACCAAGGCAACTCTCCTAATTCGCATATGCTTGACCGAGTGAGTTTTTAGTCTCCATGGTACATATCGCTTATTGGGAGCGTTGTTTAGAGGGCTGACATGAGTTGTGTATTGGTCGTGAGTGTTTAGCACGAGTTCATACAATACATATACAAAGTAGCGCGACCCAAGAATTCATTACAATACTGGTAATGAATCTAGAGCTTAACGGTCTATCGAACATTAGTTATAATACAGTAACGGAGCTGTAATGTAGTATTTTAAGCTTTACAATTCCTTACACTTTGGGTAAGGGATCTAGCTCTATCTGGTCGGCTAATATATGCGCTGTTTTTTGCGCCTCAGCCACGAGGGCTTCACATTGCTCATCCGACAAATCTTCATGGAAACCCTCGGCTACCACATCGAACTCTATGCTGGGGATGTGGGACTTTGCAATTGCCAGGACTTGTGTGCCGGCCAGCTCTACAATCAAGCATGTTCTTTTAGTCGGTCGGGTGCCCCTTGTAGCCTCGTCATCAGGTCTCAACATCGAGGTGGTTTTTCTTCGGGATATATATATTGGGCGACCACCTCTGCATCCTTCTAAAGAGCTGCAAGAGACCATTGAAGGTTTTCATCACCCTCTATAAATTTCTTCTGCAAAAGCTCATTGGACCTCTTTGATCCTATAGGAGTACAATAATCATATATGTCCAGTACAACGAACTTTGATATAAAGGTATTAGATGAATAAACACTTACCTCTTAGGCGTTTCTCGGCTTTTACCTTTTCAGCATCAAGGGTGGCAACCTTTTCCTTATACTCTTCTTTCAGCTTTTCAACTTCTTTGAATGCTTTCTGGAATTGGTTTAGCTCATCCACAACCTTTTTGAAGATCTTTTCAGCCTTGATTAATTTGGTTTCTAGCTCTGTGTTTCTCTCCCTTTGGCTTTTTATTGTTTCTTCAACGCCTGTCAATTACAAACATTTTAGTACATATATATATATATATATATATATATATATATATATATATATATATATATATATATATATATATTTGTATGCATAAGTACATTTATTTTTACCTACAACCCTTTTCTTCCATGAATTTTGCGATTCTTGCATTGTCTTGAAGTCGTCTTTTAGCTTTTCAAAATTTTTCTTGATCTCTGCCGAGTTCTGGATCTGCTTCTTTAATCCTTGATTCTCGGACTTCAAAGTTTTAATAGCTTGGGAAGATGACTCCAGTTCTTTTATATGGCCTTCGAGACTTGCAATTTGAGTGGCCGACTGGGCATCTTGTTTTTGTTTCAATTCCAGTGACCGTGATGCCTCTGTATGGACGAGGTCAAATATTCATATTTCACAGATAGCATGTGAGGTATAGGCTTTATTGATCTCATACCTTGTAGCTGGAATTGAAGTTCATCAACTTGAGAATATTTCTGGCACTTCCATTGTGGGGTCTGAGCCTAATTGAAATTTCTATCTTGGAACATGGTGTTTCTTGATAGGCTATACGCGGCGATATATGAAGCTTGCGGCAACGTGTACGCCGGTATATCCTTTCAACTTGAGATAACCAATGTGCTTTAATATAGAATCAACTTGAGACTTCTTGTTTGGATGAGCCTTTGCTGACCACTCGGGTCGTGGCTGGGGGGCTTCGGCCGTAGTTTCTGGCAAAGGTGGAGCATGGTTTCCATGGTAAAACCAGTCCGCGTGCCATCCCTTGTTGGTTGATGGAAGTGGCACATCAATATACTTGGATTTATTTCTTAATTGGAATCCAGCCCCCCCTATGACATTATTATTGTTTGACTTCAAAACAAAGAGTTCTTTGAAGGTATCAAAATGGGGATAGATACCAAAGAACACTTCACACAGGTGAATAAATATGGAGATGTGCAAAATGGAATTCAGATTTAAATTGACAAGATTGATGACATAGAAGCAAAGAAGACCCCTAAAAAAGTCGCAACAAGGGATCCCAAATCCATGATAGAAAAATGAGGAGAAAATAGTGATTTGGTCGACGGGAGGTTGGGGAAATTTCTGACCTATAGCCTCAATCCTGTGACACCCAGGTGTCTCATTTCTTGCTTAGCACAAAATTGCCAAAAATTTTGAACTGAGGAATGAGCATGAAATAATGGGAGCAAGTTAAAAATGGAATTTCCTCAAGCCAAAATAAAACCCTGCAAGCAAAAACTTTGAAGCAAATTAAATTTCTATAAACCATGGGCCAAATAATTACATCAGAATTATGGTAATAATAAAATAGAATTTTGGGCCAAAAACCAGAATTTTATTCCAATAGGAAATCAATCAAATAAATGGTTTAACCCTAGCATTGATTTAACTTTAATTAATAATTCTAATTAAATTATTTCTTTTCTGGCCAAATAGAGTTCACTAATGAATTGTCCATATTCTAATTAGCTCACCCTCAAAATTTTAGCTTAATTGGACTTAAGAAGTATTTTAAATTAATTAAAACAGAATTAGGGATATCTTTGCAAGTTTTTCAAAAACCCAAGGACCTTTCTGCAAAAATTGCTTGTCTTCTTCCTTCTGTCGTCTCTCCCGCGCGCGCCGCGTGATTCCTCTACCGCCGCTGCCACCTCGGAACTCACCACTGCATTCCCGCGTGCTCTCACTCACCGCCGTCGCCTCGTCGCTCCCGCCTAGCTGCTCACTGCCGCCAAGCCGAGTTGCTTTGGCTCTGCCCGATGCCGCCATGGCCAGTGGCCAAGCTCCCTGATTCACGGCCCCGGACCGCTCCCCGTCGCCCGACAGCCTCAAAACCCGTGCGCGCACCCGTGCAGGCTCGCCTCGCCGCTAGCTGCCGAGAACCCAGTCTCTTTCGCCTCTGCCCAACGCCCCGCTGCCCCGCCGTGTCACTTCGCCTGGCCACTGCTCTCGCGATTCCCGGCTGCCGGCAGCTTCTTCTGTGCCCACCCGCCTAAACCCCGCACGTGATCGCTCCGTCCCCTCACCCCTGCCCCTTCTGTGCCGCACGCTGCTACCGGCCGAGATCATGAGTCGCTTTTCCCCACTGCCGTGCTCTGCCTCTGCTGCCGCTCCCACGCTGCTCCTCGCGCGCCAACGGCTCCCTCTGGCACCACCAGTCTGTAAGCCCATGCGCAAACCTTTCACGAGCCCTCTACAAACCCGTGCTACTCAAACTTGACCCCGTCCGCCTAAGAATTTCCCCCTCCCTCTATCATTTTCCACACCTGCTCCCACGCCATTACCAAGCTCTGAGCTTGAGTTCCATACCCGGCCATCGCTGCCTCTCGCCCTGAACCCAGAGCACTTTTAGCCGCGCCTAAACTCCCTCTACCTCACCGAGCCATTCCAAGATCAGCCATGTCCTGAGTCCCACTTAATGTCAAAGAAACGCCGACGGTCCTATTTTTGATTGACCTCGGCCGAACGTCAAAATTCGTCCTCTTCGGTGAGCCTCTCCTCTCCTTTTTGCTTGCAACGATGCTCAATGCCTCTACGAATCCAGCTAACGCCCCCTCTCCTTGTTCCACGACTTGAGGTGGCCGGAACCGAACTTTTCCCCCGTTGACCCCTTCTGCGCCGCCGTGTCCGAGCCGCCTCAACAGTGAGCCCTACCTTCCGGTCATCACCGACGAGCGCCGACTAGATGCCGATCCCCGCCGTAGCACCGTGCTGCTGTAGGAGCCAGCCGCAGTCGATGTGCCGCCCCGAGTCCATGTCGCGACATCGCCGGACTTCTGCTTTCCGCCGTCTCTCGTCGACGACCACTCTCCGGTGTGTTTTCCACCTCGTGAACCCCTCCAATCCCTTCGCCTGGTCTCGCGCATCACGCCTACAGCTTCGTAACGAGCTTTCCCCCACCGCAGCACTCTGCGGCGAGCCCTCCGGCAAGACTTGGCCTCGCGCCGCCGTGCTCCAACGAAGCTGACTGGCAGCTGAGCTAGCGTCCAGTTGGCGCTGATATGGCTGCCACATGGCGCTGACATGTTAAAAGACAAAACCCAAAATTCTCTGGAAATTACAGAAAAACCATTAGAACTTCTAAAATGCATAGTAAATTCATTTTAAGTCCAAATGACCTCAAATCAATTTTGTTAGCTTCATAATAATGTGCCTTATTTTAATAAAATAATAACCAACTGCCTCTGTTAATATAATTTAGTTAATTAAATAACTTGCCAAATATCAAATAAATCCTTAATAATTCTAGGAATGGAATTTAATTCTGATCTTTTGCATGCACTGTTGTTCCGTGTTAATGCATCACCCTGATTTTTGGCTAAGTCAAATCTGCAGTATTTAATATTCTATTAGTTAAGTAATACTTTAACTTGAATAAATTCTAGTAATTAAAATAATACTGTCCAGAGGCTATAATTTGGTAAAAATGCACTTCATACATGTCTCTGTTCATGATAAATCACTCAAGTACAGAATCATCATGTCACTATTTTAAATTGTTTAATTGTTCTCAAGCTGTAACAATCCTAATTAAAATGATCCACACACATGAAATAATGAAAACCTAATTTGTTTCTTTGAAGCATATGGCTTCAAAAACTTGTTTATAAGGTTGTTAACATCAAAACACTAATACAATATGCATCCATCATTTTGTTGCATTTATCCCATCATTGCATGTAACGGTATTTCAACACTACCGTTAATCCTTGTTCATCAATAGGTAACGACACTCAGGAGCAGGAGACCGACGTCCAGCAGGGCCAAGAGCCTGAGGACCAAGAGACTATAGTAGCTAACACTTGCGTGGATCCATGAAAGCCCCAATTTGCATTAGCCTCTTTATAAAGTTTTGCTAGTTTAGTTCACTACTAGTGTCTATGCTTGAATTGTTGCATTAGGTCATAGGAGTTGATTGGAATCCAACTTGCATGTTTTCCCCAAATGACCTATGTTGACCTATGCTCATAGATTTTATCGTTATTTCGCTTCCGCTGTTTTCAAAACTTCATGAACTTGTAATTCTGCTGCACTTTGATATAATAATTAAACTTAAATTTCGGATTATTGTTGTATTATTAAGTGTCTGCATTATCAGCACCTTCGGGACCTCGATCCTTCGGGAAGGGGCGCCTCAGCTGGTATCAGAGCCGTGGTCCATGATAATACAACAATTAAAACATATTTTCAAAAAACTACGATGTTACGTGTGAGGATACGTTAGTATTGCCCCTAGTAGTTATTAGGGTTGGTGACAATGCTGACGGGTTATGCTTGAGTTGGCTTTTAGTTGGTTCATCTTTTGGCATTTAAAATTCGCTCGCAAGGACTGTGGCTTTGCGGGACGATTCCTTCCATGAATCGTTGCCAACATTTTTCATTTTGGCTCCTTGACCAGTGTTGGAGCGTAGAGTTCACTCGCGAGGGCTATGGTTTCGCGAGACGGTTTCTTCCATAAACCATGCCAACTTTTTATTAGTAATGCTCATCAGAATAGGTTTATAAGCATTGGTTCGCTTGCGAGAACCATGGTTTCGCAAGGCGGTTCGTTCCATGAACCGTTGTAGAGTTACCCTTATTTTTGTAGTTTCTTTTAATTTAATGTATTGTTTCTACAATGAGTTTTTCTGCAGGTACACTAACATCGTTAGTACAACACTTAGTGACTACGTGATGAGTGTGGGTGGTCACCAATTTTCGTGCCGCTAAGTACAGGCAATATAGGTGTGTGTTGTGAGGAACGCTAGGTAAATAAATTGAATTTTGCATCATTGCATTCCTTATAACTTAACTAAAATTTTGTTCTCTCCTTACTTACCCACCTCTAAAATAAAAGTTTGCAAGTTTGATAAGTACAAAATTCGAAATACACGTTTGAATTATTAAGTTAACAACAATCTGTCAACTCTCTATTTTCAACACATCCCTGAACTTGCAAAAATCATAAGTCCAGTTCTACTTGGAATTTTCGGGAATACAAACACCATCTGAAAAGCTATGGAAGTCTACTGTAACGTGGTACCAAGAACCAGTTCTGTAGATTTTGTTTTCTGGGCACAATACTTGATTTCTAACTGCCGCACAGTCAAGACCGAATCTGTTAAAAATCCCTCTCCGTATTAATAACCCTTGAGGCTAGAAAATGGAAACTAAAAATTTGTTTCTGTATTTTATGAAGTTGAACATGGAATGCACTTCACTTAAGGAAGATTCTGAATCATTTAGATTTCGCCCTTGTAGATGGCTGAAAACAATTTCCAAGCTCCACCGGGTTGGGAAATCATCGATGGTCTGGAGATCCCTGGGATGACTCAACTCTTTTGGAGTGTCCTTCAGGGTTATGGACATGATATCCCTCCCACCTACGTTGGAAAGACCATTGAGGAGAATGGAATCACTTCCTGTGTAGTCCATGTTGCAGTTCCCACCAACTATTCCTTCTTACTGGCATGGGAGTCATGGACTATCAGTGTCACTAGCGTGGACCTACTCACTACTTGGAGTGTTGCTGCCCTCAAAGCTCTCACTCTGTTTTGCGAACTCCACAAGCATGAGGTCACTGGAACACCGGTAACCTTGATACCCATTGACAATATGGAAGATCCTGAGTGGAACCGTCGTATGGATTTTGTCTTCGATCCAAACCACCCACTGTGTCGCCCAGTGCTACATGTGGCAGAGTGTTATGGACTCTCTCTATTTGGCATATGCAAGAACTTGTACCGTCAACTGGACATGTTTTGGGCCGCACTTCGGCTTTCCGAAGCCGAAAAGCAAGCCAAGATTCTGGAAATTGCAGAATTAAACTAGCAAGTACAAGCGAAGAATGAAGAGATGGATATGATCATCGAAGAGCGTGACCAAGCTATTGGAGATGCTGACATCATGGAGTCTGAACTGTAGGAGCTTCAAGTCGAATTTGACGCCTTCAAGGCTACCCACCTTCCCATCATAGATAATTGGGATAAGATCCCTATGGAGTATGGAAAACAAGTGGATGAATAGATGGAGCAAGCCGAAAATGTTGGTGTAGAGCTGATGGAACCGGGAGCACCAGAAGAACCGTTGGGACCGCCAGAACCCAACGAGCCGATAGTCATAGACCAGGAGTAGATGAGTTGGTCGTATATGAGCCATAGTGCATCCGCAATACCATAGTTAGGTGTCGAGGCACGTATGGATGAGTTAGTGTGATGATTATCCTTTTTAATAACCATGTACCAACTTTGATTTGTGAAAATGGTTGTCATTTCTTAACCCTTAGAGCACCTTGCAAGTTTTTACACCTATGTCTTATGGAACACTTGGAAGAATGACTAATGTGTGGGGTGTAATTTGCAGCATGGTGCGAACTCAGAATCAGGATGATCCTGAGAGCTCTCAGCAGGGAGCTAATGCTCAGCCTTCGCTAGCAGATGTTCTGGCTGCAGCACTCAGCCAACAGCAGAATGACTCCGAGTTGCTCCGCCGATTAGTTGACATCACGTCCCATCTGGCTGGACATGGGGGCAACCGCAACAACAACCAGCCCCGACAGTGCACTTACTCAGACTTTCTAGGTACGCACCCGCCGACCTTCGAGCGTGCCAGAGAGCCCCTGGACGCCGACCACTGGCTGCGTCAGACCGAGTCTAAGTTCGGTCTGCTTGACTGCACTGAGCACCAGCAGGTGCTATTCACCGCCCAGCAACTCCAGGGCCCTGGTGGGCGAACCACGTCGCTTCACTACCTGCTGGGACCCGTGTCGAGTGGAATGAGTTTGGAACTACCTTTCGAGCTCATTTCTTACCAGTCGGTCTTGTTGTAGAGGAAGTTTCAGGAGTTCATGGACCTAAAACAAGGAGGGAGGAATGTTCTCCAGTATTCTAAGGCGTTCAACCATCTTTCTCAGTATGCCACTGAGTATATCAGCACTGAGGAGAAGAAGAGGTATGCTTTCCTGCATGGCATGAATGCCGCACTGAAGGAGCATCTGACCTGGTAGACAACCGACACCTTCAATGACCTGGTCAATGCTGCTATTGTCCAGGAGGGTGCCATGCGCCAAGTTGAGGATGATGAGTGCAAGAGGAAGGCCCCTGCTAGTGCCTCTGCTTCCCCATAGGCGAAGCATCGCCTGGTGTGTACTTCACCGTCTGGACAGCGATACCGGACATCCCCGCAGCAGCAGTTTCAACGTCGGAGGCCACAGCAGCAGCAGTACTTTCCGCCCCGAGCACCACAGCAGCAGCAACAACACACTTAGTACCATGCACCCAACCTGCAGTAGGGAAGTCAGAATGCACGTGGTCCCCAGCCTGTCAGTCGTGAAGGTAACTACCCGTGCTACAACTATGGTCGCACCGGCCACTTCGCCAGAGAATGTACAGCACCTAGGCACAACAACAACAACAACAACAATCAGCGCCCTCCGCAGAACAAGACTGTGAATGCACCGTCTCGTGGTGCCCAAGTGAACTACACCAGCGCTGACGATATTCCCCAGGGTGATCCCGTGCTGACCGGTATGCTCTCACTCTACCGCCAGCCTGTTCTCACTCTTTTCGATTCTGGTGCTACTCATAATTTTATTAGCAGAACTTGTGTGCAAAAACATAATCTCCACACCACCACTATAAATCAGTGCTTTACTGTCCGTTCCCCAGCTGGACAAATTCTAGCTAATGAAATAGTAAGCAAAGCTCCACTAGAAATCAATCAGAAAATCTACCCTGCCGACTTTATCATGCTCCATAACCAAGAGATTGACCTAATTATTGGCATGGAGTGGATGAAAACCCATAGAGCCATGTTGGATATAGAGCCCCGTGTGGTCCATTTGAACTCTCCCCTACATGGTCCAGACACCTTCTCTCTTAGCACCATCTCCTCGAGGGATCTGGTTGTCTATCATTTGGAAGGACCATCACTTGAGAACATCCCTATTGTCTGTGAGTATCCCGATGTATTTCCGGAAGATGTTTTTGGACTTCCACCTGATCGCAAAGTAGAATTAAAGATTGAGCTCCAGCCAGGAATTTCTCCAATATCCCGACGTCCCTATAAAATGGCTCCAAATGAGCTAGCTGAATTGAAGAAACAGTTGAATGAGTTGCTGGAAAAAGGATTTATTCGCCCAAGTACTTCACCTTGGGGCTGTCCCGCCATTTTTGTGAAGAAGAAGGACAACTCTCTGCGTCTTGTTGTCAATTATCGGCCACTTAAGGAAGTCACCATCAAGAATAAATACCCGCTGCCCCGTATTGATATTCTTTTTGATCAATTGGTTGGAGCCAAGGTCTTTTCCAAAATTGACCTTCGGTTGGGTTATCATCAGATCAAGATCAGAGCGGAAGATATTCCAAAGACTGCATTCTCTATTAGATACGGATTATTCGAATATCTAGTGATGTCCTTTGGATTGACAAATGCGCCTGCCTATTTCATGTATCTCATGAATTCAGTCTTCATGCTAGAGCTAGACAATTTCGTGGTAGTATTCATTGATGACATTCTTATCTATTGGAAGTCCAAGGAAGAACATGCTGAACATCTTCGTATTGTTCTTCAGCGTCTACGAGATCACAAGCTATTTGCAAAATTCAGTAAGTGTGAATTTTGGTTGGACCGTGTGCCCTTCCTCGGTCACATAGTTTCAGTCGAAGGTATCTCTGTAGACCCAAGCAAGGTCCTAGATGTGCTAGATTGGAAGCCACCGAAAACCATCCACCAAGTTTGTAGTTTCCTCGGACTAGCTGGATACTATCGGAGGTTCATTCCTAATTTCTCGCAGTTGACCAAACCATCACCGAGCTGCTGAAAAAGGATAGGAAGTTCAATTGGAGCAACAATTGTGAAGAAGCTATTCAGAAATTGAAGACATTGTTGACTATAGCCCCAGTATTGGCTCAACCAGACATCACCAAGCCGTTTGACGTATATTGTGATGCATCTAGGACCGGACTTGGATGTGTGCTTATGTAGGATGGTCGTGTTATTGCCTATGCATCTCGACAACTGCGGAAGCATGAAGAGCACTATCCTACCCATGATTTGGAACTAGCTGCCGTTGTCCTTGCCCTAAAAATTTGGAGGCATTATTTACTCGGTAATTTAGTACACATCTATACAGATCACAAGAGCTTGAAGTACATATTTACTCAGACTGATCTGAATATGAGACAACATTGATGGCTAGAATTAATTAAGCACTATAATCTGGAGATTCATTACCACCCAGGCAAGGCTAATGTGGTCGCCGATGCTCTGAGTCGAAAGATACACTGCAATAATCTAGTGATAGACCGCAGCATTGAAGCGAGTACCACAGAACCTAGCCTACATATATTTCCTACCCTAGTGATCAACAATCTCAGTATTCATTCCACCATTCCTGATGAGGTCATTGCTGCACAAAAAAGAGATGTTGGAATGAAGTACATTCAGGAGAACCTTAAGAATGGCAAGGCAAAATGCTTCACACAAGATTCGGATGGTACTCTGTGGTTCAATAACCACCTAGTAGTACCCAAGGATTTTGAGCTTCGTCGCAAAATCTTGGATGAAGTACATCACTCTAAGTATTCCATTCATCCTAGAAGTAACAAGATGTACCAGGACCTGAAGAAAAATTTCTGGTGGACCAGAATGAAGCGAGAAGTTGCTCGATATGTCATGGAGTGCGACACCTGTCAGAGAGTTAAGGCCGACCATTTGAAACGGGCCGGACTACTTCAGCCATTGAGTATCCCCGTCTGGAAATGGGATGATATAAGTATGGATTTCATTGTTGGCCTCCCTCTCACATCTCGGAAGCATGATTCGATTTGGGTTGATGTTGACAGACTCACAAAGTCTGCTCACTTTCTACCAGTAAACACTAGATACAACGTACGGCAGTATGCAGAACTATACATAGCAAGAATTATGTGTCTCCATGGAGTACCCAAGACCATTGTTACAGATCATGGCTCGTAGTTTGTTGCTCGTTTCTGGGAGCAACTGCATGCATCTCTGGGTACTAAGTTGATTTGAAGTTCTGCTTATCATGCCGCTACTGATGGACAAACTGAGCGTGTCAACCAAATCCTGGAAGATATGCTCAGAGCATGTGTCTTAACACATGCTGGTAACTGGGATGAGTATTTACTATCTGCAGAATTCTCATACAACAATAGTTACCAAGAGAGTGTAAAAATGTCCCCTTTTGAAGCACTCTACGGTCGGAGTTGTGGAACACCGTTGAATTGGTCTAAATCAGGAGAACGAGTAACTTTTGGTCCTGACCTCGTCAAGGATGCAGAAGAAAAGGTTCAGACAATTCAAGCAAATCTCAAGGCTGCTAAATGTCATCAAGAAAAGTATGCAAACCGACGATGCAGGCCATTGTTTTTCAACAAGAATGATTTTGTCTATCTCCGAATGTCACCAATGAGGGGCATTCAACGATTTGGAATCATAGGAAAATTAGCTCCCCGCTACATTAGCCCATTTAGAATCTTGGACAGATGTGGTCAAGTCGCCTACAAGCTGGAGTTACCACCAAATCTGTCTAGAGTACATAACACGTTTCATGTGTGTCAACTGAAACGATGTCTCAAACCTCCAATTGATGTTGTCTTGGAAGAGTATGATCATCTTCCACCGGACCTCACATACTCCGAGCACCCAATACAAATCCTTGATGAAAAAGAACGCACAACCCGCAAAAGAACCATTAAATTCTATAAAGTGCAATGGAGTAATCACTCAGAAGATGAATCCACCTGGGAATCGGAAGAATTTCTCAGTACTCATTACCCGGAATTCTGGTCTTCATTCACAGGTAAAATTTTGCCCCTCTCTAGTCTGCTTCATTCTTAATCTCGGGACGAGATTTCTTTAAGGAGGGAGGGCTGTGATACCCAGGTGTCTTATTTCTTGCTTAGCACAAAATTGCCAAAAATTTTGAACTCAAGAATGAGCATGAAATAATGGGAGCAAGTTAAAAATGGAATTTCCTCAAGCCAAAATAAAACCCTACAAGCAAAAACTTTGAAGCTAATTAAATTTCTATAAACCATGGGCCAAATAATTACATCAGAATTATGGTAATAATAAAATAGAATTTTGGGCCAAAAACCAGAATTTTCAATAGGAAATCAATCAAATAAATGGTTTAACCCTAGAATTGATTTAACTTTAATTAATAATTCTAATTAAAATATTTCTTTTCTGGCCAAATAGACTTCACTAATGAATTGTCCATATTCTAATTAGCTCACCCTCAAAATTTCAGCTTAATTGGACTTAAGGAAGTATTTTAAATTAATTAAAATAGAATTAGGGATTTCTTTGCAAGTTTTTTCAAAAACCCGAGGACCTTTCTGCAAAAATTGCTTGTCTTCTTCCTTCCGTCGCCTCTCCCCCGCGCGTGCCGCGCGATTTCTCTGCCACCGCTGCTACCTCGGAACTCGCCACCGCACTCCCGCGCGCTCTCACTCGCCGCCGTCACGTTATTGCCGCTCAGCCGCTCGCTGCCGCCAAGCCGAGTTGCTTTGGCTCTGCCCGATGCCGCCATGGCCAGTGGCCAAGCTCCCTGATTCATGGCCCCCGACCGCTCCCCATCGCCCGTCAGCCTCAGAACCCACACGCGCACCCGTGCAGGCTCGCCTCACTGCTAGCTGCCGAGAACCCAGTCTCTTTCGCCTCTGCCCAACGCCCCGCTGCCCCGCTGTGTCACTTCGCCTGTCCACTGCTCTCTCGATTCCCGGCCGCCAACCGCTTCTTCTGCGCCCACCTGCCTAAACCTTCCACGCCGCACGCTGCTACCGGCCAAGATCATGAGTCGCTTTTCCCCTCTGCCGCGCTCTGCCTCTACTGCCGCTCCCGTGCTGCTCCCCATGCGCCAACGGCTCCCTCTGGCACCACCAGTCTATAAGCCCATGCGCAAACCTTTCGCGAGTCCTCTGCGAACCCGTGTTGCTCAAATCTGACCCCGTCCGCCTATAAATTTCCCCCCTCCCTCTGTCATTTTCCGCACCTGCTCCCACGCCATTACCAAGCTCTGAGCTCGAGTTCCATACCCGGCCATCGTTGCCTCTCGCCCTGAACCCAGAGCACTTTCAGCCGCGCCTCAACTCCCTCTACCTCCCCGAGCCATTCCAAGATCAGCCATGTCCTGAGTCCCGCTTAATTTCGAAGAAACACCGACGGTCCTGTTTTTGATCAACCTCGGCCGAATGTCAAAATTCGTCCTCACCGGTGAGCCTCTCCTCTCCTTTTTGCTCGCAATGATGCTCAACGACTCTACGAATCCAGCTAACGCCCCCTCTCCTTGTTCCATGACTTGAGGTGGCCGGAACCGAACTTTTCCCCCGCCGACCCCTTCTGCACCGCCGTGTCCGAGCCGCCTCCACAGTGAGCCCTACCTTCCGGTCATCACCGACGAGCGCCGACTAGATGCCTATCCCCGCCGTAGCACTGTGATGCTGTAGGAGCCAGCCGCAGTCGATGTGCCACCCCGAGTCCACGTCGCGATGTCGCCGGACTTCTGCTTTCTGCCGCCTCTTGTCGACGACCACTCTCCGGTGAGTTTTCCACCTTCGCGACGACCTTTCCCCCACCGCAACACTCTGCGGCGAGCCCTCCGGCAAGCCCTGGCCGCGCGCCGCCGCGCTCCAGCGAAGCTGACTGGCAGCTGAGCTGGCGTCCAGTTGGCGCTGATGTGGCTGCCACATGGCGCTGACGTGTTAAAAGATAAAACCCGAAATTCTCTGGAAATTACAATAAAACCATTGGAACTTCTAAAATGCATAGTAAATTCGTTTTAAGTCCAAATGACCTCAAATCAATTTTGTTAGCTTCATAATAATGTGCCTTATTTTAATAAAATAATAACCAACTGCCTCTGTTAATATAATTTAGTTAATTAAATATCTTGTGCAAACACCAAATAAATCCTTAATAATTCTAGGTATGGAATTTAATTTTGATCTTTTGCATGCACTGTTGTTCCATGTTAATGCATCACCCTGATTTTTGGCTAAGTCAAATCTGCAGTATTTAATATTCTATTAGTTAAGTAATGCTTTAACTTGAATAAATTCTAGTAATTAAAATAATACTATCTAGAGGCTATAATTTGGTAAAAATGCACTTCATAGATGTCTCTGTTCATGATAAATCACTCATGTCCAGAATCATCTTGTCACAATTTTAAATTGTTTAATTGTTCTCAAGCTATAACAATCCTAATTAAAATGATCCACACACATGAAATAATGATAACCTAATTTGTTTCTTTGAAGCATATGGCTTCGAGAACTTGTTAATAAGGTTGTTAACATCAAAACACTAATGCAATATGCATCCATCATTTTGTTGCATTTATCCCATCATTGCATGTAACGGTATTTCAAAACTACTGTTAACCCTTGTTCATCAATAGGTAACGACACTCAGGAGCAGGAGCCCGATGTCCAGCAGGGCCAAGAGCCTGAGGACCAAGAGACTATAGTAGCTAACACTTGCGTGGATCCAGGCAAGTCCCGGTTTGCATCAGCCTCTGTATAAAGTTTTGCTAGTTTAATTCACTACTAGTGTCTATGCTTGAATTGTTGCATTAGGTCATAGGAGTTGATTGGAACCCAACTTGCATGTTTTCCCCAAATGACCTATGTTGTTCTTATTAGAAACTTAGTAGGCTCGGTACTAAGATGCTATGCTTAGTAATTGATAAGTCTCGGTAGTTATCGTGATTACTATGGAATAAACTTGGTCACTAAAATGGAACTTATGTAAAAGAAGTTTATTTTAATGTTTGGCCAGACAGGGAATTTGCATGTGTAGGTTTGCAGCAACACATGAGTGTTGGCTGTGATAGCCCTGTCTTGCCCACCCTAGGACCTGTCCGTGGTCGGCCCCTTGATCAAGTTTTGAACAGTACCGAATGCATGCTAGTTTCATGGGCACTAGTAAACCGATGTAGCATTAAAGATTGCTTATATCAAGGACAGTTAAGGTGCGTTGGTCTTAGGACCCCTCGACTGCGGGAGTGGGCGGTCCATACCACGAAGTACTGTTGGCAGGACGGCATGCCCACTCGACGTCACCACACCCGGGTCTCGATGTGGGTGGTTTTTCTTATGAAAGGTTGCCATATACGACCTTAATTGGTGTGTATGTGTCGTGTTATTCGGGTTTTCCCAGCTGGTGTAAATCAATTGCAATTTCTGTCCCTCGGAGTAATGAGTACCGCTTGTTCACCGCGCCAATCACGTAGTTGCACATGATATCATGGATATGGATTTGTATTGGTTATTACTGGTATATTTTATTGTTCTATTGTTGCACTTATTTTATGTATTGTTTTATTATCTTATTGTTGCAACTAAAGTTATATTCAGCACAACCCATTTAATCTGAAAATAAAACTTGATAGAACTAATAGGTTGCTTAGTGCGAGTCCTTTTTAAACAAGCCACCTATTAAAACCATTGCGTGTCTAGGTTTTTGGCGGGTAAGTCTTGCTGAGTAATTATTACTCAGGCTTTATGCTTATGTTGTTTTCAGGTACTAAAAAAATAGAATTGCCTATAGATGTGTTGCCTTGGGACGTGCAAGTCCCTGAGGGTTGGACTGCCCATTGGGAGTCTGATCTGCCGCCGTAGTGATTGTGAGTGCTGCTAGGGTGTTTATTCTTCGGGCATGAATCATCACCATGCTGTATCATCGAGCTCGTAGATTTTATCGTTATTTCGCTTCCGCTATTTTCAAAACTTCATGAACTTGTAATTCCGCTGCACTTTGATGTAATAATTAAACTTAAATTTTGGATCATTGTTGTATTATCAAGTGTCTGCGTTATCAGCACCTTCGGGACCTCGATCCTCCGGGAAAGGGCGCCTCAAATCCATCCTCCGGTCTGTTGATCCTGCAACACGCCATCAATCACCAGTTTGTTGATTTTTTCTGAATCCATGGCTGACGCAGGGAACTCCTTGATGGCGGCAGGGATGTCAAATATTGTCTCTTCTTCCTCGCCCCTCTCAGGAGAAGATTGCTTCTGGGATTGTGCCTTAGAGCTTTGGCGGGTGCGCTTCGAGGCCATCGCTCTTGGTTTAGTGCAGTGGGAAGCAGTTGCGTGGAGTTTTGGGGTGGAAATGGAAGTCTGAGATCTAGAGTTTGTGTGCGCAAGATCGTGGCGGTGGCGAAATAAAGACGAAGGGATGCGACTGTTTGGAGGTCCTTTTATAAGGGATAGATGACCTATTGGGCCGAGGCTTCTCGTAATCCGTTAAGTCTAGTTTTGTTAATTGGTACGTGCATTTATTATATTATTGAGACTCATTTTAAGCATTGATTTTGGATATTGTGGATCTCAACATTAGTAATAAATCACTCGGATTGTTGCGGTTTCAACATTGGAAATTGTACCTTTCGAGATTCCGTGATAAATCACTTGGATTGTTGCAGTTTCAGCCTTGGAAATTGTGCCTTTTGAAATTCCATGATAAATCACTCAGATTGTTGTGGTTTTTACCTTGGAATTTATAACTTTTGAGATTTTGTGATAAATCACTTGGATTATCTCAGCACCAATCTTGGGGGCTGTGTTTCCGTGTTATATTACTACTATTGATACATCACCAATCTTAGGGGCTATGATAATTGAATTTTGTCGTTAATCATTCAGATTAAGGGCACTTTAGCATTATGGATATAAATATTAATTTGGTGATGCATCAGTCGGCAAGTGAGAAAATTTAGCTAAATATGGAGCTTGTTTAGACAAATTGGAAGATTCAGATGACATTATGCCCTTTTCTGTTAAGGGACAAGATTAATTGGATATTTTCAATAACTCAAAAGTTGCTTCGGTGTAGACTCAACAACCTTCTGAGTTATGGGCTATATTCATAGGCTATGTCTTTTTTAGGGATTTATGACTAAGAGTTATTAGAAGTAATAGAAAAAGCACTTCCCAATTTCATAAGATGTCGAGGCAAATCAAGACAACGATTCAAAATGGAAAGTGCTTGGGGGCTACTGTGGGACATATGTACCCAGGATACTTAACCACTCGGCTGACTGGCCGAGTGGGCCGGGGGCTCGGGTATGGTGTATTCGGCCCAGAAGATATTTACTGAGATACTTGTTTGAGTAAGCGGCAAGTTAGGTTAGCAGATATGTTGGATAGATAGAATCTGTTGTAACCGACTAAAAGATTACCATGTAAATCCCTACCCTTCGGATATATAAGGAGGGCAGGGGGCCTTCGGCAAGAGACAGACATGTATTGGAACCCTAATCCCAGTGCGAACCCTAGCAATACAGAAACACCAAACTGGACGTAGGGTTATTATCCTTTGGGAGGCCCGAACCCGTATAAACCTTGTATCATGTGTCCATTGATCTTTCATACTCATACGCATACCTAGATCTACTATTGAGAATATCTCTCGACACCATATAATTAAATATGTCAAATATAAGAAATAAATAGCAATTGCTTTAGTAAGAGCAGCATATGTTTATTTATTTGCTAGGTCAAGTCCTTATTTACTTGCAGGATATACCTATTAATAGCCATAGCTGAAATTTTCCTAATTAGAAGTTTGTCCCCTTCATTTAAATTATGGTTTCAAAATACATATGAAAACACATCATCTCATGTATGAGCATCATTCCATTAATTTTATTTGTTCAAGAAGTGCCATGAATCATCATATGAATTCTTGCTTTGCATTTTATCCCATCGTTTAGGAAACGAGACCGGAAACAAGACCGAGGCAAGCAACCCCGAGGAGCCTGAAGTTGAACTAAGCACCGTTGAAGCTATTGACTTCGAACAGGCCCAAGGCAAGCCCTGGTGCATAACCCATGCTTTTATAAGTTTTGGTTTTGCTTCACGTCGGTTGAGTGTCATGACTTGTGCATTTACGTGTAGGAATTGATCGAAACCATAGATGCATTATTGAATTCCTTTATACCTATGGTCTAGTTCAGTTTAGGTATAATCCTTTCCGGTAGCAATGCTATGCTTAATAATGAGTCACCTGTAGCAACATCGAGTGGTACGAGACCACTCGGTATAGGCTATTATAACTGCTACGTCTCACATTATGATGCTTATGAAAATGAAGGTCGTACGAGAATTGCATGTGTAGAGAGCGGTGGTAGGGTTCTTCCTTGACTGCCATAGCCCGTACATGTCGCATAAGGACCGTTGTGACTCCGTGAGCAAGTATTGAATAGTACCAAGTGCATACCTTCGTATGGGAGTTGGTAAACCTAGTAACTTGAGCATCGTAGTGTTGAACGGCAACCCCTCACTTTGTGCAAAGTCTCGGTCATAGTAGTTGCACGGGTTGGGTGTATGATTTAAGCCTTGGACCCGATGATGAACAGTGGTCGCAAGGGGGGCATACACTTGGAGTGAGGACCCGTTTCAACTCTCTGGTGATTGTGTGAAAGGTGGCCATACGTGTTCTTAATTGATGGGTATGTCGTGTACTTGGGTTTTCCCTGTAGGATCTAAATCAATATATATCATCGTCCCTCGTGGTTATGAGTACCACTTGTCTCAAGCAGATTGTATCGTAGTAAGAACTAAAAGTGAAGATATACTTGCTGTTTTGAAATACTTAATTGTTGTATTGCAACCTTGCTTTGATGGGTCGCCACTCATTAAATTTATATTCATGCCACAACCCTATTAATATGGCTAAAGATGAAAATGGAACTTAGATAAGTGCTGTTTTGGCAACCTAATTTCAGCAAGCCCGGTCAGCCTTCTTCATGTAGGTGTCGGTCCTAGTTGACCATGTTGACGGGTAAGCCTTGCGGAGTATTTTAGATACTCAGGGTTTGTTGTTTCAATTTTTATTGCGGGCATGTCTTCCTCTAACTTCTATCTGAGCCGTGAAAGTGAAGGGTGGGTCGAGGAACCAAGTAGCAAATGGACCTTTGAGTGGGTTCCTTGCTCACCGACTCACGGACCTGAGGAGTGAACCATGGCTAGGGCTGTTATGGTTTACTTAGGTTTTAACTACCGTCGTGTTTAATTATCGCTTCCACTACATGATGTAATAAACGCCAAACTAAGAACATATGTATTGTAATTTCCACTTGGACTTATGTAGGTAAATCTGAAATTCCAAACTCGGTTTGTAATAATAATCAAACTTGGTTTGTAATAATGTATATCGTACTCTTGTGTATCCTTGCAAATGATGAATGGTACTTGTGTATGTACTTTGAATGTCAGCTTCGCCCGACATCACCCAAAAATGATCCGGGATTGTTCATTCCCATCAGTTCGAGGTGCGGGATGCCACATGTGGTATCAGAGCTATTTTGGGATAAGTACTACACTTAAGAACATTCTTAAATAAAAAAACCATGTTTTTACGGTGAGGCACGAGTTAGAAAGCCCAATTAAGGAGGAATATTAGTATCTAAGGTGGCAAAGCTAACCCTGGGTTATGATTGTTTAATTTCTTGCATCTACAGACTCTTCAACGAAGTTATGTGCCTGTGCACGGATCGGTTGCGCTTTAAACACTGAATGCCTTCTGGGTGGGCATAGACCTGGGCTTTGTTTGATGCATGGGCCGATTACGCTTAAATGTCGGCTGCCTTCCGGGTGGGCAAAGACCTGGGCTTTGTTTGATGCACGGACCGATTGCGCTTAAATGTCGGCTTCCTTCCGGGTGGGCAAATACCTGGCCATATACTGTCATTGATGTGGACAAGGGTTCCCGATCTTCCGAAAGGTTCTGGATACGTTGATTTGGTCGAAGGCGACACACAAATCGATCCGGCTTCAGAACAACACGTTCTAAACCCCGCAATCATAGCACAATGTCTCCTCTGGTTGTCAATCATCCTAAAATGATTGACCTCGTCGAGAAGGCTAATCCCTACCTGTGAATCAAGAACACAAGCAAGAACAAAGAAGAATGCAACACAATTGCAGATGTATTATGAAGTCTCACAAACCATGATGACGGTGAAACTGTTGTGAACAGAATAATCTAAGCAAAACCCAAACTCTAATGGTGTGGTGGCGGCTATATATGAAGACCCTAGGGTTGTGCAAGACCCTCTGGATGCGTCCCTAATTGGGCTCAACTAGATACAAAGCCCAAAGGCCAAAAACAGGCGACGCAGCATCGAAACAGATTCTGGACCCTCTCTTATTTCGACGATTCCCGATGACTCCGGATGAATTCTGATATGGTACCGGCGGCATTAGAAAGGTCTTCTTCTTATCTTTCCGTGCATATGTAGAACGTCTAAATCCGAGTCCGTATGCGTCCTAGGCATCCGTTTTAGTGCAGACTGATCCTGAGCCCCAAAACAGACTCGAAGTCGGTTTTGGTTGGGCCTCCATCTTGGCTTCCACGTCCTTGCTGGTCCTCCACGTCTCCAAGTCCTTCTCCAATCATCTCCTGGTCCTCTCCATGGTTCCTAATTATAATATAATCATTAGGTAGCAAATCATTCTCAAAAGTGACATATAATAAAGAACGTAGGAATGAGCTCACCTCTAAATTTAGTCATCGTGCACGAGCTCTAGTCATTGGACCTTGCAAGTCCATAATTGGAGAAGTGTTGCATGTGTCCTTAGGAGTGATATCCTCATCATCCTCCCCCTCTTGAAGTAGAGTCGTCCTCGACTCAAGCTCATTCTCTTCTCCCAAGTATGGTTTCAAATCTGAAATGTTAAAAGTAGAACTAACCCCGAACTCGGGAGGCAACTCAATTTTGTATGCATTATCATTAATCTTCTCAATTATTTTGAAAGGACCATCAGCTCTAGGCATTAATTTAGACTTTCTCAAATCTGGAAATCTATCCTTTCTCAAGTGTAACCATACTAAATCTCCTACATCAAGTTTTACTTCTTTTCTACCTTTACTACCAGCAATTTTATACTTTTCATTTATCTTTTCAATGCTAAGTCTAGTGGTCTCACGCATTTTCAAAATAAATTCAGCACGCTCTTTAGCATCAACATGAACTCTCTCATGAATAGGTAGAGGAAGTATATCAAGTGGAGTACGGGGATCAAAACCATACACTACCTTGAAAGGACTTACATTGGTAGTAGAATGTGTTGCTCGATTATATGCAAACTCAACATGAGGCAAACATTCTTCCCATTGCTTTAAATTTTTCTTCAAAATAGCTCTCAACATAGTACCCAAAGTGCGCTTCACCACCTCAGTTTGTCCATCAGTTTGTGGGTGACAAGTTGTAGAAAACAACAACTTTGTACCCAACTTATTCCAAAGCGTGCACCAAAAGTGACTCAAGAATTTTGTATCACGATCTGAAACAATAGTAGAAGGCATACCATGCAAACGTACAATTTCTTTAAAAAAGAGAAACAATAGTAGAAGGCATACCATGCAAACGTACAATTTCTTTAAAAAAGAGGTCAGCAATATAACTAGCATCATCAGTCTTATGACATGGTATAAAGTGTGCCATCTTAGAAAATCTATCCACAGCAACAAAAATACTATCACTCCCCCTCTTAGTCCTAGGCAGTCCTAAAACAAAGTCCATAGAAATATCCGCCCAAGGAATAGAAGGAACAGGAAGTGGCATGTATGAACCATGTGAATTCAAGCGAGACTTAGCTTTTTGACATGTAGTGTAGCGAGCAACAAAGTGCTCAACATCTTTCCTCATCCTTGGCCAAAAGAAGTGTGTGGCCAAAATATCCTCCGTCTTCTTGGCACCAAAATGACCCATCAATCCACCACCATGCGCCTCCTGTAACAACAAAAGACGAACGGAACCAACTGGAATGCATAGACGGTTAGCTCTAAACAAGAAGCCATCAGTCAACACAAATTTGTTCCATGCACGACCTTCTTTACAATGCAGCAATACATCTTTAAAATCAACATCAGCAGCATATTGTTCTTTAATTGCCTCAAGTCCAAAAATTCTACAATCAAGTTGAGACAATAAAGTATAGCGCCTAGATAAAGCATCAGCGATCACATTATCCTTCTCTTTCTTATGTTTAATAATGTAAGGAAAAGACTCAATAAACTTAATCCATTTAGCATGTCTACGGTTCAAATTACATTGAGAACGAATATACTTAAGTGATTCATAATCAGAATGAATAACAAATTCTTCGGGCAACAAATAATGACGCCACGTCTCTAAACAACGTACAAGTGAATATAATTCCTTATCATACATGGAGTAATTCAAAACAGGCCCAGTAATTTTCTCACTAAAGTATGCAACAGGTTTACTATCTTGCATCAAAACACCACCAATGCCTATACCACTAGCATCACATTCAAGCTCAAAAATCTTATCAAAATTAGGTAATTGCAGCAATGGTGCATGTGTAAGTTTATCCTTCAAAGCATCAAAAGACTCATGATGTACCTTACCCTAATGGAAATCAACGCCCTTCTTTGTCAACTCATGCAAAGGTGTAGCAATGGTGCTGACATCTCTGACAAAGAGGCGGTAGAAACCTGCAAGACCAAGAAAACTCCTCACCTGTGTGATAGTTTTTGGTACAGGCCAGCTCTTTATGGCTTCAATCTTCGCCTCATCCACCTCAATTTCCTGTGGAGTCACAACATAGCCAAGAAAAGAGACTCGATCCGTGCAAAAGGTGCACTTCTCAAGGTTACCAAATAAACGTGCATCTCGTAAAGCATCAAAAACAGCACACAAATGATTCATGTGTTCATCTATGGATTTGCTATAAATTTACCAATGAAAGCTCTTAAAATCTCATTCATCAAGCACATGAAAGTACTAGGTGCATTAGTTAAACCAAAAGGCATTACTAACCACTGATATAATCCAAATTTGGTTTTGAAAGCTGTTTTCCATTCGTCTCCAAGTTTCATTCTAATTTGATGGTAGCCACTACGCAAATCAATTTTAGTGAAAATTATAGCACCATATAACTCATCAAGCATGTCGTCTAGCCCAGGAATAGGATGACGATACCAAATAGTAATGTTATTAATGGCTCTGCAATCTACACACATACGCCAAGTACCATCTTTCTTAGGAACAAAAAGTACAGGAACAGCACAAGGACTAAGTGATTGACGAACATACCCACGATCCAAAAGGTCTTGAACTTGTCGGTGTATCTCCTTTGTCTCCTCAGGGTTGGTCCTATAAGCAGCACGGTTTGGCAAAGTAGCACCCGGAATCAAATCAATTTGATGCTCAATCCCTCTCAAAGGTGGCAATCTCGGGGGTATCTCAGCTGGAAAAACATCCTCATACTCCTGCAAAAGATTAGTGACAGCAAGAGGCAAAGCACTAGAAACAATATCATCAAGCGAAAACAAAGCTTCTTTGCATATCAAAGCATAGCAAATATCATCATTATCAGAAATTTTAGCAAGCTCAGATTTTGTTGCAAGACATGAATGACCTTGTACTTTAATTCCAGCACCCTTAGAACTTGAAGAATCATTAACATTACTAGGTGTAGAATTAGAATTAACAGGTTGTTGAATTTTAAGACCTTTATTTTTCAAACTAGCAGCTCTTTCTAAATCAGCTTGTACAATTTCAGCAGGGGTCATTGGTAACAAAGTAATTTTAGTTCCTTTATGCATAAAAGTGTACTTATTACTTCTACCATGGTGTACAGCATCATTATCAAATTCCCAAGGTCTACCCAATAAAAGTGAACATGCTTGCATGGGTACAACATCACAATCAACAGAATCCACATAAGAACCAATGGAAAAAGGAACTCTGCAAGTTTGTATTACCTTAGCTTTTCCAGAGTCGTTTAACCACTGAATGTAGCACGGATATGAATGTGGGCGTGTGGTCAAAGCAAGCTTGTTGACCACATCAGAACTCACCAAGTTATTGCAGCTCCCTCCATCAATGATGACACGTGCTCGGCGGTTCTTGATGACGAAGAAAATCTGGAACAAGTTGTAGCGCTGCATCGTCTCGGGCTGATGAACTTGTGTGCTAAGGACACGTTGAACAATAATGTTCATGTATCCCGTGGTGTCTCCACCTCCAAGGACGAGGTCACTGCTGGTGGCAGCGACATCCTCCTCCTCATCCTCCACATCGGAGGTGCTCATGTAACCGCCATCGTCTGTCGCCACATATGTCCACCTACTTGGACAATCTTTCTGCACATGACCAAGTCCATGGCAGCGGTGGCACTGAATCCCTGTAGTGCGCCCCGTCGAAGCAACAGAGGAGGCACTACTAGCTGGTACCTGCACAGAAGTTTTACCTGAGCGCATAGAAGGTGCAGGGGCTGATCTTGAGGCTGTAGAAACAACACTGGTTCCCTTGGTAGCTGCTGGTGGGGGCGGCCGAAAAGATGGCCTGGGCAGCCCCGAAGTCCCGGTCCAGCGTGGGGGGTAGGAGTTCCTTGACTTGCTGTACTCCTCAAAAGCCTCAAAAAGTCCCTATGATTCTTTCTCTACAAGCATAGCATACTGGAAACACTTGGTGAGGGTATAACATTCTTTATGATCAAGGATGTCCTGAATTTCTTTTCTTAAACCAAAATAAAAGCGACAAATCTGATCCTCTACTTTTTCAACTACAGCACAAGGAATCAAACCCTTCTGAAGCTCACTAAAGTACTCCTGAACAGTTTTATCTCCTTGTTCTAAACACTGCAGTTTATTATGAATCTCTCTATAAAAAGAAGGAGGAACAAAACGATCACGCATTGCTACCTTAAGTTCTTCCCAAGTAGTAGGCAAATCAGTTTCAGCAGCTAGACCACTCCATCAAACAATAGCAAAGTCCTTCAACTCACTAGTAGCTTGTCTAACTCTATGTTGTTCAGGAACAAGGTGGGCATTAAATTTTTGTTCTACAGTCATCTCCCAATCAAGATAAACATCACCATCATACTGACCCGAAAACGAAGGAATTGAAAACTTAATTTTAGCATACGGGTCATCTGGAGCATAGTTACCGTGTGGATGACGATTGTAGTTATGGATACCACCCATACCTTGAGTATTATGGTGCAAACGACGGTGTAATCTTGCAGTCCTTGTAGCTGACCTATCCACAGTGCCATCAACCTTATACATCGTGTCTTCATCATGGACATCGTCAACGTCGTGGTTATTAGTGTTCGTATCATTGGTCTTGGGGGCGGTCTCCAATGTGACAACCTGATCAGTTAACTTAGAGACCCGCTTCTCCAATCGCTCGATGCTTTCTCTGATGTGAAGTTTGCTGACCGCATCAGTAAGAACTCTGGTGATCGTCTCTGCCAAATCACTCTGAGCAGCCTGCAAAGCCTTCTGGAGCTACTCTTGGCTCATGCACTCAGCAAATTGTGAGGGGGAAGCCATCTCTCCGTCGTCACTTCCTGCCATCACAGACACCAAAACAGGAAATAAACAGTGAAGGTTATACTTATAAAACAGCTAAGCAGTGGTGCCTCTCAACACAGCAAAAGGAAACTCCTTACAAAGCTCTTGCAAAGTTCTGAAAAACAAAGCAAAGGATACCAGGGAGGTGTGTTCCACGATTGCAAGGGTCACAAAAGAACCTATGTGTTGTCCAGAAGAAATATGTAGAGCTAGGAAGGCCAAATATATATATGTGAGTGGGACACAAATCAAAAACAGATAGTAAAGCTGAATAAGTGTCCAAGTAACTTGTTCCTAGTTGCTGGTCTAAGTATGTCCTAGAACAGTAGTGATAGCAAAGTAGAAACAAGGAGACAAAGGCACACAGGCGATAACAGGGGGCTAAGTGCAAAACAGCCAAATCCAGAAATTTTAGGGGGCTATATGTAGCACACATGGCGTAGCCAAGTGTGGGTATGCTCAACTTTGGGTCAAGAATCTCCTGTAAAAATGTCAGCCAAAACGGACAACCGAGCGAAAAGTTATGCCCGTTTTACTGAAGGGGGGTCGGAGTCGGTTTTCCCGAAACCCGAGTCGGGTTAGGGCTCGGGTTTGGAATTAGGTAAGATTTTTTTTGGCGGCGTGGATGCAGCGGAAAGTGGAATTTGTGGGGATTGGTCCAAGGTGTTTGAGGGTGGGTTTAGGGTGGGATTAGGGTGGGTGTATCGATCAAGCAACCCTAGCACACAAAGCCGATAGAACAGAGGATGGTGAAGGGGATGGCGGCTAGGGTTGCAAGGGAAACACTACTGATGACAAAAACATAAACTAAACCAGTGATTAAACAAGAAATAGGGCACAAACTCAACACTGCGGACTCTGAAATTGAAATAAGCAAAGGCTAAACACGTGGTTATGGGCGGAGGGGAAATTTTTTTTTTGGCTTTTCTGTGGATGATAGGATGAACACAAAATGAAATTAACTAAGGGTAGTACGAACCTGACGGTGCACCTAAAGCTCTGATTACCACTTGATGTGGACAAGGGTTCCCGATCTTCCGAAAGGTTCTGGATACGTTGATTTGGTCGAAGGCGACACACAAATCGATCCAGCTTCAGAACAGCACGTTCTAAACCCCGCAATCGCAGCACGACGTCTCCTCTGGTTATCAACCGTCCTAAAATGATTGACCTCGCTGAGAAGGCTAATCCCTACATGCGAATCAATAACACAAGCAAGAACAAAGAAGAATGCAACACAATTGCAGATGTATTATGAATCTCACGAAGTTGGGGTCTCACAAACCGTGATGACGGTGAAACTGTTATGAACAGAATAATCTAAGCAAAACCCGAACCCTAATGGTGCGACGGCGGCTGTATATGAAGACCCTAGGGTCATGCAAGACCCTCTGGACGCGCCCCTAATTGGGCTCAACTAGATACAAAGACCAAAGGACAAAAATAGGCGACGCAGCACCGAAACAGATTATGGACCCTCTCTTGTTTTGATGATTCCCGATGACTCCAGATGAATTATGATATGAGACTGACAGCATTAGAAAGGTCTTCTTCTTATCGTTCCGTGCATATGTAGAACGTCCAAATCCGAGTCCGTATGCATCATGGGCATCCGTTTTAGTGCAGACTGGTCCTGAGCCCCGAAACAGACTCGAAGTCGGTTTTGGTTGGGCCTCCACCTTGGCTTCCACGTCCTTGCTGGTCCTCCACGTCTCAAAGTCCTTCTCCAATCATCTCCTGGTCCTCTCCATGGTTCCTAATTACAATATAATCATTAGGTAGTAAATCATTCTCAAAAGTGACATATAATGAAGAACGTAGGAACGAGCTCACCTCTAAATTTAGTCGTCGTGCACAAGCTCTAGTCATTGGACCTTGCAAGTCCAGAATTGGAGGAGTGTTGCATGTATCCTTAGAAGTGATGTCCTCATCAGTCATTGTTATTTTGGCTTGTTTCTTTTAAATTTAATGATTGTTTCTGCAATGAATTTGCTGTAGGTACACTAACCACGAATCATAGTTCGAGTAGTAACGTGATTGTTTCTGCAATAAATTTGCTGCCGTTGTTTTAATGTGGCAATGGTGTAGGAAATCAACATTTCATGGCATCATGCATCATATACATGTCACCTGCATTAAAAACATGCAAGGGAACCTAAAAGGATTAACTCAACCCAACTCACCCATTTCCGGACACGAAAAGTCGCAAGAAAGCCTAACCGGTTAGAAGTTGAAAATTAACTGGTAGACGAATTCTGTCAGAAAAAGTCAGTCTCATAAAAACGGGTGTAATCCCCTCAATTTTAATTCAATGAAGGCGTAGGAGTACCCGTTGGAAATATAATGAGGTGTTCTACGAGTTTGGCATAATGGGTTTTCCTTAGAAAAATCTGGAAGTAGGTCAAAAATGGCAAAAACAGTAAGCTTTTCTGGGATTTTAGAAATTGCTCCGGTTCTATCCACTGAATTTAGGCGATCACAACTCCCTGCGTGTTGGTTGAATGGAGCTGTATTAGTAGGAGTTGGAATGGTAGAGAAATTACCTAAAACTTTCCTAACTAGTAAAAATTTTGATCTTGCACAGAACTAGGCCGAATTCTGAGTTCCTTGTGATTAGGTCAATTCTACCTGCCCAACCGGGAACTTTGAGTTTCGGGAAACCGGTTACACATATTTTTTTTGTATGCAATTCCTTATTATTCATTGAGCATATTGTCTTTTGACATATGTATCTCCCTTTGTTATCAAGTTTTGACTCATTGTCTCAAAACTTAATGGCATAGATGGATGTCGATCAGCTTCGGGCGGAGATGACCGCTATGGCTGCCCGGCTGCGGGAGGTGGAATCCCAGCTGGAGGAAACCGATGACAAATACCGGGCATTGCAGGCCCAAGACGAGAATCACCATGTGCGTATCATTCACCTCGAGGCAGAGAAGTTCTCCCTTGAGCACCGGGTTGATCAGCTCGAGCAAGAGAAGACCGAGCTGCAGGAAGAGCTTACGGAGGTGAAGGGCACAACAGAGTACATTGAGTTTGAAAAGCTGTAGGTGGAGGATAAGCTTAACCAAGCTCGGTCCACCAACCAAAACCTGCAATGAACCATCCATTTCCTGGAGGTTCAAATAGAGATTGTCCAGCACAATTTCGAGGAAGCCAACCACGCGGTAGGTATACTCCAGGAGCAGGTTGCCCAATTTTATGAGGAGCTCGAGCAGGTTCTCGTGCATCTTTAGCCTTTAGAAGTGATCAAGCCGGATGTGGTTCACGGCGCCTCCGGCATCGACTATGAGCCACCGGCTACACCTGATGATGTGAACATGCTCTCCGACGGTGATAGCCGTGTACCGTAGGCGGATGGAGCGTGTAGTGCTGTAGAGGATGTCTAGGTGATGTAATATAATGTAGTTGTAGTAGAACTTAGCCATGGGACTTGCCACCGTGTACGTGTAGTACCAGTAGATTTTGTTGTAAATACTGAAGTCCTTAACCCTCCTAGCTAGCTAATCCTCCGATGTAACCCCGTGGGTTGTAGTACACTTCCAACCCGCACTTTTGGTTTGTATAAAGGAGTACCGCTATTGTTATGTACAAAAACCATGTATAATTAATAAAATATGCATTTTGTTATCAAGTATCCAAGTGATTATTCATTTCTATCGGTGCACATTCTGGAAATTATTTTCCTTGCTGTCAAATGAGTTGTCAGCATTCCATGGTGTTCAAATTTTGTATGGGCTAATGAGGCATTTGTTCATATGGTAGATGGTGAACACTCGTAGCGGCGCGGAGACTTTTGGGGAGGTACCCGAAGGGTCCCATCGTGGGGGAGGAGCACCGCAGCCCCCGTACCCTCCTCCGATGACCCAAATGGAGCAACTGATCCACAACCAAAATCAGCTATTCCAAATGTTCCTGGTGGCCAAAACAACCAAGGAGGTCGGCCGGTGCATCAACCCCGGGAGCCCTCCTACAACGACTTTTGGGCGACTAAACCTCCGCACTTCATGGAAGCTGAGGACCTGCTGGAGGCCGATAATTGGCTCCGCATCATTAAGTCCAAGTTTGTTCTCATCAACTGCACCGACCACCAGAAGCCATTGTTCGTGGCCCAACAACTTCACAGTCCAGCAAGTGCTTGGTGGGCAAACTTTATGGCCTCGTTTCCTGCTGGCCGCAAAGTTTCTTGGAATGAGTTTAGTGAAGCTTTCCATGCACACCACATTCCCGCTGGTCTCGTGAAGCAGAAGTTGCAAGAGTTCCTGAACTTAAAGCAGGGTTTCGGAACGGTACAAGGGTACATGCAAAAATTTAAACATCTTGCTCAATAAGCTTCCTACCACGTCGACACCGATGAGAAGAAGAAAGATTGCTTTCGGGCAGGTCTTAGCCCGAAATTGCAAGATCGCTTAGCACAAGTCACCAACGGTACCTTTCATGATTTGGTGAACGCCACAATCATGCAAGAGGATGCCGTTTGTGTCCACCAAGAAGATAAAAAGAGGAAGTGTGCCATGGGCGGCTCATCCAACACCCCTCCCCACAAGTACAGCTAGCAATCACTTCCCCTTCAAGACAACGGTTCTGAGCGGTATTGCCAGTGAGGGGTGGGTACCACTCCTCATCTCTGCAGCAACAAAGGCCGTCCTATAGTTCATATCAGCAGCGTGCCCCAGCGCCACTTCCCCCACAACAAGTGCATTTAGCGAAGGAATATACCTTTCCGAAGTGCCCACAAGGTGGCAGGAACCAGCAGCACCCCGGCAACAACAATGTAAGGTTCATGACCGTAGAGGTCAGCCTAAGGTATGATTGTTTTGGTGATGAATAACAAACATGAAATGTGACTAATGTCTACCCGAGTATTGTACATGTTGGAAACCTTATCTATCTTATGATGATCATTGATGGTTGCCTTGATGGTTGATGACAATGACCACAAGTATGGAGGCTTGATGAGCTTGATGGAGATGGATCAAAGCTAAGGACAAGTTATAGAGCAAGTGTTGGGAACACTTGTCTAGTTGTTAGGGCTTTGAGTCTATAGGAAAAACTAGACTATCAAGGGGGTCTAGGTCATTTCTCTTAGGTCATGTCTAGTCGATGATGTGCATGGATGCTCGGTGAAATCACATGCACTTGGTGACAGTGGAGAAGCCAAGGAGCTATTGGAAGAAGCCGGGAAACAAAGTCAAGAGGAGACAAGGAGTTTCAGCTTCTGGAGGTAAATATCGGATAGAGAGGTCTTGAAGATCGGACGATTTGGTGAACAGAGGAAAATTCTCTATAGAGAAGATGTTGGACGTGAGAAATTCTATTGGCAAAGGAACCATAGAGACCGGATAGTCCGGTGTGCGGACCGGACAATCCGATCTGTACGGAGAAGGTTCGGACAGAAGAGGAAGCATCAACAACGTCTCTGTTTGGAGAAAGGAGAGAAGAGACCTGACAGTCTAGTGTGAAGATCGGACTGTACGATCATTATAGGAGGTGACAGAACAGAGGATAAGTTGGCTGCGAAGAAATTTGTTGGAGCAGATTTGTAAAGACAGGATTGTACGGTCTATAGACTGGACTGTACGGTCTGTAGGAAGAAATTTTGGACAAACGAGGAAGTGGCTGTAATGGCTCTGGAGCTATAAAGACAGGACTGTACGGTTTGTAGACCGGACTGTACGGTCAGTATGGAGGAAACAGTGGAAAGAGAGCAACGGCTCCGGAGGAGCTGTTCGGTGGAGATTGGACTGTCCGATCTGGACAGTGGCCGGACTGTCCGGTCAGTACGTCCAGAGAGGCTGTTTCATGGAGCAACAACTAGTTTGAGGTTAGAAGCCTATATAAACTTGTTGCTAGGATCTTGGAGACTGCCTTTGGCCATTATGATTGCTAGGAGCATCTATTGGGAGCCACAGGGCCAAGAGAGGAGCACTAGGAGAGGATATTGGATATCTTGAGAGTGATAGTGAGAGTAACATGAGCATTGATGCACATCTAAGGTAGGGTGTCCTTGAGGGTGTGATCTAAGTTGTTACTCTTGGTCTATGGTGAGACCTCGACCGGTTAGGTGTCAGTGATCGAGCCTATCATGATTGGTTGTGAAGGCCGTCACACGTTTGTACACGGTTTGAGCCCGCCGGTGAAAGGGGCATCAATAGTGAGCGCCCGTGTTAGCTCGGGGAGTCCGGCAAGTTCTCGAGGGAGGCGAGCTTGTGCTTTGTGCAGCGGTGATGCACACCGTGTCTTCACTCGGGGAGTGATTGCGGGCTTGTGGGCGAGAACTCCACTTGGTGGTGGCAGGGACCGGAACTCTGGCGGGAGTGGTCTAATAAGGAGTAGGGGAAGGCGCCATCGTTCCGAGACCTTGGGAAAAAAATCATGAGCCATCTCTTACTCTACTCCTTACTACGATGCTTTACTTTCCGCATTTACATACCGTGCTATTTATGCTTGTGTGCTAACCTTGCTCTAGTAGACTACCTTGTAGACTTGCATGAATAGGCTTCTTTACTTGCTAGTAGTGCTTAGCCTTCATACTTGATCACTAGCATGTATAGGAGTTCCTTTGGCTTGATGATCTAGTAGCTTTGGTTGAGTAGGACTCCTTTCTAGCTAGTTGTTTGCTTCCACGTATCTTTGGTAACAGGCTTGCATAGGAGTTATATTGTCTTTGTGTGATCCACTAGTATGCTTAGCTTGTTGTTCCTTCCATAGGACTATTATCTTGCTAGTGTGATCACCACTAGAATTGCATTGGAGTTGTATTGCCTTTGTGTGATCCACTAGTATGCTTAGGTTGTTGTTCCTTTCATAGGTTCATTATTTTGCTAGTGTGATCACCACTAGGATTGTGTAGGAGTTGTTTTGAGTGGTCGGTTTTAGGAATTGGCGAATTTGATACATAGTGCGAGTTCCCGATTCACCCCCCCCCCCCCCCCTCTCGGTCACTCGGTCCTTTCAAGTGGTATCAGAGCCAAGTGCTCATTATAAGGCTTAACTGCCTTAAGTAGTGACCGTATTGAGTTGGGATGTCATCCCATTCGGGGCCGGGTCATGGCTCATGGAAGGATCGCTTGAAAAACTACCTAAATGCCATGATACCGGATGAGTTGATGGATACTTTTGTGGACTTTGCTAATACCTTTGCCGATGATCATGTGTATGATGATGATGATGATGATTGTGTTGGTGTGCCTAGTTCTAGTGAGTGCCTAGATTCTTCAAGTGTTGACTTGATAGGTTGCTCTACTAGTGTGCCTAATGTTATGATTGATGATGTGTCTCTTGATCTATCTTGCTCCACTAGCATGACTAGGATTGATGATGATTGTGAGCTTCTTATTGATCATGCTACTGACTCACTTGTTGAGGAGTTCTTTGCTTTTCATAATAATGATAATAAGGACATACTTGACTCTCTCATTCGCTTTTGAGGTATTGTGGATCAAATTGAGGCAACTGAAGAACCTTCCAAGCTTCCAAAAATATTGATTGTCGAGAAGATCCTCACCTTGCTCCCTTGCAGCAAGCTCCTCTATGTTACCCTTGTTCTCATCATGGACAAGAATCTTTCTGTTGATGATGTGATTGAGCTATTCTTCATGGATGAGGAGATCACCGCAAGCTTGATGGGAAAGAAGTCATTCAAGGCAAACAATGAAGCATCTTCAAGCAAAGGGAAAGAAGTAGCTTCGAGCTCAAACTTCTTTGATCCCTCCACAAGATTACCTTGCAACAGCTTCTACAACCCCTTCAGAGAAAGACCTTCACCAATTTCATCATCAAGCGCATCATCAAGCTCTACCTCAAGTGTCATTCCAAGTTCTACTCCAAGCACTTTGGGTGAACCACGCATTGGTGTAGGGGGGGCGCCGAACACAATGCACACACAATCATTTGAGATGATCAATCTCACCACTACGGCTCTGGAGCCTCCACCTTCTCCACCACAAGATCTACATTGGCATCTTCGTCGAGCTCACCAACCGGATTACTTCTTTCAATTTGATGAATTTGTTCGAAATCTGAATGATGACCTTTGTGAGACTCCCTTATGCATTTATGATCTTGTGTGTAGGATAAACTCTTTTAGGGGGCTACGGAGGATTGCACCACATGAAGTGATTGACAAGTGCCTCATGCAAATCATAACTCATCAGAGGGGTTTCTTGGTTGAGGAGGTAATCAATAGAAGGCATGAGCTCTCAATTGAGAGAGCAATAGAGATAATACTCATGCTCCACTTAGAAGTGGGACACGTGCTTGAGCATGTCACCAACCTCTATGATCCTCCCCATTACTTCATCGACCTTGACAATGTGCACATGGGGGATGGTCATGGACAATGGAGTTATCATGCTCCCCACCATCCTATACTGAGGAGAATTTAGAAAGGGATTGCAAGAATCCCTAATTATGAGGATGGTCTCATAGTTTGTCATGATGAGGTTAGTGCCAGTCAATTGAGCAATGCTTTGGGTATTAACCCTTCTTCCTCTAGTGCTTGTCTTATGGCTACCACCAGGGTCAACTACAAGAGTGGATGTACTCATTGGACTCTTGACAGTGGGTGCACCCAATATATGACTGGGAAGCCAACCATGTTCACCAATGGTCAACTTCGTAACATGAGACTCAAGTGCATATTTGATGAGGATGGTGCAATGTTTGAGAATGTGAAGAAAGGGCTAGTATTTCATGAAGTGAACATTGGAGATGAACCAACGAGCAAACCTTTGAAGAACATGCCCGTGGGCGAGGTCTTACTCCATGATGGTGATATTGAAGAGCCCTCTACTCCACCACCTCAACCAACCTCATCCTCTGAGGTACAAAAACCCACTCAAGATGCTAATGACACACCTTCCACATCCTCCCAAGATTCTATGAGAGTGCATCCACTTAGCCATAAGGAAAATGAAGAGAGAAGTGAGCCACAACCCTCTCCACATACTTCACCTCAAGCTACTTCTCAAAGTTCTTCACAAAACACCCCCACATCCACTCCAAGCTCTAGCTCCAAGACAAGAAACCATATGAGTGTTTCCCCCACCTCATTGCAAATTCAAGACACTCATATCTCAAGAGAGCGAGCAATCCATGATGCACAAGATACTTCACCTAGAACTCCTCCCACTCAAGAAGAATACCATCCTAGACCCAAAGCCAAGTACAAGAAAAAGAGGTACTTCAACAAAGAAAAAGGCAAAGGAAAAGACCTCAAGAGGAAGTTCTTACGCAAGGCTCTTGTTGGGGAGTGGACAAGCAACAACTCAAGTGAAGCATCCTCCTCTTGAAATGATGATGATGAAGTGGCCGGCCTAGCCATGATCAAGACCATACTTCCACGAGTTCTTCCTCCACCTCCCATGTGCTTCATGGCCACGAGCCAACTTGGGGAGAGTGAGGATGAAAGTAGCGATAACAGCGATGATGAGGAGCTGTCCTGCGCCATGCTTTGGAGTATGCTTGAGCAAGCTCGTGACATCGTCATCAAGAAATCCAAAATATTGGAAGTGGTAAGAAAACAATGTAAGTTGGCTATGGACCGTGTTGGTGATCTTGAGGGTGAGAGCAAGGACCTTGTCACATCTCATGAGGCCCTAAACAAGAGTTTTGACAAACTCAAGGGTAATCATGTAGAGCTACGTGAGAAGTATGAGGCCCTTGAACTTACTTTTGAGGTCATCAATATTGATAACCTTGCCTCTCCCTGCTCTAGTTCATCTAAGAGTGATGCTTCTACTATGTGTGATGAACTAACCACCTCGGTCGAGGTTTGTTCCTTTGAGTCATTTGTTTTGAAGGACTATCATAAGCTCAACGAAGAGAGGAAGATGGTGATGGACGGCTTCGAGAGGCTCACACGTGATAGAGCCATCCACAAGGAGACTCTTAGAAGAAACATTGTGAACAATGTCTCCCACTGGGGACTTGGCTCATATCCCGCCACCATCAACATCATCGGGACGAGTGATTCCATCCTTACATGGATCAAACCCCTTCTCGGCGACGACTACTATTGCGAGAGGTGTTACAAGGATGGCCATGCCACCAAAGATTGTCCTAGGGTGTGAAGTTCCATTGCTTTACCTAATGCTAACTTGTTCCATGAGAACACCCATTTCAAGCTTTTTAGGAACAAGGATGGCAAGGTGAAAGCTAAGGCTTTGGGACCACCAAACAAGAAGAGGAAGGTCAATAGCATATGGGTGCCTAAGTGCATTGTCGATCTTGAGAGGTCGGCAACGCAAGTAGGTGCCCAAGAACAAGACCTAGATGGTGGTGGTGGTGGACCGAGCACTTTCATGAAGATCATGTGAATCCGCCACAAGTGACATGGACCTCAACAACATATCTACTCATGAGGGAGGTATTCGTGTTTGTTCTTGGTAGCTGTAGTGTGTTCTTTCTTTTCTTGTATTGCATGGTAATTAAGACTCCTTTATGACTAGAATTTTTTGCATCCATGCATGTGTAAAAGAAAAAACACATAAAAAATTAGTCAATGTCTAACCCCTCCAAGATAGCTATAAGCAAGGGGGAGTGCTTGAGATGGTGGTTTGGCTTCTCCCGAGACAAGGGTATGACTTATAGTGAGTAAGCTTGGGAGGGGTTCAAACTTGACATTGTTAGGTTTCATTTGTGTCTTGTTTAACTTTGCTTGCATTCACATGACATGTTTACTTTCTTTGCATATATAAAATGCTTGTTGCATGCATCATATAGGAAACACAAAGGAGACTTGTCCCACTTGGAGATATTTGTGCCGCATGATCTATATGAGATTACATCTCTACAAGTGTGCTTCATGCCCATTGAGTCATGTTCAAATGAGCTCCGAGGTTAAATCTACTCGCGTGGCTCAAAGACGAGTGACTCATACATTCCCACACACTAATGACTAACCATTGCTTTCTTGAAGAAATATTTTGTTGAGTCATGTGTGTAGGGAGAGCTATGGTGGAACACCATCGTGACCAAGGAGGAGCACCATGAAAGGGGGAGTTTCCTAACTCTTGCCATTTATTATTTTCTCCTTGGTTCTCTTGTGTGTTTGTCTCTGACTTGTGGTTTTGGGTGATAGGTGACAAAGGGGGAGAAGGAACATGAAGATCCGAAAGCCAAATTGAGAAGAACATAAAGATCAAAAGAAGATGAACAAAAGAAGATGAATATGGAGAACATGAAGATGATCAAGACAATGGTGCATGTTCACTTGGAGTACATGTGAAGATCATGACAAGATGAGCATCTACACCAACATGGAGAAGAACAACAATGGTGCATGTCTACAACAACAATGAACATCTACACCGACATGAACATCTACGTCCATGGTGTGTGTCTGCATCAACAAGATTGACTACCACGACACCATGACGGGCGCAAAATTCAACTCAAGCTCAACTTCTAGTGCGCTATATAATTTGGGTAGTTCTTTCTCAACACCTAGCATATTCCAAGGGGGAGACTACTTCCAAGGTAAGAACCAAGGTAATCCTTTCAAACCTATCTTTTCTCTTGGTTCCTTATTTTTGTTCGAGTCTTTTGCCCTTCCTTCTTATTCTTTTGAGACTCGATCGTTTTGGATCATCATAAGTAGTGGTTGTCATCCACCACCAAAAAGGGGGAGATTATAAGGTTCATGACCATTGAGGTCACCCAAGGTATGATTGTGATGAATGACAAACATGAAATGTGACTAATGTCTACACGAGTGTTGTGCGTGTAGGAAACCTTATCTATCTTATGATGACCATTGATGGTTGCCTTGGCGGTTGATAACAATGACCACAACTATGGAGGCTTGATGACCTTGATGGAGTCCAAGGGTTGATGGAGATGGATCAAAGCTAAGGACAAGTTATAGAGCAAGTGTTGGGAACACTTGTCTAGTTGTTAGGGATTTGAGTCCATAGTACAAACTGAACTATCAAGGGGGTCTAGGTCATTTCTCTTAGGTCATGTCTAGTCGGTGATGTGCATGGATGCTCGATGAAATCACATGCACTAGGTGACAGTGGAGAAGCCAAGGAGCTGTTGGAAGAAGCAGGGAAACAAAGTCAAGAGGAGACGAGGAGTTTCAGCTTCTGGAGGTAAAGACCGGACAGAGAGGTCTTGAAGATCGGATGGTCCGGTGATCAGAGGAAAATTCTCTACAGAGAAGATATTGGACGCAAGGAATTCTGTTGGCAGAGGAACCATAGAGACCGGACAATCCAGTGTGCAGACCGGACGGTCCGGTCTGTATGTAGAAGGTTCGGACAGAAGAGGAAGCATCGACAACATCTCTGTTTGGAGAAAGGAGAGAAGAGACCGGATAGTCCAATGTGAAGACCGAACTATACGATCATTACAGGAGGTGACAAAACAGAGGAGAAGTTGGCTATGAGGAAATCTGTTGGATCAGATTTGTAAAGACAGAACTTTGTGGTCTTATTGTATGGTCTATAGACCGGACTGTACGGTCCGTAGGAAGAAATTATGGACAGGCGAGGAAGTGGCTGCAATGGCTCTGGAGCAATAAAGACTGGACTATACGGTTTGTAGATCGGACTGTACAGTCAATATGGAGGAAACAACGGACAGAGAGCAATGGCTCTGGAGGAGCCATCCAGTGGAGACCGGACTGTCTGGTCTAGACGTCCAGAGAGGCCGTTTCATGGAGCAAGTTGGCAAAGGGCCAAGAGAGTACTCAATAACCGCAAAGGGCCAATCATGGTTGAAATACAATTAGCAGAAATACAACAAGTATAATTATCATCATCATTTCACTTTCTTACTTCAATGGGACACCAACTGCGATGTGATAGCAATCACAAATGGTACTCAACAACCGCAAGGGACGGTGACTCGAATCGATTTACATCCTACAGGAGAAAACAAAATACACGACGCACGCATTCTTGTCCATAGACTCGATCACCGACACCTAACCGGTCTAGGTCTCACCATAAACCAAGAGTAACAACCTAGATCACACCCTCAAGGACACCCTAGCCTTAGATGTGCAAGGTAGCTCCTTGTTACTCTCACTAGCACTCTCAAGATATCCAATATCCTCTCCTAGTGCTCTCTTATTTTCCTCTTGGACCTTACCAAATGCTCTCAGGTATTCCTCTGGCCAAGAGAGGTCACAAAGACCCCAGCAACGAAGTTATATAGGCTCCCAACCTCAAACTAGCCGTTGCTCCACGAAACAGCCTCTCTGGACGTACTGACCGCACAGTCTGGTCACTGTCCAGACCGGACAGTCCGGTCTCCACCGGACGGCTCCTCTAGAGCCGTTGCTCTCTGTCCGCTGCTTCCTTCTGTAGTGACCGGACTGTCTGGTCACCGGATCGGACCGTCCGGTCCACTTTCTCTCTCCAGTCCAGGAGCCTCCGTGAAATTCACCTCTTCTGTCGTCCCTGCACCTGTACTGACCGGACCGTCCGGTCAGTAGACCAGACCATCCGGTCTATACAGACTTACCTATTGACAGACTCCTGCTGACAATCTCCACATAGTGACCGTACAGTCCGGTCTCCACTGACCCATCTGTCCGGTCTCTATGTCCAGAAGCTGAAAGTCGTTGTCCTCGCTTGACTTGGTTTCCCAGCTTCTCCCAACAGCTCTTTGGCTTCTCCACTATCAACTAGTGCATGTGATTTCACTGAGCAACCTTGCACATCACCGACTAGACATGACCTAAGAGAATGACCTAGACCCCCTTGATAGTCTGGTTTTTCCTATGGACTCAAAAGCCCTAACAACTACTCAAGTGTACCAAACACTTGCACCATAGCTTGTTCTCCGCTTTGATCCATCTCCATCAACCCTTGGACTCCATCAAGTTCACAAGCCTCCATGCTTACGGTCGTTGTCATCAATCACAAAGGACACCATCATCCATATGATTTGCAATAGAGTTAAGAGATGATTCCTACATAGACAACACTCATGTAGATGTTAGCCCACAATTTCATAGTTGTCATCTATCACCAAAACATCCATACCACGGGGATCCAATCATCAATGGTCATGTAGCTTACAATCTCCCCCTTTTTGGTGATTGATAACAACCACTACTTAAAATAAACTTTGAGGAGTAACCTGGCTAAAACAAGCTACACAAAGATCGAGAGAAACCAAGACAACATAAGAGAGAAATGCATAAGGTCCTGCTCAATCAAGTAACATCTAGAGATATAAGGAAAAGAGAGAAGAGCATACTCTAGATGAAACATGCATGCATGCCATGGCAATATATTGAATGAAAGCATAAATGATGAGATGCAACAAGTTAGCATGAAAATGCATAAGAATTAAGAATAAGCATCCATCATCATGATATCATACATAGGCATACAAGATAATCAATATATACAAGCACTGCATATGAAAAGGAAATAAACCAAGTGAGATCAAAATGAGTCAAACACAAGCGAATGAAAACCATGACTCATCATAATCCACGAATAACGAATAACACCTCAAAATAAGATCCAAATGGTCTATCTCCCAAAAACCTCGTAGCTCCCCCTAGATACAAGCTACTCTCGATCGTAACAAGATCACACTCCCACTCCCCCTAGACCTGGTATCTTCTCCCCCTTTGGAAACAAGCACCAAAAAGCCAACAAGGCGGGAAAAGATGAACATCTAAGCGCTCGTGGTCAAAGCAAGTGGTGCAGCGACGTCCTCTATGGACTCTGCTCCTGGCTGCTCCTGAGGTGGATCCTGTTGTGCTCCTTGAGCCTGTGCCGCCTGAGCATCCAGCTGCTCAAAGAAACCAAGGTCTATAGGCGACTCAGACTCACTGTCCTGTGCTACTGTATGACTGTGGCAGTCTCCTGAGCTGAAGTCTGGAGTAGTATGAGGTCTGCCACATCCTGCTGAGAGAAACCTTCACGGACAAGATCCTCTACTACCTGAGTAGTAAGAGTGGAAACTGTGACAGTAAGAGGTGTAGCTGAAGATGTAGCTGTCTCTAGGGCGGTCTGGGAGTCTACACGAGTGGTGTGGCCTATGTGTGAGAACAGACTCCTGACCGGTACTTGCTAAGAACTGGAGGGTCCTGCCATCTACGAGCTGGAAGAGTGTGAGGGTGAGAAAAACAACGTAGACACAGAGAAGGCTGACATGAGAGAGAGCTGTGCTGAAGAGAAAGTCTGTCCTGCTCCCCCTGTCGGTAAGACCCCTGAGAGTGATAGTCCACTAGACTATGCTGTCATCAGTGCAGTGAAGGGTCCTGGCTGAGTCTGCAGCTGCTAAAACTGGGGAATCACTTAAGGTCCTGGCTGCTGACCGACCTGTCTCTGAGTAAGCTCCGTCATCTGAGTCACTAGAGCGGAGACAAGGGCCATCTGCTGACGCTGAAGCTCTGTCTGTCCTCTGACACACTCTGTATAAACTCACCCAACCGTCCTGCAAGTGCTATCACTGTGATAGTGTCCTCAGACTATGAACCTGTCGGCTGGGGAGGCGCTCCTGTACTGGCTGACTTAGAAATCATCGTCTCTGGCTGAGTTGTCTGCTTGTGTAGTACCGATGGCTCCTGCTCCTCCTCTCCTGTGTGTTGGCTGTAGGTAGACTGGGATCCCCTGGGGACTCTAGGTGAGTAGCTGGTGGTCACCTCAGGGAAAGCATCATACTACTCCTCCGTCACTAGGCTCATCCTCCTCAAGAGATAGCAAATATAGGGCCCGTAGACCAAGTGACGTCCTCCAACCCTCTCAGAGATCACCTCCTCCATCTCTCCAATTAGAAGGTCTACCAAGTAAAACGGCTGCCTTCTCAGAATAGCTGCTATAGCCCACTGATGGAGAAGTGTGAACTCCTCTCTGTACCCTGACCTAGGGATGATAGTCCTGGTGACTATCGCTCTCACCACCTTAGCCTCTGTAGTGAGTCTCGCAGGGCTTCTATCAACGCCTGGTGTGTGAGGTGGTGGAAAGGCAATCGATACCATCTCGTCTATCGGCATGTTCCTTCCCTAAGGTCTGCGGGGTAGTGCAAGTGTACCATAGGCACTCCTGTATAGTAAGAAGTCTGACAAAAGAAGTCCTAGGTTATGGATCAGATCCTTTCTAGTCACATGCTGTGGCTGCCCTCTGAACAAGAACCAGAACTCTGAGCGGTCTCTGGCAACCCACAATGTGGCATGGAACTCTAGCACCATGTCCTCTCTGAACCTGTGTAGATCAGTAACTAGCTCTGCTAGCCCTGGCAAGTACGTGAAGTACTGATCCATCTCTGTGTCGGTGGCCCTCCTCATGGCATCGTACGTCGTGTACTACTGTGGCACGAAGAGTCTGTCCTTGCCTCTCAGACCAAGGTAACGTCTCAGACCCTCACTGATCCTCCTCTGGAGGCCAGTCCAGTACCTCTCTCCAGCAGCGGGGTCTCTAGGAACTAGAACCCACTGCTCGAAGGGTAGCAAGCAAAGCGCCTTAATGTCCTTGGCAGGAACCTTAAGGAAATCTGGCTCTCTGGCTGCCTGTACAAGCCTCTGCAGCCTCCTCGTGCACACTGCACAGGTGCACCTCGGGTCTCCTGCCCGGTGAGCTATCATCTGGGGGACAGTCTGCTCAGCCTCCTCCTCCGACTCCTTCTTCTCCTGCCTGGAGGATCCCTGATCCGCTGTTCTCGATGATCTCCCCTGACAGGAAATCAGAGTACGCTGCGGCCACGGTGGTGGCACAACTCCAACTGCTAGAGGTGCAGTCCTCTGCCTGGTGCTCCTCCTCAAGTGTAACACCCATTTTAAGAAGCAAAATAGGTGCAGCCATACGTGTGCCCAGGATCAAGTTACACACACATACGGTACATCATCAATAGTAAATAGAATAATTATCCATATCCTTTAATTATTACATTGTATCCTTATTACAAAAGGACCCGTGGGTCTAGAAGAAAAGTACATCAATGCAGCGGAAAGTAGTTAGCGTAGATATCCCAAACTCCACAGGCATCGATTGGAGGATCATCGCCTAGTACTCGCTTCCTTCATGTTCGTATTGGCTCCAATCTTCTCCCTGGGCTGAATATCAACGTGGTATAGCAAGGGTGAGTACATGTCGTACTCAGCAAGTGGGGGAAAAGATGACATGGGGCTATAGTCAAGAAAAGGCTTTATAGAGTGGGTTGCATGAGCTATTTACTACGTGGGGTCATCCCAACCATGATTTCACAAGGTGCTATACTAACCATGTTTCAATCCATCCCACCTTTCCAACCATACCAACCCATCCCCAACTAATCTTGTGAGGATTCCAGGCCGCTCTTAACCGTGAGCACGGCTATCATGATAGTTTGATACTCTGCAAAGGTTGTACCACTTTACCCACAAGTCGTGATTCCCTTGGTGCCCGTGGACGCGACCCACATTACACACTACGTTTGGTGTGTGGCAGGGTTTCACTACGAGGCTTTTCCAAAGGGTCTCCCAGTACATGCTAGCCACTAAGGTTCCACTCCCGTCCATAAGTGATAGCCCTTCAACAAGCAGCTCATCACCCCAGGAGCCCCCTCTTGAGCCTTTTGGATACAAGGACAGTCCTCTCGACTTCCATTCCCCGCTCCACCAAATGCTGCACCGACACTGGGAGAACACCTAATTATTAGGCCAAGCCTTACCCATGTCACTCCAAGAACCGGTTCCTAGGATCTACAACAAGCCTACCACCTCAACCATGTGCCCACGACACCACATCCTTTCCACCTGGCTTGCATAGATCCCTAAGCCATGTTGCTAGAAATTTACCAAACATTTCCCACGTAACATTGTTCATTAATCAAAATAATGAAAACCCACATCCCATAAGCCATCTAAGCATTATCTACCCACAATTCACCCATTGGTTCAAGGCGACAAGGAACAGGGTAAAAACAATACTAAGGAAAACCCTAACAATAGGTTCCCAATAAATTGACACAAGCATGCAATTCTATAGTAACATTGCAATAGGTGCAATATGCATCAAGGACACTTGCCTTCATCCTGCGTGGAAGGCTGCTCTAACCCTTCAAATTCCTGCTCTTGAAAGTCCTCGTAGGGCGGTCCTTGTGTATGTTCGCCTTTACATAACAAAATACCAACACAAGCAAAACATACAAAAATCAATACACGATATGCAACAGAGGAAAAACAATATGTAGATGCAATGAATGCAAAGGTTATGCTCCTACGAGAATTTTGGTGCAAGAATCACCTAATTTGGAGTTACGAGTAAAAAGTTATGCTAGTTTGAAGTTTTAGGGGCAAAAGGGTAAAAACAGGGGCTTTTAAGGACCTATTTGTAATTTTATAAAATTACAGGGACTAAAGTGTAAATTATTATGACTGAAAAATAATTACTAAAAAGTATAAGGTTGTTTTTGCAAAATTTTAGAACTTAAACATAATTAATAATGAGTGTAGGGGGTTAAGTGTAAAAAGACAGGGCCAAATTATAATTAAAATTAAGTATAGGGATGTTTCTATAAATTTTTAGGGCTAAAATAATATTTATACAATTAATAATGATTAAAGTATAATTTAAATTAATTCTAGGGACCAAAACATAATTAATAATGAGTGTAGGGGGTTAAGTGTAAAAAGACAGGGCCAAATTATAATTAAAATTAAGTATAGGGATGTTTCTGTAATGTTTAGGGCTAAAATAATATTTATACAATTAATAATGATTAAAGTATAATTTTAAATTAATTCTAGGGACTAAAACATAATCAAAATCAGTCTAGGGGTGTTTTTGTAAAATCACCAGGTCAAAATAATAGTTCTAATAATGTATAGGGTATTTTTGTAATTTTTTTAGTGCTAAAAATTAATTTTATAAAAATAATTGGGCTTAAATACAAATTTCTACAGTTCTACACAAAATCAGGGGCATAAACCTAATTTAAACTAAGCACAGGGGCCTAAATGCAAAAAGGCCAGCATTATCCAGGAATTAATTGAATTAATTTTAAATTAGAAATTTGTGGACCGGGTCTATGGGAATGGTTGACTAGACTTTGACCCGGGTCCATGGGTCCATGGTGGACCAGGGGGCATACCCCTTCGATCATCTAATCTCGGCCCTTGGTTTCAAGATGGACGGCATCTGGGGTTTAGGCGGGCAGACGGCGGCCGGCGATGGTTATGCGGCTGCGGGGCTCACCGGAGGTCGGCCGGAACGGCGCTCCGGCCATCCATTCCTCGCCGCGAGGGTTCGGGGAGGAAGAGGGGAGAGAGGGGAATCTCACCGGCAGGTCGCGCGGGTGCGGGGGAGGCTGGGAGGTGGTCGGCGGCGCGGCTCAGTGGCGACGGCGGTTGAAGCTCGGCGGGGAGGGCCTCCGGGCGTCGCGATCGAGCGGGAAGTAGCGGGGAAGAGGCGGCGGGAACATGCGGTGTCCGAGGGGGGGGGGGGGTTATAGGGGAGAGAGGGAGGGGAGGCGAGCGGGCCCGAGCTCGCCGGGAGTAATGGCCGGTGGCAGCTGTTCGGGTGCGGCAACGCACGATAGTGCGCGTTTAAGGCGTGGGAGTGGGGGGAGAGGAAGCGGAGGGGGTCGCGCGTGCTTGTGCGTCGGTTACGGGAGCCGGGGAGGCCGGGGGAGGGAGATCGACGACGGTTTCTGGCGGCGGGGAGAGAGAAGGGCGGGAGGAGGGGGATGACAGGTGGGGCCTGCGTGCCAGCGAGAGAGAGAGAGAGAGGGCGGGAGGGGTTGCTGGGCCGACAAGGGAGCTGGGTCGTGCGGGGGAGAGAAGGGAAAGGGGAGGAGAGTCGGCCCGGGCCGGTTGGGCCGAAAGAGGGGAGTGGGGAGAGGGGAGGAGAGCTCCGGGTGGGCTGAAGGGGTGGGTTCGGCCCAGTTCTGGTTTTTCTCCTTTTTCTTTTATTTCCTAATTCCTTTCTTCTCTAAAATTCTATTCTATTAATCCTAGTAATTAATTAATTAATAAACTAAATGCATGATGCAAACAAAACCTATATGAACATGTCATGCTATGCAAATGCAACAACTGATTTAATTTAATTATAAAAACAATTTGTCCTAGGTTATTTAATTAAACTTCTAAATGCTAATAGTTGGCATTTTTAGAATTTGTAAAAGTAGGGTGTTACATCAAGCCCTGGTCCTCAGTTGGCTAGCAGATCCTCAGACGGGAGCCAGGTGTCCTGCATGACTGCTCCATGGCGTCCAAGTACTGAGCCAACCTCCTGGCTCTCTCTGACTCTAGATCCAGTCTCGGTCTCTTCTTGGTCTTAGGCTTTTCTAGCATCTTCCCCTTGCCCTTATCCTGTCCTGACCCTGTCATATTTGCCTGCTAATTGTACTGCTGTCACTGCACGCACGTAGGTAAAGGTAGGATAAGCATAGAGTCCTATATAAATCTATAAGCAAAGCACCGCTAGGAGAGAATGCACAATAGAAACCCTAGCACAAAATGAAGGACATGATCACTACGCTAATATTCAAAGCAACAACAGTGATCGTCGACTCTAAGTGGCTAGTGCAAATCATCTAGTGTACAGTCAAATAATAGGAAATAAATCTAACTGTAGACTAGACAAGAAGACAAACCCTAGATATGCAATTAACAGATAGGCATGGAATTAATTGCATCTAGGTTGAGCTAATTAATTAATGCAACTAATGATGGGAATTATTGCTAATTGCATCAATTAACTAACTACTCGATAATTAGGGCATAATTCGATGAAAAAGGAGATAGGCTCAATACCCTAGGGATGTATCAACACCGAGAACCAAAGACTCTACACGCGATCGCCGGAAAAATGTCAAAGCTTGGAACTTTTCCAGCAATGGAGGTGGGCAAACCTTGTCCTAGTACAGTGTAGCGGCGGCGCTGGCGGTGGAGCTCGGGGGGCGCGCACAGCGGCAAAGGCAGGTGCGCACGCGGGGAGGAGCTGCGGCGCGCGGGGCGAGGCGGCGGCGCATGGCGGCGCGCGTGGACGAGCATGGGCGGAGGCGGCTGCGCGAGGGGGAGCGCGTGGCGGTGCTGGTCGGCGACGAGGGCGCGATGGCGAAGAGAGGCGGCGGCATCGGTTGTGGAGGCGAGGCGGCAAGGTCTTGGACATGTTCTCGGCGTCGGAAGAACGAACGGGGATGAAGCCAAATCGGTTCTGACCTAGGTCAAATCCTGAATGGACGGCCGAGATCTATCAAGAAAAAATCAACGGCTCAGATCGGAAAGCATACCGCTCGATCAACCCAAGTGACCGGAGGGTACGGTCTCTGGACCGGACTGTCCGGTTTGCTCTAGGTCTATTGGTGAACCATACAGAGCGGATGGTCCAGTCACTAGGACCATACTGTCCGGTCTCTACGACCAGACTCTCTAGAACATTGTGCCCGAGGGCACTGACCGGGCTGTACGATCCGAAGATCGGACTGTACGATCACTACCAGGAAAATGCTAAGTCAAGGAATTTCTCCATTTTCCAAGTGCCCTCGCTAAGCACACAAAGGTACACCGCACTTGGAATATAGAGGGAGCTCTCAAACACTCTTTTTCAAATAGTGGCACTCTATGGCCTCATAGTTTTTGCAAATGCCAAATGAAAGATCGAGCAAATAAGAACCAAGGGAATAAAGAACCAAAAGGATATGTATGAGCCTTAGTCCATGAACTGCACGAGTAGATTTAACCTCGGAGTTCATAAGAGCTTGCTCAATGGGCATGAAGCATAATCCTTTTCTTTGGTCACACTTATGGAGATGTAATCTCATATAGATCATGAGGCACAAATATCTCCAAATGTGACAAGCCTGCTTTGTGTTTCCTATATGATGCATGCAACAAGAAATTTACATATGCAATGAAAGTAAACATGCCATGTGAATGCAAGCAATAATAAGAACATGACACAAAGGAAACCTAACAATGTCAAGTTTGATCCCCTCCCAAGCTTACTCACTATAAGCCACACCCTTGCCTTGAGAGAAATCAAACAACCATCTCAAGCACTCCCACTTGCTTATAGCTATCTTGGATGGGTTAGACATTGACTAATTTTTATGTGTTTTTCTTTTAGTTATTCACACATGCATGGATGCAAAGCATACTACTCACAAAGGAGTCCTAATTACCATGCAATGCAAGAGAAAGAAAAACACACTACTACTACGAAGAACTAACATAGTTACCTCCCTTATGAGTAGATAGGTCGTTGAGGTCCATGTCACTTGTGGTGGACTTCACATGATCTTCATGAATACGCTTGGTCCACCACCACCACCATCTAGGTCTTGTTCTTGGGCACCCACTTGTACATAGCCGATCTCTCAATATCAACAATGCACTTAGGCACCCATATGCTCTTGACCTTTCTTCTCTTATTTGGTGGTCCCAAAGCCTTGGCTTTCACCTTGCCATCCTTGTTCCTAAAAAGCTTGAAGTGGGTGCTCTCATGGAACAAGTTAGCTTTAGGTAAAGCAATGGAACTTCTCACCCTAGGACAATCCTTGGTGGCGTGGCCATCCTTGCAACACCTCTCGCAATAGTAGTCGTCAGTGAGTAGGGGCTTGATCCATTCGGGAATGGAGTCGCTCGTCCCGATGATGTCAATGGCGGTGGGATATGAGCCAAGTCTACGGTGGGTGACGTTGTTCACAAGGTTCCTCCCAAGGATCTCCTTGTGGATGGCTCTACCTCTTGTGAGCCTCTCAAAGCCGTCCATCACCATCTTCCTCTCTTCCTTGAGCTTGTGATATTCCTTCAAAATAAGTGGCTCAAGAGAAGAAACCGCAACCGAGGTGGTTAGTTCATCACACATAGTAGAAGCATCACTCTTTGATGAACTAGAGGAGGGAGAGGCAAGGTTCTTAATATTGATGGCCTCATAAGTGATCTCAAGGGCCTTGTACTTCTCATGAAGCTCTACATGATCACCCTTGAGTTTGTCATAACTCTTGTTTAGGGCCTCATGAGATGTGACAAGGTCCTTGAGCTCACTCTCAAGCTCACCAACACGATCCTTAGCCAACTTACACTCTTTTATTACCACATCCAACATTTTGGATTTCTTGATGGAGATGTCGCGGGTTTGCTCAAGCATAGTCCACAACTCGGCACAAGTTACTACTCTCATGTTGGCTCGAAGCCATGAGGCATGTGGGAGGAGGAAAGAGAGCACGTGGTGATGTGGTTTTGATCATGGCTAGGCCGGCCACTTCTTCATCACTTGAGGAGGTGGACTCATCACTTGAGTTGTCGCTTGTCCACTCCCCTACAAGGGCCTTGCGAGAGAATTTCTTCTTGTAGTCTTGGGCTTTGCCTTTGCCCTTGGACTTGTCCTTGTTGAAGACTCTCTTCTTCTTTTGCTTGGCTTTGGGGTCCTCTTCTTCTTCTTCACTCGAATCTTATGACTTGAATGCTTTTTTCTTGAGCTTTGGGCACTCACGAACAAAGTGATTCTTTGACCCACAATTATAGCATTTGCCCCGGGACTTGGAAGCAAACTTGTTTTTGAATGTCGTCATCTTCTTCATGAGAAGGGCCAAGTCCTCGGTCAAGTCACTCTCATCATCATCTTCTTCTTCATCATCGGTGTCAGCCTTCTTCTTGCCTTTCTTGCTCTTGCTTGATTCTTGCTTATCAGCTTGTAGAGCAAGATTGGATGGTTGAGGATCATCCATCCCTAGCTGGTAGCTCTCGAAGGAGGTGATCTTGCCAAGCAAATCTTCATGGTCTTGGTCTTGAGGTCACTCTGCAAGGTGTATGTGATGATGGACTCATACTTGGGGTCTTTGAAAAGCCTCAAGAATCTTCTGATGACTTCCACGGGCTTGAGCTTGAAATCATCCCCAAGTGCATTGATCTCCTCTACTAGCATATGAAAACAAGAATAAACAACATTAGCTCTCTCATGTGGTAATCTAGCAAAGTTATCATACTTGTTCTTCAGCACATAGTATCTTTCCTCTTTGACATCACTAGTACCCTCGTGGATACTCTGAATCTCAGTCCAGATACCGTGTGCTGTCGAACTAGCATCCAATCTAGCAAACACATCCTTGGAAATGCATGAAAACAAAGCATTCTTGGCCTTAGCGTTGTTCTTAACAAAGTCAGGCTGAAGAAGGTTAGCATTCGCATCGGACTCATGGGTCACCGTCCATATCTCCGGATCAAGGGACTCAAGGTAGGCTTACATACAAGCCTTCCAATACGTGTAGTCCTCCCCATCGAATCTGGGTACACTCCCCACCTTTCCCGGCATCCTTACTCAAGGCGGTGAAGCCTCAAATTGAGCACTTGGCTTTGATACCAATTGTAAGTACCGAAGGCCTACTGAGAGGGGGGGGGGGGGGTGAATCGGTAGCCAAACACGAATCCGAAAACTTCAGTTTCACGCTTCTCAAACCTAACAAATCGTTGCAACCTAAACAATTTTAGTAGGCCAAGACCCTACACATGCTAGTGTTCATGATGCAAAGCAATGCGCGGAAGCTATTCACACTAGCCTATGCAAGCCACAAGTTACCCTATCACTAGAGCACACAATTGCGGAATAGTAAAGAGAGGGTCAAGGAATGCTTATAATTTTTTTTCCGAGGTCTCGGAAGGATGGCGCCTTCCCCTACTCCTTGTTGGACCACTCCCATCGGAGTCCCGGTCCCTCCCGCCACCAAGTGGAGTTCTCGCCCACGAGCCCGTAATCACTCCTAGAGTGAAGACATGGTGTGCATCACCATTGCACAAAGCTCAAGCTCTCCTCCCTTGAGAACTTGCCGGACTCCCCAAGCCGACAGAAGCGCTCACTAGCGATGCCCCTTTCAACGGCGGGCTCAAATCTTGTACAAACGTGTGACGGCCCTCACAACCGATCACGATAGGCTCGATCATCGACACCGAACTGGTCCAGGTCTCACCATAGATGAAGAGTAACAATCTAGATCACACCCTCAAGGACACCCTAGCCTTAGATGTGCAAGCTTCTCAAGTTACTCTCCACTAGCACTCTCGAGATATGCAATATCTCCTGCTAGTGCTCTCCTCTTTTCCTCTTGGACCTTACCAAATGCTCTCAAGTATTCCACTGATCAAGAGAGGTCTCCAAGACCCAAGCAACGAAGTTATATAGGCTCCCAACCTCAAACTAGCCGTTTCCTAGTGAAGTTGCCTTTTTAGACCCAATGACCGGACTATCTAGTCACTCCCAGACCGGACCGTCTGGTCTCTCTAGAACGGTTCCCAGAACCGTTGGCTGCACTGTCCAGACAACTTTTCTAAACTGACCGGACTGTCCGGTCAGCAGACCGGACCGTCCGGTCCACTTTCTCTCTCCAGTCCAGGAGCCTCCGCAAAACGCTTCCTTGCTGCTCTGTGTCAAGCCGTACAGATCGGACCATCCGGTCTGTAGACCAGACCATCCGGTCTCTACGGCTCTGGTACAGACAGTTTCCTCGCAGTGGCTAAGTCCTAGACAAACTCCCCATAGTGACCGTATAGTCCGGTCTCCACTGACCCCTCTGTCCGATCTCTATGTCCAGAAGCTAAAACTTGTCCTTGCTAGACATTGTTTCCTAGCTTCTCCGAACAACTCCTTGGCTTCTCCACTGTCACCTAGTGCCTATAATTTCACCAAGCAACCTTGCACATCACCGACTAGACATGACCTAAGAGAATGACCTAGACCCCCTTGATAGTCCGGTTTTTCCTATGGACTCAAAGCCCTAACAACTATAGCTTGTTCTCGGCTTTGATCCATCTCCATCAACCCTTGGACTCCATCAAGTTCACAAGCCTCCATGCTTGTGGTTATTGTCATCCATCGCCAAGGCAACCATCATCCATATGATTTATAATATAGTTTAGAGATGATTCCTACATAGACAGCACTCGTGTAGACATTAGTCACATTTCATGCTTGTCATTTATCACCAAAACATCATACCTTGGGGTGACCTCAATGGTCATGATCCTTATAATCTCCCCCTTTTTGGTGATGGATGACAACCACTACTTATGATGATCCAAAATGGATGAGCGCGAAAGAACCAAAGGAAAAGAAAGGATTGGAAAGCATACCTTGGTCCTTTCCTTGGAAGTAGTCTCCCCCTTGAAGTATTCTAGAAGTTGAGGGTGGACTATCTTATCATGTGGTGCAAATGATGTCGGTCTTAAAACGAATTTTGCGCCCGTCTTGGTGCCGTGGTTGATATTCTTGTTCAAGTAGACACGCACCAAGGATGTAGACGTTCATGTCGGTGTAGATGTACTTTGTTGTCATAAACATGCGTGGTCGTTGTTTTTCTTCATGTTGGTGTAAATGTTCATCTTGACATGATCTTCATGTGTACTCCAAGTGAACATGCGTCATTTTCTTCGTGTTCCCTTCTTGTTCGTCTTCTTCTCCCCTCTTTCTTCATCTTCAACTTGACTTTAGGATCTTCATGTTCGTCTCCCCCTTTGTGTTGTCAACATATGCTTGGCTTTTGGATCTTCATGTTCCTTCTCCCCCTTTGTCACCTATCACCAAATAATGATGGTGTTTCACCATAGCTCCCCTTACACACATGACTCAACAACAAATTCCTCAAGAATGCAAGGGTTAGTCATTAGTGTGATGGGAATGTATGAGCCACAAGACTTTGAGCCGCGCGAGTAATGTTAACCTCAGAGCTCGATCGAACGTGACTCAATGGGCATGAAGCACAAAGATCACTATGTGATCATCTAGAGGGTCATGTACTTACATTGTAAATAAGCAACTCCCCCTAGAAACATGCTTGGAAGCATGTAAGGTATCACTGTCACACACGGTTTGAAGGACAAAACCATGTGCTTATTATATGTGTGCCTAGGAACAAGTTTCACACATATCGACAGTAAAGTGAATAACAGTATAACCAATGTCATTATTAAAGCGTACCATTATTACATGAATAATTGTCTTTAAATACTAAGTATGACTCTCTCGATAAATAACAGTGGAAGACACCATAACACCACAAGCAATCGACCAGGAGCATGCTCGTCTAGTAGTAGTCTTCGTCGATGTAGTCCATATCTCCATCATCTTCTAAGCAGCAGTTTATAGTACAACAACAAAGGGAAATAGCAAGGGTGAGCACATGCCGTACTCAGTAAGTGGGGGAAAATACGACATGCAAGCTTAATAAAAGAAAGGCTGACATAAAGGTTATTTGCATAAATGAGCACCTACACCTAGTAGAAAAGCCATCCTATTTACTAGGAGAAAAGTACCCCAAGTTGTCTTATTTATCCAACACTACAGGTTAAACCACCTGTAGCCCACCATGGGTTAAACCGCCCATGGGAAACTACACTACAGGTTACACCGCCTGTAGCAAACCATGGGTTAAACCGCCCATGAAGAACCCAACTTGGCTTCCCACCAAGTCCACCCATAAACAACCCACTAATCGTGTGAAAGGTCCATGCCGCTCGTGACCATGAGCACGGCTGTCATAACAGTTTTACACTCTGCAGAGGTTGCACAACTTTACCCACAGGTTGGTGATTTCATCACTATGCAGTAACTAGAGAGTCTCCATGTTGCCCAAATCACACTACCATAGGTGTGAGGCCAAGAGATCACCACAAGGTCTTTTAGAGCGCTTCCCAGCTTGCAAACAATCCACGCGAAGGTTTCACCACTACGGAATTAAACCATTCCTACAGAAGCCCCCTCTGGCGCCGTGGCTAGGAGTAATCCGTCCATCACCTGTGTCGGAGAGTAAACCCTCCCGTCCACCTTCCTCGACTGCTCACAGAACTGGGAAAACATCTCGATACTAAACCAAGCCTACCCATATCAGCCCTGTGCTTTGTGCGATTTTCATGGTTACACGTTCCACGAACCTACCCTTGTGATCCCAAGCAGGTACCACCACCAACCCATAGTACTGTACCGAGTACACGTGCATACCCGCACCATCATCATCGTCCTCCTGCTTGGATCACCCTAGGTTCCATGTTGCTAAAAAGGATTTCCCATCCCTCATGATTATGTTAAAGTGAACCATTAATCACGATTAACATTAGATATTTCCACTCCCGACAAAGCGAACTAAGCATGACGTACCCATACCAATATACTACACCATAACCCAGGCGACAAGGAATAATATGGAACAGGATTCAATATTAACAAGCATGCATAGATATAGTGAGGAATGTAAAACATAGGTTCAATATGCATCAAGGACACTTGCCTGGTTCCCCTTGCTGCTGCTGCTCAAAGTCTTCTGGCTGGAGGTCCTGAAAGTTCTCCAACTGTTGATCGTCTACTAACGTCACACCAGAAAGACAAGCATACAAACATACTAAGAAATAACACACCACACAGTAACAAACTACAATGAAAGCTACTACTATGAAAAGTACGCGTTGCTACAATCGCGTGAGCGCAAGAATCGCCTCAATCCGAGTTACGAGTAAAAAGTTATGGCTATTTGAAGTTTCAAGGGTTAAAATGTAAAAATAGGCAAGTTAAAAGACCTAAAAATAATTTTAGAAAAATATAAGGACTAAACTGTAAAATGTACATACAAAAATAATTTATGAAAATTTTAGGAACCAAAATGTAATTTATAAAAAAAATAACAGGGACCAAACTAAAAAATTAGGACTAAAACATAATCATTAATAAGTCCAAGGGTGTTTTTGTAACATTACAGGATTAAATTAATTAATAAGGATTAAAATTAATTTAGCTAATTAATTAAATTACAGGGACCCGCCTATTTTTAGGTGCACGGGGACCTAGGTTCGCCTTGGCGCACACACCAAGGTAGTAGCAGCGGCGGCGCTGTAGGGTTAGGGTTCGGGCAAGTGGGGGGACGCGGGTGGGCCGGCGCGAGATGGGCCGAGTGGGCGCAGGCGCGGGCTGGCAGGCAAGGAGGGAAGAGGGAGCGAGCTGGGCTGCGGAAGGTTGGCCTAGGCGGGGGAAGAGGGAGAAGGGGGGGGGGGGGGAAGATGGGCCACGGGGAGGCGTTCGGCCCGGGCCAGAAGAGAGAGGGGGAGAAAAGGGAGTGGGCCAAAAGGAGAAGGAAACGGCCCAAGAGCCAAACCTAGCTTTCTTTTTCTCTTTTTATTTTCTCTCTCTCTCCTAAATTCCTAAAATCAAACCAACATGATTCCTACTCGGGATTTTAAATAGATTTTTCAAGCAATAAAACCCTAATGCAGCTATCAGCATGAGTGCAACATTTCAAAATTTTAAAATAACACAAAGTTGATTAATTTCTTTAGAAAATAATTCTTTTTCATAAAGGCATACAACAACTTAGTTTAATTCTAGGAAAAATTTAAAATTCTCACAAATTGAAAAAATCAGGGTGTTACAAACCTACCCCCCTTAGGATGAATCTCGTCCTCGAGATTCGGTTGGATCGGAGAAAAAATCAGGAAACTCCTTCTTCAAGTCTTCTTCCCTCTCATGTGGCTTCTTCCTATGATTGATTGCTCCATTGCACTTTACATGTACGGTACCTCCTGTCCGTGTCACTTTTTTTTGCCGTCTCGAGAATCTTCGCTGGATATTCTTGATAGGCGAGATCTTCTCCAACCTCCAAATCCTCTATGGGTACCTGTTCCTCTGGAACTCGTAGGCACTTCTTCAATTGAGAGACATGGAAGATGTCATGCACTTCTGACAGTTGTGGAGGTAGCTCCAACTGGTACGCCACTTCACCTCTTCGTTCCAAGATCTTGAAAGGACCAATATATCGGGGTGCTAGTTTGCCTCTAACATTGAAACGATGAAGTCTTCTCATAGGAGACACCTTCAGATACACAAAGTCACCAACCTCAAAACTCAAATCCCTTCTTCTATGGTCTGCGTAGCTCTTTTGCCTAGTCTGTGCGAGCTTGAGGTTCTCCCTCACGATATGGACTTGTCTCTGTGCCTCTTGGAGAATTTCTGGTCCAAACACTTGATTTTCTTCAGTCTTGTTTCAAAACAAGGGAGTCCTACACTTCCGACCATACAAAACCTCAAATGCGGACATCTTCAAGCTTTCTTGGTAGTTCTTGTTGTAAGAGAACTCCACATAAGGAAGGCTCTTGTCCCAGGTATTACCATATTGTAACGCACAGGCTCTCAACATGTCCTCCAGAATTTGATTCACCCTTTTAGTCTGTCCATCCGTCTGGGGGTGATATGCCGAACTAAAGTTGAGCCTAGTATCCATCGACTCATGTAGCTTCTCCTAGAACCTTGAAGTGAACTGAGTCCCTCTGTCTGATACGATCTTCTTGGGAACACCATGTAGACATACAATTGTAGACATATACAGCTCTGCGAGCTTTGGTCCCTTATACATAGTCTTGACCGGGATGAAATGCGCGACCTTGGACAACCGATCCACTATTACCCATATAGAGTCATAGCCATTTTGGGTTCTTGGTAACCCCACAATGAAATCCATACTAATCTCTTCCCATTTTCATTCTGGTATCTTTAATGGTTGCAAAAGTCCTACTGGCTGTTGACGTTCTGCCTTGACTCGGTGGCAAATATCGCATAGCGCAATGTGCTCAGCAACAGCTCTTTTCATACCATACCACCAATACCGACTCTTAAGGTCATGGTACATCTTAGTGCTCCCCGGATGAATCGAGTATGTCGACTCATGTGCCTCCCGTAGTATTACTTCTTTGATCTCCTTTATGTCTGGCACACAAAGCCTTTCCTTGTACCATAAGGTTCCCAGATCATCTACGGTGAAGCCTGGAGCCTTGCCCTCTGCAATTTGGAGCTTGATCTCCTGTACCTTAGGATCTTCAAGTTGTCTCTTCCAGATGTCATGCTCCAGGGTTGAGTCGACTTCCATAGTCACTACCTTGGTATTAGTGACCCATCCCAAGTTAAGCTTCTCAAATTCCACACACAATCCTGGCTGCATGTCCCTTGCCGCGAGCATACTCAGATGTGACCTCCTACTCAAAGCATCTGCAACAACATTTGCCTTCCCTGGGTGATAGTTGATATTCAAATCATAATCCTTGATGAGTTCCAACCGTCGACGTTGCCTAAGATTGAGGTCCGGTTGAGTGAATATGTACTTTAAACTCTTGTGGTCCAAATAGATCTCACATCGCTTGCCAATGAGGTAATGCCTCCATATCTTGAGAGCATGAACCACTGCTGCTAACTCCAAATCATGGGTTGGGTACTTCTCCTCATGCTTCCTTAATTGCCTCGAAGCATACGCGACCACATGACCCTCTTGCATGAGCACACATCCCAGGCCTTGTCCAGAAGCATCACAATAAATGGAGAAAGACTTCTCCATATCTAGCATGGTTAAAATCGGTGCCGTCATAAGTCTCTTCTTCAACTCTGGGAAACTCGCCTCATGCCTAGGCGTCCACTCAAAAACCTTTCCCTTTTCCAATAATTCTATCATAGGCTTGGCTATCTTGGAGAACCCTTCTATGAATCGCCTATAATATCCTGCTAATCCAAGGAAACTCCGGATGTCGGTGACATTCTGGGGCGTATTCCAACTTAACACGTCTTCTATTTTTCTAGGATCCACAGACACTCCTCCCGCGGAGATGATATGGCCGAGAAAAGACACCTCCTTGAGCCAAAATTCACACTTGTTTAGCTTTGCGTATAATTGGTTCTCCCGAAGCTTCTGCAATACCAAACAAAGATGCTCCTCATGCTCTTCTTCACTCTTTGAGAACACCAAAATGTCATCGATAAACACCACCACAAACTTGTCCAAGTACTCCATGAATACCTTGTTCATGAGATACATGAAGTAGGCAGGGGCATTAGTCAATCCAAAAGACATGACAGTATACTCATAAAGTCCATACCGAGTGGTGAATGCGGTCTTGGGTATATCGGATGCCCAAATCTTCAACTGATGATACCCGGAACGTAAATCAATCTTGGAGAAGACACATGCTCCTCTCAACTGATCAAACAAATCCTCTATCCTGGGTAGTAGGTATTTGTTCTTGATGGTTACAGCATTAATGGCTCGATAATCCACACACATCCTCTGGGTACCATCCTTCTTAGGGACGAAGATAACTGGGGCTCCCCATGGGGATGCACTAGGTCGGATAAATCCCTTATCTAGCAATTCTTGTATTTCCTCCTTAAGTTCAGCTAGTTGGGTAGTGTCCATCCTATAGGGTTGCTTAAATATAGGTGCAGTACCAGGAATCAACTCAATAACAAACTCGATGTCTCGATCAGGTGGCATACCTGGCAACTCTTCTGGGAAAACATCAGGAAACTCGCATACCACCCGGATATCTTGGGTTGAGGCCATATCCACTTGATTCAACTTCCCACAATTGACTGCTCCCTTGTTAGCGAGCAATGCATCCGCCACATACTCCAATTCCTTCCCGGTACTAGGCGTGAGCTTCACTGCCTTCTTGGAACAATCTATAAGTCCCTTATGCTTGCTCAACCAATCCATCCCAAGAATCACATCGATCCCTTTTGACTCAAGCATAATGAGGTTGGCGGAGAAATCTACCCCCCTTATATTAATACTTAATTTATGACATCCATGTTCTGCTTTCAATTCCCCTCCAGGTGAACTAACTATCACCTTATTCTGGAGCAAGGTGATGGGAATGTTGTGCTTGGCCACATATTTGGATGATATGAATGAATGTGATGCTCCAGAATCAAATAAAACTACAGCGGGGTTTGAGTTTATGAGCAACATACCAAGAACAATGTCTGGAGATTCCTGAGCATCTTCAAGAGCAACCTGGTTGACTCGACCGCTCGCATAGTTCTGCCTGGCTGCTGTCAGGGCAGAGTTTCCATTGCAGTTGGGTGTTGGGGCAACATCTTGGGTTGGGGGTTGGTGCATCTGCGGATTGGGGCATTGGTTAGAAAAATGACCCTTTTCTCCACACTTGTAGTAGTTCCTATTGGTCATTGGTGTTTGATTGCCATTAGTCCTCTGCTGAGTTTGAGCTGACGGGGGAGGCGTCTGAGAGTTAGGACGTTGAAACTGACATTGAGGGGTAACGAAACCCTGACCTGCAGGTTGAGTTCTGTGTGGTCCACTCTGTTGTCCATAATAGAATACGGATCCACCAAAAGATGATCCAGGGCGAGGCCTAGTGTTGCTGCCTCCTTGCTGACCTTGATGCTCTCGCTTGCGCTTGCCGTCCATCCTCGACCTTCTGTTCTCCAGGACTAGAGCTTTATCCACCATCTCTTGAAAGTTCACAAAGTTACGAGCCTCAAGTGCATAGGCGAGACCATCATTCAACCCATCAAGAAAACACTCACACTGCTTCTCATCTGTGTCCACTTCTCCTAGGGCATACCTTGACAACTGGGTGAAACGAGCAACATACTCACTTACGGTCATGGATCCCTGCTTCAGATCCTGGAACTCCTTCTTCTTCAGCCTTACTACCCCCTGAGGCACATGGTGAGACCTAAAGCTGTTCTGAAACTCATGCCAGTTGATACTACCAGGCTCCTCATGGGCTGCAACATAAGCATCCCACCAATCAGCAACGGGTCCAACAAGCTGATGTGCGGCAAACAACACCTTCTCCCTGTTGTTGCATTGAGTGACTTGTAGCTTCTTGTCAATAGTCTTTAGCCAGTCATCTGCATCCATGGGCTCCACAGAGTGAGAGAAAGTTGGGGGCTTGGTCCGTTGGAAATCTCCAAGCTTGTCTCTAGGCTAGGGAGCAGCTCCTGGGACATTGTTGGGCTGTGGCTGCACCAGGGTCTGGTGCATGTTCTGGAGAAGTTGTCTACATCTGCTTAAAAAATGTAAGCAAAAATAGGTGGAAGATATAGGTAAAGTGCAAGGATATGATAAGGTCAAGTAGGAAAAGAGGTGTGAAATAAAAAGATAGATAAAGAGATACCCCAATTAACTAACCTCTAATAAGGTAGGAGTAGAAGTATAGTATAAGGATGTGGTTGCAAGACAAGCCTTGCATCACATCGGCACTCATTACAAAAGATTCAAATCACAATCATCACACCAATCAAATTAGCAAACCAACCAAAGGACGTGCAAACACTAAAATTCTCTCTCGGTACGCTATTACATTTATTCGACTCGATATGACTACTCGATGCCTATGAAGCCACTCGGGAATAAACTTCCTAATCCTCGTCCTGGTTGGGGATGACGTAAGCTAGTGGGGCACGACTAGCCATTCTACGAGGTAGTGAGGAAGGAGTCGCATCCTTTAGCTCTTTCTGTGAAGGTAGGTCCACATCATCCGGCAAACGTCACTTTGAGCTGGCGAACTGTCTTCATTGCCTCCTCATATTTCTCCTGCCAAAACCCTAGTTCCTCCATGGATGAATCCAACTCCCTGGAAATCACCGTGGTAAGAGTGTCTTGCTGCGTGTCCTTGTCCAGGTACGTGCTCTGCGTTAAGGTAGGTGGATCCACTTGCGCGCTGAGGGAAATAAGCATACTCTGTATCTTTAAAATATTGGCGATAACGGGAGCGAATGACCATGCAAGCTTGACGAGCGGCATCACGAATCCCGGTGGAGAAAGTCTTTCATGGAGCAATTGGCTCATGAATCATTTCCACCTCAAAAGTTCCTCTGAGCAGCCTTGGAGCAAAAATGTGAACTTGAACCTTCCATACAGGCTCAGAACCTTCATAGGTCACTTGGGTGCCACAATACTCTGGTTGCTTCTCATAACCTAACCATTGTAGCATCTCCCAAAGCATGTGAGGTAACCTTCCAGCATTATTTCCCGCATCCTTGAAGAGTCGAGTGTCACGATAAGGTGGTGGACTCGGTGGTAGCACCATCTCTTGTTCAGCCTCTTCTATCCCAAACTTTTCATCAGATCTGAGTGGGACAAGCGCTGGTGAAGGCCAAACACGTGGGTATTGATCACACCTGTGGCAAGTCTTCTTGGTATGGGCCATCTAAGCAATTTTGAATAGGAGAGATGAATTAGTAAAATGGTTTTGTATGTCGAACGATAAAACAAAACCAAAAACAGAAGTGAATAAACAAGACTATAACTTTAAGCCAAGGAGTTTTGAAAATAGTTTGTAGTTTGCAAAATAGATCTTAGAAGACGACCACTCTATCTAAGCTAGCGTCCTACGTTCGACAGGGCTCTGATACCACTTCTGTGACACCCGGTTTTAAGGACAAAACCAAGTGCTTATTATATGTGTGCCCAGGAACAAGTTTCACATATATCGACAGTAAAGTGAATAACAGTATAACCAATGTCATTATTAAAGCGTATCATTATTACATGAATAATTGTCTTTAAAGACTAAGTACGACTCTCTCGATAAATAACAACGGAAGACACCATAACACCACAGGTAATCGACCGGGAGCATGCTCGTCTAGTAGTAGTCTTCATCGATGTAGTCCATATCTCCATCATCTTCTGAGCAGCAGTTTATAGTACAACAACAAAGGGAAATAGCAAGGGTGAGCACATGCCGTACTCAGCAAGTGGGGGAAAATACGACATGCAAGCTTAATAAAAGAAAGGCTGACATAAAGGTTATTTGCATAAATGAGCACCTACACTTAGTAGAAAAGCCATCCTATTTACTAGGTGGAAAGTACCCCAAGTTGTCTTATTTATCCAACACTACAGGTTAAACCACCTGTAGCCCATCATGGGTTAAACTGCCCATGAGAACCTACACTACAGGTTACACCGCCTGTAGCAAACCATGGGTTAAACCGCCCATGAAGAACCCAACTTGGCTTCCCACCAAGTCCACCCATAAACAACCCACTAATCGTGTGAAAGGTCCATGCCGCTCGTGATCGTGAGCACGGCTATCATAACAGTTTTACACTCTGCAGAGGTTGCACAACTTTGCCCACAGGTTGGTGATTTCATCACTATGCAGTGACTAGAGAGTCTCCATGTTGCTCAAATCACACTACCATAGGTGTGAGGCCAAGAGATCACCACAAGGTCTTTCAGAGTGCTTCCCAGCTTGCAAACAATCCACGCTAAGGTTTCACCGCTGCGGAATTAATCCATTCCTACTGAAGCCCCCTCTAGCGCCGTGGCTAGGAGTAAATCGTCCATCGCCTGAGTCCGAGAGTAAACCCTCCCGTCCTCCTTCCTCGACTGCTCACAGAACTGGGAAAACATCTCGATACTAAACCAAGCCTACCCATATCAGCCCTGTGCTTTGTGCAATTTTCATGGTTACACGTTCCACGAATCTACCCTTGTGATCCCAAGCAGGTACCACCACCAACCCACAGTACTGTACCGAGTACACGTGCATACCCGCACCATCATCATCATCCTCCTGCTTGGATCACCCTAGGTTCCATGTTGCTAAAAAGGATTTCCCTTCCCTCATGATTATGTTAAAGTAAACCATAAATCAAGATTAACATTAGACATTTCCACTCCCGACAAAGCGAACTAAGCATGACGTACCCATACCAATATACTACACCATAACCTAGGCGACAAGGAATAATATGGAACATGATTCAATATTAACAAGCATGCATAGATATAGTGAGGAATGTAAATCATAGGTTCAATATGCACCGAGGACACTTGCCTGGTTCCCCTTGCTGCTGCTGCTCAAAGTCTTCTGGCTAGAGGTCCTGAAAGTTCTCCAACTGTTGATCGTCTACTAACGTCACACTGAAAAGACAAGCATACAAACATACTAAGAAACAACACACCACACAGTAATAAACTACAATGAAAGCTACTACTATGAAAAGTACACGGTGCTACGATCGCGTGAGCGCAAGAATCGCCTCAATCCGAGTTACGAGTAAAAAGTTATGGCTATTTGAAGTTTCAAGGGTTAAAACGTAAAAATAGGCAAGTTAAAAGACCTAAAAATAATTTTATAAAAATATAAGGACTAAACTATAAAATTTACATACAAAAATAATTTATGAAAATTTTAGGAACCAAAATGTAATTTATAAAAAAAATTACAGGGACCAAACTGTAAAAATTCAGGACTAAAACATAATCATTAATAAGTCCAAGGGTGTTTTTGTAAAATTACAGGATTGAAATAATTAATTAATAACTCAGGGGCCTAAATATAAAAGTTACAGGATGAAAATCTAATTATTTTAAAATCTAGGGACCTAAATGTAAAATTACACATTAGTAGATAATTAATAAGGATTAAAATTAATTTAGCTAATTTATTAAATTGACTAAATTAACTCCCGTGGACTAGGTCCACGGGGTCGTGGACCGGCCGTTGACCATGGGTCCACGGTCCACCATGGACCGGGGGTCATACCCCTTCGGTCGAACTAATCTGGACCATCTAGATTAGATCGGAGGGCTACGGGGCCGCTGGCGAGGGAAGGCGGTGGCCGGCGCTGGGGAAGGCGGCGGCGCCATGCGCGGCTCACCGGAGCTCGTGGGGAGGGAGCTCCAGGGCACGAGAATCAACGGGGAGGGCGCAAGAGAGGCGGCGAGGGGGAGCAGTGCTCACCGGCGAGGCTGCGCGTGGCGGGGAGGTGCGAGGTGGCTCGGCCGATGGCGGCGATCTCCGGCGGCGACGACGGGACGAGGCGATGACGGCGGACACGTGAAAGACGATGGGTTGGGGGGGAAAAGGGCGCGGGGTGTGGGACCTGCCTATTTATAGGCAGCAGTGGCGGCGCTGTAGGGTTAGGGTTCGGGCAAGCGGGGCGACGCGGGTGGGCCGGCGCGAGATGGGCCGAGCGGGCGCGGGCGCGGGCTGGCAGGCCAGGAGGGAAGAGGGAACGAGCTAGGCCGCGGAAGCTTGGCCCAGGCGGGGGAAGAGGGAGAAGGTGGGGGGGGGGAAGCTGGGCCGCGGGGTGGCGTTCGGCCCGGGCCAGAAGAGAGAGGGGGAGAAAAGGGAGTGGGCCAAAAGGAGAAGGAAACGGCCCAAGAGCCAAACCTAGCTTTCTTTTTCTCTTTTTATTTTCTCTCTCTCTCCTAAATTCCTAAAATCAAACCAACTCGATTCCTACTCGGGATTTTAAATAGATTTTTCAAGCAATAAAACCTTAATGTAGCTACCAGCATGAGTGCAACATTTCAAAATTTTAATAACACAATGTTGATTAATTTCTTTAGAAAATAATTCTTTTTCATAAAGGCATACAACAACTTAGTTTAATTCTAGGAAAAATTTAAAATTCTCACAAATTGAAAAAAATCAGGGTGTTACAATCACAATGCAAGAATGCAAAGAGTGCAAATGCAAATGCAACAAGTATACAATGCATGATGCGATGCTAAAGAAAAGGGAGAGAACTACTACAAACCAAGGTGTCAACAACGAGTTGTTCCTTACTCAAGCTTGCTCACAATGGACCATTCTTCAAAGCCTTGGGTACACCATGAACCACCATCCCAAGCTTAACCCATGTCTATTGCTATCTCAAGAAGGTTCGAAGTCAACCTACAAACAAAGAGAAACAAACACAACCAAAGACAAAAACAAGAACAAGCAACAATACTATAGATATGTACAAAGGGACAAGCTCAAGGGTTACTCATGTGAAGTTGGAGAGGTCGAGAACATTGAGTTCTCCCCTTAGCTTGTTGAAGGTCTTCTCATCGAGTGGCTTGGTGAAGATGTCCGCTAATTGTTTATGAGTTCGCACGCTCACCAACTCGATGTCCTTCTTCTCAACATGGTATCTTATGAAGTGATGCCTCACTTGAATGTGCTTTGCATGACCATGATCTCCCGTCTTGATGGCCAACTTGATTGCCGCCTCACTATCACAATATAGTGGCATTTGAGTATAGTTGAGGCCATAGTCCGAGAGTGTTTGCCTCAGGTATTGAAGTTGTGCACAACATGCTCCCGCCGCCATATACTCCGCTTTGGCGGTAGATAGAGCCACCAAGTTTTGCTTCTTTGAGCTCCAAGATACTAGAGATCTTCCAAGAAATTGGCAACCTCCTGATATACTCTTTCTATTCACTTTGCACCCCATGAAGTCCGAATCAGAATACCCAAGCAACTCAAAGTTTGTTCCTCTAGGACACCATAAGCCCATTGTAGGTGTGTACTTGAGGTATCTCATAATTCTCTTCACGGCCTTCAAGTGTGACTCCTTTGGATTTGCTTGATAGCGTGCACACAAGCACACACTAAACATGATGTCCGGTCTCGAAGCGGTGAGATAGAGCAAAGACCCAATGATCACTATCACCGGTTTTCCTTTCACATCATCATCCAAGGGTTTGCTAGTAGCTATAGATGTGTGCAAAGGCTTGCAATTCTCCATGTTGAATCTCTTGAGAAGGTCCTTAGTATATTTCTCTTGATAGATGAAGTTTCCCTCTCTCAATTGCTTGACTTGGTATCCAATGAACATATGCAACTCTCCAATTATTGACATTTGGAATTCCCTAGCCATCATCTCCCAAAACTCTTCATTGAATTTATCATTGGTTGACCCATAGATGATATCGTCCACATAGATTTGGCACACAAAGAGATTCTTCCCAACATGCCTCGCAAACAAGGTGCTATCAATGCTTCCAATGGTGAATCCTTTTTTGAGTAGGAAGTTCCTCAAGTGTTTATACCATGTCCTAGGTGCTTGTTTGAGGCCATAGAGAGCTTTCTTCAATTTGTACGCATGTCTTGGATGTTTTGGGTCCTCAAACCTTGGAGGTTGTTCCACATAGCCTTTCTTATTGATCTCTCCATTCAAGAAGGCACTCTTGACATCCATTTGAAAGAGCTTGAAGCCATTATGTGAAGCATAGGCAAGTAAGATCTGAATAGCTTCAAGATGGGCCACGGGAGCAAAGGTCTCTTCAAAGTCAATCCCCGCCACTTGAGAATATCCCTTAGCCACTAGGCGGGCCTTGTTCTTGACAATTACTCCTTTCTCATCTTGCTTGTTCTTAAAGACCCATTTGGTGCCAACCACATTATGATGCTTGGGCCTATCAACCAATTTCCATACTTTGCACCTCTTGAAGTTGTTCAACTCTTCTTGCATGGCAATAACCCACTTGTGATCATCCATAGCCTCATCAATGGTAGTGGGCTCAATCATAGAGAGGGTCATATTGTCAAGGTACCTGTAGTCTCCTCGTAATGGGATACTGAGGAGCACGGTACCTCCAATGTCTGTGACCATCCCCCATGTGCACATTGTCAAGGTTGATGTAGTAATGGGGAGGGTCATATAGTCCAGTGATGTGCTCAAGCACATGCCCCACTTGTGAATGGAGCACGAGCATCATCTTCATTGCTCTCTCAATTGAGAGCTCATGTCTCTTGTTGACTACCTCCTCAAGTAAGAAACCCCTCTCAGGAGTTGTGATTTATTGGAGGAGCTTGTCAATCACTTCATGTGGTGCAATCCTCCGATGTCCCCTAAAAGAGTTTATCCTACACACAAGATCATAGATGCTCAATAGATTCTCACAAAGGTCATTATTCAGATTTCTCACAAATTCACCAAGTTCAAAGAAGATATCCTGTTGGTGAGCTCGATGAAGATGCCAAAGATGATCTTGTGGTGGAGGAGGTGGAGGCGCCGGAGCTGAGGCCGCAAGATTGATCATCTCAAATGATCGAGCGAGCATTGTTGTTGGTGCTCCCCATATGCCAATGCTTGGTCCACCTGAAGTGCTTGGAGTAGAACTTGGAATGGCACTTGAGGTAGAGCTTGACGAAGCGCTTGATGATGATCTTGGTGAAGATCTCATCCCGAAGGGGTTGTAGAAGCTGTTACAAGGCAATCTTGTGGAGGGATCAAAAAAGTTTGAGCTTGAAGCTACTTCTTTCCCTTTACTTGTAGATGCTTCACTGTTTGCTTTGGAAGTCCTTTCCCCGGTCCAGCTTGCAGTGATCTTCTCATCCTCAAAGAGCAGCCCAATCACGTCCTCGATGAAGAGACTCTTCTCCATGAGAAGGTCAAGGGTGATGTAGAAGAGCTTGCTACTCGGGAGCAAGGAGAGGATCTTCTCGATTATCACAATCTTGGGGAGCTCAAAAGAAGTCGCTGCAATCTTGTCCACTATACCTCGCAAGCGAATAAGAGAATCAAGTAAGTCCTCATTGTCATTAGCATAGAATGCAAAGAACTCCTCAACAAGTGAATCACTAGCAAGATCAAGAGGTACACACATATCAGTCCTAGTCATGCTTGTGGAACAAACCGAAACAAGAGTAGCATCATCATCAATCGTCACACTAGGCATACTAGTAGAGCAACCTATCAAGTCATTGCTAGAAGAATCTAGGCACTCACTAGAGCTAGGCACATTCACACAATCATCACAATCATCATACACATGATCATCGGTAAAAGTATTGGCAAAGTCCACAAGAGTATCCATCAACTCATCCGGAATCATGGCGTTTAGGTAGCTTTTAAAGCGATTCTTCCATGGGTCATGACCCGGCCCCGAATGGGATGACATCCCAACTCAATTTGGTCACTACTAAAGGCCGTTAAGCCTTATGTTGAGCACTTGGCTCTGATACCACTTGAAAGGACCGAGTGACCGAGAGGGGGGGGGGTGAATCGAGAACTCGTACTATGTACCAAATTCGCCAATTCACAACTCCTACACAATCCTAGTGGTGATCACACTAGCAAGATAATGAACCTATGAAAGGAACAACAACCTAAGCATACCAGTGGATCACACAAAGACAATACAACTCCTATGCAAGCTAGATACCAAAGATACGCGGAAGCAAGCAACTAGCTAGCAAGGAGTTCTACTCAAGCAAAGCTACTAGATCAACAAGCATATAGAAAGCATACAAGCATGAGTAGCAAAATACATACTAGGGTGATCAATCAAGCCCAAGCAACTTCTATACATGCCAGTGATCAAGTATGAAGGCTAAGCACTACTTAGCAAGTAGAGAAGCCTATTCATGCAAGTCTACAAGGTAGTCAACTAGGGCAAGGTAAGCACACAAGCATGAATAGCACGGTATGTAAATGCAGAAAGTAAAGCATCATAGTAAGGGGTAGAGTAAGAGATGGCTCATGATTTTTTTCTCAAGGTCTTGGAAGGATGGCGCCTTCCCCTACTCCTCGTTGGACCACTCCCGCCGGAGTCCCGGTCCCTCCCGCCACCAAGTGGAGTTCTCGCCCATGAGCCCGCAATCACTCCTAGAGTAAAGACAAGGTGTGCGTCACCGCTGTACAAAGCACAAGCTCGCCTCCCTCGAGAACTTGCCGGACTCCCCGAGCCGACACGGGCGCTCACTAGCGATGCCCCTTTCAACAGCGGGCTCAAACCGTGTATAAACGTGTGACGACCTTCACAACCAATCACGATAGGCTCAATCATCGACACCTAACCGGTCTAGGTCTCACCATAGACCAAGAGTAACAATCTAGATCACACCCCCAAGAACACCCTAGCCTTAGATGTGCAAGATGCTCAAGTTACTCTCCACTAGCACTCTAAAGATATGCAATATCTCCTCCTAGTGCTCTCCTCTTTTCCTCTTGGACCTTACCAAATGCTCTCAGGTATTCCATTGGCTAGGAGAGGTCTCCAAGACCCCAGCAACAAAGTTATATAGGCTCCCAATCTCAAACTAGTCGTTGCCTCACGAAGTTGCCTTTCTGGACCCAATGACCGGACTGTCCGGTCACTCCCAGACCGGACCATCTGGTCTCTCTGGAACGGTTCCCAGAACCATTGGCTGCACTGTCTAGACAACTTTCCTGAACTGACCGGACTGTCCGGTCAGTAGACCGGATCGTTCGGTCCACTTTCTCTCTCCAGTCTAGGTGCCTCCGCAAAACGCTTCCTCGCTGCTCTGTGTCAAGCCATACAGATTGGACCATCCGGTCTGTAGACCGGACCGTCTGGTCTCTATGGCTCCGGCACAGACAGTTTTCTCGCTGTGGCTAAGTCCTAGACAAACTCCCCATAGTGACCATACAGTCCGGTGACCACTGACCCCTCTCTCCGGTCTCTATGTCTAGAAGCTGAAACTTGTCATCCTTGCTTGACTTTGTTTCCCGGCTTCTCCGAACAGCTCCTTGGCTTCTCCACTATCACCTAGTGCCTGTGATTTCACCGAGCAACCTTGCACATCTCCGACTAGAAATGACCTAAGAGAATGACCTAGACCCCCTTGATAGTCCGGTTTTTCCTATGGACTCAAAGACCTAACAACTAGTCAAGTGTTTCAAACACTTGCACCATAGCTTGTTCTCTGCTTTGATCCATCTCCATCAACCCTTGGACTCCATCAAGTTCACAAGCCTCCATGCTTGTGGTCATTTTCATCCATTGCCAAGGCAACCATCATCCATATGATTTATAATATAGTTTAGAGATGATTCCTACATAGACAACACTCATGTAGACATTAGTCACATTTCATACTTGTCATTCATCACCAAAACATCATACCTTGGGGTGACCTCAATGGTCATGATCCTTACACACATGTTTCCGTCAAGACGCCAAGGGTGTCTTGTGGTTTAAGGATCACCTAGTCGTCACAAAGGATTTTGGGCTGCGGAAGAAAATTTTTGATTAGGCACATTTGTCTAAGTATTCTATCCACCCTGGCTACAACAAGATGAATCGTGGATTAAAGGAAAATTTTTGGTGGACTCGCATGAAGCATGAGATCGCATAATACGTGGCCGAGTGGGATACATGTCAGCGTGTCAAGGCCGATCACTTAAAGAAAGTAGGTTTATTACAGCCACTGAATATTCCTAAGTGGAAGTGGGAAGACATATCTATGGATTTCATTGTTGAATTGCCCCTCACCCTTCATAAGCATGATTCTATTTGGGTTATTATTGATAGATTAACCAAGTCTGCTCACTTTATCCCCGTCTGCACCAAGTATAGACCTAAGAAATATGACGAGCTCTACATCTCTTGAATGCTATGCTTGCACGGTGTGCCAAGACCATTATTTCAGATCGAGGAGTCGTGTTTGTTGCCCATTTCTGGGAGCACTTGCATGCTTATTTGGGCACCACATTAATCCGAAGTTCTGCATATCACCTTCAAACCGATGGTCAAACTGGACGAGTGAATCAATTCTTGGATGACATGTTGAGAGCATGTGTTTTAACAAGTGGGAAGAATTGGGACGAACACCTACCCTTTGCAGAATTCTTGTACTATAATAGCTATCAAGAGGGCATAAAAATGTCCCCGTTCGAAGCACTATATGGCCACTCATGTCGTACACCTCTGAACTGGTCGGAATCCGGTGAGAGAACTATCTTTGGTCCTGATCTAGTAACCCAAGCTGAGGAGAAAGTACGTGTCATTCGAGCCAACTTGAAAGCGGCACAATCTCGTCAAATAAGCTATGTTGTTAAGAGACGTCGTCCCTTGGAATTTGAGGAAGGAGATCTTGTGTATTTGCGTGTCTCTACTACTAAAGGCATGCAATGATTTGGAATACAAGGAAAGCTTGCACCACGTTACATAGGCCCACTCAGAATCATTGAAAAGTGTGGTCCCATTGCGTATCGTTTGCAATTACCGGCAAAACTATTCAGAGTGCACAATGTATTCCATGTATCACAACTCAAGAAATGTTTGAAGGCACCCTCTGAGGTCATTATTCAAGGAATGGATCAATTGAAGGAAGACCTTTCATATCCCAAATGCCCCGTCAGGATTATCGATCAAAAAGATCGGGTAACAAGGAACAAGACCATCACTTTCTACAAGGTTCAATGGAGTAACCACTCTGAAAGAGAAGCTACTTGGGAACAAGAAGAGTGTCTGAACACTCATTATCCTGAAGTCCTAGCTTCATACTTAAGGATCGGTTTCCCCTCTTGACGTCAAATAACCGTTTTAATCTTGGGACAAGATTCCTTTAAGGGGAAAGGGCTGTGACACCCATGGTGTCACCCTAGTTACTAACATAGTTAAGAAAGAAATCAAAAGAAGAAAATAACAAATCAAAAACACAAATTTGAATTTTATTTGAAATCGGTTCAAATCTGACTTGAACTAGAGCTGCTACTTTTCACATGTAAGTGACCCAAACAAATTTCATAAACTTGATCTATGCACCACATAAGAATTTTGTAGAGTTTATGGTGATTTTATCACTTGGGAAACTAGTCCAAACATTTCAAACTATGCTCAGAAATGATGTAAGTTTAAAAATTCCAATTTCAAATTTTGTTAAGCTTCACTAAACCAGATCATACTCATAATTAAGGTACAATCTTTAGGATCAACATATAATTTTTTCTTGATTTAATAAAAGCAATAAACACTACTTTTGGAATTTTTGCCAAATGTTAATTTTTTGGGCAAATTTCAGCCTTGACAGTCAACCAAGTTTGAAATCAAATAAGTCTTACAAACATTTATTTTCCAGAATCACATCTTCAACTTTTAGCTACTACAAACATTTATCTTCAGGTATGTGCAACCCTTTTCAAATTTTAACTTCATGTGATGCTCCAAGTATTATTTGCAAAGTGCCTAAAAGCTAAGGAAATTCCCAGACTTAGAATTTCTGCAAGTTTCCTAATCTATGAGCCATTTTTAAAATTTCATATCTCTTAGACCTCTCAGTGCATGTTCTGCATGTCTAGACCATGATGTTCTACAAACTTTACTCTATAATATGGTCCCTTTGGTTTTTCTAAGCAAATGCATCTAGTGCTCCAAGTTTCGGCTTTAAAATCCTTCATCTCGCTGTTTACTGGTTTTAAACCCCCGAAGGGTCCCACTTGTCAGCGACTCAGAGAAAGCACACTCCCGTGCCACCGCTCCCGCCGTTTGCTCATCACCGTGTGGCCGTCGTTGTACGGTCAACCGACCACCTGGTCGGATCGACGACCCTACCCGTGAGGCGCTAAGCCCTCCTGGCGCACTCCTCTTCTCTCTCCCTCATTCAGCCCCTCTGGTCCAATACGAGCCACCATTAGCAGTCGTGGCAGAGCTCCGACGCCCAGCCGCTGGGCCGCCTCTCGTTGCTCGACGACCGTGCCTAAAGCTCCGCCTAGCCCCTCTCCCATGGCTTGCAAGATCTGGCCGTCTCCCTCGCCTCAAATCACCGGCAATTGGAGGTTCCATCCCCACCTCCAGCCACCGTGGTTCTGTGTTGCGTCTCTGCTCCGGTGAGGCTTGGTTCGATTGCTTCCGCCGGCGTGCTTCTCTCTAGGTTGCGCATCCATCTGAGCAAGCTTAGCTCCAATTTTTGTAGAGAAAACACCGGAACATTGGTCGTTGCCAGCGCCTGCCACCTCGGTCCGCCGCCATCGCTTTCCCTTGTCGCGCAACTGCTCGGGTGAGTTTCTCTGCCCTCTTCGGTGTGGCGCGCCATGGCCCTGCTCCACTCCGTCCTTCCCCGCCGCTGCAAACCCCGACAGGCCGCCATTGCGCTAGCGTCGCCACGCCACCACCGCGAGGGCACGCGTGCGCGAGAGCTCCAGCTGTGGCCAAGCCAGAGCTTGGCTGGGCCAGGAGTGGCCTCGGGCCACCATGCCGTCTGGGCCGGATCCGGCCCCCGGAGCCCCACCTCACCCCGCCTGCCTGCTGGGCCGAGCTGGATGCGGCCCATCGGCCAAAGTTTTTCCGAAAATTCCTATGTAGCCAAAAATAATTAGTTACTACTTCAAAAATCGGCACAAAAATATTGGCTTTATATAAAAATGCACCAAAATACTTTATGGACTCCCTGTGATGTGTAGTATTTTATAAAAATGATAACACACTCTCAAAGCACATATTTCTTTATGCATGTTGTAAATGGTTAAAAAACAAAATAAAATCATAATTAATTTCCAGTGCATTATTTGTTTATCATGTTTTGCATGCATGACCATTTCATTATTTCCAGGCATTTCACCAAGTGTCATATTTAAATTTCGAGGATTTTATCTGTAATGAATAATTTAGTGTTTGCATTATTTTAATTAATAGAAAATATTGGTACCTATTCTCACCATGAGATTTGGTATAAAAATCTTGCATACTGTCCTACACGACCTATATTTTTCTCACTGGTATTTGTCTTTCAGATCCATGCTTAGTCATAATAACATTTAATTTGTTTTGACAAAATTTTGAATATAATTAACTTGAGAATGTACCTTTGTATGGTAATCACATGCACACTTTTCTCCCTGTCATTTTAAGTTTTATTACATTGATTTCACCCTGAGAGCAAGACTAATGCTTTCGCCGAATGCTGGCGAGAAGCTCCTGCCACCTCACTTTATCGCCGGCCTCGTATAGTAAGCTGCCTATTCAATCAGCTCTTACTTTGATTATTTTAATATTTGAGAATGCATGCAACGGTATTAATTGGTGGAAAGGTGTCAGTTTCACGGGAGTTACTGCTTGCGCCGGCTTGCGGCTAGCGATTGACGAGTCGCCCGCATTCTTCTCTCTCTTCTGTTCTCTCTCCTCTAGTTAGGATTTTGATGACATGGATATCTATTTAGCCTGCTGACTAGGACCCATAATACTTGCTCTGATCGTTATGTATGCTCACCTAGATGGTTTAAACACACTTCATCGTTGCACCGTTGTCACTATAAAGTCCGCTCTCATTATACGAAACTATATGAAAGAAAAATAAAGAGTCACCAATATTATCTTCTAATTGATGGCACCAAAATTTAACCGGTCCCATCTATCAGAGGCGGGAAATTAAAATCGGCTGAAGTCAATGATATTCAACGGCCGAAGGAAGTTACGTGGGCCCGATAGTGTTGTTTTATTTCTTTCTGTTTTTAGTTTAGATGTTATTTTAAAACTCTGGTCAGTTCGTTTAGGAGTCCTGACCGAGTCGGGTTGAAACCTCCTGCATGAGGTTATAAATATGTAATAGGATCTATACAAGAAAAACAACACTTTCATTCAATACAATTCGGCGCATCGCCAACTTTTCGACGAAACCCTCGTCTCGCGCGGGCTGCATTGGCTCCGATCTCGGCGTGAGTTTTGGATTAGTCACCCTCGGTAATTCTATCAATTTCAACTAGTACTTTCTCATTAATTTGATATTCTAGTTGCTATCGTTAGAATTGCTAGTTATCCGGTAATTAGATCTGTTTAGTGCGTGTTTTATCGACTCTGATTACAATACTGCCTTGGTTGAAGCCGATCTATTGTAATCTTGATAGATTTTATAGGTATTATTTAGGTCTAATTATTCAAGTCACTTTATTGATTTTATCTATAAATTAGTTAAATCTAGTTTTATCTATTATGTTTGAATATTGTCTCGATTAAGTTCGATCTATTCGAATCAGTAAGGCTGCATCAGTTTTGACCTCTTGCTGGACAGATGGGGATATATTTGATCAGTTTATAGGTAGATTCGATAGGGTTCTATCGAGACGTTTAGCCGATATGTTATCACGGTTCAATCGACTTTTTGATGCTTAATTGATCATATTATTTATTTTGATAGTCGGTTGCCCTCTTGCTTAAATAAGATAGATTTTATGATTACGAGGCATATTTGCAATACCAGCTAATTAAATCTATCGACCTGATGCCATCGACAGAGCGAGTTTATGCGTATTTACTGTAGATTTATCGACTCAGCACTATCGACTCTGGCACTTTTCATCAACTTGGCCAGTCCTTTCGTGAATACTGTAGATTTATCAACTCTGGTCGGTCAACTTGTTCTTTTAGTGTCATCTATGATCCTAGACTATTTATTGAATTAATTTTGCGGATAAGTCAATACAATCAGCCGATTAGCCTAATTTCTTTCATTTTCTTTATTTTATGTAATAGCCTCGGTTGGTTTCACGAATAGTGACTATCGGCTTTCTTCATAGGCCTGTCCTAGTCCGGTGACCCGTGTCATCTGACCGTTTGTTTCTTTGTCAATTAGCAGAGAAAATCGGCTGGCACACCCCGGTTTCTCGTATTGAGTCTGCACTGGAGTTAAGCAGATCTTCCAGGTCACGCGTGGTGATTTTCGTGTCAACACTAATGCACCCCTGCATTTTTATATATGCATCATGTTGTAGCATGCATTTGTTGAGGAAGTGCCATGAATTTCTCTCTATCCTTACTTGCATTGCATTTCATCCAATAGGACTCAACAACGGGAATGTGGAAGTGGAGATAGTTCCGGAGGAACCTGGAGCTGAGACAAATATTCTTAAGAGTGCTAACTGTGATCTGGACCAAGGCAAGCCCCAGTGCACTCCTATGTTTTAAAAGTTTTATTTTGTATCACCTATATGTGCGTCATGTATTGTACATCACGTGTAGGAATTAACTGAAGCCTTGGTGCATGTAGGCAAAACAAAATCCTATGGGTATGAGTACAGTTTGTACAAGCCTCGCTAGAAATGCTAAGCTAAATTGCGGATCAATAGAAAACATCGAGTAGTCTGGGGATTACTCGGTATAGGGTAGTTGGTCACTATTACCCTCTTAAGCTTGAGAAAGGAATTAAATTGAGACTAAACGGGGAAGTGCATGCGTAGGTTGAGGTGACAAGGTTGGCCCTTGTTTGCCATAGCCCTATTTGTGTCGGTTGGGATTGCTTCAAGTGTGGCCCCGTTGAGCAAAAGTTTGAATAGTACCAAGTGCATGCTAGTGATATGGGCACTAGTAAACCGACATAGCTTGATTACCGTAGTGGTTGGATGATACCCTACTCTTCTTCTGGTGATGAAGAGGGTATGGTGGAATGTGGGTATGTGTTGGAAGGGAGAGTGCATGGGCTACCCATGGATTGCTTTGACGGAAGGATCGCATGGGGTGACGTGTACTCAGGAAAAGTGGGACCCAGACTGACCCTGTTGTATCTCGCAAAAGGTTGTCATACATGACTCCTTGGAGTGTGCGTGCGCCGTGTATTTAGGTTTCTCCTGGAGGATGTAAATCGATTCGAGTCGATGTCCCTCGCGATTATTGAGTACCACTTGTGATAGATGTCACATTGTCATCGGTGTCCTATTGAAGTAAGAAAGTGAAATGATGATGATAATTATACTTGTTGTATTTCTATTAATTGTATTTCAACCATGATTGCTGTAGTATAGATGCACCACATTTATTTTATGCAAGAACCCTATTAATTTGTCTAAAATATGAAAACTAAGGATACAATTATTAGTGTTGTTTTTGCAATTATTTCAACAACATCTGGTCAGCCCCCTGCATGCTAGGTGTCGGTCTAAGTGTGCCATTTTGATGGGTAAATCATGCTGAGTATTAGTTGCTAGAGGTTTGTTGTTTAAGTTTTTGTACAAGTATATCACATGTTGTGCACACTGAGAGTGGAAATCACTTGGAGTGGGATGGTGAACCCCCGAAGGGATGGACCATAGAATGGGTTCCTGTTTCTCCTACTCCAGAGGAGCACGATGAATGATTCATGGTTAAGGGCTGCCATGAATTATTGTAAGATATGTGTCATCGAGATTATTTGCTTCCGCTAAGACTTAGTTTTCGAACTTCAAACTCTTCTATGTATCCTAAATTTGAACCTAAATTGTAATAACTTAATTTCGACATTTCACTCTATTTTCTATGTTCATTTGTGTATTGATTGACTCTTGCTTCATCAAGTGTCACCCGAGTATCGATCCTTGACTAACCCCTCATTTTGAGGTGGTGATGTCACAAAAGGTAAACTTGGCTTTTTATGAAGCTTATGAACTAATCTTGCTAAAACTTGCTCACCATATGTATAATTTCTTTTATCCCTGTTGAAACTTGCATTGAGGCTAGTCTAGAAGATGTCTTGTGTTTGGCACCTTGTGTTTGCGAAATAGAAGGCTTTGCAAATGTTTAGCTCATGATGGAACATTGTGGGAACGTGTGTTCCTTTTGCTACAAAGACATGCTCTTTTGTCTTGTGCATAAACTTGAATAATCTGCTAAGTTCTTTGATCAAGAATAATTCTAAAATGCTAAATCCAAGCACTGTGACTTGAAGCCTCAGGGTGTTTGCCGTACCCAGTCATGCAACCCTCCGCATGGATAAGAGGACACATGTGGATAAACAATAATCACCTGATCAACTGAGTCTCGATTGTATATGTGAGCGTTTGTAAAGCTCATTTTCTGCAAATGCTGGTTGACCTAGTTGAGATTGAAACTAGCTAGATTCTTATGATTCACTTGATGCTTGTTTTGTCTTGGATAGGAGTACTTACACATATGGTGGCAGAATTTTTTTCATGGTGAGCAAAATTTGATTCTATCTAAACTAGTCAATCTCTCTGCTTAGCTTGTATAGCTCTTGGTGCTTATGCCTTGCTATCTATTTTTGATCTTTGTATGGTTGTGCGCCATTGCTTTCACACTTCGTAGCTCTATGCTTATGATTAGCACAGTTAAATGCTTGTTTGCATAATTGTTGAACCTCCTTAGGTTTGCATTTTCATGCATTGCATGTTTGCATGTTCTTTTGCCTCTTTGATGAGTTCATTCCTAAAGTGGGAGAAAATATTAGGTAATGCACAAATAATGTTAAGAAACTTAAAATGATCCATTTTGCATTGCATGAGACCTACCACAAGTTGAGAGGGAGCCTATCGTGAGCTCGAGCGTTTTCTTGTGCTTTTCACATTCTTTACGTCTCAAGTCGCTTTTTTTTTGCCAACTCTTGGTTTTGTGATCCCCACTTTGCTAGATGGCTTGTTTTCACCTTTTCTTTGGGTTTGTCCACTTGGATGAGCTTATTTTGTTTTGCATTTCAAACTCTAATCTTTGTGCATTTGGTGTTGTCAATGTACTCATCAAGGGGGAGATTGAGAAACCATGTGGAGATGTGCCATGGTTTGTAATATATGTGATGAGTAATTGACTTGAGCAGATTTGGTGTTTGAGTTGAAATGCGGGAATCTGGGGATTGCATGAGTTTGTGCATGTCATGGTTTTGACTAACCGAGTTGGTGAAGGTATTTGTGAAGTTGCAGGAGATAGGAAATGTGTTTGCTTGTCTCATGATGTGTAGGTCAATGGAGTCGACTTGGCCGTCAAGGCGAGAGGATCGGGCACAAGTAGGGGACTTGGGGCCGAACGATCGGGATGCCGGGTGAAGTCAAGGGTGATCCACACCGTACTCATGGAGAGGCAAGAAGCACGGATGGTTTCGAGGTTGAGCCTCAAAACCGTGGTGGTGATGAAGACGGCATGTTGACCAAGTCAAGGCGAGCGGGATACCGGTGCAAGTGACAAGGGGGCCCGATGGATAGGGACCGAGAGAGACTTGCCGGTGGTCAAGATCACGGGACAAGGTAACACGCGTCAATGTCGAGATGTCACGCTTTGAAAACCATGTAAAGCGGTTTATCGGTTTGGGCCTCAAAACTGATGGCAGCGGTTGTGGTTCACGTGGCACCATCGAGGAGCTTGGGTCAAGGCAAAGCAAAGTTGTGATGGGTCCGATGGCATTCGGGCAATGAGGAGAAAGATGGATGATTTTACCCCCGGTAGTAGGTGGGTGTGTTATGTAGGTCATGGGTCGTATTGTCATGTGGACAATATACCTTGGGCATATATAAGGAGTGGTAAGGGTGGTGAAAGAGGTGCCTCTCTTTCCCTTAGCCTTGCCTTAGATCCTCATTCAAAGTGCTAGGAGAGGTCTTCATGTAATAGAGGAGAGGAGAGGGTGTGTGAGAGACATCTCTTGCTCTTCCAAATAGTGGAAGGAAAAGGGTGGCTTCCTAGCATTGTACCTATGGATCTTGTAAGCATGTTTCTATGATATGAGATTTATTTTTGCGCTCAAGATCTTCCTCTCTCCCTAAATCCCGAATTTCTCTTTTCCCCTATTTTTGGAGCTATTTTCGTGGGGATTTTTGATCCCCTTTTTGGATGAGTTTTTGGGGTGGATTTCTTGGGGGATTTCGTGCTATGATGAGATAGATCAATCCTACATATGTCCATGACCAGATCAAGAGCTCTAGCACCTTTGATTTGAAGGATTTCTCAAGTTTCCCATTTTTTGGTGTTCTTGGCACAAGATCTGAAATTCGTGATGATTCCTTGAGCCAATTGAGTGGATCTTCTAGGATTAGGGTCATGGTGTGTTGAGGATTGTCTGATCCAAAAATCACATCATTTGGAGTTTGTTTGATTAAGTTTTGGTTAACTTTTGTCTAATCCAGAATCCTTTTTCTATTCTATCGGGGGTCGATCGGCACTGCCGATGACCAGGACCGGCACAGCCGTTGGGTCAAAACTCTGATCGGCTCAGTCGATATCTTAAGTCTGAACCCAGCACCGGCATTGCCGATTGGTGTGACCGGCACTGCTGATGGTTCCAACCGACACTGCCAATGGACCTAACTGGCACTGCTAATGGGAGTTCAGAGAGGTCTGACGTGTGTGTGTTTGTTGACTATTTTGAGTCTTTTTCAGTTCTCTTTTGTTTCCGCTGTGTTCCATTGTTGTTGTTGATCACTCCTAAGGGTAGCACATCACAAGTTGATGTGTGTAGCCTTAGTGATCGGTTTAGAGGTTGGCTTGGGTTGTGATTGGGACATAAGCCAAGTTCTTGAGAAGAATTTTGATTGGCTCCCATTCACCCCCCACCCCACTCTGATCGCCTTCTCGGTCCTTCAATAGGACTCCGAGGCGGTTCTAGGCTAAGGCCATTAGCACTGCTTGCTATATTTCCAATCAGATTTTCTTGCGCTCAATTCTTAATGTGACTTCCTATGAGCTACGTTTTGGGAGGAAGTCATCTCATTTGCATGCCTTTGGTTGCAAGTGCTTCATTCTCAAGTGTGGAAATCTTGGTAAGTTTGAGTCTAGATCTTCTGATGGCATCTTTCTTGGATACACTCTTCATGACCATTCCTACAGAGTTTTGAATTTGGAAACTAACACCATCGTAGAGTCCTGTGATGTAACCTTTGATGAATCAAACTCTTGTGCAAGCAATGTGATTGAGACTGCAGGTACCAAGGAGATGGAGGAGAGCATCTTTGTAGAGGAGGACCTACAGAGCTTGGATGATGACGATGATGAGTCATTCCATCCCACAATCGAGGTTGTTTCTGCTGCTACCACCACTCCAGCAGAGGGTCCAAAAGCTTCTACATCTACTTTAGTAGCTGTCGAGCGAGCTCCAACTATGGTTGAGGGGGAGATACGCTCTGAGAGAGAGGCTCCACACCACATTCAGCATCAACATCCACCTCAACAGATGATCAGTAATCTCTATGAGAGGACAACAAGGTCAAGGTCTGCATATCTCGCTTGCTTTACCAACTTTCTATTTGTTGCAACCTTTAAACCCCAGGATGTTGGACATGCACTATCTGATGAACATTGGATTAATGTCATGCATGAGGAGTTAAAAAACTTTAAGAGAAACAAAGTATGGACCCTATAGAGCCTTCTGTTGGTGTCAATGTCATAGGAACCAAGTGGGTCTTTAAAAGCAAGCATGGGGAAGATGGTGAGGTTGTTAGAAACAAGGCTAGGCTTGTTGCCAGGGTTTCACTCAAGTGGAGGGCTTAGACTTTGGGGAAACCTTTGCTCCTGTTGCACGCATAGAAGCCATTAGGATCTTGCTTGCATTTGCAGCCTCTAAGGGCATAAGACTCTATCAAATAGATGTCAAGAGTGCTTTCCTAAATGGTTTCATAGAGGAAGAGGTTTATGGTAAACAACCACCTAGCTTTGAGCATAACAAATATCCAAACCATGTGTACAAGCTTCAGAAGGCTTTGTATGGGCCAAAGCAAGCACCTAGGGCATGGTATGCTAGGCTTAAGACTTTCTTACTAAAGCGCGGGTATATCATGGGGTGTGTTGAAAAAACCTTGTTCACTCTCAAGCATGGCAATGACTTTCTAATGGTTCAGATTTACATGGATGATATCATCTTTGGTGGTTCCTCTCATGCTTTTGTGTCTAGATTTCAGGAAGCTATGGAAAGTGAATTTCAGATGTCGATGATGGGCAAGCTCACCTTCTTTCTTGGTCTTGAAATCAAGCAGTGCAAGCAAGGCACCTTCATACATCAAGCCAAGTACATGAAGGATCTCCTGAAGAAGTTCGACATGGTCAATGTGAAGCCGTTGACTACACCGATGTCCACTACAACGGCACTTGACCCCGATGAAGACTGTGAAGCGGTGGACCAAAGGGAGTACAGGAGCATGATTGGCTCCCTCTTGTACCTGATGATGACAAGACCCGACATACAATTAGTGGTGTGTCTTTGTGCTCGCTTTCAAGCTTCCCCAAGGCACACTTATCGCAAGGCTGTCAAGCGCATCTTCAGGTATCTCAAATACACCCATGAGTTCGGCCTTTGGTACTCTGCATCTTCATCGCTTGATCTCATTGGGTGTAGAATTGATAGGAAGAGCACTTTTGGTACTTTCCATTTCTTGGGTACTTATTTGATCTGTTGGTCTTCTCGTAAGCAGTCGAGTGTAGCCCAATCCACCACAGAGGCTAAGTATGTTGCTGCCACTAGCTGCTGCTCATAAATCTGATGGATTGTGTCCACCATGAGAGACTATGGGTTAACCTTTAAGAGTGTTCCACTCATGTGTGATAACTCAAGTGCCATATGCTTAGCCAAAAACAAAGTCCAGCGTGGTATGGTCAAACACATTAATGTGCAATTCCATTTCCTAAGAGACAATGTTGAGAAGGGGGAATGTTGAGCTCAAATACATCGACACCAGAAACCAACTAGCTGATATCCTTATCAAGCCCCTAGATGCTTCGAGACATGCTTTTCTTTTAGAGGAACTTGGTGTTTGCCATCCCTATGGCATCATTTGAGGGGAAGTTGGCGTTCTCTTGTATATATGTATCTTACCATTTTCGTATTGCATCCCATATGTAATATATGCATTGTTAGATGAGCTTTGATTCTTATGCTTTCTTGCATTTCTCTTTGCTATGATTGAGCTTGAGCTGAGTTGTGTGGATGTGATGGTAATCTGTCATGCTTAGATTTTCTAGATGGCTTGTTATAGACCCTTTTGAGCAACTTGCTAATCTTAGCTTCTTGTGAACCTTATGAACTAATCTTGCTAAAACTTGCTTGATGTGGACAAGGGTTCCCGATCTTCCGAAAGGTTCTGGATACGTTGATTTGGTCGGAGGCGACACACAAATCGATCCGGCTTCAGAATAGCACGTTCTAAACCCCGCAATCGCAGTACGACGTCTCCTCTGGTTATCAACTGTCCTAAAATGATTGACCTCGTCGAGAAGGCTAATCCCTGCCTGTGAATCAAGAACACAAGCAAGAACAAAGAAGAAAGCAACACAATTGCAGATGTATTATGAATCTCACGAAGTTGGGGTCTCACAAACCGTGATGACGGCGAAACTGTTATGAATAGAATAATCTAAGCAAAACCCAAACCCTAATGGTGCGATGGCGGCTGTATATGAAGACCCTAGGGTCATGCAAGACCCTCTAGACGCACCCCTACTTGGGCTCAACTAGATACAAAGCCCAAAGGCCAAAAACAGGCGACACAACACCAAAATAGATTCTGGACTCTCTCTTGTTTCGACGATTCCCGATGACTCCGGACGAATTTTGATATGAGACCGGCGGCATTGGACATGTCTTCTTCTTATATTTCCGTGCATATGTAGAACGTCCAAATCCGAGTCCGTATGCGTCTTGGGCATCCGTTTTAGTGCAGACTGGTCCTGAGCCCCAAAACAGACTCGAAGTCGGTTTTGGTTGGGCCTCCACCTTGGCTTCCACGTCCTTGCTGGTCCTCCACGTCTCCAATTCCTTCTCCCATCATCTCCTGGTCCTCTCCATGGTTCCTAATTACAATATAATCATTAGGTAGCAAACCATTCTCAAAAGTGACATATAATGAAGAATGTAGGAACGAGCTCACCTCTAAATTTAGTCGTCGTGCACGAGCTCTAGTCATTGGACCTTGCAAGTCCAAAATTGGAGGAGTGTTGCATGTATCCTTAGGAGTGATGTCCTCATCATCCTCCCCCTCTTGAAGTGGAGTCGTCCTTGACTCAAGCTCATTCTCTTCTCCCAAGTATGGTTTCAAATCTGAAATGTTAAAAGTAGGACTAACCCCGAACTCGGGAGGCAACTCAAGTTTGTATGCATTATCATTAATTTTCTCAATTATTTTGAAAGGACCATCAGCTCTAGGCATTAATTTAGACTTTCTCAAATCTGGAAATCTATCTTTTCTCAAGTGTAACCATACTAAATCTCCTACATCAAGTTTTACTTCTTTTCTACCTTTACTACCAGCAATTTTATACTTGTCATTCATCTTTTCAATGCTAAGTCTAGTGGTCTCATGCATTTTTAAAATAAATTCAGCACGTTCCTTAGCATCAATATGAACTCTCTCATGAATAGGTAGAGGAAGTATATCAAGTGGAGTACGGGGATCAAAACCATACACTACTTTGAAAGGACTTACCTTGGTAGTAGAATGTGTTGCCCGATTATATGCAAACTCAACATGAGGCAAACATTCTTCCCATTGCTTCAAATTTTTCTTCAAAATAGCTCTCAACATAGTACCCAAAGTGCGGTTCACCACCTCAGTTTGTCCATCAGTTTATGGGTGACAAGTTGTAGAAAACAACAACTTTGTACCCAACTTATTCCAAAGCGTGCGTCAAAAGTGACTCAAGAATTTTGCATCACGATCTGAAACAATAGTAGAAGGCATACCATGCAAACGAACAATTTCTTTGAAAAAGAGATCAGCAATATAACTAGCATCATCAGTCTTATGACATGGTATAAAGTGTGTCATCTTAGAAAATCTATCCACAACAACAAAAATACTATCACTCCCCCTCTTAGTCCTAGTCAGTCCTAAAACAAAGTCCATAGAAATATCCGCCCAAGGAATAGAAGGAACAGGAAGTGGCATGTATAAACCATGTGGATTCAAGCGAGACTTAGCTTTTTGACATGTAGTGCAGCGAGCAACAAAGCGCTCAACATCTTTCCTCATCCTTGGCCAAAAGAAGTGTGTGGCCAAAATATCCTCCGTCTTCTTGGCACCAAAATGACCCATCAATCCACCTCCATGCGCCTCCTGTAACAACAAAAGACGAACGGAACCAACTGGAATGCATAGGCGGTTAGCTCTAAACAAGAATCCATCATTCAACACAAATTTATTCCATGCACGACCTTCTTTACAATGCAGCAATACATCCTTAAAATCAACATCAGCAGCATATTATTCTTTAATTGCCTCAAGTCCAAAAATTCTACAATCAAGTTGAGGCAATAAAGTATAGCGCCTAGATAAAGCATCAACGATCACATTATCCTTCCCTTTCTTATGTTTAATAATGTAAGGAAAAGACTCACTAAATTCAATCCATTTAGCATGTCTATGGTTCAAATTACATTGAGAACAAATATACTTAAGTGATTCATGATCAGAATGAATAACAAATTCTTTGGGCAACAAATAATGATGCCACATCTCTAAACAACGTACAAGTGCATACAATTCCTTATCATACGTGGAGTAATTCAAAACAGGCGCAGTAATTTTCTCACTAAAGTATGCAATAGGTTTACTATCTTGCATCAAAACACCACCAATGCCTATACCACTAGCATCACATTCAAGCTCAAAAATCTTATCAAAATTAGGTAATTGCAGCAATGGTGCATGTGTAAGTTTATCCTTCAAAGCATCAAAAGACTCATGATGTACCTTACCCCAATGGAAATCAATGCCCTTCTTTGTCAACTCATGCAAAGGTGCAGCAATGGTGCTGAAATCTTTGACAAAGCGGCGGTAGAAACCTGCAAGACCAAGAAAACTCCTCACCCGTGTGATAGTTTTTGGTACAGGCCAGCTCTTTATGGCTTCAATCTTTGCCTCATCCACCTCAGTTCCCTGTGGAGTCACAACATAGCCAAGAAAAGAGACTCGATCCGTGCAAAAGATGCACTTCTCAAGGTTACCAAATAAACGTGCATCTCGTAAAGCATCAAAAACAGCACGCAAATGATTCATATGTTCATCTATAGATTTGCTATAAATCAAGATATCATCAAAGTAAACTACCACCAATTTGCCAATGAAAGCTCTTAAAACCTCATTCATCAAGCGCATGAAAGTACTAGGTGCATTAGTTAACCCAAAAGGCATTACTAACCACTCATATAATCCAAATTTGGTTTTGAAAGCTGTTTTTCATTTGTCTCCAAGTTTCATTCTAATTTGATGGTAGCCACTACGTAAATCAATTTTAGTGAAAATTATAGCACCATATAACTCATCAAGCATGTCGTCTAGCCTAGGAATAGGATGACGATACCTAATAGTAATATTATTAATGGCTCTACAATCTACACACATATGCCAAGTACCATCTTTCTTAGGAACCAAAAGTACAGGAACAGCACAAGGACTAAGTGATTGACGAACATACCCACGATCCAAAAGGTCTTGAACTTGTCGTTGTATCTCCTTAGTCTCCTCAGGGTTGGTCCTATAAGCACCATGGTTTGGCAAAGTAGCACCCGGAATCAAATCAATTTGATGCTCAATCCCTCTCAAAGGTGGCAATCCCGGGGGTATCTCAGCTGGAAAAACATCCTCATACTCCTGCAAAAGGTTAGTGACAGCAGAAGACACAGCACTAGAAGCAATATCATCAAGCGAAAACAAAGCTTCTTTGCATATCAAAGCATAGCAAATATCATCATTATCAGAAATTTCAGCAAGCTTAGATTTTGTTGCAAGACATGAACGACCTTGTAATTTAATTCCAGCACCCTTAGAACTTGAAGAATCATTAACATTACTAGGTGTAGAATTAGAATTAACAGGTTGTTGAATTTCAAGACCTTTATTTTTTAAACTAGCAGCTCTTTCTAAATCAGCTTGTACAATTTCAGCAGGGGTCATTGGTAACAAAGTAATTTTAGTTCCTTTATACATAAAAGTGTACTTATTACTTCTACCATGGTGTACAACATCATTATCAAATTCCCAAGGTCTACCCATTAAAAGTGAACATGCTTGCATGGGTACGACATCACAATCAACAGAATCCACATAAGAACCAATGGAAAAAGGAACTCTGCAAGTTTGTATTACCTTAGCTTTTCCAGAGTCGTTTAACCACTGAATGTAGCACGGATGTGGATGTGGACGTGTGGTCAAAGCAAGCTTGTTGACCACATCAGAACTCACCAAGTTATTGCAGCTCCCTCCATCAATGATGACACGTGCTCGGCGGTTCTTGATGACGAAGAAAATCTGGAACAAGTTGTGGCGCTACGTCGTCTCGGGCTGATGAACTTGTGTGCTAAGGACACGTTGAACAATAATGTTCATGTATCCTGTGGTGTCTCCGCCTCCAAGGACGAGGTCACTGCCGATGGCAGCGATGTCCTCCTCCTCATCCTCCACATCGGAGGTGCTCATGTAACCGCCATCGTCTGTCACCACATATGCCCGCCTACTTGGACAATCTTTCTGCACATGACCAAGTCCATGGCACCGGTGGCACTGAATCCCTGTAGTGCGCCCTGTCGAAGCAACAGAGGAGGCACTACTAGCTGGTACCTGCACAGAAAGTTTACCTGAGCGCATAGAAGGTGCAGGGGCTGATCTTGGGGCTACAGAAACAACACTGGTTCCCTTGGTAGCTGCTGGTGGAGGCGGCCGGAAAGATGGCCTGGGCAGCCCCGAAGTCCCCGTCGAGCGTAGGGGGTAGGAGTTCCTTGACTTGCTATACTCCTCAAAAGCATGGAAAAGTCCCTGTGATTCTTTCTCTGCAAGCATAGCATACTGGAAACACTAGGTGAGGGTATAATATTCTTTATAATCAAGGATGTCCTGAATTTCTTTTCTTAAACCAGAATAAAAGCGACAAATCTGATCCTCTACTTTTTCAACTACAGCACAACGAATCAAACCCTTCTGAAGCTCACTAAAATACTCCTGAATAGTTTTATCTCCTTGGTCTAAATGTTGCAGTTTATTACGAATCTCTCTATAAAAAGAAGGGGGAACAAAACGATCACGCATTGCTACCTTAAGTTCTTCCCAAGTAGTAGGCAAATCAGTTTCAGTAGCTAGACCACTCCACCAAACAATAGCGAAGTCCTTAAACTCACTAGTAGCTTGTCTAACTCTATGTTGTTCAGGAACAAGGTGGGCATTAAATTTTTGTTCTACAGTCATCTCCCAATCAAGATAAACATTACCATCACACTGACCCGAAAACGAAGGAATTGAAAACTTAATTTTAGCATACGGGTCATCTGGAGCATAGTTACCGTGTGGACGACGGTTGTAGTTATGGAAACCACCCATACCTTGAGTATTATGTTGCAAACGACATCGTAATCGTGCGGTCCTTGTAGCTGACCTATCCACGGTGCCACCAGCCTTATACACCGTGTCTTCATCATGGACATCTTCAACATTGTTGTTGTTGTTATTGGTGTTCGTATTATTGGTTTTAGGAGCGGTCTCCAACGCAACAACCTGATCGGTTAACTTAGAGACCTGCTTCTCTAACCGCTCGATGCTTTCTCCAATGTGAAGCTTGCTGACCGCATCAGTAACGGCTCTGGTGATCGTCTCTGCCAAATCACTCTGAGCAGCCTGCAAAGCCTTCTGGAGCTGCTCTTGGCTCACACACTCAGCAAATTGTGAGGGTGAAGCCATCTCTCCGTCGTCACTTCCTGCCATCACAAACACCAAAACAGGAAATAAATAGTGAAGGTTATCCCAATAAAACAGCTAAGCAGTGGTGCCTCTCAATACAACAAAAGTAAACTCCTTACAAAGCTCTTACAAAGTTCTGAAAAGCAAAGCAAAGGATACCAGAGAGATGTGTTCCACGATTGCAAGGGTCACAAAATAATCTGTGTGCTGTCCAGAAGAAATATGTAGAGCTAGGAAGGCCAAATATATATATGTGAGTGGCACACAAATCAAAAACAGATAGTAAAGATGAATAAGTGCTCAAATAACTTGTCCCTAGTTGCTGGTCTAAGTATGTCCTAGAACAGTAGTGATAGCAAAGTAGAAACAAGGAGACAAAGGCACAACAGGCGATAACAGGGGGCTAAGTGCAAAACAGCCAAATCCAGAAATTTCAGGGGGCTAGATGTAGCACTAGTAGAAATCCCAAATTTTGTTTTTTTATTTTATTTTTTTGATATTTTTTCCCAACTCACTAACAATGGAGGAGAATCCACAAAAAGCCAACAAAGCAGAGGATGGTGAAGGGGATGGCGGCTAGGGTTGCAAGGGAAACACTACTGACGATAAAAACACAAACTAAACCAGCGACTAAACAAGAACTAGGGCACAAACTCAACACTATGGACTCTAAAATTGAAATATGCAAAGGCTAAACACGTGGTTATGGGCGGAGGGAAAAATTTTTTTTGGGCTTTTCTGTGGACGATAGGATGAACACAAAACAAAATTAACTAAGGGTAGTATGAACCTGACGGTGCACCTGAAGCTCTGATTACCACTTGATGTGGACAAGTGTTCCCGATCTTCCGAAAGGTTCTGGATACGTTGATTTGGTCGGAGGCGACACACAAATCGATCCGGCTTCAGAACAGCACGTTCTAAACCCCGCAATCGTAGCACGACGTCTCCTCTGGTTATCAATCGTCCTAAAACAATTGACCTCGCCGAGAAGGCTAATCCCTGCCTACGAATCAAGAACACAAGCAAGAACAAAGAAGAAAGCAACACAATTGCAGATGTATTATGAATCTCACGAAGTTGGGGTCTCACAAACCGTGATGACGGCGAAACTGTTATGAACAGAATAATCTAAGCAAAACCCAAACCCTAATGGTGCGGCGGCGGATGTATATGAAGACCCTAGGGTCATGCAAGACCCTCTGGACGCACCCCTACTTGGGCTCAACTAGATACAAAGCCCAAAGGCCAAAAATAGGCGACACAGCTGCGAAAGAGATTCTGGACTCTCTCTTGTTTTAATGATTCCCAATTACTCCGGACGAATTTTGATATAAGACCAGCGGCATTCGAAAGGTCTTCTTCTTATCTTTCCGTGCATATGTAGAACGTCCAAATCCGAGTCCGTATGCGTCTTGGGCATCCGTTTTAGTGCAGACTGGTCCTGAGCCCCAAAACAGACTCGAAGTCGGTTTTGGTTGGGCCTCCACCTTGGCTTCCACGTCCTTGCTGGTCCTCCACGTCTCCAATTCCTTCTCCCATTATCTCCTGGTCCTCTCCATGGTTCCTTATCACAATATAATCATTAGGTAGCAAACCATTCTCAAAAGTGACATATAATGAAGAATGTAGGAACGAGCTCACCTCTAAATTTAGTCGTCGTGCACGAGCTCTAGTCATTGGACCTTGCAAGTCCAAAATTGGAGGAGTGTTGCATGTATCCTTAGGAGTGATGTCCTCATCATTGCTCACCATGTGTATAGTTTCTTTTATCCTTGTTGAAACTTGCATTGTCTAGTCTAGAGGATATCTTGGCTATGGCACCTTGTGTTTGCGAAATGTGGTTTTGCATGCTCATCCTTATGCTTTTAAAGTTGCAAAATAAGTTGATTGTGCTTTGAAGCCTTGGGGTGTTTCCCGTACCCAGTCGTGCGACCCTCTGCATGGATTAGAAGTAATATAAAATGCTAAATCCAAACATTATACTTCGAAGCCTCGGGATGTTTGCCGTACCCAGTCCTGCGACCCTCTGCACGGATTAGAAGCTACATGAGGATAACATAAGATTAATGCTTTTCTCTTTTCTCATGAGTCTCTGTTGCATATGTGAGTGTTTGTGCAGCTTATTTTTTGTGAATGTTTGTTGCCCTAGTTGAGATTGAGACTGGCTAGTATCTTTTTATTCACTTGATTCTTGTTTTGCCTTGGATAGGAGTACTTACACACGTGGTGGCAGATTTTCTCATGATAAGCAAAATTTGATTCTATCTAAGCTAGTCAATCTTTCTGCTTAGCTTGTATAGCTCTTGGTGTTTATGCTTTGCTATCTATTTTTGATCTTTGTATGGTTGTGAGCCATTGCTTTTACACTTCATAGCTCTATGCTTATGATTAGCACAGTTAAATGCTTGTTTGCATCATTGTTGAAGCTCCTTAGGTTTGCATTTTCATACATTGCATGTTTGCTTGTTCTTTTGCTTCTTTGATGAGTTCATTGCCAAAGGTGGAGAAAATATTGGGTCATGCACAAATAATGCTAAGAAACTTCAAATGATCCATTTTACATTACATGAGACCTATCACAAGTTGAGGGGGAGCATATCATGTTCTTGAGCGTTTTTCATGAGCTTTTCACATTCTTCGCATCTCAAGTCGCCTTCTTTGCCAACTCTTGGTTTTGTGATCCCTACTTTGCTAGATGGTTTGATTTCACCTTTTCTTTGGGTTTGGCCATTTGGATGAGCTTATTCGATTTCGCATTTCAAATCTTAATCCTTGTGCATTTGATGTTGTCAATGTACTCATCAAGGGGGAGATTGAGAAACCATATGGATATGTGCCATGGTTTGCAACATATGTGATGAGTAATTGACTTGAGCGGATCCGGTGTTTGAGTTGAAATACAGGAATCTAGGGATTGCATGAGTTTGTGCATGTCATGGTTTTGACCAACCGGAGTTGGTGGAAGTATCGGTGATGTTGCAGGAGTTTGTGTTTGCTTGTCTCATGATGTGTAGGTCACTGGAGTCAACTTGGCGGTCAACGGTGAGAAGTAGGGGACTTGGGGCCGGACAATCGGGATGCTGGGTGAAGTCAAGGGTGATCCACACCATACACGTGAAGAGGCAAGAAGCACGGATGGTTTCGCGGTTGAGCCTCAAAATCATGGTGGTGATGAAGATGGCATGTTGACCAAGTCAAGGCGAGCGGGACACCGGTGCAAGTGACAAGGAAGGCTCGATGGACTGGGACCAGGAGAGACTTGCTGGTGGTCAGGATCGTGGGACAAGTTGACACGCATCAACATTGAGAAGTCATACTTTGAGAACCGTGCAAGGCGGTTTCCCGGTTTGGACCTCAAAACCGGTGGCGGTGATTGGAGGTGCACGTGGCAGCATCGCGGAGCTTGCGTCGAGGCGAAGCAAAGTCATGAAGGGCTCGATGGTGTTTGAGCGACGAGGAGTAAGATGGACAAGTTTGCACCTATGGATCTTGTAAGCATGTTTCCATGATATGAGATTTATTTTTGTGCTCATGATCTTCCTCTCTCCATAAATCCTGAATTTCTCTTTTTCTCTATTTTCAAAACTATTTTCATGGTGATTTTCAATCTCATTTTTGAGTGGGTTTTGGTATGAATTTCTTGAGGGATCTTGGTGCTAGGACATGCCTAAACATTCCTCTATAGATCCTTGACTGAATCCTAGGCAAGAACACCTTTGATTTCATGGATTTCCTCAAGAACATTCAAACCCTAGGGCTTTTGGTAAAACCTCAAATTCGCAATAAATTCTTGAGCTTTTTGTGTGATTCCACTTGGAGAAGGAACGTCCTACCATGAGACATCTGAATTAATTGTAGGGCTCCTAAATTCATGGGATTTTGCACATAGGCCCTTGGAGATACTTGTAGGGCTCTGGTGGGACCCAAGTGGTCAGAAATTGAATAATTATTTTATAATTAAATCTCCAATGTGAAAGGTTTTTATGCTTTAATTAATTATTTAGGGCATTTCTAAATATGGTAAAATGCTCATTAAATACATAAAATTCTAATTTAATATTACTAACATGATTATGAATTTAGTTGATATATGTTTTATAATAAAATTTTTGTTGGCTTACTATTTGGTTTGCTGGGTTTTTAATTGCCTGGGATTAAAATAAATAATTAGGGTGAGGCTTCATCATTTCATGCTATATTGATCATGTTTTGTGCTCTTCATGTTTGTTAATTAGAAGTGAGACACGTGGGGTGTCACAACCCTCCTGTCTTAAAGAAATCTCGTCCCTGAACAAGGCAAACTAGAGGGAAGTACGGTGGTCAAAACATACCTGTTTATGACGACCAAAATTTTGGGTAATCCGTACTTAGAAATTTTTTAGATTCCCAAGTGGATTCGTCTTCTGAATGATTACTCCATTGAACTTTGTAGAATTTGAGTGTTCTTTTACGGGTAATCCGTACTTAGAAACTGGGGAGTATGTGAGATCGGGTTGGAGTTGGCCATACTCTTCCAAGGCTTTGTCAATGGGTGGTTTGAGACACCGCTTCAACTGAGAGACATGCAAGGTATTATGAACTCCAGACAGATTGGCGGGTAACTCCAGCTTGTAGGCTACCTTTCGACACCGTTCCAAAATTTGGAGCTAACTTTCCTTTGACTCCAAACTGTTGGATGCCTTTCATAGGTGACATGCGAAGATAGACGTAGTCACCTTTTTTGAAATAAATGGCCTGCATCGTCTGTTTGCATACTTCTCTTGGCGGCATTTAGTAGCTTTAAGATTTGCCTGGATGGTACGTACTTTTTCTTCTACATCCTTGACAAGATCAGGACCAAAGGTTACTCTTTCTCCAGATTCAGACCAGTTTAACGGTGTTCTACAACTATGACCATAGAGTGCTTCAAATGGTGACATTTTCACACTCTCCTGGTAACCGTTGTTATACGAGAATTCAGTGTAGGGTAGATACTCATCCCAGTTACCACCATGTGTTAAAACACATGCCCTAAGCATATCTTCCAAATTTTGGTTGACACGCTCTGTCTATCCATCGGTGGCGGGATGGTAAGAAGAGCTACGAATTAGGCCTGTACCCAAAGATGCATGCAGCTGTTCCTAGAAACGAGCAACAAACTGCGAACCACGATCTGAGATGATGGTTTTGGGTACTCCATGACGACACAGAATTCTTGCAATGTATAGCTCTACGTACTGCCGTATGCTGTACCTATTGTTGACCGGCAGGAAATGAGCAGATTTGGTGACTCGGTCCACAATGACCCAAATGGAATCATGCTTACGCGAAGTGAGAGGTATGCCAACAATAAAGTCCATGCTGATGTCCTCCCATGTCCAAGCAGGAATACTTGATGGTTGAAGCAATCTGGCTTGTTTCAAATGGTCATCCTTAACTCTCTGGCAAGTATCACATTCTGCAACATATCGAGCCACTTCTCGCTTCATTCTTGTCCACCAAAAGTTCTTCTTCAGATCTTGGTACATTTTATTACTACTCAGATGGATGGAGTACTTGGAGTGATGTGCTTCATCCAAGATCTTCCGTCTAAGTTCAAAGTTTTTTGGTACTACCAAACAGTTATTGAACCACAGGGTACCAACAAGTCTTGAGTGAAGCATTTTGCTTTACCCTTCTTAATGTTTTGACAGATATGATTCATACCAATGTCATTTTTCTGTGCAGCAATGATTTTTTCATGAATAGTAGAATGTACGTTAAGGTTGCTGATCACTATAGTAGGCAAAACGTGAAGACTGGGTTCTGAGGCAGTGACGTGGTTGCCGTTGTTCTGATATTCTAGTACTAGGTGATGGCAGTGTCCCTTCCTACTCAACGCATCGGCGACTACATTGGCCTTGCCTGGATGATAATGAATTTCCAGGTTATAATCCTTAATTAGTTCTAGCCACCGACGCTGTCTCATGTTCAGATCAGTCTGGGTAAAGATATATTTCAAGCTCTTATGATCCATGTAGATGTGCACTAAGCTTCCGAGCAAATAATGCCTCCATATTTTTAGTGCAAGTACAACCGCAGCTAATTCCAAATCATGAGTTGGATAGTGCTCTTCATGCATTCATAGTTGTCGAGATGCATAGGCAATGACACGACCTTCTTGCATGAGCACACATCCAAGTCCTGTCCCAGATGCATCACAATACACGTCGAATGGCTTGGTGATGTCTGGTTGAGCCAGTACTGGGGCAGTGGTCAATAATTTCTTCAATGCTTGAAATGCTTCTTCACAACTATTGTTCCAATTGAATTTCTTATCCTTTTTTAATAGCTCCGTGATGGGTTTGGTCAGCCGAGAAAAATTTGGAATGAACCTACGATAATATCCAGCTAGCCCGAGGAAACTCCATACTTGATGAACCATCTTTGGTGACTTCCAATCTAACACATCTTGAACCTTGCTAGGATCCACCAAGATACCTTCCGCAGAGACTATGTGACCAAGAAATGGCACACGGTCCAACTAAAATTCACACTTGCTGAATTTTGCATACAGCTTGTGATCTCGGAGGCGTTGAAGAACATGCGAAGATGTTCAGCATGCTCTTCCTTGGACTTAGAATAGATGAGGATGTCATCAATGAATACTACCACAAATTTGTCCAACTTGGGCATGAATACCAAATTCATGAGGTACATGAAATGGGCAGGGGCATTTGTCAATCCGAATGACATTACTCGGTACTAAAATAATCCATATCTAGTGGAGAAGGCGGTCTTCAGAATGTCTTTGGCTCTGATCTTGATTTGATGATAGCCCGAACGGAGGTCAATCTTTGAAAAGACCTTGGCACCAACCAATTGATCGAAGAGGATAGCTATACGAGGTAATGGGTATTTGTTCTTGATGGTAACTTCATTAAGAGGCCGATAGTCGATGATAAGGCGTAAGGACTTGTCCTTCTTCTTCACAAAAATAGCAGGGCAGCCCTCGGGTGAAGTGCTTGGGCAAATGAATCCTTTTTCCAATAACTCATTAAGTTGCTTTTTCAACTCAGCCAGCTCATTCGGGGCCATTTTATATGGGCGACGGGATATCAGAGAAGTTCCTGGCTGTAGCTCTATCTTAAATTCCACGTCACGGTCAGGCGGTAAACCAGAGATGTCCTCGGGAAACACATTCGGATACTTCCGAACGGCGGGAATACTCTCAAGTGATTGCCCTTCCAAGTGATGGACAACCAAGGCTTTCAATGAATTGGCATTTAGAGAAGGTGTGTCCTTCCCATGCAAGGGAGAGTTGATGTGAACGATGCGATGCTCAATGTCTAGCATGGCTCTATGGGTTTTCATCCAGATCATACCTATGATCAGGTCGATCGCTTGGTCCTTGAGCATGATAAAATCAGTGGGGTAGATCTTTCGATTAATTTCTAGTGGAGCCTTACACACTACTTCGTTAGCAAGAATTTGTCCAGCAGGAGAGTGGACGGTGTAGCATCTATTTATGACGGTGGTGTGGAGTTTATGTTTTTGCACACAAGCTTTGCTAATGAAGTTAATGCAAGGACAGGCTAGTGATAGAGCGAGAGCGTACTGTTAGCACAGGTTCGCCCTAAGGGATATCTTCCGCATTGGTGTAGTTCACTTGGGCACCATGTGACAGTGCATTCACATTCCTGTTCGGGTTCTGACGCGGGTTGCTGTTGTTGTTGTTGTTGTTGTTGTTACGCCTCGGTGCAGTGCAGTTCTTGGCAAAGTGGCCGATACGACCGCAGTTGTAGCACGGATAACTACTCCCACTATCAACAGGTTGTGGGGCACGGGCAGTCTGATTTCCCTGCTGCTGGTATGGTGCACGGTACTGAGTGTTCTGCTATTGGTATGGTGCACGAGGTGGGAAGTTCTACTGCTGTGGTGGCCTCGAATAGTTCTGTCCATATCGCCGCTGATACAGCTGCTGCAGAGATGCCCGGAAATGTTGTCCAGTCGGCAAGGTATAAATCAGGCGATGCTTCGCCTATGGGGCAGCAGAGGCGCTAACAGGGGCCTTTCTCTTGCAATCTTTCTCTTCAACTTGGCGCATGGCACCTTCCTGGACAATAGCAATATTGACCAAGTCGTTGTACGTGCCGGTTGCCTGCCAAGTCAGGCATTCCTTGAGCATGGCATTCATCCCACGCAAAAATATGTATCTCTTCTTCACCTAAGTATTAACATACTCAGTGGCATACTGAGCAAGGTGATTGAAAGCTTCAGAATATTGGAGGACATTCCTCCCTCTTTGTTTTAGATCCATGAATTCCTGGAATTTTCTCTACATGAGGCCGGTTGGGATGAAATGAGCATGAAATACAGTCTTGAAGTCATTCCATTCAACACGGCGTCCAGCGGGCATAGAAGCTTCATAGTTTGCCCACCAGGCGCTAGCAGAGCCCTGGAGTTGTTGGGCGGCGAATAGCACCTTCTGGTGCTCTATGCATTCCAGTAGACCAAACTTTGTTTCGGTCTGGCGCATCCAGAGGTTCCCTGGCACGCTCGAAGGTTGGCAGATGTGTACCCAGAAAATCTGAGTAGGTGGTCTGTCGAGGCTGATTGTTGTTGTTACAGTGGCCTCCCTGTCCAGCTAGATGTGACGTGATATCCACTAGCCGACGAAGAATTTCAGAGTCATTTTGCTGCCGGTTGAGTGCAGTAGCCAACACCTCATCTAGCAAGGGCTCAACACGAGCTCCTTGCTGAGAGCTTTCAGGGTCATCCTGATTCCGAGTACGCACCATGCTGCAATTTATACGGTTGCACATTAGTTATTCCTCAAAATAATCCATAAAACACATGTGCAGGAACATAAATTTGCAAGGGGTACGAATAAAATTTTAGAATGACAACCATCTCCATCAATTCAATTCAGACCACACGGTTGTTAAAAGGACATCATCGCATGATTTCTTACACATACGTGCCAACGCCTAGCTATGGTATTGCAGACACATAGTGAAAGATTCAAACTCCTACATCAAACTAGGAATACTTATATTACACGACCATACATAGGGGTGTAGTGATCCAACTACTCCTGGCCTATGTCTTCCGGCTCCTCTAGTTCTTCTGGTTTCATAGGCTCTTCTGGTTCCTCCAGATCCATCATCTCCACATCATTAATACCGACAGGTGCCATCTCCACATGGTCTTGTTCTCCATACTCTATGAAGATCTCATCCCAATTCCCTTCAATAGGAAGATGGGCAGCCTTGAATGCGTTCAAGTCATCTTGAGCCTCAATCATGTCATGCTCAAAATCTGCTGCATCCTGCAAGGCTTGGTCATGTTCTTCTATAATCGCATCCATCTCTTCATTCTTGGCTTGGATTTGCTGGTTCAGTTCTACAATATCTTCATTCTTAGCTTGTTTTTCAACTTCAGAAAGTCGAAGTGCAGCATGAAACACATCTAGACGCCGGCACGAGTTTGTGCATAAGGCGAAAGTAGATAAGCCATAATACTCTATTATGGGTAGCATAGGATCATGGTGGTGATGGTTTGGATCAAAGATGAAATCCACATGCCTAATCCACTCAAAGTCCGTCACATCATTAATGAGTAGCAAGGCAACGGGTGTTCCAGCAACATCGTGCTTGTGGTCTTCACAGAACCGAGTAAGTGCCTTGAATGCAGCTATATTCCAGGTGGAAGGCAGGTCTGTCCCGATGACGCTAATGGTCCAAGATTCCTATGCAGGAATGACCGAGTAATTGGCGGGAACCGCCACATGGATGACACATGAGGGGACTCCATGCTCCTGAAATTCCTTGCCAACATAGGTGGCAGGAATGGAATATCCGAATCTCTGGAGAACTCTCCAAAACAGGTGAATCATCCCTGTGAACTCCAGGCCATCGGTGATCTCCCAACCTGGTGGTGGTTGATTGGTGTTTTCAGCCATCTACAAGGAAAGTACTTTGATTGAGTCAAAGAGTACTATCAAGCGAGAATTCTTATGAAACTCTGGTGCAACAACAATAGCGGAAAGGATACAACCAATACATATCATAAGTCAACATAGCCTTAAGTACATAAACTCAGAACATATGACTATCGAGTTGCAAAAGCATCTCACACAGTGATCCCCCAAAATACCACAACCTCGCATGGTCGACAAAAGCTACCTACCCAACTTGTCCTGCCTACTCGATCTAGTCCGGTCTATCACGATCCCCTAAGTCCTGTCTCTGGCTGGTGCCTCGTAGTCCACGTCAGACTCCTCGTCCATGTCCTCATCCGGATCCTCCTCGGGTGCTGCCGGTGGCGCCAGGACCGCCTCTAGCTGCTGCTGCAGGCCCTGGTTCTCGTGAGCCAGGGTCTCTAGATCCTCTCCCATGAGCTCCATCTCATGCTGTGCAGCCGTCAACTGATGCTGCAGGTGCTCTTTGTGGTTGGCGCGCTACTGCATAATCACGCCGCGCCTGTCAACCTCCTACGTGAGGGTGTCACACTGTCCAGTGACCTCAGTAACGCGAGCCTCGCTCGCCTCAAGAGCAGAGGTCAGCCGCTGAATCTCCCTCTGCTGTGCGTCAACCTGTGTCTACAGATCACTCCTCTGCATCCAGGCCTGCTCAGCGTCAGCCAGCAAAATCCTGCTGTGGTTGCTAGCCTCCTCATCCAAGTTGAGGAGGTACTCAGAGTAGTGGGACACACGGTGGTACCCCACGTGATACACCAGGTAGTCATCGCGGGCAATGCACCTCACGCGCCTCTGCCAGACCATGTTGGCCTGGTGCCAGATGGGAATTATCTCAAACGGAGTCCCAGAGAGCGCTACTGTGTGGCACTCGCAGAAGTGAGTGAGAACCCGGTGGGCGACTCTCTCCAAGCCCTCACGGAGGCTCGCACAAGTGGTCATGCTCTCCATCCCTGCCATGTCGAGGTTGCGCGGGTGAGTGGGCACGCTAATGTGCACCTCAGCAAGGGTCACCCCGTGGCGGCGGATCTCGCGGCCCTTGTAGGATGGTGGCTCATCGTAGCCCAAAAAGTGTAGCAGGTCCCACAAAAGTGTAGGAAAGCCACGGTGGTGGAGACCGGTGGTGTAGTGCCACCCGTCATGTGAAAGCTCCTCAAAACTGTGGTCACCCATCTGGAACATAAACCCAATGGTGAGTATAGTGTTCCATGAGTAACAATGCATTTTATATAAGTGCTATGAAATATAGAAACAAAGTTTTAGTTCACATTTTTCAACCTCAAGGGGCAATAATACGGCAATGAGTTTTAAAACGGATCCTGTCTTGACTGTACCACAGTCAGAAAAGTGGATATTTTGAATAGAAAACAAGGTCTTAAAAATTGGGGGCTAGAACCAAGTTATACTACACTTCCATAGCTTTCCAGATTGGGTTCAAACTCTTGCAATTTCGAAGTACAACTTTAGTTATGAAATTTTTAAGTTCAGGGTCATGCTGAAAATAGTGAGTTGACAGATTGCACTTGTTCTCTATTTCTGAGGTTGTTACTTTTATGATCGAATTTTAATTTAAATACTAGGTGACAGGGGATGTTGAGACCTTTCTGAAAAGTATTTGTATGCCTTATTCGGTTAAGTAAATTAATAGTTATGAATTTCTGAAAAGTATTTTAAATTAATAGTTATGAATTTTTGAAACAGCGGAAGCAAGTACGATAAGACTACGAGCTCGATGATGTAGCATAGTAATGATTCATGCCCGAAGGACCATCACTCTAGCAACACGCAACATCACTGCGGCGGCAAGTCGGACTCCCAGTGGGCAGTCCAACCCTCAAGGACTTGCATGTCCCAGGGCAGCACATCGACAGGCAACTCTATTTCTTCATTACCTAAAAACAACAATGGCACAAAGCCTGAGTACTAATTACTCAGCAAGACTTACCTGTTGAACACCTAAACATGCACAGGCTCTAATAGGTGGCTTGTTTGGAAGGACTCGCGCTAAGCAACCTATTAGTTCTATCAAGTTTTAATTGCCAATTTATTGGGTTAAACTGAAATATAACTTTAGTGGCAACAGTAAGATAATAGAACAATACATAAAGTAAGTGCAACAGAAGAGTAGCAATAATCATCATCAACAATAGTCATCATGATCAATTCCAAGTATCAAGTGCAACTATGTGATTGGCGTGGTGACCAAGCGGTACTCATTACTCCGAGGGACAACAATTGCAACTGATTTACACCAGCTGGGGAAACACCCGAGATGCTCAACACATATGCACCAATTAAGGTCGTATATGGCAACCTTTCGCAAGAAGAGCACCTACACCTCAGCCCGGATGTGGTGACGTCGAGTGGACATGCCGTTCTGCCAACAGTACTTCGTGGTCTGAACCGCCCACTCCAGCAGCAGGAGGGTCAATGACCAATGCACCTTAACCGTCCTCAATGCAAGTGACCTTTAATGCTATATCGGTTTTACTAGTGCCCATAGGCTAGCATGCATTCGGTACTGTTCAATCCTTGATCAAGGGGCTGACCACGGACGGGTCCTAGGTTCGATATGGCAGGGCTACCATAGTCAACACCCATGTGTTGCTGTAAACCTACACATGCTTAATCCCTACCCGGTCATAATATCAAATAACTTTCTTTTATTAGTTCCCATTCCAGTGGTCAAGTTTATTCCTTAGTAATAATGGTATTTAATGAGACTAGCAATTACTAAGCATAGTATAACAGTACCAATTCTACCAAGTTCTAAGACAGTGACATAGGTCATTTTGGGTATTATGCAAATGGGTTTCAATCAACTCGTATGACCGAATGATACAATAAGTATAGACACTAGTAAGATAAACTAGCAAAATCTTTGTAAAAAGGTGAATGTAAACCGAGGCTTGCCTGGATCAACACTAATTCCTGCTCTTGAGGGTCAACGTCCTTCTGAAAGGCAGGCCAAAGCTTATAGATTCGGAGATCGTACTTCTAACGCTTTGTCTGAGTCAGTCCTACGACCCCTTCCGGCTGAGACACGAATCCTAGCCTATCTAAGTCGCAGAATGAAGGGCTCTTCAGAAGGCGCCACCCAAGTCTCCTTTGAGACTTTGGAGTCAGGAATGACTTTTCCAAGGAAGGTGGATTTTCTTCGTTCCGCAGCACGAACGGGGTGTACAGAAGATTGATGTGCCATCTTTCTAACCACGTTCATTTGTTGTATGATCAGTAGGGAAGGGAGCCTTTGATAAAGGGACCCCCATGGCTCCTGGTTGTCGTTGCCTATATGATAGAGTTGTATTAACGGCATTATCAAAATACCGTTGATTGCAATGATATGATGCATGCAAGTACCTTGTGTTTTAATGTCAATTAAAATTTATTATTATGTTCTCGAAGCCATATGCTTCAGATAAGTTGGGTTGTTAATTGAGAATTTAGGTATATATATTCTTTTATGTATTTAAACAAAGTAAAAGAGGGATATGAGCAATTTAATTAATTACTTAAGTAAATTTATGTTTTTGGACATGTGTGATTTACTGTGTATAGAGGCCTATATGAGTGATTTTTAGACCAAATGGCATGGGCAGATAATTTACAGATTAATTACTAGAATTAATCTAAGCACAAACACCAAATAATTTCCAGAGAATAATATAATTCATATTTTGCCAAACCAAAATTTGGGGTGATAAATATTCATGTGTTTACTAAGCATGCCAAAAAACAGGATTTAATTCCAGACCTAGAATTTCTGGTGAATTAATTAGTGATTTAACAATTTAAAGTATTATTAAAAATACATGTACAGAGACTATGATTTATCATTTTAGTAAAATAGGTTTAGTAAAATAGGATTTGAATTCGATTTAATATGGTTTTTCTAAGTTTTTAGCAATTTCTGCCAATTTCTGGGCATTTTCTAGTTTAAGGGGTTGCCACGTCAGAGCCACGTGGGTGCCAGGTCAGAGCCACGTAGGAGCCAACTCGGCTGCCAGTAGGATGCCAGTCAGGGCCTAGTCAGCACCGCCGGAGGGGGCAGAGCCGGCCGGAGGGCTCGCCGACGGGCGCTACGCGGGAAGGAAACTCGTCGCGAGAGCAAGGAAACGTCATGTGCATCGAGGCGGAGGGAATGGAGGGGTTCGCGAGGTAGGGTTCTCACCGGAAGAGAGTCAGTGGTGAGGAGCGGCGGAAGGAGAACTTCGACGATGTTGCATTTCTGGTAGAGGGCACCAAATCGATCTCCGTTTGCTCCCATAGCTTCATGGGAGTATGCACAAGGCCGACGTCGAGTCGGGCTGTGTCAAGGAGGAGCGGAGGGTGGAGCTTGTCGTGGGGGCGGTGTCGGTTTGCCGGGGCAGAGATGGTGGCCGGGGAAAAAGGAAATTGCCGGGACCTCGTGAGAGAAAACAAGAGGGAAAAGAGTTAGGAGTGCTCCGGAGTGAGTTGTGGGCACGAGCGAAGAGGAAAGAGAGGACGAGGCGTACCGGAGGCCGGGAATTTTTACCCACGGTGGAGGAGGTCGCCGGGAAGCAAGGCCCGGTCCTTTCTGCGATTCAAGCTAGGGGTGCGAGGAGCTGCCCAAGCGAGGACGCGGAAAGGGAGTAGAGGTCTATGCGCAGGGGTTTGAGGTGTAGCTTGTGAGGGAGGTAGTGAGCAGACGAGAAGCAGCTTCGAGCTTGCTCTATAATGGCGGAATAGGAGGCAGAGAGGGAAATGAGAGAGAGCGGAGAGTAGAGCGTGAAAGAGAGGTGTGCTTGTGAGCCTTTCGGTGCGCTTTCAAGTGGCGCAGAGGGCAGGGGTGGTTGGGGCGTCGGGAGCAAGGAAGGCGGGCAGAATTGAAGCCGTTGCAGCGGCCATGGCGGTGGCGTGCTGAGGGGGAAAGAGGCTATTCGGCGAGCTTGCGGCCGAGGCAGAGGGGATGGGACAGGACGGGGTTGCAGAGGGGGTGCAGGCAGCACTATCGCGCGTGGAGTCCCGAGGAAATGAAGGCCAGCAGTGGCGTGCAGAGGAGGAGGAGGAGGAGTCGGGGGAGAACAGTGCCGCGCCGGGCCAATGGGGAAGAAGAAAGGGGATTTTTCTCTGAACCCCCTAAACTTTCTCATCTCTTGCAAAAAGGTCCCTGGTCAATGATATTTCTAATTAAAATAGCTAGGGAGCTCCTAAATTCGTGGGATTTTGCACATAAGCCCTTGGAGATACTTGTGGGGCTTTGGTGGGACCCAAGTGGTCAGAAATTGAATAATTATTTTATAATTAAATCTCCAAAGTGAAAGGTTTTTATGCTTTAATTAATTATTTGGGGCATTTCTAAATATGGTAAAATGCTCATTAAATACATAAAATTCTAATTTAATATTACTAACATGATTATGAATTTAGTTGATATATGTTTTATAATAAAATTTTTGTTGGCTCACTATTTGGTTTGCTAGGTTTTTAATTGCCTGGGATTAAAATAAATAATTGGGGTGAGGCTTCATCATTTGATGCTATATTGATCATGTTTTGTGCTCTTCATGTTTGTTAATTAGAAGTGAGACACCTGGGGTGTCACAGACTCAGGCTTATAATTATTGTAATTGACCTGAGTTAGCCTTGAACGTGCCCCCCGAGTCAGGTTCTCTTGAATAGACACTTTCTGCACTAACTGAGACATGCTTTCAAATCCGGCCGAAGGAAACTTTTCCCATAAAGGCGCAACTAATCCATTGAATGCTATCTCCACTATCTGAGTATGAGTTAATTGTAGGCTGAAACATTAGTTGCACACGTCTCTCAATCTCTGCATCATATACAGATTCCCCAGCCTTCTGCCTTACAACAATCAAATCGGATAACCTCATCTCTCTTGTTTCAACAAAGAAGTATTTATGGAATTTCTATTCGAGATCGTCCCAAGTAATAATTGAATTTGGGGCAAGGATGCGAACCAAGAAAATGCCAATCCAGACAACGACAATGGAAATAGTCTGATCTTCAATGCCTCAGTATTACCAAATTCTCCACATTGTACTAAAAATCGGCTAATATGCTCAACTGTAGTAGTAGTATCTTGTCCAGTGAACTTAGTATACTCTGGCAGCCTGTATCAACTCGACATAGGAATCAAATCATAGATTAGAGGATACGAAGGTTGATACATGTACGTTTGTTGCTTTGGCTTCAGTCCAAACTGTTCCCTCATCACTTTAGCAATCCTCGAAGCCCAATCATCATTCAACACATTGACATTTGGGATAGTCAATATGGGACCAGATGCTGGTATCTATGAGCCGAAATTTGGGACCAGATGATGGCCTTCTAATTCTCTTGGTAGTGTAGATGACGATGGCATTTCAAACATACTCGGCTCAACATTAGGTGCAATACTGTACGTCACATTCGGTTCTATAGTATCTTGCCTGTAGTGCTGCGGTTGTATCTGTGGAGTAGTCCTCTGCGATATTATCCTTCGAGGTGTCTTTTCTATTGTACCAGCATCAACATTCTTCGAAGGTGGAGTACTCTCTAAAGGTGTTTGACGTGAACTTGCAGTAGGAACTGTAGGCCGAGGAACATTCCTGGACATACGGAAATACACTGGCCCACGAACTGGGTCATCAAATATGCAACCCCCCATAGTCTGAATAATCAAGGTCCTCAATGTATTAACCAATAAAGGTGACTGGTTAATTAATGCATGATGTATGACAGTATGAATCATATTGTTCAGAGTTGCCTTATCGGTAACTTCCATTGGCTTGTTAGCAAGCAATTCTTATGTTCCATCTTCAATCAAGACAGAAGATTCTCATACTCAGGCATCCTCTGATTGACCTGTCCCTTTGCTTCATCATCTAGCTCTTCTTTGCTGACAGGTAGCATGTTTCCCCCCTTTAAATCAGCACTAATATCATGGTTAGGAGGAGGACTACCATCCTCCGGTATTCCAAGTTCTGACATGATGCGAAATTTGAAGTTCTTGGTCCCATCGGACATGCCAAAAAGTGTGTTGACACAAAAATCACCACACGTGACCTGGAAGATCTGCTTAACTCCAGTGCAGGCTTAATACGAGAAGTCGGTGTGTGCCAGACGATTTTCCCTGCAAATTGATAAAGAGACGAATGGTCAGAAAACATGGGTCACCAGCCCAGGATAGGCCGATGAAGAAAGCCGATAGTCACTATTCGTGAAATTAGTCGAGGCTATTATATGAATAAAGAAAATAAAAGAAATTAAACTAATCGCCTGATTGTATTGACTTATCGGCAAAATTTAATTTAATAAATAGTTTAAAATCATAGATGCAAATAAAGAATCAAGTCAACATGTCAAAATCGATAAGCCTACAGTATTCATGAAGCTATTGGCCAAGTCGATGTAAGGTGCCTGTGTTGATAGAGCTGAGTTGATAGTTCTACAGTAAATACGCATAGACTCGCTCTGTCGATGGCGTTAGGTTGATAGATTTAATTAGCTAGTATTACAAATATGCCTCAAAATCATAAATCTATCTTGTTGAAACATGGGGGCAAATGACTATCAAAGTGAATAGTATAATCAATCTAAGCATCAAAAAGTCAATTGAACCATGATAACCTATCGGCTAAACATCCCGATAGAACTCTATCAACTCTACCTATAAATAGATCGGATCTAACCCTGTCTACCTAGTAAGAGATCAAGATCGATACAACCTTACTGATTTGAATAGATCGACCTTAATCGAGATAGTATTCTAACACGGTAGATAGAGCTAGATTTTACCAACTTATAGATAAAATTGATAAAGTGACTTGAATAATAGATCTAAAAAATACCGGTAGAACCTACTAAAATTGTGATAGATCGGTTTCAACCAAGACAATATCGCAATCAAAGTTGATAGAACAGGTACAAAGAAAATCTAATTATCGGATAACTAGAAATTCTAAGGATAACAACTAGAATATCAAATCAATGAGAAAGTACTAGTTGAGATTGATAGAATTAACGAGGTTGACTAATCCAGGTCGCTCACCGAGATCAAAGCCGATGCAACCCACACGAGATGAGGATTTCGTCGAATAGGAAAGGTTGGCGATGCACCAAATTGTATGAAAGTGTTGTTTTTCTCGTACAGATCCTATTACATATTATAACCCCATGCAAAGGGCTCTGACCCGACTCGGTCAGGACTCTTCAAACAAACTGACAAGGCTTATTGCTAAACAAAATCTAAACTAAAATATAGGAGAAGATAAAATAACCCAGCTCGGGTCCACTTTCCTCTCTTTCAGCCGTTGGGTTTTTCATCCTTGGCCGATTCTGACTTCATGCGGCTGATCACTGGGACTGATTAAATTCCGGTGCCAACACTAGGTCCCTTCAAGTTCATTCTCGGGTTGCTCGACGGCTGAAACCTAGTTTCTCAATGAGTTGTTACCGGGTACGTTCGAGTGAGATCTCTGGTTCCCCGTCAATATGGTCCTAGCAAACCAGCTGGTGGTCGACCTCATAAATTCGTCTTTCCGACTCGACTGGTTATCACAACCATTCAATAGGTCGTGATGGCTAGTTGCCTATCTTCGGGGCGATACCAACAGACGAGTCAGAACGGGACCCAAACGCTACTCCGTGATGTCCTCGACCCATTGGGGGTCATGGCATTGGCCGCTAAGTGTGCCCATCGCTCATGTCCCTCGCTCTTGTCTTGCGCATCGGGCGGTTGTCGAACCCCTCCGCGAGGCCAGCCTTAGGACCCGGTGCTGTCGGGCAGTCAAGGCAGTTTTTAGCCTCTTATCCCATGTTACATGTGCTCACCAACCTCGGGGTGGTTGAGCAAGTCATGGTTCGTCAAGCTGCCGCCGAGGTCGGGATCGGTCGAGCCCACAGGGTCGATCGGGTCGTTGATGTAAGATGCGGTTTGGCTAAGGCTCGCCTCGGTCATCCTTCTCCTTATTCGCGATCCTGGGAGTTCCGTGGGTAGATTGACCCCCCCCCCCCACCACCCTTAAATCTTGAGGAAATAAAGTAGGGCGTGGGATTTCAACAGGTTCTAAACCATCTTCCCACTGCGTGAGGCGAAGACAGTATGTTTATCGAGCACGTCATGGTGGGTCTAGCTGCTTTCTCCGTCGCTGCGTCGCCTCGCCTCCCGCGTCGTGGCAATTGTGAGGTGCGTTTTCTCCATCCGGATGACACGAGTAGTGGGGCCGCTATGCTAGGATGTCACGGAGTGAAACAAAGTCTGAAGAATCGTGGGGGACGGAGAGTAAAGTAAAGGACGTGGCGAGATTTCAGGCCATGAAAAAAGTGGCGGGGAGTTAAGCCCCTTACCTTGGGTGAGTCGTGGTTGGGTCCCACGGTCAAACCGGAGGGCAGTTTTGTGGCATGTTGCATATTTAAGACCGGTCCGGGTTGCATCTCCTCCTCCTTCTTCTGCTAGTCTCCACGCCCATCCGTCTGCAGCCTCTCAGCGATCGCCATTGTCTCATCGCGGTTGCCCTCTCTCCCACCATGTCTGTGTTCACTCGTTCCATCATGATGAAGGAGCTGGAGGCGCTCGTTCATGCCGGGCTCTTGGTGCCTCTCACCGGCACTAGAGAGTGGCTTGTGGTGTTGTTTGTCCCCTTCCATGAGCGTGGACTCAGGAGGTCAGTGCACGACTTTCTCTGCGTGCTGCTGTTCCACTACAACGTGAAGCTACAGCACCTAAATCCCAACGGAATCCTGCACATATCGACCTTTGTGGCCTTGTGCGAGGGGTTCTTGGGGATAGCGCCCAACTTTGATATGTGGTGTCATTTCTTCCTCGCCTCCTGCATCCGTTGCAAGATTGGGAACGAGTCCTTCCCCTGCACCATCAGGTGCGTTGGCATCTATCTCCGGGGGAGCGAGCAGGGGATTACCTCCAGATGCCCACCCCGACCAATCACGGGGGTGGCACAAGAGGTGGTTCTATTTGCGGAGTGACGAACTCCATCCTCTCCCCGAGTTCACCGGCCGGGACATCCCCACTCCTAGAGATAGCTGGCAGTTTGGGAAGAGGAAGGATGGCGAGCGGTGGATTAGGGATGCTCTCAACACGATCGCACACCTCAAGCTATGCAGTCTCGACAGTGTCGGGGTTATTGGGTGGTTCCACAAGCGATGGTTCGTGCCATATCGTGCCAGTCAACGTGGTGCCAGAGGAGCTGCTGCTGGACGACGAGGTTGTGAAGTGGGTTAGGGCGGTGCTGGGGTCTTCAGCTAGGACCTGACCCATTCTGGATGGGTTGGTGATGTGTCCAAGTCCTCAGGCAGTCGATGTGGTAAGTGGCTCTGTCGTGTGTTTTCTTTGCATTTTTTTTGGGTCTTCCAGCCCTTACCGCCGTAGATCTCACCCTGGTGTTCGTGTCCTCAGTATCAGTGGATGCGCTTCATCCAGACCCCCCGCCTCCGATTGTCAGAGGACCAGGCCTTGCGGATCGCCAATCGCTTCAAGAATGTGGAGCAGCGGGAGGCAAAGAGGGAGGCGTGAAAGAAGAAGGACGCCGACATGTTGGTGAGGCAGGCGAAGGAGGAGAGGTCGCGCCATCGGCATGCACTGAGGAAGCAGAAGGAGATGCGGGGGGAGAATCCGAACACTTTGTCGACCGCCTCCACAGAGGAACAGGACGAGGACAATGGCAACGACGTATCTGATGGCGGGAGGCCGTTAGCGGCTTCATGGACTTTGAAGATGGCGGGAACGGTCTCGAGGGTGGCGGTGATTGTTGGTGGCCGATAAAACCCAAAATCGGCCACCAACCGGTCAAAAAATCTTTAATAAATATTTGTTTAAACTAATAAAGTCCCACGAGTTTTGGTGAAATATGTGTTTGTAGACATAAGAGAGCCAAAATATATAAAAACATGAAGAAACACCCCGTCGGTCGATCACGACTGTGAAACAACCGTTTTCACCGGCCTACGGGGTCGTTTTCAGGCTGAAATCAGAAACCGGCCGACAGGGTCATAACCGACTGAAATCAACCACTCGACTGGTTAACCGGGGTCATTTTACTGGTTGATCATCCGACCCGACCGGTTTTCTAAAAACACTTCACCATGAGGGCGTTTTCTCCGCCTGCATTAAGAATGATGAAATATGACTAAGGAAGAAAAGGCCAATGAGATGCCTAACTGGCAGAAGTCAAGGGATGACCTAGAGGGGGTCAGCACCCGACCCCGACCACCGCCCGGCCTCGGGTGGCCACCCGGGGTTGCAAGCCCATGAGGCCAAATATGCCTACTGACCCCCAAACGGAGAAGTCGACATGAACCGACCAAATAACCATCATCAAGACAAGATCTGAGCCGACCAAAACAAGTCGGTTGGGAACAAACACAATTCTATGGCTGCCTGTGATGAGGAGATCACCATGCTGGATACGCGCATATCATGGCCTTCCCAAGTTACAAGTCGTCACCAATTCGGGAGCCGCGTTCGTCTCGGATTCAGCCGACACCCCTTCACGGTTTTGATGATATCTCCCACATCCGACGTCCAAACGAGGCGTTCTTTGATGCGTTGGAAAGAGGACGACGACGCCGGCGTTTTGGTTCTGGTCCTAGCTCCAGAAGGGTCGTGAGTGTGACCATGACAAGGTGTTGTGCCACCTATTTTGGGCCAACTTGGCCATGTATCGTGTCGGGCCTTAAGTCCATGTTGTGGGCGCCCCCCTGGTCGGCCCCAACCCTAGGACGTCTTTGTTTCCTACATAAACTCAGTAGCCGCCGTCTTTTAGTTTCGGGTTTTGTTTAGTTCAGTTTTCCAGAGAGAAACTTGATCGAATTATTGTAACTGTGGCGACAAGTCCTTTTACAGTAATCCAGGGCCCCTGTTCTTGTTCTATACCACTGTGGCGATTAGTCCTTTTGTGTTCAGAGCTTGAACCTTTTCTTGTGATTTGCTTCATCCATATTTGCAATTTCAGATTGCGTGTTTATCCTCTCTTGCTTGTGTTCTCGATTTCGCTTGCAGGAACAATCAAGTTGTGCTTGGTGTAATGGTTGCGGGGTTGGATCTTGTCTGATTCAAGCCGGGTCGTCGATGTCGAGTTCCCCAAATTCGAGTTTATCCCCTTACCTCTCGAAAGATCGGGCCATATATACATCAAGTGGTATCAGATTTTCAGGTTCCCCATGAGGTATTATCGTGTTCTTCCCTTTAGATTCGTTTTTGTTCATCACCTTTTGTCCATGAAAAAGCCTACAAAAAAAAATTCCCCACCATCCCAGACACTGTTTAGCCTTTGCATAATTTAATTTCAGAGTCTGTAGTGTTGAGTTTGGATTCACCATCATGTTTTCCATTGGATTCACCATCGTGTCACCCACCCACCACACCCACAATCTATTGCCAACAAAAAAATCTTACCCGATTCGGTTCCCTCCCCCCTCACCCCTCAAACCCTATCTTGACATACCTTCGGTAAAACAAGTATAACTTTTCGCTCGTTGCTTCGATTGGGCTGAAATTTTTACAACAGATTCTTGACTCAAAGTTGAGGTGACCCACACTCGGCTCCGCCCTGTGTGCCCTCGTTAAAAAATTCAAAAAAAATCAGGAAAGAATAGAAAAAAATTGTCAAGTCAAAAATAGCGCTTTCGGTGAAACTTTGAGATTTTGCCTACCCTTTGTTTTCCCTCTGTTTGAGTTGAAACTTCTTGTGGTTCCTTCCTTTGTGTTCCTCTATCACAGAAAAATAGTGGAAAAATCATACAAAAAAATCAAGATTTTGATTTGCACCCCCCCCCCCCCCCCCCCCCCCCCCGCCCTGAAAATTCTAAGTCTATGAAGTCTGTTTTGTTCCTTGCTGCCTTTTCCATTGTTTGTTGCCATTCTTCTTGCTGTCACAACTGTTTTTGAACACGATTCTTTTGCCAGCAATTAGGACACTGCTTTGGACATTTATTCAGTGCTACTATCTATTATTGAATTGTGTTTCAGTGACATACATATTAGCCTTCCAAGCTATATATATTGCAGCACAGGTTTCTTCCTTGCAACTGTTACACCCAAGCTCAACTACAAATTGTGTCGACCTGTTTGGCTTTGATAAGAACACTTGCAAGATTGTGATACATTGCTTCTGATATTGTTTTCCACTTACTACACCCTCTGCTGCCTGCTAGTTGATAGGGCTAATCTTTTGTTTAGTCTTGTCTTTTGCTTTTAACCATATCAGAGAAAGGAAAAGGGACACCTGGAGAGTTGGAGTCCCCTACAGACTTCAATGATTGCGTCTCCAAGGCCGAGCTCATGAAGCTTCTTGCGGACCAGCGTACATTCATGGAAACGAAGTTTGCCGGGTTGATGGGTCACATCAACACTGTTGTCCACCGCATTGAGGATGTGGAATGACGACCTCCACCTCAACGAGCTGCTGATGATGATGATTTTGATTGTGATGCAGACCGTCTTCACCATAATCGACACGGTATGGGAGGTAATAACAATCGTGGTAATACTGATACTTTTGTTAAGCCCAAATTTAACATACCACCTTTTGCCGGTAGTGCTGACCCTGAAGCATACCTAGATTGGGAACTTGGTGTTGAATAGAAATTTAATTCTCATTTAGTTCCTGCTGAGCATAGAGTTAGACTTGCTACTAGTGAGTTTACAGGTTTTGCTCTGTTTTGGTGGAATGATCTTTGCAATACTAATGCTGCTATACCTGCCACTTGGTCTGTTTTGAAACAACGCATGAAATCTCATTTTGTTCCTCCTTATTACCAACGTGATTTACGTTTGAAATTACAATCTTTAACACAAGGTAGTAAAACAGTAGAGGAATATTATCAGGAATTGCTTATTGGTTTAGCACGTTGTGATATACATGAAGATGATCTTGAAACTAGTGCTAGATTTTTTGGTGGTTTGAACCGTGATATCCAGAATATTATTGACTATAAAGAGTGGAATAGGTTCAGCCAATTGTATCATATTGCTCTTAAGGCTTAACGAGAAGTACAGGATCGCCTTCCACAACAATCTTGCAGGTCCAACACTGAGCAATATCTCTAGCAACGCACTGGAGTAGAGAACTTGAAGAGTCATGTTGCTAAGACACCAGCAACAACTTTTTCACTTGCGCCTACTTCTGCAGCGTAATCGTCTAGTGTGCAGCACCAACACCAGAAGAAGGTTACTACTTTCGGTACTAGGAGTGGCTCCTCCACCACCATAATTTGCCACCGCTGCAAGGGCATGGGACATGTCATGAAGGATTGCCCTAATCGTCGTGCTTTCATTGCTACCGCTGATGGGTATGAAAGTTCTAGTGATGTTGAAGATGAATTTGCTCATATGCCTAACCTTGTTGCAGATTCGACGGAGGAGCAGGAGACTACCGCCATTGATTCTATTGATGCCACCGCGGGCTTTCCTAGCCTCATTGTACAGTGTGTGTTGACCACTCGGGTGGGACAAGAGGAAGAACAACAACGCAACAATTTATTCTTCATGTACCTCATTGTTGCGGACCACCGTGTTCTCACCATCATTGATACTGGGAGCTGTAACAACTTGGTAAGTTCTGATTAGGTAAGCAAACTTGTCTTGACCACGCATGCACTACATCAGCCCTACCACATCAAATGGTTCAACAATAGTGGTACAGCACAGGTAACTCGATCAGCACGCATACACTTTTCAGTAGGTTCTTATCAAGACTTTGCTGATTTTCATGTTGTACCTATGCAAGCATGTTCGCTTTTATTAGGCCGTCCATGGGAATATGATACGGATGCTACCCATCATGGTAGAACAAATACATATACATTCGTGCATAAGGACAGGAATATTACTTTGCGTCCGTTATTGCCTGCTGATATTAGAAATCATTTTAAACTGCTTGCTGAAAATAATGAGAATAAACATGATAACAAACAACTTTCTGCTGTTAAACATAAGGCTATTCATTTAAAGGGAGGTGCTTTTCTTGCTATGACATCTACTGTTACTGATCTTTGTGATAATCATGATGCACCTTGCTATACTATGCTTTGTCATGATATATCTTCAATTGATGATCATGTATCTTGTACTTTGCATTCTGCTAGTACTAACCTTTTGCAGGAGATTGATGCTGAGATGGAGTCGAGGGCGACTCCAATTCAAGAAGGGGAGGATGATGAGGACATCACCATGCTGGATACGCGCATATCATGGCCTTCCCCAAGTTACAAGTCGTCACCAATTCGGTCGCCGCCTTTGTCTCGGATTCAGCCGACACCCCTTCACGGTTTTGATGATATCTCCCACATCCGACGTACAAACAAGGCGTTCTTTGATGCGTTAGAAAGAGGACGACGACGCCGGCGTTTTGGTTCTGGTCCTAGCTCCAGAAGGGTCATGAGTCATAATATGTGACCATGACAAGGTGTTGTGCCACCTATTTTGGGCCAACTTGGCCATGTATCGTGTCGGGCCTTAAGCCCATGTTGTGGGCGCCCACCTGGTCGCCCCCAACCCTAGGACGTCTTTGTTTCCTACATAAACTCAGTAGCCACCATCTTTTAGTTTTGGGTTTTGTTTAGTTCAGTTTTCCAGAGAGAAACTTGATCGAATTATTGTAACTGTGGCGATAAGTCCTTTTACAGTAATCCAGGGCCCCTGTTCTTGTTCTACACCACTGTGGCGATTAGTCCTTTTGTGTTCAGAGCTTGAACCTTTTCTTGTGATTCGCTTCATCCATATTTGCAATTTCAGATTGCGTGTTTATCCTCTCTTGCTTGTGTTCTCGATTTCGCTTGCAGGAACAATCAAGTTGTGCTTGGTGTAACGGTTGCGGGGTTGGATCTTGTCTGATTCAAGCCGGGTCGTCGACGCTGAGTTCCCCAAATTTGAGTTTATCCCCTTACCTCTCGGAAGATCGGGCCATATATACATCAGCCTGGCCTAGGCTGCCACCCAGCGTTGCATGCCACACGGCATGCCCGGTCGCCCGGCACGTCCCGCCGCCCGGCACACCGACTTTGGCCAACCTACCCTTCTTCACCTACAAATACCCCCCAGACCATCGCCACCTATAATAGAAAGGGAATTCGGCGGAAGAAGGGCATCGAAGCAAGAAACACACCAATGAGTTCATTTCCCACTACTTGTGCTACTTAGTAGAGTAGGTTAGTTAGTCGGGAGTTAGAGTCTAGTCGAGAGCATCGCTCAGGATTTTGGAATTGTCTTGGAGTCTTGGTACGAGCTCTCTTGTATCTTTTCTCTTTATGTAAGACCTATCCTTTATCAATATAAATATCTTTTCTTTTCTATCTTGTCAAGTATTTATCTTAATTTAGTCATTTTCCTTAAATTACAATTATCGGAAAGAAACTTTGTTGCATAGTTCATGGGTTTCCCGGCTAGGATTTAATTAAGTTAAGTTCTTTCTGAACTTAGACTTGGTTATTTCCTGGCTATTCTTCTGCTAGGCCAAACGGAGGAATATCTAGTGAAGGCGTAGGCGTGGTGCCTAAGTTAACGATAGCTGGATTTGCATTCATCCGCATGGGCTATGTGGTAGGAGGCAGGTGGTGACAGCCTTGTCCGTCCCTTTAGTAATCCACCACATTCGGGCCGTCTTAGTCAGGGTTGTCTAGCGATAGCGTACCCACTAGTACAGAGGCTAGTTACTGGCCCATACTAGTGGAATATTTTCGTGCCCTGAAGTGAGCTAACAGGTGAAAGGCTTGAGGCTGCCAAAAAATTGGTGTAAGCACTCGACCCGAGTAACTAGGATTTTGACGCTTGAGATAGATATACTTTGGAAAGATATATTTTTAGGAATTTTAGACTCAGACTCGTTGTCCTCCCGGCTAGCTTAACCGATCTCTTTATTTATTTATTCCAGTGTGGATTTCTTCTGTGTTGCTACCTCATATTATTATTGAACATCCTTACCCCCGTTTTTTATTAGTTAGTATAACTATTGCAGTTATATCTTTGTTAAACCAAGATAATCTTACGCCTAGCTTCCCTGTGGAAAATAAATACGATACCTAGGAATACTCCCGGGTGAAATGCTACAATGGTGTTCTGTGCGCTTGCATATTAATTTACTTTATTCTTAAAGCATAACAAAATCCAACAATTATTTCTGGCATCATACCAAGAATAGTCATATTGTTGATGCGACATTAAGAAATACCAACAAGCATTTCTAGCGTCGTTGCTGGGGAAACAATAGGCTAAGATATCAGAAATTTAACATTGATATTTCTATCAAGAAGTTACCGCTTTTCTTTGCGGGCTTACCCTTGTTCTGTTTATTTGTGGTGTAAATAGGATGCTTTATGACTGGTTTTGACCTACCAGACATCTACCACAATGATTCGGAGGCTTTGTTGAGGAGAGTACGTCAATGAATCACCCCTCCTCGGCCTAGACTTTCTCTTGAAGCACCTTTGATCATACTAGCTCAGTAACAAGATCCGTCTATGTCTGCTCAACCAACCATGGCTGAGAAGATAATCCGTGACTACTCCGTACCATCTGCAGACAACATCCGCACTAGTCTGCACCCGAACATGGGAAACAGAAGCTATGAACTAAAGCTAGCCTAAATCAACATGGTTCTGACCAGTCCTTTTTGTGGCAAGGCATCGGAAGATGCAAATGCTCACCTCCAACAATTCTTGGCGATGTGCAACACCTTCACCATGAGGGACGTGACCCCTGAATTCATCCCCTGAATAAATATGGTACCTTGGAATACTCCCGGGTAAAATGCTACAATGGTGTTCCATGCATTTGCGGATTAATTCACATTATTCTTAAAGCATAACAAATGCCAACAATTATTTCTGGCATCGTATCAAGAATGTCATATTCTTGATGCGACATTAAGAAATACCAACAGTGATGATGATGACGACGATGATGACCTTGGCGGCAACTTCGGCCTAGCAGCCGGGCTCGGCTACGTGTCGTTCGCATGTCCGACCCTGGGGGCGGGGTCATCTTTGGTCTTGCCGCTGCTCTTCGGGTCAGAGGCCCCTGTAGGCCCTTGTCTGAAAGAAGAGACAGCATCGGTTCACTTGGCCTCGACGGAGGGTCCCCTCTAGCTGACTCCGACCATGACCCCTGCCAGGGAGCAACCCTCGCCGGCAGGGTCCCCAGTTTAGGGAGTGGTCGACGACGCGGCACGGGTGCAGGAGGTCATGCTGGTGCGGGTCGAGACGCCGCCCATCGCCAGCGTGGTCGAGGTTGTGCCCTTCATCATGGCTGTGAAGAAGCATCCGCACGACGAGGCGGCGAGTGGTGATGTGCCCCTCGAGAAGTGGCAGGCGGTTGGCCTGAAGTCCCGTCGGCCGCAGTTTACCAAAGCAAAGACGCTCAAGAGAGACGCCGCCGTTGAAGCGAGGGCGGGCGACGCCATTGTGGCCGTGGCGGATTCTGACACTCGCGTGTTGGCGGCGGGGGCCAAAGAGGTCGGTGGCGGCGTCCCGGACGGCAGCACGCCCGGGCTCACCGAACCCGGCGCTGGTGTTGAGACTGCCGATGTTGCGGATGCAGGGGTTGCTTGTGCTATGCCCGGCGTGGGTAGCGAAGCTGCTGGCGCCACCGCTATTGGGGCTACTGAAGCTGCACCCCACGCGGTACCTACTGCACCTTTGACAGGGGCCAAGCTCGTGCTTGTTGAAGAGGAGTATGAGATGATGAAGCGCTCGTGCGACCCCATCAGGCTTCAAGTCCTTGCTGCGTGTCAGGCGCTGAAGTTCGAGTGCGAGGCCTTGTTCGTCTCGGCCCTCCGAGCCTTGGCTGCTGCTCGGCAGGAGTTGGAGGAGGTACGTCGACATGGTGAGGACCTAGGTACGAAGTTGATTGAGATAGAGGCTTTGATGGAGAAGGTTGCCGACAAGCTGAGCCGGACGGAGGTCGACCTCGCCACCACCTAGAAGGAGCGGAATGACGCTAACACGAGGGCCCTGTCCGTTGCCATAGACGTCGTCAGGCTTAACCTCGTGCTGCAGCAGAAGAAGTAGCATCATGAGGAGGCGGATAAAGCAGCCAAGAGCTCTGCCAAAGCGGCGGCTGCCTATCTAGAGCAGTTGCAAGGCGCCCATCAGTGGGAGGAGGGTAAGCTCTTTCTTTTACTTTTCCTCCTCTTGCTTTATTGTTGTTCCTGTTTACCAACTCTATTGGGTGTCGTGCAGCTCTGGGGTCAAAACTGGCGGCAGCCGAGGGCTACCTTCACCAGGAGGTTGAGGAGGGGGAGGCGCTCCATGTCGTGATGGGTCGGGCAGCGCGGGAGCTTCAGGTGGACCTTCCCCCATGCATCGCTCCTAGGTAGGGCGTCGGGAGACTGATGGAGGCTGGTCAGACTTGGATCAGGCGGTGCGGCACCGCCTTCAGCATGTTCGCCACTCACTTTGACTTGGTCGATGCCGAGTTCGAGGCAAGTGCGGGGCATGTTGAAGGACATAGTCCCGAGCAGCTGGAGGCAATTGGCGCTCGCACCGCCCCTTGAGCTAACGAGGTGCTCCTGAAGGCTGAGGAGGAAAATTAGTCAGTGGTTGCTTTGGTCGTTTTAATTATTTTGGTTGTTTTGGTGGGTCATCATGACCATGTTATAGTTTAAACTTGTGTTTGTTTAATTTCATTGGTCCGTGGTGGCCTTAAACAATTTTAGTTCTTGTTATTAAACCCTTTTGTGTGTTCGGCCAGTTGCCTCTCTTTCTTTGGCACACAAAGTTCAAGCCCCTGAGTGATTCAGATGTTTAGTCTTGCCGGTGATCGCCATTGCCGTGGCTGCTGGGGCAAGCATGACGTTCCGCTGCCTGACAGGCTCGACTGTGAACTTCTATCCCCATGGCTCATTTTGTTTACTGGCGGAGGGAGGCTCGAGGTCGAGAAAATGCGGAGAGAAGGAAAAAAAATTGTGTTGAGAGAGAGCGAAGGCAGCGTGGCTGCACAGGACTAGTGTGCCTTCCCAGCACCCAAGTGACGCTCGACCCCTTGGGAGGGGTCAAGAGTCACTTAGGAGCAAGCAAGACGTGTGGGATATACGTGAAGCAGAGAGTTAGGAATAGAATTTATGTAGCTGTGAGATGTTTCACGCATTCTTGAACTCTTCGCCCTCCACAGTCTTCGGGGCGAATCACTTGAGAGATGACGTACGGTCCTTTCCAGGGCGGTGAGAGTTGTGCCGGCCCCTGTTGTCATGTACCCTACATAAAATGTGGTCCCCCTCGAGGAGACCCCTATCACTTATGTTCCGATCATGGTAGCAGTGGAGTGCCTGCTGGTACTTAGCCGAATGGAGGAGTGTGACGTATCGTGCTTTGTCTATCTGATCCATCACGTCTTGGAGCGCTGCTTCATTGCCTTGCTCGTCGAACGCACGTACTCGAGGCTCACCGTAGTCTAAATTAGTGGGGAGGATTGCCTCTGACCCATAGACCATGAAGAAAGGTGTGAAGCCCATCACACGACTCTAGGTCGTGCGTAGGCTCCAGAGTACAGCGTGGAGTTCAGCCGCCCATCAACCACTAAATTGCTTCAAGCGGTTGTAGAAGATGGTCGGGTCGAAGATCCGAGGCTTCACCCCTTGGAGTATCATGCCATTGGCCTGCTCGACCTGACCGTTCATCTTAGGGTGAGAGATGACTGCCCAGTCAACGCGGATGTGGTAGTCATCGTAGAACTTTAGATATTTATTCCCTGTGAACTGCGTGCCATTATCCGTGATTATGGAGTTTGGTACTCCAAATCCGCTGATGATGTCGAGGAAGAATTCAACCGCTTCTTTGGGTCGAATCTTTACTAGCAGGCATGCTTCGATCCACTTCGTGAACTTATCGACCGCGACAAGCAAGTGGGTGTAGCCCATAGGTGCTTTTCTGAGTGGACCGACCAGGTCCAGCCCCCAGATTGCGAAAGAACACATGAGGGGGATCGTTTGGAGGGCCTGAGCCGGCAGATGTGTCTAACGGGCGTAATACTGGCAACCTTTGCAGGTTTTGACTATGTGATTCATGTCGCCCATGGTAGTCGGGCAGTAAAAGCCCTGACGGAAAGCGTTGCCCATGAGGGTTCGAGGTGCGACGTGATGACCGTAGCCCCCCCCCCCCCCTATGGATATCGACGAGTAGCTTGATGCCATTGCTGATGGGGATGCTAGGCCGGGTGCCGACCCCCCTCCGGGTCGCCCCTTGACTTCTCCTGGTCAGGACACTTGTTGGCCTTCTTTCCTTAGCCATATTTTATCACATTCAGTCCAGGAGGAGAAAATGACATCACAGTGAAGTCTTTTGCAAGATCAGCCGGGTTGGATGATCAGCCTGACAATGATTCCGGTCGATCAGCCGGGTGGCTGATTTCAACCGTAAATGACCTTGTTGGCCGGTTCCTGATTTCAACCTGAAAACGACCCTGTTGGACGGTGAAAACAGTTGTTTGACAGTCGTGATTGGCCGATGAGGTGTTTCTAAATGTTTTTTCATATTTTGGCTCTTTTATACTTGTAAGCACATATCTCACCAAAACTTGTAGAACTTCATTAGTTTAAATAAATATTGATTAAACTTTTATTGTTACCTTGCATTTCCTGACCGGTTGGTCACCGATATTGGGTTTTATGGGCCACCAACACCTCCCCAAGCTTAAACCTTTGCTCGTCCCAAGCAAATTAAAACTTAGAAGTGATGGATCAGAAGTTGCTTCAATATTAGAGACCTGCAAGTATCAAGTGCACAAACACATACTCCAACACAATATGGGTAAGTGTAAGCTAGCACAACTTGGTCACTAAGTAATTCTCATTGTACAGCGGGGCTTATTTGCATTTTATGACCTTGTCACAAGTAGTTGAAGTCTAAAATAGCTAGTTTAAACTTTCTCATGTAATCTCCAACTTGATCATGAGTCCAAAGTTTTTGTACTGTTGCATAGGATTGACAATCTTCCCTCTTGGTGCAATCTTTACTATGACATTCATCTCTCAAAGGGTGTATTTCCTTACCAAATGCTCATCCTACTTTCTAAAATTTTGGCTTAAATATGTGGAGCTTGGTAGTATGGCGCATTTAGCATGCATGTATTATTAAGCTAAGAGATGATCCTAGAAAAAAGACATTGCACCTCCTCATTCCAATCATTTAGAAATAATGTCTAGGGGAGAGGGAGAGAATGGACTTACAAGAAGGAATGGGCTAGCACAGTTGCAAAGGTCTTGGGTGCAGATTTATCCCAAAGACTGGATTTTTGTGCTAGAGAGAAGGGATGGTTCTTTATTTTTGCTCAAAGATATATTTATTTTATTTTTGAATGAACCTTCAAACTTTTTGATATAGCACACCTATGAGAGTTGGTAAAATTTTTCTTTCTTTGTTTCTTTCTTTTAGTTCTCATGGTGTATAGAAGCTAATTCGATGGTTCAAATATTTCTGCAAACTTTCTCTGAGCACTTGTCTGGGAGGACCATAATCTTTGAATGGGATCAAAGGCTCTCAAAAATAAAGATTTTGGTTAACTTTCTTAGTGGAGTGGATGCATTATTCTGATGTGGAAACCGCATAACCAAGCATGATTAATTTGAGAACTCAAAGATAACGCGAAGGAAAATGATTGACTTTGGAAGTGCAAGTCCCTCATAAGGATCAAATCCTAACTAAACTCAATGCATGCATAAATGGCGTAGACATTATTTTGCAAATTAAAAGTTTTGAAAGAAATCATTGGACTGTAATCATAAGGAGATCATTGACTCATCCAAAACATGCCATCTCATAAACTCCCACAACTAGACTTGGTGTTTATCAGCCATTTTGCACTCATTAAAACCTAGAGGGACTAGTGTTATCATCATGCCGGTCTACCATTATCCACAAAAAAATGAGGAGTAGAGGTTGCATACTTGAGACTCAAAGGGGACTAATAGAGCAACTATTCATCATTTCCATAGGCAAGGTAGAGACCAAGTTCTCAAATTTATATGTAAAGGGAAATATTTTTTTTCTTTTTGGTTTTTACAAATTTTTATGATTTTCCTTGAAAGCTAAAAATCTCTTTGGGTTTTCTTAATTAGCTAAAAACAAAATGACTCAACTAGAGAAAGAGGGAGAGATGATAGAACAATAGGCGCACCTTGGTTTGGGTACCTCCCAAAGCTTAGGTCTTTGCAAGACTTAAGCTTAGATGGCGTTCACTGCGGTGGTGGATATTCGATGCTGAAGTGGCCAAACAGCTGATCCATCATGGAGATGTTTGTCTGAAGTTGTTCTATTGTTTGTTGTCACCATTCTTGTTCTTCCCTCATGGCTTCTTGTATTTCTTATGTTCGAATGTTGGTCTCATAGACATTGGTAGCCAAGTACTGCATATCTTCTTGCAGCTCTGAAAAATTGTATGATGTGAATCGGACGGAGCGAGAAGTGCCTATTCCTTCATGAGGTTGGGGTAACTCTCCATCCTATAGGGCTCATAGTTGTCATAGGACAAGGTAGTGTAGTTGGTCGATGAACTCGCAAAACCGGGGAATCGTGTCTATTCTGTATTGGGGACCTCCCGGTTCACCCATCTGAGGCGTGTCCATTGCAGTTCTGTGCTTCTGCTCCTCTCGACGGAGTTGTGCTTTCATTCTTGGCCTATCCCCTACAATACTATGTCTTGCACGCTACAAGGAAGCTTGCAATTTATACACAAAGTTCCTTTTACCGATAATAGTGAGCTGGGAGTTAGGCAATTCAATTTCTGTGTCATACCCCGGATAGAGCATGAAGTACCTATTGTTCTCCTCTCTCAACAAGTGGGCTTGCAAGAAATGATCTTCTCCTAACACATGAGCACTAGGGAGATGATCTATTCTAGCTCTGTGAAGCACACCAACCTTTCTAGCATCAAAAGGGTAAAAGTAATGGGTCCTTGTTGCCTAAATGCTAGGATGAGCCAATGGTTGATGAGTAAATACATGAGGTTTGTTTTAATTTTCTTGATTATAGCATGGAGATAGGTTTTATCCAAACTATTCATCGAACGTACATCACCCCAGGGGTTAGGTAGTGAGTGATAAAATGGTGAATTATACGGAGCGATGGGTTATGAATGTCACTAGTGTGTTCTTGCCCTGTAACGGGATTTCCAATTTTTGCCCAAAGTCCTTGTGGTGTGAAACCTTCAAGTATATCAATGTCTAAGGTGGCCTTACTGTCAAAACCAAGATAAGTACTAATTTCTTTTAAGGACCATTCCTACGTTTCACCAAAAAGACAAAATTCATAGAGAGTGTTCATTTTGTTTGATTCATGGGCATGAACTTTTAATGTTCAAAGAAATTCGATAGTGAGCTAATTAGAACTGTATTTATTGAGGTGATAGAAATCATACCACCCTGCCGTGTTGAGCGCGTACTCAAAATCAGCGAGGACGCTGATTCGCTCGAGGAAGTCATGGTCGAACTTGCGCACGAACATGAACTCCTGGTCTTGTATGGCGGTGAACTTGTTTTGCTCATCAAAGTCATTGAACACCATGTTCTCTTTACTCTCCTTGTACTTCTCGAATTCTCCATCATCTCCTCCTTGCTCACTTGCCACCGTTGCAGCCTCGGATATGGATATTGATTCCGATTGGTAACTCAGAGCATGTGTGACATCCCATGTCACAAAATGAAATTAACTAAACCTAACATCAAGCAAGGGCTAAGCAAAAGTATAATTAATCCATGTGCCAAAGAATAAAAAGAGGAAAACTATTTAATTAAATTCCAGAATAATCAAATATGGGTCATTCACAAACATTACCAAAACACATGGAAGTACCCCAATATATTTGCATATTCTGAATGGCCACCACAAAAGAGAATTTTGAGAATTTTCCCAGAATTATTGGTAACCAATTGATACCCTTAAAAATTCCCCCAAAGTCAGAAAAGTGTATTTCGGGTTTGGAATTTTCATAATTTATCAAAGCCATTTCAGCTGGTTCTCCCAAAAGCAAAGTTGGAGCACATGTTATCCTGAGCCCACACAAAACTTGGTGTGAAGTTTGGAGCAAGGGAACATGGCGAAATTGCCAAAACCCGAGTCATGGTTCAGAGTCAAGCCGGGTCAGCACCCTTCTCTCTCCCCGGGCAAATCCCAACCCGTCACCAGGTTGTACCCGGGTACTGTCGCCACCGCTGATCACTGCCGCTCCCCATGCCGGCCACTACTCCGCCACCATTCCCCCCTGTGCTATCGGCCACATTGAATCCCTCCCACCGACGAGCCAACCCCGGACCGACAGCGCTCCCCCTCCCTCTCTCTCCCTCTCTCACCCGCTCTCGGCCCCTCCTCCGCCGGCCGAATCAAAAAGGGGCGGCAGCAGTACGCCAGCCCCATTGCTCTCTCTCTCTCTACTCGCATGCATCACGCACCTCCTAGGGAACTTCTCCGCCGCACAACAGCGCCGCTGCACTCTCCTTCCTTTTCCTCCCCGGCAAAACCCGAGCCGCCCTGTTTCTGCACGCCCTGGCCACCGCCGCGCAGAGCTCTGCCTAGGCAACTTCTCCCTCCCCCCTTTCTTCGCAAATCAACGCGCAAGGACCACACCCCACTTCCCTCTGATTCCCTCACTCCCCTGTGCAGTGCTCTCGCCGGTATTCATGAAGCCGGAGTCGTCGCTGCCGGATACGACCCCCCCCCCCCCGCCCCTGCCAACGGCAAGCCACCTCCGGCCTTCCCCCTCGACGAATTCCTCGACGCCGACCATCCCCGAACCTCAGCAAAGCTCGCTGACTGAACCCCAGCCGGCCTCCCCCTCTGCACCGTCGCGTGGACATCGCCGGAGCTGCCTCTGCCGCAGCGCGTCGCCGCCGGCAACCTCCGGTGAGACCCTCTCCCCTCCGACCCCCTCCTCGAGATCCCCTCGGCATGGAGATCATTCGAGTAGCACGCGAGCCCCGGCGGGTGCGCGCGCGCGCCTGGGAAGAATTTGAACTCGGTGACATTCTTGTAAATAATAGTGAACTTCGATTAAACTTTAAAATTCAATAACTCGAGAAATAAAAGTCCAAAAATGATGAAACCAATTTTGTTCGACTCCTAAAATCCTCCTCTACCAGAAAAACAAGTTCAAGTTCAAAGTTGCTCAGTAAATTAAGTTATTTAATTCCCTAAAGTTATAATCCTAAATTGCTTAATAAATTCATAAGTAAATAAATATAAATGGTAAATTCATGAAACTTATTCAGTGGTCATTCCATGGAATCCTTAAACTTTCTGCAAAAGCACATTTCCATTTTATGGCATATTTTCAGGATTATTGCATAATCCTCATTTTCAGTAATTGAATTTATATAAATTATTGGCTAGGGATTTATTCATGAAATTTGGCATTCCTGTTCCTTATGCACTTGTACACTTATGTAAAAGCCCATGAAAAATTTGAAGCTACCTAAGTATAAATTCTCTTCAGAAATTGATCATTTGTTAATTAACTAGGAATTTCTTCATATAGATGTTACTTCATGAGCATATTTAATGAAAGTAGGAATAAATTAGTTTCTGGAAATTCATGGAGAATCATTCATCCTCCCATTGCAGTAGAAATTCTCATGTGCATTTATACTCTTTGTTCTTAATTAACTACATGAGCTAGAACTAGTTATGCAATTAAAGTGCCATTTTTATGTATAGTGTTAGTTTGCATATGGTCACTTTAGTTGAGTTGTTCAAAATGAACTTTCTGAAGTTTGACCCTAAGTACTACATTGTCATATCATCATCAGCATGTGATGTCATATAATCAACATCTAGGCCATGCTCATGTTAAAGTAGACATACACTAAGGTTGTGATAATTAAAAGTTACATTTGTGTAATTAGAAGTTTGTCCCTTTCAAAATTCAGTAGTTACCATGTCTTACTTAAGTATGCAACCACATTCATGAACAAGTGATTAGTTCATTAATTTATTTGTTGAGGAAGTACCATGAATCCTCATGCCATGCATTCCATCTTTAATTAAGAAAACTCCATGAAACCTTGTGTATTCCTTAGCATTGAAGCATGCCAATTCCATATAGGAATCGAGACCGAGGAGACCCCACCGGACCAGCAAGGAGCTGAAGTGCACTTTGGTTAAGACGCTAACTACGATCACACCCAAGGCAAGCCCCGGTGCATAACCCATTTTTTCATTCAAAGTCTTTTTCTTACTTTATCAAAAGTAGGGATATTGTATTGTGCATTAAGTGTAGGACTTGGATGAAACACACTTGCATACTCCAGCAATGACCTATGAGTAGTATGTTAGTAAGCTTTTTCGTTAGCAAATGCTATGCTTAAACTAGTGGAGTCAACGGTAGGTTATAGATTCAACTATGGTTCAACTGGTTGATGAACTTGATAAAAATGGACCACCTATCGTTGCAACTCCGTGAACAAGTATTGAACCGTACCAAGTGCATACCTTTAATATGGGAATTGGTAAACCTAGTAACTTGGGCGCCGTATTGTTGGACGGCCATACTCATCGATCCAGAGGTGATGTGAACAGCATGGTGGTTACACGGGTTTGAGGACCGCTGGAGAGTGCATGGATTACGCCTCGGATACAAAGTAATGTATCGCGGGGAGGACGTGTACTCGGGATCGATGGCCCCGGATCGACTTTATAGCAATCTTGTGAACGGTGACCATACGTATTCTTAAATGATGCGTTTGTCGTGCATTTGGGTTTTTCCCTGTAGGATGTAAATCAATTCGAATTGTCATCCCTCGCGGTTATGAGTACCTCTTGTTCGAGCAGCGGCAATGATATGTTAAGTAGGAAAGTTGTGGTTATGCTTCTGAAATTTATTTATGCTATGGATACACAATGCTATGATGTATTGCTCTTTAGCTATATTCATGTCTTAGCAGCTAGCTAGACTCACTGTAGCTGTGTCCTATGATAAGCAAAGTAAAATCTTGTTTAAGGAGATGGAAAGCGCAGCATAGAACTAATAGGAGCTTTTTATGCAACTATCAAATAAACCCGGTCAGCCCCCTGCATACTAGGAGTCGGTTTTAGTAAACCGGTTAACGGGTAAGTCTTGTGGAGTATGTTAGATACTCAGGCTTTGCGTTGATGTTGTTTTTCAGGTTTTCCTCAGGCCACATATTATGATTGTTGTAACAAGGCTTTGCGTTGATGTTGTATCAGATCTGAACTTAATTATATTCTACCTCTAGACTTGTAACATTATGCACCTATGTGATGTAATGTTGTAAATGATGAATGTTCATGTGTGAATGCTGTGTATGGTTACTTCGTTAACCATCTCCCGAGGTGATCCTGTACGACATACTCTACTTTTCAGAGTAGGGTTGTCACAGCATGCCCATACAAAGCTTCGGCTTCTGAGTGCTCGCTTGGGGTGCGTCTCCCTCGACTTGAGCTACTACTGAACTTGGTGTATAGGCCCCTCCAAATGTTGGCCATTCCTGCAAAACGGTTACTTGGACATGATGCCCGAAGGGCAATATGACAATAATGGCTAGCGATTAGTCATTTAGTTAGCAGTCCAAGTGTTAGTCGTTCAAACGTGCAAGGGTGGCAGCAAACTTGCTCTAGTTGGTTTTATTGCAGCACAGTTTTATTCCTAACTTCAAATGCACCTAAGTGATGTAATGTTGTAACATTATGCACCTAAGTGATGTAATGTTGTAAATGATGAATGTTCATGTGTGAATGTTGTGTATGGTTACTTCGTTAACCATCTCCCGAGGCGATCCTGTACGACATACTCTACTTTTCGGAGTAGGATTGTCACAGCTGGTATCAGAGCCGTCTTAGGATAAGCTAGACATAAATGAGCATTTTAAAACGTAAACAAGCTGTTTCTACGCCTTACAGTGAGGTACGAACTAGTAGTGCCCATGTAAGAGTCTTGTAGGTGGCAAAGCTAACCCTGGGTTATGTTTGTTTAAATTACTCGCAACTATGAATTCTTCAATGAAGGTATGTCTTTGTGCGCGGATCGGTTGTGCTGTAAATACCGAACGCCTTCCGGGTGGGCAAAGACCTGGGCTTTGATTGATGCGCGGACCGAATGCGCTTAAACATCGGCTGCCTTCCGGGTGGGCGAATACCTGGGCATAAACTGTCATTGTTATTTTGGCTTGTTTCTTTTGAATTTGATGTACTATTTCTGAGATGGATCTCTTGCAGGTACACTAACCACGTGTAGTTCGCTTAGAAACGTGTGAGAGGTGTGTGTGCCACCGAAAAGATCGAGTTATACAATCGGTCAAGTTTTCTTTTTGTGAGGATGTAGGGAACCATCATATTGAGCATTGGCATCCATGCACACCATATGCATTCAACTTTACCAAAATCTGTAAAAATGTCATTGATACTGTGAACATGTAAAATGACCAAGTTTTGGACGAAATTGAACCCCTTTTGCACCTAAAACCAGAAATTTGAACCTAACCGGTAAGTGTCCAACCTTACCAGAAAAGTCAGTCTCACTAAAACAAGCATAACTACCTCAATTTTAATTCAATGAATGCAAATAAGTACTCGTTGGAAAGATGAGGTTTTGCGCTACAAGTTTGGTTTAGGAAGTTTGTCTTAGAAAAATAGGGAACTAGGTCGAATTTTGCAAAAACAGTAGCCTTTTCTGGAAATCAGAAACTGCCTCATTTCTGTCCCCTGTCTTTGGATGATCATAACTCCCAGAGACTTTATTGAATGGAGATGTGTGAGTATGCGTTGGAAAGAGGATGAAATTCTCCACAACAGTAGTAAAGCACAAAAATTTTAATATTGTCCAGAAACTAAGCGTTTTTGCCCGTTTCTGCGGTTCACTCCGTCGACCACAGAAATTCGTCGTTACCGGTCGTTAAACGGATTGGGAATCTCATGTCTTTCTTTTACCAATCATTCCTTATGCCATTTTAAGCATGTGTGCATAGTGGAATATTAAGTTTTGACTCACCTTGCAAAACTTTATTCCGGCAGATGGATGTTGGCAAGCTCGTGAAGGACCCCGAGTATCTTGCCGCCCGCATTCTCGAGTTGGAACGAGAGTGCGAGTCGCTGCAGTCCACACTTGTGGCCCGTGATGCCCAGCTTGCGAAGCGTGACGCTAAGATTTCATATCTTGAGGACAAGCTGCACACTAGCAAGATGGAGCGGGCCAATCTTTTTGAGCAACTCCACGATACGCAGCTCATCATTGAGGGCGATGCAAGCGATCAGTTGCAGGAACAACTGAACCAACACAACACCCAGCTCACCGCTGCCCAAGAGGAGATTTACTCTCTTCATGGTCAGGTTACCGCACTTTTGGAGGAGCAAAGCGAGCTGCAGGCCCAATGCGAAGAAGCTCAAGATGAGCGTGATGTCATGGAAGGGAACCTCAACGACGCTCACGCGATCATCGCACAGCAAGAGCAGGTCATTGGACAGCTCCAAGCTGCTAATGGTCAGCTGAACGTCATCCTTAACGATGGGCCACCCATTTCACTCACGGTGATTCCCCCCGATGACGCCGATCTGAGTGAGAACGGTGATTCCGGCACTGACTTCAAAGCACCAACGGGACCAGCTGCTATGAATGTGGAGTCCGATGGTGACAGCCACGCCGGGTGACCAAGTAGCCTTATGTACCTAGGGTGAAATCTCGTGAGACATCGTAGTCGTGTGTACATGGTGTGGTAATGCTAAGCTAAGTTGCAACCTAAACTCTCCGAGATCGTATGGCGTAGTATTCCGAGTGATGTAACCGAAGACTTGCTATGTACCAAAAAGTTTCATCACATGTACCTATGGTTTTATCATGAATATGTTGCTTATGGTGTTGGAAATTATGGAATTTAAGTTATCTCTTGTGTCCGCACCGTGTACTTGTCAAGCATTTCATTTATGAGCAATCAAAAATTTTATTTCGTCACCATATTGTCGCCTTGTTATCATATTGTCTCATGTGATGATCGGGCTAACATATTTGTTCGTATGTCAGATGGTGCAAACTCGTCGTGGAGGAGAGAATGTCGGTGATGCTCCCGGCACCTCGAACGTTGGCGGAAATGGGCCGCTGCCCAACGCGTGACCTCTGACGGCGATGGAGCAGCTCATCCACAATCAGAACGAGATGTTCCACATGTTCATGGAGAACATGAACCGTCAAGGAGCTCACGGACCACCGCCACAGCAGCAGCGGGAATCCTCTTACACCGACTTCATTCGCACTTTGGAGTCGAAGTTTGCCCTCCTCCACTGCACCGAGCAGCAGAAGCCCCTCTTCACCGCGCAGCAGCTCCATGGCTCCGCAAGTGCTTGGTGGGACAGCTTCACCGCCGCTCTCGCCGCGGGGCACCAAGTCACTTGGGCGGAGTTCTACACCGCTTTCCGTGCACACCACATACCCGCTGGACTCATGAAGCGCAAGTTACAGGAGTTTCTCAACTTGAAGCAAGGCTCCGGAACCATGCAAGAGTATGCACGGAAGTTCAACTACCTGGCCCAGTATGCGTCGTATCACGCTGATACGGACGAGAAAAAGAAAGACTGCTTTCGTTCGGGTCTTACCCCGAAGCTGCAAGATTGATTGCCGACACGTTCAATGACCTGATGAGTGCCGCTATTGTGCAAGAAGACGCCATCCGCGCCAACCAAGAGGACAAGAAGAGGAAACGTACCATGGGAAGTTCATCCGGCTCTGCACCGCCCAAATACAAGCTAGCAATCACCTCTCCGACCGGACAGAAATTCCGGGCTACGGTACAGTCGGGAGGAGGACCTCGCCCGTTGTTCTCGCAGCAGCACTCTCGATTCCATGGTGGGAACCAGCAGCAATCCTCTGGTTCTCGCCCACCGCAGCAGAACAACCAAGTGGTGAAGACCAACTCCTCACAGTCGTGCTACAATTGTGGCCGCACCGGTCACTTTGCTAAGGAGTGTCGGTTTCCGAAGCGCAACCTGAACAACAACAACAACTCTAATACTTCCGGGAACAACAACAACAACCACAACAGCAACAACAACAATAGTGCCAGCAATGGGAGTCGTCCTCAGTCGTCTACCCCCACACACAAGAATGGCCGAGTCAACTATACCACGGTCAAAGAGACCCAAGCCGGAGAACCCGTTCTCGCGGGTACGTTCTCGATCAGCCAACATGCTGCCATGGTTCTTTTTGATTCGGGAGCAACGCATGATTTCATTAGTCAAGCATGTGCAAATCATCTGAAAATTACCCCCACCACTATGGGAAACCTGTACGTTATTACGTCACCTGGTGGAAAAATAAGGGCTCATCTTGAGTTAAGGAAAGTGCCACTTAAGCTAGCCAACAACATATACCCCACTTCCCTAATCGTCTTAGATGGCCAAAGCATCGACATAATTCTCGGCATGAAATGGAGGTCATTTGTGATGGCCACCTTGCCCGAGCCTCTAACTCTCCCCTTTGAGTTATCCCCAAAATTCACCTTCTCACTGTCTTCGTCTTCATCAGTAGTGGTGAGCATGGTTGGCTTCCCGGTCATATGTTGAGTGCACCCACTATCAAGAATCCAATCAGAACCTCCACTCTTGTAGTTGACCCTGGTGGAAGCCATAAGACAAGCACTAGAGGAAAAACGGTTAGTATCCAAAGCATTAATTGAATGACTAGCACTAACCTCATCGTGTCGAGCAATAAAACCATCCTTATAGATAGGGATTCTTGCAATCCTTCCCTGTAGTCTCCTCGTGATGGGATAGTGAGGAGCACGATATCTCCAATGTCCATGACCATCCACCATGTGCACCTTGTCAAGGTTGATGTAGTAGTGGGGAGGATCATAGAGTCCAGTGATGTGCTCAAGCACGTGTCCCACTTGTGAGTGGAGCACGAGTATCATCTCCATTGCCCTCTCAAATGAGAGCTCATGCCTTCTATTGATTACCTCCTCAAGTAAGAAACCCCTCTCAGGAGTTGTGATTTGCTAGAGGAGCTTGTCAATCACTTCATGTGGTGCAATCCCCTGCAGACCTCTGAAGGAGTTTATCCTACACACAAGATCATAAATGCTCAAGAGATTCTCACAAAGGTCATCATTCGGATTTCTCACAAATTCACCAAGTTCAAAGAAGAGATCCTGTTAGTGAGCTCGATGAAGATGCCAGAGGTGGTCTTGTGGTGGAGGAGGTGGTGGCTCCGGAGCCGAAGCCGCAAGATTGATCATCTCAAATGATCGAGCGAGCATTGTTGTTGGTGCTTCACCCACGCCAATGCTCGGTCCACCCGAGGTGCTTGGAGTAGAACTTGGAATGGCACTAGAGGTAGAGCTTGACAAAGCGCCTGATGATGAACATGGTGAGGGTCTTGCTCCGAAAGGGTTGTAGAAGCTATTGCAAGGCAATCTTGTGGAGGGATCAAAGAAGTTTGAGGTCGAAGCTACTTCTTTTCCGTTGCTTGAAGATGCTTCATAGTTTGCCTTGGATGTCTTCTTCCCTGCCATCCTCGTGGTGATCTCCTCATCCTTGAAGAGCAACTCGATCACATCCTCGACAGAGAGAGTCTTCTCCATGAGAAGATCAAGGGTGACGTAGAAGAGCTTGCTACTCGGAAGCAAGGAGAGGATCTTCTCCACTATCACGATCTCAGGAAGCTCAAAAGAAGTTGCCCTAATCCTGTCCACAATACCTCGTAAGGGAATAAGTGAGTCAAGTAAGTCCTCATTGTCATTAGCATAAAAAGCAAAGAACTCCTCAACAAGAGAACTACTAGCAAGATCAACAACAGACTCACAACTGTCGTCAATACTAGTCATGCTAGTGGAATAAGCAAGATCAAGAGACACATCATTATCACTCATCACATTAGGCACACTAGAAGAGCAGCCTATCAAGTCAACATGAGTAGTATCTAGGCACTCAGTAGGACTAGGCACATCCACACAATCATCATAATCATCATACACATGATCATCGGTAAAGGTATTGGCAAAGTCCACAAGAGTATCCATAAACTCATCTGGAATCATGGTATCTAGGTAGCTTTTAAAGCGATCCTTCCATGAGCCATGACCCGACCCCAAATGGGATGACATCCCAACTCAATACGGTCACTACTCAAGGTGGTTAAGCCCTATAATGAGCACTTGGCTCTGATACCACTTAAAAGGACCGAGTGACTGAGGAGGGGGGGGGGGATGAATCGGGAACACACTATGTACCAAATTTGCCAATTCCTAAAACCGACCACTCAAAACAACTCGTACACAATCCTAGTGGTGATCACACTAGCAAGATAATGAACCTATAAAAGGAATAACAACCTAAGCATACTAGTGAATCACACAAAGGCAATACAATTCTTAAACATGCTAGTGATCAAATGCGGAAGCTCAAACACTACTAGCAAGCAAGAAGCCTGTTCATGCAAGTCTACAAGGTAATGAACTAGAACAAGATAAGCACACAAGTATGAATAGCACGACATGTAAATGCCGAAAGTAATGCATCCAAGTAAGGAGTAGAGTAAGAGATTGCTCATGATTTTTTCTCGAGGACTCAGAAGGATGGCGCCATTGACAGTCATCATAAAGTAGAAGAGGTTTCCTACACGAACAACACTCGTGTAGATATTAGTCAGATTTTATGTTTGTCATTCATCACCAAAACATCATACCTCGGGGTGACCTCAATGGTCATGAACCTTACACTAAGTTAACACTAGATGGATTTGCATTCATCCCCACAGGCTGTGTGGCAGGTTGTAGGTGGTGACAACCCTATCCATTCCTTTAGTAATCTACCACATTTGGGAAGTCTCAAGTAGGGTTGTCTAGCGATAGCGTACCCACTAGTACAGAGGTTAGTTAATGACCCATATTAGTGGATTGTTTTCGTGCCCTGAAGTGAGCTAACAGGTGAAAGACTGAAGGCTATACCAAGAAATTGGTGTAAGTGCTCAACCCGAGTAACTAGGATTTGACGCTTGATTTAGAGGAAATAGGAAGATATATAATAGGAATCTTAGACTTAGACTCACTGTCCTTCCGGCTAGCATAACCTGTTCTCTTTATCTTAGTGTGAATTTCTCTTGTGTTGCTTTCTCTACCATTATTATTGGACATCCTTACCCCTGTCTTTGGTCAACTGGTATAATTCTTGTAGCTATATCTTTGTTAAACCAAGATAATCTTACACCTAGCTTCCCTTAGGAAAATAAATATGATACCTTGGAATACTCCCGGGTGAAATGCTATAATGGTGTTCCATGCGCTTGTGAATTAATTCACCTTATTCTTAAAGCATAACAAACACCAACAACCATTTCTGGCTCCATACTAGCAAAAGTTATATTCTAGATACGACGTTAAGAAGTGTCAACAAGCATTTCTAGCACTATTGCCGGGGAAGCAATAGGCTAAGATATTAGAAATTTAACATTGATATTTCTATAAAGAAGTTACCGCCTTCCTTTGCAGGCTTACCCTTGTTCTATTTATTTGTTGTGTAAACATGACACTTTATGACTGGTTTCGACCAACCAGACAACTACGACAACGATCTGGAAGCTTTGTTGAGGAGAGTGCGTCAACGACTCACCCCTCCTTGACCTGTGCTTGCTCTTGAAGCACCTCAGATCATGCAAGCTCAGCAGCTAGATCCGTCTAAGTTCGCTCGACCAACCATAGCTGAAAAGACGATCTATGACTACTCTGCCCTGTCTGCAGACAACATCCGCATCGGTCCGAACCCGAACATGGGGAATGGAGGCTATGAGCTGAAACTAGTCTTAATCAACATGGTTTTGGCTAGTCCTTTCTGTGGCAAGGCATTAGAAGATGAAAATGCCCATCTCCAATAGTTTTTAGTAGTGTGCAACACTTTAACCATGAGGGATGTGACCCCTGAAGCCATCCGCCTTCGCCTTTTCCCATTCTCACTCCTAGGGAAGGCCAAGCAGTGGTTCTATAGTAATCAAGAAGATCTCACCACATGGGACAAGTGCTCCAATGCCTTCCTTGCCAGGTTCTTCCCGCTAGGCAAAACTAACGCCATGCGGAAAAGGATTTCAAGTTTCCAACAGCTGACCGACGAAAGCATCCTTGAGGCATGGGAACATTTCCAAGATTACACTTTGGCGTGCCCACATCATGGAATGCAAATTGGTTTCTAATCCAAATCTTTTACCATGGGCTCAACTGTCCCGCTCGTGACAACAACAACAACAACAACAAGAAAGCATAGATTCTCCCATGGAAGCTTTCAATACCTCTCTACAAAACTAGCTTAGTTATAATAAAATGTTAGAAACACAAATTGCACAGCTGGCTGCATCTATTGTTAAGCCTAACTCTAGCAAGCTCCCCGGTCAGCCGGAAGCTATCCCCGAAGAAAATGTTAATGCTGTCACAACTAGAGGCGAAAAATCTACACAGGATCCACCAAATCGTAACTGTGCAGGGAAGGACAAGGAACCCAATGCAAAATCAGAGGATGAAGAAGAAATTGAAGTTGAGGAGGCAAAGGCACCCCTCAAGAAGGCACCACATGAGTTCTATGATACACTGATGTTGTCATTTCCCTCTCGCCGACGCAAGACAATAGTGGACAAGCAATTTGGGAAGTTTTTAGAGGTAATGAAGAAATTATATGTCAATCTACCGCTACTTGATGCCATGCAAGTTCCTACCTGCTCCAAGTACCTAAAGGACATCCTCAACAACAATCACCCAATGCCATCCACTGAGATTGTAAAATTAACGAAGGAATGCAATGCCACAGTCTTGTACTCTCTGCCAGAAAAGAAGCGATATTCAGGATGCCCAACCATCCCATATTCCATCGGGATGCAGCATTTCAACAACACCCTTTGTGATTTAGGGGCAAGCGTGAGTGTCATGCTGAAGGTGGTGTATGACAACCTTAATGTCAATTCATTATCTCCTACATCAATGTGCTTGCATCTCACCCACCAATCAGTCCGCTGCCCGGCGGGCATCACGGAGGACATACCCGCGAAGATAAGGAATCGTGTTCCCATCGACTTTGTGGTGCTAGATATGGAGGCCGATGTGAAGACGTCTCTTATGCTAGGAAGGCCGTTCCTTAGCACCGCAAATGCCAACATTGACGCTGGGGCTGGAGAAATCCACCTTAACATTAATGGGAACAAAGAGAAGTTTGCCTTCAAGCCCCGAACGGAACAATGCAATCAGGTACGCATCTTTTATGGCAAAAATCCAGTCAGATTTTAGCACCCGGGAGGTCATTTTTCGTTAAAAATGACCACCCGACTGGGTGATTTTTCTACTGCCCGACCATACTTTTTCTCGGATTCCATGCTCTTGTGATGCAAGGATCATGGCCATGAGTGGATGAGGTGTGGCCAAATCTTCCTTTGTGAAAAAAATGCTCACCGAAGACCCCACCATGAGTAAAAGTAGATGAATAAGAGCCACACAAGTCACCTCACTCACTACCCACACTCACCTACCATCCTACTCCCCTAGGCCTCATGAGTGGCAGGGCACTGATTGCAAGCATCCAACTTTAGCCATCCCATCAATCCCTCCTTGCTCTCCACACTCAACATGAAGTTTTGGCCAAAGTAAGCAAGTGGATCACATGACGCATGGACCTAGCCCTCTCCCATCACCACCAAAGCAATAATGCAGCAAAAGGAAGAAGCGGCCATGCCGCCTGGCATGGCCCGCCACCTGACGTGGGATGTTGCCCCCCTCGTCTCCTCTTGAGCCTATAAATACCAAGGCTCATTCTCCAAATTCTTCACCCCTCAGCCTTCAGCTGAAAACACTCTTCTCCCTCACCCCTCTCTTCCTTTGCACCGTCTCTTTCTTTTCACTAATCTTTTTAATAAGTGCATTTGAACTTAGGAATAAAACTGTGCTGCAATAAAACCAACTAGAGCAAGTTTGCTGCCATCCTTGCATGTTTGAACGACTAACACTTGGACTGCTAACTGAATGACTAATCGCTAGCCATTATTGTCATATTGCCCTTCAGGCATCGTGTCCAAGTAACCGTTTTGCAGGAATGGCAAACATTTGGAGGTTCCTATACACCAAGTTCAGTAGTAGCTCAAGTCGAGGGAGACGCACCCCAAGTGAGCACTCAGAAGACGAAGCTTCGTATGGGCATGCTGTGACAACCCTACTCTGAAAAGTAGAGTATGTCATACAGGATCGCCTCGGGAGATGGTTAACGAAGTAACCATACACAGCATTCACACATGAACATTCATCATTTACAACATTACATCACTTAGGTGCATAATGTTACAAGTCCAGAGGTAGAATATAATTAAGTTCAGATCTGATACAATACATGTCCTTAGTACATATTACATAATTTAGCGGAAGCGTTACAACGACAAAACACGGCGTCAAGATCTACGTGAACCATGCCAGCCCTATGGCGATGGCTCACTCATCAAATTTGGGGAGCTAGGGACCCATTCAATGGTCCAGTTCTGAGGCTCCTCACCTTCCCACACAACCTTGTTACAACAATCACAATATGTGGCCTGAGGAAAACCTGAAAAACAACACCAACGCGAAGCCTGAGTATCTAACATACTTCGCAAGACTTACCCGTCAACCGGTTTACTAAAACCGACTCCTAGTATGCAGGGGGCTGACCGGGTTTATTTGATAGTTGCATAAAAAGCTCCTATTAGTTCTATGCTGTGCTTTCCATCTCCTTATACAAGATTTTACTTTGCTTATCGTAGGACACAGCTACAGTGAGTGTAGCTAGCTGCTAAGACATGAATATAGCTAAAGAGCAATACATCATAGCATTGTGTATCCATAGCATAAATAAATTTCAGAAGCATAACCACAACTTTACTACTTAACATATCATTGCCGCTGCTCAAACAAGAGGTACTCATAACCGCGAGGGACGACAATTTGAATTGATTTATATCCTGTAGGGAAAAACCCAAATGCACGACAAACGCATCATTTAAGAACACGTATGGCCACCGTTCACAAGATTGCTATAAAGTCGATCCGGGGCTATCGATCCCGAGTACACGTCCTCCCCGTGATACATTACTTTGTATCCGAGGCTTAACCCATGCACTCTCCAGCGGTCCTCAAACCCGTGCAACCACCGTGCTGTTCACATCACCTCTGGATCGATGAGTATGGCCGTCCAATAATACGGCGCCCAAGTTACTAGGTTTACCAATTCCCGTATTAAAGGTATGCACTTGGTACGGTTCAATACTTGTTCGCGGAGTTGCAACGATAGGTGCTCCATTTTTATCAAGTTCATCAACCAGTTGAACCATAGTTGAATCTATAACCTACTGTTGACTCCACTAGTTTAAGCATAGCATTTGCTAATGAAAAATCTTACTAACATACCACTCATAGGTCATTGTTGGAGTATGGAAGTGTGTTTCATCCAAGTCCTACACTTAATGCACAATAAAATATCCCTACTTTTGATAAAGTAAGAAAAAGACTTTGAATGAAAAAATGGGTTATGCACCGGGGCTTGCCTTGGGTGTGATCGTAGTTAGCGTCTTCACCAAAGTGCACTTCAGCTCCTTGCTGGTCCGGTGGGGTCTCCTCGGTCTCGATTCCTATATGGAATGGGCATACATCAATGCTAAGGAATACACAAGGTTTCATGGAGTTTTCTTAATTAAAGATGGAATGCATGGCATGAGGATTCATGGTACTTCCTCAACAAAATAAATTAATGAACTAATCACTCATTCATGAATGTGGTTGCATACTTAAGTAAGACATGGTAACTACTGAATTTTGAAGGGGACAAACTTCTAATTACACAAATGTAACTTTTAATTATCACAACCTTAGTGTATGTCTACTTTAACATGAGCATGGCCTAGATGTTGATTATATGACATCACATGCTGATGATGATATGACAATGTAGTACTTAGGGTCAAACTTCAGAAAGTTCATTTTGAACAACTCAACTAAAGTGACCATATGCAAATTAACACTATACATAAAAATGGCACTTTAATTGCATAACTAGTTCTAGCTCATGTAGTTAATTAAGAACCAAGAGTATAAATGCACATGAGAATTTCTACTGCAATGGGAGGATGAATGATTCTCCATGAATTTCTAGAAACTAATTTATTCCTACTTTCATTAAATATGCTCATGAAGTAACATCTATATGAAGAAATTCCTAGTTAATTAACAAATGATCAATTTCGGAAGAGAATTTATACTTAGGTAGCTTCAAATTTTTCATGGGATTTTACATAAGTGTACAAGTGCATAAGGAACAGGAATGCCAAATTTCATGAATCAATCCCTAGCCAATAATTTATATAAATTCAATTACTAAAAATGAGGATTATGCAATAATACTGAAAATATGCCATAAAATGGAAATGTGCTTTTGCAGAAAGTTTAAGGATGCCATGAAATGACCACTGAGCAAGTTTCATGAATTTACCATTTATATTTGTTTACTTATGAATTTATTAAGCAATTTAGGATTGTAACTTTAGGGAATTAAATAACTTAATTTACTGAGCAACTTTGAACTTGAACTTGTTTTTCTGGTAGAGGAGGATTTTAGGAGTCGAACAAAATTGGTTTCATCATTTTTGGACTTTTATTTCTCGAGTTATTGAATTTAAAGTTTAATCAAAGTTCACTGTTATTTACAAGAATGCCACCGAGTTCAAATTCTTCCCAGGCGCGCGCGCGCACCCGCACGGCGGCCGGCGACGGCGAGCTTGGCCCAGCGGCCGATCGGCGGCACGGCCGGGGCTCGCGTGCTACTCGAATGATCTCCATGCCGAAGGGATCTCGAGGAGCGGGTCGGAGGGGAGAGGGTCTCACCGGAGGTTGCCGGCGGCGACGCGCGGCGGCAGAGGCAGCTCCGGCGATGTCCACGCGACGGTGCAGAGGGGGAGGCAGGCTGGGGTTCGGTCGGCGAGCTTCGCTGAGGTTCGGGGACGGTCGGCGTCGACGAACTCATCGAGGGGGAAGGCCGGAGGTGGGTTCACGTCGGCGGGGGGGGGGGGGGGGGGGGGGTCGGATCCAGTGGCCGGAGAGCACTGCATAGGGGAGTGAGGGAATCAGAGGGGAGTGGTGTGTGGTCCTTGCGCATCGATTTGTGAAGAAAGGGGGGAGGGAGAAGTTGCCTAGGCAGAGCTCTGCGCGGCGGCGGCCAGGGCAGGCAGAAACAGGGCGGCTCGGGTTTTGCCGGGGAGGAAAAGGAAGGAGAGTGCAGTGGCGCTGTTGTGCGGCGGAGAAGTTCCCTGGGAGGTGCGCGATGCGTGCGATAAGAGAGAGAGAGGGCGATGGGGCTGGCGTGCTGCTGCTGCCCCTTTTTGATTCGGCTGGCGGAGGAGGGGCCGAGAGCGGGTGAGAGAGGGAGAGAGAGGGAGGGGGCGCGCTGTCGGTCCGGGGTTGGCTCGCTGGCGGGAGGGATTCAATGCGGCCGGTAGCATAGAGGGGAAAGGTGGCGGAGCAGTGGCCAGCATGGGGAGCGGCAGTGATCGGCGGTGGCAACAGTACCCGGGTACAACCCGGTGTCGGGTTGGGATTTGCCCGGGGTGAGAGAAGGGTGCTGACCCGGCTTGACTCTGAACCATGACTCGGGTTTTGGCAATTTTGCCACGTTCCCTTGCTCCAAACTTGACACCAATGTTTGTGTGGGCTCAGGAAAACATGTGCTCCAACTTTTCTTTTGGGAGGACCAGCGTAAATGGCTTTGATAAATTATGAAAATTCCAAACCCGAAATACACTTTAATGACTTTGGGGGAATTTTTGAGGGTATCAATTTGTTACCAAAAATTCTGGAAAAATTCTCAAAATTGTCTTTTGTGGTGGCCATTCAGAATATGCAATAATATTGGGGTACTTCCATGGGTTTTGGTAATGTTTGTGAATGACCCATATTTGATTATTCTAGAATTTAATTAAATAGTTTTCCTCTTTTTATTCTTTGGCACATGGATTAATTGTACTTTTGCTTAGCCCTTGCTTGATGTTAGGTTTAGTTAATTTCATTTTGTGACATGGGATGTCACAGCACACCCCCCTTAAGGAAATCTCATCCCGAGATTTGCAAAAGAACAAACAAGAGGGAGGGGTGCGGATGGTTACCGGTTTTGTGAGGCCAAAAATTCCGGAAAGTTGGCCTTCAGAAACTCCTCTTGTTCCCATGTGGCTTCCTCTTCAGTATGGTTACTCCATTGCACCTTGTAGAAGGTGATAGTGCGGCTGCGAGTTACTTGGTCCTTTTGATCGATGATTCGGACGGGGTATTCGGGGTAGGAGAGATCTTCTTCCAATTGCTCGGTGTCGGAGATAACCACGTCGATCGGAGGCTTCAAATATGTCTTGAGTTGGGAGACATGGAAGACATTGTGCACCCGCTCAAGATTCTCCGGTAGCTGCAACCGGTAAGTGACGGCGCTATGCTTTTCCGTGATCGGAAAAGGTCCGATATAGCGGGGTGCTAATTTCCCTTTGATTCCGAAACGAGATACACCTTTGTTGGGAGAAACCCGAAGATAGACATGATCTCCCTTTTTGAACTCCAATGGACGTCTCCTTTTATTAGAGTAACTTATTTGGCGGGATTGTGCGGCCTTCATGTTAGCTTGGAGTTGTCGCACCTTCTCTTTGGCTTGCGTGACCAGATCGGGACCGAAAGTAATTCTTTCTCCTGACTCTGACCAATTCAGCGGGGTTCAACACGAGTGACCATACAAAGCTTCAAATGGCGACATTCCCAAACTTTCTTGATAACTATTGTTGTAGGAGAATTCAGCGAACAGGAGACAAGATTCCCAATTTCCACGATTGTCTAGAACACAAGCTCTTAATAAATCCTCCAGATATTGGTTTAGCCTTTCGGTTTGTCCATCAGTTTACGAAATATAAGCGGAACTACGGATGAGAGTGGTGCCAAGACAAGCGTGCAATTGCTCCCAAAAACGAGCAATAAATTGGGGGCCTCGATCGGAGATGATCGTCTTGGGCACACCGTGCGAGCATAGAATCTGCACAATGTAGAGCTCGGCATATTGCTTAGTAGAATAGGTTGTATGGACGGGAATAAAATGAGCAGATTTGGTCAACCTATCCACAATCACCCATATTGAATCGTGCTTCTTGGGTGTGAGGGGTAATCCAACGATGAAATCCATAGTAATGTCCTCCCATTTCCATGCGGGGATTTTTAATGGGTGCAAAAGACCGGCTGTCCTCAAGTGATCGGCCTTCACACATTGACAAGTATCGCATTCGGAGATATACTGGGCAACTTCTCGTTTCATACGCGTCCACCAAAACTTTTCCCTTAACCCGCGATACATTTTGTTGCTGCCGGGGTGTATGGAGTATTTGGACAAGTGAGCCTCATCCAAAATTTTCTTTCTTAGCTCCTCATTCTTCAGAACAACAAGGCGATTGTTGAACCAAAGTATTCCATCTTCGTCTTGTCGGAAACATGTAGCTTCTTTCTTCCCGATTTTCTGGCGGATATACTCCATTCCCTTGTCCTGCTTCTGGGCTTCCATGATTTCTTCCTGAAGGGTAGGAATGAGAGCCAAATTATATAAGGATCCATGTGGAATGACACGAAGACTTGGTTCGCTCGGATCTGAAATTGGGCAGGCTTCCATAGAGCAAACAATTGCGTGATTGCATTGGTCCCTTCGACTCAAGGCGTTGACAACCATGTTTGCTTTCCCGGGGTGATAATGAATTTCCAACTCATAATCCTTGATCAGTTCTAACCATCTACGTTGCCGCATATTCAGTTCTTGTTGAGTGAAGATGTATTTGAGACTTTTGTGGTCGGTGTAGAGGTTAACAAGATTACCGAGCAAGTAGTGACGCCAAGTTTTCAAGGCTAGAACAACGAAGGCCAATTCTAAGTCATGGGTGGGATAATTTTGCTCGTGCTTCCGGAGCTGTCGTGAGGCATAGGCAATGACACGACCTTCTTGCATAAGCACACAACCCAATCCGGTGCCGGAGGCATCGCAATAAACATCGAATGGTTTGGTGAGTTCGGGTTGAGCTAAAACCGGAGCGGTTGTCAGATGCTTCTTGAGCGACTGAAAGGCTTCTTCACATGCACTACTCCACTTGAACTTAGAATCCTTTTCCAGCAGCTTGGTCATAGGCTTGGCAATACTGGAGAAGTTGGGAATGAATTTCTGATAGTAACCGGCAAGACCAAGGAAACTACGAATTTGTCTGACCGATTTTGGAGCCTTCCAATTCAGCACATCCTCAACTTTGCTAGGGTCCATGGCTACTCCTTCCGCTGATATGACGTGACCCAAGAACGGAACTTGCCTTAGCCAAAATTCACATTTGCTAAATTTGGCGTAGAGTTGATGATCTCGGAGTTCATCAAATACATGAAGTGGGATGGAGCATTGGTGAGACCGAAAGACATGACAAGATATTCGAAGAGACCGTATCGAGTGGAGAAGGCTGTTTTTGGAATATCTTTGGCTCGGATTTTGATTTGATAATATCTAGATCGGAGATCAATCTTAGAGAAGACTTTAGCACCTACTAGCTGATCAAAGAGGATATCGATTCGAGGTAGAGGGTACTTGTTCTTGATGGTTACCGCGTTTAACGGCCTATAGTCGACACATAGGCGTAGGGTTTTGTCTTTCTTCCTCACAAAGAGAGCGGGACAACCCCAGGGAGATGAACTTGGCCGGATATATCCCTTGTCCATAAGCTCTTGTAACTGGTCTTTCAACTCCGCTAATTCATTAGGAGCCATTTTGTATGGCCTACGAGCGATAGGCGCCGTACCGGGTACGAGTTCAATCTTAAACTCAACATCCCTGTCCGAAGGCATGCCCGGCAAATCATCTGGAAAGAGGTCGGGAAAGTCACAGACCACTGGAATGTTTGCTAGCTCCTTTCCTTCCACATGACATACTTGAGAAGTGGACGACTTGGGATATGGCAATCGGAGAATAGAAGGGCCATGTAAGGGTGAGTTCAAATGGATTTCTCGGTCCTCAAGGTGCAATACAGCTTTCAAGCTTGCTCACAAAGGACAATTCTTCAAAGCCTTGGGTACACCATGAACCACCTTCCCAAGCTTAACCCATGTCCATTGCTATCTCAAGAAGGTCTGAAGTCAACCTACTAAAGAAGAGAAACAAACACAAACAAAGACACAAACAAGAACAAGAAACAATACTATACATATGTACAAAGAGACAAGCTCAAGGGTTACTCATGTGAAGTTGGAGAGGTCGAGAACATTGAGTTCTCCCCTTAGCTTGTTGAAGGTCTTCTCATCAAGTGGCTTGGTGAAGATATCAGCCAATTGTTTATGAGTTCGTACGCTCACCAACTCGATGTCCTTCTTCTCAACATGATCTCTTTTGAAGTGATGTCTCACTTGAATGTGCTTTGCATGACCATGATCTCCCGTCTTGAGGGCCATCTTGATTGCCGCCTCACTATCACAATATAGTGGCATTTGAGTGTAGTTGAGGCCATAGTCCAAGAGTGTTTGCCTCGTGTAAAGGAGTTGTGCACAACATGCTCCTGCTGCCATATACTCCGCTTCGGCGGTAGATAGAGCCACGGAGTTTTACTTCTTTGAGCTCCAAGATTATAGAGATCTTCCAAGAAATTGGCAACCTCCTGAAGTACTCTTTCTATTCACTTTACAACCACGAAGTCGGAGTACGAGTACCCAAGTAACTCAAAGTTTGATCCTCTAGGATACCATAAGCCCATGGTAGGTGTATACTTGAGGTATCTCATTATTCATTTCACGGCCTTCAAGTGTGACTCCTTTGGATTTGCTTGATAGCGTGCACACAAGCACACACTAAACATGATGTCCGATCTCGAAGCGGTGAGATAGAGCAAAGACCCAATGATTGATCTATATAGCTTGGGGTTCACGTGTTTCCCTTTCACATCATCATCCAAGGGTTTGCTAATAGCCATAGGTGTGTGCCAAGGCTTGCAATTCTCCATGTTAAATCTCTTGAGAAGGTCCTTAGTATATTTCTCTTGATAGATGAAGTTTCTCTCTCTCAATTGCTTGCCTTGGAATCCAAGGAACATGTGCAACTCTCAAATCATTGACATTTGGAATTCGCTAGCCATCATCTCCCGAAACTCTTCATTGAACTTCTTATTGGTTGACCCATAGATGATATCATCCACATAGATTTGGCATTCAAAGAGATCCTTCCCAACATGCCTCATGAACAAGGTGCTATCAATGCTTCCAATGGTGAATCCATTTTTGAGTAGGAAGTTCCTCAAATGTTCATACCATGCCCTAGGTGCTTGCTTGAGGCCATAGAGAGCTTTCTTCAATTTGTATACATGTCTTGGGTGTTTTGGGTCCTCAAACCCCAATGGTTGTTCCACATAGACTTTCTCATTGATTTCTCCATTCAAGAAAGCACTCTTGACATCCATTTGAAAGAGCTTGAAGCCATTATGTGATGCATATGCAAGTAAGATCCGAATAGCTTCAAGATGGGCCACAGGAGCAAAGGTCTATTCAAAGTCAATCCCCGCCACTTGAGAATATCCCTTAGCCACTAGGCGAGCCTTGTTTTCGACAATTGCTCCTTTCTCATCTTGCTTGTTCTTGAAGACCCACTTGGTGCCAACCACATTATGATTCTTGGGTCTCTCAACCAATTTCCATACTTTGCACCTCTTGAAGTTGTTCAACTCTTCTTGCATGGCAATAACCCACTTGCAATCATCCATAGATTCATCAATGGTAGTGGGCTCAATCATAGAGACGAAGGAGAAGTTCTCAATCTCAACATTGGCCTCATCATCATTCTCTTCACTCACATAGTTGGGCTTATATTGATTCCTCCTTGTCTTTATTCCTCGAGATAGATTCCCAATGATCAAGTCTTGTGAGTGATCATTGTTGATGCCCTTGGGTCTAGGATGGTGTATTCTTAGAGTGGGAGAGGCTCTAGGTGAAGTGTCTTGTGCATCATGGATTGTTTGCTCTTTTAATATATGAGTGTCTTGTATCCTAAGAGAGGTGGAAGAGTCACTCTTGATGTGGACAAGGGTTCCCGATCTTCCGAAAGGTTCTGGATACGTTGATTTGGTCAGAGGCGACACACAAATCGATCCGGCTTCAGAACAACATGTTCTAAACCCCGCAATCGTAGCACGACGTCTACTCTGGTTATCACCGTCCTAAAATGATTGACCTCACCGAGAAGGCTAATCCCTGCCTGTGAATCAAGAACAGAAGCAAGAACAAAGAAGAAGGCAACACAATTGCAGATGTATTATGAATCTCACGAAGTTGGGGTCTCACAAACCGTGATGACGGCGAAACTGTTATGAACAGAATAATCTAAGCAAAACCCCAACCCTAATGGTATGGTGGCGGCTGTATATGAAGACCCTAGGGTCGTGCAAGACCCTCTGGATGTGCCCCTAATTGGGCTCAACTAGATGCAAAGCCCAAAGGCCAAAAACAGGCGACGCAGCACTGAAACAGATTCTGGACCCTCTCTTATTTCGATGATTCCCGATGACTCCGGATGAATTTTGATATGAGACTGGTGGCATTGGAAAGGTCTTCTTCTTATATTTCTGTGCATATGTAGAACGTCCAAATCCGAGTCCGTATGCGTCCTGGGCCTCCGTTTTAGTGCAGACTGGTCCTGAGCCCCAAAACAGACTCGAAGTCGGTTTTGGTTGGGCCTCCACCTTGGCTTCCACGTCCTTGCTGGTCCTCCACGTCTCCAAGTCCTTCTCCCATCATCTCCTGGTCCTCTCCATGGTTCCTAATTACAATATAATCATTAGGTAGCAAACCATTCTCAAAAGTGACATATAATGAAGAATGTAGGAACGAGCTCACCTCTAAATTTAGTCGTCGTGCACGAGCTCTAGTCATTGGACCTTGCAAGTCCAGAATTGGAGTAGTGTTGCATGTATCCTTAGGAGTGATGTCCTCATCATCCTCCCCCTCTTGAAGTGGAGTCGTCCGTGACTCAAGATCATTCTCTTCTCCCAAGTATGGTTTCAAATCTGAAAAGTTAAAAGTAGGACTAACCCCGAACTCGGGAGGCAACTCAAGTTTGTATGCATTATCATTAATCTTCTCAATTATTTTGAAAGGACCATCAGCTCTAGGCATTAATTTAGACTTTCTCAAATCTGTAAATCTATCCTTTCTCAAGTGTAACCATACTAAATCTCCTACATCAAGTTTTACTTCTTTTCTACCTTTACTACCAGCAATTTCATACTTTTCATTCATCTTTTCAATGCTAAGTCTAGTGGTCTCATGCATTTTCAAAATAAATTCAGCACGCTCCTTAGCATCAACATAAACTCTCTCATGAATAGGTAAAGGAAGTATATCAAGTGGAGTACGGGGATCAAAACCATACACTACCTTGAAAGGACTTACCTTGGTAGTAGAATGTGTTGCCCAATTATATGCAAACTCAACATGAGGCAAACATTCTTCCCATTGCTTCAAATTTTTCTTCAAAATATCTCTCAACATAGTACCCAAAGTGCGGTTCACCACCTCAGTTTGTCCATCAGTTTGTGGGTGACAAGTTGTAGAAAACAACAACTTTGTACCCAACTTATTCCAAAGTGTGCGCCAAAAGTGACTCAAGAATTTTGCATCACGATCTGAAACAATAGTAGAAGGCATACCATGCAAACGTACAATTTCTTTGAAAAAGAGATCAACAATATAACTAGCATCATCAGTCTTATGATATGGTATAAAGTGTGCCATCTTAGAAAATCTATCCACAACAACAAAAGTACTGTCCTCCCCCTCTTAGTCCTAGGCAGTCCTAAAACAAAGTCCATAGAAATATCCGCCCAAGGAATAGAAGGAACAGGAAGTGGCATGTATAAACCATGTGGATTCAAGCGAGACTTAGCTTTTTGACATGTAGTGCAGCGAGCAACAAAGCGCTCAACATCTTTCCTCATCCTTGGCCAAAAGAAGTGTGTGGCCAAAATATCCTCCATCTTCTTGGCACCAAAATGACCCATCAATCTACCTCCATGCGCCTCCTGTAACAACAAAAGACGAACGGAACCAACTGGAATGCATAGGCGGTTAGCTCTAAACAAGAAGCCATCAGTCAACACAAATTTGTTCCATGCACGACCTTCTTTACAATGCAGCATTATATCTTTAAAATCAACATCAGCAGCATATTGTTCTTTAATTGCCTCAAGTCTAAAAATTCTACAATCAAGTTGAGACAATAAAGTATACCGCCTAGATAAAGCATCAGCGATCACATTATCCTTCCCTTTCTTATGTTTAATAATGTAAGGAAAAGACTCAATAAACTCAATCCATTTAGCATGTCTATGGTTCAAATTACATTGAGAACGAATATACTTAAGTGATTCATGATCAGAATGAATAACAAATTCTTTGGGCAATAAATAATGACGCCACGTCTCTAAACAACGTACAAGTGCATACAATTCCTTATCATACATGGAGTAATTCAAAACAGGCCAAGTAATTTTCTCACTAAATTATGCAACAGGTTTACTATCTTGCGTCAAAACACCACCAATGCCTATACCACTAGCATCACATTCAAGCTCAAAAATCTTATCAAAATTAGGTAATTGCAGCAATGGTGCATGTGTAAGTTTATCCTTCAAAGCATCAAAAGACTCATGATGTACCTTACCCCAATGGAAATCAACGCCCTTCTTTATCAACTCATGCAAAGGTGCAGCAATGGTGCTGAAATCTTTGACAAAGCGGCGGTAGAAACCTGCAAGACCAAGAAAACTCCTCACCTGTGTGATAGTTTTTGGTACAGGCCAGCTCTTTATGGCTTCAATCTTCGCCTCATCCACCTCAATTCCCTGTTGAGTCACAACATAGCCAAGAAAAGAGACTCGATCTGTGCAAAAGGTGCACTTCTCAAGGTTACCAAATAAACGTGCATCTCGTAAAGCATCAAAAACAACACGCAAATGATTCATATGTTCATCTATGGATTTGCTATAAATCAATATATCATCAAAGTAAACTACCACAAATTTGCCAATGAAAGCTCTTAAAACCTCATTCATCAAGCGCATGAAAGTACTAGGTGCATTAGTTAAACCAAAAGACATTACTAACCACTCATATAATCCAAATTTGGTTTTAAAAGCTGTTTTCCATTCGTCTCCAAGTTTCATTCTAATTTGATGGTAGCCACTACGCAAATCAATTTTAGTGAAAATTATAGCACCACATAACTCATCAAGCATGTCGTCTAGCCTAGGAATAGGATGACGATACCTAATAGTAATATTATTAATGGCTCTGCAATCTACACACATACGCCAAGTATCATCTTTCTTAGGAACCAAAAGTACAGGAACAACACAAGGACTAAGTGATTGACGAACATACCCACGATCCAAAAGGTCTCAAACTTGTCGGTGTATCTCCTTAGTCTCCTCAGGGTTGGTCCTATAAGCAACACGGTTTGGCAAAGTAGCACCCATAATCAAATCAGTTTGATGCTCAATCCCTCTCAAAGGTGGCAATCCCAGGGGTATCTCAGCTGGAAAAACATCCTCATACTCCTGCAAAAGGTTAGTGACAGCAGGAGACAAAGCACTAGAAGCAATATCATCAAGCGAAAACAAAGCTTCTTTGCATATCAAAGCATAGCAAATATCATCATTATCAGAAATTTCAGCAAGCTCAGATTTTGTTGCAAGACATGAACGACCTTGTAATTTAATTCCAGCACCCTTAGAAATTGAAGAATCATTAACATTACTAGGTGTAAAATTAGAATCAACAAGTTGTTGAATTTTAGTACCTTTATTTTTCAAACTAGCAGCTCTTTCTAAATCAGCTTGTACAATTTCAGCAGGGGTCATTGGTAACAAAGTAATTTTAGTTCCTTTATGCATAAAAGTGTACTTATTACTTCTACCATGGTGTATAGCATCATTATCAAATTCCCAAGGTCTACCCAATAAAAGTGAACATGCTTGCATGGGTACGACATCACAATCAACAGAATCCACATAAGAACCAATGGAAAAAGGAACTCTGCAAGTTTGTATTACCTTAGCTTTGCCAGAAACGTTTAACCACTGAATGTAGTACGGATGTGGATATGGACGTGTGGTCAAAGCAAGCTTGTTGACCACATCAGAACTCACCAAGTTATTGTAGCTCCCTCCATCAATGATGACACGTGCTCGGCGGTTCTTGATGACGAAGAAAATCTGGAACAAGTTGTGGCGCTGCATCGTCTCGGGCTGATGAACTTGTGTGCTAAGGACACGTTGAACAATAATGTTCATGTATCCCGTGGTGTCTCCACCTCCAAGGACGAGGTCACTGCTGGTGGCAGCGACGTCCTCCTCCTCATCCTCCACATCGGAGGTGCTCATGTAACCGCCATCATCTGTCGCCACATATGCCCGTCTACTTGGATAATCTTTCTGCACATGATCAAGTCCATGGCAGCGGTGGCACTGAATCCCTGTAGTGTGCCCCGTCGAAGCAACAGAGGAGGCACTACTAGCTGGTACCTGCACAGAAGTTTTACCTGAGCGCGTAGAAGGTGTAGGGGCTGATCTTGGGGCTGCAGAAACCACACTGGTTCCCTTGGTAGCTGCTGGTGGGGGCAGCCAGAAAGATGGCCTGGGCAGTACCGAAGTCCCCGTCGAGCGTGGGGGGTAGGAGTTCCTTGACTTGCTGTACTCCTCAAAAGTCTGGAAAAGTCCCTGTGATTCTTTCTCTGCAAGCATAGCATACTAGAAACACTGGGTGAGGGTATACTATTCTTTATAATCAAGGATGTCCTGAATTTCTTTTCTTAAACCAGAATAAAAGCGACAAATCTGATCCTCTACTTTTTCAACTACAGCACAACGAATCAAACCCTTCTGAAGCTCACTAAAGTACTCCTGAATAGTTTTATTTCCTTGTTCTAAACACTGCAGTTTATTACGAATCTCTCGATAAAAAGAAGGAGGAACAAAACGATCACGTATTGCTACCTTAAGTTCTTCCCAAGTAGTAGGCAAATCAGTTTCAGCAGCTAGACCACCCCACCAAACAATAGCAAAGTCCTTAAACTCACTAGTAGCTTCTCTAACTCTATGTTGTTCAGGAACAAGGTGGGCATTAAATTTTTGTTCTACAGTCATCTCCTAATCAAGATAAATATCACCATCATACTGACCCGAAAATGAAGGAATTGAAAACTTAATTTTAGCATACGGGTCATCTGGAGCATAGTTACCGTGTGGACGACGATTGTAGTTATGGAAACCACCCATACCTTCAGTATTATGTTGCAAATAACGTCGTAATCGTGCGGTCCTTGTAACTGACCTATCCATGGTGCCATCAGCCGTATACACCGTGTCTTCATCATGGACGTCTTCAACGTCGTTGTTGTTGTTATTGGTGTTCGTATCATTGGTTTTGGGAGCGGTCTCCAACGCGAGAACCTGATCGGTTAACTTAGAGACCCGCTTCTCCAACCGCTTGATGCTGTCTCCAATGTGAAGCTTGCTGACCGCATCAGTAACGGCTCTGGTGATCATCTCTGCCAAATCACTCTGAGCAGCCTGCAAAGCCTTCTGGAGCTGCTCTTGGCTCATGCACTCAGCAAATTGTGAGGGTGAAGCCATCTCTCCGTCGTCACTTTTTGCCATCACAAACACCAAAACAGGAAACAAACAGTGAAGGTTATCCCTACAAAACAGCTAAGCAGTGGTGCCTCTCAACATAGTAAAAGGAGACTCCTTACAAAGCTCTTACAAAGTTCTGAAAAGCAAAGCAAAGGATACTAGAGAGATGTGTTCCACGATTGCAAGGGTCACAAAATAACCTGTGTGTTGTCCAGAAGAAATATGTAGAGCTAGGAAGGCCAAATATATATATGTGAGTGGCACACAAATCAAAAACAGATAGTAAAGCTAAATAAGTGCCCAAGTAACTTGTTCCTAGTTGCTAGTCTAAGTATGTCCTAGAACAGTAGTGATAGCAAAGTAGAAACAAGGAGACAAAGGCACAATAGGCGATAATAGGGGGCTAAGTGCAAAACAGCCAAATCCACAAATTTCAGGGGGCTAGATGTAGCACTAGAGAAATCCCAAATTTCTTTTTTATTGATTTTATTTTATTGATATTTTTCTCTGACTCACTAACAATGGAGGAGAATCCATAGAAAATTTCAGCTCAAATAGAGGTAGGATGTGGCCTACAGAAAATCTTGAAGTTGCAGAAAACGTCGGGTTTAAACTTAAATCAATTTTTTCTTTATCTTCCCGATTTTTTTTGAACATTTTGACGAGGGCACACAGGGCATAGCCGAGTGTGGGTACGCCCAACTTTGAGTCAAGAATCTACTATAAAAATTTCAGCCAAAACAGACAACCGAGCGAAAAGTTATGCCCGTTTTACCGAAGGGGGGGTCGGAGTCAGTTTTCCAGAAACCCGAGTCGGGTTTGGGGTGGGGTTTGGAATCGGGTAGGATTTTTTTTTTGGCGGCATGGAGGCAGCAGAAAGTGGAATTTGTGGGGATTGGTCCGGGGTGTTGACGGTGTGTTTAGGGTGGGATTAGGGTGGGACTAGGCTACGTGTGTCGATCAATCAACCTTAGCACAAAAAGCCAACAAAACAAAGGATGGTGAAGGGGATGGCGGCTAGGGTTGCAAGGGAAACACTAATAATGACAAAAACACAAACTAAACCAGCGACTAAACAAGAACTAGGGCACAAACTCAACACTACAGACTCTGAAATTGAAATATGCAAAGGCTAAACACATGGTTGTGGGCGGAGGGAAAATTATTTTGGGCTTTTCTGTGGACGATAGGATGAACACAAAATGAAATTAACTAGGGGTAGTGCGAACCTGATGGTGCACTGAAGCTCTGATTACCACTTGATGTGGACAAGGGTTCCCGATCTTCCGAAAGGTTCTGGATACGTTGATTTGGTCGGAGGCAACACACAAATCGATCCGGCTTCAGAACAGCATGTTCTAAACCCCGTAATTGCATCACGACATCTCTTCTGGTTATCAACCATCCTAAAACGATTGACCTCGCCGAGAAGGCTAATCCCTGCCTGCAAATCAAGAACACAAGCAAGAACAAAGAAGAAGGCAACACAATTGCAGATGTATTATGAATTTCACGAAGTTGGGGTCTCACAAACCGTGATGATGGTGAAACTGTTATGAACAGAATAATCTAAGTAAAACCCCAACCCTAATGGTGCAGCAGCGGCTGTATATGAAGACCCTAGCGTTGTGCAAGACCCTCTGGATGCGCCCTTAATTGGGCTCAACTAGATGCATAGCCCAAAGGTCAAAAACGGGCGACGCAGCACCAAAACAGATTCTGGATCCTCTCTTGTTTTGACGATTCCCGATGACTCCGGATGGATTTTGATATGAGACCGGCGACATTGGAAAGGTATTCTTCTTACATTTCCGTGCATATGTAGAACGTCCAAATCGGAGTCCGTATGCATCCTGAGCCTCCGATTAAGTGCAGACTGGTCCTGAGCCCCGAAACAGACTCGAAGTGACATATAATGAAGAATGTAGGAACGAGCTCACCTCTAAATTTAGTCATCGTGCACGAGCTCTAGTCATTGGACCTTGCAAGTCTAGAATTGGAGGAGTGTTGCATGTATCCTTAGGAGTGATGTCCTCATCAACTCTCATGCTTTCTTATTTTGGGCTTTGAGTTTGAGGTGGATGGGAGGGTATCTTGTGAAGAGCTAGGAGAAGTGGCTTGTGGTGAATTAAGTGGGGTGGTTTGTGGCTCACTTCTCACTTGGGTTTCCTCATCATTTGGTGAGTGTACTCTCAATGAATCTATGGAGGATCTTGTGGGAGTATGTGTGGCATCTTGGGTTGTTTGTCATATCTCGGAGGAGGGAGTTGGTGGAGGTGGTGGAGTAGAGGGCTCATCAAGATCACCATCTTTGGCCTCGTGGGGTAAAACCTCACCCATGGGCATGTTTCTCAAGGCTTACCTCATAGGCTCATCTCCAATGTTCACTTCATGAAATTCATCCTCCTTTTGAGACCCATTTGACTCATCAAATTGTACATCATAGGATTGTTCCACACATCCTGTGGTTGAGTTGTAGACCCTATATGCTTTAGAAGTCCTAGAGTACCCAACAAGAATGCCTTCATAAGTTCTGCTCTCAAACTTCCCGGGCTTTCTCCTCTTCTTGAGAATGTAGCACCTGCATCCAAAGACTCAGAAATAGGAAACATTGGGTTTCCGTCCCACCAATAGCTCATATGGTGTCTTCTTCAACAATCGGTGGAGATAGACACGGTTGGAGGTATAGCAAGCCGTGTTGATTGCCTCCGCCCAAAACCTCTCATGAGTTCCATACTCATCCAACATGGCACGAGCAAGAGTGATGAGCGTCTTGTTCTTCCTCTCCACTACTCCATTTTGCTCGGGAGTATATGTAGTGGAGAATTCATGTCTAATCCCTTTCTTGTCACAGTACTCCTCTACTATGGTGTTCTTGAACTCAGTCCCATTATCACTCCTTATGTTCACAATGCTAGCATTGAATTCATTCTTTGCTCTCCTTGAGATTTGTCCACAAGAAAGGTCTAAGTGTATCTCGTGAAATCATCAACAATCACCAAGCAATATAGATTACCTCCTAGACTCTTGTAATGTATTGGCGCAAACAAGTCCAGATGCAAGAGCTCCAGAGGACGACATGTAGACATGAATGACTTGGTAGGATGTGAAGATGCAACTTGTTTTCCTGCCTGACAAGCGCTGCATAGTCTGTCCTTCTCGAAGGTCACCTCCTTGATTCCTTCAACTAGATTTCTCTTAACAATCTTCTTGAGCTGATTCATTCCAACATGTGCCAGTCTTCTATGGCACAACCATCCCTCGGATGCCTTATAGAATAGTCAAGTGCTTGGAGGAATATTGCTTCATTTGAAGTCTGTGACATATAAGTTCCCATGCCTCACTACATGAAACACTAGTCCTCTCTTAGCATTTTTCAATTATTGAAAACTCATTGTTGACACTTTGGTTTGTAGTGGTTCTCTCTCTTTTCTTTAGCATCGCATCATGCATTGTATACTTGTTGCATTTGCACTCTTTGCATGCATGCATCCTTGCATTACGATACCAAGCATGCTTCTAAGCATGTGTCTAGGGGCAGTTGCTCATTTACAATGTGAGTACATGACTCTCTAGACGATCGAATAGTGATATTTGTGTTTCATTCCCATTGAGCCATGTTCGATCGAGCTCCGAGGTTAAATCTACACATGCGGCTCAAAGACAAGTGGCTCATACATTCCCACCTACCTAATGACTAACTCTTGCACATTTGAGAATATCCTTTGTTTAGTCATAAGTGTAGTGGGAGCTACAACGAAATGCCACTTCAACCACGGAGGAGCACCTTGAAAGGGGGAGTTATTCTAACTCTTGCCAACTATTTTATGCCTCTTGGTTTTGTTATGTTTTTGTGTGGTTTTTAGTGATAGGTGACAAAGGGGGAGAAGAAACATGAAGATCCAAAAGCCAAGTCTAGGTCAAAAAAAGGGGGGAGAAGAACATGAAGATCCTAAAGCCAACCCTAGACCAAGGAGGGAGAGGAGAACATGAAGATTCAAAAGCCAAATCCATGAAGAGAAGGGACGTGAAGATTCGGGGAGATGGAACATGAAGATCACATCAAGATGAACATCTACACCAACATGAAGAAGAACAACGACGGTGCATGTCTACGGCGACAATGAACACCTTCACCGACATGAGCATCTACGTCTTGGTACGTGTCTACATCAACAAGATTAACTAACACGACACCAAGGCGGGCGCAATTTCAGCTCAAGATTGCAATCCAAGTGCGCAAATTGAGTGGGTAGTTCTCCCTCAACACCTAGCACTACCTTTCAATCTTTTCTTTTCCTTTGGTTCTTTCTTGCTTGTTCGTTTTTGGATCATCATAAGTAGTGGTTGTCATCCATCACCAAAAAGGGGGAGATTGCAAGGATCAAGACCATTGAGGTCATCCTCAGGTATGATGTTTTGGTGATGCATGACAAACATGAAATGTGACTAATATCTACACGAGTGTTCTTTGTGTAGGAAACCTTTTCTACCTTATGATGATTGTCTATGGTGTCCTTGGCGATTGATGACAATGACCGCAAGCATGGAGGCTTGTGAACTTGATGGAGTCCAAGGGTTGATGGAGATGGATCGAAGCGGAGAACAAGCTATGGTGCAAGTGTTTGGTACACTTGAGTAGTTGTTAGGGCTTTGAGTCCATCAGAAAAACCGGACTATCAAGGGGTCTAGGTCATTCTCTGAGATCATGTCTAGTCGATGATGTGCAAGGTTGCTCGGTGAAATCACAGGCACTAGGTGACAGTGGAGAAGCCATGGAGCTGTTCGTAGAAGCCAGGAAATGAAGTCAAGCGAGGACGACAAGTTTCAGCTTCTGGACATAGAGACCAGACAGAAGGGTCAGTGGAGACTGGACTATACGGTCACTATGGGAGTTTTCCTGGACTTAGCGCGAGGAGCAAGAACTCTGTCAGTAGGAGACTCCATATAGACCGGACGGTCCGGTCTGCTGACCGGATGGTCCGGTCAGAGGAGTGTAGGAGAGATAGAAGAGGTGCATTTCGCGGAGGCTCCTAGAATAGAGAGAGAAAGTGAACCGGATGGTCTAATCCAGTGACCGAACAGTCTGGTCAGTACAGGATTTTTCCTGGATAGAGGAGGCCAACGGTTGAGGAGAGACACTACAGAGTGATCGGACGGTCCTGTCAGGCAGTGACCGGACAATCCGGTCAGTGTGTCCAGAAAGGCAATATCGTGGAGCAACGGCTAGTTTGAGGTTGGGAGCCTATATAACTTTTTTTCTAGGGTCTTGGAGACCTCTCTTGACCAGTGGAATACCTGAGAGCATTTGGTAAGGTCCAAGAGGAAAAGAAGAGAGAACTAGGAGGAGATATTGCATATCTTGAGAGTTCTAGAGAAGAGTAGCTTGAGCATTTTGCACATCTAAGGCTAGGGTGTCCTTGAGGGTATGATCCAGATTGTTACTCTTGGTCTATGGTGAGACCTAGACCGGTTAGGTGTCGGTGATTGAGCCTATCGTGATCGGTTGTGAAGGCCGTCACACGTTTGTACACGGTTTGAGCCCGCCGTTGAAAGGGGCATCGCTAGTGAGCGCCCGTGTCGGCTTGGGGAGTCCGGTAAGTTCTTGAGGGAGGCGAGCTTGTGCTTTGTGCAGCGGTGACGCACACCGTGTCTTCACTCGAGGAGTGATTGCGGGCTCATGGGCGATAACTCCACTTGGTGGCGGGAGGGACCGGGACTCCGGCGGGAGTGGTCCAACAAGGATTTAGAGAAGGTGCCATCCTTCCGAGACCTCGGGAAAAAAATTATGAGCCATCCCTTACTCTACTCCTCACTATGATGCTTTACTTTCTACATTTACATACCGTGCTACTCATGCTTGTGTGCTTACCTTGCTTTAGTTTATTACCTTGTAGACTTGCATGAATAGGCTTCTTTACTTGTTTGTAGTACTTGGTCTTCATACTTGATCACTAGCATGTATAGGAGTTACCTTGGCTTGATTGATCACCCTAGTATGTATTGTGCTACTCATGCTTGTATGCTTTCTTTATGCTTGTTGATCTAGTAGCTTTGCTTGAGTAGAACTCCTTGCTAGCTAGTTGTTTGCTTCTGCATATCTTTGGTAACTAACTTGCATAGGAGTTGTATTGCTTTGGTGTAATCCACTAGTATGCTTAGGTTGTTGTTCCTTTCATAGGTTCATTATCTTGCTAGAGTGATCATCACTAGGATTGTGTAGGAGTTGTTTTGAGTGCTCGGTTTTAGGAATTGGCGAACTTGGTACATAGTGCAAGTTCCCAATTCACCGCCCCCCTCTCGGTCACTCGGTCCTTTCAAGTGGTATCAGAGCCAAGTGCTCATCATAAGGCTTAACCGCCTTGAGTAGTGACAACATTGAGTTGGGATGTCATCCCATGTGGGGTCGGGTCATGGCTCATGGAAGGATTGCTTTAAAAGCTACCTAAATGCCATGATTCCGGATGAGAGTATGGACACTCTTGTGGACTTTGCCAATACATTTACCGATGATCATGTGTATGATGATTGTGATGATGGTGTGGATGTGCCTTGTACTAGCGAGTGCCTAGATCTCTCTAGCAATGACTTGATAGGTTGCTCTACTAGTGTGCCTAATATGATGATTGATAATGATGTGCCATTCCAAGTTTTACTTCAAGCACCTTGAGTGGACTGAGCATTGGCATAGGGGGAGCACCAACAACAATGCTCGCTCGATCATTTGAGATGATCAATCTTGCGGCTTCAGCTTCGGCGCCTCTACCTCCTCCACCCCCTCCACCACAAGATCACCTTTGGCATTTTCGTCGAGCTCACCAACAGGATCTCTTCTTTGAACTTGGTGAATTTTGAGAAATCCGAATGATGATCTTTATGAGAATCTGTTGAGCATATATGATCTTGTGTGTAGGATAAACTCTTTTAGGGGACTTTGGAGGATTGCACCACATGAAGTGATTGACAAGCTCCTCCAACAAATCACAACTCCTGAGAGGGGTTTCTTACTTGAGGAGGTAGTGAATAGGATACATGAGCTCTCAATTGAGAGAGCAATGGAGATGATACTTGTGCTTCACTCTCAAGTGGGACATGTGCTTGAGCACATCACTGGACTCTATGATCCTCCCCATTACTACATCAACCTTGATAATGTGCACATGGGGGATGATCATGGACATTAGAGGTATCATGCTCCTCACTACCCTATTAGGAGGAGATTACTGGATGGGATTGTAAGAATCCCTATCTATGAGGATGGTCTTGTTGCTCGACACGATGAGGTTAGTGCTAGTCAATCAAGTAATGCTTTGGATACTAACACCTCTTCCTCTAGTGCTTGTCTTATGGCTACCACCAGGTCAACTACAAAAGTGGAGGCACTTATTGGATTCTTGATAGTGGGTGCACTCAACATATGACCGGAAAGCCAACCATGTTCACCACCATTGATGAAGGCGAAGATAGTGAGAAGGTGACTTTTGGGGATAACTCAAAGGGAAGAGTTAGAGGCTCGGGCAAGGTGGCCATCACAAATGACCTCCATCTCTCCAAGGTCTTTCTTGTGGAAACTCTCAACTTCAACCTTCTGTCTATTGGTCAACTATGTGACATGGGTTTCAAGTGCACATTTGATGAGGACGGTGCAAAGATTGAGAATGCCAAGAGAGGGCTAGTATTTCATGGAGTAAGGCATGGGAACTTGTATGTCACAGACTTCAAGTCAAGCAACATGCCACCAAGCACTTGCCTATTCACTAAGGCATCCAAGGGATGGTTGTGGCATAGAAGACTGACACATGTTGGAATGAATCAGCTCAAGAAGATTGTCAAGAGGAATCTAGTTGAAGGGATCAAGGATGTGACCTTTGAGAAGGATAGACTATGTAGTGCTTGTCAGACAGGAAAACAAGTTGCATCTTCACATCCCACCAAGTCATTCATGTCTACATCTCGTCCTCTAGTGCTCTTGCACATGGATTTGTTTGGGCCAACACACTACAAGAGTCCAGGAGGCAATCTATATAGCTTGGTGATTGTTGATGATTTCACGAGATACACTTGGACCTTCCTTCTTATGGACAAATCTCAAGCCAGTGGTATGTTCAAAAAGTTTGCCAGGAGAGCAAATAATGAGTTCAATGCTAGCATTGTGAAGATAAGGAGTGATAATGGAACGGAGTTCAAAAACACCACAGTGGAGGAATATTGTGACAAGAAGAGGATCAAACATGAATTCTCCACTACATATACTCCCGAGAAAAATGGAGTAGTGGAGAGGAAGAACAAGACGCTCATCACTCTTGCTCGTGCCATGTTGGATGAGTATGGAACTCATGAGAGGTTTTGGGCGGAGGCAATCAACCCGGCTTGCTATACCTCCAACCGTGTCTATCTCCACCGATTATTGAAGAAGACACCATATGAGCTATTGGTGGGACGGAAACCCAATGTTTCCTATTTCCGAGTCATTGGATGCAAGTGCTACATTCTCAAGAAGAGGAGAAAGCCTTGGAAGTTTGAGAGCAGAACTTATAAAGGCATTCTTGTTGGGTACTCTGGGACTTCTAAAGCATATAGGGTCTACAACTCAACCACAGGATGTGTGGAAGGATCCTATGATGTATAATTTGATGAGTCAAATGGGTCTCAAAAGGAGAATAAGTTTCATGAAGTGAACATTGGAGATGAGCCTATGAGGGAAGCCTTGAGAAACATTCCGGTGGGCGAGGTTTTACCCCACGAGGCCAAAGATGGTGATCTTGATGATCCCTCTACTCCACCACCTCCACCAACTCCCTCATCCGAGATACGACAAACAACCTAAGATGCCACAAATACTCCTATAAGCTCCTCCCTAGATTCATTGAGAGTACACTCACCAAATGATGAGGAAACCCAAGTGAGAAGTGAGCCACAAACCTCCCCACTTAATTCACCACAAGCCACTTCTCCTAGCTCTTCACAAGATACCCTCCCATCCACCTCAAACTCAAAGCCCAAAACAAGAAAGCATGAGAGTGACTCTTCCACCTCTCTTAGGAAACAAGACACTCATATATCAAGAGAGCAAACAATCCATGATGCACAAGACACTTCACCTAGAGCCTCTGCCACTCAAAGAAAACACCATCCTAGACCCAAGGGCATCAACAAAGATCACTCACAAGACATGATCATTGGGAATCCATCTTGAGGAATAAAGACAAGGAGGAATCAATATAAGCCCAACTATGTGAGTGAAGAGAATGATGATGAGGCCAATGTTGAGATTGAGAACTTCTCCTTCGTCTCTATGATTGAGCCCACTACCATTGACGAAGCTATGGATGATCACAAGTGGGTTATTGCCATGCAAGAAGAGTATGGAAATTGGTTGAGAGACCCAAGAATCATAATGTGGATGGCACCAAGTGGGTCTTCAAGAACAAGCAAGATGAGAAAGGAGCAATTGTCAAAAACAATGCTCGCCTAGTGGCTAAGGGATATTCTCAAGTGGCAGGGATTGACTTTGAAGAGACCTTTGCTCCCGTGACCCGTCTTGAAGCTATTCGGATCTTACTTGCATATGCATCACATAATGGCTTCAAGCTCTTTCAAATAGATGTCAAGACTGCTTTCTTGAATGGAGAAATCAATGAAAAAGACTGTGGAACAACCTCCGGGGTTTGAGGACCCAAAACACCCAAAACATGTATACAAATTGAAGAAAGCTCTCTATGGCCTCAAGCAAGCACCTAGGGCATGGTATGAACATTTGACGAACTTCCTACTCAAAAATGGATTCACTCAAAAATGGATTCACCATTGGAAGCATTGATAGCACCTTGTTCACGAGGTATGTTGGGAAGGATCTCTTTGTATGCCAAATCTATGTGGATGATATCATCTATGGGTCAACCAATAAGAAGTTCAATGAAGAGATTCAGGAGATGATGGCTAGCGAATTCCAAATGTCAATGATTCGAGAGTTGCACATGTTCCTTGGATTCCAAGTCAAGATTTTGAGAGAGGGAAACTTCATCTATCAAGAGAAATATACTAAGGACCTTCTCAAAAGATTCAACATGGAGAATTGCAAGCCTTTGCACACACCTATGGCTACTAGCAAACCCTTGGATGATGATGTGAAAGGGAAACCCGTGAACCCCAAGCTATATAGATCAATCATTGGGTCTTTGCTCTATCTCACCGCTTCGAGACCGGACATCATGTTTAGTGTGTGCTTGTGTGCACGCTATCAAGCAAATCCAAAGGAGTCACACTTGAAGGCCGTGAAATGAATAATGAGATATCTCAAGTATACACCTACCACGGGCTTATGGTATCCTAGAGGATCAAACTTTGAGTTACTTGGGTACTCGGACTCCGACTTCGTGGTTGCAAAGTGAATAGAAAGAGTACTTCGGGAGGTTGCCAATTTCTTGGAAGATCTCTATAATCTTGGAGCTCAAAGAAGCAAAACTCCGTGGCTCTATCTACCGCCGAAGCGGAGTATATGGCAGCAGGAGCATGTTGTGTATAACTCCTTTACACGAGGCAAACACTCTCGGACTATGGCCTCAACTACACTCAAATGCCACTATATTGTGATAGTGAGGCGGCAATCAAGATGGCCCTCAAGACGGGAGATCATGGTCATGCAAAGCACATTCAAGTGAGGCATCACTTCAAAAGAGACCATGTTGAGAAGAAGGACATCGAGTTGGTGAGCGTACGAACTCATGAACAATTGGCAGATATCTTCACCAAGCCACTTGATGAGAAGACCTTCAACAAGCTAAGGGGAGAACTCAATGTTCTCGACCTCTCCAACTTCACATGAGTAACCCTTGAGCTTGTCCCTTTGTACATATGTATAGTATTGTTTCTTGTTCTTGTTTGTGTCTTTGTTTGTGTTTGTTTCTCTTCTTTTGTAGGTTGACTTCAAACCTTCATGAAATAGCAATGGACATGGGTTAAGCTTGGGAAGGTGGTTCATGGTGTACCCAAGGCTTTGAAGAATGGTCCATTGTGAGCAAGCTTGAGAAGGGAACAACTCATTGTTGACACTTCGGTTTGTAGTGGTTCTCTCTCTTTTCTTTAGCATCGCATCATGCATTGTATACTTGTTGCATTTGCACTCTTTGCATTCATGCATCCTTGCATTACGATACCAAGCATGCTTCTAAGCATGTGTCTAGGGGGAGTTGCTCATTTACAATGTGAGTACATGACTCTCTAGACGATCGAATAGTGATATTTGTGCTTCATGCCCATTGAGCCATGTTCGATCGAGCTCCGAGGTCAAATCTACTCATGCGGCTCAAAGACAAGTGGCTCATACATTCCTACCTACATAATGACTAACTCTTACACATTTGAGAAAATCCTTTATTGAGTCATAAGTGTAGGAGGAGCTACGGCGAAACGCCACTTCAACCACGGAGGAGCACCATGAAAGGAGAAGTTATTCTAACTCTTGCCAACTATTTTATGCCTCTTGTTTTTGTTACATTTTTGTGTGGTTTTTGGTGATAGGTGACAAAGGGGGAGAAGAAACATGAAGATCCAAAAGCCAAGTCTAGGTCAAAAAAGGGGGGGGGAGAAGAACATGAAGATCCTAAAGCCAACCCTAGACCAAGGAGGGAGAGGAGAGCATGAAGATTCAAAAGCGAAATCCATGAAGAGAAGGGACGTGAAGATTCGAGGAGATGGAACATGAAGATCACATCAAAATGAACATCTACACCAAAATGAAGAAAAACAAAGACAGTGCATGTCTACGGCGACAATGAACACCTTCACCGACATGAGCATCAATGTCTTGGTGCGTGTCTACATCAACAAGATTAACTAACACGACACCAAGGCGGGCACAATTTCAGCTCAAGATTGCAATCCAAGTGCGCAAATTGAGTGGGTTGTTCTTCCTCAACACCTAGCACATCTCAAGGGGGAGACTACTTCCAAGGTAAGGACCAAGGTATGTCTTTCAATCTTTTCTTTTCCTTTGGTTCTTTCTTGCTCGTCCATTTTTGGATCATCGTAAGTAGTGGTTGTCATCCATCACCAAAAAGGAGGAGATTGTAAGGATCATGACCATTGAGGTCATACTAAGGTATGATGTTTTGGTGATGCATGACAAGCATGAAATATGACTAATATCTACACGAGTGTTGTTTGTGTAGGAAACCTTTTCTACCTTATGATGATTGTCTACGGTGTCCTTGGCGATTGATGATAATGACCGCAAGCATGGAGGCTTGTGAACTTGATGGAGTCCAAGGATTGATGGAGATGGATCAAAGCGGAGAACAAGCTATGGTGCAAGTGTTTGGAACACTTGAGTAGTTGTTAGGGCTTTGAGTCCATAGGAAAAACTGGACTATCAAGCACGTCTAGGTCATTCTCTTAGGTCTAGTCGGTGATGTGCAAGGTTGCTCGGTGAAATCACAGGCACTAGGTGACAATGGAGAAGCCAAGGAGCTGTTCGGAGAAGCCGGGAAACAAAGTCTAGCGAGGACGACCAGTTATGACTTCTGGACATAGAGACTGGATAGAGGGGTCAGTGGAGACCGGACTGTATGATCAGTATGGGAGTTTTCCAGGACTTAGCGCGAGGAGCAAGAACTCTATCATCAGGAGACTCCATACAGACCGGACGGTCCGATCTGCTGACCGGATGGTCCGGTCAGTAGGAGTGTAGGAGAGACAGAAGAGGTGCATTTCACGAAGGCTCCTGGAATGGAGAGAGAAAGTGGACCGGACGGTCCGATCCAGTGACCAGACAGTCCGGTCAGTATAGGATTTTGCCTGGACAGAGGAGGCCAACGGTTAAGGAGAGCCGTTATAGTGATCGGACGGTCCGGTCAGGCAGTGACCGGATAGTCCGATCAGTGTGTCTAGAAAGGCAATTTCGTGGAGCAACAGCTAGTTTGAGGTTGGGAGCCTATATAACTTCGTTACTGGGGTCTTAGAGACCTCTCTTGACCAGTGGAATATCTGAGATCATTTGGTAAGGTCCAAGAGGAAAAGAGGAGAGCACTAGGAGGAGATAATGCATATCTTGAGAGTTCTAGAGAAGAGTAGCTTGAGCATCTTGCACATCCAAGGCTAGGGTGTCCTTGAGAGTGTGATCTATATTGTTACTCTTGGTCTATGGTGAGACCTAGACCGGTTAGGTGTCGGTAATCGAGCCTATCATGATTGGTTGTGAAGGCCATCACATGTTTGTACATGGTTTGAGCCCGTGGTTGAAAGGTGCATCGCTAGTGAGCGCTCGTGTCGGCTCAGGGAGTTCGGCAAGTTCTCGATGGAGGCGAGCTTGTGCTTTGTGCAGCAGTGACGCACACGGTGTCTTCACTCGAGGAGTGATTGTGGGCTCATGGGCGAGAACACCACCTGGTGGTGGGAGGGACCAGGACTCCGACAGGAGTGGTCCAACGAGGATTATGGGAAGGCGCCATCCTTCTGAGACCTCAGGAAAAAATTATGAGCCATCCCTTACTCTACTCCTCACTATGATGCTTTACTTTCTACATTTATATACCGTGCTACTCATGCTTGTGTGCTTACCTTGCTTTAGTTTATTACCTTGTAGACTTGCATCAATAGGCTTCTTTACTTGCTAGTAGTACTTAGTCTTCATACTTGATCACTAGCATGTATAGGAGTTACCTTGGCTTGATTGATCACCCTAGTATGTATTGTGGTACTCATGCTTGTATGCTTTCTTTATGCTTGTTGATCTAGTAGCTTTGCTTGAGTAGAACTCCTTGCTAGCTAGTTGTTTGCTTCTGTATATCTTTGGTAACTAACTTGCATAGGAGTTGTATTGCTTTGGTGTGATCTACTAGTATGCTTAGATTGTTGTTCCTTTCATAGGTTCATTATCTTGCTAGTGTGATCATCACTAGGATTGTGTAGGAGTTGTTTTGAGCGGTCAGTTTTAGGAATTGGCGAATTTGGTACATAGTGCAAGTTCCCAATTCACCCCCCCCCCCCTTCTCGGTCACTCGGTCCTTCCAAAATCCAAGCTTAAGTTGAGAACACAAAAAAGGAGAAAAGAACATACAAGCAAGCTATGAGGTGATAAAGAGGAGAACACGAAGCAAATGGTGCACGTTCACTTGAAGTACACATGAAGATCTCATCAAGATGAACATCTACACCAAGATGGAGAAGAACAATGAAGGTGCACGTCTATGGCGACAATGTACACCTTCACCGACATGAGCATCTACATCCTTGGTGTGTGTCTACTTCAACAAGATCATCAACCACGGCACCAAGATGGGCACAAATTCAGCTCAAGATTTAAATCCAAGTGCACTAAATAAAAGGGTAGTTCTCCCTCAACACCTAGCACATCTTAAGGGGGAGACTACTTCTAAGGTAAGGACCAAGGTATGCCTTTCAATCCTTTTTTTTCCTTTGGTTCTTTCTTGCTCGTTCGTTTTGGATCAACATAAGTAGTGGTTGTCATCCATCACCAAAAAGGGGGAGATTGTAAGGTTCATGACCATTGAGGTCACCGCAAGATATAATGTTTTGGTGATAAATGACAAACATGAAATGTGACTAATATCTACACGAGTGTTGTTCGTGTAGGAAACCTCTTCTACCTTATGATGATTGTCAACGGAGGCCTTGGCGATTGATTACAATGACCACAAGCATGGAGGCTTGTGAACTTGATGGAGTCCAAGGGTTGATGAAGATGGATCAAAGCGGAGAACAAGCTATGGTGCAAGTGTTGGGTCTTGCCTAGTTGTTAGGGCTTTGAGTCCATAGGAAAAAACTAGACTATCAAGAGGGTCTTGGTCATTCTCTTAGGTCATGTCTAGTCGGTGGTGTCCAAGGTTGCTCGGTGAAATCACAGTCACTAGTTGACAGTGGAGAAGCCAAGGAGCTGTTTGGAGAAGCCGGGAAATGAAGTCAAGCGAGGACGAGGAGTTTCAGCTCTGGATTAAAGTGACCGGACAGAGGGGTCAATGGTTACCGGACTGTACGGTCACTCTGAGGTTTTGTCCAGAGGCTACAGCAGGCAGCGAGGAAACTACCAAGTCTAGGATGCTCTAGTGACCGGATGGTCCAGTCTATTGACCGGACAGTCCGGTCAGTAGAGATCGACTTGGGCACCAAGGAAGCCAGCGCTAAAAACGTTTCTAGACTAGAGAGAGAAACGGACTGAACGGTCCGATTAGGTGACCATACGGTATGGTTAGCAGAGGAATTAGCAGTGGTTAGAGCCATTGGTGCACAGTGTTGCAGTGACCGGACTATCCGATCAGGGAGTCACCAGACTGTACGGTCTGTAGGCCCAGAAAGCTGATTTCATGGAGCAATGGCTAGTTTGATGTTGCGAGCCAATATACCTTTGTTCCTGGGGTCTTTGTGACCACTCTTGGCCAGTGGAATACCTGAGAGCATTTGGTAAGGTCCAAGAGGAAAAGATGAGAGCACTTGGAGGAGATATTGCATATCTTGAGAGTGCTAGAGGAGAGTAACTTGAGCATCTTGCACATCTAAGGCTAGGGTATCCTTGAGGGTGTGATCTAGATTGTTACTCTTGGTCTATGGTGAGACCTAGACCGATTAGGTATCGGTGATCGAGCCTATCATGATTGATTGTCAAGGCCGTCACACTTTTGTACACGGTTTGAGCCCACCGGTGAAAGGGGCATCAATAGTGAGCGCCCGTGTCGGCTCAGGGAGTCTGGCAAGTTCTTGAGGGAGGTGAGCTTGTGCTTTGGTAGCAGCAGTGACACACACCGTGTCTTCACTCCGGGAGTGATTGCGGGCTCGTGGGCGAGAACTCCACTTGGTGGCGAGAGGGACCAGAACTCCGGCGGGAGTGGTCCAACAAGGAGTAGGGAAAGGCGCCATCCTTCCGAGACCTCGAGAAAAAATCATGAGCCATCTCTTACTCTAGTCCTTACTTTGATGCATTACTTTCCGCATATACATATTGTGCTATTCATGCTTGTGTGCTTGTCTTGTTCTAGTTGATTACCTTGTAGACTTGCATGAATAGGCTTCTTGCTTGCTAGTAGTGATTGAGCTTCCGCGTTTGACCACTAGCATGTTTAAGAATTGTATTGCCTTTGTGTGATCCACTAGTATGCTTAGGTTATTATTCCTTTCATAGGTTAATTATCTTGCTAGTGTGATCACCATTAGGATTGTGTAGGAGTTGTTTTGATTGGTCGGTTTTAGGAATTGGCTAATTTGGTACATAGTGCGAGTTCCCGATTCACCCCCCCCCCCCCTCTCTGTCACTCGGTCCTGTCACTTAGGCACCACGCCTACACCTTCACTAGATACTCTCCCATTGGCCTCACGGAAGAATAGATGGGAAACAACCAAGTCTGAGTCCCAGAAAGAACTAAACTTAATTAAATCCTAGCCGGGAAACCAGTGAACTACGCAACAATGTTTCTTCCCGATAATTGTAACTTAAGAAAATGACTTAGTTAAGATAAACACTTGATAAGATATAAAAGGGAAAGATATTTATATTGATAAAGGATAAGTCTTACAAAAAGAGAAAACATACAAGAGAGCTCATACCAAGACTCTGAGATGATTCCAGAATCTTGAGCGATGCTCTGGACTAGACTCTAACTCCCGACTAACTAACCTACTCTACTAAGTAGCACAAGTAGTGGGAAATTGACTCCTTGATGTGTTTCTTTGTTGATGGTCTTTTTAGGCCAAATTCCCCCTTTATTTATAGGTGGCAATGTGCAGGGGGGTACTTGTAGGTGAAGAAGAGTCGGTAGGCCAAATTCGGTCCGTCGGGTGGTGGGCAAGGCTGGGCGGCCACGTGTGCCGGGCGGTCAGGTATGTCGGCCGGCTTGCATCATCGGGCGGCCCTTGGATTGTGTCGGTTCACAACCAACTCCTCTTGGATGGCTTAGATCTTGTCCCTATACCTGGCCATTTAGGCCAGGTTAAACAGGCTAGCCCAAGGCCCAGCCATTTTTGCCCGGCATGAGCACGACCTGGCACAAAGGCCACACGGGTCGTGCCAGCTCGGAGCCCGGCTTGGGCCGTGCTTGGGCCTAGCCTCAAGCCTGCTGTGCTAGCCTGAGCACGGCCCATTTAAGATGGCCCGCTTAGCCCGTAGTTCTGGCCCGATTAGCCCGTAGTGCCTGGTAGAGCCTGGCACGGCCTGTTATGACCTATTGTATAAAAACCTATCGAACCCTTGTTTTCTAATAATTTCCAACTCCTTCTCCTTTCTTTCCGCCACCGCCGCTCGGCCGGTTCGTCTGCCCATAGCCCCGCACGTCCTCTGCACGCGCGGGCAACAGTGGCGCCGCCCTCGTCTTTCCCTCCGGCGCGCCGCCCTCACCTATCACTCCGGTCTGCAGCGTTCTCGCCTCTCCGGCTCTCCCTCCCACGTCATGACATCCTCACCCATCTCCCCTCCCTCCAGCACCACGCTGCGCCGCCCTCTCCCCTCTGGTCGTCTCTCCGGTGTCACACCACCCTGCCCTCTCCCCTCCCTCCAGCGCTGTACCGCCTCACTCTAGACCCTCCCTCCTGTGTCGCGCCGCCATCGCTCCTACCTCCCGCACCGCCCTACGCCCTCGCCATGCCATCCGCGACCCTCACTCTGGCGCTGCATCGCCCCGCTCTGGTGCCACCACTGGCGTGCTTCAGGCTAGCCCGGTACAAACGGGCCCGACGGGCCATTGGCACGGCACGGCACATGTAAATGTGGTTGTGCCATGCTTGGGCTTGTCTCAAACCCGATGTGCTGGCACGACACGGCTCGTCAGCTATCTCGGGTCATGCTGGCCCATTAAAGAAAATGAACTAGCCCATCATGGGCCTGTGTCATGCTAGCCCGGCATGGCTCATTGGCCACCTATACTTGTCCTCATGTCGGTTGTTTGGTCAGTTCACACTGACTCCTTCATTTTGGGCTCGGTAGGCCTCTTGGGACTAGTGGGCTGGCCACCCTGGAAACGAAACCCAGGGCAAGTGGCAGCCTTGGCCAGTGCCGACCCCCTCTGGGTCGCCCCTTGACTTCTCCCGGTTAGGCCACTTGTTGGCCTTCTTTCCTTAGCCATATTTCATCACTTTCAGTCCGGGAGGAGAAAACGACATCACGGTGAAGTGTTTTACAAAATCGGCCGGGTTGAATGATTATCCTGACAATGATTCTGGTCGATCAGCTGGCTGATTTTAGCCACAAATGACCCTATCGGCCGGTTCCTGATTTGAGCCTAAAAATGACCCTGTCGGCTGGTGAAAACGGCTGTTTCACAGTCGTGATCGGCCGACGGGGTGTTTCTTCATATTTTTGTATATTTTGGCTCTTTTATACCTACAAACACATATCTCACCAAAACTCATGGAACTTTATTAGTTTAAACAAATATTTATTAAACTTTAGTCTTTACCTTGCATTTCTACCAATCCAAGGAACAGTATAGGTATATTCTAAGTTCTAGTCAATCCAAGGACACAAGAGACTTATGTTGGTGTAGGATAGAGAGGTTTATCTATGGACAAACTCCTAAATAAATAATATTGAGGCTCTAATTACCGCTTCGTGTACGGATTCATGCCCGGCATACACAAGGCAACTCTGTCTTGGACACACGTCACAACCAAACATGGATGACTACAATGGATAGATAGGGTTATCACCACCTACTACCTACCTCTACAAACCATGGATTATGAGGTGATCAAAGATGATCTCTAATCTAAGCACCATGCCTAAGTTATTAGTCACTATTTAGTCTAACTAGAATAGGACTAAACAACCTATGCAAGATAGGACTTTGAACCCACAAGTAGATGAGCACAGAACTTACTTAAATAAGATAACTCAAGAACATAAATGAACATGAAGACTTACTTGATAAGGCAAGGCTCCGTAGAGGTACAAGGTTGGAGTAGAGGGCCCACAGACAAGGCTCCCCTCCTAGACTTCCCCTCACTCTATCCTAATTCTAAGTACTAAACTAGTAGTACTAGCACCTTTGCAGTATGGCTCTTACTTCTCATCTCTTTGGTGTCTGTCATGAGTGGAGCTCTCCCCCTCCTTTTATAGGGCTCAAAGGTCGGCAACGAGGAGTAACCGCCACGGAACTGACATGCACCAACTTCAGGAAATAGATGAGGATGCACCTCGTGGAAGCACGCCCGAAACAGCCGTAAGACCAGGTTGGCCGACCAAGGGGATAGATCGGTCGACCTGAGAGTGGCCCCCCTTTGGGTGTGCTTTCTCTAGATGGCCTACCTAGGAATTCCGAGGAATCTTGTGTTTCCACGTATGCAATCCTTGTGTTCATTTCTGATTGGCTGGTTGGTTATTCAATTCAGCTCTTTTATGTAGGCGATTGACGATCAAATTTGGTACTTAAGGACCGTCAACAACAATACACTCCTACACCATATGAATGAGATTCATTTGATAAAAAATATTATGACCGAGATTCATACGTCAGCTTAGTTGACTAGCCCACAACCTATCTATACGACACTCGAGCATTTGTGCCCATACAAGCATCCGATAGACCGTATGACCCATCAATCTACTAGACGAGAGCTTTCATCCTCCTGAAATCATCAACCTCCCATTTGGTTGGGTCGGCTGCAATGTTTTAAATAGCCTACTATAGCTTTTAAAGACAGACGCCACGGTGATATTGTAAATATTACCACTAATGCCGCTAACTCCACTAGAGTCAAATAGCTCCGCTAATTTTATCCTGATAAACCTAAGTGAAGCCAGAGTGATGAATTTAGTTGTTAATAGTCCATTTGATACTTGGTTTGTTGATTTTGTGGGCCTACTGCTACAAGATATAGCAAATACAAGTTTCGAAAATGGCATGCACTTCCGCAATATGGGCTGAAGTTAACGAAAATACTAATGTTTTGGCCCAAATTTTGCTTCTTAAAAAAAAGTAAAATGCTATAGGCAATAACTATCTCTATAGCTTCTATAGCTTTTCTGGAAGTGTAAGAATCGAGGAATACAAAGAGTGGGGAGTTGTGACACCAGGTATCTTGTTTATACTTAGCAAGCATGATGATCATCAAAGTATACCAAAGTGATCATAAAATGTCAAGTTTAAACCAAGTTTGCACTAAATTGAATTTAAATAACAGCCCTGCAAACCAAGTTGTTACGCAATTTAAATATTTTCCATATAACCTATGACAAGTAATGACACACTTATCAAGTAAATGGTAAGATAGAATTTTAGAAGAAAAATGAGCAATTTATCTTATGTGGAAATGCCCCCCAAATAATTATTTTTAGCTAAAAACCTTTCAATTTGAAATATTAATTCTAAAATAATTATAATCACTCTGAGAAAATGGACCCCACTACACCATTCTACACATCATGAAGGGCCTATATGCAAAGTCATAATTCAAATTGAGGTCAAGAACTATTTTATTTTGAATATTTTCTAGAGTAGTGACTGATTTGCAATTTCAGAAAAATAGAGGGGGCACCATTGTGACAAATTAATTTTCTTCTCCTATGTTTGCGCAACTCCCCGATGCATCGACCTGACCCATGTTCTTCCTGTCTTGTAGTGCAAGGTGGTGGTAGTTCACGAATTTTACAAATCCTCAATGCATAGGAGGATTTTTGGCAGGCCTTGTTGTTGGTGCTTAATTTGACTACCTTTTACCTATCATTTTACCACTATTTTAGGGTGTATATTGATCATTTGAGTCACTTGGCACCTAACATTAACCCTATTTGGGAGCATGTTATCATTTGAGAGCTTTATTACAGAATTAGATAAAAAAAAGATGACATAAATGGTCAATTTGTAAAGGTCAATGCATTGTAACATGATTTTGGAGTGTAAGATAGTCAAAAAAGGCAAAACTTTCACTTATTGTTAGCGATCCTTATGCCTAACAGAGAAATCCGCAAGCGTACGGATATCAATGTAGCCTTCACCCGGGAGTATTCCAAGGTATCGAATCCACGGGGAACAAGAAGTGAAATTCTATCCTAATCCAATTCTAGTGAACAAAAGAGAAGAATAACAACAGGTTGAAAGGGTCCTCCAGCCTTGGCTTCATGTGACAACTTATATCCAAATAATCATCAGACTCCAATATTTACTCTTGTTTACTTTGGGGCATAGTCGTCCAAGGTACGGAAAGGAATGAGAAGGGACCTCGGCTAAAACTACCATCAACGCCTACGAGGCCAACCTGAATGTTGTGGAATATAGAGGATAGCTCAGTGCTGTCACCACCTAACTACCGACCACACAGCCCGTGGGGTTGGGGGCAAACTTAGATAATTCTAAGTCTATACACCATGTATACACTTACAATTACTACTCTAACCTTGTTAACCAAAGGCAGAGTAACCACAGTCAAATAAAGTAAAATACTTTATGTAACATGGACTAAGAACCCATAAATAAGATATAAATAAAGAAAGCTTCAATGATTAAATGAACAAAAGAATGTCTACATGTTACCTGGCCGAAGAGCGGGGACTCAACTCTTGGTGGAGAATCATCCCCGAGGCACAAGGTGGAGAAGAAGCCAACATCCCTGGCTCCCTCCAGAACTTCTACCACTCACTCTCACTCCCTATTCTAATACGTTTCTGCATTGTGGCGCTTGTTGTTCTCCTCTTCAATTGTTGTTCTTTTCTGCCGAATTCCCCTTCTATTTATAGGTGGCAATGGTAGGGGGTACTTGTAGGTGAAAGAGGGTCGGTAGGCCAAAGTCGCTCTGTCGGACGGCGGGCGAGGCCGGGCGGCCACGTGTGCCGGATGGCCTGGCATGCCGGGCGGCATGCACCGCTGGGCGGTAGCCCAGGCCAGGCGGCCCTTGGATCATGTCGATTTCCCGACCGACCTTCTCCTGATGGCTAGGATTGCATCCCGAAGGCGGTTGTTGGGTCGGTCTCCACCGACTTTTCATTTTGGGGCCGGCAGCTTCATGGGCCTCATGGGCTAGCAACCCCGGGTGGCAAACCCAGGCCGGGCGGCATGCTAGGTGTCGCACCCCATTGTTGCAAACCATGAGTCCCAATGAATGTTTTCAGTTGAATGTTTTGGAAATTTGAAAGTTTTGAACTCATTTCAAAACCCAAGTCAAAGGACAGAATTCAAATCAGATTTGAATTTGAAAATTTTCAAGTAGGGGCAAGTTTGAGAACTCAATCTTTTTCTATAGAAGTATACCCAACTAAAATTACCTAAATAAACTACAGAACAAAGGAGAATTTTGCAGATTTTACCAGGATTTTAGGTGAAGGTTTGGACCACATTAAAATTCAAACCATGTTTGAAAACAGATTACATTGTCAATTTTATATTTTCAAATCCATCAAGAATTACAAGTTGGTGTAGGAAGATGAAATGACCAATGACCCTTGTGGAGCATGCTCAAAAAGTTTGGTAAAGTTTGGAGCAGCGGAAGACACTTAATTGATCAACGTTCAGAAGCCATGTTTGAAAGTTTCAGAAAAAAAACTGAACACGTGAACTGAAACTCTCTGTTCTCTCTTTCTTCCTCCCCCTGTCAGAACTCCATGGCCGCGTGGCCGCCGGCCAGCCGGCCTCCTCCGCTGTTTGCTGGTTAGGGTGACCTCCTGAGACCCTATAAAACCCACCCCAGCCGAAACCCTACCTCTCCTCCCCCTCCATTTCCTTCTGCGCCGCCACCAGCCGCCATTGGAGCCGCTCCAACCTGCTCGAGCTGCTGCAAGTCGCGCTAGGCCGTGTGGAGCCGTGGATAGCTGCGCAAGGGCACCCTGGATCTTCCCCGAGCTTGTACCTGTTCTTCCCCGCGCTGAAACTCGAGGTCAAGCCTCGTCTTCTCCAGCTCCGGTGTCCGGTGAACTAACCCCGAGCATCTCCCTGCAGCGCGTTTCTGCTACGGTGAGCCTGCGCTCGATTGCTTGTGCAGGAGTCTCACCAACATCGTTGCGCACCTTACTAACCCTTTCTTGCTCAGATCCCACAGCCCAACTAGCCGGAATTTGAGCTTCCATCGCCGCCGTCACCCGCAGCCACCTCGCCGACGAGCACCAACCTCCGGCCTCCCTCACACGAAGAAGACCAGACGCCGTCCTTCTCCGATCTCAGGTGGTGCCTCTCGACCAGATCTGGACCCCAACCGTGCTCTCAGTTGTGTGCTTTTCGTCGTCGAACCTTCCCCTGCCCTGCGCCCCACCGCCGGCAATCTTCCGGCCGATTCCGGCGGTCAGCAACCACTCCGGCGAGCACGGCCACTGTTTCGGCGAGGATCCCTGCACGCGCGCGAAGAGGACAGTTCAAATTTTTTCCGTCGAAAATTTATTTTAGAAATTAGCCAATTGTTTGTAAAATCAATTCCAGAGTAATACTGCATAGACAATAATGAAATAAATTTCCCTGGATTCCAAACAACAAGACCTATCGAAATAACAAGGTCCCATGGTCTGGAGTGCTTCAGACAAATATGTAGGATTAATTATTTTCTTTGAACAAATGGCCCATAACTGATGATTTATTCTATTACTTTTTAAATTACATAGATTTGCATGTATGTTCTCTCGGTGGTATGTGAAAGAAATACGAATTTTACTTCGCATGTTACATTAAAAAATTTGAAGTTATATATTTATCTATGTTTTGGCCATTTTAATGTTATGGAATAAAATATGCATGCTATGATGTTAATTTTTGTTCTGAGAATCTTCTATATTATACTATGCCTGAATGTCATAAAAAAATTCTAGTACCAAGAAAATTTATTAAATGAATTGTTTCACTTAAAACATGCATTTATTTATGATTTTTGTGGTATTTAATTAAATAATCTATGGTACATAACCTTTCTGGAAATATTTGATTAAAACCACCGTACGCGGTGAACCCTGTTTTATCGATTCCGGACAGAACCTTAGTGTTCAGCCCATAGCGTAAGCTACCCACCTTCATTTTAAGTGATTCCAACTTTCTTGTGTTCATAACTTATTGCTTGTCATCTCTACAAAGTTCCACGTCATTTCCTCATTGCATCGCATCATGACATATATATTTATACCGACGTATATTTCTTTGTTTAGTGAACGACATAACTGAGAGTGACGCGGGTGCTCTAGTGGGTGAAGCACCAGAAGGGGAACCAGCTGAGAACATTCCCGCAACTGAAGGCAAGCACCAATCATATTTCTCCTATGTTTTGGATATGCATTAACTTGATTATCGGTCTATGTTTTTATTGCATTGTTGGGCAATAGGTTAAGTATTCCTTATGTCCTTGGTGTCTACCTTGTTCCTTGTTGTAGTGTGTCTATGGACAGGGATGGGTGGGTTTATATTTTACGTTGTGTCACACTTTGCCATGCAATAGGCCGGTAAAAGTCGAATCGGTGGCAAGGTCACCACCGGTTCACAAGATAGGAAATCTTGGTTACTTACAGATTGGTAAATTAATGTTAATTAAGAGGGGATCAGGATGTAGTCCCACTTGGTCAGTTAGGACCCCGTTGTTCTCGTTGTCCTAAGCACTTTCCGTTCTAACCACATGTCAAATATAATGGTAAGACAAGCCGATTATCGAATATAAGGGTTACGACTTCATTACTTGATTCACATGCACGAGTATCTATGTTGGGTACCTGGAGAAGGTCCATAGTACTCCCTGTGATGAGGATTTTCCAGCTATCCAGGAATAGGTGTGAAAAAGGTTGACATGAGTACCCCCTTATGTGACCTCGTGAGTTGCATGAGCCGCATGGTCCTCTAGTCGTGTGGGTACATTGGGACCCCCCTGCAGGGTGTATAATCATTTCAAAATGTCACGATCTCGGTCATGATCATGCTTAGTGTTCATTGAGCTTCATCGTAGTAACAACTTCAACTAAATGATAATGATGGGATGGTGGACTGTTGTATGAGATTATTACTTTGGTTCTCATATTGTTATAACTTTGGGGATGTAGTATTATTTACTTATGTGTCTTGCCCATGTACATCTTGACTTTATGCTTTCAGCTGCACTAAATTTCAGACTTACCACGTTGCTGCAATTAAATTTTGAGTAACCGATATACACTATGTTTCCTTGCTATAACCAAATGCATAATCCTTTGAGGTCAGGGATAGCCCAGGATAAGTCTTGTTGAGTACCTTCGTACTCACGGTTGCTATGTTTAAGTTTTTACAGGTGAGAATGAAATGACTTTTGGTTACTTCTTTCCCGCTACCAGGGAGGAGTAGTTGCTCTCCCATTGAGACGATTGATGGTGTTCGTGGGCTGAGCACTATCAATATTGTTGCTGCTGTTATTTTGGTTTATTTTCCGCTGCATACTCATCACATTATTTGTCATGAACTGAACCAAAATTTGGACAAGTAATGTGTATTTGTTTAGACCTTGTCTCGGATTTTATTGGCTGTTGTGTCAGCTTTTTGTGCTGCAATTTCAGAACACTTGTAATCTGAATTTGGCCTTGAAATTTAAATGAGAATGTTGTAAACTTGAACATTTGTGTTACTATTATCTATGTGATGTTGTTATACCGATGTGCTATGTTCCTGGAAAATACTTGGAAGCACATTGGGGGACTACCGGAGTTGTATCTATTTTTGTTGAGCTCTCGACGCGACATACCGTTTATGGACAGCCGGCTAGCTCGATAAAAATGGATGGGAATTGGACGGTTCTTGACACTAGGCCGGGCAGCAAGGTTGGCCGGGCAGCGGCGTAGGCCGGGCGGTGGCCTTGGCTAGGTGCCGACCCCCTCCAGGTCGCCCCATGACTTCTCCTAGTTATGCCACTTATCAGTCTTTTTTTCCGTAGCAATATTTCATCACTTTTCATCCAAGAGGAGAAAACAACATCATGGTGGAGTGTTTTGTAGAATCGGTCGGGTCGGATGATCAGCGAAACAATGATTCTAGTTGATCAGCCGAGTGGCTGATTTCAGCCTTAAAGGATCCTGTCGGTTGGGTCCTGATTTGAGTCGTAACGATCCTGTCGGCCGGGTTCTGATTTCAGCCATAAACGGTTGGCCAGGTCCTGATTTCAGCTATAAACAACCCTATCAGCTATCAGGAAACGGCTATTCCACAGCCGTGATGGCCCGACGGGGTATTTTCACATGGTTGTGCATATTTTGACCCTATAGCATCTGCAACCACATATTTCACCAAAACTTGTGGAACTCATTAGTACAAATGTTATTTTCATTGCATTATTAGTTAAGATCCACATTTTTATGGTAAATGGGTAGTTGAAACAAGGAATTTACGACTACCAACACTTATAAAGATGTAGATTTCATCGAGATCTTTCCAAAATATATATGGATGACCCTATTCGAATTTTAGAGCTAGGAGATATGGGCCCCGCAAGATGCATTGTGTGGACAAGTCACAAGTGCTGACCGGCATCCACTTGTGTCGATCGGCACCTAGCCCAAAAAGGCCAAAAATGACTTGTGAAGGCGGGTTTCGACCCTATATGTAAGGATCAAAGGCGTACCAAGTAGGGGGTGAATCAGTAAGCCAACCATGATTTTGAATACTTCAGTTTCACTCCACTAAAACCCGACAATCATTGCAACCTAACAAGTCTAGTAGGCCAAGACCCTATAGATGCTAGCACTCAAGATGAGCACAACTGTGGAAGCTAAACACACTAGCCTATGCAAGCCACAATTCAACCTAATCAGTAGAGCACGCAATTGCGGAATTGTAAAGAGGGGTCAAGGAATGCTCATCATTTTTTCTCGAGGTCTCGAAAGGATGGCGCCTTCCCCTAATTCTCGTTGGACCACTCCCGTCGGAGTGCCAGTCCCTCCCGCCACCATGTAGAGTTCTCGCACACGAGCCCGCAATCACTCCCAGAATGAAGACACGGTTGTGTCACCGCTGCTACCAAGGCACAATCTTGCCTCCCTTGAGAACTTACCGGACTCCCGGAGCTGACACGGATGCTCACTAACGATGCCCCTTTCAACAGCGGGCACCAACCGTGTACAAACGTGTGATGACCTTTACAACCAATCATGATAGGCTAGATCACCGACACCTAATCGGTCTACGTCTCACCATAGATCATACCCTCAAGGACACCCTAGCCTTAGATGTGTATAGATGTTCAAGTTACTCTCTCTGGCACTCTCAAGATATCCAATATCCTCTCCTAGTCTTTTCCTCTTTGCTCTTACCAAAAGCTCCCAGCTATTCCACTAGCCAAGAGAGGTCTCCAACACCCCAGCAATAAAGTTATATAGGCTTCCAACCTAAAACTAGCCTTTACTCTACAAAATCAGCTTTTTGGGCCAACTGACCATACACTCCAGTCACTGCCAGACCGGACCGTCCGGTCTTCATAGATCGGCTCCTCTAGAGCCATTGGCTCCCTGTCCTGGCTTATTTCCTGCACTGATTAGACTGTCCGATCAGTAGACCGGACCGTCCGGTCTCTTCTATTTTGCTCATTCCAGAGAGCTACCAAAACTGCACCTTCTATCCCAGCTCCCATCCATATAGACCGAACCGTCCGGTCTCTAGACCGTACCATCTAGTCTCTATAGGCCTTCATGCTGGCAGACTTTTCACAGACTTCTCTCTGATCTCCTGGTGACTGTATAGCCTGGTCTCTGCCGACCCCTCTGTCCGGTCACTCTGTCTAGAAGCTGAAACTCTTTGTCCTTGCTTAACTTTGTTTCTCGGCTTCTTCCAATAGCTCCTTGGCTTCTCCACTGTTACCTAGTACCTGTGATATCAGTGAGCATCTATGCACATCAGCAACTAGCATGACCTAAGAGACATGACCTAGACCCTCTTGATAGTCTGGTTTTTTCCTATGGACTCAAAGCCCTAACAAGTAGACAAGTGTTCCAAGCACTTGCTCCATAGCTTGATCTTAGCCTTGATCCATCTCCATCAACTATTGGACTCCATCAAGCCTTCATGCTTATGGTCATTGTCATCCATCGCCAAGTCAACCATCATCAATAAGATTTGTAGTAGAGTTTAGAGATGAATTGTGCATAGACAACACTCATGAAGATATTAGCCCACAATTTCATAGTTGTCATTAATCACCAGAACACCCATACCTTGGGGATCCAATCATCAATGGTCATGAAGCTTACGATATAAATAGAATACCTTATTCTACATGCAAGATGGTTCAATTTTCACAACTTCTGCTAGTGGAATTAGGGTTAGACAATAGAGAGCTTTGTTCTGAGCGAATTTCACAATGTTCTACCAAAAATTCATCGCATGTCGATCAGCATGATAGACTTCAATGTCCGATTTGCCCCAAATTGTATCAGAAAGTAGGATATGTCAATCTAAGGTGCTTCCCATTGTGAAACCTACTCATAACTGGGGGTGATTCTCTGTTCTTCCCTCAGTTTGTGGGGATATGGCCATATGCACGGTGATGATTAATTGAATACACTTGTTGCCCCATCTTGGTTTGTTGTAATGCTTTGTTATTGTTTTTTTTTTGGATTGGATTATAGTATTGCAATAGTGTTTTTGTTAGATGATTGCCTTATTTGCCACCATCATGACACGATCACAGCACACAAATTTTATCCACTTTAAGTACCAACCAAGTAGAGTCTTTATTTAGTTGTCTGGTCTTTGCGTGCAAGTGAACCTAGATCATGAAAGGTTCTCTTAATTTCTGCTTAGTTGTAATCTTTCTCTTCCTTTCATTTCTTTTGCTACAATTAGTTTTCTAAACTGCCTTTTTTTTTAAAACAATCACATTTGTTAGTAACAACCATTGGCTAAATAAGTATCCCACTTGTTCTACAGATTGATAAACCTTAGAATACTTTGTGAGAAAAACTACAACTGACATGTACGCTTGCAGTCTCAAAGGGTGCATGCCACACGCGCCAACACCCGTCGCTCTCGGCAGAAGGAGAGGGATGACATGCAGGGCCTGCCTGTCAGTGATAGAAGAGGGGGTGTGTTGGCGGGATTTGGAGAGTGTGCCTTCGATACAGAGTGGGCTAGTGGGGGCAGCTGGTTTTGAGGATCGAGCAAGCCGAGTGGGCCGAGAATGCTGGGCCAGGCAAGCCGGGGAGAGAGAGGAGAAGGGGAGAAAGCGGTTTTCGGCCAAGGCACCTTCGGTGCTCTGTTGCAGGTTTTTTGCCGAGGTGCTAATGGCGTAGATTAGGGGCGACTGGCGTGTGCTAGCTTCGTGGGCGTGGGTGGGCTAACGGGGAGAGGGAAGTGGGGAGAGTGGGCTGCATGGGTGAGATTAGGCCCATGGCCAGGGCAGGCCGAAAGCGGAGGGAGGGGGAAAGGGAGGAGAAATGGGTCGAGAGGGGGGAATTTGGCCCAAAAGGTTGAGGCAATTTTTCTTTTCCTTTTCTTTGTGGGCTGAGAAAGGGAGGGAATTTGTCCAAGCTGCCACTGGGCCTCTGCGGAAAGTGAGCGTACTAAGTGTCACGAAGATCCTCATCCTCCTCATGACGAAGAGCCTCCAGAACGCGACGAGCTGCATCACAAATCCCAGCATCAAAAGTGGACCTAGGTGACGAGGCATGGTGCACGCGCCAAGTGTGTTGGTGTCTGTCGTCTGTAGCCTTCTCGTAAAGCACCACTCGCACTTCCCACTTGTAGCGGTCTCCCCGAATGGGCGTCCTGGTGCCGATGTAAAGTGGTGGGGTGCTGTAGCCCGAGTCCCTGAAGTATGCTCCGTAGTGTCCTCGGGTAGTAGCCACAGTGTTGTCCATCTGAGTGTTGCTCCACCGACTGGCTGCATCATCCAAAGGACGCCTAGTGGAAATTGAGGAGCTGGGATGACAACGCGCTTGCGAGCCGTAAGCCTGTGACGAGCCATCTACGAAATTTTGAAAAGAGTGTGAAAGAAAGAAAAGTTAGTAAAACTCTTATAAACTAAAAGATAATAAAGCAACAAAAGAGGTAGACAACAAGGAGTGAAAAAGCAAAACTAGAAACCAAAAGTTTTGGAAAATAGTTTTATTATAATATAGCTCAAATAATCCTTAAGACACCACCACTCTATCTAAACTAGCGTCCTACGATCAACATGGCTCTGGTACCACTTCTGTCACACCCGATTTTAAGGACAAAACCAAGTTCTTATCATATGTGTGCCCAGGAACAAGTTTCACACATATCGATAGTAAAGTGAATAATAGTATAACCAATATCATTATTAAAGCATACCATTATTACATAAATAACTATCTACTAAAGACTAAGGATGACTCTCTCGATAACATAATAGCGGAAGGCACCATAACACCACAGGCAATCGACCGGTGGCACGCTCGCCTAGTAGTAGTCTTCATCATTGTAGTCCATATCTCCATCTTCTGAGCAGCAGTTTATAGTACCACAACAAAGGGAAATAGCAAGGGTGAGCACATGCCGTACTCAGCAAGTGAGGGAAAATATGACATACAAGCATAATAGAAGAAAGGCTAACATAATGGTTCATTTGCATAAATGAGCACTACACCTAAGATCATTTGAATAGCACTCCTATTTACTAAGTGAAAAGTTCTCCCAAGTTTCCTCATCTATCCAACACTACAGGTTACACTGCATGTAGCCAACCATGGGTTGAACTGCCCATAGGAAACCGCACTACAGGTTACACCGCCTGTAGCAAACCGAAGGTTACGTCGCCCAAACCAAACCTGGCTACCCACCAAGTTCACCCATAAACCACCCTCCTAAATGTGTGAGGATCCAGGCCGCTCATGAACGTGAGCACGGCTGTTATAATAGTTTAACACTCTGCAGAGGTTGCACAACTTTACCCATAGGTTGGTGATTTCATCACTATGTAGTGACTAGAGAGTCTCCATGTTGCCCAAATCACACTACCGTAGGTGTGAGGCCAAGAGATCACCATAAGGTCTTTCAGAGTGCTTCCCAGCTTGTAAACAATCCATGCTAAGGTCTCACTGCTACAGAATTAAACCGTTCCTACAGAAGCCCCCTCTGGCGCCGTGGCTAGGAGTAAACTGTCCATCGCCTGAGTCCGAGAGTAAACCGTCCCGTCCTCCTTCCTCGACTACTCACAGAACTGGGAAGACATCTCGATACTAAACCAAGCCTACCCATATCAGACCTAAAGATGTCAACGGGTACCTATTACCCATTACCTGGCGGGTAAAAACCCTATTAGGGGACGGGTATGGGAAGAATTTGCTATCTGCGGGTGTAGAAATGGGTAAACTTCCTTCCCCATCAGGTTTGCGGATTCAAGGATGGGATCAATGCACCCGAACCCGTTTCCCCACGGGGTCCCCGACTAGATGGGCTTCAATATTGTAGCCCAGAATGGCAGCCCAACTTCCCAAGCCCAACCTATATTTTTAGAAATCTCTAAACCTAAACCTACGAGACGAGGGATAGAGGGAGTGAGGCGGACGCGAACTGTGGCGGTGTGAGTGGTGGCGGAGCTCGGAGGCTCGGAGCTGCGGGCATGTGTGAGTGCGACTGCAAGTCGGTGACAGGGCGCCCCTGCCCCCGATGGCGTGACCGTGAGGCCAGGCCGCGACAGGCGACACCAGTCTCGACGAGAGCTCGCCCCCACCCCCGCGACGACCCAGGCCAGGCTCGGCTGCCCTCCTCCGCCATGAGCTCGCCGGAGCCGGACGTTCCCTCCGTTGAGGTCAACACCCCCATGGATTCAAGCTCCGATGGGAATGCAAGGTGAGAACGAGCTTCCCCCTCCTCAGAACTGACGCATCATTCTTTTTTTTTTGTTGTTGTTGTACATTGCCAATGCCACATTGGTCTGCGCCATGTCGTTGTTTGCGCTTTGATGTGTTATGAGCTGACGCTGCCGACACGCCGAAGGGACGCTGTCATGAACCAAGCACCACCTGCTGCAAGGATCGCTGCTGCAATACCTGGCCGGCCTCCATATCCCTTGGGTAAAAGCCGGCTTGGAACAGCAGGAGCTACTTCTACACCAGGGACCCCAGAAGCTACTTCCTCCGGCGTTCGTCTATTCAACTCCTTAGGGTTCGATTTCGATGCTTTGCTTGCTTTTTTAGTTCATTTTCTTTCATTCTTTCTGTAATAAACCAGCACATGTATTTTCACTTGTTAGTGTAGTTCAATTGTGCTGATTCATGTATTTTCCACTTGTAAATATGGCAACTAATAGTGCTTTTTTCACTTGTTATTGTAGTTCAATTGTGCTGAACTGTTGATTCATGTATTTTCTACTTGTAAGTATGGCAACTAATAGTGCTTATTTCACTAACCAATATCATTCTTGGACATTTTGGCATTGCTCCAGTGATTGTGTAATGTTTTCTTGATTATTCTGTGAATTCTCCATCTAATTTCATTCTAGTTTCAGTACCGGTGGTAGCAGCCAACAAGAATCCCTTGGGCAAAACTCGGACCCTATCCCAATTGAAGATGATGCTGATGATGTTCAAGTTGTGGATGTGAGCAGAAAAACAAAGAGGAAGCGTACTTCTGCTGTTTGGAAGGAGTTCAAGGAGGTAGAAGTCAATGGTCAATTGAAGGTTGAATGTCTTTATTGTCACAAATTGCTGGGAGGAAAGAGCAGGGATGGAACAAAACACCTTCATTTCCATTTAGGCATTTGTACAATGAGAAAGATCCGCATGGGTGGGATGAAGGAGAATAGGGCACTAGCACAATCATCTATAAGGTTTAGTACCCCACAGAAAGGAAAAGTGTATGTGGAGAGTTACACATTTAATCAAGATGTAGCTAGAAAAGCTCTTGCTGCCATGATTGTACTACATGAATATCCTTTATGCATTGTTGATCATGTTGGCTTTAGACAATTCGTAAGTGCACTTCAACCATTGTTCAAGATGGTCACAAGGAACACTATTAGGTAATACTAGTTGTTTATGCATTCTTTTTATGCATTCTCATGCATTCTTTTAACCATTGTTGATCTGAAATTACTTGCTTCTCATGCATTCTTGCTTCTCATGCATTATGATATTATTGTAGGAAAAACATCATGGATGCCTATAAGGAAGAAAAGAAAAAGGCAATGTGTTATATGGTTGGAGCTATGTCAAGAGTGGCCATAACAACAAATTTGTGGACATCTGACAACCAAAGAAGGGGTTATATGTCTATTACAGCCCATTTCATTGATGATTCTTGGTCTCTTAGAAGCATTATTATGAGGTAATTGTAGGAAAGACATTAGTATTTCTTACTACCATGACATTGATGATTCTTGATTGCTTTTTTTCCTGGCATCATGCAGGTTCATATATGTCCCAGCTCCCATACAGGTGAAGTTATTGCCAATGAGCTATACGAAGCTATTGTTGAGTGGAATCTTGTTGAGAAGATCTCAACAGTTACAATTGACAACTGCAGCTCCAATGATACAGCAAACAAGGAGCTTGTCAAGAAGATTGGTGAACCTAAACTCATGTTAGAGGGGAAATTATTTCATATGCGTTGTGCTGCTCATATTCTTAATCTGATTGTGAGGGATGGTTTAGAGGTTATAAAACCTGCAATTGCAAAAATTCGTGAAAGCATAGCTTTTTGGATAGCCACACCTAAAAGAGTAGAAAAGTTTGAAGAAATTGCTAAGTATGTGAAAGTCCCTATTGTAAACAAATTGGCCCTTGACTGCAAAACTAGATGGAACTCTACTTACAAGATGCTTGCTATTGCTTTACCTTATGTGGTTGTTTTTAACTGTGCAACTCGGGTTGAGAAACTTTATGGCTGTGCTCCAAGTGAGGATGAATGGAAGTTTGCTAGAGCGGTGGTGTCCTGACTGAAGATGTTTAATGATGTCACTAGTATTTTTTCTAGGATTAATTATGTCACTGCAAATGTTCAACTCCTCAAAATTTGTTAGGTTAAACTGAAAAATAGGGAATGGTCTTATTGTGGCAACCCTATAATAGAACAAATGTCAGCTGAAATGATTACCAAGTTTGACAAGTATTGGAAAGACATTCATGGACCGATGGGAATAGCTACTATTCTTGATCCACGGTTCAAGACTGATTTTCTTCTTGGGTTTTTTGAAACATTATTTGCTGACACCCCTGAAATTCCTCATGATAAAGTTGAAAGTGTTAGAGACTCTCTCTATGAATTGATGAAAGAATACCAAGTGGAGGGGGATGAAGATAATACAGAATCATCAGCTATTCCCCTTGGAAATTCTGGTTTCTTGTCTACAATCAGTGCACGTGTTGCAACTAGAAGGCCCACAACCACAAGAGTCAAATCTGAGTTGGATAGGTAGTTGGAGGATGAGTTAGTCCCAATTAAAACTGAAAATTTTTAGATTCTAGATTGGTGGAAGGTGGCTGGAACAAGATATCCTACTTTGAGAAAGATAGCACGTGATATATTTGGTATTCCAGTCAGCACTGTTGCCTTAGAATCTGCATTTAGTACTAGTGGCAGGGTCCTTAGTGAGCACCGCAGCAGGCTGACTCCGGAGATTTTGGAGGCACTAATGTGTTCTCAAGATTGGATACGAAACAAGTATAAAGGTATATCTATCTTACAATTTTTATTCTTCCATTTCTAATGTAACAATACTTCTACAACTTTTAAGAATATTTCGATATTGTCTAGATGATGAGAACAAAACCAAACCTGAAACATTTTGGGAAGAGATCCAAGAAGGGGTTGAGGTGATATTTTCTTACTTTACATTCTTGCTTAGCTGATTACACTTATACTAATCTTCATTGAATAATAAGTGCCTCTGTACATTTTTCCTACAGGGACTTGCACTTTGTTGACAACAACTACACAAGTGTTGCTGGGCCATTGGTGAATGACTGAATGGTGACTGTTCTTTTGTGAGCTACAACGCATATGCAAGGCCTAGAGAGTGGAGAGAGTGGACTATTTTAGTGATGATTAAATTTTTGATAATGTGGGATATTTACTTATTTGTAATGTTGAGCTACTGATCTAGCTCTATGGATGGTTAAGCATTAATATTGAACTTCATTGCATGTGTTAAAACTTAAATCCTTGTGTTATATGAGATTGTTTCATGTTTGTCATGGTGTTAATTCTTTAATTGTTGAGCTGATAAACATGTGATTATTGCGGGTAACGGTTACCCAACGGGTATCCGTTACCCACTCGGGGATGGGGATGGGAGAAATTGTTCACCCGCGAGCGGGGACGGGGACGGGGACGGAGATATTTTGCTCCATACGGGGACGGGGACACGATAGCCAAACCTGCGGGAATTTTACCCGCTGCCATCCTTAATCAGACCTATGCTTTACGCTATTTTCCTGGGTGGCCGCTCCACAAACTACTCTTGTGATCCCAATCAGGTACCACCACTATCCCACAGTACTATACCGACTACACGTGCATACCCGCATCATCCTTGCCATCCTACTGCTTGGATCACCTAGGTTCCATGTTACTAAAAAAAATTACCCATCCCTCATGATCATTATGATAAAGAGAACCATTAGTCAAGATTAACAATAGACACTTCCATTCTTGACATAGCAAACTAAGCATGACGTACCCTCACTAATAAGCTACACCAGAACCCAGGTGACAAGGAATAATATGGAATGGGATATGACACATGGGATTCAATATTAACAAGCATGCATAGAGATAGAGAGAATGTAAAACATAGGTTCAATATGCATCAAGGACACTTGCCTGGTTCCACTTGCTGCTGCTGCTCAAAGTCTTCTGGCTGGAGGTCCTGAAAGTTCTCCAACTGCTGGTCATCTACTAATGTCACACCGAAAAGACAAGCATATAAGCAAACTAAGAAGCAACACCAGACAGTAACAAACTATAATGAAAACACTACTACAAAAAAGTACGCATTGCTACGATCGCATGAGCGCAAGAATCGCCTCAATCTGAGTTACGAGTAAAAAGTTATGGTTGTTTGAAGTTTCAGGGGTTAAAATATAAAAATAGACAAGTTAAAGGGCCTAAAAGTAATTTTAGAAAAAAATATAAGGGCTAAACTATAAAATGTACAAATAAAATATAATATATGAAAATTTTAGGGACCAAAATGTAATTTATAAAAAGTTCAGGGACTAAATTATAAAAATTCAGGACTAAAACATAATACCAAGAAGTCCTAGGGTGTTTTGTAACATTACAGGATTAAAAATTTATTAATTAATAACCCAGGGCCTAAAAATAAATGTTATAGAATGAAAATATAATTATAAACAAGTACAGGGGTGTTTGTGTAAAATTTAGGGCTAAAATATAATTTAGAAAAAGGCTAGAGGATTTTTTATAAAAATACAGTGCTAGAAAATAATTATGTAAAAAGTCAGGATATAAATATAATTTTATAAAGGTTTTACAAAATTTTCAGGATTAAATTATGATTAGAATAAAGAGCAGGGGCCTAATCGCAAAACTGGCATTAATCCTAAATTAATCAGATTTATTTTTAAACTAAAAACCCTAAAATCCTCGTGGACTGGGTCCATGGGATTTGTTGACCAGGTGTTGACCCGTGGTCCACGGGTCCACTGTGGACCGGGGATCATACCCCTTCGCCCGATCCAATCTGGGCCATTGGCCAAGATCGGACGGTGGGAGGGAGCTTGGCGGGGTGGTGGCCGACGACCAAGGTGAAGGCGGCGGCGCCATTAGCGGACTCACCGGAGTTGGCCACTAGGGCACTCCGGGGCACAGGGGTCCAAGGGAAAAGGCACAGGGGAGGCGGCGCGGGAAGGGGGACCTCACCGGGCATCGCGTGACGGGCGGAGACGGCCGAGGCGTCAACGGGAAGCAGCGGCGGCGGCGACTCCCGACGACAACGTCGAGGCACGCGAGCGGGGCAGCGGCGGGGTAGCGAGACATGGGAAAGGCGGCACGGTGCTGTGGACCCCGCCTATTTATAGGTGCGGGGCTCGAGGGGGCCTTGGCGCACACGCCAAGGTTCGGCGACGGCGGCTGCTGGCTGGGCCTGCTAGGGTTTTGGCGGGCCAGACGGGCTGGCGGCGCGCGGTGTGCGGCGCGGGCTGGGCCGAGGCAGGCCGCACGGGTGGACCAATTGGGCTGCACGGATGGCTGGTAGGCCGGGAAGGGAGAGAAGGGAAAGGGGAGTGGGCCAAGGAGAGGGGAGAAATCAGCCCAGGCCATGAGAGTGAGAGAAGGGAAAGAGGGGGAACTGGGCCGGGGAAGAAGCGGCCCAAATATCAGGGAGGGTTCCTAAACTCCCTTTTCCTTTCCCCAACCTTTCCCAAATCAAACCAAAAATTCCTACACAGATTTTCAAATATATTTTTTAGTTAATAAAATCCTAATGCAGCTACCAGCATGAATGCAACAAGCACAAATAGTTTTATAATTATTAATTTCTTAATCAATTTGCTTTATTCTAAAATTTTTAAAATGAGGGTGTTACATTGGCAAATCCCCAAGACCATGGGATAAAGTTGTGTCTCTCTCAATTGTTTACTTATTTGTTCTTTATATTGTTAGATATGATTATGATGCATCTTACCTAGGATTGCAAACCTTCTTGCTATAAACATAGGCTTAGTTTTGATTACTTGCTCTTGTTTTTTTGTCTTTTAATTCTGAATTTATTTGAGTAAGTAGTTTAGTTTTTAAAGATGCTTATTCACCCCCAACCCCCCCCCCCCCCCCCTAATTGGTATCCTGAATCCTACAACTGTACCGAGGTTCATCAAATCAGATGTTGGCAGAAAACTGTGAAACCATGCGGATATGTGCCATGGTTTGTAATATGTGATGAGTAATTGACTTTGGTTGATTTGGTGTTTGAGTTGAAATGCGAGAATCTTGGGATTGCATGAGTTTGTGCATGTCATGGTTTTGACTAACCGGAGTTGGTAAAGATGTTTGAGAGTTTGCAAAAGATGAGAAATGTGTTTGCTTGTCTCATGATGTGTAGGTCACTAGAGTCAACTTGGCGGTTAACGGTGAGAGGATCGGGCACAAGTAGGAGACTTGGGGCTGGAGGATCAGGAGGCCGGGTGAAGTCAAAGGTGATCCATACCGTACATGTGGAGAGGCAAGAAGGACGGACAGTTTCGTGGTTGAGCCTCAAAATTGTGGGTGGTGATCAAGACGCCAGGGTTAACTAAGTCAAAAGGTGATCGGAGGATCACCGGACGAGGTGATACGTGTCAAGATCAAGGAGTAATGCTTTGAGAAGCGTGCAAGGAGGTTTCCCGGTTTGGGCCTCAAAACCGGTGGCGGCGATTGGAGGTGCACGTGGCACCATCGCGGAGCTTGCGTCGAGGCGAAGCAAAGTCGTGAAGGGCTCGATGGTGTTCGAGCAACGAGGAAAAAGATGGACGGTTGTGCCCCTGGTGGTAGGTGGCAGTGTATTATAGGTGAGGGGTAGGATAGTCTTTATGACAACCCCTAGGCCTATATAAGAAGAGGTAGGGCTGGTGGAAGAGGTGTCTCTCTTTCCCTTAGCCTTGCCTTAGGTCTTCATGTAATAAAAGAGAGGAGAGGGTGTGTGAGAGACATCTCTTGCTCTTCCAAATAGTGGGAGGAAGAGGGTGGTTTCCTAGCCATGTATCTATGTATCTTAACTTGATGAATCAATGATATGAGATTCAAATTCATGCCCAAGTTCTTACTCTCTCCCTAAATCTCGAATTTCTCTTTTTCTCTATTTTCGGAGCTATTTTCATGGCAATTATTGATCTCCTTTTTGGGCAAGTTTTTGGGCAGATTTCATGAGGGATCTTGGTGCTATGAGGATCTAGAACAATCCTTTGTGGGTCCTTGACTGAATCATAAGCTCTAGCACCATCGATTTGAAAGATTTCTCAAGTTTCCTCTTTTTGGTGTTCTTGGCACAAGATCTGAAATTTGTGATGATTCCTTGAGCCAATTGAGTGGATCTTCTAAGATTAGGGTCGTGATGTGTTGAGGATTGGTTGGTCCAAAAAGTGCATGATATGGAGATCATTTGGTTAGGTTTTGGTCAAGTTTTTGCCTAATCCCAAGCCAAATTCCGTTCTGTTGAGGGTCAATCGACAGTCAATCGGCACTGCCGATCTTTGCACCGGCACTGCCGTTGCGGGATGAAAATCCAGATCGGCATTGTTGGTGACCTGCTCTGGTTTTTTGTCTTCCTCTTTTATCTCAATCGACATTGCCAATGATATGACTAGCACTGTCGGTAGAACCAATCGGCACTGCCAATGCTCTTGATCGGCACTGCCAATGGTCAGTCTGAGTTGCCTATTTTGTGTTTTCTTTCCTAGTTTCAAGTCTTTGGTGTTTTTCTTTGCTTCTCTAGTTCTTCCGTTGTTGTGAGTCATTCCTAGGGTTAGCACATCACAAGTTGGTGTATGTGGCCTTGGTGATTTTTTCAGAGGTTGGTTCGGGTTGTAACTGGGATATAGGCCAAGTTCTCGAGAAGAATTTTAATTGTCTCCCATTCACCCCCCCCCCCCCTCTAGTCTCCTTCTCGGTCCTTCAATTGGTATTAGAGCCGGTTTGATCACTAGTTGACCTTCACCGGCTTTGTGATCCGAAGACGACATAGAGAAGCGTGTGATCAAGCTCTAGATGTTTGATGGAGAGGACTTTCCCTACTAGAAGTCACGGACCAAGGCTTATCTCTTAAGCCAAGGATGTGCAATTTGGGAGATCGTTGAGCAGGAGTATGCTATACCACAAGACCTCAACACTGCATCTGCAGGTGAGTTAATCAGGTATGAGAACAACTCCAAAGCTATCAATATCCGACTTTCTGCTCTATGTAGGAATGAACATGACCGTGTTGCTCATCTTGATAATGCACATGCCATTTGGGAAAAGCTTTGCACATAGCATGAGGGTACCAATTAAATCAAGTCTATGCATAAGGTTTCTTACAATAGATAGTACCAAACCTTTGCACAAAAACCTGACGAGTCACTAGATGACATTTTTCGTAGGTTTGAGGCCATTCTGTGCAACTTGCGGGCTTGTAGTAACCTTGTGTACAATGATAATGATAGAGCTAAGAAACTAATGTACTCACATGATGACATGTTGGGGGGGGGGGGGGGTTAAAATTGTTGCTCTAGAAGAAATTGCTGACTTCATACCCTGAACTGTGAGCAACTGTATAGCAAGCTGAAATCTCATGAACTGTCTAGGAAATCTCATCCTAATCATGTTAATCCTGCTTCTAGCATGGCTTTGCTTTCTAGTTCTCAAAAGGGTAGTCACAGTGGTGCTTCTTATGTAACTAACCCCTCACTTGACAAGTCTTCTTTGGAGTTTGCTCTTTCTTCTCTTGTTGCAGCTTCCGATGAACAGATGGAGTGCATTCCTGACGAGGAGTTGTCCTTGCTCACAAGGAAGTTTAGGAAGTTCTACAACAACCGCAAGGAGAGAAGAGGAGATGGTTCAAGAACCTGATTCGAGTGTGGTGACCTAGGACACTTCGTTGCTAACTATCCCAAGAAGAAGAAGAAGGCCGGGTACCACGACAACAACACTGAAGATTTTAAGCTGAAGAAGAACCACTTCTACAAGAAAGGCAAGAACTCCAAGAAGTTCGCCAAGGCCATTGCATGAGCCTGCGTTGCCGCCTTGAGCGATGTCGACCTCACATCAAGCAACGAGTCAAGAGGAAGGACGACTTCGCCGGGCTTTGCTTCATGGCAAATAACGACCACGACACCGACTCTGGCTCCGACTCCGACACAAGCGAGGTACCTCCCACTCTTGATGAGCTCTCTTCTCAACTTGATCATTTTCACAATGTTTTGCTCATGCAAGATGGTAAGCTTCACAGCGTTGTTCGTGAGAATAGAGAGTTTAAGTCTAAGTTGGAGAATTCTGAGTATGAGATCACTTCGCTTAGGTCCAAACTTGCTAAAAATGTTGATGTCGAGTGTCAGTCCTATAAAGTTGTGATGAATGATCTTAGTCAGAGGGAAAGTGTGCATGCTCAAGTTGCCAGTCAGCTTGAGAGTGCCCTCAAAGAGCCTGATGAATTCGAAACTAGACCAACTCTTTTGGGTGCATGTCAGAAGTGCCCCAAGCTTATTAATGAGTTGGAAGCTCAGTTCCTCAAAGTCAAAGAGCTCGAGTCCAAGCTGTTAGATGACACTCACTCTAAAGTTGTCCCTCCACCATGTGAAGTGTGTGTCTCTCTCAAGGATAAGCTAGTAATCACTAGAGAGGAAAACAAAGTCATCGTCCAAGAAAATGACTATCTTGTTTCTAGGCTCCAAAGAACCCTAGTGAGTGAGGATAAGATTGAGAGTGACTTGGTAAGAGTCAAAGAAATTGCTAGTAGGTCAACCTACAACTTGGGCTTGGGATTTAAGAGGTGTGATAAGGGATGAGAAAAAATCCATCAAACCCACTGACACATACTATCCACCCAATCCAAAACCCTCCTTCAATCCAAGACAAGCTGAGAAGCCAAAACCTAAACCCACTATGCAAGCTAAGCCTAAACATGAGAGTGTCTACATTTGCATGTTTTGTGGTCATAAGGGTCACTTGGATGAGTACTGCTATAGGCGTAAGAGGATTGAGAGGATGCAAGCTGAGTTAGCTAGGAATGTGCATCATGATGATTTTGTTGATTTTTAGCATCGCTCTTTCTGTCATGCCTATCGTGGACAGGGTCATTCCTCATATGGCTTTGATCCACGAAACAGAGGCTTTACACAACAGTGTTTTGGTGCCCCATATTTTCTCCATCGTGGTGAGCATCGCTCGCATTAATTTGGCTTTCACACAGATAATTTCTATCCTCACAACCCCAGGTTTGAGTCGAGACGCTTTGACAGGCCACGCTTTTCTTATCGTGGTTCTCATCCCATGCGTCCGAGTGGTAATGTGCAAAGAATTATGATAACCCCTACAGGTCGTGTGATTCAGTGCTGGCTTCCCAAAAGTTTTCTATCTAACACCAGCATTGAGTCATTGATCTTTTCCTTCTCATTCTTTGTAGGCAGCAGGTGGAGGCTTGGAGAACAAATGGTTGATGGACTCTGGGTGTTCGCGCCACATGACCGAAGATGCAAAGTGGTTCTCCAGCCTCACTCCCTTGAAGCGTCCGGAGTATGTGACCTTTGGAGATGACAAGAGAGGGAGAGTGAAGGCAAGAGGTGAGGTAAAGGTAAATGAAACATTCACTCTCAAGGATGTTGGTTTGGTTGAGCATCTCAAGTACAATCTCCTCTCTGTCTCTCAGTTGTTGATGTTGGTTTGGAAGTGCGCTTTAAGAAAAATGCTTCTTGTGTTCTTGATTCAAATGGCTCTTTGGTTTGTGGGATTTCTAGCATTGGGAAAGTTTTTCGGGGTGATTTTGTTGTCTTTCCTAGTTCTCACAAGTGCTTGTTTGCTCAATCTTCTTCTGAGCTCTGGAAATAGCATAGGAGACTAGGTCACATGAGCTTTGACTTGCTTTGTTGCTTGAGTGGCCTAGGTTTGATCCGAGGATTGCCTAAGCTCAAATTTGATCAGGATTTGCTTTGTGCTCCTTGTCGTCATGGGAAAATCATTGTCGCTTCTCATCCACCAATTAATTTGGTGATGGCTGAACGCCCTGGAGAGCTGCTTCATATGGACACTGTTGGTCCTTCTTGGGTTCATTTGACAGGTGGGAAGTGGTATGTCCTTGTGATTGTTGACGACTACTCTCGCTACTCTTGGGTTTACTTTCTTGAGAGTAAGGATGAAGTGTTTCATCACTTTCGGAGCTTAGCTTTGAGGTTGTTCAAGGAACTCCCTGGTGCATTACGAGCAATCCACAGTGATCATGGCACTAAGTTCAAGAACTCCTCCTTTGATGATTTCTATCTTGAGCATCAGTTTTTAGCACCTCGTGTTCCCCAGCAGAATGGTGTGGTCGAAAGAAAGAACAGAACCTTGGTGGAAATGGCCCGGACGATGCTTGATGAGCATAGAACTCCGAGGCGGTTCTAGGCTAAGGCCATTAGCACTGCTTGCTATGTTTCCAATAGGATTTTCTAGCTCTCAATTCTTAATGTGACTTTCTATGAGCTACATTTTGGGAGGAAGCCATCTGTTTCTCATTTGCGTGCCTTTGGTTGCAAGTGCTTCATTCTCAAGCGTGGCAATCTTGATAAGTTTGAGTCGAAATCTTCTGATGGCATCTTTCTTGGCTACACCCTTCATAGTCATTCCTACAGAGTTTTGAATTTGGAAACTAACACAATCGTAGAGTCCGGCGATATAACCTTTGATGAATAAAACTCTTGTTCAAGCAATATGGTTGAGACTGTAGGTAACAGGGAGATGGAGGAGAGTATCTTTGTAGAAGAGGATCTACATGGCTTGGATGATAATGATGATGATGATGAGTCATTCCATCCCACATCCAAGCTTGTTCCTGCTGCTTCCACCACTCCAGTAGAGGGTCCAGAAGCTTCTACATCAACCTCAGTAGCTATCGAGCCAGCTCCAGCTATGGTTGAGGGGGAGGTACGCTCTGATATAGAGGCTCCTCACCACTTTCAGCGTCAACATCCACCTTAATAGATGATTGGTAATCTCTATGAGAGGACAATAAGGTCAAGGTCTGCACATCTCGCCTGCTTTACCAATTCTCTATTTGTTGCCACCTTTGAACCTCGGGATGTTGGACACGCACAATCTAATGAACATTGGCTTAATGTCATGCATGAAGATTTGGAAAATTTTCAGAGGAACAAAGTGTGGACCCTAGTAGAGCCTCCTGTTGGTGTCAATGTCATAGGAACTAAGTGGAGGTTCCTCTCATGCTCTTGTGTCCAAATTTCAGGAAGCTATGGAAAGTGAATTTCAGATGTCGATGATGGGCGAGCTCACCTTCTTTCTTAGACTTCAAATCAAGCAGTGCAAGCAAGGCACTTTCATACATCAAGCCAAGTACATAAAGGATCTCCTAAAAAAGTTTGACATGGTCAATGTGAAGCCGTTGTCTACACCGATGTCCACTACAACGGAACTTGACCCAGACGAAGACTGTGAAGGGGTGGACCAAAGGGAGTACAGGAGCATGATTGGTTCCCTCTTGTACCTGATGGCAACAAGACCCAACATACACTTTGTGGTGTGTCTTTGTGCTCGATTTCAAGCCTCCCCAAGGATGACTCATTGCAAGGTTGTCAAGCACATCTCCAGGTATCTCAAATACACCCTTAAGTTCAGTCTCTAGTACTTTGCATCTTTATCTCTTGACCTCATTGGGTATTCGGATGCGGACTTTGCTGGGTGTAGAATTGATAGGAAGAGCACTTCTGGTACTTGCCATTTCTTGAGTACTTCTCTAATCGGTTGGTCTTCTCGTAAGCAGTCGAGTGTAGCCCAATTCACCACAGAGGCTGAGTATGTTGCTGCCGCTAGCTGCTGCTCACAAATCCTATGGATTGTGTCCACCATGAGAGACTATGGTTTAACCTTTAAGAGTGTTCCACTCATGTGTGATAACTTAAGTGCCATATGCTTAGCCAAGAACCCAGTCCAACATGGTAAGGTCAAACACATTAATGTGCGATTTCACTTCTTGAGAGATAATATTGAGAAGGGAGATGTTGAGCTCAAATACATGGACACCAAAAACCAATTGGCTGATATCCTTACCAAGCCCGTAGATGCTTCACGATTCGCTTTTCTTCGGGGGGAGCTTGGTGTTTGCCATCCTTGTGGCATCATTTGAGGGGGAGTTGGTGTTCTCTTGTATATATGTATCTTATTTTTTTGCATTGCATCTCATATGTAATATATGCATTGTTAGATGAGCTTTGATTCTTATTCTTTCTTGCATTTCTCTTTGCTATGATTGAGCGTGAGCTAAGTTATGTGGATGTGATAGTAACCTCTTTGATGAGTTCATTGCCAAAGGGGGAGAAAATATTGGGTCATGCACAAATAATACTAAGGAACTTAATAATCCATTTTGCATTACATGAGACCTACCACAAGTTGAGGGGGAGCATATCATGTCCTTGAGCATTTTTCATGCGCTTTTCACAATCTTTGCGTACTTGAGTGACTTTCTTTGTCGACTCCTGGTTTTCTGATCCCTCTTATGCTAGATGGCTACTTTTCACCTTTTCTTTGGGTTTGGCCATTTGGATGTGCTTATTCAATTTCACATTTCAAATCTCTAAGCTTTGTGCATTTGATGTAGTCAATGTACTCATCAAGGGGGAGATTGAGAAACCATGTGGATATGCGACATGGTTTGCAATATGTGATGAGTAATTGACTTTGGTTGATTTGGTGTTTGAGTTGAAATGCGGGAATCTGGGGATTGCATGAGTTTGTGCATGTCATGGTTTTGACTAACCGGAGTTGGTAAATATGTTGGAGAGTTTGCAGGAGATGGGAAATGTGTTTGCTTGTCTCATGATGTATAGGTCACTAAAGTCAACTTGGCGGTCAACGGCGAGAGGATCGGGCACAATAGGAGACTTGGGGCTAGACGATCGGGAGGCTGGGTGAAGTCAAGGGTGATCCATCCATACATGTGGAGAAGCAAGAAGCACGGATGGTTTTGCGGTTAAGCCTCAAAACTATGGGTGGTGATCAACATGGCGGGGTTGACCAAGTCAAAGGTGATCGGAGGATCATGGGACGAGGTGACACGTGTCAAGATCAAGGAGTCATGCTTTAAGAAGCGTGCAAGGTGGTTTCCCGGTTTAGGCCTCAAAACCAGTGGCGACGATTGGAGGTACATGTGGCACCATCACGGAGCTTGCGTTGAGGCAAAGCAAAGTCGTGAAGGGCTCGATGGTGTTCGGGGACGAGGAAAAAGATGGACGGTTGTGCCCATAGTGATAGGTGGCAGTGTATTGTAGGTGAGGGGTAGGATGGTCTTTAGAACAACCCCTAAGCCTATATAAGGAGAGGTAGGGCTGGTGGAAGATGTGCCTCTCTTTTCCTTATCCTTGCCTTAGGTCTTCATGCAAAGTGCTAGAAGAGGTCTTCATATAATAGAGGAGAGGAGAGGGTGTGTGAGAGACATCTCTTGCTTTTCCAAATAGTGGGAGGAAGAGGGTGGCTTCCTAGCCATGTATCCATGTATCTTGACTTGATGAATCAATGATATCAGATTCAAATTCTTCTTCTCTCCCTAAATCCTGAATTTCTCTTTTTCTCTATTTTTAGAGCTATTTTCATGGGGATTTTTTATCTCCTTTTTGGGCAAGTTTTTGGGTGGATTTCTTGAGGGATCTTGGTGCTATGAGGAGCTAGAACAATCCTTTATGGGTCCCTGACCGAATTATAAGCTCTAGCACCTTCGATTTGAAAGATTTCTCAAGTTTCCCCTTTTTAGAGTTCTAGGCACAAGATCTGAAATTCGTGATGATTCCTTGAGCCAATTCAGTGGATCTTCTAGGATTAGGGTCGTGATGTGTTGAGGATTGGCTGGTCCAAAAATTGCATGATTTGGAGTTCATTTAATTAGGTTTTGGTCAAGTTTTTGCCTAATCCCAAGCCAAATCTTGTTCTATCAAGGGTCGATCTACACTGTCGATCTTTGCATCGGCACTGTCGATGTGGGGATGAAAATCCAGATCTGCACTGCCGATGACCTGCTCCGGTTTTTCGTCTTCTTTCGATCTCAATCAACACTGTCGATGATCTGAGCGGCACTACCGGTAGAACCAATCAGCACTACCGATGCTCCAGACCGGCACTACTGATGGTCAGTCTGAGTTGCCTATTTTGTGTTTTCTTTTCTAGTTTCAAGTCTTTGATGTTTTTCTTTGCTTCTCTAGTTCTTCCGCTGTTGTGAGTCATTCCTAGAGTTGGCATATCACAAGTTGGTGTGTGTGGCCTTGGTGATTCTTTCAAAGGTTAGTTTGGGTCGTAATTGAGATATAGGCCAAGTTCTCGAGAAGAATTTTAATTGGCTCCCATTCACCCTCCCGCCCCCTCTGGTCACCTTCTTGGTCCTTCAAAAACCTCAATTGAGTGGCTATCAACTCGATTGAATATCCCTTGTATTGATTGTTGGTTGAGGATAATTAGGTACCCTGTTTTGAATTTGATTCACTGATGTCTAGCACTTCAAGAGAAGGCCCTCCAGGCTTGATCGTTGGTGGAGGATTTGATCCTCATTCATCGGAGCCGATTTTGCCGGTTGTGGCCTCCCATGTGTGTGAAGAATGAGGGGGGTTGATTCGACGCTAGCAAGTGTTTCATAGCAGTTTCATAATGAAAACCTTTGTACTTCTGAGAGGATATATCAGCAGTGCCACATGAATAGGATTAGCACCAGGGTAACGTACAGTCGGAATGACTCCGCCCCACCCGACCCGCGCAAGTGGGGTTGAGCGCCTTCATCTCTTCTGACCCCCACGCGTGGGATGGAGCCCATCTCGCCTCGTATGACCCCCACGAGTAGGGTCGAGCGCGTTGGTGATTTGATGAGGATGGATAAGAATGAACCTTCAAAGCCCACGATGATCACAAAGTGCATGTGTGTCTACAGTGCCACTTCTACCTGTCACTGGCAACCGGTGTCAGTGATCCATCTCGCCTTGACAACGGGGAGACGATTTGACACTATCATCCTCAGGAGTAGCGGGTTGGGATGGGCGGACATGATAGTATTGATTGACTAGAATCCTTATCAATGACAGAACTCCAAGCATAAAACAACGCCTCGCTCGACCACTCGGGAGGGATCGGAACCCCTTCGCCTTGCCCGACCCTCCAGCCGAGGGGCAGATGAGTCGAGAGGGCAAATGAGCTACCCGCGATCATCCCAAAAGGCCACAGTGGGCATGTGGTTACAGTATATGCCATACCTGCCTCTGCATCTACGGGCTCCAATCACAATCAGGATTGCACGGATTGAGACAAGCTTGACATAATGGTGTGGTACTTGGTCATTATGAGCTCACCAGGATCCTACGTCGGCTATAATGATGACGGGATGTAGCTGATCGACATCACGACCAAAGTCAATAGCACTCATGGACTTGAAGCAGAAGCCATACCTATTGACAGAAAATACGGAACAATGGGGCCCATGATGATCAAGGACCATACCATCCCCAACGTATTCAACTCTTCCCAACGTGCTCCTCATCCTACCTAATTCAGTTGTCTTCCCCGTCGCGTTCCTCGTCGTCCTTGCGGCCGGCGGCGTCGCCACCACCATGAACCCGTGCAGCACCCCCGCCAAAATCGCCACGCGGGTGCGGGAGACCAGCCCAGCCAGCGGCCATCGTGCTTGTCAATGTAACATGCCATTTTCTGATGACATGTTATCATGCATCATCAAAGCATCATGTGCATCCCATTTATTTGCAGCATGTGTTTGCATTGTTTTGCATTTTAAATTAATAGTTTTAACTTACAAGAAATTTTACCATGTCATTGGAAAGTTATTTTGTGTTATTTTTTTTTTACAAGCTAATTAATTCTTTAACTAGAAACATTACTTAAATTCCCATAAAAGTAATTAGAGTTTCAGAGCAAAGTCTTACTAGTACAAGGCAGACAATTTTCGGTTGAGTGGCTGGAGACACCAGACAAAAATGAAGCAAGTCACTGGAGAGGGCAGACAAAACTGAAACCTAGTTGTTGGAAGTCGTAGATAAGGGATGTGTTTATTTTTTTAGGGTCTAAATTTTAGTGGGGTTATATTAATTATTAAAATATTATATATAATTATTAAATATATATTAAATATAAATTTAGTTACAGAGTTGAATGTGTATCAACGTGACAAATTTATTAAACTTAATTAAGTTATCATTAAGAGATGTTTACTGTAGTATTACATTATTTAATCATGACCTAATTAGTTTTAACAGATTTGTTTCATCATTCAAATGAAGGATTATAGACTAGATTTTGTCAATAATTTATATTTAATACTCCTAATTAGTATTATAATATTTAATAGAACATGTTTAAAAATTAAAAAATGAAACCAAAACAGCCAAGTTTTAGCGCGGGCTCAAGACGTCAGCCTCTCAACTTCGTTTTCTCTGTTTCTCTCCTCCGTTCGAACCCTCGCTGGCGAGCGCTCACGAGCGCAGGGTGCCACGCGCCGACGAGTTTTGCTCCCTGTCCAACCTCCGTCCGTACGCCGTGAACTGCCTCTGCCTTCCTTTCCTCCCTGCGTGTGGCCCCGGCTGGAGACGCCGCCGTTACCTATCATCCGGAGTCAAGGCCAAAGCGGCGACCTCCACTGACCACTGCCTGCTCTGCTTTTTCCCCAATCCATCGAGAGCACCCTCAGCAGCTTTGAAGCCTCGTCCCAATCCATCGAGAGCACCATCAGCAGCTTTGAAGCCTCGTTGCCATCGCCATCGGCGGAATCAGCAGGAGAAGACCTCCCTGAGCTCGACTTCCATTCTCCCTTAGCATCGCCGTCGACCGGAGCTCCAGCGCACGTCTTCGTCTGTAACCTCAAGCAGCCATGGAAGCTCAGCTACCGTTCGCCGCAGCCAAGGAGCCGCTGCATCAGCGCTGACCTGAGATCCTCCGTGCTGTCCTGCAGGCTAGTGAGCTCCTGCTGGATAGAGCGTGCTTCCTGCTTTTCTGTTCCTGCATCGCTTGACTGTAGTGCTGTTGCCGCCGTAGTCAGCTCGTTCAGCGCCATGGTTGTGTCATGCGTGAGCAGAGGCAGGAAGGAAGCTAACTGAGCTAACCGATTGGTTTTCTTAATTAGTACTAGTTCCTCTCTTAACTTTGCAAATCCACCCAAAAATAATCAGAGCTCCAATTGAGATGAAACCAATTTTATTAGATTTGTTTGATGGTAAAGTAATTGAATAAAATACTGTCTCACCTGTTTTCATCTCTTTCTTTTTTTGAGACAACCTGTTTTCATCTCTGAAAATTGTTTTTTTACCTAATTGTGCTAAAGCTTAATTAATTCTTAATTAATTAATTTGATGCCCTAACCCAATGAAACCAATTTGATAAATCTTTCATGATTATGCTTAATCAAATAAAATTATGTCTTCCCTGATCAAGTGATAAAACTTTGCTAAATTAAATTCTCCTTTTGTTCCAAGATAAATCCTTTTAATATTAATAAATTAACTAAACCTTGATATTTTGATCTAGCCATTCATTTCTTTTGTATTGTGTCTCTAAAATCAGTACTAGCATCACCTTCCTTGCATTTCATTTGCACTCATCTCATAGCATTGCAAGCATAATTATTGTGTTGCATCGTTCTTTCTTTTAGAGAACTATCCGTCGGAGGGTGACGTTGGTGGTACTGAGGGTGAAACTGATCTCGAGGCCGTGAGTGGTGAATCTGCAACTCAAGGCAAGCATCTAAGCATATTGTTAACTATTTTGGATACTAATGGTGAATAAAATTGAGTATGCTTAGTTGGTTATATGCATTGGTCGAGCACTAGTGGTTGTCGATTAATTCCTATTTGCTGCATATATACTTCCTCGAATTTTGCTATGCCTTATACCTTTGTAACCTGTTATCATGGGTAGAGTCTAGTAAAGTCTCCGATTGTTGCTATGCATTTTTAGTAATTTCGGTAGAAGTCGAATGGTGGTAAGGTCCAATACTGTTTGCACATATAAGATAGTTACTTCATAATGATTTATGGGCTTGTTATTGAGGATGGATGTTGGATAGCAGACTTGAGCGCGCAGTAGGGGTGGTTCATGAACGGAGTCATGAATGCACCATAGGCCTGTTTGAGTTGATTAAGGACCGTCTCATTGATGCTGTCAACATACCCTTCCGTGCTCCCACATACCTTTACGGGTAAGCTTTACTCTTTATCTAGCTGCGACCATTTGTCCCACGAGTTCGGGGGCTGAAGAAGGTGCTAGCGATGACCCCTGAGGGCTCAGTGCGACCAACTCACCTTGACCGGACATCAGTTAAATGGTCGGAGCGTATTTAGAGTGGGTTGTCATAATGAATTACTCCTTATGATCGACGGGTCATATGGGTAGTGGTCTTTGTGGCGTGTGGGTAAAGTGGTACAACCCCTGCAGGGTTTAAATCGGTTCAAATCGTCGCGCTCTCGGTCATGAGCATGTTTGTGTTTATTAGTCGTCATCGTAGTTCTGGTTGTGGTTATGAACTCAAGTTGACTTATGGATAAAAGGTGCCCAATGTATTACACTTGAGCTATGGGAATAGGATTGGGTTTTAGGATGAATCGCTCATAAGTCTTTTATTTATGCTTGTCACCTAATCATTTATTTAATTTGACCACTTAATCGCTTTATGCAAAATGCCATCCTATTTGCTATTGATAGGTTCCTCGTCTCGCTTCAATTTGTTCATCAAGGTACATGCGATGGCAAAAAGTAAAAGCTCTCTTCCAATTTGTTGTCTATTCTGATCCTCCACTCCTCGATTACCTGCATTTATGCATGTTTCAGGTTAGGTTTTCCATAGATTTATCTCCAAGACCCGAACTGACCATCACAGCATTGTACTGATATCTCCACTCAATCTCACAGTGGCTTACTGTTCCAGTGCCGGGCACGTCGGGGTACCACACTCTGGCAACTCTGCTCCCCTTTTCATATGGTCTTTTCTCATGTGTTGGTTAGATCTGCTAGGTGTTCCATATGCAGTTTTATCAATTTGGTGCGTAAAATAGAATGAAGAAAACTCATTAAGCTGAGATAAATGCACATAAGGAAAAAAAATTGTGCTCTAATAGTGGGACCGCTGAGATCATCATGTTACAATGGTTTATCAGCACTAATTGCTGCAGGATCATATATATGCTCACAATCTTTTCATTTTTTGTGTTACAAATAATATGCATCTATAATATGAGTGAACGTTATTTATTTTTAACGTAGAGCAGCCATCAATTGCCTACCCGCATGAGCTCTTAAACCACTGAATGAATACTTGGATTATGTCAAAACCAGTTGTGATGTCAAAGGAGGTTGATTACCAGCTAAAGAACTTGCTTGATGATTATTTCAACTGGATTTCCCTTACTCAAGCTGGAGCCCAATGACGAGCACCCGGAGAAGCTATATAGGTATGCCGAGACATTTGCATAATGTACAGGGTGACTATGCTATGCAATAATAGATTAACAATTATATGTCAATCCCATAATTTTTTATTCAACATGCTACTCGGTGTTCCATCTTCCTACCCGCATGAGCTGAATAATTCGACTATGTCAAAACCAGTTGTGATGTCAAATGAGGTTGATTACCAGCTAAAGAACTTGGTTGACGACTATTTCAACTGGATTTCCCTTACTCAAGCTGGAGCCCAACGACGACCACCCGGAGAAGCTATATAGGTATGCAGAGACATTTGCATAATGTACTGGGTGACTGTGCAATAATAGATTAACAATTATATGTCGATCCCATAATTTTTTATTCAACATGCTACTCAGTGTTCCATCTTACATTGTTCCTTTCCTTCCAGACAAATATCATTTGGATGAGCTTAGGAGTGAAACAGAAGCACTGCATTATGTGCACATATATTTTGAGATCATACAAATGCAGATTGGCCTATTTTCATGTCAAATCATGCGCCCAATAAATTTTATTGAGGTAATACTATGTTTTTTTTCAGACCTACGTTCGCATCTGTTGACGACCAAAATTAACATTCTAGGAAAATCGGACCTTCCGGTTTGCCAAACTGGAGCATCCGGTTTTGGCAGGCTTGATATGGTCAAAGTTGTTTAAATTGAGGCTAATAATTTTTATTTCATAATTTTGGTGTTTAGATGAGTTTTGTAGGTTGTAGGAGTATTTCCTAGGCATATTGGCTGATTTTTCCTAAAGAAGCAAAGAAGAGCTTAAAAGTTCATGAATAAGAGGCCAACCTGCAGATTTGAAGTCTCTATGATGAAGCCCTCATCGAGACAATCAAAATGGATATATGGAACGCCTAATTTGGAGCTTAGATGAAGAAATTATAGCGTTTAGAAGATGCTCATAGGCTGCAAAAGCGGACCTTCCGTTTTTGGAAACCGGAGGTTCCGGTTTTTACAGGGTTGCACTAGAGGGAATCCGGATGGTCCGGTTCTAGAAACCGGAGGGTCCGATTTTGGTGATCCGAGTCGGAATTTCGTGTTCTGCAAGGAAATTGTAAGAGTTTCGACTCCTAACGGGATTAGACCTTCTCACCCTATATAAACAAAGGGTCATGGCCGATTGAGACAATCCTCAATCATCAAAAAACTCATAATTTACTTTTATCTCCAAACCCTACTTTTTCAAACCCTAATTTATGTTCTTCTTCATCTCTACGGCGTTCGAAGGCGTCCTAACTAGCCTGTCGATGTTAGGACAACCCAAGAGTGCGCTTGTCCCGACGGGGTCCCTCTCGAGTAGACGTTCATTAGTTTTTGCGGCAAGCCCGTGAAAACCGGAGGCTCCGGTTTCCAAAAATGGAGGGTCCGGTTTTGGTAGACTCACCTGCGCGTTGTTGCACGTTTGCGTGCTCGTGTTTAACGGCGTGTTTTTGTGTCAACTCATTTTTTGGCGACTCCGATGGGGAACAGAAAATTCTGGTTATTCAAAACCGAATTTATTTCCCTTGGTAATGTCTTCTCCGGCTAAAATTTCCAAAGATCATATCATCATAACATCAATGGAGGAATTGACGGAGGACCATTGCAAGCTATTTCAGGAGCAGATGCAAGAGAATTTGAAGGTGTTTGAAGCTGAGCAGCGTCAAGTATTCCTTTCATGCTTCAAGAAAGACCGGCATGGCAAAATCACTCAAATCAAGCAACCCGATCTGTCTTCACAAGAGGTAACATCTAGTAGCCAATCTCTTTTTGTTTCTCCTGAAGATGTTTCTAAGATGTTTGATGATCTTATTAAGAATGCTAATAATAGTATAGAGCAAAAGATTAATGAGGGATTTAGAAAAATTAAAAAAAACATGCATGTAGGTTTTAATAGTGCTAGCCACAATGTTCAAGATTCATCGACTTTACGTAGCGCACCATTAGAGAATCCTCCATATGGCATGCCGTTGAATTTTTATAATGGTCAAACACCTATGGCTCAAACTAGTTCAATTAATAAAGATGTTTTAGGGAATGCTATTGTTTTGAGTACTCCCATAGTTGAGCCTTTATCTACCGTGTCCCCTAGTTCGACTGCTAATAACCGAACCAATGAACTTGCTAATTTTATTGCTCCTTATAAAACAATAGCCTATAGTTCTTCTCCATCACAGCCGCTTGTAGGTGATGGCACCCCTCATGGTCCTATTCCTGATTCACACTTTGATAGGGCGCCTTTACCACAAACTACATCTCAAAGAACTTCTGTAGGTGATTTTGAATCATGCATGGCTGCCATGAGGGATGATTTCAATAAACAAATTAGGGAGACTTTTGGTATAAGACTGCAAAACAAAACTTGTGTTTACCAAAAGCCTTATCCTTCACATTTTGATATCTATACTTAACCAAATGGCTGGCGTGTTCCTGATTTTATAAAGTTCAATGGAGATGATGATAGAACTACTAGGGATCATGTTAGTCAATATTTAGCTCAATTAGGAGAAGTTGCTGCTTATGATGCTTTGAAAGTGCGTTTATTTGCATTATCTTTAACTGGAACTACATTTTCATGGTTTTCATCTTTACCTCCTAATTCTATCTTCACTTGGAAACAATTGGAAATTAAGTTTCATGATCATTTTTATAGTGGAGATAGTGAGTTAAAATTATCTGATTTAACATCGGTTAAGCAAGGTCGTGATGAATCTGTTATTGATTACTTTAGAAGATTTAGAGATGTAAAAAACCGATGTTTCAATATAACACTTTCTGAAAGAGATTTAGCTGATTTAGCTTTTAGTGGATTGCGCACTTATCTTAGAGAAACGTTAGAAGGTCATGATTTTCTTACTTTAACTCAGTTACAACAAAAAGCTTCCATTCAAGAAAACCGAGGTAAAGAGTCTAAAGAAAGTCATAGGTCTACTCGTCATAATGTGCATTTGTTAGATTGTGATTCTGGTGATGAGAGTAATGATGTGTATGCTACTAAATTTGCATGGCCATCTAAAGCCAAATCTTATTGTTGTGATTCCCTCAAGCCGATTCATAAAAATCAGCAAGGAGAAATAAAATTTACTCTTGATGTAGCTAAATGTGATAGAATATTTTATGATTTACATAAAGTTGGTTGCATTAGAATGTCTCATTCCATACCGCCGCTTGATGAGTTAAAGCGGCAGGCTTATTGTAAATGGCATAATTCTTTCTCTCATGCTACTAATGATTGCAATATTTTTCGTCGACAGGTCCAATCGGCCATTAATGAGGGATGATTGAGTCTTAGAGAGATGCAAGTGGATAAGAATCCCTTTCCTGTCAACACCATTGATTTACAGAATGCTAAGGTGCTAATTCGACCGGAGCAAGCTTAATCAACTAAAGGAAAGTATGTGATCATTGGTGATAAAAGGCCTATAGCTAGTGATGATAAAATTTTATCAAGGGAGGTGGTGCTTGAAAAGGATTTTGATGGAAAAGAGTCTCTAGAAATAACTATAAAGGCTTCTGGACATGGGGGGCAAGCAAGCAAGACTCAGATTTCGGTTCGTCCTGCTGCCTAGAAAAAACCGGATGGTCCGGTTTTCCAAACCAGAGGCTCCGGTTTTGACAATCAAAAGCCAAAAATGTTAAAACCCAAGAATCCTGAGGTGGATCAATGGAAGGTCAGTAGGGCCAAGATGCAGGACAAAAGAGTCAAGTTCAAGCCTACTTTTGACAATCTTTTGAATAAATATGTGAATCAAAAGGCCAATTCTATGAACCGGCCAAATAATAAGCGTCCAAGGTCACCACCAAGGCAAGAGAGACAAGATTCACTTCAGAGGGAGGCCATTTGACAGAGAAGTGAGCTATACTATATACACCCAAACAGTGGGCCTTATGTTCAAATGCCATGGGTTCCTCCAGTCAACTATTCTCCATACCCGGCATGGGACAATTATGGGATGTGGATGCAATATCCTCCAATGCAATTTCTATCTTTTCATCCGGGATGGGCTGCTCCAAGAGAATCAGCATTTGATAGGTTGTCGCATCCTATACATGACCGATTGAGTTTTCCACAATCGGATTCAAGGCAAAAAGGTTCTGGTTTTGCTACCCAGAAAAACCGGATGCTCCGGTTTGGCAAACCGGATGGTCCGGTGTTACTAGAAAAAGAGAAGGCTCCTACGAGGCAAGTGTATAGCATCAAGGGCAAAGAGAAGGTTGATCGATCTTCACATATGGATGTAGATACAGAAAGAACACCCAATAGAGATGTGATTAAGGTTCGTAGCTCTAAGATGGTTATTGGAGATAGCTTCAAAGGACCGATTATTATAGGTGATTCGGTCAATTCTCAAAATGCTGATAGTTTTATTCAGATGGCTCCTCGTGCTAATGATCATGAAGCTGGAAGTAGTGGTATTTCATCTAAGTATGTACAGCCGAGGTGGTGTCCCTCCGGCTTGTCTCGCACTCGAAAGAGGAAATTGCAACGTTTGCGCAATCAAGAGAAAAGGGAGCAAGAACTTGAGAGACGAAGGGATGAATCTTTTAACAAGGCAAGGCCCATGACCTCTCAGAAGAAAGAGTGGAGAGTTAAAGCTATGATTGAAGATCTGGAAAACCTGAATGTTCTAGTTTCTGATCAGGAAGTTCTGGTTTTAGTTTCAAAACCGGATGGTCCGATTTCAGAACCGGAGGGTCCGGTTTTGGCAGATTCGGCAATAGAGACAGTTCCTTCTTGTTCGTTGTCTTATTCTACAATCCCTCCACCAAATCCACAAGAAGATGATGAGGAGGAGCTAGTTGATTATGAGCCATCACCGACACATGAGAGTATGGATATCAATGTTATTTATTTATCTTCTACGGATTATACTTTAATTGGTGGAGATGAGGAAGTAGCACAAATGGACTTTGGACCTCAGCGAGGAATATTTGAGAAGCCTAAGGAATCGGATAACCATCTGAAACCATTGTTTGTGAGGGGACATATCAATGGTTCAGATTTTCCGAATGCTTGTAGATGGTGGAGCTATTGTTAATTTAATGCCTTACTCCATGTTTAAGAAGCTTGGCAGATCAGATGAGGAGCTTATCAAGACCAACATGACCGTCAATGGTGTAGGAGGAGATGAACCAATTCCTGCAAAAGGGGTGGCTTCTATGGAGCTTACTATTGGGAGTAAGACCTTGCCTACCGCTTTCTTTGTCACTGAAGTGAGAGGTAATTATAGTGTCATATTGGGGCGAGATTGGATTCATGCAATTCAATGTGTGCCTTCTACCTTGCACCAATTCTTAATTCAGTGGGTTGGCAATGATATTGAAGTTGTGCACGGGGATGCATCGGCTTGTGTTGCTATAGCCGATTCTCCTATTTACACTCATGACAATGTTAGGTGTTTAACAGGTTTAGATTTGTTAGAATATGATTTTCTTAGTGTTTCTAAGGATGGTTTTGTACCAGTCAATGTAAAGCCGGTTGAAAATCGGCTATACCACAACTTGTAAATTTAATGGCATCTAATTTAGAGTGGCTACAGCAGGGGGTTGAGCAATATCAATCAAATAAGAACGATATGTGTGAAGCCAATGAAGAGTTAGATGATTTAGATAAGCTAGGACAAGGGTTTACTTCGGCCGATCCTTTAGAGGAAGTGGATATTGGAGATGGTTCTATTCCAAGGCCGATTTTTGTAAACAAAAATTTGAAAGCCGATTATAAGGCTAAGTTAATCGAGCTATTCAAAGAGTATGTGGATTGTTTTGCATGGGAGTATTGTGAAATGCCTGGTTTAAGCCATGAGCTTGTTGAGCATCGGCTTCCTATTAATCCCGGTTTTAGGCCATATAAGCAATCAGCAAGGCGATATAATCCTGAAATATATGACAGAGTTAAAGAGGAGGTTAATCGGTTGCTTGATGCTAATTTTATTAGACCTTGCAAGTGTGCTGAATGGATTTCTAGCATTGTACCGGTTGAGAAAAAGGATTCTAGTAAGATACGAGTTTGCATTGATTTTAGAAATTTGAATAGAGCTACTCCTAAATATGAATATCCTATGCCCATAGCCGATATGTTGATTAATGATGCTTCTGGACATAGAATTATTAGTTTCCTTGATGGTAATGCTGGTTATAATCAAATATTCATGACCGAAGAACACATGTATAAAATAGCCTTTAGGTGTCCAGGATTTGTAGGCTTGTTTGAATTGGTTGTTATGACTTTTGGTTTGAAGAATGTTGGTGCTACTTATCAAAGGGCTATGAATTTAATTTTTCATGATTTGCTTGGCATTATCTTAGAAGTTTATATTGATGACATAGCGGTCAAATCGGTTGGTTTAGATCCTCATTTGGCTGATTTGCGCCTTGCTTTTGAGAGAGTGCGTCGGTATGGTCTTAAGATGAATCCACTTAAATGTGCTTTTAGAGTATCGGCTGGTAAATTCTTAGGCTTTATTATCCATGAGAATGGCATAGAGATAGATCCTAAAAAAGTAGAAGCTATTAGAAAAATTCAGGCACCTAATTGCAAGAAAGATTTGCAAAAATTCCTAGGTAAAGTGAATTATTTGAGAAGGTTTCTATGTAATTTATCTGGGAAGATCAATGCTTTTACTCCTGTTCTTCAGTTGAAAGATGAAACCGAATTTACTTGGGGGCAAAACAGCAAGAGGCCTTTGAGGAGATCAAGCAATATTTGTCTACGCCGCCGGTGCTAAAGGCAGCTAGGAGTGGTGTCCCTTTTAGGCTTTATGTGGCAGCAGAAGATGATGTGATTGGTGCTATTTTGACACAAGAGACCGAAGAAAAGGAGTATGTCATTGTTTATGTGAGCCAACGATTATTGGATGCTGAGACGAGGTACACTTTTATTGAAAAATTGTGCTTTTCACTATATTATGCTTGTACTAAGTTAAGGCACTACATATTATCTAGTACTTGCATAGTAGCTTGTCAAACCGATGTTATTAAGCATATGTTGTATGAGCCAATATTGAGTGGTAGGCTTGGTAAGTGGGCATATGCTTTGATTGAATATGACTTGGCTTATGAACCTTTGAAATCCATGAAAGGCCAAATTGTTGCTGATTTTATTGTTGAACATCGGATTGATATTAACCATGATCTAGATATTGGTTATGTTTATATTACACCATGGAAACTGTATTTTGATGGATCAGTTTGTAAACAGGGTCAAGGGATTGGTGTGGTTCTTATTTCCCCTAGTGGTGCTTATTTTGAAGCTTCTAGCCGATTAGAATATTTTTGCACTAATAATCAAGCCAAATATGAAGCTCTCTTGTTCAGCTTAGAAATTTTGCAATCCATGGATGTGAAGCATGTTAATGTTTTTGGTGATTCATTAGTTGTCCAGCAAGTTTCTGGAATTTTTCAATGCCTCGATGGATCACTAAGGGTTTATCATAATAAGTGCTTAGAGTCTATATCATATTTTTGATGAATTTGCTATCAATCATGTATCTAGGATTGAAAATGGTAGGGCTAATGATTTAGCACAACAAGCATCTGGTTACAATGTTAGTGAAGGAAAATTTTCGATTAACAAGAAGTCAATGCTTGAAATTGCCAATATTAGAATTCTGGAAAAATCGGAGGATCCGGTTTGCCAAACCGGAGGGTCCAGTTTTGGCAGAAAGTGTGATAATTCGGTTGTTCTTGATCCAAAACTTGGGGAAATCGAATTGATTGATTGGAGAATCCCTATTATCCATTATTTGCAGGATCCAAGTAAGAAAGTTGATAGAAAGATTCAAAATTTGGCATTCAAGTATATTTTGGTTGATGGTGAATTATATCGCCGAACAGCTGAAGATTTGTTGCTCAAATGTTTGGATTCAGAACAAGCTAAGGTGGCCATGGGAGAGGTTCATGAAGGTATTTGTGGTACTCATCAATCGGCACCTAAGATGAAGTGGTTGTTGAGAAGGGCTGGTTTTTATTGGCCTAGTATGATTGCTGATTGTTTTCGCTATTATAAGGGATGTGAAGAGTGTCAAAAGTTTGGGAACATTCAATTAGTGCCTGCTGCTATGATGCATCCTATTATTAAACCATGGCCATTTCGATGGTGGGGATTGGATTTCATTGGTCAGATACATCCTCCTTCATCAAAAGGGCATCACTTCGTGTTGGTAGCTACAGATTATTTTACCAAGTGGATCGAAGTTGTTCCTCTCAAGAATATGACACATAAGTAGGTAATTGATTTTATTACTGAGCATATTATTCTTAGATTCGACATACCGCAAACTTTAACTACTGATCAAGGTACTTCATTTATTTCAAGTCAAGTTAGGGAGTTTGTTGAATCTTATAAAATTAAGTTGCTCAATTCTTCTCCTTATTATGCTTAGGCCAATGGTCAGGCCAAGTCAAGTAATAAAAGTTTGATTAAGCTCATCAAGAAGAAAATAGATGATATTCCTAGGAGATGGCTTGAGGTTTTGTCTGAAGCATTATGGGCTCATCGTATATCTAAACATGGTGCTACTAAGGTTACTCCTTTTGAGCTTGTATATGGTCAAGAGGCCGTTTTACCTATAGAGGTAAATCTGGACGCTTATAGATTAGCCAAGCAAAATGATCTCTCTCCAGTAGATTATCATAATTTAATGATGGACAATATAGATCAAGTCATTAATAATCGATTAAAGGCTCTAAAGGAGATTGAGAAAGACAAAATCAGGGTTGCAAAGGCTTACAACAAGAAAGTGAAATCAAAGTCATTCCAAGTAGGAGAATTGGTATGGAAGACTATCTTGCCCATTTGATCAAAGAGTAATAAATTTGGTAAGTGGTCTCCTAGTTGGGAAGGCCCATATAGGGTTGTGAGAGTGATTACTGGAAACTCCTACATGGTGGAGACATTGCAAGGTGAGTGCTTGCCTAGAGCTTTGAATGGTCGGTACTTGAAGAAATATTATCCAAGTGTATGGCAAGATGCTTGACTTCATATGGCCGATAGTTTGAATATCGCCCATAGAAATGACATGGCCGGTGAATTGATTCAAATCATCGTCCTTAGGTAATTTTGGTCTAGGAGAATATTTTTTAGCACGCTCGTTTGCTAAAAAATAGGGGAGCATGTGTTGACGACCAAAATTAACATTCTGGGAAAACTGGACCTTCCGGTTTGCCAAATCGAAGCATCCGGTTTTGGCAGGCTTGATATGGCCAAAGTTGTTTAAATTGAGGCTGATGATTTTTATTTCATGATTTTGGTGTTTAGATGAGTTTTGCAGGTTGTAGGAGTATTTCCTAGGCATATTGGCTGATTTTTTCTAAAGAAGCAAAGAAGAGCTTAAAAGTCCATGAATAAGAGGCCAACCTGCAGATTTGAAGTCTCTATGATGAAGCCCTCGTCGAGACGATCAAAATGGATATATGAAATGCCTAATTTGGAGTTCAGATAAAGAAATTATTGCATTTAGAAGATGCTCACAGGCTGCAAAAGTGGACCTTCCATTTTTGAAAATTGGAGGTTCCAGTTTTTACAGGGTTGCACTAGAGGGAATCCGGATGGTCCGATTCTGGAAACTGGAGGGTCCGATTTTGGCGATCCGAGTCAGAATTTCGTATCCTGCAAGGAAATTATAAGAGTTTCGACTCGTAACGGGATTAGGCCTTCGCACCCTATATAAATAAAGGGCCATGACCGATTGAGGCAACCCCCAATCATTAAAAAACTCGTAATTTACTTTTATCTCCAAACCCTACTTTTCCAAACCCTAATTTATATTCTTCTTCGTCTCTACGGCGTTCGAAGGCGTCCTAGCTGGCCTGTCGACAATAGGACAACCCAAGAGTGTGCTTGCCCCGACGGGGTCACTCCCGGGTAGGCGTTCGTTGGTTTTTGCGCCGAGCCCGTGAAAACCGGAGGCTCCGGTTTCCAAAACCGGAGGGTCTGGTTTTGGCAGACTCACCTGCCCGTTGCTGCATGTTTGCGTGCTCGTGTTTAATGGCGTGTTTTCGCGTCAACAGCATCATAGTGGCAACGGGGAGCTGTAGCTTCCCAGCCATGCATTCTTATGTTTGCCTGCTGAGGTTCCAGCTTCTCCTGCCCCTACTTGTTGATCCTGGACAATAGAGGAATCATCCTCTACAACAAGATAGGGGTCGGGTATCGGGCTCGTCCCGCTCCGCATGTTCATATTTGCGGCACAGGTTTTCGGCAGCTACCCCGAATTCACTGCCTAGCCTATCCTCGACGAACTCCTGCCATATCCCCTGGAGAACGGACAGATCCCCTCCGTGCCAAAGGACAGTGTCGACAAAGTCTCTCATAGGGAGACCTTCCGGCATTACTTTGCCCTCATTTTGCAAAATACTTTCTAGAGAAGAAGCCAAATCCTCTAAAATTTAATCGGCATCATCTGGGGGGATGATTACATTAGGGGTCGGAGGGCCCTCCGACCCTGGGGCTGGGGGAATGGCGGGATAGTCGCCATGATCAAGCACCTTCGCAACAAGCAGAAGGTGGCCCGCCGGGGATTCTTCTGGAACGTTAGGATTGAAGAATTGCTGCAATTCTTCCTGAATAGACTCGATTCTCCGCACATCAGTTGAATGGCTAAGACGCAACGGAATCGCAACATTTCTTTCTTTCTATATGATAATATGCACCGAGGAAAGGAGTTGTTTCAAATAGAAGTCAAGTAAATAGATTCAAGTTAGCCCAGTTTGGTTCCTTGGAAAAGCAGTTCAAAGCAAAGGGTTGACGGGTGGTGGAGTCCCAGGTTTAGTATATAGCCCCTGTTTTCCAATCCGTAAACGGTGGATTGACTTTCTCTTTATCAAATCACATTAAAAAGGGGTTTTGTCGTTCAATGCTTTGATCCGCGCACCTTATTTCTGATTGAACCACTTCCTCGAAAGGACATCGTATCGGTGCCAGAATATGGGCTAGCGGTACACCAACCTCCCCACCAACTGCTACGCCCCGCGGGGCTTCTTCCTAGCGCTATTGAAATTATATTCCTATTATTGGTCTTAGCAATATCCCTGGACCAGGGCACGGCACCTATCCAACTATGTCTTGTTTCGGTTTCGGATCCGGGTAGTAGAGTCCTAGGCATCGGCAAAGCCAACAAGGTACGGGATTCGGCTCAACAGCTACTTCCTTGCTTAAATCTAATTTCAAAGTGTATCCCCACATAACATAATGGAGATTTAGCAGCTATCTTTACGGCATAGCCCTTTGACGGCTAAGGGAAATGTTGATGTTTCGGTTCATACGAAATACGATTTCTCGCAATTCAAAGCGCATTCAATAGTTGTATTAGATAGTTTAGATATAGTGACCCACTAGTTCGAGATGCACTGACCTTGGCCATTGCCTGCTAACTATGGTCATTATATGTCAATCCGGATCGCACACCGGAAGCAAAGATCAGGGGATTGCCAACTTGAATGAATGTGATCCGGTTACGGTGTAGGGGAGATTTGTCCAATAGGGACATAACTAGTTGCTAAGCCCAGTCAGTCCTGTATGTATGGTATGTCCAGTAAGGCTAGTGAAGTAAAGAAAGTAAGGAAAGGCAAGTAATGTAAAACCTGACTCTAGAATATGGCTCGAGAGATTGAATATAGGGAGGAATGAATCGGGCATCAAGTAAACTAAGGCATCAAGGAAAGTAAGACTTGAGGATGGAAGGGAGGAAGGAGCCAATAAGCCACCATCAGTGTACCAGTCATTGGGACAGGTGTCGTGTGTTCGGTCTACCTGCCTTTAGTACGACCCGGATGAAAAGATGCTGACGAGTATTAAAGGTTAGGCCAAATGATTCTAAGCTTGAGGACCCATTCTATCCGGGCCTAAATGCTGGAGTTTCAGAATGAAGTCTACTTCTTACTTACTTTCTTAGAAGGCTTCCTATATGCTTAACACATTGACGTCTAAGGCTAAGCTTTCTTTCTAATGGTAAGCCGGGGATCTAATAGTCCACTTCACCCTAGCTCTCTTTACGGTCGATATAGGTTGCTTTTTTTATGACTAGTCCCACGGTAGGCCTTATTTTCTACCTCCTCTACCTAGTCTCACTTTTACTAAGGAGGGAGAGAAGAGGGGCATTACTGTTTTTTCCAGACTTCCGAATTGTGTTGCAATGAAAGCAGGATCACCGACTCTATGTCAAGTTCTCAAGGTGTTTTCTTATATAGAAATCACCAGAAAGCCCCGACTTTCTTTATTTAGAGAAGTAATAGTAGCCAAAAGTGGGATGATAAGCTTTTTCGACACCAATCGGGCTCTACCTTCCTTCTTTACCTCCTCGGTCTCCGCCTCTGCCGGATCAAGATAGATGCCCATCATGCCCTTTCCTTTCCTTCACCAGTAAGTACTTCCCATCCTCGTCCCTGAGCCTGGTGTGGATGATAGCTCTTCAAAAAAAAGAGAGTGAAAAAAGCATCAATATGACACATCAGCCAATACATGAAAGCACAAAGCCCCACGATCATTTAGTGCTCAAAATATGTATCAGCCTTCCAAAAGAAAAGAAGTTTCCTTTCTTGAGTTAAGACAAAGAAACCAAAAGATTTACAGAGGAAGAAAAAGCATATCGACACGGGCTTCCTACCTATTCTGGTGTTTACTTCATCATAGCTTGAAAAGAGCAGTGCTGAAAACAAATCGTCTTCCATAGTTCCACTATTAGGAGTCATTAGACCGAAGGCAGTGAAAACAGAGTTGGGCTCAATCAAATTAAAGTAAGACTGAAGAAAGAAATTGATCCGTTAAGGCAAGAAGAGTCGGGAATGGATAGAAACAGTCAGTTTGAACTGTAGAGGAACTTCTTGTGTTTACTTCCTCTGATGTGAGATAGTGACGATTAATCGGGAGTGATCTGTGCAGGATATGGTGATATGGGAAAGAATAGGCTTGTGGCATTATTCGATCCTGGCATTGTTCTTACTTGCACAATACTGCCTGGGAGTATTTGTGGCACTGTGCAACCTCGTCAACAACTCTGTTTTTCTCTACTTGTCAGCTCGTGACGGCCAATCGGCCGATGAGGATGAGGGTATGTAACTTCTTTTGGTAATTACCAAGAGACCAGCCAATAGCTTTTTTCATTTTCTTGGTCAACTCTGGTTGTCTCAATCTCTGAAGACTTTTCCTTGTAGTTCTTTTGGAAAGTAAATTCGAAAACAAACAATCCCTAAGTGATAGTGAGAAAGCCCCTTTTTTGGTGCTCCTAGTTCATGATTGAAATGTAGATGAAATTTTATTATTTTAATACAGCACTGACTGGTACTAACTAATGTGAATTTGTTCTATGGTACAGAAAAGGAAGACACGAAGGTTTTGATTGTTGCAACACTAGCATGGGCGCAAGATTTCTCATGCAATCACTTTGGGGCTGATCCTGGTCACTAAACCTGGATTCATTCATGCAGCTTATAGTATGGTTAAACATTCCTTCTTAAAAAAGTAGTATCTTTAGATAATATGCTGCCTGATGTGGGAAGTTAACAATGCATAAACATTTGGTTTTCGTTTTTGACTTTTATAGTCTAGAATCTCATTTTTTGGTAGTACGAAGGGGGAATTGGCCCAAAAATTGGATAGGGGTAAAGATGCAGCCGGGTGCCGGCGGCTTATTCAAGTGCCCCCCGAACCGCGTGAAATGGTCGCCTATTACACGGCTCACAAACTCTGCCTGGGGTGGAGCTACCTATTATTCGTAGGCGGTACGTACGGTGCACACAGGGCCTCGGTTTGCTGCATGGACTGTTTCTGCATTTCCTACAGAGTGTAATGGGCTCAGCTCCGCCGAGCCAAAAGGAAAGAACAGAACAGCCAGAGGCGAAGAGTAGAGTATAGCCAAGGGGCTTTCGTCGTCCGTAAAGGACCTAACGGAAGACCGTGCTCCGAAGTGCACTGAGAGTTTAGTTTTTAGAACACTTGGCCTTACCCCTTCGTTTTGAGCCATGTCTAGGTAGAATCGGCAAGATTGAACCGAGGCCCGCCCGGGCACCGCCGGGGGGATAACCAGACCAACCAGTAGGCTTTCTTTCCGAAGTTTCCTCCCTTAAATCATTGAATTCATAGGCATAGGGGCGTCCCAGGCAGTGGTTCATTCAATGAGAAAGAAAGACAGGAGGGCAGGATTCGTCGTGTTGGACGAATTCATTCTGGGAAAAAAGGGGGAAGGGAGTCACCTGAGCTATGCGAAGGGAAGGGAGTCGTGGGCTGAGCCGGGGGTCCAACTGTAGACTTGGTTCCCGCATCACCAGTGGGTTTTGACACCCATTATCAACCTGAATTTCGGAACCCTCACTCAATTGTAGAAGGTTACAAGAGAGTGTCTTACTTGATGACAAAAGACATATCGAGTGCAGTTATATCAACTTTAAAAGATGACATCTTATTTAATAGATTATCCCTAAACCAGGTTGAAGCAGCGGACCTCACTAATGTTACAGCCAAACACCGTATAACCTGTATTGGAACAGCACTCATGGTGGCTGTATTTATAACAACAAAAGCTATAGCTATACCAGCTTAGGAGGTGTGGTGTAAACCCTCAGTTCAAGTAAGCTGTAGCCAACCCTTCGGTTCAAGTAGTACCAATGTTGTACCGATTGAGTATCTCCTAGTTAAGGAGTGAAGTCTATGGCTAAGGTTTTAGTAGCAAGCACGGGCTACTTTTAACGCAAGGAAAGATGACTTCCTATAGAAAACAAGTTGTCATGTCTTCTATACAGAAGTAGAGTAGTGGATATCTCCACTAGGGTTGATGACATCCATTTCCCTAAAGAAATGCAAAATCCCTAACACACATAAAAAAGAAATATGAGAAAAATCATGAAAAACACGTCTTATAATCTGTTGATTGATAAATCACGGTGGTTCAACACCTTAATGGGGCTTCCTAAATTTCAAGCTATAGCTCCTGCTAAAGAGCATCTAAGCATTAGCTTGAAGGAATTTATTAATAGATACGACCGTCTGTACATACATAAGAAAACAACTGTTATTGAAGGGGTAAAAGGTCTGGGCCAACTTCTAGATACGGTGAGATATAGTAAAATAAAGACTGTCAATTTTACTGATTTACTTGTAAGAGGATAGAAATGACTTTAGAATCATAATATACATTCTATTAAGTTTTGGTTTGACTCTCTGGTTCAACACTAATCCGTTTAAAATCCCGCAAATAGTGCACACCCATAGTGTGATATCTACAGGAGGATACATATATGAGGTAGGTAAACACGTACTGAATTTCAATCAATCTAGTGTTACGGAATCTATGAGAAGCATAATAAATCAAATTCCACCCCATCTGTTGCCTATATGGCCGTTCGACTTTGATAGTAGTACTATTACTATAAAATATATCCTCGAGGATTTCAATCAAGGTTTGACTGAAGTCCTACGTATCCGCCCTGATAAACTTTGTAAAAGAATGTGTTTGATACACCTAGCCGAAGCACGAGGGTATATGGACCTCGTTTTCGACCCCCTTGGGATGAATGCATATTCCTCGGAATATGTTGATATTCACCGACAAGACTGGATTGAAACACTGTAGTCTCATGAGACAAAAAGGGTCAAGTCCACACTTTTTTTCATGGGGTTAAGTATCCTCTTAATGGGTTTAATTGAGTCTAGCGGTAGTGGTATATCATCTTAGTTTATTAGCACATATTGGCAAAGATATCATCGTTAGTGATGTTTTTCTCTGCCTTAGGGTTCAAATAACACTAGTGAAACTGCTATATAAATGTATAAGGGTTCGGCAAATGATACGTACCTCCCTTGGGAAAATAGCGGACTCCCTAAATTGCATACTTCAGTGAAATATAGCAACCATGACATTTTATTTGAATAAAGGTTCTTCCTACACCTCCAAAAGGAAAAGTAATCTCATTTACAGCAGTTAATTTTACATTATTTCTTCTGATTTTATTCGTCATAGTGTATTGTTCTTTTCAGCTCTTCTTTCCAGTCCCTACCAATTCGATTACTGGAATACCATCAATTGCATTTAGAAGGCACAGCCACTCTTGTTCTGGTAAGAATGCTTCTATTGGAGCTCTAAAACCAAGATTAGTTTTCACCCAGCTTCCAAAATGCTCTGATGGGCCAGATACACTCGAGAAAGAGTATTACAGCTTCTGCCGATACCGATCCGCAATTCGAAGTTCACGACCAAGAGCTTATGCAGATTCCTCTTCTGCTTGCTCGCTTAGGAGCTTCTTCAGCTTGCTTCTTATCCAACGGCGAGGGTCAAGTGCTTACCGATTTTCTTATCCGATCAGTCTTGGTCATAGATAGGAATAAAGGCTATTTCCTTCTTAGGCACCACATTCTTAGCTTAGGAAAAGCGCTTTCTTTGACTTGATTGCGGAGGAAAGCTTTTCCTGCTAATCTGGTGATATCGTAGTAAAGCCAAGAGGAATCGATTTAGCAGTCCATACCAGGTAGATTTAGGAGTGACCAGCAGTGAATGCCCGGTAACAAAGGACTCGGCTTTACTTAACAAGGGTTCGCTTTCTGGGAATTTCATCATTCCCACTAGGCAATAATATGTAAACTAGGTATGGAGTATGTTTTTAACGGTGTAAGTACCCCTTCATTAAAGATCCCTTTCCCCAGCGGAGTATTCAACCAATCCATTCTAGCACCATGTTCAACCAGTGCTTCAAATTCCACTCCTTGCACCTTCCAGGTACCCCCCCCCCCCGATACACAGCTTTACTGATTATGTTCTGACCATTAGCAACCATAACCACTATGGTAAATGTTTGTACCTGCTTGGCTTTGATTTCTTAACCTAAAGTTTCCTTTGCCTCAGAAACCAGCAATTCCCAGATCAGAAATCCTATTTCCAGCTCCTCTAGTTTTCTTAAACCAGTACTGTTTCTTTTTCCAGCAGGGATATTACCAAAAAATGGGCTTCCGTTCAAAGCGGAAAGAAAGAGACTGGTCCATCCTCCCTCTTTGCCTAGCGGTTAAGTAGATAGTAGGTCCCCTCCCTGGCCCCGCAACCAAGAGTCACTCGTCGAAAGCTGACCAGGAAGACAATAACAGCTATTTCAAGATAGCAGAAAGACAAGTACCAGCTTGATGATGTGGTTAAACAACATCGTTATGCAGGTGTTGGTGCAGCTATTATTATAGCTTGTTTTATAGCAACGAATGCGATAATTCCTGACACACCAGCTTAATACAATGATAAAAATAGAAATCTATTTGGTTGATAATAGAAATATATAGGTTTCTAATTACCATGCAGTTTGAAGTAGGAGAGTAGCGTCCATTCTTTGACATAAGGTATTTACGAGTTTTTTATTTCTTCTCAAAGTAGTGCGCAGGATTCGTTAAAGGAAAGCTGTACTGCTATATCGACTCGGGAAAACAGGGCTTTCTGATAACTAATCACTGGAAGCACCCGATTCTCTCTACTCTGCACTTGGCCGGGATACCGAACTTAGGTGGGAACTTTTGCTATTGTTCAGTGAATGCCTGTAGAGAAGAGATGGAAGGTCAAGCAGGTGTTACCCTTGTAAAAGAAAAGGTACAGGGACTATTTCGGCTTATTATGGAGCAACATTGACTATTTGATACATTGGCTATTTGCTACTTCAACCATATCGGCATTCTAGCGTTTGGTATAGGTACATGCAGGTTTTTCTCTAGAGAAACCCATATGTTTTAGCTACATTCTGCCTTCTCATCTAGTTTGGTTTGCTCTGCCCGGATCTGGTAACTGCTTCTTCTTTTTAAATAAAGTTAAGGATGAAATGGAAGAGATTCAATGGAATACAAGTATCTTTGCCTTCTTCGCTTATTCAATTTGCCCAATGTCCCAAGAATAGGTTGAGTGAGAAACCGATTACTGTCCTTCCAACTCTTCACAGAGCAGTAGATTCGGGTGCATCATCACATGTTACTGGTATGTTGGATGACGATCAGAATTCAAAGAAGAAAGAAGAAGGATTAGGGCCCGACAAGAGATAAGAATAGAGAGAGAGTGTAATCAAAGCAAGGGATAATGGTCAAGTGCACATTTCATTCGTGTCAAGGCTATCTGAAAAGCAAGGGAAATCATGATTCATTGGCAAATCAGACAGATTTCAGAGCTATACTTGGCTAAAGCATAAGACAATACTGCGGTGAAAGCCTTAAGCCAGGAAAATCTTGAAATGTTAATGAATTATTGACCCTAGTCTAAAGGTACCAGTATCTTTCCCAAGCACCAAGTCGCTTTCGATTTTATATGTGGGCTCCCTTTTCCTTGTGTTAAAAGTGCCAACTTCTTAGTTTTCGTACTTGAATTCGGAATTGGCAAAACTTGATCCTATTTGACCTACTGTATAGATAGCCCTATTTAATAAGTTGCTCCTATTTTGGTATTTCGTGCATCCGTTTCCACCATCCATTTCTGCCTCCTGGCTGAAATGCAGGGAATGTGTATCGTTCTAGTCTCTTCGAATCAATCAATATGACTATCGGAAGAAGAATAACTACCTTCTCGCGGAACTACCTTCTCGAAACAAGGAAGTGATAGCACCTGGTTTGAAATACCAAATAGAATGCAGTCGAGACAACCACAAGTAGAGGAACGACCGACACAGCTGGCATGCCCCCTTCGATCCATCTATCTAAACATTGTTCTACTACAGAACTGAGTTCATCATAGCAGCCAGCCTCGGTAAGGTTAACTAACAACTTGACGAGTCACTGCACTCGAAAAAGATAGAAAAGCGACAATCGGTCGGTATGGGTGGAACCTAGTATAGCTGCGCTTTCTTTTCTTCTTCTTGGTCTAGTCTATCTACCCGTCTCTAAGTAAGCCCCTCACCTTCCCTTTTTGGAGTAGAGGTCAGAGGCTAGTGCGGGTAGCCCTGTCGGAAACTAGAAAGAAGAGGCTGATGCACCTGCCCGGCGGTGGGTGGGTTCAGCTCGATCAACTGGGATAGGAGTTTTTTCTCTATCTTGCTCCATGGTGTTCAAGCAGTGCGTCCAGAAAGCTGTGATTCATGGGAGGGAGCAGCTTCAATAGCTTTGGCTGTGAAAACTCTTGGTCTTGGAGCATCAGTGTCATCAGTTCACCCAAGATCAGCACAGGACAAATAACTACTAGGTTTGTGCCTGAAAAGCGTCTTGCGTGACGGGGAAAGAGTGGAAAAAGAAAGAGATTTATCAGCTATGGAATCTGACAGGTATCGGTATTGAACAGAGGGGGCTGTTCACAAAGCATCCCATGGTGCGCTCCGAGGAGGGGAAAAAGTCTCGGGCGGTATGGAGGGTCCCGGCTTGCCTACTGCTTTGTTACCAGAGCTGGATCGATTTCATCTTTTCCCAGTGCCCATGCTCCTACTACTACTTATGCTTATGCAGCTATTCAACCTCCCATAGATGGTAATGGTGCTTCCCCAGCAGCTGTTCCTACTCCTTTGGCTGGTGCCAAATCAGGTGACTTTTAAGTTTAAGCTTGCCCGCAGAACGATGTAACCATGCTGGCAGTACTGTGATTGCCTTAGAGCGCAGATGTCTCTGTCCCTAGGAACGTGATGCTTAGGTGCGAGGTAAAACACAAGCAGGAGATCGAGAAGAAATCATACGGATTGCAACCTACAGATGAAGAATTTGCTTCATTGTTCCCACCATCTACATCAGATGTTTAATAAGAATAGGAATCGAATAAGCTGCTGATTGACTGAGGAAGCATTTGAAAAGAAAGGGAGGGTGATGCTTGTTAAACAAAGCTGCGTGTGGGGCCGCCACGTATAGCTGTAGTTTCTGCTGTAGCATCGGTTATTTCCATTATTGCTGTAGTAGCATCGGTTATTGCTCAGGTTACGAATGACCCAATCTATCTATGGCAACCACCCCTACTTTTAGTAGATGGAGATGCGCACCTAGAAAAGACGGATGAAAGAGAACCTGCCCTTCTGACTTCTTCTCTTGTCTGTCCTTTACGCAAAGCGATCTATGGTCTCAACAAGCCCCGATAGCGTCGGTTTTTGAAGTTCAGCACAGTGGTTATCCAGGCAGGGTTTGCTCGGAGTGATCATGATTCGGCAATGTTCGTATCAGTTTATCCTCGAGGACGTGCTATTCTGTTGTTGTATGTTGATGATATCAAACTGACTGGTGATTACTCCGTTACCATATCGCTGATCAAGTGTCGCCTTCATCAATTATTTGCTATGAAGGCGCTGACGCGCCCTAAGCCTTTTCTTGGCTTGGAGGTCGCACATTCTCCTCGTGGATATTTGGTATCTCAGATCAAATAACATCATGACTTGATCACTCGAGCTCAACTCAATGATGAGAAGACTGTTGACACTCCCTTGGAGCTTTACATTAAACTCCGTCCGACTGATGGCTCACCATTATCTGATCCGACGCAGTACAGACAGTAGGTCGGCGTTTGGTTTATCTGACGATCTCTTGCCCAGATGGCTTTTCCTAAGAAAGTAAGCCTTTCATGGCTGCTCCCTGGTCAGTTCACTTTGCAGCAGTTCATCGGATTCTTAGATATATTCGAGGTACCTTTTCTCGAGCCGTACTTTTTCCCGTCATCGTCTTCTTTAGAGTTGCGTGCAACTACTGATGCCGATTGGGCCTTCAGATAGGTACTCAACTACAGGCTTCTCTATTTTTTGGGGAGACTCTCCACTATCTTGGATGAGATAAAAGCAATAGACAGTTGCTCCTTCCACTGCCGAAGCGGAGTACCGTGCCATGGCACACTACTAGATAGATTGTATGGCTCCGTTGATGACTTTCTGATCGCGGGTTTCATTTGAAAAACCCCAACGCCATTCATCTTGCATCAAATCTGGTCTTTCATGCAAGAGTTTAATTTTTGGCCGTTACTACGTTCGTCGAAAACTTCTTGATGGCACCATCATCTCCATTACCTTATTTTTTCCCCTCGACTTCGGCTATGACCAATGCCCCGCCTAGCTGAATAGGGGTAACATAGCTACCTGAAAAAGGCAAGGTGTACCTTAAATTGAAATCGACAAATTGCGTTTTGCCAGACTTTAGAAAGATTCCCGGATAAAGTTTAGTATAATATTTAGTTAGAATCTAAATAAAGGCGCATACGTGGGCGGGCAGGGGGCCCCACTACTTCTTCATTCAGGGGGGGTGGGGCTAGCCTCATGACTTCCCACTGGGCGAGGGGTGCACCTAACCCACCTACTCACTCATCAATTACGGTGTTCAGCTGACTTGCACAGAAAGACCGACCCCTATTGTTTAGTAATTTGGCGCCCCATCTTTTGATTGACTGTTGTCAACTAATCTTTTCAATGTTCGATTCTACTCTATGTTAGAACATTTCAGTGAATGCTATTTCGATCTAAGTGGTCCTATTCTCTGTCCCGTGCTAGGAAGCATTACTCCTCTTTTCATTCCAAATTCTTCAATAAGACTGATACGATTGATTGGTCTGTGCGTTTCTCTTATTACTTTTTTGTATTCCCCTGTTCCTCGGATACAATTCGATCCTTCTACGGCCAAATCTCAATTTGTGGAAAGCCTTCGATGGCTTCCTTATGAAAACATCCATTTGTATATGGGTATAGACGGTCTTTCATTATTCTTCGTGATATTAACCACATTTCTGATCCCTATTTGCATTTCAGTGGGTTGGTCTGGTATGAGAAGTTTTGGGAAAGAGTATATTACAGCATTTCTAATTCGTGAATTTTTAATGATCGTCGTGTCCTGCATGCTGGATCCTCTACTATTCTATGTTCTTTTTGAAAGCGTGCCAATCCCTATGTTGTGCGGAGCTGAGCATCTTCTATTCACTGGGATCAAGCTTTTCCTCTGCAGGGGCCTTGTGCAGTAAACCCCCTACGGGCGGTCCCCCGTCGTCGTAAAGTAGTAAAGGTTCCCGCGAAGCTTTCGGGAAGAGGGGTAGTCTTGTGCGTAAACATAGCATTTCTGGTCGAACCACCAAACCACACATCTTTTTTTGGTGGGAGGGTACTCCGAGTAGTGGGTACCTCGTAGGACCTCGACCCGCCTACTCTGGTCTTGTATGGATATGCAGGAAGGGGTGCTCCTAGGTGTGTGTAGGGGGTGTGTTTGTTCGCGAGAATGGATTCCTCGTCAAGTCAGGGGAGTGTGGACACACTTGCGCGAATTCGGGTAACGGCTACAAGGGATAAAAATAAAGGAAACTGTACCCGACCAGGGATGGACGTAAACTCGTAAGCTACCGAGGGTAGGGATAATCGTCCAGGTCTTATTGTTTAAAAAAAAAGCCGCCCCACCACAGCAGGCAGGTTAGTTCCTCTGTCGTTGCCGGAGAGTTCTTGGCGAAGAGACCTTAGGATAAGTTGCTAAAACAAACGGAGGGGAGGATCGACCCGTTCAGTATAATTCCGAAGAAAGACTGTTGGCAGCAGGTGGAGACATTTCTTTGGCCCCCTTCCAAATAAATGCGGGCAGGGTAGAGCTCGGCAGAGGGTTCGAGAATAGGGTAGGGTCCTGTCCTAATAAATTAAATAAAGATAAATAAAGGGGCGGGTCCCTTTATGCATGCATCTTCGTACAAGTGGAGGCCGGAAAGATAAAACTAATAGAACCGCTCACATCACAGTAGTCGTAGTTGCATAAAGGCCGTCAGTCGGGGGCGTAAGGCAATGACTTTCACTGATCTCTCTATCTATAGATATAACGAACGGGCGGGTTCGAAAGGTAGGGTTTTTTACGGTCGGGTCTCCTACCACTAGTCCGGCTAGCCTTCTTTGGGCAGGAAGCAGGCCGGGCCCAATGGGCGGGCATCTCCCGCAACGCAAGCAGCATTGTTCGCCACCACCCAAGAAGCAAAAGATTCGAGAGTCAAGGCGGAAAAGACAAGCGCATAGTGGTCTAAAGAATGGAAAAATAAAACTTTTGTTTCACCTTATATATTGTTCACTGACGCTACTCTTTGACTGTTGACAAAACAAATATACCTATATGCTTCTACTTAATTATTTCATTTTTTTCCTGTGCTCATCTGAATTATGCTCTTCAGGATTTCTGTAAAATAGCTACAATTCTTTGGTTGTATAGAATACTTATTTTTTTGTGCTTAAGGAGGGTGACGTTTTGTTGCTTTTTTGATCCTCGAGTAAGTGTGTTATGGGCCAAAGGGTCCAGACCGGTAAGCTACCAAATGGGCCGGCTAGAGGACACAAAGGGGGCCCATGGGGCACTGTTCACGCGGATGAACAGCGCCATGCAGTTACTATAGCACCCAAGGTCACTATGTCATTAAGTAATTTAGATATTTTCCATAAATTATAATAGGTTCCTTAGCAGCCAAGTTAGCCCCTTCTATATAATGAGGGGATTGTAATCATATTAAGCAAGAAAGGAATTAGGGTTTAATCCCTCTTATCTCTCTCTCTCTCTCTCTCTCTCTCTAGCGCCGCCGTCTCTCTCTCCCTGCGCCACCATAGCAGTCGCCACCACCTCTATAACCGGCCTAGGGCAGCAGCCCTAGGCTTGCACATAACACTTGGTAACAGAGATCTTGTTTGATCCTTGCACCACCGCTTCCATGGCTTCCCTTGATGAGTACCATAACGAGTTGCGAGAATGGGTTCTCCAACTAGAATGGACCTTCTCTAATGTCCAACATATCAGCAGCGCCAAGGAGGAGACAACCATCACTGACATCAACCCCAACCATGGTGTTGTAAACAGTACCCCATTACTGTTCACGGTACTGTTCATGGCGTGCACAGTACCCCTGTTACTGTTCACTCATTGGTTCCTGCGCCAGCAATCTCTCCGGTCATCAAGCCCGACGACTGCGAGGATGCTACTGTTCTAGTGGTGGATCTGGTCACCAAGGCTGATCCAGCCACAACGGAAGAGGCCCATATCACTTTGGAGATCGTCCACGCCCCTACAACTTTAGCAGTTTCTGCCCCATCAGCCGCACGGATCATCAACTCCGACAACCGTGATGGTGCTATCTCTATTGTGGAGAATGTCATCCCGGCTCCGTCGACCGAGATCTTCGCATCAGGTGTTCTGAACGCCATGGAGGAGACCGTCATGGGCATCTTCCCCAAGGTGGATGCCCCGATCGCCGTGGAGATCATCCCGGCCTTTGTTGACAACAACCCTAACATGGAGGGCTACCACGGCAACTCTTGTTGCTATGGAGGAGGTAGCCTGGGCCAATGACATCAATAAGGGTGCCATTGTGTTCTTGGACACCAACCCCAACAACATTAGCCACCCTTTGATCGATGTCAACCTTGGTGCTTCGGTCATGCCTATGCTGTCAGGGAATTTTGAGTCAGACATGCACATACGGTTGGACTTTGTCGACAACATGAGCTCGCCTACAGCTTCAAAGGAATGTTTTCGCCCTCCTTTGACGACTTCATCACCACTAGCTTTATGGGGATCCTCGCCTTCACCTACCTACTGCACGTTACCGACCATCTACGCTTCTTCATCACCTATATTCTCGGCCTCATCTTCATCGGCTATCTCCAAGGGCAGCAGCAAGTCAACCTCTACATAGACGGCCTTCGGGAGCCCCTCAAAACTGAAGTGGAGCTTGCAAAACCTGCGGACATGGAGAAAGCAATGAGTCAGACTCAAGCTTATGAGCATCATGCCATTGTAGTGGCTGGAAAGGCCAAAGCTATTGCCCCTGGGACATCGGTTCCGATGCCACTGATCAGCACCGACACTCAAGGAATGGACAACAGGAACAACCAATAGTAAGCATTTTACATTTATTAGTTGGATGTTTGTTGCTTACTATTTGCTGCTCTTGCTTTTGCCCAAGTCCTCCTACACCCATGATGGCCACTTGGTGCTCCACAAAATGGGTGAAAGCACACCGCCCTTCAAGTCCCAATTGGCCATTCTCATCATAGGGGGTGCATTATTCACACCCTATGAGCCTTGGGTGGACACACCATGGCAAGCCCTACATGATGAGCATGACTTCGCGACTATCATGGATGGCGCACTCCACATCGATGATGTCCTCAACTCCGGCATCACGCACAGCTTCATTGATGTCACCATCCCCAACAACATGCAGCTTCTCCTTTGTCGCGCCTTACTCGCTCTCACCCTCGCTTCAGGAGATGGGGTGACGATCCGCAACATCTGCCGTCAGCTACCGGTCGTCATCAGCCGCGACACCTTCATTATCAATGTCCACACCGCGAACTTGCCTGATGGTGTTGACCTCGTCCTCGACACACTGTGGTTGGCCTCCTTAGGACCAATCATGATGGACTTCACCACCTTAAGCATGTCCTTCTTCGACGACGGCCGCCATGTGCTCTTTGTGGGCGATGGCTCGGTGCTCCACCCTCAACCAGCATTGGCTCCTTCTCCACCAAGGGCAACGCCTGCACCTGTGGAGGCGACGGTGGCCATTATGGGAGGACCGCATCGTGTCACTGACATCTTCTCCATCCTCCACGACGACGAGGTCCTCTATGACATACTGTGTGACGATGTCATTATCGACGTTGAGCTATCCTTCCTTGCGGCGCGCATCTCGTTCGGCGACACAGCCTCGGCGTAGAGTCTCTGTGATGGTCTTATCTTCTTTGATGGGCGTCTCTGCATCGCGGCTTCTTCAGCTCGCCTACACCGTCTTCTGACCGTCCTCCTCAAGCATAACGAGGAGGCTCTACTCGAGACGGTGGGTTTCTGTGGTCTTCCTCAGCATGAGCCACTTCTTCCATGGGGAATTCTTTTTTTACAGCAGATGCCCAATACTAGCATTGATGTTGTGGATGTTTTCTTTGTCGACCTCGCGGGCCACGACATCTTCCATGTTAGCCATGTGGCTTTCACTGTTCCTGACGGGGCTGTGGCTCCACTCTCGGCTGCTGACTTTGGGATCCTCTTCGGCCACTTCGTCGACCTGACAGTAGCTCATCCTCGACCCGCGACACCTTTATTGTGACTTTCGAGGGGTTTTTGCTACTGTCAGAGAAGAGGCCCTTCTTCACTGGACCACCTCGCAGCAAGCTTCACCTCTGCTTCAACTACAGCATCCTGCGTAGATTCATTGATGCTCCTGGCACACCGGCAGTCCGTGGCTCTTCACCAACACCGACCTTCCACCACTTTGCCATTGCCGGTGACGTTGGCAACCTTAGCTATGTAATCTCCTTCGACATCAACGGCACCTACCAGAGCTTCGTCGTCATCTTCATCTTCGACTGGAGCATCACCGTCAAGCTGCATCAACCATCCTCAATTTCCATTCCCATCTCCAGCCATGGACGGGAGATTCCTCAGCACGAGGACGTGTTGGTTCTCGATGCGGGCGGAAGTGTTATGGGCCAAAGGGCCCAGACCGGCAAACTACCAAATGGACCGGCTAGAGGGCACAAAGGGGCCCATGGGGCACTGTTCACACGGGCGAACAGTGCCATGCAGTTACTATAGCAGCCGTCCCGGCTAGGTTCCTTTGCCATTAAGTAATTTAATATTTTTCATAAATCATAATAGGTTCCTTAGCAGCCAAATTAGCCCTCTCTATATAATGAGAGGATTATAATCATATTAAGCAAGAAAGGAATTATGGTTTAATCCTATTTATCTCTCAGCTCTCTTGCTCTCTCTCTAGCACCACCGTCTCTCTCTCCTTGCACCACCATAGCAGTTGTGGCCTAGGGCAGCACATAACAAAGTGTTTTATACAGTTTGACATAGCAAATGGCGTGGGCCTACTTTAGAGATTAGTTGTGTAAGTCGTTTCATACTGATTGCGGAATGGTATTTGGAGCCATGAATTTCAAAGACTGTGCTCTATAATTAATCATTTTTTAAACATGCACGTAGTGCTGATAAATTTTAGAAGGCGATGCTCATATATTGATGCATCAATCCAACCAGCATATGAAAATTTACTTGAGTTCTTTAATTCTCTGAATGATTCTAATGCAGAAGTAATTTGCTATAACAAGATAGAGGACTTACTATTCAGTTGTTCTTTAAAAAGTTGCTACCATTGATCCTTCCATGTGGACTATCCGCCAAGTGCTCATAAGAATGTTTTGATGCAAGGTAAGGATCTCAACCCATGACCATAGGATCTGCTCTGAACTAGAAGGGCCACGTCTTTGTAAGTGTTACACTAATTATTGTATGACAGTTTGATTATCAACTTGAAAATAGTAAAGATAGACTTCTGTAATGTGAGTGCTCTATTTGTTGATTATACATCATTTATCATTTTTTTCGGATGTTGTACTATAAACTCAGATGCTCCGGTTATCTCCAGAATTTTATGAGATCCAAATATTTCATATTCCCTGCTGTAATATAGTTTTATTATGTATGGCACTTTATGTTTATCAGTGCTTTTTTTTCATGAGGGCTTATTGTGTGTGGTACTTTATGTCTATAAGTGTTTTTTTTTTCATTAGTTCTTTACCAGATAAAAAGAAAACATGCAACTGTGTTTGTTTACTTGAGATCTAATTTTTACATGCTTACGTATCAGTCACGCCCACGGCAACGACGCGGGGTCATCAACTAGTTATTTATGATTTCAAGTGCATTTTGTCATCAACTAGTTATTTTTCACCGTTAGCAGCACCTGACGAGTGGGACCGGTCCTATAAATGTCCAAAATACCTTTTGGTATTATTTTTAGTCACAACACATATATGTGCTTCAAATAAAATAACAGGAACCACAAAACAAGTAATATGAGCTCACGGAGACCACAAAAAATTCAAATGTCAAATTCAAATTCAAAATCAAATTTCAAATTAGAATTCAAAATACAAATTTGATATTTGAAATAAAAGTTCAAATTTGAATTGTGTATTCGAATTTTTTAATTTGGATTCGTATTTGAATTTGAATTTGGATATGAAAAATTCAAATTGAATTTGAAAATTTGAATTTGGATTAGAATTCAAATTTGCAAAATTCGAATCTGGATTTGAATTCATGAAATTTGAATTTCATAAATTTAAATAGATTATATGAAATTCGCAATAGAATTTGAATTTGTCATTTATTGAAATTCTATTGAAATTTGGTGGGAGAGGAAGAATTCCGAGTGCATTTTGGATATTTCCAGACCTGGTCCTACTCGTCAGATGCTGCTAACGGTGAAAAATAGACGGAATGTGGATGGAATGGTGTAGGGATCAAAAAAGTTTATGTTGATGGCACCAGGATATGAACAAACTTTTTAGTGGCACGTAGATCAGGATCATCTTTTTTTAATGTCATACAGTTAAAAGGCTCACTTTAGGATGCCAACTGGTAAACCGGTGCCAGTCTGGAGCTATCTACCGCAGTAGCGACAACCTATAATCAAGACTTAGGGCTCGCATCGTCCTTTCTCTCTCTCCTTTTCCCACTTACCCAGCACCCACGACCGCTGCCAGCCGAAGCTGGCGAGGAAATCGACGGTGCCTTCCTCGCCTTGCCCGCCGTGTCGAGCGTCCGCCACTCCGCCGTTGAGCACGCCCCACCTCGCCGACCTCCTCCTTGAGGCTCTCGACAAGAATCGAGAGACAGCGCTATAGCGTTGGCTTTGGATGTCCATCGGATGCCGGAGAAAAGGGAAGGGCGGGCGCACGGGCGCGTGACATCACGAGCAGGGGAGCGGACGATGGGCACCTCAAGGGCACACGACGGCGAGCGGGCACCCGCAGCCGTTCCTCTCCTGGACTGCCCGCCTGTCCACGTTGCCGTGTTGCCTCTGGATGATCAGGAGGATGAGCGACTGGATGCCCAATTTGCGTCTGTCAATTGTATTCTCTCGACTCACTTCATCTTTCCTACAAACATACAAAAATAATAAACTATTATTGAAACTACGAGCAAACTCAATTTATAATCACAATTTGGGGATATACATGACGTCCTATTGTGTTTTATCTATCAATGGTATTGGCGTTGCTCTTATGCGCCTTACAAGAATAACATGGATTTTTTCATCTTGCAGCATGTCTGTCCATCTGCAAAATAAAAAAATGAGACATTCTAAGCAGTTGTGCTTTATCTATAACGAGGAGTGCTCGATGTTGCTTAAACAGGAGGATGGGATCAGTTTCGGCTGATCGCTCCCCATACCCCCATCCACCTCGTCACCTGCTTCAATAATACAGTATGTTTCTAGCCCGCATAGAGAAAATTCATGAGAACATATAACAAAATGGATGCCATGAAACTGTTTCAGATGCAAACAAAATACTCACCTCTGGCTGTAGACAAATCCACAGCTAAAGTAGCAAAGCAATTTTTACGAGCCTCACGCATGTTTGTGGGGAGGCTGCTGTTGTACCGGTGCCTATGCAGCAGTGGATGTAGCCAGGGTTCGCAATCCCGAACGGAAACCGGCCGGTTTTCACGGATTCCGGGGTTCTCAGTCCGGGCCGGGAGCATCGGGAAGCCGGGATCCCGGTAGTCCAAAATTCAAATTTTTGAATTTTTGAAAGAATTTGTAAAAAAAATATGTAAAAAACTAGATGAAAAATCAAGATTTATGGTGAAATTAGATCATAAAAATAATCAAATTTGATGTAGGAAAAAAATTGATAAAAGATAAAAGTGAATAAGAAATAGGTAAAAAAAAGAAAAACACCTTATCCACTCCAACCTTCTCCCATTCGTGACCTCCCCCCACCACAGCTTCATGCTCGCATCCCCTCCCCCCCCCCCCCCCCCCCCGACAGCTCCTCCGTGCCACCTCTCCCAAAATCCGAGCCGCCGCCGTGAGTGGGCATCCCGACCCCTAAGCTCGGGATCCCAGCCGGGATTGGCGGGATCCAACCGGGATTTCACGGGAGGGGCATCCTGCATCGCAGCCACGCGGCCAGGCGGTGGTGCGGTTCGGGAGCCCGGTCGGAATCACCAAAATCCCGGTCGGTTCGGCCGGGAAACCGAGTAGAAGTGGCGGGATCCCGACCCTCAGTTTGCTAGCAAATCCCCCCCCCCCCACCCCCCTCCTAAAATCTAAATTTTGTTTTGAAGGTTAGCATTGTTGGATTTATGCTGATTTGTAGCTATTAATTTTTGCTATCATGTTGTGAATATTATGCATATTTAGAATATGTAGTAAATAAAATATGTACTGAATGGAATGATTGATGTGTATGTTTATGTTCATTGGCTTAGAAATTTATGCATGATTTATGTTTGTGCAGCGAGCAATGTCGGATCGTGGTCGGGGGGACACCGTTTGGGAGCAAAGAGAGAAGAGGGGGTCTGGATGGATGTGCAAGTATTGCAAGACGGGAAGGGGCGGAGGTGGTGCAACAAGATTTAAGGAATATTTGACATGCAGGGGAGGGCAAGTGGTGTATTGTGGTTCTGTACCAGATGTTCGTGATTATTTTCATGCAGACATAGATCGAACGGCTCAAAAGAAGAAGGATAGAATACAAGATAGACTCCGTAGAGAGGAAATAGCCGTTGAAGAAAATGTTCGAGAAGAAGATGATGAAGTGATGCAGCGTGTGTTGCAGATGTCTCGGGAGGAGGATGAATTTGCGAGATGAGTCCGTGATGCAGGTGGCCACTATGAGCATGGTGGTGGTTCTGGTTCGTCTCAGCCTCAGGGTAGTGGTGGGGGTGGTTTAATAGGAATGCTGAGAAGGACTACAAGTAGGAGAGGTAGCCAGAGGGAGGCAACGGTGCAAACAAGGATAGATACCGGGCCGTGGACAGATAAGGTTAAGACCGCAAAGCGGGCAATTGGTAGGGCTTGGGCTAAATTCATGCAAGTTGAAGCCATTGCTGGTGCGAAGGCAGATAGTCCTTACTTTATTGCAGCTGTTAAAGAAATACAAAGATGGGGTAAGTGTTTATATTAGAATCTCCTTTTTTATGGTTCAATTGTAATTCAATGGTCAATTGATACACTAATTCTTTTAGGTCAAGGTGTTCCCTCTCCAACTGGACGTGATGTTGATGGAAAATATTTAGATGAGAATGAGGCGGAAATTAAGAAGCACTTTGTAAGATTTAAGATTAACTGGCCTACATATGGTGTTACAATAATGTGTGATTCTTGGACAGGACCGACTGGAATGAGTGTCATCAACTTTATGATATATTGTAATGGCATCATGTTTTTTCATAAGTCCGTTGATGCCACTGGACAAAGTCAGGATGCAAATTACTTGTACAAGGTACTTGTTTCATACATTTAAATTATTCATTACTCATGTATGACAAATCATAATTGACTGTTGTTTGTTGCAGGAAATTGAAAAGGTGATTAAGGAAGTTGTCCCGGAACATGTCGTGCAAATCATAACAAATAATGGAGCGAACTACAAGAAGGCTTGCAAGTTGATTAGGCGCAAGTATGCTATAACGTGGCAACCATGTGTGGCACATACTATCAATTTGATGTTGAAGGAAGTGGGGGATTTTCCAGAACACAAAGTTGCGATACAATCAGGACGAAGAATATGTCGCTGGCTTTACAATCACAAGAAGTTGCATGCTATGATGAAGTCAGCTATCGGAGGTGAGTTGGTGAGATGGAATGCAACATGGTTTGGCACCAACTATATGTTTCTTGAGAGCATGCATCGTAGGAGAGACAAATTCATGGCATTTGTGGCTTCACCTTCTTTCTTAGAGAGTCGGTTCAGGGACACACCTGAAGGTAGGTATGCTCATTCGTGTCTATCTAGCTTGTCTTGGTGGGATACCATGGATCATGTGCTAAAGAGTGTGGAACCATTGTATGGATTCCTACGTTTTGCGGATCAAGATAAGAATCCGAATTTAAGTGAGGTTCTTCTAAGGATCACAATGCTCAGACAAGAGTACGAAAGTCTATTCCATAATGACAAAGCTGAATTTGATCGTTATATGAATGTCATAGAGCCTAGGATGGGAGATATAGCTAACGACACCTACGTCAATGCAGGTATGACGAAATGCATTGCTTTGTTATGTCTTTAATTTGATGACATAATACTGACATATTTGTCAACAGCTGCAGGATTGAATCCAAGAACTCACTATGCTTACACGGTGGGACAAAGCATTCTTCAAGAACTTCGTACTGTATTCGAGTTCATGACGAACACAGAAACATGCATGAGTGCACTCCAAGAAGCTAAGAACTACAGGCGCAATACTGGGCCTTTCGCATCTGACCTAGCGAGAAAGATGGCATACGATAGCAAGACATCCCCTGGTATGTTTAACTCAAGTTTTTCTCTACTTCACATCCGAATGTAACATGCATGATGTACTCATGTTTGTCTCTTCTTGACATAGCACAATGGTGGGTAATGTTTGGTACTGAGACTCCAACACTACAGAAGCTTGCCTTACGCCTTGTCTCACAGTGTTGTTTCTCTAGTGGTTGCGAGCGTAATTGGAGTACATTTGCACTAATACATACTAAGGTGTGCAACAGGCTGTTATACCAGAAGCTTCATAAGTTGGTGTATGTCAACTACAACTTACGTATTCGGATGAGGGAAGCTGGGTTATATAGGATGCTTAAAGAAGACCCTTTCCACAAGCTAATGGAGCTTTCCCTATATGATGCAAAAAATCCAATAAGAGAATGGATGGAGAATGGCCACTCAAATGCTGATCCTGTTCTTGATGAGGAAGCCACAGATAGTGATGTCCTTATATCGTCAGAGTTGGTGACTCAGGATGATGATCCAAGGAAGTTACGGAGAATCCTGGGGACAAATTCTCTAGTGTCTTGGGCAGAGCGTAATGTCGGTGATACACACACAGGCAAGCGCAAACATAAAGCTGTTGCACGGAAAGCACCTACAAAGAAAAAGAAAAAGAATGTAGAGAAAGAGGTGAGAAGTGATGACAGCACTGAGGATGACACGGACAAAACCCCGAGTTATCAAAAGCCAGATGACAGTAGCTCACCATCAAATTTAGATGGAAACAATGGTGATCCACTTCCTCCTCAACAACCTATCTCTCCCCTCCAATTACAGGTAACATAACCATATAAAGCATATGTGCAATTTAAATTTTATCACATATACTTACCATTCCTTTGCAGATGAGACACAATTCACACACGCTACCCAGGATCAGAATCATGGTGCTCCACCATTGCAATAGGTTATAATGGAACAACATAGAAAATCCACAGCTGCACAACATGATCAAGGTAGCTACCTCTCACCTCAACAAAGTGATAGTTCCTATAGTTCAAGTTCTGTGCAGTATCCATATGGCTACCACAATTACAAATATGGTGATGCATCCACTGAACCACCGATTACTTGGATTTATGAGTGTCATGACCCAGAGGCTTATAGTATGTGGTACTCAGAATGGTAATGCGCCACAGATTGGACTGGATTAAGTTAGAACCAATATAGAGCACAATTATTGGCTAACAAATAGATTCAACTCATGTCAAGCGAGGAATACAACCACGCAATATACAATTCCTTTAACGAGCGATGGTCTTGATTTTATGTTAATATGTCATATTATGTATGTCATGGACTTATTAGTTGTGTACTTGATTTATGTGCTTGTAATTTGAGGACTTGAACTATGTGTGATTTGTGGACTTATTCATGTATTGTCTCATGAATTTATCATTTTACTTTTTCTTTGTCATATTTCATTTGATTATATACGTCATAAATGAAGTAATAAATATTCTACAAAAATCATGCCAAAATTTCTAATTTTTATACACATTTTTTGGGTTTTCTTTTTAACATTCAGTTTTAGAGCCTCGGGACCGGAATTCCGGTCATCCCAGCCGGAATCCCAGTCATCCCAGTCGGAATCCCGGTTGCTCCCAACCATCCGGCAAAATCAAATTTTATCCGAGATCCTGACCGGGATTACCGAAAACCGCGGTTTCCGGCATCCCAATCTCGCCGGGATCACCGGGAGAGTCGGGATTGTAAACGCTGATGTAGCAACCGAAACACTAACTATAGCCATAGACACTTGGCCGAGGTTGATTGAACGTTATTGTCAAACGTGACCACGTAACTACTTTTTTACTCTTAAATTAAATTGAAAAACTCGTTGTGACATTATTTTCCCGGCAGATAGTTACCGGTTAATCAGAAAAATGGACCGGACCAACTAGGATATCCTGGTACTATAGCTAATCAGATATTACTACTCGTAGCATGATTACTGGGTTGCTACGACTATATATTCGGCGGCCAAAGCCCAAAGTTGTAAAGCCTGTAAATGTAACTACACAAGGAGCGAGCAAGACATACATAGAGGTAAACAATGCAGGACGCCGTGGCGGCTCACAACAGACCCAATGCCAATGCCAATACCAGCGCAAGCTTCTTCTGCGCCGCCACCGGCGTGTACGCCAGCACCTTCCCTCCGGTGCCCCTACCCGCCGACCCCTCCCTCTCCCTCGTTCCCCACCTCTTCGCCCGCCTCCCGCGCTCCCGCCCGAGCGCCCCGGCCCTCCTCGATGCCGCCACCAACGAGGCCGTCTCCCGCGCCGACTTCCGCCGCCTTGTCTCTTCCCTCGCCGCCGGCCTCACCCGCCGCCTCGGCCTCCGCGCCGGCGACATCGTGCTCCTCGTCCTACCTAATTCAGTTGTCTTCCCCGTCGCGTTCCTCGCCGTCCTCGCGGCCGGCGGCGTCGCCACCACCATGAACCCCTGCAGCACCCCCGCCGAAATCGCCGCGCGGGTGCGGGAGACCAGCCCGGCCATCGTGCTTGTCAATCCAGGGAATGCCGGAAAAATCCATCAATTGAGCGTCCCCGTCGTCCTCGTGCCCGAAAGCTTCAACGATGGCGCGTCCGAGTTCGCGCAATTCCGCGCGCTCCTCGATCCCAGCGCGGCGGCGGCGCCCCCTGCGGTGGGCCAGGACGACGCGGCCGCCATCCTATTCTCGTCGGGGACGAGCGGGCGGAGCAAGGGCGTCGTGCTCACGCACCGCAACCTCATCGCCACGGCGGAGCTGTTCGTGCGCTTCGAGGCCTCGCAGTACCCGCAACCTGCTTGCGACAATGTCTACCTCGCGGCGCTGCCCATGTTCCACGTCTACGGCCTCGCGCTCTTCGCCGTGGGGTTGCTCCCGCTCGGCTCCACGGTGGTGGTCATGAAGAGGTTCGACACGGCCGCGGCCATCAACGCCATTAGCAGGTTCAAGGTCACGCACTTCCCGCTGGTGCCGCCCATCATGGCGGCGATGGTCTCGGCGGCAAGGACGGCGGCACTGTCACTAGATTCCTTGTTACAAGTATCCAGCGGTGCAGCGCCACCAAGTGACAAGCTGATTCGGGACTTTGTGAAGGCGTTCCCCCACGTGGATTTTATTCAGGTTATTTCGTGTACCCACCCACCCCGTGTCACTTCACCTTTTTCTGTTCATCCATATTTCGTTGCCTAGTTAAGGACCGGCAGCAATTGATGTGGGGTCGCGTACGTTTTCGGTTTTCATGCAAACCTGGGGTGGGATAAGACAAGGTTCATCCAAAGCAAACTAATGATTTAGTCCATTGTACACATGGAAACTATGGGGTCATATATGGATGTTAGGGTAAATATTCAGTGTAAACCATCTATTTGATGGAATCGTGAAAACCCTATAAAAACATGCTTGAATGTTTTCGAAAATTTCAAAACTTGGCATGCTTGCCTGTCAGCATCAGTGAGCAAAAGGTCAATCTTTTGGGAAAATATGTCATGGAAAACACCCACTAGGTGGAAACATGAAAGGTCCAGAAAAATACACATTTAGAAGTTCCTAAATATTCCAGAAATTTGCATGATGGGATGGAGAGAAACATGCACACAAAATTGCAAGTCCAACACATAATTGTTTAATAGATACAAAAATAACAAAACCATGGCTCATGAGAGGAAATGGTAAAATAGTGTGTAGTAGCGTTGTATAGAGGATATTAAGAAGATTCAGCTTCCCAGTATGGCATGCCTGTCTGTCTCCATCACTGTCCAAGCTACGGAAATTGTTGATCTTTATGCTGGCAACTAGATTTAAATTTCATTGCTGGCATAAACTCTTCTATAATACATGAGTACCAAAAGTGTTCTTAACATATAGAGCGATTTTTCGGATTTGCTCATAAAGGTGGGGTGTGTCTATCTGTGTTCATAGGGGTGAATGCTCGTGCAAAAACATATATATAGTGATCTAGTGCAACAGATGGCGTTTAAGAACTGAAATTTGTTATTGCCTCATTTTCAGTGCCTGCAAACTGTTTTCTATCCCATTCTTACCTGTATGCAACATTGATATTGTTACAGGGCTATGGCATGACGGAATCTGCTGCTGTAGCAACTCGCGGATTCAACACTCTAAAGCAGAGGAAATATGCCTCTGTAGGACTTTTAGCCCCAAACATGCATGCCAGGATTGTTGATCAGGAAACTGGTTGCTGTTTGCCCCCTGGCTCTTGTGGTGAGTTATGGCTTCATGGTCCGGCTATAATGAAAGGTACGATTTCACTCTGTCCTTTCTTTATTTATAAAAAAATAGACTGCATGCAAAAGCTCTTCATTACATTGGTCAGGCTAATGAAGAGATGGAAACTGATAATTGAGAATTCTTTGTGCAACTATGGAAATTAACTTCTGCTGTGAGATTACAAATGGCACATATTTCTTGTCCTTCCTGCTGCTTGATTAATTCTCTATTGTTAACAGGTTAAGCTTATGTAAACCCCTGTACTACTGATGTTAATCTGTGACTTGCTCTCTGTTGCAGTTATCCAATTCAACCACCCTATTATGCACCCAACATAGTCATTTCTCATGTCCGATCTGTAGTGTTACAGAGTATCTAGCATCCCATGTGTGTGTGATATCTAATACCTCTTATTCGTATTTCGTACAAAATGCTTTTCTTCACAGGATACTTGAATGTTGAGGATGCATGCTTAACAATGGATGGCTGGCTGAGAACTGGTGACATTGCTTACTTCGATTTGGATGGATACTTGTATGTAGTAGGCCGTTTGAAAGAAGTGATCAAGCATAAAGGGTTTCAGGTATGCAGGCTTCCTTTAGCGGGCCATGAAAACCCACTATTATCTCACTTGTTTGTGTCGCAATAGGAATTCCATATGCAACAATTTGTTTCTTTTTCAGATAGCTCCAGCTGATTTAGAAGCAGTTCTGATTGAGCACCCTGAAATTCTTGATGTTGCTGTAACATCGTGAGTTTGAAACAGCTAGCTCGATAAGATTATTGTGATTTTATTTTTCATCTGCTTTCATGCTTAGTCTAAAGCTTATTTGAATTTTTTGGTTTGATCGATAGTGCTGATGATGAAGAAGCTGGAGAGATACCAGTGGCTTTTGTGGTCAGGAAAGCTGGAAGCTCGCTTTCATGTACGCAAGTAATGAAGCATGTGGCTAATCAGGTAAAAGAATTACTGGACCTCACTACAGGCTGTTATTTCTTCTTAAAGCATGGCATGTTGTCGTAATATAAGATGCCCCTTCATAACCATTAAATTTCAGTAGAAACAGGCACAAACATTCTGATTGACAAGTCTAGGTATCTACAGATATGCGTTTCGTTCGCCAAATAAGGACTAGTAGTAGGGCAGATATGAGAAGTTTTCAAAATCGTGTCCTGGATGCATGTGGTAGTGCTCGTTGGTTGCTTTGCATGCTTCCCACCTGTACCTTGCTCTTGCTACAAACTGCCATGCCATGCATGTGCTGGTGTGCTCTCACTCTCAGCCGCTGTCTGTACGGATGGCAATGTAGTAGTAGCTAAAACTAGTAGTGTGAGGTCTGGACGTCAGGTGATTTGGCAGTAGTAGGCAAACATCACAATATAACATATCCCTTTTGGGCTTTCTATCCCAGAAAATCCAGGCTGGCATGCACTCCGTTCCTTTGTTGACTCAAGATCTGAATTCTTGTTCCGTTCGAGAATGATGATGCGCTAGCTTTGCACAAATCTTTGGTGGAGAAAGGGGAAGAAAAGTTGCCTTAGCTGTTACTTGGAAACCTTTTTTGGAGAGCTGCAAGAAAAGGGGACTTGCTAATTTTCAGCAGCTGACTAAAAATTTAGGCTACTTTCAGTCACCACTCTTAGCCATTGGATCTAGATCCAATGGTTTATAATTATTATATAGATATTCCTAAAAAAACAAAATATAAAGTGGCAAATTATTGATTGAAAGCTTTTAGTCGATTGAAGGCTAGAAAATATGGTGAGAAAAACGTACCGTAGGTGGCGTCAAGAATCTGTTTCTTCTGGACAATGCCCAAGAATGTCAGCGTGAATTGCATTACAGTACTGTAAAAATGAAAGCGGGCTGTAGTTGATGGTGTCGGATACTGTATGGTGGTAATTAAGTAAGATATCCTAGCCTGCTGATGGGCTTTACAAGTGAATCACTATCCGATGATATATATCACTAAGTCTATTTTGGGTTAATACTGCTGCAGTTTGATTTGATGACATCTGTAGGCGTCATTAGAAGGTTTTGTATGTTTTCCTGAAGCCTGTGAGGTAGTGGTGCAGGTGTCCGCATACAAGAAAGTGAGGAAGGTTGTATTCGTGGAGTCGATACCCAGGTCTGCTGCTGGCAAGGTTCTCAGAAGGCTTCTCAAGGACTCTCTTAGAGACGACGTTGCTTCGTCAACTTGCAACTCCAATCGCCGTTCCAGACTGTAATCGCGGGCAGGAACGCAGGATCAGTCAAATTGCGGTTGCATTTATTTACTGCCAAAGTATCCGTGAGAAAGTCTATAGTGCTACGTACGAATTTTGGATGGTTGTCGATTGTGCTTGTAAAAATGGATTGCTCAATCTTGAGAGCCAGCCCATAGTGCAGTGATGGTTCATTTCTCTTAATAAAATATGGTACGCAATTTTCATGTGTATTCTATGTCCAACAAAGTGATGGAGAATGGAATATTTGATATTTTCTCAGTTTGTCCATACTACAAGTCATGATTCTGGAGGAAAAACGAAACGACGTGGAAGGTATCTCCGTTCCTCTAGTGTGTAGTAAAGAATAGCACAGCAAGGCAGAGACTGGGTGGTTTCTATAAATTAATTAATAAAACAAGTATGACAAATACTCTCTCCATTCTAAAATTGTTGTTATTATTAATTTTTTTTGTTACCTTTGACTATTTATTTTATTTAAAATATTTATTTAAATATAAAATATTATAAATTATATTAAAATATTATCTAGTAATAAATCAAATAAAAAATATATTATATTTTTTAAATTTTTTTAATAAAACAAATAATCAAAAATAACGAAAAAAGTCAATAATAATAATAGTTTTAAAATGAAGAGAGTAAATGAAATAGAATCCGTGGACGATGACTCCAATCTCTAGAAGAGAGAGGAGAGGGGAGAGGAATATGCGGTCACTGCTGGGAATGTGCTCTGCTCCGGTATGCACTGCTACGACGACATGCTACCGCGTTCGCGTCGTTTGTTTCTCTGAGAAGTACGTAGAGCAGGTCGGACAGCACGGACGTACGTAGAGCATTTCCCCTCTGAGAATGACACGAGGGAAGGAGCGAGTCCGGCGGGCGGCGGGCCGGCAGGTGTTGGTTGGTGGTTGGCTGATGCTGACTGAAAGCAACGACCAGCATGCATACCGTCGCTGATGGCTACAAGTCCGATTTGCTCAGCTAAAACGGCAACTAAAATACAGTACCAACCGGTGTAAGGGCCAAACACGTGCTCTGCATCCATCGATAATCCACTCCTATCCATATGTCCTCAGATTTTTCGTTTGGAGCAAAATATATCCTCAGAAATGATGCGGTGCAGAAATTGTCGAGGAGATATGATGCCATAGATAGATGACTCCTATAATAATAATAATACAAAGACAACACCTGCCATTTCCTTTCAAAAAGATTATGGTGTCATGGCTTGTTCCTCCTTCCGACAGGTGGCTTCCCCGTTTCGCTCGCTCTTCCTCTTCAGAAGACGATGGGCTCAAACAGGGGAATTGGGGAAAGATACAAACTGGAAAAATTACACATACACTGACTGAAAGATTCGCTCATGAGATGAGTATGACGGACAGGCACGTTTAGCGACGCCACGTTCCACGTGATTGATCGGTGAGTTCTGTAGCAACGCATTATGGCTACTCTTTTTTTTGTCTTTTTTGAACTCGCATTATGGCTACTCTGTGAAGTAGACATGGGTCAATACCGCCCTGCCTGCCTAATTAAAATTAGTATATGACCGTACTTGCATGATGGTATGATCCTGTCCGTCCGGGCGATGGATGAGATTTGCATCGTTCGGTCCCTGTCTATTTCGGAAACAACAGCAGGAAGGTGATGGCAGATCCCTATTGAGCCACTTCTTCAGCACCATTTGGAGGTCAATTTGCATGACCCCATGTGGTCAGTTAAGCACGGGAGTGAAGAACGTTTGGGGAATTGTTTTTACCCTGAAATTGACCAAGCAACGGTAAGCCTGCATGCTGTAAGTGGACTGTGTCTTGAAAGACTGCGTGCAACTCGACTAATCCGGCTCAGAACAGTATACGAGCGATGCGCGGCAAAATTTGCAGAATCGGATCGGATAGCGGTGGCTGCATTAGCTAAAAAAAAGAAAAAAGAAAGAGGGGACGCGGTGGCGCTACTAGACGGACACGGACTCGGCGCCGCACCGCTCCTTTTTATTGACGCGCCGGGCCTGCCTTCCCTCTTCAGCAGCGACCGCGCAGAACAGAGAGAGGGAAATAAATCCTCTCTTCTTCGAAGATCGTCGGCATGGCGCGCGTCTCCAACGCCAAGAAGCGGCAGCAGGCCAAGCCCGCCGACGACTCCCTCGCCCACCGGAACAAGAAGAAGGAGAGCGCCGCCGCGGGCGTCAAGCCGGAGGACCAGGACCGCCCCGTGCGCGTCTACGCCGACGGCATCTTTGACCTCTTCCACTTCGGCCACGCCCGCGCCCTCGAGCAGGCCAAGAAGCTGTGCGTGCCTTCCCCTTCCTCCTCCCCCTCCTTTCCTCGATCGCCGTATCTAGATCTCGATTCGTTGCTCGTTCAGCCCAGATTAAATTACGCCATTCGTCGACTGGATCTGAATACGCTCCGCTTGCAGGTTCCCCAACACGTACCTGCTCGTCGGATGCTGCAACGATGAGATCACCTTCCGCTACAAGGGCAAGACCGTTATGACGCAGGAGGAGCGATACGAGTCCCTGCGCCACTGCAAGTCAGTATCTAATTATCTATTTCTGCATCCCCGCTGCTTATTTCCCTTTTACGCAATCAGCCTATGAAATCACTATCACCTCTTAAATGGATCATCGATAATGTGAAGATCTACCGCCACAATTCGGATGAAATTTACCTCAAGGCTAATAACGGATCTCTCTATGCAACCTACTAGATTTCTAAAATTATTAAAATTGATCTATATGAATTTGAAGGGACTGTAAAATTTTGGTGCTGTGAATACACGGCCAATAAATTCTTCGTCAACTGCTGCTAATTCACTCTTTGTTATATACCCTTAGACATCATGGTGTTAAGTTAAGCCTATGTTCGATGGATTGGACTGTCCGACAATCCCTACAGCTTGCTTTGAACCTTCTCAATTGCCCCTTCCGTCACACTTCGCTTAGACTACTACAAACTTTTGGCGATAGAATTGGACACATGAACACTCTGACGTTCAAAACTTTGCTATTTCATGATATTAAGAGTAACATCCACAGGGCAGTGAGGTTTAAAACCTTTGCTACTTCATCAGGGGAGTTTCAAAACTGATTTTTCTAACCATCTATTTGTTGCTTTTAGGTGGGTGGATGAGGTCATTCCTGATGCTCCGTGGGTTCTCACTCAGGAGTTCATGGATAAACATCAGATTGACTATGTTGCTCACGATGCTCTACCGTAAGTGTGACTTGCACTAATGCACTAAAGATAATTCCCTTTTCTCCATCTAATAAGCGCAATTAGTAACACAATCTCTGTTCTTCTACAGTTATGCAGATGCCAGTGGAGCTGCAAATGACGTCTATGATTTTGTAAGTTTGTTTTGCCCATACATAGTATTCCAAGAGATTTTTTTTTCCTTTACTTGCTCACTGAAAGTTCAATTTTTGTGTATCAGGTCAAAAAGATTGGAAAGTTCAAAGAAACTAAAAGAACAGACGGAGTATCTACTTCAGACCTCATAATGAGGATTTTGAAGGACTACAACCAGTATGTCATGAGGAATTTAGCACGGGGATACTCAAGAAAGGACCTTGGCGTGAGCTATGTTAAGGTGATACACCATTCTAGCATCATTTTGTTTATGGTCTTCAGGGAACTTCTGATGTATATAGATGTATTATATACTTTCTAAAGAAAAACAGAGTTTATGGCTTCATAAGTGCTAACAGAGTTTATGTTGTTAATTCAGGAGAAACAACTTCAAGTTAATATGAAGATAAATAAGTTGCGGGAGACTGTCAAGGCACATCAGGAAAAGGTAAGCCTTTTTTTTCATTAAGGAGCCATGACACATACTTGTTGGGGAACTGGTTATTGCTGCTTTCTTTCACGTGAATGGTTTGCCTTGTTGCTTTTAGCAAACATGTGTACTGATGTGCAGCTTGGGTGCAATTATGATTGCAGTTGCAAACTGTGGCGAAGACAGCTGGTCTAAATCATGATGAATGGCTAGCTAATGCGGACCGCTGGGTTGCCGGTTTCCTTGAGAAGTTTGAGCAACACTGCCACAACATGGTAATCTTTTTAGCTGGGTGTAGTTGTGTTACATATGAGTGGTTTTGAGCTCAAACTGATTGAATTACTGTATCCAGGAAACCGCCATCAAGGACCGGATACAAGAGAAGCTTGGAAGGCAGTTGAGCAAAGGAATAAGCGGTGGTCTAGTGCCGCAACCGGTGGCAGCCTAATATATGAATCTCTCTCCGCAGTCAGTCTGGATGAAGCCTTGAGGACCTGTTGTGAGTCGGTCAAAATGGACCGATGCTTTTGTACATGCTCGTCATCCTCTCTCTGGCTCTTGGTGGTATGACTAGGAGCAGTGCTACTGAGTCGTCTGAGTGTTTGCATGGTACTTGTACAACGCAGTCAGGAGGAGTTAGCTGATGTGGCTGTTTTCGGTCTTGTGATGCAAGGTAGTTGAGTTTTCTGCACACAGATGTCTATAGAAGAGGCGTTTGGTTGTTTTGAGCATGGTGTCATGCCGTGTTGTCGACTTATCGAGTGTTATCTTGCGCAAATGTCTATAGCAGAGGCGTTTGTATTGAGATGGATCTTTGTTTCGTGGCTATATATACAATGTTACGCAGTTTGATATTTGGCCGTGGACGGCAACAGAGTTGTTGCGGTTGTACATGTGTGCTATGTGTAACCAAGTCAAACTCAATTCAAAAAAATAAATAAAATAAATAAATAAATAAAACTTCTACTATAGTTCTACTGTGTTCACTGTAGAATAAATCTTTCATGGATGCGTTCAGGGTTTACATAACCGTTCCAATCGGTCTATTCCAATTGGTACAACAGGTCGGGACCGGATTAATTGGAAACCAATAAAATCTACTGATTGACCGTACAAAATTCAATTTGACGAGGTGACTGTAACTGGTCGACTATACCAGTTAACCGGTTGATTTCATTAGTTTTGTTGATAGATTTTTAAAAGTAGATTGTCAAATTAAAAATTTATTGGTTCTTATGATTAATCGGTCGGTTCTACGATTAACCAATGGTTTTATTGGGTTTGTTGAATGTATTTTTCTTAATTTTAAAAATTTTAAAATCAAAACCAGGGGTTAACCAGCCAATCTGTATAATCGTTCCGGATAGGTTTGCCGGTTAATTTGGTTTTTTCAACCCTGGATGCGCTTGGATCTTCACTTCTGTAAGTATTCATGTGCTTTGTTCTAAATCTGTTCAGGTGTGGGTTGACAAAAATCTGGTTAATTGGTCGGTTAATTGGTGGTGGCCTCCTTGAGCTAGCCCTCGCTCGCTTACGCGTGAGCTGGGGGATTGCCTGTGTGGCGCCTTGCTCGGTCAGCCAGGAGGAGCAAGGACCGAAGTAGCGAGAGTTGGGTTGGGCCCTCATGGGTTGGTGTGTAGGGCTTTGGGAGGCAACCGTCCGTGTCGAGGTCCTTGGCAATGGAATTTGGTGGCCGTTGACAAGACCTGATGGGCGGTGGCGGGATCTGGTGGTTGGGCGAGCAATGAGGGTGGTGGCGGAAGTGCCCGATGGCGGTGGTTGGTTGTTCGTATGCAAGGGAGGAGAATTTAGGTCGCCGCTTTCTCAAACCTATATTTTGGTCACTGAGAGATGAATTTAGGTCCGTCTAAAAATTTAGGTATAGATAATCATTTAAATACTTTTTTGGAGCTGGTTTTAAAATTTTTGGATAGTTTTTATATATAGATATTCAGTTTAGATAAACTATTGGAAATGGGAGTGGCCCTCCTTATTTTGGCTCGCAAACCCCAATTTTGTCTAAAGTAGTTGTGCAGGTCGGAGGCAGAGTGGCAAGCGCAGGCCCATGTCATCGCGCATTATTCATGGCCTCAAGGGCCGCTGCGTAAGAAGTAGCTTGTCAGCTGAGACTGAAGTGATTGAAGCAACGGTGACGCCTGCCGAGAGCGGCAAGAAATCAATCTCGTTGGTGCGCACACACGATCACTGCGTCGTTTTCCTTGCGAGTTGCGACGAGAGGAGAGAATGAGGCGGCGCCCCACACACACCAGGGGAGGCGGCTCCTGAGCCGGAAGATGTCAATCCCATGCCCCGTCCGACCGATGATTTGTGGCCACATCCTCCGCACGGCGTCCGTCGGATTCGCGGAAAGCCTGCCCCGCTGCAGACACGCGGGAGCGGGAACCCGAGGAGGCTGGACGTACGTCACTCCTCGCTCCCTCCCTCCCTCAGTCGGGGAAGGCAACTCCGGCTCTGCTTCGATTCCACTCCACGCATCATCATCTCATTCCACGCACGCCATGGCGACGACCGCCGCGATCGGGATCCCCGCCTTTTTTCCCTACCCCGGCCGCCCGCCCGCGCACGCTTCCTCGATGCCGCCCGCTCTTTTCAAGCTCCTCCTCTTCCTCTTCCTCTCCGTACCGTGGACGCCCAGTATCATCACCAGCACTGAAGCACGGCAGTATCACCAGCTTCATGGGTCCATCTCGCAATGCCATGTCCGACCTTCGCCGTGGCCTGATCGTCCCCAGCGCCGGTGGCACCGGAGGCGCCAGCGCCACGTCCAGTTCCTCCGGTCCACTGCCCAATGTGAGCGCTGAGCAGGACACACATGCTTTTTTATCCTCTTCTTTTCCTGTATCCTGGAATACGCGTATTTATACGCAGGTCCTTGGCGCGGCGCACCTGATCGTGTCGCTAGGCATCGTGCTCGCCGCAGACAAGTTCCTGAAGCAGGCCTTCGTCGCCGCGTCCATCAAGTTCCCCAGCGCACTCTTCGGCATGTTCTGCGTCTTCTCCGTGTTCGTCGTCTTCGACACCATCGTGCCGGCCCTCGCCAAGGCGTTCATGAACTTCTTCGAGCCGGCGACGCTCTTCATCCAGAGGTGGCTGCCCCTCTTCTACGTCCCGTCTCTGGTCGTGCTGCCGCTCGCCGTCAGGGACGTCCCGGCTGCTTCAGGCCTCAAGATATTCCTCATCACTTGTATGTACTACCGTTGTTCTCACTCTTTCCCGATCAACTGCTTATTAAACCTGAAATTTAACTGTATGATACCTTTTTCATTTTTAAGTTGGTGGCTGGCTTGCTTCACTCGCGGTCGCAGGATACACAGCGCTGGCCGTGAGGAAACTTGTCAAGACACAACTTATACCGGCAGAGCCCATGAGCAAACCATCCCCATTCTCCACATTTGAAACATGGGCATGGGCGGTCATCTTTGTTGCATCGTTTGGTCTTGCGTATTTCAACCCCACGGCACTTGGCACTACAGCGAGAACATGCCTTCCTTTCCTGCTCGCTTCCACTGTACTGGGATACATGGTTGGTTCTGGGTAAATATTGTTTATGTAAGCTCAATTAGGATCTGGAGTATGCTCATATTTTGTTCTGTTTACCTGACCAACTGTGTGTGTATGTTTCAGGTTACCACCTGGCGTCAAGAAAGTATTACATCCAATCATCTCCTGTGCACTTTCGGCTGAATTGGCAGCTGCAGCATATGGCTATGTCTCTGGGTCTGGACTTGATGCCGTGCTAGGTCCTTAGACTAATTGCAATTCCTTAGTTGAAAATATTGTTGCTAGTGTGATAGTAGAGGTTACACATTTAAGATAATAGATAGATGGAATCTCTCAGAAAACTGATGTCCAGGTGATTACCTCACGAAGGCGCCTTCCAATCCTGGAGCTGGTGATGTTCTGATGGGTTTCCTTGGGTCCGTGATCATATCATTTGCGTTCTCAATGTTCAAGCAGAGAAAGGTACTATCAAATGTTTCTTCGCTTCACTTTGCTGCTAGTGCCTGTTGTCTAATTGAGTAATTACTAGTAACTGCTTTTTTGTTCTGGACATCAGCTCGTAAAGAGACATGCAGCAGAGATTTTCACATCGATCGCCCTCGCATCGACTTTTTCTTTGTACTCTACTGCTATCATGGGGCGCCTGATTGGGCTAGAACCATCGTTGACCATATCAATATTACCGAGGTGTATTACAGTGGCGCTAGCTTTGAGCATAGTTTCTTTCTTTGAAGGTAAACCTTTCCTTCCATTCTCTTTTGATTTTTCCTTTTTTGGTGTGAATTGTTTATGTTCGCTCCTCTAGTATAGATGGTGTTGAATCCTGGGTTATTATGATGGATTCACTTATATTCAGGGGAAAGCTAACTGGTGGTTCATGGCTTTTTAACTAAATCTGTGTTAGACTGAATCTTGTGCCACGTGTCCCTAGGGTAATTTGATGGCTGAAACTGATGGATCATGAGTTTTTAACTTTTGTGGCTCAGGTGTAAACTCTTCACTGACTGCTGCCGTGGTTGTCCTTACGGGGCTCATCGGTGCGAATTTTGTTCAAGCAGCCATGGATAAACTTGGTCTGAACGACCCGATCGCCAGAGGAATAGGGACAGCTTCGAGGTAATTTAGTGGAATTATTCTGCGGGCGCATGCCATTCTTTTATTCAAGATCAGGACCTGAATGGAAATGGAACTTAACTAGTACGTTTGGTTTACGGAGCAGTGCTCATGGATTGGGAACAGCAGCACTGTCAGCCAAGGAACCTGAAGCGCTCCCTTTCTGCGCTATCGCTTACGGTCTCACTGGGATCTTCGGCTCGATAATTTGCTCGGTTCCAGCAGTGAGGCAAAGTTTAATCTTCATAGCTGGTTGAAGGCAGCTCGTGACCAGCAGATGCACGGCATCGGTTCAGGTTATTTGATCGATCTTGGTTCGTGGAATACAGTCCTCCAGAAAGAAAACAAAAAATTAAGAGATGTCACTTTTTTTTCCCTGTCAGAAAAGCAAAGTCATGTTCCGAGCGGATCATAAGAAAACAATGTCCTATATGAAATTTTGGGTCACAATGCTTTCTGTATAGAGGCTTTTGAAAGAATGTGAACGATTCCAGGATGGAGGGAGATGCTGTTCCTGCCCCATCTGAAAAAAAAAAAGCTGAGTAAATTCAGTGCATATAGATAGAGCAGAGGCGGTTTATAGTTTGTACTAATTTGATCAAAATATGAAAATACTATATACGGATATACTTGATCGCTAGCTAGTGGACACGGGAGCTTAAAAGTGATAGAGAGTGACAGTCACCTGCCACCGGTACCAGCAATCCAGTCCATCCGGCAGGCAAACGCGTCGCAATCCCCACAGATACTGGTGACATTCTCCTATGGTGACCCTCCGCTTCCACAGGCACAGGAGCAGGAGGGTGGCCTCAACCTGCTGAACCCGAGTCTGAAACGTTGTTGCTGCTGCTGTCCATCGATGGTGGCCACCAATCTGCGCGGCATTCATGGTGACGTCCGTCGGCACAGCAGCGCCATGAAATCAACCTCGTCGGTGCACTCGCTGGACACGTCGCTTTCCTTGTGAGCATGGAGAGAACGGTGCCAACGATCAAGGGAAGGTGGCTTATGAGGCCAACAATCTCACAATCCCAACCCCGACCGGCCAATGGTTTGTGGCCACATCCTCCTCCACGGCGTCGCATCGACTCAAAAATCGCATCTAGCAAAACGTGCCCCGCTCCAGACAGACTCGAAGAGGCGGGCTAGCTGGGCGTCAGCCAGTCACTGAAAATCCGGGAAGGCAACTCCACCGTTCTTCTTCTTCCAATTCCACTCGCTCCAGCAACGAACCAGGAGAGGACGACGCCATGGCAACGACCGCCGCGATTGGGATCCCCGCATTTCCACGCCCGCTCTCCGGCCACACCCGCGCCACGTCGGCCGCCCGCCTCCGCACGCTTCCTCGATGCCGCCCACTCATTTCGTGTTCCTCGGCTTCCTCTGCGTCATCGTCGTCAACAGCAGCAGCAGCATTGAAGCACGGCAACACCAGTGGTGGCTCCATGGGTCCAGCTGCTCGCAGTAATGCCACGCTGCAACGCCCGTCGTCGTCTGACCTTCGCCGCGGCCTGATCGTCCCCAACGCCGCCACCGGAGGCGCCAGCGACACGTCGGGTTCCTCCTCCGGACTGCTGCCCACTGTGAGCACTGAGCAGAAGATACATGTTTCATTTTCATCATCTTCTCATTATACAAAGAAGAAAAAAAAACAATTTCTTTTCCTGGAGAGAATTGAATCCGATACGCGTACATAATCGAGCAGGTTCTTGGCGCGGCGCACCTGGTCGTGTCGCTGGGCATCGTGCTCGCCACCGACAAGTTCCTCAAGCAGGCCTTCCTCGCCGCGTCCATCAAGTTCCCGAGCTCCCTCTTCGGCATGTTCTGCGTCTTCTCCGTGCTCCTCGTCTTCGACACCTTCGCGCCGGCACTCGCCAAGTCGTTCATGGACTTCTTCGAGCCCGCGACGCTCTTCATCCAGAGATGGCTGCCCCTCTTCTACGTCCCGTCGCTCGTCGTCCTACCGCTCGCCGTCAGGGACATCCCGGCTGCTTCGGGCCTCAAGATTTTCGTCATCATCTGTATGTATTACAGTATTTCTCTCCTAATTCGTTTTTTCTTCTTTTCTTTTTCCAGGAAAATTCAGTTACTCTCTCGCTCTATGGATCAAAACTGGCAACACTGGTTTCATGTTCTGAATTTTCTTTCTGCCCGTACACAGTTTTATACACGACTGAGTATTACATTTTGCTTCAAATTTCAGTAGGTGGATGGTTCGCTTCACTGGCTGTCGCAGGATACACGGCGCTGGCCGTGAGGAAACTCGTGAAGACGCAGCTCATACCAGCAGAGCCCATGAGCAAACCATCTCCATTTTCGGCACTCGAGACATGGGCATGGGCGGCCATCTTCGTCGCATCGTTTGGTGCCGCGTATTTCAATCCCACCGCACTCGGTACCACAGCGACAACATGCCTTCCTTTCCTGCTCGCTTCCACTGTTCTGGGATACATGGTTGGTTCTGGGTAAATATATATAATGCTTATATAATGAACTCAAATCTTTATATAAAAGTATATGCTCATATTTTGTTCTGTTTACCTGACCGTCTGGGTGCGTATGCTTCAGGTTACCTGCTGGTGTTAAGAAAGTATTACACCCGATCATCTCCTGTGCACTTTCGGCGTACTCGGCAGCTGCAGCATATGGCTATGTCTCGGGCCGTGGAGTTGATGCCGTGCTAGGTTTATAAGCTAAATAAACTCTAGCAGTCATGCAAGTTAAATTATTAATCGCAAATTCCACGGGTTCAAACGTGTTGCCTTGAAAGTTGAAAGTATTGCCGATACTAATATGACAGTACAGGTCACAAAATTACATTGTAGGTAGTACATACACATATACTGAATGTCATACCCGATTGTCCTTTTCTCCAGGTGATTACCTCACGAAGGCGGCCTCAAATCCTGGAGCTGGTGATGTTCTGATGAGTTTCCTTGGGTCAGTGATCATATCATTTGCATTCGCAATGTTTAAGCAAAGAAAGGTATTACCCGACTGCAGATTACTAACTGGTTGGTTTTTCTGCTACTGTCTGCTAGTACCTAATTGCTAACTTGTTTTTGTTTGGACATCACAGCTCGCAAAAAGACACGCGGCAGAGATTTTCACATCAATAGCTATCGCGTCGACCTTCTCTTTGTACTCTACTGCTGTATTAGGGCGACTGATTGGGCTAGAACCAACATTAACCATATCAATATTGCCGAGGTGTATTACATTGGCGCTGGCTTTGAGCATAGTATCTTTCTTTGAAGGTATATAAACCTTGCCTTCATTAATTTTCTTGTGCATTGTTTATGTTTCTGTAGTTGCTCTGATGTGTTCCTGGGATAATTGGCACTAATGGTTCATTGCTTTCTCTCGTGGCTCAGGTGTAAACTCTTCACTGACTGCTGCCGTAGTTGTCCTTACCGGGCTCATTGGTGCGAATTTTGTTCAAGCAGCCTTGGATAAACTTGGTCTGAACGACCCGATCGCCAGAGGAATAGGGACAGCTTCCAGGTAATTCGGTCGAATTAATGTCGGCACGTGCCACTCTTTAATCCTAAGATAGCATGATCAGTAGCTGAATGGAAATGGAACTTAACTAATTTTTCGTTTGAATGAGCAGTGCTCATGGATTTGGAACAGCCGCACTGTCAGCCAATGAACCTGAAGCACTCCCTTTCTGCGCCATCGCTTACGGTCTCACCGGGATTTTGGGCTCGCTGATTTGCTCCGTTCCTGCAGTGAGGCAAAGCTTGATCCTCATAGCTGGTTGAGGGCAGCTCGTGACGAGTGACGCTAGCACTCCGTTAACTGCGGCCAGCACATGCGAAGCATCCGTGCAGGTTATTTGATTCATCTCGATTCGAGGGACATGTTAGTTCTTCAGAAGGAAGAAAAAAGAATTTTAAAATGTTACTTGTTTCTGTTCGAAAGCAAATTCATGTTCAGAGAGGGTGAGAAAACAACGTCTTATGTGAAATAATGGGACGGAATGTTTTCTGTATAGAGGCTTGAACAAATGTGAACGAAATTCTGGGACCAAGATGTAACATACGTGTCTGTGTACATCTGAATGCGTACTTATAATACTAAGCAGGAGGCATGACTCTAAAAAAAGAGGACTGAATTCTAATTATTTACTTGATCCAGTAGAGGCAGATTACAGTTTGCAATCCCCGCAAAAGAAAAAGATTACACTTTGCAATTTGATCCAAATATCAACACAGATCTACTTAATCCTAGTGGACACAGGAGCTAATTGATGAGAGCGACACCTGAGAGTCACTGGCCACAGCCGGCCGGCAATCCAATCCAGCACCCAGCCGGCACACAGGCAGGCTGGCAGAGGTCAAAAAATTTCTTCTCAGGTCACGCACGGTCCACACTCTGCTGCAGTAGGAGGGCAAGCGCGTCGCAATCCCCCTAGATCCTGCCGACGTTCTCCTCGCCAGGCGCGCCGGCGATGAGGAAGACGACGGTGACCTCGGCCTCCACAGGCACCGGAGGAGCCGGAGTCGGCTGGCCGTGCGGCGGCGGCCTGTACCTGAACCAGCGGCTGAACGCGCTGCTGCTGCTGTCGGTGGTAGCCACCAACCTTGTCTCCCTGTACCACCTCTCCCTCCGCGCCGCAACATCGCCGCCGCTCCTCCCTTCCCTCCAGCTCCAGCTCCAGCAGCAGCTGGAGACGGAGGAGGTTCCCCACGCCGACGACGAGCAGGAGGCGCTGATCCGGCAGCTGGGCGCCATCCGCGCGGGCGTGTCGCAGCTGAACCACCTCCGCTCCTCCTCCCCCCCTCCGCCGCCGCCCCCGCCGGAGCTCGTCCTCTACTCCCGCCTCGCCCCCGTCGCCTCCGCCTGCGCCGAGCACCCGGACCTCCTCCACCGCTACATGTCCTACACCCCCTTCGCGCCCTGCCCCGACGACGCGCTCTCCCTCGCCGAGCCGCTCCTCCTCCGCGGCTGCCACCCGCTCCCCCGCCGCAGGTGCTTCTCCCAGACCCCGTCCTCGCCGGCGGCGTCCCTTCCCGCCGACCCCTTCTCCCCGCTCCCCGACGCCACCGTGCGCTGGCCCAAGGACGCCAAGTGCCGGTCCTTCTCCTGCCTTCCCCAGTCGCTGGGCTTCGACGTGGCCCGCACGGAGGCGGCCCGCTTCCTCCGCGCGCGCGGGCCGCTCGACCTGACGGCCCCGCAGCTGCTGCGACTGGCGTCGCTGGGCCGGGCCGGGCCCATCCGGCTCGGGCTGGACATCGGCGGCGGCACGGGCACGCTGGCCGCGCGGCTCAAGAAGCTCGCCAACGCCACCGTCGTGACGACCACCATGAACCTGGGCGCGCCCTACTCGGAGGCGGCGGCGGCGCGCGGGGTGGTCCCGCTCCACGCGCCGCTGCAGCAGCGGTTCCCCGTGGGGGACGGGACCATGGACGTGGTGCGCGCGGGCCACGCCGTCAACCGGTGGATCCCGGAGGCGGCGCTCGAGTTCCTGTGGTACGACGCCGACCGGGCGCTGCGCCCCGGCGGGCTGCTGTGGGTGGACCACTTCTGGTGCCGGAGGGCGGATTTGGAAGGCGTGTACGCCGCCATGCTGCGGAGGCTCGGGTACAAAACAATTAAGTGGGCCGTCGGGGACAAGACCGTCGCTGCCGGCGGGAACAGAGCCAAGGACGAGGTCTACCTCACCGCGTTGCTGCAGAAGCCCTTCAGTTAGAGTATGGACACTCCTGATCATTATTTTGTAACATCTTTGAGTCCTGAACACGAGTCATTTTTTCTATAGTATTTTACTACTACTATTTAGCCGTCACAAATTCCCTTTCCATGGTTGCAAGAGAGATTGTTCTTGATGATTATAGATGTGTCTACTTATTCAAGAGTGGCAGGGACAATCCCCAACACATCACAAGGGTGATATATGTCCAATAAAATCATCTCGGTAGATTTGATTGATCATGCATTAACCAATTGTGACAACTAAATCGAACCATTGTGGCTAAGTACTAGCTTCTGTAGTATCTGATCCTGCAATTTGACTACGTAGCTGCACAGTTTGCAAAATTGATCTAGTCAAGTCCACACCTTCCTCTGCATTACTTCCAAGGACATTAGAGCCTCAGAGGCCTTGTCACACAATGGGTGAACTCATGTGATTCGGTTCGTGTCCAGGAAAAACCCTGCTGCCATATTCCAAACTGATTCCTAAAATATCTTTGGTTGCTAGATATAGTTTCTTGCTATTAATCCATTTCACCAATAACAGGTTTCTGGACTACAATTATATAATTCAAAGACACTGATATCTTGTCCTTCTTTTCCATCTCAAGGTCCAAGTGTGTTACCCTGTTGTACTACTTTGATCCTGCCATTGGTATCAATCATCAGATATTAATGTCTACATATTTTGTACTAGGTATGAAATAATTTTAATTGGTATGTCTTAGTTCATATGAATTTAGGAGTTAGACATAGCAAGTCATGAGCTGTCCAGATGAGCATCTGAACTTGCCCCCTCATTAGACACTGACTGGGCTATCTGTACCACTTCAATGTATATTTCATTTTCATCCATCCCAAAAATGCAACTTTTTTCTGTTGGCTTCATGAAAACAAGAAGGATATTCTGGTTGTATTTTAGTCATCACAATTTTTTCCCCATGGTAAATACGTAGAACTAACCTACCCAAAGTTCCCGTGACGTAACCTTGATATGATCCATATTATATTTGAGGGTTTCTTTTTTAAAATAAATATTTCTAACATCCTTTTTCATATACTGTTGCGCAGGATGGCAAGCTAGCTTTAACATGCCCATATTGAGCCATTGGTGACACATGTAGCATGTATTTTGAGTTCCATTTGAAGATTAAAAATGAAAAGGGTTAGTCGACAAAGGTTTCAGCAAAAGTTGTACGCAATGCTTGTAGTGATACACCCGGTCAACCCAGGAATCGATATGTTGTACAACTCCATTTGGTTGCAAAGCTTCCATTGGAGTTAATCGGTTGAAGGAACCTGATTCACTGGCAAAATAACTGCTTTGACTACTGGGAACAATAGAAACAAAATCATTCTGTATGATAGCATGGTTTCTGCCACTGAGACAAAAGTTAGGAGTGCTGGATCTGTATCTTTGACTCGTCATACATTGTATGTCGCCCCAGAATGAAGGATTGGTGCTCAATTTTTCTGTTTATGAGGAAGACCATATGTTTAAACACTTTAAGCTTGTTCTTGGGCATGAATGCTTGATGTTGAAGAATGTTTCAGGTGAAGATTATTTGAAGAGGGGTCTTCAGACAGCGCTACACCAAGATGTGCAAAGATGGTTAAGTTTTAGTGTTATGGTTATAGTATGTGAGCCTAATATGGGAATGCTGTGACATCATTATAGAAGCAAAAGTTTCAAATATCTCAGATTTTGCCCAAACTGCATTACAAAGTTGTAAGGCTCAATATGAAATGATTATTATATTCCGTCTGTAATATCAACTGAAGGGATTGATATCTGTCTGGTCAGCTGTGTGTAGATATTATTTTTGGATAATTGAGTTGTCTGTGGTATATGATTGGAAACACGCTAAATGTTGCTTGTTGATTTTTTTTCTTTTTTTTTTCTCGAATACGCAGGAGAGCTGTGTATCATTGTACTAAGAGAGAAGAAATTGGTCCCTTACATTCTTCACCACCTCACTCCGAACCGGGCTATGAGGGGTTGTGATACAAAATGGGTCGTAACGCTTGTTGAATTGCAAGCCATGTAAGTTTATGATACCAATTACTAATTGATTTCATACTTTTTAAGTGCTCCTAAAGTCATTATAACTATAACGGAAACTGTAGTTAAAATAATAATTTCTCTGTTCTAAAATTATTGTCGTCGTTAATTTTTTTAGATATCTTTAACCATTCGTATTATTCTTTTTTTAAAAAAAAATATAATATATCTTGCTATGATTTGTTTTGTGACTAGAGAAAATTAAAACATAGTAACTAATAATTTTGCATATATGAACTAATATTTTTAATAAGAGGAATATGAAACATAACTAAAAAAGTTAATGACGGAAATAATTTTTGAATGAAGTAGTATCAATCACTATACAAGCCTTGAGAAGAGGGTTTTCAAGTAATAGACATTCAAATCTTTTTTTTTGAGGGAATATAGACATTCAAATCTTAACTACGTTTTTCCTTGATTTGTTGCTCTTTATCCGAAAAAAAACAAATTGTTTGGCGTGACCGGGCCGAGCCAGGAGTAAAGCATGCTTTGGGCTTGGATACGGGCCGCCGCGCACACACATAACGTGCGGCATTGGGCAGTCCGCCTCTAGGAAGCCGCCGTTCTTCTTCTCGCGTTGGTCCGTCCGGCTTGGCTTGGCTGCCTACCGGTTGTACTAGTCTAGTCCACCAAGTGCAGATCTCATCGACCGATCGGGATCCTTCCCTTCCGTTGCACGGCAAGTCTCTCTTCTCCTCTCCTCCGCCTCCCCTGCCTTCTCCCACCTCACCGCACCGCACCGCACCGCACTGCAGCTAGGGTTTTATTTTATCTGATTTACCCACCTCACCGCACCTCTCGATTCAGCATCGCTGTTGCTGGTGGTTGTTACCCTCTTCGTTTCTCTTGCAGCCGCCGCCGTCGCCACCGCAGATCTCTTTGGAACCCTAACCGCCGACGCTCGGGCAGTCAGTCATCTCGGGACCAGGAGCCGCGGTTCCGATGGCGCTGCAGTACGTGGAGGCGCAGCGGCAGGCGCGCCCGGACCTCTCCGACTGGTACGCGTCCCTCGCGGACCTCTACCAGCGCAAGCTGTGGCACCAGCTCACCCTCAAGCTCGACCAGTTCTTCCAGCTCCAGGCCGCGCAGGTTCGTCCCGTCTCCTCGTTCTCTTCTAGGGATGGTTTTACCGATGGTTTCGCAGATGTGTTAGTATGGCGGATCTCTCACCGTCCAGGGCTACTCATGCCACCTTCCCGCGCTTCGATTTGGAATCGTTATGGTTTTTTGCTAATTTTGGGGGGAATTGGATGGGTACTGCTGTCTATTCTTTGCTAATTTTGGCAGAATTGGACGGGGACTGGTGACTCTTCCATAGGCCACAGCACCAACTCACTTCGATTTAACTTATGTTGTGTAGTCTACTTATATTAATTAGATGTTATATTCCACGACTCGAGGGAGGCATATGTCATGAACGTTCATTACCCATATGAATTCTGTTACTGACATCAGGCTTAATTCAATAGGCCAATGTCCTTCTCGACTTGGGCGTTTTAATTTGCATACATTCTAGGCTTCGCTTTGCTAGCTTGCTTCTTTAATTAAGAAAACTTCATGTTGCAATTCAGATATCCAGCCACAGCACAAAATCTAAAGCCAAACACAACTAAAACAAAATTTGTAGAAATGAGTAAGTAGCTTCACTTATCCTTGTCACTAGAACCACACATCCTCAGCTGTAAAATGGAATCGATACTTGTAAGATGTAGTGTGCGAATTTCCACTGTTTCAACTCAAATTAGGCACGGAGAGTGTGATTTACATGCACCAATTCTGTATAGTAATGTCAAGGGAAGATCTCGATTAGAAGATGAAGGGCTTCTTGTCTTGTTTGTTAGACACAAGCCCACATTCATATAAGTATCTCTATTCTCTTCTATGCTTTGTCGTTCAGAGTTGTCTAGTGGTCTTAACTTTTGACTGTGATGATTAGACTACTGGGTAACTATGTGTATTGCTGTTTCTTTTTCCCTGTCTCATACTCTGAACACTTTGGTTGATTATAAAATTCACAACAGCTTGTGCTATTCAAATTTTTGGCCCTTGTCCAATCTTCTTGAGCCAAGCACATGCAAAACTAAAAATAGAACACTTCACCTTTCTCAGCAACTGGACAGTGGAACTAATATTATCTATCAAATGCAGTGCTTGAATTACCACTGTGCAAAAGTAGATTTGACTGAGCAATTTTGGCTTACAGATGTAGAATTTTGGTTACATGTACCATCTTTTAACAATAATGTCTAGGGAAGATCTCAAGAAATGAATTGCTTTTTCATCTTGTCTATCTTTATTCGATACAAATGCCAACATTTCTTATGTGCTTTGCAATTCAGACTTGTCTATTGCTAACGTGTAATGATTAGGCAGTTGGGTACTATTTATTTTGTTTCTTATTTTCTTGTTTCATCAGTGCTGAACATTTTGGTTGTTTATAACATAGAGGACATTCTTGTTCTTGTTTCTGGCACTATTATTGTTGTTTGTGTGATGAACCTCACTGATCTAACTGGCACTTGATTTCCTGACACCTGGAAGTTTTGTGTTTTACCTTGCTTTGCATTGTTCTTCTTATCACTTTTATTCCAAACATTTTTATCGTCTCACAGTTTCTATGCCACTGTTTCATCTACAGACTGGGGACACCATCATACAGCTGTACAACAATTTCATCACTGACTTTGAGACAAAGATTAATCTGCTGAAACTTGCTCACTTCGCGGTGATAGCCTCACGCCAATATCCTGACAAGGATGCTGCAATTACTTTCTTGGAGGGAGTGATCACAAAGTTGCGTGAAACAAGGGAATTGCGGATCAACGAGCCAATTCTCTATGTGAAGATGCAAATTGCAGCAATTAACCTTGAGAAGGGAAACCAAAAGGAGTGCAAGAATCTGTTGGAAGAAGGGAAAACCACTCTGGATGGCATGACTGATGTTGATCCCTCAGTTCACACTAGCTTTTACTGGATATCATCTCAGTACCACAAGGCTCGCCAGGAATTTGCTGAGTTCTATAAGAATGCTCTTCTCTATCTGGCCTACACTACTGTGGAGTCTCTCTCAGAATCTTTCAAGCTGGTATGCCCCGCCATAATGACTCTTTCTTGCTGATCTAGTTCTAATTTCTTTTGTTTCTCATTTATTTGAAGTGTGCCCTGGCTGCCTGTGTTAAAGATATTGACAACATGATGTTCTATTGTGTCAGGACCTGGCATTTGACCTATCTCTTGCAGCCTTGCTGGGTGATAACATTTACAACTTCGGGGAATTGCTTGCTCACCCCATTGTAAGGAACGCTTTGCCTGGGCATGATTTCCTGTATTGATTAGTTTTCTTTTCACGATAGCAATTTCACCTTCTGCTTCTTTTGTGGCTTTTCATACACATAAATGATAAATGTTAGCATAGTTATTAGATACTGGTCCTGATTGCATAAGCATATGTACGCGAGACATTAAAAATAAAGCTGTAAATTTATCAGATAATAATGTAAACTTATATGAACATAAAGCGCATAATCACTCAGATAGTCATCACTGATTAATCCTCTTTAAAAAATTTTCTGGTTATCGACAAAGATGGTCAATATAATATAAGCATGATTATAGTAAATGACCTGGACAAAAATGATTTGGGAAGGTAAAGACAATCTGACTAATTTAACAGGAACATTACTAAATTGGAATTCAGGTATTCTTGTGAATCATTTGTTTGATTTGGTACTTCTTTGTCTAAGACTGCTTTCTTCTCTACCCTTAGATCAATAGTCTTATTGGAACCAAGGTGGAATGGGTCTATCATATGTTGCAAGCATTCAACAGTGGGAACCTTGCTCTCTACCAAGAACTTTGTCGGGTACACAATGCTGCCCTTAGTGCCCAGCCTGCTTTGGTCCAGAATGAACGGAAACTGCTCGAGAAGATCAACATTCTGTGTCTGATGGAGATAATCTTTAGGTGCCATCTGTTGACTTAATTTTTTAGTGTTACATCAATTCTCACTTCCACTTACATTTTCTTCATTTTACAGCCGACCATCAGAAGATAGGACTATCCCCTTGAGTGTTATTGCTGAGCGGACTAAGCTTTCTATCAGTGATGTGGAACATCTCCTTATGAAAAGCCTTTCGGTATACATTCTGTCTTAACTCAATGATAGGGACCTCGCTCTCTGTATTTTTCTAAATATAGTAATTGTTGTAGGAACTTTTTCATATGGACCACAGCCTTGTGGTTGTGGATTGTTAAAAAACTTCCTTCTTTTCTTTATATGTTCTGTTCTTCATGTTTGCATTTGCTTATTTACAACACTATCTTCCAGTATTTCAGAAAGCTGAAGTGCTAAGCAATCACTTGGGCACCACCTAGCACCTAGGGAAGCCTAGTCGGCGCTAGTTGTTTGTACTTTTGGTAAATAGCGCTAGTTGTTTGTACTTTTGGTAAATAAAAATAAAATGGTAGATGAAGTAATGAAAATAATTTACATATTACCAAATGATTATTGGGAAAACAGGAATGGCTAGATCAAAGGCTTAGCAGAAAGCAAGGCAGTCGAGCTTCACCATCTCTTCAGCTCCTTGATGTTCAGTTGTTTTTATCTTATCGATGGTTATTGTATCATTCTTTGATTTTCTGAAACTTCCATGTTGACTTCAGAATTCCATTATTTTTTTCAACTTCACTGATCTTGTGGAAGTATAGATATTTTACTGTCAATATTTGTGATCCAAGTGTGTTGATTGCCGCAGACCTCTTTTGTAAGCATATACTGGATGCAGTGCTTGTCCAGATCATCAACTCGATTTGGTTGTGTTTTTACAATACCTTTTTTTTTTATCTCTAGTACTACTATATATATATGATAAGTTTTGACTTCTGAATCTTCAATTAGAGTCACTATCATCAGCTTGTTTTTGCACAAATGTAACCGACCTGTTGAAACATTTTGTTTAGTTGTTGAAATAACTGGAGTTTGTGGGGTTTAATTGTCTCATTCCCTGTGAAATGTTTGGTATATAGCATTTCTGATTTTCTTTTCCGTTGCAGGTTCATCTTATTGAGGGAATAATTGATGAGGTGGACAGTACAGTTCATGTATCTTGGGTCCAGCCTAGAGTGCTTGGAATTCCACAAGTCAAGGCTTTGCGTGAGCGGTTGGACGCATGGGTTGGAAAGGTGCATACTACATTGCTTTCAGTCGAGGCAGAGACCCCTGATCTTGTTGCTGCATAACTATTCGGTGGCTATTCTACAAACCTTTTGCGAGAGGCCTGGTCGGCAAGGTTGCTTTGCAAAATGAGAGATGCTCTGGGTATGCTGCTTCTAGTCCTCTTCTGGAATCTGGACAATGGAAACAAGTTGACCTGAGCGTTTGCTTTGCCTGTGTCGAACTGTTCAGGGCATGTAATTTTCATTTCTTAATCCTCTGGACATGGATGGTTAGAACTTCAGTGTCACGGACCTGATGCTGATGGATTGAGGGTTTCGTACCGGCAGGGTGTTACTGTAGTTTTCCATTTACATTGAATTTGTAACTGAGGTTATGCTTGCTTGTTGGACATGGATGCAGAAAAATCTAGCACACTCTTAGGTCTTTGAAAGGTTGTGTCTGACGTTGCTTTGACCTAAATCGTAACCTTTGATCTGTCGCAAATACTAGTAGTGATTGCATGGTTTGGATGGTACTGCGATCTACCGTATTAATACCCACATATATTTAAACTCTTGTAAAATTTTGCCGTCTGGAATGCCATTTCATCCGACCTAGCTTTTTGACCCCATATTGTAGGGTGGATCTCGAAAGTTGCCTTGACATAAATATTTTAGGGTTAATTAGACTCATGCCATTGCAAATTTACTGGTTTTGAAATATACGGAATGTGAATCATGTTCCTCTCGGAGTCTCGGTAAGAGCAGTGTGATCTGGCTAGTGGGAATGTGAATTTATACTATGATGAATTTATTTATCAAAGCTTGAGCACTGGAATATGCACAATGAGAACTCTTAGAATCTGAATTGTCTTACTCGCAAAAAAAAAGAAGAAGAATCTGAATTGTCCGAGCGTTTCAAAATTGTTGTTGCTATTGATTTTTTTGGTTATCTTTGACCATTCATTTTATTTAAAATATTTGTTCAAATATAAAATATTATAAGTTATATTTAATTTTTATCTAGTGATAAATCAAATTATGAGAAAATATATTATATTTTTAAAATTTCTTTTGAATAAGATGAATGGTCAAATATAGCAAAAAAAGTCAATGACGCTAACAATTTTGGAAGGGAGGAAGTAGAATAGAGTGGCGCAAGCTAAAATGAATGTTTGTTTCGGGTTCATATTTGCTTTTAAAGTATGAAAATTAAACGGATGTTTTTTAATTAAAAATATGGAAACCGGGCTTAAGGCTGGGCCAAAAGTTCGTGGGCTATTGATTGTCTGGTCAAGCCATTCTCTGCGTGCTGCTGATCCAACTCCATTGAGCGCGCCGCCGCCGCCGTCGCTGCCGTGCGGCTGCCTACCGGCGGTGTTTGAACACCGCTCCATTGGAGTGCCTAGATCAACTCCTGCTTGCTCGCTCCTCTTCTGCTTGTCATCTGCGCTTGCGATGCCAGCGACGACGCCTCCGTCCCAGTCCACTTGCTTCTATGCTCCGCGCCGCGCGCAGGCGGCCGCCGCCTCTCCCTGCCGCGCTCGCAGCCGCCTCCGTTGCCTCCAAGGCACAGACACCGCCGCCGCTAACGCCGCAGCTCGTAGACGCCGCCGTATCCCGCTGCCCCTCGGACGCCCTCGCTGTTTCCTTCTTCCTCTGGTGCGCCCGCCGCCCCGGTTACTTCCACCCGCCGTGCTCCTTCGACCGCCTCCTCCCCGCCGCCACTCGCCTGGCCTCTCGCCTCGGCACCGCCTCCTCCCTCATCCGCGAGCTCCACGGCCTCGGCTGCCCTATCAAGCCGCAGACCTTCCTGCTCCTGCTCAGGCTCTACTGGCGTGGGGGCCTCTACCCGCTTGTGCTCCAGCTGTTCGAGCAAATGCCCCTCTGGGGATTCCACCCAAATGCCTTTGCTCGCAACGTTGTCCTTGACGTCTTTCTCAGGACAGGCGATTTTGATGCTGCACAGCGCTCCTTGCGGGACAACCCGTCGCCCAATTACCTCACCTACGCCATCGTGCTCACTCACCTCTGCCGAGCTGGGGCTTGGCCGCGGGTGCGCAGCTGCTTCACTGAGATGCTGCGGCTGGGTTTTTTCCCCAGTGCTGCTTCTCTCACGGCTGTTTTTGCTTGCTGCAGTAAGGCTGGCACCATGCCTGAGCTTCTACAGCTGCTGGCTTTCGCATATGTCTTGGGTTGCAAGCTCACCTCAGCAATGTGGACATGTTTGATCGCTCGTCTGTGCCGTGATGGTAGGCTAGACGAGGCTTGTAGAATGCTGACAAAGATGGTGGATTCCGGTTCTTCTCCTACAGTAGTAACTTACACGCCACTTGTGAGAGGATTGTTGCAAGCTGGGAGGATTGATGAGGTCATTGAGCTCTTGCGGTCCATGGTATCTGCCAGCTGCAACCCAGACCTTGTTCTGTATAATGTTCTGATGGATAGCATGGCGAAGCAGAACAGATACACTGAAGCTCTATACATTTATTACGAGCATATCCATGACAGCCACATAAAGCCAGATGCATACACTTTATCTACTTTAGCTCGGGTATTGCAGTTGTCACAGAACCCTGGTCTTGTTTCCTTTCTTCCCAGGATGCTTCTCCGCTCAGATATCTCTTCTGATCTTGTGGCCTGCAATTCTGTGCTGAGTGCTTTATGCAAGTCAGGTTTTCCATCACAAGCCATCCAGTTCTACATTGAAAAGTTTGATTCACGCATCAGGCCAGACAACTACACCTATGTCGAGATACTGAATAGTTTGTGCCAGTTGGGAAGGGTAAATGATGCGATGGGTTTCTACCACAGCATTGTTGCAAATGATCCTGAATCAAGTGCCTATGTTCGTTCAGCAATCCTCTATGGTCTTGTTAGACAGGGCCAGAGCCTTGTGGCCTTAAGAATTCTGAGGGAGGCTGTACGTGAAAATTATGCTCTTGATGCTGTGTGCTACACTATTGTTTTACATGGTCTTTTACGCGCTCATCTCGTTGAAGAGGCTTGCAGATTATTTGACCAGATGAAACGTTCAGGGATGACATCCAATATTTGTACATATAATGTAATGCTCCGTGGACTTTGTAGAGCCAGGGATCTGGATGCTGCCAAGCAGTTGCTAACAGAAATGGAATGTGCTGATATTGTATTAGACAGTACATCATTAAATTCAATATTTGTGCTCGTAAGTAAGTCACGATGTACCAGCTCAGTTCTTGAATTAGTCAGACAAATGCTTCATTTAGGCATGAAACAGGGCTCAGCTCCTGAAGTTGTCAGACAAATGCTTGATTTAGGTATGAAATTCGATACTGAAACCTGCCCAGTACTTTCTCAGTCGATTGGTCATGAATTCATTTTGGAGAACAATGCCACTGCTGAAAGTGATGGATCTGAGTCCTCAAATGATCTCCTTATATGCTCAGCTTCATAGGCAGTAATATGTCAAAGGAACAAGCATTCTGCTTCTAGACCTCTCTGGTTTGGTCATGCGCTCTTGCATACAGATACAGGGTTACAAAATACTCTAAAAGGATGGGTCTACGATGATTTCTGATTTCTGCGTTCTGTAAGTTCTATACCATTTTCTGTAACTTGTCAAGTACTCTTAATTCTGATGATTAGGAGATTGAGTAGTACCAAGTATTTTGCCGTTTCTTTTTTCTTGCCTTGCTAAAGCTGACAGTTTTGATTGTTTTAATGACATTAAGCATTAAGAACTCTTGTGTTATTCAACTTTCTTGTTGTAGTCTAATAATCTTGACCCAAGCACATATAAAAAATAAAACCACAAATAGAAATTGACAAATAGCTCCAGTTATCCTTTATCATTAATAGGATGATGGAACTGTTATTTATCAAATGTTGGACTTGAATTTTCACAGTGCAAAAGGAGATTTAACTGAGCTCAAATTTTGGTTTACTGATGTAGAATGTCCGTTACAGTCACCATCATGTGACCATAATGTCCAAGGCAAATCTTGATAGGAAGATGAATCGTTTTTCATCTTGTCTGTCTTTTTTTGTTACAAATGCCAATATTTGTATTTATGTCTCCATTTTCGTTTATGCTTTGCGATTCAAACCTGTGATGATTAGGCAACTTGGTGCTATATATTGTGTTCTTACTTTCCTTTCTCATGACTGATTTTGCTACCCATTCTTGTTGAAGTGTACTACTTACTCTTATCTTCTGTCATTCTGATGATTTCAGCAAAGAACTAACAAGAGCATGGTCCTTGACGCCTTGACTGATCAGCGACGCATTCTTGATATTCAGTATGTGCCATTCACTGTTGCTCTTGCAGAATATATTAATCTCTGGGGCATTCTCTCCGAATGTTGCTGCAACCGAGTATTCTTGATACACATTTTTATGGCTCTCAGGCTCAGGTCAATACCCAGCCAAATCATCATATGATGCTCTGTTTCAAGGCGCTGTTCAGTTTGGTCCTTGGGAATGCTGATGAAAGTCTTGGACACCCAGTAAGTATTGCTTCTAACACTGGTTGGTTGCACATAATCGCTGTTGGACAGCGTGCCGCCTAGCATGGTGAGACCTCCCACATCCTGAATGCTCTCCTCTCTGTGATCTAAAGAGTGAGACAATTGAGCATCTCCTCATCTCATGCATGTTTGAGCCTGGTTCATTTTCTGGCAGTAGGCTGTGGCCTTGCTGCACGCTCTCCTCAGCCTGTGGACACACCCTTTGATGAGGTCTGGTGTTGATGTAGCAACTCCATGGGCATGACAAGCGTCATTGTCAAGCAATATTTTAATTCTCTCATCATCCTTGGAGCTTGGACATTGTGGAAACACCGGAACAACTTGCATCTTTAATGATGCTTCTCGAAGCTAACCAATAGCTTTGATACTCAATGGAAAGGAGGCTTGGCTGTGGAGTATGGCAGAGGCTAAGGGGATTTCCTTGCTCCCTGCTCCTGGCCCAAGTTGGCGCTTAAGCCACTAGGTCTAGGTCTGGTCATCTGTTCTTTTAAACTGGTGTGAGTGTAATCTATATTCTGAAAGGTGTGTGGATGTGTGTTGTACACAAATCTTCTGTGTATCTGAGAATCTTATAATTTTTACACATAATGACAAAGGTAGACAAACCACTATTAATCTTTTATCGGATGCAGTTCTCCTTAGTAACTATGCTCTCTGCACAATCCTATACATCAACAGGAGCCATTATTTTATTTATGAGGAAAGGGAATCCACTAGCTGCTGATGTCAGGCAAGTGGTCAGTGTTGACCAGGTGTTGTATCGGTCGTTGAATTAATACTGCAGCCAATTCTTGTTTTCTTTTGTTTTTGCAGTACCTGTCAGAATCATCTTCGGTCCTCTCTGGAAGATCCAGGCACTAACTAGGGTGAGCTTCCCATGGCAATCAGTACATTTCCTGGTGTATATGTGCTTTTGTATTTACGATGTTACGTGTATGTCTATTTGTAGTATCGATGAGTTTGCCTTCTGACATATTTTTCCAGGTAGTTCAGATTTGTTTAGATCTTTGTGGCTAATGAGCAATCGGTATTCGGTAGTAGTAATTTCGAAGGAAATGTTCATGATTCTTTTGGTCCTACTTGGATATAGGATGTTGGTCTTGGTCCCTTATGCTGCAAAGAAACTGAGACATCCATAAACTTTAATTCACACCATAAATGAAGTGGTTTGGTACCCAAAAAAATATCGGATCTTTCTGTGGAACTGAGAATTTAAATAAAGGGATTTTACCTGATGGTACTGCAGGTATGCTTTAAATATTTCATAATTTTCACCCTAACATTTCTATGCTAAAGATTAAATCAAGGGAAAATTCCTTATCGGCCATCGAAAAAAGTTGAGGTTCCTTATTAGCCACTGAAATATTGAGTTTCCTTATTAGCCATCAGTAAAGTCAATGAATATGTGCCCAATCTTTTGTCAGTTGAACTGTTCTTATTTATTTAGTAGCTGAACTAAAACCTCACATTCTCTACTTTGTCTCTCTTTTCCTCTTCTTTTGACTAACTGCACCGTTGCATTCTCATGTGCTGTTTAGTGTTTACTACACAACACTGTATTAGTTTACAATATTATTGCAGATGTTCACATACCTTCTCAATGCATTTTATTCAAGTAGTTCTTGATAACTGTTTTTGTTACAGGTACAACTTCTATTTTAGCCTAACTACAGTAAGGGAGACCCCTACCGTTCAATTCATTAAAAAAGAAAAGGAGCCCAAAAGAGGGTGACCCGTACAAATGGGGTATAAAAGGAAAGAACTGTACAAAAAGCAAACCAAGGGCTGTTCTAGCTGAAAGCTGAAATACAATTCTATTAATATATTACTACCACTATTCTGCCTTTATGAGGTTAATCAGTTTATAAACTTCTGATTAGTTTGTCTTACTTAACTGTACGGAATTGTATTGTGCAGATCATATAGCACCTCTTATTATATGCATACACACTTCTATTCAATAGCCAATTTCCTCTTTTTTAAAAAATGGCCTTGACCAAACAATGAAATTCAGCTCAAATGAAAAAAAAAACTTAGTGTAATATTATTAACATTCTAACAACACATTACTCCTTTTCCTTTTTGCAGGCACAAGGTTCAAATGAGAGTGAGCTTGAAACAAACAAAAAAAAAATCAGGGAAACAAAACAGTGATGCCACCTTTGATGTTCTAATTATATCCTATGCTTTCCACTCTGTAATGAGACTGAGCTGCAGACTAACCAACTATGTGAACCACAAGGTATTCTTTAGGTCTTCTGCAGAATTTGAATGCTTTTTGGTTGTTCAAATGACTTCTTCCAAATTTGAAGGCATACTGGGTCAAGGGAAATTGAATGAACCACCAAGCTGTGAATTGGCAGCTGCTGATGGTGGCTTGATTGCAATCCAGAGCAACGATATGGTGATGGCAACAAGTCCAGACCAGACGTATACAATAGTGGGTGTCCTGCCTCTTCTGCCCATCAGTCCCTTTGCAAATGGATATAAATGTGCAAGCACCCAAAAGCTGAAGAATACTCCTCCGAGAAGCTTGCTCCACTGCGGAATTGTGCTGTAAATTGTTCGGCTGAAGCCAACCGCAATGGCAACAAGGTTGATCATGATGATGGTGAGAGGTGGTATCATTAATGATGTCCACTTCACTATGTAGAGTTCTGCAAATTCATCCTCTATATCATCGCCGACCTGCTTTGATGTGAGTGTGAATGATATCTCAATCCCTGCAATAACTTTCAGAAGACCTTGAAGGACCGCAGCAAGGTGAGCACTAGTTCCACCAATGAGCCAGAACTGTTCATTTCTCCACCACTCCTCCAGTGCAATTCCGGACCACTTGATCTCCAGCATGGCCAGGAGGCAAAGTGTGATGGTTATGATAAGTAGGTATGTTAGGAAGGTAACATTGAGTGTTTGCACAATGAACTGTCCTGAGAAAAGGGAGAGTGCGGGAAGGAAGCAGTAGACAATGAGGAAGATGGATGTGAAGGGATAGATACCAACATTAAGGTATGCAATCCTCTGGAGCACCTGTTGACAGAGAAGATTGTTCAATTTTTTATATTGAAGAATCCAGAATGCAATAGTAAAGGGTAGTAATTTATGAGGAGCTTGTAGTGCATACCTTCATCTTGGAACTGGCAAACAGTGCATTGTTACGGGAGAAGAAGATCTCAACAGAACCAGTAGCCCATCTAAGCACCTGGTGCAAGCGGTCTGTAAGGTTGATAGGAGCGGTCCCACGGAAGGCGTCACGCTGAGTGACACAGTACACAGACTTCCATCCACGATTATGCATTCGGTACCCTGTCACCACGTCCTCTGTGACAGATCCATAGATCCACCCGACCCGTACACCCCATTCTGTCTTCTCCTCATACCAACATGAGATCACACTGATTGCTTCTGCCACAATGGATGCATCCAACATTTCACGTGGAATTGTTAGAGCACCAGGTGGACGGCCATTCTTGACAGATGGATGGTCAGCCAAGGGTCTACCTTGAAACTCAGCTACTGGAATGGAGTCAATAAGAAAGCTCGAATTTCCAAACTTCTTTGGAAATGTTGCGAGGTTCATGCTGTCCCCATCAAAATCACCCATGCGAAGAGCCATGGTTTCCTCAGAGTTGGCATTGGAAGCCGATCCCTTGCGGCGGCGTGGGAGGCAGCAACTGCAGAATCCAGGGCTGTGATCTTTGGAACGAGGCGGGTCAAAGCCATAGAGGGCAATTCGACGAAAGAGGCATCCAGTACCAACATACACTGGTCCTTGCAGACCGTCAAGTGCACGCATGTTGACATCGAAGAATACAGTGTTGTGGTTTGCATAACGATCAGAGGGATCAATGCCTTCAAACCGCTGCGGGAACTGCACATAGCAGAGGCGATCTCCGCCACGGTCCATCATAAAGCACATGCCCTCCCTTAAAGCTTTTGAGTTGTACACGTAGTGATCACAGTCCAGATTAAGGATGAAAGGACCATTGGACATGATTGCTGATGCACGGACCAGTGCGTTCATGGCTCCTGCTTTCTTATTGTGATCATATCCTGGGCGCTTCTCTCTTGACACATACACCAGCATTGGAAGCCGCGTGTCAACTCCAGAAAAGTCAAGAGGTGATTTTTCATTGATGTTTCCATACATTGGCATATCACTTGGTGGTTTTAGCATAACCTGACATACAGAAGAATGGAGCCGTTAGTATAGTTGTGGATTTGAGGGTGCTTATACAGGATTGTGATTGAAGCAGTACCTGTATGATTCCTGCATGATCACCTCTAGCATGATCCTGTGAGGGGTTGAGCCATGTACCGGGCCAGTGAGTGCCATCAGCCATCCATGTTGCCTTAGGAATCTTCACTGGCTCAAATGGCTCATCGCCTCCAGCCTTCATCTTTTCCCTCTGAAGGTTCATTGCCTGGATTTCTTCACGGGCATGGTATGCATCAGAGCGGCGGCGTATGGCATCTGGCAAGCCATTAACACGAACCTTGAACTCATCATATTCACGCTTGATCCGCCTTCTGTCCTTGACGAAGTCAGGCTTCACCTTGTTCTTGAAGGGATCTCTCCTCAAATTGAAGTAGCTGTCAGGGTTCCTGGGTTCAATATCATGCTTCCTACAGAACGGCACCCAGAGATTAGCAAAGCTTGCTGCTTCAGCCATCGCTTCAAAGGTGAGCAGTGCCCCTCCATCATCTGACAGGTAACAGGCAAGCTTCTCAACTGGGTAGTCAGCTGCGAGGATGGAGAGAATTGTGTTTGCAGTGACCAGGACCGGTTCCTTCTCTGGATCAGCAGTTGACACGAAAATATCAAGTCCAGGGAGATCAGATTTGCCTGTTGGATTGTTAGGAGTTGGTGTCTCAAACTTCTCCTTGAGAACCGAGAGGTCCGTAGCACGGTTGATGGGGCAGAGCTTTGGAAGCTGGTCCAGTACCCACGAAAATGCAAACCAGAGCTCACAAACAATTGACATTCCCCAGAGCCAAATGGCATCATCATTTTGGTGCTTGATACGCCACATGAGGAAGAAGGCCAGTGCAACTAAGCGGATCAGGACAAGAAGCCTGCATGGGACGAGGAACAATGAGAACTTGACAAAGATATTGTTGCGACAATATTGCAAATGCAGAAATGAAACTCGTTGCACTTCTATGGGAGTAAAGAACATTGTAAAGGCGATACCTGTAAGGACTAATGACGGCTGCTGGAATCTTGAGCTTGCGGGTGAGCGGCCGCCAAGGTTTCGTCAAGAGCTCCTTGGGGTGCCCACCTGGAGCGCCTCCGTCTCCGTCATCATCGGCGCCGTCCTGCGGCCAAATGGCATTGCCGTAGCCATAGGTGCCTTTGGTCTCAAAGAGCCACCGGTTGTGATCAAACTCGCCGGACTGGTTGACGTCCGTCTTCTTCACCAGCGACATGCGCCTGTCCATCTTGCTGTCAGCCCGTTCAGGTCCTCGGCGCAGCGACAGCGCCCTTGTCACCTCCGCCGAGCCGACGATGTCCTCCCACTCGGTGTTCTTGTAAGGCTCTTTGCACCCGGGGCAGGCAGCGCCGCCGGCCTTGACAGCGTCAGTGAAGCAGTCGACGCAGATCCTGAACTCGCACTCACAAGGGAGGACGTCATCGCCGCGGCCATCACGCATGACCTTGGCGTCGCAGCCCTGCACCATGCAGCTGCTGGGGCCCTTGCCGCCGGCTCGCCCGGCGGCGCTGCCCTTGTCCATGACGTGCGCGCGGGTGACGCTGTTGAAGCCGCCGGTGAAGAGTGAGCCGGAGACGTACTGCTCGTCGGCGGCCTTGGCGACGTCCTCGTCCATGGGCTGGTTGTCCGGCGTCATCGGGATGTGGACGTGGTAGTCCTGGAAGTCCACGCTGCTGATCTCCGAGTCCAGGTCGTCGCGGGAGTAGCTGATGAAACGGCCGGAGTCAGTCCGGCGACCGAACACCACCGTGGGGGCCGTTGTCGGAGCAGTCGGCGGCTTGCCGGCACCGCCACCTTGTGGCGCCATGCGGCTGGAGCCGCTGTTCTTGAGGATCCCCTTGGACGCCATGCTCCGGAACAGAGGCTGCCCTTCTTTGGAAGGTCGTACTCGTCTCCTTCAAGCACTTAACCTCTGGTGCTTGATTGTTACGCGCTTGCTGATGATCTGCAGAATCCCGATTAGGGAGAAAAATGGAAACTTGTGTGAGACAAAACATGAAAAATTGGCATGTAATAGATCGGGAAAGAATTAATGGAGATTTCCCCGTGACGCGAGCTTCTTGTGCATTTATATGTTATGAGATGATTGTGCAAGAAAAGAGACGTGAATGTAGCTCGATAGTGTTGGTTTTACTGGTGAAACAGGGAGTTACTGTAGATCAGGGAGAAGATTGGCAGCAACGGTAGGCTTTGGTACTAGTTAACGGCTGATTCTATTTGTTTTCGGTATCTCCTTTTTAACAGTCAAATTTATAGCTAGAATTGATTGTTCCATTGTAATATAAGCTGATTCTGGCTACATCACACAATCTCACTCTGTTAAGCGTTCTAATGCAGCACAACATTGATGGTTTCCTTTCTAAGTTGGTTTGCCAAAACAAATAAGAAAATTGAAAGAGGCAGCAGAATGAGGCACAGATTCCCAAGTGATGCATCAATCAGTATATGCATACATTGGAGTCCATTCCTTGAAAGCTAAGTATGAAGAAAACTGAAAACAAAGGGCGTAGAAGATTGCTCACCTCTTTTTCACCATCTGAAGAGACGACGCGTCCACAGCAAACGACAGGGCAATGTACGCGGTTTACGAGTGTTTGTTTGGTAGGGAACTTTTTAGCTAGACTAAAAAGACCAAGTCCAACAATCAAAAGGAAGTAAACCAAGAAAGCTGAAGCCTGAGCTGAACCTGTCAAGGGCAAAGCTGTGGATTGCTTCAACCACGCCGACTGACTGACGTAGGTAGGCTTCAATGGCGGCGATGGATCTGCATATCGACGGCGAGATCGTCGATCGGGAGGCTGGAAGAAGCTAATGGATGATGGCGGTGGGGCAGCCAGCTGCGTCGATCGTTATTTGAATGGTTGGAGCTTTTGAATCCAAGGAGGGGGTGATTGGTTTGGTAGGGAGAGAGGCGCCAGTGGAGGAAGAGGGGCAGAGGTGGGGCGCACGAACGAACGCCAACGCGCCGAAGTGACGACCGACTCATCAGAGGTTTGCTCCTGGATACAATTTATATTGTCATTAACTGGGTGAGTATGGCATGTGGGTTCCCACCTAACGAGCCAACGCGCGAATCGTCAAAAAGAGAGAAAAAACGCGCGAATGGACTCGGATGGAATTAATATTGTCTGAATGTGTAGCTTCTCTCGTCGTTCGTACATGGCTCCTCGATTCATAGGAGCACCTGCACCTGCTGAAGTTACTCGTTTACGTATCAGTATTGCTGTAACAAAAGTTCACATTTACACATGAGTATCTAGCTCACACGAAACAATCCCTTTAACTTGCAAATCTTATTGCGGTGAATGTTAGTACGTGGGTCCATGATATGCAGAACCATTGGGATAAGTTCATTTTGTGTAATCTGCTTTCGCCTTATTAATATGAATAATTTATCTGTGGGACACATTGAAAACTTGGTTTTGTCTGTAATGTCAGCAATGCTAGATCTTTCAATAAAAAGAAAAGTTCATCCCGAATGAACAGACATGTATGCACAAAAAAAAAACAGAGTTTTTACTCGCTAATGCTGCCACAATCAATCAATTTTCCAGTCATCAGGACTTCAGGAGTCGTGGATGTCATGTGAAAGCGTCCTCGTTCAGGTCGTGCTAGCGACTCCCTCCATTCAGCTGATGCTGCTGGGTTCTCTCCTTCCTTCTCCACTTTTTAATTTGCAACTCACCAGATTCTACCACACAACGCGATGCGATTGCAATCCAACCTCCAAATCTGCCAAATTCTTGCTCGCTCGTTGGTGTTTCCTGCTTGCCAATTCCAACGCCTGTTTTTGCATGCACTGCAATCGTACCGAACCGATTCAACGTCGCGGAGCAGGCCAGGTTCCAGCTTTGATTTCAACCAACCTTCCAGATGTCAACTACGTCCAGCACACGGTCTAGTTCGCCGAGACATCATGCGTGGCATCACTCTCACATGTTTTCTCTGAGTTGCGCACACGATCACGCCAATGTTTGTTGCTCCCAGCTCAGGTTTGTGAACAAAATAATCTACTACGTGCGCAGCTTGTTGACCACTGCTAAATTCAACATCATCATCATATATATGGCATGTAGATGTAGGAGCAGGTTAGAGTATATAATCGACAAACCACAAAAACATTCATTCAGGAACGAAGAGGAGAAAAATATCGGTGCTAGCCTTTCACCTCGATTTATATACCAGTAGAGAAATATCTAGCTTTAAGTTTGTGAAATGAGAATGGGAAATCTGTAAAAGGGATTAAAAAACAGACAAGAACATGTAGCGCATCTGACATAAAAAAATGTAAGAAATTTTTTTAAATAAAAATGTAACAGTTGACTTGGTATCGCCTATAACTATCGCTCCGTGTGCGTCATCTAGAAAACAGAAATTGGACGGTCTGACGGTTGTTGAACAGTGCAAGTGAACGCAAGAGGTGTTCGCGGAAGCCATGGCAATGTGGGACGGACTGGACTGTCCATGGCAAAAGGTGCTTGCGCCGGGTGAAGGATGATGGCCCGTCTGGTCTGTGGCCGAGCACCCTATCGCGGCCCAGGAGCATGAAGTGCATGCGGCCTGTTTGATTGGACACCTGGCCCAAACTGCCTCGGCCAGCAGCAATCTCTCAGCCACGAGTGTCTGAGATTGCTGTTGGGTCAGGTAGATTTCTCCAGACAGATTTCTCAGGGTCTCAAGCAAACAAATCTTTATAGGAGCTCATCACTCATGTATACCGGATGCGGCCGAAACGCTAAACCTTTTGCTTTTCATTGAGCAAGACATGGTCACATGGAGTCACAAGCTTTCCGAGATTTCAAGCATGGATCGGATGTCATGAGATGAGAACTTTGTTAATTGATTTGCTTTCCTTTCCCCTTCACGTGCAAGACCAATCCAACAGCACTGTGCACTGGATTTCAACTTTAAGACGACCTTCTACAGGTCAGATGCATCTCTGCCAGGAATTGAGTTCAAACCGGTGAGCGACACGGTCTTAGTTGCGCACACGTTCAGTACGGTTCCAACCAGATATTGCAGACACGCACGTTGTCTTGTGTGTTTGAGTGTTGTGCTTCTTAAACCTCATTTGTATTAAGTAGTGTTAGAGCGAACAATGCGTGTGTGATAAACCTCATTTATATGTTATAGCAGTGAAAACATAGTATACGGGGTTTGGGAATTTCTTCCCGAATTACATGGATGTAGCTTCGTAGCTATTAAGCCAAAGCAAAAAACTTACGGCTAGATGATCCTAGGGATTCCCGCAGCACGACCGACCAGCAAAACAACAGGTGGATAAATGGAAAGACCAGTTTCAACAACGAAACATTTCATGCTGAAGCCACCAGTCATAGAATAAAACTTTCCCAGGCATAGCCAATATCTGCCAATATAGTGTTTGACTAGTAAGTACTGTACAGCAGGGAACTCATAACGCCCAGGTAAACTATCCGAAAAAATACCTAAGATATAGGAGTGAGAGACTAGCACACGACACAAGGAACAGATTCAAAGCCTGACTGACAGCATACAGAACGGGCAAAGCCTATATCTGGCGGTCAGAAGCTGATGAAATCATCCTTTTGCTCCTTTCTTGGTGTTCTGTCCTGCTGAGACGAGGCACCGCCTTTCTTACCAAAGATCATGTCGTCAAGGTCCTGAAGTAAGTCGTCCCCATTAGACTGATCTCCGGAACCTGCTGGTTTCCTTGCATGGGCGTCTTTCAAACCCACAGCGGATGGAGATTCCTCAGGCTCCACTGTAACTGGAATCATTGCTGGCTCAGGCTCTGGCTCAACATGAACAGGTTCCTTCAGCTCTTCATACTTTGTCAGGACCTTCTGCAGTTCCTCGTGGATGCTCAATGCCTCGAAGAGCTGAGCCTCATTATCACCCGCTGTCTCAACAATTCTCTGGATTGTGTGTTGACATTGTTGGCATTGCTGAACGAGGGTAGTAGTCAAGTCATCCTGCATGCATGAGGTACAACAATCAACAATGACAGGTGATGACAGAGCAACTCAATCTTTTGTATTGTATTTATAAAACTATCATATAAACAAATATGAAATGATAGTCAGGAAGTCCCCATTCAACAATTCTAAGTTAGTCTCAGGTATTGCTATGCACCAATTATTGTCGAAACAACAAAAGGATACAAGATGCGCATCAAAATGGATACCTTGCTGTATACACTTTATGTGGCTATATATTGTAATAAAAGTTAACAATCTCGAATATAATTTAGGCATGTACAATCCCAGATAAAATCATCAACATGATTTGAACAGTTCTTCTTAGGAGGAATGTCTTCATCTATTGCACACTTACATAACCATCACATAAGCCAAAAGAGTTAATCAACAAGACTGACAACAGACTAACCTGTAGGACCTCTTTCTGAGGAGAAGAAGATAACACTGTAGAAAGAAGTTCAACAGTATTACGAGCCACCTCAAATGCCTCATTAACTTGCACAGCAGGAACAGTTCGAACAGGAGCAAAACTCTCCTCTGGAATTTCTTGATATCCTTCTTGTGCGGCCTCTGAATATGGTTCCATTGCAGGCACTGAACGGGGAGGAGTAAATATTGGTGCCAGGCTCTCTTCATCACGCCCAGGGAAGCGAATTCCTCTAGATCTCAAGCTCTGGAAAGAATACCAAAAAGGTCATTTGCATGTTTTCAAGTAATAGAAACCCACATGCTGGATAAACACACTATACGTCCTACTGTTCAAGGCACAAAAGTAATGAATGGTTACATATTAAACCATCAATAAGAGAATGAAGAAAAAATGCATCTGTTAACAGGAAGAAGCAAATTCCATACAGATAACACATCAACTGTCATTCATTGTTTCAGGTTACATTTCAGAAAGGTAATTGAACAAAAAGGCACTACATTGATTTACCTTGTAGGTTTCTTCATATACTGGAAGATAGCGGAGGTCATCTCCAGATTCTCCCCAAGCTTCAATAAGCATAAGTGCCTTGTTTCTGTTGTTGACTATAGTCTGTGGATCATCGATCAATCTTACCATCTCATCAAGTAACCTCTCAGCAGCAATCTCAGAGAAAGCCTTCTCACAGTTTTTGACAATGGTCTCAAGCAGGACAAGAGAAAGATACTGCACCCGCGGATTCTTCAACGTAATTCTTCTCTTGATGGCACGAATCACTTCGACACTGTTGACCCTCTCAGTGTTGACCATGTCGCATATCTCAAGATTCGTAGCCCAATCAGGTGCATCCATGGTCTCCAAAGTGGCTTCATCGACAATCTTGTCTGCCATGTTCTGGCCCTGGAAAAACTCCTTCATTTTGAAACTCATGTTGCTCACGCCAACTGACATCTTGCGGCTAACTTCTGCCCCACTTACCTTGAGCCGCTCGCCCAAGGCATTGACTTTGTCCATGAGATTATCGCTCATCTTGTCAGGGTGCTTTGCTCCTAGAAACTAATCTAACTCTGTAGGCATAAAAAGGGCAATTTTAGGATGAATAACAGAATAAAATGTTTTTATCTGCGAAAACAAGAAATGAAGAAAAAAATGCTTCAGTCCTAGAATACGGAACAGCTGAGCAGATTAACAGTAAAAATAAAATATATACATAAGACCATGCCTGAATTAGGTCTCCAAATGGTAATTGTTCTACATGCAAGTAGGAGGAAACATGAAACCATAACTTTTCTTCAGCGTTTCATTAAATAGTTCACTGTTGGATTCCAATAGACTGAGAACGAGTATTACTGCAAACCTTAAGAGTGATGCTAGTTGAGTTAGAAAACGAAATCCTGGGGGTCGTGCTTCGATTAAACCGTATTCCCAATTTCCTATCCTATAAGTAGGGAGTAAATTGTACGGCGAGCGTACTTGGCACCGCAGCTGCAGCAGGATTTCAGAGGAATCTATCTTGAGATCAAATACAATATCGGCGGGGCACAAGAAACCCCTGTGGCAGCTGCTGTTTAGCCGTAGATCACAACAGCAGCAGAAGTAAGAAAAATCTAATGTTTCTTGTTTTAGGTTGCCCGCCTGACTCGGGGAAGCCACCTCTCTAATCGCTGTGAGTGCTGAGATAAATGGATCGCGGCAGAGTACCTGACGGCCGCCGTCCCGGGTTGCTCTCTTCTCCTCCTCTTCCGGCCGCCGCGCAATCGCCTCCTTGGGCTCCTTGCCGGTTTCTTTCTCCAACTTTACCTTTCTCTCTCTGTACCCCGTGCCGCCACAACGAAAGATGGATTCCGCGTCGAGCCTCGGCTTCGTTCTCTTTTCCCTGCCTTTTCCCTGTCCTCCGTCTCCGTGTGTCAATATCGGTGCGTCATCGTAACCCTTGAATATGACTTATTAGGTCTCTCATGCTCAGCAAATGAAGTACTGATGTATTAGTATTATATTTACTTTGCAAAACAAAAATACGGTCAACTAGTAATTCATTACATATATTGCCAGTTGCCACGATCTCAACTGTCGTTGAACTATTTTGTTGACAAGGTTTCAAAACTTTTGAGCTGCTTTTGAGAAGTTGTTTTTCCGGTCATCTAAATTATGATTCAATTATATAACAAACTCTTCATGAATCATGATCCCTACCTTTTGGCCCTCACTATAGCCTCCTAATCCGATGTGTCAACTCCCATCTCAGCGATGTCTCTATTTGTTTTCATTATGTTAAGATAATATTGTGTTTCTACCCTTGGTTTGTTTTCTAACTATGATTTTATCTCTTATTTTTCAACTTTATAATTTTACCTCTGATTTTTCGGAACTAAGCTAGAAGTTATCCTTGTGGTTTGCGATTTACCCTAATTTGCTTTAAAACTAGAGATAAAATCATAATCATAAGGATAACTTCTAGCTTTATTTTAAAAAATCAGGAGTAAAATCACAAGCTGAAACAAGAGGAATAAAATTGTAATTAAAAGGTAAAGTAGGGATAGAAATACAAAAATCCCTTATGTTAAAACACCTAATACTTTCATTAGGACAATTTCTCCTAACCTTGGGTCTCGCTTGACACAAGTTCTAAAAACCAACTTATTTGAAAAGTTCGGAGTGAGATAATGTCTATAGGAGCAGGGGCGGAGCTGCAGCCCGTGCTGGGGGGCTGCAGCACCCCCTTGGGCCAGAAAAATTCCATTACCCTGCATATTTAAGTCCATAAAAAAATAAGTAATCTTTACAGCCCAGCACTCCCTCAGATAGGAAAGCAATTAAGCCACATCTAGGAAAAAAGAAACTCCAGTATTCACGTCTATAATCGCTTTTTTCTTGTCGTTTGCAACCCTAGAATCGTAACCATCGCAGCGTCGCCGCCCTCGTTATCTCACGTGATTCCTTGACTCCCTGTCCTCGCCTCCTCCCAGACTCCACAATGGCAGCCATCTGGGGTGAAATCAGCTGAGTGCGACGGTATCGAGCGCCACCGATCAGTTGATCACTAAGGTAAAACGTTTTTTGGTAGGAGACTGGAGTCATTTGATTCAGTTTGTCAGACATTCAATTTTATATTGCTAAATGCTACGCCACTGTCTATTAGGAATTTTTTATATGAAAAAATTTTATAAGAAAGATGCCTGCAAAAAGAGTTTTAAAAGTAAAGATAATAGTATTGAGCAGAAAAGGCCACGTATTAAACTTGATATGAATGATATAGTTGTTGATCCTGGGCTTCGGAAGCCAATCGATGAGTTCCATCCTGACATTAGGGATGATGCTAGGAGGACATATTTACAGTTGGGACCATATCAACTAATTAGTCATAAATTTCCACGTGTAAAGGAAACAAAGCAGACAAGAGGATTTGTTGAATCTTGGTTCAAAAAATTTGATTGGCTAGTGTACAGCGTGCATAATGATGCAGCTTATTGCTTTTACTGCTATCTATTTAAACCACAAAGAACTAGTGATTTTGGGCAAGGCACTGATGCATTCACTAAAGTAGGGTACAAAAATTGGAGGAATACATTAAATTCATTCAAGGATGATGTCCAATCAATTGACGGCTATCACAATAATGCAAGAAAGCATGCTTTTAATTTCAAAAACCAGAAACAGAGTGTGATTCGTATGTGGAATGATACAAGCACACAAACGGAGCAACAATATCAAGCTCACATGCTTATCATATTAGGCATTGTAAGATTTTTACTTTCGCAAGCACTTGCCTTCCGAGTCCAACAAATCCAGTAATAAAGGGAATTTTTTAGAGATGTTTGAATGGTATAGAAACAAGGATCCCAATGTTGCTAGTGTGACAGGAGAGGATGCTCCAGGAAATAATCAAATGACTAGTCCTGAGATACAAAAGGATCTAGTAAGAGCTTGTGCAGAAGAGACAAGTGAGAAAATTAAAATTGAAATGGGTGATCGTCTTTTTGCGATGCTTGTTGATGAGTCTCGTGATGCATCAATACAGGAACAAATGGCTATGATTGCAAGATTTGTACCAATAATAATGTACTTGCTTTTTATTTATTCACATTGTGTTATATATATATATATATCATATTTCATATACTATTTCTACGTTATAGGTATGTCAATGGTGAAGGCTATGTAATCGAGAGGTTCCTTGGCATTCAACATGTGTCTGATACTACATCATCTTCACTAAAGGTAGCACTGGATGTCATGCTTGTAAAATATGGTTTATCTATTTCCCGATTACGAGAGCAAGGATATGATGGAGCCTCAAACACGAGAGGGTAGTTTCATGGTTTGCAAAGACGGGTATTGGACGAAAATCCATATGCATTTTACATTCACTGTTTTGCCCACCAACTGCAGCTTGTGGTAGTTTCTGTTGCCAAGTGTTGCAGCTCTGTTTTTGATTTCTTTAACTACACCACTTTGATTGTTAATACTGTTAGTGCTTCTTGTAAGAGAAAAGATCAACTTCTGTAAGATCATCATGAAAAACTTGTCGACTAGTTAGAGAGTGATGATATTTTTTCTGGAAGGGGAAAAAACCAGGAAACAAGTCTTGCAAGGCCTGGTGATACACGGTGGGGAACACATCATAAAACATTAGCTCGTCTTCAACTCATGTGGACATATGTCAGTGAAGATGCAACTGATGCGGACAAAAAAAAACCCAAGCATCTGATTTGATAGAAAAAATGGAATCATTCGAATATGTCTTTGTATTACATCTTATGATAAGAGTATTAGGCAAGACTCAAGAATTGTCGCAGTGCTTGCAAAGGAAAAACCAGAATATTATTCGTGCTATAGGATTGATTGGTGCTGTGTTTAAGAGTATGAATGAGATGAGAGAAAATGGTTGGGGATCACTTTTTGAGGAGGTGAAGAGTTTTTGTCTCAAAAGGAAAATAGTTATTCCAGATATGGAAGACACTATACTAACTAGGGGTCGTTCAAGGTGTCGGGGGTGCTAAATTGGTGAGTTACTACCATCATTTCCACCATGGAATTTTTATTGTTGTGATTGATCAGATCCTTGCTGAGTTGAACAACCGTTTTACTGAGAGATCAACTTAATTGTTGAGATGCATTGCTTGCCATGATCCAAGGAATGATTTTTCAAACTTCGAGGAAGACAAATTACTTGAGCTTGCACGAATTTATGCTACCGATTTCTCAGAATATGATTGTGTAGTATTGAAGGACCAACTTTCTACATTCTTATATGATGCTAGATCCAATAATGACATTTTGAGATGTAATGATCTTGGGAGCCTTGCTGTAACAATGGTTAAAACTTAGAGGCATACATGTTACCCTCTAGTTTATCGTCTCATCGAGCTTGCACTGATTTTGCCACGCTCATCGAGCTTGCACTGATTTTGCCCGTGGCAACCGCATCAGTTGAGATGGCCTTCTCTGCTATGAACATTATAAAAAATGAGCGAAGAAATAAAATGGGTGATGAATGGATGAACAATAGTATGATATGCTACATTGAGCGAGACATGTTTGCATCCATACAAGATGAAAGCATTCTGCAACATTTTCAAGTCATTGGTGATCGTATGATCAGTTTAACCAAGAAGAAATGAAATTAATGGTGCATATTTTCTTCTCAATTTATCATTTATATCATAATACTCTTTTTTTTACTATGTTGCGTGTACACTCTACTTTTTGTATTGTTCATTGTCACACTTGCTATGTTATATCGTTCGTGAGACTTTTTAGCTTGCTCGCACTTAGCACCCCTTAGCTCTATTCCTGGCTTCGCCATTGTATAGGAGAAACTAGATGTACTGCTGCTATTGTATCTAAACCCGGATGATAAGTAGTTTTACTGCCTATATCAACTGTGCTTATAGCAAATCTACAACGATTAAAAGGTACTCCGTCCTTTTTTTAATTATTGTCATTATTGATTTTTTAATTAATGTTAACCATTCATCTTATTTAAAATATTATTTTAAATGTATAAACTATATATCAATTTTCTTTTTAATAATAAAACAAATGACAAGATATATATTATTTAAAAAATTAAATAAGATGATTAATCAAAGATTTATAATTAATTAAAAAAATTAACAACGATAACAATTTAAAAACAGAGGAATCATACAAGAATCTGTGGACACTTTGCTACATGCACTTCTGGTTGATTCAGAACCTATAACCGCTTGCCCTTAACAGTGATGGGAAATTGTTTGACCTATACCACCCCTCCTTGCTGAGTTAACAAATCACGCGCGCACGAAGATCCTCCTAACTCCTCCGATCTAAAAATACTATTATTTTAACATGTTTACTAGCTTTCAATCAGCTAAAACATTTTAGTCAATAATTTGTTACTTTGTGTTTTGATTTTTTTTGTAGGATTATCTATATAATAATTATAAACCATTAGATCTAGATCTAATGGCTCTATGAGGTGACTGAAAGTTGTCTCGGCTGAAAATTAGCAAGTCCCTTATTTTAAACAGGAATAAAGAACTACTCTTTTTGTTTTTAAATTATTGTCGTTATTAACTTTTTTATCAATTTTGACTATTCATCTTATTCAAAATATTATTTTAAATATATAAAATTTTAAAGTATGATTAATTTCATTTGATAATAAAACAAACTATGACAATATATTTGATATTACTTAAAAAGTTTAAATAATACAAATGATCAAACTTAAGTAAAAAAGTCAATCATAACAACAATTTAAGAACAGAGGGAAATGAACTACGGTGGCTTGTCTTAACTCAGCAATTGAAAAACAGAGAAGTATTGCTTAAGCGTACGCCGCGATAAAATTCATCCACCAGTACAACAGAAGAATACGAGAGGCCGTGTGAATGGAAAAAGAATAGTACATCGACACAATAGCTCTCGTTACTTTTGTGTCCCCACATATTTTCAAAAAATTAAAATTTTATCTCCACATGCAAAAAAATTGTTGGCATCAATCTATATACATGAGAACAATACAAAAACATGGACAACAGAAATCCACATACTGGAGTGCTTGTGTTCCCTATGCAAGTCGCTGGATTCTTCTTCGGCCTGCAATACTACTGTGTAGTGTGCAGAGGATGGTCCGACAAAGTAAACCCGTGCACAAACCATGACCGCAAAGGAACCCATCATGCAAGTTTTCTTATCAATGCGAAGCGAACAGGTCATCGCCCTGACCTACCAGCAGCAACTGCAGAGTTCCTATAACTGTAAGATCAGCAGCGGGCTCATATAAAGTGCTGTGATACCAGAGTTCAATTTCTCCCAGCAAAATTTACAAAGCTGCACCCACTTCATCTTCTCTTCCAAAAGTTGAAACGAAATAAGTCACTGCAGAACCCAGACCTGAATATCACATAATAATGATTAGGGTCAGTGAACAAATTATCTTGTGAATGAGGGATGAAATAAGCGCTTGCTGTGGGCTGTGGCCACAATGCTTAGTTCATGACTATATTTAGTTAACTACCAAGCTAGATGTAATGTACAAGAATATGATATCTTAAAAAAAATGCTAAGTTCAATGGCAACCTACTTAGGAAAATTAAGGGAACAGCATGCAAGAGGTAATCTAGCACAATACTATGAAAATGTTCCACAATTTTCACAACAATACCCATGTCGGAGGTAAAGTTCATGGTTAAAAATCAAGTAATTGTAACCACAAGAGTTGAAATGTTTGGTAACAGCAACAACTAAATTAAGAGGATTTGAAGGTTTAAAAAAAGTTGCTCATACTGGATCCTACCATACTAGCGTTTGTGCAGCCACAAAAAGAATGAATGAAGCTCATGTCAGTATTGAACAAAACTGAAATGCTCGGATTCATCGCCATGGTTGTGAAAGTGAGATGACAGGGCTTGATGCAGCTGCTCCATGATCTCTAAAGATGGCAGTCTTGAGCACATTATATTGATTAACAACAGAGTCATACAAAGTCTTTGCAAATAACTCCCTTCCCTGCATAAAAATAAAAGAGGGGAAATATATTCACAACAAAATTTCCAAGAATAAAACAAGAATGTTAAGCAAAGAGGTACAGTGCACCGAATCTATATGAGCAACAAGCTGACACTAACTTGAAAATTTTACAAGTACCATGTAACATATCCTTTATACTGATTTTTAAATAAGAAGCCTTTTCGGCTCAACAGAGAAGACATTGAAGACTGACATACTATCCAGAATTTAACATTACAATAGAAGAATCGAACGGCTAGTCACCAGTGAGATTGATAAGGTTGGTGAATATATAGAAAAGGGAAATTCGTTGGCAACCAGGTTGGACACCATCTCCAAACTAAAATAAGATCAGGTTGAACACCATCTCCAAACTAAACAAGAATGGATCAGCTGTTCATGAATCATGACATGGTGAATAGAGAGATGAACCATGTACATTTATGCTAAAGGGGCCTATAATTGTTAACTTCCACTACATGGTTCAAATTTATGACATCTAGCAATGATCCATTACCATAACTTCTCATAAAGAAGGCACAGAGAACCATGCCAGCTTATATATTAATTAAAATACTATGGTCCAATTGACTATTCGTATAGTGCCTCCCCCACCCCCAAAATCGATATCGTGAAAACATAAAGTACACAAAAGTAGCTTTGCGTAAAATAGATTAAAGACTAGCACAGGATGGTCACTCCTGCCAACAAATGGCCTGTTACAACACAAAACTATTGTCAAAGCATGGGCGGAGTAGAGAAACTGAACTTGACCTGACACAATAGAGAACAGACCTCATCAATGTTCTTGGTGTTTGCTATTTCCTCATACTTCATTTCTTCAGCTGCTGATAGGCCTACCCCATGGAAGGATATCATTCTTCGCTCACCAATCTCTTTTTCAACCTATTCAATTTAATGAAAAGAAAGTCAATGAATTTTCACGATAAAGATTCCAAACTACTATGATGTAGCGATAAAATTAAACCTGCTGTGGTGGAGGCATAATTTCATAGCACAGCAATGATAGTGGATATATGTGCCCAGGAGTGCCAGAATGCTCCAGAAGCCTCCTCATATTGTCCACTGAGGATGTATCGAATGGCGCCTGCCCTTGTTTTTGTAAGAGATAGACAAGGTAAACATAAGGAAACTTAAGTTGCAAAAGCTAAAGACTTGTCATTGTCTTTGATTTTCTTGTCAGTTGACACTGTAACTGTGTCATCTACCTTTGTTTGATATCAATGCCACTAAATTGAAAAAAAAAATGTACCATAATGTATAGCACGACTGGAATGATAAGCCAGTCAAGCAATAGAGCAGAAATAGGAGGAAGAACAGGACAGGTAGGCAAGAGAACGTACCGGGCACCATTCTCCTGTCAAAGGATCCGGGCGGTCTCTACCACCACTTGGTGCTATCCAAATTATCTGTGAACCGCCACTGCATGACGTTGCAATAGAATAAACATGATCAAGCCTAAGAAGACAGTAGATATTATATATGACCTCATGCAACTAACTACTGACACCTTTCTAACTTCAATAAAAGTGCAGTAGGGGAATCCCAGCCTGTTTTCCCTCAAAAACAAATATAACATCATGCACTAAATGGCTCAACTCCATATAATTGCCTCACAAGAGAACAAAAGTCAACTAACTAATGGTTTTCAAATAATATAGAAAACGATAGTCACTGTTATATATTTAAATTCATTTTAGTACAATAAATAATCTTCGCTGAGGTAACACTAGGTGCTAATTTTCATGTCACAAAGTGTTTCACATGCATAATATTTTGACTGAAATTAATTGTGAGGTCATTAGGCACCTGCTTGTGTCACAAAACAGAGCTGAGTGGAAGGGACTCAATATATACATAGGGAAAAGAACCAAAAACTAACATGTTACTGTAAGGGAAGAATACCGTAAAAGCAATGCCATTTCCTTGAGGCTTCGAGTATTTGATCTCCTTTTCATCTCAATTAGTTCAGGATAATCATTCATATGCTTTTTGGAGTACACACAAATAAGATTTCTGCTGGAAGAAAATGCTTCATTAACAAATCAACAGGAGTAGCAGAGATAGCATTATCATGTATTCATAAGTTTATCAGGTGAAGAAAAGACCTTCCCATGCTAAATGGCTTGCAGAGAGGATCTGTAACAACCCTATCGCCAGCTATGTAAACCTACAGCAGGTCGCAAATTTAAGCCGACTTGATGAGGTCATGTGATTTGCTAGTAACTTGAAAATATGTTCACCGCCTTACTATGTTTTCACTAATCCACGGGTTGGTTTTTTCAAGCAGCAGTGCAATAATTGCTGGATCTGCCTCTGTCTGATGGTTAGACATCAAAACAACATTATGACCCTGCAATAATGTAGAATACATTTCAGAAAACATTGCTAATCAAGAACCACGATTGAAATATAGGTGTGTGTCAAGACAACTACTACGACATCTTGTTGCTTCGAGTTGTAATGGAAAATAACTTAGATATATTGTACCAGATGTGTTTCATGTGGGGAAGTTATATAAAACACAAAAATTATAGATCACAACAAAAAATTTATTAGTTATTTACAAATCTGCACCTTCCATCAGGTACCTGAAAGAATTCTAAAATAAATGAAACACAAAGACTAACTCGTGTAATTCCATAGACAGATATACACCAGAGATTTGAGAAGGTTTTGTGCCAAAACAGGCTAGGAACTGGAAGGCACGGAAGGACACAGCTAGATGAACTGACCTGCCGGAGCTTTTCTTCCATGTCGCGGAAAACAGAAATATTACCCACAAAGGAGTTCCTGGGCATATGAAGTTAATGACAGATGAGGGAACCATAGCAAGTCAATCTACAATACACATCAATGGAGACTCGAGTTGCATGCAATAGTAACATAGCAAACTTAACTATTTTAGCAAATAATCCTCTATCGAACAAAATATACTACTCTCACTAAACTAGTACTTAAATAAGTAAATAACTGTATGCTGCAAAAGAACAGTGACAAGTATATTCCAGAGCTTGAATTGAAGATCAGATACTACAAATTGCTTCCTCTATACACATATTCCAAACAAACAAAACACTCAACAAGTTAGAAATATGAATGATTGTGCTATGTATACTATAGTAGTAGTAGAACATCACGAGAAGGGAGTTAAAAAGGAACCTTGACACTCAACAGTCTACCTTGTAGACACTTAACGGATACCAACTGAAAGGTGCGAAGAGACTAAATGAATATAGCTGACAAGGCATGATTCCCCTCTCCAGTTTAAATGCATGACAACAAAAAGTACAAAAGATTGTGAATTACATTCATTCGAATCAAGATTCATAGATGTTCTCAGGTCAGGTTTTGCATTACCTAAAATCGACCAATGGCCTAATGTAGTTCTGACCGAACATGTAATAGTCAAATGGTTCTCTGATAGCTTTGTGATAAGGTGGGAAGGTAAATGGATCCTGCAAAAGGATAAAGCTCAACATTAAAAGGCGTCTTGGAGCATGCCATAAATTGCCAGAGCAAAAAGGAAATGTCAATGGTACAGGAATAGAAAGTAGCAACCTGACAGTCCAACAGCACACGATCAAACATAGTCATCATATTTGAAATCATAATCTCGTATGCATTAGGGTCTCCATTTTGCAGGACCTGACAGCAAAATACAGATGATATATATGAAGCATGACGACACAATAATAGTAAACAACAAAAGATGCAAAGTATTTACTGCATTTTTGTAATTGCAATACAGCTCTTCCAGGTTGCTCGCAACATCTGCTGGCAGTTTCCCATTCTCCAGTTCCTTTCTGACTCCCAGAATAAACTCTGCGTCCACGATAATAATGAACAAATCAGTCTCTCCATTAACCAATTATTTCCTGCTAATGGCACTGGATAATTATTAATTCCTATTAGGTTCGATCCAGTTGATCAATGCGACTGCAAGCAACTTTGTCTGCACTACTACTAAAATGCAGCTGCAGCATTACTAGAGTAAATCCATCGGTATTCAATAGTAATAAGGGTGAAATGAAGTAACTGGTGTGAAACAAAAGAAATGATTGAAAAAATGCTGGGGAAGAAATACATAGGCAAGGCGAACGGCATTGGGAAGCAGCATCAGCAGCAATCCAAACCTTCCTCATCGAGCTGCGGCGAAGGACCCACCACCTCCTCTGCGCCCATGTAGGAGGCGAGCACGGCGCCCTTGGCCGGGACCCGCGGGCCCCGCCACCCTCCAGCCGCCCTCCACGCGGCCTTGGCTTCCAGCCGGGGTGCCCCGCGCCCGGACCGCAGGAGCCTCGCCGGCGCGGTGAGGATGGCGGCCCGCGGCGCGGTCCAGGGGGACGACGAGGAGGAGACAGCGGGGCAGGCGCCCCCGGCGAGCGCGACCAGCGGCGGCGCGTGCATGTGGTACGGCGGCGGCGGAAGGTTCTAGAAGCCTAATCCGAAAACCCTAGTGGGGAGTAGCGGGGCGTCGGGATTTGCGGAGGAGTCCAGCTGGTGCTGTGGGCGGAGGAGAGGAAGTAAGCCACGGACGGAGAGGACGAAGCATCCACGGACGGCGCGCAACAGGCCTCGGCCCGCCCACCTCCCTGCGCTTTTCTCTTGTTTTTGTTTTCTTTCGATAGAAAATTAGAAAAAGGAAAATGTGATTGATATTTATATACGCCTATCGTGTGTGGGTAAGGATTGTCGCGCGACCTCATTGGATTGGATGACATCCCACCTTCTATTCTGTTCCCTTCCTATGGTGTTTGCACACACGTCCTTGTCCATGCTATATCCTCTATCCGCTACCTGTAGGAGGAAGCATATTGACGTCATTTATACACATCCTCTTCATATTTATGATATATAAAAAAGGTTCTATTGCATTTTTATAATAGATTGTGGTTGTCTAGTAAAAAATATATTTTTATATATTTCTCTATTTTGTGTAGTGGTAAGAAAATATTGTTAGTTGAGTGATGTTAATAAAAGAAGTTAATTTTATGAACCCATCAATACTTTGGGTTCATAGTCATAAAATTATTAAATATGAAACCTATTTCACATATGCATCAATACTTTTGGTTGCGGTTTTACAAAACCACCATTTTTTGTACTATACGTTTAGATACTCATGGTCCCACATGTCATTTATAGTAGTTGAAGTTGTAGATCCTATTGCCAATTCGGCCCAACTCCTATCACAGAATTAAGCAAAGATGACATGGTAGAATAAGCATGAGGTGACATCCTAGGCCTTGTAGAACAACAAGAGCATTTAGGAGGTTGATATGGTTCGACTCGGCTAAGTTAGCAAGTCGATACGGTTGAGTCCTCTTCCAATTCGTTGCAAAGATGTCACCCTCTCCTAAACTCGTCGTCATGCTACCTTGGTCACGATTATGTTGTCTCCCTTGCCAGCCTCCGTTGGAGCACCTTTGCTTGCTATCACTAGCCCACTGTCATCCGTCATGAGGACCCGATGGGATATGCAAGGGGTGAACTTTTGCTCGATAAGGTAATGAGGCTGAGGATGAGGTGGGGATGGAGGTTGTTCCCTTGACCTTGCCCCTCCCATTGCCAGACTAACTATTTATTTTTCTGATTTTATCTTTCTATTTCATCATTTGACATGGTTTCTGTCTTCTAACAACAAAATAGGACACTGAAAGGCAATAGCTGGTGTATGCCTATGCTATTTGGGTGGACTATTTTACCACTTTTAAGATAAGAGAAGATAGAGGAGTATCTATTCCAGCCGCTTACGTCTTAGGTACACAACCATGGAAGTTTAGTGCTATCCTTTAAATGTAGTTCGTTGCAAAATAAAGGTAAGGGTAGATAATAAGGAACAATCATTGAAGAGAGTAAAATGTATTTTTGTTCTTTAATTTTTAAGGACTATTGAATGTAGTGTATCTTAGGTTAATTGATCGGCTTTCACCGTGCTATATATTACTTCATTTAGATTTATTAATTTATCAAGTTACTTGTTATTCTTACTTTTACTAGTCTTTTTTCTGTATACTATACTTTTTCCACCTCTCCTTTTTCTATATTAAAAGCTGAAACGATAAATAAATATGAGACCGGAGGAGTATTATTTGCTAAGAAATAAGAATGGGAGGAGTTTTATTCCCACGCCTTTTTTTTTGGTGCTAGACATCAGAAAGACTTGCAACTCCTAGAATCAACAATTGTTAGGTAAAGTATGACTTCCCCCAATATGCAATGAAGATGGAGAGTATTTACACAGCTAGTCAGAGTTACATATGTATGGACATGATCTTTAACTTGAAGTCAGTCAGCCAGTCAATATTTTGTCATGACCCGAAGGTCAAATTCGCAAAGTCATCAGTAGACAAATACTTGTAGCAGCAAGATAATTTAATAATTAGACATAAAGAAAGTTCGACGTCGCTTTACAATCTAATGCAACGAAAAAGTCCAGGAGATTTTCTTAGCCGCCTAGGTATGGAGTAGGAAGTCGCCTAGAAACAAAGGTATGGTTTGATCTGCAACTTCATCAATCATCCATATAAATAAGCTCAGCAAATCCCCAATACGATGACCGTGTCTTTGTTCGTGAATCATGAAGTGAAATTCGCCGATTTATTTAAATACCCAGTTGTTGGTCCACATGAACATGAACAAGAACGAGTTAGGCCTTCTTTTTAATTAATCCACCGATGAATCTAAAGCGAAGGCAAATCTGAACTGTGGGGAAAACACTTTCAGAATCCGGCACCACCACGTCCCCTTGGGCTCCAGGAACGCACGCAAACGAGTCCATATAGAAAACGAAAAATCTGGAGCCATTGGACGGTGGCGATGCGGCTGCAGAGACCCTTGACCGGCGGTGTGAACCGTCAGATGAGACGGACGTCGGCATCACGCCGTCGCCATTTTGCTTACGGCGCAAGGAAAGAGGCGGCAACTTGGCATCCAAGTCAGGTGCACAGCGTACCCGCGTCCAGGTTGGGGTCGGGCCCACGTGTCGGTGAGAAGGTTGGACGCGTAGGGCGGTGGGTGGAGGAGAATAATGAAAAAAAACGGTGGGGGCCAGGCACGACAAAGGCGTGGACCTCGCTCTCATCCCCCTCCTCGCGTGGTTGCCCCAATAATTCCACCGCCGCACGGCTCCCCTGCCTTCCTCTCGCCTTCGCCCTCCGCCGCCGCCGCTCTGACCAGCAATTCATCTCGCCGGCGAGGAAGGTAGCAGCAGCAGAAGAAGAATCAGCGCGGGCCACCGACTCCGGCCGTCGCCGGGGCTAAAGTGGGGTCCGTAGGGGAGTCCTAGGGGGGACAAAAGGGATCGGACCGGAAGAGATGAAGATTTCGGCTTCGTCCGCCGTGGCTCCTGCTAACATCCCTTCTACTAACCCTCGGTAAGCGTCGACGCTCGGCGGATCTGCTTGTCTGGTTGACTGATCCCTTGCGGAAGAAAATCCCCTTTGTGTATCTGTTCGATCTGGATATTTTTTTCCCTGTACTCTGTAATCTGTGTGTGATCGAGAAACCGATCATGGTGGACTGAAGTAGTTTCTGGAGATTTTCATTCATGTTAGTATGTTATCTCGATGTACTGTTGAATTATCAAGTTTGCAACTTTCGGACGTGTGATCGTAATAATGTTGAACTGTTGTTTACTCCTGAAATTCTTGCCTGTCCATGCCTGCAGCAGACTTTTATGGGATGTAATTTAGTTGATTTAGATTCCCATGGTGTTAGTTACAAGAGAATTCTGGTTAATTTTACTCTCATGGAGCATATTATGCCTTTGTAAACTCTCTCTTCTACTAAATCGACGATTACTTTCTATTAAATGGAAAAAAGATGTGCTTAGTTCATTTATTATATATTGGATTTAAATTTGTTGGAGAACATGTTTGCGGTCCTTTCTCAGTTAATATCTGTTAGTTCGGTTCCTGTGATCATGATTGATACGTTATGGTCTTCAGTTCATGGGTATATTCGTTCGACGAGAAGTTGCTGCCTCATCAACTTGCCAAACAAAAGCTCTTTTGTCAAATTCTGTAAACTTATTTTGCATGGAAGGGCACTGTTGTTCAACACCACCAAAATAAATCTCCACATTTATCATCTATGTGCCATGCTGAATGATATCTTTAGATGTTTCAATGGGCATTAGTTCTTTTCTCATATATATATATATATATATATTTTGCTGTGTCTCTGAAATGCCGTGACAGTATATCATATTGTTGTGCTGATAGCTGTTAATTTTTCAAATTTTTTTTTCAGGACCATTCTGCCGATTCTCCTTTCTGACCGTACTCCTTTTAGTTTTAGCATTGTTGATATGGAAGTTGTGCATCTTCAGAAGCTTCTTTATTAGAGTAGTGTAAATAGTAGTCTTGTTCAGGTTCACTTTGGTTGGAAGAATTACTCTCTGGTTAGTGTTCGTTTCTGCTGGCAATAATGGCTGCGATGAACGAAAAGGTATTGGGTAAATGTGGAAGGAACATAAGTAGTCTCAAGAGAAAGCGAGACAGTCCTGCTGCAAACCATGCTGGTGCCTGCCGCACCTCTGAACTGCACCAGTCTCCTGCTGAAGTCTCTGCTGTTAGGTTTCACGTTGATGAAGACCGCAAGGCAAAAGTCGTGTGCCACTTAAACAGACAGATCTTGCAGGGCTATCAGAATTTCATGTCTAGTGCGCCACCAAAACGCATTGTACTCCGCCAAGGTGGTGACTGGAAAGACTTTCCAGAAAAAATTGTCAAGCTGGCCCAAGCTGACTTCAGGGCGAGAAAGACAATTACAGAAACAGGATATCAGAACCAGTTTTTTTTGCTGGATTTTGTGCATATGACATTCACAGACTTGAAGACAGGCTTCCAGAGGCCAATAGCTTGGGTTGATGAAAATGGAAAGGAATACTTTCCGGAAACATATATTCAAGATCAGAAATTGTTTAGGAAGAAAGATATTGGCAACGGAACTCATGAGTACGTTAGTGTTGAGCCGAATGGGTCACGAGAAATGAATGGCAACATTCCATCAGAAAGTTCTGCAGAAAGCCAAAACTATGACTCCAGTACTGAAGATGTTTCTACTCTGAAGAGAGTTAAGGATGAAAAGAGCACAATTTGTAAATATTATGGTGATGTGAGAGAGGCTACTGGTGAAAATGAGCCATGCTTGTTGCCTATAGCCTTTCAATGTTTACCACAGGAAGATAATCTGGGTGAGCTATCACGTGCTCAACGCACTAGCGAAGCTGTGGAGAAATTGTTGCTGCAGGGGATGGGTGGTATTATTGGGTCCAAGGACATCATTGGAATATACAGAACCCCAGTACTAGATGATCATGGAGAAGTCCGTTACCATCTTTTCCAAAAGCAAGTAAAGGCTGCTGGATGTCTTCGTGGAAACGCAAATGTCCGTTATGCATGGCTTGCTTGCTCCAAAAGCACTGTGCAGGAAATGATGCTGGGTGGCAGCTTGCAAATTCGTAAGCCCATTAATTGTCCGACCTACAGCAATGGAACCCTCCTGGCACCAGCAACTCGCTCCGGCACCTGGTACGTTCATAATGGGCTCCCCTTTCTTTTTTCTACTAGTTATTTGTGGACTCGTATAACTCATTGTTGAGGTGTTAATCTATTCACATGTTCCTGTATTCAATATTTTCCTTTTATTGGCATGATCTTCACATGCTGAGCTTTTAAATTACTGATTCATTTTCCTATTCTCCCTCATTCCCCAGTTTTATTCCCCTTTCTCTAATTGTAGTGGTGTTCAATATTTCTATTACTCTGCAGTGTGAATTACTCTGATGTTGATGAAAATGGCATCATCCATATGATGTTGTGCCGTGTTATAATGGGGAACGTAGAAGTAGTTCACCCTGGATCTAAGCAGGACCGACCTAGTAATGACTATTTTGATAGTGGAGTAGATGACCTAAAAAACCCACAACATTACATTGTTTGGGATATGAATCTGGATAGGCACATCTATTCTGAGTTTGTAGTCACCATCAGATTGCCTTCTAAAACAAAAGGTAACTAATCGTAACTATCCTGTCAATTTGTTAGCTTGCATGCTTGATATGTACCAACCCAAATTTTCTCAATATTTGTCCGTTTCTGCTCCAGATTCAGTTGTCACTCAAGATTGTTACATTTCATCTGACGTTTCATTGGTCATGAGTTCTAGTTCACCTGACTATACATCAGAGGTAAGATGCTTTACATCGGGTGTTGTTGATATACTTTCATATTAGGGTCAATTTTGTTGTCAGACAGACAATTTCTGGTTGTAGCAACAAGCGCAGCAGTAAATCAGATTGACTTGACTCAACAGTTCACTTGTGATTGCGTTATTGATATTATAACTTCAAGCTGACTATAGTCTTTAATAGAAACCTCCAAAATATGATAAGTTTCCTTTTGAAACCATGTTATGTTACTTATGTTGAAGTGAGAGCATAAGTTTAACATCATTTTATGCGCAAACAGGAGATGAAAACCCATGCATCTCCAGCATCGGGAGGTCCATGTGCAGCCCCCATGCTAGGAGATTCAGTGGACAAGGCTCCAAGCTCACCTTGGATGCCCTTCTCCATGTTGTTCGCTGCAATTTCAACCAAAGTATCTCCTGAAAGTATGGACCTGGTTGTTAGTTGTTATGAAGAATTCAAGGTCTGATATTGGTGTTAATTTCTCGATTGGATTTTTCTACCCTCTAGGGCTATTCCAACTGACATTGCATGTATGTGTGCCAGAGCAAGAAAATAAGCCGAGCTGAACTAGTGAAGAAGCTGAGGCATATAGTTGGCGACAGAGTGCTGATCTCGACAATAATGCGGCTCCAAGATAAGGTACGTTCATGAGGAAATTGTGATTGGCAAAGGTATTAACTGTGATCTTGTTATGGAGGCTACAGTCTCATAATCTGCAGACAACTCAGTGCCCAATTGTATTATTTCAAGAGCTACAGGACAGTAGTTTTGCTATCTGGTTTGTTGCACATTGTGTTCTGAGGAAAAAAACCCTGTGTTTGTTGTTCGTCTGCAGGTACCCCCAGTGGGGAGGCATGAGGCATCAGCCAAGATGGTGGCGAAACCGTGAAGTTGGTGGGCGAGGAAACGGAGGAACTGGCCGGCTTACATGAACTGGAGGTAGCGATGAAGCCTCCAGAGTAGCTATGTCTGTGTATGGTTACTAGTTCTTTCTGTCGTAGGATTTATGTTTTTGAGTGTTTGGTTGCAAATGGGAGCTACTTTTGGATCCAACCAAAGGCTGCAAGAGAAAAATGCTTCTTGTTTATCCTCCTGTTCCCCTCTTTTGAGAGGACGTCGAGTAATTGTCAACGTGGGTCTTATATACTATATAATAATAATAATAAATTTTCATTTATCAATCTTCAGGAATTTAGCGCGCCGCCGAGCTTTTTTTTTTCCTGCTGTACGGTGTACCCAGCCTATTAGCTCGTTACCGTACGGCAGCTGCCCAGTTGCCGTTTCATTTAACTAGCCTATTCGCTGTCCAAATGACAGATAAACTCTCAAACAACAAAATGGAGTTGCCAGCAAGGCTAAACTAATGGTAGGGGAAACAGGTGGTTCTCGAGTCCTTCAAACCAATAGATTAGATGACATGATGATGATCAGACGTTTGTGGGTGGAGCGTCCGATTCAGGGTCCCAACCGGGTGGCTCAATGTTGGGCCAGTCCCCTCTGCAACCTAGCCTGATGTAGAGGCTCTTCTTCCCTGCAATGCCGATACACCAAACCACCATGTCATTAGTATTGTATAAGAGCAGTGCAACAGCGGGTAAGCTAACCTGAAGGATCCTCTAGCTTATTAGTTTGTACCTGCTAGCTTCTTGTCTGCTAAGGTTAGCTGCTTCAGGGCAACAAGGCAGCCCTGCGCAACAGCTCGTGTGTACTCAGGATCCCATCCACCCAGCTTCACCACCACATCAGCCTTTGCATAAGCAACGCTTCCAGAACTAATGCTTTTCCGGGCTTCCTCCCTAGCGGAAGCTTCATCTGGATTAAGACACCACAGGAGAAGAGTTTCAAGCTGATGAAACGAAACCTTCAGATCAGTGTATGCTTCCTACAGATGAAAAAGGCTTCCCTACCAGTAGCATCGGACACTGACAACCAAATTGTAAACCCAGAATGAAGATACTGCCATTTGTCAAATCTGCTAGCTGCTCCTTGTTTACCCCCTAGAGTCGCAACTACGGTGCGGACATGGCTGCAGCGAACATAATATTTCAGCAGAAGCTTTGTAAAATAAGTAACCAGGAGTAAAGAAAAATGCTAAAAATACAACCTGCTAAGACTTTCCAGGACAACACATTCCGCTTCAGCTACAGAGTCCACTCCTTCTGAAGCCACCCCTACAGGTAACTATTTTGTTACTCACTGTAAGAAACAAACTATGTGTGCATGCATGACTAGACGACTAGCTACATTCATATTCCGTTCTTTTTTCTCTCTTGGGGGAGAGGGCACGGAATTCATATTCGAATTTCAATGGTCCAAGAATCTAAATGTTTACAGTTCTATTAATGAAACGAAGCAAGAATATTACATGTATCGATAGACTTTTGAGTTGCACTCTCCAGCAGCTCACTGGTGCAAACTGGAAGATACCTGCAATGTCATGGTATATGGAGGATACACATTTCAGGGCCATTTATTTTCTAAAGAAGAAGAGAACAATGACTGTAAATTCACAAGTAGATCATCAATTTTACCAAGTTATATGTTGCTTCCTGACAGTTGGCAGACAATGGTGTAAAATATTGTTGCACAAATAAGAAATTTGCAAACGGGAACTAAAGAAGTGATAAAGAAAATAAGACACGCACCCGATGCCCTCGGCTATCTCTTTAGCAACTGCTTCATTAATGTCCGTGGAATCACCAACAATGTGGACGCTAATCCCTGTCAGTAACTGAGTGATCCCAGAAGTAAGGGATTCCCAAGATTCATCTATGTCAGGCCATTTCAACTCTTGTTCAACTTTTTTCAGATTGACCACCAACTGATCCTCATCAATGAACCTACAACACTGACGTGAGTAAAGAAATACGTCTTTACAAATAAGAACATAAGGCAGCAGTAAAAAACTGGTAGCACATACCATATAGTCTCAGAAGCCTTAATCCTGTCAAATAGTGTGGCAACATTGATCAAAGTTCTCAGTGTCCCATCAGACTTGACTCTGATCAATAGGGATGTATCGTCAACATCAACAAAAACATTTCGTGAAGTCTCAATGCCAAGCTTTCCAATGTCCAGCCTCAGTTCCACTTCTCCGTTGCCATCAGTGAACTACACAGATAATATCGACTGATTATTTTTAGCAGCATACGAGTATCCAATAGAGGCGTCTTCAGATGACGTGGAATGTGGATTTACAGCAGGAGTTATTCATAGCGCATTAACCAGTAAATTCCTGGAAGCACACTAGACTCGCTATTCGATTGGCTCTTGAACGGGTACATAGGTCCTATGTCAAACATATGATACAGATTTTCAGCTGCACTAGAACACATCCCAATTTAGCACTACTCATACTCTATACCAAACATTCTTGCAGTGGAATACTGTGTTTTAGCTCAGGATCAATAAACTAGTACGGCCACAGCGGAAGTATTTGCACTATGTCGGAAAAAATAAAAAATAAAAAAAAATTATTGCACTTAAATTTACTCTAGCGCATAACAATTTTTGTCACGATAGGTCTGTCACAGCTAGTTTGGGGGCGCACAAATGCAGGAAATATATTTAACAAGTAACAACTTATAGTGATACGATACAGAAGCCGAGGACAGAATTGATGTGAAGTCAGTTATTTCAGCAACAAATTGAAACTGAACTATCAAGAACTAAGAACTGGCTACTGGGCAGCTGGCCATGAGCCCATGAGAAGATTGCGACGGACAGGTGCGGTAAGCAAAACACAAGCGAGGCAAAGAAGAAATTAGGGCAGGAGCAGCCGTTTCTTGCCTCGTAGTCCTTCGTCGGGGCCGCAGACGCGGATGCGGAGGCGCGGGGCAGGATACGGAGGCGACTCGCCGGTGCGGCGGAGGCGTAATAGAGTGGGCGGAGAGGAGGAAATGACGGGACATGGAGGCGGAAGAGGCGAGGGCTGGTGACGCTGCGCCGGCGAGGGCCAGTCTTGGTATGGAAGGAGCAGGGGATGGAGGAGCAGGCGGCCATCGCTGCTGCTGCTGCTGCCGCTGACTCTATCATCATCACGGCAACTCGCTCGCTCGCTCGCTGTCTGCTGCCTGCCCAAGTGTGCTCAAGGAGATGATAACCCCGTTCGTTACCAGACGTGCTGGAGTTATGGGCCGAGTCCGTTTGGGCAAGACCGGGCTGTGTTTTTGCACGAGCCGCGTTTAATCTCGATTAACGGCACACTGGTGTGGACAGCAAGTCAGCAATTGACCCGGTCTGTTTAGGACCTGTTATGATTGGAACCACTTGGTGATCAGTTTTTCTCCATGTTCTCACGTTCACAGATGTGTGAACGGTTTATGAAGGGATGTGTCCCTATATTTTCTGAATGTCAACTGTTATTCTTACTTTGTATATAAGTGTATCCTACAGTAATAAAGAGATTGACTGTTCATTTATCATTGTCTCCATTTTACATTCACAAGACGTTATCAGCACTTTGCTTTATACAAAACTCGTTGAGAAAGAAGAAAGAAACTCGACGAGTTCAGAAACTTGCCGGAGACGCTGATTGGGGTCAACTTGATGAAGGAAGAACTATGTCTTGTGGACAGTGGCACCACAAACTCTATACTTAGAGAAACTAAATATTTTCAGACTCTTAGTAAGAGGCAAGGAAATATTTTAACAATCGTTGGGCGCAATGCGATGATAGTTGACTCTGATCGAGCCACTATTACGCTTCCCATGGGTACACAAGTAACAATCGAGGATGCATTATTATATCCAGATTCCACTTGTGCCCTGTTAAATTTTAGAGATATCCGTAAAAATGGGTTCAATATTGAAACTCATGAAAACAACAAAGAGGAATTTCTCCTCATCATAAAAGATAACGGATATGGCAAAGATATTTTGGAAAGAATTCCTTCCTTACCGTCTGGGTTATACTACACATATATTAAACATGTGCCGCATGTTACATACAAGGTAATTTTTTAGAATATTAATGTATTCCAGACTTGGCATGATCGTCTTGGCCATCCCGGCATAGGGATGATGAGGAAAATTATCGGTAATTGCATTGGTCATAATTTAAAAGATGCCAAATTTTTGCAATCTTCGGATTTTGTATGCACCTCTTGTGTAATGGGAAAACTGATCTTGAGACCTTCTTATCTTAAGATCCATGCTGAGTCACTCAAATTTCTTGAACGCATTCAAGGTGACATATGTGGCCCATACAACTATTATCAGGACCATTCAGACACTTCATGGTTTTCATAGACGCATCTAATCGATGGTCTCACGTGTGTCTCTTGTCTACATGTAATCATGCCTTTGCTAAACTTATTGATCAAATCATTAAGTTACGAGCAAGCTTTCCTGAACATCAGATTCAATCAATCCGAATGGACAATGCTGCAAAATTTTCTTCGCGTGCCTTCAATGATTATTGTATGGCCCAAGGAATACAAGTTCAGCATTCCGTACCCTATGTCCACACTCAAAATGGTTTGGCAGAATCTCTGATAAAGAGAATCAAGCTTATAGCAAGACCAATGCTTCATAATTGCAATCTACCAACTTCATGTTGGGGTCATACAGTTTTACACGCTGCTGACTTAATTCAATTGCGACCAACTGCATATCATAGCACTTCCCCGCTATACCTTCTACGTGGAAATCCTCCTAGTATTTCCTATCTGCGGAAGTTCAATTGCGTTGTATACATACCGATCTCACCACCGCAGCGTACCGCCATGGGCCCTCACAGGAAATTGGGAATATATGTGGGATATCAATCTCTGTCAATCATTAAGTATTTAGAACCTCTCATGGGGGATCTATTTACAGCCCAGTATGCTGACTGTATCTTTAATGAGGACCATTTTCCGGCATTAGGGGGAGATTATAAGTACCATTCTAAATGCCAGAAAATTAATTGGGATGACAAAACTATCTCATCCTTAGATCCGCGTACAAAGGAAACTGAACTTCAAGTTCAGAAAATCATTGATTTGCAGAATACTGCAAACAATCTGCCATATGCATTTACTGACTATAAAGGTGTCACAAAATCCTTGAACCCTGCTAGGAATGCACCGGAAAGAGTGGAGGTACCAAATAAAACCATTCAACTCTCTTCTCTGAAAAAGAGGGGGAGAAGTACGGCCCTAAAGCAGGATGTTGCTTCTAGTAAGCGCCCAAGGAAAGAGAGGAAGAAACCCTCCAAAAAGGTAAATGCAAGCCAACCTCAGCTTGGCGAACACCCTGTGGATGCACCGCAACCACAAATCAGTCCTCCAGTGCGCACTGATGCTGGACCATCATCGAAACATCTTGACACACTCATTTTGGGAAATCATGAGGAGTCACATGGGGTACAAGAAATTTCCATCAATTATACTAGTTCTGGAGAATCATATGATCGTAAGACTATGATTGTCGACACTTACTTCTCAACTACGGTTGCTGACAACCTTCTGAATGACCCAGAACCAAAGACCATGGCAGAATGTCATCGACGCTCGGACTGGGATCAATGGAAGCAAGCAATCGAAGTAGAGATAGCCTCGCTTAAAAAGAGAGAGGTATTCTCATCAGTAATACCTACACCTTCCAGAATCTTTCCTGTTGGATTCAAATGGGTTTTCGTCCGGAAACAGAATGAAAATAATGAGGTGGTGAGATACAAAGCAAGGCTAGTCGCACAAGGGTTTACACAGAGACCCGGTATTGATTTCAATGAAACATATTCTCCAGTAATGAGTGGAATAACGTTCCGATATCTTATATCTCTGGCAGTCCAAAATCATCTATCTTTGCAGTTGATGGATGTAGTGACCGCATATCTCTATGGGTCACTGGATTCGGACATATACATTGAGAAACCATGTGGATATGTGCCATGGTTTACTATATTTGTGATGAGTAATTGACTTAAGCGGATTTGGTGTTTGAGTTGAAATGCAGGAATACAGGGATTATATGGGTTTGCATATCATGGTTATGACTAACTGGAGTTGGTGGAGATATTGGTGATATTACAGGAGATGAGAAATGTGTTTGCTTATCTCATGATGTGTAGGTCACAGGAGTCGACTTGGCGGTCAAGGGTGAGAGGATCGGGCACAAGTAGGGGACTTGGGGCCAGACGATCGGGATGCTGGGTGAAGTCAAGGGTGATCCACACCGTACACGTGGAGAGGCATGAAGCACGGACGGTTTTGTGGTTGAGCCTCAAAACCGTGATGATGATAAAGACGATGTGTTGACCAAGTCAAGGCAAACGGGATGCCGGTGCAAGTGACAAGGAGGTCCGATGGACAGGGACTGGGAAAGACTTGCCGGTGGTTAGGATCGCAGGACAAGGTGACACATGTTGACATCGAGAAGTCGCGCTTTGAGAAGCGTGCAAGACGGTTTCCCGATTTGGGCCTTAAAACCGGTGGCGGTGGTTGGTAGTGCACGTGGCACCATCACGGAGCTTGCTTCGAGATGAAGCAAAGACGTGAAGCGTCCGATGGCATTCGGGCGATGAGGAAAAAGATGGACAGTTATGTCCCCGGTGGTAGGTGGGTGTGTTATGTAGGTCAAGGGTAGAGTGGTCATGTGGATAATAGACCCTAGGCCTATATTCAAAGTGCTAGGAGAGGTCTGGCTAGTGGGAGAGGTGCCTCTCTTCCCATTAGCCTTGTGTTTGGACTCTATTCAAAGTGCTAGGAGAGGACTTCATGTTTGAGAGGAGAGTAGTAGGTGTGTGAGAGACATCTCTTGCTCTTCCAAATAGTAGGAGGAAGAGGGTGGCTTCCTAGCCTTGTACCTATGGATCTTGTAAGCACCTTTCTATGATATGAGAAGTATTTTCATGCTCAAGATTTCCCTCTTCACTTGAATCCCGAAATTCCCTTTTCCCTATTTTTGGAAGCATTTTCGTGGTGAATTTCGATCTTACTTTTGGACGAGTTTTTGGCCCGGATTTCTTGAGAAATTTGTTGCTAGGATGAGCTAGGATAATCCTCTATGGATCCTTGATGGAATTATTGGCTCTAGCACCTTCGATTTGAAGAATTTCTCAAATTTCCCCTTTTTGGTATTCTTGGCACGAGATTTGAAATTCATGATGATTTCTTGAGCCAATTGAGTTGATCTCCTAGGATTAGGGTCATGATGTGATGAGGATTCACTGGTCCAAAAATCGCATTATTTGGAGTTTGTTTGATTGAGTTTTGGAGAAGATTTGAGAAAATCCCGAGAGATTTTCTGTTCTGTCGGGGGTCGACCGGCACTGCCGATGACCAGGACCGGCACTGCCGATTGGTCCAGTCTGTAGGTTCCAGTGCGATAGCATCCTGCACCGGCACTGCCGACAGGTGGCACCGGCACTACCGATGACGCGCACCGACACTGCCGATAGGCGTGACCGGCACTGCCGATGCCCACCGGCACTACCGATGAGAGTTCAGTTCTGAACTGTTGACAATTGCTTCTTCCCTTTTTGTTTCCACTGTGTTTTCTTGGTGTGGTTGATCACTCCTAGGGATAGTACACCACAAGTTGGTGTGTGTAGTCTTGGTGATCAATTTGGAGGTTGACTTGGGTTGTTTTTGGGATATAGGCCAAGTTCTCTTGGAGAATTTTATTTGGCTCCCATTCACCCCCCCCCCCCTCTGGTCGCCTTCTCGGTCCTTCAATTGGTATTATAGTCGGTTTGATCACTAGTTGACCTTCACCGGCTTTGTGATCCGAAGGTGACATGGAGAAGCGTGCTGTCAAGCTGTGGATATTCAATAGAGAGGACTTTCCCTACTGGAAGTCACGGACCAAGGCGTATCTGCTAAGTCAAGGACATGCAATTTGAGAGATTGTTGATCAGGAGTATGCTATACCACAAGACCTGAATAGTGCCTCTACAGGTGAGTTACTCAGGTATGAGAACAACTCCAAAGCTGTCAATATTCTGCTTTCTGCACTTAGTAGGAGCGAACATGATAGGGTTGCACACCTTGACACTGATCATGCTATTTGGGATAAGCTCTGCACTTACCATGAGGGTATCAACCAGGTCAAGTCTATGTGTAAGGATTCTTACAATAGACAGTACCAAACCTTTACTCAAAAACCGGGCGAATCACTAGATGACACTTTTCGTAGGTTTGAGGCAATTGTGTGCAACTTGCGGGCTTGTGGTACCCTTATGTACAATGACAATGATAGAGCTAAGCAACTGCTGTACTCACTTGATAAAAATATTTGGGGGGTTAAAATTGCTACTCTAGAAGAAACTGCTGAATTCAATACCCTCAACTGTGAGCAACTGTATAGCAAGCTAAAATCCCATAAACTATTTAGTCGTCCTAATCTTGCTATTTCTGCTTCTAGCATGGCCTTGATTTCTAGTTCTCAAAAGGGTGATCACAGTTGTGCTTCTCATGGAACTAACCTCTCACTTGATAAGTCTTCCTTGGAGTTTGCTTTGTCTTCTCTTGTTGTAGCTTCCGATGAATAGATGGAGTGCATTCCTAACGAGGAGTTGTCCTTGCTCACAAGGAAGTTCAGGAAGTTCTACAACAACCGAAAAGAGAGAAGAGAAGGTGGTTCAAGAACCTACTTTGAGTGCAGTGACCCGGGATACTTCATCGCTGATTGTCCTAAGAAGAAGAAGAAGGCCGGGTACCGCGACAACAACACTGAAGACTTCAAGCAGAAGAAGAACCGCTTTTACAAGAAGGGCAAGAACTCCAAGAAGTTCGCCAAGGCCATTGCACGCGCCTGTGTTGCCGCCTTGAGCGATGTCGACCTCACATCAACCGAAGGCCTTACAAGCTCGGAGGAGGAGGTTGAAAAGCCACGAGTCAAGAGGAAGGATGACTTCACCGGGCTTTGCTTCATGGCAAAGAACGACCACGACACCGACTCTGGATCCGACTCCGACACAAGCGAGGTACCTCCCACTCTCGATGAGCTCTCTTCTGAACTTGATCATTTGCGCGATGTTTTGCTCATGCAAGATGATAAGCTTCGCAGTGCTGATTTTGAAATTGCATCGCTTAGGTCCAAGCTTGCTCGTGAGGACATTGTTGTTGAGTGTGAGTCTTGTCAAGTTGTGATGAGTGATCTTACACAGAGGGAGAGTGTGCATGCTCAAGTTGCTAGTCAGCTTGAGAGTGCCCTCAAGGAGCTTGATGAGTTCAAAGCTAGACCAACTCTTTTGGGTGCATGTCAGAAGTGCCCCAAGCTCATAGATGTGTTGAAAACTCAGTCCCTCAAAGTCAAAGAGCTTGAGTCCAAGTTGCTTCATGAGACTCACTCTAAGGTCCTTCCACCACCTTGTGAGGTGTGTGTCTCTCTTAAGGACAAGCTTGTAATCACTAGGGAGGAAAACAAAGCCCTTGTTCAGGAAAATGACTATCTTGTGTCTAGGCTCCAGAGAACCCTAGTGAGTGAAGAAAAGATTGAGAGTGATTTGGCAAGAGTGAAGGAGAGTGCTTCTAGATCAACCTACTTGGGTTTGGGATTTGAGAGGTGTGACAAGGAGAGTGAGAATATGGGTAAGTTTGTACCTAGCTCCAGCTATAAGGATGAAGAAAACACCATCAAACCCACTGACACATACTATCCACCCAATCCAAAACCCTCCTTCAACCCAAAGCAAATAGAGAAGCCAAAACCCAAACCTGCGATGCAAACCAAGCTTAATCCTAAGCGTGTCTACATTTGCATGTTTTGTGATCGCAAGGGCCACTTGGATGAATTCTATTTTAGGCGTAAGAGGATTGAGAGGAAGCAAGCTGAGTTGACTAGGGATGCTTTTTATGATGATTTTGTTCACTTTCAGCCTCGCTCTTTTTCTCGTGCCTATCGTGGACAGGGTCATTCCTCATATGGCTTTGATTCACGAAACAGAGACTTTGCGCAGCAGTGCTTTGGCATCCCATATTTTCCCCATCGTGGTGAGCGTCACTCGCGTGGATTTGGTTTTCACACAGATGATTTCTATCCTCACAACTCAAGGTTTGAGTCGAGATGCTTTGACAGGCCACGTTTTTCCCATCATGGTTCTCGTCCCATGCGTTCGAATGATAAAGTGCAAAGAACTGTGATGACTACTATCGGTCGTATGGTTAAGTGCTGGATTCCCAAATGTTTTTTGACTAACCCCAGCACTGAGCCATCGACTTTCACTTCTCGTTCTTTGTAGGCAGCAGGTGGAGGCTTGGAGAACAAGTGGTTGATGGATTCCGGGTGTTCACGCCACATGACCGGAAATGCAAAGTGGTTCTCCAGCCTCACTCCTTTGAAGCGTTGGGAGTATGTGACCTTTGGAGATGACAAGAGAGGAAGAGTGAAGGGAAGGGGCGCGGTAAAGGTAAATGAGAACTTCACTCTCAATGATGTTGGTTTGGTTGAGTTTCTCAAGTACAATCTCCTCTCTGTCTCTCAGCTTCTTGATGTTGGTTTGGAAGTGCGCTTTAAGTCGAATGCTTCTTGTGTTCTTGATTCGAGTGGTTCCATGGTTTGTGGGATTTCTCGCATTGGCATAGTTTTTCAGGCTGATTTTGCTGGTTCTCCTGGTTCTCACAAGTGCTTGTTTGCTCAATCTTCTTCTGAGCTCTGAAAATGGCATAGGAGACTGGGTCACATGCGCTTTGACTTGTTATGTCACTTGAGTGGCCTAGGTTTGATCCGAGGATTGCCTAAGCTCAAATTTGATAAGGATTTGGTTTGTGCTCCTTGTCGTCATGGGAAAATGATTGCCGCTTCTCATCCACCAATAAATTTAGTGATGACTGAATGCCTTGGAGAGTTGCTTCATATGGACACTGTTGGTCCTTCTCGGGTTCGTTCGGCGGGTGGGAAGTGGTATGTTCTTGTGATTGTTGATGACTACTCTCGCTACTCTTGGGTCTACTTTCTTCAGAGCAAGGATGAAGTGTTTCATCACTTTTGGAGCTTAGCTTTGAGGCTGTTCAAGGAACTCCGTGGTGCATTACGAGTAATTCGCAGTGATAATGTCACCGAGTTCAAGAACTCCTCCTTTGATGCTTTCTGTCCTGAGCATGGTATTGAGCATCAGTTTTCAGCACCTCGGGTTCCTCAGCAGAACGGTGTGGTTGAAAGAAAGAACAGAACCTTAGTGGCGATGGCCCGGACGATGCTCGATGAGCCTAGGACTCTGAGGCAGTTCTGGGCTGAGGCCATTAGCACTGCTTGCTATGTTTCCAATTGGATTTTCTTGCACTCAATTCTTAATGTGACTTCTTATGAGCTGCGTTTTGGGAGAAAGCCCTCGGTTTCTCATTTGCATGCCATTGGTTGCAAGTGCTTTATTTTCAAGCGTGGCAATCTTGATAAGTTTGAGTCAAGGTCTTCTGATGGAATCTTTCTTGGTTACTCTCTTCATGGTCATTCCTACAGAGTTTTGAATTTTGAGACTAACACCATCGTAGAATCCTGTGATGTAACCTTTGATGAATTAAACTCTTGTGCAAGGAATGTGATTGAGTCTACAGGTGACAAGGAGATGAAGGAGAGCATTTTTGTAGAAGAGGACCTACAAGGCTTGGATGATGATGATGATGAGTCATTCCATCCCATATCCGAGCTTGTTCCTGCTGCTACCACTACTCTAGTAGAGGGTCTAGAAGCTTCTATATTGACTTCAGCAGCTATCGAGCAAGCTCCAGCTGTGGTTGAGGGGGAGGTACACTCTGAGAGAGAGGCACCTCATCACATTCAGCGTCAACATCCACCTCAATAGATAATCGGTAATCTCTATGAGAGGACAACAAGGTCAAGGTCTGCACATCTTGCTTGCTTTACCAATTCTCTCTTTATTGCAACCTTTGAACCCCAGGATGTTGGACACGCACTATATGATGAATATTGGGTTAATGCCATACATGAGGAGTTGGAAAACTTTGAGAGAAACAAAGTCTGGACCCTTGTAGAGCCTCCCAAAAATGTCAATGTCGTAGGAACCAAGTGGGTGTTCAAAAACAAACATGGGGAGGATGGTGAGGTTGTGAGAAACAAGGCTAGGCTAGTTGCTCAAGGTTTTAGCCAAGTGGAGGGCTTAGATTATGGTGAAACCTTTGCTCCTATTGCTCGCATAGAAGCCATTAGGATCTTGCTTGCATTTGCTGTCTCCAAGGGCATTAGACTCTATCAAATAGATGTCAAGAGTGCTTTCCTAAATGGTTTCATAGAGGAAGAAGTGTATGTGAGGCAACCCCCTGGCTTTGAGCACCACAAATACCCAAACCATGTGTACAAGCTTCAGAAGGCTTTGTACGGGCTAAAGCAAGCACCTAGGGCATGGTATGCTAGGCTTAAGACCTTCTTGCTAGAGCGTGGGTATGTCATGGGGTGTGTTGATAAAACTTTGTTCACTCTAAAGCATGGCAATGACTTTCTAATGCTTCAGATTTACGTGGATGATATCATCTTTGGTGGTTACTCTCATGCTCTTGTGTCCAGGTTTCAGAAAGCTATGGAAAGTGAATTTCAGATGTCGATGATGGGAGAGTTCATCTTATTTCTTGGGCTTCAAATCAAGCAGTGCAAGCAAGGCACTTTCATACATCAAGCCAAGTACACGAAGGATCTCCTGAAGAAGTTCGACATGGTCAATGTGAAGCCGTTGTCTACACCAATGTCCACTATAACGACTCTTGACCCTGATGAAGACTATGAAGTGGTGGATCAAAGGGAGTACATGAGCATAATTGGCTCCCTCTTGTACCTGACAGCGACAAGACCCGACATACACTTTACGGTGTGTCTTTGTGCTCGCTTCCAAGCTTTCTCAAGGGTGACTCATCGCAAGGCTGTCAAGCGCATCTTCAGGTATCTCAAATACACCCTTGAGTTCGGTCTTTGGTACTCTGCATCTTCATCTCTTGATCTCATTGGGTATTCGGATGCAGACTTTGCTGGGTGTAGAATTGATAGGAAGAGCACTTTTGGTACTTGCCATTTCTTGGGTACTTCTTTGATCTGTTGGTATTCTCGTAAGCAGTCGAGTGTTGCCCAATCCACCATAGAGGCTGAGTATGTAGCTGCTCATAAATCCTATGGATTGTATCTACCATGAGAGACTATGGGTTGAGTTTTAAGGGTGTTCCACTCATGTGTGATAACTCCAGTGCTATATGCTTAGCCAAAAACCTAGTCCAATATGGTAAGGTCAAACACATCAATGTGCGATTCTACTTCCTGAGAGATAATGTTGAGAAGGGGGACGTTGAACTCCAATACATTGATACCAAAAACCAACTAGCTGATATCCTCACCAAGCCCCTAGATGCTTTGAGACATGCTTTTCTTCGGGGGGAACTTGGTGTTTGTCATCCCTATGACATTATTTGAGGGGGAGTTGGTTTTCTCTTGTATATATGTATCTTACCATTTTTGCATTGCATCTCATATGTAATATATGCATTGGCAGATGAGCTTTGATTCTTATGCTTTCTTGCATTTCTCTTTGCTATGATTGAGCTTGAGCCAAGTTGTGTGGATGTGATGGTAATCTCTCATGCTTAGATTTTTTAGATGGCTTGTTATAAACTCATGTGAGCAACTTGCTAATCTTAAAGGTAAACTGAGCTTCTTGTGAACCTTATGATCTAATCTTGCTAAAACTTACTCACCATGTTTATAATTGCCTTTATCCTTGTTGAAACTTACGTTGAGGCTAGTCTAGAGGATGTCTAGGCTTTGGCATCTTGTGTTTGCGAAATGGAAGGCTTTGCAAATGTTTAGCTCATGATGAAACATTATGGGAACGTGTATTTCTTTTGCCGCAAAGGCATGCTCTTTTGTCTTGTGCATAATCTTGAAAAATCTGCTAAGTGCTTTGATCAAGAACTACTCAATAATGCTAAATCCAAACATTATGACTTGAAGCCTCGGGGTGTCTGCCGTACCCAGTCGTGCGACCCTCCGCATGGATAAGAGGACACTTGAGGATAAACTATAATCACTTGATCAACTGAGTCTCTATTTCATATGTGAGCGTTTGTAGAGCTTATTTTCTGCGAGTGCCTGTTGCCCTTGTTGAGATTAAAACTGGCTAGATTCTTATGATTCACTTGGTGCTTGTTTTGCCTTGGATAAGAGTACTTACACATGTGGTGGCATATTTTCTTATGATGAGCAAAATTTGATTCTATCTAAGCTAGTCAATCTTTCTGCTTAGCCTGTATAGCTCATGGTGTTTATGCCTTGCTATCTATTTTTGATCTTTGCATGATTCAGAGCTATTGCCTTTACACTTCATGACACTATGGTTTTGGTTAGCAAAGTTGAATGCTTGTTTGCATAATTATTGAAGCTCCTTAGGTTTGCATTTTCATGTATTGCATGTTTGCTTGTTCTTTTGCTTCTTTGATGAGTTCATTGTCAAAGGGGAAAAAAATTTTGGGATCATGCACAAATAATGCTAAGAAATTCATATGATCTATTTTGCACTACATGAGACCTACCACAACTTGAGGGGGAGCATATCAGGATCTTGAGCGGTTTATTGCGCTTTTCACATTCTTTGCGTCTCAAGTCGTTTTCTTTACCAACTCTTGGTTTTGTGATCCCTACTTGCTAGATGGCTTGTGTTCACCTTTTCTTTGGGTTTGGCCATTTGGATATGCTTATTCGGCTTTGCATTTCAAACTCTAATCCTTGTGCATTTGGTGTTGTCAATGTACTCATCAAGGGAGAGATTGAGAAACCATGTGGATATGTGCCATGGTTTGCTATATTTGTGATGAGTAATTGACTTAAGCGGATTTGGTGTTTGAGTTGAAATGCGGGAATCTAGGGATTACATGGGTTTGCATATCATGGTTATGACTAACCGGAGTTGGTGGAGATATTGGTGATGTTGCAGGAGATGAGAAATATGTTTGCTTGTCTCATGATGTGTAGATCACTGGAGTCGACTTGACGGTCAACGGCGAGAGGATCAGGCACAAGTAGGGGACTTGGGGTCAGACGATCGGGATGCCGGGTGAAGTCAAGGATGATCCACACCGTACACGTGGAGAGGCAAGAAGCACGGATAGTTTCACGGTTGAGCCTCAAAACTGTGGTGATGATGAAGACGGTGTGTTGACCAAGTCAAGGCGAACGAGATGCCGGTGCAAGTGATAAGGGGGCCCGATGGACAGGGACTGGGAGAGACTTACCGGTGGTCAGGATCGCGGGACAAGGTGACACGCGTCGATATCGAAAAGTCGCGCTTTGAGAAGCATGCAAGGCGGTTTTCCGGTTTGGGCCTCAAAACCGGTGGCGGTGGTTGGTGGTGCACGTGGCACCATCATAGAGCTTGCTTCGAGATGAAGCAAAGACGTGAAGCGTCCGATGGGATTCGGGCGATGAGAAAAAAGATGGACGGTTATGCCCCTAGTGGAACGTGGGTGTGTTATGTAGGTCAAGGGTAGAGTGGTCATGTGGACAATAGACCCTAGACCTACATAAGGAGAGGTGTGGCTAGTGGGAGAGGGGCCTCATATTTGAGAGGAGAGTAGTGGGTGTGTGAGAGACATCTCTTGCTCTTCCAAATAGTGGGAGGAAGAGGGTGGCTTCCTAGTCTTGTACCTATGGATCTTGTAAGACCTTTGTATGATATGAGAAGTATTTTCGTGCTCAAGATTTCCCTCTTCACTTGAATCCCGAAATTCCCTTTTTTCTATTTTTGGAAGCATTTTCGTGGTGAATTTTGATCTCACTTTTGGACGAGTTTTTGGCCCGGATTTCTTGAGAAATTTGTTGCTAGGATGAGCTAGGATAATCCTCTATGGATCCTTGATGGAATTATTGGCTCTAGCACCTTCGATTGAAGGATTTCTCAAATTTCCCCTTTTTGGTGTTCTTGGCACGAGATCTAAAATTCATGATGATTTCTTGAGCCAATTAAGTTGATCTCCTAGTATTAGGGTCATGATGTGATGAGGATTCACTAGTCCAAAAATCACATCATTTGGAGTTCGTTTGATTGAGTTTTGGAGAAGATTTGAGAAGATCCTGAGAGGTTTTCTGTTCTGTCGGGGGTCGACCGGCACTGCCGATGACCAGGACCGGCACTGCCGATTGGTCTAGTCTGTAGGTTCCAGTGTGACAGCATCCCGCACCGACACTGCTGATAGGTGGGACCGGCACTATCGATGATGCGCACCGGCACTGCCGATAGGCGTGATCGGCACTGCCGATGGGAGTTCAGTTCTGAACTGTTGAGGATTGCTTCTTTCCTTTTTGTTTCCGTTGTGTTTCCTTGGTGTGGTTGATTACTCCTAGGACTAGTACACCACAAGTTGGTGTGTGGAGTCTTGGTGATCAATTTGGAGGTTGGCTTGGGTTGTTTTTGGGATATAGGCCAAGTTCTCTTGGAGAATTTTATTTGGCTCCCATTCACCCCCCCCCCCTCTGGTCGCCTTCGCGGTCCTTCATACATGAAGGTTCCTGATGGAATCTCTGTACCGGATCCAAACGCAAATCACAACATGTACTGTGTAAAACTAAACAAGTCACTCTATGGCTTGAAACAGTCGGGACGAATGTGGTACAACCGACTGAAAGAGTTCCTTTTGAACAAAGGCTACTCTAACAATAATGATTGTCCATGCATTTTCATAAAGAGGTCCTCTTAAGGATTCTGCATTATCTCCGTGTATGTAGATGATCTCAACATCATAGGCAACGCACAAGATATTGAAGAAGCGCGCAATCATCTTAAGACGGAGTTCGAAATGAAGGATTTGGGTCAAACTAAATTTTGTTTGGGTTTACAACTCGAACACCTTCCCACCGGAATTCTTGTTCACCAGTCTGCCTATATCCAGAAAGTATTGGAGAAATTCAATATGGACAAAGCTTACTCCTCCACTACTCCTATGATGGTCCGAGCTCTTGAAAAAGACAAGGATCCATTCAGACCATGGGAGGATGGAGAAGAGATACTGGGACCTGAAGTACTGTATCTCAGTGCCATTGGAGCGCTTATGTATCTTGCAAATAGCATCAGGCTTGATATTGCTTTTGCAGTGAATCTTCTAGCTAGACATAGCGCAGCTCCAACCAAACACCATTGGAATAGAGTTAAGGATATCCTTAGATATCTCCAAGGCACACAAGATTTTGGACTTTTCTTTAGGAAAAATTCAGATCCAAGCTTAATTGGATACACTGATGTCGGCTACCTTTCAGATCCCCATAATGACCGATCGTAGATAGGTTACGTGTTTCTACATGGAGGGACTGCTATTTCATGGAAGTCTTGCAAACAGACCGTGGTAGCCATGTCCACTAATCATTCTGAAATAATTGCATTATATGAGACATCACACGAATGCGTTTGGCTTCGCAGAATGATTGACCACATACTACAGTCATGTGGTATAGGTCCTATCGGATCACCAACCATTATCTATGAAGATAATGCAGGTTGTGTTGCACAGATGCAAACAGGTTATGTGAAGAGCAATATGACAAAACATTATGCTCCGAAATTATTTTATCCTCATGAGCTACAACAGAATGGGGATATAATCATCTTGCACACGAAATCTTGTGATAATCTCGTAGACTTATTTACCAAGTCCCTACCATATACCTCTTTTCGCAAATGCGTCCAGAGAATCGGTATGCGTCGACTTCGGGACCTGCAAGGTTCAGGGAGAGTCATCTCCTGAACAGTAACTTGTTATCATACATCATATTGCACTTTTTTCCTATATGAGTTTTACTTACTTGTTTTCTCATATTAGGTTTTTAATGAGGCAATATCTCCACAAGCACATATGTCTATCTTCTGATTTTCCCTATCGGGGTTTTTAAAGGGGGTATCATAGACATATCCTATGTTGTACCATGTTTTCTTATTTTCCCACTGGGTTTAAGGAGTTTTTCACAGCATATAGATTGTATCTCCTCATATTTTTCCACAGGGTTTTTGAAGGAGATTTTTACTGAAGGTGTACATGAAGGATCAACTAATCAAGGGGGAGTGTTATGATTAGAACCACTCGGTGACCAGTTTTTCTCCATGTTCTCACGTTCACACACGTGTGAACGGTTTGTGAAGGAATGTGTTCCTACGCTCCCCGAATGGCAACTGCCATTCTTACCCTATATATAAGTGTACCCTACAGTAATAAAGAGATTGGCTGTTTATTCATCATTGTCTCCATTTTACATTCACAAGAGGACCGAGAGCATGTTCCATAACTTCTCATCACTGTTCATTCAAAGGACTTGCAAGTCCCAACAGAACGTCAATCAATTAAGAAAAAAGGCCTCCACACCAAGAGAGGCAACACTACTTCCTCCATCTTGTTCACGTCTGGATATCACAGGCAGTTCAAATTTGCCTTAGGATTGATGTCCGGACGTCGACAATTTAAATATCGGAGGTATTACCAGAACAATATTACAAGAAACTCATCATCCAGAGAAAAATAATGATTCACTGTTGAATTGAACCGAATATCCAGCAGCATCAGGAGGTTGAAGCAACAAAAGAATACAGTTAACCAAGTGAAGCAGCTAAGGTTGCTGACGAGAAAAAAAAAGGGAAAGGACGTACATCGTGGAAACAGAGATATACAGCTAGACTAATGCTAAACACTTTGCAGAACCAATGGTAGGGAGGTTCTCTCTGTGTCACAGGCAGGCAGGCATCAAAGAGCGAGCGGAGTGACCCGAGAACCTCCGGCACCAAGAATATTGTCACGTGTATCTGTCTTCTAAGCGTGCCCTGGACCTCAAATTGGAGGCCCTGCAGCACAAAGAATCGATTAACCAACCACTTTGCTGCCAATTCTAAAGTCAGTCAGCAGTGCTAATCAGGCTGATCCCACCCTCGTGTACTTAAGAATGCACCTAAAACAAAGAATTCATCTCTTGAGGTTAGCACCTGTGCGTCAGCGATTTTCCTAAAATGTACCAGGACAATCAAGCGACTTGTCATCCCTTGCAAATCTCTGCCCAGAGCGCTGCTCAATCTGTCTACTGGCACTAGAAGGCAGTCGGATTTTCACTCGTTTTGGACGGAGCTCTGCAGCTGCATCTCTTGAGGAATACATGAACTCTTCTCGAGAACTGCTGGAAGTGGAAGATGGATACGAATTAGGTTGTGCACTTTGACTAGTCTCATGCCATTCAGTTTCTAACTGGCGCCGCTTCATCCTCGAAGAAATGGGAAGGGCATCCTCTTTTTCGTCGGAAGAGGAAGAATACAAAATCTTGTGGCTATTACGGACCAAAGGAACTGAACAATGATCAGACTCTTCCAGTAGCTTACTGTCCCGTTGCATTTCTGGGGCCATCTTCTTCAACCGCCTCAGAACCTGGTGAAAGCATTGTCAGGTTTCCATTAGAAATAAGTATGCAGAAGGTATTAGAGTATTATGCGCTCAGTCAGCATCATCAGTAGTCAATTCAATTCTTCAGTTCAATTTCTGTATATGCCGCATGTTACCAACTTGTATAGCAATTGGTGGAAACTGCGACAGACAATACATAATGTGACTGACTCGATATATCTATACAAAGCCTGGATGGCATCAACGATTTATAGGCACATTAATTAGTCAGGTTGAGTCAGGGATCACACACACACACACATCACTGCCCAACAACAGTTCAAGAGTATTACCTATATACATAACCTTTTAACTAGTCACGTGTGAACACAGAATAAATCAGCTCCCTCACATTCAATACCAAATATAGAGCCAATAGGATTAAGTTTTACCATACCTGTTGTTCAGATAAGTTTGGTGTCCTTGAGTCAGAAGCAGGTTTGACATTCGAGGTAGACCTGCGCTTGACTCGGAAGATTTCATGTTCTGAATCGGAATTGTCACTGAACTCCGTGGCTGAAGCATTACATGAACCATGTTCATTACAACCATCATCTATACCAGATGTACTTTCATCCACAACATAAGTTCCTTTCATCGTTGAGTTTATATCCTGTTTGGAAGTAGAGTAAATCCATTAAATTTGTGGGACATGTACTTCAACCAGCAAGAATACTACTTAACTGGAAACTGGAAAATAGCAATTGGAGAGAGCAACTAAACTCACCATTGCTTCTGCAGACCTAGGTGCCTCATGATATGATGTCAAAATTGACGCTGGAGAACTCTTTCCATTGTTAGCTACTGAGCTTGAAATGCCATCTTTATTATTCCTGATAAAATCCTGTCTAAACCCAGATTTTGGGACAGGCTCAACATTAATATCAATCATCTCAGACTCATTATATGAACCAGTTCTCCTTTCCTTATCGAAATGGATATCCTGCTCAAATTTTCTTGATAAAGCATCTAGTTCTTGTATGTCCTCTCTAATATAGAGAACACGGTTGGACTTGCAAGGGCAGCTCCGCAATTCTTTTTCTGCATTCCAATTGAAACAATCAAATAAGGCAACAAAAAACGCCAACAAAAAGCAACAAAGTTGCAGTGTTCACTGTTGTTACCATGATGTAGGCAGACAGGATCAAAGTTACATCCACACAGCACATGCGTAACATAGCAATCACGCCGGCACATGCTACAGGACAAATTTGGAAATGCTTTTGGCTTGTAGCATATTTGAGAACCCATTTTAGCAAGGAGGCCACGTGCACGTCGATGGAACCGCATCAACCGCACAAAGCAGGATTTCACACAATATTGGGAGTATGGATGTTCCGATTTAATCAAGGACTTGAGATCACAGCTCAAAAGTTTTTGGGACAGAAGGACAGCAGAACGACAAAGGAGCTCCTCATGTGCAAGCAATGGAGTTCTGTTCAGAAGGGCGTAGCGCTTGCTAGCTAGAGCACCAAGAGGAAACCAATCGCCAATAGCAAAATTAACAGCTTCTCCACAGTTGAAGCCTGGGTAATTCACACATTTCTTAGAGTGTATAAAACTAGAACGCAGCAAAGAATATTAAGAAAAAGTGTGAGAAGTACCATGGCTGAATCCTGCATGGTAAGAACGAGGAAAGGTAATGACAAACTCTCCAGGTTTCTGTACAGCTCTATATACAGGAACATTGTGGTCTAGCAAGATATTTGGAGGGAACATCGTTGTCTTCCCCAATAGAACATCAAACGCTGCATCTTCACCATCACCAACCAAAATGTCCTTGTTATATACATACTGGCTAGCGACCCTTTCAAACCCAGGAGCTGCATCACCTGGTATCCCATACCATGTCTTAAAAGCCCCACAATGGTGATAGTTGATGCTGGTCAAATGATTAAAAAAAACTGTCAGACACCCGAAGCTTAAAAACAATGTGATTGTCATATCCAAGGTTTAGGAAATTTTACCTGTACAAATAGTGATCTTCCACATGCCATGCAAACATGCTGAAGAGCATTCCAATATAAAGCATTGGATCTGTCACTCCCTGTTTTCAATGAGGACATTTGCAATCATGAGTTGTGCCATTGTAAAGGATATATATAACATAAATGGGAACCATTAAATTACTTACAGGAATTGGCGCCTGAAGAAGTCGCAGAACAGAATTGGGGAGCCGTGAAAAATTCTACAAGTGCATAAAAAACATAAATTAGGTCCATGTGGCAAATAAAGCAAACAACCACAACTAAGTAGGAGAGGAAAAAAATATCTACCTTGAGGTTCCAGTTGCTTTTCCCTAATTGGTCGTGAGGAGAAGAAGAGAAGGCACTCCCATCAACATCACAAGCATATTCCACAAAATCCATTTTGCCAAAAGCAATTTCACGCCAGAATTCCTCCTCCACGTACCTAGCTGGGAGACAGCTAGTGCTGGAGTATTTCTTAGAGAACACTTTATTGGCCATTTTCTCATAGTCTCGGAAAGAGTACTTTCTGCAGATTCATGTCCGTCATGATGAGTGTTTTAGGAACATAAAGGTAAACAAGTAACGGAAATAGAAAGACGGTTGCATACCTTCCACTCATATAGAAAGTGACAGTATCATCTTCAGCCCATTCAGCAAGGCGAAGGGGTTGAACTCTAGTCATGAATTTAAAATTGGGCTGTTCCTTCATCAGTACGGCACCAGCAGGAACAGAAGAGCTTACAGGAGACACAATTTTGCAAATCCCTGATATCCAAGAGCAATGAAATGGTCAGGATCCAAGAAACAATACTTGAAGTGAGGCTTCTGGACGTTTAAGGGAGATGTACCATATTTTGAGGCCTCAGGAGAAATCTTCTGTATATAAGCAATGGGATCATCAAATTCCTCCTTGGTGGGACAATACACAGGGCACTCTGGTATTTTGCCAATCCATTCAAGGTTGGACATATCGAACTTCTCCACCTTGCGCTTTGCAAAAGGATCCTTGTGCTGGACATTCCCTGGGAAACCTGTACCATTGTTCGAATGCAATCTGACCCCGCAGTTAGCAGGACTCCGCAAGGCATCCCCGCCACTCCTTGCAGCCACTGAAGGACTGTCATCTGCTTCATTCTGAGCGCTCAAGCGCATTCTCTCGAGCCTCCTCCGCTTCAGGGTCTCGAGGCCATTCCTGACCTCTGCTGGGAGGTAGCTCCTACCCTCCACCTGTGACATAGCCAACTGCGTCAGTTTTGGAATGGTACAAGAGCATCAGATATCTATTGCAGCATTTGCGAGTAAGCATTGACCAACAAATATGGCAGGCCTAACGAGCACTAAACAGTTTGGATGCCACAAATTAGTCGCACGTAACATTAAAAGAACGTAAGTCGCAAACAAGTCAAGAAAGCTGCAGGTATTGAAACCAAACACGCCACATCGATATTCTCAGGGTTGTTCCACTACCACGGCCCTGGAGTCACAATCAGTCGGCCATCAGATTTTTGCAGCTACATCCCTTGTAATAGTAGTTTTCTTTCCTTTTCCACAGAATTATTCGCTACTTTTTCACGTAATTAACCAACAATTCATAGCATCGCCAAATGCTTATAATAAATCTAAGAATGATTCCAACAGACTGTGTACTCGAATGTGAGAACGCAAAACAAAAAACGGCGCGAGTTGGCCCTCCTTTCTCTGAAGAAAGCAAAAGAAAATGAAAAGACGAGAGGAGACGAGAAATCAACCAAGCCGACCCGGTCAAAGTGGGGGCGGCCAAATTACGCACATGCGTTATGACCATCGCTGAGCTTGTTGACGCAGCCGAAATCGTCGTCCAAAAAGGGGTGCCGCACAAACTCGACGGAACCTAACTCCACACGTCAAGAATCGATCGGGCAAGCTTAACTTGTACTACCAGCAAGTAAAACTTGAACAGGAGTATATATGCTAAATTTTTTACACGCATTTTTAATTTATATACACATAATAATGTCGCAGAAGAAAAGAAAAGGAACTGAAAACTTGGAAGGCGAGAGATACTGCTGGGGAGCCGTACGGGGAGGCGAGGAAAACTCCTTAGTTACGAGAGGTGCACCTTCCTCTCTGCTTACCAAATGAGAGCAAAAATAAGATTAAAAAAAAAACTGGGACGCGTTGACTTGGTCGGCCTGCGTCACGTAAATCCAATCCTGGCGGAGTAAAACTGTGGAAGGGAAGCAGGGAGGAAAGAGGAAGGAAAGGCGAAAAGGGTCCGAGTACTTTTCCCGCACTGATTGACGCTACCGAATTAATTTAGCAAAGGACCAGCAGCAATTGACGGAGATTGCCAAATTGGGAGTAAGAAAGGGTTAATTCACGAGCAATTGCAGATTACAATTCGGAAGTCGTAGCGAGAAATTAGCGGAATCTGTTGGTTGGCTACCCGCAAGTCGGTGCTACGGTGCGAATTTGACGCGGAATTTAATTTTATTTATTTATACCGCTAGAACGAAGAATTTAAATTCGTCGAACCACAAACAGAGAGAGGACACGAATCGAACAGTAGAAACTGACAATTGTAACGGCTAATTAAGTTTCGGCAAGCGGTGATGAACGCAACATCAAAAAAAGGTAAACAAAAAAAAAGCGCGCGAGAGCATGGGAGGTGGGAATCACAGAGAGGCAGATCTGCGGCGAGGCCAGAAGAGGCAGAGAGAAGACTCACCATGTCGCCGGCCGGCCGAATCGAGGCGTGTCTAGGGTAATTGACGGCGGCGCGGGTCCCACATTCCCCTCCGGGGGACGCTCCGGCGAGCAGGGCCGGGGGATCCGAGGCCCTCCTCCTTGCCACAGGCGCGCGCGAGAGAGAGAGAGAGAACCGCTTGGTCGTCCTTCTGTTACTTTCCCGCGTGACGCCGGACTCAGACAGGAAGGGAGGAGACGGCGGTTCAGCAATGGGGTGGGTCCCACGGGCGGTGGTGGTGGTGGCCGGCGAGAGGCCGGCCGCCGCCGGAAGGAGGTGGAGGCGAGGGGAGGGGAAGGGGGAGGAAGAGTAAACGGGACGGAACGGAACGGGGAAGGGAGGGGCAGACGCGAGTGTGGTGGTTGTTGTTGTTGGTATTTGTTGGGGAAAAAAAGAGGGCGAGGGCGTTTTGGGGAAAGCGGCGTAGTACTGCACAGATGCAGCAGCAGCAGCAAGAGACCTGTTCTTTTCTCGTCTCACCCGCCCGGGCCGCCCCGTGGCTCGCTGCGCTGCTTTTTCGTCTACTTGTTCATTCACGGCTATGTGGAAGAATGAGAGACCCTTTAGCCTTTACTTGTGTTGTGTGTGTGTGTGTGGTGGTTGTGGAATGATGCCTCAACGGAGTCCGCTAGACGAGAGGAGGAGAGGATAGAGAAGGATTTGTTCCACCAAACGCCACCGCTAACGGAACCGCGTTGTCTTGTTGCCGCCATCAATCCATCCCCAACCGAACAACCGCTCATCCTTCCGGTGCCTGCCCTTGCTTGGCCACCTCGCCTCGCCAGGGTGGTGGTTGCTCTTTTAATTTTTTTAAGATTAGATAGAGAGAGAGAGAGAGGGGGGGGGGGGGGATGGGTGCCACCTGCGTGCATGTGCAGCGTTTTTACAGCCTACTTCTCCACCTGGCTACCCGCGGCAGTTGGCCTACTAGTAGCCTACGGCGCGCTACACACACGCCACCGGTACGATCGCTATTCGCTTCTGCGTGCGCACACAGACACTGTGCTCAGGGGGTGCCCATGGTTAGATCACCAGCAGCTTTCGCCTGTGCCTTTCCCCTGGTGGGAAAAATGTCATGTTTGCCACTGGACAAGGTTCCTAATCCTACGTTTGCCCCCATGAGAGGAACCCCACTGGATAATGGATAATTTGATCCTCCATCAATCCAGTTCAGCTATTTTTGTGATGTCATACTGAAAAAGGAGTGAAGAGAAAAAGATGGAGGTAAGCACTGCTACTATAGTCATACTAGTCCTATAGCAGCAATCACACTTTTTAGGGCGGTTAATTAACCCGATTTACCCAGCAAAAAGTACTACTGTACTGGTACGTACGTGGTGCCTTGAGAACAGTAGAGAACCGTGCGGGGCACTCTGTAGGCGCGAGGGCAAGAAAAGACTTGACTGTTCGATTGATGACGCTCTGTGTTGTGGGATTGATTAGTGCCTCACGGTTGCCGCATGACACCACCTGGAACAGTGCAGCGCCCATGCGGTTGAACCACCCCCACCCAGCGTATGCATCGCTCGCTCGCGGCCGGGATTGGAAGGGAGCCAGCGGCGAAACGGAACGAGAGCGCGCGGCTTGGCATGGCACACACACACGTTTCCCGCGGCCGTAACCGTCGCGTGTGGAAACGGGAACGGAACGCGTCGCGCGACCGTTCGTTTGGATGGGGGTCACCGTTATCCGGCCGGGCGGCCGGTTCGTGCATTAACGTGACTGGAAAGCCGGAAAGCGTGCTGCTGCGTTGGCCGCTGCCGCACGGTAAAAGTGACACGGCAGTACTAGTAACAGGAAGGCGTGGAAAGCGGGGAGCGCTCCTGGCCGTCGGATCCGCGGCGGGATGCCGAAAGGTATCCCCGTACGGACGGCAGGGGATGCGACATGTGGGTGGGGGTTCGGCCCGGCGGTAGAGAAGACGAAACGGATAATCAGAGTACTACTTCCATGTGGGTCCGGACGCACAGCCGCGCTGACTCGTCGTCGATTCTTTTCTTCCACTTGTGCTCCCCGTCCCACCGTCGCTCTCTGTGACCTGGATGACATGGAAGATCGAAAGTCAACTCCCTCTGCCTTCACGCCGGTGGGTCATCCACATTGCTCTGCCCTCGCGGTTGCCACGCACCGTACTATCTACGGCCATCCTACCCTTCGCTTTTCGTTCCAAAGCAAATGCGAGGACGGTGAATCTGTGCGGGTACAAGCAGGTTGGTTGGTTAACTGCGTATCTGGATCAGCTGATCAGGAGAGGAGTTCCGGGTGACCTCGTCGTCGTGCACCAATCCCTTCTTCCAATTGACATTAGGGTAGGGGCTGGGTGGTTGACCAGCTTGACCTCGTTCCTCTCCACTCTTTTTTTTTTCTTCTTTTTACGTGTGCAACATTCCTCTCCACTCATGTACACGTCGCCTAGTTAATGCAGTATGTATTCCTCCGGAATAATAACAGTCTAATAAAAATCTCCGTCGTGCAATAATCTACTGACTGATTCAACGTGCGGAGCCTCTCTCTCATACTACTCCCGTCCCGTTGACTAACATTATGAGATCGGACTATACGTGTATAATACTCGGATCGAAGTACAGAACGTGAATTGAAGTGGAGAAATTACTAGTACTAGTACTCCACCAAATGGTACGACGTTGCCAGATCAAGACCCTGGCAGTGTAGGTGTAGAGGATTGGATAGCCTTTGATTACGGTTGATTGCCAGATCAATATTTCTAGAAGAGTTGTTCACTTGTTCAGGAGGGACTGGAAGAGGACGACAAATGACCGATGATCTGCCCAGCCCGGTCACCAACTGCAAAACTGGACGAGGTCTTGTACTTACTTTGTCTGTGAGTGAAGCTGACCCAGATGCTCACTGCAAAAGTTTTTGCTTAATCGGGGAAGCCAGCAGCAACAACATGAAGCAAAGGTAGGGAGTACTAGTAGGAACGGCATTTTCCTTGCTGGAGACTGGAGAGTGGAGACAGAGAAAAGAAAGCGAGGAGGAATGTGATGCGCAGGCAGAACTGCCCCGTCCGTGGCGTGGTCACGTCTTTTCTCCTCTTTCGGCAGGCGAGTGCAAGGGACCGGCGACCAGCCTGACGATCCGGTGGACCACCACCGTCCATGTCCTCTTCCTTGGCTCGGCGGTTGGCACCTTGCGCTGCACGTGGTCTAGTTGGCCCTTCCGCTTCCGCCCATTGGATCGGCTAACTAACCTGCTCATTAGTAATAGCCCCTATCCGATTCCGATCTGTGGGCGCCCTAACTACTGTAGCTCGCTAATTATACTACTTACTTATACTGCGTACTACTAGTAGAGTAGTACTAGTATCCAATTTCGTGGAGAAACGGCAAGGGATTACTGGATTAGGAAGTGAGAAGCAGGAGCGCCTACTGTACTCATCATTAGGTAGCTTATTTTAATTACTAGGAGTATTACATGCCTGTACTTGCAAGGATTAGATCAACCAGCTTATTTTAGTAGGAGTACTAAAAGCATTTCGTTGAAAGGGACCTGCTAGGCATCTTCTGTAGAGAAAAAAAAATAGAGAAAAAAATATTGACTACTCCCTCCATTCAATATTATATGACGTTTTGGTTCCGGCATAGGAATTAAGGAGAGATAAAAAAGATTGGTGCATAAAAAACGAGAAGGACTTTTACTATTCAAAATACTGATCAGTAGTCAGTAGTTTGATATGGTGGTATAGATTTCATAATCTAAAATAATAACTATTGATCAATAGTTTCTCAATTTAAGGGTAATATCGGAAAAAAATAAGAGTTGTAGATTTATAGTAATTAGTTTTTATTATTATAAATAAAGTTATATTAATAATTTGATTAATAAATAATATTTTATATTTTTTAAAATAAACTAATATTTTAATAATTTCATAGATTTAATATTCTATTATAAAAATAAATATAAATTTATTAATTAATAGTGTAATTACAAAATTACCCTCAAACTACTAGCCTAGTATTTTAGCCAATAAAACTACTCGAAATAAAGAGGAGAGAGATAGAGATAAAGATATATTAGAAAAAGAGAAAGGCACATTAGAAAGCGATGTTTTATAATTTAAAAAAACTTGTTAAACGCAGAGAGTAGCTATAGGTCAGTCGCAGGTCACTCGTGTAAAGACCACCCGAGGATGAGACGGGTCGATGCTGAATCGTTCAACAAAAGTGCTGTGCTTCGAAAGACGGAAGCACAGACGCGCCTGACACGCGGCGGAACTGCAGGAGAAAGGAGCAGGTCCGCGGAATCGCGAGCGAAGGAAGACGAGTCATCATATTCCAGCGCCAAAATAGAGTGACATGCAAGAGAATATGCGTGGAGCTTGGCGCCGCGTTCCTTCCGATCGGGCAAAGTGGCGCGCGGACCGTTCAGAGTGTCACAGTTCACACGCTCATATACACGCCAAAATTGCGGTCTCACTGCTCCTTCTTTGAAATTTGAAATAACTGCCACCACCAATCGAGATTAGAGAGAAGCTGCTGAGATAATACTACTAATCTACTAGTATACTATTAGGGCCCCCGGGCCCGCCCGGAATCTTCCTCTTTCCGTGGCTAATCACGCGCGCACTTGTCTCGCAACCTCTCCACGCCTTTCCGACCACCGGCCCCAACTCATCAGCTTGCCGGCCGGGGAGCCCAGCCGATAAATAAACAACGAAGCGGCTTTCCGGTATACTAGATATTCTTCTTTGATTGTAAATAAATGATTAAAACGTACCACTGGTGCTTGATGTAGGCATAACGACCGATTATGTGTCATATTTTTTACGATCATTATTGTGGCTACTTGTGGAGTTTCAAATTCAAAGTGGATATATGGTTCAAGACGTTTGGTAGCAGGTGGTACGTCCTCTTACAAAAAACGCACATCAATCTCATATTTGTATTGTTCTAGTACTTGAAAATGTAAAAAAAAAAAGAGAAGAAAAAAAAATGTGCCGTGCCTCGGCGGACCGCGCACTCGTAGGAGCGGTAACAGGGTTTGAATAATCGATGGCAACCGGCCGGTTAATTGGGTTAATCGGAAAATCGGTCCCGGCCGGTCACGCCAACTGACCGATTAGCTCTAAAAAACTAGACTTAGTATTGTAGCTATTCAATTAACCAACTAGTTATCTCGATTAATTGGTCGGCTTTTTACTAAACCAGACCGGCAGTCAATCTGGTTATTTAAACCCTGGGTGGTAGGGCGTGAGCAGTGGAATAGCTAAAGCTGACCCGTAGTGGAATACTCCTAGTACTGTTTGCTGGAGCACCGCAAAACAAACAACGCGTTTGACCCGGCCCCGGTGCTGGTGCCGGAAGAGAGATCATGCGAGCATCATGAACATCATCATCCCCACCGACGGGCACGCCGCAACGCAATGCGGCTATACGGAGGAAGTGAGGCACTGACAACTGAGGCAGGGGCACTGGGATTTGGCGAGATGGGCGCAAGCTGGGATTTGCAGATCAGGACAGAGGAGAAGAGAAAAAAAAAATGATACTGTACTTCTAGTGAAGTGGATGTGTGACGCGACATGAAATTTGCATGACACAACAGCCGAGACAGCCCGGTCTGGTGCCTGGGCGTTGGTCAGGCACTCGCAGGGTCCCGTGTGCAGAACCGGCAGGCGAGCGGACGTGTCAGCCATGCCGCGCGCAATCTGGAACCATCCACAGACCACAGCTATACCCTACTCCTATCTAGAGCGCCGGGCCTCTGCTCGCTCGCTCGCCAGATGCAAATTCAAACCGGCTCCGTTCCGTTTTGCGCCAAAAAAAAAAAAAAAAAAAAAAAAGAGTAGCTGAGGAGCTCTGTTGCATGCTGCCGGGAACAGTGGAGGATGCATCAGTTGCCCTCGCTCGGCGCGACCATCCCCTGCTGCGTGGCGCGCGCCATTGCTCTCTCGGTTTCACCCCCTGCCTTGGCTTCTACACCTACTTGTACTAATCCAGGCCAGACTCTACTGCGCGTAGTAGTACAGGCGAAGCACTGAATAACTGTATTACTACTGTACTACAGGCAACGGGCGTACATCGACAAGTACAGCCAAAGGCGAGCCAGCGTCCCCACTTCAAACTCGGTTGATTACTTTATTTCTTTATCTGAGGTTAAATAAATGTGTTTTTTGATAGTATATAATTGCCCATCGAGAAAACAATTGAGTGTTCTTTTTTGATACGTATGTAAAGTTGCACATCTTGCCTAACGAAACATGAAGAGATGATTCTCCACGCATTATTAGTTTATTATGTGGCGGTAAACATCATTTCCAAATCATGAATGAAGGTGTTAGTGTTTCGAGAGAAGAAAGCAGCCGTTGTGGGGGACTCCGCAAGCAGAGGGGGTGCGTGCGTCCATCTTCGTTAAATCAAATCAAATAAAATCAAGCTGAAGAAGACGAAAAAGAATGCAAGAGACACCCCACCGCTGGCACTGGCAGGCGCATCGCATCGCATCGCATCGCATGCAGATGTGGTGGATGATCACGCGGTAAGCATCTGCGCGTAGGTAAGCATCGCACGTTGCGAATCGCCGACGCGTCCGTCGCCTTTTGGGGTATTATTCGTCGGGTTTGTTTTTCTGGCTGGCGAGGGGGGCCCTGATGATATCCGTATCCAGGCCGTGATGCAGGAGCAACGGCACGTCAACATCCCAACGCCAGCCGCTCGCTTTGTTAACTTGTCTTCTTTTTTTTGTCTGTATTAACTAGTAGCCACTTCTATGTGAACTACTCCCGTCACCCACCGCTGATCGATCGATGTGGACGTAAGCAGGCGCACGAGCAGCTCGGCTCACTCCTTTCGATTCCACTTGGGGCAGGTGATGCAATTTTGTTTGCGTGATATCCCGTCCCAAAAGGGAAAAGAAATGGATATGGGCCGCCTCCTTGCATCACCAATTGATCTGTACGACGTGGAAGTAGCCTCTGTACGTGCGGCGGATCAATCAGGCACAACGCATCATCCACCTCCCTTCATGGATGATCGCGGCGTAAATCAAGCACCATCTCGCGACATGAGCACCCATGAACGATACACACGGCTCTCCTCGATGACCTTTTGTTTCATTCCGATTACGGAATATAATCGTGCAAGGCGGCTGCATCTTTCTTCGAACCTTTTTTTGTGTGGTAGTATGTGTGTGTGGATCTGAGGATGCACATATCTAGCTATGATCATGGTACGGGGTAACCCATTGTCCAATCCCCACATGAGTAGAATCGTGGACGATATTCATGGCTGCCACGGAGATTATTCGCCCCATGAGGAATCGGAATCGACCGAAGATAGTGACTTGTTGTTTCACGTCTCGTCCAGTAACCGGAGGGAGATTCTCCGGTATGCAGAGAGAGAGAGAGAGAGAGGTGGTGGCAGCGGGGGCATAGAATCTGTGGTGCCTTTTAATTTCTTTTGAACTCAAATCTGTGGTGTTGTTCACGGACTCTGCATCCTTGCTGTGTCACGTGAGGTGACGCTCCTGGGTTCAAACGAAACCATGAATTCAGTCAGATATATGGTACTGACAAAAGGCAGCCAGTGTTTATCCATACGGCCTGTGAAATTAACACCTGATTTAACATGTGAGCATAGTACTACTACTAGTAGTTGATTAATGGTGGTCTGTCATCTAAACAGCGTGCGTCGCCTGCAACCGGGCGCGTCACGCTTGCGTTTGGCCACCTACTCTACTCTTAGAAGCTTCCAGTCTCGCTGCCGGTCAACACCGGGTCTTCTCATGGGTTGGTGCGACCGAAACACAAGTGCTACTAGCAGGAGCATCTCTCTCTATATCAAGGCGTGTTGGACGTGTTCATTTCCCTCTTTTATCGGCCGGTCTCCCAGAAAGTGTTCCGTGACCGTCGAAACATAATGTTTGTAACACAGACGACAGAGGCGGAGAAAGCAAAAAAAATGGGCCGACACACATTGAACAGGAAAATGAAGTGCAGAGCTAGTACCTCAACTCCCCTGCCTGCCGCGGTCTTGATTTGCTGCTTCCGTTTGCTGAATTGGGAAATAAAGGCAGCGAATGATTAGGGAAAAACAGCACGGGAGCGTGACTGACAGGATCATGCCACGATCGCGTGCGGGCCCTGACGGTCAGGCCGCTATCCGTGTCGTATATCTGTCGCTTGCATCGGAGCGTGTCTTTTAGCTCGATCCGTGAGTCTGGTCATGTCTTTCTTTCGGCAGCTGGTGATGAGCTTGATCGGAGTGGACCGCCACCACCCGTGTCACCTGCACCTCCCTCCCTCGCGCTCGCTGCTCGTGGTCCAGTTGGCCTGCCCATTAATCAACCTGGGACCCTTGGCATCGCTTAATAATCACCGATTGCTCACTAATCCAATCCGCTGATGGATCTGTGCAACCGGATTAGATAAGCTGCCAATGCGTCAATCCGTCCATGAGTCCACACGAAGATTCATGTACAGGGCCGCTTGCCTTGCCTGGTCATCGTTTGGTAGCCAACACATGCACTGTGATCTTTGATGCTACCCGCCTACCCCCTTTCCTGGCACAGTTTGATCATGCTGCTGATGTCATCAGTTGAGTCGTCATACTACCACTGATATGGTAAAGTAAAGTAAGCATGACTTTACACTTGTTAAGTCGAGCATCAAAACGTGGGAAACGGTGAAGATAATCTCTCCCCCAAGTAGTAGCACTGCTTTTCTGAAAGAGATAGGTACATGACATGTAATTGTTGCGTCTTGTTGTACTTAAAGCCTGCATTGACTCCGTTTCCACGCCTGCTTAATTCAACCGATATATGATTGGCATGGCTAATGTATCGGTCCTTGTGTATGGTATTTTTCTGAAAGAGATGCGCGAGGCGGCAAGGGAGGGTATCTGAGATGTACGACTGGATCAACTCGTGGAAGAATGTTTCTACTGAAGAATATCAGAAATATGTGGACGTGGTCAGCAATAGTACGAAATAGAGCAAGCGTGGCCAGTTTTTTTTTTTTTTTGTGAACGCCTTGTTTTTTTGTTTTGTTTTGAATGAAAACGCGGTGATTCGTTGTTCACGTAGCGTACGCACAAGAGGCGAAGTGTCGTTTTCTTTGTTTCAAAATTCAAATGGAAAATTACAGTACAAATCCTGACTATGTTGATCGGAGGTCAGTGATGGCCTGGCATGCTTATATTGCTCTGCTCCGCCCGTGTCGTCGTCAGCCAGAGTTTTTGTGGAGGGCAAAATCGGCTGGCGGCCGGACGTGTCCGCCATACCGTTGCGCGAGATTCCGGTACACGATCCTCGCATACCAAGAGTCGGGTCAGCACCAGTGTCGAATTCAGTCACATCTACTACTGCATTCTTTATTTCTTTTTGATACGCCTCGATCAGCACCAGTATCGAGGTTTCAGGGGAGCGCCACGTTCGGTTCGGCGCGGCCATGCGCTCCCTATCAAATTCCTCTCGTCTCTTCCACCACCTGTCCTACGATCAAGCGATACGGGGAATTCATGATTTAGAAGGTCGGTCGCGAGAGAGCACCTGCTTCACCGAATAAAAAGGAAGTGAAAAGAGGGGGAAAATATGCTCGTTCGTTCCCTGGCAAAGTGGCAAGCACACAAACGATGGCTTCAAGATTGCAGAAGGAAGGAACCTCGCATATGGATTGCAGGCCAGGAGGACAAGTACTTGACCAATAAACCATTGCTTTTGTTCCTTTTAATTTGTTGTCCTCTGGGATACCGGCATATGTATCGCCTTGCCGTCCGGTGTCCCTTGTGTGGGCCTTGCGAATCGCATGCCTACGTCTACGTGCCCCATGAGCTGATGAGCAAGTTGGCAGACAAGTATATACCTTAATACCGTGTCCGTGGACAACAGGGCAAATGAGCAATGCAAGTGACGGAGATTCAACCATGGCCGCCCCATTTGGTTTCCGTAGATACCATTCATATCTGTTGCCTAGTGATGAGCAATGGTACAGCGGTAGTAGAATATCCAATCCGTGATGCAGGGGCAACGGCACGTCAACGTCCCGGTATTGTAAGCAACGGCGCCCGCTTTTGCTTTTGCTGTTCTTTGTGGTTCATCAGGCCCATGCGTATCCCTGTGGATCACCGATCTGGCCGCTCTACTGGTTGATACGGACGATGGCGCGCTCGGGTGCCACTCGTCTGAATCGTGAAGCTCTCCTCGCGTCAAAGCAAGTAGTACGTGCATCTCCCAAAGTGGAAACAAAAGCAAAAGTGCCCTATCGCAAACTCACCCGCCATGCTCTGCACCCGTCACGCTGACGTCTCAACCAGCTCGAACCTTCCGTCGTTACATTCACCAACTAGTAGTACTACGGTATTAGCACGGGTGCGCCAGTCAAACATGCTAGACGACTTGCGGCCCGCCACGTGTGAGCATCTCAGCCACTGGCGCGAGCTTCTGTGGACCAGCGCGTTGACGTGTTCTTTGTTCTCCGATCCGAACCTCCTTGGATGGACTGACGACGTGTTCCCGTGCTAGCGGTGCTCTCGGATGAAAAGGATCGCGACCGACCGACCGACTCGTGCAGGTGCTTTGCCGTGCCTTTATTTCTGTCTTTGACCGTTACAAGATACGAACGACTTGCCACGCAGCACTCGCCAGTCGTATGAACAAGTGGGGAAAGGAAAAAGGCCGACCTACATACGTTTGTTCAAACACGAGATACCTTTCCGAAAAAAATCCCGACCATATGTTTCCTTATTATGCTCCGACAGCCAAAAGAAAGCTTAGCCTGATGCCCAGACTTTTGGCATGCGATGCTACCGTTTTGTTCACACCTTTTTTTACATGATGAGATGACACGTAAAGAGAGCCGGGAAAACTTTCGGCGACCACATGCCGGAATGAGTTGGCCTGTTCAAGAGGAAATGAAGCATGCAAGCAAAAAATTTTGATCCGTCAGCCCGTATAAGACATTATAGGCCTCTTGGGCTGAACACTCAGATCCAGCCTACAATTCAGAGACGCTCTCAATGTCGGACTTTGCTATATTGCAGTCACCGTAAATCTCCAACCTTTCGGTCGCTTTGTTTATAGAAATGTCCGAACACTGCTTATATCCATTTCCGTCCAGCGAATACCAGCGCACGGGAAGGTGGTTCGCTGCGGGAGAGAAAAAGTGAAGCGGGATAGGTAGGATTAAATAATTATGATTCCAGGAAAGTTTACAGAACATACTACCTGGGACCACGCTGACATCATCATCTTCTTCAACTAAGAAAATACGTCCATTGTAAATTATACATCCAAATCAAAAACCAAATTCACCATTATGTTTCTCGTGATGAGATCTTCAAAACTAGACCCCACTTTCTTATATTTTAATAACCTTTTAAAAATAAAAAAAATGATGATGCAACAATCATATTTCATCATCCAAAACAATAATTTCTTTACTTCTTTTAGTGATTTGGATGGCTCAACATATGTTTTGTTATGTTGTCTCAACATGTGGCCAAAGGGTGAATCAATATTTTTTGATTCTATTTTTAATATTTATTTTCTTAATTTTTTTTGTTGTTTCAATATTTTTCTCAATATTGTGTTTCGTCATTCCAACATTTTGTTTACTTACTTTGTCTCTACCAGTCAACATTGTAATCTCTTATATCAACAAGTTAATATTGTAATCTCTTATATTAACAATCATTAATTGTTATTGTTCCAATACGTAACCAGACAACAAACTGTCAACTCAATATTTTTTGGACTTTAATTTATGTCATGTCAATACTTTTCCTTTACTTCTTTTAATGATTTTATTGTGATAATATCTTTTTAGTTTTGTTGTCCAGAGCTAATTGTGAATCAACATTTTTTAATCCTAGTTTACCAAAATATGTTTTCTTATTTTTTTTGTTCTAACATTGTTTCTCAATTTTGTGTTTCGTCGTTCCAATATTTTTTTCTTACTTTTTGTCTCGGTAAACCAACAATGGGATTCCTTGTTTTAACATCCTTCAATTTTTCTTATCCCATCACATGGTCTATTGCCACATCCATGACTCAACATTTGATTTACTATAGATTTTGCTATACCAATATTTTTTCTTACTTTTCTTAATAATTTGATTGACTCAACATCTTTGTAGTTTTGTTGTCCCAACATATTTCCTAATGGTGTAACCAGTAGGCTACAAATCCTTTCACTGTTTCGTTCTAATATTTACCATACCCATGACACATCATTTTCTCTAGCTACCCCTTATTTCTAAAGATTAGTTGTACCGGACACGCAATATCTGATTGCACACGAGCTCAACTTGACCTTCCATTTTGGCAACTATATATCCCATTCACTTTGGTTCTAAGCCATCTACAAAATTTGAGTGGAAGAAGATCCTTATGCCTCTCCTTTCTAAGTCCTAATCTAGTGGAGTACTATACTAGCAAAAGTAACCCACGCGTTCATATGTCCATGCATTAGAGTCAGTGATAGTAACCGAGAAATCATGATCCTATTGGAGCAATTCAGTCATAGCAAGAATCTGAAATGCCAGTCAAAGGAACATTATTTACCTCATACCTTTTACAGTTCATCTCAATAAACCTATACCTGAGGTTGTGCAAGAACTTGCTGCTATCTGTTACTTCACTACAAGTCCATATCTCAATAAACCAACATGCTTCCATTTTTTCTCATGTTTGTTATGTTTCATAGGCTGATTAACCATCCAAATAAAATGGCCGCAATTTGCAAGAATAAATCGTGCAACTGAGCCTAAATAAAACATTGGGATATGGACTTGACATGTTGACTGATTCATGATAACATGATGGCAGCAAAATTATCTTTGGTGAAAAAAATGTTCTTTTCATTGAACAACTAGTAAAATAGCCTACGCTAATAGCACAACTAGATTTGATCAATGATACAAAGAAATCGATTAGCTGCATCACATGTATCATAAAGTTTTTGAATCAAATATTTTAATTTTAGTTTTTTATTCTTAGTAGAACCTCAAAAAGTTTGGTTGTTTTATGAATAAAATAGATAAATTAATGTGACACTACCGAGAGATGCCTCTTACTAATTACTTTGATGCTCTGAGCTTCAGTTTTATGAAAGATCAATTTATAAGAATAAGTTGTATAGTTTGATATAGAGACATGCTTAAACCTTGATGTATACATAATATTAATGTTACATGATGATTTCTATGTATGTGAAAATACACATAACTCACTTACTCAAGATTCACATAATTAATTATATATGATGCTTTAGCTACTTAGATTGAATTATTTATCTTTGGGTAGAATTACATGGTTCTTATATTTCACTCTGCTCTCGTGTATTTGCTCGTTATCTATGCATTATTCTCATATTCGAATAGTGAGTTCATCTATAATAGCCTCATCCAATAATTTTTAATAAAACTTTTGTAGCCTAGATAATCGTATGACACCATAATGACTTACTACTTGAATCCTAAACTTAACATATAGATCTACCTTTTATTATAGTCACCATGTTTCCTTATTTCTCAGATTTCTCTATTCTTGACACTGCAAGCTGCCATGTCGGCCACGATTTCCTCAGGATGAATGATATTTTGTTGGCCAATGCTTTCTTCTTTAAAAATAAAACAGTGATAAAACTTGTTAAAACATATTTGGCCCTCAAATGATCCCTCCTCTTGAGCAATTCAAATCCATACACTCATTTTTTATATTATCTATCAAGGAAATAAACTGATTGAGTTTTACTTACTTAATCTATTCGAGCAACAAAATGCTATAATGCACCCTAGAAACTTCATCCTTGTGTATCCATATGCTCCGACAGTTTCTAGTCCTCACAGGAGTTAGTGATGCGATGTTTTTGTTAAGCTTGTCGTTTGCTATGAGTACCCTACGCCATCATCAACAAATTGAAGGCGACGTTTGAAGATGTGGAATTCACAATTGACCATTACGGCAAGGGTGTCCATGTAGATGATACTATTGATATGGCCTTTTCATTAGCTTCTATTTAGTTTATTTTATTCTAAAAAGGTCCCATGAGATACATACGTTGAGGCTTATTATGTTCGATCTAAGTATCTATATTTATATAATTTAGAAACCTTTTATTATAAATTTATACACCAAATAATTTCAATATTGATTGTTTTAAAATCTATCAATTTTAATAGACCATAACTTGATGTAGTTAGAACTTGTTATTAGAATAAAGAGGTTTAATGGTAGTTTTTATGATTGTGAGTCAATCATTTACCCACGTCTTGAGATCTAAGATATCCCTATTATTACTTTATGTGTGGTGATATATTACGTGAAAGTGTACTATTGTTTTGAAAAACTAACCCACATGAAAGTTTAGGAATCATATGAATGATTTTCATATGGGAGGTGACAACACCATAATCAATTCATCAAGCAAGAATCAACATGAGAAAACCGGTCAGCTAAAAATCTGAATTTTCGTGTGGGTCCATAAGTTCATTGTCAATACTAACTAACATGCCGGTAATTAGTGTCAAGAATATTTATACAACACATATGTCATTCAACAGTATAGCCAATTAGTCCACAAATAAATAGTGTCTCATGGACAACAAAAAAAAGAGACTGAATCAGAACCAAGGAAGCCAATGAGAGGAGGGAGATCAGGGTGGGTGGAGAATCGTTTTTTTTTATTTTTTTATTAATCTTAATTTATATATTTATTAATATGTATTCTTTTATTAATTGAAGTCTGACATGGACTGTTGCTTTCATCTGAACAAAAAGAAAACTGAATGAGAACCAGGGAAGTGAACGGGGAAATAGCAGATCGGATTGGATAGGAAAAAATATTTTTCCCTTATTTTAATCCGGATATGGTCTGTTGATTTTATCTAGAATAGAAAGGAAAGTGAATGAAACCAAGGAAGCTAATGGGGAGGAGGCAGGGAGATCGTGGTGGGCAGGGAATCAGATTTTTTGTTTCTATTTTTTATTAATCTGAATTTGTATATTTAGTAATTTTAACTTTTTTAGTTGGAGTTGGTCATAGACTCGTTAGTTTCATCTAGATTGTTAAATCTTCATAACATCTAACGATTAATATTTTCTCTTTTTTTAGATTAATATGGTAATTTCGTTGCCTAGAGAGTAAATATGGAGCCTCTTTTTCTCTTTAAATAAGAAGATAATAAATAGATTATGAGATCGTTGCTCTGACATGTCAGATGTGGCAATTGAAATATAAGAAAAAAGGGTATCCCACACACTACCTCTGTAACATGTCTTTTGTAAGAACTAGCAAAGTGCCCGTGCGTTGCTACGGGTTTAAAAAAACAAAATATTTTTTTATGATTTATAAATGTAAATTATTTATACAATATAATTATTAATATTTTTTTACATAAAAGATCATATTTATATTATTGTTGATGTTTCTTGGTGTACCATTTTATATGTCATTAAAATATTATAATTAACAATTTTTCTACTATTTTTGACCGTATTGTTATCATAAATATTTTTTACCTCTAATGTTATTGATTTCCATATATAGTGTTGTTTGAGTGCTATGTTACAAAATTAAGTGAAATGACATTAAAAAAATGCTCAAGTATAAGAAGTATCGATATGAAGCTCAATTCATCATGAAAAGAGAGATTCTCATAAGCTCATGATGTCTACAAGACACTACTGGATTTTTATGAAGCCTAACATGCAAGACTAAGGTCATGATCCAATGCCAAAAAATTTCTAGAAGTTTTATCTGATAGAAAAAATTAATTCACGTAGAATAAAAACAACATTGCATTACGACGCGATTTTTGACTTGAAAACATGCTCTAACGAGAAAAGTTAAAACATGAAAATTATAAAACATGAAAGTTGTAGATCTCGTCGAGACCTTATCGTAACATATGTGAATTATATTATTTGGAGTTCGGAGGTAGAAGATATGAGCCTCACAGAGAGACCTACGTAGAGGAGTCCGAATCTGAATAAATATTTTTGCATTGTAAATTTGGAAATCAAAATGGTAGAATCTTAACTTCTATTGAATATCAAAATTGTAGAACTTTTCAAGTGCTACGAGATAGAGTCCGAGTTTGCTTCATTTGAACTCCGGATGAGGGATTTATGATTTTTTAAATTTGGTGCTTAATGAAAGATACGAAATCGATTTGGATTCAATCTCTAATTTTATGGACGATTCGGTGCTTGATGAAAGATACGAAATCGATTTGGATTTAATCTTTAATTTTATGGACGTATGACAGATTTAAATATATTTACTAAATTAATAGATTGTAGAGAAGGTTAGCTTGATACCCAGACTTTTGGCATGCTCCGATCCCTCCTAGAGGAGCATTACTGTTACCACCTCGGTCGTACCATGATCGTCGAGGAAGCAGCTGAATGCCAAGGTCACTCTCCGAACAACACCACATTATTGTAAAACATCTGCACCTCCACAGCAGGAATCATCAGGATTACACTGCTTAGCCACCCCATGACATCGCCCATGTCATCCTGGTGCGATGTTGCTCCAAGCGATGCACGCCACAAATGCCTCACCACCCAGCTTTAACCAACGCATATGTTAGTACATAATATATAAATAAGATCGAAACACGACACAGATTTAACATGGAAAACTCTTACGGGAAAAAACTGTGGACACCGATCGGCAATCTTTATTATTAAAGGAGAGTTACAACATATGTGATACAATGATCTCTCTCTCACACACAACTTTTTCTATACAAGATGTATATATAAAGGTGAAAACTAGAGATAGACTCTCTAAACAATATGAACCGTAACACAAGAGGACTTCGCCTCTCAAACCTTCTAGACGTCTCTAGCAAGGACTTTATAATTCGGATCATATTCTAACAAACTCCACCTTGAAACGAATTTCATCTTGTAGCAAATGAAGAATCATCAACGAACTCCCTTCAATAACAATAACACCGGACATCAACGAGTCACTAGGACTCAAACGGTAACACCAATCAAGCTTGAGCATCGCTCAAACTTCATAACTCCACTTTCAACGGAGTACTTAATACTCTATATGATCAAGAGCACATCAGAACTACTGCTGTGAGTAAAAGTAATAGAGTCATAACTATTACTGATCTAAATAACGAACCGTTATCACGGTCTTGCAGCGGAATATAAGACTTGATAAAAACCATGTCAAAAGACCAATCATTAGCAATAAAATCTACAGCATCAATAGAATGCTTCAAATACAACGAAGCAAAATTTGCAGACTCATAGAACACGTGAGTGTATCTTCAAAGGGATCAAAAACCAATAATTTGATATCCAAGTCATATACGCATAACAACTTCGGTTAAAACCAATTCTGCATATATACGTATAGTAATTTCACATAGAGAAGAATGGCATAAATCTCTTAATCTAGGAATAACGGTGGGTCTCCGTCAAGAATACCATGAAGGAACTTCAGAAACAATCAATTTTCAGCACCTCTGGTATAGCCTCGTGTGCACAAAGCCAAATCTACAAAATTCCTCCGTGTATATTCAGCAATGAAACCAGAAACACCAATCTCCTGGTAGCCATCACTTGGGTGCGTTTAGCAATTCTGGCCAAAGAACCAACTTCACACGCACACACGAGATTCTTTCTCCTCAAAACTTCTCAAGAGAACAGCAGTGACAACACTACTGGATGACTTGAGCTAGAACGGTAATTAAAAGATGAGAGTTCGACGAAACTTGAAGCCCCAGCAGGGAACAGCGGTCAGAACAGCACAGATCGCCATGGATCTCCCTGACTTCAACCCGAAGACAAACGCGATTCAGATGAAGAAAAAAAAAACGCTACACCACCAGTCCACCACGCTGGTGAGGCAACAAAACACCGAAACGGTGACATAAAATTGGCAATTCTGTCAAACTGTGATGTGCACAGGGATCGAGAATCTGGTACTCCCAAGGGAAAACAGTGGTGGATTTCCTCTGCGCAGCATGGAAACAAAATTTCGCCGAATCTATCTTGAACTCGAGCAGTAAAGCGCTGAGTCATCTAGATCGGCGTGGAACACACCAACCCAAAACGGATATTAATCCGTCTAACCGTGACATGCACGGGGATAAAAAACTTGGTCTGAGTCTACACCTCAAACACCAGCAGCGAGGCTTCGTCTTGGAACTTGGACCCAGTAAATACGATCTTGTGGATCGGAAAACTCCAACTTCGCAGCTTGTCAGAATAAACGCCGACTCATCGACTTTAACCGACGCAGGATGCGACGGTAACCCGGAAAACAATTCCGTCAACTCCGCTTGAACTCGGGCGATGTAACGCCCAATCACCGACTTGCATCGGCACGGAGAGAAGCAGCACGGGATCGGATCCCGTCCTAAAAAACACCAGCAGGCTCGCTCGGCAAAAAACTTTCACTAAGAAACCGATCAACCAACCGCCTGAACAGGGCGGAGTAGCAGATCCAAATCGTCACGTGAACACAACCGGTAGTAGAACACCGACTATGAACCTTGCCTCCATCTGAGACATGGGTTGAGGCGATAAAACGCCAAACAGATCCCATCGCCGGCGGCACGATGAGCAGGGAATAAAACTCTAATACTTTTTTTTTTTCATAAATCTCGTGTCTGGCTCTGATACCATTTGTTAGCAAATAATGTATAAATAAAATTGAAATACGACACAGATTTAACGTGGAAAACCTTTGCGGGAAAAAACCATAGACACCGATCGACAATCTTCACTATTGAAAGAAAATTACAACATAGGGGATACAATGATTTCTCTCTTACACAACTCTTCCCACACAAGATGTATATATAAAAGTGGAAACTAGAGATAGACTCTCTAAACAATATGAACCGTAATACAAGAGGACTCCGCCTCTTAAACCTTCTAGACGTCTCTAATAAATACTTTATAATTCGAATCATATTCAACAGTATACACTCGGCGAGAGTGTCCGGCGGCGAGTGCTTGTGAGTTAGGTTTACACGCTAGTGAATTAGTCCGCGAGCGCCATGTATTCTCTCTAATCACGCCAATGTTGGTTACCAAGGGGTCTTGAATATGTAGGACATGTACATCCAGATGCCTCCTATTCCCAACGACCAGCGACCTCTCTGTGCATATATGTGTCAAAACCCACACGGTAAATTCATTCTCCTTGTCACTATATGTTTTCTCTACCTCCCATTTACATAGATGTTGTGTCTAGTTCTGACTAGTAAAAGTAGAACAGAGTGACTAGGAGGAGAAGACCACAACGACGCCCCGTCATATATCTACTATAGTTTTCGTATATAAATGTTGGTGCGTGATTATTATGTTTCTCACTAAACAAGGGCGGTTGTTGGGTGGTCAATGCCACCCGTGCGAGACTGCTCAACATTAGTCCTAAGATATGATCGTCTCATCAATCCCACAGCATTCATCTACCAATCAATTGCCGATCTGACAACTGATGCAATGAATCAATGAACAACGAATTGCTAAAATTTGGTACTTGATTCTAATATTACCGTACCCATGGACACATCATTTTCTCGACCCGGCCTTTCTCGACCCGGCCCCTTTGTTTCTGAAGATTAGTTCGACATTTCACACGATTGCTGATTGCACACGAGCTCAGGTTGACCTTCCGTTTTGGCAACTATATATATCCCATCCACTTTGGTTCTAAGGCATCTACAGAATTCGAGTGGAAGTACATCCTTATGCCTCCCCTTTCTAAGTCCTAATACAGTGTAGTAACACCTCCAGACTTTAATTGTTAATGTTAGGACAGTGCTAGCTTCTAGTTCATTTTTGAACTATGAATCCTGTCTTAAAATGAAGAAAGAATGAAAATACGGGGAGAGTGACATACCCGCGCATTGCTGCGGATGCATTATGCGCAAGTGTGAGAATCAGTGATAGTAACCGAGAAATCATGATGCTATTGGAGCAATTCAGTCATAGTAAAAATCTGAAATGTTAGTCAAAGGAACATTATGTACCTCATACCATTTACAATTCATCTCAATAAACTTATACCAGGGGTTTGTGCAAGAGCTTGCTGCTATCCGTTACTGCACTGCAAGACTACTATCAAGTTCCTGCTTCTATTTTTCTCACGTTTGTTAGGTTTCATGGGCTGATTAACCATCCAAATAAAATGGCCGCAATTTGCATGAATAATTCGTGCAACTGTGCCTAAACAAAAGCATTGGGATATGGACTTGACATGTTGACTGATTCATGATAACATGATGGCAGCAAAATTATCTTTGGTGAAAAAAAATATTCTTTTCCCCGAACAATTGTGAGACCGTTGCTCTGACATGTCAGATGTTGCAATTGAAATGGGAGGAAAAAGAGTATACCACACACTACCTATGTAACATGTTTTATTGGGTAGGTTAACTTGTAAATGTCGGCTGGTACTACATAGATAAAAAAAAAAAATTCTACACTGTGGTTCCACAAAGGCAGGCGTTGAAGAAGCCATGTAAGGCAAGAGGGAAAAAAGAACATGTCCTACAATAGAGAATAGAAAAGTTTAGGTAAATGATAGGTATCACAAACTCAACCCTTCGTTAAGATAAGATAGTATAACTTTTACAGTACTGCAATGGTACAGAGAGTATTAAATAAATACATTTTGCCTTGAGAAAGCTAATGTATTACAATTTACAAGCATGTGATGAGGGAACTACGGTACATCTTTAGGAATATAGATTTAGGTAGATTATTCATCCTTCTCAAAATAAAAGCTTTATTATTCAGATTTGGCTCGAACATACCAGTGCTGAATCTAACGGCCTATAGTACGCCCAAAATTGCACATATTTCAAATTTCAACTGCACATAAGGTGTATACGTCATTATCATTGTACTATTAAAGAAAGACAAAATTCTTGAAGAACTATTGTACAATACAATACAAGCTGGGGACCAATGGAGACATGTGCCTGCTTCATCCATTGTGAGTCCGTGACCACAACCGTCGTTATGCCAGTGCAGATAGAAGGATATACTCATATAGTCATATGCATACATAGAGCGAGAGCCTGTCGAGAGGCTTTGCATTGTTGGGGACCAAACATGAGAGTTGTGGAGCAAGAAAATGACCTGCATCAGTAGCTGTGGACAGCCAGACAGGCGGCTCAGATGTGTAGCTTATTACCAAGGCACATATATACATACATTCATTCGGCATCATTCTAATCCTATCCGCATAGCATACAGTACACACTTTGCTGCGACGCTTGTGGTCTCTGAATTTCAGATGCATACCAAAATGCAGGCACAATATTTTGCCGGCACTTGTTTGTTTTGCTTGGCAAGGCAGCCGTTGCCGTAGGGCCAAATCCCCTAGAAAGCAACTAGCTGATGACCAAGCAAGTCCGAGAGAGAAGGGAAGGGGGGCAGCTTCAGTTCAGTTTAGGTGGTGTGTTTCCATCCAAGACGTCAGTACCTCTGACTACTTAATCCATAACCTTCCTCTCATCTCAGCCTGTAGTGCGCGCCTTGCCTTAGTAATTCGGCTGTGATCGATTTACTAGTAGTTCAATGCTGCCTTCACAATCACACATCCGTCTGTTTTGTCACTTCAATCAAAATTGAAGTAGCATCCTGTAAGCAGAGAAGCTACAATTCAGCGAAGCAGACGCAGAGCCATGCAGAGATGGAATTTCACGTAGACGTTCCAGTAACCAATTAACGCAGGACATGTGTAGGCAATCGATCGGTTCCTTTTTGCCGTCCATATATTAATCTCTTCTCTCTCTAGCTAGACTCTATCTACTTTTTAGTATATTTACTCTTGTTTATTAGTTTAAATTAATTGGCGCATATGACTTGATAGGCGAGCTTCTGGAACATTAACCTAGTCATGACATACTTTTCAAGTGATCTCATCGTACAAAAGTATAGATCGATAACAAGGGGAGGGTGAAACATCGTAATCAAGCACGGGCTGATCTACGGTGAAAGGAAAGCTATCACCAAATACCAAACCCACAGCCAGCCTAAACAAAGCCCAGTAAGTCTTCAGAGAGCAATATATAATGCAGATGAAACATAGCCAGGATTCAGTACATCACTGTTTGCTCTGTCTATATATACTCATCATCGATTGAATATGTGCAATCTGTTGACAAGTTAACCAAATCCCTTCAGCTCAACCTGAGGTCACAGATTTCATTGAAGAAGCAACAAAGGGATTGACTAAAGAGCTTACCGACCTTAAAGGAACGAGTGGTTCAACAGCCTGTTACGTACGTTAATAGTACGACAACGGTAGCATTTTCCCAGCATTTCAGAGCATAGTACAGTTCATTTCCATGAATAACGACGAGAGGAGAAAATGCGGCCAGTGATCAGGCGACGATAGTAATACACGAATTATAACCATCCAAAACTTCGCTGTCAAATTTTGCACCGAGAGATCGGGTTGATTTGGAGGTGGTGTCGTTCTTGATGATACCCAGTCTCTTCCATCCACAAATGCCCTTTTCCCAGTCGCGCGAACCCTATACACGTACACGTAATACTTCGCAAGAAAGGGAAAGTCAATGCAAACTGAATAACGCTGTTGCATCTATAGCGTATTATATGTACTCAAACTGACAACAGGTGTTGCGCCCGACCAGACGACACACACCAATAAACAGGGGTCAGGTGCAGCTACCACCAGAGAGGGAGGAAGCAAAGAAGAACGAGCGAGCGAGGGCCGGGAAAAAGGATCCACAAACCAAAACCAAGGTATCCGCAGCCATGGCAAGTGCTCTTGTACTGATGGCAAGCTGGGCGGCGGTTCTCGTCGCCGCCGCCGCGCTGGACGTGTCGCCGGTGCCGTTCCATGCCGGCTACACGCAGCTGTTCGGCGACGACAACCTCGTCCTCTCGGCCGATGGCCGCTCCGTTCGCCTCAAACTCGACAAGCGCACCGGTAATACCAACAACTTTATTCTCTTCTTCTTGATCGCTTGCGGGGGCTATAATAGCTTCATCAATTGACTGATGGAAGATGTTGATCATATTCGCTGGTGGCCAGGCTCCGGGTTCGTATCCAAGTCGGCGTACCACCACGGATTCTTCAGTGCTTCCATCCAGCTGCCCGATGACTACACCGCCGGCGTCGTCGTAGCCTTCTACGTACGTCTCTTTCCCCCTATTGCACTGAAATCTGTCAACAATATAATGGTTCATGGAAAAATATCATTCAACAGTTTTCTTGCAAAAAGCGAGAAATCCATCAATACTTATAGGATAACAGCGCCAAGCATCCAAATTAAAAGCACTTTAATTTGCTCAATGCCAAAAAAAAAATAAATTCATGCATACTGTAAAAAAAATCACGTGAAATTGAGAGGACAAAAAAAAAAACTTGTGGAAAAAGGAGGCCCCTCCCGGTCCATCAGTGAGTATACATAAAGACACCTGTGGCTGCTTTTGTTCGGCTTTTTGGTTTGCCCACAAATTGATGCATGAGCCATAGAAATTGTAAAAGGCGGCACGGGTAGCTACAAAGGTCCTCCGTTCGTTACCAGAAAGTAGTCTAGCTACAACTACAACGCGGCAGCATGGAAGAAAAATGTCAAACCATCAGTTCCCTTTAGTTTGCTTTCTTCTTCCTTGATTGATGGCAGAAGGAATCACTTCAACTTTGAAAAGTTCTAGTAGAAATACAATATAGGATCATATATTTGGTCACTTTTTTTCTTCTGGAAAACATAAGAGAGTTACATTTCATCATTTTGCATTAAAGGGAGAAACAGGTTGGGTCACATCATAATTACACCATGACCTCTGTAAGGACCGGCCGGTATAGCACAAGAGGTTATATAAGTTACATACATGTAAATGATGGTCACGACAGAAACACTAGACCCCACAAAAGAATGGGAGTGCTTGAAGAGTGAAGAGAGTATCATACATGTTGTTCATAATGTCGTCATGACCGTACCCAAAAAACTATGTGCTTAATTAGTGCTCATCGCACTATATCATCTGGATTTGTATTATGGATGGATTAGTTAGCCATGCATATATGTACATGTCGACATGACGCATTCGTCCTGCAATTCTTTGAATTTTATAGCCTGTGAACTAGTATTAGGACACCGCATCATTGCCTTGGTACGTAGTGGTTAACGGTGGGTTACAATTTGTTGTGAGTGGCTGTTCAAAACAAAAAGAAAACAAATCTGTTGACGATCAAATGGGCCGGGGTGGCCCTTTACGTTGGCCATGCTGCCATGCATTATGATTCCGTCGATGTTAGTGGAAGAGGGTGGGAGACTTGCACTTGTCATCCCATTTTACTAGCACCCAGAATGAAAGACATGAACGGACGGCGCACACACATTTCTTGCCTACTAGCTAGTCGTTCGTAGGCATTATTTGTGCTTCCCTGTTATGCTAGGCTCCTCGCAGGGTGTCGCATGGACGCAAAACTGTGGTCGTGCAGGTGATCGGCCGATCGCCCATGGCTGGGTGTCGTTGTTCTCCCCTCAACCCCCTCTGTTTTTGTTATAAATGACATGTAACAACCTGCTTATGCACTTATGAAATGAAAATAAAAAGGTGGGGATGCTCTCCCCCCGACTTACTCAAAAAAATTTATTTGTGCTTCCTCATGAAGCCGTCCAAATTGTTATTAATCAAATTGTGCTTAATAAGTAGTGCTTTTATATAATTTGTTAATCAAACTGTGCATAATCATAAAAAATATGCAGCTGTCGAACGGCGACGTGTTCCCGCATAACCACGACGAGGTGGACTTCGAGCTGCTGGGCAACCGTCGCGGGCACGGGTGGCGCGTGCAGACCAACATCTACGGCAACGGCAGCACCTCCCGGGGCCGGGAGGAGCGGTACCTCCTCCCCTTCGACCCCACCACCCGGCCCCACTCCTACGCCGTCTCGTGGACCCCCACCGCCATCGTCTTCTACATCGACGGCGCGCCCGTCCGCGAGGCCGTGCGCGTGCCGGGGATGGGCGGCGACTTCCCGTCCAAGCCCATGTCGGTGTACGCCACCATCTGGGACGGGTCCAGCTGGGCCACCGACGGCGGCCGGTTCAGGGTGGATTACGCCCACGCGCCCTTCGCCGCCGACTTCTCACACCTCGTCCTACGTGGATGCGCTTCTGCTGAACTGACGACCGATGCGGAGTGCCAGGTGGCGGTGATGACGGACGAGCCCGCCGTGATGACGCCGGCCAAGCGCGACGCCATGCGAAGGTTCCGGAGGCGGTACATGATCTACACGGTATGTCACGACAGGGTGAGGTATAACGGCACCTTGTTCCCGGAGTGCGACGTCGTCGACGGCGCCGAGCGCGATCGGTTCCACGAGTGGGGCGAGTCCAAGCATATCGTGCCGGGCCACCGCAAGGACAAGCAGCAGGCTACGACGGCGGCCGTGGACGGACGCCCGAGCACGTGGCCGGCCGGAGCTCTGCGTGCCGACTAGATATGATGAGCAAGCTAAGCCACCAATGATATGTGATTTGCCTCTTAGAGTAGAGAGTTGCATACAAATGAGTTCCAGTGTCGCAATATACCACTGTACATCAGTTTTAGCAACTGAGCATAGGTCGGTAAGAATGCTTTTACCGATATATATTTATCGGTAAAATTCTTTACTGACTCACCGAGCTAGATTGTATTACAGAAGTAAGTGGAGAACCAACGTACGTTGCATCCCATGGTACTGTCTTGCACGCCACTTGCATACCCACCGCATATATTTGTACAAAATCGTTTAATCCATCACAAATTAAAAGAAGCATATAACAAGGGCTTCAAGTGAGACACACAATGTTAGCTTTGACTCATCACGTTGCTATGGATGGTTTCAAAACAGCCAATACGTTCTGCAAAAAAAAAGAAAAAGGCATGATTACTCTGTTATAGAGGAGAGGAGGGATCGCTCATTTCAATAAAGTACTATTCCGTTATAATTTTGATGTCTTTTCTGACATAAAGTTTATGCTAGCCCCAGGCCAATTCGTCTTGTCGGAATGATATCCAAAGCGGAACGAAGGAAGTACAAAATACACCATTTTCCTTTCTGTGTATAGAACAAGCACATACGTGTACATGTTTGGTAACGACGATATGCTTGCATTGCATACTTTTCATTCGCTTTCAATTGCCATTCAGTTAGTCGTTGTGCTTCATATTTTACATGTACGTTACTAAACTATTGCTTGTGATGCGAGTGGTAGGAAGGCATTAAAAAAAAAAAACATCAACCGTGCGGACAAGCAATGGCGTAGCCGAGACGCACGGCAAGAGGGGCTGAACTAAAAAAATCAAACTGAGTTCCACGGTGATTAAACAATGATTTTCTACTTAATGTCTTGCACTCCTTATCTCTTTGAAGAATTGTGCAAGGCTTGTTTTTAACCTGGCTCTATCCCTGCGGACAAAGTCACAAAGCTACAGACAATAGAGGTTCATGTGTTACAAACAAGTTAGATGTTACCTGAATTAAAGGGCTTGTAACATCTTAACTTTTGACTCATGTTACGGTACACTATACTACTTAAACAAACAAAGTAGTATAAATGAAATCCAAGCGTTGATTAAAAAGGGCAAAATTGTAATTATTGGAGTGGGACAAAAAATTACTTGACACGCCATCGTAGGGTAATTTGATCATTGATCTCATCGAATGGTTACTTCGGCCATCGTTATTGAGAAACTGGAGTGAGTCGCTGCCGCCGCTAACAATTTCAACGGGCATAGAATCGTCTTCCTGTCGCGCCATCTGCAGCCGGATCAAAACTATGAGTCAGCGGTTGCACTGCACTGAATTGAAAGCGTGCTGTGATCTTGCGCCAGCCGCAGTCTCCATCGAGGCTAAGGATCCGGTAACACATGGTTCATGGATGTCACCGCTTAAGATCTTGTTCGGTTACCAGAGAATGAATCTGGACCAATAATCATTTTGGGTCTGGATTCAGTAAATTCGGTTGATTCACATTTACTCAATAAGAGAGAGAACAAATCCGAAGCTCAGCAAGTAAAGTTTCATTCTGAGCTTTGGGCCACAGGGAATGATCAAAACGGGCTGATCTTCATTCTTCCCAAGCCATAACGGAACAATAAATTTTCAAGAAAACAAGTTTTGTTTTGGATCAATCCGCTGGAATCAAACAAGGTCTAACTAGAATTTCACAAGAACCAGAATTAATCTCCCTCGACAATCCGTGCGGATGCAAACTTGTGAAAATGTCATGCCTAGCACAAGTGCCACACATCACATATAATTGCCCGATTGAAATACACTCAATCCGTAGGCAACCAAAACCTTGATCACAGAGACATGATAGGCTGATACAAAGAGAGCTACCGGAAGCAAGATTTTTGTTCATTCACTGATTAAGCCAAAAGCTTGATTCAAGAATTTCACAGTACTGTATTACATCCAATAGAACCACTACATAGCTTCGTCAGGCCGCGTGGTGCAGTTGTCGCTGATCCTAATTACTGCCACAATCGCAGAGAAAAAAGAGATGAGGCACCAGCATTGTAATTAACTCCCGATCAGCCTTAACCTGCCCTCGATGAAAATGCGATCTTGTTATTAAATAAAATGGCGGCGGCGTGACTTGGGGTCCTGCCCAGAACGCATCGGAGCCAAAACTGATGGCAGCAGCGGGGTCACCAGTGCAACGGTTCAGAGCTCATGGCTAATAGGCTAAATACGAATGCCACGTCACTTTGAACAATCAATAAAAATTACTAGTATAATGAGCTTTAGCTACTAACTCAATTAAAATTGATTATTTTATTACTTATCATTTACTTAAACTAAGACAGAAAATTATATGATAATGTAGAGTTTTCATTGGTCATATTCCTAAATACTTATACTAAAGTTTTGTAGGAAACTGGCATGACTTTTCAAGACTTTGCACTAATGAAATTGAGAAACACAATGGCTATTCTTCCCTCTTTGAACATAAACAAATTGATCAGAATTTAGGAGACTCATATTGTTCTTACTTTTTTTTGGTAATTTTTAGATGAAAATTCATCTCCTTTTATAGCCTAGTTTAGAGAAGGGGAACCGATACTGTAGCAAGTCGGTTGATACCCACTGATCATTGACAGCCAACTGATTTCTATGAAATGGTTTTGATTCAAGTCGAAACCAGTGAAAACATACCCACGATTTTGAATTTAGTTCAAAACCATGGTCTTTGCATTTGAATTATGTGGCTTTGCTTTTTCTCATTTCCTTTATTTGTTTTTACCACAGATCATTCTAACATTCTTCTCTTGATCGTAAGGTTAAACTATTAAAAGCTCATTTATTAATAAAATGACATGTAAAGACAATAGGTTCCTAATGGTCTTTTAATATACCGATAGAACACAGTTACTATTGTATACCACCTCATATCAAAACAAACTTCTTTAACATTTGGAGCTCCATAAACTTTATACTTTAGGCAAAACATAATAGTTTGCTTTTCGAAGAATAGTATATTGGATCAATAAATTATAATAGTTAATTAAGTTCTATTGAATCAATTGACCACGGTTCCCATTACATCTAAAGACAAACTGTCTTAATTATTATGAAGAGAGAGTGTCATAGCAGTTCCACTTTATTTCCAAGATCAAAGGCTTTTCTACAACACCTATGTCGACAACATAATTGGGTGATACGCCTTAGGGATATCCCATCAACTTTATTAAACTTAATATTTGATTTTGGAATCTATCTTTCACAACTTGGTACAAAGTGTCATAGTGTTTGACAGAATCACTTGACTTGTTGTTACTCGATAGAATATTGTAACTTTATCGCCACAATATGAGATGAATAATATTCATCTTTTTTTTATTCTGGGATAGTATGCATTTGTCATATTGTCTGTTCAATGGCCTGGTATCATGCTATACATACCTTTTTGAGCTTTCTAACAAGGACTGCTCCTTATGTGAATGTGCTACCTTATTTGATAACAATACAACTCACAATAATATCTGAATATCCAAAAACATTATAGATGCCAGATCTTTATACATGTAAGCATGAAATTTACAAAAATTAATTGGCCCTTCAGCAAATCCAAAATTAGATTATCATCTGCCAGTTATCCCAGTCATGACATTTAGTCATAGCAATTAGCACATTTGTGCATACATCATATTTCCAAATATCAGTACATATGGAATATTTTGCGCAACTTTTATATTAGCATTTTAGACATTGGTATGTCCTATCTTTATTGCCCTTGACTTATTTGAACAGGTAAGACTAGTAAACATTATGTATATTGCAGCTTTCAGTAAAACATTTCAATATGCATTGTTGCATATAACTCCAAGTTATATTAGGTATATCTTGGTACATAAAAAAAATAAGCATATGTCTTTTATCAAGATTGTCTTTAACAAGCTTTCGAGGAGAATCAATATTAGTGTAAACTTACTTGCCTTCAACTTAACATTCATTTGTCCAGCATATCCTTTGGTGATATCATAATATTGATCCTTGTCTTTAAGTCATAAACATATATCTCAATATTTTAAGAAAATCATAATTTCTTAATATATTACAAGCATCGTCATTATTCTTTTGACTGAGTCGCTTTTGAGGAATTAGATAAATAAGAAAGTCTTTCCTCTATGTGAAGTTACAAATTATGAGTTTTATTTTAACTTTTAATATTATCTATGGAGTCACTTCACCTTGTAGACCTTTAGTAGTCTACCGTATTGGCTCCTTTGGTAATTTCTTAATACTCATAGTCATTTCTTCTTTCATGACATAAGCCATTAAGAAGCATATTCCATTTTCAAGACTTTCATAATGTTGGATCAACGCCCAAACTTCAACTCATTCATAAGTGATCAACGCCCAAACTTCAACTCATCCATTTTCAAGACTTTCATGATATAGCAGATTTTCATAAATTATTTTCCTTAAGATAAAATCTGCTATTCATGAGCATAATGCGTTATTCTGGACAATACATTAGTTCATTAAAGTAGCTATAAAGGCAACTAACATTTTGGGGTCAAAATGTTTCATATTTGAATTGAAAACTTTAATTTAAATAATACATCCCATAATAATATAGGATATATACTTTTCTCCTAGCTCTCAATTTACAAAGCTTTATATGACACGATTGTCATAGGACTTTCAATCCATGAACACATTATGAGACAACTCAATATCTTTTATACCAAAACATAAGAATGCAAAATTTGCCATTAAGTCTCTCAATATCATTAGTATAGAGTCTTAAATAGTTATGCCATTTTCCTACAAAATTTTAGTGCTAAACATTTAGGAATATGCCCAATGAAAACTCTACACTATCACATAATTTTTATCATAAGTCTCAGTAAGTTTATATAATAAATGGGGCAAAAGAAAGTGAGCATCATAACTTGAAAGCATTCTTTTATTACCCACTTAGTATTTTTCTTGTAATGGTGATGAGACTCTTATTTCTCCCCCTCGAAATATGGCTCAAGTGGTCATAATTTTGAATTAGTCTCATCAAAACTTTTGATGTATTGATGGCAAATTCTTAAGGAAATAAGATAGTATGTGTCTTGTAATAAAACAAGAGTAACATTATTGATATTGTACATAATCATTTTTCTCTTATTCCAAAAATTACATTAAAGCCATCATAATTCATTTATGAAATCAAAACAAAGTTTATTTTCATGAATAATATACATCATTAAGTTGATGTAAAAACACCAACTCATTAAAGTTAATTTCAACTTCATTAACGACTTCATTTTTCTTTTGCTCTCTTTATCATGTCCTCTTTAATATAACAACATTATGACTCCTGTAAATGGAGAAAATTACAGAGTTAAAATAGGACAAAAATGAAGTGCCATAAGAAAATTCTTTGAAAATTCAATTTTCAAAGATTTTAGTTTTGCAACATTATTGCACTTCTACATGCTCTTTTAATTGTGCCTCTTAGATTTTCAATAATCACACTTTATGATCATGAGACACATATAACATAATTGCTCCCCCTAATTTATTCATATTTCTAATGAAATATGTCTTAATTATTGGAGCTATTTAATGATTCCTAAGGAGCATCATTAAGAGCATAATCATAATTAATTAGAGCAAAAATCATCATTGATCCGGTGTACTATTCTTCAAAAAGCAAACTATTATGTTTTTGTCTAAAGTCTAAAGTTTATAGAGCTCCAAATTTTAAAGAAGTTTGTTTGGATATGAGGTGGTATACAATAGTAACCGTGTTCCATCAGTATATTAAATAATTGTTGTGAATCTGTTATCTTTGCTTACCATTTTATTAACAAATGAGCTTTTAATATTTTAACCTTACGATCAAGGGGAGAATGTTGAAAATGATCTGTGGTAAAAACAAATAAAGGAAATGAGAAAAAGCAAATCCACAGAATTTAAATGCAAAGACCATGGTTTTGAACCAAATTCAAACTGTGGGTATGTTTCACTGGTTTTGACCATGGTTTTGCTTACCATTTCGTAGTAATCGGTTGGCTGCCAATGATCAGTGGGCACTAACCAACTTGCTCCGGTGTTCCCCTTCTCTAAACTAGGCTATAAAAGGAGATGAATTTTCATCTGAAAATTACCAGATCAGTCATTGGATGAGAGCCAACAACCTTCTCGAGGGTGCTGCTTTAGCCAGCCAAAAGCAGGCGACAAAACAATCGCCGGTAATCTTCTCTCTCCTCCAGCTCAGAACGGAGGTTGACGAGGCGGGCGTTTCGCCCACCAGTATACTTGCTCTAACTACTGTCCTGCTTGTCTATCACCGCTACCCTGATCGTTCTCGGCCACACGCTGACGAAATGAAGATGTAGAACCTAAGAGAAGATATTTTTTCCCCAAAATACCCAATAATACTACATACTATATATTGAAAATACTATTTCATACTACTTAAAAGGTTAAAGTAATATAAGTATATCTAAACCGTTATATTAAAAAAAATAAAGGTTTCATATTCATTTGAGCCCATCGTAAAGGTGCTCTAACTTTTCCCTGAGTATGGTAGTAATGAACCATGACGCTCTCACATAAGACTCATTTTTTTAACAATTGTACCGACTAGCGAGTAGCGGCCAGAGAGGCCTAGGCACTTGATGAGATTTATTTTTCTAGTGATTCTTCAATTGCCATATTTCTTTTTGTCACCTAGCTTACTCCTTTTAAGTTCAGATCAAATATCTATGAATGCCTTATTTTTATGAATACAATAAGAATATTCATGTTATGTATATACTGGAGAAGCATGCAAAAATATGATATATATTTTATCTAACAAAACAAATACATTTGTGTACATAGTAGTGAAGCATAGTAGTTATCAAAGGGGACCATGCCCCCCCCCCTCCCCAAACTCCCTAACACAAATATCACTAAACCTGTAGTATTAAACAAACTATAAAAATACTACCATTCATGATATTTTAGTCTAACACACTGTATATTTTCTGAATCTACGCTGTTATTTTGTGTACACGTTTGTTATTTGATCACTCCTTCAAAAAGAAGTAACAATATGTTTGCAATAGACACTAGATCGTCAATGATCACATATGTGGTTGGATCACATTATCTATTTTTATTGTGCAACATTGTTTTCTTAAAAAGGAATTCAACTATGCAAAACTTTGTGTACACTTACATATATTTGATTTAAAGTCCAACTTAGGTGTGCGTTTACTCTTGCTAGTTCATTTTGAATCAATATACCATTCAGTTCCATTAGGCGTTGGGTATGACACTTTGCAATTACCTTTTTTAAGTGCTACAAAGTATACAAGAGTAAAAGTGCCGAAACAGGACATATGAAAAATCCTACTACTTTTTCCTAGACAAAAAAATCGCATATCACTTGACTCTCGAGTACAAAAAGCATTTGGCTATCCATTATGAATTCATCCTAGTGATCTGAAATATGGAACCTTTAAATTTACCTGAATTTCGACTTTTATTTATATCTGAACAAGGAATCGAAGTTAATGGACCTCTTTGACCGCAATCAAATCCTGGTCCTCGCGCGCTCGTAGAATGGTCGCTGCCGCGGCGCGCGGGCCTCGCTGAATGTGGTCCACTTCAGAACACACGGCCACTGAGGCCCACTAAGCAGGCCGCGCCTATTACCGACCCGTAGAAGGGCCCACTCGAGCCGAGCAAACGCCGTTGCCGTGCACGAGTAGCCCAGCGCAACGGCAAATCAAACTAACGGCTAGTCGAGCGGGCGCCGCAAACGGCTCCTCTCCTCCGCCGTCTCGTCTTCCGCCGGCACAAGCAACGGTCATATTACCGTTGTGCTGCCAACACGCTACGGCGCCCAACCCTTTAAAGCTCCCTCGCCACGCGCCGCTCCGCCGCCTCCAATCACTTTCGCCTCTCCCCTCCCCAATCCCCTCGCCCCACGCTCCATCCTCTTCCTTGCGCCCGCCGCCGCAGCAGCACGTCTCGCCTCGGCACAAGGAAGAAACCGCCGCGTCCCTCGCCGCACCGATGGAGACGCCGCTTTCCAACAGGAGGATCACCCGCTCGCTCGCCGCCGCCGCCGCCGCCGCCTCGTCTGCCCGTGAGTTATTTCCCCCAACTACTCTCGCCTCTCCTTCTCGCCCTGCGATTCAATTCCCCCGATCGCGTTCCAAGATCGTTTCCTGATCCGTTCTCATCATCTCATGTGTTTAATCCTGAGGATTTCTTGATTTCTCCCCCGCAGAGAAGAGCGCCACCGACCACTTCACCCGCTCCAAGAACGCCGGCGCCGGGGAGTCGCGCGCCGTGCTGCACGACATCACCAACGACTCCCCCATCGTGGGTCTCGCCGCGGGCGGCCTCCACGACAAGACCCCAGCCGCCACCGGCACCAAGACCCGCCCCAGGCCTCGCTGCACGCCGGGGTCAGGGGAGGCACTCCTACGCGGCCAGGTCAAGGCGCTCCTCCACAAGGTCCACGAGGAGCAGGGCTCCGCCGCCGCGGCCGCGCTCGCCAGGCCGCCCGCGCGCATCCAGGCGCTCCTCGGCGTCGCCAGGTCGCCCGCGCAGCTCCTCGCGCCCACGCCGGCCAACACGCCGCAGATCGGCGCCGCCTCTGCTGCAGCCGCGGCCAGGGAAGGTCTCTTGCTGCCTGATGTGATGCCCTGCGTCCTCGAGGAGGAAGGATCGCTGATTCCTAAGCTGCAGGTAATTTAATCGCCCGTCATACAAGAACAAAACTTTACTGTTCTGATTTCATCACGCATGGTTCAGCTGTGATCCAAGATTACTGTTCTAGTTATCGAATTGTGTAAATCCTGTCAGGAAAAGTCCTTACTATTCCCTTAAGATTTGATGCAGTGATATATCTCTAGACATCTTGTTGCACATACATTTACTTGTAACGCTTGCTTGCATGATGCTCCTAGTGTTTGACAGTGCAAAGATTCTTGCATTTGCTGCATTATCAGATCTTAGCAATCCATGAATTTGCTATAACATGTTTTGAATTCCATGTTCAAATCTTAGCAGGCTGATTTATGCATTGTCAGCTGAATCTTTAACATGTTCTGAATTCCGTGCCAGATATGTTCAGAACTTGCAGTGCTGATGATTTCTGCATTATTAGCTGAACCTAACATGTTCTGATCTGAATTCCATGCCAACTATGTTCAGAACTTGTACTTTTAAAATGTTCTGAGTTCCATGTTAACAATGGTCTGAATTTCATGACATTTGATGCTAGTGTTCATGCTGCATTGTCAGGTCTTAGTAGTGTAACGGAATATTTAGTTCTTGTTATGCACTTGTTAGCTGCACCTCGCCTGTGTTGAATGCCATGTCAACTCTGTCCATAAGTGTCAATTGATATGCTGGCTGTACGGTAAGGACTCCGTACTTGTACTTTGCCCTGAATTAGCTTTCCTTTTCTGTGCAGGTCATTGCTGCCTCGCTGCCACCCTCTCCGATGGAGGAAAATCTGAGCGAGGGCCAGCTGCACCGTGCGCTGGTGTTTGACGATTCCCCTGGAAAATCCGACTCTTCCAATGGGTCGTCGTCCCTCAAGTGCTATGACAGCAGCAGCGGCAGCAACATGGACAAGCCATCATCATCGACAGAGGACGACAGCTCCTCCATCTGGTCCATTCAGGTCCATGCCAGCTCCGAGAAGGGCGACGAAGATCTTGGTGAGGACCTGGGAGAGTACACTGAAGAAGAGGAGGACTGGGAAGAAGGCAGTGATGACGATGAGTGCTTCGATGATCTCTGCGAGGAGATGAGCAAGATGACTGTGTTCTATGAAGAGGAGGAGAAGGCTGGCCTTCCGCAGTTTGAGGGGAAGCACACCCGCTTCATCTACAACAGCGACGACGAGATCGAGAGGGAGGAGGTGGCGCCATCGGCCGAGGCAAGGGCGGAGCTTGGCGCGGGCCTGCCGGTGCCCGAGGGGAGGCATCTGCGCTTCCATGAGGATGATGAGGAGACGAGGACTAGATAAAACAGTTGTTCGGATTTGGTATCTGCTGCAGTGGTTGTCATTCCCTGACACCAGCCGAAATTCTTTTGGGGAGGGGGCTCTGTTCCTACTACATTCTGCTTCTGTTCTTTATCGTTTCAGTTCTTCTTTCAAAGAATATTCATGTTCCAGTTCTTCCTTCAGAGAACTAACAATAACAATGTCTTTGCCAGAAATGCATGCAATATATTTCAAGTTACTGAATAAATCTGTTATGTGATTGTTGACTAAGGATGTCTTCCTTTGATTGCTATGTGATGATATTTTTAACTTCAGAGTAAAGTTTCAGTGTCTTTGCCAGAAATGCATGCACTATATATGAGTTATTGAATAAATCTGTTATATGATTATTGACTAAGGATGCCTTCTTTTGAGTTACTGACTAAACCTAGCTTGTAGAAATCACTTGAGATGATAATCAATTAAATCATCAAATGAATATGCAAAAATCAGTTTTATATAAAAGGCCTTTTCTCTGACCCGGTTGAGTTACTGATAGCACGTCTTCTTTTGAGTGCTATCTGATGTGTGTGTGTGTGTGTTTTTTTAACGTGGCTTGCTGAAATCACTAGAGATGATTTGCAGAAATCAGGATAAGTGGCCCTTTCTCTGACCCTTTATGTAGCTAAGGACGTATTCTTTCCAGTGCTATATGATGGGTTTCTTTTGTTTTTAACCTGGCTTGCTGAATGGACAGAAAGTGACATGTTCGCATGAATAAGCAAAAATCAATTTATACAAGGTACTTTCTCTGACCCGATCAAGCTAATCATTCTTAAACTCGAAACGATATTTTAGTTCCACTTCGAATTAACTGGGACTTGCAGGATAACGAACTAGGGAGTAGGAGAAATCAAAGGCACCTACAGATAGGACAGAAAGTGACATGTTCGCATGTACAGATGGCTTGTTGACTCTCAATTTGTTTGCTTGTGCTTCAATTTCCCAGCGTCGCGTTAAACTTTGCTTAATTCTCTGACTTTTTGCGCTCCTGTACCCATCCGTGATTACGCATTGTGCATTTCACGGTGCCTTTTGGCTTCCCGTACTAAAACGTTATTCCACAGTCCTGCATTGTCTGCGTTGGGCATTCATCTGAACGAAAATATCAGGCTGATGGCGACTGGGTTTGCACCAAAACTCACTTTATCTTGTTACAAAAGTTCTTACATTCCTAACAATACTTTTTAAAGAAAATATCTAATTTACAATGCATAATCTTTTGCCACGAGGTTAAAAATGGGATCACCATGAAGTTAAAAGAGAATTGCTACGCTACTAAACATGACCATGAACAAATAACACATAGAATGGTTTGGGTAGTTTGAAGACTTTGGCACATCTTCAGCTATGAGATTCATGTTAGATTTTAACTTTATAAGTTGAAATTAAAATATCATTTACAGAAATGACAACTGAATTTAAAATAAGAGTAAAGTGGCTCAACCAAAAACATATAATCCATCTACAACTTTGAATACCATGATTTTTTGAGCTATATATGTCAATATGGGCCTTAATGTCATACTTACTATGTTAATCTTCTGTGCAAGTGAGTAGCAGAGGTACTACTAGCTCGGTCCATAATATATAAGATTTTCGGATACTTTGACCAGTAATACAAAAAATGTATAGAAAAGTTATATTTTTTATAATAAAATTAGAGAAGTTTTACTGTCCAAAATACTGGTCAATAGTTTTAGAAAATTAATAGTTAGTAGTTTGAGAGTATCTATTTTAATTAATAATTTATATTACTTTTTATGAAATCTAGCTATTGGGCCAGCCCACACCGTTCATGCGGCCCAAACAGAAGAAGACTAGCTTATCGATGGCCGTGGCCCGTGTTCGCATAACCAGAGAGCCTCCTCACGAGCTATTGCCGTTCAGGCATGCCTACAACATCTCGGACGAGACAATCAGATGACTTTCATTATATCATGGCTCCGATGAGTACAGTGACATGGCTCACTAGGAGAAGCTCTGCCCCAATGGTTGCTAGAAAATGTAAGTTTTGTACTTGGCAGTGGCTCCGCGTGCACCTTCACATCTGGGATAAGCTAAATCACATTGTGAAAGCTTCTGCAGAAACTCAAAGCTATGAGCTGGCTAGGATTACAGACATGCGCGCGACGCCCTACTCATCCAAGCTTGAATAGTCGATGAATTGAAGCAAAGTAGCGTCCCGGTTTGTAGCATTGACAGCAGGCACATAATTCTCTGGCCAGTAATCCGACACTAAGTCTACCACAATAATCAAAATGAGTTCAATGCTACTTCGGTACATCACAAAGAACTTTAAAAAAAGTGCATCATTCTAATAAATATGTGAACATGCATGGCAACCTGATAATATAAATTTGGTCTCTTGATCAACTTGGTGTGTGAAGCATTGAAAGTGCATCTATGCCCCTAGTGGGTTTTGATGGATGTATGACAATGTGATTAAAGAACTAATCCTCTTTGTGAGTATATGAGCAGGTTGTATATGAAGAACATACGTTACATTGATACAAATGATCATCTTCAAGATATACGATTGTGTAAGAAAAATGGGCCTATGTGATAAAATGGAGAAGTGTCAAATAAATAGGTCCATATAAGCAATACTATGACAAGCCAAGATTTGAAGTAAATATGAGACATGAAAACCATTGATATGAGATGGTCTCAACAAATTGGTGTCGTCAAGAAAAAGAAGTGATCGAGTGTTATTTCTCTATGGCATTTAATCTTGAAAGCAACTTGATCAAATCAATACTTCAAACATGAATTCAAAAGAAGGCATAACGATGATACAAAGTTATGTGTGGCTCAAGATAGCAAGATGATGAAGGATTGACATGACTTGACCGCGATGGACCATGGACGGGAGAAGGGAAAGATGGAGTCTTGGCACCGAGGGACCCAAGCCATGGTGAAGGGCAGGTGGAGCGCAATCGTGATGGACCGATCAAGCTATATGTGATCATACATTTCCAAGTATTATTCATTATTGAAATATAAAGATATAATGTGACTTGTGAACAAAAAGGAAGAAATAGACATGATAAATAAAGAGTTTCCAAGTCACAAGCTCTAGGTGATGACGCTCAGCAAAAACATATGTGGCAGCCCTCATGAAGCTAAAAGAGAAGAAGTGATAAAATTCATTATCATGCAAGCTCAAGAAGAAGAATTGTCTTTTTATTAAATCTTGAGTTTAGGCATGCCGCTCTATCAAGAGGGATGCTACATGGTTTGCATTTAATGTTTCAATGCTCAAAGAAAAACCCAAGTGAAATGAAAGAAACACAACACCTACACTCACACTAACTCTTATTGTGTCAGGGAAAACCGGTGTAACCGGTTTACTAAACCGGAGGAACCGGTTTTGGTTCAAACCTTTAACGGCTAGTTCAAGAAAACCGGTGGCACCGGTTTAGGAAACCGGTGTAACCGGTTTTGACTGGTTCAGTATAACGGCTAGTTTTTGGGAGACAAGTATAAATACTTCCTTCCCCTCTCCTTTGGATGTTGCTGATTGTATGTATGAAGAAAATACATCCAAAGACTTGTAGAGATCTCCCCAACACCTCTTTGTGAGGTTTGAGTGATTTATGAGAAATCCTAAGCATTGGGTTGAGAGGGATTGAGATTGAGAGCACAAAAGCGAAAATCCTACACTTGAGCATTTGAGCATTGCGTTGCAAATCCGTGAAGCATTTGTTACTCTTGGAGGTCAATCCTCCTAGTCAGCTAGGCGTCGCCCTAGAGCTCCTAAGCTTGTGGTGAGTATTGGGAAAGTTTGTGAAGGTCCACTTCGCCTCCGCAAGGAAAGAAGCAAAGATAGTGGATCGGGGAAAACGGTTAAAAGAGACCCGACTTGGAGTGTGCCTTGTGAGCAGCTCAAGCTTTCTCAACGGAGACGTAAGGTTCACGGTGTGAATCTGAACTTCAGCAAACAAATCTCCGTGTGCTTCACTTGGTTTGCTTTCATAAAGTTCTTGCTTTATTTGTTCTTGATCCATAGGTTGCATGAGTAGTGGTGCTTGTCTTTCCTTGTGATTGTTTGTGCTAGTTCTTGCATGCTCTCTAAGATTCATTAATCTTGCTAGAACTAAGTGGGACGTTGTAATTTACTGTTTTATTCTCTCTGCCCCGAGGAAACCGGTGGGTCCGGTTTCCCAAACCGATGGGACCGGTTTTTGGTAATTGCTATATTGTGTAGGTTCTTTGTGAATCAAATAGAGGTAGTTTCTGTGTTTGCTTTTATAGCGTGCTTGTCTCTTGAGTTTGGTTGCTTTTCTTATTTAACTATTTGATCCAAGCTCTGTGACAAAACCGGTGTAACCGGTTTGCTAAACCGGTGCAACCGGTTTTGACAGTTTTAATTCCGCTGTGAGTTTTTGTTAATATTTCAGAAACACCTATTCACCCCCCCCCCTCTAGCGACATCAAGGGACTTTCAAACATCAATTCTGCATACTCCTAGCAGGTGAGCTCTGGTGTAGATTAGAGCTAGTTATAGCTACTTCATTTAGAGGTACTTTCATATTCAAAAGAAATAAGCTTCATAATTTTTTACCATTTGTCAGTCATAGACCACTGAAGTTTTCTTATTTTTGGAACTACTGATGAACTACCGGACCAGAGATACTTGCATATGATATGACTACCATGACCACATCTGAATCTCTGCTCCACGTCACCAGGGCGTCCTGAACTCAACTGTTGACAAATGCACTACTAATAATCATGGATCGTGTTATTTATTTTTATTGGAAACATCTAGCCATTCGAATTTTATCTGCAAGTTAGACACGGCTTTGTATTGTTTCTGCTAGCTGCAAGCCACAGATTTGCTCAGTGGTTGCCACTATGCCCCCATGCTCTCAAGATATTGTAATGTTGATCAAAGAGCGGCAATCTAACTTGCCTGCAATAAAAATATCAAGATGAAATGTTGCACGAATCAAATCTGTATGAACAAAAGCATTTGAAGGGAATTAGAATTAGGGAAAAAGCTCAAGTGGACAAGAAGGCTGTGCACCTCCGGCCGGTTCATGGCGTCCATGAGCGAGCTTGCCATGCGCGCTGTGGAGTATCCTGGCAACAACAAGCCGGATTACAAGCACGTGCGCCAAGCTAGGCCGGATTACATACACGCGCGCCCATTAGGGATGGACAAAAAGCTCGAAACTTGTAACTCGACTCGACTTGTGATAAACTCGGCTCGACTCATTTCGTTAACAAGTCGAACTGAGTTTATAATTTAGCTCGTTAAATTTATGAGTCGAGTCGAGCAAGCTCAACGAGTTTTGAAAGACTCACAAAAAATAAGATTATTAGTGATAAAATATAAAATATTATACTAATATTTAATTATTTTAGGACCTATTTTATATTGAGTTATATTTATAATATTTTTATTAACTATACATTTTATTCTTAATTATTTTATATTAAGAAATTTTATTCTACTAGAATCTAGTGTTGAATTGTAATGTATGTCTGGCTCACGAGCCTAACGAGCCAGCTCGAGCTAACAATCGAGTCGAGCTGAGCCAAGTTTTGAGCTCGGCTGTCTAATGAGCCAAGCCAAGGCGAGCCAAACCAAGCCAATTTTCTAACGAGCTAAACACGAGACAAGCCGAGCCAGCTCAACTTCCACCCCTACGCACGACACCCTACTCCTGATCACCGGCCACAACGTTGTCGCCACCAAACAAAGACGAAGATCAATGCCTTCCTGCCAACGACGGTCGTAGCCCACAGCCAGACACCACATAGACGACGATGGATAGGAGGTCTTATATTGAGTGGTGGTGGTGCCTCCATTGAGTGCTTCCTTGTTGGGACCACACAGACACCGGCTCGACACCTAGCATAGACATGTTACCGAGGAACCCTAACTCTCTATAGACAACATAATGACTTAATTGGTCAGTAGATTAATTAATCAGATTAATAATTTGAATTTTAGTTATTACTTTTATTTTTTTCTAATATTATCCTTAATGTGAGAAAATATTGGTCACTAGTTGTAGATTTCAGATATCAGGTCTAAATCGTTAGATCAAACTATTGGTCAATAGTTTTCTAAAAGTACTCTTCAGTATTTTGGATAATAAAATTCCTCTAAAATTACTAATATCCTTTTAACGTTATTGGTTCTTATAAATAATAAAATTTGGAAGTTGAAGATCCCTCTAAAGATTAAAATCTTCCTTTGGTACCTCTCTAAAGGGTTATAAGAAGATAACTTAGTACAACAACAGTGAGATAGTAGTCAAAAGTGTTGTTTCTGTAATAGTAACGAGACCATTCATCACTTATTTTTTGACCATGCTAAGAGCATTTGGAGGGTGATAGTGGTAGCCACGATGATAAACCCACCTAGTTCTGTAGCGTATATGCTTGGTAATTGGCTAGGAAGAGCCCAAGCTTATACTAGTAGGGACAACCACATTGTGTTGGTCATTTAACGATGTAGAAATGATATTTGCTTTGACAATGTAAAATATACATCTTTCTTGTAGGCTTTATCCAGGGGAGCGTATTAGGTATGGTATTGGGTACTATTGCAGCCTAAGGTGACAAGGAGAACTTCAAATGCATTACTGTAGCTTTGGAGGTGGCTATGTTAGAGCTTTTTGCTAGCCATGATGAAGATTTAATAATATACTTTGTTTTTTATACTTATGTTCTCTTTTGTAGCATGCGAATTGATGCAATAAAATAAAAAAAAAGGAGCTGTAGAAGGCGAAAACTTTGTTTCCATTATCTAAAATAATAAACAATAAAATCACAACTTGGAATGTTCTTGGAAGTTCTTAGAGCAACAAATGCTTTAAAATAACTCGCAAAATCTAGGACAGGACAGTAGATGCTTTAAATCAATCCCATGTCAAAAAATTTACAGATCCTTTACATTTAGTTTTTGGTGCTTCATATTTACAACACGATCTGTGGTGCTTTATCTAGTGCTTCATCCTCAATTTGGGTTGGCGGCAACAACTCGTCCCACCATTGCCATGAAATGTTGTCGCTTGCGCCGGACAGACGCAGGAGTGTAGACTTCGTTGTCATCCAACACTCGACCCCCCCCCCCCCCCCCCCCCCCTCCTCGGTCCATGCCAAAGGTTAGGCTTGTTCATCGTGAGAGGCCACGAGATCATGCTCACCATGCACTCGTCGGACACCCCACCATCCTTGGTCTCACCACGCACATCAAGTCATGTGGCTGTACCTCCACACATGCCTCGTACTCACCCACATAGCCATCGCGTCAACCTTCATCGTGGTCGCTCCTCCGCGTCGACCTTCCTCGCAACCTTTGCCAAGTGCGCCCATCCACGAGGAGAGGAGTTGATGGCAAGAACAGGACCGCTCGATCCATGTTATGGTCATCTCCTCCAGATTCCGGGCCGCAGTAGAGTACAAAAGTGGTCAAGAAATAGGGAACACTATGGCCCCACTCACACAACAACTAATGTGCCACCACCACAGCGAGACAACGACTCATGCACAAAGGTCTCCAATGTTGTCATTGTTCGATCTCAAGGTCGGAGGCAATTCCTAGGGCTAGCAGAGGTGTACCTCCACGCACGCTCTCAACGCTGACGCTCGTGGAGATGAAGCAACTCACCGAAGTGCCTTCGACGAGGCCTCCCAACATTGCAGGATGACGAGTCGATCAATGTCGTCACCTTTGGTCTCCCAACGTGCTGCTGCAGGGGCAAGCGCTCGCGGTTGAGGAGTTGATCGACGACGCAATGCCAGTTCCACTTCACCTCCACCATGCCACCTGGCCGCCCAATGGTCAAGGCACCGCCTCCCGCAAGCGCTACAAGTTGTCAACTCTCGTTGCCACACATGTTTGATAAAACGCTCCAAAGACATTGAGAAATATGGAGCACTAGTTTTACAATATCTGCTATAGTATGGATATTTAAATCTTTAAAATTGAGGTTTACAAGATATCTAAAACTGAATATAAAGCACCAGGGCATACTAGTATATGTGAAGGGAGAGAGTATGTTAGAGTTGAATAGCTCAAGTTGAGTGAAGTAGGTGGGACGCCAACACGCTCTTATAAAAACGAGATGGCTAAGTTGTAATAATTGATTATGCCAAAGACGGAAAGACCTGTGGCAGCAAGTGGCCGGTAATTTTGGGCTCTACTTGTTCACTGTGGGCTGCCCTCCCCTCGCCGGCAAGGAGATCTCGATCCAGCGTACGCACGCAACGTCTCAATTGCACAGCCATAGAATAGAACCGATCAAACCTCTGCGTCGTCTCCCTGTCAGGTCCCACTAGCACTAAATAATCAGGTACTAGCACTGTCTGCGCCCCTCATCTGATCGGCACAGACGAAGTCGACGCGCCGTGGAAAAATTCAGCAAGCTCCACGCGCGGCGCATCTCAGCGCATTTTATTTTAGTAGTAGTAGCGGGGGGTTTTTTGAGATATTTTAGTAGTAGTAGTAGCGTAGTGATAAAGCAAATGCGTTTAGCGAGACCCTCGCTGTACAGTGTTGCCTCCGCTCGACGCTCGTCAGGTCAGGTGTTACGGAAATGGCGCGAGGGCGAGAGCCTCTTTTGGTTGTGGGTGCAGCGGCGGCGAGATGCAAGCTGGATACGCGTTGCTAGTTCGAAAACGGAAACTTGGGTGCGTCAGTCCGTTACTGGAAGGAAGGATGAGTCAGATGAGATGAGTGGGAGATTCCCCATTTGCAGCAGCAGCCTGCCTGCCGCTGGTTGCTTCGCCCCTCCAAAAAGTCAAGCTGGTCTCCTCCTCCTCCGCTTGTGCCATCCTCCCGTCCCCAGCCGCGGATTTGTTTCGTTGAGTTCACACACTGGTGCTGCACCCCACAGCTCCTCCCACTTGCGTTGCGCCTTCACCCTTCCGTGTCCGCCCCGTCCTCTTCTCCTCCGCTCACGCCACGCCCAAATCACCTCCCGCGGCTGCGCCCATGCCCACCTCCACCCCCCGGAATTGACCACCCCCAACCGGCTTCCACCCTCCTGATCCCGATCCGGCGCGCCATGGATCGCACCACGAGCAGCGGAAGCAGCTCCTCCGCTGCAAGCCAGAACCCGCACCTCGGGGTCAACAAGCTCGGTCGCTCCATCCGCAAGGCGACGCCCCCTCCGCCGCAGCCGCCGCCGATGCAGAACCAGCCCGGCGCCGCCCGCCCGCCGCAGCCGCAGCCGCAGGTCTACAACATCAGCAAGAACCAGTTCCGCGACATGGTCCAGCAGCTCACCGCGGGGACTCCCTCTCCGTCGCCTCCTCCACCGCAGTACCACCAGCAGCACCACCGCCCCTACCCGCCGCCGCCGCAGCCCAAGCCGCCTTCTATGCGCCTGCAGAGGATCCGCCCGCCCCCCATCGCCACACCCGTCGCGCGGCCCCCGCCGGTTCACCCGCACCAGCACGCCGCCGCCGTCCCCAACCCTAACCCGGCCTTCAACCGCCCGCCACACCCGCACCCGCAGCAGCACGCGGCCCCCGGCCCCGCCTGGGCCGACTCCCCGGTCTCCGCCTACATGCGCATCCTCGAGAATTCCCTCTTCAGCGCCACGCCGCCGGGCGCCGCGGCCGCCGCCGTCGCCGCAGCTCACGCTCAAGCAGCCGCGGCGCAGGCGCCTCCGCCGCAACATCCTCATCCCCCGCCTCCGCCGCCGGTGCCGTCTCCGGGAATCCTGCCTTCCCCGAGCGGCTTCCTCAACCTGCTCTCGCCGACGCCCAGGTCGCCGTACCCGCTGCTCTCGCCAGGGTTCCAGCACGCGCCGCCGCTTACGCCCAACTTCCCTGCGCTGTCGCCGCTGCCAGGGACAGGTATACTTGGGCCAGGCCCCATGCCGCCGTCGCCGGGGCTCTGGTTCCCGCAGTCCCCGTCGGGACTACTTTCTCCATCCGGATTCTTGCCGATCCTCAGCCCAAGGTGGAGAGATATATAGCCATGATTGCTCTCCGCAACAGCTGCTGCCAGCGCGAAGCTGGCCGTGTAACATTTGACGGTAGGGAGGTAGCCATGGTGAGTTCAGTTCGAGTTGCTTGGACCTTGGAGGAGGACGATACAGGTGGGTACAATACTGCTTGTGTAATTGATTAGTCACACTGTCTGTAAGGTCTTTTCGGTAAAGGAGATTTGCTCATATATTTGTAATTGTATAACTGGGGAAAATTTCAATTCATTCAACTCTCTTAGCTGCAATATCCGGACAGGTTAAACTGCCCCTGTTGTAGTTTAGATTCTTGGGTGACTAGGCTTTAAAATCTGTAATTGTAAACCGTTAGTTCAAGATTGCCTCTCTCTGACAAATTCTGCTGCTTGCTGTAATTGTAAACCTTTAGTTCAAGATGGATCCTGTTCCTTTTGTTTCTTATTGATGAGATAAACTTCCTGGGAAGTAGCTGGTAGGAGAATCATAGTTTTGGTGAGATAAATTTCCTAGGCTATATGTTATCACATTATTACATTATGTTATCTTGTGCTGATTATATTCATATGCAAGATAACAGTTGCTTTTTGTGGCAGTGTGGCATAACCATTTTCTGATCTACAAATGGGTCATGTGCATTTCCATGTTGCAATGGACATAAAAGTAATACTACCAAGTGTTTTGGTGCAAATTCCACACTTTTTACTTGTTCAAACCAGAAAAAAATGTCACAAGGTTGCTGCTGTAAATTCAACATTTAAACTACTGGTTCGCATCTAAAAAGAAAAAAAAAAAGGGTTCCTATTTCGAACTAGAATAACAAAGTTTTTATTCATTACATGGCAGGATATAAAATCAGTTCTACTTCATAATACTATTTTGGAATCTTTTAGTAATTTTATTTTCTTCTCTACATACAATGGTTGTTCGACCTGCAAACCATGATTAAAGACATACTACTTCTTATATAGCTTACACTTGGAAGTTTTCAATGTGCAAAAAATATCTGGGTTGATTGATTTTTCCCAACTGGTGTCCTTTGATGCACACTGTGCCGGGAATCTCTGAAGTGCAATTGTTTTCTTATTTTAAAGTAGGGAATAATTAAAGGGTGGTACTTTTTGTTCTTATGTAAGCAACATATATTATTTGTGCACAGCATCTCTTAAGTAAAGATTGTCCTTTTTAAGCGTTCTATAAACTTGATATCATACAAATTGTCCCTTATTTTGTTTCCTTTTTTTTACTTTACTGTTTATTTTGTACTTTATCTGTGTTCACGTATAGGCAAATTTTAAAACTCTCAATCTGAGTTAATTCAAATTATCTGGCTGAGATGGTTGAGATCCTGCACCTATGGAGGTCACACTAGATTGGACTTTATCCTAGATTTGCTCATTACTAAATCTATAGCATTTTTCAAGGAAGTCCTTGCACAGTTGTGATTCTTAAACAGCTCATGTAATCTGGGTTGAACGTTTCAAATCTTTATAAATTATGGTTTATGTGTGAGCTGTTTGTCTCACCATCAAGTTATTTTTCTGTGTTATCTTGCGTAGATTTGTTGCCAAGATATTTGCATTCATGCTCATGGTGTGCCAGGCTGCCAGCCAAAGAAACCTATGTTATATGAACACAACTGTTTGTGAATGTCAGTCCTAAGTTGTAATGTTTGGTGTTACAACCATTTCGAATATTTGTTTGGTTAGCTTTGCCAGCCAAAGAAGTACTGTAAATTCTTAAATACTCCAGGCTTTCTACTAATGCTGCCGGTGCTCACTTTCTTTGATGTGTCTGATTTGTATCGAAGCCAACCGGTTCTGTACAATTTTGTGTTGTGCCTTTCTGGTTGGCTAGAATAGGTCAGGATAATATTCTGTGCCTTCTGTTCTGTTGATGTTTATGCATTTTTTTATGTATTGCTTTGGGAGGATTTGCTGATTAGCAAGTAGGTGCTGCGTATATTATCTTGATTGACTTGCAAGCATTAGTAATGTTATAAATAACGTTTAAAATCTTCTCCATACAATTATCGATTGATTGGGAAGCATGTGCTGCATCGTGTCCTTGTCTTATTAGACCTGGAAGTTCTATCCTCAAGGAGAAATCATGGAACAAGTGCATCCATCTTCGGTCGACGATTGTATCAAAGAAAATTCGGTGGAGCCAGATGCTTGCTAATGTTGCGTGCCTTCATGTATTAAGGGGCTTTCTCAAGCCAGTTGAAAAATTCGGCGCTTACGTGGACTTTTGCGTAGTCAAGCAAGAAATGGAAACGATGTGGCACATTCGTGTTAAAACTCTGTGGGACCACGTCTTTATTTTCTTTTCCATGGACCCCATGGGCGTTGACCCGGAGAGGAGCAATCTGGCTCCTAGTTAGTGTATATGCTTGGCTGCTTGGTCTAGTCAATAAAATCTGAAATGGTCTGCTTGCTTAGGCCGGCGGGCTGCAGAAAGAAATTTATCTGTTGATCCGGCACTAGTAAACTGAGTAAACTAGCTCAAAGTGGATGTCACGGTCTCATAACCATCATCATGCTTGTAACTTTTCGTCTCTCGTATTCTTGTGGAGAAATCAAATCCGAGAGCACTTCCAAAAGACGATGAAGAATATGGGGAAAGCATGGAACCGGAATGATGGTGATGTGCTGCCGGTCCACATCCTAATATGTATCTCATTTGCTTGCTTGCTTGCTTGCCTGCCTGTTGTTTGGTTCCCACTCGCAACCCATGACCGGGTTTGACGGTATATAGCAAGATCGAAGATGAACAAACTCTCCAGGTAAATAATCATTGCCGACACTCGTCAGGCCATATTACTCGGTGGGGAATCCACAAGATGATTTGTGTTCCATCCTAATAACAATGGTTTGACGGTATGTAGTTGCAGTTGCAGGAGAGGATAGGACTGGAACATGACATCCATCGCCATCTCGGATGATGAAATGATTGGTTAGTTGGCATCTCAATCTCATTGGAAGCCCGATTGCGACGCCACGGGATGAATGCAGAAATCTTTGACCTGCTGGGCTGGAGGTCGGAGAGCAAGGTGAACAGTTCCTCAACTATATCAGGTGCCCTTGCACTGGCTAACTCAGTTTCTACTACCTCCAAGCTCCCTTGGATTAACACCCCTTGGTTCTGTCATCCATAGGATAGAAATAGATGGCAACCACTGGCGACGCCACGTTATGCTACCCTGTTGCACAAGCACCAGGGTAAGCAAACCAATTAGCACTAAGATGCCTATTATGACCAGCTAAATCTTAGAATTTTAAGCACAAATTCCATAGAGGGCACCACCCAAACTTGCAGTCTAGATTCGCCACTGATGGCAACTAGTGACACATATTGTATTGTTACTAGAATCTAGAGTTATATCCCGTCGCATCATTAACTAGCGCCAGATCATGTCAAAACATTATCATATTTCCTAACTTTCAATCAGATAAAAGCATTCAGTCAATGGTTTATTTCTTTATGTTTTAATTTTTCTTGTAGGATTATTTGTATAATAATTATAAATCATTGGATCTAGATCTAATGGCTCAAAGAGGTGACTGAAAGTTACCTTAACTTTCAGTCAGCTGAAAATTAGCAAGTCCCAAACATTATAGTACATCATTAATCATCCTGTAGTTTACATGTATTCTCACGCAAGAGCCAAGGCAAAGTAATACGAAAGAGGATGTCAGCACTCAGCAGTAGAGCCTTACGTAGCATTTAGATAAATATACTATGATCATAGCAATCCAGAATACGGTTCAGCAATCCCGTGGTACAAATACTGATAATGATTGGTATAGCATTTCGCAACAAAAATGATTGGTGCATATTCAGCAACAGTACAGAAACATCTAACTGACAGGGATGCAAGAGGCTTTCAGCAACAGTACAGAAACATCTAACTGACAGGGATGCAAGAGGCTTCTTTGCATTGCTAGGTAGTGGTTTTGGCTGCTTACGTAGTACTATTTTACATTCAGACAGCTACTTGCTACAGCCGAAAAAAATTGTCCCAAAACCAAAACCTTAATAACATATGAATTATAGGGAATGGAAAATATTACTTGCGCCCAAATCACCTCAGGAAATCAGTTAGGGGTGGCTGCTCAATTTGGTGAAGTGTGCTTTCTTTTTTAGAAGGCTCCCAAATTTCTTCAGCAAAGCCGCCTTCTTCTTATGCATGTGCTGCTGCTGGTTGAATGACGATGTGGGACCCTGAATCAACAGTCCATTCATTTGATCGGCAAGTCCATCATCCGGTGACTCGATGTCATCATCACTCGACTCGGAGTCGTCGTCTCTTTCTTTAGACAGGTCGTCCTCTATGATCTTGCTGTTCTCCAAAGAGTTGGCATCCACTGTTGATATATTCTCCTTTTCGTACTTGACCTGCTTGACCGTCTCCACTTCGACATGCTTGATTTCCTCCATTTGGATGGTCCGATCGTTGCTCTCGCAAGGTTCATCATCATCATAAACATTATGCATAGGCGAGCACATGAGCTTGCGAAGCACGCTGGGCTGCTTCTCTGGGCTCCTGGCAACGACTCCATTCGACTCTCCTCCTTTCTTGGATGTGGCCTCTGCAAGCAGTGCGGCGAGTTCATAGATCTTGGCTTGAGCATCTGCTTCTCTCGCCCGCAAATCGTGGTTCTCCTGTGCAATGCTCGCTAGCTCGCTCTCCTTGTCTTCCAGCATCTCCTTCAACCTCAGGCTGTTGAGCTTTGCCTCTTCTGAAGTCAGGCTGGCCTCAGTGATCTTGGACTCCAGTAGCCTCAGCTTGTTCTGCAGGTGAACCTTGTCATCCTTGGCAGCCTTCGCTTCACACTCTGCGGCTTTCAATGACTCTTGCACCTTGTCCATTTCTAGTATCGTAAGCAAAGTCTTGGCTTCCTCCTCGGTGTTTTTTGCAGCCTCTTCCTCTTGAGCTTTTGTAGCTGTCGCCTCTGCTAGCAACTTGGAGAGCTCATTAGCTTTCTCCAATGCTGCCTGCTCACTGTGTCGCAGGTTGGTGACTTCATGGTTCAGAGCAAGAACCTCCTTCTCCTTAGAGGACAACAGGTCTTTGAGCTCTGCCTTTGCTTCTTCAGCTTTTGTAGCTGTCGCCTCTGCTAGCAACTTGGAGAGCTCATTAGCTTTCTCCAATGCTGCCTGCTCTCTGTGTCGCAGGTTGGTAACTTCATGGTTCAGAGCAAGAACCTCCTTCTCCTTACAGGACAACAGGTCTTTGAGTTCTGCCTTTGCTTCTTCAACTTTTTTAGCTGTCACCTCTGCAAGAAACTTGGAGAGCTCATCAGCTTTTTCCAATGCTGCCTGCTCACTGTGTGTCAGGTTGGTGACTTCATGGTTCAGAGCAAGAACCTCCTTCTCCTTAGAGGACAACAGGTCTCTGAGTTGTGAGGTCTCTGCCTTTGCTTCTTCAGCACTTGAGCTAGTATTCGTCGCCTTATGTTCAAATTCTTGGAGCTTGGCAAGCAACTGGGCTTTGTCTCCCTTGAGCTCCTGCACTTGGTTCTCTGCAACTCGTAGTGACTCAGCCAGCCTCTTCATCTCTGACTGGACAGAGCTTATCCCATCATCCGATCTCTTGAGCATGTCGACAAACCCAGCCTCCTTACATATCCATTCATCCTTTGAAGACTTGGCCTCCGAACCCATTTTCTCAACTGTTTCCCTGAGCCTGGCAGCCTCACTCTTGGACTCATCAAGCATTAACTGGTACTTGTCCTCTGCACTCTTCATCGCTGCCTTCAGTTCAGAAATCTGAAGCTGCGCATTATCTAGCTCCGACTGTTTTGCGAGCACTCTTTCCTTGGCCTCCCTCGCCTCTGACGAGACTTCACGTAGCGCTGCAGCTAAGTCTTCCACAGCCTTCTTGACCTTGTCCCTCTCTTCCTTGGTGTCAGAAAGTTCTTTGAGCAGCTTGTTCTTGTCTTCAGTGAGCTGGCCAACCTGTGCACTCACCGTCTTCTCTGAGGTAACAGTTTGCTTATGTGCCTCCTGCAGAAGCTGATGTTCGGATCTCAACCTGTCGAGATTCGCCTGAAGTTCAGATGCCTCCTTCTTTGCACTGTCAAGGCGCCTGTTGGTCTCAAGGAACCCTTCCTTGTACTCGCTAGCTTCCTTCCCCAAGGAGGCTAATTGTCCCTTGAGCTGGAGGGTTTGTGACTGTTTATCTTGCAGCATGGACGTGCAGTCCTCGAAGCTTTTTTTCAGGGACGCCAGTGACTCCTCGTTGCTTTTGTTCAGCCGCGAGACTTCTTCGAGGCGCGCTTCAAATGCTTCTGCCTTCTTCTTCCACTCCTGCGTGGAGTGGTTGGCATCCGCCTCGGCCCTCTTGGAATATGCAATGTCAACTCTGAGCCCCTCCACAACTTTCTCTGTTCTCGCTAGCTTCTCCTCGAACGGCTTCGCCTTCTGGAGCTCCGCTCTTAACGCCGATGCTTCAGACTCCAGCTTGCTTATCTTCACTGCCGCTTCTTTGGCTTTGATCTCCAGCTGCGTGTCATGGTGCGACTTGAGCCGTGCCACGTCAGCCATGAGCACCTCCACCTTCTTGGCATTCTCGTTGGCGATCCTCTGCACCTGGTCGGCTTGATCAAGAGCCGCGTCCCTGGCCTGCACGGTGGCCGCCAGCTCGTCCCTGACGCCGTCGATCTCCCTGGTCGCGGCGATGAGCGATGCCACGTCCTCGGCGTGGCGCTTCTTGATGCTCTCGCACTTGCGCCGCCACTCCTCTTCCTTTTTCTGTGCCATCTCGATGCCCGACTGCTCCCGCTCCGTGGACTTGAACCGCTCCAGCTCCAGCGCCTCCTCAGCAACGCGCCGCGCCGCCATGGCGTCCTCGAGCTTGCCGTGGGCCTCGTCGGAGAGCCGCTTGGCCAGCGCCAGGTCCTCGAGGATCCCGGCCTTGTCCTGCTCGATCGCGGCCAGGTGCTCCCTCGCGCTCTTCAGCTCCTCCTGCACCAAGTTCAGCTGCGCCTGCAGCTCCGCCGTGGCCTTTGCATTCCTTGCCTGTTTCTGATTCTGACAACAACAGCAACAAAAAGATTTTTAGCATCACGAACAAATATTGGCTCATTATTAATATTATTAAGCATGGTTGATGTAGGATTTGGATGGCATTTATCTCTTACGTACATCATTGGTGGCGGTCCGGCCGGTCGCCGCGGCCTTGAAGGACCGGCGTTCTGGTGCCTTTGCCGGCAGGTCGATGGACGCCGAGGACCTGTCCAGCGGGACCCAGGCATGGCTGTGCAGCGGCGACGGCGCGCGCTCGGCTGGCTTGTTGCTATGCCCTGCAGGTTTTGCTAGCCTGCTCACTCGGGGCGCCGACGTCGCCCTGCGGGTTGTGGACGGCTCCTTGTTCTGGTTGGAAGAAGATTCAGAGAGGCTGCTGTTGTTATTTGCCGCCCTGCTTTTTACAGTGCACACGTTCAGATTAGTGCCATGCTGATGCGGACTATATTAGAATGTACAGTTTCAGATATGCATGAGGCGAGCATCGGTTCAACCATCCAGCTACATGGAGCCCCAAATGTTGTTTTAAAGATTTTCCATTTCTGAGATTAATTGTGTGTGTGTTTCCCAAAACAAAAATCTGAGATTAACGCAGGGTGTTTGTAGAACAGTCGATGGTAAAAAAGAATTCAGATGCATAAGTTTTCTCCATTAACAAAAGAAAGCTTGAAGGAAAGGCTTAGATTGTACTGTACACAGAGATTCAGCATTGACAAGAGCAATCTGAAAATAAATGCACGAGATACTAATAGTAACCAGGCAACGAAGAAAGAAACACGGTGCTTACTTGGGCTTGGACGCCAGCATTGTATGTGGTACGGAGAGAGAAACCGGAAGAATGTCGAGACCCAACTGGTTTTTCGAGGTTGGGAATGCTGCAAATTGGATAGCTGAGAAGACGAGGGATTGATGCTCGATATTATGACGTTGGAGAAGTTGAGATTGAGGTGGGCGAGTCGTGCAGCGCATGCATGCTCAAACACACGCACACTAAAAAAAGAAATCAATCATTTCATTTGTTAGTAGTCTGGGTAGACACTGATTATCTCGCACTAACCTGGACTACAGCGCGTGGCAACGTGCAGCGCTGTTCTGCTGAGCATGGCAGCCCACTCCAGTGCTACGCCCCGACCAGATTGAAGCACGATTCTTCTTGCACGAGTCAGTCTTTTGAAGAAATTTCACTTCTCCGTCTTCTTTTCGGTTTTTTTTTTCGTTCCAGGAATGGAACACAGCGTTGCTCAAGCAGGCCAGGCCTACCTTTATTTTCGCGGGCCTGCCTGGTCTATTCTTTGTGGAAATTCTTCTTCGTCTAAACGGCCCTTAGTTTAGGCCTGTTTGTAGGGAGGGCTTCTGCTTGGATCCCTCCTCATTTGTCCAGAACAAATGGCTAAGGCCCATGGTGAAACGACGATGACCGAGGAGACAGGAGAGGAGAGCAACTAAAAATCGTACTGATCATAAATGGATAGAAGATGGATCCATAGTGGCTAACCAGAAGTCCAAAACAAATCAGATGACAGTCACAAAAAAAGGTCACATGAGTGATCAGTTTCTCTGCTCTGCTGTCATTTACTACTACTACCAACGACGCAAATCTGCAGCGCAGAAGTATCAACAGTTTCTGTCAATTACTCAACCTTGGTTCAAGTACATTGCCGTACAATTTTTCCGGAAGAGAAAAAAGTATACATTGTCCGATATGTTGCCAGACCATGACGGTAAACTAAATGAATACCAACATATTAAGTGTGTGTTTGACAGAACTTATATTTATGTAATAAATTGTTTATACTCTAACTTATCTATGAAAAGTGCTTATTCAGCTTATTTAGCTTATACAACATAAATAGCAAAATCGTTTGACAAAAGTGCTTATTTAAACGGTTTATTTAGAGAGTAAGCATCAAAAAGCTAGTATTTGATACTTATACAAAACCACTTATACTAGTACAAATTTTAAAACTGTTTATGCCTATTTATGTCAATAAACACTTATGGGTTCAACCCGTTTGACAGAACTTATGATTTATTACTGTATAAGTAGTTCAATAAACAGTTATATAACCACTATCAAACACATCCTAATTATGCGGTCAGGGCATGTACGTTGAAACTGGACCGGCAGCAAGTAAAGTGAGTCGAATTGAAAAGGTATCCCTATTCTGAGCTGCGTGGGTCGGTCAAAAGGATTGATTACCGTGTCCTACCTTTCATCCTTCCTCGGATCCGGGTAAGAATTCATTTGTAAAAACACTAGTATTATATCACAGATCTAGCTGTCAAAGTGGAAGCTTTGCGGTGACTCTGGTCTGCGCGAGACATTCCCATTCCTACTTTAGTGAGGAGGACAAAGGTGCCCACAAGAACAGCGGAATATTATCCTTCATACCAACTCTAACTTGAGATGATCCCTACTGTAAATATAGGTTCCTAGATGGGTTAGTTAAGAAGACACATGCACAAAGGCCAAAGCATCATACAACTAGTAGTTTAGTAGTAGTAGTATTCGGCACATAAAGATTCCCCTTCTCCCTTCCCGTTTCAGATGACCGATTTTGTGTTCCATTTAATCTTTATTTGCTTATACTTGTTCAGATTTAGTTTCCCAATCAATTCTCGTTATGTTTATATAAGTAGCTTGAATTCCCTTTAGGTTTATTATTGGCGCTGAGCTCGTGTTTCAGACGCTATCTAACACAAATAACATAATAATACTTCAAAAACAAACTAGTGCTTGTGATCTTCATTGAGCTAACGCTATACCTGCAGAATATCTTTCGGCTCCTGTGCGTACGTTGCGGTTACAACTAAACTAACCTAGTGCCTAATGTCTACAGGTCTGTTGTAAGATCCTCAAATGTCACCCAGATGCCCAATAAATTAAAAAAAAAAGACAGGTAGGCAAGTGGTCAAAAGGAAGGTGTGAAACGTGCATGATGATGTCGAAAAGGCAAAAGAGAACACATACAAAGAAAACACGTATGTGTAGTGACTGACGGGTGCACCTTACCTAACTTTACCTTGCCTTACTAAAAGGCTAGGGAACAGCAGCATTCAGGTTCAGAAGTTGCTGGGTGCAATTGTCACTGTCTGGCTACTAAACCACCGAGAAGGTTATGGTTGTTGATTGGACTTGGAACTTGTCTCTGTGAGCGAAGGTTCAGCTTAAGAAATGGCTCTGCATGTTGTCTTCCGCATGTGCAGCAAGCAAACAGGGAAGGAAGATTTTGGGCTGATGCCGCGTTGCTGTCGGCGTTTGCTGTTGCTTCCCGAACTTCTTCGCCGCAGGCGAACCGCGAACAGCTCGGAAGCAGGATGCTAATAGTACGAAGCAAAACCTCCAAAATGCAGCTGATCAGTTGCCTGCGATCCGTCGTGTCAGCATGCATGCCCCCCCGCACCATTATTCTCTCTGGTTTCCTGGTCGCCTCTAAAACAAACCGGAAATGGCTGCTACTGCTGATATTGGGACTTGCTAATTTTCAGCTCAGTCACCTCTTTAAGCCATTAAATCTAGATCTAATGATTTATAATTATTATACAAATAATCTTATAAAAAAAATCAAAACTCAAAGAAAGAAAACATGGCTAATATTTGTGACCACTTGATGCCGATGTGGCTCCTGTGACTGACGTGGACCAGATCACGTTATGCATGATGCACTACAGAGACTAGACAATAGTATAGATCTTGATCTACTAGTCTTAAAGCTGCGTGTCAGGAATCAGGAACTTCACTGGTCCTCTCCAGTGAAAGTAGAAAAGAAACCTCTGCAGCTGAGAAGCACTTTTATTTCTGCAGGTGGAGTGAAATTACGTACGAAAATTCTTTGATAACCTGGGATCGAGCATAAATGCTACAGCGTGCTCTCAGGAGCAGGTGATCACAATTACTATAATTGTCACGCACGCTGTCTGTATCTGGGCAGAACAGTACAAGATAGATTGTCAAAATGGTTGGCGATGCCAAATTCAGATCGCCGGTCGCGATCGGCATCAGATATCCCGGCCGGCGAGGGTCCTCCTCACCACCCTTCCATACTTTGATTTTGATCCATGCCATATTGCCATTGCCTCCACTCCACAGCGCCAGCGACGTCTCAGGCAACTGTTCCTTGGAAGGTTGAGCCGTTCCTGTCTGGGAAATCACTGGTGCACGAGAGACGACGACCGGACAAGAACAGGTGCCCAAACAAAGCGCGGCGACACCGGGCAAAGCAAGCTCCATTCCCATGACCTTGTTTGGACTGGAACCATCCAACAACACAGTTCACACACCGCACATGATGACCCCTGCTCGTACGCAGTTGGAACAGCTCACGGCTCGAACCGACAGCCAACCAGGTCGCAGCATATAACAGGCTGAGAGAACAGAGCATGGCAAAATGTCATAATGCACTGGACAAAGAACAAGAGATTAAACAAACCATGGCCAGAAATGATATGATACCTGTGCTGCTGCTTCTGCTGTCAGTGCGGTAAGAATAGATGGCAGCCAACCCCCATGCCTAATTATTCCAATCGAGTCACAACTGCTCTACCTTTTCTGCACCTGATTGACATGCCAACTTCTTAAGCAACCAACCGAGATTAGGAGACTGCAACCACAGAAGGACATATACAAAAATAAACAAACTGGTTTCATCACAAAGGCTCAACAATTTAATATCAGCTGCATGCCAACAAACATTCCCAGATGAAGGAGCTGATCGTATCTTGGTCACCGACACATTGCACTACGTTACAATTTAGGAGGGAGTTGCACAGTTTCAGGAATGAAGAATAACCATTCTGATTAGGAGGAACTACATTTACACACAGGGCACTGCCACAAACGTGTAGATAACAGCCAACACCATAAAAAGTTCCAAGTAAAAAAGGAACCAAAAAAAAGGAAGTCAAGACACACAACTTGTGCAATCACCTCAGGTACAATACCTCGTCAATGAAAAAAACAAAAGATCAAAATAATGCTAATAGTACAGACGTGTTCAGCAGCAGCTACTTGCTGTTCTTCTTTTTCAGTAAGCTCCCAAACTTCTTCAACAGAGGCTTGTTCTTCTTCTGTTGCTGCTGCGGTTTTGTTGGAGACATTGTCACCTTACTCGTTTCTTCAGATGACACCATTGTCGTCCCATTTGCATTTTCAGTGCTGCTGTCCTCCTTCTTGGAGTATACTTCCTCGTTGGATTTGGATGATTCAGTTTCTTGTTTTCTGTCTGACTCTGTTTCCCTCTCGACGACTTTCATGGCCTCCTGTGAGGCTAACTCGGTTTTCACAGACTCTTTTTCAAACTTACCGTCATGTTTCTCTTCATGATTCAAGTCCACATTAGAATCCCCATTAACAGCATCAACTTCCAGCTTCAGTTTTCTATTGTCATCACCCTCTGTATCTGCATTTTCTGCACCTGAAGGGATGACAGCTTCTTCACGCGCAGAAATGTGTGCCTCGTCAACAACCACTAACTTCTCTTCCTCCTCGGGGTGCTTCTTTGTCATGGCTTCAGCAAGCAAGGCAGACAGTTCATCGATTTTCTTCTTAGCTTCAGATTCCCGCATCCTGAGTTCATCATTCTCCTGGGATATGCTCTGCAATTCATTCTCTTTGTCTAACAACCTCTCCTTCAGTTGCACATTCTCAGCCTTCGCCTCCTGCACAGCCTTCTCGGATTCAGCAACCGCTGATTCAGTGCACCCAAGTATCTCTTGAAGCTTCTCCATTTCACCCTTTGCCTCCTGCGCAGCCATGTTGGCCTCCTGCACAGCCTTGTCGGCTTCAGCAACAGCTGATTCAGTGGACCCAAGTTTCTCTTGAAGCTTCTCCATTTCACCCTTTGCCTCCTGCGCAGCCATGTTGGCCTCGGCAACCGCTGATTCCGTACACACCAGTTTCTCATGAAGCATCTCCTTCTCAGCCTTTAGCTCCTGTACAGCCTTGTTGGCTTCGACAACAGCTGACTCTGTGTACGTTAATTTCTCCTGAAGCCTCTCTTTCTCCTCATTGACCGCTTGAAGTTCATGCTCCATCTCCCGCAGTGACAAAACTACCTGGTCAGTTTCTGATTTAAGAGCAGCAATTTCTTGCTCAGATTGCTTGTTGGCCGTGACAATGTCGAGCTCCTTAGATTCACACTCTTCTCTGTACTTGCTCACCTCACCTTCCAGCCTCTCAATGGAATCCCTTAGGCAAGTGATGTCGTGGTTCGCCTCATCAAGCATTACCTCATAACTCTCTTTGGTACTCTTAAGGGCCATCTTCAGATCACCTATCTGAGCTAGAGCATGCTCGTAATCATCTTCTTTCTTCTGAAGCATCTCGTGTGCTTCCTGTGCTTCATAAGATGCCTTGTTCAATGCAGCAGTAAGATCCTCCACAGCCTTTTTCTCTTTCTCTTCTCTATCTCTAGCATCATTCAGCTCACTAACTAGCTTGATTTTCTCCTCAGTCAGGCCTTCAATCTTCAAGTTAGCCATTTTCTCATTGTTTAAAGCCTCTGAAGCAGCTTGTTCCGCAGCCTCAAGCTTGTTCCTCAGAACATCTATTGTTGTCTGCAGTCCAAACACCTCCTGTTGTGATGCATCCAACTGGTCATTGGTATCATTTACATCTGCCAAAAGTCTTGCCACTTCAATTTCCAAGGCAGTTGTCTTACCCTTGAGAACTTCAATTTCAGATTCTCTATCTTGCAACATAGATTGTATCTTGCCCAGCTCTTCAGTTGTAGAAGCAAGACAATCACTTTTGAACTTCTCAGATAGGGTAATTTCCTCCAATTTCACTTCCAGTGATCCTGTTTTTTCCTTCCATTCTTCCAACTGCTGACGGATGTCTGCCTCAGTCTTCTGTGCGTCAGCTATCTCGGATTTAAGCTCCCCAATCAATTTTTCTGCCTCAGCCAACCTCCCTTCAATGAGCTTTGCCTCCTCAAGTTTCTCCTTCAAAGACAAAACCTCAGACTCCAGATTCTTAACACGAACCTCAGCTTCGCGGTTCTTGCTCTCTTCGCTTGCAGCACTTGAATCAAGCAACCCTTTCAAGCGCACAACTTCGTTTGAGAGGATCTCCACCTTCTCTGCATTAACCTCTGCGATCTTCATGGCATCATCTGCATGGCCAAGTGCTGCCTTCTTGGACTCGTTTGCCATCGCAAGATCACGCCTGATCCTCTCCAGCTCCTCCGTGGTGTTGACGAGTGTCTCTAAGTCTTGAGCGTGTTGGCTCCGCACACACTCAAGCTCCCTCTGCCAGTCTTCCTCCCGCCTCTGCGACTCATCAATGCCTGCCTGCTCGAGCTCATCGGCCCGGAACTTCTCAATCTCTGTGGCCTCCTCAGCCCATCTCTTGGCCATGAGCGCATCCTGGAGCTTCTCATTCGTTTCATCGGCCACCCTCTTAGCCTCATTCAGTTCCCCGACAAGCCGGTCCCTCTCTCCCAGGGTGAAGGCCAGTTGATCCTTGGCCTTCTTGAGGTCTTCCTGGATGCACTCAAGCCGCGCCTGCAATTCGAGCTCCCTCCTCGGATGCTTCTGCAATCCCAGGAAAAAAATAACAGTTTGCTTCATGATAATCCAGCACAACGGTAACCTTGAATACTCAATTGCATTCTTCAGATACAGAAGAATCCCAGTACAGTGTTGCACTTACATCAGGAGGCGTGCCAATCTTGGGCACCCGGCGCTCGACGACGGGCTTGGAGTCCGCGGATCTCGGTGAGCGGTCGAACGAGAGGCGGGGCCGCGCGTTCTGCGCTGCCGACGGCGGCGAGTTGGGCTCGGACTTGAACGGACCGCCGTTGCTGCGGGAGCGCGGCGTGGACGGCGTGCCGACGCTGCTCCTCCTGGAGCCGCCCGGCGTCGAGGGGCGGTGGTTGGAGGAGGGCGTGGAAGGGCGGTGGTTCGACGACGGCGTGGATGGGCGGTGGTTCGACGACGGCGTGCTCGGCCTGCCCCTGCCGACGGGGGACTCATTTGGCCCAGATCTGTCAATGGCGACACAGTCGAATTAAAAACCGAAACTTTCCAGCTTTTGCCGAATCCAGTGAGCGAAAAAAATGCGGGGCCAAATCGAGAAGTGAAATCACAACTAAGAGTATACTCGTGGGGATCAAACAAACAAAAATCAAAGGAGGCTGTCATAATTGAAATTCTGTGAATTGCTGGTGACAAGATGGCATCTGAACACGGCGCATTTGCGCGGATAGGAGAACGCAGAACAGTGTGACCAACTGAATGGCAGAGAAAAATCTAATCTCGCAATTAGAACTCGAGGGAATCCAAACACTTCCAAACCAAACAGAAAATAAACAGTAATCGCTTTAGATCTGACATCGAGAACAGAGGATACAACAGAACCCTCAAAAGAAGAATCAAAAGAAAACACAACGAAGGGGAGCGAGCAGAGAAGAATGCGAGGTCACCTTGATCTGGAGGGCAGCATTGTGGACATGTGACGCTCTGGAGAGCCCGGAGTGGTGGAAGAGGAGAGAGTGGGGTGCAGGGGAAGAAGAGGAAGAGGAAGAGGAAGAGGAAGGAAGTGGGGCGAGTCTCACATAGCAGGAGCAAGCAAAAAGGCTGCAAAGGCAAAAGGCAAAGGCGGCCAAAAAGGAGCAGAGCAGAGGGGAGGCACGGCAGCAGATGCCAAGACCCCTCTCGTCTTCTCTACCTCCCGTCTCGTCGTCTCCTGCGCCCCCCGCCGCTTACGAAAACGAAACCGCTGCTCCGTTCTCTTCGCTTGTCAGACCATGGCCATACCCTCTTCACTTCCCCCCCTCCTTTCCTTCCTTGCCTTTCACTTGCCAACCGCAGCAACTACCACTCCCATCTTTTTCGCTCTCTCTCAGAGTGAGTGAGTGAGGAAGGTGGTACACGGGATGCACTGGCGCCGTAATGCAGTGCAGTGCAGTGCAGCGATCCTTGTGCGTGTGCGGATTATTAACTCTGCTCTTCTCTTGGGAGGTGAGGCTGGTCACCGGTGAATTGCGCCCTACTTACGCTACCTACTCCAACTGATTGCCCTGTGCAAATTATGGATGCCACCGTGGCCAGCACATGTCTAGCCGGGGTCTCCTGATGAATGATGATAACACACTATTTTGCGAACGAAATTTCGTGATGGCAAGTTGATCATCTCGTGACGTGATTGTTTTATATAAACTCTGACTCTGCCATAAGACAATATACTAGTAACCAAAAAGCCGAGAGAAAAGGATGCCTCATCGATCGAGCCCAGCTCAAGCACAACCTGCTTTTCGATGATCATACAGTCGTGTAGTACATTGATAGGCTGCGTCATTCTTGGCGCGCATGGAGAAAAGTCCGTTGATGACAACGAGACAGAGTAGCAGAAGGAGCTGGTTCGTACTAATACGAGCTCCTAATTTATGCAGCAATTTTTCTTTGAGGGCATAATTTATGCAGGAATATACGTCACCGAGCCAGCGACGTAACGCAAATGCAGCCGATGGTGACCTGTACGGATGCGAATTAGTGGTGGCGACACCATGTCTGGTTTCTAAGCAAAGATATACTAATATACTGTTACGTACTGGTTCGAGAACAAAAAACTTGTAGGTCAATCACAATTAAGCAAGGCTTGGTTGCTACGTTGGATGATCATGTGGGGTACGGGCAGACAGATTGATGCGAATCAAGAGAGGAGGGTGTGCTGTGCTGTACAGTTGCGACAAGAATCAAGAATGTTACTAGATTTTTTTTACCTTATTATGTGCGAGATAAGCGAGAACATGAGATAAGAATGCTAGGTCTCGTTTTTTTTTTTTTTGGAGGGCAATGCTAAGTCTCGTTTTGTAAGGATTTTATTCTCTCGACAAACCATTTCTAGTGTGGTTAGTTTTTCTATTTTTTGGAAAAGCGAGAATGAAAAAAAAAAATGCCGCAGTCGGACGCAAGTCACACGTTGAGGGTCCGACGCATAGCCTTTTCTTAAAAAAAGATCAGGATTTATTGCTTCTAGTATACTCTCATAAGAATCTGTTTTTTTGTTTTCTTATTGTTTGTTTTGAGTTTCTATGGTTTATAATAAGGAAATGGAACTGAAACCCAACCAGACACATCACTTGTTGGTTCTTCAACAATATAAAAATCGAAGATATTCATGGATTATAAAGGAGCTTGATGCGACCGTCGATCATCGTTACCCATGCATTTGCGGTGGCTCGGCTCCTACTTCCCACGATATAGCGGAACCCAGGTACATACACCCACCACACATTCTTGGATTATTCCAGCGGCTAGACACGACGCTAGCAAAATAGCAATAGACCGCGACGCCGATCGAATGGCAGCGGAAGAAGACGACTCCACGGTCTACGGCTTGCGCCATCGCCGCGTCCGTTTTCGCAAGCGCATGCATGGGCCGCTTGGACCTTCGCGTTGCGTGCTTTGGACGCCGGCGCCGTGCGCATCCTCCTCTCATCGAGCGTGGGCCCCGCAGCACGGCCTTCTCTCTCTTTCCCAAAGGAAAGCGCGAAAACGCCGCCACAACCGACACATCTCTTTCTACATCATCTACTATTGGCTTGGCGCCACCCCCAGCTCATTTGTGATCTGACGTGTGGGTCCACTGCTCTTCGGCCCACATGTCAGTACAGCAATGGCAGCAGGTCTGAGTCAGGCCGCGTGGTTGGTGGACATGTCCGTAACCGTAAGGATATTTTTCTTTTAGCAAAAACCGTAAGGATATATGGAGCCGAAACGGGACGCGTTCCCCGGCCGCGACCCGGGACCTCTTATACATAGGGCCTGCGCTATGTGTAGCTTACATATAGCGTGGCCTATTAAAATTTATAAGTTATATATGGTTTATTCTTTTATAAAATTTATTACTGTTTTTTAAATATTATAATAATATAAGTTATATGTATATTTACTATTTTTAGTAAATTATTTTATTAAAAAATTTATATTAAAATAATAAATATTTATTATAGAATTAATCTATATATATTGTTAGAATAATTTATATATACTCGTAGAATAATTTAAATACACAGTTGAAACAATTCATGTACACAGTTAGAACAACTGATCTTTACTACTAGAATAATTTTAAAATATTTCAAAATATTTTTGAAAAAAAAAATCAAAATTCATAAACAAATAACTGTTTTTTAGAACAATCACTATTTTCTACTAGAACGACTGCTTATATCCATTGCAACAATTGATTTCACTATTAGAATACTTTTAAAAAATTTAAAAATAAAAAGATTTTAAAAAATATTAGAACAATTAATTTTTACTACTAGAACAACTGATTTTTATAGTTAAAATAATAAAAAAAATTCGAAATTTTAAATTTTTATAATTTTATAATCATGAATCTCATTTTATTGCATTAATTACAAAGATTATAGTGGTTCAAACGGATTTATATTTTAATAAAAAAATCAATTTAATAATTAAAAAATAGACTTACATTCATTGGCCAATCAAATTAACGCGCTACGTGTAAGCCATGGCTGGAACTGAGACATTGTTAAGCCCATCTCAGCCCATGTAGCTGTTCATTTTTGGGTCCAAGCCGACGGGGCCCTCTGTCGTGGTGTGTTTGGGCTGTGGTTGTGGCCCGTCACGAGGCACGGCCTGTTTAATATATATTATAAATATATTTTTAATTCATTCAGGAGTAAGAAAGAAAACTAAATCTGGTGTAAGTCTGCTCATTCTCATGCATGAGGTTGCACGTTCAATCTCCTATCTTTCCCCTTTTTCACATATTTAGTGTCCTTTTTCATCTTTTTGTACACGGATAGGCCAACCGGATTGGTGTGTCATAATATCAGTGGTGTATGAGCTAATTCGATGGAATTGGGTACTATGGAAGCAACTTTACGTAATGAATAACGTTGAATTCAATAATTTTATGTTGTACTCAGATTTATATGAAATAATTTAATAATTGAATTTATATAGATGATGTTATAATGTTTAGAGGAAACTATCTTAATACTTCAATAAAAAAATTACATAAATTTAGTCGTGTAAGTGTGCGGGCCGATTGACTAGTTAAAAGTGTTAGGTATCAAAACTTGAAAACCACAAAATAAGGTGTTGAAACTGTAAGCAAAAAGTGAAATGATTAACAAATTGGTAGCACAACTATTGCTGTTTTTTTTTTCTAACATTAATCTAATTTGCATGATGTTAAAGTTAAACGTAGCCCAAGGAAAGGAAAATGTCAAATTTGTTTTTTCAATGGAAACGCGTCTACTATACAAGTGAAAGGGAAAACACAGGATTCCAAGGAAAACGAACATCAGTACATCTAGTATATAAAAAAAAAACATCAGTATATCACCTGAGAAAGCACAACGCGCCAGGGAAAGTTCTTTGCTTAGTGCTTAAGATTCCAACCATGCTATTCCCTCTGAAATCAGAACACTTCTACCCACAATAATCTATTGTAGCGAGATGAAACGAAATTTCTTGAATTGAAGAAGAAGAAAACTGAAAAGATAAAAGACAAAGGGGAAAATAGAGAAGGAAAAACACAATTAAGTCTCTTGGTCTAATAGCAACTCCAACCGTTCCTCTATAATCTCATCATCTAAAAAAAGTTAAAGGAGATCTTTCTAACCTAATTTCTGAATTATAGGTGATAATATTATAACAGTTCACCTATTCCATCATCTAAAAAGATAGGGTCTACCATTTAGACGAGGAAAGGTGATTCCTTTTATAAAGAGAATGATAGAATAGATTTAGATAATCAGTTAATTAAGGGGATGAGAAAGAGAAACTGATAAAGAATTTTTTTTGTTGCTCTAAACATTCCTTTCATTTCGTTCGACTTGGTTCGTTGGAGCGTGGTAGATCGACCTGACTTCGCTCCAGAC